>CM077310.1:17430127-22430127 GCA_039655065.1 Glossophaga mutica
GTAGTGCTGGAGCACCCTCACTAGGCTGAAGGTAGCCCTTCTGCCGAGCAGCAGCCTCCCATTCTTCTTGTTACGTAAAGGTGTTTTTAACAGTGGTCCTGAACTTCGTAGGTACTTACTGCCCGCTGCGTTCTCATGGCTGAGGATAGCCTGACGATCTTGTTAAACTGGGTCTAGATCTACACGTTCCTTTTGAGACTGAGGAGGCTATGAAGTCACTGAAATTGAGTCCAAAATACTAACGTGTGTGCATGTGTGCGTGGATGAGAGCATGAGAATGTCCCATGAGTTTTTCTGCTAGAGGGTCCTTAGCTTTTATTTATTGGATTCCTTAAGTGGCCAAAACCCCTCTGAGTTAGACTTGTAGAGACGTTAGGTGGGATGGTCTGGTCTGTTGGGGTCTTCACAAATAGGGGGACCCCAGTGGTGGAGATTGGCGTCTTGACTCCATTGCTTCATTTTTCCTGTGTTTTTAATTAAGCACAGTCTTTTTTTAATTATTTATTTATTTTTTATTTTTTAGATTTTATGTATTTATTTTTAGAGAGGGAGGGAGGGAGGAAAACAGATGTGAGAGAGAAACATCGTTCAGTTGCCTCTTGTACGCACCCTGACGGGGGACTGAACCTGCAACCCTGGCATGTGCCCTGACTGGGAATCCGGCGACCCTTCGCTTTGCAGGAGGACACCCATCCACCTGGGCCACATCTGTCAGGGCCGTAGCCAGTCTTTTCTAATTTTTGGCACCACTGATCTCCCCTCTGTGGGGTGGCAGTGCTCCACAGTTCCATCCGGTTTTCCCATGTTTCCCATTTGTCTGCCCCTGCCTCAGTGTTTCTGCTAATGAAAGCATTTTTTTTTTCTCCTTTCCCCCCTTCCTCTTTTCTCCTTGATGCCTGGCTGCTCTGGGGACTCTGACAGTTGGCCGTGTTTACATCAGGTAAGATGCATTTCATTTTACTTTGTCTTTCATCAGCTGTGGTTGCACAAGACACCCCTAGTCTCAGGAGACTACTGTCAGAAACTGCAATATCCCCTGCTTGTGGGCTCATTTGCTTGCCTCTTCCCCAGCCCCCATTACATACCCGCCCACTGGCAGGCACTTGGTGAAACAAGGGGTCAGCGTGGTACGCAGGATGGTCCTGACTCTGCTACCGGTGGCCTTTGTGCCCTTCTCAGGCCACTACCTCTCTGGGTCTCAGTCCCTCATTTGTAAATTGGGTTGGATTTGATAGTATGCTAGTTTTTCATTTTTGAGATTGTGCCTCTAGAAAGTACCTCCTGTCATATCAACAATTCCCCCTACCCTTGAAAATGTTAGGAAGGAGGAAACTTTTTAGGTATCAACAGAGAGCTTTTGTGAGAGGAAAAAAGTCTTTTCTCAGCATTAGATTACGATGAAAACCAGTTAGTAAGTATTCACCAAGACCCAGGTGCCTGCTTGGTGAGACAGACCAGGGCTGGCGGTCACAACTGGCTATGAGTAATCACTTCGAGCTGGCTGCCTCCATGGTTGTTGGCAGCAGAGCCCACACTAGTAGGTGGCTTGGGAATGTGCGGGGAGGGCGGAAGCTCCAGACCGCTGGAGCCTCAGAATCTGGGTGGGAGAAAGTGGGGAGAATGAGAGGGGTTCCTGCTAAGTTCAGGGCTGTGCATTCTGATCCCAGTGGAACCTGGGGAAACACGCCTGCCATAACTTTATGAAGAATATAATATACATAAGTTTTGGGGCTTTTGACAGTAAGATAAAGGAAATAAGATGTAAAATCATTGAACGCTACCTTCTCCTTGGCACTGCAGTCCTAGATTCATACTTCCATAATGCACGCGATATCATTAGGTCTAAAATTATAATGTACATTCTAAGATAAATGTTGAGAATATACATATTAAATTCCTTCATGTCTACAAAACACTACAGGTAACATGTTTTTATCTTTTTATTTTGTTTTTAAGAAAAGTAAATAGGTGCACTCCTGAGCCTTGCCCACTCCCTCTTCTTCCCCCCAGGCTTGTTCCCTTTGCCTATCCCACTCGGAGCTCCAAGGGCCCTTCTTTTGTGTCCGTAACTTGTTTCCCGAGTCTGTGCAGCCCAGTTGGCTCACTTCTTCTATTTTTGTTAACTTTCTAAATAAACTTTCTTTTATAATTTGAAAAAAAAAAAAAAGTAAGTTAAATAAACAAAATGTTTTTAATGTAACCAGTGAAAGGGCCTGGGAAATCCAAAACAGGATTCTGGTGTTCTTCATATCAAAAGAAAGAACTGAATGCAAAAGTCAGTGAAAATACATTAAAAAAAACACTAAGCAAATTTAGATAATGAGCAGAATCTATCCTTTAGCACATAGTAGTAAATCACCAGAAAATGATCAGCTTTTATCCAGATGCTGATGTGTGGAATTCAGTTGTTGAGGAAATGCTGTAAAAATGAGAAATCACAGAAAGAAATATTTGACTGCCAGGGTAATACAATGGGTCCCTTGCGGTGGGTGGAGATGTAAATTTTGTTACACCTGCACCTGCAGCCTAAACTGAGGCTGTGTCTGTCAGACACTTGACGTAGCTCCTGGCTTACTTTCTTCCTGCTGTGTTGCTGGAGCCCCTAGAGAGAACAAAGCATGAAGAAGCTTGTTTAATTATGATGGTATTTAAAGGCCATTTGGGTTTCACCGCTAGTAAATATTTATTGAGTGGCAGGAGCAGGAATCAAAGTCAAGTTCTTCGAGGTGTTCCCTGTTGGTGCTGGTGTTTCCAGTTTGAGGCTTCTGGTCCATGTGGTTCTCCTAGCTCTGACAGTGCTCTGTGGTGGGCTTGCACCATTAATGCATTTTTCTCTCCTGCTCGCAGTGGTTGGAGACCAGACCTAACAGACAGGTGTGTCCAGTTTGCAAAGCCGGGATCAGCCGAGACAAAGTCATCCCGCTCTATGGCAGGGGCAGCACTGGGCAGCAGGACCCCAGGTGAGGCCTTGGGGCACCTCGCACACCCACTGTTCCCCTTTGGACATGAATTCACTTTCATTCTGCACCAGCTCACTCGACCCTTTACTCAGCGCTTGCGGATCCTCGGTTCTGAGGCGGTCGTGATCCAGGTGGGAGTGAGCCAGGAGGGGAAGGGAGCCAGGCTGCCCCTTGCTGAGCTGTAATGCAGATGTCCACAGAGTGTCTGCCAGGGCCAGGCAGTGCGCTCGGCGCATAAGGCATCACAGTCGAAAGTGTGCAGAGTGCTGTGAAGGAGCAGCCTGCAAAGCTGTCCAGCAGGAGTCTGCAGGGATGTGGGTTGCTGTAGCAGTGATGTATAAAATACGGGGGGGAGGGTCCAGGGGTCCAGGAGGCTTATAGAGTGGAGATTTCTGGGGACAGAGGTATGGGTAGGTCTGGCGTTCTCCAGACACAAGTACTGAGAGCCCTTTGTGACGTTGCGCGTATGCAAGTGTGCACAAACCCACACCTGAACTCCCACCCATCCCAGCATGCCCTGTGCCCAGATGCATTGGACTTCTCTTAAAGGTTCTCACCCTTTCACACTCAGGAGCCTTTGCATTTAGATCTTTGTTTTTTAAGGATTTATCTATCTATCTATCTATCTATCTGTATTTATTTATTTATTTTTGGAGAGGGGGAAGACAAGGAGAGAGGGATGTATGAAACATCAATCAGCTGCCTGTCTGTTGCCTCTTGCATGCCCCCCACTGGGGACCTGGTGTGCACCCTAGACATGTGCCTTGACTGGGAATCAAACTGGTGACCCTTCGGTTCACAGGCCAGTATTCAGTCCACTGAGCCACACCAGCCAGGGCAGCCTTTGTATTTGGTTTTCCTTTGCCTCTTCCACTCCCTCTGCCAGTTCTGCTCAACCCTCCTCCTCCAACTTCTGCCCATCTTTAATGAGTAGTCCTAAAGTTACCTCCTGCTTGAAATGGCCCTCACTTTCCACATTAGTTGCTCTTGCCCATGCTCCCGCCCCATTTAGTTCACACCTCTTTTGAAGAAGTCCCTTACCACGCTGTATTGGGATTGGTTGTAGTCCCCTTTAAACCATGGATACCTTAAGAGTAGGGTTTGTCCTCAGTCTTAGTATTGATAACCTACCTTGAGCTTGATGGGTAATAAGTACTCAGTCCAGTATTTGTGAAATGAGTGATGGAAGAGGCTAGGACCCAGAGGTAAAAAGAGTGGTGTAAAGTACTTGCCCAAGAGCAGTGGGAGGAAAAGCTGAAGTAAATAGGGGCAGATCAGAGAGACCATGAATCTCAGCCTTCTCTGCTGAGAGACTACCCTCTGTTTCAGTTTGAATTTGAGACTTTTTATTTGCATGACCATTACATCACATGGCCCAGGGATAGATGTCCGGCTGGCATTCTTCACCGATCTGGCTCAGGCTCTCTGCTGAGAATCTTATAAACAAGCTGATTTTCTCCTTAGTTGTCCATAGGTAGGGGAAAACAGTTGCAAGTAGAACAAAGAGTTATTCAGTATTTGGTTCATTTTGGCATAAGTCTGTTCATGTACTGGGCAGGAAAAGGGGCATGGCCCTGGCGAAGAACTCAGAGCAGCTCAAAACATTTTCACTGTTTCTGTTTCAGAGAGAAGACGCCTCCCCGTCCTCAAGGTCAGAGGCCAGAGCCGGAGAACAGAGGGGTGAGGAAAACTCTAGGGGAAGCTTCTTATAATGAACCCATAGCTTTAGAAGTTTATCTCTTGACCCTGTACTTTTTCCTTCTTGCTTATAAAACTAAAGGGAAACTTGTAAAATACAGAAAGGAAAGGGAGGGAAACCACTTACAATCACATCATCCAGAGATAACCACTGGAAACATTTTGGTCTATTTTCTTTTTATTTTTTTATAATTATGTATACATACAAGTTTTATAGATCTTTTTATGTCTGTATTTTATTTATAGATGTGCATATATGCGTATGTTTTTTTAAATATTTGCCTCCTGTTTCGTGACCCGCTTTTAAATTTTCATGTATTCTGTATGAGGTGCCTTCTGTGTGCGGAGCATCATTCTGGGCATAGATAACACATCTGTGAACGTAGCAAAGATCTTGCCCTCATAGAGTTTACATTCCTGCGGGGGGACTTTCAGTGACGTGGCTTCCGATTTTACACGTCAGTAATACTTTATGTAGATATCCCCCTGCTTGGACTTCACATAATTTACTTACTCTGTTGTTGGACATTTAGCTGTTTCCTTTTTTTCTTTTTTTCCTATTTTTAAAATAGGGGAAAAAATTAACTTACAGATTTTTGAGCAGGTTCATGATTGTTTTACTCGGACAAATTCTTAGAGGTAGAATTACTGGCTCAAAAAATTGACACATTTAAATCAGGTGTTAGTCTTTTTAAAAAATTTCTTGTCAAAATATTTTTAAAATTTTAAAAGCAAAATATTTATCTACACTGCCAGAATCCCACAAGTATGTTTTCATTTTCCCATTTTTTTCATCTGTATGCCGTGCACGTGTGTGTGTCTTATGTAGTCGTCGTTTTCTTCACTGCTTTATATTTTAGTTTTGACAGTATTTTCCATGATGCTCTGTAGTGTCCTCTTTATTATTATTATTAAAGATTTTATTTAGCCCTGGCTGGTGTAGCTCAGTGGATTGAGCGCGGGCCTGCGAACCAGAGAATCGCGGTTCGATTCCCAGTCAGGGCACATGCCTGGGTTGCAGGCCAGTTCCCGGCAGGGGACACATGAGAGACAACCCTACATTGATATTTCTCTCCCTCTCCCCTACCCTTCCCCTCTAAAGATAAATAAATAAATAAATCTTTAAAAAAAAAAAAGATTTTATTTATTTATTTTTAGTGAGAGGGGAGGGGATGGAAAAAGAGAGGGAGAGAAGCATCTGTATGCGAGAGAAACATCAATCAGTTGCCTCTTACACGCGCCCCAACTGGGAACCTGGTCTGCAACCCAGGTATGTGCCCTGACAGGACTCGAACCTGCAACCTTTTGGTGTGTGGGACAACGCTCCAACCAACTAAGCCTCCTGGCCAGGGCACTCTTTATTATTTTTAAAAGGTACTATTTATTACATTGAATATTGATGTATTTTAATTTAGGTTTTCACATTGAGGGACCTTTTAGTTTCTTCCAGATTTTGTTACAGTGACCATCTTGGCACTTTTTTTTATTTTTTCCTACTTGAATTATGGCATTTTCTTAGGATTCCCAGGAGTGGATTATTGAATCAGGGGTCTTGATATAAATTGAGGGTCTCTTCTCCAGATTACCCTCAATAGTAACAGCAACAAACACTTGTTGAATGATTATTATATGCAAACAACTATACGTAAAGGGCTTTATATGCACCAAGCTTCTCATTTAAGCTTCACATCAGCCTGTTTAACAGAAGAACAAACTGAGGCCCCATAGGTGAAGTGACTTGTCCGGGGTCTCACAGACAAGGGCTGGAATCCAGATGGGGCTGCTGTGGAAGTCCCTGTTCTTGACGACCAGGCAACACCACTGTAACCTTCGCTGGCTCTGCTTCCCAGCAGAGTATTAGCTGCTGACCCAGGGATCGGAGGCCCTGGCCTTGGTGACTGCCGTGCACACCTCTAGCGTTTATAAGCACCTGTAGCCACCAATGATGCTTTTGCCTCTGCCACCCTAGGAAAATAAACCCACTGAACGTGAGGACTTGTGGGTCTGTACAGATGGTGTTAGAGGGGGTCCGGGAGTTAGCTCTGGGGAGTGCACTGGATGAAGTGGTGGTTCCCGATGAAGCAGTCAGTACCTGTCTTGGCAAGGCAGCCTTGGTTCCAGGAGCCTCGGGCTCTCACCCATACTACGTCTAAATAGGAGGCATTTCTGCACTGAGATGGAAACCGGTCATTTGCCTTCCATGTAGGTTTCCCTCTTGTTAAATTGACTGCTAAGCTTTATAGGTAATGCCACCTAGCAAGAAGTTTGAAACTGGGTAAGCCAGGCTGCCCAGTCCAGGATAGGGAGCAGTCACTTTCACAGTTTGTGAAAGACTCACAAATCAAAGTGCTTTGTGGAGAGCATTAGGCCTGCTCATTTTTCTTTTTTGTTATTTTTGTAATCATTTGTTCTAAAGATCTACCCAGGGATGCAAGAAAGGAGAGACTTTTTTTTGTACAACATACACAGTAATTAAGAGCGTGGGCTTTCTGATCGTACTGACTTAGTTTTAGATCTGAACTTGTTACTACCTTCAAGTTATTCCACCTCTCTGAGCCTCAGTTTGGTCACTTGTAAAATGTGGGTAATGCTACTGTAAGAATTCAATGTGATTTATGTCTCCTAGTGCTTAACATGCTGCCCGGCACAGAGTTAGCACTTAGAAAACGGGAGTTACTTATTCACAGTGTTATGACTCCTTTTGAATCTTGTCATGTGAAAGATGATGCAGCGTAGAACCTGAGTGGGGCAGAAGCTCAGGCTGACACGCCATACGGCTGACAGTGGTTGTTAGAGGGGAGGGGCTGTGAAATGGAAGATGGACACCGAGACCGTGACTTCCTGTCAGCTGGTCCTATAATGTGTGAATTTCCTATAACAAGCATATACTACTTTTATATCAGAATATTTAAACTTCTCTAACTTATCAGAAAATTTGAACTTCTTGATATTAATAGAAAATTTTCAGAGAAAATACTTATCCGTATCTTGCCCACATATTGTCATGTACCTGTGACCATGGTGCCCAACCAGTTGCATCTGATAACGCGGTCGCAGAGTTTCGCTGTGTTGCTGCATGGTCAGCGTAATGGTCCTTCGAGAGCATGTATCAAGATTTTTATCACGACTTCCATTGTTTTGCTATTACCAATAACGTGTAGCTTGTACTGACGTTCCCTTGTAATTGGGTATAAGAGTTATCGCTGATTTTGCTGCTGTAAAGCACATAGAAAATTTCACTGGCTAGCGTAGGACCCAGGAAAGAACCTGGAGCTGCAAGTACGCTGACTTGCTTCAGCGGAGTGTTTTACTTCGGGTCAGAGCCAGTTCTTTCTGATATTCAAATCCTAGCTGGGACTCCTTGTAGACTAAAAGGGCAGAGGGGCCACCAGGGTTCCTCTGCCTTGGAGTCTAGATAGGAGGGAAAGATGTCCCCCCTCGGAAACAGGTGGCAGAGGACAGGGAGGAGAGGTGGGTGCCACGAAACTTGACGTGTTTAATAGGTTCAGGAGAAACCTGCTTGTTCCGCTTCTTAATTGCATTTCTTCTACACAGGGATTTCAAGGGTTTGGATTTGGAGATGGTGGCTTTCAGATGTCTTTTGGAATTGGAGCATTTCCCTTTGGGATATTTGCCACAGCGTTTAACATAAATGATGGGCGGCCTCCTCCAGGTGAGACCTTATTTCCTCGGTAATTCTGCTTGAAGGTTTCTCAATATCCAGCAGTGTGTAGGGTCCAGATAATTGTTACTACGTGGATAATCAGCTTTTTTGAAATGTGCTGAACTCTTTCCAGATCACTGGTAGTCGTGCTTGCCAAGTATTAGGCATGTTCAGAGTGCTTTCTGTTACACACTCGGGGTCCTCATGATAAGCCTGTGGGACAGATGTGTGATTAGCTCTGTTTGACAAATTAGAATATACTCAGTAATGTCTCCCAGGACATGTCGCATGCACATAAAATGGAAAGGTATAAACCTTTTCGCAGCTGAAGAAAAGCCTGGTCCTACACATGAACCCTCCCACACACCCTTACTTCGACCTTTTGGGGCTGGAACAAGCAAGGTGACCCACAGGGAGTCAGGGCCTCTCCATTCTCTGGCATCCCTGTCCAGTTTCCCTCGGGACACACATGGGGCTGGTCCCAAACCCCAGCCCTTTGGGAACTCTTTAAGTCTGCCACCTGCTGCTACCTTTCTGCCTCCAGTGAGCTTGAGAATGCTGGCTGCATTCGGTGTAGAGCAGGGCAGAAGGTGGGTGCCCTGTACTCCTTCACAGTCTGACACCCAGGTCAGGGTCCTTACCATGGAACCTGCAGAGCTGCTAAAGTCAGCTGAGCTCTGCTTGCAGTGCTTGGAGCCCCGTGTGCGCTAGGCACAGCAGGGACCAGCGCATAGTTCCCCAGTGCAGTCTAGGAACTTACACTCTAGGGACAGTAACCCACGCCTGGGCTATCCCAGTTGTCCCCTGCCCCCACCTTGGTGGTTGGCACATAGCAGGCAATCGATAAGTCTTTGTTGACTGGTTGCCTGCATGTATCCCTCAGAGTACCTACCAGGGGAATAGTACAGCACCAAGAGATCTTAAGAATACCCTTTCTTATCCCACCTACCTCAAAGGTTTCTCCTCTGTTCATATGTTTTCTATGAGGAAGGAGATCCCAAAGGGTGGGGCCCCGGGAAGGCCTGATAGCTCACTTCCTTCCAGCCAGATCCAAGGTTCACCTTGGGTTCCCCATGTGAACAATTGGACAGTTTTCCCTTGTCATGTTTGGTACAGCTTGCCCATCAGGGTCTACATTCTCATAACTCTCCTTCCCCGATAGGCAGGACAGTGAGCTCTGCGTAGCAGCTTTTCTCAAAGCAGAGAGGAGGGAGACCCAGTTTCTCAGCCCACTTCTGCCCCTAGTTTGCTGTGTGATGAGAGAAACGGGTCATTTTGCCTGTCTGGGCTCCAGCTCTCCTCTGCAGCAGGAAGGCACCCCGTGAAGCACTCTCTGAGACCCCTCCCGGTTCAACAGTGCCAGAATCGAGAGACTACATCATTCAGGAGGCAGTGCTTACGTTTCTTCCCTTTTTTTTTTTTTTTTTTAAATTAAGTTGAATTTATTGGGGGTAACACTGGTTAATGAACTTACAGATTTCAGGTGTACAGTTGTATGATGCATCATACTGCATTGTGTTCACCACCAACTTTGCTTTCTTCTTACAGAAAATGGGACTAGTACCCATCCAGCGATAATGTGTATGCAAAACACTCAGCACACAGGAGATGCTTAACAAACAGTAGCTTTTCTTTCATTATTTCCTCTAAGAGTTCCCTGTCTTATTTGCACCAATAGGCCAAACCCATTAGGAGATGTTGTCCTCATTGTTATATTATTTCACATGTTTTCATAATTCCAGTTTTGTTTTGCATGACGTTATTTGGGATTTGGGAATCTTTTCAGTGTGCAGGATTTTGGTGTGAGGAGTGGAAGGCTGATGCTTCTTGACTCTGTCCCATGTGGGTAGCGTGCACAGCTGCAGTGTTCTGACACTTCACTTCTCCCTCCTGTCTCTCCAGCTGTCCCCGGAACGCCCCAGTACGTGGATGAGCAGTTCCTGTCACGCCTCTTCCTGTTTGTGGCCCTGGTGATCATGTTCTGGCTGCTAATTGCCTAATGCTGGGCTCCTACATCCATGGCAGGGCCTCTGGACTGGTGACACATTTGATGTTTGGCTTCCTGGATAATCCTGACCCCCGGAATCAGTGGGGTCAGTAACACATCAAGGAATTTTGCTTCTCCATCAGAGCTTTGGGACTCAATACCAGCTGTCAAGAACACTGGAGTATGGCCACTGCCATAAACACTCTGCTATAATCTCAGGCCTTGGCATTGAGTCGTCTCTCATGGGTTACACCATGAAATCCTATTCCAGCCAGCTCAGCAGCTCCTGACTCTGCACAGGGAAGAGGCAGAAGAGAGAAACTGTCAGTACAGTTTCACCCAAGTTTAATATTATAAGAACAAAGGGATGAACCAAATGTTACTTATGGAAGCTTTCTTTCACCTCTTTTAAATACTCCTTGGTAAGTGGCCTCCAAAGTCAGGGGGGTCCTCATACAGAGAGATTCCCCTTCCAGATCCCAATGCTGCTCTGTCCTATTTCCTCCTCCCTCTTGTCTCCCTCTTCCTTTTTCTCCTCCTCCTCAGCAGAGATGCAAAAAATTACCATCCTCTAAAAGATCATAATTGCAGCAGCTGAAGCTAGAATCATATCATGAGTTCACCAGAGACCCAGTGATCTTTTGTTGGCTCTGGGCCATACTCAGTGTCTTTGGCCCCAGAGAGTGGCTTAAATGACCTTGTTTTCTGGCATAGATTATCCCAGGAGACATGTGGCTTCACTCACAGATTTCCCATCAGCTTTCCCCAAAAAACTACACACATGTGCCTCTCTGCCAGAGAGCACACAGCCTAGACTGCTGCTGTGCATCAGTAAAGACCTGCAGTTGGGACGCCAGTGGGATTCAGAGCTCTGCAGGGATGACCGCACAAGCAGCCCTGTCCCCAAGGCTGCAGAAGTTGCACGTGCATCTTCCAGACCTGCCTGCCCAAAGGAACCTGGGGCTTTGTCAAGTCAGTCCAGCTGCATGTTGAAGACCAGCCTTCTCAGAAGCAAAGTTGTCCTTAATGAAGGGGCAGGGAAGAGGGAAGACCCTCATTTTGGTATGGCTTGATGGACTCCCCCGAGGACTCCTTGTGTGTGTGCTAAAACCAGGGAAGCGTGCCACTCCAGAGCAGGCGACCCCCGATGATTTGTTAAAACCAGGCGTTGGGCCTGGGGAGGCTCAGCACGGTGATATCATGTGGTCTTTCTTTGGAAATCAGGCTTCCCCAGCCTTTGATTTGTTTTTCGACTTCACAAGCTTCTTCCTCCAAATCTGATTGAGGGAGTGTGGTGGCAGGCAGGAGGATGGTTCACTAGATGGAATGATTCTTGCTCTGCCTGTCTTTCTCTTCCTAGAAATCTAGTCTATTCCAGGAGACCCCCAAGGGGGGAGGAGATGGTCTTCCTCCGGGGCCTCGGTCACATCACTGGTACACAGTTCCTGGCTTACTTGCAGCAATAGCCACCAAATCGTAGAAAGCCCCACCTAGTGTTTTTTCCCAGATATGGCTCTGCATAGCATGTGGAAACCACAACCTTACCCAAGATGAGGGAAGCCCTCCACCCCTCCCCACAGCCCTTATCCATCCCCCCTGTACCTGTCAATGCCAGAGTTCAGTGTTAAAAGACAAAATACAAGTATTGAATAGGTGGTTCATTTGCTGAATCCATTTGGTAAGAATAAGCCACCACCTCTACAGTGTGCCTGATGGATTTTAAATATCTTGGGGGCACCCACTCAAGTGGGCTCTTTTTATCACCTGGAAATCCCCAAAGCGGGAGGTGCCCTGGATTTTCTCAGCTGGAGAAGACTTGGGGGACAGGGGCAGATCCCTCAGTGCAGTGGCTCCACCTAGTCGTGAGAGAAAGGACTTCAGTCACATGGCCCACCAGAAATGGGTTTCCAGAAGAAAGGTTAGAAGGTTAGAGAAGGGATGTGGGTGGGAAGATGAATCACCTGGACTCTTCAATGAAATGGAGTGAGCCCAGGAAAGCTCTGCCAGCAAAGATATCCCAGGAACCTGTTAGCAAACCCATGTTGGCTACATGCCCTTTGATTTTGAACCTTATAGGTCCCCGCTCATTCTCCATCAGGAGCTGGGGCAGGAAAGCTGACCCGGGACTGCTGGCCCAGCCCTGGTAGGGAGCCCCCCGCTTTCCACCACACCTCATCAGGATCACTACCTTGCCCCACCGCCAAGGCAGTTTTTCTTTTGTGTGTTTTTCTATGTTCCTAACCTCTGCCCCCCACCCCTGCCACCTTTGTGGATCAGGACCAGGTCAGAACCACAGAAAGAAAATGACACCATATACAGTGGCACACCTTGACCAGTCACTAATTTTCACTGTTGTGAAAGTGATTCGATTTAGAATTAAATGGTTTTACATTACTGTGAGCTGTGGACTTCTTCTCTGGGTCACGGGGCATGGGGATGGTTGGGGAATAGTCACACTGATCTGGCCTCTGGGAAGCACCTGAGCATCCTTGGGAACGTCACACTGAAGATGAAAGTTTTCCAGCACCATCGATAATTAGAGATGAGAAGTGTCGCTGGAGACCTGGCCTCATACACAGCCCTGCCCAAGGTGTGACCTGTCTGACAGGTAGCAGCAGTCCTGACAAGTGTGTGCAAGCTGCCACAGTGGACCTTAGCTTGTAGCCCAGCAGAGATCCTTGAGGGCAACTACAGGCTATTCACTGTCAGCATTTGTCCAGCTGTTTTGTGACAGGGCAGGTGGAGAAGTTCTGCCCTGGCACTCCGCAGACGTTCCCCAGCAGCATAGCAGAATGCAGAATGGAAGGTGGTAAGGTTACAGACCCGGCCCAGCCTCAGGTCCCCTGGCACACCAGAACTACGGTTCGTCGTCCTGAATGGGGTTCTTTCCTCCCTCTTACATTTTGACCTAATTATCAAATTGATTGGTGCTAAGATATAGTAGGAAATGCAAAAGTAAAAGAACTCCAGAAACACAAACCAAATTTAAAAAAAACAGGATTTTGTTTCCATGGAAAACAACATACAAAGAGGTAGAATAGGACAGTCAAGCTTCCACGGACCAGGGGCCCAGCCCCAGTAACTTAACTTCAGTCCAGTCCTGTTGAATTCCCACCTTCACACTTCCCCTCTCCCTTACTTGGACTAATTTGAGGCAACTTCTAGTCACAGGTCATTTATTATTTCAAAATATATCTCAAGGATTTTTTAAAACCAAAATACTACTTTATGAACCTTAAAAAATAATTCCTTAATGTCATCGATCATTGTTCAAATTTTCCTAATTGTCTCATTATTTTTTATGTAGTTTACTTCAATTGACATCCAAATCAGGTTTATACATTGCTGTTACATGTCTCCAGTCTGTTATTGCACCTACATGTTCCTCTTCCGTCTCCTTTCCCTTGCAGTTTATCTGTTATAAAACAAGTTCATTTGTCCTGTTGAGTTTCCCGCAGCTTCAGTTTTGCTATTTACATCACTGGTGTTAACAAGCTCCTCTTACTCGTGTATTTCTTGAAAATTTGTTGTTACATCTAGAGACTTGACCAGATTCAGGCTTGATTTTCTTTTGTAAGACTGTCATAAGTGGTGTACAAGGGGGGACCGCCCCCCCCCCAAAAAAAAACCAAAATTATCTTCTGGAGGGCAGGCCCCTTGTAGTACAGGTTTTCCCCACTAGGGGGATGTTCTAGGAAACCATCTGGACTGGTGTACCAACTGGCGTTGTTGTGAGAGGCTGTTTTTGGCTTCAGTGAATTTTTCTTGAAGACTCTTTCAACGCATTTGCCCGTTTCATGATGGGTGATTTACGAGCATAACTGCCCACACCACGCTGAATGTTCAGAAGTTTTTGACCAAAAACAGCATGACCCCTGTGCCCCACCTTCCTATTCACCCGTTCTCACCCTGAGCAACTTTTTGTTTTGATTGCCTGGATGAAAAAAGTCCTCAAAGAGAAATGTTTTGCCAATGTGGAGATGTGGAAGAGGTGAGGCAAAAAACAGCAGAAGCACTGAAAGGCATCAAAATCAACGAGTTCAAAAACTATTTTGAGCAGGGGAAAAGAAGTCTCATAGTGCATCAAATGAAGAGCACTTTGAAAGTGACCGAAGTTTAACATGTAAAAATAAATGCACAATTTTTTGTAAATAAATTCTAGGGGTTTTTGTGCTCCCCCCACCCCACTGCCATATACTTCTTACTGCATCATATCAGGAAGCACATATGTCTGGTAGTCCTTTGTGATGTTGGTCCCGCTTTGTGATGAGGGACTAACTCCTTACTGATCATCGTCTAAAAGAGCATGTGTTACTATCCAATGGAATTTTCTGCCATGATCATCTTCTCTATCTGCACTGTCCAGCACAGTAACCACTAGCCACATGCAGCTTTCTGGCCCATGAAATGTGACTAGTGGGCTGAGGAACTGAATATTTAGTTCTATTTTATTTTAAATAGCCACATGCAGCTAATGGCTATCGTATTTGTGCAGATTGAGATGAATTCATAGGGGCTGCAAAATGATATGATTGAAAATAACACTGTGTTAAGAGTTTAGAAACAAGACTGCATTTTTGGGCAGAATGGGGCAACAAAATTACAGAGAATATGGGGATGCTGGTAGTTGTAGGAATGGCAGAGGGGTAACAGCAGGATGTGTTCTGAAGGAAAGCTGAGTCCTGAGTGAAGGGAGTAGGAAGAGAAGCCACAGAGTGAGATGCAGTTACCTCATGGGGGCCTGGTTTGCCTTTATTTTGTAGGCAACGGGGAGTTGAAGGTTTCTGAGCAGAGATGTGACAGACAGTTTTGGAAGATGAGTCTATGTTAGGTGGGATGATTCAGGGAGGGGAGAGATTAGAGACCTAACACTGGCTCGGTTGGAAGCAAGTGGAAGGGACACTGGGAAGGCTGGCTAGGGACCTGTAGTCCAGTTTTCTCAGGATGGCAGGGCCTGAATCTTAACGTTGTTTTCAGGATCCGGTTCTCATCATTATAGGCCCAGAATGTTGATTGTGAGTGAGCAGGATCTGGCCTCAAGGACTGACCCAGCCATTGTCAGGTAATCACACTAGATAGGTGATTCCGGTGCCTTGGCCTTTTCTGCCCTCCAGAAGCCTCCCTTGTGTTCACAAGTGATTTTGGAAGGGTCTATGGGTCCATACTGAGAATCTTAGTTCTATCATTTCTACAGACTTAATGCTCTTCCTTTACATTGAAACTTACATTTCTCAAGAGTTATCTGAACTTCTCTAGAAGGAACTTGGGGCACCTCATTTCCCCCCACTCCTGCTGATGAAGACCACGAGGTTGCAGGTGGCAAAGAAGTGAAATGCGAGAGTGAAGAGGCACAAGAGCCAGACCTGGGTGCCTTGCTGGGAGGCAGAGGGAGAGGAGGACACTCAGGGGTCTTGATTCCAAAGCTGCCAGTGTATGAGTGTCAGGGAAAATACAGTGTAACCCCTCTCCACGCCACGTGCAAGGTGAATAAAATCCCCACCCCATTTTTGCTAGTCATAGGTAGCCTGGCAGAAGAGGTCTCTGGATCCCTCTCATTTTAATTCAATACACAATGTTATGTTCGTTACAATCATGGCAGAGATTTCCTCAGAAACTGTAAAGCTGACTGCTGAGGGGGTTCCCAGGAAGTAACAGAAATCATCGCTTCACCAATACCCCAGCACCTTCCGCAGGCGCAGGACATCAGGAGCCACCTGCCACACCCAGAGGAGAAAAATCCCACCTGCATCCAGTTTGGACAGGACATGGTCAGGACAGGAAGAAAGAGAATTGTGTTCCCCTTAACTTACCCGAGTACTGGGACCAGAGACAGCTGGGCTGAACTTTGTCCTTGATAGAGGCATCTTGATCCGTTTCCTTGGGCCCCCTCTCTGTCCATTCTGAGTCATTTGGACACTTTTCCCATGACCTAAATCTAATCTAAGGAAATGACAGTTGCCAAAGACTCAGCATAAGAAAATCAGATGGGAGGAACCTCAGGGACCAGATGATGTGGCCAACCCTTTGTCACACAGAGGACCCCATTCCCCTCTCAAGCCCAGTGAGTGGAAGCAGTTCTCAAAGGCCCCTTAAATCAGCTAGCAGCTGTTCTAGCTCCTTGTCCAGTGATCTCTCCTCCATAAAGAAGAGCCTGCAGGGCAAATCCAGTCCACAGGTGTGTTTCCTTTGGACTACATGGCATTTTTAGAATTTTTGAATGTTCCCAACATTCTTAAAAAGTGGGAAATTTCACCTAAATACCTAGCTTTTTGGCTTGTCTTGAAAAATTAGAAGATCTAGTGTACTGGGTTCATTATGTACCTATTGATCTGGCTTAAGGATCTGACCTTGGAATGGTGGGTGCACATACCATCTTTGACCTAGAGATAACCTACTGAGTGTCTGCTTATCCATAGTGGCGCAGAGAAGTGGCTTCTCTGAGCTGGAAGCTTCTGAGAAAAGTCCACCCTTAATCTTCCTCCCCCAAAGCTACTTTGTAGTGTACACCTTGTTTCTCCATGTTCACATTCTTGATTCTACTCTACTGGAAAGAGATTTTGAAAGTCAGGAGACCTGGGTCGCCATCCCAGCTAAGCTCCTAAAGAGCTGTGCCGTTTTGAAGTAGTTGAGCTAGTCCTCTCTGGTCCTCAGCTGTCCCCATCTGTAAAATGGGCTGAGGGTCCTCTGTGTTGAGGGCCCCCGCCTGCGCAGCGTCATCCTTATCAGCCCTGGCACCCACGGAGGGTACTGCTCGCACTAGGGGGCGCCAGAGCCGCTTTAGAGCCCGAGCCAAGGGGCGGGGCCTGTCCCGGGGCGAGGCGTCGTGGGGCGGGGCACCGGCGGGCGGGCCCCGGTGCCAGGTGCGGTTTGGTCCTCCCCGAGCGCCGTAGGCGGTGCATCCTGCTCCCGTCGGGGGCTGAGGTCCTCCCGCGACAGAGGCGGCTACGGGAGCTGCGAGTTGCTGCTGCGCGGCCAGTCTCTTCCTCCCCATTTCCGCGCCCCTAGGACCATGGCCGCGGAGGCGGGTAAGGAAGGGCCGCGCCGTCCTGTCCGCCGTTATCTAGGAAGCCGAGCCCCAGGGCGCCTAAGGGGAGCCGCCGGCTTCTCGGGGGCGTCCGGGCTCCTTAGAAGGATTTGGGGAGTGAGCACAGCGCTCTCAGAGACTCGGATGTTGTAGGACTCTGGGAATTGGGGGGCTGGATACAGAGGGCTCCGAGGGACAGGAGGGTGGGGCGGCTTCCCGCGAGTTAAAGGTCCCCGGGAGGAAGGGATGCGGGCTCTGCCAGGGGCCAGCTTTTTTGCCCGCAAACCCTCAAATTAAAACCTTTGTAAGGAAGCCGAGGGGCCTGAGTTCTTGTGGAGTATGGACAGTACCGGAACCTCAGGGTTCGGGGCAGTTAGGAAGGGATGGAAAGTTACCCCGGGTTCTGGGTTTTCTGTCGAAAATGGAGGAGAGTATGACTTCCCAACGGAACCCAAGGCTTCTCGCGGGTGTCTTGGAGCTTTTTGCAGGAAATAGGAGGATGCAGATTCCCTTGGGGTTTAAGGCACGGATTGGGGGTAAGGAGAGACCGTAGCATTCTTCCTGGGGAAGGTAGGGCCCCTGGGGTTCTGGGTTCTCCCTTGGCCTGTCCAAGACAAGAAATGTGGCCGAACACCTCCTGGATGGAAGAGCCGTCCAAGGATGAAGGGTAGCTTCAGGGTTAGGCTAGCTGGACCTGCAGTCCCCTCTCAGTCACCCTGCAGCTTTCTGCCTTCCTGGCCTGCCCCCCCACCCGGTACCTGGGACTTTCTGTAGCCTGTGTTTCCCAGCCACCTATGTGGGTGGCGCAGGTTCTAGGTCGACCAGGGTCAGCGTCCAGAAGCTTTCTAGAGGTGGCAGGAGGGAATAGTGGAGGAGGGAGCTTGTCCTGGATATCTGCCCCCACTTCCTGGCTTTCAGCTTGTGGACAGTCACTTCCTCCATCCTGAATACAAGGACCAGGCCACCAGGGGGTCACTTCCTCACCACGGGAGCATGGGATTTTTCTCCTCATTCTTGATAATAGGCTTGTAGAGAAAGAGGACGGGACGGGACGGGGGGGGGGGGGGGGGGGCGGGGGCGGCCCGCGGGGATGTGCCCTGTCCCTTTGCTTTTTCTCAGCTTCCAGAGTTCCTCATCTCTGATTTTCGATGACTTTTTCTAACCTCTGTGTAATACAGGTTCTCTGTCTTGAACCTTGATTCTCCAAAACTTGTGAAAGATCTTTGAGTGCGAATGTTTATTAGGTTTTTCTCTGACTGAACCAAAAAGCTGTATAGCGGCATTAAAGCCTCTAGGTGCATTAGTTTATACATTCTTCCATGAGAGTATTTGTTGGTCATTTCTGTACCACGCACTTAGCCAAGCACTGAGGAGTATAGTGATGAACAAATGGACATTCCTTGCCTCTGGGGTGCTCACAGCCCTGGAGATGGACAGTAAATAATTGAGGTAACAATTGAGATAAGTGCTCTAATAATTCAGAATAAATAGGGAGGTAATAAGAGTGCACCAGGGGTGAGGAGAGTGGATAGGGAATACTTTTCTTCAAAAAGTAAGTTAATGCTACCCCTGGGACTAAGTAGAAACTAGGCCAGCAAAAAAAGGGCAAAAGGCAGAGGGGATAACAAAAAAAGGCCCTGAGATGGAAAGGCTTGTCGTACCTTTGAAGAGCTGAGAGGGAGTCAGTATGGCTTTTTTAGCGGGGAGGAGACTAAGGTTCAGGAATGACTTCAAGGTTCCATAGCCAAATAAATGGCGGTAGTCAGCGTTCATACTTTCTGATTTCAAATTTAGCGCTTCATCCCTCTGCCTCGCAAACACCAGAATGAGGCTGCACGAGGAGTCAGACAAGGAAGTGGGACTTAAACTTTCACTTGTTCTGGCCAAGCTGTTCCAGGACAACTCCGATTCCTGTGTAACAGGAGAATCGGCTACAACAAAATCAAATATTTACTGAGTGCCTGCAATGGCTGAGGCACTGGGCTGGAACGAGTTTTACCTCTTATAAATTTTAACAGACGCCAGAGTCAGGAGAGACTTGAGATAATGTAGCTCTCCTCGTTTTACCTGTGAAGGAACTGAGGCCCAGGGACAAAAATGGATTTGTCCAGGGTCACTCGTCTAGTGGTCGAGCCAGGATTAACCTGGGACTTCTCCTCCAGTTCCCTTTTCAATTAATATTCCAGGCTGCCTGAGGCATACAGTGTGGCACACAGTAAGCCCTCAATGAATGTTTGCGGAAACGAATGTGTAGTTTGTGTCTGCTTAGTGTAATTAAGAGAGGGGGAAAAAAAAGACAAATCAAGACAAGCTATATAAAGCCTGTATATGGTAACATGGAATTTCAAAAGCGAGGAAGAGCTGTATTCATACATGCGTTCTACAGATATATTGAGTTCCTACTATCTGCCAGGCGCTTCTAGGACCTGGGGGTACTCAGGGAACAAAATAGACTGAAGCCCTTGGCTCATGCTCTGGCGGGAATAGAGACAGTAATTAAATAGATGAACATCAGATGTAAGGGATAAATGCTCCGAAGAGAAATAAAGTAAGATAAGGTCATAGGAGCAGCAGGAGATCAGGGAAGCCTCTCTGATTAATGACATCTAAGCAGAGATATGTAGCAAGGGTTTGAGGCATTTGGATATCTGGGGGAAGAAAAAAAATTTTTTTTAATCCTCACCTGAGGATGTGTTTATTGATTTTAGAGAGAAATACTGATGGGTTGTTTCCTGTACGTGCCCCAACTGGGGATCAAACCCACAACCTAGGTATGTGACCAGGAATGGAACCTGCAACCTTTTAGTGTACAGGACCACACTCCAAACAGCTGAGCGCCCGGCCAGGCCTGGGGAAGAAGAACATTTTAGACAGGATAAAAGAGAATGAGCAAAGGCCCTGAGCCAGGAATATGCTCGGTATATTTGAAGAACAGCAGGGTGTCCAGGTTGGCTACCAGATTTGGTCAGGGAATGCAACTTAAAGGAGGTGAGATTGAGAAGTCGGAGGTAGGTTAAAAAAGGATGGGCAGGGTTAATACCCTCACAGGGAAGAAACTGAGAGTAGGATTCAAAGCTGGACAGGTTTCAGGGTCTTCACAAAGGATGGTGAATTGATACAGGAGGACCCCCTAAAAAGCTGGAATTATCTTCTGGAGGGCGGATCCTTGTAATACAGGCATCCCTTCTAGGCGAGTGTTCTGGGAACCCATCTGTGTCGGTGCACCAGCTGGTGGTGTGGGAGGCTGTGGTCGGCCTCAGTGAAATATTTTTTTGAGGACTTTTTCAACACATTAGCCCATTTCATGATGGGTGATTTATGAACCTACCTGCCCACAATGCTCTGAGTGTTCAGCAGTTTTTGACCAAAAACAGCATGACCCCTCTGCCCCACCCTCCCTATTCACCCGTCTTGCACAGAGCAACTTGTTTTTGTTTCCCTGGATGAAAACAAGCCCTCAAAGGGAAGCCTTTTGCCAGTGTGGAGGAGGTAAAATAAAAAAACAGCAGAAGCACTAAAAGGCATCAAAATCAACGAGTTCAAAAGCTGTTTTGAGCAGTGCAAAAAAGTTGTAATAGGTGTATTGCATCAAATAGAGAGCATTTCAAAGGTGACTGAAGTTTAAACATAAGAATAAATACACAATATTTTGTAAATAAATTCCGGGTTTTTCTGGGTCTCTCCTCATATATATATGTGGTAGAGGCAAGGACTTGGAGGTCGGGGAGTCACAGGAAGTAGAAGGTAATGCTACAGTGTGGCCGAAGCCTGGCTGTGGCGTGGTTTAATGCTGGGCTTGTGGAATTTTCTGGTCTGCGGTAGGGACCATAGTTTTAGAGGCAGGAAGAATCATGATGTGAGCATTTGTTTTTAGACTATCAGTCTGGCATTGGTGGCAGGATGAATTGGACAAGGGTAAGGAAGGGTGCCAATCTGGAGGTAAATACAGTGGGACCTGAGCTGAGGTGTTAGGAATGGAGAAGAAGGCAGTGACCAGTAGGAAAGGCCTAATGTCATGGGTGGGGCAAGGTGACTTGGGTAGCCCTGGGTATAGGATGGAGATATCGAGGTAGGGTCCAAGATAACTACAAGATTTTAAAGCTGAATAGAAAACCATCATGTTAAAGGGGCTGTATTAGGCTTTCCACATTTCTGCATCTTTTGAAGGCTGGGTTGATTCCCAGCCCAGGGCTAGCTTCTGATCAGTGCAGCCTGGAGGGGGCTAAGTTTCAGGGACAAATTAGGGGGTGGGGTGGGGCATCACTAGCATTTCAGTGACAGAGACCTGCAGCTGTAACAGTCTCTTACAAGTCTTTTTTCCTCACTCTTGATCTTTCTTTATACAGTAGCAAGAATTAGATTCTTTATCTATTAATTTATAGCCAGCAGTAGCTAGAACATGAAACCATTGCTTGGTTCTATTATAGTATACCCTGAGTCTCAGCTCCTTCTGCCTATAATTTTTCAGGACAGAAAGTGTAAAATGTAGTCAAAGACATACTTTCGAGTTAGCAGACCTGTGGTCTTTAGTTGAACATTTCAGTTTCCTCTTCTGTAACATGGAAACAATGATAGTTCTTTAATACTAGTCCTCACCTCATGGGATCTTTGTGTTCGATTAATTCCTGCTTGCATGGTGCTCAGGGCGCTGCCGGGCACATAATGAGGAGTCAGAGTAGTTGGGATTTTTTTTCCCTGACGTTGATTATTGGTAGAGAACTGCTATCTGGGAATATACGAATTGGTTAACCAGTTTTTTATGAGAGAGTCTTTGTAGGCCTTCTTCCAGATAAGAAATTGCCAACTCATTCACAGCTAAGTAAACGGACAGTTGGAAGTGAGAACCTGGGTGCCCCGAAAGCCACAGGAACCATCTGTCTAGTTTGTGGCTCTACCACGTTTACCCTGTCCCTAGCACCCGGTTTGGTCCCTCTCTGACATGTGTTATTTCTTGTATATCTTTGTCCCTCACACCCAGCAGTTTGTGACCTAGCCTATGTATTGCACCTGGGCACATTAAAAAAGCATTTGCTGAATTTGTTTTGAAAATGTTCCCTTCAGATTTTGGAGGTTAGTGTAGTAAGCTCAACCTTTTCTCTGGCCAACCCTCTAGATATACATGAAAGATAGAAGAAAAGCTACTCACAAATTCAGGTGTCCACTGAGTGCCAGGCACTATGGGATGTATGTTCACATATATTTTATTATTTCTCTTAATCTTCTTGTTCATCCTGTGAGGAAGTGGTATTATCCTCTTTTAAAATATTAAGAGACGAGCTCGGAGAGGTTAAATAATTTGCCTAAGGATACAGCCAAGTTTCATTCCCAGGTCTAACTCCAGTTTTTCTGCTTGACCCTTGCACATGTCCCCTAATAAACTAAAGGCCAGAAGAGAACAACAGCAAGAATGAACCCTCCTGAGATGCCTCTGCGCCTTAACCTGAAAAACGAGAGGCCCCTGGTTTGGTGTCACGCAGACTCGGAGCCAGAAGGAATAATTTGATCCCTTCTTTCCTGAAGGACGAATCTAAGTTCCAGAGACGTTTAGAAGCTCCTTTAAAAATCATCTTTATTCCTCAGATGCTCCCTTGGGTAATATTTGGTAAGGTAGTGAGGAGGAAAGCCCTTTGGGATACAGGGGAGAGTGCCTACAGAAACACTCATCATTACTGTTAGTCTTGTTGGTAGTCAGTTCATTAAAATGTGCCCCCTCCGCTCTTGCCCCCTCCCGGTTCCCCATTAGTTGCTGCTCCTGCCCCTCTGCTTCCTGCTTTATCCCAGAACAAGTGGAATTTATACACCTGACCTGCCAGTTCCCAGGGGCACAGTGGTTACCTTACTTGTTTTGTGCTGCACTGAATCGGCTTGGTTTTGTTCCTGGTTCTCATTGTCTAGTGGAATATGAGAAGCATCAAAGATTATTCTCAAATGAAAGAATAGAATCTGTGCGTGTTGGTTCAGACCAGGCTTCATGGTCTTGTGAACTCTCAGCATTTGGGGATTTCTCACCACTTTGAAGTCTGAAAAGGACTGGTTTGCAGAAACCCAGCTCTTAGACCGAGATTAAGGTGCATGTTAATATCTTGTGGGAAGTGCACTGGCTCTGAACTGGGGTACCAGGCCGAGCCCTTCCACTGAAGGAATAACCAGTTCTGAGCAAGTCTTACCCTGCCTGAGGCTACACAGGGCAAGAAAAACGGAGCTGATCTGGTAGTCTCAGAACCCGTCTGAGCCCCTCCCAGGCCAACTTTCTGAGGGTGAGGATACTTGATTCTCCTCCAGATAGTTTTCTTTTTTCTTTTTCTTCTTTAAGAGATTTTGTTTATTTATTTCTAGAGATAGGAGAAGGGAGGAAGAGAGGGAGAGAAACATCAGTGTGTGGTTGCCTCTTGCGCATTTCCTACTGCAGCCCAGGCATGTGCCCTGACTGAGAATCGAACCAGCAACCCTTTGCTTCGCAAGCTGGCACTCAATCCACTGAGCCACACCAGCCAGGGCAGAAACCCAGTTTTCTTTAAGAGAAATGAAAGGATTTGATTAGATTAGAGTAGATGATTTTTGAAGGCCCTTCCAGCCTTAACCATCCTGCCATTCTAGTGTCTGCCCAGTGCATTCCCAGATTGTTCATAATTGGCCATGTGACCATCACCAATTATGAAGTTGAGAGAGGGAATTGTATACACATGGGATGTGTTTTATACCAGTATCCAAAAAGCCTGAAGATGAGAACCTCTGTAATGAGGTATTTGTTAAACGTTTTTACCTTGTTTGCATTGCACATTTGCCACTTCCTAAAAGCAATGAATTCTTGTAATGAAGGCACAGATTTCTGATTATCATACACCTAATGAAGGTCCCTTATTGTTTGAAGCTTCTGGGGACATTTACTTAATCAAACTCCCTTTCTGGGCTCTGACAATCAGTAGCCACTGTCGATAAGTCTGCATACAGGTAAACACAGTAGAGGGAGAGGCGAACAGCCTGGTACAATGAGGTGTTTTCCTAGAGGAAGAATGTCCCAGGGAGACAGGACAGGACTCTGGATTGGTCGTCCATTAGGCCTCTCTCCGTAAACTTTTTTTAATTTTTTTTATTTTTTTAATTTATCTTTAGAAGGGAAGGGAAGGAGAATGGGAGAGAAACGTCAATGTATGGTTGCCTCTCAAGCATTCCCTACTGGAAACTGGCCTGCAACCGAGGCATGTGCCCTGACTGGGAATCGAACTGTGATCCTTTGGTTCGCAGGCCGGCGCTCAATCCACTGAGCTACACCAGCCAGGGCTAATCTCCGTAAACTTTGTATTATTATATTTATCTTACATTTTCTAGAATGAAGGCTGTAAAAGAGTTAGGATCATCGACCTTCAGGGCTGTTAGGGAGCCAAAGATTCCAAGAGTATTCATCCAAAGAATGTCCAGGTTTGGGAAACCAAAGGCTGTGGGTAAATATCTTTGCTCGATATTTACACCATGATAGACCTGTGTGTCTATACAAGGCCTGCGTGTCTACCTATGCCCTTACCTGTAGGTAGTCACCCTGGGAGCCAGACACTTATTTCAGTAGAATTATCCCTGCCGACCGTTGGAGCTTATCTCTGGAAATTACTTTTATAGTTGACAGTTGGGTACAACTTGTCAGTTGGGTTCACCACACAAAGGATTACACCAGGCTTTATGCCTGGCCCTAGAGATTTAAAGATCTTCAAGATGTAATCTTTGCCCCTTAGAGCTGGAGGGGAGGGGGCAGAGAGGGAGGGAATGAGGGAAACAGAAACGTAATAAATTATAATTACAGAACAAATTGTATAAAACAGGTATAGACAAAGTGAAACACACACTGTTTGCCTTGAGGGGACCATCAAGGAAGGATCCAAGTTCGATTAAGGGAAAAGGTTGGTCAAGTATTCTGAGCAGAGAATAGCTTGAGGTGTGAGTGTTAGGATGTAAGAACCTGCACGTGAGTGGCAAGAATAGAAAGTAGATCAAGATGTGACCAGAGCATTCCTTTGTAAGGGATGTTGAGCAATAAAGGTTCTTGGGGGCCACTTTGTGGAGGGCCATTCCGCCCTCAGTCAGCGGTAATGAGGGATTGTAGTGGGCCCGGGACAGGTCTTGGCTCCCCTGGTTCTTTGTAATTAATAACAGCCAACTGTATTGGTGTGTGAGGAGTTTGCATTCCTGCCTCAGGACCTTTACACATGTCTGCCGGCATCCCAGTCTCCAGTGTTATCCTTCCCTCCTCCTTTTCGCCTTGTTAATTTAATATTCATCCTTTAGAGCTCAGCCTAGAAATTTCTTCCTTAAGGAGCTTGTGTGCCCAACCCCATTTTCCTATTTAAAAATTTGATGTCGTCGTTACACCACTTGCCCCACTTATAATTAAAATAATTGTTATTGTTCAATAACTAACGTTTAATCTCGCCTTTGTTTGCAGCACAGTGTTAGACACGTAGTTGGCATGCAGTAAATATTTGCTAAAAAAATGACTGAAGCGTGTCCATTGAGTTTAGCAATAAGCAGTCACTGTTGACTTTGGTGAGACAATTTCTGAGAAATGGTGGGGGTGGAAGTCAGACTGTACTGGATTATGCAGTAACTGGAAAGTGAGGAAGTGCGGGCAGCGATGTGTAGGCAACTTTCTAATACACGTGACTATGAGGAGGGGAGCAAGTGTGGTAGCTAGAGGAGAAAACAGGGTCCAGCTGTTTTTTTAAATGGGAAAGACTTGAACCTCATTTAAGTGATAATTGGAAGGAGCAAACGGAGAAGGCAGTGGTGGAGATAACTGTAAGCGCACATCTTCCAAGAGGTGGAACAAGACGGAATCCAGAAGAGCAGTGCCAGGCTAAGCAGCTGAGCTTTTGTTCTGTAACACTGGGGAGTCCGGGTGAGCCAGCTAATACTGTGCAGTGCACAGAGAGGAGAAGCCAAAGACCTGGACTTGGGCTGCAGCAAAGGGCAGGGAAGGATTGGAGAGACATTTGGGAGGTGAAACCAGGTGGATTCGAGAGGAGGGAGTAGGGGTCTTGATTTTTGTACCCGGAGTGCCTACCACAGGGGCCACATAAGTGTCAAATGGCTTTGAATTTCTTAAGACTAGAGGAGACAGGGCAGGCTTTGGAGGGTGTAGCAATAAGTTCTCTTGAATAGCCTCAGTGGAAATTTCTGATCCATTTTGCATTTTGGAAACAATCAGAAAACAAGATACTGAATTGCCGAGTAAGTGTGTGGTCTGGTAAGAGGCTGTTACTTTTGGATTAAAAATTTAAAACAAGAAACAAGGTGTGGCTTAACATAATGAAATTTGCTAGGGTGGGGTGGCAGTTCACAAACTCTGAAAGCCCTTCCATGTGAGAGTTCCAAAAATGTCTCAGACTGGTACCTCCAGAACTTGGGAGATTCATTTGGATGTCTGTGTTCATTAAGAGCTCCTCTCACTAATTCATTTTTTTACCCCCGTCCATAACCCATTTAAATGAGTCTATCAGACTTCCTGCTTTGGAGTTTGTGAAGATGATGGTACACTCTGGCCTGTACCACCCAAAGACCAAAAAGGCCTCTCAGCCCTGGCTGGTGTGACTCAGTGGATTGAGTGCCAGTTTATGAACCAAAGGGTCGCTGGTTCAATTCCCAGTCAGGGCACATGCCTGGGCTGCAGGCCAGGTCCCTAGTAGGGGGTGTGCGAGAGGCAACCACACATGGATGTTTCTCTCCTTCCCTTCCCCTCTCTCTAAAAAATAAATAAATAAAATCTTTTTTTTTTTTAAAAAAGGCTCCTTATAAGAGTGAGAAGTTTAGATCCAGGAGGTGATGGATATGTGCAAGGTCTGTCCGGAAAAAGTCCAGCCATTGTTAATGTAACAAGAAGGATTTGCGTGACATTGATGTAACCTGGCAGCCAAGGAGAATGGACTGGAATGCGCGTACAACTTCACTGCACTAGTCAGTAGAGGCAGTAGATGCCGTTGAATGAGCATGTGTACTGTGTGGTCATCACATTCAAAATGACTGAGCAAGTAGAGGAACAAATCTGCATCAGAGTTTTTTTTTAAAGATTTTATTTACTTATTTTTAGAGAGAGAGGGGGAGAAATATCAAAGTGTGGTTGCCTCTCACATATCCCCAACTGGGGGCCCAGCCCACAACCCAGGCACGTGCCCTGACTGGGAATTGAACCAGCGACCCTTTGGTTCACAGGCTGGCGCTTAATCCACTAAGCCACACCAGCCAGGGCTGCATCAAACTTTAAGCTTCAACATTCCTCTGCAGAAACTATTCTGATGATTCGGAAGGCCACAGCTATGGGCAACTGGTGATTGGCAGCTTCATCACAACAACACACCTGCTTAGGCATCACATCTAGTGCAAAGTTTTTTTGTGAAACAACAAATCACCCAGGTGACTCAGTCCCCCTATAGCCCAGATTTGGCACCCTGCGACGTCTGGCTTTTCCCCAAACTAAAATTACCCTTTTAAAAGGGAAGAGATTTCAGACTGATGAGATTCAGGAAAATACAACGGAGCACCTGATGGTGATTGGGAGAACTGTGTGAGTAGGTCGCAAGGTGCCTGCTTTGTAAGGGACTAAGGTTTATTGTCTATGTACAGCGTTTCTTGTGTCTTGCACGGTCTTCAATAAATGTCTCTTTTTCATATGACATGGCTGGATACCTTTTGGACAGACCTCGCATATCCTATATCACTGTGGAACTAGAGGAAACGTGGGGTGGGCCAGTGTTTTAAAGCCCTCTGCCAGCTTATTTAATTCTCCTCTGGGGTATGAGGACAGCTATCTATGCCCTGGCTGCCTCAGAATGCTGCTGAGCAATCTGGAAATGTCCGGAGCCATGCATTGTCTATTTATGGCCCCTGTGCCTGTGAAACAGGATTGGTGACTGTCACTGTGCCTGTGGCAGTCTGGAGTTACCCAGAGAGAACAAAGCTGCATACACAGAGCTCACAAGGGATTCTTGTAACAACCTTGTCCTGCTTTCTAGGGCTGAGTAAGGTACCACCGCTTGATCTGAGCTGCCCTCTTTATTTCAAGAAGTTGGCACTTGAACCACACCAGGTGTGTTGTGTTTTATCCCTCCCGGAGGGACGTGGACCGACTCTGCTATTGTCCATGCTAACATCTTGGCCTACACAGCCCTTCCCCATTCTTTCTCCACCTTTGGTAAATCTTCCCCATCTTTCATGGCTCAGCTCAAGTGTCAACTTCCCCTACAAAGACTTTCCTGGTTCCCCTAATTGGAATGAGTAGGAATTAACATGATGGATTGGAAAGAGCATGGGCTTTAGAATGAACCAGACCTGAATTGGGGTACTAGATTTGCCACTTAGCCTGTCGCCCTTGGCCTCAAGTTTTAATTCTCCCACCCCTTAAATGAGTATATTGTACCTGTCTCACATGGTTGTTTTGAAAATTAAATGAGAAAGTGCCTACGTGCCTACTATAGTTCTTGGCCTGTAAAACACACACACACACACACACACACACACACACACACACACACACCCTTTTTTTTCTGAATTAAAATGGCAGTTTACTTCCACTTCTGAAAGAACATCTAAGTGAAAAATTACAATATGAGAGGATGTTTCTTTTCTAGTGGATTTGCTCTCAGAAGAGTAGAGATTGTGTTTTCCAACAGTCTTCAGTGTAGAGTTTGTAGAGGCCCTTGATGTTGGTTGAGTGAATGAACTCCTAGACTAGATGATGGAGAATCTGCACAACCAGGGCTTTCGAGGAATAGGAAAGGCAGTAACATTAACCTAGAGAGAAGTTTCTGGGTACTGGTTGGGAGTAGTTGTAGGAAAGACTGATCATCTGAAAAAGAAACCTTGTTTATTTCATTAAGCAAGGACTGACACTTGTAGAAAAGGCAGGTTTTGTTACAGTAGAAAAAGGAACAGAACCAATTTTTTTTAAGATTGTTTTTTTTTTTTTTTTAATAGAGAAATTGAGGGAGGGAAGCATCTATGTACAAGAGAAACACTGATCAGTTGCCTCTCACATGCTCCCAGCTGGGGACCTGACCCACAACCCAGGCATGCGCCCTGACTGAGAGTCAAACCGGTGACCTTTCCGTTTGCAGAATGACGCCCAACCCATTGAGCCACACCAGTCAGGGCAGAACCATTTTTTAAAAAATGGAATGAGACAACTGTTGAGGCCATGAATTTCCTCTCCCTGGAGAGATGAGCGGCCTGTGCTTACCAGAGATCTTGTGGAGGGGGGAATTATGCATCTGGCCGAACGTTGGACTAACCCTTTCAGTATGAGAGTCTGTTAACTCAGACTTGTTCCCACAATTAGGAGTCCCATCCCCTTCTTCCTCAGTACTTCGGGCCTCTGAACCCCTCCTTGGTTTTGTGTGCAGGTGACGATGCCTGGAGGTGTCAGGGCTGCGGGGACCATGTTGCTCCAAGCCAGCGGTTGTACAGGACTGCTCACGAAGCCTGGCACGGCTCTTGCTTCCGGTAAGTGGTCTGTCCTCCTGTTTTGTCAGTGCACTACAGGCTGGGAACTATTTCATTTTCTGGAAAATACAAAAACAAGCTTTTGACTTGGGAGTTTTCATTTCGGTGGGTGCGGGGCAGGGAGGGATGTGCTGAGGTGAACGTGGAAGAGCCACAAATGGGCCTGGTGCAGCCAGGGTTGGGGAAGATGAGAGGAGGTCTTTTCAGGGTGTCCCAGCACCCTCAATTTTTAGGTAAGGAAACTGAGGCCCAGAAACAGTGACTTTCCCATGCCTACACTACTGGTTATACAGATGCCCTAAGGGGTGTTTTTAGCGTAGTTGGCAAAGCCAGCTCTTCTTCACAGCAGGCTGCCTTCCTAGTTTCCTGCTTTTCATTTTATTATTTATTTATTTATTTATGTGGGTCTGCTTCCCTGTGTCAAAGAAATGAGCAGCAGGTTGAAGTATAGAAAGAAAAAATAGTTGTAATATTTAATGGGCCAACACAGAGATGGGGCACTTTTGCTCTAAAGACCCAGCTCCCCAAGTGGCACATAGGGTACAGATTATAGAGGGCAAAAATCACAAGAAATGACGGGTTAGGGGTTGGAGTTGTGCTGGGAGCTGATTGGTCAGAAGTGAGGTAAGAGTAATAAATTGTTTTTTCAGGTCTTAAGAACAGTTCTGAAGTCTTTTCTGGATCTCTCTGTCTGGTCTCATGGGAAAGTAGCCAGGAGGTTGGTTGTTCCACCTTAGGGCTCAGGAGCTGAAGTAATTTAGGTCAGGTTGTTATCATTAGCCTGCCAGAGGTCCGACCTTGTGACCCTTAGTCAGGTCGGGGCTACCTGGCTCCTGTCTTCTGCTGCCTGGGGAGTTGCTGATTATCCTCTCCTGCTCTTTGTTACTCACTTTATTATGGTTCTTATTGTTTAGAGGCAGCACAGTTTCTTGAAAATAACACAAACTTGAGAGTCAGATTTGTTCCTGCTGTTTAAGGCTCAATTTTCTCATCAGGAAAATGTGGATGCTAAGAATCTATCTCAGGTTCATTAAGATGGAATGAAATAATATATGGCAGGGGCCCAGCACATGGTGGGCACCCACTGAACGGTTGTCCCTTTCCCCTGTGAGATTAGAATCCTCAAGAGTGAGGGCTTGTCTTCGCATTCCCTAAAACATAAAACAGTGCCTGGCCTGCAGTCGTTCCTCATCGGAGGCTGGGTGGGCATGTGTGGCCCTTGTGGTCTGAAGTGGTGGGGCTGTGCTCACACTCGGAGAACGGGACAGACGGGCAGGCACCACGGGCTCTAAATTCCAGCACCCACATACAGCTCTTGCTGCAAACCATCCCCCATGCTGATATCAAGTAATTTAATTGACCTTTAAGCACTTGCACCCCACCCCCCAACTACGTGGGGGGTTGGCCTGAAGAGCGCTGGCCTCTGGAAGTGTTGGAGAGGAACCAGCATTTTTTTGCCCTTTCAGCTCTAACTCAGCTCTTCAGTCTTCTCTGTGTCTATCCGATTGCCTTGGTTCCTTCTCTTACTCTGAGGGAAGTTGATTGTATCCTTACTCTGCCTTTTAGTGAGATAGGAGTAGAGGTGTCCGAGTTATAGTGGACCTTACAGAGAAAGCCTTGGGCTAGCCCCTTTATTTTAGACCTCAGGCTAAAGAGCAGCATCAGAACCTAATGAATTCCCAGGTCAAGGCTTACCTTGGCATGTAACCCATGGTCGTATTTGTCCCTGCTGTTTTCCTATTTGTGTGAATATTTTCTATCCAAAATAAGCGGGACCAGATAAGACAAAGCCAATCTTTGGAATTTCTGGATTCTCCTATAACTAAAGAACTTCCGAACTAGAAGGGACTACATGCTGTGTGATATAACCCTTTCACGCCAGAGATGAGAGGCCCGAAACCAAAAAGACAAAGAGATACACAGGCCGTGGGCCACAGGAGCTGGACTTGGAGCTGAAGTCTTGGATTATTTGTGGGTCTGGGTCTGTTGCTGCCTTGTTTAGATAGCCCTGTGTGTGTGCATGTGTGTACACATGTGAGAGGGAGTATGTATGAGAAATACACACAAACACGTGCTCATAAAGAGGCAAGGCACATTGTCACTGTAGGTAAGAGTGCGGACTGTGCAATAAGACTGTCCAGTTTCAAACCCTGGCTTCGCAATTTCTTCACTGGCCTTCGATAACTTCCCTGAGCTTCAGGTGCCTCATCTATAAACTGGGATTGAGAATCGTATTCATCCCCCAAGGTTGATTGGGAAGATTACATGTATAAACTATATCAAGTGCCCAGCATAGCACCTGACACATAGAAAAGTCTTAGTAGTTGTTAGTTTGTTGTGAGGGTATGTCTGTATACTTATGCATACATTTATTTTTCTTATTTACGTATACACTCATTGGTCATCTGCTGTGGAGCCTCAGGGATTAAGATTAACTCTGAACTACCCTTGCATAATTAAAGCGAAGATCATGCCTGTGGGGTAAGTAGAGCCTCTAGGTTGTCTGCTGTGGACAGCTTTGTCTTAAGGGCAGAGGCTTCCTAATCTGGCACCATTAAAGGCACAGATTGAAATATCTCCTGACTCCTGCGCCTTCCCACACAAACTGGATGGCCTGAGCCTGGTCGTTTGCCCCAGGCAGAAGAGCTGTTTTGGAGCCAATGTGACTTTTGCCCAGATGGAAGGAAGGACTGTATTGTCTGACTCCAGAAGTAACCTGGGTTATGAGGAGCATGAGGCATCAGCCTGAATGGTCTTTTAAGATGTCTTCCACCCCAGCTCACCTGTAATTCTCTGATGAGTTCAGTCGTTGGGTACAGGCCTGCTACAAGCAGGACCCTCCCTGCAATCTCTCAAATAAATGCATTCTTCCTGACTCTCCCCCGCTTCCCTTGCTCTTACCCAGCTGGGCTGCAGTTACAATAAAGGAAATGACTTTTCTTCTCCCCTTCCCCCACACCTTTGTTTTCCTAATCACAGGGTGGGGCTGGATATTGAATGGAGAAACTTCTAGGGTTTGGCCCAAACTCCTCCCCTCACTTCTCCTTATTCTATTCTATCCTGTCTGCAGCCACATCCTTAATCCTGACTCTGAGGGCCTTCTGCCAGTTTGTCAGGTCCCTGGGACAATAGAAAGCCAGTTAAGGCTGGAACCTGGGACTGTACATGGAGGCCAGCTGACAGATCTCCTGGAAGTGGCCGGAAGTAGCCCTGTCTATAACTGTGTTGGTACAGTGGGGCACCCGGCCAGGATCCCTCTGGTCTCTGGACACCTGGCTGACCAGCCCTCTTGCTTCCTTTCCTCAGCCTTCACAACAGACCTGTTTAGATTATAAATACCTCTGGCCTTCCCTTTCCTTGAGCAGTGCCATTGGTTCTGGAAGTGGGGCCATTCTCTCTGAAGTTTTCTAGGACTGGCTCCCTTTCATGGGGGGAGGCCAGAAAAAGTAGCGGCACTGCATGTCGTTTTGCAGCTGAAGTTAAGGTGTGGAGCTATGAATGGTGACCTGGCCTCTTGGCATATTTACAAAGCAAAGAACCTTGACAAGTTTTCTGACTTGTTCTTTCACTCTTGTCAGAGATGTTTGGCTCAGGAGGAGGGGTCATGGGAGGAGGGAGAAGCTGCCTCTGTTAGTCTTTATGGCCCCTACCTGGGACTTGGTTATTTGACCTCGTTCCTAGCAGCATTATCAGAGGGGAAAATCCACCGTTCTTAAGGCACCTGGGAACGGTTACGGCCTTCTTTTCTCAGGATCACAAACACATACTATTTGTTTGTTTTAAAGATTTTTATTTATTTTTAGAGAGAGGGGAAAGGAGGGAGAAAGAGAAGGAGAGAAACATCAATGTGTGGTTGCCTCTCATAAGCCCCAAACTGGAGACCTGGCCCACAACCCAGGCATGTGCCCTGACTGGTAATAGAACCAGTGACCCTTTGGTTTGCAGGCCAGGGCTCAATCCACTGAGCTACACCAGCCAGGACCAAGCACATACTATTTGAACTTTCTCCTTTGAGATGTGATTTCTTATGCCTGTGCTCTAGAAAAGGGGTAATGCAGATAGAAAACTGTTATCACTTCATCAGGCAACAAACCGTTTCCGCTAAATTTGTGTGAAGAAATTACACACGTAGTTACCAGAGACTGTGATGTAATAGGCTGGCTGATGACAAGAGTGTTTTTTTGTGATGCTGAAAATCCTGCTCATTTTCTCACGCAAACTCCTATCTAAACAAGCATGGTAGAATTATAATTACAGTGATAGGTTCCATTTATTGAGTGTTTACTCTGCACTAGACAAGTCCTCAGCATTTCATGTGTATTATCTCATTTAATTCTTACAACAGCCTAATAACTATAGAACTGTACAACTAAGTGTCTTAACCTATTTTACAAGTAGGGAAATGAAGGTTACTTGCTCACAGTCACGGAGCTAGTAAGTAGCATAGCTGGGATTTGAACACGGGCTTTCTGACTCCTTACTTAGAAGAGTCTCTTCGCATTTTTGAATATGGTATGTCATGTAACCTCTCCGAGGCTCAGTTTCCTCTTCTGTAACTTCAGGGTAAAAACACACACCATGCCTGCCACACATTAGGTGTCGGATAACATTGAAGGGTGTTGGTTCATGGGTTCTCAAGTGTCAATAAAAGTGCTGTTAAGTTTCTCCTGGGCCTCCAGCTCCTGGATTCAGAGTCAGTGGAGCAACCCTGCCATCTGCTGTTGTACTGTGGATGCTGCCGCTGCATTTATTGACTCAAGCCTTTGATTCTGGTTTGCTCATTTGTCTAGTTTATCTCTAAGGAAACAGCCAGCCAGCAGGTCATTAAGGCTAGCTTTCCGACAAGGCACTGGGACCTTCCTGACAGAGGAAGGGAGGGATAGACACCTGGGCCTTTCTCTGCCCTCACAGGGGGCACCAGCATTACTGTACAATGGGACTCTTAGTATGTAGCCGCAGCATGTAGCCTTCATGTGCCTTAATCTTGCTCTCTTCTTTGGGAAGAAAGAACTAAGACCCTATAGAAGCCCCACAGCTGCTGTTCTGGGCAGAGATGGAGAGGGGCCGGGGTGGGGCCAGAGATGGGAGATCTATTTATCAAACACTGTATTGGGAGTTCCACTCACATTATCTAATTCGGCCCTCACAATAACCCTGCAACCCCATCTTATAGTAAAACAGGAAGGCCCAGGAAGGTGGAGTCACTTGTGCAGGGTCACACAGAGCTGACGTTTGATCTCAGGTCTCTGTAGCTTTCAAGAGGGTTCTCTTTGCGCTGGGATTCCCAGGAGTCAGAAGACAACCTGGATTTTAGTCTTAGCTGAGCCAGGCTAGTTGTGTAACTGTGGGCAAGTTCCTTTGCCCCTGTGAGCCCCAGGTTTTTTTTTTATCTATAACATGTGGTGAAAGTAATCCACCTCATGGGGTAGTTGTGAGGGTTTCGGAGGTAATGGAGAAGAAAGCACTCTGAGAACATTAGAATGGCACAACACCTCAAGGATTAGCAGCACACTGTGCTTCTCAAACTAACAGTTCACATATAATTTTGAACATCTTCTGCTCAATTAAGGGCACCAAATTAAATGCTGTGGGAGATACGGATTTGAAATACTGGCCTGGTCTCCTAACTGGCTCCCTCAGATCCACCTCATGGGGTAATTCGTGGACAAATTCAGATATCTGAAGAATAGGTAATAATGTGGAGCGTTCCTAACAATGGGCTCTAGAAAAAAAATTTGTAGTGGACTCTCATTTGGCTTCCATTCTGTCTCTACCTGAAACAGTGTTCTTTTAGTAATGTTCCAGAGACAGACTCATCGGCCCATCCACCGGCCGCTTTTCAGTCTTCGTCCTCTAAGGCCTCCCAAACTGCATTAGAGGTGGTAGAGAAAAGTGAATCCGAGTGTGGAGTCAGGCTGCTTAAGTGTCCATCCCAGCTTCTCTTACCAGCTACCTGACCTTGAGTCAGCTGTTTAATCTTTCTTTGCCAGTTTCCTCATCTGTAAAAGGTGAAATGGTTCTGACCTTAAAAGGTTGTTGTGTAGCCCTGGCTGGTGTGGCTCAGTGGATTGAGCACCAGCCTGCAAACTAAAGGGTAGCCGGTTCAACTTTCAGTCAGGGCACATGCCTGGGTTGTCATCCAGATCCCCAGTAGGGGGTGCACAAGAGGCAACCACACATTGATGTTTCTCTCCCTCTCTGTCTCCCTCCCTTCTCCTCTCTCTAAAAAATAAATAAATAAAATTTTTAAAAAATGGAGATGGTTAACTGTACGTTTTCCAAAAGGAGGAAAAAGAGATCTGGGAAAAAGACCTTTTGACTTGACTTCGTTGCAAAATTCTGGGGACAGATTCTCTGGAATTTTGTAGATGATGGAATAGGTGGACAGTGAGTACTTAGAAAAGGAGCTAAGGATGCAGCAGCAGTGAATTAGTCATTACTAATTAGATTTTACTTCATGATTGTTAGTCATGAGACTCTTGATTCCACAAGGCATTTGATAAAATTTTTCATGATACCCTGATAGTAAGAATGTGGGCAGACAAATCTAGAAAATTCAGATGCAGGAGTTCAACATACCCAGAAGTTACGGGCCCTGTATTGGAGAGACAGGATTCCTAAATGCCTTGCTGAGGCTCCTGTTGAGGAAAGGGCGTAGGATTTGAGGTCAGCAAAGCCAGCTTTTAATCGCAGTCCCACACTTCCCAGGAGCAACCTTGGATGAATTACCTCACACGTCTGGGCTTTCTTTGCCCTTCCTGTGCTATAGGTATTTCTTGATAGATGGTTGCAGGGACTAAATTAGATGATGAATGTAAAAGCCCTTTGTAAACTGAAAATGCTTTATAAATATAGTTATTCTCACCGTTCTAGTACTGTAGTTGCTCATAATGGGGGTCCTGAAACATGTTTATTTATTAGACATCTCAGTGTGGGCCTCATGTAGTTTGATCTTCTGATAGACAGATACTGTCTCTGAGCCATTCCTCTGTGTGATGTGCTTGGGGACATGTCAAGGGAGCCATTCCCAGAGGAAGTTCGGGGCTCTGTAGGAGCTGGACCTGGATAGAGGAGGAGACAGCCACCAGCTGGAGACATAGGAGGCTGCAGAAGGAGCTAAGAGAGCAAAGGCTTAGGGTACTGCTGGGGAGAGGAGCCTTATGTGGGTGGATCTGGAAGTGGAGTGGGACAGGCGGTGGCTGGCCTGGTGACCCTGGTGGGGAAGCTGAAGAGAGCCGCAGGGATCCTGAGGGCAGGGCGCCCAGGCAGGCTTCGCCTTTGGACCAGAGCTCTAGGAAGACAGTGTGCGGAGGCAGTTGTTCTAAACTGTGGGACTTCTTTTTGTTTTTGTCCGTGTATCGTTTAAAAAAGCAGCATCTACGTGTAGGAAAAAAATGTAACCAACACCAAAATAGAAGGAAATAAATACTATTTCATTCCTGCTTCTTATCTCACTACTTTAGGGAGAAACAGATAGCCATGTGGCGGGATCTTCCAGCAAGCCTCTAAGGATTATGTACATAAACTTTTTAAACAATGGGATTATACTCTGGACTCTTGCTGACACTGGATTTGTCACGTGACACTTGACCCGGGCCACTTGTGTTGCAGTACCTGGGAGGGTTCACCTCCTGATTTTTTGCAGCTGCACAATATGTTGTTGTATGGATGTGTTATGGTATTTAGCCCACCCCTAGTGATGGGCACGTGGATTGTTCCTAATCTTTTGGTGCCTTTTTTTTTTTTTTAAAGACTGTATTATTTATTGTTTAGAGAGAGGAAAGGGAGGGAGAACAAGAGGGAGAGAAGCATTGATTTGAGAGAAGCACCAGTTGGTTGCCTCTTGTTTGCATCCTGACCAGGGACCAAACCCACAGCCCAGGCATGTGCCCTGACTAGAAATTGAACCAGCAGCCCTTTGCTTTGCTGGAGGATGCCCAGCCAACTGAGCCACACCGTTCGGGGCCTAATCTTTTGGTGTTAAACAGTTCTGGACACATGTCTTGGTACATCTGTAGGAATATTTCTCTAGGCAGAATTTTTAGCAGTGGAATTTCTGGGACTTTCATTTTAGAAAGCCAACCACTGCTATAGTGTGTTTCCGTACTACTAAGTTGGAAGAGAGGAGGAACAGGGCAGAGAAAATGGTCAGTACTGGGGGAGTCAGAGCTTACCTTGCAAGGTTCAGAAGCTGCAGTGTCTCCAGGAGCTGCCTTTCCTCATTGGAATCCTCCCGGCCAGTAGTGGGCGCCACGTGAACAAAGTTCCTAGGGTTTCACTTTATCTGACCAAGTCTTCTTCAGAGGAGAGATTAGGTTATTTATTCATTCACCACTGCTCCCCAGAGTGCTCACTGGGGGCTGTTGGCCTTGAAGGCTGATGTCTCCAGCCTTCGTAGGTGCCTTCAAGCCCTGCGTCTCAGCTGGTTCCCAAGAGTCCGTTTGCTTGGCTCCTCACCATGTTTCCAACTTGTGAAATGTGCAGGAGATTAACACCTTTGCTGCTATCTTATCCTGTCCTTAACCGCCAGTCCAAGAATCCCTGCAGATGCCTCTGGTAGCTGTAACTGATGAACCTTCTGCAAGCTGCTTTGTGGACCTAGAAGAGCAGCTTTCCATGCAGGATTGGTATCTAAGGGCCAGAGGGGGAAATATATCCTCCGGTGTAACCATTCACCTCCCACTTCTGGGTGGTTTGGGCCCTTTGAGGTTGGCCCTGAGGAACCACAGCACACTACGGTCTAAGTGGCCAACACAGTCTAAGTGAGCGCCCTTGGTGGGTAGCTCAGTTGGTTAGAGCATCGTCCTGATATGCCAAGGTTGTGGGTTTGATACCCAGTCAGGGCACATATAAGATTCAACTAGTGAATACATAAATAAGTGGAACAACAAAGCGATGTCTCTCTTGCAGGTACATTCTCCCTTCTTTCTCCTCCCTGTCTAAAATCAATTAAAAAAATTTTTTTTAAATGTGGCCAGCAGTTTATCACATCTGGTGATAAGTCCTTCGATGGTTCCTCCTGAAGTCTGGATTTATGGGAGTCAAATGGATTCCACTTAGGAGGGGCTATTGCTTCATCTTAGAACATGGAGCGATAGCTGCCCCTCTTCTAGTTGGTTTTCGTGGTGTTAAGAAATCCTCTAGTTACCCACTAGTTACCCACACGAGTTCCCCACACACTCACCCACCCACCTACCCACTGAGTCCTTTGAAAGTGGAGTGGGGGGAACAGAGAACGCCTGCAGCCTCCTGCTCACATTCCTAGACACCGACTCACCGCGCCCGCCGCGGCTGGAACAGCAGAGCTGTGTGAAATGTCAAGAGGAGTTATGCTCATGCTCTCCCCGGCCCCCGTCTCTTTGTGGCTTGCACTTTCTTCCGTCCGCACTCTGTTCATCAGATGGAAATTAGAGGGTGCAATTAGAAGATAATTTGCTAGTTCCAGACTTAATTTGGGCCCCCCTTCTTGCCTGATAGAATTACAGGGGAACACAATAGATTTTTGGTGAGAAATAGCTGGCTCTGTGGCTGGGAGAAAGAGAGCTTCCAGCCCTCCAGCTGGGCAGCCCTTTCAGTGTCCTGTGGGTTGTTCCCCCACCTTTCATGCTGCCCCACCTCTTCTCCTTTGTGGCCCCCTAGTCCAGGATCCCGATCCCCTAGGGCCGGCTCAAGAAGTTTAAACTCAGCTTGTGACACAAGGAAAACAGGGAGCCCCTCTGTACCATCAGAGGGCTGAAAAATGTTGAAGCTGGAAGCTATTTAGAGATCTAGCCGAGGCCCAAGGCCCAGACAGAGGCAACGGCTTGCTGAAGGCCACACGTAGCCAGCCCGTGGTGGTAGTAACAATGGTCTTAATGATATTAGCAGCTAACATTTATCAACCCTTAATGTGTTCCAGACTGCGTGCCAAGGGCTTATGTGCAGTGCATTGTCGTGTTCAGACCCAGACAGTCTGGCTCTGGGCCCAGGCTGGGTTCCAGCATAGCAGTGGTAAAGTTCAATGTAGACAGCCTGGGTTCGAATCCTGGTTTCACACCTCGCTTACACAACTGTGACCTCAGACAAGCAATTTAAACTCTCTGTACCTCCATCCCTTCCTCTGCAAAGGGGAAAGTCGCAGCACTACTGACTAGTATTGGTTAAAATTCGTCTGTGTGAGTGCTGCAAGCAGCACTTGGTGCAGGGTGAGCGTCTATCCAGTGCCCTTCCTGCTGCCTCTGGAGCTCGAGTGTGATACGTGTGTGAGACAGGCAGATACGGCTGAGCTCGACACAATGCCAAAAGCCGGTCTTCACTATTAGGGACGATAAGCAGAGGTTGAGTGGCTTGGCTCTAGAGCCGAGATCATCAGACTGTAGCCCCACCACTTGTTTTTGTACGTCCTGTGATTTTCACATTTTTAAATGTTGAGGGGAGCAAAAGAGTATTTTGTAGCCCATTATTCAGTGTCCATAAATAAAGTTTTATTGGAACACAGCCACATCTATTTGTTTACAGTTTACACGGGTATACATGGCCACTTTTGTGCTGCAGTGACAGTTGAGTAGCTGTGACAGAATCTGTATTTGTGTAGGCCAGCAAAACTTAAAATATTTGCTCTCTGGCCTGTTAGGGAGAAAGTGTCCCTGCTCTAGAATTACACTTACCGGGTTTGAAACCCAGTTTCACCACTTACCAGCTGTTTCTCCTTAGGCCAGTGACATAACCCTTCAGAACCTCAGTTCCCTCGTCTGTTAAATGGGGATAAACATCTACCCCATGTGTTGGTGATGTGAGTGTGATAGGTAATAGATGCAGCCTGGACAGGCTTGCACAGTTGTCTGTCGAGGGGCTGCAGGCCTTAATGGGTAAGGTGTCTCATTCTGGGTCAGAAGATAGAGAATTCAAGTCCCTAGACTTCCGCTGCTAGGCATGTTTTTGCTTTGCTTAAACTTTTCCCCCTCTTGGGACTGTGCCCTGCTCAGGCCTCTGACCCTGGATGTGCCAGCCACCCACCTTCCCACCCCTCAGACACAGCCCTGTGCCTACAACCGTGGAGCTCAACCATAGGACCCAGGGCCAAAATTTCATCCAGGGGGAGCCCAAGGTACTTCAGGAACAACATGGGCCAGATTATGGGCAGACAGTGGACCCTGAAGCCACTCGCCGGAGTTCTGGGAACTCACCGGGGACTGGCTACATGAATTAAAGAGTGCGACGGACAAGGGGGTGGACTGGGCTGGGGTAGAGGAGTAGCTGGCTCCAGGAGGGTCAAAGGGCAGGTGCATTTTAAAATGTAATAAATAATTGTGATGAAAAAGGCTTGGAAATAGTGGTGATGGTTGCGCAATATTGTGAATGTAACTGATGCCACTGAATTGATGTCAGATTTAACATTTTATATCTATACTTACCACAGTAAAGGTATTTTTGAAAACTAGATGCAGAAAGCATAACACAGGGCCTGGAACATATTGCGTACTCAATAAATGATAGCTTACAGTAGGGTACAAACACTACCTTGTCACAGTCATTGTTATCCCTGTGCCCAGTCAGTAGGGGAATGGAAAAAGGCCCCTTGTAATCCAGTCACCACTTTTGCCATAGACTTTCCTGTCATGGTGACAGGGTGACTTCAGTGGAGAGGAGTCTGTGCCTGGTGCAAGAGAGCTGGTATCACTGCCTCAAGTTCAGCTGTGGGCTCCGGACGCTAGTGCCCCAGTCTTCTCCAGCAGCCTTGCATTTCCCCTCAGTGATCCTAGAGGGAGGTGGAGAAGGGACTTTCCCAGTGGTGGGCTCTGGTTTGGCCATCCGCAGCTGAGGCTCTTCAGGCAGGCCTCCGCTCCAGATAACCAGCCCCATCGTCCCCACAGGCACCTGGGCCTGGCCTCCATCATGCCCCATTTTTTCAGTTTGAGAAGCCTGGTTACCGTGGACACAGTGAAAGAAGTCCCATTGCCCGCTAAGGCTGATGGATGGCATTCTAGAGTGAACAAATGAATGAGAGAGAGGGGGCAGAGGACTTGGGCTCGAGTCCCTGTGCTCTCTCCTACTTGCAGAAGGGCTTTGAGGGAGGAGCTGTTTTCCTTAGAGGCTGAGTGAAGCTCAGGGGTGGAGGGCTCCAGGACAGGAGTCACAGGGGCCTACATTTTAATCCCAGCCCTGCCACTGACTGGTTTTTTGGCCTCAGGTAAGTTACCTAATCTCTCTGTGCCTCACTTTTCCTGTTTATGAAATGGAGATTATTCCCATTTCAGAGAAATAAGAGAGTGCTTATATAGGGCTTGCCACATAGAGAAACATTTAAGTGTCAGTTAACACGCTGAGCCTGTTTTGATTCCCAGAAGAGGAGTGGCAGCCCCCGCTGGCCAGCTCTCGGAGTTGTCCCCAAGCCAGGCAGAAGGAAGGGATGAATGGGGAACCCAGTGCCAGGAACAAGTCGATGCCTGACCAGAGCCCAGAACCCAGAGGGCAGTTCTCTGGACCTGTCTCTCCTGCCTGAGAGCCCCTCCTCCCGGGGGCGTGGCTTGGCCTGGAGCTGGTATCCTGGGGTTTTTCTTCACCTCCGAGCAGAGTTTCCATCACTTGGGCAGCTTCTCAGGCTGGGGAAACTTGGGGGCTGATGTGCTCACTCTCTCTCCTGCCCTGCCCTGCCCTGGGCTCAGGGATGGACACTCAGCCAGCCCTGGTTATTGTCTGCTGCGGCGCCTGCCTGCAGACTCTCTCTAGCCCAGCTCCACCCCTTGCCTGCAAGGTCTGTTTCCTAATAGCTGCTCCAACCACACACCTCGGTTCCGCGAGGAGTCCCTCCTCTTCCTCCCTCCCTCCCTCATCAGGGGTGGGGCCGAAGGGGAAGGCTAACTTGACAGCAGCGCTTCTTTCTTAGCTGGTCACCGGCCCCTGCCCAAGAATGCCTGTGTGTGTGTAGCCTCCGAAGAGAGGTGGTTCTCCCGAGGGGCCGCCTGGGCTTGAGAACTGGGGAGGAGTCGTTCCAGCCATGAGCCCCTTCGGGAATCTTTCAGGGGGCAAGTGGCCCAGAGTCCTCATGCCTTTTCAGCTGCTCCGGAGGGAGAGGTGAGCGCTGGGCAGCCGGCCTGAAGCCAGAGGTGCCGGGAGCCCCGGGCCTGTCATGGTGGCGGTCTGCAGCCAGCCTGAGGCACTCCCAGACGGGTTTGCAGCTGAGCTGGTTTGTCTGGTGTGGGAAGAAGATGGGGAGTTACTTGTCCATCTCGGCTTACTTCACCTCCAGAGACCCCTTTCGGTGAGTTGGGCTCTGAGTCCCCCTCCCCATCTCCTCTTCTGGTCCCGAATCTTCTCAGATTTGGCATGTCCTCCGACCATTGGTTCTGTCAGGCAGAAGCCAGTAGACTCTGTTCCCAAGCAGAAGCGGCCCGGCGAGGGCTCCCCAGCATGTTCTGGGAATGGCGAGGTGAGGGATCTGCCCAGAAAGAGGCTCCTGGGGAATTCTGGCTCTCCTTCCTTCCCAGACACACCTAGAAGCGCCTCCAAAAGATGCTGCTTGCCTGCCTGTTCTTGGTGCTACTGCTTCTGGGGGAAGAGCACAAATAGAGTTCTGTTCTTTCAGCTCTCACATATCTTACCTGCAGGCTGTGCTGCCTGCCCGGGAATTTGTCCCAACAAGCAGGATGGACGGGTTTTGCCAAACAGCATGGAAGCTGACAGGATCTAGGTGTGGTTAGCCTGGTATACAGTAGGCATTCTTAATGGCAAGCACATGTGCCTCTGGCCTTGAAGGGCTTCTGAGCTCCCAGGTAAGTACAGATGCTAGGGAAAGGCTTGGATAATTTCTTCTGAGACTGGGGCATTTGGCTGTGGAATGTTCCCGAGCCAAAGCAGGGTCAGCCCCTCTGTATATACAGTCAGATCCTCAGGCTGAGTACCTCTGGGGCCCTTTCTGTGGAGCCTCTCAGAGGGAGGTGTAGAAACTTTCTCACTACCTCAGACCTACCTTTCTTTGCTCTCTGCCTCACCCCACCTCTAACAGAAACTCCCCAGGGGGTTAGTGGCCCTCAGGGTCCCTCCAGAATGGAGTCATTCCTGGCTGGGGTGGGGCTTGTTTTCATTGCTTGGGAACAGCCTGTTGTTCCAAGGCCTGCCTCCCCCTCACCAGTGGTCCTGGTTGACTTCTCCCTTCTGGCTTCCCCAACCCAGCTCTGTGCCCAGACCTCGCTACTGGGGTACTAGTCAGGTGGCCAGGCCCCGGGCAGAAAAGCAGAACCCCATGTGGTTTCACAGAATTATCGGATCCTGGTAAAGTGCCGGGAAGCCTCTGGATTGGGGGCTGGGGCGAGGAACCGGTGCTTACTCTCCCAGGCATCCTGCTAGGCACCCTATTGTTTGATCTCAGCAGCCTCAAAACATTACGTGTCCCCATTTTTCAGATGAGGCAGCCGGTTTCGGCAGTGACCGTGTGGAGTCTCTGGCCAGCCTTTCTGTCTTCCTGAGTTTGTCTCATCTTTCTGAAGGCTGTACCTCCCCCGGGGGTGCTCTAGGTTTGCTTTCCTCTTCCAGCAGAGAGGGCAGGAAAGAAGCCCCTGGAGGCTGCCTGGCACATCGAAAGGATGGCAGAGGTTCTTCTGAAGAGCTGATAGGAATCAATCTTGAGTTTAGGAGGCAGATTTTACCAAGTGGAATTGAGATGCCAAGTGTTGGAAGTAGCCACTAGTTTCAGCCAGGATCTCATTAATCCCTTCTACTCTTAATCCTGGAAAGGCACTTTGGGGGAGGGGTTGTTCCCTTAGGAGTCAGGAATGCTGAGCCCTTTTTAATCTCTGGGGGCAGGACTTAATTTCTCAGGAGCTAGAGCAGATATTGAACTCTCAACCTGGATCTTTGAGGGCCAGGCTAATGATGCTCCCCTGGTCTTCCTTCCTGTCCTTTGTCTTGTTCTGCTCTAGCCCCTTGGGGAACCTGACAACCCCCCACCTCCCCAAACTCTGTTTGCCCAGCTGGAAGTGGGGGGGGGGGGGGGCGGGACCGACTGACTCACTCACTCACTACAGACCCTCTCCCATCCCCCAAATGGGAGGCCACATTCCTGAAGCCACTTCTGAAATGAAAGTCAGCACATTGGGCTCTCTGCCCCACAGGAAGGGCCACCCAGACCCTCCTCTCCCAGGTATCAATCTAGTCAGTCACCACTGTCATTGCTGGTCAGAAAGCTGCTTCCACCAGCAACCCCCTTCATTACAGGGCTTCCGCAAGGGCTGATATCTGACCAGGTGCCTTACTCCTCCCTGGGCCTCAGTTTTCTCCTCTGCAGAGCGTAGGGGCTCGTGGGCTCCTAAACATGACCCTTGCCAGATGCTGTGGAACGAATTATGTCCTTGAACTCAGGCCTCTGGGGGAGTACAAAAGTCCACAGGATTTCTGAGGCTGTGGTTGCAAGGAAGATGAGGAAACCAGATTCCATGGGGACGTGATCAAGCGTGACAGCCTTCAGGGAGGACAGAGGGAGCAGGGAATAAAGAATGTAATTTCTGCCTCCTGGCAGAGACCTCAGCAGAGCGTGCACTGTCTTCCTCTGCCAGTGCCACTTGTGTCAGGAGTGAGATGCAATTACAGGTGTGCTCCCAATAAGAAAACACCTCAAAATGGAATTTACAGAAGAGTAACTTTGGTCTGACATCTTTAGAGGATTTTTTAATGGAATTTCCCTTATGTCCAACACTGATTTAATGTGCTTGGTTTACACATTGTCTCTTGAACAAAACAAGTGCACCTTTGTATTTTAAAGCAACCCATGTTTAAAGGGAAAATCATTCTTAACCCTGCCCAGCTTAGCAGAAACTTTTGGCAGCTGCCTTAGGTCCTCTGGGATCTTTTTCTCCTCGTGTGAAAAATGAAAGACTTGGATCAGGTAAATGGTTCCCAACTCTGCAACTCATGTGGCTCCTTGGAGACACACAAGCTCTTTTCCGTTTTTTCCAAATCACGAAGCTTTACCCTTAACTGCAGTACAACTGTCCAAGTTACTTGAAACTACAGGCTTCCTGGCTTTCGGTTGGAACTAAATCAATGCACTCTGGTAACACTTATTTCTTGCCGACCAGAGGCTCATTACGTGTTTGGTTACTTTTTTAAAGAACAGGACAAAAACATGTTCCATAATTATTACAGCTTAATTGACAGCCTGTCTCCATCTACAAGGTCTACAGGAAGGAGGAGTAACAGTGGGATCTTCGGTGGTGGAAGACAGGGCTCGGATGGACTGGAGTCTTTAGACCTCTGTTATGTCTGCCCCTCCGGGCCCTGTGGTCGAGTTGGCATCTCATCCCCAGTGGTGACAGTCTCAGGCTGAGCATCAGCCAGGCCGTTACCAGGACATGGGAGGGCTTGTTCTTTAACCTCTGTAAATCCACTATAATAATGACTGTTTGGTTCCATGACCACATAAGGTGGAAAATTTACCTGTAAACATTTGGCCTGAATAATCTGCATGTGAGTGAGGACTGGGTCTCTTATTTCACTTGGCATCTCCCAGCGTAGTACCTTGCCTGTTTGGTCTTGCACATCCACAGTAACTATTTCCTAATTAATAGGAACTGATTCGAATCTATTGATTAGATAAATAATTCATTGTAGGGTCTTCTCTAGTCACAAAAACCGGGTTCTGGGCCAAGAAGTGGATCCATATTGCTTGGGATTGGGAGGAAAAGGGGTCTGCCTCCTTTTGCCCTTGGTGTTCTCAAATTAAAGAAGGGAGGGAGGGAACTGAACATGTACTGGGCACCTGCTATGAGCTAGGCATCACGTTAGGCATTTGTACATAATTTAATTCTCATAGCCCCATTGAGATTTTATCATCACCAGTGTACAAATGAGGAAACTGAGGTTCGGTCTTGAAGTAACTGGCCTTTGGTAACACATAGTAAATGGCAAAGAAGGAATAAGGACCCATGTCTTGAAAGAGTTATTTGTGAGAAACTCAATTGATTATCTTTTTTTTTTTTTTTTTAAACCTGTTTGTTCCCTGCTGACTCAAAAGACTTCAGTTTGGGTCTGAGCTATCCACTGAACTGGCTGCCAGCATTTGGTGCACTTTGTAGCTACCCAGGCCGTCTGTAGTGCTTTGAAAGAGGAATTTCGGAGGTCGTCCTCACCATGTATGGGCTTCTCAGTGATCTCCCCTGGCTGGAGGGCTTCAGCTCTGTTAGCTCTGGCTGCTCCGGAGAGTGTAGTAACGGATGCCTTGGCCCTGGGTCCAGGGTACTACCACCTCCAAGCTGGATGGCCTGGGGCCTGCAGCCAGGGCAGATTGTGACTTTACTTGAAACTTTCAAAAATTGAAAGCTGGAAAAGAACCTTGGCTTTGAGACTACATTGTGGCCACAGCCACTGAGAATCTGAGGTGGGATTTTTTATTTTATATTATTTTATTTTTGAGTAGCACCTTACATTTCCAGAGTGTTGTTTGGATTCTTTTCTTAAAAGGGTGGAGACTACTGGGGACTACAGAAGGCTGCAGACTAAGTGAAGGAGGAGAATCTTGCCATTTAACATCCAGTCCTGGGGCTTAAGGAAAAGCCTCATGGAGCGTTAACACTAAAGGGGCTTGCGCTCCTCGGGCTCCAGTCTCCTCATTTTCACAGATGCAAATGCGAGGCCCAGCTTACTAGATACGCTGCCTTACTTGGGGGACATAGCACAGTGGAAATGGCTTCATGGCCAAGTGCGCATAGGTTCACATTCCAGCTCTATTGCATAAGTATTAGGTGACCTGCAGAAATTACTAGCCACTGTTTTTGAGTCTCCTAGTTCAACCTTTTTTATCTAATGACACACATAAACTACTAAAATTCTGCGGCACACCAAGCACTATATTTCTGACTGGTTTGACCCCCCAAAAGGTATAATTTTGATTCATTCACATCAGGAGGCCATTGTTGTGTTGGCTGTTGTCTTTTTTTTTTTTTTTTCAATTTGCTAGTCTAAGGGAAAACAGGTCAGTGTCTCTGACTAAATAGTCAGGTATTGCATGTTTTAAAAATTCTTGTAGCACACCAGTTGAAAATCATTGTTCTAGTCTGTAAAATGGCTAATCCTATCATCTTGCAAGGTGTGATCAGCAGTAGGGATAATATATAAGGCACCTCATAGAGTGCCTGAAATACAAGCTAGGACTGTAAGTTTACAATGGCAACTTCTGCAGTGACCTAAGAAGCAGTCGTGTCCTAAAGCAAAGCAGCTCGGGGACCCATAGCCCTCCTATAAGCTGTTCACCTTCCCATTCCTCTGAGACATTTGTGGAGATCGACGTAGGCCGTGCTCCTGGGTGTGCCTCTCAAAGGCATTCCTTGACACAGATGTGTGCGTGCATCAGTGATACTGTTCTCCAGCCAGGTGTTCTTCCCAGCAGGCTGGCATGTCTCTCCAGCGTGCCTGCACTGGTTTCTCTCCCTGCTCCCATCCTGGGCCTGGCCAGATCACTTGCGGCAAACAAAAGCAGGATATTGACAATGGAAAGGAGGACGTGTTCTGGAGCTCCCATGCCCTGCAGCACACATACCATTACCAGGGTGTAATAGAGCCCAGGCCTGCGGTTGGGTACAGAGACATCTGCACCAGCTTTTCTCCACTGAAGCCAAAAGAAGGGCAGGATCTGGTGACCATGAACCACGGACCCTTTTGCTCCAACCTGGACTGCTGGTTCTTGCCATCCCTACCATGAGGCCCTTTGCTAGGTGCTGAGTCTACCAAGATTAAATGGGACACGGCTCCCATCTTCAGGGAGCTGACAGTCTAGTAAAGAAGAAAGACGGGTATCCAGGAGCTTTAAGTCCGAAGGTGGGAGGCAAGAAGGAACCTCCTGCTTCTAGTGTTGGCTCTCTGCTAGGCACCGCACAAGCACCCAGAACTCATTTATAATTCTACCCTGAAAGTAGGTGGGGTTGTTGCCATTGCACAAAGGAGAAGTGAAGCAGCTGGCCCAAGATCAGTTAGGTGGTAAGTGGTGGTGCTGAGATTTAAACCTTGGGTCATCCAAACGAATGCACAGAATTGTACAGAAAACATCGGTATGCACAGAATTGAGGGGATCTGTAGTATAGTGTAATCCCCTTGTTTTTCAGGTGGGGAAACTGAACCCAGAGAGAGAAAGGGTTCAGTCAAGGGCATGTAGCTCCTCAGAACTTGAACCCACGTCTCTCCCAGTTTGGAGCTCACCCAGCAGTCCTTTTACGGAGAGGAGGTTGAGCTGAACGTACAGGAAAGAGTCTTCCTCTCAATCTCCTGTAATGCATGGTTTCCAGGGCGCCATTTCTAGGCACTTCATGTCCATACTCTTGACACCATACCAAGCTCTCAAGACCCTGAAATTCAGCATGCACAGGACAAGTAGGAAATGCTACAGGGTGGGGCTGGCTGGTGGCAGATACCGTCTGTGTATGTTGAGTTCCCAGGGGGATTGGACACTCCATGAAGAGGGATTCTCAGGATCCTGCTTCTCTAGACCTTCCTAGCTCCACAGCCATTCCTGTCTCCCTCCTCTGCCCCCTGCAGTGCTCAAAAGTGGACTCATTGTGGACTCTTACCTTGCGTTGTTAAAATTAAGTTTTGTTTGGACATTCTCTTTTCCCACCGTTATAAGTTCTTGGAAGTTGGCATAGGGGACCTTTTCTATCTGCAGTGCCTAGCAAGTTACTGTAGTAATATACTTGCCTTGCCCCTCACAGTTGGCCAAGGCTTTCCGTAAACGTTAACTTACTTAGTTTTCACAGTGAGTCTTTGTAGTTGGATGCTATTGGGTCCATTCAGTCAATGAGGAAGAGCTACTGAGAGTTGTCCAAAGCTATCCAGATAGTGGCAATAAGTGGCAAATAGTGTGAGCTACTACTGTCATCGTTTTTCATAGTAAACACGTACTAAGTTTCTACCGTATTAGGTCTTTTATACGAACTGTGTATACTTTAATACATATGATTTCACTTTCATAGTAGTACATTTTACAGATGAGGAAACTGGGTCAGAGAAGGGAAATAAGTCACCCAAGATGACATAACTGGTAAGTGTCAGGGTCAGGATTCAGGCAGCACCTCAGAAGCAAGGATGTGGCCAGTGTGTGTGGTGCGAGGCCTTGACAAGAGCGGAGAGTCTCCAGAAAGCAAGCGGTGGCATGGGCTCAGCAGTCCGGGGAGCTCTTAGCTAGGAGGCCCAGGAACGGGGAGGAGCTGGTCTGTGCAGACATAGCCTGAGAACACACGCCTGACCTGATGACTCAGGTCAGCTTCGCAACCAGCTGGCTGGCGGAGAACGGGGCCATGGGTACAATGCATTGTGTACAGTGGTGATGGAGTTTTGGGTGTTCTTCTTCAGTATTTTATTTTGAAATTTTTCAAATCCATAGAAAATATGTATTTTCTATATATTATAGAAAATGTATGTGAAATTTTCAAATATATAGAAAATATATATTTTCAAATATATAGAAAGGTGAAAGAATAGTTTGAGGAATGCTCATGTACCCCTCACCTAGATTCTTCATTTGTTAACTAATTTAAGCCACTTTATTTGTCTTTTCACGAGTGCACACGCACACTCACAGTTTTTTTTTTTCTGAACTGTTTAAAAGTTGTAGGTATCTTGACTTTCACCCTTAATTACTTTAATATGCGTTTTCTAAGAATTCTTCTATGTTATCAAAATATCATTATTATATGTAAGAAAATTGACAGTGATTTCACAATATAATCTAATGTATAGTCCAAATTCAAATTTCCTCAGTTTAAAAAAATGTCATTCATGCTGTTTTCTTTTTTTTTTTAAGATTTTTTTTTTAAGTACTTTTTTTTTTTTTTCCTTTTAGATTTTATTTATTTATCTTTTAGAGGGGAAGGGAAGGAGAGAGGGAGAGAAACATCAATGTGCGGTTGCCTCCCGTATGTTCCCTGCTGGGAACTGGCCCGGCAACCCAGGCATGTGCCCTGACTGGGAATCGAGCCGCGATCCTTCGGTTCCTGGCCTGGCAACCCAGGCATGTGCCCCGACTGGGAATCGAACCGCGATCCTTCGGTTCGCAGGCCCGCGCTCAATCCACTGAGCCACACCAGCCAGGGCGCTGTTTTCTTTTCAATCCAAGGTTTAGGCATTGCATTTAGTTCCTGTATCTATAGGCTTTTTTTTTCTTTTTTCTTTTAGATTTTATTTATTTATCTTCAGAGGGGAAGGGAAGGAGAGAGGGAGAGAAACATCAATGTGCGGTTGCCTCTTGTATGTCCCCTGCCGGGAACTGGCCTGGCAACCCAGGCATGTGCCCTGACTGGGAATCGAACCGGGATCCTTCGGTTCGCAAGCCCGCGCTCAATCCACTGAGCTACACCAGCCAGGGCTTCTCTAGGCTTTTTTAATCTCTGCGCCACCCCCACCCGCCATGGCACTAACTTCAGAAGAGTCCAGACCAGTTGTCTACAAGTGATCCACATTGTAGATGCGTCTGATTGTTTCTTTATGCTTAGTATCTGGGGGAGAGAATGCTGCATTAGTAATGCTGTTGGTGAAGGGTAGGTGACTGAACTTACTTGGTTCATCTGGGGACCTGGCCTGCAACCCAGGCATGTGCCCTGACTGGGAATAGGACCAATGACCTTTTAGTTCGCAGGCTGCTGCTCAGTCCACTGAGCCACACCAGCCAGGGCTAGACCAGAGGTTAAGTGGGGCCATGATTAGGCCTCAATCCTTGACATACATGTACCGTGTACACAAATTACATGCACATTTTCCTTGTGTGTGCTTTGTGCTGGGAGAGGCTTGTTAGCTCTTATCGGATTCTCAGAGTTTCAAGACCAACACAGGTTAAGAAACACTGGATCCAGGAGAGTTTCTCTTCTTATCTTGCCTTCAGGTGTTCAGAATGCCAGGAGTCCCTCACCAACTGGTACTATGAGAAGGACGGGAAGCTCTACTGCCACACGGACTACTGGAGGAAGTTTGGGGAATTCTGTCACGGGTGCTCTCTGCTGATGACAGGGCCTGTCATGGTGAGTGATCTCTGCCCCTCTTGGTCATCAGAGTCCACTGACAGTGTCTCCAGTTCCCCATGGTGGTTCATCTTCTGGTCTGTCCATCAGCCAAGGCCCCTCCCTTATTCAGTCGCTTAACAGAAGTTTGTTGAGCACCTGTTAAGTGCCAGGTAAGATCCTTCTCAAAGACTTAACAGTTCAGCGCTGGGTGTGGGTGGGTAGGCAGGCAGGGGGAAGACACAGTACAATGGGATGAAGGCCTTAAAGGAGGGTGTTACAGGTTGAGAGGAGGATACAGCTAAGCTGTGTTCAGGAAATCAGACAGGGAGACTCTGGAGTGGACTAGCAGAGAGAGGTTCCACCTCCCCTACCTGATCTGGACAAAGGGCTTTAAGCCTGGTCACAGACTTGCCCGCTCTGTGTTGGAGAAACTGTGAGTCTTTCTAATTGGGATATTACTTCTGGGGACTTAATTCTCACGGCTGAGACCAAAACAGTTTTTTGCAATCTCAAAAATGATAGAGAGGCACCAACCTGACACTTCCTCTGGAATCTCTAGGAAAGGAAGTGTAAACGTACAGTATTGCCAGGATCTGCAAATCCTTGATCAGAGGTCACCGACCCACCCCTACCCTCACTCTAGCGACAGTGAGGACTCACTTTCTCCATCTGTCCACCTTTCTCCCCTCCTGCTCACAGGTGGCTGGGGAGTTCAAGTACCACCCAGAGTGCTTTGCCTGTATGAGCTGCAAGGTGATCATTGAGGATGGGGACGCATATGCCCTGGTGCAGCACACCACCCTCTACTGGTAAGATGGTGGCCCTGTGTCTTTCTTCCCCTACAAAAGTGTTCAAGAGAGTGACAGGGGCAGCGTGAGTTGGGCAGAAAGACTACTGGGGTTTCGGAGCACTGGATTCCTATCACAGCAATGTTCTTAATCAGCTCTGTGACCTGTAAGCAAGAGAATTAACATCTCTCTGACCTCTGTCCTTACCTGCTGTAAGAATAATGACACTCTGCCCTGCAGTCCTCACTGAGGGAGAGAATGGCTGGGAAGGTGCTCTCAGAGAAGGATACCAGAACATTAAAGACAAAGGCCCCTTAGAGGTCACTCAGTCCAACTCTCTTGGTTGACAAAAGAAGTGAGGTTGAGGCCCAAAGAGGGAAGGGGGCTGGATTCTCACTGAGTCAAAGGCAGAGCAAAGAGAACCCAGGCCATCTCACCGCCAGGTCCAGCTCACCGCCAGGTCCAGCCCACCCCAGAGAAGCCAGGCTTCTCATTCTGAGTGGTCAGCTGCATCATGGCAAAGACCTAGCAGTGGAACTATAGGTATTATTGCTTAAAACCACACGGTGCAGTGGTTGCTGGGGGCTTCCAGGTGGGACTCCAGGGTCTTACCCTCCTCTATGCTCCTCTCCACAGTGGGAAGTGCCACAACGAGGTGGTGCTGGCACCCATGTTGGAGAGGCTCTCCACGGAGTCTGTTCAGGACCAGCTGCCTTACTCCGTCACGCACATGTCCATGCCAGCCACCACCGAGGGCAAGCGGGGCTTCTCTGTGTCCGTGGAGAGCGCGTGCTCCAACTACGCCACCACTGTGCAAGTGAAAGAGTGAGTACTTTGAGAACCCTGGGGGAGGGGTTCTTGAGCAGAGCCCACAGATGGACCTCCAGGGGCTGAGAACTCCAAAGTCTTACGCTGAGTTCCTTTCATCCTCATCTTATATCTTCTTTCTGGCGCTCACTATGCTGTAACCACACCTGGGCCTTGGCACTTGTTCTCTCTGCCCAGGCTGCTTCACGCTGGATACTTAATGCCGGAACCACTCACCTTTCGTGTGTCAAGTTTCAGATCATGTTTGCTCTTTGAAATTATCTGGCTTGCTTATGTGTATTGGTTTGTTTGCCATTTGTCCTTCCCACAAGTTCCTCCTGGGACTCATCTTAGTCTTACTCAGTATTGCATGCCCAGGGCCTGGAACAGTGCCTGGCATATAGTAGGTGTTCATTGGTTATTGTTTTGTTAGTTGAGTGAATGAACAGAGGGAGGAGAAGGAGGTTAAGACTCAATCCTAGGGTTAGGCCACAGACCAGATGGGGAAAGAGTCTGTGTCCATCTTAATACCAGTAATGAGGCACCTGTGGCTGCCAGACAACCCTGTAAATCATGACTGTGCACTTACTGTGTGCTGGGCACTGGGTCCTTGCAGTATAGGTGAGAATAACTAGGACTGGGGAATTCAGGAAGAGGTGAGGTCTGCTCTGAAGCCTCATTAGATGAAGAAGGAAGGGAACTTTGTTCAGGGTAGAGGTAGGAGTCTGTGATTATGTCTGGTGTAGATTAGGTGGTTGGGAGTAGCCAGAGAGCGGGCTGTTAAATCACAGAGGGCCTGAATTGTGAAGACTCAGCTGATGTATTAAGGGATTAAAGTAACAAAGTGATGCCATCGGGTTAGCATTTTAGAAGGACTGCTATTGTAGAAGTTGGATGGGTGGGGAGCAAGTCTAAAGATATGGAGACCCATTAGGTCCTAATGATTAGGAGGCTGTTGCAAGATCCAGGGGAGAGTTGTTAGTAAGTCTGGTGATGGAGAGAACACAAGATTCTCCAAAATGGTGAGAGGGTTGGGGGCAGTGAGGGAACTCCAATTGGGAGGATGACATCCAAGTTTCTGGCTTAAGCCATTGGATGAATGCCCTTCCTCTGCGAGTGGCCTAGGCCTTGGGGGGCCAGTAGGGGCCTGGGACCTGGTGAGCCTTCCCTGCACAATTGATATTGGTCAGGCATGTTTTTAGGATGCCTTCACCCTTCTTCAACTCTTGTCTGGCCTAGGGTCAACCGGATGCACATCAGTCCCAACAACCGCAATGCCATCCACCCCGGGGACCGCATCCTGGAGATCAATGGTGCCCCCGTTCGCACACTCCGAGTGGAGGAGGTAGAGTTTGTGTCCAGTCTGTCTTGCGGGGGTTGGACATGAAACAGACCCTCTGGGAGATCAAACTATGGTCTTTCCCTTTCCCTATTCCTAATCTATCCCTTTGTCTTGTCACTGAGCCTGTGACCACTGATGACCTCCTGTGTCATCCTGGCATGTTCCCAGGGCTGAGGGATGGCCTGACAGATGGGAAAGCTGATAGGATGTCAGACAGAGGGCATTGTGTGGCTACTGACATCTGGAGGCCACCATTAGCCAAGTTGAGCATTGGCCACACTGTGCTTGGATCATCTGGGCTGACAGCGGGTGGCCTGGGATGGACAGCCTGTGGGAGCCAGCCTTACACTGCTCTTGGTTACAGGTAGAGGATGCAATTAGCCAGACGAGCCAGGCACTTCAGCTCCTGATTGAACATGACCCCGTCTCCCAGCGCCTGGACCAGCTGCGGCTGGATGCACGGCTCTCTCCCCACATGCAGAATGCTGGACACTCTCACACCCTCAGCCCCCTGGACATCAAGGAGAATCTGGAAGGGACACTGAGGAGACGTTCCCTAAGGTTCCACCTTTCATCCTGGTTCTATGTTGTCCCATGCCTGTCCCTCAGATGAGGCAGAGCTGGCTTTTGGAGACCAGCAGAGTTAGGAAGGGAACCAGCTGGACAGGCACAGGCTATGATGATCGTGCTGACTCAGCTCCCTTCATGGAAATCACAGTTCATAGCCAGGACCTGTGAGTGATCTGACGCAGCTGTCTGTAAGGTCCCCTTAGACACCAGAGGGTCATACTGTCCACTGAACTCCTGAGCTGGACAGGAGACAGTGATGCTGGACCCTGAAGGGCAGCCTGGCCTCTGGGAAAAGCATGGGGCTCAGAGGCTGGAGTAGGGGCATAGATAGGATTGATAATTATAAATAAGAACATTGAAAACTATAAAACAAAGCGATGCATGCAAATTGTTTACGACCTGAGGGACCAACAACCAAACGCAGGTTTTCGGAGAGAGAACAGGCACCAAGTAGAGAGACTAAAAGAGCAGGAGTCTAGAGCACTGATGTCTAGGCAGGCACACCCATAATGGCGCCTTTGAGCTGAGCGCTCTCTCTCCACAAATCACATCATCTCTCCTAGCCTCTTTCTGCATCTGTGAAGTGGAGCTGCAGATAAAAGTGGCTGTCTCACCAATTATGTAAGGATTCAGTCTGGGAAAGGATGCAGAGCAGCATAGTGCCAGCTGAGGGTCAGCACTCAGTAAGTGTGAGGTGTTGTTAGTATTACTAGGTATCAGGTTCTTTATCTGCCCTCCTACCCAAACAGACTAAATCACTCAGGGCCCTCTTGGCTGGCATCTGTTGGAAATAAGGCCCTCCCGACAGGTGGCCCCTGTCACTCCTGGCTGCCCTCTTGGCCTCAATCAGCATGAGCAAGCTGGTGGAGGCACAGTGCCAGAGGTCAGAGAAGGCCTGAGAACACATGGCCTGGAAGAGGGAAGATGTGGGCGGTGGGTGGCCAGAGAGCTGCTCAGATATCTAGAGGGCCGTCGTGCAAGACGGGGTGGCTCACTCTGTTTGCTTTGTCAGCACACTTGGCAGGAGGCAAAGGAAGGGCTAGGAGGCTGCAGGCAGTCCTTTCGGGGTCCCCCAGGTGAAACGGGAGTATGCCTGGAGAGCAGGTTGCAGGGTTGCAGTCCACCTTCAGTGCTGCGGGCTTCATCCATCCTGTCCCTTCTTCTAAGATTTTATTTTACTTATTTTTAGAGAGAGGGGAAGGGATGGAAAAAGGGCAGGGGAGAGAAACATCAGTGTGCTGTTGCTTCTCCCACACCCCCTACTAGGGACCTGGCCCACAACCCAGGCATGTGCCCTGACTTGGAATTGAACTGGTGACCTTTTGGTTCTCAGGCCAGCAGTCAGTCCACTGAACCACACCTGCCAGGGACATTACTGGCTACTTTGAAAAATATACACCTAATAGGTTTATTGCTATAAAAACTATACATTTATTATTTTAAAATTTAGGGACCGTAGACAGATACAAATGTGCAAATGTCCAAAATCCCATTTGGTCATTTTTTGGATGGCAATAGGCTATCACTCTGACCCAGTTGGTGTCTCGAATCAAGCGGACATGGAAGGTGGACCGTCATCTACAGTGCTGTCCCGTGTTGAGCACTGTAAGCCAGTAGCATGCGGTCAGTTGTTCCAGGCGAGAAGTACTCAGGGTTCTCACTCTGAGTGTGTGTTCACTGTGCTTAAACTACTGGCGTCTGCAGCCCCCGAATGGCACATCTGTCTGATATAGGAGTCCTCCTCCCCGCATCATAGCTCCTGAACTACAGGCACTGATTGGCATGGTCAGGGTAGCCCTAAGATTCCCGCCCCCAGGGTTTCCTGGCAGGTCTCTGAGGACGGCCCTATCCATACACCGTCTTTCCTCATCCTCAGGCGCAGTAACAGCATTTCCAAGTCCCCTGGCCCCAGCTCCCCAAAGGAACCCCTGCTCTTTAGCCGTGACATCAGCCGTTCAGAATCCCTTCGCTGTTCTAGCAGCTACTCCCAGCAGATCTTCCGGCCGTGCGACCTGATCCACGGGGAGGTCCTGGGGAAGGGCTTCTTTGGGCAGGCCATCAAGGTAAGCACAGGTGGCAGCTGCTCTGCTCCTCTGCTCCCCATCCCTCTCTCACCTCCTTTTGGGGAGTTTTTATTACATGGTCTCACCTCACATCCTGTATGACAGCAGGCCGTCTTCCTGGCTGCAGGGAATGGTGTGAGGGCTGTACCCCTGCCACCCAGCCCTCCCAGGCCACTTGGTGAACTTGGAGACCCTTGAGATGAGCTGTGCCCATGGCCCTCCTGCCTACAGTCAGTGGGTGTTTTTAGGTTGCCCAGAGGCCTCAGTGCTCGTCATGCTACAGGGGGTACATGGGGCAGTGGCTCCTGCCTCCCTGATGAACGGTGGTCTCAGGGATTAACCTTTCTCTCTTTCTTTCCTCCTCCTCCTCTACTGAGAGCTGGGAGGGGGGGTCAGGTAAGCCATGTGTCTCAGCTTTCGGAGCATTGGGGCTGGAGAGCTCACCCCCAACCCACCCAGCCCCCTAAGCGCATGTCTACAGCATTGACTGTCCTGTCCCCAGACTTCTGTTCACCCAGGGGACTCACTCCCTTGTCAGATAACCAGAGCCCCTGCTTGGCTTGACAGCCCCTTCCTGCCTCATTCCACACTTCCCTTTTCTGGATTCTTGCCTCTCCTCTGTGCATGCCCAGCTCTCCAGGAAAGGGGGTGTGCTCCGCTCTGAGTCTCCTGTTGCCCTGTGCCGTGCTTCCACACACGAACTCTGTCCCTCTGATCTGGCTCCGTGTGTTCTCCAGGGGATGGGATGGGGAGTTGCACAGATTTTCACACAGTTCCCCAGAACTACCTCGGGTCTCTGCACCAGTGACAATTGCCCTCCTTGTAGGTAACACACAAAGCCACAGGCAAAGTGATGGTCATGAAGGAGTTAATTCGGTGTGATGAGGAAACACAGAAGACTTTTCTGACTGAGGTAAGAAGGTGGGGTTGAGTTAGGAGTTTGATGGCACTGTTGGAAGAGGGAAGACTTTACTAAAAATGGTTTTAAGAGTAAACTTACTTTGGAATAATTTTCTTAAAGGCTGAGCAGAAAAGAACACTAGAGTAACATCCCTGCCCCTGTGAATTATAGCATTATTTGTTCAGTGAGCGCATACTGAAGACAACACGAGCTGGGTGCAAGGGACGCAGCCACAAACGAGGTGTGGTTCAGAGGTGCTCGATGATAATGGGGTGATGGACATGAGAACAAACCATTTAGTGCAACTAGATGCCACACTTACCACCTGAACACCCTGCCGAGGGGGCCTAGAGTGGGGCCTCCCCGAGAACTGATGTCCCTTGAGCGTTTCCACAGTTCCCATTGCCTCTCCCAAGTTGCCGCATTAATTCAGCTGGGTACACCTGTGCCCAAGTGCGGCCCTCCAGGCCTCTGTTCGCTCTGGGACCCTCCCACTCTAACCACACCCCCCACACCCACATATAATTCCTAGTAAGGCAAGATCCTGAGGGTAAGGCCCATGGGGCCCTCCCCACCTGTGCAGAAGTATTCTTCCCTATCACTTAAGATAGGAGGTAGGAGATACAGGTAACACTGATCAAGCTGACCCCTAGAGGGAAGGGGTGAGGAAGACATAATGGGAACTGCTTACCCTCCTTGGCCTTCCCCACTCCCAGGTGAAGGTGATGCGCAGCCTGGACCACCCCAATGTGCTCAAGTTCATTGGCGTGCTCTACAAGGACAAGAAGCTGAACCTGCTGACAGAGTACATTGAGGGGGGCACGTTGAAGGACTTCGTGCGCAGTGTGGTAAGCATACCACCTCCATGGTCCCTAAGGGCTTTGGTGGGTTGTCGGTGGGACACCTGTGTCACCGCTACCCTGAACCGTGATAGCCAGGGAAACTCACTGCTTTGCCTTTGAAGGGCCATGATGGGTGGGACTGGGCACAGGCAGAGAAGGTTCACTGGCAGACCATGTTGACCTACGGGGCCTGGACCATGAATGGGACAGGGCCCAACAGCTTCTGATGGACATTCCCTCATCCTGTAGGACCCGTTGCCCTGGCAGCAGAAGGTCAGGTTTGCCAAAGGCATCGCCTCTGGGATGGTGAGTCTTGGCAATAACCTTGCCAGCGGGTTGGCAGGGGAGGGACGGTTGGGGCGGCAGTCAGGAGAGATGGAAGGGTTGCTGACGCACTGGCAAGCAGGTTGTGGGCTAGGCAGCTCCGCACCGAGCTCTCTGTACCAGTGAAATGGACCCCAGATGGCTGTTCTCAGCTCACAGCCGTACTCTCAAAGAACCCAAGTCTTCAAGGGCAAACAGCACACGGGCAAGGCAAACTGGAGAAGCAGACTAGCACAAGGTGGCCTGGCCTTGCTGGCACAGAGGTGCCCAGGTGCTGAGGGCACTTGGAGCAAGCAGAGAACCTCACTGCCTAGGAAATCTGAGAAAGGGGAAATGCGTTCTAGTGAGCACTGAAGGATAGGGCAGGACTGGATGAAAGTTCCTGTTGGCATAGAGGTCCCCAAGGTTAAGGAGATGACAGCAGCTAAGACCTGGGAGGAGAGAGGAGGAAACAGCCTGTTTACTTGGGAAGAATGATACCGATGATAGCAGTGATTGACGATTGTTGAGTGCTTTCTGTGTGCCAGGCACGAGCTGAGGGAGTAACATGCACGTGCATGCTTATTCCTCATGACAACCCTGGCTTCTAGACGAGACGCTGAGGCCAGAAAGGGACGGAACTAGGAGCTTGGGCTAGTCAGTCCTGAGGTTTTAATCACTGCTCTTCATGTCGGGACCGTGAAGACAATATTAGTCATGGGGGTACATTAAGTTCCCTGTATCTTAAGCTAAATAGTGTGGACTTCTTTTAGGAAGCCAAAAAGACAGTAGATTTTTAAGCAAGTAAGTTTTGTGGCCAGAGCTGTGCTTTTTCGCAGATCAGTCTGGTGTGGTCAGTAGGTTGGGATGGAATTGGGAGAACTTGGGGCAGGGAGACCTGGTAGGGGGTGGGCGCGTGAGTAATGAAACATTTCAGGTTTCTGATTTGGGGTATGGTTAGGGGGACAGGAGACTGGGAGGGAGGGCAGACTCAGAATGGAAAGGCGGGTTGGCAGTGAGGGAACAAGTGAAGGGGAGGGGGAATTGCCGGTGGCTGGCGGTACCTAGAAAAACATTGGTGTCATTTACTAGATGTGCTTTGGAATGGGGAGTGGCAGTGATGGTTGGGAAATGCGTTTGGGAAGAGCTAGGATAGGTGTCTGCCGAGGCTGATGTGTGGTTTGTGGGAGTCCGCACATGAAGAGAAAATGGCTTTGAGAAGGACGGACGTTGAGGAAGCTGGAAGGAAAAGCAGGCACACACGAGTCTCAGATGGCGGTAGCATGGGAGAGGTGTGGGCCACCTTTGAGGTGGGGGTGGGCAGGTCACAAGCTACAGCAATTCAGGAAGAGCCCCCTGGGTGTGAGCAGCTCTAGGAACCTAGGGGATGGAAGCAGTATTGCAGGGGGCTAGCGTGGAGGGGGGGGGGGGCATGGCTCCTTCCACATTTGCTGGGGAAGAGGAGGGAAGGAAAAGGAAGTGGCTTCAGAGAGTAACAAGAGCCAGAGATGGAGGCCTAGAGGGGGAAAATAGCAAATGGATTTGTCTGGAAACATTTGGGTGGGACAAGAAAGAGGTTAAAGTGTAGACAGAGAGCAAGGAGGGTACCACATCTCAAGGGAGGGGAATGTCAGGAATCTAGAGCCTGCTGGCCCAGGAGGCGGTCACTTACTCCCCTGTCACAGGCGAGAAGGATCCAGGTAGCTGAAGCCAGAGATTGGGAGGAGGGGCTAGGAGCAGTGCATCTGAGGGCATGCAAGGGCCAGTGCCCAGTGAAGTTAGAGACTTCATGGGAAAACAGTGAGGGCTTAGAGCAGCCACCGGGTTGGGGTCAATGAACAAAGGACGGGCAGGAGATGGCCTGAGGGAGAGAGGAAGCCGAGGGAGCCTTTGGCTTTCTGTTGGTGTTGGGACCAGGGAGTGACAGCAGGAGGACCTGGGCTCTGGGGTCCAGATTGGGTTCTGAAGCTGAGTTGAGGATGGTCTGGAAGAAGAGCCTGTTCTATGGCCCAAATTCAGAGTCAGCGTCTGGTTGATTTACCGGCCACTGCCTCAGCTCCTACTTCTGTTCTAGGCCTATTTGCATTCCATGTGCATCATCCACCGGGACCTGAACTCGCACAACTGCCTCATCAAGCTGGTATGTTCCGCCTGTCGGGGCCTCCCCGGGGCCAGCCTGCAGGGCTTCCTTGTCACAAGGGAGACTGACTGTCCCTTGTTGCTTTAGATGAGAGATAAGTAGGGCTCCAGTCTTGCTTTCTCTCTGCCTCTGCCGCCCTCTTCTGTCTCCTAGGCTCCCAGGCGCTTGCAGATACAATTCCACCTTTTCCTGGTAGCAGCCCTTGAAATCCTTTGGATAGAAGGGTTTCTGTATACAGAGCCCTGTTGCTTTCCCTGGTTTTGCCCCCTGATGGTCCCCATTCACGGTGGACCCCATTTCATGTCTCTGGCACCTGAGACCATAGCACTGCACTAGTAGATCTACAGTGACTGGGTTGGGGCCTGTACTCCTCCTGCTGGCCAGTCAGCTCTGGTTGTTATGTTATTCCTCCTTTTGACTTGCAGTCTGGCTTCCTGAGTGTCCACTAAATTGCCCTGGCTTCACCCTCTGGACCCACACCAAACAATCTTAATCCCTTTTCCACACGACTGCCCGGTAGCTATTTGAAGAGCTTATCTCCCGCAAGTACCCCACTGACTGCTTCCACCTTGTCTTTTTCGGTCTTACCCTGATTCTAGCCAAGGCCTTACATCTTCTGGGGAACAAGACAGGATGGGGAACAAACAAAACAAAAGAAGTGCCCTGAACTGCCCTGAGTTCCACTCTCTAGGTCTCAGGGCCTTATCCCTCCAGGCTGTGAGCGCCCCCAGGTCCGGGGCTCTGCTGTGCGCAGATGCCGAACGGTCAGAACACACATGCTGAGCCTTGTTTGCCAGCGAGAGCTTCAGCTGTGTCTCACTCTGCCTTGCTACACATCTTTTCTCCCATTCTCAATGGCTTCTCTTGGAAATGTCCCCACCAAGTCCTGACCTGGCCTTTGTCCTACCAGGACAAGACTGTGGTGGTGGCAGACTTCGGGCTGTCACGGCTCATAGTAGAGGAGAGGAAAAAGCCCCCAGTGGAGAAGGCCACCACCAAGAAACGTACCCTGCGCAAAAATGACCGCAAGAAGCGCTACACGGTGGTGGGAAACCCCTACTGGATGGCCCCTGAGATGCTGAACGGTGAGTCCTGATGCCCGGAGGGGACATGCCCCCGAGGGGAGTTGGGGGCCACATCTTGCAGCAGAGCTCTGGGAACTCCAGGGAGGCCTATGAAGTATAAGGCCAAGTACACAGAGCTGAAGGCTGCATGATTTTTACCCCTTGCCAGACTGGGCTGCATAAACTCCTTCCTCCCTGAGTCAGGCCTGCTAGCTGGTCAGTGTTCCACCCAAGACTCAGGGGAAAGTCTGACTGTGGCCTTTATGCCCCAAGGGTAGGTAAGAGCTCAGGCTCCTTATTCCTTGAGCTCTATAGCCTTTGATCTGTCTCTGTGCTGAGAACTGAAGTGTGGTGCCCTCTTGTGGACAATGCTCAAACCAGCCAGAAATGCCGGCTGGGACTCTGGAACCTCATAAGGTTGTGAGGCCTCGGAAATGGTTTGATATGACCCTTTTTGGAATCTCAGGCCCAGAGAAGTTCTGTGGTTTGCCCAGGAGCACACAGCTGGGCAACGGCAGAGAACAGATCAACCCTGGTCCAGTTCCCTTTCACTGTTCCACGCAGTTTCATCAGGGCACTGTTGTTTTATAAGATCTTACCTGTGCAGCCCACCCAGGGCTGAGGAAAGGTGATTGTCGGGTGGAAAGCCTTTGGAGCATCCCCACAGATCCTGTTCTAGTCCTGGTTTTTGGCTGTGGCCTGGCTTGGCCCTGGACTCAGTGCAGAGCCAATAAGGGACCAAACCTAACAGCCAGCTCTCCTTTGTTCCTCAAGGAAAGAGCTACGATGAGACGGTGGATGTCTTCTCTTTTGGGATCGTTCTCTGCGAGGTGAGCTCTCTCATGTAGACAAGGCCTGAGGCAGCAGGCCTAGCAGCTCTGCCCTGCCTCAGAACTGATGCCCCTCCTCCTAAAGATGAGTAACTCACAGGAAAATCAACACACATTTAGGGTTGTACAGTTTATCGCACATCTGTTAACACAACTGAGTCTCATTGGTCCCATGAGAAGGACAGAGTAGAGTTTTTCCAGGTGAGGAAATAGTCTCAGAACGGGGAAATGCCTTGCTCTGAGCCACGGATCAGTACGGGGCAGGGGAGACTAGGAAAGTCAGGAGATTGTTCAAGTGGCTCTCTGGCCAGAAGAAACCTTTCCCTTTCCCAGGCCCTAGAGGTGTCTCTGCCCTCAGCCTGGAAATGGAAGTAGCCACTCCAGGAAGTGCCAGCCCCCCTAGCACAGTGCTAGGCACTGTGGGGTACCGAGTGAGTCTTGGAAACATTCCTGCCCTTGGGAGCTTAGCTCAGTCTATCTCGAAGCAGTTAGTTGAACACATACATTCAGAGGTTTCTGTAATTTTTATAAAGTGGTGAGTGGCAGAGGAGAGACAAGTGGTGGTTGGAATAATGAGAAAGGTTCTTTTAAAAATTGTTTCTTGCCCTGGCTGGTGTGGCTCAGTGGACTGAGTGCCAGTCCGCAAATCCAAAGGTCGCCAGTTTGATTCCCGGTCAGGGCACATGCCTGGGTTGTAGGCCAGGTCCCCAGTTGGGAGCGTGGGAGAGGCATCCTATCGATGTTTCTCTCCCTCTTTTTCTCTCTCCCTTCCGCTCTCTCTAAAAATCAGTAAGTAAAATCTTTTTAAGAATTTGTGTTCTTTCATAGAAAGCAGTTGAGCACCTACTGTGTCCAAAGCACTGGGCTGGCACCAAAGGGTCTCAGGCATGAGTCAGACCCAACACCGCCCTGCACAGGGCGGGCAGGGAACACAGACACGGGGGCAGGGCGGGGGGGACACCGCAGGGCTGGGTGGGGTGTGGGAGCCGCCCCTCCAGGTCTGGAACATTGTGCTTCTGGGGCAGTGAGGCCTCTTCTAAACCCTCCTCGGTGCACTCTCCCTCTCAGAAGCACACCGCGCCTCGCCCCCACCCCTACCCCCAAAACGTTACCATTACCTTTCTCTTGGGTAAGTTCCAAGGGCCCTTCTTTTGCCTCTGTAGCTCATTTCCTGAGCCCTTTCTTCTGCCACTTACTGCTACCTCTGTGGCTTTCTAAATACACTTTCTCCTACTTAAAAAAATCCTCCTCAATAATCAGACTCTCAGTCAAGAGACAAGGCTGTATTAGCAAGATTTTGGGAGTAAGGGTTAGGGGACAGCTCTCTAACCTCAGTTTCATCCTCTGCCCGCCCTTCCTATCCACAAACCAGCGCCCCGCTCCCCTACTGTATGGCCGCGCCCGCCACAGTCTCTGACCAGCCATCTTCACACCTGCAGATCATCGGGCAGGTGTATGCAGATCCTGATTGCCTGCCCCGAACACTGGACTTTGGCCTCAACGTGAAGCTTTTCTGGGAGAAGTTTGTCCCTACGGACTGCCCCCCAGCCTTCTTCCCCCTGGCCACTATCTGCTGCAAACTGGAGCCCGAGAGCAGGTTGGTGTCCTGCCCCTTTCCCCGAGCCTTCGGCTACCCCCAAGCCCTTCCCAGGCATAGGGGTGGCAAAAACTTTGAGCTCAAAGACGTGGCTGTCAGCCACTCAGGGTGCCCGAAAACTCTGACATGCCAGGTTGAGGGGTGGGGGATGAGGGCATAGTAGCAACTGTCCTGGGTATAACACAGAGACACAGCCACTAAAAGAAATTTTAACAATTTAAATTCTGTTAAACCTGTACCATTCTAACAAATTAAATGTCTCCGTGTCTCCCTATTCCCCTGTCCATGTCCACCTACACACTACACACTTTTTGGATTCTGACCTCAAATAGAGAAAAATTTTATATTTCGCCCTGCATTTTCCTCGTTATCATCAAGTCTCCCTATTTATCATTTCTGTTAACTACATGGAATTCTATTAAGGGGCTCCCTGAACATATTATAATATACATAATGGAGAGAGATGTTCAGGTTTTTCCAGTTTCTCTTTACAGTAAGTGTTACTACAGTGAGCATCTTCATGCATTTAGTCAATTTCCTCCTTTAAAGAAATCTTTTTAAAATCACTTTAGCCCTGGCCATCATGGGTCAGTTGGTTAGAGCGTGCTTCCTAACCAAAAAGTTGTGGGTTCGATCCCCAGTTGGGGCACGTGGAAGAGGGCAGCCAATTGATATTCTCTCTCTCTTTTTTTTTTTTAAGATATCTTGGTTGCTTCCAAGTTTTTTTTTTTAAGATTTATTTATTTATTTATCTTTAGAGGGGAAGGGTAGGAGAGAGGGAGAGGGAGAGAAATATCAATGTACGGTTGCCTCTCATGCGTCCCCTGCTGGGAACTGGCCTGCAACCCAGGCATGTGCCCTGACTGGGAATCGAACCGCGATCCTCTGGTTCGCAGGCCCGCGCTCAATCCATTGAGCTACACCAGCCAGGGCTGATATTCTTCTCTTACATCACTTTCTCTCTCTCTCTCTCTCTCTCTCTCTCTCTTTTCCGCTCTCTTAAAAAGCAATGGAAAAAAAATGTCCTTGGGTTAGGGAAAAAAAAATTACCTTAATTTTCTCAGGTTATATCTTTCATTATTACCATAGTTTCCCCAGGTCCTTTCAAGTTTGTGCATTACAAAACTATGATATTGTGCTTTTTTTTCCTGCTCTCAAAAATCATGTTTCTTTTAAAAAACAAAGTCAAACATTACTGAAATACCTGGCACAGGAACTGTACAGCTTCTGTCATCTCGTAATCAGTGTGCCCCTCCACACTCTCCTCACTCCCTAACTCCGTCTCCCCAAGGTAACCAGCAGGCACATAATCTTTACTTTTAAATTATTTCCTAAGGCCCACTCTAGAGTCGGGATTGGTTGGTGGGAGGCTCCGTGTCTTGTTCCTTCATGGGCCAAAGGACCACAATCCTTTAGTAACACCCAAGTAAGAGCCTGAGGAAAAATGTGACTTTACAGGATATTTGTTTGATAATACCCCTTTTCTCAGTCATTCTAAATGTCTGTCTTTAATTCATTCAAAAATGTCTGCTGAGGGCCTGCCGTGTGCTAGATACTGTCCTAAGCCCTTGGGATACATCGATGAACAGAAACGTGCCCCACCTTCTGGAACTCACAGTCTAGCAAGGAGAATAAACTGTGCTGAGCACTAGAAAGGGACCGGCGCTGCGCACAAAGGGTCCAGCTGAGGAAAGACAGTTGTTTGGGATACAAGTTGTAAACTTACATGTAGCGATCACAGTGGGCTGAGAAGGTGAAGTGTTTAAGTGAAAACATGGAGGAGGCAGAGGAGTAAGCCTGAGATGTCTTAGGGTTCCAGGGCACCTCAGTTACTTCCACAGCACCAGGAGCCCACCGTTTGCTTCCTCCCTGGGAAGAGTTGCTGAGCCTCTGACATACTCTTTGCCAGGCAGACCCATGGATGTGGAAGCAGTCTGCGGACCGGAAACCAGGATCTTTTAAAGAGGCACTTAGTCCAATCCCACCTTCGATGATTGCATTTTCTCCCAGACATGGGAGGAGCTTTTTTACTCCTGGACTTTTTACTCTTAAACTAACCTGGAGCCATGCCAGCCACCTTACAGTGTTACCTGTAATCTTTACAGCAAAGCTGTTTCCCACAGAGGCACTGGCTAAGGGACTTGCCCGAGGTCATACACCTAGGAAGTGGTTAAGTCACATGCCTGGGGATCTTCTACACCACCCCATGGTCCTACCCACATTTCACCTGTTTCACCCCATCTTTTCCTAGGCCGGCATTCTCAAAACTGGAGGACTCCTTTGAGGCCCTCTCTCTGTACCTGGGGGAGCTGGGCATCCCACTGCCTGCAGAGCTGGAGGAGCTGGACCACACTGTGAGCATGCAGTATGGCCTGACACGGGACTCGCCCCCCTAGCCCTGGCCCAACTCCCTGCTGTGGGCAGGGCCCTCCTGGCTTCCTGTGGATCGGCACCTTGTTTAGAAGCAGAACAAGCCATCCCTACTACCTCCCCAGGAGGCGAGCGGGCGCAGCACCAGGGAAATGCATCTGCACACGTTTTGGGACCTGGTTACTGTCTATAAATCCAACACTCGCCTGAAAGCTGTGAAGAAGAAGAAGAAAAAAAAGCCTGGCTTCTGGGCCAGGAGGAATCTGTTACTTGTGACCACTCGGGAACTCCCTGGGATTCCAGGATCCCAGGCTAGTCAGTGTGATCTGGACCTGCTGGGCAAGGTTCCAGGGTAAATCTGCCCCTGGGCTCTGAAGTGTCTGGTCCAGCTGAGGACAGGAGGACTTCGAGTGGTAGTGTGGTTGAGAGAAAGACTGGTGGCCAGGCCGCAATCCAAGGATGTGAAATGACAGTGGTGCTACCCTCCTTCCACTCCATGTGCTGCCCTCCCCTGGGCGGGGTCAAGGAAATAGGCTTTGAATAGTCCCTTAACTTGTGGTGGAGCTGGCCAGGAGTCGGGGAAGGGCTGGTTTCTGTTCACCTCCCAGTCCACGTCAGAGTTGGGGGCAGTGTGCATCCTGTGTTCTCCAACTATACTGCTGGAGACGGGCCGAGAATTTCTGGGTTGGCATTTTCTGCCCGCAACAAGAAGTTACCCACAGTGCAGGAGGAGGCTGGGGACTGGAAAGAGGCCCTGCCCTCTAGAAAGCCTATACCCTGGCTGCTGTCACTCATATCCCAGTGGGCACCTCAGTCAGAAGCTTGAGACACTTTGCCTAGACCTAGATGAGTTCTGGGCAATGTTATGGCTTGTTGCAGGCCCAGTGTATAAGGCTAGGGGAGTAGGAATCTCAGCAGTCTCTTGGCCTTGGAGCAGTCACTCCTCACCCTTCCTCATCCCTGGTCCAGGCACTGACTTGGTGGGAAGGGTGGTGGCAAGAATCCCAGAGCTTAGATGCTGGGAGAGACACCTCCCTGAGCTGGGCCATCTGGCTTCTACTTCACCTGCCGGCTGGCCCACATCACTGGCTCCTGGCTGCGGCCTCCTGAGCCGCAGCCATGGGTGCTGAAAAGCCCTGGGGGCACCCTCTACCTTGGCTCCCAGATCTCCAGGGACTCAACACAGATTTGCCTCTTCCTAAGCACCTGTGAACTTGGGCCATATTTAACAAATTGGGAATGGATTTGGGATATTACTGCAACGTGTGGTGGTTGTATTGGGGGTGGGAGGGAGGAGGTGGGTGGGAATGATTTGGGAGAGTGGTTGCTGTTCATGCTGTCTTGTTCTGTCTGTTGGGTGACATGTGAAATACTGTTTATAGACCTGATGAGTTGTGGGATTAGCTGTCATATCTGGCTATGCTGTGTAGACCATACTTACGTGTGGAGTGTGCAAGCTTGTGGGGTTGAGCCCTGGGCTCGCAGAGGCAGCAGCAAGTCAGCACCGTGTGGCTGGTTATGCCTCATTTGTCCCCAGTGTACGTGGGAGTGGTGGGCCCAAGTTGGACCATTGAGCAGACCAAATAAATTAAGCAGTTAACATAACTGAGAATACTGCGAGTGAAAAGTGACTTGGGGCCCGGCTCAGGGACACTCATGTGGAGGGTCTGCTGGCCTGTCTGCCGGGAAGTGCAAGGCATCCCTTGCTCCCTTCCAGAGAAAATGTTCCTGGCCACCTTCAGGTCCAGGTCACAGGACTGCCACGGCAGGGAGTTCTAATGCTCCCTAATTCTAATCTGCTTTCCTTATGTAGACACCATCCTGCTCTCAAGAATGTGCACATCCCACCTAAGGCAGCCCAGTCCTTGAAGCAGGTTTGATCTTCACCTTCCAGCTGAGTCATTCCTTTGGGCCCCTACACTCCCACCCTCTGATCCACCTACAGTCATAAAGCCTGGATATCCTAGAGCAGCGGTCTCCAACCTTTTTGGCACTAGGGACTTTTCATGGAAGACAATTTTTCCACAGACTGGGATTGGGCGGGGCGGGGCGGGGGGCATGGTTTCAGGATGATTCAAGCATGACTTTCAAGCTCACCTGCTGTGTGGCCCAGTTCCTAACAGGCGTGGACTGGTACCAGTCCGTGGCCCAGGGGGTTAGGGACCCCTGTCCTAGAGTCTTTACAGAGCTGGGCGTCACCTTCACAATGGGAAAAAAATGAATGCAAGTTACCCCCACCCCTTGTGTTTCCCTACAAGTGCTTGAGGGCAAGACTCAGTTCTTCCTTCTGCACGTAGGGGATGTTGTGGAGGGAGGGCCAACAGGTGGGATGATGCTATCTGGTTAGTGGTTATCCTGGGCACAATATAAATCTACATACCCAAAGCTTGAGGACAGAATCTGGGTCCTGGAAAAACATGCTCGAGGGTGCCCTTTGCTGTTAGATCTACAGAGACTGTCTGGGCTTGGCACAGAGACCACTCTGCATGTTCCCAGAAGCGGAGAACCTGCTGTTGAAATCCCCTGCTGAAAGTCCAGCAAACACTACTATCCACAGCTGCTTTTGGAGCCCGAGGAGTGCCCTGCGGGGACCTTCCTCAGCCCAGAGCTGTTCCCGGCAGCCCAAGGGCTCATCCCCCTCTGCACACCCATCCTTCCTTTGGCTACCACAGCACCACCACCCACTACCTGTTTCCAGCTCCAGCCGAGGGCTGCCTGCGCGTTCACTCTAACCTCCTACCTCGGAGAGAATGTGGAAGGGGAGAGGATCTGCAGCAACGAACTGCCCGTTGAGACGCCCACGCGCCCTTCTCTGCTGCAGCTCCAACCGTTCAGCTTTCTGCCACCTCCCAGTGACAGAGCCAGGGCCACAGAGGTGTTGACAAAGTAACCAAAAGCTTCCCAACAAATAGACTGTTCCTGACACCCCACAAAAACTCGGCAATGTAAAATCCTTTTTTTTTTTTTAATTTATTTATGTAAGTCAAATGCAGAGCAATTTCCTGCACTTTTAAATACAGGTGTCAGAATGAGGTATATAAAACATGTACACAGAGAAATGCTTCTATAGAAAAGTAGAAACCAGTAATATTCTCTTCAGCATCACTTCACACCAAGGGACCCCCAAGGCCTAGGTTCCCTCAGCAAATCGCCCCTGGAAACAGCCTGCTAAAGAGAATAGTCCCCACTAATCCCCCTCTCCACGTGGGGCAGTAGAAGGGCTTTGGGGAAGAAAACCCTGCGGACAGGGAGCGTTGCTAAGGCCTCCGAGTGTGACGTCAGGACCGGGAGGCCCTGCTGAGCTGCGGTGCGGTGCGGTGTGGCACAGTGCCGTGGGGAAATGCACAGCCCTGGGTCGTGCCTAGGACTTTCTCTATAATCTTGGGTGTCACTTTCCCCCTCTGGGCTCCTCTGTCAAAAAGGCTTGAGGAGCCCCAAGGTCCCTTCCAATGATTCTGACTGTTCTACAAGTTGGGGGCTGGGCCCCAGCTCCAGTGCCTTCACTGGAAGGTGCTGGCCTGGAAGCCACAGAGCAACCTGCAAGCTCAGGCCACTGCAGGGGCAAGCGCTGAAGCACTTGATCACCTGACTTCTGAGCTTAGTTCCCAGGTTAACCTCTCAGAAGCAGCTCACAAGGCCCCACAAGTATGATTCCTGTAGGTTTGGCTAGCTGTTGTCTTATCCCTACAAAACGAAGAGAGGTCACTGTCCACCCTGGAGAGAGACTGGGGTACCCCAGGTCCACCTCATGTCCTGTGGCCTAAGGCAGTCACGGATCCTTCCCTCCCCTCTTCCTAAGTGGAATGTTCAGTGCAGTTCTTCCTTTCCTTTTGAGACAGGAAGAGTCCCTGGGCCCAGGCCCGGCCCATTCTTGTCAAGGCACATCACTGCCAGCCAGCTGGAGCACACCCAGTAAACTCCAGCCTCGATCCCATTCTCAAACCATAGTTCCGACTTTTGTACAAACTCGAACCAGTTCTCAGAGGTCAGTAGGGAGTTCCATCCAAAATATTTTTTAAACTAAATATATATTTTTAAATGCTCCCTGTTGACCTGCTTGACCTGAAGGATGAATAACAGTGTGCGCCATGTAAGCCCACAGAGAACAAACGGAAAGGTGGAGAATGAGTCCACCTTAGATAATGAAGCACAAAAGAGCCTTGGGGAGCTCCCTGTCCATCCCTGATTCAGTTCCGGGGCACAGGCAACGTCTGGAAGCCCTTGTCAGCAGCACTGCTATGGGGGCTGCTGCTGTCTCCATCCACGGGCAAAACCCTGCTCCAAGGGATGAAGAAAGAGCATTGGTGGGACCCTACCCATCTTTGCCCTCAGCCCACAGCACCACCTGCTTCTGTCTTAGGAGTTCCCCAAAACAAGACAAAACAAAAAAACTCAGGGGAGAGTTTTAACCACAACAAAAAGTATAGCTCCTCCCAACTGTAGGAGGGTAGGCCATCCTGCACCAGTTCCTGCATGGGCTCCTGTCCATCATGGGGGTGCTCAGGCCCCAGGAGTGCCTGCCTGTCCCATAAGGGGGGCACTGCCCTCCTGAAGGTCAGCTGGCGTCTGACTGGCGTGGACCACAACAGTCTTCTCATCCACGATCTCACAGGTGGCGTTGGTGAAGGCAGACAAGGGTAGGGTGATTCTCTGCATCTCTCTCTCACGCATTTTCTGGTCATGCTGCTCTTTCAGGTCCTTCCCCCTGGCAAGAAAAGAGGGAGGCATTCAGGCTGTGCCTCCTGCATGACTTTGCTTAGCAGATAGCATCTTGGAAACCCAGGCAGGGCGGCAGCCAGCTGCAGCCACAGCGAATCAGTGGCTGATAACGCTAGACTTCTGTTTTGCCAGACTGCCTTAACCCAGCAAGGACCTCCTACACCTCTGGTGTCTTTCCTCTTCTGTAAAATGGGCTAATAGTAACAGGAACCTCACAGAGCTGCAGGGGGGCTCAAGGAAGAGAGTATAGAAGACTCTCAAAACAAGACACAGTTTTTTTCTTTCAGCCCAGGACTCCTGGAGACCCAGAGAACTGTCAGCCCTCACCCATGAAGTCCAGAAAACTTACCTGACCACCCTGTCCTGAGATGGTCATCTTATTGCAAAGTCCCAGAAGGTGTGATCCCCAGTTGGAAACATGGACTGTCCCCAACCCACTCACAAGGCAGAAAGGACTCTGAGGGCTGCTTAGGTCAGTGGGAAACAAGACAATGACCATCGGACCCCTTAGTTTTCACACACCTTCGAATCCTCGTAGTGCTCAATGACCCAGTCGGCATGGTGTTGCCCTATTTTTTTTCTAAGATTTTATTTATTTAGAGAGAGGGGAATGGAGGGAGAAGGAGAGGGAGAGAAATATCAATGTGTGGTTGCCTCTCATGCACCCCAATCTGGGGACCTGGCCCGCAAGCCAGACATGGTTCCCGACTGGGAATCGAATCGGTGACCCTTTGGTTCACAGGCTGGTGCTCAATCCACTGAGCCACTCCAGCCAGGGCTGCTGTTGCCCTATTTACTCACGTGGAACACTTGATCCTCAGCTGAACCCGAGGAATTAGATCTCAGTGTTCACTTTATAGATGAAGAATAGCCCAGAGAAGTTAAGGGACTCTCCAGTCACATGGTGGGCTCAAACCAAAGTCCACTGGACTCTGATACTCAGAGAAGTTAAGACCTGATCAGGGTCACCCCCAAGGACATGGTGGGGCAGAGACTCAAACCCAATATAGGGCCCTTTCCACTGGAAAGGGCTGCCTCCGTTGCAGGCCAAAGGGTCTGGTGAGTGAACACTGCACAACAGGACCCGCACCCAGGACCTAGGTCAGCACCCTCCAAAGCCAGCACCTAGACACACAGGCTCAGCTGTGGGAAGAAATCTTCCTGGAAAAAGCCCCCTTCCACCCAAAGAGGCCTTGCAACAGGCAGCTGATGGATGACTTGATGCAACACAGGCCTGCTTCCTTCTTCCAAACTCCTGGGGGAGATGGCTGAGCCCTGATGGACTACCCACCCTTCGCGATGTGAGGTGCAATGACGAGAGACTGGAGAAGGACACTGAGAAAATAACGGGCTGGAAAGGAAGGAGTTTGTACAGGTGCCTCAGAACTGTCTTCAGCCAGTTCTCTAATGTGCCAGTACCAGGTCGGCCAAACGGCCTCACTGAGTCTTGGCTCCCTCATCTGTGAAATGATGATTATATCTATCTCAAAACAAGATAATGAGAGTGAAAGCATTCTGAAAACAGTGGAACTGCTGTAAAATTCATAGAAGGCCCTAGCTGGTGTGGCTCAGTTGGTTGGGTGTCATCCGGCAAACTGAGAGGTCACGAATTCGATGCCCTGTCAGGACGCACACCTGGGCTCCAGGTTTGGTCCCCAGTCAGGGCATGTGCAAGGAGCAACCAATCGATGTTTCTCTCCCTCTGTTTCTCCCTCCCTCCCCCCATCTCTGGAATCAATAAAAAAAAAAATTAACTCAGAGAAGGTTATGATTTGCCCTGAATACGACTTGACTCACCAGCCAATGTTATCTTGATTTCCCAAGGAAACTCTCCTACTGACCAGCCAAGGCAAGCATTGTTTATATGACCTCAGCAACTCCCCTCCTCTCTGGGCATTCATTCCATCATCTGTACAACAAGGAGATGGACTTGGGTTCCCTCCAGGCCCCTAACATTCTGTGAGATCTCTTGTATGATACATGCCCTGATTCCCTAAATCCTCACGGTAAGGTCACAGAAGCCAAATCTCCCAGGGTCACTGAGTTTCTGAAAGTGAAAGCCTGAGGCTCTTGCCTCATCCTTCTTATTGGTCTCTGCACAGGACACCACCAACTCTCACAGCAGAGTAACTCCTGGAGCACCGCGAGGGGAAGTGGAGGGACATGGAGAGAGGGATGTCTGGACCAAGTGCATCCCCACTCACAGCCTGAGGTTCACTTTGCCCTTGAGCATTGCCCATCGGTTACAGCTGCTGCCACACATAAGGAAACACCTACCTCCATTATAAAACAAAAAGCCAGTTTCATCCATGCAGGGAGAAACTTCAAAGGTCTGGGTTTCATTTTATTAAGGGATCCTCCAAGTCAGACAACCGAAAAGGAATTTATAAAAGTGGAGCATGCACATATTTTTGCCCAGGCCTCAAGTTCAAAACATAAGAGTCTGGAGGAAGAGGGTACTTCCTGAATACCTACCAAAGTGCCAAGAAACTGCCTTCCCATCATCCAAAATGAGAAGAGCTACCTATGTACCTAGTGGACGCCACACACTTTATATATGCACCATCTCTGTTTAATTTCCACACCAACTTTGCAAGTTAATATCCATATTTCATAGATGAAGAAACTGAGACTTTGCCTTCCTCGGCAACCTCCTTTACCAAACATCTGCCTGTAGCCAGCTGAGCTGTTGATAATGGTCAGGGTGCAGCACATACATCTTCAGGGGGTGAAAAAGAGTTCCTATTAATGGGGCAGAGCAGGGCTGGAAGAGCGGCCAAGGGGAAAGGAAGCAGGTGCTGGGACTCACCTGGATTATAGCCTTACCCATCTAGAAGCCTCAGAACACACCCAACCCCAAGTGCCCCCTGTTAACAATGCCTGTGAGTCCTGGAGATGCAGTGGCTGCCCCAGCTCCCCTGATGGTCTGAGAGAGGCCACCAGGTCTGCTGCACTGACCACCAGGTTAGCTCCGTCCTTTCTCGCTTTCCTTTGGTGGGGGTGGGGGTTGGGGGCGGGCAGCCAGGCTGTTGTCTGGCAGCCAAGAAACAACAAAAGGCTTATTCACTGGCTCAGCTCCTCTCCTAAGGGGGTAGAGTGGTGTTGCCTTACAGTTTTTCCCTTGCCTTTTTTTTTTTAAATCAGAAAATAAGCGGTCCCTCCAGGGCTAGCTAGCACAGACACTACGCTTGGGGCAGGAACAGGGAGCTGCGGACTGGCCTTGTGGCCTAGACAACCAGAACAAAGACCTGCCACGCCAAGCCCTCACCCACCCCCGCCTGCCACCCTTCTTCCTCTGAGAGGAAGCTTGGTGCCTGCCTGCCCTGCTCTTCCCAGCCAGGGGAAAGCTCCATCCCATTAGCCTCCTGGCCTTTTGGCAGAGTTCAAGGCTTGCAGTAATTCTATCCCTGACTGCTCCAGGGCCAGGTTCAGGAGCTGTGCTGCCCAGAGAGAGCAGGTGTGGATGAAGATAGTCTTTGGGAAAAGGGGGCGGGGTGGGTGGAGGTGCCTCAGACCTCCCATGGGCAACACGGGTTTCTTCAGATTATTCCATAACTCTGAGCCGCCGCTGTCTTCCCGGTCAGAAGCAGTGCTGTCCCACACTGCCACTCAGGAAAAAGTTCCTCAAGGCAGCTAAGGTTACCGACACCAACTGTGTGCCCAAACTACACCGTGTCGTTTCATCCTCACAGCAAACCCGTATGCTGTCTGTTAGGACCTCTCTCTTTCAGAGATGGGAAGGCAGGGGCAGAGACGTTAAATCATTTATTCAAGCAAATGGCAGAGCGGGGATTTGAACCTGGTAGTGCCTGCAGCCACCAGCAGGTAACAGACATTTTGGGAAATGGTAGAGCTGGGAGGATCATCATAGCTAACTTCTGCCCCTACACCATTTTAAAGATGCAGAAACTCTGACAAAACCAGAGAAGGTAAATGACTTGTCCAGTGTCACACCCAGAATCTAGTTCCAGAACTAGACCCTGGTTCTTCTGACTTCTAAACCCCACTGTTTTATGTTCGTTTCTGTTTTTCCTACCATCCTTTGCAATGCAGGGCAGATTTGCATGAAACTACTGGGCCTCTCTGGACTTTTGAGAAACACTGATAATCCTTAGACACACCTTATTAGCCGGGTAGCTGGGACCTTGCACTAAACTCCTCTAGGTCTCAGCTCCTCACTGTAAAACTGTGTAAAAGCGATCCTTCTAGTGTGGTCATGAGGCTTGGACGAGATCATCAGGGGAGATCATTCGGTACAGCCTTACTTATTAAGAAACATGTAGCAAATGTTGGCTGCTACCGCAACTGTTTAACCTGACGGGTGCTCTACTGTTTACATGTACTCATAAGAATCTTGGATGAGCGGGTGTGGGTTGGTGTGGTGTGTGTGGAGCAGCCATACATCCCCTTTTAACAGTCAAGAAATTGAGGTGCAGAGTATCAGAACTTACACTCAACAACTCTTTCCAGGACATTCTATTCTCTGATGGTGGGGGACAGCTTGCTCAGCCCACACACAGTTTCCTGTTCTATAGTCTGTACTCGAGTACCTTTGTGAGGAAAGGAGTAGTCAGGGGTTAGCGATGAGGAGTCTCGTGACTCGGTGTCTTGCCCTGTACAGGAAGGTAAATTCAGGGCAGTCTCATGACAGCCTGGAGGAGCAAATCTAGCAGAAAGGCCTGACTTCCTCATTGGCAGAACTGAGCTCTGAATGAAGAAGGTTTAGCCAATTCAAGTACCTGCAGACCTGGAAACTGTCACAAGATTGGAGGAGAGTTCACTGCTACCTAGTGGCTAAGAAAGGAGGGCTCGACTCAGCCAATATGATTTCGTTCTGATTCTGCGTTGCAGGCCAGGCCCGCAGCACCTCATCTAACTCTCTGACATGAATAAGCAGAATCAATGCCCCTGGACCTGCCACGTCAACCATCTCACTGGGGGCAAAAACTTTGGACTGGGACTCAGGAGACCCTCTCAGGTCAAATTTGCTTCCTGAATCATAGAAAAACAGAAAAGGAAGAGGGCTCGGCTTGGAGGGTGCTAGTATGGTACCCACATTTTACAGAAAAGAAAAACAACTGTCATTTACGACCACTGAGCTGAGCAGTCACATGCTCTAGCTACAGCAATGCTGTGGAGTTGGAAATAGAAGCCTCTTGCCCAAAGTCATGCAGATAGGTAAGTAGTGGTGGATAGGTAATTGGTGAAGACTTGGCCTCACCAAATGCTAGGTGTGTGACCTCTGGCAAGGTGTACATCCTCTCTTGCCCTGTTTCCTAATCTGTAAACTGGGAATAACAACAGCATTTGCTATTGTTATATAGCAATGTACATTGCTATATATTGCTGAGGTGATTGTGAGACTGCAGTTAAAGTATGCAAACTGCTTGTAGTGATGTCTGGCATAAGGTAAATGTTCCCTACTGCTGCTATTGTTTTGTTGTTGTTGTTAACACCAAACACTTCCTCTTTTTCACCTACAAAAGGAGGGCGTGACTGTATCACCTCTAAGGAAACTTTAGATTTATTTCACGCTGGGTGATCCACTGGAGCTATGGGCTCAGACATGGCCCTTGACACTGGAAAATGCAGGCAACCATGTCACTTCCCTTACAGAAAGCCTTCTCAGACCATGGAGAGAAAAATCACACTTAGGGCTGGAAGTCAAATGCCCTGATTTTGCCCAAGAAAGGCAAATGATTTTCCCAAAGTCAGACGGTGCCATAAAAAATTTAATGCAACTCCGGCTTATCATCATGCACCTGTCACTGACCTCGACAGATTTTTCCACATGGTATATCTCAGGGGCCCTCTCAAAGTTAAGCATTCCTTCTCCTGCTGTCCCAGCCACAGGTTCCGTCCCTGAGTTTCCCAGGTTGCTTCCTTGGCTTTCTGAAATGTGGTGAGGAGCAGTAAATAGGCTCTTCGTCTTACAACTCACTTTTTTTCTTCTTCCTAGAGGACAGACTCATGGCTCAGGAAATTCAAACCCCAAGCAAAGTGGTGGGTGGGTTTCTCTTCTTGTGGCAAAACATTGTAACTCCCCGAAAAAGTTCAATCTCTGGGTCCCTGCAACGAGTTTCCAGCCTGATTTCTGCAATGTCACCCATTTCCAAACCAGACACGCTGGATTAGACATTGGGGAATCTGGTGTCAAAAAAAGCTGGGTTTGAATCCAGGTCCTGCCACTCCCAGAGTGTGACTTTGGGGGAGTCACTTCACCTCTCTGACAAAAGTGTCCTCATCTGTAAAACGGGGAACAAGAACCCCTACCTCACAAGGCTTTGGGGTGAGGAGTAAAGACACTGAAGGAAAGGGTCTGTCCTAGGTCACTGGGTAAAGAGTAGAACCAAGTCTCTACATCTTGAGCTGGCTTCCTTCTTTCAACACCTTTCTTTTGGGGTAAGGATGCCACAAAGGAATCTGACTCGACTTTGTGTACCTTTCTCCCCTCCTCTGAGGGAGCTCAGAAGAGAAGCTACTGACCTTTTGTAGGTGTATCCCAAGACGATGCCAGCTCCGACGCCGATGATGATCACCATCATGGTAATGCCGAGCACATAGCCTGCCGAGGACAGGACACAAGGCCCCGTTAGCCTCACCCCAGACAATCAGCAAATATTTCCTCATGAATCCAGTAAGAGCAGGGTAGAGCAGTCATACCCAGGGTTCCCAGGTCCTTCTTTTCCTTGGAGTTCACCCGGACTCGCTGGCTGATTCCAATCACTGGCTGCACAGCTGCCGCCTCACTCCCCGCAGGCAGGGCATTGGCAGGAGCAAACACCTGCACCTCATCTCCACTTGGCACTTCAGGGCTCTCCTCAGTTTCTGTCCTGGAGGTTGACAGGTCCTGGGAAATAGTATCTGGAGGTGAAGTGGGAAACAGCTGTCATCAGAGAGTGGCCGGAGTGAATTCCACAGCTGAACTTGTCTTTAGCGTTGGGGGAGATGAGGAGGATCCACCCACACTTACTGAAATCAAGCCCTAGGGGGGCTTGTACCTCCTCCCTCAGAGGAGGGGAGAAAGGTACACAAAATCAAGCCAGAAAGTGCCACCCCATAGCTGGGACAAGGCAAACGTGAGGAGAAGAGTAAGAAAGGGCCTTTCCTGCCTCCCCATCTTCATCTGCTCAAATCCTTGCTATCTTCCAAGGTTCAACTCAGTTGCCATCTTCTCCAGGTGTCAATCACGACTCCTCTAGGCAGCTGACATTTATTGAGCCCACGCTTTGTGCCAATTGCTGTTTCATGTTTACATATTCCACTGAATCCTAGAAAAACTGTCTTGCTGCCTCAGGACCAACAAGCCTGCACTCGAAAATCTAACACACTTGGACTCAAATCTGAACCCTGCCATTACCTTAGTAAGTCACTTAACTTTTCTGAGGCTCAGATGCCTCAAACAGCTTATACATTTGGCATTGTAACGGCGGCGTCGGACCCGGGTCCCGGGTCCCGGGTCCCGGCTCCCTGCGGCTCCCGAAGCCACTCCCGAAAGCCACGCTCCGGATTGCTCAGGACTGGGAGCGCACAGTCTAGGGGCTGGACCTCGCCTCTTCCAGTTGTTTACAAGGTGCTGGAGGAGGATGAGCTCACTCTGGGCAGCGGCGGCCAATGGGCTTGGGATCCCGCGGCCCGGAGACAGTTCTGGCCAATCGGACGGCAGGGCATGGGGCCGGCCGGCGTCGTGCAGACGCACGTGCGCGGTAACCGTAACGTCCGTTCCCAGACAGCCCGGGTCCCGGGGGTCGCAGGGGTCCCGGGTGGGTACCTGGGCAGCGCAGGTCTTCGCACCGCCGCTTCTCCGGGGCGCCGGCCTCGCCGCTGACGTAACACCAGGGTCCGTGCGGGTCCTGGTCCGGGTTCCGGCAGTAGCTGTGGTTGCCGGCGCCTGGGTGGGAGAGAAGGCGCCATGGGCCGGGGCCGGGACTGCGGCCACTGCCCGCCCCCGGCCCGGAGCGGACGCTCACCTGACTCGGGGACAGAGGCCAGGGGGCTGTGCGCATCCAGCCAATTGAGGCAGCGGAGACCCGGCGCCGGGGCGGTCTGGTCCGCTCGATACAGGTGGCCGTTGTCCCAGAAACAACCTGTGAGAAAGAAGAACCCCCAAACACTGATGGGCGAGCTGGGGAGCCCGGGCCACCTGAGCCGAGGGGAGACCCTGGATCCTGCTGGGCTTCCCTGACTCGCGTGGAAAACCCTGTCGGTGCCTGGCACACAGCCTTATTTATTTACTTATTTTTAAACCGGAAAGCACCGCACAAGTGCTAAGGGTTGCAGTCCTGGAATATGTGGCCCTCGTGGAGGAGAGTGCGGAGACGGCCTGGGTGTTTTGGTATGATGGGTGGCCAGGCCTGAAATTTATCCCTGTGTTGTGATTCCATGTTACATAAACTCTGGTGTTCCCGCAGATAGGGCCACACTTCATAGGGAACATACCTTCCTGAGAGAATTCTACAAAAGCCTTGACTCAGGCAAAAGAGAGCCTCAAACGGAGGGGACCTGCGTCATCTGCCTAGATGTAACTCCAAACTCCCACTCCCCTCTGCGGGAGCGCCATAGAAGAGGCTGCGGAAGGAGGGCTGTGTCTGGCCGCAACGTGCAAAGCCTAGAAAAGGACAGGACTTTGGGAGTAGGAGAGATGAACCCCCAAGTTCCATCCACTCCTGAGCCACAGGCAAGGAAAAGGAAAGAGAAAGTGGCTACTTGCCTTTGTTCTTAATGGCAAAGATGGAGCTGCAAGCCCCTGGCAGGGAAAAAAAGGAGGAAAAGAAAAACAAAACAAAAAACCTTACGGGACAACAGAAACCAGCTAAAAGCTTCCTTTCCTGTCATCTTCCTGTGTAGCCTGGCCATGCTGGGGGAATAGCTTTACTCTCTCTGCTTCATTAAGTTGCTGCAGAAAGACTGTAATCTTACCTCCAGATCCATAGGCTTCAGCTAGGAGCATGCTGCTGAGGAGGAGTGTTTGCATCCAGGCCAGCAGCATCCTCACCGCTTTCATCTTGCAGGTGATTGACCAACCGGGGTCCCCTTGGCGGCAGCTCTGCGGGAGGGTCCCAGCCTTGCAGTCAGACCTGCCCTTGTTATGCTCTTCTGGTAAACAGCCTCTCTTTAGAACTGGGAGCTTCCCAGCTAGCTTTTGCGGCGAGGTGTTTTTTCGGCTGAAAGGCGCCCCCTGGGTCCTAAGCTTCCTATGCCATGCAAGATCGCTAACGCCCGAGCCGAGGGTGGAACTCGGCCACGTGAAGAGAGGCAGAGAAATTCAGCTTGTGCTTAGCAACTGGTCAGTTTGAGACCTTCACTGACTGCATCCCCAGGGCTTTTCATCTCTTCTGGTTTTATTTGTGTGAGTACAGAAAGAAAAATTCTGTCAGAGGTATCACTGCGGGGAGGGAGGTTTGGAATTGTAGTCACTAAGACAGAACAATTTAGGGAGGACATGCTAGCCACAACAGCCGAGAGGAACCCAGGACCACAGAGGGGGCATGGATAACAGGATCCAAGTGGAAGTAGCTCTTTATAACCCCTTCTTGAAAAGGAAATGGCTTTTGTGGGTTACACATGTTTATATGAACACTGTGTTGTTGTTTTTTTAAACAGTGTAATTTTGCCAGGCTCAGATCAGTCACATTCCTTGGTTATATTTAGAGTTTGGGACTTCCTATATGGTAGGAATACAGAGGAGTCTCTTTAGTTGAAAACACATGTTACGCAAATATTGGGATATTTGCACAACTATATTTAATAGTCTTTCCTTTCTATCAGCTCTGAATTCATATAGAGGAAGTTAAATTAAACGTTTGCCGCCGCCCACCCCCCCACCCCGTGGGAAACCATTTGCAGCGATTTATATCCATTATTAAACCTCACCACATCCATATGACTTTGGCGTTTTAGAGTTAGGCAGAGGGCCCTCTTCCTGTTTGGCTGACAGTTCATGTTCCCAGGCAGCTTCAGTGACCTGAGAGAGAGAGAGAGCAGAGTGATTCGCCAAGACTACCTTGTGACTCAGGCAATTCTGAAAATAGAAATGAGAGACTGATTCCATCTGAGGGCTTTCATCTCAGCGGCAGTCATTTGGAGAGTGGGAAAACACTTTTTAAAACATTTTGAAAGTTTTATCAAGGAAGGAAGCTAATGTCTATCCAACTAATCTGAAGTGAATTTGAATTCATTGCAGCCAGGTTTCAGACACTGAAAGGACAGAGATACATTCAGTTTACTCTTAAGATAAGTCTGCTGACAGTGTTTGTTTCCTTCGGTCCTTTTACTAAGCTGTGTTGCTTTGTTTTTGCAATCACTCTGCTATCTCAGGTTTCTGGTCCTCTGACTCCTGACTTGGTCTATACTAGGAATCGCACAGAGTCTGTAAATTTACCCTTTCTCAACCATATACACAGACAGACTAGAATTTTAGAATTTAACAATTCTAACTATTCAGGGGTCTTTTAAAAACACTTTATTAAGTTTACAAATTTGTCGAGGGCCTACTACATGCTCGAGATAGTTCTAGATACTGAGAATATATCAGTGAACAAAATATTTAAAATTTCTACCCTCATGCAACTGATATTCTGGTTTGGGAAAGAACTGATAAATATATAATCTGTCAGGTGGTCTTTAAGTGCTATGACAGAAAGTGAAACATACTAAGGGAGGGAGTAATGGGGTGGTATTTCACTTGCTGAAGAAATCTTCCCCTCTTTTCTGGGAACCAGTAGGACACTTCTAAAAGCAAAGGCTAAGGGGAAGGGGTTTCTTTGCACAATTTTCCTTGCAGGTCCTAAATACTCTGACAGCACTGAAGAAGATGTATGATGTTATTTTGTTTCGTTACCTTAAATATATGAGCTTCAGAAAATGACAATACATGTTTTGATTTCAGAGTAGTGGGTGGTTCTTTTGATTTGATCCCTCAGCACCTAATCTACTGCCTTTGTATGCAGTGAGTGCTCAATTATTGTCTGGCAAAAGGCTCCACCTTAGACTGCGAAGAGCTAGTCTACTAGATTATTATCCTTTTTTCTCTGAATATGCTAGAGACAGGGCATACATAGGCCAGCACTTGCACCGTTTTCAGATTACCCACTGCGCCCATGTAGGGGTGCCAGTCTTTCTTCATCAGAAACCCGAAGCTTCTTTACCTGTTGCTATCATTTAATTTTTATGTTTAAGAAACTGCTGTCCTCTCTAACCTACACACCTGGATATATAGCAAAGCCACGTTTTGTGCCATGTGTCTTATCAGGAGCCGCGTTGCCTAGAAAAGATAGAGGCTAAAGGAGATTTTTTCTCAGTTTAGTCATCTCTGCTTTTTCTCTCCTGTAAGTAGTACATTTATCAGTGTGATTTGTTTTTTGTTTTTTGTTTTTTGTTTTTTTCAGGAATGATGAACTTGTCACTTGGTCCTTCATAGGCATAATCTGACAAGTTTGGTACCTTCCTTCCTCAGGAAAATCGGATTTAGTTCAGAGACGTGGCTGTCACCATCACTGACGATGTTTTGATCTTTTTCTCAGGATTGGGGTTTGAACTTTGGTTCATACACTGGTACAGTATGGCCATGTTTTATCACCTACAGCTACTCCAGACTTCAGATTTCTTCTAAAAATGTTACTACAACAGTAATATCATTAGTCAAATACTGATTTGGGGTGGTTTATATTCCCGAAGACAACTCTGTGAAGTATAATACTCATTTTGCTAACTATTTCAGGGATGTTTGACTATTGGTTTCAAATTAATCAGTGCTAATCCAAAGCTAAAGCCGTACTGTTAACTCAGGAAATAGCCTCCAGAGCATTTCCCAGGAAGGATGGACAGTTCGTTTTGATAACATATTTTAGTGGAAGAGTTCTAATAAGGAAGCTATAAAGCTGTTAAAAGGCTTAAGAATCCTTTTTGTCAGCAAAAGAGGGCCAAGGTGTTGGTAAAAATCTTTGGAGTAAGAGCTAATGAGTTGGCTCCAGCTATTCTCTTCACATCATGTGCTGTGCAAGTAGCCACTGAGCTTCTGCTGAAAGACATTTCGGTGTATAATTGCAAACTGAGCAGGGGATGACTTTATTAGGAAGCTTATTAAGGAAATAATATTGCAGTGAAAATATCTAAACCCAAGGCCATTTCTTTGAAAGTATGGCCTTTAGTGAATTAGGTTATTTCCATTTTGGTACCTAGTTAAGTGTTTAATAAAGGTTTGAAATAAAGGAGAAGAGCAGAGTACTGCGTAAGGAGAAAGAGTGTAATAAGTCTACGGAGAGCAGTGATTTTTTTAAGGGTAAACAATAAAACATAGGTTACTTTCAGAAACAGACATTCCGCACTGGGGAACTGAGGTGCCATAAAAGCAGAGAACTTGAGAACATTGCATCACTGTTTTTGTGAAAAAAAGGGAAGTGGAAATTTCTGAATGAGAGTGGATTTCTACTGTAGGCGTCTTTAGAAAACATGGCTTTCTCATTGAGGAAAATACGGGCTTCAGTGTCGCTGGGAGAACACGAGATTACAAACTAATTGAATTGGTTTGTAAAACTAGGCTATCGGTATTTTAAGGTACATTAACCCAGTAAGCTACAACTGCGCCTCTTTTGGAAGGGATTCTAATACTCTCCAAACTTAGCAAACTGGATCTGCAGCTTTGAAAATTCATCAATAACCCAACATGAGCTTTAGCACTGACATTTAAAGCAAGAGAAGCGATATGTCAAGTAAGTAAGTATAGGCTTTGGAAAGGCTTGGATTCCAGTCTCAGCCCTACAGAGTGATCTCAGGTCACTCACTTAGCATCCGTAATTCTAAGTTTCCGTAGCCCATTATTACAGTGGTTAAGAATAGAGGCACCACCCTGACTGGTGTGGCTCAATGGGTTGGGCACTTTCCTGCAAACGGAAGGGCCACCAGTTTGATTCCCCATCAGGGTACAGCCTGGGTTGCAGGGACAGGTCCCGTGCTGGGGGCGTGCCAGAGGCAGCCAGTTGCTGTTTCTTCAGCACACGGCACATTGATGTTTCTCTCCCTCTCTTTCTCCCTTCCTTCCCCTCTCTCTAAAAAATAAATAAAATCTTTTTTAAAAAGAGTACAGGCACCAATGTCAGGATCCAAATCCCAAATCTGTCACTTACTAGTGATGTCATTTTAGGGAGGCTGTTAAACTCTATGACTCAGCTTCCTCATAGGGAGGGAGAGATAAAAATACTACATACAGTATTGGATAGTCACATTCACTGAGGCCTGAATAGGTGGTCGGGGTGTCAGTTTGGGGGTTAGTAACCTCTAACTTAGAAGTACTGAGTATATTTGCTATCTTTGAAAAATTTACAATCTGGTTATAAAACTCAGGATTACACTTAATAAAGTAAAAGCAATATAGAGTTTTTATAAATAGGTATGAAAGATTGTGATACAAAGGTTGATACAGAACAAGGTCCTTGTTCTTGAGAAGCTACAATCTGTGATAGCGCAGATACTAGTAAACAGGCCAAACAACAGCCTGAAATAAATGCTACAGTAGAGATTAGTACTGGGGGCTGTGGGAGCTCACAGGGAGGGTATATGGCCTAGTTTTTGGAGGTCAGAAACGACTTATCAGAAAAAGTAAACTCTGGAGGGTCAAGGAGTTAGTACTGGTGACAGGCGAGATAATGTGCAGAAGCCTGCAAGTGTAGGCTACCACTGTGGTTAGTGAGCGTTCGGGGTGGTGATTCAGGTGAGGCCAAAACACAAAGAGGTAAGCACTCACTGACCAGGTTATGGGGTACTCCAGTGTGGACTTTACCCTGGAGACAGTGAGAAGCCAGTGAAGAGTTTTAAGCAAGAGAATGACAAGAATCACATTTTAGTGAGATCACGCAGGCCACAGTGTGGAAGATCAGAGAAAGCCAAAACAGAAAGCCAGGACACCAGCAAGGAGGCTTTTGTATGATCTAAGTAAAAGAGAAGAGTGGGCCTGGACCCAAAACTGAGGCCACCTGGGTTTTAATCCTGCTATGCCACTTAATAGCTTTGTGACTCTGTGACTCAATGCAAATTACAGTCCTTAATCACCCTATGTCTCTGCTTGAATTGGAGATGGTGATAATAAGCTTTACCTTAGAGGCTTGTTGTGAGGGGTAAAGCACCTAGAACACACCTGCCTGGCACACAGGTGTGCCAGGCACGTAGTAAGTGCTCCGTAAGTGTAGGCAGTGAGGCTGAAGAGAGGCAATCCAGGAAGAAGAATAAGCAAGACTCTGCGATTGAGGGTATGTCAGGAGCAAACAGGACAAGCTAAGGAAGTTGGTTTCTGGTTTGGGAACTTAGGAAATGGACGTGCCATTCACAGAGATAAGGAACAAGAGGAAAAGCAGGTTTGGGGAAGGCTGAGAAAATGTAGCCAAAGACAGATGCGTTGCTACCAGGAGAGAATGGCGTTCGGGCAGCTAAGGTAGGGAGAGTGTTTCAGGAAGGAGGAGGTGGTCAGCACTGCCGCCAGGAAGGTCCAGGAAGATAAGAGCTAGAATGAATCCATTGGTTTTAGCCACAAGAAGGCCATTGGTGACTGTCAGGAAGATGTTTGGTGGTGGTGTTGAGGGGTAGGGTTAGCTAAATATATGGATTATGGAAGGAAAAGGAGATGATGAAGGGAGACAGAGAACAGACATCTTCAAGAAATTTAGCTGAGCCCTGGCTGGTGTGGCTCAGTGGATTGAGTGCCAGCCTGTGAACTGAAAGGTCACTGGTTTGATTCCCAGTCAAGGCACATGCCTGGGTTGCAGGCCAGGTCCCCAGTTGGGGGCGTGTGAGAAGCAACTGTTTCTCGCACATCGATGTTTCTCTTCCTCTCTGTCTCCTTCCTTCCCCTTTCTCTAAAAATAAATAAATAAAGTAAAATTTAAAAAAAGAAGTTTAGCTGAGAAGGACTGGAAGTGGCTGGAGGGATTATGAGCAAGACTGACATTGGACCCAATAAACTGATTTGGCCTACTGGTGGGGTGGATTTCTGAGTGGTTGTGTATCCATTCTAATTGCTCGGTAGCCAGGGAGGTTAAGAAGTGGAGCTGATTTAGGGACAAGTAATGGCCTTGCCTTACTGGTTTTGAATTTGACATGAGGGCAAGGTGCGCATGTAGAAATGCCCGGCAAACAGTTTGATATGGAGCTAATGGTGGGCCAGCTGGACAGAAAATCAAAGTAAGACTCGGGTGAGTGCAGATAACTTGAGAAGGAACTAGAATAAAGGCAGGCTGGCAAGAAGGCACAAGGGAAATTTGGTTGTAGCCGTAGCATTTATGAGCCCAATGAGAGTATGTGAACTCCACGAAGCAGGATGCTGGTAGCGTGGGAAATGGGTCTCAAAGCAGAGGTAAGAAGAAACCAGGCCTCAAATACAGACTTCATAGCTTAACGAGTATTCGCAGTAAACAGGGGAGTTCAGAAACGGAGCCCAGGAATTCTAAGCAAATGGTTACTCAGCCTTTCTGAACCTGTCTGCTTTCTTTGTTAGAGACTGCTTTTCTTTCATCATCTCGGTCCCCCACTGGCCTCAGTTTCCCCTCTCTCCCATTCTGCACTGTTGTGTCAAGTACTCTGCAAAACTTTATTCACCCATCTTTTCTTATGGTTTGTTTCATCCCATCTCCTCTTAAGAGATATACTTTAAAGAATCTGTATGTCAGGGCCTTACTGGTGTGGCTCAGTTGGTTGGGCATCATCCCACGAAGCTAAAAGGTTGCTGGTTCACTGCTGGTTCGGGTCCCAGTCAGGGCACATGCCTGGGTTGTGGGTTCATCCCCAGGCTGGGGCATGTATGAGAGGCAGTCAGTCAGTGTTTCTCTCCCTCTCTTTCTCCCTTCCTTCCCCTCTCTCTAAAAAATAAAATTAAAAATAAAAATTAAAAAATAAAGTTAAAAATCAGTATGTCAGGAAACACTAATATATATTTTTAAAGATTTTATTTATTTATTTTTAGAGTGAGGGTAAGGGAGGGAGAAGGAGAAGGAGAGAAACATCTGTGTGCAGTTGCCTCTCATGTGTGGCCTACTGGGCTGAGGGGACCTGGCCTGCAACCCAGGCATGTGCCCTGACTGGAAATCGAACCAGTGACCCTTTGGTTCACAGCCCCACGCTCGATCCATTGAGTTACACCAGCCAGGTCAGGAAATACTAATATATTTTATAATATATATTATTCAGTCTCTTGTAGTGAAGTGGAGAGAAGAAAAAAAGAATTCCAAACCAGATCATAGATTGTGGCTGGAAAGAAATGCAAGGACAAGAGAAGTCAACATCGGTATGAGGCCCAGCCCTAAGATATGATTGCTGCCCTTCCCACCCTCTGTGAAGCCCAGAAGTGAGCAGCGCTATGGGTGGTGTCATAAATAGACTCAGATTGGCCCCAGCATGGCCAGACCGTCAGTGCAATAATAGAAAATTAAGTACCAGCTCTAAACACTCAGTGTGTTCTGTGCATTCCCCAGTGAGACTTTCTACCTGGAGCTTTCTTCTACATTTACTTTAATGGCTCAGTTGGAAGTCAGCCATCACTGCTAAGTGTTCTTGAGTTTTTATGCCATATTGGCAGCAGCTTCCTTATCATCCTGACATTAGAAGTAAGAGATCTTGCCCTGTAGCAACCAGGCTGATGCTGCCCCGGCAATAGTGGAGTATTTCCGCTTTCTAGGATCTTGTCCGCTCCCACACTGAGTGGCCTAACCTTCTGTCACCTTCCCTCGTCATCAGATTTATGAGAAAGCCTCCCATTCCTAGAGCGGCATTGTCATCAGCTGGTAGTGTGCTTTTGTTCTGAGTTTTTGATCTCTTGAGATAGTGGGAAAATCTCCAATAAACATGGAATTGTTAATATATGTGAAGCATTTAGAAGAGTGTCGTGCACTTGTTAAGAACTCCTGCTATTATAATGAATATTGTAACCGCCACCATCTAGGATCAGAAGCTAGAGCCCAGCTAAACCTCTGGTTTTGCTCTTACACTGGTTACGCAGATCCAAATTATCTGGAAATAGCTTTCATAGTATTTGGTTTCCTCTCAGTTTTATGACCATTGTCAGCTTAAAGAATCTTAAGAAGCCTGAAGTGTTGTCACGTGAGTATTTTTCCTTGTTAGAGCTTTACCATGTCCTCTCTGGATCCCTAAGAGACACTTGTCCTGACTTGACAGTGGGATGAATAGCCCAGCAGCCCCTCACAGACACAGGTGGGTGCTTGTCGGCCACTTGTTTATCTTCTGTGGAGAGATGTTTATTGTAGTCCTTATTTTTCAGTTGGGCTGTTTGTCTTTATCGTTGCTAAGTTGTAAGTTTCTTATATATTCTGTATACTAGATTTTTATTAATATATGAGCTATTTTCTCCCAATCTGCAAGTCGTATTTTCACTTTCTTGATAGTCTGTTAATGCACAAAAGTTTTTAATTTTGATGAAGTCTAACTTACCTATTTTTCCTTTGGTTGCTTGTACCCTTGGTGTCATATTTTGCACGTGTGTATGGGCTGTCCGGGCACCTTTGTTGAAAGGCCGTCCTTTGCCTGCGGAATGATCTTTTACCCTTGTGGAAAAATCCATTGACTATAGATGTATGAATTTATTTCTGGACTGTCAGTTCTATTCCATTGATATCTGTGTTTATCCTAATACTAGTACTATAGTGTTTTGATCACTGTAGCTTTGTGAATGCTCTACTCTTATTACTCCAAATGTACTTCTGATTTGTAGTACATTTGCATAATATTTTTTAGTATTTTCTTCCCTTTTTACTCTTCACTTTTTTTCGGAGCATGTATTTCCGTGTGGATCATTTATATAATTAATACCCATACCATTTAGAATAATTACAAAGTATTCATTTCATTGCCTTACTGTGCTATGCATGGTTTTGTCAAGCTCTTGTTTCACCCCATTTGCTGGTTGGTTTTTACTGTTTCTCCTGAACTCAGACTCAGTAGGAGCTGTCAAGTGCCATCCCTGGGTGCCAGGGACTAATGGCTGCTGTTTTTAGTTCTTCCTCACCAGAACTTGAACTTACTCCCATCTGCCTCAGCTCAGACCCCATACTTCCTGCCAGGTATGGACTGAACTTCTGAGGCCTGCCAAGGAAACCTCTTTCTTGAATCAGAAATTCCCTGAGGTCAAGAGTGGTACCAGCCTTATCACCTGCTGTGTGCTTTCTTGTAAATTATTGCCCCAGAGACGCCATATGTCTGAGGAGACACACGGGAAAGAACCCGTCTTTTGAACTTCTCCCGTGCATTTGCAAGTGTTGTTTGTGTATGTAGTGTGTCCCAGTTTTTTAGAAAGGGGGAGCTTCCAGAGATTATGGGACTTGTTCAAGGCTGCCCAGTGACCTCACAGTGCTGCTCGGAACAGAATTCATCCTCCACTCCTGTGGGTTCTCTTCTCATCATCATTGCTAAACACTCCTTCCCTGCTGGGCAATAGAAGATAGAACTTACATCTCAGTATTTTCCCCAAGGGAGGTTTTGAGTTTCATTTTACCTGTTCTTGTGAATGACACAGATAGGGAGCCCCAGCAAAACAACACACATACGCTGTGCCACTCTCTTTTTTAAAGGTTTTATTTATTCATTTCTAGAGAGAGAGGAAGGGAGGGAGAAAGAGAGGGAGATAAATATTGATGTGTGAGAGAAACATCAATTGGTTGCCTCCAGCACACCCCCAGCTGGGAACCTGGCCCCAGGAATTGAACTGGAGAACTTTTTGGTTTGCAGACTAGCACTCAACCCACTGGACCACACCAGCCAGGGCCGCAGTGCCACTCTTTGAAGGACCAAGATCATAGACTCTGGCAACGGATCTGTGAGAAAAGGGGACGGGAGAGGAACTGTTCACAGCTTCAGTGTATGCTGAACTCTAGGAATTCGGGATGAGCAGAGACGTTCAGTTTTCCCCCATAACAAATAAGGTCTTGACGGTAGTGGTTATTGACCGAGTTGTTGATTATATATAAGCTTTCCCTATGGGGATTTTCAAACATAGGCAAAAGTACAGAGAATGATGTAAAGAATTACTAGGTGCCTGTCACCCAGCTTGTGGAATCATCAACATGTGGCCAGTCTTGTTCCCTCTTTAGCTCCAGTCATTCCCTCTATCCATTGGATTGTTTGGAACCAAAATCAGTATACTGACCAAGCTTTCCGTTTCGGTTTTTTTATTGACCAAACTTTCTAGTTTCACTAGAAGTGATTTCCCTTAGAGACTCGGGTGTGTGCTCCCACTTGAAGTGCTTTCAGCGGTTTTATTGAGCTCAGCATGCGTTCTCTGGCAGTTTTTTGTGATGGTGAAAATCATAGGAATTTTCTGGCCTCGAATTCTTTTCTTTTGTTTCTCCTACTCCCAGAGTCCCATGAACCTGTCACACACCTTCACTTTGATCCAAGTGCTTAGACCTCCACTCAGCAGTTCTCCCAGTTCATCAGCTCTAATGTATGAATTAGGTTAGAGACTTAAACAGTATTCTTTATATGCAGCGTCTAGCCTGGTATGTGTCAGGTGCTTAGTAGATAGTTGTTTATGCCTGAGTGAATGAATTCTATTCAGCTTCCCATTCGTCTGAACCTCACAATCAGCTGTGTACTTGGTTTCTGTGTGTTTTAAATGGGGAGAAAGTTATCTGAGCCTTTTGAGAAGTACTAGTAAGTAGCTTTTATGCTTGACCCTCCTGTCTAGCTGAAGAATCTGAATTTTGCTGGCTCCCCCTGCTGGTTCCTCCTGGGCAGTTGCATATAGGTGCATCTGGAGGCCAAGGGTTGGGGCCAGAGCGGACGGAGCTCTGCCCAGGGAAAATAGAACGTTGTTGTGGAATGCCCCAGCCAGTTTGGGCAGGTCTGAGGGGGACGAGAGCAGCTGGTTGAGGGCAGTTCTAGGAAGTGCAGCTTTCTGTGTGAGAGCTGTGGCAGCAGGGTACAAGGTGCCCCGCTGCCAACGCCAGTCAGGAGAGCAGGGTGAGACCGGAAGACTGTGAGTATCGTGACCACATGGGCTCATAGCAAGCTAGTCATTGTTATGACTAGCTAGTCACCCTCTTTGCTAGTCACCTTGTGAGGCTCAGCTCCTGTACTGACAATAGAGACGGGCTTCTTCTCCCCTTCAGGCAAAGCAGCCTGGGGTCCAACATAGTCCCTATGTGGACGCAGTGGCTACAGAGTTTTATTGTGGCCGCCTGTGAAAGTTAAGGCACGGAAGGTGGTGAAGGTAGATGGGAGTGTCCCCAGAGTTCGTGTACAGGGTCCCACCTCTCTCCTTCGAAGACCAATAGCAACTCTGTGGAACCCTGGGTGAATGTCCTGCTGGGGCCTGTCCCTCCACCCTCTATAAATGCAATAAATTCCCTGCACTTACCCCCTAGAGCACATTTCTAGTTGTTTATACGTATTTGTCTTTTCCACAATACAACGTTCCAGAAAATGGGCTGTGGCATAACGAACGTTGCCAGACCCCAGCCAGCTGCAGGCATCTGGTGAAGGAGGGTTAAAGATGGTAAGACACTAGGGGCGGATCCCCTCCCCTTCTCTCGAACCCCACACCCAAGTACCAGTGTGCTTCCACTCACAGCTGAGCATGGGAAATAGGCTCATGTTCCCTTTCAGGAGATAGAGGTAAGCATGTGACTTTCCCCAGGACACAAGGAAGGGAACCCACTCCAGAAGAACCCCAGGGTGTGAAAATTACCATTGGATCTGAGCGGGTGTAACTATGAAATGGTCATTACAAAGAAATGTTTGGAAGGAATTTGTTTCTGTACTGGGTGTTGGAGATGTGGCCGTGGGCAAAGTCTGCATTCTAATGGGGGAAGGCAGACCATAGACAGATACATATATAATAGATCAGGGATGCTGAGTACTAAGAAGGAAGAAAGGCAGGGAAAAGGCACAGGGAAAGAGTGCGTTGTTTTAGATTTGGTGGCCAGGGAACACAAAAGTTCTGCAGCCCTAACTGGTCGAGGTGAAGGAGCAAGTCCTGTGACTGTCTGGAGAAAGGGTATTCCAGGCAAGGGGACTCAGGAGTGCACAGGCCCTGAGGCAGGAGCAGGCTTGGCTTCTGAGAGTGACAGGGAGGAGACCAGTGTGGCTGGAGCTGGGTGAGGGAGGGAGAGAGGGGTAGGAGCAAGGTCAGAGAGGGAACCAGGGGCCAGGTCATCTGGGGCCTTGTCCATTGGGCAAGGGCTTCCCATTTGCTTTAAGTGAGGTGGAAAGTCATTGGACAGTTTGGAGCCAAAAGTGACGTGAACCAATTTACGTTTGAGAAGTCTTACTCAGACTGCAGTGATCACAGGGGTGCAAGGGTGGAGAAGGGAGATCAGTTGGAGGACAGTTTCTAGACAGAGGTGATGTGGCTTGGACGGGGTAGATGCAGTTTAAAAGAACAGCCAACAGGGTCAGTTCATGGAATGAATGTTGCATCTGAAGGAAAGTTCAGCGATTCTGTTTCTACTTTTAAGTGAAATACCTATTTGATCTCCGAGTGGAGATACCCACTTCAAATAATAATAGACATTTCAAATAATAGGCTCCTCAGAAGAGTATGCGGCCCCGGCTGTTGTGGCTCAGTGGATTGAATACCGGCCTGCGAACCAAAAAGTTAGGGCACATGCCTGGGTTGCAGGCCAGATCCCCAGTGTGGGGCGCACAAGAGGCAACCACACACTGATGTTTCTCTCCCTCTCCTTTTCCTTCCCTTCCCCTCTGTCTAAAAATAAATAAAATCTTTTTTAAAAAAGTATAGCCAATAAAGTTTACATAGTGCTTTACAGTTGACAGTGTTACAACATAAGGAAGTTTGCTTTCTTTCCATTTTACAGATAAGGAAGGTGAAATTCAGAAAGGTTTGCACAAGAGAGCCAGTTTTTAAGCGCTGCCACGCAGAGGAAGAAGTCTTGAAGAGTAGCAGCCAGTCAACAGAGAAACAGCTGCTTCCCCAAGGCTGTCAGGTAGGAAGACCTGCACCTCCCCAGCCGGTTCCCTGCCCAACCGCAGAGAGGAACGGTTGAGGAAGTGGTTGGTGGAGGACAGGCCTTTGCTGTTCCCTCTCCCACTCTCTGCCCAAACCTCCCTGGCGGCGACCAGCTTTAGCTTCCCTGGGACGGGCCAGGGTCAGAGCCAGAGCTTTGAAGGTAAGCTTGAGATGAACGTCTTTTTAAACATGGTTTAGATCTTACCACCTAGGCAATTTTGTTTTTTTCACAGCCTGTTATTTTCTCATAACCATTTTAATATAAACATTTCCCCCAATGGTATTAAACATTTTATGGTAACCATCATTTTTAAATGGCTTTTCTGATTACCACATTTTACAATTATCTTTGAGCATCAAGCTTTTAAAGATAACTTTGTTAGATAGCTTCCTTCAAGAAGAATTACTGGTTTGAAGGATATGAGCATTTTTAGACTCTTGATAAATTATAACAAATTATTTTCTTAAAAAGTTCTGCAGCCCTAACTGGGAGGCTCAGTTGGTTAGAGTGTCATCCCAATATACTGAGGTTGTGGGTTTAATTTCCAGTCAGGGCACATATAAGAGTTAACCAATAAATGCATAAATAAGTAGAACAATGAATCGATGTCTCTCTCTCTCTCTCTACCCCCTGCCCTCTCTAAAAATCAATAAATGAAAAAATTCTTTTTAAAGTTCTGCCATCACGACCATGCAGGCAGCAGACACGGGCACCACCAGAGCCAGCGGCCAGGACAGCCGGGATGGCTACGGCAGCCCCGGTGGCACAGGCGGAGCCGCCGCACTCATGACCAGAAGACCACACATATTCACCCTCAGCGTGCCTTTCCCGTCCCCCTTGGAGGCAGGCATCGCCTGTGGGTCCCTGGCCCCTGATCCAGAACCCCACCAAGGTGCAGTTCGGAAGGAGCTCACAGTGAGCGGCAGCATCCTAGCGGTCTGCTGGAGAGCGGAAGACTCTCACCTCCTCCGAATCTCCATCATCAACTTCCTTGACCAGCTTGCTCTGGTGATGCAGACCATGCTTCGCTTTGGGCCCCCTCTTTCCCGCTAAACCTGGACTGGGAAAAGGGGCCTGAGGCCCAGCCTTGTGTCCGGTGCGAGGCAGTGGCTCCTTCGCACAGCAGGGATTCGTTCCTGCAGTAGTTGCCACTTTATTCTGGGGCCCTAGTCTTTTGCCTGTACTGGCCCTGGGGCGCTTGTGGTCCACTTGTTGTGTTTAGTAAATAAATGGTTGGTAGTAGTATTGTAACGAGAGTTGTTACTTAAAGATTTGTTATTTATTGTAATAGAAAACTGGCTGCAAAATTCCTCTCAGGAAATTGTCTTTGTTCATTCACCTCCACATTGGGTCAGTCTCCCAAACTAACCCCCACGGTCTGCCTTGACCACCCCTTCTTCACAATCTGGTCACCGGCTGACTTTTTCCAGCAGTTTTCACACAGTCCGAAATGGCCCTTTTCTCCCTCAGTGACATGAAGGGTCACTTAGACTATCCGCTGGTATTTGGAACTTCAGAATCAAGTTTGCCTATGTCCTCCCTTCTCCCAGCCACCCTGCTTCCCCTACACCCAGCCCTGTATGTCCAAGCCCAGAGCATGCTCCAGGGCCTCACCCTAATGCCACCACCTCCTCAGACCTGGCCAGCGTTTCATCAGAGCGTTTATTTCCCTTCACCTCCTGGGTCGTGCTCTCTCCTGCGGCACAGACACTTGTTTCCATGGACGTCCCGTGTCCTGTACTGCTCTGTGTGCATGAGCTCCTTGAGAGCAGGAATTGAGTCATTCTTAGCCCACAGCATCCATTCAGAGCACCTGTTGAATGAATGAGTGGCTGCTGAGTGTCAAACACTATTCTAGGCATTGGGAGTACGGAGATGAATTACCTTTGCATGAACCTGATTTGTGAAGAAACTTGGTCTTCTACGTGGACATAGAGGCGTGAAAAGATGATGTGAAAGTAGAAGTACGCGCAGAGCAGGGAGAGGGCATGGAGGGAGGCACAGTGATGGAGCCTTGGGCTCCGGCGTCAGAGTTCAGGCTGCGAGCCTCTGCTCTGCCACCTCACAGCTGGGTGGCACCGGCAGTGACTTGACCTCTATGAGCCCCAGTGAAAATAAAGTGCTGCCCACCTCATAAGGGTGTTGACGTACCTAAGGCCCCTAGCGTGTGTGTGCTACCCACTAGTGATGTCATAAATGAAAGCTGCCTCCTTTCTGGGAGGCAAGGGACTTGTGCAGGTGAGGGGCCGTCTGAGTTGAGCTTTGAATAAGAATTGCTCAGATAAATGAAAGGCAGAGGAAACTACACGACTAAGCAAACCGCTTCTCCTCATCCAAAGAAAAGCTTAAAAATAAAACATAAACATAGGTCCGGCCACTCCTGGAGTCTGCGCTCCTTCACGCGGTCACCGAAGCTTTCAGCAGGTTCCGGGCACAGGTTTTGACTCGAGATGGAAGAAGAAAATCAGAAGAGAAAGGCCCCTGAAGGAGGGGGGAATGTCAATAACCACGCAGTTTTCTGTCCAGCGCCACCGCAGGCTCTGACCTCGGCCTGGTACAGACTGGCCACGGGGTAGGTAGGGCAGCAGAGGTCGGGGAGGCAGCAGGCTTTCCCTGGAGCAGAAATTATTTTCCTGTGGTGCCATCCACAGCGATACAAAGAAGCTTTTATTCAGAGGCACCTACCTCCACACTGCCTTGTCCTCAAAGAAACTTGTTTTGTCAGGATGGATTAGTCTCTCAGATAAATATTTGGCACTTGCTTTCACAGCAGTTTAGTGCGAGATGCAGATCCAGACATTAATTATTCTCTCTCCTCCCCTCCCCCAGGGAGAACCTCTTTGCAGGGTGTACGGGACGCCCTCCACTCGTGCAGAGGTCCAGAGGAGGGTCCAGCAGGTGGTCGTGGGAGATGGGGGGAGACATGTGCTGCGTGAGGACTGGAATTCTGGGGGCCCTGCTGCCAGGCACTCGGTGGCCTGGTGAGATTATGTAAGCTGGAGAACCACCAGCCGGCTTCCTCCAAGGGCACAGGGCGTGTGATAACTAGTGCGGGCACCGAACGTCGTCGTTCAAGCTGAGAGGACGCGACTGGGATTTACGCCTGCGAGGGGCGCTCAAGGGAACTGTGGAAATCCGAGTTCACGGCCAAAACTGTCACCCTCTCTTTATCCCTGGTGCCCCCAAGTACAAGCCTTTCAGGAAAGCCAGAAAGCAGAGGTAGATAAGCAGCCAGAAAGAACTAGTGAACGATAACAGGATTCAGCTGCTGACCTCATTCAACATTTCCTCCACTGCTGTCTTCTGCCAGCTCCCTGCTGACCCTCTTCCCTCTGTCCTGCCCTCTGCCCTGCCCCTCCCCTCAAAAAGAGGGGGAACTGGACAGGCAGTCCTTGTTCTGAGCACATCAGGCCCATCTTGGTGCGGGCCCAGCCTTCAGTGAGGGACGCAGGATTGTATTCTGCATGGATCAATGGATTGATCGGCAGACCAAGAAATCACAAGCTCTGGGTGTCAGATCAATTTAACACACATGAAGCATGAACGAGCCCACGGCTGGCCAGGACTCGAGCCTGGGTCACATCCAAGATTGGAAACCCGAGCAAGGCCCGGAGAAGCAGGAAGAGGAGCTGATCTTGGCCTGCGGGGCCAAACCTGGCCTGCCACCTATCTGTGCCACCGGCCTGCGAGCCAAGAACGGTTTTTACTTTTTTTAATGGTTGAAAAAGTCAAAAGGAGAGGAGAGACTTTTCTAACATGTAAAATTTTATGAAATTCGAATTTCAGTGTCCAGCAGAGCCAAGGGGCTATGACAGGGACCATGTGGCTCACAAAGCCGAAAATGTCCCCTTTCTGGCTCTTTGCAGAAAAAGTTCGCTTATCCCTGCTCTTGCTCATGTTTAGGAGGGTGTAGTCGGGAGGAGGAGGTAAACTACAAGGCAGCCTTTTGAGTGTTTCCTAATGTGCTTTACAGGTACTAGCCCACGTAACAATCCTCACAGCAGCCCTGTAAGAACTCTCATCCCCGTCTTCCACACTAGCAAGTGGAGGAAGCCCCAGCAGGAGGACACCCGGTTGGAAAGTGGGGTTCCTGTTATCTGACCCAGCACTGTCTCCAAAGACCACCAGGAACCCGGGGCGCAGAGACAATGACCCAGGGTGGGGCAGAAACAGTGCTGAGGCAGGCAGAGGCGGTGTGAATGAGACTCAAATGCAGAGCCTCCAGGTGGAGGGTGTTCCTGCGCATTGGGGGGGAGGCACTGGGAATGGCTGGTATGTGCTGAGTGGGAGGCGCTGCGCCTGGGAACTAAGGTTGGACTGGCTCCTTGGGTGGGACAGCTCTGCCTGGTGGTGCCTGGAACACCCTCATTCAGTGGGGTCCAGGGAGGCTTGGGGTGGGGTGCACATTCTCCCAGGTCAGTCCAAGAGTAAAAGCGTGCTTGCTCACACTTGGTCTCCAGGCACTCCCTCTGGCACTGACCCTGCCTTCCTCAGTGGTCATTTCCTGCTGTGCTCTCAGGCCTCTCACGGAGCTTGGCAGGGCAACCATGAGCCTCTCTGTGCCAAGCATCATGTGCTCCGGGCCTTCACATGTTGTGTGTAAAGGCACTATGTGTCGCTGGGAGCTCGGGAATAAAGGTCCTGGAGTCAGAGGACAAACCTGAGCTTCAGTTCTAGCTCTGTCACTTACTACTCGACTTGGGGTGGGGTGCCTCCACCTGTGTGAGCCTGCTCCTTTTGGTTTGCCCATCTGCAGGAGGGCGACAGCGATAGAAACCACCTCACAGGTCGTGCTGAAAATCAGGCACAGAGAGTGCTAGCTCATGGTGATGGTCTCCCTCAGTCTTCACAGCCCACTTCACTGATGAGGCAACGGAGGCTCAGAGATTTGCTCCAGGTTGGCAGTGACCAGATAGTGGAACGGGACAGCCAAAGCTCAGGCTCTTTGCACTTGACCACGGCAAGAGAAGTCATTCCACCTGTGTGTACCCACGTCCTGCAGAGCTCTTTATCCTCACATCCTGAAGGGTGACTCCTATGAAGATGAGGAAGTTGGGGGTGCTAGGGGCAGGCAGGGGCACTTCCGCTTGCTCCTCAGGCCTCCGGATGAGCAGTGCTTTGTTGGTCCCCTCCTGCCACGTGACCAATACTGCTTCCTGACCGTGGTGCCTACCTGTGCAGACACAGCCAGGACCTAGGATGTCTTAAGTCTTTGGGTCAAGACCATGTTCTTTGTTTTAATGCCCAGCTGGCAACTCTGTAGTGGTCACAATGCTCTATGTCCAGTGTCTCAGCATTCTAGAGTGGCTTTTCTCTGATACACCAAACAGCCCAGGCCTCCATCCCACAAATTCCAGAGCCTGGCAATGGACCCAAAATTCCGTGTAGGTGGTTTAGAGGGTTTTTGTTTTTGTTTTAAACCCAGTTCCAAACCTGTCTTTAAACCAGGACAATGCAATCATTGATATTAATGTGGGTCTAAATCATTTGTTCCTGTGCATTTGTTCCTCCTGGTGCTTTTCTCCTTTACCATTTTTTCCCTACTTCTTTGGAGGTTAAACAGTGCTTGCATTTGTTCAGCGGTTTCTCAGGAAGCCCCAACTGCTGTGAGTCTGCCTGCTCCCTCTGACTCTCGGTCGTGCTCCCTCCGTGCCCCTTGTTTGCTGTTCTCTTTCCCCCTTCTCTTCACGCATCACCACTACGGTGCAACAAACTTTACTTACCTCACAGGTAACATGGGGTTGGGGGCGTCCAAGTGACTGAGCTTCTCAGAGCCCACTGCCCATGAGGATTTGCAACCTGCTCCTGTCCCTCCTGAGGTCCCAGCTGGTCCCCTCTAACTCCAGGCCTTCTCTCCCAGAGACCCACTCCCTGCCTCTCACCTTCCTAGACTCCGCCCCCATCCACCCTCCCACTGTCCTTGTTCCTGCCTCACCCAGTAGGTCTCCTTGGCCTTCTCGTTACCCAAACTTGGGTTCAATCTGCTCATGTTAACTGTCTCTCTCCCGTACCCACAAGGGTAACCACTGTACCCCCAGGGTCAGAGGCTGAGCACGGCCCACAGCAGCGAGGACACCAGGGAGCGAGGATCTGTTGAACGAGTGGGTGAATGCCGGCAGCTGAGTCCTCAGCGGTGACATTCACCCGTCAGTCCCAATACAGTGGGCACAATGAAGAGGAAGATGGGTCTCCTGCGATCCTATCCCTTCCCTGGGTGCCCACCCTCTAGGCCCCAAAGACTCCCACGGCTGAAAAACCAGACGCAGGGGGGCAGGTAGAGTAACGTACTAACGTCTTTAATACAGTCTGATCAGATCAATTCACACCACGAGGTCAACCTGGGCTTGCTCACGTGTGACCCGAGTGAGGGGCACCATGTCCCCACCCGCCAGCTCTCCTGCCCTCCTGGCTCCCAACAGTACTGACACCCCCTCCTCCTTCCCTGACCAGACTGGCATTTTTAAAATTTTGCATAAAACTATTTCTTCCATAGACTTCACCAATCGACTAGCCAAGTTAATTATGGTACATCTAAACAAAGTTTAATACTAACCCTAACTTGTGACTGCGGTTTACAAAGAGCTCTGTATCACCTGGGATAGCTTTCAGTAGCAATTCACTACAACTGGTCCTAAAAAATAATAACAATAATAATAATAATTAGAGAATTAAAACCCAACAGCAAGTTGAATGGTTAAAATCACGTAAGAACTGGAATTTGGGGTGGGAGTGTCCTCAATAGCTAAGCTTGTCCTAGTAGCAAAATGCTAGCCTCCAAGCAGGGCTCAGAAAGGTCTGGGGCCATCCAGGTCAAGGGTCAAGCTCAGAGGGCTCTTGGAGGACACTCGCCCCATGGTCCATGGGATGCTGTAGGCTTCCAGCTTCCTTAAAGACAGTTGGGCATTGGAGTTGTGTAAGTGGATGGAAACCCTACTGTGTTTTCTTTTTTAGGAACATGAGATGGGGGAATGAGGGACTGGAGACATGGGAGGGGACCAGAACCACTGAGGTCCCAGAACGCCGTCAGGTACGGGTTTGGGTTGGGGGTCACTAGGAGCTGGGCACCAGGAATTCCAGCTTCCGCCCGTTAGAGAAACTGGGACTGGTGTTGCCTTGGAGGCCTTTGTAGTGTTTCCTGCCCTTGCCCCACACTGGGTCTCGCAGATATTCCCGCAGAGGATCAGATGAGGATCTACTTCTAAAGACCATGGGGGGAATGAGCGATGGAGAGGGATGGGATGATAAGGGGGGGGGTTAAAAACGAAGAAAAACCTCTCAGCTACAGAACCCAAAGACATCACTTCCCTCCGCATTCACAGCATTTCTCAGCAGTCCCCGATGGCCGTTTCCCCGGGGACCCAGCATCTACCTCACTTCCCCTCAGGCCCCATGGGCTGCTGGTCAACCTCAGGGTCTACTAAAGACGATGCAAACGCCGACTGAACAATCTGAAACCCAAAGGACTCGAGGAGAGACATGTTCTGCTGGGGAGAGAAAGGTGAGCTGAGGGCTGGACCCAGGTCCCCCAGGGGGCCCCCGAGGGCCCGCACATGCACCTTCTGGATGTGTTTGTTCAAGTAGGACTTGGAGCGGAAGAAGCTCCCGCATTCAGGGCAGGGGTACTTCTTCTCCCCGTCAGACTCCATTTTGTTTTTGGGGACCGCCATGTCGCAGGAGAAGGAGCCATTGGTGCTCTGCTTCTCCGGTGTCTTCAGATCGCTGGCGTCCGAGAGGTCACCGTAGGAATCAGAGCTCTCAATCGGATCCTGATGTGAGCATTTCTGGCCTTCTAGGAGAAAACAGAACACAGAGCAGAGATGAGGCCAGGCTTTGGAGATGCCCCCTCCTGGAGGGGCTGTGAGGGGCCAGCTCACAGGCCTGTGGAGGGCAGCCGACGGCCATCCACTGTCCTGGCAGAACCCACCGAGGTTCAGCTGGTCAGTCGGGGAGCCTGGTGTACCTACGGGGGTGAGAGAGCAGGGCCCTGGGGCTGCCAGCCTCCCCTGCTGAGGGCTCTTCATGCAGGTGCACACGCATCGCTCACCATCATGTCAGCCTGCTTCGAGGAAGGGGATACGGAGAGGGGACCTCCACTGCTTCTGCTCAGAACAACTCAAAGACCCCCAACTCCTAGGCGCTCTCTTGGGTGCCCCTGAAGGTAAAACAGCTGTTCTGATGATGCCAAACAGGTATGTCAGTGGCCTCGCCTTTGCACCAGACTAGCTGCACCCTAGCAAGGCAGACCCGATCCACAGGGTCCTCAAGTCAGCAGACCCCACTGATGGCTGAGACGGAAGCCAGTCCTTTCCCAGTGCTGCAAACACACCCTGCCCTTACCGCCTTCCTTCTACCAAAACCTTTCCTGGGCCAGCTGGCCAAAGCACAAAGGTTACAAGCAACTTTGAACAACTCAGTTGGCCGGCTGTCCCCACGCGGGGCCTAGGACAAGCTGGACCTCAAGACAACCCTCACTGCTTGCTTTGCCCTGCCTGGCCCACAGTGGGGTCCTCCACCAACCAGCAGCTTCCTGCCTGGGTTCAGAGCGCCATGCCGGGAAGGGAGGTCTGTGATGGGAGCGTGGAGCATGCCATCTCTGCCATCCACCAAGCCCCTGGCATCGTCCCCAAGGCAACAACGACTGGAAATACCGCCGAACAACATGAGTCAACAAGTGAGGGCGGGGCTCAGGGAGCTCTCTGCAAACCATCTTGGAGAAAGAAGCAGTCAGCTCATTTACCGCCATGCATCTCACAAACGCAGCCAGAGGCCCTCTGGAAAGGGCTGCTCACAGCAACCAGTCACACCTACCGAGGGGGAAACCAGCCTTGGCTCCCCCTGCCCTACAGGGTCAAAGGAGTAAGCATTCAGCCATAGCTCCACACTACCCTGTAAGGGCCACAGGCAACAGACAAGCCCAAAGTAACTCATCATGCAGGGCTCCTCTTCCTGCCCTGGGCCTGGGACATCCCTGCAGGGCTCCAGACAGCCGAGGCTGGCCGGGAGCAAGGGAGGAGGGCTGGGGACGAGGAGGCGGGGGCTGGATCATGGCAGTGCCCTAAAGCCTCACTCACTGCCCTGGAGTGAGATACCCGCTGGGACTTTTGTCCTGGAGGCCACTGCCACTCAGATCTCTGAGCCTCCTTGAGGCGGCCAGCAAGCTGGCAGCCTTCCCGCCTCCCCACACCCGGCCCAGCGCCCCCACAACACAGTCTGCGCAGAGAAGCAAAGTGCAGAGCAAGGGGTCGCTTGCCTTTGTTGCCATAGGTCCTGGCGCAGTGGAACGCTGCTCCCCCATTCGGTATGGGCTCCTGGTGCCTGGAGACCTGGGGAAGGGGAACACCGTGGTGGGTTTTAACATGGACCTTTAAGTAGGAGGCAGAGGAGAAACCTAAACAAGACAAAAGGAGATGAGATCCCGCGGCCAGCACAGAGATACCTGTCTGCTTCCCCCAAGCCTCTCCTCTGGCCGCTCTGGCTAGCATGCCCAGGTCAGCTGCACCTAGAAGGGGCCCCGGCTTGGCTCAAAAACAGCTGCAGCCACGGAGCCACCTGGCTCAGGATGAAGGGTGGCACTGTCCTCGAATCGGTTTCTCTGCAGAGCCCACTCTGCAAGTCTGCGGTAGAGGGCCCAGGCCGGCTGCCTGGACAGATGGATAGTTGAGATCCTGCTCCTGCCTGGGCCGCAGGCCAAATGCCTCCGGGCTCACTTGGCACCTCAGCAAGGAGTGGTCTGAGTGGAGGTCCCACAGCCCCAGGTCAGCTGCAGGAACCAAAGCTAGCACTGTAGTCAGAAAAGCACACGGGGCTCCAGGGCAGCCACGGGCTGCCAGCAGGAAGGAGGCGGCTTCCCAACACTTGTCAAGGGTAAAACCAACCAGTGGGCGGCAAGATGAAGTCCCGAAGGAATGCCTCCCGGAGTACTCCTTCTTCTATTTCTTAGGACACATTCTATTTTCCTAACCTTTTCACCTTCAGAATAACTGGACTTAGTAACTGTTTAGACTTCTTGAACAGTAAGAAAAATAGGAAGTTACATTAAAGGGGTGTGGTTATCTCTTATTCACGGTGGTCTTTTTGGTTCAGTTTTGGAGCATCCATCAGGTTCTCTTACGGAAGAAACAAGGATAATCTCTGTCTTTATTTTGGGGAAGGGGCAGTCCAGCCACCTTGAGGCTACTCCAGCCGAACCCAGATGCTCTGGTTGGTTGGAGCCACGTGATGTCTTGGGCCAACGTGCACGCCACTCACGGTCTGAGGATATGGAACCAGGTGGGTTGGTCAAAGGACTTCCGCTTGGGTTTCACAGGAAAGAGCTGTGTCAGCGAACCCCATTCATGGTCAAGGATCGGAAGGTGCCTTCAGCAGGAGGTGAAGCTTTTTAGCAAAAGGCCCTCTCGGAGTACCAGGGCCTTGATGATGTCCCTTTAATCCATTCCAGATCTGGCTGGCACATTCTCAGGTATTTTTATTCCCTTTTAAAGGTACAGTTCCAGGGAACAATGGGATCGTCATTAACAAGGCAGAGGCTGGTGCGTCCTGTGTCGTGTCTGCACAAGATCCGTCTGGAGAAGCCTGAATCGGCATGACCTTTGGAACGCTGCTAGAACTACAGTAGAAGTTCACCTTCAGCAAGTGGTAGTGGCGCACTGCACAAATCATTCTGCAGTGTTCCCCCACCCACCCTAGGGGCTGGGAATTATTGCACCTATTTTACAGATGAAAAACTAAGATGCTCGCTGGGGTTAAGTAACTCACGCATCTCACGTACAGCTACTAAAAAGGCGGAGCCTAGGCTCCAACCCCAGGACCGTGTGTCATATGTGGTCCTTAACCACTGGGCAGACTCTCTCTAACGGTTCCTTGTTTTGGCCCTGGTCCTAGAAACATCCCGGGGACTTCTCCAGCAGGTTTCGTTATCACCGTTTACGCTCACGCTCTTCTCTTCAATCAGAATGGAAGCCGTTGCTGGACACAGGCTGACCTAAGGAAGCTTGTTTAACAAGCACTCCCCTGACAATAGTGCCTGGTGGCTCTGGAGAAAGTGGGGGACGGAGTGAATTTTCCTTCCTTTCCTGACACAGCTACTTCACAGACCCACTCGGGCCAGATGCTGGTGTCCAGCCCTGGCTGGTACAGTGAGTTGTCCTAGGCTGTGACCAAGTGGTCTGCCTGGGGCCAAACACAGGGAACAGACTGGCTTAAGAGGGTCCCATATAAACATTCTTAAGAGGGCCATAGCACCCTGTTCAGTGCTGTGCCGCCAACAGCCAGCACAGATATCAAGCCTTCGTGATGATAGGATGACGCCGCTTCAGAAGGGAAATTCTTTCCTTTGTTTTTTATCCCTTGTGAGGCCTCTGAAGTGATCGGTGTACCCAGCCAGTGGTGCGATCAAAGGAAGGGGAAAGGAGGGAGGAGCACGAGTAATTGTTACGTTTACTCCTCGCAGGAAGAGCGATACCCAGGGAACACAGCAGATGCTCAATGAGAACTTGCTGCTTTTTCCTGAAAGACAGTCTGAGAAACACATGGCCAGGTCTCTCGACTTCCCCCAGCTGCAGACTGTACTATCTATAGCAAAGCCACATGGCGAGGTGGTAGGAGTGGATCCACAGCTGCCACTTAAAGCCCAGAATTTAAACACAGAGCAACTCAGCAGCCAACTGTTGGGCTAAAACAGAAGCTGAGTTTCTGAGAAGGAAACATCTTGAAAGTCAGAAATAGTTAGTCTGAATTCTGAACTCACCTGCCCATCCACCACTGATTAACCCAGAACCAAAGGGGCAACTCGATGCAGGCGCCAGAGTGACGGAGACGCTGAGCGCACTTGCGACTCCACCGGAGCCAACAAGCCGCCCTCCCTTGCACTCTGGAGACAAAGAACTCGTTAACCAAAGGCTGCTGCTCCTCCCTGGCCTTTTCTTGTCTGTTGTGTTGCATTTCACACCCTAGACACAAATCCTCCTTTTCCAGGTTCCACATCCACGCAGGGTTTGGGGACTCTTTCTCCTTGTCCAAACCTTGGTAGGGCTGTGCCCAACTGGATGGTGCTGGATGGGGGCCCTAAGTCGGTTTGTGAAGTTCAGTCCTGGGTAATGGCAGGCTGTCTGCGCCCTTGATGGGCGCTGGCGACAACCTGTACGCCCACCTCTGACTTGGGAAGACTTCCCCTACCTTTTAAGCAATGATGTTGGAGACCAGCTGTTGCGTCTGTCAAAGGCAGAGTCCCAGTAAGCTCTCCCTCTTCCTCATAATAGTACATATGCATCTACACAAAGACCCTGCCACAGAAATTTAAAAAGGAAGGAAGACAATTCTGGTGATCTGCCAGGGCCTTCTCTCCTTCCCACCGATCAATTTAACTGATATCCTCAACTTGAAAATCAGGGAATGAGCTCTTCTCGCCATCATCCTCTTTCCGCTGTGAATTATCTTCCTCTACACAAGGTATGACCCACATCCCGATATGTCTCCAGGACAAAGACAAGGTCATCTGTCTCAGGTGTGGGGCTAGAGCGGCCAGGCTGCCTCTCATCTTTTCCATTCTGCACAGGTAAGAGCCGTTTGTATGGCCAAGACTGAAAACAGCAGATCTATAGGTAGTTGACTGCTCAAGAACTGCTGGGCTGGAAGGACCTCAGATGGCACTTGGAAATTCACTGAGTCCAACCTCAGCCATCAGACCTGCTGGCTGACGTTAGCGTCCGCTCAAACCCTTGTTGAGAATAAGAATATTCATTTTTTCATGCGGTTCCTCCCTGCATTCACAGCCTTGGTGGCAGGTAGGGCAAAGGATGACCCAGGGCTCTCTGCATTCTGAGTCCAGCGTCTCCATGTCTTTGGTGTCCTTATTCCCAGAAAAACTGTTTTCTTCTCTTTTCTTTTCCCAGGAGGAGTCTCTTCCTATCTCTGCCCAAGAAACGAATCCAGAGGTAGAATCCTGCTCCTTCTCTTCAGATAAAAAATGAAATTGTTTTCTCTTCCTTCTGGGTGGAGAAGGGCTGGACCAGAGCCCGCCTTTATCTTCTTGGAAGAATGGGACTTCCTGCTCTGACTCCGAGACCCGCAGCTGTTTAGCCTACAATCCAGATGCAGTCTTGTCTTTGCTGAGATAAGGTGGCCTCTGCTTTTACTCTTCCTGCGTCTCCATCCCAGTCCTGTGGCTGCTACCCAAGTCCTCTTCACCAGCTCCAGGAAAAACAAATCCTGACAGACACCAGTTGTAGCCTTTGCCACATCAGAGGTCTCAGAACTGGACCAGTCTGCCCTGCTGTTCCCTGCCGCTCTTCACTCTTCTCTGCTCCCGAGCTGAGCCTCCGGGGGTGTGGCCCTGGGTCTCCCACCAATTCTCCCCCGGCTCTGCAATCTGGGCTAGGCTTTCGGGTTTCTCATTAGCATCTTTCTCCACTCTCACTGGTTCCTGCTTCTAGGCTTCTGAGACCTCAACCTTGAAACCTTGAGAGAACTGAGGATGGCACGTTGTAGCAGGTTTAGAGTTATTTGGTGGTGCTGTCAGGAAGCCAGGTCAGGATGAAGCAGAACAAGGAACTTTTTCTAGAGCTGGGGCAGCCACGGTCAAGTTGGTTAACCATAGCCTGATACCTCCCTGTATGCACAACCCCACAGCTTACAACCTGGGGGAAGTTCCCGCCAGGAAGGACTCTATGGACAGGTCAGAAAACAGGACAGACAGTTAAGCAGCTTTTATTACCACCTCCCTGCTTTCACAGCAAGTGTCTTGGTGATGCAACAGCGACCTCCAAGGCAAACCCCAGGAATGCAATCCCAGGGAGAGACACAGCTTCAGGGCACCGCGAACACCCAGCTCTCAGCGATCTCCCTCCACCAGCGACCTCAGGGCACATGGAGACAGCACAGCACCCAAAGATTCCAGCCAAGGACTGCAGGGATGTTTTGCAGGCCCAAAGCAGAGTGTCAGGGAGCCGAGTTTCCTGCCACCGCTACAAAGCTTAAGCACAGGGCCTCCCAAGTGCGCGGCACCTTGAGGGGTTCAGGGAACCTTCATCTACCTGGTCTGCTGGGATCCTCACAACAACCCTGTGAGGTGAGCAAGGGGCTGTTCTTAACCCCATTTAAGCGATGAAGAAACTGATGTTTAGAGAAGGGAAGGGAAAGCTTAAGGTCACAGAGTAGGGTGAGGTGGGAGGGGCTGGGCCCCCTGACTCCTGGTTCAGTAGTCAATCCACTAAGCCATACCCAAGACTTCCAGAAGCATTGGGACAAGGGTGTCCTGAGAAACAGGACTTCCCAGAGATGTCCACTCCTGGCCAAAGCAAGTGCACCGTGCAAAAACACCCACAACAGACAGCTGCCCCAACCTCCCTCAGCAGAGATACGGCACAAGCCTCCTCCACTGACACTGCTTGCGAAACACAAACCTCAGCCCTTCCAACAGCCAACAAGCCCTGGCAGAAGCTCAGGTTCAGGACAGGCCTGACTTCATCCGACACAACAGCAGGGCCACAGAGCCAGACGCCACCTAGGCCGACCTCGAGAGCAAGCAGGCTATCCTGACCAGAACACCTTCCACTTTCCTTTCTCATCAATGCCACAGTCTTTCTGGGTTTGGGCTCCGTTCTGATCATTTGTGCTAGAAAATTTCAGATACTTATCCATCTCTAGACTCAACCTCCTTCCCTGGCTGCTCAACTTCACATGCCAGTGAATCAGCCAGCACAAGCTTGCAAGTAGGAGCCCTTTTCTCTCACCTTTTAGGGCCCAGTGACTTTCCTACCAACACCGACAGTTCAGTGGTACCTACAAATGCATTGATCCTGCCACCGGAGCCACGGATGCTATAGACCCAAACTTGGGAACAACACTCCTTCTGTTTTTGCTGATCTCCTGGGAACTCCTATTCCAAGCACCCTAAGTTTCCTGGAAAGGAAGGGGTGGGTGGCAAGCAGCTAGCTGGACAATGACAGTGTTTATCATTCAGCTTTATCATTCAGCGGGAGCGGAAGGCTGGCCGTTCAGAGAATGGAGTCAGAGGCAGGGTGGTCAAGACAACCCCAGCCTCCCACACAAGCTCAGGCCCACCGTCTGGACAAGAGGAAAGAGCAGGAAGATTACCTCGATTGCAGATGCTGCAGAAGTTGCTAGGGCCCTCGCTGTGCTTTTTCAGGTGGTCTGCCATGTATGCTGCCCGCAAGTACTTCCCGCACACCTGGCAGGGCACCTTGTCTTCATGACAGGCCAGGTGGGAGCGCAGACGGTCTCGGGTGGCGAAAGAAGCATTGCAGGTCTGAGGGCAGAAAGGAGAAGGGGATGAGGTGAAGGCTGGCGTTCCATACCCGACTCCTCACCAACCACACTGTGAAACGAAACCATTTCTGGCCAACACATTTGACTCCCTGTATAAAGAGAGCTTTAGAGTGGGGCCCAGGCTTTCTCTCCACCATGCCAAGTAGCAGCTCTAATTTCCCACAATGGCTCCCCCCTGGACACCTGAGTTGGAATTCTTGGTGACTACTACAACGTGGCACACTAAGTTCCATGCTCCCCTACAAAATGAAGATAAAGCCTTTGCTCATTTGCAAACACCAATAATTAATATCAGCTGCACTGACTATAAGGGAATTGACAGAAGCGTTCCTGGTGTATAAACAGACCAGTCTCCTATTCTCCATCCTGGGTTTCCCTGGTTGCTTTAGACAAAGAATTCAATTTATTCACTTTCTTCAAAAGTGACGTTAGTCTTGGCCACAGGGAAATGGAAAGGAAAGGCAGCACAGAGGTTGCTCTTCATAGCCTTGTGAGTTTCTATTGAATCAGCAGCCCATAAAATGACAGTGTCAACTCTGCTAACACGAGAATTAGCACAGAGGAGGAGCACCAGAGGCTCTGGGAGCGTTTGTGCAACGTTAGGTTGGGGAGGTGCTGGCAATAACAAGGAAGGTGACCCTACTCTGCATTGACGGAGCGCTCGTTCTGTGCCAGGCAGGAACCTCGCCTAGCCTGTTACAGGTACCAATCTCAGGCGGTTCATCCCTCCGAGGCAGGCAGTACTGTCACCTTCCCAGAGCGTGGCCACAGAAAGTCGTGCTGAGAGCACCTACTCACAACCAGGTCCCAGGGGCAGATGACTCAGGCGATGCCACAGGGCACCGGCACCCTGGGAGGGCCCGGGATTTCCCGAGCCTAGGACCTGACTCAGTCTCAGTCCTGGATCTCCCGGCAACACCCCTTCCTCAGCGGGGGCTTGCACCAGCACCCAGCCTTGGGGGTCACGGAATGCCAGGAAAGCCCTCGGAAAGAGCCAGGAAAGAGTTCAGTCTGGCAACTTGCAAGCAGTTTTGGTTGTATGCAGGTGTTTCAGGGGCTCCAGTCAAGCCTGGCTCATTTTTCTTTCTGCATGTTTAGTGGTTTAGAACTGCAAGAGAAAGCAATATTCCCCTTTAACTGTATTACAGGTCAAACGTTAACCCACTGAGGACCTGCCACCCTGTTAACTGGCTAGGATGGAGATGCTCCTACCTTGTCTGTTTAACAAAGCACATTCTGAATCCCAAGACCTCCAGGGGAGTATCCAAGCACTGTTGCCACATACATTTATCTACCTCCTTACTGCACAGCCAAAAGCAAGAAACAAAGGCGTGCAACACTACGCAGGCAGATGTCACTGCTGTGCCCCCCAATCCCAGATGTCTGTGCATCGGGACAGGCTTTGCTGCTCCGTCATTATCTTTTAGGTCAATGTTGCAAATTTGAACAGAACCATGTATGCTAATAAAGTACAGCTTTTATTTGTTTCTTATACTGAGTGTATTTGTTTGACAAATGAGGAAGCCGAGTTTATGAAGCGATTTGCCCAGAGCACGTGACTCAGCTACCAGAGAAGGCAGCAGTCCAAACACTGCGCCACGCCACGCCCACACCCCACCAGCCCTTCCGGCCGCCCCGGGTCCCCGTCTTCCCTGATTTACAGCCGGGCAGATGGAGGCCCCGAGAGGAGATGGGACAGCTGGCCTGTGAGCCAGCCCCTGAGCCTGTGCTCTCACACCTCCAGGCTCAGCCGAGGTGGCTTCTGGTCCGTGAAAGGTGCTGATACTTTTTATCATGGTGTACTTGGTAGCCAGGACTCGCCTGACGGGACAGGTGACAGGACTATGCGGGGACACTCCAACATTTAGGTGCCTCGGAAAGCATCACGGGCACTTGGTCTCATTGCCACAGGTGGGCCCCCCTCCGTCTGGGACCTCAGGACCCAATCACAGGCTACGGTGCAGAGGAAACTCTGAATCTTCCACCTAGCTCACCAGCCCACGAACCTCACAGACAAAGGGCCGCCATGAACACCCTCAGGAAGGTGCACCTGTCAATTACCCACTGTCCAGAGCCAGCTCTGCCAGCCAGTCACCTGACCACCACCCCTCCAATGCTGAGAGGCAGGGCGGTCTGTGTCTCAGAAGTCAAAGGAGCCAAACACGGACCAGGTGTGAGAAAAGGCAGCTGAACGCGCACATTCAGGATTCTGCCTCCCATGTTCCCTGGGAGCGGGGCCACTAGAAGGATATGAAAGGGATGCCTTGTTTCTCTTGCCAACTTTCTCTTGCGATCTGTCCCTTAAAGCGCTGCCTGTCGTACTTTGCTACCTAAAGATAATGGCCCGCCGAACCTCAATTATCCACAAGTGGATTATCCATCCGGAGGATTAGCTCAGCAAAATTAAAATCCCAGACCAGGCTGCCTTTCCCCACCCCATCCTCCACTGATTATCTCTCCGGGAATGAAAGCTAACTTTAGCCTGAGCAAACATAATTAGGAATGTAAATCTGCTGCTGGGGGAAGAAAAAACACACAAACCAACCAAAACTTTCAGTGTGTTACAAAGCCAAACTGAAGCGATTGTTGGCTTTTCTGTGCCAGAGCTGACCCTTCGTGGCAGAGTCCCCAAGGTTTTCTGGGGGGGAGTTTTGAAAGTGCGTGAGTCTGAGTCCAGACCTGCCAGAAGTTCAGAGAACACAGGGCATGAAGAGTCGGGACACAGAAGAGTGGTTGGGGGAGAAACATATCAAAGAAGGGGACACTCAGAACCTCAGGCCACGTAGGGGAAAGGCACTTCCCTTCCGAGAGACAGAGGGGCCTGGCCAGGACACGAGGGAACCTGCAGGTGGCGCTGGAATGGCCACCCTGCCCCAGCCCTGTGCTTAGGGGCCTGCTCTCCTGTGCCCATATGCCGGGTCCCAGCCCAGCCAGCCTGAGCCTGGGTCGCCTCTGGAGCCCCAGTTGGCTCCCTCCCCTCCCCGGCCAGTTGCGCCCCATCCCAGACTTCCTAAGGCTTTTCTTCCCAAGGAACAAGCAGCTCAGAAATGGGCCATGGTGGTACCAGGGACACGAGTGCACCCCCAACCTTTGGTGGCCTTTGAAGTCTGCCAGCCTCAGGGTGTCCAGAGCAGCCTTTTCCATAGCCTTGGGAAAAGGTCTAAGGGCAACACATGGAGGCCCAGAACCATCAGCCTTGCTGACCCCCTTCTTCTTGAGGGTGTCAGCTCCTTTATTCCCACCTCCATTCATTCCATCTCTAAACAGCTATCCCTTCAGCCCAAGCCACCCCACTAGTCCCTGAGAAGGGGAGCCAATGGAAGCAACAGGAGAGGTCTCAGCCACTCTAGCCTCCCAGCTTCAGGCTGAGCTCCCCACGGGGGAGATGCACTAGCCCGGAGCACTCACAGATCAGCAGCGCCTGGCCGTCTGGGCCAGTTAAAGACATTCAGGCCCAGCCACAAGACTTGTGTATCCCTGCCAAGCCCAAGGGTTCACGCCCCAACATCTGGATGGCCTTTTCACTCAAGCGGTGGCACCAGCCTTGGTAACCGGCCCCTTCTGTCCTCTGTGGCATCAGGAGCAGCCGAAAGGTACAGGCCCGGTTTTACCAGGGGCCCAAGGAACCAACTCCTAGGGAGCCATCTCTTCACCCCTGAGGCTCTCAGAATACACACCATGCACAACAGATGCCCCTGCTGGTTACCCAGGCCCAGGCACACTGGCCGGCCGGCCCCACATGCAAGAGCCCGTGTCCTCGCTAGAGGAGTTCCGGCTCTGGGGCTGGAGATGGGCCAGCGGGTTTGTGACCAAGCTCGCGGGAGTGGGCTCGAACCCCGAGGGACAAGGATGTCAGTGTTATGACACAAACCAAGGACAAAACACACAAAGCCTCAAATGTTAGAATTAAAACTTTTATCATCACTCCTGTTATCCCCGCGGAGTCTGCGGGGGCTAAGGGGCACACCACAGGGATCCGAGGGGGGGGGGTGTCTACATCTGTGTTATCAGCCCCCAAAGCTATACACTGGGATAACCCAATATAAAGCTACTGGTTAGTCTAGTTCCTGAGCAGACCTGCTAATAAACCTCAAAAACACAAAAGTCTAATTCACTAGCCAGAAATGAAAGCAGGACCTGTCTGAGTGGGAAGGGAAGAGGAGGGCAGCGCGGGGTGACCCAGTTGGAGTTGCCCCAGAGTCTGCTCTGGAGGGGCATTCACTCCCAGGGTGGGGGGAGGGTGGCCAGGTCCCATTCGAGAAACCCCCTGCCTTAGGGGAGGTGATGCCAGGGGAGGGAAAGCATGAAAGCCAGTGGCTTGGTTCCCAGGAATGCACCAACCGCCAAAATCACCCAGGCCAGGCTAAGCTCCCAGGGGTACCTGGAGGCTGGGGGAGGGGGGGGCGGGGGGACCAAGAAAGGAGCTTCTCACTACCCCTATCTGGGATCCCTGAGCTGGGACAGACTCCAAGTCACCCTGGGGGGAACCAGGTGTAGGGGTGGGAACGACTCTCCTGGCCTCTTCCAAAAGCAAGGGTCTCAGAGCAACCGCCACTCCCGTGCCCTCCACAGAAAACCCTCTTGCGGGGCCCAGGCTAGCCTACAGGCCACTGGGGAAAGGCCCGGCTGCCCTCTGGGGCAGTCCAGCCCTGCCTCAGATATCCCGGAGGGGCCGGGCAGAAGAGAGCGTTGCTGGAGTGTGCTGGGCCCAGGTTTTCGAGGGTGGGGAATGATTTTTTTAGAGAAAGGGAAAAGGCGGTGTCAGGAACCGAATGGGACGACCTCCACAAAGCAGGCTGGGCAAAGTCCCATGATGGCAGGTCGCTAGGAAGAGATTCCAGGGGCGGCAGGCCGCTGCTGCTCCCAACCCACACCTGGAAAAAGGGCAGAGAGTGCAGGTTACCCCCCCAGGCCACCGGGCATGCCCCCACTGCCCTCTGGGCTCCTCCTACTCTGCCCGGCTGCTCGGCACACTACCTGGGAGAGTCAGAATGTGCTCTGTGATGAGAAAATCAGAGACAGAGAAGAGGCAACGAGGCACAGATGGATCCCAGCAGCCCAACCCCTGGGTCATCCTCCTCGGGAGAGGCCACCTAGCCTGGCTTACGCCAACACCATCCACGCCTGGCCCCTGGGGGCTCTTTGGCCTACCTACAACACATCTGTCCCTCCCCACAGGTCTCCCCGAGTCCTCCCTCCTTGCCACCAACAGGATAAAGAGAAGCAGGTCCCCCTACCAGAGGGTGTAGTAAGCATCCCACAACTCTGGCTCCCCCTTGGATTTCGGATTGCGGGAACTTGACACAGGGGAGGGGAAGTAACCAAGGAGAAGACAGAGGCGTGTTTTCCCTCTACACAGGAATGCTCAGTAGCCAAGAGAGGACACTCAAGTTTCTGGGGGCCACAGGGCCCCCAGGTATCGTTCAAGCAGACAAACCAAGGGTGAGAATCTTGCCCAGCCTTCCCTACCTACCGCTACACAAAGAGCTCACAAGAAAGGAAACCTCCTTGCTTTCCAGTTCTCGGAAAGGTTACACAGGTGCCAGTGCTCCACCCACCCTTTCCGCCCCCGCCGCCTTGTGCCCTAACCTGAGGGGACCCAGAAGGAGCTCCAACTTGGGTCAGGCTGCCTGGCAGACAAGTGGAAGAGCTGCTGGCTGGACCACCAGGAGCCCTTTACAAACCCCTCCCTCCCCATGGTGGCGCCTGCAAACTGCTGAGAACCAGAAGCCGGGCCCAGTGGGGTTACCGGTGCCCCCAGGACAGCACTTGTGCAACGCGGCCCACCATCCTTGGAGCTGGCTAACACCAGGACAGGAAAGCTAAGCAACAGAGGAAAAATGGAGACAGGGTGGGAACAAGGACCCAACAACCAGGAAGGAGGGGACATCAGCGGTGGAGGGGAGGGGGCCAGGGGGAAGAACAAAGAAGAGCAGACGGAGGGTGGAGGGACAGAGGAGGTGGTGTGCAAAGCGGTGGTCAGTCAGCCGGCCCAGCACACACATCAGCTGGCTCATGGCGGGGCTGCAAGAACAGCAGCATTCTCTTTCAGCCCAGCTCTGCCCTGGCCCGACCCCTACCTGACACTTGTGAGGCCGCTCAGAGGTGTGCACCTGCTTGATGTGTCCGTTCAAGTGATCGGGCCTGGAAAAGAGAGAACCAAGACAGACTTTAAAATAAGACCTCAGCAAACGGGGCCATACTCCTGGCCAGATCCCCCACCCCAACCCACACTGCGGGAGAGCACTCCCTCTCCCCCACCCCAGCATGACAAAGACACAGTCATCACCCAGCTCTGGTTCCACAGGCCCAGGCCTCTCTGCCCTGGTTCTCTCTAGAGGGAAGGGGAGTGAGCATTTGCCTCTGACCATCCCTATACACCTGCCCCCATCAGAAAGCTCAATGATTTCTAGGACCTGAGGAGGTGGCTTTAGAATGAGACAGGGCTGCTTTGCTGCAGCCTTTCAGGGAGGGGGTATGGGTGATTCATTGTCCAGACTAAAGCCCCTTAGAAATTCAGTATTCCCCTCCCCCAGCCTCTCCTACTGTGGCAGCCAATGAATGCCACCCAGATGGAATTCAGTCCCCAGCGGCCAAGGGATGGAGCCTTAAGTCCCCAGCTGGGCTGGTAAGCCAGATGCCCGCCAGAGCAGGTGGGCAGGGGTTGCCTGACCGGTAAGACTGGTTCCTGATTGGGGCCCCTCTGAGGGAGTTCTCCATCCCTAGGTTCCACACAGAAGGTCCTCAGTACCCAGGCAAGTTAAAACCAGCCTTTTATTCTGGATATTCTCTCCACAGGAGAAACAAAACCACCCTCAGCTCCCGGAGAAGTCCTCGGTTCCCTGTCAGGACCACTACAAAGTGAATTTAAAAAGACATCCTTCCCCCGGCTTTCTCTATACCCTGAGAACATAAAGGGGACCTGTGAGTTCAGCTGGGCTCTGAAGCCACCAGGTCAGAGCTGATCAAAGATTTCGGTGTTGGGAACCTGAGACTCTAGGTCCCAAGCCGTGCCTGTGCCCAAGGGGCTGTGAGGGGCAGAGCTGGAGCCCACTGGTCTGTGACCGCCAGTGCTGAGTGCTGGGGGATTTGGCGGCACAGGAGTGTAAGGAGTCCGAGATGCACTTGTTTCTGTTCCAGTGTCTCCCTCAGCAGCCATTCAAGAGGGGAAAGTCGCTGGAGGAGCCAGCCTCCCGCCCCCAGAGGGGGCCCCACGCCTGGTGCCGGAAACACAAAGGGAGCCCAGGGAGAAGAATGGTGAGGCCCGGTGGCTGTGGCCTGAGGAATCCGGGCCCCTTCCCACCAGGCCCCAAGGAAGAGAGACAGTAGGGCAGGCCTAGTGCCAGAGAACTTCCCTGCAGGAAGAGAAAGCAGCTTCTTGGCCTCACCACCTCAAAAGCAGGGCCGTTAAAACACTCCCCAAACCAGACATGCCCCTATATAAGGTCAGGCGACCCTCACCCTCCCCGATCTCCCACAAGCCAGGAACAGGACGGGTCATGGTGGGGCGGGCGCCATCTCTCACCTGGAGAAGCCTTTCCCACAGCTCTGGCAGATGTAGGGCTTGCCCACGGACCCGTCGTGAGACCGCACATGGTAGGACATGCGATCTTTTCTCTTGAACCTCAGCCCACACACAGGGCAGGAGTAGGGCTTCTCCCCCGAGTGGGAAAGCTTGTGCCGATTGAGATGGTAAACGTCACGGAAGATCTTGCCGCAGATCTCACATGCCACCTGCTTCCTGGTCCGGCTCCTCTTTCTGGGGCCGTCGGGGTCCTCAGAGACAGGCAGCCCATTCTCACCCAGCCTGGGAGGAGGAAGGTCGATGTAGCCCAGCTGGAGGCTCGTGACACCGTGCTGGGCCTCATGCTGCCGGAGTCGGTTGGCATCAGTGAACACCTTCCCACACAGGCCACATGGAAGGATGCCTGCCTCCCTCAGGCCCCCTGGGGACCCGAACATTGAGTCCAGCAGGTTGGCCTTTCTTGGGCGACCCCGGCCTCGTTTGCCAGTCAGGGGAGGGGCACTGGATGCCACATTGGGGAATGGGGAAGTCAGTAGTTGGGGAGACAGGGGTCCAGCCACCATGGGCAAGCGGTCCACCCCAGGTAACACAGGCAGGGAAGCTTGGCTGGCAATGGCTGCACCAGCTGCCCGAGCTGCCTCCTCCTCGGGCTGCATGCTGCCTGCAATGCCATTGCTGTTGGCTGCCAAGGCTGCCCCGTTGGTCATGTCCAAAGGGAAGCCCAAGTCCGAGGTCCCAGGGGGACGAAACAGCATGATGTCAGCCCGGGCTGGGGGCACCAGGATCTGCACATTAGATTGTTTGATGACTTCCTGGCAGATCTCAATGACCGACCTCATCAGTAGGAACTTGGCAGCCGTCATGAGCTCGGGGAAGCTCTCCAGGCGAACCACAATGCGAGAAGTGTAGGCGAAGTCCAGGATGTCCCCGAACACCTTAGAGCTGATGGTGTGCATCTCCAGCTCCCGGCTGCCCCCAGCCCCGCCGCCGGGGGCCGCCGTTGGGCCCCCCACGTCAGCGGGACCCCCGTCCGAAGCTCCGCCATCGCCCAACTGGGCGCTGAACACCGACTCAAAGTACTCGCTGCAGGCGGCCAGCACGGCGCGGTGGGCTGGGAAGCTCTCGTCGCCCACCCGCAGGAGCACGTCGCAGAAGCGCCCGCCGTTTTTGCGCTGCTGGTTCAGGTTGTGCAGCATCTCGGTGCTGTGCCTGCTCACCTGATAGGTGTAGCAGCCCGACGGGCCGCAGGAAGCATCGTTCACCCGCTCCATGGCCGCCGACCCCTCCCCACAAACCCGGCCGCGGCACTTTCCTGCCCTCCTCCCTCCCCCTAGCCTGCGACAAGAGGGGTGCAGCGGACGTGTCTACACTCCCCGCACGTGCCGGCCCGAGCTCTATAGTCTCGCAGGTGCGCGGAGCGCACACGCCCCCTGCCCGGATCGGACTGTTTAGACTGCAGGGCGCACCACCCCCCACATAGCGGTCCCTACGCCTGCTGGATCGCGCGCTCCCAGCTCCTCTCAGCCCGCCCGCCTCCCTTTCTCGGTCTACCTCCGGGGGTAACAGCAAAGAGGTGCGCCCCTCCTGCAAACGCGCCTGCCACCTCCCCTCCCGCCCGCCAGGCGGCGCCGGCGCGCAGCCAACAGGGGCGCGCGCGCGGGGAGGAGGAGGAGGAGGGGTCTGACGCGCAGGCGCGCGCGCGCGCCGCGGCTTTTCGCGGGCCCGCTGGGGGCGCGCGCTGCGTCCCCTGCAAAGCGCGAGCCGGGGCGGGGGCGCCGGAGCAGAGGAAACAAAAGGCGAAGAAGGCGGCGGCGGCAGGGCGCGCACTGGGGCGGTAGCACCGGCCGGGTTCCGAAGCCTGGCGGGCGGAGGAGGCGGCGAAGGCTGGAGCGGGCGGGCAGCGGCGGCGGTTGGGTGGACCCTTCCCCGGGCCGGGCGAAGGCGGCGGCGAGCTGCGGCCCCAGGCTCCGTGTGTTCGGAGCGGAGGAAAGATGGCAGCGGCTGCACTTCCTCTTGCACTTTCACCCCTGGGGGGAGGAGAAGGAGGGGGCGATACCAACAACACCCCCCCCTCTCGCTTGCAGGAAAAAAAAAAAAAAGAAAGGGCGAGCTTGGTGTGGGGGGCTCCCGGCGCCCCCAGCCCTGCACGTGCGCACCCGGATCCCTGGCCCCGGCCGCCCCGCGCTGCAAACTTTCCACTTTCTTTGTGCCGAGCGCCCCCCCCTCACCCAGCCGAGGATGCACGTCCCCCCTTCCCTATTTATACAACCCCCCCCGCAGCTCCGCTCCCCCCGCTTCCTGCCCCCCCTCCCCATTCCCCAGCTCCGCCAATGCTAGCGCAGCTGAGCCCCCGTCCGGCCCCCGCCTCCCCACCCCGCCCGCGGGGCCGGGGGCTGCAGTCTCAGCCCCCCCGGACCAATGCAAACGAAGCGCCAACCCAGCAAACCAGCTCCCACTGCCCCTCCCTCCCCGCCGAGAGTGGCGGCGTGCGGACTGGGCGGGGGGAGGGGGACCGAGGGGTGCAGATCTGGGCCCCCAGCCCCAGCTTGCGATGTGCACCAGTAAGTGGAGCGGGCTTCAGTTACCCTTCAGAGCCCACCTTTGATGTGTGAGATCCCCAGAAGTCGCCTGCCGACCGTCTTCCCGCTCCCAACCCTAGAGAGAGCCCGGGGTCCTGGCTGGGGACAGGCCGAACCTCCGGAGCTGCTTCTGCACCCCACGCACCGACCGAACTGAAGGGGCTGCGTGCCCTAGAGAGGTGGGGAGAAGAGGCCATCGTCCATGCTCTCCCCCCAAACCGTACGCGGAGCCTTCTGCCCGGGGGAGCGGATAGTCAACAGCTTAGGGAGGCAACAACAGAGGCGAGGGCGGTGGACAGACGCTGGGATCCGCGCGTACCCCAGCAACCCCCAGGAAAGTGAGGGTATTGGAGGGTTTGGGGAGCGCCCTTTGGCCTCTAGAGACTGGGAGCATCCCCAGACTCTCGCCGAGCGCTCAGGGTATAGGCCCCGCAGGCAAGCCTGGGCGCTTTGTCCCCAGCTGGCCCGAGGATGCTGCCGCGCGTGGTTTGGACATCGAGGTTAGCCTGCGGGGGAGGCTCTGAAGACCGCCACTGGGCAGGCCGATTTGGAGCTCCGGGCTGCAGGCACCGTGTGTGCGGGCGGGAAGTTCCCACAGTTGCAAAGAGGGAGCGAAGTATGTGTTCCAAACTTTCCACGGTTCCAAACTGAGCGCTTCCATTAAGAGAAGTGGTGTGTGTGGAGGAAAAGCATTCTGGGTATTAGCATGCAAATGAACGGGCCCGGCTTCCAACTCCACTCGGGATTCCCACCGACGCGCGCCTTCCCTGAGCCAAGCCTTGGAGGCTTCCGCGCGTGGCGCGGAGGGAGGATCCGAGTTCGAGAACTCCGCTCTGTGGTTGTGTGTTCTGGTGCCAGTCAGTTGGCCTCCCTGAGACTCGATTAAACCGGTTTCCTAAAATGTTCACCTAATAGCAGCACATGTCTCAGAAAATGATGAAGGCTCTGAGGTTGTGACTGCACCGCACCTAATTCTGGGCTGGGTCTCTTTCTCCTCACACCCCCCCGCACCCCGCCCTTCCTAGGGCGTAGTAGCTGCCAAATGCCTGTTGGAGAGAACAACTGAAGCTGAGACTTCAGGAGAAAGTTCCTGGACACCCATCCAGGCTATTTGTGTTGTAAACCCAAACTAGCTGTGTCACCTCCGGCTTAACCTGCCTGAGCCAGAGCTCAGAGATTAGTGGGTGGGTTCTGGACCCGGCAGGTTTTTCTCGTGTGTTCCAGAGTGCTGGTGGAAGCAGCCGCAAAGAAAGATGAAAGGGATCTGATTATTGAGTGCCTATGGTATGCGCACATCATCTCTGCAAGATAGTCGTAGCTGTAGCTATTTGCATTTTACCGATGAAGAAACGGGGAAAATGAGTGACTTGCCCAAGGCCACACAGATAGTGGGAGAGCCAGGAATCCAACCAGTTAACCTGAATGTGCCCCTTCCTTAGCAGTGTCCTCTGAACCCCCTTATTGACTCCAGTGAAACAGAAACTCGATCATCTCAATATGCTGTGCTTAAAAAATGATACTCTGACTGAATTCATCCCATAGGGGTTTACCCTATGAAGATAGGTGCACAGTGCTCTTAAGACTCATCCACAGTGCTCTCAGGAAAACCGGAGATTGATGCATCAGCCCTATTTTGCAGATAGGAAACTTGAGGCTGAGGGGACTTGAGTGAGTGGCCTAAGATGCCGCCATGTTATTTCAGCCAGAGACAAATCCAGATTCCAGTTCTGACTGCACTTGCACATCACCTTGGCATTTTATGGGAGGCCTATAATAATCTCGCGACTTCATAATTCAACCTTCGGTCTTGCCCATCTCTTAGGCTCCCAGAAGGTTCCATTCTATACTTCTGGCTGCAAGGCATGCTTATAGAACACTTTTTTGTTTGGTTTGGTTTTGGTAATTGAGGTGAAATTCACATGAAACTTAACCATTTTAGGGTGTAATCAGTTGCATGTATTACATGCACAATATGGTGCTAGCAATACCTCCATCAAGTTCCAAAACATTTTTGTTACACCAAAAGAAAATTGTGTACTCATTAGGCAGTCACTCCCCACTCCCCGCTTCCTCCAGCCCCTGACAACCATCAGTCTGTGTTCTGTCTCTATGGATTTACCTGCTCTAGATATTTAATATAAATGGAATCATACAATAGTTGAACTTTTGAGTCTGGCTTCTTTTACTTTGCATAATTTTTTCAAGGCATTAGTACTTTATTCCTTTTTATGGCTGAATTCCATTGTATGCATGTATAACCTTTTCTTCATATATTCATCCATTCACAGCCTTTTGGCTATTGTGAGTAGTACTGCTATGAATATTTGAGTAGAAGTGTTTGTTTAAGTACTTGTTTTCAGTTCTCTTGGGTAAATGCATACAAGTGGGATTGCTGGGTTATATGGTAATTTGATCTTTAACTTTTGCTGTTTTCAACAGCAGCTGTACCATTTTCCATTCCTACCACACAGGTCTTATTATAAGTAATTTTAGTGCTAGTTAAACATCCCATTTTATGACTGTACATGCTAAGGCCCAGAGACATTAAGTAACTTGTCTAAGGTCACAGAGCAGGGTCCAGATTAGAACCAAACTTTCCCGAGTTTCTGGGCCTGCATCTGCTAAGAGCCTTGCACCTTCCTTCAAAGACCCAACTATCTGCCTGAGCATTTATCGACTGATTTGACAGACCAGTCCAGTGAACAACTGAGTTAAGCATATTTATGAAGATCCTTTTTATCCCTCAAAATCTGTTGAAAGAGCCCACTGCCACCTTCCCAATTTCCAGGCTGCACCGTAAAAAGCTGCAGAGCTCACACTCCCTGTGTCTGTCTCCTGCGGCTGGCCTAGCTGGCCCTCTTCTGTTGTCATGGAAACCATGCACCTCCATTTTGGCAGTGCACCAGCTGGACAAGGAACTGAGCAACCTTGTCTCCCCAGCTAAGTGGAGCTGTCAAGGTTATTCATTCACTAGATCCATATTTATTGAGCACATACTAGGTGACAGGTTTTTTTGTTTTAGAGGTTAGGAGTACAGCAGTGAACAAGTTAGATCATGGGCCATGCCCTCAAGGAATCCACAGTCCATGGGAGGAGACAGACAAAAAATAAAAATTAGAAAAATTAAAAAGGCTTTCCTGGCTCCCCACCCCAGTTCTCCAGATTCCCCCACAGTTGAAGGCCCTGCTCAAAGCCCACTTCCCCTGGGGCATCCTCTCCAGGATCCCAGATCCAAGTGATAGCCCTTCTCAGCTCTCAGAGCTTTTATTTACTTTGCTTGATTGTAAAAGTGCTATGTGCATGCAGAAAATGTAGGAAATACATGAAAACACAGAAAAATAAAGATCCCTCTCTAAGTTCATCACCAACAGTTAAACATTGCCAACATTTCCTTCTGGTCCTTTTTCCTTTCTACATATGTACAATGTTTTTGTTTTTAACATAATTTGGGCCTATTTTCTTTCTTTTTTTAAAAGATCTTATTTATTTATTTTTAGAGAAAAGGAAAGGGAGGGAGAAAGAGAGGGAGAGAACATCAATGTGCCAGATATACAGCAATCGGTTGCCTCTGGCATGCCCCCAATCAGGCACCTGGCCTGCAACCTGGGTGTGTACCCTGACCAGGAATCAAACTGATGACCTTTTGGTTCACAGGCCAGCACTCAATCCATTGAGCCACACCAGCCCGGGAGAGGCCTATTTTCTACACAACTTTGTAATCTTGTCTCATAACAATGTATTTCCTTCCAACACGATTCTAAGTTCCCCCTGAGAGCAGTGTCAGGACTTTGATAATAAGCAAAGTCCTGCTTTGATGATTTGTTGGACACTGCCACCCATGGTACTAAAAGCATTCTTGGTTTACCCTCTGTAATCCTAGAAACACCCATTCTGAGATTCTCATTTTACAGATGAGGAAACTGAGGAATGGTTAGGTGAGGAAGGGAAAGAAATAGCCCGAAGTGTGTAGAAGACAGAGTGGCACTTGGACCTTGGCCTGCCCCTGGGGCCTTCCCACGAACCCAGTCTGCCAGGCGTTGCCCAGTGATTGGCCATGAGCCAGGAACCCAGCTGGAGGCGGTGATGGAGGAAAGCACAGGCAAGGGGCACCCTCATTTCTGCCAAACAGCAAAAAACACCCCACTCAACTTTACCAGGCCTGCTTAGAAGGCACGTGAAGCCAACCCACCTCCCTTCTGACTCTCTTCAATGCTAGGCTGTGTTTGGCTTCCCGATAACAATAGTGACAAGATTATTCATTGAGCAATATTGGCATCTCTTGCAGAAGCAGAGCTTAGGGTTTGGAGCCAGAAAGACATTTCAGTTTCCAGTTCTGCCCCTTACTGACAGTGGAGCTCTGGGTAAACTGTGCCAGAAGTTTATTTAGTGCCCCTAACCTTCCTCTGAGGGCAGAACCATTGTCCCCTTTTTATAGGTCAGATAACTGGGAAGTTAGGCGGTTCATCCAAGCCTGCACAGTGGTTGCTGGAGGCATAGTCCTCCCCAACTCCAACAGCCAGGCTCGCTCCACTGAACCCTGTGCCTCTTTTCTATCTTGAAATTGAATTTCCTTTGTGCCTGGGAGGAGTGTGCAAATCACCCGCCTGTTCTGGAGGCTCAGCTCTTTGAGCTTCATCAAGAATCCCGCAAGACTCAGAGGCTCAGAAGTTTCTGCTTCCCTACCCCAACTCGGGTTATCTCGACCAGTCTGTGCTGTGGTCTTCGAGAGCTGACAGGGACGCTGTGGGCTACGGTTTATCACGGGCCATGTTTCCTGCTTCCGTGTCATTAGCAGGACCTTAACTCTCTTCCAGTTAACCAGGAACAGAGAAGAAAAAATTCCCCTATGCAGTTGTTTTGTATTTTCCACGTGCAAATCTATGAGGGTTTTCTTTTTTGTGTCTGATTAATTGGAAGAGAATTATGGTGCCACTGGTGACAAGGGCCAGGAAACATGGCTGATGACAAACCAGGGTGCTCACACTCACGCTTACACACTCACACACACAGATACACGAAAGGCAATATGGTCAACTGAAGAGAAATGGCTACATTTAACAATGGACATCCTTAACATAAAAAGAATTCTTAAAGATAGATTAAGAAATAAATACCCCCCAAATTAGGGTACGTTTGTTTCACCGCTTTGAAAACATTTTGGGAATTTGAAATTTTTCAAAAGAAATTGATTTTAAAAAGAGAACCCTCTACTGCACAACATTGTGGAGGTACCAAATGCCACTGAATTTTACACTTTAAAATGGTTAACGTGTTGAATTTTACGTTATGTGAATTTTACCTCAATTAAAAAAAGTTTTTAGCCCTGGCTGATGTAGCTCAGTGGATTGAGCGCGGGCCTGCGAACCAGAGGATCGAGATTCGATTCCCAGTCAGGGCACATGCCTGGGTTGCAGGCCAGTTCCCGGCAGGGGACACACGAGAGGCAACCGTACATTGATATTTCTCTCACTCTCCTTCTCTCCTACCCTTCCCCTCTAAAAGATTTAAAAAAAAAAAAAAAAAAAAAAGCATTAAAAAAATAAAAATAAAAAAAGTTTTTAAACAATACCCTAAAGGAAAAAACGTGCAAAGGACATAAGCAAGCGACTCACCAAAGAGGATATGCAAAGAGCCTATAAAAGCCTGACTCTATTTCCAAAGGACTCGTTGGCTTAAATGCAGCTTCCTCGATGAGGCTCCCCCAGAGACTCTGAGCAGTTAGGTCCTTCTGTTCGTTTCCAATGGTGCCCTAAGCTTCCCCTCTGCTCTCTCACAGCCGCTCTGCCGCCACTGTTCCTCAAGGTCGTAATTTCCTCTTAAATTGTCTTCTTCCTCACTAGACAGAGGGAACTATCTTACCCCTATAGTGTCTCCATTGCCCAACATGGCATTCATAAATATTTGTTCCATGGATACATTAAAGACTTTATTTTTGGCTATCAAATTGTCAGATATTTTGCAAACTACCATCGTGGCTGATTAGGGCCAGGAAGAATCCAATGTTCTCAGACCCTGCTGCTGAGAGGGTACCTTGGTGCCACTTTCTGGAAAGTGGTCTGGCAATATGTTTTAAAAGCCTAGGAAATACACTTACCCTTTGACCCAGCAATTTCATTTGTAGGAATCTGATGAAATAAGCGCAGCTGTGCTCCAAGATATAGGTTCCAGAATATTCGCTGGAGCACTGTTTCCAACCCTGAAAACTGGAAACTGTTGAAATGTCCAACAGCACAGGTCGGTGGCATGAACAGAGGTGATGGTGCTTGAACTGAGAGAAGCTTTCAGTTGAATATTCTGGGGTGGTTTGCGGTCCAGCCATCGGCACTCTGTGTTAGCGCAACCAGACTGTGAGAAGGCAGGATGGCCCCTGGGTCAGTCCTGTCCCCTAGCCCTTGGCACAGGACACAGGACCTGGCCCAGAGTCAGCAGTTAATACCTTTCATGTTTGTTGAACTGAACTAACCTCAATGGGGACCACAAGATGTGGGCTGAAAATGACCTCTCATGGATGTCCGTGCTGGGCCTCTATTTTAGGCTTTTTCCAGAGCACTGCCCTTCTCGGAGGCTCCATTTCCTTATTTTTGAGCTGGCTCAAAAAAACAAACCCACAAAAAAACAGTAGCTCTCATTATAATGGCTAACCACAGGGATGGTTGCCTGGCTCGAATACAGCCAAACTGTGCACAAACTGAATCTTAAAGTAGCGTTGGTCCTGAGGTTGAGTCAGATGAAAAAGAGAAAAGATTTTATCATTTGTATATTTAATGTTTATTTCTTCCTTGAGAATGATTTGGAAAAGGAAGAACAGAAGGGGAAAAAAAAGAGAGAAAAAAATTACCCACAGCCCCAACCACCCAAACAGAAGTACAAAAATGTTGGTGTCTTTCTGTTTAGCCTTCCCCTCACCCCAATTTTTTTACTATAATAAAATATACATAACATGAAATTCATCGTCCTAACCATGTTTGAGTGTACAGTTCAGTGGTTTTAAATGCATTCCTAACGTTGTGCACCCGTCACTGTTATCTGTCTCTGTAGCCCTTTTCATCTTGTGAAACTAAAACTTTGTATGCCCGTTAAAGAGGAACTCCCCCTCCCCTCCTCTCCCCAGACCCTGGAAGGTGCCATTCTATTGACTGTCTCTATGAATTTGACCCTCTAAGTGCCTCATACAAGTGGAATCATACACTTTTTTAAATGGCTTAGTTCATTTGCATAATGTCCTCGGCGTTCATCCATGTTGTAGCATGTGTCAGAATTTCCTACTTTTTTAAGGCTGAATAATATTTTGTTATAAGTATATACCATGTTTTGCTTATCTATTTATTCGCTGGTGGACATTTGATTTGCTTGCACATTATTGTGAATAATACTACTATGAACATGGCTGTACACATGCCTTTTTTTCTACTTCAATATGTGGTTTTAAAAAATAATACAGATGAATATATACAATTTTATCCTACTTCTTCGATGCACCAGTATATCATGAAGACATTGCATGTTAAACTGCAACTGGAGGGAGGTATGTTTGCGGGCAGTTTCACTTTTTACCTTAAACGCTTGCTTAGTGTTTTACTCTCTTTTTATAGTGAAAGGGGATTACTTCTGTAATTTGAAAAGCAATGAAGAATCCATAATATCATGAGTACTTTTCAAGTCCTCACATAAATGCTAAAAATAAGTCCCTGGCTGGTGTGGCTCAGTGGATTGAGCACCGGTCTGCAAACCAAAGGGTCGTTGGTTTGATTCCCGGTCAGGGCACATGCCTGGGTTGGAGACACGTGAGAGGCAATGGATGGATGTTTCTCTTACTCTTTCTCCCTCCCTTCCCTTCTCTCTGAAATAAATAAATACATACATAAGTAAAAGTAAAAACAGAATAAGTAAATGTTTTCATTGCTGCAGAGCTTTCTTACTGGAAGATGGTTGTACTTTGATTCTCTAATGGGTTTTCTATGTCAGACATTTAGGTTGTGTTCTTTTACTTTTATTTCTTACTACAGTCAGCACTGAGATGGACATCTTTTTTTAAAAATATATTTTATTGATTATGCTATTACAGTTGTCCCATTTCTCCCCCATCATTCCCCTCCACCCTGCACGCCCTCTCCCACCCACATTCCCCCCATTTAGTTCATGTCCATGTGTCATAAGTTCTTTAGCTTCTACATTTCCCACATTACTCTTGCCCTCCCCCTATTTTCTACCCACCTTCTATGCTACTTATTCTCTGTACCTTTTCCCCCTCTCTCCTCCTCCCACTCCCCTGTTGCTAACCCTCCCTATGATCTCCATTTCTGTGGTTCTGTTCCTGTTCTAGTTGTTTGCTTAGTTTGCTTTTGTTTTAGGTGTGGTTGTTAATATCTGTGAAGTTTGCTGTCTTTTCACTGTCCTATTTTTTTATCTTCTTTTTCTTAGATAAGTCCCTTTAACATTTCATAGAATAAGGGCTTGGTGATGATGAACTCCTTGAACTTGACCTTATCTGAGAAGCACTTTATCTTCCCTTCCATTCTAAATGACAGCTTCACTGGATAGAGCAATCTTGGATGTAGGTCCTTGACTTTTATGACTTGGAATACCTCTTTCCAGCCCCTTCTTGCCTGTAAGGTCTCTTTTGAGAAATCAGCTGACAGTCTGATGGGAACTCCTTTGTAGGTGACTATCCCCTTATCCCTTGCTGCTTCTAGAATTCTCTCCTCTATTTGAATCTTGGCTAATATAATTATGATGTGCCTGGGTGTGTTCCTCCTTGGGTCCAACTTCTTTGGGACTCTCTGAGCTTCCTGGACTTCCTGGAAGTCTATTTCCTTTGCCAGATTGGGGAAGTTCTCCTTTATTATTTGTTCAAATAAGTTTTCCACTTGTTGCTCTTCTTCTTCCCCTGCTGGTACCCCTATAATTCGGATGTTGGGACGTTTAAAGATGTCCTGGAGGGTTCTAAGCCTCTCCTCATTTTTTTGAATTCTTGTTTCTTCCTTGTTTTCTGTTTGGTTGTTAGTTTCTTCCTTCTGGTCCACTCCATTGATTTGAGTCCCAGTTTTCCTCCCATCTCTATAGGTTCTCTGTGCGTTTTCCTTCATTTCACTTATTGTAGCCTTTATTTTTTCATCTAATTTGTGAGCAAAATCAACCAATTCTGTGAGCATCCTGATCACCAGGGCTTTGAACTGTGCATCTGATAGGTTGGCTATCTCTTGGTCACTTAGATGAATTGACTCTGGGGCTTTGATCTGTTCTCTTGTTTGAGCCATTTTTTAAAAATCTGGTCATGCGTGTTACGTGGTGAGGGGCGAAGCCTTAGGTGTTCCCCAGGGTGAGGGGAATGCAGTCGCTGGGTAGTGATGCTTTATGTGAGGGCGGGGTCCGAGAGGGAACAATGGTGCTTGCTCTGCTCTCTCTCAGATTCCAGTCCCTTCCGCCACTTCCCCTTCACCTGGATTATCTGCGCGCAAATGTGGGACCACCTGGTCAGCCAGCCGCCTTGGGCGGCCTCACTGGGTCTGCACCGTTGCCACCCCGTGCCTGGGGTCTGCTAGCTGCTGCTGCCTGTGCACTGGGTGCACCAACCTCCACTTTTTCCTGCTGTGACTCCCCCCCCTTACCAGTCTGGATGAATGGTTGTTAGACTTTTGTACAGTTCAATTTTCTATTAGTTCCGAATGTTTTCTTGTTTCTAAATCTTTGTTGTCCTTAATTTTGGTTGTGAGAAGAGGCACAGTGTGTCCACCTACACCTCCATCTTGGCCGGAAGTCAAGATGGACATCTTTGCACATCAAATGTAGCAGAAGTTTTAAAACAATCATCTGACTGTATATGTTGGACTAGAAATAGAGGGAGATAATTTGTGGGGTCAATGGTGTTTTCACAAGGAGTTTTCTTCCTGGGTGTGGGAGATAAATAGATTCTGGGCAGGGGGTTTAAAGCAAAAAAAATTTATTCAGAAGTCCAAAATTTAGATTTTAAAATAAGAACTGCTATATAAATTCCCACAGTTTACCTAAATGAGCCTGGGTTGTGCTCTGGTTCAGGAAGTTGGGGTGTCATTCCGAGGCCATTTATGGTGAGGGGTAAGTAAGGATACAAGCAGAAGCTTTCAACGGAAGGCCCACATTTACCAAAACACCTCCAAGCCTCTTGAGGTTTCTTCCTAAGGTTACTTCGTAGCTCCCATCTGTGCAGATTTGATTTTGCACGATTCACGTGGAGAACCTGGAAAGTCAAGGTGATGGAGTGAACCCACATCCTCAGAACTTCACGTCTCACTTGATTCTGAAATACCATTTCTAGAAACTGAGGTGTGAAAAATAGGAAGAGCATCTGCTTCATGTCGGACAAGGAGATCTGACCCCACTTCCCAGGGATGAGATTTTGGGGGAAATTTACTTCTCAGGGCCGGTAGAGATTAGTGAGAATATTATTATGCACATTGTAAATGCTTAAGTGAATGGTAGTTATTGTGTTGTTGTTTGCAATTCAGTGTTAAATGCTGTGATGAGGGAAGCATCAGGATTAGATCTTACCAGGGAGGGTGGGGGATCAGGGCAGGCTTCCTACAAGAAACCACAGCCAAATTCTCAGTGGTAAAGAGGAAAGGCCCCAGGGTATTTCTTTCCTGGCAGCTGGACCTTTCTGAGTAAGCCTGTGGCATACTACACTGCCAGGTGCTTCCCAAACCCTTTGGGGTTAGGGGGGGGTGTTGAGGGGAAGGGGGAGGGAAGGGGTGGGTGAGGAGGGGAGGAGGGTGTGAGAGGGTGGGTTAGGAGGAGGTGGGGAAGGGAAGGGCTGACAGGTTACATGGTATTCCGGAGGCACCAGCCCAGGAGGAACTGCCGTTCCATTCCGTGTGACTCCTGCCGTACAGTAGGCTCTCAACCTTCACCTAGGGCACAGGAGTCCTGGTGTTCTGTCCAGGGCTTGTGCTTCAAAAAAAAAAAAAACCACATACTGGATTTGGACCTTGGAAATTAGCTGGAATCACTAGTCTTCGTGACCCTAGTTTAGTCCCTTCCTCTCTCTAGGATTCAGTTTCCTCACCTGTAAAATAAGAGAGTCGACCTAGATCAAGATCTCAAAGTCACGTGCCTCCAGGGCCCAGGAACTTGGTGAGGCGTGTGGGCCAAGTGGGAACTGCGGGGTTAAGGAAGTCACCACAGCAAAGGGGCAGCCGGAGTCCAGCCCTTCGCCGTGGGAATGCGGGCCCAGTAATGTCAGCTCTTCCTATTTTTCATGAACTTGTAGAAATCTGGAAAATCTCCCCTATTTCAGTGTCCAGTAACCAGCCCAAACTTTTCAGTAAACGTCGTGCTGGCTGAATGAACAAGCCGGTGGGCCCAGTTTGCCTTCCCTGGAATGGCTTCTCTCAGGGGAGTGCTCTGACTCACGTTTGCCGCTTTTTGTGCCTAGAAATTGCTCCCAGGATTCCCGGTGGGCCTCTCTCTGCCAATGGTATGTAATATATGACCTTGGGCAGTGAGGTCAAATGCTGTGAGTCTGTGGCTGTGCCCCCACCACAGAAGTGCTCTGAGATAGGGCCTGGGCCTTGAACCCAGTCCCTGGTAGCCATCCAGAAACTCAGAGCTTTCTAGAAATTCCTGGAAACCCCCGCAGCCCCAGACCCTTGGCAGGCTCATCTGACCCACCGGACTCCAGGTGGCCAACAAACATGCTCTGGTAAAGCAGAACTTGGATTCACAGGAAATATGTCTGGGTGGAGCCTTAGGTACCCATCCAGTTCAATTCCACCATTTCACAGACCCAGACTGGGAAGGAGTCTGCCCCAGATCCAGGGGGACCCAGGTCCCTGCTTAAGGGATAGTGGTCACTAGTGAGCACTTCAGAACCAGGCAAACCTGGGTTCAAATCCTGACTTTGCACTTGCCAGCTCCTGATGTTAGACCTTTCTCTAGATAAATAAACCTGCTTCATAATCCACTTTGTTTCATGTTTCATGTCTCTACACCTTTGCTTCACTTCCTTTCTTAGGAATTCCCCTTTCCCTACATTTTTCTCTCCTAAAAACAAATCTTATTTTCAATAATCAGCTCAGATTTCAACTCCTCTAAAGACTTTCATCCATTTATTCATTTGAATATGTAATACATTCACAAAGACATTCAAAGTTCAAGTGGAATGAAGTCTTTCTTGATCTTTAGCCTTTATCCCAGCATCTTTGACCTCTCCCTCCATTAATCTGCCTCAGCATCCAGCATGGGGTCTTGGAATGAATGGGGAATGATTATAAGATTCATCTTGGGATGAAATACTATGCAGCCATTCAAAATGAAGTGGAATGATTTTGAAAAATATTCACAAATTGTTGTTGTCTTAAAAGAGTAGAGATCTGGGAGGTGGGGGGTGCTGGGACGGTGGGCTGGGATGGGAGTAAAAGACAGAAAACTGTACAAGAACAATAATAAAAATAAAATAAAAAAAGAGAGTAGAGATCCCACTTCATACAAAACAGTAGGATCCAATTTTGTAAAAAAAAAAAAAAAAAGACAGTGTATATATAGAAAAAGATCCAAGGCTGTGCAGTAAAATCTTTCCAGTGGCATTTAGTGGGGGGCCAACTTACAGGTGATTTTTTTCCTACTTCCCTTTTTCTGTTATTCTTCCTTTTCATAATTTTCTACATAATCATCGATTCACTTTACAGTCATTATACAATAAATTCTTTATGCTGTTGAATCTCTTATACTCTTTGACCACCCAACAAGTCTGGGTGATCAGGAAAGTGAGGATTATTACTCCCATTTTAGAGCTGCACAGACTGAGGTTAGAGGAGGGTCTAGGACTTGCCCAAAAGCTGCAGCTAACGCATGGAGCCAAGACTGAAACCCAGATCCTCCCAAGTCCTGTTCTTTGTTTCCTTAAGGGAAACCCCCTGTTACTTCCTGCATTCTCCTAGCCATGCACACATGGCATCTAAAGATTGAGCAAGGTACAGAGAGGCCAGTAAGAACGGACATGAAGCGACGTCTTGAAGAGGGCTGGGGAAGCTTTGCCTAATGTTGACTTCCCTGTAATAAAAGTCATATGTTGTTTTAGTCAAAGCTCTTTGCAAAGATCTATTCAAACTAGTTTAAGTGAAGAGAATATGAATGTACTGGAAGGGCACTGCTACCTCTCACTGAACTCCAAAATAATGCAGCCTTAGGAGGCCTGGGAAAGAGTCAAAAGTCCTGAGAATCAGTTAGAGCTGTTTTGATTGCAAGTAACAAAGTCAACTCAAGCTCTGTAAAGAAGAAAGGACTTTATTTGAAAGACACAAGAGTGTCCTCTGGAACCCACAAACAGGAATGTCAGCAGGCCCAGAAGAAGGGAGAAGAGCACTTTAGGGACCAAAGAAATCCTTTCTCTTCCCCAATTTGTTTCTGATGTGTTTTTTTCAGGCTGCAGACCAGCTTCTCGGCTTCTCTGGTCTGGGTGGAGAGAAGACATTCTGTTCCCCAGCTCTCTCCAGCGTCCCATGTGTAGTTCCGGCCACACAGAAAGACTGGACCTCTCACCAAGTTCCCAGGGAAAGGACTAGAACCGGCCAGCCTTGGATCTGCTGCCACACAGGTCCAGTCTGCTATGGTCAAAGATAGGATCACATGGTACAAAAACAGCTGCCAGGAGCCAGCCTTCATTTCTTCTTTTCCCTGAGCACTCTACAGATTGGCTTTCTCTGTCTACCCAGACACGTGACAGAAGATGGCTGCACCAAGAATCCTAAATTTTCTCCGGTTCCTCATCCCAGCCACACTAGAAACCAACTGATACTGTAGACCCCCATTTTGGAAGCTTCTGGAGAGAAAATTGGATGACCCCAACTCAGGTGACCCTGGTACCATCCCTGTGTCCAGGAGAAAGGGAGGGGTCCTGTCCTACCAAATGATTGCCCTGGCCCACACTGTGGGGAGAGGACAATTCTCAGAAAATGTGATTGTTGTGAACTGGGCAGATGCCTCACAAGAAGAGGGCTCTTCCTGGGACAATTACACTGTGTCATGACTGCTCAGCTTGAAAGCATCTCCATAAAGCAGGGACTCGCCTTACTATCTTCCACTGAAGCCCCAGGAAAACTGGAGTGTCTTTTCCTTTTAAGGACATTAGGATTAGGAGCCTTTGTGCACACACACTGACTAATTCGATTTGTCCAGCATGTTGAGCAATTACCTTGAGCTGGGCCAGGCCCTGCCTGTCCAGAGATGATCAGATATCATCTCTGCTCAGTAGGTCCCACCCACCCCTGCCCCCAATATTGTGTTTCTGTCAGTCAAGTTCATTTAGCAATCTGTTATTTCCGACACAGCCTGCTTTGAAACTTCCAGCTGACTGAATTAGGAGGCACTAAATTGCAGGAATTCATCTGAGAGTTCAGATCACAGGAACTAATAATGTACTTGATCTCCTTACTCTGAATTTTCATTTTTTTTTAAAACAAAAATATTATGAAGGCCATTGAGAGTGGTGAAATTGATATCTGGTTGGGATTTCCCAAGCAGCCTCCAAGGCCTGTCATTATGGGCTGGAATCTGGGCCAGACACACGCATGATGCTCTCCAGCGCCTGCCTTGGCTTGTCCTGTTATTAATGGTTCTGCTGAAGACGTGAAAGGAACACATTTTCAATGTGGACCAAGTTCCAATTCTTCCGTTTACTACCTGGGTCACTGCAGGTGGTGCACTTGCCCTTTCTGAGCCTCAGTTACTGCCTCCTTAGGAAAGGAAGCAGGGCCCTGGCCAGTCGGTTAGTGTGCGGTCCTGATATACCAGCGTTTTGGGTTTGATCCCTGGGCAGGGCACATACAAGACTCCATCAATAAATGCACAAATAAGCAAAAGAACAAATCAATGTATTTTTTTCTCTCTCTCCCCCTCCCTTTCCTCTCTCTCTAAAATCAATCAATAAAACATTTTTTTTCTTTAGAAAAAAAAAGACACAGAATCTCAGACGAGTTGCTATTACTTCTGGGAGAAGTAGGGGATTTCAGTAAGCAGCAAAAAGACATTTTCACCTATTACTTCATTACGTAGCCTGAATTAACTACCAAGAGCTTGTGTTTCGCTTGACTTTGAAAACGAATTTTAAAAACTCAGAGTAGACCACAGACAAATTAAGGGAAAACGTTGGGTGTCAGCTTTTAACACGTCCAGGCACATGTTGCTGCCGACATCCTCCTGCGCTAAAGCCGAGTCCGTGGTGCTGCTGCCGCAGGTGGGTTTTTCTCTCCTTCTACCTCACTCAGAAGCCCCTCACTCAGAAGCAGGGATCCTAGGGTTTCCCTCTTGGCTGCCCCAAGGGCCTGCAATATAATTTGTGGGATCCTGTGAAAAACGAAAGTGTGGGGCCTCTTGTATGAAAAGCAGGGGGGGAAACACTGTTGAAAATAATAACATGTAATGCTTTTTCCTTTTCTGCAGGTCTCTCTCGACTTGTCCTAAGGAAAGAAAAAATAAAAATTTCACTTATTAACACGAATTTTACCATTCACGTTTATATTGTGCAATGCCAGGTTTAAATGCAAAAAAAGAACATTCAACTCCTGTGTGGAATAACCAGATTCACACAGTTTGCCTTTTGCGAGTTGTCCGTGCATTTGTATTTTTTTCTCTTTGCTACAGCAGTGGAAATGCTGCACAGAGCAGGCTCACCTGTGTTTATTTCACGTCCTGATACACGCACATTCTACCAACACTCTCGCTCAGCTCTCCGTTATGTAAGAAAAGACTAAAACGAGAAGGAATTATGGGTTGCCCTATCCTCCTTTTTCCAACATCATTTTCAGCATAAGTAGTTGGCTAATAATACAGAGAAGGCACATGAGCAAGACAGAATATGATAGGGTTCTTTGATTATTCATGTTGCTTGGAACATTAGTGCCTTCTTTCTGTGTTCAAGCAAGTTCTGATTCAATAGAAAGTCCTCTCAGCGCTGTGGCCCCACTTACTCAGTCTTGGAGTAACCCATTTACCTTGTACTTGACTTGAGTCCCACTGAACCCTCCTGCACGGTGTATCCACTAGAGTTCTATGCCATGGGACCTCACTTACAAAACACCAGTTCAAGGATAAAATTATTAAGAATTTCAAGATGGCGACAGCAACCGAAAGGACCTTCAGGATGAGGCACCCTGTGGGGCTGCATAGGGTGTACACAGGTAACTCAGCACAGTGGAGCACACACTAGGTGTGCAGCGGTCAAGGGAGAGCTTTGCACAGGGAGTTAGGAGACATGTTCTGATTCCAGTGATGCTGCTGGTTTTGGCGGAACCTTGGATTAAATATTTCTGCTTCACTAGCTTCCAGATATACCTATAAGATTATTTCCCTGCCAGCATCAAAGCCTTCCTTGGTCTCTTCTTGCTTTATGTCTCAGCCTAAATGCTACCTCCTTACAGAGGCCTCCCCTGATCACCCTAACAAATGCCCCCTGCAATTGTTTTCATCACTATGCCCTCTTGATCTCCTTCATAACACTTTCTCCACACTGTGATGATATACTGATTTCTGTGTGTGTGGTATTTTTCATGCCTCGTCCACCAGAATGTGAACTCTATAAGGTCAGGCTTATATTGGGTTGGTGTCTGGTTGTAGTACAGAGCAGGTATTTTGTAAATATATGTTTGAATGAAAACTGAACTCCAGGAGGATTCCCCCAAGGGGATTCTAATGAACCAAAAACTGTTCATGAAGCAAAAAACTGCTTGTGATATAGTATTGAGTTCAAATAAATAACAAGTACAAAACTGGATATCAAGAATGATGCCTGGAAAAAAATACAATAAAAACATTTCTAAAAAAACCCCAGAATGATGCCTAAGTTCATTTAGAAAAAGAGTAAATACAAAGAAAATATCTGCAGGATTCATGCATAAATGCTAACAGTGGTGGGATTATATGTGATTTTCATTTTCTTGTTTTTGCATACCTGTGTTTTCTTTTTTTTTTTTAAGATTTTATTTATTTATTTTTAGAGGGAGGGGAAGGGAGAGAGAAAGAGAGGGAGAGAAACATCAATGTGTGGTTGCCTCTCATGCGCCCCCTACTGGGGACCAGGCTTGCAACCCAGGCATGTGCCCTAACTGGGAATCGAACCAGTGACCTTTCAGTTTGCAGATTGACGCTCAGTCCACTGAGCCACACCAGCCAGGGCAAGACCATGTATGTTTTAAATTTTATTTACCAAAAGGATTGTCACAATTCACCTTTTCAGTAGCAAGGAATGAGAGTACTCCTTTTTCCACATTCTTATTAGCACTGGATGTCTGTTCTCTATTTTCATCAATATAATAGGGGCAAAATGCTGTCTCATTGTGTCTGTTATTGGAATTTCCCTGGTCAGTAGAGTTGGTAAGCAGTTTTTCATATGTTTATTGACCTTCTGGGTTTCCTGTTCTTGGAATTGCCTGTTCATATCCTTTGCTCACTTCTCTGTTGAATTGATTATCTTTTTTTTATGACAATTTTTACAGGCTTTTTTGTATAGTAGGAGTTGTAAAACTTTGTCTTTCGTCTGTGTTGTAAATGTTTTACCAATTGGTCATTTATTTCTTACTTTGTTTTTTGAGTCTTCTCCAGTCCAAAAATATAGGGTTTTTTTTTTTTTTTGTAACTTAAAATTGCCAGTCATTTCCTTCAAGGCTTGGGTTTGCCTTATTTTGGAAGGTTTTCTCACCCAAGGCTTTGTAAATGTTTTCCTATTTTTTTCTAATACTTTTCCTTGTGGCCATTTAAAAAGGATTAGTTATTGCTCCATTTCATGTAAAATGTAAGACTCTTGCAACAAGATAATTTCATTTACACTCCCAATATTCTCCCTTCTGTATTATTGTCTTACATTTCTTGTGTATATGCAAATATTTTAATACCATATTACTGTTTTTGCTTTAACCAGTCTGCTGTCTTTAAAAAAAATAAGAAAATGTAAAGTACAAATTTTCCTGTTATGTTGAGATATAATTGACATATACCATTGTATTTAAAAGATAATTTTAAAAATATTATTTACATATTTATCATTTCCAGTGCTTTTCATTCTTTATTGAAGATCTGAGTTCTATCTGGTCTCATTTCCCTTCAGCCAGGAGAATTTCCTTTTAGCATTTCTTATGGCTGGCAACAAATTCTCTTTAACTTTTGTTTTTCTGAACATGTCTCTATTCCACTGTCATTTTCCAGGGATATTTTTACTGGATAGAATTCTGGATGGACACTTCCTCTATTTCAGCGTTTTCAAGATCTTGCTCCAGTGTCTTCTGGCACCAGTTTCTAATGAGAAATGAGTTGTCACTGTAATTTTTCCTCCTCTGTATTTCAATAGCTTATTTTTCTCTGCCTGCTGTTGAGATTGTCTCTTTATTCATGATTTTTAGCACTTTGAATCTTATGATTTTAGGTGTGTGTGTGTGTTTGTATTTATTCTACTAGAGAATGGCTGAGCTTCCTGGATCTGTAGGATGTTTTCTGCCACATTTGGGAATTTTTGGTCCTCTTTCGTCACATAGTGTTTCTGCCCCATTATCTTTTCTGTCCTTCTGGGCTCCTGTGACAGGTATGTTACAGTTTGGTACTGTCTATCACACGGGGACATAAAGACTCTATTCCTTTTTTCTGTTTGTTTTTCGATTTAGATAATTTCAGTTGATTCTTCAAGTTTACACTGCACTTTGAAATCTTTTGTTAGCTTTATGTGGTGAGTTTTTTTTTTTTTTTTTTTTAGAATTTTTTTCCTTTTTTAGAATTTTTTTATTTATTTATCTTTAGAGGGGAAGGGAAGGAGAGAGGGAGAGAAACATCAATGTGCGGTTGCCTCTTGTATGTCCCCTGCCGGGAACTGGCCTGGCAACCCAGGCATGTGCCCTGACTGGGAATCGAACCGCGATCCTTCGGTTCGCAGGCCCGCGCTCAATCCACTGAGCTACACCAGCCAGGGCGAGTTTTTAATTTCAGATATTGTGCTTCTCTGTTCTAGAAATCTCACTTTTAAATATTTTCCATTTGTCTGCTGAGATGTTTCCTCAGTGTATCCATTTTTTCCTTTAAATTCTTGAACATGTTTATAGTGGTTGGATTAAATCTTTTCTGCTGATTCCAACATCTAGGTCCTCTTGGGGTCTTTTGCTGTTAACTTTTTCTCTAGACAATGTATCTCATTTTCTTTCATCTTTGCACATGTAATAATTTTTTTATGGTATGGTAGACATGAATGCTACATGGTAGGGAATCTGGATTTTGTTGCAGTCTTTTCAAAGGTTTTGAGGGTTTTGTTTTGTTTTTTCTTTTCTTTTCTTGGTAGGTGGTTAATCACTGGTAAACTTCCTTGTTCCTATCAGGGTTGGTTTTAAGTTTTGTTTAGGAGATCTCTTTCGGTTTTATCTTTGGTACTAGGGCAGGGCCCTTAGGCTAGGATTTAGTCCTTAATCCTAAAGCAGGGTCTTTTAGAGGGTCTCAACCGAATGCCCAAAATGTTTAGCATGTCCACTCTGGCTGGGCTTGAATTCTAACATGTTCCAACACTGAACAGACTCTGGTATTTCTTTTGTAAATTTTTTAAATAAATCACATATTAATTTGTATTTTTAACAAATACCTCAGGTGATTCTATTTTTTTTTAAAAGATTTTATTTATCTATTGAGAGAGGAGAAGGGAGGGAGAAAGAGAGGGTGAGAAACATCCATAGTTGCCTCTCACAGGCCCTCAGCTGGGGACCTTGCCCACACCCCAGGCTGGTGACCTGGCCTGCAATCCAGGCATGTGCCCTGACTAGGAATTGAAGCTGTTGAAGCTGCAACCTTCTGGTTCCCAGGCTGGAGCTCAATCCACTGAGCTACACCAGCCAGGACCAAACTCTGGTATTTTATTCAGCTCTCAGTCTTGAGCAAATGTTCTGTGCTGAGCCTCACAGAGTTTCATTCTGCACACATGCAGCCCACAGCTCAGCCTCCTTTAACCAAAGACTCTTGAGGAATTCCTGTGTGGACACCTCTGCCTCTTTCCACACCTATCACTCCCTCCTCTTCTGAACCCTGACCCGCAAGTTCCTGCTGCTTCAGCAACCCCACATACTGATTTCTGCCTCTTCAGCGCAGGAAGACTACTGCTTTGCTGGAGATCCACCTTTCTCCACTGTGGTTGGGAAATTGTTCCCAGGCAGAAAGCCAGAACAAACAAGGAGTGCATCTTGTCTATTTTCCTTTTCTCAAGGATCAGAGTCTATGTTGCCTGTTTTCCAGCGCTTGAAAACAATCACTTCTGATTTCATTCAGTTTTTCAGTTGTTTAGGATTAGAGGATTAGTTTGTCAGCATTTGAAGTCTCATTTTCTAAACATCTTTTTAGAGGTATAATGGACATACAATGCATTGTACATAGCTAAAGTGTACAATTGATGAGTTTTTAAAAATATTTTATTTATGATTTTAGAGAGAGAAGGAGAGAGAGAGAGAAAAACATCGATTCATTGTTCCACCAAATTATGTATTCATTGGTTGATTTTTGTGTGTCCCCTGACAGGGGATTGAATCTACAACCTTGGGGGGTCAGGACAGTACTCTAACCAACTGAGGTATCTCACTAAGGCCAATCGATACGTTTTGATTTATGCATATACCCATGGAAGCATCAGCACAATGAAAAAATGTAGATAATGGACCTCACTGGTGTGGCTCAGTGGGTTGGGCATTGTCTGGTAAACGGAAAGGGTGCCATTTCCATTCTGGTCATGGCACCTGCCTGGATTGCTAGCCAGGTCCCCGGTTGGGGGTGTTTGAGAGGCAGCGATTGACATTTCTCTCCCGCTCTTTCTCCCTCCCTTTCCCTCTCAATAAAAAGAAATAAATAAAATCTTTAAAACTGAGGACATCTCAGCTGTAAGACCTTCTGAACCTTGTGTCTTCCAAAATGATTGATACCGACCTTTCAATCTCTTTTATAGTTATTAGTCTATTTAGGCTTCTTTCTCTTGTTGAGAGAATTAGAATATTTTTATTTTTTGCCAGGAAGTCATTATTTGCCCTAGATTTCCTGATTATTTGCTATAGGGTTACACATATGGCCTTTTGTAATTCTTTTAATTACCACTCTTAGTAATTATATTGCCTTTCTTATTCACAATTATCATTTATTATTCTTTTTTTCTATCCTTTACCCCTTATTCAGGCTTGCCAGGATATTTTTCCTTTCTATTTTACTGGTCCTTTCACCTGCTTTGGACAAATTGCTATTTTTTTTTTTTTTTTAGAATTTCTACTTTCTTTTGGTTTACTTGTACTATTTATTTTCATTTTCTTGTATTAATTTTTAAGTTTGTATATTTAATTCATTTTTCTTTTTTAAAAGTAATAAAAACTTTTAAGACTACACAATTTCCTCTGAGTATGACTTTAGCAGTATTGTTATGGTTGGTATGAAGTGTTTTATTCATAAGATTACAGAGGATTTGAAATTATACTTTTTGTTTTTGTTTAGTTAGGAGATTGTTTCTTAATTTCCAAGTGGTTATATTTTTTCATATCTTTGCTGCTAATGTTGAATTTTATTAGATTATGTTAGAGAATGCAGCCTATGTAATCTCTTCTATTTGGAGTATTTGGAAGATTCAAAAAATAGTCTCACTTTTTTTGTTTTTTACTACAATTCAGTGGCTTTTAGTATATTCATAAGGTTGTTCAGCTACCACCACAATCAATTTTATAACATTTTCATCACTTCAGAAAGAAACCCATACCTTTTGGCTGTCATTTCCCCACCCCTCCCACCCCCCAAATCCTAGGCAAGTCACTAATCTACTGTCTGTCTCTATAAATTTGCCTATTCCGGACATTTCATATAACTGTAATCATATAACACGTGGTCTTTTGTGTGGCTCCTTTCACTCAACGTTTTTAGGATTCATGCATATTGCAGCATGTATCGGTACATTCCTTTTTATTGCTCAATAATACTCCGTTTTATAGGTATCGCACATTTTATTTACCCATTCTTAGTTGATGGGCACTTGGGTTATTTATACCTTTTACCTATTACAAATAATGCTATATTTTCTTTTTTTTAAATTTATCTGGTATGTTTTTCACCATTTATCAATCTATTTTCATTCTTTTATTTTTAACCTTTCTTTCACACATAATTTAGGTGTTGTTTTTTTTCATATTTAAGACTCAGCTAGATTTTTTTTTTAAATCCTATTTGACAATTTCTGTTTTTGAGAGTGGAATTTAGCCTGTTTATTGTATAATGGGTACATTGGATGTTGTTCCTTTCATCCTATTTTATGGTTATTATTTATTTTACTTTATTATTTCTTCTTTCTCCTTTTTTCTACTTTTGCTGCCTTAATCACATTTTCTTAACCTGTTGTTTTATAAGCTTACTGTGCTTTTTAATTCTACCATGGTTCCCTTTCCATTGCTAACATCATAATCAAATGTATATTTCTTTATTAACATGCCACAATCAGATAGTGCCTAACCCTTTAGAGCATGTTTATTTTTCTATTCTCCCCAAGTCTCAATGCCTCCACTTCGTTAAAATATATTGCCATTCCTAGTCCAGGGTTTTAATTAGAATTCTTTTTGGTTCATTTCTTCTGTTTTGAGCATATTTGGAACAAACAATACAAGTTTTTTGGACATTTTTACAACCTAGAAGGCAGCTAAGGACAGAAAGTGAATTCTCTTTTAGTAAAATACTATTTTGCATTTTAACTAAAAAATGACATGACTGGCCATGCTGATCACATTCACAATTTCAGGTGAGCAGGCCGTATGTTGATAATCCAGAATAGTTTTCTGTTTTGGGATGTCCTTAACATAGAGATACTCGCTCCACCCAGCTGCCACTTTTGGGGATCGTAGATGTGTGCTGTGCTTCCCTCTGCTCTGCTTTTGCTTACGTGCCTGGACCGGTTTCTCTCTTCAGTCTCCCTCTTCCCAGACCCATCTCTTCCAGAGGCCTTTTCTGACCCACACTAGATGTGAGAGCTTCTTCCTTTGAATCCCACAGGTTATCTTGTTTTTATCTCTTCCGACACATCATTAGGCTTTGTATCACTGGGGTTTGGGTATTTCCGTATCTTTACCCCTCTTCTCTTCCCTTGGGGTGGGGCGAGGTATCTTGTCTTTGTATTCCCAATGCCTAGCACAGTCCCTGCTGCTAATACATACTGAGATGAAAGGACTGGAAGTAATAAATTGGTCAAGGAACTACACACTTCAATGAAAAAAGAAGCACTTTGATTTAATGATTTGTACACTTATTTTTTGCATCTATGAGACAAAGTATTTATAGAGAACTGTCTTCATCATACCCTAGATATGCATTCTTGAGACTTTCCTTTCTAAAAGCACAACACTAAAAAAAAAAAAAAAAAGAAAGAAAGAAAAAAAAAAGAACATTTATCATTCACTAATGGTATTAACTATCCTTCATCTTAGGGCTTCCAACTGTCTAATGCTCCTGTGTCCTGGGAATTTTTATCTGTTTAGAAGCTAAACTTAGCCCTGGCTGGTGTGGCTCAGTGGATTGAGTGCCGGCCATGAACCAAGGTTTGCCGGTTCGGTTCCCAGTCAGGGCGCATGCCTGGGTTGTGGGCCAGGTCCCCCATGGGGGGCATGCAAGAGGCAACCACACATTGATGTTTCTGTCCCTCTCAAAAATAAATAAAAGATATATATATATATTTCAAGAACTTGATGTAGCTGCCCTTATACTGGTGCTAGAAATCTATCCTGCTCTTCCCTCACTGCCTCAGGGGTTAGTGGTGAGACAGACAAATCAACTAACTGAGTGACTGCACTCTGGTGAGGCCAGAACCTGTGAGTGGGGAGGGAAGCCACAGGTGGGCCCCTACCCAGCCAAGGAGTGCTTCTCAGAGACTATCCAGATCAGAAAACTATGAAGATGAGGCAGACAGCCAGATATGGGTGGTGGAGGGAAAGGGTGGCAGAAGTATACTTACTGAGCAGAGAAAACAAGTGCCAGAGAATATGCACATTTGGAGAAGTATAATTACTTCAGAGGGGTTGGAGTGTCCCGACAAGAGATGAAATTTTTCTGTCTTTCTTACATTTCATTATTATTTTTTAAAAGATTTTATTTATTTATTTTTAGACAGAGGGGAAGGGAGGGAGAAAGGGAGAAACATCAATGTTTGATTGCCTCTCGAGTGTCTCCTACTGGGGAACTGGCCCACAACCTAGGCATGTGCTCTGATTGGGAATCAAACTGGTGACCCTTTGGTTCACAGCCCAGGGCTCAGTCCACTGAGCCACAGCAGCCAGGGCTCATTTTTAATTTAATTAATTTATTTTAAAAATAAAAAGATTTTATTTATTTTAAAGGGAGGGGAAGATAGGGATAAATCATCGATGTGTGAGAGAAACATTGATCTGTTGCTTCTTGCACATGCCCCAACTAGGGACCAGGCCTAACCTGGAATCAAACTGGCGAACTTTTGCTTTGCAGGACGATGCCCAACCAACTGAGCTGCACTGGCCAGGGCTAATTTTTTTTTTTTTTTTTTTTTTTTTTAGAAACACAGTGCCAAGGCACTAGTGGTTTAGTCATAATGCAAAAGGGGCCCTCTCTTAGCAAGCAGACCTGAGCTAGCTATGGCTCTTAGGAGCTTAAAAGCTTTATGACCTACTCTTGGCCTCCTAACCTAGCTACCTCTAAAGTTCAAGGACAGTGTTTGATTCACTCTCAGCTCTGTCCCCAGCCCTGTTACAGTGCCAGGCAGCAGTTGGAGTACAGCCAATATTCATTGGATGAATAAGATGGCCACCCAGGACCCTGGGGGAGATGAATATTACCTACTGGCACACTCCTGACAGCTTGGGGCCCTTCAGGTGGGTCCTGGGGTGTCTTCGAGTAATAAAGTAGTTAACTTAGCTGCAGGTCTCCTATGACAGACTTGCTAAGGAGAATCTACTCATAGAGCAGTGATGCCCTTTATCTTGTCAGCCAATTAATTCCTTAAGAACTCCAAGTTAGGGAAGGCCTGCTGATTTGATTTTATCTGTCTTTTAAGACTGATCTTTGATCATATCCCATTCCAGCTGGACTTCCTCTCCTCTTCTTCCCTCCTCCATCACTGATGGTGCAGGATCTAATTACCTCATTACTCCTTAATTTATTTATGAAAGGCCTGAGGTTAAAGAAAAGAACAAAACTCCTGGACCCTTGTGTAAAAGCTTTTCTTTCTCCATTCCCTCCTTTATGCCCAGTAAAACTTCCTTTTCTGTCTCTGGCAAGTTGGAATTGTTCTTACTTACAAATTTAAATAAATAAACTTCCCTCCCAGGGCTGAGTGGTGGCCAGCCCTGTGGGTTAAGCCTGGCCTGCCACTCCCAATGGATCAATCAATCTTTCAGCAAGAATTCATTGATCCCACAGGAAGCAGATTTCAAAACCAGCACACAGCTCTTGGATGTCCTGGCTTCCTCTTCACAAAACACTTGGGGAAGAGTGTTTTGAAAATTTTAATTTTATTATCACGCAAATATAACATGGATACATTCAGCGTTTTAAAAATTCCAACAACACAAATAAATGCAATAACAAGTGAAAGGCTTTTGCCCTTTCCTTGCATCCTATCCCACTGTAAGAAGTTGAGTGAATCCTTTTATTCAGACCTTTAAAAATGCACTTTCATACATGTACACCTATATAAATGTCTAACTTAAAAAATAACATAAATGGGATCACAATGTAGGTGCGGCTCCCCCTCCCCTTTTTTAAACATGTTCTGGACATCGGTCCAGTCAGACCACGGAAATTTACATTTTAATGGTTGAAATAGAATTTGACAACATAGAGGGACCATTATTTGTTTCCCTGATGGGCATTTACAAAATTTCACATTTTTCAGTATTACAAGCTATGTTTCAAATACCAGTTCTCTGGGAATTATCCATTTAATCATGAACTTATTGTGGGCTCACTGTGTGCCATGCACTCTCCTCGGGGTTGCGAGTAAAGAAAACAAATACCTAAATATAGTTCTGAGTGATGGAAAAGGAGAACTTTCTTTTTTCCAAGAGGGCAAGACAGGTTGAAGATCGGTCTCTATATCAACCCAGGAGGCCGTGGAATCCGACGAGTTGTCTCCCCAGCATGGAAAGGGGCGCCAGGACCTGTAAAGGCCTGGCGAGGAAGAGGGGTGGGGGTCTTGAGTGTACTTTTCACAAACGCCCAGCGTCTGAGAGCCGCAAGGCTGGGGGCCTGTAGCAAAGAGCCGCTCACACACCATGCGCGGGACCCTGGGCGCAGGTCCGGCGGGGTGGGGCGGGGCCGAGCAGCGCGCGACCCTCAGCGCGCTCGGGGAGGTAAGGACCAGGGCGGCCTCTCTGGCCCCAGCTCCCGCGGGCTCTATGACACCGCGCTGGCTCTTGGTACGGGGCGGGGTTGGCTGAGTGGGAGGAGACTTCTCAACACCGTAGGTCTCGCGGTGTACCTAGCGCGGAGCTCTGTCGCGAGAACTGGGAAGTACCGCGCTTGCGCACTGAAGTAGTGCCTGGTGGCTGTGGCAGGTCTGCCAGCTAGTGTGGGGAGGGACATTGTAGTGTGGCGCTCTCTGCAACCCCCGGGACTCGCCACCATGAGCAGCACTTTAGCCAAGATTGCGGAGATCGAAGCCGAGGTAATGGGAGCAACTGGCGCTTCGCTCTCCGTTCGAGCGTTTTTTTTCGGTGGTGTCGCTCCTGCTTGAACTTCCTTCAGCCGCGTCTGGACTGGGCCGGCGTTCTCCGGCTTCCCTCAGCCCGGGTTCCCCGACTACCCTCAGCCCGGACCGTAGTTCCCCGACTCCTCTCAGCCTGGACCCACGTCCCCCGACGCCCCTATGCCCGGGGTCCACGTTCTCCGACTCCTCTCAGACCGGGCCTGCGTTCCACAACCCTGCACCTTGGTCGGTGCCTCCTTCCAGCGTTCAGCTGCTGTCCGAACATTGTTTCTTTTTTTTTTCCTTTTTTCTGCGAGCAACACTGAATCCCGTGCCCTTACTCCACCCCTGACTGCTCAAGTACTTCAGTATCTAGCATCCCTCCAAACCCCACCTTCCCCAGTCTCTACTTTGATGACTCCTTTTTCCCGGGAATGGAATCTTGAATTAGACATCTGTGGTTGGTAGCTGTCGATTCCACCTGGATTATTGTGTGATTCCATTGTTGAAGTGCTCAGAACTCTTTAAACCTGGGGAAGTGGTAACCTTGTGTCATACGGGGCTATGCCAGGTACAAGCCGTAGAAAAGGAATAAGCAGATGAGTTTTAGTCTAATCTGGATGCTAATTGTAATGACCTTGGTCATGTCTCCTCTATGGACCGCAGTGGTTTGTTCTGTAATGAGGAGAATGGGCTGGGTGATGGAGAGAATGAGATTTTATTCTTTAATTTTTAAAAAATGGATTTTAGAGAGAAAGGAAAGAGGGGGCGGGGGGAGAGAGAAAGAAACACTGATTTGTTGTTTCATCCATTTATGCATTCGTCGGTCGATTCCTGTATGTGCCCTGATTGGGGATCCTATTGCAACCTTGGTGTTTCAGGACCATTGGTGTTTCAGGACGATTCTCTAACCAACCTAGCTATCTAGCCAGGGCAGATTTTCACTCTTTTTAAAGTCTGGTTGGAGTGGATATGGGTAGGGCCCTGGCTGAATAGCTGAGTTGGTTGGAGCATCCACCTGATAGGCCAAGGTTGCAGCAGGTTCCATCCTGGGTCAGGGTACATAAAAGAAACAACCAGTAATTGCTTAAATAAGTGGAATAATAATCTCTCCCCCTTGTCACCCCCCCCCCCCCCGCCCCACTGCCCCGGTCTCGGTCTCTGTCTCTGTCTCTCTCATCAGTTAAAAAAGAAGGTACGGGTATACTGACATTAGAGGGACCTAGGAAGAAGCATTCTCAGAGCTGGGGTAGCATTCATTCTGGATATTTTATTCTGTAGGAACTGCTTCTGATTTATGGCTGTGATTCTTCCCTTGTAGATGGCTCGGACTCAGAAGAACAAGGCTACGGCACACCACTTAGGGCTGCTTAAGGCTCGCCTTGCTAAGCTTCGCAGAGAACTCATTACTCCAAAAGGTGGTGGTGGTGGTGGGCCTGGAGAAGGTTTGTGTTTTTCTTAAACTTTTTTTTTATCCCTCTGTTGTAATTTCTATCAAAGTAATATAGGCATGTGGCTTAAAAATAATTTTAAAATTTCTGTCAAAGTACATTTGTATTTTTCTAAGACTGAATTCTTGAATTGTGTTTATTCTACTGGTTTCAAAAGCAAATGAATATTGTCTAAGTGAACTAGGGTTTTATTGATGTATATATTGTACTGATCCCAGTACATTTATAGGAATATGTAAATATATACAGTCAGTATGATAAAAAGTAAGGAAATGGATGCAAAAGGAAATGAAAGTAGGAAGAATAAGCTGAAGCCAAGAGATAAGGTTAGGACCAAAAGTAATGTCAAAGTCTGTACACTTCCTAGAGCAGGGCCATAAATTTGGCTTTGAACGTGTTTTTAGCCATTGTAAAAAAAAAAAGAAAATTCAATCACACAGTTCCCAGGGTTTGTAAGATAAAAAGGAAACCTGTTTTTTAGATTATTTATATATAATACTTGAGTCTCAAATACCATGAGTACCAGAAAGTTATATAACAGTTTAAGTGGTAGAGGGACAAAGTTTTTATATCAAACAGTTCATTAAATATTGTGAATTGCTATAGGGGGATTTCATGTGCTTAAGTTCTACTCCAGAGGTAAATTGTAAAAAATTGCAGCAGTAGGTCCTAGTGAGATAGGGAGCCAGAATGTGAAAGGATTTACATGCGTCTTAATACTCAGAGGTAACTTTCTTACTCTTTTTGATATTTGTTAATGTTTTAGGTTTTGACGTGGCCAAGACAGGTGATGCTCGAATTGGATTTGTGGGTTTTCCATCTGTGGGCAAGTCAACACTGCTCAGTAACCTGGCGGGGGTATATTCTGAGGTGGCAGCCTATGAGTTCACTACTCTGACCACTGTGCCTGGTGTCATCAGATACAAAGGCGCCAAGATTCAGGTGAGTCAGTTCTGCAGGCTAAGGAAGGGAGACATCCATTCTTTTATTCATTTAAAAAGCATTTATTGGGAACTGTCTGTATGCCAGACCTGATCTTTGATCTACCAGGCCCTCATTGTCTAGCAGGGAAGATAAAGCAGTGAAGACAATACTACACGTTCTGGCTGATGTGACTCGGTTGGAGTGTCCTCCCATACTCCGAAAGGTTGGGGGTTTATTCTGAGTCAGGGCTCATACCCAGGTTGTGGGTTTGATCCCAGCTCTGGGTGTATATGGGAGGCAGCCAATCAATGTTTCTCTCTCAATGTTTCTTTCATAATGTTGTGTGAAAGAAACATTGATCAGTTGGCTCCTGCATGTGCCTTAACTGGGGACCAAACTCCTGACCCAGGCTTGTGCCCTGACTGGGAATCGAACCGGTAACCTTTTGCTTTGTGGTATGACACCCAACCAACTGACCACACTAGTCAGGGCAGAAGATTCATAGTTAAAGTAATATTCACATACTCATAAGGAAGATTGGATTTGGATCGCCTAAACTTTGGATACTTGAGAAATAGATCATTGTATTTGATCTGCTCAGATTTATAATCAGTTTTTCCTTTTCTTTTCTCTCCTGGTCCTTAATCTTGCAGCTTTTGGATCTCCCAGGTATCATTGAGGGTGCCAAGGATGGGAAAGGTAGAGGCCGTCAAGTTATTGCAGGTGAGTGGTCCAGGGCCACCATCCTGGAATGTCATTGCTTTACCAGGTACTGTTCCTTTAGATGGGGACTGTGGGTTTGGAGAGGATACTGTAGTGTAGGGCATAAACCTGACTTCTTACTGGAATAGAATGTCAGAATTTGTGGGACATCAGATTGCATTTGAGGGGAAACTCTAAAGATAGGAGAAGTAAAGTGCTTTGCCCCAGTATTGCAGTGTTCATGGCAGATTTTGAACTCAGGTTTCCTGACTCTCACCCATGCTTTTCCTTCTTTTCATTAAGGAAACTCTAATAAAATGCAAATTATAAATTGCAACAGTCTGCTATGCTGCCTCTCCTCACCTTCACTCTCACTCCCCATTGGCAACTGTACTGTCAACTCTTAATTATTTCCTCTGCTACTTACCTTCACACTTTTAAAAATTGAGCTTTTTTTGCTATTTCATGGTTAATGAATTTTAGATATCATCTATTTTTTTATGGAGGAGAATGAACTCTCTTTTAGTCCATACCTGTTTTCCCATTTTTTTTCAAAGAAGTTATATCACAAGTTTTAGTTAAGTCATCAGTCATGACATGATTGTATAATGACAATGTAACTTTTGTTCAATGCTGAGATAAGTAATATTATGACTTTTTTTTTCTTGTTGAAATGTGTTTCTTTGCCTTAGCTGGTATGGCTCAGTGGGTTGAAAGCTGGCATACGAACTGAAAGGTCACTGGTTTGATTCCCCATCAGGGCACATGCCTGGATTGCAGGCCAGGTCCCCGGTTGGGGTTGTGCAAGAGGCAGCTAATCGATACTTCTCTCACACATTGTTGTTTCTCTCCCTCTCCTTCTCTCTCCCTTCCCCTCTCTCTCTAAAAAAATAAATAAATACAATATTAAAAAAAGAAAAAAATGTTTTTTTTAAAATTTGCTTTTCATGGAGTAAATAATTGGTTATTGTTTGGTTTTGTTTACTTTTTCTGTATTGCTAATATTTTTCAAATGTTCCAACAGATTTCAAATGTCTATCAGTCAATATTTTTCTAAATACTTAAATATAGTTCTAGAGCCCTGGCTGGCGTAGCTCAGTGGATTGAGCGCGGGCTGTGAACCAAAGGGTCACAGGTTCAATTCCCAGTCAGGGCACATGCCTGGGTTGCAGGCCAGGCCCCTAGTGGGGGCCACGTGAGAGGCAACCACACATTGATGTTTCTCTCCCTCTCTTTCTCCCTCCTTTCCCCTCTCTAAAAATAAATAAATAAAATCTTTAAAAAAATATATATAGTTCTAGAAATAATCTTGCTGATTTTATTCTCTCCCCCAGACCCTGACTCTACTGTTCCATACACTTTGTCTTCATAGCTCAATATGGATTGTTGACTTTCTAGACCAGGACTGTCCAGCGATAGGAGTGTTCCGAATCTCTGCTGTTCAGTATGGTAGCTCCTAGGCATGTGTGGCTGTTGAACACTTTAAATGTGCCTAGTGCAATTGAGGAACTAAATTTTATACTTTAATTTTAATTAATTTAAATGCAAATAGCCACAGGTGGCTAGCAGAATCTGTACTGGACAAAGCACCTATAGACTTTTTGCATGGCTGTTATCCTGATATTTTCTTCTGTGTTCATGTGTGGGATTCCCCTATTTCCTAGAGTCATTGTTTTACTTTTTGGGGGTTATTGTTATATTTTGCTGAAGCATGTTCTGTAGTAACCTCCCAAGAAAGGGTAAATGGTAGGTAAATATTTCTTTTTTTCCACTTCTACAGTATTTTTATTCTACCCTTACATTGAATTATTAATGTAGCTATTTTATAGAATTGGTGATGGAAATGCTCCTGATTGCTATAGTGGTTAGATAGGTATATGTATTTGTCATCAAACCATATGCTTAACTTTGGCATAACTTATTTTTTGTAGATTATGCCTCAATAAAGTTGACTAAAATATGCTAACCAGATAATCTTATTCTTTTAGAATTCTTACTGTTCTAAACCTTTTAAAACTCTGTTGGATTTAGGTTAATGCTTGGTTTGTTTCCTCATTCTGATTTGTTTTTGTACTAGTGAATCTAGAAGTTGATGCGTCTTCTAGGTACACTAGTAGAAAACAAGGTATACATCACAAATTGACTTCTGGCATAAATCTTTGTTATCCTTAAGAACTTCACCTGTATCTATGTATTTACAAAAACATCCTTTGTCTCTTAAGTGCAGGAACTCCCCCCACGCTCCCAATTTTGAATATTTGGATTAGATAAATCTCTAATAAACTTTGCTTGGGTATAATTTTAAGTTTTCAATTCTTCAGTGGCCCGAACGTGCAACTTGATCCTGATTGTTCTGGATGTCCTGAAACCCTTGGGACATAAGAAGATAATTGAAAATGAATTGGAAGGCTTTGGCATTCGCTTGAACAGCAAACCTCCCAACATTGGCTTTAAGAAGAAGGATAAGGGTGGTATTAATCTCACAGCCACTGTAAGTGGAGAAGGCAATATGAGGCAAGCTGGGGTGGAATGGATTGAGCTACAGGGACAGTGACATTTGGAAATTACCTGACTTGTAGCACTAATTGAAGTAACACAATGACCTTGTAATGACTGACAAGAATCAGGAGTAGGATAAGGGTCCATCTCAGACTTACCTTTGCATCTTCGTTTAATTCTTCTTCTGGGTTCTCTGTTTGGGATGGTATGGGAGTATAGACCAGTCTTATGCTTGCATGAAGCATGTGCCTGCCAACATCATGTTTTTATTCATTCAACATAGATTAATAGAGTGCCCACCATGGGCTAAGCATTGTTTTAGGCTCTGGGGAGTAGCTGGAAGAGGGAGAAAAATAGACAAAAATTCTTGCTCTTGTATTCTAATGGGGGAAAATAGCAAACAAAGTGGAGTAGATATAGTATAGTAGATGATATGGAATCTGAGGACCAAAGTAAACTAGGAAAAGGGGATGGGAAATACAGTGGGAGGGTTGCAGTTTTAAGTATGTTGATCAGAGAAGTCTTCAGTAAGGTGACATGGAGTGAATCAAATGAATGTCTTTGGGGAGAGCATTTCTTTTTTTTTGTTTCTTGTTTTTTTAAATTTTATTTATTTTTAGAGAGGAGAAGAGAGGGAGAAAAGGAGGGAGAGAAATACCAATGTGTGGTTGCCTCCCACACACCCCCTATAGGAGGCGTGGCTTGCAACCCAGGCATGTGCCCTGATTGGGAATCGAACCAGCAACTCTTTGTTTCATAGGCCTGCACTCAGTCCACTAAACTATACCAGCCAGGGCAGGAAGAGCATTTCTTATACAGGGAGCATTCATGGCTCTGAAGTAGAGCATGCCTTTGCATGTTTGAGGAACAGCAGAGCGAATAACTAGGAAAGTAGTAAGAGATGAAGTCATAGAATAGGGCCATACACACTTTATTTTGCAGGAGTTGAGTAACTGCTGTTTGGGTTCCAATCTATGGAGCAAATATGATTCTGATTTAGGTTTTAATGGAATCAGTCTGGCTGTTTGTGGAGAACCAACTGAAATGGATTATGAGCAGAAGCTGAGACACCATTTAAGAGGTTATTGCAATAAGCCAGTCAAGAAGTAAAAGCTTCTTAGACCAGGGTTGTGATAGTGAAGGAAATGCAAAGTGGTTGATTATGGAAAGGTTTTGAAAGTAGCTGATAGGAATTACACCTGGATTGAATGTGGTTTGTGAAAGAAAGAGATGACTTTTTTATTCTAAGCTAGAAAAATGCAGTCTTATTACTAAAATGGTAGGACTTTAGGTAGAATAGGTTTAGAGGAAAGGGGAAAAATCAGGACATTGAGGTTGAGATGTCAGACACCCAAGTGTTGCTGTCAACAGTTATATGAGGAATGATCTGGGCTGGGGGTGTGCACTTGGCAGTCATCAACTTTAAAGTCCTAAGTTTAGCTGAGGTCACTAGGAAGTGAGTGTAAATGCAGAGAGGTTCAAGTATTAAGCCTTGTGATCCCCTCAATGATTAGAGGTTGGCTGATGAGAAGAATCAGCAAATAAGACTTCTCAGACAAAGGAGGAGAAGAAAAACCAGAAGAGTTTGGAATCTTGAAAGCCAAGTAAAGCGTTTCAGATTGGAGGAGTGATCAATAACTGTCAGATGCTCCTTCTAAGTCATATAATTGAGGACTGAGAATTCCCTATAACGTTTAACGTCCTGGAGGTCCAGGCATTTTAACTGACATAGGTTTAAACTGTCCTGTCTGAAAGATCCTCCTCATTATCTTGTCATAATATTTGAATTTGAGCATTCATTATTCTTTTTGTATTGGCTTGCTAAGGCTGCCATAATAAAGTACCATGGACTGGGTAGCTTAACCAACAGAAATTAATTTTCTTTAATTGTGGAGGCTAGATGGGTGAGATCAAGATGAGAGGAGGGGTGGTTTCTTCTGAGCTCTCTTTCCTTTTTGTAGATGGCCATCTTCGCTCTGTCTTCATGTGATCTTCCCTCTTGTGGGTCTGTGTCCTGATCTCCTTTTCCTGTAGGGACATCAGTCACATTGGATTAGGACCTACCCATATGACTTCATTTTAACTTAATTACCTCTTTAAGACCCTGTCTCCAAATAGTTATGTTATGAGATACTAGGACTTCAACATGTGAATTTGGGTGGGAGCTGTGGAGACACTGTTCAGCCTGTGACACCTTCCTTAGAGTTTGGAAAGAGTTTCAGTTTTTAAGTATTTCCTACTAAAAGTCAGTTACTTTCATCCAGGAGAGTAGTCTTTAGAAATGAATTTGCACTTTAGCTAGGGTTATCCAGATTCATCAGTGGATGCTTTTGGGAGATTTTTTTTTTGCTTTCTGACCAGTGTCTTCTGTGCTCATTCAGTGCCCTCAGAGTGAGTTGGATGCTGAAACTGTGAAGAGCATTCTGGCTGAATACAAAATCCATAATGCTGATGTGACTCTGCGTAGTGATGCCACAGCGGATGACCTTATTGATGTGGTGGAAGGAAACAGGTATGAACCAACTGTTCACTCAGGACCCTGAGTTTGAATTTGAAGCCTTGTGATGGAAACAGCACTGCATTATGAATCTAGCAGATGTTGATTCTAACTCCAGTTGTGCTACTGTCTCAAATATTAGTGGACCTTGGTTTCCGTAGCTGTAAAATGAAGGGTTGGTCTTTATTCCTAACATCCTTTTTGCTCTGAAATTTCATTATGATGGCCAAAGTCCCCATTTCAGTTACTTGCTGTAGACTAGGCTGTCTCCTAAGCTCTGTCATATGATGGTAGAGAACCTTCTCAGTCTTCACTCCCAGAATTAGTTTGTGTGAGAAATCCTATCAGCTATCCTAACTCAGAGCAGGCCAGGCTGTGTCTGTTCTCTTCAACCTGAGGGCACATAGCTGAAACCCTAGTCCATGAAAAATCACTATTATTAATATTTGAAATTGAAAAATAATTGAAACTACTGTTAAAAATTTTCATGCATTTGGATATAATATTTTCTAGTTGCTTTCCTTTGAGTTTGTTCATATTTGTTTGTGAATTTATTTGATCCTCATTTGAAAACAAAGCCAGTGCTTTGAGTTAGGCATTTTATAAGTGAGCCCCTTGAAGCCTGGGAATTTGCAGCCTGCCTAATTATTGCTAACCTTAGCTGCCACATTGACTGGATGTTGGAATTGTGACATTGTCAGGTATTGCATTGAAAATTTCTTTATTCTTTAAAAATTATCATGAAATATAAGAAATATACTGACATTCTTACAATTCTTAAAACAACTTTGTAGGAAATTGACTCTGAGACTTGTTGATGGGCCCATATTTTAAAAGTGATTGAGCTATGAGTAGATTTAGTCTGTGAGACTCTAAAACTTGGGTTCTTTTTGTTGCAGCATATATTTTCAGTAGGTAGCTGCATGGTTGGAACTAGGGCCTGGATTTTGTTATTTCTCAACTCATAGTTCACTTTTTGGATATTCTGCTTTGTTCTGGTAGAAAGTTTTTCTTTGTGGGGCAGGGGGTTGATTTGCCTCTTATGATCCCTTTGGAGAGTGTCTCATTTGGGGTTCTGGGTGAGGGGGTGCTGCTAATCAAACTGATAGTGTTTTCAACAGGTCCAGACTAACGTCCTATTTTTTTTATAGAGTTTATATTCCCTGTATCTATGTGTTAAATAAGATTGATCAGATCTCCATTGAGGAATTAGATATCATATATAAGGTACCTCATTGTGTACCCATCTCTGCCCATCACCGCTGGAATTTTGATGACCTATTGGAAAAGATCTGGGACTATCTGAAACTTGTGAGGATGTAAGTCTTAGTGGGTAGGGTAATATTGCTGTGGGAATTAAACCAGACTGTCCTAAAATGATGTCCTCTGGAGCTCATTGGCATAATGTCTTTTAGGAGATACAGATTAAATCCTATTATCTGCTAGGCCATAATTGAGGGCAATTTTTAAAAAAAGATTTATTTATTTATTTTTAGAAGGGAAGGGAGGGAGAAAGAAAGGGAGAGAAACATCGGTGTATGGTTATTTCTTGTGCCCCCTACTGCTGGGGACACCTGGCCCACGACCCAGGCATGTGCCCCAACTGGGAATTGAACCAGTGACCCTTTAGTTCACAGGCTGGCACTCGGTCCACTGAGCCACATCAGCCAGGGCGAGGGCAATATTTTTCTGAAGTTGGGGGTTATCTGCATTTCTTCTTTTCAGGGGTGATGGAGGGTTGATTTACATTTTGCACATGAAACATTCCCAGAAGTAGATAACCTCTGTTCCTTCTCTGTTCTAGTTACACCAAACCTAAAGGCCAGTTGCCAGATTACACATCCCCAGTGGTGCTACCTTACTCTAGGACCACAGTGGAGGATTTCTGCATGAAGATTCACAAAAATCTTATTAAAGAATTTAAATAGTAAGTATCATGGGCACATAAGTGGTACCTTCTCTTTCCTGTGAGTTACTGATCCCACTACCTAGAAATTTTTAGGATAGCATTAAGCAAATTGCTAATCAGGGAGGCTGCTGAGGTGCTTGCTTGGTTAGAACTCTGCAGTGTCTTAAAGTCATGTGAAGTTGGAGCAGGAGCAGCTCCAGAAGCCTTTTCTGTTTAGGAGGGCTGACAGTACAAAGGGCTCTGACTTTTTCCTGTTAATTTATGTTCTTGGCAAACATAAGAGTTAATTCTTCTTGCTAGCATCATACTGGCCTCCACTGGGTGCAGTCCCCCCTCTAAACCTTACGCAGTGGTAAGCACCCTTAATCTCTTTCTCGTACTTTTTATTGCTGACAGGGCCTAGAAGCAATGATAACCCACTAACAATGAGCTATCTCATTATTTACTTGTTATTTTTAATAACTTATTTTGAACTGATTTTAAATTTATAGAAAAGTTGCAGAAAATAGTCCAAAGGGTTTTCTTGTATCTTTCACCCTGCTTCTCTGAATATTATCAGCTCCTATAACCACAGTACAGTTACCAAGAACAGAAATTAGCATTGATATATTACTTCAATTTTAATACCTTTTCTACCAGTGTCCTTTTTGTGTTTCAGGACTCTACATAGCATTTAATTGTTACTTCTTAGTCTTCCAGTGTCCTAGTCTTCCTGTACTGTTTCCTTAGCCTTTTACTGTCTTTGATGACCTTGACACTTTTGAAGAGTATTGATCAGTTGTTTTGTAGAATCTCCTTTACTTTGGGTTTGTTCACTGTTGTCTCATGATTGATGTGAGATGCATTTTTCGTAAGAATACCACAGAAATGATGATGTGTCTTCAGTGCCTTATATCACAGGATTTGTGATGTCCATAGGTCACATTGATGGTGAGATTTACTTTGATTACATGGTTAGGTTGGTGTTGGTTGTTTGATTTTTTTGGTTCATGTTAGCCTTCCCCTCTTTTTCTTTTCCTTTCCTTTCTTTTCTGTTTTCTTTCTTTTTTTAATTAATTGATTTTAGAGAGAGAGAAACATTGATTTGTTGTTTCACCTATCCATGCATTCATTGTTGTTTCTTATAGTGCCCTGACCAGAGATTGAACCCATGACCCTGTTATATTGGGATGATGTTCCAACCCAGACACTCAGCCAGGGTCCTGCCCCTTTTTCATTTATATATATATTATTTATTTTTAGAGAGAGAGGAAGGGAGGAGAAAAAGAGTGAGAGAAACATTGATGTGTGAGAGATACATTGATCGATCATCTCTCACACACCCCTGACTGGGGACCTGGCCTGCAACCCAGGTATGAGCCCTGATTGTGAATTGAACTGGCAGTCTTTTGGTTCGCAGGCTGGCGGTCATCCACTGAGCCATACAAGCCAGGGCAGAAACAGTGACATTCTGAAAATACTCGTTTGTTTTTCTAACAATACTGAAAGAGTGAAGTCTTTTTTTAAGCCTTACATTCCTTTTATCTAAAATAAATAACTATATTCCACATGTAGGTGCTGATTTTCATTATCTTCAAACTATTATATTTTTGCACAGGCTTGAATAAGTGGAGTCTTGGGAAAAGTTAAACATTTTCCTTTTCCAAACTTCATAGATTTCCATGTAGCTCCGGCCTTCCATGGTGGCAGAACACTGCAAAGCCTCTAGAACTATAAGTTAACTAGGGAATTAAATGAGAGGAGGAGAATATTTTGGAGAAGAGACATATCAAAGCAAATAGAATTTTATTTGGTCACTATTTTCCTGTTTTTGTTTTTTAAATAATTGCCCAAATAGCTTTTTAACCATCTCAGTAATAGAAAAAATTAGACTTTAGACTTACTAATTATAACATTTGTTCATGTTGCATTCCTTTTATGTCCTTGACCAGATGCACAGCATGTATCCTTTGGTCATTTACTATATGTGTTTTCCATGTGTTACAAGATTTATATATATCATTTTAACCATGTTTTTCCTATCTTCTACTTTACATAATTTTCTCATCTTCATGCACAAAACTTACCCTTTTTATTTAATTTAGAAGTATGATTAATGATTATATGGCTTTTCATATTTCTTGTTGCATTACTTTCCAAAAGGGGTGAACCTTTTACATTACTATCAACGAAATAGGAGGCACATACTTTACCGTAGGCATCGACTGATAAAAAGTAGTTTTCTTGTTTAAGATAATAAAATGGTCACTCACTTTTTATTTACCTTGATTGTTAGTAAATTAGAAAAATTCTATATATATATTTGTTTTACTAATACTGTTATATATATTCCTGTTTTTTATGTGTTTTTTCAAAAGTGAAATCTTATTTAGTGATTTCTTTTTGGAATATAGATTTTTAAAGTTTTGATGCAAAGATGATATTATAACAATATGGCCACCATTTTCTTTCTTTTTTTTTGGCCACCATTTTCTATACATTGGTACATAGTTCTTAGCTTCTGAGAGGCAGGTCTCAGTGTTTTGTTTACCAGTTTCCATCAGTAGTACTACATATTTTTAGTATTGGAGGCCCATGGGTAAAAAGTACCTTTATGTACTCTAAGAAATCAGGAATGTATCCCATTTGTGGTTTCTTGATAGGGTGGGAGAATTTTCCAAGCGTGGCTGAGGAGGGAGGGCCTATGTTTCCTATCAGTACCCACTGATGGTTTCAGTAGACCCAACAAAAACTGGTATTGTTTGTTTAGAAAGAAAAAAAAAATTTTTTTTAAATTTTTTAAAGGTTTTTTTTTTAATTTGTCTTTAGAGGGGTAGGGGAGAGGGAGAGAAATATCAATGTACGGTTGCCTCTTGTGTGTCCCCTGCTGGGAACTGGCCTGCAACCCAGGCATGTGCCCCGACTGGGAATCAAATCGCGATCTTCTGGTTCGCAGGCCCGCGCTCAATCCACTGAGCTACACCAGCCAGGGCAGAAAGAAAAATTTTTAATTGATTTTTGGTGAGAGAGATGTAGGGAAGGAGGGAGGGACAGAGAAAGAGACAGACAGACACATCTATTTGTTGTTCCACTTATTGATGCATTCATTGGTTGCTTCTTGTATGTGACCTGACTGGAGATCAAACCTACAACCTTGGTGTTATTAGGACGATGGTCTAACCAACTGAGCTGCTCAGCCAGGGCCAAAACTGGTATTTTTTAACAGTCTATAATGGACACTGTATTTGTAGGAATTTCTAATCTGAATTATTTCAGGTTATTTCTCTGTAACAAACCCATGCTGCTTTTAATTTTAAGCTAGTCTTGTCACACTTACTTGTGGTTTTTTCTCTTTGACCTTCTTAAACTGGTTCTGGGACAAGAGGAACTACACAACTTCTGATAGTCTTTGCTGCTTTGAATGTGAAGGCTCCAGTGTGCCATACTACTGGGGAAGCTAAAGCCCCTGAATTTTGAGTGTGATTCTTGACTGGGGAGAGAGAGGACCTTGGCTGTTGCAGTACTATGGCTCTTAAGAGCTGGAATGCTAAACCTGAGCAGCAAGATGGCACCCAGGTAGTTAGGGAAGAAGCTAGGGGATTATACTGACTGTTCTTTTTTCCCTTCCACACAGCGCTCTGGTCTGGGGTCTCTCTGTGAAACACAATCCTCAAAAAGTGGGTAAAGACCATACGTTGGAGGACGAGGACGTCATTCAGATTGTGAAGAAGTGAAACCTTTCCCTTTCCCGATCTGCTGGGCCAACCACTGCAGCTTTCCCCATGACCAAGCAATCCCCTTCTGGCTTTGGCAGCCACTGGATCAGGATTCAGGGGAGGGAGGTGGAGGTACCCATACTGAAACTTAATTTGTCTTAACTGGGCATCGCCTTGTATGCTGAACTGCATAAAGGACCTGGTAGGCCAGCTGGCTACGTGCAGTTCATGTGTCATTGTCAGAATTTCTTTTGGGATGGACCAAATGACGATGGGTATGTACAGTGAGGCACCTGCGGAAGGGGTACTTGGGAGCTTTGTCTTGAGTGTGAACTGGATAAAAAATGTGATTGCAACATCTTAGCTGATGTTTAGTCATGGGAAACCCTTCTAACTGCATATGGCCTTCAGTCCTTTTGAGTGGTCTTTCCCAGATGATGCTGAAGAGAAGGAGGACCTGAAGGACTTAATGTAAGTAAACTGATTATTTCTTGCAAGGCTACCCCATTCAGGAGATGGCGTAGTGTGGTGATTGAGTAAAGTACTCTGACCAGGCACATTGGTGTTTGAATTGCAGGTTTACTTATAATTAGTTGTGGAAACTTGCCCAAATTACTCAACCTCTATAAGCCTCAGTTTCCTCATGTAACATGGAGATAGTAATAGCATCTTCTAGAGTGGAGATTGTCAGTATTAAGGAACATGGTACTTGTAAAATGCTTAGCACAGTGTCTGGCATATAAGTGCTTGATGGATGTTAGCTTTCATTGTCACTGGTCCCTTTCTTTTACCTGGGCTCCTTGTCTACTCTAGTCGGAACACAGCTGTCTATCAGTGTTGGGCTGAACGTTGAATTGAACCATGCTGCCAGATGGGCCACTAAGTGTCTCCTTTCCTGTAGCTCAGCCTTTCTGCTCGAACCCCCATGGCAGTCCTGGCCTCAACCACATAACCTGGGTGAAGGAATGGAGGCAAAACATTGCAAGTGAGGCAACCATTGTGATCAGAGCAGGTCTGTGTGTACCTATATGTGTTATGTATGGAGGTGGGAGTTTGGGTTAGAAGGGGTGGGGTCAGGACTACTTGAGAGGGTACTAAAGGTATAATCAGAAGTTTGGGGCTGGGGATAGGGATTTTGAGGGGATTGTCCTGATGATGGGAAATTGGCAAAAATCGCTTTGTGGTGGACTGGGCTAGTGAGAATGCAGATGGAGGGTGTGGGCATGTAAGTACAGAGGAGAAGTTTAAACTTGGTAAGTGACTTGCTCTTTAGAGGAAGAGAAGTCAAAGATGATTTTATTATGGATAACAGGTGTGATAGAGAAGGGTGGTCCCTGAGAAAATCAGGAAGGGAACCATCTGCAGGAAGAGTTGATTATAGGGTGGAGTGAGCCAGAGCTAGCAGGTTGTAGAGATGGAGATGTGGGATTATACACGTACTCAGCCTTTTGTAGGACTTGTTTCTCCAGCTATCTTGGTGGTAGTTGTTTATCTCTGATAGTCTTCCTAGAGCATGGGCTTAAAACACTGTCCCCAGACCCAGAAGATAAGCCCCTCAGGCCTGGTATCCTAGTTACTTTGCAGGATATACACCTTGATATTACCGGTGCATTCATGATAGAGGCCATAATCCAGAGCTTAACTCTTCAGGGAAACATTGGCTTTTTGAGCTAATGGATTTCCTGCAAGGTTTGCTCTCTAGCCAGAGCATATATAAGGTTTTGGAGGAATCCTCATGCCCAAACTCACTTTCATTGAGCAGGAATTTAGCATTGCCCAGATGCTGGAGAGAAAAGGTGGCTGAAATCCATTCCAGTTCATCCAGGGCCTCAGGTTGTGTGTTGATCAGACCTTCCTCCCCTCACCCCATCAGCAGCCCCCTGGTACTTGAGTGCATTACTTTACCCTTCCTTTCTCTCCCTTTTGGGCTCAGACTTGGGAGTTCTGGGAAAGGGATAGTTTTGTGTCAGGAATGCTGCTTGGGATAGGGCCACCAGGAAGCCATTCCTACAGCTGAAGGCTTTCATAGTGGTTTGGCTGTGACACATGAATTTCCTTGGCTGTCATACTCTTTCTCTCCTGATCTTTTTTTTTTTTTTTTTAAGCACAGGTAAGCAGACTTACTGACCTGTGCCATTAATTAGTTGGAATTCTTTTAGGTATATTTTAACAACAAACTCTTAACCAACGGAGATGGGAGGAAACTTGGTCTCTCATGTAAGCTGTCTTGAGCTCAGATGGGCTCATGACAATTGTTAAGTCATCGAGGATCCAAATTCTTTCCATCAAGCTCCTTTGTCCACTGCAGTTTGTTGGCCTTGCTGGGCAACTGGCTCCCCTCAGTCACAGAATGTTGCAGTCAAAGGCTTTTACATCAGTAGCCAGAGGGGAATAAGGATGGCTGAGTTACATTTCTGGACAGCTATTTCCCAGAAGTTGCCCACCCATGTTGTCCTTGTGTCTCATGGCCTAAATTTGTCACATCCTTGAATCAGTTGTCGATAAAGGGAATTACTGAAGAATCGGTTTACTCCTCTAAATTATCTTTCTTCCTGGATTATATTTGTAACTCGTCTTTCTCTTTTACAAAGAAGGGCCAGTGGAGCTGACTTCCTTTCCGTCAATAGCGTGGCTTATAAGGCAATAGCTATCTTCTGAAAGAACACCTGACTGTACTCTCCATCCTCCACCCCCCCTCCGCCCCGCCCCGGTTCTCATTGATCACCACTGACTTCCCAAGTACTGGCTGCTCAGCTCTTTCCTTTGGGAGGCACTATACTTTCCTCTCCATCTGATCCCTCTCTTTTTAAAACAAGATTTTATTTCTAGAGAGAGGGGAAGGGAGAAAGAGGAGAGGGAGAGAAACATCAATGTGTGGTTGCCTCTTGTGCACCCCCAACTGGGGACCTGGTCGGAAATCCAGGCCCAGATTGGGAATCAAACTGGCGACCTTTGGCTCACAGGCTGACACTCAAGCCAATGAGCTACACCAGCCAGGTCCTCTTGCTCTTAGCTCCTGGAAGACTGCATTACTTTCCTCTTCCTTCCAGTCCCTTCCATACACCAGAATAGTTTTGTTAAAATCTGCACATCTAGCTTCTGCTGTGCTATTCTTAGTAACAGTCCCTTATTTCCTTCTAGCTCCATTTCACTAGTCACTGGCTTGTAGCTTTCTCCTTTACTTGATTGCCTACATTCATTTCTGTCCTGCTAGCTTCTAGCTTGAAAACAAGCCCTACACCTCCAAGTGTTGGTTTAGGAAAGGTAGAACTGAATTTAGGCATCTACTGCTTTCTAGCTTTTATCTGTGGAAACAAAACATTTGGAAGAATTCTAAACATAGTGTCTATTTTCTGAAGCTGACGAATCACACAGAAAACCCTACAGAGGGGGATGGGCATAATGAAGTACCAGGAAGATAGACTTCATGCTCAGTCCACAAAGCTGTTTTGTTAAAAGGTGGTGACCTGCTTTTTCAGGTTCCTTGAAGTGTAGGGCAGTGTGGGTAGCTCCAGATCTACAGGCAACACCACTCACAGGCAAGACTCGGGTGGTTTTTTTACTCTTTGGGAGTCAAAAATCCAACCATTTTGTGATTCACCTGTTGATCACAATATGGCCTCATTATTTGATCCTCTAGCATAAAGTACCTTTGATGGCCCTAAATGGGCAAGTATTGAGAACTTGGGGAAAGTTTATTTGAGGAAGAGGGACTAAAGACCATAGGTGTAGTGAATAATAAAAGTAACTGAGCCATGGAATGCAATACAAAACATAAGGAATCAGTTAACACAGGCATCAGTCTCAAGGGAAGTTCTATATGGAAAAAAATTAGACTTAATGGATTGAATAGAATCTTGAGGCCCTGTTTTTTTCCCTATAGGGGAATGTAAGGTGAACAGGATGCCAACAAACTATATACTTTTGCTACAGTAAACGTGGATTTGTTTGGGAGAAACTACCATCATACACATGATTACCCAATGAACAAATTGTTTTCACTAGGTGATTTTAATCTTAGAAATTGCTCACTATAATTTGGTATTAGCCACAAGGCTACCTATAGGCTCAAGCTCAGCCTAAAGCTACCCATTGGGGTCTTAAGGCTTAAGAAAGGCCATAGATTCCTTTTCCTAAATGAGATAAAGTTCAGTGCCATGAGTTTTAAAGAAAAACTAAAACTTCACATCATGTCCCTTAAGGAACCTATTGAGCCTCATGTGGTCAGCTGGTTGGAAAAAAGGAGGAAGGGAGTCTGGAAGAAATAAACACAATAATGCCATTCACTTTATTCACACATATCATATGTATCTTAAACAAGACCATATTCCAAATGTACAAGTGAAAAAAATCCAAACTGTTGACACAGGCTCAACTAATATCAGCTACTTTTATGTACAGCTGTATAAGTTCAAAAAAGCTATCCTATATGTATATACAAAAATTGTTTATACACAGGTCTGTACATAAGGGTCTATACATTTATTTCCACAGAACCCTTAGGTGCCCACCTCTTGGTGAAGACACCAACACTTCATTCACATATCTTACAAAAAAAGAAAGACTATTTCCGGGATTGACAACCCTGTGCATCCTGTATTCAGACCATGTAGGCTCCATTCAACTGGTTAAGATCCTTCCATCATGCAGACCACACCAGATGCTTAGGCCTTCCTAATCAGCTTTGCACAGAATGCTCCAAAGTAAAAGCCTGTAAACCAAGCAGAGTCCTGACCAGGGTGCCATCATAGGTCCAAGGTTAGATGAGCCTGCCTGCCTTGCTCACTGTCGATATTCTAGTTCATCTACACTGATGACTTTGGCAGGCATGGAGGGCAGGGGCTGCTGTAACACATCAGAGCCAAACCATTTGGCAAGGCCCACTGGGGAGCTGCTCCTCTGGCTGGGGCGGTGCTCCAGCTGGGAGTGCATGTGGGGCAGGCCTGACCGACTGGGCACATTCTGTGGGGTTGTCGGAACAGTGACAGCAGCTGCCTGGGAACCAGAGCCTGGAGGATGAAGAACTGTGGGGATAAAAAGGAAGGGTTAGTTGGAGCAGGAGGGGTAAAGCACTATATTAGGTGCTGCCTCACTCAGCCCTACTCATGAAACTTCTAAAAAGAATTCTTTACCAGGTGATTTATTCTAGGAAACTCCTTTGCAAAATATCACAAGATAGAACCTTGGAAAGTTGGCTATTCAGAAGCCACCCACATTGAGAACCCATCCTAGATGATATGACCACTACTTCTCATAGCAAGCAGCCACGTAATACAACCACTAATGTTAACTGGTGAGAGGGCATCTACCCTTGGCAGTCCCTATGCTGAACCTCTTCTGGAAGGATTTTCAGGCTTCTCTCCTAAGAGGCAAAGGACAAAAACACCAGAGCACACTCGGCTCTCCCATTCTTTTACAGGAACAGGAATTCCAAATCCGACAGAGGTTGGTTTGCATCATCCTAATCTTTGCTTATACCCAATGTTGCAGGATGAATTAAAGAATGAATTGTCAGTGTCAGTTCATCTTCATTTGAAACTGGTCCAAAGCTTTAAGCCTGTTCAGTCCACCCAGCTCACTGGACCCCACTCCTGAACCTACCTGAACGCTGTAGCTGCTGTTGCATCATTGCCAGATGCAGAGGTGTCCCAGGACGAGGACTTAGGAGAGGGTGACTAGTGGCTGGTAAATGGTAAAAGGGTTGACTCAGGATTGGGCCAGGTATTCCCTGTAAATGAGTCAGATCCATCCCAGGAGGAAGCACACCTATTGGACAGAAAGAAACTGGTGAGAGGTAATCTTAATTTACCTGGAAATTTTCAAGCTTGATTGTTTAGTTTTGCTAATCTGAAAGTTTATTAAGAGTGAAAAATGTTCAAACTAGGTTCCTAATCGTTTAATGGATGAAGGCATGGATTGGATAGGACCCACTGCCCCCCAGTTAGATGGAAAAATCTAGTAACATCTTTCTAGGGATGAAAACCTCCCACAGCACAGCACTTTATCAGTTCCAGCAACTGTTACCCTGCCAGGTTAGAAACTCACCAGCTTGGAGCAAAGTTGTAAGATGCTGTGGATGTAGTCCCTGGGCCAGCATCCTTTGGACCAACCCTGGGTGAAGCTGGTGAGCAGGCCGAACGACTGGGACATGGGGGACAAGAGGTACTTGGTGGACAGGACGGAGAAAAGGTGTTCCTGGAACTGGGGATGCCAAGGTGGGTGTTTTTCTCCCAGTTGCTTTAGGTCGATAATCTTGTTCTTTGGTGTAACGGTTGGTCTGGGACAGTGGAGTGGAACATGAAGACCGCTGCAACGTTGACAGTTTGGGATTTGTAGTGGGAGAATAGTCTCGATCAGCGCTGGGCACAGGGTTGGATGACAGGAGGTGCTCTGTAAGGATCCAGACAGAATATCTGAGTGTCGGCAAACTTCTCCCACATACTGTGTCCTCACAAAGACCTAGTAATCCCATTTCTTAGAAAGCACCCAATCCTTATTTGATCCCCTGAACAAATTTAGAGGATTACATCATAGGGAACATCAGTTTGCCTTATGAACAGGCCCAGTCAAGGTCACAGGAGTAAGTCAGGGACAGAGCTGGGACTAGGCCCCGAGTTTTCCAGTCTTCAGCACTTTGTGTTGGAATAGAGTTTATCTTTGCTACACTCTAAAAACCCAAAGGCTCTGAAGTTAGAAAATGACGTAACTCTTAAGCTTCTGTTTTTATTCTTATAATCCTCTCAACCCAGGAACAGCAATGGGCAAGTGAGCCTGGGGTATCAGGTGTGGTGGTCTGACTCAGCTGGGTACCCTGCTCTGCCCTATGGCTGTGGTCTGGATCTGTGAGGGACTAGTCCTGTCCTAGTCAGCTGCTTGGAAATAACATGTGTTCTATTTTATTTTTTTTTAAATTATGTTGTTATACTATTACAGTTGTCCCAATTTGTTCCCCATAACATCCTTTTTAAAAGCCTAAGTGGAAAATCAAGTAAGAGTCAAATTATGCAAATCTATCACAGCAGAAAGTTCAAATGGCAATTACAGTCTGGTGAAGGAATGTTCAACACCATTTTTAGTAAGACCAACAGGATTTCCTTTTTTCCCCAGAAGCTTCCTCACAGGCAACAAGCTCTTAACACCAATACTCTAGACTTGTGTTCACCTAACTGATCAGAGTGTTTCCCCGTGTCTTTATTCACCATGTCCTTAACAATCTCAACTGTGCAGCTCGCTCTTAGAAGCCGCTCCACATTTTCCACGCACTTCACTTCCACAGGGCTCTCCACGCTTCCTATGTGCTTCAGTCAGTGCACAGGTTTTGCTAGATGCGTTGTCTCCACGGGCTGGAGAGAATCTTTCAGAAGTAAAACTGGTTGAACTATATTTATTTGCCAAACAAGTGTACTAATAATTCAACTTTGTGGTCTAAATAAACTAAAGCTCATTCCTTCCTGTCTAATACTAGCACTCATACCATTATTACAAGGTTGGTCAGAAATTTTTTTTTTAGATTAGTCAGAATTTTCAAGTGGTTAAGTGATTATAAGCTGGTCCAACCCTTTTCACTGTCAAACATGGAAATGTGGCCCAGAACAGCCACGGTTCTTGCCCAGCGCTTTGTAGAGAATCAGGTCAGGCTGGTCAGCACTCAAGCCCATGTCCCCTCTGTCACATACTTTCTTGGGCAATACACCTTCAACAGCTCTGCAATACCTTCACTGGCCTTCTGAGTGTCCTCTTTACTGTCACCAAGAGCTGCTTTTCCAGATGCAGGCTCCTCCTTGCTTTTCTCTTTGCTCTCATACATCTTCCGAATCACTGAGGTAGGGGTGAAAGAAGGAGAAAGCTGTAGAGAACAACGATTAGTATTAATTAGCACATTCTTTAAATGTCTTTCCTTAATCAAGCCAAGATTAACCTGCCAAATGACTCAGCAAGTTGAAGAGTTCCCTTATTGGCTATATATGACAATGAAGAGGCATATGAAGAGGCCAACGCCCATCTTCAAAGGTTCTGGTCTCTAGCTACCAGAGGTGGAAAAAACAGGATGGGCTAAACAGACTGTGTCCTAGTGCATCCTGCCTTGCTCACAACCCACTTTCATCAAAACCCTGACTTAGTGGTAACATAAAGGTAGTCAAAGCACAAAGCTTCAACCTACCTGTATCTGTGGGGATGGGGACCTCCCTATGCAGCTGCCACTTCCCAGCCAAGGCATTAGGCTGGGAAGAGGGGAAGAATGTGGCCAGAAGTACATCCTGAAGCAACAGTACTTGAACCATGAAAGGGCATTTCAGAGACAACCTCAGAACCTAAATTTCTCTATATAGCAAGTCTTCACTTAATGTAATAATGATAGGTTCTGTAACTTAAAGCAAAATGACATATACTGAAACCAGTTCTACCATAGGCTAATTGATATAAACAAGGATTGTAGCTGTAGCATCTCATCAATGTGAAAACCAGTAGACAGACACTAAATGGAACATTATTCAAGGACTTGCTGTGTTCTTGATGTTTCCCATCTTAACTTGTCTACCATAAAACTCAAAATTATCTCAGTATTATTCTTAGTTACTAGGACTCCATTTGGGGTCATGTGTTCCCATCTCTTTACTGCCAATTTCTCCTTTGATGATTGTATGATGCATGTAACTTTTCTCATTAACCAACCCCAAATCACTGATGGCAGGAGACAGGGTATGAATTAGGAACATAAAAGCTCCCTCTGGGCCCTGCCTTCAAGGTGGTTAGTGCAAAGACCTACTTGGGGTCCTGAACACAAAGTAACAGTTTTTCTCATATGTCTGTTAGCTTTAACTAGGTGATAAAAACCTGTGGAGAAGGAAACTTAATAAAAAAACAGAACAAAACTGATACATGAGTTAGTTGCAAAACTAAAATTGTCTTCACAAATAAACCCTTCTGCCCCAGCCATAAGTCATATAATAGATATGAATCTGAATTTGTAACCTCACCATGTTTCACTGGACTCTCCATGATCTGACCCTAGTCACCCCACCCACCTTGCCTCCTATCTTGAACCCTGTCCTTCCTACTCCAAATGCTCACTTGTTTGAAACATACTACATACAACCCATATGTGCTCCAGCCCATACTTATCTATCACACTTTCCCCAACGTAGGGGCTTAAACTAGAATCCTAAGTGTTCGACTGTATCCTGAGGGGGAAAAGCTAATAAATACACAGGTATGAAAGACTACTAAACCAGTTATTCCTGTGGAAGGCATTCAAGGACATTTGGGTTACAGTGACACAACACAGGCACAACCAACAGGGAGAAACCTAGAACCCTGGAAGTCATTTACAAAGGCAGAGGTCACTGACCATGCTTGTGATGGAGGCAGCGGGGGCAGGGGAACAGGCATTCCCTCTGTGCACCGGTGCTGGTGACTTGGTCACTCGCTGTTGCCTGTGAACAAACCAAGTTATCAATAGGAGTCCCAAGCTGGTCAAACTCTTAAGTCCTAGAACCACAAAATATTCAAGACTAGCCTAGTACTTCAACAAGATGGAGAACAATGATTTAGGTAGAAGGGACAGGGCTAGGCACTTGGGAAGACCTTGGGAATACAGGGTTATCCAGGGCTGGTGTATGGTTTATTTGTAGACTATACCAGTGAGGTAGGCTGGGGAGGGCTTTCATTCTGTGGGCCAGGCTGTGCTCCAGAGGGGAGAGAGCAGCACTGACTAGTACAGTGGCTGGCATAGAAGTGATACTCTCTGAGACACTGGTTCAAATCACATACAGCACCAACAGTTTCAGCTATTTTACGACCTAGTTACGTGCAACATTCCCCACCACTCCTGGTCTACACACAAGGCTGATCCCAGGCCTCCCAAATAAAGTTTAAAAGAACGGACTTGCATTCTCTCCCAAGACATTCTAGTCATTCTGCCTTAACATGGAAGAAAACAGGAAACAGTTGGTGAAGACATAAATAGGTTGAGAGAAGAATGAATTGTGTGAGCTTACTGGCTAATGAAAGCTTCACTGCATTTCAGCTATGTCAGACCTTGTACCACAAAAGCCAAAGCCCAAGTAGAGTCAGTGATTCTGAAGTTCTCTGAATCACAAGCAGAGGGGAATGCAAAACCCATGGCCCCTTTCCAGCCTCTAAGAGGGTAAGCCCCATTTCCGCCATTCCGAGACGCGGAACATGACAATTAAGGGAGAGACAGATGAGCAGTATTCTGAGTGGTTAAAATGTAAACCCCAAATCAGGCTATGATATACCCGCTCTGATAAACATCCTGAGCACCTACTATATGCTAGACACTATTCTAGGTGCTGGGGATACAGCAATAAACAAAATACACAAAACCCCCCACAATACTCTGGCCTCATAACATTCTTGTGGCTACAGAGCAGAGAGGGGTTACTATGGGCAGAGAGACAGACAAAAAAATTATGCTAGAAGGTGGTAAGTAGAATAAATAAAGCAAGGCAAGGAGACAGTCATGTCTGTTGGGGGACACAACTGTACACAGGGTGCTCGGGGAGGGCCTGAGAGGCAGCTGACATTTGATCCAAAACATGAAGGTTCCAATGACACTAACTTGGGTCTACTTACTAGTTTCAAGTGAGTCACACTTTGAAAACCTAAGTCCCTGTATCTGTAAAATGCAGTTATTTATCCCATTTACCTCACAGCGCTGTTGCCAAGAGCAAATAACATTCTGAATATCTAAAGTGACTGCAAGTTAACAAATCATGTCGGTGAGTATTAGATAACTGTACTGTATTGTAGAGAAATCCAGTGACAGGGACTCAGCAGATTAGTCCTGAGTGCCCTGTTCAGGCTGACGGCTACACTAAAGATAGGACGCATTTATGCAGCGGTACAGGGGACTTACTGGTCTCAATGTTTTCTGAAAGTGTCAGCATATAAAACCAGCTACAGGAAGACACCGAGACACAGATATGGCAAATAAAAAAAAAAATCACATCAAAACATAAGTACTCCTTAATTACAAAGTACTTAAGGGCAGGAGTAAACTGTGTTTAAAGGCCAGAGAGTGGTCACTTCTGGGGTGTAAAAGGGGTGTTACTGGGACAGGGCACACAAAAGACTTCTGAGTAGCTAACAATGCAGTTTGCCTTACACATTTGTTTAATGCAGTTTTATTTTACAATAAAAAGAACAATATTGCTAACCTCCCATCCAACTTATGATTCATTTCACTTTACTACTTGTTACAACTAGCAGAAAGGAGAGTGAAGTGAGTAATCATTTGTTAATGGCTCTGATCAACTAAACCTACATCAAGGGATGCTTTGATAACCTGACAAGGAATCTATGGGGGAGGAAACTAAGTAGAGTTTTACTTTTCATCATCTCATAAAGATAACTGCAAATAAGGAGTGATGCTAGCTACTTTTGTAAAAATGAATCCTTTAAATCAAGACTATAAATAAAATTATACAGGATGAAAAGTCTACGCCCATGCAGTAGAATTCAATTATTTCTTTTACTGAACACCAGTGAGATGGAATTCTCACCATATGTTGTACAACATGTCAGTGTTTACAAGAGAATTACACTGTAATTTGCTAATCTGAGGAAAATTAATTTGCAACCCTCACAAAGGTAGGATTAGTAACTTACCTGTTTCTGAATCCATCTCTGGTTCTGTCCACTTGTGGTTTACCAAAGCCAGGCTGATAGAAGTTTGCTGCCTGCACTGCAAGGTCATGTGGCAGGGCCAGCCCCTCCAAAGCTGCCTGTTGCAATTCTAGCTGGCTCATCTGCTGGACAGAAGTGGCAGAAGAGGATCAGAAAAATGAGGTCAGTGAACTTAATACAAAAGTCTCTCTTCACTCTCTTTAAGCAGCAACTGAGAGAAAGTAGATGCTGCAACCTGACTAAATCATGCTATCCACCAAACAGGATTTTAACTATTTAAATATGACCAATTTTCTAGACTTCACTTGAATTATAGATGAGTTTGAATTATAGTTCAAAACCACTTTCAAGAATTGCAGCGATCTAATTCTCCTTCCCATAAACAACAATTAAGGTGAAAAAAGCAAGCGACAGATTGTGTTTGAGAAAGAGCTCAGCTGGACCTGGGCTGTGACAGGGCTCATGGGCTTGCGCATGCCTTGGAATGGATCTCCGAGGAGCTGCTGTGGTCCTGGTGTGAAACCTGTTGGAAAAGTTACAGTATCAGTTGAGTGTCCAGACATGTCCATCAGAGACATTATGACCAATGCATGCTGCTCTTGGACACCACATCTTTTGAGAAGTACTGACTTCCTGGGCTGATGATGTCCTTTTTCTTACGTGCTCCCCACAGTGGGTATGTGGATCTTAGCACTTAATGACCCAAATTGCTGCTGTATCCATCTTCCCACTAAGCTGTCAGCTTTGTCCCTGTCAGAGTTGAGATCGCTATCTGTGGGAGAAGAGCTTTTCTAGCCAGTGATTTGGCCCATTATCACCATGCCAGCTGATATTAAAGCAGAAACCAGTGCTTTGAAGTTCACTCTTTCCACTTGTTTCTCCCTAAATATGGAGGAAAGACTACAAAAAACCCTTCTCAAGATATGACTGGCAGAGACCAGGGTGGCCAGCAGCCTGAAGTAGTCCAGAGTGGTAGGAACACTGAGATTCTGCACAACACTTTGCTAAGACAGCTTTCTGGAAGTGCTTCTTCCATTCATATTCTGAATTGATGGTGTACTAACTCCATTAGGTTGGTAAAGAGCCACTACTCTGACATACTCTATCAAGAAAAAACCTAGGAGGTCAAATTAACTTTTTTTTGAATTCCCAAAATAAGGAAGAATACTAAAGAGCTGGATCCAATTTAGAGCACTCTCAAAAGGAACAAAACAAAACTATAACATGAACATGTTTATCTAGAGCGGCAGTTGGACAATAAACTGTGTTCCGCATTTGGGTCCCCACTGCCTCTGCAAAAAAAAAAAAGTGTACTGAATCTACACATTTCTTTTTAGAGCCTTCAAGAATGCCCATGAAAGACTTTGCCAGTTCCAGTGGACAAATACAGCCTTTGTCAGTGGAGTGGTGGAGGGGCTGGGAGGGGAATGTGCGTGGCACGACAGAGACGGATAGACACCTACACACAAGAGTATTTACCATTTGGTGATGGTATTCGAGGTCGAAGGTAGTCTGCTGAGGCTGCTCGAGTTTGAAACACCTGTGACAGGGGAGGAGAGGCTGCTCTTTGGCCCAGTAAAGATGATGTAGGCTCCAAGCTCCCCATAAGGCCACTCAAAAGATTGGAAGAGGCAGGTCTCTGAACTGGTGGACCCAGAAGTTCCTAAAGCCAGAAAAGTCAAATCCTTGTGAGCAAACCTACTTCTCCCTTCTAGTCAGAGGCTACGGGTTAGGGATTAACTTTCGGAAGCCAATGATGAATCTCCCTCAGGCTCCACTCAAGCACTTGTTGCAGAAATATGCCACACATTTCTCTAAACGTTCAGCTAGCAACACTGCTGTAAATTAGTGCTATAAATGCAGGTTAGATACTTTAAATTTCCACACAAATTGCAAACCTGCAAACTGGAAACCAAGGGTTTACTTTGTCATCTATTTTTTTAGCCACCTCCCCACCCCATGTTGAGATTAACAATGACCAACAAAGGTAGTGACACATCCTCAATTACCAGGCAACATGGATCATTATCTAAGGTCCAAAGCTGGACCACTGCAAAACACCACTTCAGAGGACTACGGGTTTGGGACTCTGAGGCCTTGGTGTAAGACTGTTAAATACCTGCAAGATGTTCTTAGGGACAGGCTGGCCTGGAGTCTCAGCGGGGGTCATCAAATGGCTTTCAAGGTTTCGCTAAAAAAAGAAAAAAAAAATCAAAGGAAAACTGGTTTTAAAGTTCTTACACACTTAAAAATTGGGGACCACTAGAAAGCATTAAAAACTTTTCAGGGAGTCAAAACTTAACAGTAGAATGATGTCAAAGTCACAAAAAACTAATTTAGATCAACCTGTTCTACTCTCAACACATAGGTCCCAAAGATCGGGGAACAAAAAGAACCTTCACATGTACTTGTAGAGTGCACTCAGAGACCTTCAGACAGACAGAGCCTTCTCCTCCCTGCAGAAACCCTAGTCCGTTTCACTGTTTCTGACACTGTGACCACAAGAAGGGAGAAACAAAGTGCTAAAAGAAGGGAGCACTGATTTAGTTAGAAGCCGTATGCAGTAAGTTTTGATAATTTATAGATTTTCAATTTTTGAGGCACCCTTTGCTACCCTGTATCTTTAACAAGATTTACAGTCCAGATGATACTAAAAATCTAGTAAATGACATGCAGGTTTGGCCAGAATTGTTGTATTTCAGAGTTTCACATTTCAGCAAATTTAACCTTTATTATTTATAAGCTGGCTACTGCAAATGGGTCTCATGTACAGGGCGAAATTCAATTCCTCCACTTTTTGTTCTTTTAAGGCAGCAGCAGTTACATTTTGCATCCATCTTGCATTACTTCCTGCACTTCAGTACATCCTTACGCCCAAGTGTTTTCTTTGGTAGTTTCCCTTCCACTAGGGGGAGATGCGAAGGCCCACAGCACTGTCTTCAGGCATGACAAAAAGCCCAAGGACATGCAAATGCTTTGTTGTTGGTTTTGGAACTGGGACTGATTGCAGGTGATTTTAATAAGAGATATCCTCAAGAGTTATTTAATTCTAACAAAAACAAATAGGCAGCTTTATACTTAATGGTTTACTATGTTCGGAGGATACAGTCTACAATTCAATTTGAAATGGAGTTTAGATTGAACCGACATGTTCTACTTGGGGAATGAAACAACATAATTGAACCTAAACAGATGTAGGCAGATCAGAAATAGTATACACAGCACACACAGCCAGAGTAATTAAAGACTTGGCTTTTAGATGTAGACCATGACCCGACATGCAAGTCAAGCAGAATTGTGGGATAATACCTGGCATGCTTATTATATTACTTTTCTTGTTGTTTTCTTTTCTAGGTTATATGAAGTTTGTGTTACTCTTTGCCTAGCAACTTGAATTTTATCATCCATCCCTTATATAGGTGTGTTTGAGGCTCATTCCCTCAGCTAAAACCAGATATATTTCAGAGCACTGAAACACAAACACTGAAATAGTTATCCTCACAACTCTCAGGGTCAACTCTCTTATTATCAAGCCCTAGAATCACATCCATATCTGAAACGAAATGTTCAAAAGCATAAAGTTAACTGTTGAATCTTTATTTACACCAAAAGAAAGAAATTACTTATAAGATTTGACCCAGTCAGCAAGACACAAGGGTAACAAGGAGAATAGTTTGTGATCTTTTAATCTGGTCCTCATTTGAAGGATTTTGTATCTAATAATTCTTTGTAATGCAAATAACTCTAAAGCAGTTTACAAGAAACATGTTCCTAAACTGACATGGTGTGGTTAGATACACAGGAATGCCACTTTTGAGAGGTGGGTAGTCCTAGCGGTAAGGCTAGAACAATGGCACCTCTGTTGGAATCTCTATCACTAACTGCTGGGCATTTAAGAAACAATAAAAATCAGCTCCCTCCCATGGTCAAGGCACAGTGAATCAAACAGCTATGGCTGCCATAGCTAACTTACATTCCCAGACAAGGTGTAAGGAGAAAACAAGAGGCAACACTCGATTTGGCACATTTGCTGTAACTCAGCAAATGGAGTAAGTCTATGTATGTTTTTATTATTCAGATTTACCCTGCTTCATTTATCACTTTGTATCATCAAGGGTAGCAATACTGACACAGAGGCCATGGCTGAGAATCACCCTCTAAGGTGTTAGGACAAAGACCAGTACATGCTACACGCCTGCATTTACTGATATGCTGTCACCTCGTAACCCAACTGAATGCCTAAAGGTGTTTTACAAGTTTGGAGTCACGGATTTTTCTATTAGTAAATTAACAGAATATAATTGTCTTGAAAAATCCATCCTTTATAAATGACTCGTGTAACTGCCAAGTGCCTAATCAAGAAAGCAGATAATCTAGAATAGATCTGACTATAAAAATATAGTATTTTAACAAGTAGCTGAATAAACACAAAACTTTCTTTGGAGCATATCCAAAAAGATATCTTTTTTTTTTTGGTAGCAGTGACTTTAGAAAGTTATGTTTGAATCTTTCAATCTTTATACTGTCACCCATGATATATATATATATATAGAAACTAACCACAAACCTATGTTTTCTAGTAACAAACAGCATTGCAATAAATAAAGAACACACAAAAGCATCAAGGACCAAATGACTAGTAAAGAATTTCCAACTTACTCAGAATACCATTTTTTAAATACATTTATTGTGGGAAGTGGAATAGAAAGAGAGAAAAGGAGAAAGGCTGAAGTCTGTGTCAAATACTTACGCTGACTTTGGGCTGAGAAGGCAAAGTCCCACTTGCCTTCATGGTGCTCACTAGCTTGTTGAATGCAGTCATATCTCCATCTTTTTTGAGCTGTCGATTGCAAGTTACAGTACTCAGGGTCTCCTCTAAGTGTTCTGCCATGAAGGGAGTTGAATTCTTCAGTTGATGGTCTACCTTCAAGCCCTTGAGCCCTGCTTCTACCTCTTCCACTGAAAGTACAACCCCTGAATGTGCTGAAAGGTTGAGAAAGTCCAGGTTAAGCCAAGCAAAGGAAGATGTATGGTAGGAATTCTCTTTGGCTACCATAATGGTAGCCAAAAATAGACAGAAGACACTTAAAATCATTGCTGCTCAGTGGAAATAAGGCCATAATTATGTACTTAGTAAGAGATGGCATAAACTAAACCTAAAAAGCTTCAGTGATAGAAACTGAGGGACTACAACCATGGGGTGTTAGGCTTTAAGACTTGACAAGATCCTGTTGCCAGGGACAGGAATCCCAGATAGTCTAATATCAGCAAGACTGTGCCAGCTCTATGATTATTGTATCACAAAGGTTTCACGTTGAAGGCTTATAACCTAAGCAAGAACACGGCAGATTGGGGCAAAGATGTAAGGAGCTGCCAAATTTTGCTCAGGTGGACAACATTCACTAGGGTGTTATAAACGGGCTCCTAGTAAGGAGGAGGGGTTGTTGGAAAAGTTATTATAGGGCCCAGAACCCACTGACTACCAGGTTCTCAAAGAGGTGGTACTGTTTGGTAAAGTATTTTTTAAAGAATATTAAAACCCACCATATGCTTGATTTTTGATAAAACAGCAGTATGTTAGAATTAACTGCCTTAAGACTGAGCATTCAAACTTTTTCAGATACCTAAAGCAAACTTTAAAAAACACTTACAGCTCTCTTTAAGTTTTTCTTTATTTGCAGAAAGGCTGGAAAGAAGAGGTTTTAAATCCACTTTGGCTTTCTGTAGCATTTCTAGAATATCCACTTTATTTTCAGCATGGTCTTCCAATGGTATAGGAGCAAAATAATTCCCCGAATTCTGTCCAGGAGAGAGGATGGCTGGCTCAAAACCTAATATTGCAGGTAAATATATTCTTAATTAATTGGTCCCCATAAAGCACAGAAACATATCTTTAATAGTATTAAAAGGACACAAATTGAAGGCTGTTTTCAGTATCTAAAGATCCTTTAATTCTAATGGACCCATGACTAATGAAGACAATGAACAATGTCAGAAAAAGCTCAAGTCTATGTCCAAGGCCAGAATCTGAAGCCGTTTTACCTGCAAGTCTCTCCAGTTCTTCATGTGGTGTTGACCCAAGACTGCTGGATCTGCTTCCTGATCGGCTTGGGTTAGAGAACCACCTACTGAACCGACTGGCAGAGACTGAACCTTCTCCCAAAACATCTTCTATCATCTAAAGGGAAAGACAAAAGGAGCTAAGACAATAGTTTCTAGGTGAAAGGACAAGAAGGTTCAAATTTTGAAAATGGGCCACTTACTTTGATATTTCCTTTAAAGCAGCTGACCTGAAGGTAAATACCATCAGAACTTGGGATTCTCAAATCTTTCATTTTTCTTCCCCTCCTGGGTCATTTCTGAGTAACCCAAACTTGGGCATAATCAACAATGTACTTTCTAAGCATATAAAGCAAAGCCCCTGTGCCACAGAAAGTGTTTGGTTTTCTATCCTTTGCCTCATTAGAAAATCCATGAACTACTCAGAGGACATAGTTTCAAAATCGAAATGGGCACCAGGAGTAAAGAATTCCATTGCCAAGCTATGGAGTGACCTTCAACTAAACAGCAGGTATGGAGAGCTGATGAAAGAAAATCCTTGCTTCGAACATTCTCATGGTTGTGATGAACATCAGAAAATTTAATGCTGATAATTTCAAAAGTCAAAAGCTTAAAAGTAGAGCTCATAAGGATCACAATTCCAAGTCAAAGTTTAGAAAGTGTCAATGTGGAAGATGAACTTTTAACTGATCTCTACCATCTGTTTGAACTTAATGGGGAGTTTTCAGGTGTTTGTTTTGTTTTAAATCCAATTTCCATGGTTTCCAGTTCAATAATAAGGCCTATTAAATGATGCGCTGCGATAAGAATAATTTCAACACTTTCATAATAGTAATTTCTACTACCAATTCTTAAAAACTATGTTTAAACATTTTTTAAATGAAAATTTCAATTCTACCCTCTGATAAGTCCAGTTAAATATCCAAATTGATCTTTATGCAGTACTCTTAGTGATATTCAGAAAAAACAAGAAAATGCAAAGGTCAATCCCAAACCTAGGCACATCCTCGAAAATAAGGCTTAAACTTCTACTTCTATACCAATAATAAACAGAAAACACATTCCCCACCCCGTTAGTGACTTTTATCTAACATCTGAAACCCATTGTTTCCAAAGTTCAGCGTGGAAGGTATGATTTATTATTATTCTTCTCTTGAAAAATTTTCTTATAACACATACCCAAACTAAGCCACAAAATACTTTCACACAAGAAAAGAGATTTTAATTCAAGATACTAATTTGATTATTTGTGGTACTTCTGTTTTTTGAGGTATTAGTTTCAGTCACACTCCACTTGTGGATTCTTACAGCTTAAACAATGTTGACTGTTATGTGCACTTGCAATAATTGAAGTGTAAGAGAAGCACTGAGTGATGGGGTACGGTGAAAAACTGGAATTGTACCCAGCATATAATCACCTGATAAACAGGATTTAAAGAGTAACTAAAAGCTACATCTATTAAAAATATTTTAATGTTAGATAGCATTTGAAATTTTACAAATAGCAAAAATGGCTTCACATTTTAATTCTATTTCCTCTGATCATACCGTATAGGAAAAAAGTCAGAAGATACACAGAAGGAATATGAAAAAGTAAAGGACTTGAATATAAAGCATCTGGACATTTTCTAAAGATATGAGAGTAAATGTTGAGAAAGTCATTTCCATATTTTGATCAACTACCAATTTGTTTCATTTAGAGAGTCTAAATTTTATTACAGCTAAAACATAAAAAGGAGAAACAATTACATTTATACACATTTACTGAAAATGGCAATTTCCAAAAACTAAATTTAGCATTTTAAACCCAAAGAGAATCCTTAAGGCTTTTATCTAGTCAGTCATCTTTACCACAGAACAAGCTGGGATGCTCTAACAGTAGTGCCTTCTCCACAGCTCCTGAGCACAGAAAGTGGACACCTGGACCCATAGCTCCGACTTCGTGGTCAAGACGTCCTCTGCTACATTCTTGTCAGCCATTGGCTGGTCAAGAGGAGCCTGTGAACTGTATTCTGATGTTTCTGCTGCTCTTTCTAGATTAGATTTTTAATAGCATTTTAAAGGTAACCTATTAGTCTGGTTCCTCAAAGGTCACTTAGACAAGCTGCATCCTAAAATTCATATTTTGATTATCAGATATTGTGAAATATTTTTGCTTTCTGAAAATTACTACGTTTTATTGGTCAATGCTTTTATTACTTTCCACTTTTACATAAATTTCTGTATTTTTTATTTGTTTCATTGTAGTTTGATTTTTTTGGGGGGGGATTTTGTTCTTTTATTTTTAAAAAGATTTTATTTACTTTTAGTGAGAGGGTAAGGGAGAGAGAAAGAGAGGGAGAGAAATATCAAAGTATGAGAGAAACACTGATCTGTTGCCTCTTACATGCCCCAATAGGGGACCTGGCCTGCAACCCAAGCCACATGCCCTGACTGGGAATTGAACTGGCGACCTTTTGTTTTTGGGGAGCGACAACCAACCCACTGAGCCATACCAGTCAGGGCTGGGATTTCTGATGGATGCATTTAAAACTATACATTTTCTTCTAAGCATACTTTTGATTATATCACCAAGAGTTTTCTATGTCATGTTCTTGTTTATCACTCTAAATAGTTTAGGATTTTTGTTTTGATTTTCTTTATTCTTTATTCAACATACTTAAGCACTTGTTATGTGTTAGGCACTGTGGTAAGAGTTGCATAGTATCTGAAATAAACTTACTTGTAATTATTTAACTGAAATTATTTGCACATGTGATCCAAATTTTCAGTTTGTGTTTGTGGCTGTCAACTTGTAAGGTATTGCAACACAGTGGATATAGCCCACAGATACAGGTATAATTCTGTTTCTACCCATTAATACCCAAAATTTGTGTAGAAGTGCCAAGTACTATTTCAAGCACTTTATATAACATTTGTTAAATGATATCCATGTCCTATATAGCTATTCTTACTTATTTTTCCCAATTGGTCATTTTCTGAGCACTGTTATCAGAGTCCAGCTGGTTATACACACAATCAGAGCATCAGTTTTTACTGATCCCAGTTTTGCTTTTAAAGGAATCTTTTATAGTATATACACCTTAACGAACAGTACCTCCATGAAAAAACACAGAGTACCTACTGCTCTGCATCACCCAAGTTCTGGTTGAAGGTAGCACCAGAGGATAACATGGTGCTGAGTTCCTCTTCCTCCCTTTTATGCTTTAGAGGCAATGTAATTGTGAGGAATTAAGAGCAAAGACTATTAACTGAAACTGCATAAATTAGAATTCAGTTTTCACCATTTACTAACTGTGTGACTTTGGGCAAGATATCTAAACCTCTCTGTGCCTGTTTCCTTATCTATAAAATGGAAACAGTAGTAAGCTAATTTAAAATGGTTTTGTGAGAATTAAATGACTTATATGTAAAGCCTGAGACACTTGGTACTATGTATGTTAGTTAGCTATTATTAAAAGTTTAATTTTGAATTCTTCCTCTACCTCAGCACATAGGTAAGTTTTTTACGTGTTCACATTTGGAGCCAAGTACAAACCTCTAAATCACGACCTTTGCTATGAAAGCTTTTTACAATAAGATTTCAATGTCTTCTTAGAGAATGCAAAAAAAAAAAAAAAATCATTAAACCCAGTTGGCATAAAAATAAAAAAAACTACTATCCCCTCAAAAGCTAAGAATTTGACAGAACCTCAGTTTTACATCAAGTAGATTAAACTCACATCTGGATGCAACCCTTCTGCTAAAGTGAGCCAGTAAGGTATCTGGCTAGGAAACTTACAGTTAAAATCGCTGCTACAACTTAAGAATAAAACTACGCAGCTGCCAGTTGATTTGGAGCCACGCTCCTCATGCTCCAAGCCAAGTGTGGTCTTGGACCATGCTGGTCCACAGAGACACAAGTTCAGAGAGTGTGAGTAAATGCTTAGAAACTTTTTTTGTAGTTTGTCATCGCTGTGACATTTGTACTTTGTACTAAAGTACTGGTTCTCAATGGACTGGAAATAAAGTCACAGAGAATTTAAGAAGTGCTGCCCTAGAACTAACTCGTCTGTAGCCCCATACCTAGGCTATGCAGTGTCTGCTCACCTATTTTGAGTGGCCATCTTTTGGAAGTTAAGGTGGGGCAGGAAAATGACGAGGGCCAATGCTGCCTGCTCTGTTGGGACAGGTTTCACCTGCTCATGCACTAATCAAACAAGGAGCAGTTGTAATTAAGCATTAGAGTCACTTAAGTTAAATTCTGTGAACCATCAATTCTAAAAGGAATGGTCAGACTTAATTGTTGTATTTGGTGTTGTAAATGGGACATTTGGAATGTATAGATGCTTCTGGTCAAATGATTTTTAAATTATATTTCATCAGAGTTCTAGGCACTCTTTCAGCAACCACAGAAAACCTCATTTCTGTGTATGTAAGCCACAGTTATGTATTCTCTCCAAAAACTTGATAAGGCCTTATGAATCCCTAAATGGCTGAAGGGGTAAGAACAAGGGCAGGTAGCAAATGAAGATCTGGGGTGTCTTACTGTTTCTACTTTAAAAGTCAAGAAAGACCAGACCTCAACAGTTTAACAACACTGATAGTATCCAACGTTCCTTTTCAGTAAAGGTTTTCAGAACCATCACATCAAAAAGAAACCACCTGGGGCGGTGGGCTGTGGGGGAGTAAAAGACAGAAAACTGTACAGTATCAACAATTAAAAAATACAGATAAAAAAAGAAGTAAAAAAAAAAAAACTTGAGATAGGAGAAGTTACTACAGGAATAGAGAAAAAAGAATGATGAATAAATATGGATTAGGTATCCTATGTTGTTAAAAAAAAAAAAAAAAAAAAAGAAACCACCTAATCAGCCAGCCTCACCCAAGAAATGCAGATCAGTGTCGTATCAATCTTATTAGTTATAAAACTCCACCTCCACAGTAAGTCTTTTCAGCAAATACTGAACTACTTAAAAATAAAAGCAGACAACATTCTTAGACATCTGAAGAATTCTTAGTCCAATGCTACCAGCCTGGAAAAAGAGTTAACTAGTATAGATTTCTCACTTAAGTCATTTCCACTGAGAGTCTCAAAGCAAAGCCAACAAAAATTCAAAGGAGTTATCTGAATTCAAAAATTCAAATAAAAGCCTTGGCCGGTGGCTCAGTTGGTTGGAGCGTGGTCCCATAAACCGAAAGGTCGTGGGATTGATCCCGGGTCAGGGCACATATCCAGGTTGTAGGTTCAATCTCTGGTCGGGGTGCACACGAGAAGGCAACCAACTGATGTTTCTCCATTAATGTTACTCTTTCTCTCTCTCCCCCTTCCTTTCTCTCTAGAAGCAATGAAAAGATGTCCTCAGGTAGGATAGAAAAAATTTCAAATAATAGTTTATTCTTAAAAATTAAGAACAAAAAATAAAAAACCCTCAAAACATCTAGCAAAACAATACTTTAAAAAGATGTATCTTAGCCCTGGCCAGGGTGGCTCAGTAGGTTGGAGCGTCATCCCTGCACCCAAAGGTTGGGGATTCAATTCCCAGTCAGGGCATATCACCTAGGTTGTGGGTTCAGTCCCTGGTCAGACATCACACCAATGTTTCTCTCTCTAAAATCAATAAACATGAAAAAAAAAAAAAGACATTATCTTAAAAAGACTCAGGTCAAATTTAACCATACAGTTGCTCCATCCATTTTATAAGTGCTGCTACACTCACCGAAGCCAGGCATGGCACCTTATCAAGGTTAAAGAACTCGTTGAAGTCGAATTCTCCTGGGGACTGCTCAGGTAAGACAGCATCCCTTGGCACTTCCTGATCGGCAGCAGGCTCCTGTGCAAGGATGACCTCCACCTCATCCTCTTCGGCCACTCCTCCGTTGCATTCGACGATGCCTGAAAGCATAGCCAGGACAAAAACAGTCTGATCAAGTAAACTGCTACAGACTTGTTCTGGGGTTTCAACCACCATCACACATGCAGAAGAGCCACAGATGACTTTAAAAGCAGACTTCTTGTGCTAGCACAGTATTTACAATAGAAAAACAATTCGCTTCCTATGAAAGAGGAAAGAAGCCTTAATAACAAGCCAAAACACCGTTGCGATGGGAGGAGGGCTGTGGTCCCTTCTCTGTCCCCTCTTCAAGTTTACCATAGTGTAGTACAGTGATTTTCAAGTGGTGTGCTGCGAGAGTTTTTAAACTATGCTATGACTGACTATTTAGTTGGGGTATTGACCTCTTTTTCCTTAGACTGTCAAATAAAAGAATGGCAACAGCCAACAGAACAACAACCATCTGGTGTGAATGCTGAGTCTTGAACCATGAATACATAGGTCATATAATAAAGTTGCATCTTATTGGTCACACTGCATAGTACAGTTGTATCTGATTAATTGTTGGCACCAGAAATCCTTATGTACAAGTATAAGCACCTGACTTTTTAAATAAGTCACTTTGGTGCAAAAAAGGGTAGGTAGTTACTATTTTTTTTTTTTTAATCAATCAAAATTACACTTATTTTTTTTTCAGGTCAGCAAAAACTGTATTTTTTGTTGTGCCACAGAATTTCAGTAATTAGTTTCTGTGTGCCATGAGATGAAAAAGGTTGAAAATTGCTGCTGTAGTAGGTTCTTTATCTAACAAAAAACTTTTTTAGTTTTGTTACTATTTTGTTGTTTATTTTTACAGAGAGGAGAAGGGAGCGAGAGGAGAAAAACGTCAATCAGTTGCCTCTTGCAAGCCCCCAACTGGGGGCCTGCAACCCAAACACGTGCCCTGACTTGGAATCGGACTGGCAAACTTCTGGTTTGTGGGATGACACAAATCTCCTACTGCTTAAAAATGGAACCAAATTAATTTGGCTGTCTTTACACATTCATCTGCACCACCGTGTTGAGCCAGGGTCCAGCAACCTAAGTTATTTATGTGAAACCTAGCATGAGGGCAAGCTTCACTTGCCTATGGGATGGGTGTAGTTCATCTTTCATGGCAAAGCTCAAATGTTACCTCTTTTAGGAAGCCTGCCGGCCTATCTAGTTTTATCCTACCCAGCAAAATTGATCACTACCTTCTCTATAATCATGTTATCTCTCACAGGTTTATCACACTGGCAAGACTGAACTCTCTGAGGGGCAGGTAACCTGCTCTAACTAGCTTTATCTTATCTGTATTGCCTGGCACGTTTAAAGTTCAGTAATGTTTGGTTGTTAGGATGGAAAGGTAAGGTCTAAGTGAGGCTATTAAGAACTAATGTTTAAGAAATCTAACATTTTAGTTTTAGCCACAGTATGTGCAAAAAGCAAAATTCTTAGGATAAACTTTTTTTCTTTTTAAATAAGTACACTGAGAGATTCTGGATGTTCAACTTTTTAATTTGAAGAACAGAATTCCCAAAGCCCCACTCTGCAAAAGCACCTACAATAAGAGCTGCTTGTGGTTTCGAGATCACAACAGACACGAAGTCCTCCCAGAAAAACAAGTGCCAAAGCTTGGACCCATCCCTTCTCAAAAGTACCTAATATTTACCACAGTTTTGAGATTAATCAGCCAGGATATTCGAGACCAAGAGAGGATACATGTAACCATCTGTACCATCTGCACTGTCATTCCAATAATGCTTCAGAGACCAAAGCAGGAACTATGACAACTGAAAGATTAAGTGGCTTGCTTACCCAAGGTCTCAAAACTAGTAAGCGGCAGAGGCTTCAACCCTAGGACACCTACCAATGTTGTTCCACACCATAGGGGTGCTTGCCACCTAAGGACCCTGAGCATTCTGAGAGCGTAAGGCAACCAGTAAGATGATCCTTTGTCAGCCATAGACAAGGCAATGGGCAATCTCTTCAACGGTCAGCAAACATGTCTACTGCCAACCAACAGAGACAAATGATACTCCTTAAAGACTGACATGTGAACTAAAATGACTGCTTTGGCAGAAATATCATCCTTCCTTTACAAAGAAACTGAATGCTAGAAAAAGTAAACAATTCAATAGCCTAACCAATGCAAAGTTTGCGTCCTTTCCACTATGGCAGTGCTTCTCCCTGACCCATTTTGCCCATGAGAACCTGCTGGCCCACTTCAGGCCTGACAAGCAACATACATTTTGCTGCAGTTTTGTGTCCCAACTTAAGGATGGGAACCAGAAGAGTCTAGCAGACATGAGTAGAAATATGCACTAGCAGACAAATGCAACTGGCTATTTTTATTATGACAGACTCAAAAGCCAGGGACCCAGGAAAGGTAACTAAGGACAAGTTTTTTCATATATCAGAATGGAGATATAATTTCATTACAGAGAATACAAATTGAAATTTTATTTTCTATTGATGGAGGGTTTTAACAATTTCCCTCTTCTACATTAATATTTTTCCTGGTTGTAAGTGTAATACATATTCAAATTATTTCATTCATTACCATATAAACATCAGTTAGCATTGGGCCCTGTATAGAGTGGGTGCTCAATATCTATCTGTTTTTAAGTCATGTAGGCAAGGAACATGTTTGTCTTGTTAATGGCTATACTCCCAGCACTAGTATGTGCCTGCAGAGAACTGCTACATGATACAGTCAGTAAAGCTGGAATACAGACAGAAAAATGGACTAAAGGGAACTCATCATCCCTCCCACTCCTTTCATTCTTGCAGCCAAGATGAAACTACAGGTAATAGTTCATCTTAAACACAGTAGTAGCTAGGACAGCCTAAGGATTTTCTGTAATTAACTAATGGAGTAAGCCAGGTACCACTGGATTCTATCTGAGGCTCTGCCACAAAACCTGTGAGACAGGATCTCAGGTTGCCCCCTCTGTGCAGGCCTGTCTCTCTCTGCACGTGTAAGGTGAGGAGGTGACACCATTGAAGTATCTCGTGCCTTCTGGCTCCTCCACTTGTTCATACAAGAATGGTTGAAATTCAGATCTCATTTTAGTGAGGAAAAATGTACCTTTCTCACCAGAAGCCTGATCTTTATCATTAGAAGAAAAGGCTACATTTCCTGGTGCTGCTTTAGTTTAACTGAGAATAAGAGAAAGGCATATCTTGCCCTGGCTGGTGTAGCTCAGTGGACTGAGTGCTGGCCCGTGAACCAAAATGTTGCTGGTTCAATTCCTGGTCAGAGCACATGCCTGGGTTGCAGGCCAATTGATGTATCTCTCACACACCGATGTTTCTCTCTCATTCTCCCTCCTTCCCTCTCTCTATAAACAAACAAACAAATAAATAAATAAAATCTTTGGTGGGGGCGGGGAGAGAAAGGCATATCTAAGAGGCAATTTAATTGCAAAGTCTCCCAAGTTACCCATCAATTTCCCGCATCATCCTTGGGAAGAAAGTGTAACAATATAAGATGAAAATTTCTACTGTATTTTAAAGATTGGGAGTGGGAGTAGTGATTTCTTTGTTTTCTTTCTCCTAAATAAATCCCATTAGCTATTTCTACTTAAATACATTCCAGCCTCATAACTTTAAGGTGGCACCAATTAAACACTCATGTATTAAAAGAGCTTTCCCCTTTTGTTGCCTAGTATCTGCCAAAAGGTTTCTTCCCAACTACACCTAAAAGAGTGGAAGGAACTAGAATTTACTGAATAAGTGTCCCCAAGAGGCTGACTTTTGATGTATACATTTGATCTTCAATACTAAAAGTAACCCTGCCCTGGGTGGTGTGGTTTAGTGGACTGAGTACCAGCCTGAGAACCAAAGGGTCGCTAGTTCAATTCCGAGCCAGAGCACGTGCCTGGGCTGCAGGCCATGTCCCCAGTAGGGTGTGCGTGAGAGGTAACCATACACTGATGTTTCTCTCCCTCTTTCTCCTTCCCTGCTCTCTAAAAATAAATAAAATCTAAAAAAAAAAAAAAAGTAACACTTAGAGTTATGAAATAGGCACTATCTTCATCTTACAAAGAAACAAGCCCACCTGTTGAGAGTTTTATCAAAGAGAATCCTTTTACTAAGCAGTAGTCCTGAAACTAAAAACCCAGTTGAGCCCACCTAGCTCTTCACTGCTTCTCCCCAAGACCACCAGTGGAGGGCTACCCACCTCAGAGCCAGGTTATTGCCCTGAAAATGACTAACGGTGCACCTACTCTGCATCAGGCCCTTCTCACACATGAGCTTTACCACTCAGTTTAACAAGGGAAAACACCTAACCTTATCTTATAGCTGAGGAAACAGTTTGGGAAAAGCCAAGTCACAATCAAAAGACCCAGGAAAGACTAACACCATGGTGAGAAAAGTGAGCCCTGAAGCACAAAAGCATCTTGTTGCCTTGACTGGTGTGGCTCAGTTAGATGGGCATTGTCCTACAAGGTGAGGGGCCAGTTCGATCCCCAGTCAGGGAGCATATGAGAAGCAGCTGATGGATGTTGCTCTCTTACATCAATGTTTCACTCTCTTTCTCCCTCCCTTCCCCCTCTCTAAAAATAAGATCTTAAAAAAAAAAAACCAAACCAAAAAACATCTCATTCAATTCCCAAGTTCACTAACTACTTCCTTAGTGTCCACAGACAAATCACTTCAGGCCCCTGTGCCTCCAATTACTCATCTATGAGATGGGCATAAAAGCACCTACCTCACAGGGTTGGAAAAATGATTATATAAACAAAATGCTTACCACTCTGTCTAGTACACAACGTGTGCTCAATAAATGAGACCCTTTGTTATTTCCACCTCAGGCTTCTTATCTCTGGGGAACCCTTCGTGTACACAGTGCTCTTAACAAGGTATCGTGAGACCTTTCTGTTGCACTGCAGGCAGAACAAGTTGGAGAGACAGTATAATATACCCCTAGTAAACTCACACTTAGGAAGCAGTTTCAAAATCAGGCTGCAACTTTTAAGAACTTGCTACTTCCTAATAACTAGTACCCATTCCTAAGTGTGTAATTAAGTCAATTATAAGCACATCTCATTTAGAACAGTGAGCTTCCCTCCCAAAGTTTTTGCTGACCTTCCTTCACAGAGGCTGTCCGTCGCCTTGTTCTTTTTCTCCCCTTGTGATCTTCTTCCAGTATCTTATCATCAAAGCCAGTCAGCTCAATGGTTTCAGACTGACTTGTGGGTCCAGCTGAGAACCATTCTGGTTCTTCTTCTGTGTAGGAATCGTTTCTTCTACGCTCACCAAAGACACGCTTACTATCCCCAAACTCCCTCTGGAAAAGTACATAATGCAAGATAAAACAGTAAGACTCTAGTTAAGGCATTTCTACCTTAGTCAAGGCCTTGATGAATTAAGTAATGCTCAACAGTGCAATGAAGACATTATGCTGTAGACTTAAAGCCCCTCTCTGTCCTCATCCAGCTCTATTCCTCCTTATCTGGCTTAAGAATGGGCCGTGTTCACCCAGTATTTCAAAGTAACCTGGTACAAATGAAGTAACTGTTCAGTCTCAAAGTACATGAGGTGCCAAATAATCTAGAAGACAAACCCTGAAACGCTTGTCCTTGTAGTCCCTCTCTCGGTCTCTCTCTCTCAAGTCCCGCAGGTCCTTATCGCTAAGACGGTGATCCTTCTCAAAAGCCCTAGCAGAGATTATCCTCCCACTGCCAATTCTTCGTCCTCCAATCAGCCGAAGCCCATCACTGTCTTTCTCCAATGGGCTCCCTGAGCGCCGGGAGCTAACAGCAGCTGTCACGTGGCAGCCTCCTCCAAAGCTTCGCCTCTGTGGGCTGAGAACAACATCTAAGTCATCTTCTTTTATGCGCTCTCGTGGATCTGTAAAGATGCCAGAAACAGAAAGTTAGGCAAATTAGCAAGGGCATTTTCCTTCTCTAGATGGTATGTCCATGACTGGTGGTGGTGGGGTTACTAGAAAAGAGTCACCAGTAAAACAGTTAGAGTAATGTGTACCTCACATACTTAAATAAGACTGAGCCTTTTCCTTTTGTCAACTAATAAACCATAGGTTTCAGTATTTGAAAAAATAACTACTTAAAAAGTCAAAAGTGTCTCTTCAACAGATGACATTGAACAGCTGTATATGCATACACAAATAAACTTGAATCCAAACCTGGTTACACATACAAAAAGTTCAAAATGGATCACAGATCTAAATGTAAAATGTGAAATTACAAAACTTCTAGAAGAAAATACAGGAGGAAATCTTTGTGACTGGGTTAAGCAAAGTTTTCTTAGGTATGACACCAAGAGGACAATCCCTTTTAAAAAATGATAAACTGGGCTTGATCAAAATTTTAAACTTCTACTCTTTGACAGGTACAGTTAGTCCTCTCATAATGCTGTCAACAGGCTCTGCAAATGCAGGTGAAACAATGTACAATGAAACCAGTTTAACTGGAGGCTAACTGACATACACAAGAGTTAAGTTCCTACGGCAGTTCATCAATGTTGTAATGAAACAAAAACTGAACAAACTGTTATTCAAGAACCCTGCCTACTAGTCAAAGAATGCAAAAATAAGCTGCAGCCTGGGAGAAAACATTTCAAAACATGTATCTGATAAAAGACCTGTATCCAGTACATATAAAAATGCTGAAATGAAACTCAGAAAACAATCCAATAAAAAAAAATAGACAAATGGTTTGAAGAGACACTTCACCAAAGATCATATATGGATTGCAAAATATGAATATGAAGATACTCAATTTCATTAGTCATCAGTGAAGTGCAAATTAAACCATAATGGGATACCATTACACATCTACTAAAATGGCAGAAACGAAGACTGACTAGCGCTCACCCTGCCCCCACCTCTTCCCCCCAGTGCATTACCACTGCCCTGCTCTCTCCCAAGCTCCAAGGGCCCTTCTTCCGCCTTTGTAACCACTTCCTGAGCCTATGCAGCCCAGCTGCCTCACTTCTACCACCTCTGTAGCTGTCTAAAGAAACTTTCTCTTATAACTTGGAGGAAAAAAAAAAAAAAAAGACTGACCACTCCAAGTGCTAACAAGGATGTGGAGCAAGTGAAATTCTCATACAGTGCTGTAAAATGGTATAACCACTTCCAAAAACAGGTTGGCAGTTTCTCAAAACATTAAACACATCTACTGTAGGACCCAGCCATTCTACTTTAAGCTATTTACCCAAGAGATAAGAAAGCATATATTCCCATAGAGACTTGAACATAGTCAAAAACTGGAAACAACCCAAATGTCCACCAATAGATAAATGAACTGTGGCAAATTAATACAATAAACTACTACTAGGCAACAAAAAGGAATAAATTATTTATATACCCAACAGCATACATGAATCTTAATGATTCTGAGAGGAAGAAGCTACCCAAATATGAGGGGGTCCCTGTAAGAAACCCAAAATTATCTTCTGGAGTATGGGCCCTTGCAGTACAGGCTTCCCCCGCTACCTGAGTATTCTAGGAACCCATCTGTATCAGTGTATCAGCTGGTGTTGTTGTGAGAGGCTGCATTTGGCTTCAGTGTATTTTTTTTGCAGATTCTTTCAACATGTTTGCCCATTCCATAATGGCGATTTACGAGCACACCTGCCCACACTGTGCTGAGTGTTCAGCAGTTTTTGACCAAAAACAACATAACCCTCATGTCCCACCCTCCCTATTCATCCAATCTTGCCCTGACCAACTTCTTTTTGTTTCCCTGGATGAAGAGAGTCCTCAAAGGGAAACGATTTGCCAATGTGGAAGAGGTGAAATAAAAAATGGTGGAAGCACTAAAAGCATCAAAATTGATGAGTTCAGAACTGTTTTGAGCAGTGGAAAAAAAAGTCACAATAGGTGTATCACATCAAATGGAGTACTTCGAGGGTGACTGAAGTTTAAACAAGAATACACAATTTTTTTTTATTTTTAAAGACTTTATTTAGTTTGAGAGAGATGGGAAAGGAGGGAGTAAGAGGGAGAGAAAGATCAATGTGTGGTTGCCTCTCATGCACCCCCAACTGGGGACCTGGCCTGCAGCCCAGGCATGTGCTATGATTGGGAATCAAACCAGCAATCCTTTGGTTTTCAGACCAGCACTCAATCCACTGAGCCACAGCAGCCAGGGTTTAAATACACAATTTTTTATAAATAAATTCTGGGGTTTTTTTTGATCCTCCCTCTTAGTGTATGCTAATTCCACTTATATTAAATTCTAGGAAATGTTAACTAAAGTACAGTGACAAAAAGAGATCAGTGCCAGTTGGGGGCAATTGTAAGGAAGGGATTCCTAGGAGTACTAAGGAACTTTTGGGGGCGGCAGGGATGATGGAAACGCTTATTACACTTGGATTGCAGTAATGGTTTTACAAGTATATACAATGTTAAAACCTCAAATGGTACCCTTTATGTTCAGTCTATTGTATAAGAATATATCAATTAAGGTGTAAGAAAAATAAACATGTCAACACACACAGAAGTTCCTCCTAGAAAAACCAGAAAACTGAAGATAAGTTTAAGTGAGAAAAACCTTTTAGTCCTCTCACCAGAAACAGTCCCTAAAATGGGTTGGTACGCACTTTCCCAGAACTTCCATATAGTGTCTCAGTTTTTTTCCCAACACAGGATATAATCTGGGCAGTTTATATAACCTGGTAAATACATCTCCAAAATGTTTTTAACAGATAAACCAATAACATTCACACATTCAAACTTGTTTCTATTGTTGGGACATAAGGTTGCTTCTAAGTTTTCATCATATAAATAAGGTCTGCAGCACATCTTTAGTGATTTGGTTAGGATAAATTCTTGGTTTGAGGGACATATCTGCACTAAGTGTACTGACAGAGTCTATGTAGAAGGGGCTCAGAGCTCAAACTAGAGTCACTCCTAATTTTTTTGCTTGGTTCCAAATGTTATGATGGGTCTTCTTCTCGAAAGGAATTCCTCTTGCAACAAGTTCCTTGACTAGTTTTTATATTGCCAGGTCTCCAGTTCACGCTTCAATATCTATTCTAGTTTACAGGGGTAAAGGTATGGAAGATCAAACTTTACTTCCATCTCAAACCATATCTAAACCCTGCATTCAGATCACAATCCATTATGAACCAAGAACTGCCAGAACTAATTTGCACCTGAGGACTAGTTTCATGAGACTAGGCATAACCAGATTTCCAGCACAGCCTGAAGCTCCCTATCACCGCTAACTCAGTGATCCACGGCATGAAAGGCATCAGTCCTTTTCACTTGAAAGCACATAGCCTAATATGTCCACTTTCCACTGCTATACAAGGCTGTGATTTTACTCTGCTAATTAGGAAAAATCCAATAGGTAAGTCAGTTTCCTGATAATGACACTTTCCCTCAATGCACAAAACGCTCACAGCTAAGAATGAAGCCAGCAGCAATGAACACTGTCTCCAAAACTGCTGCCCCCACTTCTGAGTGACTGTGTGCTCACCTACTATCCTGCGCACCAGGGAAGGCCGGTCTGGATCCAACTCTTTTTTCACACTTTCCACTGGTGAGCTTCTCCCTGAAGCTGGGTAAAGAGAGGCATGCCACTTCTCAGGGTCCCAGACGCCATCGCTGGAAGTCAAAGGGTACCAAGAGTTAGCACTTGTACCCTTAAACTAAACATGCAGTCTAATTTCTGATCCTCCTTAAGTATTAAGTTATGAAAATCCCTTTCCAATATAGTATGTCACGGCTGCCATCAGAATTGTTATCTCCTTCTAGATGGAAACAAAAACAATTCAGTAATACTTTGTTGTTATTCACATAACACCAGCAGTCACTTGAAAATTAGTGGTCTGTGCATAAATGAAACAATCAGGTCACAAACTTTGGGGTGCATATGGATTACATTAACTATATCTGTCCTACACAAAGAATATGGCTCCATAAATGTGATTATTCAGTTTATTAAAGATTAGTATAAGGGAGAAAAAACTCCCTTAATTCTCTTACTAGATAAAAATTGAATGCATGGTGTGCATTGTTTCAGAATTTCTATGCATAATCTCAGTTTTCTCCACAAACTCTTAAGAGCCTAAAATGTGTGGTTTGGGCTTTATTTTGTAACTTTTTCCCTAATGAAGGGGTGGCAGGTGTGCAGAGCAGCTTTGGAGCCCAATGATCTGGGACTGAATTCTAGCTCTGCCACCAACACCAGGGACATCCTGGACAAGTTACTATGTCCTTTATTCTTCTGCAGAAAGGACTTACCCAACCCCAGATGGGACCAAAACAATACAATTCTTTTTCTTAAGTTTATTGATTTTTAGAGAGAGAGAGGGAAAAAGAGGGAGGGAAGGTGGAGAGGAGGGAGAAGGGGAAAAGTAGGGAGGGAAAGATGCAGGGAGGGACAGTGGAGGGAAGAGAGGGAGAGGGAGGAGAGAGAGGAGGAGAGAAAGGAGGAGAGGGAGAGGGAGGGGGAGAGAGAGGAGGAGAGAAAAGAGAAGGGGGAGGGCAGAGGGAGGGGGAGAGAGAGGAGGGGAAGAGAGGGGGGTGAGGGGGAAGGGAGAGTGGTGAGGGGGAGGGAGGGAGGTAGACAGAGAGAGACACTGATTTGTTGTTCCACTTATTTACACATTCATTGGTTGATTCTTGTTTGTGCCCTGACCAGGGATCAAACCTGCAATCTTGGCGTGTTTCTACGAAGCCCTAAGCAACTGCTACCTGCCCAGGGCAACAATACAATTTTTAATTTGCCAAGTTTGTAACAATAAATCGACTAGAAGAAGCAACCTCCTTTCCCCACTGCAATACCTGTCGTATTTTTCAGAGAGGCATGAAGGCCTTTGTTTGGAATGAGGGCATTCTTTTATATCCAAGAGCTCCTCCTACAAAGAGAAATCAAATCATGATTGTGAATAATATTTCATATACTTATGACTTATTTATTGTTAGTAATTAAGTGTCTATGTTAAGTATTTCATACAGTTCCTGTTTATACTTATTTCAGAAAGGACTGGAGTTAAGTTCAAGGTTCTTAGAAGAAGCTTGAGCAAAACTGGCAAATAACTTAATAGTGATCACTTTCTTGCTAAGACACATTCTCACATAAATCACTGCCCAATAAATACATACCACAACAATGATTGCTCATCAAGGCATGGAAGCATCAGACGTATATAAAAACCTCCAGCTAATGTTACTACTTTAAAACACATTAAGTGCCAATTTATGAGACAGATTTGTTTTATGTAAAGTTGCAAGAAAAAAAAGCACCAAGAACATCCATATACCATTTATGTGACTTGTCTGTTAACATTTTCCCCTATTTGCTTCAGCATTCAGACTCTTCATATGTAATTTTTTAAAAGCATTTAAGGTACAACTGCATGAAGTCATGTTCCTTTAAAGTATTTCAGTGTCTATTGCCTAAGAATAAGGATATTCTTTCACAGCCTCTCATCCAGTTCCATTAGAGAATTAAGCCCTACAGAAAATTATCTGAATGACTTTTTTTTCCCATTCTCCCAAGGAATACATTTGGCCAGTTATTTTAGATGCAAAGGAGAGAAAAATCTGTTATATACAACGGATGCCTAAGGGCCTTGGGCTTATTTCTTCAGAACATGGTTAAGAAGAGCTGTCAGCTTTATATGACCAGTTATCGAAAATATTTTTATTTAGCCTACTCCTCTGGGTCCCAATTTTGTCAATTGACCCAATAATGCCCTTTATATCACTTTTTTTTCAGCCTCCAGTACAGGATCCAGTTCAGAATCAGATAGCGATTATCATGTTTCTTCAGTCTAATCCAGAACATTTCTGCAACTGCTTCTATCTTTTGTGGAAGTCTACTTCTATTTTCTTTAAAGAGAACATTGTTCATTACAGATGTGTCTGTTTCCTTGTGATTCGATTGAAACTGAGCATCCCTGGAGCAGAACACTAACCTAAGGGATGTGTCCATCTCAAAGCACTGCCTCTGGACGCCCATGATAACCATCTGCCCCTCATCAGTGATGTTAATGTTGACCAATTGGTCCAGGTGCCCTCCAGTTTCTCTACTCTTCAGTTACTACTTTCCCCCTTGCGGCTGGTATGCAATCTATGGGGAGACACTTTAAAATCACCCAGATATCCTGGTCTTCATCAAAATTTCCACCTAAATTTAGCATCTGTTGATGGTTCTTGCCCAAACCAATCTTGATTTTTCAACTCTAGGCCTCTCTCCATATTTACCAGCCAGCACACGGCAGTCCACTCTAAGCACAAACCCTCCCTCTCCCTTCTTTATTTACCTACTTATTGGCATGGGCTCACAGATTCCTAGTTTTTCCAATGGTCTATAATAATGTCTTAATTATTCTGGTGCTCAAATTGTGAGCCTTTTCAAGGGGGCTCCTGTGTCCTTTTGATATGTGCCATCATCGAAAAACAAAAACCAAACAAACAAACAAAAAAAACACCAACAAAACCAAACACTGCCTTACTTTCTGTCTTATCTTGTACCTGTCCTGTCCTAGCCCTAGAGCCAGCCATTCCTCTGAGAAATCCTAGCTCATCTAAGTGGGGAATGTGCAAGAAACTAAGGTCTGGGGACTGGGTATCCTCGTTTGCTTCTTGGCTCTTTCAGCAGAATGTACATTGATAAACGCACGTTTGCTCATATAGATAAAAACCACTGCCTCCTTCTTATAGGCATTTTAACACTTTCACAAAAAGGTAAAAAAAAAAAAAAAGAATTCCCAAACTCTCAGCACCAGTAAAATGTTACAACAGCCTTGTAAAAAAAAAGCATGTGCCTCTGTGCTGTGACCTCTGCAATGCCCCCATCACAGGCCCCAATGCCGCTCGTCACTGTTTCCCACATCTTGAGGTAAATATGGAGGGACAGATTCACTCTCTCAGTCCGTAGGAATCACTGCACAAAAGCATGCGATGAATTCGCTGAGTGTATTCAGACATGTGAAGCATCTAAACCAGGGGTACCCAACCTCCCTTGTCATCTGTCAGTGGGCACTCAGGCATTACCACCTGAGCTCTGCTTCCGGTCTGCCCCTCCCCAACCCCAGTCTGTGGAAAAAATCGTCTTTCAAGAAACCAGTCCCTGGTACCAAAAAGGTTGGGGATGGCTGATCTATATGGTTTCTCCGTGATAGCAAAATACACTAGGACCAGATGCAATTTTAGTTTTAAAACTGGAATATTAGGCATTTGCATTTACTTATGAATTATATATTATTTGGATAGAAATACCTGGGAAAATTGAGAAATTTCAGATAAACTGAATTCCAAATATAAGAAAATGTCTAGATACTGCTCTAAATTCTGGAAAAAAAAAACAAAAAACAAAAACCTGTCAAAGCACTGATACACCACCTGCAAAGAGCCAGTAAAGACTGGAGTCCAAAGAAATCTTCATGGCAAACACAATGTCAAAGATGCAAGAGTGATGCATATTGGGGGGCAAATGGACCAGCAGTAGTTATGATGACAGCATATATGGAAATACAGAAATCCCAAGGACACGATGCTTAAAACATTTCCCAGTAGAAACAGGAAAGACCTTGCAACATACAGGAAACACATACATACGCTACAGGAAAAAAGATTACACAGCAATTTTCTGCTATTAGAAGCAACCCCACAATTGTTATATATTCCCTTACTCCACCACCCTCAAATCCAAATATTAAACTAAGAACCAGCCCTGGCTGGTATAGCTCAGTGGATTAAGCGCGGGCCTGCGAACCGAAGGATCGCGGTTCGATTCCCAGTCAGGGCACATGCCTGGGTTGCCAGGCCAGTTCCCAGCAGGGGACATACAAGAGGCAACCGCACATTGATGTTTCTCTCCCTCTCTCCTTCCCTTCCCCTCTAAAGATAAATAAATAAAATCTAAAAAAGGAAAAAAAAAAAGTACTTAAACTAAGAACCATAACATACTCTTAAACAAAGGGCAGTATATTCCATACTTAAGTACGCATATTCTCAGTATACCAAAGTTTCTAAACAACGAGGCTTTGTTTGAAACTTTTAACCCCAAAAGGTAATAGGAAGCCCAAGTGATAGGTGTTCTCTGTTACTACTACAGCTACTGAAACTCTAATGATTTTTATCTATTTACAAGTCAACTGGGAAAGAGTAACATTTTAATGAAGCCACAAAAACATATGGGAGGAGTAAATGCTCTATTTGTGGGGATCAAAAAAAAAATTTTTTTAAAGGTAACAAATAGTTTTCAAAAAGGGAAAATGAGGAGATTAAGGAGCAGGGACAACTAAATGTAACAGTATCCTGGATGGAATCCTGGAACGGAAAAGGGGCATTAGTTTAAAGCTAAGAAAATGTCAACAAAGTATGGATTTCCATTAATTACAATGTATTAACATTGTTAATTGTAATAAATGTACTATACTAATGTAAGGTATTAATAATAAGAAAAAGTGGGAAGAGTGTAGGAACTCTATATTTTCCCAGTTTTTTTGTAAATCTAAAAATGTTCTAAAAAATAAAGTTTATCTCCACCTCAACCATATTCAAAAATTGACTCAAAGTGTGTCAGAGGTATAAATAGAAGAGCTTTAACTCTAAATTTCTTAGAGAAAACATAGGTGTATAAATCTTTGTGATCTTACATTAAGAAATGTTTCCTAACTATGGCACTGAAAGCATAGGCAAAGGAAAAAATAAATTGGACTTCAAATTTAGAAACTTTTGTGTTTCAAATGACTATTAAGAAAGTGAAAAGAGCCCTGACTACATGTGTGGCTCAGTGGGTTCACATCATCTCACAAACCTAAAGGTCACTGGTTTGATTCCTGGTCAGGGCACATGCCTGGGATGCAGGCCAGGTCCTTGGTTGGGGGTGATCAGTGTTCCCCTCTCCCTTTTTCTCCCTCCCTTCCCCTATCCCTAAAAATAAATAAGTAAAATCTGCAAACAAAACAAAACTAAACAAAACAAAAACAGTAAGCCCTTGGCTGGTGTGGCTCAGTGGACTGAGCGCTGGCCTGCGAACCAAAGGACTGCCTGTTCAATTCCCAGTCAGGGCACATGTCTGGGTTGTGGGCCAGGTCCCCAGTTGGGGGCGTGCAAGAGGCAACCACATACTGATGTTTCGTTCCCTCTCTTTCTCCCTCCCTTTCCCTCTGTCTAAAAATAAAGAAAATCTTTTTTAAAAAATTTAAAAAGACAACCCCTAAAACAGGAAAAAATATTTACAAGTCATGTATGGTTGTCTCCCCTTACCCACAGTTTCAGTCTGAAAATATTACATAGAAAATTCAAGAAATAAAAAATTCTAAATTTTAAATCGTGTACCACTCCGAGTAGCATGACAAAAATCTCATGTCATCCCGTGGCATCCTACCTGGAACAGGAAAGTCAAACATCCATATTGTTCATACAGTACAATAAAATATTTTGAGAGAGACCACATTACATAAATTATAGCATATTGTTATAATTAGTGTATTTTATTATTACCATTAATCTTTCACTATGCCTAATTTATAAATTAAACTTTGTCATAGGTATGTATGTATAGGAAAAAAATCCACAGTATATTTAGGGTTCAGTGCTATCCACAGTTTCAGGCATCCACTGGAGGTATAGTAGTATTCCACAGATAAGGGGAACTACTGTATCTGATAAGGGTCTAGTATCCACAATATATAAAGAACTTATACAATTCAACAACAAAAAGACAAACCAATTTAAAAATAGGTAAAAGATTTCAACAGATTTTTCTCCAAGAACATACACCAGTGGCCAATAATCACATGAAAGATGTTCGACATCAATAGTCATTAGGAAAATTCAAGTGAAAACCACAGTGAGATACCACCTCATGTCCATTAGGATGGCTCTTAAAAACACAAGACAAAACAAAAACTAGAAAGTACTGGCAAGGATATGGGGAAACTGGAATTCTAACATTGCTGATGGAAATATAAAACGGTGCAGCTGCTGTGGAAAACAGTGACAGTTCCTTAAACAGTTAAACATGGCTACTATACAATCCCGCCATTCCTCTCCTAGGTATATATCAAAGAGAGCTGAAAAATTACATCCACACAAAAACTTGTACAAAAATGCTCATAGCAACATTTTTCTCAATAGCCAAAATGTGTAAACAACCCACATGTTGTTTCCACCCAACTAAGGATGGATAAACAAAATGTGGTAAACCCATACGATGGAATATCATTTGGCAATAGAAAGGAATAAAGTACTGCTCTGACCAGTGTGACTCAGTTGGTTAGGCGTTGTCTTCCAAAGCAAAAGGTCACTAGTTTGATTACAGGTCAGGGCACATGCCTGAGCTGTGGGTTCCATCCCAGGTTGGGGCGCGGTCCCAGGTTGGGATGTGTACCAGAGGCAACCAATTGATGCCTTCTCTCCCGTCCCATCTCTCTACATAAATATAGTATCTTAAGAAAAAAAGAGGAAAGTACTGATACATTCTATAACCTGATCCTTGAAACATTAAGTGAAAGAAGCCAGACACAAATGGCCACATATTGTATGATTCTAAAAGTAAATCCACAGACTCAGGAAGAATGACCGTCAGGGGCTGGGAAAGGGGGTAGTGAGGAGTGATACTGCTAGACACAGAGTTTCCACTTGGGGTGATGAAAATATTCTGGAATTGTACAGTGGTGAATTTTATATTTGTGAAGTATATCTCAATGAAAATATAATTTTTCAAGATTTTATTTATTTATCTTTAGAGGGGAAGGGAAGGAGAAATGGAGAGAAATATCAATGTATGGTTGCCTCTCGTGGGTCCCCTGCCAGGAACTGTCACTGGGAACTGTCTTGCAACCCAGGCATGTGCCCTGACTGGGAATCGAACCACGATCCTTTGGTTCGCAGGCCCGCGCTCAATCCACTGAGCTACACCAGCCAGGACCCTCAATGAAAATATTTTTAAGTAAATAAAACTGGGAGGTTCAGTTAGCAGAAGATGTTTTGTTTAATTTCTCTTCTTACAGACTTATTACTTTAACACCGATAAACGTCAACTATTCTCAGACACAAGAGTTGCTCAGGTTGGTAAAAATGTTTTAAAACTTCCCTCCCATAATATTCCAGTTTTCTTTGTTGACTTTATATGCTTGGCATATACCAGCTGTGAATACTCAAGTGACTGACTATACAAAGGTCTGTAGGGGCATAAGACAGAGAAGTGAGCTAGCTGCATGCTGGCATTAACTGTGCCAGCAGAACCATTTGTGGCAGGGTACTCCTTTAAGTGCAACAGCTAAACACACCTGTCTGTACAGAGGAGGAAGAACCACTTTCTTCAATAGTAGGCTAAGAACTGGGAAAAACAAAGCAATTCTTGCATTGTGAAAGCTGCTGGGAATAACTTTAAACATTTAGGTAAAATTATACTCACAGTTCTTGAGAGCAGAGCATCTCAAACCAGTCTCATGGCCTCAAGGAAACAACATACAAAACCATGCATGTCTGCAGTGAGTACTTACACCTTCAAAAGATCTTTGATAGAGGTTAAGAAGTAATGCTTTAAACTGATCAGGTTTCTTAAAATGTAACTCAAGGTCCACCTGGGCTTTCAGGGAAAAATGAGAGAGATCCTCTTCATGGGGTTTAGAGAGCTGAATCTGCTGGCAAAGTCTTAAGGTGCCTCAGATGGAATCCTAGCCTAAGAGGGTCCCCCAGAAACCAAGAGCTAAGTTAATACAAAGTTTGTTTTTTTCCAAACTATCTACTGAACATATCCTGTGTGCCAGGCTTAGTGTCTTGCATAGGCAAATGACTCTTGTCCCTGGCCCCTCTAGTCTCTCTAGAGAAGGCTCTCTAGTCTCTCAAGAGAAGTGTTTTTGAACTTGCCATTCCAACAGGAGCCTTAACAACAATTTCCTAGAAAGGAACCCCTTCAGGATATTTAAAAAACCCTTCAACTTCAGCTAAAGGAAAAAATACTTACAAAGTGCCCCCTATGCCCTGGGAGTGCTCCCTCCCTATGAATATTTTAGGAGGGAATGTAAGATTACCCTTTTGTAGAGTCCTAAGGACCCATAGGACCGTACTGATCATGGACAAATTCACTAAAATTATCATGAGACTTTACTTTTTGCACAAGTTACCAAAACCTCATCAGGCAAGAACAAGCTGCTAATTGCCCAAGAGCCACACACCCAAGAAAGTATGAACACATTTTCTTAGTTTTAGCAGCCTTCCTTAAAGAAACAACAAGCCTCCCAAAACAATCTACGTATTTGGGAATGACTTATATGGATCCCCACTTTTAGTGATCAGTATTAAAGAGGAAAGCAAATGAACGTGAGTGGAAGCCCAAAACAACAGTGGTTAAAATCCTCATGTAGTTTCCTTCTGTGGAAATCCCACACAGAAGCAGCTACGCATTCTGATGACATTCCGATATCATAAAAGAACTTCACACAGGTCATTTATAGGAGATAAAAAGGGAAATATTCTTCACCTTTGTCTTTAGATTTATCTTTATCTAAATTCAGTTCACAAGAGTAGACAGCTCAATTTTTTATAATGACATAGGTGTCTTTAAAAAAAACAACAACAAAACACCCAACATTTACCTGTTAATGGTCAAAACACTCTAGAAGTGACTCCAGTACCTCACCTGTGTGCATGCCTGGCTCTTCCTAAAGGCTGCAAATGTTCCTGGAACTGCATTTAGCCTGGGGCTGCCTTTGACCTCCCCTCCCAGTCCCTGCCCTCTACACACCCCTAGTATTGGACTTGGCGCATCAGGCTCTCAGATGACTGCTGACTGACCTGATATTTCATTCTACGGAGTTGCATGACTTTTCTGAAAGAATTAGAAAGCTTTTAAAAACAAATCGCAATGGGTAATGGCATCCATAGATGTTACCCAAGGCAGTGGTGAACTAACACATAGGGGGCACATCCTTCCATCCCCCATTCACGAGGTTTGTTGCTAAAGGGGAATCCTGTATAACAGTTCTTACAGGAAAGTCAGGATTCAAACTGTATCCTGCAGAGCTGATAAGCAGGACTTAGCACCCAGATTCACCCAAGCATCTATGGTGACTGATTTAATGCAAAGCCTTTCTTCTGTTGAAAGTAGTTATTTGAAAGCTAAAAAAGGAGATGGAAAAAATGTTACGTAAGCAGGTAGATTAAATTATTAGAAGGAAACTTAAGAAAATATTTTTACCATTGTATCTTCAATAGGACTTTCTGGTTCCATATTAAAATAGAGATTGTCACTGTGATATTTAAAACAAGCATCTTGATCTAAAATTGGTATCTGAAAGAGGGCTCTTTTAGTACCTCCCCTTGCTCTTTTAGGTCACAAGCAGTTTGTAGCACTTATTGTGTGCCAGACACTTTTCTAAACACTGGACATGCACTTTCTCATTTATCCCCCATAAGAATCCATGTAGGAAGACACCATTCCACCTGCATTTTAAGAGGAAAAGGGTAAGATTCAGAGAAGCTAAGTAAACAGCAGAAGGCCACACAGGTTAGGTAACTGGTAGAGTGAGAGATTCGAAACCAGGCATTGGGGTCAGGGGCTCCTTACCTCCTCTCCACTGCCTCTCTTGACAGGACAAGGGAAGGCACATAACTTCTCCCAGCAGCTCTCTCATTCAGTGTTGTGTCTGTTCCTGTGGACGGGGACCACTGGGAACTCTAAGCTAAACTGCCACCTTGATAAGCAGGCTTTCCGTAAGTGGGCCTCCTCTAACAGCGCCCTTTCCTGAATCAAAGACTATGCTCCTGAATTTCTATGGCGAAGGTTACAATTAGGAAATGGGTGGCTCCTTATCTAGCTAGAAGTTCCCACCATGACTGAGTAGGAGAGGATACTCATGGGGACAAGGGTCCTGAATCTTAAATTTTCACAATGACTTAGAATTACAACAGGTAAAAGAGAACAGTTAGAAGATAGTATCTATGGTGTTGCCAGCCAGGCCCCCTCTAAAAACTTCCCAGACAGCTAGGTTTTCTGGACAACTGAAACATTAAGACTGTATGACTTTTCAAACCATAATTCTGCTTTCTCTAATATAAACAGGCTTCCCTACTTTTACATTAGCTCAAGAAGTTTGCAGCCAAGTGTGTCACTGAAATGCCACCTGTTACTACACAACTCAGTTTACGAGAAACCTATGAAGTTATCAAATGAGACCTTTGTACAGGAAAAACCAACCATATGACTACTGACTTCAACCTAGGATTTAAAACGCATTTACTCTTTTCTTCTCAGAAGCTTTACTGACTTCAAATCTCACAAATGATTTTTTCCAAGAAGGCTAGGAGGATTACTCAAGTCAGTCCACTTGAGTTGCCTGTCTATTTTCTTACTGGTTTTCAAGCAAAGACCTAAAAATGGTTCTAGCGCTGTGATCGACTGCCCATCAGCCACAAATTAGGGTGGACTCTTTTAAAGGTTGCTGCAGAAACTGATGGCTAAAATAGTGTCAATTCACAACAAATCAAGGCAATGAAGATCACACATGAAATTAAGCTCTGATAATCCAACACCCACTCTTTAGATTTAATATGCATGATTAACACTGGTCAGTATCAAACTGAATGTCTGAGGGTTCTCTGCTTTTACTTCCTGTCGCACTGGCAGGTGGCAGCATTTAATGAGTTCATGGCAAGACACAGGAGCAAAGAAAGAACAGCACTAAGTATGTATACTCCTAGGATCTAAGATCAGCCTGTTCACCTGAAGGAAAAACACATGGATCTGAATTATAGGACAGTCCAAAGCCTTTCTATTTTGTATTTCAAGCAGATGGCTTCACTAATAGAATAGCAAGTACTATATACCTCAAGAACTGGTAAACAAGGGCCTCTGATAAAAAAGTTGAAAGGGTCCCAAAGTTTTTTCACTAATAAGCGTCACTACCTCCTGTTTCCTAAACTGATGGTCTCAAACTTGAATCAGAGTCAGAATTCCCTGAAAGACTTGTTAAATGCAGATTTGATTCAATACCTCTGGGAACAGGGCCTGAGATTTTCTATTTCTAACAGGTGACCAGATGGTGTAAATGCAGGTTCAAAGACCACACACGATGAGAACTACTGTCTAAACCACTTGTAATCCATGACTTTGAGGTGAGACCCCACTCCCATAACCTCCAAAAGTCCTTCAACATAATCCAATCACAATATAAATGTATTTAAATGCTACCAAAACACAGCAGAAATCTGACCTGGCAAAATGCACCTCAGTGGTTTATAAACTAAGGGCTTAACTCCCTCAGGATAACAGGTGCATATGATAAATCCACTTACACCCATCCCCATTAATCATCACTGAGACTCAGAGTTTGGCCTGAAAGTACCCAGTGTGAGTCTAACTTGAGCTTCTCAGATATTCATTGAAGCACAATGGATACCAACTGAACCTGAAGGAGCACCTGAGTTGCATGACAACACCGACATCATATATCAGGTTCTTCAAGGAATACCAAAGCCTAGCTACTCAAAGTATGGTCAGTGGACTAGCAGTATGGGTACCACCTGGGAGGTGGTTAAAAAACTGAATTTTCAAGCCCACCCCTGACTTAACAATCAGAGCTCACACTTTAGCAATGTTCACAGGTGATCCCCAGAGACATTAACGTTTGAGAAGCAAGCTGGACTAACGGATGTCCTCACACACAGGGAAACTCTGGTATATCACTCTAGAAAGCACTTAACCAAACATCCGGATTCCTCCACTTTCATTGAAAACCTCCCCTTGAATTCTGAACAGACTATTAATGTTATCCCATAAAACAACTGAATGCTAAACTGAAAAAAAAAGAAGAAAAAAAAAGCCCTGGCTGGTGTGGCTCAGTGGACAATGAACCAAAGGATCACCGGTTCGATTCCCAGTCAGGGCACATGCCTGGGTCCCCAGTAGAGGGTTGTTCAAGAGACATTCACATACTGATGAGTCTCTCCCTCTCTTTCTCCCTCCCTTTTCCTTTCTAAAAATAAATAAAATCTTTAAAAAAAAGTACTACCCTAACACTGCCATTAACCAAATCCTCTTGAATAGAATGGAAAGCCTATTTCCAACTAATATTTAGAAGAAATCTAAGTCATTAACCTAAAAAAATGCTCTTCTTAAACACTTTAGGCACACTTATCTAAGTATGAGAGAATCCTAAGGTTGGACTATCAAAAATGGGCAATATTGAGCTTCTTAATCTTTACTGTAGATGTGTATACATTCTACCCTAAGAGAAACCAGTAATATCTTTCTAAAAATGATTTAACTGTGAAGATGAAAATACATTAAGATGAAATATACATGCTATCCTCAGGTCAGCCTGTGAAAGTGATTTAAAACTCTGCCATTACTGTATAAGTAGAGTACAAGCCAGAACTTTATTAAAAACTTTATTTAAAAAAAATAGCTCAAATCAGTTTCCTATCATTTAATAAGCTTGTCTCCATTTAGAATTCACCTGTCAACGTTTTAGGTAATAAAGTTGTGAAACACTACTCAAGCACTCTCAGGTTTGAGAGGAACTACATTAGGGAAGACCAAACCTGAATGAAGAAGTAAAATACTTTCTATCAACTCACACTGTTATGCCAAAACAGACTGTGTTAAGATAGTAATTAACCAAGAGCCCCTTTACACCTGAAAACACTTTTTCCTCCCTCCAGTGAGGTTTTGTTTTTATTGCTAAAAATGAATATTACTCTGGCAGCATTTGACACTTTATCAAATAGGTAATAGTAGTGGCACCAGTACACAAACAGGGTCTGACTTCAAAATATTAACCAATTGGTATCCTGGGAAACCAAGGACAATAACCGCACCAGAGTTTTTGACTCCATACCAAGAAAATACAGCTATGGACCCTGCTAGGACGTAATCCTTCCTGTTGACAGTCCCGAGTACATTTTATGTACTGCAGACCAGAACATCTCAGAGAACCAGAAATGAATTCACAGCTCAATGAGTCCTGTCAACCTCTTCAGAAACATTCAGTAGCTAACAAGATCCTGAAGCAATAGCTTCAATAAATATAGGACACTGAGGTGATGTGTACCTCCCTGGAAAAAGAAGATAGCTAAATGAGTATTTAAAATCACAAGTTTTTAGTTCCGGGAGATATAATTGAAGTCTTACTTTTGTGAGTCCATGTCCAATTTGTAATGAAAATAAAAAGCAGTAAAAAATCTAGTTAGCCTAGCCAAGCACCTAGAATGCATCAAAGAGCACTCCTCTAGGGTATTCACCTCTTAAGGAAACGTCAAAACAGAGGACAACTGGTTTTTGTGAGACATATAAGAGCTGGAATCCTTAATCTATAGCACGTAAGTCAACAATAAACCAGAGGTTACAGAACATGTGCACCAACATCCACTGACCCACAAATTTGTGTGAGATCTAAGCCAATACTCCCTTCACCTGAAAGCTACTTCGAGGCAAACTCTAGTTTAAACTCCAGGTATTCACACTTTCAGGAAAAAAGTTCAAAGCAATGTTCTAGTTAACACTTAGTTTATATAGTGAATCAGAATAACACTACCTTTAGATAATGCTAATGAAATACCTACACAATGTTACCAACCTCACTACCTTTATAAAGTAACACTATTTCATTAGTAACAAAGCCTACTTTTGTATAGCGATGGGGGGATTTGGAGGCCAGTTGCTTCTTCAAGTCAAGGAGAGCATTTCCATTTTCTGTATCACCCACACTTCTCCTATCCATGGCTCCTTGGTCTACAATTCTTTGCACCTGAAAGAGAAATCATTACAAAACTGTCATCAAGAACAATAAATTTCTAGAAGTCCCAACTGTTTAAGAAACAAACTTTTCTCTCTTAAAACGTCTACCATTAAAAAACAAACCTTGATCCAACAATTAAGCTATAAACCAGAACCCAGTTGGAAATAGAACCACTGGTACTTATCTCTTCTAGAAAATAAAGTGTCCTAAACATAAAAAGGGTAAGGAAAGCAGAAGTGGAAGGTGCCCCAATCTTGATTGGATACAGACTGTAGACAGCTTTACGACAAAAAGAAACCAAGATTAGTGGCTGCTACCCAGGGGAATCGTTTCGGGCAGTAGTAGGGAAGTTTCCCAGAATGAGGGCAGGTAGGAGTGCGCTTGGGGCCACAGATCCGGGAAGTCGGGCTGTAGTAAAGTGCCTGTCACTTGCCAATGGACGGCGCCAGCTGCCCCTCGTTATCCGGGGACCAGAGACCGGGGACGGAGCCCGAGCGCCTCTCGCCCAGCCGGCCGCACCTGTGGCCATGTCAGGGGCGCCGGTGGTAAGGAAGAGGCGAGCGCCGGCTTTAGCTCTGAAACTCGGCTTCTCCCGGCCGTGACCCCAACCCCCGGCCTCTCGCGCAGGCCCCGGCCCAGCGGCCTCCTTCGGAGGAAGGGCGGGGGTAGTACTCACGAGCGGACACGGGCCGGAGGGAGCGGGGAGACCGAATCCCCCGGCCCGGGCGCTCCGAGCTGGAGCCAGCGCAGGCCCGCCGCCGTCCAGCCCGGCGGCTCGGGCCCGCCCGCCAGCCTGCCTGCTCGCCCGCCCGCCGCCCGCCTGCCGCCCCGCTGGCCTCACGTCCCTGCCCGCCCCCCGCGCGCTCCCCGGCGTTCGCGCTCACGCACGCGACCCCAGGAGCAGCGCGCCCGCGCCCCTTCTCCGCCGGCCCTGGAGCGCGGCGCCGGGACCCCCACGCCCCCGTCCCCGAGGCCTTACTCTTTGCCTCCGCCGTTCGGCGGTCCTTCACCTAAGCCGCGGCTCCTCTCTCCGCCGCCAGCGCCAGTCCAAGGCTCCTCCGCGCGGCCTTCGCTCTCGCCCCCGCCCCCACCCGTTCGGGCTGTCTCTCTTCAGCCGCCGTAACCGCGGCCCAGCCCTCGGCCCCTCCTCCCAGATCCTTTTCCCCCTTAATAACTCCCTCCACGCACCCGGGCCCCAGCAACGCTTTCGCCACCGCGATCCCGGATGTGAGGTGGCCGCAGCGGTGCCGGGCGGAAAAGAGAAACACCGCGGTTAGCTCCCGGGGCGCCGGCTCGTGGAAGCGGAAGATGGAGGGGAGGAAGAGACGGGGATAGGGAGGTGGTGTCAGGGTGGAGGAGGCCTGGGCAGGAGTGGCATAAACCCTCCTAGGTGTGTGCAGGCGGTCGTCGTGGGCAGCCCCTGGGAGAACGCCGCGTTCCCACGCGAGCTTTGGGGCGGGGCGGAACGGGACGGGTGGTTTTCAGAGCCGGCGATCCTCGCTCGGTTGCTCTCCAGGGAGGGAGGTGGTGTCCGCGAAGTGGGCCTGGGTTCGCGGCTTCCGGGACTTGGGAGCACGTCGGTCGCCGCGTTAGCTCGGTTCGCGCCCGCGGAGAGCCGTGGGGTTAGGCTGTGGTAATCTGAGTTAGGCGAACCTGGGATCTGTGAGCCTTCCGGGTGTGGGCTCGAAAGTCAGCACTTTTTAATTTGTGGTGTAATCTGGACAGAGCTCTTCTCTGAATTTCGCTCCTTTGTAAAATGGTCTTCCTGTATACATTTCTGAGGAACAAATGAGATTACATGGTGCTGTATTACCAGGCAAACTTGCCACGATTGCTTTTGATTGAGTTAAAGGCCACTGATAAACTCATTGAAATGTTCTTTCCCGCCCATAACCTGAAGTCTTGCCCAGGAAGGGGAAGTGCGAGTGTGTTTGGGTGAAAATGAGATGGCGAGCGTCAAGTGTTTATTACTTACCCGGTGCTCAGACGCTAAACTTTAGGGCCTAAAGGGTCTCCCACTACGTGAGCAGTGAGAGTAACTGCTGCGCGCGGGAGGAGCACTAAGGGAAGGCTGGACTGAGATCATCTGTGCGCCTGCTCTGCAGGATTATCACAAGCTCCTGTTTCTGTCCTGCGGGACTGCCCGGGTTTTGTGTGAAATGATAGTAGTTGTGGAAGGAATTGCAGGTTTTCTCTGACGGGGTATCGACAGAAGTCTCCATTTCTTTGAAGGGGCCTACTTTCTTTGAACTTTCACTTGTGAAATCAGGGAAGATATTGAGTGATCACTAAATTTTCTTCCTAAGACTCTTGGCAACAAACAATTGTGAAAACGTTTTCCTTTCTCTCTGTAATACTGAATAAAGTGTGTTTTTCACACACTGTATTTTCTTTGGCGAGCAAGAGACCGAGGGAAGCGTTTGAAAATGGATCGAGTTTGCGTCCCAGATCTACCACACCCTACTGGCTGTGTAGAATTAGGCCATTTTTTTCTTTTTTGACAGTTGTTTAGTTTTTATTGCATAATCATAAAACAACTCTGCAATCCAGCTAGACTTGGAAGGGGTAAGGAAAATGTGGAACACAATGAACTGTGACCAGAGCACAAGAGATTCTAGAACATTCCAAGCAGATGGGGATGAAGGGGTGCTCTCCTAAGCTAGAGACGGAATGGTCTGGTGATTAAGGTAAAACACAAGTCAAATTTATTGGAGTTGTCCACAGTGATCTTGCTGGTCTTGTACTTCCTGGACCCAGAGCACTCCATGGCTGCCACAACATCCATGTGTCTGTCACCTGGCCAAAGACCACATGCTTGCCACCCAACCACTCCCCCTTGGTAGTGCAGATGAAAAACTGGGAACCATTTGTTTTGGGTCCCTCATTTGCCGTGGACAAGATACCAAGGCCCATATGCTTCAGGATGAAATTCTCATCAAATTCTCCCTACAGACTGCCCTGGCTGGTGTAGCTCAGTGGATTGAGCGCGGGCCTGCGAACCGAAGGATCGCGGTTCGATTCCCAGACGGGGCACATGCCTGGGTTGCCAGGCCGGTTCCCGCAGGGGACATACGGGAGGCAACCGCACATTGATGTTTCTCTCCCTCTCTCCTTCCCTTCCCCTCTAAAGATAAATTAAAAAAAAAAAAAAAAAAATTCTCCCCACAGATGGACTTGCTGTCACTTGGTACATAAATCCCGGAATAATTCTGTGAAAGCAGGAACTTTTATAATCAGATCCTTTCTCTACAGTGCTCAGAGGATGAAGGTTTTCTGCTGTCTTTGGAACTTTGCAAACAGCTCAAAGGAGACCTGGCCCAAGGGCTCATTGTGGATATCGATGTCGAAGAACACAGTGGGGTTGACCATGGCTGGGTGTGGGAAGCTCTGGGGCTGTGGCATCTGCAAGGTCCATTTATTTATTCTTAGCTTTGGTTTTCTCATTTGTAAAATTGGGATAATGATAACCCATTCACAGGGCTGTTGTCAAGATTACATAGGGTAAGGTGGGTAAAGGCATCATACAACCTGCATAAAACTGCATTTTTTTTTAAGGCCTATACAGAGGCACATTGTAGGTGATCAAACAATGGTTGTTTTATTATTATTAAAAAAACAAAACAAAACCCCAAACCAAGTTCTTTTTGGAATCCAGGTTTTTTTCTAATATTGGCAAAAATGGCCTAATCCCCTTGCCATTATGGAGTGGTGGAGAAGGCCTATTTTTTGAAGCTTTTAAATCCTGATCCCTACTACTTAATGTAAAACCCAAGCTAGTCATTTGACCTTTCTGGTCCTGTTTACTCATAGATCAAAAAAGGATAGCAGTTATCTACTTTTTAAGCTTGTAGTGGGAATTAGAAATACACTAAAAATACTGTTGGTTATTGGTGTGTAACAAACCACCCCAAAAGTCAGTGGCTTAACTCATTTATTTTGCACCCAAATCTGCAATTTCAGCTGGTTTTAACTGGGACAGTTGGTCTGTGCTCTATTCAGAATTAGCTGGGGTGGTGGAAAGCTGGGGGCTAGGATCACCTGGTGGCTCACATGTTTTGATGGTTGATGGTGGCAGTCAGCTGGGACCATTGGAACTGGTGGCTGAAACTTATACATGGCCTCTCCGTGGCCTGAGCTTCCTCATAAGATGGTGGCTGGATTCTGAGGGCAAGTATCCAGAGGGAATGAAAAAGACAGTTGCTGAGTTTTCTTTTCTAACCATAGCTCGAGATCACCCAATGTCTGTTGTACCACATGCCACATTCTGTTCTTTAGGTAGGAGTCACTGAGACTGGCCCACGTTCCAGGAGAGGGGATTCACAGTGTTAAAAGAATTTGTGAGCGTATTTTAAAATTACCACAAGCCACATGTGTAATTTCCTCAAGGCAATTACGGTAATATTGGCCTGGCCTGTAGCAAATTTGCTAGGAGCTCTGGTCTATCCTAGTTACGATGTACTAGGATAGAGTATGATGTACTCTTCCACAAGGCTCTTCTTTAATGTCTTATGGAACCTTGGTCTCAATTTATCCTTGTGAAAGAAAACAATTTTACCTAGAAATAAAGGTAATAATTTACTAAAAGAGGGCATCTGTAAACTGCATTTACTGGTGCCATGCAAAATCTAGATGCTTGTGAATACTTGTTTCATTGCAGCATTTTATAAAACAATGTATTTATTGAAGAATTATATACACACAGAAAAGTACACAAATTCTAAGGGCTTATCTCATATTTTCACAAGGCAAACTCACCCATGCAACCATGGCCTGGATCAAGGGAAAAATACTTTAAGAATCTGTTCACACTCCTGAGGCATTAACTCTCCAAATGGTTCATTGTAGCTTTTCAATGTTATTCTCCTTGGCAGGAATGATAATTTATAATCCTAAGTGCTTCTTTTTGCAACTAATAATAAATTTTCAAATATCAGTGCGGGAAATTTCTTGGGAGAGTAAGAGAGATGATTTAATTCTAGTCACTTACTAAATATTTGTAAGATTTTTACTTTGTTTCAAATTGTTAGTTCAAATTTTGGCCTAAGGGGTCTCAAAGGTACAGTTAATTGGGGAAATTAGCATTCTAAGAACAGTAGAGAAGCAAATGAAAATATTAAAAACCTAGAAAATTTGAGAGCAGCCTCGTCTCAGAAAGTTGGGATTACACCTCAGCTGTCTTGCACCAATCTAAATGTTTTTTTTTTTCTATTCAGTTTTTCTCGTTCCAAGGGTAATTCCTAGTTTCAAGAAAATAAAATATAAATTTTCACAGTTGTGCCATTATGTACTCAGGTTAAGGACTATTACAAATTTACTAAGGGACTTCTGGAAGACCATAGAGCAAAATATTTGCAGAGCCTCAATCCCCTTCTGGCTCTTTAGGTCTTTGATTTTATATATGGAAAGTACTTAAAATAGAATCTGACATCATGTAAGTGTTGCTGCCCTAGCTATTATTCTATAGTGTTCTAATCTTTCCTGTTTTCATTATAACTCAAGTGGAAATGCCTTTCAGTCCTTCCCAAATTAGTCAAAGCTGATAGTGGTAAATTCACATCACAGAAAGAAGGCACCAGCAAGTTATTTAGAAAGCATACTTGTTGATTTATTACCTTGAATATGTCATAATTTATATAAAGTACTCATAAGACTAATTTTACAGTAAGTAAATATTATAGTGTTAATTAGGACTTTGAAACTAAATTATTTTAAGATTGCTTGGCTGTATATCTTCAGGTAAGAGTCATCCCTAAAAGATTGGCTCCTCTGTCCCACTGAAGTGGAGCTTCTCTTAAACACTTTTTAAATTACAAAAATCAACATGTAGAAAATAGAGCAGAAGTGCAAATTTCCTGATATTCTAATCCTGAGATACCCAAGTTATTTTTCCTCGTTTTTAACATAAAATGCTTTAAAGCATTTAAATGCATAATGCTAGCCTTTGCTCTGTCCACACGACATCTCATGTGCTTTCAAGCCATGTTTTACGAATCATAGGAGAAAAGCATATAAAAATGCCACCCTATCCCTGTTTTCAAAAGATGGTCAATGTGGGCCCTGGCTGGTGTTGCTCAGTGGTTTGAGAACTGGCCTGCAAAACGAAAGGTCCCAGTTTGAGTCCTGGTCATGGCACATGCCTAGGTTGGGGGTGGGTCGGTGTATGGATGTTTCTCTCTCGCTCTCTCCCCCTTTCTCTAAAATAACAATAAATAAGCCAATAGCGAGGAAGATGAATGAAAAAATTAAAAAGATGATCAGCGTGGACTCCAAACTTAAAATTTAACAACTATTTACTGACAACTAGTGCTTGTTAATTAAATTTTAGAGGAAAAGATTATAGGATATCAGCCTGGAATAATTTTAATTAGGGGTCTGCAGAACGACGAGCCCCCAACCGCCAGTCCAGAAGGACAATCTCCGCACTCTCTGGGAATCGAGAACCAAGTGCTCGCTGCACAAGGCGTAACTTGGCGATCTCCTCCGAAACTGCTTCCACTCTTCTTTAAGGGCAGGCGTAGGAAGCTGAGCTCAGAAAAAAGATAGCAGGCCTAGGAGGCTGAGAGCCCTCCGAGGGCTACCCAGCGGTAGCGTTCATTCACCTATCTCCCCGCCAATTTCCCTGGAGGGCGCTCCCAGGCTCCTAGAGGGAGGTGTGTCATCTGCCGAACTGAGGCTGCGCGAACTCCCGGGTCCCGGCTGGGCGTCTCTCTCAGGCCGCGTCGCTGTGGAGACGTGGGCGGGGCCGGCTCGAGGCCTGTGAGCTGAGGCGCGGGAATCGCTGAGTCCGCTTGTGCCACAAGGGCTTAGCTAGTCGGCGTCCGAGGGCTCCCGGCGAGACTTCCCTGAGAAGCGATTCTGAAGGACTTGACTTCCCAAGGTATGAGGCCCGGTAGGACCGACCCCAGCTTCTTAGTGGCTCAGCCTCTCGCCAGCGCATGCTTACCCCGCCGAGCCGGGCCGGGTTACTCTACTGTAGCAGCCTCCGCTTCCTCCTCTAGAAATGCAGGGGTGCTGCCTACCTCCGGGGCGGGGTGAGGAATGGAGGGGAAGTGAAAAGAGCGCGCAGGACGGCTCCCGGAGCCTGTCCTTGCTGAGGGCGGCGCTCGCGTCGTTTTGCCCAGTGTTGGCTTATCTTCAGTATCTGTCGCCGGGGCACGGGGGCGCTGCATCCTTCCGTGCCTATAGTGCTCTTTACAGGGTGTCAGTAAAGAGCCCGCGTCCATGCGCGGCTCTTTAACGTGCGCGGCTCTGATTCGGGGTTTCTGTATGCCTGCTGCGTAGCGGGGCGAGGGACTAGTGTAAACAGACCTCAGGGGTCCCATCTGAGTCCCAAGGGGCCAACAGGGCAAACGGCGTTCAGATGACGCTTCCCCCTGAAGCGTCAGGGGGAGATCAGTGCTTCGTTTTATTTGCTGGGAGGCCGTTCAGATTTCTTGTTAACTTTCCTGTGTAGAGGTATAGTAAATATTTGTTGAATGAATGGTGTTAAGTACCTGAGTACCAGTCCCAGCTGTACCACTTAGTCGGTGACCTTGAGCACTTCATTTATAAAATGAAATGGCCACCCTGTTGGAGTAGTTGTATTAAACAGCAGGTAATTAAGGAAGAGTATTTAGTGGGCACAGTTCCCAGTTCATAAATGTTGTTGTTATTGTTTTAAATAAATCGGGAGCTTGGGCTCCTGGAGGAGCCGGGCGAGGGCAGATTGGCGAGGAGGCGGTCAAGGTGGAGCAGATGGTGAGCGGGCCTCGCCGCCACGCCCTCCACCTAGGTCGCCAACCGCGGGGGCGGGAGAACAGGGTCTCGTGCTCTCACCCCGCCCACTCCTCCATAAAAGTTATTTTGAACGTAATCTCTACGTTTTAGATTGAGTGGCCGCATAAGTGCCATGTAAGTATGAGGTTTGGAGGTGTCAGGGAAGACCTTCTGGAAGTAGTTGAAACTTATTTTGGGGCTTAAGATACAAATTTAGGTACTGTGTTTGTTGCCCTGCTTTCCTTTAGTGGGGCCATTCATTTCTCAGACATTGTTAGAGGCCGTAAAATACTGTAGATACTTTTAAAAGATACTTTTCATTTATTTTTCAAATCAACATACAATAGTTTTAAAACACTAATATTCAAAGCTTTTTATAGGGAATAGCTCTCACACCCCTGTTATAGTTTACATTCTTCTAGCTGTTTGTCCTGATGTTACTTATAAATTGAAAGCAAATATCCTTATAGGTGATACTGCTTTCACCTGTGATGTGTTAATTTCACACATTAAGTTCACAGGTGGCAAACACAAGGCTGGTGGGCCAAATCCGACCCTCCACCTTGTTTCATCCTACCTGGAACCTTGTTTCTACCCAGTGGCAGCTCCAAGCTCTCGCTTAACTGTTAAGGAGTAGTTACACTTATACAGTCCTAAAATTACGTTGGGCCCTTTGAAGGCAACCTGAGCCTGATGTTCCCCACCCCCAATAAAAGAGTTTGACACCTCTTCTTAAGTGCTGACTGTTATTCCTGGTAGATAATCACTTTGTTTTCCTTCCCTCATTTCACCAATGTGGTTATGTAATTTGTTAAATTAATAGTCAGTGTTCACATTATATAATAAATATTCACTGCTGAACCAAGTACTGAAACCCTGTACATGACCATCTTTTTTTCTGAGAATTAATAACTGTCTTGTTTATTCTTAAACAGTTTATTTATTTATTTTAGAGAGGGGAGGGAGGGAGCAAGAGGGAGAGAAACATCAATAGGTGGTTGCCTCTCGCATGCCCCCTACGGGTACCTGGCCAGCAACCCAGTTATGTGCCCTAGATTGGGAATCCAACCCAAGACCCTTTGATTGGAAGGCCGGCACTCAATCCCCTGAGACACACCAGCTAGGGCTAATTGTCGTATTTTTTTCTTTTGTTTAGTATTCATGCACAAATCACTAAATTATTTTTTTCTGAATGCTTCAGCATTTCTGATATCAGTTATTTTTTGCATACTCTCAAAACCATCAGATTCTTCTTTTTCCTGGAGACCTTCCTCCTTTCCTCTGATCTGGTGGCTCTGTGCTAACTAGTTCTAATCCAGGGACTTCTTTTCACATCTCTCCTGGGATTTACTTCTCTTCGCTATTCTCTTGTGTTGAGTTCCCTATTGTCCTGACCCCCTTTATTTTATTTATTTATTTATTTTTTGTTGATTTGCTTCCATGGATTTTGGAGCACGTTCTCCTGTAACTACTACTTCTATTTCTTCCTCTACCTCCTCCTCCTCCTCTTCTTCTTCTAACAGCATTATTGAGATATAATTCACATACCATACAATTCACCCTCTTAAAGTGTTCAATTCATTGGCTTTTAGTTTATCCACGTAGTTATGCAGCCATCACCATTATCAATTTTAGATCATGTTCATCGCCCAAAAAAGAATGTTAATGTCACTCATCTGTTAGTAGTCACTATCCATTTCCCTGCATTCCTCCCAGCTCTTGCCAATCACCAGTTTACTTTCTGACTCTAGATTTGCCTATTCTGGACATTTCATATAAATGGAATTATACACTATGTGGTCCTTTGTGATTGGCTTTTTTCATTTAGCATAATGTTTTCAAGGATCATCCAGGCTTTAGCAGGTAACAATACTGTTAGGGTTGTCGGTGATTTGGGCTGAGAAAGAATTCACAAAGAGGAGAAAGTGCAGAGAATAAAGGTTTTATTTTTACTTTCCCAAGGGAGGGAAAGGGCTAGGTGCGGAGATGTGCACCAGCCTGGAGAGATTAGGGCTTTGGGGCTTTCATCCGGTAGTGGGGTGGTTGTAAAGCACGATGTTTCAGTTGGGCTGCTGATCAGGTTGTTATGGTCTGGTGTGTCCTGGTTTGTAAGTTCCTGGAGCCTCTGCCTCTTCAGGATGCTTCCAATAATTTTCTAGTCCTGGGGATAAAGGTTCGTGAAACAATTAGGGTCAGCCATTCGTTGTCCGGTCCAGCCAGCCCTGGGAAAGAGGGTCTGAAAAAGTGGCTTTTGTCCTATTAAGTACTGCATTTTTTTAAATGGATGAATCATGTTTCATTGCATGGATATACCATATTTTGTTTAGCTGTCCATGAGTCGGTAGACATTTGGGCTTCCATTTTTTTGACTATTACAAGTAATGCTGCTATAGACTTTTGTTTTCAGTTCCCTTGGAAAGATACTGAGGAGTAATACTGCTGAATCAAATGGTAACTCTGTGTTTTTTTTTTTTTTTTGAGGGACTGCCCACCTGTTATCCAAAGTGTACCATTTTACATTACCACCAGTGGTGTATGAGGGTTTCAGTTTCTTTATATCCTTGCCAACATTGGTTGTTACCTTTGTCTTCTTTATTATAGCCATCCTAACAGTATCATCTCATTGTGATTTGATTTGCATTTCCCTGATGGCTAATGATGTTGAGTATCTTGTAATGTGCTTATTCACCATTGATACATCTTGTTTGGAGAAATGTGTATTCACATCCTGCATTTATTTTAAAAATTGGGTTATTTGTCTTTTTATTATTGAGTTGTAGGAATTTAAAAAGATATAATCTAGCTTTTTTGCAACGGATTTGCCACCAGAACACAGATGTCAACACAAGTGTCAAGAAAACCACAACTAAATCAAAGCCAAAATGGGAAAAGAAAAGACTCACATCAACATTGTGGTTACTGGACACGTAGATTCAGGCAAGTCTACCACTACTGGCCATCTGATCTACAGATGGGATGGGATAGACAAAAGAACCATTGAAAAATCTGAGAAGGAGGCTGCTGAGATGAGGAAGGGCTCCTTCAAGTATGCCTGGATCTTGGATAAACTGAAAGCTGAACATGAGCGCGGTATCACCATTAATATCTCCCTGTGGAAATTCGAAACCAGCAAGTGTTATGTGACCATTATTGATGCCCCAGGACACAGAGACTTTATCAAGAACGTGATTACAGGGACATCTCAGGCTGACTGAGCCGTCTTGATTGTTGCTGCTGGTGTTGGTGAGTTTGAAGCAGGTATCTCCAAGAATGGGTAGACCCGTGAGCATGTCCTTCTGGCTTACACACTGGGTGTGAAATAGCTGATTGTTGGTGTTAACAAAATGGATTCCACTGAGCTGCCCCATAGCCACAAGAGCTACAAAGAAATTGTTAAAGAAATCAGCACCTACATTAAGAAAATTGGCTACAACCCTGACACAGCATTTGTGCCAATGTCTGGTTGTAATGGCAACAACATGTTGGAGCCAAGTGCTAACATGCCTTGGTTCAAGGGATGGAAAGTCACCTGGAAAGATGGCAATGCCAATGGAACCACATTGCTTGAAGCTCTGGATTGCATCCTGCCACTAACTCGTCCAACTGACAAGCCCCTGTGTCTGTCTCTCCAGGATGTCTCCAAAATTGGTGGCATTGGTACTGTCCCTGGGGCGGAGTGGAGACTGGTGTTCTCAGACCTGGCATGGTGGTCACCTTTGCTCCAGTCAGCGTTACAACTGAAGTAAAATCTGTTGAAATGCACCATGAAGCTTTGAATGAAGCTCTTCCTGGGGACAGTGTGGGCTTCGATGTCAAGAACATGTCTGTCAAAGATATTCGTTGTGGCGATGCGGCTGGTGACAGCAAAAATGACCCACCAATAGGAACTGCTGGCTTCACAGCTCAGGTGATTATCCTCAACCATCCAGGCCAGATCAGTGCTGGATATGCACCTGTGCTGGATTGCCACACAGCTCATATTGCATGCAAATTTGCTGAGCTGAAGGAGATTGATTGTCTCTCTGGGAAAAAGCTCGAAGATGGCCCAAAGTTTTTGAAATCTGGTGATGCTGCCATTGTTGATATGGTTCCTGGCTAGCCCATGTGTGTTGAGAGCTTCTCTGACTGTCCTCCTCTGGGCCACTTTGCTGTTCATGACATGAGACAGACAGGTGCTGTTGGTGTCATCAGAGCAGTGGACAAGAAGGCAGCTGGAGCTGGCAAAGTCACCAAGTCTGCCCAGAAAGCTCGGAGGCTAAATGAATATTATTCCCAACACCTGCCACCCCGGTCTTAATCAGTGGTGGAAGAACCTCAGAACTGTTTGTTTCAATTGGCAACTTAAGTTTAATAGTAAAGGACTGGTGCATTGTAAAACCTTCAGAAGGAAAGGAGAATGTTTTGTGGACCGTGTGTGTGGTAGTTTTTAAGTTATTAGTTTTTAAACTCATTGTTTTTAATGGAAACAACTTGACCAAAATCTGTCACAGAATTTTGAGACCCATTAAAACAGAGTTTAATGAGGGGAAAAAATATATGTGTGTGTGTATATATGTATAATGTAGATATAGGTCCCTTAGCATATTTGCAGGTATTTTCTGTCATTCAGTGAGTTGTCTTTTCACTTTTTGATAGTGTCTTTGAAGCACAAGTGTTTTTAATTTTGACACTTTCCAATTTTACTATAACTTCTCAAGGGATATCTTATGCTTTTCTTCCTGCATGTTGGAAACAGTGTTTTATCTACTGTGACATTTGGTCTTAGTGCAGGACCTCTCAGTGTTGAGAAACTTTCTTCCTATTTGGTTGGTAATTTCCTCCTCTTTCATATCTCTCCTTCTGGAAAACCCAAAATCCATCAATTTCTGAACTATCTTGTTCCATCTTTACCTCTGCTCACTTTGTTCCCACTGGATCACTTTTGCTTTAATTTGTATTTTGAAATAATTTCAAACTAATAGAAAAGTTGCAAGAATGATACAGGGAACCCCTATATACCTTTATCCATGTTACTACTTTTTAACTTTTTTGCCCCTGTCCTTTAAAAATTTTTTCTCTTTGATGGTTACAAGATGGGGGTTTTCCAGGTCTATAATTTCCTCCACATTTCTCTGTGGGCATTCTGTGTAAGGAAGAGCCTAGCTCCATTTTTTTGTCTTTATGTTCATTTCTCTATTATCAGCCTGGAATTATGAGTTCCCATTTTATTTAGTGTGTTATAACTTACTACTCTCCTTAATTATTTTGGTGCTCAGATTTTCCCTATTTTATCCGTAAAAAATATTCTGCAAAAGATAAGGTGTCTTTTTTAAAAAAAATTATTTTTATTGAGAGGGGAAGGGATGGAGAAAGAGGGAGAAAAACACAATCAGCCATCTCTCATGCCCCGCAGTGGGGACCAGGCCCACAACCCAGGCATGTGCCCTGACTGGGAATTGAACTGGCAACCCTTTGGTTCACAGGCCAGCACTTAACCCACTGAGTCACACCAAGCAGGGCATAAAGTGTCCTTTTTTTTTTTTAATTTAAGATTTTATTATTTTTAGACTGAGGGGGAGGGAAGGAGAGAGGGAGAGAAACATTAATATGTGGCTGCCTCTCTCATGCCCCCCACTGGGGACCCTGCTCGCAACCCAGGCATGTGCCCTAGACCGGGAATCAAACTGGGGACCCTTTGGTTCACAGGCTGGCACTCAATCCACTGAGCCACACCAGCCAGGGCTCAAAGTGTCCTTTTAAAAGAATAACCAACACCACTGCCACAACAAAAATGGTAACTTTAAATAATTTGTTAAAAGATTAAGTTAAAAAATTAAAGTTTACATTCCCCTGATTGTTTCATATTTTTTGCTTGACAGTGGATTTGTAGTTAGTTTGTTAAAATCAAGACCCCAAATTAAAATCCATGCACTGCATTTGGTTAATATGCATGTTAAGTTTTTTATTGTGTAAGTTTCTCCCCCCTTTTTGTGGCAGTTTATTTATTTAAGGAACTTGGTTGTTTGTCCTGTGAAGTTTCCTATATCACTGATTTTGCTGATTGCAAAGTCATTTTATCTGCCCCTCTGTAATTGTGAGTTGGTACTTAGTTCTAGATGAGGTTTGATAATATTTAGATTCAAGTTTTTGCCGGGAATACATCACAAGTGGCAGCACTTCCTCAGATTTCTTTATTTTGATCTTTCTCTTATTGTTGGAGGTTATTTCCAAATGTCTTATTATTCTTGACTGCCTATTTATAATTAAGTGTTAGCAACTGAGAAGTTAGTTGGAACCTCCCAATGCCTGAGCAGGAGATCTAGGTTTGTGAGCTTCGCTAGGGGCGAGCCTGCATTTTCATTGATAGAGGTGGGGCACAGATGTCAGAATCTGGAAGTCTATTAATTCTTAGCTTCTTCTGAGGGACTCTTTTTCAGTCTCCTATTGGGAGGTACTAGTGTAGCTGCCAGAATTCTGGGGTAGCGCAGGTTAGGGACGGGGATCGGCTATATACCGGCCTGGCCAGGTTGAGGAGAAGACCAGGAGCACCAAATGCCCACCGTATAGACTTTCATTCAGTCCTCTCATTTGTGGCCTGTGGCTTCAGTTCTCAGAGCCTTTGCTTGTTTCTCTTACTTCTCTGTTCTTCTGGGATTCTGTTGGCCTGCTTCTCTTTGGTATCCCACGCTGTCAGTTTTTACTTCCTCAAACCTGTTAGGTCAGTTAATTTTCCTTTTTACACTTTCTTGTTGGAAAAGGTTGGGGAAATCTTTCATTTCCTATGATCTCTTCTCTCTCGTATACCTTTTTATTCTTTACTGTCATCTCAGGTGGGCAATCTATACATTTAACTGGAAATCCTTACTTAATAAGCTTTGTTTTTCTTGGGCTGTCTTTTACATTTGGTTATTATTAATGTATATTTCAATTCAGAAGCAAGTTCATAATCATATGTTTACTGAGATCAAACTGGTGACCTAGTCTTTCCAGTATTTATATATCTTACCTGTTAGGTTCCGGACATTGTTTTAGCTGCTGGAGATACAGTGGTGAGAAAAATATGGCTTCTGTTTTCATGGAATTTACACTCGAGTCAGGGAGGCAGGTATTAATACAAATAGTTAAAATGTTGGTACAGAGTGTATAACAAAAGGGAGTCTTTGATCACAGATAATATTCCATAGAATCATTATAACAACACATAAACCCAAGGCAATGACCCATTTATTATGGCAGTATTTTTTACCAAAAAGCCCTATTTTAATCATTCTTCCATTTATTTACAGAAATAGTCACTAATGATGACCTTCGTCAATTGGAGTGTTGACCAAAAAGACTAGGACATAGGTTTGATATCAGTGAGAACTATTGATTTTGTATGGATAAACTCTTTTCTGGCTAATTCCTTGTCTGATTGTCATTGAAATAGTGACCTTGATTATAAAGGATGATTTCTTTCTTTTACAATAGAATGAATGCATAACAGTTACTCAAGGTGGGACACATCTAATCTACACTGTTAGCTTTCCTTCACCATTTACTTAAGTCTTACTCCTTTGTCTTACTACTTGCGTCTTTCCAAAGGCTGCGGTAACAAAACACCAGATGTCTTCAAATAACAGAAATTTATGTAGTGCTGGAGGCTAGAAGTCTGAAATCAAGATGTCAACAATACCATCCTCTTTCTGAAGGTTCTGGTGGAGGATTTGTTCCATGCCTTTCTCTGAGCTTCTGGTGTTGCCAGCAGTCCTTGGTGTTCCTTGGCTTGCAGATACAACACTCCAATCTCTTCTTTAATCACTGCATGCCATTCTTGCTGTGTGTCTGTGTCTTTACCTGCTGTTCTTCTTTCTGTGTGTATCTGTCCCTATGTCTCTTTTCTTTTTGCAAAGATGACAATCATATTGGATTAACTGCCCATCCTATTCGGTATGACCTCATCTCAACTTACCTCTTAATTACTTCTGCAGAAGACTCTGTTTCCAAATAAGGTCACATTTATAGGTACTATAGGTTAGGACTTCAGCATATCTTTTGCGGGGACAGAATTCAGCCCACAACATTGCTGTTCCTTTCACATGTTATTTATTCCCTTCATAATGAGTATTATTGGTAGAAATTATCACCAAATGAAAGTGAAAACTGTGCACAGTATTCCACTGCTGTTCAAAAACTGCCTGAAGATTCTTATAGGTGACATTGACAACCAGTTAATTTTGGGGGATAAAAAGAAATTTGGGGGGGTATAAGGGGACTAAATGGTAATGGAAAACATACATAAAGATTGAATTAAAAAAGAAGTTTGAGTCTCTACTGGTGTTCTTATGAAGGGAAGTTGAAGGTCTTGGAGCAATATCTGGACAGAAAGAATGAGCCAATCGTAATTTTTTGAGTGTGGCTCACCCTCCTAGTTTCTTTTCTTAGAAAATAACCTTTAAAAATGCAATTAAAACTATTTCAAATCAGGGACCTTGCATGTTCATTTAGTGTTGAATTAAGAAGGAAGGGCACAGACTCATAGATGGAGAACAGATGGCAGCTTGTTGCAGTGGGGGTGCTTAGGGAGTAGAGGGACTGAGCAAACCAGAAAAAGAACTCATGGACGTGGACAACAGGGTAGTGATTGCTGGGAGGAGTGGTATAAGGGGATGAAATGGCAATTGAGAAAATAAAGATTATATATTTTTTTTAAAAAGATGGGCACAGACTTCTGGTCAAGATGGTGGCATAGGGAAACAACAGAAGAGTGGCTGAAGCTGGGAATCATATCAATGATTTGGAACATAAGGAAGCAAAAACAACCAATCAGAACAAGAAGAAGAAAAAAGAATCCAAAAAAAGGATAGTGTAAGCAATCTCTGGGACAACTTCAAGCATTCCAACATTTGCATCATAGGGGTGCCAGAAGGAGAAGAGAAAGTAAGAAATTGGAAATCTGTTTGAAAAATAATGAAAGAAAACTTCCCTAATTTGGTGAAGGAATTAGACATGCAAATCCAGGAAGCACAGAGAGTCCCAAACAAGATGGATGCGAAGATGTCCACACTAATACAAATCATGATTAAAATGCCAAAGATTAAAGATAAAGAGAGAATCTTAAAAGCAGCAAAAGAAAAGCAGTTAGCTACCTACAGGGGAGTTTCCATAAGACTGTCAGCTGATTTCTCAAAAGAATCTTTGCAGGCTAGAAGGGATTGGCAAGAAATATTCAAAGTCATGAAAAACAGGGACCCACAGGCAAGATTGCTGTACCCAGCAAAGATACTTAGAACTGAAGGGCAGATAATCTTCCCAGACAAGAAAACACTAAAGTTCATCATCACCAAACCATTATTATATTAAATGTTAAAGAGACTAATTTAATAAAAAGATCAGAACTACGAACAATAAAATGGCAATAAATACATATCTGTCAACTGAATCTAAAAAACAAAGTAAGGAAACAAGAACAGAGACAAAACCATGCACACACAGAGCGTTTTGTTGGTTGCCAGATGGGAGAGAATGAATGAAGAGGTGAAGGGATTAAGAAGTACAAATAGGTAGTTACAGAATAGCCATGGGGACGTAAAGTACAGTATAGGAAATGGAGTAGCCAAAGAACTTACACACATGATCCCTGGGCATGAACAATGGTGTGGGGATTGCCTGAGGGAGTAGGGGGTGCTGGGTGGAGGAGGGGAAAGGGGGAAGAATCAGGACAACTGTAATAGCATAATCAAGAAAACATAATTTTTTTTTAAAAAAAGGAAGTGTAGGAGAGTAGGAGCTGGCATGTAGCTGTTAGAAATGTGGCTCCTAAGAGGCTTCAGATAATTTACTCTTACTCCCTTTTTTCTTAGAAGAGAAGATAAAAGGAATTGATTCATGAAGAATCTGCTCAATAAGAAGTGTTTGTTAAGCCACTGGTTGAATTTCCATCAAAAAGAGATTAAGCGTGAGAATGGAGAGGAAGGTTGACTACAGGTGAGTGATGGGATTAAAAAAAAAAAAAAAAGCCACCTGAAATTGTGGCTCATATAAAAGCCTGTAAATATTTTGTGTGTGAAAATAGTAAATAATAGAAACAAAGTTCTTTCCTAAATTATGAATGGTGAGATACGAAGTTTGGGTAAGGAATTTTTGTTGTTGATTTTGGGTTTCTCCTCCAAAGATCACTTCATAACTTATGTTACAGTCAAAAACTGTTTTACGTGTGTGGAAATATCTATTGTTAACGTTTTGATTTTGATTCATTTATTGAGCCAGACCTTGCACTGGGTGCTGGGGCTACCGCAGTGAATAAGACAGACTGGACCGTCTTCCCTTAGAGCCCACGGTACACAGGGAAGTGCCGCAGTGCAACATGTTTCTGTGCTTTGCAGAGTCCTGAAGAAACAGCCTAACCTCCCTGACAGCAAGGTGCCTGAGTTGGTGAAGGTTACTCTGAATGAGTTCTTACAGGGCATGAATGATGACTAGTGCCATGAGGGAGGTTGCAGTTGATGTCCCAGTTGCATCCTGGGTAGATACAGGAGGACTGGAAAATATCAGACCAAAATTGAAACAAGCCCTTGAAACATCCAAGTCTCACCTGAGTGGGTATTCAGCCACCTGAAGGAATTTTTTGGTATGGGCCACCTGGATACTCTAAAACACTAACTGTAAAGGCTTTGGCCAGTGAGGTTGGACTGAATTTCTTAGCCATAAAGGAACCTGCATTAACGAATACATATGTTGGTTAATCTGAAAGAGCGGTTGGAGAGACCTTTGGAAAAGCGAGAGTGGTGGCTCCTTCCATTATTTTTTTTTTTTTTTTTTTATGACTGGATGCCTTAGCAGTCGAAAGGGGCAGTTCTTCAGATTCTGGGACTACGTAGGGCCGACCTTGTTTTGGCTCAGCTCCTAATGGAATTGGATGGCATTGGACAGTTAAAGGATGTGACAGTTTTGGCAGCTACTGACTGTGATGCGGCCTGGAAGAATTGATAGAATTGTCTATGTGCCTTTACCAGATGCAGCAACAAGGAGGGAAATGTTCAACCAGAAGTTTCTCTCCATGCCATCAATCAGGACATTGATCTAGATGAACTCATTCTCCAAATGGACACACATTTGGGAGCAAAGATCAAAGCCATCCACAGAGAGGCAGCTCTTCTGGCGCTGGAAGAAGACATTCAAGCCAACTTCATTAGAAGAAAACATTTTACTCCAGCTTTGAGCACTGTGACACCAAGAATTCCTGAGTCATTGAGACTCTTCTATGAAGATAATCAGGAAAAGGGTAGACTACCTACACTCCGGAAAAACATACGTATTCATTATGTTAAAAATGCTTTGTAGAGAAAACTTTTTTGTTTTCATGTTTTGTCTTGATAGTGTCAAAAAAAGAAGTCCTCAGTGGATTCAGCACCAGCCTGCAAACCAAAGGGCCACTGGTTCGATTCCCAGTCAGGGCACATGCCTGGGTTGTGGGCCAGGTCCCTAGTTGGGGGTGTGCAAAAGGCAACCAACTGATGTTTCTCTCACACATCAATGTTTCTCTCCTGCTTTCTCGCTCCCCTTCCTCTCTCTAAAAATAAATAAATAAAATCTTAAAAAAATCTTCAGCAAGCAAAATGTCTGAAATATGTTGACTGGAATTAAGGGGCTTCAGTTCTTGCAGACACTTACAGTCATCTGGATGCAATGGAAATGACTATGAAGATCTCTGGACAGGAGTTTAAATCAGTTTTATCTGGAGATGTGAGCTGAGTTTTAAAATGTGGACTTCTAGCTTTTTCATTTTGGACCTGGTTCCTTCCTCCCATGAAATACTTCACTTATTCCAGCGTCCATGTCAGTACTTTCCTTAACGCCAAGCTTGTGGGCATCAGTTTAATACAAGAACATAGATATGCATGTGGATGAATGCATGGTAGAAAATATTTACAAAAACTTTATTTTTGAAGGCCACACAATGAAATGGCCAAATAAATGCACCACCCAGGCCTCTGTGGCCTTGTTTCCAAATATGTATTTGTTCTCATTATAATTCATACCTGCTTTTTTTTAAGCTGCTTAAATTTTTTACTTATGACAATTAAAGAACTAAGAGTTATTGCGTATACTCTAATGCCTTTTGTAAGTTTATTTATTTTTATTTTTTTACTTGTTCCCCAGCTCTCTGTAAGTTTAAAAAATTGAAAATATAAGCCCAGTCCAGGCCTAGAGCAGATTTCTCTTTCTTTCTTTCCTTTTTTTTAGATTTTATTTATTTATTTTTAGAGACAGGAGAAGGGGGGGAGAGAGAGAGGGAGAGAAATGTCAATGTGTGATTGCTTCTTGTGCGCCCCCCACTGGGGACCTGGCCTGCAACCCAGGCATGTGCCCTGACTGGGAAAAGAACTGGCAACCCTTTGGTTTGCAGGCCCGTACTCAATCCATTGGGCCACATCAGCCACGGCAGATTTATTTATTTATTTTTTTGTAAAATGCTGTAACTAAATCACATGAAGTGTTTGTGTTTTAACTTGTGCACATTTTCTGGTCACCAATAAACTTTTCAGTTAAAAGCTAAAAAAATGTTCAATTTTGAGGAGGAATGAGGAGACTATCCTGAGGTTAGAAGTTATAACATTAAGGCCGGCTGGTTGGTGTATCTCTCCCCTGCTTTTGATCGTGGCTACTTTCAGCCTGCATTAAAGTGTTCAGTAAACGTACATTAAATGAATAAAAAGTGTGTATGTGTGTATATGTATCTCTTTAACATCTGAAGCCTTTGTGGATCTCTTGTTTCTGTTTTCTTCATCATGGGATCTAGCTTCTTCATGTGCTGGACATGGCATATTAAAAATTATGTATAGAGCCTTGCCTGGTGCTCAGTGGGTTAGGCATTGTCCTGCAAGTTGAAGGGTCACTGGTTTGATTTCTGGTCAGGGCACAGGCCTGGGTGTGGGCCAGGTCCCTGGTTGGGGTCATGCGAGGGGTAACCAATCAATTATTCTCTGGCACATGTATGTTTCTCTCCCTGTCTCCTCCTCCCCTTTCTCTATTAAATTAAAAAAAAATAAGATAAATTATGTATAGGAATGTCTTTAGGCTTATGATGAAGGTGGCTTCTTCCAGAAATGATTTACGTTTCCCTCTGTTAGTCTCTTTGGTATATTACTGGTCAGGAATCATCTCTAACCAGTTTTACAACTTGTAACTCTCTGACTCCGGTAAAGCCCAGACCAGAAATTTCCGCAAGACTGCAATAGTTTCCTTTCACCCATACCCTCAATGTTGTGTGTGGCCCCTGGGTCTTTTGGAGATGGGCTTGTGTTTATTAAACTGATGTACAAACTAGAACGTCAGTTACTTTGAATCACTGCGATGGATAAAGTACCGGTCTTTTATTCTATATTGAGAATTATGATTGCCAGGGAAACCAGCGATGTATGCCACCTCTCTCCCAGGAAGGCACTCGATGCAGGAAAACATGTTACATTCAGAAGAGATCTTAGGGAGTTTGAAATCAGAGTTTGGGAACTTAGTTGATGCTTCATCTCCATGACTGCTAGAATGACATATCAAAATGCAGATCTGACTGTCACCCTTTTTCTACTTAGAAGTCACTTAGAGTCACTTTCCAGTCACTCCTGTTGCCTTTGGGCTCCAGTCCAAGCTCCTTAGCTTTCCTTCAAGGGCTTCTCCACAGGCCGTCTCCCAGCCTCACTTTTTACCACTCCATGCCTCATAGTCTGTTTGCAATAATAGTCCTGCTCTGTAAGTTTGGATTAGGTTCAGAAAATCCAAAACAGCAGATGCTAAACAAGATAGAAGTTATTCTCCTTTCACATACAGGGAATCTGCGGGTAAGCAGCCTAGAGCTGTCGTGATTGTTCTGTCCAATAAGGTCCTCATGGGCCTGGAACCTTCCCCTTCCCCACTCCCCCCTAACTAGGATGTGGTCCTCATTCTCCCAGTCCAAGTTCACAGCCATTCCCGGCAGCACAGTGGAGGAAGAAGAAAAAGTGTGCATTTGCTAGCTCTTAAGACAGATTGCTGGAAGCTGGCACCCGATGATCCTATCTTAATTTCAGAAGTTAGTAGCAGGGGAGCCTGAGAAATTTAGTCTTTATTCTGAGCAGCTATGGGCCCAACCAAACATTTTTTCTGTGGAAGAAGGAGAGGGTAGACAGTGGTTGGGTGGTGTTGTCCTTCCCGCACTTGCTGTAAGCTGTCCACATCTTATTTGCTCATTGTGTGACATCTTAACATTGAACACATATTTGTCTTTGTAGCCGTGGGCTTGCCTTTGTTGTAGGTTCTTAATGCCGAGTGAATGAATAAACACGCTACAGGACACATCTGCAAAGTACATTGTTAAACAAATGGTCAGGCATGGCTTCCCCTGGGTGCTTTTCCGTGAACATTTTCAAGTTCTGTCTTCCTCCTCACTTGTATTTGGGCTTCTTGGCTAATCATACTCTTCCTATTGAAAACATAGTAATACACAGTAATACAATTACTATATTTTTAATTAAGCCAGGCTCCTCCCCTGTTTTTCATAATTTTTGGCTTACTGGTATTGTGTTTTTAAGGCGCCTGTTTGAACCATTTCACATTTCTTTCAACTTTTCCATTCTTCTACTCTTCCTCCCTTGTATAATTTAACAAATGTCTTGTGAGTACCTACTATGTCCCTGGCAGTATGTTAGGGACTGAGTATATATTATCAAATAAAAATGGTCCCTGTCATCATGAGGGTTACTTAGAGGTTAAGGGAAATAGGCACATAGGTAAAGAAATGTATAATTTCAGTTTCTAATCTCTTCCTTTAGGTGTTGATTTTGTTAGAATGATTTAGCTTTCTGGGGCTGCCTGACTTACACCGATGTTGATATCTTTATTATCTTTAAACTTCCAGATCTGTAAATAGTTCATTTGCTGCTTGAATTGCTGGTTGTTAAGGAGGAGCCCAGAGAGGCTGACGAAAGGAGAGAGCAGCGGGGACAGGGATGGCTTTTGGCTTGGGCTTCCCAGTCTGCTGAGTGCCGACTACCTGTCTGATTAGGCAGCAGGACTTCGAAGGGGCACTGTCTCAGTATACCTGCCACCAATGTGACAGTGTACCTTCATGGGCTTTTCACCTTTTGGTTTTTAAGTGAGTGGGATGAATTATTTATTTAAAAAAATTTTGTTAACCTTTTATTTTGAAATAATTTCAAATGTAATGAAATGTTAAAAGCATAGGACAAAGAACTATAAACCTTTCTTCTTCCAGGTTCTCCTATTATTAACATTTTGCCAAATTTGTCTGTGTGTCTCTGTCTCTCTCTTGGCATTTTCATGTCATTTGCAGGCATGCGCAGAGTGACCAAAAAATTTTAGTCACTCAGTGTACACGTTCCCAGTTGAAGTCCAACAAGGCAGTGCTCTGTCTTCTTGTTGCAGCTCTCGTAAAACAAGTGCCCTTTTTGCATCCTACGTAAGGCCATGTTTTCACAGTTTTGTGCTTCTCTTTGATGATTTCTCTGTTTAAAGAGGCACCCAAGCACAGTGCTGAAGTGCTGTCTACGTTCCTAAGCACAAGAAGGCTGTGACGTATCTTATGGAGAATATCAGTAAGTTAGACAAGCTTTGTTCAGGATGCGTTATAGTGCTGATGGCCAGAAGTTCAATGTTAATGAATCACTATGTGCATTAAATAAGGTGTCTTTAAACAGAAGTACACATAAAACACGGTTATGTATTGACTGATTGATGAAGATGTTTTTGAAGGCTTGTGGGAACCTAACCATGTATTTCCTCCAAGAACACTGGTTCAATATATTCGCTAATTCAGTGTTTATTTGACTTTATAGAACATAATTACTGCAAATAATGAGAATCAACTATATCTGTATTGATATACCTGTACATTTATATCTGTATTTTACTTCTACCATTTGAGAGTAAGTTGAGGCCAGCTGTCCCAAAAATGTTATAACAAAAGAAAACAACAAAATATAAGAAAAACTTTGTCTTTTATTCCTATCCTTTCTGGTCCAGGATTGTATGTTGTGTTTTTTTTTTTTGTTTTGTTTGTTTGTTTGTTTGTTTTTTTAGGTCTCCTTTAATTTGGAAATCTTTTTCAGTCTTATCTTACATGAATGATCTAAGCAGTTTTTAAGCGTTCAGAACACTTAACCTTTTATAAATATTTCTAAATTTGGGTTTGTTCAATGGTTCTTCATGATTGAATTCAGTTTGTGCATTTTTGGCAGGAATATCACAGAAGTGATGCTGTGTTTTTCTTAGGGTGTCAATATCAGGAGACATGTCATGCTGACTAGGTCCCGTCACCACTGATGTTAACTTTTATCCCTTAGTCGAGATAATTTCTGCCAGGTTTCTCCACTAAAAAGTAACAAATAAGTATTTTGTGGGGAGATCCTTTTTGAAACTACATTAATTCCTATTCCTCATAAACTAGCACACACTTGTTTTTGCGTCCATTGATGATTCTTATCTGAATCGGTTATTATAATAGTTCCTAAATGATGCTTTTCTAATTTCCTTCTAAGTTTATTTGGCATTCTACTGCTAAGTAGAGCTTTCCCATTCTCCCACATGTATTTATTTATTCATCTATTTATTTATATCAATGTGGATTTATGGATTTCTATTTTATTTAGTGGGTTTCTATTTTATTTTTCACCTATTATTATTCTGATTGTCCCAGATTTGGACAGTGGGAGCCCTTTCAAGCTGGCTTCTATGTCTTTTCTTTTTAAAAATATTTTATTTACCTATTTTGAGAGAGAAAGGGAGGGGGAAAAAAAGAGGGAGAGAAACATTGACTGGTTGACTCTCGCATGCCCCCAAATGGGGATCTGGTCCATAACCCAGGCATGCGTGCTGACCGGTGACCCCTTGGTTCGCAGGCCAATGTTCAATCGACTGAGCCACACCAGTCGGGGAGGCTGCTGTGTCTTTCTGACATGTGCCATCATTCTTTGAACACTTCTTTATTTTCTGACCTAAAAAGATATTCCAGGCTCATCTTGTATTTTCCTCGTCTCAGACCCGAAAATCTCCAAGGAGTCCCGGTTCCTTTTAGTAGGGAATGTACTTTGTAAGCAATATTTAAGTCCTAGGTGTGTTCACTGCTAATGGGATGTCATTGCTTGTAGGTGTCTCCTGCAGGCAGATCTTCGCCATCCATTTCTTAAAAATCATGCATTCATCCCAATAATGTAATCTCTTAATGTTTCTAAAATGGGATTAAAAGTTAGAATTTAGTTTTTAATAAAAGTATATCGTTTCATATTGTTATAAAAGTCATATGAAAATCATTCCTAATATGATTTTTTGTTTTTATAGAAAAGAATGTTTTTAATTTATAAGTAATTAGCCTTAAAATGACACATTAAAATGTTAGGATTAATGACTCCATGGTATCCTCTAGCTCTGCAGTTTCTGCCTAGAGCCAACTCAGCAGTGCCCACCTCCAGGGGCTGGCAGGTGTTTCTGTCAGCTTGGGCTGCTCATTGTCCTTGAAGCATAGTTATCATCAGCCTGCCTCAATGAGTTTGTTTATTTGCTTTTGCTTGTATGTTAAAAGATATTTGCATCAGTGCAGAGATAATTTGATTCTGTCCTTTCCCCCGTACGCCTCAAATTTAAGGTCTTTTAGAGATGGTGGAGTTAAGAAATTTTATTCTCCAAAGATACTGTCCAACAAGAGGTCTTCTGCCTTCTCTGGGATCCGGAGTGAGGTGCCTCGTTCCCGTCATCCAGTGCAGCGTCACGCTCAGACCCAGAGGGGTCGGTTAAGAGAATTGCGCATCAGGTGAGCATGCGAGCGGTCACCTACCCGCAGTGACTTTTCCCTTGTTCACCCTTCTGGTTAAAATGAAGGGATGATTCTTATTCGCCTGTCTCAGTTAGTTGGACATCTTGGTGCCTTCTCTTGATGGTGAAATGTTCAGGAGAAAAGGAAATATTTAGGACTCCGCAGACATAAAATCCGTCATTGAGTGATTTCATTCACATTCTTTAGTTGTACCCGACAAGGTGTGAACTATACAGAGTCTCCCAGAAAAAGTCTAAACAGGGTCCAAAAAAAGGATCATTTTCTCTTTCTCTTGATTAGATCAGTCAAAGAATTCCATTTCTGCATTCAAGAAAATACATCATGGGCCTCCTTGGCCAGGTGTTGTGCTAGATGCTGAGCATACAAGGTGAATGAGACATTCCTGGCCCTTGACCTCATGAAAGCTTAAAATCAGATATGCTTGACAGACTGTTACACAGATCACTACAACAAAGTGTATAAGTGCAATGAAAGGAGAGGATGTGGCACTGTAGGTTCATGTGGCAAGGACAGCCATACTAGTGTAGCCAGCAGTGACTTCCTGCAGGAAGCATGCATAGGCCAAGTCCTGAAGGCTCTTCTAAGAACAAGTCAGATAAAGGGCAGGAGGAAGAAGAGCATCCCAAACCAAACCTGGAGATTAACTGGCCGAGGCAAGTCAGCTTTGTGTGTGTGTGCCAGGACCGCTAGGTTCTGAGGGTACTGTGAGATGCAGTCGCTGCTCTCGGGCTCACAGGGCCGAGGGAACAACAGGCACCCTGCGAGCCAGTGACTGATTTGGTGTCATAGTGTTTACATCATGGAACAGAGTGCTGAGAGTGCAAGGCCGTTCCCGCTGTTTGGGTTGAGGAAGGTCCAGGAGGGCGTCACACAGGAGCAGGCATTGAAGATGAGCTTTGGTGGGTAAGTGGGCAAGTGGGCATTTGCCAAGTGTTTTAGGTAGGAGGAATAATACAGACAAAAGCTTTATCGCGTACTTCCTTTTCCTCAACTCTGAAGTCTTCATTGACAATACATTATATTGAAAGTATTTTTTTAAAAAATAATCTGCTTGATTTTCACTTTATAAACCTGTCCCATCCTATGCTCTGTTTGATGCAAGATTAGCTATGATTCACCTTTTGACTCATACTAGCATCTCTCTCCTCCTGGGACCTTAAAGTTTCCCTCTCTCATCCAGAAAACTGATGAAATAAGCCAAGTGGAGTTTTCAAATGTGTATATCCTTTCTTTTCTTCTTTCAGATGTGTGACCAGGAAGTTTTTGTATTTGTGGATTCGAAAAACTTTTGGAAGAGTATTTCCCGCTAAAGCCAGGTAGTATTAGCTCAGAACACCAAACTTCTGCCGAGTTCATTTTGTTTGTTTGTTTGATTAAGCCCATATATATATATATAACCTTTATTATGGCATGTGTAACATACCTTCCATGCCCCTGCCCCAGCCTCCAGTAGGCAGTTAATAAAATGGTAATTTAACACTTATTAGTTTGATTGAATGAGTGTGTGAAGGAATCATAAAGTAAACCAAGAGAGCTAATACCCTCTGGGAAAAAAAGTATTTGCCCAGAAGTAAATGAGATCTTTAAGGACACTGGCAAGATGGACAAATTCACTTGATCGAGGGAAAAAGTTGGCACTGGCAATGGGGATGAAATGTTAGTCAAGAGAAAGTCCTCCTGCCACAGCCTTACTTTGTATAAGCTACCACTCACTGCTTTGGGTTTTGGTCAATAGTTTTAGCTGCTGCGCCCAGAATGGACTGCAAGGGAGAGCCATAGGGGTCAGGGACACTGCAGTAAGTAGTGGAGTGCAGAGAAGGGGCTGATGGAGGTTATGTTTCAGAGGGAGAATTGGCAACCATTGAGAATGTAAGTGTTTTTTAAAAACAAATGTTACTCCCTAACTGGTATAGCTCAGTGGATTGAGTGCGGGCCTGCAAACCAAAACATTCCCGGTTCAATTCCCAGTCAGGGCACATGCCTGGGTTGCAGGCCAGGTCCCCACTGGAGGGCTCATGAGAGGCAACCACACATTGATGTTTCTTTCCATCTCTTTCTCCCTCCCTTGCCTTCTCTTTAAAAATAAAAATAAGCCCTGGCTGGCGTAGCTCAGTGGATTGAGCGCGGGCTGCGAACCAAAGGGTCGCAGGTTCGATTCCCAGTCAGGGCGCATGCCTGGGTTGCAGGCCAGGCCCCTAGTGGGGGCCACGTGAGAGGCAACCACACATTGATGTTTCTCTCCCTCTCTTTCTCCCTCCCTTCCCCTCTCTAAAAATAAATAAATAAAATCTTTAAAAATAAAAATAAAAATAAATAAAAAAACTTTCAAAAATAAAGAAAAATAAAGAAAAACAAAAACAAATGTTACGGGTTCTCACCCCCTTCCATCTCCCATTACTACAGCCTTTCCTATTTTATTTTCCTGAGTCTGGCATTCCTAATCTGGAACATTTCGCAAGATCCCTTGATTCAAGGTCTCTCAAGCAAACTTGGCCTGTGTGTGTTCTCCGGGATCTTTGCTTTGTATACCTTGTTGCGTGGGAGGAGCGTGGCTTACTGTTCCCATCTCCTTCGTGTCCAGTGGAGCTCCCAGGTGCAGGTGTCAGGTGTGGCTCACCTCTGCTCTCCTTCTTCTCCCGCACCTCGGCCCTGTTCTTCTTCACTGCCTGGTAGCTCTTTAATGCCCCCAAGTACCGCTTTTTTTGTTCTTCTTTTCTTGTTCTCAGGTGGAGTATTGATCTGAATTACCTAGTTTGTCGTTATTGGAAGTCTCTTGTTTTTGTTATTTTTTTATTCAGTTGAGTATTTTATTTATTTTTTTCCCCCTGTTTGCTTAGAAGTTTATATGCTTTTCTATTTTTCTTTTAAGGACTTCCCTAAGAATATAATATACAGTAGTCTCCCTAATCTGCAGTTTCAGTTACTTGTGGTCAACTGCAGTCTGAAAATATTTAAATGGAAAATTCCAGAGATAAACAATCTGTAAGTTTTAAATTGCATGCCATTCTGAGTCTCGTGATGAAAGCTTGCACTGTGACACTCTGTCCCACCCAGGAGGTGAATCATCTCTTTGTCCAGAGTATCCATGTGATATATGTTGCATGCCCTCCTAGCCACTTAGTGGCGTCTCAGTTGTCAGCTCAGCTGTTGTGGTACCACAGTGCTAATGTTCAAGTTACCCTTATTTTGCTTAATGATGGCCCCAAAGTGCAAGACTAGTGATGCCAGCAGTTTGAGTATGCCAAAGAGAAGCTAAAAGTGCCTCCTTGAAGTGAAAAGGTGAAAATTCTAGACTTAAGGAACGGGGAAATGAATGTATGCTGAGGTTGCTAAGATGTACAGGGAGAACAAATCTATCCATGACCTTGTGAAGAAGGAAGAAGCTTGCGCTAGTTTGCTGAGAGAGACCACATTCACACAACTTTTATTACACTCCTCACAGGCCACCTCGCTGCTCCTTCGTTTCCTACACAAATGTCAGTACCGCACCGGTCTTTTGACTGTTGGTGGTTTGTGTGCACCTGCTTGCATTTTGGATTCGTGGGGCTATCTTGTCGCCTATTTTTGTTGTAATCGATCCATGAGTTTTTGGTTTTGCTACATGGCTGCTCTGCATGTTTTATGGGGATTCAGAGATTGAAAAATGTTGCCACCTCCACCATCTTCCTCAGGTCCTTTTCCTACTTAATTTTATTTAACTTACGTTTGACCCACATTTAACTGGAAGTCTCTCTTCAAATAATACCTATTGATAGCCCAAGTATTTGGGAAACGGTGATAGTATTACTTAGGAATGCGTTCGACTCCAGGAAAGTTCGGTGTTGGCTTAAGCAAGTTGGGATTTGCCTTTTCTCAGAAGTACTCTGGAGGTTGGTATTGGTTCAGCTGTTCGGTGATGCCATCAAGGACTCAGCCTTCTAGTACCCTCTCGTTCACCATCCTTAGCACCTTGACCCTTTGTCCTCAGAGATGACACTGCATAAGTGCAAGATGACTGTCTAGCTTTACACAGGAAGGAGGGGAAGGGTGCTGTCAGTTCTGTCTGTGTCTTTATCAGGAAAGCAGAACGTTCCCGGAAACCCCCAGCTGCATTCTGCTTCTGCCTCATTGGCCAGAGCTGTGCTGCTGGCCGCCTTTGATGCAGAGGAGGCTGGGAACAAACCTTTCTTTCCAGCCTCTGTAATGGATGTCCATGAGGAAGCAGAGTCTTGGGAGAGGGTGTTGGGTTAGCTGTTGACTGGCGTTTGCCACACTGCTTTACTTTCTCTTTTTACTTGTGTCTTTTTCTCTCTTTTGTGGTGGCTGGGTATGGGGGAAAGAATACTGGACTGGACTTTAGGAGACCTGGGTCTTGCTTGTAACCTAGACCCTATCTAATTGTTTGAACTGGGGATAAGTTATGGCTCTGGGCCTCAGTTTCCCAAATTATAAAATGGGAGAGTAAGAATATTTGTTGTCTTAGCCACCTACCAGAATTAGGGTTCTAATACTGTATTCCCATTGATTAGAAGTTTGTGATCGGGTGGTTGTTTTCAACTTGCACTCTTTAAAAAACTTTTTAAAATTTATTTTAGAGTGAGAAGAAGGGAGGGAGGAGAGAGAAAGTGAGAGAAACATTGATTTGTTGTCCCCCATATTTATGCATCCATTGGTTGATTCTTGTACATGCCCTGACCTGGATCTGCAACCTTGTCTTTCCGGGACAGTGCTCCAGCCCACTGAGCTCCCCCGCCAGGGCCCATCACCTTTCCTTTTACCTGTCTACGGATCTTTTTTTCATTTCTGTCATATTTTTAATATTCAAGAGATCTTTTTTGTTCTCTGAATGTTCCCATTTGTTTAAAAAAATAGCGTCTGGGAGGCTTATAATTTTTGAGGTTAATTAAGTGATTTATTTGTTTTTAATATTGTCTGTTTCTTGGAAGCTCTCTTTTTCTGTGTTTCTGGGCACTGTCTCATGTTGGAACCTTCCTTCAGATGTCAAGAGACCCTTTTATTATCTGTTCATATTTTTGTTAGACACTAAAGTGCTAATTTTAGAAGCTTTTATATGGATGCGTAGGGACCTGTAAGTTGATGGTTTCACTTCAGACTTTTGAAGCAGAGAGCAGACAGTTCCACTTGGGGACCTCCTGATGTGGGTGTCTGAAGGCCTTTTCCCTTTGGTTGTTCAGTTTTCCCAGAGGAAAGGGGTCCGTCAATCTTTTTCTGGGGTGGGGTGGAGGTGGGTGGCGGTGGTTTAAGCTTGGCTGCCAGCAGAGGAGAGGAAATGTGGGTCTCATGGTTCAGAAGGTAGACCCTTGGTTGACAGACTTCTCCAGAGCTCTGCCTGGGATTCTAGAATCCCGTGCCTCTCTGGTTTACCCTCTCCAGAGTGGAACCTGAGTCTCTGCTTGGCTAAATAACAGGATGCAGGGGCCTAACTTCCTTACACATGGACTCACAAAGAATCCTGCGTTTCATCCCCCCCCCCCCCCCCCCCGGGGCTCCCTCTTCCTGATGCCCCCTGTTCCCACCCACTTCGGGAGTGTGTGCCGCCAGCTGGTTGCTTCTTGACTTCCCCACCACAGGATACTTATTTCTCTGCTTTCTCTGATCTGTTGATTCACTTGCCTGCTTTCCATTGTCCACAATTTGTTGACGTCTCTAGTCTATCATCCTTGCTCCTAGTCCCTTTGTCTTTGTGGGCTTACACCTTTTGAAATGTATTCGCTGTTATTTCAGGGAGGTTTCAGGGAGGGGAGGAAGTAGGTGAACAGTGGATGGCAGAAGGAAGTACATGTGCAAGTGGAAGTAGTTCTTTTCCTTTACAATATTTAAAAATTATGAACAAAATTGTTGTTAAACTTTTTTTTTTAACTACAGAAATGTACAATGTAGGAAATACCAGTCTCTTATAATCAGATCCTGAGATCTCTACCCCTGGTAGTAGTTTAGTATTCTGGAGATCTTTCCAGGCTTTTCATACATATAATAAAGTCATGTATATATGTATACGCATGTATATAGAAAATGTATATATGTACACATGTACTTTAAAATGTATATGTATTTGGTATATGTATTATATTAGTAATTCAGAAATACAGGTACCAAAATACAAAAATACTAATTTTTTAAAAATGGCATTATTTTATTTATATAGACTGTGAGGTGACTTTATTTTTTTCACCTAACAACTTTTTTTTTGGTATCTCTTCATATCACTATCCTTAGTTTCACTTCATTTATTAAAAAAATGACCACATGGCATTGATTGAATTTAACCTGCCCTCTTTAATGGACATTTGTAGTATTTCTTTTTTATTATTGTGGCTAACAGTGAGGCGAACTTCCCTGTGTGTATCTTCACAGGCCAGTTTTCTGAGACTGGGAGTGGGTGAGGAGGCGGTACATGTCGGTAGGCTGCAGAACCATGAAAAGAAATTCAAGGGGATGACAGGACTCGGGTCCATGAGCTGTGAATCACCTTGGCAGCGCCTCGTTAGCATGGATACAGGGTCTCTTCTCTTCTGTTTTCGTTCTTATTACCTTGTTTCCCCTCTTTATTTTCCCCTCGGTAGGCATTGACTTATTTTATAACTTTTGCTCACCTGTGTGAGAAGTGAGCTACTACTTTTTACTATTCAAAAATATTCTTTAGGTTGGTGAGTGAAAAAAATTGAGAATAATTCTCAGCTCACTCATGGTACTTGAAAAGTCATGTTTTTATTTTATTTTACTTTAACCTCTTTCATTGGTAGGATCTATAGTATAAAATTTTAGGACTCATTTCTAGTTTAAGGAGCTATATGGTTTCGATCTGAAGATGTTAAGTATATCTGTTTTTATTTTTATTTTTACTTTTTTTTAAAGATTTTATTTATTCATTTAGAGAGAGTGGAAGGAAGGGAGAAAGAGAAGGAGAGAAACATCAATGTGTGGTTGCCTCTCACATGGCCCCCCACTGGGGACCTGGCCCGCAACCCAGGCAGGCGCCCTAACTGGGAATCGAACTGGCGATCCTTTGGTTCACAGCCCGAGCTCAATCCACTGAGCTACACCAGCCAGGGCTAAGTATATCTATTTTTAATTTATTTTGGTGTTATCAAATAATGAACCACCCCTTACTGTGAGAAAGCAGTGGCAGTATGAAACTGTGCTTTGGGAGGAGAGAGCAGTTCCAACATCACCGCACATCCCTGATCTTTCCCTTGCCCTAGGTTCCACTACAGGCAAAGGATACTCCGGAAGGCCTTTGAAGAGTGGAAAGAAGAGTGGTGGCTGTGCCATCGAGAGTGGAAACTCTGCGTTCGGGCCGACTGTCACTACAGGTCAGATGTCATTTATGTCGCTCCAGGTTTACTGGTACACGTTATCAAATCATTACTTGGCATGTTTATGGTCAGAAAGAATAGTTCTGAATCGTTTTCTGTTTTTCTTCAAATTCTCTTAGAGTGACAAGATCAAAACCTAAAATCAAACGCAACACGTGTGCACGTGAGCACACACTCACAGAGACACTCCTTTAATTCCAGTGACCATTAGGTGTTGGTCATGCTGGTGATTCGAGTAGAGTTTTCTCCTTTACTTTCACTTCTTTTTCTGTTTGTTTTACATTTTTTAAATTTATTTTTAGAGAGAGGGGAAAGGAGAGAAAAAGAGAGGAAGAAAGACATTGATGTGACAGAGAAACATCAATTGCCCATCTCTCGCAGGCCCCCAACCAATGACCTGGTCCGCAACCCAGACCTGACTGGGAACCGAACCAGCAACCTTTTGGCCCACAGGCCAGTGCTCAATCTATTAAGCCATACCAGCCAGGCCATGAGTTTTACTTCTGTCTAATTTTTAATTCTGAGAATATTCTATTCTTTAATGTAAGTTATTTTAATTTATACTGATTATAGGAGAAAATATATACCCAATAAATCTTACACATTGTTTAAAATTATGTTTACTCTCATTATAATCACTATAATCATTTAGTTTCTCTGTTGTAGGGGTTTTGATTTATATATTTCAGACAAAATAGATACATTGAAAAATTCTAATCTGGTAGAGTATGACAGTAAGTCTTAGGAAATGGGGCGGTGAAAATACGGAGGGACTGATGTCTGAATGTGTCTAGTATATGTATTGAGAAGCAAAAGAAAGAAAAAACAAGTGTCATCGACCATGTTTTAGTGCAAAGGAGAAGAGTAATGTTGTACACACTGTAGGTATTAAGTTAATTGTGACTATCATTCCAAACATTGCTGCTTTGTGGATGCTGAAGGTGAAGTTATTCTCAGAAAAGTCAAGGCTTTTCTCTTCAGTGACACTACAAGGCATGGGGAACAGCACTCTGTCAGGGACCGTAGGTTTGACCATGATTGTAGAAAATTAAATTTTAGGTTAGGATGTAGATATTTTTTGTATCGGAAATGTTCATGGTAATTTCTCCTGAGTATGGACTGGGAACAACAAATTAGGAATTGTTTTGTTTTAAAGAAATGCCATTTGCCTCTCCGGCTCCTCAGGTATTACTTGTACAATCTAGCGTTCCAGACCTGGAAGGCCTATGTGCAGCAGCAGCAGGCTGTGAAGAAGAAGTACGTGAGAGCCGAGGATTATGGTAAGAAACAGCAATGCCTGTCTAAGACAATCCCAGACTGACTTTCCTTCGTTAAGACTTTAGTTCGTAGGAGCAGGTTTAGAGTCACAGCAAAGCCGAGGAGAAGGTACAGTGGTTACCCACACACCTTCTGCCCCTTCACGGGCAGAGCTTCCGCCATTCGTAACTATCTTCTCCAGTTGGTGGTTTTCTTTGCATTCTCTTATTAGTGTCTTTTCCAGGGCAAAAGCTTTTAATTTTGATGAAGTCCAATTTATCAATTTTTGTTTTATGGATTGTGTTTCTGATAGCTTATGTAAGATCTCTACATAACCCAAAGTTGCAAAGATTTTCGCTTAAAAGTTCTGTGGTTTTACTTATGGACCTTGTATATCCTGCAACCTTGCTAAATTCATTTATTAGTTCTAGGATCTTTTATGTAGATTGAATGGGATTTTTCTCTACAGTCATCGGTAAATAGAGACAGCTTTATTTCTTCCTTTCCAAAATATTTTTATTGCATTGTCTAGGGCTTCCAGTATGACATTGAATAGGAGTTGTGAGAGTGGGCATCCTTGTCTCATTCCTGATCTTAGGGGAAAAGCATGTGTTTTTTAACCATTAGGTGTGATATTAACTTTAGGTTATTTGTAGATATCGTTTATTAGGTTAAGGAAGTTCTCTTATATTCCTAATTTAATGAGCATTTTTATCATTAATAGATGTTGGATTTTGTCATCATTTTTCTCTATTTTGAGATGATTGTGTAACCTTTTTTTTTAGTTTGTTAGTATGTTGAATTATATAGAGTGACTTTTGATTTTGAACCAGCCATACATTCCTCAAATTAGCACCAATCTTTATGTATTGCTGGGTTCAATTTGCTATTTTTTTTTTTACCTTCACCCAAGGACATTCCTATTGATTTTAGAGAGAAGGGGAGGGAGGGAGAAAGACAGGGAGAGAAACATCGATATGAGAAAGAAATATCGATTGGTTGCCTTCTGCACATGCCCCAACCAGGGATCCAACCTGCAGCCTAGGCATGTGCCCTGATTGGGAATCGAACTGACGATCTTGATGCCCAACCAACTCCATGTTACAGAGTTTAAAGAAAAGTCACTTGGATTTTTAAGATAAAAGAGTTATTTCTGACATAGGACATTGTTTTAGGCCATGTCCGCAGACCTCAGGGAGTACCCATTTACTCTTGTACTGGTAAATAAAAAGTCTGCAAGCACAGTCAGGCCTTGGGGAGGAATAGTTCTCCAATTGTCATCAGAATCTCGGTAGAGACGATTAATGTGAATTCCTGGGTTCCATGCTCAGAAAATAACAGCTAGCACTTATTGGAGACACTGATCATAGACAATCTAATTTACCCTTTGCAAATATAACCTCTAAGAGAGGCAGCACTTTATAGATGCGGAACTTGTGCAAGGTTACTTAGCTAATAAATGACAAGGTCAGTATTCAAACTTGGCTTGTCTTATCTTGGGAGCCCAAACTCTACACCATAACACCATACCAGTCCTTGTGGCCTGGGGTGTGTTGACTCCTGAGATCTGGGGTGGGCTCGAGGAAGCTGTGAGTTAAATTTTTCTTCGTAATTTGAGTCCACTTGTCAACAACTACGAAATATAAAGTGTAGCTCCAGTCCTACTGAGCACATTTTGGAGAATGTTCTGAAAATGGTTTATATAATTGCATTGTATCCTTTGTATACTAAAAAGAAAAGAAATTTACTTTATTGGTAATGACTTTCATAATGAAAATGGAATTTACCACAAAGGGAGACCTGTTGACCTTTGCAGCTCCATATCTAGTAATTTCTCTTTTCTCCAGGATCATTACTGGTCTTCGTTACTCTGTTTCCCAAACAGATACAGAAAATATTTTTTTTTGTCCTGCTTATGCTACTTAATTATTATTTCAAACAGCAAGTTTTATAATACAGTTTCTTATTTTTTAAACTTTGTATTGTGGAAAAATTTAAATCTCTAAAAAATTGAAACATAGACTAATGAACCTCCCATCCAACTTCAACAATTATCAACTCACACCAGTCTCACTTCTCTGCTTCCTGTGTTAACTCACATCATTTCATCTGTAAATGTTGCATAATATATCTCTAAAAAAATAAGGGCTTTTAAAGTAAAGTATTTCTGAACAGTACAGTATATTGATTTTCCTTTAAATGTTTTGCAAATGTCATCACTGACAGCCATTCTTCTCATGCACTTGCATCTTTATTAATTTTGTAGAGTTCACAACTTTTCCAGCAGGGGGCACTTGAAGGCTGGAGGAATTTATTCAAAGGTGGGATAAGTACAGAGATCGCCATGAGATTTTATCATAACCAGAGTAATCAGTCTCCCCCTACCCCATTTTGAAAATCTCTTTGGTGCATCTAGCTGCAAAGCAAGAGATGCGAAAGGCCTGGAAGTCCTGGTTGATCTACGTTGTTTTTCGAAGGACCAAATGTCAGATGCAGACCACTGCCCTGGAGTTCAGGCAGCGGAGTATTTTGTGGTGAGTGCACTCAGACACCTTATGGTTCAGCAACTATCATTTTGTCTCAGCCCTTTTTAAAAAAGATTTTATGTATTTATTTTTAGAGAGAGGGGGATGGAGCGAGAAAGAGAGAGAACCATCAATGCGTGGTTGCCTCTCGCACAGCCCTTACCAGGGACCTGGCCTGTAGTCCAGGCATGTGCCCGGACTGGGAATCTAACTGGTGACCCTTTAGTTCACAGACCTGCGCTCAGTCCACTGAGTTACATTCTTTATGCTGCTGTGAAGCAGCACAAAACCTCACCTTAAAACAGTTTTGAACATAATTGATACCTAATATATATTTACTGAGAATTTGTTCAACTATAAGATCAGGTTTTCACATAATCATAAGTAACACTAATTGAGTACTCACTGTGTTCTAAATCCTGTGTTAAGTATGTGGATATATTAATTTTTGAGTGTAATACACCTCATTTAATCCTCACCATAAACTGTAAAGTTAAGTATTCTTATTGTACAGATTAAGATATATGAGGTCTGTCTGGAAAAAGTCCAACCATTGTTAATATAATGAGAATGGTTAGGGTGATGTTGATGTAACCTGGCAGCCAAGGAGAGTGGACTGGAATGCATGTGCATGAACAATGACAACCTCACTGTAGTAGTCAGTTGGGGCGGTAGACACTGTTGTGTGAGCATGTGTACTGTGTGGTTGTTGCATTCAAAACGAGTGAGTAGGGCAGTGAATCTGCATCACACTTTGCATTGAGCTTGAACATTCCTCTGTGGAAACTATTCAGATGATTCAGAAGGCTGCAGCGATGGGCAACTGGTGATTGGCAGCTTCATCACGACAATGCACCCATGCAGAGTTTTTTGGCGAAATACCAAATCACCCCAGCGACTCAGTCCCCCTACAGCCCAGATTTGGTGCCTCGTGACCTCTGGCTTATCCCAAAACTAAAATCACCTTTGCAAGTGAAGTGATTTCAGACCATCAATGAGATTCAGGGAAATAAAACAGGGTAGCTGATGGTGCCTGGGAGAACTATGTGTGGTCTCAAGGTGCCTACTCCGAAGGGAACTGAGGCATCATTGCAATAAATGTCTATTTTTTATAGTACATGGCTAGACTTTTTCTGCACAGACTTTGTAAGTTGTAATTGGCAAAGACAGAGCTCACGACACAATTTTTTCTGATGCCAAAAACCATGCTGCTGTTTCCTTGCACTGCAGCTCGTCAGCATTGTCCACAGGTTGAGGGAGATGAGCTAGTCCACTTGGAAGCCAGTTGTGTGTAATGACGAGCTACTTTATAATGGGACTAATTCCACTGTGCAGTGTTTCTAGTGGTCCTTGGTGTCCTGAGTGACAGCATATTAAAAGCTTAGTTCCTGCCTGAAAGATCTGGGCCTTGTATGGATAAGAGCAGAGGCCTTGCACCTACATTGAGTTGGGTTCAAATCCGTGTTCCAACGTGTATTTTTGGGCATTTCATCTCCCCAAGTCTCACTTTTCATTTGTGAAATAGGCGCACCAATAAGAATCTTTTGAGGTTGTCATGGGAAATAAATAAGGTAATACCTGCAAAGTATTTAGCATAGTATTCAGAACATCCGTGGACATGAAGTTATTTAAAATTTAAAAAATTTTGAAATTATTTAAAATTTATTATGTAAATTTTAAATATTTAAAACTTCTGAATAAGTATACAATTCTACTAGAGTCTGTTGGGGATATTTTACATAATTCTATTTATTCATTGTGTATTTATTGAGGGCTTAAAATTTTCCTGGTACAGTGTTGGGTGCTGGGTCTACATTCAGGGAACTTCTAATTCCCTAAGTGCTTAAAAAGATAACTAATAATGCAAGATAGCTTGCGATTTTGAAGTGAGTAATGCAGCTAGCATGGCCTAGGACAGGAGAAAAGAGATTTTGGTGGATTAGAGTGATCAGGCAGATTGTTTCTGTAAAGCAGAGGTTGCCAACTCATATCCTCATTACTGTTTTCCTACATCAAATTAGAAAATAAGCAGAAAAGACTTAATACTGGATGAAACCTGGCCAGGACAGTAGGAAGGGAAGGGATCCCTCAAGACTGGAAATCTAAAAGCTACTTTTTTTTGTAGATTGTTCTGTGAACTCTCCTGATTTTTAAAATGATGGCAATAATTTATTATATATTTTTAAAAAATTGCACAGGCCATACAGAGCGTGTCTACAGTGTTTAAGGCGGATCTGACTAAGGAGCCATCAGTTCCCAGCCTTTAATTGGCAGCTTTAGGACTGTTTCTCGGCTGAGCTTTTCAGCAGTGGCTCTAACATTTATCCATCTAGAGATGGCACCGTGAGGGGGCGGGACTTGACCTGAGAGCCCGAGGCCCCACCCTCACGACCCTCCTCTTTTCTGCGTGACTATTTTTCTGACTGGTTTCATCTTTGACTTGCTCTTCGACAGGGCATGTTGGGCCGAGTGGAGGCGGCGACTGGAAGAGGTCCGTGTGGGGCATGCTCTCTACGCCTCCGCTGTGAAGCACCGGGCCCAGAGCCTCCAGCTGCAGGTGAGTCCCGCAGACTCGGGTTTTGGAGTCTCGTCCACGTTGTCAAGCTCCACACCCACAAAGGGTGGGGTGGGACTTCCAAGCAGAAGGCCAGTCATGGTGCTGCTGCCTCTGCTGGGCCCTCCCCACAACTCAGGGGACTGAGGAGGACGTGGGGGCCAGAAGCAACATGGAGGGCTGAGCTCTTCAACAGACAGAGGTTGCTGTTGGGATTATGCTAGATGTGATTACCAATGGTTTGTAGAGCATGTCTGCTAATTGTGGAACTGGAAACGGATTTATGAGTTAGTTATAAATATGTTAAAGAAGCAGCAGTATATTATTTTTTTCCCTCCTTACTGTTTTCTTATAGCCAATTAGCGCTAATGAGGTGACTCTTGGAAAGCACCTAAGAATGGGGCCTGGCTGCCCATGGAACCAATCATGTTATTGGAGGGTTGGAACGTTTAGTCTCCTCCCACCCCTGACCTCTGGGGAAGGGAGAGGTGCAGATGGTTGAATTAATCGCCAGTGGCCAATGATTTAATCAATCATGACTATGTAATGAAGCCCCTGTAAAACTCCAAGAGGGTGAGATTCGAAGAGCCTCCCGGTTGGTGAACGTGTGGAAACGCGGGGAGAGTGGCATGTCTGAAGAGGAAGCTCCACGCCCCTTTCCCCCATAGCTTGCCCTGTGTATCTCTTCCATGGGGCTGTTCCTGAGTTACAGCCTTTTCTAATGAACTAGCAATCTGTTAAGTATCTCATGTGTTAAGAAACTCATGTTTCTCTGAGTTCTGTGAGTTGTTCTAACAATTTAATCGAATTCAAGTAGGGGGTTGTGGTCACCTCTGATTTGTAGCTAGTCAGTACATGTAACAACCAGCACTTGCAGTTGCTGTTCTGAGTTGGAGGGGATCTTTGGAACCTCCAATATGTGGTCAGTCAGTAGAAGCACAGGTAAGAGCCTGGGCTCGGGACTGGCATGGAAGTTTGTGGGGGTAGGGGTGGGGTAACGGGTGGGGGGTGACAAGGCAGTCTCGTAGGACTGGACTCAGCCTGTGGAATCTGAGGCCATCTCTGGGTGAACAGTGTCAGAACTGATGTGAATTCTTGGACACCGTGTTGGGATTGCGCCCAGGAACCCAATTTAGAGGGAGAGTAGGAGTTAGGTCATGAGGTGACAAGGAGGCAGATTGTAGGGCTTTGCAGGCTGTGCCTTTTAAAGGCTTGGGCTCTCATTCCAAGGGAGGTGGGAAGCTGTTGGCTTTCAGGGAAGAGTGATGTGATCACACTTACCTCTTAGAAGGATCACTTTCATTCATTTTGTGCTGCCTTTTGACTAAGAAAGGGAGGGAGAGATATTAAAGGGTGTGTGTGCTTGCTTATATTTTCAAGAAAAATAATGGAAAAATAAACCTAAAACTAACAAAAAAGTGGTTACCCATTGAGGGAAGGAGGGAACAATGTTGGAACAAAGTACTTTTGTGAATTTACTTTGTTATACATTTTAAACTTTGGAACCATGTAGATATTTTATATAATTTAAAAAAAAAGCCCTGGCTGGTGTAGCTCAGTGGATTGAGCGCAGGCCTGCGAACCAGAGGATCAAGGTTCGATTCCCAGTCAGGGCACATGCCTGGGTTGCAGGCCAGTTCCCAGTAGGGAACACACGAGAGGCAACCGTACATTGATATTTCTCTCTCTCTCCCTCTCTCCTACCCTTCCCCTCTAAAGATAAATAAATAATCTAAAAAAATAAAAATAAATAAAATATTAAAAAAAAACATTAAAAAAAAAAAAGGAAAGCAAAAAGGAAAGAAAAAATCCCTAGGATTTTAAAACACTCTGAACCAAACATATCAGGTTTGTAGCAATGACTACACAGAGAACATAATTACTTCAAGTAACCTTAAAATGCAATATTTTGGCCCTTCTTCCCTAGTAGGATGTAGTCTAAGGATGCGGAGGGCCGCCAAGAAACAGGAAACTGTATGCGGTAGTCTCGTGTTAGCCATGGGTTTGGAATTATGTTGTGACGCTTATAGCTCCATTGTAGGACAAAGCAAATAACTACAGCAGTGTCATTAGGAATCACAGTTTTCAGGAAGAAAGAAAATATTACAGGTATTAAATCAAAGAAATTAAATAAAAGCCCTGTAATCTGGAGCTAGAAATATAAATAACAGTATGGACTGAAGACTTTTTGTTACCTAAAAATCTTCTGACTGAGAAGACTTAGCAGTGGCATTCACACAGTATTTGGCTTCTGCAGAGCCCAAGCCATGGTCTCTGCTATTTCCCACCGAAAGGAACTGAGGATTTTTTTTTGAGAATGGCTAATTCCAGGTCTGTAGCTGAAAATAGATATCCTAAGACTAGGGTACGGATTTTCAACCTTTTTCATCTCATGGCACACAAACTAATTACTAAAATTCTGTGGCACACCCCAAAAATAGATTTTTTTGCCAATCTGACAAAAATATTTGATAGCTTTACATAGAGTATGATAATAGTCATTACGTACTCTTTTTGCTCTAACGTGACTTTTTTAAAAAAATCAGGTGCCTATACTTGTATATAAGGATTTCTGTACCAAGAATTAACCAATCAGGTGTAACCTTATTACGTGATGTAACCAATAAGATGCGGCTCCATTCTGTGACCTTATATATTTATGGTTCAAGACAGGGCATTCACACTGGATGGCTATCATTGTGTTGGCTGTTATCACTGTTTTATTTGCTAATCCAAGGGAAAAGAGGTCAGTGCCCCTGACTAAATAGTCAGGTATTGCATGTTTTAAAAATTCTTGCAGCACACTGGTTGAAAATCACTGGCTTAGGGTACGCTATGCTGCATAGTGAGCAAATGAACGAAGGTTGATAGGGTTGTGTCAGGACTCCCGTAGGCTTAAGCTAGAACAATGTGAGCATCAAAAAGAATAATGACTACAGTGGATTGAAAAATATATAAAAGTAGTGCATTCATAATGACAAGTAAAAAGGAACTCATTGACCACAGTTTAGGTTAGAGCATTAGCTCAATTCCTTGAAAATTAATGAAGGTAAAAATGAAGTGTTTATCCTGCCTTTCCTGTATGTACTAATCTCTGAGAAACCAGAAGGTTAATGAGAGACTAGCCTTCTTGATAGATTTGCAGTTAATAAATGCAGGAGCACTGGAGTTAGAAAATTACTGTTTGCGTTCCTAATGAGAAAACGGGTGTAGGCAGCCGGCACCAGGTGAAAAGGCAATGGGGAAATATAATGGACGGATCAGAGTGATGCCATCTGAAGCCACTGATAAAACTGTGGCAGCCTGCCATGATGTGCCTCACGGTGCAGTGTAATGGGAAAGACCTAGTACCACTCAAGAACTGTTCTTGTCTAAAAATTTGAACATGACTCCAGTGATCAGTTCATAGGAAATTCAGGGATCAGAGGAATGAGTTTAAGCCACCTTGAGGAGACAGCCAAATCTCTCTAACATTTTATAGGGTAAATGTAAAGGAAGAATTGAAGGTTATACTAAATGACATAAGGAAAAATCTACAGAGAACCAACAGTGAAGGGAAGGGAGCCAGGATTCAAACCAATTTGGAACATAAGGAAGAAGTAAACATTCAACCACAACAGAAAGAAGAAACAAGAATTTAAAAAAAATGAAGATAGTATATAAGAAGCCTCTGGGACATCTCCACAAGTGCCGACATCTAAATCATAGGGGTGCCAGAAGGAGAACAGGAAGAGCAAGAAATTGAAAACTTATTTGAAAAAACAATGAAAGAAATTTCTCCTAATTTGGCAAAGGAAATAGACATATGAGTCCAGGAAGCACAGAGTCCCAAACAAGTTAGACCCAAAGAGGACCACACCAAGACACATCATAATTAAAATGGCAAAGGTAAAAGATAAAGAGAGAATCTTAAAAACAGCAAGAGAAAAGCAGAGAGTTACTACAAAGGAGTGCCCATAAGGCTATCAGCTGATTTCTCAAAAGAAACTTTGTAGGCAAGAAGGGGCTGGAAAGAAGTATTCAAAATGATGAAAAGCAAGGACCTACAGCCTAGAATACTCTATCCAGCAAAGCTATCATTTAGGATGGAAGGGCAGGCAAAGTGCTTTTCAGACAAGGTAAAGCTAAAGGAGTTCATCATCACCAAGCCATTATTACTGGAAATGTTAAAGCGACTTATTTAAGAAAAGAAGAAGATCGCCCTGGCTGGTGTAGCTCAGTGGATTGATCTCGGGCTGCAGACCAAAGGGTCACCGGTTTGATTCCCAGTCAGGGCATATGCCTGGGTTGCAGGCTAGGCCCCCAGTAGAGGTGCTTGAGAGGCAACCACACACTGGTTTCTTTCCCTCTCTTTCTCCTTCCTTTCCCCTCTCTCTAAAAACAAATACAATCTTTAAAAAAAAAAAAAGAAAAGAAGAAGATGAAAACTATGAACATTAAAAAGGCAACAAATTCACAGCTATCAACAACTAAATCTTAAAAAAAAAACAACTAGAACAGAAACAGAATCAGATGTGGAGATCGTTTGGAGGGTTAGCAGGGAGGGAGTTTGGGGAGACAGGGGAAAGGGTGCAGGGATTAAGAAGCATAGTTGGTAGGTACAAAATGGAAAGGGAGATATGAAGAATAGTATAGGAAATGGAGAAGCCAAAGAACTTTATATGCATGACCCATGAACATGAACTGAGTGGGGAGGGATTTCAGGAGGGAATGAGGTACTGGGCAGAGGGGGGCAAAGCGGGAAAAAGTGGGACAACTGAATAACAATAAAATACTTGTATATTTTTGGGAAAAGATGAAAGTAGACCATAGAAGATCATGCATAAAAGCAGGGACAGTAGCGAAGAAGCTGTTATCAAATTCCTGGTGAGGTGGTGGACAAGGATGACAGCAGGTTGGTGTTGGATCCTGGGTATGTTTTGAAGGCATTGCCATCAGGATTTGCTGATGGATAGATGAGATGTGAAGTTTCAGAGAGAGAGAAAGTGAGTCTAAGATGACTCCCGGGTTTTTGACCTAAGAAACTGAACAGTGGAGTTGCCATTCACCAAAATGGGGCAGATGGAGGGAGAAGCAGGCTTGTGGGGAAGCATTAGGAAGAGCTACATTTTTAGCTCCATGTCTTCAGCCTGGTAGGCTTTCTGCTTATCCAGAAGGAGATGTCAAGAAGGCAGTTGGATACATGCGTGGAGTATTGAGGACAGGTCCAGACCTGAGATGTAAATTTGGGAGTCCTGGGCATGTAGATAGATGATAGTTAAAGCGAAGAGAGACTGGGCGGAAGCACAGAGGGAGTGAGTAGCTCATGGAGAGGCTCCAGGACTGAGCCTGTGAGACGGGGATCGGCAACTGGCGCAGAGAGAGACGCTGATGTCCTGGGAGCCAGGCGAAGGAAGGCGTGATATCAGCTGTGTCAGATGCTTCCGGCCGTTCGGGGAGAGTGAGGACTGATATTTGAGGTTTGGATTGAGAAATTGAGAGATCAATGGTGCTCTCGATAAGAGCAGTTTCGGTGAGCCTGCTGAGGATAAGTTCAAGGAAGCCTGCCTGGGAGAAGAGGAATTAAGACAGCTTTTTTGAGGAGTTTGGAAAGGAAGGGAAAGAAATCGAGCATTAGCTGGCTGGCAAAGTGTGGCAAAGTGTGGCTGGTGTATTGATTGGTTTGAGAATTAACTGATTCCCTTTTAAGAAGCATTTCTGTGACAGTAATCTCCTCCACCCACCGCTTTTTATTTTTGACAAATACGAGGTCACAGAAAATATGGATACTGTAAACAGTTCACTAGTGTAACCGTTGTTTACATCTTGCCGCATTTGCTTTCTCTAAGTATATCAGTATATTTTCTGAGCCACTTTAAAGTTGCCAACATAAAATTTAACTAAATACTTTAGTTTATATCTCCTAAAAATAACGATATTGTCCTATATAACTATATCATTATATCCAAGAAATTTAATATTGCTATGATAACATCTAAAATACAGTTTATGTTCAAACTGTATATTGTTGCTATTTTAGGGTCAGGTCCGAGTCCAATGACAGGTTACCCATTGCTTGGGCTGTCATATCCCAGAAGGGGCGTGCACTTTTTTTTTTTTAGGATGGGAGATGTGACAGCACATTCATGTGCTGATTTGAAAAATCTGGTAGAGAGTGAAACTAGATAATGCAGAAGTGGGGGCAATTGCCAGAGTGATAACCTTAAGAAGGTGAGAGAAGATGGGATGCGTCCTTAGTCGGGGGATGACCTTTGGCGGGGGCATGGACAGTTTATCCGGAGTACCAGGAGAGAAGGCAAAGTCTGTGGGCTGGTGGGTAGATAGGGTGGGGGGAGCTTGAGGAAATTCTTTTGTGATTGCTTTTATTTTCTCAGTGAAATAGGAAAAATGGTATTCAGCCGAGAGGAAAGAAAGGCGAAGAAGTGCGACAGGTTTAAGAAGGTATGAAGCTGTTGTCTGAGATGGCCCTCTTCAAACTAGGGCATGCGCGTCGCTGAGCGTGCGTGAAGATTTTCTCAAGTGCGTGCATTTATGGACATTCTTTAGGGAATAATTTTGTAGACTTCAGCTTCTGCAGATGCACTTCCAGGAAACCAGTGTGTCTGAGGAAGGGCCTCTTGACAATAGGCTTCCTCTCACTTTGGAAAAAAAGGCAGGCTCTAACTTATGCCAAATCTGAATTAATTGTATCACCCTTTGGATTGTCTCTGCTTGTTGTCTGCTCATTGGTCTTTTTTAATTTTTAAAATTTATTTATTGATTTTAGAGAGAGAGAGAGAAACATCAATTTGTTGCTGGGTTTTTCCACCTGTCTTTTTACTCACCTGTCCTCTGGCATGTGCCTGACCAGGGACCAAACTGGCAACCTTGGGGAGTCGGAACGATTCGTCAACAAACCACACTACCTGTTCAGGGCTGCTCATTGACTTTATTGTTCCTCTTTATTTTTGTTCTTAATCCAGGGGGAAAAAATCTTCCTTTCTGGAAGTAGGACGCCCTTCTTAAATATCCTTTCACCCCATATTCCTACAGCTTATCATGCCACTTCCTTATGTCTAATTTTCACCTTTCCTGTGTGTGTGTATGTGTGTGTGAGTGCAAGTGTGTGTGTGAGTGTGTGCGTTTCTGTTCTCCCCACCTGTACTTCACCTCTGCTTTCCTGCCTCTCCTGTGAGTGTTGTCTTTTCCGTGTCCTTCAGGCTTGGTCACGGTGGCAGGAACAGCTCCTGCATGTCCAAAGGGAGAGACAGAAGGTGGTCTCTGCGGTGAAGCACCATCAGCACTGGCAAAAGTTGAGATCCCTGAAGGCCTGGCTTGAATTCCTGCAGGTCCGGAGGGTAAAGAGACAGCGCAAAGGTGAGCGGGAAGTCCCGGGCTCAGGAGGTGGAGGGTTGGGTAACAGTTTCCACTCTCCTGCCGCCAGTGGTGCTCATTTGTTAAGGAGAGATACAATGATATCATGCCACAAATTTTGGTAAAAGGAGATTGAGGAGGAAAATCCATCCTCCTCAATTCACATTTGTTTTCTTCTATGCATACATTTTATTCAATGGGGTTTTAATTATCCTATAACTACTGTGTTACTATGATTAATATGATGTATGTAATTTTGCCTGTTGCTCTTTTCCATACAACTAACCAACACTTTCCTATGTCTTTAAGTATGTCTTCATTAATGTTATTTTTTTAATGGTTATATTTAATAGGATGGCTTACCTTAATCTACTAGCCATTCTTCTGTTGATAGATATTTGGATTGTTTCTGTTTGTTCCCAGTTACGTGAATGTGTGTGATTTATGATGTTGAGTTTTTTTAAACACTCTTCAGATGGTTTATTTCCCAGTGAGAGTTCAGAAATAATAACATGTAGTTCATGATCATCGGTACTGTCTGTACTTTTGTTTCTTTGGCCTATGCACAAGTGACTCAACCTCTATGCTAGATGCCGGGTTGGACTTTCCAGCTTTTACCGAGCACTCTGCAGAAATCTCTAGGCTGCCAAAGCTGTCTCTTGGGAGAGTTTGAATGAGTCCATTTGAGACTAGTGACAGGAGACCACTGCCTGGTTGCCCAAGCCCAAACGGAAGGCAGTAAGCTGTTAGGCATGATGAGCGCAGACTAATGTTCCTCCAGTTACGGCATTTGAATTTCAGGACCGATTCCCTTTCATTTCCTGGACTTCATCTCATCGGGCCATTAGCTAATTAGCATTAAAAGGAGATGAAGCTGGCAGCCTGCATCAGCCTGACTGAAAGCTCAAAAAAGCCTTTGCCAGCATGTTGTCGGAACTGGGTGTCATTGACTGTCCCTAAAGTCCAATCTGGGAGACCTCAGCAAAGAGGCAAAAACAAAATGGAATTTTTGAAAGCAGTAGTTACCGTTCTTACTCATTAGTAGTAACTATGAACCTCAGTTCTTTGATTTTATAGCATCCTCTTCCCTAAAATTCCAGACCTTTTCTCTTGGAAAGAAGAGATGTAGCTAAGGGATTCCTAATAACTTCCCATGTTTAGAAAACATTTATTCTAGAGTTCTTTGTGAGAGCAGCCTGGAGTCCCTGCTGTCTGCCAGTAGTGGGGTTCACCTTGTCTTAAAGATGCTTCCAGTTCATTGCTCAATGAGGGGTATCAGAACTTAAGTTATTTTCTTTATTGCAGAGCTGGCTGAGAGATTCCACCAAGTCACTGTTCTTCAGACACACTTCTGTGACTGGCAGTGGGCCTGGCAGCGGAGGGAGAGTTTGCATGCTCACCACGCACGGGTGGAGGTGCTGGCCAGAAGGATGGTGCTGCGTCAGGCCTTCACTCACTGGAAACACTGTATCCTTTCCAGCCTCCCAGCCATGTCTACCCCCTCAGCTAGGACAGCATGAGCTCAGCATCCTGTAAAACAAGAATCAGGAAATACATAGGAAACAATTACTGAACAGTTTAATAGTGCTGATCTCTCTTGATTTCTTTTAAGGTTTTTTGATTGGGAATATTTCTACAAAACAGTATGTATAGCGTATTTACAGTCTAAAGAATAATAGTTAAATGAACACCTATGTACCCACCACTCAACTTAAAAAATAGAATATTGCTAGCTCTCGTCTGCTCCTCTCTGCTTGCATTCCCTTTCCCCCTCTTCCTCGGAGGTAATCCTACTGTCCTGAATTTTATGTTAAAATTTTGTAGCCTTTCTCCCCAATAGGTGGTAGAAATAGACATTACCATTTCTGTCTCAGAAATTTGTTTTACTTCATGCGTGTTTTTTTAATATATTTTATTGATTCTGCTATTACAGTTGTCCCATTTCTCCCCCATCGTTCCCCTCCACCCTGCACACCCCCTCCCATCCACATTCCCCACCTTTAGTTCATGTCCTTGTGTCATAAGTTCTTTAGCTTCTACATTTCCCACACTATTCTTGCCCTCCCCCTCTCTATTTTCTGCCCACCGTCTATGCTACTTATTCTCTGTACCTTTTCCCCCTCTCCCCTCCTCCCACTCCTCTGTTGCTAACCTTCCATGTGATCTCCATTTCTGTGGTTCTGTTCCTGTTCTAGTCGTTTGCTTTTGTTTTAGGTGTGGTTGTTAATAGCTGTGAGTTTGCTGTCTTTTCACCGTCCTATTTTTTATCTTCTTTTTCTTAGATAAGTCCCTTTAACATTTCACATAATAAGGGCTTGGCGATGATGAATTCCTTGAACTTGGCCTTATCTGAGAAGCACTTCATCTGTCCTTCCATTCTAAATGACAGCTTTTCTGGAAAGAGCAATTTTGGATGTAGGTCCCTGCTTTTCAAGATTTCAAATATTTCTTTCCAGCCCCTTCTTGCCTGGAAGGTCTCTTTTGAGAAATCAGCTGACAGTCTGATGGGAACTCCTTTGTAGGTGACTGTCCCCTTATCCCTTGCTGCTTCTAGAATTCTCTGCTCCATTTTAATCTTGGCTAATGTAATTACAATGTGCCTTGGCGTGTTCCTCCTTGGATCCAACTTCTTTGGGACTCTCTGAGCTTCCTGGACTTCCTGGAAGTCTATTTCCTTTGCCAGATTGGGGAAATTCTCCTTTATTATTTGTTCAAATAAGTTTTCTACTTGTTGCTCTTCTTCTTCCCCTTCTGGTACCCCTATAATTCGATGTTGGGATGTTTAAAGATGTCCTGGAGGTTCCTAAGCCTCTCCCCATTTTTTTTGAATTCTTGTTTCTTCCTTGTTTTCTGTTTGTTTCTTTCTTCCTTCTGGTCCACTCCATTGATTTGAGTCCCAGTTTTCCTCCCATCTCTATCAGTTCCCCATGCGTCTTTCTTATTTCACGTATTGTAGCCTGCATTTTTCCATCTAATTTGTGAGCAAAATCAACCAATTCTGTGAGCATCCTGATCACTAGGGCTTTGAACTGTGCATCTGATAGGTTGGCTATCTCTTCGTTGCTTAGAGGAATTGGATGTAGGGCTTTGATTTGTTCTCTGGTTTGAGCCATTTTTGGTGTTTTTGTTTTGTTTTGTTTTGTTTTTGGTCTGGTCGCGGCTGTTACATAGTTAGGGATGGAGCCTTAGGTGTTCCCCAGTGTGGGGCAGCCCAGTCGCTGAGTTGTGATGCTGTATGTGGGGGCGGGGTTCGAGAGAGAACAATGGTGCCTTGCTGTGCTCTCTCTTGGATTACAGTCCCCTCCGCCACTTCTCCTTCACCTGGATTATCTGCTCGAGCAAATGTGGGACCACCTGGTCAGCCAGCTGCCTTGCGTGGCCTCACTGGGTCTGCACAGTTGCCACCCAGTGCCCAGGGTCCGCCAGCTGCTGCCTCTGGGCCTAGGGTCTGCCAGCTGCCGTCTGCACGCTTGGGAACTGCCAGTCACTGCTGCCTGCGTTCCCGGGTCCACACGTCCACTTTTTCCTGCTGGGACTCCGCCCCTCTTACCAGTCTGGACGAATGGTTGTTAGACTTCTGTAAAGTTCAATTTTCTATCAGTTCTGATTGTTTGCTTGTTTATAAATATTTGTTGTCCTTAATTTTGGTTGTGAGAGGAGGCACAGTGTGTCCACCTATGCCTCCATCTTGGCCGGAAGTCTATTTCATGCGTGTTTTAGAAAGTCCTCTGTTCTTGGCGGATCCATCATAATGATCATAGCTTCCGCTTGCTGAGCTTTCGCTGTGTGCAGGTGTTCTGCCTTGTCCCCTTAACCTTCACAGCAGCCCTGCGGGGTGGGCATCACTGTATTCCCTTTACAGATGAGGACACAGATTCACGGGAGCTAAGTAATTTTCAGACTCACAGCAAGACATTGGCAGAGCCAGGATTTTTTAAGCCCTGGCCTTTGAGTCCAGTACACACTTGCGCCTGCTACGGTATGTGCCCAGGTGTGAGGGTTTAGGCTGCCTGGGATGTGCATCCACGAACTCGGTTGTTTATCGAACTCTTGCTTTGTTCTCAACGCCTGCCTAAGTTCCGGAATATGCGGAAACTGGAAGACTAACAGTTGTTCATTGTCTAGTGGGGGAAATAGACATGAAAATGAATCTTTACAGTGTGACGTGGAAGTGCTGTGATAAAGGTTTATATCAAGTCCTGCAAGAGCTGCTGTGGTGATTCAGCCAAGGAGATGTTCGAGCCGAACTGAAATCTTAGGGCATGACAACTTGGCCCAGCAGAGAAGTTGGGGAGGGTGTTTCGGTGGGAGGAGTGGCACTTACACAGGCGTAGATGAGGGACAGCATTCAAGGTCGGCGACGGGGTCCGTAGTGAGCTGTGGGGGGTGGATGGCAGTAGGGTAGTGCAGGTGGATGCTGACTGGGGACCCTTCTGGGCCGTGGTCAGGAACTCGGGCTTTCTCTTGGCAGCACTGGGGATCCTCCGGAATTACTTGAGAAGGGGTGCAGCAGGTTTATACTTTGGAAGGGCAAAGCTAGGTGAGAGGAGCGAAACTAGCGCAGGGCCACCAGTTATGTGAGGTGGCTGCCTTACCAGTCTGAATGAGGAGCAAGTCCAACGAACTGCAGGGTGTTGGGGGCGGGCACAGAAGAACAGGAGAGATTTAGGGTGAGAGCAGGTGGACTTGGCAACTGAGTAGATGGCAGGAACGGGAGGAGAAAAACTTTGACAATAACTCCAAGGTTTTTAGCTGAAACATCTGACTGGATTGTGGTGCCAGAACAGAGAACGCAGGAGAGGGAAGGTCTGTGTTAGATACGGCGATTTGGAAATGCTCACTGCAGCGGTTGGCAGTTTCTCTCAGCCAGTCTTTGCCTCTCATGCAACGGGCATCAGAGGAGACAGAGGTGAGGCCAGCTGTTTGAGAAGTAACTCACATGGAATCCCTTTGCCCTCTCGCCCTTGGGTCATCAGGAGGAGACGGGGACATCAGCCTATCTGCATGTCCCGTGCTCCCCTGTAGCCAGAACCCTTCAGAAAGCTCACTGGGATTGTACCACGTGGGGGTGGCAACCTCGTTGAGACCAGAGGCCTTAGCTCCTGCAGACATGCTGCTGTGTGCAGAAGCAGCTGCCCAGCGGAAGATGGCGGAGGAGCACTGCAGGCGCCGCTTGCTGGTAAGCGTGTCAGCCCTGCTCACGCATCCCCTCTTGGGGTTCCGGACCCGCCTCATGCTCTTCCGGTGCCCCTGGTCCTGTGGTGAGCCTCAGTCACGAAGCTCTCCTTCACTGTGGGTGTCTGTATTGTCATTTGGGATCAGAGATGGTAATGGTGTGGGGTCAGAGAAGACTGGAGCTATAAAGGAATCTTAGAGATGATCTAGTCCTGGGGATTTTTACATGGTGGGCCCCTGTTTTAGGGGTGGGAGCCTAGTGTGTGAAGCTGATCAGAGCAGCAATGCTGAGGAGGATGGGAGGTCCAGGGAGCAGTACCTGTTCTCTCCCCAGCCCTCACCAGTGCTTTTAGCATCCTGTGGCGTTCCCCAGAGCACAGTGTGAGAGCCCCTGATAGATTCACTTCTCTCTCGGCAAACTGAAGCCCGGGCCAGGGGAGTGTGGGCTTTGCTCAGGCCACATGTGAGGCCCTGATGGAGTTGTGGCCAGGCCCACGTGTCCTGCTACTGCCTCAACCCCCTACTCACCATGGATTCCTTCTCTTCCTTCTATTCTATTGCTGCAAAACAGTGCATTTATAATTGTGCAGGTATGAATGTTGACCGCACATGGTTAAAAAAAAAAAAAAAAACATCATAGGCTACAAGTCTGTCTCCTTTGTAAGAGGCTAAGCTGATGTTTTTGACCTTTGTCTGTAGTGTTCCCCTCTGGGTCAGGGGGACGTGCCCTGGTCAGAGGTCAGGGTGTGTTTGTTCCTGTGCATCACCGTGGACAGCAGGGAGTGGGTGGCAGCTATTTATTAAATGCCTCCTGTGCGGCCTGGCTTGTGTCAGGCTCCCGCTGAGACTCAAAGCAGAGAAACACTCTCAGGGACAGGGGAATAGCTGTGACCAGCTGTGACTGAGCTTCTTGTCACTGCTATTATTTTTACAGATAATTTTGATTTGCGATCTGTCGTGTCCTTTCTTCTTTTCACAGCACTTTTGCTTTAGAGCCCTAAAAGACAATGTGACCCGTGCCCACCTGCAACGAATAAGAAGGAATCTTGCCCACCAGCAGCATGACATCATGGTGAGCGTCTCTTTCTGTGTCCAGGGACCTCTCCTTATGGCCACTCTCTTTTTAACCTTCATGCTTACAGATTTGTCCCCTGACCTGTACACTCTGAAACGGTTGTGTCTGTTTTCTTTAGTAGCCCAAACCAGCAGTAGAGAAACCTTTGTTATTGCCTTGTTTAATCCCATTTTTTATCTGTTTGCTAAGAAAATTGGTACTTGAATCAGAGGTCAGGGACTGTGGATTCTGACCCTGCCCTGGGGAACAGGGTTTGAGCCTGCCCTCTAGGAGGCTTTGGTGGTGTCTGTGGTGGTGTCCACGCCGCAGGTCTGTCGGCTGGTTTACCCGAGGGCAACAGGCGTTCTGTCCCTTCTTGTAGATTGTGTTTCTGGGTGTGCAGGGATGATGTTTACTGGTTTCGTTGTTAATTATGAAAACGTTTAAATCTATGGAAAAATATGAACACTAGTGTAATAAGCAGCTATATATAATACCATCTAAATTCAACAATTGGCAATATTTGCTATAAGTACCTCCTTTTTTTTTTTTTTTTAAGATTTTATTTATTTATTTTTAGAGAGAGGGGAAGGGAAGGAGAAAGAGAGAGAAACATCAATGTGTGGTTGCCTTTCGTATGCCCCCTACTGGGGACCTGGCTCGCAACCCAGGCATGTGCCCTGACTGGGAATCTAACTGGCAACCCTTTGGTTCACAGCCCACACTCAATCCACTGAGCTACACTAGCCAGGGCAACCTCCTTTTTTACTGAATCATTTCAAAATTAATAGCAGACAGACATCATGACACTTTACATCTAAACACTTAAGCATACATCGCCCCGAAAGAATGTTTTCTTATGAAACCTGTTAGTGTTATGGTCCCTAGCAAAGCGAACAACATTTCCCTGTCATTCGGTGCCCAGCCCGCATTCAAGTTTCCTTCCAAATGTCTTTATAGCTGTTTTTACTTTTTTCAATTAAGGACTGATATTCACTACATTTGGTTGTCTCTTAAGGCTCTTAATAACAATCTCCCCACTCCTCCTCACTTCTTTTAACATGTTTGTTTATTTTTTAAACTGTGGTAAAATGCACATAATAAAACTTACCGTCTTATCCATTCTTAAGCATACAGTCCAATGTCATTAAGCACATTCTCGTTGCTGTGCGACCATCAGCACCCTCCATCTCCGGGACTTTTTCCATTTTGCAAAACGAGCTCTGTACCATTGAACAGGAACTCCCATTCTCCTCCCCCAGCCCCTGACAGCCGCCTTTCTCCTTTCTGTGTCTGTGAGTGTGATTTCTCCAGGCGCCTCGTATTTACAGTGTCAGCCCTTTTGTGACTGGCTTACCTCACTTAGCTCAGGGTACTCTTTTTATTTTTTTATGACATTGACTTTTTGAAAAGGAAGGCCAGTTATTTGGTACAGTTTTCTATATTCTAAATGTATCTGTTTCCTTTTGATGTCATTTGATTTTCCTTTGTTCTATGTAACTGCTGTAACTGGACGTTAGATCCAAGGGCTGGACTGGGTTGAAGTTGCACATTTTTTGTCGAGACCACTCCACAGGCAGTGCTGTGTGATGGGATCACTTTCGGTTTCTGCAATAGCGTTGTCTCCCACAAGGCCCATATTAGAAGAAATAGCTTCTGATTTCCATAGACTGGAAGAGCCTTTGTTTTGCTTTTCGTGTTGACCCAGAATAGCTCCACATAGCTTCTCCATAATCATTCTGCAAGCCTGTTACATGCTGGGTGCTCCAAACTGAAGTAATTCCTGCTTTGGGGGACCTTACAATCTTTTGATGTAGGGATTTCCTAAGTAATAGGTTAAGAGAGATCAGTTTGCCTTAATAAACTGCCACTTTCTTCCTGTTTTGTTTCAGCTGCTGCGCAGGTTCTGGAACCTCTGGCAGTCTCAGATTGAGCAGAGGGAGGAAAGCAAGCAGCTGCCCTCCCTGCGTGCCGCCTGGGACCACTACAGGTGGGGGCTCGGGCCTTCTCCGTGGGCTCCCCAGGGACCTGCCGTGACGGACTCACTGTTCTCCGGGAGTGACCACTTACCCTTCCATGTGTTACAGCAGCCGGTTCAGATCGGCCCTGCTGTACGCCAGTTGTTCCCTAAGCTTGTATTTCCCTTTTGGCTGATCAGAGGGAAGGCAGAATGAGGATATTCGTACTGGTTCTTGGCCACCATGGTTTGAAGTGTGCGCCTGCTAGCTCACCGCCTCAGTCCTTCCAGCTTTAGTGACATTCATGTTGTAGAATTCATGCATTAATGCTATTCAAGAGAAGGCTCAGGCCAGGTGAATACTTGTGGCTTGGTCTTGAACGGTGCAGAGAGTGTCCTTAGTCTTTTAGAGTTAATCATTGCGTTAAAATAAATATATGAATGCACCACATGTCCATGAGGAAAAGTCAGTGTAGAGGAAGGAAGGCAGAGAGTTAAATAGAAGCTTCCTGGGTCCCTTCCTCCAACTCCTTAGTTGTACTCTTCAGAGGTGAGCACTATTCACTACACCCCGCCTCCCAAAAAAAAGCCAGTTTAATGCACTTAACATAGTTAGAGGTTTAATTTGGGGACATTTGTTAGTAAGTCAGAATCCCAGTGTTTAACAGACTCAGTTTGGAGTTATCAGGGTGTGTTATTCTTCTAAGTCCTGGTTTACAAAACTGAATGTGGTTCTCATTCTCAAAATCACTGTGTGAAGGGAACACAGTGGTCAGAAACAAGCCCCAGAGCTCAGCCTTCAAACAAGAAGGGTATTTGCAGGGTTTCATGCTATTACCTTAGTTCCAGAGATGCTGCGTTTGGTGGTCTAGTTAGGTTAACAAGAAAGTTGTTAACATTTTTGGGCAAGCCACAGTCCAAAGTCAGGGTTGTCTTTAACATTCAAATGTAATTACATCTAACTTTACCTGCTTCAAAAACACAATAAAAATTTAAAAACAAACCTGGAAGTGGGATGGGCAGTACCTTGGCGTTCTGTGTTGTATTTCAGGATAACATTGCTGCGCAAGTGCATCAGGTGGTGGTTACAGCATACTCAGAAGAGGCGATACAAGCAGGTATAGAGTACTTCGTACCAGATACCTCTGCTGGCTTACATTCTTGGATCCGTTTGCTTTGGAAACATTCTTGGAAAAGGCCTATGCCAAGAGGTCTCGGTGTTCAGATTTGGAAGAGAGGGTGCTGTGTAAACTGACAGATACTTCCCCCAGTCCTCTCTAGTGATGTCAGAAAGTCTGTATGATTCCCACTCCTTCCTCTGCTTTGAAAATGTGTGTGTTCTCTGAAAGCGATGAGCTCTCAATGGCTGTTCGTTCCATGTACATTTTTACTCAAATTCCTTTATTAGTTAGCTACCCATCACCCAGTGGGATCTCCAAAAAATGTTGGGAAAAGTGCAGAACATAAGTGCCACATCCCTGTGCTAAACAGTGTGAGACATGGGCACCCACAATGGGCGGGGGGAGGTGGGGGTCAGGCTGATGGGTTAGTGAAGGCAGAGTGAGAGAGATGGATTCTGTTCCCTTTAAGAAGGCCTTGCTGAGCAGCTGCTGCGCCTCAGACACTGCACTAAGCACTGAGGATACAGCTGAGATACAAAGCAGGCAAAGCTGCTCTCACAGGGCTTGTAATTTAGCCCCAGGGATCTTGCAGGCCGGCTCCAATGGTGCGTGGCTGTCTGGAGTGCTGAACCGAGAAGGATTTCGAGGCCACGTTCAGGCTCGGGGACTGGTGATGTTCGCACGGGCAATGCAGTGTGAAGTGGTGCTGTGCGTGCCCCTGTCTGGCTGCGCTTGGCTGTTCCACAGGGTGACACCGACCAAACCTGTCCCCGTTATTTTCGTTTGTCCTCTTGATGGGTATGAACACTTAGGGTATAGGAAAAAAATTTAGATAAGTATAAATATATGTATATACACATAAATATACAAAGGGATGCTTAACCCACTTTTAATTGAAGTGAACAGTTTTCCCCTATCATGTTAGCAGAGATTAAAAATGATTTAAACTTCTTCTCAGTTTTGTGTAGGAAGCAAACCTCCTTCAAGAGTGTGACCCGGAAAGTTCATTTTCCTTTTTAATGTAAAGTACCCATAATGGTCATTGATTGTTTTACCTTAGCTGTTACAGGCCCGAGCAGAGAGGCACTTCCAGCAGAGAGCCCTGCCTGCAGCCTTCCAGGCCTGGAGAAGACTCTGGCGGTGGCACCAGCAAGAAAGTGTCCTTAACGCAAGAGCAGTGCGCTTTCACAGGTACGCAGCGGGGGCAGGCGTCTGGGGGCTAATTTGGCCACCCACGCAGCCATTTGCTTTGCCTTTCAGCCTCCCAGGCCTGTAGGCCCAGGTTTTCCCTGGTGTGTCTATAATGTGCCTGCATTGATTCCATCTAGCAGGAAGACAGCCAGTATTTTCCCCTGGGAAAACTTTTGTCCATTTTTATTGCGAATGCTTTCAGAACAGCCTGGGTTTTATGCCCCTTCCGTCATTTTAAGCCACAGTGAGCCCCATTACAGCTGCCCGTTAGATCTCTGGTTCAGCGTGGTCAGACCTTCGTTGCTCCGGCAGGCGTTCTGGAGTGTGATTTCTGTGAAGCGTTTTGTTCCTGTTCTGCTAGACCTGGTTTTTCGAAGTCATGAAATTAGGACAGACAAGGAGCAGAGTTGTGTCTTTTTAGCTGCCAGTGGGGCAAAGGTGTCCGCGGAATGTAATGAAATGACTAATCGCTAACTCCGTGTCTGCCACTATATGCTAGGCATGATGTGATGGGAGAGAGGAAACCAAGAGATAGACTCTTTGGCCTATGACATCATCATCTTCCTTAATAATTTCCTTCTGCCAGTAGTCCCGAGAGAACAGGTTCAAAGCAATACATGACTTGCCCGTGTAATACAAACAGTAATTAGCAGAGCCAGGGTTGAAATTCAGAACTCCTCGATTCCAAAGTCCAAGGAAGAGGAAGATGATCTTTTTAATGACTTTGTGGGAGATAAGGCTGTCACACAAGAAGCAATTGAAGAACAGATCAGGAGAACAGATCCTTGTGTCCTCAGTTAAGTGGGCCACAAGGTCTGGACCTCAGAGCTAGGGCTGAGTCCGGAACCTGGGGGAGGCCGGGCGGTGTGCCGAGGGGTGAGGATGGATGGCTGGAGTGGGCAGGATGAGGAGGACCAGGCTGAGGGGGTTGCCTGATCCTGTAGGTAATGGACAGATGTTTATGGGGATTGAACCCACAACCTTGGCGTTTTGGGATGCTGCTCCAACCAGCTGAGCTACCCCACCAGGGTATCTGGCTTCTTTTAAAGTTCAGTGGAGCGTTTTTGAGATTGAGCCACGTTGCGTGTGATCAGCAGTTCTGTCTTTTATTGCCGAGTAGTATTCTATGGTATGAACGTAGGACAGTATTTTCATCCATTTAAAATAGGAGTTGTTTCCTGGGTTGAGGCCGTTACAATCAAAGCTGCTGTGAACATTCGTGTTCGTGGACTGTTCTCATTTCATTGGGTAGAGATACCTACCTAGCACGTGCGTAAAGGTGGTCACGTCATTTTATGTTCCCACCGGAAAATATGAAACTTCTCGTCGCTCTACACGCTCTCCACCATTTGGTTTTGATAGGCCTTCTAACTCAGCTGTTCCAGTGGGCAGGGGGTGCCCATTTCCCAATGACTAATAAGGTGGGCATCATCAAAGCCCCATCAGCTAGGAACGAAAGCCAGTTGTTCGGCCAGGTCAGACCGATTGTAGGAACTCCGGAGTGCTGCTCGACCGGAGGGAGAGGGGTTTGCAAGGTTTGGGTCCCCTCTGAAGGATTCTGAGGGGGTCAGAGAGAAACAGGGATCGGTTTGGGGTTGGTTGCTGTTTCTGAGGCAGGATTAGGAGGGACGAGAAGTGGGGATTCACTCACGGGGAGTCCTGTCGTGAGCATCCTCAGGAATAAATGAAAGTAGCGGCGATCATCTGGGGGCATCGCTGTTGAGGAAGCAATAACCACTCCAGGAGGGGGTCCCTGTGGCCTTACAGCTGCTGGGTGACCGAGGGACAAACTGTCTCCTCGCGGCTGCTGTACCTGTGCCTGTCCTGCCCATCTGACTAAGCGGTGCGGTGGCTCAGGTTCTGACTCTTTCAGTCTTTTAGCATGTGTTTATCGACTGTTTATTTTTTGTGAAGTCTTTTCTCTGGCTTTTCAAACATTGGGTTATGTGTCTTTTTATTTTATTATTATTGATATACAGTTCTTCATATATTCTAGATACAAGTCCAATGTCAGATATATATACATATTAAAAATATCGTCTTCCAGTATGTGGCTTGCCTTTTCATTTTCTAACCGTATTTTTTTTTTTTTTTAAGATTTTTATTTATCTTTAGAGGGGAAGGGTAGGAGAAAGGGAGAGGGAGAGAAATATCAATGTAGGGTTGTCTCTCGTGTGTCCCCTGCTGGGAACTGGCCTGCAACCCAGGCATGTGCCCTGACTGGGAATCGAACCACGATCCTCTGGTTCGCAGGCCTGCGCTCAATCCACTGAGCTATACCAGCCAGGGCCATATTTTTTTTTTTTAAATGAGAGCACATGGCTTTGCCAGTGCACAGCCCCTGGTGGCTGTTGACCAGTTGTCCCAGCACTGCTTTTGCGGGCTTTGACTTCGTTACGGTGATGAGGCGGGCTGAGGCTGAAGCAACAGAGCAGTGGCTACTAAACCTATCTCCCTGCTACTTCCTCTGGGACGTGGGTTTTAAATGCCGCCTCCTGGGTGGCCTCAGACCTTCTTGGTCAGCCCTGGGGGCCAGGCATCTGTTTCAAGCCACTTGCCCCAAGGATTTGTGTCCTGGCTGGTCGGCATGGACTGGGACGGCTTTCACTGGAATCGTTGGTCGCTGTTGGCAATTCATCGTGGAATTGCAGAAGAACAAGGGTCTCAGAGTTGGGGTCTTTTTCAGACCGTGTGCCTGGCTGACACCAGAAATACTTGGAAAGTATTGTGTTATCTGTGGGTTTTTTGACCACTGTTTTTTGCTTTCCTTTCCTTCCCCTTTTCTTTCTCCCTCTCTAAGTTTATTTGCCTCTTAATAGCACAGTGTAAAAGGAAAAAGCCACTTGGAACTTTTCATTTTTTTAGTTGTTTAATTTTAAGTGCTTTATTATTATTATTTTATTTTATTTTATTTTTTTTAGGGAGACATTAGAGAAGCAAGTATTTGCTATTTGGTGGCAGAAGATGTTTCGGCATCAAGAAAACCGCTTGGCAGAGAGAATAGTAAGTGGCTGTCCCGGAGGAGGTGCCTGGGACGGGCAGGACCCGTTTCAGGCCTTTGCGTTTACAGCCTCCCTCTCAGGACACGGCCTGGAGCCCAGACCCTCACTGCAGGACAGCCTGCCCACGATGCACAGGAAGGGCCAGGGTCTGGGGTGTCTGTTTCCTTTGCACAGTGGCTTCTGGGCCAGGGCAGCTGGCTCCTGAATGTCCATTCTTTTGTGTCAGTCATTATTTGTAGCCTCTAGATTCTTCTGGCTTCCGTGTCCCCTCCTACTTGACCCATTCAGTGTTCTCCCGTCCTGCGGCAGGCCATCCTTCACGCCAAACGGCAGCTTCTGCGGAGGTCCTGGTTCACGTGGTGGCGGCAGGCGGCGGCCCATCGCCAGGAGCGGCAGCGGCAAGCAGTGGCCTGGGCCCACCACCGCCAGAGGGGGCTCCGGAAGGCCTTCTCCACGTGGAGGGAGAGAGCCCGAGGGCTCAGATCAGAGTGAGTGGACGCTTCTGCCTCAGAAGCTTTTCCGTCTCAGACTGGCTTTGGTCAGAGTGGCAGCACTGTCAGATCCGAGTGCCCAGCCAGACGCTTGTGTTAGCCTGGACTCTGGTTTTAAGTTCTGGAAATTTCAATCCGAAGCAGTCTAAGCGAAACCAGGGCTGTGGTGAGAGGGTCCCGGAACGTGATGGGGACAAACATGCCTGTGGATCCGGAGTCCTGTCCACGGGCTGCACCCCGCCACTGCTCGGGGCCCATGCGGAGTGACCGTGGCCAAGGCATGGACTAATGGGCTTGTTGGGCATAACTGACCCCCCTCCCCAGGAGCAGCAGCTGTGGCCAGCGGGCACAGTGTGGCAGTTTTCACCACACCACTTGGTTAGTGGGGCAGGACAGGCAGCTCGCGTCCCCACTGCAGACACTGGCCTGCTTTGGCGCCTTTCTGCATCCACTTTTTGCTGTGAGGTCTCCCCACCTCTGAGGCTCTGGGCGCATTTAACCTGCACAGTCACCTGCATGTGAACAGGCTCTGGTGGTACCTGAAGCCCCGTGAGGCCGTCTGTGAAAATTTGATTACACGTGTGCTTTCCCTGGTGGACAGCTCAAGCCCTTTGGCAGCTGGTCGGAGAGGATCTTGACTCTCTTGCAGATTTAAGAACCGCTAGGCAGGAGCCAGGGATGGTGAGGCAGCGCCCCCCCGGGAGGGCCCCAGCTGGCGCTGAGCTCTGACTCTCCCCGCACAGGAGGATGGGCGTGGTGCTGGCTGCAGAGTTCCACTCGGCACGGCTCCTGCGTTGGGCCTGGAACAGGTGGACGGAGGTGAGGCTTTGGCATGAGTGCCACCCACATGTGGCTTGTGGACAGGTGGAACTGTTTGTCAGTGTGACTCAGCAGCCATATGGGCTGCTCCCCAGTCCCTCTGAAACCACCTGCTTCAGAGAGTAGGGAAGAGGCCAGGCAGCAGATAAAGAATGTTAGCCTGGTTTCATGAGACGATTGGCTCAAATGTCTTGTTCTTTTACGGGCTAGGCTGTTCTTATCTGAACTTACTGAATCTGAAATTCCTTATCTGGCCACTGATACCCACCCTGCTCTGAGCAAAGACGTCTGTGCTGACATTGCTGGAGTATTTATCCTAAGTTGGGCACTGGCCCATGTAATCACCACAAAACCCCTAAAGGTACCTACTTGTAGGTGAGGAAGCTGGGCTCCCAGGTTTTGATCCTCACCCAGGCTCATCCAAACTGCATGTAAGATGAAGGCCAAGCCGAGCCCATCCTTCCCGGCCCTCCGTGGCTGGCTCTCTCCTCTGCCCGCAGTGCGTGGCCCTGCGGGGTGCTGAGCGGCAGAAGCTGATGCGAGCAGACCTGCATCACCAGCACACCTTGCAACACAGGGCGCTGCAGACCTGGGGGGTAGGAGCTGCTGCCTTCCCCTCATGGGCTTGCCTTTGGGGGAGGGGAGTGTGAAGACTCTGTCTCCCTTCTTTGTTCTTCCTGACCCACTCACAAAAGAGTAATCCCACCATCCTCAAACAGAGCAAGCGCCCTAGACAGTGGGTCTTCCAGCCACAGGGAAGTGGCAAGTGTTCTTCCACACTTGCTCGGAAAATATAAATAAGAAAAGTAAAAACAAATGCTGTCTGGGGACCCCAGCCTTACTATCAAAGTGGCCCCTGGTCCAGCAGTCCAGTGGTCTGACTTACGAGGTGAGGACTTCGTGAGACAGTCCCCTCCCTGTTGTATGGGTGGTCTCCTGGCCAGGGGCCTGGGGCCTTTGGCCTCTCCCCACCCTCTGATGAGTGCTGTTACGTCAAAAGTCCCTGCTGAGAACCTCTGAGGCCTGCCTGGGAACAGCACCCAGGGGTGGCCTCCAGTCCTGGTCTCCTACAGACTTACCAGAGCCGGGTGCGGAGCATCCTGCAAGAGGTGGCGGCCAGGGAGAGCCAGCACAAGAGGCAGCTGCTGCGGTGAGTCTCCCAGCATCTCCCGGGCCCAGCCTGAGGACTGGGAAGCAGGCTCCAGACCCAGGCAGGATGGGGAGCTTTGTCCAGGGCCAGCCCAGGACGGGCCTGGCTGCTTTGTGCTGCTCATAGTGTAGCTTTGGCTTTTCCACAGCAGGCACCCCATTCACTGGTTCACCTCTTACGTCTCAAGTCCCTGCCCGCTGTGTGCAGAGTGGGTCTTCAGGGAGGCAGCTCTCACCTGGATGTCTGTGAGACCTCCCGCTAGTCTCGCTCCTCTGAGTGCTCCCCCTGCCACCCTTTTCAGACCAGAAAGATTCACTTCTCAAGGCACCATTTTAGTACCTGTCCCGCTCCAGAAGCTGTAATGGCTCCCTTTGCCTTTCAGTTCCTAGTCCGTTGTCTCTCTGCTTGGCTCTCCAGACCTTTCACTGACTCTCCAGCGTCATCTTCCCATCCTTAGGACCTTCTGCATCTGTGGTACCCAGGGAGGTCACCTGCCTCGGCTCCGGCTCCTGCATGAGCCCATCCCCAGCTCCTGCTGAGCCAAGCTCTGAACTCGCTCCTCCGGCAGGCCTCCCTCCTTCCACTCTGCCCTTCCTTCTCTAGGCTGCCTGTGGGCGGTGGGCCTTGTGGACCCGAAACACCGCCATCCCTCCTTCAGAGTCCCGTGAAGTGTCCACTCAGCTCCTTGGAGGGGCGCGGAAGGAGGGAGCTCCTGAACTGACTCGGCACCGGGCCTGCTGCTGCGGTGCCGGTGCCCTCCCTCCAGCTGCCCTGTCTCTGTAGCTCCCTCATCACGGCACGAGTCACTGGCCTGCCATTGCCTGGCTGTGACTCTGCGTTCCCCGTAGCACCTAACTGCGTGAGGGCGTGGTGTTCGGGCTCGTTCACCACGATGTCCCCGTGCCTGGCACAGGGCAGGTGCTCAGCAACCGAGAGTTGCACGTCTGCGTCAGCGTAAACACCGGTGGAAGGGATGCTCTGTGGCACAGCGCGTCCTCGACTCAGGAGAGGGCTGAAGAACCCGGGGTGGCTCACACAAGCCTCACGTGCTCTCTCCACACTGGTGTCACCCCCGTCCTGGTCTGTGCACCTGCAGGGACGTGTTCCATCGCTGGAGAGAGAACACCCTAGCCCGCATGGATGAAGCGAAGAAAACCTCTCTAGCAAGAGCTCACTACAGAAGGACCCTGTGTTTCAAGGTGAGGCCTGGGGAGGCCAGCGGTCACCCAGGAGGGTTTGGGACTGTGCTCCTGCGGGGCGGTGGGGTGGGAGGTGGTGCAGGCGGTGGTGCCGGGGATTTGAACGGAACAAGGAACCTGGAGAACGGGATGACTCTCCTCCTCTGCCAGGTGAGCCGTTGGGTTTTATTTATTTTACTTAATGATGAACCAGTATTTATGAAGGCAGAACACAGCACATAGTAAACTAGTTTGTATCAGAGCTAGCGTTTTGCACACGTGGACTTTCCCACTGGGACAAACCATCTGATCACCATGTCTCCACATCAGTCAAAAGGGGGTGCTTGCTCCTGCTCATCAGCCTCGCAGGGTGTTTGGCCTTGGGACTTTCTGGAGAGCATGGAGCATCCCATTTGGTCACTGTTGGTGGGAAGTGGTCCCAAAATACCGCGTGGTGGGGTCTGGTCCCCATGTGCTGCGAGAGGGGAGGGGTTGGTAGGACGCGGCTGCGGGAAGAAGGCAGAAGGTACTCAAAACAAATGAAATGGCACAGGTGGTCCCGGGACTCAGGGGCGCTGTGGCGGACAGCAGCAGGTTGGAGCCCGGCTGGCCGGCCAGGGCCAGGCTGCTCCCAACAACTTGGAAGTGTCTGGAGAGGAGGAGCGCGTGCACACGGCCGAGGTCCAGTCTGTTTGCAGGAAAGCGCCTTGGCCAGCGTGTGGTTCCCCTGCTCTGGGGGCGGGGTCAGGACTCTGCTTGGCTCCAGGGCTCAGAAGGGAGGAGGCCTTTCTGGGGTGAATGGAGTTCATGATGGTTTGGGGAGCAGGCACCAACCGGGCGTCCCCTGGCTGCTTGACTCCTTTTTAAAGTGTTCTATTAGTGTGATTTCGTCAGTCTCACATACGGAGGAGTACGTGTAATGTGTAGTTTCTGTTTAACAAACGCAGCAGAATGACATCTAATTTCTTCTGGTGGAAAAGGCCCATCACCCGAGGCACTGGGCTTCCCGTGAGGGGATGGGCCCTGCCTGCGGCCTGCGTGGGGGGTGCACGCTCCCAGGAATGTGTCTCAGCGCGCCTGTCCGCCACTCAGCCTCCTTCCCTGGGGGGCTGCCAGCAGAGCTGGGTGTCCCCAGGATGTCAGGACATGCTGTGGTTGCCTCTCTGTTCTTCACCGCCCTTTAGGTCTTGGTCCAGTGGCGGGAGGCTGCATCAGTGCAGATATACTATCGACAGCAGGAGCACTGCGCCATCAGGGAGGCTCGGAAGGTGCTGGACAGGGGTAAGCGGGCCCCTGGCAGCCGAGGAAAGGATTGTGAAGGGCCCAGGACTGTCAGGCTGTGTTGTTTGCTTCCCTTTAGTCTTTGACTCCTTCATGTGCGTTAGCTTCCTGTTGCTGAGGTGACAAGGCACCATAGACTGGGAAGTTTACAACAGAAAATTGTTTTCTCGGAGTTCTGGGGGCCAGTTTCAAGATCAAGGTGCTGGCAGGGCTGTGTTCCCTCCGAAGGCTTAGGAAGAATCTTTCCTTGGCTCTTCCAGCTTCTAGGGCTCGCAGCGGTCCTTGCTGTTCCTTGGCTTATAGACACATCACTGCAGTGCATGGCAGGCCCTGGGACTGCCATGTCCACCAAGGATAGTACAAGGGACTTGGGAGACTTGAGACTGTGTTCTCAGCGCATCGCAGATGTGCATTTGATACCTGTGGGGCCGTTTCTTCGCTCAGTGAAGGCCTCTCTGTTACAGGCACACCTTGGCAGTCCAAGTGTGGGGCTGGGGGCTGGAGGAGGATGAACTAGGAGCGAGGTGTCATTGTTAAAACAGTGTTTACAAAGTGCAGGCAGGAGTCAAGTGCTGGCTATGCCACCTGGGGCAAGTCCTTGGCTCTGAGCCTCAGTTTCTCCATCTGTAAAGTGGGGATTTGCTGCCTGTCTCTTGGGGTGGTTATGAGGACCCAGTGAGACTAATGTACATGTGCTTACAGCAGGGCCCGAAGGTGTCAGCGTTCAGTGCTAATGCTTGGCCTCTAGGCTGTGAACCCTGCCTCCTGACTCCCCCAGCAGGTGCTGGAGGGCACCCCATCTGAGCATCAGTGCTCTTTTCTCAGAGCCAGAGAAAAGGAAGAAATCCAGAGTAAAAAACAAAACAAAGAACAGAAGAGGGTGTTTCCTCCAGAGGGACCTGGTGTCACAGACAAAATGCAGGATGTGAGCCCTGCCTGGCTCGGGCTGCTGGACTTCTGAGCCTTGGTTTCCTCCCCGGCAAGACAGGGCCACCGCCTCTCACCCTGTCAGACCTCTGGGTCGCCCGGCAGCATCAGGGACTCAGGGGGACCCTGGCACGCTGCGGTCCTTGTGGCTCTGGTGGGCTCTCGGGCAAGTCATGACAGCAAACACAGACCTGCTTCCAATGCCCAGCGAGCTCACAGTTGCTACCAGTGGCCAGAGCTGTCCAGAGAGGAAAATCCACGTGTGGTGGTCTCACTGGGTGTGCGCGGACACCCCAGCTTCCCCACACAGCCTTCCACTCTGCTTTCTAAACCCTGCCCCTGACATAGTTCGTATAGATCCTACAAAAGAGCAAACTGACTGGGACCACCTGCCTTAGGCTGCCTCAGGACCTGGTTTCGGCGCTGGCGGGATCGTGGCCGGAGGGCAGCCCAGCAGCGAGCCCAGCTGGAGAGAGCGGCGCAGCATTACCGTCGGCAGCTGCTGCTGAAGGGCCTGGCCCGCTGGAAGTTGCACCATCTGGGCTGTGTCAGGAAGAAGGTAAGGCAGGCAGCCGCTCCCCCAGCTCCCCTGTGTGGTGCAGCCGTCCAGGCCAGGAGACCACCTCCCAGGGAGGAAGAGGTCCTTCCTGCAGAACTCACAGCAGCCAGTGTGGATGCTGGGTGGCCTGGGGTCCTGTGGGCGCAAGGCTGCCTAAACCTTTCCTGGATGGCGGGGGGGATGCCAGCCTCCGACTGGGTCTCCCTTTGGTGGATGACGGTTCAGCAGAGAAACCCAGTTTAGTCTGCGTCACGACTTGTTGGGGCCGGAGGACCTGTGGAATCATCTAGAAGCCCCTGCCTGGTGCAGGAGGCCCCTGGCTTCACACAGGACACCTGGCAATGGGAAGACTGTTCACTTGGGTGGGGAGCCTGCGGTCTGGGTGTGAGGGACCTGGTAACACTCAGGCTGCTACCTCTACGCCCACTCTCTCCCCAGCTCCTGCAGAGGCGGGGCGCCCAACTCCTGGACCAGACACTCAGCCGGTCCTGCTTCCGCCAGTGGAGACAGCAGGTGGGAGCTGTTGAGAAGCCCCTTCCCCCAGGGCTTGTCCCACCACACGCCCCACTCCTCACCCTGGCATTTCTGGGCATTGCCAGCTTCCTTCCACCTGTGACTATATAAGGCTAAGTCACTCTAAGATCCTGTGTGTCACATTCAAAAATACATCAGGCCCTGGCTGGTGTAGCTCAGTTGGTTTGGCGTCATCATGCAAAGTGAAGGGTCACTAGTTTAATTCCCAGTCAGGGCACACGCCTGGTTGCAGGCCTGGTCCCCAGGTGGGATGCACGCAGGGGGCAACTGAGTGATGTCTCTCTCAGACATCAATGTTTCTCTCCCTCTCTTTCTCCCTGCCTTCCCCTCTCTAAAATAAATGAACAAAATCTTAAAAAAACATTTCAGGGTAAAATTAATGGGAGTTGCTTTTAAGTCTATGCACGGCCTTGATAAAATGCCAGGCAGGACTGTATCCTGCTCAGCAAATCCTCATTCACGTGCCCGGGTCCCTCTCGCTCCCCAGATTGCAATGTGGACGTCCCCAGCCTTTCTCCGGCCAGCCCAGTGTGCTGCCTCCACAGAGTCCCTCCCCTAAAGCCCTTTCCCTCTGTTCCTTCCGGAGGATCAGTCCCTGATACAGCCCCTCAGGGCCTGGCAGAGAGGGGTCTGACAGTGACAGGCCTTGTGGTCAGGGTGGCTTCCCCGAAGGTGGCTTTTTGGTAATCTCTCCTTTCTGGACAGCTGGCGAACAGGAGGCAGGAGCGGCAGGGCACAGCACGAGCTCTATGGTTCTGGGCCTTCTCACTGCAGGCAAAGGTACTGGGGGCTCCTTGTCCCACTGCCCTGCTGCTCCCGGGAGAGGACCGTGCCTCGGTGGAGGGCAGGGTGGGTTGTGGGCATAGCCCCTGGGGGAGCCTAAGCAGGGAGGGTCAGGCCTCACCTTCCCCTCCCCTCCCCTCCCGCTGGAGGTGTGGGCTGCGTGGAGGGGTTTTGTGCTGGAAAGGAGGAGGAAGAAGGCGAGGCTGGAGCGGGCAGTGCAGGCCTACCACCAGCAGCTCCTTCAGGAGGGTGTCACTTGCCTCCTGCGGTTCACAGCCGGTGTGAAGACGCTCCGGCAGCAGCTGCATGCGCAGCAGCAGGTGCAGGTACGCCCAGGGTCCCCCGCCCTTCTAGTGGGGAGTGGACAGGCCATGGCGGGATCTGACAGAGGCCGTTGCAGGCGGCCCACAGCCTCCACCAGGCAGTCCACCGCTGTGCCATGCTGTGGAAACAGAAGGTGCTGGGCCCAGGCAGGGTGCCTCAGCCCCCCACATCCACCGTGTCCAGCAAGAGGGTGACATTCAAGGGTCCCCTTCCCAACCACGTCGCTGCTGGTGCTGGGGATGCTGTCCTGGAGACCAAGAGGCCACGAGCTCCTCATGAGCTGCAGAGCACTCTGGGTAGCCTGGCCCTAGATGCCAGGGAGCCCCAACTCCTGGAGCTGTGAGTAGCCATCCCTTAGGGCCATGGCTGAGCTGCTGGGACTCCTCTCTCTAGCAGGACCTGTCCCTACAGACTGTCCCTCCCAAGCTCAGGAAGAGGACACAACACAAGAAAGAACATTAGGGCAGTCCCACCCTCCCGTCCCCAGACCTGCCAGTGTTCCTCTCCTCCCCTAATATCCAGGAAACGGGGCTCCCTCTTGGACATCCCACTTTTTATGCCCTGGCTTCTGCCCCATCCCAGCAGACTGCTGATGCAGCTGTTGGCTTCCAGAATGCCCAGTGCTGTCTGAGCCTGGGGAAGGTCACCCGTGGGGAGGGGCACTGGCCTGGACTTTAGTCTTGCTCTGCCTGCCTCATACCCTGACCCTGACAAGCCTGCTCCCGTGATATGGGACAAGCAACTGCATCACCAGGGTCGCTGTAAAGCTCAAATGAGACGACGTAGGTGAGGCACCAGATTTGCCCTGTTGGAATCGCTAGTTCTCTATAGCTCAGGCCCACCCCAGCTCACCCACTGACCTTAGGCAAGAGCCTCTCCTTCTCTGGCCTTTGGTCTCCCTGTGGGACTGGAGGGGTTGGGCCAAATGACCCCCACCGCACAGAGGTCTCAGGCCCCCTGTATCCCCTGGGCACCCTGGAAGGAACATGCCCATGTTTCTTCCCAGCAATCCTCTCCGCTCGGCAAGAAAGCAGCCACGGCGCCCAAACTTCCTGCTGGATCCCTTGCAGAGCCAGAGGCCCCTGGCATACAGCACCCTTGGGGGGCAGGGGTAAGTTGTATGGTCCTGGGCCCCCAAAAGCCCATGGTACCTCAATTTGGGGCCTGAGGGTGGATGCCCCCTTTCCTTCCAGCTCCTCTGGAGGGTACCGAGGCCTGACCAGTTCCTGCCCTCCCTCTGCTCAGGCCTGAGGCGCCGAGGGAGCAAGGCCTAGGCATGGCCCATCCAGCAGACCCTTCCCTGACGAGGCCCTTGCTGGAAAAGGCGCAGACAGTACTGGTCCCGAGCAGCTCCCTGCCTCAGCCTGGAACCCTGCCAGGTGGCCCTGGCCTGAAGCTGTCCCCCATGGTGAATACAGGTCCAGAACTGCTGCCCCCATCCTCCTTCATGCCCCGTGGGGTGGATGCACCTGCTAAGGTAAGTCCTCTCTGGCCACCTGGGGTCCCATTCTTTGGTCTGGTCTTCAGTGCTCTTTCTCATGTCCTCGGTGCTGTAGCTACAGCTGTACCTACTGCTTCTGGAAGAATCCGATCTCAGGAAGAGGCAGTGGGCCCACTCATTCATTCACCAAGTATGGGTGCCACTGTTCTGGGGACACAGTAGGGAACAGCCCGCAGAGTCCCCTGCTCAGGAGGCTGTATGTATCCCAGCGGCAGAGACAGGACATGCATAGAAACTGCAGATCACGGAGGGCTGTGCAGGTCCCCGTGAAAGTGGGTTTTGGAGAGAGTGGGAAGCTGTGGAGGGTGCTGGGCGGCAGTGACCTACCTGGCGGCGCAGACAGGGCCGAAACCAGTGGGAGGCAGACTAGGCAGGGCTTGTTCCGATGGGTTTGATATGAGTGAGAGAAGGGCTCTGGCTTGGATAACTCAAGGAATGATGAGTTCTCTTACTGGAAGGAGGAGCACTGGGGGGCCCATTTAGGTGAAGCATTAAGTGTTTTGAACCTCTCAAATTTGAGATATAGCAACAGGACTGTGAGCCAGGTCTGGAGATCAAAATTGAGAATCAAAATCAAGGAGTCCGCGCAGGGAGGAGTGAGAAATCCCGAGTGCCCCGTAGCTGAGGAGAGAGCTGTGGGGTTGGGCCACCCCAGGAGTTGGTGCCTGAAGGGAGCTGCAGGAGCAGTGAGGGGCAGGCGGCATTGTTCTCACCGGGAGGGAAGGAGGATTGGAGGTAGGTGGTTGGACAAAAACAATCATCTCTGAGCACTTTGTCACTGAAAGGTCACAGTTCCGAGTTGGGCAGGAGTGAAAGGTCAGGAAGGCTTGAAACGGCTGTTTGGAACAGTGCTGCACCAGGCCCTGGGAAGGGGCGGGACCAGACTGCAAAGGTGCCGGTTGCAAGGAAGGAGGATGGGCCAGGACTCCGGTGCGCTGGCTGTGGGGAGGCCCCGCTCCTGGGGCCTCGCCGACTCTCCCCCTGCAGTAGGTGGCCTTGGCACCCTGTCCCAGGCCTTCCGCTTCTCTGCTTAGTGTCTTTCCTTCCTTTACAGGCATCAGTGTGGCTGACCGCCTCTGGAAGTGTGCCCCAGGCCCCTGTAGGGCCAGACAGTGTCCCTGAGCCCCGTCTGCTCCTTCCCGGGGACCTCACTGGCACCCGGCCTGGGCAGGGCTCTGAAACTGCAGGCGTGTACCCACGGTCTGTCAGCACAGCGAGCACGTGGGCCGCTCCCAGCACCTGGACTCCCTCCACTCTGCCTGGGCCCAGCCAGGACAGCAGTCAAGACCAAGCCTGCTCTCCTGCTGCCACGGGCCACGCTGGCCTGGAGGCCGAACTTGAGGACATCCAGCGACAATTGCAGGACTACCAGAGCATGAAGCAGAACCTCAGGTAGGACCCAGAAGCACCCCTGCTCACAGGGAGCAGCTGGGAATTGGCTGCCAGGACCCCAGGGCTGATTCGCCTGCACCGTGCACTGCCCACCCCCTACACACAAGGGGCACCTTTACCCCTCCAGTCCTCCTTAGAAAGGCCAGCTTGGCCTTACCTGTGGGATAGGGGGATGACAAAGCTGAGCAGAATTTTAAACCTGAATGGGTCACGTGATGAAAAGGTGTAAAGACAGGCCTTGGCCCCAGCTGCATGCAGCGGGCTGTCCTGGCTTGCCTGTGGTCTGGGGTCCTGAACCCACAGCCTCTAAGCCCAGGCTGGTGACCCTCCCCATAAGCAGCAGCCTTGGAGATACAGAGAGGGGTTCCCCCCCACCCCAGGCCCATCTGAGGTGCCATCTGCTGGACAGAGTGGAGGCTGGGAGAGGAACAGAACCACCCTCCCCACCTCCACCTGCCTTAGTAAATAGCCCATGCGCTTCACTCCAAGCGCCCAGCCAGGCACACAGCAGGTGTCTCACTGCCTCAGGTCCTACCAGCGGCAAGCGAGCAGCCTGCGCCGGTGGCTGGAGCTGAGCCGGGAGGAGCCTAGGCCTGATGACCAGGAAGCAGAGCAACAGGTGCAGGAAGAACTGGAGGAGGTGAGGTCCCACGCAGTCCTGGGATGGGCTCTGGATGCGCTTCCTCTCAGCTTAGCCTGTCCCTACCTGGCCCCCAGGTGGAAGTGCAGATCCGACAGCTGGCTGCAGAGCTCCAGGCTCAGCGACAGCCCATCGACGCCTGCATCGCCCGAGTGCAGGCCCTGCGGCGGGCTCTGTGCTAGAGCCGCAGCCCCTGGGAGGCCTTGGCCTACCTCCAGGAACAGAACGCAAAGCTAAACTGAGTTTCATTTTTTTATTTCAAAATGCTGCAATTAAATGAATTACTGTTCAGAAGTCTCCCACTTCTCATACAAAAATACCAAGCTACTGATACAGTTGAAAAAGTTCAAATGGCTTCTCCTGCAGGAGAAATTCAGAGTCCCCAGGAGACATGAAACCTGGCTCTGTCCCCACCGTCAGTGGCTCCCCAAGGACTGCATACCTATTACCTGGGGACAGGTTTTCTAGGCACTGACTCTGCCCCCTCACCCCGATACACTGAGGCTCTTTCACCTCCTACATGAGCCCGAGTCAACAGCAGCAACTTTCCCACATTTAACGCAGGCCTGGGTCTGCGGAGGGGGCACAAGCTCTCCCCTGGCCACAGCATGCAACCGCTACCTGCCTGCCCCATCCATGTGGGACACCAGTCAGGTGGGCTCAGTAATTGGTCACAATGCTCCAGAAGGTCACTCATTGGTGTCTGCAAAGCACTGGACATTAATCACCATCCTCAGAAGACACTGGCAGAGTTGGGTAATGCATTCAGCCACCAGTGTGAAGGAGAAAGCTTTTCCCAACGAGCAGGGGTGAATTGAGAAACAGAAAGCAGTTGCATTAATGGCTATGTGGTCCTGCTCTGGGGGCAGGCGGGCCCACAGTTGGTGCCAGGAGGCACCTCACCTGTGCAGGTGAGGCCAAAAGCAGTGACAGGAGGAGCAGCAAAAAGGTACATTACCACTTACCATCTTAGACTGGAACCAGAACCAAATGAATGCTTGGCCAGGAGATACAAGGTCTCTGGTCTACATAAGAGGAATTAAACCCTCTCTCCCTAAAAGGGAGTCTTTGATCATCCTGGCATTCACTTTCTCTTTAGGGTGGGAAGAGGGGATGATGCAGGTCTAGGGCATGATGGGAGCACTGACCTCATCTGCACCTTTGGGACAACAGGAACAGAAGACACCCAGGTCCTGCCCAGTCAGACTCCATGGTGTTGAGTCCCCTCCACAGATAGCTGAGGTGGTTCCCCTCAAGAAGACTCCCACTTCTCTGTTCAGGGAAGGTCCCTCAGCAGCTGTAGCCATGAAAGAGGCTCTAGAGGGAGCCCAGAGCCTCCCCAAATCGGATTTTCTGTCCTGCTTTCAGCTTGAAGTTGAAGTCCTTGGGGGCCTCAAAGATGAGCACGATGGTGGAGCCCAGGTTGAACTCGCCCAGGTGCTCGCCCTTGCGCATGGGGATGCCCTCCTTGTTGGCATGTGTCACGAAGCTGAAGTCGTTGTAGGAGCCCTTGCTGTACCGTGGGCTGTTTGTGTGCAGGTCCTGGGGGCAGCCAGGGGCAGAACATGCAGACACCTGCAATCTGGACCTTGAACACCCCTCTACAGCCCGTCCCCAACCCAGCTTAGAAAGGGAGGTGGGGAGAGCAACTCAGCCCAGGGGCCAGCTGTCTAACCAGACACAGTGCCCTACACCCACCATGAGCTGGGCCACTGAGGGACAGGGAGAGGTCAGACCCGACTTCCTTCTCCACGAATGGCGCTGCAAGACAGCACCCAAGGACAACGGGGCCGCGCCTTGGGCAAAGTGGGCACTGGCTGTCTCCTCACACACCGGGCCTCCAAATCAGCATGTTCCACCCAAGATCACGATTCCCCTCTGGTTCCCAGCCTAAGCAAAGTGCCACGTGGGGAAGTTAATTCCTTCCCTCTCCAGCCACCTCCAGAGAGGGGCAAGCTGGGGGCAGACAGGGCAGAGGGATCCCAAGTGGCTTAGCCCTTGGGCTTCAGCGGGACCTGGGCTCTGCTTACCCGGTCAAAGTAGATGCGGATGGAGCCCACATTGGTGGCGCCCACAGCTGTCAGCGAGAAGAAGCCGTGTTTCCAGTCCCCAGTCAGGACCACCCGCTCGTTGTGGCAGAAGAGCTCTTTGATCCAGCGGGCCATGCCAGGGTTCACAGACATGAGGGAGCCTGTGGGAGCAGGGACACTGCTACTCCCTGCCCGGCAGGAAGAGCAGTTGTGCAGGGCCCAGCTATTCCCAACCACGGTGGCTATTCTCCAGCCCACTCCCTCTGCCCATGCCCTGCCAGACTAAAGCAGTCAACTCTGGCCTCGGCACCCAAAATCTGCAGCCTGGGTCTCCTGAAACCTAGAAGAAGCTGAGGGCACCTGTCTGGGCCTCAGAGGCAACTCTCAGTCACGTGCCAGCCCTGGCCTACCTGGGAAGTGGCGCCGGTGGGACACAGTCCAGTCAGTGGGAGAGTGAAAGCAGTGGTAGTCCCCAGGGGCCAGGTAGATGACGCAGTGGTAAAGCTCGTTGCCTTCTCTGGTGACCAGCTGGTTCCGGAAGGAGCTGCAGGAGGCGGCTGTGGGGGTGGGGGGGGACAGGCTATGAAACAAGCACCCAATACCTCCCAGCACGGGGCCTGCACACAGTCTGGACCTCCAGGGAGGCCCCAAAGCTCTGGGCAGAAGGACCCCTGGCCCAGGGGCCAGCTCAGTTTCTACAGCCTTCCCAGAGTCCGTCCCGCTGTCCCCAACCTTCCCCCTCTGAACTCTAGCCCAGCCACACTGCAGCAGGGCCACAGCCTATCACCAGGTAAGGACCCACCTGGTGGGAAGGGCAGGTCCTCTGGAGAGGCACGAGGGCCCAGGAACGACTCCAGCGAGTAGGTGACGCCCTTCACCTGCTCCACCTCAGAGTTCTTCACCTGCCCAAAGCTGAGGATCTTCCCATCCGACGGGCTGATCTGGAAGGGTCGGAAGAGTCTCACTGCCAGGGATGGGAGGGGAAGGGACACAGCGGAGGAGAGGGGATGCAGACGTGGCCTCCCCCCCGCCGCCGCACTGGGGGCCCAGCCTGGGAGGAATGCCCACCAGGCTACCCATGGAGTCTGTAGGGACTGGTTCCTGAAAGCACAGGCACGAATCACATTTCTGGAGGGAGCAGTGGAAGGTGGGGTCCGGCCTCACCACACTGTGCAGGCCACACACAGGCCGGGCCTGTGGCTTCAGCTTGCGCCGGAAGAACTCGCTGAGGTTGCGGTAGTGGTGCAGGTCCTCCACGGCGGCCTCCTTCATGTTCACCCCGAAGGTCCAGATGTACAGGCTGTAGACAGGCCTGCGCAGCCAGTGTGGCAGCTCCACCTGGTTGAGACGGCCCCAGGCCCTCGACAGCAAGCGTGTTGGCACCGACTTGTACAAGGCCACCTGCAGGCAGATGAGTCAGCCACACTTTGAGCCCACTGTGCGCCAGTCAACTCCCTGTCACTGATGGGGCCACCTCTGGAGGCCTTGGGTGCCCCACGTTGGCTTTCCAATGTGGCTGTTTCTCACTAGGAACCAGACTGAACCTGCCGACTGGTCTCACAAACTGAGTCCTGGCTGAAACCGTGACATAGTGACTCACAAGCCCAGTGTTTCAGACATTTTTGTGCACGCAGAACTGTGGCCATCCTAGTGCCTGGGGAGAGACTGGCCCACACTGTCCTTTTCCCTGAATCGGGGAGGGAGCACAGATGAGTCTGATACCATGACCACCAGGCTGTGGCAGGAAGCAGTGCCTGTGTCCCGGACCACAGAAAGGAGCAGGAGGCCCGGGCAGAAAGCCTGAAGTGCACATCCCTGTCCCAACAGGAAACAGAATACGCCCCCCCCCACCCCGCCCCCCGCCGTCAGGGACTCGACATCGTGCAGATGCATGGTGTCACTGTCACAGAGCCCGGACATGCCCTGCAGAGCCCCGCCTGACACTCAGAGGCACTCCGCGGTGATGCACCAGAACACAAAGCTGTTTGCACCTGAGGCTCCTCCCAGGAGGAACGAGGGAACCAGCCCTTACAGCCCAACTCTCAGGGCCAGGTAAGCCCGGGTGCTGACATCATAGGACCTGCCTCTAACTGGTTGCTGCTGCTTATCTGAGCACAACCAAGACACCAAGTCCCCAAGGTGTAAAAGTAATTTTATTCCAACTTTAAACACCTCTCGGAGAGGCTGAATTAGTGGCTCCCAGAACTCTTCCCTGCTGATGCCTGTGCGCTGGCCACAGTTGCTGTGAGGCCTCAGGTCTCCTGGCCCGAGTTCCTTAGCTTTCAAGCCTTCGCAACACCCCGCTTGGGCTGTCCAAGACCCCAGGAGCAGGATCTCTTTCTTGGGGTCAGTGTGCCCTCCAGGGAACTGCCTGGGACTCCCAGGTCCTCAAAGGTACCCCCACCCTAAGGGGCCCAAATAAACTCCAGCCTTCCTGGACTATCCACCCTCGGACACCTAGGAACTAATCTAGATTCTCCTCAAAATCACCTCTAAGCTCACTTCTTGAACACACGCAATGAGACAGACACCGTTTTCTGAATGCCCAGTCTGGGTTCCTTCCAGAAGCAGAGCCCCCGAATGGCACAAGGCGGGCAGAGAGCAGGCAGCGGACAATGAGCCAAACCTCAGTCAACGTGCCTTCTGCCACCACCCTCCCAGAGGGCTCAGCTTCCACAGCCATCACCGCTAATCTGACACTTGGGCTGCCCGGTGCTGGGCCGGGCCAGCAGCCCGCACACACTTACCCTGCTCACGGGCCTCCATCCCACCCGGCTGAGCGGTCTGAGGGCACCGAAGGGCAGGAGGTAGTAGAGGACCGTCAGGGGCCAGGAGCGCAGTTTCAGGGCAGGTCTGGACATGCAGCTTAACTGTCCCAGCCTCCGTCTCAAGGCCAGCTGGGGGAAGTGCAACCTGCAGGGCACACGTCCACGCATGATTGGAGTCAGCAGCCAGGGTCCGGCAACCCCCACTCCACCCTTAGCAAGCTCGCTTCTCAATGAAGTCCAGCAGCACTGGCCATGCCCCTCGTCCCACCCCCATTCTGAGTCAGGGGCCTGGCGGCCTGCGGTCAGCAAACCTGCTTCCCAGTCCTTCACACCTGCCCGCACTGAGACGCAGAGTGTGGGGTCCAGCTCCTAGCCTCTCGGAGGGAGCCTCCAGGGCTACGCACCACCTGGGCCCAGCATGGGGAGATGGTGCAGAGCTAGTCTCACAGCCCCACCCACTTGGGGCCCCAGGAACAAGTCTGATCTCCCAGAGCCCTTAACGTAGCTGCATGTGGTCAGGGGGAGCTATGCTACCACCCCACTGCAGGGTGGCCCTAGGCCTCTTCTTTTCTCATCTGGTAAATTAAGGGATTGGGCCTGACAAGACCTCAAAGAAAAGCTCACACACCCCTAACGGCTCCTGTTCCATCCATCTGCCCTGTCATTCTGCGTCAGGTCAGGTTCTCAGATCAAAAACCTGGTGGGAGGAACCTGCCCCCACCTCAGGCCACCTCTCAGGTCTGCTGGCGCCACACACCTAATCCAGGCCCCTCCTCTGGCAAAGGTGGGGGCCTTTTCACAAGCCCCACCAGCCTAAGCCCAGTGCGTTTAGCGCAGGCTCAGCCTTTTCACCAGAACCTCCCGAGGTGTATGGGTGAGGCCCAAGACCCCTCATCACACACTTAAAGCCCCAGGAAAGGATCCTCAGGCCCTGGTGTAGCCATCAAGAGACTACACTGCCACCCACTCTGGGAATGTCCCCAGGCCTCAGTTTCCTCATCTGCAAAAAGAATGCATTCAACTGGATAATCTAAGGCTCCCATCTAGGCCTGTGCACTCTTAGAGAAGCTGGGTCCTCTGCCCCTACTTGCTGAACAAACCAAGGAACAAAGAGGCATCTCAGCTAATACTGAAAGCAGGAAAAAAAAATGGAGAACTGAGCTGATGGCCAGGCCCAGTTGGGTGATTGGGAATGAAGGTGCTGCATCTCCACTGCTCCCCAGACTCTCTGCCTTCTTTCTCTCTCCCATCCCGCCCTGCTGTTTTTAAAAGGTCTGGTGGGTGTTGGGGGCCAAGCGAAGCCAGACAAATCACTGCTCCCCCTCTCACTGCCCCCTCCCGCCCTGCTCACTGCAGAAGCACAGGGGCCAATCCCAGAAGCGCTGCCCCCGAGCGGGGTGGGGAGCAGCAGTTTGGGTGCAACACAGACACTGGGCCACCAGCCCGCTCCGCCTCCCCGGGTACCTGAAGCGGGCTCTCCGACTCAGGCCCCCAGGACCGGGCCCCTCCAACCTTGGGGGCTGATCCCCTGGGCCCCTGCCGCCACCTCCATTGCGGGACCGCTGGACATGAACTCTGACCTTGCGGAGGTTGTGGTGGGGCACAGCGGGGTTAGGAGGCCGCCAGCAGCATCTCACCATTTCGCCGTGCTGAGCTCTGGTCCTCGCCTTGCCTCTGACTGACACATGGTGGGCGGGCAGGGAGGGCGGCGCCAGCAGGATCGCCTTTGTTCCTCCTCCTTCCTCCCTTCCCCCCAAGGAGCTCCTGCGCTGTCACTGCTTCTGGGTGGCTGGTGGACCGCTTCCTCCACTCAGAGACCACAGGCAGAGCTGGGGCTATTGCAAAGACAGGCACTGGTCACACATCTCCTTGGGCCTGCAGGGTCTGCAGCGCCAGCACTGGGTTCGGCCCATTCTGTCCCCAGGCTTGGCCACCTGCCTGCTCCAGTAAGCTGATGGCGAGCCGACCGCAGGGAGGGGACCAGGGCCCTCTGGGCTCAAGGCGCACAAGTGGGAATCTGAGCCCTGCACTCCAGGCAGGTGCCCAGCGTCGCCCTGTCTGCAGCTTGGGCAGCCCCTCCCTTGCCAGGACCTGACCCATTTTCCATTCAGGTGACAAAGTAGCATCTGAGGAATGAGGGAGAGAAGGTGGGAGAGGTGGGGCTGTTGAGACCCTGGGCACCTGAACAGCTCTGGCTCTGCCTCACTACCCGTGGCCCCTGCCTCAGAGCCCCCCACTCTGGGCACCGACCCCTCAAGGGCTCCTCACAAGATGAGCACCCCAGTGACATTAGGGAAAACCAACGAGGAGCTGGGAACAGGCCAGGACTGAAGTGCATATCTGCTGCCACTTGCCATCCCCATCTTTACTTGGGAACAGGGACAGCACTCTGGCCAGGGGCCCGCGAGGCTGTGGGGAGGACACGCTGCCTCGACAAAGCCCTTACAGTTGCCCCACAGATAACAGGGCGGGAGGAGAGCACGCATTCCAGGCTGTTGCTATCTCAGTGCTGGGAAGTCAAGGCCCCAGGGAGGACGTCCAGCCGCCTGGCCTCCAATCCCAGTTGCAGGCTGGCACGGGGCAGGGGCTTGGCATCTTTGCATGAAGAAATGCGGCGTAGGAGAAACTCTGACGGTAGAAAACTGACCCAACCCAGGACCCCACATGGCCAGTGGGCTGTGGCTGAGCAAGAAGCCCCAACTCAGACGTGGCCTTATCACACAAGGGGGACCGTCTGACCCCCAGCAAACCCACTTCAGCCACAGTGGTGGGAAGGCCAGCTTGGCACCTGCCAAGGGTGTCAGTGAGACTCCAGGTGTGCAGGGGCCCACGGGAGTCAGGACACGGCCGCCTAAGGCCTGGACGAGAGCATGGGTCTCTGCCGTGACAGAGGAGATGGCAAGGCCTGGCTCATCCCAGACCAAAGCTGGTCCAGACACCTCCAGCAGCACTCGTCTCCCGAGGCCACTGGCTTTGATGAGGGGCAGGGAGAGCTCACTGTGGGTGGGCCAGGCCTCACGCGGAAGCAGATGAAGGCATCCATGTCTGTCCTCTGGCCCTGAGGGACAGGCCCACAGCCCACAGCACCAGAAGCTGGCACCCCTATACCCCAAAAGCCAGGCTTGGGTGGCCAATCACACCACCTACATACTGAGCACACCCCACCCCTCCCAGGCCCACCAGGCCTTGGTCTCACACTGCTCCCCAGGAAAACAGGCCCAGAGGGGAGACAGGCAGTTGGGGACGAGTCTGGTGCTTGGCTTCCGAGATGGGATTCCCTCTCTGCCTCTAGAAACTAGAAAGCTCAAACAAACGCACACCCGGGATTCAGGGTAGGGGCCAGTGAGGCCGTGTGGGAGGGGATGTGAGTCCCAGGTGCCTGTGGCTGGTTTTCCTCACTGTCCTACCACATGGGATGGTGACACTGCAGCACGCTGTCAGAAAGGCACCTTCGAGAGCCCACGAACAAGCCCAGCTTGTCTGGAAACCTCAGGTCCTCAAAGCAGATGCATGTGCTTGCATTTCATTGTCCCCGAGGCCTCCAGTCCCAAGGCTTGGCCAGACAGCCCACCAGGGCAGGGCAGACACTTGCCTCCCCTCCCACAGTGCAGAGAGCTCAAGGGGGACCAGCCCAAGGAGCTGCTGTCCTAGAGGGACTAGGAACTGCCCTGAGGGCCGGGCAGGAGGTCCTTACCTCCTCAGTCCCATCTGCGCCACTCCTCTGCCTGTTCTTCTACATGGGACACAGACCAGTGTGTCAGGCTTCTAAGTCACCATCTGTGGGCCCCACAAGTCCCCAGGAAGCAGACATGCACTCATCTGTTCCCCAGGGAACAAGCCCAGCGGCGCCCTGTCCAGCTTAGAGCTGCAGGATGGAGGCACGGGGGTCCCTAGAGGTCACTCTTTCTCACTTCCCAAGAGCAGAGCACACCTACAGCCAACAGTGCTCCAGCCTGTCGGGCTCCCTGAGCATCACTGGCAGCAGGGGAGGGGGTTTGGGGGGGTCGGGCCCGGATGAGGAACCTATAAGGAGGGTGCTCTGAAGTGGGGAAGAACGAACACCTTCCCTCTATCCTGAGTCTCAAGGATATTTGGGGAGGTGAGTTTTAGGCTGTGACCAGTAGGACTTTAAAGTCATTCCAAGGCCTAAGAGCCGGCCACACGGAACGAAAGAACTCAGAATGGCTTTGGTGGGGGACGGGGACAATGTGGTCACCACGAATCCTGGCTGCCTTCCCACAGCCTGCCCTGAGTGGGGGAGAGGCCTGCATGTCACGGGAGCTCTCTGAATGGCCGCTCTTCCCGCTCACCCGCTGGAGGCTCAGGTCGGAGCTGTGACCATGGCCCAGCACAGCTCTGCTTAGAAACCCTGGCCCCCTCCCCACAACAGCTCAGTGAGGCCCCATCCCCCAAACCTGGCTCTTGACGGCTCCCCTTCCCTCCAGACCCGCACTCAGGGGTGTGGGGGCCAGAGGTTTCTCCACCGGAGGATGGAAGGAACAGGGCAGAGGCGGCCCCTATGAGCAGGAAGCGAGGGCCCAACAGGACCACTGGTGGGGGAGAGTGTTGCCTTTGTCAGGACAAGCTGTTCTAGGGGTTCACAGTGAGCAGTGCTGCAATGTCCCCATCCACCCCTCACTAACCAGGATGAAGGAAACAATCCCCCCCCCCAGTGGAATGGAACATTCCAACTGAAGTAGGATGGACTGACCAGGCCAGTTGCCAGTTACTACAGGTGGGGGATGGGGCATGTGCGCTCCTGCCTGGCCTCCCAGGACCCTGGCAGATTCAGGTTTGAGTCTCAGCAAGGCCAGGAAGGCGGTGAGGGAGTCAGGATTGTCCACTCCTCGATCCCCACCCCCACTAGGAAGCTCCCCCTGGGTACACAGGGCCTGGCAGCCTTGCTCATGTCCAGCCTGAGGCCACTGAGAATTTGCGCCTGCTCTCCGAGTGGGAACCGCACTGGGCGTCAGGGTCACCCCTCTAGAAGCTTTAGCAGAAACCCCAGTGCCCCCAAAACGTGTCCCTCGGCTGACCTAGTGCGTGTTCCCACCGGGGAGAGCAGGGCTGCTTTCTCCCCCTGCTCCCCCGACGCACGGCCATTGGGCAGCTGTGTCCAGGTGGGGCCACCAGCCCTTCCTCCCCTGAGTTCCAGGACTAGAAAACAGACAAAACTTCACAGATAGGGAGCACAGAAATGGATCTCTCCAGTGAAATGGGTGAGCCATCTTGGGGAAGCCCTGGGCAAGAGAAGAGGAAGCAGAGAGACAGGCCCAAGGGCGCCTCTTTCAAGCTGGCTGAGGGAGGCCCGGGGAAGGACGGGTGGAGGTGGGGACAGGACTCTCCCAAAGAAAAGGACCCTCCCCTCAGGCAGGTGGGAATGGTTAGACAATCCCACCTAGAGCCGGTGGCAACAGGATCAATGAGGGGCAGCAAGTCTCTCCCTCCCCGCACTTTGGGAGGTGACCCGATGACAAGTACTGACACTTCCAGGTCCCACTGAGGAACAGTACAGCGAACGTCCCCCTCCCCCCAATGCCCGCCCCAGGCCCTTTAGGCAGCAGGGAGGAAATCCTGAGCTCTCAGCTCTGAGGCCAGGAGATGCTACAGGATGTGGAGGAAGTGAGCTCATCTAGCCGGCCCCATGACTGCCATGCGGGCTGGGGAAGCCCACAACTTGGCTGAGACTATGGGGTGGGCTCCTCAGGCCCCTGGGCCTCAGGCTCCAAGCCACAAAAGTGTGCCCCGAACCGCAGGGAGCTGAACAGCTCACCCGGGCCTGGAAGTGGCCTCCCAACCGGGTGTCCCGGAGAAGAGCCCAGCTCACTCACACGCAGGTGGTCCTGTCCTCCCTCGGCTTCCGGCTGCACCCGACTCGGGGGAGGCACTGCTCCTTCAGGAAAGCCTTGGGTTGGTGGGCGGGGACTCGGGCTCCAGCCAGTCAGACAGTCAGGGCCGGGGCAGGAGGGCGGATACCAGACAGCTGGAGCTTCGCTCCGCCCCCCAGCCTAGCCCTGCCCGGCTGCCCAGGGGCCCCTTTAAGGGGGAGAAGGGACCAGCTCCCTGCAGATCAGTCAAGGGACTTCCCCAGTGACACTACCTGGGTTGGGAGTTAGGCTGTCCTCAGCAGGAACTAGTCTCCTGGGGCGGCTACCTCCCTGATGGCCCCTCCACAGCCTCCCCCATACCTGCCTCTCTGGACAGGCTGGGCCTTCAGGTGCTGGCCCGCTTCTCAGGACTGAGCAGATCTGTCTAGCCTTCCAAGTGAGAATGTGAGACAGAAGGTATCTAAGGCCTTGCTCCTTCCCATACTTCATCCTCAAGACAGAGGATGCCCCTAACGCCACTTCCTTTCCTCCAGGCAGACACCTCTGACATACAAAATCCCCCTGCAGTCCAGCAAACACGCAGGATGAAGATCATGTCGGGTAATTCTGTGCCCTGCCTTTTTTAAACTTTATTTCTCAATTAACAGCTGACACCCAACATTATTTTATATTAGTTTCAGGTGTACAATATAATGGTTAGACAATCATGTAGTTTTACAAAGTGATCCCTACGTGTGCCCTGTCTTTCCACCCCACTAGATAGAAGAGCCCTAACCTGTGGGGCCAGCACCCCACCTGCATGACCACCAAGTCTGGATGGGATGGGATGAAGCAGCTTAACATTTTTTACCGGGGGAAGGTCTGACGGGGAAGACTGTTCAGCCAAAGAAAGGGAGCCAGGTCACTGGCTGTGCAGGCCACGCCCAGGACAGCCTGCCACCCAGTGGTCACACTGCCTCAGAGGCTCATTCTTCTTGCTCAGGCTTCGGAACAAAACCCAACCCCAGCTTCGTCCACCCAGACTGTAGTTTCCAAGGCAATGTTTAGAAGGGTAGAGAGCGCTTACAGGGCTTATGAAGAGACGGTGGCTGGGCCGGGGTAGCCTGGAACAGGACTCACTGGCGTGTAGCACAGGCCACATACCTGTCTTCTTTTGGATCCAGACCAAGCAACTTCTCCACAACAACCTACAGACCTGGGCTGTCACAGAGGGGAGAAGGGGTGACAACGGGGAGGGTCCCACCCCAAGGACTTCCGTGATGTTCCACACCTGGAGTGCACCAGTAGGAGCAGGGGCAGGGGCGATCCATGTGGGGTTCCAGCCCTGGGGGCCGAAGTGGGATTTCAGACTCCTCCTCACCCCAAAGCTCCAAGCAAACACCACGTGAGATGGGATAAAAAGAAGCTGAAGCACAAGAAGATGCTGACACAAAATCCTAGCAGCACGAAATGCCAGAAGCAGAAAGATCCTGCAAGACCATTCCAACTTCCCCAAAGCCTCCAGTACTTCCAGACCAGGCCCAGCCCATGCGAGACCAGAAGGGAAAAACAAGTCTGTGGATCAAAAGCTCAGCTTCTCATTTGCTGAGCAGCCTCTGGCACCAACACTCTCCCCTGTAAAATGACCAATCAGGCAGCTTCATGCCATCTTCCAAGGTTCCTTTATGGCCACTCAAAGCCTCTCCGGTGATGGGTGTTTAGAATTATAAACCAGCCCAAGGTCAGCCCTCTTGGCCTTCTAACCTGACCTCCACCACCTGTTTCAGTAGGGAAATGCCTTCCAGATTCCAGACGACAAATTATTTCTGGGAAAAATAAAAACATTTTAATAAGTTTACTTTCCCACCCTGAATGAGCCCCTTCTGCCCACACTGGGTCCTTAGTTTCCACTCCTCCTGCCTTGTTTGAACTCGCGTGGGTGGGAGTGCCACCTAGCACCACTGAGAGTTCTCTGCAGGCCCCAGGCCACCTGGCCTCCAACACCTGTGGACAAACCTCCCCCTCCAGGCCAACCCACTGCAGCTCCCTGACGAGTGCCAGGGGACAAGGTAGAGGTGGGACAAGGGTGGCAGGTGCTCTGGATAATTCTCATTCCTTCTGGGCTAGTGGGGCCCCTTGAGGAAGGCCAGTGTTAGCAAATGTTCCTTAGCAGTCCTATCAGCCCCCGGGACTTCTCTGATGCCCCCAGGCTCCTGAAGAGCCCCTTAGTGGCTCCCAGGAAGGGTGGCTTCCAGCAGGATGAAGAAAACAAGGTGCATATACAAGAATAAACTCAAAATGGATTAAAGACGTAAAGATAAGACATGAAACCATAAAACTCCCGGAAGAAAGCACGGGCAGTAAACTCTCTGACATCCCTCCTAGTTAGTGTATCTTTCTGGATAGGTCTCCTCCCGCAAGGGAACCAAAAGAACAGGACAATCTCAAATTAGAGAGTTTTTGCACAGCAACGGAAACCATCCAACACAGAACAAAAAGACAACCTATTAAATGGGAAGAGATATTTGCTAATGACACAACTGGTAAGGAGTTACTATCCAAAATATGTAAGGAACTCATGCAACTTAACACCAAAAAACCCCAAACAAACAATCTGATTAAAAAATGGGCAGAGGGCCCTGGCTGGTGTGGCTCGGTGGATTGGGTGCGGGCTGTGAACCCAGGGGTCACGGTTCGATTCCCAGTCAGGGCACATGCCTGGGTTGGAGGCCAGGTCCCCAGTGGGGGCCATGTGAGAAGCAACCACACATTGATGTTTCTCTCCCTCTCTTTCTCCCTCCCTCCCCCTCTCTGTAAAAATAAAGAAGTAAAATATTAAAAAAAAAAAGGGCAGAGGACCTGAATAGACATTTTCCCCAAAGGGGATATACAGATGGTCAAGAGACATATGAAAAGATGTTTAATGTCACTAATCATCAGGGAAATGCCAATTAAAACCATAACGAGCTGTCATCTCACACCTGTCAAAATGGCTATCACTAATAAATCAACAAGTCCTGGGGAGGACACGGAGAGAAGGGAACCCTCCCGCACTGTCGGTGGGACTGCAAATTGGTGCAGCCAGTGTGGAAAACAGCATGGAGGTTACTCAAAAACTTAAAAATACAACTGCCGTATTCCCCTTCTGGGTATTTATTTAAAGCAATCCAAAACACTGATTTGCAAAGATATATGCACCCCTGTTTTCACTGCAGCATTATTTACTTACAATAGCCAAGATATGAAAGTAACTAAGTGTCCATTGGCACACTGGATAAAGGTGTGGAATGTGATACAATGGAATATTACTCAACCATAAAAACAAATGAAATCTTACCATTTGTGACAACATGGAAGGACCTAGAGGTTATTATGCTAAATGAAAAGACGGAAAAAGACAAATGCCATATGATTTCGCTTATATATGGAATTTAAAAAAATAAAATAAAAACAACAGAAAACAAACTAATAGATACAGAAAACATTTTGATGGTTGCCAGATGGGAGGGGGGTTTGGGAAATGGGTAAAAGAGGGAAGGGATTAAAAAGTACGTACTGCCAGTTATACAAACAATCATGGGGACGTAAAGTACGACATAAGGAATATAGTCAATAACACTGTAATAACTACATACAGTGTCAGGCAGGTACTAGACCTAGAGTGATCACTTTGTAAGTTATCTAAATGTCTCATCACTATGTTGAACACCTGAAGAACTACTGCATGTCAACTGTAATTGCAAAAAATTTTTAAAGATTTTATTTATTTATTTATTTATTTATTTATTTATTTATTGAGCGAGGGGAAGGAAAGGAGAGAGGGAGAGATATATCAATGCGTGGTTGCCTCTTGCACATCCCCCACTGGGGACCCAGTCCACAACCCAGGCATGTGCCCTGACTGGGAATCAAACGAGTGACCCTTTTTGGTTTGCAGCCCATGCTCAATCCACTGAGCCACACCAGCCAGGGCTGAAAAAATTTTTAATGAGTGAATTTTACTGTATATGTTTTATAGCTTAATAAAATAAAAGGGGGATGACAAGGTACTCTGAAGTGGAGCAAGCCCAAAAGAAGGCTCCCTGCAGGGCCCGAAGGCTTCTTCTCAGTCAGCCACCCTGGACTCCTCCCAGCCCTGAGCGCAGCCTTGTCTTGTCCTCGTCTTCAGGTGGAGTCCTCTGCTCCTCCACACACTGGCTGCACAGAGCCGCAGGAGGCAGTTCCCAAGTGGTGCAGCTCAGAACTGTCCCCAGGCTGGGGGAGGCAAAGGCTGAAGGAAGGGGTCTGGGCTACCAGGGACAGTGGCCGTCACAGGCAGCGGAAAGACAGGGCCCTGAGGTCCCCTGAGACCTCCTCCTGTTCTAGAACCAGCAGAGATTCTTTGAGGACAGAGCTGAGCTGTAAGTAAACGGCACTCGAGCAGCCAGGGAGCTCAACTTCCCTGCCAATCTATTTGCCCATTTTAACATCCACAATTGTTCTCTCAACACCTATTTAGGGAAGAAAGATACTATTCACTGAATCTCTACTCCCTGCCAGCATGGGACCAGGTATTTACACATACATCATTCTCACTGAACAACTTTACGAGGAAGTTAATAGCAGCCTGTTTAGCGATGAGAACAATAAAGTTATAGTGACTGTAGAAAGTTTAAAAACGTGCAGAACATGTTCACTACTGTCCAGCTGTGTGAGGGCCGATGGGGCTCAGGACAGCCAGGGAGGGGGACTCGAACACAGGGCGACGTGGGAGAATGCTCGGGCGGGTTTGTCTTTCTGCCTTTTCATGAACTGGAATGCTGCTCCACACATCTTTAAAAATTCTGAACTGAGGCAAGAAATGAAAAAGTGGTGGTGACGCCAGGAGTGAGTGCGGAGACCTCACTCGCACGCAGGCCTGTCGTCTACGGCTGCTCCCCAAACACCTCAGACACCCCCCGCCAGACCCTGCGGCTGGGCTTAAGTGAACAAAACAGGGTTATTACACTCAAAAGTGTACTGATGTATTTAGGGGTGAAGTTTCACAATGTCTGCAATATACTCATGAATGGTTCAGAGAAAAATAACACATACACAGAGATAAAGCAGATGTGATAAACCATTAACAATCATTCGGTCAAGGGGTGTGTATGTAGATGACAACTATTCTCTCAACTTTTCTGCTCTGTTCAAATGTTCACAATAAAACAATGGGAAGACCTGGCTTTCAACCACAGAAAACCCTCTGAATTCTCTGACTAGGGGAAAAGCCCCAGCTCCCCGCGGAGTGCTGCGGCACAGCAAGCCGGGCCTGCTCTCAAGGTGCCCCATGCAGCCGACCACTGAGCCGGGGCGTGACCAGCACTCCACGTGCCGCTCCAGGCTGGGTGCTGGTGTTGGAGAGCGCGCGCTCTTCATGCCTGATGGGCAAGGCCGGCTGCCAACCATAGCCCACTCTGCAGCCACAGGCCGTTCCGCCACCATGGAGTCACCTCCGAGGCTTGCTGAAGGAGGGCCGTGTGGGCTGCTTCTTCCAAAGGGCCCCCACTGCCATCAGCTAGCATTCCCACCACATGCTCCTGTCCTCAGGTCAAGGAAGAAAGGACACTGCGCAAACACCAGAAACCAAGGGGAATCTGTCACCAGAGGTCATCCTGTGTGGAACCGCAATCACCCAGATGCTCACAGGAAACTCTGGAGTCACCGAGCTGCACAGCTAGCTGGGCACCCCCCAACACACCTGACATCGCCCAGCAACTTCAGGGCTACAGCTGCCACACACCTTCTGCCCCTCCTGTTAAGAAGTACTTATGAAGGCTCTGTTCCCCCTTTTTGACTTACGGGGATAAGAGGGCAGCATATTTGAAATCACAAGTGCCACACAAATGCAGAACCAGCCATGGCTCCAGGCACACCTGGCTGCCTCCCGTCCTGTTCGTGGCTGTTGCTGTTCACGCAGAGTGAGCTCTCCGTGGAGGCCCCTGTGGCAACCGCCCTCCTCCTGAAGACCAAGTACCAGGTCTGGGCAGCCCGGATGAACAGACACTTTGACTGCAAACCCCAAGCTGTGCCAAGACATCGTGAGTTCCTGGAGGGAAAAATCCCTCTGGGAAGTGACCGCTCCACCCCCAGCGCTCTGACTGCCCGCGGCTCCTGCGCTGAGGGCGGGGCGTCCACGTGCGCCGACCGGGCTGTCCACGTGCGCTGACCCGGCCGAGAGCACAGGCGCCTGGTTTGGTGCCACTCGGGCTAAATGTTAAAGTTATAAATACTCTGAGCAAATATAAACAGAGAAGAAACATGTGAAAAATGCTAAAGTGGACTCATATAAAGAAAAGCAAATTATAAACCACCTTAAGGTTCCAGAGTCTTGATGTTCCCTATTTCTGGCCTCAGTAAAGAGCCACTACACCCCCCCTTACCTGCTCAAGTCCAAAACCACAACTCATTCCCATTTCCCTTCCCCTCCCACGTCCTATCCATCCGTGCCTCCTGTCCACTCTCCTTTCAGAACATCCAGAACTGAGTGCCTTCCCCCCACCTTCATTGCTCCCACCCTGATACCCACCCCCACCTTCTCTTGCTGGGATATTGCCAGAGCCTCCCAACAAGCCGCCCCTGCACCCCAGCCTGTCTCTGCAATAGCCAGAGGGATCGGATCAGAACCCCAATCACTCAGCCCTCACTCAGAAGGCAGGCTGGTGTGGTGAGGTCCTCCAGCCTTCCTACCTCTCTGCCCTCTGCACCTCCAGCCACATGGGCTCTTTGCTCTTCCTCAGCAGTGAAGGACACACGCTGTCCATCTCAAGCCTCGGCCTGGACCACTGTCTCCTTAATGGCCCTTGCTTGGCTTGTCCTTCTCCTGCAGTCTCTACTTGTACACTGAGTGAGGCCTTCCTTCCCTGGCCGCCTCCGTCCCAGCCCAGGACATCAGTGCCGTTCACCTGTTTAAGTTTTCTCCACGGCATCTTCACCCACCAAATAAGGATAGAAACTCTGATTCTATCCATGAGTGGATCCCCAGCATCTCAACAGGGCCTGGTATACAGGAGTTCAAAGGTTTGTTGAATGAATAAGTGAACTCAAGAAGAAAGGAATCATGTTTATCTATGACTTTTATTTTGCTAATATTCAGTGAGGTTCATGTATTCAAGAATACCAACCACAAACGTACAATTGTTTTAGAAGCTAAATGCATAGCCCAAACCATATAGATGTCCATACTCTTTTAGATAACAGTCTACACCTAGATATTCACCCCACAGAAAAGGCCTATGTGCAAAGATGTGCTCCAAACCATTATTCACAGCAGCAAAAGCCACCGGTGCACCAGAATCAATTGTGGTGACATAGCTACTTAAAGTGCTTTCATGCAGTCTTGCAAAATCATCGTAGAGCAATATGTATACAGCAAAAAGGGCAAGATAAAAAACAGGTATATATCCATGTAAAAACGGACAAAGAGAGAAGTGAACATGTAAAAACTAAAGCCCATGAAGACGCAGTCAGTCATGATGAGAAGGGGTGGGAATCATGAGCACCCTCCCTGTTTCCCAAGGTTCTATCGGTGTTTTACCACGTCTGTTACTTAAAGGGAAGGAGACCAGTTCACGAGGGTGCCAATATTATTCCGAATGAAAAATCGTCCTTCAACAATCGGTTTTGGGAAACTGGATGTCCACACGCAGAAGAGTGGGACTGGACCCTAATCCTACACCTTAAAAAAGTTTTAACTCAAAATGAATGAAAGACAAACATAAAACTTAAAAGGATGAGGACTTCCGGCCAAGATGGAGGCGTAGGTAGACACACTGTGCCTCCTCTCACAACCAAAATTAAGGACAATGAAGATTTAGAAACAAGAAAACAACCAGAACTGATAGAAAACTGAACTGTATGGAAGGTCCAACAAGCATTCATCCAGACTGGTAAGAGGGGCAGAGTCGGGGCAGGAAAAAGTGGAGGTTGGCGGACTGGAGGCTCAGGCTGCAGTGGCTGGCAGATCCCAGGCATGCAGGTGGAGGCTAGCGGACCCCGGGCACAGGATGGCAACAGTGCAGACCCAGTGAGGCCGCACAAGGAGGCTGGCTGACCAGGTGGTCCCACATTCGAGCACAGATAATCCAGGCAAAGGGGAAGCGGAGGAGGGGACTGGAATCCAAGAGAGAGCAGAGCAAGTGCCATTGTACCCTCTCGGACCCCGCCCTCACATACAGCATCACTACCCAGTAACTGGGCTGCCCAGCCCTGGGGAACACCTAAGGCTCTGCCCCCGACTACATAACAGCCATGACCAGACCAAAAAACACCCAAAATTGGCTCAAATGGGAGAACAAATCAAAGCCCCAGAGCCAATTCATCTAAGTGACCAAGAGATAGCCAACCTATCAGATGCACAGTTCAAAGCCCTAGTGATCAGGATGCTCACAGAATTGGTTAATTTTGCTCACAAATTAGATGAAGAAATGAAGGCTACAATAAATGAAATGAAGGAAAATGCGCAGGGAACCAACAGAGAAGGGAGGAAAACTGGGACTCAGATCAATGGAGTGGACCAGAAGGAAGAAACAAACAACCAAACAGAAAAGAAGGAAGAAACAAGAATTTAAAAAAATGGGGAGAGGCTTAGGAACCTCCAGGACATCTTTAAACATCCCAACATCGAATTATAGGGGTACCAGAAGGGGAAGAAGAAGAGCAACAAGTAGAAAACTTATTTGAACAAATAATAAAGGAGAACTTCCCCAATCTGGCAAAGGAAATAGACTTCCAGAAAGTCCAGGAAGCTCAGAGAGTCCCAAAGAAGTTGGACCCAAGGAGGAACACACCAAAGCACATCATAATTACATTAGCCAAGATTCAAATGAAGGAGAGAATTCTAGAAGCAGCAAGGGATAAGGGGATAGTCACCTACAAAGGAGTTCCCATCAGACTGTCAGCTGAGTTCTCAAAAGAGACCTTACAGGCAAGAAGGGGCTGGAAAGAGGTATTCCAAGTCATGAAAGACAAGGACCTACATCCAAGATTGCTCTATCCAGCGGAGCTTTCATTTAGAATGGAAGGGAAGATAAAGTGCTTCTCAGATAAGGTCAAGTTCAAGGAGTTCATCATCACCAAGCCCTTATTATATGAAATGTTAAAGGGACTTATTTAAGAAAAAGAAGATAAAAATATGACAGTGAAAAGACAGCAAACTCACAGATATTAACAACCATACCTAAAATAAAAGCAAAAGCAAACTAAGCAAACAACTAGAACAGGAACAAACACAGAAATAAAGCTCATATGGAGGGTTAGGAACAGGGGAGTGGGAGGAGGAGAGGGGGGAAAGGTACAGAGAGTAAGTAGCATAGACAGTGGGTAGAAAATAGACAGGGGGAGGGCAAGGAATAGTGTGGGAAATGTAGAAGCTAAAGAACTCATGACATATGGACATGAACTAAAGGGGGGGAATGTGGGTGGGAGGGGGTATGGAGGGGAATGATGGGGGAGAAATGGGACAACTGTAATAACATAATCAATAAAATACATTAAAAAATAAATAATAATGATAAAGCCACACACACACACACACAAAAAAAAAAAACCTTAAAAGGATGAAACTCTTAGAGGAAAACAGAAGAGAATCTTTAGGACACTGGATTCAGCAATGAATTCTTGGATATGACACCAAAAACATAGTCAGTAAGAATAAAAATAAACTGGACTTCATCAAAATAAAAAACTTTTGTGCATCAAAAGATATTACCAAGCCCTGCCTGGGTGGCTCAGTTGGCTGAAGCATTGTCCCGTCTGGCAAAAGGCTGCTGGTTCAATTCCCAGCCAGGGCATGTGCTCGGGTTGTGAGTTCAATCCCCACTCAGGGTGCATACAGGGCAACCGATCGATTCTCTCACATCAGTGTTTCTTCTCTCTCTCCCCGTTCTTTCCTCTCTCTCTAAAAATCAATAAAAATATCCTTGAGTGAGGATTAAAAAAAGATATCATCAAGGGAGTGAGAGAGCAACACTCGGGGCTCCAGGATGTGTTAGCGTTAGCTGTGCCGGCGAAGGAGGGACTCAGTGAAGGGGAGCTGCCAAGCTGGACACGGATGCGCGACCTCATCCTTCCAGGCGTTGCTGGAGCGTGTCGAAGAGGTAACTACCGGTACTACAAGTATGTCGGTGTGAAGAAAGGGAGCGTCCCTGGGGTTTCTATGGTGCTGGCAGCTTCCCTGCTTTTCAACTACTGCCTTTTCTTACAATCATAAGGAACTCAAACATGAGTGGTGACGTAAGTACCACTGAAGAGGACCCAGTGTGGATTCCACACTCCTGACCATGACCTTTGCCCAGCACCTCTGAATCCTCTCATAACCTAATTAATACCTAATAAAAGATGACTTGTACTGGGAGGGGGAAGAGTGAAAAGACAATCCACAGAATGAGAGAAAATATTTGCAGATAAACATATCTGATAAGGGTCAGGTTATCCAGAATACAGGAGTGGGCAAAAGTGTGTTTACAGTTGTTCACACAGAAAATAACATAATAATTTATACATAACAGAAATTGCGCTGTGGTTTCTTCTATACTACTACCCAAAACAGAAATTCTATTTCAATGAAGGAACGATACTGGTATAAACTCTGCAAGAGAGCTGGGGTGCGGGAAGGCGGCCCGCCGTGAGCACTCACCTGAGGCACCACAGGCAGCTCTTCGAGTGAGCACACGCACACGCGCTGACAGGTAACCAGGAAGAGCCCTCAGAACACGGAGGCAACTGACACACCAGCAGCTCTGGCGCGCAGGCCATGCACCTCCATCTCTTGCTGTCACTGTGTAACTTCTGTACTAAGGACAACTTTTACTAGTGACCTGATATTGTTCTAAGAGCATGGGATTTGGGGTCAGCAGATCTCATCTGGGACTCTACTGTGCTACCAACTGGTCTTTCCTTTTGTAAAATGGCTCTACCATTGGCCCTGTCCAGCTCAGCCAGCTGCTGTAATCGAAAGGGCTCAGAAAAACGGCGCGACGCTGTTCACCATAAAGTATTATGACTATCCTCTTAAGAATTTTGATATGGGGGATAAACTAGGTGTTTCTGTGGCACTAGAGACATCTATTTACAAGTAGGAAAGGGGTACAAAGACCCCTACTGGCATCCTGACCAACACGGGCCAAGAGGAAGGCTTCATGAAGTATGGGAAAGGTCACACCGTCTGCTGCTAGACCTGCATCTATCTCCTGGAAGTCTGGAAAATGCTATTTGGTAAAAAGTCATCCAATTACCTCGGCCACACCGCTGATCCCAAGGGCTCCTCTCAGCGGTAACTACCAGCCTGTCTTCTCTTTCAGCTCTAGAGAGATCAGACCGGATCTCAGGGATATGAAGGGACTACATTCCAGCCAAATCACCACCAGAAATTTCCACGTGCCACTTAAAAGCAAAGCCCTGAAGGGAACCCATGACTCATTTTGTCAGGGCTCCTAAATCTGGCTTGTCATCAGAAACTGCCTAGGGGACTTTTGTTTTGTTTTTTTTAATTAATTTATTTTTAGAGAAGGAGAAGGGAGGAAGGAGATGGAGAGAGAAACATCAATCAGCTGCCTCTCCTACATGCCCTGACAGGAGACTGAACTCACAACCTAGGCGTGTGCTCTGACCAGGAATCAAACCGGTGACCTTTTGCTTTATGGGAGGACGCCCAACCAACCAAGCCATGGAGGTCAGGGCTCCTAGGGGGCTTTTTAAAGACAAAGATTTTGGGCCTTGCTCACACACTCGGGATGAGCCCAAAGAATCCACAAGATCTCAAGCTCCCTAACATTCCAATGATCAGCCAGGTTGGTGTACTCTCATTTTTCATACAAGGTGACAGTGATTAGGTGGGGTCAGGGGTGAGACTAAGATCCAGCCCCCAGTGGCCAGTTTTGAACTCTCCCTCTCACAACCTGCTGTCTTCCCTGAAATCTTACAATGTCTACTTGGGAGTCCAGACCATTTCCCCTATTTTGAAAATCAGGAGCAGTCCCTTGGCCATTTTATTCAACCAAGAGAATGATATCTAGCCCTGGCTGATGTGGCTCAGTGGATTAAGCGCCAGCCTGTGAACTGAAAGGTTACCAGTTTGATTCCCAGTCAGGGCACATGCCTGGGTTGTGGCCAGGTCCCGAATTGGGGGTGTGCAAGAGGCAACCTATTGATGTGTCTATTATACATTAACGATTCTCTCCCTCTCTTTCTCCCTTCCTTTTCTCTAAAAATAAATAAATAAAATCTTATTTTAAAAAAAAAAGGAATGGTATCCAACTTAAGTCCAGCTCTTTACCAAAGGGGCTTCAGGCCTCACGCTGTACTAGGCCTCCCCACTCCAGCCTCTTGTCACTGTCCAGGACCTAGAACTTAGGAGGTAATCAACCCTGTCCTCATTACAAACAATCGTCTTTCAGGAACTGACTCATATAAGGCAGTAATCCCAACTATACAAACAGTGGATGCTAAAAAAAAACCAAAACAACTCCTGACATCCGTCTTTCTGATTTGGGAAGTAGCAAATTTCTTCCAAATGTAGATTCTCTTGGGATACCTTTGAGATGAGTGGGGATTTCCTGAAAGCACGCAAGCTCGTCACAGGGTGAGTCAGCTGACAAATGCCTGGGGACAGAGAAGCCAGTTTGGGTTTGACACGTGAGTGCAGTTGATCGGCCTCACAAATACTTTATTGGTCTAAAGGAAAAGATTATGTTTACAGAGGAAACCATTAATGTCACGGAAAGTAAACAGAGCAGAGCATGCTTTGAAAGTGTGCCTCACATACAATGCAATCACCCTTCACCAAAGGGTTTTGTGCTATAATACTAGAAGACAGAAAACCTTTTGTTTCTCTTGGTCCGAAGCAGGTTATTATAAAGTACAAGGCATACACACAGGCCAAACGTAGGCCCGTGAGCACAAAGATACTTCTCAGGACAACGGCCACATCCAGATCTGCATGGCCAGCTGCCGAAGTCACAGCTTTACAGGACTGTTGGAAATCAAATGAGATCCTTATACTGGTTTCTGCTGGAGGAAGAGGGTCGAAACCAAAGTCAAAACTGGGAAGCCTATGATATGTTGCATGTAATGCCAATTCCTAGATAAACCACGTTAGAGCGGAAAGGAATCTCGGAGTCATGTTCCAATCCAGCCCACTGTTTTACAGCCAGAGACACAGAGGACCAGGTAAAAGCAACACATCCTAGCTCACACAGCTACTGAGGAGCACGCTGGGACTCACCTTCAGGAGTCAGATGCCCTGGCCACTGGATTCCGCTGAGCTGATTACCACTATGGAATGGTCCATGAGGAGACCCAGTGCATCATTCCAGATACCATAGTATCTTTATTTGCGTCCTCTCTTTTGCCCAGGCTACCAAAATCTATTGATATTTCAGAGTTTTTGTTTGTTAAACTGTGGCTGCCAAGAAGGTGATTTTTAAACGTACAGATTTACATTTTAGTTTCAGTATTTACTGAATGTCTGCTCTGAGTCAGGTGTGGTCCTAGGCCCTGGAAGCACAGATGAGTAAATGACTCATCACGTATCACATGTGGTTCAGCGACACTGAAGCCCTCCCCTTGCCCAGGTGGCCCTATTGTGGGGGGGCCTTCTGAGCAATAACAATAAAGGACTTGGATTATTTCAGTCTGGTTCCTGGTGAGAACTTATCCACATCCCAAAAGCCCAGCCATTTGAGCTCATCCTCAGACTGAAAAGGGCATGAGCAGCCAGGATGCCAGCCCCAACTAGTACCAGGCATGAACTCTGAGGATTTCAACAGCAGGAAATTTCTCCTCGGAGAAATTTTGCCCGTTGGGAGACCAGGGGTAGGTCTGGGGACAGAAGGGAAGCCTGGCATGATGCTGAAGATACAGCTTCTGTATCCAGCCAAAAGCCCACTGGAGATAAGGGCTCCAAGAAAGTACATTGCACGTTTTCAAACCCTGAAACTTTGGGGCATTTAAAACGTGACAGGCAGGAATGCCGCATGAGAAAGCAAGATGGATCTTATTCCTACCTCCCAGTGACCAGCGAGTTTGGGTGGAATCTCCAATCCCAGCTTCTCCAGCTCCCGCTCCCTATACTTCTCATACTGCCGGTAACCTGCATAGCCACTGCCAGTCAGAAACAGAAAGGGCAGGGGGCGGAACAGGAACAAGGCTCGAGCAGGGGCAGTGTGGACTTTTCTGGCATCTGCAACAACAACAAAAACAGGAAAATGTTGAGCCTGGGAAAGGGGGCAGGAGTGAGTCATACGAACACAGGACCAACAGGGGGCCAGGGAAAGTCAGTGTATCCCAGAAACCCTCAGGAAAGGTGATTGGACCCTGGAGGACCTCACAGGTATGTGTAACCCTGAGTCATTACTGAGACCCTGCTGTCTCCAAATTCTATCAGTTAGCAAGGGGCAAGCATCTTTCCGATGAAACTACAATGTATTGTACCTTTACTGCCACTATAGTCACAGAATTTAAGAAAACACTGAATAGCAAAGACATCTAGAAACTCCTCAAGGCTGCCCCACTGGCCACCGACAGGCCCAGGACTCAGAGCCAGGTACCATTTCTCACGCAGTGCTCTCTGCTCTTACTTTAACAATGCAGGTCCAATTTTGATTGGACACCACAATTCTCAAATGCAAAATCCCATAAGCTCTTATAGTGCAATGATCCAATTTAAAAATGTACAAAGGATTTAAAAAGATACACCTTCAAAGAAGAAAGACAAATGGCCAAAAAGCACATGAAATGATGTTCAATATCTATTATGGGTTGAACTGTGTCCTCTCAAAATTCCTATATTGAAACCCTTACCTCCAGTAGCTCAGAGGTAAAGCACATTAAAATAAAAGCATCATGGTGAGCCCCAATCCAATATATGACTGGTGTCCTTACAAAAAGGGGAGATTTGGACATAGACATGCACACAGGGAGAACGCCATGTGAAGATGAAGGCAGAGGCTGGGGAGACCCATCTACAAACCAAGGAAGCCAAAGACTGCCAGCAAACCATCAGAAGCTAGATAAGTGGCAGGGGACAGCTGTTCCCTCACAGCCCTCAGAAGGAGGCAACTCCATCCAGAATTGTGAAAAGATAAATTTCTATTGTTTAAGCCACTTGACGTGTGACGCTTTGTTACAGCAGCCCTAGCAAACCAATACAGCATCACTAGTCATCACGGAAATGCAAATCAAATCCACAGTGAGATACCACTTCACATGCACTGAGATGGTTATAATCAAAACATAAGTTTTGGCAAGGACGAGAAGAAATCTGAACACTCAACACATGCTGGTGGGACTGCGATGTGGGACTGCGATGTGAGGCAACCCCTTTGAAACCCGGTGCGTCGGTTCACACTGTGTAAACCCTAAAACCACCACACAACCCAGCCATTCTGCTCTGAGGTATGTACCTCAGAGAAGGGAACAGACGCCTATGCACAAACTTATCCAAGAATGTCCAGCAGAAACATCATTCATAACACAAAAAATGGATACACTCCCAACGGCCATCAACTGATGACCGGAATCACGAAACAACACATATCCACACAGTGGAATATTCTCTGGTAAAACAAAGGAATGAAGCACTGACACACGCAAACACGAACCCTGAAAACACTACGTCAAAGCAGCCAGCCACAGAACGCTGGGTGCTGTGAGTCCGTTCACATGAAGTGTCCAGGGCAGGAAACACGCTACGGAGACGCAAGGTACGTGAGCGGTGGCCGGGGGCAGGAGAATGAGGAGCGACAGCCGATGGGTCAAGTGTTCATGGTGTGGTCAGCAGGTAGTAAAGGTGTTCTAAAAGTAGAGGAGATGCTTGCCCAACTCTCTAAACATACTAAAAACCACTGAACTGCACACTTTTGGGTGAATTTTATGGTATGTGAATTCTGTCTCAATAAAACTATTAAGACAGCATCTTAGGAGCTGACTTCGCAATGGCCTGTGCAAACCCTAAGAGCACACCCTTCGTACTGCCTTTGACTTCCAACGAGAGGCAGGCTCCCTGCTCGCCACGTCACTGTCCCTCCAACATGTTTTCGTTGTTGCTGTCTCTTTTATCAATGAGCAAGTAAGGATGTCATTAAACTCTTCTGTCTTCTAATTATTCCTAACGAACCCTTCCTACTTGATAACTAAATGTTCTACCTCTGATGACCAAGAAAGACTTGTCAAAAGGCAAGAAAACAATTTTCTCGTTCTGAAACATGTGGCGATGAGAGAACTGTTGTGTCCTCCCTGCAGTGAGCCCGGACCCCAGACTAGTTCCGCTCTGCCGCAGGCCGTGCGGTCACACTGGCCTTTCCTTCAATTACAGGTCTCTTTCTCTGGCCTTCTCCAAGTAGAGAGCACCCTCCACGCCTGACCACTGCTCCGCCGGGTTTGTCCGTTGACAAAAGCACAGCTTTTCCGCAATTCCAAGATTACAGATCCTGATTTCTGAGGTTCCCCACCTCCATCTTTCACCTGATTCCTACATGTTCCGGCATTCAAGTCCTAAATAAACAGCATCCAGATGTTCTCCTATTAACTACAATAAGCTTTTTGTTTCTATTCACATTAACCACCTCACTTTATTCCCCAGGTACTCTTATTGGGCTAGTTAAACATAAGCTTTTGGTATGACGAATAAAAAGGGTATTTAGATAACAAAGACAACACACATTTTCAAAAGGGTTGAAATGGCTGCTTACAAGATCAGGACAGTTCACAACCCACAGTGTGGGGAGCTGACGTACCCCATGAGCACTTCCTGCTTGTACGAGGGTAAACTGGGACAACCCTCCCTAAGAGCAATTTGGCGTAAATCCCAAAAGGTCATTCAGTCATTCCACCTTTACAGATAGATATATCCTGGAGATGCACGAAGATATATCACTGCAGAATCACCTGCGGTAGAAAAGACTAGAAACGAACGCCCACCACTAAACGGTACAGTCACACCATGGAGTCCTCTGCAGCAGTAAAAACACTGAGAATCACTGCTCATGCTTTGGTGAAAACTGCATGCCAGGCGCCGTAAGCACCTCACAGGCACAACCTCATCTAACCCTAACGAACTAATGCTCTGTGGAGCAGATGCTATATTCCCCCCAGGGTACTGACCAGCGGGCGAACTAAAGCTCAGAGAGGCCAACCCCGTGTCCAAGTGTTACTTACTGGTAGAGAAGGCTCTGAGGGGAAGCTTCCTTAAGGACTGCAGGCGATGGCTCAGGGCAGGGTTTTCACAGTGATGCAGGCTGCAATCAAGCAAAAAGAACCATTAAACATTTTTTCTTAAAATTAAAAAAAAAATTAGTAGCTCGATGGCAAAATGTGCACACAGTCTACAGACTCAACAGTAGTGCTGTATCGATGTCACAAGGCTATTTCCTGGTTTTGACCATTGTCCTGTGGTGATGTAAGAAAATGTCCTTGTAGGAAAAAGGCTGAAATGTTTAAAGGTAAAGGCTACCAAGTCTGTAACTTACTCGAGTGCTTCAGAAAAACAAGTACATCTCCTCTCTCCCCCTCTCTCTCCCTCTCTCTCCCTCTCTCTCCCTCCCTCTCTCTCCCTCCCTCTCTCTCTCTCTCTCTCTCTCTCTCTCTCACACACACACACACACACACACACACACACACACAAGAGAGGCCCTGGCTGGGTAGCTCAGTTAGTTAGAGTGTCATCCCAATACTCCAAGGTTGTGAGTTTGATCCCCAGTCATGGCACATACAAAAAAAGCAACCAATGATGCATGAATAAGTACAACAACAAATCAATGTTTCTCTCTTTCTCTGAAAAAGTCAATTTAAAAAGAAAAAGAGGAAGAAGGAGGAAGAATAAAGCAAATATAGTTAACACTTGGGGAATCCAGCTAAAGGGTATTTGGGAATTCTATGTATTATTTTCATAATGTTCGGTAAGTCTGAAACTATTTCACAATAAAAATACTTTTTCTTAATTGCGCATAAGACCGTAACAGGCAGGCAAGCCCACGCTGTGATTCGGAGGCACGCTTCTGCACCACAGAAGAGTGGTGCGGAGCCCCACAGACATCCGACCCCTGCTCGTTGGAGTCCACTACTGCAGGTGGCTACCATGTTACATTCCAAACGGTCGTCCTGGAAAAAAGACCATAAACAAGCCGCGCTGAACTATTCGAATCTACTTCAAGTCTGGAAGGCTCAACTGGTTTAGAATTTCTGGATTATCTTTTGTGGCTACTTTGCCACAAAAGCTACTTTGACAGAATGAACAGGTTTCAATTGTTCTGAGAAAAAAAAATGACCAATTATTTTCATAACTTGAAGCTCTGAGAAAATACTTCTGATTTACTTTGTTTCCTCTTCACCCGAAGAAACTGGACACGTCCCCAGTGGCAATAAGGGACCATACCAGCAAGTAAAGCATTAATGAACTTTCAGTTAACAATGGGATCTCCCCTTAATTAAAAAGCAAAGCAAACATTCCACTTTCAATTCAGACAGTGCTTCAGTTTCACCAAATATTGACCTGAAATCTAAAGTAAAAATAATTATAGCCTTGTCAGTAAGGGTTTCTTTTTTCCTTGGAGCACTTTATGACAGAAATAATAATTTATTATAAATGTCCAAACTTCTATTTTTGTGGAAAATGAAATGCATCTATGATTTTCCCGCAGTAATACTTACTTTCATGGATGTTTAGTAGTTGTATCTTACATAGATGCCCTATAAGCATTATCCGATTTAGGCACCTTCATTTTCTCACACGGAATTCCCTGGACTTAGAAACACCTCACAGCACAGTACAAATACGGCTAACAGTGATGAATCTGATCCCCCTACAGGCAAATAGGTCTCTATGGAGAAAAAGCAGGGGCCATAATCACCACCCTGAGGCCGGAAAGAAGCGAACACAAAGAGTCCGCTTCAATATGAATGTGCTTTCAGCCCCGAACAATGCGCACCTCTCAGACTGCACCCTCCACCACAAAAGCTAAAAGCCTAAAGCCCTGCTCCCCACACAGAGTAAGAACAAGGGGAAGAGCTGACTGAAGGGCACATTGTTGTGTTCTGTACACAGCTACACACTGCTTGCCTAGATCAATGCCGAATCCCCTACAAGCATGTTTGCAGGCTGTTGAGCAGGGCCTGTTGGGGGTCTGGGGGGCACAGACGGTGATCATCGGCTACCTACCACAACCGGATGCACCACCTCAAGTGGCCTGCTCTGGGTGTGGGTGTGCCCCCTCAGGGCCGGGCCTGAGAACACAGACCCGGCTGCCCCGCCTCGCTGCAGCCCCAGCACTGCAGTCTATCTTCTACTAAGGATCCCTCCCATCGTCGTACACACGCTGCACTCTCTCCAGTCTCCCGGAAACACTGGCCACCACGTGTCTGCCCTTCTCTCGGTTCCCACCCACTTTTTGCTCTCTTCCACGACAAGCTCTTAGAAAAGAGCTGTGCTCACTGCCACCTCGTCCTCACCGCCCACTCCCACCCACGCAGCCAGGCGTTCCTTCCTACCTGTCACCACTTGACAAGTCACCACTTGTCAACTCACCACCTTCCATGCTGCCAAGACCAACGCACTCTCTTGGGACTCTTGTCACTTACCTCTCAGCAGCACTTGACACAGTTGCTCTCTCTCTTTTTAAATCCAGGTTTAATTAAAACATAATATCATATCAGCTTCAGGTACACAACACAATTTTGACATTTGTACATATTGCAAAATGATCACCACGGTAAGTCTAGTTAACATCCGTCACCATACACAGTTACAATTTTTTTGTTCTGATAAGAACGTTTAAGATTTACTCTCTTAGTAACTGTCAAGTACGCAATGCAGTCCTGTTAACTGCAGCCACCGTGCTGTACATTGCACCCCATGACTTATTTACTTCCTAAGTGGAAGTCTGTATCTTTTGACCCCGTCACCCTCTCTCCTTCTTGAAACGTATTCCTCACTTGGCTTCTGGGACCCCGTTTTTCCTCCTACCTCTCTGGTCTCTCCCTAACTTAAACTGGTGCCAGGCCAGGATTCAGACCTCTTCTCTGCCTGTACTCTCCTCCTAGAGATGCTCATCCAGCCCCATCTTTAAATAACTAAATAATGATGATTCCCTCACTGCTCCTTCAGAGACCTCCAGGTCCATATTTCCAACTGGCTACCCAACAAATCCTCTAGGATCCAACTGAGTTCAGAGGAATTCCTGATCCTCTCTAGCTCCTCATCAACCTGTTCCTCCGCCAGAGCTATTCATCTGTGGCAGACACTAGACAGATGTCTACCAAACCTTCTTCTTCTTCTTCCTGGGCACCAACCAAGAGACTACATTTCCCAGCCTCCCTTGCAGTAGGGTGTGACCATAAAACTGAGTTCTAACCAATGTGAGGACCATTCAGGCTTCCCTGGCATCCAGCTCTAGGCTTTCCCCTTTCAGCTTGCTTGATGCAAACTTGCAGACCTTGAGAAGTCATGTATTAAAGATGGCAAGGAACTGGGTTTCAAATCACTGCTGCCCCGCCTATCAAGAGCACCCACTGGGACTTACCTGTTACCATAGCTACATTACTATAATTAGTACACTATCTTAAAAAAGAAAAGAAAAATAGGCACCTGCATTTACCCAGCTACACAGGTCAAAACCCTAGGACTCATTCTTAAGTCCTTCTTTCTCACTATCCACATTAAACCCACTGGTAGGGAATGAAGACTGTACCTTCCAAACATATCCTATCTGCCTACTTCTCATCGCAACCGTTATAGGCACACCTCAGATATTGTGGGTTTGGTTTCAGACCACCACAATAAAGCAAGTACTGCAACAATGCAAGTTGTAATCTTTTTAGATTGGTAGCTGGTAGAGGACCTTACCTTCAGTTTGTTAAAAACAAAAAATACAACATCTGTGAAGCACAGTAAAACGAGGTATACCTGTGCTCTAACCCTAGCCCAAGCCACCTGATCTCTTACCCTTGTTTTACAAAATCCTGTTCACCACAAAGCAGTCAGAGTGATCTTTTCAAGACAGAAAATAAGACCAGACCCTATGTAATTAGTCCTTGTGAACTCTCAGACCTGCTGCTTTCTCACTCCTCCATACCTGTGCTCGGTTCCACACCTGTGCATTCGCTGTTTGCTCTACTGGGCGTGCCCCTCCAGGTCGCTCACTCCCTTATCATTCCGTTCTGCACTCAAACGTTTCTTCCTCAGTTTGGTTTTTCCTGATCACCTTGTGCCCAAGAGTTGCCCCTCTCACACTCTCTACTCCCTTAATCATCTTCCTTAATTTTTCTTCCTAGCACTTCTCACCACCTGAAAGAAACAGCTTCTATATATATTTACTGTCTGTATGTCTGTAGGAATGCAGGGGTTTGTCTGTCTTCTCAGTGGACTACAATCGCAAACATGAGATTAAGCCCCAGGGTGATGAATGGATAAAATCGACCAGATATCCCTTCCACCTGAGGGACTCACGCGGCGTATCCTGCAGGCAGGTGATTAAAGCCCACGAGTAAGCACTGAAGTCTGACTGTGTGGCTCAAATCTCAGTTCTGCCACTTATTAGCTGTGTGACCTGAGGAACTTTCTTAATTAATTCCAAGCCTTAGTTTCCCCACCTGTAAAAACAGGACTTACACCTCATTAAGAATGAGACAATCATGTAAAACCCTCAGCCCAGGGGCCTGGCACCTGGTTATATATTACTAGGTATATTAAAAATAATATTAAAAGTTATATATTACTATAGATGTTAACAGTAATAGAGTTGATACTCACTGGACACACACTGGGACGGCCAGGTCAACTGTCTATGTATGACTAGCATCCATGCTGACTGGTCCGTGCACACATTGTCATAGTTATAAAAATATTCTTAGCATCACCTCTGATGGTACCATTTAACTATAGTTGTTATACCTCTCCTGCTTTCTAAAGCTATGACTGCTTTAGCACAGCTGTCCTAAAAATGAACTGGCAGGCCTCTTGATGGCCTTATTTCACATTCTTTCTTATATTATTAAGTAGAGTGAGTTATTTATTCCTCTCTCCTACTAAACTGAAAAGTTCTTTTTAAAAAAGGCCTATTTCAGCCCTGGCTGGTGTAGCTCAGTGGATTGAGCGCGGGCCTGCGAACCAGAGGATCGCGGTTCGATTCCCAGTCAGGGCACATGCCTGGGTTGCAGGCCAGTTCCCAGCAGGGGACACACAAGAGGCAACGGTACATTGATATTTCTCTCCCTCTCCCTCTCCCCTACCCCTCTAAAGACAAATAAAAAAAATCTTTAAAAAAGGCCTATTTCAAAAATATCTCTTAATTCTTCTCTTTGTCCCTGCTCTCCCTGCAGTCTCTGGCACTACAGTTTGCAGTGGCAGGAATGCCACAGATATTACCGAATGCAAGTCTCACACAAGCAACCACTCCCTAAGGACTATGCCCACACTTGCCTGAACCTAAGAGTCATCTGGGGCACTTGCAGCCCCAACCTACACCTACTGAATTTGAATTTGGCAGCAGGGTGGGGACAGATCTGGGAATCCCTATTTCTAGTATAAATATCCACCCCATTCTTTTATCAAACATGTTTAGGAAACATGGCCCTAATTTATCACCCAGGATATTGCTTTCTCTTTGTTCTATCACCTGTCACACATCACCCAGTTACTGAAAAACTTCCCTGCAATATAAGGCTTTTATATATACATCTCATAGATGCTGTTTTACTTAAAAGTAACTGTTTACTCAAGAAACTGTTATCTTTTTGGGTTTTTGTATCAACATGGTTTCTTTCTGTCTTGATATGTATAATACCTTTGAACAATTAAGACATCACATTGTACCCAATCCTTATCCCTCCCAATCACTGCACCTAAATCTAGTCTTATCTACCTATACGGTACTGAACTGTGACCTCCCCCCTTTTTAATGACAGTGAGTACATCCTCTTTCTCATCATTTACGAAAATATTTTAGGAGTGTCATTTTTTAGTCTTTCCAACTCATGACACAGTTTAGAAGAATTCAAGGCTGACTCAAGCAGCACACCTAGTAATAACAATGACACCACAGAGACCCACCTGTCCAAACCCCACCAGTAGCCGGGGCACTGCAGAGCCCCTTCCTGAAGAGACCTCCACTATCTTTGAATAGTTAATAATGGGAGAGTTAAGCTTTCATGTCAAGGCCAATGACATTTTTTGTCCGCTCTCAGTCCAAATTCAGTGACCTTAACTTACCCAAGTTACAATGATAGATCACCTCAGGTCATAGAGCAAGCTTTGGTCAACGCCAATAAAACGAACCCTGCTGGAAACATAAAAGTATCATGCGTCTCAAACCTCCCTTCACCGACATGACACCAAGCAGCTGATTCTGAGTCACAGCTACCAACATTTTAGTCCGTTTTCCGAGAGTTTCAACTGCTCCCAAGCCATTTGGGATATTAATAAATGCTCACACGGTGGGCAGCCCGACGAGAAAGTACTTGCAAGAGAGAAAAAGATAACTGGGTCGGGGTCCTGCCTCTGCTACTAAGTGGCTGGATGAAACTAAGCAAGTCCTTCCCTCTCGTAGGGCCTCAATTTCGCTAACTCCAAAAAGAGCTGGATTTAAATGACACCCCGGGTCTCTTTCAGCTCTAAGAACCTAAGAGTTAGGAGTCACCAGGGTAACCAAGACCCCAATTCCATAACAGACGACTTTGAGATCACAGAACTCAAACCCCTTACTTCAAAGAACAAGAATCCGACGTGAAAGCCACCCGACTCCCAGTTCAGTGCTCTTCCCACATTACACCGCCCTTTCCAAGAACACGAATCCCTCAGAGAGGCATCGAGTCCTGCCTCGACTCTAGATGGGGCATGCGGTTTATTCCATCTTTGTTTTCTTTCCGTTCTTTTTTGTACCGTGTGCACTATTGCCTAGCGGGAAAGAACAAAGCCAGAGCGCTTAGACCAGACTCAACTAAATTTGAACCTCCCTATTCGGCGGTAGTCGCACCTGCTCCTGAGCTCAAGGTGGTGGGTGGCTCCGTCTCCACGGAGAGCGGACGATAATGAAACGATTCCTCTTTCCCGACCCCACTTTGGCTCAGTCCGTCCCCCTCCTTGAAACGGGCTCCCCAAGCACTGTACCTGCTCCGCAACGGCGTGACCCCAAGTAGCAACCGCAGGTACCGATGTCCCACGGAAGCCGCCATCTTGTCCCCTCCTTCTCAATGAGCCACGCCCCCTTTCGCACGAGAAACGCACGCCTGTGGCGTCACGAGCCTCGAGCTCACGGAGCCAATAAGGAACACGGGCGCGTTAGGGCGGAGTCGACTGAGCTCCTCCCGCTAGAGGATAGCTGGTCCCCGCCCCACCACCCCTAGGCTTCAAGCAATTCCGAAGAGCCTTTGGGTGGAAGGTCTTCTCTCCCACTTGCTAAACCTGGGCTCGGGCGCAGCGTTGCCAGTGGAGAGAAAGATGTTCATACCTCCAAATACAATATATACTTGTGTATTTCTCCTTTTAGTTCTGACAATTTTTATTTAACATTTTAACGTCGATGCAAATTCTAGGTTGTTACGTCTTCCTGCTGGATTTGCCTTTTTACCATGATCAGTGTCCCTGTTTGTCTCCAATAATGCTGTTTGCCTTAATGTCTAGTCATATCTGATATTAGTACAGCTATGCTATGTATATCGTTGTTTACTGTTTGTGTATCTTTTTCTATTATTATGTCTTCAGATTCTACGTGTCCTTAACAGCATGTCTTTTGTAAACAGCATATTATTTGGGTTGTTTTCAGTCTGACAATATTCATCTTTTAATTGAAGCTATTGGCCTGTCATTAAGTTACCCATAGATTTAGATTTAAATCTCTTAATTTACATTTCTTTTTCTCTCTTTTCTGAGCTACTTTTGGTTGTATCAAGTTTCTTTTTTTTTTTTTTTAAATTTTTATTTTAATTGTTGATCTTGTACAGTTTTCTGTCTTTTATTCTCACCCTCAAGTTTCTTTCTTAATTATTTCATTCTTTCCCATCTGTTAACTGATTAATTACAATTTCTGTATTAATCTTTTAATGGTTACCCTAGAGATTAAAACATGTATGTTTGTACATACACAGAAATGCATAATTCTTTTTTAAAAAGATTTTGTTTATTGTTAGAGGAGAAGGGAAAGAGAAAGGGAGGGAGAGAAACATCAATGTGTTGTTGGCTCTCGTGTGCCCCCTACTAGGGGGCAACCCAGGCATATGCCCTGACTTGGAATTGAACTGGTGACCCTTTGGTTCTCATGTCAACATTCAATCCACTCAGCCATACCAGTTAGGCAGAAATACATTAATTCTTAAGTATAATACAACACGGTTTGATAAATGTGTACAGCCACAAAACCATTAATCCAGTCAAGATATAGAACTTTACCATTATCCCAAAATATTCCTTCACTCTTCTATATAGTGTCTGCTATTCATAGGCAATTACTGTTCTGACTTCTAGCACTGTATTGGTGTAGCCTGTTCTTAAATTTCATATGAATATGGAATCATGCAATGTGTACTCTTGTTTGGCCTCTTTTTTAAAAAAGATCTTATTTATTTTTAGAGAGAGCAGGAGGGTGAAAGAGGAGAGAAACATCAATTGGTTCATTGCCTCTTGTTCATGCCCCAACTGGGACCAAACCTGCAACCCAGGTATGTGCTCTGACCAGGAATCAAACCAGTGACCTTTTGCTTTGTGGGATGACAGGACGCCCAGCCAGTTGAGCCACACCCATCAGGGCTGTTTGGCCTCTTTTGCTCAGAATATCGTTTCTGAGATTCAGACATATTGCATATATTCATAGTTTAGTTGTGTTTACTGCTGAGTAATATTCCATTATATAAACACACCTTTGTCCTTCTATTAAGGGGCATTTTAGTTCTTTGTTTGTGGTTATTATAAACAAAGCTGCTATAAACTTACTTGTACAAGTACTTTTTGTGGCCAGAAGTTTTCATTTCTCTTGGGACTGGAATTCTGGTTTGTAGGGTAGGTAGATACTTAATTTGATAAGAACTTGCCAAATGGTTTTTCAAAATGGTTATAACATTCCTACCTGCAAAGTATGAGTTCTGATTGCTTAACATTTTCACCAATGTTAATTTTAGCTATTCTAAAGGATATGATGTGATCTCATGGTTTAAATATTATCCAGGTTAGTGATGTTGAGAACTTTATGTGCTTATCAATCATTTATATTTGTGAAATGTCTGCTCTTTTATTTTTAAGATTTTATTTATTTTTAGAGAGAGGGGAAGGGAGGGAGAGAGAGAGGTAGAGAATCATCAATATGTGGTTGCCTCTTGTGCTTTCCACACTGGGGACCCAGCTCGCAACCCAGGCATGCACCCCAACCAGGAATGGAACCAGTGACCCCAGTTCACAGGAATGGAATCTGTGAACTGGTTCACAGGCTGGCACTCAATCCACTGAGCCACACCAGCCAGGCCTCTTTTCCCCCACTTTAAAAAATTCAGTTATTTGAATTTTTATTATTGAGCTGTCAGTTATTCATATACTCTGAACATAAATCCTGTCGGATAAACGTATTACAAGTATTTCTTCCAGTCTGTGGCTGATTTCTTCATATCCTTGAGTCTTTTGATAGACAAAAGCTTTTAATGTTTCAGTTAGTTTTAATCCCAAGAAATCTTTGCCTATTCAAGTCTATAATGATATTCTATTTTTTTCTATAAGCAATGTAGTTTTTGTATTTTGATGTACCGCTCACCTCAATTTATGTGCATTGTTGTTTATTTTTCCATAAACTGATCCAATTGTTCCAGCACTATCACTGAAAAGGGAAGGTGAAGGAAGTAACTTTCTGGGGCGATGGAAATACCTAGGTAGTGGTTTCATGGGTGTATAGCTTTATCGGAACTCATCAAATAATACATGTAAGTTCTGTGCATTCTCCAGTGGGTAAATTATGTATTGATGACATGGATCAAAAAAAAAAAAAATCCAGGAAAACCAAAACAAAGACAAAAGCTACTGAATTAAGCTTGGCTGAAGAAGTCTGCTCCATGAAAACTTCTCGAGTTTCTCTCTGGTCATGCAGCCAAAAAAGTTTTTTTTTTGCTGGGAGGAGATAACCAACAGTTTTCTACTTTTGCTTCCCAGAGACCATTTCTAAAATGACCCTCCTAAATGCCAGGCTTGATGTGCAGGTGAGGCACATGAAGCCACTTCTGTTCCAGCTCATGAACTGTCGTTCCTTGTGACACTAAGAGGAGGAAACACTGCAGCTCCTCCCCGAGAGATCGGAGGGATTGTCATCAAGGGAAACCCTTGGCTACAGGCTCCTCTACTTCCCAACTGCCTTTGACACCCCTGGACTAGAGCCGCTTTCAGCTACTTCTCTGTTGACAAATTTTGTTTTATCTTGTCTCCACCGCCTGGTTTCTCAGAGAATGTTGTTGAATGAAGCTCTCCCAAAGCTGTGTTGCGGACCTAAATGTGGTGCATGACCTGTACAGGCCGAGGGTCCAAGTTCATCATAGGATCACGGCCACCTTCGTTGTCCCAGGAAAAGCTATCTTTACACCACAGGAGCAGAGGAGCAACTCATAAATAGCAGAAGCTTACTTACCTGAAAGAGGTATGTGCAGTTTGCATGATGCAGCCAAAGGGAGGACATGACCCTAAAAGTAGCTCCTGGGGGACTCTTGGACAGCAGTAATCAAATTCGAGTCCCACCATTATGATATTACAGGTAAAATTTTAACTTATTAATGCCAAGCCACAAGAATAAAATAACAGCCTTGAGAGTTATTTGAAAGGTTTCAAAAATTTTTTTATTTCCATAAATTAATACACATAACGGTGGGGATTTTAGAGGCACAAACTACCAAACAGAATAGGAACTGTAGGGGTATCATGTATGCCAATGTTACAAAAAAAAAAAAAAAAAAAAAAAAAAAAAAAAAAGTACAAAGTGTCACTGAACTATTGACCATGATAATATATAAACACTTCGGGCAGCTATTTACTGGCCCAGACCAGCCCAAGGAGATGCTGAGGCCTCTCACCAAGAATTCAAATCCAATTCAGCACCAGAGAGGGACTCGTAAAGACATACAATGAATAAGCATCTAATCTGAGAGTATGCTGTGTTGGATGGTGGACTACATGGGGACCATCATTTTATCATCAAAATAGCCTTTGCTTCTTTCTCAATTTGTGGTTAGGTATTAAATTTTGATTCTAGTACAATTGAGCCTTCCTCCCCAGCTTTTTCTCATAAGAAATTCAGTTGTGGTTAAGGAGCCCTTCCCTTGCATGAATTCAGGAAAGGTCACTTCACATATCCGGCCAATTATTTAGACTTTGGATACAGCCACCCACAAGGTGGTGTTTAGGAGCTCCTTTCCATGATACCAAGGGGAAAAGTTTACTGAAACAAAACAAGGGAATTTAAAAAGCACCAACTGCCCACATCCTCCCACCCCCAGGTAATGAGAGAAAAGGATTGCTACCTAAAAGTAGGTCTTCTGCAGATGTTGATGCACTTGGCATTGATTAGAGGTGGAACCCCAGCCTGGAGACAAACACTGGCTCTGCGTTCCACGAGGCTGCACCACAGCCTGGGATCTGCTGTGTCATCACGCACACTCTGCTGCTCTTGGCTGGGCGGGCAGGGGATGGGCCCTGAGGGCTGGGGCGGGAGTCATACCTGGATGGCGGGGTCTGGACTTTACCTCAGACTGGCTCTGGCACCCACTCAAAAGACTCAGGCAAAATTGTGACAAAGTGTCATGATTTTCACAGCTCTTGGAGGAGCGCAGAGTTTTGGGATTCACAGCATGAGTTTCTGAGCTTTTCGGGCTCCAATAAGGCAAACGCTACATGTCTTTTCCCTGTACTTCCCTCAGCTGTAGCTCTCAGAGTAAGGTCAGAAAGAAGTGGACATAATCTGGTGTAAAAGGTGATGAGGAATGAAGACATGGAGCTGGAAAGGGGACCAAAAGAAAAGAGAGGGGAAGGTGGGTGGCGGAGGCAAATATAGTTATAAATTAAAAGATGAGAAAACCCATAGTTCAAAGTTTCAGTGAAAAACTGATGGGCAGAACCTCGACTGAACCTGAGATTTCTCCTCTTTCCCATATCAGTAACGCTAAACCAGGGCTGAGTAAGGTCTAGTTAAGTTAACCCTCTCTCCCCACCACTTTGGTGGGAATCCCCACACTCAGACACTGGACCAGCTCCCAGCCCAGACCAGACCCCTACAGCTCGGGGCAGGTGGTGTGCCAGCAGCCGACTAACGCCTCCTATCAGGCTCCAAGGACCACAGACAGTGCTGGAGCTGGTTAGACCAATGGCAGAAATAGATGTTAAGACAGGTGTGGCTAAGCGTGGCTAGAACCCATCTATCAGTTTCGGGTAAACAATTTCAAGTTTGCAATGGAGACCTGTTCTTAGCTTTGAAGCAGGGGAAGGGCCCTGGCCAGAGGGCATGCCAAGAATTTCAAGGATACAGAGGGTCGACCTCAGAGCAGCTTCTCCCCCACATTCCCAGGACAAGGAAGGAACCCTGGTCCCCATTTCCTCCAGTTCTGCCTTCCCAGATTGCAATATTCCAGATCACTGCTCCTAGCCTTTAAAATGCCAGGCCTGTAACAGGCAAACTTGAAATTGTGTCTGTGTGATGTTGGGGACATCACAGTTGTGCCCACCTCAACTTCAGTCTGCGGGGTGACGTGACCACCACGTCGCTGACTCAGCTACACTGGCAAACAGGGCTCTGTGGGCTCACTGGGCGTGTGCAAGCTTGTCCAGCAGTAGTTCCCTGAAAACGTTTGTACAAGGGCACCATGTATTAGTCATCCCAGCCCCTAAAGCAAAAAGACAGAGAAGCATTTAGTGTCTACAAAGCCTGTCCCAGGAAGGGAGAGGTACTGAGGTGAAACGCAGGTTGCGTCTACACAGTCTAGGCAAAGTGGATGTAGACTGGGGCAGAGTCTGGTCCACATCACGCAGAGCCAATGTGGAAACCTGGCTCTCTTCTAATGCTATTTGGCCATGGCCTTAGAAGCCTTGGTGGATCACCAGGTACGTATTTAACTTACTAAATACTCTGTCTGAGGCAGTGGGCCTAGGAGACAGATGTGGCACTTTGTCAGTTCTTCTGCTCCGGTGTGGCACAGACTGTCAACCTGCAAAGGAAAGGCACATAGAGACCCCCCACCCCACCCGATCTCCCCACCCACTGACAAATGGGGAAACGAAAGGAACCCAGGAGACACATTCCAGGACGGCACTGCTCACTCTCCTCTAACAGACTGACTTGAAAGCGTCTCGGGAGCTTTGACAGTTCCCACTGGCAGCTGCTTCCCAGCAGGGGCTCCTACAAGGATGGAAAGAGGTGAGTAGTGTCCTAAGGCTGGGCCTGGTACTCCACTCACCAGCCAAGGAATGTTAATTCTCTGAACTCTTGTTTTGGAAGAGAGAGAGAAAAAGGATCAAACATGAGGGAAAGGGGAGGGGAGGCAGGGTGAGGGAACACAGGGATCGGTGGGAAAGGAATGAAACCTCTGGGCCTGCTAACCCACACAGCATCCTTCTGCCCACAGACTCCTGTGGGCACAAAAGAAGCGGCTCAGCAAACCCCGGCATTCTACATTTCCAGTAGGTGTGCTCCGGGAGCCCAGAGTACAATGAGGTCTCCTCAGCAAGGGCTGGCCGTGGAATTTCACGATCCCACCACATATGCATCACTGAGTTTGAACCATGTTGCGTTGCCTCTTTCCACTCGGAGCAGGTTGCTCTGCCAGCTGCAAACACTATGGGTTGGCCTTTATCACCACTCAAGCTGTTGTACCCAACGTTGTGACATACCCGCACCGCTTCCAAAAAACCCATTAAAAGACCATACCCAAACTTCACACTTTTTAAATGATTGGGAGAGAAACCTGTTCTTTCTTCTGTCATTAAAATTAATACATTTACTTGCTTAGTGGGCAAGAGTGAAAACCCAGATAAAAAAAGTGCTCCCTCTAATGAATTACACTAGAAGGTAGAGATGGGGAAGGGATTGCTTGAAACACGTGAATGGAAAAATGTCTCTGCACTGTCCCATACCATGCACCGATAAACTGGGTCAGATGTCTACATTATATTCTGAAGACATGTATTGTCTTTCTCCTCGATGTCTTTAAAAAAATGTTTTAAAATCACATTTAAAGGCTCCAAACATGCAGCAATTAAAAAAAAAGGAAATAAAACAAATGAAAATAACACCACAACATTAAAAAGTGCAACTTACTTCAAATGGGGCCTAGACGGGCTCCTGTGGCACTAGTGACCCACAGTCACAGAAGGGAAAAGAAAAAATGATGGGAAAAAGACACACACACACACACACACACACACACACCCCCAAGGTTCTGGGCAGATGGACTCAAACAATTAGAAAACACCACAGGCTCATCTTTACTCAACTACTGAAATGAGCCAGTGAGACCATGAAGGACAGGACAGGACGCCAGGTCCCCCTCCCTAGGCAACGTCTCTAAAGAATCTTGGTCTAGCACCACCGTAAACAACGTGGAACTTTCACATGGACGTGCAAATGCTATGAGTCCTTGGAATCCTAGTGTCACTGAAGGTACGCTGTGTCCTCCTCCTGTGGATGGCAGAGCGTTGGGGGAGGCAGCCGGATGTCACTCAGGACCACTTCCAGGAGAAAAGGAGCATTCCTGAGGTTCTATACTCAGCAGTAGAAGCAGGGGACCCTCCTTTACCAGTTTCTAAAAAGGTTGCACCTTGAAACAGGTAAAAATCCATGGACTGCATTTTGAGTGGTTTGGGCATAGGGAAAAACTTAGGCAGCCTCTTCTAAGGAGACCCATAAAACCTAACACTGAGACCCCCAAACCAAGTTGCTTCTCAACAACCAGATGATGGCTCCTGTTCCTCTTCCTTGGCAAAGAAGGTCTCCAGTTCCATTAGTTTCTGTATCAAAAGGGCATCCAGCTCTCGACTCTGCAGTGCCGCCTTCTGGGCTCTGGTGAAGCTGCCTGCCACCTTGACCTTACCACGAGCTCTCCTCTTTCGTGGGACTGTAAAATCCTGAAATTCTAGGACTCGCTTCCTCTTCTGTTGGCTGATTGAAATCAGAGTACCATTTCGTTCCTTAGGTTCCTCAAAGATGGTCTCTAAACACCTAAGGGTACAATACAAAACAGAATCACCCACACACCGACTCACAAGGCAACATCTCTAGGCAACAGGGGCTGAAAGTTGCTTGCACCAACAAATCCTTACTCAATTGTTTCCTCTGGCCAGTATCTATTTTTTGTATAAAAAGTTTTATTTATTTACACACACACACACACACGTGTGTGTGTGTGTATCAGGTACTAGAAGCACATAGTGAAAAAACTGAAATTGGACAAAAAGGTAAAGAAAAAAATAAGATAAAGAAAAAAAGGTAAAGAAAAACTGACCCCTAGTAGGCAACACCAGCACCAGATTTTTGTGTATCCTTCCAAAAGCCAATGTACAGACATGCCCTTTGCATAAAGGTCCAGATTTTAAGTAAGCATTTTTAGAGAGAGGGGAAGGGAAGGAGAAAGAGAGAGAAACATCAATGTGTGGTCACCTCCCACATGGCCCCCACTGGGGACCTGGCCCGCAATCCAGGCATGTGCCCTGACGGGGAATCGAACTAGCGACCCTTCGGTTCACAGCCCACGCTCAATCCACTGAGCTATACCAGCCAGGGCTAAGTAAGCATTTTAAAATTAACGAGCCACACAGGCCTCTGTTATGTAGTTTTTGTTTTTAAATAACCCTTTAAAAACATGGAAATCATTTTTAGTTCGCAGGCCATTAAAATTTGAAAGGGAGAAAGACACTGGCTGGACCTGGCCCATCATGGCTGCACCAGGGCCCGTGTCCTCCATTTCGTTTTTCCTTGTACTCCAGTCACCTCGAACCACACACGCTGCCCTGGGCACTGCGTCTCCCTGGCCTACGAGGGACTAAGACTGTTCCGATTCGGTACACAGGTATCTGATTCATTTTCTTAAATGGCTATACAGTGTATTCTGTTTTAAGAATGAATCCAATTTAATCAGAATCCTGTTAATGGATATTTTAAGTTATTTCTAACCCTTTCATATTATTTAATAATGTTACAATAAATAGTCTTGGACAAAAGTCTTAGAGCAAATGTTTGTCTTGTAGGATAAAATTCTAGAGCTCTCCTGCTTCATCCTAGACACCATAGGAATTTAAATGTTTAATGACTTGTACTGAATTCAGACCCAGATGCAGCCAAGTGAAACCTTTTCGGTATTTGAGTTTGGAATCCTGTATCTGAAGATCAATGATTATTAGAATTGAACACAGCCAGCACATTTAACAAAAACTCCAGTGCAAACGTAAAGGAGACTGCGTTTTCTGTACCTACCTAACCAATACACATTCCTTTCCCATTCTGCCACTGACCACGGTTCACGTGCTGGGGGCTAAAAATATCAATTCTAATAAATTCCAAGACCCAGCACTGGAAGAACTTGAACATACCCTTTCTGAGGTTAAAAAATTGGAAATTTACATCAATCATTTCAGAAGCCCTCCCCATCTACTATTTCCTACTCGTATGCACCTACCTGTTTGCGGGAGGAGACTTGTAATTCTTGTTGGTATATATTTCTTCTAAGCTGAACTCCTTTTTCTTTAACCTGAAAGAGAACAAGTAAATCTGTCACGCTCTCTTAAAAGAGATGATTGGCTTTCTAACTCCATCCTTTCCACTCGCATACGAGTACTTCCAACTTTCCCGTGGTCATTTTAAGTGTGTCTTGTGTGAACGACATGTACACGACATTTCTTTTCCGGGCTGCTACTCTTCAGCTTCATGAAATGGAGTCCATTTCATACTTACTGGGAATGATATTGCTGAATTCATATACATCATGTTATTTCACAGCTTCTTTTTCTTTTCCTTTTCCTTATTTGACTGTCCCCCGCACTCTGTCTCTGTTTCCCCCCTATTTCCTGCCTTGAAAATTATACATCCTTCTAATCTTTTAGTGGTTGGCAAGAATTAAAAGGTAGAGCAACACTGATGCGCAAGAGAAACATCAATTGGTTGCCCCTTGCATGCACCCCAACCAGGGACCAGGCCTGCAACCCAGGACTGTGCCCTGAATAGAAATCGACCCGGCAACCTTTCATTTTGAGAGACGACACCAACCGAGCCACATTGGTCAGGGCTGGCTGGCAAGAATTTTATGGGCATACTCAACTTAGAAACTGAAGTGCATTAATGTTTTTACCCTTCTCCCAAACAACACAAGGTCCCTGGAACTTCTAGGTCAGATCGATACTGCCCCAATTTATGTTATTAGTGTTCTATTTTGTCTCCTTTTTTTAATTTGTAATTTATTTGCTTAAGAAGCCAGGACATTTGGCCTGCAAATCCCCCAGTCGAGATTTTATTTTTACATCTACTTAGTGTCATTTAACATGTTCCTTTGACTTGAACGTATGGGAAATACTATAGGTATTTCCTATACATTAACAACTAGATATAGAGGCATAATCAGATTTAGGTGTCTGTTTTGATAGGAAGATTTTTAGATAGTAGTGTTTATTTCCATCACCAGGGACACGTTCCCTGTTGTTACCCTTTTTGTGATATTAATAGCCACTGATAAACACTATTATTTCTTTAGGGTCACACGTAGTCTGTCATTCCTCCTTTATACATTTGGTAGAATTCTGCTATCTAAATAGAAACTTCATGCTTATCAATTTTGGGGGGAACCCTAAGGAAAAGCAGGTCACATGCTTCGTTCTTTCCCTGTATTTACCAATATCCAAAACAATTCATTGGTTCCTCGATATCATCCAAATACAGCCAATGAGTTTTATTTTAAAGTTATCATTACAAACTACTGGATTTTAACATATTTGATGCGCTTTAATCTATTGGTTATTCCTTGTGACACTCAGACTGCATCATCTGAGTGTCACAAGGAATAATGGCCAGGGGGAGTTCCAGTTGGTTCCTGAATCTCCCTGATATGGCCCTTGGGGTCTTTGAGAGCCCCACCACTTTCTGGTGTGACAAGATAGCTTATGCTCATCTTGTATATTTCCCACTCCAGACCTGTAATCAGTCTTTAAGGAGTCCTGGTTCACACACCACACATTCACCCTTTTATTGACTTCTGTATGAGTGTACTCAGTTCATTTGTTTACTGTTACTGTAATTTTTGCTACAACATAAAAGATAATAGCTACAACCTTCAGGTCACCAGTCTCACTAGAAACTTATTTGCAGAGAATATAACAACTTGATCAGGAAAGAGCGCATCACTGCAAGGTTTCTATGCCTGGAAGCCACTTCAGGTAAGAAAAGGAGATCGCAGAGCCTGGCACTTAACCTGGCACCATGTTTTAGTTTCTTCCCAGCTTTCGGAAAATCTTAACTGAGGTTCATTTGGTTCAATTCCAGTTCAGTAAGAACATGTCTGTGGAAACTACACACAAATATTAATAGGGATACAATTTTACGGTGATTTAGCTGGGCATTCCAGGAAATGACAGCTACTTTAACAATCGCAAGAGTTACTTAGATTGAAGATGTCAGAGGAAAATCAGAAACTGAAAGACGAGGCTCCTAGGTAGTCATTCTGACGTGCAAATCAGCGCAAACACATCCATGTCCAGTTTCTGAGCAGAGGGGAAGGTCAGTGACCCAAACTCGGATTCTGGAATTCCTGGGCCCTCAGCACACTTCGCCTTCCTCCAAGGGGCTTCTCTCACTGGACGTGGTGGGGTGACAGACTGGCTCAAAAGCACAGACACTTCCTGTGGAGACGTCGCCCTGCCCGGAGCGGTTCTGGCAGGGTCCACACTTGTCTTCCACCCAGTGGTTCCTTGATCTCTCCATCACTTGATCTGCTTTTACGACTCGATTTCCCTCCAGCAGGAAGCGTCTGGAGACTATTCCAAACTACAGTCGTGCTATTCTAGTGGTAAGGAAACTACCACCATGTCATATACTTGAAACCACAAAGTATGGACTTTATTTCCCTACACATATTTGACTTGCTGTTATTTCTACTGGCATTCAGGAAAGGAGCATTGTTTCTTCCCTCCATGCTTTGAGGTTTACTGTATTAGCAGTTGTTTTACTTCCCTTAACTTTTACTTAAGGCCAAATCTGGAAGTTGATTTCTTGAGAAACTCCGTGTTTGTTACTATCAGGAGCTTGAAGGCACTACCAACCTGGGACCACTGTAAACTAAATTCTCAGCTTAAGGTTTTTTTCAGTCTCCTGGTGACATGTACTCAGGATACAAATCTGTGAGAAGGCCAGCTTGTGGCTGTTAATTCTCAAGGGCAAGTTCTTTTCCTCCACCCAGTGACAGGATTTGGGAAAGGTAATTTCCTTTGCTGTCCTCTTGGGAGTTGAGGAAAGGGAGCAACCCAGGTTTCTTTTTGGTTCATAGTGAGGGGAGAGCCCTTTGTGGGCGCGTGTGACAATTTAACATGTGTATATAGCTCGTATTTGACTCTCATTTTAGTACAGGCGTAGATTTTGCCTTTTGTCATCTGCACCCATGAGTCCGATGAAAACCTAAGCCTAGAGTAACCCTGATTTTGGAAATGCCCTCAAAGCAAAAGCTGGCTTTTAATGTTCACTCACTTCTTTCCCTTCTGGATTGCTAAACTTTCATCTAGTTTTTGGTCTCTAAGAATTCCTTATTCTCCTACAATTTACTGATGCACATAAAAACTAATATTTATCGTGCATTGTTCCTGGTTTTTAAAAGGAAAATTAGCAAGGTAATGGCATCTGCCATACTGCTAAAATAGAAATTCTAGTACCTCACTTCTACCCCACATACACCTGAGTCACAAGGTTGATGGTAAAACAGGAACTGAGATGAAAGATCATGGACATACAGGTTTTAAACTGTACCTCTGTCACTCACTGGCTTTACAGCAAAAATTGGGAGTCGGATCTCCAAGATTAGTTTCGGCGGTGTGATTTTATGATGAAATTGGGGTAAATTCACCACCTAAAGTTCATGCATTTTCTAGGGAAAGCTGCTGCATTCTCTGTCGCGAGGAGGGCAGGTCTGGAACTGCTACTGAAAACTCTCTGCACAGAGCACGGGCTCGATGCCAACATGTGCTGATGTGCGCTCACAAGAATACAGCCGCCACTTCCGACGGCGTCTCATTTCTGGCTTAGATAACGGCCAGGACACACTAAACCTCTCAGATGGCCAAACTGCTTAAGAAACGATGGCTTTTAATCTCTGACATAGAGAGAGAACAAATCTATAAATAAGGCCAAAGACAAAACATCAGGCAGGCATTTTGGGGTGGGTTCAAATTCTGTTTCTGAGGAACTATGTGTCCTATTTACAAATGTTTACAGAAGATGTGACTGAAGAAATAATTAATATAAAATGCATAAATTTTTATTCCCCTGAAACCTCTATAAAATGCTGTAACTTCTACTTCCTGCTAACGACAAAAATTATACAATAAGCTACTATGCCAGTTGGTTTGTCTTTTCTCTTACAATAAATATTGAAGCAATCATGAGATTTATACAAATTAATGAATTTATTTCCGATTTTTTTACATGCTTCTTAATTTTTTTTTTTTAAGAAAGATTTTATTTACTTTTAGAGAGAAGAAGGGAGGGAGAAAGAGAGGGAGAGAAACACTGATGTGTGAGAGAAACAGTGACTGACTGTCTCTCACCTGCCCCTGACCAGGCACCTGGCCTGCAACCCAGGGAATCGAAATGGCAGCCCTTTGGTTCACAGGCCGGCGCTCGACCCACTGAGCCACACCAGCTGGGGCCTTAATTATTCCTAAAATCTAACAACAGAGTTGATTTAGGAATGCATACATTTTCTGAAGCAGTATCATGCTTCTACCATATTCTTCACTTTAATTTTAGCCCCACAGTACATTGCTTTATTATAAATTCAGTAATGAGAAACAGCATTATCATATTGTTTTAATAATGCATAAATTAATTATATTTATTATACCTGATTTTATTTTTGAGTTATGGCTTTTACAAATGTACCTTATAAGGTGTGTTTTATAATTTATGTCTCAATGGTTTGTATAACTTTCTTTAAGGTGCAAATTAACACATTTACTTAAGTTGGAAAACAGAAGAGTTAAGAAGAAAGAACAACTTGGGTGATGGGCTTGAATAATGAAAACTGCCATTGCCAATTAAGCTGTATGTCAAGAATTTGCCCTGAATTTAATGCAGTAACTCTGCAACTTCAAAGGTTTTTGACAAAAGACTATTTGAATAAAAGCATTTTGTTCAAAAGATATCTTAGGCAAAGGTTTATTAAAATCTTATTTTTTCAACCCCTCTCATTGTACTAGATTTAAATAAAGTACCCCTAAATGAAAGAGTAACATGTAAGTTATCAGGTATTTGTACATACTGGTCAGATCTTTCAGGTCTATTTCCTGAACACTGAAACCCTGACTGGGTAACCTATTTAAGTTGGTGCTTTTTAATCCTTTGCTTAAAAAAAAAAAACAAAAAACAAAAAAACTTAAATGATAAATCATCAAATATAATTTGATGATAGATCACTCTGTGATTTTTTTGGTATATTATTTGAAAGAAGTTGAAAGGACTTAATATCATTACTATATTAAAACTCTCCACTCCAAAGTACTTATTTACATAAACAAGGCTTTTCAGAACTTTTATTTACAAGACAGAATACATCCGATTCTGGTCATTACTCATTCTAGTAATAAGAACTGATCAACCTAGGATAGCTGAAATATTTAAAAAATATTTTTTGGAAAGGCATATGGGAGAATGATCACTAACAGAACTGAAAGATGCAAACACAACACACTGAGGTGGAAACCGTGTGGGGAAAGTGGGATGTCAATCACGATGACAGTATCAGTCAACTATTTATTATTTATTGTATGTGTGTGTTGTGTAAAGCAACAGAATAGCTATAGTACATTTTTTCTCAGCTGGACTGGTCAGCAATTTTAAGCTTTGGGAATTCTGACATTTTACAGAAAGTTCTGGAAGCTCAGGAAGATTATGAAATAACTTACCTTGGGTGACTTAAGGGACCACTGTTAGTTAGGCTTCCATTTGCCAATGAGAAATGAAGGAATGAGGTCTACCACATGAAAATATAACTCGAGAGCTCTTTTTCAAAAATGTTTAAATTTTCATACTGTGTCTGTGTAATATACATAATTCCAAAACTGGAATAAGACTAAATACATAATTTGGAAATTTTTTTCTTCCCACTTCACTTTATGGGATTCACAATTGTCTTTACCATAAAAAGTTAACCTTTAGAAACCAAATCTTTAAAGGCTGTAATATAAACCAGTACATGGATCTGGCATTTTCCTAAAAATAAAAATAGTTTTAAACATCTTTCCTTCGTAACATTTAGGTCCTTTCCTAGTTTTGTTTGCAGAATGCTGTGAGTTGGGCTGTGGGACTGACGAAGACCCATGCTGAGACAGAACATCTGTGTCATGACTGACACGAAGGCCCCACAGGTTTCTTAACCACTGAGCCTCAGCACCCTCACCTACACCGGGGGGTACAACAGTGCTGACCCCCCAGCACCACCGAAGGACAAGCAGTCAGTGCCAGGCTTAATGCAAATGACTAGGGATGCACTGAAGTGTCTCTGCACGTGAGTCTCTGGCCACGTTGCCAGTGAATACTTTTGGATAAATCCTGGAAGTACAATAGCTGAGGATATACAATCATTAAAAGGTCATTACAGTGTGCCAAACAATTTTCCCAAAAAGTGAAGCTATGTGTTATCAGAGAAAGAGCTCACCTTTTGGGTCTAGGGAGGCCCATGGGAGTAAGATTAGGGTCTGGCTTAGGAATAGTTTTCCGGATGCGAATCTGTGAGACTTTCTTTGGCCTCTTCTCTGGCTCAGCCTATTTTTAAGGGTTAAAAAGAAAGATGGTCAAGTTGTAAGACATTTTGAATATAAAAAACGCCCCCTTTCCTTGACCCTCAAGATATCACTTCCTTGGTTTAGAGATCACTCTAAGTAAGTAGTTTATGACAAAGCTTCCCCTTCTACTCCTGCCACCAGTATTTTCAGCAACTACTCTTTTTTCTATTATTAAAAGAAATTGTACATTCAGTTCAGATATTGAGTTATCAACATCTGTTGGAGACAGATGTTGCAAAATTGAAATATACCATCATTCACTCATCTTTGAATGCATGAAGCAGCTCTGTGGTCTAATTCTCTAAGCACTGTAAAATTCTATCATCAAGAAAAAAGGATCCAGGAAACAACGTAGATGAAAATATCCAGGGCCCTGGCAGGTGTGGCTCAGCTGGTTGGAGCATCGTCCAGTAGGACTGAAAGCTTTGCAGGTTTGATTCTCGATCAGGGCACATGCCTAGATTGCGGGTTTGGTCCCTGATTGAGGAGTGTGGGAGAGGCAGCTGAACAAAGTTTCTCTCTCACACTGATGTTTCTCTCCCTCCTGTCCCTCTCTCTCAAATCAGTAAACATTTCTTCAGGTAGGGATGTAAAAAACAAAAAAAAAGAAAAAGAGAACAAAGAGAGACCCAGGGTATCCTTTAGTGGCCAAAGATAAAACCCCTTGTTTTGGTCATCTCTGGTACTCAGCTAAAGGTAAAGGTGGTTAAGTAAAGCTACCAGGGACCCACCTGTACCTTTCATGGGATCCGCAGTCACCGATGGACATCTCCTGTGTCACTGTCACCCTACCCCAGCAGCACTTTACACTTACCTCCTTCTGTTCTGGAGGGCTACTTTGTGGATGGGGGCATGATGCTGTCACGCCATCCAGTTCATCTAATCCAGGAACCGGGAACTCAGAAGCTGAAAGCAGGAGCTTGCTCACAGCTGAGTCTGTTACCAAGCAAGACTTTGGTACCAAGGCAGGGAATGGAGGCTCCAGCCTAGCAGCAGAGAGAGAAAAACAGTAGAAAATATAAGCGGATTCACTTATTACTTCAGCACATTCAACTTAATACCCAGACTAGGGTTGAAGGGTTGAAGCCTTTCCCAGAAATGACGTTTCAAGTCACTTCTGGACCTGGCCTGTGTCTGCATGTATAAAAATTTGCAAGAATGCGGTCAATCCATTTCATTGGTATGGAGTGATGAAATAATGTAGAAAGGAACAGATTTTTTGGAAGGGAGAGGACATCTAGCGAACCAAACAAATGAAAAATGTACATGGATGAGATCAATTCCATCCAGGCACTGAAGCTGGCTAAATGACCGAGAAATAGCCTGAGAAGGAACTTGTAGTACAATGAGCTGGCTGAGTGATTCTGACTCTCCCCCCATATCTGGTATCAATTGCACATCCTTCCTTGCTACTTATAATAAAACACTTTTGAATCTAAGATTCAATCTGGTTTAGAAGGAGAACAAGAGCTCAGATTTCCCCATGCCTGATCCATACCATTGGCTAGTATATTCTCCCACTCCCTCACACTCTCTCACACACACACACACACACACACACGCCCTCATGTCCCAGGAGCCATTGCAGGCTTACCTCATCTGACTGCCGCTGGTGTTGTAAGTAGCTTCCATGCCTGGAAGAGGCACATATGGTAACATGGCGAGGCTAAAGTGAAGCAAAAGTACAAGAGCAATAGGTTAGGGCAGTGGAACAACAGCAAAGGTTTTGATGTCATTCAGGTTTGGCACATGACACTCAATTAAAGCCCTAGGAAGATAAGAAATGTCATTCACTCAGAAAGATGAAAGCCTCCCGGTTAGAATTACATTCCCATCACTGGAGAAGAGGCAGGCTGACAGGAAGACTGTTTTCTAACTCAAATGGAAAGAAGGTAGAAATACACATAGGACAGTAAGAGAAAGGAGGGGAACAAGAATGATCTTGACTTTTACACTTTTAAATCAAGTTGTTGAACAAAAATTACAGATAAAAATCTTATACTATACCCAGCCCTGTATTAACTCTATTAAAATAAAACCTGCCAATTTCTATAACCTTATACAAAATTATGAAGAAAACCTTATTTCTTTAAAGCCAAGTTCCACATAAAACACGGCTACATGGAAGAAATCTATTAACAGGATGGTTGGTCCCTTAATAGTGAATCTTTTACTTTTATGAATGGAACAATAGTTTTAATAATCACTTAAAGATACATGAATACACGATGTTGGAGAGCTTTTACTGCCTCTTAAAGTAAAACCTGAATCGGTTTCTACTGAATTTAGAATATAGTACATTATGATAACCATATAGTCTGATTCCTCTTAGAAGAGAAATTTGTTCAATGGCTAGGAAAAACACAGATAGTTCTGATTTTTGGAATGCAACTCGGTATTCTCTGAGGAGGAGTATAGATAAAAGGAAAGTTAAAAAAAAAAAAAAAAAAGGGCTGACCAAATCAGAGATTGGGAAGCCTTAGTTCTAGGTTAGCACAGCTGAAACACTAACCAGGTAGGTGATCTGGTTAGAAAAACACTATGTGCCTCAGGCTCATCATCCATAAAAAAGGCAAAAAAGACGCCTGTCCAAACTATAATACAGAGTGCTGGAGAATAAGGCTCAAATAAGACGCTATGGAAACAAATCAATTTCATCTTTGTTAATTGAAGTCTTGCTTTTTGGGGCTACCCAGTTTATCACACTAAATATTTCTAAGCGTTTTTAGAAAAACAGAAAACTTGTAGATGCAAAGCCAAAGCATACGATGCTAAGGCACTTTTAGAGCCAGTGAGAAGAAAAAGCCCGTACAAACAGCATCCTTTCGCCTTCCACTTGAATTAAAAAATACAATAAAATAAATTTAATTTTAAAAACTAAGTAAAATTAAATTAAAAAATAAAAAGAAAATGCCAGATACAGAAGGTAAGGGAGAGAGAAAATATTCCACACCAGAAAACAGACGACATTTCAGGTGGGAAAAAGTTCTGGAAGAGGGAAAAGCAGGTCACACACCTACCTTCCCAGGGTGAGATGAGTAACTACCCTCCTTATACATTAACCTCAGGAACAAACAGTTTAAAGAAGGAAACATGATAAAAGCTGCGTTTCATAGACACGGAGTAGAGAAAAATTATGAGATTGAAGAGGCACACTGACAAACCAGATAATAAAGTAGTACACCATCATTTAAAACAACTTGACTCATTCTAATGTATTTTTATGGCTGCATTATAAAAAGCAAATGCTTTTCTAGTACTTATAATAGTAATTCATCTTTTAATTTAAATCAGCCACATTTAGGTTCTGGGGAGTTTTCCCAAAACCCCTTTATTTAGTTTTCTGTTAAGATGCCCAGAGAATTTGACAATATGCACCGGCAGCTTTTTAATGACAGAATGATTCTGCCTAAGAGACTGTGCACATACGCAGAGCTCCGGACTATTTGGAATTTGAAGGTTTTTAAAACTATAGCGATGATAAAGGCAAAATAAAAAATGTTTCAAGTTTCTTGTATCCAAAGGATTCCAAATAGGAGGATTTATCTGCTATGCCTAAAGGAGATCTTTGGGGATATAACTAACTCTCGAAATCTTTTTTTCTCCTATTTCCAATTAGCAGGTAAAATAATACTGGTGACATTTTTTTCTTAGTGTTCAAGTCATAAGAACTTTTTTCCAAGTTCACTTAAAAGTCTATAAATTCCACATCTAGAATATGTAAATGCCAATCTTTAAGGACTCTCTGCTCCAGAAAGAAATGCAAAGGTTCATAAACTAGATTTGGTGATGCCTACATAATTAATTTATTTAAAAAGCATTTCTTCTGTATCATTTACCCACCAAACCCTGAATTAGCTGCAGGCTGTGTAATAGTTTGTGAAGAAGTTACAGTTACAAGCCATTGTTTGTCTTTAAATTGTAATGGTATTTGTTTTTGTTTTTGTTTTTTGCAAGGTAAGTACAAGAAGAGAAAAGAGATTCAAAAGATTTGATGGTTTGCAGAATGAATGGACAGAACAAAGAATGGTACAAAATAAAGGCTTCTGAAGAAAATCCAGATTCTGCAGGAAATTAGAAGGGTCTATACTTAAGAATTACTGCCTCATTTTCTCAGCAGAGATTTGGCAAGATATAAACAGAAAGTGCAGACACGAAGATTCTAAATAGCCCTGCACTTCCAGTTGTACCCCTCTCCTCTCCCCAAAGGCAGGAAGCAAACATGGGACATTTACAAAGACAGGGGGCAGTTTACCTGCTTGTGGTGCCCAGAGCTGGCTGTCGCTGGCTGTGAATGGGATGAAGAGCGGAGATTTCGATGGGGCAGGTGGAAGAAGGCCCATGCTGGCTCCAAAGTGATAGCACTCGGCCCACCGAATAGGGCAGAGAACAGAAGATCTTGTCTGCTATGGAGGCTGGAGACCTTAACCCTTTCAAGCCTTGTGTAAACTGGGTCATGAAGAGCCTCTGCATGGTAGGCATATGACTGGAGAAGCTCCGTTTTTTTGTCCAGATTCGATAACATCCAGGGGAACAAAGTGCTAGGAGTGTGTGGAGGCCAAGGACAGAGCAGCCTGCTTTTGCCTGGACTATGGCAGTGCCTCCGCAGTCCTGGAGAGGAACTGGAGGCTGTGGAGGACCCTGGCCATGTGCCTGACTGTGGAGGCCAGTGTCTTCCCTGAATGTGGCCATTCCAGGGCAACCGTGGGACAAGAAGAAAGAAAAGGTCCACTTGGGAGGCTGAGAAGGGCACGGGGCGGCCTCTCCTAAGGCAAGCCTCACTGGAGCGCAGTGCTCGGGGAAAGTCCTTGGGGACTCGGTCCCGCACTCGGAGCCTGATTTCACATTGAAGGATACTGGGAAGGTTTCAGAACTGAACAGCAGCAACGGCATCTTGTTGCTCAAATCTATGAAGCTCATTTTGATGGCTTCGAGTGGATAAAGTGTCAAGGGTTTACTGTTAGGCTTCTTATCCCATCCACTAGCTGTCAAATATGGACTCAGCTGCATTGTATTGTATGAAAACTCATCTAGGAGCCTTTTATATCTGAGCCGCTTGTAGCTTTTAGCCACTGGAAGAAGTTCAGAGGAACAGCGCCGATACCTTAGCTTCTGGGTCTTTGTGGCTGGGACCAGTTTGGAGGCGAGGATGGAGAGCTTGCTGAGTAAGGCTGATTCTTTGGTAGGCTTCCTGACACTCAGGCTCCTTAAGAGATGGCACGGAGCAGCCTTCTGCTTTGGTATGTGGCTAACTAAGCTCCTGGCAGGTACTGTTTCAGGTTCCAGTCGTGTGGGTGCAGACACAGCACGTGAACTGAGAAATTTGTGTGCTTTTGTGGGGATGGTTTCAGAGGAACTCTTTAAAAAGGTAGAATTTCTGATTTTACTTATCTTTCTCCCCATGTTGACTTGCTCCTGACAGGAAACTTTCTTACATGTCCGATGAGGCTGCTTCTTTAAGGGAAGCACTCTTTTCTGGTGTGCAGTGTCCCCAAAGGCACCATACAGTTTGTCACACCTACCAGAATTGGGGTTTTGTGCTTTCTGGGGGGCACCACGAAGGCAAGGACCTATGCACAACTCAATACCCCTTTTTAATGGATGACGTAAGTTTTCCTCCTTTGGGTCTTTCAACTTCTGAAACGGTCCAGTACTATTACCCTTGGCCAGCTTTGCTGGGGTGATTTCTTTAATCATGGTGTACTTATATTTGCAATCCTCAGGTTGGTTCTCATTTTGCACCTCATTTGACAACGTATTAGATGATGTATATTGTTCCAATATTGTATGTGCTTCTTCTTGATGTATGTATTCCTCTTCCCTCTGCAACATGTAGTCCAAATCCCTTCGTTGTTTTTCAGCATCACCAAGCGTCCTCAGGGATTTAAAGTGTGTCTGAGACATCTCACTCCTATTATCGCTGGGACTATCTTCTCTGGTGATCATCTCCTCAGATTGCTCCCCAACAGTAGAGTGATCCAGGGCCCCCCTCTGATGCTCTTCAGTTTCTTCTCCTTTCACTTTAGTTTCTTTTCCCATCATCAAAGGCAGAATTTTCACACTGATGTCAATGCCGTTTCCTTCACTAGGATTACTCATATCCCTTGGTGCTCCTTCCTTCCTCTCAGGCCGGACTGTGCAGTCCTCTACAGCTTCACAAAGCTTTTCACCATCTTTTGGTTTAAAAATATTTTTCAGGTCCGCTTCTTCACCCTGAATGTTAACTCCTGAATTTTCTTGAGAAGACAGGTCTATAGGCATTAGCTCAATGGATTTCAGGCTCTCTGTAGGAACAGAGTTCTCATCTTGCTGTCTAGAAGACACCAACTCTTTTGAGGAAATTCCAAAGGTATTTTCCTGGTCAAACTCAGGATGTATTTCTAGTTTTGATCTTTCAATCATCCCTAGAGATGCTTCTTTAACTTGTTGTTCGTGATAAATATGATTTAAAGACACATCAACTTTATCCAATATTCTTACATTTGGTTCATGATCTGCAATAGATTCCATCTCACTGGCAGAAGAGTCTGGGCACGCTTCTATTTCACAGTCTTTTAATGATCTGCAGACTTTCTCTTCACATGATTTTCTTATTTCAAGAGATTCCACTGCAGAGGAAACAGCATCTGGGAAATCGGAATCCTGGTCGATCTTTCCTATAAATGCAGCGTTTGCGTCTCCTCTCTGAGACAAGGCACTCCTCGAGGTTTTGGTTAACACCAGTCCACCTTGCTGCGCACCACCATCAAGTGTGCCAGACGCCCTTACGTCCAGCACGCCTTCTGTAGGCTTATTACTGCAGTCTGTGTAGATGATGTCCGCCATACCATCTGTGGACTCCTCACAACCAGAAGTCCTTTCAAAGGCTCCTTTTAAACAGCCCCTTTTCAGACTGCCACCAGATGATTTGTTATTGGCTGTGCTGAACGGCAGATCCTTTGGGTTGCGGCTTACCTCTGTGTTAGGCTCCGTGATGGAGTCTCTCTGGTCACTGCCTACTGCCTCCTTAGCTATTTTATCTTCACTTCTGCATTCATCTGGTATGTCTGCATTACTTTGGCAGTCAAGAACTTCATCTGTCTTCTGATCAAGACTTTTAACTGCTTGGTTCATGTTTTTAAAATTGGGGGACTGAGCAGTAGGAGACTGGTCCAACAATTTTTCAGGATTTGGAATGTTTACAGATTGGTTTAGTTCTTGTGTGGCACAATCAGAGACATTATATTTACAAAACACAGCCTCTTTGGGTGTATCCTGTTCCTTTAATTCTTGCCCTTCCTCACTGGGTTGGATGTGATTAGTGGTGTGAGTGGTTTTGTTTGAAGCTTCACTATTTAATATAGCTGCTGTCCTTTCATTTCTGATCTTATCTCCTGGAAGGCCGCCCTCAGTTTCTTGTCCATTAAGTTCCCTTTCCTGCAATGTGTAAGTCGCCTTACAGGTGCTATTTTCCAAGGAGTCTTCTCTTCCTGGAGAGTGGCGACTGCTGTGCTGGAATGCATTTTCATACTTTGTTATCAAAGAGTTTTCAACTGCCTGGATGGTTCTGCTAGACTCAAAAGCAGCACACACAGAGCACATCCTCTCTTCTTGTGCATTTTTTCCCATACAGTGGCAGCTAGGCAAGTCTTGAGACTGAACATTTGGACATTCCATGACAGAGACCTCTGGGGGCAAGACAGCTGCTTCTTTCTGACTTGGGAGAAGTCTGGAATGTGGGTCTTCTGTTCCTGAATCAGCCATTTTGTTTTTGCTTTCCAGGCTTCCTGGTTTGATATTCAAGGTTGGACTGTTTGAAGAAGCACCACAGGTTTTGTCACCTGGTGGGGAGATGTCATTCATTTTTGTCTTCATGGGAATGGTTTGGGTATCAGCAGTGATACTGGCTCCGTCCTCTAATGGAAGGTGATGGCTCTGTTGGGAATCCTCGCTTATTGCTAAAGGCATCTCTTTGTTAATTGGCAACTTTGCATGGTCTTGAGAATTAAGGGACACTTGATTTAAAACACATTCGCTTTCTGTTTTGCTTAGAACCAGTTCGTCAGTACAAGGAGGGTCAATTATCTCACAGGCAATGCTCTGTTCATCTAAATGTGGAATATTGTCCTGTAAAGTCTGTACAGCTTTTTCTGACTCCGCTCTGTAATCGAAGTCTAGAGGTGATGACAACTGAGCAGTATCTTTCTTGGGTTTTGATTCCTCATTTACAGGACTTATCTGGCCCTCTGGCGTTTTTTTTCCCATCATAAATTCATTATATGATGCTTCATTTAACTGCGTGTTGCCTTCCAGATTTCTCTGCATGCTGACTGAGGAATCAGGGTCTTTACTGTAAATCTTTTCACTTAACATACTGGGCTCGATCCTGGTTGTCTGTTCTGGCTCTTTGGGCTGCATCGAGGAACTAGTAAAGGTTTCTCTATGGTCCTCATGCTTTGTTAAGCTACCTTGAATGTCTAGAGTGATTTCCAGATCTTTTTTTTTAAACATTATTTCTGTGGCGTCAGTAAAAGAACTGGGCGTTAAAGAACCAGAGTTGTCTGTGTGGATACTGCCTCGAATGCAGTAGTGATTGGGGAGATTTCCTTTTAGGGAGGCAGCAGTCTTTTTTCCTCCAGAACAATGACCAGTGGCAGTCTCTTCTGGCTGCATGGCATTAACAAGAAAGAGTTCCCCTCTTTCACTCCTGGGGTTCAAAAACTGTTCTTCATTTTCTTCTCCGGAAGCCAAATTCTTGCTCTGATCATCGCCATCAAAACAGGAATTATCTGTCTTTTCAGCAGATCTCTTTAGCAAGCCATCACCTTCAAAACCACATTTTTCTAAGGATGTTGTTCTGGATTCTGGACCAGACAAACTTGATATGAAATAGGAAACTTCAGAATTTTTTCCTAAGGGTTCTACAACATCTACGTTTCTCATGGGTCTGGGACTGCCCTGTGCAGAACCGTGTTTTTCATTACGGTGGCCAAGAATCTGTTGGTGATTGTCATCTGCTTCACAGACAAGGATTAACTTACACAACTCTTCCTTCCCATTGTCCACTTTGGAAATGGCACTGTTCCCTGGTAATAATGACAACCAAGAAGAACAAGTTTTTAATTCTTCACATTCTTTTTCTTTAGGAGTTGTTTCTGTTAATCCAGGGTCCGCAAAGTTTAAAGCCTCTAGGGAAACTAATGTGCTGGTTTCTGAAACCTCATCACTGGTCATGATTTTGTCTACTTCTGGGTAATCGCTGCACCCAGCTGAGAGACCTTTACTCACATTGCCATTCTTGTGTCCTTCATTATTATCCGTCTTAGTCCCATTGACCTTCATACCTTGTACTTCTTCAGTAGATTTTAGTAGAGTTTCAGTTGTAATTTGTACATTTCCTTCTGCACGAGAGAAATAAATCCAAATCAGCATGTAATCACAGAAAATCATTTGTTCTACCTTCATGAATTTAATCATGCAACAAATGGCAACAACAAAAATGTCTAACTCAAAAAGAGAATTGCAAAGTTACTGCACTATAACATTGGTTTTGTTCTCTGCAGAGCATGACAAATAGCCAAAAGTGTACCTGCAACAAACAGGCAATTGTGAACAAATGCCCCTCTCCAAGTGTTACTTAAATGTACTTACGTAGCTAAACAAAGGACTACAAATGAAGACACAAGCCTAATTCAGAGTCTCAAGAAGATTCTATTCTAAAACATTAACAAAGCTGATTTACAATATAACAGTTTATATTATTAGAATACCTTATTACTTGAATAATTAAATACTACGTAAGTCATAAATAAGTCACCCCTTTGAAAAAGAATTGTTATACATAAAACATTAATTTAAAAGACATTAATTTGTAAGTTGAATATTTGTCTTGAACACAGTTACCTGGAATAACTGCCTCCCTACAAGACTGGTCATGGGCTGGGAAGCATTGAAGCTAAGTAATAGTTACATGGGGGTTTAGAATGCTCCCCACTTTCGAATAAATTTGAAATTTTCCATTATAAAGCATTAAAAGGCCAAAATTCTGCTAAGCAGAATCCACATGCAACTCATAAAGGAGTTTTACTGTACAGAATTTCTCTAAAATTCAAGGTATAGGCTGTAATATTAAAAAGCTGGTGTGGCTCAGTGGATTCCATGCCCGCCTGCAAACTGAAAGGTTGCTGGTTTGATTCCCTGTCAGGGCACATGCCTGGCACAGGCCAGGCCCCTGGTCGGGGCCATGTGAGAGGCAACTGATAGATATTTCTCTCACACATCGATGTTTCCCTTTCTTTCTCTCCCTCCATTTCCCTCTCTCTAAAAATAAATAAATAAAATATTTTTTTAAAAAAGTCTTTATCCTACTCCCTTTTTAGAAAACAATCCCCAAATCATTCACGTTCATGTGAATATGTGCATATGTATGAACGCACGTGGGTATATAACGGGACACCTGCACTAAACAGATAACACACTATGCAAATAAATCTAAAGCTCTAATTCATTAGAATATAAACCCCATAAGGGTATGGATCATGTTTATCTTGCTCTCTCTCCTCTTCACTAGAGTCCAGCGTAATATCTGGTACATAATAAGCACTCAGTAAGTATCTGTGGAATTAATAAATGAATGCAGTTAGTTCAAATCAGCAAATGCTATTAACAGCACTTCCTAGGGCTTTCCCTACCCATTTCTCCATTGGTAGCGAGAGCAGTGATTTTTAAAGAGCAACAATTCGGAGCAGCAGGCTGGCTGGGTGCTGTGATTTACTTACCTCTGAGTCTGTTTCCTCCTTTGAAAAAGAGGGGGAGTACACTTACCTCTGTGCTATTTGGAGGATTAAATAAAGTAAAACATATAAAACACCACCTGGTACAGTGCCTGCCATTTAAGGAAAGGTGCCTTTCCTTTGCTCTGCTCTCTTTCATTACTTTACTGGACCTGAGAATAGTTAAAATGATACACTTAATAACTAGACTAGGATACAGTGTTCAAAAATATTTGGAGTCAGCATATATTAGGTAGATAAATGAATATTGGATTCAGTAAATTTATACAGATACAAATCATGGATGAAACGCAGCCTTGAAATACTAAGGCCTCACACGGTATATAGCTTTTTGAAACTAGCCTACTTTCCTTATCACAGCAGACCCTATGTATGAATTTCTAAGCAAGCATAAATACTCTGAACAGTTTTATTTTATCTCTCCAGTGAACGCTACAGTATTCATCAAATCATTCATGTATATTCCGGGCCTTTCTACTCTGTTCCTGTACCATCCTACTTGTATTTGTCCTTGTATCTGCTCAGGAAAATGCTGCAACTCTTCACCCATCCCCAAACTGTTTACTGTGCAAGACACTTAAGGCGAAACTCCCTCGGAGCCCCTACCTGCTGAAAGAACACCTGTTCTCCACTTCATCGAGAGTCTTGAGGAGGACATAGGGGAGCAGCCATTTCCCAGGGGGTAGGGCAGAAGGTTGGGCGGGGAAGATGTATACTGTGTACAGCTTGAAAGCAAAATGATACTCTGCTCACTCTTGAACTTTAAAGGAAAGTTTGGGGCAATTTCATGTTTATTAGAAAGTTTTCAAAAGGCTATGGAGAAAGGTGGTGCCCACGTCTCAGTACTTGTACAGATTAGATGAGTTAATACAGGTAAAGCTATTACAAGCGTTAGACGGAGTCCATGCTTGGTCAGTGTCAGCCACTCCGTGGATTCACACTCCCTTGTACAACATCTCCATCAAAAACCTCTGTAATTCTGTTTCTCAACTATCTGTTTAATATATCTCATCCATAGGACTGGAGCCACTGGAAAGAAAGAACTAGGTCTAATTATCACCATTCACTCAGCACCAGGCACTGACCCTGGCACATGGCACACTGTAGATAAATAACAGATTTGCCTAAATGAAGAATTAGAAGATTAGGGAAGTTGTTAAAACTATTAGGTATACTCATCTCTTGCTGGTGTGGTTCAGTGGATTGAGCGCCGGCCTGAGAACAGAAAGGTCGCTGGTTCAATTCCCGGTCAGGGCACATGCCTGGGTTTCAAGCCAGGTCCCCAGTTGGGGGCCTGTGAAAGGCAATCATCACACATCAATGTTTCTCTCCCTCTCTTTCTCCCTCCTTTCCCCTCTCTCTAAAGATAAGTAATTTCTTTAAAAAAACTTTCTGGATATGTATCTGAAGTATCTGCACCCCCATGTTCACTACAGCATTATTTACAGTGGGCAAAACATGGAAACAACCTAAATATGCACAGGTAGATGAATGGATAAAGAAAATGTGATGTGTGTGTGTGTGTGTGTGTGTGTGTGTGTGTACGGTTATTTTAAATCACTAGCTATACTGGAGAGTGAAATATGTATCCTGTGAGTTAGGGGCCCATTTTAGATGCACAGGAGTTTTGTGACCTCCACTAAAGATCCTGGGCTTGCAGTTTTATAATAACCATTTTAAAAGTGCTATGGTTGCAGAAACTGGCAAATCAATCCTAAAACTCATATGAAAATGCAAGCGACACATAACAGCCAAAACAATCTTCAAAAAGAACAAAGGTGGCAGACTCATACTTCCTGATTTCAAAACTTACTAGAAAGCCACAGTAATAAAGACAGTGTGGCCCTGGTCAGGTGGCTCAGTTGGTTAGAGTGTTGCCCTGCGCACCAAAAGGTTGCAGGTTCAATTCCAAGTCAGGAAGTGTATGGGAAGCAACTGATCAATATTTCTCTCCCATTCTCCCCCCCGCCCCTCCCTTCCTCTTTCTCTAATATCAATAAACATATCCTTGGGAGAGGATTTAAAGAAAAAAAAAAAAAACAGAGTGGTACTGGCACAGGATAGACATAAAGACCAAAAGAACAGAACAGAAATAAACTAACATTCACAGTCCCTTCGACAGAGGGACCAAGGATACTTTTCAACAAATGGTACTGGAACAACTGTTTATCCACGTGTGAAAGAATAATTTTAGTCCTTAACTCACATCATACAAAAAAATTAACTCGAAGTGGATCACAGATCTAAATGTAAAAGCTGAAATGATAAAAACTCTTACAGGGAAACACAAAAGTAAACCTTGACAACCTTGGGTTGGGTAATTATTTCTTAGCTAAGATACCAAAAATACAAGTGCTAAAAAAGAAGGGTGATAAGCTGGACTTCATTAAAACTAAAACCTTTTTGTGCTTTAAAGGATAACATCAGCCCTGGCTGGTGTGGCTCAGTGGATGGAGCACCAGCCTGCGAACCGAAAGGTCGTGGGTTCAATTCCCAGTCAGGTCACATACGTGGATTGTAGTCAGGGGCCCCAGTTGGGGGCGTGTGAGAGGCAACAGATCTATGTATCTATCTCTCGCACATCAGTGTTTCTCTTTCTCTCTCCCCAGCCCCTCCCTTCTCTCTAAAAATAAATAAAATCTTAAAAAAATATTTAAAAAAAAGCATAAATCAATAAGTGAATAAACAACCCACTGACTGGGAGAAAATCATCTATTTGATAAGGGATCTTTATTTAGAATACATAACGAAACTTTACAACTCAACAATAAGATGACAAACTAATTTAAAAACAGGCAGAGGGAGTATAGCTCTCCACTCCTTAAGTGTAGGCTGTGCATAGTGACCTCCTTCCAAGAAGCACAGTGTGGAAAGGGGTGAGAAGAGTAAACTTACAGTGGAGAAACCTGCTACATATAGACTTACCTTTTAACCCAGCAATTCCATTCCCAACTCAAGGAAACTGAAAACTTTTGTCAACGCAAAACCTGTACACAAATGCTGACAACAGTATTATCATAATAGCCAAAAAGTGACAAGAACCAAATGCCCATCAACTGATAAATGGATAAGACTGAATATTATCCAGCCATCAAAAGAACGAAGCACTTATACACACTACATAGATGAACCTTAAAATCTTTATGCCAAGTGAAAGCAGTCAGTCACAAAAGACCACACATTCTAAGATTTCATTTATATAAATTGTCCAAAATAGGTAAATCTATAGAGACAAAAGTAGAAAAGTGATTGGAAGAAGCCAGGTGTAAGATGAATGACTCAATGGGTCATGCTTTCCTTAGAGGGTGATTAAGTTAAGTTGATGGTTTCGCAACTCGTTAAGTATGCCAAAAAAACAAAACAAACAAACAAAAAGCACCCCAAATTGCACACTTTAAATGGATTAATTTTATGGCATGGAGATTTATCCCAAAAAGTTGTTTTTAAAAAAGTGCTTATACTTGAATTATAAGTAACATCAGAAAACTTAAGACTTTTTGGGGGTGTTACAGTCATATATCCATAATTTGGAATAGACATGTGAGGGAGTACAAGGATTTAATAGCATTTCTGTCAAAAGTTTTCCCTGGATCAAAAAATCAGGGGACTAGACCGTGGAAACGAAATATGACATCAGTTTTGGTTCATCCTACATCTCATCCTCAAAAAGATAGGTAACGAATTTTAGACATACTGTCATCTCACGGGAAAGGAAGCTCTCCTGCGGAGGCTCACAAAGGCTGACGAGAGGCAGGAAGACAGTGCAGACAATGCTACAAGCTCTCATCATCTAAGCTTCTTTCACGCACTGGATGTCTGCCTTCCCAAGTTACAAATACATGAACGGATCCAGCTCCTTAACTGGAACTCTAGAGTAAAGCTTTACTCGTAATTGCCAAAACTAAAAACAACTCAAGTTTCCCTCAAATGGGAAATAAACAGCTATGATGCAACCAGACAATAGGATCCTCTCCAGCATGAAGCAGCAATAAACCACTGATACACATGGCAACATACATAAATCTTAAATGCACCATGCTAACTGACCAGATTTGAAGGCTTCTACTGTATTATTACACTTACAGAACATTCTGGAAAATGTCCAGGGACAGAAAACAGATCAGTGGTTTCTATAAGGGCTGGAGTTGGCAAGGGGGACAGACTCTCTATAAAAGGAGCCTGTGATGTTCAGTGCTGGGTGATGGAAATATTCCACATCTCGATTGCAGCGGTAGTTACGCAACTGTATGTTTGACAACTCACAGAACTGTAGGCACACACAAAAGGGTAAATTTTATTGTAGGCAAGTTACATTTTAACTTAAAAAAAAAAAAAAAGAACGGAAAAAACAAATCAGTTCCCCAAATGTCTAGATTTCTTCCATGTTGTCACAAATGGATAGAGTGCTAAATAATTTTTCAACTTTTCATCCACCAAAGTATAAATTATAGGAAGGTAATGACATAAACAGGGAATACAAAACAGGAAATAGTCATTCCAAAGTATATAAACAAATTTATAAACTACAAGAATCTAGCTGTATTCTTGTAGCAATAAACAGCAGGTACAAAATAGACAGGGGGAGGTTAAAAATAGTATGGGAAATAGAGAAGCCAAAGAACTTATATGTTTGACCCATGAACATGAACTGGGGTAGAGGGGAATGCTGGTGGGAGGGGAGGTACAGGATGGAGGGAAATACAAGGCGGACAAGTGGGTCAACTGTAATAGTATAATCAATAAAATACATTTTAAAAAGAGAGTGAGAGTCATGTGATCTGGAATAAGAGAGAGGTCGGAAAGTTGGCAGTCCGGTAAGTCACCAGAGCTAGCAGTGTGGTGGTCGGGGACCTGCCCAGCCGCCCAGATTCGAGTCTGCTGGGAGACGATGGCGGCACAGCTGACAGAGCTGGGGGGGACCTGCCTAGCCACCGGGATTCATGGAGTGCTTGGCGCTGAACTGTGACCGGGAATGCTGAACCACAGACTTCTGGTTTTCTAAAAAACAGTACCTCTGACTGGTATGTTCTGAAACTAGCCTGGTTTGGCAAAGGGAGGCAGGACTATGTGTTTTGGGGTGGTTTTAAAAGGGAGCAAGACTTAACGGCAGAAATCTGTCATTATTCTAAATCTGTACAACCTTTAAATAAATAACCCCTTTCCTTTTTCAAAAAAAAAAAAGAAAAGAAAAAAAGAACCTAGCTGTATACAAGGAATAAGGGCTTTATTGATAGGTTCCATCCATCTACTATGATGCTTAACTTATTCACCTAACAGAAATAGAAGCTTTTAAAAGATTGTTCTCACTTTGGCTGAGTAGCTCTGTTGGTTGGAGACTTATCTCAATAGGCAAAAATTGTGGGTTTGATCCCCAGTACAGGTACATAGAAGCAATCAATGAGTGCATAAATATGTAGAACAACAAATCAGTGTTTCTCTCTCTCAAAAAAAAATCAACAAATTTTTTTAAAAGGTTGTTTTAACTTCAACTACTAAAAAATTTAAACTCTCTTGTCCCCAGAATTATAGGTAAGGTAATTTTCCCCTCCTTGACTGCTTTCACCTCTGCTTCCAAATGTATTTCCATAACGCTATTCCCGGTGACCCTCTATTTCAGATTTCCCAAATAAGCCTTAAGGGAGATCAGTACTGTGGGAACTAAGTCCCACAGTGATTAGTGGGAACTAATACTGGTTCTATTCCTGGTACCCATTTCATCTTTCTTCTACACAGAACCTTCCTAAAGAAGCCCAGTTATAAGAAACTCTCTGAAAATGAAACAAAACTTGATAATGCCAGTTTTGTAAAATATTAAACAGAAAATTATGGAGAAACAGCTACAGTAAAACTCAGAATTAAAAAACAAACAAACAAACCCAAAAACTCAGAATAGCAGAAAGGGGAAGGCACCAGTCAGAGTGCCCGATGGGAGGACACTCCTGCTTTGTGAAATACCTGTCACTGCTCCCCACATCCACTTCTCTTAGGTCTGTTTCATAGCAATCAAGAAAGAAGGAATGAAATGCAAAATAAGGTCCTGCTAATTAAAGACTCCTTTTGGTTAACACTAAAGTCCTATTATAGGATTGAGTTTATTCTTCTTTCACCTAAATGAGCCACAGCAGACATGACTGTAAAGGACCTCAAAATTCTGTGATGCCATGCTAACTTGGGAACACTGTGAATGGGATATTATTTACAGAGAAGGAAAAACAATGCACCAAGGGACGACTGCAGTAGCCTAGGTTCACTTACTAAGCAACTCAGTGCATGGGATCCAAATCTATTCCTCAGCATATTCATAAACTTTAATATGCTCAGGACTAGTAGCTATGATCTTGGACGGAGTGAAAATTCTGGCAACTGGGTTCTCTTGAGTGAGCATACAACTAGATTTCTAAAAAACATTCGATTCATTAATAAATGATAAGTTGGTAGATGCTTGATCCTAACCTTGGTAAAGCAAGCTGAAATGCTGGCCACACTACAGTAGAGCATGGGCATCTGTTTAATTCCGATCCACAGTGGCCACATGTCCTGCTTTTGTGCTCCCAAGGGCTCAATTCTTTCTCACATCTGCCTTCACAGAACATTCCTTTCTGCCTGGCTATGACTGTCTGGGAGTCTGTACAGCTAAACTCATTTCCTCCTATGTAACACAGGGAACACCTTGGAAGGTTATGGGGGACTGAACAGAAGACCAAGCCCTAGTATCAGTCAGGCACTAGGTCTTTGCTGCCAAAAGCTCTAGTAAAACCCCCACCTCAAACACAGAACCTTGCATATGGCTTTGGGGGGCGGGAAATAATTCACTTTAACAATTTAAGTCATTAAAGAGGAACGGTATTAGGACAGAGAGAAAAGTGCCACAAAGTATTTATCTGAGGACACTTTTCAGAAGAGCTCATCTTATCCATGGCTCAACATGGACCTCTTCTTTAGGGGAGAGTAATTGGGTTAAGTGCAAAAGCTCAATTTCCTCATATAAAATAATTGTAGTTTTCCTGTTTAAAAGGCCAGTTCAGTTGATAAATGAAAGTGTAATTCAACACATAGTAACTTTGCGCTTTCAATGTGGGTGAAAACATACCAACACACTAAAGACTCAATATAGCGGTACTGGAACCCCACTAAAAAGATCTTGGGGTGGGGGGAAGGGGTGGTGGCATTAAATGCATCCCTTGTAAGGCCGTGAGAACCGGGTGAGACTTATTCACAAAGAGACATTTCTCATCTTCAGAGCTTTAATCTATACTGGACAGCCAACCATTTGAGCCCAGAAAAAAACATCCAGCAGCAGGAAGCAGGGTGATAAACTGGGACAAGTGTCCTTTTTCATAAGGTTGATTTGTACTTCCTTTTCTGTCCAGGCAGCCAAGAAGTAGAGTCAAATCTGATACTGCAATAGGGTCATATAATTAAACTTATTTCCTGTGCGTGGTCTTTTCTTTTCTTCTTTTGTTGCAGTTCTGATTATTCTAGATTATTAACGTTAATTATATGATATACACACGTAGTCCTCTCTAAAGTTACTTAGGTTATTTTCAGCTTGAGATAGGGGAAGAAGAATCCGGGTTCAGCATTCTCTTTTGGGCCTCAGCTCCCTCCTCAATCAATCAAAATAACTAACTAACTAACTAACTAACTAACTAACTAACTAAAGGTAGGTAGTATCTCAGATGCCTGTATCCACCCATTGTTTTGAGAAGCAAAATGAGGTATCGGAAATGAAATGCCTTTGTAAACTCTCAAGATAGCCCGGAGTGAACACTTTCTCTCATCCCTGCCTAGGAGACAGGAACAGATAGACTGCCACAATGCTGAAGGTACAGAGTGGACTCCTCCCCTGTCCATGTTAACCCTGCCAAACAGGCAGTTTCATTCTATAAATTCAAATAAAAGATCACACATCAGCAACTGTGTATAAGATCCAACACACTGTCAGTTGAAAATCATTACAGAAAAAGCGGGACTCGAACTACTGTCATAAATAGAGCACTGTTCTTTAATCCTTGGGGCCTTCATGTACGTCCACAGGCAGTATCAAGAACTTCTATAGTCAAGTCCATCTTGCAAGGGCCTATAATCCTTCCATTCCCGATGCAAAATGGAAACTGTGAACAAAAACAGTGTGTGAGTGGCAAAGATCCGAGGGAAATAAATACCTTTGCTCCTCAGACAACCTTCAGGGAAGTCCACGCATGCAAGTTCCTTGCGCGATGGCATCAGGAGGTCCTCCTGTAGTGAGAAAATCAGCAGTCAGGGAGGATTCAGACGAGCTCACGAATGCAAACTATCCTCCGAGAGACTTCTTTATGATTCCAGAAATCACAAAGGTTGGGGAACTGAAGGAAACCTCAAATTTAAATAAATACAATCAAGAACTTCCACTTCTCTAGAATTTGAGCTTTAAAAGCCAAGTTTCCCAAGATTGGGAAAACAAAGGTTTAAGATGCTGACCTGCAGATCCATACAAAACCCTACAAATACCTTCTGAATCAAGAAACAAATAACTGCAACGCAATTTTAATTCCATTTCAAAGGAAAACATCAAGGTATCTCAGTCCTTAACCATTCTAGATATATTCTCAATTGTCTTCCCCAAGTTTCTTCCCAAACTTCTTAGAAGGGCTACTTTTTTTTTCCTTTTCATCCCCCTTCACAGGAGGAGGGGATAAGGGAAAACACCATCAGTAACAACCAGTTTCCTCCTACAGAAGGGAATTCAGAAAATTGGGAAGGGGCAACTCAGAATGTGCTCAGCACGGCAGCAAATGGTTTGGAGCCCCATAAGGTTAGAGTTCTATCAGGATTACCAGCTGGGAGACACTGATAGACCAAAGACGGCTGCTCACACTAAACTTCTTCTGGGTCATTTATTTGCTTGTCCTAAGATTCAAAAAAATTTTTTTCACAGTGATTTAATCAGTAAGCACAAGATTCTCACATAGCATTCATCTAAATCTACACACAGTGAAATCATTGTTACAGCTTTTAATAATTCTTATAACATTTAAAAAGTCCCACCAAGAAAAGAAAAAACAAGCAAAAGCTATTTGGGCTTTAAGCAAAGTTCTGTGGTGGAAAGAGAACCCACAAAGGGGAGAAGACAAAAGCAATGGCAAGTACGGGTGGACTTAGCAGAGATAAAACATCATTACTGAAACTGCTCAATGAGGACTCGCATGGACTGTCCTATGAAATGCAGGACTATGCTTTCATCTTGTCGTGAAGCTTCAGTGTGGAATACTTTTGCAGAGCATGAACTTAAAAACAAGTATTTTCCGGATAACTTATGTGTAACACTACCAAGTTTGCAAAAAAGTATGAATTCTAGCATGATGCCAGACCGAACGTATTTATAAATGGGGAGAAGGGAAAGCTCTTTCTCACCATTGAAGATGGAATTAGAAAATCACTATTTGGCAACAATCTCAGTAAGCATTATCTCAAGAATTACCTTCAAACATCCTCAACAGATGTTCAAATTAGTGGTTAAAAGTTTGAGAAACAGAAATATTTATATAGTTTCAAAGTATTTCCCCACAAGACAGTTAATAATTATAAAGGGGAAAATAGTAACTTTATAGTGTAGAAACCTGGTAACACCCCTGAACTAAGTGAAGGAAGTTTACCTCCCCAGGAATGAGGTACCCCAATACCATGTGCTTCCTGAGAGGATGCACGGAAAGCCAGCGTCACTTCTGTGGGTTCCTGTGCCCCAAACTCATAACACATCAGGCATAAAATGCATAATCTAATCATGAGGGGACATTAGACAAATCCAAAGTGAGAGAATTTCTACAAAATAAATGGCCTGTACTCTTCATAAGTGTCAAGGTCACGGGCTGAGGAACTGTGACAGAATAAAGGAGACTAAAGAGATGTGACACCTGAATGTCACAAGTGATCCTGAATTTTTCCTGGATCGAAAAAAAAAAAAATTTTCTTTTCCTTTGCTTCAAAAACCATCAGTGTGACTTGGCCAAATCTGAATATAGTCTATAGATTAAAGTACTTAGATCAGTGTTAATTTCTTGATTTTGACTGTGGTCATGTAACAGAATGTCCTTGCTTGCTAGGAAGTACACATTGAAATATTTAGGCATCATGTCTGCAAAAATATTCTTAAATTATTCAGGAAAAAAAAAGGCAACGTGACAAAATGTTAGTGTGAGGAATCTGCATGAAGGGTATATTGGCATTCTTGGTACTATTTTTGCAACCTTATCTGTGTCTCAAATTATTCCAAAATAAGAGGTTAAGAAAACATCTTTATTATAGTTATATTTGATCCTTTCCCCAAAGTGATACTCTCCACTTCCCCAGTTCTCAGGGCGAACGTTTGAGGTGTGTGATTAGGTGCTTTTTAGAATATTTCTCTAGGTTAATGCTTCATGGAAAAGGCAGAGTGCCAGTATAAAATATTACGAGATGAGTCACTGTGCTCTGTTCCAACCTCAGGACTCCCACCTACTAGCTAGCTACACAGAGCTGAGAGCAAGCCTATTGGTGGAATAAAATGGCAACTGCCTAAACACCTAACGAGATGTCCTGTCAGGACTGGATGCTCCATGAGCAGAAGTTCCTACTATTCATTAGCCTTCAGACACCTGTTATCCTGTTCTGTGAAAAAAACCGATGGGACGAATAACAACAGATTCTGGTATGTTGTCTCAAGTTACTACCCTCGATTTTTCTGTGCCTTCAAGAGCCTCTTGAAGCGAGAGCTAAGCCCATGTCAGCAACATGCAGGTTTCTTCAGATTCTAAAGGACCGTGGTGAGCTTGTGCAATTAACCCCACTGGCTCTGCTCCCTGGAGGGGCTGCTGGGAAATTAGTCCCGCCCCATCTGCTGCTGGAAGTAAGGTATCCTTAGCTGGAGGCCCCAAAATACCCTGCTGGAGAGCCATGCTGACAGCGGAAGCTGCCATTTCCTCTTCTCCTTGGTTAACCATGATTCCTAACACAGAAGGAGAGAAGCAGAAGCTAGCAGTGCGTGATTCCACTCTCCTCCTGCCTTGTTGACTTCTCTCAAAAAAGTTCTGAGTTAAGAAAATCAAGTTACCCCTCACAGAGGGCTGGAACCCCTACAAGGTTTGAAGTTCAAATATGATCAGGAATTGACTGGGCTAAAAAGGAAACAGAGTGTGAGGCTGAGGTCAGATGCAAGGGACCCCTAACTACCACCGCCGCCGCCGCCACCATGGAGGGGGTCAATTTCCACACTGGGTGGGAGCTCCACCAATCTGGGGGCCTCAGGTGCACAGGAGAGACCCTGCTAAGCAGTGGACATACAGCCTAACAATCCTGTGTGTAACTCCCCTCACCCCTCCAGGCCAGCCAATCATATAACGAACACTCACAGAATTATGAGACACAATTTCCTCTTCCTACAATATTTTAGCAGCTAAATATTCTAACTTTCAGGAGGCAGAGTCCTAAACATTTCTCTCTACCATCTAGACTTCATTAGGTATGGACACCTAATCAGTATTGTATTAACATTTCCTGCAAAATCTGTCTTGAATAAATAGACTTCCAAGATAAAGTTCCTATGGATCCCTCTTTTCAAAATCAAGTGAGATAGTTCCTATAGCATCCTATCACCAACAGACCATAAGAAACACCATGTAATAGTGCAATCTGTTTTTCAAATTGACAGCAAATAAATTCTTCGCCTCGCCCACCCAACACACCATCCCCCTGCCCACTGCTTTGGAATCCAAACCAACTTTTGATACCTCTTCAAGGTTTGGCAGATTGTAGGAAAGTCTTGAACACCATTCCTACCATTAATCTGTAATCTTACTTCCCATTAAAATTGGCTGTATGTCCTGGGGGAAATGCAATGCTCTGATTCATTCCTATGAGACTAGTTTAGAGCAAGAAAAACACACAAATATTTAAGGAGGAAAATGAATATAAATCAGGCTCTTCTGCCTTTATAAGCAGGGTAGTCAGAAGCTCCTCAGGGCCTGAGGTATCTCTGAGAAGTAAGCACTGCTTGTAAACAGACCCTGCTGAGCTCCTCCGAACTTCAGCTTCTTGAGCTAGAGGCAGAAGAAGGTGGAAAGGCAGTGATGATCCCCAGTCTTCAGATGGGACTGCCTATATACTAAACTATGCAATAACAGCTTCATGATAAGGAGCAAATGAGATACTTCCTGACATTTGTAGAAATAGCCATCATTATGTTTATAGCAAAGAACACTGAAAATAAAGATACTTTTTTATTTCTAGATGGGTACTTCCTTTTCCTGCACTTGCATATTTAGAAGGAGGGCTGTCCAACCTGCAGCCCATGGGCCCCAGAGGGCCCAGGATGGCAATGAATGCGGCCCAACACAAAATCATAAATTAACTTAAAACCTTTCTTTTGCTCATCAGTTTTCATTAGTGTTTCGTGTATTTAATGTATAACCCAAGACAGCTCTTCTTCTTCCAGTATGGCCTAGAGATGCCAAAAGGTTGGGCAGGAACAACTGCAGAACACTAACTTTAAATCATCTTCATAAAGCTTAATAAAATGGAGTTTTCTTCCATGTATCCCAATTGAGAGAAAAAACTGGTGGCTTAACATAAGGCACTGATCATGCCAGCTGGGTAAGACATTTAATAATGTTTCCTAACAGTGAATTCTCTAAGAGAACGGCATGATTGAAGTATTGTACCCTGGAACCAAAGCTATTACAACATATTCAACCCAGGCACAGCTCCCACTTTGGTGGGGGTGGGAGGAACAAAATATATGAAAGTTTAAACCCCTGACAGTTTATATCTAAGCCCCAAGAAAATAAACAAACAAACAAACTCAAAGACAACATAAAGAGTTATCTGTTTAGGATGTCACATACTATCTCTTTCATAACTTTTTTTTCTTTTTATATCTTATTCATGAATAAGACCAATCTTCCCACATTCTAGCTGGTAACTTTTGCATGCAACGTAGTTTTTGAACTTGCTTCTCTACAAGTGGGGACTTTAGAACTGAATACATTCTTTCATCATTCAGTCTGGCTGCAGCTGTCCCTTCCACGGTCTGTTCTCAGATACTTCCCCTTCCTTTCCCCCTTTTCTGCTCCCCTCCCTGATAAAAGTGTCCCAGGCCAAAGCACAAAATTGTTAGTTACATGTTTTTATACCTTTTTGATATAATCATAGGCAGGAAAGAATGATTTTTTTTGCTCGTTTACCTTTTCATTGTTGAAATATCACATAATTAGAATACTTAACTTCTTAAGTGGGCCTTTTAAAAATGTTAAGGACAGAGCCCTGGCTGGTGTAGCTCAGTGGATTGAGCACGGGCTGTGAACCAAAGGGTCGGCAGTTCGATTCCCAGTCAGGGTACATGCCTGGGTTGCAGGCCAGGTCCCCAGTGGGGGCCATGTGAGAGGCAACCACACATTGATATTCCTCTCTCTCTTTCTCCCTCCCTTCCCCTCTCTCTAAAAATAACTAAATAAAATCTTTAAAAAAATAAAAAATAAAAATGTTAAGGGCAGTTACAAAAGGACAAAGACTGTATGATACCTTTTTCCTCATAGCCCTGCCAACCAGATACGGTGTCATAATTTTTCATTTTCCTCATTCTCATAGGTAAACTGTGGTATCACATGTTATTTAAGTTTGTATTGCTAATTATGAGTGGGATTGACCATCTCTTCCTGTGTTGAAGTACAACACACACAAACACAGTGAATATCAACTCTTTCTTCCATTTTTTACTGGGCTTTTCATTCCTCAATTAAGGAGTTCTTTATACATTGTAAATATGAGCCCTTTATCTGTGAGATACGTTGCAATTATGTTCTCCCAATTTGTCAGTGTTTTCTGACTATGCGTGTGGGATTTTGCCAATCTAGCAAGGGTTTTTATCTTGAGGTCCAAGGATGTCAGGGCGCTGCAAACCTTCTGAAATGGTATGTCTGAGTTTCTGAAAGGTATGCAGCATTCACTCAGATTTCCAAAGGGGCCGGTGACCTAAGAATGACTAGGAGCTATTGCTACCATGTCTGTCACTGAGCCAAGAGAACGCTTCTGTTTGACAGCCCCCAAATTCTTTTTTTATATATATTTTATTGATTATGCTATTACAGTTGTCCCATTCCCCCCCTTCACTCCCCTCCACCCTGCACACCCCTCCCACCCACATTCCCCCTTTTAGTTCATGTCCATGTGTCATACTTGTAAGTTCTTTAGCCTCTACATTTCCCACACTATTCTTGCCCTCCCCGTCTTATTATCTACTCACCGTCTATGCTACTTATTCTCTGTACCTTTGCCCCCCTCTCTCCTCCTCCCACTCCCCTGTTGCTAACCCTCCATATGATCTCCATTTCTGTGGTTCTGTTCCTATTCTAGTTGTTTGCTTAGTTTGCTTTTGTTTTAGGTGTGGTTGTTAATAACTATGAGTTTGCTATCTTTTTACTGTCATATTTTTTGTCTTCTTTTTCTTAAGTCCCTTTAACATTTCATAAGTCCCTTTAACATTTCATGTAAGGGCTTAGTGATGATGAACTCCTTTAACTTGACCTTATCTGAGCAGTACTTTATCTGCCTTTCCATTTTAAATGAAAGCTTTGCTGGATAGAACAATCTTGGATGTATGTCCTTGACTTTCATGACTTGGAATACATCTTTCCAGCCCCTTCTTGCCTGTAAGGTATCTCTCTCTCTCTCTCTCTTTAAAGGTTTTATTTAATTTTAGAGAGGGGAAGGGAGGGAGAAAGAGAGGGAGAGAAACATCCATGTGTGGTTGCCTCTCATGTGGCCCCCACTGGGGGCCAGGCCCGCAACCCAGGCATGTGCCCTGACTGGGAATCGAACCAGCAACCCTTTGGTTCGCAGCCCGCACTCAATCCACTGAGCTACACCAGCCAGGTGCATGTAAGGTCTCTTTTGAGAAATCAGCTCACAGTCTTACGGGAACTCCTTTGTAGGTGACTGTCTCCTTTTCTCTTGCTGCTTCTAAGATTCTCTCCTTCATTTTAATCTTGGCTAATGTAATTATGATGTGCCTTGGTGTGTTCCTCCTTGGGTCCAACTTCTTTGGGACTCTCTGAGCTTCCTGGACTTCCTGGAAGTCTATTTCCTTTGCCAGATTGGGGAAGTTCTCCTTTATTATTTGTTGAAATAACTTTTCCACTTGTTGCTCTTACTCTTCTTCTGGTACCCCTATAATTTGGATGTTGGAATGTCTAAAGATGTCCTGGAGGTTCCTAAGCCTCTCCTCATTTTTTTGAATTGTTGTTTCTTCATTCTTTTCTGTTTGGTTGTTTCTTTCTTCCTTCTGGTCCACTCCATTGATTTGAGTCCCAGTTTTCCTCCCATCTCTATTGGTTCCCTGTGTGTTTTTCTTCATTTCACTTATTGTAGCCTTCATTTGTTCATCTAATTTGCAACCAAAATCAACCAATTCTGTGAGCGTTCTGATCACCAGTGCTTTGAACTGTGTATCTGATAGGTTGGTTATCTTTTGGTCACTTAGATGTATTGGCTCTGGGGATTTGATCTGTTCTTCCATTTGAGCCATTGTTTTTTTGGGGGGTCTGGTCTTGCCTGTTATGTAGTGAGAGGTGGAGCCTTAAGTGTTCACCAGGGCGGGGCTACCCAGTTGCTGGGTTGTGACACTATGTGGGGGCGGGGTCCAAGAGGGAACAATGGTGCTTGCTCCGCTCTCTCCCAGATTTCAGTCCCTTCCACTGCTTCCCACAAGCAAACCAGGCCCTTCTGGTGCTGATTCCCGGGTGGGTGGGCTTGTGTATGTTCTAGGCCCTTGTGGGTCTCTCCAACAAACTCTCCTGTGAGGATGGGAGTCTCTCCCAGCAGTTCAACCCCCACAGGTGTTTTCTTTTTTTTTTTTTTAAATTTAATCCAATTAGTCTTTATTTTTTTTTTAAAGAATTTATTTATTTATCTTTAGAGGGGAAGGGTAGGAGAGAGGGAGAGGGAGAGAAACATCAATGTACGGTTGCCTCTCGTGTGTCCCCTCCCGGGAACTGGCCTGCAACCCAGGCATGTGCCCTGACTGGGAATCGAACCACGATCCTCTGGTTCGCAGGCCCGCGCTCAATCCACTGAGCTACACCAGCCAAGGCCCCCACGGGTGTTTTCAATCGGTGCTTTTAGGCTTTATTTCCCAGTGCTGGGGCCCTGGGTTGCACCGTCTGTCTCACTCCACGTTTTTGCCTGGTTTATCTGCTCGCAAATGTGTGTCCGCGGTGAGCCAGCCGCCTTGCGCTCCTCACTGGGTCTGCCCACTGCCACCCCACGCCCATGGTCTGCTAGCCGCTGCCTGTGTGCTCAGGACTGCCAACCACCACTTTTCCTTGCCACGACCCCTCTCCGCCGGCTGCCGACTCCGCCCCACTTACCGGTCTGGATGAATGGTTGTTGGACTTCCTTACAGTTCAATTTTCTGTCAGATTTGATTGTTTTTTTGTTTCTAATATTTGTTGTCCTTAATTTTGGTTGTGCAAGGACGCACAGCGTGTCTACCTACGCCTCCATCTTAGCCTGAAGTCCAGAAATGACAGCTCCCAAATTCTTGAAAGCTTCTCTTGATTTTTCTCTTTCATGAGAAAACATGCCTAACAACCTGGTCTCTGCTGGTGTGTTTTCGGGTTGTGTTATTAGTATGAATTTTTATCCAGGAATACATTCCTAGTTTTCTATACTCCTTCCACACAACACCAGGCTCACCACGAGAAGGGGCCAGGATCCTCTTTGGCCAGGAACCCCAACACTGACACATTTCTTGCTTCTCCTCTCACCCCACACCCACCCAGCCTGGTAGCATCTTGAACTCATCTGAGCACTGTGGGGATAGGGGACTGTGAGTATGACACTCTAGCTACAGGATAACCAGAACCCAACAGAACACCACAACCACTTCTCGGTCTGGGAAACACATTTCTGTTCATGTATATTAAGAGCAAATTGGCTTTCCTTGGCTTCCACACCACAAAGTTAATTCTAAGTGACCAGCTAAAACCTGTAGGTCTTCTGTTTCTCCATAAATACTGCTTTTTTGCACTTGTGGAGTTCAATTTATGGAACGAAGTACAAAATCTTACATTTATATGTATTAAATTTCATTTTGCTTTACAAAATTCATAGGATTTACCTATGGTGAAGTTGGAAGGGAGAAAAGGGATGGTTTTTTTTTTAAAGGAACACAGGGAGCCCTGACTGGTATAGCTCAAAGGATTGAGTGTGGCCTGCGAACCAAAAAAAGGTCATCGGTTTGATTCCCAGTCAGGGCACAAGCCTGGGTTGCAGGCCAGGTCCCCGGTGGGGGCCACGTGAGAGGTAACCATACATTGATGTTTCTCTCCACCTCTTTCTCCCTCCCTTCCCCTCTCTCTAAAAATAAATAAATAAAATCTTTTAAAAATTTTTTTAAAAATAAAATAAAAGGAACAGAGGGAAAGTAATTTTCCAGTTTTTAGGTTGGGTGTTCCACACATGTATGTGTAAATGTATTATATTGTGTTCATCACACCTTGCAATTTATAAGTGCATTTTATTTTATATTGAATATTACATTAAGAAACTTTCAACTTGTTAGACTCAGCCCACCATATCAAGAAAAAACGTTTATATCTTGAATCTGTTACCCCATTCATTTTACTACGTTTTTAAGAGTAGATTATCACAGGATAAAATCTAATTATTATATTATTACTTAATGCTTTATCCTAATTATCCTAATTATGGTCAATACATGTAGCCTGCTGCAACAATTAATTGGCCTGTAACCTGTGCAAAGAAATGATATATTTATCAGGTGGGGAAAGAAGCCTAGACCAGGAAGTCCAGAACATATAAGTTATTAGCGGGTTTAAAGTAACGGTTGGCAAACTACAGCCTGCCAGCCAGCAGCAATCATAATAAATGAAGTTTTATTTATACAGCCACACTCATCCATTTACGTATTGTCTGTGCTTGCTTTCTTCACCTTACAACTCTACAGTGGCAGAGCTGAGTAGTTTCAGCACATACCATGAGTCCTGCAAAGCCTAAAATACGTATTTGCTATATGGCTCTTTACAGAAAGTTCGTTAACTCCTGGTCTAAGGCACCATCCAGGGGAGAAAGCACGTTTCCTAGTTCACTCGGCAGGTCTACTCTTCTAGGAATTGGGGTCCATCACAGCTCTCCAACCAGGAGTCCCACCTAACTAACCCCTCTTACTCTGAGTTCAAACTCACAAAGAGAGATTTGATTTCCGTTTTCCTACAAAGTAAAGATTCCACTTTTCACTGTGTGTTAACTAAAGAACTGGCTTTCTGACTGATACTTTAGCCGCTCATGCAATGGGTTAGCATCAATCAGTCCTTTGGAGACCATCACCTCTGATGTACAAAAATAATAAAAGTCCAGTTTCTGGACCTGCAAAGCCCAGGGCTTGCTTCAAATATATGACAATCCTGTTAGGGTATCCATCCTATGAAGCCCTACCTGAATCAACAGCCTCCATCAAAGACATCTCTGTGCCATCCCACTCCAGGATGTTATCACTAATCAGATGCAGAAATACCACGTGACTATTACAAAGAGATTCAACATTTCATATACAGTAGCTATTTCAGAGAAGTGACACTTTTGCATTAAACAAGCACTTCTTTTCTTCAAGTGTCTAATGTGAATCACATGTTTTAGAAGATCATCAAAAAAAAGTTAACACCAAAATCAACATTTTGGAAATGTTTCAAGAATAAATCACAGGCTACCTGTCAGCATCTGTACTTCATCATGTGAAAGGCTGCTCTGGAAAACTGTCATTCATACTCAACTCATCTGAATCAAGATCTCATTTCTTACCTGACTTGAGCTGATCTTTTCTTCAGCGGCTGTGGAATGTTGACATGGGTCTTCCTTTGCTCCCTCACAGGGGTCTCTTACAATTTCCACCTGGTCCCCTTGATCTCTGAAGACCTTTAGCTCCATGCTCTTGGTTTTCTCTTTCCTATCCAAGATCTCAGAAGCCACAGAACCTCCTGCTGTGGAGTCCACCAGCCCACACCGCCCAGGCTCTCCCCCATGATCCAAGGTCTCAAGGGTTTCTTCACAACTTTCCGCAGGAGTCCTCTGCAGCTCCAAGGGCACTGCCCTACTCTGACTTATAAGAGAGCTTGAGGCTCCAGGTTTTACATCTGGAAACAAACTTGGCTCAGGGTCAACATGAAGCTCTTTGGAGACACTTACGGGGAGTTCAGAGAATAATTCCTGTACCACAGCAGACATGGAGGAATCAAGTGGAACTGGCTGAGTCTCTACTCCGGATGACAGCATTAGGGCAGATGTAGATTATGGAGTCAAGTCTTACATCAAACGGTTCACCCTGACACAAATCAAAGGAAGGGATAAAAGTTTAAAACTTTTCAGGGCAGAAGAAAGCTGTCTCAGCTCAAATTGGCGAAAATAAGGACAATAAATGCTACCTCAAATGCCGGCATTACTTGACACCAAAAAATTGTCCTTAAAAGATAGAATTTGTGGGCTTGGGGTGGTGAACACACAATACAATATACATATGCTGTATTATAACACTGTATCCCTAAAACCTATGTAATTTTATTAACCAATGTCACCCCAATAAATTCAATAAAAGAGATTGAATTTGTGGAAAAATAAATTCCTTAAACTTTTAATAGACATTTGTCTAATCTCAATTCAAATACTGCCTTATGAACAATTCTCAATTTAAATCTGGAGAGCCAGCAAATATTGTGGAGAATAAGACATGTCTAAGTATCCAAGAGATAGACCTGAAGCAAACTAGAAGATCAAAACAGCTCTTTACTTGTTTTTAGGGCATGAACTTTGCTCAGTCTGTTCACTGCTACATCCCCACTGTCTGGAATAGGTACTTGACACACAGGTACTCAGCCATAGTTGCTGAATGAATACACACTAAGGGACTCGGAAGAACTTGATTTGCTCACAAGAGTTTGAAGAATTTGATAATCCTTTTAGGGTATCCGTCCTATGAAGCCCTGCCTGAATCAACAGCCTCCATCAAAGACATCTCTGTGCCATCCCACTCCAGGATGTTATCACTAATCAGATGCAGAAATACCACGTGACTATCACAAAGAGATTCAACATTTCATATACAGTAGCTATTTCAGAGAAGTGACACTTTTGCATTAAATAAGTACTTTTCTCTTCAAGTGTCTAATGTGAATCACATTAAGATACTTTCTGAAAGAAGATATAGAGAAAATGGAATTCCATTCCTTCACTGCTCACCAAACACTTGAGTTGTATCTACAGCACAAGACACTACAAAACCAGCTTTTTAGCAGAATCCGTCCTGACTTTCATTCAGCATCTTTGAGATTTTCTAAGTGCCTTCACAGACACCACTCATTTGATTCTCACAATAAATCTGTGAGCCGAGTAGGGCAGCTATCATCTTCCCATTATAGACTTTAAAATCACAACAGAAGCCCTGGCTGATGTGGCTCGGTGGACTGAGTGCTGGCCTGAGAAACGAAAGGTCACCAATTCGATTCCCAGTCAGGCACATGCCTGGGCTGTGGGCCAGGTCCTCAGCGGGAGGCGTTCGAGAGACAACAGATTGGTGTCTGATCAATGTAGCTCTTACACAGATATTTCTCTCCCTCTTCCTCCCTCCCTTTCCCTCTCTAAAGATAAATAAAATCTTTAAAATTACACCTGAAGAGGTTAAAAACGACCTGCCTCAAATATTACAGATATCAGAGAGGAAGGAGGGGGATACTCAGGAGACTTCATTTGAAATGGGAATGTTTAATTTCTTGTATTGGGTGATGGAAACACAGCTTATTTGCTGAAATAATATTTGTATCTAAGTAGTTCATCATACTATGATTAAAGTAGTCAACACACACACACACACGCATGCACGCACGCAGAGCTAGGAAATGGTACCCTCACAACCAGGGTTTCCTGGTGCATAACTTTTCCATTTTAGTCTACCAATAATATGTGCAGTTTCCATAAAATCCATTTCGACCTGACCAAGGTGGAGATCGGTTAACCAAATAAGATATTGCATGCTTTCATTCGTAATGCCTTCCCTAACTCTAAACAAGGAGAGAAAAGATGAGAAATATTCAGCAACTCAGAGTTTATAACAAGGATTTATTGGAGGTAGTGGTGGGCATATCCCTATGGCTAAAATGCACACAGGAAAGGATGTTTCCGAAAGGCAGACGATTTTTACTCCTACAACTTCCTAACATCCAGCTTTCCGCCCAAATAAACATATTTCATACCAGTAAAATCCAGTGCTGGCTACTGAACTGTCTCACCTTCTCTTCACTGACCACAGCCAGATTTCTGGACAGGAGGGACTTTCCAACACACCATGTGAATCCTTATAAACCAGTTTCCTTGGTCTCTGTCTCTATTCCTACCTTGATTACCTGGGGGAACCCGCAGACGTCACTTACACAGAGGCACATGCTCTGTCTCTAAGTGAAGAAGCATCCACTCTTTGAGTACTCCTGGGTTAATGGAAGATCCCATCCTTTCACCTGTGCTATCTGGACTGAAGCCTAGGGCTGAGGAAGAACAGATGACAGGTCCCCTCATTCTGCACCATTCTGCCTTTCTCTTGGTTTTCTACACTGTGGTGGATGGTTTATTCATGTTCATTTGATTTCATCCACCGGATGCCCTCAGTGTTTTTAAGAAACCCTATTCAAATGTAAAAGGATGTAATGCTACACTACTTACTTAAACACTAGAAATTATAGAAAATCAGGCTGCTGGTCCACAAACTTTAGGTAATACAGGAAGGCTGATAAAGAAACTTCAATCTGTCTTGGCTGGTGTGGCTCAGTGGGCTGGGTGTTGGCCTGCAAACTGAAAGGTTGCTGGTTCAATTCCTGGTCAGGGCACATGCCTGAGTCATAGGCCAGGTGTCCAGTTGGAGAGGCAACTGAGTGATGTTTCTCTCCCTTTCTTCCCCCCTCTCTAAAAAGAAATAAATCTTAAACACACACACACACACACACGGCTTGAATCCAAAAAAAGAAGCAAAGAGTATGGCGAGACTCAAGTGAGACTCATATAGTGCTTAGAGAAATGCATCCTTTTTGGAGCTATAACCTTTCCCTTTTCCCTCTAGCTCCGGGATATTTCTGGGGGCACTTTAGATTTCAGGCCATTTCATGCATGTGCATGTGCATGTGTATGTGGGGGTTAACAGAGATAATGCAGAATTGCTATTTGATGCCCTCCCAAAAAGGTAGGAAGTGCTCAATTTTAATTTGGTTCAGTTTCCACTTCCCAACAAAAAAAATAGAGGTTTTTGTTGTCACAATATGCAGGGTGAGACAAAAAGTAGATCTGTATTCGTTCACATGGAAAATAATACATTAATAAATAATAAAATAGGAATAAACTGTTTACACACTCACAACTACAAACCTACTTTTGCCCCAGCCTGTGTAAAGCCCAGAAGGTCACTGCAGTATGAGACACCAGGCAGAGCAGGTTTGCTGGTGGAGATGGGCTCCGGGGGTCTGCCCACCTACTTGTGCTCAAGAGCTCTTCTCTCCATGCGCCACTGAAGGGTGGTGTTCTCACAAGTTTGATCCTTGGTACAGCTCTGTTTTCAGGCTTCACTTTTTCAATGACCTCACCTTTTCTTACGGGTTCTCTGCTATGAGGATGACTCAAAACTACACCTCTAGGCACAGGGTAACCACAAGACTTAATTAAGTCCACTCCTAGTTATAGACCTGAAAACACATATCTACACAAAAACTTTCGTGAATGTTCACAGTAGCACTACTTGTAAAAGCCAAAAAGTGCAAAAAACTCAAATGTCCATCAATGGGATGAATTGATAAAATGTGATCTATCCATACAATGGACTATTACTCAACTATAAAAAGAAATAAAGTGCTGATTCATGACATAACATGGATGAACCTTGAAAACATTATGGGGGGAAAGAAACCAGTCACAAAAGACCACATAACATGAGATCCCATTTACATGAAATGTCCAGAGTAGGTATATCTAGACTCAGAAAGTGAATTAGTAGCTGCTTAGTGCTGAGAGTGGCGGAGAAATAGAAAGTGGCTACTAATGGACAGAATGTTCTGAGATCAATAGCAACGTCCTAGAATTGACTGTAGCGCCCTGACAGGTGTGGCTCAGTGGGTGGTCAGGGCCCATGCCTGGGTTGTGGGCCAGGTTCCTGGTTTGGGGTATGCAAGAGGCAACCATTGATGTTTCTCTCCTCCTCTTCCTTCCTCCCTTCCCCTGTCTAAAAATAAGCAAACAAACAAATAAATAAATTTTTAAAAGGATAAAATTGAGCCCTGGCTGGTGTGGCTCAGTGGATTGAGTGCCAGCTTGTGAACCAAAGGGTCACTGGTTTGATTCTCAGTCAGGGCACATGCCTGGGTTGTGGGCCAGGTCCCCAGTTGGGGATGTGCGAGAGTTAACCACACATTGATGTTTCTCCCTCCCTTCCTCTCTCTCTAAAAATAAATAAAATCTTTAAACAATAAATAAAATAAAATTGATAGTAATAGCTGCATTTGACTATGCTAAAAACCACCAAATTGTATAATTTAAGTTCTTGAACCATATGGTGTACAAATTGTATCTTAATAAACTGATGAAAAACAAGAGAAAACTACCCCCCTTTTCAAGCTCCTGACCAGTTTTACTCCTAAGGATGGTACCCCCCAAACCTAACATGTCTAAAACAGTCCAGTTAATCCATCGAATAGCTGAGCCTTGCTACATGCAAACAGTTATGAGGAACAAGAAGGAATAAAATGCCCTAAGTAAACTTACGTGCTTATTTTTGACCCTGTTGCCCCTCTTGGTAATGACATCCCCATTATCCTAGAGCTCAGACTTGAATCCCCAAACTATGTCTGAATTTTCACTTGCCTTTCAATTAGTACTTGGTAGCCTGCAGACTCAGATGCGGCAGTTCCTCTAACAAATCCCACTCCTTTCCATCTGCATGGTCCTAATTCAAGATTTTTTTTCTGAACACAAACTCATGCAAAAATACACATTTGCTAACCATCTTTATCACAAACAGGCAATATTGATAATCATATAAAAGAGCTCAAAATATTCCTCAGGAGAAACAGTACCTTTACCTTCTCTATCCCACCACAGACACTGTAAACTCACCTTGGCCAAAACAACTTTAAACGCTTTGGTCATTGAAAGATAATTTTCAATTTACAAAAGCTGAAACCCACAAAGCTATCCTATCTCTTAATGCTCTCCCTTATTTTCAAGGGGGTAATTCCCAGAATTTTAACCTATAAAACAACTAGACAAATTGGCTGTCAAAGCCAAACAGACACTCCCTCCTTATTCTCCTAGCTCAATCTGGGTGGTCAAGTGTCTCAGCGGAATCTGCAGTTGAGCCACCAGGAACAGCTGAGTGCCTTGGCTGGAACCCTCAGAGACGGAATACTACTTAGATGCAAGCCTGGAATAACAGCTTAAAATGATTCTCAGCTTACCAGCTTGCATCGCTAAACTCTTCTTTCAATTTTTTTGCCATCTATCGAGATATTGGTAATGCCACAAGACTACAGAAAACCCAAAATTTTAGCATGCAAATTCTTTAATACTAAATCTCTGCACAAAACAGAGCAATTAAAAATGGTGTAGAAATATATCTCTACATAGAAAGCTGCCTGGGCTACTTTATCAAACTACATAAACATCAGGGCTCTTTTTGGTAAAATATATATGCATACAGAAATATGTTTGAAAGAATATATAGGAAATGTATGAAAGAATATACGGGAAAACATCTGAAAGAATATAACCCAACAGTGATGGAATGATGGGTGACAGAATCATGAATGACTTATCTGTATGTTGTACTTTTTTCACAATGAGTGTGTATAACATGTTAAAATTTTTTTAAACATTATTTCCCAAGATCCAAATATGTAGCTATAAAGAATAATTGTAACCGCATTATTTTACTAGTATCTTCCCAAATGTCAGCTCTCTGCCTCGACTATAAAAGTTTTTACATTAAATGTTAAATAATTTCAAGTAAGAGGAAAGAGTAACACATGCTCATAAAATGTAAACAGGGATTTAGGGTTTAATCCTTACTGATGATTTATAACCCACCTTTCGAGTGAGGACACCAGAGATAATTATCTAGTTTGAGGTATAAGCAAAAAGTAACCCAGAGATTCAGGAACAACTCTTGCCAGCTGCTGTTGGCTTGTCATCTTTACCATAACACAGATAAGATTTAGATTGTTTAGAGAATGGATTTTTTGCTAAAGGAAAAAAAAAATAACCGATATTTATAGAGAATATGCAGTGCAATTCTTCCAATAAAAGACATTCTCTTGAACTGAGAACAATCCTCTCCAGATCTTTGTGTTTCAAATGCTCTGCTGGGAGTAGCCTAGGAGCAGATTTCCCTGTGGGGAGACCAGGGTCCCTATCTGGCCATGCACTTCCTTGCGTGGCCTGCAATGTGCCATTTAAGTATTTTAGGCTAGTTTTTCACATGTAAAATTAACAAAGTAAACAGAATAATCTCAAAGGTCCTGCTATTCATAAAAATCCCTCTAAGTAAAACTTCTATTTCACTGTTTCAGCAAAGCACACCTATAGATACCAACAACAGTAGTACAGAGCTCAGACTAATCTCCATCAAAAATACTCAAGGGCAAACGGAGGTAATTTAAGAACACTTTACATACTAAAAAGATAGATAGCTTTTAACTTGTCTTCAGGCAACTTGGCAGGGTTAATTCCTATCCCACCAAATAACATAAGCCAGAGGGAAAAAACAACCAGTGAAAGGTAACACTGCATCTCTCAGTATCATTAGCATACATTTCATAAAACTAAAAACCTGACCAAGTGACAATTTTTACTTAGTTGTTCAAACCTTCCTCAGAACCAAAGTTCTGTGGGGAAAGTTTGCAGCACTAAAGAAAAAAATTAGGGGAAAAAGCAAACAAAGGGAACAGCAGAACAGAAAACCATGTGCCCCCATAATCCTGAGTCTGAAGGTCTCCCCTCCCTTTAATTCCAGGGCAAAGGGGCTGCTCTTGACGAAAAGAAGAACAGTTAATAACGCTGGGCGCTAACAATGCTCACAATACTATTGTGAGCACTGTCAGGCCCTCAGAATTTCACAACACTCCTTTCACCTTGAGAAAAGGGCTTTCTTTCCCAAAGATCCAGACACTATAGCCAATCCCTCCATGAGGGATTCAGAGGCAGGGGCCTCCTCTTGAGGGACAGAGAAAGAAGAATCTTTTAAACAGGATCTCTAGACAAACTGCAAGTGGGGCAGGGAAGCCCATATACTTACTAAACGGGACCCAGCTGTTCAACATGGAGTGTGCAGGAACTCTCAAAAGCATCAAACACTGTTTCCCTTTTCCTCCCTTTATTAGCATGCAGAAAAAGATCCCTGTCTCCACACAGGGAATGAAGGAGTGAAAATGCTCCCGATTTCTACTGACAGCCTCTCTGCATAAAAGATTGTAATTTCTTTTTCAAAGGAAGAGAAAAGAAACCATCTGTGCTGCTCTAAATATACAGCAGAAAAAGAGTCGTCCTCTCAAAGGTATTTTTCTTGGGAGAGCAAGAGAAACAAGTTGGAATCTTCCTCTCTGAAGGAGGGGGCTAATGGATAGAAGGACGCTTTTCTGTCGCTAGAGCAAGAAGAGGGAGCGGGAGAGGACATCTCTAAACAGTGAGGAAGTGATAGCTTCCTTGAACAAAGAAAAGGCTGGCTTCCCTACCTCTTGGAGTACAGACTTGTTTCCAAAAACAAAGTCTTTTTCCCTGATTATTCTAACTGAGGCCCTCTTTGTTAATTGGGGGAGTATGGTAGGATCTAAGAGGATTAGAAGTGCCCCTTTCTCCACCCCAGGGGTAAAGCCTCCTTTCTCGTGAGAAAGGTTGGCTTGAATACTTGCGATGGGGGTTGGGGTTTGGGGCGGGGGGGGGGGGGCGGTGAGAAAAGACATGCATGGAAAAATCTGTTTCTCTGTGGACGATATTAGTTTCCTTTTTAAAAAACAAATTAAGTAACAGCAATAGCAACAATTGACCAAAAGGTTATTACTATGTACTAAGCACTGACACAAATTCTCCTTTACCTCTTATGACAATTCCATGAAAAGAGTACCCAAATGAGAGATGGGCTGAGAGAGAAAGGTTAAGCAATTAATTAGTTAAGGTCACAAAGACGGGAAGTGGGAGACACAGGCTTACAACAATCACACTGCAAACGCCAACCGTGCCAAGGAAAGGAGCTCACTGCACACCAGGAGACGTGGGGGAAGAGAAGAGAGGCTCACTCCGTGTGCGGACTGGGGGAGGGGAGAAAGGCTGACTTCTAACACCGTCAAGTACATTCGGGGTCTTCCTTCCTAGATCTCGGGGTAAAGGTAAAAATACAGGAGGAAAAGTAAGTCTGTCTTTCACAGGGAATGGAGATCCCCTCTGTCACTTTCAGGCAAGTTGAGTCTCGCTCTTCACTTGGGGGGCAGGCGCTGACCAAATCGGGGCGGGGCAGGGAGGTCTTGTTTGAGGTTATCTTTTAAACCCTCCTTAAAATAAGTTCAAAATCGCCCTCTCGCACCCCAGGAGCGGGTCTTGGTCTGCTGATAAACGCACTGAAGCCGAGGAACAGCGTACGTCCACGACAAGGGGCGTCGCTCTCCACGAAGGAAGTTGGGGGTCTCCTGCCGTATCGAGGCTGAAGAGAAGTATCTCGCCCCCGTCGCAGCCATGACTTGGTGAAGCAGTTTCCCCCTCGCGACGCGGGGCCTGGTCTCCTCCCTCTCCCCGGGTCGTTCGGCCGCCCGCAGCATAGCCTCGGTTCCCTTCGGCACCCCGAGAGAGCCGGGCGGGGGGGCGAACTGCCCCGCAACCTGCACCTCCCGGTGGACGGTCCTCTTAGGGTGCAGTGGGCCGGGGCGGCTGCACCCTAAGCCTTCCCACCCCCGGCCTCTTACCCTGAGGCCTGCTCCGCGGCCCGCGCTCGGCCCCGCCAGCCCGGTTTCTGCAGCCGCAGCCCAGCCGCCGCGAAGTCTACCTGAGCCTACCGAGCTAAGAGAGCCCAGGGGCGCTCCGGCCGCCGCCACCTCTTCGTCTCTATGGTCCTTACCCCTCCTCCCCGCACTTCCTTATCCGGGGCCCGAGACAGCCATGCGGACTCGCCCAGGTTCCGCCCCCGCACGGTGCGCGCGCACCCCGTTGGGCTGATCTTCCAGCGTCGGGTGGCCCTCCCTGCTCTAGCTCTGTGCGTTTTTTCTGCCCCGGCTCTGTGGCCCGTACTCTTAAAGCGGAACACACCTTCTTAACCTTTGCTGAGCCCCCAGGGCCCTGCGACTGTTACCAATATCCTGGACTGGTCCACCATTTCTGTGGCCTGGACGCTGCAACCCTCGCGGCCTCCTGCCTTCCACTATGGCAGCCCAAGAGATGTTTACAACTGGAATCAGTGTTTTAGGTGCCCCCCACCCTTGTTCTTATCACATTGACCACCAAATCTAAATGCCACCTCTCTGCCTCTAGTCCTTTAAGGCAAGGCGTCTTGTTTTAATTTATTCCTAGCTGCAACACCAGGTGAAGTTGTCGTTTCGTCTATTCTTTATTGTTTGTCCCTTTCCACTCTTGTGTATTTTGTTCATCATTCTTTGCTCAGCACCTAGCGGTGTCCTAAGTAGACGCACAACAGACGTTTGAAGAAAGGTTTGGGAGACTTAATTCTCCCTTTTTAAAAAGGAAAAGGGATTTTATTTATTTATTTTTAGAGAGGGAAGAGAGGAAGATGAAACATCAACGTGGGGTTGTCTCACAAGCGCCCCCCACTGGGAATTTGTCCCACAACCCGGACATGTGGGCTGACTGGGATTTGAATTGGGGACCCTTTGGTTCATAGGCCAGCACTCAATCTACTGAGCCGTAGCAGCCAGGGCTAATTCTCCCTTTTCTAAACAAGGTATCTCTGAGCCTGCCAACATGTGGGCCATTTAAGCAAAGATAATGCTTTTCCCAGTTTTAGTTAGAGCTGGAAATATACAAACTCAAATGCCAACCCTGTTGTTTACAGTCTGTGAGTCCATATATCATCTACATAGATGTACAGATATTGGGCTGAATTAACTAGAAATTCACTTTAAAACATTTCTGTTCACAGAATCTGCTTCCTTAGGTATTTCTTCAAGCAACTATTTGTCTATTGAAGGTGATTTGAGAAACCCAGTTATTCTGGTTTGCCCTTCTGCCTCTGACTCTAATATGACTGCACAGCACCATTATTGACCTTGTTTTATTTGAAAATGTGATTATTTTGTACAGCATACATTTCTGTATTAATTTTGATTTGAAAAGATTGCATTCAATAAATATTTATCTTGTTCACTGAATTTTTAGGAGTTCCAGCCTCCCCTTACTTTGACCAGCTTTAGATAAGTTTTAAAAATCTCAAAACTTGTTCGAGGTGTTTCTCAAGTTTTTGCCAAATTAAAAAGTGGGATATTTGCACTTCTAAGATATGATATCAATTATGGACATCTCCGAGGAAAAGATATCAAATTCTCCTGAGGCGCAAGGAGAGAGAACCCCATTAGCTACCTCTGGGATAGAAAGACTTCCCATCAGTCACTGCTGCTAAGAACGGAAAAGAGCCTGGGGGATCTGGGTATGTCCCTGAATTGGCAACGTAAAAAGTCTTTTACATGTAACATTTTGTTCATGAAAAACTTTGCAACTGTTGCCGTCCACTTGATTATGTTTACCTTAAGTATAAAAAAACTACAATGATTTAATATTTAACTTGTGAATCCTGAAGTAAAAGCGTGGATGCTTAATTTAAGAAAGCTCTTCTTGTTTTGTCACTCCCAAGCCTCCGTTTGGTATGCAACGGATTTTTCTTTCAACATTAGAATTTTTCCGAAAACTGTAAGTCAATCGGATGGAGCTGGCAACTTGTCAGAAGGCTTTGGCCAGTTTCAGGCACAGCCCACACTGCTCTGATTTTCTCAAGAAAAATGTCCCGACCAGTAGGAGCTTGGGCTGAGCCCTTGGGTGTGACATGAGGATGCTGGTTAAAAGTTCAGCCTTCGGAGCCAAGTCAGGATCCATCCTTGTTTCCTTCCGAGGAGTTCCGTGTCCCCAGTCTGTTTCGCCGTGTGTGAAACACGATAGTATCTGCCACCTAATAGGGATGTGATGATTACATAAGGATGTCTGTGAGAGCTATGGTAGCTATTATTTCATAGCCACACAGGCACAAACATCATTTGGGGTTTGGACTTGAAAAGACCCCCAAAATGGATACTTCTCCGGAGGCACACGTGCTCGGCCCTTTGCATTTTACAAAAGTTCTCCCCGAAACTATCTTGTGCCTCTCAGTGGTCCAGTGAGGCCAGACGAGGGTCTATAACATTCCCTTTATAGCCCCGGGGACTGTCCCGACTTTGCCTTACTGGGGGAGTCACCAAGTTGGAAACGAAGATCTCGGGCTGATCTGTTTAGAAACGTCTTCTAGACATTAAAGGATTTCCTCTCTGCAGCGGGCGGTCTTCTGGCAAGCAAGCGGGAAATGCAGGGGACAACCGGAGCAGGGGGCTGCACACGAGGCCCCGCCCCCGGCGCAAGCCCCGGATGAGGAAGCGGCCCGGACACCGAGAAGAGGCGGAGGCCCGGCCAGAGAGGCCCGGGGCAGGTGGGCGGGAAGGGGGCGGAGCCCGGGGCGGAGCTACCGGAGCGGCGCGGGTTCTCAGGTGAGCGCTCCTTGGCTGGGGCTGGCGGGTTGGCCCCTAGAGCTCGGGCACGAAAGCTGCCCGGGCTGTCCGGGCGTAGGTAGGGCGTCCCAAGGAAACGCGGGGGACCTGGCGAGGGTCCGATCCTCGTTGCCCCGGCCTGAAGCGGGAAGGGGCTCCGGAGCTGCGGGTGAGTGGAGCAGCCAGCTGGGGCCCGGGTTTGGGGAACAAGAGGAAGGGGAGCCGAGGCTCCGGTTCGAGTCCTGGCCCCACCCCCCATCCCGCTGTGTGACCTTAGACAAGGCTCTTTACCTCTCTGAACCTCAGTGGACTCAGCTGTGAAATGAGTGTCCGTGGGGAAGGAACTGATGAGAGTTTACGTAGACGGAGATTTGGGGAATGAACCCTTGCCTTCCTCCCGTTTATACTCTATTTGCCCAAGACATTGACGGCAAAACGTGAACTGTGGGAATGCCTCTCTGTCTCTGAATGACTTTGGCCAAGTCCCTTTTTCTCGCTCACAGTTTTCTCATCTACAGAATAAGTGTGCTTACCTCTTAAGATCTCTTTATTATTTGAGTTTTATTGATGTAGACAGAGGCAAGGTAATGAGTGCCCCATTCACTACAAGTTTTCCCTTAGGGAGTGTGATAGAGAGAATGTCTCCTTGGAGGTTGGAGTAGAGCCTGTCTCAAATTCTCCTTGGTTCCCAGATTCTCTGGTTCTATTTTTTTCTCCATCCATCCTCGTCCTTGGAGGAGTGATTTCATGCAAGGGTTGGTGCCACCTCCCAGCTAAGCAACACTAGTATTTTCAGTAGCTTAATATCAAAGAGCAATTGCAAGGAGAAATCTGACAACCCTTTTGTTTGTGTTTCAATGGCAGGGAGTCAAGATGACTTCTCTCCTCCAAACCTGGAACAGCTGAAGGAAAAAACAGGACAAGATGAGAACAACAAAGGTCTACAAACTGGTCATCCACAAGAAGGGCTTTGGGGGCAGTGGTCAGTATTGATTGGTCTTTGGGAGTTGTGTGAGTTGGCTGAGGTCCTGGTGTGTCCAGTGCCTTGAAAATTTCACACTGGCCCACGTGACAGTGGAAGCTAGACAAGCAACTTGTCTAAGTGAAGCAGCAAGTAGAAAACAGTGGTGGGAGGGCAGTAGGTCCGGGGAGCACAGGCCTTTTCTAAAAGCATTTGCACTTCTGACTTTTAAACAACATTGTGGATTTTGCCAGTTTGCTATCCTTTATTTGTATTTTTTTTATTACATGTTTACTGTATACATTCCATAACATTTCACTCTGCACTGGTTTGGCAGAAAAGAGAAACTTATATTCAATGAGAGAGAAATACTCAATACTCAATATGCATAAGACAGGTATGATCAAAGCATGAAACCGTGTGGCTCTGAGGCACAAGGAGAAGGGGCAGAAACACACACAGTGTGTTGTCCTGCACTAAACCAGGATCAAGTATCAGCTCTGCCTCTAACATTCCCTGTGACCTCCAGCAAGCCCTCAGTTCACCTTATCTACAAATCCATGTGCTGTAGTATAGTTTCTCTGTTTCTCTTATCACCTTGAGTCTATAAATCTGCAAAACAGGGTGATGCTTAATAAGACTTTTTTTGTTTTGTAAATAAATAATTTTTCCTCTTGTCCTAATAACCTTATTTGCTTCAGGAATTGGAATTAACAACCCAATGAGTCTTTTTAAAATTGTACTTCAGTATGCATTTGCTCCAAAGGTGAGCACTGCCGAAAAAGAAAAGCAATAGTTTCTATGTCATAAGGTGTTGTAGGGATCAAGTTAGATGATGTATGTATTTAGCAGAACACCAGGCTTGTTAGTGCAGCTCAATAAATGTAGCCACTATAATTACCAGGATAAGGATATACTAGGCATTGCTACATTTAAAACAATTTTTGCTAGCAATCTGTTGTTAACATTATATTTGGTATGCAGTTGATGCTGCCTAAACAGCGGTGAAGTAGAATTGACTAGCCAACAGAAACAACTTTTGGTAGAGGGAAGGATATGAGGGTACAGTATATACAGAGCAGGGTAAAAGGAGGTTTACAGCTGTGAGTATGTGAAATACAGTTTATCCTTGTATTATTATTTATTAATTATTGTATACTTTTCCATATGAACAACTGTAAACCTACTTTTGTCCCATCCTGTATAGTAATATATACAGTGTATATGGGTCTGCTTTTTCATGTCCACAAGACAAAGGTAGCTAGTGCTGCACCTACTTTCCTGCAAGACTATAAATACTCATCCAACAAATATTAGGGGCATACCTGTGCCAAAAATAAAGGTTATGAATATGACAAGTCCCTTGTCTCTAAGGGGCATTCAGCTCCATGAGACAGATGTGCAAAAAGGAAATGATAAAGCAGACGGGAATTCATGCTCAGAGAGCTCAATTCAGACTATAGAAGTTGGGGGCAGGTTTCCCAGGGGATTTGGCATAAAACTGTCGATGGAAACAATATACCAAATAAAATTTGGGATTAACCCAGTGCTTTGTTTTCCCGGGCTGAATTTTTATGGGGTCTGATTATATTTGAAATCTAGATATACTTGTTATGATTTTAGGATAATTAAAAGCCATGTCTTTCCACAAAAATCAAACGAGAAAAAAATCATTCCATCTTTATGGTTCTGAGTATGTTGTATTTGAAAGGGTTCTCCCCCACCCCGAATGAGGGGCAGGGGTAAAAAAAAATGACATTATGTCCTTCCTTTATTTTAAGGATCTCCTTGGACCCTAATGTAAACTGATAGCTGAAGTCTTTCCCTGTTCAAGTGTTGTCCTCCGAAGTCCAGGGCATTTTATGTGGCTTGACTTTTATGACTTATGAGAGGTGGTGAGCTTTAGGCAGAAGGACCTCTGGACTAGTCAGTCCTCAGTCCTGGCTGTGCTGTTAGTAGCTGTCTACCTATTCCACATTATTTCCTCATTTCTGCTAGGTCCACAGATTTACTGTGAGGGTCACATTGAAACAGCATTTTTGAATAATTTTGGATAAGTATAAGGGATTATCCTATAATACAAAACCTGATCAGATTGTGAGGACCCAGCATGAGAAAATGCACCAGAACCTGTCATGCAAGCGCGTGTGTTTTCTGCTTGGGATTGCTCAATTGTCTTTCAGATGATGAGCTGGTCGTGAACCCCAAAGTGTTTCCTCACATCAAGCATGGAGACATTGTGGAGATTGCCCACCCCAATGATGAATACAGGTGAGTGTCTGACTAGGATCAAGGGAGCTGACTGCGTGGCTGTTTCCAGATGATATTTTGTTTAAGGGGGTTGAAGGGTGAGACATCTCTTTGCCTTTGGATAAAAATAATCCTGCTCTCTAGGATTTGGAAAACCAATAATCCTTTAAAAAGTGGTACATTCTTTCTGTTTTTCATGCTGAGATGACAAGTCTGAAAAATTCATTTCCTAGAGCACAGGTGCAGAGTTTCTTTGTTTCTAAGGGAACTTTCTCCCATTGTTGTGCTTGTTACAAGTTATAATATGTCCAGAGTGGTCTGTTTGCCTTTTGGGGTTTGGGGGGTAAAAAAAAGCTACTTAGTTACTGCTTACAGCATCCTATCTTTTTGTTGCTTTTTCCCACCCCCAGCCCTCTACTTTTGCAGGTCAAGTCACTTAAGGAAGATTTGCAGAAAGGTAAGAATTCCATTTCTTTTCTCTAAAGATTTTTTATACTTCACTGTCCCAGAAACTGCAAGAAACCTCTCTTCACAATCTCAGGGAATGAAGCCACTGTACTTCTCTCCTTATTGAATTGTGTTCCCTCTTAAAAAATTGTTTGTGCCCTGGCTGGTGTGGCTCAGTGGATTGAGTGCCTGCCCTCAGACCGAAGGGTCGCTGGTTCAGTTTCCAGTCAGGGCACATGCCTGCGTTGCCTCTCACATGTCCCCCAACCAGGCCAGGTCCCTGGTTGGGGGACATGTGAGAGGCAGCCTATGTGTGTATCTGATGTTTCTCTCCTCTTTCTCCCTCCCTTCCTCTATCTAAAAATAAATAAATAAATGAAATCTTAAAAAAAAAAAAAAAAGGTCTGCTGTCAGAACTGTCAATCACTCTCTGGCACTGAATAAGCTGTCTTAGTTTAGTGCCAGGAGGAAAATTAATCTGAAGACATAAAGCTTTATTTACACTGAACTCCAAAACAATTGTTGACAAAGCATGCTTTCTTAAATATTATGTTTTTGCACAAAACATTTGTTACGTGCCTGCTCTGGGGGAGGCAGGAGAAGAAACATATTCATGGTTACCTACAACATGTACAAGGTACTGTCCTGGGATCTTTTTGTAATCACTCTTTGTCTTCCCACCAATTTTTTTTTTTTTTTGGAGACCTCTTGATTTATTCAGATTATCTAATATACAATGATGTAACTGTGACCCAAAGTGTGCAAAGTTAAAGACTTCAACTGCAGCTGGGAGGAGAGGGCAGGCACGGTACCTCTGGGGACGGCAGAGAATCAGGAGGATGGGCTGCCTCCTCCCCAGGGCTGTGCATAGGGGGAGTGTCTTGAGGAGCACAGCCCAGGCTGGGTAACACAGGGCCAGAGGAAGGGAGCAGACACCTCCCTCTGGCCTCTGTCAGAAGCCCAGAAGCGCCCCATGGCTGAGGGGCAACAGCTCAGAAAGGGGCCAGAGGCAGGTGCCAGGAGAGAACTGTTTCTGGGGTGGGGCTTGGGGAAAGAGGGGCCCTACAGAAGAAGCCAGGAGGGGCCTCCCGCCCCAGGGGTAGGAGGCAGACCTGAGGCAGGCACAGGGCCTGAGAGGCCAGGCTGGTGGGCTCAGAGGAGTGAAGAAGGTTTCTACCCACTCTTGAGGGGCGAGGAGACAGTCTCAGCAGATGAGTTGGCGTGCCTGAAGTCAGTAGGTAGAGGAGCCAGAACCTGAACTCTGCTCCTTCATTTGGATGCAGATCCTTTGTTTTTTCCTTTCACGACTATGCCATGCTGATCAAGGAGCCAAAATGTTAATTGTTAGCAAATAAGGTAATGCCTTAAATTAAAAAAAAAGAAGAAAAGAAAAAGAAAACTTCTAATTTACTTTAAAGGACCTTGTTGTCAACTACTTCTTTATATTTCAACTGGAGGGGAAAACAGTCTTCCCTGAGAGTTAAGATTTCGGTAAAATGCAGACCCTAAGTGTGACCTTCTTACCCTCACCCCTTCTCCTGCCTCCTGTGTGTTTCTGATTTACCGGACTCCTTGCGAAGTTGGTTTTGTTTTTGTTTTTCTGAACTACCATTACTACTTCATTCCAAATAAGAAAGGATCTCTTCCTCTTCTGAATTTTCACAGCAATTTGTACTTTTTTCTTTGAACTTAAAAAGGAAGATCTTATTTATTTATTTTTAGAGAGAGGGGAAGGGAGAGAGAAAGAGATGGCAAGAAACATCGATGTTAGAGAGAAACATTGATTGGTTGCACCATCAGTTGGATACTCCTCATATGTGCCCTGACTGGGGACTGAACCCTCAACCCAGTTGTGTGCCCTGACTGGGAATTGAACCGGCAACCTTTCACTTTGCAGGATGACATCCAACCGAGCCAATTTGAATTTTTCTATGTTGCTTCTTAAATTCTTTATTTTCTCTTTCTCTGCGCATCCTCTCTCTCTTTCTCTCTTTTAAGATTTTATTTATTTATTTTTAGAAAGAGGGGAAGAGAGAGAGAAAGAGGGAGAGAAACATCAGTGTGTGGTTGCCTCTTGTACACCCCCTACTGGGGACCTGGCCTGCAACCTAGGCATGTGCCCTGACTGGGAACTGAACCAGCGACCCTTTGCTTTGCAGTCTGGTGCTCAATCCACTGAGCCATGCCAACCAGGGCTGTCTCTCTCTTTTTTTATTGCTTGTGCTCAGGTCTTGTTTTACCTGATTGTGTCACCTGAGAAGCAGAGAATTCTAAATTTTAAGCTCCTGGAAGGTGGAAAATGTGCCTTGTCCATGGCAAAGGGTCAATTGTGTTACTTGTTGAATGTCTCAGTATTTATAGATTGAGAATATAGTTATCTGCTTTTTTCCCCCCAGAATGTATTATTAGATTTCTTCTCTATTTCAGAAACTATCAGTGTGGACCAGACCGTGACCCAAGTGTTTCGTCTAAGACCTTATCAAGATGTCTATGTGAATGTAGTGGACCCTAAGGTATATCTTTGTTCTGCACTTGAGTTTCTTTTGGATATGATTAGAACCCTTCCAAAAGATGAGGTCACTAAGGGAATAATGAATTACTTAGGTAGAGTGTTAAGCTATTAAATATGTGGTCATATGTAGGCCATTTAGATTATAGGTAGTATGTAAGTTGCATTTTAAATGCTTCCCCCCATCTGTTTTGCTCTTCTTTCTGCAAGGATGTAGTCTTTTTTTTTTTAACTTTATGTATGTATATATATTTTTTGCTCCTTTTTAAAAGACTTTTGTATATATGTGTGTATGTGAAACTAAATGTAAAATTTTCTATTGAAACACTAAAATTTCTTCATGTATTCTCACACTTCTGGAAATGATCCTGTAATTGGTAAAAATCATTGTATAAAAGATATTATTGACATTATCTAGGGAAATCAAGCACATAGCTCAATGCCATGTTTGTGTGCCATAGTCAAGACTAAAACTCAGAATTAGTACTTTCGTACTCTTTGAACTTAACCATGATCCAGCTGCTGTAGCATCTTTTAGAGACTTATCATCTGTTCTCAAGAGCCTTGTTTGGCAGGATAAAATCTGTTTGTCAGGGTTCTGCTATTGAATGGTCTTCCAGTTTCTTTTTTTTGCCAAAAGGTTTCTCCATGTGAGTGGACATTATTTTATGACTGTGGAGTGTGGCAGAGAGATATATTTAATTATCTCTTTTAGGATGTGACCCTTGATCTAGTGGAATTAACTTTTAAGGATCAATATATTGGCCGTGGGGATATGTGGCGACTAAAGAAAAGTTTGGTAAGATACGATATTTTAAAGGTCTATGATGTTTTTTATTATATTAACAACCCGTGTTCTCATCAAGATGCAAAGATCTAGTAAGGGGTACAGTCATTTCAGATTGCAGCATCACAGGCAATAATTACAAACACTTCATTTAACTTCTTCGTTCTCTTCTCGTGTTTTTTTTTTTTTAGTTCTGTTTTGCTTATTGTCAGAGATTTTTACTCTGCATTTTTAGTTTGAATGGGAAATTAAAATATTGTTTTTCATTGGAATGAGAGTCTAGTTTTCAAATTTTCACTTGATTTCATTTGTACCTCACATCTTTTTGTGGACAGGTATTTGTTACCGTTAATTTATACGTGTGAAAACTGAGATTGGGAAGTAGTGATGGGCTAAGGTTAGAAAGCTGATAAGCAGTCAGCACTTAGCTAAAATCCAGATCTTGCTGTTTCCAGGTTAGGCTGCTTTGGCCGTGCCTTCCCCCCATTTTCCTTCTTTTATTTTTAATTAACATTTCCCACTGAAAATGATGAGTTCATCAAAATTGTGAGCTGGTGCTAAAATTCTCCTTATTGGACTTTTTGAGTATTATGAAATGACAAATTATAGGTAGAATTTCCATACAGTATATATTTTCAGAAAAAAAATTTTTGTTCATTTTAAAAATATTTATTGATTTGAGAGAGAGAGAGGAAAGGGGGGGAGAGAGAGAAAGAGAGAGAAAGTAAAACATTAATTTGTTGTTCCACTTAGTTATGTATTCATTGGTTGATTCTTATATGTGCCCTGACAGGGGATTGAACCCACAACCTTGGTGTATCAGAATGAACCTCTAACCATCTGAGCTATCTGGTTAGGGCCAAAATCTTTGCTCATTTTTAACAGTAGAAGGAGGGTTCTATTTTCTGAAATGAGAGTTTGCCTGAGAAATAAATGTTCTGTATTTATTTGTATGTAAACGTAGATAATGATGCAAACGTATGTGAGGATAAGTATATTGGTGGAGCTGGCCGCTTACCCACCTGGTCTTTACTGTTGTCTATACTTGCCAAACTCTTAAGAACCTACTGTTATACCTGCCCCAGCAGGTTCTGTAAAGGGATCAATCTATTACTCCCATGTTAATTGAACTTTGGGTCGTTAGGAGAGATTAGAAAGCCAGGACTTTCTTTATGGCTTTTTATGGCCTTGATGTATTATTGAATCTCTCTCTCTCTTCCCTTAGGTCAGCACCTGTGCCTATATCACTCAGAAGGTGGAATTTGCTGGCATCAGGTAGATATGACATGACTCTTGACTTCTCTGCTAGTAAATGGGAGTAGGATCTAATGCAGTAATGGGGCAACAAACAGCATTTAAGGTATTTGGATGTTCCTATAATAAAATACACAATAGCTTAAAACATTAGATTATTGTACTTAAAACAAACCAACTCCCCTGCCCCCAAATGCTCTAGAGTACTGGAAGTTGTGAAGGCACCTGGTATTCTTTAACAAAGGAAGTCTGGACTAATAATTTTAGAATTGGAAAAAGTGTTAGATGAACATATTTGAACAGTTTTTTTAAAAAGATTTGATTTGTTTATCTTTAGAGAGAGGGGAAGGGAGGGAGAAAGAACGGGAGAGAAACATCTATCAGTTGCCTCTTGCACACCCCCATCCGGGGACCTGGCCCACAACCCAGGTGTGTGTCCTGACTGGGAATCGGACTGGCAACCTTCCAGTTTGCAGGACAAATGCCCAACTTACTGAGCCACACCAGCAGGGCAAACCTTTTAAAATTTGATGAAAGCTTTAATACTCTGCCCAGAAAATTTTGCATCATTTCAGAGGTTTTATGGATTCCCTGAAGCTCTTTTTTAGACCCATATATTTTCTATGAACTTTCAGGTTAAGAGCTCCTGTTGTATGCATTCAATGTGCTCTGAGAATTCTTGAATTTGTGTAATCTGTTCATGGCAGTGTCTCTGGAAACCTGAACGTGGCCAGGTCATTAGGGTATAAGTAACAGAGTAGAGTGACCTGTCCTGAAATCATCATTGTTTCTCTGTGGTTTATGTAAGAGCTGTAATAACTTGTATGTGTTTCTCCTTTCAGGGCACAGGCTGGTGAGCTGTGGGTCAAGAATGAAAAGGTCATGTGTGGTTATATCAGTGAAGATACCAGGGTAAGACTGAGAAAATGCTTTTTTGATTTTTATTTCCTTATATCCTTATGCCTAAGTCTGGAAATCAAAAACAAAACAGAGAAATGAGCAAAAACGAGATAATCTCATTGATGGCTACTGGCTATCTGCCCACCCAGGTGGACTATATTGTCATATTGTCAGGGACTCCTGAAATTCTAATGTTTTCTAGCTGGAGCTCTTTAACTTGGGGTTGATCTTCCCTTCCTGCTTCTGAAGGAGGTCTCTTTAATACCAGATGCAGAGATGTAGTGTCTAACTGGCAGGCTTCTGACACATTGCCAAAGTTGGACACAAGAGCAGACTGCGTTGGTAAACATGGAGAGAGACCTTTGCAAAGGAATCTTCTCCTTTGCTCTCTATTCTGGTTGGGGAAATCCATACTTAACAGTTGTGACTATTACCCACAATGACGAGACCACCCACCTCCTCTTATCTCATCTCATCCCAGTCTCCCCTGAGAGCAGTGGTTCTCAGCTGGGGACAGTATTGCCTCCCAGGGGTCTTTTGGCAGAGACGTGTTTGGTTCTCACAAATGAGGTGTGTGTGTGTGGGGGGGGGGTGCTGCTAAATGCACTGCACTGTATAGGATAGCCAGTAAAAAAATGGCCGTAATGCTGTGGGGGGTCTGTTTTGTGCATTGTGGGGTGTTCAGAAGCATCCCTTGTTTGAATCCACTGAGTGCCAATGGCACCCTGCACTCCCCACCCTGCAAGCCGTGACAACCAGCAATGTCTCCAACCCTCAGCAAATGTCCTCTGAGGGAACAAAATTGCCCCATCTGAGAGCCATGCCTTCAGAGGTAGCCATTATCTAAATTTTACTTTTTTAATTTCCTTCTCATTTACATAGCAGTAATACATACACAAGGTGGGCAAACTGGGTTTACAGTTGTTCGTATGGAAAAATGCAAATAAATAAATAAGAATGTAAGAATACTCTGTTCCATGTACTTACAATAGTAAACCTACTTTTGCCCACCCCTGTATGTTTTACTGCAATGTATTTGTTTTGTTTATTTTTGACTTTTATTCAAGTGGAATAAAAATGTATGCAGTCTTTATTTTTAAGTGAGCTTGCTTATACTCAATACTATATTTTTAATCTATGATTAGGAGCATGTTTTCTGGGCCATAGGTTCTACTCTGTAAGGTAATGCCAAATAACTTTTTAAACTCTTTGGATCAGTTTATATTACTGTTAGTACAGTTTATATTACTCCTAGTAGCAATATATAAAATCTCCTGTATTTTTTTTCACTTTTTCCAATACCTGATCTTAAATTTTTATAGTTTTTACAGCTCTAATAGACATAATTTTTATTTTATAGTGATCTGAATTTGCTTTTCCCCAGTTTTCTAGAAATTTACCTTTAAGCGTGACTTACAAAGACCACGATAATTTGGCATTTGCTTACCTCTTCAACCTCATTCATTCATTTAACAAATAATATGGAAGCACCTCTTGTGTATCAGTTACTGTGCTTCTTCTCCCCGCCCACACCCTTTTTGAAAGAAACATGGTACAGAACATTATCAGTGAATGACTTTTATTCTAGAGGGGACATTCAAAGGGGAGAATGGCCACTCCCTGGGGATTCATGGGTGACCAGCACAGACAAGATCCCTCCTGGTAAGAAGCTTATAGTCTGGTGGAGAGACAGATGTAACTAGACACCCAGGTCATAAATGTGGTAATTACAGATTATCATGAGAACTTCAAAGGAAATTAACTGGGTAATGAGAAGGAATAACTGAGAGTGCCCTCCTTAGTAAACATATTAAATAAATTAAAAATTCTGAAGGAAAGAAAGGGAAAGAGACCTTTCTTTACAAAGGTGGGCAGGGGCCCTGACCGGTGTAGCTCAGTTGGTTGAATGCCATCCCACAAAGCGAAAGATGAATGTGCGAGAGGTAACCCATTGATGTTTCTCTCCCAGGCCAATGTTTCTCTCCCTCTCTCTCTCCCTCCCTGCCCTCTCTCTAAGAATATGTAAATAAAATATATTTTTAAAAAACAAAGGTGGTCAGGGAAGGCTTCTCTGAGGAGGTGCTGGAAAGGTAAGACTTAGCCAGCATATGGGGGTTGAGGCAGCGAGTGTTCCAGGAAGGGGAAACAATGTTGAGAGGCCCGTGTGGCAGAAACTGGGAGACAAGGAGGGAAATGATGTCAGTGAGGAGGCAGAGGAGCTCCAGCCCATTCACGCAGGCCCTTGAGGGCCATTTATTCTAAGGACAATTAGAATCCCTTGAAGAATTTTAAGTGGGAGTGTGATACATGAATTATGCTTTTAAAGGATTACTGATTTATTCCGTTGGATTTTGTTGAATAAAAAAACCCCAAAGTAACAGTGGCTAATTGATGTCTAAAGGTCAACGTTTTTCTCTCCTATAAAAGAAGTACGTGGGTAGGCAGTTCATGGCTGGTATGACAGTGTCACGATTATTGGTGATCTAAGGCTCCTTTCTGTCTTCCTGTTGGGCCATCCTCAGGATCGGGCTTCCATGGTCCATCTGGAGCTGCTGTAGCCACGTCCATATTTCAGTCAGAGGAAGGAGGAAGGGAAGAAAGACAGAGGGATGCATTCTCCCACTTTCATCTTATTGGCCAGAATTTAGTTACATGTAGCTGCTTAGGAGGTTGAGAGGTTTAGTTTTTTGGGTGGGTCCCTTACCTCCCAGAATAGAATCAGTTTCTTGTTTCTCAGGAAGAAAGGCTATTGGATAGACATCCATAAAACCTGCCGTGGCCCCTCTGACTCTGGCGTGGAGAGTTGTTTGTCGGGACAAGAGTGGAAGCAGAGAGACGAGTTGGAGAGTTAGAAGATGGTGGCATGGACTAGAGTGGGAGCTGTGGCAATGGAGAGACATAGCAGATCTGACGTACGTTTTGGGGTAGAGACCACAGAACTTGCTGATGTATTGGATGTGAGGAATGAAAGAGCATTGAGCAGCTGGGTAGATACATCAGGGTGCCACTTAGGAGATGGAAAAGACTGGGGAGGAGGTGGTTGGGGGGACTCAACCAGCTCAGTCTGTGACGTGCCTGTTGGACATCGGGGGAGGCAGTTGAGTGTGGAGTTCATTTCATCAGTTCTCCCATATCTCCACCCCCAGCAGATCCTAGCCATGGAAACCAGAAGCTGTTTCTCAAACATGCCATGTTTTTTTCTTGCCTTTATGTCTGCGTAGGCTGCTCTTTCCTGCCTGGGAGAGATTCTGCCTTCCCACTTTCCCCAGCCACTGAGCCATTCCTCAGCACCTTCTTGCTTCCAGCAGGCTGGAAGTGCCCTCACGGCACCTTGGCCATGTGTGTACGTTAGCACTTGTCCCTCTGTGGTAGATGCGTTTGCTCACGTGCCTGCTGCCAGACAGCAAGTACTGTGAGGACGAGGACTGCATCTTTTACTTTTCCATCCCGAAGTTCTCTGGCATGGGTACTGGCACTTAATAGTCTTCCGAATGTTTGTCGAATGAAATTTTAGACATGCTTTCCCCACCCAGGAACTCCTACTCTGATTAGGAAAACAAGAGTTTAGTGCATGAAAGGAAATCAACACAACAAAGTTTAGTCAATGGCACAAGGCCCTCTTATGTTCCACAAGCTTTATAACCAGTTCAGTTACTTGGTTTTCCAGTCCACAAAAGATCAGAAGGAGCAAACATAAAAAGAAAGGGAGTATTGATGTCTACAAGTTATTTTTATGTAGAAAGAAGAAGATGGATTATTGATGGCCAGATGGTGATAGGTAAGTGGTAAAGCTAATGTCATGTTCAGTAGAGGATTTAGGTGGTGGGAATGTGAGTGTTTGCTGTTTGAATTTAAAAAATCTTTTTTGTATATTTGGAAAAATTTTTATAAGAAAAATCACAAATTCTAAAGAATGGCAATATTAACTGTATTATACAGATATGGCTATATTTCTATATAAATATTAAAATATTGATAAAGTTCTAACCAGCATTAACTAGAATTTTCCAAAGTACTGTTGAAAGATATTCAAATTCAGTAAATGATTAATTCACTTAAAAAAAGAAGGAAGACAAACAGCCAAGTTAAAAAATGAGCAAATGGTTTGACTAGACATTTTTTCCAAAGAAGATATGCAATTGACCAACAAACACACGAAAAGATGCTCACTCTCATTAGTCATTAGGGAAATAGAAATCAAAACCACATTGAGATACCCCTCAAACCCACTAGGATGGCCATAATACCAATAAAAATGTTTTAGAAAGGAAAGTTAACAAATGTTAGAGAGGATGTGGAGAAATTAGAACCTGCATACGCTGCTAGGGGGAATGTAGAATGGTGCAGCCACTGTGGAACAGTTTGGTTAAATGTAGAATCACCAAGTGGCCCGGCATATAGCTGGTAGAATGGAAAGTATATGTTCACACAAAAACTTGCACACAAATGTGTGTGGCAGAATTATTCATAACAGCCAAAAAGTGGAAACAACCAGGAATGTCTATCAGCTGATGAGTCTATAAGCACAGTATGGGATAGCCATACAGTGGCATGTTATTCAGTAAAAAAGAATGAAGTGATGATTCATGCAACACTGTGGTTGAACCTGGAAAACATTGTGCTAAGTGAAAGGAACCAGTTACAAAAGACCACATCATGTATGATCCCGTTTATGTGAAGTGTTCCCAGGAGACCAGTCCACAGAGATGGAGTAGTAGTTGCCAGGGAAGAGGGGAGTAGGGCGGACCTGCCAATGGGCATGGGTTTCTCTTTGGAGTGATTGAAATATTCTAGCACTAGTGCTAATGGTTGCATAACATTGTGAATATGTTAAAAATCACTGAATTCACTAAAAATGGTGAATATTATGTTGTTTGAGTTTTATCTTTAAAAAATCTACCTAAACAAAATTAAAAAAGGAAAGGACCATTAGGAGGGTAATTTGAATATAACAGTAGTTGACATTTTCACAATTTCAAAGTGAAGGACACATTTAAAGTTTTAATCAGCGTTAACTAGAATTTTTCAAAGTGTCTCTGAAAGACAAATGCAGTAAATAATTGATTAAAAACTGTAAAACACAGACATAACTAAAAATAACCCTTTTTTTAAAAGATTTTATTTATTTATTTTTAGAGAGAGGGGTAGGGAGGGAGAAAAGAGAGGGAGAGAAACATCAGTGTGTGGTTGCCTCTAGGGGGACTGGCCCGCAACCCAGCCATGTGCTTTGACTGGGAATCAAACTGGCAACCCTTTGGTTCGCAGGCCAGCAGTCAATCCACTGAGCTACACCAGCCAGGGCTAAAAATAGCACTTTATGTATATTTATACACCCACACTATAAATATAGAGTGTTAACCAGATCTAGAAAAGTATCTTTTAAATCTACATAATAAAATGTGGTTTTCATACAGTAAAATAGATCCATTATATGTGTATAGTTTGAAGTTTGACAGATGTACATACCACCAGCACCACAATTAAATATAGAACATGTCTGTCGTCCCAAAAGGTTCCTTTGTGCCCCTTTGCCATCATTATCCGCCCCCCATACACACAGGCAACCATTGACCTTCTGTCTCTAGAATAATTTTGCCCATAAGGTATCTTTAGAAAAATAGCTTCTTTAATTATAAGACCATTACATATTTATTATAAAAATTTTAGACAGTGTATTTTTTCTGTTTCTTTGAAATGTTTCAGGTTTAAAAAAAAAAAGGATAAACCAAAAAAAAAAAAAATAGCACAATCACTCATAATGCTAGTACCCAGAGGTGATCGATCACAGTTAACATTTTGGAAGGTGTATTTCCTTTGAGTCTTTGCGTTTCTACGTGTTAGGTAGGGAGAGCGAGTTTGTCGAGTGTTGTCTGTTATGCCCCAGAAACTACGGAAAGCCCTGGGAAGTGAATGGTGAACGTGCTTCTGCCTTTAAGAAGCAAGGTCTCCAGTGAGTGCCAGAGACTTACATCTTGCTTTGAGTGTCAGAGACTTGTATTTTGCCTTCCCACCAAATGTCTTTAGAGCCTTGTGGAGGACAGAAAGGCTGGACAAAGGCTTTGTGGTGAAGCACACAGGCCCAGAAAACCACTCAGACTTCTCCTGTAGGCAGTCTGGGGATGGAGTCGGGGTGCAGTGTGAATTGTTTATTAGACCTGGCAATGCATCAGCTGGCCTGTCTTAGCCCAAATTCTACCTTCATAATGAGGCTTCCTTGACTTTCCCAAGTGGACTTGCGGCCCCTTCTCCAGTGTTTCTTGTGGAAAGCTTCATGAAATGTTTACATATGTTGCATTATTTTACACGTCTTTATCCTGTACAATAAACTCCTAGAGGGGGCTTATAGTTGAGGATAAAGGAACAGAATCTTCTCCTGACGGTCTATGATGTCAGGGATGAAACTTGCTTTTAAAAGAACCATGTCACAAAAGAAATCTTCCATCATTGCTTTTTTTGGTTGTTGGTGGTAAAATAAATACACACACATACACATATACATATATATAATACATATATATATAACTTACCATATTAACCATTTTAAGTGTGCATTTCAGTAGTGTTAAGTATATTTACATTATTTAGAAACGTCTCCAGCACTTTTTCATCTTGCAGAACTGAAACTCTCCATCACTGCTTTTTTAATGCAATTGTGTTTTTTGTTTATTTCAGGTGGTGTTCCGTTCAACGTCGGCTATGGTTTACATATTTATTCAGATGAGCTGTGAAATGTGGGATTTTGATATTTATGGTACTGTTCCTAAGTGCTGATTGTAACTGCTAATGGGGAGAAAGTTCTGGTTTCTCCCCAGTTGTCATTTATAGTAAGCTCTTGACATTCTCTAACAATATGTCCTGAATTTTTACATATCCTCAAATGATGAAACAAATATTTTATATATTTCATGTATATAGAGTGAATTTTATAATATGTGGTAAAGTATTAACAGGTTAAAAAAAAGCACAATCACTCATAATGCCAATAGATTTTTTTTTTTAAGTATATTTTATGGACTATGCTGTTACAGTTGTCCCAATTTTTTTCCCCTACCATTAGATCTTTAATTGTTATACAACTACAGGGTCAAAAGTCACAGAGTGACTCTGTGGCTTGAAACCAACACTTTCTTGAATATCTTTCATTTCTCAACTTATGGTCACAGAAATCACCAAATTTGTCTCATTTTATTAGAATTACTACACAGTAAGTAGAGAACAATAAAGCTGCTATGAGGAGTGGTTACTGTGTCCAACACACCATCCTCATAGCACATGTAATTTAAATTTGTGTTTAGCAAAACCATAAATTAATTTTTGCCATGAGTCATCAAGATCACTCAAAAACAGCAGAAACCGAAAATGGTCGTTTGGTGAATTCCCAGGGTCCACCAGATCATCTTCTGGAGGCATCATTCTGAAAATAATCATGTTTGGAAGTTCGATGGTTCTTTCATTTTGAAACTACACCATATTTTTCAGTCATGAAAGCTTTTTAAATCTTGCATTTTACATTGAAGCCATGGCCTCTTACTGAGTGAGGTAAATACTAAATTTGGCACTGTGGAAAGTCTAGGTTGAAACCACTTCTAAATATCTGGCTTTTATGATCTGGTTTTATGATGTAGCAGAACCCACCTTCTCTTGACTAGTCCCATTCCTGTTACTTTACTGAGAGAAGAAATTGAAAGCAAGAAATAAAAATAATCCTCAGCCCTGACTGGTGTGGCTCAGTCGTTTGGGCGTTGTTACCAGTTGATTCCCGGTCAGGGCACATGCCTGGGTTGCGGGTTCAGTTACTAGTTGGGGTGTTTGTGAGAGGCAATCGATCAATGTTTCTCTCCCTCCCTTTCCCTCTCTCTAAAAATAAATAATTAAAACAATAATTCTCACCCTGCTCTTGTTTCTTTCCAGGGGATCTGTATTTTGAGAAAGCTGTGAATGGTTTCCTTGCCGATCTCTTTACCAAGTGGAAGGTATGTGTCTTATGCACTGAATCTCGTTGAGCAAACATGATTCAATGCAGATTTTAAAGAAACACTATTTCTATTAAGCTGCATTTAATTGGGTTATCTTAGCTAAAGCCTAAATTGATAGTATGCTAGATTTAAATTACTTTAATTACCTCAGTATCGTAAAGGACATTTATGAAAAACCTATGGTGATAGACTGAGAACTTTTTCCCGTAAGGTCAGGAACAGGAGAAGGACGCCTGCTGTCACCACTGGTACCCACCGTCGTACTGGAAATTCCAGCCAGAGCAACTGTGTAAGGAAAAGAAACAGAAGGCATCCGTGTTGGAAAAGAAGGCAGATGACATCCTATATGTAGAAAAATCCTAAAAAATCTATAAAAACAACTATTAGAGCTAATAAATGAATTCCACAAAATCGTAGGTTACAAAATGAATGCACAAAATCGGCTATGTTTCATTAGTGATGAAAATCAAACAGGAAATGAAACAAGGAATTAAATTTTAAAAATGGAAGTAAAAAACAGTCCCATTTGTGAGAACATCAGAGAGCATAAAATACTTTGGAGTAATTTACCCAAGGAGGTGGCAAGACTTATACACTAAAATCTATAAAACATCGCTGAAAAAAATTAACACAGGCCTAAATAAATGAAAACTAATCCATTGTCATGGATTGGAAGGTTGACTCTTGTTAAAATGGCAATACTACTCAAAGTAAGCTACAACTCAATGCAGCCCCTAATCAAAATCCCAGTGACCTCTTTCCCCCTGACCCCAGAAATGGAAAAGCTGATTATAAAATTTATGTGGAATTGCAAGGGATCATGAATAGCCAAAACATTCTTGAAGAAGAGTAAAATTGGGGGACTGTCACTTCCTCATTTCCAAACTTACAACAAAGTCAAAAGTAGTCAAAACAGCATGGCACTGACATAAATATACATATGTATAATCAATGAATAGGATTCAGAGTACAGAAATCAACCTATACATCTATGCTCTTGATTTGAGACAAGGATGTCAAATCCATTCAGTGAGGCAAAGTACGGTCTCTTCAACAGTGATTCTAAGACAACTGAATATCCATATGCAAAAGAATGTATTTGGACTCTACCTTGCAGCATATCAAAAATATTAACTCAAAATGCATCAAATACCTATATATGAAAGCTAAAACCATAAAAATCTTAAAGGAAAACACAAGATAAGTCTTTATGACATGGGACTTGGCAAGGATTTCTTAGGATACCAGAAGTGCAAGCAACCAAAGAAAAATAAATTGAATGAAGTTCATTAAAATTAAAAATTTTGTGCATCAATAAACACTGTCAAAAAAAAGTAAAAAGACAATACACAGAATGGGAGACAATATTTGCAAATTAGCTATTTTATGAGTCCAGTGTCCAGAATATGTAAAGAACATTTACAACTCAACAACAAAAAGAGAAATTCAATTAACAATAGGCAAAGGACTTGAATAGACATTTTTCCAAATAAGATATACAAGTGGCCAATAAACATGAAAAGATCAACATCAATAGTCATGAGGGAAATGCAAACTAATGCCACAAGGAAATACCACTTCACGTCCATTGGGATGACTATAATAATAACTTTTAAAATGGGATATAAGAAGTGGTGGAAAGGATGTGCAGAGGTTGGCACCCTTGTACATTTCTGTTGGGCTTGTAAAATGGTACAGCTACCGAGGGAAACAGTCTGTGGCATCTTAATAAGTTCAATGGAATTACTATGTGACCCAGCAATCCCACACTTGAATAGATACCTGAGATAATTGAGAATATGTTCACACAAAAACTTATATGTGAATGTTCATAACGGCATTATTGATAACAGCCAAAAAGTAGAAGCTACATAAATATTTGTCAGCTAAATGAATGGATAAACAAAATGTGGTGCTTTCTACAGGAAGTAATATTATTCAGCCATGAAGAGGAGTGGAACAGTGTGGATGAACCTTAAAAATGTTATACTAAGGGACAGAAGCCAGACACAAAGCACCAGAAATTATAAGATCCTTTTTATATGAAATGTTCAGAATGGACCAATCTATAGAGACAAAAAATCAATTAGTGGCTGCCAGGGGATGGGGACGGGGCATGACGGCTTAGTCAGTCTGGGCTTGCCTTTTGGAGGGATGAAGATGTTCTGGATCTAGATAGTGGTGATGGTTGTGCAACATTGTTAATGTGCTAAATGTCACTAATGGTAATGTTTATGTTCTGTGTATTTCACCACAATTGAAAAACACCAGAACTTACTGTAAACAGTTACCCTACCCTGATTTCACATGGAAACATCTTCTTGATCAAGAAGTATTAGCAGTCACATATGGAGCAGAAAGAGCTTGGAGTCTGGATTTTAAAAGGCTGGGTTTTAAATTGTGATTCTGCTCTGATTAGCTCTTTTATATTTGGAAAGTATTCAGTCTCTGCTGAGCCTCTTATTTTCTTATCTGCAAAATGGAGACTATAATAGTCCCTACCTCACAAGGTGTTTTAAATTATCTGCACATAATAAGGTCCCAATAGGGGCTGGGTTTCAGTGGAATCCAAGTTTCATTCTCTTTCCTCAGTAATATGGGGAAAATATCCTTCTGCTCTGAAGATTCAAGAAATAGAAATATGAAACTTTCTCAGAGAACTTGCAGACCTGCTGGAGAGATTGGATATATGTATTTGAAACATCAGCTAACCATCATTTTTAGGGGTTAGAATTTTATTTACTTTTGCATTTGGACTTGGAAGGCTGAGGAAGGCTTGGAGGGTTGGAAAGGGAGACAGAGGGTGTTTCATTTAAGAGAAGCATATGAGCAAAGGAAGGAGCAGGGGCATTAGAATGAGGTGCGGTCTCAGAAGACTCCACAGAGTTTGTGAGGGGAATCATCAAGGAATAAGATTGGATCCAAAGGTCAGGGTCAGGTCAAGCCAGGCAAGTTGGACTTGATTTGATAAGACGTGGGAGCTGTTAAACATGGTCCAGTAGGGGTCAGTGTAATCAAAGTTGGAGAGAATTTGAGGAAGAGTAGCCCAGTAGCCAGGAACAATTTGGTGAAGGGACAGACTGGAATCAAGCAGACCAGCTAGGAGGTTTCTGCAGTCATGTGGCTTATGGGTGATCAGTCCTTTGAATCTGCCTCAGTATGGGGGTCTGAGGAAAGCACAAACAATAGGGTCTGCGGGAAGCAGGCCTTAGAGGTGGGCTGTGTGATGGTCACCTTGGACCACATAATGGCCATGTCGTTGTTGGGTCAATGCACACCTCCATTGCAAGTCTGGTTCAGTGGCCCATTAGATGGCTCTAACCCAAGACTGGATATAGGGACATGTGGCATAAGCCCAGTCCTTAGTTTACAGGACTTTGCTGTTAAGGTTTGCTTATTTCTTTTCTTTAAACTAAGAACCTAGTTATAAAGCAAGAACTTTGAATGAAAAGAACTCTCTGTAACCACACTGTTGATTTAATGAAGTCTGGGGAAAGTTGTGCACATACCCTGTTGGACAGCTGACTCCGTGGATAGCAGGGTCAAGCATGGGGACTTATGAATTCATTTCTGAGCCCAAAATGTGGTGGTGGTGGGAAGGTAATGGTAGTAATCCCAGTTAATATTTATTATTTTGACATAGCAGGTATCATGGTGTTATCCCACTTAATTCCCTTGTCCCTATTACGTAGGGTGGAAAGCCCAGCTCCCGGAGGTTGGATAACTTATCCATGATCACTAGCCTGCGGAAGCAGACTAAGGATTCTAATCTTATTCCATCCATTCATCCAGAGCTAGCCTGAAAGCATCACCCCAGTGCTGTCATATGTTCCTGTAACCCTAGGCATGTTGTCACTGTGGCATAGTATCTTCCCCATCACACATGTGTCAAGAAGCACGTATGACCATGCTGGCCCATTGTAAGGCATTTTCCCTATATATCACTTATAGGAAAATCAGGTAAAAATGGTCAGTTTAGAGCCCTAGAGTCCAATACATTTGTTGGTGACTAAGGAAGATCGGCTTTTTCATAGCACTCTGTTCCTGGTACTGTGGCTTGTGTTTAGGAATTTCTCTCCACTTGAGATATATCCATGGAAGAATATGAGGCTGTATTGTATACCTTATATGGTGCATGGTGAATTGTGTAGTCAGTAAGGACAGTTGGGTTAGAGATGAGGTTGGTGAATAAAGGCTGTTGTCCTCAAAGACTCAGGAGGACCTGAAACTGAGCTTGCTGGGTCACTGGTGCAAGCCCAATTTCATGCCATCTGTGAACACTCTGCTTCCAGATCGTTGATCCCCAGAATCCGTGGAAATGTTTATTCTCACTAGTCTTCCCCAGTCCAAAGGTAATTCAGTGCCTTGCCTTTAACCCCCACATCTCCAGCACCTGCCAGTCCTCACCCCGTGACAACGTTAGGATCTGGAAGTATCTTCGATTCTTACATCCACCACCATCAGTTCTGTTCTTGTTCCCTGAACTACACCTGTGTGGAAATTTTTTTAAAAAACACTGAAGCAGATACAAATACCACGATCCTCTGACACTAGGCTGATGTATTTCGTGCCAGATCAAGAGCTAGGAGACAGACCCATACCTTTCAGGGATTTTCCGTTTTCAAAGCATTTGCCACATTCCTGGATCTTTGGATGATTTGCTCAAGGTCATGTAGTGGTAAGTTCCAGAGCCAGGACTGGATCCAGGTCTTCTGACTCCCAGCAGTGGTCTGCTTTTTGTATTATACAACCTGTAATTACCTGATGTTACCTAATGCTATAATGCCACAATGCCTCCTAGAATCGAGAATACCATGTTCATGCAAGCTGCTTCATACTGAAGTAAGTGGAATAAACTGGAGCCTTCTTTTTCTCTACTCATCCCTAGGAAAAGAACTGTAGTCATGAAGTGACAGTGGTCCTATTTTCTAGAACTTTCTATGATGCAAAATCTCTTGGTGAGTAAGTCTTTCTCCTAGTTACTTTACCTTAAGCTTTTCACATCCCTACCCCCATCCATTCCTTATTGCCTTCTTCCTCTTTGCACTGCTTCGTCTTGCTCATCTTTCCTGTTATGTGGACAGGGCAAAGTAGCAGACGTCATAGTCCGGTACTGGACGCAAGAAGTCTGTGGGCTGTGACTCATCTTAAAACCAACTTAATAGATACTTATTTATTTATTTATTTTGCAGTTGTTCAATCCAGAAGAGGGAGCAGAGAAACTGTGAGTTTATCTGTTCAGTCTGATCTACATACTTTGTTTTCTCTGTTTCAGATGAATTTCCTGAAGCAAACCGAGCGTCCATTCGACAGGACCACAAGGGACGGTTCTATGAAGACTTTTATAAGTATGTTTTGGGTCCTTCCGTAGGCCCCACCCCTTTTTTGATGGTTTCTTTCCTAACTTAAAAAAAAAAAAAACCTTTTTATTTTAGAATAATTATAGGTTTGCAGAGAAGTTGCAAAGATAATTCAGAGAGTTCCCATATATCCTTTACCTAGCTTTCCCTGTTAACATTTCATAACCAAGGTACATTTGTCAAAACTGCGCAAACATTACTATTAACTAAATTTCAGGCTTTTCTCAGATTTCACCAGTTTTTCCACTTTTGTTCAAGGACCCAGTCTAAGATACCACACTACACTAAGACCTTCCAAACTTTTTATTGTGAAAAATTTCGAACTTGCAGCAGAGAAGAATGAGTAATATAAGGAACCCATTTATCCAGCACCTGGTTTTAACAGTTGTTACCATGCTGTATTTGCTTCATCTGGTTTTTTTTTTTCTTTTTGGTGGGGGGACTAAATTTTGTTTGAGAGTAAATTATAGGTAGTGTAACATTTTGTTCCTACACATATCTAAAGAGTAAGGGCATTTTCATATATAATCACAATATAATCACCTGTGTGTAATAGCTGCCTGATACCTGTTTTCTGATAATACTCCTTTCAGAGTGGTGGTCCAGAATGAGAGGAGAGAAGAGTGGACTTCACTCCTTGTGACCATTAAAAAACTCTTCATCCAGTATCCAGTGTTGGTGCGACTGGAACAGGCAGGTACTGCATCCATGTGGTGGAAGGTGCCGCAGGGAAGGAGGCGTAGGATGGGGCTGGGAGACGAGAGGTCCGTGCTTCCTTCCCCCCTTCCAGTGCCGGGTGTAGTTCCTGCTTCTGTCAGGTTTCGATTTCTGGTTGTGTCCAGTTGTTCTTGACATGTTCAGTACAGTGCGATAATGTCCCTCCTACAGGGTGGGGGCCCTTCGGAGCCAGGTACCTTCCACTTGCTTTTTAAGAGTTCATCTTGTGTGGTGATGACCAGAGGGAAAGGGGGGTGCGGACAGATAGAAGAGATACAGGGGGTATCGATGTGATAGAAGGAGCCTTAACATGGTGAACACATAATACAATGTACAGATGACTATTATAGAATTGTACGCCAAAACCTATGTAATTTTATTAACCAATGTCACCCCAATGAACTCAATAAAAAAGTTGTTTTGGTTTTTTTTAAAGAGTTTATCTTTCACTAGCTGCTTTTCCTTCTCTTGTGTCTTTTGCTTCAGAGGGCTTTCCTCAAGGAGAAAATGCTACCTCAGCACAAGGAAACTACCTGGAGGCCATCAATCTGTCATTCAATGGTGAGTAAGGGCACCAGCCAGTGAGCAGGCATCTTGCTTACCTCGTGACCGTGAACTTCTCTTTACTAAAGCCCAAAGACCCAGACCTAGTCGATGATGTTCACACCCACCAACTCCCCAAACTGATTGAAAGCAGTAACTTCTGATGGCCACCATTTAGCTCTTAGGGCTCTTGTTGGGAGGTTAACTTGCTGTTCTCATCTGTTTCTTGTGGTAACCTGAGATTTAAGAGCTGAAGGGGATCTCCTTTGGACTCTCTGCTTTACTAAACTGTGTTCTTATTCATTTTTACCCCATCTCTCAACTGCTTCTAGGTAATTTTTTTCACTCTACTTTTATTTTTTTATTTTTATTTTTTAAAGGTTTATGATTTTTTAAAAGATTTTATTTATCTTTAGAGGGGAAGGGAAGGAGAGAGGGAGAGAGAGAGAGAAATATCAATGTATGGTTGCCTCTCATGCGTCCCCTAGCTGGAAACTGGCCTGCAACCCAGGCATGTGCCCTGACTGGGAATCGAACCTCGATCCTTTGGTTCGCAGGCCCGCACTCAATCCACTGAGCTACACCAGCCAGGGCTACTTTTATTTTTTTAAAGATTTTTACGTATGTAATTTTAGAGAGAGAGGAAAGGAGGGAGAAAGGGAGGGTGAGAAACATTGACATGAGAGAGAAACATCCATCAGCCGTCTCTTGTATGCTCCCCAACTGGGAACCAAATCCGCAAGCCAGGCATGTGCCCTGACAAGAAATCGAAGCAGTGACCTTTCACCTTGTGGGTCAACACCAGGCTACACTGGTCAGGCCTTAAAAAAATCATAGAAGTGACCTGTGTGCCTAGAATTCAAGTACTGGAGAGATATACTAAGTAAAAATGAAGTCTCCCACCTCCTTCCACTATTAGGCCCCTTCCAAGAGGCACCATTGTTAAGAGTGTGGTATGATTTCTTCCAAATGTTTGTCCTTACATTTATGCGTTGGCTGAAATACTTAGTTTTCAAATCCCAGAAACCTACTAAATTCATTCATGTAAACAAACAAACAAAAATTACGGATACAGGGGCTCAGTGGGACAGCCAGGAAAGGCTTGAACACCATGCGGAAGAACATGGGGCCAGGTGGCTCTGGCAAGCTCAGCAGCGGGAATCCCCAAAACTGCACTCACCTCCCAGCAACCCAGCCTCTGTCCTGTCTGTTGAGGATCCCATGTTCCCAGCAGAGAGCATCTGATTAGACCAGCTCCTGTTAGGTGTCTGTCTGGCAGTGACCAGTGGTGGACATGATCATGCGTGGTCACTTCACTGTCTGTACTAAGGTGCTAGAGATTCTAGAGAATGGGGTCTTTTATTAGTAAATATTTTTGTCATATTTGAATATCACTGATTTTCCAGAATAAGAATTACACAGGCCAGAAATAAAAATTTAACTTCCCAAATTTACAAAGGCATTACAAGATTCTGTTCCATCTCTTTTAAATATCTGGAGTTAACATTTGATTCTTGTAAGTTTCAGTACAGAGTCATTTATGGAAATAAATGACATGAAATTTGAGCCTTTAAGGCTGCACAAGGCAAGTGTCAATGGAGACAAATGAACAAAGGTGACAATGACATAGTCTTATACTGAGCAGTTCTCAGTGTAGAAGGGGAAAGACAGGCAGGAACATGCCTAACTAGAAACCAGGTCAAAATGTGGCAATTGCTATAGTAGAAATATGGATAAAATGCTCCAAGATCACAGAGATGCCTGTGGCTGGTTCCTGAAAAGCTTTAACATCTTCATTGGAGGACTTTTTGCTTTGTTTCAAGTGTTTGACAAGCACTATATCAACCGCAACTTTGACCGAACTGGGCAGATGTCCGTGGTGATCACGCCTGGGGTGGGTGTGTTTGAAGTGGACCGTCTACTCATGATCTTGACCAAGCAGCGGATGATCGATAACGGTAATCTTGCCTGATTTGTGCAGACGTGTCCTGAGAACTCTGAGCTTTCCCTGGCTCTGTGCATCAGAGATCTGGGGATGCGAATGATACCAGGTGACAAAAAGAGCTCCGTGGTCACATCGGTTTGGGCGATGTGGGGTCATCTCCCAAGTTAGGCCCAAGTTAGGGAATAGGTAGGCCCATTCCCTAACTGCAGGTTTAATATGGTGGTGTAATCTGTTTATCTCTAACGAGCATAGCTGGTCGTTTCCCAAACATATTTGACACTGGAGAACCCTATTTGGGGGGATTATTTCAAGAAACCAGTGTCCGTCAGCTCATATTGGGAAGTACCATCAGTAGCCAAGCCCTCCCTCTGGGATGGATCACGCTTCCCCAGCTTGCACGCCGACCCGCATTTAATTTGTTTCAACAACAAGATGGAGTTGGGGGAGTAAATTCTAATTGCCAGTAAAGAAGCTCCGTTAAGTGACATGGGTTGTTTTGCTTTTTACTGAAATGACCAGGTTCCTTTTCCTTTCTGGCTCAGACACTTTAGTAAGTCTAGCTGTCTTTTTAAAAAATCATGATCTATCTGCAAGGCAGTCAGAGGCTGATTGTCAAGTACTGAACAGTGGCAGGTGTGACAGGATTAGGGAAAGAGAAAGAACAAAATGCATCTGTTTACTTCTTTGCTGCGTAGGCAGCACTGAGGAGGTTGTAAATTGTAGGATGGTAAGTCGGCTTACCCTTACCGGCTCATGCCCTGACCCAGTGAAATCACATCAACTTAATAGATGTTATATACCTGCCTCCCCTGACCACCCCGCATCCCAACTTTTTCTCTCTTTTCTTCTCTAGGAATTGGTGTGGACTTGGTGTGCATGGGGGAGCAACCGTTACATGCTGTCCCGTTGTTCAAGGTGATTCGACTGTGGATTGCTTACTAAAGGCTGGTTTTCAGGGCCAGGGTGATCTTGAGAACAGTTGTTATTGTTTTTTTTTTTAACATCAATGTACGGTTGCTTCTCACGCACCCCCCACTGGGGGCCTGACTTGGCTTGCAACCCAGGCATGTGCCCTGACTGGGAATTGAACCAGCGACCCTTTGGTTCACAAGCCAGTGCTCGATCCACTGAGCCACACCAGCCAGAATGAGAACAGTTGTTACTAAAAACAAAAGTTGGAACAGTTCCATGTCCTACTTGTTTTTTTCGCTGACCTGTGTCTGATTTTTTCCCTTTCAGCTGCATAATCGAAGTGCTCCTTGCGATTCTCGTCTGGGTGATGACTATAATATTCCTCACTGGATAAACCACAGGTGGGTGTGATCTTGGTTCATAGCATGTGATAAGAATTTTGGATAACATCCTTGCCGTTTTCTCTTCAAATCTGTTAAGTTCTTGCTATAAAATCCTCGGTCAAGATGTGGAAACCAAAGTTTTAACATGTGCTCAGAGCTTCTCTATGTGCAAAGCAGTGGCAGTAACATAGGAACAATCTACAGTGAAAAAAATAAAAACGAATTTTGAAGGACTTACTTCCATTCCTGTCCGCAGTTCCTGTTATGCCCATTACACAGACCGTAGCAGGCTGATACTGTGCCCTGCCACCTCTGTTTGTAGAAAAATCCCCATGCTGCTTCTTTACGTGGGATAAGGCCTCAGCGTTCCTGCTGATTCCAGCTCAAGGGTGGTGTCTTTCATCCCTCTGCCAGTGCCATGGCCTTAATCCCGGCCCTCGTCTTTTGAACAACTGCAATAACCTTAGTGTGTTTATTTCTAATCTCTTCCCTTCAGTCCGTCCTATAGACCAGGATTTCTCAGCCTTGACACTGCCGACATTTTGGGCCAGATTGTTCTTCGTTGTTGGGGGGCTGTCCTGTGCATTGTAGGATGTTGAGCCGCATCCCTGGCTCCCCCGCTCTAGCTGCCAGTAGCACACACTCCGAGTTGTGATAACCGACAATGCCTGCAGGATCAGGGACTAAGAGAATTTTCCTGTGCAGAGTCCTGCAGAAAGTTCAACTGTTTCTTTGAAACGCTGCAGAGCTCACATCTTCTGGAAACTAATTATGAGAACTGGATGTCCTCGAATAAACCAGCCCAAAGTGAAAAGACGGGGGCTATTACTTCTTTTTAATGTTTAATAATTTTTTTTTAAACTGCAGGTTTATGGAAAATGTGTTTGAAACCATTGGAATCTAGGGAGGGAAATCATTTAGACTGGAAAAAAGAAAGGTTTTTTTTCGATGTCTGCAGACATGGCCACATGTCCCCTAGGTGGTAAACGTCCCCCTGCCTGCCCACTGAGAATCACTTCTTTAGGCCAGTGCTTTTCTTTTTTCCTTTTAATTTTCTTCTTAAGCAACAGGGCTCCTTCTTCAAGTAGAAGCCTCACTTGGAACCAGGCACGTCAAAGTGGAAAAGCGTCAGTGTTCCCCTGTGCCCTCACAGAGCAGTCTCTGATGTAGCACGCAGGAACATGGGCGGTCTGGGGACCACCATCTTCAAGTACTGTTGTACCTGGTTGCCAGAATCATTTTTGTGAAAACGGAATCATTTTGACGAAAACCAAGTCCTGCGGCCCTTTTCCTCTGGTTTCTCAGGCGGCTTGCTACAGACTAAAGCGTTGGACGTCCGGCCCTTCTCCCCCAGCACTCACCCCCTTCCATGCTTGCTGCACGGCATACGTACATCTCAGAGCGTGCTCGCCCGCTGGGCCTCTCCGCCTGCCCGGTCCCTCCCCAATGCCTATTTATCCTCTGGCAACCAGCCCCCACATCTCTCTTCTTTCTGTGCTACCCTTGATAGCCAATAGCCGTGTTTTCTTGAGTGCTTCCAGAGCATTCTACCCCCTTCGGGTTGTCTGTCTGAAGGCAGGACTCATGAGGGGCAGAAGACCACTTGGCTCACCGCTGAGCCGCAGCAGAGCCTTCAACCCTGGCTTCCGTTTAGTTGTAAATCTCTGCTGCAGACCAGCCTGAAAATTCATCACAAATTTTGATTTCAGGGATTGAGACTTAGTGGTTTCTGCCGTCTTTTCTTGAGTTCCACCTTTTTATTTCTTGTCTGGGTTATCCTTGCACACTAAGTGCTGATCAGTCAAGGAGTAATGAGGTTTCCCTCGGACCCAGCATCAGTCCAAGTGACCAGGTGAGAAAGCGTTGCGGTGTAAATGGATTTATCTCTGCCGCAAGGAGATTCTAATCCAGTTAGGCCTCAGGACTAGCACCAACCAATTTATTGGGGAGTGGGGTGGAGAAAAGAACACAATTTTTAAAACATAATGAATGTTTTATAGTAATTACGAAAGTTAGAATTAGGAAGACCAGTCAAGCCTGACGTAAAGGCATTCACGAGAGGGCTGATCCATCGCTGGGATTTCAACTGTGTCTTGAGGTTTAAAACCAAAGGGGTTTAGATTAATGACCCTTTCTCCTTCCTTTACAGTTTCTACACATCCAAAAGCCAGCTCTTTTGTAACAGTTTTACTCCACGGATAAAACTGGCGGGAAAGAAGGTAGGTGTCCCCAACCAGCAGAGCCTTTAGGGGCTGTCACGTGCCCTTGAGGTTGTTTTGGTCCTGAGATACTCCCTTTGCCCCAGGGTAATAAATGAGTTTAGGAAATCATTTTAGAACTTTAGAATTTTCCGCATTCAGTAAATAAATAACAAAGCGAACCCCCATATGTAACAAATATCTTTGGCAAAAATATAGGAAAGAACTATTTTAGGTTTTTTAAAAATACTTTATATATTTATTTTTAGAGAGAAGAGAAAGGGAGAAAGAGGGAAAGAAACATTGGCCTGCAACCCAGGCATGTGTCCTGACTGGGAATTGAACCCATGACCTTTTGGTTTGCAGGCCAGGGCTCAATCCACTGAGCCACACCAGCCAGAGCCTATTTCAGTTCTTTAATAATAAAAGAATGATTATGACGATGATGTGAGTGGTTTATTCAGACACTGAGGCCTCTTAGCAGGAAAGTCAAACACAGAGACACATGTTGCAGGAAAGGGGAAACAGGACGGAAAGATCACATCTTAGCAGGTAGTTAAAGAAAGGCAAATGCAAACAGGAATGGGGATTTATTTTTTTGTTTACCAGGTAGGTTGAATACATATTAATAATTATGCGAAAAAGTGCGGTGAGGTTGGTGCTTACGTACCTGGTTGGTGTCCAGTTCTTATGAAAGGCAGTTTGGCCACGTGTATCAATAGCAGTGCAAAACGGCCACGCTGTTTGACCAGGTCATTTCATTTTTGGCCGTGTTGGTCAAGGAAATAATTGTAGATGTTGAATCTGCATAGATCATGGTCTAGTTTTATCATAATTGTGACAAGGTGAAAATAACAGGGAAATGGCTAAATAAACTGAAATATGCACCCGATGGAATATGTTTGCAGTCAGTAAAAATGCTGCTCTTAAGAATCTGAAAAAGCCTTTTTAATGTAATATGAAGAGAAAAATAGGCTGTTTGGTACGGAGGCTCCACACTGGGGTGCTCTCATCCATCCGCCTATTTCTAGCCGAGCCAAACTCTCTGAAAGTTACCCCATTTGTGTTACATGAGTAGTGCTGGGCCAGTTCTTTCCATTTTTTGCAGGGGGTGGGGGTTGACCTTACTCTTCTAATAGGGAAAATACTAATTTGGAGATAGGAAAATCTCTAAAATCGGCCATGTCTAGAAGAAAAGTGCTAGAAGAATGGGATTCTGCCCAGAAGGGTCCTTCTCCTGCTTTCTGAGGTTTTATGCCTTCACCACAACCACCCTCAGCAAAGTGGAACATGGAGCAACTTCTCTGCAAGACAATCATTTTAAAGAAGAAAGAATGAGTATTATTACGGAAGGTTTCAGGGTCCTGAAAAAGATTTATTTGTTTTTTAAAGTGATAGTTTTTTTGGTTTTCTTCTCTCCCTTTGTACTCCATTTCAATAAAATTGGACGATCTACCGAGCGTCCTCTGCTCTGGTGGGTGTAGGCAGAGGGGACACAAGGCCATGGTGAAGGGGAAGCACACAGGGCTTGGGGTCAGGTGGCACCTAGTCATGGTGGGATAGACGCACTTGTGGTATGACCAAGAGTCCAAAGAGCTGGGCTTGGATTTTGGCTCTGCCCCCTGCTAATTGTGTGACTTTGAACAAGTCCCTTATTCTCTCTAGAATTAAATATCTTCACCTGTACAGTGGGGGCCATGCCCCCACTGGATAGAGTTGTGAGAGTGAACAAGATGCATGGTTGGAAGTACAGGATTTAGCAGGGCTCGACACCATGGTAGGCATGTCTGGGTTAGCTCCTGCCTTCCCATCAGGTACAGTGAGCAGTAAGACACGGTCTCTGCCCTGGGGAGCAGCCACCTACATACTGTGCCTTGTGGTAAGTTCTAGTCTAGCAGAGAAAGGAGTGATTGGTTCTCTATTTAATTTTACAGCCTGCCTCTGAGAAAGCAAAAAATGGCCGTGATACATGTGAGTATGTTTCTTCTTTCATGTCTTTTAGAAAGAGTCAGACAACCCATGGCAACAAGATTATGTGAGGTCACATATAAAGTTCACAGCCAAGTTGGGAGACCTGCATTCCCCTCAGGTGACCTTTGGAAGATGTCTTAAGCACCTTGTGTATTTTTGTCCTATCAACTACAGAATGGATGATAATAAAACTTCGTTTTTCTTTTCCATTGGTCAGTTATAGGGCTCAGCTAGAAAGTTTCAAAGTACTAAACGTACATATTATGATGATACTTTTAAAAGTGGAATCACAGAAGAACGAGATACTGCCATCACCTTGCCTTTACTTAGAGCTATACTCTGTCTACATCCTTTGATGCATAAGTCATTTATCTCAACAACCTGATGAATGGGTTTATTATCCCATTTTTTTGAGGGGGAGATGGTGATGATGATCACCTGTGCCTTGCAGACTTTGCTGAAGACAGCATCTGGTTGAAATGTGTTTTGATGATAATTCATATTATTGTGCATTTCAGCTCTTGGGACTCCAAAAGAATCCGAGAACGCCCTTCCTATCCAAGTAGATTACGATGCCTACGACGCTCAGGTGTTCAGGCTGCCAGGCCCGTCCCGCGCTCAGCGCCTCGCCACCTGCAGGTTTTTTGCCAGATTCACTTGGGGATGGATATAAAAATTGCTTAGGAAAATGTGAGGTCCAGCAGGGACCTTAATGAGAGCAACCTTGAAAATGTTTCAAATTAAAGTTAGCCAAAGAGAAGCCACAACATATAGAATATTAAGGATTTTGTTTTCAGGTTCTCTGGGTCAGCCATTTTGTTAGCTGTTTGCTATAAAGTTTTGTCCCCAAATAAGGAGAGCTGCCACTAACATATACAGATCCTAGGGCCCAGAGTTTATTTCAGGTTTATTATTCCCAAAGGGCAAAGATTTTTTTTTCCCCTCTCCTTTATTCCTGCTTTTTAAATTTGCTCCATGGCGTTTTGGTCATATTGTAATTGTGATGTAGTCAGATTTACCAATCTATTCATTTCTGGGTCTTATGTAAGGTTAGAGATACGTATTTAGTATTTTCTCCTAATACTTAAAGGCTTTAAAAATTTTTCCATTACAGTTGACATTCAATATTACTAGCTTCAGGTGCACAGCATAGTGGTTAGACGGTTATGTAACTTACAGAGTGACCTCCCTGTTAAGCCTGGTACCCACCTTCCCCTGATACTGCATAGTCTTGGTTTTAGGCTTTAGCTCATTATATAGAAGTTTGTGTGTGAGACAGAGGTCTAACTTATTTTTTTCCCACTTGAGCAAATTTACAAGATTTCTTAAATATGCAACTTGAAGCACAATTGATTGTAACACTATTCTGTCTGGTCACACTGTGACAAATGAGCTTATAGTGGTCACATGATTGTCTTCTGTCCTCTTCCTTCATCCCATCCTAATGTCTTATCCTGAGAATGTTTGGACCTTAGCGTAAATGCTGGTGACAGAAGCTCCTGTAGACATAGACTCTGCTTAAGGGCTCCTAGTGCTTATGTTAAAATGCTTTTATAGTCTAAGGCCCTTGGTTTTCTTTTTTTCTAATCAAAGACGGCAAGACCTGGTGTTTCAGACACCCAGGTGGTATGTTCCTTGAGGGCCCAGACCTTGTTTTGTGGGGTTTTAAAAAAATTTTTATTTATTGACTTGAGACAGAGAGAGAGAGGAAGAGAGAGAGAGAAACATCAATTTTTGCTGTTCTAATTATTTATACATTCATTGGTTGATTCTTGTATGTGTCCTGACCAGGAATCGACCTTGCAACCTTGGCCTATTAGGACGACACTCTAACCAACTGAGCTACCCAGCTGGGGCCCAGACCTCATTTTAATCAGTGCTTTATCCCTCATGCAGGTTGAGCATGCATTGTGCTCAAATATTTACTGTTGAAATAATGAGCGTGTAGTGAGACCTTGGGATCTATTGTCACGCACTGTGTAGGCTCTTGCTTACAACAAAACCCCTCCAGGCAGAAAGAGAACAGCTCTGGTTGCTGACTCTTGCATTCTGGACTCTTCCTACCTATCAGGCATCTCTCCTTCTGATCCTTCTTGGTACTGTTTCCAGAGGTTTTCCCCTTAGGGAGTTTTATGTTTTAATCAGGGGTTACTGTCTTTTACACTTCCATTAAGGAAATGTTCAAACATGTTCAAATAGATAAACTAGCGTGATGGACAGTGGTCAGCGTGTTTCGTCTTGCTTGGTCACTCCCCCGCACTTGAAATTATCTTGAGCATTCTAAAACAAGCCCTAGGCATTCTGGGTTTTTTCACCTGTAAATACTTCAGTAGATGTCACTGACAAATAAGAATTAAAAAGACCAAACAATACCTGTCATCGATAACCAAATAACATTAACTCCTTAATATCCTTTGATAGCTAGTCCATATTCAGATTTCTCAGTTGACTAAAAAATGTGTTTTTGCATTGTTTCGTTTGAATCGGGATCTAAAGAAGATGCACGTGTCACATTTGGTTGTAATGTCTTTTTTCTATGACTGCAGATCTTCCTTTCTTCATTTGGTTTATTGCTCCCTTGTAAAGTTCAACTCGTCCTCTATTCTGTAAATTTTTTGTAAACTGGCAATTATTTCCAGAGGCTTGATGAGACTTTCAGTTTCCGGTGCAACAAGACTCCTCAGGTGGCGCTGTATACCTCCTCTTGCATCGTGTTGCGTCACGCCTGGTTACCCTGCTTTCGGTGATACGAGATTGATCGGTGGGGCCAGACTAGAGCAGTTACTTCATCACAGCTCTGACTCCAGCACTTCGGCCACTTGAGAACTGTCAGTCACTTATCCCCTTTCTCACAAGCTGCTCTGGGCAGAGTACCTCTTATATTATATTCTGCTCACAGATCTCACTGGGGATTTTTGTTACTGTTTTCTCAAGTACCTTGGGCTGGGGACGGGTTTTGGTATTCTCATCTAGGCGGGGCAGCATCCCTGACTTGGCGGTACCTTGTCTCTCCTGGGTCAGGTCTGTGCGAGAGCGGGAGAGTCAAAATCGCAAGAGTGCCAGTTCCTGCGACGTCTCCTCCAGCCCCTCCGTGCCCAGCCGTGCGCTGCCCACTGAGGAAGTGAGGAGCCAGGCTTCTGACGACAGCTCCCTGGGCAGGAGCGCCAACATGCTCATGATCCCACTGCCCCACCTGCACCAGTACGAAGTCAGCAGCTCCTTGGGCTACACCAGCACTCGAGGTCAGAGGGCCGAAGCACCGCAGAGCTTCCTTCCTGTAGTAAGGGATGGGGAGGGGTGTAAGTCCCACATTTTAATTAGTTTCATGCCGGTGCAACAAGAGCAAATCGCCTGAGCTGTATGTATGTGTATTAATTTTGTCTCCACCCTTTCTACCCTTGTACCTATAATTGCATACATTTCCATATGTTCACGTAGAGCTTTTCTTAGGCCTGGGGTCAAAGGTGATTGCTTATTTCCGTACTATTCCCATTTGTGCCACACTTAAAACAGCCCCTGTCCTATATTCCACTTTGAGATTTCTCTTGATAGTTACCTGTTAACCTGGCTTGCACTAAGGTACACAAGTGTTACCTTTTCTATTATTTTTCCCATTAAGCAAAACCAACACCTAGGGTATACAGGCCCCTCCTGACTTTTTAAACTTTCTAATTTGAAATAATTATGGGTACTTGGAAAATTTTTAAAAACCCACTGGGAGGTCCCATGTACCTTTCACTCATTTTCCCCCGTGGAGACATCCTGTGTAACTATAGTACAATATCTAAACTAGAAAAATGACGTTGCCGTGATCCACAGAGACTGTTTGGATTCACCACGTTCACATGCAGTCATTCGTATGTGTGTGTACACAGTTTTATCACGTGTGGATTTCTGTAGCCACCACTAGAGTTAAAATCCAGAATTACTTCCTCACCGCAAGGCTTCCTCAGGCTATCCCTTTATACCCACACTTCCCCACTAATTATTCTCCCCCATAATTTCCTTATTTCAAGAATGTTGTGCAAATGGAAGCATAGCCCTCCTGACTTGGTCGCTGACTGAGGAACGCTGGACACACGCAGCCATGTCCTGTTGCCCTGGAAGGGTTCTCAAAGCCACGGCATGTTTTCCATGGCCCAGGGTGTTGACAGGGGAAGTCCTCGTGTGGCCTCAGGGCAGAGGGGCGGGGCATTTACACCCATGATCACTGCGGATGCTGTGCCAAGGGCCTGGGAAACGTTTTGACTGCTGAGAAAAGTTTTTGTATTTTTACTGATTCAAAGTATAAAAACGAATTCTGAAAGAGAAAGGAGAAGGTACTTAATTACATGGCTATAGAAAAAAACCTTATGTTACCTGCATTAATTAAAGTTAGTATTCATAAGAATTTTAAGGCATTTGAAAATTTCTAGGTTAGCTTTTTCTCACCTTCTGGAAATTTCCAAGTTTGTGTGACAGTGACTTTCATTTTGTTGAAAATATTCTTAGAAGGGTCTGTTGCAAAACTAAGTTAAAACTAAACATTAATCCTTTAAAAACCTTTGTTATTCTAAAAGCCAGATCTCCTCTGAAGAGATAATGCTGGTCTTAATCCAAGTAGCTTTGAAAACAGTATTCTTCAAAGTGATGTGAGTAATAGAATAGATTTCAACATCCTTAGTGATATTTGGGAGTTTATTAGGAAATCCATAAAGCGTTTCACTGGAGTATTGCAAGGCAGTACATCCATAGGCCCTTGGTTCTTGTTTCTCTGTTATACGCAGGGATTTTCACCCACGTACCCACTCAGTGGAACATAGGAAGCATTTCCCCTTTCTTCTACCCCTATTTTTGACCCATGTTATCTCTTAGTTCTGTTTCTTGACCTTTTCAGAGTACATAGTAATTTTTTTAATAGTGTTTTCTGCTTTTATTTCCATGACAACCAGCTAGACCATTTTCTTTTTTCATTTGGTAAACCACAGCATCAGCTCATTAATTTACAATGAAAAACATAGAGCCCTGGCTGGTGTAGCTCAGTGGATTGAGCGCGGGCCTGCGAACCAGAGGATCGCGGTTCGATTCCCAGTCAGGGCACATGCCTGGGTTGCAGGCCAGTTCCCGGCGGGGGACACACGAAAGGCAACCGTACATTGATATTTCTCTCCCTCTCCCTCTCTCCTACCCTTCCCCTCTAAAGATAAATAAATAAAAATCTTTAAAAAAAAAATAAAATGGTGCTTTTAAAAAAAAAAAAAAAGAAAGAAAGAAAAACATAGCTTTTGTAGAGATCTTAATGTTCTCTTCTTGCGTGTAAACCGGCTTGAGAAATTAAATATTGCTATATTCCAGGCTTTTACTGGGTAGGTAATGGTGGACAAGACAGAATCCTTGATGCTGTGGAATTTGCATCTGCTGAACTAACTTTCTAAACTGGGTGGTTGCCTCATGAACATGAGATGAACATGGAGGGATTTGGTTTGGATTTCAGCTCTTCGATCTGCTTGGGTTATTTAGCAGACTGCCTCTATCTCCACAACAGGGACCTGTCTGCCGTCAGACAGCGTAGGTTGAGTCTAAATATCATGTCATCTCCTTGCCTGGTCAAGGCTAGATGCACCCATTTCTTTGTTCTTTCCTCCCAAGAATATTTTTTCAAACACAGTAACATTTGGTTGCTTGCTTGTGTTCCAGGCCACTGAGTCGATGGGAGATGTTTCTGATCCACCCAGTTGTTTGGGGCCCCGGGCTTCTTTCATCCTGGGATGCTATGAACATCAACACTGGTCTGTAGAGTTGCCACAGCAGGGGGAAAGAGAACAGAGATGACACGTGGAGACATTTATGTCCAGCTCTCCAGTTGGAGCATGTTGCTTCTACCTGTGTCTTATTGGCTGCAAGTTGGCTACATTATTTGGCCCCAATGCAAAGGGACAGGAAACTGTAGTCCTATTGTGTGCCTAAGAGGAAAATTAAGCAAGTTTAGCAAACACATCAACTATCTCTGCCAGGGTCTGCCCTCTCTCTGGTCATCAACTATATATTGTTCCTCCCACATACAGAATATACCCACCCCATCTCCAAGGGAGGCAACTCAAGTCCTACCCTTTACTTGTTCCCAGCTTCAAGTCCAGGGTCTCTAGGAGGTGCATGGCCCTCCTCATCTAGTTTGGGTGTGGCTTCATTGGGCCAATCATTTGGGAACCAAAACTAATTATTTAAAAGGTAAACAAACTCAGTATTTCAGTTCTTTATAGTTTGGTGATTTTACTTATTTCCCTCACTGCTTAACATGTATGATGTCTAAGATTCTCGTCAGCCTTGGCAGGTCGATCTGCCTAGTTCGGGTTTCATTGTGGCTCTCTGCTCTCTCCTTGTGCCTCGACTCGACGGTCACGGGCAGATGTCCTGGAGAACATGATGGAGCCGCCGCAGCGAGACTCCAGTGCGCCAGGGCGTTTCCACGTAGGCAGTGCAGAATCCATGCTACATGTTCGACCCGGGGGATATACCCCCCAGCGGGCGCTGATCAACCCCTTTGCTCCCTCACGAATGCCCATGAAGCTCACGTCCAACAGAAGGCGCTGGATGCACACTTTTCCTGTGGGTAAGTTGGTGGTTCAGGTGAGAGCTCCGGACTGGGAGCTCCCAGTCCTGGTCCTCAGCACTATTCAACCATGTGGCCTCGGTCCAGTACCTACACTCCTCTGCACCTCTGGTGCCCCTCTTGTAAGACGGGGATGACCACGCCCACTTTGCCTGCCGCAGGCATTCTTGTGAAGATTGGAGGACACACTGGGAATGCGCTTTGTGACTATAATTAGCTGTGTCAACCTGAGAGCTTTGTTTTTCTGTTTGAAAGAAACTGTGCTTTGCCATCTGCTTTCTTTCCTAAGATATTTAATGTCCCTCATTCTTGTTCATTCCTTGCTGTCTTGGCTGTCTCTGGATATTGATGTTACCATTTTGGTTACACAGTTATATTCCTTTTTTTTTTCTCAGGGGTCTCTAACGACTGAAAAAAATTTTTTTCTCAATTCACTTTTTCCTAGTTAGGTCCTTTTTGATCTTTATTCTGTCCAAAAGATGACAGTAAGATTTTAGAAAGCTGTGGCTAAAATTAAACTTCAGCTTAGTGGGCTCTTACTGGGCTGGGAAGGAACAGATGCATTAAACTCCAGGGTTTTTTCATGGAAACCATCCTGCTGAATGCCTAGAAATGTCTAAATGTTCTTGTTGTTATTATTATCATTATTATGTACTTGCTTTAGTGTTAAAAATTAAGTAAGTGAGCATTGAATCCTGTTCTTTCATCTGTACTTGGGGGTCATTCTCAAACGCCTTTTTTGCCCTCCTTTTATCTCTGCCACCGTCAGTCAAAGACTTTTCTTTCTGGTGTCTTTCTTTCCATTGTTATCCCCATTGCTTTCCTTTGGGTTTTCATAGGAGAACTACTAATGTTTCCTCCATGACTCTCTGCTCTTCTTGCTTCTGTGCTTTTCCTCCAAACACCCAACACGTAACACTTGACCAAAACAACATTCTCCAAAACTGTCCTCCTGCCCGCCAGGGCCTCTACTCGCCGAGGCCCTCCTTTGCCAGTCCCCAGCATTCTGTCCCCTGTCACCATCCTTAGAGGTTCTTTTCTTGCCCGAGCCCAGCTGGTGGTCTTCTGCACTTGTCTTGCCTCTTCATGCTGGGGGTTTCACGCAGATTGTTTCTTCCGCCCAGATATCCTGTCCTTCAGCCCCTGCTGAGTTTGTTTAACACTCCGAAACTTCCCTTTCTCTAGGAAGCATTTTTTAGTAGACTTGACTAATTCTGATTTATCTCCTACTTGTCTTTTTTGCACTTGTGCATTCTCTGCTTCTTCAAGTCACAGTTGTTGCCAACTCTATATATTAACAGAGTCATGGGTGTTCCACTTGTGTGTTGCTTTTCATTTAGTTTGTGTTAACCTTCCTGGGAAGGGCTCTTGCCTCCTATACTTCTGTATTTCTCTGTGGTGTCTCAATTGACATGCATGAGACAGAGGCTGTTAAATACTCCTAGGCTGAACAGGATGACCAGCATGAGGCCATACCGGAGGGTGAGTTCAGCTTGGAAGAGGAGATGTCCCATGTGGGAGCCAGAGGGTCACTTGTGTAACGTTCCTCTGTGTGCGTGGTCTGTGGTGTGCTCTTTCAATCTCTCCAACACTCGTATCCCAGCAGCCAGAAAAGGGGAAGATTGAAGCTAAGTGCACAGCACTAGCTGTTGGGTGGGCGTGGTGCTCAGTGGATCTTCGTCTGGGTAGGACCATCCGGAGAGGCCATCCAGATCCATCATCAGACCCGACAGAATATGGCGGAGCTTCAGGGCAGCAGGCAGAGGGACCCGACCCACTCCTCTGCAGAGCTGCTGGAGTTAGCCTATCATGAAGCCGCTGGAAGGTGAGAACGTGCATGGTGCTCCAGTTGGGACCTTGAGAAACATTCTTCATCACCCAAGACAATTTGCAGAACAGACGGCTGACAAAATGTCCTGTTTATAGGATCTGAAGAGACTGTATGAGAAGAGGGTTTTCCTTTGTCAGTTAGCATCATTCCCTTCAATAGGCCAAGTGCAAAGGAAACAGCCTGTCGTTTCTGGCAGAAGTTACCTAGGCCCTACTTAAGCTTTAGGTATGATTCAAAAGCATACTTTGTAAACCTCAGCCATGGGTTTCTTTTCATCCTCAGTCAAGGGTGAAAATGGGTGCTGAGGTAGGGGATTCATGCTGTGCGTTTTGGGCAGTCTATGACTTTTGTCATTTTGGTCATTGAGAAGTTTCCCTGTTGAGTTTAGAATAAATTAATGCTAAAAGCAATGATAATCAAGGCCTGTGTTTTAAAAAATAACTCTTTTTGAACCAGAATTCTGAATGCATTACAGGCATCCAAAGAGACTCAGTGCAGGAAGGAAGTCATTTAAGCCTCGACAAGCAGGAGCCCAGGTTACACCCGGACTCCCTGCGATGCTTGAGGAAACACTTTGCAAAGAGCAGTGTTTGACCCAGGGGGTGGATGAGGGATATGGACCAGCTGGGACCGTCTTTACCAGACTAACTTGGTACCCCTTTTCAAGCACCTCACACCCTCCTGTTGGGGGTAGCAGGGGGAAGCTTAGGACAGAAAGGGCAAGCGGTCTAGCATGGCATGGCAGCTAAGGTGCCAGGGCAGGAGCAGCCGGTGACAGGAGGCCAGAGCGGGCACACAGACCAAGCCCTTAGGCCTGGTAGCCTGTGATTTGGATTCCAGGGGTTGCCAGCCTGTGTGGCTGAATATTCAGGCCTGTTTCTGATGAAAACGCCTGGTGGGATGCAGGGTGAGCAGGATCAAAGAGGTGACAGTGTACATTAAGCCAGGTGGCTGGGCTCTGTTCTCTGCAGGCACAGCTCTTCCCGCCAGCCTGATGACAGCATGTCCTTCTTGAACTTCAGTGGAACAGAAGAGCTTTCTGTCAGCCTGCTTAGCAACAACAGTGGTGCAGGTAACCGATCCGAGAGGTGACAGAGTCGGGGTGCCCAGAGCAGGCTCATGTCTAGAAATGACTTGGGGATGAGAAAAGAAGGGCCATATCTATTCTGGGATCATTTCAGCCACAATTTTGGGTGACCTATTTAGAAGCAGTGCTTTATAATACATGGAATTATAAATGGACCGCACGTTACATTTTTAGCTGGGAACATGCTGGTCAAGCCACATTTATCATTGGTCTGCCAGTGAGTCGTGATTGAGGGCGGCTTGTGAACTTGGCGTTGAGGGCAGCACCAGGGCCAGAGCAGGGTGGTCTCTGCTCCACAAGAGCTTTCAGTTATGTGTGGGTGGGGTGGGCTGGGGGAGGCACAAACCCACCTCCATAAAAACAATTAGGAGAGGCCCAGAGAGGAACAGAGTGGTACTTTGTTCTTCCTCTTATTTCTTTGCGTAGGCTGGTCTCTCTGGATGAAATATGCTTTTTCTCTCTCTATCTTCAACCCCTGATTCTGCCTGGGAAATGTCAGCTGAGCCTTTATGAATCAGCTCCGACAGTATCTCTTCTTCGAAGCCCTCCCTGGCGCTCCCCTCTCCTCCCCAAGCTGACCCAGGAGATGTCGGGCATGTTTCCGCAGAGCTTTCCGTGCACCACCCGATGGTACCGCTTGGCGCATCCTGGTCCTGCTGTTCCGTGTTTGTCTCTCTACTGGACTGGAAGAGCTATCCCGACTCGTCCGCACATTGTTCAGCACGTTTTTTTTGACAAATGAATTTAGGCTTCCAAGACCAAGCTGCCATATGTGAGAAGCATCTGAATGACCCACAAAATTATTCTAATTGGTCTGCGAGTGTTCAATTACATGAACATGTTCTAAAATGTTTAGCTTCTTAGAGAAGGTGTGGGCCCCTTGGGTTCTTTTTCTGGGCAGGGTACTGGAGTTAAATAGGGTCGTCCTTCTTTTGTCCAGCCCCTTTATGACCAGTAGCAGGTGTTTTCAAAGGGGTCAGGGGTCATCAGGAGCGTTGGCCTCACATGGGAATTGAACTCCCATCTTTGACTTTATGCTTCCTGATGAGTTATGTATGTTAACTAGCCACAGAAAGAAACTAGATAAAATTATTCTAACCTTTGTTACCATGTGCAATTACCAATGTCAGATTTACCTTCAGGATATATCTAGAATCTTACCATATCTCATTACCTCCACCAATCCTAGCTCAGTCCAACACACCATCCATCATCTTTTGCCTGAATCATCTCAGTAGCCTGCTAACTGCCCTTCCATATAGTTTAATTTCAGCACAACAATTCAGAGTAACTCTTCCAAAGTGGAAGTCAGATTATGAAACTTACCTGCACAAAACCCTCTGAGGGCTTCCCAGTACACTTGGAATAAAAACCAAAGGCATTATGGGGGCCAGCAGCGCCCCCTGCGTCATGCGGCTCCTTACTCCTCTCCACTCTGTCGGTTCCCCAGATGTATCAGGCACACTCTGAATCTCGTGTCCTTTTTCTTGCTATGGACTTACACCAGAGAGCTTCATGGCTGAGGTCTGTACATCTGAGTTTGCCTAGGACAGTCCTGGTTTACATTTATTGTCCTATATGAGTGTTCATAGAGCCCTCTTTCACTCTCGGAAGTGTTCTGGATTGGATGTTACATGGCCACCCTATCCAGAGCTTGCTCTCTTCCTTCAGGTCTTACTTGAATTGCCACTCTCTACCCTGGCGATTCCCATCTATCTTCCCTGCCTAATGTTTCTCCATAGTACAACCTGATATACATCTTCCTTTTTTTTATGATTGTCTCTTCAGAGTTTAAAACAGTGCCTGGCACACATAGCAGGTAGTTGAAAGAATGCTAAAAGCCTTTTGAAGTTAGCTTCTTACTGAAGAATGTGTTTCTTCTCTCTCTTATAACCTTTAGCATTCATTCTGGAACAACTGACTGGATTCCTTTGCTCAAACCATCAGGCAGTCTGTTTCTGTCTTGCGTGGTTTGGAACTGACTTCTTTCCAGCCATCCTCAATCCTCGTAGAATATGGCTGGCTTTCTCCATACCCACTGAACTCTTAACCCATTGCAGACATGCTCCTTGAACTCTAGGCACTGTGCTAAGGCCTGAGAAGAAACAAAATGATTAAGATGCCAATTCTCACCTCAGGGAGCTCCGGCATGGGATTCTGTGTGCAGCAGTTCCATGTGGGGTGACAACCGTGAGAAGAAAGCCCTCTCTCAGGGAGCTGGACTGTGAGTGGTTCCAGTGATAAAGTATGGTTTGAACATGTGACCTAAATTATGATGTGCTGGATGAGGGAGCATGCTCTGATGAAAATGACCAGAACTAAGTAGCCAGCCTTACTTCTCATGGCTTTTGGAGTTTAGCCTTCAGCCCTTGCTGAGCTTCAGGTTCTTCATCTGTATAATGGGCATAAAGATCTTCCCTGGCTTCCTGCCTGCCTACTGTCTCACAAAGTTGTAAGGATCAAAAGTAGATCAGGTTCCTGCCTTCCCGGTAGCTCAGTTGGTTAGAGTGTCGTCCTGATCCGCTAAGGTTGCCGGTTTGAATCCCTAGTGAGGGCACATACAAGAATCAACCAATGAATGCATCGATAAGTAGAACAACGAATTGGTGTCTGTCTGTCTGTCTGTCTCGCTCTCAAATCAATTGAAAAAATAAAATAAATTTAAAAAGAAAGTAAATTGGGGTTGTCAAGGGCAAAATGTCACATTGGATTATTGTTTTGGGGCAAGGTGAGGTCTAAACAAACCACTAGTTAACACTTTATTCATTAAAAAAATAGAAGACCTCATCTGTGACCTCACCTTCACCCCCTGGGCCTGGCAGTTTGCACCATCTGCAGGCACTCAGGCATGACTCAGATTCTCTCCTGCATTTGGACTTAATTCACATGTGAGTCACGATTCACAGGAGTGGTGTCTCTGTGGGTTTCCCTTCTGGCCCCACTGAACTGCATTTTGAGCATTGCTGGCTGGGGCCTTGCACCTGAACTATTCACATGTTTTCCACGTGCAGCCCAGCGGGGACCAAGCAGTTGGTGGGCCTAGGCAGGTAGTTTTTATCCCTCTGTTTCTTTAGCTGGGCACCACTTGATGACTTGTTCTCGGTGTCATGCTCTTCATTGGGCGTAAGTGCTCTAGATAACTTTGAAAAGGAAAATAAATGATCCCAAGCTTTCTTTTTCTTTGGTGTTGGGACCCAGAATCTCCAAGTTGGTGCTTGTGTTGAGCATTAGGTCCATGTGGCAGATTTGGCCTGAGAGTTAAAGGTAAGTCATAGAACACTGAGACCAAAAGAAAGGGCCTCAGACTCACTCATCCAGGCAGGCTGGGTTTTTTTTCTTAGTACTCACCTGAGGATATGTTTATTGATTTTAGAGAGAGAGCAAGGGAGAGAGAGAGAAACATTGATGTGCGAGAGAAACATCGATCTTTTGCCTCCTGTATGCACCCCAACCAGGGATCAAACCTGCAACCTAGGCATGTGCCCTGACCAGGGATTGAACCTACAACCTTTTGGTGTATGGGGTGATGCTCCAACCAACTGAGCCACCTTGCCAGGGCCCAGGCAGGTTGGGTTTTTTAAGGGTCAGCACAATGTCTGCAGCCCAGAGAGGAGAAATGACTTGCTCCAGGCACAGGCTTGTAGCTGACCTCTGGAAGCAGGCCCAAAGGCCCCACATCGATTATCCCTTCCGGCCTGAGAACACATTTAGACTTCTTGACTCTGAGCGGATGACAGAACTGCGATGACTTTTCTCAGCATTGGCTCCCCGAGTTGTGTCTGGCTTTGAAACTTAACACTGAGGTTCATTCCCAAGTTCTGGGTTGGAGTGTAGCCGACTGACCAGAGGTCTCGCCTCCCTCCTCTCTGGTTGTCGGGGCTGTCACATGCCGATAGTGAGTCTGTTCAACTGAAAATAAGACTCAAAGTGAGGACTGGTGGGAGAGGCAGTGAATTAGGCTTGAAATGCAAGGAAGCCATGTATAAGCTTCATAGAATGTGCTTGTATCTGTTAGAAATGGCACAAATGTCCTCTTGGCCTAGGAGCCAAAGCTGCTTAGAGAACCTGTTACGGGTTGGCTCTTTGAATACAAACAATTGTTTGTGCAATTGTAAGTTGAACTGTTTATTAGTGTAAGAATTTCAGTTTTTATAGACGAAATCTGGATTGGGTTTTCTTCAAAAGAAAAAAAGGGGATCTAATAATGGAACTGAGCATCCAAACCTGTGAGGTGATATGTTTTAATAATTCTGTTGTTCAGAATGTTTTGAAATGCCTGTTTCGTAATTGCCTTCAGACCAGTTCTTAGGCTGAACAAGAAAATCTACCTCATTTCTTCCTTATAGTCGTGCTTTGTGTTTTCATGAAAATGGATGTCATCAGCCAAGCTAGCTTCTTCAGAAAATGTAGCTTCAAATGACTTTTGGCTGTTGACAAAGAACAGATGACATTTTCAATAGCTGAAAACTTGTGCCCCAGATGGATAGTCAGGAAATAGAGCATCTGCAGAGTTAAGCAGAAGTGTGTGTTTCACCTACTTACTGTGTGACGTTTCAGGAAGTTAACTTCTCTGAGCCTCAGTGTCTTTATCTGTGGAAAAGGGGTAATACCTACGTCATATCTGCCTCATAGTGTGGGTTGGGATAAAATGAAACACCGTGTTTGCCTGACTTAATAAATTGTGTCTTCTTACTGTGATGACCAGTAATTTTTAAAAATCTGCTGAAGGCAGTTCCAAAAAAGTTCTAAATTTTTTTTGGCCAGTGACATCATCATTTTAAATTTTAAAAATATTTATTTTGAAATTTATATACAGTAAAATTCACTCTGTTCAGTACAGTTCTATGAAATTTGGCAAATTCATAGAGTCATAACCACCAATAAACACATCAAGAAACAAAACATTTCCATCACCTGCCACATTCCTTCGTGCCACCTCTTTGTACTCAGCAACCTAGGTATGTGCCCTGACCAGGGATTGAACCCACAACCTTTTGGTGTATGGGGTGATGCGCCAACCAACTGGGCTACCTTGCCAGGGCCCAGGCAGGTTGGGCAACACTGCCAGGTCAGTGGCAACCACTGACACCTGTTCTGTCTCCCTCTGGCTTTGCCTTTCCCAGCATGTTATGCACATGGAATCATACAAGGTATATGATTTTATTGATTATGCTGTTACAGTTGTCCCAATTTTTTTCCCTTTGCCCCCCTCTGACCAGTATCCCCCTTCCCTCCAGCAGTCCACTGCCCCTTAGTTCATGTCCATGGGTCGTGCATGTAAGTTCTTTGGCTTCTCCACAAGGTGTAGCTTTTTGAATCTGGTTTCTTTCACTCAGCATAATGCCTCTGAGATACATCTGAGTTGTCGCATGGGTCATAGTAATGTTCATTACTTTTCTCTTCCCACTCGTATTTCATTGTATGGAGGTCCTTACTAGCTTGTTTAACCCGAAGACGTTTGTGTTGTTTCCAGGTTTTGGCAACTGTGAAGAAAGCCACTTTAAACATTTACGTAACAGGTTTCTGTGTGAGCATCAATTTTCATTTCTCTGGTAAACTCCTAGGAGTGGGATTGCTGGGTCAAATGATAAATGTATGTTTAACTTTCAAAGAAACTGCAGAACTGTTCTCCAGAGTGAGGTATCGTTTGCATTCCTACCATCAGTGGGTGAAGGTTTCTTTGCTCCGCACCCGGGTCAGCACCCTGCGTGACCTGTCACTTTAGCCATTCAAAGAGGTGTGGATGTGTAGAGGTGTCTCACTGTGCTTTTAATGTACCGTTTCCTGAGCAACCGGTGATGTTGAGCATCTTTTCATGTGCTTATTTGCTTCCTGTGTATGTTGTTTGGGGAAGTATCTGTTCAGATTTTGCCTGTTTCTCATCAGGTTATTTTCTTGCTGTTGCGTTTTCGGAGTTCTTTTTATGTTCTGGATACAAGTCCTCTGCCAGATATGTGATTTACAAATATGCTCCTTCCCAGGTTGCAGCTTGTCTGATGCAGGGTTTCACAAGGGATTTATAAATATGTGTTCTTGTTATAAAAGATTCAGATTACACAACATATTTAGAGTAAGATGCGCAAGTTCTCATTTACCTTCTGCCACCTGCTCCAGCTTTCTTCTCAGAGGCAGCCAGCGTGTCCAGTTCGGTTAGGATCTTTCCAGTCCTTTTTATAGTGTCATGATTTTCTAGTAAATATCTGTGTTCTGAAAGAGACATTTAAATATTTCTATGCGTATCTTAAAATAAGTGCTATTACATTTTAGTAAATTGCATTTCAAAGAATCTGTTTGTCTTTCAGCCTAGCTATAGGTAAAATAATTGTTTTTTTTTCCTCTTAAACTAGTGAATTTTGATGCCATACTTCAGAAAGCCATCATTTGAGGAAGAAAATTCTAGAAGGTGACTGTTTAACAGTCTAAATTTAAATAGGTCATTTTACATTGGCTAAAGATGGCTTTAATTAGTTAAAAATGACTTTGAAATATATCCCTTTTCCTAATATAAGTGGTAGGTTGCTTTTTGCAAGGTCTCACTGGGCAAAGAATAGTATTGATAAACTCAGAGTAAAGTTCTGGCTCATTCCCAAATTTTAGACTGATCATTTTTCTTTGCTTAATTATTTTGTGCTGTTGGAAATACTCAGCACAGATTTTGTACTTGGCTTACATTTTTATTTTTAGCTCTAGTTTGGGGCTTTAAAAACCACAGCTGGTCAGAACTTTTTTTGAAGAATGAGCCTCATTAAAACAAGCTGTTTTCCTCTTCCCATAGGTATGAATCCTAGGACCCAGAATAAGGATTCTCTAGAGGACAGTGTTTCTACCTCTCCAGACCCAAGTAAGAGGGGGTGGCTGGCTGGGTCAGGTGGAAATGAGGTGGTGGGGGTGTGGGGTGGTCGCAGTGTGAGGAAGTGAGAGGGAGCCCTGTGGGAAGAGATGGTCTGGAAGCCCACGTGGCTCTGGGGTGTCGGGAGGCACTGTGGTGAGGGAAGACTCTTCAGCCTCTCAGATGGCAAGTGAGAAGGGATGGCCAGATGACCTGTTCTGGAATGTGATTGAGAGGAGCACGGGAAGGGTAACCGAATTTTCACAAGGCTCTTATGCCAGTACAGAGCTGGCCTTAGTCCTTAAATGCCTAATGATGGCTTTGGGGAAAAGTTGGAAAGAAGTATTAAGAACTGCAGCTATTTACATACCTGTACCTGAAGATGTTTGCCTGGGCTGCATTTGTTTTGAGCATTGTTTTCTATTGAAATATCTGAAACAACTAATTACTGCTGACCCCAGAACAGTGTTGGGGTTAGAGGCACTGGCCCCTGTGTGTCAAAAATCCACATGTGACTTTTGACTCCCCCAAAAGTTAACTCCCAATCGCCTACCATTGTCCAGAGCTTTACTGATAACATAAACAATTAAGACATTTTGTATATTATATGTATTATGTACTGTATTCTTACAATAAGGTAAGCTAGAGAAAAGAAAATGTAATGGAGAAAATCATAAGGAAAATACATTTATAGTATTTATTGAAAAAAAACCCACACATAAGTGGACCCACAGGGCTCAAACCCATGGTGTTCAAGGGTCAACTGTGTTGAAGAGAACACCTAAATATCTGCAATAGCAAAACACCAGAGAAAAGTCCTACCACCTGCTGGACTGTTTTACTTGGCTGTGACCAGTGGACGTACATCACTGAGTCTTTTTGCCCCCAGTTACGATTAACTTAACAATCCTTTCACTACTTCTTCAGGTCCCTCATACTAGTCATTTTTAGTGGCAATATCAAACAAATTAGCTTAAGTAATTATTTCTGATGGGTGGCTGTTTGGGTGGTTTCTAGTTTTTTCACTGTAGCCTATAAAGTAGGTATAATGCATGGTACAGTTGGTGTATTTTCCTTTTGGTTCAGGTCCTTGGAATATATTCTCCAAAGTACAGTTGGCAGTTTGATTATTTTCTAGAAAGCTGCCGTCAGTGAATAGATGAGCCTATTTCTTCTGTGCGGCCCCAGCACTGGATTTAGTAATCTGTGTTTATCATTGTTAATTTAATGGTTCTGAAGTACAACCTCCCCAAAGGTCTTTGTAGGGCTGAAGATACTGGCGTCAGAAAAGAGGCCCACACTCGTTTCCCAGTGAAAGAACATCATTGAACTAAGAACTGGGAACCTTCCTCACCAGGGGATTTTGGACCAGACTTTTAAATTCTCCGTATCTTGCCCTGACCGGCACAGTGGGTTGGACATCGTCCCGCAAAATGAAAGGTTACCAGTCCATTTCCCAGTCAGGGCACATGCCTGGGTTACGGGTTCAGTCCCCAGTCAGGGCGTGTATGAGAGGCAACTGCTCAGTGTTTCTCTCTCATGTCAATGTTTCTCTCCCCCACCTCTAAAAATATATATATATAAAATCTTTTAAAAATTAAAAAAAATTCTTTGTGTCTTGGTGTGCGCCAGCTGAAAACATTTCAGAAAGATTTTTATAATCCTGAGAATCAGGAAGCCGATGAGGACCAGAACAATTTAAGAGTGTAATAAGATATAACTATCTTCTGCTTCTGGCTTCCCTGCTGTGGCTTCGATCAGGTGTCTTCCTTTTGCTATGAACTCCTACTAGCAAGTAGGAATAAGCTCAGCCCCTCATTTGCCATACAGAGAAATTGGGGTGATTAATTATGCTGTTCTGAGCTATGTTTTGAATTCTTTTTTTTTTTTAATTATTTTTATTGATTGATTTTGGAGGGGCAGGGAGAGAGACATCAACTTGTTGTTCCACATATCCATTCATTCATTGGTTGATTCCTGCATATGCCCCCACCAGGGATCGAACCCGCAACCTTGTGTATTAGAATGATGCTCCAAAGACCTGAGCTACCCAGCCAGAGCTATGTTCTGAATTCTTGAAGCGCTAATGCATTAAAAAGACCTATACATAGTCAAACTCATAGAATCCAAGAGTAGAATGGTAGTTGCCAGGCACTGGACAGAGGAGGTGGAAATGGGGCGCTGCTCATCAATGCACATGAAGTTTCAATTATGCAAGATGAGGAAGTCCTAGAAATTTGTTGTACACCATTGTGCCTAAGTTAATTATACCGTATTGTGCACTTAAAAATTTGTTAAGTCAGTAGATCTCACGTTAAGTGTTCTTACCACAACGAAATAAAATTCAGACAAACAAAGAATCACCCCAAGACCTGTGTGGACCGTGGAGTCAGGCCCTACACCCCAAGGCAGTGGCGCTGCATGGGGCGTATTTCCTGTGTGACTGAGCACACAAGTCCTCCCTCGTCCTTTAACTCCAGGTTCAGTGGGACTGAGGTGTGCTGGTTAGTGTGTGTCTGTACGGTGGAAAGATTCCCGAACAGAGAGGGTTCTGGTCCTGGAACCTCTGGGAAGTCTGGCTTGGCCAGCTGTTTAAAGGGGTCGATGAAAACACCACACCTGCCCCGAGGAGGCGGCGTGAGGGCTGATGAGAGAACAGAGGTGTGCCACACGAAAGGCCGCACAGCACTGTGCGAAGGCGAGGTGTATGAGGATCTCACTCGGGACTTGGAGGCAAAGGCATGGAGCGTTTTTGTTTCATATTGCTCGCTCGTATAGAGATTTTCCAAATATTCTCCACTTAAATAACTGAAAGAAATAACCTCCCTATTACTTTAACTCAGTCATTCTCAACTAGGGATGATTTTGTCCCCCGGGAGACATGTGACAATGTCTGCAGACATTTTGGTTTTCACAATCAGGAGGTGCCGTTGGCCTCCAGTGAGTAGAGTCTGTGGATGCTGTTCCACATCCTGCAAAGCACAAGGCAGTGCCACGTCGCCCTGCCCCCCAAGAATTATCCAGTCTAAAATCTCAGTAGTGCTGAGGTGGAGAAACCCTGCTTTAACCGAAGAGCAGATAATTTTGGGTAGAGCCATGTGGTCAGGCCCACTCTACCAATTGAAGCTTTCCTTTCCAGGTTGTTCAGCTCAGTCTCTTAAAATTCTGGCCTTATAGCTTTCCCACACACCCTTGATTCCTCCTTCTCCCCTTTTGGATCTGTGGCTTATTTTTGCAATTCTGAAAGTATTCCTAAATTCTGCTACCGTGTGCTGTTTGCTCCAAAATCCAGCTGAGCTCGCCTCCTTTCTCCACCCAGCCACTCTGCAGCCCTCAGGAGAGGCTCCAGCTTGAGCTCTCTTCTGCTCTTACAATGCGATTTGCTTCGATGTGTAACTCTGCCTGCCCTGCAGTAACCTCCTTGGCATTGCAGCTTGTAGCTCACAATCAGCAGAAAATGAAAAGTATCAGCTGTGAATCCCATTTGCATGATGGGATTGGATAAGCACGCGCATTGCATTGTCTAACACACTGTTTCTCTTTCTCTTTCTCCCTCCCCATCCCATTGTCTGGAAATTTCATCACCTTTGACCATGAATTTTTCCCCCACCCTCCCCTCCTGCTCCTCTCCCTACCGACTGTCCACGCTCGCCGTGGTGACCACACGCACCTTTCCTCCCTGTTTACACGAGGCAGTTCTGACACTGTCTGCTCCCCCTGTAGTGCCAGGCTTCTGTTGCACAGTTGGAGTGGACTGGAAGTCTCTCACTACTCCGGCGTGTCTCCCTCTCACCACCGACTACTTCCCTGACCGCCAGGGCCTGCAGAACGACTACACGGAGGGCTGTTACGACCTCCTCCCGGAAGCGGACATGGACAGGTTGGTGTCAGAGGAAAGGTGTTAGTGGGGAGTGTGAGCACGGTCAGGAGTGCATCAGAACACTGAATTTTCAAACCTGTGCCCTCTTATGTTTAGGAAACTTTATGATGCAAGAACTGTTCGTTTTTCTTTGGAGTTCTATTGACCTGCCTCATTTAACTATTTCTCCTCATTGATGCTTTCTCATATTTTTTATGGTAGTTTTTCTGATCTCCTTTTCTAAGATTACCCATTTGGGCAGCAAATTACCTGCCTTCTTTTTTTCCACCTCTTGAACTGATCTTTGCTCTGAAAACTGATTTACACATTGTTAGTTTCATGAACCATCATAGAATGGTTATCAGGGCTGACTTGTGGGGTCGAAGCAAAGGACAGGATGGGACTATGGCCTTTGAGTGTCACTCTGCCTTGGGCTAAGCATATTCATGTGAACCATCACTTGTTTTTTCAGGAGGGATGAGGAGGGTGTGCCGATGACGGCGCAGCAGGTGTTTGAAGAGTTCATCTGCCAACGTCTCATGCAGGGCTATCAAATCATAGTGCAGCCCAAGGCACAGAAACCCAACCCTGCCGTTCCACCACCGCTGAGCAGCAGCCCCCTGTATAGCCGAGGTGAGGTGTCTTCTTGGACTTCCATATTTTTTTTCCGACTAAATTTGTGTAAGTAGACTTTAAGATGGTAAGGAACAGATACATTTAGGAATAATTGTTTTCAAAACAAAATTTTCTTTCTAAATTTTTACTTTAATAAAGGAGGAATAAAATGTCCACTGGGCACAGATTTATCTTAAAACTCTCTTTCATCTATAAGTCTGCTTTTAAGGAAGAGAATAAGACCAAGTTCAGAAACACTACAGCCTGGCTTGGGTGGCACCTCGGAGTCGCAGGCCACGGAGCCCTGACTGCAGTGTCAAAGTACACAGTGAACGGTCCAGACCCGGACACTTGGGTGGGTTTGTTCCAGTGCAGTACCTGCCACACAACAGGTTCTCGGATGGTACCTAAACCTCAAGTTCATGCTTTTTTGTCAATTCTGGATTCATTTCTTGTCACTGAAGCTTAGTGAATTGAAGCAAGAATGGGTCATCTGTGAGTGACAGAGGCTAATACATGACAGAAACTCAGTGAGGCCAATTGAGCTAGAGCCATGCTCTGGAGGACTCTTCTAAAATAATTCAGGCAGAGAAGTGAAGTGTGAGTGCCTAGAATCAGAAAGTAGCGACATCACTTCCTGGAACAATCCATCTTCTGCTTCCTTCTTATAGCTAATGAGACCCCCTATTCCCCTAACCACCCAGCTCAAAATCTCAGATCATCTTGGGCTCCGTTAAACCTCCTCCAGCCACAGGGTTGGAGAAGTGTGGTTTTGTTAAAGGGAGCTTAGTGATTACCTGGTTCAGGTCCCGTTGTTTACGATGAAGCTTTGGATTCCCTCTGGGTTTTCATTGAAAGCCCCTTGTGATATTTATCATATGTTGCCGCCTTTTCATATTCTAGACCCTACTGAACAGTAACCTTTCTGAGTGCCAGGACTCTTTTGGCTTCATTTTTTTAATCCTCTACAAGGGAAACTACTGTGCCTGGCATACAGCAATATGGGTTGATAAACATTCGTTCATTCATTCAATATTTTTGAAGGTCCTGCTTTGTGGGGGGATTTATGGTCCAGTGGGGAAAAATAACATTGGTCAAACTATGAAATGTGCTCCCATGTTGTGAGAAAGACTGTGGGAAAAGTCAAGGGGCTGTGAGAATATTTAATAGGGGACCTGATCTGGTCTGGAGGGTCCGGGGTGCTTCCCTAAGAAGGTGATGCTTGAGCTGAGATGGGCAGTGTGTGCAGGAGTCATTAGTAAGAGAAGCAGGCTGGGGATGGAGGGCAGCATTAGGTGAGGAGAGCGTGCCAGGCAGAGGGGTTAGTGTGTGTAAAGGCCCTGAAGCAGGGGGCGTTGTGACACTTTCCAGGCACCAGAAAGAAGACTGGTGTGGTGGGGCACAGGGAGGAAGCCAGAGACAGGGCCTGAAATGTGCGGAGACGCAGGCCCCGTAGGACCACGTGAAGAGTTTTATTTTTTATCCCCAGAGTGATGGAATGAATTTGCTTTAGTGTCAGCGGTCCCATCCAGGCTGCCTCCTTGCTTTTCTCTGGAGTAGCCAATCAATGTCCCTAAGTGGTCTGGAGTTCCTCGAGTGTCCAGTTCTCTTCTGGCTGATTCATGAGCCTCAGGTCATGGCTAATCGGCCAGAGGCTACTCACCAGACTGTACTCTTTCTGGCTCTTTTTCTCCTTTGGTAAATTTAATTGCTTTTATTTCTATAGCAACAGAAATGGTACCATTGTTATTGTAATTACTGGAAAAGTAGCCTCCATAAGTGACTCATGCTATTCACCAATTGCAGATTTATTGAAAACTGAGTGTGAGCAGAATGCTGTTCCAATACTGAATAGAACAGCATCAGCCCTGCCCTTGGAGTTTACAGTCTGCTGGGGAGATGGACCTTAAACTCATAAGCCAGAAGGGTGTATTTGATCACAGATTATGAAGAGTGCCATGCAGGATAAAAGCAGGAATAGCTGTGGTCTACCTAATTGGGAATGGGGTATAGGCACCATGCTAGTAGACGGACATGAACATTATCCCATGGCATTGTCTTCCTGACAACCAGCAGGGTGTTTGCTGCATGAAGGAAAGAATGCCGCGATTGGGACAAGCTCACTTTCTAGCCGAAAGTGGATTCAGAGGCATTTGGTACCCGAGATCACACAGCCGGCGAGTGAAAGCACTGGGGTTTCACCCGGAGTCCTCCGAGTCACAGCCTGGCATCCTTCCTGTGCAGCCTGTCTGCCATTCCCTCACCATCAACCGGGAAAATTCCGAATTCACAGTGGGGATCCTTTCAGCCTCTGCCATCCTGTCTTCTTCTGACAAGCCCGCCTGCCACCACGCGACTCTCTCAGCTGAAGGAGGGGTCTGTTTTGTTTTCTAGATCATGGGAAGTGTCTTGGCTCGGCTGTTCATTGAGGCACTGTTTTTACTCTCTTGAAAGCTTGTCATTTTCTTGATTCTTCATCATTTTCTTCATTTCAATGTTCTACTCAATTCAACTACTATATTCTGAATACCTACTGTGGGCATGGCACTTTATCGGGTGCTACAGAAAATATGAAGACGAAGAAGATTTGGGCCCTGGCCTCCTGGAGCTTTTAGTTTGTGAGGGTGTGAGACACGCACGTGCTGAGCTGCCTACAGGGTAGAATTCAGGCAGCTGCTGGGGTCTGAGAGCTTTCTGGGGGAGCAGCATTTGGTGGTGAGCTTACGTGATCCGTAGGCTTTTGATGGTGGCCCAGGAAGAGAAGGCAGAGGAAGCAACAGGAACAAATGTTTGGAGAAAGAAGTTACAGCAAATAAATAAGTGGTTCTTTAAGACAGAAACGTGGTATAGCAGCGTGGGAATCGTGGGAGCTAAGGCCAGAAAGCCAGGTTAGCTGCCACCCTGGGGTGAGGACCTCACATGCCAGGGTGGCAGCTTGTGCTTGAGGGGGACCATTTTGTCTCATAGTTGTCTCTCAGCCTGTGAATGCCTCTGGAACTTTCCAGAACAGCATCAGGCTGTTTAGCTTGACTGTGTTGTCTCTGTGCTATCGGCAGCCCCAGCCTCTAATCTTCCACTGGTTGGTTCGGTAACAGAAAAATCTGCCAACTTCGGGACATTTTTTTTTTTTAAACCAGGTATAATGCTTTTCCATGAAACTGCCTCTCAAAAAGAAAGTGTCGTCTCTTTTGTTTCTCCTTTTCTGAATCTACGTGGAAGAGAAGCAACTGCCTGTTAACAGAGTGACCTTCAGCCAAATGGAGGAAATGTTTTTTTTTTTCTCGGTTAGGCCTCGTGTCCCGAAACCGCCCTGAGGAGGAGGACCAGTACTGGCTGAGCATGGGCAGAACTTTCCACAAAGTGACGCTGAAGGATAAGATGATCACAGTGACACGGTACCTCCCCAAGTGAGTCCTCCGATGTGTCAGGTTTTCAGCAGCTGCTCTGAATTGTGTCCCCATGCTGTCCACACACTGAATTATGTGTCTCACACTAATTCAAACTGAGGAGGTCGGACGCCTGGTTTTTCTTCTGGAGTTACCGTTTCGTTCTCTAGGGTCATTTTATGTTTCTAGCTCCCATGCTTCCAAAAGGGATTCGATTTAGTTTATAATGTTTAACCTGATTCTTCACAAGCCGAGTAAGAATGAAGAATGTGAGGAGAGAAGAATGAGAAAGTTAAGACCCAGGAAATCTCCATTGTCACTCCCCGGGGATGAGTTGGTTACTGTGGTCGAGGGTCGAACACCAAGGATGGTGCTAAGTGTTTGAGATGGGAAAGGTAGAGAGGAATTGGGGAAGATTCTTTTGTGGACTTCTGAACATGCCCTTTTTTTTTCAGGTACCCTTACGAATCTGCCCAAATCCACTACACCTACAGCCTCTGTCCCTCCCACTCGGACTCGGAGTTCGTGTCCTGTTGGGTGGAGTTCTCCCACGAGCGGCTGGAGGAGTACAAGTGGAATTACCTGGATCAGTACATCTGTTCCGCCGGCTCTGAGGACTTCAGGTCAGAGAGCCTGCTTTGGCTTTCCACTTTCACCGCCTTGAGTGTATCCCTATGTATATATTTTATATATATAAGAATATCCTCACCCAAGGATATATTTATTGATTTTAGAAAGGGAGGAAGGGGGAGAAGAGAGAGAGCGAGAAACATTGATGCGAGAGAGAAGTGTCGACCAGTTGCCTCCCGTATGCGCCCCAGCCAGGGATGGAACCCACAACCTTTCGGTGTACAGGACAACACCCCGCCCAACCGAGCCATCTGGCCAGCGCGGGTGTACCCATATTTTAACACTTCTGCCTTTTTTCTGATTACAAAGTGATGTCTGTTTTAGAAAAACATGGAAGAACAAAAGCACATCTGCACTGGGTTAAAAACTCAGCGACGAGATGGGTGGTGGTGACCGTCGCACAACAGCGCGGGTGTGCTCAGGGCCACCAAGCTGCACACTCAGGATCACTGAAGCGGCCGACGTGGTTGTGTGTACCTCACCACGTGAAAACAAACGGCGCAGACTCGGTGGCGTTGTGCTCTTCATTGGAACGCCAATGAAGATCATGTTTTAACGTTTTCCTGACAGTGTGTGGTGTCTCGTTTCTAATTTTTATGTGAGATTTGTGATCATGTTGATTTAAAAAACCACAGCGTCACTGGGCCTGGGTGCATCTCAGGGACAGAGCAAATGCAATCTTTGAGTTCTTACTTCTGCGCCTGTGGGTTGTTTTTTTTTTCCGTTTTTTAAATATTTATTTTTAAATTGTCGTTGACGTACAAAGAGCTTGCGTTGTAAGTGAAGCCCTGAAGCGTGGCACACCGTGGGGAGAGGGACCCTCACACACCAACTTGAAGGAGAGGGTTGAGAGGGCGTGTTCATCGGGAGTGCTTTCCTTATCTACCTTTTCTCACCCCCTTTTCTTCCTTTGGTCCTCCACAGCTTAATTGAGTCTCTGAAGTTCTGGAGGACCCGCTTCCTGCTGCTGCCAGCCTGTGTCACTGCCACCAAGCGCATCACGGAAGGGGAGGCCCACTGTGACATCTACGGGGACAGGCCCCGGGCAGACGAGGAGGAGTGGCAGCTCCTGGATGGCTTCATTCGCTTTGTGGAGGGCCTGAACCGGATCCGCAGGCGCCACCGCTCGGATCGCATGATGCGGGTGAGGCTTCCGTGGGCCCCTTGGGGCCTGTACTTGGTCTGGGGTTTAGGAACTGTCTCCCTGATCTCAGGGACCTCTCACCAGCTGGTTTATTTAGTCTAAACTGTCAGGGTAACCCGAGGACACCACTCTCCATGAGCTTGCCAGGCGAGACCCGGTGTTGAGCGCAGCTGCTTGTGTGATGTGGTACTGGATTGCTGAGTAGAAACTTGCCCGAGAGGGTAAGAGCAGCCAGTATTGCTTGTATCACTTTTAGAGTTCCTGGCACCCTTGGCATTCATTCATCCGTCCAATCACACACTGCCCAGTGAGGATGCTGAGACTCATGGGAGTTTTGTGATATGTCTGAGGACTCCCAGCTGTGTGTGTGTGCGCGCGTGTGCGCGTACAAACAGGTCCATGAATTTTATAAATGTACGGATTTGTGTAACCACCACCACAATTAGGATACGGAATAGTTTCCATCACTCAAAAAATCCCTCATGCCACCCTTTGTAGCCACATTCTTCCCTCATCTCTAATCCCCGGCAGCTGCTGCTCTGTTTATCACTACACTTTTATCTTTTCCAAATGCCGGATGGATGGACTCGTACAATATGTAACCTTCCAAGGCTGCCTTCTTTCACTCGGCATCACGCCTCAGATTCATCCAAGTTGTCACTTGTATCAACAGTTTGTCTCTTTGCATTGCTGAGTAGTGTCCCATCATCATCTATGTTTTTATTTTTTTGTTTGTTTGTTTTTAACCTCAAGTTCATTGTTCTTTAACTCACTCAGATGCCATGTGCACACAGCATCACTTCGGGGAGAGCTTCTACAATGGAAAGAACTTAGTTTTGAAGTCAGGTAACTGGAGTTTCAATTCTAGCTCCAGTAGGATCTGGGAGAAGTCGTTTAACTTCTCTGAGACTCAGTTTCTTCTGCCATAAATTAGATACAACGTTATTTACTTCCCAGAGTCGTGATGAGGGTAACATGAGATGATGTGTGTACAGTACCTTGAAGAGGCAGTTTGGCTCAACAGTCAGCAGGCATTTGGGAACTTGGGTTTCAGTGAAAAGCAGCTTTCTGGCATTTACTGAACCCCGAGAGCCCGCGTTCCTCAGTGAACTGGACTCTCAGAGCCTGACGCAAACAGATGCAGCAGCATGTGCTGGGGCGTGAATGGCGTCCGCTGAGGGGCCCACTCGGGCTGACGGCCCTGTCTTCTTTTCTCTGCTTTAGAAAGGGGCCGCCATGAAAGGCTTACAGATGACTGGGCCCATTTCCACACATTCCCTCGAGTCAACTGGTCCTCCGGTTGGGAAGAAGGGAACCTCAGCTCTGTCAGCCCTGTTGGAGATGGAGGCCAGTCAGAAGTAAGTGCCTGGTGGGGGAGAGATGTGTCCCCACCCCACAGACCCTGAGCATTTTCAGTGCCCCACTGTTGTGACTGCAGTGAACTCTGATTTCTATTTGCAAGGAGCCTATGATTTACAAAAATACACTTACCTGAGAAGAATGCTGGGTTCGTACCTGGTAAATATGAATAACATGAAATAGGCCTGAAGTTATAAACTTGCAGTCTGGGCTTAATTTGAACTGTAGAGACGTTTGATTTGGCTCAAAAATACAGAGTATTTTTGGTTTTGTCATTGTTTGTTTGGTTTGCTTGTTTTATTTTATTTTTTCAGTAGACTTTACTTTTTAGAGCAGTTTCAGGCTCAAAGCAAAACTGAGTAGAAGGTACAGAGATTTCCCATGCATGTCCTGTCCCCACATACACATACCTGCCCCTTTTGTCGGCGCCCCCGCCGGAGTGGTGCATTCGCTACAGCTGATGGAGCCGCTCCGACACGTACCACCCCGAGTCCGTAGTTCGTTTACATCAGGGTCCGCTCTTGGTGGTGTACGTTTGTGGGTCCAGACAGATTTATGATGACATGTAGTCACCGTCACAGAGTGGTTTCTGTGCCCTAAAAACATAACATTTTTTTAAATATTTCAGCCAAATTGTTTCAGTTTGAAGATTTCATATAAAAATCTGGGTTTTCCATAAATTCTTACGTGAAAACATATTAGTGTATATAATAAGATGCATGGTTATATTGTAATATATGAAACAATATATTATAGATAATACAATACAAAATTATATGATAGATAATATATAAAATCCAGGTTTGCTTGAAATAGTGGAGGCTCAGTTAACACTGGGCCCACGGTCATCCTCAGCCATGACGGGCTGGCACTTTAGAATGGACACGTGCCCTCTGGTTTACCATAGACCAGAACGCCCTCTGATCTTGGACTTGCCTGGCACCCTCAGTCGTGCTACCTGGCCAGCTTCTCTAGGCATTTGAGTGCGTGGTCCCTTCATAAACAGTAAGTGCTTCACTAGGATGCTGGTAGGACTGCATCTTGCTTGGGGGGACAGGGACAGTGCCACAGGAGGTAGGATTTAAATTGGCCTTGCAGGAAGGGAAGCGGTTACATAAAGGGAAAGTGGGACTTGGGGAAGAGGAGAAAACACTGCCGTGAGCAGGTGGGGCCCTCTCTAGGGAGCATTCCCTGCCCCCTTAATTCTCCCAGCCAGCTCAGCTCCCCTCTGCACTTGCCAGCATCCCGGGCCTATGTCCACCAGTATTCTTCCAGGGGCTGCACCTGGTTTACCCGTCTTCCCCCGACTTGTCTGTGCCCGGAGGGCAGAGGCTGGGTGCTGTGCCTGGCACGTAGCAGGTGGACAAAGGACGTGAACGATGGAGAAAGGGTGCCGAGGGTCCCTGTACGGGATGTGAGAGGAGACCCGACCTGGTCTGCCCGGGCTGAGGGTCCATGTTTTGTCCCGCGGGAGCCGGTATACATCCAGCTCTCGGAAAGCTGTGTGGGGCACACTCGAGGCGCGGTGGGAGTTGCAGTTACAGAGACCGAGTGGGAAGTTGGACTTAGGCTGTCCTTACGCACTCTCGTGGCAAGAGACGTCCTTTGAAAGGTATTTTTATTGTAATGGAAAATTTCAAACAACTTTTAAAAAGTAGACAGATTAGTATAATAAATCCATGTTTACCCATCCTCCAGCCTTCATGATTCTCCTCTCATGGCCGAGCTTGTTTCATTTATGTCCCACTTGCTCTCGTCTTCCTTTTTGACTTCTTACTAAATCCCAGACGTGTTCCTTCATCTATAGTGTTTCAGTATGTATCTGTGAAAGATAAGTACTCCTTAAAAAAACTATAATGCCATCATTTACCTAAAAAGTTAGAGCGATTCCTTAACATCATGAAATATCCATTTGGCGTCTTCGCCAGTAGTGGTGTTTTCGGAGATGAGCCCCACACACAGGAAGGTCCAGCAGGTGGGCCCAGGAGGCGAGACCCCTTGGTAGGCTCTCACTAGTGCAGGCCAGAGGCTACAGAGGCTGGGTAGGGGTGACAGTGACGTGGAATGGAAGGGATCAGGTGGAGGAGTGAAGAACACAGCGGGGTGACCGGGGACAGACCAGAGGAAGAGAGCTGAGATAGCTTGGGCTCATTACTGAGGGCACTGGGTCCTCTTCAGAAAACACCTTCAGGTGCCCAAGGAAAGGCCCCAGAACTCTGCCTGGCAGCTTCTCCCTGTAACTACTCATAGGCCTTTCCTGTTGGAAAAAAGAATAAGGAACATATGTTGCTGGGAAGGGTGTGAAGTTGGGGGGTGGGGGGAGGATCTTATTTTAATTTGTCAGTGAGTCACCACTGAGTAGCTCCCAGGGGCCTGATTCTGCTCAGCCTTGAAGAGGAGGGGATAGCTTGGGTGGTGGTGTCCCTGTGTGAGGGGCGAGAGTCTCAGCTCACCCCAGAGCAAGAGGCAGGACGGAGGGACCGGGATTAACTCCGTGCCCCGGATGCTGTTCCGGGAGGCTGGTACGTTTTCTCAGTGCTGGAGGTGGAGCAGAGGGAGCAGGCCTCAACCAGCATTCGCTCACGCGGCCTTGTTCATTTGTGTGCTTCTTTTCTGCACCAAGCCGATCCAATTCCACTTACTATGACAAACAGCGTGCAGAAGAATTTTTTAAGTGTCACCTGTAGTCCTGCCATCCTACCATGAGTGTTTGTTTCTTCCACTTCCCTTCCAGTCTCTCTCTGTAGCGTGTACACTTTGTCAGGCTCTCTTAGAAGACAGTGGCCTTGTGCCGATTAGCAGCGTGACTCTGAGGAGTCCGGGCAGCAGGCACCAGTCTGCAGGCTTTGCTGCTGCCCTCCCGGCAGAAGGCAGTGTGCCCTTATGTGTGTTCTCACGTATACAGTACATATAATTGGTCATTTTGTGACCACTTTTATTCTCTCCTGAGCCATTAAACAAGGAGCCTCCAAGGGCAAGGGCAGGGTCTCTGAACCCCTGATACCCAGTCCACGGGTCAGCACAGAACTCAGTAAATGAGATTGACGTGTGCATTGGATGATGCATCTGGGGGTAACCAAGACTTCCGGCCACTGCTGTCCCAGTCACGGCCTGCCGCGCAGCCTTCAGGAAGTGCAGGGGAAAGCCACAGCGTGCGGCTGGGCCTGCGGCTCGGAGGAAAACACACTGCGACGTGGGGAGCGGCGGGGGTGCAAGTGGAGAATGGGAAGAGTGGAGCGTTTGTTCTGCTTTTCCTACACGAATTACACCTCAGAGTAACCAAGTAATTGGTGTGGGGAAGTTTTTCCCTTTTCGACATTCCAGCTAATGGGCACAGAAGGATGATAGGATATTGCCATGCGTGGTCTCCAGTGAGCTAGCAGATCTGGCAGAGATCGTCACTGGCAACTAGCACCGCCAGAGAGAGCCTGCCAGACACTGCGGGCTCCAGACTGAAGTACACAACACACACAGGAAGAATTCGTGCCCCAAATTGAGCATAAATCTGCTCAGGCCTTCGATATAATTTCTAGTTCTCAGGAAGTGCAGGGCACAGAGGAACACGGTGAGCAGTAAAGGGATATAAACAGCTTGCCCAGACTCTGGAAGTTCATAGTAGGAATGAGCTGCTTTCTTCACCAACTAAATCGCAGGGATAAGGAGAGATAAAAAGTTTATAGCTTAAAAGAGACTTAAGAGACGCAACTTATTGCGGTGTAGGGACCTTAGTTGAATCCTGTTTTAAACAAACAAATTGTAAAGAAATTATTGGAGATAATCGGAGAAATATTTGATTTTTAGAAATCTTTTTTAAATATTTGAGTGTGGTGTTGAAATTGTGGTTATATTTTTCTTTTAACTTATTTTCTTTTAGACATTCAGTATATACTGAAGGGCTTATGGATGAAATAATATCATATGTGAGTTTTGCAGGGTACAGACAAATCAAGATTGGCTACAAATAAATAATTTTGGGATCTGGATAGATAGGGTTTGATTATACTATCCTCTTTTCTTTTGTGTGTGTTTTAAATTTTTCCGTAATAAAAACTTTTTAAAGAAGGGTATGACAGGTATTGTGGAAACCAATTTTAATCTCGGTATGACATTACTTCACCATAGCAAACATGTCGGAATTCCAGACTAGAGAAATGTCACAGGTTAGGTTCCCAGGGAAGCAGACAGAAGCAGAGTGTAACATGTAGGGTGTTTATAAAGGAAAGTTGTGGGCTCAGCACCTACGGGAGGGCGGGGATAGAAGCAGGAGTGGACAGCGGGAGAAGCTGAGATGCTGCGCAAGCCCATTGACAGCCTTGGGCCACCTCGCGGAAGCTCTGGAGCTGAAACAGCCTTCAGAGACGAGCCTATTGGACCAACAGGGCCAGGCCCTGCCACCCGCTCCCTGATCGTTCACTGCCTGTGGGCAGCCTGGGGAAGGGTGAGAGCTTTGCACAAGGCTGCTCTGCAGCTGGGGCTGTCCCTGAAGGGACTGACCGCAGAGCCACCTGGACAACATGCCCAGTTCCTGTGGCACCAATGCCACAGCAGAGGGATCCACGTGTTGCCTCACAGGGTCCACCATGGGAAGTATATGTTACAATCACAGTGAAGCATTTAAGACTGTACTTTGACCCTTCTGAAACTTACCAAATAAAGACTCCATGATATAGTAAAACAATCTAATTTGGGGAACATTTAAGTTATAAGAGTTCGTAGTTAATTTTAGTATGGAAAAAAAGTTAGGAAACTAAACATGAAAGGGTGCATTTATGGGCATCAGACCCAGGATGAGATGAGACGTCATAAGAAAACTGTAGTTGTCATGTGTTAGGAGATGATGTCTGTTAGATGTATGCGGTTTTCACTGGTGAGGACGGATATAAATATGCACATATGAAATATTAACATATAAGACTTAGACATATATAGAGAGTTAACATATTTTCCCTATTTGGTTTATGCCACCCATTGATGTGGCCCTAATTTTCAGAATGTGCCTCTGTTGGTATATGTAATAAAAACTGAGAAAAAGTCTTTCCCAGATGATTAAAAAGGTGGTATTTATGGGTGGAGTCACTCAGACCATGTCACTTGCCTTTTCACAATAATAGGTAAGCACCAGATGCTGCCAGGATGCTTTTCAAATGGGGCAGTTTTCTGATTTACCATAGAGGGCTGTGATTTGTTCAGGACAATGAATGAAATTAAGAGTGTCATGCAGGGCCTGAAGGAGAAGGAAAGCAAAGTGTGTCTTTCAAAGATGGCAGCAGAGCCATCTTCATGTTGTGTTGGCCAACGTGGGTCCTTTATCTGGGGTCTCTGAGCAAAGAGTGGTGTGTTTTCCTCCTTTCAGGTGTCTGGGAGAGCAGCAGGCAGCTGTGCACAGTGGCAAGAGCTCCACCCAATCAGCTGAGAGCAGCAGCGTTGCCATGACTCCCACCTACGTGGACAGCCCACGAAAGGTAAAGGAGGCCACTCCAGCAGGGAGCATGCTCTGAGAGACCCCACGTGGCGGGTAGAGTGGATAGCCGTTCCAGGCTAGGGCCAAATGTGCTGAGGATTTGGATGAATTTTACCCCGAGCCCTTTTAAACATTACTATTTTTATTGATGAAATTTCCTGCTCACAATTATAAGGAAGCTAACTGCTAGATAAATGCAAATATACAACAGTCAAGCTAAACAGTATTGGTCTGGTCGAGGCCCAAGATCCGGCTTGAACTTTGAAGTTGGCCATCCGGTTTTCCTTTAGCCACATCTTTGGGTCTCTTGGAGGGCAGGTGGAAAGAACTGAAGCATCTTCTGTGAGAGCTCACTCTGTTTTTTTCTTTTTCTTTTTTCAATTCCCTACAAGCAGAAGTCCAAGATCAGAGAGCTTACTTTTTGATAATGAAATTCCCATATATTTGCTTAGACTCCTGAAAAAAAAAAAGCCAACCATGAGGCTTTGGGCCTCTATGCAGAATAGCAAGTACAGCAGAGGGGCCCAGAACTCCACAGGGCAGGCTTCCCTAGCCTTTCAGACTGATGGCCTTGGCTCTGTCAAGCCCTCCTGGGAAATTAGAATCTGAGATCATTCTCACGTGGTGGGTGAGCTAACTGTATGCTCTTCTATCTAGTCTCTATTACTAAGAAATAAAGAGTTAATAGATGTATTTTTTTTCAAAATTGTGGTCAAATTGTATATCCACCTATGTGTTTATTTATTTTACTTGCATATCATGAAAATTTCCCTGTATTATGAAATATTTTTCAAAAGAATGATTTTTTAAAAATAATTATATAATATTTCATCATTTAGGTAGACCTTCATTTATAACTTACTTTTTTGGTTCAAAATGTGGATGGTGTCTCGTTTTTTAAAATAATTTTTAATAATTCTTCAGTGAATTTTTATAATTCTACAGTGTATTGACAGTTGTCCATAATAATGCACATAGCACCTTTGCAGATAATTATTTGACCACATCTCTGATTTTTTTTTTTTGTAAGTTGCCAGAATTAGATTATGAGGATGAAGGGGTTAAAATCAGAAAAGTGTCACTGAGGCTATAGGCAGCTTGTATAGGTCAGGGGTTGGCAAACCTTGATAAATACAGGCTTTGTGGGCCAAGGGGCAAGGTCAAGGCTTGTGCGTAGGTACTTCCATAACCCTTTCAAACCCGCTCTTAGCTCACAGGCTGTGATAAACCAGTGGCTGGATTTGGCCTTCAGGCTGCAGTGTGCTGACCCAGCACCAGCCGGTGACTTCAGGAGCATTCCTAAGGATAGTCTGTGCGTAAGGAGTGACCTTTTGGTCAAGGTAGAGGCTGTTCCCCTGTCCTCATGTACACACACACAAATCTGAGCAGGACGAGCACCTCCGCTTCTGTGGGTCCTGGCAGAGACGGAGAGGGAATAGTGAGAATCCGTCCGCACTCCGCGTATTGACCACTAGCTTTGACCTCTGCTCAATGCCATCTTTGAGGATTAGAAACAGTGCCAGGGACAGGACTGAACGGTAGAGAAATTATAGAGCCACAAGCATTAACAACCAGATATTAGACTGCTATTTAGAACACTCTCCTGATCTTCTGGCTGAACGCTGAAATCCAGATGGGTGGCTATCCGTCATGCCAGTGTAGATTCCCGTGCAGTGAGGAAGGAGAGGTGAAGAGCCCCGGCTGACACGCTCAGATGCCTGACAGTGTCTTCAGTCAACATGCTGTGTCGGGATGCATGGAAGGTCCTCAGTCTGCAACTCCACAGCCACGTGTTTTCATGGTTTGTTACTTGGGTTCACAGTGGCTTGTGGAAAGTGGCATCGGTACTGATAAAACAGACAGCCAAATAGTGTAGTGATTCTACTTACAGAATTGAAGAAAACTTGTAGGAAAGCAGAGGCCTTCAGATTTATCAAGTGCCAGTTCTGAATTTCAGTGATAATGCATAAAAAGTAAAAACATTTTAACAGAACAAGAGAGGCCTTCTTGGCCTCAAGAAAGGTGGAAGGAGGAGGCTTTGGAAAAGTCCTCTATGTCATTTTTGTTTCAAATACATGGCAACTTGAACCGCACAAGAATAGGCTGGGGAGAGGAAGAGCGCTCAGAAAGTTCCCCGCGAGTGCGTTATGTGTCTGACATTACGTATGTCTCAGCTTCTTGGTGATTTGGTTACACAACCTATGGAGGAGAAGGTATTGCTGCTTCTGTGTCCCCCTTTTGCTCGGAAAATTAGGCAAGAACTTTTCCTGCATTGAGTCCTCTTCTCCCCTCTGGCTTCCGTGTCTAGTGACAGACAGAATTGAAAACCTCGAGCCTCTGTGTATCTCTCCAAGAGGGCTGCTGCTCACCCAGGCAGGCAGGAGGCCAGGAAGTGACCACTGAAGCGTCGTCTTCCCTGCCACCCCTCCAAGATGCCTTTTCCCTCCCCCTTGGCATAGGTCTGAAGGGCATTCAGAGCTATGTGGGAGGGTGCAAGCATCCAAGCTGGGCTCTGAGGAGACCTGAGGGAGCTTGGACCCACCTTCTGACCCAGCTGCTTACTCCCACATGGTGGGATATTCTGCTCAACAAGGTGTGAGTTCCTGCTAATGCTTCGCATTTGGATATTGTCTTCCTGGGTGGATCTCTCTCTCTTTCTTCCTTCCTTCCTTCCTTCCTTCCTTCCTTCCTTCCTTCCTTCCTTTCTTCTTTCTTTCTTTCTTTCTTTCTTTCTTTCTTTCTTTCTTTCTTTCTTCCCCCCCATTTCCTTCATGTGCCCTTGTTTCTCTCCTTCCCTCCTTGTTTTTATTTTTTTCTTTCATACCCCTCACCTTCCTCTGATGGTTCACCACTGGTCCACATTCTGTTCCTTCGCGCTCTTGCACCGGCTGCTGCCACTGCTTCCTCCTCTGACTTCAGGACGGGGCCTTCTTTATGGAGTTTGTCCGCAGCCCGCGCACAGCGTCATCTGCCTTCCACCCACAGGTCAGTCAAACTCTGCAGCCCATGCGTGCCTGTCCTGTCAGCAGAAGCCTTCTGCTTGGCCCTGAACAGATGGAATTGGGCTGCAGCTAAGTTCCAAGGGCAGGTGACATTGAATTTGGTCTCAGAGGCGCATATTCCCATCTGTGATCGTGGCCAAGGCAGAGGGGGATGGAAAAGAGTAATGTGAGAGAACAAAGGATCACATCAGTGTTGATTTCACCGGTTTCTCTATGGATATCCATTTTCTGTCTCAGGATCCAATTCAGGGCCCCACGTTGCATTTAGTGGTCCTGTCTCCTCTGGTCTGTGACAGTTTCTCTGTCTTTCCTTGTGTTTTGTGGCCTTGATAGTTGTGAGGAGCCCTGAGCAGATACACCGTAGCATGTGTCCAAATCTGTACTGGTCTGATGTTTTTCTCATGGCTGGACTGGAGTTGTGGAGTTTTGAAAATATCTCTGGGGTGAAGTACGCCTCTCATCACGTCCTATCAAGGAGCACACGAGGCTCACACAGCACCACTGGTGACGTAAATCTTCATCACGTGGCGATGCAGGATTTAACAGCTGTCTCCACTGTGGGGCCACTCTGTTTTTTGAAGTGAGTCACTAAATCTAGCCACTCAAAAGAGGAGGGGGTGATTAAACTCCACCTCCTGGGAGAGGGCATATCTGCGTAGGTTAAATGGAATCCTCCATGAGGAAGACTTCGAACAAGGTGTCCAGGGTGAAATGCATTCTAGACCAAGCACGTCCCTTCACTTGGCTCTTTCCAGACCTGTGTGAGAAGACAGCCCTTCCGTCTGTCCTGCCATCCTTGTCTTCTTGTTTTCCACTGGTCTTATTCCAAAGAGTTACTTCAGGTGGATGATGGAAGTAAACACAACCTCCAGAATAAAAATAGGCCTAGATTTTCACATTCGGGGGAAATGCAGGAAAAGAAAAAAGTCTGATAGCACATAATGTGAGGCCTTACAAGCTACCTAGCGTTTCATGCTAAATTCAGCCAAAGAAAAGTGGGAAGCATTTGTTGCAGGATTCAGAGTGGTCATAGAATAAAGACAAACCCGTTTCCCAGGAGAAGCATAACTTGTCCTGGTGTTAAGATCGGAGCAAAATGCCTTTCCATGCAACCTCCTGAAAGATGGACATTGTGTGATACAGAGCAGGGGTCAGGACATGGGCAAATCTGGCCCACCTTCTGCTTTTATAAATAAAGTTTTATTGGGACAGAGCTGTGCTGATTCTTCACATTGTCTATGGCTGCTTTTGTGCTTTTTTCATGCAGAGTTGAATAGTTGCCACAGGCCCAATGGCCCACAAAGCCTAAAATGCTTACTATCTGGTCCTTTACGGAAAATGTTTGCCAATTTCTGATTAAGAGGCTAACGCCTTAACCACATCTCTACTAAACTAAAACTACAGAAATCATGTAAATATTGGTAACATCCTTCAGCTTATGCTGGTGGGGCAGTTCTCAGGGTATAGTAGATGAAAGGGAGCCCCATTAAATGGATCTAGAAGGCAGCATAGAGCTGGGTCTAGTCCTCCATTAGCTTCCTCTAATTTAAAATCACAGTGTAGGGCCCATTCCTTAGTTTTGCTGATTGGTAAATGTGAGTTGCCTCTTGCTGCATTTCTCCATGTGTTTATGCTGAGAGCAGAGTCTATGTGGCTTTTTGTTTGTTTTGTTTTTTTCAAATCATTGAACCTGCTGTAGGAGAGCAAAATGCTTCTTTCAGAATTACGAGCAATTTTGCCTCCTGAGGTACATTTGGTAATACCTGGAGACATTTTTAGTCGTCCCAACTGAGGTGGGGGAAATGATAAGAGGAGGGTTACTGGCATCTAGTGGGTAGAAGCTGGGGATGCTGCTCTGTGTCCTACACAGGGCAGCCCCCCACAACAGACTTATCTGTCCCCGAGAGGCAGTAATGTCAAGGTTGAGATGCTCTGTCTTAGAAGGAGTAATTTTTACATTAACTAACAAAATATCTGATAGTATAAGGCTTCATTTTGGAAGTACCCAAGTACTCCTTGTCCATTGTAAGAGGAACTAGGAGCCTCATATTTTTTCAGGAATGCTTTGGAAAGCTCACCATTCTCCCCAGATATCAGCTGTGGGGGAGGGCCTTTCCAGATGAGCAGGTCATAGTGCTGCCCTCTGGGACCTATAAAGGGAGTGAGACAGATACAACACCAAAATCCGGCAGTTACCACAAGCGGGTCATAGAGGTCCAAAGTGGAGGGAAAGAAGGCTTCTGTTTGGGGGCTGAGGACGAGTGATGCAGGAAACAGTTTACTAAGGAAGCAGCCTTTGAAATGGCCCTGTGAGACTGATGGGGTTTTTGCCTGTGATTTTGGGGAACGGAATCTCAGGGTGGCAGGGCATGTAGATAGGATTAAACACGCAGGGTTGAGGTTGGCTAGAAATGTACGCGTGAGGGGGTCATGGGCGGTACGGTGGGATCGTAGGTCGGGGCTTCTCTGCAGGACCCTCGGTGTCCTGTGAGTTTGGTACTCATGGGGAGACTGGCCCGATTTCAGAGTGATGGAGCGATGGGATTGGAAGATGAAAGTGGAGTGGATCGCAGGTACAGTTTTCAGGGAGGGCTGCTGTCAGGGGCATCAGTGCGGAGACCACTACAGCCCTCTGGGGGCAGAGCAAGTGTGAGCCTGGTGAGGGTGGCGGACGGGCCTGGGAGTGGGCAGAGGGGACGCCTCAGGATGGGGCCTCTCTTTAGAGTGAAGCTGGAGAAGGGAGCTGTCAGACGCCCTGAGGTCCGAGCCTGGGCAGTCGGAAGACTGAATGTACCACCCATGGACACTGGGAAGGAGGACTGGGCGGGAAAGGGTGAGCCATGGTGAGCGGAGGGCGCCTGCTGCAATACTCACCCGTTCGTCTCGTTGTGTTCTCTCTCCCTCCTCCCAATCTCATCGTAAGGAATAGTTTTGACTTTTTTACTTTCTGTGAAAGTTTTCCTTTAGTGTAAACCTTATGGTTTGAGTCAGGTGCCAGAGCTATTTCTCTGATCTGGGGATTTACTGTGAATGGGGGCCTGTCGGCCATGGTGTGGAGCGCAGGAATTTCCATTGCTCTGGTATAAGAGAGCACGCCACCTCTAGGTATAGTCCCTAGATCCCTTTAGCTGTTCCTCCAGGGACCAGCGGGGACTGGGAGCGAGAGAGGAAGGAAAAAGACCACAACTGTAAATGGTCTTAAAGAATGTGTTGGGGGTGTTAATTTGAAAATCTCCTACAGGTGTCTGTGGACCAGACGGCTGTCCCGGTATTGGATGGCACCAGTTTGGGGGTAAGCACAGGCCAATCTGTGGACAGAGGCAACAGCCAGACCTTTGGGAACTCCCAAAATTCAGGGGAACAGAGCCTCACCTCCACAAACCCCAGTGACAGCAGGTGAGATTCGGAACGGCCAACTTGGGCCCTGGGGCAGTGGGGATGGTGTAACCTCGGAGGCTGCGAGGCTGGGAAGCTGGGAGTCCGTGGTACTGGCTCTGCCGTGCGCAATGACTGGCAGCCTGTGCCAGCCAGTTCCTACTAGTGCCTATTTGCTGGGGCTCATGATCCGTGCCCTGCATTCCTCACAAAATAGCTGAGAGGCCCCCACAGAGGCACAGTGTCAGTCACCACGCCAGGGTGGGTTTGGGGAAGGGGGCCCAGGCGCGGTCTGTCCTGTTCAGCATGGCACCCGTGGCAGGAGGCCTTGCATGTGACAGCGCGCAGTCAGTACACGCCACTTGAAGAAATGAATGGCTAGCGAATGCCACACTGTTCCTGTTTCTGAGTATCCTAAGGAAAAAGAAGCTACTTGGGCCTAATTGCTTTTTTTTTTTCCAATTGATTTTTAGAAAAAGACAGAGAGGTAGAGAGAGAAACATCAATTTGTTCTTCCATCCAGTTAATGCATTTAATGGTCAATTCTTGTATGTGCCCCAACTGGGGATTGAACCTGCAACCCTGGTGTATCTGGACGATGCTCTAAACAACTGAGCTACTTGGCCAGGGCAGTGCCCCAGCTCTTTGTGCGTTGAACAAATCTGAGAAACTTCTTTTTTTATCCCTTTATTATATGATTGCTTTATAATAATCTGCCCAGTCTATTCTTGTTGCCTCACTGTCCTGACTGAGCAGTCCTTGGTCTGAGAAATCTGACTTTTGCATCGCTTCACCCGAGAGCAAAACGGCCTCTGGGGCAGCTTGCCTAGCTGGCCACTGTCAGTAGTCACTCCGCTTCCTTTATGTCACACGTTCAGGGCCGGTTTTTCCCATGTCTCGTGCACTGCAGCCCATTCACCCTGGCCAGTAGAGCTGATGACCAGTCCAGAGGCACAAACAGGCCTGAACCTCTCTAGACTCTGGCATCTTCCCAGGCTTAAATCCCATCCAGCCTGCCTGACTTTCTGGCTCTGGCCCTGGAGGAGATTGGAGAGGCTGCATTGTTCATAGGAAGGGGGTGCATTTCTCTGTTTCCTCATTGCTTACAAGAGTAGAGTGTCAGTCTTCTGCTTTTGGAAAAGAGGCACTGGGGGTGTTCAGGCTGGAGACGAGACCAAAAATGACAGGAATCAGATCAATGACTGAAAATTAGAGCAGATTCCCTTCCATGATAAAGAGCTTCCTAGCGATTGGCACTGCCGCAGGGCAGTGGGCTGCCTTAGAGGAGCTGAGTTCTGTGCCACTGGAGATGCCCACACGGATGCGACAGCCTATCCAGACCCTTAGAGTGGGGACCCGGGCACTAGAAGAAAGTTCACTTCCAGGGTCTTTAAAGACTTAACCCTGAGGTTCTGAAATGTTCTGGTGGGTCCTGGGAAGGGAGAGGTTTTCAGGAGCTGGGGAGCTTCTGGGCAAACCTGGTTTGGTGTGGTGGTTGGCCGTGTGTGTTTGGTGCCCAGTGGTCTGGGCTCAGTTGCTGAGTGTTAAGCATGTTTCATGGTACCCCTGAGAAAGTACTCAGGCAGCAGGTGACAGAAAGCTCTGGGCTCTGGAGTCAGCCAGACCTGGATTCCAGTCTGGACCCTGATGCTTCCCAGCTCTTGGACCTTCACCGGCTCCTCCTCTTCTGAGTTTCAGAGGGTCAATGCTATCATTATTACGGTTACCGGTAAAGTTTACTGGTTTGGACTGCATGTGTTTCAGTCCTGTGCTTGGTATTTTACACACACTAACCTCACAACAACCCTGAAAGACAGGAATAGTGTGACCCCCGTTTTTCAGATGAAGAAATTGAGGCTGAGAAAAGCTAGAGAGAGGCCCTGCAAACTGGTAGGTTATGGTACCTACCAGTGGTGGCTGCCTCCCACCTTCTTACACATTCCCTTGTGCTCTCTGGTGAGATTAAACGATATGACAAGGGAAAGGCCTTTGGGCAAACCCAGGGCAGCCCGGCAGCCCAGGGACAGTCCTTGGAGGTGGTTGGGCCTGAGGCAGTTTATTAAAAGGGGAGGTGCTTATTAAGAATAAGCAAGTGCGGACATGAAACCACTTTGAATTCTTTTTTTAAATTGTATTTCATTGATTATGCTATTACAGTTGTCCCAGTTTTCCCCCTTGGCCCCACTCCACTCAGCAGCCCCTACAGCACTGTTCATGTCCGTGGGTCATGCATATATGTTCTTTGGCTACTTTGCATCCCCATGGCTATTCTGTATATTTTTCTTAATGTGTGCACTTTGGAAGCAGAACCCCCCGTGAGATAGTCCCAGGATGTAGCTATCCAGAACGTGCCAGAACATCTTTAGTGTCAGTACTGTCCAAGTTCCCAGCACTGTAAGAAGTTTCTAAGATGCATACTCTTGATCACGTGTGTGTGCCCTCTTACTTTGCTGACCAGGTGCTCTGTGTTACAGCTCTCAGCAGCTGGTGGCAAGCTCCTTGACATCGTCCTCCACCCTGGCGGAGATCCTGGAAGCTATGAAGCACCCCTCGTGAGTGGCTCAGCACGCTTATGAGTGCCGGGTCAGGGGATCCCGCAGGCGCAGGCTGGGGTGATGCTCCGGCAGTTTGGTTTGGTGGATTCCTACCTGACTTGGTTTGCTCACTAGCTGTGAGACCTTGGGCAAGTTACTAGACCGCTCTGACCTCGGAGACTGTTACCTTGTTTGTATAATGGGGTAATAGTGGTTAAGTCACAGGTTTGACAAAAGGATTAAATAAAATAATTATGTAAATTACCTAGTATAAAACCTGACAAGTACAGCTGTTCTCTAAAAGTCAGGTCCTTTTTCCTTCCCCTTCTCCTTTTCCCCTTTGACACCATTTTTGGTTCCATCAGGGGGATTTCCCTGGGTCTGGAAGTAGTATAGAGAAATTGCACCATGGGGATCCTCACTTCAGGTGTTAAGAGTTTTATCACAAGTCCCTTCTTTGTCATCTCCCCTTTCCGCTTGTTGCCACTGCGCACATACACACCCGGATCACTGGCCCCGCCCTGTTGGAACTCAGGACAGGAGTCCAGCTGCTCTCTGAACAGAAGGGCCTCTCGCCCTGCTGCTTCATCAGTGCGGAGGTGGTGCACTGGCTGGTGAACAACGTGGAGGGGATCCAGACGCCCGCGATGGCCATCGACATCATGCAGGTGGGACAGCAAGGGCCGGGCCGCAGAGCCATCAGCTCAGGCCCCCATGAAACCAGAGCCTGTCTCTGAGGGAGCCACCCCTTCCAGTAATGAGGTCTGTAGGTCGGGGTGAGAATCCGTTTTTAATACGTATGAGGACTGTCTGGGATTGATGAAAGGTCAGGTCTTGCTTTGAAAGATATGATACCTTGACTTAAAAATCTGGCAGAATTTATTGTCTGAACTGAAATATTCTGAAGGGAGTCTGCACTTTTGAACCTGGAAGGAATCTCTGTGAAAGATTCCCAGGGAATGCCCTCCCTCTGACCTCAAGCCCCCATTTTCCACAGCTCACTCAGGATTTGAGGCTGGACTTAAAGCTCTGCCTCAGAGACCTTCTGGAGCCCTGTACTGATCTGTCGGAGCGCTTATTGCAACAGGGAGAAGATTCTATGTGTTTCTCATTCATCTCCCACTTGACCAGCTCCCTGAGGGCAGGGCCACCTCTTTCTGTGCATTTCTGTATCACCAGCGTTTGCCACGTTGTTTGGCACAGGATAGGCACTCAGGGCATGCCTGCCAAATTTATTTACACTGTGCAGACCTGGAATTAAACTCCAGAGGAGAGGAAGGGAGAGGCCAAGTTGGCTGAGGCAGCACACACCATCCTGCCCACACAGAGGCCCCCCACTGGAAATCAGTACCATTTGCTGAGCAGCTGGGCCTGTAAAACCAGTAACTGAGTCGAATAAGCATCTTCAGTTCTCTTTTTGAGGGTCTCAAAAGGCTGGTGTGCATGGCCTTTGCCTGATTACTTTATATTCCCATCTCCTGGAGAATTGCATTTCCTTGTTCATACAATGAATGCTACTGTAGCATTAGAGCCAATGAGCTGGAGGGACACGTAGCAACATGGATAAATGTCAGAAGCATGATGTGAATGACAATCCAGTTTACAAAATGGTAATACTATAACACCCTTTATTTAGAACTTAAAGTCCCATGAAAATACCTCATATTCTTTATCAATATATGTCTATCTAATAAAATTATTTAAAACATGTGAGAATAACATTACACTCACCATTTATTTCTGGAGAAAGGAAGAGAATTGGGACATTGGAGAGTCCAGAGAGATTTTTTTTTTTTAAATAAAAAGATCTGAAGTCAATATAGCAAAATATTAAATTTGTTGAAGTCGGATAGTGGTATACCTGGGTTTTCTGTATACTTTTCTGTATGTTTGAAATATCTGATGATACCGTAATATGTATTTGCACTTTATGATATAATCTGCACCAGGCATGACATTCAGTGTAGAGCAGTCATGGCTGATGGGGGTGGAGGGTAAGGTCTCCTCAGTGCCCTTGACATTCTTTTAACTCCAGTGTTTACCTGAGGCTGCACCTCTAAGATGTCCCTCTGCAGGAATTTCAGAGTTTCAATGTCTCTCCCTCTAGAAAATGCTGGAAGAGCAGCTCATCACGCACGCATCTGGTGAAGTCTGGCGGACCTTCATCTACGGCTTCTATTTCTATAAGATCGTCATGGACAAGGAGCCGGAACGAGGTCGGAGATGAGGCAGATGCTGTTGTCCACAGGGGCTGGTGTTTCGCCTGTTGACTTGCTAGTTCAAATGACGGGAGGCTTTCTGTGTCACTTTGCATTCCACGTTGATGGATCTGTCAACTTCCTTGAGTATTTGTATTTAATTTGAAGCATAACTGGAGTGACAAGGGTTTCTTAACGCTACTGTATGTTCTTGGTGAGAAGAGTGTGGATGGACGATAAACCTAAAAGAGACCAAGGGACCTAGTGTGAGGAAATTCCAATAGGTCGTGTTTTGGTAGCTGTTTTTCATTGTAGTGCCCCACCCCACCCCACCCCGTGCAGGTGGCTCTTGAGTATGACCTGATGGCCTGTGACTTGTAGCAGCACTTTCTACTTGCTGGGCCTGTGGGCTCCCTTTCTTCCCTCAGGAAGACTATCAAGCCCTGACAGATTTTCCAAGATATATTTTAAGTTGGGTTTTTTTTTTTTTTTTTTTAAATGAGAAAAAGCAATCCCTGAGAGGGGAGCGATGGTTAGAGCTGGCTCGCATGGCTCCGGAGGCAGCCAGGGTTCCAACAGGTGTCTCCAGCCCACCTGGAGCACACAGGGCTGGAGATGACTCCGTCCTGCAGATGAAGGGCTTCCCAGCCTCTGGGTTTCAGGAATCCCGCCTCGTATAAAGCAGCCTGTGCCACTCGCTGTGTTCTCTTATCCAGCAATGTGACAGAAGTGGATCTGTGCAGGTTTTTTCCCTGGCAGCCACTAGTGTCCCATTGCCACCTCTTCCCTCAAACTCTAAGCTTGACCAGTACATACCTATTTTATCTTCAAGTTGAAGAAACCCCAGTTACTGTTATAAACTGTGAAATGAAAGGTCTTCAACTGAGAATAAAATACTTATTTCAGTTGAAGTAAAGTTCACATAACCTAATATCAACCATTTTAAAGTGAGCAGTTCAGTGGCACTTTTGACATTCACAGTGATATACAACCTCCACTGTCTCTAGTTCCTGACCATTTCCGTCACTCTGATAGGAAACCCTGCGCCCAAACTCCTCCTCCCCCCACCCCCTGGCCACCACCAGTCTGCTGTCTGCCTCTACAGACTGGCCCATTCTAGACATTTCATTTAAGTGGCATCATACCGTATGTGGCCTTTTGTGTCTGGCTTCTTTTACTTAGCATATTTTCCAGGTTGCTCCAAGTGGTAGCAGGCATCAGTTAGACAATAAGCATTCGTGCTGAAGGTGCTTTCTCTCCCCTCTGCTTTCCCAGGGCCCATGCAGCAGCCCACCACCTGGCACACGACGGCGGTGGACGACTTCGCCAGCTTCCAGCGCAAGTGGTTTGAGGTGGCCTTTGTGGCTGAAGAGCTCCTACATTCCGAGATTCCCGCCTTCCTCCTGCCCTGGCTGCCCAGCCGGCCAGCTTCCTATGCGAGCAGGCACAGCTCCTTCAGCCGCAGCTTTGGAGGACGGAGCCAGGCAGCTGCGCTTCTAGGTAGGTGCTGACCCAGGCGGGGCCTGGGGATGTGCTGGCCGGTGGCTGAGGCAGAGCAGCAGCCGGTCCAGGGCATGATGCCATGGAAACCGGGATTGGAGTCACCATGGCTATCATACTGGCCATTCTGTTTGTCGCACTATAGGCTCCTGTGCTGGCTTCTACTTTCTGAGTGGGTCAAGTTCATTATTGTCCCACCCAACAAACAGTTCTCAAATCAGGGCGTGATGAGAAACCTGCATGAGCAGGAGACAGTAGACAATGTGACCACTTTTCCCAGGGGACTTTCAGAATTCTGGGGACGTGAGCAGGGGTACTCACTGGTGGTTTAACTCCTGTCGAAGGCCTTCTTAGGACAATAGCATCCTAGGACCTCGGGAGAGGAAGGGACCTCAGATGTGGTCCATTGCAAACACTCATGCTGAACCTGAATCTCCCTCTTTTCTTCCTCCCCAAATGTGCTTACCCCATCGAGGGATGTAAACAAGGACTCATCCCTCCTTTCCTTGGTTCTTGCAGCTGTGAGAGGAAGGCGAACACCTGTGTATCGAATGGTGGTGACCTCAGATAGGAAATGGGGAACGCTACGTGCAAGGATGGAATGCGGGGTTGGGATGTGAGCATCTTTCAGAAACATGTCCTCTAGGCAAGGCAGCGTGAGATTTTCCTCAAAGTCAGGTTGAAAGATCCTAGAAACCCTCTGGAAGGAAGGAAGCAAAAGTTAAATAGACCAAACTCCAGTGAAATTCCACCTTCTAGTTAGTTTATAACTGCCCAGCTAATTGGAATGCATACCTAGCTGGTAGAATGGAAATGTTAAGAGTCATCACAGTTTCCAGATCCTCACTTGGGTCCAGATGTGGCTTTGACCTTGCTTTATACCCTCCCCCAGCATGCCCAACACTGTAAGTGAGAAATGAAGGAGGGTGGAGAGGACAAAACTTTGAGAAGAGCAGATTCTCCTCCCTATTGCATTTCTAACTGTCCATCTCCTTGACATCTTTCGGAACAAAGAGGCCACATACTCCCTGTTAGCCTGGGATGCTCACCTCCAGCAACCTAAACCACCAGGGCTTGATACCAAAGGCCTTTGGGCACCTGAAAGAGCAAGCAGCAAGCTGGTTCATTTGATGCCACAGAAGGGGCTGGCAGCTCATTAGCAGCAGCAAATAAATGGCAGGTCCCCTGATGCCAGTGAAAAGCAAAAGCCAATAGTCCAGCAACAAAGGTGGAGTCAGGAAAGCCCATGACAAATACAACAAACCCAAGACCCCGTCAGCGCAGCGTTCGTCATCCATTTCTAGTGCTGGGCCACGTGGGGGGAAGCTCGTCAAGAAACTAAATTTTGCACCATTTTTCCCCCTAAATCAAGCTTATTTTTAGTAGCTAAGTTTTAAAGCCTGCTTTTTCCTTACAGATGAAAGTTAAGAACTTTCGTCTTTTCCAAGGAGCAAGGAGATAAGCCCGAGCCTTAGATGGTTTTAGATACCTACTGAAGAGAGAGTTGAAAAGTCAGCATCCCACTCTGCAAGGTCACTTTCTGAGACGGAGGCACAATGAGTTGCTTTAAATAAGTACTGGGTCGGGTGTGGTGATACTTTATTTACCAGAGAGCTGAAGGAAGCAAAAAAAAATTTCCGAAGAACCCGAGTAAGGGCAGACGTGAGAGTCCCGCAGACGTGCCCGCAGAGCTGCCCGCCGTCACTGGGCCCTTACAAGCTGGGTTACAGGTCAGCCAGTCACACCCCAGGGTGGAGGCAGAAAACTGGGGGTGCTTGACGGCAGCAAGAGTGCTAATCCATTTTAGAAAACTGTTTTTGCAAAACAAATCTGTTAGATTTTGGCTCTTTAGGTAGGGAAGAGGGGTAACTAACAGTTATTTAGGAAATTTCCTTTTTTTTTTAAAGTGTTGGACGAAAGTGCTTATTCCAGTGTGAGTCCCCTCCTGCAGAATGTGCATGACCGTAGAGTAGGGTTTTTGAACCCGGCACTACAGGTGTTTTGGACCGGATCATTCTTTGTGGTGGGGGCGGGGGGGCTGTCCTGTGCATTGTAGCATGCCTAGCATCTCAGACCTCTTACCCAGGAGATGCCAGTGGCACCCCCAACGACCACCCAGTGCGACAAAATGTCTCCAGACATTGCCCAGTGACCCTAGGGGACTGCAAAATTGCCCCCAGTTGAGAACTGCTGCCTTTGGAGGGAATTGAAGGATTCCAGTAAGGAGCCAAGATTAGAGAGCTCAGCAAAACCTGAGAGGCCCTGAAGCTAATCAGAAACTTCCCTAAGTGGGTGTCAGACTGGGAACACGGGCATCTTCAGAGCGGGGAGTGGAAGGAATGAAGGGAGCTGGAACTGTGCGCTTAGAAGCAAGCACTGTCCTCTGCTCCGTCCTGGCCCCGGCTCTCCGTGTGCTGTCCGCGGGGGTGTCTGTGGTATTGTCAACATTCGTGCTGTGATTTGAGAACACTGATGTGCCAGGCACTGCATAAGCGGGCAGTGACCTCATTTACTCTTCACTGTTGTCCTGGGATCGATGCTGTGATTTATATCTTAGAGTTCACGACACTAAGGCTCAGAGAGGTGAAGTAATTTGCCCAAGACTCTGCTTCTATTAATTGTTAGAACTAGAGTTTTTTCTCAAGACTGCCTGGCGCTGGAACCTGAGCCCGAGCCATACTGCCCTTCAGCCTCAGGAAGACAGAAGTCAAGGCTTGTCAGGACTCCAGATGGTTTGCATGATGGTCCAGGTCCAGACGCAGCGGCCGCCCTGAGTGATGAAGGCAGCTCAGATCCCAGCCCCTTGCTACAAAACCATAGCTGTCTTCACAAAACGTGGCTTTTGTTCCCCTCTCTGTTCCTCCCCCTGGTCTTTCCAGTGCGCTTCCTCCAGTCCCAGCTCCAGCAGCTCCCTCCTCACCTGCACCTACGACCACCTAGCCAGTCTCCCCACCCACCGCCAGCCTCACTCCCCTCATTAGCCGGCCCAGAGCCATCTGACCTCTCACCTGCGCTGCCCTTCCCCACCCTCGGCCCCCGTGTCACTGCGGAGACTGCAGCACTCAGAAGTAACTCCCGATCCCCCCTGCCATCTGCCCTCCCCCCGTAGCCAGATCTGTCCCCACCGTGGATGAGCCACCCCTGCTCCTCTCTGCGGCAAGCATTGCCACTTGTGCACAAGGCCCCACTTCCGCAGCACTCAGGGCTGTACTCCAAAGTCATCCCCACCCCTGCACACTTGGCTTCTCTCCCAAGGTGTCCTCGCCAATCCGCAGGCACTCACTCGCCTTTTCCTGTGGGCAACAGCAAAGTGAGGCAAAACCAAAGCAGAACAGCTCAAATCAGCTTTCTGACCATATCCTCTGCTGGAGCAGCGGTTCCCACGATCACCAGTGCCTTCTACGTCATTCAGTCTGGTGGTCAGTCCCAGTCCTGGTCCTCCTCGCCCTGTCAGCAGCATTTGTCACATACCCCTGGCTCCTCCTGTAACTGCTCCTTCTACTTGGCTCTCGGACTCTAGGGCTTTCCTCCTCTCTTACCAGTCTCCTTTACCGGTTTCTCCTCAGCTCCCTGACCTGAGAACATTGTAGCACTGGCCCTCCTGGGCCCCTGTCTCTACGCCCCACAGCTTCTCGTCCAGTCTGCTGGCCCTCATTACGCCTAGGCCTGTCTCTATCCCAGATCACGCCCTCCGGTTTGAGACTCATCCATCCACTCATGAGACTGAATGTGAAGTGTTTAAATGCAGCTCCTGCCGTCCGCCCTCCCCCCACACATGCTTCTCCCTTGTCGTCCCTTCTCATTCTACAGTCACTTAGGCCAGAAAATTCAGTGCATGTCACATTCTCTTGCTCTCCTATCCTACATCCAGGTAATGAGCACATACCATTCTTCCTTATATCTGCCTTCGATATAGATCCAAAATTGACACCCCCTTTTTTAATCCTCACCTGAGGATATATTTATTGACTTTAGAGAGAGAGGAAGGGAAAGAGAGGAACATCAATCAATTGCCTCCGTATGTGCCCCGACCAGGTATTGAACCTGCAGCCTTTGGTGTATGGGATGACTCTCAACCAACCAAGTCACCCAGGCTGCTTAGACTTTTCTTGACGATGCACTGGATCTCAGGGTCAGAGAGGGCTCTGGAGCACCGCTGCCCAAACACTGACGCTTGAACATTTTCCATACACTCCTGATAGGAGAGGAGCCAGCTGTTCTTTGAAAATGCCTGCCAACACAGCACTCACTCCTGAGACCACTTATTCCATCGCTGGGCAGCTCTGGTTGTTACATTGAGCTTCAGTCCCTTCTCTGATTTCGTGATTTCTCCTCTAGGGACACTGACCCCCTTCCCGGTTCACGAATAGCCCCCCCCCACTGTGACTCAGCCAGCTGCTCTTCTGGGTTGCATGTATAAATTGGACTTGCCATACCTCCCTGTCTCGAGGAGAATAAGTTGGTTCTCATGGAACTCAAGGCGTGGTTCCGAGAACTCACTGAAAGCTGCAACTCGGCTGGGCTTACACTTTTGTCAACAGCAGAAGCTGCCAGCAGCATCTGTACCATCCAGTCTGCCTCCTGAGCAGGAAGCCAGTGGTATCTTAAGCACTTGGCTGAGCAATGCACTTTCTTGGGCTTTCTCAGACCAGCCTGTTCTGAACTTGACATGCCAGGCGGAAGAGAAGAGATGTGTGAGGTCATTGCTGGTGTTTTGAGCTGCCTTTCTTTTGTGACCAGAGGCTTTTTACCTGCAAAGGGAGATGCAGTGTCCAAGGCCAGAGAGCAAAGCTTTCTTCCTTTGATTTGGGCTGAGTAAATGGTTGCTCTGGCTGTGTCATGCATCAGGAACACAAGGCAGACACAGACACCAGTTTAAATGAAACTTTTAGCCTTAAGTATCGTAGGCAGCTAAACACTGTCCATGGGAATCATGGACAGGCCTCAGACTGAGCATCGGTGAGCTTGTGGCTTAACCTCGGAGGAAGGAAGAAGAGGAACAGAAGGGAAGGAGAGTTACAAGTGGGGGTGGCTGCAGGAGAAGGCAAGAGGGGGTGTCCGTGACTCTCATCCACGTTTCATTGATCCTTACGCCTCCTCTGTGAAGCAGCTGGGCAGACACCTTCTCAGTGAGCAGGTGAGGAACTAACCCAGGAGAGGTGAGGCGATGTTCTCAGGAGCACCTGGTCAGTAAAGAGCCAAGGTTAGTTCTTACTGCAGATCAAGAACAGTTTGCATTTTGCATGTTCTGGTTTTGAGAGAAGCAGGCAGCGGGGTGTCTTCTGTCTGGCTGCCATTCAGGTGTCCCAGCTGTAGCTGTCCCGTCTCCCCACAATAGTTCACTAGAACTGCTGACTCGGGAGCCATTTTATCCTTGTCCGTGATAAAAGCCACTCAGGGCTTCTACCTGCAGAACTCAGAACTAAGCTGACTCCTTCAGGCAAAGAAAGACGGTCGGACTCAGGGCAGGGAAGAATGAGGGGCCAGTAATAGTTTATAGAAACCCAAGGTCCAGCAGTGCCTGGCCAGGCAGAGCCCTCATCTTGTCTTTACCTCTGAGCCTGTTCCAGGCCCTTATTCTGGTTAGGGCCTCAATCATCTGACTCATCTCTAAAAATATCCCTCTCCTGGTTGCCTAGGCTTTCTGAGCAGGAGTCTCAGCTAGGATGAGCTGGTGTGATACTGACCTGGAATTTGCGAACAGCCCAAGGTTGATAGAACAGGGCATTAGGGCTTCCTCATGGGGTTTCATTTCTGAGGAAAGATTATGGAGCTGTCATCTTCCTGGGTTGAGACCAGAAAAGCAAGGCTTCCCCTAGATTGTGGCCTGGGTTGCCTGTCCACTTGTGTCCCTTTCTGGGTCCCTGGAATCGGAAGGTCAGGGATTCACGGGCTGAGGTCCTGACTCTATGGTCTTGACCAAGACAGGTTCCCCCTTTGGCTGCTGTTTCCTCATCTATAAATGAAGGGGTTGGGTTCGATTGGGGGAGGTAAACTATGGCTTCACGAGTCAAATCTGGCCTACCATCTTTTGTCTGTTTGTTCATTTGGGTTATAATAAATTTAATTTTTACAGCATTCTTAGGTTGGCCGCACAATTGAGCAGAAAGTAGGCTTTCTATACGTTCCCTGCCCCAACACACGCATAGCCTCGTCCACTATCAGCACCCCCGCCCCCAGAGGGGCACATCCGTTACAGTCGATGAACCTACACTGACATTATCACCCAAAGTCTGCGGTTCACTCTAGGTATTGTTCACTCTGTGGGTTTTGACCAATGTACAGTGACATGTAGCCACCATCACAGTATCATACAGAGTGGTTTCACTACCCTTAAAATCCATCTGTTTTTGTAAATAAATTCTTACTGGAACACAGACAATCTGTTATATAACGTTTGTGGCTGCTTTTGCACTACAATGGCAGAGTTGAGCGGTTGAAACAGGACATAGCCTGCAAAAAATAAAGTATTTATTATCTAGACCCTTTCACGAGAAGTTTGCCGACACCCGGACTTGATGATTTCCAGGAAGCTTCTAGAATCTGGGATTTTCTATCAGGTGATTCTGCAGTTTCATATCCAGGTGTTCGCTCTTCCTCCTCATCTCACTCCTCCTTTCCCCTCTCTCTCGGGGCCCCGCCTGTGTGCCGACATAGCTGCCACTGTTCCGGAGCAGAGGACCGTGACCCTGGATGTGGATGTGAACAACCGAACAGACCGGCTGGAGTGGTGCAGCTGTTATTACCATGGCAACTTCTCCCTGAATGCAGCCTTTGAGATCAAGCTCCACTGGATGGCGGTGACCGCTGCGGTCCTCTTCGAGATGGTGAGAGCCTCCTCTCGTCGTGGGTGGGGGCTCGGCTCACCTTGCAGAGGGGCACAGTGTTTGCTTAGTAGCAATTTGTGTCATTTTTTTTTCAGCTCATGCCCCAAGTACCTTTCACCTGGATTATTGAAATAGCCTCTTTTAAAAAATTTAAGTGTAATAAAAAATTCAAGCAATCAGAAAGGGTGTAAATCAGAATTTCTCAACCTAGAGGTTGCACTACTGACCTCTAGGACCATATAACTCCATGGTGGGGGCTGTCTTGTGCATTGTAGGAGGTTGAGCAACTTCCCTGGCCTCTACCCACTAAATACCAGGAGCATACCAGCCTTGTGACAGCCCAAAATGTCCCCAAATCTTGCCATATGTCCTCAGGGAGGGGGAGCATTCACACTTTCAGTAGAGAGATTCTCAATAGGAGAACATTTTTTTTTCCCCTCACCCAAGGACATGCTTATTGACTTTAGAGAGAGGGGAAGGCATAGAGAAAGAGAAGGAGAAAAATATCGATTGGTTGCCTTCTAGTCCACGTCCTGACTGGGGACTGAACCCACAACCCAAGCACATACCCTGACCAGGAATCTAACCAGCGGCCTTTCGCTTTGTAGAACAGCACCCAGCCAACTGAGCCACACCATCCAGGGCCAGGGAACATTCCTAAGGTCTGAATTTATTTATTTACTTTTTTTTTTAAATCTTTATTATTTGTTCTAAGGTCCAAATTTAAAAAGATGCCCAGCTCCCCATCCTGCTCAGCTGGTAAGGGCCAGCAGCTCTTCCCCAGCTGGTTGACCCTGGAATGACCACTTCCTCCAGGCAGAATTAACCCCTTTTCACTCAGCAGGCTAAACCTATTCCTTGGAAGCCCTACCAGATGGTCCTGTCTCAAAACAGCACGACTGTAACTTTCCCACACTTATAGTTACTGTTTATTTGGTCAGAAGTACCAGAGGGATCATCAGAGGGATTTAGCAACTATCTTTTAAAAATACACTCTTCACATCAATTCACATAAAACCTACCGAAAGGTGCTGATCCTTTTATCATTATTTAAAGTTTGTATATGGCTCATAGTGCATGTTAATTATTATTTTAAGGCAATGTCCGAAATTGTTATAAGTCATATTTCATGTGGTTAAACATTACATAAAATGAAAAGGTCATCAGCCAAGCCCTAGAAATGATTTTGGTCGAACAGAGAGCTTGGTTTTTGTGTTGTGTTGTTGTTATGAGCATTCGTAGAAAACTCCGAGCGGTCCCCTTCAGTTTTTAACGTAATTACACTTGTCTAAATCAAGGTATGGCCCGAACTGTAGTTTTTTGAAGTAGGATTTGACATAAATCTCATCTGAATGCCAGAGGCCACATGCACAGCTTTAAAAAATATATATGTATGTGCGTATATGTACACACACACAGACACACATTTTATAGTTAAAAAAGTATCACAAGACCAAGAACATGGCCACTGTTTCCTAAGAAAGTATTAACGGGAAGGTTCTCCTTTGTGCCCCAGTAGCTTAGGTTCTCGGTCAGTCTCCAGACAGACAGCTTTCGGGAGTCTGCCAGAGGGCAGCTCTCATTCCGCCAGGTCAGGGCTTCTGGCGTTTGGCCGGAGGCCACAAGTCATCTCGCACCCACTCAGCCAGCTTGAGTGCTTGTTTTCCTACTCAGTACTTTGGCCTTAGTAAATTTTTGATAAAGGGCAAAATTAGAAGGACTTAACCTATATCCTGTGGCCTTCCTCCAACAGCCTGTGGAATGAGAAGGGTTTTCAGGAGGCAAGAAATAGCTCCCTCCAGTCTCTTCCTCCCAAGAGAAACACTGAAATTGCAGAAGTGTGGGCCGTGAAGAGGAACTGTGCGCTTAGACTTTAACTCACAGACTTTCGAGTATTCGACTGGAGGTTAGACGGTGCGTGTTCCTGCCCGGAAACGCACTGGCTGGGAGCCAGCGCACATCAGTAGTGAACGCGCCAATCAGTGTGCGTGACACCAGCTTGGCCGCGTCGCTCCTTGAGTGGCACTTTTCTCTTGTCCGTACAAAGCTGGGGATGACATTGTTTGTTTTTGTGCTTTCCTCCAGGTCCAAGGTTGGCATCGAAAAGCCACCTCCTGTGGCTTTTTGCTGGTCCCGGTTTTGGAGGGTCCCTTTGCACTGCCCAGTTACCTGTATGGTGACCCGCTTCGAGCCCAGCTCTTCATCCCGCTCAACGTCAGCTGTCTGCTCAAGGAAGGCAGCGAGCACCTGTTTGACAGTAAGAGATACTCCCCTCTGGGGGTCCTGTCTCCATGAGTAAGACCTCTTTCCCCCAAGGACCCCTCTCGATGTCTAATCCACACAGGCTGTCACATAGAGGGAGCCTTTGGACAAGGGGCCGAAGGGATCTGGGTTTTACTTCTTACCTGGTGGCTGGACAAGTCACTTAATGTCTCTGAGCCTCACATTCCTTATAGCTAAAATGAGGGTGGCTAGAGCTGCTTTGCAACTCAGGTCCTCGAAAGCCCTGGAGCAGAACGGTGGGTGGGAGAGGGAGTGATACTCTGTCAATCACAGGCAGCCCTGGTATTCTCCCCACACTGTCCTTCCTATGCTCCAGCCTTACAGGAGGTTTGGGCTGCAGGAATTTGAATCTCACAGGAGGCTTGAATCTGCTGTTCCATGCAAAAGTCTAAAAAAGGGAGGCACCGAAAGCAAAACAGGAGACAGTGCCCTACTGTGCAGAGCTGTGGTGTCAGCACCTGGAACACTGCATGTGGCTTCAGCCCTGCCTCTCAAGGAAGACAGAGCAGAAGGAGGCTCCCAGGAGGACAGCAGGACCCAGACAGAGTCCTTCCCTCGGAACTGGGCGGTCAGGCTGAATGGGAGAGCGCAGTGGGCTGGCCCTGCCCTGCTGCTCCACCCTAACCCACCAGAGCTCTGGGGGCAGGTGCAGGACAGAGGAAGGCATGCATCCACCCTCACACAGCACAGCACTTCTTATCACCGAGGGCTCATTGCAATAAACCTAAAAGGAGCTCCTGCAGAGCTTTCCATGAGCTCACAGATGAACTTTTTAAACCCGGAAAGCTAGAGTTGCTGCTAATACATTAGGAGCCCCTTTTGGTTCGCAGACATCAAAATTAACAATGTGAACCAAAAGCTTTGGATGTTAGAGAAATGCTTTCTTCCTGTGCCCTTGTAAGAGGACTGGCCCAGAGGGTGGGAGGTCTCACCAGGTCGGGGAGGCCAAACTAGGCGTTCCTGTGCTTTTCCTGTGGCAGGCTGCCCCCAGGGTACAAACGACTTTTGTTCCAAAGGCCCATCTGTATATTCTTTGTTTACACTTTAGAAGATGTTTCGGTATAGACAGCATTGTTTTCAGCGACAGCAGGGGTTCCAGGTGAGTCCCCCAGTGACCCTCGGAGTTTACAAAGCACTCTTCACACTCACACACTCACACATTCTCGTGTGTGGCTGAGACATTCTTGCAGTTCTGAAATGCCAGATGATTATGTTCGGCACATATATCACCAGAAATATCTGATGATTTTAAGGCAGGCACCGCCTCATAGTAGTATGTTGAGGAGACAGACAGATCGTTCCCTACGCCATCAGAGCTTCTTCTGGGGTTTTTCATCGTTACAGTAACAGCACGGGATTGCTTGAGGGGCTGACATTGCAGGACTTTTCTGTGAGCTGATGGTTTTCCCTGCCAGTTATAACCTGGTCTTCAAGACCGGCATCCTCTATTGGTTGCCATGGTTACAGTTGAACCAAAGGAGTCCTGGCTTCAAGGAATGAGGACTTGAATCTGAAAATCGATTTGCTTGCTTCTGTGCTGCTTCTCTTCCTGTTGTCACCCCTTCTGATAACAGTGAATGCAAAGCCTTAAAAATCTGACAAGAATCTGCTGTGTGTGTACATTTTCCTATTAAAGCCAAAGTCTTTCTTCTCCTTTGCTCTTTAGTTGCCCAGAATCCTCAGATCTGTCTGAGATAGAAGGTTTCAAGTGTGGAAGGAGTAACAAGGCCAGTGCAGGCCCCCGTGGCCTTTGGGATGTCTTGCGCAGCTGCTGCTCCAGCCCTCAGCACATCCGTCCCAGGGGCAGCCCTGGCCTGTGGCCTGTTGCTGGGTAACAGGCTGCCCTACCCTCTCACCTCCCATCACCTCCCATTCTTGGTTCTCATAGCAGCCCCCCAAAGGGAACAGAAGGAGCGAGGCTGGAGCTATGAAGTGGGTGATGGCTGGTACGGGGGCGAGGGGGGACGGGTGCTCCCTCTCCTCGCCAGCCAATCACTTTTCCAAATCATTTTTATGTTTATTTGCTTAAATTTCCCCACCCCTAACATGGAGCTTATAATATTGCCTTTCTTAATAGGGAAATGGAAGATCAGTAATTTTTTAAATCTTTTATTTTTGTCCTTAATAACATGCATTTAAAGCTTACATCTGTTTGTGCTTTATTGTCACGCTCCTTTGGGCATAAGAGAGCGTTAAAATGAGTCTTCTGTCAAATTCTGGCAGTTCATACTGATTTCTGGAGACTCGTATTCATTCCCTTTCCAGATTTTGATAGAGCTTAGGAAAGGGACGGCGAGGACGTATGGCTGTCACTTTCTTTAGGATGTCCCTCCTGGGGAGAGAGGCTGGTTTCTCTGGAAGCAGGTGGTGTGGAAAGCAGAGCCTACGGCCAAGGGAGAGGAGCTGCCAAGAGCAGAGAAGGCCAGACCCCAGGAGAATTACATACCTTGGGATCACGACTCAGCATTTATTTTTTTTCTCCTTTCAGGCTTTGAACCGGAAACATACTGGGATCGAATGCACCTCTTCCAGGAAGCCATTGCACACAGGTTTGTTCCTTAGCAAGAGGGGATAGTGGGAAGGTGTTCGTGTTTGCCTTGAATAGCGGTTACCGCAGGAAAACCCAGTTTGTTTCATTTCAACAGCAGATTCCCTGCTTATGTCCGATAGAACCTGGGCCTCGGTTTCAAAGATAAGCACTACCTCTCCCGTTCTTGTGGCCGTTGTTTTTCAGGCCTCAGTTCTGTCTTCTTCCAGCTGAGGGGAGGGCAGAGCACTCCTTCCTTCTTAGCCTCCAACAAGACCATGAGATAAGCTATCCGAGAAATGACAGGAGATGAAAAACTGACATTGTCAAGAGCCCCTGGACACATGTTGAAAAGATAACCAATGGTTCAAAAGCAATAGCTAAGTCCACAGGTATTTAATGTGTATTCTAGGGGAAGCCTTTCTCGGGCTTCGCTGTCCATCCCTCAGGCCAGTTCAGTTTTGTCTCTAGAACGTCACTAGCTCAGTGTCCAGTTGCTGCCTCTTGTTAATCACGGTGTAAGCAAAGCCTGCTCTTCCTGCTGCTTCAGGTCCTCTGGCTGCAGCCTCCTTCTGCGTCATATTATCTCCTTGTTCCAGCACCTTTAGCTGTTACCACTCCCACTCTGCCCACACCCTTCCACGGCCACAGGAGGAAGCCCAGATTCTTCGTTCTCCCCCTCCCCACGGTGGCCGCCACCTTAGACTGCTCCCTGACCTCTTCGTCGTAGACCTAGCTCTGACGCTCAGCAAAAGCAGTGGAACGAATGCCAGGGCAGTGGGTTTCCTCCTGCTGGTTGGAGGGCGTGCCTTTTGGGGACGCTTGGTCGGCAGAAAGGGCGTTGCTGTGGGAGGCAGACAGGCCTGGTTCGCCTCTGCCTCCGCCAGCATCCGGCTGAGGAACCTTGAGCAAGCCCTGGAGCTGCTCCACCTTCGTCTTCTCACACCTCACGGGGTGCTGGGAGGGTTCTCTGATCTTCCTGGCACCTGGGAAGCTCTCAGGAGGCTGAAGTTCCTGTTAGGAAGACTCTAGTCAGCTGACAAGTGGATTCCGAGGTCCAACACTGCTCATCTCATATGTCATTGGAAGCCACTGCCCCTTGCTGGCCGGATATCACTTGGGACATGGCCTTTATTTGTCACATCTGCTGTGTTCTTCACAGCATCCGCCTCCTGATCGGCCTGAGTCCAAGTCCCAGTGGTGTGATCTTTGAACTACCGCCCTCTCCTCCTCAGCCTGCTTTGCCAGCCCTCAGCGTCCTCCTGTGCACGCTGCCCAGTCCCCGCGTGTCACTACTCTGGACCCTGCCGTGTGTCCCTCCGCCTGAACCTCCTCTTTCCCTGTCTGGACTCTTTCCCCCACCTCCTCCACACCTGTCAGTCTTGCTTCACCGGGTCCCTCCACTCTGAATCCCTCCTTCCATTTTCCCCAACACACTCTGTCCATCTATCACACTGACTTAGAGGGCCCCTGGCAGGCGAGCACATGCATTTTTCTCATTTTTGTTTTCTTCCACAAGGCCTAACAAAGTGCCTGGCCCAGAAGCATTGTTCAACCTGTAGCTTTTTGCACAGAATGGAGCTCTAGGTGGGAATATGTCTCTGAAATGAAACATTAGCGCACCCAAAAGTCCATCTCAGAAAGAGCTAGACCTGTCCAGGTCCCCAGCTCCTCCTTCATCTTCTGGGCAGTTGGCATGAAATTAATACATTCCCTTCCCAGGGGCTGGAGTCCCCTGCCCTCACTTCAGTCCTGACCGGACAGTGAGGGCGCCGAGGACCACGTGGCTAAATTGCCTTTTTAAAATGAAAGGTCCTTCCAGGTGGCTTAAGGTAGAGATGAGGCAAGAATCTGGTCAGGCTGATCCTCGCTGAGTAAAGAAATGGCCTTGACTGAAAGTAGAAAGGAAGGAAAGCAAACCCCAAGACCATTCCTACACGTGACAGAGTCAGCTTCCAGAGATGATGGAGCCTGCGGCGCGTGTCAGCCTGTCCGTTTAATTCACGTACCTGACTCCGTGTGTTTCTTCAGTACGTGGTCACCAAAGGCCAGTGTGAAGCCGGCAGCGTATGTAGAGGCCACAGCACAGCACCTCCCTGAGGAACTGGCTCCAGGAGGGGAGGGGGCATTCTACCTCCTTCAGTTCTGCCCATATCCCTGCTTTCATTACATAAACCCCTCAGACTCAGGGCAGGAGCCACATCTATTAACATGTCCTCTGTGGCACTGAGAGGTACAGCTGTAATAAATGGGCTTTCTAGAAATAGAAAACGTAGGAATAGAACAAGCTGTAGATGAGAAGTAGAATGGAACAGCCATAGATGAAAAATGGCCCCTCCTGGCCATTTCCAGAATGCAGCAAAGCAGAGAGCTCCAGATGGGTGTGCCTCGCCTTTCAGAAAAGAATTTCATTAAGATACTTCATTTCACTTCCAAGCCTTCACTGAGAACCTACTATGTGCTCAGTGTGGGAGATGTTGAGGAAAAGGTGAGAGGTGTGGCTAAGGTGAATAAAGATGAGAAGCGTCTTCTGGAAGACCTGACAGTCTCCAGTATGTGGGTGGGCAGAGTGGGAAGGTCTAGGGCACGGCTGGGGGTGTGTGGGGCAGGGGGTAGCTGGGCAGAGATGAAGGCTGGATGAGAAAGAGCTGCAGGTGAGAGGGCTCTCAACCCCCCGGTGATGGAAGGAGCCTGGCTTGGAGGAGATCTGTGAGCCACTGAAGCGCAGGTTGCTCTATAGCGAGGGCACAGCCAGCAGCCAGGGTGTTCCATCTTGAATGAGATCTCTCCAAACCCCGTTAGCCCCGGCTGTCAAAGTCCTGTTAGCCGCGGTTTCTCCCCTTGTCCCATCAGGGGCCCTAGTCAGTGTGTCTTCCTGTCTTTCCCGCAGGTTTGGGTTTGTGCAAGATAAATATTCTGCGTCTGCTTTTAACTTCCCAGCTGAGAACAAGCCTCAGTACATCCACGTCACAGGTGAGGTGCTCCCAGCAGACAGCGTGTGGGTGGGTCCCTGTGGCAGGAGGGGCCTGGCCCCATGCACAGGGTCTGATCCCTCACACCCAGCCTGCGGCTGCAGAGCCAGCCCAGCCGACCGTGGGTGCCCTCCTGGCGGCTGCCACAGTCCCCTCTTTTCTCTTCAGGGACAGTGTTCCTGCAGCTGCCCTACTCCAAGCGCAAGTTCTCCGGCCAGCCACGCCGACGGCGGAACTCCACCAGCTCCACCAACCAGAACATGTTCTGCGAGGAGCGGATCGGCTACAACTGGGCCTATAACACCATGCTGACCAAGACGTGGCGCTCCAGTGCCACGGGGGATGAGAAGTTTGCCGACCGGCTGCTAAAGGACTTCACGGACTTCTGCCTCAACCGTGACAACCGGCTGGTCACGTTCTGGACAAATTGCCTGGAGAAGATGCATGCCAGCGCCCCGTGAGACCGGACTGCACTGGAGTCAGAGGACGGGGAGGAGCCCCGTCTTGCTATTGATATTCGATAGGATCCGTGGGGCCCTGGGCATCAGACGTCAGTTCGCCACTGTCAGTGGGGGGCCCTGCTGCTGTTTCTGCCCCCGCCAGTGTTCTTCCACTTAAGGAGAAAGATTTTGGAAGCAGCTAGCGCCCAGAGCAGGCGGGAAGCCCAGATGGCCCGTGGGAGGGCTTCAGTACTGGGGAGCCCCCACGAATGTCCTCCGAGAGGGGGCGGCTCCTTCGAGCGTCCCTTTCTTCCACTGTCCATGGGCTGTTCAGAGAAGAATCTGCCACTTCCCACTCAGAAGTGTGCACAGGATGTAAGATAATGTTGTGAAATAATGTACCATAGGCTCACACCAACTGTATATACCTGTACATATCGGAAGCTGGAATAAAGTACCACAGGTGGCATCTCTGTTCCCAGCGTGGTTTCTGGCAGCAGCAGCCCCATCCTTGCCTGGACAGTTGTGCCCTGTCTCCGGGGCCGTAGTGGCCAATGAAGCAGCCACAGATGAGGACTTTAGAATTCACTGTTTTGGAGGGTCTGGCTGTGGGCCTACTGAAAGAGGTCTGTTCACAGGCCGTGGGCTGGAGCAAGGAAAGTTTTGGTCAGGCCTGGAGAGCAACAGACAGTACCAGGAAACTGCAGGCTTCTCTGTTGTTGGGGGTGCATCTTGCTAAGTGGGCGAGCTCAGCTGTGGCACGCAGACCTCATGACATTCTGAAAAGAAATCAAAGCAAAGCCACTCTTCACTCTAACCAAGGTTTAGTTCCCCCTGCTTAACAGGATGAGACTCAGCATAATGCCTCAACCTCAGTGCCCGGCCTAGCCCGCTGTGGAGGGATGGTTGGGGTAGGGTGCCACCTGACAGTTAGGGACTCTCCTTCCCACTCCATCTCTCCATGTGGAGTTAGTCACAAGTCCTGATGACTGAGCTCATCAACAGCTTGCAAATCCATCCACTTCTTCCCAGGCCCTCTGCTCCCGTTCTTAGCCCGGACCTCTTACGCCCTCAGCCTCCACTCCCATGGCTGGACCTCCTAACTCCACTCTGCTTTCTCTCCAGGCCATTCTCTACTCAGCAGTCAGTGTCTTTTTGAAAAGCCTCTCTGATGGTGCCCACCACTTAGCTAGGCCTCTTTGGTGGCTTAAACTTCACAAGTCTTAGACGCAAAAGTCCCGCACGATCTGTCCCAGGCTGTTTCTACAGCTGCCTGGAATGTTACACACTCTTTAGCAGCTCAGGACCATGCCTCACCACCTTGCCTTGCACACGCTGTTCCACTTGCCTCGAACACTCCCCCCCACATCCACCAAGTCCTGGTCATCATCCATCAGCTCCTGTCACCTCTCCAGAGAAGCACAGTGGGGTGCCCTGTGACATCTTCCCACAGCCCCTATTCCCCTCCCATAGCGCGCAGCACATTGACCCTCTAGCATGGCAGAAGCTTGCCTATTGCGTTCATCTCTTTGTTCCCGAACGTGCAGCATAACAGCAGCTGATGGGAAAGTGGTTGTGGGCTGAATGTGTGGACTGAATGAATGAACTCTGGGTGCGAGGGCTGGGCACTGGGTGTTACATCTGAATCTCTCCGCCACTAGCTGGGCTCCTGAGTTACTTAGTGGAGGCCGTTTTCTCATTTGCAGAATGCAGCTATTGATGCTACATGTAGATTTTGGGAGAACAGGCCCGCTAATACATGTGAACATGTACTGGTTGGTTCCTGGCATGGAGAAAGTCCTTGATAAAAACTCATTTTCTTTTCCTTTCTCACCTTCCCTTCCCCCAGACAAATCTTTGCTCCTCTCTAAACATCAATATCTTTCAATTATAAATTGGGAGGCTGTTTCCCAGGGTGGTTAGAGGATCAAAAGACTGATGTATATGAAAGGACTCACTAGCCAACAGGTAATAAACAAGCGGAGGCTGCGCTCACATTCCCAGGCCGGGAACCCTCTTCATTCATCTGTGATCCTCAGGATCCTGCCTGTGACACCAGTGATCGCCCCGCCCTCTTCTCCCTTGCAAACATGACCTAGGAGAAGAAGGTGCCGAGAGTGATGTGGTGGAAGAAGAGTCAGTTGACAAGTTAGAATGCTGGGTCACTATCCTTCAGAGCTGGGCCTGAAACGTACTTGCTCCGGAGCCCCAGTTCCCTGACTGGCTGCTGCTCCCCCTGCCTTCCTCTCTCTGACCAGTACTTCCTTCCACCCACTTGTCCAAGCCAGCATCTGACAGTCAAACTCCATCCTCTTCCTCCTCCATCATCATCTAGTCCTCCTACCTATCCCTCCAGCCTGTCCCTCGTACCTGCCCACCTCCCTCCATTTCTGCTGCCCAGCCGCAGAGCCCGGCTTCTAGGGAGTGTGGTTTGCTTAGACACGGAGCATGTGTGTGCTTATTGCAAGCCCATCCCCAGAGGTAGAGGTGTGAATAACCATTCCATGGTGGAGAGAGAAAAGCACTGGGCTCTCCCAGCCCTTTCTTCACTGTGAGAACTAGGGGTGGTTCTGTGTCTTGAGCCTGTTTTCTCACCTGTTAAACAGGTGAGAAAAGATGACGTGGCTTTCTCTCCATGTCTCATACACACATACCTGCACACGCATGTGCACGCACGCACACACACATGCTCCTCTGAGTATTGCTCTTCTGTGCTTGCGACGCTGAAATTGTTTGCTGACCCATTGCAGTTCACCACGCTGAGAAACTCTTCTGGTGCACTCTTCAGTCCATGAAAGTTGAATGAATGAGTTGGTGAGATTGAGGGAGCAAGGCCCAGCCCATGGGAAGGACACAAGAACCCACGGTAACAGGTCTTGATGAGGTCACCCAATCTCACCCCCTAAATCAGATCATGGAAGGCACTTAATCACATTGAGAATGAGGCCAGTAAGGCCAAGACATGCCTTGGGTCACCCCCGCATGGGTGGAGATAAGGGTAGTCCAATAAGACTAGAGCCTGAGAACAGAGGGGTTCATGGAGATCTGGTCCAACCTTTTCGTTTTCTCCTAGACAAAGAAACACAAGTCCCTGCCCCTGGCTCTAGATGGAACTCAGGTCCCTGGCTCCCAGCCCAGTACCTTTCTAGGCTCTTGGATGCGGTCTGTAGCAGCGTGGTTAAGAGGGCAGGCTCAGAAGGCAGGTGGCCGGACTCAGAATCCAGCAGCGCCACTTGCCAGCATGGGACCCTGAGTAAGTTACTGCACCTCTCAGAGCCTTGGTTTTCTCATCTGTAAAATAAGACAACCATACCACCTCATGGAGCCATGAAAACTCCACGAGAAAAATGTGAGTAGAGAGCTAAGACGGTGCCTGGAATGTTGTGACCCCCTGCCTAAACATTAACTGTTAGGATGATGGGAGTAACTACAGAGGGCCAGGGTGATGCGGGGCAGTCTTCAAAGAGGAAGTAGCCTTGGCCTTGTGGGAGTCTAGGTGGTCAGGAGGTGGAGCCTCTGGACTTCATCTGGACTTAGGCTGGAGGGGTGTTCTCCACTAGCTGCTGTGGTTCTGCTTTTCTGGGTCCTAAGAACCTTTTCTGGGAAGTTTTTTCTGTTGGCAGAGGAACCCTGTTGCCAAGAGCAGGAAGAAGGGCCTCCCGACCACATTGTCCTGGCTGCTTCCCAGTCTTGAGCAAGGTTGTGGCCCGAGGCCTGGCAGCTTGGGAGACATTCTCAGCCCTGAGGTTGTGTTCAGGGCTACACACAGGTTCGGGTGTCCCTGGGGCAGCACTAGTCGGTGGCCTCCCGGACTTAGAAATGAGTCTGGGATGAGGAACCACACCGGGTGTGGGGTGCAAAAGATTGTGACGGGAAAAGAAATGAGATAGGGTGATATGTCCCTTTACCAAAAGAACTAGAAAAAAGCCAGAAAGGCCTCAAAACTGGAGAAGTAGCTGTCCTAGAAGTAACTGTCCTAGCCCCCGACCTGTGGTTCTCCAAAACTCTGTGTGCATGAGCTCGCTCACATCGCAGCTTCCTGCTCCTCCCCCCAAGGTTCTGACTCAGGTCTGGACTCTGCGTGGAAACAGACACTCCCAGTGATTCGGCTCTCAGTGGTTCATTCGAGAAACCCTGCCGCAGAGTCCTTCTCGGGGCTTCTTTCTGTCCACCTTACACGCAGTTCTAACCAGCCTGGACATCTGACTCTCAGACCAAAGCAGATTAGAAGCCACACACTAGAAGGCAACGCAGGAGAGGCAGAGAATTCGACAGCAGAGCGGAATGACAACTCATGGCTCGATGGAGTGGGAGCAGAGGGAGAGCTCCGAGACCGCCCAAGGCCAAGCTGCTGGGCCAGGACCCGCTGGGTACTACTTTGGATAGGCTCGGATGCCGGCATCCTCTTTGCAGAAAGAGACTCATCAAAATATTCAAATGGAAACTTTAGGTCATATAAGGAAGAATTACAGTTGACCCTTGAACAACATGGGGACTGGAAGCGCCCGTCCCTCACAATAAAAAATCCACGTATAATCTAAGTCAGTCCTCAGCCTACATGGATTCCCAGTCATGTTTTGCTGAATCCACAGATGCGAAACCCAGGATATGGAGGGCCAATGGTACATTTATTGAAAAAATCTGCAAATAAGTAGTCCGGCTCAGTTCAAACCTGTGTTGTTCAAGGGCATGATGCACACTGGAGACGCTAAGGAAACCTGTGAGGCTTTGCTGACGTGGGTAGGAAACAGTGAGAGAAAGCTGAGCAGAAGCACATTCACAGTCCTCTTCTTTTACCCAGAAATTTTCAGGTACATGATGCAATAATGGTCACTCCAGTTTTGTTTTTTTTTTTTTTTTTGAGTGTTTCCCGTATTCTGGGAATGTAGCATACTTTACATGCCTTTTCGTTAGGTAACTTTATCAGCCACCATCATAACAGATAAGAGGCAAAAGGCCCCAAAAGGCAGAGTCCAGGCCATGCAGCCAGCAGCGGGGCTGGGAATCAGGTCTGGGGGTCCTCAGAGCCCAGCTGCTGTCTACCGTACTGTATCCCTTACTGCCTGGTGGTGCTGGGTCAGCAAGGCATCGCCCGCAGCTCTGTCCTGGGGCCCCGGCTGGGGACCTCTGTATTCCTTTCAGCAGACTGTAGTTCTTATGCGGTGCAGCCCTGCTCGGGTGCCAATGCTACGTGACATGTGGACGTGGTCTCACTTCAGGCTGTCTGGAAGGGAAGAGGCCAGTGGCATTTCCTCTCCCCTGGGCCCCTCACTGGAAGGAAGGCCCTGTCTGCTTCTTCCCTTCTGGCCCTTCAGCCTGTGAGTGCTTCAGGCAGCTCCTGGCCTTCACCATCGCCCTGAGCCTTTGTGGGGCCAAAGCAGGTGCCGAGAACTCAGTCCTACCAACCTCTAGACTTGACCTCTGTCTGCTGTTTCACTGCAGCAAGATTCATCTGTTTCTCAGTGAATTAGCACATAGTCCTTCCAAGAAGAAAATCTCGTCCCCGTGGAGGCACAGGGAGATGGGGGGTTGCTATGTGATCCCCAGCAAATCCCTTTCTCTCTGAGTCCCAGCATTTTCATCTGAACTCCGCTGGCAATGAACCTGGGACAGATACTAGGAGCCACAAGGTTTCAGTCACGCATGGCAGTTGTGACTGGCACTGAGTCTCTTACCTCCTCTCTGTGCACTTTGAATTGTACCAAATTGCTTATCCAGGCTCAACCCCCTCACCCCTCAAGTGTGTCTTAGAGCCAGGAAATTTAAGCCCATGGCATCCCATGATAGAAACAGGTACGGCCACACCACACCTGCCCAATCTGGTCTGATCTCAGCAGCTAAGCAGGGTTGGGCCTGGTTAGTACTTGGATGGGAGAAACATTCCCTGGTGCCTTTGATGTTCATCCAACTGTGGTAGCTCACATTTCTGGGTCCTTCTCCATACAGTCTGAGCGCATCTGGGAGGCAGGCTTAGGTGCTGTCTTGGGAAAGGGACCCCTTTTTAAGGTGAAATGTCCTGCCTGCTGTGTATCCTCAGAACCTCGAGAGTGGCACAGCTTGGGAGGGTGGGCAGCACTCTGCCAGAGGGAAGCCTGTGAAACTTTGTCCTGACACTGTCTTAAATAACTTCCAGGGCTTTGGGTGCAATGCTGGAGGAGAACCAGGACTAGCTGAGGGTTTTCAGCTGGGGAGACCCCAGTTTGAGGGACATTTGGCAATATCTGGGAACACTAGGTTATCATAACTGTCGGAAGTGCTATGACATCTAATGAGTGCTTCCGAACACCCTGTGACGCATGGGACGGCCCTCCCACAAAGAATCTTCCTGCCCCACATGTCAGCAGTATTGAGACTGACACATCCTGAACTGAATTCTGATTAGGCAAGAGGTCCCCTCCCTCCTGTGACTTTAGAGGGACAGGGACCTCCTATGTGCCCTGACTGTGGAGGTCTGAACCCTTTCTTAGAGGGTTAGAGCCACACAGCAAATTATGGACAGAACCGGGGGGCAGGGGTCGAATCCCGGTTGTGTTCAGGGCTCACATGCTAACGGTGCAGTAGTCCTCCTTCCTGGTCCACACAGCTTGCCCCTCCGATTGTATGTAAGCTCCCTGATGGCAGAGAGCACAGCTTGCTGCTCCTTGTATCCTCCGCATCGGTGCCCATCCCACGCAGGTGCTCATTTAGCGTCGGGTGAATTCACTCAGCCAACATTTGCACAGAGCTGGACCGACGCGGATGCTGCTGTCCTGGTGAAGGGAAACAGGCGTGCAGAGCGGCAGCTGTGGCGCTCCAGGAGCAGCCTCACGTGGGCTGCGTATGATACGCTACAGCAGGGGTCCCCAACCTCCGGCTGGCCATGCTGGCCATGGACCGGGGCCTGTCTGGGCCTGTTTGGAACCGGGGGCCCCCACAGCAGGAGGTGAGCTCAAATGTAATGTGCTTGAATCATCCCGAAACCATCCCCCTCCCTTCTCTCACCCCCAGAGAAAAATTGTCTTCCACAAAACTGAAACTGGTCCCTGGTACCAAAAAGTTGGGGACTGCAGCAGTATAGAATAAGGGAGGGGGCTTAATGCTGCCTAAGGGGGCTGGGGAAGGTGGCTCTGTCAGAGTTCTCCAGGCCTGTGAGAGGCAGCGGGTGGGGAAGGGGATCCTGGAGGGCTGAAGGGCTCTGGCACTAAAGCAAACGAGAAGGTGACCGCCTGAAACCTCAGGGGAGAAAACTGGAGAGAGATTTCTCCAAACCTGACCCATCCAGCCTGTATTTTCGACAACCGATTTCCAGAGAGAGAGAAGTGAGTGATTTGTCAAGCTCCACATTGCAGAGTGACAAACGGGCCATTGTTTGGGAGCCCTGAGCCAGCCTGGGCCTCAGGGTCACATCACTGGTGGGGGTGGGGAGGCACATGTTGCTTACCTGTCAGGCTTCGCTGTCGCTGGCTCCCACCTAGGGGGAACACAGGTTTAAACACACCCAGGCTCTCCTACCTCATCCCCATTCTCTTCAGGGAGCCAGAAGCCCTGCCCCAAGGGTCCCCCTGCCAGGCTCCTGGAATTTCGCTGAGCCTGGGGGATCAGTGTGAGAATTGCGGAAGGGCTTTGAAATGTTTGCCTTGCCCAGTCTGCGGTGGTGGAGTCCCTGCCGTTCATGTCTGACTTCAGCGCCAACTACCTGTGTGATCCTGCCCAAGTCCGTTCCCCTCATTGGACCTCAAGTTTGGGGGTGGGCCACAACCGGTGTTTCCTCTGCTTCCTTCAAGGGGTCATGGTGGGGATCGGGTGATGTCAGCTTCACAAAGGTGTCTGAGCGGTGCACAATACCCCATCACTTCAAGGCAGCACTGTAAACTCCCCTAAGGGAGCCTGTCCGAACACTGTTCTGTGTCTGGAGGTCCGCCGAGAACCTGGTACACCACTAGCTAGTCTGAGACTTGGGAGCGAGGGAGAGAAAGCAGACCAAAGGTACTTTTATATTGATACAGTTTTTGTATGGAACCCCAAGCAAGTGTGTGCCCATGGTCCTGACAGAGCCTGAGCACAGCCTTGAGGGAGGTGGGTGGATGATGGTACCCCCGCTTCTCAAAGGGGAAACTGAGTCTCAGGGAAGAAGAAGAACTTACCCAGGGTGACTGAGCACACTCTTGGCATAGGAAGGACTGAGCTCAGGGACTTTCCACCCCAGGGCTCTTCCCTTGGAGAGAAGGAGTTGGGGAGCAGGAGAAAGGAGCCCTCTGTGAGTGAGTGGTTTCCCCGGGGGTGCAGCTGCATCTGGGAAGGAGGGAGGGCTGGGCTTGGGGCCTTTGCTCCCTGCACAGCGATGAAGGCCAAGCCCACAGGCCCTCCAGGCCCTGATCACCATGCTGGCCGCCGTTGGTGGTTGGAACAGGGGGACAGGAGCACTCCAGGGGTGGCCCGACACACAGGATGTGTCTCACCTCAAAGCAGAAGTGAGACGGGGCCCACTTCCCCTTGCAAGGCCGGAGGCAAGTTGGACTGTCCTGTCACCACAGCCTCCGGCAGGAACCACAGACCAACTGCCCCTGCTGGGGTCTTGGGGGGGGCGGGTGACAAAGAGAAGCCGACCTGGTCTGGGGACCGGCCTATGTCCACCTCCCACCACACACATCTTGAGCAGCCTCTCTTCACACACGCCTCCTCGGCTAGCATCTGTTTGATCAGGAGATGCCGCCTCTACCAGGTTTTATGATTTAGACTCTCAGGGAGATGGCCCTTTATATAAATCCCCTGTTTCCGCAGAATCGCAGCTAGCCCGTCACTCCAAGAGGGAGATTCATTTATGGTTTGTTTGCTCATTCATTGTTCTCCCATGAACAAACACGTTAAGAACCATCCATCTATGTGCAGGAACGTGAGGGAGAAGGACTGTAAACACAAATTTACACAGATCACTCTTGCTATGGCTGAAAAATAATATCGTTGTGCAAAATGCTGCAAAGGCCAAGGAGAGGTCATTGTGAGAGTTTAGATGAGGCCCCTGGCCAAGTCTAGGGGTCAGGGCGGCTTCCAGGGCATTTCTGATGGATGACAGGGTCTGCAAAGGGCAGAGATGGAGAGAGGGGCAACTCCTGGCTCCAATGACCCTGAGACCTTTGGTGGGACCCAGGGAGGCCAGTGTAGCTGGAGAAGGAGGCAGAGACAGGGTCACACAGAACCTAGCCGGCTGCGTCAGGGGTCCTGCCGGTTTGACGCATTGGCAAGACGAGGAGAGCCTGGAAGGCTGGGTGCCCTCAAGCAAGCCTTTCCCTTCTCATCTCGGTTTCCTCACCTTTTCCACAGGAGCATGCTTGCCATCCTTGCGGGACTGTTGGAGAGCCTGTAGGTAAAACCACTTGCCCAGAAGTGGAGCCACTAGTCGCATTATTGTGACAGAGCCAGAGGAGGAATTGGGGCTCCTGCCCCAGCTGCCCCTCCAGCAGCTGCTTCCCCCTCAGTTCCTGTCTTCCCCCGGGGCTGCCTCTGGGAGACATGGAACCAGGTGCTGTCATCACCTTGGAACGCAGTGGCCCCAGCTCCGACTTGCTCTCTGAGGAAGTGTTTCTCTGCTGTCGTCACTGCCCTTTGGCAGCGAAGTTAATGCAGCCCGGAGAGGCTCTGGTCTACAGCTATGGTCCGAGGTAGAAGCTGATGCCCCCTCCTGGAAGCCCCCCACAGTGACCTTGGCTCCAGCTAGATGACCTAGTCAGCCTTTGCAGGCTCCTGGTTCCTTCAAAGGCAGCCATGGGCCGTGCAGGAGAGAGGCAGGGCGGCACCGAGCAGGAGCCCTGGAACTGGCCTGCCGCAGGACTGCATTCTTCTGAAAGGGTAGAGTCACCTGGACTCTTCTGATCTAGGGAAGAAGTCCTCCTAAATCCACCACCCGCATGTGTGGGGCTGTGCCGGCTGCTGCTTTGCTTGCAACAGCCCCTGAGGGTAGATATTACTGGCTGCCTTTTACAGATAGGCATTTGAGGACTGGGGTCACCAAAGGTCACCCCTCTACCGAGGGGTAGAGTCTGGATTCTGCTCTGGGGTCCCATCACGATGCTCTGCTGCCAATCCTCGGCGGTGGGCCTTTGGGCTGCATTCTGTTGTATTTTTGTATTCTATCCGGTGCGACTTCATTTGCAGAAGGTCTAGAAATGACGTAGGTGAGCCTGAGCTTTGATGTCTTCATCTGACAAGTGGCCGAAGGAGTGGTACCAAATGACCAAGCTGGAGCCACCTCAGCGATGGATGGGGCCACACCCCTCTTCACAGAAAGGAAACTGAGGCCTTGAGATGGGGAGCAACTTCCCTGAGGCTGTAAAGCTGGTCAGCACAGAGCTGGACCAGCCCAGCTGCCCCGCAACCCCCCTGGGTGGCTTTCTTCCTCACCCTCCCTTGCCGGCCTCTACACCTTTGTCCAGCCTTCACACATCGGAGGATCCAGGTCTATGGCCCCCACATCTCTTTTCTCCGGGGATCTCATTCCCCTGTTGCCCAGACCCATAATTCTAAATTCCATCTGCATGTCTGTGGATCTCAACCTGAGATCTCCAGCCCTGGCCCCACCTCTGAACTCCAACCTGTCTGTCCAGCTGCCTTCTTGGCCATTCCTTCGAGACCTGAAAGGATATCAAGCTGGATATGTCTAAAACACAACTTCTGATTTGGCTGTGTCCTCCCAGCTCCCACCCAAATCTGCTTCTCACACAATCTTCACCATTTTAGTTACTGTGCCATCATCTCCCTGGTTTTACAGGCTGAAAGCCTTGGAGTTATAGTTCCTTCCTTCAACCCCCATATCTAATCCATTTGCAAACATGTACTACAATCTGACCCTTCTCCCCTTGTCCACACTCATCTGACGTAGTGGCAGCCTAACTGGTCCATCTGCACTCTCTTTTGCCTTCAAGAATTTACTGTCCTCACAGCAACCCGTGTGCTCTCTGAAACGCAGAACATGTTGCGTCATTTCCCTGCTTGAAATGCTTTCGTGAATTCCCATCAATTCAGGATGAAATCCCAACTCCTTGCCATGGCCCACAAGGGCTTCCGGAAGCTTCTGTCTCCATTCTAATTCAGAATGAGGCAATGTTTCCCCTTTCTGTTCCATGAATACCCCAAGGTTGCCCCTGCCTCAGGCCCTTGGCACAACTCTTCCCTATTCCTGGAACCCTTTCCCCAGGACCATGGCCCAGGTGCTTCCTTATTGTTGGTGTCACTTGTTGCCTTCCCTGGCCAGCCTGTCCAGAGAAGCACCACCAACCCCTCTGCCTGTCACTGCCTGTCACGCTGCCCTGTTAGCCTCCCTCCAGCTCTTGTCATCACCTGAAACCACCTGCACTGTGTGCATCACCTTTCCTCCCCACTGGGATGTAAGTTCCAGGGCTGTTTTCCTCCCTGCTGTGTCCTCAGTACCTACCACAGGGTGCCCGACAGGGGAGGCGCTCAGCGGGTGCTGCTCGCGGGACCAAGAGTCCGAATTGCCAGTTGAGGTTGCTCCAGGCCGCTGTCCCCAGACTCTCTTTTGTAGGACAGCGTTCCCCTGTTCTATGGCTTCTGTAAGACAGCAGTTTCTGTGAGTCTCTCACTTACCTGCCAGCTCTACCACCACTGACCTGAGTGACCTTGGACAAGCTACCCCATCCTTATGTGCCTCAGTTTTGTCGGCTGTAAAGTGGGAAGGATAACAGGGCCCACCTCAGAGAGCAACCATGAAGATTCGATGAATGAATGCGTACAGAGGGCTTAAAGCAGGGAGTGGGACGTAGTCAGTGTTTCATACCGTCAGCACTGTTATTAGTTTTATCATTATTATTATTATCACCACCATCACCATCACCAGTTTTTAAAAATTTTTTTTTTTAAGATTTTATTTATTTATTTTTAGAGAGGGGAAGAGAGGGAGAAAGAGAGGGAGAGAAACATCAGTGTGCGGTTGCCTCTCACGTGGCCCCCACTAGGGGCCTGGCCTGCAACCCAGGCATGTGCCCCGACTGGGAATCGAACCCGCGACCCTTTGATTCGCAGCCCGCGCTCAATCCACCGAGCTACGCCAGCCAGGGCCAGTTTTTAAAAATTGATAGGGACTCAACATATAACATATTAGTTTCAGGTGTGCAACGTGGTGATTCCATATTTGTATGTATTGCACACTGATCACCACATGCATCACCAGTCTGACTCCTGGAAGAGGCAACTGTTGGTTCCTCTCTGCCTTCAAGTAATATTCCATCATGCCCCTTTGCCTGCTTGGTACCCCTCAGTGGCTCCCTGTCTCCCTTAAGAAGGAGACCAAACCCCTTGAAGTAGCCTGTGAGGCTCGCACCTATCTTTCCAGTCTCATCTTGCACAACTTTCTTTTTTACATTTATTTTTCACTTTTATTTTTTGACTGTTTATGCTATTACAGTTGTGCCTGCTTTTTTCTTCCCTTGCCCACCTCCCCCAGTCCCATCCTCTCCCCTCCCTCAGTCAGTTCCCACATTGTTGCCCACGTCCATGGGTTATGCATATACGAGGTCTGTGTGGAAAAAGCCCAGCCACTGTTAATATAATGAGAACAGTTTGTGTGACATCAGTGTAACCTGGCAGCCAAGGAGAGTGGACTGGAATGCGCGTGCATGAACAGTGATGACTTCACTGTACTAGTCAGTGGGGGTGGTAGACAACACTGAGGGAGCATGTGTACTGTGTGGCCCCCGCATTCAAAATGACTGAGCGAGTAGAGCAACAGATCTTCCTCAAATTTTACGTTAAGCTTGAACATTCCTCTGCAGAAACTATTCAGATGAGTCATAAGGCCTCAGCTATGGACAACTGGTGATTGACAGCTTCATCACAACATGCCCACTCATGCATCACATCTTGTGGAAAGTTTTTTGGTGAAACATCAAATCACCCAGGTGACTCAGTCCCCCTACAGCCCAGATTTGGTGTCCTGGGACTTCTGGCTTTTCCCAAAACTAAAATCACCTTTGAAAGGGAAGAAGTTTCAGGAGATTCACAAAAATATGGCAGGATAGCTGATGGCAACTGGGAGAACTGTGTGAGGTCTGAAGGTGTCTACTTTGAAGAGGACCGAGGCATCATTGTCCTCTGTACATGTTTCTTGTATCTTGCATCTTCTTCAATTCAAAATAAATGTCTCTATTTTTCATAGTACATGACTGGATACTTTCTGCACAGATCTAATATGTTCTTTGGTCAATCCTTTCACCATTGTTCATCCATTCCTCCCACCCCATTCCGTAGCTGTCAGTCTGAGCCATGTATTTATGCTTCTGTTTCTATTTTGTTCATTAGATTCTGCATGTAAGTGAGATCATGCGGTATTTGTCTTCCACTAACTGGCTTATTTCAGTTAGCATAATATTCTCCAGGTTTATCCAGGCTGTCCCAAAAGGAAAGAGTTCCTTCTTTTATCCTGGTCATCTTGCACAGCTTTCCCTGTTACTTGACCCCCTGTGGTCACACTGGCCTCATTTTGGTTCTTTATGTGATTCATGTTCACACCACCCCAGGGAACTGCCTGGAATTTGCTTTCCCTCCTTCACTGGATCAGTGTCTGCTCTTCCTCTGGATCTCAGCTGGGTCGTTAATGTCTCAGCATCCTGTGACCACGGACCAGGGACTTCCCTTATCACACACTCTCAGGACAACATGTACCTGGGTTAGAGTGCTTCGTATAGTCATAAGTTGCACTTATTTCTTTCAGCTGGATTAATATTTGACTTTCCTCATAGACTCAACCCTTCACGAGAACAGAGACCAAGTCATTCTTTGCCTGCCTTTGCACTCCCAACACTAGCAGAGTGTTTGCACATAGGAAGTATTCAATAAATAGTAAATGGATGAGGAAATGAATGAGTGGTGAGAAAACCCTCGGGTTGGAGGGTAGTCCTTCAGGTCAAGCACAGAAACGCCCTCAGAGAAAATCTGCCACCTGTGCACAACCAACCGGCCTTTCTCGCCAGCCTCCAACCGTGCAGGCGGAACCGCCCTCCTGACTTCCCGTAGGTTCCTGTCACTAACAACGTGGCTGGGGCAGCCCCTGCCTGCCGTGCTGTTTCCACAAGGAGCCCACAGAAACATGAGCAGGGAAAGCCTTCGCTCATCGGAGTGAGATAAAAACTGGACCTAACGCTGGGACTCGATGGAGAAGTCTGGCTCACTTTCTGAGCTTGCCAGACATTTCCAGCTCTTCCTTCCCTCTTGACACAGGGTAACTGGATGTCCTGATGGTGGAGCGCTCTGTTCTGTTTTTTTTTTTCTGGCTGATGGTGTTTTCTCTTATTGGTTGGAACCGAGGTCCTTGCAGGCTACAGACCTGGGCCAGCCCCCCACAGTCTGCATCAGGACGCAGCAGAATGAGAGAAACCGGGACAATGTAGGGAGTATTCATAAAGCTCAATTAATCTTCAGATTGTCTGCCCTACTTTTCGTGTGTTGGGATGCTCTCGCTTTTATGAAACAAGGGTGATGGGAGTGGTGATAGTTTTTTGTTCTTTTTGATGTCCTTGTTTGTCAAACCACCTACTTATTTTCTTTTACAATGTACTGGTCTGCGGACAGCGGCTGAGCCAGGATGAGAACCTGGGCTTTTTCGGGTTCAGGTTACTGCTCTCCCTGCTCTGCAGCCCTCCCTGGAGGGGTAACAGGTAGGGAGACATGAGAGCTGCCTGTAAATTATTGACAGGCTGCCATGTGGAAGAGGGGACATGCTTGTTCTAGTTGCACCCAGGGGACAGAATTGGGGTCACTGCATGGCAGTTTCTGACAGGCACATTTCCATTGGTTTGGAATAAAGTTTCTGACAGGCAGGTATTCAATAATGGACCAGCTGCCTTCCCTCACACCCTGCGTCCCTCCCGCAATGTTCAGATACAGGTGGAGAGGCTACATCCAGGGCTGCTGGATAAATTATTGGGGCCTGAGGTACTAATTAAGGATTTTACTCTTAGATTCAACCTGGTTTCAGCATCAGTCTCCCCACTCACTCTCTCTCTATGACCTTGGACAGATCAGTTCCCTTCTGTTTAAAATGGGGGTCATCCTGCCTCCCTTGGGGTCCTGTGAGGTTCAACAGGAAGGTGTATCTACAATGTCCAGCTCACAGGTGGGCCTTCCATGAGATTTGAGCTCTGCCCCCTGGAGCTTCCCTAGAGTCTGGTGGAGAGGGAGAGACTCACAGAGAAAGAATAACATGCAGCATTTTATGAGCAAGGACCAACAAGTGTGGGCAGACTTATGTGCTGGGACATTTCTGAGAGTGGGAGACCAGGTGTGGGCTGATCAGGGGAGAATTCTTGGAGGAGGCAACACTCAAAAAGGAGTGGGGAGCTTCCCAAGAAACAGGCACACAGCGGTCTCTGGCACGTGGTGCAGCTGACCCCTGAACAACACGGGTGTGAACTGTGTGGGTCCCCTTATACTCGAATATTTTTCAATTGACCGCAGTTTGTGTGAGTCCCCAGTTTAAACCCATATTGTTCAAGAGTCAGCTCAGGCTGAGAACTCTCATATGCGGAGGGTGGATTGTTGTGAAACACGGGTTTTCAACTGTGCAGGAGGTCAGCACCCCCAAAACCCCACGTTGTTCAAGGGTCAATATAATAAGTGTTAAGTAGAAGTAGCTGTTATTATTACCTCAGTTCCAAGAGCATGGCAATCACTCTTTCCTCGGGCTTCCACCACACTGTGGGCACATTGCTGTCACGTTGGAGATGCTTAGTGTATGTTGAATAAACAGAGGGAAGATTGGCTGGCCAGAGAATAGAGGGAGAGATGGTTTGATCTCAATAAGCTGGGAAACACGAGAGCATCCATGTACCCGTCTATCAACCAACAACACCCACACACATACACCCATCCATCCATCCATCTATCTATCCATCATCCATCATCCATCATCCATCCATTCATCCATATGTTGTTTCAGGCAGAGAGCAAGGCAAAATGACTGTCCTCACAAAGCTTACATCAAGTGGGTCTGGCTTACAGGTACGAAACAAATAATTACATGGATAAAGTAAAACTGCCACTCTGATCACTGCTACAGAGAATGGGGGCACACAGTGCCGAGAGAGCTTGAAACAGGGAGAGTTGACCCTGTTTAGGGAGGTCAGGAAGGTCTCCCCAAGAAAGTGACCATTGAACTGAGTGCTAAAAGGTAAGCAGGAGTAAATGGAAGGATTGAGGGGGAAGGAAGAATGTTCCATTCAGGGAGGAAAGAGTGAAGCCAAGGGCGAGATGAAGTTGAGGGGGTCTGTATGATAACACAGGGCCTCCTGAGCTTGTTAAGACTTTTGATATGTAACGGACTCATAAATACAGAGAACAGACTGACGGTTGCCAGAGGAGAGAGGGGTTGAGGGACTGGGTGAAAAAGATGAAGGGATTAAGAAGTACAAATTGGTAGTTACAGAAGTCACAGGGATGTAAAGTACAGCGTAGGGAATATATAGTCAATAACACTGTAATAACTACGCGTGGTGGCAGGTGGGTACGGGAAATATCAGGGGAGCACTTTGCAAAGCATGTGATTGTCTGACCACTGAGCTGTGCACCTGAAACCAATACAAAATAATATTGAATGTAGACCGTAATAACATTTGTTTTTGCCTTTTATCCTCAAAGGTTCTAAGCAAGTGTCAGGGGACATGATGTGATTTGTACTTTTAAAAGATTGTCTGGCTGTGGTCATAAAAAATGGAAGCGAGGGTTGGGACGAACAAGGGTAAAAGCAGGAAGCCTCTGAGAAGCCAGCGTGGTTGTCCAGGAAATCCACGATGGAACCACGGATGTGGGAAGTGGTGGGCATGGGGGAGGAGTGGATGACATCAGGGCCATTAGGAGATAAAATGGACAAGACTAGGCAATGGATTTGGTGGGAAGGATGAGGGTGAGGGAGTTGTCCAGGATGATACCCAGGTTTCTGGATGGAAATGTTGCCAGGCAACAGAGCGAAAGCCAGGGGCGAGCTGGGGAGAGCTGGGGAGCTGTGGGACACACTTTCCCTTATCCTTCTGATTATGTCTGTGTCTGCAAAATAAGGGTGTTGAGAGTGTGGGCATGTCCGAGGGTGAGAAGGCTCCACAGAAGGAGTTTGTGGGTTGCTGGCTGGAGTGGGGGGGCAGCCTGGGCGTTAGGGCTTCCAGTGGTGGCTCTGCAGCTGTGTAGCTGTGTGACCTTGAAGGGGCAGCTTCACCCCTCTGGGCCTCAGCTCTAAAACTGATGGCCCTGCTGGTCTGGCATTTCAAGGGTACAACGCAACCTGAGTCTAATTTGTGCCCGTTGGCACTATTGACAGGGCTCCCCCTCAGAAATTTACTCCTTGTAGATCCACGTTATCCAGAACCTGAAGGTTCAGACAGCATTAAGTCTGGACTGTGGGATCTGACAGGAACCACAGAGCCCATTTGCTCCATCTTTGAATTTTATAGAGAGGGGCAGCACCTCTCTGACCCACATCTCCATTCCCCAGCACTACCCTGCATGTGGGAGAAGAGGTAGAGCAGTTTGTGCAAAGCCACAAAGCCAAAGGGAGGAAGAGTACCACCTAGGGGTGAGCCCCACGTTCCTTTTCTCTGATGGTGGGGATTTTTCTGCAGCCAACAGCCATTTCTGAGGACACATGGGGCTGGGTAGAGTTGCAAGGTGGGACTGAGATCATGGACTTAGGTGATGCTGAGTGTCTGGGGAGAAGAATGATGAAGGGGACATCTGAAGCTGTGCCCTGTGAAGCCAGGTCCTTTTGGACTCTTTAAAGATGCCTCTATTCATGCACTCCTGCTGTGACACCTGAATGTCCTCCCTGAGCTGCAAGATGTTCTTTGCAAGAAAAGGAATGCAGAAAAACTAGCCTACCCCCTGCAAACAAAAACCTGGTTGGAACCTCGGGCTGAGGTTTCCATGGTGGCTCCACTCTGCCGCCTTTCCCATTGGCCAGGCATTCTGCTTCAGCTTTAGCAACAGAGGCTCAGATACCCATCTCCGTCCTGATTGGCCAGGCTGTGCTGCAGCACCATGGCAACAGGGGCAGAGGGACCAGTCTCTGCAGAACAACTTGAGTCACCATCTACCTGGGGTGGAGCTGAGGGGCAGGGAGGGGAGGGGGATGCAAAGAGGAATAGGTAGCCCCCACCTCCTCTCACCCACCTCCTTGATTGCCCAGGCTGGTGGGCTTCTCTTTATCTCATCTATCGTATATCTAGCAGCATCTTTCCAGCCTTTCCCCTCACCCCCGGGGTTCCTGTCTCTGCAGAAGTAAAAACAAACCTCTGGCAGGGGTTAATTTATTTGCCCAAAACTCGTAACTTGCAAGCCAGCATTTGAGCCCATATAATATTGCCTGACTTAAGGCTTTATAAGGTCTTGATACAGAATCCAGAGGTCCTTTCTCTCTCTCTCTCTTTTTTTTAAAATAGACTTTATTGTGTAGAGCAATTTTAGATTCACAGCAAAACTGAGGGGAAGGGAGAGATTTCCAATAGTTTTCAGTTTGGATAGGAATCCCCCCTTTTCTTCATCAAACAGCTAATGCTTTCCAAAGCACACCATCATCTGAATTGTTATCTGACTCTCCCAATAACCCAACGGGTTTGGCAAGTCAGGGGTAAATGACCCATTTTATATATGAGGACACCGGAGTCCAGAGAGGTCAAGCAGTTCGTTCCATGTCACACAGCATATTGATGCCAGAGTTGGACTGCCAACCACAGCCTCCAAAATTCTTGTCAGGGCTCTAACTCCACATCATTGACTTATCCATGCCGGGGGCTTCAAGGACTGGGGGCGGCTCTGAGGAGTCCTCTTATCTGTTTAGAGAACGATGACAAGTAAAATCAGGCATTCTAATGTGGGCCAAGGGTTTTCCACCATGACCCTCGTCCCTGCCTGGCAACTCCTAAATATGGCTCCAGTCCCCAGGAAGGGCCTGTTTCAATGAAAACCTTGCTCTCCACTCTCCCCCGCCCCCCCCCCCATACACTGACAAGCAAAGAAGTACTCATAAGCTTAATTACAATCAGTTTAACTACGTGCTTAAACCTGTGCTGAGCCATCATCATGAGTCATCATCATAACCTTAGGTGTTAGGTCTTCATTGCCCAGCATTAATCGATGCAGAAACTGGTGCTCAGGAAGTTTTGGCGGCAGGCCAAGGTCGCACAGGTAGTTAGCAGTGCAGCCAGAATTCCAACACAAGGCCTCCCGGCTTGAAAGCAGGCTGCCTTGAGCAGAGGTGATGCTCTCTCTGCTCCCACAGAATGTGGAAGGCTAGCTCAAAGAGGCGTTGGAGAGCAGATTCTTTTGCTCTTGGCTGTGCGTTTTATCCTCCGTTGAGGCCGTGGCTAGACCTATTTTTTTGGCACTGGAAAAAAGCAGGCTCAGAGGATCTGCTCTGTGTTAGGGACTTAGAAATCCTTGGCCCTGCGAAGCGGCTCAGTGTCCCTAACCCTGCCTCATTTCTCAGCTTTGCCATTCTTCAGGGAGGCGTGGCTGTGCTGCTGGTAATTGGCAGTGGATGTGGATGAGAGAAAACCCAGTGACCTCCTTGCTCTGAATGTGGACGCCCCTGCTGATTATAAACATTTTGGCAGCTTCCTTTTTGTTATGCTCCACTCGGGCCTCCTGAAGCTCTTGCCCCTGCAACACAGCCCAGCCACCTGGCCAGGCCTCCCCTCCGAGGGGCACCAGTTTTGGATGATGTGGCAAGGTGGGAGTCACACCTGCCACTCTGCTTCCTTAAGTGCCACACCAGCAAGGGGAAGGCACACAGTTCCACCACTGCCAACATTTTGCAGCATCCTCCCTGTGCCAGACATCACATAGGCACTAGGTAAAAGGTAGGGGGCAAACTGTTATGACTCCTGCCCTCATGGAACCTGCCAGCTAGTGGAGGAAATGGACAGGAAGTGTCCGCAAGTGAATAAATCATGATTTCAGATGGGGATGAATGCCTTGTGCAGGATGACAGGATAACAGGGCAGAGAGTGGCTGACCGTGGGGGCTGGGAGTGTGCTGTTTTAGCCAGGTTGGTGAGGAAAGGTCTCTCTGAGGAGGTAATACCTGAGCAGACACCTGGATGAGGAGGAGGCAGTTGTTTCCGTTACCTATGGCTGCATAAGAAACCAAAACTGTGTAATAAGCCCCCAAACTGAGTGGTTTACAACAACAAATGTTTGCTGAACCCCTACTAAGTGGCCAAGACAGACAGAGGACCTGCCCAAGGCATGGTGGGAATCCAGAGGAGGCAGCATCCAGGCCTGGAAAGCTAGGAAGCCTTCCAGGAGGAAACAATAACACTCCAGAGGCCTGAAGGATGAGTCAGGTCAAGTGCCGTGGGGCAGAGGGAGGAGTAAGAGGTACTGAGAGTGTCCCAGCGGAAGGAACAGTATCTACAAAGTCCAGGGGGCAGGGGAGCTTGGGATTTTCAAGTAAAGGCAGAACTGTGCCTCAAACAGGGTTCTCGTGGAAGAGGGCGAAAGGTTGAGCCTGGGGCCTAAATGGCTGTGTAGACCAATGAAAGTCTCTGACCTTCTCCTGAAGACAGTTTGCATAGGATTTCCAGATTTAGCAAATAAATACAGGTTGTCCTGTTAACTTTGAATTGCAAATAACAAAAATATTTTTAGTATAATTATGTGCATGAAGTATTTGGAACACTTTCGTACTAAAAAATTGTTCATTGTTTATCCGAAATTCAGTTTTAACTGGGCCTCCTGTGTTTTCTCTGGCAGTCCTAAGTGTGGGACCACAGAAGGGTTTTAAGCAGGAAATGACATGGTCAGATTTACATTTGGGAAGCTCCCAGAATGTGTGGGAAACACACTGGAAAGAGACAGGAAGGGGTGAAAGATGAGGGTCCTGCTTTGTCCAGGTCAGAGAGGCGGAGGTCTCTACCAGGGATTGGGGGCACCTTAGATGTCACCTTCCTCAGTGGGCAGAGTCTGCTGAGATCTGCTTCCTCAGAGCCTGACCTGGTGGGCAGGCTCGGACAAATCCCTCAGCTGATGCAGTCTCACACGGGTGACTACAGACCTGGTCAGACCCCAGAACTGCTGTGTGAACTTCCGGGCTGGTCTGCTTCCTCCCGGGCCCTCAGCAGCCTCATCTGTTGAATGAAGGAGTCAGATAATCAGAAGGGATGGTCCATAGGGCTGTTCTGTTCCTGCCATTGAGGGCTCTCTGTCCATCCTCTCTCTGACATCTCTCCTAGGTGTGCTCCCACCATGATGATAAGTCCAAACTCAAGACATTTGGCTTCAAGGTCACCCTTCCTGTGCCCCCTCATTCCTTCTTCCTCTCTGCCATCACTCTGGCCAATAAATGGGTATAGCACCCCAACATCGCCTTTCTCCAACCTCAGGATCCATGCCTGGTTTGGAAGAAGGGACCCAGCGTTTGCTGAGGTCCTCCTATGTGCTGAGCTGGGTTCTCTACATCACCTACCACATTTAAGCCTCACAATAGCCCCTCAAGGAAGGTACAGTATTATTATGCCCATTTCACAGACCAGAGAACCGAAGCTCAGTGGTACAGTTGCTGCCCAGATCATACAGCTGCGCAGTGCAAACCTGGAGTGGAGTCTGGGTCTGGCTGGCGCCGCTGCTCCGCCCTTCCACTGTTTCCAGGAAATGTCCCCCGGGGAGCCCCTAATCCCCCACACATTTATCACTTGGGTTCAGTCAGCAGTCTTCTTGTCCCACTGCAGACGCATGCCGCCCTGACTTTTTCTGCGTTAAGCCAGGGGCTAAACTGGGTGGTGTAACGCTTGTCTGCTGGGGTCTTCCTGGTTTATGAGGAGTGCCCAGTCTTTCCCAGCTGTGCCCTCCTCATGAACCCACAGAGACTCTGCAGGACCCCCTCCAGCCCTTCTAGCCTGCAGCGCTGCCGCAGTGAAGGCAGCATTAAATATTGACAGGGCAGCTCCTGGCACGGAGGTGACGTCAATTACTGGGCTGCTTGGTGAGGGCCGCTGCTGCCTTTCCAAGGTGAAGCAGTGACCGGAATTCAGCTGGCTCAAATGGCATCCCTGGGGGCTGGCTGCCGGACTCAGAGAAGATACCGCTAATGGAAGGCGTGGCAGGAGTTCTAAAGCTTTCCTCCCATCTCCTGGCGCCCTCAGGGTCCCCTGGCTTCCTGATGCTGACACAATGCATTCAGTCATTTGGGAAGTATTTACTGAGTATCTGCTGAATGCTAAGCACAGTGCTAGGCTCTGGGGATACAACCATTAAGTGTCATAAGATCACAGAATCGCTGGGCTCTGTTTGGTGGAGGAGATGGAGAAAGAGTTAAAAGAAAAAAAGCCCAATGCTGTGCCTGCCCAGCCTAAGGCGGAGGGACATCTCCAAAGGAGGGTAGAGCTGAACCAAGACCTGAAGAAGGAGCTGAAGTTAGCTGTGGAAAGAGGCAGGAGAAGTGTTTCAGGCACAGGGAAGAGGATCAGAGCCCAGATCCTGGTTCCATCCTTTCGTAGCCACTTATCTGCAGATTGGGTCCATGTTGCCACCCGCTCCCCACCCCCTGCACAAGCGCACAGGGTTGCTAGGAGGACTGAGTGAAGCCGTGGCTAGCAACCACACAGGGCTTGATGCATAGTGAAAGCTTGGGGGTGGGGGACTGTTATTAAAAGAGCTCTATGCCTTTATACAAGTCCTTTGCCCTGCTAAGAATCCTTACCTGCTACAGTGAGCAGAGAAACTGAGGCTCAGAGAAGTGAGCTCACATGCCCAGGGTTATAATGTGGATCAAACCCCGGGCTGGACAGGCAACCCTAGGATCTGACTTGGGCTTTTTGTCCTTCTCCAATCACAGGCAACCCAAACAGTTGCCTCAGTTCAGCAAGACACATATCTCACCAGTGGGCCCAATGTGAGGTCCTTGGCCGTATTTCCAAGGCTGATCTAGGTCGTCTTCAAGGTGAGGCTGCAGCTGTCCAAGGACAAGCCCAGGCCTTGACTTTGGGAGGCCTGGGTGTGGACCTGGTTCTGCTGCTCACCTGGTTCTGCTGCTATGTGACTGTGAGTGAATTACTTTCCTTTTCTGAGCCTCAGTTGCCCATACTTAATACTAATACCAGCTGTCATTGCCTGGGTCTCTGATCCTCCCAACAGAGCTATGGCAAAGGAAAATTTTTCGATATTGTATCAAAGATGAGGAACGCGTCTGAGAGGGGAAAGTGACATGCACAAGACTACACAGCAAGTGGCAGCTGGATCTGGAGTCAGGCCTAGCTACTGGCAGAGCTGGTTATTGGTCTACCATGCTGTGCTGTCTCAGGCTAAGAAAGACAACCTGAGCTGTCTCCAAGATCCTTATTATGAGCCTGTGATTCTGTGAGTTTCCTGCTGTGCCCAGGCCTTCGGGGCCTAGTGATTTCATGGGGAAGGCCTTTCAGGTTGGGCTGACCCTCCGATTGTCCCTATTTAAGGGAAGTAACAGCACAAGTGCCCTGTAGGCAGCACCCAAACTTTCCCTCAGTCACAACTTCGTTCCTCCTGGCAGCAACCCAGGGGGTCTAGTGGGAACAGCAAGCACTGATGCAATGTGCCCATTTTACGGATGAGCAAACTGAAACCTGGAGAGGTACAGGGACTTGCTCAGGCTTCCCCAGTTACTGTGAAAGAGCTGGGATTTGTGGAGGGTCTGATCTGAGTAACTACACAGAGTCTTTGTCCTCCTTTCATCCCCCTCTTGCCTCCTGCGGTTTTGCCTTCCTCCCCATTGCTCCCTCCTTTGCCTTATCTTCCACTCCACTGTCAATTAATGTTAGTTGTCAGCCCATTTAACGTGTTCCCCCTTTTGAAAGACATTGGCCACTCACAGAGGGCTCTAGTGATGGCATTTGCAATACACACAAGACGTCTTCAGATTCCATTCAGCATCTGTGGAAAGGTGCACCCTGGAGGCTCAAATGATGAATAAAACGTGGGCCCTTCCAGGGGTGTTTACATTCTACAAGGGAAATGCCAACTTCCTAAGGAAGCACGAAGCAGGCAGTGTGAGAGTGTAGACTTTATAGTCAGAAAGGCCTGGGTTCAAAGCCTCACTCTGCACCTGCTAGCTACATGATCTCAGGCAACCGGGCTTCAGTTTCTCCATCTGTTTAATGGGTATGAGGGGAATCCCTCCCTGATGGTTGGCATAAGGACTAAGCGAGAGCATATGTTAGATTAAATAGTATAGCATAGTGCTTGATGCCTAGTAGCTGGCCAGTAAACACTAATCCTACCAAGAGAACTCTATGCAGAAGGTGGGTACCAAAGTCACAGTGGGAGTGGGCAGAAAGGGAAAGTGCTACTTGACGGAGAATGAGGAAGGTTCCTTAGAGGAGATACAATTTCAGCTGGGCAATAAAGTACTTAAGGAACAGAGAGGTGGTGGAATCAGGACAGTCTACATTTCTACTTTGGCAGAAACTCATGGGTGGTGTCTGGAAACCTGGTGGGCCTAGGATGTCCAGGGGTGAGTGATGAGTTTGGAAAGGTGGGCCAGGTTGGGTTATGAAGGGCCAGGGGGAGGAGCCCGTGTCTTTAAGTGGTCCTGCCTATTACCCCAGCAGCAGCTTGGTGCTGTCTGCAAAGGCCAGCCCCCTGGAGTCCACCTTCTCCTGTGGCTTTGGTCCTACCAGATCCCTTTGTTTCCAGAGTTGGGGCCAGCCTGCCACTGTTGTCTGGAAGAAGGCAGAAGGCTATAGCAATCTGCTCGCCTCCCACCAACACACTGGGAGGAAAAAATGTGGTTTTTTTTTTTTTTTTTTTTTTTTTTTTTAGCACAGTTGTCCGACAGGGAACCTTGGTAAAATCTCAGCGACCCCCTCCCTCACTTCCCAGGGTACTGATGTTTAAGCAGCAGGTGACGACAGTTATGCTCACAGCTCAGTAACCAAAAGAATGTTCTCAGGCCCCTAGGAGGTCAGAGGGAGCAGTGGAAAGAATGGCGATGGTGAAGTGGGTCTGGATTCTGCTTCCTGCTCTCTGTGCTGCAGCTGGGCAAGATGCTTAACCTCCCTTGGCCTCAGTTTCCTCATCTATAAAATCAGAACAATAATACTGACCTTACCTTAACGCAGTGGGAGCTCCCTGGCAAACTGCAGCCCCACGGCCTGTTGTGGTGTAGGTGCTTGTCACCTTCCTCCACTCCGTGTACAGACGTGGTCCAAACATGGTTCCATGCTGCGTCCCTGGTCATCCTCTTGAGTCTGCTGAACTGCCAATGTGGAAATACTGTAAACCTTCGGAGCTGCACAAAAAGAAAGAACTCTGCTATCCACCAGTGCAGCCTCCCATTTCAAAGGTAAGAAATCCAAGGCTCCCAGCAGGGCAGTCACAGCATTCTCAGGCCCTGTCCTCCAGCTTTCCAGGACCACACGGCCCCTCCTACCTAGGCCCACCATGTGGGAATCACACAGAAGCCTGAGGCAATTATCCTGAAGGTTCTAGCCAAAGGATCTAGAAAATTCTGGCTAAGAAACACATGCTCCTTGACCATCTGCAGAACTGAAGCAAAAGCCTTTTTTGCCTTTATTTTCACTGCTATCCCACAGCTCCACCTTCTCTCCTAGAGCTGAGCTCTTCTGAACAAGCTGAAGGGGGGCGGGTGCTGGGAATGGGGCTCCGGGCTCCACCAGCTCGCAGATTGCAGCTACCAGGACGTTTCCACACTTCTTAATGCCAAAAGCTGCCGTGGGATCCAATGTGCTCCAAAGCAGCCTTTGAAAGAGTGGTGGAAGACTCTGGGTGATCCTGAAATCTGCACACTCAGGCTGATTGTAGACATGAAGGGTAGAATTTAGTATCAGCAAAAGGATACTGGGGCCAAAGCAAATGGCAGGAAGTGGGCATGAATGGGGGGCTGTGGTTCACTGCCTAGACCCCTGAGCAAGTGCCTGACCCTTCTAGGTTTCATTTTCCTCATCCATAGCATGGGGATAATAATCTCCATCCAAAAGTTGTGAGGATTTGGTGAGATAATATATGGGGGTAAAGTGTTAACCCTCAAGCCAGGTAGAGAGCCAGCAATTAATCAACTAAACTCCCGTTGATGGTGTTATCACTGGCTCGGGACCAGCAAGGCCACCTGGGCAGCAGGAGACCTGCATTAGAGAAAAAAAATTAAAATCCTATCTGGGTGACACCAATCTACGGGCGGGTGGCCCCTCCTGCTCAAGATGGTAACCATGCCAACAGTGCGAATGGCATCTCTTCCAGAACAATACCAGGTCTTCTTTGTAATATGTCCCTTGGTGTCCAGACTTCTCAGGGAGCTCAGAGTGTCCCAGAGTCCCTGAGAGAGAAAAACAGGACATGCCTTTTCTGGGTCACCCTTTCACTGGGCTCCGTCCGGCAGAGGGTTCTGGCAATGCCCTGGGATCCCAGTCCCACGTGAGGAGCTGTCGTGACCACTGGCTCAGGGTGGCTCAGGGTGGAACGCAGCAAGGAATTATTATATAGCTGTGCCGGCCGGTGTCTCCCATGTGCTGGCACCAAGCAGGCGGGGTACAAACACACTCTTGCTGATTCTCAACCCTAAGAAACAGGTGTGGTTAGTCCCATTTTACAAGTGGCTTGCCCAGGGGTACTTGGCTGGTGGCAGGCAGAGCAGGGTACTAACCCAAGTCCAGATCCTTCTCCCCCACCACACACACACACACACACACACACACACACACACACACACACACACATCCTCGGGTAGCCTAAGGGCATTGCTCTGCTTCTTGAGTGAGACCTGGCGCCAGCACTGGGGACCTGCTCCAGCTCTGTGACAAGTGTGTTTGACTTTAATCATCAGCCCCCTACTTGCGGTTCAGGGACTCTCTTTGGGGTTAAGGGTCACATTTCTTGATGACACTTAGAACCGTGGGGGTCGATGACCTGGCTAAGGTGGTTGTCCTGGTCTTTATTTGGGATGTCTGGGGGTATCAGCAGCTCCCTCCTGAGGGAGAATATGGGTGTCGCTAGGAGTGTGTAGGCTACGAGAGGGGAGGCTTGTGTGTGCTTTCCACAATCGCAGTGACTCCCAAAAAGGAGTCCCACTTTGACCCCTTCTCAGATGACACCACAGGGCAGTGTGAGGCCGTCAGGCTTGGGAGTCTGAGACCCCTGAGACCCGAGTCTAAATCCTGACTGCTGATGATGGGCTGTGTAACTTTTATTCCAATCACAGAACGTCTTTGAGCCAGTTCCCTCGTCCGTGAAATGGGAACGGAAACTGTACCTACCTGGCAGTGGTATCTTTAGGAAGTACATCCATTTCTGTAAACCTTCTTGCCCAGGGCTGCGAATGTGGTAGATGTTCCCTTCCTCTCAAGAGTGGGTGTGGATGAGGTCGCTCAGGGAGGGCAGGGTGAGAAGAGGGCCTGGGGCAGAGCCCTGGGGAACCCCGGGATTTTGAGGTAGGCTGAGAAGACAAGTGCACACAGGAGGCAGAAGAGGAGTGGCCAGAGCCGCAGAGGGATACCACGAGAGTGCAGGGTCCTGCAGCTAAAAGGGTCAAGAAGGTGGGGACAATGAAACGACCTTGGATTTGACAATAGCAGCTACTGGTGGTCACAGTGGAGGAGGTGGGGTAGAGCCAGAGTACACTGGGCTGAGGGTTGGGTGGAGGGTGAGGAAGTGGAGACCCTGAAGTTTGGTGAGAAGGAAAGAATGCTTTGTGGGAGAACTGAAGTGTTCCCTGTTGGACATTTATGAATGTCAAAATCAATTAGAACGGAATTTGATTAGAATGTTCGAGTCCACCTAACTTTCACTGCTTTGAAATCAATCTTCGTCCAAAATGGTTAAAAAAGCTAGAAGGGCTCTAACCCCTCTAAGAGTTGGAACTGTGGAGGTCCCCCCAGGGCTGGCCCTCTTCCTGCCTCTCACTGAAACCCTATCCTCATGGAAGTCAGGATTGGTGGGGGACAGTTACTTATTTTTTATTTTTAATATAATCTTTATTATATATTTTTTCCATTACCATCTAGCCCCCTTACACTCCCCTAGCCCCGGGGACAGTTATTATCTCTCAGGCTTGTTAAAGGTATTCACCAGGAGAAACGTAAGCCTGATTTGTTAACCTCGATTCCATTTGTAGTTAGCAAAGGTGGCTCTTCAAAGCCTGGGGTGGGGGTCTCCTCCCAGATCCACACTCAAATCCTATTTCATGGGTACTGAGGTCTTCATTTTAGCATCACAGCAAGATGACCCGGGAGGTGGGAGACCTGGTATGGAGGCGTCAGCCCTGCTCCCTCACTGTGCAAACTGGGGCCACGCTCTCCTCCCCCTCGGATCTCCGTTTCCTCTTACGCAGAATAAAGGGTCAGACCGTGGTGCTTTTTAACTGCCCTGCCAGCTTTGACATTTCGAGATTTCTATTCTATAGTGCATTGAACAGTCTTTCACGTTGAATTTCCAGGTGACTCCCTTCTAATGCATCTTATTCTCCAGAGCAAGATTCCTGCTCTGAAAAATCATTTCCCCACCTCTGCTGGTTCCTTGTGACCTAAGGACAGGGCCTGACATCTTCAGCCTGTCATTTGAAACACTCCATCATCTTGTTTTACCCAGCCTCGTTTCCCACTGCCAGGCCTCTCTTCTCATCGCTGTTTCCATCCTCCCTGGCAAGACTTTGCCCATGCTGAACCCCAATCCCTAACACTTTTTCCTGTCATCTCCTTCAGGGTCCAGCTTACCTGCACTCTTGTGTATTTGGATCTTAGCTTCTGAGGCAGGGCTGTATCTTACTTATTCTGTAGCTACTCCTTCCCCAAGTGCTGAGCATGCAGTAGGTGCTGAGCATAATTCTGAGCCTAAGGCCCCCTGTCCTGTGCTGTCCTTGGCATGTTGTGCTTAAGTTAAGGCCTGTTTTAGTCATTGGGATTTTCCTAGCCTGTCCTGGCCCCTGCCCAGGGCCTGGCACTGAGGTACCCTCGGCACGGAGCGCCAGGACTGGGACAGCTTGGTCAATCAGCCAGCCTTCCACCACTGTCTTGACCACAGGAGGAAGCCGATCCTAGTTTGAACTCAGATCCTAGTTCCACCACTTAAAGTCTGTGTAACCTTAAGCAAGTCACTACCCTGGCTTTGAAAAAATGGAGAGCCCAGTAGTGCCCACCTGCCGGGTGGGTTGTGAGGATTACATAGGACTATACCCGTAAAGGCATAGCACTGGGCTAGCTCCCAGTAGGAGTGTCCCTCCTCTCAAGGAAAGCACAGTTTGTCCAGCCCTTTATCAGGATGGGGCAGTACAGGGTGTGGCCCAGCGGAGCCCACCCGCCAGTGGGGCGCGGGGCGCGAGTCGGAGAGACTGCAGGGAAGGTTCGACTCGCCCCTCCGGGCACGCGGTCTCCCGGATGCTCCAAGCACTAAGTTTATTTGCTTTCTGGGCTCTTCTCAAGCCAGACCTCTAACCTGGACTCAGAGGCGCTTTTCTGGGTGGGGCTGCGCCACAGCATTGCCTGCTTCGTTGCCATCACCTCATCCCTTCTTCTAGCCTGCAGTCCCCAACCCGCATTTCCTTACCCTACCTCCACCTTTGCGGCGGTAAAATGCAGCACCCGAAGGGCGCTTGCGCAGCTCTGGGGCGGGGCCACAGCGGCAGCTATTTATAGTAGGTGACGTCACCTTGAAATAGACTGTTAGGGCAGGCCCGCCCTTCCCCCCTCCCACTCCCGCCCGTCCCCGCCGCTCCGCTCCGCTGCTCCCACTGCGCAGGCGTCCTCCAGTTCTCCCATCCCCCCTGGCGCGGCTGCGTCTCCTCCCTCGGCGGCGTCCGCGGCGCTAGCCACTGTGCGCGGGGCGAGCCAGCGAGAGGGCGCGAGCGGCGGCGCTGTCTGCAGCTTGAGCCTCCGGCCGGCCGGCGAGCCAGTGCGCGTGCGCGGCGGCCGCCTCCTCGGCGACAGGGGAGCGGACAGTCGGGCGAGCGAGCGGTGCTGGGCGTGAGACGAGGCCGAGCCACGAGCGACATGGGGGACCGGGAGCAGCTGCTGCAGCGGGCGCGGCTGGCCGAGCAGGCAGAGCGTTACGACGACATGGCCTCCGCCATGAAGGCGGTGAGGGCGCCGGGAGCCCGGGCGGCCGGCCGGGGGGCTCGGCGTGGGGAAGGGATGGACGGCCGGGTGGCGTCTCCTTCTGGGCCCGGGGCGACCGGGCTGGGCGCGGCCGCCCGCCTGTAGTCCGTGCTTCCCGCGCCTGCCGGGCGCCCCGCCATTTCCTGCGGCCGGACCCGGGTGGGGTCTCCGGGCAGGGAGCCGCTCGGGGTCGCGCATGCAGCCTTGCTGGGACGGACGGGTGTCCCCCTTCGGGTGGGCGGGCGAGGGTCGCCGCATCCTAGCCCAAAGCCCTGCTTGGGAGGTGGGGGTGCCAGAGGAAACCTGAGGCAGACACATTCCTCCTTCTAGAGCGTTCTTCTAGACCCGGGGCTCACTCCTCTCTTGTCTTCTTTCTCAATACCCTAACTTGTAATAAAGAATCACCTAGTTAGTGCGCCCTGTCTCTCCTGGCTTTTGATGCCTCGACCTAAGTCTGTAATTCTGTCTATTTTGCTTTGCTCGCCGGAATCATGTTCGTCCCATCTTCCCACACCCAGGGTCTGGTTTTGTGTGCGAAGACCCCCATCCTGCAGTGTAGGCGTGGATGCGGGCGGGAGGGCGGCGGGCGTGGGGCCCCACTCTCAGGTTTGATGCTGCTCCCATCTGCCTGGAGATTAAAACGAGGTGTGACTCAAAAGCGAGATGAGCCAGTGTGCCTTTGCATTCCCGAGACCCTCACAGATCGATCTGCAGCCTGATTTCCGGTGAAGGAGTCGGGGGTGGGGGGGCAGCCACACCCTAGCAAATGCCATGGACTAGACACCACCTGCGTTTCTGAGAGTTCCAGTTATCCCGTTACCGTCCCTGTGTCTTAACCTTATTTTACATTTTCTCTAAATGCACATTACTTTCACTCTGCTTCAAGGTCACACAGTGGTCAAGCTACAGCTGCAGCCACCCACCTACTGTGTTCATCCCGTGTACAACCTCCTGAAACCAGGGAGGACCCATCTGGGCCCCACCTTAGACTTAAAGATTCTGAAACTCTGGGGTGGGATCCTGAAATCTTCACTTTACTCAGTTTTCGTCACAGATTTTAATGGGCTTAAATTTGGGAATTATTTCTCTGGGTCATAGCTCATTTGTCCTTTTCCTTGTAAGGGGATTTCTTAGGGGGGAAAAACCGACAAATCCAGAGGTACCATACAATTTCATAATCATTTGAAAAGTTTCTTTTAAGGCTTTTGATATTAATATCACATGAAGTATGTTGTTGAGGTCAATATTTAGGGTTATCCAGGTAAGAAACATACTTGAAGGGTTTACGCTTGAACAAGGTGTGTTTGGAAACCGCCACCACAGCCCATTTGTTGATTCAGTGGTGACATGATGTGATGTCATGGATTAGATAGGACCTTTTCATCAAAACAGGGACAAAAGGTTTAGAGCTGAAGTCTATGCAATTCTGAAGGCCCTCTTTAAGAAAAAAAAAAAGTATATTTATTTCAGAAGTTTTTCAGAAACAGGACTGGCTATGTAAACTCATTTCCTTGAACGAGGTCCTGCGCTTTAATTTCTTCATGATAAACACTCCAACAGAAGAAAGTCATAATTAAGTGAGCCCCTTCTCCCCAATAATTGAGTGGTGCTGGGCTTTAGGCGGGGTGAGATCTCTCTGCATGTTGTAGTGAGGCCCTTGCTAACCCTGTGAGTAGTAGGAGCGCTTTGGGGAATGAAGGGATGAAGCTTGAAAGAAGGTGAACTGAGGTTAAGGGGAAAGGACTAGAAGGTGTGTTGCGGAGCCCTAGGAAACCTGAGGCAACCTGAAGGGGATGGAGAGATGTAACGAGAATAAAATATAGATTGGGGAGAGAAAAAAATAGGTTTTCAGTTCTTTGAAAATGCTTTCCTGCAGCTACCGTCCCTAGTTTTTCCCTGAGGCTTTTAACATAGCATTTTGCCAGCTAGTGGATTTCCCCACGTGTTGGGAATCTGATAGCCGGGTCTGAAATGATTGATGGGTTGGATAAGCCATCCAGAGTCGAAAAGTCAATCCAAGCTTTAATCATGTCATCTCAGAATTGCGATAAACCACTTCCTCAAGGTAACTTCTGTTAAAAAAAAAAATAAGAACTTTTTTTCCCCAATATGCCTTTTTGAGTGTGCATGTCATTTAAATTAAGGCATTTGTTGGGAAGGACTTGGCAGGGGTTGGTGGGAGACCTTAGTTGGTGTTTCTATGTTAAATTCTTAATATTATGGAGAAGACTCAGTCTTCATTTTAGTATCATCACAAGCCTTAGGAAGAGCTTTTGGAAAGAGTGAATTCTAGTAACTCTCTGGGTTTATGTGAGTTTTCTTCAGGGCAGGTAAGTAGACTGCTGTAAGGAGGATGGAGCAGCACACCTGAGTGAAGGCATGTTCTGATGCCACCACTTTGACCTTGAAACTTACATCTTGGCTTTGGGTCCTCTGCAGTATAAAACTAGTAATGTTGGTATTACCATCAATTTGGTTTTTAGCCTTCATTTTTCTAACTTGTTTTCTTTTTCCCCTATAATTTAAATGGTCACCTAATAATACTGCCTGCTTGTATGATTGGTGTTTTTTTATGCTATACCAGCGTCACCTGGAGGATGCTGGCGGACCGTGTGGGTAAGCTGTAAGAAAAATGCATATGTGGATCAGCGGTGCTGTCTTGCATCCGTTGAGAACGGCAGTTCCCTGCCTCACTCCATGATCTGAAGAGACAAGAAGTGTTTCTGAGGTGAAACGGAGGAGTGCCTTGACGCTCTCCTCATCTCCTACCTAGTAGTGTACATAGAGTGTAATACTGGGAAGAAACCCTGAAAGATTGTGAAACCCAAGCCTTTATCAATGCTGACAGAGGATGGGCAGAAACACATCTGAAGGCCTTGAATATCTGCAGAAATCTTAAGTGCAGGAAACAAAGCTGCAGCTCAAGGAAACAGGAGTCAGAGAGGAAGAGACACTTGGCCCAGTCAGTGCAAAGGGCTCTTATTCCGACAGCTGTGAGATTATGGGAAGTGGGGAAGCGAGCAGGTGGTGTGTAAAAAGAGAGCACGGGCTGAGTGGCCCCGAGTGAGACGTAACCCATGTCTCAGAGTGTAAAATGAAAGCTGATTTTGAGGTATACCAAAATTGTGGTCAGTGTGAAACTGTAAAGCAACGTTGGTACAGCAGTCTGAAATAAATAAATACACACACACGTGGGTCCTGTTTCCCACTAACCAGTCATTTGAGATGTAATTATTGCATTGTCGTCTATTGTCTGAGGAAGAAGGAAGGCTCTGGATTCTTGCAATAGTCTGAATTAAAAGGCACCTCAAATGGTGAACGGTTCACAGCTTCGCTGCACTGAAGCGAGAGTTGTGAGCCCTGCCTGGGTTTGGGTTTCCCGAACTGTCCCTGGAAGGGCTCCCAGTGTCAAGGGGCCCACCACTGCGGTTAAAGGAACCAAAAATGTTTTCTCATTTTTGCTGAATTCTATGTTAGGGGCAGGCTGTAGTTTTCCAGAAATAGGGTTTGACAGGGATACCCCAAATGTGTTTTCCGTGTTACAATTTATCAAGTTTGTGAAATGTTTGTCGTTTGACATACTAGGTGCTCAGTAAACAGTAGTTGTTATTACATGTGTACATTCTCATTTAATCTTTATAACCACTCTGGATGGATGGTGTTATTAACTGTTTTACAAATGAAATTTCGAGTTTAATTTTGTCATGGTCAAATTGTAAAGCTAGGATTTGAACTCTTAAATTTAGAGCTCCCCCTCAAACCACCATGTGATCATGCCCCATGAGGCTGAGGGATGATATTTCCAGTATACATATTAGTTGCTGTCATCATTGGTGGTGAGATTCCAAGCCTTTCACGTGAGTGGGCTTACTGGACGCATAATTTTATCTATTAGATGTAAGTTATTTTTTGCCAAGTTTGATTAAAAACAATCTTACTAACATAGCTGTAACAGAGGTACATAAAAGGCAAAATCACACATCTGGATTTTGCTTATTCTCTTGACCAGGATTTTTTTTCTTTTATTTTTATTAGGATTTTTTTTTTTTAAGATTTTTTTAATTTGTTTTTAGAGGGAGGGGAACAAGAGGGAGAGGAACATCAGCCTGTTGCCACTCAGCACACCCCCAACCTAGACTGCAACCCAGGCATGTGCCCTGAATGCGAATCCAACCAGCGGCCTTTTGGTTCACAGGATGGTGCTCAATCCACTGAGCCACACCAGGCAGGGAAAGAGGTAGCGTTTTTAGTTAATACTAAGGTTGGAGTGGATATTAATCACCTGAACTCATCTGCTCTGAGTTTGTGGTTGAGCGCCTGGTGGCCTTACAGACCTGCATCCTCGTCCTGGTGAGGACAGGGGGTGGTCTTTCCAGGCCTAGGCAAGTGGTGACAGTGATTTGCCAGCTTGGGACCAGGCAGAATCCTCATCTTCAGGGCTTTGACTTGGGAAAGAGTCAACCCAAAAAGCTTTCATCCCTCTAGCTCACTTCAAACAACAGCCAAAAACCATGTACAGTTCTGCTGAAGAAGCTTAAAGATTTTATGATTATGTTTACCTAATTGTTTATGAAAATCATTTTATCCTGTGACAAAGCCTGATACCAGAAGCAAGCTTGTTGGTAGCGTGTGGGTGTGGGTAACTAAAAGGTGGGAGAGGAGTGGGCGTGGTGTGGCCGTGAAGGATGGGAGTGCTGTTCAGGAGAGGGAACAACACTAACTGTGGCCTGGCCCTGCAGGGGTGGCATTTTTGTTTGCTCAGTATTACTTTTGAGACTGGATGTTTCCCAGAATAAGAACTTTTAAAGTTTTCCCAGATAGTCCCTGTGCTATTTTTGGCAGTGGGACTATTTTTACTCGCAAACACATAGTTTATTGCCTTGTGAGTTAGTGGGAGGAGGCCCCTAGGGATTTTTGAGTAAGCAGTAGTGTCATAGGAAGATAAATGAATTCATAGTAGACCAGGTTCTTAGGGACTGTTAGTAATGCTGCGTGGTGTTGGAGCAAGTGCCCCAGGGTTGGGAGTTGGTGTAGCCCGAGCCTGTGGCAAGGACACCGGGTGAATGGTTGACAGCGAGTCCAGTCCTTAAAGGAAACAGGGAGGAGGGCATTTATAAATGGGAAGGGTCTGTCAGTTGAAGGTTTTCCTGAGGAGTGTACACAGGATTAAATGAGGTGGGGAGATGGGCAGGAAAAGGCAGAGAGGCTCAGCGTCTGGGAGGGGGAGGGAGTCCCTTACAGAGTTGCTGCGTGAAGACGTTAGTGCCTTGAGTGGCTGTGTGAGCAGAAATGAGAATGTGTGCAAACGGTCACTAAGAGTGGAAAGAAGGTTGTGAACCACTGCCCAGGTCTCTTCTATCTTGGAAATTCTTCGTATTGTCTTCATGTTCCTAATTAGAGACCATTCAGAACTTACGGTTGTCAAGATGCAGTAAATCATCTCCATAGAATCCCTAGGTGATCATATTGCTGGTTTCCAGTGTGTGGTTGGAGCTAGTAGTTAGTGCTTTCCCTAGGTGATCGGATTGCCTTTCTGTTAGGCCACCTTGCCTCCCAGTGTCTGCTTCTCTTCGTGTAGCACCAAACTTTTTAGATTCCTGGCTCCAGTATTTTGGAATTCGAAGTGTTGGGTACTGGGGCTAATGTTCATGAAGGTTATTTACAATAAGTATCACCAGTGAAGACTGGCTGTGAATCTGTTGTGTTGCAATGGGCCATCTGATTTCCCTTTGACCTATAATATTCCAATGTGGGGAAAATCCCAGTTTTCTTTAGTTATGTGCTCAAGTAATAAAACTATCTTTATTCCATAAATTTCCCTTTGTTAACTGAGTTGTAACTCAGCATGCTAAAAAATACTATATTTAAACGTATCCAGTGAGGCCTTGGCTGGGGTTCTAAGAACAATGCTTGCTTAGTGATACCCGTTAGTCACCCTCAGCTGATGCTGATAGTGATTCATTCAGACTGGCAGGCAACCAGATGATTGTTATATAAACACTCATACTCCTAGTAAATTATTTTTCCTGTGAGAGTGTCATTATAAGTATTGCCCAGTAGCCTTTTTTGGCAGTTTATTCCTGATGGAGAAAGGGAACGCTTTGTGAATTCCTGAAACCCACCGATGCATTTCCTTTACATTAATGGTATCAATCTCATGCCTTAACCATACCTTTTATTGTTGCTTAGGAAAAATGGAGCTGAAGAAGTCCTTGGAGATTGTTTGAGCTGATCTACCTTATTTTTTTTAATAATTAAAAAAAAAATCTTCACTCGAGCCCCAGCTGGTGTAGCTCAGTGGATTGAGCTCGGGCGGTGAACCAAAGGGTTGCAGTGTTCAATTCCCAGTCAGGGCACATGCCTGGGTTGCAGGCAGGTACCCGGTGGGGGGTGCGTGAGAGGCAACCACACATTGACGTTTCTCTCCCTCTCCCTCCCTTCCCTTCTCTCTAGAAATAAATAAAATAAAATAGTGAAAATATTAATAATATATTATTCTTTTAAAAAAATCTTCACCAGAGGATATGTTCATTAAATTTTTTTTTTGTTTTGTTTTAGCGGTGGGGAAAGAGATAGAGAGACATTGATATAAGACACATCGAAGGGTTGTTTCCCATATGTGCCCTGACTGGGGTTTGAACCCATGATGTAGGTATGTGCCCTCACTGGGAATCAAGCCTTCAACTTTTTGGTGTATGGGACAACACTCCAACCAACTGAGCCACCTGGCCAGAGCCACCTTATTTTACTTTTAATGAAAGGTTGTAATTTATTCAAGGTCACACAGCTAGCTCAGGCTAAACTCCAGTTGTCTTAGTGGTTGTTGTTTTTTGTTTTTTGTTTTTTTTTTTTTAAGTAATGACAGAGCCCCTGGTACAACTACCCTATGTGATTAGAAATATATTTCAAACATGGACTTAGTTTTAATGATGTGCTCTTGGGAGTTACCTTTGTGTGTCTTTGTAGCAGTCTAACACAAGCAGCTTTCTTAGTCACAGGCTGAAGTATATAGTGAGTTCTTATGGATACATTTGCATTTCGTATTTATTTATTTTAGAAAGATGGGAAGGCGGGGGAGAAAGAGGGAGAGAAACATCAATCGTTTGCCCCTTGCATGCCCTCAGCTGGGACTGGCCCGCAACCCAGGCATGTCCCCTGACCGGGAATCGAGCTGGGGACCCTTTGGTTCCAGGGATGATGCCCAACCCACTGAACCACACCAGTCAGGAGTATATTTGCATTTTAATGACAGGTGGTCTCGGATTTGCTTACTATGCGATCTAAGGGGCTCTCCAAGTTCTGTTATTGCTTCATGTTTTGTTTTATTGACAATTGCCCTAGAAAAGTTATTCTGGAGGATTCAAGCATTCTGAGACTTATCAGAGTATTGAAGATAGAATTTTGATTTATAAAGGTTTCTCCCTTAAAAGATCAAATGATCAAACAGATATCTGCAAAGATACTTTATCTTTCCAATAAACAAACGAGTGATTATAGGCACTCACTGGAGAAGAAAACACTATAGTGGGGTTACGGGTCTTCCTCTGGATTTGAGGGGAGCATGGGTTGTGGAGTAGTGGAGAGGAGATTGGCAGATCAGAGATGGAGAGATGACTTTTGTCTGTGTGAGGCGGATCCAGGAGCCTGGCTTCCAGGCAGCCCTCCTGGGGAGTCAGCAGGGGGCGGCTGGCAGGCAAAGAGCACGCTGAAGAAAGAAGAGGGGTGGGATTGGTAGAGTAGACGGAAGAGGAGAGAATCCTTGGCTAAAGATTTGTGGCAAAAGAACAGGGGTACTGGGGATGGGGAAATGGACACATGAGAAAGGGGAACTGGCATTTTTATTTTGCTTGGGCTTTGTTAGGGAGGTGAGTGTTGGTAGACGATTTCTTCACTTTCTAAGAACTTGGCACAAGTTTCCTAATTTAATACAAAATGATTACACTTACTGTGTTCTTGAACTAATTTTCAACTACCCTATCCACATTTTTGTTTTTAAAATTTCCAATTCTCTACTGCTCAGTCTTCTCAGTCCATGTTAAGCTGTCTGTTCTTATATGCTGTTAATAACTTTCTCCAATGAACTTGGCTTTTTCCCTCCACTGGAGGAGTTTCTGTCCTTACTCAGTTTGATTTATAGTAGTACCTCTTTTTTGTTGAGTGTTTTATGGTTTCCCCAGTGCTTCTCTTTACCAATAGGTCATGTAATTAAGGAATCTCCTTACTGTATAGAAGATATGGGCCAATGTAGCAAGTTAGTGGCTTTGCTGGGGCCCAGACCAAGGTTTTCTGATTCCAAGTCTGTATTAGTTTCCTAGGGTTGCCTAGGAAGTTGGGTGGCTTAAAGCAACAGAAATATGTTTTATCACAGTTTGGAAGGTTAGAAGTCCAACATCAGGGTGTTGGCCGTGACATGCTCCCCCTGAAGGCTTCAGGGAAGGGTCCTCCCTTGCCTCTGTCCTAGCTTCCGGTGGCTTCTGGTAGTCCCTGGTGTTCCTTGGCTTGTAGACACATCACTCCACTATCTGCCTCCATCATCACAAGGTGTTCTCCCTGTGTTTGTGTCTACAAATCTTTTCCTTATAAGGACACCAGTCAGTGGATGTGGGATCCACCCTAGTGCAGTATGACTTCATCTTAACTGATTACATCTGCAAAGGCCCTATTTCCAAATAAGGTCATGTAACCAGGTGCTAGGGGTGAACAACAACAAGGTCCAGTGTCCTTTCTACCAATGACATAGCTGGAGGTGGTGTCCTGGAGAACTAAGTGATGGAAGTTATAGCTTGTGGCATTTAACATTGCCATTAAAATAAGTGGTGCTTTCATCCTTGATGGCCAGCCTGGGTTTCCTGTCGGGTAGGTCAGAGTGAAGCTTGCTGCTCAGTAGCTCTCCTTTCTTTCAGCAGCGGCTGGGGCACTTTACTATCACTAATGTACCCATTCTGCCTTAGAGGAGGGTTGGGTGTACCAGTGGGATTCCACGTGTAACCACATAGGCTGAAACTCTGGCCACTAGATTTGCAGTTGTTTGATCTCAACTGCAAAGCTCTTATCTATTAGTAAGTATTTGAGGGAGGTTCCATTGGTTCTTTCTAGAATACAAGCTGGAGGTAGAATCTAGAACAGACTTTGGGTCTCTAAATTTTTGAACGTTTGACAAAGGACTTGCATGATCATATTGTTGAGAATATCTTGCAGAATAGCTGAACCTGTGGGGGTTTTTCACCCACCATTATGTACCATCATCTCACAGCCTTTCCATGATTACCTTTCTCCCCACCATACCTTTGCCAAGGTGAAATCATCATCTTAACAGGGCCTGAATTACTAATTTTTTGTAGCCCTTATCCTTTAATAGTTTGAGCTTCAAGTGTTTATTTCTTCAGCTAGACTACAGTCTTCCCTTCAGATATTATCCATGTCTGATTGGTTTTCTCTGGAGTGTCTTGCCTATAATCTTGTTCATGAGAAGGGTTGTTGATTAGGTTGAAGGGAGGATTCCTTTCCAGATTTTTCAGACTTGGATCTCAGTGTTTATCTTTGGCATTTTGCAGGTGACCGAGCTCAATGAACCTCTCTCCAATGAAGATCGAAACCTCCTCTCTGTGGCCTACAAGAATGTGGTTGGTGCCAGGCGATCTTCCTGGAGGGTCATCAGCAGCATTGAGCAGAAAACCATGGCCGATGGAAATGAAAAGAAGTTGGAGAAAGTTAAAGCTTACCGGGAGAAGATCGAGAAGGAGCTGGAAACAGTGTGCAATGATGTCCTCGCTCTGCTTGACAAGTTTCTCATCAAGAACTGCAATGATTTCCAGTATGAGAGCAAGGTATTTTACCTGAAAATGAAAGGCGATTACTATCGTTACTTGGCAGAGGTAGCTTCTGGGGAGAAGAAAAACAGTGTGGTCGAAGCTTCGGAGGCAGCCTACAAGGAAGCCTTTGAAATCAGCAAAGAGCACATGCAACCAACGCACCCCATCCGGCTGGGCCTGGCCCTCAACTTCTCCGTGTTCTACTACGAGATCCAGAATGCCCCGGAGCAGGCCTGCCTCTTAGCCAAACAAGCCTTCGATGATGCCATAGCTGAGCTGGACACGCTAAACGAAGATTCCTATAAAGACTCCACGCTCATCATGCAGTTGCTGCGAGACAACCTCACCCTCTGGACAAGCGACCAGCAGGATGAAGAAGCAGGCGAAGGCAACTGAAGAGCCTTAGGATCCCTGGCCCTTCCTTCACCCCCCACCCCCATCATCACCGATTCTTCCTTGCCACAGTCACTAAATATCTAGTGCTACACCTATCTGTATTGGCAGCACAGCTACTCAGTTCTGCTCCCCTGCTCCCTGGGAAGCAGTTTCAGATAAGTCTTCATGGGCGTTGCTGGACTGATGGTTGCTTTGAGCCCACAGGGGCTTTCTTTTTCGATTAGAATTGTCCAGACAAGTGTGTTCGGAATGAGGCATTTTACTATGCCTATTGATAGTTGTGAAATCCAGGCGAAAGCAATGGGGAAGTTTAGAAAAGAGAATTAGCCAAAACAGGCTGCAATGATATTTAAATGATCCATTTAAAACGAGCTAATAGTGTTTTGTTAATAAGCAGTACATCTTGTGCATGCGAAAACGAATTCACCCCTCCCACCTCTTTCTTCAGCTCATGGAAAACTCTTGAGGGAAGCTGATACAAAGAGAACACTTGCTCCTTTCCATCAGCTTGTAATAAACTGTTAACGTGAGGTTTCAGTAGCGCCTTGTTTTTTGCCTCTTTAAGTTATGATGTGCACAAACCTTCTTTTCAATGCAATGCATCTAAAGTTTTGATACCTGGTAACTTTTTTTTTTTGGCGATTGTTTAAGAATCATGGGTTTATTTTTTGTAACTCTGGCTATTGTCCTTGTGTATCCTGACAGCGCTGTGTGTGTCAGCCCATGGCAATCCAGATGGGTGATCATCGAAATGCCAGACTTCTAAATAAATGTTTTGGAATTCAGTGGGTAATAAATGCTGCTTTGGGGATATCTCTAGGTGTATGGTCTTCATTTCCCCTCCTCAAAGAGCTATGTCACAGGTCACCATTTTGAATTCTGTTTGAGTCTCTCAAATGTTGAAGCATTTTTAATTTTTCATACAGTAAGTTTTCTTGCCCTCCGACCTCATTACACAGTTTGTAGTATACACGTAAGACTCATGCATTTTAATTAGTTTTCTGTGAACTCAGCCAACATAAGTCACTCTTACCTGATAATGGGAGCCAAGCTGACCAAAATGCTGTCTTCTGCATACAGCACCTCAGTGAAAAGTCAGGTCTGTGTTTAACTGGGGAAGGGAGGGGAAGGGTGGGCAAGGCTGATCGGTCCACCCTAGTGGAAGCTCGTTGATATGGTAGATACCGAGCTTATGCATATTCTCAGATTTTCTTAATACTCTTTTCATATTAAATGTAATAAAATGTTAATTAGGGATAAAACTGGAACCCTGAAATAATCTTTACTATTATTAAAGCTTTGAGTATTCTTTGAAAAGGAAACCTCTGAGTTTAAAAAGGAAAAAGCTTAAAAAAGGGAGCATGCTAACGCCTTAAGTGTGCTCCCCTTTTCACTACCCCCCAAGGCCCCTCCTGGGGCCCGGTGCCACCAGCTGGACTCTGACAGGCGGTGTCTCCAGCCCTCACAAGTTTTACCACCCTCAGCGCGGTGCCCAGGACTGAATGTGCTTTTTAAGTGGGTTGGTTCTGTTACACAAATGTCTTAAATACCTTACTCTTGACTAAAGCTTGATACTAGATTGGTGGAAATGTCCATGACCCAATTTCTGTCCTTGAGCTTATATTGTAGACGAGCACAACTTCTAAGCGTGGACGTTTAACCTTTCCATTCTAAATCAGGAATGACCCATGTGTTAATAAATAGTCCTTAAGAAGCCTGTTTGAAGTTGGCCTAATTGCTATCTAGAATGGTTACCGAGTTTTTACTTCAATTGGGTCAGGTATTTTAAAGCTACAAACGTCATGTGGCCAGGACATTTGTCTTTGATAATCATGTAGACATTAAAATTGTCCTTATATTTGAAGTGTTCCTCAGAGGAAAGGCTTTAGGATAAACACATGTTCATTTCACAGCTGTCTTGTCAAAGGTTTTGTCCCCATCCTTGGAAGAAGCTGAGGAGCAAAGTTTGGGGGCTTCAGGGATTCACACAGCTGGAAAGTCAGCAGCCTCTGCTCCGCTCATTCAGAATTCTCCCTGCCCTCGGGGGCTCCGGCAGCGCCTTGCTGCTGCCTATGCTCCAGGCAGCCTTGACAAGCCACACAACCTTGGAGGCTACACTCACACAACCTTAAGTGTAGGATTCGGAATACAAATTTTAATCCAGCTCAAAGTACTCATTGTGTGTAAGGCACCCTCTGTGGTCTGAGGATGGGGTGTGGGGAAGCATGGACACAGAGTTTACACTTAGCCCCGAAAGTTATGAATGGGGTTCTTGGAGAGGTGCTAACAGAGAGCTATGAAGTCCCTGTGGCATAAACCTGGAAGGCTTCTCTGCTGTGTGATCTCAAGTTTCCTTCTAGTGCTGCACACTCATGTTTTAAAACTGGTCAAGATAAATTTATGGAATAAGATGGAGTCATCTCAGTGTTGCTTGCTGCAGGGGAAACTGAAGTCCAGAGGAGTGAAATGGCTTTTCCCAGAGTCACTGCAAAATCAGTAACAACCTAGACTAGCATTCAGATCCCCTAAACCTTTGTTCGTGGTGGTTTTCAATGCCATGCTCTTGGGATTGACTGAGATGGAGGGGAAAAAAGGAAGGGGGTATGAGTATGGTCCTTTTACGGTTTCCACTTAGAGTTGAAGGAATTATATTTGGGAAGGGGTGTTTAAATTCATTGGTGCTATTGCTTCAGATTTTAAGTAATTCCTCAAACCCTGCTCAAAAACCATTTGCTTGGGTTGGAGGATAGGGTAGGATTCTTGAAAATGGAGCTATTGTTGGGTTAATTCCTGGCTGTCCTGAATCACTTGGGATGGGGGAGGCCAGGATGCCTCTTGTCTATGTACCATAAACAACCCTTGGCTCCTCCACACCCGCCCACATACCCTTAAAGAATGCCTGCCATTCAGAGACTGAGAGGGTCCTTAGTTTTTAGGTGACCCTCCAACTTTAAGGCAAACACAAACACTGACTCACAGCTGGGTGGGACCTAACAGACCGTCCAGTCGTTAGGCTGATGAACGCAACCACTTCAAATACCTGCCATGTTCTGGGCACTTCAGGTGCATGGCCTGAATCTTCACAGCGACTCTGAAAGGTAGAAATGGTCGTTTTAACAGGTGACCCCAGGTATCAGATGGTGTGAGGCACACAGCAGTAAGAGGAAATGCGGAGATCAAAACGGCTGTCCCACTTCAAAGCTCTTTCCACCACACCGGGTGTTTTTTGATCCCCACCTGGACAAAAGGAGTCCTAGAAAAGTAACAATAGCTAGCCCCTCTGTCTGGTTTCTGTCCTTTCTTCTCCAATCTATAGAACATCCTATCCAAATCAAATCCTTTCAAGACCTAATGAAATGCTATCTCTTAGGCGACCACTGATCTGGCTGGAAGCCTCCCACCAGGTGACCTGGGGTCAATCTTCGCATTATTCTAAGTCACTGTGCACATCTCTCCACTGGACCGTAGGTCCCTACGGTGCCCGGCAAAATGAGGTTGGGAGAGCTAAAGAAGGAGGGAATCCACCGTCTAGTTTACAACTCCCATGCCATTCTGGAGGGCAGGGAGAGACTCTACAAAGAAGGGGAGGGGAAGTAACGTTTGCTGATTGCCTTCCGTGGGTAACTTAGCAGTCATCACAATAAATGGGGCTTTACATACAGCCTAAAATTCAAAACAGGCAATTCCTGAAGAAGGAATCAGAGGATCAGAGAGGAATAGTGACTTTCCTGTGGCCACACAGCTGGGAAATGAGGGAGCCCATCCCTGTGCAGGTCTCCAAGGTCCTTGTTCTTGTCATGAGCGTGTGGCCCTCACGCAGAGGCTGGAAGCCTGACATTCCAGGTCTTTCTTGACGGGACCTCTTCCTTCCTCACCAACCAGACTTCTCTCACTTACCTCCTTCACATCCGCCTCTTCAATCCGACCAGCCTTTTCTGCTGCCCCACTGCCACCAGCGGGCATATCCAGGACAGGGATCCTTGTGCTTTTCTTCCTTCTAAGAGGAGGTACCTGTAGGTGCTGCAGCTGCAGTACGACTCCAGAGGTGGACCCAAACACCACCAGCTGAGATCTCTCCCCAGCTGGACCCACCTTGTTCAGCCTGCTCTCTGACTTTGGCTCAAGCCATTGCTCTCTCCTCTGGAATGCCTTTCTTCTCTTGGCTGACTCAAGTCCTATCAGTGAAACCCTACCTTCTTCCTGCCGGCTACCGTGGGCCCCTCGCTGGGCCCCTGTACTGTGGGTCCGTAACACACAATGTCATTCACCACTTTGTCCTCACTCATTCAACAACCACCACAGGGTAGACTTTGGGCAGGGTGCTAAGCGAGTTACCTTGGTGAGTCACCTGTCCCCCTGGGGCTAATGCTCTAGTGGGGGAGCTACAATAAAAATGTAAAATAAAAAAGTGACTATGACCATGTTGCTTAGGTTCTTCTCAAGGGCCTGGCGCACAGCTCACAACAAGAATGTGTTAAATTCATGAATGATTGATTGGTTTGAGGGAGGCCAGAGTTTTTAAAAAATGAAATGACCGAAAGGAACCCTTTCTAGTCCCACCCAAGTCTACTACCGATGAGCCATATAGAAACTGAGGGTCTCGAGGCCTCAGGATGTCACCTGAAAATGGGTGATGTGACCTTGAGCAAGTTCTGGCCTCTCAGCAGCCTCTACAAAGGAGGCCATTGCTTTTTGTGGTCTCTGGTGCGTTTCCATTTCTGAGATTCTGTGACTCTCTGTTATTGTCAACTGCTCTGGGACAGTCCTCATCCTCTTCCCGGCCTTTTTTTTCCTGCACGGCCCCCCTTTTCCTTCCGCCCTTCACATCTGTCCCTTCTGCATCCGCCCTCCACCCTCTTCACTTTCCTGGCCACCCCCTAGTTCCACTGAGATGGTTACCATGGCAATCATCTCCTGGAAGTGACATCACTTATCTCCTAGGCAACTGTTTCCAGGGCAGTGACATCATTTGGTCACTATGGCAACCTTCCAGGAAGACAGTTCTGCAGTGAAATGGGCAAACAGAATTCTTTTGTATTTCTGAGGAATGGGGGTAATGCATGGAGAATATTAAAAATATCTCAGGAGCAAGAAGAAAAATCTCTCGGCTTATAGGGGGAAAGTGGGAAGCCAGCATGGGGCTGGGAAAGAGCAGAAGTTCTCGGGTGAACTCTCTATCCTTTCCAATAACTAGGCTGACCAGGTACTATATCACCAAACTGGGACACCTGAGAGTGAACCAGGGCACCATTATTATTATGCTAGAATGACAGGTGAAAATTGGGCCTCCCCAAGTAAACCAGGGCATGTGGGTCCCACCCATAATCAGGAAGGTGACTTGCCTCCCTCACCTCAATAAGCATTGATTCAGCTCTGCCTGTGTGTGGGCACCAGGATACCACAGCCAGCAAAACTCTGATCTCTGTCCTAATGGAGCTCACAGTTGTGTGGGGTGGGGCTGAGGGTAATCCTGCGACCCAAAGAATGATGCGGTGCAGACTGAGTGCAGTGCTTGGAAGGGAAGACACCAAATGCCAGGGATGTGTTTAACAGAAGTACCGGAAGCAGCCTGCACAGGAGAAAAAGTAACCGAAGGGGGTGGGGTGGAGTGGGGAAGAAGTGTCTTTTGGCAGAGGGAACAGCAAGAGCTAAGGGAGTGTGCAGAATAACGGGAGCTGAAATGAGGCCAAGGAGAGAGCAGGAGGGAGCCAGGTATGAAATGAGGGTGGAGAGGGTGGTAGGGACCAGGCCTCACAGGCCTCGGAGGCCAGGCCATTGGGAAGCCCCAAAGGAAATACATTAAGCATGATCCTCTTTGTATTAAAAAAAAAAAAAAATCTTAGCCTTGCTGTTGCATGGGGCAGAGAGGAAGAGCAGTTTACCCAGGAGGGAGCTCGGATGGCGGGGACCTGGGTTGTGGCAATGGTATGGAGGGACAGGGTGGATATATTTGGGAGATGGAGCTGACAGGATTTCCTGAAGGACTAGATATGGTGAGGGTCAGGAAGGACTCAGGATGACACGGGATGGCATGAGTGACTTGGTGGCGGTGGGGGGAGTCACTGCTCTTCTCTCAGATGACGAAGCAGGGCAAGACCGAGACTAAGGGAGGCTTGAGGTCTTCACTGTCACCGACCCCTAAGAAAAGTGGAGAGAACAGGTGCAGGCCTTAGTGCTAAGGAGTGCCGGCTGCTCGCCTGGCCCCACGGGAGCCCTGGGAGGGAGTGCCTCCCTGTCTCACCTCACAGATGAGAAAACTGAGGCTCAGACAGGTTCCAGAACTTGCTGGAGTCCTGACAGTTTGCAAGCCCCGGCCTCAGACAGGGGCTTGCTGACTCCTGAGCCCACCCTCTTCCCACCGGACCACATTTTACCAGCCTCCTCAGTTTCCTAGGGAAAGGGAGGAAGGAAGGGAAGCCAGTGCTTTCAGATCAGCCACTTCCTTGATCTTTCCCATCACCATTTGTGCAGAGGCGCAAACAGAGGGTCTGAGAAGAGACGAGACCCTTCAGCTCCATCAGAGCCGCTGGCTCAACACCACAGGTGTTCTCAATTGACCTTTAAATTTCTCTCAAGCCTGTCTCCCCAGGAGGAGGAACAGGAGGGAGACTGAGGAACACACCTCTGTGCCTCAGTGTCCTCCTCTGTAAAACGGGGATCATGACAGAATTAACTCCTGCCCCACGGGTTGGTGCTGAGGCAAAACGAGATGTAATCAATGCATTTTAGTGACTCTTAGAATTAGGGCAGGAGGGCAAGAGGTGTGGGTGTGCACAGGATCAGGGCCTGTGGGATGGAGACGGGAGAGGCAGGGTACAGGGACATATGGACCAGCTGGCTGAGGGAGAAGCCTCCTCCTCACCAGCTGGCTCCTGGAGAAGCAGCATGGTTCGTACCCCTCATTCCCAATCCTACACCTGCTGCAGGGGGAGGAGGATGAGCATGGCCTCCTTTGGGAAAACGGGACTATAGAGAAAGACTGGAAGCAAGCGGGTTGCATCCATGAGGCCTGAGCCAGGGGTAGGGGTCGTGGAAGGGACTAAGAGGCCTGCAAATGGACCCTGTGCCCCCATCACCTCCTAGTCCTACCCTCAGCCCTAGCCATGGTTTTGCTATAGCCTCCAACACAGGATTCTGAAAGGTACAAACCACCCTGAGCTCAAAAAGGAGTGAACAAACACGAAGATTGGGCCCTGTGATTCTAGTGCATGCTTGTGCGCACACACACAAACACCCATCACTTCCTCTGTGTATTAGGGTTCAAGCAGAGAAATGGTATCAGTAGGAGACGAATACTAAAAGATCTGAAATCATGAGGTGCCATGCTAGAACTCTTGCCAAGGGTCAAAGATGCTATCCACAGGCAGAATTCCTTTTTCTTTAAAAAGAGATTTTATTTATTTACTTTTAGAGAGAGGGGAAGTTCGGAGAAAGAGAGGGAGAGAAACATCAGTGTGGGAGAGATATCAGTTGCCTCTCACAAGGTCTCCAACCTGGCCCGCAACCCAGGCATGTGCCCTGGCTGGGAATCAAACCAGCGACTTTCAGTTCACAGGCTGGCGCTCAATTCATTGAGCCACACCAGTCAGGGCCAGAATTTCTTCTTCATCAGGGAAGCCTCAGCTCTGATCTGAAGGCCTTTCTTTTTCTCTTAAAGATTTTATTTATTTTTTGACAGAGGGGAAGGGAGGGAGAAAGAGAGAGAAACACGTGTGGTTGCCTCTCATGTGGCCCCCACTGAGGGCCTGGCCCGCAACCCAGGCATGTGCCCTGACTGGGAATCGAACTTGCGACCCTTTGGTTCGCAGCCTGCGCTCAATCCACTGAGCTACGCCAGCCAGGTCTGATCTGAAGGATTTTTCAACTGATTGAATCTAATCCACCCAGATTATCTAGAATAATCTTCTTTAAAAGTCAATTGATAACGGACTTTAATTGCCTCCACAAATCCCATCACCAGCAATATCTAGATTAGTGCTTGACTGAATAATTAGGGACTGCAATTTAGCCAATTTGACAAGAGACCATACCCAGATACCAGCCAGACATGGTTTTGGTGGCCTGTGAAATGCTGCTTTACATTTATTAATGTGGCTATTTATGAGCTTCCTACGTGCTAGGCACTGCACTAAGTGATTTCCACACAGCATCTCACTCAGTTAACCTTCAAAACATTCTGCGAAGCAGGTACCCTTCTGGTCCCTATCTACAGGTAAGGAGACAGCCTCAAAAAGGTGAGGAGACTCCCACAGTCACACCATCTGGAGGGCAAATCTGAGCGCATCCGTGCCCTGAATCATCGCCTTCTGTGGCTTCTCCCTGTTGGCGTCTCCTCTCTCTGCCTCGTCTCCTCTCCTCCTGCTGGGTGATAGGAACATGCTCCTGCGCTCTGGACTCCAGTTTTCTCCTGTGCGAAGCTGCTCTATCCCTCCCCGCTTTTCTGGCTTTAGGGCAGAAGGGATAACATTCTGCGACGTCTTTCTCCGGCCTTTGCTGCCATCTAGGGGGCTCGCCGTTCACTACGCTTCAGACTGACCCTCTGGAAGGCCTGTGAATTTGCAGGTGAGCTGCTGAGGTCCAGCTGGATGGGCAGGAGGAAGAACATGGTGTGAGGAGCAATTCTGGGTCCAGGAACAGAAACAATGCAAATTCCACCGGCCTCTGCCCTCACCTTGCTCACTCAGGCTCCCCAGACCCCTGCAGAATCATCAAGTATTTCTGGGGCTCCTCACCCCTGCGGAGCTCTGCCACCCACCTGACTCGGAAGGGTCCCGCCGTCCCCCGCCCCAGCCGGGCTTCGGAGCCGTCAGGATGCCAGGATGCCAGAATGCCAAGGGGTCTAAGGGGAAACGGGAACTTCTGTCCCCGGCTCAGGTCACAAGATAGGTCCGCAGTGTGACTAAGGTTCCGGAGGGCCCCGCCCATTTCGACTCTGAGAGGAAGAGGAGGAGGCCCAAGAGGCAAACAAAAGAGAAGCGAAAAGGGGCGAAGTCCAGAAAAGGAGATAGTGCAAAGCCCGCCCTACCTCTTCCAGCCCCTTCCCGCAGCTTCAGACTCTCCATTTTAGCCCCGCCCACCAACACAGGCCCCGCCCACGACCCACTCCTCTCTTTCGAGTGCCGCCACTAGGTGGCGCTGCCGGCCGTGCAAAGGCTTCACTTCTGCCCTGGGAAGGAGCCATGGCTGCTCAGCTCTGTGCGCTTTGGTTCAGAAATCCGTTTGGTGATGGGAGAGGAGGCGCGGTGAGTGGACATGAAGTGACCAGGAGGCGGAGAGGCTGGCGGCCGGCGGCAACAACCGCAGCAGCCAACCCACCGCAATCTAGTCTATCCCTGTCAGCCCATCAGCAGGCAGTCGGGTCACACAGCCCCGCCGGTCACACAGTGTCTCTTCAGTCCCTTAGTCGTTCAGCTTCTTGTGGGCCCGTCAGCGGGTCACCAAGGTTCCCTTGCCACCTCTGTCCTGGTGTGCTGGGCCTGCACACCGCCAGGGAGAGGAGGGTTGGTGAGGGGAGGGACTATGCAGTACCCAGGACTAGGTTTCTCCCTCCGGAGGTGACCCACCCACTTGGGATCTTCCAGACACTTGGGGAAAAGTGACAATGACACGGAAAGGATCCCGAGTGCCATGGTATTCTTGGGGCCAGCCCAGGTGTCCTAGGAGCTTGCAGAGCTGCCGAGGGAGCGGCCAGGACAGTGCATGCAGGCTTCTGAACTGGGAGACACTTCCAAGTTCCACCCCTGGCCGTGTGGATTTGGCCCAGTCTGCTCCCCTCCTTGGACGTCAGGGCAGGCACAGTGGTGGCCCGGACCCCAGCCTTCCCAGAGGCCCAGAGCACAGTGCGTCCTGGCCCTGAGCTGGAGGTAGGACTCCTGGGTTCTGTTCTTGGTGTTGCTTCTGTGTCCTGGGGGAGCCACTCGACCATTTGGGCCTCAGTGTTACCATGAACCCGCTTTCAAGTGGGGGGACGATCTCTGTAAGCCACCACCCACTCCCCTCCTCTGCCTCATGCTCTGGGTTGAAAACGGGACCACAGAGGTGAGTGCCCAGGTGTGAGGAGGTTCTAACCAGACTTCTTGTGGTTTTCCTGCGGTGAGGCTGGGGCACTGTGGAAGAAAGAAGAGGCAGAGGTGGCTTGGGGAAATCATGGCTGGCTACCTCCACCCACAGGAGCCTGGGGTTCTGGCCTTGGCTGGTGACTCTGGGCAAGTCCCTGCTTCTCCCTAGTCTTCTGGAACAGTGAGGAACTGGGACTCTGTGATCTCTAAGGCCCGAGACTTGAATGGAAAGAAAAGTCCTGAGTGGAGAATTCCTCCCAAGGACATCGTGGAACTGACCAGCCACAGCACAGGGACAGGCAACAGACCCTGTTGCTTTTTGACCTGGTGGTAAGAGGGAGGGTCGAAGTGCCTGGCCTTGTGCTCAGCCTGGTGAGGGTGGGAGCAGGGACTGAGGAGGGTGGTGGTTGGGTCTTTGGAGGCAGAAACTCTCCCTCAGCCCAAGCTGAGTGGGCCCTTGGGACCCTTGCTGAGAAGAAGGCCCTGCTGATCCTGGGGGAGGGAGGGAAGGGAATGGACAAGCCTCAACCATATCCTGGGGACAATGGCCTTCTCGCTTTCTCCCTCAGTCCCTCCTCTTTCTTTGAAGCTATGTGCCCAGCTCACATCATGCCCAGCTCCCCTCAGTGGTCCAGTGAGGTGGGAGCTGCAGTTCCTGGGGGCTGGAGGAGACCAGGGCAAGGCAGGCTCCTTGAAGGGGCCTGGTAGGATGCCCCCAGGGGATTGCTTACCTGAGCAGGACTGGACAGTTCCGGGAAGGGTTGGTTATTCATTCCACAGGTATTTGTTGGACATGCACCACAGGCCAGGGTTTGTGCTAGGTGGTGGGTTACAAGGATGAACTTTGCAGATGTCCCTGTTTATGGAGTGCAGAGTATGGAGTGGTAAGAGCAGTCAAAGGAAAACAAAGAAGAAGAAGAAGACAGAAAGTTGACAAATTGGCTAGAGTCAAAATTGTGCTATGAAGGTAGAAAAGAGGACGCTGAGATAGAAGACAGTGGTGGGAAGTCTGAGATGGCTCTCTGGGCTGGTGGAGAAGGAGCTGGCCATGCACAGGAGAGGCTGTTCAGCATTCACTCACTCACTCGCTCGCTCACTCACACGTTACTATGTGTCCGGTGCTATTCTAGTTGCCAGAAGAACAGCCATGAACAATAGAAGGGAAATCCTTTCTCTCATGGACCTAACGTTTCAGTGATGGGAGACAGGAAACAACACAAAACAATCAAGTTTTGGGGAGTCATGAATGTTGTGAAGCAAATAAAAACAAGTTTACACGATAGAAAATGATTAAGAATGACAGGACTATGGCAGATGGGATGGTGGGTTATATGAATGAGGAGAAGCAACCAGCCATACAAAGCTCTGGAGGAAGAACATGCCAGATGGAGGGAGCAGGAAGTGTGAATGAGGTTAGCAGGTTCGAGCCATGTGGCTGGTGGGAGAGAGGTGGGCAGTGAGGTGCAGGGAGCAGGTGATGAGGGCGTGGCAAAGCTGGGTGAGGAGTGTGGATTTCATCAGAAGGCACTGGGAAGCTGATGAGGGGGTCTGGGCCGGAGTCGGGTCTGATCCCGCTGGCTGCTCTGTGTGGGTGTGGAGTGAGGGGGTGGGACAGCAGGAGTGGAAGCAGTTGGAAGGCTACTGCCACATTCCAGGCAAGCCGATGTAGGCCTGCACCAGGGCGGTAGCAGTGGAGAAGGAGGCAGGTGAGCAGATGTAGCTAGGGGCTGAATTGAAAGGACTTGATACCTGTTCAGATGTGGGGCAGGAGCGAAGGAAAAGGGTGATGCTCTGGATTTGTAATTCCAGCAAATGGATGGCGAGGCCATGGACTGAGTCGTGGAGATAGATTACTCAGTGGAAAACGAGAATGCAATTTTGGAGAACTTACAAAGATTTCTGTTGGACAGGCAAGTGGAGACGACAAGCAAGAGCTCAGGAGAGAAGATCTGTGTAGAGGTCATGTTTGGTGGGGACACGGGGCAGTGCTGGTGAGGCCGCAGGGCCCCACGCTCTTTAAGGCACTAGCAAAGCTAGCTGTTCATAGGAGCCACTGGCCTCGTGTGGCTTTTGGGCACTTGACGTGTGGCTTGTCTGAATAGAGGTGTCCTGCAAGTGTAAAATACACACCGGATTTTGAGGGTTTATCATGGAAAAAATATAGAATATCTCATTAATAATTTTTTATAACGACATGTTGAAGGGTAAATATTTTGGATATATTGGGTTAAGGAAAATATATTATTAAATTAATTCCATCTGTTGCTTTTCACCTTTAAAAATGTGGCTGCTAAAACATTTAAAATTACACTGGTTTTCTCTTGTATTTCTATTGGAAGGTGCTGCTGTAGTTGGAGGGCTGGTGGAACATTGTAAGATGTGACCAGTCAGGACACCAGGGGGCAGCAGTGGCGAGGAATTGGAAGGGCACCTCCATTGAGGGCAAGCCTCCGTTGCACGCAGAGTGGGGGTTGTTGGCCTGGTGCTTCCTTTCTTCCCTTCCTGGGACCTTCTCACAGCAGAACTGTAGCACACCCCTCTGGATTTTCAACCCTTTGGCTATGTCAGTTGGGATTGAGGAAAGGTCAGGAATGGTCCCAATATGGCAACAGTATGACGGACTCAGAAGGTGCTGGTACCTTAGATGCTGAATTCATCCCCTTCACATCACCCCTGCCTGACATCACTCTGCCAGGGGTGCATTTCCACCGCTTGGACTGAGCAAGGTATGCCAACCAACAGCTGGGCAGTCAAGGCAACCGAGGACATAAAGTTCATGATTTACGTGAAGTCCATGTGGCTGTGACCCATTTTCACCCATGAGCATTCTGAATGCTCTGTTCAAACTGCCTGTAGTGTTTCTAGTTGGTCATTAGTAGAAAGAGCAGTGAGAGGACTGGGGGGTCAGACTGAAGTGATTTCAGTTAGTTTGGTGTGACTTTTGTGTGCGCCAGACACTGTGCTGGGGCTTTGGGTTGTTTGCTGAGCTGTCTCAAGGTGGATACGTTCAAATATCTTAAAACAGGGACAGATGCATGGACGTATAAATAAAGACCTCTCAGAGGCAGCAACATGAATGCCAGTGTGTGCGCGTAAGCGTGGACTCAGAGAAGGTGGCGTGAGAGCAGAGGGCTGGGATGTGGCCACGCAGTGGAGGGTGCGGAGAGGTGGTTTTCCAGGCACGTGGGACAGCAGGAAAAGATGTGGTTCGGCTAAGTGCAGACGAAACTGTTTGGCTCGAATGTTGGGCATGTGGAACAAAGTCCCAGGTAAAGAAAGTTGGTGCCAGATCTTGAGAGCCCTGGATTTCCAGTTAGGGAGATTTGGCTTTAGACTTCAGACTCTTGGGAGCTATTGAGGAGGAATGGATTTGGACGACAAGTACTCAGAAAAAAGAAGCTTCCTGCCCAGAGCTTTCGGTGCTCAGAGAGCCTCACAAAGTAGGGAGAGGAAAAGGGACTTGTGGGAGGGAAGGAGGGAAGTCAAGAGCCCTTCTGGGATCACCCTGCAGTGTGATGCACGGGTTAAAGGCATTTGTTTTGCATGTGGGAAGACCTGGAATCCAACTGTAGTCTTACCATTTTTTTGGTAATAGCTTTATTGAGATATGATTCACGTACCATACAATTCACTCATGTAAAGTGTACAATTTGATAGCATTTAGTATGTTCACAGTTGTATGCTTATAACCACAATCAAGTGTCCTTTTTAAAAATTGAGATTTTTAAGTCTCAATTTTAAAACCCTGGCTAGATGGCTCAGTTGGAGCATCGTCCTGTGCACCAAAAGGTGTGGGTTCCATTCCTGGTCAGGGCACACACCGAGATTGCAGGTTTGACCCCTGGTCGGGGCGTGTACAGGAGGCAACTGATCGATGTTTCTCTCTCACATTGATATTCCTCTCTCTCTCTCTCCCTTCCTCTCCCTCTAGAAATCAGTAAACATCCTTGGGTGAGGATTCAAAAAATTGAGATATAATTCATATACCATAAAGGTGACCATTTTGAAATGTAGACTTTATCTGTTTTTAGTGAATTCACAAAGTTGGGCAAGCAGCACCGCTGGCTAATTCCACAATGTTTTCATCACTCCAAAGAGAAACCCAGTACCTCTTAGCAGTCACTCCCATTCTCCCCTTCCCCCAGCCCCTGATAACCGCTAATCTGTTTTCTGTCTGTATGGATTTGCCTATTTTGGACATTTAATATACATGGAATCATATAATATGTGGCCTTTTTTCCCTTCAATTAATTTTTATCGTGAAAAAAAACTAACCAACATTCAATTTGGTAGAAATAAGTACAACCTCCAAGGGAGTTTGAGCATCATCTTGACTTACGGTCCTCCCTTTTGCAAGAAGATTGTCTTATTATTTCAGGGATTCTAATTGAGAATGTTCCCCAAGAATCTCAAGAGGGCCTTAGAGGGTTTTGCTTGGCACACAACATCAGTCCCTCCAGTTAACTAGAGCCCTGATACAACGCTCCCTTTGCACATCCCAATGTACTTGGCTGTCTTTTTTTATTTTTTGGATTTAACCTTTATTATATTTACAATATGTGGACCCTTGTGTCTGGCTTCTTTTACTAAGTGTAATGTTTACATGGGACATCCATGTTGCAGTTGGTGTTAATACTCACTCCTTTTCATGACTGCATAATATTTCATTGTATGAATTTTGTTCATCCATTCATCAGTTGGGCACCACATTTTGTTTGTCCATCATTGTTGATGGACATTTGGGTCATTTCCTTTTTTTGTCATGAAGAATGCTGCTATGGACATTTGTATACAAGTGTTTGTATGGATATAGATTTTCATTTCTCTTGGGCATATACCTACGAGTAGAATTTCTGGGTCATACTTGATGATTAACTTTTCAAGGAGCTGCTAGGCTGTTCCGTAAAGAGGCTGCAACACTTTACAGCCCCACCAGTAATGAATGAGGTTTCTAATTTCGCCACATCCTCACCAACACTTGTTACTTCCATTGAAAAAATAAAAAACCATCCTAATGTGTGTGAAGTGGTATTTCATTGTGGTTTTGATCTGCATTTTCCTAATAATTAGTGATGCTATGCATCATTTCATGTCTTTGTTAGCCATTTGTATATCATTTTAGGAGAAATTTCTATTCAAGTCCTACAGCTAATTTTAAATTGGGTTGTCTTTTTATTGTTGAGTTGTTAAGAGTTCTTAAAATACACTTTTTCTCCCATTCTGTGGATTGTCCTGTGACTTTCTTGAAAGTGACCTTTGAAGAACAAAATTAAAATTTTTATGATGAAGTCTGATTTACCTATTTTTGGTTCAGTTGCTTGTATTTTAGTTTTCATATCTAAGGAACTATAATGTCATGAAGACTGACATCTGTGTTTTCTTCTGAGAGTTCCATAGTTGTAGCTCTTACGAGCAGTCCTTTGATGCATTTTGAGTTACTGTCTGTGTAAGGTGTGAGGTAGGGGGTCCACTTCATTCCTTGGTACGTGGACACCTAGTTTTCTCAGAACCATTTGTTGAAGACTCTGTGTTTTCTTCATTGAGTTGTTCTGGCACCCTTGTCAGAAGTCAGTTGACCATTCATATATTCCTTCTACTTTCTAACTCTGTGATTTAAGCCTCACAGTTGTCATCTGTGAAATGGTGACAATAATATCCAGATCAACTTATTCATCAGGCACAGAAGGCTCAATGTCTGGGGGCCAGGAGCTTTTTAGAGGCCCATGAAAATGCTTTTTTTTTTTAATTAAAAAAAAATTTTTTAGAGGTGGGGGAAGGGAAGGAGAAAGAGAGGGAGAGAAACATCAATGTGTGGTTGCTCCTCACGTGCCCCCAACTGGAGACCTGGCCTGCAACCCAGGCATGTGCCCTGACTGGGGATCGAACCGGCAACCCTTTGGTTTGCAGGCCTGTGCTCAATCCACTGAGCTACACCAGCCAGGGTGCATGAAAATGTTTTAGTTTCTTTTCAAATTAGAACGAAAATGAACATTTAAGTCAAGGAAAATGTCTTTTAAAAATAATTTTATTTATTTATTTTTAGAGAAGGGAAGGGAAGGAGAAAGAGAGGGAGAGAAACATCAGTGTGTGGCTGCCTCTCACACGCCCCCTACTGGGGACCTGACCCGCAACCCAGGCATGTGCCCTGACTGGGAATTGAACCCTTTGGTTTGCTAGCCAGAGTTCAATCCACTGAGCCATAGCAGCCAGGGCAAAATATCTTTTTTTTTTATTTTAATTTTTATTTTTTTAAATATTTTATTTCTTTATTTTTAGGGAGAGAGAAAGAGAGGGAGAGAAACATCAATGTGTGGTTGCCTTCTCACATGGCCCCCCCTGGGGACCTGGCCTGCAACCCAGGCATGTGCCCTGACTGGGAATCGAACCGCGACCCTTTGGTTCACAGCCCGAGCTCAATCCACTGAGCTACGCCAGCCAGGGCCAGGGCAAAATATCTTAATATATAACACTAAGGCAATAATAATATCTTTATACAAATGCAGTTGGGAAATACAATGTTTAACAATTTTTTTGTGTGTGTGTGGAGAAAGGGACCCATGAGGCCACAGTACCTTGCATCTACAAGAGTCCTACTGTGGCTCTAATAGAATCTACTTTATATGGTTATTGTGAGGATTAGATAAGATAATTAAGTCAAATACCGTGTACCACGCTGGCCCATAGTAGACAACCAGTAAATGGTCATTATTTGTGGGGGAGCAGAGAGAGTTCCCCTCACCAGCTCTGGCCCCTTTAACAGGACTGGGACCTTGGCAAGCTGGTGAATTATTGAATGTGCAAACCTGTGAAGGAGCCACCCAGTGAGTTTGAAGGCAGGTCAGCACTAAGGAGCTAGCTGCCCTTCTCCTGATTTCTTGCTTGGACACCTCCGAGGGCTCTGGGGGCACCTGTGGCCTCATTAAGCAGAGAGAGTTGCTGAGGTGGAGAGGAGGGGGGCCATGAGGAGCGCTCCGCCTCAGTGGCTGGCCCACAGGGGAAAGGTCCCTAGCTATGACTCCCTGATTTTGTTAGGTAGAGGCCTGGTGTCCACCTTGCTGGGGAAGCCAATGCCTATGCAGAATTGTTTAAAAGACCCTGCTAGCCCTGGCCCTCTTTTTTTCATGTTATTGAAATTCACACAATAACATAGTAACTATTTAAGGTGTATAATTTAGTGGCATTTAATACGTTTACATCGTTGCACAATCATCACCTGTAGTTCCAAAACGTTTCTATCCCCCTGAAGGGAAATGCGCAGCGACTAGTGCACCCTATTTCGTCCTCCGAGTCCCTGACAACCGCCGATCCACTCTTTGTCTCCGCGGATTTGCCTGTTCTGCACATTTCGTAGACACAGGGTCATAGTGAGTGGTCTTTTGTATCCGTCTTCTTTCACTCAGCACGACGTTTGCAGGGCGCGGCCGCGTGCAGCGTGTGTCCGCACTTCGTTCCTTTTCGTGGAGGGACTCCACTCCGTTCTGCGGGCGGACCACCTCTGGTTCATCCTCTCACCAGCTGATGGCCATGTGGGTGGTTTCCAACGTTTGGCTATTGGGAGTGGCGCTGCCACGAACATTCAGGTACACGTTTTTGTGTCGGTGTGTTTTCAACCCTTTGAGGCGCATACCTACGAGTGGAATTTCGGGATGATGTGGTAATTCTGTGTTTGACTTTTTTGAGGAACCGCCCAATACTGGCTGCAGCATTTTACATTCCCACCGGCAGTGCATGAGGGGTTCGATTTCTCCATATCCCCACCAACACTCGCTATTGATTGGTCGATTGGTCGATTGATTGATTATAGTCATCCTAGAGGGCACGAAGTGGTATATCCTTATGGTTTTGATTTGTGTTTTCCTAATGGCTAGTGATGTCGAGCTTCTTTTCCTGTGTTTGCAATGCATTCCACTCTTTTCTTGAGCTGAATCAAGCCCGGTGGGATAAAATCCAGCCCGAATGGGAAGAACTGGACTATCCAGGGTAGTTTCTTAGATAGGCCCGTGGTGTATTCTGAGACTGTCTTGGCCTGAGCTTGCTGAATCCCCCTCCAGGTCCTGTGCGAAACTCTTGCCCTGTGGCAGTTCACTAAAGGGCTCCGGGAAGCGGGCAGACTTACGGCTAAACGTGCAGCCCGAGTTCCCTTTCTGCCTCGTGTGTCCTGGTGACCCCCTCTCTTCCTGACCTCATCCCAGGCCTTGCCCCAGGCTTTGGGCATTTTTCTGCTGGCTGCATCTTTCCCAAGGATAACAACTGTGTCTTGGGGAACTCTTCTCCTTTGTCCCGACAGATTCCTTATTGTTTGTTTATCTGCAGCTGACTCACCATAACCGCTGTTCACTTTGGCCTCACTGAATTCTCTCTGCCACCTACTCGTTACCAGTTACTTCAGATTTCTCAGCTTTCAAAGTTCCATAGACACTCTCTCTTAGTTCTGGGTGCAGTGGGTTGGAGATTATATATATATATCTCCCTTGAACAGCTTAAGGGTTGAGGCCCCTCACACACTCAGGATGTGCCCTGACTGGGAATAGAACCAGTGACGCTTTAGTTCACAGGCTGACACTCAACCCACTGAGCCATACCAGCCAGGGCTATATACTGTATTCTTACAATAAAGTAAGCTTAAGAAAAGAAAATGTTATTAAGAAAGTCATAAGGAAGAGAAAATACACTTATTGTGTTTATTGAAAGAAATCCTTGTGTAAGTGAACCCATGCATTTCAAACCGGTGTTGTTCAAAGGTCAACTGTATATATCACCTATCCACTTTTAAGGAATTTAAAGACTTCAAATGGGAAAGAAAAGCACTCAAAATATAAAGTAATACTGTATTTTTCCCAGGTTATATATTAGCACTTGAAATAGGGACTTTCTGGAGACACCAACCAAAGGGTGCTTATTCCCGGGAAGATTTCTTTTTTGAGATGGAAAGTAGAACCCATACACGGAGGTTACTAGGAGGTAGGTTTTTGTTCCAGTGTGTAGGAGAAGTTTGAGAGCATTGGAGGTGGTGAGCTGCTTGTGACCTTGGAGGTGACCAAGCTGAGGAGACTAGCTGATCTGTTGGTAGAGAAGCTTCCTGGGTCACTTAGAAGGCTGCAGAGGGGATGCTGTTCCCCCGGGCACTTTAGAGGGGCTCTCTTTTCCACCCCTGCTCCTAGAAGCCCTTGCCCTCTTTCGTTTGGGTGGCTCCTTCCTGCCATAGGACCAGTAATCCTGTGGGCATTGTGGTCCCAGAGGTGGCTGCCAGGGCAGGTGCCTCCTGCAGGTGACCTGACACCTTATCTCCCCTGCCCCTATCTCTCCCCTGCCTCATCTGGCTTACCTCCTAGAGTAGAAATAACTCAGGGCCAAACATTAACTGTGAAGCCATAAAACCGTGTGAAGCGCAGGTGGCTCCCAGCAGCCTGGACTCTCGGTGCTCTGTTATCAGGGAGTGCTGGCTCTCCTCCCTGTGGGTGGGGAGGGTGGAGTGGCTGGGATGATGGGGGGCCCAGAAGTATGGGCTTCCACCCTGGCAGAGCGATGGGCAGAGGATGCCTCTACTGCCTGAGGACTGTTTAGAGTCCAGTCCTTGGGGCTTGGGAAGAGAGCACAGCAGCACCTTTCGGCAGCAACCGATGGTGTGTCCCCACTTGGGCAATCAGGAACTTTCCTGGTTTTCGTGGGTCCCGATGTGCACGTGCATGCCTACGCTGGCGGCGCCGACATCTACATGGTACTGAAAGACATGCCCACCACCACGTGCCCTGGAGTAGGTCCACCCACGCACCGTCTCTTACTCATCCCCAGAATCTTCCATCAGCACATCGTTCTTGGACTGATGGGTGGATAGTGAGGGAAAAATATGTATGTCCTCCCACATACTCATCCACATGGGTGTACCTTTTGAGGAGGGTACTGTGGATACCCCTGGATGTTCGCTACGCCGACAACACACATATACACACTATACACTCAAACTAAACACAGGGGCATGAATGCACCTGCCCACGCACACCTGCACCTACTAGTCATATGCCTATGAACACGGGCATATGTTTACAGATTCCCGAATGACCCTGCTAAACAGCAAAGGTGGTGGCTATGATGAGGGAATATGGTCCCATGGACACAGGACAGGAAATGGCTGTGAAGCCATGTCCCAGTTGTGAACTGGGATGCTTGCCTACATTCGAAAACTTTCACCCCTCTGCTCTCCATGCTAAGCAGGGCAGTGCACAGGAGAGGAGGGCGGGGGCGGAGGTGAACACGTCAGTAGGATCACTGTCAGCATTTCCTGGCCCCTTATAATCTCTTGGAGAAAATGTATTGATCTGGGAATGGCCCAGGCTGTTACTCTTTTACAGCATGATGATAAAAGAGGGGAGAAAAACAACCCTGGAGTCTAAAGGGGTGCAGCCCCAAACAGACTGCAGCCAGTGTGAAGGTATTTATAAAGTGTGTATGTGGGCTCACATGTTATTACAAGGGTGGCCCCAGGCCACAGTTTCTTTAAAATGGGGTGAGGCTGTGATTTCACTGCATGCCGCACACCCCGAAGCCCAAAATCTGGAGGCAAAATCTGGAGCACATGGTCCAGGCTCTCCCACCAACTTGCCCAGTGACCCTAAGGAGATTGCTTCACATTCCAGGTAAGTGGTCGGCCTGCCTCACAGGGTTCCTGTGAGGATCAGGGAGCAAAGAGAACTCACAGGTGCTTTGAAGAGTTAAGAACTGTTCCTAGTGGTCAGGGCTTAGTTCTCAGCTCTGTGAAAGGCATCTCAAGTATGCCAGCATCCCAAACAATGAATCTGTGCATCGGATAAGAGGTTGCACACGGCACAGTTTCAACTGCCAGGGGGAGTAGCCAAGTAGGAAGAAGCACCCACGGGAGAGGTCACTATAACCCCTGCAGCCGTGCTCAGCACCTGCCCCAGGATGTGGTTCAGTATAGCGAGGTGGTCAGAGGGCTGTGGTCGCAAGGCCTTGGGGCGTCAGAAATGGTTTCCTGGAGGAAGCGAGGATTGGCAACGTTTAGTTGTGGGGAGGGGAAGTCGGGGCAGTGGAGCACTCTGGGTAGAGGGTCGGGGGATGGCGGCTGGGCCGTGGAGGCAGGAGAGCAAGGATGCCTCACCAGAGTCACAGAGGGTAAAGATTAAAAGAGAAAACAGGAGCAACAAGGTTAATTTTTGAGTCCTTTCTGGAACTGACCCAGGGCAATGGTTAATCGTTTGACCCTTTAGGAATTACTTGGACCCTGTCCCAGGCGTGTGTGCACACACGACTGGAGGATCTGTGCGGCCCAGAGTAGGGCTGAGGGGGCACTTGGAAGTCACCCTGTCCAAACCTGACCCTGTCCCAGAGGCAAAACCGAGGCCAGGGGAGGCCAAATAGAGGGACAGAGGTTTCCCAGGGAGTTAGTGGCAGAGCCAAATTTGAACTGTTCTCCTGAGCCTAGTGCTTTTTCTGGTTCTTCAAAGTGGGCTGAGTTTTGGAGGCTTCTTACCTAGTGCTGAGTATTGCTGTGTTTGGATCCTGCCTTGCATGTATTTGTTGATTGTTCCTGGGTGCAGAGCCTGAGATTATCCACTGGCTAGACTCCTGTAAGTAACTGAAGTAGGCAGTTCCCTATGCCAGCGGATTTCAGGGGTGACCAAGGCTCTCTGTGTTCCCACCTGGCTAACCGATAGCTAACATTCCACTGGCAGACCTTCGTGCCCATGGAGTGAGGCTTTGATCTTTGAAATGCTGTTCTCCCTGGGAGGAAGACCGTCTGTAGTAATCTGGGAATTTACTTGCTGATAGCTCAGTGTTAATGGGGCAAGCAGAGCCTTTCCAAGAGCCAGTATTGATGGGGAAAGAAAGTGAGAAGGTATTCAGAGCCATGAAAAGATGAGGGTGGCCCAGGGTGCGCAGTCCTAGCAATCAAGCTAGAGGTCAGAGCTCAGTTTAAGAATCAGGTAGGTATTTTTTATCTAATTAAAAAAGCAGTGTCTCATTACAGAATAAGAAGAAGATACAGAAGAAATAAGCTCCACAGTCCCATTAACGGCGCCCTGCTTAGGTGGCCATAGTTAATGCCTAGGTATATGCCCCTGCAGTCTCTTCTCTATGCCTATTCTGTGTGTGTGTGTGTGTGTGTGTGTGTGTGTGTGTAAGGTACATGTATGAGTGTGTGTGGGTATTGTTTGTAGATATGCTATCTGCATATAAGTAAAAGATAGTACGTAATATCCTTGCTTTCACTCTGGTTTGGCAAGTACATGCCAGTGGACATCTAAAAGCAGTGGTCCCTCTGTGCTTAACCTCTATGCCAGTGTGTGTGTGTTTTAAACACATTTTATTTATTTTAGAGAGACGGGAGGGCAGGGAAAAAGCGAGGGAGAGAAGCGCTGATGTGAGAGAGAAACATCAATCGGCTGCCTCCCGCTCAGCCTACTTTGGAGACCCCCTGCTTTAGAGCTCTTCTATCTCTCCCAGGTTGATCAGTGCGCCCCCAAAATTATGACCGCCCAGAACCTCAGATTGTGACCTTATTTGAAAGTAGGGTCTTTGCCAGATATAATTATTTAAGATGAGGTCACACGGCGGAATTAGGGCGGGCCCCAAACACAGTGACTAGTGTCCTTATAAACAGAAAATGGAAAAGCAGAGACACAGGCCATGTCACCATAACTTGACTGTCTCTGCAAAGACCCTCTCTCCAAACAAACTCACGTTCTAAGATCCTGGAGGTTAGGACTTCAACATATGGGTTTTGGGCCAGTGCCTCAGTTTCCTCATCTGAAAAATGGGGATAATAACAGTATCTATTAACAATACCTACCGCTTTGGCTTGTTGTGAAGATTAAATGAGATGATACTCGCTTAAATAGGCACAGAGTAAGTGTCCAATAAACATTAGCTGTTATTATTTGAATATTACCTTATGCCAGGTGTTATGCCAAGGATGTTCAACGCAAGTTTTTTTAAAAATTTTTATTTATTTATTTTTAGAGAGATGGAAAGGGAGGGAGAGAAACATTGATGTGAGAGAGAAACATTGATTGGTTGCCTCTCTTACTCCCCCAACCAGGGACCTGGCCCACAGCCCAGGCCTGTGCCCTGATCGGGAATCAAACTGGTGACCCTTTGGTTTGCAGGCCAGTGCTCAGTCCACTGAGCCACACCAGCCAGGGCTCAATGCAAGTTTTAAATTAATTTTCCTAATAACTTGGTGAGGTAGAAATTTTATGTTTTTAAAATCCATGTTTCATAATTGAGGAAATGGAATCTCAGCAAGAGGAAGTGCCTGGGTCACACAATTACCAGCTGGGAGGTGAAGGCCCAGGTGTGTCTGATTCTAATGCCGGTGCGCCAGGCTGCAGCCTTTCTTCAAGGATGACCCTGGAGCCCTGCTGTGGCCAAGGGAGCTCGCCGCAGAGGCTGATCAGAACTCAGGGGTCCTGCCTCTAGACTTTAGCCTTCCCGAGCCTGCAGAGGACCTGTGTGGGAGGGCAGCAGAGTGGGTACACTGAAACCCCCAAGATCAGGCTTCCCACCTCTGACTGAGAAGGCTGGGCAGGGGACCTGAGAGACCATGTTGCATTCACAGTCTGGTGACCCACACTGACCATAGACCAGAATGTTTATAACCAGTCATCGCAATGTTCCTCAATATCTAGAACCTTAGGATAAGAGACCTCAATTAAAACATAATCTTCCCCTTTGACCCGTCAATTTTTAGTTATCTTTCCACTCACTAACCTTGGTTGATAGTATCATGATAAGTAAGAGGAAATGTCTTTTGAATTATTGCGTTGACAACAAAGTTTTCTAAGGAAACGGTGTTTTATACATACATACCCTGCTCAGCGGCAAAGGCACAGACACGTGCCTCTTTGGAACACAAGCATGTGTCTCCTTGGAACACAAGCAACTTTGCAAGGAACCTGCCACGTGTGCAAGAGATCTTATCTACCCAATTGTGCACACATAGCAAAAACCAAAATAAAAAAATAACACACACACTCTTAGATGACTCTTAAGTTTGGAAGGACAAACACTAAGTGAAAAAAATAAGAATATTAATTTCCATTCATTGCTCACCAAGTGCTCACGATTAAGTTAAGCACTCCACATACACTGTCTCACCTGATTGTCATAGTAATTGTATCAAGTAGACATCGGCACCCCTTGGTTTCCCACAGGGAGACTGAGGCTGTGGTGACGTCCAGGTGCCCCAGGGGTTTGTATGCACATCAGAGCTTGGAAGCCTGTGGTGCGTAGCTTGCCTGAGGTCATGCAACTAGTAAACCACAGAAGCAAACTTTGAATGCATCTGTGTTCTGACTAGAAAAGATTTGTTCTTAACCACTAAGACCTTGTCTGTCTGTATTTCCATGGCACGGACAGAGAGAAGAAGCATGGATTTAATTTTTATTGAACAACAGCATGAGACGTCTTCCACAGCCAGTATCCTCAGCTTAGAAGGAACGGATATTTTTTTCAAAATTGTGGTAAAATATACCCAACATTCAATTTACTTATTAAATAATAATAGTAGTAAGTATTATTATTTTTAGAGAGGGGAGAAAGGAGGGAGGAAGAGGGAGAGAAACATCAACTGGTTGCCTCTTGCACGCCCCCAACTGGGGACCTGGTCTGCAACCCAGGCATGTGCCCTGACTGGGAATCGAACTGGCGACCTCTTGGTTTACAGGCTGGCACTCAGTCCACTGAGCCACACCAGCCAGGGCTTATTAAATTATTTTTAAGTGTGTAATTCAAAGGCATTAAGTACATTCATGGTGTTGTGCAACCATCCCCACTATTTTCAGAACTTTTTCATCATGCCAGACAGAAACGCTGTACCCATTAAACAATTAAATGTCCCTCTGTGCTCCCTCCCCAACCCCTTGGTAACCACTATTGTAATTTTTGTGTCTATAAATTTGCCTATTCTAGGCACCTCATATAATGTCGAATGTTTTCAAGATTCACCCATGTTGTGTAACATGTATCAGAATTACAAGGGACGGCTTTAAGATAAAGAAAAAGCCAGAAAGATATCTTCCTTTATCAGGCAAAGAGTTCACGTGGAGAACATTATCTCAAGTGGTGCGGCAGGCAGCAAACCAAAGAGATTCAGCGTGGGTTTAGACACAGTCTGGATGGGCCCATAAAATTATACAGGTTTCAAGTGTACAACATTATAATTCAACAGACAGACGAGCATTCTTGAACCAGTTAGTCAGGTTTTCTCCTCCTCTTCCTTCTTCTCTTTCTCCTCCCAGTGCCTTTCCTCACCTGTGGGATGCCCTTTTCCTTTCCCTCCTTGGTTCCTCCAGGAAATCACTCTTAGGGCAGGGTCCAGTGAGAAACAGTGTGGGGCAGTAGACGGTGCCCTGGACCAGGCACCAGGAGACCAGGGTTTCACACTGGCTTTGACCCCGGATAATCGTGGGCCAGTCTCTTTTCTCTGGGCTTATGCTCCTCATTAGTATCACTGTAGGGTTGGCTTGGCTCATCCTTAGGTTTTGTTCCAGTTTTGGCTTTCCGGATTTGAAGCTAGGATCACACTAAGATGGCAGCGTCACTTCTTCCAAGGGTATTTGCACTGAAACGTGGGACAGAGACTTAGGCCAGAGGAAGGGGAGCTGATGGTGGAATGCCAGGCTTCCTTGTGTGTCTGGGAGAGGTATTTCCCTGTTGTCACACCACCTAGGAAAGTACAGCAAAGGCGCGTCCTGAACCCAGCCCCAGAAACTTGCCAACTCCTAAACTCAGCCCTGACTCATGCACGAGAGTGTGGTGGAGTCATCCTGGGGAACAGGGCCAGGGCCTCATGCCCGATTGGTCCGAATCCCTGTGGGCAGCTGGTGTGAATGAGCCTGGATTCCTGGATGTTCCCTGGGATTTTACTAGGGAATAGTGGGCCTAATGGGTCAGAGGAAAGAGTCGCATGGGAAGACTTTGTCACTGAAGAGCAGGAGAGTTGGCATTTAGTCCTGAGTCTGTTGCTTGTTTTGCTAGTTGTGTGACTTGAGCATATCCCTTCTCTCTGAGCATCACTTGCTTCATAGATAATGTGAGGGAGTTGAACTTGGTGGTCTCTTCCACACTGTGGCTACCTGGACCTCCCAGTCCCTCAGATGCACTTCCATCTCTGTCTGTTCTGGGAATTTGCCCACCTGGGATGCTCTCTCACCCCATTTCCTACCTCACTCACCTGGTGCTCTTCTTCATGGCATGTTCTTCAGGGTCCAGGCTACCTCAGCGTGAGAGAGTACTGAGCAGAATACAGTATGGAGTGATAGGGACTGTGGAAAACTTCAGTGTCCCAGTGAAGCCATTCAGGTGCTTTTTAAAACATAATGCTAACCAAAAATGTTGTCGGTGGTTGAATTCGCCCTGGCACCGGGATTTGCAACCTCTGGCCTATAGACAGGTAAGGCCCCTTTTCTCGAAGGAGGCTCTCCTGGCACCTCACATTCCTCTTTTCATACATCATTTTATGGTAATTATCTGTGTGTTACAGATTTTCCCCCTAGGCTGTAAATCCATTTCGGCAGGTACAAAACTCTTTTATCCTCAACTCTATTCCTAAACTTATCATGGAACTGGTACATGGTAGGTGCTCAGTAAATATTTATAAAATCAGCAAGTGAGGGGATGATTAATAAGTAATTGTTGAGTGAATTAATATGAGGGTCCTTTGATGACACTGTCGTTTTCATTTTATTCCATTCTCTGGCCCTGAAAAAATTACAGCACCAGCCTCACAGTTAATGGTTTAAATTCTTTAGATCCTGATTAGCCCACTTTGTTTGATTCAGTGTTATGAACTGATTGAGCCCCATTGTTTCCAAACAAAGCCCTTTGGCTCTTTCAGTGGATTTTCGGTTGGAAAAGGCAATGAGCAGCTCCGGAGTTGTCCACTCTTTTGTTCACCCAGGGAAGTCAACAGAAACACCGTTCCATCCCACACATTTATTCTCAGATCTTTAAAGACCCTTCAGTGGGAATGCAGAATGGCGCATCCATTGTGGAAAACGGTATGGGATTTCCTCAAAAAACTAAAAATGGAACTGTCTTTTGACCCAGCAATTCTGCTGCTGGGAATATACCCTAAAAATCCTGAATCATCAATTCAAAAGAATTTATGCACCCCCATATTCATAGCAGCGCAATTTACAATAGCCAAGTGCTGGATACAGCATAAGTGCCCATCAGTAAGTGAGTGGATCAAAAAACTGTGGTACATTTACACAATGGGATACTATACAGCAGAAAGAAGGAACTCCTACCTTTTGCGACTGTGTGGATGCAACTGGAGACTATTATGCTAAGTGAAGTAAGCCAGTTGGAGAAAGACAAATACATTATGATCTTACCTGTAAGAAGAATCTGCTGAACAAAATAAACTAATAAACAAAATAGAACCATAGGCAGGAAAACGTGGAGCAGACTAATGATGACCAGAGGGGAGGGGGAAGGGGTAATTGTGGAAAGAAGGGGAAGGTGCTAGTTAAAGAACATGTATGAATGACCCATGGACATGGACAACAGTGTGGGGACTGTGGGAGTTGGGGGTGGGGTGGATGGACAGAGGAGGGCACAGGAAGAAAAATTGGGATGACTGTAATAGAATAACAATAAAATAAGACCCTTCAAATCCATGGTCTTCGTTTTTGTAAAATAGGCATAGAGGGTATAGTTATCCTCATTTTATAATGAGAAAAACTGAGACTCAGAGAAGTTAGGGTTGCATAGAGATCTTCATCAACAGAACCTTCACTAGGATATGTATATTTTAGTCCCCCCTCCCATACCGGAGATACGTGTTAATCATCAATGCCCTTCGTTCCACTGAGCTCCAGCTCTGCCTCAGAATCCTACCTAACACAACGTTCTAGTTAGTTACCACCAATTAGATGAAAGTTGACACTTGAGATGAAGACTATTGGCCGTCTGTAGCTGATGATCCCTGCTTCTGCTATCAGGCAGTTTTTACAGAAAAAAACAAGGTTAATTTATTTTTCAAGAAAGCCTGAGTCTCATAGATGATCAATACCAGCTTGTTCGACCACCTAGGAACCTCAGTGGTGTTGATATCATACTGCTTCTGCTGTCTCTCCCCCTACCCCCCACCATTTTATTCACCTTTCAGGCTTTCTGATCTTGCCTGAAGTATGTTGCTGATCTTGCCTGAAGTATGTTGGAAGAAAGGGAGGCCTCTAGTACCTCAAGGGAGTCACAGAATGGGGCCATCTAACTCCTGGTCATGTCTGTTGTTGACTCCAGTTCTTCACCTCTGCTGACCCTCACCTGCATCTAGTGACTTCAGACCCAGACAAGGCAGGGGTGACGGAATGGTCTTGGCGGGGAACTAGCTCAGTGCAGTTCTGGGTATCACCACAAGGTGGCGCTGTAGCTTCCTTTGCTTCTGGTTTCCATATTGGTGGAAAATGTCTGAATTTGCACACTTAACTCAGCAAATAAAAATGTGGCTATGTGTGGCTTCACAATTTAAATAGATGATTTAATTGACTGTTGTGTTTCAATTTCTGTCAGGTTTCAGACAGTTATAATTGCATCTCCCAGCTGTGCATTTGAAATAATGGCAGTGTGCTACACTAGGACAGGGGCTCTAAGTTCTAACTCTAACCTTATACATAGCGATTTTCCAGAACTTTCTGCAATGCCCTAGTTTCCTTCCTATAAGTTATCTGAAAAAGAGGCAAAATGGAGGCAATAATCTGTTTTTTCCTTCCTCTCTCAAAAGTCTAGAAGCTGTAGGTACCTCTTACCCCTTAGATGATGTTGCCTTCATTCTATCTGTTTATTGGCTAAGTGACTGGTATATGCAAGATACTATCACATATGCAACGAGGCCCTGAAAGGGCAGAGCTTGGCCTTCAGGTTGCTCATAATGCCCTCTGGAGAGCTTTCCAGCCAAAGAGCATAAGCGCTCACCTACTGGAGGAATTCTATCACCCCTCCACTCCTTTGCCTCAGCTGCTTGGGGTGACCTGGGTTTCCCCAGTTTCCTCCCCCGTTCACATCACTATGCCTTTGCTCATTCTATCTCATCCTATCTCATTCTATGAAATCCTACCCACCCTTCGAAGTCCAGCTCTAAGCTGCTCCCTCCATGAAGTCTTCTTGGAGCTTCCCAGGGTCACGAATCTGTCTCTTTTCTCACAGCTCTTTGCTTCTGATATTATCGCACTCTCTTTGTACTGTACTTATTTGTGTGTGCTTTTGGGTTCATATCTCTTTGTCCTTTAAAAACAATTAAATTATATAGGTTCAGTTAAAGCTCTGCTCTTCAACCTTCTTTCCTGCCTCTCCAGAGGTAACTACTGTCTTGAAGTTGCCATTTATCATTCTAACTTTGACTTCTCCAACTTTGTTATCTTATTTCAAAATTTTGGTTATATGTGCTCCTTTGCCTTTCTAAGTTTTAGAGTGATCTTATCAATATCTACAAAACATCTTGCTGAGATTTTGATTGGGATTGTGTTGGATCTACAGATTAATTTGGGGGAAAATCGACTTTTTAACAATAATGAGTCTTCCAATCCATGAACTTGATATATTTCTCCATTTATTTAGGCCCTTGCTTTCTTTCCTCAGTGTACTGTGGTTTTCAGCATACAGATCCTGCAACATTTTGTTAGCTTTGTGCCTTAGCATTTCATTTGTTCGATGCTATTATAAACAGCACTGTAAAAAATTCAATTGGCTCATTGCAAGTATATAGAAATACAATTGATTTTTGTATGTTGATATTGTATCCTGTGACTTTGCTAAATGAATGTATTAGTTTAGGAGCTTTTTCGTAGATTCCATGAAGTTTTGTATGTCGAACATCATGTTGTCTAAGAGTAGAGGCAATTTTTTTCTCCCTTTCCGACTAATGTGTCTAGCTTTGCTCCCTTCTTTCTTCCCTTCCCTTCTTTGTTCTCTTCCACCACCTCCTTTTTCTCCCTTCTCCACCACCCTCATTGTGCTTGCTGGGATAATGTCGAATAGGAGTAGTGAGAGTGAACTTTCTTGCCTTTTTTCTGATCCTAGGGCAAAGTTTTTAGTCTTCCACCATTAAATAAGGTGTTAGCTGTAGGTTTTTGGCAGATGTGTCTTGTTAGGTTAATGAAGCTCCTTTCTATTCTTAGTTTGCTTAGAATTTTTTTTATTGTGAATGGATACTAAATTTTGAAAAATGCTTTTTCTGCATCTACTGAATTCATCATTGGGTTGTATCTAGTTTCTGGCTAAAAGAAAGCTGCTGTAAATATTTACGTATTATTGTAAATGATAATACAATAATAAGCTGTTTTGTGTACTCCATAAGTGTAAACCTACTTTTGCCTACCTCTGTATGTTGTCTTAGTCTGATTTAGCTGCTATAACAAAGGACTACAGATTCGGTAGTGATAAAAAACAGAACTTTATTTCTCAGTTTCAGATGCTGATACATCCAAGATCAAGAAGTCAGCATGACTAAGTTTTGGTGAGGGCTCTCTTCTTGGTTCATAGCTGGCACCTTCTCACTGTGTTCTCTCTTTTTTAATTAAAGATATTATTTATTTTCTTTTAGAGAGAGAGGAAGGGAGAAAGGGAGGAAGAGAAACATTAATGTGCAAGAGATACATCGATTGGTTGCCTCTCTCATGCCACCAACTAGGGACGTGGCCTGCAACCCAGGCATGTGCCCTGATTGGGAATCCAACCAGCAAACTTTTGTTTCACAAGCCGGCCCTCAGTCCGCTAAGCTACATGGTGTTCTTACCTAGTGGAAAGGACTAGGGATCTTTCTGGAGCCTTTAAAAATTATCTTTTATTTTTGAGAGTATGTTTATTAAAGCTGGGGACAGTGAAACAAGAAGGGCTTAGGACAGAAGAAGCGGCAGGGGAGAGCCAGGTGGGGTGCTTCGGCTCCCTAGAAATGTTATAGGAAAGGAGGGAGCCAAGATGGGGCTACTGTCACCTCCCCGGAGGGTCATGAAAAAGGGGGCCTTGGGGGCAGGTTCAGGGGGTTTGGGATGAGCTGCTGCTGCCAAATGCTCCACTGGTTGCAAGTCTTGTGGGATCTGTTAGAATTTAGGAGATGCACGCCTGAGAGGGAAGAAGGGGGTGGGGAAGGGAAAGCCATGGTAGGCTCCTGGGAGGGGGAGTGTGCTGCACCCTCTTTTCTGAGGCACAAGTGCCGTCATGAAGGCTCCATCCTCATGACATGATTATTTCCCCCAAAGCCCCACCTGCTAATACCATCACCTTTGGGGGTTAGGATTCAACATATGGATTTTAGGGGGACACATTCAGACCATAGCATACATGTTCATTTCCCTCAAGTAAATACTTAAAAGTGGAATTGTAAGGTCATAGGATAGATACAAGTTTAACTTTATAAGAAATTGTATGAATTTATCTTGAACAATAATTTTAGAGAAGGCAAAGCATTGGATTAGGAGCTCAGAGACCAAACCATGACCTTGAGCATGTCACCCTTCCTCTTTGGGTCTCAATTTCCCCTATAAAATGCAGGGGAGAGTTAAATGTCTTAACTCCTTTCAACCCAAGAGTCTATTATTCTTAGAGGTTGTGGAAATAAACAACCTGACACATGCCTGATTCAGGTGTTAAAAACTCTCTCTTAAGGCCACTCATCAACAGCCCTCTCACCCTGGGAAGGGCTCAAGAAGTCACAGGAGTCCTCCCGTATGTGGACACAGTAACAATGTTAATGACAGTCATTGTTTAAAGAGGCCTTTGCCCTAAAGAGTTCACGGCACTTTTGCGTGAACACTGACTTTGGAGACACTGCAGGAAGCTCTCCCAGCTCAGGTGCTTTCTCAAGGAGTGGAAGTGGGAGACAAGTGGAGAGTGACTCAGGGTCTGTCAAACCAAGAGATGAGACTGGGACCTGGGATGACCGCTGGCTGGAGGCCAGAGAAACCGGGCACTGCAGTGGCCCTTCATTACAAATGAGGCCCTGCGGTGAGATCTATGGTTGAGGCCTGCACCAAAAATCTCGCTGTGGCTGCTCCACTCTTTTCAAACAGAACCCGGAATGCCTCTCACCCATCAGCAATTGCAAGGATCACTTCCTGGTTTTACCTACTTGTCAGAGCCAAACAGAAGTTGGAAGGTCAACCAGCAGGTCTTCCTCAAATCACAGAATCACTCCAAAGACAAAGAGATTTTAGGATTTTGCATTTTGGAGCATCACAGTTTTTCCTTCGCTAAGTGTAGCCAATTTGGAATGAATGGCTCTTCATCTTAGACTTTAATTCTAGGCTTTGGGGTGGACATGTGTATGTCTCTGTGGGCATATATTTGTGGGGATGTTCAAATGTGCTTGGGTACGTATGGTTTCGTTTTTGTACATGTCGTATAATGTTTGAGTCAAAGTCAAGCTAAAATATTGGGCTAAGCCTCGGACTGTTGATTTGTGCACCTTCATCATCCAAGGTAGTGAGAATGGTACTCCTCTTATCTCGCTTCCTGGTAGGATTGCCCAAACTTGGAAAAAACTTGTTGAGGGGTTTTCCTAAGACACTTAGAAAATCCAAGGGATCAGGGCCACTTGACCGTGAATTAGGACTTTTTCCTCTTGCTCAGGTAGATCATTCTTTAGCCGAGTCTCTGCCTTATTGCTTTGTTGTAGCATTTTTGGTGTCTCAGCAGGGACAGTGACTATTAGAAATCACGTGTAGGACAGGAAAGCTGTTTCTCAGAAGCCAGTTTTGTGGTTCATTTATCTTTACACTTGCAAACATAACCTGTGTAATGTCCATTACCTTCGCTGTACTTTAAGCGAAATCCATTTCCTTCACTGTACTTTAAGCCCAGGATAGATAATAAAGTCAAACAGGAACCTGAAGACCTGGATCTCAGCCCTAGCTCTCCCACCAACAATCTCTCCTATCCTCCCTTCTAGTATCTGTTGATCTAGTAGGTAATACATACTTATGGTTCATAAAGTACATATGCATATATACAAGAAGCTTTCCAGTCTTCCAAATTTTCTCCCTGAGGGCAATCACTTTTGCCAGTGTTCTTGTGTACCCAGATATTTTTAATGCACATGTAAGTAAATGTGTACCTATATTTTTCTTCCTTTACCTCCTGATATTTTACTCTAATTTGAGCATACTCATCTTGTATGTCATTTTGCACCCTTTGCTTTTTTTAACTTAACAAAATATCTTTGAGATCAATCGATGTCAATATGTTTTCATTTCTTTTTATGGCTGCGTAGGACAGCCATAAAAAGAAATATTGTCCTGCGTAGGACAATATTATTCCAGTAAGGATAAACTGTATATGTACTATACTTAACTAGTCCTTTATGGATGGGCATTTATGTTGCTCTTAACCTTTTCCTATTACAATAGTGTGGCAATAAATAACTTTGAATAAAGGTTATTTTTTTGCCCTTATGTAAGCCTATCTGAAGTATAAATATTAAAATTGTTGGGTCAAAGACTATGTACACATTTAATTTTTTTAGTAGACTTTATCTTTTAGTGCAGTTTTAGGTTTAGAGCGAGATTGAGCTGAGAGTACAGAGTTCCCCTATATCGCCCTCCATCATTAGGGCTCACTCTTGGCATCGTACATTCTATGAATTTTGAGAAATGTCTAATGACATGTATCTACTATTATAGTATATAGAATAATTTCACTGCTTTAAATTTTCCCCTTCTCTGGGCTCAGCTATTCATCCCCTTTTCTCTCTAACCTCTGACTAGCACTGATCTTTCTACTCTCTCCACAGTTTTGCCTTTTCCCAATGTCATGTAGTTGGAACTATGAGTATATATAGCCTTTTCAGATTGGCACTTATTAATATATATTTAACATTATTTCATGTCTTGTTGTGGCTTGATAGCTTATTTATTTTTTTGTCACTGAGTAGTATTTCATTGCCTGGATGTACCACAGTTTATTTATCCATTCATCTACTGAAAAGACGTCTTGGTTGCTTCCAAGTTTTGCCAATTATGGATAAAGCTGCTATAAACATCTGTGTGTAGGTTTTTTGTGTCAACATGTTTTTAACTCCTTTGGGTCACAATTGCTGGATCATATAGTAGAATTATGTTTAGTTTTGTAAGAAACTGCCAAACTGCCCTCCAGAGTGCCTGTACCATTTTGAATTTCCATTGGCAATAAATGAGAGTTCCTTTTGTTCCACTTCCTTGCCAACGTTTTGGATTTTGGCCATTCTCATAGGTGTGTACTGATATCTCATTTTAATTTGTAATTCCCTAATGACACATGATGCTGAGCATCTTTTCATATGGTTATTTACATATTAAAAGACATCTGTATATCTTCTTTGATGAGGTATCTGTTCACATCTTTTTCCTATTTTTATTTTTATTATTTTTAAATTTATTCCTAGAGAGTGGAAGGGAGGGAGAAAGAGATGGGGAGAAACATCAATGTGTGGTTGCTTCTCATGCACCCCCTACTGGGGACCCGGCGTGTGCCCTGACTGGGAATTGAACACTGCAATGCTTTGGTTCACAGTCCGCACTCAATCCACTGAATGTCATGTGATAGTGCATATTTTTCTTACAACATAATATATTAGCATTTTGTTTATGATCTTTTCCAGTATGGGAGGTAAAAATAGTATCTCACTGAAGTTTTAATTTGCATTTTTCTTATTAGAGAAAGATTGGGGTATCTTTTAATATGTTTATGTGCCATTTGTATTTCCTTTAAAAAAAGGTTTTATTTATTTATTTTTAGAGAGAGGGGAAGGAAAGGAGGAAGAGAGGGAGAGAAACCTCAGTGTGTGGTTGCCTCACGCACGCCCACTACTGGGGACCTGTCCCACAATCCAGGCATGTGCCCTGACAGGGAATTGAACTGGAAACTCCCAGGTTCACAGCCTATGCTCAATCCACTGAAGCTACACCAGCCAGGTGTATTTCCTTTTATATGAACTATTTATTTTTTTTATTGGGGTTGGCTATGGATGTTGAAACTATGGATGAGCAAATCCTGTGGGCTGGTTCAGAGCACAGCTCAATATCCTCAAAATTTCCTCTTTCTCTCTCTATGTTTTTCATTGATATATGCTTCTTCTTTTTTAATCATCACCTAAGGATATGTTTATTGATGAGAGAGAGAGAAAGAAAGAGAAACATTAATGTGAGAGAGAAACATCGATTAGTTGCCTCCTGTTGGCATGACTGGGGATTGAGTCGACAACTTAGGTATGTGCCCTGACTGGGGATTGAGTCCACAACCCTTTTTTGGTGTACGGCATGATGCTCCAACCAACTGAGCCACCTGACCAGGGCTATACATGCTTCTTTGACATTTAGAACCATTTACTGCCAGCAGCCTCTATGGAACAAGGCCCTGAAATTTCAATGACTCTGTTTCTGCTGCTTTTACAAAGATATTGCTTATTTCATATTTGACACTGACTGTGGCTTCCCAACATGAATCACTCCCTCCCTTCCCAGGGCTGCCACTCCAGGAAGCCCCATTCTTCTTAGTCAGCAACACCTTAGAGTCTCATAGGTAATCCTTTCACCGATGCATGCCTACTGTGATCATGAAATAGCACAGTTACTCATCCTTAGAAGTATTTTGAAATTTCTTTTGACTCAACAGTACTGTCACTGTAACAATGGTGTCACCTGTGTCTTCACAGTATCTGTGATGTCAGGTGTGTCATGCAGATGGAAAGTGTTACAGACAGAACAGGAAACAGATATCACTCTCAGTTCAGGGTTCTTTCATTTTTCTATCCATCTGTCTATCACCCATCCAACCATCCATCCATTCATCCATCCATCCACCATTCATTTATCCATCCATCCATCCATCATTCATCCATACATCCATCCATTCATCTACCCATCCATCCTTTGACTACTTGTATTTTAAGAAGGGCTACAAAATACACACCCATGTTCATAGCAGCATAATTCATAATGGGTAAAAGGTGGAAGCAGTCTAAGTGAATAAATAGGTAAACAAAATGTGGCATATACATACAATGGGATTACTCGGCTTTAAAAAGAAGGAAATTCTGATACATGCTACAACACGGATGAACTTGAGGACATTGTGCTCAGGGAACTAAGCTAGTCACAAAAGGGCAAACACTGTATGTATGATCCCACTTACATGAGGCAGAGCAGTCAAAGTCACAGAGACAAGGAGTGGAGTGATAGTTGCCAAGGACTGAGTGTAGGTGGGAAGTTGGGGAGTTGCTGTTCAATGGAGCATGGTCTTAGTTTTGCAAGGTGAAGGAAGTTCTCTGGATGGACGGTGGTGATGGTTGTACAACAATGTGAATGTACTTAATGCCACTGAACTGTAACACTTCAAAATGGTTAAGATGGTAAAATTTATGTTATGTATATTTGACCACCATTAGAAAGAACACTGACAGAAAGATTTATTTAGTCAACAGGTATTTACTGAGCTCTGTATGTTCCAGGCATGTGTGCTAGACATTGGAGAAAGACCTTCCAAGAAGAAGGACAAAAATCTGTGTCCTCACAGAGGGGAAGAAAGACAATAAACAAGTAAGTAACAATGTCAACAACATATTTAAATTTTGCAATGAGCACAGTGAAAATCATGAAAGGGGGTGGGGCTGTTTTTGTTAGGGGGATCAGGGAAGGTGGTGGATCTTAACCTTCTTTCAGGTCATCAATCTTTCTGAGCATCTGGTGAGAGCCATGGTTCCTCTCTTGAAGAAAACACAAATCTGACCATAATTGTGCATGTAATTTGATGGGGTCCACAGATGTTCAAAACCTTTCTCTGAGGGCTCTATCAGCCTAAGGTTAGGAATCCACGCTTTGTTGGCTCCCCAGTGTTCTGTGGGATGAATTCAGGATATGACATGCACATCCTTGATACGACATGCAAGGTTCCCTGAGGTCCAGTTCCTGCCCATATCTCTGGCCTTGTTTCCTGCGTCCTGCCCAGCCATGCACACTGCAAGCACTTAGCATTTCCTGAATGTGCATACTCTGTGCCCTCACTTCTCAAAACCTCTCCCAACTGTGTTGCCTCATAATTTCCCACATCCCCTTAAGATTCAGTGCAAATATCCCCTCTTCTTTAAATTGAGGGATACATGACCAAATATCCCCTCTTAACCATTATTTCTTTTGCCCCTGTCCCTTAGTGAGACCAAGTTAGGCATGTTCTGCCTCACCTTGCCTCACTATCAGAGCACCTATCAAGTTATAGTTGTCTATGTTAGTGATTTTAATGTATTTACTTGCCCAGCTACTATTAATTGAGCATCTACTGTACGCCTGCCTCAGTCCTAGGCACAGTGATGGTCAAGAGACACTGACACCACCTTCATGCTTACAGTCTAGTGGGGGCTATAGACATTAAATGTATAGTTATATGACTAAATCTGGATCAAAAATGGAGACAAGTGTAGGAAGGATGAGAATAGGGCTCGAGAACAGGGTTCTCAGAGAGCTTTTAGGTGAAGGGTACAGTGCCAGTAAGGAGACCTCTTGGAAGAAATTTAAGCTGAGACAAAATGATTATGAGACTTAGCCAGGTGAAGAACTGGGGAGAAAGTGTTCTTCCACAGGGAATGGCATGTGCATATTGGTTGTATACTTTCTTTGATAGTCTGGGAGGGCCTGGGCTAGAGATTGTGTCTTTTTTTTTTTTTTTTTTTTTTTTTGCTAATATGCATTTTCTTCTTTTCCTCTTACTTTATTGGGATGTAATTGACAAAATTGTACATATTTAAGGTATACAGTGTGATGATTTGATACACACATATACATAGTAAAATGGCTGCCACAATCAAGTTAATGAATGCATTGATCACCTCAAATTGTTACTATTTTTTAAAATTTTATTTTATTTTTGATTTTAGAGAGAGGAAAATGGCAGGAGAATGAAAGAGAGAGAAAGATCAGTTGGTTGCCTCCTGCTCACACCCTGACTGGTGACCGAACCCGTAACCCAGGCATGTGCCCGGACCAGGAACTAAACCGGTGACCTTTTGGTTTGTGGGGCGACGCACAACTCACTGAGCCAAACCAGCCAGAGCACGTCATGACCATTTCTTAACATCCAAAAAATATAAAGAACTCATACGATATATGAGGAACTAATGGGGCACATGAAAAGGTTCTCAAGGTTACTAATCCTTAGGCAAATGCAAATTGAAAGCATAGTGAAATACCACCGTATACCTGTTGGAATGGCTATTATTAAAAAGACAAAACAAGTGCTGGCCAGGATGTGGAGAAAAGGGAATCTGGTGCACTGCTCGTGGGGATGTCAACTGATACGGGCACCGTGGGAACAGCACGGAGGGTGCTCCAAAACGAAAACCAGAGCTGCTACACAATCCAGCCATTTCACTTCTGGGGACGCGTCCAGAGGAAGTGAAGTCAGGATGTTGCAGTGATAGCTGCCCTCCCGTGGTCATTGCAGAGACTGCGTCTCATTCACGTTCGTAACCACGGTGGCTGGTGTAGAGTGCATACTCTGAAAGAATGAATGGATGGGTGAATGAATGTACGAAGTTCTCAATGTAGAGTCATCAGAACAGTCACAAGATGGGAGAGATGATTCTTCTGATGGCGAAATAAACTCACCTTTTCATTCTCCTCAAGTGACTTGTTCAATAAACGAATGAAACTCATGAAAACTTTAGGACCTGCCAGTAGGTTAGGGAGAATGTATCTGGCGGGGAGTTAAAATTTTATTATCTCTGGCTTGTTGCTTTGTGCATTTTTCAAAAAATTGCGGTGAAATTCACATAACATAAAAGTAACCGTTTTTAAGCAAAGAACCCAGTGGCATCTGACGCGTGAAACTGCCATGTCTATCCTGTCCCAAAACGTTTTCACCACCTCAAAAGGAAACCCTGCACCCAGTAAGCATGTGCGTGCATTTGAAGCTTCCGAAAGGCAGCGACTACATCAGTGCAAAGCGCTAAGGCAAGGTGCAAAGGAGCAGGCTGCTGGCATCTGGGCCTTGGGCGGTTGTCTGGCGGTGTGCAGGGGGAGCCCGAGGCAGAACAGCACCTGGCAGGGTTTGTGTGGTCTTTCCCCTTCCTCACCTGTACCTCATAACCCCACTAAGGCTCCCTCTGCCTCCCTTCCTCCCTCCCTCCCTCCCAAAGTGGCTGCTCTGCGGCCCCCAGCATCAGCACCTGCGAGCATCTCCCAGCCGTCCTCTGACCTGGTCTTGCCCTGGCCTGGACTGCAGATCCACGTTTATCACGGGCTCACCGCGTGACCTTGGGTGAGTCATGCCTCCTCTCTCAGCCGTCTCTGGGCTGAACCCTGACTATGTGTTTCCAGGTGGGCTGAGCCCCCAGGAAGGGTCGGGGTTTGACGAGCTCCTTGGCAAGGATTCTCTGGTATCTTTCCTCCTGCCTGCCTGAGAAGGGCACCTAATCGCATTATTGGGTGAAGCACAGGGCAAGAAAATAGCTCTTAGTAGGATTCCCTTTCCTCGTCTCAGTTTCTCCTTCCTTAGGGTGGGGTAACGGTGCCCCTGAAGGCTGCAGGCTGTGGAGGGGGAGATAGAACTGTGGGTGAGTGGGTGGTCATCCGGTGGTCATTCAATGGCCAGGAGATTGCAGTTGTGCTGAACTTTTACTGACAACATCCCACAACTCTCTGTCCTCCCCAGAATGTTCTCCATGGAGACCAAGAACTTGGCTGCTTCCTGCAACCAGTCAGTCCTGCACCCATTTTATATGCGGGGAAGCAAAGTCCACAGAGGGCCTGGGACTGCTCCAAGGGCAGGTGACAGGGGTCTTGAAACCGCTGGGCGCTTGGCCCCAGGGAGCCTGGTTCTTCAGCGGAGCCGCTCCCGCTCTCTGCTCGGGAGTGGTCGGGTGGCAGTTCCGGAGATCCGTCGGATGCCCGCTGCAGGAGCACAGCGGGCCTTTTTGACAGGCGGGCACCACCCCCGGCCGGCCCCTCCCCGCTGGCAAATGGCCTTATTTGCTGGCCCGCAGCCGCCCCGCTGGCAGTGGAACGCGCTGCTCATCCCGTGCTTTGCGTCCAGAGCTGCTCCAAAGGTGCTCCCCGACGGCGCAGCGCAGGGGTCTCGCACCGCCGCCTGGCTACTGCCACTTCGCGGGTGCCCTCCTCCGAGGCTGATCATTAACCCGAAGGCCTTGTAAGGAGCCAGTGGCCTCGGCGGTAGGCACACCTCAACGCCGCCGCCATGGAAAGTAGCACCTGGAGCCCCGCGACCACTGCGGCTGCTGCGCCCCTTGCGTCCCACGAGCGCATCCGGAATGCGGCCGACATCTCTGTCATCGTCGTGTATTTCGTGGTGGTGATGGCTGTCGGGCTGTGGGTACGTAGGGGCCCTGGGACACTCGCTGAAGGAGCGAGGGCCACCGGGAGGGACGAGAGGGGCGCGCGGAGGAGCAAAGGCCTGGGCGAACTGCGAGGAGGGGCGGGAGGATGACCTTAAAGGTGTGTGGAGCGAAGTGGAAACGACTTGGAAGCGCTTAAGAGAGGAAGTCAGGGGGCGCGATGCGAAGTGTGAAGGCAAGTAAGGATGAGCAGAAATGAGCTGGGCTCTGGCCAGCATGGAAGATGGACACTCGGGACCTGTGAGCAGAGAAGGAGGGCGAGAGATGGGGACAGGGTGTGAGGGGCAGGAGAGGGCCTGCAGTTGCAGGGAGGGCTCCCAGGCTTGGGAGGACCGCAGTGCCGTCCCGGAGCCTCTTGGTCATCCTGGTTCAGGTGGAAAAGAAACGGTATGGGTGGGGAAGGACACAGGCCTCTGCGAGTCGCAGGTGCTGTAGGGCAGCCTACAGAAGGGGGCTTTCCGTGTCCCCCTCCTGGGAAGGGCTGGCCTGACTGCCTTGTGCCATGGGATCCCAGGGGCTGGAGCCAGTGAAGGTTGGGAAAGCTGAGCTGAGGAGGAGGGGGAGGAAGCCTGGGGGTGGCCTGGCACCGGGAAGAGGGAAATGCCCGTGGCTCCCCTTTGGGACTCTGGGGACACACCAAACCAGAGAAACTTGTTCTTAGAAGCCTGAGACATGGAAATTTCACTTGTGACAGACTGGCACACCCAACAACCAGAAGAAGTGTTTCAAATTCGCAAAAGTTCCAGCTCCTCTCTCTGGAAGGCTTTCGTGGAGGGTGGCAGACCAGGAGGAGAGGAGGGTGGACATTAACCCTTCCATGGCCACGGAGATTTTTTTAGGGATAAAATGAAGTTGTTTAGTTTGTAAGTAATTGCAGAAACCAGATGTGACTAAAAGCCTCCCCAGCCGTCACAAGGGCTCGGTGTGGCTGGCTCTTCCTCTAAACCCTCGGCTTCCCACAAGTGTCCAATTAGAAGCTTGGTTCTCAAGTTTAGTAACGGCTTTGACGTGGTTTCAGACATGTGACCCAGGGTAGCCTGCCCCAGCCTCAGTTTACACAAGTGTAAAATGGGCACAGTGTTATTTACCCTTATGACTACCCCAGGTTGTTGTGAGGACTGGCAGAGCTGAGTCTGAAAGCTCATTATGAGTGCTAGAAATCTTTGAAAACACTATGATTATTTGCCCTCGAGGGTGTGATCCAGGCCCTGAATGATTTTTTGTCCTTTTAAGTAAAATGGACAAAAGTGGTCAGCTGGCTAGGACATCCTGACAAAAAGCCATGAGACAGAGAGGGCAAGAATATTAGTCCCCATTTCACAGAAGAGGAAATTGAAGTCCCATGTGGTTGTGATTTTCTGAGGTCACAATGCACAGATTTATTCCTGGAACTCAGGTCTCTTTTCCAGGGTACCAGGTACTTTGCTGCCTGGCCTGCCTTCCTCCTTCTGCCTCTCCACAGCTTGTAAGAGCTGGAGCCAAGAGGTGAATCCATCATTTGCTTGCTGTGTTGTATTGCCTGTTTCCCAGACAATCACTGATAATCTCCATTCCCTTAAGCAATCTCATTTTATTTAGCCCAACCAGTCCTGATGATTATGGTGTTTACTCTTTTTAAATATCTGCGAATCAGAATCCCTTGTCCTGTTAAGTGCTCTTTAATGAGTCTGCTAGTATCTGTCCATGTTTAATCTTCCCCCTCTGGACCCTGGTCATTTAGTGTGTTGAATTTCTTCCAGTTCACATTCCTCTTTCTTTCTCTTGGAGTGTCGAGAGTGGCTTGGTTCAGGGTCAGGCATCCTGACTCCTGCATGGTCTCTGGGCTGCAGAGACAGAGCGAGCCAGCCCCACTGTGCTTCCTCAACTTTGAAAAGACACAACTAATGTCCCTCTGTCCCCACCCCCATCTCTTCTAACATTATTTTGTTCTGTTCTATCTCTTCCAACACGACCTCATCTGATCATATTGGGGCTTGAGCTTATTCTTCGGTGTACAGTTGACCCTTGAACAACATTGGTATGAATTCTGTGGGTCCACTTATATGCAGATTTTTTTCTAATAAATACTAGGTTGACCCTTCGTATCCTGGGGTTTCATATCTGTGGATTCAACTGACCAGGGATAGCAAACTGTTTTCAATCCTTGGTTAGGAACTCGCAGACCTAGAGGGCTGACTGTATGCACTGTTCTGTGCCATTTTGTATAAGGGACTTGAGCTTCTGTGGGTTCAGTATCCACAGGGCTTCTCTGACCAATCTTTCTTGGATATCAAGGGATGACTGTGGGTAAGTGTTTGAGGAGTCAAAAGTTATATGCTGATTTTCAAGTTCATGGGGGTTGGTACTCCTAACCCCCATGTCGTTCAAAGGTTAATTGTGTGTTTCCATTTTTGTTTTCATTACTTCTCACCTTGTTTCTTGGGGGATTTTGTATGCTTTTAGGCTGATTCTCCTACTTTAGTCTTTTTGGAACATTTCATTAAACTATCCTTAAACCCTTTATGCCAAGGGTTGTATCAACTATGACACATTGGCCAAATCTGGCTCATAGCCTGTTTTGTGTGGCCCACAGTTAAGAATGGTTTTGACACTTGTGAGAAGTTGTAAAAAACAAAACAAAACAAGAAGAATACATGGTGGATCTCCTATGTATCCCACAAAACATATTTACTATCTGGCTCTTTTTATTCACAGAAAACATTTACCGGCCCCTGCCTTATGTGATCATTTTTTTTTATTGTCTAGCTATTTTATTTATTTATTTTTTAAAAATATATATTTTATTGATTATGCTATTACAGTTTTCCCAATTGTTCCCCCTTTGGTCCTCTCTATCAGGTACCCCTCTTCCCTCCAGCAATGCTCTCCAACGTAGTTCATGTCCATGGTCATGCATATAAGTTCTTTGGCTTTCCATTTCCTATACTAGTCTTAACATCTCCCCCATCTATTTTGTACGTACCACTTATGCTTCTTAATCCCTGTAGTTTCCCCCTCCCTGCTGATAACTCTCCATGTGGTCTCCATTTCTATGATTCTGTTCCTGTTGTAATTGTTCACTTAGTTTGTTTTTGTTTTGGTTTTTTAAAATTCAGTTGTTGATAGTTGTGAGTTTGTTGTCATTTTACTCTTCACAGTTTTGAGCCTCTTCTTTTTCTTAAATAAGTCCCTTTAATATTTCATATAATAAGGGCTTGGTGATGATAAACTCCTTTAGTTTATCATGTCTGGGAAGCACTTTGTCTGCCCTTCCATTCTAAATGATAGCTTTGCTGGATAGAGTAATCTTGGCTGTAGGTCCTTGCTTTTCATAACTTTGAATATTTCTTGCCAGTCCCTTCTTGTCTGCAAAGTTTCTTTTGAGAAATCAGCTGACAGTCTTATGGGAACTCCTTTGTAGGTGACTCTCTTCTCTTGCTGCCTTTAAGATTCTCTCTTTATCTTTTACCTTTGTCATTTTAATTATGACATATTTTGGGGTGGCCCTCTTTGGGTCCAACCTTTTTGGGACTGTCTGTGCTTCCTGGACTTGTATGTCTATTTCCTTTGCCAAATTAGGAATATTTTCTTTCATTATTTTTTCAAATAAGTGTTCAATTTCTTGCTCTTCCTCTTCTCCTCCTGGCACCCCTATGATTTGGATGTTGGCATGTCTGGAGATGCCCATTCTCTCCTCATTTTTTTCAGTTCTCATTTCCTCATTCTGTACTGGTTGACTGTTTATTTCTTCCTTATATTCGAACTTGTTGATTTGAACTCCAGCTTCCTTCCCTTCACTGTTGCTTCTCTGTGGATTTTTCTTTATTTCACTTAGTGTAGCCTTTATCTCTTCCTTTATGTGTTTGCCATACTCACTGAATTCTCAGCATCCTGATCACCAGTGTTTTGAACTCTGCATCTGATAGGTTGGCTATCTCCGTTTCACTTAATTCTTTTTCTGGAGCTTTTCTTTTTTAAAATTTATTTATTTATTTTTAGACAGAGAGAAGGGAGGGAGAAAGAGAGGGAGAGAAAAATCAGTGTGTGGTTGTTTCTCATGCACCGGCTACTGGGGACCAGGCCTGCAACCCAGGCATGTGCCCCGACTGGGAACCCAACTGGTGACCCTTTGGTTTGCAATCTGGTACTCAATCTAGTGAGCCACACCAGCCAGGGCTTTTTCTGGAGTTTTGATCTGTTCTTTCATTTGGGCCATATTTCTTTGTCTCCTCAATTTGGCAACTTCCCTGTGTTTGTTTCTGTGTGTTAGGGAGAGCTGCTTTGACTCCCTGTCTTACCTGTCTCCCTGTCTTACCCCGTCTCCCTTGACTTACCTGTTACATGTAAGGGGTGGCACCTTAAGTATTTGCCAAGGTGGGGCAACCCTCTTCCTTCACTGCTTTGTGGCACTGTATGTAGGGGAGGGGTCAGAGAAGGGAAAAATGCTGCTTGCTTGGCTCTTGCCCCGTTTCCAGTCACTTCCCCCACTTCCTGGGTGTGACTGGTGCCCTTCTAGCTGCTGCCCTGGGGCTGAATCCCAGAGTTGGTGGGTTTGTGGACATTCTAGGACCGTGCAGTTCTTTTAAATGGACTCTCCTGAGAGACCGGCAGTTTCTTCTGCCTCCCCAACCCCTACTGGTTTTTAACAGCCAGAAGTTATGAAGCTTTATTTCCCTATGCCGGAACCCTGGGCTGTGCAGTCTGGCCTGGGGCTGGGATTGCTTGCTCCCCAGGTGTCCCCCCAGTTTTTATCTGCCACATGTGAATGTGGGACTGCCTGTTCCGCTGGCCGCCTCGCTGCCACCACACCACGTCCTCTCTGCCCCTGCTCCCTGTCTCTGCCCCTCTTACCCGTCTGGATGAATATTTCTTCTTTAAATCCTTGGTTGTTGGATTTCCATGTGGTTCAATTTTCTGGCAGTTTTAGTTGCTTTTTGTTTTGAGGTTAGTTGTGATCCTTCTTATGGGTGTTCGAGGAGGTGAAGTGTGTCTATCTATGCCTCCATCTTGCCAGAAGTCCTTATGTGATCATTTACACTAATAGCATCCTTGGATGACTGAGTAGCAATGGCCACTGGGGAGCCCAACATCTCCATTTTCAGATGAGGGTCAGAGAGGGTGACCAGAAGTCACTGAGATGAATCAGCATCAGAGCTGGGACTAGAACTCAGGTCTTAAGATTCCACAGGCAATGCTCTTTGCATTATCTCATGTTTCCTCCTTCCTAAGACACTATTTTATTTCTGGGAATATCCTCTCCAGGGTTCTTACCACCACTTGCAGTTGAGCATCTGGTGCTCATGGAGATAGTGTGTTTCTGTTTGTAAGGAGTGAATGAACAGTGAGGAGAAAGGAGTCAGTGTATCTGAGCTGCCATGCATGCCCCAGGAAGCACCTACTGAATGCTGCTGACAGACTGTTTGCAGAATGCCTACCTAGGATGGGGCGGGGGTGGAGGGCGGGGTGCTGCTCATTTCCATAAAGTGTTAAGGGTGGGTGAAGGGGAAAGAATGGAGCCTGAGAGAATTGAGGATCCCATTCATTTAACTTTTTACCGAAGTACACCATGCACATGGCATTATATTAAGCATTATGGGGGGGGGGGGCGTTAAACATTCGTAAAATGATTACCACAATCAAACTAAGTAACATATCCATTACCTCACATGTGAGGTATCTATCTATCTATCTATCTATCTATCTATCTATCTATTTTGGTGTGTTGAGAACACTTAAGATTTATTCTTTTGGCCAGTTTAACTGCACCATGCAGTGTTATGAACTACTGTCACCAAGCTGGACATCAGATCTCCAGAAGTTAGTCATCTAATAACTGAAACTTTGTAGCTTTGACCAACACCTCTCCATTTCCCTTACTCCCCAGCTTCTGAATATGTATATCAGAGCATCACATTGTATACCTTAAATATATACAATTCTTATTTGCTAAGATGCCTCGATAAAGCTGGAAAGAAAATTCGTAATATAATATAAAGTAAAAAGAATGATAAGAGGTGTGTATGAGGTATAGATGGAATCATCTAGATGTTCACAGGAGAGAGAGCTTGTTTGTTCAGGGAGGGGAGGTGAAGGTTCTGTGAGGGCGTGTTGGGTGAGACTTCATGGTGAAGGTGGTGTTTGGAGAGTCCTTGAAGGGTGGTTATGCAGGGCCTGCACTTTTGGGAAGGAGGGGATGAATATTCTAGAGAGGAAAAGGCTGGATATAGGCATACCTCTCCTCACCTTTTATCCAACCCCAGCGCGGCTCCTGAATTCTTCCAACTCTCCACTCTAACCTCTGGTCTCATATTTGTCTTCTACGCTCTTCGTGTGGAAGACCAGCTTGGAGATGTTGTGCATGGATCACAACTCCACTCTTCCTGTCCCTCCAACCCTGCCTGGGGGCGGGGGTGTCAACATTCTTCAACTTCAGAATGATCTTCAGAATGGTCTTTCCCTGGCCAGCTGCTGGAGCCTGAGTTCTTGGGACTTATTTCTGTTTCAGCCTTAGCCAGCTTGTCTGCTCCTTGGTTCTGCTGGTTTTGTTGCTCTTCCCAGAAAAACCACAACAGAGGCCCCAGGTGTACGTCCTATGGGAGGGAGGACCCTGCCAGGAGTCCAGAAATATCTGAGCTGTGCTCTCCCTGGCACTGCCTAGCACGGAGGGGCGTGCACCAGATCTACGTTGATTGTATGGATGCATGAATGGTCCTGCTCCCTGAAGGACTAAGTCTAGCACATCTTTGCAGACTGAGGATGCAGCAATGGTGCTCTCCGTAGCAGACATGTTTGCTGAATGGTGGGTTCCTAAGTGCCTGAAATGTCACCATCAGAGGGTAATGCCTTTGGACCAGTGATACTCTTCAGCTTCAGAGGTCACCTATGAAAACATAAACACCTCTGACAGGGAGGGCTATTATCATCCATGGACATTTTTAGGGAGATTAGCAAGCTTCAGCTAAGGGAAGGCCATTGAGACAGAGAAAGCAAAGGGAAAGGAGGCCAGGGCAGAGACAGTGTCCTCCTTTACTGCCAGAGGACTGGGCCTGGGCCTGAGCTGGACCAGGAAGTACCTGAAGGTTCAGAGGCAACATTCCAAGGAGCTGTGAGAGGGGCTGGGTGGTCATGTATAGAAAATGCATGTCATTCTTGTCTCATCAACCTTCAGTGGCTCTCTACTGCCTACGGAATACAGCCTATACTTTTTAGCCCGGCATTTGAGGGCCTGTGGTCTGTCCTCACTTCTCCCCACTCTCCCCATCCATACACCTTAACCAGGTCCATCAGATGACATTATTCACCTTTCCCTCCTCGTCACAGTGGTGCAGCTCTGCCTCTGGGTCGTCATCGTGTTGCTCCTGAAGTTGGCAATGTCCTTTCCTTCTTTTCTCTGACTAGCAAATGCCCCTCTTTCTTCAAGACTTGCTGAAATGCTGCCCTCTCTGTGAACCCTTTTCTGACACCCCAGTGGGAAAGAATCTCCTCCTTCCTCTGTATTCATGATAATAATTATTTCGTGGTATTCAGAATACATTGGAAAGTAATGTTCCTAGAAAGCTCCTACCTACATCCCCAAAGAGGATAGTTTTGAATTGAGTTTGAATGTTCAGTCTTTTATGTAATATTTAGCATGATTGCTGTGCTTTCCTTTCCTCCCTCCCTCCTTTTTCTTCAGCATTATTGAGATATTCTACACATACTGAGTGGTGCTTTTAAAAATGGTGATGTTTTACCAGGCACTTTGAGTATGCTTGTAAAAAAGCCGTGAACATTTCCACTTCGCCTTGCAGAGAGATCCAGGGGGAGCGACTTGTTCAAAGCCACACCATAAGTTCACTGCAGAGTTAGCGTTTAAACTTTGTTAGCCTCAGCCTCCTAGTTGGTCACATGTCGGTCCCTGCCTGCTCTATCTGAGCACCCTGCGCTCCAGGGCGGCACGTGAAGTGGGGAGAAGGAGGTGTGAGTATATGGGGAGGTGTGTCCTTCTGGCTGGCAAGGTCATTCTGTTCTAGTTTTCTATTAAACTTTTGACCTTTTCCTCCTCAGGCTATGTTTTCCACTAATCGTGGGACCGTTGGAGGCTTCTTCCTGGCAGGACGAAGTATGGTGTGGTGGCCGGTAAGTTTTTTTCTGAACTATTGTTTGCTTAACTACGATATTCCCTGTAGGAGGCCACATTCTTCTTGGGTTGGGGCAGCGGTGATTCCTCCTTCCTTCCTTAGATCCTGGTAATTGGTCTCCAGCTCACCAGATCTCCTGGGCACCCTTACTGTCTTCTGATAAGGGAATAGCCTTAAAAAATTGTTTGGAATCCTTCAAGAGATAGAGGAAGAGAATGCACACTCGGGCAGGGAAGAAAAACAAAAAGAGCACACTGACCAAGGAAAGTTGGGACAAACTGGAGCTTCCCCTTCTGTATCTATAAAATGGGGATGGTAAGATTTACCTTCCAGGAGTGTTATGAGATGTGGACACCTCTTATGAGGTGGAAACTCAATAGACAGCTGTTTGCTACCTTTTTGCTACTTTAAGTCCCATGGAAGAAAGACATTATCTGTCCTACTGTGGGAGTCCAGTGCAGTGCCTGATGCACAGGAGGCTCTCGGGACATACTTGTTGAATGGATAGAAGAGGGGCCCCTACTGTTCTCAGTTACGGTTTTCTCCGTCTCTTAGTGAATTTTGGATTTTGTCTACTTAAGAGCCACTCTCTCTGACACTTATATGAAGGCAGAACTATCCCAATCAAAAGGCATGTGCACGGACCAAAGAGAAACTGGGAGGTCCCTTCCATCCTGCAGCACAGGGCTCTGGTTGGTCTATCAGTTCAGCCCAATGACAGTTTCCATCCAGAGCTCTCACCCAAATGACTGGCTGACCAAATTGGCTAAATTGTGTAATTCCTTGGGCTTAGGATACAAGTAAGCCTGGCTGGTGAAAAAGTGAGTAATGAAGCATAAATACAATAAGAAGAGGCTGGTTGGAGGAAGAGAAACGAGGAAGTAAAGCAAGTCAAGTCACTGTCGTGCATAGCACAGAGAAAAGTTACGAGGGCAGTATGCTGCATTTGGGCTTTGGTTTGTTGTTTTGAGATGAATTTTAATCACTGGGTTCTTCACAATTGCTTGGATTACCCGTGAAGTCATTTTTGCTTTATCCTTAAGGTGGCCAAGAACACTGGGCAGAGGCTGATTTCCTCGGTGGGTCCCTCATGGTGGTCCCCCCTGACACTGTGTGTGGAAAGAGGGACACATATTCTGATGCCTCCTGTCTGTTCTTTGTCAGGGCTTTTGTGTTCTCCTGATTTGGATTTTGGTGTTTTCCTAAAAGCTGGCATTGAATAGGCAGTTCAGATCACAAAGTGCAAGACAAGGCTGGGATAGTCCCTCTAGGACTGTGTGGTCCAATATGGTAGCCATTAATCACAATGGCTACTTAGATTGAAATTAAAATTAGATAACATTAAACTTTTCCCCCCTAAATCACACTAGCCATATTTCAAGTGCTTAATAGCTGCATATTGGACAGTGTAGATCTAGAACATGTCCATCATTGTAGAACATTCTATTGGATGGTGACACTCTCCAGGTTTCAGAGCCAAGCCTGGTTTGAAATCTTAGTGGACTTGAGATTTGCTGAATTAGATAGTTAAATAGGACCTTGAAATTTACTCTAGTTATTTTGAAAACGATGCATCCCCACCCCATCTAATGCTTCAGAGACCCCTACAGTAAGCTTGCTAAGTGCTCATCCAGCCTAAGTTCTCCCCTTTTCCCCCTTTTCAACCCTCTTCCCCATGATGACAGAAAACTTATATCTCTTCATGTAAAGATTCTAGTGCTGATTTAATAGGGATAAGATCTTAGCTTCCCGTCTCTGGGTCTTGGGGAAGCCAATGAGGGGGGAAGCATGGGGCAGAACCACCCTTATGTAGTCTGCATTTGGTCTAGGCCTGGGAACACCTCACACCTCAACCAGCAATGATGCCTCTCTTCCTGATAGTGCCCATGTGTGGGTCTGGGCTGAGAGTTGTTTGGTAAGAGGAATTAGCCTCACTCAAAGCAGGCAGGGTTCAGTAGTTCACGTGGAGTTTTCATTGAGTGGTTTTCCTTACTCATGTCTAGAATTGAATTATTCTAACGAACAGAGAAACATCACATCATTCTTTTGTGCAGAAGCCACTGCTTTCTTGATGAGGCTGTAATTCAACTTTTCTTAATTTGCATCTAAGGCGTCATAGGATTGTAGCAATGGTTTCTAAACCTGCCCAGGTATCAGGATCACCTGGGTGTGCTTTCTAAAGATACAGATTCCTAGGCTGCATTCCAGACCTACTTCAAAAAAACAAAAAGCAAACAAACAAACAAACAAAAAACACCTTAAAAGAGGGCCCTAAGAATCTGCATTTTAAAAAGCTTCCTAGATATTTTTGATGATTGGGCAGGTTTGATAATCACTGGTTTGGGTAGACTCTTCCCTATCTGGTCAGACTTACTGAAACAGCACCATCTGTCAGGGGTGCTGGGAAGGGAGATTCTTAAATGGGGAACAGTGACCTCTAAGTCTGTCCCAACTCTAGAATTTTCTAGGATACTTTAGAAAGTAGAATGAGCATGGGCTTTGACATCAGAATATCTGACCTGAAACATGTACTCATTGTGTGACTTTGGACAGATTGCCGAACTTCCCAAGTTTCAATTTCCACATCTATAAAATAGCAGATTAATACCTGCTTTGGAGCGTTCGTATCAGGATTAAATGAGACAATGCCCGTATAGCACTCAGCACTGTGCTTGGCAAGTGCTCAATAAATGGAAACCTCATGATGCGGAAGAAAGGCCAGGAGTGCCCAGGAGACCCCCAGCTGGCATTTGCCGGGTACATGGCACTTAGCCGTGCACAGTAAGTGGAAGGTATCATTTACATAAAGTTATTGTTGCCGCTTCACTTACATTTAACTTTCAGATTGACTGTGTGACTAAATGAACATGATTTATGTGTATATTTATTTAAACTACTGTAAATAATCATTTCCAGCTACACACTGACCATGTTTTAACATCTTTGAAATTGGCTTGTGTGTTATGATCAATCGATGACATGCATACTGAAGTAGCAAGGTGTTTTCTTTCTTCATACTACACGGCATGTCTTACAATAGCTGGCATTTTAGATTCAGTGAAGGACGGTTATAGTCTCAAGTAGAGGTTTTAAAAAACATGTTCACTCCAACCTTTAGGTGCTGCAGAAAAGCCTCAGGGGCTGCCCTTTCCCTCTTTCCCAGTAACCCAACATTTGTTTATTTTATAAAAAGGAAATCTACTAAGACTTTGTTTGAGAACAAGGTTCTGTTAACTTACAAAGTTTAAAAACTGCTAGTTTAGAAGAAAAATAAGCATGGTGATTTCTCTTCTAAAATTTAAAACGGTTGAAAAAGGTTATTGTGCTACATACTCAAAAGGAAAACATGGTGGGCAAGAAAGTGCAAATGTAAGTACTTCCTCTCCAAAATTGAAAAATAGTTTAACCTGTGTTAAACCTATACTTATAAATTCCCCTTGGCATCAAAATACAAAGTCAGTTCAAGTCTGTCTGTTGGCCTGGAAGTTTATAACCGATACCAGTTCTCAAACGTGATGGCCCAAGGAGAACCTCACACGGCCATGGGTCCTCTGGAGCTGACATCTCTCTCAGCCTCCTGACTGAGACAAAAACCCTCCAGGGGACCCTTTGCCCCCTTCATCTGCCTTTGCTCCCCCTACTTTGTGCTTTAGGAGGAGTGAGCAACCAGAGGAGCTTTGGAAAGAGAGTTGAAGGGGATTTTGGGAAGGGAGGACTTGAGTTGACCTTGGTTGATACACCCTAGACCTGGAGAGCTTGGGTAGTCACCCATGAAAAAAGCAGGAGGGAATCAGAGTTTGTAAAGTTTGAAAAGAGATTGGACAGAGGAGTGGCCAGTTGGGGACGTTCCTGGGGGCCTTGGGGACTCTGAAAGGAGTGGTTGTAACCTGTTCCTAAGAAAGTTAATAAGGCCCGGTGAGAGAAGCAGCTTGTGCTGAGGCCTGGGGATGGAAGTGAGCGACAACTGGGGAGGAGGAGCAGGGACTGCAGGGTTGGGTTACAAGAGGAGTCAGCTTGTGCAGGGAGCCGGCCAGGGAGGCCCACGGTGACTCAGCCTGAGTCAAGCGGAGGCCAGCCAAGCCACCTGAGTAACACGAAACTGTGAAGCTATACCTTTTGTAACAGGGAGCTGGTTTGTGGCCCAGGATCCACTTTTTCAGTGGCACTGTGGTTTGGCACCTCTAACAAACAGCTGCCTGTGTGCTGTGTTGTAATGATTATTTGGGGGATGTGAGAGACGTGAAAGGAGAATGCGAGCTTGAAAGAGGAAATCTCCCCCTCCCTGGCTAGTGGTAGCAGAAACTGCTCAGAGAGGCAGGGCCTCGGGTACGCAGCCCAGTGAAGGACTCTGGTTTTGGAGGAGGGCTGGATCATGGATACCAGAGGCAGCTCTGTAGGAGAGGTGGGTGCATTGGGTCTGAACCAACCCTTCCGCAACCCCTTCAGCACGTAAGTAAACTCTCCAAAGGCAGTGGGGACCTCACAGGAACCAGAGGACGTGGCTTGTCCCAGCTCTGTGACATTGGGCTACTCTGAGTCTCTTCTGTAATAGAAGACCATCACGTACTTGGCATTCATGAGCCTGGGTAGAGGTGACTGCCAAGTCCGGGTCTGATTGCTCTCTTCCTGCTCTGATTGCTCTCTTCCTGCTCTGATTGCTCTCCACTTGGATAGAGCCATGTGTCTACCCATGGCTTTACCCCAGGGCTAAGGCTGCGTTTTTCTTAATCTCTCTCTTTTTACAATCTCTCTCCCAACGCCTAGTCCAGGGCCTTGCATCGGGTAGGTACGAGACAAATATGTTCTGAATTAAATAAATGGGAGGAAGGTGAGGGACTTTTCCCCTGACCCTCATGCTGGACCCATTGTTGATGTCACCTGTAACAGCCTGCATTCTGTTTTCGGGTGCAGTGGCCACGCAGCACATAGGCAGTGGTAAGGACTCAGGAGGTCAGGAGGGTAGTGGGTCCGTGTGAAAGCTGGCCCCCAGCCGTGCTCCACATCTCTGCTCCGATGTACAGAGAAAGTTTTTTCCTTCAGTTTTTTTTTTTTTTCTATGGGAGTAAAACTGGAAATGCAAGCCTGGTCCGAATCAGAATGCCCAGTTTCAGGCTCCATTGAACCCCTTGGTAGAGTCTGGCATGGCCATACTTCTTCACTATCTAAAACATTTGACTTTTTTTTCAGTTCGAGCCAAGCTTTTGCAAAACTTGTCAGTTCCCATAGATATGTGTCTCTTTGGTTAATTGGCCGGTTGCTGCCTTGCTCTCGAATGACCTGTTCCCTCTAGGCTCCTCCTTTCCCTCTTCTTCTATTGTACCACCTCCTCATCTTTCTTCTCTTCCCCTTCTTTCTCCTCCTCTTTCTCCCCTCTGCTCTTCTCCCCTACTCCTCTCCCCCTCATTCTTTCCCTCTCTCCCTTCTTCCCTTGCTCCCACCTTCTGTCCCTCCTTCCTTCTTTCTATGATGGAGCCATTTCCCTTCCATTCCTTGTGGCTTGGTCTCCTCCTCAGAGCCTCTCTAATGAATACACAGCCATCACCACCCCATGTTCTCTTTGTGTTCCTAGGCAACAGCTGACTGGTGTGGAGCCAAGCTCCTGTCACCTAGTTAGTACCTAAGCTCCTGCCCTCTCCTTTCCCTCTGGCTGCCCTCCCATTATCTTCCAACACATCAACCAGCACTTCCACAGAAAGAGAGAGCAAAAAGTAAATTACGGCCACACTCCGCTTGACGAGGTGAATATGTTCCGAGAAATGCATCATTAGGCAATTTTGTCGTGCGAACATCATGCAGCGCACTTACACAAACCTAGATGGTGTAGCTTACCATACACCTAAATTACATGCTGTAGCCTGATCGCTCCTAGGCTATATATAAGCCAGTGCAGCATGCCACTAACTGTATGAATACAGCAGGCGATTGTAACGCAAAAGTGTGGATTTGTGTATCTAAACATAGAGAAGGCATATAAAAGTAGAGTGTACAAGATAAAAAGTGGTACACCTGTGTAGGATGCTTGCCGTGGATGGAACTTGTAGGGCTGGAAGTTGCTCTGGGTCAGTGAGTGAGTGAGTGGTGAATCAATGTGAAGGCCTAGGACATTGCTGTACACTGCTGTAACTTTGCCAACACTGTACGCGTAGGCTATGGCAAATTAATAAAACAACATGAAATTAAATCAAGCGCAAGAGAAAATGATGCAATCAAGAGAGAAGGTAAACAGAAGATGTATGACGCTGCTGCTGGCATGTCATGGCATACTATTTTACAGCACAGTTTTTCATAAGTGGAAAAAGTACACTCTAAAATAATGATAAAAAGTATAGTGTAGTAAATACATAAACAGTAACAGCTATTTATTGTTTTGTCAAGTATTACGTACTGTACATAATTATATGTACTATACTTTTATACAACTGCAGTGCACTGGGTTTGTTTACACCAGCACCGCCACAAACACACGAGTAATGCATCAGGCTATGACATTAGGACAGCTACAACGTCACTAGGCAATAGGAATTTTTCAGCTCCATTACTGGTATAATCTTATGGGACCACCACGGTCTGTGCAGTCCGTCATTGACTGAACACCATTATGCGGTGCATGATTGTGTAAGAAATATTTCTAGTTGGTTGAAGTCAGGAGAGTGCTGAAACTATTGGCTAAGATGACGTCTTTGGATTGTTCGTGTTGGAAATGCATCTGGGCTTTCACTGTCCACCATTGGCGAGGGCATTGTGAGTTGGTTGAAGCTCTATGTATCTTCTGGGGTAAACTTTGTATTAGGGAGGCGATTTAGAGTTGGAGTTAAGAGCATGGACTCTGGAGCCAGGCTGCCTTGGTTTGAACTTTCAGAGTCACCCATTCCTAGCTGTGTGACTTAACCTCTCTGTGGCTTAGTTTTTTCAGGTAAAAAAGTAGAAATCATGGCACCCACCTTGTAGAGTTGTTCTGAAGAATAAATTAGTTAATATGTGTAAATCTATTAGAACAGTAGATAGTTAGAACTTCATTGTACATGTACATGTTGGTTACCTACTATGTGCCACAATCTGTTAGGTGCTGATGCGTGTGTTTGTGTGTGTGAGAGTGACAGATATTCTTATAAAATATATCAAAAATTGTAAGTGATGGTAAATGTTAAGCAGGAAATGTATTTGAGTCATGATGAGAGGGAAGGGTTCTTTTTTGACCTACGGAAAACGGTCAGGGAAGGCCTTACTGAGGGCTGAGTGTTTAGACCGAGCCTGAAGGACCAGAAGGAGGCAGTCAGGTGAAGATTGTGGGAAGAACAATCTAACCAGAAGGAACAGAGGCTCAGAGGCCTGAGGTGGGAAGGAGTCCGGGATACCTGAGGAACTGGAAGGGGGCCAGTGTGGGGGAGAGAGGGTGCGTATCAGTCAGGTGCCCCAGTTGTTGATGGTTGCAAAGAAGAGCTCATCTGAATTGGTAAGAAGGATGGTCTCCAGCCTCCCTGACCTATGAATGCCAACAGAAACCTTTATCTGCCTTTTATGTAAATAACCTGTGAGAAAACACGAGCTTTGGCAGTGGTTTTCTGATTTCCTGCCTTTTTGGTTCTTGGACCAAGGAGAGGTGTTGGTGAAGATAGTGAGTGAAAGGCACCCATTGTCCAGGGGGGGACCTGAGCTGATGTAGAGTAAACAGAGATTATGATGAGTCTGAAGCAAGGCCCGTGTCTAAATATTTACCAGAGTCCTGGAAATAAAATTGTCCAAATATACAAACCCCACCTTCTCCTTTGTCCCAATCCAGGAAGTGTGATTCCCTGAGACATGGCAAGGGTCAAACTTCTCCCATAAAAAGATATCTTAGGAAGGGACTCAAAAAATGTGAATTCAGATTAAAGACCAGCTCCCCAGAGGAGAAGGGAGGAATCTGAAATATGAGCGTGATGCAGACATGCACGTGATATTCCTGAGTTTACAGGGAGAGGGCTGGGGCCCTGGCTGGACCGTGCCCCTTGGTGGGAGTCCAGAGGAGGATGCCTGGGGAAGGATGAAAGTCAGCACGGTGCCTGTGGCCTCCGCTTCGGACCCTTGGATGTCAGTCACGTCGGGCTGCAAGTCCTTGTGGAAATCATGTCACTTTTCTGGTCCTCGGTTTTCTTACCTATAAAATTCAGATGAGAGTAATACCCACCTCACAGGTTGTGTGAGATTGAAATAAGATGAGGTGAAGGAAGTGCCCAGCCCCAGACTTGGCTTCAAGGAGGCTCTGTAATATTTAGTCACCCTCTGTCCATTTCTTAAAAGGGGAGACAGAGCTGGAAGCAGAAGCCATCTCTAGAGCTCTGGGCATTCTGGGTATTATATGGCCTGTGAAGCAAAAAAGCAGTTTTCTGAAATTAGCTGAGTGCATTTGCCATTTGGACTGTGAGGATCTTGCTCCCTCCAAGAGAAAATGAGCATTCTGACTCTTAAGGAAAATTCAGGGCACACTATGCAAGCGTGAGCTGTGTAAAAGAATCATCATCAATATTTCTTCAACATCGCATGCCCACGTGGGGCAAAACTTTCTTGAAAGGTTCTCATATTGTCACCTCATTAAAGCCTGTATACGTTTATCATGGAGGAAACTGAGGGTCAAGGCAGTAACGTGATTGGCTCACAATCACCTAATTTGCTCTGGCAGAACCAAGGTTAGAACCAGGTAACAAGCCTCCTTATGTACTTAGAAGGAGGGGAAGAAGAGGGGGTCCACCTATTAATTAAGTTTTCAAGTGTGATACAGGGTGCTTTTGTCAAATCCATTGGCAGCCTCTGGCTGTACAGCTAGGAAGACACACACGTCTATTGTCCACTGACTTAGGCAATTCTCGACTCCTGGGTTAGTGGTCCTGAGTGTGCACATGCTATCTTACCTTCCTGAGCGTATGAAAGAAAAAATAAAGTTAATGTGTAAACTTGAATCACTTTTTTTCTTCTGGGCTCTTGTTTTGTTTCCATTTGAAAATGGAAGGTTGACCTTAATCATTTCAAGATAATTCTAACATCAGATGTCTGGGCGAAGATGTCTAATTTCTATTTCCTGTCACACAAAACCTAAGTTTAGTTAGGTAGCATTCGATGACATTTTCTTTTTAAAACTTAAAAAAAAATTTTTTAATACTTAAAATTTTTTAAATTTATTTATGTTTAGAGAGAAGGGAAGAGAGGGAGAGAAACATCAATGTGTGAGAGACACATCAATCGATTGCCTCTCACACACCCTTACCCAGGGACCTGGCCCACAACCCAGGCATGTGCCCTGACTGGGAACCAGACCAATGACCCTTCGGTTTGCAGGCTGGTGCTCAATCCACTGAACTACACCAGCCAAGGCTCAATGACATTTTCATGTCTTTTTCTACATCCTCCACCCCCAAATAAACAGATAACTTCCCTGCATGCTTTATTCTTATACCTCAGTGAATGTATGCGAGTGAATGTGAGACAGCTCTGAAATTGTTGCCCTTTATCGTTAATGGTCTTAAGAAAATTGTGTTCCAGTTACATAATTTGACAAACTGGTTGTGGGAAAATGGGTAGCAGGAGGGCCGTGGTAAAGACCTTTAACACTCTGGAGATTAGGTAGGGGATTTTGGGGAGAGAGCCTCTTTCACCCAAACATGTGGTCCCCCACATCCTAGCTTCTCAATTTTTTAGCTAGTCATTGTGCTCCTGCTCTGGAAGAGAGGCCAAGACAAGATTAAGGTGAGAACAGCAACTTTCAATACAGTCTAGTCAGGCTTCTCAAACTTTATTGTGCAGAACAAGTCACCTGGAGAGCTGGTGACTCTGAATTAGCAGGTCTGGGATGGGGACTGAGGATTTGCATTTCTCATAAACTCCCAGGTGGAGCTGATGCTCCTGGCTCGCAGAACACTCTGTGAACACCTGTGGTTCAGGGAGCCCATTTCTAGAGCTGGGTTAAGCACTGAGGGAGTGATCATTACATGGAATCACGTCTGCCTTTGGTTCAAGATGCAGGCCCTGCTAGCTTTCGACTTCTGACATCAATAGTTAGTAGAGAGAAATGAATTTGGCCAGATGTTTTCCTTGGTGGTTTAAGTAGTTTTCCCTTCAGAGAAGGCTCATAGGAAAACATCAAATTTGTGCCAAACCCTGGAAGGACTGAACTGAAAAAATTTTCAGTGATAGAGTCCTTGTATTGTTAAAGCAAACCAAATTAGCGTGATCAGGAGTCTAACTTGCAATGAGAGGAAATCTGTTCTTGTTGAATGGTCACCATAACTTAGAGGCAGGTTCTCTGACAGTGATGGGAATGAGAGGGACAGGATTAGTCCTCACCACTGTCAAAGCCCCATGGCTGAGTGGCAGGTTTAAAAAAGGATTCGAAACCACTTGATGTTAAAACCAGATGGGAAGTCAAGAAGTAGAGCCTGGTATGTTGTAAGTAGCCCGTGTCTGGAGTGGTCCATTTGGGTCTGAGGCCCACCTGGGGATAGTTGGGGCTGAGGATAGCAGAGAGCAACAAGGATGGTGCGTTTTAAGTCCATAGACAGTGAGGAGCAGACACATTGGGAGAGGAAGCTTAGCATGGAGAAGATTTGAGAGTGGGTACCACCCCTATGCTCTGATATTGGGAGGGCTAGCTTGTGGAAGAGAAATTTAACTAGTTCTGTGTCTCTCCAGAGGGCATAAGGAGGACTCACTGGCAGATTTCAGATCAATATAAAGACGGACATTTTAACCACTAGAGTTGTTCCATTTGGATTCAGCTGCCTTGTAAAGTGAGGAGTTCTCTGTAAGCATCCAGAAGCTGAACATCAAGCTGTGACATCTGTGGGTCCATCCAACTCTAGAAGGTTCTATGGTTCTATAATTTCTTCATGTTTCCTTTCCTGCCAACTTTCTAAGATAGGAAATACAGACAGTAAAATGTGATTTTGAATTCCCTAAAGTCAAAGGAAAACATAGTCTTTTTGCCTTATGTCTTGTGACATTATGTTATTTTCCAGTTACAATGCTCTCACATCTCTTGGGTTTAGTTAGATCCAGCTCATCTTGCACAGAGAAAGCAAAACCATCTTGATACTTATAATGGTTTCCTGAGCCCCCTTAGGGGATGAGGAAGGCTTGGAAAGAAGTGTCAGAAACAAGATCAAGCTGGGGAAATTTTAGATGAAGTCTACAATTCTGTGCTCAGAAGGAACGTGGGAGAAAATTACAGAGAAGAACACGTCACTGGGTGACTCCCTGGTTGGGACATCATTCCCAAATGGGCATAAACCTGGGTGAGGGTTTGGGAAATCAGAGTGATGAAAGCGTTGTTAATGAGTGCCAGTGAGAGGAAGGGCAGTGTGAAAACCTGGCGTGGGAGAGCAGGTGATAAAGCAAAGGTGTCTATATCAGCTTGCATGGGCTGCTATAACAAAATATCACAGACAAGGTGGCTAAAACAACAGAAAGGTATTTTGTTTCATCGTTCTGGAAGCTATAAATCCAAAATCAAGGTGCTCTCAGGGCAGGTTTCTGGCGAGACCTGTCTTCCTGGCTGATAGATGGCTGCCTTCTCTCTTGGTGCTCACGTGGCCTCTTTGTGTACACATGGACCAGTCCTACCAGATTAGGGACCCACCCTTATGACCTCATTTAACCTTAATTTCTCTGCTAAAGACCCTATCTCCAAATACAGTCACATGGGGATTTAGGGTTTCAACATTTAAATTTGGGGGAACATAATTCGGACTAAAATAGTGTTCACTGTAGTTCTTGTAAATTGTCCTTGAGGGTGAACTGAATGTCGTCTTGGGGAGGAGAAAGGACACTGACTGAGGGCCAGCTGAGTGTCATCATTACTGATTCATGATCTCATTTGGCTCCTGCACAAGGCTGTCACGAGAGCAGATTGAAGCTCACAGATGTTATGATCACCCAGATAGTGAGATCAAGAAAGCCTACCAACTCTAATTTAGAAGCTCACGCAGCCATATCACTAGAGGGTATTTCGACTGAAATCTTGCTGAATTCCTAGGGACTATGTCTTTAAACTTGGAGTTGCCAAAGAGGTTGCTTGGCAAGTCCATTTGGGTCTGGGACGGTCTCTGAACAGGGAAGTGATGTGACTGGAGTTGTGCTTTGGGGACATAACTGGCCATGTGGGTGGGGGCGGTGACTGGAGATCATCTAGACGCCTAATGCCATGGTCCTGTTGAGAAATAATGACAGCCAGCAAGGGCAATATAAAGAGTGCTAGATTCCCATGACATTTTGAAGGCAGGCAGGGTTTGACAAATGATCGAGTGCAGATCATGGGGCAAAGGGAGGCTAAGGTGAGCAACTGGGAGGACAGCAGTGCCCCTGATAGAAATGAACTGAACCTGGACCCCATGTGGTACCCCCAAAGCTCTCCTGGCCTCCAGTCCATTAGGTGGAATGTGAGGAGGTACCTCAGAAAAGCCTACAACAGTTTAGAGTCCAATACTCCCTTTGGGGGATGTTGGAAAGGACTTCTTGAACTTAAGGTTAATCTAATGCAGTTAATCATTGCTGGTAATTATGTCCTTAATAGTACATTAGGCTTAATAATTTATTAAGTGAGATGATAAGTGAAGAGATAATGGAGTCAGGACAGGCAGGCTGCATGGATAAGGGAATTTTGAGAAAAATGGACTGTTATCCCCATCAAGCTTTGAGGAGAAAAAAGTGGATCTTTAAACAGACTACTTTCCTTCCAGTTTCTCCTTCTCCTCTATTTCCTTTTTCTTCCTTCTCTCCTCCTCCTGCTCTTTCTTCTTGAAGCACACAAAGCGTTTTAATGTTTGTGTTGTAAGGAAGGCAAGAGGCAGTTGGGGCCAGTGGAACTTTTCACACCATGAGAATTTCACTAATAGAGGTGATAGTAATTTACTTCTTTGGCAAAATTTACTGGGTCCAATTCTTTTAACAAAGGCAAGCGTGTCTACATTATACAACACACTTTAAAGTACAGATGACCAAAGATTAAAATTCTTTATATATGTATATGTATTTAGAGAGAGGGGAAGGGAGGGAGAAAGAGAGGGAGAGAAAGATCAATGTGTGGTTGCCTCTCACGTGGCCTGCACTGGGGACCTGACTGGGAATCGAACCAGTGACCCTTTGGTTTGCAGCCCGTGCTCAATCCACTGAGCTATACCAGCCAGGGCAAAGATTAAAACTCTTAAGTGGCAATAATCAAAGTATGCAGATGCAGTTTCCCTTTCTTTTTTTTTTTTTTTAAATTTATTATTTATTTATCTTTTAGAGGGGAAGGGTAGGAGAGAAGGAGAGGGAGAGAAATATCAATGTACGGTTGCCTCCCGTGTGTCCCCTGCCGGGAACTGGCCTGCAACCCAGGCATGTGCCCTGACTGGGAATCGAACCGCGATCTTCTGGTTCGCAGGCCCGCGCTCAATCCACTGAGCTACACCAGCCAGGGCGCAGTTTCCCTTTCTTAATGAGTAGTGTTCACCCAGTTACTCAAGTACCGAATTTAGGAGTTACCCTTGATTACTCTCTCTCTCTCTCTCATTTCCCACATTTGATCTATCCGCAAGGCCCCTTAACTGTTTCCATAACAGAACTTCATCTCTACGATCGTCTTTGTCTCTACTGCTGTCACCCAGGACCAAGTCACTGTTCTCGTTCACCCAGATGCAGCAACAGCCTCACACATGGTTTCTCTTTTGTCCCTTGTCCCCAACACTACACTTTCCACACACTTGAGAGCAATCTTTAAAAGCAAATTAGATTCTGTCCCTGCTCTGCCTGAAACCCTCCAGTGCCTTCCCATCACACTTGCAATAAAATTGACACTTCCGACTTCCGGCCAAGATGGAGGTGTAGGCGGACACACTGTGCCTCCTCTCACAACCAAAATTAAGGACAACAAATATTTAGAAACGAGGAAACAACCAGAACTTATAGAAAATTGAACTGTACGAAAGTCCAACAACCATTCATCCAGACCGGTAAGAGGGGCGGAGTTGAGGCAGGAAAAAGTGGAGGTGTGGACCCGGGAACGCAAGCAGCAGCGGCTGGTGGTCCCCGGGCCCACAGACGGCAGTGGGCGGACTCCAGGCACAGGGGGGCAACTGTGCAGACCCAGTGAGGCCGCACAAGGCAGCTGGCTGACCAGGTGGTCCCACATTTGCCCGAGCAGACGGTCCAGGCAGAGGGGAAGTGGCGGAAGGGACTGAATCCAGGAGAGAGCGGAGCAGGTGCCATTCTTCCCTCTCAGACCCCGCCCCCACATACAGCGTCACAACCCAGCGACTGGGCTGCCCCGCCCTGAGGAACACCTAAGGCTCCACCCCTTACTACGTAATAGCTGTGACCAGACTAAAACCAAAACAAAACAAAACAAAAACCCACCAAAAATGGCTCAAGCCGGAAAACAAATCAAAGCTCCAGAGCCAATTCCTCTAAGCCATGAAGAGATAGCCAACCTATCAGATGCACAGTTCAAAGCACTGGTCATCAAAATGCTCACAGAATTGGTTGATTTTGCTCACAAATTAGATGAAAAAATGCAGGCTACAATACGTGAAATGAAGGAAGACGCATGGGGAACCGATAGAGATGGAAGGAAAACTGGGACTCAAATCAATGGAGTGGACCAGAAGGAAGAAACTAACAACCAAATAGAAAATGAGGAAGAAACAAGAATTCAAAAAAATGAGGAGAGGCTTAGGAACCTCCGGGACATCGTTAAACGTCCCAACATCCGAATTATAGGGGTCCCAGAAGGGGAAGAAGAGCAACAAGTGGAAAACTTATTTGAACAAATAATAAAGGAAAACTTCCCCAATCTGGCAAAGGAAATAGACTACCAGGACGTCCAGGAAGCTCAGAGAGTCCCAAAGAAGTTGGACCCAAGGAGGAACACACCAAGGCACATCGTAATTACATTAGCCAAGATTAAAATGAAGGAGAGAATTCTAGAAGCAGCAAGGGATAAGGGGATAGTCACCTACAAAGGAGTTCCCATCAGACTGTCAGCTGATTTCTCAAAAGAGACCTTGCAGGCAAGAAGGGGCTGGAAAGATATTTGAAATCTTGAAAAGCAGGGACCTGCATCCAAAATTGCTGTATCCAGCAAAGCTGCCATTTAGAATGGAAGGACAGATAAAGCGCTTCTCAGATAAGGTCATGTTGAAGGAGTTCATCATCACCAAGCCCTTATTATATGAAATGTTAAAGGGACTTTTCTAAGAAAAAGAAGATAAAAAATATGACAGTGAAAAGACAGCAAACTCACAGCTATTAAGAACCACATCTAAAACAAAAGCAAACTAAGCAGCTAGAATAGGAACAGAACCACAGAAATGGAGATCATATGGAGGGTTAGCAACAGGGGAGTGGGAGGAGGAGAGAGGGGGAAAAGGTACAGAGAATAAGTAGCATAGATGGTGGGTAGGAAATAGACAGGGGGAGGGCAAGAATAGTATGGGAAATGTAGAAGCTAAAGAACTTATGACACATGGACATGAACTAAAGCGGGGAATGTGGGTGGGAGAGGGTGTACAGGGTGGAGGGGAATGATGGGGGAGAAATGGGACAACTGTAATAGCATAATCAATAAAATATATTTAAAAAAATCGACACTTCCTATCCTGGCCTGCTAGCACCTATGCGATGTATCCCCGCCCAGCTTTTAGCATCTCCGCATACCACCTCTCTCCATGCCCACCACACTCCTGACACTCTGACCTTTGACATTCACCTTGCTTCTCAACCATGCCGACCTTCCCACTCAGCGAGTCTTTGCTGGAATGTCTTCCCTCTGCTCTCAGTGTGGTTGATTTCTTTCATTATTCTGATCTCAGCTTAGAGGTTAAGCCGCATGGAGGGAATGTCCCCCGACTCTCCAGGCTAAAGTAGTCTCTCTGTCACAGCTTCTCTCTCTTCTTCCCAGTACTTACCATTCTGTCATCTTTTTTTTTTTTTGGCTTATTTATTTATGTTTCCTCTGTTAGATATAGACTTCTGGAGTGTAGGGATTTTTTTTGCCTGTGCTATTCATAGCAGAATCCCACGTGTCTGGAACAGTGCTTGACACATTGAATACATGTGTAGAGTGAATGAAGGAAGGAAGGCATTTATACCACTACTTCTTCCTCATTCTAGAGACCTCCTTTCAGCCTGGCCTTCAGGGATCTCCCCCTCTGACTTGGCACTAAGCACCCAACTGTCTTATATTGAGTGTAGGGTCTGGTACAGTTAGGACAGCTTTTTTGGAGTGACTTGTGTTTGGGGAAATATGTTTTTTGTTCCAGACTTGGAACCTCTTAGGGATAGACAAATAACTACAAGCCTCCCCCACCATTCACTTAGCGAGAATTGGGGTAATTATACTAGTTTGGTATTTATCAAATGCTGCCATCCCTTCTGCTCCCGGGTATGAGAGGGCTCTGGAACTTCCTAGAGTTCTCTTGAGCCTCGGAGGCAGTTGAGTTGATGGCACGATATCGTGACTGGTCAGTGCAAGCTCTTTATCTTGTTTCCCCTGGTATTTTCCCTTCCAGGTTTTTACTTTTGGGTATTTAGTATAAGTTCTTCCAATTTGTCTTCTGACCTGTGTATTGAGACATATTGAAAAATGCAATGTTTTGTGCATTTGTCTCTGGGTCTCTGGGATCTTTGTAAAAATAAAAATACTGTATCAATTAGAGAGTTATTATTATTATTAATATCATCCCCTGTTACTTGGGAGCACATGGAATCACAGAGTTTAACAGCTAGGAGGAGTCACTTGGAACTCCCTGGCTCCCTTCTCTGACAGGCGACAGGACTGAGGCCAAGAGGCTTCCTTTATCAAACTGTCCCCATTTACTGAGAACCTTATATTCATCAAGGTCCCAAGCCAGGAGTGCTGGACGACACAGAGACGATTGGCACAGGCTCTGCTCCTGAGCCCACAGCTTCCTGGGAGACTTCTAGGAAAGGCCTGGTAGGCTGCGGGGCTTCCCATGTCTCCTACGCTCTGGTGCACTGGGCTCACAAAGGACTCGCAGACCATCTGATTCGGGGATACAGCCTGCTGGCTCTTCCTTAATTCTTTCCTTTTCCTCTTCACTATTATTACGCAAGTCCCCATAACCACCTTCAGAACCAGCAGTCCTGACAGATCCAGCACAATCAAGTCCCTGGCCTTCTTCTGCTCTTTCTTGTCCTTCTCTTGGCCGACCTGTCTCTTCTCTCTTCGGTTCACCCTTGAGCATCCTGAAGGGGCATAGAGTCCTCACCCTACTTCGTCTTTGTGTTTGCAGATTGGAGCTTCTCTCTTCGCCAGCAACATCGGAAGTGGCCACTTCGTGGGGCTGGCCGGGACGGGAGCAGCTGCGGGCATCGCCACGGGGGGCTTCGAATGGAACGTGAGTAACATCAGAGACACCGTGTCCTGGCGCTAGAAGGAGCGTTAGCAGTCAGCCAGTTCGATCTGTGCTCGGAGGTAGATGCTGTAGATGCTAGGGGAACCTCTCTGGCAACCCTGCGACGCAGGGGAAGGAGGGGCCCCAGGGTCCCGCTCTCCTCCTACTAGAGTAGTGTGAGAAGACCACTGATGCAAAGCAATAGCGTTTCTCTCTCCTCTCAACAAGCCAAGCGCTCCTCTACCCTTTCAGCCATATTGGAGGTTTGGAAATGCTTATCATCAGATTTCCATGATGATAATTATTTATTTTTTAAAAGGTCTCTAAATGGTAGTTTACTTTTCGTAAACCAGAGAAGAGGAAAAATAGCTGGGAGGTCACTGGACAGTCACGAGGGGTCCCCTCCACGTTGCTCAGCTACCACCATTCCCGTGGGCCCCGCCTGCCCTGATGGCTTCGTAGGGCGTTGTCCTCAGAGCCCAAAGAGAAACCGCTGGGCGATTGTTCTGCAGTCGCTGGGGGGCCTCCAGGTAGCATGATCTGACTCCGTTTCTTTTTTGGTTTTAGGCCCTGATTTTTGTGGTTGTGCTGGGCTGGTTGTTTGTCCCTATTTACATCAAAGCTGGGGTAAGTACCTGTTACTCCATCTACTGCGGACCGATGGACACACACACACATACACATAAGTGCTTGGTCCCCCTGAAAGGCAGAGGAGACTTTTCAGGATAAATGGCAGAGAAAGCCTGTGCCTTGGCTTGCTTTTCCAGGTTATAAAGTTCCCGATTGCTCCTAGCGACTTTAAATGGATCCACTAAGCCATGGCTTGCTCCTCCTGAACAATCTCGCTCTGTTCAGAGCCCTCTGAAGCATCATGGCCTCTTATGCTGGGTGTGTGTTTACAAGGCACTGCCCTGCACTTGCTTATGATACAAAACCATGTGCCCCTACCTCTGGAAGGGTCATATTTCCCCTTCCTCTATGTATATCAGCAGGTTTCTTCGCTGAGCATGCAACTGGCAGTCACCGATCAAATGCAGCTCTCAGAGAAAGCTCTATGACCTTTTACCTAAGGCAGCTTTGATATCCTTGCTTCAGTGGGATATAACGAGTAACTCCTACACGGAAGTCTACTGAAAGCCATGTGGAAGAAACACAGGGCAGACTCTGCAGCTTCTGGAGGCTGTTGGTGACACGTGTCTGAACCCAGGAGGCAACGGGCTCTGGGTTGAGGGAACAAGGCAGAGTGTGGTTGACACTTGCAGAAAGGAACTGGGAGCGCAGTTGAGCAGGCCACAGGCGCACTCCGTGGTGAGGGCTGCGTGCAGGGCAGGGCAAAGGGCGCAGCCAGCCTGGCCACCTTGTTCGGTGCATTGAAAAGTGGCTATTGTCCTTACGCCTTGTGCGCAAGTGGCGCCGAGTGTAGGATTATCTATTTATCCACCCCCACCTCCTCCAGGGCAAAGACCTGCTGTCTTGGTTATGTGCAGTCATGTGTTTATTTTAAAAAGTGTTAATAAGGCACCTTCTACCTCCTGGGATAAAACGCAGCTACCTCTGCAGTAAGGCATGTGGGACTGAGACGAGCACATGGCTGGAGTATGGCCTCCTGGACACGTCACAGGCTTCTCTGACCAACGAGGGTTAGGCCACCCTGGTAGATGCCACTCTTCTGCTTGCTCTGGCAAGAAGACCACTCTGGCTGCAGCGGCCCCCATTCCATCCCGTGCAGGTGGTGACGATGCCAGAGTACCTGAGGAAGCGATTTGGAGGCAAGCGGATCCAGGTCTACCTCTCCATCCTGTCCCTGTTGCTCTACATTTTCACAAAGATCTCGGTGAGTCCACTGCCCGGCGAGGCTGGGCACTGGTACCCCAGCAAGGGACAGCGCTATACTTTTCTATTAATTCAGTTCCTTAAGCCTTCTTGCTCCTTAGGGTAAAGTCCTATGTCATGCATCAAGGAGCCAACACAGGGAACTCCTTATCCTCTACCGTGGAGAAGGTCAAAAACATAAACAGGTTCAGGAAGGTTCAGGGAAAGCTGTTCTTAATAGAAGATTAAGAGGGAGTCAGGGATGTCTGAGGGCTGGCTCCAAACTTAGATGTGGCCATGGCTTTGTGCCCTCTCAGGGTCAGAACCTGGTTTCCGGTGACGTTTCTGAGGCCCTTAAACATGGGCAGTCAGTGACCATCTCAAGAGAGATTCTCCCTCTTCCTTTCTGGATGGAGAAACAAGAACCCTGGGGATGGAAAGTGCCTGCTCAGGGTCCTGAATCAGGAATTGGACCCAGACCTCTGGCTCCAGCTCCCTGGCCTTCGCACTGTGCAAGACTTCTTCCGTGTGCTTGGAACCAGCGCCCTGGGCCTCTAGTCCCTAACCGTCTGCGGGATTCCTCCTCTCTCTGAACTCAACCCCCGGGGCCCCTCCCCCTCTCATTTAGCCCAGCTCTCCAACCCTCCTCCCTCTGGCAACCATCAGTCTGTTCTCTATGAGTCTGTTTCTGTTTTGTTTGTTCATTTATTTGTTCTTTAGATTCCACATATAAGGGAAATATATGGTATTTGTCTTTCACTGTCTGACATTTCACTTAGCATAAGACTCTCTAGGTCCATCCATGCTCTTGCAAATGGTAAGATTTCACTCTTTTTGGTGGCTGAGTAATATTCCATTGTGTACATGTATCACAACTTCTTTATTGACTTGTGTGTAGATGGGCGCTTGGGTTGCTTCCATATCCTGGTTATTGTAAGTAACGCCGCCGTGCACATAGGGATGCGCATATTCCTTCAAAGCAGTGTTTTGGGTTTTTTCGAATATATGCTCAGCAGTGGAATTGCTGGGTTATAAGGCAGTTCTATTTTCAATTTTTTGAGGAACCTCCATACTGGTTTCCACAGCGGTGTCACCTATCTGCATTCCCACCAACAGTGCACGAGGGTTCCCTTTTCTCCACGGGTTGTCTGTCTTTTTCGCTGTTGAGCTGAAAGTGTTTTTATGTATTGTGGATAGTAGACCCTTATCAGATGTATGATTCACACAGATTTTCTTCCATTCTGTAGGCTGTCTTTTCACTTTCTTTCTTTTTTTTTTAAATTTTTTTTTAAGATTTTTATTTATTTATCTTTAGAGGGGAAGGGTAGGAGAAAGGGGGAGGGAGAGAAATATCAATGTAGGGTTGTCTCTCGTGTGTCCCCTGCTGGGAACTGGCCTGCAACCCAGGCATGTGCCCTGACAGGGAATCGAACCGCGATCCTCTGGTTCGCATGCCCGCGCTCAATCCACTGAGCTACACCAGCCAGGGCTCACTTTCTTGATAGTGCCCTTTGATGCATGAAGGTTTTAAATTTTGATGAAGTTTATCTACTTTTACTTTTGTTGCACATGCTTCTGTGATCATTGAATTCACCAATTCTGTGACACCAAAAAAATCCGTTAACAAAGCTGAGGTCCGGAAGATGGACTCTTACGTTTGCTCCTTAGAGTTTTATAGTCTTAGCTCCTACATTAGGTCTTCGACTCATTCTGAGTTAATTTTTTGCATACGATGTGAGGTAGGGACTCAACTTTATCCTTTTGCATGTGGATATCCAGTTCTACCAGCCCCATTTTTGAAGCCTGTCATTTCCCCATGGAAAGGTCTTGCACGTACGTTTTTTACACAACTCACTGAAAACCTGTTCACGCCCTTAGGGTCCAGAGGGCTTTGTCCTGGAGTTGGGACTGACGCCCAGGGTCGCTGCTCCCTCCCCACCCAGTTTCCTGCTCGGTGTCTTTGTGCTTTTCCTGCCCATGGGACGATTCCGCTCTCTTCACTCTTTCCTTCCCCCCTTCGGGGTTAGTTTTCAGTTACTGTCCTATTTTATAAGAGATCAGTATGCAGAGACCGCACTGTGAAGAACTGGGAGGGGTAGAGAAAGCACTCTTCCTGAGGGGGATGGGCAGCAATGTAAGAGGAGAAAAAAAAATGTAAGTAGGGAGGGTGGGGAGGTCACCTTGAGCTTGTGGGGAAGTCGGCAAGGGAACAGTTCCTGGCTTCAGCTTGTGAGGTGGGACCTGTTTAGTGAACAAAGAGAGAATGGCACCTGGACTCCCCTTCTCAGGAGCAAGACTTGTCCAAGTCCATAGTTCAAACAGGTGCAAGTCTGTAGACTGCTGTTGCCATGGAAAGGGCACTTTTTGTCCTCAAAGCTGGCAGAGGGGTAGTCATACAAATAAATGAAGGGCCCAGCCTCGCTCCCTGCCTTCCCCATTGCCTCACTTACTGCTCGGATTACTGATTAAACCTCCCTGGACATGGGCACTCCCAGGTAGCTGAGGGGCAGCCTCCCTCAGCTCAGGTCCTGATGGCGCCCACTAAGGGTAGCTAGCAGTCAGCTTTCTCGGAGTTCCGTGTTTACATAGTACTTGGCGTAGGCTGCTCCCTCTCCCTGTAATTTCTGGGGCTCCTTCCTGGAGGCCTGGCCCTGGGTCCTGCCTGCCCCACCTGCTTCCCAGAGGCAGCAGTCCCCTCAGTGATGCACAGGAAGGATGAGGGCTGCCCTTTATCCAGTGCCAGTCTCTCCTCAGCCTCCAGTAGGGGCCTCACTTACTCTCTTTCCATTTCTCATAAGAGTGTTGCATGGGTAGGGGTTTTAATTCTATTTTCCATTTCCTGGAAGAGAAAACCGAGTCTCAGAGAAGTTAGGTTCTTTGTCCCAAACCACATAACTGGTGCATGGCAAGGCCAGGACTGACTCTTGGGCGTCTTCAGCCCCGAAGTCTGTGTTCCCCACACAGCTCTCCTCCATGCTTGCATGGAATGAGGGCATAGGATGAAAGAACGGGGTAGACTCTCTCGTCCTAAGTCTACGCTCTCATTTTACAGATAGGGAAACTGAGGTCCTGACTGGGGACGGGACTCTGTGCAGTTAAACAGGAGCAGTACCAGGATGAGAAGCAGGAACTCTTGATACCGAGTCCATACCTTTTGGACATTATGTAACCTTTGCCCCTCCTCCTTGCCTTCTGTCTTTCAGTCTTTAGTACAGAGCAGGTAAAAATGGAAGACCTCGGGAAAAATTAAGATAGCCAGTTGAATGACCTTATAACACGAAAGAGTTTCTGAGAGGCCCGTGAGGAGAGAACATCAGCTGAAGGAGGGGCGTTCGGGCACCAGGGAAGGGAAGGGAAGGGTCCGAGGGGCAAGGCTTCGTCTTTATAAATTTCTCTGACATTAGGTCCACCCTGGGTCGTAGAGCCCGTGGGTCACATTGATCTTTGAAAGGTTTATGCTGATGTCAACCTGCCAGACACTCAGATTAAAATACACAGGAGTTCAGGGTTCATGGACAAAAAACAAAAATTGTTAGTTAACAAAGTGAGGGAGTCAAGTATTTACACTGCACATAAATATTAGTCAATTTTATTGTGTGTGCGGAGAGGCATGGATAATTTGCGATGGGTGAGAAGAGCAGCCTTGTGGGATCCATGTTGAGTCAGTGAATAACCAGGGACCTGCTAGGAAGGCTCGGGGAGGATGTGGGGATCCAGTGGGTATGTACTCGATGGCAGAGAAACCCGAGAGGTATGTCAGGTGCAGGGCCCAGATGTGACCCAGGCCCCTGAGCAGCGGTGCCGTGGGGCCGTGACTGTGGCTGCTATCTTGTGGCCACGTCCTTCTGGGCGCTGAGGCCCAGACTTGATGATTCCTCCATGTGCTCCTCTGAGTTTTATTGGCTCTGCCTGAGAACATTGTCCCATTGAGTTCTGAGAATCACTTTGTTCTGCCAGCATCAGGGCATCATATATCTTATTCAAATGTGCAGTCACTTGAGATAAAGCCTCAGATTTTATGGATTACAAGTGATGACCGATGACCCTGTCTCTGTTTCCTGGGGCTGTTGTCACAGAGCATGACTGCAATAAACCTTTACAGCAGCTTCACTAACCACGTTGGATCCCTGGGTGAAAACAAGAGCTTTGGCTTTTGCTTACAGTTTGAATGCTCATCACTTGCACCATTTACTTTCACAAATGGAAAGAGAAATTTGAGCAACGGGGCTCTCCATCTCAAATACCATTAGCAGGTGGGTTTACTGGATGCTCAGATACAACTAGAACCAGAAAGGACAGACAACACACGTGTGTAAATCACAGCATCTCAGAACATTAGAGTTGAGACAAAACAACCTGCCCGAGGCTGGCAGCCAGCGATGGTTATTCTAAGACGTTTTTCCAGCTGGGCCTATATTTTTACTGTTCCCCGTGAGTCCCGTGGAAAGTGTTCATCCAAACCTTCAAAGTGATGGGAACAAAGCTCATGTGCTAAATTCAACTTCCTGTTTTGTAAATAAAGTTTTATTGGAACACAGCCACACCCACTTGTTGATGTCTTGTCTAGGGCTGCTTTCATGCTTCCGTGGCAGAGTTGAGCAGGTTGGGCAGAGGCTGTGTGGTCTACGGAGGCTAAAACACTTACTATCTGACCCTTTACAGAAAAAGTTTGCTGGCTCCTGGTCGGGAGGAGCATAGTTTCCTAGTTCACTTCAAGCCGGTTCTGCTTAGCAGCATTGGGGAGATTCCCTTCCCTCCTTCCCTCCTCCATCCCTCCCTTCCTTTCTTTTCTTTTGCTTTATTAAGGGCGAATCTTTCCGAGAAGCAGCAATCTGGAATGAGCTGTGAAACAAAGGGTCGCATGGGATTATAAGAGTTCTTTTATACCAAAGCTGCTGGTAAAGTCCCTTATTCTTACAAATGAAAAAGTGATGACATACTTCAAACATACAGAAAAGCACTAAGAATAATATAGCAAATGTCACCACCCAGATGCTATGGATCTAAAGAGTTTACCATTTTTAAAAAGAAGTAAAACATTACCGATATGACCAAAGGCTTATCTGTACCCTTCTTGACCTATTTCCTTCTTAAAAGGTAAACACTCTCTTAACTTGGTGTGTATTCCTCTGATCTATAATTTTATATTTTTCTACATATATGTATATCCCTATGTCCATTAGGAATATACTCATATTGTGTTTTAAAATTTCTCCTCCCCCTACCTTTAAAACTATACAAAATGTAACCACAGTATTTAAGAGAAGCTGGAGGGGGAAGCACCGGTAATTCTATAACTCGAATGCAAACATCTTCATAGTGAGGCCTTACCTGGATTGTGTGCGTTCTTTTATAGAGTTGCAATTTTGTGGCCTTTCTCTCCCCTGTTAGGATCAAACCATAAATACTTTTCCATGTTGCTATCTTCAGAATTATTATTTTTAGAGGCTGTGGGACATAATCATGGTATATAATTTTCAGCAAGTCATTCGGAAATGCTCTGGTGGACAAAAATCTCTCAGTGGCGGTTGCCTTGGGGCCAGGGGGCGGAAGTGGGGCCACTTTCACATTTCGATGTATAACTTTCTGTGCTGTTTGTTTTTAAACCATATATATATATAATTTTATTTTAAAAGTAAGTACATTTTTTTTGGCATTAAAGAAGACCTTGCCCTCTGCAGAAAATATTCCAGAAAGGAAGACCCTCAGCTTGTCATGTTGGGAGGTCACTGGGCATGGAATGAGAAACTCTGGACTCCAGCCCTCGAACAAGTCACTGACTTGCTTCTCTCATCTGAAAAGTGGAGCCAGTTTACCTGTTCCAGCACATCACCTTAGTCTGAGGACACAAGCAATGCATGTGTCTCAAAGCTCTTGGTAAACTGTAGAATCACCTGGATATGGAGGAAAAAATACTTACTCTACGAAGCAGCGAAAGTCTGGGCACCTGGGAGATTTGAAGACTGATGCCAGAGCACCCAGGCTAACGTGAGCTTGGCCATGGTGTCCCCAGGCACTCCTGGTGGCTTTTGGGGTCCTAAGGATGGAAAGAATTCATCCCTGAAGTTAGGGGTGACTCATGGGGGGGAGAAATTTGTCTTAGTTTTTTTTTTTTTTCTATTCATGAAGCAGTTTTTGTTAGAATTGTTTATCTGTGCAGGAAATAGAGTATTATAAAAACAAGATTTCTATTAGCCCAACACTTCTCAGAAGTGTTTACAGACTTTGTTAATAGCTTATTTTAGGAGTTGTGTGCTGTTTATTTGTGACTAATAACTGCAAGGCAAATATGAATGGGAATATCACAGTCTACTGTGATGTGTTGTCATAAAATGTTACAAATTAACTGATCTGGAAAAAAGCAATCAAGGACATTTTAAAGGCAGTAGTAGCCTTGTAATGTAGATATATATTTTCGCTCACTATGCTTATTCACTAATCTACTGAATCAGACTCACCTGCATCCCATTGTCATCAGCAGATGGGGCCCTTCCAGGAAAGTAACTTTATGAGATGATATGGAGGCACGGGAGGGGAGGGACAGGCCTTACGATGACTCCTCACAATGTCAAGTGGCCCAGTAAGTAGAGTCAGGAAGGAGTGAAGGTGCTGCTGGGGACGCTCTTCCTTTTCGGCCGCCGAGGGCAGGGTGGAACAGCTCCAGGGCCTGGGAAGGAAGTCCTTTCCTGGACGGCAGGACTTTCCCAGTCCCAGCCACTGAGGGTCACTAGCGCCACTTAAAGACGGGAGCCCTGCGACCTGGAGAGGTGCAATGTTTTATCCAGCCCTTCGAGGCAATAGCGGCAGTGCTGGGGTTAAAACCCAGGTCCTTCCACCACCAGCCCTGAGGGTGGGGGCCTCTTTCTGAGTCACCTTGTCTCTCGCTAGCTCCTGCTTCTGGCTCTTCTCCTCTACCAGGAAATACAATGCCATTGGGTCTCCTGGGGCTGGAGAATCTGTAGGGGACCCAAGGCACAGGGTATTCAGGAGGTCAGTCTTGGGGGAGGAGGTCATGCATTCACACATAGGCTTGCAGTTAGCGTGAGACAAGCTCTCAGACAACGAAGAGCCAGGGAATAGGGGACCTGTCACTGGAGGGCCCTGATTGAAAGGGGGAGATAAGACTAGAGGAGAGGCAAGGATACCAATTCCCAGGGCGCTTAGTGGGGGGTCCTTCACGGGCCCTGAAATGTATTAGGTTTTACGCAATGAAACAGCTTGAGCATTGCATTTAGGGGAAGTCTAATTTCTTTCCTACCCAGAGATATGAAAACAAAAGATTCACCTTGATCATCCCTTAATCCTTCCCTCACTGTTAGTTTGAGATGCCAGGAAAATTCATTTTGCGTGACTCTGGTGACCTCTGTTGGTTAAAATCGGCAACTGCACCATCCAGCCAGGCAAAAGGTTGTTTACGGGGCTAAAGGAAGCAGTGAAGAGAAAAACAACTGTACCAAGAACTGGTGAATTCAAGGATGAAAAGGGAACAATTCACTCTCAAGTTATATGAGCTAATCTAGATCAAACCACCTAGCACCAAGACAGCTAAGCGAGAGGTTCTTGATGATGTTCTGGTTGTGTTAGGATCAAGATGAACTCCATCTGGGCTGGAGGGATACCGTTTTGATGTTGCTGAAGTTTCTCTCCACTCCAGGGTGGGGCTGGGCTTTCCCTTGCGTGGGACTCTCCAGCACTGAAACTTGCTGTGGAAATAGATCTGATAAACCTTCGCACACTAAGGTGTAAACAGTGAGTAATAGCTTAGAGCAGCAGTCCACAGGTGCGCTGAACGGAACCTCGAGGTGTTAATAGTTGTTCCTTGACAAACTGAGTTCTGTGGTTAAATAAGTTTGTGAAGGGCCATTTACCACGCTCCCTTCCTGGGGCAGCACAGTTAAGGGCTCAGAGGAGTTGCATGGTCAAGAAACTGCCTTAACTTGGTTTAAGCCAGCATTTCACAGACCTTCTCTGACCATAGAATCCTTTTCTTTTCATGAAATATCTATTGTCATCTTAAGTAAAGCTTGTTGGAAGACTTAGGTATAGAGCATGTCTCTCAGGCATTTGTATCCTTTTATTTTTATTTTCTTGCGGGAGGAACACTTAGCGTGTGATCTGTCCTCATGGCAGATTTTGTGTACAATGCATCGTTGTGGACTTCTAGGAACAGTGTTCTGCAACAGTTTCCTAGAGCTTGTTCATCTTACTTCACTGAAGCTCAACGTCTGTAATGAATAACTCCCCATGTCCGCCTCGCCCCGGCACCTGGTAACCCCCATTCCAGTCTTCGGGTGTATGAATCTGACTATTTTAGATACTTGTATACATGGAATCGTGCAGTACTTGTCTTTCATGTTCCTAACTGGGGATAAAAATATGAATATTTAATTGTGGCATTTCGGCCTAAGGGCAAGGGGGTGTGGGCCAACATTGGACCCTAGAAATCACAGGCATTGGGGCTCCTCAGGAGACTGCTTCTGCAAACCCCTTCAGTCCATCACCTGGCCTTGCAGCCAGCTGGTTTCCCTCACCCCTAACTCACCTCTCTTCTTCTTCCAGGCAGACATCTTCTCTGGGGCCATATTCATCAACTTGGCCTTGGGCCTGGATCTGTACCTGGCCATCTTTCTCTTATTGGCAATCACTGGTATTTACACAATCACAGGTGAGTCCATTCAGATGACTTGGCTCAAACCTAGCGCTGGCTTAGGCACCAGGGAAGAATGAAAGGAAGTAGGCAACAAGGCTTCTTCTCTTGAGTAGGAAAGATTCACGGAGGAAACAGTTTGAGGATGGGTTGTTTGCTGGGTCCCAAGTCACAGGCCCTAACGAGTTATGTATAGATAGCCCCAGAAAACTCCAGTGTTGGCTGGAATGATCAAGACACCTTCTCCCAGGAGGTGGGGCTTAGCCTTGGAGATTGTGGTGAGAGCCCAGCTGAGTTGGGAGAATCAGGGAGGGAGTGCCAGGTGCAGGAACAGGTGAGCGCAAGGCGTGGAGGCAGGAATGGGCAGCACGTGGGGCAGGGGCAGGGTGAGCGGCAGGTGGGTTTAGCGGGAGGGTGGTCAGTGGGAGGTGTGTGTGTGGGGGGGGGCGTGATAAGTCCTGATAATTCAAACGAGGTCACAGGGCAGGGGCCTTGGAAGCCAGGCAGAGGCCTTGGGTTTGATGTGACAGGGACTGGGAGGCACTCTGGGGAAGAAGGAGGGACTAACACATTCAAGGAGACTTGAGAGGAAGGCTGGAGAAGCCGATGACCTGAGAAACAATTGGGGGCCCCTTTGCGGAGGTGTTACTCTGCCCAAGTCAGGGGGCCAGGGTCAGTGACGGAACCTGCTGCTCAGCTGGAGCGCTGGAGCTTTGGTGACAAGAAGTACTTGGGTGGTCTGGGAATAGGGTCAGTGTACAAGCAGCCCTCTGAATGTGTGGATTGGGTCTTGTCCCAGCCATCTGGTAGAGATGTCAGCTGTTTGCTCTCCTCTGCCTTCTCTTGGGGAAGGTGCTATTTCTTACCTCCGAGGAACCATCTCCTGGCTTAAAAGGATCTCATAAAGCTCTTCCTCCTTAAACTCTGAGATGACTTTCTCCTTTCTGCTACCTTCCCAGCTCGTCTGTGAAGAGCGATGTAGGATCATGCTGGGTAGCAGACTGCTGTAACTGGACAAGAGGAGGAAGGGAGGGGAGGGTGGGCGGGTGCCTGGGGGGCATGCTCACAGGTGTGCGGATGGAGAAGGTGGCAGTGCGGACAGGAGGCAGGCTGGCCGGTTGCTCTCCTACGTGAGGTCAGACACATTGTCTCCTTGTCCATGTAGGGGGCCTGGCGGCGGTGATTTACACGGACACCCTGCAGACGGCGATCATGCTGGTGGGGTCTTTCATCCTGACTGGGTTTGGTAAGTGGGGCTGCAGCAGGCTGAGAAGGCAGGGAGGCAGAGACAGAGGTCCAGGGAGGAAAACCGAGGCCAGCCTCCCCGCCTGCCTTCCCCAGGGGAGTGGTACAGCCCAGGCTGGCCGTCACTGAGGGTGTGCGGAGGGCACCTTCCTTGGCCCTGGATGTCTGAGTGGGGCCTGGCCCAGACGACACCTGTGTTCCCTACTGTCCTCTCGAGACAGTCGGGGCCAGAGGTCCCTGCTGTGGACCTGTGATGATGTGGTCTTCTCTCCACGGAGAAGCGGGGCAAAAAAAGACTAAGACTAAATGTCCATCAGACTAACTATGCAAATGTTGTATCTTAAATCTCAGATTAAATCTTGTCTACATTTTGATGTTAAATTTCCTTTCTTGTATGAGTTGATGATAGGAAGGGATACTTTTCTTGTTTGTATTCTTATTGGACAAAATTTAAAAAATCAGCCATTCTATTTTGGCCCCTCCACCCCCTAATTTGGTGAAATTTTGTCTGTAAAATCCTAAAGACAAGACTAGAAACCCTAGAGGTAGAGGTACTCATTGTGGGAGGGTATAAAATACATTTTATTATATATTCTATAAAATCCATTGAATTTCCCCCAGCAGTCCCCCAGGGGTCTGCAGGGCAGGGACTGGAAGGCCTGCTACAAGGACACAGTCGTCAGCTGGCCGAGCTCCAGACCCCTCACCCATTCTCTGTCCGTCCCACCCCACGGCTGGGACCAGGGCGGGTTGGGCCTGGTCTGCATGTCTCAAAGGCTGTGTCTGGGGTCCCAAAGGCCACTGCCGATGGTAGGGGCTGAGGGGAAATCAGAGTTTTCGAACCTGGTTCAAAATCAAGGTCTCTCTCTTAGTAATTTGAGTCCTTTCCCTTTGTAAAGATGTTCACGGTTGGAGCCCTTTCGCAGGTTATTGCCTTGGATCCTGAGTAGCCCCCGAAGGGGGCTGGGCTGGGTTAACAATGGATGAGAAAGCTGAGGCCCAGAACGGGCAAGTGACTCGCCCAAGACCACACAGTGAGGGCTCTGGCTGTGGGTCCACTCCTCTCAATCTCTCAGGCATCCCCAGGAGGAAACTGCTGTGAGGAGAAGAGAATTCTGGGATGTTGATTGTTGTTACCGGTATTTTCCAGCTTTCCACGAGGTGGGAGGGTACGACGCCTTCATGGAAAAGTACATGAATGCCATTCCAACCGTGGTTTCTGAGGGAAACATGACCATCAGAAAGGAGTGCTACACCCCGAGGAATGACTCCTTCCACATCTTTCGAGATCCCATCAGGGGAGACCTGCCGTGGCCCGGGCTCATCTTTGGGATGTCCATCCTCGCCCTGTGGTACTGGTGCACCGATCAGGTACCCGCGCCGCATGTGCAGGGCGGGCAGGGTCTTACCCAGGGAACTGAAGGGACTCCTGGCTGTCTGTGGCTTGTGGGGTTGTGGAAGGCAGGGCAGGGCTCACTGGTCTGGGGGTTGCTGAGCCTTGGCAACATGGCAGTGCCAGGCCAAGGACCCAGGATGTGGGGGAGGGGAGCTGGGGTTGCCAGAAGGTGTTGTGACCTGCACCCCTCCCCCACCGGGCTTTCCCTGGCAGGTCATCGTGCAGCGCTGCCTCTCAGCCAAAAACATGTCTCACGTGAAGGCCGGCTGCATCCTGTGCGGGTACCTGAAGCTGCTGCCCATGTTCCTCATGGTGATGACCGGAATGATCAGCCGCATCCTGTACACGGGTGATGCCTTCTGCTGGACTCAGCGGCCCCTCTCTCTCATCTCTGACTCCGAGTCACTGCTAAAGCCCTGTAACTCCCTGCTCCTTCCTTTGCTCCTCCTCTCTTTCCTCCTCCACCTCCTGCTCCACCTCCTCTTTCTTCCTCCTCCTTCTCCACCACTTCCATAGTCAATTCGCACACCATTGTCTGTCCATCACCGTGACCTTCAGGCAAATGAGACAGTGGTTACTCCTGAGCCGCAGGGTAGCTAGCCGAAGTCTAAGGAGTGTGCCCCCTCCCTTCCCACTCTGATCATTTCCTTGCTTCCGCCTCCGCTGCCCAGGAGCTGTCTTTTCTCCCCAGCCAGAGCTTGGGGAGGGTCAGGACCAGCAGGGCAAGGGCAGGGTAGCCAGGGCTCAGCCAGGAGCTCCACTCTCTGTGGGAATACTTCAGAGCCTCAGGCAGGAATATCTTCTTTGAAGCCTCGTTTTGAGAAAGTGAATCTTGAAAGTGTTTCCCTGATGTCTGCTTGCTGACGTGGTCCGTCATCTCTCTCCAGAAAAAGTGGCCTGCACCGTCCCCTCGGAATGCGAGAAACATTGCGGCACCAAGGTGGGCTGCACCAACATTGCCTACCCGACCCTCGTGGTGGAGCTCATGCCCAACGGTGAGGTTCGTCCCCACCGGCAGCATCTTTCTTGGGAGGCTGGTTGGGCTTGGGCTATCTGCGGATTCTCTGGGCCTTGTGAGCAAAGCCATTTCCAAGCCTGGAGGTCAGTAGGGGAAGCCTCATTCCAGGTGACCTCAGTGTTTGAACATGTCTTCCCTCAGCGGAAAGGACACATGGGGCTCAGGTGGGCTCCCAGAACTGGCACTCGTCCATCAGTCAGGCTTGGAAAAGAGGTGATTTGGAAACGTGTCAGGGATAAACACAGCTTTTCCGTGCTCATCCGGAAGGTCTCTTGAAGCTTTCCAGCAGATACTAATGCTATGGCTTGAACTAGGTGGAGGTTTACCTGGTGAGTGAATTGACTTCTGCACTGTTCCAAGGAAAACCATGGAGAGGAAGGCAAGGAGTGGTTTTGGCTCTAGGATGAGGATGTTCGAGGCAGTTGCTGGATGGGATACAAAGGGACTTCTCACTGGAGAGAATGTGTTATCCCAGAAGACGGAGGACATGGAGTCCAGATTAGATAGAGCTTTGGGGTAGACCTGTGGGGTTACTTTTCATGTTTTATATTGAAGAGAAATCAAATTCTGGCTCAAGAGATACAAATTTAGTTAGGTTAGGGGGTCTCAGGAAATCAAAAATCCAAAGGTACCAATTAGGAACATTTAGAGTAGACTTCTATAAAATTTTATTACTGAAAGAAAATGTAGAGATCACCTAATCCAAGTTCTTCATTTTACAGTTGGGGAAACTGAGGTCCACAGAAGGAAAGTGAATTTTCTGAGCCACACAGAAACTCAGGGTCCGGCTCGTGTTACCCTGCTCAAGGCTGGAATTGAGGAATTTGGGATGGTCTTTAAAAAAATTATTTTTAAACCACAGACTGGATGCATGACCTTGGGCAAACCATTTGGATTCAAATTCTATAAACATGGGGGTAATAGTTAACTGTTCCACTTAGCTGGGCTGCTTATTCGTTAAGGTGGCAATTAGTATGAGTCACATGACTCTTTCAGAGTTCCGGCCTGGATTACACTGGCCTTTGTGCAGGGTTTCTGCTGGCTCTTTAGGTCAGCAGACAGACCCTGGGTGGGGACAGGGTGGGGACTGGTGCAGAGGCACACGGTGCTCGAGGGTGTCACACCCTGACAGAGAGGCCTGGCCGCAGGGCTGTGTCTGAGGCTCTTGGGAGGCAGTTATCAGACGGGTCAGGACTGCCCAGGGGGAGCAGACTCCCCGGGGGCAGTGGGCTTCCCGTTGCTGCAGGGTTTGGATAGAGAGAATGTGGTAGGGATTCATGCAGCAGAGAGAGGGCAGGCCTAAGTGAGCCCTAAATTTGCTTTGAATTCTGAGGCTGTCCTTTCAACGGTGGGCCCTCAGCCTGGCCTGGCCTTCCAGCCCCATCGGGACAACCCTGTGCTCTCCTTGGTATGAAAAGAGTAGTAGAGATTATAGCCAACCTTGCTTTTCACCACCAGGACAATTTTGAAAATGGCAATTCCTTATTCTGATTTGGGCAGGTACCGCCCCCCATTACCCCACAGAGAAATGAGGCCCACGGGTTGGCGTGACTTTCCTGGGTCAGCTGGACATGGAGCCTTGTCTTTTCTTTCTCCAGACAACTGTACTGAGCTGTAGTTCTCACACCGTGTGGTTTTCTCAGGGTAGACAGCGAATGGTTTTTACCATTATAGTCACAGAGTTGAGCAACCATCACCACCATCAATTAAAAAGTATTTTTTGTCTCCCTCCACGGAAATCCCGTATCCTTCGGCCATCATCCCACACTTCGCCCCAGCCCCCTAGCCCTTTTTAGAGGAGGCAACCACAAGTCTCCTCTCTGTCCCTATGGATTTGCTTACTCTGGGCATTTCACAGGAGTGGATCATACAATATTCTTTTGTGTCTGGCTTCTTCCACGTAGCATAATGTTTTCAGGGTTCATCCAGGTTGTAGCATGTATCAGTACTTCATTCCCCTCTGTTGATGAATGAGATTCCATTGCATGGATACTCTACATTATTTTTTATCCATTTATCAGTGGGTGGATGTTGTGTTGTTTCCACTTTTTAGCTATTATAAATGAGACTGGTATGAACATTCATGTACCCATTTTTGTGTGGACACACGCTTTCATTTCCCTTGGGCAGATACCTGGGAGTGGAGTTGATGGGTCATATGGTTACTCGGTGTTCAACTGTTTGAGGAACTGCAAGACCGTTTTCCACGGCGGCTGTGCCGTTTTACGTTACTGCCAGCAATTTATGAGGGTTTCTGTTTCTCCACATACCCACCCACACTTGTTATTATCTGTCTTTTTTTTTTATTCTTGTAGCCACCCTAGTAGGTGCGAAGGAGTATCTCATTACTCCTTCAGTGGTTTTGATTTAAATTTCCCTGATGTTGAGCATTTTTTCATGTGATTATTAACTACTTGTTTACCTTTTTGGAGAAGTGTCTATTCTGAGCCTTGGCCATTTGTAAATGAATTGTCTTTTTATTATTGAGTTGTAAGAGTCCTATATATATTCTGTATACTAGATCTATATTAGATATATGCTTCACAAATATTTTTATCCATTCTATGAATTGTCTTTTTACTTTCTTGAATCCTAGTTTAAACATTTATGCTATAGTATGAATCTTGGGGGTGAGAGATCTTATAAAAGTGCCCTTAGGTGGAAACACACACACACACACACACACACACACACACACACACCCCATCACCACCATCACCACAATCATCATCCAACTGCAAGGTATTCACCTCATGTATCTTTTGTCCCTACCTCTTTGTTGACCGCTGGGGGGTTACAATATAATCTGAGGCCACAATCCATTCTTTAAAATGTCTAGTCTTTCTGGAGACATCAATCACAGACCAACCATGGCATGGTTTCAGAAGGCAAACGAACACTGAGTCCTCACATGTTCCAGTACAAAAGAGCTGAAGTGCCGGGTGTACCACTCATTACCTCCTTCTCCTCCAGGGCTGCGAGGCCTGATGCTGTCAGTCATGCTGGCTTCCCTCATGAGCTCCCTGACCTCCATCTTCAACAGCGCCAGCACCCTCTTCACCATGGACCTCTACACCAAGATTCGGAAGCGGGCATCGGAGAAAGAGCTCATGATTGCAGGAAGGTAAATGCAACTTGAATAACTACAGAGGTTCCATCAAGCTAGAGAAGACTGGGAGATGGATGGGGAGAATGGGAGTAACCTCTGTGACTAAATATATTTGGCCTCCAGTGTTGTTAACTTTAAATTGGAGATCATCAAACAATGCCCCTCTGGAGTGAGAAGTAACATCAGAAATTATCTAATCTAACCCTCAAATTATCAATGAGGAAAATGAGGGTCATCCTGCCTAAATCTAGGCAGCTGGGACAATGGCAGGGCCATGACTGGAACCCCAACTGAGTCCTTGTCTGGGGTCCTCTATACCGCCCCATGCTGTCCCCCTCAGCCCTCTGTACTGAAGCTCTCCTTACCGGCCGTCTTTGAGGCCCAGATGCCTCCAGTGACTTGATCCTTTGCTTCAACATTGTGCAAGGCCACTGTGCGGGTCAAGTGATATTGAGCTTGGGAACATGCTCTGTAGAATCTAAAGCACTAGGCTACGTGCACTTTTCTTATCATCAATGGACTAATGGACACAGCAGGATATGGAAGGCAGTGAGCAGGCACGTGGGTCAGGTGTGCTCATTATCACGATTACCCGTGATCAGATGGTCTGAGTAGAGGACCAGCAGGCGCTCTGCCACGTCTCTCCATAGGGCTGTGGGGCAGGTGGAAAAGTCCCTGGGACGTCAGTCCAGGGGAAGGTCCCGTGTGAGTGCAGGAAGGGTAAGGGCTCCTCATTGTTCTCATGACCAAGATTAGGACAAAGGAAAGAAAGGAAAACTGACAGGTCACTCTCGCTTGTCAGGTGACAAGGGGAGAGTCTACTACTCTGCTGCATAAGACGCAACACTATTACCCTGGCTAATTTTTCCTTAGAAAGGAGTTTACTGCCTTTTTCTGTTATTTATGAGGCTTGAGATGTACCATGGGAAGAGAGCTGGTTTGTTGCTTTGCTCAGAGCCAGACCTTTGGCCCTGAGATTGTGTCGGGACTTACAATTTTGTGTGTGCTGGATGGCTGCCGCCCCGGGGCTCGTCCCTGCCTAGATAAACTTACACTTACGTGAAATGATCCCACACTTCGCTGTGGGGACTGTAAGAGTGCTCAAGGGCTCGGAGAAGCGAGAGGCGAGCATGACATGCAGTTGGGGAAGGCTCCCGGGGGACGAAGACCCTTAGCTGAGTCCACAGTGCTGGGCTGGGTTTGGGCAAGTGGAGGGCAGTGGGAATAGCATTCCAGAGAAAGAAATATATGAGTGAAAATGATGTTTTGTGAAATTTATTTTCAGACTTTTTTCAGCCTTAAATTCAGATAATTGAGGCAAAGAAATCACAGTCTTCCTTCTAATTAAATCAAGAGTACCAGTAAGAGGACTGGTTAGGGGACCCTCCAGTCTTTTCAGGGTTTGAAAGAAACTCAGTCAGAGGAGAGAGAGAAATAGCTGTAGTGTTCCTTTCTATCCAGAGTGTTCCTTTAGAAGCTCTTCTTGGCTTATGATTTCTACTTTTTATGAATAAGAAGGAGGAGAAGGGGAAAGAGAAGAAAATAATAATTATGGTCTTTACTGTGTACTGAGTGTGTACTACTTGCTAATCTACTTGCCTACTATGGGTTTAACTACAGCTAATCTGCATTCCAGCCTTGTAAGCTCATTTATAGTATTCCCAGATGACAGGTGGAGAAACCGAGACTCTGAGAGGTGAAGTAAAGTGTCCTGTGTCACACAGAGAAAATAAACATTTGCATCCTGGACTGCCTGTGCCCAAAGTTCACATCTGTGTTTCTATACTGTACGGCCTCTCAGAGTGGGCCCCTCTTATGGTGGTGGCTGGTTTAGATTACTATTGGAAGTCAAGTGCATTTCACTTACTCATAGGTACACATACCTTTCCCAAGGAGGAAGAATATGTAAGAAAAAAAGCCTCAAGAATGAATTTGCCACTTATGTTTCCTTGCTGTGGTCATAATATGTATATATATTTGCTAGTTATTTATGTATTGGATATACAGCTATGTGTATTTATTGACACTCTCTTGGGGGCTTTGGTTTCAGGTTGTTCATCCTGGTGCTGATTGCCATCAGCATCGCCTGGGTGCCCATCGTACAGTCAGCACAAAGTGGGCAGCTCTTCGATTACATCCAGTCCATCACGAGTTACTTGGGACCACCCATCGCCGCTGTCTTCCTGCTTGCTGTTTTCTGCAAGAGAGTCAATGAGCCGGTAAGTGTCATCCATGTGTAGCCGGAGAGGCTCATTCCGGCACAGAAATGCCCACCTGGACTTGCCTATTCTCTGTGGGAGGGATTTTCCCAGAGATCTCAAGGTGGAATGGATGCGTTGCTGAGGGTGTGTATGGGAATGCTTCCGAGGGCCATGCGACTCTCACGGGTTCATATTCTCCTGGACTCCCCTCTCCTCCTTACTGCAGTTTCCAAACTAATTCCCAGCTCATGATGTACATTTTCCATCCAATCTTGGTGATTTTTTTCCCCAATGACATGGCTCTCCCTGGGAATTTTGCAGCCCCTGGCAAGCAGCTGCAGAGGAAGTCTTAGCACAGGCCACCTCCACTGGTTCTGCAGTGAGCTCTGCTTTTTAGCCAGTGCTTACCAGAGCCCAGTAAGGGTGAAGGGTGCTCAAGCACTTTATATGCAAAAAAGAAACACATAACAATCAAGGGGTAAAATGTGGCACAAAATATTGGGATGGGGGATTCCTAGAAAGGCTACATTAACATGGGCTGAGACTGAGAGGGAAGAGAGGGCATTCAAGGCAGAGAGAAGAACACTGACCAGAACGTGGAGGTGGAGGTGGGAGGACAGGGCAGAGGGTGAGAGACTGTCAGGAATCTCACCTGGCTGGAGAGGGAGTTAGTGTGTGTGGGCAATAGAAGGCACAGTTGGGGAGGCAGGTTAAGTCTGGAGTAGGCAATGCCCCTTTGAAAGCCAGGCTAACGAGTGTGGGTCACCGGTGGGGTGCCTTTCCAGGTTCTGAAGCACTGTGAAAATGGTTCCTTTGGACATGGCTTCTGACTGGGGTGTTGCTCAGCTGTCTCTGTATCCAGCCATCTGCATGCCTGGGGGGTGGGTGCTGGGAAACCGTGGGGGTGCTGACTGTGTAGCTCGTTGTCTGAAACAATGTAAATGGTGACTTATGTTTGGGTGGAGATGACCCCTTTATCCCAGTAGGACAGAAACAAATACACACCAGGGAAATACCTCACTGGAGTGACCCAGCTTTGAGGTACGGAAGTCACCGCGTGTGTCTCTCTTCATTTGACATTTGCTATTAGGAAGATAGTCCAGGTTTGTTTATTACACAAAACCAGGTGCACAAAGCCAGGTGCACAGATAAAAACTTCTGGGAGATCAGAATTGAACCTGAAAGTGATCTCGGCAAGTTAGAGAAAGGGGCACACAAAGGGATGAGTTTTAGTAGCGATTGGCTGAGACTGGTTCACTGGGAGACTTCTAAAATATAAGTTAGGAACATGAGGCTAGAAGCTTAGCTGAGTATTGCAGTGGACCACGAGCAGCTTCAATTCAGCAATGGGCCAGGGCTTTCGAAAAAATAAGGCTAAGAATTGGGATAGACTGTAGAGGTCCCCAATGGGGGAGAGGGATGATTCTGCCCTCCCCTGGGGGACCTATGGCGATGTCTGGGAACATTTTTGATTGTTATGACTTGGGGAATATTATTGGTATCTAGTGGGTGGACCCCAGGGTTACTGCTAAACATTCTATAATATGCAAGACAGCCCCCCACCCCAACAACGAATTATCCCACCCAAATGTCCAGAGATGAGGGTGAGAAACTGTGACCTAGAATTTTCATAGAGCAGCACGCAGAGGCTGCAAAGTGATTCTCAGGGCTGGTCAGACACTGTGCGTGCTGAGGGGTGACTCTACGTCTTGAGGGAAAGGTCAAAGGCTCCTAGATTTTTCAAGCACCTCTTGCGAATGAAGACTAAAGGAACCGGAAGAGGCTAATTGCCAGGAAAGCCTTAGCAAGTTTTATTGATACTGTTCACACAAAGTCAAGTCAGGAAATCATTTATATGACCAAATAAATGTATGGAGGATAAGTGGGAAACATCTTTTCCTTTCTCCTTGTTCATTCGTTCATCGAGCAGACACTTCCTGATGCCAGACATGGGGTGAGGCACTAGCAACACAAAGAGGGAGAATACTGGTTTATTCTCTGGGCGACACCCAGTTCAGATGAGGAGGCTGAGGAGTGACTGTGTAGTTATGCAGCGGTGTGGCCAGTGCTGGCTGGGGGTGTGTCCACAGTGCTGCAGACACGGCAAGGAAGGTGTGCCCACCCGGCTCTGTCTGCAGAGGAGTGGGGACATTCAGGTTAGGACAAGGTTACCAGGAAGGGAAGAGCCTTGCTCTCTAGGTAGAGGGAATGACCTGTGCAAAGACCTGGGACTGAAACATGCACGACACGTTTAAAGAAGATCTGGGCATTTAGTGCACGTGGAATGCAAAGTGTGGGAGGACCGAAGGCTAACAAAGGAGCTGTTCAGATCAACACTTGACAAAATCTCGAAGGCTCTTTCTGGCCTCCCTTCCATGAGCTCACACTACTTTGTCACTGGTCCTTCTAAAATTCGGCCTCTAGATTCAGCCTGGTCTCGTAGGTGAAGCCTGATAAGAAAGGTACAGAGAGAAAGAGAGACAGAGAAAGAGAGATAGAAAAGAAGGAAGGAAAGAAAGAAAGGAAGGAAGGGAGAAAGAGAAAGAGAAAAAGAAAAGGAAAGAATGGGTTGAAAAAAAAAAACCCCTAAAAAATCATCCCCAATATTTCTAGTCTCTTAAAGGCTTCCATATTTTTGATACGCAAACCCAAAATTTAATGTGAAAACACATAGAGGAATTTTATATTCTCAAATTAAAAACAGTGACTTTGAATTCATAAAAGAGGCTGATGGAAAAGTTCCTTTCTCCTCTGTCCCCAAAAGACCCATTGCCTTTTCTATGTCTTTGAGGAATACAAATTATTTCACAATTACTTTACCTGTAAATATGTCTAAATCTGGAGACTAGTGATAACAGTAGCTGCAGGTAGAGAGATTCAAGTTATTTTTAAAGTTAAAGGGAATTTTTGGAAGTGAGGCTTTGGGTTGGCATTCTCACCAGTTCTTAGATGCTTTACCCCCTTGTATCAGGAATCCTTGTCCTGTGACCCAGGTGAAATCACGTCACTGAAACACGACCAACATGATGCCCACCTGGGGCCTGACGTAACCCTCCCAGCTGTTCCGGTGTGTGGGCTCCAGGTGGCCTGGGGCTATGGTTTCTCTCCCCTTTATTCTTTTGCCTCTGATCCTCAGGAGTGCACAGCTGTTTTGTGTGTTCAGCATTTGGTGACCCCAGGTTTTCTTCCACAGGGAGCCTTTTGGGGACTGGTCATAGGATTTCTCGTTGGGGTGGCCCGTATGATCACCGAGTTTGCTTATGGCACGGGGAGCTGCATGCAACCCAGCAACTGTCCCACGATTATCTGCGGCGTGCACTACCTGTACTTTGCCATCATCCTCTTTGCCATTTCTTTCATCATCATCTTGGCCGTCTCCCTCTGCACCAAGCCCATCGAAGACAAGCACGTGAGTATCCACTTGGGAGACCTGTCCCGCCCTTGTCTCACATGCACGCTGCACACCTGTCTTGGTCACCCTCAGCTCAACTAGATGTCCCACACTCACGTGACTAAGCAGTCCACCCTTGCCAGTGGGGTGCTGTAGATGGATACAGGATAGGAAGCTCAGGGTGATGGCTGGGCAGCGTCAATCATGTGTCTTCCGCAGGAGTCCTTAAGCACTCTACCTTTCCGTTCAGGGGCTCGTCTCTGAATCATGCTCCCCAAATGACAGCTCAGTGCAAGGGTGTGAGATCACATGGGCAGTACAGGGGGCCACCCTGGCTTAGAAGCTCATGTCCCAAACAGGACTTATATTTCTTGTATCAGCTCCATGGTCAGAACTTCCAGGGGTCCCAGCAAGAGACATACCTAGTTACAAAAATCACCACACTCAGGGAACTCTGAAGTATGATTTACCCTTTAACTTTCCCTATTAAACCTCTAAATACTGGCCTATAGAATTCAAGAAATTTCAAACAATACTCAAGTCTAATTGATTCCAGACTTCAAAAATGGCAATACTCTTCTTTGGCTCTAGATGTCGTTCTTGGTTTAGGGTATGTTCACAGCCCTCCTAGTGCAGTTGAAGAGGACCACTTACAGGTGGTGGTGGAGCCTCCTCCTCCTCCTCCCTCCTACAAGCAGTACATTCTGGTAACCCAATACACCTGGCATTTTACCTTTATCGGGTTTCCAAGGAACACAGAGAGAGAGTTAACCCAAATATATTTGTCCATAGAGAAAGACAGAGGGTTTTGTTAACCTGTTACACCTACCTAAATACAGGGACTCAAGAAATCTGTGAGAGATCTTTAGCCTCATTGCCAAACCTTCGAAGCTGTGAGCAAACTTAATGTCAAAGAAAAACTGCCTTTATAGCAGCAGGACCACCATGGTTACTTGCTGAATCTGTCACAAGCTTTCCGTTGCAGTAATTCTTCCTGATGTCTCCATCTTCGGAAGTGTTGCGTCCTGAAGCACGTTTGGGCTCCAGGCTTCCTCTCACCATAGAGAAAGCAAGGTGGTCACCGAAGAGGGCGTGGTTGGGATGAACACAACGCACTGATTTTCAGACTTCTTCAGGTTTCTGGTTTCATGCAATAGAGACTCTGCCTCCAGTTCTTTCCTATTGTAAATGGCCCATGGTTCTATAAATTCTCTCCCCATAATATGACCAACACATAGCACAGAAACATCATCTTACCCTGCTGGTCTGGACAGATGGGTGTCTTGTTTCCCAGAACTGGTGCTAAAAGGAACAAATTTATTTATCATATGTACCAAGAGTTCATTCATTCAAAACATTTCTGTACTCAAGGCAGCCTCTTGGCCTCAGAATATGCATAAAGCATATGGGTGAGCCCTTACATGCGTATGATCTACATTTAAGTTCCTGATGTATTTAGATATAATGCTATGGATCTGAATTGCTATATATGTTAGTACTGGTGCCAAGAGGCCACTTTCCTTTTTCCTTCTTGATGCATGTCTCTTTGTTCCTCCAACTTCTTGGTCTGAGACACTGTTTGGAACTTCCTGCTAGCCTGTTTTGCTTTCTCCGCAGCTCTACCGCCTGTGTTGGAGCCTGCGCAACAGCAAAGAGGAGCGTATCGACCTAGATGCAGAAGAGGAAAACATCCACGAAGCCCCAGCTGAGACTCTTGAAATAGGTGACTCATGACTCAGAGGCTATTCTCACGCCCTAGAAAGTTACTCCTGCACCAGCAAGACCATTTTACTGAAGACCTCACTAAATGCCCTTATCAAAGCTCAGATCTCTCTCCCAGGGGAAGCAGGGAGCGGGGTGGGGTGTGTGTGAGATGAATAAATGGGTTTTGGGGTATTCACACTGATGCTTGGTCAAGGGCAGGAGGGAGGTAGAGAATCATTCCAGCTCCCTCACCCCTCATAGTTTACAGTGCCCAGTGATTAAGGGTGGGTGAGGAATTTGCCACTGTGACTTGAGTTGGGGCATGGCCAGGGACAAGGGAAGAGTCAGAGCTCTTCTGACATAGCCTGTGAACTGAAAGCAGATGGAATCAAAGCTGTGGCGAGTCCTGATGGCATTGGGGTGGGGTGGGGTGGGATAGAGGCTCAGGGATTTTATGTCCTACTGGCTTACCACATTAGATTTAGAAAACCAAATTTCTCTGGAAGTCCATTGAGATAAGTCCTAGCCAGTGCTTAGAGTTTCATCCTCAACATAGAGACATGCTTTGCTCAACTTCTGTGTTGCAACTTTTCTTTCCTCCATGGAGGATGGTTGTGGAGATGTGTGGTGCACGGTGATGTGGGAGCTCCAGGTCGTGCATTCTTTACCTGGTGTGAGGCAGAAGGTCTCATCATTCCATCTGAAGGGAGCACAGATGCAGCAGAACAAATTCTGAATCTGGCCATCAGGAATATCACAGAATCCTAGCTCTGGAAAGGGCCCTGAGGTCATTTGGTCTTATCACCTAATTCTAAACATGTGAATTGATGTTCTGGAGTGGAGAGGCTTTGCCTGGCACCATAGGCAGCTGACCCTGGTGCTGAAAAGGCAGCACCTGCCTGCTCCCCTGGAGTAGGCCAGAGTGAACATGCCCCCCACTTCTCCCACCTCTAGAAGTGTCCCCACACTGAGTGAGAATATCATAGATTTTAAAGGGACATGCAGGAGGAGCATTTTGAATGTTTTAATGTGGGAGAAGAGATTAGGGTTTGTTTGTTGTTTGCACCAGAGTTAAGACTTGGTTGGGTAGAACTCATCCCATTTTAACTCAAAGTAAAGAGGCAGGATGGCATAGAGACAGAGTGTGGGATTTGGATTCAGGAAGAACTTAGATTGACTCCTAACTTCTCTACCTACTACCCTGGGCACATTATTTCATTTTTCTAAAGCTAAGGCTCATCGCATAAAGGTATTGTAAACGATAGCTTATACTTCATAGCACTGTTGAAAACATTGAAGGAAATAATATTCCACAATAGAATTGGCTATAATTATACCATTATGTTTGCAACTAAGGAAAAGTTTTCCAAGTTTGTTTGGAAGGAGGCGAGCAGTAATGTGCATCTGTCAGGGATGCCCAGAAGGGACTCCCCCACTGGCTAGAGAATTGGCTTAGTGACTTCTGAGGTTTATGGCAGTACTTGAATTCTGTTGTTTCTGGATGAACTCATGGTGAAATCATAGTGACCACCCTTCCCTTAAAGTACAATAAACTAAGATCTCTAAAGGGCATTCATAGACAATGGGTGTCACCCTCACCATTCTCCAAGAAACAGCAGTATGAGAATTTACCTCCGTAGCATTGTCACCTCATGGCAGATAACAATACGGTCATACTGTATTCGAATCATGAATACTTTAGTGTAGCATTTAATTTTGGTGCCACATCATACTTTTGCAGCAGATAATGCAAGTATAATTCTTCCAATTTTAAAGATGAGTAAATGAGACAAAGAGACTTTCTCACAGCCACCTGACTTAAACATTTTTTTTTTGAATTGAGTTTTAGAGAAAGAGAAGGAGGGAGGGAGAGATTGGCTTGTTGTTCCATACATCTGTGCATCCATTGCTTGCTTCCTGTATGTGCCCTGACTGGGGATCACACCTGGAACCTTGGTGCATTGGGAGGATGCTCTAACCAACTGAGCTACTCGGCCAGGGCCCATCCAACTTTTCAATGGCCCAAATAAGCATGAGTTTCTCACTTGGGCTGGTCAGTGAGCCTTTGCCATTCTCCTATTTTGGTGAAGTGGATCAAAGTACAGGGGTACAAGGAGGCTTGTCTATCTCTTTCTTACGTGTGTGAGAGTGAAAAGAGAGACTACAAGGAGGCTAACACTTCTTGACACCTACTTTGTACTGGGTGGTCTCTCATTCAGTCTCATAATGAAGAAGGCACTATTTATTCAGTTTTACAGATATAGAGAATGAGGTGAATTAACAAGGTCATTAGACTCGGTTTTTTTCCCCAGTTCTGACACACGTATGTGCTTGATCACTACAAAGGTTCTTTCCAGTTCTAAAATTCTGTGCCATAAAAACGGGAGAGTGAAGAGCAGTGACCCTTACTATGGAGTTGACAACACAGTTGGCTTCAGTGCATGTCTAGTGAGTTACAGACCTGGCATTCCAGCTCGGGTCTGTCTAGCTGCAAGGCTGTACCTGGGCCCACCAAGGCCCTTGGTGGGCATCCACTCTGAGTGGCAGGCCAGTCGGCTGATTTGATTCAGCAGTGTCGATACGCAGCATCAGCTCTGAAGCCCTGGGAGTGTCATCACTGTTGCCCTGTGTGGACCGAGTCTCACTACACGGCTGGACCTGTTGCAAAGCCTTGGAATTTCCAGGTGTAACCCGTGACCTCTGGAGTCATGAAATTCTCATTGCTTCTCAGCAACGTGGCAAACAGAGATGTTCAAATGTCTCAGAGGTGTTACAGCGCTCAGCCCATTGTTAACATCTGTCTGCCATAAACTGTCATTCCCTGTTTGCTTCTCATGGTTCTAAATCAAAATGTGTTTGCATTTGGTCTGGCAGAGATGAGATGTATGCTAGCTGATCATGAGGATGTAGAATCTGTCTATTGACACTATCTAGTAATGAACTAAGTTGACTCAGACATTTTGTACCATGCCCATTCCTGCGAATAAGAAACATCGGGAAGTGTCTGCAGAATGGCAGCTGACACGATGCCAGCATGACACGACATCCCCCTACCCCCGGGGAGCTCTTGCTGGTTCCTCCCGCTTCTGTATCCAACAATTCTTTTACTCCTTTTCCCCAACACAGAATATCCTGAGGAGAAAAAAGGATGCTGCAGGAAGGCCTACGACCTGTTCTGCGGCCTAGACCAGCCGAAGGGCCCCAAGATGACAAAGGAAGAGGAGGCAGCCATGAAGCTGATGATGACCGACACCTCCGAGAAGCCTCTGTGGAGGACGGTCACGAACATCAACGGCATCATCCTGCTGGCTGTGGCCATCTTCTGCCACGCGTATTTTGCCTGAGTCCTGCCTTTTGCTGCAGACTGCTCTCCGAAAGGCTGGACTATTTATTTTGCCTCCCTTTCATCCCTTTCTGTGGTATTGAAAGGGAAACCAGCCAGTTGTAAATTTTGACCAGTTGACAAATGTACACATGTGTAATTATAAGATAGCTGGATAAAAGTGATGAAATTGCCTTTAACTTATGTATTTGAGGCCAGTGCGATCTAGTCAGGTATGTGTATCAGAGCCACAGAAGAAAAGTCCACTCATTCATGAAGAAGCAGACTGTGGAACGGAAGTCCCTGGATATCTGATGCACATCTGTCTCAGGTAGACTCAGTAGGTCAACGTTGTTTGTGAACCTTGAATGTCATTTTTCAGAGCTGTGGCCCCCTTGGTTCCTGCCACTTGCCCTATCTGATCCTCCTCAATTTTTCTTTAAAGAAAACTTTTTACTCCTCCTCATATCCCTGTCAAAAAATTTTTTTTGGCACAAGAAAAATCAACCTGTTACACTGATAAACCCTTTGAAGCTAAGGATGGTAGCTAGATGGGGTCCCTCTCTGGGTGTTTGCTCTGTGAAGGAGAGAACTGGGGCCTGAGAGCAGTACTAGCCCTAAAGCAGTGAAAAGGCAAATGGAAATATTGCTATTATAAGAGAGGTGCTTTTTTTTTTTTTTTTTTTTTGTCATTTTGGAAGGTCAGAGAAAAGACAACAAACCAGCTACAAGGCAATCAAAAGTGGTTAGTTGGTCAAGAACAATGATACTGAGCAAACTGTCAACAAATCCCAAGGCCAGTAAGCAGGGGAGGTAATCTGGAGTCACTAGGATTTGCTGAGCTTCTTTAAAGTGTGCACTGGGGGTTCCTCATGTGGGAGATCTCACTCATGGTGACACTTGCTGTCCCTGGAATGTTTCCGCCACTCAGCGATGTTGGACTGAATGAAGAGTATGGGCATTATTTATAAACACACTTTATTTTTGGCTAACCTCTTTTGTGGCTGCACAAAGCACTCACTGTGGTGACTGTCACGCACTTCTCAGGGGCCACTCTTCCTCCCGGTGTGGATGTTGACATATGGGCTCAGAAGTCGACTCTGTGTCACATCACGGAGCAAGTGTGCCTCTTGGGGTGCCTGTCATCCCAAAGCAGCCGTGTTCCCCTGAAATATTGAAACTATTAGCCTGAGAGCCTTCTCCACCTGAGCGTATGTGGCCGCAGACCCTACTCTTTTCAGTTGTCGGATTGGTGGCCGTCCACTGACCAAGGTTAGGGTTCATGGTCTCTGCTCCGTGTGGTAGCGCTCAACACTTTTAGCTGAGGGGAGTGTATTTCTTGTTGAATTTGTTTGTTTCCTAGAGAGAAAATTTTTAAATTTAGGTTAAATTTAATGAGCTAAATAGCATTCTTTCAAGTCTACCTGTGAAACCTTAATCGTATTGTAATATAATCTCATTAAAGTGAAGAAACTCTCAGGGTGGCTGTGTTGACTGACTTCAGGCTAGCTTAGAAAGGGCAGGGTCTGAGGCTCCGAGGAGCTGAGAGTGGTTCCTGAGTGTGAACATGGTTCAGCAGGTGAAGGAGTAGCTGGTTCTCAGGGAAGGAAACCCAGAGATGTCTGTTTGAGGTGCCCTTATATTCCTCTTCAGCTAGGGAGAGAAGGCAGGAAAGTAGAGATTTCAGGTGGCTAGCATCACTCAGCATATTCAGTTTTGTGTGGTGTTTGTGGCATTTTTGGGTTTTGAGAGGATAGAGGGGAAGGGTTGATGCTGATGGATGGAGTAGGCACAAAGTGTCAAGTTTGTCCTGGGTTCCGTGTCTGGCTTTGCCAATGATTCATCGTGTATATTGTGGTAAATTGTGTTGTCTCAACTGTGTGTTTTTCTGTTTGAAAAATGGGAACCTTGGTGCTCATAGTAACTCCCTACCTCCTCTGGGTGTGACGAGGTCACTTGGACAAGGGGATGGGAAATATATACATGAGAGATGACATACAGATGTTCTATTAAGCTGCATTTAGTCCCATAATTAAAATGTATTCTTGTACTTTGATAAAAATAAACATTAAAACCTATAACATCCAAGTTTCCTGTTCTCTAGAGGTTCCAGACAAATGCCAACCACATCTGTGGTGAGTTTTAGTTGGTGTAATATGTGGATTAGAAAGCAGGCACCAAGACAGTGGAGAGTAGAATATAGAATATAGCAACATGAAAAAAATGTAGGAAAGTTTGGAAATACTTTCAATTTCAAAATCTCTAGTAAACATGAGGTGAGTAGCTCTACCTTCAATGTACAATGTCCTGTTAGGATAGACTGAGCCACATGGGTAACCAGGGACCAGGAAGTGATAAACTGTACTAGAGTAATTTCAGGGTGCAGAGAAGAGCTATTCTTTTCTTTAAATAGAAGATGGGGGTTATGGGGCAGAGAGATTGCTTATTAATGCTCCATTTATAGAGCTGAAAAAAGTCATGCCCTATCAAGCAAAACAAGCTTCTTTAAATATGGATGACTCTCAAAAGGAAAACACAGACCTCCTACCCTGCCAAGTAAAGCTGGTCCTGGGACCTTTGACATGTTCTGTGTAGCTGAGCCAGGCACTGGTGTTTACTTAGAGAAATAAAATAAACTACTACCTCTGGAACTCACTAGAACCCACCCTTTGCTGGTGCTGAAGTCACTCACCGTTTCCTAAAAGATGTGCTGCAACCTGTCCTGTGTCATAAAACAAACCCTGGGAGAAAAGCACCTATGTGCTTCGTTGAAGAAGAGAGTTTTCTTAACATCATCCCTGCCTCCAAGAAAACTCCTTCTAACGTTCACATTGGATTTAGGTAAATGAAATGGTTTGAATGAGGTACTATTGCATTGGTGGGTCGGTGGGGGCAGGATTAGGAGCGGGTGGGCAAGGTTCACTGGGCAGCATTGTTGGGCTGGCTCTGAAGGATGCAGGTGAGTGCTGTCAGTCTGACTGCCCCACATTGCCTCCCTGACCCAGCCAGTTTTTGTAGTCTTAGGAGCAGCCCAAAGAACTGGTGGTTTGATGCAATTCATCCCATGCTTGGAGAACTGGTGGCACATGTCACCTGATAAAGGGACCTCCTTTACACGTGAGTGCTGGCAGCACGTACACATGCATTTCAGAATCAAAGGGCTTAGACCAGTGATATGCGTGCTATAGCTCTATTTAAACACAGGTTGTTGCAAGTCACCCTCAGAGTTTTCGAATCAGTAGGTCTGGAGTAGGGCCTGAGAATTTGCATTTCTAACATGTTCCCAGACCATTTTGATGCTGCTGGTTGGGGGAGCCCACTTGGAAAACAACTAGTTAGAATTAATTTCCAAATAGGCTTCATTTCATTACCAAGGCAAGTAGAACTGGAGGAACCTCTTTCCTAGGCCCTATTTTGAGATTTTTCGTGATGAGTCAGGACCAAAAGTCTTTTCTGAAACCACAGGTGTGTAGGTGTGTCTAAGCCACATCACAATGCCAAAGCACAGAAAACCCCATCCTCCTGACCTTCTGGGCCCATCTGCTGAGTTCTGACCTCACCCCACCTAGATGTCCAAGGCCTGACACTTTGGCAACTTGTGTTTTATTTTATTTTATGTTTGGCACTCATCATGTGTCATATATATACTGGCCCTAAAGTCATTTGCTTCCCTTTCCGGCAACTGTGGCCGTGGTAGAACACACCGGCAGTCAGGGCCCTCCCAGCTGCCAGTGTGCCTGTAGTTTTCACTTTTAATGTAAATGGACTACATTGACATTAAATTTATGCCTCTCTTTTTGAAATCCATTCAGCCACTCTATGTCTCCGGTGAAAAGGCATGGAGTGGCTGAATAGATAAAAATACAAGACCCAGCTAATATGTTGCCTACAAGAAATTCACTTTGGCTTCAAGGACACATACAGGCTGAAAGTAAAGGGATGGAAACATATATTCCATGCAAATTGGAACCAAAAGAGAGCAGGGTAGCTATACTTGTATGAGATAAATAGACTTGAAGTCAAAAACTGTAACAAGAAGCAAAGAAGGTCATTATATAATAATAAAGGGGTCAGCCCTGGCTGGTGTAGCTCAGTGGATTGAGCGCGGGCCTGCGAACCAAAGGATCGCGGTTCGATTCCCAGTCAGGGCACATGCCTGGGTTGCCAGGCCAGTTCCCATCAGGGGACATACAAGAGGCAACCGCACATTGATGTTTCTCTCCCTCTCTCCTTCCCTTCCCCTCTAAAGATAAATAAATAAAATCTAGAAGGAAAAAAAAAAATTCTAAAAAAAAAAAAAAAAATGTAAAAAAAAAAATAAATAATAAAGGGGTCAATTCATTAAGAGGATATAGCAATGGTAAATATGTATGCACATATCATCAGAGGACCTAAATAGATTAAGTAGTGCTAACAGATCTGAAGGGAGTAATAGACAAAAACACAATAATAATACAGAACTCAATACCACCCCACTTTCAACAATGGAGAGGTCATCCAAATCAGTTAGGAAAAATTGGACTTGAGCAACACTTTAGACAAAACGGTCTTAACAGACATGTGCAGAAACATTCCATCCAACAGCAGGAGAATACACATTCTTCTCGAGCACACATGGAACAATCTCCAGGCTAGATCATATACTAGGTCACAAAGCGAGTTTCAGCAAATTTAAAAATATTTAAATTATACCAAGCATTGTCTCCAGCTACAGTGGCATGAAATTAATGGAATAAGATTGGAAAATTCACAAAGATGTGGAATCAAACCATGTACCCCTGAACAACCAAGGGGTCAAAGATGAAATCAAAAAGGAAGTAAAAGAAATATTGAAATGAAAATATCTTGCATCAAAAATATCTTGAAACAAAATTTCAATTTCATGATAGAAGAGCAATAGGAGAGGTATCTTTCCTATACTATGGATAACACACAAGAGGGAATATTGTCTGGGAAACTGGTTATTATTAAACAGTTAGATAAAAAGTATCTTGAAACAAATGCAAATGGAAACACAACTTATGGAATGCAACAAAGTGGTGCTATGTAAGCATATAGAATCTCAGTAATAACTGTAGAAACACAAATTATAAAATACAATTATTTTCCAGTCATCAAATTGACAAATATTACTTTAGATTTATAATATACCCTGTAATTAAGGATGTGAGTAAATAGGAACTTTCATACATTGATGATGAGAAGATAAATTGGTGAATTCTTTTTGGAACATACATTTTTAGATTTTATTAGAAAAGTAAATGTTCATACCTCCTGACCCAGTATTTATTTCTAGGAAACAATCTTTAAAGAATATAAAACTGTCTTAATGTGCCAAAAGGTGAATATACATTGTGTCAGTCAAATATTGTTGGTAGTGGCAAATAACTGAAACAATGTGAAAGTTTCTCAGTGGAGAATGGTCAAATTATGATGAATGATTTTGTGGAATCGTGTGTGAGTATTAAGAAGAGGGAGGGACACCTATATGTGGTAATAGGCAAAGATCTCCAAAATAAACTTCATAAGAAAAAGCCAGTCATGGAATAGCACATAAATTAAGATTGTACTATGTAGAAATATGTGTATGTTCACACAGGTATACAAAGACTAGAAAAATTACTTTGACATAAGCTTTATGCTAACAGTTATTCTGAAAGTTGGTGAGAATAGGTGGGAGAGAAGGGTTGTCAGTGGGGAGTATTATATTTAATTCTATAGACCAAAGCATTGTTTGAATTTCCATAACAATTTCATAGGTAGGTGTTTCTTATGTACTTTATTAAAAAACATTTTAACTTGTTGATTTACTTCTAAAACAGTGTGTTAAACCTATATACAGGGTCCTGCAGCAGTAACAACAGCTTGAGTGTGGTTGGTAGGGTAATAAAATGGGTGTAATAATTTATAGTTTTAATGAGAACATTTCACCTAAAATGTCACATGGTGTGCTTGAATGTGATATTGTTATGTAACAGAATTACATGCCCCTGATTTTGTAACAAAAGATTTTGTAATAAAAAAGGGGTATTATTTGTGCTGGGTCCTATATAACCCTACATGCAGATAATTGTCATCTAGAATGTCAAAACAACACAGACACAGACAGAGAAAGGTACATAGACAAGTACCAATGCCAATAAATAAATTAATGTTACTATCTGGAATTAGATTGTGGTACTGTTGCACAACTGTGACCATCTAAAATACGTTGAACTCTACACTTTCTTATTTATTTATTTACTTATTTTTCATTGAATTTGTTGGGGTGACATCAGTTAATAAAAGCATGAAGGGGAAAAGTGAGAAAATTGTCATAGCATAAACAATAGAATAGTCAAAGAGCAGAAAAAGCCATACAGGTTTCAGGTGCAGAACTCATTAAACATCATCTGCACGGGGTGTCGGGTACTCACCACCCAGAGTCAAGTCCCTTCCCTTCCCCATCTCCCTGCTCTTTGCCCACTTCCCCCTCCCCCTCCCCAGCTGTCACCATCCCGTCATCGGTGTCTGTGTGTCATATACATATATATACTTTAATCCATCCACCTTTTTTACCCAGTCCCCCAGACCCCTTCCCCTCTGACTGCTGCCAGTTTATTCTACCTATCTATGCTGCTGTTTGAACTGTACATTTAAACAGATGCATTTTAAGATATGCGAATTATACTTTAATGAAGTGGTTTAAAAAAAATCGATGGCTTGATATGTTATTTCTTTAGTGGGGTATGACTTTATTTAAGGCAGAAGCTAATAGTTTCTAATAAGTTCATAAAAATATCAACAAAAACAGGCATTTCTGGCTTACTTCCCCTCAACTACTAAGAAATATTTTTATCTTTCAAATCCTTGAGATCAGCAAGGTGCAGACGGGAGGAAAATGTCCTACTTTTAGAGGTTACAAGGGGAGGCAGAGTTGGGAGAGGTGTTCCTTCTCAGTGGAAATGCCTGGAAATAGCAGGAAGCAAGTTTAACACAGGGCAATCTATCTGGTAAGCTATAAAAACAAAAGAATTTAGACTTAAATTCTCCTAGTTTACACACACATAGAGAGTTAGCACATTGCCTTTCTAAATGATCAGTTCTCTTTTTTTAATTGACACGAAGGAACAACAAAAGCCAAAAGTCAGATCTACAGTTATCTCATCGGATAAGATTGCCAATCTCTCCCTTTGGCAACACAACAAACTCTAAAGATGAAAAATCAATACTATCCTCCGCTTAATATTCTGGTGGCTCAGACAAAGTTCAAGCAAAGTAGCCGTGGGCAAAGACAGCCACTGACAGGAGAAAGATGGCATTGGCGTTCACCATGATCCTCCACAGGGGCCTCTCCGAGGTGTCTGTCAGCTTCTTCCTTTGGGCTTCTTCCTCCTCTTTGCTCAGCTTGGGGCCTTTCTTCTGGAAGCCGCAGAACACGTCATAAGCTTTCCTGAAACATCCACGAGTTTCCTCAGGATCACCTGAGACAAAGGAAGATAAACAAATGATCACCAAACACAGGAAATAAAAATCCTTTCCAGATGACTGTAAAGAATGACTACAATGACTTTTTTGTGCTAGAGGAATATTCCTGAGAAAATGCAGAGAGCTTCGGTTATATAAAAATAGAAAAATGTGCACAGCATAGAGTCCAATAAACAAAGCGAAACAAGGGACAAACTGGGGAAAAACATTTGCATCTTATATCGCACACGGTTGAATATCCTTAGTATTAACAAGCTTCTTCAAATAGAGGAAATCTTGTAAGCGACTCCATGTAAACGTACTAGAGAGTCGAACCAACGGTTCAGAGGAAAAAGGTAGTTCTCAAACCAACTGTGAAGCAGATAGTACCTCCGTCACCATCATCATCATCATCAGCTTCTCCGTGCCTTTCCTCTTCTGCATCTAAATCGATCCGTTTCTCTGTCCTGTTCCGTAGGGCCCAGCACAGGCGATACAGCTGCCCAGAGGCCACAGACAGGCGGGTTTAGTGATGAGCAAAGGTTTACGATAACACAATGGTCCATTTATTGTGTAGTGCAAAAAAAAAAAAAATCAAGAGAGCAGGAAAATGTAGATAAAGGTAAGGTCTTCCTCCACACTCATTCACAAAAACACACTATTTTAAATGATTACTATTCTTAAGTTTGGTATTCATTAAAATCTCTTAAATAATATGTTTAAGACTCCTGAATTTATAATTCCATAAAAGTCAAAGATTTCTATAACTCATATATTATACCTTGGTTTCGCTCCCTGTCCTAATATTCCATTGTGGTTAGCTATATCATTATTACTTGCAGTTTGTCTGGTGGCTACTTTTATAACTTTTAAATTTCTTCTTAAGTTCCATTTCTGGATCTGTTATGTTCAGACAGTAACTATGCACTGTTATTGATTTCCGATAGGGATCTACACCCTTACACATCTGTTTGCCAGACCTCGTCCAAACTTCTGTCAACTTGACCATTATTTTAAAACTGTCAACCTTTGTAGAATTTTAATTGTTTTCTGTAAATATAAGTAAGATTTCCACACTTAGTCTGTATACTGAATAAAACATTTGAAAATAAATAGTATTTATGCTATTACATAACTTTTTTGAGCTACAGATCTATGACCTGTGACTGGACACAGTGATTAAATACCAGCCAGCTCTAGAAAACTGTTTTAAAAAAATTCTTTAAGAATTGAGCGCGGGCCTGTGAACCAAAGGATCGCGGTTCGATTCCCAGTCAGGGCACATGCCTGGGTAGCAGGCCAGTTCCCAGCATGGGACACATAAGAGGCAACCATACATTGATATTTCTCTCCTTCTCCCTCTCTCCTACCCTTCCCCTCTAAAAATAAATAAATAGATAAATATTAAAAAAAAAACTTTATAAAAAAATTCTTTAAGAAAATTGTTTCTAGTATCAAACGCGTTTTTAAAATTATAATCCACCATATGCTCAAAGTCATGTTTCATTTTCACTGGCTTCATATTTAACTTATGACTTCCTTGTGCAGATTTAACTGGAATTTGTCATTGGCTTTATATCTGTTGTTGACGTAACAAGCATATGCTTGACTTTGTCACTAAGAGTCTTAATTATAGCTTCATAAGGTTCTTGATCATGGCATTTCTTGTACTAAATCCACTTTCTTTGATAAAACTCTTTTATTGGGACTCCAAGTACTTTCTAGTCTTACAGTGTTAGGTTAGGTCTACGACACATTCATGACTTTCTCTGAAATGACTATTTATTTTTATCAGTCCCTTCGGAAAGTTCAAACCTCCCAGTATATAAATGAAACATAAACATAAATTAGGCAAGTCTCACTGGCACTTCAGACAATTTTTCCCTAATAATTAGTAATAAATTATAGTTATTTTGATTGCCATAAAAGAGTTGAACATTTACATTTATTTCTTTGAAAACTGTGATGTGTTTTCTAGTGTCCTTCTTATTCGACTCCCAATATTCAGTGTAAATATCTAGTTATAAATCCTCGTGACGTGTTTTTGGTGAAGTAATTTGAATCACACTGTGCTTCAGGTTATCTCATCTGCATATAATCCATTTGTCAAGAGTATGCAAATAAGCACTGATTTAAAATTTTTAGTGGCAAATGTAAAATGAATAAAAGTTATACATGTTGGTAATAAATTCAAATAATATTAGTATATAAACATTTAAATGTTAAAAAATGGACTAGTATTTGCTAGTCTTTCATAGTGCCTCTCCCAGAGGCACCTCTTATGGAAAGTTTCCAGTGTATATGCTTTAAGATTTTTCTGTGTGTAGACATATATATATAATATGTAATATATATGTGTATATATATATATATTTACATGTATTTTAGTTTCAAAAAGTTCTATTATGCAATATCGTATTATTCTGCAAGTGTTTTTTCCACTAACTGTATGATGGACATTTTAAAAAACAAATAACAGAACTCCTCAGGTTTTTGAACAGCTGAGTAATAATGTGCTATCACTGTATACCTATTCCACTAGCAACGGAAATTTGGGTTGTCTCCATTTTTTCTATTAGAGGCCTTTGGCAGAGAAAAATCTTTATTCCTGTATTTTCCCTCTGTGTACCAGTATTTCTACATAACAAGCTCTCAGAAATGGGATTGTTGACTCACAGGGCATGGGAATTTAAAAATGGATAAATACTACTGTATTTCCCTTCTACAAATTATAAAACTTACACACTCACCAGCGGTTTTGGAGAGCGGGCATTTTCCAACATTCTCACCAACATTGGACATATTCACTTTAAACCTATTTGCCAATTTGAAAGGCAAAAATATATATCTTATTGTTCTATTTTTTTCCTGCCCCCGGTACCATGTGCTTAAAAAACAATCCCTGTGTCAGTGTGTGTGCTGTAGAAACTCTACTTGCCCCAGGAAGGCCCAGCCCAGAAGGGCGCTCTGCCGTGAAGTATTTTCCTGTCTCTGAGGCAACACTAATTACTCTCTTCCTGATATCCTGCAGCGAATGTTCAGGTTTAGCTCCCAAATGCATTGTGGAGTTATTGGAGCATGAAGCCCATGTCCTATCTCCACATTTGTTAATTCACTGGTGCTTTGACATTTTAGGTGCAAATGTGTTTAGTTGAGTAACTCTTAGGTTCCTTCTAGCTCTCATGGTGCTGATTCTGTTGTCCGGGACTTGGGCACCAGCTAAGCTTTAGAAGGCAAAGAACTCTTACTTTACAATAAGCATGTATCTATTACTCATTACTCACGTGTACGTCAGGAATGGGTTTTGTTAACAGGGAAACCCCCAGGATGACCAGTATGGAAACAAAAAAGAGAATGATGGCAAAGTACAGGTAGTGCACTCCGCAGATGATCTTCGGACAGTAGCTGGCAGCCAAGCAGCTGCCTGTTCCATAGGCAAACTCTGCAATCATACGAATGAGGCCCATCACAAGTCCAAGTATGAGACCCCAGAAGGCTCCCTGCGAAAGAAGCAAGAACAAAATCAGGGTATTTAGGAATGATGAGAAGCCCATTCTAGTAGGTCATAATTGTCATCCTACCTGCTTTCTCCACTAAGAACCAACTAATGGCTGACCTTGAACACAAGGTCACCAAAGCAGGGAAAAGACACCAGTGTGTGTTTACCAAGGGGCTGTGGCTCTTTGTGGTTTTGAAACACTATTGTATCGTTAATCCTCCACCTGCGGGACACTACAGGTAACCCCTGCTTCTCAGAAGTTCGCTCAATGCGCCGCTTTGCTTTTACAAAAGACTTTATGTTTGTCCCTGTTTTCACCAACCAAATTTGAAGAGGATTTTCACTTTGGGGAAGAAGGTGAGAAACGAATAATAGCTTCCAGGGTTGTTTTTCAGTGAGCCCTTAGAGAGGCAGCGTGTTCCTGAGCAACGAGAGAGCGCCCCGCCCCGCCGAGCCGCTCTGCGGGCACCACACTCGGCCGCTCAGCAACAGGCCGCCCTAGCGTTGAACCGCGTCTGTGGGCGCCTGCGCTTTATCTTCGTTGGTTTTGCGCTTCCATTAGCAACACGCGTCCTAATGTGTCAGAAAAGCCTGAGAGAGGTTATTTTTGGGGTCTGGAAATGCTAAAAAGTTTTCCCATGTAAATTAACGGTGAATGCCTCTTCACTCGACCCCATTTTGGCTGAGGCAAGGCGTCACAGAGACACTCTGCTTTTGGAGAGTGGAGGGGGCCTGCGCTGTCCACTGTGACCCGCGCTCAGGTTGGCCTTGACTGTTATTTTATACATAGATTTAAAGAGCCTGTGACTTATTCTGTAGGATAAACAGAACTATGATGTATGTTATGCAGTTTGCAGATTCGATATTAAATAGTTATAACTATATAGTTATGATATTTATAACTGTACAATAGTTGATATTAAAGACTTCTATTAAGTTTTTGACAATGAAAAGCATTTATTTTCCCTGAGAAGTGGTGGAGGTGGAAATAGATGTTCTCTGGTTAAGGTGTTGTGTTTAGTGGAAACAGTATTACATAGAGACTAAGAGTATGACCTTTGGGTGGAGGAGAATGTGAGTCTGAATCCCAAGATCCCACTTACTAATATTAAGTTACATGTGGAAAGCACATTGACATTGACTTCCTACACCTGTTCCTCACCTGAAAATGATAATACTAAGGTTAACACTTGGGAACAATTAAGGCATTGAATGTATGTAGTCCATAGTAATCAATTAATTATATAGATCATAAAAGAAATTAATGTGTTTTGAACCATTACTAGTGAGGTGGGTTTTCTTCTAAGCACTTCACGTTTAAAAAAAAATCTTTTAAAACCCTTGCAGCAATCCTATAGGATAGGCACTATGATTATCTTCACTTTACGGAGAGTCAGATGGTTTGTTTAGGATCACAATGGCATCTACGTGGGAGGGCTAGGATTGGATCCTGGCAGTCTTACCCCAAAACTTGTGTTCCTTGGCACTGCGCCATGACTGTGTATTTTGTAAGAAATATAAAGACTGTGCTGCCTGGCCACTGCATCCAGGGGCTGGCAGGAGCAAGGCCTGCTTGAGTGTGATTGGTAGGGTAATACTATGGGCGTAATCATTTATAATTTAAAAAAATATTTTTAAAAAGATTTCATTCATTTATTTTTAGAGAAAGGGAAGGGAGGGAGAAAGAGAGGAAGAGAAACATCAATGTGTGGTTGCCTCTTGAGCGCCCGGTACTGGGGACCTGATCCGAAATCCAGTCATGTGCTTTAACTGGGAATCGAACTGGTGACCTTGTAGTTCGCAGGCTGGTACTCAATCCACTGAGACACACCAGCCAGGGCAATAATTTATAGTTTTAATTTGAACATTTCACCTAAAATGTCATATGGTGTGCTTGAGCATGGTATTCTTATGTTACAGAATTACATGCTTATGACTTTGTAATAAAAAGGGGCGGTATTTGTGCTGGACCCTGTATTAACACACTTTGGTGAGACTCAGGAATTGTGGCTGACCACAGCTGAAACTGAGATGGGCCTTGAGTTGTACAATCTGGGTGGGAAGAATGCACCAGTGAGAGACATATTTCTTTTCTCACTGCAGCGGGAAAAAAGTTTCCCCATCTTCACTGACCTGTTCATTGACTCTTTTACAGAAGATGGCAAGCAGGAAGACAGCAGCAATGGGAGGCCCCAGGTAGCTAGAAATGGATTCCATGTAATGAAACAGCTGTCCATTCTGAGACACTTGTATTAAAGGGACCCACAAAATGCTGATGACAATTAATAGGACAATAAAGAGCCTGGGAAGAAAACAAAATGATTTAAATATTGGACAAAAGCATTATTGGTCCTTCCATTGCGCTTTCGTTCTTGGATTCATTCTTGTGGTCATTCACTGATTTTGTAGAGAAAATCAAGCTCCTTGTCCTCAGGCTGTGTCATGCTTAATGACTATTCGTCAGTAAAATGGCAATAGTGCGATTGCTTGCCTGTAATTAGTCATAATCTCATAGCTTTATCTCATAGCTTCAACTATGAGATAAAGAATCCATTTATAAAAAACAGTTCAAATGTCAACATTTGGTTAACAATTCTCTAATGCAATGTATGTGCTATATCAATGAGAAAAAACACAACACTATCTCTAAGTAGTTACTTGTACGATAAAGAAAGTAGACTTCTATTTTGGTCTTTTTTCCCCCCTAGCTTGAGAGAAAATGAGACAGTTTGCACACTTTAGAATAAAAATATCCTCTCTTCCAGAATGCTGAGCGAATTGGCCAGAAATGCTAATTTGTGCATTTCCCTACTTGAATACTTTGGCCCGTGCAAAAAACTGGTTAAAATGTTGATACGCAGTGACAATCTGTGAGAGGCTCCTGGGGGCCAGGGAGCATGACTGGCTAAACTGCACGATCTTCTTCTCTGCTGGTCATGTGAACAAACAAATAATAATAATTTACTGGACTCTCCGTAAAAGGTCATCACTTGTCTGTGCTCACTTGAAACAGAACGGTGGGAGCTGGGAGAACTGAGGGACAAGCATTTGGGTAGGAGACTGAGGCACAAGTGTCCCATTTAAGCTTTTTCACAAAACATCTGCAACTTTGCAATAACTAAATGTGATGAACCATGGGAAGCCCAAGCCCAGTGCTAGAACACAGTAAAGATTCAATAAATAACACCTACTGTCATTATTGTCATCATCATTGGAAAGAAAGTTATGTGTCTTCTTTGCTCTCTTATCTCTGGTTGTTTTCTGTCACATGCAGATTAAATCCAAAGCCCTGTTATGGCTGGAATAGCCCTGCATGACCTTGCCTCCCATGACCTTTCTGACCTTGTTTAGAGGGCTCCCTGAGCACCTGTCTTAAGTAGCCACATCCTTTAATCCTGGTTTAATTTTCTTCCTAGCGCTTTTTGTCATCAGGTATAGAATATATATATATTGTCTATCCTCCCCACAAGGGTGTAAATTCCATGAGGCATGAAATTATTTTTCATATATATGTCATTTTTCATATCTGTATTCTGAGAGATAGTGGGCATTTAATAAGAAAGAGAGGAAAAGAAAAACTCATTAATTGCTCATTGGAACTTAAAGGGGGTTCATCCCCAGGATTGTATACCTATTAGTGGCTACTGCAGCTTGGGCCTGCTGAATTCTGTCCAACACTTTCTCTGCCACAGGAGCACAAATGCCTTACTGGCCTTCCTCTCCTGTAGCATTTATCCAGAAGAGTCAAGGTCTGGACCAGCTGAGCCCTTGGAATTTCTCCAGGTAGTTAATTTACCGAAGCAATTGTTACTACCTTCAACAAAGCATGATCTTTTAAATAGGTGATTAGTTTCTCTTGATACCTCATTTTAACAAATCCTTGCTCAAGGATATGTTTGTTGATTTTAAAGAAAGAGGAAGGGGGTTGGGGGGGGGAGAAAAATGTGAGAGAGAAACCTCAATTGATTGCCTCCCATATGTGCATGGACTGAGGATGGAACCTGCAGCCTAGGTATGTGCTCTGGGAATTGAACCTGCAACCCTTTAGTGTATGGTACAATGCTCAACAAACTGAGCAACCCAGCCAGGGCAACACCCCATTTTTTAATAAATGCAGTTGGCAAACTCCTCTCCAGTAGTATGTGGATGTCCCTAATCTGACAGAAGGTGGAAACTACACCCCATGAAAACCACTGATGGAATTTCGTGAAGATGTGGGTGTGAGGGAGAGGGTGTGAGGGGAGGAATAAGAGACAATCAGAAGCATTTGAAAATCTGAAAAAGCAACTATTCCATTGAAAATCATGACCCCATATTTTGTATCTGGAAAGGGATAAAGTTGGATTAAATGCTCTTTACCCACTCTAGAACTTGATGACTAGTTTCTCTGAACTTAAAGATGAGGAGGCTCTATTCGACTTCCATATCTCTGCTTTCCCAGAGCAATTTTTAGACAGAAACCAGGATTCTCTCACCGTCCAGCTATAAGGAGCTCTTTCTCCGATGCCCGCTTCCGAATCTTGGTGTAGAGGTCCATGGTGAAGAGGGTGCTGGCGCTGTTGAAGATGGAGGTCAGGGAGCTCATGAGGGAAGCCAGCATGACTGACAGCATCAGGCCTCGCAGCCCTGGGGATAGAATAGGATGCCATCACTAGTTTGGAATCGGATGACACAATCTATGGCTACCTTGCCAAACTAGAGACTCGTTCAAAGGTAAAAGTATCACCCGGGACATTTACTGGTGTGCCTATCAATACATGCCATCATGTAGTATTTTCTGCATATTTGCTGGCGATTTGATAATAATCCAGTATAGAATTTTAGTTCTATGTATAAACTTGGAGATCATTTGCTGGCACCTAAATGTGGACATTTTGTTCTGGAGGAACTGTTGGCTTCCTGGAGACGTAGGGAAATGAGGAGGGAAAAGCCTAGCAGGTGGTTCTGAGGTTGAAGTCTTTCGTGGGACAAGCAAAGGGTTTTGAGATATTATGGCAACTTCGTCCTTCAGTTTCCTCTGCCTCTGACTAAATGTCACCAAACATCCCAGGTCAAAGTGTGGAATGGGCAGATGGGTGATGTCACTCGTGGGTTGTGCTCCCTTCCCCCTGACAATGCTCTTGTGTCAGGGAGAAGAAAGGTCACAGAAGGGTTAGCTGTCCTTTAATGGGGGGCCTAAGGTACAAAGTCTCTGGGTCATTCCTGAACCCCATGACGGGCTCCCTTTCCGATCACAGCAGATCACCTTCTGCATCCTAGCAATTTACTTATTTCATACGTGCAGCTTATTTTCTATTTCATGAAACTAGAATGTGAGTTCCAAGAGATAGGGGACTTTGTGCCTGCTTCACTAATGTTTTCTAAGCACCAGGACAGTTTCTGGCACATAGTAGGCACTCAATAAATAGCTGTAAGTTAAATAAATTGAGGTATATTATTTGGGTATCGCTGGTCTAAAGAAAGCAAGGATAAATAATTAACCTCTAGTGCTCTGAGTTTATAAGTTTATGACTATGCAACCCTTTTTTAATTTTTAAATTACAATTTATACTCAATATTATTTTGTATTAGTTCCAGGTGTATAGCACAGTGGTCAGGCAATCATATATTTCACAAAGTGCTCTCCCTGACATTTCCAGTACCCACCTGGCACCATTCAAAGTTATTACAATGATAATGACTATATCCCCTATGCTGTACTTTACATCCCTCTGACTATTTCACAACTACCAATCTGTACTTCTCAATTCCCTCAACCTTTTTCACCGGGCCCCTCAACCCCCACCCCCTCTGGCAACCATCAGTCTGTTATCTGTATCTATGAGTCTGTTTCTATTTTGTTTGATTGTTTGCTTGGGGCTACGAAGCTCTTTTATTGACAAATCCATCATTTAAATGATCATGATTGTTTTGGAAGAGAATCTTGAGTTTCAAGGAGTAAGGATTTTTCTAATAGGAATTATACCTAGTTCATCTCTGTAACCCCCAGGCCCAGAATGGAACTGGTAGCCTATGGAAGGTGCTCAAGAAATGTCTGATGAAGACAATGGAATTAATGGAAGTGAGAATTATTGAGAATTATACCATAACCCTTCCTTCTGGCCCATTTACAGACCAGACCTCTGAGGCAGTCCCAGCATGAACATTCTTTTTTTTCTTTCTTCAGCTTTATTGAAGTATGATCAACAAGTAACAATTGTATGTGTTCAAGGCGTACGACGTGATGTTTTGATATCTATGGACACTGTGAAATGATTACCACAATCAAGCAAATTAACATATTTATCACCTCACAGAGTTTCTGTTATCTTGTTTTGTTGTGAGAGTAATTGAGATCGATTCTCTTAGCAAATTTCAAGTCTATCGTACATCATTATTAACGATAGTCTCCATGCTGCACAGTAATTCTCCAGAACTTACCCATGTTATAACTGAGAGTGGGTACCCTGCAACCAGCATCTTCCTATTTCCCCCACCCCCCAGCCCCTGGCAACCACCATTCCACTTCACCGTTTCTTTGGATTCCACGCCTACATGATATCAAACAGTATTTGTCTTCCTGTCTGGCTCATTTCACATGCATAATGTCCTCTAGGCTTACCTATATTGTTGCAAATGGCAGGCTTTCCTTCTTTTTTGAGGATGAAGAAAGTTCCATGGTCTATACTCTATCTATGTATCATCATCTATCTATCTATCTATCTATCTATCTATCTATCATCATCTATCATTGCACTTTCTTTCTTTTTTTTTTAAATAATTTTTTTAAAGATTTTTATTTATTTATCTTTAGAGGGGAAGGGTAGGAGAGAGGAGAGGAAGAGAAATATCAATGTATGGTTGCCTCTTGTGTGTCCCATGCTGGGAACTGGCCTGCAACCCAGGCATGTGCCCTGACTGGGAATTGAACCGTGATCCTTGGGTTCGCAGGCCCACGCTCAATCCACTGAGCTACACCAGCCAGGGCACATTGCACTTTCTTTATCCATTTATCTGAGCATGAACATTTTCTTACCATCAGGCATTAGTTCCATCACCAGCATTGGGTAGGCATAGTTACTGCAGCCAACTTCAACGCCACAGTGTTTCACACATTCAGAAGGTACAACACAGGCCACCTTGTCTGAAGAGGAATTCAGATAAATGGGTTCAGTGAGTGGGCCCAAACAGACAAGATCCCCAACCACTGGACATACTCGTAGAGACAAGTTGTAAGATCATGGGTTAGAGGAAAGACTTTTGCCTGGAAATTGGAGGTTGAACTTTGAACTTCACACAATCAGTCCAGTTCCTTTTTGTCCAGAATACAACTTTCTAAGTGTCTCACAGCTGTAGCTCCCCTTGCACTGACCTAGGGGGCAGGGCTCTGCCTTGGGGTATGGCTCAGCTAGACAGCATTAGAGCCAACAGAGGGAGCTGATTCCATCCTCCAGAAAAGGCACAAGAGCATAAATCTTCCCAGGAGCATAGAACACCACCACCACCACCACCAATACCTCCACCACCACCACCATCACTCAGGAAGTTAGTCTTGTGTCCAATCATTTAGCCCAATGTCTTTCTCCCACATCAAAGAAGAGGTGTCACTTGTGATGTTGTTGGGGTGACTGCCCCATGCGGGGTAATGTCTCATTCATGGGGCAGTTGCGCGATATCTTGGCGATATTTTTTGCTAAAACCACATTATGCAAACAAATAGCAAAAATGGATATAAAAATCACCCTGAATACTAACATCTTAGTACCTTAGCTTCTTTTACATTTTTATTCCTTTATAATCCTTTTTCAGAGATAAATGCCTTTTTTTGCATAAGTATAGTCATTGTTGAGATAATATTTTATAATCCGCTTTTTACATCTAACATAATAACTTCAGCATTTCCCCAAGTATTGGTATAGCGTACAATAATATCTTGGGTCACTGCCTACTTGTTGAATATCTATACATTCTTTATCGGTATAGACAACCCTACAATGTCGCAATAAGAATGGATGTCGGTCACTGGATGTTCATCTTAACAAGTTTTCAGCTAAATAAATGATGCCCCGTTGGGAAAACATGAAACGAATTCAGTGTTATCTGATGGATTGCCCCCTAAAAACCAGAGGTCTTGATTAGCCAAGAAATATTCTGCTATATTTCCTTCACTCTTCATGCCAACGTTTTTAAGGAAGATTTTCAACATTCGTAGTTACTCTCAGCTGACTCAGAAATGGAAGTATCCCAAACAACCCAACTCCAAAGCCATAAAGGTGGGTACAGTTCTCCAGTCATCTTAGAGGAACCAACAAGTGACAGGGCACCACCAAGACCTTCTCAGGTGGTGACATCCTGGACTGGCCCACCACAGCACACCTAACGCATAGCTCCCCAGTTCTTCCTCATCCTCCTGCATCATCCTCTAGACTTGCATCAGTCCAAGTCACTCATGACAGCAGGACAAAACAGACTCAAATGGCCACAAAAAGACAGGCATGCAGGATAAAAAGGATGAGAGAACAGAACATCACACATGGAATTCGCTCTCTCTCTCTCTTTTCTTTTGCATTTGACCCTCTACACAATCTGTAATTTTCACTTGGAATTTTGTTTTTACTTCCCTACATAATGTGTTTTCTAGTTATGAAGGTTTTAATACATGTTAAAAATCACTATTTGTGATTCAAGCATAAAAAAATGAGCATTGATGGGTTTGGGACTTGCCTGTGTACAGGATGCGGCTGATCATTCCAGGCATCACCATGAGGAACATGGGCAGCAGCTTCAGGTACCCGCACAGGATGCAGCCGGCCTTCACGTGAGACATGTCCTTGCCTGAGAGGCAGCGCTGCACGATGACCTGCCAGGGAAATGCCACCCCATCGAGAGACAACCAGAGCGTGAGTTCGAAGACAGGGAGTGCCTCTTTTCAGGAATTAATGTTACAGTAACAAATGGGATGATGACTAGAGAATGATGAGCTGTGGAGGAAAATAATGAATCCCTGCTCTCTCACATGAGTATTTGAGTTCTGTGAGGTTCAGTTTTCTCATCTCTACGTAAGGTTACCTGTTATGTAATATCCTGAATATTTGGTATAATGTGTATAAAAGACTCCTGGTACATAGAATTCAATACACATTATTACTATTAAACTATGTTTATAGATTCCAAGCTGCATTATAACAATGGCTATATGCTCCTCCAGGTCCAAAGCCCTCATTACTGATTCTTGCAACAAGTTGTGTAAGTTGTGCCTTTAATATTTTAGGCACTAAATAAGCTACATACTCATGAGTGTCTCTCTACTGTTAAGGAGCAGTTGTCCTTTTGGGAAATCAAGACCATTTCCATAGAAACACCAGAGTCAGGCATCCATCAGAAGGGAATCCAGAGACATTCATTAGGAAAAAATATTCTGAGGACCTCATTGAGTTATGAATCAAATACGATGGTCCTAGGAAAATTAATTTACATAATTTCATTGTTTGTATTAAGTTGTACAATCTCCTGCCTAACAAAGAATTTTCTAGCAAATCAGGGTTTCTACCCTGAATGCCAGAATAACTTCTTAATATTTTTCTGCTCTGGAAATGTTAGAAAATTGGAATGTCTTATTCTGCTTAATTCTCTTTGGAGGGACAAATCTGTTAGGGGTAACAGCTGTGTCATTTAGTGCTGGGGGAGTAGGTGATGTTTTTAGATGGAGGCCTAGAAGCAGACAGTTGGAGGGACAACACAAATTAGAGGTGAGGAGGGTGCCCTGTGAGCAGACAAGTAGGGTAAGGCATCGGAACTCAGGGTGAATGTGACACCACTTGTAGAAGGGAAGTCAGGTAGTCAGAGGCAGCATATAAATAATAAAGATGGCTCTTGCTGGTGTGGCTCAGTGGATTGAGTGCTGGCCTGTGAACCAAAGGGTCGCTGGTTTGAATCCCAGGCAGGTCACATGCCTGGGTTCCAGGCCAGGTTCCCAGTAGGGGGTGCATAAGAAGCAACCACACATTGATGTTTCTCTCCCTCTCTTTCTCCCTCCCTTCCCCTCTCTAAAAGTGAGTAAATAAAATATTTTTTAAAAAACCTATACAAATAATAAAGATGGTTCTACAAGTCAATGGTGAAAGTACGCATTCTTTGGTAAATATGTTGAGAAAAATCAGTTTATTATAAAAAGAAAATCAATCCCACACTAATATCACAAGTGACCATTGATCCAAGATGGGTTAACATTGTGGAATAACAAGTTTGAGCTTCCAGAATCTATTTAGGGTGAGAAGCCAATAGAAAAATCCTAAAACTGGAAAATTGAGAGGTGGCAATGTAAGGATTTATTTGAATAACCTGGGGATCAAGTTCACAAGCAAGTTCTGATTTAATGGGTCTACATAGCATCTAAGAGGGTTTATTTCTAATGAGCTCCAAGGTGTCATTTATGGCAAGGCTTCACAGACCACACACTGAGTTCCAGGGTTTAGGGAATAGAAATACATACCAAAGTAAGTAACTGAAGGAGCCAATGGTATTTACCTTTGAGGTACAAGAAATAGGGTACAGAGAGGGACACCGGACAGCTATTTTGCACAATTAGCCTTGGAGAAGTGTTTGACCTTTTAAATGATGTGTGTGTATGTGCCTGTGTGTGTATACAAAATAGAAACTGTATGAATTTCTAGAAGAAAAAGAACAACATACACATATTCACACCACACACCACCCACCCACACACACGGTTTACCTGATCAGTGCACCAGTACCACACCGCTACGACGGTCATCCCAAATATCATTCCTGGCCATGGAATGTCCCCGGTGACAGCATCTCGGAAAATATGGAAGGAGTCTGCCCGAGGAGTGTAGCAAGTGGGGCTAATGGTCAGGTTGTCCCCTTGGACTATGGATGGGATGGCATTCATATACTTCTCTGTAAAACTCTCATAACCTCCAACTTCAGAAAATGCTGAGAAGGCATTGGATAAAATAAAATGTTTCATAGAAATGTAAGACTCCCAGTGTTTGTAATTAATTGATTATGGGGGAGGTACTCCAGCACCTCCAACCAGCCCGGGCATATTCTCAGTGTCCTTCTCTCAGGACCTGTGTCCTCCTAGCACCTGCACGGGCACTGACTATCAGATTGACTTTCATAAAGTTCATAAAGTGAATCACCCTTGAACTTTTCTTGTTATGGTGCTTTTGAAAAATTTGATTTAGTAGCTAACCTCATAGTGAGAATAAAACTACAATCCAGCAGCCTGCTATTGATGTCTCATAACCGTCAGAGCAGAAACAAACCTGAAGGTGAGCTAACAGAGTGAGCCTAACAACATCAACCCTCGGAATGTCCCTGCTCCTCCGAAGGGGCCAGGAAGCAATGGCCTCTCTTCCTGACACACAGCCTGGCTGGTCTGGCCTTGTGCTTAGTCAGGCTTTCTGGACTAATACTATATTCTACCTATGGTACGATAAAAAATTGGAAAGATAAGGAGCAGAAATTGGAGGCAGCAGATTATGTGTGGTGAAGGGAAATGGAGAGACTCGGCCGCTGGGGGGCCTGGAAAGGCTAGACAGGTACAGAAGAGAACCATAGCGGACGGAAACCCTAGAAAGATGAGCCCAGGCATCTGGGAACACTTAGTACAGGTTGAAAAGATGCACAATTCATACATGCAGCTGTAGGGTTAAGATTGACATTAATTTACTTCTCCATTATTTATTTAATTGAGCATCAATGTGCTTGTATACGCAAACGTGGAACGGGAAGTACTTACAACATGAACGAGCAAGTCAGGAACTCAGCCAAGAGGAGGGTACCGACAACGCAAGGAAATTGTTCTGATAAGTGGAATATGGTTTATAACAAAAACACAAGAGGGAGCCTGGGAAATGAGAGAGACTCCCCCATTCTCATCCTAAGGATGAAAGAAGTGAAACTTAGAGAGGCTGGTGCTAGACACTGCCTCACTGAGGCCAGCAACCAAAGAACGATGAACAAGTAGAGCACAGAAGCTCTGGCTAACTAAATAGAAAGTTCATAAGGAATTGGTCCCAGCTGTTGCTGCCTCTGGAGCAGCACTGGGCAGCAGGACTTTTTGCAACGACCTATTCTATATCTGCGCTGCGTGATATGGAAATCGCTAGCCTTATATCGAGCCCTTGAAATATGGCTAGGCAAATGAAAAACTAGATTTTTAATTCTAATTAATTTAAATATAAGTAGCCATGGGTGACTAATGGCATCCACGTCTCATTGTGAATTTGTGGTCTTTGCAGTTGTATCAGCTTTTGCCTCACGCATTTTCAAGCTCTGTGATTCGGCCTCTGCAAAATTGTTCCCAGAACAGCTTGAGTAGATGGAGCAGCATGGCCGCAGGACAGGGGAGGGATGAAGAGACATTTGATCCCGCATCCTTTTTACTGTGTGCATGTATTTCCTATGCAAAGATAAACAAATGCCATAAGGAAGGAAAAGAAAAGCTAGCAAGCTGTAAATGAGAGTCATTGGTGGTGCTTGCTGGTATGCCTTACTCAAGAGAACCAAATGATGATACTAAATAAGTGAGTCACAAAGGAAAATGTAACCTGTTGTTATAGGCTCTGACAATAGAGTGAGCAATGTACTTAAACAATTTCCATCCAAAACAAAACAGTTAAAATAAAGCTCATATTCGGTTATCTTAATTTTTTCTAATATTTAATGTTGTGTTGTATGAAGACTTTATGTAAATGAAGGGTTTCTGTGCATTGAATTCAACACACCAATATTTGTGTAAAATTAGTTTCAATGATGATACTAATTTTATCCATTCTGAAGACAAAGATATTAAGATTAAGCAAGATAATTGACCTGAGCCATATTTTTTTAAAGGAAGTTCAGTACTTCTCCCTCATTTCTTCATGCTGAGATAGTACAGCAAGAAAGAAGTCAGGCATTCATTTCGATGATGTGAATTATATAAATGACTGGAAAATATGACCAGGTGGAACTGGGAGGCAGCAGTAGAGCAGACAGGCTGAACGGAAACAAGTCCCCTGGTTTCTAGCCCCAGGCCCTGCTCACACCCGTCATCACTTACCAAACCCCATGAGAATGAAAGAGCCTATCAGCATGATGAAGGCCTGGAGGGTGTCTGTATAAATAACTGAGGCCAAGCCCCCTGGGGAGAGAAAAAAAGAACCAGGATATTTTCCTCAGGTGCCCTCACCTATTGCCTTTACCTCTAGGTCCTCTTCTACCCGAACCCTGGAAATGACTCAGCAGAGCACATAAGGAAAGCTCCTGGCTGGGCCACGGCTCCGGCTCCTCCTGGCATCGTTATCTCCTGAGAAGGTCTTGTCTCTCGCTGATCCTTCTGTCTTCCTTGCCTGGCCTTGACTCAAAGTTTTTGTGAATTAGAGTGGAGTTCTATCTTTGTGTGAGTTCTTGGCTATAAAGTAGGGGAAACGGCAATGTTTTGCTATCAGGAAAATTTCCTGTAACAACCCCTCAATTTGCTCTACTTAGCACAGTATATACCTGCTCTCAAAAAATCAGGCGAAGCCATTTTTGTTCTAGTGTAGGAACATATCATTGTTTCATTAGTTGAATACAAGTTATTATTGTTGACTTGTGTTTTCCTGCAATGTTGTTCTACCATTACCACCACCACCACCACCACGTTCTCTTTGAACTTGAGACTCACTAGACTCTTAGTCAACAAGACATTTCCTTTATGGGAGAGTTGTGGGAAAACAAGATTGATCCTGAAAATAGAAGATTCATGCACCAAATAGTCTGAAACAAACGCTCAAAGCATGAGAATGGCCCCATAGCTGTCTTGATTGTTCAAGCTTTTATTTTTTCATTATTTTTTCCAACTGAGCTGGAATGGTTTGATTTCTGTAAGTTGGTATGCATGAGATACTACACCAAGGTATCCGGTTCAGGGAAACCTGTTTGGACGGTTGCCACATATTGTCTCCGAACAACCAGCCCACTTGTTCCAGTCCTCTGTTTCTGATTCGGCCATTCAGAGCCCACCGCAGTGCTCAGGTGTCCTGTATTCCTTTGGGCCCTACCTTGGATTTACCAGACTCATGTCTGAGATGCCATTTCATCCTGACCTCCCATGGGTACTGTACACAGGATTCCAAATGCCAGTCTGGGTACTGAACGCATAGGTGAGCCAAATTAGTGTTTCTTTCCTTGCCTCACCTACCACATCATTATCCTTGATCCAAGTATTCGTACCTAACGTTGAGGATTCTGTTTCCTTTGCTCTGGTTGTGTTTCTAGGCTGTGCCTGATTCTCAGAGTGGGAATAAAGGAGTATCCTTACCTTAGCACTGACCAGGCTAACACTGAGGTTGCTAATTGCAGGGGGGGATGTCACGTGAGCAGAAGATAGCATGACTGAGCTAAACACACAGTGGACTCACCAGTGATTGTGTAGATAGCAGTGATAGCCAAGAGGATGAAGATCGCCAGGTAAAGGTCCAGTCCCAGGGCCAGCTTGATGAATATGGCTCCAGAAAAGATGTCCGACTACAAAGGGAACAGTGAGGATGGAAAAGAAACCTGCGCTGCATCTTAGCTCTTCACAGATGGCTTCCCACCAGCACGTACTGTAGCTACTCTGCAGTCTCCTCTGCGGTCGGTCCAGTTACGAACTCCTTGGAAGCCAGATCTCATCCTCAGACGACCATTATTGGATGGACCACAGAGAGGAATGATGAGTGAGTGACTGGAAAGTGAGAGGCGGCTACACTACAGCTTGTGCGGACTACTCTTTCATCATGGTCAATAGAGAAACAATGGTGAGAACTAGAGTAGTAGATGGAGGAGTCACAGAGCAGACCATGGTTATTGTTAGGAAGATACCTGAGCATGCTTAGGGGGGTAGAAAGGAAGAGGTAAAACAAGATGACAGGAGTGGGGGAGTAATTATGAAGCAAATAACCAGAGATATTGAGAAGAGATGAGATCAACAATAGGCACAGGTTTCCCTGGCTGGTGTGGCTCAGTGGATTGAACACTGGCCTGTGAACCAAAGGGTCGCTAGTTCGATTCCCAGTCAGGGCACATGCCTGGGTTGCAGGCCAGGTCCCCAAGTGGGGGGCATGTGAGAGGCAACTACACATTGATGTTTCTCTCCCTCTCTTTCTCCCTCTCTTCCCCCCTGTCTAAAAATAAATTTAAAAAAAGAATCTTAAAAAAAAAGAGTAGGCACAGGTTGAGGGCTGAACTTTGACTTCTCATCTTTAGAAGAAAAGAATGAAACAAATGTAGATTTTGTAAAGGGGTTGGGGGGATTAGCTATTCATGCCTATATTTTCCAGATAAAGCAAAGGATGAAGATTTCTGGTAAGAGGCAAAGGTCCAGGAGCTAAAAAATTTGTGGAGGGTTTGAAACAGTCATTGAAAGAACGGGGTGGGGGGGAAATATATCATAAAAACTCACTGACAAAAGGGTTATTGGTTGAGGTTTAGAGGTCAGAGGCAGTTCTGCAGAAGGACCTTATACTGCAAGATCATGTCCACCCAGCTCTGCCTGGGCCCCTGGGTCCCCAGAATGTGCTTCCCAGTTTCCCTGAGTTTTCTTCAACACAACTTATGCTGGCCCCACTTGGATCTGTCCCTTCAACTCTGACCCCCAAGGGCTCCATATCAAAACCACAGAACCAAACCAAACCAAACCAAACCAAAAACCTGAGAAATAGCAGGTTGGTTAGAAACACAGAAGCAATATCCCTGGGTGCGGCACAGTGTAAGGGGGAGACTGGACTTACCAGGGTGGAGCTTTGCTAGGGGAGCTCCAGGGAAGGAGGGACAGGCGAAGAGAGACTGACTGAGACTGTGCTGGTGGACCATGGGATCCGAGGGGCAGGAAAGCACAGGCGAGGTGAGGGAAACGGTCAGGTGGCGAGATGCAGAACCAGAAGAATCAGAGGCAGGTTTTTTGGTAGAACTTGGGTTTGGAAGCAGTATCACAGGGCAGGGTGGATTTTTCCTCCCTAATGTTTGAAGTAAAACCTGTCGTTTTATCATCTCACCGGACATGCGTTTTGGTGAAAAGCCTCTGAGCCTAGAACCTAACTCGGTGACGTACACAAAGTACTTCCTGCAACGTTGTCATCACTGGGTTTTCAAGGAGTGTAACTACTGTGGAAACAGAAGGGAGACTGTATTTTTTACAAAATTAGATATTTACTAAAAATTACTTAGCTTTTCAGAAAAGATATCACCTATTGTGATATCATTGCATTGAGCTGCCGTAAAGCATACCTGCATCTATCTGCATTACACTGTCGCATTCTAGGTGGTGGTGGGAGGGGGTGTTAGGACTTGCGTATTCATGCCTAGTCATTTACATAGTAAGGCATATTATCTTATTATGACTTCCCCGACTTATGTTTCTTCATATAGTGCAATTAAGTACTATATAAACTATGATGGTTTTGAAATTATGTGTAAATGGCTTATATTACTAATGACTTTTCAATTGTGATAATATATATAACATAAAACTTTCCATTTGAACTATTTTATCATGTGCAGTTCAATGGAATTAATTACATTTTCAATTATTATAAAATATTTCTAAAAAAAAGAAGCACTTCACGATCCAGGATGTTCTTTTACTCTTGAAGGACGTTGGGACAATGGCCAATATCCAAACAAGGTTTGTAGGTTACATATTAGTTTGTATCAAAGTTAATTTCCTGGATTTTAAAATTCGCAGCGTGGTTTTCTAAAAGAATAGCCGTATCTTTAAAGCATACAGGCTGTAATATTTAGGAGTGAAGGTGCTCCATCTCTGCAATGATTCTCAATACATGTATTATTAGAGGTTGAGAACCAGTGTACAAGATTAGTTTTTCCAAACCCGGGGTAGGGGAGGACCGTGAAAGCCGTCCTGTCCTAACTCCACATAATGGTCTGTTTAATAAGTAACCAGGATGCCATCTGTTATCAGAGTGCAGCAGTACACAGAAGATCGTACATAAGATTAATCATCATTAATATCACTTAGAACATAACCCTGTAGGTGAGAATGGACTCCTGCTACTGTATCTTGCCAGCCAACCACAGACCCTTCATGGTTGGTTAGTCGCACATGTGCCCTTGGCCTTCCCTGCAACTCCATTCTGCTCCCCATCATGCCATCTGCTTCCCACCACCAGGATCCTTCCACCACAGGAGGCTGCACCCCATGGGGCCCCTGCAGCCACTTTCATTCTGCTCTAGCACCTGTGCACGCCCTGTAGGACCATCAGGCTGCAGAGGTCGGAGCCAGAGGAGGACTGGGAGATCACGGAGTCCCACCCACTTGTGGACCATGGCAAGCTGCCCTGCTTCCCTTGGCCTCTCCTCCCTCCTGCCCTGGGAGGATTGTTTAATCCCCCTTAGGACCGCATGAGGATGACTCCCATTTCCACCCTGCTGAAAATGCCCCCTTTCCTGGGTGTCCATCGCATACCTCCTATGCTTGTCCACACACTCTATTCAAGTTCACATTTAACTCATTTGCAGATATTATCATAAAGTGCTAACAATTTCATGGTTAAATTCTTGTCTCCTTAACCGTATGGCGAACTCCTAGTGTGCAGGCATCTTTGTTACCCCTGGCATGGTGCTCAACAATATACAGCAAGTGCTGGAAAGTGCTCACGTTGCCTTCGGAAGGCTCATGCCATGTAATCTAACATTTGGTTTACTTTCAGCAACGAGTCAAATCAACAGAAGGGCAATAGTGGGGCTCAGCTTCTTCCCTCATGAACTGCGTAGGCTATGAACTTGAGGAGATTATCTCAGTAGTCAATGATACTTAAGAAGCAGAGGCGTGACTCTTTCTTTGTTTTCTACACATGCTGCCGAATCTCCAAATTCCTTTCTTTTTTCCTCAATGATTATCTCCAAGGACTTTCATTAAAAAACAACTTATTTGTGACATATGTTTTGTAGGGGCAGTCTTAGATAAAATCCATATGAGGAAAATCAGTATAATAATACAAAGCACTTTCCTGCTGGTTCACAGGTCAGATAATCAAGGTGAAAATGAAAATATAGACAAAGAGAACGAAGAGGTTGCTGTGCATGGAGGAGCAGGGGATCAGGGAATCCTTCTCTTTCTTACTAAGAGATGGCTGTGCTACTTGAACGAGACACTCGTTCTTTCTGTGCATCCATTTGTTCAAATTCTTAACAAAAGGGTGGGCGTGCACCGTGCAGCCTCTCATGACTTGCAAGTCTTTTACTCTGTGTACTCGGAGCAGAGTCTCTGAAGCTGCTTTCCCCCATAAAACCCTGGTAGGGACGCCCCAGGTAGTTTGAGACATGCACATTGCTCGACCCCGTTTATAGTGAGACACCATACCCACACCCAGCTCTCTGGTCTCAGCCCTCCAGCCCCACCGCGCAGCCTTGTGAAGCTAAAACCCCAGGAACTCGGAACTCACGGAGATTCTCAGTGCCACACAGACGAAGAGGGAGAGGAGAGAGAGGTAGACCTGGAGTCGCTTCCCACCAAACCGCTTCCTCAGGTACTCCGGCATGGTCATCACCTGCAGAGGTAGACACCGACAGGGACGCACCTGCAGATCCAGCACGTTCCGATTATTCAACATTTGCTCTGCACCTGTGGGCAGGTGAGCCTGTGAGTGGCCCCTCGGGAATCCCAGGTGAGAAAGTCACAGTCTCTCGAGACAGCGGCAAGGCTGGAGTGAACACGGGCGCTGAGATCAGATAGTCTTGGGATGTGTTCCTAGCGCCGGCATGTACTAGAAGTGTAACGTTTGGCAAGTGGGGATCTCTCTGAGCTTCCATTTTCTCATCCGTAATGTGGGGTTTTCACATGACAGTAGGTGTAAAACACCTCCACCACTGCCATGTGCATGGTAAACACTCAACAAAAATTTTCATTGTCTTCACCAATAATATGACAGTCTAGTAAAAACGTTACTTGTAAGTAATAGACCACAATTATCGTTACGTAATAACTTGATCATTGAATAAACTGCAAATATGTATTTGGGTATGTGTTTATGTGACTCTCTTCATTGGAAAGAAGAGAGTTGCACTGAATTCCCACGCAGAGGAAAGCCTGTGCCTGTCAGTACTGAAACACGCGGTTGACTGCGAGGCGTAGCACAAAAGGTGCAGCTTTCTGGCGCATCACAGCAGACGGAGCTCATGATTTAATCTCCCCCCGTGTAAAAGAACGTTAAATGAACATTTCCACAATATTGCCAAAAAATACGAAGGGGAGTTCTTGGTGGCTCAGAAACTGCGAGGATCCCCTGAAAGATGGTAAGCCACACCCAGGGCCATATGCATGAGTTCCGTGGGATGGGTGTGTTAACCTAAAAGGCTTTTTGCCCTGGCTGATGTGGCTCAGTGGATTGAGTGCTGGCATGCAAACCGAAAAGTCACTGGTTTGATTCCCAGTCAGGGCCAGGTCCCCAGCTGGGGACATGTGGGAGGCAACCATTCGATGTTTCTCTCCCTCTCTTTCTCCCTCCCTTCCCCTTTCTCTCTAAAAATAAATGAATAAAATCTTTAAAAAAAGAAAAATGAAAGGCCTTTCAAAGTGAGAGGCAGTAAGCATTTATTTGAAATCAAAGAATAGCTATTTGGGAATTATTGATTCAGGCAGAAATCCAAAAAATGTTCAGATTAGGAGATAAAGGCAATAGGTATTTATAAGAAAGGGAATGAGAACAATTACGTCAATAGAAGGGGACATTTCTATTGGTGCAGGAAGGCTAACATTGTGATCTAATCACACACAATGTTTTTAATTTTCAGTCCCATAGCCCTCAGCCCAGCAGTCAGAATATCTGCTCTCTTCTTATCCTTGCAAACAGTTCTTGGGGATGCAAGGTTCTTTTAGACCCAGTCCAAAGGTTGCTTTGCTCTCTTTTAACATTCCAAGGGTTTGAGGCTTAAAGGCAGTCAGATCCTTTGGGATGGCCCCTCCAACCCTATTTTAAAGTGGCTGCAGTTATTATTTTTACAGGTCTTCATACCAAGGACAGCATCGTCCAACAAACCTTGTTCAAGCCTGGAGCTGGAAGGGACCCGGGATGAGCAAATGGGGAATGTACAGTGACCTGCAGAGAGACGACCCGGAAGGCTTGCCCCCGAGCACCTCGTCTCAGGGATTATTTCAGGACGCCGCACCCGTGGTCTGAGCACCAGCAGCAGAAGGAACAGGTGTGGGAGCAAGGCTCAGAGAGACAGAGCAGTGCCCCAGTGAGCTGGCCACGCCCAAGCTGGAGGAGAGCCACCCTAGCTGTGGTGCATTCTACCCTTGTTTAAAAAAGGAACCACTTTACAAACGTGCAAGAATTAGAATGAAGAAAAAGGCCGAGTGTCGGTGAGGACGTAGGGACATGTAGCGATGGCCTGGGAATGGCTGGCTGCAGCCGTTTGCCAGAGCAGTCTGGCAGCACTTAGTAGGTTTTTGTCAACGTAAGCCTGGAAACTCTGGGACCAACAGTATCCCCCAGGTTTCAAGACTGAGCAGAAAGAATGGGCGAATGAACGATTGCCTGACCGGTGTGCCGAGAACACCCGTGATTACTCACCCCCGCCTTGATGTATATGGGGACAAAGAACCAGCCCAGGACCAGCAACAGCAGCAGGGCCTACAAGAAATTAGGAAGAGAGCGTGACATTGGAGAGACTTGGCTTGTGGGCCTTGTCACTTCATGACCTAGGAGTGTGAAAATCAAATATGGCAAGTCCTCACTTGTGGTTGCTGATAGGTTCTTGGAAATGGTGACTTTAAAGGAAATGACATATAACAAAACCAATTTTCCCATGGGCATATTGATATAAACAAGAGATCAGTTTGTGTGGCATATTTCTGGTCATTAAGATAAATGTGAACTATACATACATTTAAGAAAGATGAATAAAAACGAGTAAGATTATTATTTTCAAACTTGCTTGCTCCAGTTCAAGGTCACAGGTGGCCAGAGCCTCTCTGAGCAGCTTAGGGCGTGGGACAGGACCCCAGCCTGCACAGGTCACCTTCCATCACAGGGTGCACATGCATGCACCCATCCACACGCACTCGGACTGGGACGTGGCAGAGGCACCAAGTCACCTCAACCCTTTGGGAGGTGGAGGGAAACAGGAGTACCCCGAGAAAACCCACACCGACGTGGGGAGAATGTGCAAACTCCACACAGACAGTGGCCCTGCCAGGAGTCAAATATTTTCTCATTAACATTATGATAAAACAACAGTGAACAGAACAGTGCTCTTCAAGGACCTGCTGTGGGTTTGCTTGGATCCTGTCACCTTCCACCAATTTTGATCCATCTGCAGACAGCTGTGGATTCCTTTCCTCTGTTTTCATGATTCAGAGTTCCTCGTTTCCTGGGGCTCCGGGTGTGACAAAAATGAGTAGTGAGAAATGAACAGAAGAGAAGGGCCTGAGGACAGGTGGACCACTGGGAGGTCATACAATCTTTGCCAAAAGAAATTATTCACGAATGGCAGGAATTATACACAGAGCGATGCAATGAGAAGGAAATTTGGAGGTATGGGATATTCCCAGTGCTCCCTGAGTCTTTCCATTTATAACAATGATAATAGCATAATCTTGCATTTATGTTAATGTTTACAAAGTCTTCACCTATGTCACTCATGCTGCTCTCACAACAAACAGGAAAGGCAGATATGATAAGCAAAAGTTATTCTTGTCTTATGAAGGGAAAAGCTGAGATTATAAAAAGCCCAAGGTCACAGGTTAAAAGAGCCAGGCTCTTGGCACCCACTGGGGCCAATAGGGCATTCCGTCCCTGCCTCTGCAGGCTGGGTCCATTCCAGAGGCCCTGATACTGCTGAAGTAAAACTAGGGGCAAAATCTGCAACGAGGGAGGGGTGCTGGGATTTGCAACGAGTCCAGGTCACTTCCAGAGTCCATGCAGAGATGGCCTGTCCCCACTATTACCATGATCCAGTTTTCTTCCACATAAGCATCTCCCTCTGACTGATACACAGACACATGAACTTGCAAACACGAGATAAGATAAGGGAAAAGAACAGGAAAAACTCAGGCAGCTCGAGAAGTATTTATGGCATGTGCTCAGCTGAGTCTTAGATGATGGGGTGGTAGACGTGCTATGAGAGGAGATGGCCCCTGTCTTTAAAACACTCACAGTCCAGCCCTGGCTGGTGTGGCTCAGTGGATTGAGTGCCAGACAGCAAACCAAAGGGTCGAAGTTTGATTCCCAGTCAGGGCACATGCCTGGGTTGCTGGCCAGGTTCCCCGGTGGGGGCTCTTGAGAGGCAACCACACATTCATGTTTTGCTCCCTCTCTTTCTCCCTCCCTTCCTCTCTAACAGTAAATAAAATACCTTAAAAAATAAAAACACTTAGAGTCTAGTTAAGTGGACACAGCTCCTACTGATGAAATGGCAGTAGAACGATCAAGAACTCAATTGTAAAGACTCATAGGCTCTACCTACTGTTGCTGTCACTTCCTGAGTCAGGCCCCCCTTGGTCAGTTTCTGCGCAGCCCCCTGGCACGAGCACCAGGACGCTCCCTGGCCGTGTGCTGCGCCCGACCCATCATCTCGGATGGATGCCTGACCTGTGGGAGGTCTCCCAAGACTCCATGCCTGCTTCCCTCCTAACTCCTAGTACCATCTACACTGTAGGGAATGCAAGTCTGTCTTTCGCATCGGGATATAAACTTCTCAACAGAAGGGACAGAGCCAGACACATAGCAGATCAGGGAGAAGAGATACAAGTGAGAACTACAATGATCAAGGAGGTCGAGTGGAAGTGAGGATTGGCTCCTATGGAAGTGCCATTCCCAGTGGGAATGATTGCTTGAGCAAAACCTCAGAGGTGGGGGCTGTGCCTGACGTGGCCCAGGCAGAACAGGGCCACACAGGCAAGGTGCTGATGTTCAAAGAAGGGATGCATTAAAACAAACGCAGAAATCGTACCAAAGAGGAGCTTATCTTACCCAGAATCCCAGAAAAACATAACTGGGTAGAGGGTTTTGTTTTTGTTTGTTTGTTTTTAAATGTAAAGGAAAAAGCCTCTGCTGTCACTTACATTCCATTCAAACGCAGCAATGACAATTCCTGAAGACGCTCCGGTCCCGGCCAGCCCCACGAAGTGGCCACTGCCGATGTTACTGGCGAAGAGAGAGGCGCCTATCTGGAATCCAAGAGAACAGACCAAGACCAGAGGTGAGAGACTCAAATCAGCCTTCTTCAAAGTGGGTAAAGGTTGATGTGTTTCCATCACTACTCCTTAGGGCGGGAGTCAGCAAACTGCAACCCGCCGGCTGCATCCGTCCAGTTTTTGTACGGTTGGTAAGCCAAAAACAAACACACAAACAAACAAACAAAAAACCCAAAAAACAAAACAAAAAAACATTTTGCAATGGTTAAAATAAATCTAAGCAGGAATACTGTTTTGTGAGATGTGAAATTATATGAAATTCAAATTTCAGTGTCCATACATGGTTACATTGGGGTACAGCCACAGTCGCTGGTTTTACATATGGACTGTGGCTGCTTCTGAGCTACAAAGGCAGAGATGTCTCTAAAATGCTCACAACCTGGCAATTTATAGAAAAGCTTGCTGACCCCAGCTTTAGAGGAACATTAATCTGTCTACCTCAATGCTCTGAGTTCAGCCTGTTCTTGGCCAAGAACTGCCAGCTCTCCCATCAGCCCCTTCAATCAGCCTCAAGGACCCCAAACTTGGGTAGGAGGGAGTTCCTCTTCATCCTTCTGGCCCTAAGGACCCTCTTTTAAAACACTTCCCTTCCCATCACATTGTCTATTGTTCTAAAGTCTCAGAGATCAAAAGAGATCTCTCAAGTGGGCACGACTGACCGCTAGTCCCGACAGAACAGGATTGGGGTTCGGGACCACTGAAGCGCCCATTCTTCTGCTCCCATCTTTTCAGCTGTCTGTAAAATCACCTTTGCTATGCAGGCATTTGGGGCCTGAGGATAAGGTGAATCTCGTTTGTAGCTATGGGATTGGTTGAGCCTTGAATGTTTCATAAAAACAGTCCTAAGAAGGCAGTGCCGACTGGACACCCCAGTTGAAATCCACTTTGAGCTTGCAGTCGGTTTGCTTCAACCACCCGGGCCAGGTCACGTCCCTCCCCTTCACGTTATTTCATCAGCAGATCCGTGAAGGAAGCACATACTGAGGGCCCACTGTGTACCCCTCCCAAAGCTGACACTGCAAGGGTTCAGAGAAGACGACGCAGCCTCTGCTGTGATAGGACTCTTGCCAAGGAGCCCAGACATCAGAGCACAGCAAGAAACTGGGCAAGAGTCACAGGGGCATCACCACGTTCACCATCACAGGGGACACACACCCACTATTGCAACTGCACAGAACAAAGGACCAGGCGTTCGGGCTGGAGTGCGCGGGGCGAGGTTTCTCAGACGGAGGAGGGATGGAGCTAAGTGTTGAAGGAGGAGAGGAGGGAGTGGGACGCTCGTCCAAACAAGGGGGTCAGCATTAGCTCAGGGCTGGGAACGGAGAAGAATCATGTCCACTGGGAGCATGCTGTGCATCATAAGGAGCCAAGACAGAAGGTTCTTGGGGAGGACCAGGGAGAAAGAATATGAAGCAGAGCTGAGCAGGTCTTCTCAAATGCCGCACTACACCTGCTGTTGTAACTGGTGCCACACACAGCCACCTACTGGAATGACAGGCAAAGCCCTGAGCTCAGGGATTTAGGGAGAGAGACCCCAGCAGGCAGGCAAGCAACACATATCAGGGTACCCAATGTTTTCTTTACCCCACTCTCAAACACATGCACAGGAACTTCCTCTCCCGGAGACTCTGACCACTCACCGGCCACCAGACTATGTCCCGACCGGCCAGGAAGAAGCCTCCGACAGTGCCCCGGTTGTTCTTCAGCATTGCCTGCACAGGAGGGAAGACAGGGGAGGGTCTGACCACAGCCAACGTACCCAGGGTGCCCCAATACTGGGGATGTGGTGTTGAGGCAGTGCCCTTTTCCAGCTTTCCTGAAGACAGACATGTTTTCCTGGAAACTGAAAGATTAGCATCCATCTTTAAAGAGCTTCCAAATCAGGGTTTGAGTGAAGCCCAGGGACTTTAGGAAATTATATTTCTCAACTTTTGTCCTAATTGCTCTGCTTATTTCATTCATGAAAACAATGTGAGGTATTACTGAAGCTGTGCTGGAAAGAACATCTGTAGCCTCGAACGCATCACTAAAAGAAAGAATGAGCATCAGGGAATTGAGTTTCCAACTCAACTAAGTTAGAGAGTGAGCAAATAACACAGGAGAATAAAAGGAGTGAGATCGGAAACAGAACAGGCCTCCGGCTGGAGACGCTGAGCAGGTTAAGCCTGAAGTTCCCAGCGCTGGCCCCATTCACACAACGGGCCTGTTGGGAGAAGAAACTAACTCAGTGTGAGCGTTACTGATGGCAAGAAAAGGATTCTCAGAGAAGGGCCATGAAGTCTGTGACAGATGCTAATGTTCTCTCCGCTTCGTCACGTCACACCTTTTCCTCCCTTCGATGTTTTACCCCTAAGCCATGTGCTTGCCCTGAGTCCCGGTTGGGTGCCTACATACCCACAGCCCGACGGCCATCACTACCACGAAGTAGATGACAATGACGGAGATGTCAGCAGCGTTTCGGATGCGCTCTGACATCTCAGGAGGGTCCGAGGTCCCAGTCATGGTGCTGGGGCTTGACGTGCTGGCCATGGCTGCTGGCGGTGCTTTCCCCGGGCCCAGGAATGGCTCTCTCCTTATACAAGCTCTGGGTTAATGATCAGCCTCCAGCAGGCGGGGCACGCTATCAGAACCAGGTCCTGGGCATGGGACCTTGAAACCTTTTCTCTGAAGCTCTGAGACCCTGGCCCTCCAGTGGTCAGTGCGTGTCTAAGCGGAGCGTGAGAATGAGGAGTGAGAGACCAGAAGCAGGGTGAGAGTTGGGGGTGGAGAATGGGGTATTCACTGCGTGGAAAGACAGGGTCTTTAAGATTTGACCAGACTGAGTGAAGATTCGTGAGAGATGACTTTATTAGACTCCACATGTAGGTGAGATTATGCAGGATTTGTCCTTCTGTGTCTGGCTTATTTCACTGAGCATGATGTCCTTTTGTTTTACTCATGTTTTTACAATGGAAGGGTTTTTTTTTAAGCTGAATAAAATTCCATGGTGTATGTGCACATATGCTGCATTTTCTTTACCCATTCAACTGCCATCATGCACACACTGTCTTCGTACCTTGGCTATTGTGAATGATGCTGTTATGAGCACAGGAGTGCAGATAACTCTTTAAGATATTGATTTTGTTGCTTTTAAATACATACCCCAACATGGGATTACTGGAACAGATGGTACGTCAACTTCTAATTTTTTTTCTTTTAAAGATTGTATTTATTTATTTTTAGATGGAGGGGAAGGGAGGGAGAAAGAGAGGGAGAGTAACATCAATGTGTTGCCTCTCGCACACCCCCATTGGGGTCCTGGCCTGCAACCTGGGCATGTCCCCTGACTGGGAATTGAACCAGAGACTCTTTGGTTCACAAGCCAGCTCTCAATCTACTGAGCCACACGAGCCAGGGCAACTTCTAATTTTCTTAGGATCCTCCATACTGTTTTCCATAATGACTGCATCAATTTACATGCCCAGCAAGAGGGCGCTAGAATTCCCCTCTCTCCACATTTCACCAGCACTTATTTCTTGCCTTTTTGATAACAGCCATCGTAACAGGTGTAGGGTGCCATCTCATGGTGGTTTTGATTGGCATTTCCCTGATGACTAGTGATGTTGAGCACCCTTTTCTTTCTCACCTGCCAGATCCGTGTGCTCACCAGCTGAGCAGAGTCTACTCCTCATCACTTTTCAAACTCCTCTCCTCTTGCTTCCCACACCACAGACACTTACACAGAACCACCCTCTCTCCTCGCTGGGTTTCTCTAATTTATGTCATTAAAAAAAAAACTTTCCAATATGGAAACCTGAGAATGTTACTGCCATGTTTAAAGTCTTCAATGTCAAGTAAACAAAGTCTCCAATCCCTGGGGTAGCCTATAGAGCACCCCTCCCCCTCTCGGCAAAGTTTCCCTTGTTCATTTCCTCTGCCTGGCCTTCTGCACTTCGCCACTTTCTACAGCTGCCACCTCTGGAATGTCCCTTGATTCTAAATGCTGCAGCTGTTTTATGCCTTTTATTTCCTTTTCTTACAATGATTTTCCTGCTGTCCCTTTAGAACTAGATCAAGTTCCACCTCCTCTGGGAGACCCAAATATAAAAGTAAAAGGCTGTATTGATCATCATAACATTAAGGCCTAGGGCAGTGCCTGGCAGACTGGAGCCATAAAAATAATGTGTATTGCCAACACTGATCGCCCAGTTAAGGCAGTTCCACTTGGACCAGCAGGGGGTGCTGTGGGACTAACCACGGTAGTTGGTGTGTGGCCACTACCAGCTGGATGAACTCCAAGAGAGCGCTCCAAGCACTTTTGCTCACTTTTGGGGACTTTGCAGCTGTGTCCCACTGAGGAGGGACATCAGTGGAATCAGGTGATAAACTATGGATTATTCAGCAGAAGCCTGAATGATTCTAGCAGAAGTCTGGGAGCTCCACTCTATTTTTCTTGAGGTTTTACTGGTTTTAAAATAAGCAGCTTGATTCTGTGGTTCAAAATGCTTTCTTTGGATCTCCAAATGCATTAATATAATTATAATAATATAATATAATATAATATAATATAATATAATATAATATAATATAATATAATATAATATAATATAATATATGTGATGGGATATTATTTGAATCTCAGGCCAATTCTCTGGCTCCAGGAGAGGCAGCATGGTCGCTCCAACCACCTCTGGGCTCCAGCCTGAGAGTGAGGCTGAGTATCACTGCTCAGCGTGGGACAGCAGCCTCCCTGGTCACACAGTGCTCCAGCTCAGTGGGGAAGTGAAACACAAACCCTGAGCTCTCTGTCCTCACCCTGCATGTGGGGACCTCACAGAGCACCATTTAACTGCCCCAGGGGAAGACAAGGGTGAGGTTCCAAATGAAATAATGTATGCTATTCAGGAGTATTGAAAATGATATGAGTTAAAATGACTGGATTTACACAATTGGCAAGTGTATATAGGTAACATCATTGTGAATATATTTGTAGCAATTTAAAGATAGGCTTATTCATGGGCATAAATGGTAAAAAGGAATACAAGGTTTAGCTAAGGGGATACATATATTTTTCTAGATTTTTCTCTTCCCTTCCAGTTGGAAGTTCTGGATTCACATGCTCAGAGGGTCCACCTCTCTGACTTCAGGTAGCCAACCACCAGGGTCACCAGTGACCAGCCTCCACTCTTTCTTTGGCCTTGGCACCTGCCCTGACCTCTGACCTGAGGGTTCTTTCTTCCTGTCTGCCAAAGAGATCACCTGACTCACCCTACAGGTCCAAACCTATACATCAACATTTTTGAGGTTTCTTTGGCCCCATTTCCCTGCACCCCTCAACATGCATTCAGGGTTATTTCCCCATCTGTACGTTCTTGTTTGCACTCTTCTGTCTTTTCACATACATGTGCAGTTCACACACATGTGCAGGCAGAGTTGGAGTTGCAGGGAGGAGGTTACCAGAGATTGACCTTTTGGAAAAAAAAGTTTTTCATCAAGATAAAAACCCAGGTGTGAGAGCATTACTGTTCCAGTGGTGGACTGACTGAGGCCTCTTCTCACTCTGTTGTTTTGGGCAGTGACGTCAGGAATAGTTACAATACAAAAAGGACACTCCACCCGTGTGCGTAGTGCTAGCACAGTGACTGGAGGATGTGGGCCTGGTGGCCAGCAGGGGGCACTGTGTGATGTGCTGAGTGCCGGCTTGTGATAGACAGCTGGTGAACCACTCAGCTGGCTCTAGGCCATTTGGGCAAACTGTATCCTCACTGATGTGTGACTTTCCTCCACCGACGATACCCTCACCCATCAACCCATGAGGTCCTGGGTCTGGTTCAGATTTGGGTCATCTCCTTTTTTCTATGAGTCTTTGTCCAAATCAGGTTTGGGAAGAGCCGATAGACAGTGAGGACTAGAGTAAGTTGAATCCTGAAACAGTCTGTCTAGGAAATAAGACAGAGCTTGTGGGCATTCTCCTCATGCGGGAGCTTCTGAAGACAGAGCTCTGGGGCACCTCTAACACGCCCTTGAGCTTCCCCCCTCAGTGCTTTACAGATGGGGCATTCACAAGTGGTTTAGCTGAAGGGCCCCAGGGGCACACAGCACCTGCCTTTCTCATCTGGCCCCCAAGGAGCAGGTGTGTTGTCATGCTAGACTCACAAGCCTCTGTCTCACTGTATTGGTCATTTGGTTAAGCAACCGCTTTCTGCAATGGAAACCTTGGAAACATAGGTAATTGTGATGCAGTCTTTATAGTGCATCAAGAAGCACTGTAAATGTGAGGATTGTTGTTCCCTGAACTTTGGGCTGAAGAGGAGAATGAGTATTACTGCACCTGAAATGATAGCCTCAGAGCTTGTACTGTGATCTTCGCCCCAGGGAGGTGGGCTGAGTGTTCCCCTCCACACCCTTTGCCCAGCCATTTGCTCTTCTGTCACAGCTGGTGACTGACACTAACTCACTGGGGACATTTTTGCTGCCACCAGCACTGATGGTATAAGGCATTTAGGTCATTAGCAATGTCTACTTGTGTGGTCCCATCAAGGCTTAGACCTGACCATTGATTACTCTTGTTTGACTGCATTGTCTAGTAGTTATTACACAACAGTACTGAATAATAATGAAGGTAATGGTAATTTTTCCTTTTCCGTTCTTAATGAGAATGCCCTTCATTAACAGAGATGCTGACTTTAGGACCAAACTATATTATGTGTGTGGGAGAGCACATATTACCATATTATAAATGTACCTGTCCATTTTCTTAACTGATTTTCATTAGGAATAGTTGTTAAATTTAATGAATGACTCTCTCCGAACCTGTTGAGACAATAATATTTTATCTTTTGATCTATTAATATGGTGTATTATATTTAAATATTTCTTAATATTGATAACACTTTTATTTCTGAAATAAATCCCACTTGGTGATGGTCTATAAATTACTATTTTAATATTGGATTTTGTTAATTTTTTATTTAGAAATTCTATATAAATATTTAATGAGTTGGTCTGAAAATGCCTTTTTTTGGTCTTTGTTTTGTTTAAGTATGTGTTACTTCCTGCTTTCTATGGGAACTAGAAAATTTCCTCTCTTTTTCAGTGCTTTGGAAAAATTATGAAGCAAACAAATGGGAATCATTTGATCTTTGAAGCTTTGTTAGAAGTTTCCTGTTATACTACCTGAGCTTCATGCCTGATAACATTCTCTATTTTTTCTGAGGAAATTGGTCTGTTCAAATATTTTTAACTTTAATAGGACTAGTTTTGCTTTTTCCACGAAAAGTATGCATTTCATCTGGTTTTCTTAAAAAATAGAGGTTATCTCTTATATTTTTTCCATTTTTCAATATTTCCCACATATACACATTATCCATTTTCATTGAGTAAGGAGGCTTTTGTACTTTGTCACTTAAAAATAATTTTGATGTGCCAATTAAATCTACTATTTTTCTAGCCTCTCCCACATAACCTGTTGCTTTTATTGTGATGGGGAGATGGTTGTTTCTCACTTGCCTTTTTAATTTTCTTGGACTGGGCTGAACTCAAAATTTCTCCCCTTTGCTTGATTTTCCCTTCACACGATGCTTCCCACAGAGTTGTCCAGCCTTCCTTCTGATGATCTTTTCTCTTAATGCATTTCCTTTCCCAGCAGTCCTTCACTCTAACATCCTTCACTGAAGTCAGCGCTCTGGCTTCCGAACTGCATTCTTTTTCTCTATCTTCATCTTTCAGGGGTTTTCTATTTCTCGCTGTGATTTTAGATTAATATTAAACTTGCTCACTGCTAGCTTTCCTCTTCTATCCTCTACAAAGATTTCTTGACTGATCTTGCTTTCTGCTGAGACTATGGCTAATGATGGAAGAGTGGGAGAGAGCCTGCTGGCATTTGGAAGTTAGTGTGTTTGTTTATTTATTTATTTATGTGCTTCACTTACATGTGGTTTGAAGTTTGAACATTTTCTTATTGTTTCACTGGGAGTTTGGATTTTGTGTAGTTTCATTTGTCCTCTTTCTTTTTTTTATTGAACATGAATTTTTGAAGACTTGTACAGTGAAAACTACAAAGTATTTCTGAAATAAAGCAAAGAAGATATAAGTAAATGGATAGGCATCCTGTGTTTATTAATTCGAAGACTTAACATTTTGTTAAGATATTAACAAGCAATCTAAAGACTCAATGCAGTCTTTAAAAAAAATTCCAATGACATTATTTTCCAGAAACAGAAAAATCCACCCTAAATTTATATGAAATCACAAGACACCCTGAAGAAAAACTGCAAAAGAAGAACAAGTTAGAGGTCTCATACTTTCCGATTTCAAACACATTCCAGTGCTCCAGTAATTAAAACATTGTGATACTAACATAAAGGCAGACATATAGACAACTCTAACAGAATGAACTGTCACATATATGGTCAAAGGATCTTCAACAAACATGCCAAGACTATTTAATGAGAGAAAGGACTGTCTCTTTACCAAATGGTGTTGGGAAAATTGGATATCCACATGCAAGAGAACAAAATTAGACTCTTACATCATCTAAAAATTGACTCAAATGGATTAAAGGCCTAACAGCAAGAACTTAAACTATAAAAGTTCTACAGGAAGACCATCATGACATCATATTCCTCAATGATTTCTTGGATGTGACACCAAAGCATGAGCAACAACAACAACAAAAAGCAACTGGGACATTATGTGGTTTAGACCAATTATAAAAAAACAAATACTATATGATTTCATTCAAATGAGGTATTTCAAGTAATCGAATTCACAGAAACACAAAGTGGAATGGTAGTTGTCAGGGACTGGGGTAGAAGGCCATGGAGAATTGTTGTTTAATGTATAACAAATTTCAATTTCTCAATATGGAAAAATTCTGGAGGTCTGTTGCATAATAATGTCAATATAATTAACACTACCAGTCTGTGCATGTGGGACCACACTTCAGAATGGTTAAGACAGTAAATATTAATTTAGGCATCGTTACCAAGGTAGAGGCGTGGAGTGCATAGATGGAAGCCAGGGTGTGTGATACTGATGGGAGGAAGTGCCACCTACTTTTTCACTCACCTTTCACTGCAGAATAACACGTCTCTCCACGCAGCTGCTGTCAACAAACTGCAGCTGTGGCGTCACTGGTTGTGACTGTGCCACCAATGCGAGTCACAGATATTTTCATAGGACATCATGGTGGTCACAGAATCTCCAAATGCCATTTAATCTCATCCTACTTCAGAATCACTCATTCTAATCGTAAAATTGTCTTAATAAAGAGATTCAAATTGGGCTTAAACTGTTCAATGTAAAAATAAAAATGGTAATGCCCAACTGGTCCACAAAATAAGAAAACCTCAGACTTATATGGACTCTTCTCTCTACGCTACTTAGACATTCAGTTGATCACTAACCATATGAATGCTTTCTAAACCTCTTTCAAATTCATCTGGTCCTGTTGAAGTTCCATGATAACATCTTATTTTAAGTCTTTATGGCACTTATTGATTATGGCTATAATTGACTCCTGATTCATATCTGCCCCCTCGACTCCCCAGGGTCTTTCTGCTCCCTGGTGTCTTCTGATGGTGAAATCTGGTTCTGATCTGAGGGTTCCTCCTTCTTCCTGCCTGAACAGTTGGGCTTCATTTTAGTGAATGGCTCAGAAACATACCATGTGGTCCCTCCTAGAGAAGATAGGACCTTTGCCTCCATTTCCTTCCAAACAGAGCCCATTCTCACTGTGATATGTCTCACCTCCAATGACACAAACAGACTCTAAATGTCTGGACCAGAGTAGTGACCCTTTGTCCACCTAGAGAAATAGGTAGTGTCATCATAGGATGCTGTGTGGAAACTCCCTGGACTTGTGGCTGGAATTGTGAGGGGTGTGGATTGGGGAGGGCAGGACTCTTTGAGCACCATCACCTGGCCAAGGTCAGACATGCGTCCTGCATCCACCAGAGGGCGCTGTGGCTTAAGCACCTGCTCAATGCTCCCAAGTTTCTTAGCTGTTTCTCCTGCCTCTTGCAGGTCTTCTATGGGCTCACAGGGGTAAATAACGTCTTTCCTCCTTCAATCTCTCTCTTTCTCAGGCAGAGCCAAGGCTAAATTTGAAGGAGGGGCTTGCACAGCTACAGAAAAGGGAAGATTTGCATGGAGTCCTCCCACCCTCAGGATTAAGGGGTATATAAGAAGGGTTGGTGGCTTCAGGCCTGGCTGTGGGGCTCAGGAAGCAGAGTTTGGGGGTGTCTCCACCATGGATTGGGCTCTACTGCTCCTCACCCTCTTGGCTCACTGCACAGGTGGGGCCTGAGGGGAATTCAGGGAGGGCACCTATTTGTCCCCTGGGATGATGACCTCTTCCTTCTCCTTAGGAACAGGGTCTGTCCTGTCCTCACTGATCTCTGTGTCACTCCATTCTTGCAGGGGCTTGGGCCGAGGTTGTGATGACTCAGCCCCACTCTGTGTCAGGGTCTCCGGGACAGAAGGCCACCATCTCCTGCATCCGCAGCAGCGGCAACATTGGGGACAACTATGTGTACTGGTACCAACAGCGCCCAGGCAGTGTGCCCACAATTATGATCTATAATTATGACAAAAGACCCTCCGGGGTCCCGGATCGGTTTTCTGGCTCTGTGGATAGGTCCTCCAACACCGCCTACCTGACCATCTCGGGGCTGCAGCCTGAGGATGAGGCCGACTACCACTGTATGTCTGGTTATGACAACTATTATTAGCACAGTGATTCAGGCCCATGGGGAAGCGAGACCAAAACTTCTCAGAGCCTCCTTGTCCTGGGTCTGCATCATCCTGTACATGCCAGGGAGGTGTTCTTTCTTGTCTTCTGTTCCAATGCTAGTGTTTGAGTTTTCATGAGTGCCTCTGTTTTCTTTGCAAAATGTGAAATTTTCCTTCCATGTATTGATGGACAATCTCTTAATCCCTTTGCAATTACTTCACAGAAGGGATTTAGTTCAGGACAGGGCTTCTGAGCCTGGAGACCACTGACTATGGGGCCAGGATCCCTGCTTGTGGAGGGGGCTGGTCTGTGCATGTGGGATCTTCAGAAGCATCTTTTGGGCTCCACACATCACAAGCCAGTAGCACCCTACTCTCTAAATCAAAATCAACAAAAATACCTCCAGACATTTACACATAACCCCCGGGGTAGGGAAATACCCCAGGCTGACACCCACTGGCTTAAAAGGACATGTTCTTAGCTGTTAGGCAGCCTTTGCCTTGGAGTCCTGTTCATGCCAGTCGGCTGGCCAAGACTAATATGTCATCTCTCTGTGCTTCTGAGTTCCCGTCTGTTAGAAAAAACAATCACACAGACTCACGTGAGGTCAGAGCCTGAGAACCAATCACATGGAATTTATTCTCAACCATAGTGTGGAATATGACTTGTAGCCTGACTAGGTGTGTAATTAATATTTTTAACTGTTAGACAAAGCATACAAAATATAATAGATCCCTCTTCATGTATTCTTCAGGGAGTATTTTTCAGATGTGGGATTCAAAGATGAAGAAAGATGTGGCAAGGTTCTGTACTCAGTTTACATTTAAGATGGGTGCGAGGCACAGACAAGAGCAGCAGCACAGATGAGTGTGTAATAATGTCCTTTCCTGCACCAGAGGGTCGGACTCAACTTTGGCTCTGTTCAAATTCTGGTCCTTGGATCTCTACTGTCCAGTCTCCACTAGCAGAATGTGGACATTTACATTTAAGTTAATTTAAATTAGGTAAAATTAAGAATTCTATTTGTCACTCACATTAGTTGCACTTCAATCGCCTGATGGCTTCATGTGCCTCGGGGCTGCCATATTTGAGAGTGCCGCAGTAGAACATTTCCGCCATGGCAGGAAATTCTCCGGGATGGTGCTGACTTGGACAACCCACTTACCATTTCCTTAACTCTGTCTCCCCCCACTTGTAAAATACAAACATCTAACACTCTGTCACTCTTTGCAATCTCCAACACATCTCTCTGTGGGAGTATTATATACATTGTACGTTTCTGCCCTGCTGAACTCAGGTTGGTCATAGACTAGCGTTGGCCACTTCCCTCTCTTGATGTACTCATCATCCATCTCTCCACATCAAGTTTCTCCAAAACTTAGACTTAAAATAACATGGATGATTCCACAATCTCTGTGACTCAGGTGATTGGAAACTGCCTAGAAGAGTGTTTCTGCCTCAGAGTGCTCATGAGGTACAGTCAAGGTTTTGACCAGCGCAACCATCATACGGAGGCTTGGCTGGGGCTGGTGGGTCAACTTCCAATTTGGCTGAGTCACAAGGCGAGTGGCCGGGGCCTCCATTCCTTGACACAGGAACCTCTTCTTAGGATTTGACAGCTCCTCCAGTGCCGCCTACCTGACCATCTCAGGGCTGCAGCCTGAGGACGGGCCTACTACTGTCAGTCTTCTGATAACATCTACAATCACACAGTGCTGCGGACTCAGGGGGAAGTGAGGCCAAAACCCCCAGAGCTTCCCCTTCGGGGTCTGCACTCAGCCTGTTCCCACCAAACAGGGTGCTGTCTTCTGTCTCCTGCTGGAAAGTGTGTGTAGAGATTGGAGGTCTCTGAGTCCCTCTGTTTTCTTCCCAACTTTCCCCACATCAGGGATGTTGGTTGCCTGTTTCCTGTATAATGAATTCCTGAAGGTGAGTGAGTTCGGAGCAGGGTGTGTGAGCCTGTGTGTTTGTGGAATGGGGGCAGGTCAGTGCTTGTGGAGGGTCTGCTCTGTGCACGTGGGACACTCAGGTGCGTCCTTTGGACTCTGCTCATAGATGACAGTGACACCCTATTGTTAAGTTATGACCCACGACACCACCTCCAGATTTCCAAATGCGCCCTGAGGGGCCCCATGACCCCAGGGTGAGACCCATGGGGTTAAATGAGCAGGTTCTCAGCTGTTCAGCAGCCTTGGCCTTGGAGTCCTGTTCGTGCCAGTCAGCTGGACGGAGACTAATGAGCCGTCTCTGTGCTTCTGAGTTCCGGTCTGTGAGACAAAGGAGTTACACAGACTCAGGTGCGGTCAGAGCCTGGGACCCAGTCATGTGGACAGTCCTGTCAGTCAGTGTGAAGGACGGCAGGAGGACAGCTAGTAAGAGAAGGCTGAGGTTAGGGGTGGAGGGACTGAGTGAAACGGAGAAGGACTCATGGGGTGGACAACAGTGTGGTGATTGCTGGGGGCAGGGGGTACAAGGGGACTAAATGTTAATGTAAACTAATATAATAAAGATTAAAGGAAACAAACAAAAACCAAACAGAAACCCATGACTGATGTACAATTTTTGGCCAAACTCTGTGTGCTGTTAATATGTTGAAAATTTTCACAACACACATACCATACATAATATTTACCTTCATTTATTCTCTTAGGCAGTGTTTTCAACCCTGAGACACCAAGATGAATGGACACATGACAGGGTCTGGTGCCCTTGGGGTCAGGTCCATGTGGGTCCTGGAGCACAGACGGGGGCAGCGGGTGGGTGAGGAGCTGACACTGAGGACAGAAGACAAGACGACCCCCATGAGCAGGTGACCTGCCCAGGGACCGGTGGGTGTTTGAACATCGGGTCACATTTCACTTGCATAACAGTCTGCAAGGCCATCAATTGTCACCTGGGACTAACTCACAGCTCAAAGTCCACCACGTGGGCAATGAAACGTAATATTCACCTTCTCAACCCAACGTCCCACGAAGGACTCTAGTGGGGAAACCGATGAAGGGAGAACCATGGGTTTGAAATGTCCGTGTGAACGGGACAGGATTCTGCCCTGGGACGTGGGTGAAGGGAGCCGATAAACGATGGTCCGAGGCCGTGTGTGCTGGTCTGGACTCCCTTCTGCTCACACGTGTCACCCCTGAACCTCCTGACTCCAAGCACAGGAGGCCTGTTCCCCCTTCCCTCTCTCACTCCGCACAGCAATCAGCTGACCACTGTAGAGATTCCTACACACATGCATTTATGTGACAGCAGTTGGAACCTGTTGCTGTCCTGTGCAAGAGTTGGGCACATAAATACATAATTATGCTACAACATGTGCTGATAAGGGACATGTGTGGGTGTGTTTTCATAGTCAGTGAGGGAGCAGAGTGAGAGGTACGGGGAGTAGAGGGTTAAACAAGAGGAGTCCCATGGATGGGGGTTGAGGTGGTGTAATCGATGCAGGTGGTTCTTTGAACTCTTCTCTATATTTTGTGTGACTTCAACATTGTCATATTAATTTTCTAGTTCTGTCTGTGATGACATCTGTGTGTCCTACTACTGAGAGCCACTCAGAATGGCTGAAATGTGTGTTGTCACCATGAATCAAGTTTAATCCTATTTCCCTCCAGAGGACAGAGGAAGAGTCACCTTGAACACCATGAAGGGACAGGAGTCAGGGATTTGAGGTAACAGGGAAGTGTGAAAAGCTGGAGGTCCTAGAAAAGCTTGAGGTAACGGGGAGGGGCTGCGTGGCGGGCGTGGAGGGGATGGGGCTATCCATGAAGCCTCCTGAGGGGAGCTCAGGAGTTGGGGTTCTGTGCAAACAGCAGTGGGGAGTCTCTGAGGGTTTTGAGCTGTGGGTGACCTGTCTGAGCTGCATGAGAAAGACCCCTCGAGTGCCTCGAGGACACAGCACCCCAGGTGAGCAGGTGATCCTGGTCAGGGTCATTGACTAGGAGTCCCCGTGAGTCTAGACGTGTGGGGACCGTGGGACCGTGGGCACAGGTACAGCAGAGGTGGATCCGGGCACAGAGGGACGTGATGGTCTGCTTCCAACTGCCCAGACACTCAGCACATCTGCAAACGCATCGCACTCAACTGGTATCTTGTTATTAAAGTGAGACAATGAGTAAGAAAGTTAAGGTAGGAAGTTTTGTTTAAAATATAAACAAATGTGAGGTCACCTAAGACAAAATCCTAACCAGAAATGCATTACACAAGTATGAGAACGCTAAGAATAAAGAGGAAGAATAAATTAAAAATAAAACTGAATTCCTAAAATGAATTAGCATACTACACCTTCCACTGTTAAATGTGAAGCCTTTCAAAGCCATTGTCTTCACCCATCACTTAATCACATCACATCTATGAAAACCGTACATGCATCGCATGACTTGAAGTGTTCGCTGAGCTGGCCTCCTCTGCAGGGGACTCTGAGTGCGTTCCTGGCCATTTCTCTGAAAAGCCCAAGCAAGCCCTTCAGACCAGATGAACGGTCCCCTGGTCTGTGACATTGGACATGCAGGTCACTTTGCATTTACTTTTGGACATCTTCACTACAGGTGAAACAAATTAATTTGTCATATAAGTGCATGTTTGGCCTTCCCAGAAGGGGACCCCTGGGAGTGAGATGCTACAATAACCAGTACAGTGTATGAGTCACAGTATCGGGGAACCCGGCCCTGGATGTGTGAATAGAGTCAGTGACGTGCTGAGCTGCAGAAATCCGCTGGGCTTCTGGACTTTGGGCCATAGAGAAGTGTGGACTGCCACCAGCAGGGGGCGCTGTGGGACTGCCATGCAGTGCCTACTAAGCTGCTCATTAGGGACCATTCACTAGTAGGAGCCTAAGCCTGGTGGTTGGAACGTGGGCACACCGACGGGAACTCAGCAGCTGTGTCCTCTGGGGCCTGATAATGTCTCCTGAGAAGGGCCCTCTGTGATGTCTCAAGTAGTGATTCCGCTCAGGGGTCTCCCAAGGGGTGAAGCCAACCTCCATTTCCCCCTATCTGGGGTGTGAGCTGAGCTCCAGCAGCAGGGATCAGGGAGGGGCTGGGCAGTCCCTGAATGGACACACATTTGCATGGACTGCCCCTCCCCTGGCAGAGGGTGGGGAGAAAAGGAGGCCTGGGCAGCCCAGCCCCACTGTGGGCTCAGGGGCTGTGTGCACCATGGCCTGGACCCCTCTGCTCCTCGTGCTCCTCTCTCACTGCACAGGTAGGGGTGGGCCTTGGGGACCAGACCTCTGTTCTGTTTTATTCCCTTCCTGCTCCACCTCCTGAGTAACCTTTCCTATTTCCTGCGCCATCAGTGACATGTGTCTGTGTCTGCAGGTTCCCTGTCCCAGCCTGTGCTGACTCAGCCGCCCTCCATCTCTGCATCTCCGGGAGCCACAGCCAGACTCACCTGCACCCTCAGCAGTGGCTTCAGTGTTGGCAGCTATGCTGTAGCCTGGTTCCAGCAGAAGCCAGGGACTCCTCCCCGGTATCTGCTGTACTACCACACAGACTCAATCAAGCACCAGGGCTCCGGGGTCCCCAGCCACTTCTCTGGATCCAAAGACGCCTCGGCCAACGCAGGGATCCTGACCATCTCGGGGCTGCAGCCTGAGGACGAGGCCGACTATTACTGTGCTGTACATCACGGCAGTGGGAGCAGCTACGGTTGCTCACAGTGGCTCAGATGGTGAGGAAGTGAGACAGAAACCCCTGGGCCCAGAGGTTGTGGCTCTGAGCCTCCCTGAAGCTCCTGGGGAGGCCTCTGTGAGGGGGGCTCCTCTGCAGTCGGAAAGGTCCGTGGAAGGGGCAGGAGCCGCCCACGGTCACGAGTGAGAGCACAGGGCATCCCCAGGTAACTCGGGCTGAAGGGGTGACAAAGCCCGTCTGACTGTCCACACAGAGTCTGGAGTAAATTTTAACAAAATAAATAGTTTTAAGTAAAAATATGAGGGTTCCCTTACTGCTGTGTCTTGTTTCGTACTCACACAGAACCCTTCTGACACTTTGGTCACCCACTGTGGGCAATTTTTCTTCACAACCAGCAATTCCCTGTGACACCAGCTGGATGTCCCACCACCCAACTCAGCCGTCACACGACTGCCTGGAGACCATGTCAGGTCTGCAGTGAAGGGCTCCGTCCCACGGGACTGCCCGCACTTCAGGTGCCCGTCACAAGTAGGACATCTCCGGTGTCACACAAATTCTTCACTTTAACTTGAAGGCTTCCATGGTCCCCAACTTGGTTTCAGTTAATTTGCTGCCTCCACCTGAGCCCTTCCCCCTCCTCAAGGAAATGGGGGGCAGGGTTGTAAATTCCGGGCTTCGAATCATGACTCGTTTATGAGTGAGCGGTCCTCACCCAGGAGCCCACCCAGAGCCACCTCAGTAGAACAAAAGAAACACCTGTCAGTCAGGAAATGTCAAGGTCAAGAGGCTGAAACCAATATATATTTTCTCTATTATCTCACAATACTGTGTCTGCGAGTATAAGTGATGACCCGGACAGTCACTGTCCCCCACACATTAACGTCATAACTGAGAACCTTGTGTTACCTCTTCAACATGCCCACGGCCCCAGGCCCTTCAGCCGGACCCTGGACACTGGGTCCTTGGGCGCCCTCCATGACTGGTGACCTCACGACTGTCAGTGGGTTCCCCTGAGCCCACAGGCACCGACTGTCCCCCTGTCCTCTCGCACTTCCCTGGGCTCTCCAGCCATCCAGGCTGTGGGCTGGGCTGCGGGACAGCAGGAGCAGGACGTCCCCAGTGTGTGCCTGTGTTTCCTCCCCAGGAAGCTGCTGAGGAGCCCAGATCCCAGGTCAGCTTGTCCTGCACAGGAAGCAGCAGACACATTGGGGGTGACCGTGACAGTGTTCCCAAGGGCTCCCAGGTAGAGCCCCCACATTTGTGACCTGGAGGAACAGTGACGGACTGACCAGTGTTTTGAGTGTCATTCTCTGAATTCTGTTACGTCACCAAAACCACTGTGAGCACCTCTGGGGTCCAGCCTTAGAAGATGCTGATGATCATTGTTACAGAGCTGAACACGACCCAATGGCACAAAGATGGCCTGTTTATGGGGAAATGTGACCAACGTGCCCTCCCTGCCCCTGCTTGATTCATGAGTCCCCTGTCTCTGCCTGTGACCAACACCGGCTCTGGATAATGAGTCTGGTGTCACTTGTGCTTTTCAAACAAAAGGATTTCATTTCCTCAATTCCTTCTTTGTGGTGTCAATGAAAATATCTCCTTTTGAAGATAGGGTTCCCCCAATGCACACAGAACTGCTTTGCTTCCAGAGCAAAAGAGCCCCCCAGCGCTGAGTGGGGTTGGGAAAGGCCCAACGCAGCACGGAGACCCAGCAGACCAGGCGGGCGTTTGTGCTCCCGTGTTGCTCCACGGGATCAGGAGACAAGCGTTTCTCAGACACATGCATGGCAGACTGCGGGGTGGGAAGATTTATCTGAGTGGAAATAGGAGGCTGCCCCTGTGTCACATGTCTGTCTGTCCTGCCATGGAAAACATTCAACGGTGCCTTCAGCAAGGCCAGAAGAAAGAGCAGTACCCAGAGTTTCTGGTTCTTATTACAGCTTAGTCTTTAGGGGCCACACCATCTGGGGTGGGCCCTGCTTGGCTGCTAGACCCACAGTGTTGCTATGGAGACAGTGAGCAAATGGGGCCATTGCATGCTTCTGGTAGAGGGAGAGAGAGAAAGGGAAAGAGAAAGGGAGAGATAGAGACAGAGAGGAAGGTCTCTTTGTTCCTTGGGAGCCAGGACGCTCCTCCTACAAGGAGAGGCCAGGGTATTAATCCCCTTGGAGGGTCAAGGCTGCCATCCCCTGGGCAGAGTGAAGCTGGAGCTTCCTGGCTAAGCAAGCAGGCTTATGCGCCCCAGTCCATGATGCTTAATCATGTCGGATTCCCTTTGCTTCCTTCCTTCCTTTATTCATACCCAGCTAACACGTGCACAGCAACCGGTCTAGTCCCTGGTACCAGCCTGGGTTTCACTCATACTTCTCTGAGTTTTGAAACCACAGAGAATCTGTTTTTCATCTGATTTAAGACCTTTGTGCAGCCTCGAATTTTTATGTGATGGGGAAGGTCACCCTCCCCGCATTGAGCAGTTCTGAACAGTCTTATTACTAAGGAATGTGTACAACTGGGAGATCAATGTGAAAAGATGGTGGACATGAGGTGTCCCTGGGAAATTATATGTGTAACAACGAGGGACCACCAGGTCCCTATCTGCAAGGCCAACACTCACACACTGACGATGGCAGAGGCTCCAGGCTGGGGGGCGGCAGGGACTCTCATTCGTGCTGCAGGGACGCACCTGCCATGGGCACCTTTGAAGACACTTTGGCAGTTTGTCACAAAGTTAAACACACTCTCCTGTGATACCACATAGAAATCACTCTAGGTTTTTATTTAAATCAGTCACTTTTGTTGAAACAAGCGTATGCACATGAAGTTACAGCTTATTCATTCATGTTTGTTAAAATGTATAAAGCAACTGCTATGTCTTTCAATAAGTGAATGAATCAACAGAACACACTCTGGTCCATATACAATGGAAATATCAATAAACGATGTATCAGGCCACAGGAGGACATGAAGGAGCCTAAGACGCATATTCCCAAGTGAACGGAGCCAATCTGAAAAGGCCCGGACTGGGAGGGGCACAGGGTCAGGGCCAGGAGCAGGGCAGGACCCTGAGCACCAGCACCAGCCCAAGGGCGCCATGTCTCCTGGTTCCACCAGAGGGCGCCCGTGCCCCACATTCCTCAGCTGAGAGTCCTTTCTCTTGATTCTTCCCTCTTTCTGTGTTATCTTTGGACTGAAGCCCTCCCACCCCTGTGATCTGTTTTTCTCAGCAGGAGCCTGGGCTTATTTAAAGGAGGGGCTTGGACAGGCAATAAAAGGGAAGATTTGCATAAGGACGTCCCACTCTAGCCTCAGGCTGACATATAAGCCTGAATATTCAGGCCTGGCTGTGGGGCTCAGGAAGCAGAGTCTGGGGGCATCTCAACCATGGACTGGGCTGCACTTCTCCTCACTGTCCTGGCTCACTGCACAGGTGGGGCCTGCGGGGAGTTCCAGGAGGGCATCACCTTGTCCCCTGGGTCAATGCCCTCACTTCCCTCCCTGGGAACAGGGTCTGTCCTGTCCTCACTGATCTCTGTGTTGCTTCTCCTTGCAGGGTCTTGGGCACAGTTTGTGCTGACTCAGCCCGGCTCTGTGTCGGGGTCTCCAGGACAGACGGCCACCATCTCCTGCACCCGCAGCAGCGGAAACATTGGGAGCTACTATGTGTACTGGTACCAACAGCGCCCAGGCAAGGGCCCCACCACCGTGATCTATAAAGATAACAAAAGACCGTCCGGGGTCCCGGATCGGTTCTCTGGCTCCATAGACAGCTCCTCCAACACCGCCTCCCTGACCATCTCGGGGCTGCAGCCTGAGGACGAGGCCGACTACTACTGTCTATCTGAGGATAGTGGTGGTAATCACACAGTGCTGCAGACTCATCGGGAAGTGAGACCAAAACCCCCAGAGCTTCCCCTTCGGGGTCTGCACTCAGCCTGTCCCCCCCAAGCAGGGTGCTGTCTTCTGTCTCCTGCTGAAAGTGTGTGTAGAGACTGGAGGTGTCTGAGTCCCTCTGTTTTCTTCCCAACTTTCCCCACATCAGGGAGGTTGGTTGCCTGTTTCCTGTAGAAGGAATTCCTGAGGGTGAGTGAGTTCGGAGCAGGGTGTGTGAGCCTGTGTGTTTGTGGAATGGGGGCGGGTCAGTGCTTGTGGAGGGTCTGCTCTGTGCATGTGGGACACTCAGGTGTGTCCTTTGGACTCTGCTCATAGAGGACAGTGACACCCTATTGTTAAGTTATGACCCACGACACCACCTCCAGATTTCCAAATACGCCTTGAGGGGGGGGCCCCATGACCCCAGGGTGAGACCCACGGGGTTAATTGAGCAGGTTCTCAGCTGTTCGGCAGCCTTGGCCTTGGAGGCCTGTTCATGCCAGTCAGCTGGACGGAGACTAATGCGCCGTCTCTCTGTGCTTCTGAGTTCCGGTCTGTGAGACAAAGGAGTTACACAGACTCAGGTGCGGTCAGAGCCTGGGACCCAGCCATGTGGACAGTCCTGTCAGTCAGTGTGAAGGACGGCAGGAGGACAGCTAGTAAGAGAAGGCTGAGGTTAGGGGTGGAGGGGCTGAGCGAAACGGAGAAGGATTCATGGGCATGGCCAACGGTGTGGTGATTGCTGGGGGCAGGGGGTACAAGGGGACTAAATGGGAAAAATACAATAAACATTAAATAAAACAAACAAACAAAACACCCAATGTGTGGAGTGCAATATTTGGGTAAATTATGTGTGCAGGGAATATTTTGAAATTTTACACATCGCATATAAAAACATTTCACATCTATATCATTTACTGTGTTAGGGATTTATTTCAAGCCTGAGACACCAAGATGAATGGACACATGACAGGGTCTCGTGCCCTTGGGGTCAGGTCCGTGTGGGTCCTCGAGCACAGACGGGGGCAGCGGGTGGGTGAGGAGCAGACACTGAGGACAGAATACGAGACGACCCCCATGAGCACGTGACCTGCCCAGGGCCCGGTGGGTGTTTGAACGTCGGCTCACATGTCACTTACATAACAGTCTGCAAGGCCATCAGTTGTCACCTGGGACTGACTCACAGCTCAAAGTCCACCACGTGGGCAATGAAACGTAGTATTCACCTTTGCAACCCAACGTCCCACAGAGGACTCTAGTGGGGAAACCCATGAAGGAAGAACCGTGGGTTTGAAATGTCCGTGTGAACGGGACAGGATTCTGCCCTGTGACGTGGGTGAAGGGAGCCGGTAAACGGTGGTCCGAGGCCGTGTGTGCTGGTCTGGACTCCCTTCTGCTCATACGTGTCACCCCCGAACCTCCTGACTCCAGACACAGGAGGCCTGTTCCCCCTTCCCTCTCTCACTCCGCACAGCGGTCAGTCAGCTGACCACTCCGGAGATGACAACACAGGACATTTATGTAACAGTGGTTGAAATCAGTTGCTGTCCCATCAGAGTTCGGGACCTTGAATACATGTTTATGCTACAACACACACTGAGGAAGGAAAATGGTGTAGGGGGTGTTGTTATAGTTCGAGGGGGAGCAGAGTGAGACATACAGAGGGTAGATGATTAAATAACAGGAACTCTGTGGATGGTGGCTGAGGTGGTAAAATCAATGCCGGTGACTGTTTGATCTATCTCTATGTTTCTGTGACATTTCATTCCTTATTTCAGTCTGTGGTGACGTGTGCATGCCCTGTGACTCAGAGTCACTCTGAGTTGCCAACACCTGTGTTGTCACCACTATTCCAAGTTTAATCCTGTTTCTTTGCAAAGAACAAAGGAGACATCATCTCAGACACCAGAGAGGGAGAGGAGTCAGGGTTTTAAAGCAGTAGGAAAGGCAGGGAGGTTGTGGGTCTGAGAGCACGTGGAGGGGCTGTGTGATGGTGGGTGGAGAGGGTGGGGCAACCATGAAGCCCTCTGAGGGGAGCCCAGGATATGGGGTTCTGGGTAAACAGAGCGGGGAGTCCCTGAGTGTTTTGAGCAGGGGGTGTCCTGCATGAGCTGCATGAGAAAGACCCCTTGAGTGTCTCGAAGACACAGTGTCCCAGGTGAGCGGGTGATCCTGGTCTTTGTCATTGACCAGGAGTCCCGTGAGTCTAGACGTGTGGGGACCATGGGGCCATGGGCACAGGTGCAGCAGAGGTGGATCCGGGCACAGAGGGACGTGATGGTCTCTGCCTTCCACAGCCGAGACACTCAGCACAGGTGCGAACACATCACACCCAGCTGGTGTCTCGTTACTAAAGTGGGACAATGAGTAAGAAAATTAAGGTAGGAAAATTTTGTTTAAAATATATACCAATTTTAGGTCACTTAACATAAAATCCTAACAGGTAACTCATGACACAAGTATGCAGAACACTAAGAATAAAAAAATAAGAAAAAAACGAGTAAAAGTTAATTCCTAAAATAAAGTAGAATGCTACACTTTGTACTGTGAAATGTGAACCCTTCGAAAGCTATTGTCTTCACCCATCACTCAGTCAAGTCGGATCTGTGAAACCGTACTCGCATCACATGACTTGAAGTGTTCGCTGAGCTGGCCTCCTCTCCACGGGACTCTGAGTGCGTTCCTCAGGAAATTTCTCCGTAAGCCAACTCTAACCCTTCTGAGCAGAGATGAATGGGTCCTTCACCTGGTTGGAATCTTATTTGCCCTTACTTCTTGCAGCATCTTCACTGAATGTGAAACAATTAATTTGTCACTTATGTACATTTTTGCACCTCCCACAGAAGAGGACCACTGGGAGCGAGATGCTACAGTAACCAGTACAGTGTTTCAGAGTCACGGTATCTGGGAATAGACCCTGGATGTGTGAATAGACTCAGTGACATGCTGAGCTGCAGAAACAAGCTGGGCTCTCAGGGTTTTGGTCCTTAAAGAGATGTGTGCTCAGCCACCTTCAGGGGGCAGTGTGGGACTGCGCTAGTGTGCCTACAAAGTTGTTCTTTAGGGACCATTCACTCCTGGGAGGTTGGGCCTGGGGGCTGGGGCTTGAGCTCACCGATGGGGACTCAGCCACTGTGTCCTGTCAAGCCTGGCAGAGTCCCATGAGCAGAGACCTTTGTGTGGTCTCAGCAGGTGCTTCCTCCCAGGGCTCTCCCCAGGGCTGACACCAAACTCCATCCCCCTCTGTCTGGGGTGTGAGCTGAGCTCCAGCACCAGGGCTGAGGGAGGGGCTGGGCAGGCCCTGGGTGGACATACATTTGCATGTATGGCCCCTCCCCCGGCAGAGGGTGGGGAGAAAAGGAGGCCTGGGCAGCCCAGCCCCACTGTGGGCTCAGGGGCTGTGTGCACCATGGCCTGGACCCCTCTGCTCCTCGTGCTCCTCTCTCACTGCACAGGTAGGGACAGGCCTCGGGGACCAGGCCTCAGTTGCCAAGTTTATTGCCTTCCTGCTCCATCTTCTGAGTAACTTCTCCTGTTTCCTGCCCCATCACTGACAAGTGTCTGTGTTTGCAGGTTCCCTGTCCCAGCCTGTGCTGACTCAGCCGCCCTCCCTCTCTGCATCTCCTGGAGCCACAGCCAGACTCACCTGCACCCTCAGCAGTGGCTTCACTGTAGCCGACTCCCACATACGCTGGTTCCAGCAGGAACCAGGGAACCCTCCCCGGTATCTCCTGAGATTTAAATCAGACTCAGACAAGTACCAGGGCTCCGGGGTCCCCAGCCGCTTCTCTGGGTCCAAAGACGCCTCGGCCAACGCAGGGATCCTGACCATCTCGGGGCTGCAGCCTGAGGACGAGGCCGACTACTACTGTGCTGCTGAACAAGGCAGTGGGAGCAGCTACAGTTGCTCACAGTGGCTCAGATGACGAGGAAGTGAGACAGAAACCCCTGGGCCCAGAGGCTGTGGCTCTGAGCCTCCCTGAAGCTCCTGGGGAGGCCTCTGTGAGGGGGGCTTCTCTGTAGTCGGAAAGGTCCGTGGAAGGGGCAGGAGCAGCGCACGGTCACTAGTGAGAGCACAGGGTGTCCCCGGGTCACTCAGGCTGAAGGGGTGACGAAGCCTGACTGATCGTCTGCACAGAGTGTGGAGGAAATTTTAACAAAATAACCATTTTAAAGTAAAAATTGCAGGTTTTCCCCCACTCTTTTGCCTTGTTTTGTACTCTGGGACCCTTCACTTCTGTCACATCTGGTCACCAAATTTGGGGGCATTTTGTTCACAACCAGCAATTCTCTGTGACACCAGCTGGATGTCCCACCACCCAGCTCAGCTCTCACACGACTGACTGGAGATGGTGTCAGGTCCACAGTGAAGGGCTCCGTCCCACGGGACTGCCCGCATTTCAGGTGGCGGTCACAGACAGGATGTCCCCAGGTCTCATACAATTTCTTGGCTATAACTGGAAGGTTCCTATGGTCCCTCACTTTGGTTTCAGTTAATTTGCTGCCTCCACCTGAGCCCTTCCCCCTCCTCAAGGAAATGGGGGGCAGGTCTGAATATTCCAAGCTTCGAATCGTGCCCCTGTCCATGAGTGAGCGGTCCTCACCCAGGAGCCCACCCAGTGTCGCCTCATTAGAACGAAGGGAATACCTGTCACTCAGAAAATTTCAAGGTCAGGAGGCCGAGACCAATATATATTTTCTCTTATCTCAATACTGTGTCTGTGAGTACATGGGAGGACCCGGACAGTCACTGTCACCCACACATTAACGTCATAACTGAGAACCTTGTGTTACCTCTTCAATGTCCCCACGGCCCCAGGCCCTTCAGTCTGACCTGGACACTGGGCCCTTGGGCGCCCTCCATGACTGGTGACCTCATGACTGCCAGTGGGTTCTCCTGAGCCCGCAGGCACCGACTGTCCCCCTGTCCTCTCTCACTTCCCTGTGGTCTCCAGCCATCCAGGCTGTGGGCTGGGCTTCGGGACAGCAGGAGCAGGACGTCCCCAGTGTGTGCCTGTGTTTCCTCCCCAGGAAGCTGCTGAGGAGCCCAGATCCCAGGTCAGCTTGTCCTGCACAGGAAGCAGCAGACACATTGGGGGTGATCGTGACAGTGTTCCCAAGGGCTCCCAGGTAGAGCCCCCACATTTGTGACCTGGAAGAACAGGGAGGGAGCATGTAGGGGTCTCATTTTCTGAATTCAGTGTTGTCACCAGAACCTCTTGACCACCTCTGGGCTCCAGCCCCTGGGAGAGGCTGACGATCATAGTTACAGAGCTGAACACGACCCAGTGCCACGCAGATCTCCTGCTCCACGGGGACAAGTGACAAATCCGCCCTCCCCTCCCACCTGGCTCATCAGTCCCCTGTCCTTCCCTGTGACGAACACCGGCTCTGGAGTTGGCCTCTTCTGTCACTTACAATTTCAAAACAAAGAATTTCATTCTATCAATTCTTTCTTTGTGGTGTCAATGAAAATATCTCCTTTTGAAGATAAGGTTCCCCCAAAGCACACAGAACTGCTTTGCTTCCAGAGCAAAAGAACCCCCCAGCGCTGAGTGGGGTTGGGAAAGGCCCAACGCTGCACGGAGACCCAGCAGCCCAGGCGGGCGTTTGTGCTCCCGTGTTGCTCCACGGGATCAGGAGACAAGCGTTTCTCAGACACATGCATGGCAGACTGCGGGGTGGGAAGATTTACCTGAGTGGAAATAGGAGGCTGCCCCTGTGTCACATGTCTGTCTGTCCTGCCATGGAAAACATTCAACGGTGCCTTCAGCAAGGCCAGAAGAAAGACCAGTAGCCAGAGTTTCTGGTTCCTATTACAGCTTAGTCTTTAGGGGCCACACCATCTGGGGTGGGCCCTGCTTGGCTGCTAGACCCACAGTGTGGCTGGGGAGAGAACCAGAGAACAAAGGGGGCGAGTATGTGCTCCTGGGAGGGACAGAGAGAGAGAGAGACCTTCCTGGCTAATCAAGCCGGCTGCTGCTCCCTGGTTGTTGATGCTTAATAATGTCTCACTCCCTTTGCTTCCTTCCTTCCTTTATTCATTCCCAGCTAACACCTGCACAGCAACCTGTGTGTTCCCTGGTACCAGGCTGGGCTTCACTCGTACTTCTCTGAGCTTTGAAATCACAGAGAATTTGTTCTCACCAGATTTGAGACCTTTGCAGAGCCCTTGAATTCCCATGTACCAGGGAATGCTACCTCAACCGCTGCCCCCCCCCCCAAATGAGCACTTCTGAACAGTCTTATTACTAAGGAATGTGTACAGCTGGGAGATCAACGTGAAAAGATGGTGGACATGAGGTGTCACTGGGAAATTACATGTGTAACAACGAGGGACCACCAGGTCCCCATCCGCACGGCCAACATGCACACACTGATCACGGTAGAGGCTCCAGGCTGTCGGGGGGGTGGTGGCAGCGACTCTCATTCGTGCTGCGGGGACGCACCTGCCGTGGGCACCTTTGAAGACACTTTGGCGGTTTGTCACAAAGTTAAACACACTCTCGTGTGATACAACACAGAAGCCACTCTCCTAGGTCTTTATCTAAATCAGTCACCTGTGTCCAAACAAGCATATGCACCTGAAGTTACGGCTCATTTATATACATCTTTTAAAACTTACAGAGTAACTGCTGTGTCCATCAGTAGGTGAATGAATCAATAAACTCTGTTCATTTCTACAATGGAACAATATGATTTGTACCATCAATAAGTGACTGTTTGGGCCACAGAAGGACATGAAAGAACCTAATACGCATAAATCTAAGTGAACCGAGCCAATCTGAAAAGGCTGGGACTGGGTAGGGGTGGGCGGGTCAGAAGCAGGACAGGAGCCCTGAGCCCCAGCGCCCATCTCCCATCGCTATACTTCCTGCATCCACAAGAGGGCGCGCGCGCTCCACATGCCTGACCTGTGGGACTGCCTCTTGCCTGTTTCTTGAGGCCTTGGGGCTGAAGCCTTCTCCCTACTCTAAACGCATTTTTATTAAAATCAGCTGGAGCCCTGGCTTAGGTGGGAGGAAGGGCTTGCAGAGTCTCTAGAAACGGGCAAATGTACCTAGACACCCCGCCTCAATGTCAGGGTGGCAGATAAAATTGTTGAAGGCTGAGACCTGGCTACGGAGCTCAGGAAGCAGAGTTTCGGGGGATCTAAAGCGCAGATTGTGCTCCTGTTCTCCTGGCTCCCGGGGCTCACTGCACAGGTGGGGCTGAAAGGGAATTCTGGGAGGGCGTTCTTTGTCAGCTGGGGCGACCATCTCCTTCCTCCCTGGGAACAGGGTCTGCCCTGTCCTCACTGATGTCTGTGTCACTCCCTCCTTGCAGGGTCTTGGGCCCAGTTTGTGCTGACTCAGCCCGGCTCTGTGTCTCCGTCTCCCCGACAGATGGCCACCATCTTCTGCACCCCCAGCAGCAGCAAGAATGGGTTACTTTGTATCTTGGTACCAACAAACGAAGAAGTCAGTTCCTAAACTGAGTAAGCGTGCTGCACTCTCCACTGGTAACTGTGAAGACTTTCAAAGCCATTATTTTTCTGAGCATTAATAATCAGATCTGTGAAAAATTTACATGCATCACGTGACTAGAAATATTACATGAATGGTCCATCTCTGCACATGTTTCTGAGTGTATTCCTGAAAATTACACTGAACAACTCTTACCAGCCCATCCAACCAGATCCATGGTCCCTTGGACTGTGACCTTGACCAGGAAGCTCACTGTATATTTACATTTTCAATATCTTCACTGGAGGTGGAACCAAATTTGTTATCTAAGTCATGTTTGCACGTCCCACTGATGTGAATTCCTGGGAGTGAGCTGCTACAGTAACCAGTACAGTGTATCAGAGTCACGGTATCTGGGAACCAGATACTTGATTTGTGAATAGAGTCAGTGACCTGCTGAGCTGCAGAAACCAGCTGAGCTCTCAGGGTTTTGGTCCATGAAAAGGTGTGTGCTCAGTCACCTTCCGGGGGCAGTGTGGGACTGCGCTAGTGTGCCTACGAAGTTGTTCTTTAGGGACCATTCACTCCAGGGAGGTTGGGCCTGGGGGCTGGGGCTTGAGCTCACTGATGGGGACTCAGCCACTCTGTCCTGTCAGGCCTGGCAGAGTCCCATGAGCAGAGACCTTTGTGTGGTCTCAGCAGGTGCTTCCTCCCAGGGCTCTCCCCAGGGCTGACACCAAACTCCATCCCCCTCTGTCTGGGGTGTGAGCTGAGCTCCAGCACCAGGGCTGAGGGAGGGGCTGGGCAGCCCCTGGATGGACACACATTTGCATGGACGGCCCCTTCCCTGGCAGAGGGTGGGGAGAAAAGGAGGCCAGGGCAGCCCAGCCCCACTGTGGGCTCAGGGGCTGTGTGTGCACCATGGCCTGGACCCCTCTGCTCCTCGTGCTCCTCTCTCACTGCACAGGTAGGGACAGGTCTCGGGGACCAGGGCTCAGTTGCCAAGTTTATTGCCTTCCTGCTCCATCTTCTGAGAAGCTTCCTGTGGTTCTGCCCCATCAGTGACAAGTGTCTGTGTTTGCAGGTTCCCTGTCCCAGCCTGTGGTGACTCAGCCGCCCTCCCTCTCTGCATCTCCTGGAACCACAGCCAGACTCACCTGCACCCTCAGCAGTGGCTTCAGTGTTGGTGGTTACTACATAAACTGGTTCCAGCAGAAGTCCGGGAGCCCTCCCCGGTATCTCCTGGAGTATAAATCAGACTCAGAGAAGCACCAGGGCTCCGGGGTCCCCAGCCGCTTCTCGGGATCCAAAGACACCTCGGCCAACGTAGGGCTCCTGACCATCTCGGGGCTGCAGCCTGAGGACGAGGCTGACTATTACTGTGCTACAGCTCATGGCAGTGGGAGCAGCTACAGTTGCTCACAGTGACTCAGATGGTGAGGAAGTGAGACAGAAACCCCTGGGCCCAGAGGTTGTGGCTCTGAGCCTCCCTGAAGCTCCTGGGGAGGCCTCTGTGAGGGGGGCTCTTCTGCAGTCGGAAAGGTCCGTGGAAGGGGCAGAAGCAGCCCACAGTCACGAGTGAGAGCACAGGACATCCCTGGGTCACTCAGCCTGAAGGGGTGACAAAGCCCGACTGACTGTCCACACAGAGTCTGGAGTAAATTTTAACAAAATAAATAGTTTTAAGTAAAAATATGAGGGTTACCTTACTGCTGTGTCTTGTTTCGTACTCACACAGAACCCTTCTGACACTTTGGTCACCAACTGTGGGCAATTTTTCTTCACAACCAGCAATTCCCTGTCACACCAGCTGGATGTCCCACCACCCAACTCAGCTGTCACCCGACTGCCTGGAGACCATGTCAGGTCTGCAGTGAAGGGCTCCGTCCCACGGGACTGCCCGCACTTCAGGTGCCCGTCACAAGTAGGACATCTCCGGTGTCGCACAAATTCTTCACTTTAACTTGAAGGCTTCCATGGTCCCTAACTTGGTTTCAGTTAATTTGCTGCCTCCACCTGAGCCCTTCTCCCTCCTCAAGGAAATGGGGGGCAGGGTTGTAAATTCCGGGCTTCGAATCCTGACTCTGTTTATGAGTGAGCGGTCCTCACCCAGGAGCCCACCCAGAGCCACCTCAGTAGAACAAAAGGAACACCTGTCACTCAGGAAATGTCAAGGTCAAGAGGCCAAGACCAATATATATTTTCTCTATTATCTCTCAATACTGTGTCTGTGAGTATAAGCGATGACCCAGACAGTCACTGTCACCCACACATTAATGTCATAACTGAGAACCTTGTGTTACCTCTTCAACATGCCCACGGCCCCAGGCCCTTCAGCCGGACCCTGGACACTGGGCCCTTGGGCGCCCTCCATGACTGGTGACCTCACGACTGCCAGTGGGTTCTCCTGAGCCCACAGGCACCGACTGTCCCCCTGTCCTCTCGCACTGCCCTGGGCTCTCCAGCCATCCAGGCTGTGGGCTGGGCTGCGGGACACCAGGAGCAGGGAGTCCCCAGTGTGTGCCTGTGTTTCCTCCCCACGAAGCTGCTGAGGAGCCCAGATCCCAGGTCATCTTGTCCTGCACGGGAAGCAGCAGACACATTGGGGGTGACCGTGACAGTGTTCCCAAGGGCTCCCAGGTAGAGCCCCCACATTTGTGACCTGGAGGAACAGTGACGGACTGACCAGTGTTTTGAGTCTCATTCTCTGAACTCTGTTACGTCACCAAAACCACTGTGAACACCTCTGGGGTCCAGCCTTAGAAGATGCTGATGATCCTTGTTACAGAGCTGAACACGACCCAATGGCACAAAGATGGCCTGTTTATGGGGAAATGTGACCAACGTGCCTTCCCTGCCCCTGCTTGGTTCCTGAGTCCCCTGTCTCTGCCTGTGACCAACACCGGCTCTGGATAATGAGTCTGGTGTCACTTGTGCTTTTCAAACAAAAGGATTTCATTTCCTCAATTCCTTCTTTGTGGTGTCAATGAAAATATCTCCTTTTGAAGATAGGGTTCCCCCAAGGCACACAGAACTGCTTTGCTTCCAGAGCAAAAGAGCCCCCCAGTGCTGAGTGGGGTTGGGAAAGGCCCAACGCAGCACGGAGACCCAGCAGACCAGGCGGGCGTTTGTGCTCCCGTGTTGCTCCGCGGGATCCGGAGACAAGCGTTTCTCAGACACATGCATGGCAGACTGCGGGGTGGAAGATTTACCTGAGTGGAAATAGGAGGCTGCCCCTGTGTCACATGTCTGTCTGTCCTGCCATGGAAAACGTTCAACGGTGCCTTCAGCAAGGCCAGAACAAAGACCAGTACCCAGAGTTTCTGGTTCCTATTACAGCTTAGTCTTTAGGGGCCACACCATCTGGGGTGGGCCCTGCTTGGCTGCTAGACCCACAGTGTTGCTATGGAGACAGTGAGCAAATGGGGCCATTGCATGCTTCTGGTAGAGGGAGAGAGAGAAAGGGAAAGAGAAAGGGAGAGATAGAGACAGAGAGGAAGGTCTCTTTGTTCCTTGGGAGCCAGGACGCTCCTCCTACAAGGAGAGGCCAGGGTATTAATCCCCTTGGAGGGTCAATGCTGCCATCCCCTGGGGAGAGTGAAGCTGGAGCTTCCTGGCTAAGCAAGCAGGCTTATGCGCCCCAGTCCATGATGCTTAATCATGTCGGATTCCCTTTGCTTCCTTCCTTCCTTTATTCATACCCAGCTAACACGTGCACAGCAACCGGTCTAGTCCCTGGTACCAGCCTGGGTTTCACTCATACTTCTCTGAGCTTTGAAACCACAGAGAATCTGTTTTTCATCTGACTTAAGACGTTTGTGCAGCCTCGAATTTTTATGTAATGGGGAACGTCACCTTCCCCGCATTGAGCAGTTCTGAACAGTCTTATTACTAAGGAATGTGTACAGCTGGGAGACCAATGTGAAAAGATGGTGGACATGAGGTGTTGCTGGGAAATTACATGTGTAACAACGAGGGACCACCAGGTCCCCATGCGCATGGCCAACACGCACACACTGACGACGGCAGAGGCTCCAGGCTGTGGGGGGGGGGGGGTGGCAGGAACTCTCATTCGTGCTGCAGGGACGCACCTGCCGTGGGCACCTTTGAAGACACTTTGGCAGTTTGTCACAAGTTAAACACACGCTCGTGTGATACAACACAGAAGCCACTCTCCTAGGTCTTTATTTACATCATTGCTTGTGTTCAAATGAGCATAGGCACATAAGGTTACACTTACAAAGCAACTGCTATGTCCTTCAATAGGTGAAAAAATCAATAAAGTGTGTATTTGTACAATGGAAGAACATAATTTGCGATATCAGTAAGTGACTTTTCAGGCCACAGAAGGACATGAAGGAGTGTACAGACACATTTCGAAGTGAACGGAGCCAATCTGAAAAGGCCCGGACTGGGAGGGGCACAGGGTCAGGGCCAGGAGCAGGGCAGGACCCTGAGCACCAGCACCAGCCCAAGGGTGCTATGTCTCCTGTGTCCACGAGATGGCGCCCGTGCCCCACATTCCTCAGCTGTGAGTCCTTTCTCTTGATTCTTCCCTCTTTCTGAGTCATCTTTGGACTGAAGCCCTCCCACCCCTGTGATCTGTTTTTCTCAGCAGGAGCCTGGGCTTATTTAAAGGAGGGGCTTGGACAGGCAATAAAAGCGAAGATTTGCATAAGGACCTCCCACTCTAAGCCTCAGGCTGACAAATAAGCCTGAATACTCAGGCCTGGCTGTGGGGCTCAGGAAGCAGAGTCGGGGGGCATCTCCACCATGGACTGGGCTGCACTTCTCCTCACTGTCCTGGCTCACTGCACAGGTGGGGCCTGCGGGGAATTCTGGGAGGGCATCACCTTGTCCCCTGGGTCGATGCCCTCACCTCCCTCCCTGGGAACAGGGTCTGTCCTGTCCTCACTGATCTCTGTGTTGCTTCTCCTTGCAGGGTCTTGGGCGCAGTTTGTGCTGACTCAGCCCGGCTCTGTGTCGGGGTCTCCGGGACAGACGGCCACCATCTCCTGCACCCGCAGCAGCGGAAATATTGCGAGCCAATATGTGCAATGGTACCAACAGCGCCCAGGCAGGGGCCCCACCACCGTGATCTATGAAGATAACAAAAGACCCTCCGGGGTCCCGGGTCGGTTCTCTGGCTCCATAGACAGCTCCTCCAACACCGCCTCCCTGACCATCTCGGGGCTGCAGCCTGAGGACGAGGCCGACTACTACTGTCAGTCTTATGATAGTAGTAGTGATACTCACACAGTGCTGCAGACTCAGGGGGAAGTGAGACCAAAACCCCCAGAGCTTCCCCTTCGGGGTCTGCACTCAGCCTGTCCCCACCAAGCAGGGTGCTGTCTTCTGTCTCCTGCTGGAAGTGTGTGTAGAGATTGGAGGTCTCTGAGTCCCTCTGTTTTCTTTCCAACTTTCCCCACGTCAGGGAGGTTGGTTGCCTGTTTCCTGTAGAAGGAATTCCTGAGGGTGAGTGAGTTCGGAGCAGGGTGTGTGAGCCTGTGCGTTTGTTGAATGGGGGCGAGTCAGTGCTTGTGGAGGGTCTGCTCTGTGCACGTGGGACACTCAGGTGCATCCTTTGGACTCTGCTCATAGATGACAGTGACACCCTCTTGTTAAGTTATGGCCCACGACACCACCTCCAGAATTCCAAAGACGCCCTGAGGGAGCCCAACGACCCCAGGGTGAGACCCACGGGGTTAAATGAGCAGGTTCTCAGCTGTTGGGCAGCCTTGGCCTTGGAGTCCTGTTCATACCAGTCAGCTGGACGGAGACTAATGTGCCGTCTCTGTGCTTCTGAGTTCCGGTCTGTGAGACAAAGGAGTTACACAGACTCAGGTGCGGTCAGAGCCTGGGACCCAGCCATGTGGACAGTCCTGTCAGTCAGTGTGAAGGACGGCAGGAGGACAGCTAGTGTGGGGGCGGGAGGTTGGAGTGGAGGGGTTGAGCAAAAGGAAAGGACTCGTGGGCATGGACAACGGTGTGGTGATTGCTGAGGGGAGGAGAGTATAAGGGAAATAAATGTTAGTGGAAACTAATATAATAAAGATTAAATGAAACACGCACACAAAAAACAAACAAATCAACGAGTGAAGTACACTTTTTGGCCAAAATATGTACACACTTAAGATTTAGAAATTTTTCACAATGCACACACAATATATAATATCTACCTTCATTTATTCTCTTAGGCAGTGTTTTCAACCCTGACACACCAAGATGAATGGACACATGACAGGGTCTCGTGCCCTTGGGGTCAGGTCCGTGTGGGTCCTCGAGCACAGACGGGGGCAGCGGGTGGGTGAGGAGCTGACACTGAGGACAGAAGACAAGACGACCCCCATGAGCACGTGACCTGCCCAGGGCCGGGTGGGTGTTTGAATGTCAGCTCACATTTCACTTACATAACAGTCTGCAAGGCCATCAGTTGTCACCTGGGACTGACTCACAGCTCAAAGTCCACCACGTGGGCAATGGAACGTAATATTCACCTTCTCAACCCAAAGTCCCACAGAGGACTCTAGTGGGGAAACCCATGAAGGAAGAACCGTGGGTTTGAAATGTCCGTGTGAACAGGACAGGATTCTGCCCTGTGATGTGAGTGAAGGGAGCCAGTAAATGATGGTCCGAGGCCGTGTGTGCTGGTCTGGACTCCCTTCTGCTCACCCGTGTCACCCCTGAACCTCCTGACTCCAGACACAGGAGGCCTGTTCCCCCTTCCCTCTCTCACTCCGCACAGCAGTCAGTCAGCTGACCACTCCGGAGATTTCTACACACGTACATTCATGTGACAGAGGTTGGAACCCGCTGCTGTCCTGTACAAAGTTTTGGGGAAATACATGCGCATTTATGCTACAACACGTGCTGATGAAGGGACACGTTGTATGTTTCTGGGTTTTTTTTTTTTCTTTTTTGAAAGATTTTATTTATTTATTTTTAGAGAGGGAAAGGTGGGAGAAAGAAAAAGAAACAGGGGTGTGTGCTCGCCTCCTGAGCGCCCCCTACCAGAGACCTGGCCTACAAAGCAGGCATGTGCCTTGACTGGAAATCGAACCAGAGACCCTTTGTTTGCAGGCTGGCACTCAGTGCCCTGAGCCACACCAGCCAGGGCTCTGTGTGTTTGTGTTTAAAAATCAGCAGATACAGAGGGTAGGAGATTAAACAGGAGGAGTCCCAGGGATGGGGGTTGAGGTGGTGTAATCGATGCACGTGGTTCTTCGAACTCTTCTCTGTAGTTTGTGTGACTTCAACATTGTCATATTAATTCTCTAGTTCTGTGCATGATTACACATGTGTGCCCTACTAGTACTGAGAGTCACTGAGAATGGCCCAAATGTGAGCTGTCACCACGATTTCAAGTTCAACCCTATTTCCCTCCAAACATCAGAGTAACAGTCACCTTGAACACCGTGATGGGAGGTGGTCTGGGATCTGAAGTCACAGGGAAGCGGGGGAGTCGGGGGTCTGAGAGCACGAGGAGGGGCTGCGTGGTGGGTGGAGGGGATGGGGCTAAACTTGAAACGCCCTGAAGGGAGCCCAGGAGTTGGGGTTCTGTGCAAGCAGCAGTGGGGTGTCCCTGAGGGTTTTGAGCTGAGGTGACCTGTCTGAGGTGAATGAGAAAGACCCCTTCAGTGTCTTGAAGACACAGCGCCCCAGGTGAGCAGGTGATGCTCGTCAGAGTCACTGACTAGGAGTCTCCGTGAGTTTAGCCGTGTGGGGACCATGGGACCATGGGCACAGGTCCAGCAGAGGTGGATCCGGGCACAGAGGGATGTGATGGTCTCTGCCTCTCACTGCCCAGACACTCAGCACAGGTGCGAACACATCACACCCGGCTCGTGTCTTGTTACTAAAGTGGGACAATGAGTAAGCAAATTAAGGTAGGAAGTTTTGATTAAAATAAAAACAAATGTGATATCACCTAAGAGAAAATCCTAACAAGAAACAGAATACAAAGGTATGCAAAACACTAAGAAAAAAAAATAAGAGAAAACAAAGAAGAATAAAGATTACTTCCTGAAATGAACTAGGATGGCACACTTTCCACTGTTAAACATGAGCCCTTCAAAAGCCATTCTCTTTACCTATCACTCAATCCAATCACATCTGTTAAAACTGCGTGCATCACAGGACTTCAGATGTTTGCTGAATAGGCCTCCTCTGTCGGGAACTGCCCTGCCTGGTTTCAGGAGCTGTAACACCCCCCCATGGTAAGGCAGAGTGAGCGACCTTCAGACCATAAGCCACTAAGGAGACAAAGCTTTTCTCCCTGGCAGGAGCGCCGCTTCTGCTCCTTTTACTTCATCCATAACTGGCCCCCAATGCTTGATCGGTTAGCCAATGATGGGTAAGATTCACCAAGAGGGGAATGACCTAAGGCAGGTATGATCACATGGAGGCCCCAAGGAAGGACTTGGGGGGGAGGTGATGGACCTGGCCCCTTGGCTATCCTGACATAGCCTGAGTCTTCATTCTGTCTGCGAGAAGTCTTGTAATCTCTTGGCTGTCTTGCTTCCCCTGCCTGACTTAAGCCTGAGACAATGCCTTAAGCCTAAAACAATGCCAGCGGTGGGTGTAGCCCTGTGCTGGAAAGGGCAGGTTTCCTAGGGCGATCAGGCCTAAGAAAGAATATGTAAAATCCTGTGAAACATGCTCTCAATTAAATAAGGGTCCAAGCAAGAAGTGAGTTTGTTCCTCAAAGTTTTATGGCCATTTAGCTATCTGACCCTGACTCAAAATAGGCCCTCAGAATTCTTTGTACATTATCTATTGTTTGATCGTACTGCCTGACAATGATTAATGAGCCTGTATTCCTGTGCAAAACGAACCCAATAAAAGCCCATTGAGGAAAAGGCTCTTGTCCTGTCTCCTTTGAGAGACTGGCCACCTTTCCTCCCCAAGCAGATCATGGCTTGGTAGACTTATTCTCATCCGTGGCGGCTGTGGGGTGCCTGCGGGCAGAGCCCCCCCACACTCCCCTGCATGTGCCCCTGCATGTGTTCCTGGCAAATTCCCTGAGCAGCCCTTGTGACCCTTCAAACCAGGTGCGCCACCCCCTCTTCTGTGCCATTGGACACGAAGGTCACTGCATTTACTTTCCCAACACCTTCACTGAATATGAAATGAATTAATTTGTCATTTGCGTACAAGTTTGCACCTCCCACAGAAGGGGTCTCTGGGACTGAGATCCTACAGTAACCAGAATAATGTATCAGAGTCACAAAACTGGGAACCAGACCCTGGATGTGTGAACAGAGTCAAGTACCTGCTGAGCTGCACTAAGGAGCTTGTGCTTTGAGCCATGTTGAGAGGTGTTGCTACTGCCACCAGCAGGGGACGCTGTGGGACTGCCGTAGGGAGCCTACCAAGCTGCTCATTAGGGACCATTCACTAATAGGAGCCTGAGTCAGGTGGTTGGAACCTGTGCACACTGACAGGAACTGAGCAGCTGTGTCCTCTGGGGCCTGATAATATCCCCTGAGAAGGATCCTCCGTGATGTCTCAAGGGGTGATTCCTCCCAGAGTTCACCCAAGGGGTGAAGCCAGCCTCCATCTTCCTCAATCTGGGGTGTGAGCTGAGCTCCAGCACCAGGGCTCAGGGAGGGGTGGGCAGCACCTGGGTGGGCACACATTTGCATGGACGGCCCCTCCCCTGGCAGAGGGTGGGGAGAAAAGGAGGCTTGGGCAGCCCAGCCCCACTGTGGGCTCAGGGGCTGTGTGTGCACCATGGCCTGGATCCCTCTGCTCTTCGTGCTCCTCTCTCACTGCACAGGTAGGGACAGGCCTCGGAGTCCAGGGCTCAGTTCCCCATTGTATTCCCTTACTGCTCCATCTCCTGAGCAAGTTTCCCTGGTTCTGCTATATCACTGACAAGTGTCTGTGTTTGCAGGTTCCCTGTCCCAGCCTGTGCTGACTCAGCTGCCTTCCCTCTCTGCATCTTTGGGAGCATCAGCCAGAGTCCCCTGCACCCTCAGCGACGGCTTCAGTGTAGACAACTACCACATACGTTGGTTTCAGCAGGAACCAGGGAGCCCTGTCCGGTATCTCCTGAGATTTAAATCAGACTCAGATAAATACCAGGGCTCCGGGGTCCCCAGCCGCTTCTCTGCATCCAAAGACACCTTGGCCAACGCATGGTTTCTGCACATCTCGGGGCTGCAGCCTGAGGATGAGGCTGACTACTACTGTGCTGTATTTCATGGCACTTGGAGCAGCTACAGTTGCTCACAGTGGCTCAGATGACGAGGAAGTGAGACAGAAACCCCTGGGCCCAGAGGTTGTGGCTCTGAGCCTCCCTGAAGCTCCTGTGGAGGCCTCTGTGAGGGGGGCTCCTCTGCAGTCGGAAAGGTCCGTGGAAGGGGCAGGAGCTGCCCACGGTCACGAGTGAGAGCACAGGGCGTCCCGGGTCACTCAGGCTGAAGGGCCGACAAAGCCTGATTGACCGTCTGCGCAGAGTCTGGAGGAAATTTTAAAAAGAATAGCATTTTTATGTAAAATTTGTATTCTTTCATCCTGTTGTGTCTTGTTTTGTAGTTAGGACCCTTAACTTCTGTCACATCTGGTCACCAAATGTGGGGGGATGTTTTTTCACAACCAGCGATTCTCTGCAGCAGCAGCTGGATGTCCCACCACCCAACTCAGCTGTCACCCGACTGCCTGGAGACATGTCACATCCTTGGTAAAGGGCTCAGTCCCACGGGACTGCCCGCACTTCAGGCGCCCGTCACAAGTAGGGCGCCCGCAGGTCTTGTACAACAGTTTGGCTGTAACTCGAAGGCTCCCGGGGTCCCTAATTTGGTTTCAGTTAATTTGCTGCCTCCACCTGAGCCCTTCCCCCTCCTCAAGGATATGGGGGGCAGGTCTGAATATTCCAAGCTTCGAATTGTGCCTCTGTCCATGAGTGAGCGGTCCTCACCCAGGAGCCCACCCAGCGTCACCTCTTTAGAACAAAAGGAACACCTGTCACCCAGGAAATGTCAAAGTCAGGAGGCCGACACCAATATATATTTTCTCTTATCTCAATACTGTGTCTGTGAGTACATGGGAGGACCCGGACAGTCACTGTCACCCACACATTAATGTCATAACTGAGAACCTTGTGTTACCTCTTCAATGCCCCCACGGCCGCAGGCCCTTCAGCCTGACCCTGGACACTGGGCCCTTGGGCGCCCTCCATGACTGGTGACCTCACGACTCTCAGTGGGTTCTCCTGAGCCCACAGGCACCGACTGTCCCCCTGTCCTCTCGCACTTCCCTGGGCTCTCCAGCCATCCAGGCTGTGGGCTGGGCTCCGGGACAGCAGGAGCAGGACGTCTCCAGTGTGTGCCTGTGTTTCCTCCCCATGAAGCTGCTGAGGAGCCCAGACCCCAGGTCAGCTTTTCCTGCACGGAGAGCAGCAGACACATTGGGGGTTCCCAAGGGCTCGCAGGTGGAGCCCCCACATTTGTGACCTGGAAGAACAGGGAGGGAGCATGTAGGGGTCTCATTTTCTGAATTCAGTGTTGTCACCAGAACCTCTTGACCACCTCTGGGCTCCAGCCCCTGGGAGAGGCTGACGATCACAGTTACAGAGCTGAACACGACCGAGTGCCACGCAGATCTCCTGCTCCACGGGGACAAGTGACAAATCCGCCCTCCCCTCCCACCTGGCTCATCAGTCCCCTGTCCTTCCCTGTGACGAACACCGGCTCTGGAGTTGGCCTCTTCTGTCACTTACAATTTCAAAACAAAAATTTCATCCTGTCAATTTTTTCTTTGTGGTGTTGATATGGAAAAGAGATAGCAGTTCCATTAGTGTAAGAAAAGAAATATAGCAGAATTGAGATAGCAGTTCCATTAGTGTAAGAAAAGAATTATGGCAAGATACAAATTCCATTCCTGACCCCCTTGACTAAAAAGAAGAGATAAACCAGGACAAAGGGGAGGGGGAGTTAAAGATTTACGACCACATCTGCCGCGGGAGCCGAGATGTAAGATGCTTAAAAGGAAGAGTTTTCCCTGAGATCGGGGCCCAGAATTTGGAGACTGCCTCCTCTGGGACCACGCGTGTAATAAAGAGTCGTGCTTCGTGAACTCCCTGCGTCTGGATCGTTTCATTTCTCTGTAACAGTGTCAATGAAAATATCTCTTTTTGAAGATAGGGTTCCCCCAAGGCACACAGAACTGCTTTGCTTCCAGAGCAAAAGAGCCCCCCAGTGCTGAGTGGGGTTGGGAAAGGCCCAACGTAGCACGGAGACCCAGCAGACCAGGCGGGCGTTTGTGCTCCTGTGTTGCTCCACGGGGTCAGGATACAAGTGTGTCTCAGACACAGGAGCCGGAGACTGTGGCGTGGGAAGATTTATCTGAGTGGAAATAGGAGGCTGCCCCTGTGTCACATGTCTGTCTGTCCTGCCATGGAAAACGTTCAACAGTGCCTTCAGCAAGGCCAGAACAAAGACGAGTACCCAGAGTTTCTGGTTCCTATTACAGCTTAGTCTTTAGGGGCCACACCATCTGGGGTGGGCCCTGCTTGGCTGCTAGACCCACAGTGTGGCTGGGGAGAGAACCAGAGAACAAAGGGGGCGAGTGCGTGCTCCTGGGAGGGACAGAGAGAGAGAGAGAGACCTTCCTGGCTAATCAAGCCGGCTGCTGCTCCCTGGTTGTTGATGCTTAATAATGTCTCACTCCCTTTGCTTCCTTCCTTCCTTTCTTCATTCCCAGCTAACACGTGCACAGCAACCTGTGTGTTCCCTGGTACCAGGCTGGGCTTCATCGTACTTCTCTGAGCTTTGAAATCACAGAGAATTTGTTTTCACCAGATTTGAGACCTTTGCAGAGCCCTTGAATTCCCATGTACCAGGGAATGCTACCTCAACCGCCCCCCCACCCCCCCACCAAATGAGCACTTCTGAACAGTCTTATTACTAAGGAATGTGTACAGCTGGGAGATCAACGTGAAAAGATGGTGGACATGAGGTGTCACTGGGAAATTACATGTGTAACAATGAGGGACCACCAGGTCCCCATCCGCAAGGTCAACACACACACACTGACCACAGCAGAGGCTCCAGGCTGTGGGGGGGCGGGGGGCGGCAGGGACTGTCATTCATTCTTGCTGCGGGGACACCTGTCATGGGCACCTTTGAACACACTTTGGCAGTTTGTCACAAAGTTAAACACACTCTTGTGTGATACAACACAGAAGCCACTCTCCTAGGTCTTTATCTAAATCAGTCACCTGTGTCCAAACAAGCATATGCACATGAAGTTACGGCTCGTTTATATTCGTCTTTTAAAACTTACAGAGTAACTGCTGTGTCCATCAGTAGGTGAATGAATCAATAAACTCTGTTCATTTCTACAATGGAACAATATGATTTGTCCCATCAATAAATGACTGTTTGGGCCACAGAAGGACATGAAAGAACCTAATACGCATAAATCTAAGTGAACCGAGCCAATCTGAAAAGGCTGGGACTGGGTGGGGGTGGGCGGGTCAGAAGCAGGACAGGAGCCCTGAGCCCCAGCGCCCATCTCCCATCGCTATACTTCCTGCATCCACAAGAGGGCGCGAGTGCTCCACATGCCTGACCTGTGGGACTGCCTCTTGCCCGTTTCCTGAGGCCTTGGGGCTGAAGCCTTCTCCCTACTTTAAACGCTTTTTTTTTTTAACAGCTGGAGCCCTGGCTTAGGTGGGAGGAAGGGCTTGCAGAGTATCTAGAAACGGGCAAATGTACATAGACAGCCCGCCTCAATGTCAGGCTGGCAGAGAAAATTGTTGAAGGCTGAGACCTGGCTTCGGAGCTCAGGAAGCAGAGTTTCGAGGCATCTAAAGCGCAGATTGTGCTCCTTTTCTCCTGGCTCCCCCAGCTCAATGCACAGGTGGGGATGAAAGGGAATTCTGGGAGGGCGTTCTTTGTCAGCTGGGGCGACCATCTCCTTCCTCCCTGGGAACAGGGTCTGCCCTGTCCTCACTGATGTCTGTGTCGCTCCCTCCTTGCAGGGTCTTGGGCCCAGTTTGTGCTGACTCAGCCTGGCTCTGTGTCTCGGTCTCCCGGACAGAAGGCCGCCATCTCCTGCACCCCCAGCAGCAGCAAGAATGGGTTACTTTGTATCTTGGTACCAACAAATTAAGAAGTCAATTCCTAAAGTGAGTAAGCGTGCTGCCCTCTCCACTGGTAAACGTGAAGACTTTCAAAGCCATTATTTTTCTGATCATTAGTAATCAGATCTGTGAAAAATTTACATGCATCACGTGACTAGAAATGTTACATGAATGGTCCATCTCTGCACATGTTTCTGAGTGTATTCCTGAAAATTACACTGAACAACTCTTACCAGCCCTTCCAACCAGATCCATGGTCCCTTGGACTGTGACCTTGACCAGGAAGCTCACTGTATATTTACATTTTCAATATCTTCACTGGAGGTGAAACCAAATTTGTTATCTAAGTCATGTTTGCACGTCCCACTGATGTGGATTCCTGGGAGTGAGCTGCTACAGTAACCAGTACAGTGTATCAGAGTCACCGTATCTGGGAACCAGACCCTGGATGTGTGAGTAGACTCAGTGACCTGCTGAGCTGCAGAAACCAGCTGGGCTCTCAGCCTTTTGGTCCATGAAAAGGTGTGTGCTCAGCCACCTTCAGGGGGCAGTGTGGGACTGCGCTAGTGTGCCTACAAGGTTGTTCTTTAGGGACCATTCACTACTGGGAGGTTGAGCCTGGGGGTTGGGGCTTGAGCTAACTGATGGGGATTCAGCCACTGTATCCTCTCAAGTGTGGCAGAGTCCCATGAGCAGAGACCTTTGTGTGGTCTCAGCAGGTGCTTCCTCCCAGGGCTCTCCCCAGGGCTGAAACCAAACTCCATCCCTCTCTGTCTGGGGTGTGAGCTGAGCTCCAACACATGGCTCAGGGAGGGGCTGGGCAGCCCCTGGGTGGGCACACATTTGCATGGATGGCCCCTCCCCTGGCAGAGGGTGGGGAGAAAAGGAGGCCTGGGCAGCCCAGCCCCACTGTGGGCTCAGGGGCTGTGTGCACCATGGCCTGGACCCCTCTGCTCCTTGTGCTCCTCTCTCACTGCACAGGTAGGGAGGGGCCAGGGGACCAGGGCTCAGCTGCCAAGTTTATTGCCTTCCTGCTCCATCATCTGAGAAGCTTCCCGTGGCTCTGCCCCATCAGTGACAAGTGTCTGTGTTTGCAGGTTCCCTCTCCCAGCCTGTGCTGACTCAGCCGCCCTCCATCTCTGCATCTCCTGGAGCCACAGCCAGACTCACCTGCACCCTCAGCAGTGGCTTCAGTGTTGGTGGTTACTACATAAACTGGTTCCAGCAGAAGCCAGGGAGCCCTCCCCGGTATCTCCTTTGGTATAAATCAGACTCAGAGAAGCACCAGGGCTCCGGGGTCCTCAGCCGCTTCTCTGGATCCAAAGACGCCTCGGCCAACGCAGGGATCCTGACCATCTCGGGGCTGCAGCCTGAGGACGAGGCCGACTACTACTGTGCTGTATTTCATGGCAGTGGGAGCAGCTACAGTTGCTCACAGTGGCTCAGATGGTGAGGAAGTGAGACAGAAACCCCTGGGCCCAGAGGTTGTGGCTCTGAGCCTCCCTGAAGCTCCTGGGGAGGCCTCTGTGAGGGGGGCTCCTCTGCGGTCGGAAAGGTCCGTGGAAGGGGCAGGAGCAGCCCATGGTCATGAGTGAGAGCACAGGGCGTCCCCGGGTCACTCAGGCTGAAGGGGTGACAAAGCCCGACTGACCGTCCCCACAGAGTGTGGAGTAAATTTTTAACAAGAGTAGTAATTTTAAGTAAAAATTCGGTTCCTTCATCCTGTTGTGTCTTGTTTTTAGTTAGGACCCTTCTCTTCTGACACTCTGGTCTCCAAATTTGGGGGCATTTTGTTCACAACCAGCAATTCCCTGTGACACCAGCTGGATGTCCCACCACCCAACTCGGCCGTCACAGGACGGCCTGGAGACGGTGTCAGGTCCACAGTGAGGGCTCCGTCCCACAGGACAGCCTGCACTTCAGGTGACGGTCACAAGCAGGACGTCCCCAGGTCTCATAGAACTTCTTGTCTGTAACTCAAAGGCTCCCAGGGTCGGTCCCTCCGGCGGTTTCAATTAGTTTGCTGCCTCCACCTGAGCCGTTCTCCCTCCTCAAGGAAATGGGGGGCAGGTCTGAATATTCCAAGCTTCGAATCGTGCCCCTGTCCATGAGTGAGCGGTCCTCACCCAGGAGCCCACCCAGTGTCGCCTCATTAGAGCAACAGGCTGCCTGTCACCCAGGAAATTTGACGGGTTCAGGAGTTCTGTGTCAGGGACCAGGGACTGAGACCAATGTATATTCTTTGTTACCTCACAAAACTGTGTCTGCAAGTAGGAACGCTGACCAGACAGTCACTGTCACCCCCCGATTTACGCCACGGTGTGTGCGGACTGTGTGAGTAATGACACGGCCCACTGACATGCTGACCTTGACCCTGGTCGCAGACAGAACCTTCCCCTTCTCTCACACCCCTGCGAACAGTGGCTCAGGAGCAGGGCAGACGCTCACCGACCGGCCCCCACGCTGCCCCCCCGCCCCGCTCCGCTCCGCTGCGGCCCCCCCACCCCTCCTCTCCCACTCTGGGTGTTCAGGATCGACTGCCTCTCACGGGACGGTTTCCGAGAAAAGTGAGAAGTCCTTTCTGTGGGTGTCACTCCCAGGGCTGGGTCTCCAGGGAGGAGGACGAACAGAAATTAATCCGCATGAAGTTCCTCCATGAGCCCATTTCCACACCCCTCCCCCCACCCGTCGTCAATCGCGTTAACGAGACAATACAGTCGTTGGTTTCCGGAAAATGAAGTGTTTGTTTAACGGTGAAGTCTTTGCATGCAGGGGTTATTGAGCTATTGGTTTTTCCTCCTGCAGAAACATCTTCCCAGGCCTGTCCAGTCTTTCCTTGTTCCTGAAAGACGTATTTCCTAAGAACATCGGGGTGAACCCAGCCACGCACCCACTCTGCTAAGAGATGTCCCGGGCCTCAGTCCTTGTCCCAAATAAATGTAAACACTCCCTCCTGGTCAGCCCCAGGGAGGCACCAGGGACCTCAGGGCAAGTGGGGCCAGGCGGTGGTCTCCAGGCAGAAAGAAGGGACAGTACTCACCCCTGACCTGTGCTCCCCTAGACCTGAACCCCCCAATACTGAGGACGCTGTGCCTGCGGGAGGGAAGTGCCCAGATTTCCCGCCCCCACAGGACCTGGGCTCCTGTGAAGGGCAGCTGTTACCAGAGCTCATCTGGTCCAAATGCCTCCTTTCCCCTCAAATTCATCCTGGACCCAGGGAAGTGGTCTTCACACGCTGGTCTTCTTAGGGCTGGGCCCCAGGCCCTGAAGGGTGTGAGAAGAACCCGCCCAAGGACAGGTTTGCTTGGAGAACCCCCTCAGGGATGGAGAGGGTGTCAGAGGGACAGGAGGCCACTTGTCCTCATGCTCAGATGCTGAGGGAGAGGCTCCCTGAGGGTGTTGGGGCAAAGTGTTTCTCTCTGTCTGTCTGTCTGTCTGTCTCTCTCTCTCTCTCTCACACACACACACACACTCACACACACACGCACCTCCTCTCTCTGAGTGTATCTTCTTCTGGACTCTGCATTTCCTAGGCTTCTCTGTTTCTCTGGAAGTCAGGGTCAACCACTGCTGACCCAGTGTCCGCAGGGTCAGAGTCTCCAGGAGGCAGAATCGTCATCATCGGGAAACAGCAGTGACACGAGTGTCCGTGGGTCCTGTTGTCAGGGCAGCGGGGAAAGGCCCTGAACCCCGATCCCTGGGCTGGACGCTGCATTGTCTGTGTGTGGACTGCAGGTTGCTCTGTCCCCAGCATCACGCAGGTTGTCCCGATGTGCAGAGCAGACGTTCTCAGAGGAGGCCCCTTCACACCGTCCAGAAAAGGCCAGGACCTGTCCTCCTGCGCTCAGACCGGTTCCGTTTGCACCAGTGCGCCATGACGGCCCCAGTTTCCTGCCGCTGCGGTTCAGGAGGACTGGTGCCGAGAGGACGGGGTGCCAGCCAGACGGGTGAGGACCTGCCCACTCAGCCCCTGAGCTTCGGCCCCCACGCCCCCATGGACGTCTGCGTCCGCAACTGCCACCCAATGCCCCTGATTGTTGGGTCCCTCGCCTGGCTTCTGACGCTGCTCGTCACCTCCTGTGCTTTCTGAACCTATCGTTTTTCATGCTTCTGTCCAGGGTGACAGAAAGTAACCGCAAGCAAGGGACCCCTGCAGCAGGGACGAAGAGGTGAGGAGGTGGAGGCCAAGCCCTCGAGGGGAGACCCCACGAGGAGGCCTGGCTGCTCCCTGGGCGCCCCCCCGCGCCCACTCCCCACACAGAGATCGCTCCTGGGCGTCCGGGGAGCGAGCCCTGGAGAGCACAGGGTCCCCATCTCTCTGGCGCCAGGCGTCCTGTGGGCGGTGACACCAGACCCTGCAGTGTTGTCACTCTGGGCTGTGTGCGAGGCCTGGTGCTCACTCGGGGCTCCTCAGGGGTCATCGCCGCCCAGGCATCTGGGCCGAGGTTCGTTCTGGCCTCTCCTGGGGACCTGCGCACCGTGGGCGGGTGCGCTGGGAACTGGGACCAGCAGACCCTGGGAGCGGTCCCGGGCTGTGACCATGGAGGGTCCTGGGTTCGCAGCCTCACAGCCAATCCTCAGCCTCCTTCCTGGCAGCTCTGGCTGCTGCTGGAGCTCATGGGAACCAGACAGACCCTCCCCTCTGCTGCCAGCCAGCCCCTCATGTCCCTGCCCTGCTTGTGTCTCAGACTCTGCCGTCACCCTCACTCACCCCCCTTCACACACACACAGAGTGAAGGGGGACCGTGGGTGGGTGCGGCACAAGGCAGCCCTTCTTCACCTAGAGCAGCAGGGACCCCAGACTGGAGGCCTCCCCAGGGCCCTGGCACCCGCGTCCGTGCTTGTGGATCAGGGCCGAGCAGTCTCACGTTCCTTAGGATAATGAGGGGCTGGGTCATCCTGCGACATTCCTGGGTACTTAGGAGTCCCAGGTTTCTGTGGCCTGACCTGGTGCAGGTACAGCTGAGGCTCAAGAGGAGGGAAAGGCTGATCTTCGTCACCCAGAATCATGGGCGCCCCCTGCAGGCCTGGACGCACGCTGGCGCTGCTCTGAGGGAGAGGGATCATCCTGGAACCAGGGCAAAGAGGACCTGAGGGCTTGCCCAGGGGTGTTGGGGTGGGGGAGGAAGGCTCGCACCCCACGTCTGACCTGCATCGTGCGGCTGTGCTCTGTGCTCTGACTCGGTCAGACTGATGACAACGTAAAGTGCTGTGGACAGGCATTGACTAGGTTCCGTGTGAGACTTTCCCTCCATCTCACGTCGTTGGACTCTGAGGCTCGGAGAATGTGAATCACTCACATGGGATCCCCACAAGTCGGGCGCCCATTGGTCGAGGCTCAGTCCCACCCGACCCCAGGGACCAGATTGTCACCCCAGGGCAGGGGCTGACCCAGGACACAGGCTCACCTGCTCTACCTGGGTGGCCACACCGTCCACTCTGCTTGTGTCTCATGAAACTTCATTGTGACAACACTTTCAACTCTTACACTTGTCATCTGCAGCCACCCCCTGTGTCCCAGGTGACAGGGATTTGAGCCATTTATGTCCAGAACTGTTCCCAAGACGGTGTGACTCAAAACTGTGGGGAGAGAGGGGTGGGAGGCCCAGCTCAGCTGCACTCAGGAAGTCCCTAACACGGGGACCCGCGTGGCCGCTGTGCTGGAAGGACCTGACGGTGTCCAGGGACATGGACGGGATGTGTGTAGGGTCCCCCACAGGGCCGTCCCATAATGGGCTGCAGTCTGTCCCTCAGGCCTGTGGGACCCAGGTACCACGGCCCTTTAAGCCCTGCCTCATTCGGAAATGTCTGCGGGAAGGCGGTGGGTGCGGAGTCTCAGCAAAGATTGTCCGTCGGAGCCAGTCGTGCAGGTGCCCTGGGAGCTGCGAGAGGGAAGGACAGGCTTTCTTGACAATTCATTGTCCCTCTGCACGCCGCAGTCCAGGCCGGGTCCACTCCGGGGACACGCCATGCCCGAATCCTGTGCCCTGGGCCCTCCTTCCCTCCCCCTCCCGCAGGCTGTCCTGTTGAAGACGACAAACCCACCTCTTAGGGTCCCCACCTTCAGCCCCGGGCTCATCCCAGGACCACAGGTCTCGTCTGCCCTGGGGAGGGCAGCTTCACAGTTGGTTCTCTGGCTCCGCCCACAGCTCCTGCAACTGCCTCCCTGACAGTCTCCGGGCTGCAGCCCAGGCCCAGGCCGACCGCCTTCTTCTCTCTCCTGACGGTGGCTGCAAGCCCACAGTTGCCCGGACTCCCGGGGGTGTGACAGCAGAACTCCCCCAGGCCTCCCTGTCCCGGGTCTGCCCTCGGCGTCCCCAGCATGGAGGGCTGCCCCAGACCCCTCGAGCGCTTTGAAGGCACAGAGCCCAAGGTGAGCCAGTGATCCTGGTCCTGGTTATTGACGAAGAGGCCCTGTGGGTGGAGAAACGTGGGGGCCATGGGCCCGTGGGCGCAGGTGAAGCAGAGTCGGATGCGGGGCAGAGTCTGGACGTGATGCTTTGTGGATCGAAACGCCCAGCATTCAGCAGCACATCTTCCAACACACCACAGCCTCTCTTTCATCTTGCTACTAAAATACACGGTGAATAAGGAAATGGAACTAGGAAAAGTACTGTTTCAAATATACACGCGTTTCAGGCCACCTGAGACTAAACCGTAGACAAAAACACAACAGAGGTATGTGGAACGCCTAGAATAAAGAATAAGAGGAAACTACAAATAAAGTTGATTCCTAAAATGAATTCGTGTGGTACACTTTTCACTGTGAAACGTGAAGCCTTTCAAAGCCATTGTCTTCACCCATCACTTAATCACATCAGATCTATGAAATCCGTAAATGCATAGCATGACTTGAAGGGTTCGCTGAGCTGGCCTCCTCTGCAGGGGACTCTGAGTGCGTTCCTGGTCATTTCTCTGAAAAGCCCAAGCAAGCCCTTCAGACCAGATGAACAGTCCCCTGGTCTGTGACATTGGACATGCAGGTCACTTTGCATTTACTTTTGGACATCTTCACGGGAGGTGACACAAATTAATTAGTCATATAAGTGCATGTTTGCACCTCCAAGAGAACGGGACCCCTGGGAGTGAGATCTACAATAACCAGTACAGTGTATGAGTCACGGTATCTGGAAAGCAGATGCTGGATGTGTGAATAGAGTCAGTGACGTGCTGAGCTGCAGAAACCAGCTGGGCTCTGAGACCTTGGGCCATGTGGGGAGGTGTTGGCACTGCAGCCACAGGGGGCGCTGTGGCATCGCTTTGGGGGTGTGGATCAAGCTGCTTATCAGGGACCATTCACTCCTAGGAGGATGGGACTGGGGTCTGGGCCCTGAGCTCACTGATGGGGACTCAACAGCTGTGTCCTCTCTGGCATGGCAGAGTCCCCTGAGCAGGGTTCTTTGTGTGGTCTCCAGATGTGCTTCCCCATAAGGTGCTCCCAAGGGGTGAAACCAACCCCCATCCCCCTGATTCTGGGGTGTGAGCTGAGCTCCAGCACCAGGGCTCAGGGAGGGGCTGGGCAGCCCCTTGGTGGGCACACATTTGCATGTATGGCCCCTCCCCTGGCAGAGGGTGGGGAGAAAAGGAGGCCTGGGCAGCCCAGCCCCACTGTGGGCTCAGGGGCTGTGTGCACCATGGCCTGGACCCCTCTGCTCCTCGTGCTCCTCTCTCACTGCACAGGTACAGACAGGCCTCAGTTTCCAAGGTTATTCCTTTCATGCTCCATCTCCTGAGTAACTCTTCCTGGTTCCTGCCACATCGGTGACTATTGTCTGTGTTTCTGCAGGTTCCCTGTCCCAGCCTGTGCTGACTCAGCCGCCCTCCCTCTCTGCATCTCCGGGAGCAACAGCCAGACTCACCTGCACCCTCAGCAGTGGCTTCAGTGTTGGCAGCTATACGATATACTGGTACCAGCAGAAGCCAGGGAGCCCTCCCCGGTACCTGCTGTACTACTACACAGACTCAAGCAAGCACCAGGGCTCCGGGGTCCCCAGCCGCTTCTCTGGATCCAAAGACGCCTCGGCCAATGCAGGGATCCTGACCATCTCGGGGCTGCAGCCTGAGGACGAGGCCGACTATTACTGTGCTACGTATCATGGCAGTGGGAGCAGCTTCAGTTACTCACAGTGACTCAGATGACGAGGAAGTGAGACAGAAACCCCTGGGCCCAGAGGTTGTGGCTCTGAGCCTCCCTGAAGCTCCTGTGGAGGCCTCTGTGAGGGGGGCTCCTCTGCAGTCGCAAAGGTCCGTGGAAGGGGCAGGAGCAGCGCACGGTCACGAGTGAGAGCACAGGGCGTCCCCGGGTCACTCAGGCTGAAGGGGTGACAAAGCCTGACTGACCGTCTGCACAGAGTCTGGAGTAAATTTTAACAAGAGTAATAGTTTCAAGTAAAAATAGTATTTTTATTCTGTTGTTTCATCCTGTTTTGTCTTCTTTTGTACTCACAGAAAACCCTTCATTTCTGACATTTCTGGTCACCCAATGTGGGGGGATTTTTCTTCATAGCAAGCAATTCCCTGTGACACCAGCTGGATGTCCCACGACACAACTCAGCCGTCACAGGACGTCCTGGAGACGGTGTCAGGTGCACAGTGCAGGGCTCTGACCCACGGGACGGCCCGCACTTCAGGTGCCCGTCACAAGCAGGACGTCCCCAGGTCTCACACAGCCTTGTGATGTTTACTGCAAGCCTACAATGGTCTCTTGTTGTTCCTCTTTTTTAAAAGAATTATTTATTTGTCTATTTTTAGACAGAAGGAAAGGGAGGGAGAGAGGGAGAGAAACATCAATGTGTGGTTGCCTCCCCAGTGCGCCCCACCCCCCAGTGGGGATCTGGCCGGCAACCCCGCCATGCGCCCTGACTGGGGATCAAACCGGCGAGCCTTTGGTTCGTAGGCAGGTGCTCAGTCCACTGAGCCCCATGGGCCAGGGCTGCAGTGGTCTCTTCTTTTGTTTCATTGAATGTGCTAGATCCATTTATTGAGTTCACCTGAACACTTCTTCCTCTTTTCGGAAATTTTGTAGAGGTGTGAAAATTCCAAGCTTCTAATCATGCCTTTGTCCCTTTCGTGACTATCCTCACCTAGTCGCTCACCCAGAGTCCCCTCATTAGAACAAAAGTCACATCTGTCCCCCAGGAAATTTCAAGGTCAGGATTTCTGTGCCTGAAACATGGGCTGAGACCAATATAAATTCTCTGTAATTATCTCACATTACTGTGTCTGCAAGTACGAGTGAAGACCCGGACAGTCACTGTCCCCCACACATTAACGTCATAACTGAGAACTTTGTGTTACCTCTTCAACATCCCCACGGCCCCAGGCCCTTCAGCCGGACCCTGGACAACTGGGCCCTTGGGAGCCCTCCATGACTGGTGACCTCAGGAATGTCAGTGGGGTTCTCCTGAGCCCACAGGCACCGACTGTCCCCCTGTCCTCTCGCACTGCCCTGGGCTCTCCAGCCATCCAGGCTGTGGGCTGGGCTGCGGGACAGCAGGAGCAGGACGTCCCCAGTGTGTGCCTGTGTTTCCTCCCCAGGAAGCTGCTGAGGAGCCCAGATCCCAGGTCAGCTTGTCCTGCACAGGAAGCAGCAGACACATTGGGGGTGACCGTGACAGTGTTCCCAAGGGCTCCCAGGTAGAGCCCCCACATTTGTGACCTGGAGGAACAGTGACGGACTGACCAGTGTTTTGAGTCTCATTCTCTGAATTCTGTTACGTCACCAAAACCACTGTGAACACCTCTGGGGTCCAGCCTTAGAAGATGCTGATGATCCTTGTGACAGAGCTGAACACGACCCAATGGCACAAAGATGGCCTGTTTATGGGGAAATGTGACCAACGTGCCCTCCCTGCCCCTGCTTGGTTCATGAGTCCCCTGTCTCTGCCTGTGACCAACACCGGCTCTGGGTAATGAGTCTGGTGTCACTTGTGCTTTTCAAACAAAAGGATTTCATTTCCTCAATTCCTTCTTTGTGGTGTCAATGAAAATATCTCCTTTTGAAGATAGGGTTCCCCCAATGCACACAGAACTACTTTGCTTCCAGAGCAAAAGAGCCCCCCAGCGCTGAGTGGGGTTGGGAAAGGCGCAATGCCGCACGGAGACCCAGCAGCCCAGGCGGGCGTTTGTGCTCCCGTGTTGCTCCACGGGATCAGGAGACAAGCGTTTCTCAGACACAGGAGCCGGAGACTGTGGGGTGGGAAGATTTACCTGAGTGGAAATAGGAGGCTGCCCCTGTGTCACATGTCTGTCTGTCCTGCCATGGAAAATGTTCAACGGTGCCTTCAGCAAGGCCAGAAGAAAGAGCAGTACCCAGAGTTTCTGGTTCCTATTACAGCTTAGTCTTTAGGGGCTACACCATCTGGGGTGGGCATTGCTTGGCTGCTAGACCCACAGTGTTGCTATGGAGACAGTGAGCAAATGGGGCTATTGCATGATTTTGGTAGAGGGAGAGAGAGAAAGAGAAATAGAAAGGGAGAGATAGAGACAGAGAGGAAGGTCTCTTTGTTCTTTGGGAGCCAGGACGCTCCTCCTACAAGGAGAGGCCAGGGTATTAATCCCCTTGGAGGGTCAAGGCTGCCATCCCCTGGGGAGAGTGAAGCTGGAGCTTCCTGGCTAAGCAAGCAGGCTTATGCGCCCCAGTCCATGATGCTTAATCATGTTGGATTTCCTTTGCTTCCTTCCTTCCTTCCTTTATTCGTACCCAGCTAACACGTGCACAGCAACCAGTCTAGTCCCTGGTACCAGCCTGGGTTTCACTCATACTTCTCTGAGTTTTGAAACCACAGAGAATCTGTTTTTCATCTGATTTAAGACCTTTGTGCAGCCTCGAATTTTTATGTAATGGGTAAGGTCACCCTCCCCGCATTTAGCAGTTCTGAACAGTCTTATTACTAAGGAATGTGTACAACTGGGAGATCAATGTGAAAAGATGGTGGACATGAGGTGTTGCTGGGAAATTACATGTCTAACAATGAGGGACCACCAGGTCCCCATCCGCATGGCCAACACGCACACACTGACCACGGCAGAGGCTCCAGGCTGGGGGGGGGATGGCGGCAGGAACTCTCATTTGTGCTGCGGGACGCACCTGCCGTGGGCACCTTTGAAGACACTTTGGCAGTTTGTCACAAAGTTAAACACACTCTCGTGTGATACAACACAGAAGCCACTCTCCTAGGTCTTTATTTACATCATTGCTTGTGTTCAAATGAGCATAGGCACATAAGGTTACACTTACAAAGCAACTGCTATGTCCTTCAATAGGTGAAAAAATCAATAAGGTGTGTATTTGTACAATGGAAGAACATAATTTGCGATATCAGTAAGTGACTTTTCAGGCCACAGAAGGACATGAAGGAGTGTACAGACACATTTCGAAGTGAACGGAGCGAATCTGAAAAGGCCCGGACTGGGAGGGGCACAGGGTCAGGGCCAGGAGCAGGGCAGGACCCTGAGCACCAGCACCAGTCCAAGGGCGCCATGTCTCCTGGTTCCACCAGAGGGCGCCCGTGCCCCACATTCCTCAGCTGTGAGTCCTTTCTCTTGATTCTTCCCTCTTTCTGTGTTATCTTTGGACTGAAGCCCTCCCACTCCTGAGATATGTTTTTCTCAGCAGGAGCCTGGGCTTATTTAAAGGAGGGACTTGGACAGGCAATAAAAGCGACGATTTGCATAAGGACCTCCCACTCTAAGCCTCAGGCTGACAAATAAGCCTGAATACTCAGGCCTGGCTGTGGGGCTCAGGAAGCAGAGTCGGGGGGTGTCTCCACCATGGACTGGGCTGCACTTCTCCTCACTGTCCTGGCTCACTGCACAGGTGGGGCCTGCGGGGAATTCTGGGAGGGCATCACCTTGTCCCCTGGGTCGATGCCCTCACCTCCCTCCCTGGGAACAGGGTCTGTCCTGTCCTCACTGATCTCTGTGTTGCTTCTCCTTGCAGGGTCTTGGGCGCAGTTTGTGCTGACTCAGCCTGGCTCTGTGTCGGGGTCTCCGGGACAGACGGTCACCATCTCCTGCATCCGCAGCAGCGGAAATATTGGGAGCAGATATGTGTACTGGTACCAACAGCGCCCAGGCAGGGGCCCCACCACCGTGATCTATGAAGATAACAAAAGACCCTCCGGGGTCCCGGATCGATTCTCTGGCTCCATAGACAGCTCCTCCAACACCGCCTCCCTGACCATCTCGGGGCTGCAGCCTGAGGACGAGGCCGACTATTACTGTTTGTCTTATGATAGTAGCTACAATCACACAGTGCTGCAGACTCAGGGGGAAGTGAGGCTAGATCCCCCAGAGCTTCCCCTTCGCAGTCTGCACTCAGCCTGTCCCCACCAAACAGGGTGCTGTCTTCTGTCTCCTGCTGAAAGTGTGTGTAGAGATTGGAGGTCTCTGAGTCCCTCTGTTTTCTTTCCAACTTCCCCACGTCAGGGAGGTTGGTTGCCTGTTTCCTGTAGAAGGAATTTCTGAGGGTGAGTGAGTTCAGAGAAGGTTGTATGAGCCTGTGCGTTTGTGGAATGGGGGCGGGTCAGTGCTTGTGGAGGGTCTGCTCTGTGCATGTTGGACACTGAGGTGCGTCCTTTGGACTCTACTCGGAGATGACAGTGACACCCTCTTGTGAAGTTATGAAATACAAAACCATCTCCAGATTTCCAAATTATCGCTGAGGGGCCCCCATGACCCCAGGGTGAGACCCACGGGGTTTAATGAGCCGGTTCTCAGCTGTTCAGCAGTCTTGGCCTTGGAGTCCTGTTCATGCCAGTCAGCTTGACGGAGACTAATGTGCCGTCTCTCTGCTTCTGAGTTTCCATCTGTGAGATAAAGGAGTTACACAGACTCAGGTGCGGTCAGAACCTGGGACCCAGCCATGTGGACAGTCCTGTCAGTCAGTGTGAAGGATGGCAGGAGGACAGCTAGTAAGAGAAGGCTGAGGTTAGGGGTGGAGGGGCTGAGCAAAAAGGAGGACTCATGGGCATGGTCAACAGTGTGGTGATTGCTGGGCGGAGGGGGTACAAGGAGACTAAATGTTAATGGAAACTAATATAATAGAGATTAAAGGAAACAAACAAAAACCAAACAGAAATCCATGACTGATGTACACTTTTTGGCCAAACTCTGTGTGCTGTTAATATGTTGAAATTTGTCACAATACGCATACAATATATAATATCTACCTTCATTTATTCTCTTAGGCAGTGTTTTCAACCCTGACGCACCAAGATGAATGGACACATGACAGGGTCTCGTGCCCTTGGGGTCAGGTCCGTGTGGGTCCTCGAGCACAGACAGGGTCAGCGGGTGGGTGAGGAGCTGACACTGAGGACAGAAGACAAGACGACCCCCATGAGCACGTGACCTGTCCAGGGCCCGGTGGATGTTTGAATGTCAGCTCACATTTCAGTTAAATAACAGTCTGCAAGGCCATCAGTTGTCACCTGGGACTAACTCACAGCTCAAAGTCCACCACGTGGTCAATGGAACATAATATTTGACTTTTCAACCCAACGTGCCAGAACGACTCTAGTAGAGAAACTGGTAAAAGAAGAACCATGGGTTTGAAATGTCCGTGTGAACGGGACAGGATTCTGCCCTGTGACGTGGGTGAAGGGAGCCGGTAAACGATGGTCCGAGGCCGTGGACTTCCGGGCAAGATGGAGGCGTAGGCGGACACACTGTGCCTCCTCTCACAACCAAAATTAAGGACAACAAATATTTAGAAACAAGGAAACAACCAGAGCTAATAGAAAATTGAACTGTACGGAAGTCCAACAACCATCCATCCAGACCGGTAAGAGGGGTGGAGTCGAGGCAGGAAAAAGTGGAGGTGCGGACCTGGGAACGCAAGCAGCAGCGGCTGGCGGTCCCCGGGCACAGGGGGCAACTGTGCAGAACCAGTGAGGCCGCACAGGGTGGCTGGCTGACCAGGTGGCCCCACATTCGAGTGCGCAGACAGTCCAGGCAGAGGGGAAGTGGCGGAAGGGACTGAATCCAGGAGAGAGCGGAGCAGGCGCCATTGTTCCCTCTCGGACCCCGCCCCCACAAACAGCGTCTCAACCCAGCAACTGGGCTGCCCCGCCCTGGGGAGCGCCAGAGGCTCCACTCATCACTACGGAATAGCCATGACCAGACTCAAACCAAAAGAAAACAAACAAAAAAAACCACCAAAAATGGCTCAAACCGGAGAACAAATGAAAGCTCCAGAGCCAATTCCTCTAAGCCGTGAAGAGATAGCCAACCTATCAGATGCACAGTTCAAAGCACTGGTCATCAAGATGCTCACAGAATTGGTTGATTTTGCTCACAAATTAGATGAAAAAATGCAGGCTACAATACGTGAAATGAAGGAAGATGCATGGGGAACCAATAGAGATGGAAGGAAAACTGGGACTCAAATCAATGAAGTGGACCAGAAGGGAGAAACAAACAACCAAACAGAAAACAAGGAAGAAACAAGAATTCAAAAAAATGAGGAGAGGCTTAGGAACCTCCGGGACATTGTTAAACATCCCAACATCCGAATTATAGGGGTCCCAGAAGGGGAAGAAGAAGAGCAACAAGTGGAAATAATAAAGGAGAACTTCCCCAATCTGGCAAAAAAAAAAAAAAAAAAATAGACTACCAGGACGTCCAGGAAGCTCAGAGAGTCCCAAAGACGTTGGACCCAAGCAGGAACACACCAAGGCACATCATAATTACATTAGCCAAGATTCAAATGAAGCAGAGAATTCTAGAAGCAGCAAGGGATAAGGGGACAGTCACCTACAAAGGAGTTCCCATCAGACTGTCAGCTGATTTCTCAGAAGAGACCTTCCAGGCAAGAAGGGGCTGGAAAGAAATATTTGAAGTCTTGAAAGGCAGGGACCTACATCCAAAATTGCTCTATCCAGCAAAGCTGTCATTTAGAATGGAAGGGAAGATAAAGTGCTTCTCAGATAAGGTCAAGTTCAAGGAGTTCATCATCACCAAGCTCTTATTACATGAAATGTTAAAGGGACTTATCTAAGAAAAAGAAGATCAAAAATAGGACAGCGAAAAGACAGCAAACTCACAGCTATTAGGAACCACACCTAAAACAAAAGCAAACTAAGCGAACAACTAGAACAGGAACAGAACCACAGAAATGGAGATCACGTGGAGGGTTGGCAGTGGGGGGGTGGGAGGAGGAGAGAGGGGGAACAGGTACAGAGAATGAGTAGCATAGACGGTGGGTAGAAAATGGGGGAGGGCAAGAATAGTGTGGGAAATGTAGAAGCTAAAGAACCATGAACTAAAGGGGGGGAATGTGGGTGGGAGAGGGTGTGCAGGGTGGAGGGGAATGATGGGGGAGAAATGGGACAACTATAATAGCGTAATCAATAAAATATATTTAAAAAAACAAAAATGACAACAAAAAACCCAAAACGATGGTCCGAGGCCGTGCGTGCTGGTCTGGACTCCCTTCTGCTCACACGTATCACCCCCAAGCCTCCTGACTCCAAACACAGGAGGCCTATCCCCCCTTCCCTCTCTCACTCTGCACAGCAGTCAGCTGACCATTCCGGAGATTTCTACACACGTATACTTATGTGACAGGAGGTGGTACCCATTGCTGTCCTGTAGAAAGGTTTTGGGACATACATGTGTATTTATGCTACAACACGTACTGATGAAGGGACATGTTGTATGTTTCTATTTTTTTTGAAAGATTTTATTTTATTTATTTTTAGAGAGGGGAGAGTGGGAGAAAGGAAAAGAAACAGGGGTGTGTGGCTGCCTCCTGAGTGCCCCCTACCAGAGACCTGGCCCGCAAAGCAGGCATGTGCCTTGACTGGGGATCAAACCAGAGACCCTTGGTTTACAGGCTGGCACTCAGTCCCCTGAGCCTCACCAGCCAGGGCTCTGTGTGTTTGTGTTTAAAAATCAACAGATACATAGGGTAGGAGATTGAACAGGGGGAGTCCCAGGGATGGGGGTTGAGGTGGTGTAATCGATGCAGGTGGTTCTTCGAACTCTTCTCTGTAGTTTGTGTGACTTCGACATTGTCATATTAATTCTCTAATTCCGTGCATGATGACGCGTGTGTACCCTACTGCCACTGAGAGTCACTGAGAATGGCCCAAATGTGAGCTGTCACACCACGATTTCAAGTTCAATCCTAATTCCCTCCAAACATCAGAGTAACAGTCACCTTGAACACCGTGATGGGTGGGGGTCCGGGATATGACGTCACAGGGAAGTGGGGGAGTCGGGGGTCCGAGAGCACGAGGAGGGGCTGCGTGGTGGGTAGAGGGGATGGGGGCTAACCCCTCTGGGGAGCTCGGGAGTTGGGGTTCTGTGCAAACAGCAGTGGGGAGTCCCTGAAGGTTTTGAGCTGGGGGTAACCTGTCTGAGCTGCATGAGAAAGACGCCTCGAGTGCCTCGAGGACACAGTGTCCAAAGCCAGCCGGTGATCCTGGTCAGGTTCACTGACTAAGAGTCTCCGTGAGTCTAGACGTGTGGGGACCGTGGGCACAGGTACAGCAGAGGTGAATCCGGGCACAGAGTGATGTGATGGTTTCTGCCTCCCACTGCCCGGACACTCAGCACAGGAGTGAACATATCACACCCAACTGGTGTCTTGTTACTAAAGTGAGACAATGAGTAAGAAAATTAAGGTAGGAAAATTTTGTTTAAAATATATATAAATTGACTACCGGCCAAGATGGAGCCGTAGGTGGACACACTGTGCCTCCTCTTACAACCAAAATTAAGGACAACAAATATTTAGAAACAAGAAAACAATCAGAACTGATAGAAAATTGAACTGTACAGAAGTGCAACAACCATTCATCCAGACCGGTAAGAGGGGCGGAGTCGCGGCAGGAAAAAGTGGAGGTTCGGACCCAGGAACGCAAGCAGCAGCGACTGGCAGTTCCCAGGTGCACAGGCAGCAGCTGGTGGACCCCGGGCACAGGGGGGCAACTGTGCAGACCCCGTGGGGCCGCACAAGGTGGCTCACTGACCAGGTGGCCCCACATTCGTGCACGCAGATGGTCCAGGCAGAGGGGAAGTGGCAGAAGGGACTGAATCCAGGAGATAGCGGAACAGGCACCATTCTTCCCTCTTGGACCCCTTCCCGACCTATAGCGTCACAACCCAGCGACTGGGCTGCCCGGCCCTGAGGAACACCTCAAGCTCCACCCCTCACTACATAATAGCCGCGACCAGACTAAAACCAAAACAAAACAAACAAAAAAACCCCACCAAAAATGGCTCAAAGCGGAGGAAAAATCAAAGCCCCAGAGTCAATTCCTCTAAGCCGTGAAGAGATAGCCAACCTATCAGATGCACAGTTCAAAGCACTGGTCATCAAAATGCTCCCAGAATTGGTTGATTTTGCTCACAAATTAGATGAAAAAATGAAGGCTACAATACGTGAAATGAAGTAAGACGCATGGGGAATGGATAGAGATGGAAGGAAAACTGGGACTCAAATCAATGGAGTGGACCAGAAGGAAGAAACTAACAACCAAACAGAAAACGAGGAAGAAACAAGAATTCAAAAAAATGAGGAGAGGCTTAGGAACCTCCAGGACATCTTTAAACATCCCAACATCTGAATTACAGGGGTACCAGAAGGGGAAGAAGAAGAGCAACAAGTGGAAAACTTATTTGAACAAATGATAAAGGAGAACTTCCCCAATCTGGCAAAGGAAATAGACTACCAGGACGTCCAGGAAGCTCAGAGAGTCCCAAAAATTGGGCCCAAGGAGGAACACACCAAGGCACATCGTAATTACATTAGCCAAGATTAAAATGAAGCAGAGAATTCTAGAAGCAACAAGGGATAAGGGGACAGTCACCTACAAAGGAGTTCCCATCAGACTGTCAGCTGATTTCTCAGAAGAGACCTTCCAGGCAAGAAGGGGCTGGAAAGAAATATTTGAAATCTTGAAAAGCAGGGACCTACATCCAAAATTGCTCTATCCAGCAAAGCTGTCATGTAGAATGGATGGACAGATAAAGTGCTTCTCAGATAAGGTCAAGTTCAAGGAGTTCATCATCACCAAGCCCTTACTATATGAAATGTTAAAGGGACTTATCTAAGAAAAAGAAGATCAAAAATATGACAGTGAAAAGACAGCAAACTCACAGCTATTAAGAACCACACCTAAAAACAAAGGCAAACTAAGCAAACAGCTAGAACAGTAACAGAACCACAGAAATGGAGATCATATGGAGGGTTAGCAACAGGGGCGCAGGAGGAGGAGAGAGGGGGAAAAGGTACAGAGAATGAGTAGCATAGATAGTGGGTAGAAAATAGACAGGGGGAGGGCAAGAATAGTATGGGAAATGTAGAAGCTAAAGAACTTATGACACATGGACATGAACTAAAGGGGGGGAATGTGGGTGGGAGGGGAATGATGGGGGGAAAATGGGACAACTGTAATAGCATAATCAATAAAATATATTTTTAAAAATATATATATAAATTTTTGGTTACCTAACAGAAAATCCTAACAGGTAACACATGACATAGTTATGAAGAACATTAAGAATAAAAGAGAAAAACGAGTCAAAGTTAATTCCTAAAATGAAGTAGCACGCTACACTGCACTGTGAAATGTGAACCCTTCAAAAGCCATTGTCTTCACCCATCACTCAGTCAAGTCGGATCTGTGAAACCGTACATGCATCGCATGACTTGAAGTGTTCGCTGAGCTGGCCTCCTCTCCACGGGACTCTAAGTGCGTTCCTCAGGAAATTCTCTGAGAAGCCCACAGGAGTACTTCAAACCAGATGAACGGTCCCCTGGTCTGGGACATTGGACATGCAGGCCACTTTGCATTTACTTTTGGACTTCTTCACTACAGGTGAAACAAATCAATTAGTCATATGAGTGCATGTTAGCACCTCCCAGAGAACGGGACCCCTGGGAGTGAGATGCCCCAGTAACCAGCACAGTGTCTCAGAGTCTCGGCATCTGGGAACCAACCCTGGCTGTGTGAACAGAGTCAGTGACCTTCGGAGCTGCACAAACCAGCTGGGCTTTGGAACCTTGGGCCTTGGAGAGGAGTTGGCACTGCCACCTGCAGGGGGTGCTGTGGGACTGCCATGGTGTGCCTACAAAGCTGCACATTAGGGATCATTCAGTCCTGAGGGATTGGGCCTGGGATGTGGGCCCTGTGCCCACTGGTGGGGACTTAGCAGCTGTGTCCTCTCAGGCCTGGCAGAGTCTGTAGAGCAGGAACCTTTGTGTGGTCTCAGCAGGTGCTTCCTGCCAGGGTTCTCCCAAGGGGTGACACCAAGCACCATCCTCCTCAGTCTGGGATGTGAGCTGAGCTCCAGCACCAGGGCTCAGGGAGGGGTGGGCAGTCCCTGAATGGACACACATTTGCATGGACAGCCCCTCCCCTGGTAGAGGGTGGGCAGAAAAGGAGGCCTGGGCAGCCCAGCCCCACTGTGGGCTCAGGGGCTCTGTGTGCACCATGGCCTGGACCCCTCTGCTCCTCGTGCTCCTCTCTCACTGCACAGGTAGGGACAGGCCTCGGGGACCAGGGCTCAGTTCCCAAGTTTATTCTCTTTCTGCTCCATCTCCTGAGTAACTTTGCCTCGCTCTGCCCCATCCCTGAGAAGTGTCTGTATTTCTGCAGGTTCACTCTCCCAGCCTGTGCTGACTCAGCCGCCCTCCCTCTCTGCATCTCCTGGAGCCACAGCCAGACTCACCTGCACCCTCAGCAGTGGCTTCAGTGTTGGCAGCTATGTTATATTCTGGTATCAGCAGAAGCCAGGGAGCCCTCCCCGGTATCTCCTGTACTACCACACAGACTCAAGCAAGCACCAGGGCTCTGGGGTTCCCAGCCGCTTCTCTGGATCCAAAGACGCCTCGGCCAACGCAGGGATCCTGACCATCTCGGGGCTGCAGCCTGAGGACGAGGCCGACTATTACTGTGCTACAGCTCATGGCAGTGGGAGCAGCTTCAGTTACTCACAGTGGCTCAGATGACGAGGAAGTGAGACAGAAACCCCTGGGCCCAGAGGTTGTGGCTCTGAGCCTCCCTGAAGCTCCTGGGGAGGCCTCTGTGAGGGGGGCTCCTCTGCAGTCGGAAAGGTCCGTGGAAGGGGCAGGAGCAGCCCACGGTCATGAGTGGGAGCACAGGGCGCTTCCGGCCACTCACGCTGAAGGGGTGACGAAGCCTGACTGACTGTCCCCACAGGGTTTGGAGTAAATTTTAACAAGAGTAATAATTTTAAGTAAAAATTCTGTTCCTTCGTCCTGTTGTGTCTTGTTTTTAGTTAGGACCCTTCTCTTCTGACACTCTGGTCACCAAATTTGGGGGCATTTTGTTCACAACCAGCAATTCCCTGTGACACCAGCTGGATGTCCCACCACCCAACTCGGCCGTCACAGGACGGCCTGGAGACGGTGTCAGGTCCTCAGTGAGGGCTCCGTCCCACAGGACGGCCCGCACTTCAGGTGACGGTCACAAGCAGGACGTCCCCAGGTCTCATAGAACTTCTTGTCTGTAACTCGAAGGCTCCCAGGGTCGGTCCCTCCGTGGTTTCAATTAGTTTGCTGCCTCCACCTGAGCCCTTCCCCCTCCTCAAGGAAATGGGGGGGCAGGTCTGAATATTCCAAGCTTCAAATCGTGCCCCTGTCCATGAGTGAGCGGTCCTCACCCAGGAGCCCACCCAGTGTCGCCTCATTAGAGCAACAGGCTGCCTGTCACCCAGGAAATTTGACGGGTTCAGGAGTTCTGTGTCAGGGACCAGGGACCGAGACCAATGTACATTCTCTGTTACCTCACAAAACTGTGTCTGCAAGTAGGAACGCTGACCAGACAGTCACTCTCACCCCCCGATTCACGCCGCGGTGTGTGCGGACTGTGTGAGTAATGACACGGCGCACTGACATGCTGACCTTGACCCTGGTCGCAGACAGAACCTTCCCCTTCTCTCACACCCCTGCGAACCGTGGCTCAGGAGCAGGGCAGACGCGCACCGACCGGCCCGCACGCTGCCCCCCGGCCCCGCTCCGCTCCGCTGCGGCCCCCCCACCCCTCCTCTCCCACTCTGGGTGTTCAGGATCGACTGCCTCTCACGGGACGGTTTCCGAGAAAAGTGAGAAGTCCTTTCTGTGGGTGTCACTCCCAGGGCTGGGTCTCCAGGGAGGAGGACGAACAGAGATTAATCCGCATGAAGTTCCTCCATGAGCCCATTTCCACACCCCTCCCCCCACCCGTAGTCAATCTCCTTAACGTGACAATACAGTCGTTGGTTTTCCGGAAAATGAAGTGTTTGTTTAACGGAGAAGTCTGTGCACGCAGGGTTATCCAGCTACTGGTTTTCCTCCTGCAGGAACATCCTCCCAGGCCCGTCCAGTCTTTCCTTGATCCTGAAAGACGTATTTCGTAAGAACGTCGGGGTGAACCCAGCCACGCACCCACTCTGCTAAGAGATGTCCCGGGCCTCAGTCCTTGTCCCAAATAAATGTAAACACTCCCTCCTGGTCACCCCCAGGGAGGCACCAGGGACCTCAGGGCAAGTGGGGCCAGGCGGTGGTGTCCGGGCAGAAAGAAGGGACTGTGCTCACCCCTGACCTGTGCTCCCCGAGACCCGAACCCCCCAATACTGAGGACGCTGTGCGTGCGGGAGGGAAGTGCCCAGATTTCCCGCACTCACAGGACCTGGGCTCCTGTGAAGGGCAGCTGTTACCAGAGCTCATGTGGTCCAAATGCCTCCTTTCCCCTCAAATTCATCCTGGACCCAGGGAAGTGGTCTTCACACGCTGGTCTTCTTAGTGCTGGGCCCCAGGCCCTGAAGGGTGTGAGAAGAACCCGCCCAAGGACAGGTTTGCTTGGAGAACCCCCTCAGGGATGGAGAGGGTGTCAGAGGGACAGGAGGCCACTTGTCCTCATGCTCAGATGCTGAGGGAGAGGCTCCCTGAGGGTGTTGGGGCAAAGTGTTTCTCTCTGTCTGTCTGTCTGTCTCTCACACACACACACACACACACACACACACACTCACACACACACACCCCTCCTCTCTCTGAGTGTATCTTCTTCTGGACTCTGCATTTCCTAGGCTTCTCTGTTTCTCTGGAAGTCAGGGTCAACCACTGCTGACCCAGTGTCCGCAGGGTCAGAGTCTCCAGGAGGCAGAATCGTCATCATCGGGAAACAGCAGTGACACGAGTGTCCCTGGGTCCTGTTGTCAGGGCAGCCGGGAAAGGCCCTGAACCCCGATCCCTGGGCTGGACGCTGCGTTGTCTGTGTGTGGACTGCAGGTTGCTCTGTCCCCAGCATCACGCAGGTTGTCCCGATGTGCAGAGCAGACGTTCTCAGACGAGGCCCCTTCACACCGTCCAGAAAAGGCCAGGACCTGTCCTCCTGCTCTCGGACCGGTTCCGTTTGCACCAGTGCGCCACGACGGCCCCAGTTTCCCGCCACTGCGGTTCAGGAGGTCTGGTGCCGAGAGGACGGGGTGCCAGCCAGACCGGTGAGGACCTGCCCACTCAGCCCCTGAGCTTCGGCCTCCACACCCCCATGGACGTCTGCGTCCGCACCTGCCACCCAATGCCCCTGATTGTCGGGTCCCTCGCCTGGCTTCTGACGCTGCTCGTCACCTCCTGTGCTTTCTGAACCTATTGTTTTTCATGCTTCTGTCCAGGGTGACAGACAGTAACCGCAAGCAAGGGACCCCTGCAGCAGGGACGAAGAGGTGAGGAGGTGGAGGCCGAGCCCCCGCAGGGAGACCCCACGAGGAGGCCTGGCTGCTCCCTGGGCGCTCCCCCGCGCCCACTCCGCACACAGAGATCGCTCCTGGGCGTCCGGGGAGCGAGCCCTGGAGAGCACAGGGTCCCCATCTCTCTGGCGCCAGGCGTCCTGTGGGCGGTGACACCAGACCCTGCAGTGTTGTCACTCTGGGCTGTGTGCGAGGCCTGGTGCTCACTCGGGGCTCCTCAGGGGTCATCGCCGCCCAGGCATCTGGGCCGAGGTTCGTTCTGGCCTCTCCTGGGGACCTGCGCACCGTGGGCGGGTGCGCTGGGAACTGGGACCAGCAGATCCTGGGAGCGGCCCCGGGCTGTGACCATGGAGGGTCCTGGGTTCGCAGCCTCACAGCCAATCCTCAGCCTCCTTCCTGGCAGCTCTGGCTGCTGCTGGAGCTCATGGGAACCAGACAGACCCGCCCCTCTGCTGCCAGCCAGCCCCTCATGTCCCTGCCCTGCTTGTGTCTGAGACTCTGCTGTTACCCTCACTCACCCCCCTTCACACACACACAGAGTGAAGGGGGACCGTGGGTGGGTGCGGCACAAGGCAGCCCCTCTTCACCCAGAGCAGTGGGACCCCAGACTGGTGGCCTCCCCAGGGCCCTGGCACCCGCGTCCGTGCTTGTGGATCACGGCCGAGCAGCCTCACGTTCCTGAGGATAATGAGGGGCTGGGTCATCCTGCGACATTCCTGGGTCCTTAGGAGTCCCAGGTTTCTGTGGCCTGACCTGGTGCAGGTACAGCTGAGGCTCAAGAGGAGGGAAAGGCTGATCTTCCTCACCCAGAATCATGGGCGCCCCCTGCAGGCCTGGACGCACGCTGGCGCTGCTCTGAGGGAGAGGGATCATCCTGGAACCAGGGCAAAGAGGACCTGAGGGCTTGCCCAGGGGTGTTGGGGTGGGGGAGGAAGGCTCGCACCCCACGTCTGACATGCATCGTGCGGCTGTGCTCTGTGCTCTGACTCGGTCAGACTGATGACAACGTAAAGTGCTGTGGACAGGCATTGACTAGGTTCCGTGTGAGGCTTTCCCTCCATCTCACGTCGTTGGACTCTGAGGCTCGGAGAATGTGAATCACTCACATGGGATCCCCACAAGTCGGGCGCCCATTGGTCGGGGCTCAGTCCCACCCGACCCCAGGGACCAGATTGTCACCCCAGGGCAGGGGCTGACCCAGGACACAGGCTCACCTGCTCCACCTGGGTGGCCACACCGTCCACTCTGCTTGTGTCTCACGAAACTTCATTGTGACAACACTTTCAACTCTTACACTTGTCATCTGCAGCCACCCCCTGTGTCCCAGGTGACAGGGATTTGAGCCATTTATGTCCAGAACTGTTCCCAAGACGGTGTGACTCAAAACTGTGGGGAGAGAGGGGTGGGAGGCCCAGCTCAGCTGCACTCAGGAAGTCCCTAACACGGGGACCCTCATGGCCGCTGTGCTGGAAGGACCTGATGGTGTCCAGGGACACGGACGGGATGTGTGTAGGGTCCCCCACAGGGCCGTCCGTTAATGGGCCGCAGTCTGTCCTTCAGGCCTGGGGGACCCAGGCACCACGGCCCTTTAAGCCCTGCCTCATTCGGAAATGTCTTCGGGAAGGCGGTGGGTGCGGAGTCTCAGCAAAGACTGTCCGTCGGAGCCAGTCGTGCAGGTGCCCTGGGAGCTGCGAGAGGGAAGGACAGGCTTTCTGCATCATTCATTGTCCCTCTGCACGCCGCAGTCCAGGCCGGGTCCACTCCGTGGACACGCCATGCCCCAATCCTGTGCCCTGGGCCCTCCCTCTCTCCCCCTCCCGCAGGCTGTCCTGTGGAAGATGACAAACCCACCTCTTAGGGTCCCCACCTTCAGCCCCGGGCTCATCCCAGGACCACAGGTCCGCTCTGCCCTGGGGAGGGCAGCTTCACAGTTGGTTCTCTGGCTCCGCCCACAGCTCCTGCAACTGCCTCCCTGACAGTCTCCGGGCTGCAGCCCAGGCCCAGGCCGACCGCCTTCTTCTCTCTCCTGATGGTGGCTGCAAGCCCACAGTTGCCCGGACTCCCGGGGGTGTGACAGCAGAACTCCCCCAGGCCTCCCTGTCCTGGGTCTGCCCTCGGGGCCCCCAGCATGGAGGGCTGACCCAGACCCCTTGAGTGCTTTGAAGGCACAGAGCCCAAGGTGAGCCAGTGATCCTGGTCCTGGTTATTGACGAAGAGGCCCTGTGGGTGGAGAAACGTGGGGGCCATGGGCCCGTGGGCGCAGGTGAAGCAGAGTCGGATGCGGGGCAGAGTCTGGACGTGATGCTTTGTGGATCGAAACGCCCAGCATTCAGCAGCACGTCTTCCAACACACCACAGCCTCGCTTTCATCTTGCTACTAAAATGCACAATGAAATAGAAAATGGGGGGTTCCGGCCAAGATGGAGGCGTAGGCGGACACACTGTGCCTCCTCTCACAACCAAAATTAAGGACAACAGATATTTAGAAACAAGAAAACAACCAGAACTGACAGAAAATTGAACTGTACGGAAGTCCAACAACCACTCATCCAGACCGGTAAGAGGGGCGGAGTGGCGGCAGGAGAAAGTGGAGGTGCGGACCCAGGAACGCAAGTGGCAGCGGCTCGCAGTTCCCAGGTGCACGGGCAGTGGCTGGCGGACCCCGGGCACAGGAGGGCAACTGTGCAGACCCAGTGAGGCCGCACAAGGCAGCTGGCTGACCAGGGGGTCCCACATTCGCGCACGCAGACGGTCCAGGCAGAGGGGAAGTGGCGAAAGGGACTGAATCCAGGAGAGAGCGGAGCAGGTGCCATTGTTCCCTCTCGGACCCCGCCCCCACATACAGCGTCACAACCCGGCAACTGGGCTGCCCCGCCCTGAGGAACACCTAAGGCTCCACCCCTCATACGTAATAGCCTCGACCAGACTAAAACCAAACCAAAACAAAACAAAAAATCCCACCAAAAATGGATCAAACCGGAGGAAAAATGAAAACCCCGGAGTCAATTCCTCTAAGCAACGAAGAGATAGCCAACCTATCAGATGCACAGTTCAAAGCACTGCTCATCAAAATGCTCCCAGAATTGGTTGATTTTGCTCACAAATTAGATGAGAAAATGCAGGCTACAATACGTGAAATGAAGGAAGACGCATGGGGAACCGATAGAGAAGGAAGTAAAACTGGGACTCAAATCAATGGAGTGGACCAGAAGGAAGAAACTAACAACCAAACAGAAAACGAGGAAGAAACAAGAATTCAAAAAAATGAGGAGAGGCTTAGGAACCTCCAGGACATCTTTAAATGTCCCAACATCTGAATTATAGGGGTCCCAGAAGGGGAAGAAGAAGAGCAACAAGTGGAAAACTTCTTTGAACAAATAATAAAGGAGAACTTCCCCAATCTGGCAAAGGAAATAGACCACCAGGACGTCCAGGAAGCTCAGAGAGTCCCAAAGAAGTTGGACCCAAGGACGAACACACCAAGGAACATCATAATTACATTAGCCAAGATTCAAATGAAGCAGAGAATTCTAGAAGCAGCAAGGGATAAGGGGACAGTCACCTACAAAGGAGTTCCCATCAGACTGTCAGCTGATTTCTCCAAAGAGACCTTCCAGGCAAGAAGGGGCTGGAAAGAAATATCTGAAGTCTTGAAAAGCAGGGACCTACATCCAAAATTGCTGTATCCAGCAAAGCTGTCATTTAGAATGGAAGGACAGATAAAGCGCTTCTCAGATAAGGTCAAGTTCAAGGAGTTCATCATCACCAAGCCCTTACTATATGAAATGTTAAAGGGACTTATCTAAGAAAAAGAAGATCAAAAATATGACAGCGAAAAGACAGCAAACTGACAGCTATTAAGAACCACACCTAAAACAAAAGCAAACTAAGCAAACAGCTAGAACAGGAACAGAACCACAGAAATGGAGATCACATGGAGGGTTAGCAACAGGGGCGCAGGAGGAGGAGAGAGGGAGAAAAGGTACAGAGAATGAGTAGCATAGATAGTGGGTAGAAAATAGACAGGGGGAGGGCAAGAATAGTATGGGAAATGTAGAAGCTAAAGAACTTATGACACATGGACATGAACTAAAGGGGGGGAATGTGGGTGGGAGGGGGGTGTGCAGGGTGGGGGGAATGATGGGGGGGAATGGGACAACTGTAATAGCATAATCAATAAAATATATTTTTAAAAAAATATATATAAATTTTTGGTTACCTAACATAAAATCCTAACAGGTAACACATGACATAGTTATGAAGAACATTAAGAATAAAAGAGAAAAACGAGTCAAAGTTAATTCCTAAAATGAAGTAGCACGCTACACTGCACTGTGAAATGTGAACCCTTCAAAAGCCATTGTCTTCACCCATCACTCAGTCAAGTCGGATCTGTGAAACCGTACGTGCATCACGTGACTCAAAGTGGTCGCTGAGCTGGCCTCCTCTGCACGGGACTCTGAGTGCGTTCCTCAGGAAATTCTCTGAGAAGCCCACAGGAGTACTTCAAACCAGATGAACGGTCCCCTGGTCTGGGACATTAGACATGGAGGCCACTTTGCATTTACTTTTGGACTTCTTCACTACAGGTGAAACAAATCAATTAGTCATATGAGTGCATGTTTGCGCCTCCCCAGAGAACGGGACCCCTGGGAGTGAGATGCCCCAGTAACCAGCACAGTGTCTCAGAGTCATGGCATCTGGGAACCAACCCTGGCTGTGTGAACAGAGTCAGTGACCTTCGGAGCTGCACAAACCAGCTGGGCTTTGGAACCTTGGGCCTTGGAGAGGAGTTGGCACTGCCACCTGCAGGGGGTGCTGTGGGACTGCCATGGTGTGCCTACAAAGCTGCACATTAGGGATCATTCAGTCCTGAGGGATTGGGCCTGGGATGTGGGCCCTGTGCCCACTGGTGGGGACTTAGCAGCTGTGTCCTCTCAGGCCTGGCAGAGTCTGTAGAGCAGGGACCTTAGTGTGGTCTCAGCAGGTGCTTCCCCCAAGGGTTCTCCCAAGGGGTGACACCAAGCACCATCCTCCTCTCTCCGGGGTGTGAGCTGAGCTCCAGCACCAGGCTCAGGGAGGGGTGGGCAGTCCCTGAATGGACACACATTTGCATGGACGGCCCCTCCCCTGGCAGAGGGTGGGCAGAAAAGGAGGCCTGGGCAGCCCAGCCCCACTGTGGGCTTAGGGGCTGTGTGTGCACCATGGCCTGGACCCCTCTGCTCCTCGTGCTCCTCTCTCACTGCACAGGTAGGGACAGGCCTCAGTTCCCAAGGTTATTCCTTTCATGCTCCATCTCCTGAGTAACTCTTCCTGGTTCCCACCGCATCACTGACAAGTGTCTGTGTTTGCAGGTTCCCTGTCCCAGCCTGTGGTGACTCAGCCGCCCTCCCTCTCTGCATCTCTGGGAGCCACAGCCAGACTCACCTGCACCCTCAGCAGTGGCTTCAGTGTTGGCAGCTATGTTTTAGCCTGGTACCAGCAGAAGCCAGGGAGCCCTCCCCGGTATCTGCTGTCCTACTACTCAGATTCAAACAAGCACCAGGGCTCTGGGGTCCCCAGCCGCTTCTCTGGGTCCAAAGACACCTCGGCCAACGCAGGGATCCTGACCATCTCCGGGCTGCAGCCTGAGGACGAGGCCGACTACTACTGTCAGTCTTATGATAGTAACTACAATCACACAGTGCTGCAGACTCAGGGGGAAGTGAGACCAAAACCCCCAGAGCTTCCCCTTCGGGGTCTGCACTCAGCCTGTCCCCACCAAGCAGGGTGCTGTCTTCTGTCTCCTGCTGAAAGTGTGTGTAGAGATTGGAGGTCTCTGAGTCCCTCTGTTTTCTTCTCAACTTTCCCCACGTCAGGGAGGTTGGTTGCCTGTTTCCTGTAGAAGGAATTCCTGAGGGTGAGTGAGTTCGGAGCAGGGTGGGTGAGCCTGTGCGTTTGTGGAATGGGGGCGGGTCAGTGCTTGTGGAGGGTCTGCTCGGTGCACGTGGGACACTCAGGTGCGTCCTTTGGACTCTGCTCATAGATGACAGTGACACCCTATTGTTAAGTTATGGCCCACGACACCACCTCCAGATTTCCAATTACGCCCTGAGGGGGCCCCATGACCCCAGGGTGAGACCCACGGGGTTAAATGAGCAGGTTCTCAGCTGTTGGGCAGCCTTGGCCTTGGAGTCCTGTTCATACCAGTCAGCTGGACGGAGACTAATGCGCCGTCTCTCTGTGCTTCTGAGTTCCCGTCTGTGAGACAAAGGAGTTACACAGACTCAGGTGCGGTCAGAGCCTGGGACCCAGCCATGTGGACAGTCCTGTCAGTCAGTGTGAAGAACGGCAGGAGGACAGCTAGTGTGGGGGAGGAGGTGGGGTGGAGGGGTTGAGCAAAAGGAAAGGACTCGTGGGCATGGACAACGGTGTGGTGATTGCTGAGGGGAGGAGAGTATAAGGGGAATAAATGTTAGTGGGAAAAATACAATAAACATTAAATAAAACAAACAAACAAAACACCCAATGTTAGGAGTGCAATATTTGGTTAAATTATGTGTGCAGGTAATATTTTGAAATTTTACACATCGCATATAAAAACATTTCACATCTATATCATTTACTGTGTTAGGGATTTATTTCAAGCCGGAGACACCAAGATGAATGGACACATGACAGAGTCTCGTGCCCCTGGGGTCAGGTCCGTGTGGGTCCTCGAGCACAGACGGGGGCAGCGGGTGGGTGAGGAGCAGACACTGAGGACAGAAGACAAGACGACCCCCATGAGCACGTGACCTGCCCAGGGCCCGGTGGGTGTTTGAACGTCGGCTCACATGTCACTTACATAACAGTCTGCAAGGCCATCAGTTGTCACCTGGGACTAACTCACAGCTCAAAGTCCACCACGTGGGCAATGAAACGTAATATTCACCTTCGCAACCCAACGTCCCACAGAGGACTCTAGTGGGGAAACCCATGAAGGAAGAACCGTGGGTTTGAAATGTCCGTGTGAACGGGACAGGATTCTGCCCTGGGACGTGGGTGAAGGGAGCCGGTAAACGATGGTCCGAGGCCGTGTGTGCTGGTCTGGACTCCCTTCTGTCACCCGTGTCACCCCTGAACCTCCTGACTCCAGACACAGGAGGCCTGTCCCCCTTCCCTCTCTCACTCCGCACAGCGGTCAGTCAGCTGACCACTCCGGAGATTTCTACACACGTACATTCATGTGACAGCAGCAGTTGTAACCCGTTGTGTCCTGTGGAAGAGTCTGGGGACATAAATGCTATTTACGCTACAACACGTAAAGATGAGGGCCTTGGAGTGTGGGTGTGTTTTCACAGTCAGTGAGGGAGCAGAGCGAGAGGGGCAGAGGTTTAAACAGGGGAGTCGTCGGTGGTGGTTGAGGTGGTACAACCGATGCAGGCAGTTCTTTGAACTCTTCTTTGTAGTTTACGTGACACCAACGTCATATTAATTCTCCAATTCTGTCTGCAAGGACACGTGCGTGCCCTGCTACCGAGAGCCACTGAGAATGGCCGCCATGTCAGTTGTCACCATGAGTCAAGTTTAACCCTATTTCCTCCCAAAGGACACAGGAGGAGTCACCTTGAGCACCATGAAGGGACAGGAGTCAGGGTTTGAAGTCACAGAGAAGTGGGGGAGTCGGGTGTCTAGAGCATGTGGAGGGGCTGCGTGGTTGGTGGAGGGAATGGCGCCAACCATGAGGCCCCCTGAGGACAGCCGAGGAGTTGGGGTTCTACACAAACAGCAGTGGGGAGTCAGTGAGGGTTTAAAGCAGGGGGTGCCCTGTCTGCACTGCATGAGAAGGACCCCTTGAATGTCTTGTGGACACAGCGCCCCAGGTGAGCGGGTGATCCTGGTCAGAGTCACTGACTAGGAGTCTCCGTGAGTCTAGACGTGTGGGGAGCATGGGACCGTGGGCACAGGTACAGCCGAGGTGGATCCGGGCACAGAGGGACGTGATGGTCTCTGCCTCCCACAGCCGGGACACTCAGCACAGGTGCGAACACATCACACCCGGCTGTGATCTTGTTACTAAAGTGGGACAATGAGTAAGAAAATTAAGGTAGGAAGTTTTGATTAAAATAAAAACAAATGTGATATCACCTAAGAGAAAATCCTAACAAGAAACAGAATACAAAGGTATGCAAAACACTAAGAATAAAAAAATAAGACAAAAATGAAGAATATAAGTTCATTCCTAAAATGAAGTAGCATGGTACATTTTCCACTGTGAAATGTGAAGCCTTTAAACTCCGTTCTCTTTACCAATCATTTAATCAAAACAGATCTATGAAACCTTACCCGCATCACATGACCTGGAATGTTTGCTGAGTGGCTTCTGCCCGTGCCTGTGATCTGTTCCTGGAATTGTCTCTGTAAAGCCAACTCTAACCTTCAAACCACATGAATGTTCCCCTCGTCTGTGACAATGGATAGGAATCTTATTTGCATTTACTTTTGCAGCATCTTCACTGAATATCAAACAAATAACTGTCACTCGTATCCATGTTTGCCCCTCCCACAGAAGGGGACTTCTGGGACTGAGATGCTACAGTAACCAGTGCAGTGTCTCAGAGTCACAGTTGTGGGAACCTTCACATGGGTGAGTGAGTAGAGACAGTCACCTCACCCGCTGAGTTGCATAAACCAGCTGGTCTGTGTGGGTTTTGGGAAACATGGGGAGGTGTTATCACTGCTATCAGCAGGAGGCACTGTGGGGTGGCCCTGGGGTTCCTACCAAGTTGCTCATTAGGGACCATTCACTGATAGGAGCCTGGGCCTGGTTGCTGGGCCCCGTGCACACTGAATGGGAATCAGCAGCTGTGTCCTTTGTGGCCTGATAATGTCCCCTGAGAAGGGACCTCTGTGTTGTTTCAAGAGGTGCTTCCTTGTAGGGCTCTCCCAAGGGGTCAAACCAAACTCCATCCCCCTCTATGTAGGGTGTGAGCTGAGCTCCAGCACCAGAACTGAGGAGGGGCTGGGCAGCCCCTGGGTGGGCACACATTTGCATGGACGGCCCCTCCCCTGGCAGAGGGTGGGGAGAAAAGGAGGCTTGGGCAGCCCAGCCCCACTGTGGGCTCAGGGGCTGTGTGCACCATGGCCTGGACCCCTCTGCTGCTTGTGCTCCTCTCTCACTGCACAGGTAGGGACAGGTCTCGGGGACCAGGGCTCAGTTGCCAAGTTTATTCCCTTCCTACTCCATCTCCTGAGAAGCTTCCCGTGGTTCTGCCCCATCACTGACAAGTGTTATGTTTGCAGGTTCCCTGTCCCAGCCTGTGGTGACTCAGCCGCCCTCCATCTCTGCATCTCCTGGGGCCTCAGCCAGACTCACCTGCACCCTCAGCAGTGGCTTCAGTGTTGGTGGTTACTACATAAACTGGTTCCAGCAGAAGTCCGGGAGCCCTCCCCGGTATCTCCTTTGGTATAAATCAGACTCCGACAAGCACCAGGGCTCCGGGGTCCCCAGCCGCTTCTCTGGATCGAAAGACACCTCGGCCAACGCAGGGATCCTGAACATCTCGGGGCTGCAGCCTGAGGACGAGGCTGACTATTACTGTGCTACAGCTCATGGCAGTGGGAGCAGCTACAGTTGCTCACAGTGACTCAGATGGTGAGGAAGTGAGACAGAAACCCCTGGGCCCAGAGGCTGTGGCTCTGAGCCTCCCTGAAGCTCCTGGGGAGGCCTCTGTGAGGGGGGCTCCTCTGCAGTCGGAAAGGTCTGTGGAAGGGGCAGGAGCAGCCCACGGTCACGAGCGAGAGCACAGGGCGTCCCGGCTCACTCAGGCTGAAGGGGTGACGAAGCCCGACTGACTGTCCACACAGAGTCTGGAGTAAATTTTAACAAAATAAATAGTTTTAAGTAAAAATATGAGGGTTCCCTTACTGCTGTGTCTTGTTTCGTACTCACACAGAACCCTTCTGACACTTTGGTCACCAACTGTGGGCAATTTTTCTTCACAACCAGCAATTCCTTGTCACACCAGCTGGATGTCCCACCACCCAACTCAGCTGTCACCCGACTGCCTGGAGACCATGTCAGGTCTGCAGTGAAGGGCTCCGTCCCACGGGACTGCCCGCACTTCAGGTGCCCGTCACAAGTAGGACATCTCCGGTGTCGCACAAATTCTTCACTTTAACTTGAAGGCTTCCATGGTCCCTAACTTGGTTTCAGTTAATTTGCTGCCTCCACCTGAGCCCTTCTCCCTCCTCAAGGAAATGGGGGGCAGGGTTGTAAATTCTGGGCTTCGAATCCTGACTCTGTTTATGAGTGAGCGGTCCTCACCCAGGAGCCCACCCAGAGCCACCTCAGTAGAACAAAAGGAACACCTGTCACTCAGGAAATGTCAAGGTCAAGAGGCTGAAACCAATATATATTTTCTCTATTATCTCTCAATACTGTGTCTGTGAGTATAAGTGATGACCCAGACAGTCACTGTCACCCACACATTAACGTCATAACTGAGAACCTTGTGTTACCTCTTCAATGGCCCCACGGCCGCAGGCCCTTCAGCCTGACCCGGACTCTGGGCCCTTGGGCGCCCTCCATGACTGGTGACCTCACGACTGTCAGTGGGTTCTCCTGAGCCCACAGGCACCGACTGTCCCCCTGTCCTCTCGCACTTCTCTGTGGTCTCCAGCCATCCAGGCTGTGGGCTGGGCTGCGGGACACCAGGAGCAGGACGTCCCCAGTGTGTGCCTGTGTTTTCTCCCCATGAAGCTGCTGAGGAGCCCAGATCCCAGGTCAGCTTGTCCTGCACAGGAAGCAGCAGACACATTGGGGGTGACCGTGACAGTGTTCCCAAGGGCTCCCAGGTAGAGCCCCCACATTTGTGACCTGGAGGAACAGTGACGGACCGACAAGTGTTTTGAGTGTCATTCTCTGAATTCTGTTACGTCACCAAAACCACTGTGAGCACCTCTGGGGTCCAGCCTTAGAAGATGCTGATGATCCTTGTTACAGAGCTGAACACGACCCAATGGCACAAAGATGGCCAGTTTATGGGGAAATGTGACCAACGTGCCTTCCCTGCCCCTGCTTGGTTCATGAGTCCCCTGTTTCTGCCTATGACCAACACCGGTCTGGGTAATGAGTCTGGTGTCACTTGTGCTTTTCAAACAAAAGTATTTCATTTCCTCAATTCTTTCTTTGTGGTGTCAATGAAAATATCTCCTTTTGAAGATAGGGTTCCCCCAGTGCACACAGAACTGCTTTGCTTCCAGAGCAAAAGAGCCCCCCAGTGCTGAGTGGGGTTGGGAGAGGCCCAATGCAGCACGGAGACCCAGCAGACCAGGTGGGCGTTTGTGCTCCCGTGTTGCTCCGCGGGGTCAGGAGACAAGCGTTTCTCAGACACATGCATGGCAGACTGCGGGGTGGGAAGATTTACCTGAGTGGAAATAGGAGGCTGCCCCTGTGTCACATGTCTGTCTGTCCTGCCATGGAAAACGTTCAACGGTGCCTTCAGCAAGGCCAGAAGAAAGACCAGTAGCCAGAGTTTCTGGTTCCTATTACAGCTTAGTTAGGGGCTACACCATCTGGGGTGGGCCCTGCTCGGCTGCTAGACCCTCAGTGTTGCTATGGAGACAGTGAGCAAATGGGGCCATTGCATGCTTCTGGTAGAGGGAGAGAGAGAAAGAGAAATAGAAAGGGAGAGATAGACACAGAGAGGAAGGTCTCTTTGTTTCTTTGGAGCCAGGAAGCTCCTCCTACAAGGAGAGGCCAGGGTATTAATCCCCTTGGAGGGTCAATGCTGCCATCCCCTGGGGAGAGTGAAGCTGGAGCTTCCTGGCTAAGCAAGCAGGCTTATGCGCCCCAGTCCATGATGCTTAATCATGTCGGATTCCCTTTGCTTCCTTCCTTCCTTTATTCATACCCAGCTAACACGTGCACAGCAACCCGTCTAGTCCTTGGTACCAGCCTGGGTTTCACTCATACTTCTCTGAGTTTTGAAACCACAGAGAATCTGTTTTTCATCTGACTTAAGACGTTTGTGCAGCCTCGAATTTTTATGTAATGGGGAAGGTCACCCTCCCCGCATTGAGCAGTTCTGAACAGTCTTATTACTAAGGAATGTGTACAGCTGGGAGACCAATGTGAAAAGATGGTGGACATGAGGTGTTGCTGGGAAATTACATGTGTAACAACGAGGGACCACCAGGTCCTCATCCGCACGGCCAACACGCACACATTGACCACGGCAGAGGCTCCAGGCTGTGGGGGGGGGGTGGTGGCAGGGACTCTCATTCGTGCTGCAGGGACGAACCTGCCATGGCACCTTTGAAGACACTTTGGCAGTTTGTCACAAGTTAAATACACGCTTGTGTGATACAACACAGAAATCACTCTAGGTTTTTATTTAAATCAGTCACTTTTGTTGAAACAAGCGTATGCACATGAAGTTACAGCTTATTCATTCATGTTTGTTAAAACTTATAAAGCAACTGCTATGTCTTTCAATAAGTGAATGAATCAACAGAACACACTCTGGTCCATATACAATGGAACAATATAATTGGAAACATGAACAAACAATGTATCAGGCACCAGAAGGACATGAAGGAGCCTATGACGCGTATTCCTAAGTGAACGGAGCCAATCTGAAAAGGCCCAGACTGAGAGGGGCACAGGGTCAGGGCCAGGAGCAGAGCAGGACCCTGAGCACCAGCACCAGCCCAAGGGCGCCATGTCTCCTGGTTCCACCAGAGGGCGCCCGTGCCCCACATTCCTCAGCTGTGAGTCCTTTCTCTTCATTCTTCCCTTTCTGTGTTATCTTTGGACTGAAGCCCTCCCACTCCTGAGATATGTTTTTCTCAGCAGGAGCCTGGGCTTATTTAAAGGAGGGACTTGGACAGGCAATAAAAGGGAAGATTTGCATAAGGACGTCCCACTCTAAGCCTCAGGCTGACAAATAAGCCTGAAGACTCAGGCCTGGCTATGGGGCTCAGGAAGCAGAGTTTGGGGGCATCTCCACCATGGACTGGGCTGCACTTCTCCTCACTGTCCTGGCTCACTGCACAGGTGGGGCCTGCGGGGAATTCTGGGAGGGCATCACCTTGTCCCCTGGGTCGATGCCCTCACCTCCCTCCCTGGGAACAGGGTCTGTCCTGTCCTCACTGATCTCTGTGTTGCTTCTCCTTGCAGGGTCTTGGGCGCAGTTTGTGCTGACTCAGCCCGGCTCTGTGTCGGGGTCTCCGGGACAGACGGCCACCATCTCCTGCACCCGCAGCAGTGGAAACATTGCGAGCAAATATGTGCAATGGTACCAACAGCGCCCAGGCAGGGGCCCCACCACCGTGATCTATGAAGATAACAAAAGACCCTCCGGGGTCCCGGGTCGGTTCTCTGGCTCCATAGACAGCTCCTCCAACACCGCCTCCCTGACCATCTCGGGGCTGCAGCCTGAGGACGAGGCCGATTACTACTGTCAGTCTTATGATAGTAGTGGTGATACTCACACAGTGCTGCAGACTCAGGGGGAAGTGAGACCAAAACCCCCAGAGCTTCCCCTTCGGGGTCTGCACTCAGCCTGTCCCCACCAAGCAGGGTGCTGTCTTCTGTCTCCTGCTGGAAGTGTGTGTAGAGATTGGAGGTCTCTGAGTCCCTCTGTTTTCTTTCCAACTTTCCCCACGTCAGGGAGGTTGGTTGCCTGTTTCCTGTAGAAGGAATTCCTGAGGGTGAGTGATTTCGGAGCAGGTGGGTGAGCCTGTGCGTTTGTTGAATGGGGGCGAGTCAGTGCTTGTGGAGGGTCTGCTCTGTGCACGTGGGACACTCAGGTGCATCCTTTGGACTCTGCTCATAGATGACAGTGACACCCTCTTGTTAAGTTATGGCCCACGACACCACCTCCAGAATTCCAAATACGCCCTGAGGGAGCCCAACGACCCCAGGGTGAGACCCACGGGGTTAAATGAGCAGGTTCTCAGCTGTTGGGCAGCCTTGGCCTTGGAGTCTTGTTCATACCAGTCAGCTGGACGGAGACTAATGCGCTGTCTCTCTCTGCGTCTGAGTTCCGGTCCGTGAGACAAAGGAGTTACACAGACTCAGGTGCGGTCAGAGCCTGAGACCCAGCCATGTGGACAGTCCTGTCAGTCAGTGTGAAGGACGGCAGGAGGACAGCTAGTGGACGGATCTAGGGGCCAGGGAGTGGGCATGATTGAGCAAAAAGGAAAGGACTCGTGGGCATGGACAACGGTGTGGTGATTGCTGAGGGGAGGAGAGTATAAGGGGAATAAATGTTAGTGGAAACTAATATAATAAAGATTAAATGAAACACTCACACAAAAAACAAACAAATCAACGAGTGAAGTACACTTTTTGGCCAAAATATGTACACACTTAAGATTTAGAAATTTTTCACAATGCACACACAATATATAATATCTACCTTCATTTATTCTCTTAGGCAGTGTTTTCAACCCTGTGAGACACCAAGATGAATGGACACATGACAGGGTCTCGTGCCCTTGGGGTCAGGTCCGTGTGGGTCCTGGAGCACAGACGGGGGCAGCGGGTGGGTGAGGAGCTGACACTGAGGACAGAAGACAAGACGACCCCCATGAGCACGTGACCTGCCCAGGGCCCGGTGGGTGTGTGAACGTCGGCTCACATGTCACTTACATAACAGTCTGCAAGGCCATCAGTTGTCACCTGGGACTGACTCACAGCTCAAAGTCCACCACGTGGGCAATGGAACGTAATATTCACCTTCTCAACCCAACGTCCCACAGAGGACTCTAGTGGGGAAACCCATGAAGGAAGAACCGTGGGTTTGAAATGTCCGTGTGAACGGGACAGGATTCTGCCCTGGGACGTGGGTGAAGGGAGCCGGTAAACGATGGTCGGAGGCCGTGTATGCTGGTCTGGACTCCCTTCTGCTCACACGTGTCACCCCTGAACCTCCTGACTCCAGACACAGGAGGCCTGTTCCCCCTTCCCTCTCTCACTCCGCACAGCAGTCAGTCAGCTGACCATTCCGGAGATTTCTACACACGTACATTCATGTGACAGCAGTTGGAACCCGTTGCTGTCCTGTGCAAAGTTTTGGGGACATAGATGCGCATTTATGCTACAACACGTGCTGATGAAGGGACATGTTGTATGTTTCTGGGTTTTTTTGAAAGATTTTATTTATTTATTTTTAGGGAAGGAAGGGAGGGAGAAAGAAAAAGAAACAGGGGTGTGTGGTTGCCTCCTGAGCGCCCCCTACTAGAGACCTGGCCGGCAAAGCAGGCATGTGCCTTGACAGGAAATCAAACCAGAGACCCTTGGTTTACAGGCTGGCACTCAGTGCCCTGAGCTACTGTGTGTTTGTGTTTAAAAATCAGCAGATACAGAGGGTAGGAGATTAAACAGGAGGAGTCCCAGGAATGGGGGTTGAGGTGGTGTAATCGATGCAGGTGGTTCTTTGAACTCTTCTCTATAGTTTGTGTGACTTCGACAATGACTTCGACATTGTCATATTAATTCTCTAATTCTGTGCATGATGACGTGTGTGTACCCTACTGCCACTGAGAGTCACTGAGAATGGCCCAAATGTGAGCTGTCACCACGATTTCAAGTTCAATCCTAATTCCCTCCAAATCTCAGAGTAACAGTCACCTTGAACACCGTGATGGGAGGGGGTCCGGGATCTGACGTCACAGGGAAGCGGGGGAGTCGGGGGTCCGAGAGCACGAGGAGGGACTGCGTGGTGGGTGGAGGGGATGGGGGCTAACCCCTTCTGGGAGCTCAGGAGTTGGGGTTCTGTGCAAACAGCAGTGGGGAGTCCCTGCGGGTTTTGAGCTGGGGGTGACCTGTCTGAGCTGCATGAGAAAGACCCCTCGAGTGCCTTGAGGACACAGTGTCCAAAGCCAGCAGGTGATCCTGGTCAGAGTCACTGACTAAGAGTCTCCGTGAGTCTAGATGTGTGGGGACCGTGGGACCGTGGGCACAGGTACAGCCGAGGTGGATCCGGGCACAGAGGGACGTGATGGTCTCTGCCTCCCACAGCCGGGACACTCAGCACATGTGCAAACACATCACACCCGGCTGTGATCTTGTTACTAAAGTGGGACGATGAGTAAGAAAATTAAGTTAGGAAAATTTTGTTTAAAATATATACAAATTTTAGGTCACCTAACATAAAATCCTAACAAGTAACTCATGACACAGGTATGCAGAACACTAAGAATAAAAAATAAGAGAAAATCGAGTAAAAGTTAATTCCTAAAACGAAGTAGCATGCTACACTGCACTGTGAAATGTGAACCCTTCGAAAGCCATTGTCTTCACCCATCACTCAGTCAAGTCGAGTCTGTGAAACCGTACGTGCATCACGTGACTCGAAGTGGTCGCTGAGCTGGCCTCCTCTGCACGGGACTCTAAGTGCGTTCCTCAGGAAATTCTCTGAGAAGCCCACAGGAGTACTTCAAACCAGATGAACGGTCCCCTGGTCGGGGACATTAGACATGCAGGCCACTTTGCATTTACTTTTGGACTTCTTCACTACAGGTGAAACAAATCAATTAGTCATATGAGTGCATGTTTGCGCCTCCCAGAGAACGGGACCCCTGGGAGTGAGATCCCCCAGTAACCAGCACTGTGTCTCAGAGTCTCGGCATCTGGGAGCCAACCCTGGCTGTGTGAACAGAGTCAGTGACCTTCGGAGCTGCACAAACCAACTGGGCTTTGGAACCTTGGGCCTTGGAGAGGAGTTGGCACTGCCACCAGCAGGGGGTGCTGTGGGACTGCCCTGGTGTGCCTACAAAGCTCACATTAGGGATCATTCAGTTCTGGGGGGGTTGGGCCTGCGATGTGCGCCCTGTGCCCACTGGTGGGGACTTAGCAGCTGTGTCCTTTCAGGCCTGGCAGAGTCTGTAGAGCAGGAACCTTTGTGTGGTCTCAGCAGGTGCTTCCTGCCAGGGTTCTCCCAAGGGGTGACACCAAGCACCATCCTCCTCAGTCTGGGATGTGAGCTGAGCTCCAGCACCAGGGCTCAGGGAGGGGTGGGCAATCCCTGAATGGACACACATTTGCATGGACGGCCCCTCCCCTGGCAGAGGGTGGGGAGAAAAGGAGGCCTGGGCAGCCCAGCCCCACTGTGGGCTCAGGGGCTGTGTGCACCATGGCGTGGACCCCTCTGCTCCTCGTGCTCCTCTCTCACTGCACAGGTAGGGACAGGCCTCGGGGACCAGGGCTCAGTTTCCAAGTTTATTCTCTTTCTGCTCCATCTCCTGAGTAACTTTGCCTCGCTCTGCCCCATCCCTGAGAAGTGTCTGTATTTCTGCAGGTTCCCTGTCCCAGCCTGTGCTGACTCAGCCGCCCTCCATCTCTGCATCTCCGGGAGCCACAGTCAGATTCACCTGCACCCTCAGCAGTGGCTTCAGTGTTGGCAGTTACCACATATACTGGTACCAGCAGAAGCCAGGGACCCCTCCCCGCTACCTCCTGAGGTTCTACTCAGATTCAAGCAAGCACCAGGGCTCCGGGGTCCCCAGCCGTTTCTCTGGATCCAAAGACACCTCGGCCAACGCAGGGATCCTGACCATCTCGGGGCTGCAGCCTGAGGACGAGGCCGACTATTACTGTGCTACAGCTCATGGCAGTGGGAGCAGCTTCAGTTACTCACAGTGGCTCAGATGGCGAGGAAGTGAGACAGAAACCCCTGGGCCCAGAGGCTGTGGCTCTGAGCCTCCCTGAAGCTCCTGGGGAGGCCTCTGTGAGGGGGGCTCCTCTGCAGTCGGAAAGGTCCGTGTAAGGGGCAGGAGCAGCCCACGGTCATGAGTGGGAGCACAGGCCGCTCCCGGACACTCACGCTGAAGGGGTGACGAAGCCTGACTGACTGTCCCCACAGGGTTTGGAGTAAATTTTAACAAGAGTAATAATTTTAAGTAAAAATTCTGTTCCTTCGTCCTGTTGTGTCTTGTTTTTAGTTAGGACCCTTCTCTTCTGACACTCTGGTCACCAAATTTGGGGGCATTTTGTTCACAACCAGCAATTCCCTGTGACACCAGCTGGATGTCCCACCACCCAACTCGGCCGTCACAGGACGGCCTGGAGACGGTGTCAGGTCCTCAGTGAGGGCTCCGTCCCACAGGACGGCCCGCACTTCAGGTGACAGTCACAAGCAGGACGTCCCCAGGTCTCATAGAACTTCTTGTCTGTAACTCGAAGGCTCCCAGGGTCGGTCCCTCCGTAGTTTCAATTAGTTTGCTGCCTCCACCTGAGCCCTTCCCCCTCCTCAAGGAAATGGGGGGCAGGTCTGAATATTCCAAGCTTCGAATCGTGCCCCTGTCCATGAGTGAGCGGTCCTCACCCAGGAGCCCACCCAGTGTCGCCTCATTAGAGCAACAGCCTACCCGTCACCCAGGAAATTTGACGGGTTCAGGAGTTCTGTGTCAGGGACCAGGGACTGAGACCAATGTATATTCTCTGTTACCTCACAAAACTGTGTCTGCAAGTAGGAACGCTGACCAGACAGTCACTCTCACCCCCCGATTCACGCCGCGGTGTGTGAGGACTGTGTGAGCAATGACACGGCGCACTGACATGCTGACCTTGACCCTGGTCGCAGACAGAACCTTCCCCTTCTCTCACACCCCTGCGAACAGTGGCTCAGGAGCAGAGCAGACGCGCACCGACCGGCCCGCACGCTGCCCCCCGGCCCCGCTCCGCTCCGCTGCGGCCCCCCTCGCCCCTCCTCTCCCACTCTGGGTGTTCAGGATCGACTGCCTCTCACGGGACGGTTTCCGAGAAAAGTGAGAAGTCCTTTCTGTGGGTGTCACTCCCAGGGCTGGGTCTCCAGGGAGGAGGACGAACAGAAATTAATCCGCATGAAGTTCCTCCATGAGCCCATTTCCACACCCCTCCCCCCACCCGTCGTCAATCGCGTTAACGAGACAATAGAGTCATTGGTTTTCCGGAAAATGAAGTGTTTGTTTAACGGGGAAGTCTGTGCACGCAGGGTTATCGAGCTACTGGTTTTCCTCCTGCGGGAACATCTTCCCAGGCCCGACCAGTCTTTCCTTGTTCCTGAAAGACGATTTCCTAAGAACATCGGGGTGAACCCAGCCACGCGCCCACTCTGCTAAGAGATGTCCCGGGCCTCAGTCCTTGTCCCAAATAAATGTAAACACTCCCTCCTGGTCAGCCCCAGGGAGGCACCAGGGACCTCAGGGCAAGTGGAGCCAGGCGGTGGTGTCTGGGCAGAAAGAAGGGACTGTGCTCACCCCTGACCTGTGCTCCCCGAGACCTGAACCCCCCAATACTGAGGACGCTGTGCCTGCGGGAGGGAAGTGCCCAGATTTCCCGCCCCCACAGGACCTGGGCTCCTGTGAAGGGCAGCTGTTACCAGAGCTCATCTGGTCCAAATGCCTCCTTTCCGCTCAAATTCATCCTGGACCCAGGGAAGTGGTCTTCACACGCTGGTCTTCTTAGTGCTGGGCCCCAGGCCCTGAAGGGTGTGAGAAGAACCCGCCCAAGGACAGGTTTGCTTGGAGAACCCCCTCAGGGATGGAGAGGGTGTCAGAGGGACAGGAGGCCACTTGTCCTCATGCTCAGATGCTGAGGGAGAGGCTCCCTGAGGGTGTTGGGGCAAAGTGTTTCTCTCTGTCTGTCTGTCTGTCTCTCACACACACACACACACACACACACACACTCACACACACACACACCTCCTCTCTCTGAGTGTATCTTCTTCTGGACTCTGCATTTCCTAGGCTTCTCTGTTTCTCTGGAAGTCAGGGTCAACCACTGCTGACCCAGTGTCCGCAGGGTCAGAGTCTCCAGGAGGCAGAATCGTCATCATCGGGAAACAGCAGTGACACGAGTGTCCCTGGGTCCTGTTGTCAGGGCAGCCGGGAAAGGCCCTGAACCCCGATCCCTGGGCTGGACGCTGCGTTGTCTGTGTGTGGACTGCAGGTTGCTCTGTCCCCAGCATCACGCAGGTTGTCCCGATGTGCAGAGCAGACGTTCTCAGACGAGGCCCCTTCACACCGTCCAGAAAGGGCCAGGACCTGTCCTCCTGCGCTCGGACCGGTTCCGTTTGCACCAGTGCGCCACGACGGCCCCAGTTTCCCGTCGCTGCGGTTCAGGAGGACTGGTGGCGAGAGGACGGGTGCCAGCCAGACGGGTGAGGACCTGCCCACGCAGCCCCTGAGCTTCGGCCCCCACGCCCCCATGGACGTCTGCGTCCGCACCTGCCACCCAATGCCCCTGATTGTCGGGTCCCTCGCCTGGCTTCTGACGCTGCTCGATACCTCCTGTGCTTTCTGAACCTATTGTTTTTCATGGTTCTGTCCAGGGTGACAGACAGGAACCGCAAGCAAGGGACCCCTGCAGCAGGGACGAAGAGGTGAGGAGGTGGAGGCCGAGCCCCCGCAGGGAGACCCCACGAGGAGGCCTGGCTGCTCCCTGGGTGCCCCCCCGCGCCCACTCCGCACACAGAGATCGCTCCTGGGCGTCCGGGGAGCGAGCCCTGGAGAGCACAGGGTCCCCATCTCTCTGGCGCCAGGCGTCCTGTGGGCGGTGACACCAGACCCTGCAGTGTTGTCACTCTGGGCTGTGTGCGAGGCCTGGTGCTCACTCGGGGCTCCTCAGGGGTCATCGCCGCCCAGGCATCTGGGCCGAGGTTCGTTCTGGCCTCTCCTGGGGACCTGCGCACCGTGGGCCGGTGCGGTGGGAACTGGGACCAGCAGATCCTGGGAGCGGCCCCGGGCTGTGACCATGGAGGGTCCTGGGTTCGCAGCCTCACAGCCAATCCTCAGCCTCCTTCCTGGCAGCTCTGGCTGCTGCTGGAGCTCATGGGAACCAGACAGACCCTCCCCTCTGCTGCCAGCCAGCCCCTCATGTCCCTGCCCTGCTTGTGTCTGAGACTCTGCCGTCACCCTCACTCACCCCCCTTCACACACACACAGAGTGAAGGGGGACCGTGGGTGGGTGCGGCACAAGGCAGCCCCTCTTCACCCAGAGCAGTGGGACCCCAGACTGGTGGCCTCCCCAGGGCCCTGGCACCTGCGTCCGTGCTTGTGGATCACGGCCGAGCAGCCTCACGTTCCTGAGGATAATGAGGGGCTGGGTCATCCTGCGACATTCCTGGGTCCTTAGGAGTCCCAGGTTTCTGTGGCCTGACCTGGTGCAGGTACAGCTGAGGCTCAAGAGGAGGGAAAGGCTGATCTTCCTCACCCAGAATCATGGGCGCCCCCTGCAGGCCTGGACGCACGCTGGCGCTGCTCTGAGGGAGAGGGATCATCCTGGAACCAGGGCAAAGAGGACCTGAGGGCTTGCCCAGGGGTGTTGGGGTGGGGGAGGAAGGCTCGCACCCCACGTCTGACATGCATCGTGCGGCTGTGCTCTGTGCTCTGACTCGGTCAGACTGATGACAACGTAAAGTGCTGTGGACAGGCATTGACTAGGTTCCGTGTGAGGCTTTCCCTCCATCTCACGTCGTTGGACTCTGAGGCTCGGAGAATGTGAATCACTCACATGGGATCCCCACAAGTCGGGCGCCCATTGGTCGGGGCTCAGTCCCACCCGACCCCAGGGACCAGATTGTCACCCCAGGGCAGGGGCTGACCCAGGACACAGGCTCACCTGCTCTACCTGGGTGGCCACACCGTCCACTCTGCTTGTGTCTCATGAAACTTCATTGTGACAACACTTTCAACTCTTACACTTGTCATCTGCAGCCACCCCCTGTGTCCCAGGTGACAGGGATTTGAGCCATTTATGTCCAGAACTGTTCCCAAGATGGTGTGACTCAAAAGTGTGGGGAGAGAGGGGTGGGAGGCCCAGCTCAGCTGCACTCAGGAAGTCCCTAACACGGGGACCCGCGTGGCCGCTGTGCTGGAAGGACCTGACGGTGTCCAGGGACATGGACGGGATGTGCGTAGGGTCCCCCACAGGGCCGTCCCATAATGGGCCGCAGTCTGTCCCTCAGGCCTGGGGACCCAGGCACCACGGCCCTTTAAGCCCTGCCTCTTTCAGAAATGTCTGCGGGAAGGCGGTGGGTGCGGAGTCTCAGCAAAGACTGTCCGTCAGAGCCGGTCGTGCAGGTGCCCTGGGAGCTGCGAGAGGGAAGGACAGGCTTTCTTGATCATTCATTGTCCCTCTGCACGCCGCAGTCCAGGCCGGGTCCACTCCGTGGACACGCCATGCCCCAATCCTGTGCCCTGGGCCCTCCCTCCCTCCCCGTCCCGCAGGCTGTCCTGTTGAAGACGACAAACCCACCTCTTAGGGTCCCCACCTTCAGCCCCGGGCTCATCCCAGGACCACAGGTCCCGTCTGCCCTGGGGAGGGCAGCTTCACAGTTGGTTCTCTGGCTCCGCCCACAGCTCCTGCAACTGCCTCCCTGACAGTCTCCGGGCTGCAGCCCAGGCCCAGGCCGACCGCCTTCTTCTCTCTCCTGATGGTGGCTGCAAGCCCACAGTTGCCCGGACTCCCGGGGGTGTGACAGCAGAACTCCCCCAGGCCTCCCTGTCCCGGGTCTGCCCTCGGGGTCCCCAGCATGGAGGGCTGACCCAGACCCCTTGAGCGCTTTGAAGGCACAGAGCCCAAGGTGAGCCAGTGATCCTGGTCCTGGTTATTGACGAAGAGGCCCTGTGGGTGGAGAAACGTGGGGGCCATGGGCCCGTGGGCGCAGGTGAAGCAGAGTCGGATGCGGGGCAGAGTCTGGACGTGATGCTTTGTGGATCGAATCGCCCAGCATTCAGCAGCACATCTTCCAACACACCACAGCCTCGCTTTCATCTTGCTACTAAAATACACGATGAATAAGGAAATGGAACTAGGAAAAGTATTGTTTAAAATATACACGCGTTTCAGGCCACCTGAGACTAAACCGTAGACAAAAACACAGCAGAGGTATGTGGAACGCCAAGAATAAAGAATAAGAGGAAACTACAAATAAAGTTAATTCCTAAAATGAATTCGTGTGGTACACTTTTCACTGTGAAACGTGAAGCCTTTCAAAGCCGTTGTCTTTGCCCATCATTCAGTCACATCAGATCTATGAAACCGTACGTGCATCCCGCGAGTTGAAGGGTTCGCTGAGCTGGCCTCCTCTGCACGGGACTCCGAGGGTGCTCCTGGCCATTTCTCTGAGAAGCCCGCACGGGTACTTCGAACCAGATAGTGGTCCTTGGTCTGTGACGTTGGACATACAGGCCACTTTGCATTTACTTTTGGACATCTTCACGGGAGGTGACACAAATTAATTAGTCATGTAAGTGCATGTTTGCACCTCCCAGAGAACGGGACCCCTGGGAGTGAGATCTACAGTAACCGGTAGAGTGTATGAGTCACAGTGTCTAGAAAGCAGACGCTGGATGGGTGAATAGAGTCAGTGACCTGCTGAGCTGCAGAAACCAGCTGGGCTCTGGGACCTTGGGGAGGTGTTGGCACTGCCGCCAGCAGGGGGTGCTGTGGCATCGCTTTGGGGGTGTCTATCAAGCTGCTTATCAGGGACCATTCACTCCTAGGAGGATGGGACTGGGGTCTGGGCCCTGAGCTCACTGATGGGGACTCAACAGCTGTGTCCTCTCTGGCATGGCAGAGTCCCCTGAGCAGGGTCCTTTGTGTGGTCTCCAGATGTGCTTCCCCATAAGGTGCTCCCAAGGGGTGAAACCAACCCCCATCCCCCTGATTCTGGGGTGTGTGCTGAGCTCCATCACCAGGGCTCAGGGAGGGGCTGGGGGGTCCCTGCATGGACACACATTTGCATGGACGGCCCCTCCCCTGGCAGAGGGTGGGGAGAAAAGGAGGCCTGGGCAGCCCAGCCCCACTGTGGGCTCAGGGGCTGTGTGCAACATGGCCTGGACCCCTCTGCTCCTCGTGCTCCTCTCTCACTGCGAAGGTAGGGGCAGGCCTCAGTTCCCAAGGTTATTCCTTTCAGGCTCCATCTCCTGAGTAACTCTTCCTGGTTCCCACCGCATCCGTGACTAGTGTCTGTGTTTCTGCAGGTTCCTTCTCCCAACCTGTGGTGACTCAGCCACCCTCCATCTCTGCATCTCCGGGAGCAACAGCCAGACTCACCTGCACCCTGAGCAGTGACATCAGCGTTGGAAGCTCTGTTATATCCTGGTACCAGCAGAAGCCAGGGAGCCCTCCCCGGTATCTGCTGTACTACTACTCAGATTCAATCAAGCACCAGGGCTCCGGGGTCCCCAGCCGCTTCTCTGGATCCAAAGACGCCTCGGCCAACGCAGGGATCCTGACCATCTCGGGGCTGCAGCCTGAGGACGAGGCCGACTACTACTGTCTGTCTTTTGATAGTAGTGGTGGTACTCACACAGTGCTGCAGACTCAGGGGGAAGTGAGACCAAAACCCCCAGAGCTTCCCCTTCGGGGTCTGCACTCAGCCTGTCCCCCCCAAGCAGGGTGCTGTCTTCTGTCTCCTGCTGAAAGTGTGTGTAGAGATTGGAGGTCTCTGAGTCCCTGTTTCTTCCCAACTTCCCCCTTGTCAGGGAGGTTGGTTGCCTGTTTCCTGTAGAAGGAATTCCTGAGGGTGAGTGAGTTCGGAGCAGGGTGTGTGAGCCTGTGCGTTTGTGGAGTTGGGGCGGGTCAGTGCTTGTGGAGGGTCTGCTCTGTGCACGTGGGACACTCAGGTGCGTCCTTTGGATTCTGCTCATAGATGACAGTGACATCCTTTTGTTAAGTTATGACCCACGACACCACCTCCAGATTTCCAAATATGCCCTGAGGGGGCCCCATGACCCCAGGGTGAGACCCACGGGGTTAATTGAGCAGGTTCTCAGCTGTTCGGTAGCCTTGGCCTTGAAGTCCTGTTCATGCCAGTCAGCTGGACGGAGACTAATGCGCCATCTCTCTGTGCTTCTGAGTTCCCGTCTGTGAGACAAAGGAGTTACACAGACTCAGGTGCGGTCAGAGCCTGGGACCCAGCCATGTGGACAGTCCTGTCAGTCAGTGTGAAGGACGGCAGGAGGACAGCTAGTGGACGGATCTAGGGGCCAGGGAGTGGGCATGATTGAGCAAAACGGAGAGGACTCGTGGGCATGGACAACGGTGTGGTGATTGCTGGGGGGAGGAGGGTACAAGGGGACTAAATGTTAATGGGAAAAATACAATAAACATTAAATAAAACAAACAAACAAAACACCCAATGTGTGGAGTGCAATATTTGGTTAAATTATGTGTGCAGGGAATATTTTGAAATTTTACACATCGCATATAAAAACATTTCACATCTATATCATTTGCTGTGTTAGGGATTTATTTCAAGCCTGAGACACAAAAAGGAATGGACACATGACAGGGTCTGGTGCCCTTGGGGTCAGGTCCGTGTGGGTCCTGGAGCACAGACGGGGGCAGCGGGTGGGTGAGGAGCTGACACTGAGGACAGAAGACGAGACGACCCCCATGAGCACGTGACCTGCCCAGGGCCCGGTGGGTGTTTGAACGTCGGCTCACATGTCACTTACATAACAGTCTGCAAGGCCATCAGTTGTCACCTGGGACTAACTCACAGCTCAAAGTCCACCACGTGGGCAATGAAATGTAATATTTGACTTTTCAGCCCAACGTGCCAGAACGACTCTAGTAGAGAAACTGGTAAAAGAAGAACCGTGGATTTGAAATGTCCGTGTGAACGGGACAGGATTCTGCCCTGTGACGTGGGTGAAGGGAGCCGATAAACGATGGTCCGAGGCCGTGTGTGCTGGTCTGGACTCCCTTCTGCTCACACGTGTCATCCCTGAACCTCCTGACTCCAAACACAGGAGGCCTGTCCCCCCTTCCCTCTCTCACTCCGCAGAGCAGTCAGCTGACCATTCCAGAGATTTCTATACACGTATACTTACGTGACAGGAGGTGGTACCCGTTGCTGTCCTGTACAAAGGTTTTGGGACATACATGTGCATTTATGCTACAACACGTACTGATGAAGGGACATGTTGTATGTTTCTATTTTTTTTTAAAGATTTTATTTTATTTATTTTTAGAGAGGGGAGAGCGGGAGAAAGGAAAAGAAACAGGGGTGTGTGGCTGCCTCCTGAGCGCCCCCTACCGGAGACCTGGCCTGCAAAGCAGGCATGTGCCTTGACTGGGAATCGAACCAGAGACCCTTGGTTTACAGGCTGGCACTCAGTCCCCTGAGCCTCACCAGCCAGGGCTCTGTGTGTTTGTGTTTAAAAATCAGCAGATACAGAGGGGAGGAGATTGAACAGGAGTCGTCCCAGGAATGGGGGTTGAGGTGGTGTAATCGACGCAGGTGGTTCTTCGAACTCTTCTCTGTAGTTTGTGTGACTTCGACATTGTCATATTAATTCTCTAATTCTGTGCATGATGACGCGTGTGTGCCCTACTAGTACTGAGAGTCACTGAGAATGGCCCAAATGTGAGCTGTCACCACGATTTCAAGTTCAATCCTAATTCCCTCCAAACATCAGAGTAACAGTCACCTTGAACATCGTGATGGGTGGGGGTCCGGGATCTGAAGTCACAGGGAAGCGGGGGAGTCGGGGGTCCGAGAGCACGAAGAGGGGCTGCGTGGTGGGTAGAGGGGATGGGGGCTAACCCCTGCGGGGAGCTCAGGAGTTGGGGTTCTGTGCAAACAGCAGTGGGGAGTCCCTGAAGGTTTTGAGCTGGGGGTGACCTGGCTGAGCTGCATGAGAATGACGCCTCGAGTGCCTCGAGAACACAGCGTCCAAAGCCAGCCGGTGATCCTGGTCAGAGTCACTGACTAAGAGTCTCTGTGAGTCTAGACGTGTGGGGACCGTGGGCACAGGTACAGCAGAGGTGAATCCGGGCACAGAGTGATGTGATGGTTTCTGCCTCCCACTGCCCGGACACTCAGCACAGGAGCGAACATATCACACCCAACTGGTGTCTTGTTACTAAAGTGAGACAATGAGTAAGAAAATTAAGGTAGGAAAATTTTGTTTAAAATATATATAAATTGATTACCGGCCAAGATGGAGCTGTAGGTGGACACACTGTGCCTCCTCTTACAACCAAAATTAAGGACAACAAATATTTAGAAACAAGAAAACAACCAGAGCAAATAGAAAACTGAACTGTACGGAAGTCCAACAACCGTTCATCCAGACCGGTAAGAGGGGCGGAGTCGCGGCAGGAAAAAGTGGAGGTGCGGACCCGGGAACGCAAGCAACAGCAGCTGGCAGTTCCCAGGTGCACAGGAGGCGCCTGGCGGTCCCCGGGCCCAGGGGGGCAACTGCGCAGACCCAGTGAGGCCGCACAAGGCGGCTGGCTGATCAGGTGGTCCCACATTCGCGCAGGCAGAGGGGAAGTGGCGGAACGGACTGAATCTAGGAGAGAGCGGAGCAGGTGCCATTGTTCCCTCTCAGGCCCCGCTCCCACATACAGCGTCCCAACCCAGCGACTGGGCTGCCCCGCCCTGGGGAGCGCCTGAGGCTCCACCCCTCTTACCTAATAGCCGAGACCAAACTAAAACCAAAAGAAAACAAAAAAACCCCACCAAAAATGGCTCAAAGCGGAGGAAAAATCAAAGCCCCAGAGTCAATTCCTCTAAGCCGTGAAGAGATAGCCAACCTATCAGATGCACAGTTTAAAGCACTGGTCATCAAAATGCTCCCAGAATTGGTTGATTTTGCTCACAAATTAGATGAAAAAATGAAGGCTACAATACGTGAAATGAAGTAAGACGCATGGGGAATGGATAGAGATGGAAGGAAAACTGGGACTCAAATCAATGGAGTGGACCAGAAGGAAGAAACTAACAACCAAACAGAAAACGAGGAAGAAACAAGAATTCAAAAAAATGAGGAGAGGCTTAGGAACCTCCAGGACATCTTTAAACATCCCAACATCTGAATTACAGGGGTACCAGAAGGGGAAGAAGAAGAGCAACAAGTGGAAAACTTATTTGAACAAATGATAAAGGAGAACTTCCCCAATCTGGCAAAGGAAATAGACTACCAGGACGTCCAGGAAGCTCAGAGAGTCCCAAAAATTGGGCCCAAGGAGGAACACACCAAGGCACATCGTAATTACATTAGCCAAGATTAAAATGAAGCAGAGAATTCTAGAAGCAACAAGGGATAAGGGGACAGTCACCTACAAAGGAGTTCCCATCAGACTGTCAGCTGATTTCTCAGAAGAGACCTTCCAGGCAAGAAGGGGCTGGAAAGAAATATCTGAAGTCTTGAAAAGCAGGGACCTACATCCAAAATTGCTCTATCCAGCAAAGCTGTCATGTAGAATGGATGGACAGATAAAGCGCTTCTCAGATAAGGTCAAGTTCAAGGAGTTCATCATCACCAAGCCCTTACTATATGAAATGTTAAAGGGACTTATCTAAGAAAAAGAAGATCAAAAATATGACAGTGAAAAGACAGCAAACTCACAGCTATTAAGAACCACACCTAAAAACAAAGGCAAACTAAGCAAACAGCTAGAACAGTAACAGAACCACAGAAATGGAGATCATATGGAGGGTTAGCAACAGGGGTGCAGGAGGAGGAGAGAGGGGGAAAAGGTACAGAGAATGAGTAGCATAGATAGTGGGTAGAAAATAGACAGGGGGAGGGCAAGAATAGTATGGGAAATGTAGAAGCTAAAGAACTTATGACACATGGACATGAACTAAAGGGGGGGAATGTGGGTGGGAGGGGAATGATGGGGGGAAAATGGGACAACTGTAATAGCATAATCAATAAAATATATTTTTAAAAATATATATATAAATTTTTGGTTACCTAACAGAAAATCCTAACAGGTAACACATGACATAGTTATGAAGAACATTAAGAATAAAAGAGAAAAACGAGTCAAAGTTAATTCCTAAAATGAAGTAGCACGCTACACTGCACTGTGAAATGTGAACCCTTCAAAAGCCATTGTCTTCACCCATCACTCAGTCAAGTCGGATCTGTGAAACCGTACGTGCATCACGTGACTCGAAGTGGTCGCTGAGCTGGCCTCCTCTGCACGGGACTCTGAGTGCGTTCCTCAGGAAATTCTCTGAGAAGCCCACAGGAGTACTTCAAACCAGATGAACGGTCCCCTGGTCTGGGACATTGGACATGCAGGCCACTTTGCATTTACTTTTGGACATCTTCACTATAGGTGAAACAAATCAATTAGTCATATAAGTGCATGTTTGCACCTCCCAGAAAACAGGACCCCTGGGAGTGAGATGCCCCAGTAACCAGCACAGTGTCTCAGAGTCTCGGCATCTGGGAACCAACCCTGGCTGTGTGAACAGAGTCAGTGACCTTCGGAGCTGCACAAAACAACTGGGCTTTGGAACCTTGGGCCTTGGAGAGGAGTTGGCACTGCCACCAGCAGGGGGTGCTGTGGGACTGCCCTGGTGTGCCTACGAAGCTGCACATTAGGGATCATTCAGTTCTGGGGGGTTGGGCCTGGGATGTGGGCCCTGTGCCCACTGGTGGGGACTTAGCAGCTGTGTCCTCTCAGGCCTGGCAGAGTCTGTAGAGCAGGGACCTTAGTGTGGTCTCAGCAGGTGCTTCCCCCAAGGGTTCTCCCAAGGGGTGACACCAAGCACCATCCTCCTCAGTCTGGGATGTGAGCTGAGCTCCAGCACCAGGGCTCAGGGAGGGGTGGGCAGTCCCTGAATGGACACACATTTGCATGGACAGCCCCTCCCCTGGCAGAGGGTGGGGAGAAAAGGAGGCTTGGGCAGCCCAGCCCCACTGTGGGCTCAGGGGCTGTGTGTGCACCATGGCCTGGATCCCTCTGCTCTTCGTGCTCCTCTCTCACTGCACAGGTAGGGACAGGCCTCAGTTCCCAAGGTTATTCCTTTCATGCTCCATCTCCTGAGTAACTCTTCCTGGTTCCCACCGCATCACTGACAAGTGTCTGTGTTTGCAGGTTCCCTGTCCCAGCCTGTGGTGACTCAGCCGCCCTCCCTCTCTGCATCTGTGGGAGCCACAGCCAGACTCACCTGCACCCTCAGCAGTGGCTTCAGTGTTGGCAGCTATGCTGTAGCCTGGTACCAGCAGAAGCCAGGGAGCCCTCCTCGGTATCTGCTGTCCTACTACTCAGATTCAAACAAGCACCAGGGCTCTGGGGTCCCCAACCGCTTCTCTGGGTCCAAAGACACCTCGGCCAATGCAGGGATCCTGACCATCTCAGGGCTGCAGCCTGAGGACGAGGCCGACTACTACTGTCAGTCTTATGATAGTAACTACAATCACACAGTGCTGCAGACTCAGGGGGAAGTGAGACCAAAACCCCCAGAGCTTCCCCTTCGGGGTCTGCACTCAGCCTGTCCCCACCAAGCAGGGTGCTGTCTTCTGTCTCCTGCTGAAAGTGTGTGTAGAGATTGGAGGTCTCTGAGTCCCTCTGTTTTCTTCTCAACTTTCCCCACGTCAGGGAGGTTGGTTGCCTGTTTCCTGTAGAAGGAATTCCTGAGGGTGAGTGAGTTTGGACCAGGGTGTGTGAGCCTGTGCGTTTGTGGAATGGGGGCGGGTCAGTGCTTGTGGAGGGTCTGCTGTGTGCACGTGGGACACTCAGGTGCATCCTTTGGACTCTGCTCATAGATGACAGTGACACCTCTTGTTAAGTTATGACCCATGACACCACCTCCAGATTTCCAAATACGCCCTGAAGGGGCCCAACGACCCCAGGGTGAGACCCACGGGGTTAAATGAGCAGGTTCTCAGCTGTTCGGTAGCCTTGGCCTTGGAGTCCTGTTCATGCCAGTCAGCTGGACGGAGACTAATGCGCCGTCTCTCTGTGCTTCTGAGTTCCCGTCTGTGAGACAAAGGAGTTACACAGACTCAGGTGCGGTCAGAGCCTTGGACCCAGCCATGTGGACAGTCCTGTCAGTCAGTGTGAAGGACGGCAGGAGGACAGCTAGTGGAGGGAGGGTGGGGCCAGGGAGTGGGCATGATTGAGCAAAAAGGAGAGGACTCGTGGGCATGGCCAACGGTGTGGTGTTTGCTGGGGGAGGAGGGTACAAGGGGACTAAATGGGAAAAATACAATAAACATTAAATAAAACAAACAAACAAAACACCTAATGTGTGGAGTGCAATATTTGGTTAAATTATGCCTGCAGGTAATATTTTGAAATTTTAACACATCGCATATAAAAACATTTCACCTCTATATCATTTGCTGTGTTAGGGATTTATTTCAACCCTGACACACCAAGATGAATGGACCCATGAAAGGGTCTCATGCCCTTGGGGTCAGGTCCGTGTGGGTCCTCGAGCACAGACGGGGCAGCGGGTGGGTGAGGAGCTGACACTGAGGACAGAAGACAAGACGACCCCCATGAGCACGTGACCTGCCCAGGGCCCGGTGGGTGTTTGAACGTCGGCTCACATTTCACTTACATAACAGTCTGCAAGGCCATCAGTTGTCACCTGGGACTGACTCACAGCTCAAAGTCCACCACGTGGGCAATGAAACGTAATATTCACCTTCTCAAGCCAAAGTCCCACAGAGGACTCTAGTGGGGAAACCCATGAAGGAAGAGCCGGGGGTTTGAAATGTCCGTGTGAACGGGACAGGATTCTGCCCTGGGACGTGGGTGAAGGGAGCCGGTAAACGATGGTCCGAGGCCGTGTGTGCTGGTCTGGACTCCCTTCTGCTCACCCGTGTCACCCCTGAACCTCCTGACTCCAAGCACAGGAGGCCTGTTCCCCCTTCCCTCTCTCACTCCGCACAGCAGTCAGCTGACCACTCCGGAGATTTCTACACACGTACATTCATGTAACAGAGGTTGGAACCCGCTGCTGTGCTGTGCAGGAGTTGGGGGCATAAATGCTATTTACGGGACAACACATCCCGATGAGGGATGGGGTGTGTGGGTGTGTTTTCATAGTAAGTGAGGGAGCAGAGTGAGAGGTACGGGGGGTAGAGGGTTAAACAGGGGGAGTCCTACCGAAGGGCTTGAGGTGGTGTAATCGATGCAGGTGGTTCTTTGAACCCTTCTCTGTAGTTTGTGTGACTTCAACATTGTCATATTAATTCTCTAGTTCTGTCTGTGATGACATGTGCCCACCCTACTACTGAGAGCCATTGAAATGGCCAAAATGCGAGTTGTCACATTGATTCAAGTTTAATCCTATTTCCTTCAAGGACAGCAGAGGACACATCTCAATACCATGAAGGAACAGGGGTCCAGGATCTGAAGTAAAAGGGAAGTGGGGAAGCTGGAGATCCGAGAGCACGAGGAGGGGCTCCGTGGTGGTTGATGGAGGGGGTGGGGCTAACCGTGAGGCCCCCTAAGGGGAGCCAAGGAATTGGGGTTCTGTGCAAACAGCAGTGGGGAGTCCCTGAGGATTTTGAGCTGGGGGTGACCTGTCTGAGCTCAGTGAGAAAGACCCCTGAAGTGCCTCTAGGACACAGAACCCCAGGTGAGCAGGTGATCCTGGTCAGAGTCATTGACTAGGAGTCCCGTGAGTCTAGACGTGTGGGGACCGTGGGACCTTGGGACCAGGTACAGCAGAGGTGGATCCGGGCACAGAGGGATGTGATGGTCTCTGCCTCCCGCAGCCGGGACACTCAGCACAGGTGAGAACACATCACACCCCACCGTCATCTTGCTATTAAAGCCACACAGTGAGTAAGAAAATACAGGGAGGGAAAATTTTGTTTAAAATATAAACAAATGTGCGGTTACCTAAGATAAAACCCAAGCCCTGGCTGGCATAGCTCAGTGGATTGAGCTCGGGCTTCGAACCAAAGGGTCGCAGGTTTGATTCCCAGTCAGGGCACATGCCTGGGTTGCAGGCCAGGCCCCTAGTGGGGGCCACATGAGAGGCAACCACACATTAATGTTTCTCTCCCTCTCTTTCTCCCTCTCTTCCCCTCTCTAAAAATAAATAAATAAAATCTAAAAAAAAAAAATAAAAATAAAAAAAGATAAAACCCGAACAGGTAACATTGGACACAGGTATGCAGAACACTAAGAATAAAAAGAAGAGAAAACTACGAATGAAAGGCATTTCCTCAAATGGATGAGCACGCTACACTTTCCACTGTAAAATGTGAGCCCTTCAGAAGCCTTCTCTCTGCCCATCATTGAATCAGAACAGATCTGTGAAAGCCGCACACGCATCACACGACTTGAAAGGTTTGCTGAGTCGGCCTCCTCTGCACGGAACTCTGAGTCTGTTCCTGGAAAGTTCTCCTGAATCCCACACGAGCCCCCCAAACCAGATGAATGGTCCCTTCATCTGTGACATTGGACATGAATCGTAGTTTGCATGAAGCTTTACAAAACCTTCACTGAATGTGAAACAAATCAGTTTGTCACTTATGTACATGTTTGCCCCTCGCACAGAAGGGGACCCCTGGGAGTGAGATGCCACAATAGCCATTACAGTGTCTCAGAGTCACAGTATTTGGGAAGCAGAGCCTGGATGTGTGAATAGAGTCAGGGACCTGCTGAGCTGCAGAAACCAGCTGGGCTCTGAGGGCCTTGGGCCATCAGGAGGTGTGTGCACTGCCACCAGCAGGGGGCACTGTGGGACTGCCCTAGGGTGCCTACCAAGCTGCTCATTAGGGACCATTCAGTAACAGGAGCCTAGGCCTGATGGCTGGGCCCTGTGCACACTGATGGGGATTCAGCAGGTGAATCCACTGTGGTCTGATAAATTCCCCTGAGCAGGCTCCTCTGTTTTGTGTCAAGAGTCCTACCACCTAGGGTTCTTCCAAGGGCTGAATCCAACCTCCATCCTCCTCTGTCTGGGGCCTGAGCTGATCTCTAGAACCAGGGCTCAGGGAGGGGCTGGGCGGTCCCTGGATGGACACACATTTGCATGGACGGCCCCTCCCCTGGCAGAGGGTGGGGAGAAAAGGAGGCCTGGGCAGCCCAGCCCCACTGTGGGCTCAGGGGCTGTGTGCACCATGGCCTGGACCCCTCTGCTCCTCGTGCTCCTCTCTCACTGCACAGGTAGGGACAGGCCTCGGGGACCAGGCCTCAGTTGCCAACTTTATTGCCTTCATGCTCCATCTCCTGAGAAGCTTCCCCTGGTTCTGCCCCATCAGTGACAAGTGTCTGTGTTTGCAGGTTCCCTGTCCCAGCCTGTGCTGACTCAGCCACCCTCCATCTCTGCATCTCCTGGAGCCACAGCCAGACTCACCTGCACCCTCAGCAGTGGCTTCAGTGTTGGCAGCTATGTTATATTCTGGTATCAGCAGAAGCCAGGGAGCCCTCCCCGGTATCTCCTGTACTACCACACAGACTCAAGCAAGCACCAGGGCTCTGGGGTCCCCAGCCGCTTCTCTGGATCCAAAGACGCCTCGGCCAACGCAGGGATCCTGACCATCTCAGGGCTGCAGCCTGAGGACGAGGCCGACTATTACTGTGCTACGTATCATGGCAGTGGGAGCAGCTTCAGTTACTCACAGTGGCTCAGATGGCGAGGAAGTGAGACAGAAACCCCTGGGCCCAGAGGTTGTGGCTCTGAGCCTCCCTGAAGCTCCTGTGGAGGCCTCTGTGAGGGGGGCTCCTCTGCAGTCGCAAAGGTCCGTGGAAGGGGCAGGAGCAGCCCACGGTCACGAGTGAGAGCACAGGGTGTCCCGGCTCACTCAGGCTGAAGGGGTGACAAAGCCAGACTGACCGTCCCCACAGAGTCTGGAGTAAATTTTAACAAGAGTAATAGTTTTAAGTAAAAATAGTATTTTTATTCTCTTCTTTTAGCCTGTTTTGTCTTCTTTTGTACTCACAGAAAACCCTTCATTTCTGACATTTCTGGTCACCCAATGTGGGGGGATTTTTCTTCATAGCAAGCAATTCCCTGTGACACCAGCTGGATGTCCCACGACACAACTCGGCCGTCACAGGACTGCCTGGAGACGGTGTCAGGTCCACAGTGCAGGGCTCCGACCCACGGGACGGCCCGCACTTCAGGTGATGGTCACAAGCAGGACGTCCCCAGGTCTCACACAGCCTTGTGATGTTTACTGCAAGCCTACAATGGTCTCTTGTTGTTCCTCTTTTTTTAAAGAATTATTTATTTGTCTATTTTTAGACAGAAGGAAAGGGAGGGAGAGAGGGAGAGAAACATCAATGTGTGGTTGCCTCCCCAGTGCGCCCCACCCCCCAGTGGGGATCTGGCCGGCAACCCCGCCATGCGCCCTGACTGGGGATCAAACCGGCGAGCCTTTGGTTCGTAGGCAGGTGCTCAGTCCACTGAGCCCCATGGGCCAGGGCTGCAGTGGTCTCTTCTTTTGTTTCATTGAATGTGCTAGATCCATTTACTGACTTCACCTGAACACTTCTTCCTCCTTTAGGAAATTTTGTAGAGGTGTGAAAATTCCAAGCTTCTAATCATGCCTTTGTCCCTTTTGTGACTATCCTCACCTAGTCGCTCACCCAGAGTCCCCTCATTAGAACAAAAGTCACATCTGTCCCCCAGGAAATTTCAAGGTCAGGATTTCTGTGCCTGAAACATGGGCTGAGACCAATATAAATTCTCTGTAATTATCTCACATTACTGTGTCTGCAAGTACGAGTGAAGACCCAGACAGTCACTGTCCCCCACACATTAATGTCATAACTGAGAAACTTGTGTTACCTCTTCAACATCCCCACGGCCCCAGGCCCTTCAGCCGGACCCCGGACACTGGGCCCTTGGGCGCCCTCCATGACTGGTGACCTCACGACTGCCAGTGGGTTCTCCTGAGCCCACAGGCACCGACTGTCCCCCTGTCCTCTCGCACTTCCCTGGGCTCTCCAGCCATCCAGGCTGTGGGCTGGGCTGCGGGACAGCAGGAGCAGGACGTCCCCAGTGTGTGCCTGTGTTTCCTCCCCAGGAAGCTGCTGAGGAGCCCAGATCCCAGGTCAGCTTGTCCTGCACAGGAAGCAGCGGACACATTGGGGGTGACTATGGCAGTGTTTCCAAGGGCTCCCAGGTAGAGCCCCCACATTTGTGACCTGGAGGAACAGTGACGGACTGACCAGTGTTTTGAGTGTCATTCTCTGAATTCTGTTACGTCACCAAAACCACTGTGAGCACCTCTGGGGTCCAGCCTTAGAAGATGCTGATGATCCTTGTTACAGAGCTGAACACGACCCAATGGCACAAAGATGGCCAGTTAGTTTATGGGGAAATGTGACCAACGTGCCTTCCCTGCCCCTCCTTGGTTCATGTGTCCCCTGTCTCTGCCTGTGACCAACACCGGCTCTGGATAATGAGTCTGGTGTCACTTGTGCTTTTCAAACAAAAGGATTTCATTTCCTCAATTCTTTCTTTGTGGTGTCAATGAAAATATCTCCTTTTGAAGATAGGGTTCCCCCAGTGCACACAGAACTGCTTTGCTTCCAGAGCAAAAGAGCCCCCCAGCGCTGAGTGGGGTTGGGAAAGGCCCAACACAGCACGGAGACCCAGCAGACCAGGCGGGCGTTTGTGCTCCCGTGTTGCTCCACGGGGTCAGGAGACAAGCGTTTCTCAGACACATGCATGGCAGACTGAGGGGTGGGAAGATTTATCTGAGTGGAAATAGGAGGCTGCCCCTGTGTCACATGTCTGTCTGTCCTGCCATGGAAAACATTCAACGGTGCCTTCAGCAAGGCCAGAAGAAAGACCAGTACCCAGAGTTTCTGGTTCCTATTACAGCTTAATCTTTAGGGGCCACACCATCTGGGGTGGGCCCTGCTTGGCTGCTAGACCCACAGTGTTGCTATGGAGACAGTGAACCAATGGGGCCATTGCATGCTTCTGGTAGAGGGAGAGAGAGAAAGGGAAAGAGAAAGGGAGAGACAGAGACAGAGAGGAAGGTCTCTTTGTTTCTTGGGAGCCAGGACGCTCCTCCTACAAGGAGAGGCCAGGGTATTAATCCCCTTGGAGGGTCAATGCTGCCATCCCCTGGGGAGAGTGAAGCTGGAGCTTCCTGGCTAAGCAAGCAGGCTTATGCGCCCCAGTCCATGATGCTTAATCATGTCGGATTCCCTTTGCTTCCTTCCTTCCTTTATTCATACCCAGCTAACACGTGCACAGCAACCGGTCTAGTCCCTGTTACCAGCCTGGGTTTCACTCATACTTCTGTGAGTTTTGAAACCACAGAGAATCTGTTTTTCATCTGACTTAAGACGTTTGTGCAGCCTCGAATTTTTATGTAATGGGGAACGTCACCCTCCCCGCATTGAGCAGTTCTGAACAGTCTTATTACTAAGGAATGTGTACAGCTGGGAGACCAATGTGAAAAGATGGTGGACATGAGGTGTTGCTGGGAAATTACATGTGTAACAACGAGGGACCACGAGGTCCCCATCCGCACGGCCAACACGCACACACTGACCACGGCAGAGGCTCCAGGCTGGGCGGGGGGGGGGGGCGGCAGGGACTCTCATTCGTGCTGCGGGGACGCACCTGCCATGGCACCTTTGAAGACACTTTGGCAGTTTGTCACAAGTTAAACACACGCTTGTGTGATACAACACAGAAGCCACTCTCCTAGGTCTTTATTTAAATCATTGCTTGTGTTCAAATGAGCATAGGCACATAAGGTTACACTTACAAAGCAACTGCTATGTCCTTCAATAGGTGAAAAAATCAATAAAGTGTGTATTTGTACAATGGAAGAACATAATCTGCGATATCAGTAAGTGACTTTTCAGGCCACAGAAGGACATGAAGGAGTGTACAGACACATTTCGAAGTGAACGGAGCGAATCTGAAAAGGCCCGGACTGGGAGGGGCACAGGGTCAGGGCCAGGAGCAGGGCAGGACCCTGAGCACCAGCACCAGCCCAAGGGTGCCATGTCTCCTGTGTCCACGAGAGGGCGCCCGTGCCCCACATTCCTCAGCTGTGAGTCCTTTCTCTTCATTCTTCCCTTTCTGTGTTATCTTTGGACTGAAGCCCTCCCACTCCTGGGATCTGTTTTTCTCAGCAGGAGCCTGGGCTTATTTAAAGGAGGGGCTTAGACAGACAATAAAAGGGAAGATTTGCATAAGGACGTCCCACTCTAAGCCTCAGGCTGACAAATAAGCCTGAAGACTCAGGCCTGGCTGTGGGGCTCAGGAAGCAGAGTCTGTGGGCGTCTCCACCATGGACTGGGCTGCACTTCTCCTCACTGTCCTGGCTCACTGCACAGGTGGAGCCTGCGGGGAATTCTGGGAGGGCATCACCTTGTCCCCTGGGTCGATGCCTTCACCTCCCTCCCTGGGAACAGGGTCTGTCCTGTCCTCACTGATCTCTGTGTTGCTTCTCCTTGCAGGGTCTTGGGCGCAGTTTGTGCTGACTCAGCCCGGCTCTGTGTCGGGGTCTCCGGGACAGACGGCCACCATCTCCTGCACCCGCAGCAGCGGAAACATTGCGAGCAAATATGTGCACTGGTACCAACAGCGCCCAGGCAGGGGCCCCACCACCGTGATCTATGATGATAACAAAAGACCCTCCGGGGTCCCGGGTCGGTTCTCTGGCTCCATAGACAGCTCCTCCAACACCGCCTCCCTGACCATCTCGGGGCTGCAGCCTGAGGACGAGGCCGACTACTACTGTCAGTCTTATGATAGTAGTGGTGATACTCACACAGTGCTGCAGACTGAGGGGGAAGTGAGGCTAGAACCCCCAGAGCTTCCCCTTCGGGGTCTGCACTCAGCCTGTCCCCACCAAGCAGGGTGCTGTCTTCTGTCTCCTGCTGGGAAGTGTGTGTAGAGATTGGAGGTCTCCGAGTCCCTCTGTTTTCTTCTCAACTTTCCCCACGTCAGGGAGGTTGGTTGCCTGTTTCCTGTAGAAGGAATTCCTGAGGGTGAGTGAGTTCGGAGCAGGGTGGGTGAGCCTGTGCGTTTGTGGAATGGGGGCGGGTCAGTGCTTGTGGAGGGTCTGCTCTGTGCATGTGGGACACTCAGGTGCGTCCTTTGGACTCTGCTCAGAGATGACAGTGACACCCTCTTGTGAAGTTATGACCCACGACACCACCTCCAGATTTCCAAATACGCCCTGAGGGGGCCCCATGACCCCAGGGTGAGACCCACGGGGTTAAATGAGCAGGTTCTCAGCTGTTCGGCAGCCTTGGCCTTGGAGTCCTGTTCATGCCAGTCAGCTGGACGGAGACTAATGTGCCGTCTCTGTGCTTCTGAGTTCCGGTCTGTGAGACAAAGGAGTTACACAGACTCAGGTGCGGTCAGAGCCTGGGACCCAGCCATGTGGACAGTCCTGTCAGTCACTGTGAAGGACGGCAGGAGGACAGCTAGTAAGAGAAGGCTGAGGTTAGGGGTGGAGGGACTGAGTGAAACGGAGAAGGACTCATGGGCATGGACGACAGTGTGGTGATTGCTGGGGGCAGGGGGTACAAGGGGACTAAATGTTAATGTAAACTAATATAATAAAGATTAAAGGAAACAAACAAAAACCAAACAGAAACCCATGACTGATGTACAATTTTTGGCCAAACTCTGTATACTGTTAATATGTTGAAATTTTTCACAATGCATACACAATACATAATATCTACTTTCATTTATTCTCTTAGGCAGTGTTTTCAACCCTGTGACACACAAAGATGAATGGACACATGACAGGGTCTCGTGCCCTTGGGGTCAGGTCCGTGTGGGTCCTCGAGCACAGACGGGGGCAGCGGGTGGGTGAGGAGCTGACACTGAGGACAGAAGACAAGACGACCCCCATGAGCACGTGACCTGCCCAGGGCCCGGTGGGTGTTTGAATGTCGGCTCACATGTCACTTACATAACAGTCTGCAAGGCCATCAGTTGTCACCTGGGACTAACTCACAGCTCAAAGTCCACCACGTGGGCAATGGAACGTAATATTCACCTTCTCAACCCAACGTCCCACAGAGGACTCTAGTGGGGAAACCCATGAAGGAAGAACCGTGGGTTTGAAATGTCCGTGTGAACGGGACAGGATTCTGCCCTGGGACGTGGGTGAAGGGAGCCGGTAAACGATGGTCCGAGGCCGTGTGTGCTGGTCTGGACTCCCTTCTGTCACCCGTGTCACCCCTGAACCTCCTGACTCCAGACACAGGAGGCCTGTTCCCCCTTCCCTCTCTCATTCCGCACAGCAGTCAGTCAGCTGACCATTCTGGAGATTTCTACACATGTACACTTACGTGACAGGAGGTGGTACCCGCTGCTGTCCTGTGCAAAGTTTTGGGGACATACATGCGCATTTATGCTACAACACGTGCTGATGAAGGGACATGTTGTATGTTTCTGGGTTTTTTTGAAAGATTTTATTTATTTATTTTTAGGGAAGGAAGGGAGGGAGAAAGAAAAAGAAACAGGGGTGTGTGGTTGCCTCCTGAGCGCCCCCGACTAGAGACCTGGCCGGCAAAGCAGGCATGTGCCTTGACAGGAAATCAAACCAGAGACCCTTGGTTTACAGGCTGGCACTCAGTGCCCTGAGCTACTGTGTGTTTGTGTTTAAAAATCAGCAGATACAGAGGGTAGAGATTAAACAGGAGGAGTCCCAGGAATGGGGGTTGAGGTGGTGTAATCGATGCAGGTGGTTCTTTGAACTCTTCTCTGTAGTTTGTGTGACTTCGACATTGTCATATTAATTCTCTAATTCTGTGCATGATGACGTGTGTGTACCCTACTGCCACTGAGAGTCACTGAGAATGGCCCAAATGTGAGCTGTCACCACGATTTCAAGTTGAATCCTAATTCCCTCCAAATATCAGAGTAACAGTCACCTTGAACACCGTGATGGGAGGGGGTCCGGGATCTGACGTCACAGGGAAGCGGGGGAGTCGGGGGTCCGAGAGCACGAGGAGGGGCTGTGTGGTGGGTGGAGGGGATGGGGGCTAACCCCTTCTGGGAGCTCAGGAGTTGGGGTTCTGTGCAAACAGCAGTGGGGAGTCCCTGAGGGTTTTGAGCTGGGGGTGACCTGTCTGAGCTGTATGAGAAAGACCCCTCGAGTGCCTTGAGGACACAGCGTCCAAAGCCAGCAGGTGATCCTGGTCAGAGTCACTGACTAAGACTCTCTGTGAGTCTAGATGTGTGGGGACCGTGGGACCGTGGGCACAGGTACAGCAGAGGTGGATCCGGGCACAGAGGGACGTGATGGTCTCTGCCTCCCACAGCCGGGACACTCAGCACAGGTGCGAACGCATCACACCCGGCTGTGATCTTGTTACTAAAGTGGGACGATGAGTAAGAAAATTAAGGTAGGAAAATTTTGTTTAAAATATATACAAATTTTAGGTCACCTAACATAAAATCCTAACAAGTAACTCATGACACAGGTATGCAGAACACTAAGAATAAAAAATAAGAGAAAATCGAGTAAAAGTTAATTCCTAAAACGAAGTAGCACGCTACACTGCACTGTGAAATGTGAACCCTTCGAAAGCCATTGTCTTCACCCATCACTCAGTCAAGTCGGATCTGTGAAATCGTACGTGCATCACGTGACTCGAAGTGGTCGCTGAGCTGGCCTCCTCTGCACAGGACTCTGAGTGCGTTCCTCAGGAAATTTCTCTGAGAAGCCCACAGAAGTACTTCAAACCAGATGAACGGTCCCCTGGTCGGGGACATTAGACATGGAGGCCACTTTGCATTTACTTTTGGACTTCTTCACTATAGGTGAAACAAATCAATTAGTCATATGAGTGCATGTTTGCGCCTCCCCAGAGAACGGGACCCCTGGGAGTGAGATGCCCCAGTAACCAGCACAGTGTCTCAGAGTCTCGGCATCTGGGAACCAACCCTGGCTGTGTGAACAGAGTCAGTGACCTTCGGAGCTGCACAAAGCAACTGGGCTTTGGAACCTTGGGCCTTGGAGAGGAGTTGGCACTGCCACCAGCAGGGGGTGCTGTGGGACTGCCATGGTCTGCCTACGAAGCTGCACATTAGGGATCATTCAGTTCTGGGGGGTTGGGCCTGGGATGTGGGCCCTGTGCCCACTGGTGGGGACTTAGCAGCTGTGTCCTCTCAGGCCTGGCAGAGTCTGTAGAGCAGGGACCTTAGTGTGGTCTCAGCAGGTGCTTCCCCCAAGGGTTCTCCCAAGGGGTGACACCAAGCACCATCCTCCTCAGTCTGGGATGTGAGCTGAGCTCCAGCACCAGGGCTCAGGGAGGGGCTGGGCAGCCCCTTGGTGGGCACACATTTGCATGGATGGCCCCTCCCCCGGCAGAGGGTGGGGAGAAAAGGAGGCCTGGGCAGCCCAGCCCCACTGTGGGCTCAGGGGCTGTGTGCACCATGGCCTGGACCCCTCTGCTCCTCGTGCTCCTCTCTCACTGCACAGGTAGGGACAGGCCTTGGGGACCAGGGCTCAGTTGCCAAGTTTATTCCCTTCATGCTTCACCTCCTGAGTAACTTCTCCTGTTTCCTGCCCCATCACTGACAAGTGTCTGTGTCTGCAGGTTCCCTCTCCCAGCCTGTGCTGACTCAGCCGCCCTCCCTCTCTGCATCTCAGGGAGCCACAGCCAGACTCACCTGCACCCTCAGCAGGGACATCAATGTTCGAAGCTATAATATATACTGGTACCAGCAGAAGCCAGGGAGCCCTCCCTGGTATCTGCTGAGGTTCTACTCAGATTCAAGCAAGCACCAGGGCTCCGGGGTCCCCAGCCGCTTCTCAGGATCCAAAGACGCCTCGGCCAACGCAGGGCTCCTGACCATCTCGGGGCTGCAGCCTGAGGACGAGGCCGACTATTACTGTGCTACAGGTCATGGCAGTGGGAGCAGCTACAGTTGCTCACAGTGGCTCAGATGGCGAGGAAGTGAGACAGAAACCCCTGGGCCCAGAGGTTGTGGCTCTGAGCCTCCCTGAAGCTCCTGTGGAGGCCTCTGTGAGGGGGGCTCCTCTGCAGTCGGAAAGGTCCGTGGAAGGGGCAGGAGCCGCCCACGGTCACGAGTGAGAGCACAGGGCGTCCCGGGTCACTCAGGCTGAAGGGCCGACAAAGCCTGATTGACCGTCTGCGCAGAGTGTGGAGGAAATTTTAACAAGAGTAATAGTTTTAAGTAAAAATTTTGGTTCTTTCACCCTGTTGTGTTTGTTTTGTACTCTAGGACCCTTCACTTCTGTCAGATCTGGTCACCAACTGTGTGGGGAATTTTTCTTAACAACCAGCAATTCTCTGTGACAGCAGCTAGATGTCACACCACACAACTCAGCTGTTACATGACTGCCTGGAGACCATGTCAGGTCTGCGGTAAAGGGCTCTGTCCCACAGGACTGCCCGCACTTCAGGTGACGGTCACAAGCAGGACGTCCCCAGGTCTCATAGAATTTCTTGTCTGTAACTCAAAGGCTCCCAGGGTCCCTCCCTTGGTTTCATTTAATTTGCTGCCTCCACCTGAGCCCTTCCCCCTCCTCAAGGAAATGGGGGGCAGGTCTGAATATTCCAAGCTTCGAATCATGCCCCTGTCCATGAGTGAGCGGTCCTCACCCAGGAGCGCACCCAGCCTCACCTCTTTAGAACAAAATGATTCCTTTCACCCAGGAAATGAGAAGGGTTCCAGGAGTCTGTGTGAGGGACCAGGGACCGAGACCAATGTACATTCTCTGTTTTCGCACAATACGGTGTGTGCAACTAGAAATGATGAGCAAGACAGACACTGTCACCCACAAATTAATGCCATAAGTGAGAATCCTGTGACATTTCCTCCACATCCCCACGGCCCCAGGCCCTTCAGCCGGACCCCGGACACTGGGCCCTTGGGCGCCCTCCATGACTGGTGACCTCACGACTCTCAGTGGGTTCCCCTGAGCCCACAGGCACCGACTGTCCCCCTGTCCTCTCGCACTGCCCTGGGCTCTCCAGCCATCCAGGCTGTGGGCTGGGCTGCGGGACAGCAGGAGCGGGACGTCCCCAGTGTGTGCCTGTCTTTTCTCCCCATGAAGCTGCTGAGGAGCCCAGATCCCAGGTCAGCTTGTCCTGCACGGGAAGCAGGAGGCACATTGGTGTGATATTCCCAAGGGCTCCCAGGTAGAGCCCCCACATTTGTGACCTGGGGGAACAGTGAGGTACCTGATTCTCCAGAAACAGTGTTGTCACCGGAACCCCTTGGACACCTCTGGGCTCCAGCCCTTGGGAGAGGCTGACCATCATTGTCATGGAGCCGAACACGACCCCAGTGCCACACAGATCTCCTGCTCCATAGAGAACGGGATCGATCTGCCGCTGAAGCCCCTGCCTGCTCCTCACTTCCCTGTTCCTGCTCGCGACCAACACCAGGGCAGGATTTTGCTTCTCTTGGCACTTGTGCCGCTAAAACAAAAGGATTCATTCTTCCAGCTTTATCTATCATTTTCATGGCAATGAAAACATCTGTTTGAAGTTACAGTTCTTCCAGTACAAACAGAATTTCTTTCTTTCCACCACCAAATAGCCCCACAGTAGTGAGCGAGGTTAGGAAAGGCTGAAGTGCAGCATGTGTGACCCCGGAAGACCAGCTGGGCCCCTGCAGAGCACCCCGTTTGTACCCAGGTACCAGCCTGGGCTTCACTAACAGTTCTTTGAACTCAGACACCATAGAGAATCTGAGTTTTTTTTCCTCCTGATTTCAGAATTTTTTGGAGCCCCTGAATTCCCAGATATTGGAGGACCACACCTTACTGAGCTGGTCTGAATAGTCTCATTACTAAGGAATAGGTACAATGGGAAGATAAAGGTGTTCGATGATGCTCAATAGAACATGTCACTGGGGAATTCATTTTAAGGATCTAAGCAGCCTTTTTACAAGAAGGTAGAAAACAGCTTCCTGTCTGGGAGAGATTACTGAAAGAGAAACTTTCATTCAATGTTTTTTTTTTACTATTTTTGTGAGAAATATTCCCCCTATCAAGTCCAGGGGGAGTTCTTTGTAGTTAAGTAAGATGTTTTGTTTATTTATTTAGAAATAGATTTTATTGATTATGCTATTACGGTTGTCTCAACTTTACCCCCTTTCACACCCTCTGCCCGGTACCCCCATTCCCTTCAGCAACCCTCCAACCCCTTAGTTCATGTCCATGGTTGTGCATGTAAGTGTTTTGTCTTCCCACCTTCCTAACTACTCTTAACACCCCCTCTCTATTTTGTAGCTACCAATTATGCTTCTGATTCTCTGTACCTTTCCTTAATTCTCCCCCTTCCCCCTCCCAGCTGATAACCATCCAAATGATCTCCATACCTATGATTCTGTTCTTGTTCTTCTTGTTTGCATAGTTTTTGAAACACATTCTATTGTTGATAGTTGTGGATTTGTTGCCATTTTAATTTTCATAGTTTTGACCTTCTTTTTTTCCTTAAATAATTCCCTTTAACCTTTCATGTAATAATGGCTTGGTGCTGATGAACTCCTTTAGCTTTACCTTGGCCGAGAAACACTTTTTCTGCCCTTCCATTCTAAATAACTTTGCTGGATAAGGCAGTCTAGGTTGAAGGTCCTTGCTTTTCATCACTGTGAATATTTCTTGCCAGTCCTTTCTTGCCTGCAAAGTTTCTTTTGAGAAATCAGCTGACAGTCTTATGGGAACTCCTTTGTTGGTAACTCTCTGTTTTTCTCTTGCTGCTTTTAAGATTTTCATTACCTTTGACATTTGGCACTTTAATTATGATGTGTTGTGGAGTGGGCCTCTTTGCTTTCATCTTGTTTGGGACTCTGTGCTTCCTGAACTTGTGTGTCTATTTCCTCACCAAATTAAGGAAGTTTTCTTTCACTGTTTTTTTCAAATAAGTTTTTTACTTCTTGCTCTTCCTCTTCTCCTTCTGGCATCCCTATGATTTGGATATCAGCACTTTTGGAGATGTCTCAGACTCTTCTTATACTATCTTTGGTTTTTTGAATTCTTTTTGCTTCTTACTTTTCTAGCTGAATGCTCATTTCTTCCTTATGTTCCAAATCATTGATTTGAAGCCCAGCTTCTTTCCCTTCACTGTTGGTTCCTTGTAGACTTTTCTTTATTTCACCTGCCGTGACCTTCATTTCTTCCTGAGCGTTTTTTATTTCATTGCCATACTCAATGAGTTCTTTGAGCATCCTAATCACTCATGTTTTGAACTCTGCATCTGATAGGTTGATTATCTCCATTTCCTTTAGTTCTTTTTCTGGGGGTTTACTCTGTTCTTTCATTTGGGCAATATTTTTTTGTCTCCTCAGATTGGCAGCCTCCCTGTGTTTGTTTCTGTGTATTAGGTATAGCTGCTTTGACTCCCTGTCTCAGTAGCATGGCTTATTATAGAAAAGACTCCTGTGGATTGTGCGAGACAGAGCCTTAGGTAGTCGCCAGGGTGGGGCAACCTGCTTTACAACTTTGTGGTGCTGTGAGGGGGTAGATCTTGGGGAGGGGACCTTGCCACTGCCTGCCTGCTGGAGGTTCACCAGACAATCATGCTGTGTGACTGGTGCCCTTCCAGCGGTTGCCCCGGTGCTGAATCCCAGAAGGGGTAGGTTTGCCATGTTTTAAGTTCTTGCGGGCCCTTTGAGTGGATTTTCCTGAAAATCTGGCAGTTTTGCCTGCCGCCCCACTGGTTTTTACAACCAGAAGTTATGGGCATTTATCTTCCTGGTGCTGGAGCCCTGGGTTGTGTGATTGGGCCTGGGGTGGGGAACACTCACTCCCAAGGTATCCTCCCTATTTTTACCCATCACATGGGAACATGGGACTGCCCGTTCTGCCTCTGCCGCATCTCCATTTCAAACCGTCAAACTGTCTCTGCATGTTTCTGCCCCTCCTACACACCTGGATTAATGGGGCCTCTTTAAATCCTTAGTTGTCGGACTTCCACACAGCTTGATTTTCTGATGGTTCTTGGTGTTGCTTGTTTTCGGGTCTAGCCATCATTCTTTCTGTGGTTGCACAAGGAGGCAAAGCGTGTTTACCTATACCTCCATCTTGACCAGAAGTCTTAAGTAAGATGTTTTAAATTCTTGTCTTTTCTTCAGAGTTAATATTTATCTTCAAAAGTCAAGGAATGTTTAAAACCTGTACTTCCTCTTTTCTTTTCTTTAAAAAGATTTCTCTGGTAAAACACTTGGGCCAGGTGAAGATGTCCAAGGAGGCTCAGCATAAAACACAAGAATTGAAGGAACCTCCTTTCTCTCTAAGGAGGGAGGTGGTGGTTGAGAAGGTAAAGCCACACTCATCCAACAGGGCTCAGCAAGCCAGACGTGGTGCGCTGGAGCAGGCGAAGTGCTCTCCTCGGCAGTGCGCGAGCCTTCCTGGGTGGTCCGACAAGCACAGGGAAGCGGGTCAGAGCACAGGGACAGGAGCTTGAACTATTGTTTCCTACCTTTGCTGCTCCTTAGGGTCTGGGTGGCCCAGCTGACACCTTGATAGCAGCCTTGTTAAGACCCTGAGCGAGGGGCCTTTGAGACGTGTGCAGACTCGTGACCAGCAGTAAGTTTATAAATGTGTGCTGTTCTAAGTTGTTTATGGTAATTTGTTATACCAATAGAAACCCGGTACATCTAGGGCAATATATGTATCCACTCTGGCTTAGTTTGCGTAAATGTAAAAAGGGTGCAAAAATAGTATTAACGCCAGGGTTATCATGCAGATTAATGAGTCATACGTGTAAATTGCTTAAAATTGTGCTTAATAAAACATGGTCACTGCCTAAACAGTTGTAATATTATAGCAAATAGCTAATACAAGGGAGTACATGATTATAATTCTCTGTCATTTAAAAACTGCTTTTTAATGCGGCTGAAGTAGCAAAGACAAAGTGAACGATGGTCAAGGAATTACGTTGTATCTTGTGTAGATGAGCTTCTAGGACATCCCTTCTGTCTTTCGAATCGACTTCAGGGAGTATGGAAATGCTGCTAGAGTCTACGTGGCTTCTGGTGTTAGGTTCATTCACTGAAAAGAATCTACCCGAGCATCTCCTGGTTACAACGCAAAGTGGGAAAACATGTATATATCTCATCTTCATTTTACAGGTGGGATGGTTGAACAGCCGAAGAAATAAATGATTTGTCCATGTTGTGGAAGAAGTCCATGACAAATAGAATTGAAATCTAGCAACTGGATTCAAGCTCAGACTCAAGCTCAGAAACACACTGATGTCCTGCTCTATCTTCCTCTCTCTGTAAAGTCAGTGAATATTCTTCTGGTGAGGATTAACCAAAAACAATTTTTTAGAAAAATTTTCAAAAAGGATAGCGATATGTCCTCTTTCTGTTGCATCGTATTTTATTACATTTTCATCTCAAACTCTAAAGACGTTCTTCTGCTCTGTAAAGTTCCAGCCTGGAGAGCTACTCTCTGGGATCTGCTGTCTGAAAATCTGAACACCTGAACGAGGCTGCTAAAATGAGCTTGCTGAGACAGGAGAGGGAGATAGCGAAGAAGCGGTGTCTCTGCATGTGCTTTAAATCGGTGTCTGAGGAGACCAGAAATATCATCAGAACGACTGCTTAGTAGGTGCCAGGATTTGGCTACATAGCTGCAAATCTTGCTGCTTGTGACAAGCTGGCCCCAGACGCACAGGCGTAAAGAAGGGCTTGTGATCTTCACCGGAAGATAAGGACAGTCTGGGAATTGAGTTTGATAAAGCTCATGAGTTGTTTTTCTTTAAGGGAGGGAGAACCAGTCGGTAACTGAAGTTTGAAATAGCTACAAGTGAATCCTCCTTGTGTTTCTGCCTCAGTGGTGATACGGCAGCGGTGATACAGCACGGTCAGAGCGACATTTCAGGCAGCGAAGGTCCACCGTGCATTTCCAACATTGTCTAGATGGCTCCAACGTCAAGACTGGTTCTTAGGGAAGGAGGCCGAGGGTTCAAAATCCAGATGTTGTCATCTGTCTCAAACGCTGTCCAGAAACGCTATCTTAGGATACCTCAACCTTTATCTTACCTGGAGTCAGACTGATTATTTTCTCTCTATGACCTTAACTTCTTTGCATTCCTAGTCTGACATCTTAGAATTCAGGACCTGAGGGCCCCAGATGGCAGCCCCCTCTGGGTGCAGTGATTGCGGTGCAGACCCCTCGGTGGGAAGAGGCTGTTCTCAAGGCTGCTGGTCTGGCCTCAGTTCAGTCAGGGCTCCCGCATGCACCTGCTGGAAGAGCTGATTCACAGTTGGGCTCAGTTTATGGTTAAGTAATTCTCATTTAAACAACAACACAAGGGTTTTTTTTGTTGGTTTTTTGGGTTTTTTTTTGTATTTTGTTCTGAAACTCAGTTTTCTAAAACTTCCTCCCATGGGCCCTAGTTCCTTCCCATTGACTTCACCTTATTTATTTACCATTTTATATAGTTTTCTTGAGTGTCAGAAGGACTAAGGTACCTTCTTTCACTGAGGTCTGGGCTCCCTTTGGTCTCGGCATGAAAGTGTGGAGGTACATGGAGCAGCCATAGTTTTGGGGTGTAGGATAAACCTTGGTGTCTGAACAAGAGGCCTGGGATAGAGGACGTGACGTAAACTTTCTTTGTAAGAGAACTGGAAGGGGGTGGAGATGGCGCAATATCTTCGAATTACTTCTGGAATATTATTATTGTTACTACTGTTTAAGTCGTTTGCTTTTACAACCATGCGAGAAGTGAAGGGGGTGCTTCTGCTGCACTTGCAGGTGCCTCTCACAAGGTGAGAGGCAGCACTTACAGAGTCCAGAACCAGAGGGCTGCCGATGGGAGATTTAGGGAGCCCGCCAGATCTCGGGGTGTTCAGAAACTGCTGGAAGAGGAAATCCTGTGATATGTACTGAATGTTTGCGTGTCCCCGCATGTGTGGAAACATGTGTGGTGAAGCCTGATCCCCAGAGTGATTTTATCTGGACATGGGCCTTTGGGAAGTGAATGGGTCATGAAGGTAGAATCCATTAGGGCCCTGATACAATAAAGGGAGCCCTCCCCTCCGTGTGCCACGTGAGGACACAGCAGAGGGCTGGCTGCCTAAGGACCAGGACTCGAGTCCAAATCTGTCGGCGCCTTGATCTTGGACTTCCAGCCTCCAGATTGGTGGGAAATAAATTTCTGTTGTTTAAAAGCCACTCCATCTACGGTATTGTTATAGCAGGGCCCAAAGGGGCTAAGGCAACCTGGAAAAGATCGCAAGTTGAAGGGTGAGGGGGTTCTAACTGTTGTGATTTGCACGTTGTAGGAAAACAATGAGTCCTCCTGGGCCCTGAAGTCTGGAATGTTTATGTACCAAAACCTGTTTTATAGTAACCAGTACAAATATAAAATTTCAGAGCATTGGGTAATAAATTTGATAATCAATCAATCAATAAATAAACATTTTCCATTCACATAAAACCCTCTCACATCCCCAAATTTTGCAACATAATGCTACGATGGTCACATTAAAGTTTCCTTTTGAAGGCGCTGACAGGGTTAGGACTGGTGATGACCTTGGACGACTCGTGAGGAGACTGGCTTTTGTGTGCCCTGCTTTCGCTTTACACACTGCACCTGAGTGAGCTCGCCCCCCCCCCCCACCCCCGGACTTACCCACCATCACACACGTACTATTCATGGGGGTACGATTCGATGTATGATTCTGCATGTTCTGCACTTATTGGTTACGGGGAGGTGGAGTTACGCATGATGGACACAGTCGCTAAATGAGCGGTTCCTGGTGTGACTCTTCAGCCTTGACCTCCCTGTGGGAAACCATAGCCCCTGCCCTCAGGATCTCAGAGTGAAGTTTACTTCTCCTTAGCACCCCCAGGTGCCCAGCACCATGCCTGGAAAGATGACGAGTGATTTTTGGCTAAATAATTACATCAAAGTTACTGTTCTCACTAACCAGCCGGCTGACCTCGATGAACTCGCTTTGACTCTCTGGTTTCTCACTCAAAGTGAGGGACGGGAGAATTTTAGTACCAAGGTAATTTCTGCCTCTAATATTTCATACTGCTTTCAGTGCCCAAAGGGTTCCCCCAAGCAGTGTTCTTACCTACTCGTTTTTATTTGATGAAGTAGAAAGGTTGTCTTTCCGGAAAGTGTTGGATGTTTCAGTTGACAGCTAATGAAGCTGAGCAGGGTGGCTTTTGATCCCTACAGCTACGCCTTTATCTCTACGTCTACGTCTTTGTATCCGTATCTACACTTGGCCCCTATTGTCCCAATCAGTTCCTGCTACGTCTACACAACGCAAAGTGAGTGAATTAATTCCACTCCTCTGCCTTGTCAGGCAGAATCAAGGGTGAAGTTTCTGGACGCTGCATCAGGCAAAGGTTTGGGCAAAATGAGGAAAGGGGTGAGGCCCTATCTTTTGTCATTGCCTTCAATTTCGCTCTCTCCTTAAGCTTCTTCATCAGATTCGTGTATCTGATTCTAGGGGGCCTGTTCCTCTGGCCTGAACTCCCTTAGCTCTCCACTCATCCTCTTATTCTCCAAAGGCAATGCTGAGCTTGTTGCTGAAAGAATTCTTCATTGTATTGTCCCCCAGAGAAACGGCAGCTGCCTTTCCCCCAGTGCACATGTAGCTTTCTTACGAGCTTTGGCATGTGGGTGATGACAGAAATATACCAGGCTTATGAATGCCAACATCTAAGGCCACAACCAGGGTGCAAACTGCACCTACCAGAGCACTCAATACCTGAGTCAGAAAAAGGCCACAGCTGAGAATAGCCCAGTGAGAAATGCTTTCTCACCTAGGTGGGAAAGGCTGCCCAGAACTGTAAATCAGTTCCAGCTAATTCTCCCATGGGTGGAGGAAATGGGAGTTCTTGCAGCTCATTTGATGGCTGGATGGAAAAATGATGGCATACCGATGATGGGGGAGTAACTTTTCACTGTGGGATAAAGACCTTTGGTTCCTTGTCCTTAGAAGTTTGGCTAAGACTGGGAGACCAATTGCCCCTAGCTGCAGGTAGGAGGGCAGAGCCATTTGCCAAGAATGGATCAGGTTGGCAGAAAGTCTGCTTAGTTTTTTTTTCTGTAAAATAAAAGACGCATTTTTCATTTTTACCAATAACTTTATTGATTTGGATATTTTGAGTAGGTTGGCTATGTCCCACATTGGCTTCTAGTGGGTAGAGGCCAGGGGTGCTGCTAAACATCTTCCAGTGCATAAGACAGGCCATAGCAAAGAATTATTTGGCCAAAATATCAATAGGGCCAAGAAACTTCGCAAACCACTTTTGACTCGTTAAACCAGTCACAGCACCTTCCCCACACACTGCACACATCTTTCTCTGCGTTTCAGTTGCATTTTTACCTTTCTTGAAATAATCAAGCATAATATGCCAAACATATTGCTTATTTTCTTCCATCTTCAATATTAAAATGGCTGCAGAAAAATTCACCAATTTCCATAATTGTTTTTAAATGCACGCTGACATGACAGCTGTCACAGTACTATCTAACAAAATTGTTTCAAATGAGGTTAAGAACAAGTCAGCACTACAGGAGCCCTCGCATGGAAAAAAAGTAAACGAACTTTTCGGCCCACTCAGTTGTTACGCAGAGGTGGTGGGTGATGTGCAGAGAGAACACGTTCTCAGCGGGTCACTGAGAAGAAAGTCCTCTGTCAGGAAGCCACTGCAGTTGACCCTAGAGACCAGCATTGGAGGGACCCTGAGAGGACCTGACATTCTAGATGAGGCTCCGTGAACCCAAAGGCTCAGGCAGCCCCAGGTAAGTAGTAGTTTAACATTCAAAACACAGAATCCAGAACCCCAAAATAGAGTCTAGAAGAAATTAAAATATTTCAATTGTGCTATTTTGGGGACAATAATAGGGGGAATTAAAGAGTACTACTTACTAAAATATCCATTCTTCTCTTCGATTATCTGGTTTCTCCAACCTTTCCCAAGAATCTCATTTCCCATTCTAGAATATTCTGTGTCCTTGGCAACAATCATCTTCCTCTAGGCACAAAGGAGAGAGCTGCTTTTTTACAGAAGGCACATTCCATGCCGCACTCACTCCAAGATTTCTGATGAGAAATGTAAGTGGTAGCCTTGGCCATGTAGCTCAGTTGGTTAGAGCATTGTGCCGATACGCCAAGGTTACAGGTTCAGTCCCTGGTTAGGGCACATACAAGAATCTACCAATGAATGCCTGGATGGGTGGGAGAACAAATCAACGTTACTCTCTCTCACCTCCATCCCCCGATTCCTCTCTCTCTCTTAAATCAATAAATTAAAAAAGCAAGTAACTGGTAAATAGTAAACTTGGCCTTGACTTTGGCCTTAACTTCATCATTTCTTCAGTTTCAGGACCCTGTGGCACCATTGTTCCTCTGATTTTTATTGCGGGAATATATATTAACAATTTGGGAGTTTGTTCACTTCATGCAAATTAATGTGTTAGGCCAATGGTTTGCAAATTTGTTCAGGAGATAGAATGCCCAGATTTTTCTGGATAAAACAAAAAAAAAGTGAAATTTTTCATGGTATTTTTTAGAACGCCACAAAAAAATGGACATAGTTAATTCTATTATATGAACTAAGAACATACTTTAAGTTAATAACATAAAATCACAATCTTGAGCATAACTATCCATGAAATAGAAAGTCACCAAATCAACACTTAGCTTCTTCCTGGGTTTCCCTCTTTGATATTTATTACTGTTTCTTTCTTTCTTTTTTAGCCTCTAACACTTGAGAGCAGAAGTGCGGGATGGACTGGCACCAAAAGTTGGACTCAGATATGTGAGTGACAAAGATGCCATCGAGGACACATTGTCCTGTAAGTGACTTCCCTCCTGGAAATTGGGGAAGACAATCACTGTTTCGTTTTAACGATACGATATCTTTTGTCCAACTTAAAACGTATCTGAGTTGCACAGGAAAATACTTGGATAAGCTTTGCGCTGAGTTCTGCGGAGGGATGTAAAGGAAGCTTCTAGCCAAAAGATGGGCAAAGTCAAGTCTTTTCTTATTCCGCTAGGTTTATTTGTTTCCTTGTTCTAGGTTACTTCTTCTCTGCAATTTTGGCCTTTTTTAACTTCATTATCGTCTAATCGTCTTGTTAAATGGGCACCTTTCAGTCCGTAAATTATGTCTGCACTCTGCAGCTTCTCTCGTCTTTGGTGACGCCCTTCTTGAAACTCTCTGCTGTGGTCTGAACGTCCACCCGATAATTCGATAATTCGTACATTAATGTCCTAGCTCCCAAAGCCGCAGTATTAGGAGATGGGGCCTTCGGAAGGCGACCAGGTAGTGAGGGCAGAGCGCTCAGAAATGGGATGAGCGCCCTTGGAAAACAAGCCCTGGAGAGCTCGCTCCCTCCCTCCCTCCCACCTCCTGCTGTGTGCGGACAGGGAAAAGATGGCCGGCCACCCGGGAAGGTCTGCCAGTCCTTTGATCTTGGACTTCCAGCTTCTAGAATAGTGAAAAAATACACGAGCCACTTACTTTATGGTATCTTTGTTATAGCAGCCTGGACGGACTAAGGCGTGCCGTCTTGGTTTCCAGGACGTTACTCTTCACAGTATTCATCCCACATCTTTGATTACGTCCCAGTGGCTCCTTTTAATCCCCCTTTCTGGTTAGTTGAGGTCGAAGGAGCTTTTACTCTCCATGAGATCTGTTTCAGGTTATCTGTTACTGCGGAACAAACTACTTCAGCACCCTGAAGTAGTAGCTCAAAACCTGATAGCGAGCACTTCCCACCTCCCATGGTGCCGAGAGCTGGCTGCGCCCAGCTAGGCGGTTCTCGCTCGGGCTCTCTGATGGGCTCTCTGATGGGCTCGCGTCCCTCGGCGGCTGGGTGCTGTGCTGTCTGGACCGAGGGCTGCCACAGCTGGGGCTTCCCTGGCATCTTTCTCTGGGTCTGTGCGACTGTTCCAAGTGCTCTCAACAGCCTGGTGGCTTCAGGGCAGCAGGACTTCCTACACGGTGACTCAAGGCTCCAAACACATGTGAATTAAAAGAGAAGGTCAGGTGGCTCCCTTCTTGGTTGCTCTCTCTTGCTCTGCAATCACATGCTTCCAGGGAGGCCAGCTGCCATGCTGTGCTGAGTAACTGAGGACCTGGGGCACAGCCCCAGCGGCGGCCCTGGAAGCAGATCCTCCAGCCAGTTAACGCCTCGGATGACTGCAGCTCTGGCTGATGTCTGACTGCAACCTCATGAGAGGTGCTGAGCCAGGTGCACCCAATGAAGCCTCCCTCAGACTCCTGACACTCAGAAACTCTGAGACAGTAAATTTTTGTTGCTTTCAGCCGTTGCAGTTGGGCGGTTAATTCGTTATGCAGCAACTAGTACAACCTCTGTTCTGCCATTCCCCTAATCTTCCCTCTGCCAAGCCGGTAGCGAATCACTGCAGAATGAACGAGGAACGAACGAACACGTTACCTTTGCCCGCAGAGGTAGCCCACAGCCTCTCACAGCACACACTCGCCTTTTGTTACGGGAACTTTATAGCTCTATGTTGATCGTCTCATCTTTCTTTAATCTTCTGCCAATTCATCACTGGTACACGCGTGTAAACGCACATACACAAACACATGTACCTTATATATACGTATTTATGCACACCAGCTGCCATACATACTTTGTGCGAGAAAGGTTTCCCTTTCCTAATAAAGTAAACTGTATGGTGTGTGTTGCTCCGCCACATGGATCATTGTTCATTTTTAATTGTTCTTAGAGCTGACTCAGAAAAAATTACAAATGGGATGTTCATGTGCAAACTTGGGTTCATGGCTGAGCCTCAATCTCTTCATCTATAAAATGGACATGGATTTTTTTTTTAACCTACAAACAGGATTCCTGTTAATATCAAATATGGATGAAAGTGTTGTCTTATAAGCATAACATGGTATATAAGCATTGTTTTTTATTTCCTCAGGAAGAATTTTGTTTTTGAGGCGAAGAGAGGTAGCTAGTTCTCCCTAATATAGCTAATTAAAAGGTGCAGGGAAGGGCCCCACAAGAACACAGTGACTTCGGAAGTATATAGGAATAAAGTTTCCTGGGGGGTGCCGATCCACCCCACACAGGGTGAATTTAGGTCCCACACAGGTGAGAGGGAGTGGGTTGTTATTCCTTGAATCTGTGTGGCACAGGCAAGTCCCCAAATGGGCAGAACCTTCTCTACTGCCAGTAAGAATGCAAAGCAAGGTCATCCTCGTGGGGAGTGTGGGAGAGTCAGCTAAAGAGCTTGGAATGAATCTACGGCTGCGAGCCTCCGGGAGCTGTGCGTTACTCACGATGCGTGTGCTGATCAGGTGGGGAAGCCCCTGGCAGTCAAGTTTATTAAAGTCACTTTGCCATTTGCTGCATATCTGACCAATACAGACTGTTGTTTCTCCCTCTTAAGTGTGGCACTTGTTAACTAAAATATTCTCTGATACTATGAGAAAAATTGGGAGTTCATTTATTATAGCGTTCATGAACTTTTTGGATAATATTTATGAGTTTCTGTATTTGCTGTTGTTGTTATTATTATTATTTAATCTTAAACATGTCCAGAATGTTGTCTCCTGGTGTAAATTTAGGCAAGCTACTTAAAAACAAAACCAGCCCCCCCAAACCCAAGGACTTGTTTTTTATTTTCTTGCTTTCACTGACACCTGGTGGCTTCTCGTGCTCTCTGGGCAAAGAAAGCCAGTCTAGGTTGTGCTTGGGCTGGAGGCAGCTTGGTGTCTCCTGACTGTGTCATGTACTGGGGAGCATCTTGACTTTCTCACTCAAGTTGGAGATCCCATCTTGAGCCCCTTGCCGTGACCACCCAGCTTCCCCATCACATTTCCAGCGGTGATGTGGGTTGCACTTTTTGCTAAGGATTTTCAGTATTAGGATTTTTATATCTGCTAAGGTTAAATTTACTTCCTACTTTACATGGCTTTTAACCTCTCCTCCTGTACACCTTCTGGTTTTTTCCTTTAATAGAATCTCACTTTCATCATTTGGGAAGGAAATGGGGGCCAGCTGGTCCGTAAGATGGGTGGGATATTCTAGACTGTGACCTGCCTTCTGAGCTGCAGACTGGCGTGGGTGCTGAGGGAGCAGAGCAGTCAGAACCACAGCAGTCGGTGTTCATTCTGCCTGTGTGTGCCTTTGAAGCCCACATGCCCATGGGGCCATAAAAGAAAGTGTCTTGGAAGGTGAAAGTGAGCCAGTGCAGAAATAGCCTACCCTAAGCCTGTTAGCATTCTAGGGTACCCATGAATTACCTTTCTTCTCTTCTAAGAGCGAATAAGTAGAGGACTAATTCAGGGTTAATAAGTAAAATGATTAGTTTTTAAATCAAGAGCGAATCATTCCCAAAACCCAGGTCTTCCTGATTGGAAACCAAGGCAAAGTCAGAGGCTTCGTCCCGCCTCTGTCCAAATCTGCACCTTGGACTGGCCCTGGGGGGATCTGAGTCTGCAGAGCAGATGTCAGCTGACTACCGGCCACGTAGAGGATCTTGGATGGTTCAGGGAGAAGAGAGACGTTCCCAGGCGAGTGGACTTAAGTGGGAAGACTCTAATCGCTTTAGAATAGTGATGTCTAAAGCAGATGCAGGTCAAAATGAAAACATGGTTAATAGGCACCCCTCGACATCGCTGGCTCTGTGTGAAGGCCGTGGTTGTCACCATGCCTGTGTCCACTTCATTCCAGCAATCTGGAGTCACTGACACATGGGGTGGGAATAGCCAATAGGGAAGTAGCTGTATGCATGAGTGACTCATTTGGATGCATCAAAGATTGGCATTACTTGCAAAGTGGGGAGAGGTTGGCAAAAATTTAGTAACTTATTATGTAGAATTCATATATATATGAATATATATATGAGTATATATATTCATATATATATCATCATATGTATATGATGACTGGGAGGTGTTGACAAAGGAAGTACTATTTAGAAACTCAGGAGAAGGTGAACAAGGTGGAGAAAAAGTATATATCTGTTTCCTACAGAAGCCTACAATTAGTACTAAAATTAGTGTCAAGTTGCAAACCGTCCGCGTGCCCAGCGCTGTGCTAGATGTTTGCTATGGGAGGACTTCGGTCGGTTTTCCCTTTAAAGGGTGTATTAGGGTTCTCCAGAGAAACAAAACCAACAGGACATATGCGCAGAGATATAAAAGAGAAGATTTATTATGGGAATTGGCTCACATGGTTATAGGGACTGAGAAATTCCATGATATGCCATCTGCAAGCTGGAGAACCAGGGAAGGCGGTGGTAGGATTTGGTCCAAGTCTAAAGGCATGATAATAGGGGAGCTGATGGTTTAACTCCCCAGTATGAAGCCTAAGGCCTGAGAACTGGGAGGGGTAAGGTGGGTACCCGTGTAAGTCCCGGAATCCAAAAGCCCCAAAACCAGGAGCTCCAATGTCGAAAAGCAGGGGAAGATGGGTGTCCTAGCTTAAGGAGCTGGTGGCGGGTGGAGGGGAGGGAGATAGGGAGAAAAAGAAAGAGGAGGTATGAGGGGAGAGAAAGAGAGAGAATGAATGAATGAATCCCTCCTCTTTCTGCTTTTTGGTATTTCCAGACCCTCCAGGAGTTAGTGACACCCACCTACATTGGTGAGGGTAGACCTTCTTTACTCAGTTTCTCAGGATACTGATCCAAGGGCTAGTCTCTTCCGGAAACGCCCTCACAAAGACGCTCAGAAATAATGCTTCTACCAGCTATCTCGGTAGTCCATAACTCAGTTAGGTTGAAATATAAAATTAACCATCACCAAGGGCCTCAACAATCCTTGACTTTTAACACATTATCATTTTCTTCTTCTTTTCCTGGGAAACATGGCATTAATAAACTGTGCTCATTGTTCGTTCCTCTTAATTCACGGTAAAAGAAATCCTACATATTACACAGGCAAGAAAGTATGTTGATTTCATAAAATTTCTGGGATTAAACTGTTTGTCCCCCAAATTTGCATGCTGTTTGGGGGTTCTATAACAGAGAGCGCCACGCGCATTCGTGACTCACCAGAAGAATCTCGACGGCGACGCTGAGAGACTGATCACATCACTGGAGAAGTGGGGGGGGAGGGAAGCAGGGAGTAGCAGTGGTGAAAGTCTAGGATGGGATTGGCTGCGAAGCTGCGCGCCTCCAGAGCGCAGGGAATCATGGGCAAGAAGATCTGAAATAAAAGAAGGGCTCTGGGTGGCCCACTTGGGCTCGCTGGCTCCTGCACTGGCCTGGATGCTCTTCTGGCTGCCTGATTTCCCAGTTGGTGGTGTTCAGGATGGGAAGGAACTCTGGGTGCAGACTAGGTTCGGGCTGGCCTGGCAGAGGGTGGCAGGGTTCATCTTCTTTGGATGCTCTCCAGATGACGAGCTCTGAGACAGAAGCCTGCCATTCTTCCAAAATTGTTTATGCTGTTTTAGTTTGTAAACTAATCTTGTAGAAATATGACAATTAAAAACTAACAGGGGGGATGATAGGAGAATCCAGGAGTTTAGTCTTAATTGATAGGCCTAAGTGACTAATTCGTGTGGAAAGCTGTTATGCCAAAATTGTGAAGCTTTTGAATAAAGATTCCTTTCCTTATCACCAAACCTTTGCCTCTGGAATTTTGCAAAGCGGGTAGTGGCAGGAAGCAGGGCCCCAATTGCTGTTCGGTAACAATCAGAACACACAGTCTGAGGCCCAGGAGGTGTTACAAGGAAGAAGCTCTTCCTCATCCTTTGAAGCTGTCACCTGGTCAAGATCATGGCATCTGGTTGTGAGGCAGGAGACAGCATAGGAAGAACTCTGAGACTGCAATGCTGTTACTGGCTAGCGTCTAGCATCCTGGTTGCCAGGAAACACCTTTTACCAATTAGGTAGATTAAATAGTAATCGGAGGGAGGGGGTGAGGAAGGAGACAAGTCTCACATGCTAACTCAGCAGTCCTGAGCCTGGTCTGATAATACTGCCAGGTGTTCCAACATCACAAGACACACTATGTTAGCAAGAAAGAAGGGAAGTCCTTGAAATTCTATGTAGCATTTCCACTATCTGGGACAGAAATCTTGAAACTGTGCTTTCATCCCAAGGCCTGAATGTGGGAGAGGGTCCCTGGTTCTCAAAGAAAGAGCCCATAAAACAACTTTGGTTAACGGCCTACCTCTGGTCACCATCTGTTTGACGAGGGAGTGTCCCTGATGCTTACAGAAAGAGCCCGTAAATAACTTTGGAAAGTGCCCCAGTTTTAATTAACTGCCTCCTGTCATGTACCCGTTTTACAACAAGATGAACACATGGGGTCTGGAGCAAGGTAAGGATTCGGGCTAACGACCCCCCACACACCTAAGTTTGGGTAGTCACATTCCCCCAGGAAAGCAGGCACCACATTTACCCGTTAATCAATATGTAACCGGAAAAGATACTGGCGTTCGGGCTGCCTGTCACTACCAAATCCAATAAGCAATGACAGTGATTGAATCTTTATGGGCGCTTTATTCAGATGGCCGGTGATCTGAGAAGATGGCGGGTCCGTACCCTATCAAACCACCTTCTCTTCTCTTTCCTGGCCAGATCTTTTATAAGGGAGGTGGGGGAGGACAAACAAGGTGTGGTGAGGGCTTTGAAATTCAGGGAGGATTAGGTGAGCAAAGCTGCAGCGTTCCTGTTCTGGGCAGCTAGTTGTTTCCGAGGGGGGAGGGTGGTCGTCTGCTCTCCCTGGAGCAAAGGTGCGGATGTCCCCAGGTGGTAATCCGCTATCATCTCCCCAGGAGGCTGGCTGTTTCCTAGCAGCCAGGATGGGCCTTATCTGCAGTTTCTGAAACAAAAGCTTTAACATACACATTACTTGCTAGACTTATAACTTTTTCCTTAAGCTAAAGTTTTCCAAGTCTTGAGTCCCCTATCAAATATGCAACTCTTTTTCCACTCTCCCACCAACTATATAAGTCCTCAGAATAAAGGACTTGCTCTCTCTGTTGGGGGCTCAAGGCGCTCTTGACGCTCTTGGCTCCTGGGCCCCTGGGCATCTGGCCACCTGGCCTCTGGCCACCCGGCCTCAGGCTGTCCCGGGGGCTTGCCACCCTGGTCTTCAGCTGCTCTTGCTTTTGCCGCCCTGCTTTGCCCTGAAACTTTGCCTTTCACCCCCTTCTCTACGCAGTCCCGTTTTCTTCCATGGGAACGGGTCACTAATAAACTGATTACATGCTACTAGATTTGCTGATCTGTAATTCTTTTCATGCGTCAGTGAGAAGAACCAGGTCTCTCTCGTCCACAGTTTGACTGTGGATTGTATGTGAGCCTTAGGAGTCTTGGGTCAGTTGCTCCGGTGGGGAAGACGCAGCCCATGCTCAGAATGGGGGCACAACTGGTGTTTTCCGGGTACTGCTTGGCCCACATTTTGTCAGGCACAAAGGGACAGCAAAGACCTTTGGCTGGTCTCTCTAATTGTCCTAAATTTCCATCTCATTGTGGTTGTACAATACAAAGTAAGGTCCACCTAGAATGAGGAGGTGTCTCTAATTTGGCAAAGTTTCTAAAGTGTTTGGAACAGTTTTGGCAGATATTAAAATGGTGCCAGAGAGATACACTTGAAAAATATCTGTTCCTACTACAGCCCAAGGTCTGTTAGAATGTACAGGCACTTGGAGGACCTAAGCCATGACCTGTGCTAGAACAAAGAAGGTGTGCATCACCGGCTGAACACCTGACCTTGAGGTTCCCTGTTTCCGGAGGCATAGCCACCCGCATCCTGCTGGAAACCCACTGAATCCTCACTGCCCCTCCCCCACTTCAAGTCAAGGCCCATAAATCTCCCGAGTCAGCCATTCCTGATCAGAGTACATTGTCTTGCAAATGCTTATGCCTGTGGCACGCAGATCAGCAGGGTGATTCACCCTCTCCAGGGGTCTGCTACACGCCCTTAAAAACCCCTCTACCCTTTCCCAGGCTGCTGCAGTCTGCTCAGACTCAGCCTGTCTGATTGCAGTGTCCCGCCTCAAATAAAAGTCCTTAATTCGAACTTTTTGGCTCCCGGTCCTTTCTTAGCTACCTCAGCTACCTAACAAAGTCCATCTTTCTATTGGGCTAATATGATCCCTTAAAGGCAAGAACAATGTTTTGTTCCCCTTTACATCCTTAGCAACTGACATCTCAGAAAGTCCCCAGTAAGTGAGATAAAAGGGCGAAAGTTACAGCTGTACGGGTCGACAGTGGTAGATGAGTCCAGAGGGACAGAACGGGCAGTTCACAGGAGGACTTAAATGAACCCTGGCTAATGTGTGGTTGATTTTAAAAATAAAAAATTTCGTTGAATATTTGAGTCTGAAGCTATTACATTAACTTAAAATCCAGGCAAGGCATACCAGTGGGGAACTTTGGTGATGAGGCCCTGTGAGATTTATGAGCCCATCTAACTCTGATAGGATCGTGTGTATCTTGGAGGTTAGAGGGCTCACCAAGCCCCTCAACATCAGGTGTTCACCTGGGGCTGGATCAGAGAGAATTCCTGCTTGCATTCTTGGACTGCCCCAAGCGCCAGCTGTCTGTGATTTTGATTCAAGGTAGATCTCCGTGCCTTACATGCCATACTTGCAGGCGGCGGGGTTGACTTTCTACACATAATGTTAGCTGCACTGACTTTCATGTTCACGCCCAGAGGATCGTCCCTCAGAGTTGCCTGGGAGCAGTGAAGTTGCGTGACCAAAGTCCACCAATATAATGTAATCCCAAGAGGGCAATAACGAACCTGCTCAGTCCTGTATCTTTAGTATTTTGTGTTTAATGCACAGCAGACACTCAACAAATATTCATAGTAGTCACTCTTTGTGAAAAACCGCTTTGAGGATTTTTATAAACATCCTGCCACCCCAAACAGATCACTGATGGGGAATGGCACTTGCTGATGACAACCTGTGTGTTGCCCGGTTGTGTCGGGATGGATGTTAACCGAAAACCACTCGATTCTGAAACGCCTGAAGTCCCATTAAAAAAGTACTAAAGGCAAATCTAAATGGGCTCTGGAGTCGGAACTGTGTTCAAAGCATATTTAGATCATTTTATGTATATTGACAATGGAGACTGCAAATTAATGTCCATTTCCCACCATATATTGTTCCACAGAAAAGTAATTTGCAACAGGTTAAAATTGAAAATTTTAGCTCTCCGTCACCTAACCAACCAGTTGACCTCTAGATTTTGGCAATACCGCTGTACACTATGTTTTCTCAAAACCAAAGTATTTATTTGGCCTCATGTGAGTGGACGTAAACACGTAGTCGAGTCTCTCTCAGAATGCATTCCAAATGACAGTGATGAAATACAAAATTACTCAGTTAAAGAAATATGTATGCCGCTCAGATTCCACCAGCAATTTAAATGATACGAAGCAAACGATCCTCCCGCTCGGCGACATTCATCCCACGCAAACCGTAGCGCCGGGAGAGGAGCCTCCTAGACAGGAGCCTGTCAAGGAGCCTGTCATGGGGACGGAGGTCGAAGGGAGGCAGAGAGAAAGCCCAGAGTTTTAGTTCCTGCCAATTGTTTTGACGCCGTGTCGTCATCCCGTTGCTGAGCTGGCCTTTAGGAACGCTCTGTTTTTCTTAGGGTTTCTAGAAATCATTCAAAAGGGCACTTCGGATCACAAGGGCGCTGCCCACGCCGGGCCGGGAGAGCGGCCGTGCCTAGCAGTGCGGCGCGCCGCAGAGCAGGCCTGGCACGTGGTGTGTGTCTCGCCGACACTTGTCGAATTAATGGGTGAAATGCTCAATTAGCTTACTGCTTGGCTGCGGGCTTTGAACTTATTTTGCATATGCTCTTAAATTTTTAAATTGGTTAACAACAACAACAATAAAAGACTTGGGCAGCGTGTGAGTGTAAAACAGTCCTATTAATGAGCAGAATGGGCAGCTTGTAATAAGTCTTGAGTTTAACTCACACATCTACCAAAATGTGCCTGATATGTCTGTCATTAGAATCATTTTGGCTTTTGGGTTTTTTTGAAGAGCACAAGTCAAATTTGTGTGTTTTCATGGGGTCTAGTATTTGAATATGAATATATTTAGAGTTGTTAATGCGAGAAGAAACTAATGTATATGTTTCCTTAGAAAAGACCAAGAAGGAAAGAGAAAAAGACTACAAATTATATTAGGAACAACTATGAAGCCAGAAGTTCAGCATAAGATGTTATATAATAATAATTATATCTTATGAATATTATGCCAATATATTTAATAGCCTAAATAAAGTGGACAATTTTCTACAAATATGTACTTAGTGTAGCTCCCTCAAGAAGACACAGAAAACATAAATAGTCCTTAGACCACTAAAGAAATTATACTAATATTTGAAAATCTACCCAGGTAATCCAAAGTATGTCAAGACTGTATATTACAGTTGGATTCTGTTGACTAATAAAGGGGAGAAAATGTCACAAACTGAGTTTATCCATATTCTTGTTGAGTCCTTGCATTTGAGGAGTTTCCATTTTTCTAAGGACATGGTTAGAGGATTCAGGGATGCCCAAAACATTTAATAATTTATTTAAATACACAGGCAAGAGAAAGTCTCGGAGGTGTGGAAAGCCATTGCAAATGGCACTACGGAAGGGGAGAAATCAGCAACAATGAGAAAAAGCATGAGAAAGCCAAGATCCAGCACCAAGACGTTGAAGCCCAGTGGCGAGTTGGAGTCTGGCATCTCCTAGGCTCTCCTTGAGCTGCATGTGAACTCAGACCTCAAGGCCCAGCCATGGCAGCTGACTATAGCAGCAGCCAAGCCCACCATAGGAACTTGAGAATATTTTTTCATTTCAAGAAAAATGTTCCCATCACCAACAGACACACTGGGGCCATAGCCCACTTGTGAGCTCAGCTGGCTTCACCCCTTTACCTGGGTCACAGTGGAGCTGATGCCCAACCAGGAGGGGCCCAACTGCTCTGCCAACATGCAAAAACTCTGGAGACAGAGACAGAGTTTGGTGGAAAAGGAATCTTTTATGTAATTTGCAAAATATCTGGGTAACAATGGTAAGGGGGGACAATAGCCAGAATATGACCTATTGCAACTACCACATAGATTCAAGAACTAGAAAGAACACAAGGACAACACTCTTATTTACAGTGCTAAATTGAGCTTGCCATAAGCAGCTTTCAATTTATGACTCATCACCAAGGTCTGGTTGGACCAAATATCCTTGTTCTTAGGAACATGTGCCTCAGGTTACAAAAACCAAGTATTTCCTGAAAAACTGGAATGCTGATAAAAGTCATTTAAGACCACTGAAGAAGACACATAAAACTTTGGTCCCATTTAGTGTTTTTCTCTCTCTATAAAACCCCTGAAACTAATCCTTTAGGGTGACATGCACACGTGGAGGAAGGTTGAGGGGCTTGCCATTGCTAGACCAAAGCCTCCTCCCCTCCCCTCTTCCTGCCCGATGCCTGGGGCCAGGATCCCCAGCCCCAGGGGCCCGATGAGGGGGAGATTAAAAAAGAGCGGCATTTCCGCGCACTCCTTTTTAAATCCTTCTGCCAGTATCCCTTGTGCAGCCAGCGTGTGTCACCCTGGCTTTAGATGCACACAGAGGCAGCTCAACCTTTTCTCCTTTTCTGGGGGTCAGGTCCCCCATTACTGATTCTCGGTTTTAAATAAGAGGCCTACACTCAAGGTTCCCAGCTGGGAAAGCGAGCTTATCAGATTGGAGAGGAGAAAGCCAAGGGATGAGGCCGTATCTTTCTGAGTCAACCTGTCCTGGGATCCAACCCCGAGCGATGGCAGAGAGCAGGTGACCAGGGCTGCAGGGCTGCAAAGGGCCAGAGCTCTGGGTAGTGGGTAGGGGCCTCCTCAGGGATACCCAGAAGGGAGAGTGCTGAGTGGTTCCCTTTCAGCGTCAGTGGAGTGGGGACAAGGGCCCCTGGAGACAAGAGAGCCAGCGTGCACCATCCAGACCAGAACCACCTAAAACATCAGCGCCACTGGAGACCAGTGTGCCATGCATGCCCGTGGTCCTCTCTGGGGCCCAACCCACAGTGTGGTGCCACTCAAAGCTATTTCGGGCAGGACCTGGCTTCGCAGTGACCGGCAGGAGCAGGTGTGCTGGGCTGCGCAGGAGGCTCTTATTGAGACCAGACTCCAGACATCAAGAACCCATGCCACGGGGGTCCGTGCGGTGGGCAACTGGCAGGCCCCTCACACTGCCTCCTTGTTGCCTGTCCCTCCCAGTAACCTGGACAATGAAGGCCCAGACTCCAGAAGCCAGAGTGAGGACCCCAGCCTTCGCTCTGCACAATATCTTCCTTTGGTAGTAATGTTTTGGAACCAACGACGGCAGCAATGGGGGCTGTGGAAAAGAAAAGCACAATCATGGACTATATAAAAGGAGTGGAGGAAGTCAGGCTGCTGCTCCTCGGTGACGGGATCCCTGTGCAGGCTGACACTAAATTCAAGGTAGTAAATGTGACCAACAAAATTGAGGCCTATAAAGGAAAATTGAACATCAGGGAACGACTATGTAGAAGAGAGTGGTGACATATTACCAAATAGATGAGCAAATAGCTCCCAACTATGTAAAACGAACACAGCTCTTGGAGTAGGAAAAGATGAAAATCGTTTTGAAGCAGCAGTTGAGTAAGTGAGAAAAATATCGTTGAAGAAAAAGGGCCAGTGCAGGGAGGTGCAGATGTCAGAGTAGATGCTCAGGAAAGTGCAAGCTGCAGCCGCTGCAACCGTAACTATCGGAAAACGGAAGACAGAAGATGCAACAGAGAGCCCAGGCCTCAGCGGTTGCAACATAGAGGCAAGCGTGTGAGTTATGTGTAGACCTGAGAACAGAGAGCCAGAGGGTCCACACGGGCTCAGATTTAGCGCAGCTGTCCTGGTAGCCTGGGGACTCAGCGCAGGAGCCCCAACCCCGCAGGGACGTGCAGGGCACCCCATGAAGCTTCCAAAATCTGAGGTCTCAGCTGCAGCAGCAGAAACTGCGGTACCTTGAGTTTCTAATCCAAGACAAGCCATTTCTTCAATCCTGTCCCCTGAAACTCTAAAACCCTCTTCCCTGGGGACCAAAATGAGGATTAATTAATACATAGTAAGCCCTGTTGAATAGGACTGATTCATTAACGGCTGGAGCAAGTATCTCTAGGTGCTGCACACCAGGGGGATCCCCTCAAAACTGGAATTATCTTTTGGACGGCAGTCCCCTTGTAGTACAGGTTCTCCTGCCTTCCCTAGGTGAGTGTTCTAGAAACCATCTGTAATCAGTGTGCCAGCTAGTATTGTTGTGAGAGGCTGAGTCTGGCTTCACCAAAATGTTTCTGAAGAGTCTTTCAAGGCATTTGCCCATTTCACGAGTGACTCATAAGTGCACCTGCCTACCATCATGCTGAGTGTTCAGCAGTTTTTGACCAGAAATGGCATGACTCCACGCCCCACCCTCCCTATTCACCCGATCTCTCCCCTAGTGACTTCTTTTCGTTTCCCTGGATGAAAAAAGTCCTCAAAGGGAAACGTTTTGCCGATGTGGAAGAGGTGAGACAAAGAAAGGCAGAAGTGCTGAAAGGCATCAAAATCGACGAGTTGAAAAACGGTTTTGAGCCGTGGAAAAACCGTCTCGATAGGTGGGTGCATCGATCAAAGGGAAGGTACCTTTTAAAGGGGACTGAAGTTTAAACATGTAAGAATACACAATTTTTTATAAATAATTTTTTATTTTTGGGTCCTCCCTCATATACCTTGTTAGGAAGGCTATTGGGTCTCATTGGCTACCGTAAAATAGCCATCATCATGTTAGTGTGAAGGATTAGGCGCTTTTTACAGCTACGTGCTAGGTATCTGTGTGGTCCTTCACCAGGTGTTTCTTTCATTAGGTCGTTTCAGTACATTGAGAAAGAAAGAGAATAAAGGGGGTGTGTATTATGTCAACTCTTTTGAAACGGGAAAACATACCTCCAGAATTAGTGAGGCAGCCTGATGCCTCTATGTTTTTTTATTTTTGAAAGTGAAAAGTGTTAAAATATCTGGACAGCAACTAACAACATTCTAAAGCCTTTTGTGTCATGTATTTCCCTGGCAGCACCCTAAATTCGCTAGTTTAGTTTTAGGTCCCCTGTTACATTTTCTTATTATAGGTGCCATGTACTTTTATGCCTTTAAAGGGAACTAGGAATAGTATTTTTTTATAGTATAGATTTTTAGGGTAGTATTTTTTTGTATTTATGAAGTATTGATGGTTAACCAGGGTTTTATTTAAAATTGTCAGTAAGAAAACACTTTAAAATAATTTTCTTGAATTTTGTTTCATTGATGTGTTGATTCCTTTAAACTGGATTAAATGGTGCATAGCACCTCACTGCCAGTGAAGGGATGGGCCAGGGTGTGAGGCGTACTTGGGATCTTGGAATGGGGGCAAGGAACATTTTTTAGGGGTTTCTCCAACTTTCCTCCAGGCCAAAATTAGAAGGGAAAGAGAAAAACGATTGAATTAAAAAAGCACTCTCCCTCAATATGCCTTTAACTTCTAGATTTAATAATTTTTCTGTTAAATATGTAGTGTCTTTATTAACTAGCTTTTTGTCATTAAAAAATAAATCTACTTGGATTAAGAAAGAAAGAATATTACCAAATTATGATGGCTGTTATAACCCAGCACCTCTCATGGAGTCACCTTGAGATCAGGCATGCTCACTGCTGAATATGTTGTATGACTTGCTTTAATGGCCTCCCAGTTGGTACAAAGTCAGTCAGTGATGCCTCTTCAGAGCAGTGAATTTGAGGCAACCACTCATGAATTATATTCACACCCATACTGTTCACTATCTTTTGCACAATGGCTTTTGATCATGTCTCTTTCAATAAATTCTTTAAATTATATGCTCCTAAACTTATTTTTTTAATCCTCACTGGAGGATATGTTTATTGATCTTAGAGAAGGAGGAAGGCGGGGGAGAGGGAGAGAGAGAGAGAGAACATCAATGCGAGAAACCTCAATTGGTTGCTTCCTATATGGGCCCTGGCCGGAGATGGAACCCATAACATTTTGGTGTACGGGACGATGCTCCAACCAACTGAGCCACCCAGCCAGGGTGCTCCTCAACTTATTTTAACATCTTTGATAAAAACAACAAAAATATTTCCTGTAGTGCACACCTTACAGGACTGATAAATCTAGGGCTCATATTTTCATAGGTGGCTTTGTGGAAACTCAGACTTCTGTGGAATTCTATGCAAAATCGGACATGTCCGTGAATCCTTCTGGAGAGCGTTTTTTGTTAGGTTTTGTCATATTTCAAAAACATCTGTGTCACACAAAAAGGAACACACCCTAAGCCAAGCTTGGGTGAATGATAAGTAACGATCTAGTGTTTCTTCCAGCGATGTTCTTGGTGGCCTGGGATTTATAAGATCCTCGCATGGGGGTCACATTGATTCATCACCTAGTGTGCCCTGAGACAGAGCACATTTCCCCCTTTGTCAATGCCCTGGGACAAACCACCTCCATTTCCTTGCGGGCAGGGTGAACTTTCATCCTAGTTTCCCCGGAGCAGCCCTACTTTACACCTGTCTACCAGCATAATTAGTAATAGCAGTTTTCTCACTCTCAGAAGTATCCCAGTTTGAATGACGTGATTGCCACAAACACAGTCCAAGAACTGGCCTTTGATGAGGCACTTTTATCCCTTGGGAAAAAAATAAATCAAAATCAACTCCCAAACACAGCAAGGCTTGCCGGCAGCCAAGAGATAGGCAGCAGTCTTACCAATTTCCATGACAATGAACCCTAACAGGGCTACAGGGCCCAGCTTGGAGTGAAAGTTCAGCCATAACCAGCCCCCTAGGGGGGCTTGTTATGTATGCTTCATGTTTAAAAAATCCAGCCTCACCACGTGAAGTGAAACCTAGATGTGTGTCAGTCTTGAAGGGGTGGGTGTTTTCATTTGGCTTAAGAATGTGACATGTTGAAAATGAGCTGGGAACACCATTTAACCCAGTTCCCACCCAAAGCTTAAAACCAAATGAATCCTTCTCAGTTTTTATCTGCCTGGTACAACAGAAGCTCTATCAAGTTAAAAGAAAGCTGTGACGTGATGAACTGTGCGGACTTCTCCACATAGTCATAAAGCTAGGGCCCCAAACCTGGAAGTTCTGTAGGATGACATCATATCCTGCCTGGACCCCCAGTCCTCATTTATACCTACTCCCCTTTTTGGCTGTCTGAAGCTATTCCAAGAGACATATGGTTCTATCAACAAGAGTGTAGGCAATGTTATTTACAAACGCCCGCTGAACACTGAGTGGCTCTTGTTTCTCCCATGTGCTTCTGTCCCAGTCGGCTATCCTGCTTCCCATTCTGTCCACATGGCCGATGTTTCTGACGAGTATGGCAGGTTTAGCGAGGGATCTTTCTCTTGGGCATCTTTCTCACCACTAAGCTGGTCTCAGCCCATCGTTCTGAGTGCCTGAAAAGCCAAAGCAAGGACAGCTTCTGATAGAACCTCAGATTCATGCCTAGTCTCTCATTGTTCAAGAAGAAGATCGAACTTTTATGTATCTGTGGCCAAACAACCCCAACTGCACCTCCAACAGTCTGGTACCTGAGGGCGGGCAGTGCTCCTGGGAAGATTTCCTGTATTCCTAGGATGACGTCTCCTCAGCAGCGGTCCCCTGGAGTGTGTGAATGAGTCTGTAAATGCTCTAGCTTCCTGGCTAAGCAAGTAGGCTTATGCTTCCCAGTTTATTAAACTGAATGTCCAATTCCCTTTGCTCTCTTCCTTATCAATAACTAGTTAACTACCTACAGTTACACCCCCACCCCTGGCAGCTTGTGTCTGTCATCTTAATGACTGAATTTCAACAGCATTTTCCGGTGAGCTGTGTGGACAGCGCACCCAGGTGTTTGGCCAGATGCCTGTGTTTCTGACCTACTTCCTGAAACAACCTTTATATTTCCTAACAAAGTGTCAGCTTCTGTTGTAACCTGGGAAACAAAGTACAATAGAGAGCGCTTGTTGGCCTGAAGTCACACCCACTGGGCCACCCATTTATAAAGGAGTGTGGCCGCATACCCTTTTCATGAAATCACTCAGGACTCAGTTTGGGTGGGTGAGGAGCAGGTGGAAACCTCACCTATCACTGTCACCCCTCACAGCATGCGCCTCCCGATCATCAGCGCCAACTCTCCTGTGTACTGAGTTCAGGGATTTTATGCTGATCAAGGCAAAACATTTGTTCACAACAAGGAAGCAGTCACACACAGCAGGCCTTATTTGGGGAGCACTTTGACAAGTTTGCATGCAGTGGGAGTCTCTCCCAGGAGGAGGCCTTTTAGAGCTGACAGCATGGGGTCCCACCTAGAAACAAAAAAGTGCAGGTAGCTCCAGGGGGAGAAGGGAATCGGTCAGGGACCTGAGGTATCTCGTGAGTTTGCTCAGCAGCATGGCGACGGGGCTCCGGGTCACAGAACCCACAAGGGCTGCTGTGGGTTGAGTCTGTTCACAACCCCAGGGTCTATCTTATTCACAGCCAGGAAAGGGGGTGCAGATTTTACACCACGTAAAGCAGGCAGGCATTAAATGGCTAAGGTGTGCTTACTTCAGCTATAATTTAAACAATTGCATGTCTGAGAACTGGGGTTGGCACAGGTAGTTTTTGAAAAAGTGGTCCAGCCTGCTGTGCGGTGAAAAAACCACAGGGCTGATGCTCTGGGATCTTTCGTTCATTTTTATAAGACCCTGCTTACATATCATCTCAGGTAGTTTATCTTTCTCCACAGAATAGCCAATAATCTGTTGTCCTTGTCACTGGTTCAGGCTTCCTTGGAGCAAACAGGGCCACTAGCCTGATATTTGAACAGGCAATGCAGGCAAACACCTGAGTCAGGAAAACATTCTCAAAACTGATCAGCCTCCTTCCTGCTCATTTTCCTCCAAAGGCTCTCTGAGGTCCCTTGGGAAAAACACACTCAGGCACCCCTGTAACAGGGTGCAGCCAAGAGGGAGGCAAATAGGGATTTGTAATGGGGTCCAGAACTCAGGGTGTCCAGGAAATACTAGGAAACAATGTATATAGGATGTCCTCACCCCCCACAAGTCTGAGCTGGGGGACATATGGAGCAGGACCAATGAGAGCTGTTTTGCATAACAACAGCTTTGCAGCTAACCTCTGGCATGGTCATTTAACATACCTATAACCTTTAATTGGTTGCATAGTTATGTTAAATAGTTGTGGCCATGCTTTGAGCCAGGGGGATGGAAGTGACTTCCACCCAGGATGTAACTGGGAGCCAACGCCCCCTGGTTGCAGAGCCTGCCTGAGAGCTTGGAGATGACTGGGGTGACACCTGCCCGGATTTCCTAGGGCAGCTGAGTAAAGCTGGATGAATACGGGAATGCTGGCAGGTGTAACTGACTGTGGGAGGACTCGGAATGGGGCTGCAAAGGAAGATGGGTGCTGGGATTTAAACCGAGGCCCGGCAGCCATGCCAGGTTGGGACCACGCGGCTTTGGGGTGCTCCCTTTTGCCTCCTGCCAGGAAGCAGGAGAGACTTTGCCTGGAAGAAAAGGGGTGAAAGGACTCTTGCTGGTGGGCCATGAGAAGGTGCCACATGGTTTTGGATTAACTGAAGATCGCAGCGGTGACACGGCTGCTGGTGCTGGGACTTCTGCTTCTTTTCCTGAGATATGGTACCCGGCACTGGGCAGAGGGAAGAAGGAAGAAGGAAGGACTGTGCATTTGTGGGCATTCTAAAGGACTTTGGTATTTTTAATGAAGACATTACATCATTACTCTAAGTCTGTATAACTTTTTAAATAAATAATTTCCTTTCTTTTCACCAATCTCTGACATTGAGAGACGTCTTTCTCCTGGTGGCGGGCAAGGCAAACCAAGTACGGGGTCGGGGGACCCCAGAGCAAAAGGGGGGTCCTTTCAGTAATAGTATATCATTCACCCCCCTGGATCTGTTCTGTAACACCCACTTCTCGCCTTTACCCCACACACGGACGTATTCAGGGTCAGATCGTTTGCCCTAGTCCTTCTCAAGATCAGGGGACCACACCAGTGACCAACAGTCTGCCTGGCTGTCAAACTGTCTCAGAACCCAGAACATTCCAAATCAATGGTCACATGATAGCTCTGCCAAAAATCAGCAGTTATTTCAACTGACCAGCCCTGGAAAAGAAGTTAATGCAACAAATGGAAAGTGGCCACCTGGGCTGGAGCTTCGGTGGCTTAAGGAATTCAGTCTGTAGGCCCTGGTATATGGCTGACTCAGGATTTCAGCTACTTTCCGTTCAGCCTTCCAGGAGACCTGAAGAAGCTGGCAGTGGCTGTCCCCGCATGTGGCTTTTAAATGTAATTTTCTCAAACTTACTGCAAGTTTATTCCGAATGCGCCTGGGAACCATTCTTCATTGGACCTTTCTAGAAACTTATTACACAGCAGGACAGATTTGAACATCACTAACACCCTCTAAAATCTCCTCCATCAAAACCGCCATCAGGAGGAAAGCTCGTTCCAGGCACCAGGGAGGCTGTGATGGCTGACGTCGCATCACTCTGCTCTTTCCTCGGGTTTCTAGGAATTCCCTAGAAACCTGATGTCCTTCTAACTCTTTATATTAAAATAAATGTTCTTGTCTGGCTGTGGTGGGTGTAGCTTGGCTGGTTGTGCTGATTTTTGAACAAACGGTGCAGTAAACAACAGGGCCAATGAGCTGGGCATCTTTGGTTCGTTTATATAAAACTATGCTCACGTATACTTATGAATTTCCTCTTTGTCTACCAAGGAGCCAATCTGTCATCCTTGTCACTGGTTCAGGCTTTCCGGGGCAATCAAGGCCGCCTGCCTGAAATTGGGAAAAGAAATGCAGGCAAAGACCTGAGTCAGGAAGATCCTCAAACCTGAGCAGCCTCCTCCCTGCTCATTTTCCTCCAACCAAAGCCTCGCCGAGGGAGGTCCCTTGGGAAAACCAAGCCTGTTGCCACACACGCGGACATATTCAGGGTCGGATCTTTTGCCCAACTGAGTCCTTCTCGTGATCAGGGGACCACACTGGAACTAGGGGATCTGCTTGAGTCTCAAACTGTCTCAGAACCCAGAACATTCTAAACCAACTGTCACATGATAGCTCTGCCAAGAATCAGCAGTTATTTCAACTGTCCAGCCCTGGAAAAGCGGTTAATGCAACAAAGTGGGCAAGCGGCCACCTGGGCCAGAGCTTCGGTGGGTTAATGGACTAAGTCTGTAGGTGCTGATGCTTGGCTGACTCATGAGCTCCGAGCTCTTAATACTTTCCGTGCAGCCTTGGCTGAGACTGATGAACCTGGCAGTGGTTGTCTTCACACTTGACTCTTAAGTGAGTCTTTCTGTCTGTGGTTGCAGCAATACTGTTTGGCTAAGTAAAATGATCTTCCACATGCCAATGAAAAGAATGTAGCTTTGCCTTTTCAGTTTTTCCTTACATATGAGGCATTAAATAGCTACCATTATTAATTTTGAATCAACTGAAAATATAATTTCCACAGTAACTTCATTTGGGTAATCGATCCTGTTATTGGCACAATGTAATTTTTTCAGAATTATTGTCAGCATATTCTGACTGCCCCTGGCAACCATTCTTCATTGGACCTTTCTAGAAAGTTATTACACAGCAGGGCAGATTTTAAACCTCACTTGCACTCTCTAAAATCTCCGTAAAAACAGACACCAGGAGGAAAGTTTATTAGGGAGGAGGGCTCACTCGTCCCCTTTCCGGACACCAGGGAGGCTATATGGCTGACACCACATCACTCTGCTCTTTTTCTCTCATCAGACGCACCCCCATTCCATTTCAGGACCCAGAATTAGGGGGGCTACAGAGACAACAGCCAACACGCAGTTTTGCTCAGCCAGTGAGTAATTCCAGAATACACACCACTACCCCTGAAGCGGGGACCTGCAACTGTAGAAACGAAAACACTGTGAGGGGCAGATCAAGCTGTGGAAACTTACAAGGGGTATTTGTTTTTTCACTCTGCTAAGTTTTTTTTTTAAGATGGGAATCACATGCTGACTCAAAGACCAAGGCCTCCAAAAACTAGTAGAGGAAACCAGTTAAAAAGCAAGTGCTTTTCCTGGAGCACGTACCTGCCAAGTACATTGGACTCCCAGTCACAAAAAAAACACATACTTAATCCAAGCAGAGAAACCGACCCTGACAAAAAGCTCTCACCATGGAGTTTATAATGGATGCTCCATTTCAAGATGTTTTCTGCCAGCTGTCGAATAACGAAGGAGTCCCGGTAAATTCCAAGCCAGCACACCACGGTGCTGTGTATATCACGTACACGACCCTATGTCACATCATAATATCTGAACTGGGTCTAAAAGTAAAAAAACAAGAACAAAAACAAAAAACCAAGGAAGTAAACATGTGCGTGAGAAATAAAGCGGGCCTTGCTCGAATGGCAGTACTTTTCTTTTTCAGAGGTTGCCTCCAACGGGGTCTCAGAGTGTCAGTGATGAAGAAACGTACCCTGGGCACCAACGTTAGGGGAGCTGGGGGGACACAGAAAAACAACCGTACGGGGTTGCTAATTATGAATTACGCAGGGAGCTTTGCTGGGTGTGGCCCGACTGGAGGGGGTGGAAGTCGTTGGAGGAGTTAGGTCTGTGCTGCTGCTGGACAATCCGGTGGGAGAAACACAGATGGCAAAGGAGAGAAGCAGGAGCTAAAGGCCACGAAGAGGCTTTGTACAGTTTTCTCTTGGGAAATCGAATAACCTACAATTATTCAACACGAGTCAAACGGGCATCGACATTCTCACAGTAACTTCAATCCGAACACAGGCAGTGGGCGACCCGCTGCTTGGCAGGGCACTCCTTTCTCCAACCCATTGCTGCTATATCCTGACTGCTGCTGGGAGTGTTCCCCACTGGTTCCATCCGGCGGGAGGGTGCCCAGACAGATTTCATCAGCGATAATGCTCCCCCAAGTCTGCTGTCGAAACGCGGACATCAGAAAGAGAGTCGCTGGAGGAAGGGGATCCCTTCTTCCTCCGGATGCCAGCGGGGCTGAGCGGGCTGACACCAGACCACCCTGCCCTTTCTTCTGGCTTCAGAGCAATTTCCTGGAGACTCGCTCATCACAGAACTACGCATGTGAAGCCCACCACGCCCCCGTGCTCATTTCAGTGGCTGTATCCAGAATGAGGGTGGCTACGTAGACAAAAGCCAACTCCTTTTTTAAATTCAGTCAGTGGATAATTTCAGGGTACGTGGCAATATCCCCGATGCTTGAGACAACTGCATCATTGGGGAGTGTAGGACCAAGCTGTGCGACTTGACACAGGGCTATTTTTTCTTGATGAGTTAAAAAAAAAAAAAGTGGAACAGGGTTTGAGTCAAAGGTGAAAGACCGCAAAAGCAAGTAGAGACGATCTCTGGTGAAAGGCAGAAGCTTTTCTTGGAGCAAGTCTCATTCAAGCTCATTGGAATTCCAGTGGCAAACTACTTCATCCAAGGTGGGGAAGGACTTGTGAGGAAGACTACATCTCCCAGTTTGTGATGGATTCTGTCCTTTCGAACTGTTCTCTCCAATCAGATATCACATGGTCAAAGACAGGTCAATATTAACCTAACATCAAAGGCACTCTATCTTGCTAATTATACAAGATTGAGTTTTTGTATCTGAATTTAGAAAGGAAAAATGCTGTTGAAGCCACATTTCTCTGTAGCTTCAGTAAAAGTGGACTTACTGGAACCCCAGACTTTCTGACCACACCAGGGTGCCAGATGAAGTTGGGGGCACACAGCGCTTCAGTGGCTGCTAATTCCAGACCACTCAGGGCGCTCTTCTTGGTTTGGACAAGGGGCCAGAGGGTATGAAGGTGATTAGTGAATAGTACGGACGGACTGCAGTGCTGGACCATCCTACTGGGTGAAGGATCGATGACGAAGAAGAGGAAGGTGTTAGGTAGCAGAGATGGCTAAGGAAGGGCCAGGAGCCAGAATGTTCCAAGTAAGGGCTTTTATTCGAGGCAGGACACTGCGATCAGGGGGGCTGAGTCTGAGCAGATGGCAGCAGCAAGGGAACTGGTAGAGGGGTTTTTAAGGGTGTGTAGCAGAACCCCGGGGGAGGGTGGGTCACCCTGCTGACCTGCCCCAGGTGTTCAAGGTATAGGTGTTTGCAAGACATTGTCCTCTGGGATGGCTGATGTATGGGACTATTTTTTTAAAAAGATTTTATATACTTATTTTTTTTTTTGAGAGGGAAAGGGAGAAAGAGAAACATCAATGTGTGGTTGCCTCTCATGTGTTCCCCACTGGGGACCCGGCCTGCAACGCAGGCATGTGCCCTGACCGGGAATTGAACCAGCAACCCCTTGGTTCACAGCCTGTGCTCAATCCACTGAGCTACACCAGCCAGCACCTGACGTGGGGACTTTTAAAGTCCAGGTTTATGGGCCTTGCCTCTGGGAAAAGCTTGAGGGAGAGGGGAGGGGCAGTGAGCATTCAATGGGTTTCCAGCAGGGTCCTGGCGACTATGCCTCCATTGCCTCCGGAAATAGGGAACCTCGAGGTCAGGTGTTCAGCCGGTGATGCACACCTTCTTTGTCCCAGCATCGGTCGTGGCTTAGGTCCTTCGTGTCCCAGTGCATTCTAACAGAAAGAAATCAAAGACTTTGTATAATTTTCTCTTACATGTGGGAAGCTGAAAACCTGTAATGATTTGTCATGTAAAACTTGGAATTTTCACAGTACCTTCAGTACAAACCAGGGCTGTCCAACCCGCGGCCTGCTGGCAGCGTACGGCCCAGGATGGCTATGAATGTGGCCCAACACAAAATCGTAAATTTACTTGACATTACTTAGTTTTATTACTAAGTTTTATTACTTAGATATTTACATTTTCTATATTAGTAATCACAAACTTGGGACCTGCTGAATGATTTTTTGAAGGATTATCCAAAGGGCCCCACTGCACACTTAGGGTTGTTATGTGAGGACTCTTTCGCTTATCTGTGTTGGTGGGTATCATGATAATGACATATGGGCTTTTTGTGCTCATCAGTTTTCGTTAGTGTTTGTGCATTTAATGTGTGGTCCGAGACATCTCTTCTTCATTCCCACGTGGCCCAGAGACGCCGGAAGGTTGGGCACCCCTGGTTTGAACATGGGCTTGGCGCACCGGGTTGCTGAGTGGGACACACATTTTTCAAACACCGTCGGTGTGTGCTGAATGTTCCTTGGAACCCTACCACACTGGACTTTCCAGGGACGCTGGTACCCAGAAAGACAGATTGCATTACTAACAGCCTCCAAAGTGCACTCCGTAAAAACAGCTATATCATGACCAAACTGATTAGTGTAAGGGGCTCATCCCTTCCGCCCGACAGCAGTTGGGCCGTGCTGGCGGACACCAGATCGCCATGCTCTTTCTTCTGGATTCACGGCACTTCTGTCCAGACTCACTCAGCATAAACCGCCCACACAGGCGACCCTTCTCTTTAGCCACACCCTCTTGCCTGTTTCAGACTCAGAAGTAGAGTGGCTACCTTGACGAGAGAGCCATTTTTTTCCTGTTCAGCTTGATATTCCAGGACTGGTACCAACATCCCTGATGCTTAAGGCATCTGCAACAGTAGTAAAGAAAACACTGGGAGGGTCAGAAAAAAAAAAGCTGTGTGCTTTTACAAGTTTCTGTTTTTAAAGAAAACCGAATGTGTACATTTTATTTTTCTTATCGATATGGTAACATCACTTCCCAAGGACATGCATGGTACAATTTTTCTTGCATGTTATTTCACATCCAGATGAGATATATCTGCCTCCACCTGTGCTTTGGGTTCGTTTTAGCACTAGATGAACTACCGCCCATGCCTCTTCAACTGGTAACAGTCCTGGCAATGCTGCCTGGTGATGCCACTGGCCTTGAACCCCAGAGCTGGCTACAGGCAGGGCAGGGGGTGGCAGGAGAGAGGGGAGTCCAAGGGTGCCCTGGATTTCACACCTGCAGGGCCTGCAACATGCAGGGGACGCAGCAGGAAGTTGGAAAGTGCGTGGGGTGCTGCTGTTTGGTGCGACCAGCGTGGCTGGATGGACCAGGTCCCAAGGGAAGGCCACGGGGGATTAAGAAATAAAGAGGCAAAGTCAAAGCAGGGTCAGGTGGAGTCCCTTCTCTGGGATGCAGAGGCGGGAACTGTTTATTGGTAAAGTCAGGCTGTATATATTGAGCAAACTTTTAAGAAGAACATGAGAAGAACAAACCGCACAAGGCTAAGCGCATTTTTTTCTATGAACGTTTCCTGCTTCTTTTTGGTACAGTGATGTCGCAAGCGGCCAGGTCATTATTTTCTTACAGCAATCTGTCAGGCAGTCTTCTGCCGCCTGGGGCAGCTGTGCTGAACCCGAGCCTGCTTCCAACTCCCTTGGCACACATTATCGTGCTTGGCCCTCCACCTCTCCCCCTTGTCTTTTTCCCAATTGCACCTGATGCAGCTTTACTCTCGAACGGAATAGTTAGGCTCACAGATTTTGGCAGACTAGGGAAAAAGTACAGAACATAATTAGGAACACTCCACTGAAGCCCATGAGATACCATAAGGAATGGTTCAACAAATTAAAGGGGTTAAATCCCTGTCATTCTTGTAGCAGATTATGGACTATTCGAGCAGGGTCAACTAAGAAAGATGAGCATTCTGGATTTGCAGTATTTCAGAATGTAATTGCTTTATGTCTAAACTTATGTTTTCATGACTCCAAATTCCTGTTATGTGGTTTTCACTGTGCTTCAGTGCCACACGGAAGTATCATAGGGGGCGGGAGTTATACAGACATATGTGTAGTGAGGATGGCATTGCAGCTTGGAACCGAGAGTCAAGGCTTCTACCCGATCTCCTAAGCCAATGACTACCGCCTCTAAGGCATTAAGTTTGGCCGCTCGAGCACAGGGAACAGCACGAATCCCTGTATGTCCTCTCCCAGACCTGCAGTTTTTAGTAAAGCCTTTTGTAAGGGAGTAGTTTCTCGTGATCCTACTGGACCACAATAAGGAGGAGGAGCTTTCGGGGATGAGGGGTTAGTGGGAGAAAGTACTTCAGTGAGCTTAGCTCCGTCTCGAGAAGATAGTTGAGACATTTGCTTTACAAATCCTACTACTGAATCATCATCAGAATTATCAGGGGACTCGTCCCCTTGCATCCTCTGCCGCTGGTCCCCAGCGGCTTCCCGTTCCAGTTCTTGTTCAAACTCTGGCGGCAGCGGCTCATCACAGGGCTCTAGGGGCGGAGCAGTTGCCTTCAAAGTAGTGGATCCCGCTACAGTAGTAGCGAGGGTTTCGGCCACTGTTTTTTGTGCCCTACGTTCCTCTTTTACGGGATCTAGAGCTTCCCTAATCAGGGTCCACAAAGGGACTGGAATGCACATGGGACCTTCTGCTGCATGGCCCTCTCTTATTTTCTGGCCTACCCGAGCCCACGTATATTCATTTACCGTGCCTTCTTCAGGAAACCAAGGGCAAGTTTGCTGTACGAAGGTTAGAAATTGCTCCAGCTGCGTGGTGGGGACTTTAGCGCCCCGTGCAAGTAATGTGGAGCGCAGCATTTGTGAATACAGCCGCCGCTCGGCAGCCCAGAATTCCTCATTTTTACACCCGCCTGCTATAAATCCTTTTCACTCCCCGCTTCCTGTACCCTCAAGCTACTCAGGAGTGTCCCTTCGTCTGGCTGAGGTGTTCCTTCGTACTTGGGTCCCTGTTCCGGGCGCCACCTGCCACTCACCACAGCTGTACAACCACACAGATATAGGAGAGTGTTCACAGCAGAAACCACCCTTTTCCTTATAAAAACAGTTGCCATGTGGTGGCCAAATCTTGAAAAGAACAGCCATGGATGCCCCGCCCCCCACCATCACGTTTTTTGAAACTCTTTATCAGTTCAAAACACAGGAACAGATGATTGGATTTCCAAGGTGCTTTCTTGTGAAGCTTGTTAATGGATGGACTCTGTCGGAAATGATGGCTGGTTTTGGAGAATTCTGACCCTTGGCCTTTGACTTTCCTATATGACAAACCCACCGAGAGATGGTGAAGTGAACTCCTTAGAGAGATTTGATAGGTGTGAGCAAGACACCAGAGGGCAGGGAGGCGGCGAGAGGGCCTCTGCTGAATTGTTCGACCGAGGCACAGACCAACGACAAGGGGAAGAGAGTGGGAAAGACATAATACGAGGGGCCTTTGCACAGTTTTCTCTTACATACGGGAAATGGAAAACCCTATAGCTATTCATCGTGAACCAAAATAAAACTTCAATTTTCACAGTGCCTTCACCTCAAACATAGGTTGGGCACCCCCTGTTCCTTGGCCCGGCGTTACTTTTTTCAAAGCCACTGCTGATCAGTTCTGAGATTCTTGGTAAATCTCAGCCGTTGGTTCTACCTGGAGTCTTGATAACCAGCCAGGGCACTTGTTTTGGGGTCTTTGGCGCTGGACTCAACCCAGTTCTGCAGCTGGTTTTTATTCTCGAATTGCCGACAGCCACCGGTGAGGGTGCTGCTCCTGCGGGAAAGGCCTTTTCTGTTTACTTCATTTTTATTTCTTTCAGAATTCACTGTTTGATTACATAATAAGTCCTGTTGTCCTTGTAATAAACAACTTTAAAAATAAAAGCTAAATAATGTACTTTAGTCCATAGATGAGTGATAAATGGATATTAACATATTTTACTCTTTTTGAGAGTTACAAAAGTAACGCACCTTATAAAAAGTTTCACCACCACTGAAGAGGGATTTGCAAGCGCCCCACCCCCGCCCCTGCCCCAGAAGTGACCACGATGCGATGCGTAGTTTAGGGGCATCTCTCTGGCTTAACCTCTCATTCTGTCTTTTTTTTTTTTGTCGCACGCAGACTCATTTACTCACATGCGTGTCTGCCCATTGAAATCACACGTACGTGGTCTAACGGGGGCGGGGGATCCTGGTAGCACAGCGTTGGTCCAGGTGTCTCACCTATGTGCACACCTGAGGTCTTTATCTGCTGGCACGTGGAGACCCCTGCCCCCACTTTAGCAGCTGCTGAGCTTCACTCCCCCATGTGGTCTAGGATGGATGGGTACCAATCCCTCTCCAAAGACCGTGTTTTCTTCAGTTTGTGTCAGTTTCACTGATGCTCTGACAGGCTCTTGAATATACATCTTTGAAAAATTGTGCCGGTATTTCTGTGGGGTAACCTCCCGGGATAAGCACCTGCGGCAGTCTGAAGGGTTCAGCACACCATCCCCCCAGAGGAGGCGCCTTCCTCACCTCTCTCCAGGGGATCTGCTGGGTTCTCTGCTTCCTGACTTTGTCCCCAGGGCGGTTCCCCTCCTGACTTGAAGCCGGCCCGTGTGACGGAGACAGCGCTTACAGTGCGTGTGTCCGCATGGGAGAGGCCAGGCATCTCTGACGTGCCCTGGCGTGTGCGTTGCCTCTCACTGAAGTGCAAACGGTCCTTGTATTTTTTAAAACACTGACTTTTGAGAGTTTTCTGCATCACGGGGATTGTTAAACCTTACTCTGGCCTGGGGTTATAAGGCTGCTTTCCAGTTTGTGGTTCTTCTTTCCAGCTTTCTGCATTTTTCTTAGTTTTGTTTCAGGCGCATGGACAGTGAGCCTTTTTCTGCCTGGATATAGGTTAGGGTCACCCTCACCACAGTGGTCCCCACCCCCGGGTCATGCACACACTGACTGAAAGGGTTTCCTTACACCTCATCTTTAATTTATCCTGGGTTTCCCTTTCAAATAACAAAAATGATAGTTGAAATAAAAACAGGAAACAAATTAACAAGTTCCTTCTTAAAACACGTGAGCAGCTGCAAAAACGACAACTGTGGTGAGACTCCATTTATAGGAAACATCCAGAGAGGTAAAGAGACACAGAGCAAAAGCGGACTGGGGGAGGAAGAATGGGGAGTGAGACTCTTGCTGAAAGGTTTCCACTTGCAGAGTTAAGATGTTCTGCAAATATATTTTGGTGATGTTTGCATGGCCTCGGAAGGGTGCACGATGCCCATGACTTGTACAATTTAAAATTAAACTTTTAGTGTGTGTAACTTTCAATTTGAAATCAATGAAAACATAACATGTGAAAAATATAAACTATAAAGAACGTGAAAACAAAGCTCAAAAAGGGAATGGTAAAGGGAGTTCCTCTGGGAGAGCAGGTGGAAGAAGAGGTTCCATCACTGGCTTTCTAGAAGGTTCTAGAAGCAGCTCTGCTTTCAGGGGTGTTAAGTAATGTGTCAGCTTTTCCCCTCCCACAGGAGCCACAGTGCAGGGGATGGTTCTCCCCACAGGGGCGCTGGGTAACTTGCCAGTTCTGGGGTGCAGGTTCAGGTGGTGGCTGTCCCAGATTGGGTGTTGGGTCATCTGGCAGCTCATGGTCTCCGCAGGATCCCGGACAAGTGCAGGTGATGGTTTTCCTGGCAGGACTGGTGATTCCTCTGTCAGCTCCTGCAGGAGCCACCCAGAGGCTGGCACTTGATCCGGAGCTGCTGATGGAATGGATGTTGTTGTTGCCTGCAGCTCTAGAGCAGCTGCCGAAGGTGGACATTCCTCTGGTTCCGAAGTGGCCTTTATTTCTGCACTGGCTTCTGCTGCTGTGCCTGGCACCTCAAAATGAGCAGGCACTAAAGTTGGAGCCGGCTCTGCTTCCTGGCTGGGGCTGGAGCTACGAGAGGAAAAATGATCGCCCACGTGCCTGCCTTTCTGTGTGCCCCCCAAAGACAGATCACAGCCTGAGCCTTCCAGAGAAGTGTCAGCTCAGGACCCAGCACAGGACACCTTGCCTGCCTTCGGTCCTCCAGATGGGTGGTCTGAGGCCAGACTTTGCTCCTGACCCAAAGTCAGTAATCAGAGGTCCTCCCTGGGTGTTGTCGAGATTGGGACTCTCCCCGTGGCCTCACAGGCCCACCACTGCCCTCTCCCCATCAGCCTCTGCATCTGAGGGCTCCAGGTTCTCAAGCTAAGAGCAAGGGAGCTGATGTGGCGCTATAGGCCCGGGATGCAGAAGCTGAACTGCACTGAGAAACTGGACGGGACCTGGGAATCGGCCTGGGCAGCGTCCGGACGGGGCCTTCCCCAGCCGTCCCTTGGCCCTGTTGGTGAAGATCCCACAGTAGCCACAGTCACTTTGAGCTCGAACGGGACCTTGGTGGCAGTTTGAGACACTTGCCCGCTCACTTCTCAATCGACCATCTCCTCGCTGGTCTTTTGTGGGGAGCTCGGCAATGACAGTGACCGGCAGCGGATCTGGAGGCATCAGAGCCCTGCCAGTTCTTTGCTGCCTCTTCTGACCATTTGACCTTCTGTTCTTAAATTGAGCCCAACCCTGTGTCTGCACAGTCTTCCACTGAGTGGGGTGGGCGGAATGAGCTTCGCCTCCAGGGATCAGGAACGACCTCAGGCAGAGGCTGCTACCCACACTCCACGTCCAGCCACCCAGCCAACCTTGATCTGTGGTGTGAACATGACTGGCTTCTGGCCCCTTCTCAGCCTGCTCTTGCTCACAGCAGGCCCTCGCCTAAGGAACGTCTCCCCTTCACTCACACACACACACACACACACACACACACACACACGGGTGGGGTGTGGCGATGCCCAGGAGGGATCAGAAGGGTGGTCTGGTATGAACGGGACCACCCTGGGTCTCCCTGTGCTTCCCTTGGGTCCCTGCAAGAAAAAGGCCAGAGGCTCTCAGAGTGAGAGCTGGTCCAAAGTTGGCAACATCTAAAGAGGCTGTCACTGTAAGCTCTCCTGAGGCCATGGCCTTGTGACCTGGGGCCCCAACAAGAAAACATCTTGTCCGTCTAAGTGTCTCTAGTCAAGTGAGCTGCGTACGGGTTTCTCTAGAATGTGGCTGCCTGGTTGCCAGGGTTGAAGCGAGGTCACTGTCTGGTGTCTCTTGCCTGGGCTTCCTCCCAGGCGAAATCCACCCAAGGGCTCCTCTGGTACGCTGATGCTCACCCTACACCCAACACCACACACAGTCACACCGTAACTGTCCATGCACAGCGAAGGGAAGGGCTCAGTTTATTCCTTTCCCTTTCTTTGATATTCTTTCCCCCCTGCCATCAGGGGACCACTGGGACTTTGGGACACCCTTCTCAGCATCACACTGCTAAGGGACATCCCTCAGTCCCAGCCGCTATGCCATCTTTCAGGCTTCACAGGGAGAAGCTCATCATGCAAAAGCCACATGTGAATCTGCAAAGGGGGTTGCAAAGCCTCATTCTTCTCGGCCATCTCTCTCCTCGGGCCATTGCACGGTGCCTCAAACCCATTTGCTCGTTCCCTGTAGCCTTGGAAAGTGGGCCCGTGCCCCCTCCTGGAGACATACTATCTCAGTAATTAGAAATCGGTGATGTCCCTGCGCCTGCAGTGCGGATGGGGGGGGTGCTCCTTTTCCACGAGGCCTTGTCCCCACTAAGGCCGTGCTGACAGGGGACGTGTCCCATCTTCTTTCCAGGGCCAGCCAGTAGCTCCAAAGGGGAGAAAGCAGAGAAAACAAGAATGCCGTGCACAATGGGTAACAGAGAATTAGATAATTACCCCTAGCTGAAAGCACCTTAGAATTTGCATCAAAATGAAGAGATTTAGCACAAAGAATGCTAACCTCAGGTAATGGGGACTTCTCTGTCAGACAGGTGGGTGAGTGGGGAGCATGGTTAGTCAACCTGACTTCTCCCTCCAGGCTCCTCACCTATCTCCTCCCCTCGGCTTGTTCCCAGCACCTGAGGGAGCATTCTTGACATCACGCCACCACTTCTTGGAAGAAAGCGGCCAGAGGCTATCCATTTGCCTGTGTGAAAACAGCCCGCCGAGAAAGGAGGCTTTCCACAATGCAGCCTTTCTCCTTTTTCTGTCTCCTCTCTGACTCGCCCGGTAGGGTCACATGTGTTGCATCTCAGCAGCCCTGAGCTACGTGTAGGTCCCTGGACCCCACGCTGTTCGGTGAATCCATGTTCCTTTCTTTCTCAAGCTCCACCACCCAGCCTGGTACTCAGAGCAAAACTTTGGGTGGCATCGTTGATGCATTTTTTCCTGTCCCCTCAGGCCCACCCCATCGGTAGGTTCTGGTGACAAAGCCCTCCTCCGCTTCTCGCCGCCTCCCGGGTAACACCCTCGCCCACACTCCTGCCGCTGGACACAGGATGACTCTCTCTCCTGGACACCACACCCACTCCCAGGGAGTCCCCCCTTTCCCCCTCGTCCTCCCTCTAACCCACTGTGCTCTTAAAACTGAAAGTCAGATCCTGTTACTCTTCTGCCTAAGACTTTCTAGTGGCTTCCCATTGTTCTTATGCAGAAATCTCTCTCTCTTTTTTTGTTAACCGTGGTTTATATCCTTCACCTTTGCTTCCCCTACCCCCGGCCCCGCCCCCTCCGGCTGGCTGGCCTCTTCCTTCCTTCGTCTTCAGGGTCAGCAGAGGCAGCCGGAGCGCTGCGAGGGTGGTGCCTTGCGCTTTCCCGTGAATGTGTTCGTATCTAGATTTCTGAACACGCTTTTTAATTTTGTGTTAGAGACAGACCGTTGCTTACGGTATACAATATACAGTTGCCTGTTACATTAAGCTTCTGAGAAAATGTTAAGGCATTTAGTGTTTTGAGAATTTGGGGGGAGTGGAAATCTGTACCCTCTATTCCCTGCTCAAGACATTCTCTAAGCAAAACGGCACTGCAGAGAGATTTCGAACATGGGCTTTACATGGAGGGGGACCGGAGCCTTCGTCCCTGGGATCTCTTTACTAGTATGAAGTCCCGTGTGAAAGAAAGAGATACTAAAATCACCACACGTGTTCTGCTGCTAAAGATGATAACAGCAGGCACCTGCCCAAGAACAATCAAAAATTAAACGCACTCGGTCCACAATAATCACTGTAACGTCCACGACTTGCAATGGTAATTGGCAGATTTTGAACGTTTACTAAATGTGCTGGCCCTTTAAAACACTTCATGAGATTAAACCTTACAGTAAACCCATACAGTAGGTACACATTTTATTCTCATTTTACGGTCAGTCAAGAAATAAGCTATTAAATAGCAGAGCCACAATTGGATGCTGGCAGACTGACACCAAGCCTGTATTCTTCAGCATGGCGCCACGTAGAAATATTTCCTAACAAATATAGACAGCATATAAGTGTGCGCTATATGTTTACACAGTTTAAATAGAATCAGGAGTTGTGCCTGATCGTGACTAAAATTGAGATGGATAGTTTGTTCTACGAACAACAACAAAAAAAAAACAAACAACCCCCCCCCCGCATTTGCTACCCAAGTAAAATAAACGCATTTTGCACTTCGTCTGGGAACATGTTTTCTAGTCTTCAATATTTAAGTGTTTAATGCTTTTTTATGACAAGATTTGTCTCAGACAAACACTGGACCGAAGCGGCCCACTGAAGCCAGGAACTCATTTTACATAGTTTTCCTTTTCCCATGTCACGCTGGTGTTTTACAGGAGGATAAACTTGTGACAAAACCAAACTAATTTAAATACATAACTTTCAAATTAGAATATCCATGATGGTCTAGTTATTTAGGTCACTTTCAGAGCCATTCATTGGTTTCCCCAAACAGATTCACTCTTGGCCTTTATTTGAACCCATGCATGCTGAATGCCTATCGGTTAATAAAATACCAATCAAGCAGCTGTCTACAATCCACCAGAAAATGTCATCTCTGTGATCAAATATCTTTCCAGAGACTTTGCTCCTGGCCCGGCAGCAGCAGCAGCCTTCGGGGGCCTCCCCGCGTGTAAAGGCCCATCTCCATAGGGGCCAGGACGCCGCTGCTCCTCTCGCTGCCGGTGGAAGTCAGGCTCTTGCGCAGGATCTCGAGAAAAGCACTTCGCGGACCCACGCGCAGGAGGAGACTGGTGTGCGGCAAGGTTTATTGGGGCGGAATCTGCTCCTGGCTTTCCAATGTCCATTTCCGTCTGTCCCACCATGGAAAACATCCAACCGTGTCTTCAGCAGGCTGAAGCAAAGGCCAGCGTGCAGAGTTTCTGTTTCGTTTTGGAGCTTAGTCCTTTGACCCTGTGCGGTCTAGTGGGAGGCGACAGGGCTGCCGGACCACGTGGTTGCTCGTGTTCCCGAGCAAGACAGTGAATGCGGACCGAACAGGCGAGCGCGGCTCACCGAGAGTGAGGGCGGTGGGGGAGAGAGAGGGAGAGCTTCTTTGCTCCCCAGGGTTATAACCAGGAGCTTCTTCAAAACGACCAAACAGCTTTCCAACCTTTTGTGGGCTTATCAGGATGGATCCACCCTTCCTTTGACTGGCGGGTCTCTATGGCCAAACACCTCCGCCAGTTTGACTTCCGCTGCTGCTCCTGCTCTTCCCTCTCCCTGCACCCCCACCAGTCCAGTGTCCCTGGGCGAGCAGCGCTCCTGGGGGTACTTCCTGTGTTCCTGGGATTAAGGCTCCTTGGCGGTGGCTCTCTGGAGTGTGGGAATGAGTCTGTAAAGGCTCTAGCTCCCTGGCTGGGCAAGCAGGCTTATGCTCCTCAGTTTATTAAGCTCAATGTCTAATTGCCTTTGCTCTTTTTCCTATTAATAACTAGTTAACTACCAGGGTGATCCAAAGCCAGGTATTTCTGTCTTCTAGGTCAGCTCATGTCCTCCTCCTCTTACTCCTTGATTCTTGAGGACCCAAGGCTGGGAGGCCAGGAGCAGGAAGGTGACCAGGGCTTAGCTGAATGAACAAACGTTGCCTCCAGGTGTACTGGGCATGATATAGAGACTCAGGGAAGCTCGGTCTCCACAGCAGAGCTTCAGAGATCAGATCGAAGTTCGCAACATGCCCTGGGCTCCTCTCCGCCTCACCCTCTGCACAGGTGAGGCCGACCTGCCCTGGGATGGTGGGATCCACGCCCAGGTCTGCCCCGCTTCCCTCTCTCATCACAGTGACCTGTGGTCCTGCTCTCACTCTCCTCTGTCCTCCTGACGGTGTCTGTGGCCCGGCAGGGCTCGCTTACCCATCCTCAGTGGCCAAGTTCCTGGGACAGATGGCCACCCTCACCAGCCCTGGAAACAAAAACCATGTTGGCTACCAGATGAGGGGACTGGAGCAGCACCAGAGCCACATCCCCCAAGTTCTGAACCCCAGGAATTGTAACGGGCCCTCTGGGGTCTCTTGGAGATTCTCTGGCCTTGGGACACGCAGCACGGTGTCCCTGACTGGGCTCCAGCCTGAGGCCAAGGCTCAGCACTACCTGTCAGCGTGGGACGGCGGCCTCCGTGGGCACACAGAGCTCCGGGCCAGTGGGGGAGTGAGACACAAACCCTGAGCGTCCTGTCTTCGCCCTGCATGTGGGGACCTAAGAGAGCACCACCTGACTGTTTCAGGGGAAGACAAGGGTGGGGTTCCAGTTGACAGCGGTGCACACTACTCAGGACTATTAAGAATAAGGTAAGTGAAAAGAAAGTATACCTGCACAGTCAGCCCAGTTATATAGGCACTATAATGGTGAATATATTTGTGGCTCCATGATCAAATATTCACGTAAGTTAACAAGTGGTAAAAATGGACTTCACTGTTTAAGTAAGGAAATATATATTTTCTCAGATTTTTAACCTTATTTGGAGTCACTGGATACACCAGCTCAGAGGGCCACCTCTCTGACCTGCAGCGGTCCTCACCCTGGGTCGTCAGCAAGCAGCCTCCCCTCTTCTGGCCTGGGCGCCTGCTCTGCCCTCTGACTCGAGGGCTCTTCCCCACTCTGCCCTGGTGATCACCTGCCTTCTCCTAAAGATCCAACCTAACTCCATCCTTTTTAAATATTCATCCCAAAATAGTTTTTATACATTCTAGAGAGCAGGGGAGGGAGGGAGGGAAGGGGGGAGAGAGAGAGAGAGAGAGAGAGAGAGAGAAACGTTGATGTGAGAGGAAATATTGATCGGTTGCCTCTTGTATGTGCCCAGACAGGGGATCGAAGCCACAGCCTTTTGGTGTATGGGACAGAGTTCCAATCACCTGAGCACCCGGACAAGGCTACACTCCAAGGTTTCGAACGGGCTCCTTGGGCCCGCCCACTCCATGAATAGCGCAACATGCACACGGAGAAATGTCACCACACATGCTCCTGTTGCACCTGCTATCTGTCTTTTACATAAATGTTCAGTGTCTGGCACAGCAAACGGGGTTGGAGCTGTACGGGTGCAGTGCACAAAAACCGACGATTTGGAAAAATTGTTTTCCATGGAGATGAATGTTCAAATGTGAGCGAATTACTGTTCCCATAGAGACTTAGAAAGGTCCTCTCTCACCTATTGGGAGTAACATCAGTAAAGACCAGTGTGAAAAGACCAGGCTGTGTAGTGTGTGTAGGGCCCACCCAGTGGCTGGAGGAGGAGGTGGGGGAGGCCCCTGTGACCAGCAGGGGGAGCAGCGCCCTGTGTGGCAGTGTGGGTGCTGAGCCAGACCGCTGGTACGCCACTCAGGGCGTCTGGAGGAGTTGGGCAAACTGTGTCCTCACTCATGTGTGACCCTCCTCCCTCTCTGAGACCCCCATTACTCCATGAGTTCCTGGGTCTAGCTCTCACACCTCAGGGCTTCAAATGTGGGTCCTCTCCTTCTTTTTCACTGTGGAGTCTTCGGCCAAGTCCGGGGCAGGGTGGAGATTGTAGACACGGAGGATCCAGAAAGCATTTCCAAGGAGGCAGTGAGCTTCCAGAAATACGGCTCGGCCTTGGGCTGAATCCGCCCACAGAACCACAGGAGACAGAGCTCTCAGTGCTCATGTACTGGGCCTTTGTCACAATTTACAGAAAGGGGCTCCTGGGGCCCCAGAGGACCCGACTGCTCCTCCGTTCCACACGGACCGGTGCTGTGACACCTGACTCCCAGCTCTCTGTCTCCGTGTATCGGTCACTGGTCAGACGGTCACCCCTTTCTGCACCGCAAGTCTCTGCAGTGGGGGTTGTCCGGGCTCTGAGACAGAAGCCCCGTAGTGGGACGAGTTATGTTCCTGAGGACGCAGCCTGAATGGGAGGCAGGTTGTCACTTCAGGCCCGGGGGGCGGGGGTGGGTCCGAGCTCAGAGGGTTCTCTTCACCCCCGGGCACACGGGCCAATGATTTCCCCTCTCCTCTTGTTCCGTCCCTTGCTCCACTGCCACTGACTCTTTCCAGGTCTAGGCAGCGTTGCTGGCACGTCACTCACTGGGGAGATCTCTGCTGTCACTTCTGCACCAGCCCCAGGTGTCTAAAGCCATATAGCACACATTTATCTGATAATATATAAAACGTGTACACATATATGGCTTACATGAACTTGCCGTTGAATTTGTTACATGTTTTTCACGACAAAGGGAGGCAATATATATATATTATGTACCCCCTTATTATTGTGGTGCATAACATTACATGTTTCTCCCAATGAAACCCAACACTTACCTTGGGTTAAATGACATCTAGTAACTGCACACTCACTTCTTATTCTGGTTCCCTTTGATGATATTTTATTTGGGGCACCTGCGTCAGTACTTAACGTCACTGGTCCATAATTTCCTGGTGCATTTCCCACTGTGACAACTGCTTCAAAGAGAACAAACACATTTTCCATCTCTTTAAGTGTTACCAAAAATTACGACAAAAATAATTTGGAATCATCCTATCTGTGACGATGTGTTGGATGTTCCAGTGAAAAAATCCATTCTGTGAAGCAGGTCCACAACATTTTTGACTTTCATGAGAATATTGATCTATTATTTCATTTTTGATGTGGCTGGCATTTCATCTTCCAAGGAAAGTATACATTTTATCTATTTGTAAATAAAGGTTAGAAATCTTAGCTTTATTATTTAAAAAAATGATTTTTACACATATGACCACCGGGTGGTGCTGTGGGACACCCTTGTGGTACTCATGCAGCTGCTCAGTGAGGACTTGACTGTTCACTCTTCCAGGGGCCTGGGCCTGGTGGCCAGGCTTTGTGGTCTCTGAAGAGGATGCAGCAGCTGTTTCCCCTCTGGCCTGGCAGAGTCCCCTAAGCAGAGATCCTGTGTGGTCCCATGGGTATTTCCCCCCAGGGCTCTACAGGTGGTGAAGCCAAACTCCATATTCCTCGGTCTGGGGTGTGAGCTGAGCTTCAGCACCAGGCTCAGGGAGGGGCTGGGCAGCCCCTGGGTGGGCACACATTTGCATGGACGGCCCCTCCCCTGGCAGAGGGTGGGGAGAAAAGGAGGCCTGGGCAGCCCAGCCCCACTGTGGGCTCAGGGGCTGTGTGCACCATGGCCTGGACCCCTCTGCTCCTCGTGCTCCTCTCTCACTGCACAGGTAGGGAGGGGCCAGGGGACCAGGGCTCAGTTGCCAAGTTTATTCCCTTCCTGCTCCATCTTCTGAGTAACTTCTCCTGTTTCCTGCCCCATCACTGACAAGTGTCTGTGTTTGCAGGTTCCCTCTCCCAACCTGTGCTGACTCAGCCGCCCTCCCTCTCTGCATCTCTTGGAGCCACAGCCAGACTCACCTGCACCCTCAGCAGTGGCTTCAGTGTTGGCAGCTATGCTGTAGCCTGGTTCCAGCAGAAGCCAGGGAGCCCTCCCCGGTATCTGCTGTACTACCATACAGACTCCGACAAGCACCAGGGCTCCGGGGTCCCCAGCCGCTTCTCTGGATCCAAAGACGCCTCGGCCAACGCAGGGATCCTGACCATCTCGGGGCTGCAGCCCGAGGACGAGGCCGACTATTACTGTGCTACATGGGACGGGAACACCAAGAATGCACAGTGTGTCAGACACAGCAGGAAGTGAGACAGAAACCTCCTCTCAGCTCTCCAGGCCTGGTGCAGCCACCCCGGCCGGTGGCTCTGACCCACTCTAGCTGAGCGCTGACTGTGCGGTCAGATCTTCCTTCTGCACCTGAGTTTCCTTGGACCAGTAGTTCTGACAATGTGACGTCTTTTCCTTCAGTTCAACTTTTAGAATGGGTCTTGCCCATATGTTCTCACTGTGTTAACTTCTGCACAGACAGAAATTCCTCGCTGAGAGAGAACAATTTCCCACTGGAGACTTTTGAGGAGGTCAAGTCAGGTTGATCCCGGCCAAGGCCAGCTCAGACTGGAGGGGCAACTGAGACGGGATTCTAGTCTGAGTGCTCAAGTCTGAATTGGGTGATGCAAAGCAACACGCATAAACCATGCCCTGTTGTATATACTAGCAGTGAGCTCTCAGAATGTAAAAATAACAGCAGCACTGCTACCGTAGGCTGCTGGCAGTCGAAGCAAGGTCCTGGCTGGCTTCCTTCAGTCATGGGCCATGTGGACGCTTCCCAGAGCACAGGTCGGAGGGCTGGGACCCAGGGAAGCTGGTTGGACTCCAAGGGGCTCCCCAGGGTGCCAGGGCACCTTGTCCAGCATCAGGGTATGGGCTGAGGACTGTGGGTCTCCAGGGTCCCTGACAGTGTGTCCTGCAGCCCCCACCTCTTCCCCACTGACCCAGATACCACAGAGAATCAGGGAGCTCGGGGAGTCTCTTCCCCATTGGCAAGGGTGGCGGTAAGGGAGACGCTTACACTGAGCCGCCAATAGCTGGGAGGATGAATGGGCATCACCCAACCTACCGAGCACCAGCGATACAGTAGGACAGAGGAGAAGCGGCCTCCCCTTCCCACACCTGTAAGAACTTCGGGCTTGCGCAGGAAGGGGAGACGGGCTTTGAGTCAGGAGTCTGCCTGTCTCCCAGGTGGCACCTAAAGGAACCTCTGTCTTTTGCACCAACTGCTGTCTCACCAATTTGGCTTTCCTTGGAGCAGGCACCAGACACCACTTGTTCGGTGTCAGGACTATTTGTAACAGCATGCCTATGAAATACTTAAGGGTCAATGTGAAAGACAGGATACTCTGATACAGTGAAAAGTGCAAAACATGGCAAGAAATTTAAACTTAAGTATCTTGGTTTGTGGTTCCAAATTTTCAGTGTGCCCAAGACAACAGTTTGTCCCACGTGGAAGGACGTGCAGTCAGTTAACTGCAAGGTCTTCCAGTACCTGTGCTGCGGAGGGGCTGTGGGTGTGAGGCTAGTTCCAGGGCCGAGATCAGGGCTCAGGTCGTCTCCCCCACGTCCTGGATTCCCCTTCTCCTCACGGATCACACACGATGCAGGTGAAGCTCCTTGACGCTCTTGCTCGCTCAGGCTGCCCTCCCCGGCTCTGCCCGCTCCCTGCAGTGAGGTCCCTGCCCTGTGCACACAGGTCCCTGCCTCTCTCCCTGCTCATGGAGCCTCCTTCAGGGCCTGGGACCCGGGACAGACAGTGAGGAGCTACTGTCCTGGCAGAGGCAGCAGCAGGGATAGAGCAAGGTGATTTTGACCCATGAAGTCCCTGAAATCTCATCAGCGCTCTGAGCCCACGGAAACCATCCCAACCTCTGGGAATGTTGGTTCTCAAGGGAATGAAGCTGGGGACAAAGAAGCAGGGACGCCACATCCCACTCCGTCTTTATTTACGGCTTCCAGGTTCCTGCCTGTAGGCTGTGCTGGCACATGCACCCACCAGGTGGGGCCGGGTCTCAGGAACAAGGACACCTGTGGCCGAGAAAACAGGACCACAGATGTGGACAGTGTGGCTCGGGGACAGCAGCAGCCCTGGAGTGGGCGACCTGGGAGATCTGTCTCAGAGCTTTTGGGATGGAAACTGCGGCTTCAGGTTTGGCAGGGAATCCTGTCCACACGTGTTTCACGTCCAGTCCCACGAAGAGGCTGATGTGTAGGACCTGATAGAGAATGCTTTCATCCATGGGTTCCCGCTGTGAGGACTGAACACACGACTCTCCCCCTCGCTCTGTGGTCCCACCATCTGTGGTCAGTTCCCTTCATCCAACTTGACATCAGAAGTGACTCGGTTGTTCAATCTCGGACCACCCTCTGAGGATCTGAAGGGTCTCTCAGCGTCTCTGGTTTTGAGGAGAACTGAACCGTTTCTAATTTCACATCCCCGTCTGTTTACTCTGCCAGGCTGACCCTTTATCCGGGAACACAGGCTCCCTCTGGACAATCAGTGGAGGAGTCAGTGGGAGGCTGACGCCAATGTCCTCAGCTCAGGAGTGAGGAACCTACCGGAATCTGACACGAGGATCCAACCGTCTCATATCGGTCTCAATCAGGAACCCACAGATGTGGGGACCTTTCCCCATCAGCACCAACCCCTGTGTGGGCTCTTTCTGTCCTCCTGAGGCCACAAGCGGTCCCCTCCCCCCTGGCGTCCTGGGCCCGACCCCCTGCTCTGCACAAAGTGCTCCCCGTCAGCACCTGCCCACGGACCCTGGGCTCCCCGGGAGGACGGGGCCCCCTGCAGGCCCAGGAACGCAGGGGCGGCTGCTGGGAGCCCCAGGGATCAGCTCAGCTGGGGGAAGGCAGGGCCCGGGTGCCTGTGGACCACGGTCCTCAGTGCTGAGTTCGCCCTCGTCCTCCCGCTGAGCCGGGATTTCAGAGTGCGGCTCGTCACACAGCGCAGAGCAAATCTGTGACCGTTCCTGTGGCAAAGGAGCCGGTTGTCCTCATCACGTCGTCCCTGGAGGCCCTTCGTGAGGCCTGTCCGCTTCTGGGACGTTTCTGCAAGTGGAAGAAAAAGGCTCCACAGCAGGTGCTGGGAATCGAACATGAGAAGTGAGTGAGTGTGAAGCTTTGTCGTCAACCAAAGACACGCAAGCGGGGGTCGGTCGTGGGGGGAAGGGAGTATATGTGTTTCAAGGTGAACTTTTTTTGGCTATTTATTTTAAAATTGACACAGGACCTCTGTCCTGACCATGGAACAGCCAAGGGGGACATGGGCAGAATCACCCCGGGGAGTCTGGGTAGAGCATAAAGTCTGCCCTCAGGTGATGAGGAAGCTAGCTGAGGGCACACCTGGCCTGGCGTTAAGGCAGGATAAAGGTGAGCAGAATGGTGGGGGCAGAAGCTGTCTCTGATGGCTCTGGTCACCATGTGGCACTGTAGTCTCTACCTGCATGAACACCAGGGGGCGCTCAGAGCTTATTCCAGAGGGTTCTGGTGTGAGAGAGGTGTTTTCAGCCCCCAGCTCCGCTGTGCCCTCTCAGTACTCTGAGCCCCACACAGCTCTATCCCTGCCCACCCTTCTGATGTCAGAAAGAGGAGCCTGACCCAGGGACCAGTGAGGGATCAGAAATCTGGGGGTCTCATTTGCATAAATGGACCCTCCCTCTCTCAGACTATGAAGAGGGGAAGGGAGAGGTTTGGGGGAAGCTCTGCTCCAGCTGTGGGGCCACAGAAGGCAGGACGCAGGGATGGTCTCCACTATGGCCTGGTCCCCTCTCCTGCTCACCCTCCTCGCTCACTGCACAGGTGACCGAATATGGGGACAGGGGATGAGGCCCTGGGCAAAACTCACGCTGTACTTTCTTCTTTATCTCTAGACCCCTGATCACCATCTCTGTGTGTCTGTCTCCTCCAGGGTCCTGGGCCCAGGCTGTGCTGACTCAGCCGCCCTCGGTGTCTGGGAACCCAGGGCAGAGGGTCACCATCTCCTGCACTGGAAGCAGCTCCAACATTGGGGGTAATTCTGTGCAGTGGTACCAACAGCTCCCAGGAAAGGCCCCCAAACTTTTCATATATGGTGATAACAATAGTGAGTCTGGAGTCCCTGAACGATTTTCCGGCTCCAAGTCTGGCAACTCAGCCACCCTGACCATCAATGGGCTGCAGGCCGAGGACGAGGCTGATTACTACTGCTCAGCATGGGACGATAGTCTCGATGCTCCCACAGTGCTGCAGGCCTGTGGGGAAGTGAGACAAGAACCCCCGTGTCATCTGTGAGCTGGGTGAACACTGCAGCCGCTGCTGCTCAGGCTCGGCCTGTGCCCTGTGACTCCTGCTCATTCTCTCCTGCTGTCCTGGGCCCAGGTTCCCCCAGGGACCCTGTCTGGGAGGGAAGGATTCTCCTCTCTCTTCTGTCTTTAATGTTACACACAGCAGCACGTTTCCAGACTGAGGGTCCAAACAAAACTGAAAGGCCAGCTCCCTCCAGCTGGGGAGAGTTGAGTTTCAGACTGGTTTGTATTCATTACTTTTTGTAATGGTAACACAAATGTAACATTGTGTTGGGCCTCTGAACCTACCCTGGGGCCTGAGCACTGTGTGCGCTGTGCATGAAGGATGGGTCAGCTGTTTGCATCTCATATTCTAATGTCCTTCAGGGTAATCAGTGCTGACCTGCTGTTTTGTCTTCTGATATTGAGTGCAGAAGATGGCCATTTCTGAGTGTAAAATGATAACAGATGGTGGTTTCCAGAGCTGTGGGATGAAAGGGAGTGGCCCATGTGGGTAAAGGGAGTGAAAGGGTCCAGCTTCCAGTTGTGAAATGAATGGTTCTGGGGACGTCACGGACAGCACAGGGACTAGGGCAGAGATGCTGTGGCCGTGGGGGTGTGAACGCAGCTGAACGAGCAGACCCCCGACATTCTCAGCGCAAGAAATCCTACAATGCGTTATCACGTGTAGTGAGGGGAGTCAGGTAGACTTACCTAGTGGTGATTTTGTAATGCATATCCATATAGAACAATAGTGTTGTACAAGAGACACTCATCGATGTTGTATGTGAATTAACCTGAGTTAAAAAGATCCAATAAATAAATTATAAAAATAAATTCAAAACCTCGGATCACGGAGAAGCCTGCATGGGAAACTTTACGGGTCTTTACTCCTCGTTCCCCCAGTCACACAGCAGCCACAGCCCTGTGCCCGGGTGTCGGTAACCGCCGTCCTCAGACTCGCCCCAGCTGGGAGCTGCGATGACGCCCTCCCACAGGGGGCCTGTTTGGGAGAGGCCGTTTTTATTCCGAGTGCGATTGCAGTTACGTCACACTCTGGAAGAGGCACAGCTCTCGAGTAGTGTGGACGTGCGCTGTACACGGGCGTTTGCGGAGGAAGAAGGCACTCTGTGAACACAAGGTGTTTCTGCGGGGGCAATGGGATTATTCCTCGTGACACTGTAATGGCACCCACATGACGCCGTGGCTTTGCCATACTCTCTGAAAACTTCATAGCACAGTGACAGAACCTTAATGTAGGCACATGAAATGTAATGGAGAAAATCGAGGATCCCATGGCGGAAGTTTTAACTGAATCTTATTGAGGCGACTCTTCCAATAAATAACATACAAGCACTTTAAGTTGGGTAAGTGGTGACTAATTATAAACTTTTAATAAAGACTTTTCCAAGTAATTAAATTTTTTCTAGATCTTTCTACATGTGTGTGCCCTTTTTACTCTTAGAGAAATGCCACAATGTGATTTGACAGGGTCCCTGAGAACTTTGACTGTGAACTTGAGGACAGACCCCCAGGAGGGATCGCAGCTCACAGTGTGGGGGGACTGAGGGTCTCCTGCGGGAGGAGTAACGACAGACAAAGGTTCACACAGGGTCGCACACTAGGGGTGAGCAGGGGAGCTTTCTCCCCAGAGCCACCCCCTCCCCATAGAGAAGGGCCCCTTTCTCCTCAGTTCTGCTGGGGACCTGCAGGGAAGGAGACTCTAACAACCAGGGAGGAACGAACCCGTGTCCTGCACAGAAAGGGACATGCCTGCCTGGGGCCGGTCACTGCTCTGGACTTGATACTGGTCTAAGGGTTTGTGTAAGAGTCACCAGGTCATTCTGAGCATGGAAAGTCCAGGGAGGTGTGCAGAAGCCATCCTGAGGTCTCCGAGGACAACAGTGATGTGCCCTGGGGTGATGGAGAGGCCACAAGATGGGACACGTGGCCTGGCCCTAAGACAGTTTTCAGTGGGCAGAAAGTGGAAGTCAGAGGTTGTCTCTTCTGGGTTCTGGTCACCACACACAATGGTGAGCCTGGGCCTGGGCACTAGAGGGCGCTCGGGTGTTGTTCCTGAGGGGACTGGGGTGATTTGAGCTGGGAGCAGCCAGTTGTGGCTTAGAGATGTGACTTCCCCAATGCACAGGTCTCACAAGTCCCACCCCTGCAGACACACCTGGGGCTCAGGCAAAGGCAGGTGGTTTGGGCTCAGGGAGGACTCAAATAGCTGAGGAGGCGGGATGGGGGAATCATTTGCATAAATAGGTCTTCCTCTCTCAGAGTACAAAGGGAAGGGACAGATGTTGGGAAACCCTGCTTCAGCTGAGGGGCCAGAGAAGGCAGGACGCAGGGATGGACTCCACCATGGCCTGGTCCCCTCTCCTGCTCGCCCTCCTGGCTCACTGCACAGGTGACCGCATATGGGGACAGGGCATGGGCCCTGGGGAAACTCATGCTGTCCTTTCATCTTTGTCTCTAGACCCAGAATCCCCATCTCTGTGTGTCTCCCTCCTGCAGGGTCCTGGGCCCAGTCTGTGGTGACTCAGCCACCCTCAGTGTCGGGGAACCCAGGACAGACGGTCACCATCTCCTGCACTGGAAGCAGCTCCAACATCGGGGGTAATTATGTGCACTGGTACCAACAGCTCCCAGGAAAGGCCCCCAAAGTCCTCATCTATGATAATAGCAACCGATACTCAGGGGTCCCTGACCGATTCTCTGGCTCCAAGTCTGGCAGCTCAGCCACCCTGACCATCACTGGGCTCCAGGCCGAGGACGAGGCCGATTATTACTGCCAGTCCTATGACGACAATCTCAGTGGTCCCACAGTGCTGCAGGGCCGTGGGGAAGTGAGACAAGAACCCCCGTGTCATCTGTGAGCTGGGTAAGCACTGCAGCTGCTGCTGCTCAGGCTCGGCCTGTGCCCTGTGACTCCTGCTCATTCTCTCCTGCTGTCCTGGGCCCTGGTTCCCCAGGGCTACTGTCTGGCATTGAAGGATGCCTCTCTCCCTTCTGTCCTCAGGGTCACTCACAGCAGCACTTTCCCAGACTAAGTGCCTTAAATGAAACTGAAAGTCCATTTTCCCACAAGATGCAGACAGTTTAGTTCCAGACTGGTTTGTACTCAGTTTTCCTGTGATGTTTTTTTTTTTTTTTTTTTTTTTTTTTAAGATTTTATTTATTTATCTTTAGAGGGGAAGGGAAGGAGAGAGGGAGAGAAACATCAATGTGCGGTTGCCTCTTGTATGTCCCCTGCCGGGAACTGGCCTGGCAACCCAGGCATGTGCCCTGACTGGGAATCGAACCTCGATCCTTCGGTTCGCAGGCCCGTGCTCAATCCACTGAGCTACACCAGCCAGGGCTCCTTGTGATGTTAAAACAAATGTAACATTGTGTTTGGCTCCTGAACCTACCGTGGGGCCTGAGCACTGTGTGCGCTGTGGGTGAAGGATGGGTCCGCTGGTTGCTACTCATATTCTAATGTCCTTCAGGGTAATCACTGCTGAGTGCTTTGTTTTGTCTTCTGATTTTCAATAAATTTTCTGTAAAATATGTCACTGTAGAAGCATGAAATGATAACAGATTGGTGGTTTCCAGATGTCTGGAGTGAAGGGGGTGGCCATGTGCATAAAGGTAGTGAAGGGGACCAACTTCCAGTTGTGAAATAAATGGCTCTGGGGACATCACGGACAGCACGGGGACTTCAGTGGAGATGCTGGATTGTGTGTGTGTGAACGCAGCTGAATGAGCAGACCCAAAACATTTGCAACACAAGAAATAATAAAAATTGTTACCATGTGTAGTGATGGAAGTTAAGTAGACTTATCTTGGTGATGAATTTGCAATATCTATCAACATAGAATGATGATGTTGTGCAGGTAAAACTAATATAATATTGTATATCAATTATACCTCAATTAAAAGGTTACAGTAAATAAAATGAAATTATAAAAATAAATCCCAAATTTCTGTTCAGAGAAACACCTGCCTGTGAAAGTTTAAAGTATCGTTATTAACAGTCTCCCCAACGCGAAAGCAACCGAAATTGCGTGCGTGGGCGTGTGTCACAGCTGTGTGTGGGCCCGCCCCGAGCTGGGAGCAGCGGTGAGGTCCTCCAACAAGTGGCCTGTTTTTAAAAGGTGATGTGATTCACATTACAATTCTAATGATGTCACATTTTGGAAGAGGCAAAACTCTAGGAGAGTGTGAACATCTGTTGTAAATTTGTGTGAAAACAAAGAAGGAGCAACAGAATTATTCTATATGACACTATAATGGCCCCAAATGGCTCTACGACCTTGTCAAATGCATTGGAAACTGTGAAGCACAATGACAGACCTTAACGTGTGCATATGACTTGCAGTTTAGGAGGTTGAGGGTCCCGTGGTGGAATGCGGAAGGTGACAGGGACCCATCAGTTTGCACTGTGAAGGCATGAGTCACTGCCCTTGGTGGGGGGTGGGGAAGAAAATTACTGACCAAGGACCTGTGACAGTGAGGGCGCTGTCACACTAATAGCAAAGGAAACTGCACATGAAACTGTGCTCCAGGTGACTGAGTGGATGCCCAGGGGGTACAGGTAACAGTGCAAGTGTGGCTGGGCTGTGCACCGTCGTTACATAATCACAGGAGTGGGTGGGCACCGGTGGGAGCTAGACTGCTCTCCTTATTAATGGAAATTGACACCTATCACCAGGGGAGGACCCTGACCGATTGAAGGGGTGACCTGCTAGAGCTGCAGACAGCAGTGGGAACTGATGTTCAGCGTCGTGGAGGCAGGAGATTGCACACAGGAGTATTTATAAACGTGCGCGCTCCTGCATCGCTGTGCTCAGAGGTGTTTCTTTGTTCTGTCCTTTCACGGACTTGATAGTGAGGGCCCCCGTGGTGATGAGTCTGCCAGAGATTGGCTCCTAGACCGTTCTCAACAAATGTGTACCCACAGTTTTCACCATCGTTTATAAAATAGTGTGAGTGTTAAAGCCATTTTATTCTGGAACCTGGTGCACATTTGCGGTCTTTGATCATAAGGAAAAGGAGCAGACAAGGTCATGCTGGGAGGCCCCTGAGGATGGATGGCGGTGACCTGGGCACAGAGTCTCCCAGGGAACCACGCTCTCGGTGCAGGGCTCACTCGTTCCAGGTGGAGATACCGACGGACAGTGAGGGTTCACGCCACCACCCACTGGGCACCCACGGGGGCGTCCTTTCTCTACCTCCTGATCCCTGGACAGAAGGGCCCCAAATTCTCAGCTTCTGGGGGATCTGGAGGGAAGGGAGCTCTGGCTGCAAAGAAGATTCAATATAAGTGACAATGTGTGTCCAACATAGAACGGGTCATGAATTATGGGGGCGGTCATGTTCTGGACTTGCTCCTGGTCTCAGAGAAGTTTGTGTAAGGTACGGGACCTCTGTCCTGACCACGGAACAGTCAAGGAGGACACCGACAGACTCACCCTGGGGTGTCTGTGTAGAGCAAAATGTCTGCCCTGAGACAATGACGAAGCCCCTGAGGGTCTGGCTGGCCCTGCTGTAAGGCAGGAGGCCAGGGGTAGAGGAGAGGGGCAGGAGAAGCTTTCTCTCCTCACCATAGGGCACCGTGGTGTGTCTCTGTCTGAACACCAGGGGGAGCACAGAGCCTGCTTCGGAGAGGTCTGGGAGAGATGAGAGCTGGACTCCTGGGCAATGCAGGTGCCCTGTGCTCAAGGCTCACAGCTGTGTCCTCCCCTTGCTCTGAGCCCCTAACCCTGCCCACCCTTCTGAGGACAGAAAGAGGGGCCTGAAGCTGGGACCAGTGAGGGATGAGCAGTCTGTGGTGTCTCATTTGCATAAGCGGGCCCTCCCTCTCTCAGAGTATGAAGAGGGGAAGGGAGAGGTTTTGGGGGCAGCTCTGCTCCAGCTGTGGGGCCACAGAAGGCAGGACGCAGGGATGGACTCCACCATGGCCTGGTCCCCTCTCCTGCTCACCCTCCTGGCTCACTGCGCAGGTGACTGGATAAGGGGCCAGGGGAAGGGCGCCGGGAAGATGTCTTCCTCCTCTTGTCTCTAGACCCCTGATCCCCATCTCTGTGTGTCTCCCTCCTCCAGGGTCCTGGGCCCAGTCTGTGCTGACTCAGCCGCCCTCCGTGTCTGGGAACCCAGGGCAGAGGGTCACCATCTCCTGCACTGGAAGCAGCTCCAACATTGGGGGTAATTCTGTGCACTGGTACCAACAGCTCCCAGGAAAGGCCCCCAAACTCTTCATATATAGTGATAGCATTCGTGAGTCTGGAGTCCCTGAGCGATTTTCCGGCTCCAAGTCTGGCAATTCAGCCACCCTGACCATCACTGGGCTGCAGGCCGAGGACGAGGCTGATTACTACTGCACAGTATGGGACGATAGTCTCAATGGTCCCATAGTGCTGCAGGGCCATGGGGAAGTGAGACAAGAACCCTGTGTCATCTGTGAGCTGGGTGAGCACTGCAGCCGCTGCTGCTCAGGCTCGGCCTGTGCCCTGTGACTCCTGCTCATTGTCTGGCTGCTGTCCTGGGCCCAGGTTCCCCAGGGACCCTGTCTGGGAAGAAAGGATTCTCCTCTCTCTTCTGTCTTTAATGTCACTCACAGCAGCACTTTCCTAGACCAAGGGATCAATCAAAACTGAAAGTCCGTCTCCCCTCCAGCTGGGGACAGGTGACGTTCAGATTCCTTTGTATTAGTATTTCCTTGTGATTTTCAATAAATAAAACATTGAGCAGGGCCCCGGAGCCTATCCTGGGGCCTGAGCCCCGTGTGTGCTGTGGGTGAAGGATGAGTGAGCCCATTTGCATCTCGGATGATAATGTCCTTCACTGCGATCAGTGCTGACTGCTTTGTTTTCTCTTCTGATTTTTAGTACAAAATGCAGGCTCATAAAGGTATAAACGTAGAACAACGTGGTGGTGTCCAGACGTGGGAGATGATGGGGGTGGGTTACGTGGGTAAAGGGAGTGAAAGCGGACCAACTTCCAGCTGTGAAATGACTGGTTCTGGGGACGTCACGGACAGCACGGGGACCACGGTGGGGATGCTGTGACCGTGGTGTGTGAACGCAGCTGGACAAGCACACCCCAGACATTCTCAGCACAAGAGATAATAATAATTGTAACTGTGTTTAAGGACAGAGGTCGACCTGTCTCACTCTGGTGGTGATTTTGCAATATATTCATATAGAATGATAATGTTGTAGCCCTAAAACTTATATAGCCTTGTATGTCATTTATAAGGCAATAAAAAGGTACAGTATTAAAAATAAACCCAAATCTCTGTCCGCAGAAACACTTGCCCGTGAAAGTTTAAAGTATCTTTATTAACAGCCTCCCCAACATGAAAGCAACCGAAAGTGTGTGTGTGGGTGTGTGTTGAGCTGTTTGTGGACCCGCCCCGAGCTGGGAGCAGCGGTGATTTTCTCCAATAACTGGCTCATTTTAAAAGGCGATGTGATTCGCAGTGGGATGCTAACGATGTCCTATGTGGAAAGAAACAGCTGTAGAGAGAGCATGAACATCTCTGGGACACATGGTTTTAGAAGGAGAAGAGCTCACTGTGTGAACGAACACAAGGTATTTCCTGAGGAGGGATAAAATTTTTTTGTATATCATAATGTACTGGCACTTAAGGGCACTGTGACCTTGTCAAATGCATTGGAAACTGTGCAGCATAATCACAGAACTTAACGTGTGCACAGCAAGTGCAGCTTAGGAGGCTGAGGGTCCCGTGGTGGAATGGGGAAGGTGACAGGAGCCCATCAGTTTGCACTGAGAAGGCCTGAGCCACTGTCCTGCAGGGCTGTGGGGGGAGGAAAGTTACTGACTGATGTACCTGTGACAGTGAGGGCGCCTGTCACACTACGAGCAAAGGAAACTGCTCAGAAAACTGTGCTCCAGGTGACAGAGTGGATGCCCAGGGGGTACAGGTAACAGTGCAGGTGTGGCTGTGCTGTGCACTGTGGTTACATAATCACGGGAGTGGGTGGGCACCAGTGGGAGCCAGACTGCTCTCCTTATTAACGGAAATTGACACCTATCACCAGGGGAGGACCCTGACCGATTGAAGGGGTGACCTGCTAGAGCTGCAGACAGCAGTGGGAACTGATGTTCAGTGTCCTGGAGGCAGGAGATGGCACACAGGAGTATTTATAAACGTGCGCGCTCCTGCATCGCTGTGCTCAGATGTGTTCCTTTGTTCTGTCCTTTCACGGACTTGACAGTGAGGCCCCCGTGGTGATGAGTCTGCCAGAGATTGGCTCCTAGACCGTTCTCAACAAATGTGTACCCACAGTTTTCACCATCCTCTACAAAATAGTTTGAGTGTTAAAGTCATTTTATTCTGGACCCTGGTGCACATTTGCGGTCTTTGATCATAAGGAAAAGGAGCAGACAAGGTCACGCTGGGAGGCCCCTGAGGACGGATGGCGGTGACCCGGGCACAGAGTCTCCCAGGGAACCACGCTCTCGGTGCGGGGCTCACTCGTTCCAGGTGGAGATACCGACGGACAGTGAGGGTTCACGCCACCACCCACTGGGCACCCACGGGGGCGTCCTTTCTCCACCTCCCGGTCCCTGGACAGAAGGACCCCCCCCATCTTCTCAGGGCTGTGGGGGGATCCACAGGGAAGGGAGGTCGGGCCCCAAGGGAGGGGACAATATAAGGAGAAAACATGTGTCCAGCACAGAAGGGGACCTGCCTTTCTGGGGGCGGTCACTGCTCTGGGCTTGCTCCTGATCTCAGAGAAGTTTGTATAAGACACAGGACCTCTGTCCTGACCCTAGAACAGCCAAGGGGGACATGGATAGACTCACCCTGGGGTGTCTGTGTAGAGCAAATGTCTGCCCTCCGGTGTTGAGGAAGCTAACTGAGAGCGCACCTAGCCTGGCTTTAAAGCAGGAGACTGCTGGGCAGAGCAGGGGGTGCAGAAGCTGTCTCTGATGGCTCTGGTCACAATGTGGCCCCATAGTCTGTATCTGTCTGAACACCAGGGGGCGCTCCTGGCCTGTTCCTGAGGGTTCCAGGGTGATACAGCTGGTTGCAGCCACCTAGCTCTACTTGTGCCCTCTGCTCAGGGCCCACAGCTGTGACCTCTCCACCCCTTAGTTCCCACACACCCCTAACCCTGCCACCTGCCTCCCCAGGCGACCTCACACAGAGGGGCCTGTCCCAGGGACCAATAAGGAATCAGAAAGGTGAGGGGCCTTATTTGCATGAGTGGGCCCTCCCTCTCTCAGAGTATGAAGAGGGGAAGGGAGAGGTGTGGGGGTAGCTCTGTTTCAGCTGTGGGGCCACAGAAGGCAGGACTCAGGGATGGACTCCACCATGGCCTGGTCCCCTCTCCTGCTCACCCTCCTCGCTCAATGCACAGGTGACTGGATGAGGGGACAGGGGAAGGGTGCCGGGAAGATGTCTTCCTCCTCTTGTCTCCAGACCCCTGATCCCCATCTCTGTGTGTCTCCCTCCTGCAGGGTCCTGGGCCCAGTCTGTGGTGACTCAGCCACCCTCAGTGTCTGGGAACCCAGGACAGAGGGTCACCATCTCCTGCACTGGAAGCAGCTCCAACATTGGGGGTAATTATGTGTACTGGTACCAACAGCTCCCAGGAAAGGCCCCCAAACTTTTCATATATTATGATAGCACGCGTGAGTCTGGAGTCCCTGAGCGATTTTCTGGCTCCAAGTCTGGCAACTCAGCCACCCTGACCATCACTGGGCTGCAGGCCGAGGACGAGGCTGATTACTACTGCGCAGCATGGGACGATAGTCTCAATGGTCCCACAGTGCTGCAGGGCCATGGGGAAGTGAGACAAGAACCCCTGTGTCATCTTTGAGCTGGGTGAACACTGCAGCCACTGCTGCTCAGCCTCAGCCTGTGCCCTGTGACTCCTGCTCATTGTCTCCTGCTGTCCTGGGCCCAGGTTCCCCAGGGACTCTGTCTGGGAAGAAAGGATTCTCCTTTCCCTTCTGTCCTTAATGTCACTCACAACAGCATTTTCCTAGACCAAGGGACCAACCAAAACCGAAAGTCTGTTTCCCTTTCAGCTGGGGACAGTCGACTTTGAGACTTGTTTGCATTAGTATTTCCATGTGTTGTTCAAATAAATGAAACGTTGTGTTGGGCCCCGGTGCCTACCGCGGGGCCTGAGCACCGCGTGTGCTGTGCGTGAAGGATGAGCCAGCGCTGCTGGTGTCTCGGATTGTAATGTACTTCAGTGTAATCAGTGCTGACTGCTTTGTTTTCTCTTCTGAGTTTTAGTACAAAATATAGTCTTAAAAAAGTATAAAGTTAGAACCATTTGGTGGTGTCCAGACACCAGGGGAGGAAGGGGTGGGTCCACATGGGTAAAGGGCGTCAAAGGGTGCAAAGTTCCAGTTTCGAATTAAATGCTTCTGGGGACGTCACGGACAGGCGGGGGACCAGGGCGGGGATGCTGTGGCTGTGGGTGTGTGAACGCAGCCGAATGAGCGGACCCCAAACATTCTCAGCACAACAGTTTATAATAATTGTAACTGTGTTTAAGGACAGATGTCAACTAGACTCACTCTGGTGGTGATTTTGCAATGTATATCCACAAAAATCATAATGTTGTACACTTAAAACTAATATAGCATTGTATGTCATTTATACCTCAATAAAAAATAAAATATATAAAATGAATTAAAATCTTCTGTCCATAGAAAAACCTGCATGGGGATGTTTAGAGCTGCTTCATTGACAGTCTCCCCAATCTGAGAGCAACCGAACAGCCGTGGGTGGGTGTGTATCCCAGCTGTGTGTGGGCTCGCCCAGGCTGGGAGCGGCAGTGAGGTCCTCCAACCAGTGGCCTCTTTTTAAGAGGCCATGGGATTCAGAATGTGATTCTAATGATGTCACATTTTGGAAGAGGCAAAACTCTAGGAGAGCGTGAACATCGGTTGTAAATTTGTCTGTGTGAAAACAAAGAAGGAGCAACAGAATTTTTCTATATGACACTATAATGGCCCCTAAATGGCTCTACGACCTTGTCAAATGCATTGGAAACTGTGAAGCACAACGACAAACCTTAACATGTGCACATGATATGGCTTTACGTGGCATAATGTCCCCACGTTTAATTCATGTCGTGTCAAATGACAAGATTCCATTTCTCTCAAAGGCTCATTTAGACATTGATTTCACATTGTATATTACGCATGGCATTATCTTTAGCCATTCATCTGCCCATCAAGGGATACTTAGGTGATTTCCGTATGTTGGCTGTTGTACAACAACGCTGTCCTGGACCTGGGGTTGCAGATGTCTTTTAGAGATGTTTTAGTTTTCTTCAGATAAACACCCATGAGCGGAATGGCTGGATCATAAAGTCATTCTAGTTTTAGGAAAGAAGCCCAAGGAAGGATGTGTAACCTGCTGAGCTGCAGAGACCAGCAGGGCTCTTAGGGCTTCAGGCCATGGTGAGGAGTGTGCGCTGCCACCAGCAGGGGGCGCTGTGGGACCGTCCTGTGGTCCTCACACAGCTGCTCAGCTAGGACCCTTTACTCAGGGGAGCCTGGGGCTGGGGGAGGGGCCGGAACTCACTGACTGTCACTCTGGTGATGGGTCCTCTCTGGCCTGGCAGGTCCTCTGAGCAAAGACCTTTGTGTTCCCTCAGCAGGGGCTTCCTCCCCAGGCCTTTTCTTTCTTTAATGATACTGTTTCCATTACCATTTAGTCCCCCTTAGTCACCCCTCCCCCCACAATCCCCCCACTGTTGTCCAGGTCCCTGAGTCCTTTTTCCTTGTTGCTCAGTCCCTCCCCCGTCCCACCCTCCCCCTTAGCTGTCACCCTGGTCTCCATCTAAGAGTCTGTGTCTACTTCCCTCGTGAGTTCAGGGTGTTCACTGGATTCCACACGTGAGTGAAATCATATGGCATTTGGTTTTCTCTGACTGGCTTATTTCACACAGCATAATATTCTCCAGGTCCATCCGTACTGTCGTAAAGGGTAAAATATTCTTCATTTTCACGGCCCAGCAGTATTCCATGTGTAAATGTCCCATAGTTGTTTTATCCACTCGTCTACTGAAGGACACTTAGGCTGCTTCCACATCTTGGAGACTGTAAACAACGCGGCGATGAAAATAGGGGTGCTTATGTTCTATTGAATTAGTATTTGAGGTTCATTCAGGTACTCTGTAAGGCCATGCTACCCTTAAAATACCTGATCTTGTGTGATCCCCATGATTTTTCAAGGGGAGAAGCCAATCTACATCCACCTCTGTCTGGTATGTGAGCTGAGCTCCAGCACCAGGGCTCAGGGAGAGGCTGGGCAGCCCCTGGGTGGACCCACATTTGCATTGACGGCCCCTCCCCTGGCAGAGGGTGGGGAGAAAAGGAGGCCTGGGCAGCCCAGCCCCACTGTGGGCTCAGGGGCTGTGTGCACCATGGCCTGGACCCCTCTGCTCCTCGTGCTCCTCTCTCACTGCACAGGTATGGAGGGGCCAGGGGACCAGGGCTTAGTTGCCAAGTTTATTCCCTTCCTGCTCCATCTCCTGAGAAGGTTCCACTGTTTCTGCCCCATCACTGACAAGTGTCTGTGTCTGTAGGTTCCCTGTCCCAGGCTGTGCTGACTCAGCCGCCTTCCCTCTCTGCATCTCTGGGAGCCACAGCCAGACTCACCTGCACCCTGAGAAGTGACATCAGTGTTGGCAGCTATCCTATATTCTGGTACCAGCAGAAGCCAGGGAGCCCTCCCTGGTATCTCCTGTACTACCACACAGACTCAGACAAGCACCAGGGCTCCGGGGTCCCCAGCGGCTTCTCTGGATCCAAAGATGCCTTGGCCAACGCAGGGCTCCTGACCATCTCTGGGCTGCAGCCTGAGGACGAGGCCGACTATTACTGTATGACTGGGTACAGTGATGGTCCTCACAGTGACTCACACAGATGGGGAAGTGGGACAGAATCCTCAGCCTAAAAGAGTGTTGGTTCACAGCAAATGAACATTTAAAACTAACTCCTCTATTTGCAAACTTTACTTGAAAGTATCTCCTGGTTGACAGTGGGTCTGGTCTCAGTGTTTTATTACATGTTTCTGAAGTCTCAGGGAAACAGAACTAACACAGAGTAAATGACTCATTATGTCACCGAAATGTTACCTGTTTCCCAAGTGTAATACAACCAGAGCATTTGACACTGCTGTTTTTCTCTTGAAGCAAGGAGACAGCTCTTTGTTCCCAGAGCCCGGGGACCATCCCAGTGGCGTCCTGTCCACCACAGCAGGGACTCCTCTGTCCTGGAGGGCAGAGCAGTGACCTTCTCCTTCCTCCCAGGCTCCTGTGCCCAAGGCTGGCTGAAAAGCATTGTGTAGCACTGGCGAGGTGCTAGGAAGTGAGATCCTTGGCACAGATTCAAGCCCAGGAGGAATTCCATGCACAGAGCTGGCCTGGAACCTTTCTGAGTACCTGAGCCTTCAGCTGAATCAGGTAGGAGGGTTGTCAAAGGGGCCATTTGTGGCCTGTAGCCCGGACATGTCTTCTTGGGTCATGATGGGGTAAGAATGCTCGGCTGTTGCTGGGGAAATGCTGAGCCTGCTCCAGGCCCGTGGGTGAAGCGGGTCCATGGATGAGGTGCTCTCACAGCTGCCACCACTCAGGACCATGGGGACACCTGTGAGGGGGGTTTCCTGAGCCCACAGGCACTGACTGTGTCCCCTTGTCCTCTCAGACCCCACTGGAGTGTGTCCACACTCAGGGGTGGGGCTGGGCTGTGGGGCAGCAGGAGCGGGTGCTCCCCACTCTGTCCCTGTGTCACACACCCCCCGTGGAGCTCCTGATGAGCCCAGATCCGATGTGACCTTCTCCTGAACATATGTCAGCAAACACATTGACCGTTGCCATGGTAATGGTCCCAAAATCTCAGGTCAGATCACCTACTCGACCTTGGGACCTGGGACAAAGGTCCCTGACAGTCATCCCTCTTCAGCAGCTCCTACTGGGTGCTCACGGCCCCTTTGACCACCTGTGATGTCCAGCCTGAAGAGGAGGCTGATTAGCACCGTCACAGGACTGAATAAGCCCCGGCCACAAAGAGCTCCCATGCCACGTGGACGTGAAGGACACAGCTGCCCTCCCCTCTCTAGTGACCCACCACTGTCATGTCCCTGACTGTGACCAACACTCGTTCGGGCTTTGGCTTCTGTCGTCACTTGTGCTGTCCACCCAGAGACCTCAGGGTCTCACCCGTGTCTGTCTTTACGGGCTCAGCACATGTCTCATTTGCTACGTAGTTTCCTAATGGGAACAGGATGACTGTGTACCCGGTTTTGGAGTTCCTGGAGGCATGACAACAAAAACAGGGTGCCCACACCTGCGATCTGGCTTCCCTGGGGCCTCGGCTCCCAGGCAGGAACCCAGAGACCTTGGAGTATTAGCGAATACTGTGTTTTCTGTCGTGGCCACACTTGAGAAACCATTTGCACCATATTGCAAATTAGATTTGGCCAGCTTCTCCTTTTTATATTTCAAAACACATTACCTTAATCAAAATCACTGGGCTAATTGTTCTGTAATTAATATGCAGCTTATTTTGAACCTGCAATAATGTCAATACCGGATGTATAATTACAAGTGAGTGAAAACATGCCAAGTGTTTCTACTGTGATGTCTGATAAAATGAGAAATGAGTTCTGTTTACTTTGGTGTTTGCCACGACAGCTCTTTAAGTTCTTTATCTCTGTAGTCTCAAAGCTCAAAAACACATATCCGGACTCAGGTGGACTTTTTCGTTAACTTTAGTAAACAATTTAAGTGCAAAATAATAGTGAACACACAGCTTAAAAGAAAACAGAGGAGAAAGAAACATTCCCCAACATACTTTGTGAGACTATGTTTTCCTGGTTACTCTAACCAGACAAATGCTCACCCAGGATTCCAGCCACTCAGGGGTGAGCTGAACTTGAACTTCATCACTCAGCCATGAGACCGAATGCAGTGGCACAAGGCAGAGCTAGTGTGCTCCCTTGCGCCCCCTGATGGTGAGTGTGGGGACCATTGAGAGCGCAGCCTTGACTCCCACCTGCATTAACAGCCTTGAATAAGGGGTGCAGGGTGCTGTGGGGGGAGAACAGTTAGCACTGCAGGGTCCCCTCCCTGGTATCAGTGAGGTCAAAGAGTGTAGTGGGGAGTGAGCCCAGAAACTCCCCTCAGCCCTGAGCTTCTCTCCATGAGGTCCCAGGGACCAGCGGGATTTATCTCTCACCCTGCTCGAAGGGAACCAGCAGGTGACATTCACTGCCTCGCTGTCCCCGGGAAGGTGTCAAGCACAGAGCGTGGAATCAGGGCTCCACCTTTGCTGGGGCCAGTGGGCACTGAACATCCACCCCTGACCTTCTGTGCTGCAGCTCAGCAGGAGGGCGGCCTGATGGAAGACAGAGGAAATGGGACTCAGGGGCTCCTCCTGTGACCCCCCCGAAAGTCCAGGATCCAGTAAAACCCCCACTGGATTTTTCAAGAAGCAGGAAATAAAAACTTGATGAGAAAAGAGAGCAAGCTGACACAAACACTGAGATGACTGCGATGAGGACCCACGGGGACAGATATCAGTCTGGCAATGACCCTGAAATCCAGTTGAAGGGCAACAGTGATGGTTCTCTGTACAAATGGAAAAGGAGAAAACTCAGAATTTAAACAGAAGTCATGAAAACAAATCAAGTGGGAATTATAGAACTGAAAGCACAAAACGTAAAATTAAAAAAGAAAACTCTGTGCAACAAATCAGGAATAGGTCAACTTCTTTCGTTTATTTGTTTGTTTATTTATTTATTTATTTATTTATTCGTTCATTCATTCATTCATTGAAAAAAGGAATCATCCTTCCACAGTTCCCACCACCCGGAATGTTCCCCAGAGCATGTCAACAGGGGGCACTGTGGGTCTTCTCATAGGTGCATGGCTGAAATCACCTAATAGAAAGGGCCCTGTGCCCACATTCATGGCCTGAGTGAGACCTGACAGACAGCAGGTGCTTCCCCTCAAGGGACAGACTGACAGCTCACACAACCACTGCGTTCTGCTCACAGGAAAGCTAAGAACTGTCCTGAGGACCCCGACTTGGATGGTGTTGTGTGATCAGATTTGCATAATGCCCCACCAAACACACCCCTCACCCAGGGAGCTGAGGAGGAGATAAAGGGACACCCAGAGAACAGCGCCAGACCGAGCCCAGGGGATTGGGAAAGTGTGCGCCATGGCCTGGACGCCTGTCCTCCTGCTCCCCCTCCTCACCCTCTGCCCAGGTCTGTGGGTGCCTCAGAGACCAGCCGTTGGCGCGATCCCTCTGCCTTCTTCATTCCTGATGCATGCCTGTTTTCATTTCAGCATCCAGGTCTCAGGCCGTGGTGACTCAGGAGCCCTCGCTGACTGTGTCCTCAGGAGGGACAGTCACTCTCACCTGTGCCTCCAGCACTGGAGCCGTCACCAGCAGTCACTACCCATACTGGATCCAGCAGAAGTCCGGCCAAGTCCCCGTGACACTGATTTATCATACAAACAGCAAATACTCCTGGACCCCTGCCCGGTTCTCAGGCTCCATCCTCGGGGGCAAAGCTGCCCTGACCCTCTCGGGGGCCCAGCCCGAGGACGAGGCTGAGTACCACTGTTTTCTGTGGTACAGCAACCATCACCACAGTGACCCACGCAGCGGGGAAGTGAGACAAAAACCCAGGGCTCAGTGCACCCTCTGCTCCTCCCATCGCCCTGTCTTCTGCTCACAGAGGCAGGTCTAGCGAGTGTGGGCTGAGGAGGTTTGTTCTCCACGGCCCCGGGGGGTGCAATCAGAACGACATTTCTAAGCCCTGACATGATTGAACACACCATTTCTTGGAGACAAAGTCCTCTTTAAAATAGGAGCCAATATGAACAATTTCACAGGTAATGGACAGGACAGCAAAGGAACGGTCACTCCCTGCAGGACACACACGCACACAGACAGTCAGGTCTGCCGTGGCTTGGCCGGCATTTACCCACCAGGACGCCCTTCATAATCTGGTGTAAAGAAGCAGGAGGCAGAGCCGCCAGTAAGTGGAGCTGGAGCTGCCATCCCAGAGGAGGTTCCTTGCTCGTCTTCCTTCTCCAACCCCTGCAACGCTTGAGGGCAGGGATGCCTAAACCTTTGTTCCGGGTCAAAGCAACTGCCTGTTCCAGACAACTGTTTGCAAAGCTAACAGGACAGCAGGCAGCCTGATGACAGGGCTCACGATTCAAGACGTTCTTTAGACCTGGCCCCACCGTGTTTATTTACAGAATCACATCGCTTGTTTTCACTGCAGAAATTTCTTGGTTGGCTCATTAAAATACTTCCACAGAAATATGTTCCTTCTATTCATGTAATTATTCTCTCCCCATATGGGGTGATGCAGTTATGGGATGAAGGCAGTTATATCACTGCCTTCACCCCATAATTGGACCCATTGTGGTGTTCTGCATGAAACTATGTCCCAGGCTTACAATTGTCCTTTATCCCAAATAAATGCCTCTAGCTTCTCACATTGGCTTTTAGTTTCCAGTTGAACATTAGTGACAATATACGGCTATGATTATGAAGAGAAATGTTAGAGTGAAACATAGTAGAAGCATAATAAAAACATAGCTGACATCTTGAGAAGGACATGGGTTTGGAGCATATGGACATACGGAACTGGTTTCTGCTACACCCTACGAGGCAGAAATCTGGACCAGGTGCTCAGCAAAGGGGCAGGGCATCCAGAATGGGAGGTGGAAGAAGAGGACAGTGAGCATCCTTGCAGCTTCAGTCCAGCTCTAGCAGCTGAGCCTGTGGTTCCTCCCAAGCACAGCAAGTTGAAATCCAACTCCCTCAGGAAAACAGGCCAATGGGATTCCCAGAGCACGTCCTCCTGGGACTTACGTCAGAAGTTAGAGGGTCCCAACAGAGCCAGCGATGACAGCAGCGGATGCAGGGCCGCCCTGCCGGGAGTGCTTTCAGAACTGCTCCTGCCTGGCCCAAGGGCTGAGAGTCATCCCCCAGTGGGTCTAAGCTGACACCTTCTCTGGATGTGAAGCAGGGTGAAGGGTTGTTGTGCCTCCTGTAAGGACAGTGCTGGGAATTGGGGGATGGGGGGCTGTTGGACCAGTATTGAACCCCAAAGGGTCCAGAGCTTAGTTTCAGTTCAGCCACTAGGGTCCACGTGTGGTGGTTCACAGGCGATAGACAGGAGGTGGGAGGGAGGAGAAAGGACCCAATGCCCACACCAAATACCTTGAATGAGATACAAAAGATTTTCCCTTTATTATTGTAGAGAGGGTGTGTATGAGAGGTTTATCATCAGACAGGGACCTCACCAGATGTGTACATGTGAACTGTAACTGGTAATTCTGCAAAGAGTGCAATAAAGTGAGGATAAATAATAGACCACAGCAGAGGGGGAACCTGCGTGGTCCAGGTTGAGTGTAGATGGGAACCTGCCCGTAGCCACTGGGAGTGGGACAGGGAGGTGTGGGGACTGGAGACATACTGCGTGCAGAGCATTGAGAACCACAGCGTCATTGGAATCTGAGAGGCACGTGTATCTCAGCTGTCAGGAATGAGACGTAGATGGGTCCTCCATCCTGGAGTGAGGGACGGGACTGCGACTGTACACAGTGGATCAGAATCACAGTATCAGGGAGTGAGGTCATAGACATGGGGATACAGTGAGTGACCTGTTGAGCTGCAGGGACCAGCTGGGTGGGCTCCAAGGCCTTTAGGGAACGTGGAGATGTGTGTCCTGCCATCATCAGGGGGCGCTGTGGGACTTTGGTGTGGTTCGTGCCCAGCTGCTCAGGGAGGACTGTTCACTCAGTGGGGTCTGGGTTTGCAGGCTGCGCTCTGTGCTCACTGCTGGGGACCCAGCATCTGTGTCCTCTGTGGCCTGACAGAGTCCCCTGAGAGGAACCTTTCTGTGGTCTCAGCAGGTGCTTCCTCCCAGGGCTCTCCCAAGGGGTCAAGCCACCCTCCATCCCCCTCAGTCTTTGGTGTGAGCTGAGCTCAGGGCTCACAGGGGGCTCAGGGAGGGGCTAGCCAGCCAGCCCCTGGATGGCCCCACATTTGCCTGGATGGCCCATCCTGTGGCAGAAGGTGGGGAGGAAAGGAGGCCTGGGGCAGCTTAAGAAGTTGGTCTGAGGTTAAGGAGTCAAATCTAGGGGTCACAGCAGAGCCCGCCCATCCCTTGCAGGGACCTGAGGCACCCTGTGTCCCTGAGACAAGACACTGCAGGCGCTGTGTGAAGGCGCAGGTCTGGGAGGAATCCAGGCACAGAGCCGGCCTGGCACTTTCGCAGGTACCTGAGTTGTGATGTCAGGGAGAAGGGTGTCAGGCAAGAATTGGTGTGCAGAAGGAGGGCCTGAGGACATGAATCCTCTCTGTGGGACGTGAGCGGATGGAGGAGAGGCCCCGGCTTTGCTGGGACAACTGTGAGTCTGCTCTGGAGAGGGTGGGTGAAGCAGGTCCCTGGATGTGACTTTTCTACAGCTCATGCCTCCAAGAGTGCATCGGAATTTACGTGGGTGGTGTTTCCTGAGTGCGCGACAACTAGAATGTGTCCTTTCCTCACCTCTGTCCCACTGTAGCTTTTAACCAACCCAAGTTCACGGGGGGACTTTGCAATTTCAGTGAACACAGCCTTCCCAGGGTGTGCACAAGGAGACTACAGCCAGGAAGGCGCTGTGGAAGCTCTCACCAGGGGCGAGGCAGAGTCACTGTGGGCACCTCTGACGCTGGTCCAGACCCCCAGGCAGAGCCCCTACAGCGTGACCTCGGCGGCATGGTGGACCCTCTTGAGTTCCATCCCGGCTCTCCAGAGTCAGGTCAGTGCACACGCCGTCCGTGATCACACAGGGCTGCAGACTGAGGAAGAACGAGGCTGGTGGTCATGGTCAAAGAGGCTGAGTACAACCCAGCAGGGTTCCTGGGTGACACAGGACCACCCAGTCCATGGAAAGTGCCAGAACCTCTGCCCTCCATCCCCCCCAGTACACCCCCACACATCTGCCCGTCTCTGCGGGCAGCACCAGCTCCGGTTTGGACTCCCTGTCCCTGTGCTGGTGAAGCTGCAGGGACTGATGTCATTCCACCTTTAGGAATGCCACAAAAATCACTCGTGTTCTTCCTGCTCGTCCAATGAAAAGAACATTTCTTTGTCACCGGGAGCTACAAGATCCGCACCCTCAGGCTGACTGGGAATAGCAGAGAGAATCTCCACTTGTGAGAGCCAGAAGCTCCAGGTGCCCCAAGCCCAGTCACGAATCTGTCCCCTGAGCCTGGCCCAGGACGTGCTGATGACTCCGTGAGCTCTGACATCTGCACGCAGCAGAGTGTTCTCTTTCTCCTGAGGGCACATCCTGGAGGGACTTCCTGCTTCCCAGGCCCAGGAGGGGGCCCTGTCCCTTTAAGGTCCTGGCTGTCGGGCTCACAACCTTTACCAGTACCCAGTTTAACAACACAAATCCTAATTATTGAAAGGTTGTTTAAAAACTTTTGAGGTCATTCCAGTCTAGAGCCTATGACACAACACTCAATACCACCAGTTATCAAAATTACATGAGAATATGGAGAAAACTTTGTTTTTTCATCAAGGTCAAGTTTGTATCAGTTTTCCAAAAAGTTAATTAGGACTCATGTGAAATGAGGGCTTTAGGTTGAAAAGGGGAAAATAATATACAGCAAAAAAAGATATTTATAGTGGTGGCTAATTTTCCAATCTTTACACTGAAAATAATTTTAAGATTAGACTAAAAAGGGGAAAAGGTAAAAAAGTCATAAATATATAATATATTCAAAAGAGGAGAGAATAAGTCATCAGAATAGCTGTACAGGGGACGTGAGGGCCTGGGGTGGAGACCAGGAGGACAGGACACTTCCTCTCTGACAGTGTCCACTGTAGGGACCAAAGGGACACAGCACCAGGAACCTGGGCGGTGAGGGTGGGAATGGAACAGCAGCGTCTCCAGCGCACCCCAGCAACACGATGTCCCGAAATTCCCGCAGACGCTGTGTCAGTACAAACTGGCGGAGCACAGTGAGGGTTTTGAACTGGGATTAAGATGTTGGTATGTGTGTAAGGTACCGCACAAGCTGAAGAAGCAAAGAAAGCGTCAAGAAAACCTGAAGTATCTGGCAACATAAACCCAGTGACTGTGTCCTGCATGTAGCCCCTGGAAGTCATCCGTTATCAGGAGACAATTAGTGTCTTAGTCCCAACCCCAGGGAGAAACCCCCTCATCCTCCTGTTCCTGCTCGTGACATCCCCAAGGCCCCAGTGCCAAATCAGGTGGCCCTGCAGGAGTGGGGGGTGTGGTCCAGGGGCCGGGGGGCCCTGATCAGAGACCCGCAGGGGGCACTGTGGGGCTGGTCCTGCCAGGACCAGGGTAGGAAAAGGCTGAGATGGGAAATGCTCTACTGCCTCTAGCACACCGGGACACGGACTTTCCCCACCAAAGTGTGGGCTTTACAGATCCCTGATTGTGTATTGATTTAAGCAGAATGTAGTGTCTCACACCCGTATCAGGGAGCACAGTCGAGAACCCGAGGCCCACTGTTTCAATGTACGCCCCTGAAGGCTGTCCTTGCACAGAACCCGTCACCCAATGGTCTGTCACCCAGCAGATAGTTCCTGATGCCGGGGCAGGCTGCCCAGGAGGGTCCGTGACGGGTCAGGGCAGCAGCAGGGACACACACCCAGCTCAGCTGTGTCCGAGTCCAGATGGCTGACTGTTCCTGGGCCATGTAAGTTCACCACAAGCTGGACACCTCCCGTGTGCTGGGCGCAGGGGGGGCCGAGGAGCACTAGAGGACGGGACTGGGAAGACAGAGAGTCTGGTTAAGTGTCGGAGTTCCAGCTGCTGCACCCCAGAGGAAGGAGAGGGGCTGAGAGTCAGGTCTGTGAGCAGGAGGAGGCGGTGGTTTGGTGAGCGATGAGCCTGGTGCTGGACTGAGACGGAGCAGGGCACGGGAGAAGGAAGGACAGATTTGCACGTTTCAGAGGGAGGCAGTGAAGGATGGGATGTGGGGAGAGGGTGGTCCTTGAACCTGGGTGGGGGGGAGTAGCTTCTCCTCCTGGTGGAAGGTCATGGGCAGGTGAGTGTGGTTGAGCCCCAAGGTGAGCCCTGGGACGGAAACGTGAACTCCAATGCCCTGCTCGTTCAGTGGTGACTCAGGGAGGTTTGTTTTCCAGGAGAGAAGTGGGCAATCGCTAGTTCTCACACTTTCTCTGAGGTTTATTTGACCCCGGTGTCACCAGGCTGACTTCCTCCAGGGAGCGAACCCCTGGGCGTTACCAGGCATCGGACCCCACAGCAGCCTGTCCCGTGAGGACCACGAAGCCCTGCTACCAATGAAACCGGGTCCCTGGCCTCCACAAGACCCCTCACAGCAGCACCCGGACACCGTCATTGTGCCTAGGCAGGGGACAGTCTGACACTCTCGGGAGCGTGGCAGCTGTCCCTGGGGTGGGAACTGGGTCTGTCACAGGCTGTCACATGGCAGGGAGACCCACGCCCCCTCAGAGAACAGAGACAGAGGGTTTCCCCAAGCGCTCCCACCACGTGGGCCACTCTGCCTTCCATCCTCATCATCAGTCAACTGGGTCTGGTCTGTGGCACTGGAAACTGACCAGGGAAATGGGCAAGGTGGTTCCAGTCTCAGTGATGAGCAGCTTGACCTCCGCCCTTTTTAATGTTCTGCAAAAGTTCAGTTCTCAGAAGAGCCACACCCCCCCATCCGTGAGGAATAGTCTGAAATGAAGTATTCGTAGGAAAGGGAGCAGGCAGTAGAACGGCCGAAGTACAGCCTCCTTTCCTCGAGGGACTAACACGGGAAAGCAGGTTTACGAGCCCGATGGGGACCCTGCCCACATCTCTGGGCGCCTCTGTTTTGCCTGCCCCTCCCTCAGGCGAGGACAGTCCCAGAGGACCAGCACCAGGACCTCGGGCCCCACACTCCATGATGTGTCCCCATCTGGTTTTCTTTCCAAAGTTGCTTCCCCAGGTGACCTTGAAGTCATGTCGGAGGGTCCCCACTCACGGGGTCCTGGGGACAGGTGGTCCTGTCACCAGGTACTCAGACATCTCTCTCACTCCAATATACACGGGGCCAGTGGGAATTACTGATTCAATGCATAAAGTAACGAAGATACCAGGTAACAGGTGAAGCTTGGCCAAGATTATATGCAAAAAAATATACTTACTGTCTGCTGAAAAACAGAAAAGGACATTGAAAGAATGTATATTTTTTGGGCCTTGATGAAGTAGTGATTCATGTCTAACAAGGAAGGAATCACAGTAAAATATAAACTGTTCTGAAATAGGACTCACGCCGCCGTGGGACAGTCACTGCTCTGGGCCTGACCTCGCTCCAGGGAAGACGAGGTGAGTGAGAGCAGCAGTCCGGTGCTGACCTCGGACCAGACGAGGGACACGTGGACCCACTGACCCTGAGGGGTCTGAGTAGGACATGAACGTGTCCTGGAGTGTCGGGGATCCCCAAAATGAGGCACCGGGCCCACCACTAAGGGATCAGGTCAGGGACCAGGGATGTGGGGAGGCAGGGTGTGTCTGTGATGGGCCTCAGCAGCATGTCAAACAAGGATGTGTCTACGTCTGGGCACCAGAGGGCGCTCAGGGACTGTTCCTGAAGGTCTGGGGTAATCAGACTGGGACCTGTGACTTGGCACTGCCTGGTGCCCTCTGCTCAGGGCACACAGCTGTGACCTTGCCACATCCTGGGCCTCACACAGGCTCACTCCTAACCCCACCCTGAAATCCCCAAGCACAGGTACCTGAGGGCGGGCCCAGGGAGGGATCTGAAATCCGGGATCTCATTTGCATGAGTGGGCCCTCCCTCTCTCAGAGTATGAAGAGGGGAAGGGAGAGGTTTGGGGGAAGCTCTGCTCCAGCTTTGGGGCCACAGAAGTCAGGACTCAGGGATGGACTCCACCATGGCCTGGTCCCCTCTCCTTCTCACCCTCCTGGCTCACTGCACAGGTGACTGGATGAGGGGACAGGGGAGGAGACCTGGGGAGGACACTTTGGGGACTTCTTCCTGCTTCTGTCTCTGGACCCAGAGTCACCATCTCTTTGTGTCTCCCTCCTCCAGGTTCCTGGGCCCAGGCTGTAGTGACTCAGCCGCCCTCCGTGTCTGGGAACCCAGGACAGAGCGTCACCATCTCTTGCACTGGAAGCAGCTCCAACATCGGGGGTGGTTACAGTGTGAGCTGGATCCAACAGGTCCCAGGAAAACCCCCTAAAACCGTCATCTATGGTACTAACAGTAGACCCTCGGGGGTCCCGGACCGATTCTCTGGCTCCAAGTCTGGCAGTGTCGGCACCCTGACCATCAGTAGGCTCCAGGCCGAGGACGAGGCCAACTATTTCTGTGCAGCATGGGACAATAGTCTCAGGGGTCCCACAGTGCTGCAGGGCCGTGGGGAAGTGAGACAAAAACCTGCTGTCCCCTGCAATGTGCTTCCCCGGTGCAGTCCCCACTCCTCTGAGAGGGTAGCAGCTTTATCAGTTGCCTTGGCCTGAACTCAGGTCTGAGTCCCCTGAGTTCTTGGGACTTGACAGGAACATCTGTGCCATCCTTTGAACGCTGCCTCTGAGGCCTGCCTGTGGCAGCAACACATTGTGCAGTTTTCTCAAATGAGGGGAAGATCCTGTGTGTGCGGGGGAGGCTGTGCTGGGAACAGAGTCCGGGATGGGTCAGGAAGGACCAGGGACGCGGCACCCGGCTGTGTCTGCGTCAGTGCACATCAGGAAGGCCCAGTGTGTGGGCTGTCACCAACAGGTCCCCACTCAGCCTCCATCACTCCTGACAGATCCACCCTGTGTGGCCCCGGATCCGGTCCCGGGATCACCTCTGGCAGCTCAGGCTCCTTGACCCTCACTGGGCTGAGAGCTGGGGACAAGGGTGCCTCTCACCGCCACCCTGTGACAGTGGCCTTGGGGCTCACACAGAGCTGCAGGCCTGTGGGACCTGAGACCTGGAGACGCTCGTTCTCATCTCCCGGGGGGGACGTCCCAGCATCTGCCTCTCAGGACAACCTGTGGCTTCTGCTTCTGCTGCTTCCACCCTGGGCCAGGTTCTCCCAGGGCAGCCCCTGGGGAGCAGATGTGCCTCCTCCACCCGCTGTCCTCACAGCACCTCACCGCAGCCCCTTCCTAGACAACAGGTCTCAAACAGAACACGAAGTCAGCTCCCCATCAGCTGGGCTCTGCTCTGAAGCCCGGGTGCTGAAATGGGGATACAATCTCTGGTCATTTCAGACCCAAACTCTGACTGGGCATGCTGTGTCTCTGTCAGTGACCACTGAGTATTTTCCTGGATGTTCCAGAGCTGCCACCCTCTCGTTGGCCCTCACTTTGAACTCCTGTCCCTGTAGCTCTCAGGGAGAGGCCTCTGTCCTGGCTGCACCGGTCCTGCAGCACCTCGGGCTGTGGTGGACATTTTGGGCTGGGGAGTGACCACGTGTCTGTTCCCATCAGTGCTAGGATCCGACCATGGGTTTCTCCTTGTTTGACTGCATTGGTAGTACTCGCCGTGTGATGCTGAATGACACCGCAGGTGAGGGCACACTGGCCAGTGTCCGATCTGTGTGGGAACGTCATCCTCCTGCCTCAGTAGCTGAGTGCTGAGTTGGGGCTCAGTGGTGTGTGTGAGGAGGGAGTGTGAGTCCCCGCAGTGTAAACATGCCTGCTGTCTACGCTGTGTGCGTTTTCATGAGAGATTTATTTCAGACTTCGGTCAAAGGCTTCTTCTGGAACTATTGAGCTGTTTTGATCTTACCCTTTGGTCTATTAATACGATGTGTTCTGTGAAAGGGTTGATCAACTGAACGGTCAGTTGGACAATGGACTCATCAGGTGTGAAAATGGTGTGTCCACTTACCAGCCTGATGTTGGATCTGCGTTAATATTTAATTTAGAACATTTGGATCAACATATCTCATTATTGTCTGTAATTTACCCTGTTCTGCATTGTTTCTATCCGCTGCAAGTATCACTGTTACACCTGCTTTCTATGGGAATCAGGAAAGCTTCTGCTGGTTCAAGGTGCGGAAAAGCGCATATGTAGCAAACACTTTTGAAAGATCCAGTTATAAGGTTTTTAGTGTTGGTTGCAAAAGTAACTTTATCGTATAATTTTTGTGTGTGGAATACTTGCATTATAAAATGTTCTGTATTTCCTAAGGAAAGTATTCTTTTTACTCATTTCTGTAACCCCATGTATCTTCCTAGGAAAATATATTTTGTATCTCCTGTAATATATTTTTCATTGTCATATTTTCCTCATTGCATTTAAATTTTCTACGGTATCAATTTCTACTCCAAAGGTAGCGGTTGTTCTAACCTGCCGTTTGAAGGTGAATTCCACGTGCCACTTAGAGCTGCTGTTGGCGGTGTCTCCTTCGTCCACATTCGCGTTTATTACGATGGGGAGACGTTGTTTCTTGTGTGTCTTTTTCATTGTCTTTGTACGTGGGAGAACTCAATTTCTTAAGCTGGATTCTTATTCTCTTGAACATGTGGTAAATAGTCTACCAATATTTTAACAAATAAGTATGAAAAGATTAAAAAAATCCACAAACTAATGGAATCTCAGGATAGCCCAAATCTGAGAGCCCTTTCTTCACTTACTCACACGTCAACCTGAAGGTCAATGGCACTGAAACAACCCCTATAATGAAGTCTTAACGTCTCCGGGGCTCCGCCGGGGCCCCAAGGAGGACCCCGACCCTTCCAGAGCCACAGCAGTGACAGCATCAGGGCCAGCCTGGGCCGTGCCACTCGGGGACATGAAATATAACACTGACATGGACCCTCAGAGATGGAAACTGGGAGGGAAAATGGGAAGAACCCATCTGTGTGTGGACAGAATGTAAAGACTTTGTCGTCCCTCAGTCCTCAGAGTCCCATAAGCTGCACAGAGTGCAGTGGGGGCCAGGAGGTTCAACCTCTATTCCGGTGCTGGCCCGCGTGAAGGGGCTGATGGGAATCTAAGAAGCAGTTGTTCTTTGGGAGATGGAACTTGGATGTCTTGGACCCTAGGAGAATAGCCTTGTTGTCACCACCTCCCCTGTGCCCCCATTGTCCTTTTCCTGCCTCTGGGATGCAGCTTTCATGGGGACACCATCTGCCAAGTGCTGAATCCTCTACTCTGAAGGCTGTGCCCTAGAAGGGGGTGGATCCTTCCTCCTGAGCTAATCCTCATCAGTGAGAAAGCCCCATGTTGACATCTGTCTGGGGTGTGAGTATTACCTACAAAATGCTCACTGTACTGCAGCCCCTGCATCGCTGAAGCAGCAGAACTTCCTCCTCTAAAGCCAACACCAGTTAGGAAACGCGCATACAGGACCAGCCCAGGATAAAGGGCCTCTGAGTCCACAGGTCTGTGTCCTTGATCACGTCCACTCGGAATGGTCCGCGCAGACGCATCAGGACCAAACCGCATGGCATTCTCTCTCGGGAGGTGTTTCATAAATGATGACTTAGTTTGGAGGTCGGTAAGTGTTTATATTTATTTGTCTTGATTGCCTGTTCTATTTTCAAGGCAGTTTCTGTCCAAATGATGTCTCAGTTATTGCCACGGCTCCCTTAGAGCTGCCAGTCTTGCCTGGGTAGCTCTTTCTCTAAGAGTATAATGGGCAAAATCACCTCTTGAAGTTCGGCCTTAGAGAAGGACAGCCGGGACTCAGTGGGGTGTTGGGTGAAATGGTGCTTTGGTCCAGCTGGCATTGCACCTGGGAGGTGGACGCAGTAAGGGGCAGGGAGCACTTCCTGTCCCCGCCTTCCAATCGGGAAGCTCCTGCTCCTGCTCCTGCTCAAGGTCCGTGTGGAGCACAGGCAGACCTGCCACCGTGCTCCAGCCCAGCCCTTGTATTCCTCTCCGGCCTTTGCTGGGGACTTTTCTGTCACTTCTCTATCCTGTGCCTGAGGGGGAAAAGCCCTTTCTGGAATCCGAGGGTCTAAAGAGGTCCCACAAGGTGCTTCAAGTCGGGTCAACCCCCAGGGTAGCATCACCTGCTCGCAGCGGAGAACCGTCCAGGCGAAGATGTGGAGGGAGAGGGAAGCTGCCCGAGGAGGGCGCAGGCGCAGGGCCGACGTGACTCAGCGAGTACGAGGGTCCGGGCCTCGGACGGCCTGGGAGCTCGTCCTGGCCGGTCTCCGTCCACCTGCCCAGACAGACCTCGTTCCCTTCTTACTACTCCTCTCTCAGCACTCCTTAAGGAGACTGTTGTTTTCAGCCTGGCAGTGGTCAAACTCGGAGCGAATATAATCTAAACCCAAACCACATGCGATCATGAATACAGTCACACACCTTGTGATGGCGGATAGGACCCCTCATCACACTGCGGCCCCGAGGGTGCTATTGGGAACGTGACTCCACAAGGTAACACACGTACTGAGCAGGCATCACGGGGTGTGTTCAGCGGGGCGGCTCCTCCCCACACAGAGCCGGGGGGCCCTGGGGGCGGGCCCCTCAGTGCCCCGGGAACCTGGATCATTTTGTGTGGACCCAGGGCCGGGCACCCCCAGGTTCCTGCAGATACTGAGGTCATGGTTCAGTGTGTGACATTCCTGGGTGAGAAGGAGACACAGGTTCCTGGGGCCTCACCTGGTGCAGGAACCGAGAGGGGTGAGCATGGCTGAGGTCTCGGGAGGAATGAAGGCCATCTGTCCTCACCCCAAGGTCAGGAGCACTCCTCACAGGCTTGGAAGGGCAGGTATGTGATGGAAGCTTTCACTCTGGTGGAAGCCTGCCCTGCTTACAAGGATGGACATTCCTGGATCCAGAACAAAAAAGAATCTCAAGGGTTTCTGCCCAATTTTCTTAGGATGAGGGAACAGAGGAGAAGATTAAAGAGGAGGATGTTGTTGAAGGGCGTTGATGTGAGATGATGAGAACAGGCACTTCTTTGAAAAGTCGTGCAGTTTGGGTAAGTTCAAAATTTCCGACACTTCGTGTTTGTCAACTCTCTGTCCCTACCTAGGATGGCGTTACTCCTCCTGTTATCAGAGCCACTCACATTTGCCAGGGCGTGTGGCATCACTGTGGTCTCAAGCTTCAGTCCGTGTCTGCCAAACACACAGAGGAGGAGTTGGCTCAGGTGCCACGAAAGTGCTGGATTCAGGGTGCTGATCGGACGGGAAAGGGAGGAAAGCGGGAGGTCTGAGAATGAGGGCAGGGCAGCCAGGTGGGCGTGGAGAGGACGGGGTCAGGCCACACAGCCTCCGGCGGAGAGAGCTGAGGACACAGGGTTCCACTCAAACGGCAGGGAGAACTCGCCGGTCACTTTCAGCAGGAAGCACCTGCCTGAGACCAACGAGAAAGACCCCTGGGGACCCTGGGACAAGAGGGGACTTTAGGGATCTGGTTTTCCAGGTCACAGTCATTTACCGAAAGGCCTTATGGGTGTAGAGCTGGGGAGGGGACCGCTGGGCTCCTTGTCCACGTGAACCCCGTGTGCATCCAGGGCACAAGAGGAAGTGACGTTATCTGCATTCACCTGCCCAGTGCACCACATTTGCAACTGCATCACTCGCACAGTTTGTCAGGAAACTAAGACAGTGCAGGAAAATAAGAAGAAGTAGAAAATACAGGAATATTTCATTTGAAAAGTAAACAAGCGTTAGGACGCCTAAGACAAAGTTCTGGCAAGAAGATTGTGACATGGGGTAAGGAGAACACTGCAAGTGCGAGGGTAAGTCAGGTTCCAAAACAGAGAGGCATTCCACCTTCCGCACGGGTGTGGCGAGGCCCCCACAGCCATTACGTTCTACCAAGCGCTCAATTCAGTCAGATCTCTACAAAAACTGTACATGCATCCCATGTGTTAGAAAGTTTGCTGCGTTGTTCTCCTTTCATGTGTCCCTGAGCGTTTTCCTGGAAAACCCCCTTTCTACGTCGTTTCCGTGACATGCCCCTCTGAGCCCTCCAAACTGGATGAACAGTCCCATATTTTCTGACGTTAGAAAGGAGGCTCACTGTGCATTTGCTTTGCTCCGTCTTCACTGGAAGTGAAACCACATGAATTAGTCGTTTACATACATGTTTGCACCTGAAGGAACCCGTGGAACTCAGATGCACCAGTACCCAGTACAGCGTCTAAGAGTCTCAGCATCTGGGAACCAGGCCCTGCATGTGTGAATGGAGGCAGTGATCCGCTGAGCTGCAGAAACCAGCTGGGCGCTCATGGCTTAGTCTAGGGAGACAGTTGTAACCTGTGACCATCAGGGGGCAATGTGGGACTGCACTGTGGTCCCCACACACCTAATTAGCAAGGACTATTCACTCTATGGAGCCTGGGCTTGGATGCTAGGCTTTGTGTTCCCTAATGGGGACTCACCATCTGTGTCTTCTGTGGCCTATTCCCCTGAGCATTCGACTTGTGTGGTCCCAGGGCTCTCCCAAAAGGTGAAGCCAAACTCCATCCTCCTCTCTCTGTTGTGTGAGCTGAGCTCCAGCACCAGGGCTCAGGGAGGGGCTGGGTGGACACACATTTGCATGGACGGCCCCTCCCCTGGCAGAGGGTGGGGAGAAAAGGAGGGCTGGGCAGCCCAGCCCCACTGTGGGCTCAGGGGCTGTGTGTGCACCATGGCCTGGACCCCTCTGCTCCTCGTGCTCCTCTCTCACTGCACAGGTAGGGACAGGCCTCGGGGACCCTGGGCATTCTCCAGTATTACTCCCCTCTGCAAAGCATTCTTAGAATGCTACAATTTCTGTAGCAAGTGCGCATTATATCTGTGTTTGCAGGTTCCCTGTCCCAGGCTGTGCTGACTCAGCCGCCCTCCATCTCTGCATCTCCTGGAGCCACAGCCAGACTCACCTGCACCCTCAGCAGTGGCTTCAGTGTTGGTGGTTACTACATAAACTGGTTCCAGCAGAAGCCAGGGAGCCCTCCCCGGTATCTCCTTTGGTATAAATCAGACTCAGAGAAGCACCAGGGCTCCGGGGTCCCCAGCCGCTTCTCTGGATCCAAAGACGCCTCGGCCAACGCAGGGATCCTGACCATCTCGGGGCTGCAGCCTGAGGACGAGGCCGACTATTACTGTGATACATGGGACGGGAACACGAAGAATGCACAGTGTTTCAGACGCAGCAGGAAGTGAGACAGAAACCTCCTCTCTGCTCTCCAGGCCTGGTGCAGCCACCCCGGCTGGTGGCTCTGACCCACTCTAGCTGAGCGCTGACTGTGCGGTCAGATCTTCCTTCTGTGTGGGGGGGCCCCTGTCCTGGGTGCCAGATGTGGGGGGGGGTCCGCCCACAGAGCCCCATCCCTCAGTCACGGATGAAAATAAAAACTACCAAGACATGATCTGCTTGAGGAGCAGAGGTGGACAAACTCTCAGAGGAGAATGACCCAGAGCCCCTTCCTCACTGAACTCTTATTGGATTCCAATACACCGGAATACAGGTTTAACATTTCAAAGAAATCTGAGGGCTTAGTCTGAGTCAGTGTCTGTCTCAGTGTCTGTCGGGAAAGGGGGTTGCAAAACTTTGGGAGACATACCCATTTCCTCCTGGGACCCTTATCATTTAAATGAGAGCACTCTTAGCAAAGCAGGTTTCACAGGACTTTAGGAATTCTTTCTTATGCCTGATTGCCCGGGGGAACCATCCTGGCTTGCCCTCATAGTTTCAGGCTTTAAGCCGATTAGGAAGCAGAAGACATCTCCCAGAGGGAAATGAGGACTCGGGCTATGTCAGAATAGCCGGGGGGGGGGGGGGGGTGTCCATCACCCCCTCTTTGCTGCAGCCCCCCAGTCCTTCCATGAGGGCCTCCCAAGTGGTTGTGTCTGGCTTAGGTTGCCCCTCCCATGAGGAGTCTTACCCGTCATTGACTAACCAACCAAGCATTGAGGCCAGAGGCGGGTGAGGCAGAAGCAGCCCTCCTGCCAGGGAGATAAGCTTTGTCTCCTTAGTAGCTCCCGTCCTCTCCACAGAACTGACCCAGATGAAGTGGGTCCCTAGGCTCTTACACAGCCCACCATGGGGTGAGGGTTACAACTCCTAAAACCAGGCTGAACGGTCCGCAACACTTCTCCACCTGAGTTTCCTTGGACCAGTAGTTCTGACAATGTGACGTTTTTCCTTCAGTTCAACTTTTAGAATGGGTCTTGCGCATATGTTCAGTACTGTGTTAACTTCTGCACAGACAGAAATTCCTCGCTGAGAGAGAACAATTTCCCACTGGAGACTTTTGAGGAGGTCGAGTCAGGTTGATCCCGGCCAAGGCCAGCTCAGGCTGGAGGGGCGACTGAGACGGGATTCTAGTCTGAGTGCTCAAGTCTGAATTGGGTGATGCAAAGCAACACGCATAAACCATGCCCTGTTGTATATAGTAGCAGTGAGCTCTCAGAATGTAAAAATAACAGCAGCACTGCTACCGTAGGCTGCTGCCAGTCGAAGCAAGGTCCTGGCTGGCTTCTTTCAGTCATGGGCCATGTGGATGCTTCCCAGAGCACAGGTGGGAGGGCTGGGACCCAGGGAAGCTGGTTGGACTCCAAGGGGCTCCCCAGGGTGCCAGGGCACCTTGTCCAGCATCAGGGTATGGGCTGAGGACTGTGGGTCTCCAGGGTCCCTGACAGTGTGTCCTGCACCCCCCACCTCTTCCCCACTGACCCAGATACCACAGAGAATCAGGGAGCTCGGGGAGTCTCTTCCCCATTGGCAAGGGTGGCGGTAAGGGAGACTCTTACACTGAGCCGCCAATAGCTGGGAGGATGAATGGACATCACCCAACCTACCGAGTACCAGCGATACAGGAGGACAGAGGAGAAGCGGCCTCCCCTTCCTACACTTGTAAGAACTGTGGGCTTGCCCAGGAAGGGGAGACGGGCTTTGAGTCAGGAGTCTGCCTGTCTCCCAGGTGGCACCTAAAGGAACCTCTGTCTTTTGCACCAACTGCTGTCTCACCAATTTGGCTTTCCTTGGAGCAGGCACCAGACACCACTTGTTCGGTGTCAGGACTATTTGCAACAGCATGCCTATGAAATACTTAAGGGTCAATGTGAAAGACAGGATACTCTGATACAGTGAAAAGTGCAAAACATGGCAAGAAATTTAAACTTAAATAAGTATCTTGGTTTGTGGTTCCAAATTTTCAGTGTGCCCAAGACAACAGTTTGTCCCACGTGGAAGGACGTGCAGTCAGTTAACTGCAAGGTCTTCCAGTACCTGTGCTGCGGAGGGGCTGTGGGTGTGAGGCTAGTTCCAGGGCCGAGATCAGGGCTCAGGTCGTCTCCCCCACGTCCTGGATTCCCCTTCTCCTCACGGATCACACGCGAGGCAGGTGAAGCTCCTTGACGCTCTTGCTCGCTCAGGCTGCCCTCCCCGGCTCTGCTGCTCCCTGCAGTGAGGTCCCTGCCCTGTGCACACAGGTCCCTGCCTCTCTCCCTGCTCATGGAGCCTCCCTCAGGGCCTGGGACCCGGCCGGGACAGACAGTGAGGAGCTACTGTCCTGGCAGAGGCAGCAGCAGGGATAGAGCAAGGTGATTTTGACCCATGAAGTCCCTGAAATCTCATCAGCGCTCTGAGGCCACGGAAACCATCCCAACCTCTGGGAATGTTGGTTCTCAAGGGAATGAAGCTGGGGACAAAGAAGCAGGGACGCCACATCCCACTCCCTGTTTATTTACGGCTTCCAGGTTCCTGCCTGTAGGCTGTGCTGGCACATGCACCCACCAGGTGGGGCCGGGTCTCAGGAACAAGGACACCTGTGGCCGAGAAAACAGGACCACAGATGTGGACAGTGTGGCTCGGGGACAGCAGCAGCCCTGGAGTGGGCGACCTGGGAGATCTGTCTCAGAGCTTCTGGGATGGAAACTGCGGCTTCAGGTTTGGCAGGGAATCCTGTCCACGCGTGTTTCACATCCAGTCCCACGAAGAGGCTGATGTGTAGGACCTGATAGAGAATGCTTTCATCCATGGGTTCCCGCCGTGAGGACTGAACACACGACTCTCCCCCTCGCTCTGTGGTCCCACCATCTGTGGTCAGTTCCCTTCATCCAACTTGACCTCAGAAGTGACTCGGTTGTTCAATCTCGGACCACCCTCTGAGGATCTGAAGGGTCTCTCAGCGTCTCTGGTTTTGAGGAGAACTGAACCGTTTCTAATTTCACATCCCCGTCTGTTTACTCTGCCAGGCTGACCCTTTATCCGGGAACACAGGCTCCCTCTGGACAATCAGTGGAGGAGTCAGTGGGAGGCTGATGCCAATGTCCTCAGCTCAGGAGTGAGGAACCTACCGGAATCTGACACGAGGATCCAACCGTCTCATATCGGTCTCAATCAGGAACCCACAGATGTGGGGACCTTTCCCCATCAGCACCAACCCCTGTGTGGGCTCTTTCTGTCCTCCTGAGGCCACAAGCGGTCCCCTCCCCCCTGGCGTCCTGGGCCCGACCCCCTGCTCTGCACAAAGTGCTCCCCGTCAGCACCTGCCCACGGACCCTGGGCTCCCCGGGAGGACGGGGCCCCCTGCAGGCCCAGGAACGCAGGGGCGGCTGCTGGGAGCCCCAGGGATCAGCTCAGCTGGGGGAAGGCAGGGCCCGGGTGCCTGTGGACCACGGTCCTCAGTGCTGAGTTCGCCCTCGTCCTCCCGCTGCGCCGGGATTTCAGAGTGCGGCTCGTCACACAGCGCAGAGCAAATCTGTGACCGTTCCTGTGGCAAAGGAGCCGGTTGTCCTCATCACGTCGTCCCTGGAGGCCCTTCGTGAGGCCTGTCCGCTTCTGGGACGTTTCTGCAAGTGGAAGAAAAAGGCTCCACAGCAGGTGCTGGGAATCGAACATGAGAAGTGAGTGAGTGTGAAGCTTTGTCGTCAACCAAAGACACACGCAAGTGGGGGTCGGTCGTGGGGGGAAGGGAGTATATGTGTTTCAAGGTGAACTTTTTTTGGCTATTTATTTTAAAATTGACACAGGACCTCTGTCCTGACCATGGAACAGCCAAGGGGGACATGGGCAGAATCACCCCGGGGAGTCTGGGTAGAGCATAAAGTCTGCCCTCAGGTGATGAGGAAGCTAGCTGAGGGCACACCTGGCCTGGCGTTAAGGCAGGATAAAGGTGAGCAGAATGGTGGGGGCAGAAGCTGTCTCTGATGGCTCTGGTCACCATGTGGCACTGTAGTCTCTACCTGCATGAACACCAGGGGGCGCTCAGAGCTTATTCCAGAGGGTTCTGGTGTGAGAGAGGTGTTTTCAGCCCCCAGCTCTGCTGTGCCCTCTCAGTACTCTGAGCCCCACACAGCTCTATCCCTGCCCACCCTTCTGATGTCAGAAAGAGGAGCCTGACCCAGGGACCAGTGAGGGATCAGAAATCTGGGGGTCTCATTTGCATAAATGGACCCTCCCTCTCTCAGAGTATGAAGAGGGGAAGGGAGAGGTTTGGGGGAAGCTCTGCTCCAGCTGTGGGGCCACAGAAGGCAGGACGCAGGGATGGTCTCCACTATGGCCTGGTCCCCTCTCCTGCTCACCCTCCTCGCTCACTGCACAGGTGACCGAATATGGGGACAGGGGATGAGGCCCTGGGCAAAACTCACGCTGTACTTTCTTCTTTATCTCTAGACCCCTGATCACCATCTCTGTGTGTCTGTCTCCTCCAGGGTCCTGGGCCCAGGCTGTGCTGACTCAGCCGCCCTCGGTGTCTGGGAACCCAGGACAGAGGGTCACCATCTCCTGCACTGGAAGCAGCTCCAACATTGGGGGTAATTCTGTGCAGTGGTACCAACAGCTCCCAGGAAAGGCCCCCAAACTTTTCATATATGATGATAACAATCGTGAGTCTGGAGTCCCTGAACGATTTTCCGGCTCCAAGTCTGGCAACTCAGCCACCCTGACCATCAATGGGCTGCAGGCCGAGGACGAGGCTGATTACTACTGCGCAGCATGGGACGATAGTCTCGATGCTCCCACAGTGCTGCAGGGCCGTGGGGAAGTGAGACAAGAACCCCCGTGTCATCTGTGAGCTGGGTGAACACTGCAGCCGCTGCTGCTCAGGCTCGGCCTGTGCCCTGTGACTCCTGCTCATTCTCTCCTGCTGTCCTGGGCCCAGGTTCCCCCAGGGACCCTGTCTGGGAGGGAAGGATTCTCCTCTCTCTTCTGTCTTTAATGTTACACACAGCAGCACGTTTCCAGACTGAGGGTCCAAACAAAACTGAAAGGCCAGCTCCCTCCAGCTGGGGAGAGTTGAGTTTCAGACTGGTTTGTATTCATTACTTTTTGTAATGGTAACACAAATGTAACATTGTGTTAGGCCTCTGAACCTACCCTGGGACCTGAGCACTGTGTGCGCTGTGCATGAAGGATGGGTCAGCTGTTTGCATCTCATATTCTAATGTCCTTCAGGGTAATCAGTGCTGACCTGCTGTTTTGTCTTCTGATATTGAGTGCAGAAGATGGCCATTTCTGAGTGTAAAATGATAACAGATGGTGGTTTCCAGAGCTGTGGGATGAAAGGGAGTGGCCCATGTGGGTAAAGGGAGTGAAAGGGTCCAGCTTCCAGTTGTGAAATGAATGGTTCTGGGGACGTCACGGACAGCACAGGGACTAGGGCGGAGATGCTGTGGCCGTGGGGGTGTGAACGCAGCTGAACGAGCAGACCCCCGACATTCTCAGCGCAAGAAATCCTACAATGCGTTATCACGTGTAGTGAGGGGAGTCAGGTAGACTTACCTAGTGGTGATTTTGTATTGTATATCCATATAGAACAATAGTGTTGTACAAGAGACACTCATCGATGTTGTATGTGAATTAACCTGAGTTAAAAAGATCCAATAAATAAATTATAAAAATAAATTCAAAACCTCGGATCACGGAGAAGCCTGCATGGGAAACTTTACGGGTCTTTACTCCTCGTTCCCCCAGTCACACAGCAGCCACAGCCCTGTGCCCGGGTGTCGGTAACCGCCGTCCTCAGACTCGCCCCAGCTGGGAGCTGCGATGACGCCCTCCCACAGGGGGCCTGTTTGGGAGAGGCCGTTTTTATTCCGAGTGCGATTGCAGTTACGTCACACTCTGGAAGAGGCGCAGCTCTCGAGTAGTGTGGACGTGCGCTGTACACGGGCGTTTGCGGAGGAAGAAGACACTCTGTGAACACAACGTGTTTCTGCGGGGGCAATGGGATTATTCCTCGTGACACCGTAATGGCACCCACATGACACCGTGGCTTTGCCATACTCTCTGAAAACTTCATAGCACAGTGACAGAACCTTAATGTAGGCACATGAAATGTAATGGAGAAAATCGAGGATCCCATGGCGGAAGTTTTAACTGAATCTTATTGAGGCGACTCTTCCAATAAATAACATACAAGCACTTTAAGTTGGGTAAGTGGTGACTAATTATAAACTTTTAATAAAGACTTTTCCAAGTAATTAAATTTTTTCTAGATCTTTCTACATGTGTGTGCCCTTTTTACTCTTAGAGAAATGCCACAATGTGATTTGACAGGGTCCCTGAGAACTTTGACTGTGAACTTGAGGACAGACCCCCAGGAGGGATCGCAGCTCACAGTGTGGGGGGACTGAGGGTCTCCTGCGGGAGGAGTAACGACAGACAAAGGTTCACACAGGGTCGCACACTAGGGGTGAGCAGGGGAGCTTTCTCCCCAGAGCCGCCCCCTCCCCATAGAGAAGGGCCCCTTTCTCCTCAGTTCTGCTGGGGACCTGCAGGGAAGGAGACCTCTAACGACCAGGGAGGAACAAACCCATGTCCTGCACAGAAAGGGACATGCCTGCCTGGGGCCGGTCACTGCTCTGGACTTGATACTGGTCTAAGGGTTTGTGTAAGAGTCACCAGGTCATTCTGAGCATGGAAAGTCCAGGGAGGTGTGCAGAAGCCATCCTGAGGTCTCCGAGGACAACAGTGATGTGCCCTGGGGTGATGGAGAGGCCACAAGATGGGACACGTGGCCTGGCCCTAAGACAGTTTTCAGTGGGCAGAAAGTGGAAGTCAGAGGTTGTCTCTTCTGGGTTCTGGTCACCACACACAATGGTGAGCCTGGGCCTGGGCACGAGAGGGCGCTCGGGTGTTGTTCCTGAGGGGACTGGGGTGATTTGAGCTGGAACCAGATAGCTGTGGCTTAGAGATGTGACTTCCCCAATGCACAGGTCTCACAAAGTCCCACCCCTGCAAACACTTATGGCATCCTCAGGCAAAGGCAGGTGGTTTGGGCTCAGGGAGGAATCAAATAGCTGAGGAGGTGGGGTGGGGGAATCATTTGCATAAATAGGTCTTCCTCTCTCAGAGTACAAAGGGAAGGGACAGATGTTGGGAAACCCTGCTTCAGCTGAGGGGCCAGAGAAGGCAGGACGCAGGGATGGACTCCACCATGGCCTGGTCCCCTCTCCTGCTCGCCCTCCTCGCTCACTGCACAGGTGACCGCATATGGGGGCAGGGCATGGGCCCTGGGGAAACTCATGCTGTCCTTTCGTCTTTGTCTCTAGACCCAGAATCCCCATCTCTGTGTGTCTCCCTCCTGCAGGGTCCTGGGCCCAGTCTGTGCTGACTCAGCCACCCTCAGTGTCGGGGAACCCAGGACAGACGGTCACCATCTCCTGCACTGGAAGCAGCTCCAACATCGGCGGTAATTACGTGTCCTGGCACCAACAGCTCCCAGGAAAGGCCCCTAAAACTGTCATCTATGGTAATAACAATAGAGCCTCAGGGATCCCCGATCGATTCTCTGGCTCCAAGTCCGGCAACACGGCCTCCCTGACCATCTCTGGGCTCCAGACTGAGGACGAGGCCGATTACTACTGTGCAGCATGGGACGATAGTCTCAATGGTCCCACAGTGCTGCAGGGCCGTGGGGAAGTGAGACAAGAACCCCCGTGTCATCTGTGAGCTGGGTGAGCCCTGCAGCCGCTGCTGCTCAGGCTGGGCCTGTGCCCTGTGACTCCTGCTCATTGTCTCCTGCTGTCCTGGGCCCAGGTTCCCCAGGGCTACTGTCTGGCATTGAAGGATGCTTCTCTCCCTTCTGCCCTCAGGGTCACTCACAGCAGCACTTTCCCAGACTAAGTGCCTTAAATGAAACTGAAAGTCCATTTTCCCACAAGATGCAGACAGTTTAGTTCCAGACTGGTTTGTACTCAGTTTTCCTTGTGATGTTCAAACAAATGTAACATTGTGTTTGGCTCCTGAACCTACCGTGGGGCCTGAGCGCTGTGTGTGCTGTGGGTGAAGGATGGGTCCGCTGTTTGCATCTCATATTCTAATGTCCTTCAGGGTAATCACTGCTGAGTGCTTTGTTTTGTCTTCTGATTTTCAATAAATTTTCTGTAAACTATGTCCATGTAGAAGCATGAAATGATAACAGATTGGTGGTTTCCAGAGGTCTGGAGTGAAGGGGGTGGCCATGTGGATAAAGGTAGTGAAGGGGACCAACTTCCAGTTGTGAAATAAATGGCTCTGGGGACATCACGGACAGCATGGGGACTTCAGTGGAGATGCTGGATTGTGTGTGTGTGAACGCAGCTGAACGAGCAGACCCAAAACATTTGCAACACAAGAAATAATAAAAATTGTTACCATGTGTAGTGACGGAAGTTAAGTAGACTTATCTTGGTGATGAATTTGCAATATCTATCAACATAGAATGATGATGTTGTGCAGGTAAAACTAATATAATATTGTATGTCAATTATACCTCAATTAAAAGGTTACAGTAAATAAAATGAAATTATAAAAGTAAATCCGAATTTCTGTTCAGAGAAACACCTGCCCGTGCAAGTTTAAAGTATCTTTAGTAACAGCCTCCCCAACATGAAAGCAACCGACAGCGCGTGCGTGGGCGTGTGTCACAGCTGCGTGTGGGCCCGCCCCGAGCTGGGAGCAGCGGTGAGGTCCTCCAACGAGTGGCCTGTTTTTAAAAGGTGATGTGATTCACATTACAATTCTAATGTAGTCACATTTTGGAAGAGGCAAAAGTCTAGGGAGAGTGTGAACATCTGTTGTAAATTTGACTGTGTGAAAACAAAGAAGGAGCAACAGAATTCCTCTATATGACACTGTAATGGCCCCAAATGGCTCTATGACCTTGTCAAATGCATTGGAGACTGTGAAGCACAATGACAGACCTTAACGTGTGCATATGACTTGCAGTTTAAAAGGTTGAGGGTCCCGTGGTGGAATGCGGAAGGTGACAGGGACCCATCAGTTTGCACTGTGGAGGCCTGAGTCACTGCCCTTGGTGGGGGGTGGGGAAGAAATTACTGACCAAGGACCTGTGACAGTGAGGGCGCTGTCACACAACCAGCAAAGGAAACTGCACATAAAACTGTGCTCCAGGTGACAGAGTGGATGCCCAGGGGGTACAGGTAACAGTGCAGGTGTGGCTGGGCTGTGCACTGTGGTTACATAATCACGGGAGTGGGTGGGCACCGGTGGGAGCCAGACTGCTCTCCTTATTAATGGAAATTGACACTTATCACCAGGGGAGGACCCTGACCGATTGAAGGGGTGACCTGTTAGAGCTGCAGACAGCAGTGGGAACTGATGTTCAGCGTTGTGGAGGCAGGAGATTGCACACAGGAGTATTTATAAACGTGCGTGCTCCTGCGTCGCTGTGCTCAGATGTGTTCCGTTGTTCTGTCCTTTCACGGACTTGACAGTGAGGCCCCCGTGGTGATGAGTCTGCCAGAGGTTGGCTCCTAGACCGTTCTCAACAAATGTGTACACAGAGTTTTCACCATCGTTTATAAAATAGTGTCAGTGTTAAAGCCATTTTATTCTGGAACCTGGTGCACATTTGCGGTCTTTGATCATAAGGAAAAGGAGCAGACAAGGTCACGCTGGGAGGCCCCTGGGGACGGATGGCGGTGACCCGGGCACAGAGTCTCCCAGGGAACCACGGTCTCGGTGCGGGGCCCACTCGTTCCAGGTGGAGATCCCGACGGACAGTGAGGGTTCACGCCACCACCCACTGGGCACCACGGGGGCGTCCTTTCTCCACCTCCCAAGGCCTGGACAGAAGGGCCCCAAATTCTCAGCTTCTGGGGGATCTGGAGGGAAGGGAGCTCTGGCTGCAAAGGAAGAGTCAATATAAGTGACAATGTGTGTCCAACATAGAACGGGTCATGAATTATGGGGGCGGTCATGTTCTGGACTTGCTCCTGGTCTCAGAGAAGTTTAAGATACAGGACCTCTGTCCTGACCACAGAACAGCCAAGGAGGACACCGACAGACTCACCCTGGGGTGTCTGTGTAGAGCAAAATGTCTGCCCTGAGACAATGACGAAGCCCCTGAGGGTCTGGCTGGCCCTGCTGTAAGGCAGGAGGCCAGGGGTAGAGGAGAGGGGCAGGAGAAGCTTTCTCTGCTCACCATAGGGCACCGTGGTGTGTCTCTGTCTGAACACCAGGGGGAGCTCAAAGCCTGCTTCGGAGAGGTCTGGGAGACATGAGAGCTGGGACTCCTGGGCAATGCAGGTGCCCTGTGCTCAGGGCTCACAGCTGTGTCCTCCCCTTGCTCTGAGCTCCTAACCCTGCCCACCCTTCTGAGGACAGAAAGAGGGGCCTGAAGCTGGGACCAGTGAGGGATGAACAATCTGTGGGATCTCATTTGCATGAGTGGGCCCTCCCTCTCTCAGAGTATGAAGAGGGGAAGGGAGAGGTGTGGGGGCAGCTCTGCTCCAGCTGTGGGGCCACAGAAGGCAGGACTCAGGGATGGACTCCACCATGGCCTGGTCCCCTCTCCTGCTCACCCTCCTGGCTCACTGCACAGGTGACTGGATGAGGGGGCAGGGGAAGGGTGCTGGGAGATGGGTTCCTCCTCTTGTCTCCAGACCCCTGATCACCATCTCTGTGTGTCTGTCTCCTCCAGGGTCCTGGGCCCAATCTGTGCTGACTCAGCTGCCCTCAGTGTCTGGGAACCCAGGGCAGAGGGTCACCATCTCCTGCACTGGAAGCAGCTCCAACATCGGGGGTGGTAACAGTGTGAACTGGTACCAACAGCTCCCAGGAAAGGCCCCCAAACTTTTCATATATTATGATAGCATGCGTGAGTCTGGAGTCCCTGAGCGATTTTCCGGCTCCAAGTCTGGCAACTCAGCCACCCTGACCATCAATGGGCTGCAGGCCGAGGACGAGGCTGATTACTACTGCGCAGCATGGGACAATAGTCTCAATGGTCCCACAGTGCTGCAGGGCCGTGGGGAAGTAAGACAAGAACCCCTGTGTCATCTTTGAGCTGGGTGAACACTGCAGTCGCTGCTGCTCAGCCTCAGCCTGTGCCCTGTGACTCCTGCTCATTGTCTCCTGCTGTCCTGGGCCCAGGTTCCCCAGGGACTCTGTCTGGGAAGGAAGGATTCTCCTTTCCCTTCTGTCCTTAATGTCACTCACAACAGCATTTTCCTAGACCAAGGGACCAACCAAAACCGAAAGTCTGTCTCCCTTTCAGCTGGGGACATTCGACTTTGAGACTTGTTTGCATTAGTATTTCCATGTGTTGTTCAAATAAATGAAACGTTGTGTTGGGCCCCGGAGCCTATCGTGGGGCCTGAGCACCGCGTGTGCTGTGCGTGAAGGATGAGCCAGCGCTGCTGGTGTCTCGGATTGTAATGTACTTCAGTGTAATCAGTGCTGACTGCTTTGTTTTCTCTTCTGAGTTTTAGTACAAAATATAGTCTTAAAAAAGTATAAAATTAGAACCATTTGGTGGTGTCCAGACACCAGGGGAGGAAGGCGTGGGTCCACATGGGTAAAGGGCGTCAAAGGGTGCAAAGTTCCAGTTTCGAATTAAATGCTTCTGGGGACATCACGGACAGGCCGGGGACCAGGGCGGGGATGCTGTGGCCGTGGGTGTGTGAACGCAGCCGAATGAGCAGACCCCAAACATTCTCAGCACAACAGTTAATAATAATTGTAACTGTGTTTAAGGACAGATATCAACTAGACTCACTCTGGTGGTGATTTTGCAATGTATATCCACAATAATCATAATGTTGTACCCTTAAAACTAATATAGCATTGTATGTCATTTATACCTCAATAAAAAATAAAATATATAAAATGAATTAAAATCTTCTGTCCATAGAAAAACCTGCATGGGGATGTTTACAGCTGCTTCATTGACAGTCTCCCCAACCTGAGAGCAACCGAACAGCCGTGGGTGGGTGTGTATCCCAGCTGTGTGTGGGCTCGCCCAGGCTGGGAGCGGCAGTGAGGTCCTCCAACCAGTGGCCTCTTTTTAAGAGGCCATGGGATTCAGAATGTGATTCTAATGATGTCACATTTTGGAAGAGGCAAAACTCTAGGAGAGCGTGAACATCGGTTGTAAATTTGACTGTGTGAAAACAAAGAAGGAGCAACAGAATTATTCTATATGACACTATAATGGCCCCAAATGGCTCTACGACCTTGTCAAATGCATTGAAAACTGTGAAGCACAACGACAAACCTTAACATGTGCACATGATATGGCTTTACGTGGCATAATGTCCCCACGTTTTATTCATGTCGCATCAAATGACAAGATTCCACTTCTCTCAAAGGCTCATTTAGACATTGATTTCACGTTGTATATTATGTATGACATTATCTTTAGCCATTCATCTGCCCATCAAGGGATACTTAGGTGATTTCCGTATGTTGGCTGTTGTACAACAACGCTGTCCTGGACCTGGGGTTGCAGATGTCTTTTAGAGATGTTTTAGTTTTCTTCAGATAAACACCCACAAGCGGAATGGCTGGATCATAAAGTCGTTCTAGTTTTAGGAAAGAAGCCCAGGGAACGATGTGTAACCTGCTGAGCTGCAGAGACCAGCAGGGCTCTTAGGGCTTCAGGCCATGGTGAGGAATGTGCGCTGCCACCAGCAGGGGGCGCCGTGGGACCGTCCTGTGGTCCCCACACAGCTGCTCAGCTAGGACCCTTTACTCAGGGGAGCCTGGGGCTGGGGGAGGGGCCGGAACTCACTGACTGTCACTCTGGTGATGGGTCCTCTCTGGCCTGGCAGGTCCTCTGAGCAAAGACCTTTGTGTTCCCTCAGCAGGGGCTTCCTCCCCAGGCCTTTTCTTTCTTTAATGATACTGTTTCCATTACCATTTAGTCCCCCTTAGTCACCCCTCCCCCCACAATCCCCCCACTGTTGTCCAGGTCCCTGAGTCCTTTTTCCTTGTTGCTCAGTCCCTCCCCGCTCCCATGCTCCCCCTTAGCTGTCACCCTGGTCTCCATCTAAGAGTCTGTGTCTACTTCCCTCGTGAGTTCAGGGTGTTCACTGGATTCCACACGTGAGTGCAATCATATGGCATTTGGTTTTCTCTGCCTGGCTTATTTCACACAGCAAAATATTCTCCAGGTCATTCCATATTATTGTAAAGGGCAAAATTTTGCCCTTTTTTGGGCTGAGTAGTATTCCATTGTGTGAATGTCCCATAGTTGTTTTATCCAGTCATCTACTGATGGACACTTTGGCTGCTTCCACATGTTTTCATGGGAAGCAATGGGGCCATGAACATAGGGGTGCTGATGTTCTTTCAAATTAGTGTTTGAGGTTCATGCAGATATACTCCGTAAGGCCAAGGCACACTGACTGCACCCAATCTTGTCTGATCCCCATTATTTTCCAAGGGGAGAAACCAACCTTCATCCCCTGTGTCTGGGGTGTGAGCTGAGCTCCAGCACCAGGGCTCAGGGAGGGGCTGGGTGGTCATACATTTGCATGGACGGCCCCTCCCCTGGCAGAGGGTGGGGAGAAAAGGAGGCCTGGGCAGCCCTGCCCCACTGTGGGCTCAGGGGCTGTGTGTGCACCATGGCCTGGACCCCTCTGCTCCTTGTGTTCCTCTCTCACTGCACAGGTAGGCACAGGCCTTACAGAGTCCACTAACCGAGATTTGTCTTGTCTTGTTCACAGTAAACTTATGCTGGCCCATGCCCCATCCCTGATGAGTGTCTATGTTTCTGCAGGTTCCCTGTCCCAGCCTGTGCTGACTCAGCCGCCCTCCCTCTCTGCATCTCTTGGAGCCACAGCCAGACTCACCTGCACCCTCAGCAGTGGCTTCAGTGTTGGCAGCTATGCTATATTCTGGTATCAGCAGAAGCCAGGGAGCCCTCCCCGGTATCTGCTGTCCTACTACTCAGACTCCAACAAACACCAGGGCTCCGGGGTCCCCAGCCGCTTCTCTGGATCCAAAGACACCTCGGCCAACGCAGGGCTCCTGACCATCTCGGGGCTGCAGCCTGAGGATGAGGCCGACTATTACTGTGCTATGTATCACAGCAGTGGGAGCAGCTACAGTGACTCACAGTGGCTCAGATGGTGAGGAAGTGAGACAAAAACCCCTGGGCCCATAGACTGTGCCTTTGAACTTCCCTTTGGGTGATGGCCCTTACAGGGGACGCTTCTCTGTGGCAACACCTGTCCTTGAGGAGGAAAGTGTACCCCACAGTTTAGGGCTGTCACCTAAGCCAGCATGGGGCATCCCAGGAACACACACCGGAGATCACAGAGCCTGAGATCACTGGCCCACAGTGTCTGGAGTAAATTAACAACAGGAAATATTTTTTGAACTAAAAACACTTAGCTTTATCCTCCAGTTTTATCTTCTCTGCTCACACAGAAAACTTTACTTCTCACGCTCATGGGCACGAAACGTGAGGGAATTTTTCATCACAGCAAGAGATTCTCTCAGACACCAGCTGTATTCCCTTTAATTTACCTCAGTGCTCACACTGTCTGCCTGGAGCCAGTGTGAGATGCGCAGTTAGGGCTGCGACCCACAAGACTGTCCCCGCTCAGGTGCCAATAACAAACAGGACGTCTGAAGACTGCCCCCAGTTTCTGTGGGATTTGGCTGCATCAGGAGGCTCCCATGATCCTGCCTTTGGGTGTGATTAGTTTGCTAGAGCATCTCGTGGACCTCAGGGGAACAGTTACTCTACCACATTATTAGAGAGCGGGATAAAGGATAGAGACGAACAGGCAGATGAAGAGGTGCGTGGGTGACGAGGTCTGAGAAGGTCTTGGACACAAAAGTCACTGTCCCTGTGAAGCGGGCATGTGTCAGCCTCCTGATGTGGATTCATTGGTCAAACCAGAAGCTCTAGAAGCTCATACAACGGGGAATTGTATGGGGTTTCATACCATAGACATGGTTAATTATGAACTCGTCTCTCAGCCCTCCTCTGTTGTTAAGAGAGTGGGAGTGGAGCTGAAAATGCCAACCTTCTGATCGTGGTTGGTCTCTATGGAGACCAAGCCCCATCCAGGAGCCCGCCCAGAGTTACCATGTGAGGGAAAGGGACACTAGTGCCACCCAGGGCTTTACACGTGTTTCAGGATTTCTGCCTCAGGAAGTAGGGCGGGTACATATATATGTACATATATATATTCCCGAATATATATTCGTGAGACGACCACTCCCCTGGACTTCTGAGAGGCGGGCAGGCGTGCCTGCACACTCGGGTCTGCACTGCTGCACCGGAGCCATGCGGTGAGGTTCACAACATAACGGACCAACTTTGAATTCCCATGCAGCACTTCCGATTAGGGAGATGAAGGCAATTGTAAAAGCTTTGTGGAAAGTTCTCCTGGTAGTGCTTAGAGTCTTTTTCTATTGGCAACTTCGGGTTAGACTTTGCTGGGTTGCTGAAGTATGACATGCGGGAACTGAGCATTATGGACTCTGGCTTCTACTCCAGAGAAAAACAAACAAACAAAAAAAACCCCACAAACACAGCAAGAACGCACAATCACTTTAGGGACAACTGAAAATTCCCTTCACGTCAGAAGCCTGAATTTTGTTTCTTACAAGATTTGTGTAACCAACTGCTTCGCAGGCGACAAGAACGATGGTAACAGTGGGTTTGACTGTTACAGTTACACTATTATCTCATTAATTCAAAGGCAGGTTACAAGAAGATGCAAATATGGCTTTTAATAGGGATGTTATACCTGAACTTGACACCAAGCTCACCGATTTGAGTTTTGACACACATCCCAAGGATTCTCGGAACAGGAGAATCCTTATACATTATAAACGTCATAAACATTATCAACGGCAGCACGAGAACCTTCTTGCACAGCAACTCCAAGCTCAGCTCTGTGACTTACCCTCCCAGGGGCAGGGTGCGGGTATCTTGCAGAATCTCCAATTCCCAATGAAGAATTTTACAGAGCTATGTATTCATATGGAACAATCACATGAGAAATATTTTTTGTTGGTTCATTTGCCTCTTCTAATTTTAAGGAAGCTTTTGTTCAAGAGATGTCTCAGTTATGGCCGTGGCTGTCTCAGAGCTGCTAGTCTTGCAGGTCTTCCCTAAAGTAAACCTCTTCGGAATCAGTCCTTTTTGTATGTGGCGCACAGGAAGATGGTCAGCCAGGACTCAGTGGGGTTGATGGGTGAATTGGTGCTTTGCTGCCACCTAGTGTCAGGTAGTGAGAGGTCCATGCAGTAAACAGGCAGGGAGCACTTCCAATCCTAACCTTCCAGTAGGGAAGCTCCTCCTGCTCCTCCTCAAGGTCCCTGTGACCCAGACCGACCTGCCACCTTGCTCCCAGCCCAGCCCCTCCTGTCCATGTCTGTCTGTGTTTGTGACTCTGCTGTCACTTCCATCCCCACTGCCTGATTTGGAGAGGCTCTTTCTGGTATCCGAGGGTCCAAGGAAGCCCCCTAACATGCTTCAGGCCAGGTAAAGCATCACAGGTATCAGCCCCTGCTCACAGCATTGATATGCCCAGAAGATGTGGAGGGAGGAGGAAGCTGCCTGAGGTGGGCAGAGGCCAGAGATCACATGACTTAGGGAGTCCGTGGGTCCAGGTCTCAGACCAGTGTGGGAGGTGGTCCTTGACAGGTCCTGTCCCCTTGGACCATCTTCCCGGATAAATTGCTTCTCTTCTTACCTGATGAGCTCACACCTGGGGGTCCCGGTGACTTGGAGTCTGGTGGGAGACCCACAGTCTTGGAGCTGGTGCTGAGGTCTCAGCAGCTGTGCTGCCCCCATGGGCCGGCAGAGCCCCTGTTCCTGTGCCCATGGTGGGACCCAGCAGCCTCGGCCTCTGTGACATAAAATCCCCGAGGATTCCTTTCTTCTCACTGGCTCCTTTGACTTCCTCATCTCTGGATTAGGACAGACATGTTTTAAATCCAGGCTCGTGCAAAGGAGGGGAATGCATTATCACTGCAAATGAGAAAAACACCCTGTGTGCTAGAAATAGAACTGCTAACCTTCAGAGATGAAAACACAATTCCACCAGGAAATGCGTACAAAATCTCAAGCTGGCAAAACCTTCTGAGGTAGAACAGCAAGAGGAAAACCAGGGACGGATCCATTGTGCTTTACCACGTTGTAAATGTTGTGCTCTTTGACAGACGATGTGGACAGAAGGGCAACCTCAGCCACAGATCACTTGCCAGTACTATATCTGATTAAAAAAAAAACTTTAATGCAGGTCAGTGCTGAAAAGAAGCTCCCGCAAGTATAGTATGAAGATGGCAAATAAGCACAGGGAGAAATGCTGGGCCTCAAAGGCGTCGGTGAGGTGCAGATGGAGCCACAGGAGAGGGCGCTACACTCCTGAGAGCGTCTGAAGTCCCCGGGACTGACCGTGTGGAGTGCGGGCCAGGACGCGGTGCAGTCAGGCTCTCAGGTCCCGTTGCTGGGCGTGAAAGTGACGGAATCGCTTTACAAGATGGTCTGGTACTTCCTAAAACGTCACAGGCACGTTTCCCAGTGCGTACCACGCTGTGTGCCAGAGAGAAAGGTACACGCACTGCACGTGCTTACCCTGGGGCCGCACAAGCATTCAGAGCAGCTTTCCTTCCAGTCCCCGCAAACCCGAAAGGACCCGGATCGCTCAGAGGGAGGTTGTTGAAACGCACTGTGCCGCACCCACAGACTGGGTACGGGTAGCAACGAAAAGACGTGGAGATATGATGTAGCGTGGATGCGGTTTTAAAATGCCAGATGAAATATAAAGACAGGACATAGTATATTATTTCCAATTTATGCAGTGCTAAAATAGGAAATTGAATGTTTGTGGGGAAAATGCAGATCAATGCTTGTCGGGGAACTGGGGAGAAGGGTCGAAAAAGAAAGGAATTCAAAGATTATGGCTATGCTTGTGAGGTTGACAGGTATATTCATTCTTTTGATATTTGGTGATTTCTCAGGTTTACATAAATGCCAAATTTTCGAAATGGTGCACCTTAAATGTGTGCAGTGGGTTGCCTGTCCAATACACGTCCCTAAACGGTCGTGCATGTGGGACGATTGTTCATCAGGACGGAGAAGGTTCTTTGCAACCTGGATCCCCACATGCTCCCTCGTCCAGCCAGTGCATTGCCATCCAACCCTGCGACACACAGTCTGTAGGCTTTGCCTCAGTGCCTCACGTTCTCCCGAGTCTGAGCATTTGCCAAGCCTGGTACACCGTCTCACAAACCTGCCCGACTTCTCGAAACGCTTTGTTCTCCAGGACGACCCCATTGGGCAGTCTAAGCCCGATTCCAGCCCCTCCCTGGGGCCGTGGTCGAAATGGCAGCTCAGGTGTGGCTCCCAGAGCCTTCTGCACTGTCCCTCCTACAGCCTTGGCCCGGTGCGATGGTGGTCCCGATTTCCACGGCTCCTTCCCCTCGTCCTCCAGGAGACCCATCACTGGAAAAGGTGGTTTGTTTATATCGGAGACCTGGGGGGTGGCACGTGGTGTGCCCGGGGACCTCTGTGGACCGACAGTGACCAGGTGTTTCCTTCCACAGGTGAATTCTGAGCAGTGAGAGCAGGGGGGCTGGGGGTCCACCAGGGCCAGGCAGTGGGTGCCTCCCGCTGTGGCTTGGGGCCTGTGGTTACTGATGGGGACCCTGCAGCTGCATCCTCACTGGGCTGGGCAGAACCTCCTGCTCACTGGTCTGTGTAAGGTCCCAGCAGCTGCTTCTGTCCTAGACCCTCCCAGGGGGCAAACCCAGTCTCACCCACCAGTTCCTCTGTCCAATCAGCTAGGCTCACACTTGGCTGGTTCTCAGGGTGGAAAAGGTTCATCATCATCGGGGCAAACAAATAAGTGTGAACAGCTCCTCCTCTTGCCAGCCAATGGGGAAGATAAAAGAGGCCCGGCCCACTTCAGACCTCACCTGGGGCCACAGGAAGCTGCGTGCACCATGGCCTGGACCCCTCTCCTGCTCGTGCTTCTCTCCCACTGTGCAGGTACGGCGAGACTTCAGGTGTCCAGGGCGATCCACCAATACTCTGTCACCCCTGAGGCTAAGATCCCTAAATGGCTTAAACTTTATGCCAACCCCAGCAGCCACGAGTGTCTTTGCTTGCAGGTTCCCTGTCCCAGCCTGTGCTGACTCAGCCGCCCTCCCTCTCTGCATCTCCGGGAGCCACAGCCAGACTCACCTGCACCCTGAGAAGTGACATCGGTGTTGGTGGATACAGGATATACTGGTTCCAGCAGAAGCCAGGGACCCCTCCCCGCTATCTGCTAAACTACTACTCAGACTCAGACAAGGGTCAGGGCTCCGGGGTCCCCAGCCGCTTCTCTGGATCCAAAGACGCCTCAGCCAACGCAGGGCTCCTGACCATCTCGGGGCTGCAGCCTGAGGACAAGGCCGACTATTACTGTATGATCTCGCACAGTGGTGCTCCTCACAGTGACTCACACAGATGGGGAAGTGGCACAAAACCCTTGGCCTGCCCATGGTGACTGTGGGTGGAGGGAGGTGGAGGTGAATGAGGGTATAGAGGGGTAAGTGGAAACGGACAAAACACAGTTAGAAATGAACCAGTTTTTAAAACACCAGCTTTCTCAGAGTCTTGTTCAAGATAATGTAATCTTTTAAAGGTGAATTGCATACCCGCAAACTCTCCTTGGACGTGTTGCTGATTCACAGTGTGTCTCCTAGAGTTTCCTCCGCAGCACAGACTCTGCTCGTCAGGGATCCGGGCAGAGACATCGCTGTCCCTCCGAGGCTCCTGCACTCAGGCAGGCCCAGGGGAACTGCGTCCCAGGGACCAGGGCCTGAGATACGAGATGCTGGGTGAGGACGCAGGCCGGGGAAGTCGGGAAAGGAGAGAACCTCACAATAGACGGGAAGTCATAAAAAGAAACCAGGTGAAACTGTAGAACCGAAAATGCCATAGATGTAATTTAAAAAGACGCCTCTCTGGAGGGAACAAGAACATGGAATGCTTATTTGTTATTTTATGGATCTGTCTGTTATATATTTACAGATTGGTGGTGCAAATCATTCACGTCATCATAATTATTCCCTAGACAATGTCAGCAGGGGGCACTGTGGGTCATCTCAGAGCTACAATGGCTGAAGCCAACTCCAGTGGTTCTGATTAAATGGGCCTTGGGCTGAGGCTCACGGCCTGAGTAAGAGGTGACAGCAGGTACTTCCTCCAAAGCGACTGACTCAGAGCTCAGGAAGACCCTAGCCTCCTCCTGAAAGTGAAGCTACAATCTGGATCCAGGACCCAGAACTGGACGGTGCTGTGAGCTCATTTTGTACACGGCACCACCAAACACACCCTTCACCGGGGGAGCTGAGGAGGAGATAAAGGGACACCCAGAGACCATCGCCAGACCGAACCCAGGGGATCTGGAGAGTGTGCGCCATGGCCTGGACGCCTGTCCTCCTGCTCCCCGCCCTCACCCTCTGCCCAGGTCCGGGGACGCTTTGGAGACCAGCCTTTGGAGGGGTCCCTCTGCCTTTACTCCTCATTCCTGACATGTGACTGTATTTATTTCAGGGTCCACTTGTCAGGCTGTGTGTCTCAGGAGCCCTCTCAGACTGTGTCCCCAGGAGGGACAGTCACTCTCACCCGTGGCTCTAGCAGTGGAGCACTGACCAGCAGTCACTATTCATACCGCTCTCAGCAGAAGTCTGGCCGAGCACCCAGGACAGTTCTGGACGCCCAGACCCCCCACCTTTGACCTCAGGGGCCCTCCTCGGCAACAGCGCTCCCCTGACCCTCTTGGGGGCCTGTCTGGGGGACAAGGGTGGAGCAGTGCTGCCCATTCCTCTGCAGTAGTGACCGCCACAGTTACAGTGTGAGAAGAGGTGCCGAGGCACCACCTGCCCTTTGCAAAGCTGGGCACAAACATGGTCCCGGGACATGAAATTACGTGTCCCGACCCCTGAGCTCGCAGGGCAGCCAGAATGCTGAGCGTCCAGAGACAGCAAAGGTATTACTGACACAGCGTCCGGTGACTCTGTGGGTCCCAAACCATTTCTCCTAAAGGTCCTGCTGCTTGTTTGTAACGTGTCCCCCAGGCACTTGCTGAAAACGGGAGTTTGTACTTGGACACATCTCATTTCCCGCAGTCAGCTGATGGTCGGTGTCTAAATCTTCCCCTGATTAAGTTAATGTGGGGACAGGGGTAATGAGGATCCTGCACCTCACGAGGACCGTGTCTTGCAAGAGACCGTGCCATGAATTTCTTTTTCTCCGTTGCAAGTAAAATGTACCCAAGAAACATAAAAAATATGTTAGAAATATACTGATCTTTGCCAACCAAAAAATTAATGACATTGTTGAAATGCTAGGTTGGTGCCCAGAGGACAGCATTGCAGGGTAGGGAACAGCATTGCAGGTAGGGAACAGCATTGCAGGGTAGGGAACAGCATTGCAGGGCAGGGAACAGCATTGCAGGGCAGGGAACAGCATTGCAGGGTAGGGAACAGCATTGCAGGGCAGGGAACAGCATTGCAGGGCAGGGAACAGCATTGCAGGGCAGAGAACAGCATTGCAGGGCAGGGAACAGCATTGCCGGGCAGGGAACAGCATTGCAGGGCAGGGAACAGCATGCGCAGTGTTGGGAGCTGGAAGAAACCCCGTGCAGTTGACGCAGAGGAAGGTGAAGGCCGAGGCAGGAGGAGGGGAGCTGGCGGAGGGAGGCAGAGACATCACACCACGGACTTGCACATGCACACAAAATGGGGAAGGCCCCGAAAGGCAGCGGCTGGGTGGAGGTAACGGGAGCGCCCAGGCCATACCGTGTCCCTGTTTTATGGGACACAGTGTAGACTCCCAGCCCCACCCTGGGAAGGAGTGGGGACGGCAGCGATGGGGCAGGTCAGAGCGGGCGTCTCGTGGGCTAAAGACCTAAGAGAGCGGAGAAGCGGGAACGCTGCCTCGGGATTAATGCCAACTCAGTCAGGCCCATGTTATCAGCATCACCGTCACCGTCACCGTCATCATCATCATCTGACTTCAGTGTGTGAAAGATGAGAATGCTCTTTTTAAATCTCGTTAACACAGTTCATCATTTGCGTTTTGTAAGTCACTACAGATGTTTTTTATAAATAAAATTAATAATCAGGAAAAGTTTTAAAAATGGACAAAAGAGACAATACAATAAGAATCCCCTGTATCTATTAACTAATTTTAGTAATTACTCAGTTTATGATCGACCTTGATGTTGGTCCCCGCTCCCATGCGTAGAGGGTAGATTATGAATTGAAAGAAATTCATCATGGCTCTCCATTTATTTCCTTATTCGTTTTTGGTGTGTACTTAGTTTAATGCACTGCAGAGGGAGAGGGCGGGGAGAAGGGTGACAGGTTACAGTGAGTTTATCTTTCCTGTAACTAGTCTCTGCCCTGGTGGGCGGCAGAGGGAATGACAGACAGGAAGACATCAAAGCGTGAGCGGGAAGTTCGACCCGGATTTCTGCGTCTGGGGACAAGGGCTCTAGAACCCTGGAGGCAGGGCTCGTGACCACGACCTGGTAATGAGAACCGGCAACAGTTAAGAACATTTAAAAAAAACCCCAAAACTCAGAGTAGCTTTCTGAAAATCAAGCACAGAGACTGACAGTGACATACAAGGTAATGTGGGCGCCTCTCCGCTCCGAGGCTTTCTGGAAGCGACCCGATGGCCTGGCTGGTCTACTGTCTTCCGTTTAAGCCATGTGCCCGATCTTCCAGCAAAAGGCTGACACCCACACTTCAAGAGGTGCTCCTTTAGTGTGGCGCCCCAGATCCTCAGCTCCCCAGACACATCTTCAGAGGCGCTGTAGAATCCGCTGGGGGTGTACTTGGCAATGAGCACCTGATGGATGTCCTTCCTGCAGATGTGAGCAGGTTCTGAGTTGTTGCTGTTCCTTAGAAGGACACACTCTCCATTGGTGTAAAGAAAAGTACTGCTTTTGAGGTCACCGTAGACGATTTTGGAGCTGGCCCTTGGCCCCAGGGGGAGGGAGGTGAATGCCATCCTGCTCTCCTGTGGAATCCTTGCCCACCTGTCTCCACCCCACGCTCGCCCACACCCTCGGGGGCTGCCCGCACTGCGGGTCAGGTCTGGTCAGGGCCAAGGTGGGCACAGAGACAGAAAGGCAGGGCTGGGCAGGCCAGGTGTCGCAAATTACGGTTTTCTAAGCTCTCCAGAAAACCAATGTGATCCAACATTTTCTTAAGCTTTATTGAGGTATGATTTTTTGATTGGGGTATAATTCACATTTTATTTCCAGGTTGTCAACATCATGATTCAATCTTTGCAAACATTGAGAAATGATCATCACAATAAGTCTGGATAATATCCTTTACCATACATGGTTGCAATTTTTTTCCTCTTATGAAGGTGACATTAAGATCTGCTCCCTTGGTATCGTGACTTTCAAACGTGCTTTTATCCACTGCTGTCACCATGCGGCGAGTTGAAACCCCGTGACTCATTTCCTGCATACCTGCAAGTTCGAACCTTTGCCCTTCTTCCCCGTCTCCCCCACACCTGTGCCCAGCCTCTGGCGGCCACCAACCTCCTCTCTGTAGCTGCGACAGTTTCACTTAGTTCCTGGTCTGGTTTTCACTCTGTTCCCTCAGATTTCACACAAAGATCTTTTCTACATGAGAACAGATCTTTTCGTAGATCTCTGTGTGCGATCGTTTGCTATTTGTCTTCCTCCCTAATTCAGTTTTTGTAGCATCATGTCCTCAAGGTGCTTCCGTGTAGTTTCAATGACAGGATTCCATTCCTTTCCATGGGTGAACGTTATTCCGTGTATAATATTTATATAGCGTTATATATTGCTATAAATAACATTTTACTTATCCATTCATCCACTTAAGGGTACTTTGGTTGTTTTTATATCTCAGTTATTGTAATAACACTGCCATTAGTATGGGGGTTACAGATATCTTTTCAAAATAGCATTTTTCTCCAGAGTTGGATCATAAGGTCTTTTTTTTTTTTTTTTTTTTTAATTAGACCCTGGATGTGGGACTAGAGACAGAGGCCCAGGGAGCCACAGAAACCAGCAGGACTCTCAGCGCTTCTGGCCATGGGGAGGAGTGTGCTCTGTGGCCAGCAGGGGGTGCTGTGGGACTGCCCTGGGGTCCCCAGGCAGCTGCCCAGTGAGGACCATTCAGGCAAAGGAGCTGGGTGGGGGTGGGGTGCGGTTGTGGGGAGACCCACCCTGTGCTCACTGATGGTTACTCAGCAGCCATGTCTTCTATGGCCTGTCACAGTCCTCTGAACAGAGACAGTTGAGTTTCCTCAGCAGGTGCTTCTTCTAAGGGCTGTTTTACCAGCTGAAATGAACCGTCATTCTCTTCACTCTGGAGTGTGAGCTGAGCTCCAGCACCAGGGCTGAGAGAGGGGCTGGGCAGCCCCTGGGTGGACACACATTTGCATGGATGGCCCCTCCCCCGGCAGAGGGTGGGGAGAAAAGGAGGCCTGGGCAGCCCAGCCCCACTGTGGGCTCAGGGGCTGTGTGCACCATGGCCTGGACCCCTCTGTTCCTCGTGCTCCTCTCTCACTGCACAGGTAGGGACAGGTCTTGGGGACCAGGGCTCAGTTGCCAAGTTTATTCCCTTCCTGCTCCATCTTCTGAGAAGCTTCCCCTGCATCTGCCCCATCACTGACAAGTGTCTGTGTCTGCAGGTTCCCTCTCCCAGCCTGTGCTGACTCAGCCGCCCTCCCTCTCTGCATCTCCTGGAGCCACAGCCAGACTCACCTGCACCCTCAGTAGTGGCTTCAGTGTTGGCAGCTATGGTGTAGCCTGGTTCCAGCAGAAGCCAGGGAGCCCTCCCCGGTACCTCCTGGTATTCAATTCAGACTCACAAAAACATCAAGGCTCCGGGGTCTCCAGCCGCTTCTCTGGATCCAAAGACGCCTCGGCCAACGCAGGGCTCCTGACCATCTCGGGGCTGCAGCCTGAGGACGAGGCCGACTATTACTGTATGACTGGGTACAGTGATGCTCTTCACAGTGACTCACACAGATGGGGAAGTGGGACAGAATCCTCAGCCTAAAAGAGTGTTGGTTCACAGCAAATGAACATTTAAAACTAACTCCTGTATTTGCAAACTTTACTTGAAAGTATCTCCTGGTTTACAGTGGGTCTGGTCTCAGTGTTTTATTACATGTTTCTGAAGTCTCAGGAAAATAGAACCAACACAGAATAAATGACTCATTATGTCACTGAAATGTTACCTGTTTCCCAAGTGTTATATAACCAGAGCATTTGACACTGCTCTTTTTCTCTTGAAGCAAGGAGACAGCTCTTTGTTCCCAGAGCCCGGGGACCTTCCCAGTGGGGTCCTCTCCACCACAGCAGGGACTCCACTGTCCTGGAGGGCAGAGCAGTGACCTTCTCCTTCCTCCCAGGCTCCTGTGCCCAAGGCTGGCTGAAAAGCACTGTGTAGCACTGGCGAGGTGCTAGGAAGTGAGATCCTTGGCACAGACTCAGGCCCAGGAGGAATTCCATGCACAGAGCTGGCCTGGAACCTTTCTGAGTACCTGAGCCTTCAGCTGAATCAGGTAGGAGGGTTATCAAAGGGGCCATTTGTGGCCTGTAGCCCGGACATGTCTTCTTGGGTCATGATGGGGTAAGAATGCTCGGCTGTTGCTGGGGAAGTGCTGAGCCTGCTCCAGGCCCGTGGGTGAAGTGGGTCCATGGATGAGGTGCTCGCACAGCTGCCACCACTCAGGACCATGGGGACACCTGTGAGGGGGGTTTCCTGAGCCCACAGGCACTGACCGTGTCCCCCTGTCCTCTCAGACCCCACCGGAATGGTCAACACTCCGGGGTGGGGGCTGGGCTGTGGGGCAGCAGGAGCGGGTGCTCCCCACTCTGTCCCTGTGTCACACACCCCCTGTGGAGCCATTGATGAGCCCAGATCCGATGTGACCTTCTCCTGAACATATGTCAGCAAACACATTGACCGTTGCCATGGTAATGGTCCCAAAATCTCAGGTCAGATCACCTACTCGACCTTGGGACCTAGGACAAAGGTCCCTGACAGTCATCCCTCTTCAGCAGCTCCTACTGGGTGCTCACGGCCCCTTTGACCACCTGTGATGTCCAGCCTGAAGAGGAGGCTGATTAGCACCGTCACAGGACTGAATAAGCCCCGGCCACAAAGAGCTCCCATGCCACGTGGACGTGAAGGACACAGCTGCCCTCCGCTCTCTAGTGACCCACCACTGTCCTGTCCCCGACTGTGACCAACACTCGTTCGGGCTTTGGCTTCTGTCGTCACTTGTGCTGTCCACCCAGAGACCTCAGGGTCTCACCCTTGTCTGTCTTTACGGGCTCAGCACATGTCTCATTTGCTACGTGGCTTCCTAATGGGAACAGGATCACTGTGTACCCGGTTTCGGAGTTCCTGGAGGCATGACAACAAAAACAGGGTGCCCACACCTGCGACCTGGCTTCCCTGGGGCCTCGGCTCCCAGGCAGGAACCCAGAGACCTTGGAGTATTAGCGAATACCGTGTTTTCTGTCGTGGCCACACTTGAGAAACGATTTGCACCATATTGCAAATTAGATTTGGCCAGCTTCTCCTTTTTATATTTCAAAACACATTACCTTAATCAAAATCACTGGGCTAATTGTTCTGTAAATAATATGCAGCTTATTTTGAACCTGCAATAATGTCAATACCGGATGTATAATTACAAGTGAGTGAAAACATGCCAAGTGTTTCTACTGTGATGTCTGATAAAATGAGAAATGAGTTCTGTTTACTTTGGTGTTTTCCATGACAGCTCTTTAAGTTCTTTATCTCTGTAGTCTCAAAGCTCAAAAACACATATCCGGACTCAGGTGGACTTTTTCGTTAACTTTAGTAAACAATTTAAGTGCAAAATAATAGTGAACACACAGCTTAAAAGAAAACAGAGGAGAAAGAAACATTCCCCAACATACTTTGTGAGACTATGTTTTCCTGGTTACTCTAACCAGACAAATGCTCACCCAGGATTCCAGCCACTCAGGGGTGAGCTGAACTTGAACTTCATCACTCAGCCCTGAGACTGAATGCAGTGGCACAAGGCAGAGTTAGTGTGCTCCCCTGCGCCCCCTGATGGTGAGTGTGGGGACCATTGAGAGCGCAGCCCTGACTCCCACCTGCATTAACAGCCTTGAATAAGGGGTGCAGGGTGCTGTGGGGGGAGAACAGTTAGCACTGCAGGGTCCCCTCCCGTCCCTGGTATCAGTGAGGTCAAAGAGTGTAGTGGGGAGTGAGCCCAGAAACTCCCCTCAGCCCTGAGCTTCTCTCCATGAGGTCCCAGGGACCAGCGGTGGATTTATCTCTCACCCTGCTCGAAGGGAACCAGCAGGTGACATTCACTGCCTCGCTGTCCCCGGGAAGGTGTCAAGCACAGAGCGTGGAATCAGGGCTCCACCTTTGCTGGGGCCAGTGGGCGCTGAACATCCACCCCTGACCTTCTGTGCTGCAGCTCAGCAGGAGGGCGGCCTGATGGAAGACAGAGGAAATGGGACTCAGGGGCTCCTCCTGTGACCCCCCCAAAGTCCAGGATCCAGTAAAACCCCCACTGGATTTTTCTTTTTTTTCTTTAAGTTTTTTTTCTTTTTTTTTAGATTTTATTTATTTATCTTTAGAGGGGAAGGGAAGGAGAGAGGGAGAGAAACATCAATGTGCGGTTGCCTCTTGTATGTCCCCTGCCGGGAACTGGCCTGGCAACCCAGGCATGTGCCCTGACTGGGAATCGAACTGCGATCCTTCGGTTCGCAGGCCCGCGCTCAATCCACTGAGCTACACCAGCCAGGGCTGGATTTTTCAAGAAGCAGGAAATAAAAACTTGATGAGAAAAGAGAGCAAGCTGACACAAACACTGAGATGACTGTGATGAGGACCCACGGGGACAGATATCAGTCTGGCAATGACCCTGAAATCTGGTTGAAGGGCAACAGTGATCGTTCTTGGTACAAATGGAAAAGGACATAACTCAGAATTTAAACAGAAGTCATGAAAACAAATCAAGTGGGAATTATAGAACTGAAAGCACAAAACGTAAAATTAAAAAAGAAAACTGTGCAACAAATCAGGAATAGGTCAACTTCTTTCCTTTATTTGTTTATTTGTTTATTTATTTATTTATTTATTCATTCATTGAAAAAAGGCATCATCCTTCCACAGTTCCCACCACCCCGAATGTTCCCCAGAGCATGTCAACAGGGGGCACTGTGGGTCTTCTCATAGGTGCATGGCTGAAATCACCTAATGGAAAGGGCCCTGTGCCCACATTCATGGCCTGAGTGAGACCTGACAGACAGCAGGTGCTTCGCCTCAAGGGACAGACTGACGGCTCACACAACCACTGCGTTCTGCTGACGGGAAAGCTGAGAACTGTCTGAGGACCCCGACTTGGATGGTGTTGTGTGATCAGATTTGCATAATGCCCCACCAAACACACCCCTCACCCAGGGAGCTGAGGAGGAGATAAAGGGACACCCAGAGAGCAGCGCCAGACCGAGCCCAGGGGATTGGGAAAGTGTGCGCCATGGCCTGGACGCCTGTCCTCCTGCTCCCCCTCCTCACCCTCTGCCCAGGTCTGTGGGTGCCTCAGAGACCAGCCGTTGGAGCGATCCCTCTGCCTTCTTCATTCCTGATGCATGTCTGTTTTCATTTCAGGGTCCAGGTCTCAGGCTGTGGTGACTCAGGAGCCCTCGCTGACTGTGTCCTCAGGAGGGACAGTCACTCTCACCTGTGCCTCCAGCACTGGAGCCGTCACCAGCAGTCACTACCCATACTGGATCCAGCAGAAGTCCGGCCAAGTCCCCGTGACACTGATTTATCATACAAACAGCAAACACTCCTGGACCCCTGCCCGGTTCTCAGGCTCCATCCTCGGGGGCAAAGCTGCCCTGACCCTCTCGGGGGCCCAGCCCGAGGACGAGGCTGAGTACCACTGTTTTCTGTGGTACAGCAACCATCACCACAGTGACCCACACAGCGGGGAAGTGAGACAAAAACCCAGGGCTCAGTGCACCCTCTGCTCCTCCCATCGCCCTGTCTTCTGCTCACAGAGGCAGGTCTAGCGAGTGTGGGCTGAGGAGGTTTGTTCTCCACGGCCCCGGGGGGTGCAATCAGAACGACATTGCTAAGCGTTGACATGATTGAACCCACCATTTCTTGGAGACAAAGTCCTCTTTAAAATAGGAGCCAATATGAACAATTTCACAGGTAATGGACAGGACAGCAAAGGAACAGTCACTCCCTGCAGGACACACGCTCACACAGACAGTCAGGTCTGCCGTGGCTTGGCCGGCATTTACCCACCAGGACACCCTTCATAATCTGGTGTAAAGAAGCAGAGGAGGCAGAGCCGCCGGGAAGTGGAGCTGGAGCTGCCGTCCCCGAGGAGAGTCCTTGCTCGTCTTCCTTCTCCAACCCCTGCAACGCTTGAGGGCAGGGATGCCTAAACCTTTGTTCCGGGTCAAAGCAACTGCCTGTTCCAGACAACTGTTTGCAAAGCTCACAGGAGAGCAGGCAGCCTGATGACAGGGCTCACGATTCAAGACGTTCTTTAGACCTGGCCCCACCGTGTTTATTTACAGAATCACATCGCTTGTTTTCACTGCAGAAATTTCTTGGTTGGCTCATTAAAATACTTCCACAGAAATATGTTCCTTCTATTCATGTAATTATTCTCTCCCCGTATGGGGTGATGCAGTTATGGGATGAAGGCAGTTATATCACTGCCTTCACCCCATAATTGGACCCATTGTGGTGTTCTGCATGAAACCATGTCCCAGGCTTACAATTGTCATTTAGCCCAAATAAATGCCTCTAGCTTCTCACATTGGCTTTTAGTTTCCAGTTGAACATTAGTGACAATATACGGCTATGATTATGAAGAGAAATGTTAGAGTGAAACATAGTAGAAGCATAATAAAAACATAGCTGACATCTTGAGAAGGACATGGGTTTGGAGCATATGGATATACGGAACTGGTTTCTGCTACACCCTACGAGGCAGAAACCTGGACCAGGTGCTCAGCAAAGGGGCAGGGCATCCAGAATGGGAGGTGGAAGAAGAGGACAGTGAGCATCCTTACAGCCTAAGTCCAGCTCTAGCAGCTGAGCCTGTGGTTCCTCCCAAGCACAGCAAGTTGCCATCCCAACTCCATCAGGAAAACAGACCAATGGGATTCCCAGAGCACGTCCTCCTGGGACTTACGTCAGAAGTTAGAGGGTCCCAACAGAGCCAGCGATGACAGCAGCGGATGCAGGGCCGCCCTGCCGGGAGTGCTTTCAGAACTGCTCCTGCCTGGCCCAAGGGCTGAGAGTCGTCCCCCAGTGGGTCTAAGCTGACACCTTCTCTGGATGTGAAGCAGGGTGAAGGGTTGTTGTGCCTCCTGTAAGGACAGTGCTGGGAATTGGGGGATGGGGGGCTGTTGGACCAGTATTGAACCCCAAAGGGTCCAGAGCTTAGTTTCAGTTCAGCCACTAGGGTCCACGTGTGGTGGTCCACAGGCGATAGACAGGAGGTGGGAGGGAGGAGAAAGGACCCAATGCCCACACCAAATACCTTGAATGAGATACAAAAGATTTTCCCTTAATTATTGTAGAGAGGGTGTGTATGAGAGGTTTATCATCAGACAGGGACCTCACCAGATGTGTACATGTGAAATATAACTGGTAATTCTGCAAAGAGTGCAATATAGTGAGGATAAATAATAGACCACAGCAGAGGGGGAACCTGCGTGGTCCAGGTTGAGTGTAGATGGGAACCTGCCCGTAGCCACTGGGAGTGGGACAGGGAGGTGTGGGGACTGGAGACATCCTGCGTGCAGAACATTGAGAACCACAGCGTCATTGGAATCTGAGAGGCACGTGTATCTCAGCTGTCAGGAATGAGACGTAGATGGGGCCTCCATCCTGGAGTGAGGGACGGGACTGCGACTGTACACAGTGGATCAGAATCACAGTATCGGGGAGTGAGGTCATAGACATGGGGATACAGCGAGTGACCTGCTGAGCTGCAGGGACCAGCTGGGTGGGCTCCAAGGCCTTTAGGGAACGTGGAGATGTTTGTCCTGTCAACACCAGGGGGCACTGTGGGACTTTGCTGTGGTTCGTGCCCAGCTGCTCAGGGAGGACTGTTCACTCAGGGGGGCCTGGGTTTGCAGGCTGCGCTCTGTGCTCACTGCTGGGGACCCAGCATCTGTGTCCTCAGTGGCTTGACAGAGTCCCCTGTGGAGGAACTGTTGTGTGGTCTCAGCAGGTGCTTCCTCCCAGGGCTCTCCCAAGGGGTCAAGTCACGCTCCATCCCCCTCAGTCTTTGGTGTGAGCTGAGCTCAGGGCTCACAGGGGGCTCAGGGAGGGCCTGGCCAGCCAGCCCCTGGATGGACACACATTTGCCTGGATGGCCCATCCTGTGGCAGAAGGTGGGGAGGAAAGGAGGCCTGGGGCAGCTTAAGAAGTTGGTCTGAAGTTAAGGAGTCAAATCCTGGGGTCACAGCAGAGCCTTCCCATCCCTTGCAGACACCTGAGGCACCCTGTGTCCCTGAGACAAGGCACTGCAGGTGCTGTGTGAAGGCGCAGGTCTGGGAGGAATCCAGGCACAGAGCCGGCCTGGCACTTTCACAGGTACCTGAGTTGTGATGTCAGGGAGAAGGGTGTCAGGCAAGAATCGGTGTGCAGAAGGAGGGCCTGAGGACATGAATCCCCTCTGTGGGACGTGAAAGGATGGAGGAGAGGCCCCGGCATTGCTGGGAAAACCGTGAGTCTGCTCCGGAGAAGGTGGGTGAAGAAGGTCCCTGGGTGTGACTTTTCTACAACTCATACCTCCAAGAGTGCATCGGAATTTACGTGGGTGGTCTTTCCTGAGTGCGAGACAACTAGAGTGTGTCCTACCCTCTCCTCTGTCCCACTGTAGCTTTCAACCAACCCAAGTTCACGGGGGGGACTTTGCAATATCAGGGAGTACAGCCTTCCCAGGGTGTGCACAAGGAAACTCCAACCAGGAAGGTGCTGTGGAAGCTGTCACCAGAGGAGAGGCAGAGTCACTGTGGGCACCTCTGATGCAGTTCCAGACCCCCAGGCAGAGCCCCTACAGCGTGACCTCGCGGCATGGTGGACCCTCTTGAGTTCCACCCCGGCTCTCCAGAGTCATGGCAGTGCGCACGCCGTCACAGTGACGCCGGCAGTGATCACACAGGGCTGCAGCCCGAGGAAGAACGAGGCTGGTGGTCACGGTCAAAGAGGCTGAGTACAACCCAGCAGGGTTCCTGGGTGACACAGGAACACCCAATCCATGGAAAGTGCCAGAACCTCTGCCCTCCATTCCCCCCTATTACAGCCCCCACACATCTGCCCGTCGCTGCGGGCAGCACCAGCTTCGGTTTGGCCTCCCTGTCCTGTGCTGGTGAAGCTGCAGGGACTGATGTCATTCCAACTTTAGGAATGCCACAAAAATCACTCCTGTTCTTCCTGCCCATCCAATGAAAAGAACATTTTTTTGTCACCGGAAGCTACAAGATCCCCACCCTCAGGCTGACTGGGAATAGCAGAGAGAATCCCCACTTGTGAGAGCCAGGAGCTCCAGGTGCCCCGAGCCCAGCCCTCTATCTGTCCCCTGAGCCTGGCCCAGGACGTGCTGATGACTCCGTGAGCTCTGACATCTGCACCCAGCAGAGTGTTCTCTTTCTCCTGAGGGCACATCCTGGAGGGACTTCCTGCTTCCCAGGCCCAGCAGGGGGCCCTGTCCCTTTAAGGCCCTGGCTGTCGGGCTCACAACCTTTACCAGTGCCCAGTTTAACAACACAAATCCTAATTATTGAAAGGTTGTTTAAAAGTATTTGAGTTCATTCAAGTCTAGAGCCTATGACACAACACTCAATACCACCAGTTATCAAAATTCCATGAGAATATGGAGAAAAATTTTATTTCTCGTCAAGGTCAAATTTGGAGCAGTTTTCCAAAAAGTTAATTAGGACTCATGTGGAATGAGAGCAGTAGGTTGAAAGGGGGAAAATAATATAAAAAAAGAAAGAATATTTATAGTGGTGGCTAATTTTCTAATCTTTATACTGAAAATAATTTTAAGATTAGACTAAAAAGGGGAAAAAGCAAAGAATCATAAAGATATAATATATTCAAAAGAGGAGAGAATAAGTCATCAGAATAGCTGTACATGGGACGTGAGGGCCTGGGGTGGAGATCAGGAGGGCAGGACACTTCCTCTCTGACAGTGTCCATTGTAGGGACCAAAGGGACACAGCACCAGGAACCTGGGCGGTGAGGGTAGGAATGGAACAGCAGCGTCTCCAGCGCACCCCAGCAACACGATGTCCCGAAATTCCCGCAGACGCTGTGTCAGTACAAACTGGCGGAGCACAGTGAGGGTTTTGAACTGGGATTAAGATGTTGCTATATGTGTGTAAGGTACCGCACAAGCTGAAGAAGCAAAGAAAGTGTCAAGAAAACCTGAAGTATCTGGCAACATAAACCCAGTGACTGTGTCCTGCATGTAGCCCCTGGAAGTCATCCGTTATCAGGAGACAATTAGTGTCTTAGTCCCAACCCCATGAGAAACCCACTCATCCGCCTGTTCCTGCTCGTGACATCCCAAAGGCCCCAGTGCCAAATCAGGTGGCCCTGCAGGAGTGGGGGGTGTGGTTCAGGGGCTGATGGGCCCTGGATCAGAGACCCGCAGGGGGCACTGTTGGGCTGGTCCTGCCAGGACCAGGGTAGGAAAAGGCTGAGATGGAAAATGCTTTAGTGTCTCCAGCACACCGGGACACAGACTTTCCCCACCAAAGTGTGGGTTTTACAGATCCCTGACTGTGTATTTATTTAAGCAGAATGTAGTGTCTCACACCCGTATCAGGGAGCACAGTCGAGAACCCGCGGCCCACTGTTTCAATGTACGCCCCTGAAGGCTGTCCTTGCACACGACCCGTCACCCGAAGGTCTGTCACCCAGCAGATAGTTCCTGATGCCGGGGCAGGCTGCCCAGGAGGGTCCGTGACGGGTCAGGGCAGCAGCAGGGACACACACCCAGCTCAGCCGTGTCCGGGTCCAGATGGCTGACTGTTCCTGGGCCATGTAAGTTCACAACAAGCTGGACACCTCCCGTGTGCTGGGCGCAGGGGGGGCCGAGGAGCACTAGAGGACGTGACTGGGAAGACAGAGAGTCTGATTAAGTGTCGCAGTTCCAGCTGCTGCACCCCAGAGGAAGGAGAGGGGCTGAGAGTCAGGTCCGTGAGCAGGAGGAGGCGGTGGGTTGGTGAGCGATGAGCCTGGTGCTGGACTGAGACGGAGCAGGGCACGGGAGAAGGAAGGACAGATTTGCAGGTTTCAGAGGGAGGCAGTGAAGGATGGGATGTGGGGAGAGGGTGGTCCTTGAACCTGGGTGGGGGGGAGTAGCTGCTCCTCCTGGTGGAAGGTCATGGGCAGGTGAGTGTGGTTGAGCCCCAAGGTGAGGCCTGGGACGGAAACGTGAACCCCAATGTCCTGCTTGTTCAGTGGTGGCTCAGGGAGGTTTGTTTTCCAGGAGATAAGTGGGCAATCGCTAGTTCTCACACTTTCTCTGAGGTTTATTTGACCCCGGTGTCACCAGGCTGACTTCCTCCGGGGAGCGAACCCCTGGGCATTACCAGGCATCGGACCCCACAGCAGCCTGTCCCGTGAGGACCATGCAGCCCTGCTACCAATGAAACCGGGTCCCTGGCCTCCACGCGACCCCTCACAGCAGCACCCGGACACCGTTATTGTGCCCAGGCAGGGGACAGTCTGACACTCTGGGGAGCGTGGCAGCTGTCCCTGGGGTGGGAACTGGGTCTGTCACAGGCTGTCACATGGCAGGGAGACCAACGCCCCAATCGGAGAACAAACACAGATGGTTTCCCCAAGCGGTCCCACCACGTGGGCCACTCTGCCTTCCATCCTCATCATCAGTCAACTGGGTCTGGTCTGTGGACACTGGAAACTGACCAGGGAAATGGGCAAGCTGGTTCCAGTCTCACTAATGAGCAGCTTGACCTCCGACCTTTTTAATGTTCTGCAAAAGTTCAGTGCTCAGGAGAGCCACACCCTGTCCCATCCGTGAGGAATGGTCTGAAATGAAGTATTCGTAGAAAAGGGAGCAGGCAGCAGAACGGCCGAAGTACGGCCTCCTTTCCCCAAGGGACTAACACGGGAAAGCAGGTTTACAAGCGCGATGGGGACGCTGGCCACATCCCCGGGCGCCTCTGCTTCGCCTGCCCCTCCCTCAGGCGAGGACAGTCCCAGAGGACCAGCACCAGGACCTCGGGCCCCACAGTCCATGATGTGTCCCCCTCTGGTTTTCTTTCCAATGTTGCTTCCCCAGGTGACCTTGAAGTCATGTCGGAGGGTCCCCACTCACGGGGTCCTGGGGACAGGTGGTCCTGTCACCAGGTACTCAGACATCTCTCTCACTCCAATATACACGGGACCAGTGGGAATTACTGATTCAATGCATAAAATAACGAAGATACCAGGTAACAGCTAAAGCTTGGCCAAGATTATATGCAAAAAAATATACTTACTGTCTGCTGAAAAACAGAAAAGGACGTTGAAAGAATGTACATTTTTTGGGCCTTGATGAAGTAGTGATTTATTTCTAACAAGGAAGGAATCACAGTAAAATATAAACTGTCCTGAAATAGGGCTCACACCGCCGTGGGACAGTCACTGCTCTGGGCCTGACCCCGATCCAGGGAAGACGAGGTGAGTGAGAGCAGCAGCCCGGTGCTGACCACGGACCAGGCGAGGGACTCGTGGACCCACCAACCCTGAGGGGTCTGAGTAGGACATGAAAATGTCCTGGAGTGTCGGGGATCCCCAAAATGGGGCACTGGGCCCACCACTAAGGGAGCAGGTCAGGGAACAGGGCTGTGGGGAGGCAGGGTGTGTCTGTGATGGGCCTCAGCAGCATGTCACACAAGGGTGTGTCTAGGTCTGGGCACCAGGGGGCGCTCAGGGACTGTTCCTGAGGGTCTGGGGTAATCAGACTGGGACCTGTGACTTGGCACTGCCTGGTGCCCTCTGCTCAGGGCACACAGCTGTGACCTTGCCACATCCTGGGCCTCACACAGGCTCATTCCTAACCCCCACCCTGACATCCCCTGGCACAGGTACCTGAGGGCCGGCCCAGGGAGGGATCAGAAATCCAGGGGTCTCATTTGCATGAGTGGGCCCTCCCTCCCTCAGAGTATGAAGAGGGGAAGGGAGAGGTTTGGGGGCAGCTCTGCTCCAGCTGTGGGGCCACAGAAGGCAGGACTCAGGGATGGACTCGACCATGGCCTGGTCCCCTCTCCTGTTCACCCTCCTGGCTCACTGCACAGGTGACTGGATGAGGGGACAGGGGAGGAGACCTGGGGAGGACACTTGGGGGACTTCTTCCTGCTCCTGTGTCTGGACCCAGAATCACCATGTCTCTCTTTTTCTCTTTCCTCCAGGGTCCTGGGCCCAGGCTGTACTGACTCAGCCGCCCTCCGTGTCTGGGAACCCAGGAGAGACCGTCACCATCTCCTGCAAAGGAAGCAGCTCCAACATCGGGGGTTACAGTGTGCAGTGGTACCAACAGGTCCCAGGAAAACCCCCTAAAACCGTCATCTATTATACTAACAGTAGACCCTCGGGGGTCCCCGACCGATTCTCTGGCTCCAGGTCTGGCAATGTCGGCACCCTGACCATCAGTAGGCTCCAGGCCGAGGACGAGGCCAGCTATTTCTGTGCAGCATGGGACAGCAATCTCAATGGTCCCACAGTGCTGCAGGGCCGTGGGGAAGTGATACAAAAACCTGCCGTCCCCTGCAATGTGCTTCCCCGGTGCAGTCCCCACTCCTCTGAGAGGGTAGCTGCTCTCTCACTTCGCTTAGCCTGAACTCAGGTCTGAGTCCCCTGAGACCTTGGGACTGTGATAGAACATCTGTGCCATCCTTTGAACGCTGCCTCTGAGGCCTGTCTGTGGCAGCAACACATTGTGCAGTTTTCTCAAATGAGGGGAAGGTCCTGTGTGTGAGGGGGAGGCTGTGCTGGGAACAGAGTCCGGGATGGGTCAGGAAGGACCAGGGACACGGCACCCGGCTGTGTCTGCGTCAGTGCACATCAGGAAGGCCCAGTGTGTGGGCTGTCACCAACAGGTCCCCACTCAGCCTCCATCACTCCTGACAGATCCACCCTGTGTGGCCCCGGATCTGTTCCCGGGATCAGCTCTGGCAGCTCAGGCTCCTTGACCCTCACTGGGCTGAGAGCTGGGGACAAGGGTGCCTCTCACCGCCACCCTGTGACAGTGGCCTTGGGGCTCACACAGAGCTGCAGGCCTGTGGGACCTGAGACCAGGAGAAGCTCGTTCTCATCTGCTGGGACGGGACGTCCCAGCATCTGCCTCTCAGGACAACCTGTGGCTTCTGCTTCTGCTGCTTCCACCCTGGGCCAGGTTCTCCCAGGGCAGCCCCTGGGGAGCGGATGTGCCTCCTCCACCCGCCGTCCGCACTGCACCTCACCGCAGCCCCTTCCAACGAAACAGGTCTCAAACACAACAGGAAGTCAGCTCCCCATCAGCTGGGGACGAGAATGGCTCTGCTCTGAAGCCTGGGTGCTGAAATAGGGGTACAATCTCTGGTCATTTCAGACCCAAACTCTGACTGGGCATGCTGTGTCTCTGTCAGTGACCACTGAGTATTTTCCTGGATGTTCCAGAGCTGCCACCCTCTCGTTGGCCCTCACTTTGAACTCCTGTCCCTGTAGCTCTCAGGGAGAGGCCTCTGTCCTGGCTGCACCGGTCCTGCAGCACCTCGGGCTGTGGTGGACGTTTTGGGCTGGGGAGTGACCACGTGTCTGTTCCCATCAGTGCTAGAATCCAACCATGGGTTTCTCCTTGTTTGACTGCATTGGTAGTACTCGCTGCGTGGTGCTGAATGACACCGCAGGTGAGGGCACACTGGCCAGTGTCCGATCGGTGTGGTAACGTCATCCTCCCGCCTCAGTAGCTGAGTGCTGAGTTGGGGCTCAGTGGTGTGTGCGAGGAGGGAGTGTGAGTCCCCGCAGTGTAAACGTGCCTGCTGTCTACGCTGTGTGCGTTTTCATGAGAAATTTATTTCAGACTTCGGTCAAAGGCTTCTTCTGGAACTATTGAGCTGTTTTGATCTTACCCTTTGGTCTATTAATACGATGTGCTCTGTGAAAGGGTTGATCAACTGAACGGTCAGTTGGACAATGGACTCAATCAGAGGTGATAATGGTGTGTCCACTTACCAGCCTGATGTTGGATCTGCGTTAATATTTAATTTAGAACATTTGGATCAACATGTCTCATTATTGTCTGTAATTTACCCTTTTCTGCATTGTTTCTGTCCGCTGCAAGTATCACTGTTACACCTGCTTTCTACGGGAATCAGGAAAGCTTCCGCTGGTTCAAGGTGCGGAAAAGCGCATATGTAGCAAACACTTTTGAAAGATCCAGTTATAAGGTTTTTAGTGTTGGTTGCAAAAGTAACTTTATCGTATAATTTTTGTGTGTGGAATACTTGCATTATAAAATGTTCTGTATTTTCTAAGGAAAGTATTCTTTTTACTCATTTCTGTAACCCCATGTATCTTCCTAGGAAAATATATTTTGTAACTCTTGTAATATATTTTTCATTGTCATATTTTCCTCATTGCATTTAAATTTTCTACGGTATCAATTTCTACTCCAAAGGTAGCGGTTGTTCTAACCTGCCGTTTGAAGGTGAATTCCACGTGCCACTTAGAGCTGCTGTTGGCGGTGTCTCCTTCGTCCACATTCGCGTTTATTACGACGGGGAGACGTTGTTTCTTGTGTGTCTTTTTCATTGTCTTTGTACGTGGGAGAACTCAATTTCTTAAGCTGGATTCTTATTCTCTTGAACATGTGGTAAATAGTCTACCAATATTTTAACAAATAAGTATGAAAAGATTTTAAAAATCCACAAACTAATGGAATCTCAGTTTAGCCCAAATCTGAGAGCCCTTTCTTCACTTACTGAGATGTCAACCTGAAGGTCAATGGCACTGAAACAACCCCTATAATGAAGTCTTAATGGCTCCGGGGCTCTGCCGGGGCCCCAAGGAGGACCCCGACCCTTCCAGAGCCACAGCAGTGACAGCATCAGGGCCAGCCTGGGCCGTGCCACTCGGGGACATGAAATATAACACTGACATGGACCCTCAGAGATGGAAACTGGGAGGGAAAATGGGAAGAACCCATCTGTGTGTGGACAGAACGTAAAGACTTTGTCGTCCCTCAGTCCTCAGAGTCCCATAAGCTGCACAGAGTGCAGTGGGGGTCAGGAGGTTCATTCTCTATGCCGGGGCTCGCCCCGTGAAAGGGCTGATGGGAATCTAAGAAGCAGTTGTTCTTTTGGAGACGGAACTTGGATGTCTTGGACCCTAGGAGAATAGCCTTGTTGTCACCACCTCCCCTGTGCCCCCATTGTCCTTTTTCTGCCTCTGGGATGCAGCTTTCACAGGGACACCATCTGCCAAGTGCTGAATCCTCTACTCTGAAGGCTGTGCCCTAGAAGGGGGTGGATCCTTCCTCCTGAGCTAATCCTCATCAGTGAGAAAGCCCCATGTTGACATCTGTCTGGGGTGGGAGTATGATTTACAAAATGCTCACTGTACTGCAGCCCCTGCGTCACTGAAGCAGCAGAACTTCCTCCTCTAGAGCCAACACCAGTTAGGAAACCCGCATACAGGACCAGCCCAGGATAAAGGGCCTCTGAGTGCACAGGTCTGTCTCCTTGATCACGTCCACACGGAATGGTCCGCGCAGACGAATCAGGACCAAACCGCATGGTATTCTCTCTCGGGCGGTGTTTCATAAATGATGACTGAGTTTGGTGGTGGGCGAGTGTTTATATTGATTTGTCTTGATTGCCTGTTCTATTTTCAAGGCAGTTTCAGTCCAAATGATGTCTCAGTTATTGCCATGGCTCCCTTAGATCTGCCAGTCTTGTCTGGGTAGCTCTTTCTCTGAGAGTGTAATCTGCAAAATCACCTCTTGAAGTCTGGCCTTAGAGAAGGACAGCCGGGACTCAGTGAGGTGTTGGGTGAAATGGTGCTTTGGTCCAGCTGGCGTTGCACCTGGGAGGTGGACGCAGTAAGGGGCAGGGAGCACTTCCTGTCCCCGCCTTCCAGTCGGGAAGCTCCTGGTCCTGCTCAAGGTCCGTGTGAAGCACAGGCAGACCTGCCACCGTGCTCCAGCCCAGCCCCTGTATTCCATCTCTGGCCTTTTCTGAGGACTTTTCTGTCACTTCTCTATCCTGTCCCTGAGGGGGAAAAGCCCTTTCTGGAATTGAGGGTCTAAAGAAGTCCCACAAGGTGCTTCGAGTCGGGTCAACCCCCAGGGTAGCATCACCTGCTCGCAGCGGAGAACCGTCCAGGCGAAGATGTGGAGGGAGAGGGAAGCTGCCCGAGGAGGGCGCAGGCCCAGGGCCGACGTGACTCAGCGAGTACGAGGGTCCGGGCCTCGGACCGGCCTGGGAGCTCGTCCTGGCCGGTCTCCGTCCACCTGCCCAGACAGACCTCGTTCCCTTCTTACTACTCCTCTTTCAGCACTCCTTAAGGAGACTGTTGTTTTCAGCCTGGCAGTGGTCAAACTCGGAGCGAATATAATCTAAACCCAAACCAGATGCGATCATGAATACAGTCACACACCTTGTGATGGCGGATAGGACCCCTCATCACACTGCGGCCCCGAGGGTGCTATTGGGAACGTGACTCCACAAGGAAACACACGTACTGAGCAGGCATCACGGGGTGTGTTCAGCGGGGCGGCTACTCCCCACACAGAGCCGGGGGGCCCCGGGGGCGGGCCCCTTAGAGCCCCGGGGACCTGGGTCAGTCTGTGTGGACCCAGGGCTGGGCACTGCCTGGTTCCTGCAGATACTGAGGTCACGGTTTAGCATGTGACATTCCTCGGTGAGAAGGAGACACAGGTTCCTGGGGCCTCACCTGGTGCAGGAACCGAGAGGGGTGAGCACGGCTGAGGTCTCAGGAGGAAGGAAGGCCATCTGTCCTCACCCCAAGGTCAGGAGCACTCCTCACAGGCTTGGAAGGGCAGGTATGTGATGGAAGCTTTCACTCTGGTGGAAGCCTGCCCTGCTTACAAGGAAGGGCATTCCTGGATCCAGAACAAAAAAGAATCTGAAGGGTTTCTGCAGAATTTTCTTAAGATGAGGGAACAGAGGAGAAGATTAAAGAGGAGGATGTTGTTGAAGGGCGTTGATGTGAGATGATGAGAACAGGCACTTCTTTGAAAAGTCGTGCAGTTTGGGTAAGTTCAAAATTTCCGACACTTCGTGTTTGTCAACTCTCTGTCCCTACCTAGGATGGCGTTACTCCTCCTGTTATCAGAGCCACTCACATTTGCCAGGGCGTGTGGCATCACTGTGGTCTCAAGCTTCAGTCCGTGTCTGCCAAACACACAGAGGAGGAGTTGGCTCAGGTGCCCGGAAAGTGCTGGATTCAGGGTGCTGATCGGACGGGAAAGGGAGGAAAGCTGGAGGTCTGAGAATGAGGGCAGGGCAGCCAGGTGGGCGTGGAGAGGACGGGGTCAGGCCACACAGCCTCCGGCGGAGAGAGCTGAGGACACAGGGTTCCACTCAAACGGCAGGGAGAACTCGCCGGTCACTTTCAGCAGGAAGCACCTGCCTGAGACCAACGAGAAAGACCCCTTGGGACCCTGGGACAAGAGGGGACTTTAGGGATCTGGTTTTCCAGGTCACAGTCATTTACCGAAAGGCCTTATGGGTGTAGAGCTGGGGAGGGGACCGCTGGGCTCCTTGTCCACGTGAACCCCGTGTGCATCCAGGGCACAAGAGGAAGTGACGTTATCTGCATTCACCTGCCCAGTGCACCACATTTGCAACTGCATCACTCGCACAGTTTGTCAGGAAACTAAGACAGTGCAGGAAAATAAGAAGAAGTAGAAAATACAGGAATATTTCATTTGAAAAGTAAACAAGCGTTAGGACGCCTAAGACAAAGTTCTGGCAAGAAGATTGTGACATGGGGTAAGGAGAACACTGCACACACGAGGGTAAGTCAGGTTCCAAAACAGAGAGGCATTCCACCTTCCGCACGGGTGTGGCGAGGCCCCCCACAGCCATTATGTTCTACCAAGCGCTCAATTCAGTCAGATCTCTACGAAAACTGTACATGCGTCCCATGCGTTAGAAAGTTTGCTGCGTTGTTCTCCTTTCATGTGTCCCTGAGTGTTTTCCTGGAAAACCCCCTTTCTACGTCCTTTCCCTGAGGTGCCCCTCTGAGACCTCCAAACTGGATCAACAGTCCCATATTCTGTGACGTTAGAAAGGAGGCTCACTGTGCATTTGCTTTGCTCCGTCTTCACTGGAAGTGAAACCACATTAATTAGTCGTTTACATACATGTTTGCACCTGAAGGGACCCGTGGAACTCAGATGCACCAGTACCCAGTACAGCGTCTCAGAGTCTCAGCATCTGGGAACCAGGCCCTGCATGTGTGAAGAGAGGCAGTGATACCCTGAGCTGCAGAAACCAGCTGGGCGCTCATGGCTTAGTCTAGGGAGACAGTTGTAACCTGTGACCATCAGGGGGCAATGTGGGACTGCACTGTGGTCCCCACACAGCTAATTAGCAAGGACTATTCACTCTATGGAGCCTGGGCTTGGATGCTAGGCTTTGTGTTCCCTAATGGGGACTCACCATCTGTGTCTTCTGTGGCCTGGCCTATTCCCCTGAGCATTCGACTTGTGTGGTCTCAGCAGGTCTTCCACCCCAGGGCTCTCCCAAAAGGTGAAGCCAAACTCCACCCTCCTGTGTCTGGTGTGTGAGCTGAGCTCCAACACCAGGGCTCAGGGAAGGGTTGGGTAGCCCCTGGTTGGGCACACATTTGCATGGACGGCCCCTCCCCTGGCAGAGGGTGGGGAGAAAAGGAGGCCTGGGCAGCCCAGCCCCACTGTGGGCTCAGGGGCTGTGTGTGCACCATGGCCTGGACCCCTCTGCTCCTCGTGCTCCTCTCTCACTGCACAGGTAGGGACAGGTCTCGGGGACCAGGGCTCAGTTGCCAAGTTTATTCCCTTCCAGCTCCATCTTCTGAGAAGTTTCCCCTGGTCCCAGCCCCATCACTGACAAGTGTTTGTGTCTGCAGGTTCCCTGTCCCAGCCTGTGCTGACTCAACCGCCCTCCCTCTCTGCATCTCTTGGAGCCACAGCCAGACTCACCTGCACCCTCAGCAGTGGCTTCAGTGTTGGCAGCTATGCTGTAGCCTGGTTCCAGCAGAAGCCAGGGAGCCCTCCCCGGTATCTGCTGTACTACCACACAGACTCCGACAAGCACCAGGGCTCTGGGGTCCCCAGCCGCTTCTCTGGATCCAAAGATGCCTCGGCCAACGCAGGGCTCCTGACCATCTCGGGGCTGCAGCCTGAGGACGAGGCCGACTATTACTGTGCTACAGGTCATGGCAGTGGGAGCAGCTACAGTGACTCACAGTGGCTCAGATGGTGAGGAAGTGAGACAAAAACCCCTGGGCCCATAGACTGTGCCTTTGAGCTTCCTTTTGGGTGATGGCCCTTACAGGGGACGCTTCTCTGTGGCAACACCTGTCCTTGAGGAGGAAAGCGTACCCCACAGTTTAGGGCTGTCACCTAAGCCAGCATGGGGCATCCCAGGAACACACACCAGAGATCACAGAGCCTGAGATCACTGGCCCACAGTGTCTGGAGTAAATTAACAACAGGAAATATTTTTTGAACTAAAAACACTTAGCTTTATCCTCCAGTTTTATCTTCTTCTCTGCTCACACAGAAAACTTTACTTCTCACGCTCATGAGCATGAAACGTGAGGGAATTTTTCATCATAGCAAGAGATTCTCTCAGAATCCAGCTGTATTCCCTTTAATTTACCTCAGTGCTCACACTGTCTGCCTGGAGCCAGTGTGAGATGGGCAGGTTAGGGCTGCGACCCACAAGACTGTCCCCGCTCAGATGCCAATAACAAACAGGACGTCTGAAGACTGCCCCCAGTTTCTGTGGGATTTGGCTGCATCAGGAGGCTCCCATGATCCTGCCTTTGGGTGTGATTAGTTTGCTAGAGCATCTCGTGGACCTCAGGGGAACAGTTACTCTACCACATTATTAGAGAGCGGGATAAAGGATAGAGACGAACAGGCAGATGAAGAGGTGCATGGGTGACAAGGTCTGGGAAGGTCCTGAGCACAAAAGTCACTGTCCCTGTGAAGCGGGCATGTGTCAGCCTCCTGATGTGGATTCATTGGTCAAACCAGAAGCTCCAGAAGCTCATACAACGGGGAATTGTATGGGGTTTCATACCATAGACATGGTTAATTATGAACTCGTCTCTCAGCCCTCCTCTGTTGTTAAGAGAGTGGGAGTGGAGCTGAAAATGCCAACCTTCTGATCGTGGTGGTCTCTATGGAGACCAAGCCCCATCCAGGAGCCCGCCCAGAATTACCATGTGAGGGAAAGGGACACTAGTGCTACCCAGGGCTTTACAAGTGTTTCAGGATTTCTGCCTCAGGAAGTAGGGCAGGTACATATATATGTACATATATATGTACATATATATATTCCCGAATATATATTCGTGAGACGACCACTCCCCTGGACTTCTGAGAGGCGGGCAGGCGTGCCTGCACACTCGGGTCTGCACTGCTGCACCGGAGCCATGCGGTGAGGTTCACAACATAACGGACCAACTTTGAATTCCCATGCTGCACTTCCGATTAGGGACATGAAGGCAATTGTAAAAGCTTTGTGGAAAGTTCTCCTGGTAGTGCTTAGAGTCTTTTTCTATTGGCAACTTTGGGTTAGACTTTGCTGGGTTGCTGAAGTATGACATGCGGGAACTGAGCATTATGGACTCTGGCTTCTACTCCAGAGAAAAACAAAACAAAAAAAAACCCCCACAAAAACAGCAAGAACGCACGATCACTTTAGGGACAACTGAAAATTCCCTTCACGTCAGAAGCCTGAATTTTGTTTCTTACAAGATTTGTGTAACCAACTGCTTCGCAGGCGACAAGAACGATGGTAACAGTAGGTTTGACTGTTACAGTTACACTATTATCTCATTAATTCAAAGGCAGGTTACAAGAAGATGCAAATATGGCTTTTAATAGGGATGTTATACCTGAACTTGACACCAAGCTCACCGATTTGAGTTTTGACACACATCCCAAGGATTCTCGGAACAGGAGAATCCTTATACATTATAAACGTCATAAACATTATCAACGGCAGCACGAGAACCTTCTTGCACAGCAGCTCCAAGCTCAGCTCTGTGACTTACCCTCCCAGGCGCAGGGTGCGGGTATCTTGCAGAATCTCCAATTCCCAATGAAGAATTTTACAGAGCTATGTATTCATATGGAACAATCACATGAGAAATATTTTTTGTTGGTTCATTTGCCTTTTCTAATTTTAAGGAAGCTTTTGTTCAAGAGATGTCTCGGTTATGGCCGTGGCTGTCTCAGAGCTGCTAGTCTTGCAGGTCTTCCCTAAAGTAAACCTCTTCGGAATCAGTCCTTTTTGTATGTGGCGCACAGGAAGATGGTCAGCCAGGACTCAGTGGGGTTGATGGGTGAATTGGTGCTTTGCTGCCACCTAGTGTCAGGTAGTGAGAGGTCCATGCAGTAAACAGGCAGGGAGCACTTCCAATCCTAACCTTCCAGTAGGGAAGCTCCTCCTGCTCCTCCTCAAGGTCCCTGTGACCCAGACCGACCTGCCACCTTGCTCCCAGCCCAGCCCCTCCTGTCCATGTCTGTCTGTGTTTGTGACTCTGCTGTCACTTCCATCCCCACTGCATGATTTGGAGAGGCTCTTTCTGGTATCCGAGGGTCCAAGGAAGCCCCCTAACATGCTTCAGGCCAGGTAAAGCATCACAGGTATCAGCCCCGGCTCACAGCATTGATATGCCCAGAAGATGTGGAGGGAGGAGGAAGCTGCCTGAGGTGGGCAGAGGCCAGAGATCACATGACTTAGGGAGTCCGTGGATCCAGGTCTCAGACCAGTGTGGGAGGTGGTCCTTGACAGGTCCTGTCCCCTTGGATCATCTTCCCGGATAAATTGCTTCTCTTCTTACCTGATGAGCTCACACCTGGGGGTCCCGGTGACTTGGAGTCTGGTGGGAGACCCACAGTCTTAGAGCTGGTGCTGAGGTCTCAGCAGCTGTGCTGCCCCCACGGGCCGGCAGAGCCGCTGTTCCTGTGCCCATGGTGGGACCCAGCAGCCTCGGCCTCTGTGACATAAAATCCCCGAGGATTCCTTTCTTCTCACTGGCTCCTTTGACTTCCTCATCTCTGGATTAGGACAGACATGTTTTAAATCCAGGCTCGTGCAAAGGAGGGGAATGCATTATCACTGCAAATGAGAAAAACACCCTGTGTGCTAGAAATAGAACTGCTAACCTTCAGAGATGAAAACACAATTCCACCAGGAAATGCGTACAAAATCTCAAGCTGGCAAAACCTTCTGAGGTAGAACAGCAAGAGGAAAACCAGGGACGGATCCATTGTGCTTTACCACGTTGTAAATGTTGTGCTCTTTGACAGACGATGTGGACAGAAGGGCAACCTCAGCCACAGATCACTTGCCAGTACTATATCTGATTAAAAAAAAAACTTTAATGCAGGTCAGTGCTGAAAAGAAGCTCCCGCAAGTATAGTATGAAGATGGCAAATAAGCACAGGGAGAAATGCTGGGCCTCAAAGGCGTCGGTGAGGTGCAGATGGAGCCACAGGAGAGGGCGCTACACTCCTGAGAGCGTCTGAAGTCCCCGGGACTGACCGTGCGGAGTGCGGGCCAGGACGCGGTGCACTCAGGCTCTCAGGTCCCGTTGCTGGGCGTGAAAGTGATGGAATCGCTTTACAAGACGGTCTGGTACTTCCTAAAACGTCACAGGCGCGCCTCCCAGAGCGTCCCACGCTGTGTGCCAGAGAGAAAGGTACACGCACTGCACGTGCTTACCCTGGGGCCACACAAGCATTCAGAGCAGCTTTCCTTCCAGTCCCCGCAAACCCGAAAGGACCCGGATTGCTCAGAGGGCGGTTGTTGAAACGCACTGTGCCGCACCCACAGACTGGGTACGGGTAGCAACGAAAAGACGTGGAGATATGATGTAGCGTGGATGCGGTTTTAAAATGCCAGATGAAATATAAAGATAGGACATAGTATATTATTTCCAATTTATGCAGTGCTAAAATAGGAAATTGAATGTTTGTGGGGAAAATGCAGATCAATGCTTGTCGGGGAACTGGGGAGAAGGGTCGAAAAAGAAAGGAATTCAAAGATTATGACTATGCTTGTGAGGTTGACAGGTATATTCATTCTTTTGATATTTGGTGATTTCTCAGGTTTACATAAATGCCAAATTTTGGAAATGGTGCACCTTAAATATGTGCAGTGGGTTGCCTGTCCAATTCATGTCCCTAAACGGTCGTGCATGTGTGACGATTGTTCATCAGGACGGAGAAGGTTCTTTGCAACCTGGATCCCCACATGCTCCCTCGTCCAGCCAGTGCATTGCCATCCGACCCTGCGACACACAGTCTGTAGGCTTTGCCTCAGTGCCTCACGTTCTCCCGCGTCTGAGCACTTGCCAAGCCTGGTACACCGTCTCACAAACCTGCCCGTCTTCTCGAAAGGCTTTGTTCTCCAGGATGAACCCATTGGGCAGTCTAAGCCCGATTCCAGCCCCTCCCTGGGGCCGTGGTCGAAATGGCAGCTCAGGTGTGGCTCCCAGAGCCCTCTGCACTGTTCCTCCTACAGCCTTGGCCCGGTGTGATGGTGGTCCCGATTTCCACGGCTCCTTCCCCTCGTCCTCCAGGAGACCCATCACTGGAAAAGGTGGTTTGTTTATATCGGAGACCTGGGGGGTGGCACGTGGTGTGCCCGGGGACCTCTGTGGACCGACAGTGACCAGGTGTTTCCTTCCACAGGTGAATTCTGAGCAGTGAGAGCAGGGGGGCTGGGGGTCCACCAGGGCCAGGCAGTGGGTGCCTCCCGCTGTGGCTTGGGGCCTGTGGTTACTGATGGGGACCCTGCAGCTGCATCCTCACTGGGCTGGGCAGAACCTCCTGCTCACTGGCCTGTGTAAGGTCCCAGCAGCTGCTTCTGTCCTAGACCCTCCCAGGGGGCAAACCCAGTCTCACCCACCAGTTCCTCTGTCCAATCAGCTAGGCTCACACTTGGCTGGTTCTCAGGGTGGAAAAGGTTCATCATCATCGGGGCAAACAAATAAGTGTGAACAGCTAGCTCCTCCTCTTGCCAGCCAATGGGGAAGATAAAAGAGGCCCGGCCCACTTCAGACCTCACCTGGGGCTACAGGAAGCTGCGTGCACCATGGCCTGGACCCCTCTCCTGCTCGTGCTTCTCTCCCACTGTACAGGTATGGCGAGACTTCAGATGCCCAGGGTCACCCACCAATCCTCTGTCACCCCTGAGGCTAAGATCCCTAAGTGGCTTAAACTTTATGCCGACCCCAGCAGCCATGAGTGTCTGTGTCTGCAGGTTCCCTGTCCCAGCCTGTGCTGACTCAGCCGCCCTCCCTCTCTGCATCTCCGGGAGCCACAGCCAGACTCACCTGCACCCTGAGAAGTGACATCGGTGTTGGTGGATACAGGATATACTGGTACCAGCAGAAGCCAGGGAGCCCTCCCCGCTATCTGCTAAACTACTACTCAGACTCAGACAAGGGTCAGGGCTCCGGGGTCCCCAGCCGCTTTTCTGGGTCCAAAGACGCCTCAGCCAACGCAGGGCTCCTGACCATCTCGGGGCTGCAGCCTGAGGACAAGGCCGACTATTACTGTATGATCTCGCACAGTAGTGCTCCTCACAGTGACTCACACAGATGGGGAAGTGGCACAAAACCCTTGGCCTGCCCGTGGTGACTGTGGGTGGAGGGAGGTGGAGGTGAATGAGGGTATAGAGGGGTAAGTGAAACGGACAAAACACAGTAAGAAATGAACCAGTTTTTAAAACACCAGCTTTCTCAGAGTCTTGTTCAAGACAATGTAATCTTTTAAAGGTGAATTGCATACCTGCAAACTCTCCTTGGAAGTGTTGCTGACTCACGGTGTGTCTACTAGACTTTCCTCCGCAGCACAGACTCTGCTCGTCAGGGATCCGGGCAGAGACATCGCTGTCCCTCCGAGGCTCCTGCACTCAGGCGGGCCCAGGGGAACTGCGTCTCAGGGACCAGGGCCTGAAATACGAGATGCTGGGTGAGGACACAGGCCGGGGAAGTCGGGAAAGGAGAGAACCTCACAATAGACGGGAAGTCATAAAAAGAAACCAGGTGAAAATGTAGAACCGAAAATGCCATAGATGTAATTTAAAAGGACGCCTCTCTGGAGGGAGCAAGAACATGGAATGCTTATTTGTTATTTTATGTATCTGTCTGTTATGTGTTTACAGATTGGTGGTGCAAATCATTCACGTCATCATAATTATTCCCTAGACAATGTCAGCAGGGGGCACTGTGGGTCATCTCAGAGCTACAATGGCTGAAGCCAGCTCCAGTGGTTCTGATTAAATGGGCCTTGGGCTGAGGCTCACGGCCTGAGTAAGAGGTGACAGCAGGTGCTTCCTCCAAAGCGACTGACTCAGAGCTCAGGAAGACCCTAGCCTCCTCCTGAAAGTGAAGCAACAATCTCCATCCAGGACCCAGAACTGGATGGTGCTGTGAGCTCATTTTGTAGATGGCACCACCAAACACACCCTTCAGTGAGGGAGCTGAGGAGGAGATAAAGGGACACCCAGAGACAGCGCCAGACTGAACCCAGGGGATTTGGAGAGTGTGCTCCATGGCCTGGACGCCTGTCCTCCTGCTCCGCCCCCTCCTCTGCCCAGGTCCGGGGACGCTTCTGAGACCGGCCTTTGGAGGGGTCCCTCTGCCTTTACTCCTCATTCCTGGCATGTGATTCTATTTATTTCAGGGTCCACTTGTCAGGCTGTGTGTCTCAGGAGCCCTCTCAGACTGTGTCCCCAGGAGGGACAGTCACTCTCACCCGTGGCTCTAGCAGTGGAGCACTGACCAGCAGTCACTATTCATACCGCTCTCAGCAGAAGTCTGGCCGAGCACCCAGGACAGTTCTGGACACCCAGACCCCCCGCCTTTGACCTCAGGGGCCCTCCTCGGCAACAGCGCTCCCCTGACCCTCTTGGGGGCCTGTCTGGGGGACAAGGGTGGAGCAGTGCTGCCCATTCCTCTGCAGTAGTGACCGCCACAGTTACAGTGTGAGAAGAGGTGCCGAGGCACCATCTGCCCTTTGCAAAGCTGGGCACAAACATGGTCCCGGGACATGAAATTACGTGTCCCGACCCCTGAGCTCGCAGGGCAGCCAGAATGCTGAGCGTCCAGAGACAGCAAAGGTATTACTGACACAGCGTCCGGTGACTCTGTGGGTCCCAAACCATTTCTCCTAAAGGTCCTGCTCCTTGTTTGCAACGTGTCCCCCAGGCACTTGCTGAAAATGGGAGTTTGTACTTGGACGCATCTGGTTTTCCGCATTCAGCTGATGGTCAGTGTGTCTAAATTTTCCCCTGATTAGGTTAATGTGGGGACAGGGGTAATGAGGATCCTGCACCTCACGGGGACCGTGTCTTGCAAGAGACCGTGCCATGAATTCCTTTTTCTCTGTTGCAAGAAAATGTACCCAAGAAACTGAAAAAATATATGAGAAATATACTGATCTTTGCCAACCAAAAAATTAATGACATTGTTGAAATGCTAGGTTGGTGCCCAGAGGACAGCACTGCAGGGCAGGGAACAGCACTGCAGGGCAGGGAACAGCATTGCAGGGCAGGGAACAGCATTGCAGGCAGGGAACAGCATGCGCAGCGTTGGGAGCTGGAAGAAACCCCGTGCAGTTGACGCAGAGGAAGGTGAAAGGCCGAGGCAGGAGGAGGGGAGCTGGCGGAGGGAGGCAGAGACATCACACCACGGACTCGCACATGCACACAAAATGGGGAAGGCCCCGAAAGGCAGCGGCTGGGTGGAGGTAATGGGAGCGCCCAGGCCGTACCGTGTCCCTGTTTTATGGGACACAGTGTAGACTCCCAGCCCCACCCTGGGAAGGAGTGGGGACGGCAGCGATGGGGCAGGTCAGAGCGGGCGTCTCGTGGGCTAAAGACCTAAGAGAGCGGAGAAGCGGGAACGCTGCCTCGGGATTAATGCCAACTCAGTCAGGCCCTTGTTATCAGCATCACCGTCACCGTCACCGTCATCATCACCATCATCTGACTTCAGTGCGTGAAAGCTGAGAATGCTCTCTTTTTAAATCTCGTTAACACAGTTCATCATTTGCGTTTTGTAAGTCACTGCAGAGGTTTTTTATAAATAAAATTAATAATCAGGAAAAGTTTTAAAATGTACAAAAGAGACAATACAATAAGAATCCCCTGTATCTATTAACTAATTTGCGTAATTACTCAGTTTATGATCGACCTCGATTTTGGTCCCCGCTCCCATGCGTAGAGGGTAGATTATGAATTGAAAGAAATTCATCATGGCTCTCCATTTATTTCCTTATTCGTTTTTGGTGTGTACTTAGTTTAATGCACTGCAGAGGGAGAGGGCGGGGAGAAGGGTGACAGGTTACAGTGAGTTTATCTTTCCTGTAAGTAGTCTCTGCCCTGGTGGGCGGCAGAGGGAATGACAGACAGGAAGACATCAAAGTGTGAGCGGGAAATGCTACCCGGATTTCTGCGTCTGGGGACAAGGGCTCTAGAACCCTGGAGGCAGGGCTCGTGACCACGACCTGGTAATGAGAACCGGCAACAGTTAAGAACATTTAAAAAAACCCCAAAACTCAGAGTAGCTTTCTGAAAATGAAGCACAGAGACCGACAGTGACATACAAGGTAATGTGCGCGCCTCTCTGCTCCGAGGCTTTCTGGAAGCGACCCGATGTCCTGGCTGGTCTACTGTCTTCCGTTTAAGCCGTGTGCCCGATCTTCCAGCAAAAGGCTGATACCCACACTTCAAGAGGTGCTCCTTCAGTGTGGCGCCCCAGATCCTCAGCTCCCCAGACACATCTTCAGAGGCGCTGTAGAATCCGCTGGGGGTGTACTTGGCAATGAGCACCTGATGGATGTCCTTCCTGCAGATGTGAGCAGGTTCTGAGTTGTTGCTGTTCCTTAGAGGGACACACTCTCCATTGGTGTAAAGAAAAGTACTGCTTTTGAGGTCACCGTAGACGATTTTGGAGCTGGCCCTTGGCCCCAGGGGGAGGGAGGTGAACGCCATCCTGCTCTCCTGTGGAATCCTTGCCCACCTGTCTCCACCCCACGCTCACCCACACCCTCGGGGGCTGCCCGCACTGTGGGTCAGGTCTGGTCAGGGCCAAGGTGGGCACAGAGACAGAAAGGCAGGGCTGGGCAGGCCAGGTGTCGCAAATTACGGTTTTCTAAGCTCTCCAGAAAACCAATGTGATCCAACATTTTCTTAAGCTTTATTGAGGTATGATTTTTTGATTGGGGTATAATTCACATTTTATTTCCAGGTTGTCAACATCATGATTTAATATTTGCAAACATTGAGAAATGATCATCACAATAAGTCTGGATAATATCCTTTCCCATACATGGTTACAGTTTTTTTCCTCTTATGATGGTGACATTAAGATCTGCTCCCTTGGTATCGTGACTTTCAAACATGCTTTTATCCACTGCTGTCACCATGCGGCGAGTTGAAACCCCGTGACTCATTTCCTGTATAGCTGCAAGTTCGAACCTTTGCCCTTCTTCCCCGTCTCCCCCACACCTGTGCCCAGCCTCTGGCGGCCACCAACCTCCTCTCTGTAGCTGCGACAGTTTCACTTACTTCCTGGTCTGGTTTTCACTCTGTTCCCTCAGATTTCACACAAAGATCTTTTCTACTTGAGAACAGATCTTTTCGTAGATCTCTATGTGTGATCGTTTGCTATTTGTCTTCGTCTCTAATTCAGTTTTTGTAGCATCATGTCCTCAAGGTGCTTCCATGTAGTTTCAATGACAGGATTCCATTCCTTTCCATGGGTGAACGTTATTCCGTGTATAATATTTATATAGCGTTATATATTGCTATAAATAACATTTTACTTATCCATTCATCCACTTAAGGGTACTTTGGTTGTTTTTATATCTCAGTTATTGTAATAACGCTGCCATGAGTATGGGGGTTACAGATATCTTTTCAAAATAGCGTTTTTCTCCAGAGTTGGATCATAAGGTCTTTTTTTTTTTTTTCTTAATTAGACCCTGGATGTGGGACTAGAGACAGAGGCCCAGGGAGCCACAGAAACCAGCAGGACTCTCAGCGCTTCTGGCCATGGGGAGGAGTGTGCTCTGTGGCCAGCAGGGGGTGCTGTGGGACTGCCCTGGGGTCCCGGGGCAGCTGCCCAGTGAGGACCATTCAGGCAAAGGAGCTGGGCGGGGGTGGGGTGCGGTTGTGGGGAGACCCACCCTGTGCTCACTGATGGTTACTCAGCAGCCATGTCTTCTATGGCCTGTCACAGTCCTCTGAACAGAGACAGTTGAGTTTCCTCAGCATGTGCTCCTTCTAAGGGCTGTTTTACCAGCTGAAATGAACCGTCATTCTCTTCACTCTGGGGTGTGAGCTGAGCTCCAGCACCAGGGCTGAGGGAGGGGCTGGGCAGCCCCTGGGTGGACACACATTTGCATGGATGGCCCCTCCCCCGGCAGAGGGTGGGGAGAAAAGGAGGCCTGGGCAGCCCAGCCCCACTGTGGGCTCAGGGGCTGTGTGCACCATGGCCTGGACCCCTCTGTTCCTCGTGCTCCTCTCTCACTGCACAGGTAGGGACAGGTCTTGGGGACCAGGGCTCAGTTGCCAAGTTTATTCCCTTCCTGCTCCATCTTCTGAGAAGCTTCCCCTGCATCTGCCCCATCACTGACAAGTGTCTGTGTCTGCAGGTTCCCTCTCCCAGCCTGTGCTGACTCAGCCGCCCTCCCTCTCTGCATCTCCTGGAGCCACAGCCAGACTCACCTGCACCCTCAGTAGTGGCTTCAGTGTTGGCAGCTATGGTGTAGCCTGGTTCCAGCAGAAGCCAGGGAGCCCTCCCCGGTACCTCCTGGTATTCAATTCAGACTCACAAAAACATCAAGGCTCCGGGGTCCCCAGCCGCTTCTCTGGATCCAAAGACGCCTCGGCCAACGCAGGGCTCCTGACCATCTCGGGGCTGCAGCCTGAGGACGAGGCCGACTATTACTGTATGACTGGGTACAGTGATGCTCTTCACAGTGACTCACACAGATGGGGAAGTGGGACAAAAACCTCAGCCTAACAGAGTGTTGGTTCACAGCAAATGAACATTTAAAACTAACTCCTCTATTTGCAAACTTTACTTGAAAGTATCTCCTGGTTTACAGTGGGTCTGGTCTCAGTGTTTTATTACATGTTTCTGAAGTCTCAGGAAAATAGAACCAACACAGAATAAATGACTCATTATGTCACTGAAATGTTACCTGTTTCCCAAGTGTTATATAACCAGAGCATTTGACACTGCTGTTTTTCTCTTGAAGCAAGGAGACAGCTCATTTGTTCCCAGAGCCCGGGGACCTTCCCAGTGGGGTCCTCTCCACCACAGCAGGGACTCCTCTGTCCTGGAGGGCAGAGCAGTGACCTTCTCCTTCCTCCCAGGCTCCTGTGCCCAAGGCTGGCTGAAAAGCACTGTGTAGCACTGGCGAGGTGCTAGGAAGTGAGATCCTTGGCACAGACTCAGGCCCAGGAGGAATTCCATGCACAGAGCTGGCCTGGAACCTTTCTGAGTACCTGAGCCTTCAGCTGAATCAGGTAGGAGGGTTATCAAAGGGGCCATTTGTGGCCTGTAGCCCGGACATGTCTTCTTGGGTCATGATGGGGTAAGAATGCTCGGCTGTTGCTGGGGAAATGCTGAGCCTGCTCCAGGCCCGTGGGTGAAGCGGGTCCATGGATGAGGTGCTCGCACAGCTGCCACCACTCAGGACCATGGGGACACCTGTGAGGGGGGTTTCCTGAGCCCACAGGCACTGACTGTGTCCCCTTGTCCTCTCAGACCCCACTGGAGTGTGTCCACACTCAGGGGTGGGGCTGAGCTGTGGGGCAGCAGGAGTGGGTGCTCCCCACTCTGTCCCTGTGTCACACACCCCCCGTGGATCTCCTGATGAGCCCAGATCTGATGTGACCTTCTCCTGAACATATGTCAGCAAACACATTGACCGTTGCCATGGTAATGGTCCCAAAATCTCAGGTCAGATCACCTACTCGACCTTGGGACCTGGGACAAAGGTCCCTGACAGTCATCCCTCTTCAGCAGCTCCTACTGGGTGCTCACGGCCCCTTTGACCACCTGTGATGTCCAGCCTGAAGAGGAGGCTGATTAGCACCGTCACAGGACTGAATAAGCCCCGGCCACAAAGAGCTCCCATGCCACGTGGACGTGAAGGACACAGCTGCCCTCCCTCTCTAGTGACCCACCACTGTCCTGTCCCCGACTGTGACCAACACTCGTTCGGGCTTTGGCTTCTGTCATCACTTGTGCTGTCCACCCAGAGACCTCAGGGTCTCACCCTTGTCTGTCTTTATGGGCTCAGCACATGTCTCATTTGCTACGTAGTTTCCTAATGGGAACAGGATCACTGTGTACCCGGTTTCGGAGTTCCTGGAGGCATGACAACAAAAACAGGGTTCCCACACCTGCGACCTGGCTTCCCTGGGGCCTGGGCTCCCAGGCAGGAACCCAGAGACCTTGGAGTATTAGCGAATACCGTGTTTTCTGTCATGGCCACACTTGAGAAACGATTTGCACCATATTGCAAATTAGATTTGGCCAGCTTCTCCTTTTTATATTTCAAAACACATTACCTTAATCAAAATCACTGGGCTAATTGTTCTGTAAATAATATGCAGCTTATTTTGAACCTGCAATAGTGTCAATACCGGATGTATAATTACAAGTGAGTGAAAACATGCCAAGTGTTTCTACTGTGATGTCTGATAAAATGAGAAATGAGTTCTGTTTACTTTGGTGTTTGCCATGACAGCTCTTTAAGTTCTTTATCTCTGTAGTCTCAAAGCTCAAAAACACATATCCGGACTCAGGTGGACTTTTTCGTTAACTTTAGTAAACAATTTAAGTGCAAAATAATAGTGAACACACAGCTTAAAAGAAAACAGAGGAGAAAGAAACATTCCCCAACATACTTTGTGAGACTATGTTTTCCTGGTTACTCTAACCAGACAAATGCTCACCCAGGATTCCAGCCACTCAGGGGTGAGCTGAACTTGAACTTCATCACTCAGCCATGAGACTGAATGCAGTGGCACAAGGCAGAGCTAGTGTGCTCCCCTGCGCCCCCTGATGGTGAGTGTGGGGACCATTGAGAGCACAGCCTTGACTCCCACCTGCATTAACAGCCTTGAATAAGGGGTGCAGGGTGCTGTGGGCGGGGGGGAACAGTTAGCACTGCAGGGTCCCCTCCCGTCCCTGGTATCAGTGAGGTCAAAGAGTGTAGTGGGGAGTGAGCCCAGAAACTCCCCTCAGCCCTGAGCTTCTCTCCATGAGGTCCCAGGGACCAGCGGTGGATTTATCTCTCACCCTGCTCGAAGGGAACCAGCAGGTGACATTCACTGCCTCGCTGTCCCCGGGAAGGTGTCAAGCACAGAGCGTGGAATCAGGGCTCCATCTTTGCTGGGGCCAGTGGGCGCTGAACATCCACCCCCTGACCTTCTGTGCTGCAGCTCAGCAGGACGGCGGCCTGACGGAAGACAGAGGAAATGGGACTCAGGGGCTCCTCCTGTGACCCCCCAAAGTCCAGGATCCAGTAAAACCCCCACTGGATTTTTCAAGAAGCAGGAAATAAAACCTTGATGAGAAAAGAGAGCAAGCTGACACAAACACTGAGATGACTGCGATGAGGACCCACGGGGACAGATATCAGTCTGGCAATGACCTTGAATCCGGTTGAAGGGCAACAGTGATCATTCTTGGTACATATGGAAAAGGAGATAACTCAGAATTTAAACAGAAGTCATGAAAACAAATCAAGTGGGAATTATAGAACTGAAAGCACAAAATGTAAAATTAAAAAAGAAAACTCTGTGCAACAAATCAGGAATAGGTCAACTTCTTTCATTTATTTGTTTATTTGTTTATTTATTTATTTATTCATTGAAAAAAGCATCATCCTTCCACAGTTCCCATCACCCGGAATGTTCCCCAGAGCATGTCAACAGGGGGCACTGTGGGTCTTCTCCCAGGTGCATGGCTGAAAACAACTCCAATGGTTCTAATGGAAAGGGCCCTGTTCCCACATTCATGGCCTGAGTGAGACCTGACAGACCGCAGGTGCTTCCCCTCAAGGGACAGACTGACGGCTCACACAACCACTGCGTTCTGCTCACAGGAAAGCTAAGAACTGTCCTGAGGACCCCGACTTGGATGGTGTTGTGTGATCAGATTTGCATAATGCCCCACCAAACACACCCCTCACCCAGGGAGCTGAGGAGGAGATAAAGGGACACCCAGAGAGCAGGGCCAGACCGAGCCCAGGGGATTGGGAAAGTGTGCGCCATGGCCTGGACGCCTGTCCTCCTGCTCCCCCTCCTCACCCTCTGCCCAGGTCTGTGGGTGCCTCAGAGACCAGCCGTCGGAGCGATCCCTCTGCCTTCTTCATTCCTGATGCATGTCTGTTTTCATTTCAGGGTCCAGGTCTCAGGCTGTGGTGACTCAGGAGCCCTCGCTGACTGTGTCCTCAGGAGGGACAGTCACTCTCACCTGTGCCTCCAGCACTGGAGCCGTCACCAGCAGTCACTACCCCTACTGGATCCAGCAGAAGTCCGGCCAAGTCCCCGTGACACTGATTTATGATACAAACAACAAACACTCCTGGACCCCTGCCCGGTTCTCAGGCTCCATCCTCGGGGGCAAAGCTGCCCTGACCCTCTCGGGGGCCCAGGTCGAGGACGAGGCCGAGTACTACTGTGCTCTGTGGTACAGCAACCATCACCACAGTGACCCACGCAGCGGGGAAGTGAGACAAAAACCCAGGGCTCAGTGTACCCTCTGCTCCTCCCATCCCCCTGTCTTCTGCTCAGAGACGCTGGTCTAGCAAGTGTGGGCTGAGGAGGTTTGTTCTCCACGGCCCCAGGGGGTGCAATCAGAATGACATTTCTTTCTAAGCCCTGACATGATTTAACCCACCATTTGAAGGAAACAATGGCCTCTTTAAAACAGGAGCCAATATCATGAACAATTTCACAGATAATGGACAGGACAGCAAAGGAAAGGTCACTCCCTGCAGGACACACGCGCACACAGACAGTCAGGTCTGCCGTGGCTTGGTCGGCATTTACCCACCAGGACGCCCTTCATAATCTGCTGGAAAGAAGCAGAGGAGGCAGAGCCGCCGGGAAGTGGGGCTGGAGCTGCCGTCCCAGAGGAGTGTCCTAGCTCGTCTTCCTTCTCCAACCCCTGCAACGCTTGAGGGCAGGGATGCCTAAACCTTTGTTCCGGGTCAAAGCAACTGCCTGTTCCAGACAACTCTTTGCAAAGCTATCAGGACAGCAGGCAGCCTGACGACCGGGCTCACGATTCAAGACGTTCTTTAGACCTGGCCCCACCGTGTTTATTTAAAGAATCACATCGCTTATTTTCACTGCAGAAATTTCTTGGTTGGCTCATTAAAATACTTCCACAGAAATATGTTCCTTCTATTCATGTAATTATTCTCTCCCCATATGGGGTGATGCAGTTATGGGATGAAGGCAGTTATATCACTGCCTTCACCCCATAATTGGTCCCATTGTGGTGTTCTGCATGAAACTATGTCCCAGGCTTACAATTGTCATTTATCCCAAATAAATGCCTATAGCCTCTCACATTGGCTTTTAGTTTCCAGTTGAACATTAGTGACAATATACGGCTATGATTATGAAGAGAAATGTTAGAGTGAAACATAGTAGAAGCATAATAAAAACATAGCTGACATCTTGAGAAGGACATGGGTTTGGAGCATATGGACATACGGAACTGGTTTCTGCTACACCCTACGAGGCAGAAACCTGGACCAGGTGCTCAGCAAAGGGGCAGGGCATCCAGAATGGGAGGTGGAAGAAGAGGACAGTGAGCATCCTTGCAGCTTCAGTCCAGCTCTAGCAGCTGAGCCTGTGGTTCCTCCCAAGCACAGCAAGTTGCCATCCAACTCCCTCAGGAAAACAGACCAATGGGATTCCCAGAGCACGTCCTCCTGGGACTTACGTCAGAAGTTAGAGGGTCCCAACAGAGCCAGCGATGACAGCAGCGGATGCAGGGCCGCCCTGCCGGGAGGGCTTTCAGAACTGCTCCTGCCTGGCCCAAGGGCTGAGAGTCGTCCCCCAGTGGGTCTAAGCTGACACCTTCTCTGGGTGTGAAGTAGAGTGAAGGGTTGTTGTGCCTCCTGTAAGGACAGTGCTGGGAATTGGGGGATGGGGGGCTGTTGGACCAGTATTGAACCCCAAAGGGTCCAGAGCTTAGTTTCAGTTCAGCCACTAGGGTCCACGTGTGGTGGTCCACAGGTGATAGACAGGAGGTGGGAGGGAGGAGAAAGGACCCAATGCCCACACCAAATACCTTGAATGAGATACAAAAGATTTTCCCTTAATTATTGTAGAGAGGGTGTGTATGAGAGATTTATCATCAGACAGGGACCTCACCAGATGTGTACATGTGAACTGTAACTGGTAATTCTGCAAAGAGTGCAATATAGTGAGGATAAATAATAGACCACAGCAGAGGGGGAACCTGCGTGGTCCAGGTTGAGTGCAGATGGGAACCTGCCCGTAGCCACTGGGAGTGGGACAGGGAGGTGTGGGGACTGGAGACATACTGCGTGCAGAGCATTGAGAACCACAGCGTCATTGGAATCTGAGAGGCACGTGTATCTCAGCTGTCAGGAATGAGACGTAGGCGGGGCCTCCATCCTGGAGTGACGGACGGGACTGCGACTGTACACAGTGGATCAGAATCACAGTATCGGGGAGTGAGGTCATAGACATGGGGATACAGCGAGTGACCTGCTGAGCTGCAGGGACCAGCTGGGTGGGCTCCAAGGCCTTTAGGGAACGTGGAGATGTTTGTCCTGTCAACACCAGGGGGCACTGTGGGACTTTGCTGTGGTTCGTGCCCAGCTGCTCAGGGAGGACTGTTCACTCAGGGGGGCCTGGGTTTGCAGGCTGCGCTCTGTGCTCACTGCTGGGGACCCAGCATCTGTGTCCTCAGTGGCTTGGCAGAGTCCCCTGTGGAGGAACTGTTGTGTGGTCTCAGCAGGTGCTTCCTCCCAGGGCTCTCCCAAGGGGTCAAGTCACGCTCCATCCCCCTCAGTCTTTGGTGTGAGCTGAGCTCAGGGCTCACAGGGGGCTCAGGGAGGGCCTGGCCAGCCAGCCCCTGGATGGACACACATTTGCCTGGATGGCCCATCCTGTGGCAGAAGGTGGGGAGGAAAGGAAGCCTGGGGCAGCTTTAGAAGTTGGTCTGAAGTTAAGGAGTCAAATCCTGGGGTCACAGCAGAGCCTTCCCATCTCTTGCAGACACCTGAGGCACCCTGTGTCCCTTAGACAAGGCACTGCAGGTGCTGTGTGAAGGCGCAGGTCTGGGAGGAATCCAGGCACAGATCCGGCCTGGCACTTTCACAGGTACCTGAGTTGTGATGTCAGGGAGAAGGGTGTCAGGCAAGAATCGGTGTGCAGAAGGAGGGCCTGAGGACATGAATCCCCTCTGTGGGACGTGAAAGGATGGAGGAGAGGCCCCGGCATTGCTGGGAAAACCGTGAGTCTGCTCCGGAGAAGGTGGGTGAAGCAGGTCCCTGGGTGTGACTTTTCTACAACTCATACCTCCAAGAGTGCATCGAAATTTACGTGGGTGGTCTTTCCTGAGTGCGAGACAACTAGAGTGTGTCCTACCCTCTCCTCTGTCCCACTGTAGCTTTCAACCAACCCAAGTTCACGGGGGGACTTTGCAATATCAGGGAGCACAGCCTCCCCAGGGTGTGCACAAGGAGACTCCAACCAGGAAGGTGCTGTGGAAGCTGTCACCAGGGGAGAGGCAGAGTCACTGTGGGCACCTCTGACGCAGGTCCAGACCCCCAGGCAGAGCCCCTACAGCGTGACCTCGCGGCATGGTGGACCCTCTTGAGTTCCACCCCGGCTCTCCAGAGTCATGGCAGTGCGCACGCCGTCACAGTGACGCCGGCAGTGATCACACAGGGCTGCAGCCCGAGGAAGAACGAGGCTGGTGGTCACGGTCAAAGAGGCTGAGTACAACCCAGCAGGGTTCCTGGGTGACACAGGACCACCCAGTCCATGGAAAGTGCCAGAACCTCTGCCCTCCATTCCCCCCTATTACAGCCCCCACACATCTGCCTGTCCCTGCGGGCAGCACCAGCTCCGGTTTGGACTCCCTGTCCCTGTGCTGGTGAAGCTGCAGGGACTGATGTCATTCCAACTTTAGGAATGCCACAAAAATCACTCGTGTTCTTCCTGCTCGTCCAATGAAAAGAACATTTCTTTATCACCGGGAGCTACAAGATCCCCACCCTCAGGCTGACTGGGAATAGCAGAGAGAATCCCCACTTGTGAGAGCCAGGAGCTCCAGGTGCCCCGAGCCCAGTCCCCTATCTGTCTCCTGAGCCTGGCCCAGGACGTGCTGATGACTCCGTGAGCTCTGACATCTGCCCACAGCAGAGTGTTCTCTTTCTGCTGAGGGCACATCCTGGAGGGACTTCCTGCTTCCCAGGCCCAGGAGGGGGCCCTGTCCCTTTAAGGCCCTGGCTGTCGGGCTCACAACCTTTACCAGTACCCAGTTTAACAACACAAATCCTAAATATTGAAAGGTTGTTTAAAAGCATTTGAGTTAATTCAAGTCTAGAGCCTATGATGCAACATAAAATACTACCAATTATCACAATTCCATGAAAATATAGAGAAAACTCTGTTTGTTTTTCAAGTTTAAATTTAGAGCAATTTTCAGAAAAGTAATTAGGAATCAATGTGGAATGAGGGCTTTAGGTTGAAAAGGGGAAAATAATATACAGCAAAAAAAGATGTTTATAGTGGTGGCTAATTTTCCAATCTTTACACTGAAAATAATTTTAAGATTAGACTAAAAAGGGGAAAAGGTAAAAAAGTCATAGATATATAATATATTCAAAAGAGCAGAGAATAAGTCATCAGAATAGCTGTACAGGGGACGTGAGGGCCTGGGGTGGAGACCAGGAGGGCAGGACACTTCCTCTCTGACAGTGTCCACTGTAGTGACCAAAGGGACACAGCACCAGGAACCTGGGCGGTGAGGGTGGGAATGGAACAGCAGCGTCTCCAGCGCACCCCAGCAACACGATGTCCCGAAATTCCCGCAGACGCTGTGTCAGTACAAACTGGCGGAGCACAGTGAAGGCTTTGAACTGGGATTAAGATGTTGGTATGTGTGTAAGGTACCGCACAAGCTGAAGAAGCAAAGAAAGCGTCAAGAAAACCTGAAGTATCTGGCAACATAAACCCAGTGACTGTATCCTGCATGTAGCCCCTGGAAGTCATCCGTCATCAGGAGACAATTAGTGTCTTAGTCCCAACGCCAGGGAGAAACGCACTCATCCTCCCGTTCCTGCTCGTGACATCCCCAAGGCCCCAGTGCCAAATCAGGTGGCCCTGCAGGAGTGGGGGGTGTGGTCCAGGGGCCGGGGGGCCCTGATCAGAGACCCGCAGGGGGCACTGTGGGGCTGGTCCTGCCAGGACCAGGGTAGGAAAAGGCAGAGATGGGAAATGCTTTACTGCCTCTAGCACACCGGGACACGGACTTTCCCCACCAAAATGCGGGCTTTACAGATCCCTGATTGTGTATTTATTTAAGCAGAATGTAGTGTCTCACACCCGTATCAGGGAGCACAGTCGAGGACCCATGGCCCACTGTTTCAATGTACGCCCCTGAAGGCTGTCCTTGCACACAACCCGTCACCCGATGGTCTGTCACCCAGCAGATAGTTCCTGATGCCGGGGCAGGCTGCCCAGGAGGGTCCGTGACAGGGTCAGGGCAGCAGCAGGGACACACACCCAGCTCAGCCGTGTCCGGGTCCAGATGGCTGACTGTTCCTGCGCCATGTAAGTTCACCACAAGCTGGACACCTCCCGTGTGCTGGGCTCAGGTGGGGACGAGGAGCACTAGAGGACGTGACTGGGAAGACAGAGAGTCTGGTTAAGTGTCGGAGTTCCAGCTGCTGCACCCCAGAGGAAGGCGAGGGGCTGAGAGTCCGGTCCGTGAGCAGGAGGAGGCGGTGGGTTGGTGAGCGATGAGCCTGGTGCTGGACTGAGACGGAGCAGGGCACGGGAGAAGGAAGGACAGATTTGCAGGTTTCAGAGGGAGGCAGTGAAAGATGGGATGTGGGGAGAGGGTGGTCCTTGAACCTGGGTGGGGGGGAGTAGCTGCTCCTCCTGGTGGAAGGTCATGGGCAGGTGAGTGTGGTTGAGCCCCAAGGTGAGCCCTGGGAGGGACACGTGAACCCCAATGCCCTGCTCGTTCAGTGGTGACTCAGGGAGGTTTGTTTTCCAGGAGACAAGTGGGCAATCGCTAGTTCTCACACTTTCTCTGAGGTTTATTTGACCCCGGTGTCACCAGGCTGACTTCCTCCAGGGAGCGAAACCCCTGGGCGTTACCAGGTATCGGACCCCACAGCAGCCTGTCCCGTGTGGACCACGCAGCCCTGCTACCAATGAAACCGGGTCCCTTGTCTCCACGGGACCCCTCAGAGCAGCACCCGGACAGCGTCATTGTGCCCAGGGAGGGGACAGTCTGACACTCTGGGGAGCGTGGCAGCTGTCCCTGGGGTGGGAACTGGGTCTGTCACAGGCTGTCACATGGCAGGGAGACCCACGCCCCCTCAGAGAACAGAGACAGAGGGTTTCCCCAAGCGCTCCCACCACGTGGGCCACTCTGCCTTCCATCCTCATCATCAGTCAACGGGGTCTGGTCTGTGGACACTGGAAACTGACCAGGGAAACGGGCAAGGTGGTTCCAGTCTCACTAATGAGCAGCTTGACCTCCGACCTTTTTAATGTTCTGCAAAAGTTCAGTTCTCAGGAGTGCCACACCCCCCATCCGTGAGGAATGGTCTGAAATGAAGTATTCGTAGGAAAGGGAGCGGGCAGTAGAACGGCCGAAGTACGGCCTCCTTTCCCCGAGGGACTAACACGGGGAAAGCAGGTTTACGAGCCCGATGGGGACCCTGCCCACATCTCTGGGCGCCTCTGCTTCGCCTGCCCCTCCCTCAGGCGAGGACAGTCCCAGAGGACCAGCACCAGGACCTCGGGCCCCACACTCCATGATGTGTCCCCCTCTGGTTTTCTTCCCAATGTTGCTTCCCCAGGTGACCTTGAAGTCATGTCGGAGGATCCCCACTCACGGGGTCCTGGGGACAGGTGGTCCTGTCACCAGGTACTCAGACATCTCTCTCACTCCAATATACACGGGACCAGTGGGAATTACTGATTCAATGCATAAAATAACGGAGATACCAGGTAATAGGTGAAGCTTGGCCAAGATTATATGCAAAAAAATATACTTACTGTCTGCTGAAAAACAGAAAAGGACATTGAAAGAATGTATATTTTTTGGGCCTTGATGAAGTAGTGATTCATGTCTAACAAGGAAGGAATCACAGTAAAACATAAAACTGTCCTGAAATAGGGCTCACACCACCGTGGGACAGTCACTGCTCTGGGCCTGACCCCGCTCCAGGGAAGACGACGTGAGTGAGAGCAGCAGCCCGGTGCTGACCACGGAGCAGGCGAGGGACACGTGGACCCACCAACCCTGAGGGGTCTGAGTAGGACATGAACGTGTCCTGGAGTGTCGGGGATCCCCACAATGGGGCACTGGGCCCACCACTAAGGGAGCAGGTCAGGGAACAGGACTGTGGGGAGGCAGGGTGTGTCTGTGATGGGCCTCAGCAACATGTCACACAAGGGTGTGTCTAGGTCTGGGCACCAGGGGGCGCTCAGGGACTGTTCCTGAAGATTGGGGTAATCAGAGCTGGGACCTGTGACTTGGCACTGCCTGGTGGTGTCTGCTCAGGGCACACAGCTGTGACCTTGCCACATCCTGGGCCTCACACAGGCTCACTCCTAACCCCCACCCTGACATCCCCTGGCACAGGTACCTGAGGGCGGGCACAGGGAGGGATCTGAAATCCAGGGGTCTCATTTGCATGAGTGGGCCCTCCCTCCCTCAGAGTATGAAGAGGGGAAGGGAGAGGTGTGGGGGCAGCTCTGCTCCAGCTGTGGGGCCACAGAAGGCAGGACTCAGGGATGGACTCCACCATGGCCTGGTCCCCTCTCCTGCTCACCCTCCTGGCTCACTGCACAGGTGACTGGATGAGGGGACAGGGGAGGAGACCTGGGGAGGACACTTGAGGGACTTCTTCCTGCTCGTGTCTCTGGAGCCAGAATCACCATCTCTTTTGTCTCCCTCCTCCAGGATCCTGGGCCCAGGCTGTGCTGACTCAGCCGCCCTCCGTGTCTGGGAACCCAGGACAGAGCGTCACCATCTCCTGCACTGGAAGCAGCTCCAACATCGGGGGTTACAGTGTGCAGTGGTACCAACAGGTCCCAGGGAAACCCCCTAAAACCGTCATCTATTATACTAACAGTAGACCCTCGGGGGTCCCCGACCGATTCTCTGGCTCCAAGTCTGGCAGTGTCGGCACCCTGACCATCAGTAGGCTCCAGGCCGAGGACGAGGCCGACTATTTCTGTGCAGCATGGGACAATAGTCTCAGTGCTCCCACAGTGCTGCAGGGCCGTGGGGAAGTGAGACAAAAACCTGCCGTCCCCTGCAATGTGCTTCCCCGGTGCAGTCCCCACTCCTCTGAGAGGGTAGCTGCTCTCTCACTTCGCTTGGCCTGAACTCAGGTCTGAGTCCCCTGAGACCTTGGGACTGTGACAGAACATCTGTGCCATCCTTTGAACGCTGCCCCTGAGGCCTGTCTGTGGCAGCAACACATTGTGCAGTTTTCTCAAATGAGGGGAAGGTCCTGTGTGTGAGGGGGAGGCTGTGCTGGGAACAGCGTCCGGGATGGGTCAGGAAGGACCAGGGACACGGCACCCGGCTGTGTCTGCGTCAGTGCACATCAGGAAGGCCCAGTGTGTGGGCTGTCACCAGCATGTCCCCACTCAGCCTCCATCACTCCTGACAGATCCACCCTGTGTGGCCCCGGATCTGTTCCCGGAATCACCTCTGGCAGCTCAGGCTCCTTGACCCTCACTGGGCTGAGAGCTGGGGACAAGGCTGCCTCTCACCGCCACCCTGTGACAGTGGCCTCGGGGCTCACACAGAGCTGCAGGCCTGTGGGATCTGAGACCAGGAGACGCTCGTTCTCATCTCCCGGGAGTGGACGTCCCAGCATCTGCCTCTCAGGACAACCTGTGGCTGCTGCTTCTGCTGCTTCCACCCTGGGCCAGGTTCCTCCAGGGCAGCCCGTGGGGAGCCGATGTGCCTCCTCCACCTGCTGTCCTCACTGCACCTCACCGCAGCCTCTTGCTACACAACAGGTCTCAAACACGAGAGGAAGTCAGCTCCCCATCAGCTGGGGACATGGAATGGCTTTGCCGTAAATCCCAGGAGCTGAAATGGGGGTACAATCTCTGGTCATTTCAGACCCAAACTCTGACTGGGAGTCGTGCATGTCTGTCAGTGACCACTGACTTCTTTTCTGGATGTTCCAGAGCTGCCACCCTCTCATTCGTCCTCATTGGGAACCATATCCCTGTAGCTCCCAGGGAGAGGCCTCTGTCCTGGCTGCACCGGCCCTGCAGCACCTCGGGCTGTGGCGGACATTTTGGGCTGGGTAGTGACCACGTGTCTGTTCCCATCAGTGCTAGGATCCAACCATGGGTTTCTCCTTGTTTGACTGCATTGGTAGTACTCGCCGTGTGATGCTGAATGACACCGCAGGTGAGGGCACACTGGCCAGTTCCCCGTCTGTGTTCGAACGTCATCCTCCCGCCTCAGTAGCTGAGTGCTGAGTGTGGGGCTCAGTGGTGTGTGCAAGGAGGGAGTGTGAGTCCCCGCAGTGTAAACGTGCCTGCTGTCTACGCTGTGAGTTTTCATGAGAGATTTATTTCAGGCTTCGGTCAAAGGATTCTTCTGGAACTATTGAGCCGTTTTGATCTTATCCTTTGATTTATTAATACGATGTGCTCTGTGAAAGGGTTGATCAACTGAACCGTCAGTTGGACAATGGACTCAATTAGGTGTGAAAATGGTGTGTCCACTTACCAGCCTGATGTTGGATCTGCATTAATATTTAATTTAGAACATTTGGATCAACATGTCTCATTATAGTCTGTAATTTACCCTTTTCTGCATTGTTTCTATCCGCTGCAAGTATCACTGTTACACCTGCTTTCTACGGGAATCAGGAAAGCTTCTGCTGGTTCAAGGTGCGGAAAAGCGCATATGTAACAAACACTTTTGAAAGATCCAGTTATAAGGTTTTTAGGGTTGGTTGCAAAAGTAACTTTATCTTATAATTTTTGTGTGTGGAATACTTGCATTATAAATTGTTCTGTATTTCCTAAGGAAAGTATTCTTTTCACTCATTTCTGAAACTCCATGTATCTTCCTAGGAAAATATATATTGTATCTCTTGTAATATATTTTTCATTTTCATATTTTCCTCATTGCATTTAAATTTTCTACGGTATCAGTTTCTACTCCAAAGGTAGCGGTTGTTCTAACCTGCCGTTTGAAGGTGAATTCCACGTGCCACTTAGAGCTGCTGTTGGCGGTGTCTCCTTCGTCCACATTCGAGTTTATTACGATGGGGAGACGTTGTTTCTCATGAGTCTTTTTCATTGTCTTTGTACGTGGGAGAACTCAATTTCTTAAGCTGGATTCTTATTCTCTTGAACATGTGGTAACTAGTCTACCAATATTTTAACAAATAAGTATGAAAAGATTTAAAAAATCCACAAACTAATGGAATCTCAGTTTAGCCCAAATCTGAGAGCCCTTTCTTCACTTACTCACACGTCAACCTGAAGGTCAATGGCACTGAGACAACCCCTATAATGAAGTCTTAACGGCTCCGGGGCTCCACTGGGCCCCAAGGAGGACCCCGACCCTTCCAGAGCCACAGCAGTGACAGCCTCAGGGCCAGCCTGGGCAGTGCCACTTGGGGACATGAAATATAACACTGACATGGACCCTCAGAGATGGAAACTGGGAGGGAAAATGGGAAGAAACCATCTGTGTGTGGACAGAACGTAAAGACTTTGTTGTCCCTCAGTCCTCAGAGTCCCATAAGCTGCACAGAGTGCAGCGGGGGCCAGGAGGTTCAACCTCTATTCCGGTGCTGGCCCGCGTGAAGGGGCTGATGGGAATCTAAGAAGCAGTTGTTCTTTTGGAGACGACGGAACTTGGATGTCTTGGACCCTAGGAAAATAGCCTTGTTGTCACCACCTCCCCTGTGCCCCCATTGTCCTTTTCCTGCCTCTGGGATGCAGCTTTCATGGGGACACCATCTGCCAAGTGCTGAATCCTCTACTCTGAAGGCTGTGCCTTAGAAGGGGGTGTATCCTTCCTCCTGAGCTAATCCTCATCAATGAGAAAGCCCCATGTTGACATCTGTCTGGGGTGTGAGTATTATTTACAAAATGCTCACTGTACCGCAGCCCCTGCATCACTGAAGCAGCAGAACTTCCTCCTCTAGAGCCCACACCGGTCAGGAAACCCGCATACAGGACCAGCCCAGGATAAAGGGCCTCTGAGTCCACAGGTCTGTCTCCTTGATCACGTCCACTCGGAATGGTCCGCGCAGACGAATCAGGACGAAACCACATGGTATTCTCTGTCGGAAGGTGTTTCATAAATGATGACTGAGTTTGGTGGTGGGTGAGTGTTTATATTGATTTGTCTTGATTGCCTGTTCTATTTTCAAGGCAGTTTCTGTCCAAATGATGTCTCAGTTATCACCTTGGCTCCCTTAGAGCTGCCAGTCTTGTCTGGGTAGCTCTTTCTCTAAGAGTGTAATCTGCAAAATCACCTCTTGAAGTTCGGCCTTAGAGAAGGACAGCCGGGACTCAGTGGGGTGTTGGGTGAAATGGTGCTTTGGTCCAGCTGGCGTTGCACCTGGGAGGTGGACCCAGTAAGGGGCAGGGAGCACTTCCTGTCCCCGCCTTCCAGTCGGGAAGCTCCTGCTCCTGCTCCTGCTCAAGGTCCGTGTGAAGCACAGGCAGACCTGCCACCGGGCTCCAGCCCAGCCCCTGTATTCCCTCTCCGGCCTTTTCTGAGGACTTTCTGTCACTTCTCTATCCTGTGCCTGAGGGGGGAAAGCCCTTTCTGGAATCTGAGGGTCTAAAGAAGTCCCACAAGGTGCTTCAAGTCGGGTCAACCCCCAGGGTAGCATCACCTGCTCGCAGCGGAGAACCGTCCAGGCGAAGATGTGGAGGGAGAGGGAAGCTGCCCGAGGAGGGCGCAGGCCCAGGGCCGACGTGACTCAGCGAGTACGAGGGTCCGGGCCGCGGACCGGCCTGGGAGCTCGTCCTGGCCGGTCTCCGTCCACCTGCCCAGACAGACCTCGTTCCCTTCTTACTACTCCTCTTTCAGCACTCCTTAAGGAGACTGTTGTTTTCAGCCTGGCAGTGGTCAAACTCGGAGCGAATATAATCTAAACCCAAACCACATGCGATCATGAATACAGTCACACACCTTGTGATGGCGGATAGGACCCCTCATCACACTGCGGCCCCGAGGGTGCTATTGGGAACATGACTCTACAAGGAAACACACGTACTGAGCAGGCATCACGGGGTGTGTTCAGCGGGGCGGCTCCTCCACACACAGAGACGGGGGGCTACGGGGGCGGGCAGTCTGTGCGGACCCAGGGCCGGGCACCCCCAGGTTCCTGCAGATACTGAGGTCATGGTTCAGTGTGTGACATTCCTGGGTGAGAAGGAGACACAGGTTCCTGGGGCCTCACCTGGTGCAGGAACCGAGAGGGGTGAGCATGGCTGAGGTCTCAGGAGGAAGGAAGGCCATCTGTCCTCACCCCAAGGTCAGGAGCACTCCTCACAGGCTTGGAAGGGCAGGTATGTGATGGAAGCTTTCACTCTGGTGGAAGCCTGCCCTACTTACAAGGATGGACATTCCTGGATCCAGAACAAAAAAGAATCTCAAGGGTTTCTCCCCAATTTTCTTAAGATGAGGGAACAGAGGAGAAGATTAAAGAGGAGGATGTTGTTGAAGGGCGTTGATGTGAGATGATGAGAACAGGCACTTCTTTGAAAAGTCGTGCAGTTTGGGTAAGTTCAAAATTTCCGACACTTCGTGTTTGTCAACTCTCTGTCCCTACCTAGGATGGCGTTACTCCTCCTGTTATCAGAGCCACTCACATTTGCCGAGGCGTGTGGCATCACTGCGATCTCAAGCTTCAGTCCGTGTCTGCCAAACACACAGAGGAGGAGTTGGCTCAGGTGCCACGAAAGTGCTGGATTCAGGGTGTTGATCGGACGGGAAAGGGAGGAAAGCTGGAGGTCTGAGAATGAGGGCAGGGCAGCCAGGTGGGCGTGGAGAGGACGGGGTCAGGCCACACAGCCTCCGGCGGAGACAGCTGAGGTCACAGGGTTCCACTCAAACGGCAGGGAGAACTCGCCGGTCACTTTAAGGAGGAAGCACCTGCCTGACACCAACGAGAAAGAGCCCTTGGGACCCTGGGACAAGAGAGGGCGTTGGGGATCTGGTTTTCCAGGTCACAGTCATTTACCGAAAGGCGTTATGGGTGTAGAGCTGGGGGGACCGCTGGGCTCCTTGCCCATGTGAACCCCGTGTGCATCCAGGGCACAACAGGAAGTGACGTTATCTGCATTCACTTGCCGAGCTCGAGCCACCTTTGCAACTGCACCATTCTCACAGTTTGTCAGGAAACTAAGACAGTGCAGGAAAATAAGAAGAAGTAGAAAATGCAGGAATATTTCATTTGAAACATAAACAAGCGTTAGGACGCCTAAGACAAAGTTCTGGCAAGAAGATTGTGACACGGGGTAAGGAGAACACTGCAAGCGCGAGGGTAAGTCAGGTTCCAAAACAGAGAGGCATTCCACCTTCCGCACGGGTGTGGCGAGGCCCCCACAGCCATTACGTTCTACCAAGCGCTCAATTCAGTCAGATCTCTACAGAAACTGTACATGCGTCCCATGCGTTAGAAAGTTTGCTGCGTTGTTCTCCTTTCATGTGTCCTTGAGCGTTTTCCTGGAAAACCCCCTTTCTACGTCCTTTCCCTGAGATGCCCCTCGGAGCCCTCCAAACTGGATCAACAGTCCCATATTCTGTAACGTTAGAAAGGAGGCTTACTGTGCATTTGCTTTGCTACGTCTTTACTGGAAGTGAAACCACATTAATTAGTCGTTCACATACATGTTTGCACCTGAAGGAACCCATGGAACTCAGATGCACCAGTACCCAGTACAGTGTCTCAGATTCTCAGCATCTGGGAGCCAGGCCCTGCATGTGTGAAGAGAGGCAGTGATCCGCTGAGCTGCAGAAACCAGCTGGGCACTCATGGCTTAGTCTAGGGAGACAGTTGTAACCTGTGACCATCAGGGGGCAATGAGGGACTGCACTGTGGTCCCCACACAGCTACTCAGTGAGGACTATTCACTCTATGGAGCCTAGGCTTGGACACTTGGCTCTGTGTTCCCTAATGGGGACTCACCATCCGTGTCTTCTGTGGCCTGGCCTATTCCCCTGAGCATTCGACTTGTGTGATCTCAGCAGGTCTTCCACCCCAGGGCTCTCCCAAAAGGTGAAGCCAAACTCCACCCTCCTGTGTCTGGTGTGTGAGCTGAGCTCCAGCACCAGGGCTCAGGGAGGGGTTGGGTAGCCCCTGGTTGGGCACACATTTGCATGGACGGCCCCTCCCCTGGCAGAGGGTGGGGAGAAAAGGAGGCCTGGGCAGCCCAGCCCCACTGTGGGCTCAGGGGCTGTGTGTGCACCATGGCCTGGACCCCTCTGCTCCTCGTGCTCCTCTCTCACTGCACAGGTAGGGACAGGCCTCGGGGACCCTGGGGATTCTTCAGTATTACTCCCCTCTGCAAAGCATTCTTAGAATGGTACAATTTCTGTGGCAAGTGTGCATTATATCTTGTCTGCAGGTTCCCTGTCCCAGACTGTGGTGACTCAGCCGCCCTCCCTCTCTGCATCTCCTGGAGCCACAGCCAGACTCACCTGCACCCTCAGCAGTGACATCAGTGTTGGTGGCAAGAATATATACTGGTACCAGCAGAAGCCAGGGAGCCCTCCCCGGTATCTGCTGTACTACGACACAGACTCAAACAAGCACCAGGGCTCCGGGGTCCCCAGCCGCTTCTCTGGATCCAAAGACGCCTCGGCCAACGCAGGGCTCCTGACCATCTCGGGGCTGCAGCCTGAGGACGAGGCTGACTATTACTGTATGATCTGGCACAGTGGTGCTCCTCACAGTGACTCACACAGATGGGGAAGTGGGACAAAAACCTCAGCCTCACAGAGTTTTGGTTCACAACCAATGAACATAGTGAAATACCTTGTATATATAAAAATTTGACGTAGAAGTGCCGTTTGACCCATTACGAGTTACTCTCACTGTTTTCTCCTACGTTTCTGTAGTCCCAGGAAGCAGAAACAAAACCGAAAATTTATGACCCAGACCTGCTGCCCCTCCTCCATGTGCAATGAAACCAGAGCCTGTGGAACCGCCCTCTCTCCCTTGAAATGAGGGAAGAGCCGCCTTTCTCCTTGGTCACAGCCCAGGACCGCCCCAGCAGGGGGACAGTTGCTCTCCTCACGCACTCTGTGCTGCGAGGGCTCACAGCAGAGACTGTCCCATTCCCACCGGGCCCCTGAGATGCGGGCGGGCCGAGGAGCGCCGTGTCTCAGGGCCTGGAGACTCAGAGGTGAGATGCTGGGTGAAGACTCAGGTGCAGGTCGGACCCCAGGAGCAGGCCCCCCTGTGAGCCTTGCTGGGGCCCCACGTCTTCACTTATGAAACTGAGAGAACTGTGGTCCTCTAGGGGAAATATGGGGTCTTAGGTTTGGAAATTTTGGGGGGTCACAAGGTGGTGGGGGAGGCTTTCCAGCAGCTGGGGAAGTGCTGAGCCTGCCGCAGGGCCCGTGGTTGAAGCGGGTCCACGGATGAGGTGCTCTCACAGCTGCCACCACTCAGGACCATGGGGCATCTGTGAGTGGGTTTCCTGAGCCCACAGGCACTGACCGTGCCCCCTGTCCTCTCAGCTGTACTTGGAACTTCCCCGCTCTCCAGGGTGCGGGAGGCTGTGGGCCAGCAGGAGCAGGACATCCCCAGGGTGTGCCTGGGTCCCCGCCCCTGGGAAGCTCTCGATGAGCCCAGACCCACCATCCCTTCTCCTGCACAGGGAGCAGCGAACCTACTGGTCCACAGGGCTCCCAGGCAGGTCTCTGACCTTGTGACCTAGGGCAGAGGTCACTGAGCCTCAGGGGTTCGGCCTTTTCTCTGGCTCCTTGTTGGTGCTCACGACCTCCCTGCCCACCTCGGGGCTCCAGCCCAGTCAGGAGGCTGATTCCCACTCTCACATTTCTGAGTACAACCCCAAAGCACTGAGAACCCCCATTACATGGGGCAGTGAAGGGAGCCTCTGCCCTCCTCCGCCTGGTGGCCCATCACTGCCCTGGCCCTGACTGTAACCAACACCAGCTCACAGTGAACTTCTAATTGTCTCCACCAGGAGACCTCATGTCCTCACCTGGGTCTGTCTATGTGGGGTCAACCTAGATACGTTCTTTTCTGACTGGTCCTCCGAATGCAAACAGCATCACTACCTGACCGCGTCCGAAAACATTCCTCAGAGGGGCTTGTTGGAATGACCAGGAAATCGAAGTCTGGAGTCGGTGACCAGGTTTCCCAGGTTCACCTGCCCGCAGGAGAGCGCCAGAAGACCACGGGGTGGTAGGAAATGTTTTATTACCCATCAGCGCCGCACGTAAGACGAAGTTTGCACTAAAATTGAAATGGATTTTGTCAGCTGCTACTACTCTTATCTCAAAACACGTTATCTTCATTACAATCACTGAGACAATTTTCTTCGAAAGATAAGCATGCCGTTAATTTTCAAAATCATTTCCGTTTAACCCCGGGTATGTAATTAAATCATTTAAGTCCTTTATTAGTATCGTTTTAAACCTTCAAACTCAGGTTACTTTTTTTGGTTAATTTTACGAAACACTTAATGAGGAAACAACTATTCTATAGCAAATTGTTAATAAAAAAGGGGGAGGAAGGAATGGTTTTCTAAATCTGTCATGAGGTCACGTGTTTTCTGTTCACAGAAGCAGAAATAACAGGGGAAGGTGAACCCCCAGCTCGGGTCTGTGATTCTGGCAGCCCAGCGGGAAGCTGATCTTCATTCACCCGGGGCCCTGAGCAATGGCCGAATGAGGGGGCACAAGGCAGTGGTGGTCTGCAGCCCTGCGCCCCCTGCCGGCGAGCGTGGGAGGAGTGCGAGAGGAGCCTTGACTTCCCCTGTGGTACCCGCACTGAAGAAGGGGCGGGAGGCAGGGCCGTGGATCCACAGTCGCCCCCTGCCTCCTGGTGTCAGTGAGGACAAAAGGTCCCCGTGGGGAGCTGAGTGCCCACCCCCAGCGAGCCCAGCACCTCGACTCAGCCCTGTGCTCCCCTCCCTGAGGCCAGCAGTGCCAGAGCAGGGGACTTGTCTCACACCCCACTGGAAGGGAAGCAGCTTGTGACAGACACTCCCCCTGGTCCCCGCCAGGTGTCAGAGCACAGAGCACTGGAGTCAGGGCCCCACCTTTGCCGGGGCCGGTGGGAGCAGAGCACACCGCTGGCCTTCTGCTTAGGCCCACGGGAGGGTGGCCTGATTAAAGGGAGAGAAAATGGGACCCCGGGGCTCCTGCCGTGGTCTCCAAATGTCCAGAATCCAGTAAAACTACATCTTTATATATTGTAAAAAGCAAACAGGAAAGTCAAAGGTTGAATGAAAAATGAAAAATCTATCCGTCCTAACACGGATTTGATTCCGATGAGGAAAACTGTGACATATTATTTCGGCAATGATCCTAAATCCACGTGAAGAGCAACACTGAGCGTTCTTGGGACAAATGGGAAAAGAGAAAAACTGAATTTAAATAGGAGGCATCAGACGAACCAAAATGGACATTCTATTGTAGAACTGAAAAACAGGAAAAGTGAAGCTGAAAAAGGAGACTTTCGCCAGGTAGTCAGGACTGCGTCAGCTTTCTCTCTCTCCTTGCTTCCTTGCTTCCTTCCTTCCTTCCTTTTTTCTTCTCTCACTCTCTTTCTTTTTCACTTTCCCTTTTTCCTTCCTTCCTCCCTTCTCGCCTCCCTCCCTCCTTCCCTTGCTTCACTTTCTTCTTTCCCTTCCTTCCTTCCTTCCTGTACTCTGGCCACCGTTACTTCAACAGTTGCCATCACCCCGAATGTTCCCCAGAGTGCGTCACCAGGGAGCGCTGTGGGTCTTCTCCCAGGTGCATGGCTGAAACCAACTCCAATGGTTCTAATGGACAGGGCCCTGTGCCCACATTCATGGCCTGAGTGAGACCTGACAGACAGCAGGTGCTTCCCCTCAAGGGACAGACTGACAGCTCACACAACCACTGCGTTCTGCGCACAGGAAAGCTAAGAACTGTCCTGAGGACCCCGACTTGGATGGTGTTGTGTGATCAGATTTGCATAATGCCCCACCAAACACACCCCTCACCCAGGGAGCTAAGGAGGAGATAAAGGGACACCCAGAGAGCAGGGCCAGACCGAGCCCAGGGGATTGGGAAAGTGTGCGCCATGGCCTGGACGCCTGTCCTCCTGCTCCCCCTCCTCACCCTCTGCCCAGGTCTGTGGGTGCCTCAGAGACCAGCCGTTGGAGCGATCCCTCTGCCTTCTTCATCCCTGATGCATGTCTGTTTTCATTTCAGGGTCCAGGTCTCAGGCCGTGGTGACTCAGGAGCCCTCGCTGACTGTGTCCCCAGGAGGGACAGTCACTCTCACCTGTGCCTCCAGCACTGGAGCCGTCACCAGCAGTCACTACCCATACTGGATCCAGCAGAAGTCCGGCCAAGTCCCCGTGACACTGATTTATCATACAAACAGCAAACACTCCTGGACCCCTGCCCGGTTCTCAGGCTCCATCCTCGGGGGCAAAGCTGCCCTGACCCTCTCGGGGGCCCAGACCGAGGCCGAGGCCGAGTACTACTGTTTTCTGTGGTACAGCAACCATCACCACAGTGACCCACGAAGCGGGGAAGTGAGACAAAAACCCAGGGCTCAGTGTACTCTCTGCTTCTTCCTTTTCCGGGTTTCCTGCTCACAGAGGCTGGTCTAGCGAGTGTGGGCTGAGGAGGTTTGTTCTCCACGGCCCCAGGGGGTGCAATCAGAACGACATTTCTAAGCGGTGACATGATTGAACACACCATTTCTTGGAGACAAAGTCCTCTTTAAAACAGGAGCCAATATGAACAATTTCACAGGTAATGGACAGGACAGCAAAGGAACGGTCACTCCCTGCAGGACACACACGCACACAGACAGTCAGGTCTGCCGTGGCTTGGCCGGCATTTACCCACCAAGACGCCCTTCATAATCTGGTGTAAAGAAGCAGAGGAGGCAGAGCCGCTGGCAAGTGGAGCTGGAGCTGCCATCCCAGAGGAGAGTCCTTGCTCGTCTTCCTTCTCTAACCCCTGCAACGTTTGAGGGCAGGGATGCCTAAACCTTTGTTCCGGGTCAAAGCAACTGCCTGTTCCAGACAACTGTTTGCAAAGGTAACAGGAGAGCAGGCAGCCTGACGACCGGGCTCACGATTCAAGATGTTATTTAGACCTGGGCCCACCGTGTTTATTTACAGAATCACATAGCTTGTTTTCACTGCAGAAATTACTTGGTTGGCTCATTAAAATACTTCCACAGAAATATGTTCCTTCTATTCATGTAATTATTCTCTCCCCATATGGGGTGATGCAGTTATGGGATGAAGGCAGTTATATCACTGCCTTCACCCCATAATTGGACCCATTGTGGTGTTCTGCATGAAACTATGTCCCAGGCTTACAATTGTCATTTATCCCAAATAAATGCCTGTAGCCTCTCACATTGGCTTTTAGTTTCCAGTTGAACATTAGTGACAATATACGGCTATGATTATGAAGAGAAAGGTTAGAGTGAAACATAGTAGAAGCATAATAAAAACATAGCTGACATCTTGGGAAGGACATGGGTTTAGAACATATGGACACACGGAACTGGTTTCTGCTACACCCTACGAGGCAGAAACCTGGACCAGGTGCTCAGCAAAGGGGCAGGGCATCCAGAATGGGAGGTGGAAGAAGAGGACAGTGAGCATCCTTGCAGCTTCAGTCCAGCTCTAGCAGCTGAGCCTGTGGTTCCTCCCAAGCACAGCAAGTTGCCATCCCAACTCCCTCAGGAAAACAGGCCAATGGGATTCCCAGAGCACGTCCTCCTGGGCCTTACGTCAGAAGTTAGAGGGTCCCAACAGAGCCAGCGATGACAGCAGCGGATGCAGGGCCGCCCTGCCGGGAGTGCTTTCAGAACTGCTCCTGCCTGGCCCAAGGGCTGAGAGTCGTCCCCCAGTGGGTCTAAGCTGACACCTTCTCTGGATGTGAAGCAGGGTGAAGGGTTGTTGTGCCTCCTGTAAGGACAGTGCTGGGAATTGGGGGATGGGGGGCTGTTGGACCAGTATTGAACCCCAAAGGGTCCAGAGCTTAGTTTCAGTTCAGCCACTAGGGTCCACGTGTGGTGGTTCACAGGCGATAGACAGGAGGTGGGAGGGAGGAGAAAGGACCCAATGCCCACACCAAATACCTTGAATGAGATACAAAAGATTTCCCCGTAATTATTGTAGAGAGGATGTGTATGAGAGATTTATCATCAGACAGGGACCTCACCAGATGTGTACATGCGAAACGTAACTGGTAATTCTGCAAAGAGTGCAATATAGTGAGGATAAATAATAGACCACAGCAGAGGGGGAACCTGCGTGGTCCAGGTTGAGTGCAGATGGGAACCTGCCCGTAGCCACTGGGAGTGGGACAGGGAGGTGTGGGGACTGGAGACATACTGCGTGCAGAGCATTGAGAACCACAGCGTCATTGGAATCTGAGAGGCACGTGTATCTCAGCTGTCAGGAATGAGACGTAGGTGGGGCCTCCATCCTGGAGTGACGGACGGGACTGCGACTGTACACAGTGGATCAGAATCACAGTATCGGGGAGTGAGGTCATAGACATGGGGATACAGCGAGTGACCTGCTGAGCTGCAGGGACCAGCTGGGTGGGCTCCAAGGCATTTAGGGAACGTGGAGATGTGTGTCCTGTCATCACCAGGGGGCGCTGTGGGACTTTGCTGTGGTTCGTGCCCAGCTGCTCAGGGAGGACTGTTCACTCAGGGGGGCCTGGGTTTGCAGGCTGCGCTCTGTGCTCACTGCTGGGGACCCAGCATCTGTGTCCTCAGTGGCTTGGCAGAGTCCCCTGTGGAGGAACCTTTGTGTGGTCTCAGCAGGTGCTTCCTCCCAGGGCTCTCCCAAGGGGTCAAGTCACCCTCCATCCCCCTCAGTCTTTGGTGTGAGCTGAGCTCAGGGCTCACAGGGGGCTCAGGGAGGGCCTGGCCAGCCAGCCCCTGGATGGCCCCACATTTGCCTGGATGGCCCATCCTGTGGCAGAAGGTGGGGAGGAAAGGAGGCCTGGGGCAGCTTAAGAAGTTGGTCTGAGGTTAAGGAGTCAAATCTAGGGGTCACAGCAGAGCCTTCCCATCCCTTGCAGGGACCTGAGGCACCCTGTGTCCCTGAGACAAGTCACTGCAGGTGCTGTTTGAAGGCGCAGGTCTGGGAGGAATCCAGGTACAGAGCCGGCCTGGCACTTTCGAAGGTACCTGAGTTGTGATGTCAGGGAGAAGGGTGTCAGGCAAGAATCGGTGTGCAGAAGGAGGGCCTGAGGACCTGAATCCCCTTTGTGGGTTGTGAGAGGATGAAGGAGAGGCCCCGGCATTGCTGGAACAACTGTGAGTCTGCTCCGGAGAGGGTGGGTGAAGCAGGTCCCTGGATGAGACTTTTCTACAGCTCATGCCTCCAAGAGTGCATCGGAATTTACGTGGGTGGTGTTTCCTGAGTGCGCGACAACTAGAGTGTGTCCTACCCTCTCCTCTGTCCCACTGTAGCTTTCAACCAACCCAAGTTCACAGGGTAACTTTGCAATATCAGGGAGCACAGCCTCCCCAGGGTGTGCACAAGGACACTCCAACCAGGAAGGCGCTGTGGAAGCTCTCACCAGGGGAGAGGCAGAGTCACTGTGGGCACCTCTGACGCAGGTCCAGACCCCCAGGCAGAGCCCCTACTACGTGACCTCGCGGCATGGTGGACCCTCTTGAGTTCCACCCCGGCTCTCCAGAGTCATGGCAGTGCGCACGCCGTCACAGTGACGCCGGCAGTGATCACACAGGGCTGCAGCCCGAGGAAGAACAAGGCTGGTGGTCACGGTCAAATAGGCTGAGTACAACCCAGCAGGGTTCCTGGGTGACACAGGACCACCCAGTCCATGGAAAGTGCCAGAACCTCTGTCCTCCATCCCCCCCTAGTACACCCCCACACATCTGCCTGTCCCTGTGGGCAGCACCAGCTCCGGTTTGGACTCCCTGTCCCTGTGCTGGTGAAGCTGCAGGGACTGATGTCATTCCAACTTTAGGAATGCCACAAAAATCACTCTTGTTCTTCCTGCTCGTCCAATGAAAAGAACATTTCTTTATCACCGGGAGCTACAAGATCCCCACCCTCAGGCTGACTGGGAATAGCAGAGAGAATCCCCACTTGTGAGAGCCAGGAGCTCCAGATGCCCCGAGCCCAGTCCCCTATCTGTCCCCTGAGCCTGGCCCAGGACGTGCTGATGACTCCGTGAGCTCTGACATCTGCCCACAGCAGAGTGTTCTCTTTCTCCTGAGGGCACATCCTGGAGGGACTTCCTGCTTCCCAAAGCCCAGCAGGGGGCCCTGTCCCTTTAAGGCCCTGGCTGTCAGGCTCACAACCTTTACCAGTGCCCAGTTTAACAACACAAATCCTAATTATTGAAAGGTTGTTTAAAAGCATTTGAGTTAATTCAAGTCTAGAGCCTATGATGCAACATAAAATACTACCAATTATCACAATTCCATGAAAATATAGAGAAAACTCTGTTTGTTCTTCAAGTTTAAATTTAGAGCAATTTTCAGAAAAGCTGATTAGGAATCAATGTGGAATGAGGGCTTTAGGTTGAAAAGGGGAAAATAATATACAGCAAAAAAGATGTTTATAGTGGTGGCTAATTTTCCAATCTTTACACTGAAAATAATTTTAAGATTAGACTAAAAAGTGGAAAAGGTAAAAAAGTCATAAATATATAATATATTCAAAAGAGCAGAGAATAAGTCATCAGAATAGCTGTACAGGGGATGTGAGGGCCTGGGGTGGAGACCAGGAGGACAGGACACTTCCTCTCTGACAGTGTCCACTGTAGGGACCAAAGGGACACAGCACCAGGAACCTGGGCGGTGAGGGTGGGAATGGAACAGCAGCGTCTCCAGCGCACCCCAGGAACACGATGTCCCGAAATTCCCGCAGACGCTGTGTCAGTACAAACTGGCGGAGCACAGTGAGGGTTTCGAACTGGGATTAAGATGTTGGTATGTGTGTGTAAGGTACCGCACAAGCTGAAGAAGCAAAGAAAGCGTCAAGAAAACCTGAAGTATCTGGCAACATAAACCCAGTGACTGTGTCCTGCATGTAGCCCCTGGAAGTCATCCGTCATCAGGAGACAATTAATGTCTTAGTCCCAACCCCATGAGAAACCCACTCACCCTCCTGGTCCTGCTCGTGACATCCCAAAGGCCCCAGTGCCAAATCAGGTGGCCCTGCAGGAGTGGGGGGTGTGGTCCAGGGGCTGATGGGCCCTGGATGAGAGACCCGCAGGGGGCACTGTGGGGCTGGTCCTGCCAGGACTGGGTAGGAAAAGGCTGAGATGGGAAATGCTCTACTGCCTCTAGCACACCGGGACACGGACTTTCCCCACCAAAGTGTGGGTTTTACAGATCCCTGATTGTGTATTTATTTAAGCAGAATGTAGTGTCTCACACCCGTATCAGGGAGCACAGTCGAGAACCCGCGGCCCACTGTTTCAATGTACGCCCCTGAAGGCTGTCCTTGCACACGACCCGTCACCCGATGGTCTGTCACCCAGCAGATAGTTCCTGATGCCGGGGCAGGCTGCCCAGGAGGGTCCGTGACGGGTCAGGGCAGCAGCAGGGACACACACCCAGCTCAGCCGTGTCCGGGTCCAGATGGCTGACTGTTCCTACGCCATGTAAGTTCACCACAAGCTGGACACCTCCCGTGTGCTGGGCGCAGGGGGGGCCGAGGAGCACTAGAGGACCTGACTGGGAAGACAGAGAGTCTGATTAAGTGTCGGAGTTCCAGCAGCTGCACAGCAGAGGAAGGCGAGGGGGTGAGAGTCAGGTCCGTGAGCAGGAGGAGGCGGTGGTTTGGTGAGCGATGAGCCTGGTGCTGGACTGAGACGGAGCAGGGCACGGGAGAAGGAAGGACAGATTTGCACGTTTCAGAGGGAGGCAGTGAAGGATGGGATGTGGGGAGAGGGTGGTCCTTGAACCTGGGTCGGGGGGAGTAGCTGCTCCTCCTGGTGGAAGGTCATGGGCAGGTGAGTGTGGTTGAGCCCCAAGGTGAGGCCTGGAATGGAAATGTGAACCCCAATGTCCTGCTCGTTCAGTGGTGACTCAGGGAGGTTTGTTTTCCAGGAGACAAGTGGGCAATCGCTAGTTCTCACACTTTCTCTGAGGTTTATTTGACCCCGGTGTCACCAGGCTGACTTCCTCCAGGGAGCGAACCACTGGGTGTTACCAGGCATAGGACCCCACAGCAGCCTGTCCCGTGAGGACCACGCAGCCCTGCTACCAATGAAACCGGGTCCCTGGTCTCCACGAGACCCCTCACAGCAGCACCCGGACACCGTCATTGTGTCCAGGGTGGGGACAGTCTGACACTCTGGGGAGCGTGGCAGCTGTCCCTGGGGTGGGAACTGGGTCTGTCACAGGCTGTCACATGGCAGGGAGACCCACGCACCCATCAGAGAACAGAGACAGAGGGTTTCCCCAAGCGCTCCCACCACGTGGGCCACTCTGCCTTTGATCCTCATCATCAGTCAACTGGGTCTGGTCTGTGGACACTGGAAACTGACCAGGGAAATGGGCAAGGTGGTTCCAGTCTCACTAATGAGCAGCTTGACCTCCGACCTTTTTAATGTTCTGCAAAAGTTCAGTTCTCAGGAGAGCCACACCCCCCCATCCGTGAGGAATGGTCTGAAATGAAGTATTCGTAGGAAAGGGAGCCCGCAGTAGAACGGCCTAAGTATGGCCTCCTTTCCCCGAGGGACTAACACGGGGAAAGCAGGTTTACAAGCGCGATGGGGACCCTGCCCACATCCCCGGGCGCCTCTGCTTCACCTGCCCCTCCCTCAGGCGAGGACAGTCCCAGAGGACCAGCACCAGGACCTCAGACCCCACAGTCCTTGATGTGTCCCCCTCTGGTTTTCTTTCCAATGTTGCTTCCCCAGGTGACCTTGAAGTCATGTCGGAGGGTCCCCACTCACGGGGTCCTGGGGACAGGTGGTACTGTCACCAGGTACTCAGACATCTCTCTCACTCCAATATACACGGGGCCAGTGGGAATTACTGATTCAATGCATAAAATAACGAAGATACCCGGTAATAGGTGAAGCTTGGCCAAGATTATATGCAAAAAAATATACTTACTGTCTGCTGAAAAACAGAAAAGGACATTGAAAGAATGTATATTTTTTGGGCTTTGATGAAGTAGTGATTCATGTCTAACAAGGAAGGAATCACAGTAAAATATAAACTGTCCTGAAATAGGGCTCACGCCGCCGTGGGACAGTCACTGCTCTGGGCCTGACCCCGCTCCAGGGAAGACGACGTGAGTGAGAGCAGCAGCCCGGTGCTGACCACGGACCAGGCGAGGGACTCGTGGACCCACCAACCCTGAGGGGTCTGAGTAGGACATGAACGTGTCCCGGAGTGTCGGGGATCCCCAAAATGGGGCACTGGGCCCACCACTAAGGGAGCAGGTCAGGGAAGAGGACTGTGGGGAGGCAGGGTGTGTCTGCGATGGGCCTCAGCAGCATGTCACACAAGGGCGTGTCTAGGTCTGGGCACCAGGGGGCACTCAGGGACTGTTCCCGAAGGTCTAGGGTAATCAGAGCTGGAACTGTGACTTGGCACTGCCTGGTGCCCTCTGCTCAGGGCACACAGCTGTGACCTTGCCACATCCTGGGCGGCCTCACACAGGCTCACTCCTAACCCCCACCCTGAAGTCCCCAAGCACAGGTACCTGAGGGAGGGCTCCAGGGGGGATCAGAACTCCGGGGGTCTCATTTGCATGAGTGGGCCCTCCCTCTCTCAGAGTATGAAGAGGGGAAGGGAGAGGTGTGGGGGCAGCTCTGCTCCAGCTGTGGGGCCACAGAAGGCAGGACTCAGGGATGGACTCGACCATGGCCTGGTCCCCTCTCCTGCTCACCCTCCTGGCTCACTGCACAGGTGACTAGAAGAGGGACAGGGGAAGGATGCCGGGAAGATGTCTTCCTCCTCTTGTGTCTAGACTCCTGATCCCCATCTCTGTGTGTCTCCCTCCTGCAGGGTCCTGGGCCCAGTCTGTGCTGACTCAGCCACCCTCAGTGTCCGGGAACCCAGGGCAGAGGGTCACCATCTCCTGCACTGGAAGCAGCTCCAACATCGGGGGTAATTATGTGTCCTGGCACCAACACGTCCCAGGACACACCCCTAAAACTGTCATCGATGGTTATAACAATAGAGCCTCAGGGATCCCCGATCGATTCTCTGGCTCCAAGTCTGGCAACACGGCCTCACTCACCATCTCTGGGCTCCAGGCCGAGGACGAGGCTGATTACTACTGTTTAGCATGGGACAGCAGTCTCAGTGGTCCCACAGTGCTGCAGGGCCGTGGGGAAGTGAGACAAGAACCCTGTGTCATCTGTGAGCTGGGTGAGCACTGCAGCCGCTGCTGCTCAGGCCCGGCCTGTGCCCTGTGACTCCTGCTCATTGTCTCCTGCTGTCCTGGGCCCAGGTTCCCCAGGGCTACTGTCTGGCATTGAAGGATGCTTCTCTCCCTTCTGCCCTCAGGGTCACTCACAGCAGCACTTTCCCAGACTATGGCTCCTAAATGACAATGAAAGTCCATTTTCTTACAAGATGAAAACAGTTTACTTCCAGACTGTTTTATATTCATTTTTTCTTGTAATGGGAACATCAATGCAACCTTGTGCAGAGTCTCTGAAAGTATCACAGGGCCTCAGCGCTGTGTGTGCTGTGTGTGAAGGATAAACCAGCTGTTTGCATCTCATATTATGATGTCCTTCAGTGTAATCCGTGCTGACGGCTTTGTTTTGTCTTCTGACATTTAGTGCAAAGGATGGCCATTTGGAAGTATAAAATTATAACAGATGGTGGTTTCTAGAGGTAGGTGATGATGGGGGTGGGTTACGTGGGTAAAGGGAGTGAAAGCGGACCGACTTCCAGCTGTGAAATGACTGGTTCTGGGGATGTCACAGACAGCACGGGGACCACGGCGGGGATGCTGTGACCGGGCGGTTGAGAGCGAAGCTGAACCAGCAGACCCCAGACATTCTCAGCACAAGAGATAATAATAATTGTAACTGTGTTTAAGGACAGATGTCGACTAGTCTCGCTCTGGTGGTGATTTTGCAGTATATTCATATAGAATGATAATGTTGTAGCCTTAAAACTAATATAACATTGTATGTCACTTATAACTCAATAAAAAGTTACAGTAAATAAAATGAAATTATAAAAATAAACCCAAATCTCTGTCCGCAGAAACACCTGCCCGTGAAAGTTTAAAGTATCGTTATTAACAGCCTCCCCAACGCGAAAGCAACCGACAGCGCGTGCGTGGGCGTGTGTCACAGCTGTGGGTGGGCCCGCCCCGAGCTGGGAGCAGCGGTGATGTTCTCCAATAACTGGCTCATTTGAAAAGGGGATGTGATTCGCAGTGGGATGCTAATGATGTCCTATGTGGAAAGAAACAGCTGTAGAGAGAGCATGAACATCTCTGGGACACATGGTTTTAGAAGAAGAGCTCACTGTGTGAACAAACGCAAGTTATTTCTTGAGAAGCAATAAAGTTATTCTACATCACCATCTAGTGGCACTAAAGGCACTGTGACCTTGTCAAATGCACTGAAAACTGCAGCACAAGGACAGACCTTAACGTGTGCACAGGAAGTGCAGTTTAGGAGGCTGAGGGTCCCGTGGTGGAAAGTGGAAGGTGAGAGGAGCCCATGAGTTTGCACTGCGAAGGCCTGAGCCACTGCACTGGGTGGGGGTGGGGAAGAAAGTTCCTGACAGAAGGACCTGTGACAGTGAGGGCACTGGTAGACATGTATCCTGGTACCAACAGCTCCCAGGAATGGCCTCCAAACTCCTCATGTATGAAAATAGCGAATGACCCTCTGGGGTCCCACACCGATTCTCTGGCTCCAATCTGGCAGCTCAGCCCCCCTGACCATCACTGGGCTCTAAGCTAAGGACGAGGCCACATTTTCCTGTGCAGCATGGGCCAAGAATCTCAGTGTTAGCACAGTTCCGCAGGGCCGTGGGGAAGTGAGACAGGAACCTCCTGTCCCTCTTGAAATGGGGCCTCCCTGGGCCGACCCTGCGCCTCGGATAAGTCAGCTGCTTCCTTTTGTTTGGCCATTAACTGGAGCCCAAGACCCACGTCCATGGACTTGTCTAGAAGACCTGTCCCCATCCTTTCATTTCTGCCCTCACACCTGTCCTTTCGTGTCCTCTTCCATCGCATCCTCCCCGCTCCTGATTTCTTCCATCTTCACCCTGTCTCACCTTGGGTTTTCCGCAAAAAGGAACAGTGTCTGGTGTACTTTCCATTCTCCTGGCATCTGTTTCTAGGGAGGAAACTTTACAGAAATGAGAGCACTGTAAAATTTGTTTTAACATTGTTCCTATTTACAACCCGAGACTGTTCTTTTTCACTCCCTACCACACTCATTGTCTTTACTATGGCAACATAATTATTGTTTATACGAAAAAACGAAGTTTTCACTCAAAGTTTGAGTAGTTTCAGAAATAAGCTCTGGATGCATTTATCATTCCTCCATCAGACATGCTGCGACTGCACAAGGTCCGTCCTACACCAAAAACAAAGTGGGGATTGTAGATCACATTTCAGTACACGCCACCTTTTGCTTCCTCCCAAGATCGTGGTTTCCTCAGACCACAGGAGCTAACTCAACCACATGCACATTTGTCTCAGATTGCTGAAGTGCCATGCGCCAGTCCTTTTCCAAGGTAAAAGTCAACAATCTTCTTAGCCATCCCAGGGAGGCATCTGGGGACCACACACCACTCTGGGCCTGGCTGTGACGTCAGGGCGGAGGGGAGGGACTGTGTGCTCACCCCTGTCCCGCCCTCCCTGACATCTGAAGACCCCATGGCCAGGGTCTGCTCCTACAGAAAGAATACTGTCAGATTTCACTCACCCCACAAGAGGTGGACTTGTGATTAAACACAATTGTTATCAGAGCTAACCTGCACCAGATTCCTGCTTCTTGCCTTCATTTTGCCAAGGAAAGTCGTCTTCCTCAGTTCCAGGCTCCGGGACTTGGGAGGACTCAGAGAATGGCCCACTGAATGTGTTTGCTCTGTCAACTAACCTCAGGGGACAGAAAAAAAAATGACCGGATGTCATACTTGTCCTCATGCTTGATCTCCGAGGAAATGGCTCCCTGAGGGCGCATTGGACACACACCTCTCTGTCTCCCTCTGTCACTCTGGGACACAATTCTAACACTGTGTACTTCATGAAGATAGTGTCAGCTCCACAGGTCAGTGCTCAGTCACACACACAAACACACTCTCGCACACACGCTCAGCTCTCCCCTCTCCCTGAGCGTACATTATCCTGGACTCTGCCGGTGTCAGGTTCTCTGTCCCTCCAGATGTCAGGGCTCAGCCTGTGCAGACCCAGCACCCTCAGGGTTGGAATCCACAGGAGGCAGAATCTCCCTCAGCAGGACACACCAGTGACGTGTGTCTCACTGGGTCCTGTTACCAGGTCTTCTAGGAAGTGCCCGGGACCCCTGCTCTACTGGGATGAGTCTGATGCTCAGTATCCTGAAGAGTCTCTGACCTGGTCAGCAGCTCAGCCCTCCCCACCGTCTCTGGGCTGCAGGCAGCGCGCGAGGCTGCTGGTTGCATTTGCTGCAGGACAGCAGCCTCAGGGCTGCTCACGTAATGTTCACAGTGCGTGGGGTTGTGAGACTCGACCTCCCTGTGCTCTCAGGGCTGGGCTGGCCTTCACTCAGTCACCACCTGGGATACCTCTAGCCAAGCTCAACACCTTTCTCAATCCTTCTTTCTCAAAAGGGCCTGTGACATAAGGGATATTGTCACTTATGTCTTTGCACTTTTTCATGACTCAGACAAGGGATCATCGACAGAAACTTCTGGACTAGATGTCATTGGGTTGCTGAGTAAACAATTTCTTTTTTTCAAAGAGTTTATTTATTTATTTCTAGAGAGAGGGGAAGGAAGGGAGAGAGGGGGAGAAATATCAATGTGTGGTTGCCTCTCAAGTGTCCCCCACTGGGAAGGTGGCTCACAAGCCGTGAGGTTGTGGCCTGACTGGGAATAGAACGAGTGACCCTCTGGTGCCCAAACCCACGCTCAATCCACTGAGCAACACCATCCAGGGCAATTGGTCTATTGTGAAAATTCTGGACACAGGCGGCAAGGACTATTGGTGTGACCGGTGCGGACACAGCCTGAAACCAACACCTCTCCCTCCTGGAGGCTCTGTCTGTGGTGGCTCTTTCTGTTGTTGGGAAGGGTCTGCATTCACAGAAAGAAATGAAGCCCTTCAAGGGGACTTGCTGGTCACCAGCTGGAGCTTTTTAAATGCAGCTCAGACCGCAACACGCAACTCATAGCTACAGAATGAAAGGGTTGTAGAAAATGCTGTTCACACCTTTCAACCAAGAACAGAAGGCGCTGCATTCCCCATGCTTCTCCATCACGTTTCGCCACGGTTTCTGTAAATATTTATCATGATTGTATTTTTAACTCAATCTCATTGAGGTGACATTTATATACTATTACATCCATGCATTATAATTTGGGTAAGTGCTGAGTAACTATAAATTGTTTTAATAAAACACTATCATAGCAATTAGAAATTTTTTCTAGATCTTTCTGCATGTTGGCCCTTTTTACTCTTAGAGAATGCCGCAACCACAAACAATATAATTTGACAGGGTCCCTGCCAGCTTTTGACTGTGAACTTGAGGACAGAGTCCCAGGAGGGATCGCAGCTCACAGTGTGTGGGGAACGAGGTGTCCTGCAGGTGGGATAATGAGCGAGAAAGGTTGACACAGTGTCACACACTAGGGGTGAGCAGGAGGGCTTGCTCCCCACCACTGCCCTGTGGCTAGAGAGAAGGACCCCTTTCTGCTCACTCCTGCTGGGGACCCACAGGGAAGGAGAAGTCTAACAACCAGGGAGGAAGGCACCCGTGTCCCGAATAGAAGGGGACATGCCTGCCTGGGGCCGGTCACTGCTCTGGACTTCAACTGGTCTAAGGGTTTACGTTGGAGATACCACAACATTCCTGAGCACGGACAGCCTAGGGAGGTGAGGGAAGGCTCACCCCGGGATCTCTGAAGACATCACTGATGTGTCCTGGAATTATGGGGAGTATCGCCCTCCTGGCTCACTGCACAGGTGACCGCATATGGGGGCAGGGCATGGGCCCTGGGGAAACTCATGCTGTCCTTTCGTCTTTGTCTCTAGACCCAGAACCCCCATCTCTGTGTGTTTCCCTCCTGCAGGGTCCTGGGCCCAGTCTGTGGTGACTCAGCCACCCTCAGTGTCGGGGAACCCAAGACAGACGGTCACCATCTCCTGCACTGGAAGCAGCTCCAACATGGGGGGTAATTCTGTGCACTGGTACCAACAGCTCCCAGGAAAGGCCCCCAAAGTCCTCATCTATGGTAATAGCAACCGATACTCAGGGGTCCCCGACCGATTCTCTGGCTCCAAGTCTGGCAGCTCAGCCACCCTGACCATCACTGGGCTCCAGGCCGAGGACGAGGCCGATTATTACTGCCAGTCCTATGACGATAGTCTCAGTGGTCCCACAGTGCTGCAGGGCTGTGGGGAAGTGAGACAAGAACCCCCGTGTCATCTGTGAGCTGGGTGAGCCCTGCAGCCGCTGCTGCTCAGGCTTGGCCTGTGCCCTGTGACTCCTGCTCATTGTCTGGCTGCTGTCCTGGGCCCAGGTTCCCCAGGGCTACTGTCTGGCATTGAAGGATGCTTCTCTCCTTTCTGTCCTCAGGGTCACTCACAGCAGCACTTTCCCAGACTAAGTGCCTTAAATGAAACTGAAAGTCCATTTTCCCACAAGATGCAGACAGTTTAGTTCCAAACTGGTTTGTAATCAGTTTTCCTGTGATGTTCGAACAAATGTAACATTGTGTTTGGCTCCTGAACCTACCCTGGGGCCTGAGCACTGTGTGCGCTGTGGGTGAAGGATGGGTCCGCTGTTTGCATCTCATATTCTAATGTCCTTCAGGGTAATCAGTGCTGAGTGCTTTGTTTTGTCTTCTGATTTTCAATAAATTTTCTGTAAAATATGTCCATGTAAAAGCATGAAATGATAACAGATTGGTGGTTTCCAGAGGTCTGGAGTGAAGGGGGTGGCCATGTGGATAAAGGTAGTGAAGGGGACCAACTTCCAGTTGTGAAATAAATGGCTCTGGGGACATCATGGACAGCACGGGGACTTCAGTGGAGATGCTGGATTGTGTGTGTGTGAACGCAGCTGAACGAGCAGACCCAAAACATTTGCAACACAAGAAATAATAAAAATTGTTACCATGTGTAGTGATGGAAGTTAAGTAGACTTATCTTGGTGATGAATTTGCAATATTTATCAACATAGAATGATGATGTTGTGCAGGTAAAACTAATATAATATTGTATATCAATTATACCTCAATTAAAAGGTTACAGTAAATAAAATGAAATTATAAAAATAAATCCCAAATTTCTGTCCGAAGAAACACCTGCCCGTGAAAGTTTAAAGTATCTTTATTAACAGCCTCCCCAACGCGAAAGCAACTGAAATTGCGTGCGTGGGCGTGTGTCACAGCTGCGTGTGGGCCCGCCCCGAGCTGGGAGCAGCGGTGAGGTCCTCCAACGAGTGGCCTGTTTTTAAAAGGTGATGTGATTCGCATTACAATTCTAATGATGTCACATTTTGGAAGAGGCAAAACTCTAGGAGAGCGTGAACATCTGTTGTAAATTTGACTGTGTGAAAACAAAGAAGGAGCAACAGAATTACTCTATATGACACTGTAATGGCACCTAAATGGCTCTACAACCTTGTCAAATGCATTGGAAACTGTGAAGCACAATGACAGACCTTAACGTGTGCATATGACTTGCAGTTTAGGAGGTTGAGGGTCCCGTGGTGGAATGCGGAAGGTGACAGGGACCCATCAGTTTGCACTGTGAAGGCATGAGTCACTGCCCTTGGTGGGGGGTGGGGAAGAAATTACTGACCAAGGACCTGTGACAGTGAGGGCGCTGTCACACAACCAGCAAAGGAAACTGCACATGAAACTGTGCTCCAGGTGACAGAGTGGATTCCCAGGGGGTACAGGTAACAGTGCAGGTGTGGCTGGGCTGTGCACTGTGGTTACATAATCACGGGAGTGGGTGGGCACGGGTGGGAGCAGGACTGCTCTCCTCCTGTTATTAATGGAAATTGACACCTATCACCAGGGCAGGACCCTGACCGATTGAAGGGGTGACCTGCTAGAGCTGTAGACAGCAGTGGGAACTGATGTTCATTGTCCTGGAGGCAGGAGATGGCACACAGGAGTGTTTATAAACGTGCGCGCTCCTGCATCGCTGTGCTCAGATGTGTTCCGTTGTTCTGTCCTTTTACGGACTTGACAGTGAGGGCCCCCGTGGTGATGAGTCTGCCAGAGGCTGGCTTCTAGACCCTTCTCAACAAATGTGTACACAGAGTTTTCACCATCGTTTATAAAATAGTGTGAGTGTTAAAGCCATTTTATTCTGGACCCTGGTGCACATTTGCGGTCTTTGATCACAAGGAAAAGGAGCAGACAGGTCACACTGGGAGGCCCCTGAGGACGGATGGCGGTGACCTGGGCACAGAGTCTCCCAGGGAACCACGCTCTCGGTGCGGGGCCCATTCGTTCCAGGTGGAGATACCGACAGACAGTGAGGGTTCACACCACCACCCACTGGGCACCCATGGGGGCATCCTTTCTCCACCTCCCAAGGCCTGGATAGAAGGGCCCCAAATTCTCAGCTTCTGGGGGATCTGGAGGGAAGGGAGCTCTGGCTGCAAAGGAAGAGTCAATATAAGTGACAATGTGTGTCCAACATAGAATGGGTCATGAATTATGGGGGCAATCATGTTCTGGACTTGCTCCTGGTCTCAGAGAAGTTTGTGTAAGGTACAGGACCTCTGTCCTGACCACGGAACAGTCAAGGAGGACACCGACAGACTCACCGTGGGGTGTCTGTGTAGAGCAAAATGTCTGACCTGAGACAATGACGAAGCCCCCGAGGGCCCGGCTGGGGGCTCTAAGGCAGGAGGCCAGGGGCAGAGGAGAGGGGCAGGAGAAGCTTTCTCTGCTCACCATAGGGCACCGTGGTGCGTCTCTGTCTGAACACCAGGGGGAGCTCAGAGCCTGCTTCGGAGAGGTCTGGGAGACATGAGAGCTGGGACTCCTGGGCAATGCAGGTGCCCTGTGCTCAGGGCTCACAGCTGTGTCCTCCCCTTGCTCTGAGCCCCTAACCCTGCCCACCCTTCTGAGGACAGAAAGAGGGGCCTGAAGCTGGGAGCAGTGAGGGATGAGCAATCTGTGGTATCTCATTTGCATGAGCGGGCCCTCCCTCTCTCAGAGTATGAAGAGGGGAAGGGAGAGGTGTGGGGGTAGCTCTGTTCCAGCTGTGGGACCACAGAAGGCAGGACTCAGGGATGGACTCCACCATGGCCTGGTCCCCTCTCCTGCTCACCCTCCTGGCTCACTGCGCAGGTGACTGGATGAGGGGAAAGGGGAAGGGTGCCGGGAAGATGTCTTCCTCCTCTTATCTCTAGACTCCTGATCCCCATCTCTGTGTGTCTCCCTCCTCCAGGGTCCTGGGCCCAGTCTGTGCTGACTCAGCCACCCTCAGTGTCGGGGAACCCAGGGCAGAGGGTCACCATCTCCTGCACTGGAAGCAGCTCCAACGTTGGGGGTAACTATGTGCACTGGTACCAACAGCTCCCAGGAAAGGCCCCCAAACTTTTCATATATGATGATAGCGATCGTGAGTCTGGAGTCCCTGAGCGATTCTCTGGCTCCAAGTCTGGCAACTCAGCCACCCTGACCATCACTGGGCTCCAGGCTGAGGACGAGGCGGATTATTATTGCCAGTCCTATGACGACAATTTTGATGCTCCCACAGTGCTGCAGGCCTGTGGGGAAGTGAGACAAGAACCCTTGTGTCATCCGTGAGCTGGGTGAACACTGCAGCCGCTGCTGCTCAGGCTCGGCCTGTGCCCTGTGACTCCTGCTCATTGTCTCCTGCTGTCCTGGGCCCAGGTTCCCCCAGGGACTCTGTCTGGGAAGAAAGGATTCTCCTCTCCCTTCTGTCCTTAATGTCACTCAGAGCAGCACTTTCCTAGACCAAGGGACCAACCAAAACTGAAAGTCTGTCTCCCTTTCAGTTGGGGACAGTCGACTTTGAGACTCGTTCTCATTAATATTTCCTTGTGCTGTTCAGATAAATGAAACGTTGTGTTGGGCCCCGGAGCCTATCGTGGGGCCTGAGCACCGCGTGTGCTGTGCGTGAAGGATGAGTCAGCGCTGCTGGTGTCTCGGATTGTAATGTACTTCAGTGTAATCAGTGCTGACTGCTTTGTTTTCTCTTCTGAGTTTTAGTACAAAATATAGTCTTAAAAAAGTATAAAGTTAGAACCATTTGGTGGTGTCCAGACACCAGGGGAGGAAAGGGTGGGTCCACATGGGTAAAGGGCGTCAAAGGGTGCAAAGTTCCAGTTTCGAATTAAATGCTTCTGGGGACGTCACGGACAGGCCGGGGACCAGGGCGGGGATGCTGTGGCCGTGGGTGTGTGAACGCAGCCGAATGAGCGGACCCCAAACATTCTCAGCACAACAGTTAATAATAATTGTAACTGTGTCTAAGGACAGATGTCAACTAGACTCACTCTGGTGGTGATTTTGCAATGTATATCCACAAAAATCATAATGTTGTACACTTAAAACTAATATAGCATTGTATGTCATTTATACCTCAATAAAAAATAAAATATATAAAATGAATTAAAATCTTCTGTCCATAGAAAAACCTGCATGGGGATGTTTAGAGCTGCTTCATTGACAGTCTCCCCAACCTGAGAGCAACCGAACAGCCGTGGGTGGGTGTGTATCCCAGCTGTGTGTGGGCTCGCCCAGGCTGGGAGCGGCAGTGAGGTCCTCCAACCAGTGGCCTCTTTTTAAGAGGCCATGGGATTCAGAATGTGATTCTAATGATGTCACATTTTGGAAGAGGCAAAACTCTAGGAGAGCGTGAACATCTGTTGTAAATTTGACTGTGTGAAAACAAAGAAGGAGCAACAGAATTATTCTATATGACACTGTAATGGCCCCAAATGGCTCTACGACCTTGTCAAATGCATTGGAAACTGTGAAGCACAACGACAAACCTTAACATGTGCACATGATATGGCTTTACGTGGCATAATGTCCCCACGTTTTATTCATGTCGCATCAAATGACAAGATTCCATTTCTCTCAAAGGCTCATTTAGACATTGATTTCACGTTGTATATTATGCATGGCATTATCTTTAGCCATTCATCTGCCCATCAAGGGATACTTAGGTGATTTCCGTATGTTGGCTGTTGTACAACAACGCTGTCCTGGACCTGGGGTTGCAGATGTCTTTTAGAGCTGTTTTAGTTTTCTTCAGATAAACACCCATGAGCGGAATGGCTGGATCATAAAGTCGTTCTAGTTTTAGGAATCAAGCCCAAGGAAGGATGTGTAACCTGCTGAGCTGCAGAGACCAGCAGGGCTCTTAGGGCTTCAGGCCATGGTGAGGAGTGTGCGCTGCCACCAGCAGGGGGCGCTGTGGGACCGTCCTGTGGTCCTCACACAGCTGCTCAGCTAGGACCCTTTACTCAGGGGAGCCTGGGGCTGGGGGAGCCTGGGGCAGGGGCCGGAACTCACTGACTGTCACTCTGGTGATGGGTCCTCTCTGGCCTGGCAGGTCCTCTGAGCAAAGACCTTTGTGTTCCCTCAGCAGGGGCTTCCTCCCCAGGCCTTTTCTTTCTTTAATGATACTGTTTCCATTACCATTTAGTCCCCCTTAGTCACCCCTCCCCCCACAATCCCCCCACTGTTGTCCAGGTCCCTGAGTCCTTTTTCCTTGTTGCTCAGTCCCTCCCCCGTCCCACGCTCCCCCTTAGCTGTCACCCTGGTCTCCATCTAAGAGTCTGTGTCTACTTCCCTCGTGAGTTCAGGGTGTTCACTGGATTCCACACGTGAGTGAAATCATATGGCATTTGGTTTTCTCTGCCTGGCTTATTTCACACAGCATAATATTCTCCAGGTCCATCCGTACTGTCGTAAAGGGTAAAATATTCTTCATTTTCACGGCCCAGCAGTATTCCATGTGTAAATGTCCCATAGTTGTTTTTCCACTCGTCTACTGAAGGACACTTAGGCTGCTTCCACATCTTGGAGACTGTAAACAACGCGGCGATGAACATAGGGGTGCTTATGTTCTATTGAATTAGTATTTGAGGTTCATTCAGGTACTCTGTAAGGCCATACTACCCTTAAAATACCTGATCTTGTGTGATCCCCATGATTTTTCAAGGGGAGAAGCCAATCTACATCCACCTCTGTCTGGTATGTGAGCTGAGCTCCAGCACCAGGGCTCAGGGAGGGGCTGGGCAGCCCCTGGGGGGATACACATTTGCATGGACGGCCCCTCCCCCGGCAGAGGGTGGGGAGAAAAGGAGGCCTGGGCAGCCCAGCCCCACTGTGGGCTCAGGGGCTGTGTGCACCATGGCCTGGACCCCTGTGCTCCTCGTGCTCCTCTCTCACTGCACAGGTAGGCACAGGCCTTACAGAGTCCACTAACCGAGATTTGTCTTGTCTTGTTCACAGTAAACTTATGCTGGCCCATGCCCCTTCCCTGATGAGTGTCTGTGTCTGCAGGTTCCCTCTCCCAGCCTGTGCTGACTCAGCCGCCCTCCATCTCTGCATCTCCTGGAGCCACAGCCAGACTCACCTGCACCCTGAGAAGTGACATCAGTGTTGGGAACTATCCTGTAGCCTGGTTCCAGCAGAAGCCAGGGAGCCCTCCCCGATACCTCCTGGTATTCAATTCAGACTCACAAAAACATCAAGGCTCCGGGGTCCCCAGCCGCTTCTCTGGATCCAAAGACGCCTCGGCCAACGCAGGGCTCCTGACCATCTCGGGGCTGCAGCCTGAGGACGAGGCCGACTATTACTGTATGACTGGGTACAGTGATGCTCCTCACAGTGACTCACACAGATGGGGAAGTGGGACAAAAACCTCAGCCTAACAGAGTGGTGGTTCACAGTAAATGAACATTTAAAACTAACTCCTCTATTTGCAAACTTTACTTGAAAGTATCTCCTGGTTGACAGTGGGTCTGGTCTCAGTGTTTTATTACATGTTTCTGAAGTCTCAGGAAAACAGAACTAACACAGAGTAAATGACTCATTATGTCACCGAAATGTTACCTGTTTCCCAAGTGTAATACAACCAGAGCATTTGACACTGCTGTTTTTCTCTTGAAGCAAGGAGACAGCTCTTTGTTCCCAGAGCCCAGGGACCTTCCCAGTGGCGTCCTGTCCACCACAGCAGGGACTCCTCTGTCCTGGAGGGCAGAGCAGTGACCTTCTCCTTCCTCCCAGGCTCCTGTGCCCAAGGCTGGCTGAAAAGCATTGTGTAGCACTGGCGAGGTGCTAGGAAGTGAGATCCTTGGCACAGACTCAGGCCCAGGTGGAATTCCATGCACAGAGCTGGCCTGGAACCTTTCTGAGTACCTGAGCCTTCAGCTGAATCAGGTAGGAGGGTTGTCAAAGGGGCCATTTGTGGCCTGTAGCCCGGACATGTCTTCTTGGGTCATGATGGGGTAAGAATGCTCGGCTGTTGCTGGGGAAATGCTGAGCCTGCTCCAGGCCCGTGGGTGAAGCGGGTCCATGGATGAGGTGCTCGCACAGCTGCCACCACTCAGGACCATGGGGACACCTGTGAGGGGGGTTTCCTGAGCCCACAGGCACTGACTGTGTCCCCTTGTCCTCTCAGACCCCACTGGAGTGGTCAACACTCCGGGGTGGGGGCTGGGCTGTGGGGCAGCAGGAGCGGGTGCTCCCCACTCTGTCCCTGTGTCACACACCCCCCGTGGAGCTCCTGATGAGCCCAGATCCGATGTGACCTTCTCCTGAACATATGTCAGCAAACACATTGACCGTTGCCATGGTAATGGTCCCAAAATCTCAGGTCAGATCACCTACTCGACCTTGGGACCTGGGACAAAGGTCCCTGACAGTCATCCCTCTTCAGCAGCTCCTACTGGGTGCTCACGGCCCCTTTGACCACCTGTGATGTCCAGCCTGAAGAGGAGGCTGATTAGCACCGTCACAGGACTGAATAAGCCCCGGCCACAAAGAGCTCCCATGCCACGTGGACGTGAAGGACACAGCTGCCCTCCCGTCTCTAGTGACCCACCACTGTCCTGTCCCTGACTGTGACCAACACTCGTTCGGGCTTTGGCTTCTGTCGTCACTTGTGCTGTCCACCCAGAGACCTCAGGGTCTCACCCGTGTCTGTCTTTACGGGCTCAGCACATGTCTCATTTGCTACGTAGTTTCCTAATGGGAACAGGATGACTGTGTACCCGGTTTCGGAGTTCCTGGAGGCATGACAACAAAAACAGGGTGCCCACACCTGCGACCTGGCTTCCCTGGGGCCTCGGCTCCCAGGCAGGAACCCAGAGACCTTGGAGTATTAGCGAATACTGTGTTTTCTGTCGTGGCCACACTTGAGAAACGATTTGCACCATATTGCAAATTAGATTTGGCCAGCTTCTCCTTTTTATATTTCAAAACACATTACCTTAATCAAAATCACTGGGCTAATTGTTCTGTAATTAATATGCAGCTTATTTTGAACCTGCAATAATGTCAATACCGGATGTATAATTACAAGTGAGTGAAAACATGCCAAGTGTTTCTACTGTGATGTCTGATAAAATGAGAAATGAGTTCTGTTTACTTTGGTGTTTGCCACGACAGCTCTTTAAGTTCTTTATCTCTGTAGTCTCAAAGCTCAAAAACACATATCCGGACTCAGGTGGACTTTTTCGTTAACTTTAGTAAACAATTTAAGTGCAAAATAATAGTGAACACACAGCTTAAAAGAAAACAGAGGAGAAAGAAACATTCCCCAACATACTTTGTGAGACTATGTCTTCCTGGTTACTCTAACCAGACAAATGCTCACCCAGGATTCCAGCCACTCAGGGGTGAGCTGAACTTGAACTTCATCACTCAGCCATGAGACTGAATGCAGTGGCACAAGGCAGAGCTAGTGTGCTCCCTTGCGCCCCCTGATGGTGAGTGTGGGGACCATTGAGAGCGCAGCCTTGACTCCCACCTGCATTAACAGCCTTGAATAAGGGGTGCAGGGTGCTGTGGGGGGAGAAGAGTTAGCACTGCAGGGTCCCCTCCCTGGTATCAGTGAGGTCAAAGAGTGTAGTGGGGAGTGAGCCCAGAAACTCCCCTCAGCCCTGAGCTTCTCTCCATGAGGTCCCAGGGACCAGCGGGATTTATCTCTCACCCTGCTCGAAGGGAACCAGCAGGTGACATTCACTGCCTCGCTGTCCCCGGGAAGGTGTCAAGCACAGAGCGTGGAATCAGGGCTCCACCTTTGCTGGGGCCAGTGGGCACTGAACATCCACCCCTGACCTTCTGTGCTGCAGCTCAGCAGGAGGGCGGCCTGATGGAAGACAGAGGAAATGGGACTCAGGGTCTCCTCCTGTGACCCCCCCGAAAGTCCAGGATCCAGTAAAACCCCCACTGGATTTTTCAAGAAGCAGGAAATAAAAACTTGATGAGAAAAGAGAGCAAGCTGACACAAACACTGAGATGACTGCGATGAGGACCCACGGGGACAGATACCAGTCTGGCAATGACCCTGAAATCCAGTTGAAGGGCAACAGTGATGGTTCTCTGTACAAATGGAAAAGGAGAAAACTCAGAATTTAAACAGAAGTCATGAAAACAAATCAAGTGGGAATTATAGAACTGAAAGCACAAAACGTAAAATTAAAAAAGAAAACTCTGTGCAACAAATCAGGAATAGGTCAACTTCTTTCGTTTATTTGTTTGTTTATTTATTTATTTATTTATTTATTCGTTCATTCATTCATTCATTGAAAAAAGGAATCATCCTTCCACAGTTCCCACCACCCGGAATGTTCCCCAGAGCATGTCAACAGGGGGCACTGTGGGTCTTCTCATAGGTGCATGGCTGAAATCACCTAATAGAAAGGGCCCTGTGCCCACATTCATGGCCTGAGTGAGACCTGACAGACAGCAGGTGCTTCCCCTCAAGGGACAGACTGACAGCTCACACAACCACTGCGTTCTGCTCACAGGAAAGCTAAGAACTGTCCTGAGGACCCCGACTTGGATGGTGTTGTGTGATCAGATTTGCATAATGCCCCACCAAACACACCCCTCACCCAGGGAGCTGAGGAGGAGATAAAGGGACACCCAGAGAGCAGCGCCAGACCGAGCCCAGGGGATTGGGAAAGTGTGCGCCATGGCCTGGACGCCTGTCCTCCTGCTCCCCCTCCTCACCCTCTGCCCAGGTCTGTGGGTGCCTCAGAGACCAACCGTTGGAGCGATCCCTCTGCCTTCTTCATTCCTGATGCATGTCTGTTCTCATTTCAGGGTCCAGGTCTCAGGCCGTGGTGACTCAGGAGCCCTCGCTGACTGTGTCCTCAGGAGGGACAGTCACTCTCACCTGTGCCTCCAGCACTGGAGCCGTCACCAGCAGTCACTACCCATACTGGATCCAGCAGAAGTCCGGCCAAGTCCCCGTGACACTGATTTATCATACAAACAGCAAACACTCCTGGACCCCTGCCCGGTTCTCAGGCTCCATCCTCGGGGGCAAAGCTGCCCTGACCCTCTCGGGGGCCCAGCCCGAGGACGAGGCTGAGTACCACTGTTTTCTGTGGTACAGCAACCATCACCACAGTGACCCACGCAGCGGGGAAGTGAGACAAAAACCCAGGGCTCAGTGCACCCTCTGCTCCTCCCATCGCCCTGTCTTCTGCTCACAGAGGCAGGTCTAGCAAGTGTGGGCTGAGGAGGTTTGTTCTCCACGGCCCCGGGGGGTGCAATCAGAACGACATTGCTAAGCGGTGACATGATTGAACCCACCATTTCTTGGAGACAAAGTCCTCTTTAAAATAGGAGCCAATATGAACAATTTCACAGGTAATGGACAGGACAGCAAAGGAACAGTCACTCCCTGCAGGACACACACGCACACAGACAGTCAGGTCTGCCGTGGCTTGGCCGGCATTTACCCACCAGGACACCCTTCATAATCTGGTGTAAAGAAGCAGGAGGCAGAGCCGCCAGTAAGTGGAGCTGGAGCTGCCATCCCAGAGGAGGTTCCTTGCTCGTCTTCCTTCTCTAACCCCTGCAACGCTTGAGGGCAGGGATGCCTAAACCTTTGTTCCGGGTCAAAGCAACTGCCTGTTCCAGACAACTCTTTGCAAAGCTAACAGGACAGCAGGCAGCCTGATGACAGGGCTCACGATTCAAGACGTTCTTTAGACCTGGCCCCACCGTGTTTATTTACAGAATCACATCGCTTGTTTTCACTGCAGAAATTTCTTGGTTGGCTCATTAAAATACTTCCACAAAAATATGTTCCTTCTATTCATGTAATTATTCTCTCCCCATATGGGGTGATGCAGTTATGGGATGAAGGCAGTTATATCACTGCCTTCACCCCATAATTGGACCCATTGTGGTGTTCTGCATGAAACTATGTCCCAGGCTTACAATTGTCCTTTATCCCAAATAAATGCCTCTAGCTTCTCACATTGGCTTTTAGTTTCCAGTTGAACATTAGTGACAATATACGGCTATGATTATGAAGAGAAAGGTTAGAGTGAAACATAGTAGAAGCATAATAAAAACATAGCTGACATCTTGAGAAGGACATGGGTTTGGAGCATATGGACATACGGAACTGGTTTCTGCTACACCCTACGAGGCAGAAACCTGGACCAGGTGCTCAGCAAAGGGGCAGGGCATCCAGAATGGGAGGTGGAAGAAGAGGACAGTGAGCATCCTAACAGCTCTAAGTCCAGCTCTAGCAGCTGAGCCTGTGGGTCCTCCCAAGCACAGCAAGTTGCCATCCAACTCCCTCAGGAAAACAGGCCGATGAGATTCCCAGAGCACGTCCTCCTGGGACTTACGTCAGAAGTTAGAGGGTCCCAACAGAGCCAGCGATGACAGCAGCGGATGCAGGGCCGCCCTGCCGGGAGTGCTTTCAGAACTGCTCCTGCCTGGCCCAAGGGCTGAGAGTCGTCCCCCAGTGGGTCTAAGCTGACACCTTCTCTGGATGTGAAGTAGGGTGAAGGGTTGTTGTGCCTCCTGTAAGGACAGTGCTGGGAATTGGGGGATGGGGGGCTGTTGGACCAGTATTGAACCCCAAAGGGTCCAGAGCTTAGTTTCAGTTCAGCCACTAGGGTCCACGTGTGGTGGTTCACAGGCGATAGACAGGAGGTGGGAGGGAGGAGAAAGGACCCAATGCCCACACCAAATACCTTGAATGAGATACAAAAGATTTTCCCTTAATTATTGTAGAGAGGGTGTGTATGAGAGATTTATCATCAGACAGGGACCTCACCAGATGTGTACATGTGAAATATAACTGGTAATTCTGCAAAGAGTGCAATATAGTGAGGATAAATAATAGACCACAGCAGAGGGGGAACCTGCGTGGTCCAGGTTGAGTGTGGATGGGAACCTGCCCGTAGCCACTGGGAGTGGGACAGGGAGGTGTGGGAACTGGAGACATACTGCGTGCAGAGCATTGAGAACCACAGCGTCATTGGAATCTGAGAGGCACGTGTATCTCAGCTGTCAGGAATGAGACGTAGATGGGTCCTCCATCCTGGAGTGAGGGACTGGACTGCGACTGTACACAGTGGATCAGAATCACAGTATCGGGGAGTGAGGTCATAGACATGGGGATACAGTGAGTGACCTGCTGAGCTGCAGGGACCAGCTGGGTGGGCTCCAAGGCCTTTAGGGAACGTGGAGATGTGTGTCCTGTCAACACCAGGGGGCACTGTGGGACTTTGCTGTGGTTGTGCCCAGCTGCTCAGGGAGGACTGTTCACTCGGTGAGGCCCGGGTTTGCAGGCTGCGCTCTGTGCTCACTGCTGGGGACCCAGCATCTGCATCCTCAGTGGCTTGGCAGAGTCCCCTGTGGAGGAACCTTTGTGTGGTCTCAGCAGGTGCTTCCTCCCAGGGCTCTCCCAAGGGGTCAAGCCACCCTCCATCCCCCTCAGTCTTTGGTGTGAGCTGAGCTCAGGGCTCACAGGGGGCTCAGGGAGGGCCTGGCCAGCCAGCCCCTGGATGGCCCCACATTTGCCTGGATGGCCCATCCTGTGGCAGAAGGTGGGGAGGAAAGGAGGCCTGGGGTAGCTTAAGAAGTTGGTCTGAGGTTAAGGAGTCAAATCTAGGGGTCACAGCAGAGCCCGCCCATCCCTTGCAGGGACCTGAGGCACCCTGTGTCCCTGAGACAAGACACTGCAGGTGCTGTGTGAAGGCGCAAGTCTGGGAGGAATCCAGGCACAGATCCGGCCTGGCACTTTCGCAGGTACCTGAGTTGTGATGTCAGGGAGAAGGGTGTCAGGGAAGAATCGGTGTGCAGAAGGAGGGCCTGAGGACATGAATCCTCTCTGTGGGACGTGAGCAGATGGAGGAGAGGCCCCGGCTTTGCTGGGACAACTGTGAGTCTGCTCGGAGAAGGTGGGTGAAGTAGGTCCCTGGGTGTGACTTTTCTACAGCTCATGCCTCCAAGAATGCATCGGAATTTACGTGGGTGGTGTTTCCTGAGTGCCCGACAACTAGAATGTGTCCTTTCCTCTCCTCTGTCCCACTGTAGCTTTTAACCAACCCAAGTTCACGGGGGAACTTTGCAATTTCAGTGAACACAGCCTTCCCAGGGTGTGCACAAGGAGACTACAGCCAGGAAAGCGCTGTGGAAGCTCTCACCAGGGGCGAGGCAGAGTCACTGTGGGCACCGGTGACGCTGGTCCAGACCCCCAGGCAGAGCCCCTACAGCGTGACCTCGCGGCATGGTGGACCCTCTTGAGTTTCACCCCAGCTCTCCAGAGTCAGGTCAGTGCACACGCCGTCACAGTGACGCCGGCAGTGATCACACAGGGCTGCAGCCCGAGGAAGAACGAGGCTGGTGGTCATGGTCAAAGAGGCTGAGTACAACCCAGCAGGGTTCCTGGGTGACCCAGGACCACCCAGTCCATGGAAAGTGCCAGAACCTCTGCCCTCCATCCCCCCCAGTACACCCCCACACATCTGCCCATCCCTGCGGGCAGCACCAGCTCCGGTTTGGACTCCCTGTCCCTGTGCTGGTGAAGCTGCAGGGACTGATGTCATTCCACCTTTAGGAATGCCACAAAAATCACTCGTGTTCTTCCTGCTCGTCCAATGAAAAGAACATTTCTTTGTCACCGGAAGCTACAAGATCCCCACCCTCAGGCTGACTGGGAATAGCAGAGAGAATCTCCACTTGTGAGAGCCAGAAGCTCCAGGTGCCCCGAGCCCAGTCCCGAATCTGTCCCCTGAGCCTGGCCCAGGACGTACTGATGACTCCGTGAGCTCTGACATCTGCACACAGCAGAGTGTTCTCTTTCTCCTGAGGGAACATCCTGGAGGGACTTCCTGCTTCCCAGGCCCAGGAGGGGGCCCTGTCCCTTTAAGGCCCTGGCTGTTGAGCTCAGAACCTTTACCAGTACCCAGTTTAACAACACAAATCCTAATTATTGAAAGGTTGTTTAAAAACATTTGAGGTCATTCAAGTCTAGAGCCTATGACACAACACTCAATACCACCAGTTATCAAAATTACATGAGAATATGGAGAAAACTTTGTTTTTTCATCAAGGTCAAGTTTGTATCAGTTTTCCAAAAAGTTAATTAGGACTCATGTGGAATGAGGGCTTTAGGTTGAAAAGGGGCAAATAATATACAGCAAAAAAAGATGTTTATAGTGGTGGCTAATTTTCCAATCTTTAGACTGAAAATAATTTTAAGATTAGACTAAAAAGTGGAAAAGGTTAAAAAGTCATAAATATATAATATATTCAAAAGAGCAGAGAATAAGTCATCAGAATAGCTGTACAGGGGATGTGAGGGCCTGGGGTGGAGACCAGGAGGGCAGGACACTTCCTCTCTGACAGTGTCCATTGTAGTGACCAAAGGGACACAGCACCAGGAACCTGGGCGGTGAGGGTGGGAATGGAACAGCAGCGTCTCCAGCGCACCCCAGGAACACGATGTCCCGAAATTCCCGCAGACGCTGTGTCAGTACAAACTGGCAGAGCACAGTGAAGGCTTTGAACTGGGATTAAGATGTTGGTATGTGTGTAAGGTACCGCACAAGCTGAAGAAGCAAAGAAAGCGTCAAGAAAACCTGAAGTATCTGGCAACATAAACCCAGTGACTGTGTCCTGCATGTAGCCCCTGGAAGTGATCCGTTATCAGGAGACAATTAGTGTCTTAGTCCCAACCCCATGGAGAAACCCACTCATCCTCCCGTTCCTGCTCGTGACATCCCAAAGGCCCCAGTGCCAAATCAGGTGGCCCTGCAGGAGTGGGGGGTGTGGTCCAGGGCCCGGTGGGCCCCGATCAGAGACCACAGGGGGCACTGTGGGGCTGGTCTTGCCAGGACCAGGGTAGGAAAAGGCAGAGATGGGAAATGCTTTACTGCCTCTAGCACACCGGGACACGGACTTTCCCCACCAAAGTGTGGGTTTTACAGATCCCTGACTGTGTATTTATTTAAGCAGAATGTAGTGTCTCACACCCGTATCAGGGAGCACAGTCGAGAACCCGCGGCCCACTGTTTCAATGTACGCCCCTGAAGGCTGTCCTTGCACAGAACCCGTCACCCGAAGGTCTGTCACCCAGCAGATAGTTCCTGATGCCGGGGCAGGCTGCCCAGGAGGGTCCGTGACGGGTCAGGGCAGCAGCAGGGACACACACCCAGCTCAGCCGTGTCCGAGTCCAGATGGCTGACTGTTCCTGGGCCATGTAAGTTCACCACAAGCTGGACACCTCCCGGGTGCTGGGCGCAGGGGGGGGGCCGAGGAGCACTAGAGGACGTGACTGGGAAGACAGAGAGTCTGATTAAGTGTCGGAGTTCCAGCAGCTGCACAGCAGAGGAAGGCGAGGGAGTGAGAGTCAGGTCCGTGAGCAGGAGGAGGCGGTGGGTTGGTGAGCGATGAGCCTGGTGCTGGACTGAGACGGAGCAGGGCACGGGAGAAGGAAGGACAGATTTGCAGGTTTCAGAGGGAGGAAGTGAAGGATGGGATGTGGGGAGAGGGTGGTCCTTGAACCTGGGTGGGGGGGAGTAGCTGCTCCTCCTGGTGGAAGGTCATGGGCAGGTGAGTGTGGTTGAGCCCCAAGGTGAGGCCTGGGACGGACACGTGAACCCCAATGTCCTGCTCGTTCAGTGGTGACTCAGGGAGGTTTGTTTTCCAGAAGACAAGTGGGCAATCGCTAGTTCTCACACTTTCTCTGAGGTTTATTTGACCCCGGTGTCACCAGGCTGACTTCCTCCAGGGAGCGAAACCCCTGGGCATTACCAGGCATCGGACCCCACAGCAGCCTGTCCCGTGAGGACCACGCAGCCCTGCTACCAATGAAACCGGGTCCCTGGCCTCCACGAGACCCCTCACAGCAGCACCCGGACACCGTCATTGTGCCCAGGGAGGTGACAGTCTGACACTCTGGGGAGCGTGGCAGCTGTCCCTGGGGTGGGAACTGTGTCTGTCACAGGCTGTGACATGGCAGGGAGACCCACGCCCCCTCAGAGAACAGAGACAGATGCTTTCCCCAAGGGCTCCCACCACGTGGGCCACTCTGCCTTCCATCCTCATCATCAGTCAACTGGGTCTGGTCTGTGGACACTGGAAACTGACCAGGGAAACCGGCAAGGTGGTTCCAGTCTCAGTGATGAGCAGCTTGACCTCCGACCTTTTTAATGTTCTGCAAAAGTTCAGTGCTCAGGAGTGCCACACCCTGTCCCATCCGTGAGGAATGGTCTGAAATGAAGTATTCGTAGGAAAGGGAGCAGGCGGTAGAACGTCCGAAGTATGGCCTCCTTCCCCTAGGGACTAACACGGGAAAGCAGGTTTACAAGCGCGATGGGGACCCTGCCCACATCCCCGGGCGCCTCTGTTTTGCCTGTCCGTCCCTCAGGCGAGGACAGTCCCAGAGGACCAGCACCAGGACCTCGGGCCCCACAGTCCTTGATGTGTCCCCATCTGGTTTTCTTTCCAATGTTGCTTCCCCAGGTGACCTTGAAGTCATGTCGGAGGGTCCCCACTCACGGGGTCCTGGGGACAGGTGGTACTGTCACCAGGTACTCAGACATCTCTCTCACTCCAATATACACGGGGCCAGTGGGAATTACTGATTCAATGCATAAAATAACGAAGATACCCAGTAATAGGTGAAGCTTGGCCAAGATTATATGCAAAAAAATATACTTACTGTCTGCTGAAAAACAGAAAAGGACATGGAAAGAATGTATATTTTTTGGGCCTTGATGAAGTAGTGATTCATTTCTAACAAGGAAGGAATCACAGTAAAATATAAACTGTTCTGAAATAGGACTCACGCCGCCGTGGGACAGTCACTGCTCTGGGCCTGACCCTGCTCCAGGGAAGACGAGGTGAGTGAGAGCAGCAGCCTGGTACTGACCACGGACCAGACGAGGAACACGTGGACCCACTGACCCTGAGGGGTCTGAGTAGGACATGAACGTGTCCTGGAGTGTCGGGGATCCCCAAAATGGGGCACTGGGCCCACCACTAAGGGAGCAGGTCAGGGAAGAGGGCAGTGGGGAGGCAGGGTGTGTCTGTGATGGGCCTCAGCAGCATGTCACACAAGGGCGTGTCTAGGTCTGGGCACCAGGGGGCGCTCAGGGACTGTTCCTGAAGGTCTGGGGTAATCAGAGCTGGGACCTGTGACTTGGCACTGCCTGGTCCCCTCTCCTCAGGGAACAGGGCTGTGACCTTGCCACATCCTGGGCCTCACACAGGCTCACTCCTAACCCCCACCCTGAAATCCCCAAGCACAGGTACCTGAGGGCGGGCCCAGGGAGGGATCAGAAATCCGGGGTCTCATTTGCATTAGTGGGTCCTCCCTCTCTCAGAATATGAAGAGGGGAAGGGAGAGGTGTGGGGGAAGCTCTGCTCCAGCTGTGGGGCCACAGAAGCCAAGACTCAGGGATGGACTCGACCATGGCCTGGTCCCCTCTCCTGCTCACCCTCCTGGCTCACTGCACAGGTGACTGGATAAGGGGACAGGGGAGGGCACTTGGGGGACTTCTTCCTGCTCGTGTCTCTGGACCCAGAATCACCATCTGTCTGTGTTTCTCCCTCCTCCAGGGTCCTGGGCCCAGGCTGTACTGACTCAGGCGCCCTCCGTGTCTGGGAACCCAGGACAGAGCGTCACCATCTCCTGCACTGGAAGCAGCTCCAACATCGGCGGTGGTCAATATGTGAACTGGTACCAACAGGTCCCAGGGAAACCCCCTAAAACCGTCATCTATTATACTAACAGTAGACCCTCGGGGGTCCCGGACCGATTCTCTGGCTCCAAGTCTGGCAGTGTCGGCACCCTGACCATCAGTAGGCTCCAGGCCGAGGACGAGGCCGACTATTTCTGTGCAGCATGGGACACCAGTGTCAGTGGTCCCACAGTGCTGCAGGGCCGTGGGGAAGTGAGACAAAAACCTGCCGTCCCCTGCAATGTGCTTCCCCGGTGCAGTCCCCACTCCTCTGAGAGGGTAGCTGCTCTCTCACTTCGCTTGGCCTGAACTCAGGTCTGAGTCCCCTGAGACCTTGGGACTGTGACAGAACATCTGTGCCATCCTTTGAACGCTGCCTCTGAGGCCTGTCTGTGGCAGCAACACATTGTGCAGTTTTCTCAAGTGAGGGGAAGGTCCTGTGTGTGCGGGGGAGGCTGTGCTGGGAACAGCGTCCGGGATGGGTCAGGAAGGACCAGGGACACGGCACCCGGCTGTGTCTGCGTCAGTGCACATCAGGAAGTCCCAGTGTGTGGGTTGTCACCAACAGGTCCCCACTCAGCCTCCATCACTCCTGACAGATCCACCCTGTGTGGCCCCGGATCTGGTCCCGGGATCACTTCTGGCAGCTCAAGCTCCTTGACCGTCACTGGGCTGAGAGCTGGGGACAAGGCTGCCTCTTACTGCTACCCTGTGACAGTGGCCTCGGGGCTCACGCAGAGCTGCAGGCCTGTGGGATCTGAGACCTGGAGACGCTCGTTCTCATCTCCCGGGGGGGGACGTCCCAGCATCTGCCTCTCAGGACAACCTGTGGCTTTTGCTTCTGCTGCTTCCACCCTGGGCCAGGTTCCTCCAGGGCAGCCCCTGGGGACGGAGGTGCCTCCTCCACCCGCTGTCCTCACAGCACCTCACCGCAGCCCCTTCCTAGACAACAGGTCTCAAACAGAACAGGAAGTCAGCTCCCCATCAGCTGGGGACACAGAGTGGCTCTGCTCTGAAGCCCGGTTGCTGAAAAAGGGGGTACAATCTCTGGTTATTTGAGACCCAAACTCTGGTCATGCTGTGTCTCTGTGAGTGTCCACTGACTATTTTCCTGGATGTTCCAGAGCTGCCACCCTCTCATTGGCCCTCACTGGGAACCCCTGTCCCTGTAGCTCCCAGGGAGAAGCCTCTGTCCTGGCTGCACCGGCCCTGCAGCACCTCGGGCTGTGGCGGACATTTTGGGCTGGGGAGTGACCACGTGTCTGTTCCCATCAGTGCTAGGATCCGATCATGGGTTTCTCCTTGTTTGACTGCATTGGTAGTACTCGCCGTGTGATGCTGAATGACACCGCAGGTGAGGGCACACTGGCCAGTGTCCGATCTGTGTGGGAACGTCATCCTCCCGCCTCAGCAGCTGAGTGCTGAGTGTGGGGCTCAGTGGTGTGTGTGAGGAGGGCGTGTGAGTCCCCGCAGTGTAAACATGCCTGCTGTCTGCTGCCGCATCCTCTTCCAGCCATATTGTCTGACAAGGTCCGGATATGGGGAGAGAAGCTTCAAGGAAGGCGTCCTCCGGGAAGAGGACTCGGCATAGGGATAATTGGTAGTATGGGAATTGTATTTCTAGGAGTCATAATTTTCATTGTATATATGATTAACCTGGGAAAGATGAATAAGACACATGAGAATGAAACCGATAGGCAAGCCTCGGATGTGATTCCAGCTTCCACAGAACTAGACGCAGTCACCACCACTCCTGAATCATCTGTAACTGCATGTCCAGATCGTACTAACAATTTACTAGTAAAGTTAGTAAAGAAGTCCCCCTGAAAACCCCCAATTAAACAATTCATGACCGAATTACACCAAGCAGAGGTAATGCAACCACAGCTTACTCCAATTCCCCCTCCCATAGTCGCTCAGGTCATTAAGGAAAATAAAGAAAAACTGTTTCACCCATTGTCCTTTACAGGAGCCTATATTGAGGGTGTAAGAATAGTCAATAAGGATGGAAAACATGTTCCTTGGCAAAGTCTGCCTTTTATGAAATGGCTAACATGCCAAAGTCCCCTTTGGTGACTGTCCATATTTGTTTAAAGGCAATGAAGGATGGTTGGCAGAAGAAAATTAATCAGAAAGACTTAAATCAGTTCACCCATTGTAAGTAAGTAGAACAAAATAATCTTACAGGAACACATAATAATAGAAAGCGCACTTAGTCTTTCATAACATTTTAGTAGAATAGAATCAGGATATAGACATAGATCACGGATCAACCATTAACCACAGGCAAAGGAATTCACTGAGACTCTGTTTGGCAAGTCAAATACTTATTTTCAATTTATAAGGTCATTGTATGTTAAACTATGATTTTCTGCTTAGCCTAACCATAAATCTGTAACCACAAAAAGTTAACGCTTGCCAAAAAATCTGTATAGAAGCAATGTTAAAGTGATAATAAAGTGGAACAGCTCGGCACCGCCATCGGGTTGTGTAGTTGTCTGTCTCCCATCGCCGACGCCTTACCCACCTTCGGGACCCCCTGGATCCTGCTGCAGCTGGGCTGCGGCAGTCTACGCTGTGTGCGTTTTCATGAGAAATTTATTTCAGACTTCAGTCAAAGGCTTCTTCTGGAACTATTGAGCTGTTTTGATCTTACCCTTTGGTCTATTAATACGATGTACTCTGTGAAAGGGTTGATCAACTGAACCGTCAGTTGGGCATTGGAGTCAATCAGGTGTGATAATGGTGTGTCCACTTACCAGCCTGATGTTGGATCTGCGTTAATATTTAATTTAGAACATTTGGATCAACATGTCTCATTATTGTCTGTAATTTACCCTTTTCTGCATTGTTTCTGTCCGCTGCAAGTATCACTGTTACACCTGCTTTCTACGGGAATCAGGAAAGCTTCCGCTGGTTCAAGGTGCGGAAAAGCGCATATGTAGCAAGCACTTTTGAAAGATCCAGTTATAAGGTTTTTAGTGTTGGTTGCAAAAGTAACTTTATCTTATAATTTTTGTGTGTGGAATACTTGCATTATAAAATGTTCTGTTTTTCCTAAGGAAAGTATTCTTTTCACTCATTTCTGAAACCCCATGTATCTTCCTAGGAAAATATATATTGTATCTCTTGTAATATATTTTTCATTGTCATATTTTCCTCATTGCATTTAAATTTTCTACGGTATCAGTTTCTACTCCAAAGGTAGCGGTTGTTCTAACCTGCCGTTTGAAGGTGAATTCCATGTGCCACTTAGAGCTGCTGTTGGCGGTGTCTCCTTCGTCCACATTCGCGTTTATTACGATGGGGAGACGTTGTTTCTTGTGTGTCTTTTTCATTGTCTTTGTACGTGGGAGAACTCAATTTCTTAAGCTGGATTCTTATTCTCTTGAACATGTGGTAAAGAGTCTACCAATATTTTAAAAAATAAGTATGAAAAGATTTAAAAAATCCACAAACTAATGGAATCTCAGTTTAGCCCAAATCTGAGAGCCCTTTCTTCACTTACTCACACGTCAACCTGAAGGTCAATGGCACTGAGACAACCCCTATAATGAAGTCTTAATGGCACCGGGGCTCCACGGGGGCCCCAAGGAGGACCCCGACCCTTCTAGAGCCACAGCAGTGACAGCATCAGGGCCAGCCTGGGCCGTGCCACTCGGGGACATGAAATATAACACTGACATGGACCCTCAGAGATGGAAACTGAGAGGGAAAATGGGAAGAACCCATCTGTGTGTGGACAGAACGTAAAGACTTTGTCGTCCCTCAGTCCTCAGAGTCCCATAAGCTGCACAGAGTGCAGCGGGTGCCAGGAGGTTCAACCTCTATTCCGGTGCTGGCCCGCGTGAAAGGGCTGATGGGAATCTAAGAAGCAGTTGTTCTTTGGGAGACGGAACTTGGATGTCTTGGACCCTAGGAGAATAGCCTTGTTGTCACCACCTCCCCTGTGCCCCCATTGTCCTTTTCCTGCCTCTGGGATGCAGCTTTCACGGGGACACCATCTGCCAAGTGCTGAATCCTCTACTCTGAAGGCTGTGCCCTAGAAGGGGGTGGATCCTTCCTCCTGAGCTAATCCTCATCAGTGAGAAAGCCCCATGTTGACATCTGCCTGGGGTGTGAGTATTACCTACAAAATGCTCACTGTACCGCAGCCCCTGCATCACTGAAGCAGCAGAACTTCCTCCTCTAGAGCCCACACCGGTCAGGAAACCCGCATACAGGACCAGCCCAGGATAAAGGGCCTCTGAGTCCACAGGTCTGTCTCCTTGCTCACGTCCACTCGGAATGGTCCTCGCAGATGAATCAGGACGAAACCACATGGTATTCTCTGTCGGAAGGTGTTTCATAAATGATGACTGAGTTTGGAGGTGGGTGCGTGTTTTTACTTATTTGTCTTGATTGCCTGTTCTATTTTCAAGGCAGTTTCTGTCCGAATGATGTCTCAGTTATCGCCACGGCTCCCTTAGAGCTGCCAGTCTTGCCTGGGTAGCTCTTTCTCTAAGAGTATAATGGGCAAAATCACCTCTTGAAGTTCGGCCTTAGAGAAGGACAGCCGGGACTCAGTGGGGTGTTGGGTGAAATGGTGCTTTGGTCCAGCTGGCGTTGCACCTGGGAGGTGGACGCAGTAAGGGGCAGGGAGCACTTCCTGTCCCCGCCTTCCAGTCGGGAAGCTCCTGCTCCTGCTCCTGCTCAAGGTCCGTGCGAAGCACAGGCAGACCTGCCACCGGGCTCCAGCCCAGCCCCTGTATTCCCTCTCCGGCCTTGCTGGGGACTTTTCTGTCACTTCTCTATCCTGTCCCTGAGGCGGGAAAAGCCCTTTCTGGAATCTGAGGGTCTAAAGAAGTCCCACAAGGTGCTTCAAGTCGGGTCAGCCCCCAGGGTAGCATCACCTGCTCGCAGCGGAGAACCGTCCAGGCGAAGATGTGGAGGGAGAGGGAAGCTGCCCGAGGAGGGCGCAGGCGCAGGGCCGACGTGACTCAGCGAGTACGAGGGTCCGGGCCGCGGACCGGCCTGGGAGCTCGTCCTGGCCGGTCTCCGTCCACCTGCCCAGACAGACCTCGTTCCCTTCTTACTACTCCTCTCTCAGCACTCCTTAAGGAGACTGTTGTTTTCAGCCTGGCAGTGGTCAAACTCGGAGCGAATATAATCTAAACCCAAACCAGATGCGATCATGAATACAGTCACACACCTTGTGATGGCGGATAGGACCCCTCATCACACTGCGGCCCCGAGGGTGCTATTGGGAACATGACTCTACAGGAAAACACACGTACTGAGCAGGCATCATGGGGTGGGTTCAGCGGGGCGGCTCCTCCCCACACAGAGCCGGGGGGCCCCGGGGGCGGGCCCCTCAGAGCCCCGGGGACCTGGGTCAGTCTGTGCGGACCCAGGGCCGGGCACCCCCAGGTTCCTGCAGATACTGAGGTCATGGTTCAGTGTGTGACATTCCTGGGTGAGAAGGAGACACAGGTTCCTGGGGCCTCACCTGGTGCAGGAACCGAGAGGGGTGAGCACGGCTGAGGTCTCAGGAGGAAGGAAGGCCATATGTCCTCACCCCAAGGTCAGGAGCACTCCTCCCAGGCTCGGAAGGGCAGGTATGTGATGGAAGCTGTCACTCTGGTGGAAGCCTGCCCTGCTTACAAGGAAGGACATTCCTGGATCCAGAACAAAAAAGAATCTCAAGGGTTTCTGCCGAATTTTCTTAGCATGAGGGAACAGAGGAGAAGATTAAAGAGGAGGATGTTGTTGAAGGGTGTTGATGTGAGATGATGAGAACAGGTACTTCTCTGAAAAGTCGTGCAGTTTGGGTAAGTTCAAAATTTCCCACAATGTGTACATGTTAACTCGATGTCCCTACCTAGGATGGCGTTACTCCTCCTGTTATCAGAGCCACTCACATTTGCCAGGGCGTGTGGCATCACTGTGATCTCAAGCTTCAGTCCGTGTCTGCCAAACACACAGAGGAGGAGTTGGCTCAGGTGCCACGAAAGTGCTGGATTCAGGGTGTTGAACGGACGGACGGGAAAGGGAGGAAAGCGGGAGGTCTGAGAATGAGGGCAGGGTAGCCAGGTGGGCGTGGAGAGGACGGGGTCAGGCCACACAGCCTCCGACGGAGACAGCTGAGGACACAGGGTTCCACTCAAACGGCAGGAAGAACTCGCCGGTCACTTTAAGGAGGAAGCACCTGCCTGAGACCAACGAGAAAGATCCCTTGGGACCCTGGGACAAGAGAGGACTTTAGGGATCTGGTTTTCCTGGTCACAGTCATTTACCAAAAGGCCTTATGGGTGTAGAGCTGGGGGGACCGCTGGGCTCCTTGCCCACGTGAGCCCCGTGTGCATCCAGGGCACAAGAGGAAGTGACGTTATCTGCATTCACCTGCCCAGCGAGTGCCACATTTGCAACTGCGTCACTCTCACAGTTTGTCAGGAAACTAAGACAGTGCAGGAAAACAAGAAGAAGTAGAAAATGCAGGAATATTTCATTTGAAACATAAACAAGCGTTAGGACGCCTAAGACAAAGTTCTGGCAAGAAGATTGTGACACGGGGTAAGGAGAACACTGCACACACGAGGGTAAGTCAGGTTCCAAAACAGAGAGTCATTCCACCTTCTGCACGGGTATGGCGAGGCCCCCCACAGCCATTACGTTCTACCAAGCGCTCAATTCAGTCAGATCTCTACGAAAACTGTACATGCGTCCCATGCGTTAGAAAGTTTGCTGCGTTGTTCTCCTTTCATGTGTCCCTGAGCGTTTTCCTGGAAAACCCCCTTTCTACGTCCTTTCCCTGAGATGCCCCTCGGAGCCCTCCAAACTGGATCAACAGTCCCATATTCTGTAACGTTAGAAAGGAGGCTTACTGTGCATTTGCTTTGCTACGTCTTTACTGGAAGTGAAACCACATTAATTAGTCGTTCACATACATGTTTGCACCTGAAGGAACCCGTGGAACTCAGATGCACCAGTACCCAGTACAGCGTCTCAGTCTCAGCATCTGGGAGCCAGGCCCTGCATGTGTGAAGAGAGGTAGTGATCCGCTGAGCTGCAGAAACCAGCTGGGCACTCATGGCTTAGTCTAGGGAGACAGTTGTAACCTGTGACCATCAGGGGGCAATGAGGGACTGCACTGTGGTCCCCACACACCTAATTAGCAAGGACTATTCACTCTATGGAGCCTGGGCTTGGATGCTAGGCTTTGTGTTCCCTAATGGGGACTCACCATCTGTGTCTTCTGTGGCCTGGCCTATTCCCCTGAGCATTCGACTTGTGTGGTCCCAGGGCTCTCCCAAAAGGTGAAGCCAAACTCCATCCTCCTCTCTCTGTTGTGTGAGCTGAGCTCCAGCACCAGGGCTCAGGGAGGGGCTGGGTGGACACACATTTGCATGGACGGCCCCTCCCCTGGCAGAGGGTGGGGAGAAAAGGAGGCCTGGGCAGCCCAGCCCCACTGTGGGATCAGGGGCTGTGTGTGCACCATGGCCTGGACCCCTCTGCTCCTCGTGCTCCTCTCTCACTGCACAGGTAGGGACAGGCCTCGGGGACCCTGGGCATTCTCCAGTATTACTCCCCTCTGCAAAGCATTCTTAGAATGCTACAATTTCTGTAGCAAGTGCGCATTATATCTGTGTTTGCAGGTTCCCTGTCCCAGCCTGTGCTGACTCAGCCGCCCTCCATCTCTGCATCTCCTGGAGCCACAGCCAGACTCACCTGCACCCTCAGCAGTGGCTTCAGTGTTGGCGGCTACTACATAGGCTGGTTCCAGCAGAAGCCAGGGAACCCTCCCCGGTATCTCCTTTGGTATAAATCAGACTCAGAGAAGCACCAGGGCTCCGGGGTCCCCAGCCGCTTCTCTGGATCCAAAGACGCCTCGGCCAACGCAGGGATCCTGACCATCTCGGGGCTGCAGCCTGAGGACGAGGCCGACTATTACTGTGATACATGGGACGGGAACACGAAGAATGCACAGTGTTTCAGACGCAGCAGGAAGTGAGACAGAAACCTCCTCTCTGCTCTCCAGGCCTGGTGCAGCCACCCCGGCTGGTGGCTCTGACCCACTCTAGCTGAGCGCTGACTGTGCGGTCAGATCTTCCTTCTGTGTGGGGGGGCCCCTGTCCTGGGTGCCAGATGTGGGGGGGGGGTCCGCCCACAGAGCCCCATCCCTCAGTCACGGATGAAAATAAAAACTACCAAGACATGATCTGCTGGAGGAGCAGAGGTGGACAAACTCTCAGAGGAGAATGACCCAGAGCCCCTTCCTCACTGAGCTCTTATTGTGTTCCAATACACCGGAATACAGGTTTAACATTTCAAAGAAATCTGAGGGCTTAGTCTGAGTCAGTGTCTGTCTCAGTGTCTGTCGGGAAAGGGGGTTGCAAAACTTTGGGAGACATACCCATTTCCTCCTGGGACCCTTATCATTTAAATGAGAGCACTCTTAGCAAAGCAGGTTTCACAGGACTTTAGGAATTCTTTCTTATGCCTGATTGCCCGGGGGAACCATCCTGGCTTGCCCTCATAGTTTCAGGCTTTAAGCCGATTAGGAAGCAGAAGACATCTCCCAGAGGGAAATGAGGACTCGGGCTATGTCAGAATAGCCGGCGGGGGGGGGGGGGGGGGGGTCCATCACCCCCTCTTTGCTGCAGCCCCCCAGTCCTTCCATGAGGGCCTCCCAAGTGGTTGTGTCTGGCTTAGGTTGCCCCTCCCATGAGGAGTCTTACCCGTCATTGACTAACCAACCAAGCATTGAGGCCAGAGGCGGGTGAGGCAGAAGCAGCCCTCCTGCCAGGGAGATAAGCTTTGTCTCCTTAGTAGCTCCCGTCCTCTCCACAGAACTGACCCAGATGAAGTGGGTCCCTAGGCTCTTACACAGCCCACCATGGGGTGAGGGTTACAACTCCTAAAACCAGGCTGAACGGTCCGCAACACTTCTCCACCTGAGTTTCCTTGGACCAGTAGTTCTGACAATGTGATGTTTGTCCTTCAGTTCAACTTTTAGAATGGGTCTTGCCCATATGTTCTCACTGTGTTAACTTCTGCACAGACAGAAATTCCTTGCTGAGAGAGAACAATTTCCCACTGGAGACTTTTGAGGAGGTCGAGTCAGGTTGATCCCGGCCAAGGCCAGCTCAGGCTGGAGGGGCGACTGAGACGGGATTCTAGTCTGAGTGCTCAAGTCTGAATTGGGTGATGCAAAGCAACACGCATAAACCATGCCCTGTTGTATATAGTAGCAGTGAGCTCTCAGAATGTAAAAATAACAGCAGCACTGCTACTGTAGGCTGCTGCCAGTCGAAGCAAGGTCCTGGCTGGCTTCTTTCAGTCATGGGCCATGTGGATGCTTCCCAGAGCACAGGTGGGAGGGCTGGGACCCAGGGAAGCTGGTTGGACTCCAAGGGGCTCCCCAGGGTGCCAGGGCACCTTGTCCAGCATCAGGGTATGGGCTGAGGACTGTGGGTCTCCAGGGTCCCTGACAGTGTGTCCTGCACCCCCCACCTCTTCCCCACTGACCCAGATACCACAGAGAATCAGGGAGCTCGGGGAGTCTCTTCCCCATTGGCAAGGGTGGCAGTAAGGGAGACTCTTACACTGAGCCGCCAATAGCTGGGAGGATGAATGGACATCACCCAACCTACCGAGTACCAGCGATACAGGAGGACAGAGGAGAAGCGGCCTCCCCTTCCTACACCTGTAAGAACTGTGGGCTTGCGCAGGAAGGGGAGACGGGCTTTGAGTCAGGAGTCTGCCTGTCTCCCAGGTGGCACCTAAAGGAACCTCTGTCTTTTGCACCAACTGCTGTCTCACCAATTTGGCTTTCCTTGGAGCAGGCACCAGACACCACTTGTTCGGTGTCAGGACTATTTGTAACAGCATGCCTATGAAATACTTAAGGGTCAATGTGAAAGACAGGATACTCTGATACAGTGAAAAGTGCAAAACATGGCAAGAAATTTAAACTTATGTATCTTGGTTTGTGGTTCCAAATTTTCAGTGTGCCCAAGACAACAGTTTGTCCCACGTGGAAGGACGTGCAGTCAGTTAACTGCAAGGTCTTCCAGTACCTGTGCTGCGGAGGGGCTGTGGGTGTGAGGCTAGTTCCAGGGCCGAGATCAGGGCTCAGGTCGTCTCCCCCACGTCCTGGATTCCCCTTCTCCTCACGGATCACACGCGAGGCAGGTGAAGCTCCTTGACGCTCTTGCTCGCTCAGGCTGCCCTCCCCGGCTCTGCCCGCTCCCTGCAGTGAGGTCCCTGCCCTGTGCACACAGGTCCCTGCCTCTCTCCCTGCTCATGGAGCCTCCCTCAGGGCCTGGGACCCGGCCGGGACAGAGAGTGAGGAGCTACTGTCCTGGCAGAGGCAGCAGCAGGGATAGAGCAAGGTGATTTTGACCCACGAAGTCCCTGAAATCTCATCAGCGCTCTGAGCCCACGGAAACCACCCCAACCTCTGGGAATGTTGGTTCTCAAGGGAAGGAAGCTGGGGACAAAGAAGCAGGGACGCCACATCCCACTCCCTGTTTATTTACGGCTTCCAGGTTCCTGCCTGTAGGCTGTGCTGGCACATGCACCCACCAGGTGGGGCCGGGTCTCAGGAACAAGGACACCTGTGGCCGAGAAAACAGGACCACAGATGTGGACAGTGTGGCTCGGGGACAGCAGCAGCCCTGGAGTGGGCGACCTGGGAGATCTGTCTCAGAGCTTCTGGGATGGAAACTGTGGCTTCAGGTTTGGCAGGGAATCCTGTCCACACGTGTTTCACGTCCAGTCCCACGAAGAGGCTGATGGGTAGGACCTGATAGAGAATGCTTTCATCCATGGGTTCCCGCTGTGAGGACTGAAGATATGACTCCCCCCCTCGCTCTGTGGTCCCACCATCTGTGGTCAGTTCCCTTCATCCAACTTGACATCAGAAGTGACTCGGTTGTTCAATCTCGGACCACCCTCTGAGGATCTGAAGGGTCTCACAGCGTCTCTGGTTTTGAGGAGAACTGAATCGTTTCTAATTTCACAGCCCCGTCTGTTTACTCTGCCAGGCTGATTCTTTATCCGGGCACACAGGCTCCCTCTGGACAATCAGTGGAGGAGTCAGTGGGAGGCTGACGCCAATGTCCTCAGCTCAGGAGTGAGGAACCTACCGGAATCTGACACGAGGATCCAACCGTCTCATATGGGTCTTTATGAGGAACCCACAGATGTGGGGACCTTTCCCCATCAGCACCAACCCCTGTGTGGGCTCTTTCTGTCCTCCTGAGGCCACAAGCGGTCCCCTCCCCCCTGGCGTCCTGGGCCCGACCCCCTGCTCTGCACACAGTGCTCCCCGTCAGCACCTGCCCACGGACCCTGGGCTCCCCGGGAGGACGGGGCCCCCTGCAGGCCCAGGAACGCAGGGGCGGCTGCTGGGAGCCCCAGGGATCAGCTCAGCTGGGGGAAGGCAGGGCCCGGGTGCCTGGGGACCACGGTCCTCAGTGCTGAGTTCGCCCTCGTCCTCCCGCTGAGCCGGGATTTCAGAGTGCGGCTCGTCACACAGCGCAGAGCAAATCTGTGACCGTTCCTGTGGCAAAGGAGCCGGTTGTCCTCATCACGTGGTCCCTGGAGGCCCTTCGTGAGGCCTGTCCGCTTCTGGGACGTTTCTGCAAGTGGAAGAAAAAGGCTCCACAGCAGGTGCTGGGAATCGAACATGAGAAGTGAGTGAGTGTGAAGCTTTGTCGTCAACCAAAGACACACGCAAGCGGGGGTCGGTCGTGGGGGGAAGGGAGTATATGTGTTTCAAGGTGAACTTTTTTTGGCTATTTACTTTAAAATTGCAGCAGCCTCAAGTAGTAGAAAAGCACAGGTGACATTTCCCATGAATGTTTAAGTGGCTGCCACTTGCATTAAGTTGCGGGTTCTGGAAAAGGACATGTGGACGTGAGGAAACGAAGAGGACCCCCTTGTCGTGCTAAGGACTCCGTGCCTTTCATCCAGGGCGTGTTGATCCCAAGCTCACACAGCAGCTTTGTCGCCCTTGAATCCTGGGCCCTCATGCTGGCTGTGACACAGCAGCCATGACAGGTGTGACCACGGAAGTGTCATAGCAGTAAGAGAAGCAGAAACAATGAAAATATTTGGAGGTGAGGAGTCAAGTTAAGTTTCAAGTGGTGGAAACCACCATCTGTGCATAGGGGACTATGAGAGTTTATTTAAAAATAATTAAGACATTTCCCATGTACAATGAATAAAAATAGTGTATAATTTAAAAAGTAGTTCATAACATATGTTATTCTGGTCCCAATATTTAAAAAATCTGTGACAATGTCTGTAGTAAAATAACACAATATTCAGCAATCAGTAAGAAAGAAAATGTTAACGTGTTGTGAAAGACCTTCTTACATACGAACACAGTAAACGGTCAGCACTGAGCAGGAAGGTCATACGAGCACTTTTCCTTTTCACGTTATCACTGATTTAAACGTGCTGCCCCTTGAGAGGGCGCACGGGTGGGTGTCAGCAGAGGTGACAATACAAGTTCCTGGTTGTTACCGGGATGGGTGTGCCGCAAACCCCGCTGACGGACAGCAGGCAGGGTCCCTGCGCCTGCTCAGGGCTGGGCTTTCTCAGATGTGCCACCTGGTCCCGGCCAGGGCCTGTGGGTGGTCTGGACTGTCCCAGCTGACTGGCCAGCCCCTGGTTGGAACATCAGCTCCGTTTGCCCCGGAAGGAGCTGCTGAGTCGGGCTGCACTGAGTCCAGGCCCCAAGGGCTCCCACACGGGAGCCCCAAAGTGTCACATTGCTGTCCTGAACCCTCAGGGTCCCTAACTGTGCCCTTGTCTCCTGACCTAGTTGCTCGTTCCCATGACACCTCTGGGCTCCTGTAGGCGGATGGAACAGGAGGGAACGAGGGTGACGATGGCCGTTGAGACTTGCAGGGATCCCGAGCTAAGCCAGGGCAGCAGCCCGAGAGGAGAATGAGATGCAAGCCTTCCAGTGGAACCCCAGCCCGGCCCGTAGACCCACCTCACCCCCCTGGGCCCGACACTAGACTCAGGAGCCTTGTCTACAGTCACTTGTCCCTTAGGACCCAAAGTTCAGAGGCCCTTCCGTGATCCGTGGCATTTCGTCCAGTCCCACCTTCACACTGGACTGTTCTGATGACATCCCAGCCGGGTCACGGCCCCACAGGCCAGGGCTCAGGTGAAAGTGCCCGTGAGCATGGGGAGGCTGCACACCTGGCCGTGGAGTGCACCTCTGCCCACAGACACAGGGGGTCAGGGAGGGACTGCTTGGGTCTGGGACGAGGACCTCAGTCACACTGCCTGGTCCCCATCACACAGATGGCCAAGTCTTTGTCACATGGCAAATACAACTGGGGCTGGTCACTGCTCTGGACTAGATACTGGCCTAAGTGTGTGGGAGAGACACCAACTCAGTCCTGAGCACTGAACAGTCAGTCGCAAGGAAGCTGAGGACAGACACAACCAGAGAACGCTGAATAGAGCATAAGATGCCCTGAGGTGAAGGGGAGGCCATTAGAGGGGATACCCGGCCTGGACCTAAGGCAGGGTTCAATGGACAGAGAGCCTAAGACAGGGTTCAGTGGATGCAGAGGTTGTCTCTGATGGGTTCTGGGCACCATGTCACACAATGCTGTGCCTGACCCTGGACACTAGAGGGAGGTGGGGTGTTGTTTGAGGGACCAGAGGTGTGTTGATCTGTTACCAACCCCTTGGCAGTGCCTAGTGCCCTCTGCCCTGGGCTAACAGCTGTTTCTTCCCCCACCCATGGGCCTCACACAGCCCCACCCTGCAAACACCCATGACCTCCTCAGGCAGAGGCACCTGGTTAGGGCTCAGGGAGAAATCTCATATGGAGGGGTGGGGGGTGTCTCGTTTGCATGAGTGGGCCCTCCCTGTCTCAGAGTATGAAGAGGGGAAGGGAGAGGTGTGGGGGCAGTTCTGCTCCAGCTGTGGGACCACAGAAGGCAGGACTCAGGGATGGACTCGACCATGGCCTGGTCCTCTCTCCTGCTCACCCTCCTGGCTCACTGCGCAGGTGACTGGATGAGGGGCCAGGGGAAGGGCGCCGGGAAGATGTCTTCCTCCTCTTGTCTCTAGACCCCTGATCCCCATCTCTGTGTGTCTCCCTCCTCCAGGGTCCTGGGCCCAGTCTGTGCTGACTCAGCCGCCCTCCGTGTCTGGGAACCCAGGGCAGAGGGTCACCATCTCCTGCACTGGAAGCAGCTCGAACATTGGGGGTAATTCTGTGCACTGGTACCAACAGCTCCCAGGAAAGGCCCCCAAACTCTTCATATATAGTGATAGCATTCGTGAGTCTGGAGTCCCTGAGCGATTTTCTGGCTCCAAGTCTGGCAACTCAGCCACCCTGACCATCAATGGGCTGCAGGCCGAGGACGAGGCTGATTACTACTGCGCAGCATGGGACGATAGTCTCAATGGTCCCACAGTGCTGCAGGGCCATGGGGCAGTGAGACAAGAACCCCTGTGTCATCTGTGAGCTGGGTGAGCCCTGCAGCCGCTGCTGCTCAGGCTCGGCCTGTGCCCTGTGAGTCCTGCTCATTCTCTCCTGCTGTCCCAGGCCTAGGTTCTCTCAGGGACACCCCTGAGGTTGAAGGGTGCTCTCTCCTTTCTGTTCTCAGAGTCACTCACAGCAACCCTGTCCTAGACTAAGTGTCCTAAATGAACTTGAAAGTACATTTTCCCACAAGATGGAGACAGTTTACTTCCAAACTGGTTTGTAATCAGTTTTCCTTGTGATGTTCAAATAAATGTAACATTGTGTTTGGCTCCTGAACCTACCGTGGGGCCTGAGCACTGTGTGCGCTGTGGGTGAAGGCCGAGTCAGCTGTTTGCATCTCATATTCTAATGTCCTTCAGGGTAATCACTGATGACCGCTGTATTGTCTTCTGATTTTCAGTGTAAAATATGTCCATGCAGAAGAATGAAAGTATAACAGATTGGTGGTTTCCAGAGGTCTGGGATGAAGGGGGTGTCCATGTGGATAAAGGGAGTGAAAGGGACCAACTTCCAGTTGTGAAATGAGTGGTTCTGGGAACGTCACGGACAGCACGGGGACTAGGGCGGAGATGCTGTGGCCGTGGGTGTGTGAGCGCAGCTGAACGAGCAGACCCCCGACATTCTCAGCACAGGAGATAATACGAATTGTTACCATGTGTAGTGATGGAAGTCAAGTAGACTTCTTCTGGTGATGATGTTGCAATATATATGAACACAGAATGATCTTGTACACCTGAAAGGAACATAATGTTGTCTATCAATTATCTGACAATTAAAAAGACACAATTACTAAATGTAATTATATAATAAATCCAAATTTCTGTTCTCAGAAACACCTGCAGGTGAAAGTGTATGGTATTTTTATTAACAATCTCCCCAATCAGAAAGCATCCGAACATCTGTGCATGGATGCGTAGTAAGCTGTCTATAGAATCACCCCAGGCTGGTAGCAGCAATGATGTCCCTCCGAAATGGCTGTTCTTTTAAAAGGGGATGTTATTCCGAGTGTGATTCTGATGAGGTCACATTTTGGAAGAGACCAACTGTAGAGAGCGCGTGAACTTCCCTGGTACACATGGCTTTAGAAGGAGAAGAGTTCACTGTGTGAACGCAAAGCATTTCTTGAGGAGCGATGAAATTATTCTACGTCACAATGTAGTGGCACTTAAAGGCACTGTGACCTTGTCAAATGCATTGAAACCTGTGCAGCACATTGACGGACCTTAACGTGTGCACAGCAAGTGCAGCTTAGGAGGCTGAGGGTCCCGTGGTGGAATGGGGAAGGTGACAGGAGCCCATCAGTTTGCACTGAGAAGGCCTGAGCCACTGTCCTGCAGGGCTGTGGGGGGAGGAAAGTTACTGACTGATGTACCTGTGACAGTGAGGGCGCCTGTCACACTAAGAGCAAAGGAAACTGCTCAGAAAAGTGTGCTCCAGGTGACAGAGTGGATGCCCAGGGGGTCCAGGTAACAGTGCAGGTGTGGCTGCGCTGTGCACTGTGGTTACATAATCACGGGAGTGGGTGGGCACCGGTGGGAGCCAGACTGCTCACTGCAGGAAGGGAAATCATCAACAGTGACCTGTCAGAGTTGCCAATAGTGGTATGAAGTCAGGCGCGGTTTCATGGAGACAGACGACCGCACATAGAAACATTCGCAAACGTGCGTGTTCCTGCCCTGGTTCACGCGTGTGCGTTCTATTGCCCTGTCCGCTGACAGGGTTTGCAGGGATGCTGCCCCGTAGTCGTGAGTCTGCCCTTTGCCAAATATCGGCTTCTGTACCATTCTCAAAAATGACTGATAAACTGTTCTAATCAATCCCTACCAGAGCGATTTGAAAGCTCAACTCATTCTTTCTAGAATTATGTGAACATTTGCCATCTTTTGTGCTATGAACAAGCAATAGACAAGGTCACGCTGGGAGGCCCCTGAGGACGGATGGCGGTGACCTGGGCACAGAGTCTCCCAGGGAACCACGCTCTCAGTGCGGGGCTCACTCGTTCCAGGTGGAGATACCGACGGACAGTGAGGGTTCACGCCACCACCCACTGGGCACCCACGGGGGCGTCCTTTCTCCACCTCCCAATCCCTGGACAGAAGGACCCCCCCCATCTTCTCAGAGCCGTGGGGGGATCCACAGGGAAGGGAGGTCGGGCCCCAAGGGAGGGGACAATATAAGGAGAAAACATGTGTCCAGCACAGAAGGGGACCTGCCTTTCTGGGGGCGGTCACTGCTCTGGGCTTGCTCCTGATCTCAGAGAAGTTTGTATAAGACACAGGACCTCTGTCCTGACCCTAGAACAGCCAAGAGGGACATGGATAGACTCACCCTGGGGTGTCTGTGTAGAGCAAATGTCTGCCCTCCGGTGTTGAGGAAGCTAACTGAGAGCACACCTAGCCTGGCTTTAAGGCAGGAGACTGCTGGGCAGAGCAAGGGGTGCAGAAGCTGTCTCTGATGGCTCTGGTCACAATGTGGCCCCATAGTCTGTATCTGTCTGAACACCAGGGGGCGCTCCTGGCCTGTTCCTGAGGGTTCCAGGGTGATACAGCTGGTTGCAGCCACCTAGCTCTACTTGTGCCCTCTGCTCAGGGCCCACAGCTGTGACCTCTCCACCCCTTGGTTCTCACACACCCCTAACCCTGCCACCTGCCTCCCCAGGCGACCTCAGACAGAGGGGCCTGTCTCAGGGACCAATAAGGAATCAGAAAGGTGAGGGGCCTCGTTTGCATGAGTGGGCCCTCCCTCTCTCAGAGTATGAAGAGGGGAAGGGAGAGGTGTGGGGGCAGCTCTGCTCCAGCTGTGGGAACACAGAAGGCAGGACTCAGGGATGGACTCCACCATGGCCTGGTCCCCTCTCCTGCTCACCCTCCTTGCTCACTGCACAGGTGACTGGATGAGTGGACAGGGGAAGGGTGCGAGGAGATGGGTTCCTCCTCTTGTCTCCAGACCCCTGATCACCATCTCTGTGTGTCTGTCTCCTCCAGGGTCCTGGGCCCAGTCTGGGCTGACTCAGCCGCCCTCAGTGTCCGGGAACCCAGGGCAGAGGGTCACCATCTCCTGCACTGGAAGCAGCTCCAACATCGGGGGTAATTATGTGTCCTGGTACCAACAGCTCCCAGGAAAGACCCCCAAACTTTTCATATATTATGATAGCACGCGTGAGTCTGGAGTCCCTGAGCGATTTTCCGGCTCCAAGTCTGGCAACTCAGCCACCCTGACCATCAATGGGCTGCAGGCCGAGGACGAGGCTGATTACTACTGCGCAGCATGGGACAATAGTCTCGATGCTCCCACAGTGCTGCAGGGCCGTGGGGAAGTGAGACAAGAACCCCCGTGTCATCTTTGAGCTGGGCGAGCACTGCAGCTGCTGCTTCTCAGCCTCAGCCTGTGCCCTGTGACTCCTGCTCATTGTCTCCTGCTGTCCTGGGCCCAGGTTCCCCCAGGGACTCTGTCTGGGAAGAAAGGATTCTCCTCTCCCTTCTGTCCTTAATGTCACTCACAGCAGCACTTTTCTAGACCAAGGGACCAACCAAAACTGAAAGTCCGTCTCCCTTTCAGCTGGGGACAGTGGACTTTGACACTCGTTCTCATTAATATTTCCTTGTGCTGTTCAGATAAATGAAACATTGTGTTGGGCCCCGGAGCCTACCGTGGGGCCTGAGCACCGCGTGTGCTGTGCGTGAAGGATGAGCCAGCGCTGCTGGTGTCTCGGATTGTAATGTACTTCAGTGAAATCAGTGCTGACTGCTTTGTTTTCTCTTCTGAGTTTTAGTACAAAATATAGTCTTAAAAAAGTATAAAATTAGAACCATTTGGTGGTGTCCAGACACCAGGGGAGGAAGGGGTGGGTCCACATGGGTAAAGGGCGTCAAAGGGTGCAAAGTTCCAGTTTCGAATTAAATGCTTCTGGGGACGTCACGGACAGGCCGGGGACCAGGGCGGGGATGCTGTGGCCGTGGGTGTGTGAACGCAGCCGAATGAGCGGACCCCAAACATTCTCAGCACAACAGTTAATAATAATTGTAACTGTGTTTAAGGACAGATGTCAACTAGACTCACTCTGGTGGTGATTTTGCAATATATATCCATAAAAATCATAATGTTGTACCCTTAAAACTAATATAGCATTGTATGTCATTTATACCTCAATAAAAAATAAAATATATAAAATGAATTAAAATCTTCTGTCCATAGAAATACCTGCATGGGGATGTTTAGAGCTGCTTCATTGACAGTCTCCCCAACCTGAGAGCAACCGAACAGCCGTGGGTGGGTGTGTATCCCAGCTGTGTGTGGGCTCGCCCAGGCTGGGAGCGGCAGTGAGGTCCTCCAACCAGTGGCCTCTTTTTAAGAGGCCATGGGATTCAGAATGTGATTCTAATGATGTCACATTTTGGAAGAGGCAAAACTCTAGGAGAGCGTGAACATCGGTTGTAAATTTGACTGTGTGAAAACAAAGAAGGAGCAACAGAATTATTCTATATGACACTGTAATGGCCCCAAATGGCTCTACGACCTTGTCAAATGCATTGAAAACTGTGAAGCACAACGACAAACCTTAACATGTGCACATGATATGGCTTTACGTGGCATAATGTCCCCACGTTTAATTCATGTCGTGTCAAATGACAAGATTCCATTTCTCTCAAAGGCTCATTTAGACATTGATTTCACGTTGTATATTATGCATGACATTATCTTTAGCCATTCATCTGCCCATCAAGGGATACTTAGGTGATTTCCGTATGTTGGCTGTTGTACAACAACGCTGTCCTGGACCTGGGGTTGCAGATGTCTTTTAGAGATGTTTTAGTTTTCTTCAGATAAACACCCACGAGCGGAATGGCTGGATCATAAAGTCGTTCTAGTTTTAGGAATCAAGCCCAAGGAAGGATGTGTAACCTGCTGAGCTGCAGAGACCAGCAGGGCTCTTAGGGCTTCAGGCCATGGTGAGGAGTGTGCGCTGCCACCAGCAGGGGGCGCTGTGGGACCGGCCTGTGCTCCCCACACAGCTGCTCAGCTAGGACCCTTTACTCAGGGGAGCCTGGGGCTGGGGGAGGGGCCGGAACTCACCGACTGTCACTCTGGTGATGGGTCCTCTCTGGCCTGGCAGGTCCTCTGAGCAAAGACCTTTGTGTTCCCTCAGCAGGGGCTTCCTCCCCAGGCCTTTTCTTTCTTTAATGATACTGTTTCCATTACCATTTAGTCCCCCTTAGTCACCCCTCCCCCCACAATCCCCCCACTGTTGTCCAGGTCCCTGAGTCCTTTTTCCTTGTTGCTCAGTCCCTCCCCCGTCCCACGCTCCCCCTTAGCTGTCACCCTGGTCTCCATCTAAGAGTCTGTGTCTACTTCCCTCGTGAGTTCAGGGTGTTCACTGGATTCCACACGTGAGTGAAATCATATGGTATTTGGTTTCCTCTGACTGGCTTATTTCACACAGCAAAATACTCTCCAGGTCATTCCATATTATTGTAAAGGGCAAAATTTTGCCCTTTTTTGGGCTGAGTAGTATTCCATTGTGTGAGTGTCCCATAGTTGTTTTATCCAGTCATCTACTGATGGACACTTTGGCTGCTTCCACATGTTTTCATGGGAAGCAATGGGGCCATGAACATAGGGGTGCTGATGTTCTTTCAAATTAGTGTTTGAAGTTCATGCAGATATGCTCCGTAAGGCCACCATACATTGACTGCACCCAATCTTGTCTGATCCCCATTATTTTCCAAGGGGAGAAGCCAACCTTCATCCCCTGTGTCTGGGGTGTGAGCTGAGCTCCAGCACCAGGGCTCAGGGAGGGGCTGGGTGGTCACACATTTGCATGGATGGCCCCTCCCCTGGCAGAGGGTGGGGAGAAAAGGAGGCCTGGGCAGCCCAGCCCCACTGTGGGCTCAGGGGCTGTGTGTCCACCATGGCCTGGACCCCTCTGCTCCTCGTGCTCCTCTCTCACTGCACAGGTAGGCACAGGCCTTACATAGTCCACTAACCGAGATTTGTCTTGTCTTGTTCACAGTAAACTTATGCTGGCCCATGTCCCATCCCTGATGAGTGTCTATGTTTCTGCAGGTTCCCTGTCCCAGCCTGTGCTGACTCAGCCGCCCTCCCTCTCTGCATCTCTTGGAGCCACAGCCAGACTCACCTGCACCCTCAGCAGTGGCTTCAGTGTTGGCAGCTATACGATATACTGGTATCAGCAGAAGCCAGGGAGCCCTCCCCGGTATCTGCTGTCCTACTACTCAGACTCCAACAAACACCAGGGCTCCGGGGTCCCCAGCCGCTTCTCTGGATCCAAAGACGCCTCGGCCAACGCAGGGCTCCTGACCATCTCGGGGCTGCAGCCTGAGGACGAGGCCGACTATTACTGTGCTACAGGTCATGGCAGTGGGAGCAGCTACAGTGACTCACAGTGGCTCAGATGGTGAGGAAGTGAGACAAAAATCCCTGGGCCCATAGACTGTGCCTTTGAGCTTCCTTTTGGGTGATGGCCCTTACAGGGGATGCTTCTCTGTGGCAACACCTGTCCTTGAGGAGGAAAGTGTACCCCACAGTTTAGGGCTGTCACCTAAGCCAGCATGGGGCATCCCAGGAACACACACCGGAGATCACAGAGCCTGAGATCACTGGCCCACAGTGTCTGGAGTAAATTAACAACAGGAAATATTTTTTGAACTAAAAACACTTAGCTTTATCCTCCAGTTTTATCTTCTTCTCTGCTCACACAGAAAACTTTACTTCTCACACTCATGAGCATGAAATGTGAGGGAATTTTTCATCATAGCAAGAGATTCTCTCAGACACCAGCTGTATTCCCTTTAATTTACCTCAGTGCTCACACTGTCTGCCTGGAGCCAGTGTGAGATGGGCAGGTTAGGGCTGCGACCCACAAGACTGTCCCCGCTCAGATGCCAATAACAAACAGGACGTCTGAAGACTGCCCCCAGTTTCTGTGGGATTTGGCTGCATCAGGAGGCTCCCATGATCCTGCCTTTGGGTGTGATTAGTTTGCTAGAGCATCTCGTGGACCTCAGGGGAACAGTTACTCTACCACATTATTAGAGAGCAGGATAAAGGATAGAGACGAACAGGCAAATGAAGAGGTGCATGGGTGACAAGGTCTGGGAAGGTCCTGAGCACAAAAGTCACTGTCCCTGTGAAGCGGGCATGTGTCAGCCTCCTGATGTGGATTCATTGGTCAAACCAGAAGCTCCAGAAGCTCATACAACGGGGAATTGTATGGGGTTTCATACCATAGACATGGTTAATTATGAACTCGTCTCTCAGCCCTCCTCTGTTGTTAAGAGAGTGGGAGTGGAGCTGAAAATGCCAACCTTCTGATCGTGGTTGGTCTCTATGGAGACCAAGCCCCATCCAGGAGCCCGCCCAGAGTTACCATGTGAGGGAAAGGGACACTAGTGCTACCCAGGGCTTTACAAGTGTTTCAGGATTTCTGCCTCAGGAAGTAGGACGGGTACATATATATATGTACATATATATGTACATATATATATTCCCGAATATATATTCGTGAGACGACCACTCCCCTGGACTTCTGAGAGGCGGGCAGGCGTGCCTGCACACTCGGGTCTGCACTGCTGCACCGGAGCCATGCGGTGAGGTTCACAACATAAGGGATCAACTTTGAATTCCCATGTAGCACTTCCGATTAGGGAGATGAAGGCAATTGTAAAAGCTTTGTGGAAAGTTCTCCTGGTAGTGCTTAGAGTCTTTTTCTATTGGCAACTTCGGGTTAGACTTTGCTGGGTTGCTGAAGTATGACATGCGGGAACTGAGCATTATGGACTCTGGCTTCTACTCCAGAGAAAAACAAACAAACAAAAAAAACCCCACAAAAACAGCAAGAACGCACAATCACTTTAGGGACAACTGAAAATTCCCTTCACGTCAGAAGCCTGAATTTTGTTTCTTACAAGATTTGTGTAACCAACTGCTTCGCAGGCGACAAGAACGATGGTAACAGTGGGTTTGACTGTTACAGTTACACTATTATCTCATTAATTCAAAGGCAGGTTACAAGAAGATGCAAATATGGCTTTTAATAGGGATGTTATACCTGAACTTGACACCAAGCTCACCGATTTGAGTTTTGACACACATCCCAAGGATTCTCGGAACAGGAGAATCCTTATACATTATAAACGTCATAAACATTATCAACGGCAGCACGAGAACCTTCTTGCACAGCAACTCCAAGCTCAGCTCTGTGACTTACCCTCCCAGGGGCAGGGTGCGGGTATCTTGCAGAATCTCCAATTCCCAATGAAGAATTTTACAGAGCTATGTATTCATATGGAACAATCACATGAGAAATATTTTTTGTTGGTTCATTTGCCTCTTCTAATTTTAAGGAAGCTTTTGTTCAAGAGATGTCTCAGTTATGGCCGTGGCTCTCTCAGAGCTGCTAGTCTTGCAGGTCTTCCCTAAAGTAAACCTCTTCGGAATCAGTCCTTTTTGTATGTGGCGCATAGGAAGATGGTCAGCCAGGACTCAGTGGGGTTGATGGGTGAATTGGTGCTTTGCTGCCACCTAGTGTCAGGTAGTGAGAGGTCCATGCAGTAAACAGGCAGGGAGCACTTCCAATCCTAACCTTCCAGTAGGGAAGCTCCTCCTGCTCCTCCTCAAGGTCCCTGTGACCCAGACCGACCTGCCACCTTGCTCCCAGCCCAGCCCCTCCTGTCCATGTCTGTCTGTGTTTGTGACTCTGCTGTCACTTCCATCCCCACTGCCTGATTTGGAGAGGCTCTTTCTGGTATCCGAGGGTCCAAGGAAGCCCCCTAACATGCTTCAGGCCAGGTAAAGCATCACAGGTATCAGCCCCTGCTCACAGCATTGATATGCCCAGAAGATGTGGAGGGAGGAGGAAGCTGCCTGAGGTGGGCAGAGGCCAGAGATCACATGACTTAGGGAGTCCGTGGGTCCAGGTCTCAGACCAGTGTGGGAGGTGGTCCTTGACAGGTCCTGTCCCCTTGGACCATCTTCCCGGATAAATTGCTTCTCTTCTTACCTGATGAGCTCACACCTGGGGGTCCCGGTGACTTGGAGTCTGGTGGGAGACCCACAGTCTTGGAGCTGGTGCTGAGGTCTCAGCAGCTGTGCTGCCCCCATGGGCCGGCAGAGCCCCTGTTCCTGTGCCCATGGTGGGACCCAGCAGCCTCGGCCTCTGTGACATAAAATCCCCGAGGATTCCTTTCTTCTCACTGGCTCCTTTGACTTCCTCATCTCTGGATTAGGACAGACATGTTTTAAATCCAGGCTCGTGCAAAGGAGGGGAATGCATTATCACTGCAAATGAGAAAAACACCCTGTGTGCTAGAAATAGAACTGCTAACCTTCAGAGATGAAAACACAATTCCACCAGGAAATGCGTACAAAATCTCAAGCTGGCAAAACCTTCTGAGGTAGAACAGCAAGAGGAAAACCAGGGACGGATCCATTGTGCTTTACCACGTTGTAAATGTTGTGCTCTTTGACAGACGATGTGGACAGAAGGGCAACCTCAGCCACAGATCACTTGCCAGTACTATATCTGATTAAAAAAAAAACTTTAATGCAGGTCAGTGCTGAAAAGAAGCTCCCGCAAGTATAGTATGAAGATGGCAAATAAGCACAGGGAGAAATGCTGGGCCTCAAAGGCGCTGGTGAGGTGCAGATGGAGCCACAGGAGAGGGCGCTACACTCCTGAGAGCGTCTGAAGTCCCCGGGACTGACCGTGCGGAGTGCGGGCCAGGACGCGGTGCAGTCAGGCTCTCAAGTCCCGTTGCTGGGCGTGAAAGTGACGGAATCGCTTTACAAGATAGTCTGGTACTTCCTAAAACGTCACAGGCGCGTTTCCCAGTGCGTACCACGCTGTGTGCCAGAGAGAAAGGTACACGCACTGCACGTGCTTACCCTGGGGCCACACAAGCATTCAGAGCAGCTTTCCTTCCAGTCCCCGCAAACACGAAAGGACCCGGATCGCTCAGAGGGAGGTTGTTGAAACGCACTGTGCCGCACCCACAGACTGGGTACGGGTAGCAACGAAAAGACGTGGAGATATGATACAGCGTGGATGCGGTTTTAAAATGCCAGATGAAATATAAAGACAGGACATAGTATATTATTTCCAATTTATGCAGTGCTAAAATAGGAAATTGAATGTTTGTGGGGAAAATGCAGATCAATGCTTGTCGGGGAACTGGGGAGAAGGGTCGAAAAAGAAAGGAATTCAAAGATTATGGCTATGCTTGTGAGGTTGACAGGTATATTCATTCTTTTGATATTTGGTGATTTCTCAGGTTTACATAAATGCCAAATTTTCGAAATGGTGCACCTTAAATGTGTGCAGTGGGTTGCCTGTCCAATACACGTCCCTAAACGGTCGTGCATGTGGGACGATTGTTCATCAGGACGGAGAAGGTTCTTTGCAACCTGGATCCCCACATGCTCCCTCGTCCAGCCAGTGCATTGCCATCCAACCCTGCGACACACAGTCTGTAGGCTTTGCCTCAGTGCCTCACGTTCTCCCGAGTCTGAGCATTTGCCAAGCCTGGTACACCGTCTCACAAACCTGCCCGACTTCTCGAAACGCTTTGTTCTCCAGGATGACCCCATTGGGCAGTCTAAGCCCGATTCCAGCCCCTCCCTGGGGCCGTGGTCGAAATGGCAGCTCAGGTGTGGCTCCCAGAGCCCTCTGCACTGTCCCTCCTACAGCCTTGGCCCGGTGCGATGGTGGTCCCGATTTCCACGGCTCCTTCTCCTCGTCCTCCAGGAGACCCATCACTGGAAAAGGTGGTTTGTTTATATCGGAGACCTGGGGGGTGGCACGTGGTGTGCCCGGGGACCTCTGTGGACCGACAGTGACCAGGTGTTTCCTTCCACAGGTGAATTCTGAGCAGTGAGAGCAGGGGGGCTGGGGGTCCACCAGGGCCAGGCAGTGGGTGCCTCCCGCTGTGGCTTGGGGCCTGTGGTTACTGATGGGGACCCTGCAGCTGCATCCTCACTGGGCTGGGCAGAACCTCCTGCTCACTGGCCTGTGTAAGGTCCCAGCAGCTGCTTCTGTCCTAGACCCTCCCAGGGGGCAAACCCAGTCTCACCCACCAGTTCCTCTGTCCAATCAGCTAGGCTCACACTTGGCTGGTTCTCAGGGTGGAAAAGGTTCATCATCATCGGGGCAAACAAATAAGTGTGAACAGCTCCTCCTCTTGCCAGCCAATGGGGAAGATAAAAGAGGCCCGGCCCACTTCAGACCTCACCTGGGGCCACAGGAAGCTGCGTGCACCATGGCCTGGACCCCTCTCCTGCTCGTGCTTCTCTCCCACTGTGCAGGTACGGCGAGACTTCAGGTGTCCAGGGCGATCCACCAATACTCTGTCACCCCTGAGGCTAAGATCCCTAAATGGCTTAAACTTTATGCCAATCCCAGCAGCCACGAGTGTCTTTGCTTGCAGGTTCCCTGTCCCAGCCTGTGCTGACTCAGCCGCCCTCCCTCTCTGCATCTCCGGGAGCCACAGCCAGACTCACCTGCACCCTGAGAAGTGACATCGGTGTTGGTGGATACAGGATATACTGGTTCCAGCAGAAGCCAGGGACCCCTCCCCGCTATCTGCTAAACTACTACTCAGACTCAGACAAGGGTCAGGGCTCCGGGGTCCCCAGCCGCTTCTCTGGATCCAAAGACGCCTCAGCCAACGCAGGGCTCCTGACCATCTCGGGGCTGCAGCCTGAGGACAAGGCCGACTATTACTGTATGATCTCGCACAGTGGTGCTCCTCACAGTGACTCACACAGATGGGGAAGTGGCACAAAACCCTTGGCCTGCCCATGGTGACTGTGGGTGGAGGGAGGTGGAGGTGAATGAGGGTATAGAGGGGTAAGTGGAAACGGACAAAACACAGTTAGAAATGAACCAGTTTTTAAAACACCAGCTTTCTCAGAGTCTTGTTCAAGATAATGTAATCTTTTAAAGGTGAATTGCATACCCGCAAACTCTTCTTGGACGTGTTGCTGATTCACAGTGTGTCTCCTAGACTTTCCTCCGCAGCACAGACTCTGCTCGTCAGGGATCCGGGCAGAGACATCGCTGTCCCTCGGAGGCTCCTGCACTCAGGCGGGCCCAGGGGAACTGCGTCCCAGGGACCAGGGCCTGAGATACGAGATGCTGGGTGAGGACGCAGGCCGGGGAAGTCGGGAAAGGAGAGAACCTCACAATAGACGGGAAGTCATAAAAAGAAACCAGGTGAAACTGTAGAACCGAAAATGCCATAGATGTAATTTAAAAAGACGCCTCTCTGGAGGGAACAAGAACATGGAATGCTTATTTGTTATTTTATGGATCTGTCTGTTATATATTTACAGATTGGTGGTGCAAATCATTCACGTCATCATAATTATTCCCTAGACAATGTCAGCAGGGGGCACTGTGGGTCATCTCAGAGCTACAATGGCTGAAGCCAACTCCAGTGGTTCTGATTAAATGGGCCTTGGGCTGAGGCTCACGGCCTGAGTAAGAGGTGACAGCAGGTGCTTCCTCCAAAGCGACTGACTCAGACTCAGGAAGACCCTAGCCTCCTCCTGAAAGTGAAGCTACAATCTGCATCCAGGACCCAGAACTGGACGGTGCTGTGAGCTCATTTTGTACACGGCACCACCAAACACACGCTTCACCGGGGGAGCTGAGGAGGAGATAAAGGGACACCCAGAGACCATCGCCAGACCGAACCCAGGGGATCTGGAGAGTGTGCGCCATGGCCTGGACGCCTGTCCTCCTGCTCCCCGCCCTCACCCTCTGCCCAGGTCCGGGGACGCTTTGGAGACCAGCCTTTGGAGGGGTCCCTCTGCCTTTACTCCTCATTCCTGACATGTGACTGTATTTATTTCAGGGTCCACTTGTCAGGCTGTGTGTCTCAGGAGCCCTCTCAGACTGTGTCCCCAGGAGGGACAGTCACTCTCACCCGTGGCTCTAGCAGTGGAGCACTGACCAGCAGTCACTATTCATACCGCTCTCAGCAGAAGTCTGGCCGAGCACCCAGGACAGTTCTGGACGCCCAGACCCCCCGCCTTTGACCTCAGGGGCCCTCCTCGGCAACAGCGCTCCCCTGACCCTCTTGGGGGCCTGTCTGGGGGACAAGGGTGGAGCAGTGCTGCCCATTCCTCTGCAGTAGTGACCGCCACAGTTACAGTGTGAGAAGAGGTGCCGAGGCACCACCTGCCCTTTGCAAAGCTGGGCACAAACATGGTCCCGGGACATGAAATTACGTGTCCCGACCCCTGAGCTCGCAGGGCAGCCAGAATGCTGAGCGTCCAGAGACAGCAAAGGTATTACTGACACAGCGTCCGGTGACTCTGTGGGTCCCAAACCATTTCTCCTAAAGGTCCTGCTGCTTGTTTGCAACGTGTCCCCCAGGCACTTGCTGCAAACGGGAGTTTGTACTTGGACGCATCTGGTTTTCCTCATTCAGCTGATGGTCAGTGTGTCTAAATTTTCCCGTTTAGGTTAATGTGGGGACAGGGGTAATGAGGATCCTGCACCTCACGGGGACCGTGTCCTGCAAGAAACCGTGCCATGAATTCCTTTTTCTCTGTTGCAAGCAAAATGTATCCAACAAACATAAAAAATATGTTAGAAATATACTGATCTTTGCCAACCAAAAAATTAATGACATTGTTGAAATGCTAGGTTGGTGCCCAGGGAACAGCATTGCCGGGCAGGGAACAGCATTGCAGGGCAGGGAACAGCATTGCAGGGCAGGGAACAGCATGCGCAGTGTTGGGAGCTGGAAGAAACCCCGTGCAGTTCACGCAGAGGAAGGTGAAGGCCGAGGCAGGAGGAGGGGAGCTGGCGGAGGGAGGCAGAGACGTCACACCATGTACCCGAACGTGGACACAAAATGGGGAAGGTCCGAAAGGCAGCGGCTGGGTGGAGGTAACGGGGGCGCCCAGGCCGTACCGTGTCCCTGTTTTATGGGACACAGTGTAGACTCCCAGCCCCACCCTGGGAAGGAGTGGGGACGGCAGCGATGGGGCAGGTCAGAGCGGGCGTCTCGTGGGCTAAAGACCTAAGAGAGCGGAGAAGCGGGAACGCTGCCTCGGGATTAATGCCAACTCAGTCAGGCCCATGTTATCAGCATCACCGTCACCGTCACCGTCATCATCGTCATCTGACTTCAGTGCGTGAAAGATGAGAATGCTCTCTTTTTAAATCTCGTTAACACAGTTCATCATTTGCGTTTTGTAAGTCACTACTGATGATTTTTATAAATAAAATTAATAACCAGGAAAAGTTTTAAAATGTACAAAATAGAGAATACAATAAGAATCCCCTGTATCTATTAACTAATTTTAGTAATTACTCAGTTTATGATCGACCTTGATGTTGGTCCCCGCTCCCATGCGTAGAGGGTAGATTATGAATTGAAAGAAATTCATCATGGCTCTCCATTTATTTCCTTATCCATTTTTGGTGTGTACTTAGTTTAATGCACTGCAGAGGGAGAGGGCGGGGAGAAGGGTGACAGGTTACAGTGAGTTTAGCTTTCCTGTAACTAGTCTCTGCCCTGGTGGGTGGCAGAGGGAACGACAGACAGGAAGACATCAAAGCGTGAGCGGGAAATGCGACCCGGATTTCTGCGTCTGGGGACAAGGGCTCTAGAACCCTGGAGGCAGGGCTCGTGACCACGACCTGGTAATGAGAACCGGCAACAGTTAAGAACATTTAAAAAAAAACCCGAAAACTCAGAGTAGCTTTCTGAAAATCAAGCACAGAGACTGACAGTGACATACAAGGTAATGTGGGCGCCTCTCCGCTCCGAGGCTTTCTGGAAGCGACCCGATGGCCTGGCTGGTCTACTGTCTTCCGTTTAAGCCGTGTGCCCGACCTTCCAGCAAAAGGCTGACACCCACACTTCAAGAGGTGCTCCTTCAGTGTGGCACCCCACGTCCTCAGCTCCCCAGACACATCTTCAGAGGTGTTGTAGAATCCGCTGGGGGTGTACTTGGCAATGAATACCTGATGGATGTCCTTCCTGCAGATGTGAGCGGGTTCTGAGTTGTTGCTGTTCCTTAGAAGGACACACTCTCCATTGGCGTAAAGAAAAGTACTGCTTTTGAGGTCGCCGCAGACGATTTTGGAGCTGGCTCTTGGCCCCAGGGGTAGGGAGGTGAATGCCATCCTGCTCTCCTGTGGAATCCTTGCCCACCTGTCTCCGCCCCACGCTCGCCCACACCCTCGGGGGCTGCCTGCTCTCCGGGCCAGGTCTGGTCAGGGCCAAGGTGGGCACAGAGACAGAAAGGCAGGGCTGGGCAGGCCAGGTGTCACAAATTACGGTTTTCTAAGCTCTCCAGAAAACCAATGTGATCCAACATTTTCTTAAGCTTTATTGAGGTATGATTTTTTGATTGGGTATAATTCACATTTTATTTCCAGGTTGTCAACATCATGATTCAATATTTGCAAACATTGAGAAATGATCATCACAATAAGTCTGGTTAATATCCTTTCCCATACATGGTTACAGTTTTTTTCCTCTTATGATGGTGACATTAAGATGTGCTCCCTTGGTATCGTGACTTTCAAACGTGCTTTTATCCACTGCTGTCACCATGCGGCGAATTGAAACCCCGTGACTCATTTCCTGCATACCTGCAAGTTCGAACCTTTGCCCTTCTTCCCCGTCTCCCCCACACCTGTGCCCAGCCTCTGGCGGCCACCAACCTCCTCTCTGTAGCTGCGACAGTTTCACTTAGTTCCTGGTCTGGTTTTCACTCTGTTCCCTCAGATTTCACACAAAGATCTTTTCTACATGAGAACAGATCTTTTCGTAGATCTCTATGTGCGATCGTTTGCTATTTGTCTTCCTCCCTAATTCAGTTTTTGTAGCATCATGTCCTCAAGGTGCTTCCGTGTAGTTTCAATGACAGGATTCCATTCCTTTCCATGGGTGAACGTTATTCCGTGTATAATATTTATATAGCATTATATATTGCTCATAAATAACATTTTACTTATCCATTCATCCACTTAAGGGTACTTTGGTTGTTTTTATATCTGTTATTGTAATAACGCTGCCATGAGTATGGGGGTTACAGATATCTTTTCAAAATAGCGTTTTTCTCCAGAGTTGGATCATAAGGCCTTTTTTTTTTTTTTTTTTTTTTTTTTTAAATTAGACCCTGGATGTGGGACTAGAGACAGAGGCCCAGGGAGCCACAGAAACCAGCAGGACTCTCAGGGCTTCTGGCCATGGGGAGGAGTGTGCTCTGTGGCCAGCAGGGGGTGCTGTGGGAATGCCCTGGGGTCCCCAGGCAGCTGCTCAGTGAGGACCATTCAGGCAAAGGAGCTGGGCGGGGGTGGGGTGCGGTTGTGGGGAGACCCACCCTGTGCTCACTGATGGTTACTCAGCAGCCATGTCTTCTATGGCCTGTCACAGTCCTCTGAACAGAGACAGTTGAGTTTCCTCAGCAGGTGCTCCTTCTAAGGGCTGTTTTACCAGCTGAAATCAACCGTCATTCTCTTCACTCTGGGGTGTGAGCTGAGCTCCAGCACCAGGGCTGAGAGAGGGGCTGGGCAGCCCCTGGGTGGACACACATTTGCATGGATGGCCCCTCCCCCGGCAGAGGGTGGGGAGAAAAGGAGGCCTGGGCAGCCCAGCCCCACTGTGGGCTCAGGGGCTGTGTGCACCATGGCCTGGACCCCTCTGCTCCTCGTGCTCCTCTCTCACTGCACAGGTAGGGACAGGCCTTACGGAGTCCACTAACCTAGATTTGTCTTGTCTTGTTCACAGTAAACTTATGCTGGCCCATGCCCCATCCTGATGAGTGTCTATGTTTCTGCAGGTTCCCTGTCCCAGCCTGTGCTGACTCAGCCGCCCTCCCTCTCTGCATCTCCTGGAGCCACAGCCAGACTCACCTGCACCCTCAGCAGTGGCTTTGTTGTTGGTGGATACTACATAAGCTGGTTGCAGCAGAAGCCAGGGAGCCCTCCCCGGTATCTCCTTTGGTATAAATCAGACTCAGAGAAGCACCAGGGCTCCGGGGTCCCCAGCCGCTTCTCTGGATCCAAAGACGCCTCGGCCAACGCAGGGCTCCTGACCATCTCCGGGCTGCAGCCTGAGGACGAGGCCGACTATTACTGTATGACTGGGCACAGTAATGCTCCTCACAGTGACTCACACAGATGGGGAAGTGGGACAGAAACCTCAGCCTAACAGAGTGGTGGTTCACAGCAAATGAACATTTAAAACCAACTCCTCTATTTGCAAACTTTACTTGAAAGTATCTCCTGGTTTACAGTGGGTCTGGTCTCCATTTTTTATTCCATGTTTCTGAAGTCTCAGGAAAAGAGAACCAACACAGAGTAAATGACTCATTATGTCACCGAAATGTTACCTGTTTCCCAAGTGTAATACAACCAGAGCATTTGACACTGCTGTTTTTCTGTTGAAGCAAGGAGACAGCTCTTTGTCCCCAGAGCCCGGGGACCTTCCCAGGGGGGTCCTGTCCACCACAGCAGGGACTCCTCTGACCTGGAGGGCAGAGCAGTGACCTTCTCCTTCCTCCCAGGCTCCCGTGCCCAAGGCTGGCTGAAAAGCACTGTGTAGCACTGGCGAGGTGCTAGGAAGTGAGATCCTTGGCACAGACTCAGGCCCAGGAGGAATTCCATGCACAGAGCTGGCCTGGAACCTTTCTGCGTACCTGAGCCTTCAGCTGAATCAGGTGAACAGGGTTGTCAAAGGGGCCATTTGTGGCCTGTAGCCCGGACATGTCTTCTTGGGTCATGATGGGGTAAGAATGCTCGGCTGTTGCTGGGGAAATGCTGAGCCTGCTCCAGGCCCGTGGGTGAAGCAGGTCCATGGATGAGGTGCTCTCACAGCTGCCACCACTCAGGACCATGGGGACACCTGTGAGGGGGGTTTCCTGAGCCCACAGGCACTGACTGTGTCCCCTTGTCCTCTCAGACCCCACTGGAGTGGTCAACACTCCGGGGTGGGGGCTGGGCTGTGGGGCAGCAGGAGCGGGTGCTCCCCACTCTGTCCCTGTGTCACACACCCCCCGTGGAGCCATTGATGAGCCCAGATCCGATGTGACATTCTCCTGAACATATGTCAGCAAACACATTGACTGTTGCCATGGTAATGATCCCAAAATCTCAGGTCAGATCACCTACTCGACCTTGGGACCTGGGACAAAGGTCCCTGACAGTCATCCCTCTTCAGCAGCTCCTACTGGGTGCTCACGGCCCCTTTGACCACCTGTGATGTCCAGCCTGAAGAGGAGGCTGATTAGCACCGTCACAGGACTGAATAAGCCCCGGCCACAAAGAGCTCCCATGCCACGTGGACGTGAAGGACACAGCTGCCCTCCCCTCTCTAGTGACCCAAAACTGTCCTGTCCCCAACTGTGACCAACACTCGTTCGGGCTTTGGCTTCTGTCGTCACTTGTGCTGTCCACCCAGAGACCTCAGGGTCTCACCCGTGTCTGTCTTTACGGGCTCAGCACATGTGTCATTTGCTACGTGGCTTCCTAATGGGAACAGGATCACTGTGTACCCGGTTTCGGAGTTCCTGGAGGCATGACAACAAAAACAGGGTGCCCACACCTGCGACCTGGCTTCCCTGGGGCCTCGGCTCCCAGGCAGGAACCCAGAGACCTTGGAGTATTAGCGAATACTGTGTTTTCTGTCATGGCCACACTTGAGAAACGATTTGCACGAAATTGCAAATTAGATTTGGCCAGCTTCTCCTTTTTATATTTCAAAACACATTACCTTAATCAAAATCACTGGGCTAATTGTTCTGTAAATAATATGCAGCTTATTTTGAACCTGCAATAATACCAATACCGGCTGTATAATTACAAGTGAGTGAAAACATGCCAAGTGTTTCTACTGTGATGTCTGATAAAATGAGAAATGAGTTCTGTTTACTTTGGTGTTTTCCATGACAGCTCTTTAAGTTCTTTATCTCTGTAGTCTCAAAGCTCAAAAACACATATCCAGACTCAGGTGTTCTTTTTTGTTAACTTTAGTAAACAATTTAAGTGCAAAATAATAGTGAACACACAGCTTAAAAGAAAACAGAGGAGAAAGAAACATTCCCCAACATACTTTGTGAGACTATGTTTTCCTGGTTACTCTAACCAGACAAATGCTCACCCAGGATTCCAGCCACTCAGGGGTGAGCTGAACTTGAACTTCATCACTCAGCCATGAGACTGAATGCAGTGGCACAAGGCAGAGCTAGTGTGCTCCCCTGCGCCCCCTGATGGTGAGTGTGGGGACCATTGAGAGCGCAGCCTTGACTCCCACCTGCATTAACAGCCTTGAATAAGGGGTGCAGGGTGCTGTGGGGGGAGAACAGCTAGCACTGCAGGGTCCCCTCCCGTCCCTGGTATCAGTGAGGTCAAAGAGTGTAGTGGGGAGTGAGCCCAGAAACTCCCCTCAGCCCTGAGCTTCTCTCCATGAGGTCCCAGAGACCAGCGGTGGATTTATCTCTCACCCTGCTCGAAGGGAACCAGCAGGTGACATTCACTGCCTCGCTGTCCCGGGGAAGGTGTCAAGCACAGAGCGTGGAATCAGGGCTCCACCTTTGCTGTGGCCAGTGGGCGCTGAACATCCACCCCTGACCTTCTGTGCTGCAGCTCAGCAGGAGGGCGGCCTGATGGAAGACAGAGGAAATGGGACTCAGGGGCTCCTCCTGTGACGCCCCCAAAGTCCAGGATCCAGTAAAACCCCCACTGGATTTTTCAAGAAGCAGGAAATAAAACCTTGATGAGAAAAGAGAGCAAGCTGACACAAACACTGAGATGACTGCGATGAGGACCCACGGGGAAAGATATCAGTCTGGCAATGACCCTGAAATCCGGGTGAAGGGCAACAGTGATGGTTCTTGGTACAAATGGAAAAGGAGAAAACTCAGAATTTAAACAGAAGTCATGAAAACAAATCAAGTGGGAATTATAGAACTGAAAGCACAAAACGTAAAATTAAAAAAGAAAACTCTGTGCAACAAATCAGGAATAGGTCAACTTCTTTCGTTTATTTGTTTGTTTGTTTATTTATTTATTTATTTATTCATTCATTCATTGAAAAAAGGAATCATGCTTCCACAGTTCCCACCAACCGGAATGTTCCCCAGAGCATGTCAACAGGGGGCGCTGTGGGTCTTTTGATAGGTGCATGGCTGAAATCACCTAATAGAAAGGGCCCTGTGCCCACATTCACGGCCTGAGTGAGACCTGACAGACAGCAGGTGCTTCCCCTCAAGGGACAGATGGACAGCTCACACAACCACTGCGTTCTGCTCACAGGAAAGCTAAGAACTGTCCTGAGGACCCCGACTTGGATGGTGTTGTGTGATCAGATTTGCATAATGCCCCACCAAACACACCCCTCACCCAGGGAGCTGAGGAGGAGATAAAGGGACACCGAGAGAGCAGGGCCAGACCGAGCCCAGGGGATTGGGAAAGTGTGCGCCATGGCCTGGACGCCTGTCCTCCTGCTCCCCCTCCTCACCCTCTGCCCAGGTCTGTGGGTGCTTCAGAGACCAGCCGTCGGAGCGATCCCTCTGCCTTCTTCATTCCTGATGCATGTCTGTTTTCATTTCAGGGTCCAGGTCTCAGGCCGTGGTGACTCAGGAGCCCTCGCTGACTGTGTCCCCAGGAGGGACAGTCACTCTCACCTGTGCCTCCAGCACTGGAGCCGTCACCAGCAGTCACTACCCATACTGGATCCAGCAGAAGTCCGGCCAAGTCCCCGTGACACTGATTTATCATACAAACAGCAAACACTCCTGGACTCCTGCCCGGTTCTCAGGCTCCATCCTTGGGGGCAAAGCTGCCCTGACCCTCTCGGGGGCCCAGCCCGAGGACGAGGCTGAGTACTACTGTCTTCTGTGGTACAGCAACCATCACCACAGTGACCCACGCAGCGGGGAAGTGAGACAAAAACCCAGGGCTCAGTGCACCCTCTGCTCCTCCCATCCCCCTGTCTTCTGCTCACAGAGGCTGGTCTAGCAAGTGTGGGCTGAGGAGGTTTGTTCTCCACGGCCCCAGGGGGTGCAATCAGAACGACATTGCTAAGCGGTGACATGATTGAACACACCATTTCTTGGAGACAAAGTCCTCTTTAAAACAGGAGCCAATATGAACAATTCCACAGGTAATGGACAGGACAGCAAAGGAACGGTCACTCCCTGCAGGACACACGCTCACACAGACAGTCAGGTCTGCCGTGGCTTGGCCGGCATTTACCCACCAGGACACCCTTCATAATCTGGTGTAAAGAAGCAGGAGGCAGAGCCGCCGGGCAGTGGGGCTGGAGCTGCCGTCCCCGAGGAGAGTCCTTGCTCGTCTTCCTTCTCCAACCCCTGCAACGCTTGAGGGCAGGGATGCCTAAACCTTTGTTCCGGGTCAAAGCAACTGCCTGTTCCAGACAACTCTTTGCAAAGCTAACAGGAGACAGGCAGCCTGACGACCGGGCTCACGATTCAAGACGTTCTTTAGACCTGGCCCCACCGTGTTTATTTACAGAATCACATCGCTTGTTTTCACTGCAGAAATTTCTTGGTTGGCTCATTAAAATACTTCCACAGAAATATGTTCCTTCTATTCATGTATTTATTCTCTCCCCATATGGGGTGATGCAGTTCTGGGATGAAAGCAGTTATATCACTGCCTTCACCCCATAATTGGACCCATTGTGGTGTTCTGCATGAAACTATGTCCCAGGCTTACAATTGTCCTTTATCCCAAATAAATGCCTGTAGCCTCTCACATTGGCTTTTAGTTTCCAGTTGAACATTAGTGACAATATACGGCTATGATTATGAAGAGAAAGGTTAGAGTGAAACATAGTAGAAGCATAATAAAAACATAGATGACATCTTGAGAAGGACATGGGTTTGGAGCATATGGCCACATGGAACTGGTTTCTGCTACACCCTACGAGGCAGAAACCTGGACCAGGTGCTCAGCAAAGGGGCAGGGCATCCAGAATGGGAGGTGGAAGAAGAGGACAGTGAGCATCCTTGCAGCTTCAGTCCAGCTCTAGCAGCTGAGCCTGTGGTTCCTCCCAAGCACAGCAAGTTGCCATCCAACTCCCTCAGGAAAACAGACCAATGGGATTCCCAGAGCACGTCCTCCTGGGCCTTACGTCAGAAGTTAGAGGGTCCCAACAGAGCCAGCGATGACAGCAGCGGATGCAGGGCCGCCCTGCCGGGAGGGCTTTCAGAACTGCTCCTGCCTGGCCCAAGGGCTGAGAGTCGTCCCCCAGTGGGTCTAAGCTGACTCCTTCTCTGGGTGTGAAGTAGGGTGAAGGGTTGTTGTGCCTCCTGTAAGGACAGTGCTGGGAATTGGGGGATGGGGGGCTGTTGGACCAGTATTGAACCCCAAAGGGTCCAGAGCTTAGTTTCAGTTCAGCCACTAGGGTTCACGTGTGGTGGTTCACAGGCGATAGACAGGAGGTGGGAGGGAGGAGAAAGGACCCAATGCCCACACCAAATACCTTGAATGAGATACAAAAGATTTTCCCTTAATTATTGTAGAGAGGGTGTGTATGAGAGATTTATCATCAGACAGGGACCTCACCAGATGTGTACATGTGAACTGTAACTGGTAATTCTGCAAAGAGTGCAATAAAGTGAGGATAAATAATAGACCACAGCAGAGGGGGAACCTGCGTGGTCCAGGTTGAGTGTAGATGGGAACCTGCCCGTAGCCACTGGGAGTGGGACAGGGAGGTGTGGGGACTGGAGACATACTGCGTGCAGGACTTTGAGAACCACAGCGTCATTGGAATCTGAGAGGCACGTGTATCTCAGCTGTCAGGAATGAGACCTAGGCGAGGCCTCCATCCTGGAGTGACGGACGGGACTGTGACTGTACACAGTGGATCAGAATCACAGTATCGGGGAGTGAGGTCCTAGACATGGGGATACAGTGAGTGACCTGCTGAGCTGCAGGGACCAGCTGGGTGGGCTCCAAGGCCTTTAGGGAACGTGGAGATGTGTGTCCTGTCATCACCAGGGGGCGCTGTGGGACTTTGCTGTGGTTCGTGCCCAGCTGCTCAGGGAGGACTGTTCACTTGGTGGGGCCTGGGTTTGCAGGCTGCGCTCTGTGCTCACTGCTGGGGACCCAGCATCTGCGTCCTCAGTGGCTTGGCAGAGTCCCCTGTGGAGGAACTGTTGTGTGGTCTCAGCAGGTGCTTCCTCCCAGGGCTCTCCCAAGGGGTCAAGTCACCCTCCATCGCCCTCAGTCTTTGGTGTGAGCTGAGCTCAGGGCTCACAGGGGGCTCAGGGAGGGCCTGGCCAGCTAGCCACTGGATGGACACACATTTGCCTGGATGGCCCATCCTGTGGCAGAAGGTGGGGAGGAAAGGAGGCCTGGGGCAGCTTTAGAAGTTGGTCTGAGGTTAAGGAGTCAAATCTAGGGGTCACAGCAGAGCCCACCCATCCCTTGCAGGGACCTGAGGCACCCTGTGTCCCTGAGACAAGACACTGCAGGTGCTGTGTGAAGGCGCAGGTCTGGGAGGAATCCAGGCACAGAGCCGGCCTGGCACTTTCACAGGTACCTGAGTTGTGATGTCAGGGAGAAGGGTGTCAGGCAAGAATCGGTGTGCAGAAGGAGGGCCTGAGGACCTGAATCCCCTTTGTGGGATGTGAGAGGATGAAGCAGAGGCCCCGGCATTGCTGGGACAACTGTGAGTCTGCTCTGGAGAGGGTGGGTGAAGCAGGTCCCTGGATGTGACTTTTCTACAGCTCATGCCTCCAAGAATGCATCGGAATTTACGTGGGTGGTGTTTCCTGAGTGCGCGACAACTAGAGTGTGTCCTACCCTCTCCTCTGTCCCACTGTAGCTTTCAACCAACCCAAGTTCACAGGGGGACTTTGCAATATCAGGGAGCACAGCCTCCCCAGGGTGTGCACAAGGACACTCCAACCAGGAAGGCGCTGCGGAAGCTCTCACCAGGGGAGAGGCAGAGTCACTGTGGGCACCTCTGACGCAGGTCCAGACCCCCAGGCAGAGCCCCTACTACGTGACCTCACGGCATGGTGGACCCTCTTGAGTTCCATCCCGGCTCTCCAGAGTCATGGCAGTGCACACGCCGTCTGTGATCACACAGGGCTGCAGCCCGAGGAAGAACGAGGCTGGTGGTCACGGTCAAAGAGGCTGAGTACAACCCAGCAGGGTTCCTGGGTGACACAGGACCACCCAGTCCATGGAAAGTGCCAGAACCTCTGTCCTCCATCCCCCCCTAGTACACCCCCACACATCTGCCCGTCCCTGTGGGCAGCACCAGCTCCGGTTTGGACTCCCTGTCCCTGTGCTGGTGAAGTTGCAGGGACTGATGTCATTCCAACTTTAGGAATGCCACAAAAATCACTCGTGTTCTTCCTGATCGTCCAATGAAAAGAACATTTCTTTATCACCGGGAGCTACAAGATCCCCACCCTCAGCCTGACTGGGAATAGCCGAGAGAATCCCCACTTGTGAGAGCCAGGAGCTCCAGGTGCCCCAAGCCAAGTCCCGAATCTGTCCACTGAGCCTGGCCCAGGACGTGCTGATGACTCCGTGAGCTCTGACATCTGCACACAGCAGAGTGTTCTCTTTCTGCTGAGGGAACATCCTGGAGGGACTTCCTGCTTCCCAGGTACAGGAGGGGGCCCTGTCCCTTTAAGGCCCTGGCTGTCGGGCTCACAACCTTTACCAGTACCCAGTTTAACAACACAAATCCTAATTATTGAAAGGTTGTTTAAAAGCATTTGAGTTCATGCAAGTCTAGAGCCTATGACACAACACTCAATACCACCAGTTATCAAAATTCCATGAGAATATGGAGAAAACTTTTATTTTTCGTCAAGATCAAATTTGGAGCAGTTTTCCAAAAAGTTAATTAGTACTCATGTGGAATGAGAGCAGTAGGTTGAAAGGGGGAAAATAATATAAAAAAAGAAAGAATATTTATAGTGGTGGCTAATTTTCTAATCTTTATACTGAAAATAATTTTAAGATTAGACTAAAAAGGGGAAAAAGCAAAGAATCATAAAGATATAATATATTCAAAAGAGCAGAGAATAAGTCATCAGAATAGCTGTACATGGGACGTGAGGGCCTGGGTTGGAGACCAGGAGGACAGGACACTTCCTCTCTGACAGTGTCCACTGTAGTGACCAAAGGGACACAGCACCAGGAACCTGGGCGGTGAGGGTGGGAATGGAACAGCAGCGTCTCCAGCGCACCCCAGCAGCACGATGTCCCGAAATTCCCGCAGACGCTGTGTCAGTACAAACTGGCGGAGCACAGTGAGGGTTTTGAGCTGGGATTAAGATGTTGGTATGTGTGTAAGGTACCGCACAAGCTGAAGAAGCAAAGAAAGCGTCAAGAAAACCTGAAGTATCTGGCAACATAAACCCAGTGACTGTGTCCTGCATGTAGCCCCTGGAAGTCATCCGTTATCAGGAGACAATTAGTGTCTTAGTCCCAACGCCATGGAGAAACCCACTCATCCTCCTGGTCCTGCTAGTGACACCCTAAAGGCCCCAGTGCCAAATCAGGTGGCCCTGCAGGAGTGGGGGGTGTGGTCCAGGGGCCGGGGGGCCCTGATCAGAGACACGCAGGGGGCACTGTGGGGCTGGTCCTGCCAGGACCAGGGTAGGAAAAGGCTGAGATGGGAAATGCTCTACTGCCTCTAGCACACCGGGACGCAGACTTTCCCCACCAAAGTGTGGGTTTTACAGATCCCTGATTGTGTATTGATTTAAGCAGAATGTAGTGTCTCACACCCGTATCAGGGAGCACAGTCGAGAACCCGCGGCCCACTGTTTCAATGTACGCCCCTGAAGGCTGTCCTTGCACACAACCGGTCACCCAAAGGTCTGTCACCCAGCAGGTAGTTCCTGATGCCGGGGCAGGCTGCCCAGGAGGGTCCGTGACAGGTCAGGGCAGCAGCAGGGACACACACCCAGCTCAGCCGTGTCCGGGTCCAGATGGCTGACTGTTCCTGGGCCATGTAAGTTCACCACAAGCTGGACACCTCCCGTGTGCTGGGCGCAGGGGGAGCCGAGGAGCACTAGAGGACGTGACTGGGAAGACAGAGTCTGATTAAGTGTCGGAGTTCCAGCTGCTGCACCCCAGAGGAAGGAGAGGGGCTGAGAGTCAGGTCCGTGAGCAGGAGGAGGCGGTGGGTTGGTGAGCGATGAGCCTGGTGCTGGACTGAGACGGAGCAGGGCACGGGAGCAGGAAGGACAGATTTGCAGGTTTCAGAGGGAGGCAGTGAAGGATGGGATGTGGGGAGAGGGTGGTCCTTGAACCTGGGTGGGGGGGAGTAACTGCTCCTCCTGGTGGAAGGTCATGGGGCAGGTGAGTGTGGTTGAGCCCCAAGGTGCGGCCTGGGACGGAAACGTGAACCCCAATGCCCTGCTCGTTCAGTGGTGACTCAGGGAGGTTTGTTTTCCAGGAGACAAGTGGGCAATCGCTAGTTCTCACACTTTCTCTGAGGTTTATTTGACCCCGGTGTCACCAGGCTGACTTCCTCCAGGGAGCGAACCCTTGCGAGTTACCAGGCATCGGACCCCACAGCAGCCTGTCCCGTGAGGACCACGCAGCCCTGCTACCAATGAAACCGGGTCCCTGGTCTCCATGAGACCCCTCACAGCAGCACCGGGACACCGTCATTGTGCCCAGGGAGGGGACAGTCTGACACTCTGGGGAGTGTGGCAGCTGTCCCTGGGGTGGGAACTGGGTCTGTCACAGGCTGTCACATGGCAGGGAGACCCACGCCCTCATCAGAGAACAGAGACGGATGGTTTCCCCAAGCGCTCCCACCACGTGGGCCACTCTGCCTTCCATCCTCATCATCAGTCAACGGGGTCTGGTCTGTGGACACTGGAAACTGACCAGGGAAACCGGCAAGGTGGTTCCAGTCTCACTAATGAGCAGCTTGACCCAGTCTGACCTTTTTAATGTTCTGCAAAAGTTCGGTTCTCAGGAGAGCCACACCCCCCATCCGTGAGGAATGGTCTGAAATGAAGTATTCGTAGGAAAGGGAGCAGGCAGCAGAACGGCCGAAGTACGGCCTCCTTTCCCCAAGGGACTAACACGGGAAAGCAGGTTTACAAGCGCGATGGGGACCCTGCCCACATCCCCGGGCGCCTCTGCTTCGCCTGCCCCTCCCTCAGGCGAGGACAGTCCCAGAGGACCAGCACCAGGACCTCGGGCCCCACAGTCCTTGATGTGTCCCCCTCTGGTGTTCTTTCCAATGTTGCTTCCCCAGGTGACCTTGAAGTCATGTCGGAGGGTCCCCACTCACGGGGTCCTGGGGACAGGTGGTCCTGTCACCAGGTACTCAGACATCTCTCTCACTCCAATATACACGGGACCAGTGGGAATTACTGATTCAATGCGTAAAATAACGAAGATACCCGGTAATAGGTGAAGCTTGGCCAAGATTATATGCAAAAAAATATACTTACTGTCTGCTGAAAAACAGAAAAGGACGTTGAAAGAATGTATATATTTTGGGCCTTGATGAAGTAGTGATTCATTTCTAACAAGGAAGGAATCACAGTAAAATATAAAACTGTCCTGAAATAGGACTCACGCCGCCGTGGGACAGTCACTGCTCTGGACCTGACCCCGCTCCAGGGAAGACGAGGTGAGTGAGAGCAGCAGCCCGGTGCTGACCACGGACCAGGCGAGGGACTCGTGGACCCACCAACCCTGAGGCCTCTGAGTAGGACATGAACGTGTCCTGGAGTGTCGGGGATCCCCAAAATGGGGCACTGGGCCCACCACTAAGGGATCAGGTCAGGGACCAGGGCTGTGGGGAGGCAGGGTATGTTTGTGATGGGCCTCAGCAGCATGTCAAACAAGGGTGTGTCTACATCTGGGCACCAGAGGGCGCTCAGGGACTGTTCCTGAAGATTGGGGTAATCAGAGCTGGGACCTGTGACTTGGCACTGCCTGGTGCCCTCTGCTCAGGGCACACAGCTGTGACCTTGCCACATCCTGGGCCTCACACAGGCTCACTCCTAACCCCCACCATGAAATCACCAAGCACAGGTACCTGAGGGCGGGCCCAGGGAGGGATCTGAAATCCGGGGTCTCATTTGCATGAGTGGGCCCTCCCTCTCTCAGAGTATGAAGAGGGGAAGGGAGAGGTTTGGGGGAAGCTCTGCTCCAGCTTTGGGGCCACAGAAGTCAGGACTCAGGGATGGACTCCACCATGGCCTGGTCCCCTCTCCTTCTCACCCTCCTGGCTTACTGCACAGGTGACTGGATGAGGGGACAGGGGAAGAGACCTGGGGAGGACACTTTGGGGACTTCTTCCTGCTTCTGTCTCTGGACCCAGAGTCACCATCTGTCTCTGTGTCTCCCTCCTCCAGGTTCCTGGGCCCAGGCTGTAGTGACTCAGCCGCCCTCCGTGTCTGGGAACCCAGGACAGAGCGTCACCATCTCCTGCACTGGAAGCAGCTCCAACATCGGGGGTGGTTACGGTGTGAACTGGATCCAACAGGTCCCAGGGAAACCCCCTAAAACCATCATCTATGGTACTAACGGTAGACCCTCGGGGATCCCGGACCGATTCTCTGGCTCCAGGTCTGGCAGTGTCGGCACCCTGACCATCAGTAGGCTCCAGGCCGAGGACGAGGCCAACTATTTCTGTGCAGCATGGGACAGCACTCTCAGTGGTCCCACAGTGCTGCAGGGCCGTGGGGAAGTGAGACAAAAACCTGCTGTCCCCTGCAATTTGCTTCCCCGGTGCAGTCCCCACTCCTCTGAGAGGGTAGCAGCTTTATCAGTTGCCTTGGCCTGAACTCAGGTCTGAGTCCCCTGAGACCTTGGGACTTGACGGGAACATCTGTGCCATCCTTTGAACGCTGCCTCTGAGGCCTGTCTGTGGCAGCAACACATTGTGCAGTTTTCTCAAATGAGGGGAAGGTCCTGTGTGTGCGGGGGAGGCTGTGCTGGGAACAGCGTCCGGGATGGGTCAGGAAGGACCAGGGACACGGCACCCGGCTGTGTCTGCGTCGGTGCACATCAGGAAGGCCCAGTGTGTGGGCTGTCACCAACATGTCCCCACTCAGCCTCCATCACTCCTGACAGATCCACCCTGTGTGGCCCCGGATCCGGTCCTGGGATCACCTCTGGCAGCTCAGGCTCCTTGACCCTCACTGGACTGAGAGCTGGGGACAAGGGTGCCTCTTACCGCCACCCTGTGACAGTGGCCTCGGGGCTCACGCAGAGCTGCAGGCTTGTGGGACCTGAGACCAGGAGAAGCTCGTTCTCATCTCCCGGGAGTGGACGTCCCAGCATCTGCCTCTCAGGACAACCTGTGGCTTCTGCTTCTGCTACTTCCACCCTGGGCCAGGTTCCTCCAGGGCAGCCCCTGGGGAGCAGATGTGCCTCCTCCACCCGCTGTCCTCACTGCACCTCACCGCAGCCCCTTCCTAGACAACAGGTCTCAAACAGAACACGAAGTCAGCTCCCCATCAGCTGGGCTCTGCTCTGAAGCCCGGGTGCTGAAATGGGGGTACAATCTCTGGTCATTTCAGACCCAAACTCTGACTGGGCATGCTGTGTCTCTGTCAGTGACCACTGAGTATTTTCCTGGATGTTCCAGAGCTGCCACCCTCTCGTTGGCCCTCACTTTGAACTCCTGTCCCTGTAGCTCCCAGGGAGAGGCCTCTGTCCTGGCTGCACCGGTCCTGCAGCACCTCGGGCTGTGGTGGACATTTTGGGCTGGGGAGTGACCACGTGTCTGTTCCCATCAGTGCTAGGATCCAACCATGGGTTTCTCCTTGTTTGACTGCATTGGTAGTACTCGCCGCGTGGTGCTGAATGACACCGCAGGTGAGGGCACACTGGCCAGTTCCCCGTCTGTGTGGGAACGTCATCCTCCCGCCTCAGTAGCTGAGTGCTGAGTGTGGGGCTCAGTGGTGTGTGCAAGGAGGGAGTGTGAGTCCCCGCAGTGTAAACGTGCCTGCTGTCTACGCTGTGAGTTTTCATGAGAGATTTATTTCAGGCTTCGGTCAAAGGATTCTTCTGGAACTATTGAGCTGTTTTGATCTTACCCTTTGGTCTATTAATACGATGTGCTCTGTGAAAGGGTTGATCAACTGAACGGTCAGTTGGACAATGGACTCAATCAGGTGTGAAAATGGTGTGTCCACTTACCAGCCTGATGTTGGATCTGCGTTAATATTTAATTTAGAACATTTGGATCAACATGTCTCATTATAGTCTGTAATTTACCCTTTTCTGCATTGTTTCTATCCGCTGCAAGTATCACTGTTACACCTGCTTTCTACGGGAATCAGGAAAGCTTCCGCTGGTTCAAGGTGGGGAAAAGCGCATATGTAGCAAACACTTTTGAAAGATCCAGTTATAAGGTTTTTAGTGTTGGTTGCAAAAGTAACTTTATCTTATAATTTTTGTGTGTGGAATACTTGCATTATAAAATGTTCTGTTTTTCCTAAGGAAAGTATTCTTTTCACTCATTTCTGAAACCCCATGTATCTTCCTAGGAAACTATATATTGTAACTCTTGTAATATATTTTTCATTGTCATATTTTCCTCATTTCATTTAAATTTTCTACGGTATCAGTTTCTACTCCAAAGGTAGCGGTTGTTCTAACCTGCCGTTTGAAGGGGAATTCCACGTGCCACTTAGAGCTGCTGTTGGCGGTGTCTCCTTCGTCCACATTCGCGTTTATTACGATGGGGAGACGTTGTTTCTTGTGTGTCTTTTTCATTGTCTTTGTACGTGGGAGAACTCAATTTCTTAAGCTGGATTCTTATTCTCTTGAACATGTGGTAAATAGTCTACCAATATTTTAACAAATAAGTATGAAAAGATTAAAAAAATCCACAAACTAATGGAATCTCAGGATAGCCCAAATCTGAGAGCCCTTTCTTCACTTACTCACACGTCAACCTGAAGGTCAATGGCACTGAGAGAACCCCTATAATGAAGTCTTAACGTCTCCGGGGCTCCACTGGGCCCCAAGGAGGACCCCGACCCTTCCAGAGCCACAGCAGTGACAGCATCAGGGCCAGCCTGGGCAGTGCCACTCGGGGACATGAAATATAACACTGACATGGACCCTCAGAGATGGAAACTGGGAGGGAAAATGGGAAGAAACCATCTGTGTGTGGACAGAACGTAAAGACTTTGTCGTCCCTCAGTCCTCAGAGTCCCATAAGCTGCACAGAGTGCAGTGGGTGCCAGGAGGTTCATTCTCTATGCCGGGGCTCGCCCCATGAAAGGGCTGATGGGAATCTAAGAAGCAGTTGTTCTTTGGGAGACGGAACTTGGATGTCTTGGACCCTAGGAGAATAGCCTTGTTGTCACCACCTCCCCTGTGCCCCCATTGTCCTTTTCCTGCCTCTGGGATGCAACTGGCAATAGGGCCCCATATGCCAAGTGCTGAATCTTCTACTCTGAAGGCTGTGCCTTAGAAGGGGGTGGATCCTTCCTCCTGAGCTAATCCTCATCAGTGAGAAAGCCCCATGTTGACATCTGTCTGGGGTGGGAGTATGATCTACAAAATGCTCACTGTACTGCAGCCCCTGCATCACTGAAGCAGCAGAACTTCCTCCTCTAGAGCCAACACCGGTCAGGAAACCCGCATACAGGACCAGCCCAGGATAAAGGGCCTCTGAGTCCACAGGTCTGTCTCCTTGATCACGTCCACTCCGAATGGTCCGCACAGATGAATCAGGACGAAACCACATGGTATTCTCTGTCGGAAGGTGTTTCATAAATGATGACTGAGTTTGATGGTGGGCGAGTGTTTATATTGATTTGTCTTGATTGCCTGTTCTATTTTCAAGGCAGTTTCTGTCCAAATGATGTCTCAGTTATTGCCATGGCTCCCTTAGATCTGCCAGTCTTGCCTGGGTAGCTCTTTCTCTAAGAGTGTAATCTGCAAAATCACGTCTTGAAGTTCGGCCTTAGAGAAGGACAGCCGGGACTCAGTGGGGTGTTGGGTGAAATGGTGCTTTGGTCCAGCTGGCGTTGCACCTGGGAGGTGGACCCAGTAAGGGGCAGGGAGCACTTCCTGTCCCCGCCTTCCAGTCGGGAAGCTCCTGCTCCTGCTCCTGCTCAAGGTCCGTGTGAAGCACAGGCAGACCTGCCACCGTGCTCCAGCCCAGCCCTTGTATTCCCTCTCCAGCCTTTGCTGGGGACTTTTCTGTCACTTCTCTATCCTGTGCCTGAGGGGGAAAAGCCCTTTCTGGAATTGAGGGTCTAAAGAAGTCCCACAAGGTGCTTCAAGTCGGGTCAACCCCCAGGGTAGCATCACCTGCTCGCAGCGGAGAACCGTCCAGGCGAAGATGTGGAGGGAGAGGGAAGCTGCCCGAGGAGGGCGCAGGCGCAGGGCTGACGTGACTCAGCGAGTACGAGGGTCCGGGCCTCGGACCGGCCTGGGAGCTCGTCCTGGCCGGTCTCTGTCCACCTGCCCAGACAGACCTCGTTCCCTTCTTACTACTCCTCTTTCAGCACTCCTTAAGGAGACTGTTGTTTTCAGCCTGGCAGTGGTCAAACTCGGAGCGAATATAATCTAAACCCAAACCACATGCGATCATGAATACAGTCACACACCTTGTGATGGCGGATAGGACCCCTCATCACACTGCGGCCCCGAGGGTGCTATTGGGAACGTGACTCCACAAGGAAACACACGTACTGAGCAGGCATCACGGGGTGTGTTCAGCGGGGCGGCTCCTCCCCACACAGAGCCGGGGGGCCCTGGGGGCGGGCCCCTCAGAGCCCCGGGGACCTGGGTCAGTCTGTGCGGACCCAGGGCCGGGCACCCCCTGGTTCCTGCAGATACTGAGGTCATGGTTCAGTGTGTGACATTCCTGGGTGAGAAGGAGACACAGGTTCCTGGGGCCTCACCTGGTGCAGGAACCGAGAGGGGTGAGCACGGCTGAGGTCTCAGGAGGAAGGAAGGCCATCTGTCCTCACCCCAAGGTCAGGAGCACTCCTCACAGGCTTGGAAGGGCAGGTATGTGGCTCACTCTGATGGCAGCCTGCCCTGCTTACAAGGAAGGACATTCCTGGATCCAGAACAAAAAAGAATCTCAAGGGTTTCTGCAGAATTTTCTTAGCATGAGGGAACAGAGGAGAAGATTAAAGAGGAGGATGTTGTTGAAGGGCGTTGATGTGAGATGATGAGAACAGGCACTTCTTTGAAAAGTCGTGCAGTTTGGGTAAGTTCAAAATTTCCCACAACGTGTATATGTTAACTGGCTGTCCCTACCTAGGATGGCGTTACTTCTCCTGTTATCAGAGCCACTCACATTTGCCAGGGCGTGTGGCATCACTGTGGTCTCAAGCTTCAGTCCGTGTCTGCCAAACACACAGAGGAGGAGTTGGCTCAGGTGCCATGAAAGTGCTGGATTCAGGATGTTGATCGGACGGGAAAGGGAGGAAAGCTGGAGGTCTGAGAATGAGGGCAGGGCAGCCAGGTGGGCGTGGAGAGGACGGGGTCAGGCCACACAGCCTCCGGCGGAGACAGCTGAGGACACAGGGTTCCACTCAAACGGCAGGGAGAACTCGCCGGTCACTTTAAGGAGGAAGCACCTGCCTGAGACCAACGAGAAAGACCCCTTGGGACCCTGGGACAAGAGAGGGCTTTGGGGATCTGGTTTTCCAGGTCACAGTCATTTACCGAAAGGCCTTATGGGTGTAGAGCTGGGGGGACCGCTGGGCTCCTTGTCCACGTGAACCCCGTGTGCATCCAGGGCACAAGAGGAAGTGACGTTATCTGCATTCACCTGCCCAGCTCGAGCCACCTTTGCAACTGCACCATTCTCACAGTTTGTCAGGAAACTAAGACAGTGCAGGAAAACAAGAAGAATTAGAAAATGCAGGAATATTTCATTTGAAACATAAACAAGCGTTAGGACGCCTAAGACAAAGTTCTGGCAAGAAGATTGTGACACGGGGTAAGGAGAACACTGCAAGTGCGAGGGTAAGTCAGGTTCCAAAACAGAGAGGCATTCCACCTTCCACACGGGTGTGGCGAGGCCCCCACAGCCATTACGTTCTATCAAGCGTTCAATTCAGTCAGATCTCTACGAAAACTGTACATGGGTCCCATGCGTTAGAACGTTTGCTGCGTTGTTCTGCTTTCATGTGTCCCTGAGCGTTTTCCTGGAAAACCCCCTTTCTACGTCGTTTCCCTGAGATGCCCCTCTGAGCCCTCCAAACTGGATCAACAGTCCCATATTCTGTGACGTTAGAAAGGAGGCTCACTGTGCATTTGCTTTGCTCCGTCTTCACTGCAAGTGAAACCACATTAATTAGTTGTTTACATACATGTTTGCACCTGAAGGGACCCGTGGAACTCAGATGCACCAGTACCCAGTACAGCGTCTCAGAGTCTCAGCATCTGGGAGCCAGGCCCTGCATGTGTGAAGAGAGGCAGTGATCCGCTGAGCTGCAGAAACCAGCTGGGCGCTCATGGCTTAGCCTAGGGAGACAGTTGTAACCTGTGACCATGAGGGGGCAATGTGGGACTGCACTGTTGTCCCCACACAGCTACTCAGTGAGGAGACTATTCACTCTATGGAGCCTAGGCTTGGACGCTGGGCTCTGTGTTCCCTAATGGGGACTCACCATCCGTGTCTTCTGTGGCCTGGCCTATTCCCCTGAGCATTCGACTTGTGTGATCTCAGCAGGTCTTCCACCCCAGGGCTCTCCCAAAAGGTGAAGCCAAACTCCACCCTCCTGTGTCTGGTGTGTGAGCTGAGCTCCAACACCAGGGCTCAGGGAGGGGTTGGGTAGCCCCTGGTTGGGCACACATTTGCATGGACGGCCCCTCCCCTGGCAGAGGGTGGGGAGAAAAGGAGGCCTGGGCAGCCCAGCCCCACTGTGGGCTCAGGGGCTGTGTGTGCACCATGGCCTGGACCCCTCTGCTCCTCGTGCTCCTCTCTCACTGCACAGGTAGGGACAGGCCTCGGGGACTCTGGGCATTCTCCAGTATTACTCCCCTCTGCAAAGCATTCTTAGAATGGTACAATTTCTGTAGCAAGTGCGTGTTATATCTGTGTCTGCAGGTTCCTTCTCCCAACCTGTGGTGACTCAGCCACCCTCCCTCTCTGCATCTCCTGGAGCCACAGCCAGACTCACCTGCACCCTCAGCAGTGACATCAGTGTTGGTGGCAAGAATATATACTGGTACCAGCAGAAGCCAGGGAGCCCTCCCCGGTATCTGCTGTACTACCACACAGACTCAAACAAGCACCAGGGCTCTGGGGTCCCCAGCCGCTTCTCTGGATCCAAAGACGCCTCGGCCAACGCAGGGCTCCTGACCATCTCGGGGCTGCAGCCTGAGGACGAGGCCGACTATTACTGTGCTATCTCGCACAGTGGTGCTCCTCACAGTGACTCACACAGATGGGGAAGTGGGACAAAAACCTCAACCTCACTGAGTGCTGGTTCACAACAAATGAACATAGTGAAATACCTTGTATATATAAAAATTTGACTTAGAAGTGCCATTTGACCCATTACGAGTTACTCTCACTGTTTTCTCCTACGTTTCTGTAGTCCCAGGAAGCAGAAACAAAATCAAAAATGAAACATTTATGACCCAGACATGCTGCCCGTCCTCCACGTGCAATGAAACCAGAGCCTGTGGAACCGCCCTCTCTCCCTCGAAATGAGGGAAGAGCCGCCTTTCTCCTTGGTCACAGCCCAGGACCGCCCCAGCAGGGGGACAGTTGCTCTCCTCATGATCTCTGTGCTGCGAGGGCTCACAGCAGAGACTGTCCCATTCCCACCGGGCCCCTGAGATGCGGGTGGGCCGAGGAGCGCCGTGTCTCAGGGCCTGGAGCCTCAGAGGTGAGATGCTGGGTGAAGACTCAGGTGCAGGTCGGACCCCAGGAGCATGCTCCCCTGTGAGCCTTGCTGGGGCCCGAGTCTTCACTTATGAAACTGAGAGAACTGGGGTCCTCAAGGGGAAATATGGGGTCTTAGGCCTGGAAATTTTGGGGGGTCACAAGGTGGTGGGGGAGGCTCGCAGCAGCTGGGGAGGTGCTGAGCCTGCCGCAGGGCCCGTGGGTGAAGCGGGTCCGTGGATGAGGTGCTCCCACAGCTGCCACCACTCAGGACCATGGGGCATCTGTGAGCGGGTTTCCTGAGCCCACGGGCACTGACCGTGCCCCCTGTCCTCTCAGCTGTACTTGGAACTTCCCCGCTCTCCAGGGTGCGGGAGGCTGTGGGCCAGCAGGAGCAGGACATCCCCAGGGTGTGCCTGGGTCCCTGCCCCTGGGAAGCTCTCGATGAGCCCAGACCCACCATCCCTTCTCCTGCACAGGGAGCAGCGAACCTACTGGTCCACAGGGCTCCCAGGCAGGTCTCTGACCTTGTGACCTAGGGCAGAGGTCACTGAGCCTCAGGGGTTCGGCCTCTTCTCTGGCTCCTTGTTGGTGCTCACGACCTCCCTGCCCACCTCGGGGCTCCAGCCCAGTCAGGAGGCTGATTCCCACTCTCACATTTCTGAGTACAACCCCAAAGCACTGAGAACCCCCATTACATGGGGCAGTGAAGGGAGCCTCTGCCCTCCTCCGCCTGGTGGCCCATCACTGCCCTGGCCCTGACTGTAACCAACACCAGCTCACAGTGAACTTCTAATTGTCTCCACCAGGAGACCTCATGTCCTCACCTGGGTCTGTCTATGTGGGGTCAACCTAGATACGTTCTTTTCTGACTGGTCCTCCGAATGCAAACAGCATCACTACCTGACCGCGTCCGAAAACATTCCTCAGAGGGGCTTGTTGGAATGACCAGGAAATCGAAGTCTGGAGTCGGTGACCAGGTTTCCCAGGTTCACCTGCTCGCAGGAGAGCGCCAGAAGACCACGGGGTGGTAGGAAATATTTTATTACCCATCAGCGCCGCACGTAAGATGAAGTTTGCACTAAAATTGAAATGGATTTTGTCAGCTGCTACTACTCTTATCTCAAAACACGTTATCTTCATTACAATCACTGAGACAATTTTCTTCAAAAGATAAGCATGCCGTTAATTTTCAAAATCATTTCTGTTTAACCCCGGGTATGTAATTAAATCATTTAAGTCCTTTATTAGTATCGTTTTAAACCTCCAAACTCAGGTTACTTTTTTTGGTTAATTTTACGAAACACTTAATGAGGAAACAACTATTCTATAGCAAATTGTTAATAAAAAAGGGGGAGGAAGGAATGGTTTTCTAAATCTGTCATGAGGTCACGTGTTTTCTGTTCACAGAAGCAGAAATAACAGGGGAACGTGAACCCCCAGCTCGGGTCTGTGATTCTGGCAGCCCAGCGGGAAGCTGATCTTCATTCACCCGGGGCCCTGAGCAATGGCCGAATGAGGGGGCACAAGGCAGTGGTGGTCTGCAGCCCTGCGCCCCCTGCCGGCGAGCGTGGGAGGAGTGCGAGAGGAGCCTTGACTTCCCCTGTGGTACCAGCACTGAAGAAGGGGCGGGAGGCAGGGCCGTGGATCCACAGTCGCCCCCTGCCTCCTGGTGTCAGTGAGGACAAAAGGTCCCCGTGGGGAGCTGAGTGCCCACCCCCAGCGAGCCCAGCACCTCGACTCAGCCCTGTGCTCCCCTCCCTGAGGCCAGCAGTGCCAGAGCAGGGGACTTGTCTCACACCCCACTGGAAGGGAAGCAGCTTGTGATAGACACTCCCCCTGGTCCCCGCCAGGTGTCAGAGCACAGAGCACTGGAGTCAGGGCCCCACCTTTGCCGGGGCCGGTGGGAGCGGAGCACACCGCTGGCCTTCTGCTTAGGCCCACGGGAGGGTGGCCTGATTAAAGGGAGAGAAAATGGGACCCCGGGGCTCCTGCCGTGGTCTCCAAATGTCCAGAATCCAGTAAAACTACATCTTTATATATTGTAAAAAGCAAACAGGAAAGTCAAACGTTGGATGGAAAATGAAAAATCTATCCGTCCTAACAGGGATTTGATTCCGATGAGGAAAACTGTGACATATTATTTTGGCAATGATCCTAAATCCACGTGAAGAGCAACACTGAGCGTTCTTGGGACAAATGGGAAAAGAGAAAAACTGAATTTAAATAGGAGGCATCAGACCAACCAAATTTACATTCTATTGTAGAACTGAAAAACAGGAAAAGTGAAGTTGAAAAAGGAGACTTTCGCCAGGCAATCAGGACTGCGTCAGCTTTCTCTCTCTCCTTCCTTCCTTCCTTCCTTCCTTCCTTCCTTCCTTCCTTCCTTCCTTCCTTCCTTCCTCTTTCCTTTCTCTCACTCTCTTTCTTTTTCACTTTCCCTTTTTCCTTCCTTCCTCCCTCCTCGCCTCCCTCCCTCTTTCCCTTGCTTCACTTTCTTCTTTTTCTTTCTTCCTTCTTCCTTCCTTCCTTCCTTCCTGTACTCTCACCACCGTTACTTCAACAGTTGCCATCACGCCGAATGTTCCCCAGAGCGTGTCACCAGAGAGTGCTGTGGGTCTTCTCCCAGGTGATTGGCTGAAACCAACTCCAGTGGTTCTAATGGAAAGGGCCCTGTGCCCACATTCATGGTCTGAGTGAGACCTGACAGACAGCAGGTGCTTCCCCTCAAGGGACAGACTGACAGCTCACACAACCACTGCGTTCTGCTGAGGGGAAAGCTGAGAACTGTCCTGAGGACCCCGACTTGGATGGTGTTGTGTGATCAGATTTGCATAATGCCCCACCAAACACACCCCTCACCCAGGGAGCTGAGGAGGAGATAAAGGGACACCCAGAGAGCAGCGCCAGACGAGCCCAGGGGATTGGGAAAGTGTGCGCCATGGCCTGGACGCCTGTCCTCCTGCTCCCCCTCCTCACCCTCTGCCCAGGTCTGTGGGTGCCTCAGAGACCAGCCGTTGGAGCGATCCCTCTGCCTTCTTCATTCCTGATGCATGTCTGTTTTCATTTCAGGGTCCAGGTCTCAGGCTGTGGTGACTCAGGAGCCCTCGCTGACTGTGTCCTCAGGAGGGACAGTCACTCTCACCTGTGCCTCCAGCACTGGAGCCGTCACCAGCAGTCACTACCCATACTGGATCCAGCAGAAGTCCGGCCAAGTCCCCGTGACACTGATTTGTCATACAAACAGCAAACACTCCTGGACTCCTGCCCGGTTCTCAGGGTCCATCCTCGGGTGCAAAGCTGCCCTGACCCTCTCGGGGGCCCAGCCCGAGTACGAGGCTGAGTACCACTGTTTTCTGTGGTACAGCAACCATCACCACAGTGACCCACACAGCGGGGAAGTGAGACAAAAACCCAGGGCTCAGTGCACCCTCTGCTCCTCCCATCGCCCTGTCTTCTGCTCACAGAGGCTGGTCTAGCGAGTGTGGGCTGAGGAGGTTTGTTCTCCACGGCCCCAGGGGGTGCAATTAGAACGACATTTCTAAGCGGTGACATGATTGAACACACCATTTCTTGGAGACAAAGTCCTCTTTAAAACAGGAGCCAATATGAACAATTCCACAGGTAATGGACAGGACAGCAAAGGAACAGTCACTCCCTGCAGGACACACGCTCACACAGACAGTCAGGTCTGCCGTGGCTTGGCCGGCATTTACCCACCAGGACACCCTTCATAATCTGGTGTAAAGAAGCAGAGGAGGCAGAGCCGCCGGGAAGTGGAGCTGGAGCTGCCGTCCCCGAGGAGAGTCCTTGCTCGTCTTCCTTCTCCAACCCCTGCAACGCTTGAGGGCAGGGATGCCTAAACCTTTGTTCCGGGTCAAAGCAACTGCCTGTTCCAGACAACCCTTTGCAAAGCTAACAGGACAGCAGGCAGCCCGATGACCGGGCTCACGATTCAAGACATTCTTTAGACCTGGCCCCACCGTGTTTATTTAAAGAATCGCATCGCTTATTTTCACTGCAGAAATTTCTTGGTTGGCTCATTAAAATACTTCCACAGAAATATGTTCCTTCTATTCATGTAATTATTCTCTCCCCGTATGGGGTGATGCAGTTATGGGATGAAGGCAGTTATATCACTGCCTTCACCCCATAATTGGACCCATTGTGGTGTTCTGCATGAAACTATGTCCCAGGCTTACAATTGTCCTTTATCCCAAATAAATGCCTGTAGCCTCTCACATTGGCTTTTAGTTTCCAGTTGAACATTAGTGACAATATACGGCTATGATTATGAAGAGAAAGGTTAGAGTGAAACATAGTAGAAGCATAATAAAAACATAGCTGACATCTCGAGAAGGACATGGGTTTGGAGCATATGGACATACGGAACTGGTTTCTGCTACACCCTACGAGGCAGAAACCTGGACCAGGTGCTCAGCAAAGGGGCAGGGCATCCAGAATGGGAGGTGGAAGAAGAGGACAGTGAGCATCCTTGCAGCTTCAGTCCAGCTCTAGCAGCTGAGCCTGTGGTACCTCCCAAGCACAGCAAGTTGCCATCCAACTCCCTCAGGAAAACAGGCCAATGGGATTCCCAGAGCACGTCCTCCTGGGACTTACGTCAGAAGTTAGAGGGTCCCAACAGAGCCAGCGATGACAGCAGCGGATGCAGGGCCGCCCTGCCGGGAGGGCTTTCAGAACTGCTCTTGCCTGGCCCAAGGGCTGAGAGTCATCCCCCAGTGGGTCTAAGCTGACACCTTCTCTGGATGTGAAGTAGGGTGAAGGGTTGTTGTGCCTCCTGTAAGGACAGTGCTGGGAATTGGGGGATGGGGGGCTGTTGTACCAGTATTGAACCCCACAGGGTCCAGAGCTTAGTTTCAGTTCAGCCACTAGGGTCCACGTGTGGTGGTCCACAGGTGATAGACAGGAGGTGGGAGGGAGGAGAAAGGACCCAATGCCCACACCAAATACCTTGAATGAGATACAAAAGATTTCCCCATAATTATTGTAGAGAGGGTGTGTATGAGAGATTTATCATCAGACAGGGACCTCACCAGATGTGTACATGTGAAATATAACTGGTAATTCTGCAAAGAGTGCAATATAGTGAGGATAAATAATAGACCACAGCAGAGGGGGAACCTGCGTGGTCCAGGTTGAGTGTGGATGGGAACCTGCCCGTAGCCACTGGGAGTGGGACAGGGAGGTGTGGGAACTGGAGACATACTGTGTGCAGAGCATTGAGAACCACAGCGTCATTGGAATCTGAGAGGCACGTGTATCTCAGCTGTCAGGAATGAGACGTAGATGGGTCCTCCATCCTGGAGTGAGGGACTGGACTGCGACTGTACACAGTGGATCAGTATCGGGGAGTAAGGTCATAGACATGGGGATACAGTGAGTGACCTGCTGAGCTGCAGGGACCAGCTGGGTGGGCTCCAAGGCCTTTAGAACGTGGAGATATGTGTCCTGTCATCACCAGGGGGCGCTGTGGGACTTTGCTGTGGTTGTGCCCAGCTGCTCAGGGAGGACTGTTCACTCGGTGAGGCCCGGGTTTGCAGGCTGCGCTCTGTGCTCACTGCTGGGGACCCAGCATCTGCATCCTCAGTGGCTTGGCAGAGTCCCCTGTGGAGGAACCTTTGTGTGGTCTCAGCAGGTGCTTCCTCCCAGGGCTCTCCCAAGGGGTCAAGTCACCCTCCATCCCCCTCAGTCTTTGGTGTGAGCTGAGCTCAGGGCTCACAGGGGGCTCAGGGAGGGCCTGGGCAGCTAGCCACTGGATGGACACACATTTGCCTGGATGGCCCATCCTGTGGCAGAAGGTGGGGAGGAAAGGAGGCCTGGGACAGCTTAAGAAGTTGGTCTGAGGTTAAGGAGTCAAATCTAGGGGTCACAGCAGAGCCCACCCATCCCTTGCAGGGACCTGAGGCACCCTGTGTCCCTGAGACAAGACACTGCAGGTGCTGTGTGAAGGCGCAGGTCTGGGAGGAATCCAGGCACAGATCCGGCCTGGCACTTTCGCAGGTACCTGAGTTGTGATGTCAGGGAGAAGGGTGTCAGGCAAGAATCGGTGTGCAGAAGGAGGGCCTGAGGACATGAATCCCCTTTGTGGGTTGTGAGAGGATGAAGGAGAGGCCCCGGCATTGCTGGAACAACTGTGAGTCTGCTCCGGAGAGGGTGGGTGAAGCAGGTCCCTGGATGTGACTTTTCTACAGCTCATGCCTCCAAGAGTGCATCGGAATTTACGTGGGTGGTGTTTCCTGAGTGCGAGACAACTAGAGTGTGTCCTACCCTCTCCTCTGTCCCACTGTAGCTTTCAACCAACCCAAGTTCACAGGGGGACTTTTCAATATCAGGGAGCACAGCCTTCCCAGGGTGTGCACAAGGACACTCCAACCAGGAAGGCGCTGTGGAAGCTCTCACCAGGGGAGAGGCAGAGTCACTGTGGGCACCTCTGACGCAGATCCAGACCCCCAGGCAGAGCCCCTACTACGTGACCTCGCGGCATGGTGGACCCTCTTGAGTTCCATCCCGGCTCTCCAGAGTCATGGCAGTGCACACGCCGTCCGTGATCACATAGCGCTGCAGCCCGAGGAAGAACGAGGCTGGTGGTCACGGTCAAAGAGGCTGAGTACAACCCAGCAGGGTTCCTGGGTGACCCAGGACGACCCAGTCCATGGAAAGTGCCAGAATCTCTGTCCTCCATCCCCCCCTAGAACACCCCCACACATCTGCCCGTCCCTGTGGGCAGCACCAGCTCCGGTTTGGACTCCCTGTCCCTGTGCTGGTGAAGCTGCAGGGACTGATGTCATTCCAACTTTAGGAATGCCACAAAAATCACTCTTGTTCTTCCTGCTTGTCCAATGAAAAGAACATTTCTTTGTCACCGGAAGCTACAAGATCCGCACCCTCAGGCTGACTGGGAATAGCAGAGAGAATCCCCACTTGTGAGAGCCAGGAGCTCCAGGTGCCCCAAGCCAAGTCCCGAATCTGTCCCCTGAGCCTGGCCCAGGACGAGCTGATGACTCCGTGAGCTCTGACATCTGCACACAGCAGAGTGTTCTCTTTCTGCTGAGGGAACATCCTGGAGGGACTTCCTGCTTCCCAGGCCCAGCAGGGGGCCCTGTCCCTTTAAGGCCCTGGCTGTCAGGCTCACAACCTTTACCAGTACCCAGTTTAACAACACAAATCCTAATTATTGAAAGGTTGTTTAAAAGCATTTGAGGTCATGCAAGTCTAGAGCCTATGATGCAACACAAAATACTACCAATTATCAAAATTCCATGAAAATATAGAGAAAACTCTGTTTGTTCTTCAAGTTTAAATTTAGAGCAATTTTCAGAAAAGCTGATTAGGAATCAATGTGGAATGAGGGCTTTAGGTTGAAAAGGGGAAAATAATAAACACAAAAAAGAATGTTTATAGTGGTGCCTAATTTTCTAATCTTTATAATGAAAATAATTTTAAGATTAGACTAAAAGGGGGAAAAAGCAAAGAATCATAAAGATATAATATATTCAAAAGAGCAGAGAATAAGTCATCAGAATAGCTGTACAGGGGACGTGAGGGCCTGGAGTGGAGACCAGGAGGGCAGGACACTTCCTCTCTGACAGTGTCCATTGTAGTGACCAAAGGGACACAGCCCGCAGGTACCTGGGCGGTGAGGGTGGGAATGGAACAGCAGCGTCTCCAGCGCACCCCAGGAACACGATGTCCCGAAATTCCCGCAGACGCTGTGTCAGTACAAACTGGCGGAGCACAGTGAGGGTTTTGAGCTGGGATTAAGATGTTGCTATATGTGTGTAAGGTACCGCACAAGCTGAAGAAGCAAAGAAAGCGTCAAGAAAACCTGAAGTATCTGGCAACATAAACCCAGTGACTGTGTCCTGCATGTAGCCCCTGGAAGTCATCCGTCATCAGGAGACAATTAGTGTCTTAGTCCCAACCCCAGGGAGAAACCCACTCATCCTCCTGGTCCTGCTCGTGACATCCCCAAGGCCCCAGTGCCAAATCAGGTGGCCCTGCAGGAGTGGGGGGTGTGGTCCAGGGGCCGGTGGGCCCTGATCAGAGACCGCAGGGGGCACTGTGGGGCTGGTCCTGCCGGGACCAGGGTAGGAAAAGGCTGATATGGGAAATGCTCTACTGCCTCTAGCACACCGGGACACGGACTTTCCCCACCAAAGTGTGGGTTTTACACATATATGACTGTTTACTTATTTAACCAGAATTTAGTGTCTCCGACCCATATCAGGGAGCACAGTCGAGAACCCGTGGCCCACTGTTTCAATGTACGCCCCTGAAGGCTGTCCTTGCACACAACCTGTCACCTGATGGTCTGTCACCCAGCAGGTAGTTCCTGATGCCGGGGCAGGCTGCCCAGGAGGGTCCGTGACGGGTCAGGGCAGCAGCAGGGACACACACCCAGCTCAGCCGTGTCCGGGTCCAGATGGCTGACTGTTCCTGGGCCATGTAAGTTCACCACAAGCTGGACACCTCCCGTGTGCTGGGCTCAGGGGGGGCCGAGGAGCACTAGAGGACGTGACTGGGAAGACAGAGTCTGATTAAGTGTCGGAGTTCCAGCTGCTGCACCCCAGAGGAAGGAGAGGGGCTGAGAGTCAGGTCCGTGAGCAGGAGGAGGCGGTGGTTTGGTGAGCGATGAGCCTGGTGCTGGACTGAGACGGAGCAGGGCACGGGAGAAGGAAGGACAGATTTGCAGGTTTCAGAGGGAGGCAGTGAAGGATGGGATGTGGGGAGAGGGTGGTCCTTGAACCTGGGTGGGGGGGAGTAGCTGCTCCTCCTGGTGGAAGGTCATGGGCAGGTGAGTGTGGTTGAGCCCCAAGGTGAGGCCTGGGACGGACACCTGAACCCCAATGCCCTGCTCGTTCAGTGGTGACTCAGGGAGTTTTGTTTTCCAGGAGACAAGTGGGCAATCGCTAGTTCTCACACTTTCTCTGAGGTTTATTTGACCCCGGTGTCACCAGGCTGACTTCCTCCAGGGAGCGAACCCCTGGGCGTTACCAGGCATCGGACCCCACAGCAGCCTGTCCCGTGAGGACCGCGCAGCCCTGCTACCAATGAAACCGGGTCCCTGGTCTCCACGGGACCCCTCACAGCAGCACCCGGACAGCGTCATTGTGCCCAGGGAGGGGACAGTCTGACACTCTGGGGAGCGTGGCAGCTGTCCCTGGGGTGGGAACTGGGTCTGTCACAGGCTGTCACATGGCAGGGAGACCAACGCCCCAATCGGAGAACAAACACAGATGGTTTCCCCAAGCGCTCCCACCACGTGGGCCACTCTGCCTTCCATCCTCATCATCAGTCAACTGGGTCTGGTCTGTGGACACTGGAAACTGACCAGGAAAATGGGCAAGCTGGTTCCAGTCTCACTAATGAGCAGCTTGACCTCCGACCTTTTTAATGTTCTGCAAAAGCTCAGTGCTCAGGAGAGCCACACTCCCCATCCGTGAGGAATGGTCTGAAATGAAGTATTCGTAGGAAAGGGAGCGGGCAGTAGATCGTCCGAAGTACGGCCTCCTTTCCCCAAGGGACTAACACGGGGAAAGCAGGTTTACAAGCACGATGGGGACCCTGCCCACATCCCCAGGCGCCTTTGCTTCGCCTGCCCCTCCCTCAGGCGAGGACAGTCCCAGAAGAGCAGCGCCAGGACCTCGGGCCCCACCCTCCATGATGTGTCCCCATCTGGTGTTCTTTCCAATGTTGCTTCCCCAGGTGACCTTGAAGTCATGTTGGAGGATCCCCACTCACGGGGTCCTGGTGACAGGTGGTACTGTCACCAGGTACTCAGACATCTCTCTCACTCCAATATACATGGGACCAGTGGGAATTACTGATTCAATGCATAAAATAACGAAGATACCCGGTAATAGGTGAAGCTTGGCCAAGATTATATGCAAAAAAATATACTTACTGTCTGCTGAAAAACAGAAAAGGACATTGAAAGAATGTATATTTTTTGGGCCTTGATGAAGTAGTGATTCATTTCTAACAAGGAAGGAATCACAGTAAAATATAAAACTGTCCTGAAATAGGGCTCACGCCGCTGTGGGACAGTCACTGCTCTGGGCCTGACCCCGCTCCAGGGAAGACGAGGTGAGTGAGAGCAGCAGTCCGGTGCTGACCACGGACCAGGCGAGGGACTCGTGGACCCACTCACCCTGAAGGCTCTGAGTAGGACATGAACGTGTCCTGGAGTGTCGGGGATCCCCACAATGGGGCACTGGGCCCACCACTAAGGGAGCAGGTCAGGGAACAGGACTGTGGGGAGGCAGGGTGTGTCTGTGATGGGCCTCAGCAGCATGTCACACAAGGGCGTGTCTAGGTCTGGGCACCAGAGGGCGCTCAGGGACTGTTCCTGAGGGTCTAGAGTAATCAGAGCTGGAACTGTGACTTGGCACTGCCTGGTGGCCTCTGCTCAGGGCACACAGCTGTGACCTTGCCACATCCTGGGCCTCACACAGGCTCACTCCTAACCCCCACCCTGAAGTCCCCAGGCACAGGTACCAGAGGGAGAGCTCCAGGGGGGATCAGAACTCCGGGGGTCTCATTTGCATGAGTGGGCCCTCCCTCTCTCAGAGTATGAAGAGGGGAAGGGAGAGGTGTGGGGGCAGCTCTGCTCCAGCTGTGGGGCCACAGAAGGCAGGACTCAGGGATGGACTCCACCATGGCCTGGTCCCCTCTCCTGCTCACCCTCCTGGCTCACTGCACAGGTGACTGGATGAGGGGACAGGGGAAGGGTGCCGGGAAGATGTCTTCCTTCTCTTGTCTCCAGACCCCTGATCCCCATCTCTGTGTGTCTCCCTCCTGCAGGGTCCTGGGCCCAGTCTGTGGTGACTCAGGCACCCTCAGTGTCTGGGAACCCAGGACAGAGGGTCACCATCTCCTGCACTGGAAGCAGCTCCAACATCGGGGGTAATTATGTGTACTGGTACCAACAGCTCCCAGGAAAGGCCCCCAAACTTTTCATATATTATGATAGCAATCGTGAGTCTGGAGTCCCTGATCGATTTTCCGGCTCCAAGTCTGGCAACTCAGCCACCCTGACCATCAATGGGCTGCAGGCCGAGGACGAGGCTGATTACTACTGCGCAGCATGGGACAATAGTCTCAATGGTCCCACAGTGCTGCAGGGCCATGGGGAAGTGAGACAAGAACCCCTGTGTCATCTGTGAGCTGGGTGAACACTGCAGCCGCTGCTGCTCAGCCTCAGCCTGTGCCCTGTGACTCCTGCTCATTGTCTCCTGCTGTCCTGGGCCCAGGTTCCCCCAGGGACTCTGTCTGGGAAGAAAGGATTCTCCTCTCCCTTCTGTCCTTAATGTCACTCACAGCAGCACTTTTCTAGACCAAGGGACCAACCAAAACTGAAAGTCTGTCTCCCTTTCAGCTGGGGACAGTTGACTTTGACACTCGTTCTCATTAATATTTCCTTGTGCTGTTCAGATAAATGAAACATTGTGTTGGGCCCCGGAGCCTACCGCGGGGCCTGAGCACCGCGTGTGCTGTGCGTGAAGGATGAGCCAGCGCTGCTGGTGTCTCGGATTGTAATGTACTTCAGTGTAATCAGTGCTGACTGCTTTGTTTTCTCTTCTGAGTTTTAGTACAAAATATAGTCTTAAATTAGAACCATTTGGTGGTGTCCAGACACCAGGGGAGGAAGGCGTGGGTCCACATGGGTAAAGGGCATCAAAGGGTGCAAAGTTCCAGTTTCGAATTAAATGCTTCTGGGGACGTCACGGACAGGCCGGGGACCAGGGCGGGGATGCTGTGGCCGTGGGTGTGTGAACGCAGCCGAATGAGCGGACCCCAAACATTCTCAGCACAACAGTTAATAATAATTGTAACTGTGTTTAAGGACAGATGTCAACTAGACTCACTCTGGTGGTGATTTTGCAATGTATATCCACAAAAATCATAATGTTGTACCCTTAAAACTAATATAGCATTGTATGTCATTTATACCTCAATAAAAAATAAAATATATAAAATGAATTAAAGTCTTCTGTCCATAGAAAAACCTGCATGGGGATGTTTACAGCTGCTGCATTGACAGTCTCCCCAACCTGAGAGCAACCGAACAGCCGTGGGTGGGTGTGTATCCCAGCTGTGTGTGGGCTCGCCCAGGCTGGGAGCGGCAGTGAGGTCCTCCAACCAGTGGCCTCTTTTTAAGAGGCCATGGGATTCAGAATGTGATTCTAATGATGTCACATTTTGGAAGAGGCAAAACTCTAGGAGAGCGTGAACATCTGTTGTAAATTTGACTGTGTGAAAACAAAGAAGGAGCAACAGAATTATTCTATATGACACTATAATGGCCCCAAATGGCTCTACGACCTTGTCAAATGCATTGGAAACTGTGAAGCACAACGACAAACCTTAACATGTGCACATGATATGGCTTTACGTGGCATAATGTCCCCACGTTTAATTCATGTCGTGTCAAATGACAAGATTCCATTTCTCTCAAAGGCTCATTTAGACATTGATTTCACGTTGTATATTATGCATGACATTATCTTTAGCCATTCATTCACCCATCAAGGGATACTTAGGTGATTTCCGTATGTTGGCTGTTGTATAACAACGCTGTCCTGGACCTGGGGTTGCAGATGTCTTTTAGAGATGTTTTAGTTTTCTTCAGATAAACACCCACAAGCGGAATGGCTGGATCATAAAGTCGTTCTAGTTTTAGGAATCAAGCCCAAGGAACGATGTGTAACCTGCTGAGCTGCAGAGACCAGCAGGGCTCTTAGGGCTTCAGGCCATGGTGAGGAGTGTGCGCTGCCACCAGCAGGGGGCGCTGTGGGACCGTCCTGTGGTCCCCACACAGCTGCTCAGCTAGGACCCTTTACTCAGGGGAGCCTGGGGCTGGGGGAGGGGCCGGAACTCACCGACTGTCACTCTGGTGATGGGTCCTCTCTGGCCTGGCAGGTCCTCTGAGCAAAGACCTTTGTGTTCCCTCAGCAGGGGCTTCCTCCCCAGGCCTTTTCTTTCTTTAATGATACTGTTTCCATTACCATTTAGTCCCCCTTAGTCACCCCTCCCCCCACAATCCCCCCACTGTTGTCCAGGTCCCTGAGTCCTTTTTCCTTGTTGCTCAGTCCCTCCCCCGTCCCACGCTCCCCCTTAGCTGTCACCCTGGTCTCCATCTAAGAGTCTGTGTCTACTTCCCTCGTGAGTTCAGGGTGTTCACTGGATTCCACATGTGAGTGAAATCATATGGCATTTGGTTTTCTCTGACTGGCTTATTTCACACAGCAAAATATTCTCCAGGTCCATCCGTACTGTCGTAAAGGGTAAAATATTCTTCATTTTCACGGCCCAGCAGTATTCCATGTGTAAATGTCCCATAGTTGTTTTATCCACTCGTCTACTGAAGGACACTTAGGCTGCTTCCACATCTTGGAGACTGTAAACAACGCGGCGATGAACATAGGGGTGCTTATGTTCTATTGAATTAGTATTTGAGGTTCATTCAGGTACTCTGTAAGGCCATGCTACCCTTAAAATACCTGATCTTGTGTGATCCCCATGATTTTTCAAGGGGAGAAGCCAACCTACATCCACCTCTGTGTGGGATGTGAGCTGAGCTCCAGCACCAGGGCTCAAGGAGGGGCTGGGCAGCCCCTGGGGGGATACACATTTGCATGGACGGCCCCTCCCCCGGCAGAGGGTGGGGAGAAAAGGAGGCCTGGGCAGCCCAGCCCCACTGTGGGCTCAGGGGCTGTGTGCACCATGGCCTGGACCCCTCTGCTCCTCGTGCTCCTCTCTCACTGCACAGGTAGGCACAGGCCTTACAGAGTCCACTAACCGAGATTTGTCTTGTCTTGTTCACAGTAAACTTATGCTGGCCCATGCCCCTTCCCTGATGAGTGTCTGTGTCTGCAGGTTCCCTCTCCCAGCCTGTGCTGACTCAGCCGCCCTCCATCTCTGCATCTCCGGGAGCCACAGCCAGACTCACCTGCACCCTGAGAAGTGACATCAGTGTTGGGAACTATCCTGTAGCCTGGTTCCAGCAGAAGCCAGGGAGCCCTCCCCGATACCTCCTGGTATTCAATTCAGACTCACAAAAACATCAAGGCTCCGGGGTCCCCAGCCGCTTCTCTGGATCCAAAGACGCCTCGGCCAACGCAGGGCTCCTGACCATCTCGGGGCTGCAGCCTGAGGACGAGGCCGACTATTACTGTATGACTGAGTACAGTGATGCTCCTCACAGTGACTCACACAGATGGGGAAGTGGGACAAAAACCTCAGCCTAACAGAGTGTTGGTTCACAGTAAATGAACATTTAAAACTAACTCCTCTATTTGCAAACTTTACTTGAAAGTATCTCCTGGTTGACAGTGGGTCTGGTCTCAGTGTTTTATTACATGTTTCTGAAGTCTCAGGAAAACAGAACCAACACAGAGTAAATGACTCATTATGTCACTGAAATGTTACCTGTTTCCCAAGTGTAATACAACCAGAGCATTTGACACTGCTCTTTTTCTCTTGAAGCAAGGAGACAGCTCTTTGTTCCCAGAGCCCAGGGACCTTCCCAGTGGGGTCCTGTCCACCACAGCAGGGACTCCTCTGTCCTGGAGGGCAGAGCAGTGACCTTCTCCTTCCTCCCAGGCTCCTGTGCCCAAGGCTGGCTGAAAAGCATTGTGTAGCACTGGCGAGGTGCTAGGAAGTGAGATCCTTGGCACAGACTCAGGCCCAGGAGGAATTCCATGCACAGAGCTGGCCTGGAACCTTTCTGAGTACCTGAGCCTTCAGCTGAATCAGGTAGGAGGGTTGTCAAAGGGGCCATTTGTGGCCTGTAGCCCGGACATGTCTTCTTGGGTCATGATGGGGTAAGAATGCTCGGCTGTTGCTGGGGAAGTGCTGAGCCTGCTCCAGGCCCGTGGGTGAATCGGGTCCATGGATGAGGTGCTCGCACAGCTGCCACCACTCAGGACCATGGGGACACCTGTGAGGGGGGTTTCCTGAGCCCACAGGCACTGACTGTGTCCCCCTGTCCTCTCAGACCCCACTGGAGTGGTCAACACTCAGGGGTGGGGCTGGGCTGTGGGGCAGCAGGAGCGGGTGCTCCCCACTCTGTCCCTGTGTCACACACCCCCCGTGGAGCCATTGATGAGCCCAGATCCGATGTGACCTTCTCCTGAACATATGTCAGCAAACACATTGACTGTTGCCATGGTAATGGTCCCAAAATCTCAGGTCAGATCACCTACTCGACCTTGGGACCTGGGACAAAGGTCCCTGACAGTCATCCCTCTTCAGCAGCTCCTACTGGGTGCTCACGGCCCCTTTGACCACCTGTGATGTCCAGCCTGAAGAGGAGGCTGATTAGCACCGTCACAGGACTGAATAAGCCCCGGCCACAAAGAGCTCCCATGCCACGTGGACATGAAGGACACAGCTGCCCTCCCTCTCTAGTGACCCACCACTGTCCTGTCCCCGACTGTGACCAACACTCGTTCGGGCTTTGGCTTCTGTCGTCACTTGTGCTGTCCACCCAGAGACCTCAGGGTCTCACCCGTGTCTGTCTTTATGGGCTCAGCACATGTCTCATTTGCTACGTGGTTTCCTAATGGGAACAGGATCACTGTGTACCCGGTTTCGGAGTTCCTGGAGGCATGACAACAAAAACAGGGTTCCCACACCTGCGACCTGGCTTCCCTGGGGCCTGGGCTCCCAGGCAGGAACCCAGAGACCTTGGAGTATTAGCGAATACTGTGTTTTCTGTCGTGGCCACACTTGAGAAACGATTTGCACGAAATTGCAAATTAGATTTGGCCAGCTTCTCCTTTTTATATTTCAAAACACATTACCTTAATCAAAATCACTGGGCTAATTGTTCTGTAAATAATATGCAGCTTATTTTGAACCTGCAATAATACCAATACCGGCTGTATAATTACAAGTGAGTGAAAACATGACAAGTGTTTCTACTGTGATGTCTGATAAAACGAGAAATCGGTTCTGTTTACTTTGGTGTTTGCCATGACAGCTCTTTAAGTTCTTTATCTCTGTAGTATCAAAGCTCAAAAACACAAATCTGGACTCAGGTGGACTTTTTCGTTAACTTTAGTAAACAATTTAAGTGCAAAATAATAGTGAACACACAGCTTAAAAGAAAACAGAGGAGAAAAAAACATTCCCCAACATACTTTGTGAGACTATGTTTTCCTGGTTACTCTAACCAGACAAATGCTCACCCAGGATTCCAGCCACTCAGGGGTGAGCTGAACTTGAACTTCATCACTCAGCCATGAGACCGAATGCAGTGGCACAAGGCAGAGCTAGTGTGCTCCCTTGCGCCCCCTGATGGTGAGTGTGGGGACCATTGAGAGCGCAGCCTTGACTCCCACCTGCATTAACAGCCTTGAATAAGGGGTGCAGGGTGCTGTGGGGGGAGAAGAGTTAGCACTGCAGGGTCCCCTCCCTGGTATCAGTGAGGTCAAAGAGTGTAGTGGGGAGTGAGCCCAGAAACTCCCCTCAGCCCTGAGCTTCTCTCCATGAGGTCCCAGGGACCAGCGGGATTTATCTCTCACCCTGCTCGAAGGGAACCAGCAGGTGACATTCACTGCCTCGCTGTCCCCGGGAAGGTGTCAAGCACAGAGCGTGGAATCAGGGCTCCACCTTTGCTGGGGCCAGTGGGCACTGAACATCCACCCCTGACCTTCTGTGCTGCAGCTCAGCAGGAGGGCGGCCTGATGGAAGACAGAGGAAATGGGACTCAGGGGCTCCTCCTGTGACCCCCCCGAAAGTCCAGGATCCAGTAAAACCCCCACTGGATTTTTCAAGAAGCAGGAAATAAAAACTTGATGAGAAAAGAGAGCAAGCTGACACAAACACTGAGATGACTGCGATGAGGACCCACGGGGACAGATATCAGTCTGGCAATGACCCTGAAATCCAGTTGAAGGGCAACAGTGATGGTTCTTTGTACAAATGGAAAAGGAGAAAACTCAGAATTTAAACAGAAGTCATGAAAACAAATCAAGTGGGAATTATAGAACTGAAAGCACAAAACGTAAAATTAAAAAAGAAAACTCTGTGCAACAAATCAGGAATAGGTCAACTTCTTTCGTTTATTTGTTTGTTTATTTATTTATTTATTTATTTATTTATTTATTCGTTCATTCATTCATTCATTGAAAAAAGGAATCATCCTTCCACAGTTCCCACCACCCGGAATGTTCCCCAGAGCATGTCAACAGGGGGCACTGTGGGTCTTCTCATAGGTGCATGGCTGAAATCACCTAATAGAAAGGGCCCTGTGCCCACATTCATGGCCTGAGTGAGACCTGACAGACAGCAGGTGCTTCCCCTCAAGGGACAGACTGACAGCTCACACAACCACTGCGTTCTGCTCACAGGAAAGCTAAGAACTGTCCTGAGGACCCCGACTTGGATGGTGTTGTGTGATCAGATTTGCATAATGCCCCACCAAACACACCCCTCACCCAGGGAGCTGAGGAGGAGATAAAGGGACACCCAGAGAGCAGGGCCAGACCGAGCCCAGGGGATTGGGAAAGTGTGCGCCATGGCCTGGACGCCTGTCCTCCTGCTCCCCCTCCTCACCCTCTGCCCAGGTCTGTGGGTGCCTCAGAGACCAGCCGTTGGAGCGATCCCTCTGCCTTCTTCATTCCTGATGCATGTCTGTTTTCATTTCAGGGTCCAGGTCTCAGGCTGTGCTGACTCAGGAGCCCTCGCTGACTGTGTCCCCAGGAGGGACAGTCACTCTCACCTGTGCCTCCAGCACTGGAGCCGTCACCAGCAGTCACTACCCATACTGGATCCAGCAGAAGTCCGGCCAAGTCCCCGTGACACTGATTTATCATACAAACAGCAAACACTCCTGGACCCCTGCCCGGTTCTCAGGCTCCATCCTCGGGGGCAAAGCTGCCCTGACCCTCTCGGGGGCCCAGCCCGAGGACGAGGCTGAGTACTACTGTTTTCTGTAGTACAGCAACCATCACCACAGTGACCCACGCAGCGGGGAAGTGAGACAAAAACCCAGGGCTCAGTGCACCCTCTGCTCTTCCCATCCCCCTGTCTTCTGCTCACAGAGGCAGGTCTAGCGAGTGTGGGCTGAGGAGGTTTGTTCTCCACGGCCCCAGGGAGTGCAATCAGAACAACATTTCTAAGCGTTGACATGATTGAACACACCATTTCTTGGAGACAAAGTCCTATTTAAAATAGGAGCCAATATGAACAATTTCACAGGTAATGGACAGGGCAGCAAAGGAAAGGTCATTCCCTGCAGGACACACGCTCACACAGACAGTCAGGTCTGCCGTGGCTTGGCCGGCATTTACCCACCAGGACACCCTTCATAATCTGGTGTAAAGAAGCAGGAGGCAGAGCCGCCGAGAAGTGGGGCTGGAGCTGCCGTCCCAGAGGAGTGTCCTAGCTCGTCTTCCTTCTCTAACCCCTGCAACGCTTGAGGGCAGGGATGCCTAAACCTTTGTTCCGGGTCAAAGCAACTGCCTGTTCCAGACAACCCTTTGCAAAGCTAACAGGACAGCAGGCAGCCTGACGACAGGGCTCACGATTCAAGACGTTCTTTAGACCTGGTCCCACCGTGTTTATTTAAAGAATCGCATCGCTTGTTTTCACTGCAGAAATTTCTTGGTTGGCTCATTAAAATACTTCCACAGAAATATGTTCCTTCTATTCATGTAATTATTCTCTCCCCATATGGGGTGATGCAGTTCTGGGATGAAGGCAGTTATATCACTGCCTTCACCCCATAATTGGTCCCATTGTGGTGTTCTGCATGAAACTATGTCCCAGGCTTACAATTGTCATTTATCCCAAATAAATGCCTCTAGCTTCTCACATTGGCTTTTAGTTTCCAGTTGAACATTAGTGACAATATACGGCTATGATTATGAAGAGAAATGTTAGAGTGAAACATAGTAGAAGCATAATAAAAACATAGCTGACATCTCGAGAAGGACATGGGTTTGGAGCATATGGACATACGGAACTGGTTTCTGCTACACCCTACGAGGCAGAAACCTGGACCAGGTGCTCAGCAAAGGGGCAGGGCATCCAGAATGGGAGGTGGAAGAAGAGGACAGTGAGCATCCTTGCAGCCTAAGTCCAGCTCTAGCAGCTGAGCCTGTGGTTCCTCCCAAGCACAGCAAGTTGCCATCCCAACTCCATCAGGAAAACAGACCAATGGGATTCCCAGAGCACGTCCTCCTGGGCCTTACGTCAGAAGTTAGAGGGTCCCAACAGAGCCAGCGATGACAGCAGCGGATGCAGGGCCGCCCTGCCGGGAGTGCTTTCAGAACTGCTCCTGCCTGGCCCAAGGGCTGAGAGTCGTCCCCCAGTGGGTCTAAGCTGACACCTTCTCTGGATGTGAAGCAGGGTGAAGGGTTGTTGTGCCTCCTGTAAGGACAGTGCTGGGAATTGGGGGATGGAGGGCTGTTGGACCAGTATTGAACCCCACAGGGTCCAGAGCTTAGTTTCAGTTCAGCCACTAGGGTCCACGTGTGGTGGTCCACAGGTGATAGACAGGAGGTGGAGGGAGGAGAAAGGACCCAATGCCCACACCAAATACCTTGAATGAGATACAAAAGATTTCCCCATAATTATTGTAGAGAGGGTGTGTATGAGAGATTTATCATCAGACAGGGACCTCACCAGATGTGTACATGTGAACTGTAACTGGTAATTCTGCAAAGAGTGCAATATAGTGAGGATAAATAATAGACCACAGCAGAGGGGGAACCTGCATGGTCCAGGTTGAGTGTAGATGGGAACCTGCCCGTAGCCACTGGGAGTGGGACAGGGAGGTGTGGGGACTGGAGACATACTGCGTGCAGAGCATTGAGAACCACAGCGTCATTGGAATCTGAGAGGCACGTGTATCTCAGCTGTCAGGAATGAGACGTAGGTGGGTCCTCCATCCTGGAGTGAGGGATGGGACTGCGACTGTACACAGTGGATCAGAATCATAGTATCGGGGAGTGAGGTCATAGACATGGGGATACAGCGAGTGACCTGCTGAGCTGCAGGGACCAGCTGGGTGGGCTCCAAGGCCTTTAGGGAACGTGGAGATGTTTGTCCTGTCAACACCAGGGGGCACTGTGGGACTTCGCTGTGGTTCGTGCCCAGCTGCTCAGGGAGGACTGTTCACTCAGGGGGGCCTGGGTTTGCAGGCTGCGCTCTGTGCTCACTGCTCTGGACCCAGCATCTGTGTCCTCAGTGGCTTGGCAGAGTCCCCTGTGGAGGAACTGTTGTGTGGTCTCAGCAGGTGCTTCCTCCCAGGGCTCTCCCAAGGGGTCAAGTCACGCTCCATCCCCCTCAGTCTTTGGTGTGAGCTGAGCTCAGGGCTCACAGGGGGCTCAGGGAGGGCCTGGCCAGCCAGCCCCTGGATGGACACACATTTGCCTGGATGGCCCATCCTGTGGCAGAAGGTGAGGAGGAAAGGAAGCCTGGGGCAGCTTTAGAAGTTGGTCTGAAGTTAAGGAGTCAAATCCTGGGGTCACAGCAGAGCCTTCCCATCCCTTGCAGACACCTGAGGCACCCTGTGTCCCTTAGACAAGGCACTGCAGGTGCTGTGTGAAGGCGCAGGTCTGGGAGGAATCCAGGCACAGATCCGGCCTGGCACTTTCGAAGGTACCTGAGTTGTGATGTCAGGGAGAAGGGTGTCAGGCAAGAATCGGTGTGCAGAAGGAGGGCCTGAGGACATGAATCCCCTCTGTGGGACATGAAAGGATGGAGGAGAGGCCCCGGCATTGCTGGGAAAACCGTGAGTCTGCTCCGGAGAAGGTGGGTGAAGCAGGTCCCTGGGTGTGACTTTTCTACAACTCATACCTCCAAGAGTGCATCGAAATTTACGTGGGTGGTCTTTCCTGAGTGCGAGACAACTAGAGTGTGTCCTACCCTCTCCTCTGTCCCACTGTAGCTTTCAACCAACCCAAGTTCACGGGGGGACTTTGCAATATCAGGGAGTACAGCCTTCCCAGGGTGTGCACAAGGAAACTCCAACCAGGAAGGTGCTGTGGAAGCTGTCACCAGAGGAGAGGCAGAGTCACTGTGGGCACCTCTGATGCAGGTCCAGACCCCCAGGCAGAGCCCCTACAGCGTGACCTCGCGGCATGGTGGACCCTCTTGAGTTCCACCCCGGCTCTCCAGAGTCATGGCAGTGCGCACGCCGTCACAGTGACGCCGGCAGTGATCACACAGGGCTGCAGCCCGAGGAAGAACGAGGCTGGTGGTCACGGTCAAAGAGGCTGAGTACAACCCAGCAGGGTTCCTGGGTGACCCAGGACCACCCAGTCCATGGAAAGTGCCAGAACATCTGCCCTCCATTCCCCCCTATTACAGCCCCCACACATCTGCTCGTCCCTGCGGGCAGCACCAGCTCCGGTTCGGACTCCCTGTCCCTGTGCTGGTGAAGATGCAGGGACTGATGTCATTCCAACTTTAGGAATGCCACAAAAATCACTCCTGTTCTTCCTGCCCGTCCAATGAAAAGAACATTTTTTTGTCACCGGAAGCTACAAGATCCCCACCCTCAGGCTGACTGGGAATAGCAGAGAGAATCCCCACTTGTGAGAGCCAGGAGCTCCAGGTGCCCCGAGCCCAGTCCCCTATCTGTCCCCTGAGCCTGGCCCAGGACGAGCTGATGACTCCGTGAGCTCTGACATCTGCACACAGCAGAGTGTTCTCTTTCTCCTGAGGGCACATCCTGGAGGGACTTCCTGCTTCCCAGGCCCAGAAGGAGGCCCTGTCCCTTTAAGGCCCTGGCTGTCGGGCTCACAACCTTTACCAGTGCCCAGTTTAACAACACAAATCCTAATTATTGAAAGGTTGTTTAAAAGCATTTGAGGTCATTCCAGTCTAGAGCCCATGATGCAACATAAAATACTACCAATTATCACAATTCCATGAAAATATAGAGAAAACTCTGTTCTTCAAGTTTACATTTAGAGCAATTTTCAGAAAAGCTGATTAGGAATCAATGTGGAATGAGGGCTTTAGGTTGAAAAGGGGAAAATAATATACAGCAAAAAAGATGTTTATAGTGGTGGCTAATTTTCCAATCTTTACACTGAAAATAATTTTAAGATTAGACTAAAAAGGGGAAAAGGGAAAAAAGTCATAAATATATAATATATTCAAAAGAGGAGAGAATAAGTCATCAGAATAGCTGTACAGGGGACGTGAGGGCCTGGGGTGGAGACCAGGAGGGCAGGACACTTCCTCTCTGACATTGTCCATTGTAGGGACCAAAGGGACACAGCACCAGGAACCTGGGCGGTGAGGGTGGGAATGGAACAGCAGCGTCTCCAGCGCACCCCAGCAACACGATGTCCCGAAATTCCCGCAGACGCTGTGTCAGTACAAACTGGCGGAGCACAGTGAGGGTTTTGAGCTGGGATTAAGTTGTTACTATATGTGTGTAAGGTACCGCACAAGCTGAAGAAGCAAAGAAAGTGTCAAGAAAACCTGAAGTATCTGGCAACATAAACCCAGTGACTGTGTCCTGCATGTAGCCCCTGGAAGTCATCCGTCATCAGGAGACAATTAGTGTCTTAGTCCCAACCCCATGGAGAAACCCACTCATCCTCCCGTTCCTGCTTGTGACATCCCCAAGGCCCCAGTGCCAAATCAGGTGGCCCTGCAGGAGTGGGGGGTGTGGTCCAGTGGCCGGGGGGGGCCCCGATCAGAGACCGCAGGGGGCACTGTGGGGCTGGTCCGGCCAGGACCAGGGCAGGAAAAGGCTGAGATGGGAAATGCTCTACTGCCTCTAGCACACCGGGACACGGACTTTCCCCACCAAAGTGTGGGTTTTACAGATCCCTGACTGTGTATTTATTTAAGCAGAATGTAGTGTCTCACACCCGTATCAGGGAGCACAGTCGAGAACCCGCGGCCCACTGTTTCAATGTACGCCCCTGAAGGCTGTCCTTGCACACGACCCGTCACCCGATGGTCTGTCACCCAGCAGATAGTTCCTGATGCCGGGGCAGGCTGCCCAGGAGGGTCCGTGACGGGTCAGGGCAGCAGCAGGGACACACACCCAGCTCAGCCGTGTCCGGGTCCAGATGGCTGACTGTTCCTGGGCCATGTAAGTTCACCACAAGCTGGACACCTCCCGTGTGCTGGGCGCAGGGGGGGCCGAGGAGCACTAGAGGACGTGACTGGGAAGACAGAGAGTCTGATTAAGTGTCGGAGTTCCAGCTGCTGCACCCCAGAGGAAGGAGAGGGGCTGAGAGTCAGGTCCGTGAGCAGGAGGAGGCGGTGGTTTGGTGAACGATGAGCCTGGTGCTGGACTGAGACGGAGCAGGACACGGGAGAAGGAAGGACAGATTTGCAGGTTTCAGAGGGAGGCAGTGAAGGATGGGATGTGGGGAGAGGGTGGTCCTTGAACCTGGGTCGGGGGGAGTAGCTGCTCCTCCTGGTGGAAGGTCCTGGGCAGGTGAGTGTGGTTGAGCCCCAAGGTGAGGCCTGGGACGGAAACGTGAACCCCAATGCCCTGCTCGTTCAGTGGTGACTCAGGGAGGTTTGTTTTCCAGGAGACAAGTGGGCAATCGCTAGTTCTCACACTTTCTCTGAGGTTTATTTGACCCCGGTGTCACCAGGCTGACTTCCTCCAGGGAGCGAAACCCCTGGGCGTTACCAGGCATCGGACCCCACAGCAGCCTGTCCCGTGAGGACCACGCAGCCCTGCTACCAATGAAACCGGGTCCCTGGTCTCCACGAGACCCCTCACAGCAGCACCCGGACACCGTCCTTGTGTCCAGGGAGGGGACAGTCTGACACTCTGGGGAGCGTGGCAGCTGTCCCTGGGGTGGGAACTGGGTCTGTCACAGGCTGTCACATGGCAGGGCGACCCACGCACCCATCAGAGAACAGAGACAGAGGGTTTCCCCAAGCGCTCCCACCACGTGGGCCACTCTGCCTTCCATCCTCATCATCAGTCAACTGGGTCTGGTCTGTGGACACTGGAAACTGACCAGGGAAACCGGCAAGGTGGTTCCAGTCTCACTAATGAGCAGCTTGACCTCCGACCTTTTTAATGTTCTGCAAAAGTTCAGTTCTCAGGAGAGCCACACCCCCCCATCCGTGAGGAATGGTCTGAAATGAAGTATTCGTAGGAAAGGGAGCGGGCAGTAGAACGTCCGAAGTACGGCCTCCTTTCCCCGAGGGACTAACACGGGGAAAGCAGGTTTCCAAGCGCGATGGGGACGCTGCCCACATCCCCGGGCGCCTCTGCTTCCCCTGCCCCTCCCTCAGGCGAGGACAGTCCCAGAGGACCAGCACCAGGACCTCGGGCCCCACAGTCCATGATGTGTCCCCCCCTCTGGTTTTCTTCCCAATGTTGCTTCCCCAGGTGACCTTGAAGTCATGTCGGAGGGTCCCCACTCACGGGGTCCTGGGGACAGGTGGTCCTGTCACCAGGTACTCAGACATCTCTCTCGCTCCAATATACACGGGACCAGTGGGAATTACTGATTCAATGCATAAAATAACGAAGATACCAGGTAACAGCTAAAGCTTGGCCAAGATTATATGCAAAAAAATATACTCACTGTCTGCTGAAAAACAGAAAAGGACATTGAAAGAATGTATATTTTTTGGGCCTTGATGAAGTAGTGATTCATGTCTAACAAGGAAGGAATCACAGTAAACATAAAACTGTCCTGAAATAGGGCTCACGCCACCGTGGGACAGTCACTGCTCTGGGCCTGACCCCGCTCCAGGGAAGACGACGTGAGTGAGAGCAGCAGCCCGGTGCTGACCACGGACCAGGCGAGGGACACGTGGACCCACCAACCCTGAGGGGTCTGAGTAGGACATGAACGTGTCCTGGAGTGTCGGGGATCCCCAAAATGGGGCACTGGGCCCACCACTAAGGGAGCAGGTCAGGGAACAGGACTGTGGGGAGGCAGGGTGTGTCTGTGATGGGCCTCAACAGCATGTCACACAAGGGCGTGTCTAGGTCTGGGCACCAGGGGGCACTCAGGGACTGTTCCCGAAGGTCTAGGGTAATCAGAGCTGGAACTGTGACTTGGCACTGCCTGGTGGTGTCTGCTCAGGGCACACAGCTGTGACCTTGCCACATCCTGGGCGGCCTCACACAGGCTCACTCCTAACCCCCACCCTGAAGTCCCCAAGCACAGGTACCTGAGGGAGGGCTCCAGGGGGGATCAGAACCTGGGGGTCTCATTTGCATGAGTGGGCCCTCCCTCTCTCAGAGTATGAAGAGGGGAAGGGAGAGGTGTGGGGGCAGCTCTGCTCCAGCTGTGGGGCCACAGAAGGCAGGATTCAGGGATGGACTCGACCATGGCCTGGTCCCCTCTCCTGCTCACCCTCCTGGCTCACTGCACAGGTGACTGGATAAGGGGACAGGGGAAGGGTGCCGGGAAGATGTCTTCCTCCTCTTGTCTCTAGACCCCTGATCACCATCTCTGTGTGTCTCCCTCCTCCAGGGTCCTGGGCCCAGTCTGTGGTGACTCAGCCACCCTCCGTGTCTGGGAACCCAGGGCAGAGGGTCACCATCTCCTGCACTGGAAGCAGCTCCAACATCGGGGGTAATTGTGTGTCCTGGCACCAACAGGTCCCAGGACACACCCCTAAAACTGTCATCGATGGTAATAGCAATAGAGCCTCAGGGATCCCCGATCGATTCTCTGGCTCCAAGTCTGGCAACACGGCCTCACTCACCATCTCTGGGCTGCAGGCCGAGGACGAGGCTGATTACTACTGTTTAGCATGGGACAACAGTCTCAGGGGTCCCACAGTGCTGCAGGGCCGTGGGGAAGTGAGACAAGAACCCCTGTGTCATCTGTGAGCTGGGTGAGCACTGCAGCCGCTGCTGCTCAGGCTGGGCCTGTGTCCTGTGACTCCTGCTCATTCTCTCCTGCTGTCCTGGGCCCAGGTTCCCCAGGGCTACTGTCTGGCATTGAAGGATGCTTCTCTCCCTTCTGCCCTCAGGGTCACTCACAGCAGCACTTTCCCAGACTATGGCTCCTAAATGACAATGAAAGTCCATTTTCTTACAAGATGAAAACAGTTTACTTCCAGACTGTTTTATATTCATTTTTTCTTGTAATGGGAACATCAATGCAACCTTGTGCAGAGTCTCTGAAAGTATCACAGGGCCTCAGCGCTGTGTGTGCTGTGGGTGAAGGATAAACCAGCTGTTTGCATCTCATATTATGATGTCCTTCAGTGTAATCCGTGCTGACGGCTTTGTTTTGTCTTCTGACATTTAGTGCAAAGGATGGCCATTTGGAAGTATAAAATTATAACAGATGGTGGTTTCTAGAGGTAGGTGATGATGGGGGTGGGTTACGTGGGTAAAGGGAGTGAAAGGGGACCGACTTCCAGCTGTGAAATGACTGGTTCTGGGGATGTCACAGACAGCACGGGGACCACGGCGGGGATGCTGTGACCGGGCGGTTGAGAGCGAAGCTGAACCAGCAGACCCCAGACATTCTCAGCACAAGAGATAATAATAATTGTAACTGTGTTTAAGGACAGATGTCGACTAGTCTCGCTCTGGTGGTGATTTTGCAGTATATTCATATAGAATGATAATGTTGTAGCCTTAAAACTAATAAAGCCTTGTATGTCACTTATAACTCAATAAAAAGTTACAGTAAATAAAATGAAATTATAAAAATAAACCCAAATCTCTGTCCGCAGAAACACCTGCCCGTGAAAGTTTAAAGTATCGTTATTAACAGCCTCCCCAACGCGAAAGCAACCGACAGCGCGTGCGTGGGCGTGTGTTGAGCTGTGGGTGGGCCCGCCCCGAGCTGGGAGCAGCGGTGATGTTCTCCAATAACTGGCTCATTTGAAAAGGGGATGTGATTCGCAGTGGGATGCTAATGATGTCCTATGTGGAAAGAAACAGCTGTAGAGAGAGCATGAACATCTCTGGGACACATGGTTTTAGAAGAAGAGCTCACTGTGTGAACAAACACAAGTTATTTCTTGAGAAGCAATAAAGTTATTCTACATCACCATCTAGTGGCACTAAAGGCACTGTGACCTTGTCAAATGCACTGAAAACTGCAGCACAAGGACAGACCTTAACGTATGCACAGGAAGTGCAGTTTAGGAGGCTGAGGGTCCCGTGGTGGAAAGTGGAAGGTGAGAGGAGCCCATGAGTTTGCACTGCGAAGGCCTGAGCCACTGCACTGGGTGGGGGTGGGGAAGAAAGTTCCTGACAGAAGGACCTGTGACAGTGAGGGCACTGGTAGACATGTATCCTGGTACCAACAGCTCCCAGGAATGGCCTCCAAACTCCTCATGTATGAAAATAGCGAATGACCCTCTGGGGTCCCACACCGATTCTCTGGCTCCAATCTGGCAGCTCAGCCCCCCTGACCATCACTGGGCTCTAAGCTAAGGACGAGACCAAATTTTCCTGTGCAGCATGGGCCAAGAATCTCATTGTTAGCACAGTTCCGCAGGGCCGTGGGGAAGTGAGACAGGAACCTCCTGTCCCTCTTGAAATGGGGCCTCCCTGGGCCGACCCTGCGCCTCTGATAAGTCAGCTGCTTCCTTTTGTTTGGCCATTAACTGGGGCCCAAGACCCACGTCCATGAACTTGTCTAGAAGACCTGTCCCCATCCTTTAATTTCTGCCCCACACCTGTCCTTTCGTGTCCTCTTCCATCGCATCCTCCCCCCTCCTGATTTCTTCCATCTTCACCCTGTCTCACCTTGGGTTTTCCGCAAAAAGGAACAGTGTCTGGTGTACTTTCCATTCTCCTGGCATCTGTTTCTAGGGAGGAACCTTAACAGAAATGAGAGCACTGTAAAATTTGTTTTAACATTGTTCCTATTTACAACCCGAGACTGTTCTTTTTCACTCCCTACCACACTCATTGTCTTTACTATGGCAACATAATTATTGTTTATACGAAAAAACGAAGTTTTCACTCAAAGTTTGAGTAGTTTCAGAAATAAGCTCTGGATGCATTTATCATTCCTCCATCAGACATGCTGCGACTGCACAAGGTCCGTCCTACACCAAAAACAGAGTGGGGATTGTAGATCACATTTCAGTACACGCCACCTTTTGCTTCCTCCCAAGATCGTGGTTTCCTCAGACCACAGGAGCTAACTCAACCACATGCACATTTGTCTCAGATTGCTGAAGTGCCATGCGCCAGTCCTTTTCCAAGGTAAAAGTCAACAATCTTCTTAGCCATCCCAGGGAGGCATCTGGGGACCACACACCACTCTGGGCCTGGCTGTGACGTCAGGGCGGAGGGAAGGGACTGTGTGCTCACCCCTGTCCTGCCCTCCCTGACATCTGAAGACCCCATGGCCAGGGTCTGCTCCTGCAGAAAGAATACTGTCAGATTTCACTCACCCCACAAGAGGTGGACTTGTGATTAAACACAATTGTTATCAGAGCTAACCTGCACCAGATTCCTGCTTCTTGCCGTCATTTTGCCAAGGAAAGTGGTCTTCCTCAGTTCCAGGCTCCGGGACTTGGGAGGACTCAGAGAATGGCCCACTGAATGTGTTTGCTCTGTCAACCAACCTCAGGGGACAGAAAAAAAAATGACCGGATGTCATACTTGTCCTCATGCTTGATCTCCGAGGAAATGGCTCCCTGAGGGCGCATTGGACACACACCTCTCTGTCTCCCTCTGTCACTCTGGGACACAATTCTAACACTGTGTACTTCATGAAGATAGTGTCAGCTCCACAGGTCAGTCACACACACAAACACACTCTCGCACACACGCTCAGCTCTCCCCTCTCCCTGAGCGTACATTATCCTGGACTCTGCCGGTGTCAGGTTCTCTGTCCCTCCAGATGTCAGGGCTCAGCCTGTGCAGACCCAGCACCCTCAGGGTCGGAATCCACAGGAGGCAGAATCTCCCTCAGCAGGACACACCAGTGGCGTGTGTCTCACTGGGTCCTGTTACCAGGTCTTCTAGGAAGTGCCCGGGACCCCTGCTCTACTGGGATGAGTCTGATGCTCAGTATCCTGAAGAGTCTCTGACCTGGTCAGCAGCTCAGCCCTCCCCACCGTCTCTGGGCTGCAGGCAGCGCGCGAGGTTGCTGGTTGCATTTGCTGCAGGACAGCAGCCTCAGGGCTGCTCACGCAGTGTTCACAGTGCGTGGGGTCGTGAGATGCGACCTCCCTGTGCTCTCAGGGCTGGGCTGGCCTTCACTCAGTCACCACCTGGGATACCTCTAGCCAAGCTCAACACCTTTCTCAACCCTTCTTTCTCAAAAGGGCCTGTGACATAAGGGATATTGTCACTTATGTCTTTGCACTTTTTCATGACTCAGACAAGGGATCATCGACAGAAACTTCTGGACTAGATGTCATTGGGTTGCTGAGTAAACAATTTCTTTTTTTCAAAGAGTTTATTTATTTATTTCTAGAGAGAGGGGAAGGAAGGGAGAGAGAGGGAGAAATATCAATGTGTGGTTGCCTCTCAAGTGTCCCCTACTGGGAAGGTGGCTCACAAGCCGTGAGGTTGTGGCCTGACTGGGAATAGAACGAGCGACCCTCTGGTGCCCAAACCCACGCTCAATCCACTGAGCAACACCAACCAGGGCAATTGGTTTATTGTGAAAATTCTGGACACAGGCGGCAAGGACTATTGGTGTGACCAGTGCGGACACAGCCTGAAACCAACACCTCTCCCTCCTGGAGGCTCTGTCTGTGGTGGCTCTTTCTGTTGTTGGGAAGGGTCTGCATTGACAGAAAGAAATGAAGCCCTTCAAGGGGACTTGCTGGTCACCAGCTGGAGCTTTTTAATCTGCAGCTCAGACCGCAACACGCAACTCATAGCTACAGAATGAAAGGGTTGTAGAAAATGCTGTTCACACCTTTCAACCAAGAACAGAAGGCGCTGCATTCCCCATGCTTCTCCATCACGTTTCGCCACGGTTTCTGTAAATATTTATCATGATTGTATTTTTAACTCAATCTCATTGAGGTGACATTTATATACTATTACATCCATGCATTATAATTTGGGTAAGTGGTGAGTAACTATTAATTGTTTTAATAAAACACTATCATAGCAATTAGAAATTTTTTCTAGATCTTTCTGCATGTTGGCCCTTTTTACTCTTAGAGAATGCCGCAACCACAAACAATATAATTTGACAGGGTCCCTGCCAGCTTTTGACTGTGAACTTGAGGACAGAGTCCCAGGAGGGATCGCAGCTCACAGTGTGTGGGGAACGAGGTGTCCTGCAGGTGGGATAATGACCGAGAAAGGTTGACACAGTGTCGCACACTAGGGGTGAGCAGGAGGGCTTGCTCCCCACCACTGCCCTGTGCCTAGAGAGAAGGACCCCTTTCTCCTCACTCCTGCTGGGGACCCACAGGGAAGGAGAAGTCTAACAACCAGGGAGGAAGGCACCCGTGTCCCGAATAGAAGGGGACATGCCTGCCTGGGGCCGGTCACTGCTCTGGACTTCAACTGGTCTAAGGGTTTACGTTGGAGATACCACAACATTCCTGAGCACGGACAGCCTAGGGAGGTGAGGGAAGGCTCACCCCGGGATCTCTGAAGACATCACTGATGTGTCCTGGAATTATGGGGAGGTTACACTTGTGAAGAGGGACACTTGGCCTGGCCCTAAGGCAGTTTTCAGTGGACAGAAAGTGGAAGTCAGAAGCTGTCTCTTCTGAGTTCTGGTCACCACACACAATGGTGAGTCTGGGCCTGGGCACTAGAGGGCGCTCCGGTGTTGTTCCTGAGGGGACTGGGGTGATTTGAGCTGGAACCAGATAGCTGTGGCTTAGAGATGTGACTTCCCCAATGCACAGGTCTCACAAAGCCCCACCCCTGCAGACACCCGGGGGTCCTCAGGCAAAGGCAGGTGATTTGGGCTCAGGGAGGAATCAAATAGCTGAGGAGGTGGGGTGGGGGAATCATTTGCATAAATAGGTCTTCCTCTCTCAGAGTACAAAGGGAAGGGACAGATGTTGGGAAACCCTGCTTCAGCTGAGGGGCCAGAGAAGGCAGGACGCAGGGATGGACTCCACCGTGGCCTGGTCCCCTCTCCTGCTCGCCCTCCTGGCTCACTGCACAGGTGACCGCATATGGGGGCAGGGCATGGGCCCTGGGGAAACTCATGCTGTCCTTTCGTCTTTGTCTCTAGACCCAGAATCCCCATCTCTGTATGTCTCCCTCCTGCAGGGTCCTGGGCCCAGTCTGTGGTGACTCAGCCACCCTCAGTGTCGGGGAACCCAGGACAGACAGTCACCATCTCCTGCACTGGAAGCAGCTCCAACGTCGGGGGTAATTCCGTGTACTGGTACCAACAGCTCCCAGGAAAGGCCCCCAAACTCCTCATCTATGGTAATAGCAACCGATACTCAGGGGTCCCTGACCGATTCTCTGGCTCCAAGTCTGGCAACTCAGCCACCCTGACCATCACTGGGCTCCAGGCCGAGGACGAGGCCGATTATTACTGCCAGTCCTATGACGACAATCTCAGTGGTCCCACAGTGCTGCAGGGCCGTGGGGAAGTGAGACAAGAACCCCCGTGTCATCTGTGAGCTGGGTGAGCCCTGCAGGCGCTGCTGCTCAGGCCCGGCCTGTGCCCTGTGACTCCTGCTCATTCTCTCCTGCTGTCCTGGGCCCTGGTTCCCCAGGGCTACTGTCTGGCATTGAAGGATGCCTCTCTCCCTTCTGTCCTCAGGGTCACTCACAGCAGCACTTTCCCAGACTAAGTGCCTTAAATGAAACTGAAAGTCCATTTTCCCACAAGATGCAGACAGTTTAGTTCCAGACTGGTTTGTACTCAGTTTTCCTGTGATGTTAAAATAAATGTAACATTGTGTTTGGCTCCTGAACCTACTGTGGGGCCTGAGCGCTGTGTGTGCTGTGGGTGAAGGCCGAGTCAGCTGTTTGCATCTAATATTCTAATGTCCTTCAGGGTAATCACTGCTGAGTGCTTTGTTTTGTCTTCTGATTTTCAATAAATTTTCTGTAAAATATGTCACTGTAGAAGCATGAAATGATAACAGATTGGTGGTTTCCAGAGGTCTGGAGTGAAGGGGGTGGCCATGTGCATAAAGGTAGTGAAGGGGACCAACTTCCAGTTGTGAAATAAATGGCTCTGGGGACATCAGGGACAGCACGGGGACTTCAGTGGAGATGCTGGATTGTGTGTGTGTGAGCGCAGCTGAACGAGCAGACCCAAAACATTTGCAACACAAGAAATAATAAAAATTGTTACCATGTGTAGTGATGGAAGTTAATTAGACTTATCTTGGTGATGAATTTGCAATATTTATCAACATAGAATGATGATGTTGTGCAGGTAAAACTAATATAATATTGTATATCAATTATACCTCAATTAAAAGGTTACAGTAAATAAAATGAAATTATAAAAATAAATCCCAAATTTCTGTTCAGAGAAACACTTGCCCGTGAAAGTTTAAAGTATCGTTATTAACAGTCTCCCCAACGCGAAAGCAACTGAAATTGCGTGCGTGGGCGTGTGTCACAGCTGTGGGTGGACCCGCCCCGAGCTGGGAGCAGCGGTGAGGTCCTCCAACGAGTGGCCTGTTTTTAAAAGGTGATGTGATTCACATTACAATTCTAATGATGTCACATTTTGGAAGAGGCAAAACTCTAGGAGAGCGTGAACATCGGTTGTAAATTTGTCTGTGTGAAAACAAAGAAGGAGCAACAGAATTATTCTATATGACACTGTAATGGCCCCTAAATGGCTCTACGACCTTGTCAAATGCATTGGAAACTGTGAAGCACAACGACAAACCTTAACATGTGCACATGATATGGCTTTATGTGGCATAATGTCCCCACGTTTAATTCATGTCGTGTCAAATGACAAGATTCCATTTCTCTCAAAGGCTCATTTAGACATTGATTTCACGTTGTATATTATGTATGACATTATCTTTAGCCATTCATCCGCCCATCAAGGGATACTTAGGTGATTTCCGTATGTTGGCTGTTGTATAGCAACGCTGTCCTGGACCTGGGGTTGCAGATGTCTTTTAGAGATGTTTTAGTTTTCTTCAGATAAACACCCATGAGCGGAATGGCTGGATCATAAAGTCGTTCTAGTTTTAGGAATCAAGCCCAAGGAAGGATGTGTAACCTGCTGAGCTGCAGAGACCAGCAGGGCTCTTAGGGCTTCAGGCCATGGTGAGGAATGTGCGCTGCCACCAGCAGGGGGCGCCGTGGGACCGTCCTGTGGTCCTCACACAGCTGCTCAGCTAGGACCCTTTACTCAGGGGAGCCTGGGGCTGGGGGAGCCTGGGGCAGGGGCCGGAACTCACTGACTGTCACTCTGGTGATGGGTCCTCTCTGGCCTGGCAGGTCCTCTGAGCAAAGACCTTTGTGTTCCCTCAGCAGGGGCTTCCTCCCCAGGCCTTTTCTTTCTTTAATGATACTGTTTCCATTACCATTTAGTCCCCCTTAGTCACCCCTCCCCCCACAATCCCCCCACTGTTGTCCAGGTCCCTGAGTCCTTTTTCCTTGTTGCTCAGTCCCTCCCCCGTCCCACCCTCCCCCTTAGCTGTCACCCTGGTCTCCATCTAAGAGTCTGTGTCTACTTCCCTCGTGAGTTCAGGGTGTTCACTGGATTCCACACGTGAGTGCAATCATATGGCATTTGGTTTTCTCTGCCTGGCTTATTTCACACAGCATAATATTCTCCAGGTCCATCTGTAGTGTTGTAAAGGATAAAATATTCTTCATTTTCACGGCCCAGCAGTATTCCATGTGTAAATGTCCCATAGTTGTTTTATCCACTCGTCTACTGAAGGACACTTAGGCTGCTTCCACATCTTGGAGACTGTAAACAACGTGGCAATGAAAATAGGGGTGCTTATGTTCTATTGAATTAGTATTTGAGGTTCATTCAGGTACTCTGTAAGGCCATGCTACCCTTAAAATACCTGATCTTGTGTGATCCCCATGATTTTTCAAGGGGAGAAGCCAATCTACATCCACCTCTGTGTGGTATGTGAGCTGAGCTCCAGCACCAGGGCTGAGAGAGGGGCTGGGCAGCCCCTGGGTGGACACACATTTGCATGGACGGCCCCTCCCCTGGCAGAGGGTGGGGAGAAAAGGAGGCTTGGGCAGCCCAGCCCCACTGTGGGCTCAGGGGCTGTGTGTGCACCATGGCCTGGACCCCTCTGCTCCTCGTGCTCCTCTCTCACTGCACAGGTATGGAGGGGCCAGGGGACCAGGGCTTAGTTGCCAAGTTTATTCCCTTCCTGCTCCATCTCCTGAGAAGGTTCCACTGTTTCTGCCCCATCACTGACAAGTGTCTGTGTCTGTAGGTTCCCTGTCCCAGGCTGTGCTGACTCAGCCGCCTTCCCTCTCTGCATCTCTGGGAGCCACAGCCAGACTCACCTGCACCCTGAGAAGTGACATCAGTGTTGGCAGCTATGCTATATTCTGGTACCAGCAGAAGCCAGGGAGCCCTCCCCGGTATCTCCTGTACTACCACACAGACTCAGACAAGCACCAGGGCTCCGGGGTCCCCAGCCGCTTCTCTGGATCCAAAGATGCCTCGGCCAACGCAGGGCTCCTGACCATCTCTGGGCTGCAGCCTGAGGACGAGGCCGACTATTACTGTATGACTGGGTACAGTGATGCTCCTCACAGTGACTCACACAGATGGGGAAGTGGGACAGAATCCTCAGCCTAAAAGAGTGTTGGTTCACAGCAAATGAACATTTAAAACTAACTCCTCTATTTGCAAACTTTACTTGAAAGTATCTCCTGGTTTACAGTGGGTCTGGTCTCAGTGTTTTATTACATGTTTCTGAAGTCTCAGGAAAACAGAACTAACACAGAGTAAATGACTCATTATGTCACCGAAATGTTACCTGTTTCCCAAGTGTAATACAACCAGAGCATTTGACACTGCTGTTTTTCTCTTGAAGCAAGGAGACAGCTCTTTGTTCCCAGAGCCCGGGGACCATCCCAGTGGCGTCCTGTCCACCACAGCAGGGACTCCTCTTTCCTGGAGGGCAGAGCAGTGACCTTCTCCTTCCTCCCAGGCTCCTGTGCCCAAGGCTGGCTGAAAAGCATTGTGTAGCACTGGCGAGGTGCTAGGAAGTGAGATCCTTGGCACAGACTCAGGCCCAGGAGGAATTCCATGCACAGAGCTGGCCTGGAACCTTTCTGAGTACCTGAGCCTTCAGCTGAATCAGGTAGGAGGGTTGTCAAAGGGGCCATTTGTGGCCTGTAGCCCGGACATGTCTTCTTGGGTCATGATGGGGTAAGAATGCTCGGCTGTTGCTGGGGAAATGCTGAGCCTGCTCCAGGCCCGTGGGTGAAGCGGGTCCATGGATGAGGTGCTCGCACAGCTGCCACCACTCAGGACCATGGGGACACCTGTGAGGGGGGTTTCCTGAGCCCACAGGCACTGACTGTGTCCCCTTGTCCTCTCAGACCCCACTGGAGTGTGTCCACACTCAGGGGTGGGGCTGGGCTGTGGGGCAGCAGGAGCGGGTGCTCCCCACTCTGTCCCTGTGTCACACACCCCCCGTGGATCTCCTGATGAGCCCAGATCTGATGTGACCTTCTCCTGAACATATGTCAGCAAACACATTGACCGTTGCCATGGTAATGGTCCCAAAATCTCAGGTCAGATCACCTACTCGACCTTGGGACCTGGGACAAAGGTCCCTGACAGTCATCCCTCTTCAGCAGCTCCTACTGGGTGCTCACGGCCCCTTTGACCACCTGTGATGTCCAGCCTGAAGAGGAGGCTGATTAGCACCGTCACAGGACTGAATAAGCCCCGGCCACAAAGAGCTCCCATGCCACGTGGACGTGAAGGACACAGCTGCCCTCCCCTCTCTAGTGACCCAAAACTGTCATGTCCCCGACTGTGACCAACACTCGTTCGGGCTTTGGCTTCTGTCGCCACTTGTGCTGTCCACCCAGAGACCTCAGGGTCTCACCCGTGTCTGTCTTTACGGGCTCAGCACATGTCTCATTTGCTACGTAGTTTCCTAATGGGAACAGGATGACTGTGTACCCGGTTTCGGAGTTCCTGGAGGCATGACAACAAAAACAGGGTTCCCACACCTGCGACCTGGCTTCCCTGGGGCCTGGGCTCCCAGGCAGGAACCCAGAGACCTTGGAGTATTAGCGAATACTGTGTTTTCTGTCGTGGCCACACTTGAGAAACGATTTGCACGAAATTGCAAATTAGATTTGGCCAGCTTCTCCTTTTTATATTTCAAAACACATTACCTTAATCAAAATCACTGGGCTAATTGTTCTGTAAATAATATGCAGCTTATTTTGAACCTGCAATAATGTCAATACCGGATGTATAATTACAAGTGAGTGAAAACATGACAAGTGTTTCTACTGTGATGTCTGATAAAATGAGAAATGAGTTCTGTTTACTTTGGTGTTTGCCACGACAGCTCTTTAAGTTCTTTATCTCTGTAGTCTCAAAGCTCAAAAACACATATCCGGACTCAGGTGGACTTTTTCGTTAACTTTAGTAAACAATTTAAGTGCAAAATAATAGTGAACACACAGCTTAAAAGAAAACAGAGGAGAAAGAAACATTCCCCAACATACTTTGTGAGACTATGTTTTCCTGGTTACTCTAACCAGACAAATGCTCACCCAGGATTCCAGCCACTCAGGGGTGAGCTGAACTTGAACTTCATCACTCAGCCATGAGACTGAATGCAGTGGCACAAGGCAGAGCTAGTGTGCTCCCTTGCGCCCCCTGATGGTGAGTGTGGGGACCATTGAGAGCGCAGCCTTGACTCCCACCTGCATTAACAGCCTTGAATAAGGGGTGCAGGGTGCTGTGGGGGGAGAAGAGTTAGCACTGCAGGGTCCCCTCCCTGGTATCAGTGAGGTCAAAGAGTGTAGTGGGGAGTGAGCCCAGAAACTCCCCTCAGCCCTGAGCTTCTCTCCATGAGGTCCCAGGGACCAGCGGTGGATTTATCTCTCACCCTGCTCGAAGGGAACCAGCAGGTGACATTCACTGCCTCGCTGTCCCCGGGAAGGTGTCAAGCACAGAGCGTGGAATCAGGGCTCCACCTTTGCTGGGGCCAGTGGGCGCTGAACATCCACCCCTGACCTTCTGTGCTGCAGCTCAGCAGGAGGGCGGCCTGATGGAAGACAGAGGAAATGGGACTCAGGGGCTCCTCCTGTGACCCCCCCCGAAAGTCCAGGATCCAGTAAAACCCCCACTGGATTTTTCAAGAAGCAGGAAATAAAAACTTGATGAGAAAAGAGAGCAAGCTGACACAAACACTGAGATGACTGCGATGAGGACCCACGGGGACAGATATGAGTCTGGCAATGACCCTGAAATCCGGTTGAAGGGCAACAGTGATGGTTCTTTGTACAAATGGCAAAGGAGAAAACTCAGAATTTAAACAGAAGTCATGAAAACAAATCAAGTGGGAATTATAGAACTGAAAGCACAAAACGTAAAATTAAAAAAGAAAACTCTGTGCAACAAATCAGGAATAGGTCAACTTCTTTCGTTTATTTGTTTGTTTGTTTATTTATTTATTTATTTATTTATTCGTTCATTCATTCATTCATTGAAAAAAGGAATCATCCTTCCACAGTTCCCACCACCCGGAATGTTCCCCAGAGCATGTCAACAGGGGGCGCTGTGGGTCTTCTCATAGGTGCATGGCTGAAATCACCTAATGGAAAGGGCCCTGTGCCCACATTCATGGCCTGAGTGAGACCTGACAGACAGCAGGTGCTTCCCCTCAAGGGACAGACTGACAGCTCACACAACCACTGCGTTCTGCTCACAGGAAAGCTAAGAACTGTCCTGAGGACCCCGACTTGGATGGTGTTGTGTGATCAGATTTGCATAATGCCCCACCAAACACACCCCTCACCCAGGGAGCTGAGGAGGAGATAAAGGGACACCCAGAGAGCAGGGCCAGACCGAGCCCAGGGGATTGGGAAAGTGTGCGCCATGGCCTGGACGCCTGTCCTCCTGCTCCCCCTCCTCACCCTCTGCCCAGGTCTGTGGGTGCCTCAGAGACCAGCCGTTGGAGCGATCCCTCTGCCTTCTTCATCCCTGATGCATGTCTGTTTTCATTTCAGGGTCCAGGTCTCAGGCTGTGCTGACTCAGGAGCCCTCGCTGACTGTGTCCTCAGGAGGGACAGTCACTCTCACCTGTGCCTCCAGCACTGGAGCCGTCACCAGCAGTCACTACCCATACTGGATCCAGCAGAAGTCCGGCCAAGTCCCCGTGACACTGATTTATCATACAAACAGCAAACACTCCTGGACCCCTGCCCGGTTCTCAGGCTCCATCCTCGGGGGCAAAGCTGCCCTGACCCTCTCGGGGGCCCAGCCCGAGGACGAGGCTGAGTACTACTGTTTTCTGTGGTACAGCAACCATCACCACAGTGACCCACGCAGCGGGGAAGTGAGACAAAAACCCAGGGCTCAGTGCACCCTCTGCTCCTCCCATCCCCCTGTCTTCTGCTCACAGAGGCTGGTCTAGGGAGTGTGGGCTGAGGAGGTTTGTTCTCCACGGCCCCAGGGGGTGCAATCAGAACGACATTGCTAAGCGTTGACATGATTGAACACACCATTTCTTGGAGACAAAGTCCTCTTTAAAATAGGAGCCAATATGAACAATTTCACAGGTAATGGACAGGACAGCAAAGGAACAGTCACTCCCTGCAGGACACACGCTCACACAGACAGTCAGGTCTGCCGTGGCTTGGCCGGCATTTACCCACCAGGACACCCTTCATAATCTGGTGTAAAGAAGCAGGAGGCAGAGTCGCCAGTAAGTGGAGCTGGAGCTGCCATCCCAGAGGAGGTTCCTTGCTCGTCTTCCTTCTCCAACCCCTGCAACGCTTGAGGGCATGGATGCCTAAACCTTTGTTCCGGGTCAAAGCAACTGCCTGTTCCAGACAACTCTTTGCAAAGCTAACAGGACAGCAGGCAGCCTGACGACAGGGCTCACGATTCAAGACGTTCTTTAGACCTGGTCCCACCGTGTTTATTTACAGAATCACATCGCTTGTTTTCACTGCAGAAATTTCTTGGTTGGCTCATTAAAATACTTCCACAGAAATATGTTCCTTCTATTCATGTAATTATTCTCTCCCCATATGGGGTGATGCAGTTCTGGGATGAAGGCAGTTATATCACTGCCTTCACCCCATAATTGGTCCCATTGTGGTGTTCTGCATGAAACTATGTCCCAGGCTTACAATTGTCCTTTATCCCAAATAAATGCCTGTAGCCTCTCACATTGGCTTTTAGTTTCCAGTTGAACATTAGTGACAATATACGGCTATGATTATGAAGAGAAAGGTTAGAGTGAAACATAGTAGAAGCATAATAAAAACATAGCTGACATCTTGAGAAGGACATGGGTTTGGAGCATATGGATATACGGAACTGGTTTCTGCTACACCCTACGAGGCAGAAACCTGGACCAGGTGCTCAGCAAAGGGGCAGGGCATCCAGAATGGGAGGTGGAAGAAGAGGACAGTGAGCATCCTAACAGCCTAAGTCCAGCTCTAGCAGCTGAGCCTGTGGTTCCTCCCAAGCACAGCAAGTTGCCATCCAACTCCCTCAGGAAAACAGGCCAATCGGATTCCCAGAGCACGTCCTCCTGGGACTTACGTCAGAAGTTAGAGGGTCCCAACAGAGCCAGCGATGACAGCAGCGGATGCAGGGCCGCCCTGCCGGGAGGGCTTTCAGAACTGCTCCTGCCTGGCCCAAGGGCTGAGAGTCGTCCCCCAGTGGGTCTAAGCTGACACCTTCTCTGGATGTGAAGCAGGGTGAAGGGTTGTTGTGCCTCCTGTAAGGACAGTGCTGGGAATTGGGGGATGGGGGGCTGTTGGACCAGTATTGAACCCCACAGGGTCCAGAGCTTAGTTTCAGTTCAGCCACTAGGGTCCACGTGTGGTGGTCCACAGGTGATAGACAGGAGGTGGGAGGGAGGAGAAAGGACCCAATGCCCACACCAAATACTGTGAATGAGATACAAAAGATTTCCCCGTAATTATTGTAGAGAGGATGTGTATGAGAGATTTATCATCAGACAGGGACCTCACCAGATGTGTACATGTGAACTGTAACTGGTAATTCTGCAAAGAGTGCAATATAGTGAGGATAAATAATAGACCACAGCAGAGGGGGAACCTGCGTGGTCCAGGTTGAGTGTGGATGGGAACCTGCCCGAAGCCACTGGGAGTGGGACGGGGAGCTGTGGGGACTGGAGACATACTGTGTGCAGAGCATTGAGAACCACAGCGTCATTGGAATCTGAGAGGCACGTGTATCTCAGCTGTCAGGAATGAGACGTAGGCGAGGCCTCCATCCTGGAGTGACGGACGGGACTCTGACTGTACACAGTGGATCAGAATCACAGTATCGGGGAGTGAGGTCATAGACATGGGGATACAGTGAGTGACCTGCTGAGCTGCAGGGACCAGCTGGGTGGGCTCCAAGGCCTTTAGGGAACGTGGAGATGTTTGTCCTGTCAACACCAGGGGGCGCTGTGGGACTTTGCTGTGGTTCGTGCCCAGCTGCTCAGGGAGGACTGTTCACTCAGTGGGGTCTGGGTTTGCAGGCTGCGCTCTGTGCTCACTGCTGGGGACCCAGCATCTGTGTCCTCTGTGGCCTGACAGAGTCCCCTGAGAGGAACCTTTGTGTGGTCTCAGCAGGTGCTTCCTCCCAGGGCTCTCCCAAGGGGTCAAGCCACCCTCCATCCCCCTCAGTCTTTGGTGTGAGCTGAGCTCAGGGCTCACAGGGGGCTCAGGGAGGGCCTGGCCAGCCAGCCCCTGGATGGCCCCACATTTGCCTGGATGGCCCATCCTGTGGCAGAAGGTGGGGAGGAAAGGAGGCCTGGGGTAGCTTAAGAAGTTGGTCTGAGGTTAAGGAGTCAAATCTAGGGGTCACAGCAGAGCCCGCCCATCCCTTGCAGGGACCTGAGGCACCCTGTGTCCCTGAGACAAGACACTGCAGGTGCTGTGTGAAGGCGCAGGTCTGGGAGGAATCCAGGCACAGATCCGGCCTGGCACTTTCGCAGGTACCTGAGTTGTGATGTCAGGGAGAAGGGTGTCAGGGAAGAATCTGTGTGCAGAAGGAGGGCCTGAGGACATGAATCCTCTCTGTGGGACGTGAGCAGATGGAGGAGAGGCCCCGGCTTTGCTGGGACAACTGTGAGTCTGCTCGGAGAAGGTGGGTGAAGTAGGTCCCTGGGTGTGACTTTTCTACAGCTCATGCCTCCAAGAATGCATCGGAATTTACGTGGGTGGTGTTTCCTGAGTGCCCGACAACTAGAATGTGTCCTTTCCTCTCCTCTGTCCCACTGTAGCTTTTAACCAACCCAAGTTCACGGGGGAACTTTGCAATTTCAGTGAACACAGCCTTCCCAGGGTGTGCACAAGGAGACTACAGCCAGGAAAGCGCTGTGGAAGCTCTCACCAGGGGCGAGGCAGAGTCACTGTGGGCACCGGTGACGCTGGTCCAGACCCCCAGGCAGAGCCCCTACAGCGTGACCTCGCGGCATGGTGGACCCTCTTGAGTTTCACCCCAGCTCTCCAGAGTCATGGCAGTGCACACGCCGTCACAGTGACGCCGGCAGTGATCACACAGGGCTGCAGCCCGAGGAAGAACGAGGCTGGTGGTCATGGTCAAAGAGGCTGAGTACAACCCAGCAGGGTTCCTGGGTGACCCAGGACCACCCAGTCCATGGAAAGTGCCAGAACCTCTGCCCTCCATCCCCCCCTAGTACACCCCCACACATCTGCCCATCCCTGCGGGCAGCACCAGCTCCGGTTTGGACTCCCTGTCCCTGTGCTGGTGAAGCTGCAGGGACTGATGTCATTCCACCTTTAGGAATGCCACAAAAATCACTCGTGTTCTTCCTGCTCGTCCAATGAAAAGAACATTTCTTTGTCACCGGAAGCTACAAGATCCCCACCCTCAGGCTGACTGGGAATAGCAGAGAGAATCTCCACTTGTGAGAGCCAGAAGCTCCAGGTGCCCCGAGCCCAGTCCCGAATCTGTCCCCTGAGCCTGGCCCAGGACGTACTGATGACTCCGTGAGCTCTGACATCTGCACACAGCAGAGTGTTCTCTTTCTCCTGAGGGAACATCCTGGAGGGACTTCCTGCTTCCCAGGCCCAGGAGGGGGCCCTATCCCTTTAAGGCCCTGGCTGTTGAGCTCAGAACCTTTACCAGTACCCAGTTTAACAACACAAATCCTAATTATTGAAAGGTTGTTTAAAAACATTTGAGGTCATTCAAGTCTAGAGCCTATGACACAACACTCAATACCACCAGTTATCAAAATTACATGAGAATATGGAGAAAACTTTGTTTTTTCATCAAGGTCAAGTTTGTATCAGTTTTCCAAAAAGTTAATTAGGACTCATGTGGAATGAGGGCTTTAGGTTGAAAAGGGGCAAATAATATACAGCAAAGAAAGATGTTTATAGTGGTGGCTAATTTTCCAATCTTTAGACTGAAAATAATTTTAAGATTAGACTAAAAAGTGGAAAAGGTTAAAAAGTCATAAATATATAATATATTCAAAAGAGCAGAGAATAAGTCATCAGAATAGCTGTACAGGGGACGTGAGGGCCTGGGGTGGAGACCAGGAGGGCAGGACACTTCCTCTCTGACAGTGTCCACTGTAGTGACCAAAGGGACACAGCACCAGGAACCTGGGCGGTGAGGGTGGGAATGGAACAGCAGCGTCTCCAGCGCACCCCAGCAACACGATGTCCCGAAATTCCCGCAGACGCTGTGTCAGTACAAACTGGCAGAGCACAGTGAAGGCTTTGAACTGGGATTAAGATGTTGGTATGTGTGTAAGGTACCGCACAAGCTGAAGAAGCAAAGAAAGCGTCAAGAAAACCTGAAGTATCTGGCAACATAAACCCAGTGACTGTGTCCTGCATGTAGCCCCTGGAAGTGATCCGTTATCAGGAGACAATTAGTGTCTTAGTCCCAACCCCATGGAGAAACCCACTCATCCTCCCGTTCCTGCTCGTGACATCCCAAAGGCCCCAGTGCCAAATCAGGTGGCCCTGCAGGAGTGGGGGGTGTGGTCCAGGGGCCGGTGGGCCCCGATCAGAGACCACAGGGGGCACTGTGGGGCTGGTCTTGCCGGGACCAGGGTAGGAAAAGGCAGAGATGGGAAATGCTTTACTGCCTCTAGCACACCGGGACACGGACTTTCCCCACCAAAGTGTGGGTTTTACAGATCCCTGATTGTGTATTGATTTAAGCAGAATATAGTGTCTCACACCCGTATCAGGGAGCACAGTCGAGAACCCGTGGCCCACTGTTTCAATGTACGCCCCTGAAGGCTGTCCTTGCACACGACCCATCACCCGAAGGTCTGTCACCCAGCAGATAGTTCCTGATGCCGGGGCAGGCTGCCCAGGAGGGTCCGTGACGGGTCAGGGCAGCAGCAGGGACACACACCCAGCTCAGCCGTGTCCGGGTCCAGATGGCTGACTGTTCCTGGGCCATGTAAGTTCACCACAAGCTGGAGACCTTCTGGGTGCTGGGCGCAGGGGGGGCCGAGGAGCACTAGAGGACGTGACTGGGAAGACAGAGAGTCTGATTAAGTGTCGGAGTTCCAGCAGCTGCACAGCAGAGGAAGGAGAGGGAGTGAGAGTCAGGTCCGTGAGCAGGAGGAGGCGGTGGTTTGGTGAGCGATGAGCCTGGTGCTGGACTGAGACGGAGCAGGGCACGGGAGAAGGAAGGACAGATTTGCAGGTTTCAGAGGGAGGCAGTGAAGGATGGGATGTGGGGAGAGGGTGGTCCTTGAACCTGGGTGGGGGGGAGTAGCTGCTCCTCCTGGTGGAAGGTCATGGGCAGGTGAGTGTGGTTGAGCCCCAAGGTGAGGCCTGGGACGGACACGTGAACCCCAATGTCCTGCTCGTTCAGTGGTGACTCAGGGAGGTTTGTTTTCCAGAAGACAAGTGGGCAATCGCTAGTTCTCACACTTTCTCTGAGGTTTATTTGACCCCGGTGTCACCAGGCTGACTTCCTCCAGGGAGCGAAACCCCTGGGCATTACCAGGCATCGGACCCCACAGCAGCCTGTCCCGTGAGGACCACGCAGCCCTGCTACCAATGAAACCGGGTCCCTGGCCTCCACGAGACCCCTCACAGCAGCACCCGGACACCGTCATTGTGCCCAGGGAGGTGACAGTCTGACACTCTGGGGAGCGTGGCAGCTGTCCCTGGGGTGGGAACTGTGTCTGTCACAGGCTGTGACATGGCAGGGAGACCCACGCCCCCTCAGAGAACAGAGACAGATGCTTTCCCCAAGGGCTCCCACCATGTGGGCCACTCTGCCTTCCATCCTCATCATCAGTCAACTGGGTCTGGTCTGTGGACACTGGAAACTGACCAGGGAAACCGGCAAGGTGGTTCCAGTCTCAGTGATGAGCAGCTTGACCTCCGACCTTTTTAATGTTCTGCAAAAGTTCAGTGCTCAGGAGAGCCACACCCTGTCCCATCCGTGAGGAATGGTCTGAAATGAAGTATTCGTAGGAAAGGGAGCAGGCGGTAGAACGTCCGAAGTACGGCCTCCTTTCCCCGAGGGACTAACACGGGGAAAGCAGGTTTACAAGCGCGATGGGGACCCTGCCCACATCCCCGGGCGCCTCTGTTTTGCCTGCCCCTCCCTCAGGCGAGGACAGTCCCAGAGGACCAGCACCAGGACCTCGGGCCCCACACTCCATGATGCGTCCCCATCTGGTTTACTTTCCAAAGTTGCTTCCCCAGGTGACCTTGAAGTCATGTCGGAGGGTCCCCACTCACGGGGTCCTGGTGACAGGTGGTACTGTCACCAGGTACTCAGACATCTCTCTCACTCCAATATACACGGGACCAGTGGGAATTACTGATTCAATGCATAAAATAACGAAGATACCAGGTAATAGGTGAAGCTTGGCCAAGATTATATGCAAAAAAATATACTTACTGTCTGCTGAAAACAGAAAAGGACATGGAAAGAATGTATATTTTTTGGGCCTTGATGAAGTAGTGATTCATTTCTAACAAGGAAGGAATCACAGTAAAATATAAAACTGTGCTGAAATAGGACTCACGCCGCCGTGGGACAGTCACTGCTCTGGACCTGACCCCGCTCCAGGGAAGACAACGTGAGTGAGAGCAGCAGCCTGGTACTGACCACGGACCAGACGAGGAACACGTGGACCCACTGACCCTGAGGGGTCTGAGTAGGACATGAACGTGTCCTGGAGTGTCGGGGATCCCCAAAATGGGGCACTGGGCCCACCACTAAGGGAGCAGGTCAGGGAAGAGGGCTGTGGGGAGGCAGGGTGTGTCTGTGATGGGCCTCAGCAGCATGTCACACAAGGGCGTGTCTAGGTCTGGGCACCAGGGGGCGCTCAGGGACTGTTCCTGAAGGTCTGGGGTAATCAGAGCTGGGACCTGTGACTTGGCACTGCCTGGTCCCCTCTCCTCAGGGAACAGGGCTGTGACCTTGCCACATCCTGGGCCTCACACAGGCTCACTCCTAACCCCCACCCTGAAATCCCCAAGCACAGGTACCTGAGGGCGGGCCCAGGGAGGGATCAGAAATCCGGGGTCTCATTTGCATGAGTGGGCCCTCCCTCTCTCAGAATATGAAGAGGGGAAGGGAGAGGTGTGGGGGCAGCTCTGGTCCAGCTGTGGGGCCACAGAAGCCAAGACTCAGGGATGGACTCGACCATGGCCTGGTCCCCTCTCCTGCTCACCCTCCTGGCTCACTGCACAGGTGACTGGATAAGGGGACAGGGGAGGGCACTTGGGGGACTTCTTCCTGCTCCTGTCTCTGGACCCAGAATCACCATCTGTCTGTGTTTCTCCCTCCTCCAGGGTCCTGGGCCCAGGCTGTACTGACTCAGGCGCCCTCCGTGTCTGGGAACCCAGGACAGAGCGTCACCATCTCCTGCACTGGAAGCAGCTCCAACATCGGCGGTGGTCAATATGTGAACTGGTACCAACAGGTCCCAGGGAAACCCCCTAAAACCGTCATCTATGGTACTAACGGTAGACCCTCGGGGGTCCCCGACCGATTCTCTGGCTCCAAGTCTGGCAGTGTCGGCACCCTGACCATCAGTAGGCTCCAGGCCGAGGACGAGGCCGACTATTTCTGTGCAGCATGGGACACCAGTGTCAGTGGTCCCACAGTGCTGCAGGGCCGTGGGGAAGTGAGACAAAAACCTGCCGTCCCCTGCAATGTGCTCCCCCGGTGCAGTCCCCACTCCTCTGAGAGGGTAGCTGCTCTCTCACTTCGCTTAGCCTGAACTCAGGTCTGAGTCCCCTGAGACCTTGGGACTTGACGGGAACATCTGTGCCATCCTTTGAACGCTGCCTCTGAGGCCTGTCTGTGGCAGCAACACATTGTGCAGTTTTCTCAAATGAGGGGAAGGTCCTGTGTGTGCGGGGGAGGCTGTGCTGGGAACAGAGTCCGGGATGGGTCAGGAAGGACCAGGGACACGGCACCCGGCTGTGTCTGCGTCAGTGCACATCAGGAAGGCCCAGTGTGTGGGCTGTCACCAACATGTCCCCACTCAGCCTCCATCACTCCTGACAGATCCACCCTGTGTGGCCCCGGATCTGTTCCCGGAATCACCTCTGGCAGCTCAGGCTCCTTGACCCTCACTGGGCTGAGAGCTGGGGACAAGGCTGCCTCTTACTGCTACCCTGTGACAGTGGCCTCGGGGCTCACGCAGAGCTGCAGGCCTGTGGGATCTGAGACCTGGAGACGCTCGTTCTCATCTCCCGGGGGGGGACGTCCCAGCATCTGCCTCTCAGGACAACCTGTGGCTTTTGCTTCTGCTGCTTCCACCCTGGGCCAGGTTCCTCCAGGGCAGCCCCTGGGGACGGAGGTGCCTCCTCCACCCGCTGTCCTCACAGCACCTCACCGCAGCCCCTTCCAACGAAACAGGTCTCAAACAGAACACGAAGTCAGCTCCCCATCAGCTGGGGACACAGAGTGGCTCTGCTCTGAAGCCCGGTTGCTGAAAAAGGGGGTACAATCTCTGGTTATTTGAGACCCAAACTCTGGTCATGCTGTGTCTCTGTGAGTGTCCACTGACTATTTTCCTGGATGTTCCAGAGCTGCCACCCTCTCATTGGCCCTCACTGGGAACCCCTGTCCCTGTAGCTCCCAGGGAGAAGCCTCTGTCCTGGCTGCACCGGCCCTGCAGCACCTCGGGCTGTGGCGGACATTTTGGGCTGGGGAGTGACCACGTGTCTGTTCCCATCAGTGCTAGGATCCGACCATGGGTTTCTCCTTGTTTGACTGCATTGGTAGTACTCGCCGTGTGATGCTGAATGACACCGCAGGTGAGGGCACACTGGCCAGTGTCCGATCGGTGTGGGAACGTCATCCTCCCGCCTCAGCAGCTGAGTGCTGAGTGTGGGGCTCAGTGGTGTGTGTGAGGAGGGCGTGTGAGTCCCCGCAGTGTAAACATGCCTGCTGTCTGCTGCCGCATCCTCTTCCAGCCATATTGTCTGACAAGGTCCGGATATGGGGAGAGAAGCTTCAAGGAAGGCGTCCTCCGGGAAGAGGACTCGGCATAGGGATAATTGGTAGTATGGGAATTGTATTTCTAGGAGTCATAATTTTCATTGTATATATGATTAACCTGGGAAAGATGAATAAGACACATGAGAATGAAACCGATAGGCAAGCCTCGGATGTGATTCCAGCTTCCACAGAACTAGACGCAGTCACCACCACTCCTGAATCATCTGTAACTGCATGTCCAGATCGTACTAACAATTTACTAGTAAAGTTAGTAAAGAAGTCCCCCTGAAAACCCCCAATTAAACAATTCATGACCGAATTACACCAAGCAGAGGTAATGCAACCACAGCTTACTCCAATTCCCCCTCCCATAGTCGCTCAGGTCATTAAGGAAAATAAAGAAAAACTGTTTCACCCATTGACCTTTACAGGAGCCTATATTGAGGGTGTAAGAATAGTCAATAAGGATGGAAAACATGTTCCTTGGCAAAGTCTGCCTTTTATGAAATGGCTAACATGCCAAAGTCCCCTTTGGTGACTGTCCATATTTGTTTAAAGGCAATGAAGGATGGTTGGCAGAAGAAAATTAATCAGAAAGACTTAAATCAGTTCACCCATTGTAAGTAAGTAGAACAAAATAATCTTACAAGAACACATAATAATAGAAAGCGCACTTAGTCTTTCATAACATTTTAGTAGAATAGAATCAGGAGATAGACATAGATCACGGATCAATCATTAACCACAGGCAAAGGAATTCACTGAGACTCTGTTTGGCAAGTCAAATACTTATTTTCAATTTATAAGGTCATTGTATGTTAAACTATGATTTTCTGCTTAGCCTAACCATAAATCTGTAACCACAAAAAGTTAACGCTTGCCAAAAAATCTGTATAGAAGCAATGTTAAAGTGATAATAAAGTGGAACAGCTTTGCACCGCCATCGGGTTGTGTAGTTGTCTGTCTCCCATCGCCGACGCCTTACCCACCTTCGGGACCCCCTGGATCCTGCTGCAGCTAGGCTGCGGCAGTCTACGCTGTGTGCGTTTTCATGTGAAATTTATTTCAGACTTCAGTCAAAGGCTTCTTCTGGAACTATTGAGCTGTTTTGATCTTACCCTTTGGTCTATTAATACGATGTACTCTGTGAAAGGGTTGATCAACTGAACCGTCAGTTGGGCATTGGAGTCAATCAGGTGTGATAATGGTGTGTCCACTTACCAGCCTGATGTTGGATCTGCGTTAATATTTAATTTAGAACATTTGGATCAACATGTCTCATTATTGTCTGTAATTTACCCTTTTCTGCATTGTTTCTGTCCGCTGCAAGTATCACTGTTACACCTGCTTTCTACGGGAATCAGGAAAGCTTCCGCTGGTTCAAGGTGCGGAAAAGCGCATATGTAGCAAGCACTTTAGAAAGATCCAGTTATAAGGTTTTTAGTGTTGGTTGCAAAAGTAACTTTATCTTATAATTTTTGTGTGTGGAATACTTGCATTATAAAATGTTCTGTTTTTCCTAAGGAAAGTATTCTTTTCACTCATTTCTGAAACCCCATGTATCTTCCTAGGAAAATATATATTGTATCTCTTGTAATATATTTTTCATTGTCATATTTTCCTCATTGCATTTAAATTTTCTACGGTATCAGTTTCTACTCCAAAGGTAGCGGTTGTTCTAACCTGCCGTTTGAAGGTGAATTCCACGTGCCACTTAGAGCTGCTGTTGGCGGTGTCTCCTTCGTCCACATTCGCGTTTATTACGATGGGGAGACGTTGTTTCTCATGAGTCTTTTTCATTGTCTTTGTACGTGGGAGAACTCAATTTCTTAAGCTGGATTCTTATTCTCCTGAACATGTGGTAAAGAGTCTACCAATATTTTAACAAATAAGTATGAAAGGATTTTAAAAATCCACAAACTAATGGAATCTCAGGATAGCCCAAATCTGAGAGCCCTTTCTTCACTTACTCACACGTCAACCTGAAGGTCAATGGCACTGAGACAACCCCTATAATGAAGTCTTAATGGCTCCGGGGCTCTGCCGGGGCCCCAAGGAGGACCCTGACCCTTCTAGAGCCATAGCAGTGACAGCATCAGGGCCAGCCGGGGCCGTGCCACTCGGGGACATGAAATATAACACTGACATGGACCCTCAGAGATGGAAACTGGGAGGGAAAATGGGAAGAAACCATCTGTGTGTGGACAGAATGTAAAGACTTTGTCGTCCCTCAGTCCTCAGAGTCCCATAAGCTGCACAGAGTGCAGCGGGTGCCAGGAGGTTCAACCTCTACTCCGGTGCTGGCCCGCGTGAAGGGGCTGATGGGAATCTAAGAAGCAGTTGTTCTTTTGGAGACGGAACTTGGATGTCTTGGACCCTAGGAGAATAGCCTTGTTGTCACCACCTCCCCTGTGCCCCCATTGTCCTTTTCCTGCCTCTGGGATGCAGCTTTCATGGGGACACCATCTGCCAAGTGCTGAATCCTCTACTCTGAAGGCTGTGCCCTAGAAGGGGGTGGATCCTTCCTCCTGAGCTAATCCTCTTCAATGAGAAAGCCCCATGTTGACAGCTGTCTGGGGTGTGAGTATTACCTACAAAATGCTCACTGTACTGCAGCCCCTGCATCACTGAAGCAGCAGAACGTCCTCCTCTAAAGCCAACACCGGTCAGGAAACCCGCATACAGGACCAGCCCAGGAGAAAGGGCCTCTGAGTGCACAGGTCTGTGTCCTTGCTCACGTCCACTAGGAATGGTCCTCGCAGACGAATCAGGACCAAACCGCATGGTATTCTCTCTCGGGAGGTGTTTCATAAATGATGACTGAGTTTGGAGGTGGGTGCGTGTTTTTACTTATTTGTCTTGATTGCCTGTTCTATTTTCAAGGCAGTTTCTGTCCAAATGATGTCTCAGTTATTGCCATGGCTCCCTTAGATCTGCCAGTCTTGTCTGGGTAGCTCTTTCTCTAAGAGTATAATGGGCAAAATCACCTCTTGAAGTCTGGCCTTAGAGAAGGACAGCCGGGACTCAGTGGGGTGTTGGGTGAAATGGTGCTTTGGTCCAGCTGGCGTTGCACCTGGGAGGTGGACGCAGTAAGGGGCAGGGAGCACTTCCTGTCCCCGCCTTCCAGTCGGGAAGCTCCTGGTCCTGCTCAAGGTCCGTGCGAAGCACAGGCAGACCTGCCACCGTGCTCCAGCCCAGCCCCTGTATTCCCTCTCCGGCCTTTTCTGTCACTTCTGGGGACTTTTCTGTCACTTCTCTATCCTGTCCCTGAGGCGGGAAAAGCCCTTTCTGGAATTTGAGGGTCTAAAGAAGTCCCACAAGGTGCTTCAAGTCAGGTCAGCCCCCAGGGTAGCATCACCTGCTCGCAGCGGAGAACCGTCCAGGCGAAGATGTGGAGGGAGAGGGAAGCTGCCCGAGGAGGGCGCAGGCCCAGGGCCGACGTGACTCAGCGAGTACGAGGGTCCGGGCCTCGGACGGCCTGGGAGCTCGTCCTGGCCGGTCTCTGTCCACCTGCCCAGACAGACCTCGTTCCCTTCTTACTACTCCTCTTTCAGCACTCCTTAAGGAGACTGTTGTTTTCAGCCTGGCAGTGGTCAAACTCGGAGCGAATATAATCTAAACCCAAACCACATGCGATCATGAATACAGTCACACACCTTGTGATGGCGGATAGGACCCCTCATCACACTGCGGCCCCGAGGGTGCTATTGGGAACATGACTCTACAAGGAAACACACGTACTGAGCAGGCATCACGGGGTGGGTTCAGCGGGGCGGCTCCTCCCCACACAGAGCCGGGGGGCCCCGGGGGCGGGCAGTCTGTGCGGACCCAGGGCCGGGCACCCCCAGGTTCCTGCAGATACTGAGGTCATGGTTCAGTGTGTGACATTCCTGGGTGAGAAGGAGACACAGGTTCCTGGGGCCTCACCTGGTGCAGGAACCGAGAGGGGTGAGCATGGCTGAGGTCTCAGGAGGAAGGAAGGCCATCTGTCCTCACCCCAAGGTCAGGAGCACTCCTCACAGGCTTGGAAGGGCAGGTATGTGATGGAAGCTTTCACTCTGGTGGAAGCCTGCCCTGCTTACAAGGATGGACATTCCTGGATCCAGAACAAAAAAGAATCTCAAGGGTTTCTGCAGAATTTTCTTAGCATGAGGGAACAGAGGAGAAGATTAAAGAGGAGGATGTTGTTGAAGGGCGTTGATGTGAGATGATGAGAACAGGCACTTCTTTGAAAAGTCGTGCAGTTTGGGTAAGTTCAAAATTTCCCACAACGTGTATATGTTAACTCACTGTCCCTACCTAGGATGGCGTTACTCCTCCTGTTATCAGAGCCACTCACATTTGCCAGGGCGTGTGGCATCACTGTGGTCTCAAGCTTCAGTTCGTGTCTGCCAAACACACAGAGGAGGAGTTGGCTCAGGTGCCACGAAAGTGCTGGATTCAGGGTGCTGATCGGACGGGAAAGGGAGGAAAGCTGGAGGTCTGAGAATGAGGGCAGGGCAGCCAGGTGGGCGTGGAGAGGACGGGGTCAGGCCACACAGCCTCCGACGGAGACAGCTGAGGACACAGGGTTCCACTCAAACGGCAGGGAGAACTCGCCGGTCACTTTCAGCAGGAAGCACCTGCCTGAGACCAACGAGAAAGACCCCTGGGGACCCTGGGACAAGAGGGGACTTTAGGGATCTGGTTTTCCAGGTCACAGTCATTTACCAAAAGGCCTTATGGGTGTAGAGCTGGGCGGGGGGACCGCTGGGCTCCTTGCCCACGTGAACCCCGTGTGCATCCAGGGCACAAGAGGAAGTGACGTTATCTGCATTCACCTGCCCAGTGCACCACATTTGCAACTGCGTCACTCTCACAGTTTGTCAGGAAACTAAGACAGTGCAGGAAAATAAGAAGAATTAGAAAATGCAGGAATATTTCATTTGAAACATAAACAAGCGTTAGGACGCCTAAGACAAAGTTCTGGCAAGAAGATTGTGACACGGGGTAAGGAGAACACTGCATACACGAGAGTAAGTCAGGTTCCAAAACAGAGAGGCATTCCACCTTCCGCACGGGTGTGGCGAGGCCCCCACAGCCATTACGTTCTACCAAGCGCTCAATTCAGTCAGATCTCTACGAAAACTGTACATGCGTCCCATGCGTTAGAAAGTTTGCTGCGTTGTTCTCCTTTCATGTGTCCCTGAGCGTTTTCCTGGAAAACCCCCTTTCTACGTCCTTTCCCTGAGATGCCCCTCTGAGACCTCCAAACTGGATCAACAGTCCCATATTCTGTGACGTTAGAAAGGAGGCTCACTGTGCATTTGCTTTGCACCGTCTTCACTGGAAGTGAAACCACGTGAATTAGTCGTTTACGTACATGTTTGCACCTGAAGGGACCCGTGGAACTCAGATGCACCAGTACCCAGTACAGCGTCTAAGAGTCTCAGCATCTGGGAACCAGGCCCTGCATGTGTGAATAGAGGCAGTGATCCGCTGAGCTGCAGAAACCAGCTGGGCGCTCATGGCTTAGTCTAGGGAGACAGTTGTAACCTGTGACCATCAGGGGGCAATGTGGGACTGCACTGTGGTCCCCACACAGCTACTCAGTGAGGACTATTCACTCTATGGAGCCTAGGCGTGGATGCTGGGCTCTGTGTTCCCTAATGGGGAGTCACCATCCGTGTCCTCTGTGGCCTGGCCTATTCCCCTGAGCATTCGACTTGTGTGGTCTCAGCAGGTCTTCCACCCAAGGGCTCTCCCAAAAGGTGAAGCCAAACTCCACCCTCCTGTGTCTGGTGTGTGAGCTGAGCTCCAGCACCAGGGCTGAGGGAAGGGCTTGGGCAGCCCCTGGGTGGACACACATTTGCACGGACGGCCCCTCCCCTGGCAGAAGGTGGGGATAAAAGGAGGCCTGGGCAGCCCAGCCCCACTGTGGACTCAGGGGCTGTGTGCACCATGGCCTGGACCCCTCTGCTCCTCGTGCTCCTCTCTCATTGCACAGGTAGGGACAGGCCTCGGGGACCCTGGGCATTCTCCAGTATTACTCCCCTCTGCAAAGCATTCTTAGAATGGTACAATTTCTGTGGCAAGTGCACATTATATCTGTGTCTGCAGGTTCCCTGTCCCAGACTGTGGTGACTCAGCCGCCCTCCCTCTCTGCATCTCCTGGAGCCACAGCCAGACTCACCTGCACCCTCAGCAGTGACATCAGTGTTGGTGGCAAGTATATACACTGGTACCAGCAGAAGCCAGGGAGCCCTCCCCGGTATCTCCTTTGGTATAAATCAGACTCAGACAAGCACCAGGGCTCCGGGGTCCCCAGCCGCTTCTCTGGATCCAAAGACGCCTCGGCCAACGCAGGGCTCCTGACCATCTCGGGGCTGCAGCCTGAGGACGAGGCCGACTATTACTGTGCTCTCTGGCACAGTGGTGCTCCTCACAGTGACTCACACAGATGGGGAAGTGGGACAAAAACCTCAGCCTCACAGAGTTTTGGTTCACAACCAATGAACATAGTGAAATACCTTGTATATATAAAAATTTGACTACGAAGTGCCATTTGACCCATTACGAGTTACTCTCACTGTTTTCTCCTACGTTTCTGTAGTCCCAGGAAGCAGAAACAAAACCAAAAACGAAACGTTTATGACCCAGACATGCTGCCTGTCCTCCACGTGCAATGAAACCAGAGCCTGTGGAACCGCCCTCTCTCCCTCAAAATGAGGGAACAGCCCTTCCTGCCTTTCTCCTTGGTCACAGCCCAGGACCTCCCCAGCAGGGGGACAGTTGCTCACCTCACGGTCTCTGTGCTGCGAGGACTCACAGCAGAGACTGTCCCATTCCCACCGGGCCCCTGAGATGCGGGCGGGCCGAGGAGCGCCGTGTCTCAGGGCCTGGAGACTCAGAGGGGAGATGCTGGGTGAAGACTCAGGTGCAGGTCGGACCCCAGGAGCATGCTCCCCTGTGAGCCTTGCTGGGGCCCCCGCGTCTTCACTTATGAAACTGAGAGAGCTGGGGTCCTCAAGGGGAAATATGGGGTCTTAGGCCTGGAAATTTTGGGGGGTCACAAGGTGGTGGGGGAGGCTCCCCAGCAGCTGGGGAGGTGCTGAGCCTGCCGCAGGGCCCGTGGGTGAAGCGGGTCCACGGATGAGGTGCTCTCACAGCTGCCACCACTCAGGACCATGGGGCATCTGTGAGCGGGTTTCCTGAGCCCACAGGCACTGACCGTGTCCCCTGTCCTCTCAGCTGTACTTGGAACTTCCCCGCTCTCCAGGGTGCGGGAGGCTGTGGGCCAGCAGGAGCAGGACATCCCCAGGGCGTGCCTGGGTCCCTGCCCCTGGGAAGCTCTCGATGAGCCCAGACCCACCATCCCTTCTCCTGCACAGGGAGCAGCGAACCTACTGGTCCACAGGGCTCCCAGGCAGGTCTCTGACCTTGTGACCTAGGGCAGAGGTCACTGAGGCTCAGGGGTTCAGCCTCTTCTCTGGCTCCTTGTTGGTGCTCATGACCTCCCTGCCCACCTCTGGGCTCCAGCCCAGCCAGGAGGCTGATTATCACTGTCATAGGACTCAGTACAACCTACTGCCACCAGGGGCTCCCATTACCTTGGGAAGGCAGGAAAACATCTGCCCAGTTCTCTCCCTGGTGACCCATCACTGCCTTGTCCCTACTGTTACCAACAGTACCTTGCACATGTGCGCCCCCTGATGGTGACTATGTGCACCTGTGAGAAAGGAACCTTGAGCCCATCCTGCATTAACAGCACTAAGTGAGAAGTGGGAGGCAGGGGAGTTGGGACTGAGTTGCCCTGGACCCTCCCTGATGTGGTGACATGAAAGGGCTCAGTGGGGAGCTGAGCGCCCTCCCCCACTGCCGCCCAGAAACTCATGCAGCCGGCAGCGGGCTTGTCTCACATTCCACTTGATGGGATAGTGACAGTCCCTGCTCCATTGTGCCCAGGAAGGTGTGAGCAGCACAGAGCCGGCCTTGGAGTCAGGCTCCACCTTTGCTGGCGCCAGTGGCAACTAAACGTGCACCCCTGACCTGGTGCCGCTCTAAACAGGGGTCACGGGGTGAAAGAGAGTAGATGGGACCCAGAGGACCCTAATGTGTTTTCCAAAATGTCCAGAACCCAGAAAAAAAGCACCTGGTGTCTCACAAAGACTCAGAGAAAAGACGGGCTGCTGACAGTAACAGAGACATGAGACAGACGACATTAGTGACAGGCGTGTTTAGGCGGCATTCATGGTGTCCATTTGGTGGGAAACGACAAGCATCAGGAAACGAGAGGAACTTGGAATCGAAATGGAAGTCACGAAAACAAGACAAATGGAGACTGTGGAACTGAAAGGTACAACAGTTGAAATAAAAAGAGAAAATTACCTCCAGGGAATCAAGATCAGGTAATACTTTATATGTTTGTTTGTTTGCTTACTTACTTGCTTACTAATTTATTTTACTTACTGACAGGAAAATAAAGGCTTATTATCATTCCTTCTGCCTTCCCACCAACATGAATATTCTAGAAGATGTCAGCAGGGGGCGCTGTTGGTCTTCTCAGAGCTGCAAGGCCTGAAACAAACTCAAAGGGTTCTAACTGAATGGCCTGACTCATGGTCACTGGTGTGAGTTAGTGGTGACAGCAGGTGGTTCCTCTCAGGGGACAGACTCAGAGCTCACAGACTCCTCCTGAGAGTGAGGGTTCAAACCGGACTGAGGACTGTGAACTGGATGGTGCTGTGAGCTCATATTTGCATGATGTCCCACCAAACTCACCCCTCACCCAGGGAGCAGAGGAAGAGATAAAGGGACACCCAGAGAGCAGCGCCAGACTGAGGCCAGGGGATTTGGAAAGTGTCTGCCGTGGCCGGGACTCCTGTCCTCTGGGTGCTTTCCTCACCCTCTGCCCTGTTCCTCACCCACCTCACCCACACCGGAGACTGCTGCTGGGGACCGAGGGTGTGGAACCTGTCAGACATGTCCCGGAAAGTGGGATCAAACTGCTGTGCAGTCCAGGAGGAGCAGTAACCGCTCGGTTAGAACTGAGGGCTGGGGTCCAATGCATCTCCTCCAGAAGGGCCCTGGCCCGGAGATGCTCCCTGGTAATTAGGGGAGACCGTCCTTTTGTACATCAGCAAAGTTTGCTTTTTCAGGAAATATTTTGTTGCAGTAGAAGTGTATGCATTGCATTTAAAATATGTTTAAAATATAAGGTTTGGGGAAGCATTATTCTTCCCAAATGTGGGCCTTTAAATTGGTTACTCAAAGAAGATCTATGAAATCACAACCCCCATGACTTCAAAGGGTGTTTTTATTTAAAAACATCATCTTGCAGGAGTAATTCGTTAATACGAGGCCGTGTGAGGTAGGGTGGCCTCCTAGTCTGGCATGACTGGTGTCCATGTAAGAACACGGTGATGGCGGGGAGACCCCAGGGCATCGCGTGCGAAGGTGCAGGCAGAGGCTGGAGTCGTGCAGCTACTGGCCGAGGAACCCCAGACATGTCACGAAAACCTCCATTACTTCTGCAGGGGCAAAGATGGATCCCTTGCAGGTGTCGGGGGGACAAGTGCCCGCCATCCGGGATGTAGACCCCTAGCCTCCAGGGGCATGAGACAGCACATTTCTGTGACAGTGCGCCACCCAGCAGCGGTACATCGTCATGGCATCTCCAGGAAACTAAGCGTCAAACAATTACCTTCACCGCGTTCCCCAGTGTGCATACGTCACATAGCCTCCGTCCTCAGTTTTCCCACATTACTGTCAAATTTGTGCCTATGTCTTTACCTTTTATCAATTACTTTCATTTAAGCTTAATTTCTTCTGTCTTAAACCTATACAAACATAGAACAATTGCTACTACTATTTTGATTGTAGGAAGTAATACAAATTGTGGCTATCGTACTGGTCCCACTGTTTGCTTGTGTCGTTATGTGGAGACCACCTTGGCATTATCAACACACTCTGTCATCTGTTTGTGTTCTGTGAGGTAAGGGGTGATGCCTCCCATTCTCAGCGGGAAGCCTGGGGCACACCTGGCCGGGTGCGAGGGGCTGGCAAGGGGAAGCAGGATGCGAGTTTGCTGGACTGAGCCCTGAGAAGAGGACAGACTGGGGAGGGGAAGCCCTGCACAACAAAAGCCCAGCAGGGCCTCGGGGGTGTGTGAGGCCAGAGCCCCTCCCACTTTACTCTCCACGGGAAGCTTCTGGGGCCTCGCGGAACTCGGATTCTGATTCAGCGGGTCTGTGGTGGGGATAAAAGCCCCCATCTCCAAAAATATCTACATCCATGTTTAAAAATCATTGAACTGACCAGATTGGTATAAAGTAGGAAGGGAAGCAAAGGCAGCCAGAAACCGAGGAGAAGTCTAGACAAGGAGAATGAAGTCACTTGATTGAAGAAGAAACCCGTGCTCTATTCACAGAGCCACCAGAGCAGAGCGCTGTACACCTGGGAGAGAGCCCACGTCACTTTGAGAGCACGAGCAAATACAGAAGGACACTCACCACAGACCTCACCTTACATTCTGTGTGTGTCCCACGTGCCGATGCAGTGAGGGCCCCGCTGCAGGTGAGAAACCCGCCTTCTTGAGCAGCCTGGGCAGTGACTGCATGGCCGAACCGTCCCTGTTCTCAGCTCATGTGTGTCTGTGTCACGTGCAGCTGGTGCAGGAGGCGCCATTGCCAGGAGCTTCCTTATAAGGTGGGGTCAAGTCTCAGTGATTCTAGGTGAAGGGGCCTAAACAGAAAACAGACTGGGAGGAGGAAGCAGGCAGTCCCAGGAGGGGCCTGGCTCTGCCTTGGGCAGGGAGTGGCCGAGGACAAGGCGGTCGTGGGGACAGGGTCTCAGGCAGTCACCTGCTGCCTGGTAACAGGCACGATGGGCCTGGGAGGGGGCTCTGAGGTTTTCTGGTGAGTGGTCTATGTGGGCTCTCAGCTGGGAAACCAGACATGTGGTGACTGGTGTTTGTGCTCACTGGGCCTAGCATCTGAGTCCTCTTTGGGCCCCTGGGGAGCCTCAGGTGAGGCCCAGCCCAGGTCCACCCCTCCCAGGTGTGACCCAGGACACTGGGGGGCACCTAGGGCCTTGGGAGAAATTTCATTGGGCAGAGGATGGTGTGAATTTGCATAAAGAACCGTTTCTATTGTGTCTCAGGGGATAAGCGGGACCAGTGGGGTGTCATCCTCAGCAGAGCTTTGGGGCGTCCCCACCATGGCCTGGATTCCACTCTCCCTCCTCAGCCTTCTCCTTTACTGCACAGGTCAGGATGTCCTGACTCCCCGGCTCCCTGGACCCCCTCTCCCCACATGCTGAAAATGTCCTTCTGTCTTGTTGTTCCTCCAGGACATAATGGGTGTCTGTGTTTGCAGGTTCCCTGTCCCAGCCTGTGCTGACTCAGCCGCCCTCCCTCTCTGCATCTCCTGGGGCCTCAGCCAGACTCACCTGCACCCTCAGCAGTGGCTTCAGTGTTGGCAGCTATGGTATACGCTGGTTCCAGCAAAAGCCTGGGAGCCCTCCCCGGTATCTGCTGTACTACTACTCAGATTCAAACAAGCACCAGGGCTCCGGGGTCCCCAGCCGCTTCTCTGGATCCAAAGACGCCTCGGCCAACGCAGGGCTCCTGACCATCTCGGGGCTGCAGCCTGAGGACGAGGCCGACTATTACTGTGGTGCATGGGACGGCGGCACTAGTACTTACACGGTGCTCCAAAGTCACGGGGAAGTGAGACCGAAACCCTCCCTGTGCTCTTTCTGCCTGTGGCTGTCACCCATGAGGTGCCTGGGACCCAGTCTAACTCAGGGTGGCATTTGTTGTCACTTCTTCAGTTGGCAACTCTTTTCCTAGGACCTATAATGTCCACTTGTTTTCTTATTGTCCATAGTTACAAATTTGGTTAATCCATTGTTACTATCTTTTCAGCCTGCTCACAAACTAAATGTTTTGCAAAGATCACGTGAGGTGTATCCTAGAGAAGACAGAACAGTCTCTTCTCTCCTCTGTGTGGACCAAAATTCCAGGACCCCTAAGCAGTGAAATCCATAGTTGTTAGTAAAATCATCCCAAATCATGAACATTGTACTTGCATTCCTCAGACAGGTCCTAGGACCTGGAGGGATTGTGACGTGGACCCTGCAGGGGGCGCTGTGGGGCTGCCCTAAGGGGACAGGAGTTTGAATTCACACTGGGATCTACAGTTGGATGCTCCAGGGATGCGATAAAAATGAATTTTTACCTGAAGGACTTATAAATCTCTTCTTAATTACAACAGAAACCAAAACTATGCCGGCTGTGTATTTACAGCTCTCTCTCTCTCTCTCTGCTTGTTACCAGCCCCTGAAGCGGTGCTGTGAGGGAAAGTGTAAAGAGTGGGAAAAAGCACCTACACCGGAGATGCTTGTGTGGGGGGTTTGGGCCTGAGGGTGGGTGGGGAGATGGGCCAATGAGGCCTAATCAATAGACTGGCATTCAGTTTGGAATTGGCAGAATAAGCAGGAGTGGCGTGGATGTATGGGTGGGGCTCTGAATGTTCTAATAACAAGGAAGAGTGCAAAGGAAAAGGTATTGGTCATTCAAATAAATGAGGAAAGTTGCTGTGGGCCAGGCATTTGGTTAGTGAAGCAGGAAGGGTACCCGGAAAGTGGGGGGTGACATGCTAACTCTCCATCTGCAATGGGAATAAAATGAGGGGGACAGAAGGTCAGACCTCCTGCACTGGAGACAGCCACAGTGTTGGGATCCTTGGTGCAGGCTGGTACCAACGGGTTCCTGGTGCCGCCCCCAAAGCTGTGAGGCTCGGAAGTTCTCGGCCCTCAGGGATGCTGGCTCGGTTCTCTGGCTCCAGGTCCATCAACATGGCCTCTCTGACCATCACTGGCCTGCAGCCCGAGGATGAGGCTGATTATCACCATTGAACTGCGCTGCCAGCAACACGGCCGTCAAAGAAGCGCTGAAGTTCAGGGAGAGTGTTCAGTATGATGCCCTGACGTCCCTGGGGCCCTGTCGGAGTCTCCCTCTCAACACACCTTCTCCAGACCCTCCCGGGTGTCAGACTCGTATTCCTCTCACGTACAGAATGTTAGCACGATTACGTCCTTAGTGCCTTAATCTACTAAAGTCCTGTGGTTATGGGGGTGTGTGTGTGTGTAGGTGTGTGTGTACACATACTTTTTTATCCAGTCACACTCCACTCTCACTGACTCCACAGGTGCATATTGTATTCCTGTGACGGACTGACGCCTCCTCTGAAGAAGTCACAGAGCACATCAGCTCACTGTATTGCATAGGAGTCACACGTCCATGGCTGTGGGGACCTGGCTGCGTCCCGGGAGGGAAGTGCTGTGACCCTCTCATGTGGATACTGTCAGGGGAGTAAGCAACAAGAAAGCAGATCTCACTTACAAGTGATTCTGGTCTCTTCCTGGAGATGTCCCCGTGACTCGTCATCAGTGGATCCAGGCCCCGTCTCGCATGATGATAAGATAACTAAAGGGGCTTATGGCACTGGGATGACATGGCAGGAAGTAAAGTGTGAGGAGAGAGAGAGGAGCCTGTCACCCCAGGCTCTGAAATAGCAGGTGCACTGGGGACTTCAAGCCCTCGGCCTGTCTGTTCTCTGAGTGGAGGACACGATCACTCTGAGGGCTCAGGCACTTACATGGTCCCAACAAGTAATTACCTAAACGGTAGGAGGGACAGGAGGAAGACCTCATGCTGACCAGGTCACCTCTTTAGAGGAAGGAGTGAGGCTTGGGACACCTGCACCACAGTGAGCAGCCCTGGGGGAGGAGAAGCCCCTGCCCAGTGTGGGGTGGGTGGGGTACCAGGCAGGACTGCAGTCCAAGCCTCACTCTCTCTGCTAAGCTCCTCCTAATCTAATCTCCCAAAAGTCCTGAACACAGTATAAATACATGACATGTCATATTAAAAACAAAAACAAAACTTGAATGGGAAAAGAGAATCCATTAATGCTAACACTGAGCAGACACAGATGAGAAAATGCCGTGACAGGTATTTATGTGTGGTTGCCTCTCACGCACCCCCATCAGGCTATGTGACCTGCAGCCCAGGCATGTGCCCTGAGTGGGAATCAAACCAGCGACTCTTCCGTTCACAGGCTGGCGCTCGATCCACCGAGCCACACCAGCCAAGGTGTGACATGTATTTATGACAACAATCCCAACATCCATTTGATGAGCCATCATAAACCTGCTTGTTTCAAATGGGTAAAAAAAAAAAAAAAAACACCTCAGAATTGAAATAAAGTCATGAAAACAAACCCAATGGAAATTAAAGAACTGAAAAACACAATAGTTGAGAGGAAAAATACTTCAATCTCACATTTATCTTGCTACAAAAATAAGACAATCAGTAAGAGAACACAGGGAGGTAGAGATTTGTTTACGACATAAAGAAATGTTAGGTCACCTAAGACAAAACCCTAACAAGAAACACGTGACACAGGTACACAGAACTCCACAAACTACGGTCAAAAGGCAACTTCCGAAATGGACAAGCATGCTGCACTTTCCGCTGGGAAGTGTGAAGCCGTCAGGAGCCATTACTGTTGCCCATCACTTAATCACATCCGATCTATGAAAACTGTACGAGCATCACGTGACCCGAGCTGTGTGCTGAATAGGCCTCCTCTGCACGTGCCGCTGCGTGTGCTCCTGGCAAGTTCTCTGGGCAGCCCTTATGAGCCTTCAAACCAGATGAGCAGCCCCCTGATCTGTGACATTGGACATGAAGGTCACTGTGCATTTACTTTTGCAATATCATCACTGGGGGTGAAACCAAGTTAATTTTTCATTCATGTACAAGTTTGCACCTCCCCCAGTTGTGGATTCCTGGCAGTGAGATGCTGCAGTAACCAGTAGAGTGTCTCAGAGTCACAGTATCTGGGAACCAGACCCTGGATGTGTGAAGAGAGACAGTCAGTCACCTGCTGAGCTGCACAAACCAGCTGGGCTCTCAGGTTTGTTCCAGAGAGACATGTGTGCCCTGTGGCCATCAGGGGGCACTGTGGGGCTGCCCTGTGGTGCCTACCCAGTTGCTGACGAAGGGACCATTCACTAACAGGAGCCTAGGCCTGGGGGCTGGGTTCTATGCTCACAGATGGGGACCTAGCAGCTATGTTCTCTTAGGTCTTATATGGTCCCCAGAGCTGGGAACATGTGTTGTCTCAGCAAGTGCTTCCCCCGAAAGGCTCACTCAAGCGGTAAAGCCAACCTTCATCCTCCTCTGTCTGGGGTGTGAGCTGAGCTCCAGCACCAGGGCTCAGGGAGGGGCTGGGCAGCCCCTGGGTGGACACACATTTGCATGGACGGCCCCTCCCCTGGCAGAGGGTGGGGAGAAAAGGAGGCCTGGGCAGCCCAGCCCCACTGTGGGCTCAGGGGCTGTGTGCACCATGGCCTGGACCCCTCTGCTCCTCATGCTCCTCTCTCACTGCACAGGTAGGGACAGCCCTCGGGGACACAGGGACCTGCTAATGTCACTTCCACCTGACTCAGAGTTCTAAGAGAATTGTATTTCTTGTCCAAAGTAACCATGAGTGTCTGTGTGTTTGCAGGTTCCCTGTCCCAGCCTGTGCTGACTCAGCCGCCCTCCATCTCTGCATCTCTGGGAGCCACAGCCAGACTCACCTGCACCCTCAGCAGTGGCTTCAGTGTTGGGAGCTATCCCATATACTGGTTCCAGCAGAAGCCACAGAGCCCTCCCAGGTTCCTCCTGAGATTTAAATCAGACTCAGACAAGCACCAGGGCTCCGGGGTCCCCAGCCGCTTCTCTGGATCCAAAGACACCTCGGCCAATGCAGGGCTCCTGACCATCTTGGGACTGCAGCCTGAGGACGAGGCCGACTATTACTGTGCTACATGGGACAGCAGCAGTAAAACTTACACGGTGCTCCAGAGTCACGGGGAAGTGAGACAAAAACCTCCCCGCACCTTCTCTGTTTGGGGCTGCCATCCTGGTTCTGCCTCAAACCAAGGCTTCCTCATGATGACAGGTGTTGTCACTTCTGAAACCAGCTTTTTCTATACTAGTATTCATAGAGGTGCCAATGTTTTCCATCTTCCTATATTAAAATTTAATTATATGTATTGCTCATATCTTCTTACTCTGATCCTGCCTATGCAGTTATAAATCTGGTGTTCGGGTCACTACCCCTCCAAGGGGATGATGGACAAGAAAGGAGGTGGTTGTCCCCACTGTGCACTGCTGAGACTTGACTCAGGGCTGTAGGTGGCCTGAGTCCTTTTGGCTGGTCACTGGGTCCAAAATACCTCCAGCCCATCACCCAGGGAAGAACTCCAACTGTCAGGTCACCTTCCCCTAATCTGGTCCTTGTGACCTATCTCTAGGGACGGTTTTCCCTCCTGAAGAAGAAGCAGGCTCAGAAGAAGCAGGTGTCCGTTGCTCTAGGAATTCTGAGCAAGCAGTCTGCACAGTGAAATGTGACTGTGTGTGTGACTTACCTGTGTGCACAAAGACACTAGCTTCATGCTTGTGTAGGAGCCACAGTTCTTCCTCATCCTAAGGTCATTTGTGTGTCATGCCCACATTTCCATGAGGATGGGGACTTGGCATTCACTTGGTGTTTACAGATGACTCAGACAAATCCCGTAAACTCAATAAAGGAAGATGAGAATGTGTGGGTGAGTTATGTCCCTACACTAGTGTTCAAGGGGCCCAATAGTGAGGGCACTTTATCCCTGACTCAGGGTCCTCCCCTCTGCACACTTCTCTGCCCTGGTGAGGGGCTGAGAGTTTCTTGGAGATGGCTCATTGCAAGCACCCGCCCTGTTTTATTCTGTCCCCTAGTACAGCATCCGTCCTTTGTACTGGCTTCCAATCCTACTTAGGGTGAAGCCATAGTCTGCAGGTGACTCAACAGCTTCTGCCAGTGTGGCCTGACCTGAGCCGCCCCGGACGGCTGCCCATGCCTCCTCCACTGACCTGAGCCCCCTGGCGTCCAGGCACCACGCACACAAGTCATGTTCTTGGCCCTGAGTCTCCGCTGGGCAGCTGCCAACTCTCTTCCATCATGTCTCCTTTCATGGCCTCTCACGCACTTCACGGATTACAGACAGAGCGTCTTGGGTGCAGCTGCTTCCCCTAAAGCAGGACTCCATATCCACTCGGCCGCCCCTGGCCTCACCCACGTCGGCTTCCCACAAGGCCCAGGCGAGGGTAGCCGGGCCATGGAAGTGCTGAGGCCGGTGTTGTCCATTTCCCCTATAAACCCTGAGCGGGGGACACACATGACACTGGGGTGTTTGCATTTGCACCTGGTGGAAGTCAAGGACATTTACTTCTCATGAAACCCAGGGGTTTGGTCGTCTAACAGCTGCGTGACGTGAGAGACAGGAGATCATTCATGTATTAACCGTCATTCCTCATGCTCCCCGCACCCAGCGCTCAGTAACGACTGGTCTGCTTTCCATCTCTACAAACTTTATTGCATAAATAAAGTTTCGTAACACGTGGGTCTGTGCAAATGGTGTCTTTCACTTAATTCTCTGACGTCATGATTTTGGACTCCACAAGGGATGTAGAGTGAATTTGCACCTCTTCGTGTTCATTGGCGTGCGGTGCTCCGCCACATGGACGTAGCGCGGCGTGTTTCCTCATTCATCAGTGGACGGGCACGTGGGGCTGTTCACACCGCACTAGTGATTAAGGACATTGCTGCCAGGAACGCTTCTGTGCAGTACTGTGTGCATGTGCTCGCGTTTTAATTTTTCTTGGGTAGTTACCTAAGACTGGAACTGCTGGCTCATGTGATAATTGTAAGAAATGCTTCTTGAATGCCTATCAGGCTGTTTCCCAAAACGAACAAAAGCTAAAATGAAGCCCTGATGACATCTGATGGGGAGACAGTTTGAGGAGCGAGTCCCGCAAATCAGAGAGGCTTGGGTAAAGCCCTGGGCTTTTCCCAGATCCCTGACTTTGCAGGACCCCTGGGTCCAGGGTGGTCCTGGGGAATCTGTGTACTCAGGGCTCTCATACCCAGGGTGCTCAGGAGGGTCATGGGGTGGGGGAGGGTTTGTGGTTGTGGGCCCAGCAGAGGGTGCTGTGGGTGTCTGAAAAGCAATGGTCTGGGCTCTCCAAGAGTGGGCACTTCTCAGAGCTTGGCTCTGAACATCTTTATTTTGATCCAGAAACAATTATAAAGGCCTTCCTATTTTAAAGGAAAATGTGTACATTTTTTATTACAGCCTTACAGCTGCTTGTTGCCACCAGTCCTTCAAGATGCGCTGTGGTAGAAAAACCAAAGCGTGGAACAGGAGCACGGATGGGGGAAGGTGCCTGTGCGGGGGTGGGGCTGAGGGTGAGAGAGAATTGGGCCGATGAGGCCTGATTGACACGCACGGTATCTCATTCGTGGTCTTTCTAACTAATGAGAGACATGCGTGGGTGAGGATTTGGATGTTTTCACATGAGCACATGTTGTTAACATTGGAATATCGGCCTCAATTAAATCGCACAAGTTCTGGTTGTCCCGTGCATTAGATTGCTGGGAGGGAAAGGGTTCCAAGAAAAGCCCACCCCCTCCGCCTGGAGATGAGCGAAGATGATCAGAGAGGCACGTGGAGGCCAGGTCACTGTGAAGACACCGCTCTTTGGTCAGCGACTTGCTAGCTGATCCTCGGAGGTGCACTGGGGATGATGAAATTGAGAACTTCGACAGGGAGGGCAGAGGACTGTCGTCATTATTCAGGGCAAGTTAACGGATGCTGGGCCTCCGTTAGTCAAACTAGGAGCAGAGTCAAGATGCGTCTTTGCTCCTCCGTATGCAGAGGGGGGTTGCTTGGATGTCCAGATGAGGTCACGTGGGTCCCCTAGGGCGACTCCATGTGCTGACATGTGACGGAGACGAGGGTGCTGGATTCCAGCACGAACCACAGTGACTCTGTGACAGTGTCTTCACCCTTCTTCACCCGTGTTTTAGGGAAGGTGGCTAAGCATTTTTCTCTTCTGTTGACTCATGGATGTTTTCATTCATATGCTTTTTGACTGAGTGTTATTGTCGACCCTCTGCAGGGTTTGAGTGCCACAGCATTTCCTTCACTCACCTGCACGTGAGCTGAAGGTCAAGGGCACCCAGACAACAGCCGGCAATGAAGTCTCCTGGCTCAGAGGATCCATGTGGGCCCCAAGGAAGACACCACCCTCTGTCTGGGGCCATGTCAATGACAGCACCAGGGCCAGCACGGCTGACATCCTTTTGGGAAAGGTAAGCCTACTACTCACATTCAGACCAAAGTGGGGAATAGGGAGGCAAAAATTTAAAGAACCTAGAGTTGTGTGGGTTGGAGAGGAAAGATTTTGTCACCCATTAGCCCGCAGAGTCCCACAGATTCCAGGAGTCACAATGAGGCTAACCCTCTATTTTAGTGCTCACCTGGATGACAGACTGCACGACAACTCTCCCATCTCAGCCAACTCCAGCCCTGACCCCGGGCCCCACTTTCACCCCATCCTTCCCCAGAGGTGAAGAAGAACCGTATCTAACAGCCGGGACTCTAGGACGACCCCTGACCGAGATCACAGTAGACAGGTGCCTAACTGCAGGCGAGAAGACTGCACGGTGTGGCCAGGCCCCACCCTGGCCGCAGGGACTCCGTACAGTTCTCAGGCTTCTTTGGAAGCCATGTGTTAGGTCTGGGCAGGCCTAGGAGGAACGAAAATCACCAGGCGGGAAAATAGCACCGTGGGGAGCTGCCTGCCCACCCGACCCAGGAAGGTTAGGGTGTGGGGTGGGCTTATCCGGACATAACAGGATGCAGCTTTCACCCAGCAACCAGCTCTAGCCAATCAGACTCTAATACCCCAAGCGGCGCAGGTTTTTGCATTTATTTTTTAATTTTTTTTTGTTTCTTTACTTTTTATTTTTATTTATTTTTTAATATATTTTATTGATTATGCGATTATAGTTGTCTCGTTTCTCCCCCATCATTCCCCCCACCCTGCACACCCTCTCCCACCCACATTCCCCCCTTTAGTTCATGTCCATGTGTCATAAGTTCTTTAGCTTCTACATTTCCCGCACTATTCTTGCCCTCCCCCGTCTATTTTCTACCCACCATCTATGCTACTTATTCTCTGTACCTTTTCCCCCCTCTCCTCCTCCCACTCCCCTGTTGCTAACCCTCCATATGATCTCCATTTCTGTGGTTCTGTTCCTGTTCTAGCTGTTCGCTTAGTTTGCTTTTGTTTTAGGTGTGGTTCTTAATAGCTGTGCGTTTGCTGTCTTTTCATTGTCATATTTTTTATCTTCTTTGCATTTAAAAACCTTGATCTAAGAACCATCGAGCGAGCCCAGACCGCCCTCGGTTGGCCCCACTTTCGCTCTTACACCCTGCTGATGAACCGTGCTCCCCTCGGCTCGCTGTGTCCGTCTGGTTTCTTGAGGGACTCCGACCTGACACCGTGGAACCCCCCTGATGGCTTCTGAATCCATCACTTCGCTGGCCAAAATGTCAACACAGACCCCTGGGACGGGACCTCGCCTCTGCACAGCCCCCTCTCTCCCCATGCCCGCCGTTCTGCGGGCTGCTGTCTCCGCCATGAGCCTTCCCTCTGGCCTCTGGAAGGTTGGGCTCATCAAGGACACCGCGGGTCCCTTGAGTTGGCGGAGGGCCCGGGCCTGGGTCAGGAGGGCTCTAAGGCAGATGCGTCTGTCACCTGCCATAAAAAGGAGAAGGGGTCGTGCTGGCAGGTCCTGCTCGGGAATTTAAGTCAGGAAACTTGGGGCACAGGTAAGTGACCCCTAAGCCTTTTTGGGTGGCCGTACTCACTCCTATCTGACACCCAAGACAGGCTGTTTATGGGACTTCCTCATCCTGCCGTGGACCCGTTGGCCTTAACACAGGGCAAACACGCCCCTGGCCCTGGCCGGTGGGGCTCAGCTGGTTGGCGTGTTATCCTGTAGCCAGAAGGCTGCAGCTTTGACTCCCAGTCGGAACTCTAGGCAGGATGCGGATTCAAACCCCGGGGTGGGTGCGGGGTCATTCCCTGTCTCTGCCCACATGGGAGGCGACCAATCAATGCTTCTCTCTGACACTGATGTTTCCCTCTCTCCCTTCTTCTCTCTCTAAAAACAAAAAAAAAGTGCCCCATTGTTTTTTCTGAAATGTCAGGCAATGTTATTGTGTGAATGAAGGTCACGAACAGTTTCTGTGTGGCCAGCCACTCAAAGCCGCCTTTAATCATGTACTGGTATTGGGGGTCACCCTGACAATTCTCTTACGTCTTTTTTCCATTTCAGGTTTCTGATTAACCCCATATACTACATCACTACATGCTTCTCAGACTGGAGAATGCACAGCCCCAACCCTGTGCCAGGGCGCTGCCAACAACAGAATATCTGTGTGTGGTGCAGCTTTCTGGAGCATCCATCTCCCTGAAAGATTTGAAGAAACAAGTTCAGCAAATGGCAATAATCTCCTTTCCTCCCACCACAGACAGGTAGGACAAGAAGGAGAAGAGCGGGGGAGGGGAGAAGTTCCAGAGAAACACTCCAGTCTCTGAAGTGTCACCGGGCGGCCTGGGGGGCCGGCTGCAGTGAGGGTGGCAGCCTCTGCTCTGCACTCCAGACAAACCTGGCAGCTCGTTGAGCTCAGTGGCTATTTTGGGCAGAATACTTTTGAAGGCCGTGGAGGTGCCAGCCAGCCTCTTTATCGGAACCTTACTGAGTGAACACCCAACAGTCTGCAAACCTCCATCCTCCCCAGCACCAGGTCCTCTGCCCTGGGCGCGCTGTGCACACGTGGGCGCGTGTACTTCTTGAACAGCTCACACCACAGCTGGTTGTGCCCAGCACCTGGCTGGCCTCCCTGGACTCTGTGCAAGTCATGGTCTTCCGGCAACATGTGAAGTGCAGGGAGTGTGGCTCGTCCTCCACATGTCCTTGCCCCTTGCACAGTGAATACTGATCCCATGGCGGAGTGACGTGCAGGTCGGTAGTTCAGAGCATCGGAATTGCCATGTCCACGTAGTGGCTGTTCCATTTTAAGAACCAGAGGACTTGTGCCACTGATATCAGCACCTCGGTTTCTCCATCTGCTGAGCTGGAGAAATAAACAGAACTGCAGGTGAAGCTGGGGTGTGTGTTGCCTGAGTTAATTTAAGAAAGTGCGCAGTTGTCATGGAATTTATATCAGAAGGTTGACACTGACTTCACGGTGGTGTGAATGGAAAACAACTCCTGGGAAGACATGCAGGCTCACGAACACAACTCACTCGCACATTCACAATCTCTTCCCACAGGACACCCTCACCGGTGCGCACAACCCTGCACCGCCTACAGGGAGCACAGTTACTCCCAGGCGCTGTACGATAGACCATATTTATTATTTTCATTTTTTCCCCCAAGGCCCCAATTCCCATTCTCACCAAAACCTGGAATTATGTTTGAGCTCCAGGATGAAGGCAGTCAGGATGTCCACTTGTCTGATCATCTCGATGTCTTCCTGAGCCAGATAAAATGGTAGAATTTGTACCACTTTCTTCTGGTCTTGACAACACCTGCAGTTACGGAGGAGACCACGGTGGCACCGACCAGGCCACCGACGGCTTGCGCATCTCTCGGTTCCACTGGCGAGCACTGGAGCCGTAGTCAAGGCCCTCACAGCAAGCTTAGGGGCACCTAGGGAAAACGCGTTTGTTCACTTTGGATTGACTTTTCCCTCCCGAAGACTTTCTGGTGGGACTTCCCTCTTCAGAAACGCCTGTTCCTGAGGTTGAGTTAAGACACCCCTGGTCCCTTGAGAGCAGTTAGAGTGTCCTTTCTGTGTCTGTTCTCGGTGTGGGTTTGCACTTAGACACTAGCAAACTTTGCAGTTTCCTAAATGCTTAAACCATTGATTGCAACAGCGTGACAGGAAAATCAAACACAAGTTGAGAAATAAAAAAATTATAAAATACATTTATACTTACGGAACAATTTGGGGAGCAGAATGTGGAAAAGAGACAATACAGATATATTGACAAAAAATACCCATTTGTAGAAACATCATTTGGAAGATTAATATAAATATAGCTCTGCAGCAGCCATTCACATGTCCCATCCACTAGGACTCCAGGTTTGAAGCTGAGAACTTTCTTTTTCTAACAGATTTAAGTATCTTGGCTCACTGAGTGACAGTTGGGACACAAGGCCAAACGTCCATCACCACATAGCCATGGCCACTGGTCTGTCCAGGCAAGGGACTGTGAGACCTGTGGACTAAGTTTCAATAGTCGTGTTGAAAGCCAGTCTGCACACCTCTAGGAGGGTTAGTGGCTGTCCAGGGCAGGGCTGCCCCAGTGGGAGACACGGAAGCATCACTCGGAAGGGCCCGAACCAGCGCCTCCTCTAGGAACATCTCTGCCCTGGAACGGTCGTGCTGTTTCCGAAAATACAGTCACTCTCTTTTCCTGATGTTGTCACCTACCTTCCTGGGCTAGTTTTTTAAATCTTAATCTTTTTTTAAAATCCTCACCCGAGGATATGTTTATTGATTTTAGAGCGAGAGGAAGCGGGAGAGAAATACGGATATGAAAGAGAAACATTGACTGGTTGTGTCCTGCATGATGCTCGGCCTGGGATCTCACCTGCAACTTAGGCACGAGCCCTGATGGGTCATCGAGCCCACAAACGTCTGGTGTGTGGTGTGGCACGCCAACCAACTGAGCCACACGGCCAGGACTTCCTGGGCTAGTTTTGCGCATGCTTAGCAGGACTCTTATTTCATTCGAGGTCACAAAAAGGAGTGGCATCTGTTTGACACATCACTGAGGAGGAGCAAGGTACAGAGAAGGGGCGACCGAGAGCAAGTGACTCTTGGGATACAGAGCTGGGAAAATCCACAAGGCCTTAGAGGCCTTCTTTTTCTCGCTTTAAACACATGCAAAAAACACATTATTCAGCAGTCAATGACAGGGTTAGTTACACGTGGAGGGAGCCGTGGCCAGAGGGGAAAACAAGCATAGATCTTGGAGCCCAGCTCCACTCAGATCCCTGTGACCCTGAAATTTGCTGCCCAATCACAAGCAGTAAACACCCACCCTTCACTCAGGCCCTTGGCAGCTGGGCCTCCAGGCCTATGGAGTTTGACCCTGGGCCCCAAACCCCCACAGTCTCTGGGACAGAGGGAGACAACGGCCGCAAATGACTCCAAGGCAGCAGCACCGTCCTGATTCACAAGACAGTGAATCGCCCATGTGGACCTGCGGGCTTACGGACTCCCGGGTGCCTGGAGAGGAGGACACTCCGCCAGTGTCCCTGTCCCACCTGAAAAGCAGTCGGTTCTCTCCCACTCTGCCGTGGACATATGCGCATTGGGTAGTTTAGGCCTGGGGAATACCGGCTCCTGTGAGCCGGTTCCTATAACCCAGCGGTTCCTATGAACCGGCTTCTTCAACGTCTGTCGGTTCCAGAACCCTGACCGCGGTGAGCCGCGCCGCACGCGCATGCGCTGTAGGAGTCATCAACGGCGTTAGGCGACTGAGCCTCTAGGTGCAGAGCCTGGACTCATCCAGACAACCTGCCAGGCCTGCTTGATGGAGAGCGCGCATCCCCTGCAAGTTGCTTCCAGGATGCAACGAGCAGTCAGTCCGCAAGTGGACTGGAGCGTGGGTCAAGCTGCCCTAGTGTCCGGGTGCAGGGGCCTCACCCGCATCCCCCCTCATTTCCATGCCCTCAGGAAGATAGACATCCAGGACACAGCATGATGATTCTGGAAACAGAGAAAATATGAACTATGAGCAAAGCTAACATAAATACACAGGGAATTTACCAGGAAATTCTTTACATTGTAAGCACAGAAATTAATTAATTGTAGGGAGGTAATATGTAAAAGTAGAATTATAGGCTTTGAATGTAAGGGATTCATTACCAGACAAGTCTAATTCATTAATTAAGGAAGGCTTCGTGAAGGCAGGGGGATTTCAGGCAACATGTAAAATCAGAAAGACAAGCCTAAAATGTACTCGTGTGGAATCCATGGTCCACTGACCCAGGATGGCAAGTGGGCTAATGTCACCGCATTGCCTGGCCTCCTAAGAGAAGTCACAGGGCACATGTGCCATGTCCCTCACCTCATGGAACTCACAGGGACTCTGAAAGGTGAGGAAGACGACAAAAACACGCAGATGGCAATGTCGAGTTTCTTATTCTCTGTAAATTTACAGCTCTCGAATGCCTTTGACACTTGTGGCTGCTTAGATGCTGCAGCGGGAGAAAAAGGAGAGGCGTTTTGACAGGGCCCCCTCCCCACTCCCCCACCCCCATGGCTTCCGCTCCATGGGCTTTGTCACCTCGGTGCTGTCCGACAGCCCGCACATACTTTCAAACCATCTGAACAACTGGTCTTCAACGAGTGTAACAGCGTCAGCTGAACCCGCCTGGCTTCTTACAGCACTCTCAAATGCAAATCCGGCTCTGACTGGGTTGGCTCAGTGGACTGAGTGCCGGCCTGCGAACCAAAGGGTTTCCAGTTCCATTCCCAGTCAGGGCACATGCCTGGGCTGCGGGCTGGGTTCCCAGTGAGGGGGGAGGGGGTGCGTGTGCGAAAGGCAACCACACATTGATGTTTCTCTCCCACTCTTTAAAGAAAAAGAAAATTCTGTTGTAAGAGCAGGGCTGTGGGGTGGCCTGAGTAAGCTCTTAGAACCTGTTGGCCTTTGGCAGACAGGACACAGGTGCTGGAACCTAGCTGAATGCTCTTTTTGATAAGCCTCCCCTGTCCCCTGCTTGTCCTTTTCCTGCCTCTGGGATGCAGCTTGCAACAAGGGCCCATCTGCCAAGTGCTGAATCTTCTACTCTGAAGGCTGTGCCTTAGAAGGGGTGGATCCTTCCTCCTGAGCTAATCCTCATCAATGAGAAAGCCCCATCTTGACTTCTGCCTAGGGTGTGAGTATGATCTACAAAATGCTCACTCTACTGCAGCCCCTGCATCACTGAAGCAGCAGAACTACCTCTGCTAGGGCCAACACCCTTCATGAAACCTGCACATGGTACAAGCCCAGGATAAAGGGCCTCCAAGACCGAAAGCTCTGTCTCCTTGTGCACCTGCAACATCCAATTGTCAGGTCTGAAGAATCAGAACCAAATTGTATTGTATTCTCTCTCTCAGTTATTTCAGAAATGATGAGTTGTTGGGTGGGGGGTTTTCACTTATTTATTTTGCTCACCTCTTCTATTTTAAAGGCAGCTATCGTCCAAAAGACATTTCATTTATTCCCACGGCTCTCTTCAGAGCTGCCAGATGAACATGGGTAGCTCTTCCTTAAAAGAAATATCTGCAGAATCACTTCTCTTTTTCTGTTTTGTATCAGAAAGCAGCCAGCCAGGACTCCGTGGGGTGTTAGGTGAATTGGTGCTTTGCTGCCACCTAGTGTCGATCCTGCAAGGTCGCTGCAGTAAAGAGGCAGGGAGCACTTCCAATCCTAACCTTCCAGTCGGGAAGCTCCTCCTGCTCAAGGTCCCTGTGAACCAGACCGACCTGCCACCTTGCTCCCAGCCCAGCCCCTTCTGTCCATGTCTGTCTGTGTTTGTGACTCTGCTGTCACCTCCATCCCCATTCCCTGAGTCAGGGAGGCTCTTTCTGGTATCCGAGGGTCTAAGGAAGCCCCCTAATATGCTTCAAGCCATTTAAACCATCACATGTTCTCTTCTTCGAGCAGGTGAGTAACATCACCTGCTCGAAGAAGAGAACGATCAAGGAGAAGTTGGTGGAGGGAGAAGGAAGCTGCCTGAGGTTGGTAAGGGCCCAGGGGGCCATGACTTAGGGAGTCTGTGGGTCCAGGTCTCAGACCACCATGGGAGCTCGTCCTGGACAGGCTCTGCCCCCTTGGACCATCTTCCCAGATAAATTCCTTCTCTTCTTGCCTGGTGAGCTCACACCCACGGGACCCTGCTGACTTGGAGTCTGGCGGGAGACCCCTGTCCTGGAGCTCCTGCTGAGGTCTCAGCAGCTATGCTCGCCCTCAGGGGCCCACAGAGCCCCGGTTCATGTGCCCGTGGTGGGACCCAGGATCTGTGGCCTCTGTGACATAAAATCTCTGAGGATTCCTTTCTTCTCACTGGCTCCAGAAAACCCATCACTGGAAAAGGTGGTTTATTTATATCAGGGATTTGCGGTATAGCAAGCAGTGTGCCCACAGATGTCTGTGGACCGACAGTGACCAGTCTCAGGTCAGTGTCCCCAACATCATTTCCATCCACAGATGAATTCTAAGCACTGAGTGGCAGGGGTGCTGTGGGTCCCCAGGGCCAGACAGTGGGTGCCTCCTGCTGTGTGAACTCTTAGGCTGCCCAGGGCTGGGGCCTTGGGGCCTGTGGTTACTGATGGGGACCCTGCGGCTGTGTCCTCACTGGGCTGGGCAGAGCCTGCTTCTCACTGGTCTGTGTAAGGTCCCAGCAGCGGCTTCTGTCCTAGACCCTCCCAGGGGGCAAACCCAGTCTCACCCACCAGCTCCTCTGACCAATCAGCTAGGCTCACACTTGGCTGGTTCTCAGGGTGGAAAAGGTTCATCATCAACGGGGGAAACAAATAAGTGTGAACAGCTCCTCCTCTTCCCAGCCAATGGGGAAGATAAAAGAGGCCCGGCCCACTTCAGACCTCACCTGGGGCTACAGGAAGCTGCGTGCACCATGGCCTGGACCTCTCTTCTGCTCGTGCTTCTCTCCCACTGCGCAGGTACGAGTCTTCAGATGCCCAGGGTCACCCACCAATCCTCTGTCAGCCCCTGTGGCTTAGATCCTTATACAGTTCAAAGATATTCTTGCCCCAATACCTGTAAACATCTGTATCTGCAGGTTCCCTGTCCCAGCCTGTGCTGACTCAGCCGCCCTCCATCTCTGCATCTCCGGGAGCCACAGCCAGACTCACCTGCACCCTCAGCAGTGGCTTCAGTGTTGCTGGCTACAAAATTCACTGGTTCCAGCAGAAGTCAGGGAACCCTCCGAGGTATCTCCTGAGTTTTAAATCAGACTCAGACAAGTACCAGGGCTCCGGGGTCCCCAGCCGCTTCTCTGGATCCAAAGACGCCTCGGCCAACGCAGGGCTCCTGACCATCTCAGGGCTGCAGCCTGAGGACGAGGCCGACTATTACTGTGCTACATGGCACGGAAACAGTAATACTTACACGGTGCTCCAGAGTCACGGGGAAGTGAGACTGAAACCCTCGCTGTGCTCTTTCTGCCTGGGGCTGTCACTGCTTATGGTCCTGGGACCAAGTCTAACTCAGGGCGGCATCTGTTTCCACTTTTTCAGTGGACAACTCTTTTCCTAAGACCCATGGATGTGCGACTTTTTTCTGATTATTCCTAGTTAAATTTTTGTTTCTCCATTGTTAATATCTTTTCAGCCTGCTCATGTCTACACAGCCCTAAACCAGGTCTGAGGACTGCGTAACCCTCCAGGGGCATGAGAGACAAGGAAGGAGGTGGTTGAACCCTCCCGTGCCCACCAGGGTCTAGGCCTGGATCAGAGGCCTGGGTGGGCTGAGGGCTTCAGATGGGTCAAGGGGTCCAGCGTGCCCCAGGCCCACCTCCCAGCAAACTGCTGCAAGAGTGAGTTTAGTTCCGCCTGCCTGTGCTCATTGAGGCCTGATTCTGGGACCAGTTCTCTCCTCCTGGGGCTCAGGGGGAACGGGTCTCTCTCGCTCCAGGGATGCTGAGCCAACAGAATCTTCTCCGATTTGAAACATGATTGTGACCACTCTGTGTGCAAAAGGACACCATCAAAATGCTCCGTCACGCTCTGGGCAGGTTTGCACAGTGGTTGGAGCATCATCCTGGGCACCAGAAATAACGGGGGTCTGATTCCTGCTCAGGGCACATGTTAGGTTTGGAGAGTATTTATCAGGAGGCAACCAATCAATGTTTCTTTCTCACACCTGTCTCTCTCTCTCCATCCTTTCCTCTGTCTCTCAAATCAATGAACACGCTCAGGTGAGGATGGGAAAAAAGGGAGCTCTTCCATCACTGAGGCAGGATGTATAACCTTGACCTTTCCTTTCATTTAATGTGAGGAGGGTCATGCCAAGAAGTCCGTGAGGCTGGAGACCAGTAGAGTTTGGGGACACTGGAGAAGACATATCAGATAAAACATCTGAATGAGGACCAGAGATGTGTGGGGCAGTTACATCACACAGCAGTGGGTCAGGAAGCCAAGTCTTTCTGTCTGGGGGCTTCTTGCCCTGGCCTGAAGTCTTCCTGTCTTCACCCTTCTCTGTGCATAGGTGAGCAGGTGAAGGGTCCTCGACATGGACCCTCAGGAGCACATCCATCTTCATCTTTCTATTTGTGTGGTTTTGGATCCTACTTGTGTGAAACAACTCTCTGTAGGTGGCTCAAATGTCCCTCTCAGTGTGCCCCAACCTGAGCCGGCCAGGAATGCCATCCGGGCTTCCCCCAGGGATCTCACTCTCTCCAGTCTCCTGGTGCCATGGACACAGATTTGAGTCCCAGCCCTGGGTCTCCCCGAGCTGCTGCTGACTCTCCTCCATCACGTCTCCCTGCACCACCTCCACCCATTTCATTGTTACAGACAGGGACTCTCGGGGGTGGGGGAGGGAGATGCATGGTGCTTCTCCAGGAGAGGGACCCCAAAGCCATCCAGCTGCCTCTGGGTGCGACCACATCTCCCTGCCTCGGAGAGCATAGGAGGGCCGTGGGTCTGCCAAGCCCACTGTAGTAAATGTCCCCAATGAAGCCTGATGGGGGGACACCAGAGGACATTGGGGTGTTTGCATTTGCTGGTGGACCCAAATGAGGATGATCAAACCTCCCGAATCGGACTTTGGGAAGTTTGTACCAGCTGAGCCCTTCTGACCATGGGAGACATCTTGCTCGTCTTAGAGACACTGTGTTGGCAACAATTCTCAGGGATCGTGGGGTGAGGAGCTTGTGTGCAGTATCGCAGAGGCCCACCCCCTTAGAAATGCTGGGAGACACTGGGTAGAGAGCACATTTGAGTTCTTTCCTGCTCTGAATGATTAGAAACACCTTTTGGGTTTTGAATTTATAAAGACAGTGTCAGAACCCTCTCCTGCCTGCCTCAGTTCTCCAAGTTGGAGCAATGAACTGCTCAGGGGATCCCCAGGGAGTGTGGGGGTGAAGCAGGTGTAGCAGATCCTGACCAAAAGCCCCAAGACCACCCTCAGAGTGGCTTTTAAGTGGTCGTCACTCTGAGTGACATACACATTTGGAAGGGCAGTCACTGCTTTAAAAAAACATGAGCCCATCACGGGCACCAATAGGCAAAGCCCAATGAAGGAGAGAGTCTTAGAGGAAGGATGGGGTGGGATTCAGGGAGTCACACCCCCTTGTCAGGGGGTCCACAGCCTGTCACATGGGCAGCTTTGAGCCTCTATGAGCCAGTGGTCTGGGTGCACAGTTAGCATCCACCTCCTTTTATTTTTTAAACTATAACCTTCTCCCTCAGGAGGGAAGAGAGGGTCAGGAGGGTCAGGAGGGAGGGTCAGGAGAGGTTTTCTGTTTAAGTAACTTGACATTGTAGTGAAATCTAAGATTCCAGTAACTCAGGTTTTGCAAAGAGCCCTCAGGCGCATCCTGGAAAAGACAGAACAGTCTCTTCTCTTTCCTGTATGAACAACTATTTCAGGTCCCCTAGCCAGTGAGGTCCAGCGTGATGAGTAGAACAATCCAAGTCATGGATGTGATACTTCATTCTTCAAGGAGTCATAAGACCTGTAGAGATTATCACATGGATCCTGCAGGGGGCGCTGCGGGGCTGTCCTAAGGAGAAGAGGGTCTGAATTCTTCATTCTGGGAAATACACTTGGATGCTCCAGGGATGCGATAAAAATAAATTTTCCCTGAAGGACCTTTAGATCTCTTCTGAATTTCAAGGAAAGCCAAAAATATGCCAATTGTGTCCTGACAGTTCTGTATCAGCTTCTTCCTGGCCACAGAAGATGTGCTATGAGACAAAAATTAAGTGAAACACCAGCACCCACATGAGATGGCGCCTGTGTAGGTTTGGGGTGGAAGGTGGGTGGGGCGTTGGGCCCAAAAGACCCAATCAATGGGACTGTCGTCCAATCTGGGATTTTCAGAATGAGTAGGAGTGAGATGGATGTTCGGGCCAGGGGCACAATGTTGTAACAACAGGTAAGAATGCAAAGAAGGAGGTATTGGTTGTGCAAATAAAAGGGGAAAGATGCTTTGGGCCATGTGTTGGGCTTCTGGAGTGAGGAAGGGCACCGGGAGGAGCTCCTTAGGCAGCGGCAGGAGAGCTGAAGAGGCCGCAGGGGCCGGACTGCGGTGGTGACTGCTGCTGAGAAGGAAAAGCACAGCCACGGAAGGACCGTCAGTGGGGAGTGACACGCACACATTGGTGTCTGCTCACTGCATTTCCAGAGATGTGAGCACACAGTGAGCAGGGCAGGGAGGCAGGTTGGGGCCAGTCTGTCCCATCCTGGAGGAGAAGATAGTGGCCAGATCTAGGTGAGTGTAGTGGAGAGGAAGACAGTAGAGAAGATTCCAGATGGTTTCTTTGGGGAAAACACTGGCCTAGGGCCTTCTTGGAAGTTCATTGTGGGGTGTGTGGATGGGTGTAGGACGGCTCCGCGTTCCTGGTTGGGATGTGGTTGGATGACCAGGGTCGTATGCAAGAGGGGCAAACATGTGGGCACCGTGGGTTAAAGACAGTGAATATCTGAGTTTTTGTTTCTATTCACAGACCTAATTTTTTTTGTAAATTAAAATAAACTACTGAAACACAAATGAATGTCATCATGCTCCAGACACTCGGTGCTACAATAAATTAACAAGAAAGTGTCAGGGCCACGGGCACCCTTGGTGTCCTCGTGGTCCCTGTGCGATGGGGTGAGGTGGTGTTTTCTGTAACTTACTCAGAGGGAAGCATTGAGGCTTCACAGGAATACAGTACGCACCTGTGAAGTTAGTAAGTGAGGGTGGACGTGACTGTACAGAAAAATGTATCCATGTTTATACATTAATATATATGTAATTCTTATAAATAGTGCTGTTACCGCAGGCATAGATTAGGTTAGGGCACTGGGGAAGTAGCTGTGCTGATACTCAGTATGTGGGGAGCACATGAGTCTGACACACAGTAGGGTCTGGGGAAGGTGCGTTGAGTGAGGAAATAGGCACGTGGGCAGTGAGGGAGGCACAGACAGGGCACGGGGGACGTCAGTGTCATCATACTAAACACTCTTGTAGCAACATCAGCACTTCTGCACATCCCCATGATCCAAACCTGTCCCGATGCTCGATACATGTGGTGCGAGGGACCCGTTCACCCTGGTGGACGGCTCAGGGTCTGTGGGGACCTGGCTGTGTCCTGGGAGGGAAGTGCTGTGAGCATCTCATGTGGATGCTGTCAGGGGAGTGAACAACAAGAAAGATCTCACTTCCAACTGGTTCTGGTCTTTTCCAGGAAATGTCCCCCATGACTGGTCATCAAGGGACCCAGGCCCCATCCCAGGTGACGACCCATTTTCTGCACTTATACGCTCCCCGCCACTCATAGGGACGGAAGCAGAAAATAGGTGGTCCTTGGTGGCTACTTGTGTCCTTTACAATTCTTTTGAACAATGTCCTTGAGGTCCCATCTCTGCCGGGCATGGGTCACTGTCCTTGTTTTGGTCAAATAATCCCGAGATGCCTGAGCACACCGGTGTTTGTTGCCCATCACCTTCTAATAACCATGTTGGTTGGGATCGGATCCCAACCCCGCACACTCTCATCTGACCTGAGGCCGGAGACGGCACAGGAAGCACTCTGAGACTGTGTGCCCTTGCCGGCCGGCGTCGAGTGTTCCGGCTGCCAGCCAACGCCTTGAGCACTCAGGCCGCATGGATAGGAAACCGAGGCGAGGAGGAGGGAGACACGTCTCACCCACTGACTCAGCCGTCCTGAGCCTGGTCGGGGGACATTCCCAGGTGTTCCAGCATCACAGGAAACGCCGTGCTATCTCGGGAGGAGGGGGGCCCTTACGAGTCTGTGTGTGGTTTCCACTGTCCGGGAAAGAAGGCCTTTGACACTGTGCTTTCATCCCAAGACCCGAATGTGGGAAAGTGTCCCTGGTGCCGAAGGAAGAAGCCCATGAAACAGCGTTGGTTGACTGCCTGCCTCTGGTCACTATCTGCTTGATGAGGGGGTCCCCGGCGCGGACAGAAAGAGCACGTACAGAAAGAGCCCATAAATAAGTATGGGTTACTGCCCCAACTTTAATTAACTGCCTCCTGTCAGGTAGCTCTTTTAAAACGAGATGAACAAATGGAGTCTGGAGCAAGGTAAAGATTCGGAGTTCGGACCCCCACACACACCTACGTTTGGGCAGTCATGTCCCCCAGGAGAGCCCACACCGCCTTTATCTATCAATCAATATGTAACTTCTCCCCGAGTCCTTAGAACAAAGGACTCCCTCTCCTAGCTCCCTGGACTCTCTGGCCGCCAGGCCTCAGGCCACTATGGTAGTTGCCCCCTGGGGCTTCCCACCCAGGCCTTCAGCCATCCTTACTTTTGCCACCCTGCTTTGCCCTGAACCTATGCCTTTCACTCCCACCCCCAACTTGGCTAGACCCGTTTTCTTCCATGGAAACAGATCACTAATAAACCCTGGCTGCACGCTAATAGAATTGCTGATCTGTAATTCTTTACCTGCATCGGCAACAAGTACCAGGTCTTTCCTATTAAAAAAAAAAAACAAAAACCCTCACAGCCTCAGCTTCCCAGCAGGTCCTGAGGCCGAGGCTCCCAGCTGAGCTGAGAAGGTCCGGGGCACAGAGACTGTGAGACACTGTGTCTTGTCCCTGCTAAGTTAGGGCGATGCTGTCACACAGCAGAGATGACTCACACCCCTTTAGGCCTGGCCTGGCCTGGCCTGGACCTCCTCTTCCTCCCTCCCCAGGCCCAGCTCTCGCTCCAGCCGCGGGCTGAATTCTCTTCGGCCTCCGAGTCTCTGAACTGAGCTTCCCCCGAACACCGTTTCCGGAAGTGCGCAGGGCTGGCTCCGCCTGTCCTTCAGCACACAGCACAAGTGCCACCGAGCAGGCCTTGGGGCCCCCACCGGGGGTCCTGCCCTCCCTCCAGCACTTGCTTTGCTTCACTAGAGCCCACGCTCTTCTTTACTGCATGCATTTGCTTTCCTGTCATTTCCCACCCAGCCCTCCAGGCCAGGAGCTTCTGGAAACAGAGCACCCTGCGTGCCCTGCAGGCACCACCGCCAGTCCCAGCAGGGCCTTTCTCTGGGTGAATTTTTTAGGCAAAGTAGCTGTATCAAGAACGGGAGTCTTGAAGCCACTCCTGCCTCTGAGCCTCTCGCTTTGTGGACATGGGGGCTCATACTAAATGCTTATTCTGGTTGGAGGGAGGGAGCTGCCCAGCGTGTCCCCTGCAAGTCCCCTCCATGCTCCCATTTCTCCTTGGAGCACAGCGGGCAGAGCCTGCCCCTGGTGGCCAGCCCCAGCACTGCAGCCCCAGGCAGACAACCAGGAACCAAAGGCAAGCATTTCGTGGATCTGACCCTGCAGACCCTGACAGTTTCCTCGAGCATGGAAATGGGAGCACTGCTGAAAGCTTGCTGAGCTCCCACGGCTGCCCCGCTGGGTCAGAGACTTGTGCTGGTGCAAGATTCTGTGCTCTAAGAGGGTCCATGGGGCATTTTTATCAATATTAAGGTTTGAGAAGTATCTATACTTCTATGATTATGACATGATTCCTGAGAGTTTCTGTTACATATTCAATCACGTTAACATTCCAGGACACAGTCCCTCCCAAACTGCCATTCACAAATCCAGGAGAACTCAGAAAATGGTTTAGAATCCCGGGTCATTCCTGAAAACTGTGATTTGACCTCCAACTGCAGCCTGAAGTTGGAAAACATGTGCACAAACGTGTGTGTTCTGAGGATACATTTTGGACCTCTCAGGAATGTTGAAGTTTCTAAACAGCCTTCTAGAGAATTTGGATTTTCTACACACTTGGAAAGTAGTAGAGTCCTCTACTGTCCCAGTTTCTAAACTACAAGGACGAATATCAGCACTTCTTGGTGATTTATATTGAAAATACTTAGGACACTAAAAAAGATGCTGAGGTAACTTACAATTTATTTAAATGTAGTTAGTATAAACGATGGTTAAAAAGACAATTCAACAATAAAGATTTGGTCAGATTTTTGTGATTCCAAAGATCTCATTTACTTTCTAATCTTGATTTCCCTTCTGTAATGATGCCAGTTTTCACATTTAAACCCCAATGGTCTCAGTCAGGGTTTAGTGAGGTAAGGGTACTTGAAAACACATATAAATATGATACATGTGTATGATACATACATGTTAATATGTATGTATCTGTAGTAAAAAAACCTTGGTAGAAGTATTTTTGTGTATTTTTCAGCTTCACTGTGACACTTAAGATTCCATATGACTCCAAATATACCCTCCTTCTGCATCCCTGGCTGCTTATTAAAACTCCTTCTTGGGCCCTGGCTGGTGTAGCTCAGTGGATTGAGCGAGGGCCTGCGAACCAAAGGATCGCGGTTCGATTCCCAGTCAGAGCACATGCCTGGGTTGCAGGTCATTTCCCAGCATGGGACACACAAGAGGCAACCATACATTGATATTTCTCTCCCTCTTTCTCTCTCCTACTCTTCCCCTCTAAAGATAAATAAATTTTAAAAATCTTAAAAAATAAATAAATAAATAAATAAAGCTCCTTCTTACTTTCCCCTGATTTGAGGGAGAAACAGCAGTTCCTTTCTGAACAAATAAACCCACATCTGACCGCTTCTTGGCCTGTGCGCTCTGGCGAGCTGTTTGGGAAGTAACTCAGCAGACCCCACACCCGCAGCGACGGTCGCCCTGGTCCTGCCTGACGCCGATTCTCCATTTCTCTTGCTGACGCCTGCATGCGGTGACGTGTCTCTGTCTGTCTTCTTAAGTCCTGTGTCCTACTCTGATTCATGCCACCAGTTCTGATTCAAAATCAGCAGACATTTCCCATGTAGTAACATTCCCGCCTGTGAACTAAAAGGACCTTCAAGTTGCATTTTGTTATTTAGATATCTCCATTGCCTAGTAAGAAACATATTGCATTTATAAACCAGAGACCGCCTGGCCTGGAAACGGAGAGGATGCAGAAGGGCCTTGCCCATCAGCTGTCATCTGTGCTGGGACACGGAAGCATGTGTCGGCTCGGCCACAGGGTCACAGTTTCAAGCACATAAAGTGACCTCTTGAACCACGTGTTTAACTTCTTCACCGATTTTGATAGTATGCTAGTTATTTGTGGTGTGCTCGTTAGATGTATAGGTTTGGTAATACTTTACTTGAATCTATCAATACATCTGCCTACTCAGCATCTGTATTCCAAAATTGCTGCCTCTCTGAGCTACATGTGCAGAGTCCCTGTTCCGTGAAACAGACTGTCATGGGTTGTAACCTGTTTTCTAGGTTTGGGAACTTCTAATCAGAAGAAAAAAGAACTGTCTTCATAATTCACAGGGTAAATCATGGGGACTTTTAATGTAATAAGTGTGTTTCAAAAATGTATTTTAAAAACTTGATTGATGTTTTTAATGCCCTGAGAATTTCTATAAGGTAGATAAACCCCTTAATTTATCTAATTTACAGGTATAAACTTTTGTTAATAAAGGATACACTGCTATAATTCAGAAAAAAGAATTAGTTGCCCAACCATGGAACAGGCCATCTTATTGTGAAACAGTGAATTCAATATCATTAGACAATATCATTAGTTTGACGCATAGGTTGGATTTCCTCCTTCTCTGAACTTGTTTGCTATAGACATGTAGAAGCTATCCATGGTATTTGAAAAACCTTTGTCAGCAGGGGATTAGACACACTGGTTCCCTTCCTGGGCACCTAAAGACAGTCATTCACTGCAGGTGATTTAGAAAAAGGACGGACCAAACCACACAAACGGCCAGGTCCCCACTGCTCACTGTCTGACCTTTTACAGCTGGGGGTCGATGCCTTTTGGCTTCCCGGACCCACCTCTCCCTCCTCGCACTCCCAGCCTCTGGCGAACACCAGTCGATCCTTTGTGTCTATGAGCTTGGTTTTCTTTTACTCGGCTCGGTTTGTTTTGATTTGGTCGTGAGTCTTTTTCATTTCTTGTTTTGGGTTATTGGCTTTGTTTAAATTCCATCTATAAGTGTGATCATCTGGTGTTTGTCACCCTCTGTCAGACTTACTTTACTTGGCTACAGGTCTGTTTATGTTTAGAATGAATAATAGTCATATATATTCATCCACGGACGAACATTTAGGTTGTCCCCATAACCTGATGGTTGTAAACAATACTGCCGTGGACATGGGGGTGCATGTATCTTTTTGACTTAGTGTTTCCCTTTACTTCAGACAAATCCCGGAAGTGGATGATCTGCATCATACGATAGGTCCATTTTTAGGAATCAGAGCACCGGTGTGTGACTAGAAAGAGCCACCTGCTGAGATGCAGGAACCAGCGGGGGTCCCAGGACTTTGGGTCATGGGAGGTGTGTGCCCTCTGACCAGCAGGAGGCGCTGTGGGACTGTCCTGAGTCCCCCTCACAGCTGCTCACTGAGGACCATTCACTCAGTGGAGTCTGGGTCTGAGGGCAGGGCTTGTGATCCCCTAAGGGGATCAGCAGCCTTTTTCACTCTGACTTTGTAGAGTCCCCTGAGCAGGGACCTTTGTGTGGTCTCAGCAGGTGCTTCCCCCAAGGGTTCTCCCAAGGGGTGAAGCCAGACTCCATCCTCCTCTGTCTGGGGCCTGAGCTGAGCTCCAGCCCCAGGGCCAGGGGAGGGACTGGGCAGCCCCTGGATGGACACACATTTGCATGGACGGCCCCTCCCCTGGCAGAGGGTGGGGAGAAAAGGAGGCCTGGGCAGCCCAGCCCCACTGTGGGCTCAGGGGCTGCGTGCATCATGGCCTGGACCCCTCTGCTCCTCGTGCTCCTCTCTCACTGCACAGGTAGGGATGGAACTGGGACACCTGGGAATGCCCCAATATTACAGCCTTCTTATTCAGCATCTTGATAATCTTTGCTTGGGTGTCTGTTCCATCACCAATGAGTGTCTGTGTGTCTGCAGGTTCCCTGTCCCAGCCTGTGCTGACTCAGCCGCCCTCCATGTCTGCATCTCCGGGAACAACATCCACACTCACCTGCACCCTGAGCAGTGGCTTTGTTGTTGGTGGTTACTACATAAAGTGGATCCAGCAGAAGCCAGGGAGCCCTCCCCGGTATCTCTTGAGTTTTAAATCAGACTCAGACAAGCACCAGGGCTCCGGGATCCCCAGCCGTTTCTCTGGATCCAAAGACGCCTCGGCCAACGCAGGGCTCCTGACCATCTCGGGGCTGCAGCCTGAGGACGAGGCCGACTATTACTGTGCTACATGGCACGGAAACAGTAATACTTACACGGTGCTCCAGAGTCACGGGGAAGTGAGACTGAAACCCTCGCTGTGCTCTTTCTGCCTGGGGCTGTCACTGCTTATGGTCCTGGGACCAAGTCTAACTCAGGGTGGCATCTGTTTCCACTTTTTCAGTGGGAACTCTTTTCCTAAGACCCATGGATGTGCGACTTTTTCTGGTTATCCGTAGTTAAAGTATTGTTTCTCCATTGTTAATATATTTTCAGCCTGCTCATGTCTACACAGGCCTAAACCAGGTCTCAGGGCTGCATAACCCTCCTGGGGCATGAGAGACAAGGATGTGGTTGAACCCTCCCGTGCCCACCAGGGTCTAGGCCTGGATCAGAGGCCGTGGTGGGCTGAGGGCTTCTGGTGGGGCAGGGGGTCCAGCGTGCCCCAGGCCCACCTCCCAGAAACTGCTGCAAGAGTGAGTTTAGTTCCACCTGCTTGTGCTCATTGATGCCTGCTTTTAGGACCTGTTCTCTCCTCCCGGGGCTCCAGGGAAGCAGGTCTCTGTGGCTCTAGGTATGCTCAGCCAACAGAGTCCTCTCCAATTTGAAACATGATTGTGTGTGACCGCTCTGTGTGCAAAAGGACACCATCAAAATGCTCCGTCACGCTCTGGGCAGGTTTGCACAGTGGTTGGAGCATCATCCTGGGCACCAGAAATAACTGGGGTCTGATTTCTGCTCAGGGCACATGTTAGGTTTGGAGAGTATTTATCAGGAGGCAACCAATCAATGTTTCTTTCTCACACCTGTCTCTCTCTCTCCATCCTTTCCTCTGTCTCTCAAATCAATGAACACGCTCAGGTGAGGATGGGAAAAAAGGGAGCTCTTCCATCACTGAGGCAGGATGTATAACCTTGACCTTTCCTTTCATTTAATGTGAGGAGGGTCATGCCAAGAAGTCCGTGAGGCTGGAGACCAGTAGAGTTTGGGGACACTGGAGAAGACATATCAGATAAAACATCTGAATGAGGACCAGAGATGTGTGGGGCAGTTACATCACACAGCAGTGGGTCAGGAAGCCAAGTCTTTCTGTCTGGGGGCTTCTTGCCCTGGCCTGAAGTCTTCCTGTCTTCACCCTTCTCTGTGCATAGGTGAGCAGGTGAAGGGTCCTGGACATGGACCCTCAGGAGCACATCCATCTTCATCTTTCTATTTGTGTGGTTTTGGATCCTACTTGTGTGAAACAACTCTCTGTAGGTGGCTCAAATGTCCCTCTCAGTGTGCCCCAACCTGAGCCGGCCAGGAATGCCATCCGGGCTTCCCCCAGGGATCTCACTCTCTCCAGTCTCCTGGTGCCATGGACACAGATTTGAGTCCCAGCCCTGGGTCTCCCCGAGCTGCTGCTGACTCTCCTCCATCACGTCTCCCTGCACCACCTCCACCCATTTCATTGTTACAGACAGGGACTCTCGGGGGTGGGAGAGGGAGATGCATGGTGCTTCTCCAGGAGAGGGACCCCAAAGCCATCCAGCTGCCTCTGGGTGCGACCACATCTCCCTGCCTCGGAGAGCATAGGAGGGCCGTGGGTCTGCCAAGCCCACTGTAGTAAATGTCCCCAATGAAGCCTGATGGGGGGACACCAGAGGACATTGGGGTGTTTGCATTTGCTGGTGGACCCAAATGAGGATGATCAAACCTCCCGAATCGGACTTTGGGAAGTTTGTACCAGCTGAGCCCTTCTGACCATGGGAGACATCTTGCTCGTCTTAGAGACACTGTGTTGGCAACAATTCTCAGGGATCGTGGGGTGAGGAGCTTGTGTGCAGTATCACAGAGGCCCACCCCTTTAGAAATGCTGGGAGACACTGGGTAGAGAGCACATTTGAGCTCTTACTGCTCTGAATGATTAGAAACACCTTTTGGGTTTTGAATTTATAAAGACAGTGTCAGAACCCTCTCCTGCCTGCCTCAGTTCTCCGAGTTGGAGCAATGAACTGCTCAGGGGATCCCCAGGGAGTGTGGGGGTGAAGCAGGTGTAGCAGATCCTGACCAAAAGCCCCAAGACCACCCTCAGAGTGGCTTTAAGTGGTCGTCACTCTGAGTGACATACACATTTGGAAGGGCAGTCACTGCTTTAAAAAAAACATGAGCCCATCACGGGCACCAATAGGCAAAGCCCAATGAAGGAGAGAGTCTTAGAGGAAGGATGGGGTGGGATTCAGGGAGTCACACCCCCTTGTCAGGGGGTCCACAGCCTGTCACATGGGCAGCTTTGAGCCTCTATGAGCCAGTGGTCTGGGTGCACAGTTAGCATCCACCTCCTTTTATTTTTTAAACTATAACCTTCTCCCTCAGGAGGGAAGAGAGGGTCAGGAGGGTCAGGAGGGAGGGTCAGGAGAGGTTTTCTGTTTAAGTAACTTGACATTGTAGTGAAATCTAAGATTCCAGTAACTCAGGTTTTGCAAAGAGCCCTCAGGCACATCCTGGAAAAGACAGAACAGTCTCTTCTCTTTCCTGTATGAACAACTATTTCAGGTCCCCTAGCCAGTGAGGTCCAGCGTGATGAGTAGAACAATCCAAGTCATGGATGTGATACTTCATTCTTCAAGGAGTCATAAGACCTGTAGAGATTGTCACATGGATCCTGCAGGGGGCGCTGCGGGGCTGTCCTAAGGAGAAGAGGGTCTGAATTCTTCATTCTGGGAAATATACTTGGATGCTCCAGGGATGCGATAAAAATAAATTTTCCCTGAAGGACCTTTAGATCTCTTCTGAATTTCAAGGAAAGCCAAAAATATGCCAATTGTGTCCTGACAGTTCTGTATCAGCTTCTTCCTGGCCACAGAAGATGTGCTATGAGACAAAAATTAAGTGAAACACCAGCACCCACATGAGATGGCGCCTGTGTAGGTTTGGGGTGGAAGGTGGGTGGGGCGTTGGGCCCAAAAGACCCAATCAATGGGACTGTCGTCCAATCTGGGATTTTCAGAATGAGTAGGAGTGAGATGGATGTTTGGTGGAGGGGCACAGTGTTGTAACAACAGGTAAGAACACGGAGAGGGAGCTATCAGCCATGCAAATAAAAGGGGAAAGTTGCTGTGGGCCATGCGATGGGCCACTGGAGTGAGGAAGGGCACCGGGAGGAGCTCCTTAGGCAGCGGCAGGAGAGCTGAAGAGGCCGCAGGGGCCGGACTGCGGCGGTGACTGCCGCTGAGAAGGAAAAGCACCGCCACGGAAGGACCGTCAGTGGGGAGTGACCCGAACACACTGGTGTCTGCTCACCGCATTTCCAGAGATGTGAGCACACAGCGAGCAGGGCAGGGAGGCAGGTTGGGGCCAGTCTGTCCCATCCTGGAGGAGGAGACAGTGGCCAGATCGAGGTGAGTGTAGTGGAGAGGAAGACAGTAGAGAAGATTCCAGCTGGTTTCCTTGGGAAAACGACTGGGCTAGGGCCTTCTTGGAAGTTCAGTGTGGGGTGTGTGGATGGGTCTAGGACGGCTCCGCGTTCCTGGTTGGGATGTGGTTGGATGACCAGGGTCGTATGCAAGAGGGGCAAACGTGTGGGCACCATGGGTTAAGGAGAGCGAATATTCGTGTTTTGTTTCTATTCACAGACCTAATTTTTTTAAATTAAAATAAACTACTGAACCACGAATGAATGTCATCATGCTCCAGACACTCGGTACTACAATAAATTAACAAGAAACTGTCAGGGCCACGGGCACCCTTGGTGTCCACGTGGTCCCTGTGCGATGCGGTGAGGGGGTGTTTTCTGTGACTTATTCAGAGGGAAGCATTGAGGCTTCACAGGAATACAGTAGCACCTGTGAAGTTAGTACGTGAGGGTGGACATGACTGTACAGAAAAATGTATCCATGTTTATACATTAATATATATGTAATTCTTATAAATTGTGCTGTTACCGCAGGCATAGATTAGGTTAGGGCACTGGGGAAGTAGCTGTGCTGATACTCAGTATGTGGGGAGCACATGAGTCTGACACACAGTAGGGTCTGGGGAAGGTGCGTTGAGTGAGGAAATAGGCACGTGGGCAGTGAGGGAGGCACAGACAGGGCACGGGGGACGTCAGTGTCATCATACTAAACACTCTTGTAGCAACGTCAACGCTTCTGCACATCCCCATGATCCAACCCCGTCTCGATGCTCGCTACGTGTGGTGGGAGAGACCCGTTCACCCTGGTGGACCGCTCAGGGGCTGTGGGGACCTGGCTGTGTCCTGGGAGGGAAGTGCTGTGAGCATCTCATGTGGATGCTGTCAGGGGGGTGAACAACAAGAAAGATCTCACTTCCAATTGATTCTGGTCTTTTCCTGGAAATGTCCCCCATGACTGGTCATCAGTGGACCCAGGCCCCATCCCAGGTGACAGTTGATGAGGTTTATGGCATTGGGATGCCATGGTGGGAAGTAAAGTGTGAGGAGAGAGAGAGGAGGCAGTCACCCCAGGCCCTGAAATAGAGGGTGTGCAGGGGTCTTCATGCCCTTGGCCCATTCGTTCTCTGAGTGGAGGACACGAACACTCTGAGGGCTCAGGCCCCCATATGGTCCCAACGACGTAATTATCTAAACGGTAGGAGGAGCAGGAGGAAGACCTCATGCTGAGGAGGTCATGTCTTCAGAGTAAGGACAGAGGGGTGGGGACACCTGCAGCACAGTGAGGAGCTCTGGGGGGTCGAGGGGCCCCTGGCCAATGTGGGTGCAGCTGTGTCAGGCAGGACTGCTGTCTGAGCCTCACTCTCTGCTAAGCTCCTGCCTCTCCTTCCCAGTGCTAAGTGAGTCTGGACTCTGAAACAGCAGGGGGCGCTGTGGCCCCATCCCTGATGGTCTGAGGGGGATCTCAGCTGGGAAATCAGGGTCTGAGCCCAGTGCCTTCTGCTGTGTGCTCACTGGGTACCAGCAGCTATGCCTCCCAGGACGCCTTCTCCCCCTGAGGGTCCCACAGCCCCATCCCCTCTCTGCTTTCACCAGCTTTATCCCCAGGGACCCAGGAGCAGGAAATAATTTGCATGCAGGGCCCTCTCTGCCCTCCCAGGAGGGGAGAAGATAAGAGGCTTTGAGCCCTTCTCTCCCTCATGGGCTCAGAAGCAGAGCGTGGGCACCCCCACCATGGCCTGGACCCCTCTCCTCCTTGCCCTCCTGGCTCACTGCTCAGGTGACTGACTGAGGGAAGCCGGAGTAGTGACTCTGGGACACACCTGGGCCACCTTCTTTCTCTCTGACTGAGAACACGCTGTGAGAAAGAAGCTGGTCTCACGTGTCTGTGTCTCCACCTTTCTGTTCCAGGGTCCTGGGCGCAGTCTGGGCTGACACAGGAAGCCTCAGTGTCAGGGTCTGTGGGACAGAAGGTCACCCTCACCTGCACTGGAAACAGCAACGATGTTGGAATGCTTGGTGCAGGCTGGTACCAAGAGGTTCCTGGTGCCGCCCCCAAAGTTGTGATGCTCGGGGTACTCGGCCCTCGGGGATCCCAGATCGGTTCTCTGGCTCCAAGTCTGGCAACACGGCCTCCTGGACCATCACGGGCCTGCAGCCCGAGGACGAGGCTGATTATTACTGTTCGACATTCGACGTAAGCAGCAATCACACAGTGGTCCAGCCCCATGGGGAACTGAGACCAAAACTCGCCCTGTTCCCTTGATCACCCCATCGTGCCTGTGACAAATAAAGGAGGTGACTGTGGCAGACCCTCAGCAGGGGTGTCCAACGTTTTGGCATCTCTGGACAACATTGGAAGAAGTAGAGTTGTCTTGGGCTGCACATTAAATACATTGAGAGATATAATCACAAAAAAAATCTCATAACATTTTAAGTAAATTTATGATTTTGTGTTGGGCCGCATTCATAGCTATCCTGGCTGCACCTAGCCCTTAGGTTGGGGTTGGACACCCCTGCCTGGGACGTCTGACTCCAGGGGTGTGACTTTGGGAGCAAACACCCACCTAAAGAGTTAGTGGCAGCTGATTCTTCTCATATTGTTCTTTATAACTTTATTAAGATATAACTTGCATGCCATCAGTTTCGCTGGCTCATTTGTACAACACAAGATCATTTAGCATATTTACAGAGTGGCGTTCCCATCCCGTATTCTAATTTTAGAACATTTTCATTCTCCCTCAGAGAAAGTCCCTCCATCAGTAATCACCGCTCGTCACACCTCTGTTGGCGCCAGGCCACTGCCCACCCACTTTCTGCACTTACACACACTCCCCGCCACTCATAGAGTCGGAAGCAGAAAATAGGTGGTCCTTGGTGGCTACTTGTGTCCTTTACAATTCTTTTGAACAATGTCCTTGAGGTCCCATCCCTGCCGGGCATGGGTCAGTGTCCTTGTTTCGGTCAAATAATCCCGAGATGCCTGAGCACGCCGGTGTTTGTTGCCTGTCACCTTCTAATAACCATGTTGGTTGGGATCGGATCCCAACCCCGCACACTCTCATCTGACCTGAGGCCGGAGACGGCACAGGAAGCACTCTGAGACTGTGTGCCCTTGCCGGCCGGCGTCGAGTGTTCCGGCTGCCAACCAACGCCTTGAGCACTCAGGCAGCATGGATAGGAAACCGAGGCGAGGAGGAGGGAGGCACGACTCACCCGCTGACTCAGCCGTCCTGAGCCTGGTCGGGGGATACTGCCAGGTGTTCCAGCATCACAGGAAACGCCGTGCCATCGCGGGAGGAGGGGGCCCTTACGAGTCTGTGTGTGGTTTCCACTGTCCGGGAAAGAAGGCCTTTGACACTGTGCTTTCATCCCAAGACCCGAATGTGGGAAAGGGTCCCTGGTGCCGAAGGAAGAAGCCCATGAAACAGCGTTGGTTAACTGCCTGCCTCTGGTCACTATCTGTTTGACGAGGGAGTCCCCGGCGCGGACAGAAAGAGCCCGTAAATAAGTATGGGTTACTGCCCCAACTTTAATTAACTGCCTCCTGTCAGGTAGCTCTTTTAAAACGAGATGAACAAATGGAGTCTGGAGCAAGGTAAAGATTCGGAGTGACGGACCCCCACACACACCTACGTTTGGGCAGTCATGTCCCCCAGGAGAGCCCACACCGCCTTTATCTATCAATCAATATGTAACTTCTCCCCGAGTCCTTAGAACAAAGGACTCCCTCTCCTAGCCCTTGGCTCTCTGGCCGCCTGGCCTCAGGCCACTATGGTAGTTGCCCCCTGGGGCTTCCCACCCAGGCCTTCAGCCATCCTTACTTTTGCCACCCTGCTTTGCCCTGAACCTATGCCTTTCACTCCCACCCCCAACTTGGCTAGACCCGTTTTCTTCCATGGAAACAGATCACTAATAAACCCTGACTGCACGCTAATAGAATTGCTGATCTGTAATTCTTTACCTGCATGGGCAACAAGTACCAGGTCTTTTCTATCAAAAAAAAAAACAACAAAAAAAAAGCGTCACAGCCTCAGCTTCCCAGCAGGTCCTGAGGCCGAGGCTCCCAGCTGAGCTGAGAAGGTCCAGGACACAGAGACTGTGAGACACTCTGTGTCTTGTCCCTGCTAAGTTAGGGCGATGCTGTCACACAGCAGAGATGACTCACACCCCTTTAGGCCTGGCCTGGCCTGGCCTTGACCTCCTCTTCCTCCCACCCCAGGCCCAGCTCTCGCTCCAGCCACGGGCTGAATTCTCTTCTGCCTCCCAGTCTCTGAACTGAGCTTCCCCGGGAACACCGTTTCCGGAATTGCGCAGGGTTGGCCCCTCCTGTCCTTCAGCACACAGCACAAGTGCCACCGAGCAGGCCTTGGGGCCCCCACCTGGGGTCCTGCCCTCCCTCCAGCACTTGCTTTGCTTCACTAGAGCCCACGCTCTTCTTTCCTGCATGCATTTGCTTTCCTGTCATTTCCCACCCAGCCCTCCAGGCCAGGAGCTTCTGGAAACAGAGCACCCTGCGTGCCCTGCAGGCACCACCGCCAGTCCCAGCAGGGCCTTTCTCTGGGTGAATTTTTTAGGCAAAGTAGCTGAATCAAGAACGGGAGTCTTGAAGCCACTCCTGCCTCTGAGCTTCTTGCTTTGTGGACATGGGGGCTTGTACTAAATGTTTATTCTGGTTGGAGGGAGGGAGCTGCCCAGCGTGTCCCCTGCAAGTCCCCTCCATGCTCCCATTTCTCCTTGGAGCACAGCGGGCAGAGCCTGCCCCTGGTGGCCAGCCCCAGCACTGCAGCCCCAGGCTGACAACCACAAACCAAAGGCAAGCATTTGGTGGATCTGACCCTGCAGACCCTGACAGTTTCCTCGAGCGTGGAAATGGGAGCACTGCTGAAAGCTTGTTGAGCTCCCACGGCTGCCCCGCTGGGTCAGAGACTTGTGCTGGTGCAAGATTCTGTGCTCTAAGAGGGTCCATGGGGCATTTTTATCAATATTAAGGTTTGAGAAGTATCTATACTTCTATGATTATGACATGATTCCTGAGAGTTCCTGTTACATATTCAATCATGTTAACATTCCAGGACACAGTCCCTCCCAAACTGCCATTCACAAATCCAGGAGAACTCAGAAAATGGTTTAGAATCCCGGGTCATTCCTGAAAACTGTGATTTGACTTCCAACTGCAGCCTAAAGTTGGAAAAAATGTGCACAAACATGTGTGTTCTGAGGATACATTTTGGACCTCTCAGGAATGTTGAAGTTTCTAAACAGCCTTCTAGAGAATTTGGATTTTCTACACACTTGGAAAGTAGTACAGTCCTTTACTGTCCCAGTTTCTAAACTACAAGGACGAATATCAGCACTTCTTGGTGATTAATATTGAAAATACTTAGGACACTAAAAAAGATGCTGAGGTAACTTACAATTTATTTAAATGTAGTTAGTATAAACGATGGTTAAAAAGACAATTCAACAATAAAGATTTGGTCAGATTTTTGTGATTCCAAAGATCTCATTTACTTTCTAATCTTGATTTCCCTTTTGTAATGATGCCAGTTTTCACATTTAAACCCCAATGGTCTCAGTCAGGGTTTAGTGAGGTAAGGGTACTTGAAAACACATATAAATATGATACATGTGTATGATACATACATGTTAATATGTATGTATCTGTAGTAAAAAAACCTTGGTAGAAGTATTTTTGTGTATTTTTTTAGCTTCACTGTGACACTTAAGATTCCATATGACTCCAAATATACCCTCCTCCTGCATCCCTGGCTGCTTATTAAAACTCCTTCTTGGGCCCTGGCTGGTGTAGCTCAGTGGATTGAGCGAGGGCCTGCGAACCAAAGGATCGCGGTTCGATTCCCAGTCAGAGCACATGCCTGGGTTGCAGGCCAGTTCCCAGCATGGGACACACAAGAGGCAACCATACATTGATATTTCTCTCCCTCTTTCTCTCTCCTACTCTTCCCCTCTAAAGATAAATAAATTTTAAAAATCTTAAATAAATAAATAAATAAAACTCCTTCTTACTTTCCCCTGATTTGAGGGAGAAACAGCAGTTCCTTTCTGAACAAATAAACCCACACCTGACCGCTTCTTGGCCTGTGCCCTCTGGCGAGCTGTTTGGGAAGGAACTCAGCAGACCCGACACCCGCAGCGACAGTCGCCCTGGTCCCGTCTGACGCCGATTCTCCATTTCTCTTGCTGACCCCTGCATGCGGTGACGTGTCTCTGTCTGTCTTCTTAAGTCCTGTGTCCTACTCTGATTCATGCCACCAGTTCTGATTCAAAATCAGCAGACATTTCCCATGTAGTAACATTCCCGCCTGTGAACTAAAAGGACCTTCAAGTTGCATTTTGTTATTTAGATATCTCCATTGCCTAGTAAGAAACATATTGCATTTATAAACCAGAGACCGCCTGGCCTGGAAACGGAGAGGATGCAGAAGGGCCTTGCCCATCAGCTGTCATCTGTGCTGGGACACGGAAGCATGTGTCAGCTCGGCCACAGGGTCACAGTTTCAAGCACATAAAGTGACCTATTGAACCACGTGTTTAACTTCTTCACCGATTTTGATAGTGTGCTAGTTATTTGCGGTGTGCTCGTTAGATGTATAGGTTTGGTAATACTTTACTTGAATCTATCAATACATCTGCCTACTCAGCATCTGTATTCCAAAATTGCTGCCTCTCTGAGCTACATGTGCAGAGTCCCTGTTCCATGAAACAGACTGTCATGGGTTGTAACCTGTTTTCTAGGTTTGGGAACTTCTAATCAAAAGAAAAAAGAACTGTCTTCATAATTCACAGGGTAAATCATGGGGACTTTTAATGTAATAAGTGTGTTTCAAAAATGTATTTTAAAAACTTGATTGATATTTTTAATGCCCTGAGAATTTCTATAAGGTAGATAAACCCATTAATTTATCTCATTTACAGGTATAAACTTTTGTTAATAAAGGATACACTGCTATAATTCAGAAAAAAGAATTAGTTGCCCAGCCATGGAACAGGCCATCTTATTGTGAAACAGTGAATTCAATATCATTAGACAATATCATTAGTTTGATGCTTAGGTTGGATTTCCTCCTTCTCTGAACTTATTTGCTATAGATTTCTAGAAGCTATCCATGGTATTTGAAAAACCTTTGTCACCAGGGGACTAGACACACTGGTTCCCTTCCTGGGCACCTAAAGACAGTCATTCACTGCAGGTGATTTAGAAAAAGGACGGACCAAACCACACAAACGGCCAGGTCCCCACTGCTCACTGTCTGACCTTTTACAGCTGGGGGTCGATGCCTTTTGGCTTCCCGGACCCACCTCTCCCTCCTCGCACTCCCAGCCTCTGGCAAACACCAGTCCATCTTTTATGTCTATGAGCTTGGTTTTCTTTTACTCGGCTTGGTTTGTTTTGATTTGGTCGTGAGTCTTTTTCATTTCTTGTTTTGGGTTATTGGCTTTGTTTAAATTCCATCTATAAGTGTGATCATCTGGTGTTTGTCACCCTCTGTGAGGCTTGCTTCACTTGACTTATGGTCCTACAGGTCTGTCTATGTTTAGAATGAATAATAGTTGTATATATTCATCCACGGATGAACATTTAGGTTGTCCCCATAACCTGATGGTTGTAAACAATACTGCCGTGGACATGGGGGTGCATGTATCTTTTTGACTTAGTGTTTCCCTTTGCTTCAGACAAATCCCGGAAGTGGATGATCTGCATCATACGATAGGTCCATTTTTAGGAAACAGAACACGGGGTGTGTGACTAGAAAGAGCGACCTGCTGAGATGCAGGAACCAGCTGGGGTCCCAGGACTTTGGGTCATGGGAGGTGTGTGCCCTCTGACCAGCAGGAGGCGCTGTGGGACTGTCCTGAGTCCCCCTCACAGCTGCTCACTGAGGACCATTCACTCAGTGGAGTCTGGGTCTGAGGGTAGGGCTTGTGATCCCCTAAGGGGATCAGCAGCCTTTTTCACTCTGACTTTGTAGAGTCCCCTGAGCAGGGACCTTTGTGTGGTCTCAGCAGGTGCTTTCCCCCAAGAGTTCTCCCAAGGGGTGAAGCCAAACTCCATCCTCCTCTGTCTGGGACCTGAGCTGAGCTCCAGCCCCAGGGCCAGGGGAGGGACTGGGCAGGCCCTGGGTGGACACACATTTGCATGGACGGCCCCTCCCCTGGCAGAGGGTGGGGAGAAAAGGAGGCCTGGGCAGCCCAGCCCCACTGTGGGCTCAGGGGCTGTGTGCACCATGGCCTGGACCCCTCTGCTCCTCGTGCTCCTCTCTCACTGCACAGGTAGGGATGGAACTGGGACACCTGGGAATGCCCCAATATTACAGCCTTCTTATTCAGAATCTTGATAATCTTTGCTTGGGTGTCTGTTCCATCACCAATGAGTGTCTGTGTGTCTGCAGGTTCCCTGTCCCAGCCTGTGCTGACTCAGCCGCCCTCCCTCTCTGCATCTCCGGGATCCACAGCCAGACTTACCTGCACCTTCAGCAGTGGCTTCAGTGTTGGTGGTTACTACATAAACTGGTTCCAGCAGAAGTCCGGGAGCCCTCCCCAGTATCTGCTGAACTACAAGTCTGACTCAGAGAAGCACCAGGGCTCCGGGGTCCCCAGCCGCTTCTCTGGATCCAAAGACGCCTCGGCCAACGCAGGGCTCCTGACCATCTCTGGGCTGCAGCCTGAGGACGAGGCCGACTATTACTGTGCTACATGGCACGGAAACAGTAATACTTACACGGTGCTCCAGAGTCACGGGGAAGTGAGACTGAAACCCTCGCTGTGCTCTTTCTGCCTGGGGCTGTCACTGCTTATGGTCCTGGGACCAAGTCTAACTCAGGGCGGCATCTGTTTCCACTTTTTCAGTGGGCAACTCTTTTCCTAAGACCCATGAATGTGCGACTTTTTTCTGATTATCCCTAGTTAAAAATTTTCTTTCTGTCTTGTTAATCTTTTCAGCCTGCTCATGTCTACACAGGCCCAAATCAGGTCTCAGGGCTGCATAACCCTCCAGGGGCATGAGAGACAAGGAAGGAGGTGGTTGAACCCTCCCGTGCCCACCAGGGTCTAGGCCTGGATCAGAGGCCTGGGTGGGCTGAGGGCTTCTGGTGGGGCAGGGGGTCCAGCGTGCCCCAGGCCCATCTCCCAGCAAACTGCTGCAAGAGTGAGTTTAGTTCCACCTGCCTGTGCCCATTGAGGCCTGCTTCTAGGACCTGTTCTCTCCTCCTGGGTCTCAGGGGGAACGGGTCTCTCTGGCTCCAGGGATGCTGAGCCAACAGAATCTTCTCCGATTTGAAACATGATTGTGACCACTCTGTGTGCAAAAGGACACCATCAAAATGCTCCGTCACGCTCTGGGCAGGTTTGCACAGTGGTTGGAGCATCATCCTGTGCACCAGAAATAACGCGAGTCTGATTCCTGCTCAGGGCACATATTAGGTTTGGAGAGTATTTATCAGGAGGCAACCAATCAATGTTTCTTTCTCACACCTCTCTCTCTCTCTATTCTTTCCTCTGTCTCTCAAATCAATGAACACGTTCAAGTGAGAATGGGAAAAACGGGAGCTCTTCCATCACTGAGGCAGGATCTGTAACCTTGACCTTTCCTTTCATTCAATGTGAGGAGGGTCATGCCAAGATGTTCGTGAGGCTGGAGACACACAGAGTTTGGGGACACTGGAGAAGACATATCAGATAAAACATCTGAATGAGGACCGGAGATGTGTGGGGCAGTTACGTCACACAGCAGTGGGTCAGGAAGCCAAGTCTTCCTGTCTGGGGGCTTCTTGCCCTGGCCTGAAGTCTTCCTGTCTTCACCCTTCTCTGTGACAGGTGAGCAGGTGAGGAGTGCTGGACATGGACCCTCAGGAGCACATCCCTCTTCATCTTTCCTGTCCTCTAGGACAGGTTTCGCTATTTGTGTGGCTTCGGATCCTACTTGTGTAAAACAACTGTCTGTAGGTGGCTCAAATGTCCCTCTCAGTGTGCCCCGACCTGAGTTGGCCAGGAATGCCATCTGGGCTTCCCCCAGGGATCTCACTCTCTCCAGTCTCCTGGTGCCATGGACACAGATTTGAGTCCCAGCCCTGGGTCTCCCTGAGCTGCTGCTGACTCTCCTCTATCACGTCTCCCTGCACCACCTCCCACCCACTTCATTGTTACAGACAGGGACTCTCGGGGGTGGGGGAGGGAGATGCACGGTGCTTCTCCAGGAGAGGGACCCCAAACCCATGCAGCTGCCTCTGGGTGCGACCACATCTTCGTCCGAGAGCATAGGAGGGCTGTGTGTCTGCCAAACCCACTGTAGTGAATGTCCCCAATGAAGCCTAATGGGGAGACACCAGAGGACATTGGGGTGTTTGCATTTGCAAGTGGACCCAAATGAGGATGATCACACCTCCCGAATCGGACTTTGGGAAGTTTGTACCAGCTGAGCTCCTCTGACCATGGGAGACATCTTGCTCGTCTTAGAGACACTGTGTTGGCAACAATTCTCAGGGATCGTGGGGTGAGGAGCTTGTGTGCAGTATCGCAGAGGCCCGCCCCCTTAGTAATGCTGGGAGACACTGGGTAGAGAGCACATTTGAGTTCTTTCCTGCTCTGAATGATTGGAAACACCTTTTGGGTTTTAAAGTTAGAAAGACAGTGTCAGAACCCTCTCCTGCCTGCCTCAGTTCTCCGAGTTGGAGCAATGAGCTGCTCAGGGGATCCCCAGGGAGTGTGGGGGTGAAGCAGGTGTAGCAGATCTTGACCAAAAGCCCCAAGACCACCCTCAGAGTGGCTTTAAGTGGTCGTCACTCTGAGCGACATACACATTGGAAGGGTAGTCAGTGCTTTAAAACACGTGATCCCATCACGGGCACCAATAGCAAAGCCAAAGGAAGGAGACACTCAGAAGAAGGACGGTGGTGGGATTCAGGGAGTCACACCCCTTGTCAGCTGGATCCACAGCTTGTCACACAAGCAGCTCTGAGCGTCTATGAGCCAGTGGTCTATGTGCACGTTTGGGACCCGCCTCCTTTTGTTTTCAGCTTTAACCTTCTCCCTCAGGTCAAGAGAGTAATTCCGTTTAAATAACTTGACATTGTAGTGAAATCAAGATTCCAGAAACTCAAGGTTTTGCAAAGATCCCACAGGCACATCCTGGAGAAGACAGAACAGTCTCTTCTCTTTCCTGCATGAACAACTTTCCAGGGCCCCTAACCAGTGAGGTCCAGCGTGATGAGTAGAACAATCCAAGTCATGGATGTGGTACTTCGTTCCTCAGGGGGTAATAAGACCTGGAGAGATTGTAACCAGGATCCGGCAGGGGGCGCTGTGGGGCTGTCCTAAGGAGAAGAGCGTGTGAATTCTTCCTTTTGGGAAACACGTGAATACTCCAGAGATGTGATAAAAATAAATTTTTACCTGAAGGACATTTAAATCTCTTCTGAATTACAACCCAAACCAAAAATATGCACTCGTGCCCTACGGTTCTGTATCTGCTTCTTTGTGGCCATGGAAGATTCGTTATGAGAGAAAAATTCAGTGAAACACCACCACCCACATGAGATGGTGCCTGTGTAGGTTTGGGGTGGAAGGTTGGTGGGCACTGGGCCCAAAAGACTTAATGGATGGGACTGGCATCCATTCTGGGATTTTCAGAATGAGTAGGAGTGAGATGGATGTTCAGGCCAGGGGCACAGTGTTGTAACAACAGGTAAGAACACGGAGAGGGAGCTATCGGCCATGCAAATAAAAGGGGAAAGTTGCCGTGGGCCATGCGATGGGCCACTGGAGTGAGGAAGGGCACCGGGAGGAGCTCCTTAGGCAGCGGCAGGAGAGCTGAAGAGGCCGCAGGGGCCGGACTGCGGCGGTGACTGCCGCTGAGAAGGAAAAGCACCGCCACGGAAGGACCGTCAGTGGGGAGTGACCCGCACACACTGGTGTCTGCTCACCGCATTTCCAGAGATGTGAGCACACAGCGAGCAGGGCAGGGAGGCAGGTTGGGGCCAGTCTGTCCCATCCTGGAGGAGGAGACAGTGGCCAGATCGAGGTGAGTGTAGTGGAGAGGAAGACAACAGAGAAGATTCCAGATGGTTTCCTTGGGGAAAACGACTGGGCTAGGGCCTTCTTGGAAGTTCAGTGTGGGGTGTGTGGATGGGTCTAGGACGGCTCCGCGTTCCTGGTTGGGATGTGGTTGGATGACCAGGGTCGTATGCAAGAGGGGCAAACGTGTGGGCACCATGGGTTAAGGAGAGCGAATATTCGTGTTTTGATTCCTTTTTTATTCACTGACTTACTGTTTTGGGAATTAACACAAATTACTGAGCCACAGATAAACGTCATCATGCTCCAGACACTCGGTGCTACAATAAATTAACAAGAAACTGTCAGGGCCACGGGCACCCTTGGTGTCTGCGTGGTCCCTGTGCGATGCGGTGAGGTGGTGTTTTCTGTGACTTACTCAGAGGGAAGCATTGAGGCCTCACAGGAATACAGTATGCACCTGTGAAGTTAGTAAGCGACAGAAGACAAGACTTGATAGAAAATGTACCCATGTTTACACATTAAAATATATGTAATGCATATTAATAGCATTATTACCACAGACATTGCTTAGGTAAAGGTACTAGGGAAGCAACCGTGGGGATATTCTGTACGTGAGTGCAATGCAAGTCTCTCACACAGTAGGGTCTGGAGAAGGTCTGCTGAGTGAACAAATAGACACGTGGGCAGTGAGGGAGGCACAGACAGGGCACCGGGGACGTCAGTGTCATCGTACTGAACACTCTTGTAGCAACTTCAACACTTCTGCACATCCCCATGATCGAACCCTGTCCCAACGCAGGCTGCATGTGGTGTGAGGGACCGTTCACCCTGGTGGACCGCTCAGGGGCTGTGGGTTCCGGGCTGTGTCCTAGGAAGGAAGTGCTGTGACCATCTCATGTGGATGCTGTCAGGGGGGCGAACAACAAGAAGGCAGATCTCACTTCCGAATGATTCTGGTTTCTTCCTGGGAACCGGCCCTGTGCCTGGTTATCAATGGACCCAGGCCCCATCAGAAGTCACGATGGGACAATTGATGAGGTTTATGGCACTGGGACTACATGGTGGGAAGTAATGTGTGAGGAGAGAAAGACGAGCCAGTCACCCCAGGCCCTGAAATACCAGGAGAGCTGGGGACTTCAAGCCCTCGGCCTATCTGTTCTCTGAGTGGAGGACACGATCACTCTGAGGGCCAGGCACCTATATGGTCCCAACAAGTAATTACCTAAACGGTAGGAGGGACAGGAGGAAGACCTCATGCTGACCAGGTCACCTCTTTAGAGGAAGGAGTGAGGCTTGGGACACCTGCACCACAGTGAGCAGCCCTGGGGGAGAAGCCCCTGCCCAGTGTGGGGTGGGTGGGGTGTCAGGCAGGACTGCAGTCCAAGTCTAACTCTCTCTGCTCAGCTCCTGCCTGCATCCCAGTCCTAAGTAAGTCTGGACTCTGAAACAGCAGGGGGCGCTGTGGGCGAATCCCTGAGGCTGTGTGGGTTGTGTCAGCTGAGACACCAGGCCCTGAGCCCAGTGCCCTCTGCTCTGTGCTCAACGGGGATCAGTAGCTGTGACATCCCAAGGTCCCCACCCCAAGAGGCTCTAGCACCCCACCCCCACTCAGCTTTCACCAGCTTTATCCCCAGGGACCCAGGAGCAGGAAACAATTTGCATGTAGGGTCCTCTCTGCCCTCCCAGGAGGGGAGAAGATAAGAGGCTTTGAGCCCTTCTCTCCCTCATGGGCTCAGAAGCAGAGCGTGGGCGCCTCCACCATGGCCTGGACCCCTCTCCTCCTCGCCCTCCTGGCTCACTGCTCAGGTGACTGACTGAGGGAAGCCGGAGTAGTGACTCTGGGACACACCTGGGCCACCTTCTTTCTCTCTGACTGAGAACACGCTGTGAGAAAGAAGCTGGTCTCACGTGTCTGTGTCTCCACTTTTCTGTTCCAGGGTCCTGGGCACAGTCTGGGCTGACACAGGAAGCCTCGGTGTCAGGGTCTGTGGGACAGAAGGTCACCCTCACCTGCACTGGAAACAGCAACAATGTTGGAAGCTATGGTGCAGGCTGGTACCAACAGGTTCCTGGTGCCGCCCCCAAAGCTGTGATGCTCCGGAGTACTCGGCCCTCAGGGATCCCAGACCGGTTCTCTGGCTCCTGGTCTGGCAACACGGCCTCCCTGACCATCACGGGCCTGCAGCCCGAGGACGAGGCTGATTATTACTGTTCTGCATGGGACTATAGCATCAGCAATGACACAGTGGTCCAGTCCCATGGGGAACTGAGACAAAAACCTGTCTCGTTCCCATGATCACCCCATGGGTGCCCGTGACAGATAAAGAGGGTGATGTGGCAGAACACAGAGCTTCTGACCCCAAGGGTCTTACTTTCTGAGCACAGGCCCCCTTTAAGTAGCGACAGGTGCTTCCTCCCACCTGTTCCATCACAAGCTTATTGAGATATAACCTGCATGCCATGCATTTCACTGATAATGTCTATGGTGCGGTAGTGTTCTCCTATTTACTGAGAACTGAATGGGCAGCATGAGGCCAACCCTCTCCTGCGAGGAGCAGGAGACAGGAAGGGACTGTGGAATCGGCCTGGGATGGCACCGCAGCCCGAGTAACCTTGGGCGCCCCGGGAGCACTCAGCTGTGACTCACACTCTTGCCTGGAATTTTCCCCCTCCCCACTTCCTAGAGCTGTTGTTCAAGCCTGAATTCCAGGTAGAGAGACGTGGGCAGTCACACCCCAGGGGCAAATTTGCATGAATTGGCCTACTCGTCTCATGGACACAGGCTATTGGACCCTTGGAGATGGGAGAGTCTCAGGTCCAGCAAGGAGACCTGAGCAGGCAGCGTGCTGGGGCTTCCCCATGTGACCCTGATGCCTCTGCTCCCCACCATCCTGACTCCCTGGGCAAGGACTTTCATTAGGGGGACGCGAAGGGTTTCCTTGGGGGACATTTGCACTGCTCTTTACTTTTGTCATTTGGGCACAGGCAGTGGGTTGTACATTCATTCCACCAGCCCCCATCCGCAGTTCCAGCATCGTGGGTTGGACAGTGCTAACCCTGCCGTCGTTCACATTGTCCAGGTCTCGGTGTGTGTGTGCACATGAGTGTGTCTGTGTGTAAAATGGGTGGGTAGTGATCTTTAATAAGAAGTCTGGGTCAGAAGGTTCAATGACACAGTTCTGCCAAATACGCATGAAGCTCTTCCAAAGATTTAAATACAGGCTCAAGGTTGGTCTCATTTCCGATTACAGAGAAAGCAGAAACTGACCTCACAGAAAGACTATGACGTTTCACAATTGTAAGACATCATCATTTATGAGTACAGACACAAAAATTTCTCCGAGTATAGTAGAACCCAGGTTATATCAACAGAGTTTTACCTTGACCACCAAGGAGATCTCGGGCTGAGGCTAGGGTACTGGAAAAGTTTCTGGGTGATGCACACATGGATTTTGGAGAGAGAACAGATATGAGGAAGTGCTGAGTCATATGTCTGATGCCCATGAGGGAAAGAAGCTTGCAGCGCTCAGCACTGGTACCCTGACACAGCTCAGAAGAAAGAGATGATGTGAGTGGATGACATCAGTGAGCTCATTGATACCGCAGCCCTTGGTCCACAATGTGCTGACGTTAGCACCACCCTTCAGAGATGCACAGCTCAGCCCAAAGGAAAGCTCTTACCTGGGTGAGGCAACATCGCCCAAGGACCACCAGGGGGCGCTGCGGTCTGCTGCTTCTTGCACTGTGAGGCGCTCCTGGGCCCCCTGGGTTCTTAGGTAATTTAGCAATCCTCAGTTCAGTGGTGCCTCCTCCTGGCCACCCAGACTCTCCGCACAGGAAAGATCTGCTCTGAACTGTGGTGCCCCAGGAACACCTGACACAATTTCCGAAAGAGGCTCAGGGCGCCCTCCAGAGGTCAGGAACCCTGGGGGCAGCGGTGGGGACCCAGTGTGCTGGTGAGGGCACCCAAGGTCAAGGCTGCGGCCCTCCCGTTGTCGCGCCATTGGATGACCTCTCTTGCTGCTCTGCTACCTCTCGTTTATTTCTAGGACATAGTTTGCTAACGACTTATAGGAACTGATGTTACGTTTTCAGACCTTTTAATGATCTTTCAAATGGTTTACTTTTATCTTGCTTTACATTCCTTTCCTCATTTCAAAATATTATACGGATACGCATATACATTTATCCCTACCACTTCCAATATGCATTTGATTGTTATGCACACACCGTATTTTAGTAGAAACACTTGTGTTGGCTATCAGTTAAGCATCATAAACAGGATAATGAGAAAAATGACTCCATGACAATTTAATCAATCAATTTATTGGCAAGTAATAAATGAACACAAAATCATGCTTTCGTTTCGCACTGGGATGAAAACAAATATGAGGCCTTATCTTCACCAAATACTGGCAAAATGTGATCTCCTGCCACCTCCCCTCACCTCCCAAGTCTCCCTCCTTCCTGTCCCTTCCCTCGGCTCCACAGGGGACGGTGGGACACAGGTGGTGAAAATGTCCCGTGGCGTTCACACCAACTAGGCCAGGCACCGAGTAGCTGTCGTGTTTCCAATTATTAGGTGCAATTTCCCCAATTTTGTTAGATCTCCTGTCAGGATAAATCTCATAATTAAGGACCATGCTGTTAGCTTTCTCTTGAAAACCTGCATTTACACCGAAGGTACTTTGGTAATTGCAACTTCGCAGAGCAGCGGGGAGCTGGCACCCAGGCCTGGCAGTGCAGCTCCCGCCTTGGTCCCCTGAGTGGTGCGCCCGGAGGGTTGACAGGGCTGTGCTGGGGGGACACCCCCGCCAGCATGGGCCTCCAGGAGGTCCAGAAAGTAGCAGGCACAGACTGAGTTGCCTGCTTGTAGGACGGATGGGAGCACTTTTCCCTCACCGGGCTGACGGGCTCAGAGCCGTGCCTTCCCATGGCCAACAATGGCCTCTTTGTGCCTGACTAGCTCTGCTGGTTTTCCCCTGCTGACTCCCTGAGACCTGGGCCCATCACAAAAATCTCTCCGCAGCGGGCGGGGGGCCGCTAGCCGTGGTGAGCCCTGGGTCGTTCTCTGAGCAGCCTCAGACTGAGCCCGGGCACCGAGATGGGACCCAGTCAGCGTGTGAGCACCGCCCGCTTCCTCTCGCTGACTCACTGAGATCCCACCGCACACAGCCCTTTCACTGACTGACGTGACAGGCAGGCAGCGGGCAAAGGCAGGTGGAGGCGGACCTCGGGGTCCTCGGCCCTATGCTCACCTGTCATTGCGTGCCGTGCCTGGGGACGCCGGTCTTGGTGTTCGGCTTGGCCCTTTCCACACACTCCCGGGCCTTCAAAAGCCCTTGTTGTTGCCCATCACTTAATGACATCAGAGCCATGACAACTGTGTGTGCATCATGTGACCCGAGCTGTGTGCCGAATAGGCCTCCTCTGCACGTGCCCCTGCGTGTGTTCCTAGCAAGTTCTCTGAGTATCCCGTATGAGCCTTCAAACCAGTGAGCGGCCGCCTCATCTGTGACCTTGGACATGAAGGTCACTACGCATTTACTTTGGCAATAGCATCACTGGTGTGAATCCAAATTAATTTGTCATTTCCACACAACTTGGCACGTCATACAGTTGTAGATTGTGGGAGTGAGATGCTCCAGGAACCAGTAGTGATTCAGAGTCACAGTGTCTGGGAAGCAGGCCCTGGATATGTGAATAGAGTCAGTGAGCTGCTGAGCTGCAGAAACCAGCTGGGCTCTTAGGGTTTGTTCCAGGGACACATGTGTGCCCTGTGATCACCAGGGGGTGCTGTGGGGCTGCCCTGCAGAGCCTACTCAGTCCTTCATTAGGACCATTTTTTAACAGGAGCCTGGGCCTGGGGTCTGGGCCAGGTGCTTAATGATGGGGACATAGCAGCTGTGACATCTCAGGTCTTATATGGTCCCTAGAGCTGTGTTGTCTCAGCAAGTTCTTCCCCCCCAGGGTCACTGAAGGGGTAAAGCCTATCCTCATGCTCCTCCTTCTGGGGTGTGAGCCCAGCTCCAGCACCAGGGCTCAGGGAGGGGCTGTGTGGACACACATTTGCATGGACGGCCCCTCCCCTGGCAGAGGGTGGGGAGAAAAGGAGGGCTGGGCAGCCCAGCCCCACTGTGGGCTCAGGGGCTGTGTGTGCACCATGGCCTGGACCCCTCTGCTCCTCGTGCTCCTCTCTCACTGCACAGGTAGGGACGGAAGTGGGACATCTGGGAATGCCCCAATGTCACTCCCTTCTTGCTCAGAATCTTGATAAACTACCCCTGTGTCTGTCCTATCACCCATGAGTGTCTGTGTGTCTGCAGGTGTCCTCTCCCAGACTGTGCTAACTCAGCCGCCCTCCCTCTCTGCATCTCTGGGAACAACAGCCAGACTCACCTGCACCCTCAGCAGGGACGTCAATGTTCTCAGCTATAACATATACTGGTACCAGCAGAACCCAGGGAGCCCTCCCCGGTATCTGCTGTACTACTACTCAGACTCAGACAAGCACCAGGGCTCTGGGGTCCCCAGCCGCTTCTCTGGATCCAAAGACGCCTCGGCCAACGCAGGGTTCCTGACCATCTCGGGGCTGCAGCCGGAGGACGAGGCCGACTATTACTGTGCGATCTGGCCCAGTAATAAGCCTCACAGTGACTCACACAGATGGGGAAGTGGGACAAAAACCTCAGCCTAACAGTTTCCTTTCAAGACAGTGGAACCTTTTTAAGTAATTTCTGTGTATGCAACTGTACTCAGAAGGACCCTCTGGTTTATGATGGGTCTACGCCCACTTTCCATCCCACATCTAGAGTCTCAGGGACCCGGAGGCCACACTGGACACAGTGGTCACGGTGACACCGCAGAGCTGCCGGGTGTTCACTGTGGGGAACCGGGGCCTGTGCAGCTGCCCTCGGTGAGACAACGGAGCCTTTTCTGTGTTTAGTCTTTGTTATGATCTGGGGACATCCCGGCAGGTGACAGTATCCCCAGAATAGACTCTGCAGTGCCAGGGCTCCAAGCAGGGACCCTCCTGTCCCTTTCAGGCCCATCTGCTCAGAGCCCCCACAGCACACAGTGTCCCAGGGACAAGGCACTAAGCTGGGAGACGCTGTGTGAAGACACAGGAAGCAGTTGGCCTGGATCCCTGGCTGGGTGCCTGGGCCTTCGGTTGTGAAGTCAGGGGGACGAGGGTTTGTCAAAGAAAAATGCAAGGCTGGGGCCAAACTCTTACTTAAGGGACATGAGTCAGTAGGGGGATGACCCACAGTTGCTAGAAAAGTCCTGAGTCCGATCAAGGAAAACGGGGTGACATGGGTCCATGGATGAATGTCCCTACTGCTGACACCACTCAGGAGCACAGGGTCTCCTGGGAGTGGGATCCCTGAGCAGCTTCCCTGAGCCCACTGGCACTGAGTGGTTGCTCCTCTCCTCTCACAGCCCACTGGGGCTTTCCCTCATCCAGGGTGCGAGGTGGGATACAGGATATCAGGAGCAAGAACTTCCCAATATTTGCCTTTTCCACTTACCTTTCAAGCTCTTGATGAGCCCAGATCTGAGGCTTCCTTTTTCTGCACAAGGAACCACAGTCACATTGGGGGTCGCCATGGAAATGGTGCCCAGGTCTCCCAGGCAGAGTCCCTACATTGTGAGCTAGGACGGAGGTGATCGATCCTCAGGGGTTCGGCCCTCTTCTCTGCCTTCCGGTGCGTGCACACGGCCTCCTGGACCTGCTCTGGGATGCAGCCTGTTGAGAAGGTGGACGTTCACTGTCACGTAGCTCAGGACAACGCCCTGCCACCAAAGGGCTGCAGTTCCACAGAGAAGTGCGGTGACTCCTGCTGTCCACTCTGCGTCCTGTCTCATCAGGGCTGTATCCCTGACTCTGTCCTGCACCAGCCGGAGTTTTGGCTTCCGCTGTCATGAGTACTGTGATACCAGGGGCCTCAGGGTCTCACCTTCCTCTATCGTTGGGGCTCAATGAAATGTCTCCTTCCTTACTGGGACCCAACGTAAACAGAATCATGGGGCTACCCAACTACTCAGAGACACCTGGGTCGAGACTTTCTCAGTCCAAAGCTCTGGGCGGCTCCAACACCGCCCGGACTCCTCTCTTTACCATTTCAGTCACTGAACCAACACTTTACTTTAGGGGACAGAGGAATATTATTAGGGGAAGGGACATATGCTACTAGTATCTGCGAACAGCTGGTTGTCATTCAACTCTGCCACCTTCTAACTGTCCTGCCTGGTCCCTTGGGCAGAAGCTTCTGGCTTTGCTGTCCACAGTGTCTATGATTTTGTTCAATAAAAAATCATATACTACAGAGCGCAGGTCGCCTCAACATATTTTCTCATCTTACTAAGTAGAAAATGCCAACCTAATAGGAAATGTCGTTTATGATCACAGCTGATAGCTGCACAAGCGATTCAGCACATGAGCAGGAAGAGTCTGTGTTATACCAACAGCATCCACTTTGTCTCCCCGGTTAGATTCGGACTGAGACGAGGGTACGTGTGCATCTCTGGGGCATGTTGGACCTAGAACTTGGGGGATGCTGCTGTGAAGAATTCAGCATGTTCCTCCAGAGAGAAAACTTCTCCCAGGGCCTACAGGGGGAGCTGCGCTGTCTCCTTCTTGCATCGAGGGGCTCCTGGGGCACCCCTGGTGTGTCTCCCACCCAGTCCATCCACCCCTCCTCACTCCGTGGAATCGATGTGCTCCTCATTCCCGCATCGATTTGCCTCATGGGGCACACTACCGGACCCGTGGTGTCTGGAAATGCCTGAAGACATCTGTACGGGTGACAAATTTCAGGGATCCTTACTGCTAATATGGCTTCTACCTGACTCATGACGAAATGTGTTATAATTGCATTAGCCCTTTTTGTGTTATCATATCAGTTGTTTTCTTCTTATTATTTTCTTTTTCGTTTTTAATATACTCTAGTGACTTAGGGAAACTGAAGTTGTTTCTGTTTTCAGCTTTGTCATTTTCCTTTTCCTTTTGTGTTAATACTCCTCAGCTACATTTTTACTGATGCTCTACACTATCAGAGCTGTAGTGGTATAATTGTGAAATATTTCAGTATGAATATTTAATGTTAACAGAGTTGGGACTCTCATAAAATAAAAAGGGAAAGAAAAAAGTCATATACATTTAATTAAACTCAAAACTTAATAACAATTACAAAATGAATGCCGAATCATATTTTCATTTCAAGTATGCTAAACTCCAGTTGTGTAATTCCTCATTTCCAAGTACTTGAGACATTTTAATTATTTTTTTTATCTTCACCCAAGGACATTGTTCGGGGCTTTAAGAAACAGGAAAGAAGAGACAGAAACATCGATGGGAAAGAGAAACATCGATTGGTCCCCGTCCATTGGCACCCGGAAGAGGACTGGAACCCGCAGCCTTTCCATCACAGGACGACACTCCAACCAACTGAGCCACACCAGCCAGGACCTGTCACCTGAGACACTTCACCTTCCTGATCATTTTTCTTTCATCACAAACCCCTGTGTCCAGTCTTTCCATTCCTTCTGCTCCACAGCAAAAGGTGGAGAAAGTGAGTCTTAGAACGTTCTCTGATGTTAACCCCAATTTGTTCCAACCGAGTGTTGGGTTTTTGTATTTCTGATCATGACACAAGTTTCTTCTTATTTTGTGATAGCTGATGTTGCCAGGTTTCTCATGATTTCATGATGACACTTCGACCTTTGCTCCTCAAAACCCACAGTTACACTGAAGGGACCCCACGGAGTCACGGCTTCCCAGGGCACAGGTGGTCTGCCCTCCCCAGGCTACTGGGGCAGCCCTGTGAGTGCGCATCCCAAGGCCTGGACCCCGCTGCTACTGGAGACAGGTTACCACATGCTGTCAGAGGTAGAAAGTCTTTCTACACCCCAGACACGGGCGCTGCGATGGTCCGGGGGACTCACTCAGGAGACAGGAGTAACTGCTAAGCCCTTCCAAGGAAGCCAGAGAGAGTTCTCACTGAGGAAGGAAGAAGATGTTCTCAGGATCCAGGTTAGATCTGAAATGAACTGGCTCGCTGGGGCCGAAAGGTAAACACACGCGTCTCATCATTCAGCCTCAGCCACTGCGGGGGAGACTCTCCGGGATAAGGTCACTAGGGTCATGAGGAAGCTGATGGGGAGGAAGACAGCAGCTGCCCTGCACACAGGGAGTCTGTCACTGTGCGGTCATTGGCCTGCGTGAGGTGCCAGCATCTGTCTCTTTCAGGATGACCCCCAGGGGACCTCAGGGTGACACTGGGGCAAGACAGGAGAGGGGAAGCTGATTTGTCTGAAGCACCTCTTCATCCTAATGAAAAGGAGGCATGAAAAGACCCCAAGGACACCACCCTCCAGCCCAGGACCTGTGGAAACTCTGTCCTTGAGCGTCCCCACCATGGCCTGCACAGTGCTCCTGCTCGGGCTCCTCACTTACAGCTCAGGTCGGAGAAGGGGACTCTGTATTCTGGGGGTGGGGGGCACATAAAAGCAGGGTCAGAGGTGTGCCCTTTTCACCTAATACCATCCCTGCCTCTCTGCTCTTGGTGTTAGGTGTGGATTCTCAGACTGTGGTGACCCAGGAGCCGTCACTGTCCCTGTCTTCAGGAGGGACGGTCACACTCACGTGTGGCTCTAACTCTGGGTCTGTCCCCAGTGGTAACTACCCCAGATGGTTCCAGCAGACTCCAGGCCACGCTCCCCGCATGCTCATCTACCACACAAACACCTGGCCCTCTGGGGTTCCCGATCACCTCTCTGGATCCCTCTCTGGCAACAAAGCCATCCTCACCATCACGGGGGCCCGGCATGAGGATGAGGCCAATTATTACTGTGCTCTGTGTACAGGTACTAGTGTTGGTACTCACACAGTGATTGAATCCACGGGGAGGTGCACGCACAACCTGCCCATATTCAGAAGGGCTGAACCATTAGGGGCAGAAGAAAGGAGAGAGGGTGGAAATGGTCCGCACGGTGCGGGGATGGGCTCCGTGGCCCTGGGTTCCACCCAGTGCCTCGTCTCTGTGCGCCCCCTCCCGTCTCCCAGGGTGCGTCCTTCTCCCCGTGTGTCTCCGTTTTGGCTGGGTTGTCTCTCTGCCCTTCTTTCAGGCTGATGATGGAGATACCTGGACCCCAAAATATGTTAACCATCAGTGAGTCTCAGATCCCTCTACTCCCTGGAAGACTGCTCTGTTTAAAGGACAGTAACAGGTTTTCTCTCATTGATTTGACGCTCAAACCACATACATCGGTCGTTTCCCACTGAAGTAAAAGTCTTACCTTCGGGCTGGCTGGGAATGCAGTTCCCCACACTAGATCCTCAGACACAGACACCTGAGTTTCGTGGGAGGATTGTTGATCTAACAAGCTCTCTGTGAGATTTTTGTACATGTTAACGTTTGAAAAGTACCTCCTCTGCTATTTGTCTAAAGTCCTTCCTGAGAATTTCTGCTTAAAATTCAGTCAGATCACCGTCTCAGGGCACAATCTCTTTGCAATAGCCATTCAAAAATCCAGGAACACTAATAAACCGATTTAAAATATTAAACTCTTATTATCATGACTTGATTTCAAAGTACAACCAGAATTTGGAAGGAATCTTTAAAACTGTATGTTAAGATGCCTTTTCTGGCTTCTAGGAGTAGTTATACATGAGAACATGTCTTCTTTAGAACTGGCTCCCAGAACCGCTGACACCTGGGCTCACTGCCTCAGTGAGGGCACCGGTTAGGGGCTGCGGGTGCATCACTGCACGACTCTCCGAGGCTTCCAGCCCTGGGCCCGAGGAGGGAAACATGTGATACTATGGTTTACCTGATTTTTTCTTCTCCCTGAAAGTCTCATGTGGAAAATTTCAGGTTAAGTCAATACAAATGAAATTTAAAGGAGAAAATGCATTATATATACTATGCTACGAGTATATATAATGTAGACGTCTGTGTACTTGCCTTCTGTAAAGTTTATTGCACAGTCGGATTCCTGGATTGGCTGTGAACACATAAAAAGGTGCAGCCTTTCGGGGCAGCAACCTGTCACACAAAATACCTCCTTACTGAACTGCCTGCTTCTGGGCTAACCTGCCTGCCTGCCCGCCCTGTTTCTGCCACTGAGCCAGCCCTTGGAAGAGTTCCTGGAATTCTGTGTCAAACAACAGGACTGAGGCTTTCCACACCCAATCACAGCAGCTCTATTCTGACCAGTCAGGGCAGTGCCTTTGGGGCCAAGAACGCTGCAAGGATTTGCATGAGGATGGACCAATAGGAGACCAGGGCTCAGAGGCTCCTGCTCCAATGAGCTGGACTCCCTGTGGTTGAGAGAGTGCACTTGCCACCGAGGAACGAAGACTGTGTGCGTGGCTGAGCTGAAACACCCAAGTGGTCTCCCCAGAGCACAGTGAAGCCGACCAGTGCACAGTGGAGTGAACCAGGGCGGCCCAACGCAGGGGACATCGAGGAACCTAGCAGAGCTCTCTATCCAGAGTGGCCTGGCCCAGGGCCCCTGGTCCCAGAGCTGCTCTGCACCCCCAGTTCCCACAGCTCCGCTGCATCTTATTTGGGCTGCTCCACAGCAGCGCCCTTCCCATAGCCGCGCTGCATCGCTCCTGTTGGTACTCAGTAACGTTTCCCTCTTGACCACACCTGCCACTGGGGATCCTTGCCGACATTGAATGGGCCTCGGGAACATAGGCTGACAGGAGAGAAGGAGGGAAGAGGGGAAGGGACTTCAAGAACACCCAACCCTGTCCTACCAGCCCTGTGTTCTGCTGAATTCCTCCAATTCACGTTCCGCTTAGATGATCAGCAGGGGGCGCTGTGGATCTTCTCAGAGCTGCAAGGCCTGAAACAAACTGCAATGATTCTAAGAGATGGGCCCTGCCCCGTGCTCAGGGGGCTGAGTTAGAGGTGACAGCAGGTGCTTCCTCTCAAGGGACAGACTCAGAGCTCACAACCACCCTAGCCGCCTCCCGACAGTGAGCTACAAACTGGGCAGAGGACCTAGAATGAGGGTGTTTGTGGGCTCATGTTTGCATAATGCCCCCCAAACACACCCTTTACCCCAGCGGTTAGGGGCGCAGGGAGAGGGACAGCTGGGAGACCGGCATCAGCCTGAGGCCAAAGGACTGTGGACAGTCGTCACGTTGACCTGTTCCTCACTCACCTCCGGGAGGGAGCCTCTGGCGGGATCCCTGTGCTTCTGTCCCTCACTCCAGACCTGTGTGTCTTTTCACTTTAAGGTACAATCCTCAGGCTGTGGTGACTCTCCAGCTCTCACTGTGTCCCCAGGAAAGATGGTCACTCCCACCTGTGGCTCTGGCACAGGAGCCATGGCCAATGGCCACTATTCACAGATGATCGAGCAGGAGTTTGGCCAAGTCCCCAGAGCACTGATTGACGACACAAGCACTCAGCTCCCCTGAAGCCCTGCCTGGTTCCCCGACTCCCACTTCTGAGGCGAAGCTGCCCGACCCTCCCCAGAGCCCGGCCTGGAGGAGATGCCGAGCTGCTGCTCAGCGCCCTACAGCGGAGCACGATGGGCAGAGGGACCCCGACAGGGAACCAAGGCGTAGCTCCCGCCTTCACGAGCCTGGGGACAGATATGGTCACTTGACATGGGGATCACACGACCGGACTCCTGTGCTCTCAAGGCAGCCTGACGTCGACCCTGCGCAGAGCAATGGTGAGCGATAGGGTCTGCCTTCTCTCCCATTTCCTTGTGTGGAAGGTTAGAAAATCTCGGATGAGTTGGGAGGAACCTGGAGAGAAAGAGGAGAATTCAATGACCTTATGTCCCAAAATAGCAGAAACTTCTATATGGAATCTAAGGTCTGAGGTGAAATGAGTTTCACCTGGTTGAAAGGGAAAAAAAGGAAAACACATTTTGTGTATTACAGATGCTTTTTTTTATTTATTTAAAAGCTTTTTCAGTGTATTCTTAGATTTTTTAAGATATTGAAAAAGTGTAATTTGGGAAGAAAGGATTATTCTCACCTAACAAATGAGTTAAATGTGTCCCAGAATAAGATGTGTTGCGTTCCACCCAGGACCGAGCCGCGCCATCAGGGCCCAGGGCTGGGTTTTCTGTGATCATCGGCTGTCCGTTTCCCAGGGTCCCAGCTGGACACACACGTGCCTCGGGACCAAGTGCACCTGAGTCTCAGCCACACTGACGCGGGTGGTCTGCAGATGAGACTGAGAGTGAAACCGGGGCTGGCCGAGCGAGGGCTGTGGGCTGTGGGGAGGAATGAATGCGAGGCCATGCGAGAGGATGTAGATCCCTCCTTGGGGAGCTGCAGCCCCCTGCTACCAACTCATCCTTGGTGTGGGGCTTGGGACAGCCTGCCCCAAATTACAGCAACCCGTGGACTAAGTTTAGGTGATGAACTTGGATTTGCACAATCCGTTTAAACATTGTGGTTTGTTCATGTTCAATGTCAAAATCACGCAACCACGTAGGAACACGCGCACACGCAGAGCGTGCAAACCTACAGGTGCTCTTCCCTCCCCACCCCTCCCTGACTGAGATCACTTCAGAGTCTGGCATGTAGCATCCCAGAGTTTATCTCATCCTATAAAATCAGTTTATTCTATTTTCTCATTTTAATTTAGTATGTGGAAACAATAATTTCATTATTTTTTTTCCCTTTTAGATTTTATTTATTTATCTTTAGAGGGGAAGGGAAGGAGAGAGGGAGAGAAACATCAATGTGCGGTTGCCTCTTGTATGTCCCCTGACGGGAACTGGCCTGGCAACCCAGGCATGTGCCCTGACTGGGAATCGAACCGCGATCTTTCGGTTCGCAGGCCCGCGCTCAATCCACTGAGCTACACCAGCCAGGGCTCTAATTTCATTATTTTATTCTGCTTCTATTTGTTATTTCCTGAGTTGACCTTTCTGGGAAATTCATGATGTAGAGTGGGCTATTTTCAGATAAGAGCGTATAAATCTCTCTGATTTTCAAACTGGCCCAATGGCACTCATTCTTGAGCAGAAACCACATACTTTTTCAAACTCTCCATTCGTGAAAGTTACTCCCGATATCTGCCATGGATCAGTCTCCACTGAGAGCAAGCACAGCTCGGAGCAAGAGGAACTTGTAAGTAAAATGCTCCGGAGATCAGCTTTTGCACGGCTCCCCACCAACCTGCTTTCTCTGCCTGAAGAAAAGGTTCCCAGGCGTCACCCTGCAAAAACCACTTGAATGACAGTTGTGTTCAAGCGCGTGGGAACATTGACACACAGTAAAGCATCAGACATCACCCTCTCGGAACTCACACAGGGCCGTCCTTTAAACCCCCTCTCAGGCCCTGGACCCAAGAGCCTGCTTGCACCTTGGGGTGGCAGGGGATCCCCATGACCAGAGCTCGGGCCAGCAGGGAAGAATTGCATACAAGGAAAGAACCTGGTGTTCTGCACAGAAGGGACAGGCCTCCAAGGCACTGTCACTGCGCTGGACTTGAATGTGATCTAAGAGGAGTTTGTTGAAGAGACAGCACCTCAGTGCTGGGCCTGTGGTATAAAATATAAACATTTGTGTGTATGAATGCATATATTTATCTGTACATGTTCATAAATATATGTATATGTGATGTATGTGTGTGTATACATACAAATATGTGTGCATATACATTAATGCAGTAAGTCAATTTTGAAGTATACACTTTTAATTGAATGAATGAATAAACAAATGGATTAACTCCATTAATTAACAAAAGAGCCATATTCTTCTTGCGGACTGCTTTTCTCTCTGACCTGGAATTTCTCTACTGTGCCATCTGCGAATTAGAGGACAGAAATGAGCAGAGAGGTGCCCTTGGAGGTGGGAACGCGAGTGCAGGAACGACGGGCAGGGCTGGAGGGGGAGAGCCACCGTGGACAGCGCTGCTCCCAGGGAGGGGGAGAAGGAGGGGTGGGGCGGGAAGAGCCCCCCGCGCAGCGCAGGCCTGGGAAGCCTCAGGCAGGCTGATTGCCTGGAGGTCTCCTGCAGGTGGGGTCCCCTAAAGAACACTGCTTCTGTCAGGAAAGGCGGGGCTCTAGTCCTCTGTGCTGCCCCGCTGTGCCTGCAGCCACAGTGAGGCTGTGGTGAGGCAGGTGGCCTCTGCCCCACTGCAGGGTCTCTGGGAAGGAGGTCTGAGTGGTGCACTTCCAAGGCCACCAGCAGGGCCTGTGCTCCTGTGTCCCACCCTCAGGACAGGGGCTGTGCCCTCCCCCTCCCATGGGCCCCTGCATCCATGGGGGTACTGCCCGCCTTGCCTTAGACACAGGATTGGAGAGCAGGCTCTGTAAGACGCCCATGGTCTTACCAGTTGACTCCTGTGGGAGACATCAGGGAGCCCTCAGGCCCAGGAATCCTCTGGAGCCCCCTCCACCCTCCTCTGCCAGGGTCCCAGGGTCCTCCTGCTGCAGTGATCCGGGCACTGGCCTGGCCCCGTCCCATATCCACTCTGCTCGCCGTACCCCTCCTGTGGCCTCACTCTAAGGCAGTCCTCAGGCTCTCCTGGGTCAGGAGTCATGTGTGCCCAAATCCGCGATGGTCACACCAGGGCTGTGCCTGTATGGTCCCCTGTAAGGATGACTCTTGGCCCCTGTACCAATGACTCTAATGTGTTGGAAACACAGGAGCCAAGGAGACACCTGAAGTCTAGACATTGGATCAGCTTGAAAGAAGAGCTGTTTGCCTGGGGACCAGCAGAGGGTGCCACGACACAGTCTCTGCAAAAACGAGCTCCTGGTTAGGCCTGGAGCCCTCATTTCTGGACACTTTGATTCCTGTGAGGGCAGGGTGGGGCATTTCCTTTTTGAACCTGGATCAGCTCCTGTTGGGACTGCCCTGCCTGGTTTCAGGAGCTGTAACTCTTCCATGGCTGAGGCTGAGTGAGTGAGTGACCTTTGGTCCATAAGCCACTAAGGAGACAAGGCGTATCTCCCTGGCAAGGGCATTGCTTCTGCTCCTTTTACTTCATCCATAACTGGCCCCCAATGCTTGATCGATTAGCCAATGATGTGTACGATTCCCCAAGGGGGGAATGACCTAAGACAGGCATGATCATGTTGGAGGCCCCAAGGAAGGACTTGGGGGGCTATAGCAAAAGGGGTGATAGACCCTCAGCATTGACATAGCCTGAGTTCTCATTTTGTCTGCAAGAAGTCTTGTGATCTCCTGGTTGCCTTGCTTCTGCTGCCTGACTTAAGCCTGAGACAATGCCATAAGCCTAAAACAATGACGGTGGTGGGTGTAGCCCTGTGCTGGAAAGGGTGGGTTCCCTAGGGCGATCAAGCCTAAGAAAGAATATGTAAAATCCTGTGAAACCTGCTTTGTTTAGAATGCTCTCAATTAAGGGTCCAATTGAGAAGTAAGTTTGTTCCTCAAAGTTTAATTGCTCTTTGTCTCTCTGACCCTGACTCAAAATAGACCCTCAGAGTTCTTTGTACATTATCTATTGTTTGATCCTTACAGCCTGACAATGATTAATGAGCCTGTATTCCTGTGCAAAATGAACCCAAGAAAAGCCCATTGAGGAAGAGGCTCTTGGCCCTTCTCCTTTGAGAGATCGGTCACCTTTCCTCCCCAAGCAGATCATGTCTTAGTAGACTTATTCTCATCCATGGTGGCCGGGGGGTGGGGGGGGGAGGTGGGGGGGTGGGCAGCCCTCTGGGCGGAGCCCCCCCCCACAAGCTCCCTGCATGTGGCCCTTCCTGTGGTCCCAGAACTACTTGCTCCCAGCCTTACCCAGAGGGAAACAAATGTGTCAGACTGGCCCCCCACCAGCAAGGGCTCCAGACTTTGTGGGTGAACCTGGGAAAAAGGCAAAGGATGGGGACTCATTTGCATGAGCAGCCCCTCCTCCATGGAGCCAGCTGGGAGGGGATAAGAGAGGCCTGGGCAGCCCAGCCCCAGCTCTGAGAACTGAGGAGCAGCCTGCTCACCATGGCCTGGGTCCCTGTGCTCCTCGTGCTGCTCTGTCACTGCACAGGTAGGGATGGGCCCCAGAGACCCACAGCACCTGCACCTTGACCCTTCTGTTCACTCCATGTGTCTGTTTCTGCAGGTTCCCTCTCCCAGCCTGTGCTGACTCAGCCACCCTCGGTGTCTGCATCTCTGGGAGCCACAGCCAGACTCACCTGCACCCTGAGCAGAGACCTCAGTGTTGGTAGTAAAAACATGTACTGGTATCAGCAGAAGCCAGGGAGTGCTCCCCGGTTTTTCCTCTACTACTACTCAGACTCGGACAAGCAGCTGGGACCTGGGGTCCCCAGTCGAGTCTCTGGTTCCAAAGACACCTCAACCAACACAGCACATTTGGTCATTTCGGGGCTGCAGCCTGAGGACGAGGCCGAGTATTACTGTCAGGTGTATGAAAGCAGTGCTTTCCACAGTGACAGAGACACATGAGGAAGTGTGACAAAAACTCAGGGCTTCATTGTGTCCAGCTTCTGACACGTGTAGAAGGCGGTAAAGAACTTACTGATAATAACAATAGACCTAAGCCCTGGGGTGTCTGGTTTTAACGAGGCCACACTATACCCCTTCCCATTTTATATGAAACGGCCACGATGACCCTTAAACATTAAACAAACTAAAATGTATACCAACATAATGAAGACAATGACAGTCCCAAATGGGCGGAATGACAACACACTTTCAGTAGCAAAAGACCTGGGAACAAAGGTGAAATCCATCACCTGGCCATCCTCAGTGCCACAGGGCGTCTCCGGGAAAATCGTGCGTGCCAGGGCGTGCGTGAACGTGAGTGTGAGTGTGTAAGACTGTCTGACAGACACTGACCAGATTATTGCCACAGCCCCGGAGCTTGGCCTTGCGTCTCCAAAGCGAAAGCTAACCACAGAGAGAAACCTCCCGACCTGTCTTTACAGCACGAAGAGCACGACCTCGTCAGAGGCCAGCACGGTCACCCCCAGGGACCAGCCGGTGGCCTGCGTGCGAGACAAGCTGTTCTGTGAATGCTTGTAAGGAAAATAAAACGACATCATTCAGTCAAATCTAATGAAAAGACATTAATTGATAAACTGAGGAAATGTATATCCAAAACCACATCTGTAACAGAGGCTTCTATCAATAATATACAAAGAACTCCTACAATTCAACATTAGAAGGCAATTCAATTAAATTTAGGCTGACACCTCACCGAAGATGATCTATGATGGCAAATTAGGAGATGGCGTGTTCGGCATCATTACAGGATAAGGAAATAGAAATTAAAACAAGGATACCGCTACACATATAGCAGAATGGGCCAACGTAAAATGCTTGACCATGCCGGCATTGGAGAGTGCGTGGCGCAGTACCTCTTGAACACTTGTGGGGGGGGGGCGGGGTGTGCAGTGGGAAAACCATTTTGGAAATAGCTTGGAAGTTTTTCATGAGGTTGAACATATGCCTCCCCTGTGACTCAGCTGCTGTATTTACCCCTGGGAAACGAAATGCTCATCCATGCAAAGACGTGTCCACAGAGATGCACAGTGACTCTATTCATTTACAACACACAGGAATTTGTACACCGAATTTATACTCGTTCATTAATATTAAACATTTGTATCATTGATACTTTTACATCACAACGCACAAGTACAAGTTGATGACTGAGTGATTTATAACGTAAGTAACACTTTACGCACAATCGTCCTAATGCCGAAGCGACCCACAGGCCTGACCGGCGGCCCGCGCACCAGCACACTGTGGCCTGGCTGTGCAATGGGACGACGGTCTTCAGCAAGGACCGATCTCTGTGTGCACGCAGATCATGCCAGACCTCAGCAAGCGCTGAATGAGGGAAACAAGGAAAACAGGGAAAATAAGATTCCATTTCTACACAAAGTTAGGAAATGCAAAGGATAAAGGAAGACCGGAGACTGGTTAGAGATGGGGGAGCAGGGAGAGGGACAGAGATATTTCAAAGAGGGCATGTGGACATTTTTGAGGGTGGCAGATGTATTTATTATTTTTTAAAAAGATTTTACTCATTTATTTTTAGAGAGAGGGGAAAGGAGGGAGAAAGAGAGGGAGAGAAGCATCAGTGTGTGGTTGCCTCTCACAGGCCACCAACCAGGACCTGGCCTGCAACCTGGGCATGTGCCCTGACCGGGAATCCAATCAACAGCTCCTTGGTTGGCAGGCTACACTCAATCCACTGAGCAACACCAGCCAGGGCAGTATTTATCTGGCTTGTGGGGATGGATTCACAGATATACACACATGTGCGGAGTTAGCACATAATACATTTAATTATGGAACGTTCCTTGTAGGAAAACCATACCTCATTACAGCTGTCCTAAATACACCTCTGTCCCTGCCCTGTGACCGATACAGCTCTCTGCAATCTGACTGCATTGCTGTTCTCGGCCCAGCAGCCTTCATGCCACCAGGCCAGTGCCATGGGCGCCTGTGTGGTCTGTCACCTGTTCCACAAACACAATCTGTTTCATGTTGCTGAGTGTCTGCAGAGTCTGCTAAACTCTTAAGAATCCTCACGTCTTTTCGGAATATTGGGCCCTTTATTTGTGCACCAGCAGCCCCTCACTGGCCATTCAGACCCAGATCACCATCGCCTCCTCTTGTGTCTCCTTGGGGCTTTGTTCCCAGAATCCTCTGCATGCTCTCTTCCTCCAGGTCTGCCTCGGACACTGGTCACGTGCTCACCTCACTTACTGGCAGTAGCCTAGGAACTCCATGGGAAGGGCTGTTTATCAATATCAGCTACCCGGGGACACGGCAGGGGTTGTGGCCCCTGGGTGCTGCAAGAAGGACAGTGATCCCACCATCAAGCCTACATCTGTGACATAATTTCCATACACAGACTAAAGTTTGAAAGGGGTAACAGAAGGCACAGTGGAACCCCCCCCCCAGGGCCCATGGGTGCTGCCTGCTGTGCAATCTCCCCAACTCCCTGAGGCTGAGGCTGTGGTGCCTATTTCTTGTTGGGGACTCAGCACCTGCGTCCTCGGGGCTGGGCACAGTCTCCTGCTCACTGGTCTGTGGGGGGTCCCAGCAGCTGCTTCCTCCCAAGTGCCTCCCATGGGGAAACTCAGAGACCCACCCTAAGACTCTAGTCTGTCTATAGAAAGAAACTCAGACTTCAGGGATGGGGGTCAGGGTGGTGCAGGTTGTCCAGGAAGGGAAACAAATTTGTGTGAGCAGCCCCTCCTCTTCGAGGCCTGTGAGGAAGATAAAAGCAGCTGGGAGGACAGAGCTCCAGCTCTGGGAATCCAGCACCACTGCGCGCGCCGTGGCCTGGGCTCTGCTCCTCCTCCTGCTCCTCTCTCGCTGCACAGGTAGGGACAGGCCTCAGGGACACGAAGCACCTGCACCCTGACCCTTCTGTTCCCACTGATGTCTCTGTGTCTGCAGGTTCCCTGTCCCAGCCTGTGCTGACTCAGCCGCCCTCCCTCTCTGCATCTCCTGGAGCCACAGCCAGACTCACCTGCACCCTCAGCAGGGACATCAATGTTCGAAGCTATGACATATACTGGTTCCAGCAGAAGCCAGGGAGCCCTCCCCGGTATCTGCTGTCCTACTACTCAGATTCAAGCAAGCACCAGGGCTCCGGGGTCCCCAGCCGCTTCTCTGGGTCCAAAGACGCCTCGGCCAACGCAGGGCTCCTGACCATCTCGGGGCTGCAGCCTGAGGACAAGGCCGACTATTACTGTGCTACATGGCACGGAAACAGTAAAACTTACAAGGTGCTCCAGAGTCACTGGGAAGTGAGACTGAAATCCTCGCTGTGCTCTTTTTGCCTGGGGCTGTTGAACCTGATCTGCCTGGGACCAATTCCAGCTCAGGGTGGCGTCTGCTGGCACTTCTTCAGTTGGCAACTCTTTTCCTAAGACCCATGGATGTGCGATTTTTTACTTATTTTCCTTAGTTAAATATTTTCTTTCTCTGTTGTTAGAATCTTTTCAGCCTGCTCATGTCTACACAGGCCTAAACCAGGTCTCAGGGCTGCGTAACCCTCCAGGGGCATGATAGACAAGGAAGGAGGTGGATGAACCCTCCAATGCCCACCAGGGTCTAGGCCTGGATCAGAGGCCGGGGAGGGCTGAGGGCTTCAGATGGGACAGGGGGTCGAGCGTGCCCCAGGCCATCCTCCCAGAAACTGCTGCAAGAGTGAGTTTAGTTCCACCTGCCTGTGCCCATTGTAGCCTGCTTCTAGGGCCCGTTCTCTCCTCCTGGGGCTCAGGGGAAGCAGGTTTCTCTGGCTCCAGGGATGCTCAGCCAACAGAATCCTCTCCACATTGAAATATGATTGTGTGTGTCCTCTCCATCTGTACCAGGAGATCAGCAAAAGGCTCCCTCAAACTCTAGCCGAGTTGTTCAGTGGTTGGAGCATCATCCTGTGCACCGGAAAGATTGTGGGTTTGACTCCTGGTCAGGGCACATACAGGTTGCCAGAGTGTTCGTCGGGAGGCAGCCCATCAGTGCTTCCTTCTCACATCAACGCCTCTCTCTCTCTCCGCCCCCGCCAACCCCCTTCCTCCTCCGCTTCTAAAATCAGTAAACACGCCTAGGTGAGGATTTAAAAACAGGAGACTCCACCATCACTAAGGCAGGATCTGTAATCTTGACCTTTCTTCTTCATCCCAATGAGAAGACGGACATGCCAAGATGTCCGTGAGGCTGGAGACATGCAGGGTTTGGGGACACTCAGTTGGTTAAGACACATCTGATAAAACATTTCGGTGAGGACCAGAGATGTGGGGGGGAGTTACGTCACACAGCAGTGGGTCAGGAAGTCACTAGTGGGGACAATCTTGCCCCGGCCTGGAGTCTCTCTCTCTTCACCCTTCTCTGTGCACAGCTGAGCAGCTGAGGGGTCCTGGACATGGCCCTGCAGGAGGACATCGCTTTTCCTCCTTCCTGTCCCCTAGGACAGGTTTGGCTTTTGTGTGGCTTTGGATCCTACTTGTGAAAAACAACTCTCTGCAGTGGCTCAAATGTCCCTCTCAGCGTGGCCTCACCTGAACCGATTCGGAATACCATCTGGGCTTTCCCCAGGGATCTCACTCTCTTCAGTCTCCTGGTGCCATGGACACAGATTTGAGTCCCAGCCCTGGGTCTCCCCGAGCTGCTGCTGACTCTCCTCCATCACGTCTCCCTGCACCACCTCCCACCCATTTCATTGCTACAGACACAGGCGCTTGAGGGTGGGGTGCTTCTCCAGGAGTAGGACCCAACATCCATCCAGCTGCCCCTGACAGTGACCACATCTGCTACTCATGAGGCTCAGGACAGCATAGGAGGGCTGTAGATCTGCTGAGCAGATCCACAATAAGTGTCCCCAATAAAGCCTGATGGGGGGACATCACAGGACATTGGGGTGTTTGCATTTGCAGGTGGGGCCAAATGAGGATAATCTGCCTCCTGAATCTGAATTTGGGAAGCTTGCACCAGCTGAGACTTTCTGAGGAAGGGAGACACCTTGCTTGTCTTGGGGACACTATGTATGGCAGTGATAGAAACGGATCATGTGGTGAGGAGCTTGTGTCCAGTATCGCAGAGGCCCGCCCCCTTAGTAATGCTGGGAGACACTGGGTAGAGAGCACATTTGAGCTCTTTACTCGTCTGAATGATTAGAAACACCTTTTGGGTTTTAAAGTTACAAAGACAGTGTCAGAACCCTCTCTTGCCTGCCTCAGTTCTCCCAGCTGGAGCAGTGACCGGCTTGGGGATCCCCAAGGAGTGTGGGGGTGAAGCAGGTATAGCAGATCTTGACCAAAAGCCCCACCACCACCCTCAGAGTTGCTTTTAACTGATCGTCACTGAGTGACATACACATTGGGGGGTAGTCAGTGCTTTAAAAAAAAAGTGTCCCCATCACAGGCACCAATAGGCAAAGCCCAAGGAAGGAGAGAGTCTTAGAAGAAGGACAGGGTGGGATGAGGGGGTCACACCCCCTGGTCAGGGGATCCACAGCCCGTCACACGGGCCACACGGAACTTCTACGAGCCAGCGGTCTGCGTGCATGTTTAGGATCCACCTCCTTTCATTTTAAGCTTTAACCTTCTCCCTCGGGTCAAGAAGGTATTCTCTTTAAATAACTTGACATTGTAGTGAAATCTGAGATTCCAGAAACTCAAGGTTTTACAAAGAGCCCTCAGGCGCATCCTGGAGAAGACAGAACAGTCTCTTCTCTTTCCTGCGTGAACAACTTTCCAGGGCCCCTAACCAGTGAGGTCCAGCGTGATGAGTAGAACAATCCAAGTCATGGATGTGGTACTTTGTTCCTCAGGGGGTAGTAAGACCTGGAGAGATTGTAACGAGGATCCTGCAGGGGGCGCTGCGGGGCTGTCCTAAGGAGAAGAGGGTCTGAATTCTTCATTCTGGGAAACACACGTGGATGCCCCAGGGATACGATAAAAATAAATTTTTACCTGAAGGGCTTTTAAATCTCTTCTGAATTACAACCAAAACCAAAAATATGCCAATTCTGTATCTGCTTCTTCCTGGACATGGAAGATTTGCTATGAGAGAAAAATTAAGTGAAACACCAACACCCATGTGAGATGGCGCCTGTGTAGGTTTGGGGTGGAAGGTGGGTGGGCATTGGGCCCAAAAGACTTAATGGATGGGACTGGCGTCCAATCTGGGATTTTCAGAATGAGTAGGAGTGAGAAAAAGGTACAGGTGAGGGGCACAGTGTTGTAACAACAGGTAAGAACACGGAGAGGGAGCTATCGGCCATGCAAATAAAAGGGGAAAGTTGCCGTGGGCCATGCGATGGGCCACTGGAGTGAGGAAGGGCACCGGGAGGAGCTCCTTAGGCAGCGGCAGGAGAGCTGAAGAGGCCGCAGGGGCCGGACTGCGGCGGTGACTGCCGCTGAGAAGGAAAAGCACCGCCACGGAAGGACCGTCAGTGGGGAGTGACCCGAACACACTGGTGTCTGCTCACCGCATTTCCAGAGATGTGAGCACACAGCGAGCAGGGCAGGGAGGCAGGTTGGGGCCAGTCTGTCCCATCCTGGAGGAGAAGATAGTGGCCAGATTGAGGTGAGTACAGTGGAGAGGAAGACAGTGGAGAAGATTCCAGATGGTTTCCTTGGGGAAACTACTGGGCTAGGGCCTTCTTAGAAGTTCAGTGTGGGGTCGTGGATGGGTGTAGGACGGCTCTGTGTTCCTGGTTGGGATGTGGTTGGATGACCATGGTCGTATGCAAGAGGGGCAAACATGTGGCAACCATGGGTTAAGGAGAGCGAATATTCGTGTTTTGTTTCCTTTTTTATTCACTGACTTTCTTTTTTGGGAATTAACACAAATTACTGAGCCACAGGTAAATGTCGTCATGTTCCAGGTAATCGGTGTCTTATTTGCTATAGATGTGTAGAAGCTATCCATGCTATTTGAAAAACCTTTGTCAGCAGGGGATTAGACACACTGGTTCCCTTCCTGGGCACCTAAAGACAGTCATTCACTGCAGGTGATTTAGAAAAAGGACGGACCAAACCACACAAACGGCCAGGTCCCCACTGCTCACTGTCTGACCTTTTACAGCTGGGGGTCGATGCCTTTTGGCTTCCCGGACCTGCTTCTCCCTCCTCGCACTCCCAGCCTCTGGCAAACACCAATCCATTCTCTGTGTCTATGAGCTTGGTTTTTCTTTTACTCGGCTCGGTTTGGTTTGGTTTGGTCCTGAGTCTTTTTGATTTTTTGTTTTGGGTTATTGGCTTTGTTTAAATTCCATCTATAAGTGTGATCATCTGGTGTTTGTCACCCTCTGTGAGACTTGCTTCACTTGGCTTATGGTCCTACAGGTCTGTCTATGTTTAGAATGAATAATAGTCGTATATATTCATCCACGGACGAACATTGAGGTTGTCCCCAGAACCTGACGGTTGTAAACAATACTGCCGTGGACATGGGGGTGCATGTATCTTTTTGACTTAGTGTTTCCCTTTGCTTCAGACAAATCCCGGAAGTGGATGATCTGCATCATACGATAGGTCCATTTTTAGGAATCAGAGCAGGGGTGTGTGACTAGAAAGAGCGACCTGCTGAGATGCAGGAACCAGCTGGGGTCCCTGGACTTTGGGCCATGGGAGGTGTGTGCTCTATGACCAGCAGGAGGTGCTGTAGCACTGTTCTGAGTCCCCCTCACAGCTGCTCACTGAGGACCATGCACTCAGTGGAGCTTGGGTCTCAGGGTGTGGTTTGTGTCTCCAGATGGGGACTCAGCAGCTGTTCTTACTCTGACCTTGTAGAGTTCCCTGCACAGGGACCTTTGTGTGGTCTGAGCACGTGCTTCCCCCCGGATTCTCCCAAGGGGTGAAACCAAACTTTCCGTCTGGGGTGTGAGCTGAGCTCCAGCTCCAGGGCCAAGGGAGGGACTGGGCAGACCCTGGGTGGACACACATTTGCATGGACGGCCCCTCCCCTGGCAGAGGGTGGGGAGAAAAGGAGGCCTGGGCAGCCCAGCCCCACTGTGGGCTCAGGGGCTGTGTGCACCATGGCCTGGACCCCTCTGCTCCTCGTGCTCCTCTCTCACTGCACAGGTAAGGATGGAACTGGGACACCTAGGAATCCCCCAGTATTACTCCCTTTTGCTCAGAAACCTGATGAACTTTACCCTGGTGTCTGTCCCATCACCCATGAGTGTCTGTGTTTCTTCAGGTTCCCTCTCCCAGAGCGGGCTGACTCAGCCACCCTCCCTCTCTGCATCTCTGGGAACAACAGCCAGACTCACCTGCACCCTCAGCAGTGAGTTCAGTGTTGGCAGCTATACGATAAGTTGGTATCAGCAGAACCCAGGGAGCCCTCCCCGGTATCTGCTGAAATATAAATCAGACTCAGAGAAGCACCAGGGCTCCGGGGTCCCCAGCCGCTTCTCTGGATCCAAAGATGCCTCGGCCAACGCAGGGTTCCTGACCATCTCGGGGCTGCAGCCTGAGGACGAGGCCGACTATTACTGTATGATCTGGCCCAGTAATAAGCCTCACAGTGACTCACACAGATGGGGAAGTGGGACAAAAACCTCAGCCTAACAGTTTTCTTTCAAGACAGTGGAACCTTTTTAAGTAATTTCTGTGTATGTAACTGTACTCAGAAGGACCCTCTGGTTTATGATGGGTCTATTCCCACTTTCCATCCCACGTCTAGAGTCTCAGGGACCCGGAGGCCACACTGGACACAGTGGTCACGGTGACACCGCAGAGCTGCCGGGTGTTCACTGTGGGGGAACCGGGCCTGTGCAGCTGCCCTCGGTAAGACAACGGAGCCTTTTCTGTGTTTAGTCTTTGTTATGATCTGGGGACATCCCGGCAGGTGACAGTCTCCACAGAATAGACTCTGCAGTGCCAGGGCTCCGAGCAGGGACCCAACTGGACCTTTCAGGCCCATCTGCTCAGAGCCCCCACAGCACACAGTGTCCCAGGGACGAGGCACTAAGCTGGGAGATGCTGTGTGAAGACGCAGGAAGCAGTTGGCCTGGACCCCTGGCTGGGTGCCTGGGCCTTCAGTTGTGAAGTCAGGGGGACGAGGGTTTATCAAAGAAAAATGCGAGGCCAGGACCAAACTTTTCTTTCTGGGACATGAGTCAGTAAGGGGATGACCCACAGTTGCTAGAAGGTGCTGAGTCGGACCAAGGAAAACGGGGTGACCTGGGTCCATGGATGAATGTCCCTACAGCTGACACCACTCAGGAGCCCGGGGTCCCCTGGGAGTGGGATCCCTGAGCAGGTTCCCTGAGCCCACTGGCACTGAGTGGGGGCTCCTCTCCTCTCACACCCCACTGGGGCTTTCCCTCATCCAGGGTGCAAGGTGGGATATAATATATCCGGAGCAAAAAAGTTCCAATATTTGCATTTTTCACTTACATTTTGAAGCTCTTGAGGAGCCCAGATGTGGGGCTTCCATTTCCTGGCCAAGGAACCACAGTCACATTGGGGGTTGTCATGGAAATGGTGCCCAGGGCTCCCAGGCAGAGTCCCCACCTGTGAGCTAGGGCAGAGGTGATCGATCCCCAGGGGTTCGGCCCTCTTCTCTGCCTTCTGGTGCGTGCACACGGCCTCCTGGACCTGCTCTGGGATGCAGCCTGTTGAGAAGGTGGACGTTCACTGTCACGTAGCTCAGGACAGCGCCCTGCCACCAAAGGGCTGCAGTTCCACAGAGAAGTGCGGTGACTCCTGCTGTCCACTCTGCGTCCTGTCTCATCAGGGCTGGATCCCTGACTCTGTCCTGCACCAGCTGAGGTTTTGGCTTCCACTGTCATGAGTACTGTGAAACCAGGGGCCTCAGGTTCTCACCTTCATCAATCATTGGTGCTCATGAATGTCTCCTTCCTTACTGGGACCCAATGCAAACAGAATCACTTTGTGCCCAATTACACAGAACCCCTTTGAGCTGCCAAGACTGTGACAAGGAAAGCAAAGGTCCAGCATGTGTGACTTGGGAGACTTGGGGGCCTCCCACCAACCTCTGGCATGTCCCCAGTTCCTGGATCTGGCCGTTCTGCTCTGCCCTGAACTCCGACACTTTGGGGAAGCTGCGTTTCTCTCTTGCTCCCGAGATTCCCCTCTGGAGGAGCTCCTGGTCTCCAGCTGCACGAAGATCCCTCCGTAAGCACACGTTTTCAGACCCATCCCTGTTCGCTTTCTCCGTTTTAACCTTAAATGTTTAAAGCCCTCTTCTCTCTAGTTCCTTTTTTGAGCTAATATTGGTTAAATATCAATTCTTTTGGATCTACACCCTATAAAGTGAGTGCTGAGTCAATGCAAGCAGTTCTTTGCAAATAAACTTGATCAGGCCCAAGGCAGACTGGGTATCAGGTGAGAGGATTTCTTAAACCAGGGATAACAGAAGAAGTTCTAAAAAACAGCGACAGCTCCATTTATAGTAATATTTTATGTCAATTCTTATATTGAAGAAATTGCAAGATAGAGTACAATATATACCTAAAATTCAGAGTATGAAAACGTTCTCAGAATAACATTCAAGGGCACAGAAGCACCCACACCTGTAACCAGGAACACAGGACACCTTCCCCCAAGTAGCGTGAGGTCAGGGGACAGACAGACGTGAAAAGCCAAGCCATGTGCCATGGGGACTTTGGCACCTAACCGGACACATCACAACCACACCGACCAAAGGCATCCTCCTGTAAGGGGGCCAGAGTGGAATTCTTACCAGGTATGGACCAGCTGGATTCTCTGGGGAACTTTATCCTTAAACTTGTTTCCAGGTGGTTATGTCCCTGGGAAGAACCCAGGGAAAGTCAAATATCCCAAAATATCTGGGAACATAGCATCAGCTGTCTGCAAGTCATTAGTTTCCAGTTTAAATTAGTGGCTCAACACAATGTCACTGAGAGGACCTGCACATTCTACTGCCCTGGGTACTGAGATCTGCAAAAGGCAGAAAGCCTTTCCAGGACAGCTGAGCAGCAGGAAATGGCCTAGACAGTTAGGTTCTGCGACCAGCAGAGGGCGCCTGTGGACTGGTTCTGGGAGCTCAGGGTTCTGGGACAGGCAGGCTGGGAGAATACTGGACTGGCTCTTGCACACTTGGGCAGCAGTGTGGCCACTGAGGTGTGCCTGTGCTGCAGCTGGAACCCCGGAGCCACAGGAGCACTCAGCTCTGACTCACACACTAGCCTCATGTTTCACCCACCTGCCCTCATGCACCCATTGTCCAGACCGCGTTCAGGCAAAGACAGATGCACAATTGCAAAACAAAAATAAATTTTCTGGAACAATCTTGACCTACAGCGCTGCCTGGCCACAGGATTGGAGAAAGGGGACATTTGCTACTACCATCTGGGCACAGGTGGTTGTCATCCGTTCTTTCTGCCCCCCTCCAACCGTCCTTCCAGGCCCCAGGCAGATGCTTCTGGCTTTGCCGTCCACAGTGTCTAGGACTTTGTTTAATGAAAATCATATAATGATATCGAGGGCAGGTCGCCTCAACATATTTTCTCATCTTACTAATTAAAGAACACCAACATGACAGGAACTCTATGAGATTTGACAATTAGAAGCCCATGTCCTTTATGATCACAGCTGATAGCTGCACAAGCGATTCAGCACATGAGCAGGAAGAGTCTGTGTTATATCAACAGCATCCACTTGGTCTCCCCGGTTAGATTCGGACTGAGACCAGGGTACGTGTGCATCTCTGGGGCATGTTGGACCTAGAACTTGGGGGACAGCAGCTGTGAAGAGGCCAGCATGTTCTTCCAGAGAGAAAAGCTCCCCCAGGACCTACAGGGGCAGCTGCGCTGTCTCCTTCTTGCATCGAGGGGCTCCTGGGGCACCCCTGGTGTGTCTCCCACCCAGTCCAACCACCCCTCCTCACTCCATGGAATCGATGTGCTCCTCATTCCCCCATCGATTTGCCTCATGGGGCACACTACCGGACCCGTGGTGTCTGGAAATGCCTGAAGACATCTGTACGGCTGACAAATTTCAGGGATCCTTACTGCTAATATGGCTTCCACCTGACTCATGATGAAATGTGTTATAATTGCATTAGCCCTTTTTCTGTTATCATATCAATTGTTTTCTTCTTATTATTTATTTTTTATTTTTAATATATTCTAGTGACTTAGGGAAACTGAAGTTGTTTCTGTTTTCAGCTTTGTCATTTACTTTTCCTTTTGTGTTAATACTCCTCAGCTACATTTTTACTGACGCTCTACACTATCAGACCTATAGTTGTATAATTGTGAAATATTTCAGTATGAATATTTAATGTTAACAGAGTTGGGACTCTCATAAAATACAAAGGGAAAGAAAAAAGTCATACACATTTAATTAAACTCAAAACTTAATAACAATTTCTAAATGAATGCTGAATCATATTTTTATTTCAAGTATGCTAAACACCAGATGTGTAATTCCTCATTTCCAAGTACTTGAGACATTTTAATTATTTTTTTTATTTTCCCCCAAGGACATTGTTCAGAGCTTTGAAAAAGAGGAAGGAAGAGAGAGAAACATCAATTGGTCGCTGCCCATTGGCACCCAGGAGAAGAGTGGAACCCGCAGCCTTTCCATCACAGGACGACACTCCAACCAACTGAGCCACACCAGCCAGGACCTGTCACCTGAGACACTTCACCTTCCTGATCATTTTTCTTCCATCACAGACCCCCTTGTCCACTGTTCCCATTCCTTCTGCTCCACAGCAGAAGGTGGAGAAAGTGAGTCTTAAAATATTCTACAATGTTAACCCCAATTTGTTCCAACCGAGTGTTGGGTTTTTGTATTTCTGATCACGAGACATGTGTCTGCTTATTTTGTGATAGCTGATGTTGCCAGGTTTCTCATGATTTCATGGTGACACTCCGACCTTTGCTCCTGAAAACCAACAGTTACACCGAAGGGACCCCACAGAGTCACAGCTTCCCAGGGCACAGGTGGTCTGCCCTCCCCAGGCTGCTGGGGCAGCCCTGTGAGTGCGCAGCCCAGGGCCTGGTACCCCGCTGCTACTGGAGACAGGTTACAAGATGCTGTCAGAGGTAGAAAGTCCTTGTACACCCCAGACACCGGTGCTGCGATGGTCCTGGGGACTCACTCAGGAGAAAGGAGTAACTGCTACGCCCTTCCAAGGAAGCCAGAGAGAGTTCTCACTGAGGAAGGAAGAAGATGTTCTCAGGATCCGGGTTAGGTCTGAAACGAACTGGCTCGCTGGGGCCGAAAGGTAAACACACACGTCTCATCATTCAGCCTCAGCCACTGCAGGGGAGACTCTCCGGAATAAGGTCACTAGGGTCATGAGGAAGCTGATGGGGAGGAAGACAGCAGCTGCCCTGCACACAGGGCGTCTGTCACTGTGCGGTCATTGGCCTGTGTGAGGTGCCAGCATCTGTCTCTTTCAAGATGACCCCCAGGGGACCTCAGGGTGACACTGGGGCAAGACAGGAGAGGGGAAGCTGATTTGCCTGAAGCACCTCTTCCTCCTAATGGTCCTGGGAGGCATGAAAAGACCCCAAGGACACCACCCTCCAGCCCAGGACCTGTGGAAACTCTGTCCTTGAGCGTCCCCACCATGGCCTGCACGGTGCTCCTGCTCGGGCTCCTCACTTACAGCTCAGGTCGGAGAAGGGGACTCTGTATTCTGGGGGTGGGGGGCACATAAAAGCAGGATCAGAGGTGTGCCCTTTTTGCCTAATACCATCCCTGCCTCTCTGCTCTTGGTGTTAGGTGTGGATTCTCAGACTGTGGTGACCCAGGAGCCGTCACTGTCCCTGTCTGCAGGAGGGACGGTCACACTCACGTGTGGCTCTAACTCTGGGTCTGTCTCCAGTGGTAACTACCCCAGATGGTTCCAGCAGACTCCAGGCCACGCTCCCCGCAGGCTGATCTACCCCACAAAAACCCGGCCCTCTGGGGTTCCCGATCACCTCTCTGCATCCCTCTCTGGCAACAAAGCCATCCTCAGCATCACGGGGGCCCGGCCTGAGGATGAGGCCAATGGTTACTGTGCTCTGTGTACAGGTACTAGTGTTGGTACTCACACAGTGGTTGAATCCACGGGGAGGTGCACGCACAACCTGCCCATATTCAGAAGGGCTGAACCATTAGGGGCAGAAGAAAGGAGAGAGGGTGGAAATGGTCCGCACGGTGCGGGGATGGGCTCCGTGGCCCTGGGTTCCATCCAGTGCCTCGTCTCCGTGTGCCCCCTCCCATCTCCCAGGGTCTGTCCTTCTCCCCCTGTGTCTCCGTTTAGGCTGGGTGTCCTCTCTGCCCTTCTTTCAGGCTGATGCTGGAGATACCTGGACCCCAAAATGTGTTAACCATCAGTGAGTCTCAGATCCCTCTACTCCCTGGAAGACTGCTCTGTTTAAAGGACAGTAACAGGTTTTCTCTCATTGATTTGACGCTCAAACCACATACATCGGTCGTTTCCCACTGAAGTAAAAGTCTTACCTTCGGGCTGGCTGGGAATGCAGTTCCCCAGACTAGACCCTCAGACACAGACACCTGAGTTTCGTGGGAGGATTGTTGATCTAACAAGCTCTCTGTGAGATTTTTGTACATGTTAACGTTTGAAAAGTACCTCCTCTGCTATTTGTCTAAAGTCCTTCCTGAGAATTTCTGCTTAAAATTCAGTCAGATCACCGTCTCAGGGCACAATCTCTTTCCAATAGCCATTCAAAAATCCAGGAACACTAATAAACAGATTTAAAATATTAAACTCTTATTATTATGACTTGATTTCAAAGTACAACCAGAATTTGGAAGGAATCTTTAAAACTGTATGTTAAGATGCCTTTTCTGGCTTCTAGGAGTAGTTATACATGAGAACATGTCTTCTTTAGAACTGGCTCCCAGAACCGCTGACACCTGGGCTCACTGCCCCAGTGAGGGGACCGGTTAGGGGCTGCGGGTGCATCACTGCCCGACTCTCCGAGGCTTCCAGCCCTGGGCCCGAGGAGGGAAACATGTGATACTATGGTTTACCTGATTTTTTTCTTCTCCCTAAAAGTCTCATGTGGAAAATTTCCGCATAAATCAATACAAATTAAAGGAGAAAATGCATTATATATACTATGTTACGAATATATATAATGTAGCTGTCTGTGTGCTTGCCTTCTGTAATGTTTATTGCACAGTCGGAGTCCTGGATTGGCTGTGAACACAGAAAAAGGTGCAGCCTTTACGGGCAGCAACCTCTCACACAAAATACCTCCTTACTGAACTGCCTGCTTCTGGGCTAACCTGCCTGCCCGCCCTGTTTCTGCCACTGAGCCAGTCCTTGGAACGTCTCCTGGAATTCTGTGTCAAAGAATAGGACTGAGGCTTTCCACACCCAATCACAGCAGCTCTATTCTGACCAGTCAGGGCAGTGTCTTTGGGGCCAAGAACGCTGCAAGGATTTGCATGAGGATGGACCAATGGGAGACCAGGGCTCAGAGGCTCCTGCTCCAATGAGCTGGACTCCCTGTGGTTGAGAGAGTGCACTTGCCACGGAGGAACGAAGACTGTGTGCGTGGCTGAGCTGAAACACCCAAGTGGTCTCCCCAGAGCACAGTGAAGCCGACCAGGGCACAGTGGAGTGAACCAGGGCAGCCCAACGCAGGGGACATCGAGGAACATAGTAGAGCTCTCTAGCCAGAGTGGCCTGGCCCAGGGCCCCTGGTCCCAGAGCTGCTCTGCACCCCCAGTTCCCACAGCTCCGCTGCATCTCATTTGGGCTGCTCCACAGCAGCGCCCTTCCCATAGCCGCGCTGCATCGCTCCTGTTGGTACTCAGTAACGTTTCCCTCTTGACCACACCTGCCACTGGGGATCCTTGCCGACATTGAATGGGCCTCGGGAACATAGGCTGACAGGAGACAAGGAGGGAAGAGGGGAAGGGACTTCAAGAACACCCAACCCTGTCCTACCAGCCCTGTGTTCTGCTGAATTCCTCCAATTCACGTTCTGCTTAGATGGTCAGCAGGGGGCGCTGTGGATCTTCTCAGAGCTGCAAGGCCTGAAACAAACTGCAATGATTCTAAGAGATGGGCCCTGCCCCGTGCTCAGGGGGCTGAGTTAGAGGTGACAGCAGGTGCTTCCTCTAAAGGGACAGACTCAGAGCTCACAACCACCCTAGCCGCCTCCCGACAGTGAACTACAAACTGGGCAGAGGACCCAGAGTGAGGGTGTTTGTGGGCTCATGTTTGCATAATGCCCCCCAAACACACCCTTTACCCCAGAGGCTAGGGGCGCAGGGAGAGGGACAGCTGGGAGACCGGCATCAGCCTGAGGCCAAAGGACTGTGGACAGTCGTCGCGTTGACCTGTTCCTCACTCACCGCCGGGAGGGAGCCTCTGGCGGGATCCCTGTGCTTCTGTCCCTCACTCCGGACCTGTGTGTCTTTTCACTTTAAGGTACAATCCTCAGGCTGTGGTGACTCTCCAGCTCTCACTGTGTCCCCAGGAAAGATGGTCACTCTCACCTGTGGCTCTGGCACAGGAGCATGGCCAATGGTCACTATTGGCAGATGATCGAGCAGGAGTTTGGCCAAGTCCCCAGAGCACTGATTGACGACACAAGCACTCAGCTCCCCTGAAGCCCTGCCTGGTTCTCCGACTCCCGCTTCTGAGGCGAAGCTGCCCGACCCTCCCCGGACCCCGGCCTGGAGGAGAGGCCGAGCTGCTGCTCAGCGCCCTACAGCGGAGCACGGCGGGCAGAGGGACCCCGACAGGGAACCAAGGCACAGCTCCCCGCTTTCGAGAGCCTGGGGACAGATATGGTCACTTGACATGGGAATCACACGACCGGACTCCCGTGCTCTCAAGGCAGCCTGACGTCGACCCTGCACAGAGCAATGGTGAGTGATAGGGTCTGCCTTCTCTCCCATTTCCCTGTGAGGAAAGTAAGAAAATCTCGGACGAGTTGGGAGGAACTTGACCAGAAAGAGGAGAATTCAATGACCTTATGTCCCAAAATAGCAGTAACTTCTATGTGGAATCTAAGGTCTGAGGTGAAATGAGTTTCACCTGGTTGAAAGGAAAAAAGAAGAAAAGCACATTTTGTATATTATACTTGCTTATTTTTCAGATTTACTTAAAAACAATTTTAGTGTATTCTTAAATTTTTTAATATATTGAAAAAGTATAATTTGGGAAGAAAGGGTTATTCTTACCTAACAAATGAGTTAGATTGTGTCCCGGAATAAGATGTGTTGCGTTCCACCCAGGACCGAGCTGCACCATCAGGGCCCAGGCCTGGGTTTTCTATGAACAGCGGCTGTCCGTTTCCCAGGGTCCCAGCTGGACACGCACGTGCCTCGGGAGCAACTGCACCTGAGTCTCAGCCACACCAATGTGGGTGGTCTGCAGATGAGACTGAGAGTGAAACCGGGGGTGGCCGAGCGAGGGCTGTGGGCTGTGGGGAGGAATCAATACACATCCGTGTGAGAGGGTGTGTCTCGGTAGGGCCCTGGCCCCTGCTACCAACTCATCCTTGGTGTGGGGCTTGGGACACAGGCCCCAAATTACAGCCAACCCAAGGACTAAGTTTAGATGATGAACTTAGATTTGCACAATCCATTTAAACATTCTGGTTTGTTGCATGTTCAATGTCAAAATCACGCAACCACGTAGGAACACGCGCACACGCAGAGCGTGCTAACGGACAGGTGCTCTTCCCTCCCCACCCCTCCCCTGACTGAGATCACTTCAGAATCTGGCAAGTAGCATCCCAGAGTTCATCTCATCCCATAAAATCAGTTTATTCTATTTTCTCATTTTAATTTAGTATCTGGATACGATAATTTCATTATTTTATTCTACCTCTATTTGTTATTTCCTGAGTTGACCTTTCTGGGGAATTCACGATGTAGAGTGGGCATATTTTCAGATAAGAGCATATAAATCTCTCTGACTTTTAATCAGGCCCCAACAGCACTCATGCTTGAGCAGAAACCACATATTTTTTCAAACTCTCCATTCGTGAACGTTACTCCCAATATCTACCATGGATCAGTCTCCACTGAGAGCAAGCACAGCTCGGAGCAAGAGGAACTTGTAAGTAAAATGTTCCGGAGATCAGCTTTTGCACGGCTCCCCGCCAACCTGCTTTCTCTGCCTGAAGAAAAGGTTCCCAGGCGTCACCCTGCAAAGACCACGCGAATGACAGCTGTGTTCAAGCGCGTGGGAACATTGACACACAGTAAAGCATCAGACATCAGCCTTTTGGAACTCACACAGGGCCTTCTTTTAAACCCCCTCTCAGGCCCTGGACGCATGAGCCTGCTTGCTCCTCGGGGTGGCAGGGGATCCCCAGGGACCAGAGCTCGGGCCAGCAGGGAAGAATTGCATACAAGGAAAGAACCTGGTGTTCTGCACAGAAGGGACAGGCCTCCAAGGGACTGTCACTGCGCTGGACTTGAATGTGATCTAAGAGGAGTTTGTAGAAGAGACAGCACCTCAGTGCTGGGCCTGTGGTATAAAACATAAACATTTGTGTGTGTGAATGCATATATTTATCTGTACATGTTCATAAATATATGTATATGTGATGTATGTGTGTGTATACATACAAATATGTGTGCATATACATTAATGCAGTAAGTCAATTTTGAAGTATATACTTTTAAGTGAATGAATGAATAAACAAATGGATTAACTCCATTAATTAACAAAAGAGCCATATGTTTCTTGCGGACTGCTTTTCTCTCTGACCTGGACTTTCTTTACTGTGCCATCTGCGAATTAGAGGACAGAAATGAGCAGAGAGGTGCCCTTGGAGGTGGGAACGCGGGTGCAGGAACGACGGGCAGGGCTGGAGCGGGGAGAGCCACCATGGACAGCGCTGCTCCCAGGAAGGGGGAGAAGGAGGGGTGGGGCGGGAAGAGCCCCCCCCCACAGTGCAGGCCTGGGAAGCCTCAGGCAGGCTGAGTGCCTGGAGGTCTCCTGCAGGTGGGGGTCCCCTAAAGGACACAGCTTCCGGCAGGAAAGGCGGGGCTCTACTCCTCTGTGCTGCCCCACTGTGCCTGCAGCCACAGTGAGGCTGTGGCCAGGCAGGCGGCCTCTGCCCCCTGCAGGGTCTCTGGGAAGGAGGTCTGAGTGGTGCACTTCCAAGGCCACCAGCAGGGCCTGTGCTGCTTTGTCCCACCCTCCGGACAGGGGCTGTGGCCTCCCCCTCCCAGGGGCCCCTGCATCCATGGGGGTACTGCCCGCCTTGCCTTAGACACAGGATTGGAGAGCAGGCTCTGTAAGACACCCACGGTCTTACCAGTTGACTCCTGTGGGAGACATCAGGGAGCCCTCAGGACTGGGGAATCCTCTGGAGCCCCCTCCACCCTCTTCTGCCAGCGCCCAAGGGTCCTCCTGCTGCAGTGATCCGGGCACTGGCCTGGCCCCGTCCCATATCCATTCTGCTCTTCGTTCTCCTCATGTGGCCTCACTCTAAGGCAGTCCTCAGGCTCTCCCGGGTCAGGAGTCATGTGGGCCTGATTCCGTGATGGTCACACCAGGGCTGTGCCTGCATCCTCTCCTGTAAGGATGACTCTTGGCCCCTGTACCAATGACTCTAATGTGTTGGAAACACAGGAGCCAAGGAGACACCTGAAGTCTAGACAGTGGATCAGCTTGAAAGAGGAGCAGTTTGCCTGGCAATCAGCAGAGGGCGACATGAGACACCCCCCGCCCCCACCCCCGCACTCCACCCCCCTCACTCCTCCATGCCCCCCATACCCCTCACTCCCCCCCCCCGCCCCTCTCTCTGCAAAACAGGAGCTCCTGTCTTGGCAACCCTCCAGGGACAGGAACCCTCAGCGCTGGGCACTTTGATTCCTGTGAGGACAGTTTGGGGCCTGTCCTCTCTGGACCCGGATCAGCTCCCTGCATGTGGCCCTCATTGTGGTCCCAGAACTACTTGCCCCCAGCCTTACCCAGGGAGAAACTGGTGTGTCAGGCTGGCTTCACCCAGCAAGGGCTCCACAGCCTGTGGGTGAACCTGGGAAAAAGGCAAAGGATGGGGACTCATTTGCATGAGCAGCCCCTCCTCCATGGAGCCAGCTGGGAGGGGATAAGAGAGGCCTGGGCAGCCCAGCCCCAACTCTGAGAACTGAGGAGCAGCCTGCTCACCATGGCCTGGGTCCCTGTGCTCCTCGTGGTGCTCTGTCACTGCACAGGTAGGGACGGGCCCCAGAGACCCACAGCACCTGCACCCTGACCCTTCTGTTCACTCCATGTGTCTTTGTTTCTGCAGGTTCCCTGTCCCAGCCTGTGCTGACTCAGCCACCCTCGGTGTCTGCATCTCTGGGAGCCACAGCCAGACTCACCTGCACCCTCAGCAGAGACCTCAGTGTTGGTAGTAAAAACATGTACTGGTATCAGCAGAAGCCAGGGAGTGCTCCCCGGTTTTTCCTCTACTACAACTCAGAGTCAAGCAAGCAGCTGGGACCTGGGGTCCCCAGTCGAGTCTCTGGTTCCAAAGACACCTCAACCAACGCAGCACATTTGGTCATCTCGGGGCTGCAGCCTGAGGATGAGGCCGACTATTACTGTGCTACATGGGACAGCAGTAGTAAAACTTACACGGTGCTCCAGAGTCACGGGGAAGTGAGACTGAAACCCTCGCTGTGCTCTTTCTGCCTGGGGCTGTCACTGCTTATCGTCCTGGGACCAAGTCTAACTCAGGGCAGCATCTGTTTTCACTTTTTCAGTGGGAACTCTTTTTCCTAAGACCCATGGATGTGCGACTATTTTTTTATTATCCCTAGTTAAATTTTTGTTTCTCCATTGTTAATATCTTTTCAGCCTGCTCATGTCTACACAGCCCTAAACGAGGTCTCAGGGCTGCGTAACCCTCCAGGGGCATGAGAGACAAGGAAGGAGGTGGTTGAACCCTCCCGTGCCCACCAGGGTCTAGGCCTGGGTCAGAGGCCGGGGTGGGCTGAGGGCTTCTGGTGGGGCATGGGGTCCAGCGTGCCCCAGGCCCACCTCCCAGCAAACTGCTGCAAGAGTGAGTTTAGTTCCGCCTGCCTGCACCCATTGAGGCCTGCTTCTAGGACCTGTTCTCTCCTCCTGGGGCTCAGGGGGAACGGGTCTCTCTCACTCCAGGGATGCTGAGCCAACAGAATCTTCTCCAATTTGAAACATGATTGTGACCTCCCTGTGTGCAAAACGATACCATCAAAATGCTCTGTCATGCTCTGGGCAGGTTTGCACAGTGGTTGGAGCATCATCTTGTGCACCAGAAATAACGGGGGTCTGATTCCTGCTCAGAGCACATATAGGTTTGGAGAGTATTTATCAGGAGGCAACCAATCAATGTTTCTTTCTCACACCTCTCTCTCTCTCCATCCTTTCCTCTGTCTCTCAAATCAATGAATGTGCTCAGGTGAGGATGGGAAAAACAGGAGCTCTTCCATCACTGAGGCAGAATGTATAACCTTGACCTTTCCTTTCATTCAATGTGAGGAGGGTCATGCCAAGATGTCCGTGAGGCTGGAGACACGCAGAGTTTGGGGACACTGGAGAAGACATATCAGATAAAACATCTGAATGAGGACCGGAGATGTGTGGAGCAGTTACGTCACACAGCAGTGGGTCAGGAAGCCAAGTCTTCCTGTCTGGGGGCTTCTTGCCCTTGCCTGAAGTCTTCCTGTCTTCACCCTTCTCTGTGCATAGGTGAGCAGGTGAGGGGTCCTGGACATGGACCCTCAGGAGCACATCCCTCTTCATCTTTCTATTTGTGTGGCTTTGGATCCTACTTGTGTGAAACAACTGTCTGTAGTGGCTCAAATGTCCCTCTCAGTGTGCCACGACCTGAGCCAGCCAGGAATGCCATCTGGGCTTCCCCCAGGGATCTCACTCTCTCCAGTCTCCTGGTGCCATGGACACAGATTTGAGTCCCAGCCCTGGGTCTCCCCGAGCTGCTGCTGACTCTCCTCCATCACGTCTCCCTGCACCACCTCTTGCCCACTTCATTGTTACAGACACAGGCGCTTGAGGGTGGGGCATGGTGCTTCTCTAGGAGAGGGACCCCACATCCATCCAGCTGCCTCTGGGTGCGACCACATCTGCATCTGAGAGCATAGGAGGGCCGTGGGTCTGCCAAGCCCACTGTAGTAAATGTCCCTAATGAAGCCTAATGGGGGGACACCAGAGGACATTGGGGTGTTTGCATTTGCAGGTGGTCCCAAATGAGGATGATCGCACCTACTGAATCGGACTTTGGGAAGTTTGTACCAGCTGAGCCCTTCTGTCCATGAGAGACATCTTGCTCATCTTAGAGACACTGTGTTGGCAACAATTCTCAGGGATCGTGGGGTGAGGAGCTTGTGTGCAGTATCACAGAGGCCCGCCCCCTTAGAAATGCTGGGAGACACTGGGTAGAGAGCACATTTGAGCACTTTACTCCCCTGAATGATTAGAAACACCTTTTGGGTTTTGAATTTACAAAGACAGTGTCAGAACCCTCTCCTGCCTGCCTCAGTTCTCCGAGTTGGAGCAGTGAACTGCTCAGGGGATCCCCAGGGAGTGTGGGGGTGAAGCAGGTGTAGCAGATCTTGACCAAAAGCCCCAAGACCACCCTCAGAGTGGCTTTAAGTGGTCATCACTCTGAGCGACATACACATTGGAAGGGCAGTCAGTGCTTTAAAACACGGGATCCCATCACGGGCACCAATAGGCAAAGCCAAAGGAAGGAGACACTCAGAAGAAGGACGGGGGCGGGATTCAGGGAGTCACACCCCTTGTCAGCTGGATCCACAGCCCATCACATGGGCCACTCTGAACTTCTATGACCCAGTGGTCTGTGTGCACGTTTGGGACCCACCTCCTTTTGTTTTCAGCTTTAACCTTCTCCCTCGGGGCAAGAGAGTAATTCCGTTTAAATAACTTGACATTGTAGTGAAATCAAGATTCTAGAAACTCAAGGTTTTGCAAAGATCCCACAGGCACATCCTGGAGAAGACGGAACAGTCTCTTCTCTTTCCTGCGTGAACAACTTTCCAGGGCCCCTAACCAGTGAGGTCCAGCGAGATGAGTAGAACAATCCAAGTCATGGATGTGGTACTTCGTTCCTCAGGGGGTAGTAAGACCTGGAGAGATTGTAACCAGGATCCTGCAGGGGGCGCTGTGGAGCTGTCCTAAGGAGAAGAGGGTCTAAATTCTTCCTTTTGGGAAACATACGTGGATACTCCAGAGATGTGATAAAAATAAATTTTAACCTGAAGGACATTTAAATCTCTTCTGAATTACAACCCAAGCCAAAAATATGCACTCGTGCCCTACGGTTCTGTATCTGCTTCTTTGTGGCCACGGAAGATTTGTTATCAGAGAAAAATTTGGTGAAACACCAGCACCCACGTGAGATGGCGCCTGTGTAGGTTTGGGGTGGAAGGTGGGTGGGGCATTGGGCCCAAAAGACCCAATCAATGGGACTGGCGTCCAATCTGGGATTTTCAGAATGAGTAGGAGTGAGATGGATGTTCAGGCCAGGGGCACAGTGTTGTAACAACAGGTAAGAACACGGAGAGGGAGCTATCGGCCATGCAAATAAAAGGGGAAAGTTGCCGTGGGCCATGCGATGGGCCACTGGAGTGAGGAAGGGCACCGGGAGGAGCTCCTTAGGCAGCGGCAGGAGAGCTGAAGAGGCCGCAGGGGCCGGACTGCGGCGGTGACTGCCGCTGAGAAGGAAAAGCACCGCCACGGAAGGACCGTCAGTGGGGAGTGACCCGAACACACTGGTGTCTGCTCACCGCATTTCCAGAGATGTGAGCACACAGTGAGCAGGGCAGGGAGGCAGGTTGGGGCCAGTCTGTCCCATCCTGGAGGAGGAGACAGTGGCCAGATCAAGGTGAGTGTAGTGGAGAGGAAGACAACAGAGAAGATTCCAGATGGTTTCCTTGGGGAAAAGGACTGGGCGAGGGCCTTCTTGGAAGTTCAGTGTGGGGTGTGTGGATGGGTGTAGGGTGGCTCCGTGTTCCTGGTTGGGATGTGGTTGGATGACCCTGGTCGTATGCAAGAGGGGCAAACGTGTGGGCACCTGGGTTAAGGAGAGCGAATATTCGTGTTTTGTTTCTATTCACAGACCTAATTTTTTTAAATTAAAATAAACTACTGAACCACAAATGAATGTCATCATGCTTCAGACACTCGGTGCTACAATAAATTAACAAGAAACTGTCAGGGCCACGGGCACTCTTGGTGTCCGTGTGGTCCCTGTGCGATGCGGTGAGGTGGTGTTTTCTGTGACTTATTCAGAGGGAAGCATTGAGGCTTCACAGGAATATAGTATGCACCTGTGAAGTTAGTACGTGAGGGTGGACGTGACTGTACAGAAAAATGTATCCATGTTTATACATTAATATATATGTAATTCTTATAAATAGTGCTGTTACCGCAGGCATAGATTAGGTTAGGGCACTGGGGAAGTAGCTGTGCTGATACTCAGTATGTGGGGAGCACATGAGTCTGACACACAGTAGGGTCTGGCGAAGGTGCGTTGAGTGAGGAAATAGGCACGTGGGCAGTGAGGGAGGCACAGACAGGGCACGGGGGACGTCAGTGTCATCATACTAAACACTCTTGTAGCAACGTCAACGCTTCTGCACATCCTCATGATCCAACCCCGTCTCGATGCTCGCTACGTGTGGTGGGAGAGACCCGTTCACCCTGGTGGACGGCTCAGGGGCTGTGGGGACCTGGCTGTGTCCTGGGAGGGAAGTGCTGTGAGCATCTCATGTGGATGCTGTCAGGGGGGTGAACAACAAGAAAGATCTCACTTCCAATTGATTCTGGTCTTTTCCTGGAAATGTCCCCCATGACTGGTCATCAATGGAACCAGGCCCCATCCCAGGTGACAGTTGATGAGGTTTATGGCATTGGGATGCCATGGTGGGAAGTAAAGTGTGAGGAGAGAGAGAGGAGGCAGTCACCCCAGGCCCTGAAATAGAGGGTGTGCAGGGGTCTTCATGCCCTTGGCCCATTCGTTCTCTGAGTGGAGGACACGAACACTCTGAGGGCTCAGGCCCCCATATGGTCCCAACGACGTAATTATCTAAACGGTAGGAGGAGCAGGAGGAAGACCTCATGCTGAGGAGGTCATGTCTTCAGAGTAAGGACAGAGGGGTGGGGACACCTGCAGCACAGTGAGGAGCTCTGGGGGGTCGAGGGGCCCCTGGCCAATGTGGGTGCAGCTGTGTCAGGCAGGACTGCTGTCTGAGCCTCACTCTCTGCTAAGCTCCTGCCTCTCCTTCCCAGTGCTAAGTGAGTCTGGACTCTGAAACAGCAGGGGGCGCTGTGGCACCATCACTGATGGTCTGAGGGGGATCTCAGCTGGGAAATCAGGGTCTGAGCCCAGTGTCTTCTGCTGTGTGCTCACTGGGTACCAGCAGCTATGCCTCCCAGGACGCCTTCTCCCCCTGAGGGTCCCACAGCCCCATCCCCTCTCTGCTTTCACCAACTTTATCCCCAGGGACCCAGGAGCAGGAAACAATTTGCATGCAGGGCTCTCTCTGCCCTCCCAGGAGGGGAGAAGATAAGAGACTTTGAGCCCTTCTCTCCCTCATGGGCTCAGAAGCAGAGCGTGGGCACCCCCACCATGGCCTGGACCGCTCTCCTCCTTGCCCTCCTGGCTCACTGCTCAGGTGACTGACTGAGGGAAGCCAGAGTAGTGACTCTGGGACACACCTGGGCCACCTTCTTTCTCTCTGACTGAGAACACGCTGTGAGAAAGAAGCTGGTCTCACGTGTCTGTGTCTCCACCTTTCTGTTCCAGGGTCCTGGGCGCAGTCTGGGCTGACACAGGAAGCCTCAGTGTCAGGGTCCGTGGGACAGAAGGTCACCCTCACCTGCACTGGAAACAGCAACGATGTTGGAATGCTTGGTGCAGGCTGGTACCAAGAGGTTCCTGGTGCCGCCCCCAAAGTTGTGATGCTCGGGGTACTCGGCCCTCGGGGATCCCAGATCGGTTCTCTGGCTCCAAGTCTGGCAACACGGCCTCCCGGACCATCACGGGCCTGCAGCCCGAGGACGAGGCTGATTATTACTGTTCGACATTCGACGTAAGCAGCAATCACACAGTGGTCCAGCCCCATGGGGAACTGAGACCAAAACTCGCCCTGTTCCCTTGATCACCCCATCGTGCCTGTGACAAATAAAGGAGGTGACTGTGGCAGACCCTCAGCAGGGGTGTCCAACGTTTTGGCATCTCTGGACAACATTGGAAGAAGTAGAGTTGTCTTGGGCTGCACATTAAATACATTGAGAGATATAATCACAAAAAAAATCTCATAACATTTTAAGTAAATTTATGATTTTGTGTTGGGCCGCATTCATAGCTATCCTGGCTGCACCTAGCCCTTAGGTTGGGGTTGGACACCCCTGCCTGGGACGTCTGACTCCAGGGGTGTGACTTTGGGAGCAAACACCCACCTAAGGAGTTAGTGGCAGCTGATTCTTCTCATATTGTTCTTTATAACTTTATTAAGATATAACTTGCATGCCATCAGTTTCGCTGGCTCATTTGTACAACACAACATCATTTAGCATATTTACAGAGTGGCGTTCCCATCCCGTATTCTAATTTTAGAACATTTTCATTCTCCCTCAGAGAAAGTCCCCCCATCAGTAATCACCGCTCGTCACACCTCTGTTGGCGCCAGGCCACTGCCGACCCACTTTCTGCACTTACACACACTCCCCGCCACTCATAGAGTCGGAAGCAGAAAATAGGTGGTCCTTGGTGGCTACTTGTGTCCTTTACAATTCTTTTGAACAATGTCCTTGAGGTCCCATCCCTGCCGGGCATGGGTCAGTGTCCTTGTTTCGGTCAAATAATCCCGAGATGCCTAAGCACGCCGGTGTTTGTTGCCTGTCACCTTCTAATAACCATGTTGGTTGGGATCAGATCCCAACCCCGCACACTCTCATCTGACCTGAGGCCGGAGACGGCACAGGAAGCACTCTGAGACTGTGTGCCCTTGCAGGCCGGCGTCGAGTGTCCCGGCTGCCAGCCAACGCCTTGAGCACTCAGGCAGCATGGATAGGAAACTGAGGCGAGGAGGAGGAGGGAGGCACGTCTCACCCACTGACTCAGCCGTCCTGAGCCTGGTCGGGGGATACTGCCAGGTGTTCCAGCATCACAGGAAACGCCGTGCCATCGCGGGAGGAGGGGGGCCCTTACGAGTCTGTGTGTGGTTTCCACTGTCCGGGAAAGAAGGCCTTTGACACTGTGCTTTCATCCCAAGACCCGAATGTGGGAAAGGGTCCCTGGTGCCGAAGGAAGAAGCCCATGAAACAGCGTTGGTTGACTGCCTGCCTCTGGTACTATCTGTTTGACGAGGGCGTCCCCGGTGCGGACAGAAAGAGCCCGTAAATAAGTATGGGTTACTGCCCCAACTTTAATTAACTGCCTCCTGTCAGGTAGCTCTTTTAAAACGAGATGAACAAATGGAGTCTGGAGCAAGGTAAAGATTCGGAGTGACGGACCCCCCCACACACCTACGTTTGGGCAGTCATGTCCCCCAGGAGAGCCCACGCCGCCTTTATCTATCAATCAATATGTAACTTCTCCCCGAGTCCTTAGAACAAAGGACTCCCTCTCCTAGCTCCCTGGGCTCTCTGGCCGCCTGGCCTCAGGCCACTATGGTAGTTGCCCCCTGGGGCTTCCCACCCAGGCCTTCGGCCATCCTTACTTTTGCCACCCTGCTTTGCCCTGAACCTATGCCTTTCACTCCCACCCCCAACTTGGCTAGACCCGTTTTCTTCCATGGAAACAGATCACTAATAAACCCTGACTGCACGATAATAGAATTGCTGATCTGTAATTCTTTACCTGCATCGGCCACAAGTACCAGGTCTTTCCTATCAAAAAACAAACAAACAAAAAAAAAAAAAAAAAGCAAAAACCCACAGCCCCAGCTTCCCAGCAGGTCCTGAGGCCGAGGCTCCCAGCTGAGCTGAGAAGGTCCAGGACACAGAGACTGTGAGACACTCTGTGTCTTGTCCCTGCTAAGTTAGGGCGATGCTGTCACACAGCAGAGATGACTCACACCCCTTTAGGCCTGGCCTGGCCTGGCCTTGACCTCCTCTTCCTCCCACCCCAGGCCCATCTCTTGTTCCAGCCACGGGCTGAATTCTCTTCTGCCTCCGAGTCTCTGGACTGAGATTCCCTGGGAACACCGGTTCCGGAAGTGCGCAGGGCTGGCTCCGCCTGTCCTTCAGCACACAGCACAAGTGCCACCGAGCAGGCCTTGGGGCCCCCACCTGGGGTCCTGCCCTCCCTCCAGCACTTGCTTTGCTTCACTAGAGCCCACGCTCTTCTTTCCTGCATGCATTTGCTTTCCTGTCATTTCCCACCCAGCCCTCCAGGCCAGGAGCTTCTGGAAACAGAGCACCCTGGGTGTCCTGCAGGCACCACCCCCAGTCCCAGCAGGGCCTTTCTCAGGGTGAATTTTTTAGGCAAAGTAGCTGAATCAAGAACGGGAGTCTTGAAGCCACTCCTGCCTCTGAGCCTCTCTCTTTGTGGACATGGGGGCTCGTACTAAATGTTTATTCTGGTTGGAGGGAGGGAGCTGCCCAGCGTGTCCCCTGCAAGTCCCCTCCATGCTTCCATTTCTCCTTGGAGCACAGCGGGCAGAGCCTGCCCCTGGTGGCCAGCCCCAGCACTGCAGCCCCAGGCAGGAAACCACAAACCAAAGGCAATCATTTGGTGGATCTGACCCTGCAGACTCTGAGAGTTTCCTCGAGCGTGGAAATGGGAGCACTGCTGAAAGCTTGCTGAGCTCCCACGGCTGCCCCGCTGGGTCAGAGACTTGTGCTGGTGCAAGATTCTGTGCTCTAAGAGCGTCCATGGGGCATTTTTATCAATATTAAGGTTTGAGAAGTATCTATACTTCTATGATTATGACATGATTCCTGAGAGTTTCTGTTACATATTCAATCACGTTAACATTCCAGGACACAGTCTCTCCCAAACTGCCATTCACAAATCCAGGCGAACTCAGAAAATGGTTTAGAATCCCGGGTCATTCCTGAAAACTGTGATTTGATCTCCAACTGCAGCCTGAAGTTGGAAAAAATGTGCACAAACATGTGTGTTCTGAGGATACATTTTGGACCTCTCAGGAATGTTGAAGTTTCTAAACAGCCTTCTGGAGAATTCGGATTTGCTACACACTTGGAAAGTAGTACAGTCCTCTATTGTCCCAGTTTCTAAACTACAAGGATGAATATTAGCACTTCTTGGTGATCAATATTGAAAATACTTAGGACACTAAAAAAGATGCTGAGGTAACTTACAATTTATTTAAATGTAGTTAGTATAAACGATGGTTAAAAAGACAATTCAACAATAAAGATTTGGTCAGCTTTTTGTGATTTCAAAGATCCCATTACTTTCTAATCTTGATTTCCCTTCTGTAATGATGCCAGTTTACACATTTAAACCCCAATGGTCTCAGTCAGGGTTTAGTGAGGGAAGGGTACTTGAAAACACATATAAATATGATACATGTGTATGGTACATACATGTTAATATGTATGTATCTGTAGTAAAAAAACCTTGGTAGAAATATTTTTGTGTATTTTTCAGCTTCACTGTGACACTTAAGATTCCATATGACTCCAAATATACCCTCCTCCTCCATCCCTGGCTGCTTATTAAAACTCCTTCTTACTTTCCCCTGATTTGAGGGAGAAACAGCAGTTCCTTTCTGAACAAATAAACCCACACCTGACCGCTTCTTGGCCTGTGCCCTCTGGCGAGCTGTTTGGGAAGGAACTCAGCAGACCTGACACCCGCAGCAATAGTCGCCCTGGTCCTGCCTGACGCCGATTCTCCGTTTCTCTTGCTGACGCCTGCCTGCGGTGATGTGTCTCTGTCTGTCTTCTTAAGTCCTGTGTCCTACTCTGATTCATGCCACCAATTCTGATTCAAAATCAGCAGACATTTCCCATGTAGTAACATTCCTCCTGTGAACTAAAAAGACCTTCAAGTTGCATTTTGTTATTTAGATATCTCCACTGCCTAGTAAGAAACATATTGCATTTATAAACCAGAGACCGCCTGGCCTGGAAACGGAGAGGATGCAGAAGGGCCTTGCCCATCAGCTGTCATCTGTGCTGGGACACGGAAGCATGTGTCGGCTCGGCCACAGGGTCACAGTTTCAAGCACATAAAGTGACCTCTTGAACCACGTGTTTAACTTCTTCACCGATTTTGATAGTATGCTAGTTATTTGCGGTGTGCTCGTTAGATGTATAGGTTTGGTAATACTTTACTTGAATCTATCAATACATCTGCCTACTCAGCATCTGTATTCCAAAATTGCTGCCTCTCTGAGCTACTTGTGCAGAGTCCCTGTTCCGTGAAACAGACTGTCATGGGTTGTAACCTGTTTTCTAGGTTTGGGAACTTCTAATCAAAAGAAAAAAGAACTGTCTTCATAATTCACAGGGTAAATCATGGGGGCTTTTAATGTAATAAGTGTGTTTCAAAAATGTATTTTAAAAAGTTGACGCGGGCCTGCGAACCGAAGTATCGCGGTTCAATTCCCAGTCAGGGCACATGCCTGGGTTGCCAGGCCGGTTCCCGGCAGGGGACATACAAGAGGCAACCGCACATTGATGTTTCTCTCTCTCTCTCCTTCCCTTCCCCTCTAAAAATAAATAAATAAAATCTAAAAGAAAAAAAAAAAGTACTTAAAAAGTTGATTGATGTTTTTAATGCCCTGAGAATTTCTATAAGGTAGATAAACCCCTTAATTTATCTCATTTACAGGTATAAACTTTTGTTAATAAAGGATACACTGCTATAATTCAGAAAAAAGAATTAGTTGCCCAGCCATGGAATAAGCCATCTTATTGTGAAACAGTGAATTCAATATCATTAGACAATATCATTAGTTTGATGCTTAGGTTGGATTTCCTCCTTCTCTGAACTTGTTTGCTATAGACATGTAGAAGCTATCCATGGTATTTGAAAAACCTTTGTCACCAGGGGATTAGTCACACTGGTTCCCTTCCTGGGCACCTAAAGACAGTCATTCACTGCAGGTGATTTAGAAAAAGGACGGACCAAACCACACAATCGGCCAGGTCCCCACTGCTCACTGTCCGACCTTTTACAGCTGGGGGTCGATGCCTTTTGGCTTCCCGGACCCTCTTCTCCCTCCTCGCACTCCCAGCCTCTGGCGAACACCAGTCCATCTTTTATGTCTATGAGCTTGGTTTTCTTTTACTCGGCTTGGTTTGTTTTGATTTGGTCGTGAGTCTTTTTCATTTCTTGTTTTGGGTTATTGGCTTTGTTTAAATTCCATCTATAAGTGTGATCATCTGGTGTTTGTCACCCTCTGTGAGACTTGCTTCACTTGGCTTATGGTCCTACAGGTCTGTCTATGTTTAGAATGAATAATAGTCGTATATATTCATCCACGGACGAACATTTAGGTTGTTCCCATAACCTGACGGTTGTAAACAATACTGCCGTGGACATGGGGGTGCATGTATCTTTTTGACTTAGTGTTTCCCTTTACTTCAGACAAATCCCGGAAGTGGATGATCTGCATCATACGATAGGTCCATTTTTAGGAATCAGAGCAGGGGTGTGTGACTAGAAAGAGCAACCTGCTGAGATGCAGGAACCAGCTGGGGTCCCAGGACTTTGGGTCATGGGAGGTGTGTGCCCTCTGACCAGCAGGAGGCGCTGTGGGACTGTCCTGAGTCCCCCTCACAGCTGCTCACTGAGGACCATTCACTCAGTGGAGTCTGGGTCTGAGGGTAGGGCTTGTGATCCCCTAAGGGGATCAGCAGCCTTTTTCACTCTGACTTTGTAGAGTCCCCTGAGCAGGGACCTTTGTGTGGTCTCAGCAGGTGCTTCCCCCCAAGAGTTCTCCCAAGGGGTGAAGCCAGACTCCATCCTCCTCTGTCTGGGACCTGAGCTGAGCTCCAGCCCCAGGGCCAAGGGAGGGGCTGGGCAGGCCCTGGATGGACACACATTTGCATGGACGGCCCCTCCCCTGGCAGAGGGTGGGGAGAAAAGGAGGCCTGGGCAGCCCAGCCCCACTGTGGGCTCAGGGGCTGTGTGCACCATGGCCTGGACCCCTCTGCTCCTCGTGCTCCTCTCTCACTGCACAGGTAGGGATGGAACTGGGACACCTGGGAATGCCCCAATATTACAGCCTTCTTATTCAGAATCTTGATAATCTTTGCTTGGGTGTCTGTTCCATCACCAATGAGTGTCTGTGTGTCTGCAGGTTCCCTGTCCCAGCCTGTGCTGACTCAGCTGCCTTCCATGTCTGCATCTCCGGGATCCACAGCCAGACTCACCTGCACCTTCAGCAGTGGCTTCAGTGTTGGTGGTTACTACATAAACTGGTTCCAGCAGAAGCCAGGGAACCCTCCCCGGTATCTGCTGTACTACTACTCAGACTCAGACAAGGGTCAGGGCTCCGGGGTCCCCAGCCGCTTCTCTGGATCCAAAGATGCCTCGGCCAACGCAGGGCTCCTGACCATCTCGGGGCTGCAGCCTGAGGACGAGGCCGACTATTACTGTGCTGCATGGGACAGCAGTAGTAAAACTAACACGGTGCTCCAGAGTCACGGGGAAGTGAGACTGAAACCCCTGCTGTGCTCTTTCTGCCTGGGGCTGTCACTGCTTATCTGCCTGGGACCAAGTCTAACTCAGGGTGGCATTTGTTGTCCATTCCTCAGTTGGCAACTCTTTTCCTAAGACCCATGGATGTGCAATTATTTCTTATTGTCCATAGTTAAAAATTTTCTTTCTGTCTTGTTAATCTTTTCAGCCTGCTCATGTCTACACAGGCCCAAATCAGGTCTCAGGGCTGCGTAACCCTCCAGGGGCATGAGAGACAAGGAAGGAGGTGGTTGAACCCTCCCGTACCCACCAGGGTCTAGGCCTGGATCAGAGGCCGGGGTGGGCTGAGGGCTTCAGATGGGTCAGGGGGTCCAGCGTGCCCCAGGCCCACCTCCCAGAAACTGCTGCAAGAGTGAATTTAGTTCCATCTGCCTGCGCCCATTGAGGTCTGTTTCTGGGACCTGTTCTCTCCTCCTGGGGCTCAGGGGGAACGGGTCTCTCTGGCTCCAGGGATGCTGAGCCAACAGAATCTTCTCCGATTTGAAACATGATTGTGACCTCCCTGTGTGCAAAACGATACCATCAAAATGCTCTGTCACGCTCTGGGCAGGTTTGCACAGTGGTTGGAGCATCATCCTGGGCACCAGAAATAACGGGGGTCTGATTCCTGCTCAGGGCACATATTAGGTTTGGAGAGTATTTATCAGGAGGCAACCAATCAATGTTTCTTTCTCACACCTCTCTTTCTCCATCCTTTCCTCTGTCTCTCAAATCAATGAACACGTTCAGGTGAGGATGGGCAAAAAGGGAGCTCTTCCATCACTAAGGCAGGATCTGTAACCTTGACCTTTCCTTTCATTCAATGTGAGGAGGGTCATGTCAAGATGTCCGTGAGGCTGGAGACACGAAGAGTTTGGGGACACTGGAGAAGACATATCAGATAAAACATCTGAATGAGGACCGGAGATGTGTGGGGAAGTTACGTCACGCAGCAGTGGGTCAGGAAGCCAAGTCTTCCTGTCTGGGGGCTTCTTGCCCTGGCCTGGAGTCTTCCTGTCTTCACCCTTCTCTGTGCACAGGTGAGCAGGTGAGGGGTCCTGGACATGGCCCCTCAGGAGCACATCCCTCTTCATCTTCCTATTTGTGTGGCTTTGGATCCTACTTGTATAAAACAACTGTCTGTAGGTGGCTCAAATGTCCCTCTCAGTGTGCCCCGACCTGAGTTGGCCAGGAATGCCATCTGGGCTTCCCCCAGGGATCTCACTCTCTCCAGTCTCCTGGTGCCATGGACACAGATTTGAGTCCTGCCCTGGGTCTCCCCGAGCTGCTGCTGACTCTCCTCTATCATATCTCCCTGCACCACCTCCCACCCATTTCATTGTTACAGACAGGACCTCTCGGGGGTGGGGGAGGGAGATGCACGGTGCTTCTCCAGGAGAGGGACCCCAAACCCATGCAGCTGCCTCTGGGTGCGATCACATCTTCGTCCGAGAGCATAGGAGGGCTGTGTGTCTGCCAAGCCCACTGTAGTGAATGTCCCCAATGAAGCCTAATGGGGAGACACCAGAGGACATTGGGGTGTTTGCATTTGCAGGTGGACCCAAATGAGGATGATCACACCTCCCGAATCAGACTTTGGGAAGTTTGTACCAGCTGAGCCCTTCTACCATGGGAGACATCTTGCTCGTCTTAGAGACACTGTGTTGGCAACAATTCTCAGGGATCGTGGGGTGAGGAGCTTCTGTGCAGTATCCCAGAGGCCCTCCCCCTTAGTAATGCTGGGAGACACTGGGTAGAGAGCACATTTGAGTTCTTTACTGCTCTGAATGATTAGAAACACCTTTTGGGTTTTAAAGTTACACAGACAGTGTCAGAACCCTCTCCTGCCTGCCTCAGTTCTCTGAGCTGGAGCAGTGAACTGCTCAGGGGATCCCCAGGGAGTGTGGGGGTGAAGCAGGTGTAGCAGATCTTGACCAAAAGCCCCAAGACCACCCTCAGAGTGGCTTTAAGTGGTCATCACTCTGAGCGACATACACATTGGAAGGGCAGTCAGTGCTTTAAAACACGGGATCCCATCACGGGCACCAATAGGCAAAGCCAAAGGAAGGAGACACTCAGAAGAAGGACGGGGGTGGGATTCAGGGAGTCACACCCCTTGTCAGCTGGATCCACAGCTTGTCACACAAGCAGCTCTGAGCCTCTATGAGCCAGTGGTCTGTGTGCACGTTTGGGAGCTGCCTCCTTTTGTTTTCAGCTTTAAGCCTCTCCCTCAGGTCAAGAGAGTAATTCCGTTTAAATAACTTGACATTGTAGTGAAATCAAGATTCCAGAAACTCAAGGTTTTGCAAAGATCCCACAGGCACATCCTGGAGAAGACAGAACAGTCTCTTCTCTTTCCTGTGTGAACAACTTTCCAGGGCCCCTGACCAGTGAGGTCCAGTGTGATGAGTAGAACAATCCAAGTCATGGATGTGGTACTTCGTTCCTCAGGGAGTAATAAGACCTGGAGAGATTGTAACCAGGATCCTGCAGGGGGCGCTGTGGGGCTGTCCTAAGGAGAAGAGGGTGTGAATTCTTCCTTTTGGGAAACACACGTGAATAATACTCCAGAGATGTGATAAAAATAAATTTTTACCTGAAGGACATTTAAATCTCTTCTGAATTACAACCCAAACCAAAAATATGCACTCGTGCCCTACGGTTCTGTATCTGCTTCTTTGTGGCCATGGAAGATTCGTTATGAGAGAAAAATTCAGTGAAACACCACCAACCACATGAGATGGTGCCTGTGTAGGTTTGGGGTGGAAGGTGGGTGGGCACTGGGCCCAAAAGACTTAATGGATGGGACTGGCATCCAATCTGGGATTTTCAGAATGAGTAGGAGTGAGATGGATGTTCAGGCCAGGGGCACAGTGTTGTAACAACAGGTAAGAACACGGAGAGGGAGCTATCGGCCATGCAAGTAAAAGGGGAAAGTTGCCGTGGGCCATGCGATGGGCTACTGGAGTGAGGAAGGGCACCGGGAGGAGCTCCTTAGGCAGCGGCAGGAGAGCTGAAGAGGCCGCAGGGGCCGGACTGCGGCGGTGACTGCCGCTGAGAAGGAAAAGCACCGCCACGGAAGGACCGTCAGTGGGGAGTGACCCGCACACACTGGTGTCTGCTCACCGCATTTCCAGAGATGTGAGCACACAGCGAGCAGGGCAGGGAGGCAGGTTGGGGCCAGTCTGTCCCATCCTGGAGGAGGAGACAGTGGCCAGATCGGGGTGAGTGTAGTGGAGAGGAAGACAACAGAGAAGATTCCAGCTGGTTTCCTTGGGGAAACGACTGGGCGAGGGCCTTCTTGGAAGTTCAGTGTGGGGTGTGTGGATGGGTGTAGGACGGCTCCACGTTCCTGGTTGGGATGTGATTGGATGACCAGGGTCGTATGCAAGAGGGGCAAACATGTGGGCACCGTGGGTTAAGGAGAGCGAATATTCGTGTTTTGATTCCTTTTTTATTCACTGACTTACTGTTTTGGGAATTAACACAAATTACTGAGCCACAGATAAACGTCATCATGCTCCAGACACTCAGTGCTACAATAAATTAACAAGAAACTGTCAGGTCCACGGGCACCCTTGGTGTCCGCGTGGTCCCTGTGCGATGCGGTGAGGGGGTGTTTTCTGTGACTTACTCAGAGGGAAGCATTGAGGCCTCACAGGAATACAGTATGCACCTGTGAAGTTAGTAAGCGACAGAAGACAAGACTTGATAGAAAATGTACCCATGTTTACACATTAAAATATATGTAATGCATATTAATGGCATTATTACCACAGACATTGCTTAGGTAAAGGTACTAGGGAAGCAACCGTGGGGACATTCTGTACGTGAGTGCAATGCAAGTCTCTCACACAGTAGGGTCTGGAGAAGGTCTGCTGAGTGAACAAATGGACACGTGGGCAGTGAGGGAGGCACAGACAGGGCACCGGGGACGTCAGTGTCATCGTACTGAACACTCTTGTAGCAACTTCAACACTTCTGCGCATCCCCATGATCGAACCCTGTCCCAACGCAGGCTGCATGTGGTGCGAGGGACCGTTCACCCTGGTGGACCCCTCAGGAGCTGTGGGTTCCGGGCTGTGTCCTGGGAGGGAAGTGCTGTGACCGTCTCATGTGGATGCTGTCAGGGGGGCGAACAACAAGAAGGCAGATCTCACTTCCGAATGATTCTGGTTTCTTCCTGGGAACCGGCCCTGTGCCTGGTTATCAATGGACCCAGGCCCCATCAGAAGTCACGATGGGACAATTGATGAGGTTTATGGCAGTGGGACGAAATGGTGGGAAGTAATGTGTGAGGAGAGAAAGACGAGCCAGTCACCCCAGGCCCTGAAATACCAGGAGCGCTGGGGACTTCAAGCCCTCGGCCTATCTGTTCTCTGAGTGGAGGACACGATCACTCTGAGGGCCAGGCACCTATATGGTCCCAACAAGTAATTACCTAAACGGTAGGAGGGACAGGAGGTAGACCTCATGCTGACCAGGTCACCTCTTTAGAGGAAGGAGTGAGGCTTGGGACACCTGCACCACAGTGAGCAGCCCTGGGGGAGGAGAAGCCCCTGCCCAGTGTGGGGTGGGTGGGGTGCCAGGCAGGACTGCAGTCCAAGCCTAACTCTCTCTGCTCAGCTCCTGCCTGCATCCCAGTCCTAAGTAAGTCTGGACTCTGAAACAGCAGGGGGCGCTCTGGGCTCATCCCTGAGGCTGTGTGGGCCCATCCCTGAGCTGAGAAATCAGGCCCTGAGCCCAGTGGCCTCTGCTCTGTGCTCACTGGGGACCAGCAGCTGGTACATCCCAGGGTCCCCACCCCAAGAGGCTCCAGCACCCCACCCCAACTCAGCTTTCACCAGCTTTATCCCCAGGGACCCAGGAGCAGGAAACAATTTGCATGCAGGGCCCTCTCTGCCCTCCCAGGAGGGGAGAAGATAAGAGACTTTGAGCCCTTCTCTCCCTCATGGGCTCAGAAGCAGAGCGTGGGCGCCTCCACCATGGCCTGGACCCCTCTCCTCCTCGCCCTCCTGGCTCACTGCTCAGGTGACTGACTGAGGGAAGCTGGAGTAGTGACTCTGGGACACACCTGGGCCACATTCTTTCTCTCTGACTGAGAACACGCTGTGAGAAATAAGCTGGTCTCACGTGTCTGTGTCTCCACTTTTCTGTTCCAGGGTCCTGGGCGCAGTCTGGGCTGACACAGGAAGCCTCGGTGTCAGGGTCTGTGGGACAGAAGGTCACCCTCACCTGCACTGGAAACAGCAACAATGTTGGATACTATGGTGCAGGCTGGTACCAACAGGTTCCTGGTGCCGCCCCCAAAGCTGTGATGCTCGGGAGTACTCGGCCCTCAGGGATCCCAGATCGGTTCTCTGGCTCCATGTCCTGCAACACGGCCTCCTTGACCATCACGGGCCTGCAGCCCGAGGACGAGGCTGAGTATTATTGTTCAACATGGGATGGTAGCATCAGCAATGACACAGTGCTCCTGCCCTATGGGGAACTGGGACAAAAACCCACCCTGTTCCCATGATCGCCCCGTGGGTGCATGTGACATAAAGAAGGTGACTGTGGCAGACCCTAGGCAGGGGTGTCTGACATTTGGGTATCTCTGGGCAACACTGGAAGAAGTAGAGTTGTCTTGGGCTGCACATTAAATACATTGAGATATGTAATCACAAAAAAATCTCATAACATTTAAAGTAAATTTATGATTTTGTGTTGGGCCGCATTCATAGCTATCCTGGCCACATGCAGCCCGAAGGCCAGGGTTGGACACCCCTGCCTGGGACGTCTGACTCCAGGGGTGTGACTTTGGGATCAAACACCCCCCTAAAGAGTTAGTGGCAGCTGATTCTTCTCATATTGTTCTTTATAACTTTATTAAGATATAACTTGCATGCCATCAGTTTCGCTGGTTCATTTGTACAACACAACATCATTTAGCATATTTACAGAGTGGCGTTCCCATCCCGTATTCTAATTTAGAACATTTTCATTCTCCCTCAGAGAAAGTCCCCCCATCAGTAATCACCGCTCGTCACACCTCTGTCGGCGCCAGGCCACTGCCCACCCACTTTCTGCACCTACACACACTCCCCGCCACTCACAGAGACGGAAGCAGAAAATAGGTGGTCCTTGGTGGCTACTTGTGTCCTTTACAATTCTTTTGAACAATGTCCTTGAGGTCCCACCCCTGCCGGGCATGGGTCAGTGTCCTTGTTTTGGTCAAATAATCCTACAATGTCTGAGCACGCCGGTGTTTGTTGCCTGTCACCTGCTGACGGGCATGGAGCTGTTTTTATCTTTGGTTACTATGCACAGCGCTGCTGGGAACATTTGTGTACACGTTACGATTTATTTTGTTTTGAGTGGATGTATGCTCTTGTTTCTCTGGGGGAGACACTTAGAAGTGGAGTTACCGAGACAGGTGACAATGTTCTGTTCCGATTCTGCGAGGCTGTTAGATGGCAGTCAGTACAGCCGCATGGTTGACTTTTCTACCAGCAAGATGTCAGGGCCTGATCTCTTCACACCTTCCCCAACAACTGTTAATCCGTCTCCTTTTATTGCAGCCCTTCTAGTCTGGGTGAGTGACACCCCACCACAGCTTTCGAGAGCAGCCCTGATCGATCGCCCTCGTGCCGGTCCCACCCAGGAATCAAACCTGCAACGCAGGCAGGTGCTCTGATCGGGAATCACAGCAGCCACCTTCTTGCTCTGCAAAACGACACCCAGCCGACTGAGCCACACTGGTCAGGGCTCTTACTGCAGTTTTAACTCGTGTTCCTCTAGTGACCAATGACATCTTTCCATGTGCTGTAGTTATTGCTTTTCTCAAGTTTTGAACGTTCAAGTCTCTACAGTATTTTATCTGAGTTATTGCTAGAATGACTCACTCAAACTGTGTTCGTCCCTGCACAGCAGGAATTAGAAAGAGAATCCCTCTCACAGACAGCGGGATGGGCCGCATTCCCGTGTGAGGACCGCAGTACAGGAAAGTCCTGTGCAATCAGCCCGTGATGGGCACCGCATCCGTAGCACTCCCAGGGGCCCCGTGGGCTCTGGGCTCTGGCTCTCACACACCTGCCTCACGTTTCATCCTCCCCAGTTCCTAGAGTTCTTTCTCCTGCCTGATGTCCAGGTGTGAACAGAGAGACTGCCACACCTCAGGAACAAATCTGCATGAAGTCTTGCTGGGCACAGGGGAAGAGACAGTTGGTGATGAGAGAGGTCCAGCAACCAGGCCCGAGCAGGCCGAGCGCTGGGGCTTCCCTATGTCGTGACCCAGGTCCTTCTGCTCCGCACCCTCCTCGCTCGTTGGACAAGGAGCTTCACTGGACGGGGGGAGTGAAGGATGTCCATGGGGGACATTCACACTGCCCTTTACTTTTGTCATCTGGGCACAGGAAGTGGGCTATCTCAGTCTTTCTCCCACCTCTGTCCCCAGTTCCAGGGTCCTGGGTTAGAATGTGCTAACCTGCCGTGGTGCACATTCTCTGGGTCTGTGCGTGTGTGCTCGTGAGTGTGTGGAGGATGGTCTCTGATACTGAATCTAAGTCAGAAAGCATCATGACACGTTTCTAGCAAATGTTCAAGAAGGTGTTCCAGGATACTCTTCCTATGGAGTGGCCATTCTCTGTCTCCTAGCTTTATTAATAAACTCACTTTCACTTTAAATTCTAAAAAAGAAGGTATTTCAAATACCTGAAATAGAGGTACATAGTCTAATCTAATTCACTGATTAGTAAAAAAGCAGTAAACCCCAAACAGGAACAGTCTGAGGTTTCGAAATTATAGGACATCATTTATGAGCGTAAGTGGGAAAATTCCTCAGCCTACCGGTAGAACCCATGTTATATCAAGAAAGATTTACCTGACCACCAGAGAGGACATGGGCTGAAGCTAAGGCATATGGGATGTTTCTGAGGAACCGGAACAGGGATTTTGGAGGGAGAGCAAATACGAAGAAGTACTGAACCACATGGGAGACGCCCCGCTCAGAGCTCTCACCGGTGCTGCTGTGACACACCCCGAGAGGACAAGATGGTGTAACCGGACATGATGTCATGGACTCATTGATACTGCCGCCCAGGGTCCAAAAAGTGCATCAGCAGGGTCCTTCTGAGACGAACAGCTCAGCCCAAAGGAAAGGTCTTACCTGGGTGAGGCAGCATCACCCACTGCCACCAGGGGGCGCTGCGCTCCACTCCTTCCTGCATTGTGATGGGCTTCTGGGCCCCGGGGTTCTTCTCCCATATGCATTCTAGCTGCCCTCAGGTCAGCACTCCCTCCCAATTGCAGCCCAGATTTCCCCACGGCAGAGAACTGCTTTCAACCCTAGTGTCTCAGACAATTTCCAAAGGAGGCTCAGGGCTCCCTCCAGAGGTCAGGAACCCTGCGGGCAGCGGTGAGGGCCCAGTGTGTTCACAAGGACACTCACGGTCAAGGCTGCAGTCCTTTCGCTGTCATATATTCAGATTGTATGTCTGGCTGGTCCGGTTCGCCCTTATTTCAGGGAGAGTGATTCCTACTAACTTCTGGAAACTGATGTTGTTCATATGTTGAGATATTTCAATTACCTTTCAAATGATTTATTTTGACCTTAAATTTTAGATCCTTCTCATTTCAAGATATAACAAATATAATTATACAATTATCTCTATTGCACCAAATACGCATTTGGTCACTATAAGCGTACAGTATTTCAGTAGAAATCATTTTGTCTGATGTAAGTTGAGCATCACGAACACAATGAAGAGAATAAAAAGTACATTCAAATTTCATTAATCAATTTACTGGCAGTTAAGAAATAAATATGAAATCATAGTTTTCATTTCACACTGTGATGAAAACAATCGAGGGCCTTATCTTCACCAAATACCGGCAACATCTGACCTCCTGCCACCTCCCCTCCCCCCAAGTCTTCCTGTCCATTCCCTCTGCTCCACAGGGAACGGTGGGGACACAGGTGGCTAAAATGTCCCGTGGTGTTCACACCAACTGGTCCAGGCACCGTGTGACTGTCTTGTTGTGTTTCCAATTATTAGGCATATTTTTCTTATTTTGTTATATCCCCTGTTTGTTGGGCTAAATCCGGGAATTTCATGGCGATGCCGTTGCCTTTCTCCTCAAAGCCCGCAGCAATGTGGAGGGTACGCCGGGCACCGTGACGACGGTGAGCGGAGCTGGCACCCGCGCCCGGCGGACAGCCCCAGCCCCGGTCCCCCGACTGCTGCACCCAGAGAGCTGACAGGGCTGTGTCGGGGGGACACTGCTGTCCCTCCACACCCCCGACGCTAGCTCTGCGATTCCCTAGTGGTCTCAGTGCTGGAGGGAGGAGACCTGCTAAGAACCCACAGGGAGGGCAGGAAGGGGTTTTACTAGAGAGGCCAGAACATGTTCAGAAGGATGGGGTGAGGTTCGGGAAAAACAAAGCCACTGGGGCAGGAGGGTGAGACCGCACACAGGTCACTGCTCAGTCCTCCCGCTTTCCGGAGGGGAAATTAGGGCTGAGGTCCCGGGGGACCTAGGGAAGCTGCTTGGGTGGAAGACATCCAGCCCCCTCACTCAGCGTCTCAGTCACTGTGCAGTCACTGCTCTGTGCGAGGTGCCAGCACCTGCCTCTTTCCAGATCTCCCCAGGGGACATTGGGGTGACACTGGGGCGACACTGGGGCAGGAAGACAGAAGAAGCTGATTTGCATGAAGCACATTCTCCTCCTAAAGGGTCTGGGAGGCATGAAAAGGCCCCAAGGACACCTCCTTCCACCTCAGGAGCCTGAGGAGGCCGTGTCCTGTGAGTGTCCCCACCATGGCCTGGACGGTGCTCCTGCTCGGGCTCCTCACTTACAGCTCAGGTCAGAGGAAGGGACTCGGCATTCTTGGGGGACACAAGAAAGTAGGGTCTCAGGGGTGGTCTTGTCTCTCATGACAATGTCTGTGTCTTTCCTGTTTGTTTTAGGTGTGGATACTCAGACTGTGGTCACCCAAGAGCCGTCACTGTCCGTGTCTCCAGGAGGGAAGGTCACAATCACCTGTGGCCTTAGCTCTGGCTCAGTCTCTAGTAGTAACTACCCCTGCTGGTACCAGCAGACCCCAGGCAAGGCTCCCCGCATGCTCATCTACAGCACAGACAGCAGGGCCTCTGGGGTCCCTGAGCGCTTCACCGGATCCATCTCTGGGAACAAAGCCGTCCTGACCATCACGGGGGCCCAGCCTGAGGACGAGGCCGACTATTACTGTGCTCTGTACACGGGTAGTAGCGTTGATACTCACACAGTGATGTGACCCCATGGGGAAGTGCTACCAAAACCTCCTCATGTGCTCAGAATGGCTCAGCTTTAGTGACAGAAGGAAAGAGCCAGTCAACACACCGAGGGGCGGGGCTCCAGGCCCCATTCCCGTGCCCCGTGGCTCCTCTCCACCTGCCTCCTCCAGCCTCCCCCAGGGTGAGCCCACGTGGCCCCCGTGCCCCTGGCAGAACGGGCTTCCTCTCCTCCCGCCTCCCTAGAACCACGACGGGGTGAGAGCTGGGTGCAGACACATCAACCACCAGAGAGACCCAGAGCCCCCACGGCCTTATAAGCCGGCCTGTATTCCAGGAGCTTAACAAGTTACACTCTCATATGTGGATTTCAGCCTGTGTTTGCGGGAATGTTTTATTAGCATTTAAATGAGAGTGTCACTGGGAGCTTGCAGGTGATGCTGGCCCCCTGACTAGGCCTGCTGGGTCAGGTCTGTGTGTTTGTGAGAAATATCTGTGTTTTAACGAGTCACTTATACTTTTTTAGGAATACTAACATTTGAAAACTGCCTCTACCTCTATTATTATAAAATTATTCCTGAACACGTTTGTTTGAAATTTACTCAAGTTAAATTCCAGGGCACCATCTCCCCTAAATCAACCTTCATAAATCCAGTAACATTCAGAAGCAGGTTTAAAATCTCAGGTCATCGATGAAAACTGTGACTTGATTACTTTTATTCCTTGTTTTTAAATTGAAAACTACAACCGCAAGTTGAGAGGATTTCCATGACTGACATGAATATCGATGCCCTGAGACCACACCTGTTTAGAAGTGGCTTCCAGAGACACTGCGCCCAGCCCCCGGGCCGCCTCCCCTGGCGCCGGGACAGGTGAGGGGCTGCAGGCGCCGCGTGCGCACCAGGTCCCCAGGGCGCCCGGCACTGGGCTGCGAGGGGAGAAGCAGAGTGGGGAATTGTCCTTTATGAACAGTCTCTTACCCTAACTTGAAGGGACCAGCGGGTGACAGTCACTGCCCCACTGTCCCCAGGAAGGTGTCAAGCACAGAGCGTGGAATCAGGGCTCCACCTTTGCTGGGGCCAGTGGGCGCTGAACATCCACCCCTGACCTTCTGTGCTGCAGCTCAGCAGGAGGGCGGCCTGATGGAATACAGAGGAAATGGGACTCAGGGGCTCCTCCTGTGACCCCCCAAAGTCCAGGATCCAGTAAAAAATAACACTGGTCATATCTAGAACCAGGAAAATGAGAACTTGAAGAAACCAAGAAAGTCTACTGAAACCAACACAGAAATGACTCAGATAATTAAATTATGTGACAGATTTCTTCGGCAAGAATCATAAAATCCATGTAACCAGCAACTACAGACATTCTTGGAAGAAATGAAAAAGGAGAGAAACTCAAATAGAAGGAGACGTGATAAAATGACACCAAATGGAAATGTAGAACTAAGAAATAGCAAAGATGCAATTTTATAAACCAATAGAGGGATCAAGGATACATAGTTTGTTTGTTATATGTTTATAGATTGATTGATTGTCCAAATGAAAACTGGGCTACAATTCCTACTGCACAGCTCCCACCACCATGAGTAATCTGTGGAGGACGTCACCAGGGGGCGCTGTGGGTCTTCTCAGAGCTGCAAGGCTCGAAACCAACCCAAATGGTTCTAATTGAATAGGCCCCCTGCCCACATTCATTGCCTCAGTTAGTGACAGCACGTGCTTCCTCTCAAGGGAGAGACTCAGAGCTCACAATGAACACAGCCTCCTCCTAAGAGTAGAACTGTAAACTGGGCCCAGGGCCCAGAACTAGATGGTGCTGTGGGCTCCTATTTGCATAATGCCCCACCAAACACACCCCTCACCCAGGGAGCTGAGGAGGAGGAGATAAAGGGACACCCAGAGACCAGCATGAGACTGAGCCCAGGGGATTGGGAAAGTGTGCGCTGTGGCCTGGACGCCTGTCCTCCTGCTCCCGCTCCTCACCCTCTGCCCAGGTCCGGGGACGCTTCAGAGACTGGTCTTTGTACGGGTCCCTCTGCCTTTACTCCTCATTCCTGACCCGTGTGTGTTTTCATTTCAGCATCCAGGTCTCAGGCCGTGGTGACTCAGGAGCCCTCGCTGACTGTGTCCCCAGGAGGGACAGTCACTCTCACCTGTGCCTCCAGCACTGGAGCCGTCACCAGCAGTCACTACCCATACTGGATCCAGCAGAAGTCCGGCCAAGTCCCCGTGACACTGATTTATCATACAAACAGCAAACACTCCTGGACCCCTGCCCGGTTCTCAGGGTCCATCCTTGGGGGCAAAGCTGCCCTGACCATCTCGGGGGCCCAGCCCGAGGCCGAGGCCGAGGCCGAGTACCACTGTGTTCTGTGGCACAGTGACCATTATAACAGTGACACATGAAGGGAGGAAGTGAGACAAAAACTCTGGGTTCAGCCACAGCTCCGCCCCTTGCTGTGTGTGCAAAGCTGAACAGAAGCCCTCGAAAGTGTGTCCGGTGAGTGAGAGGTGTGAACCTCTGGATGTCAGAAGGCGGACAACCACCCAGACAGCCTATGCCCCACCTCCTGGTGCTCACGCCCTGGTGTGACTCCTGCCTTGAGTGTGGGCTGCCCTGCGTGGGGACTGAGCTGGGGGCTGTCAGGGGGACAATGAAAAGGTGTGAGCACACCCTGGCCGAGGGCCAGCGGGAGCTTGTTTGGGCTGCGCTTGGACAGGCTGTGTGACACAAACCGTCAGCTCCAGAGCTCTTCCAGACACTGTCACCCAGGTGCGGAGAGCACAGGGACCTCCTGGGAAGGGGGACCGAGAGGGGAACGAGTGCTCTGGAGATGTCACTCAGCAGCGCAGTGGGGGTCCCAGGGTCAGAGAGCTGCAAGGACAGCAGCCCTGTGAGGACTGTGGTGGCCCCGGGGCTGGTCTTGACCGTGGTGAGTGGGTGCGGAGGGCAGGTGACAGGGTGTGCCACCCATTCGGCCTCCGAATGGCGGAAAATAATCTCCTTCGTGTGCCATTTCCCTCAACCGGATGAGTAAAAAGTTAATTTAACACTCAGAATGGCAGCCTGCTGTGAAGCGGTGATAACAGAAAGACCCACACACAGAGGCCATCAAACACGCAGACACACACGGATGCTGATTCTGACTCGAACGTGTAAGAAAGAGGACACAGCAGGCCGCCAGCTCTGCGGGGGAGAGGGGAGCGGACGGAGCAAAAATGGAAAACTCGAGATGGCTCATGGACACCAACAGCAGTGCGGTGACTGGGGGGTTGACGGGGGTAGAAAGGGTATGAGAGGGATACATTTTAATGGAAGGAACGCAGTGAAGTGAATTTGTATAAACGGAGGCCTTGGAGACGTTTGCAGGGTGTTAGCCAGGACAAGGGGCCACTGGCCACTGCTTCCCTGGTTGCAAGTCTCATGGGGGCCCTTAGCATTTAGGAGAAAGAGCGGAGACACGAGGCCTCGGCTCGCTCCAGCGAGATGGCCCCAGGGAACCTTGTCCTGAGGGTTTTCATCTCATCAGAAGGTCTTAACAGAATGTTAACTTTCCAGGGGTCCTGCAATGGATTGATTCATCCAAATGTGCATCTGGAGGGGTCAGCATATTTTCTGGTGAGTTTTATTTTTAAGAACATATTGACAAGAGACCAGGACAAATGTCAGTCTGTCCCGGGACGGTCTACCAGGTGTGACCCTTTTGCTCCTCGTGTGCTTGGTGAGGGAACATAAAAGCTAGAGATTCACTAGCTGGCTGTACTTGCTCAAACTGCTTCACCTTGTTTCATGTTTTTCTCTCCATTTCCCATATTCCGCTTCTCAAGCAATGTCCCTAGCTTCTTACTACCCACCCTCAGTACCCACCTCTACAAGATACCTCGCCCCCCACCCACAGTGGTTCAACCACACCTGTGATGTATAAACGCCTAACCCGTGACTATGGACCTGGTGCTCCCTCGTGACCTGGAGCGTAGTCTGGACCCCAGCACCACCAGGGGCACGGAGGAGAGGCCACTGCTTCCGTCAGTGCTGGGGTCCATGTGGGGCGTCTGTGCCTCCATTCCTGCAGAGCTGGTCTCTGTGGCTTCTCACGTCACCGCAGGGAGATGAGGAGTACTAATCCAGGGACACAAGAGAAATCCTAACATGTCCAAGGTCAGCACCTCTGGGACCTATACCTGAAGAGAAAAGTGACGAAACTGGCAGGGACAGTTACCTTTGACTATCAGGACCTGGTGGGGCTGCTGGTACAAGAAGGGGGTGAGAAATGCTGAACTTGGCTTTGGAGAGTCTCTTCTCCCCGATCGTGATGGGAAGAGAACAGCTACACAACATCAAACACACGTCCTCAGAAGGGAGTGCATTTGAGCACAGACCCCTGGAGAATGAGGTTCTGCCCTACAAGGTAGCCACCTGGACCTGGTGGTTAGAAAGGGCAGGGGAATCAGCATGGGGGGTGGAGGGAGAGGACAAGTAGCATCCTTGTAGCTTGAGACCAACTGTAGCAGCAGATGCTACAGTTCATCCCACAGATGAGCCCTTGCAACTTGCCCAAAAGTCCTGGGAAGAGCTGCTCATGAAACAGATGACAGAAGCTGGGTGATCTAAACGGTACAAGGGCGGACCATGGGGGATAGAGCTCTCTCCTGCCGTGATCGCTTCTCCCAGGACTGAGCATCCTTGCCCAGTGGCAGAGGGTTGCCATCCAACAGCTCTGAGCTGACACTGCCAGAGTCTCAGTTTGGACAAGAGACCCCCTCTGATCTCCGGGGAAAGGGCACTCAGGATGTGAGCTGAGAGATGTGAAGAGTGGAATGGAATGAGACTCAGCTGTTCAGGGTTAACAATCACTTGCAAACAGGACCCATCTGTGTATTTTACAGACTACAGATGGCGCAGGAGACAGGCATCAGTTCATGGCAGGCCCCTGGATACCTTGAATGAGGCACTGAAGGTTTTTATTTAATCGTGATGGGGAGGCAAGGATCAGGAGTTTTACCATCGGAGAGGGGCTTCATCATATGCATACGTTTCAACTATCACTGATGATAATCATGCAAAATCTTAAAGGGAAGGAAAGGGTGCACGGCACCGGACCGAGATGCTGTGCGTGGCCCTGGTGAGTGAGACGGGACGTGCTCGGAGCCCCCTGGAGCACCGCAGCGGGGACAGGGGACCAGGACACGCTGTGGGAGGCCCTTGAGACCAGCACTGCCCGTCCTTTGTGGGGCTCGTGTCTCTCGGCCGTCAGGGGTTGCCTCCAGATCTGGGGGGGATCACGGGCCTAGTGGGGATTCCAGCCCCGTGGGCACATTTGTGATGACAGTGACTCTTTCATCACTGTGGCATTATCCGGTGGTGTAGAAGCTCCGTGGGACCTGAGATTTTAAATGTTTTCATGTTTGTTACCAGTGTGTCTACAGATCCAGATCACAGGCTGGCATTAGGGGCAAACTCACACACTTCTCTTGAGTGAACATATCTGGGCCCCTAAATGTGTAATCTCGGAGAAGGAGCAGATCCGAGGCCCACGGAAAGACTTTTGCTTTCTGGACATTTTGGCACGGGGGGTCTGAGTTTGTTCTAGAGGAAGTGTGAAATATTTGAGCCCCAGGGTCTCCAAAGCAGGAAAGTGCCAAGAATGTGAGTCCTCGTCTTCTTAATTAACTGTTAGGTAAGGTGCTGGTCCCAGGGCTCGGGAAGGTGACAGCGCGAGGAACCTGGATCCAGGAGCTCAGTCGGGGAAGACGGACAGGTTGTGATGAGTCGTCAGGACCTGAGTGAAGAAGCACAGGGACAGGGGGACGGTGGGGGAGGCCGTGAGGACCACGGACGCCCTCCGTGAGCCGATACAGTGCCGGGTGGGGGTCGGGAGGGTGAATGTGCACTGGTGTCTCCCGTCACTAAGGTCCAGGAGTGGAATCATTTGTCCACACGTGTTACGTACAGAGAACCACGTGACCCACGAAACTCTAGTATCCAGCTCCACATCCCAAAGGTCACGAAAATCCATGGTGGGAAAGTTCTTCACAGAAGGGAAGATGGGTTTGTGCGCACTGCATCCACCGAGGAGAAGTTTCTGCAAAGGGAGGCGAGGGCAAAAAAGCCATGAATGAGAAGGTGAGAATTTCTGTCACAGTCTGGACAGCATTCCACCCAGCGTGTCATTCTGTGAACCTCAGAGCTGTACCACGAGGACCCATTTTCTGTCCCTCGCTTTCAATCAGCTCATCGATTGCATGGGCCAGCCCTTGGGATCATGGAACATAAGTAAGTGATGTGATAGTCATTGGAATTAACTGCTTTAATGCACAAGACTTTTGGAACATTAAAACGTATGTACATACTAAAGCATAAATCTATAGTATATGCGTGAGTAGGACAAAACGCGCAAAATAAATATGGCAGCATATGCAGAATACTGCAAATACAGAAAAAGAAAAATCAGTTCTTGGTGTAAAGAAGTACATACACTGGTAAATGCTAAGCACACCAGGGTGTTAGTTCTTCACAAATCCCTGGATAGTCTCTGTTCCCTACCAAAGTTCTCAAGCTTTGCCCTGATTTGAATATGCCACCAAGCTCACTTTCTGGAAAATTCCCTCCACACTCTTTTTACTGCCCTGCATTGTCTGACACTAGACTTCATGATATGCGGGCGCTCTTAATATTTTCTACAACACTCTGGGGAGGCTGACGTCTGAAATAGCAATATGTACAAGTTTTCACTTCCCGTAGACCAGAACTCGTTCTGGCAGTGAAAAGAAGTAGGGGAATCACACACCACATGAGTGACCATCAATATCTACACGTGAGACCCTGGATGTGTGGATAGAGACAGCCACCTGGTGAGCTGCAGAAACCAGCTGAGCACTCAGGGCTCTGGGCCATGACCAGCAGGGGGCGCTCCTGGATCGCCCAGCAGCCTCTAAACAGTTGCTCAGTGAGGATCATTCTCTCAAAGGAATGTGGGCCTGGGCACTGTGCTCACTAATGGAGACTCAGCAGCTGTGTCCTCTCAGGCCTGGCAGAGTGCCCTGAGCAGAGACCTTTGAGTGGTCTCAGCAGGTGCTTCTCCCAGGGCTCTCCCCAGGGATGAAGCAAACCCCCATCCTCCTTGGTTGTTGTCTAAACTGATCAGCAGCACCAGGGCTCAGGGAGGGGCTGGGTGGGCACACATTTGCATGGACGGCCCCTCCCCTGGCAGAGGGTGGGGAGAGAAGGAGGCCTGGGCAGCCCAGCCCCACTGTGGGCTCAGGGGCTGTGTGTGCACCATGGCCTGGACCCCTCTGCTCCTCGAGCTCCTCTCTCACTGCACAGGTAGGCACAGGCTTAAGGGTCCCAGGACAGCTACTGAGGTTGCATCTTTCTTTACTTGCCCAGAGTCTTGAGAAACTTGACCCTGAGTACCTGCTCCATCAACCATGAATGTGCCTGTTTACAGGTTCCCTCTCCCAGCCTGTGCTGACTCAGCCTTTCCCTCTCCGCATCCCCGGGAACATCGGAGACATTCAGCTGCACCCTAAGAAGTAAGTGGACTGAATGTTGGCGCCTACGACACAGACTGGTACCAGCAGCAGTCACGGAGCCCTTCCCAGCATCTCCTGCCCTACCTCCCAGACTCAGACAAGGGCCAGGGCTCTGGGGCCTGCAGGAGCTTCTCTGGATCCAGGGACACCTCGGCCAGAGCAGGGCCCCTGCGCATCTCTGGGCTGCAGCCTGAGGACGAGGCTGGCCTTGCTGTCGTGTCCATTCCAGCAGCCCTGTTGCTCGCACACTGCTGAGAGCCACAGGTTGGTGAGACTGAAGGTGCCTGTGCTCCCCCCAACCAGGGAATCTCACCCCTGCTCTGCCAGGGATCCAGTTTCACTTGGGGGTGACATCCCTTGTCACTTCTGCAGACAGGACTTAAGGTTTCCCTGAAGAGCAAATCAGGCCTTTCCCTCATCTCTCATTTGGACTGACTGTCACCTCTATGTCTCAGCTGTTCTTCTTCTCAGGCAAAAGTTTTCTCAGAGAGAAAAACCTCCCAGTGGAGATGCTGCAGGTGGGGACAGCGGCTGGACCGGCCGTGCCCGGCTCCGAGTCCAGGGGAGACTCGGCGATGTTTCCTCCCTCAACGGCTTCATCGAGGCTTTGAGATGCAAGAACAATATGCAGAAATGAATACCAGTGTACAACTAGCAGTAAACCATTAATAATTAACAAGACAACATATAAATTAACAATATAACTTTAAAATACTATAATGACATCCAAAATAAGAAATACTTAAAGATAAAACTAAAAAATTGAAAGTTTTCTAAAAGTGAGAGGTACGACCAATTGCTGTCATACATGAAGGAGACCTAAATAAATGAACACACATCTAGTTATGGTCAGACCCTGAATATCAATCATCCCCATATGTATTTATGCATTGTCAGTGAGAATTTGAGTGACATCCCCCTGCAATGAAAGAACAGGTAGGAAATCCCAGCGAAGAAGTGGAAGCTATAAGAAAATCATAAAATATGTTAGAGCCCTGGGAAAACACTGCTCCATGTCCACGTGACCTGCCCGCATCTGAGGGAGGAGAGGTGTATGGGGTTGGCTTGAAATTAGGAGACCTAACAGGGGGTCGAAGCAGAGCCTGTCCCTTCCTCCCAGTCCCTGAGCTCAAGGCTACCTGAGCACCTTGGACCCCAGGGACACAGTACAAGGTGCTGAGATGCCAGGTGAGGGCACAGTTGACAAGAACTCCAGGTGCAGAAGGAACCCCTGGCTGGGTACCTGGACGTTCAGGTGCGAGGTCATGGACAGGAGGGTTGGTGGAAGGGGGACTTTGGGGTCTGAGACCAGGAATCCTCTTAATGGGACAGGAGAGGAAGGGCGGGTGGTCTACCTTTCCTGGGGAATTGCTGAGACTGCTCCAGGGTAAAGTGGGTCCAGGAATGAGACGCTGACAGCTGACACAGCTCAGGACCACAGGGACTCCTGGGAGTGGACCCCTGAGTTCTTGGGCACCGACTGTGCCCCGGCCCTCCCACACCCTCCAGCAGCTCTCCAACAGGCCGGGGTGGGGGCTGCGTGGTGGGGCAGCAGGAGAGGGTACTCCCAACCTCTTCCTGTGTCACAGGCCCTTGGAAGCTCTTGATGAGCCCAGATCCCAGGTCACCTTCTCCTGCACAGGGAGCCGCAGGGCAACGGGAAGTGCCATGGGAATTGTCCCCAAAGGTCCAGGCAGGGCCCCAGCTTTCCTACCTGAGACAGCACAGATGACCTTCCAGGGGTTCGAGCTTGATCGTCTTGACCCAGGTCTGTGACCAGAACCTGTGTGATCACGTCCGGGCTCCAGTCTGAGGCTCAGGCTGATGCTCACCATCAGAGAGACAGACACAACCCCAATGCCACAGAGAGCTCCTGCTCCACGGGGACACGGGATCACATCTGCCGCTCGTCTCCTGCCTGACCCATCACCACCCTGTCCCTGCCCCGGAACCAGCACCAGCTCAGTTTTGGGCTTGTGCTGTCCCTTGCGCTGCTATAGCCAGGGGGCCAGCCCTCGACTCAGTCCATCCTTAGACAGTAAATGAAAATATCTGCTTTGGGGTCACTGGTCTCCCAACTTACTACAAGTAAAATTCCAGCCCAGTGGCTGGGTGGGCAGAAGTGCATCGTGTGTGACTGAGAGAACCAGGTGGCCCGTGCCCAGGGCCCTGTGTGCCTCCTGGTGCCAGCCTGGGCGCCACTGATAACTCCCTGAGCTCTGAGACCTTACAGAAGCTGAGTCTCCCTGTCACCTGAGATCAGAGCTCTGCGGGGCCCCTGCATCCCCAGGGCTGGGCAAAGCCCCCTGTTGAGGAGAGCCGCTCAGACCCCCGAGTGCCTACCATCCCAGCTCAGGGTCATGACCTCCGATGTGTTTCTCTCTCCCGTAGTTTGGGTGGAGGATGTCGGGGAAATGTCAGTCATTTGGGCATGGATCCTGTAAACTCAAACCCATCACCTGACAGAAACTTGATTCTCTATTTTTTTATTAACCTTTCACTGAGGAAACAATTATTTGGACTCTAATGTCTGAAATGTATTGGACAGTCACAAGGAAATAAGGCCTCACCAGGCCGACAAAGGAGGGACAGTGGGAACCCAGAGCAGTAACGAAGAGCAGGACACAGGATCCCAGACGACGATGCCTCTCGTGCACAGACAGGGATCAAAGCCACAGCCTCTGCGGTGGGGGCTGGGGACGGCAGGAGACCCTCCCCACAGCGACAGCAGGGACATGAGTGAACCTGTAAGAATGAACAGTGCACAGGTGTTCCCAGGGAGCCCTGAAATATCCGGTGACAAGCTCAGTGCTCCACGTCCGGTATTTAACTCTTCAGAGGTCATTAGTGATGTGGACAATCAGTGTCTGGCTCCCAGTCCACACTGCAGGGACCTACTCAGTGTACTGCCTTAGTCAGTGACACCAGATAACATCCAAGTGCAAAAGTCATCCCCCCAGCCCACCCCCCCACCCCCGGCCAGCAGGCTCCCGCCCCTTTGCAGGGGAGCTGGCTGGTGGCAGGAGGCCTGGAGCCTGTGGGCTGTGAAGACAGTAGGGGGTGCTGTTGCCTGGTCCTGGGAGGACTGGGTTCTGGGACAGGACCACTAGGAAAATTCTTTCCGGAATCTTCCACACTCGGGGAAGCAGTGTCCTCACAGTGCGTGACTCGCCATCACAGGGTCCCCAGGAGCTACATGAGCCCTGAGGTCTGACTCACACCCTTGCTTCACATTCATCTTCCCCTTCACGGAGTTGTTCCCACCTGACGTGCACACAGACAGGATCGGCTGGACAGACACACAACAAAAGCAAATCTGCATGAAGCAACTCAGCCCACGCGTCCTGCTGGACACAGGACGACAGACCCTTGGAGATGGGAGAGTCTCAGGTCCAACAACGAGGCCTGAGCCGGCAGAGCGCTGGGCCTTCCCCATCATGACCCAGATCCCTCTGCTCCCCACCCTCCTCACTCCCTGATTTGGAGACAGAGGTGGACTCTGCCCATTCAGTGCCTGAGTCACTCCATCTTCACTGGTCTGTGTGACATCCCAGCATCTGCCTACTGCCACATTGCCCCAGGGGACATCAGGATGACACTGTGGCACCAAGAGAGGAAGCTGATTTGCATGAAGCACCGCCTCCTCCTAATGGGTCTGGGAGGCAAGAAAAGGCCCCAAGGACACCTTCTTCCACCTCGGGAGCCTGATAAGGCCGTGTCCTGTGAGTGTCCCCACCATGGCCTGGACGGTGCTCCTGCTCGGGCTCCTCACTTACAGCTCAGGTCAGAGGAAGGGACTCGGCATTCTTGGGGGACACAACAAAGTACGGTCTCGGGGTGATCTTGTCTCTCATGACAATGTCTGTGTCTTTCCTGTTTGTTTTAGGTGTGGATACTCAGACTGTGGTCACCCAAGAGCCGTCACTGTCCGTGTCTCCAGGAGGGAAGGTCACAATCACCTGTGGCCTTAGCTCTGGCTCAGTCTCTACTGGCTACTACCCCAGCTGGTACCAGCAGACCCCAGGCAAGGCTCCCCACTTGCTCATCTACAGCACACTCTTCAGCAGAAACAACAGGGCCTCTGGGGTCCCTGAGCGCTTCACCGGATCCATCTCTGGGAACAAAGCCGTCCTGACCATCACGGGGGCCCAGCCTGAGGACGAGGCCGACTATCACTGTGCTCTGTACACGGGTAGTTATACTCACACAGTGATGTGACCCCATGGGGAAGTGCTACCAAAACCTCCTCGTGTGCTCAGAATGGCTCAGCTTTAGTGACAGAAGGAAAGAGCCGGTCAACACCCCAAGGGGAGGGGCTCAGGCCCCATTCCCGTTCCCCGTGGCTCCTCACCACCTGCCTCCTGCAGCCTCCCCCAGGGTGAGCCCACGTGGCCCCCGTGACCCTGGCAGAACGGGCTTCCTCTCCTCCCCTCTCCCTAGAACCAGGACAGGGTGAGGGCTGGGTGCAGACACATCAACCACCAGAGAGACCCAGAGCCCCCACGGCCTTATAAGCCGGCCTGTATTCCAGGAGCTTAACAAGTTACACTCTCATATACGGATTTCACCCTGTGTTTGCGGGAATGTTTTATTAGCATTTAAATGAGAGTGTCACTGGGAGCTTGCAGGTAATGCTGGTCCCCTGACTGGGCCTGCTGGGTCAGATCCGTTTGTTTGTGAGCAAAATGGTCTTTTTTTGTTTGTTTGTTTGTTTTTAGAAGTGTGGGGGATTTTATTATTTAAAGATTTTTATTTATTTATCTTTAGAAGGGAAGGGTAGGAGAGAGGGAGAGGGAGAGAAATATCAATGTATGGTTGCCACTTGTGTTTCCCATGCTGGGAACTGATCTGCAACTCAGGCATGTGCCTTGACTGGGAATCAAACCTCGATCCTTTGGTTCACAGGCCTGCAATCAATCCACTCAGCTACACCAGCCAGAGCGCAAAACGGTCTTTTCACAAGTCTCTCCTAAAGTATTTTAGGAACACTAAATATTACAATATACCCCACTTCTATTATTATGAAATTATTCCTGCAAATTTTGTTTGATATTTGATATAGTTAAATTCCAGATGACAATCTCTCCTAAATCAACCTTCATAAACCAAGGAAGCTTCAGAAACAGGTTTAAAAAGCTCAGGTCATCGATGAAAACTGTGACTTGATTACTTTTATTTCTTGTTTTTAAATTGAAAACTACAACCGCAAGTTGAGAGGATTTCCATGACTGACATGAATATCGATGCCCTGAGACCACACCTGTTTAGAAGTGGCTTCCAGAGACACTGCGCCCAGCCCCCGGGCCGCCTCCCCTGGCGCCGGGACAGGTGAGGGGCTGCAGGCGCCGCATGCGCACCAGGTCCCCGGGGCGCCCGGCACTGGGCTGCGAGGGGAGAAGCAGAGTGGGGAATTGTCCTTTACGAACAGTTCCCAACTTTGTTAGAAAATCTTCGACAACCTTTATATCGAGGCAACTCAAAATGAATTTAAAAGAAGAAAGCATGACATCTCGTATACTGGAAATACACGTATCGGTGTGTGGTTGTTTTCTGTAATGTTCATTGCATCATTGGAATCCCGGACTGGTTCTATGAACAGAAAAATGATATATTGGGTGTTTGATGAAATTTAAATCAAACTTGCCGATTAGTTTATATTATTTTACCAAAGTTAGCTTCTTAGGTTTTAAATAAGACCCTAGTGTTGCAAGCATGTAATGGTAGGAGAAATGTGGATGAAAGTTCTGCAAAGATTTTTTTATAGTAACTTTCTTCTGTACGAGCTGCGAGGGCAGCCGCCCTGTGAGGACTGTGGTGGCCCCGGGGACTGGCCTTGTCAGTGGTGAGTGGGTGGGGAGCGCAGGTGACGGGGTGCGCATCGCAGTCGGGCTCCGGATGGCTGAGAATACTCCTGTCAGGTGTGTGCTGAGGCGCCTGAGGCCCTTGGGGTGCACTTCCCCACTGCAGGGGCTGCTGGTCCCCAGTTGAAGGACAGAGCTGCATCTGACACCACAGGGGGGGAGGGGGAGGTGTGCTCAGCCGAGAGACAGCACAGGCAGGAATAGAAAGGCGAGGCCTGTCCCTGGGGCTGGGCTCCCAACAGGAAACCCTCACAACGACACCGAATGTTTCCACCTGAAAGAATCACCCAAATAGAGCTCTGACCAGCTAGGAACTAACGGGGCTCCCTGGAAACTTCAGTCCTCAGAAGTGACTCAGAGAGGTCAGGTACCAGCAATAGACCCAGGGGCCTGACAGATGGAAACTCAACTCTCTCGTAGTCCTTTAACATCTGGGAACACAGCCTTCAGGTAGCTCCATGGAGGTCATTAGTGACCTGAGAAAATTAATGATTCATCCCAGAGTCACAGAAGGGACCTGCTCATTCTACTGCCCTGGGTGGTGACATCAGAATGAGCCATCTACAAACAGCAGAGCCCTCCTAGGAGAGCTGCAGGTGTGATGTGAGTTGGAGGTTGTGCTTCCTCAAACCAGCAGGGGGCGCTGGTGGACTGGACCTCAGAGCTCCTGGCTCTGGGCCAGGCAAGCTGGGAAAGGGCTTTACTGGCCCTTGCACACTTGGGCAGGCAGCGCCCTCAGTGAGGGGTGACTGCCCTGCACCTGGTCCCCAGGAGCCACATGGGCACTCAGCTGTGACTCACACACTTGCCTCCTATCTCGCCCTCCTCCCCTCATGTAGTCACTGTCCAGGCCTGATTCACAGGACAACGTGGGTGGACAATCACACAACAAAAATAAATTTCCTTGACAAAAATGTGCGCTCCGGCTGTCCTTGGGCACAGGGTAGGAGACTCCAAGGCAGGGACAGTCTCGATGTCAACAACGAGGCCCCAGCTGGCAGAGCTCCGGGGCTTCCCCACCATGGCCTGGGTTCCTCTGTCATGTCCCCACTGCCTGCAGGAGGGGTTTGCTCCCGGGGACCCTGAGAGGACAGGAGCGGGGAGGCACTGGCACTGCTTTTTCCTGCTGCCATCCATCGGGGAGCAGCTGGGGGGTCGCCCCACTTCTTCTGCCACTTTGTAGCCCTGCTTCCAGTCCAGGATTCGATGGTGCTGTCCCTGCTAGAGAGAGAGAGAGAATGTCACCTAAATTAATGCTTTCATTCCAGCAAATCAAGGAAGATTACTGCAAAAGAATTATTGGAGAATTACCCAAAGTATCTCATTTTTTATTATACCTGATATTTTCACAAACTATTCAACGTATGAGCAAGAAAAATCCACGTCTCATCAGGAAAACTTCCCCTTCACCCGCAGGGAGGATTTGGGCTGAGGCTAGAATATATTCACCTCTCTGGGTGACCATGGACCTGGATTTGGGGAGAGCAGACGTGAAGTGTCCAAGGTCCGCCTGCAGCAGGGAGTCTCTCGGAGGCGAAAGCACCTCATGAAGGAAAGCCCTCCCTGAGTCAGGCGGTGTCCCCCAGGACCCACAGGGGGCGCTGCTCTGTCTCCTTCATGTGTGGGAGGGGCTCCTGGGGCCCCGGAGTGTCCCCACACCCAGCCTGTCACTCCCTCCATCCCACACTGGCTCCTCATCCTTAAAAGGACCCGTGGTGTCTGGACAAAGCCTGACACATCTGTGGGAGCGGCAAAACTCAGGGTCATTTGCTGCTACACTTGCAAGTGTATTGATGAAGAAGTTGGTAATAAATGCAATCACCTCTTTCCCTCCTCGTTGAAGGTGTTATTTCTTACTAGTCTGTCCTTTCTCCTTCACTTCAAGGGTGTCATGACCTATCGGACTGGTATGAGTCACACCTTCAACTCTCTAATTATTTTTCTTCTGTCTTAACACTCTTCCTAATCTCCAAGTACAGTGGGTGTACACTTCTAATTTCTCTCCATGCCATCACAGATACAGTTGAATAATGGGAGAAATAATTCAGTGTATTTTGTCTCTTGTCAGCTCAGGTCTCAAACACATTTGAAAGGAAAGGAAAAATGAGCATTCAAGTTCTCTTCCACATACGATTTACTTGGAACGTTGAAATGAGCCCCAAAGCCGGATGTCACTTCACACCGACACACCCACTGTGTGCATCGTCTTTCCCGCAGGGGAGACCTCTGGGTCCTGCCCGACCTCTTCCGTCCCAGATCCCCGTCCGCCCTCCCCTCCCTCTGCCCACAGCCCAGGGCAAAGGGAAACGGACCTTCGAAAGGTTCCATCATGTTCACACGAAAGCACGGTTAACAGTTTTTTCTATTTCTGATGATGAGACGTAGTTTCCTACTTTGTATGTCTGACGTTGTGCAGTATCCCAGGACTTCACGGTGCCTTTTCTTATGATCTTCAGTGAAAATGAAGCTGCTCCATGTAATTGCTCGCTCCTCAGCCCAGAGGAGAGCCGCCCTCCCTCCCCGCTGGGCGGGGCAGCCCTGTGTCCACACTCAGCCTTGGTCGGCTCCTTCGCTGCGGCTGCTGGGTCAGGGTGGGTCAGGGAAGGCCCTGTCCCTCCACAAACACAAACTCTATGGTTTCCCCGTGGACTTCCTGTAGGAGGAGAAAGTACCTGCTACCTCCCTCAAATAACACAAGAATGGTTTTCCGTGAAGGAGGAAGAAATGTTTTCATCTGAGGGACGAGGTGAGATTTGAGATGAACTAGATCGCTGGGACAGGAGGTAAACAAAGTCATGTCAGCATGCACGCCACAGCCGATTGACAAAGACCACCAGGGAGGTGGGGGAACTGATTTGGTGACAGAGGTCAACACTCCTTATTGAGGAACTTAGTCACCATGCAGTCACTTGCATGACTGTGGTCACAGCATCTGCCCATATGCAGATCTCCCCAGGAGACATCACAGGGACACTGGCCTGATAGGAGAGAGGAAGCTGATTTGCATGAAGCACCGCCTCCTCCTTCTAATGGGCCTGGGAGGCATGAAATGGCCGAAGGACACCACCCTCCAGCCTAGGACCCAGAGGAGGCCGTGTCCTGTGAGTGTCCCCACCATGGCCTGGACGGTGCTCCTGCTAGGGCTCCTCGCTTACACCTCAGGTCAGAGGAAGGGACTCTGCATTCTTGGGGGACACTGCATAGCAGGGTCTCTGGGGTGATCTTGTCTCTCATAACAACAGCCCTGTTTTTCCTGTTGCTGTTAGGTGTGGATTCTCAGACCGTGGTCACCCAGGAGTCGTCACTGTCCGTGTCTCCAGGAGGGACGGTCACACTCACCTGTGGCTCTAGCTCTGGGTCAGTCTCTACTGGTAGCTACCCTAACTGGTTCCAGCAGACCCCAGGCCAGGCTCCCCACTTGTTCATCTACAGCACAAACAACCGGGCCTCTGGGGTCCCTGAGCGATTCACCGGATCCATCTCTGGGAACAAAGCCACCCTCACCATCTCGGGGGCCCAGCCTGAGGACGACGCTGAGTACTACTGTATTCTGTGGCACAGTGACCATCACCACAGTGTCAGATGCAGAGGAGGAAGTAAGACGTAAACTCTGGGTTCAGCCACAGCTCCGCCCCTTGCTGTGTGTGCAAAGCTGAACAGAAGCCCTCGAAAGTGTGTCCGGTGAGTGAGAGGTGTGAACCTCTGGATGTCAGAAGGCGGACAACCACCCAGACAGCCTATGCCCCACCTCCTGGTGCTCACGCCCTGGTGTGACTCCTGCCTTGAGTGTGGGCTGCCCTGCGTGGGGACTGAGCTGGGGGCTGTCAGGGGGACAATGAGAAGGTGTGAGCACACCCTGGCCGAGGGCCAGCGGGAGCTTGTTTGGGCTGCACTTGGACAGGCTGAGTGACAGACAAACCGTCAGCTCCAGAGCTCTTCCAGACACTGTCACCCAGGTGCGGAGAGCACAGGGACCTCCTGGGAAGGGGGACCGAGAGGGGAACGAGCGCTCTGGAGATGTCACTCAGCAGCACAGTGGGGGTCCCAGGGTCAGAGAGCTGCAAGGGCAGCAGCCCTGTGAGGACTGTGGTGGCCCCGGGGCTGGTCTTGACCGTGGTGAGAGGGTGCGGAGGGCAGGTGACAGGGTGTGCCACCCATTCGGCCTCCGAATGGCGGAAAATAATCTCCTTCGTGTGCCATTTCCCTCAACCGGATGAGTAAAAAGTTAATTTAACACTCAGAATGGCAGCCTGCTGTTAAGCGGTGATAACAGAAAGACCCACACACAGAGGCCATCAAACACGCAGACACACACTGATGCTGATTCTGACTCAAACGTGTCAGAAAGAGGACACAGCAGGCCGCCAGCTCTTCGGGGGACAGGGGAGCGGACGGAGCAAAAATGGAAAACTCGAGATGGCTCATGGACACCAACAGCAGTGCGGTGACTGTGGGGTTGACGGGGGTAGAAAGGGTATGAGAGGGATACATTTTAATGGAAGGAACACAGTGAAGTAAATTTGTGTAAACCAGAGGCCTTGGAGACATTTGCAGGGTGTTAGCCAGGACAAGGGGCCACTGCCCACTGCTTCCCTGGTTGCAAGTCTCATGGGGGCCCTTAGCGTTTAGGAGAAAGAGCGGAGACACGAGGCCTAGGCTCGCTCCAGCGAGATGGCCCCAGGGAGCCCCTTCCTGAGGGTTTTCATCTCAGCAGAAGGTCTTAACAGAATGTTAACTTTCCAGGGGTCCTGCAATGGATTGATTCATCCAAATGTGCGTCTGGAGGGCTCAGCATATTTTCTGGTGAGTTTTATTTTTAAGAACATATTGACAAGAAACCAGGACAAATGTCAGTCTGCCCCGGGACGGTCTACCAGGTGTGACCCTTTTGCTCCTCGTGTGCTTGGTGAGGGAACATAAAAGCTAGAGATTCACTAGCTGGCTGTACTTGCTCAAACTGCTTCACCTTGTTTCATGTTTTTCTCTCCATTTCCCATATTCCGCTTGTCAAGCAATATCCCCAGCTTCTTACTACCCACCCTCAGTACCCACCTCTACAGGATACCTCGCCCCCCTCCCCCACAGTGGTTGAACCACACCTGTGATGTATAAACGCCTAACCCGTGACTATGGACCTGGTGCTCCGTCGTGACCTGGAGTGTAGTCTGGACCCCAGCACCACCAGGGGCACGGAGGAGAGGCCACTGCTTCCATCAGGGCTGGGGTCCACGTTGGGCGTCTGTGCCTCCATTCCTGCAGAGCTGGTCTCTGTGGCTTCTCACGTCACCACAGGGAGATGAGGAGTATTAATCCAGGGACACAAGAGAAATCCTAACATGTCCAAGGTCAGCACCTCTGGGACCTATATCTGAAGAGGAAAGTGACGAAACTGGCAGGGACAGTTATCTTTGACTATCAGGACCTGGTGGCGCTGCTGGTACAAAAAGGGGGTGAGAAATGCTGAGCTTGGCTTTGGAGAGTCTCTTCTCCCCAATTGTGATGGGAAGAGAACAGCTACACAACATCAAACACACGTCCTCAGAAGGGAGTGCATTTGAGCACAGACCCCTGGAGAATGAGGTTCTGACCCACCCTACAAGGTAGCCACCTGGACCTGGTGGTTAGAAAGGGCAGGGGAATCAACATGGGAGGTGGAGGGAGAGGACAAGTAGCATCCTTGTAGCTTGAGACCAACTGTAGCAGCACATGCTACAGTTCATCCCACAGATGAGCCCTTGCAACTTGCCCAAAAGTCCTGGGAAGAGCTGCTCATGAAACAGATGACAGAAGCTGGGTGATCTAAACGGTACAAGGGCGGACCATGGGGGACAGAGCTCTCTCCTGCCGTGATCGCTTCTCCCAGGACTGAGCATCCTTGCCCAGTGGCAGAGGGTTGCCATCCAACAGCTCTGAGCTGACACTGCCAGAGTCTCAGTTTGGACAAGAGACCCCCTCTGATCTCCGGGGAAAGGGCACTCAGGATGTGAGCTGAGAGATGTGAAGAGTGGAATGGAATGAGACTCAGCTGTTCAGGGTTAACAATCACTTGCAAACAGGACCCATCTGTGTTTTTTACAGACTACAGATGGCGCAGGAGACAGGCATCAGTTCATGGCAGGCCCCTGGATACCTTGAATGAGGCACTGAAGGTTTTTATTTAATCGTGATGGGGAGGCAAGGATAGGAGTTTTACCATCGGAGAGGGGCTTCATCATATGCATACGTTTCAACTATCACTGATGATAATCATGCAAACACTTAAAGGGAAGGAAAGGGTGCACGGCACCGGACCGAGATGCTGTGCGTGGCCCTGGTGAGTGAGACGGGACGTGCTCGGAGCCCCCTGGAGCACCGCAGCGGGGACAGGGGACCAGGACACGCTGTGGGAGGCCCTTGAGACCAGCACTGCCCGTCCTTTGTGGGGCTCGTGTCTCTCGGCCGTCAGGGGATGCCTCCAGATCTGGGGGGGATCACGGGCCTAGTGGGGATTCCAGCCCCGTGGGCACATTTGTGATGACAGTGACTCTTTCATCACTGTGGCATTATCCGGTGGTGTAGAAGCTCCGTGGGACCTGAGATTTTAAATGTTTTCATGTTTGTTACCAGTGTGTCTACAGATCCAGATCACAGGCTGGCATTAGGGGCAAACTCACACACTTCTCTTGAGTGAATATATCTGGGCCCCTAAATGTGTAATCTCGGAGAAGGAGCAGATCCGAGGCCCACGGAAAGACTTCTGCTTTCTGGACATTTTGGCATGAGGGGTCTGAGTTTGTTCTAGAGGAAGTGTGAAATATTTGAGCCCCAGGGTCTCCAAAGCAGGAAAGTGCAAAGAATGTGAGTCCTCGTCTTCTTAATTAACTGTTAGGTAAGGTGCTGGTCCCAGGGCTCGGGAAGGTGACATCACAAGGGACCTGGATCCAGGGGCTCACTCGGGAAAGACCGACAGGTTGTGATGAGTCGTCAGGACCTGAATGAAGAAGCACAGGGACAGGAGGAGTGCGGGGGAGGCCGTGAGGACCACGGACGCCCTCCGTGAGCCGATACAGTGCCGGGTGGGGGTCGGCAGGGTGAATGTGCACTGGTGTCTCCCGTCACTAAGGTCCAGGAGTGGAATCATTTGTCCACACGTGTTACGTACAGAGAACCACGTGACCCACGAAACTCTAGTATCCAGCTCCACATCCCAAAGGTCACGAAAATCCATGGTGGGAAAGTTCTTCACAGAAGGGAAGATGGGTTTGTGCGCACTGCATCCACCGAGGAGAAGTTTCTGCAAAGCGAGGCAAGGGCAAAAAAGCCATGAATGAGAAGGTGAGAATTTCTGTCACAGTCTGGACAGCATTTCACCCAGCGTGTCGTTCCGTGAACCTCAGAGCTGCACCACGAGGACCCATTTTCCGTCCCTCGCTTTCAATCAGCTCATCGATTGCATGGGCCAGCCCTTGGGATCATGGAACATAAGTAAGTGATGTGATAGTCATTGGAATTAACTGCTTTAATGCACAAGACTTTTGGAACATTAAAACGTATGTACATATTAAAGCATAAATCTATAGTATATGCGTGAGTAGGACAAAACGCGCAAAATAAATATGGCAGCATATGCAGAATACTGCAAATACAGAAAAAGAAAAATCAGTTCTTGGTGTAAAGAAGTACATACACTGGTAAATGCTAAGCACACCAGGGTGTTAGTTCTTCACAAATCCCTGGATAGTCTCTGTTCCCTATCAAAGTTCTCAAGCTTTGCCCTGATTTGAATATGCCACCAAGCTCACTTTCTGGAAAATTCCCTCCACACTCTTTTTACTGCCCTCCATTGTCTGACACTAGACTTCATGATATGCGGGCGCTCTTAATATTTTCTACAACACTCTGGGGAGGCTGACGTCTGAAATAGCAATATGTACAAGTTTTCACTTACCGTAGACCAGACCTCGTTCTGGCAGTGAAAAGAAGTAGGGGAATCACACACCACATGAGTGACCATCAATATCTACACGTGAGACCCTGGATGTGTGGATAGAGACAGCCACCTGGTGAGCTGCAGAAACCAGCTGAGCACTCAGGGCTCTGGGCCATGACCAGCAGGGGGCGCTCCTGGATCGCCCAGCAGCCTCTAAACAGTTGCTCAGTGAGGATCATTCTCTCAAAGGAATGTGGGCCTGGGGGCTGGGCACTGTGCTCACTGATGGAGACTCAGCAGCTGTGTCCTCTCAGGCCTGGCAGAGTGCACTGAGCAGAGACCTTTGAGTGGTCTCAGCAGGTGCTTCTCCCAGGGCTCTCCCCAGGGATGAAGCAAACCCCCATCCTCCTCAGCTGTTGTCTAAACTGATCTCCAGCCCCAGGGCTCAGGGAGGGGCTGGGCAGCCCCTGGATGGACACACATTTGCATGGACGGCCCCTCCCCTGGCAGAGGGTGGGGAGAAAAGGAGGCCTGGGCAGCCTAGCCCCACTGTGGGCTCAGGGGCTGTGTGCACCATGGCCTGGACCCCTCTGCTCCTTGTGCTCCTCTCTCACTGCGCAGGTAGGCACAGGCTTAAGGGTCCCAGGACATCTACTGAGCTCGTGTCTTTCTTTACTTGCCCAGAGTCTTGAGAAACTTGACCCTGAGTACCTGCTCCATCAACCATGAATGTGCCTGTTAACAGGTTCCCTCTCCCAGCCTGTGCTGACTCAGCCTTTCCCTCTCCGCATCCCCGGGAACATCGGAGACATTCAGCTGCACCCTAAGAAGTAAGTGGACTGAATGTTGGCGCCTACGACACAGACTGGTGCCGGCAGCAGTCACGGAGCCCTTCCCAGCATCTCCTGCCCTACCTCCCAGACTCAGACAAGGGCCAGGGCTCTGGGGCCTGCAGGAGCTTCTCTGGATCCAGGGACACCTCGGCCAGAGCAGGGCCCCTGCGCATCTCTGGGCTGCAGCCTGAGGACGAGGCTGGCCTTGCTGTCGTGTCCATTCCAGCAGCCCTGTTGCTCCCACACTGCTGAGAGCCACAGGTTGGTGAGACTGAAGGTGCCTGTGCTCCGCTCCCCCAACCAGGGAACCTCACCCCTGCTCTGCCTGGGATCAAGGTTCACTTGGGGGTGACATCCCTTGTCACTTCTGCAGACAGGACCTGAGGTTTCTCTGAAGAGCAAATCAGGCCTTTCCCTCATCTCTCATTTGGACTGACTGTCACCTCTATGTCTCAGCTGTTCTTCTTCTCAGGCAAAAGTTTTCTCAGAGAGAAAAACCTCCCAGTGGAGACGCTGCAGGTGGGGACAGCGGTTGGACTGGCCGTGTCCGGCTCCGAGTCCAGGGGAGACTCAGTGATGTTTCCTCCGCCAACGCCTTAATTGGGGCTTTGAGATGCAAGAACAACACGTAGAGATGAATACCAATGTACCCGCTCCCAGTAAACCACAAAAATTAACAAGAAAACTCAACACTAACAATAAAATTTGAAAAGTTCTAATGCCAACAAAAACAAGAAATACTTAAAGATAAATCTACAAACTGAAATTGTTATTTAATGAGAGATACAAACTATTTCTGAGATGCGTGAAGGAGACCTAAATAAATGAACACACATCCAGTCAATGGTCAGACACTCAGTGTCCACGTGACCTGCCCGCATCTGAGGGAGGAGAGGCGTATGGAGTTGGCTTGAAATTAGGAGACCTAGTCAGCGGGACAAAGCAGAGCTGACCCCTCCCTCCCAGTTCCTCCCCAGCTCAAGGCTGCCTGAGCACCCTGGGCCCCAGGGACACAGTACAGGGTGCTGAGATGCCAGGTGAGGACACAGGTGTGGGAGGGACTCCAGTCACAGAGCAGATGGAACCCCTGGCTGGGTACCTGGACCTTCAGGTGTGAGGTCACGGACAGGAGGGTTGCTGGAAGGGGAAGTTTGGGGACTGAAGCCAGGAGGCCTCTTAATGGGACAGGAGGGGATGGGGGTGGCCTACATTTCCTGTGACATTGCGGAGCCTGCTCCGGGATAAAGTGGGTCCATGAATGAGACGCTCTGACACCTGACACTGTCAGGACCACGGGGACTCCTGGGAGTCCCTGAGTCTGTGGGCACTAACTGTGCCCCCACCCCTCCCACACACCCCACCGCTATCCACCAGCTGAGGGTGGGGGCTGGGCGGTGGGGCAACAGGAGCTAGTGCTCCCCAATCTGATCCTGTGTCACACCCCCTGTGAACGTCTCAATGAGCCCAGATTTGAGGTCTCCTTCTGTTGCACTGGGAGCCGCAGACCCACTGGAGGTGCCATGGCAATCGTCCCCAAAACTCCAGGCAGGGCCCCAGCTTTCCTACCTGAGACAGCACAGAGGGACCATCCAGGGGTTCGAGCTTGATTGTGCTGACCCAGGTGTGTCACCAGAACCTGTGTGATCACCTCTGGGCTCCAGTCTGAGGCTCAGGCTGATGCTCACCACCAGAGAGACGGACACAACCCCAGTGCCACAGAGAGCTCCTGCTCCACGGGGACACGTCATCACATCTGCCCCTCCTCTCCTGCCTGACCCATCTCTCCCTTGTCCCTGCCCCGGAACCAACACCCGCTCAGTTTTGGGCTTGTGCTGTCTCTGTGCTACTCAAGCTGGGGGCTGTCCAGGCCTCAACTCAGTCTCTCCTGAGAAAGTAAATGGAAACATCTGCTTTGAGGTCACTGGTCTCCCAACACAAACATAATTCTACTCTAACAAAAAGCAAAATTCTGGCCCAGTGGCTGGGTGGGCAGAAGTGCATCGTGTGTGACTGAGAGAACCAGGTGGACTGTGCCCAGGGCCCTGTGTGCCTCCTGGTGCCAGCCTGGGCTCCACTGATAACTCCCTGAGCTCTGAGACCTTACAGGAGCTGAGTCTCCCTGTCACCTGAGATCAGAGCTCTGAGGGCCCCTGCATCCCCAGGGCTGGGCAAAGCCCCCCATTGAGGACAGGCGCTCAGACCACCAAGTGCTCACCGTCCCAGCTCAGGGTCATGACCTCCAATGCATTTCCCTCTCCCGAAGTTTGGGTGGAGGATGTACGATAAATGTCAATCATTTGGGCATGGGTCCTGTAAACTCCAGCCTCATTTGCAGACAAAAACTTGATTCTCTGTTTTGTAAAAGCTTTTGCACTGAAAAAAAAAAATTAGACTCCAATGTCTGTATTAGACAGTCACAAGGAAATAAGGCCTCACCAGGCCGACAAAGGAGGGACAGTGGGAACCCAGAGCAGTAACGAAGAGCAGGACGCAGGATCCCAGACGACGATGCTTCTCGTGCACACACAGGGATCAAAGCCACAGCCCCTGCGGTGGGGGCTGGGGACGGACAGGAGACACTCCCCACAGCAACAGCAGGGACATGAGTGAACCTGTAAGAATGAACAGTGCACAGGTGTTCCCAGGGAGCCCTGAAATATCCGGTGACAAGCTCTGTGCTCCACGTCCGGTATTTAACTCTTCAGAGGTCATTAGTGATGTGGACAATCAGTGTCTGGCTCCCAGTCCACACTGCAGGGACCTACTCAGTGTACTGCCTTAGTCAGTGACACCAGATAACATCCAAGTGCAAAAGTCATCCCCCCAGCCCACTCCCCCACCCCCGGCCAGCAGGCTCCCGCCCCTTTGCAGGAGAGCTGGCTGGTGGCAGGAGGCCTGGAGCCTGTGGGCTGTGAAGACAGTAGGGGGTGCTGTTGCCTGGTCCTGGGAGGACTGGGTTCTGGGACAGGACCACTAGGAAAATTCTTTCCGGAATCTTCCACACTCGGGGAAGCAGTGTCCTCACAGTGCGTGACTGGCCATCACAGGGTCCCCAGGAGCTACATGAGCCCTGAGGTCTGACTCACACCCTTGCTTCACACTCATCTTCCCCTTCAAGGAGTTGTTCCCACCTGACGTGCACACAGACAGGATCGGCTGGACAGACACACAACAAAAGCAAATCTGCATGAAGCAACTCAACCCACGCGTCCTGCTGGACACAGGACGACAGACCCTTGGAGATGGGAGAGTCTCAGGTCCAACAACGAGGCCTGAGCCGGCAGAGCGCTGGGCCTTCCCCATCATGACCCAGATCCCTCTGCTCCCCACCCTCCTCACTCCCTGATTTGGAGACAGAGGTGGACTCTGCCCATTCAGTGCCTGAGTCACTCCATCTTCACTGGTCTGTGTGACATCCCAGCATCTGCCTACTTCCACATTTCCCCAGGGGACATCAGGATGACACTGTGGCACCAAGAGGGGAAGCTGATTTGCATGAAGCACCGCCTCCTCCTAATGGGTCTGGGAGGCAAGAAAAGGCCCCAAGGACACCTTCTTCCACCTCGGGAGCCTGATAAGGCCGTGTCCTGTGAGTGTCCCCACCATGGCCTGGACGGTGCTCCTGCTCGGGCTCCTCACTTACAGCTCAGGTCAGAGGAAGGGACTCGGCATTCTTGGGGGACACAACAAAGTACGGTCTCGGGGTGATCTTGTCTCTCATGACAATGTCTGTGTCTTTCCTGTTTGTTTTAGGTGTGGATACTCAGACTGTGGTCACCCAAGAGCCGTCACTGTCCGTGTCTCCAGGAGGGAAGGTCACAATCACCTGTGGCCTTAGCTCTGGCTCAGTCTCTACTGGCTACTACCCCAGCTGGTACCAGCAGACCCCAGGCAAGGCTCCCCACTTGCTCATCTACAGCACACTCTTCAGCAGAAACAACAGGGCCTCTGGGGTCCCTGAGCGCTTCACCGGATCCATCTCTGGGAACAAAGCCGTCCTGACCATCACGGGGGCCCAGCCTGAGGACGAGGCTGACTATTACTGTGCTCTGGACATGGGTAGTTATACTTACACAGTGATGTGACCCCATGGGGAAGTGCTACCAAAACCTCCTCGTGTGCTCAGAATGGCTCAGCTTTAGTGACAGAAGGAAAGATCCGGTCAACACCCCAAGGGGAGGGGCTCAGGCCCCATTCCCGTGCCCCGTGGCTCCTCTCCACCTGCCTCCTCCAGCCTCCCCCAGGGTGAGCCCACGTGGCCCCCGTGACCCTGGCAGAACGGGCTTCCTCTCCTCCCGCCTCCCTAGAACCACGACGGGGTGAGGGCTGGGTGCAGACACATCAACCATCAGAGAGACCCAGAGCCCCCACGGCCTTATAAGCCGGCCTGTATTCCAGGAGCTTAACAAGTTACACTCTCATATATTGATTTCAGCCTGTGTTTGCGGGAATGTTTTATTAGCATTTAAATGAGAGTGTCACTGGGAGCTTGCAGGTGATGCTGGCCCCCTGACTGGGCCTGCTGGGTCAGATCTGTTTGTGAGCAAAACGGTCTTTTTTTTTTAGAAGTGTGGGGGATTTTATTTTTTAAATATTTTTATTTAATTATCTTTAGAGGGGAAGGGTAGGAGAGAGGGCGAGGGAGAGAAATATCAATATATGGTTGCCTCTTCTGTGTCCCATGCTGGGAATTAATCTGCAACCCAGGCATGTGCCCTGACTGGGAATCGAACCTCGATCCTTTGGTTCACAGGCCCGTGCTCAATGCACTCAGCTACACCAGCCAGAGCGCAAAACGGCCTTTTAACAAGTCTCTCCTAAAGTATTTAGGAACACTAAATATTGCAATATACCCCCACTTCTATTATTATGAAATTATTCCTGCAAATTTTGTTTGATATTTGATATAGTTAAATTCCAGGTCACAATCTCCCCTAAATCAACCTTCATAAACCAAGGAAGCTTCAGAAACAGGTTTAAAAAGCTCAGGTCATCGATGAAAACTGTGACTTGATTACTTTTATTCCTTGTTTTTAAATTGAAAACTACAACCGCAAGTTGAGAGGATTTCCATGACTGACATGAATATCGATGCCCTGAGACCACACCTGTTTAGAAGTGGCTTCCAGAGACACTGCGCCCAGCCCCCGGGCCGCCTCCCCTGGCGCCGGGACAGGTGAGGGGCTGCAGGCGCCGCGTGCGCACCAGGTCCCCAGGGCGCCCGGCACTGGGCTGCGAGGGGAGAAGCAGAGTGGGGAATTGTCCTTTACGAACAGTTCCCAACTTTGTTAGAAAATCTTCGACAACCTTTATATCGAGGCAACTCAAAATAAATTTAAAAGAAGAAAGCATGACATCTCGTATACTGGAAATACACGTATCGGTGTGTGGTTGTTTTCCGTAAAGTTCATTGCATCATTGGATTCCCGGACTGGTTCTATGAACAGAAAAATGATATATTGGGTGTTTGATGAAATTTAAATCAAACTTGCCGATTAGTTTATATTATTTTACCAAAGTTAGCTTCTTAGGTTTTAAATAAGACCCTAGTGTTGCAAGCATGTAATGGTAGAAAAAATGTGGATGAAAGTTCTGCAAAGATTATTTTATAGTAACTTTCTTCTGTACGAGCTTCGAGGGCAGCCGCCCTGTGAGGACTGTGGTGGCCCCGGGGACTGGCCTTGTCCGTGGTGAGTGGGTGGGGAGCGCAGGTGACGGGGTGCGCATCGCAGTCGGGCTCCGGATGGCTGAGAATACTCCTGTCAGGTGCGTGCTGAGGCGCCCGAGGCCCTTGGGGTGCACTTCCCCACTGCAGGGGCTGCTGGTCCCCAGTTGAAGGACAGAGCTGCATCTGACACCACAGGGGGGGAGGGGGAGGTGTGCGCAGCCAAGAGACAGCACAGGCAGGAATAGAAAGGTGAGGCCTGTCCCTGGGGCTGGGCTCCCAACAGGAAACCCTCACAACGACACCGAATGTTTCCACCTGAAAGAATCACCCAAATAGAGCTCTGACCAGCTAGGAACTAATGGGTCTCCCTGAGAAGCTTCAATCCTCAGAAGTGACTCAGAGCGGTCAGGTACCAGCAATAGACCCAGGGGCCTGACAGATGGAAACTCAACTCTCTCGTAGTCCTTTAACATCTGGGAACACAGCCTTCAGGTAGCTCCATGGAGGTCATCAGTGACCTAAAAAAATTAATGATTCATCCCAGAGTCACAGAAGGGACCTGCTCATTCTACTGCCCTGGGTGGTGACATCAGAATGAGCCATCTACAAACAGCAGAGCCCTCCTAGGAGAGCTGCAGGTGTGATGTGAGTTGGAGGTTGTGCTTCCTCAGACCAGCAGGGGGCGCTGGTGGACTGGACCTCAGAGCTCCTGGCTCTGGGCCAGGCAAGCTGGGAAAGGGCTTTACTGGCCCTTGCACACTTGGGCAGGCAGCGCCCTCAGTGAGGGGTGACTGCCCTGCACCTGGTCCCCAGGAGCCACATGGGCACACAGCTGTGACTCACACACTTGCCTCCTATCTCGCCCTCCTCCCCTCATGTAGTCACTGTCCAGGCCTGATTCACAGGACAACGTGGGTGGACAATCACACAACAAAAATAAATTTCCTTGACAAGAATGTGCCCTCCAGTTTTCACTGGGCACAGGGTAGGAGACGCCAAAGCAGGGAGTCTCTCAGAAGCAAAAGCACGTCATGAAGGAAAGTCTTCCCTGAGTCAGGCTGTGCCCCAGGACCCACAGGGGGCGCTGCTCTGTCTCCTTCATGTGTGGGAGGGACTCCTGGGGCCCCGAAGTGTCCCCACACCCAGCCTGTCATTCCCTCCATCCCACACCGGCTCCTAATCCTTAAAAGGACCCGTGGTGTCAGGGGAAAGCCTGACACATCTGTGCGAGTGGCAAAACTCAGGGTCATTTGCTGCTACACTTGTAAATGTATTGATGAAGAAATTGGTAATAAATGCTTTCACCTTTTTCTGTTATCCAATCAGTTGTTATTTCTTCCTAGTCTGTCCTTTCTCCTTCACTCCAATGCTATGTAATGAAACTGTGTCCACCCTCAGCCTTGGTCGGCTCCTTCACTGAGGCTGCTGGGTCAGAGCTGAGTGAGGGGAGACCCTTTGACTTCACTCACCAGATGCAAACTCTGGATTCCCAGAGGACTCCCTGTAGGAGGAGGCAATGTCTGCTACCTCCTTCAAATAGGACAAGAATGGTTTCCACCCGAGGAAGAAGAAATGTTCTAATCTAAAGGACAGAGTGAGATTCGTGATGAGCCAGATCGCTGGGGCCACAGGTAAACACAGTCATCTCATCGTGCAGGCTACATCCCTTTCACAAAGACATTGAGCACTAATGCCACCAGGGAGGAGGAACTGATTTGATGACAGAGGTCAACACTCCGCATTCAGGGCAATAGTTGCAGTGCAGTCATCGGTGTTGTAAGGCAGCAGAATCTTTCTCTCTGCAGATTTCCCAGGGGACATTAGGATGACACTGTGTCAGGACAAGAGAGAGGAAGCTGATTTGCATGAAGAACCTCCTCCTCCTAATGGGTCTGGGAGGCATGAAAAGGCACCAAGGACACATCCATCCACCTCAGGAGCCTGAGGAGGCCGTGTCCTGTGAGTGTCCCCACCATGGCCTGGATGGTGCTCCTGCTCGGGCTCCTCACTTACAGCTCAGGTCAGAGGCAGAGTCTCTGCATTCTTGGGGGACACTGCAAAGCAGGGTTTCAGGGTGATCTTGTCTCTCATAACAATGCCTCTGTCTTTCCTGCTGGTTTTAGGTGTGGATTCTCAGACTGTGGTCATCCAGGAGCCATCACTCTCTGTGTCACCAGGAGGGACGGTCACACTCACCTGTGGCCTTAGCTCTGGCTCAGTCTCTAGAAGTAACTACCCCAGCTGGTACCAGCAGACCCCAGGCAAGGCTCTCCGCACGCTCATGTACAACACAAATAACCGCCCCTCTGGGGTCCCTGAGCGCTTCTCCGGATCCATCTCTGGGAACAAAGCCACCCTCACCATCACGGGGGCCCAGCCTGAGGACGAGGCCTATTATTACTGTGCTCTCCCTTACAGCAGCCCTTACGATTTGCACAGTTCTCCAGAGTCACAGGGAAGTGAGACTAAAACCTCCCTGGGCTCCTCCTGCCGGGGAACCTCGCCCCTGCTCTGAGTGAATCCAAGCCTAACGCAGGGCTCACATCTGCCGTCACTTCTGCAGACAGGACCTGAGCTTCCTCTCAACAGCAACCTGGTCTTTCCCTCGTGCTCACTGAGACTCACCATCGCCATTATGTCTCGGCTGTTCCTGTCCCAGAGGCAGAGAGCTCTTGTCAGGGACAAAAACCTCCCAGTGCAGACGCTGCAGGTGTGGGCAGCGGTTGGTTCCGGCCGAGCCTGGCTCTGAGTCCAGGGGAGACTCCGGGATGTTTCCCCTCTAAATGCTTTAATTGTTGCTTTCAGATTAAAAAAAAAAAGTGGCATGCATAAAGGAATACCAGTGTACATGCTAGCAGTAAACCATCAAAAAGTAAAAAGAAAACTTTTAAACTAACCATAAAATTAATAAAATTATAATGGCATCCAAAGAAAGAAATACTTACAGATAAAACTGAAAAACAAAATTGATGTAAAATGAGAATCACAAACTATCTTAAGATACATGAAGGAGACCTAAATAAATGAAGACATGTTTAGTTTAAGGTCAGACACTCAGTATCAATCATCTGCAAATGTATTTATATATTTGTGGCCAGAATTTGAGTGACAATCACTTGTGATGAATGAATCGGTAGAAAATCTCAGCAAAGAAGCAGAAACTGTAGAAAATCACAGAGGGCGTTAGAGCCCTGGGAAAACACTGCCCCATGTCCCCGTGACCTGCCTGCTTCTGAGGGAGGAGAGGCGTATGGGGTTGGCTTGAAGGTAGGAGACCAAATCAGGGGATAAAAGCAGAGCCTGTCCCTTCTCTTTCAGTCCCTGAGCTCAAGGCTGCCTGAGCACCCTGGGCCCCAGGGATGCAGTACAGGGTGCTGAGATGCTGGATGAGGACACAGGTGTGAGAGGAACTCCAGGCACAGAGTGGCCCAGACCTGTGGCTGGGTACCTGCGCCTTTAGGTGTGAGGTCATGGACAGGAGGGTTCGTCCAAGGGCAAATGTGGGGCCTGAGATCAGGAGGTCTCTTGATGGGACAGTAGAAGATGGGGGGTGGTCTACATTTCCTGGGGCATCGCCCAGCCTGCTCCAGGGTAAAGTGGGTCCAGGGATGAGACACTCTGACAGCTGACACAGCCCAGGACCACATGGACTCCTGGGAGTGGATCCCTGGGTCTATAGGCACTGACTGCGCCCACACCCCTCCTGCAGCTCTCCAACACCCCAGGGTGGGGGCTGGCTGGTGGGGCAGCAGGTGAGAGTGCTACCTAATCTGTTCCTGTACTGCATCCCCTGTGGAGCCCTCGAACAGTCCCGATTTGAGGTCACCTGCTCCTACAGAGGGATCTGCAGACCCACTGGAGGTGCCATGGCAATGGTCCCCACGGCCCCCAGGCAGGGCCACCAGCTTTCCTACCTGAGACAGCCAGAGGCACCTTCTAGAGTTCGAGCTTGATCGTCCTGACCCAGGTCTGTGACCAGAACCTGTGTGATCACCTCTGGGCTCCAGTCTGAGGCTCAGGCTGATACTCATCCTTAGAGAGACAGACAGAACCCCAGTGCCACAGAGAGCTCCTGCTCCACGGGGACACGGGATCACATCTGCCCCTCCTCTCCTGTCGGATCCATCACTGCCCTGTCCCTGCCCCAGAACCAACACCCGCTCAGTTTTGGGCTTGTGTTGTCTCTCTGCTACTCAAGCTGGGGGCTGGCCAGGCCTCAACTCAGTCTCTCCTTAGAAAGTAAATGGAAATATCTGCTTTGGGGTCACTGGTCTCCCAACACAGACGTAATTTTTTTTCTAACAAGAGGCAAAATTCCAGCCCAGTGGCTGGGTGGGGAGGAGGGCAGAAGTGCATCGTGTGTGACTGAGAGAACCAGGTGGCCCGTGCCCAGGGCCCTGTGTGCCTCCTGGTGCCAACCTGGGCTCCACTGATAACTCCCTGAGCTCTGAGACCTTACAGAAGCTGAGTCTCCCGTCACCTGAGATCAGAGCTCTGTGGGGCCCCTGCATCCCCAGGGCTGGGCAAAGACCCCCATTGAGGAGAGGCGCTCAGACCCCTGAGTGAGTGCTCACCATCCCAGCTCAGGGTCATGACCTCCAATGCGTTTCCCTCTCCCGTAGTTTGGGTGGAGGATGTCGGATAAATGACAGTCATTTGGGCATGGATCCTGTAAACTCAAACCCATCACCTGACAGAAACTTGATTCTCTATTCTTTATTAATCTTTCACTGAGGGAACAATTATTTGGACTCTAATGTCTGAAATGTATTGGACAGTCACAAGGAAATAAGGCCTCACCAGGCCGACAAAGGAGGGACAGTGGGAACCCAGAGCAGTAACGAAGAGCAGGACGCAGGATCCCAGACGACGATGCTTCTCGTGCACACACAGGGATCAAAGCCACAGCCTCTGCGGTGGGGGCTGGGGACGGCAGGAGACCCTCCCCACAGCAACAGCAGGGACATGAGTGAACCTGTAAGAATGAACAGTGCACAGGCGTTCCCAGGGAGCCCTGAAATATCTGGTGACAAGCTCTGCACTACACATCCATTAATCTCAACTTGCAATGCACAAAATGAAGAAAGAGTAAATTAATTTTGCTGACAGGTTGGTTGTAAGCAGAACAGGTTAAGATGGAATTAACTCATATCTAAAAACAAACTCATAGCCTTCACGAATGTGTTAGATCAGTTACTTTCAAACTTTAAAATGAACTGGGATCATGTGAGTATCTAGTAAAATGTGGATTCTGAATCCTTGGGTCTTGAATCGAACCTAGGATTCTTCGTTTCTGAAACCTCCCTGCCGAAAAAATTGACATGAATGTTTTACATTAAATCCATAGGCATGCTGTGAAATAAGACAGGAAGCTATTTTCAGACACGAAACAGAGTGAAATTACCAACAGAGAGGAACGTGCTTTGATTAAAGAAGAACCACATGGTCCCCAGATCCCAGACCCAGGGGCCTCCTGTCCCGGTAGAAGCCGTCCTGCTCTTTCCTCCTCTCTCTCCTCCCATACGTCATTTCTAGGACTTTCCCTCCTTAACCAATGCTTCTCAGGTCCTGGCTCTGACCTAGATTGGTGCCTGGCTCCCCAAACCCCCCAGGAAGAAGAACAGAGGCCTCCCGCTGTGGAGCAGGCCGCATTCCGAGAGCAGCCACGGGGACCCACTGTGACCCAGGCAGAGGCGGCGAGGAAAACCCTCACGGCTGGTCTGCCCTGGACCCGTGTCCTCCCAACGGGCGTGACTTCCCATTTAGCCCCCCTCTCTGCGATGGGAACTTCACTTTCCCGGGTACTTTCCAGCACCTCTCTGTGAGAATGGTGCATCTCTGCCTACCCTACCTGGTCTTGGTCCAGAGCACATGTCTTCATGTGTTACATTTCCTCAGGGACTTCTTGAAATCTGAGGGTTTATCCATCAATACAGGTGGTTGCTGAGATTCACATGCTCCCTGACGGGCTTTAATTTCCAAGCTGTTCGGCCATCGCAGGTACACTCATAGTGCAAACAGCATCGTCAGCTCCCCGGTCCCCGCCCACCCTGTGGTTCTTGGTAGGCTAGGGCTCACAGGAGGCTATTTCACTGGTGCAATGTTCTCTCTGCTATCAACAGAAATACTAGCATCTCCAAAAATTAGAGGGCAGAGAGGCCTCTTATTGTTAGTAAGAAGGTGGATAAAATTAGGGCAGCAATCAGAGGGAACGAACACACACAACGCAACACACAACGCAACACACAACGCAACACACAACGCAACACACAACGCAACACACAACGCTTGGGCGTGGCTGCTAGCGCGCAGCATTCCTGGGGACAAGGCAGACCGTAACCACCAAAGCGAATCTCACTCTCTACAGCCAAATTATGAACACTGGATGCGCAGAGGACTGAGGGTAGCCAGACTAATAATGTTGTTTTTTATTGCCTAGTTTATTGACTTGACCCATTTTTCAAGCCTGGAAACTTCTGAAATTTGTGGTGGAAACCAGTAAGGTAGTCACCACCTGACTGAAGTATATGGTAGTGATTCTCCCACTGCTGCCCTAAAGGGACCCCTGGTCGTTGAATGTACCATTGAATGTACCCGGCGGCAGGGAGGAAATGTCCAAATATTGGGAGTGCTGTTGAACACATGACCCAAGTGACAGCAATACTCAGGAGTCTCAGGCTTCATCACACCTCCCACTACAGCGGGTTGCTGGGTGTCTGGCCTAGTAGAGGCGCAGCTGGCAGCAGGTGTGTAGAATCGCCCAGTGGACACACATCCCCGTAACTGTCAGTAGAATCTCCACGCTCATTTACTGACCTGGAGAAGAGGCCAACTAGTCACTATACCGGTGGTTGAGAGGGCCAAGGGAAAACCTATGTAACGTTGCCTTGCTCCATTTCCTTCAAGATGGACATTTTTTTTTTTAGATTTTTATGTTTTATTTATGTTTAGAGGAGAAGGATAGGAGAGAGGGAGAGGGAGAGAAATATCAATGTACGGTTGCCTCTTGTGTGTCCCATGCTGGGAACTGGCCTGCAACCCAGGCATATGCCCTGACTGGGAATCGAACTGTGATCCTTTGGTTCGCAGGCCCGAGCTCAATCCACTGAGCTACACCATCCAGGCAAGATGGACATTTAAAAAATAATATTATTGGCCCTGGCTGGTGTAGCTCAGTGGATTGAGCTCGGGCCTGCGAACCAAAGGATCGCGGTTCAATTCCCAGTCAGGGCATATGCCTGGGTTGCAGGCCAGTTCCCAGCATGGGACACACAAGAGGCAACCATACAGTGATATTTCTCTCCCTCTCTCCTACCCTTCCCCTCTAAAGATAAATAAATAAAAAAATAATAATATTATTATGGGAAAATAGCAGAGTCTGAGCTACCCTTAATAATGCAGTTTGTTGGGCTCTGACCTGTCCTCGTTTAATCTACCAATCTGGCTACTCAGCTATGGCAACTGACAACAACCACCAAAAGTCCGGGACTCTGCCAGAAGAACACGGGCTATTACAAACTCCGACAACGAGGACCCCAACGGCAGCTGTGTGCTGGACGTGGCGTCCTTGCTGGGGAGCAGGGACACTGTTTCAGTCCAGTGCTGTGGAGCCTCAGACCTGGCCTGTGCGGGCCTTCCACGCCTCTTTGTGGTCAGTGAGGAGTATCAGGTGCCACTCACACCCGCGTGGGATGGACAACGGGACACGCAAAGAGCTCCCCCCAGGTTGTTTCTACTCTGCCCGTTGGCCAACATTTCCCCAAGAAGCCTGGACAATCTACATTTTCTGCAGAACCTCACAGCAATACATTGTATTGCTGACATCGGTTTATTTGAACAAGGTGAGCAAGAGCTAGGAGCACAGCAAAGTCCTCGGTGAGAAGATGGAGGGCTCCAGAAGGTAGGGGACACTTGGTGAGCATCCGGCCGCTGCGCCATCGCATCCAAGAGTCCGGTAGGGATTCCCCAGTCTATGACATTTTTGGATACCTTCAAAAATAAAAAAAATTAGATGTTTCGTGTATTTTACCACAATAAAAAAATCATCCATCTTGTTGCAAATGGCAGTATCTCTCTTTCTTTTTTTAATCCTCACCGGAGGACACATTCATCAACCTTAGAGAGAAGGGAAGGGCGGGAGAGAGTGAGGGAGAGAAACATTGATCAGTGGCCTCCTGCATCTGCCCCGACCGGGAACCGAACCTGGAACCCAGCCATGTGCCCTGACTGGGGCAGGGCAGGGGCTTCTTTTTCACAACCGAATTATATTCCACCGCATATACATACCGTATTTTCTTTATCCATTAATCCATTAATGGACACTTGGGTTGCCCCCATATTTTGCTCATTGTGAATAATGCCGCAATGAACTCAGGAGGACAGATATCATGTCAAGGTGTTTACTTCGTTTTCTTTGGGTATATACCCAGATATGCCAAAAGCAGAGCTACCCTGTCTCTTTTAAAGAGCCTCCCAGAAGTTCTATAGTACCGTTTAGATTACATTTCAGTTACTGGGACTTTGTCACACAGGAGACAAACCCTGGGAAGTTTTAGAGGCCTGCCCTATCACTGAGGTTCCTAGGGAGGCATTAGTCTATGACAGGACAGAGGAGGAAAGATGATTGCGTCTCACAGTGCCCACCCTCAGCGGGGAACTATGCCCTTCGCTGGCCTTCAGCTTCGGGAAGCCCACGTTCCACCGTCGGAAACGCTGCCCCACCAGATTACCAGGTGACACTGAGGTTTAAGGTGGCCCAGAGCAGACAAGTGTCCCGCAGCGGTGGCGCACACAGCGCTGGCACGTGAGTCCTACGACCCGCTAACAGAGATACACACACGCGCGCACACAGCAAGTATTTGGCAAGCCCTGGGAGGAAAACCCCACTATGGTCTTTTAGTTTTCCAGAGCAGTGGTAAACTAAACACCATTAAGAAAGAATGAGAAAAAAGAAGCAAATTCTGAAATGCTGCTAGGCTCTGGGAGAGACCACGCACCTGACCGGGATGGGGGGGGGGCGGTGGCGGGCAGTCCGCTACCTGTGTGGCCAGGCATCCACACTGCGGGGCGTGTTCCTGAGGAACTGGAGCTACGGCAGCAGGAGAATCCGAGACCTTAGCCTGTCTACTCAATATAGATGCCTACGATGTGTGGAGTAAAAAGAGAGGCAGTAATTCATTCAGGCCTCCCCTTGCCCAAATTCCTCCATCCAGTTTCTGCCCGAGAAATCATAGGCGCTTCCTCTGACCTGCGGAGACAGCTAAAAGCCCCAGGCCAGAGGAAAGAGGGGTTGTCAGCTCGGCAAGTCCTGCAGGAGTGCCTGTGTCCATTGGTGATATTTTCACTACAGACACTAGAGGGGGCTGTGGGTCAGTGCCTGGGAAAGCAGGCTCAGCTGCGAAATGGTCCAATAGGCCCTGGGTCCCACTACCACGTGGTCACTTATGTGGAACAGCTCAGTAGCTGTGACCGCACTGCTGAACACCCCTGGGAGTGGAGCGCATTTTCATGGCAGCCCCACCCCCACACGCGGGAGGAGTTATAATGAGAGCTGTGCAGGCTGACTCTGTGCTGCGGGGTCTTGAGAAGCACAGCCGTGAGGCATCTCCACCATGGCCTGGGCTCCTCTCCTGCTCACGCTTCTGGCTCACTGCACAGGTCAGGGGAGACTCTCCGGGCTGGGGGTCGGGGGTAAGTGAGAGAGGCCATACGGCACCTTCATGACGCCTGTCCCCATTCCTGACCTTCGGTCTCTCACTTGTTTTCAGGGGCCACATCCCAGGCTGTGGTGACTCAGGAAGTTTTACTGTCCACAACTCCTGGGGGGACGGTCACACTCACCTGTGGCTCCAGTGCTGGGGCCATCACCACAAGTAACTACGCCTGCTGGGTCCAACAGAAGCCCTACCAGGCACCCCAGGGTCTGATAGGTGGTACCAGCAGTCGGGTACCAGGGGTTCCTGCCAGGTTCTCCGGCAGCCTGCTTGGAAACAAAGCTGCCCTCACCATCACCGGGGCCCAGCCCGAGGACGAGGCCGAGTACTACTGTGCTCTGTGGTTCAGCAACCATTGCCACAGTGACAGATGCAGGGGGGAAGCGAGACAAAAACCCCATGCTCCATGCAGCCTCTGCCCCTGAACATTTCCTTTCTGTGTCTGCAAAGCTGAACACGAAGCCTAGGAAATGTGTGTGCTATGTGTCAGGGACATGAATCTTAGCGGACTGGAGGGCAGACTGTTGTTGAAAATCACTCAGACAGCCCCCCATGACGCCACCTCCTGGTGTTCACGCTCTTGTGCGAGCCCTCCCTTGAGTGTGGGCTGCACTGCGTGAAGGGGTGGTGAGTGTGAGGATTTCAGGATGATGGAGGGAAAAGGCAAAAAGCACTGTTACGAGATGGCAATAGCATAGAGAACGCTCTATTTGGGCGGCACTTAGAGAGGTTGGATGAGAGGTGAAGTCCCTCAGAGCCGTAAGTAAACCTTTGGACACAGTGACACAGGGCCAACACTCAGAGAAGAGGGCGGAGAGCCCCCAGGTGGGAAGGGAATCGCTGAAGGGCTCCTGTGTCTCTCACATGCCTCTCAGCTGCACAGCCAGGCGTCTCTGGGTCAGACAGCGACACAGGGCAGCCGCAGATTGGGGTCAAAGCCCACCAAGCATTTTCTCACCTACGGCTAGCCCTCACTGAGTGCAGTCTCATGGGGTGTGCAAAGCAGGCAGGCTCTAAATGGATACACGTGTGTTTATTTGGTCTCCATTTAAAACAACTGCATGGGTCAGGATTTGATTTCAGTTGCAGGCAGGTTTAGGCTAATGTCCGTAGCATGCTGTGAAGAAGTAAACAATGTAAGGGACGAGATACAGAGACATCTGCAACCCGCTATGTAACAACTGAGTTCTAACAAATAGGTCACGGAACTGAGATGGAATGTCCCCTCTGATACTAGCTTACAGAAAGAGAGGGGCCTGTGTTGGTTGTTTTGTCTTGATTTCTCTTGGATTGCTTGTTCTGGGTGGAGCAAGGTACCCTGCCTAAGTGACCTCAAGGAGAAGGAAGGCCACCTGCTGACAGACCAAGGCCCGCACTAGCCATATGAGAAAGCCAGGAAACTGCTGCAGTCAAGTCTTTGATGTCTGTGGCCTCTGACAACTCACCTGTAACTAACCACTAAGCGCTCAGCAAGCTCTTCCGCCTTGCTGGTTCCACTCCCCGAGTCCAGTCCTCAGCATCCTCATTCCATAGGGTGTCATTTGTTATTTTAGGTTCAGGTTGATATGAACATACATTTTAATTCTTCCCTTCTTTCCTCCTTTCCTTCTTCCCTTGTTCTCTCTCCCCCTTTCCACCATCCTTCCTTTTTACTTTTCACCCTCATTTCTGCTGATAATAAATCTGTACGTTAATTCCATAGTCTTCTTTCCCATTTCTTTTATACATCTCCATTTATTGATCTAGTTCAACAAGTATTTACTCAATACCCACTATGAGTCAGGCCATGTTCTAGTGCTGAGGATACAGACCAACGACCTCATGGAAAATATGTGCTAAGAGGGAGACACAGACCCGAAAGATAAATTTCGTAGAAGGTGGGTAAGCATTGCAAATAAAGCAGAGGATGGAAAAAAGGGATACAATTTTAATTAATCTGGTTGATATGATACTTGTGCAAAAGTATCATGAGGGTAGAGGGTGACGGTGCCGCTTTTGGTGCAACGAATGCTCTCAACCCTTTGCTACCACCATTATTCTTACTTAAATCCCTGAGAACACTGCACTTATTTTAAATCTCGTTCTATTTCATTAGATTCGTGTTGTTAAAATGTTGAGTCAATACCTTTTTACAGTGTGTGTGTATTGCTATAGGTGTCTGATTCCTTCTGTGACTGTTCCACGGGGGTCTCATCTATTCAGGTTAAAAAGGTACGAAGAGAAGACGCTAAAGCCCAAGATTCAGCGTGCGTCGTTGCTGCCAGGAGCAGAGCCCCCGGTTTCACAGCGCAGTCAGGTCTACCCTCCTCTGCGGCTCTACCCCACCGGAAGGACTACAGGCCCCACCCCCATCTCCCTTTATCTCCTCCTGAGATTAATATTTACAGCTTGCTTATCTTTATTTTCTTGTCAATGTAGGCCCTGCAGGAGGCTGAGGAGTGAAGGAAGATATGCCCAAACACCTCCTGCTGTGCTGTTGATCTCCACGGCCCTATTGTTAGGCTGCCAATTCAGGGTGGCCTGAGCTGGAGACAGACCGGCAAGCAAAGGACAGGCAGCTGTGAAAGGGCTGCTGATGACCCTGGGGCTGAGAGATCCGCGGTGCGGAGCCAAGGAGGAAAGACAGGGGCGCCACCGCCTTGTTCGCGACCAGGAACAGATTGCTGTTTTTGACTGCTAGTCTGTACTCTCCCACACGTTCCTTTGAAGTTAAATAGCATTGAAAAGGATGAGTATAACACAACAAAAGGAATAAATGGCCACGGTAAAAACTGTTCAATAAACTCACCACTTAGAGGTAACCTTTGCGCATATTTTGAGGACAAGCACTATGGTCCGTGGAAATCAGACTCTTCCACGGGATTACGAGAAAAGCATTTCATGGACCTATGCACGGGAGACTGCGAGGTGGCGAGATGATTCATTCAGGTGGAAATCTGCCCCTGTGTCCCATTTTTCTCCACCCCACCCCAGAAAAACCACGGCAAAAACAAAGGCAGTGTCCAGAGTCTGTTTCTTGTTAAAGCTTAGTCCCTTCGGAGCCCATGTAGGCCCCTGTGGGCCCTGGGAGCTGCGAGCCCACATGGTCACATGCTCCTAGGTGAGAGAGAATGCACAAACGCAAACAAAAGGAGTGAGCGTGTGTGGGGGGGGGCGGGGGGAGAGAGAGAGAGAGAGAGAGAGAGAGAGAGAAACTTTTTGGTTTTCGGATTATATTATCCTGGGCTTGGGGAAAGACCAGGAGTTTTTTCAAACTAACCAATCAAGCTTCCCAAGCTTTTTTGGGCTGATAACTCGGGTCCACCCCCTAGTTAGACTGACAAGCCTCTGTCAAGCACCTTCGCCTCTGCCATTTTGACTTCTGGCGCGCCTGCGCCTACCTCCCTCTGCTCTCCCCAACAGTCTGGTGCTGGAGGGAAAGCAGTGCTCCTGGGAATGTTACCTGTGTTCCTAGGATGAAGTCTCCTCGGCAGCGGTCCCCTGGAAAGTGGGAATGAGTCTGCAAATGCTGTAGCTTCCTGGCTAGGGAAGCAGGCTTCTGCTCCTCAGTTTCCCTTTACTCCCTTATTAGTAATGAGCTACCTACCTATAGTAACAATACCATTCCAGGTTTTTGTTTGTTTTCTAGTTCCTATATGAGATGTTAGTTAAGCTGGGGCAGGGTGAAGGGTTAGGGTAGGAACTAAGAAAGGGAGAAGGGTCAAACGGCAGTGTATCTTATAACCGTTTCCCATTTAGTGATACAATCAACGACTCTGCACGCTTTCAGGTATTCCTCACCTGTTTAAATCATTACTTATTCAGAGCACCAGAGAGGTTTTATGTGTTTTCTCTATTAGGTACTGCGTCGTTGAACTTTCGAACTACTTCTATTCCTATCACAGCAGTCATTTCCTTTGTAGAAACTCCTGAATTTCTCGCTCAAAACAGTAGGCTAAATTTTGTGCAGATCTCACTCAGTCTCTCACCACAGAGCAAAATGCAAATAATAATAAATTTTAATAATAAGCATCTCCCATAATTTGCAGCTCACAAAGTAATTTCTATCCTGCCTTGAACTTAAAGTTGAAATCCCTCCAAGGTACATAAAATTCATGAATACTTTCTAGGATCTAGAATGCCACTTTTATTGACACGGCCTGATGATGGGCTGACAATAGTATAGTTTAGATGTCTGCTAAAGCATCAGAAGGGCCTATAATTCCCAAACCAGGACCTCCCTCTCTCTCTCTCTCTCTCCCCTTCTCTCTCCCCTCCCTCCCTCTCCCTCTCCCTCTCTCCCTCTCTCTCTCTCTCTCTCTCTCTCACACACACACACACACACACACCAGAAGCTACCAAGGAAAAGAACTGTACAATGCCTCAACATAAGCTTAAATTCTCTCCCTGATGAGCAGCGTGAGGAGATACTGCTTTGTCCTAAATCAGTACAAAGACGGTTTGTGCTTCTCAGCTTTTAAATGCTCTAGATTTCCCTTCCCGTCTGGGTCTCCCAAGCCTAACCCACCTGCTGGACTAGCACAGTTTTTTACTGTGTATTTGTAGTTTCTATTTAGAATGCTCTAAAGTAAATTATTTAAAATAAATATCATTTTGAACCAGCAGCTTATTAAACTTGAGAGTCAAAGTAAATAACCTGAAGTCAGATGGTCATGAATACAATTTTTTTAGTCACTCAAAATATTCAGATTAACAAGCAAGACCAAGTAACACTGAAATTGAAATGCAGCCAATGCAGTGGATTTCAACAATAACTAGAGAAAGAAGAACAAAGAGCAATGAGCAAAGAAAAGACAAGCAGTGAATGTGGGTTGGCCTGGGAAACAAAGTGGAGATGTCAAAAAAAAAACAACAAAAAAACGTTGAAACCAGAGTAATTTGTTAAATGAATAAGAAGGGTACCATACTTCCTTGGCCCAAAGAAGTCACAAGTTGGGGGCACTGTGATTCTTCTCAAAAACCTGAAGGAAGTTCAGATTCAAGTGGTTCCAGTTAATGAACTGGACGCTGAGAGCGTATGAGTGTATAGCAGTCATTTCCTGCCACAAGGAAAACCCAGAGTTAAGAGCCACCCAGGCCTCCCCTGGACGATGAGGCTGCTCCCAGGACCAAGGACCCAGCATCGAGAGATGGTGGTGGGTGGCAGCGGCTAAGGGCTTAGATTTGCATAACATGTCGCACAAACACCCAACCTTGACCAAAAGAGGCAAAGCAGTTTAAGAGAGTCACCAGAGGGGCCAACACTGACTGTGGAGCCGGTGGGTCCGTGGAACATCCACACCACCACCTAGATTCTTCTTCTCTTCTTCCTCACTCACTGCCCAGCCTCACAGAAGTTTCAGAGAGCAGGCTTGAGAGTGACCCTTCGTCTTCCTTCCTCATTCTTAATTGGGTGTCCTTTTTTGTTTGTTTGTTTCAGGAGTGTCTTCTCAGGCTATGGTTACTCAGGAGTCCTCACTGACCAGGGGGGACAGTCACTCTCACCTGCAGCTCCAGCACTGTAGTCACCAGAGAGGATCCACAAAAGAGACAGAAGAAGCCTGACCAAGTTTCAAGGACACTGATTTATTATACAAAAGCAAACAGTCATGAACCTTGAGTCATGCTCACTTCTCAAGTTCCCTACTAGGGGCTAAGCTGCCCTTGCCTTCTCAGAAGCCCAACCCAAGAACCAGGCCGAGCGCTACCGTTTGCTGGTAAATCCTGGTGCTTGCCTCAGGGAGAGTCCCGGATGAGGAACGGTGAGGCATGAATCTGCCTGGGTCTACATCCGAGATCACCTGAATTGGCTATCAAATGGACAGACATTTTAGTTCTCAAGGCAATCTAAATACTAGGGAAAAAAAGTTCAGGGAAGGCTAAAACGATTCAGGAGTATTTTTGGAGAAGATGGGTCTAGCAAAAATAGAACCCAAATATTCTGTCAATCCATAGGGGACAGTAGAAGCTACACTACATGAAGAGTTCATTAACCAAATATTTTTTCCAAAAAACAGCATCTCTCGAAGATATACTTCTGACTGCTAGTAGCAAAGAAAATGAGCTCCTCATTTTATATGTTTTCAAAACAATGCAGGTTAACTGCATAAAATCTGGAAGTGGTTCTTTTTTTAAAGATTTTTAAAATCTGGAAGTTGTTTTTCCTAACCTGTAAAGACCAAAATAGTTCAAAAGTTGGATTACTACAGAAGTTACTATATTTTAGTCTTTTTTCTTCAAATATTTTCTCCAGATCACAAAGCATATACAAATTTAGATCCTGCTAGTTTTATTACATATTACTCCAATCTTGCAATTTTTGAGTATTTAAACTATTTCCACATTTTATAGGTACAAACTAAAACTTTGAATTTTCTTGTGTGCTAAATTTGTTGATACATGAACATCATTATGGAAATTTTTCTTGAATTCATAACATCTATGAAAAAAATGTAGCAGTATTGCTTTTTCTACACATTTTTGAAAGGTTTATACCAACTGACACTCCTTTCTTTCATCGTCTTCTTATGGGCACAGACTTTGTAATTCCTACAATATTCGTCAGTAAGGTGCCGCTGTTTTAATTTCCATTTCTATGTTTGCTGTTGAGATGGAGTATTTTGCATCTATTTATTAACTAGTTATAATTTTTCTTTGTGAAACAGCCAGGATTTTTCTCTTTACAAGAATTTTATAGTAGTGCATTAGAAATTTTTCTTAGTAATCTCTAGAAAAGCTTCAAAAATATTTTAATTATTCCTTTAAACATTTCAGGCGATAGTTTTGCCAGTTTGTATGCCATAACACATTGTAAATATGTTACCTTGTCCAAAAAAGTAGGCAAAAACTGTAATAGAAGTCAGTTATCTACAAAAAGAAGATAAATTATCTGGAAGGCTAAAAAAGAATCTAAGTTGTTGCACTTTCGGATGTTTGAACAATGTGAATACATTATGTATTCAAAGTTTTTAAATTTATGTACTTAATTCTAAAAGAATCTCATCTCAAACTGGTCAGTGTCAACCACAATGGCGAACTAGAGAGTGGGAAGGTATCACCATGACCACTATCTAGGTTTTATCTCAATTATTTGTGGAATGTCATAAAATTCCCCATCGTCCATTCTCCCTGTGGTAGCCTCCCAGATGGCCCCCGAGGGCTCCCCGCCCCTGCTATTCCTGTGGTCCACTTCTATATCATATCAAGGCTGGTCTGTGTGACCAACAGTATACAATAGTGATGGTATTTCATCCCTGAGGCTCGGTTGCAACTTCTTCCTTGCTCTCTCTTAGATCACTAACTCTGCCAGAAACCAGATGACATGTCTTGAGGAGCACATGACAAGGAACTGAGGCCTCCTGCCAACAGCCAATCAAGTTTAAAAGTTGATTGTGTTAGTCCATGCAAGCTGCTCTAACAAAATACCGAAGATCAGGTAGCTTATAAACCATAGAAACGTACTGCTTACAGTTGAGGAGGCTGGGAGTCAAAGGTCACCGTGCCAGCATGACCAGGCGAGGGCCCTCGTCCAGCTCACAGACTTCTCATGGTACCCTCACATGGAAAGGGGGAAGGGGAGCCCTTCGGTATCTCTTTTATGAGTAGTAGTCCCACTCATAAGGTTCCACCCTCATGACCTAATCGCCTCCCGAAGCCCCCACCTACTCATACCACCACATCTGGGGGTCAGAATTTCAACGTGAATTTGGGGGTGGGGTGGGGGGACATAAACAGACCATGGCGCTAATCCTCCACCCTGTCAAGTCTTCAGATGATTGTAGCTCCAACCAACATCTTAATTGCGACCTTATGAAAGCAGTAAAGCCAGGAACACTGACTTAAGCCAATTCCAAATTCTTGGCTCTTGAAAAAAAAAATCACAAGATAAATAAATGTTTGTTGTTTTAAACTGTTAAGTCTGGGGTAATATTTTATATAGTAATAGATAACTAATACAGATTTCTGTACCTGGCGGGGCATGCTGCTGTGATACTGTACCTACACCATGGAAGTGTTTTTGGAACTGGGCGGTGTGCAAAAGCCAAAAGGACTCTGAAGAGTTAGTACAAGCCTTAGTGGGAATAAACAAAAAAACAAAAACAAAAAAACTGGACCTTGACTTTGAGATAGCTCCAGTGTGGTTTAAAAAGAAGCGAAGAACATGTTATTAGAAAATTGAGAAAGGAGTTATGTAGTGGCTGAAAGTTTAGTAACAGCACCTGTAGTGAATGGAAAGTAGAAAATGTACCTAACTGAGTCAAAGGTGAAACTTAATTACCTTGCCCTTGATATGTGGACTGAACTTAGTGTCTCCCTTCTAATGAGTAGAATATCATAGAAATGACAAGTGAAACTTCTGAGACGGGGTCATAAAGGCATTGCAGACCCCTTGCTCACTCTCTTGGAACACTTGTTCTAGAAGCCAGCTAGCCATGTCTTGAGAACGCTCAGGGAGCCCAGTGGAGAGGCTCACATGGAGGAACTGAGGCCTCCTCCCCACAGCCAGAGCGAAACTAGTTTCCTCTCATTAGCCAGGGGAGTGAGCCATCTTGGAAGCAAACCCTCCAGTCCCCATCAAGCCTTCAGGTGATTGCAACTTCGTGAAACCCTGAAGCAGAACAACTCAGCTAAACTGCTCCTGGGTTCCCAGCTCTGAGACACAGTGAGAGGTAATAAATGTTTCTTTAAGCTGCTAGTTCTATGGTAATTAATTATACATCAATAGACAACTCCCACACTCCCAACACGGAGCTCTGTCTTTAACCCAGTGGCTCTTCCTGTTTAGTCTGGTTTTAGCAAGATTCCTGCTGGGTCAGTTTAGGGAAAATCTCCATTCTTTATAGCTGATCAAATTCCTCATCTCCCTGGCCTGTCTTCAGCATAATCCCAGCAGGTTGGTTTGGCCAGAATCTATTATCCCTGAAGTTTCCTCTTAGTAACTTTCCATCCTCTGACACCTGCCCTGTTCCTGGCTATAAATCTCCACTTCGCACTTCGTGGAGTTCCAGTTAAGCTCAGGCTCTCTTGCAAAACCCCATTTTATCTAGTGGTACACTAGTCCCCCCTTGAATAAAGTTTTCCTTACCATCTTTAAGTGTCAAGAATAACTTTTCTTTAACATTTCCAAGTATGGTTACTAAAAATTATTCTCAAATTAGTATTTTCATACCTTTACCTTTTATATTTGAGAGACAGATTTTTAGATTAAAATATTTCATAGTTTCACCATAGAAACGAAGAAGTCATTTTAAAAGAATTCATGGAGTAATTTGAAAAGGATGTGTATATAGATATGTCAGTGTATAATGTACACACACCCTCAAAACTCCAAGAAAAAGTTCATTCTTAGTAAAACTATAAATTAAGGCTAAAACAGCCTGTAAATGTTAATGGAATTAACTTATCAAAAAGGTAAGGAGAATTAAAACTCTAATAAAAATGAAAATACGCATCAAAATATTTGGGTTCAGACAAACCTGTAAACAAAGTCAGGCAATCTTAAATCCTTTTTTTTTTAATTTTTAAAAAGATTTTAGCCCTGGCTGGTGTAGCTCAGTGGATTGAGCGCGGGCCTGCGAACCGAAGGATCGCGGTTCGATTCCCAGTCAGGGCACATGCCTGGGTTGCCAGGCCAGTTCCCGGAAGGGGACATACAAGAGGCAACCGCACATTGATGTTTCTCTCCCTCTCTCCTTCCCTTCCCCTCTGAAGATAAATAAATAAAATCTAAAAGAAAAAAAAATTATAAAAAAAAAAAGATTTTATTTATCTTTAGAGAGAGTGGAATGGAGGGAGAGAAACATCAATGTGTGGTTGCTTCTCGAACACCCACACCCGGGGATCCAGGCATGTGCCCTGATGGGGAATCAAATTGGCCATCCCCTGGGTTCTCAGGCCAGCACTCAATCCACTGAGCCACACCAGCCAGGACTTAAATCCTTTAATACTAAAAAAAAAAAAAAAAAAGCTTTTAAAATAAAAAGCTATAAAAAACAACAACCCTTTAAAAAGTAGGTGTATAATGAATCAAGATAAAAATAGAGAATAAAATCAAAACTACTTGGGACAATATTCAACCCCAAGTGGAACTATTTTTGCTTTAATAGAAAAGTTGTGAATCCAGCCAAGCAAAACCCTGGGTCAATAAAGGAAAAGTAAATGATTATCTCAAAAGATGTCATAAACTATCCAATAAAACTAAATAACAATTCTCTTTAGAAATTCTAAATAGAAATTCCTTAAACAATATACTCATTACCTTTAATGGTAAGCATTTCTCATTAAAAACAACAACAAGAAAGCCTATTTTCATGTCATCATTTAGATATTCTGGCCAATGCCAGAAGGTCCAAAGAGTTTACATAATGGTGCTAAAAAAAAAAAAAATTAAACTAAACTAAAAATATGCCATGATATTGATGAAAAGACAAATACCAAAAAACATTTTTTCAAAAGAACATTTTATTACTATAATTGCTACTTTACTTACATTTTTGGCAACAATAATAAACTTTATCTGAAAGAACAAGCAAGCAAAATAGGGAAATTCACAAGAGGTAATTACAAAATAGTAATCTTGACTGCTATTCAATATATTTGTAAACAAAAGAAAGTGACATTGCATTAAAAAATATAGAGGTATCAATAGAAAAACAGAGAAAGCTCCTGAAGGAACTCAACTCACTATATTTTCTTTTGGTTGCAGGCACAGAAATGGACTCAGGCTAGCTCAATTCTTAGAAGCAAAGCCCTTAATGATTATCCCTTCCCAGCTTTTGGTGAAAACCTAGGAACTTTAACTAGATCAGAGGGAGAAGGAAGGAGAGGCATAAAGTGTCTTTATGGGGAGAAAAGGGATGAGGGTCGAATTTCATTCAGTGTCATTTGAAGAACACTGATGAAACTCAGTGACTCAAAGAAAATGTCCAACAATTAACTGAGGTAGCAAACCATGCAAGTCTTGGGGAAGAGCATTCTAAGACAAAACAGCAGTTGTAAAGTCTTTGGATTGGGAAGAAGTGTGATTTGCTTGAGGAGAAGCAAGGCCAGTGTGTCAAAAATAGTGCATCAATGGGGAAAATGGTAGAGTACCGTGGTACAGAATGAAAGAGAGGAGGTGGGCAGGGCCCATATCACTGAAACCTTGGCAATAAATAACAACTGCACTCCTTAGGGGCGCATTTTAGTAAAAGAGCAAACAGCAGTAACAGTTGATAAAACTAAGAAACCACAAACACACAGAACTAAAACATTCCATATTTTTACTATCAAAACAGAATAAGGGAGATAAGTATGCAAAGTCTGAAGCTCTGGTTATACGGAGAAGCTTCCACCTGACAGCAGAATGAATAGAACACACACACAAACACATTCTCTACGCCTAAAGAAAGGGGTTTGGGCTAAAATTTTAGCAAAGTGCCTTGGTCCAAGCAAACTAACTGAAAAGGCCTAGTTAAATGTTCAAAGTGCAAATCAGTCAGTCAAGCAGTGAGCAAACTGGTACAACGGGATCTACATTATACTCACAGCTACATCCTTATCTCTAGTTCTCCCTCCCCAATTCTAAGTGGAATGCTAAACCCTTGATGATTATCACTTCCCAGCTCTTTGTGAAAGCTTAGGGAATTCAATTAGATTAAGGAGGGAAGAAAGGAGCGGGGAGAGATAAGGTGCCTTTAAGGAAGAGGAGAAACCAAGGGAAAAAAAGATTTCTCCTGGCTTAGACCTACTGCCAGGATCCCAGATCCCTTGCGTAGTGCACAGAAGCTGCCGGGTACCTGGGTCAGGGGTGGAGGAAGAAAAGGCACCAGAATATATCGAGGAAAACTCAACCCTAGGAACCCACAGAGGCAGCTAAGGCTGCTGCTATTAAATAAACACTCAGAGGGTACTCCATAGTTCTATGGAGGAGCCCTTGGAAATAGCAAGGAAAAAAGGTCTCCCACGTATTAGAAAGGTGGACAGATTAGATGAAGAACAGCAACTCTACAACCTAATACTTATTGAAAGAAGAGTCATTTCTTCACATTGGAATGGATCAGGTAAGACTCAAACAGTATTAACTTCATAAAGTGGGAGATTATACACACAAGAGAATAATAACTGTTAATTGTAATACATTCATGTCCAACAGGCAAGGTACAAAACTGCAAACTTCACATGTTCAATTAGGGTAAGATACATAAACAGAAAAAAATACAAGAAAAAGCCCTACAACCAGCTTAAGTTTAGTCAGTTATCTGGGCTATTTTTATCCACTATACCTAGTGTTCTTGGACAACCCCCATTCCAGCTTAACAGAACTAAACTGAGCTCTCAATCCATGAACTAGACAGATACAATGTTTGGTCCTTTCCAGTTAAAATTATGGGTCCAGTACAGTTCAAACTATAGATGCCAGAGTTTCTTTCCCTTGGGAAACTTTACTTCTTTACTGCTGTGGCTGTGAGGGACATAGTTCATTCTGACTAAAGGCCGGGAGAGGCGAGGGAACATATCAAATTCCCCTGTGGATCACTCAACAGTAGGTCCACTGGCACCAGGCACCATTCTATTAACTACCTCTGCTTCTCCAGCTGAAGTCAGTGATACACTAGTTGTTTGATGTCTGCAGGGACCCCTCACCAAACACAGGCTTTCCATTGTAGTGGTCTTGCTTTCCTGGAGGCACACGGGCTAAAGACACTCTGACGCAGAATTCCTCACGCCTCAGCTCCAAGACAAGTGAATGTGTGCCTCTCTCTCAACTGGGCAAAAGAGCCACTGCTGTCCACTGACTAACCTCTCACTTTCTGGTCCCATTCACACCACAGCTTCTTGCTCAACTTCTCCACATTCAGTGGAGTCAGGTTTATTTTAGGCCAACACAACAGAGGCACTTCTGGGAGTTCAGCAGCAAACAGGACTATGCCATAACAAAGCCATCCCAGTTTGACTAAAGTTAACACTAAAGTCTTCAAAATATGGAACAAGTCGAAAATAAAATTAAATACTTAAACTCTCTATATACAGGTAGAGGTTACACACTCACAAGTAACATGAAATAGCAAAATAATAAATAGGTTTCCAATTTTCTTTCACATACATACACACACACAAGCACCTTTTATGAGTTAAGCCACATCCAGTCACATAAAATCCAGGTAATACATTTTTAAATAACATCTCAAAATTTATATCAAATAACACTATATTAATTAAAAAACTCGTATTTAAGCTATTAAATAATGTATGGTTTGTATCTTTTGTTTATGGTATTTCTGACTTTGATTAAAATACTCCCTTTAAATTTCCCGAAACTGGGATTCACAAGGTTTGGTTTTTTTAAATTCTTTTAGGCCCTGAGGGGTGATGATTCAGAATCAGATGTGCTCACAGTAATGGATGCTACTTCCACTGACCCGGGCTGAAGAGGTTCCAGTGATACTTGAATAACTACTTTAGTTTCAGGAGGTAACCCTTCTAGTTGCTTAGGCTTCTTAAACATTTGATGACACCGGGTCTTGTGCTCCATTTTCTCCTTGAAAGTTAAAAACTGTAGTCGGCATTTGGAACATTGATGAAAACTCTTTTCCCAGTGTCCTCTATAATGACACATGTAGGGTGTTGCCGTTTTGAAAATTTTGAGACAAAATGGACAAAGCAAATTCTTAGTGTTTTCGTGGCATGTTCTGAAATGCGTTTCCACATCAGCAAAGACCGATGATCTGTAACTGCAAACCTGGCACACGTAGGGCATTTCGCCAGGCTTGTGATTGTCCTTCATGTGCTGTAAGAGAAACTGATCTGTTTCAAATGACAATTCACAAATTCTACAGACAGTAGAGGACTCCCGGGCAGTGTGCACACTTCCGATGTGACACTGCAGCTGAAAGAGAGTAGGAAACTGACGGTGGCAGTGCTGGCAGGTGGTGTGGATCTCCCAGTTGTCACCCCTCTGCTTCTCAAGTTCCAAATGATGCTTCATATGATTCATAAACTTGACATTTTTTAGAACTTTCAGGCAGCTGAGGCATTTAAAGGCTGTGTGGGTCTTTTTTTCTGGCTGCCCATTTCCTTTATGCTGTCCATAGTAAAAGTCATGAAGTAACATGATCAGACTTCCTTTCTTGGGATCAACAGTCTTGTTTTGACTTGCTGGACTTGAAAAGTCTGTTTTTGTCTGTCTGTTTTCCCTAACAGGATTCAGAGTCTTGAAATGGACACTGTCCTTTGGATAAGCTGTGGGAAAAGGTGCTCCATTCTGAATAGGGCTTAATGAGGTATGAACACCATTTGAGGGTGTGATCTGTTGAGGAATACTTGTGTGAAAAATTCCTGAAGAGGATAAAGCTGAAGAATGTCCCCCTGTGATTCCATTACTGAGTTTAGGCCTTTTGGGATTTATGCTGTTGACTTCAGACGTGGAAAGCTGCTTCGATGCACAACTTCCTACAGAAAGTGCTGCTCCCACTGGATGTTGCAATGAACTTGTGAATGTAATCAAAGGAGAACATAACTCTGAAGAGCTATTAGGCACAACATGTGGTGAATTACTTTTACAATCAGGTTTAGACAAAGGCTCAATGATAATAACAGGACTATCTGTTAATCTTGACTCAGATTCAGAAACTGGCAAGACAGTCACTGCTTCTGATGTAGGGGTGACATGACTTACAGGCCGTAATTTGCGAGCAGTATCTCTTCTGGGGTAAGCATACTTTTTTCTTCTTGAACATGAACCTGGGGTGACTCTGTTCAAAATGTTTGAAATGACTGGTTTTGAATTTGAAGTCACCCCAACGAAGATCAGCTCAGCATCATCCTTTACATGTTCCGCTCCAACAAAGATCAACTCTCCATCTTCTTCGTCTACCTGTTTTCTTTCTTCTGTGCTCTTCTGTGGTTCTGGCTCTTGTTCTTCCTCACGTAATACACGTGTTGCTTCCATTTTCTAATTTTTTTTTAATTCTTGAAGGGTGTAGCCTTGTAGCACAAGTCCCAGTGCTTCCTTTATATGAACTGCCACCTAAGTACAAACAACACTACACATCAGTAAGTATGGGGGAAAAATGTATCTCATTTAATTCTCTCCAAAACTCTAAGATAGTTATATACATTCTTATTTTACAGCTAAGGGCACTGAATATCAAAGAGGATAAATGACAGCTTACAACTATGATTACAAGTCTGTGCAACTCTAGAATCATAGCTTTGTCCTATGCTAATTATGATCTCTTCTATTAACAAAAACTTCCAACAACTAATCATTAGGCAAAATCATAATAAGTAAAGGACAGGTATTTTTGACAAAAGTACCATTACATAGTGTTTAGAAAACAAGCTTCAGAATCAGGGAAGGTAAAGCTAGAAACTAAGTCAGCAACACAGCAACTGCAGCTTCTTTGGCAAGTTTATAACTTGAAACATGTTTCTGTTCTCTTAAAGGCAAAAATTCTTATTTCTTAGACTTAAGGTAACAGTTCTTTTTAAAAAGCACCAACTATTCAATGGCAGTTTGTTTTGTAGTAGGATTGAGGAAAATTTCTATTAAATGCACATATTCAAGTGGATTCACACATACTAATTTCATAAATATCAATATAGTAAAGTATCAAATTCAAAGAATAGACTAAGTACCTATACACAGTTAACACATAGTATAATTCAATGTCAAGTGCTTAGCACATACAACTCTCTTGATGATCTCATCCCAGCTCAAGGCCTTAATTATAATTCATTTGCTGATGTCTCCTGAATTTCTCCCTCCAGTCCTTACCTCCCCACTGAACTTAAATCCAACTATGCTTCCTCACTCCCTCACCCCACCTCAGTGTCTTCTCCACATAGCAGGGAAAGTGGTTCTGTCAAATCAGATTCTATCACTGCTCAGCTCAAAACTCTCTAATGGCCTTCTGGTTTATTCAGTAAAGGAACCAAATCCTTCCAATGCCTACAAGACCATGCTTCCAACCCTGCATATCACCCTATAGCTAACTCACACTCCTCACACCCACTTCATTCTAGCCACACTAACCTCCTTACTATTTCTTAAACACACAGAACACTTTGCCTTGCTTAGGGCCTTTGTATTTGCTGCCCCTCTAATAGGAATGCTCACCATCCAGATATCTGCATGGCTGGCTCCTCACCGCCTTCAGGGCTCCGTGCCAAGTCTTGCAGACAGGTTCTCAAACACACCAACGAACTTCTAACTCATATTCCCGATATCTCTTCTCTTCCTTTACCTTCAGTTCCTTATCACCACCTAAGGTATTATAAATTTTGTTTATTTCTCTTGATTTTTTTCTACTGTCTATCCAATAAAATATAAACTCCAGAGGGCTGTATCCCCAGCACTAGAGCTCAACAAATGCATTATTTGTTAAATGAATAAATAGTATTTATTAAGAACTTTCTTTTGTAGAGTAGATTGTGCTCCATTAATTCAGTTTTCTTTGAATTTACTCTGAGAACCTCGTCCACAACAGAAATTCTGTAAGTCAATAAAGGACTTAAAGCTGCTACCCAGTTACAAACATTTTTTGCTACAATCTATAATAAAAATAAAATTTATATGGCATCCAACTATACAAACACATATAAATAATAATTTCCTTTACTATATGGGATGCTGATTCTAATATTTTCTATTTCATTTTTCCTAAACTGACCATGACCCACAAATTCAATTATGATTCATCAGTGGGTACATACCAGCAGTCTGAAAACCACTGGTATAGGCTGGCAAATGTAGGTACTTTAAACCACAGTTCAAAACTCACCAACTTCTGAAAACAATGTCAAATTCATGGTAGCCCAACATGGGTATCTTCAAACCAGCATAATCCAATCTATAAAAATCAAACTGCAGCCCTGGCTGGTGTAGCTCAGTGGATTGAGCTCGGGCTGTGAACCAAAGGGTCGCCAGTTCGATTCCCAGTCAGGGCACATGCCTTGGTTGCAGGCCAGGTCCCCAGTGGGGCCATGTGAGAGGCAACCACACATTGATGTTTCTCTCCCTCTCTTTCTCCCTCCCTTCCCCTCTCTCTAAATAAATAAATAAAATCTTTAAAAAAAAAAATCAAACTGCATCTATTATGTGCTGTGCACCTCTCATTAATTAGCTTATTAGTATATAATTTTGGAACATATAGATATCTAATCCTGCAAACATGTGTACCAACAGGAAAGTGAATATAAAAAGATATGTAATATTAAGAATAATAAAAATTATTCTTTTCCTCACTATTCCACAACCATATTTTGCCTGCCCAACACTGGTCTGAAAGCATTACCAAGCACAGAAAGTACTGAATGCATAAAGAAAAAAGAAAGTGGTAAATGCATGAAGCTTCTAGTCTGATGTGTCATAAGCAGTAATTTACAACTTTAAAACTAAGATTAAGTAGATAATTAGGAGATATGTAACTCAAGAAAACATGATGCAGATTTGGAAACACTGCTCTTTGGAATCCACAAAAATGGGTCCGGTGTGTCTATTCACAATTTCAGTCATTTCATTCCAGATGCCACGTAGTCCAGTGTTTCTCAATCTAAGTTCACTTTTCGGAGCAGATAATTCTTTGTTGTGGGGGATCATCAGCTGCATTTAAGACATTTAGCAGCATCTTTGGCCTCTACCTGCTAATGCCAGTAGCAATCCCCTAGCTGTGGCAATCAGAAATGTTCTGTAGGAGAACCTCTTCCCTAATCTAACCTTCTCTGCATGATCACTTCCACATTTCTAGTAACTACCTTCTAGGTAATTCCGTATTTATGCTCTAATATCCTCTCTAAAAATCATAAATCTAAATCAAAATTATTAATATTCTTCCTGATACCATAAAAATCAGAAAGTAATCTGACAAGTAATAGAACCATCATGTAACAGGGTGCAGCCAAGGGGGTGGGGGGCCCAAACAGAGATTTGTAATGGGGCCCAGAACTTGGTGTCCGGGAAATATTAGGACTATATATATATATATATAGGATATCCTCACCCACACAAGTCTGAGCTGGAGGATGAGACGCATGGAACAGGGCCACTGAGAGTTGTTTTGAATAGCAACAGTCTAGAACGGTGGTTTAACATATCTGTAATCTTTAACTGGTTTCACAGATATGTTAAACAGCTGTGGCCATGCTTTAAGCCAGGGGGATGGGAGTGACTTCAACCCATAATGTAACTGGGAGGCAACTCTCCCTGGTTACAGAACCTGCGTAAGAGCTTGGAGATGATTGGCTCCACACCACAGAGCCACACCTGTCCAGACTTACTATGGCACCCAGTAAAGCTGGAAAAATATGGGAATGCTGGCAGCTGTGGCCAATTGTGGGAGGAGTTGGAAATGGCAGGGCAGAGGAAGATTGGAGCTGGGATTTAAACCCAGGCATGGCAGCCGTGCAGCTTGGGCAGAGAAGAACTGGGCATCTTTCTGGGACCACGCAGCTTGGGCAGAGAAGAACCATGGACTTCTATTTCTTTTTCTGAGATACGGTACCCTGCACTGGGCGGAGGGGGAAGGAAGGACTGTGCGTGTGTGGGTATTCTAAAGGAGTTTGGGATCTCAATGAAGACATTAAGTCATTACTCTTAAGTTTGTATAACTCTTTAAATAAATAATCCCTTTTCTTTTCACCAATTTCTAGCATTGAGAGACGTCTTTCCCTGGCAGCAGGCAAGGTGAACCTAGAATGGGGTGGGGGACCCCTGGAGCACAAGGGTGGGTCCATTCTGTAATAGTATATCGTTTGCCCCCTCGCCAGGGTCTGCTCTGTAACAATCATAATTATCTGATGCTGGACTTCTAAAGCCTAGAAAAGTTTATGATTCACCTAAAGGTATAGATGTAGTGTTTGGGACAGAGCTAGCATTAAATGTGTGATTCCTGAATTCCAGTCCTATGTTCTCTCCAGAAGAACTCTAATTTAAATGTATACCTGTTTCTGATAATAGTGCTATTAATTGCTTAGCCTCTAAGGATAGAAGAGCTTCACTGGATTCATTTTTACTCTCCTTCTGTTAAGCAGCAGCTAGGAACAAGCAGCCAGAGGGAAAATAAAGGCTGCGCCCTCATCATTACAATCTAACAAAGAACTTAATCCAGGAGGATAGAAGCAAAGGAAGGCATGGCTTACCTGTTGACCCAGCAGTCTTGAGCCTAGTCCAAGAAGATTGCCAGGTATTCCGAACACCACAAGCAAAACTATGATAGCATAGGAGGAGGGTACAGTCCTTGAGATTGGGCTTCTGTAAGCTTCTATAACAATCTTACTAAGATTGCCAGGTGTTCTGAACATCCCAAGGCCTGGAAGGTGGGAGAGGAGTCCTTGAAATTCTATGTACTGTTTCCACTATCTGGGAAAGGAAAGAACTCCCACACAAACCTACATTTGGGTAGTCACATCCCCTGGGGGAAGCTGGTACCACTTCTATTCACTGATCAGTATGTAACTTCCTCACCCCATCCCACCAACCATACAAGTCCTCAGAACAAAGGACCTGATGCCTCTCTGGCCACCTGGCCTATAGCCACTGGGCCTCTGACCACCCAGCCTTTTGCTACCCTTGCTCCTACCACCCATGCTCTTACCTTTCTCGCCCACCTCAGAACGTATCACTAATGAACCCTGCTTGCACGCTAATAGTCTTGCTGATCTGTGATTCTTTACTGCATTGGCAAGAACTAGGTTTCTCCTGCTAACACTTCTATGTTGTAAAACTTATTCTAACCTCCCCCAGCTCCCATCAAATTAATCACAGAAAGTTATAAGAGATTCTAAATAACTCTTTAGAGCCTTGGTCATTCTAACTACATTTCATTTCCATTCCTATTAAAGCACCTCTCCCCAACTTCTAGGTTTAGGTCCACTAATTACTTCATGTTTGTACATCTGTAATAGGCTCCAAATTGTTCTGTATTCTCTCTCTATCCTTCAAATTATATAACACACCACCATTTGAATATTAAAACACCTAAATGTTGAATGACTCCTTCAATCCTTGGCAATACATTTTAGGTTTTGCTATGGACTTAGAGACAGGGTCTTTGACAGGTAATTAGGTTTAGATGAGGTCATGAGGGTGGGGGCCTCATGATGAGATTAGTGCCCTTAGAGAGACTGGAGAGCTTGCTTCCTCTCTATTCCACCCACATGTAAGGACACAGGGAGAAGGTGGCTGTATTCATACCAAGAATAGAGCATACTTACTGGGGAACAAAATCAGCCATTGGCTTGATCTTGCACTTCCCAGGTTCCCAAATTATGACAATTTCCTGTGGAAAAATAAAATAAAATAAACAAGTTCTAGTAACACTGCTGAACTTTCACTCAACTCATCTTCATTGGATTTCTAGCTATTATCCATATTGATTTCCCTTCCATCCAACCATAATTCAAGATGGAAAGTTAAGAATACAGGAAGTTGCCAAGGGCTGTAGGAGGAGCCAAAGGAAAGGTTTCATTCCAAAGACAGCTGACAGATCTGTTGGTGATAATCCACCTCCTAGCTTATTCCTGTGCATTTACACAATGGACCTTGTAGCGGGTCTTTGTTATTATCACCAGCTTTTCTCAGGCATCTGTCTTCTTGAGTAACTTCCTAAAATTAGGCCACCAGGACTCCTCTACCTATCCTCACCATCTTCCCTTGCTTTAGACCCTTTGCACCACAGAACTACTCCTCCAAATTCCTGTTCCAACTCCCTCACTTTCTCCCCACCCACAGAACTTGTGTCCATTCCCCACCATTATTCCTCCCCCTTCTTCCATTAACCCACACACATATGCTGCCTTAGAATTTAATGCCAAGTAAACACAGAAAAATAGAGGTACTAAGGGGTCAAATTCTAGATCTGTATCTTGAAGGTCCACAAGATTTGTTGATGGATTGGATTTGGGATTTGAAGAAGAGGCTGACATACAACAGGTGATACTAAGCAGATAAATATATAAAACTGGAGCTCAAGGAAAGGTCTGGACTAGGTTATACAAATGTTGGAGATTTCAGCATGTAGTCTTATTTAAAATACAAGATTGGATGAAATCACTTAAGGAAAAAGATCTGAGATCCAAGCTGTAGGGCATTCCATTGGTTAGAGATCAGGTGGAATACAAAGGAACCAAAAAAGAATATGAAGAGGTAACAGTTACTCACAGCCATGTGGATGGGGGTGGTGGGGGTAGAGAGAAGATGAAGAAACAAAAGCACCCTGTAATCCAAATGAGGTGGAAATAAGTTACTCTGACAAATGCTACCAATGATGTTGGGAACCACCCTGCCTGATTTCAGAAGCTATAACCCACCATGGCTAAGGCTGAGTGAGAGACCTTGGGACCCTAAGCCACTAAGGAGACAAAGCTTATCTCCCTGGCAGGGGAGTTGCCTCTGCCACCTTTACTTCACCCTGCCTGGCCCTGAGCCTGGCTGGTTAGCCAATGACGAGTAAGATTCCTCAAAGGAGGGATGACCTAAGATAGGCACAGTCACAGGGGCCCCCAGGGAAGGACCTGGGGGGCAACAAGCAAAAGGGGATGATGGACCCTCGCCCCTTGGCTTTGACATAGCCTGAGTCCTCATTCTGTCTGCAAGAAGTCTTCTAATCTCTTGGCTGCCTTACTTCCCCTGCCTGACTTAAACCTGAAACAATGATAGAGGGTGGTGCACTCTGTGCTGGAAAGAGTGGGTTCCCCAGGGTGATCAGGCCTAAGAAGGAATACATAAAATCCTGTGAAAACTGCTTTGCTAAGAATGCCCTCAATTTTCTGATTAGGGTCCAAGCAGGAAATGAGTTTGTTTCCCAAAGTTTTGTAGCCCTTTAGCTAACAGACCCTGGCTCAGAATAAGCCCTCATAGTTCTTTGTACATTATCTATTGTTTGATCCTTACTGCCTGACAATGATTAATAAGCTTTACCTGTATTCTTGTGCAAACCGAACCCAATAAAAGCCCACTGAAGAAGAGGCTCTTGGCCTTTCTCCTTTAAGAGATCGGCCATCTTTCCTCCCCAAGCAGATCATGTCTTGGTAGATTTATTCTCATCTGTGGGGGTGGGGGAGCCCTGTGGATGGAGCCCCCCCAACAAGAGATCAAATTTTTAAAAAACTAAAAGTTGACCACTGAATTAAGCATTATGGAATTCATTACTAGCCTTAACAAGAATAGTTTTAAAGGAGAAAGAGAGAATAGCAGTCGGCAAACATAAACAACTCTAGAGAAATTTTTCAAATATGAAATAAAATAAGCAGGAGGGAGATCTGCAATCAATAGGTGACTTTTTAATGAGGGGTGACATTACAATCAATCTGTTTGATGATGGGAATGATCCAGAAAAACAGACAACATAATCCAGAACAAAGAGGAGACTCACTGGAACAATATCCTTGAATAAACAAGAATTGCTTTGATCTAGTTCACAGTAGAGGTTTTGGCCTTAGCCTAGAGCCAGATAATTGACTCATGGTCATAGGACACTATCTGAGATCATATGAGGGAAAGGTTGGAACAGTATACAAATGGGAGTGGTAACCAACCTCCAAGATGGCCCCAAATGAATTCCACCCCCTGGTATTCACTCTCTCATGCGGCCCTCTCCCACACTATCACAGGGTTGGCCCGTGGGGCTAGACAAATACAGCACACCTAACTTTTGAAAAAGAGTCTGTGCTTCATCTTGGGTGCAAGCTCTCTCTCGAATCACTCACTCTGGGAGATGCAAGCTGCCATGACATGAACAGCCTACTGGAGATTCCCACAGAGTGAGGAACTGAAGCCTCTAGGTAACAGTCAAGTGAGTAAGCTTAGATGAAGATCATCCAACGCAAGTCAAGTCTGCGGATACAGCCAAAAGCTTGAGTACAACCTCATGGGAGACACTGGGCCAGAACCACCCAATGGCTCTCATTGAGCTGTATATGCAAGTTGCTGGGCATACAACATACCTATAAATTTGCCTTCCTCTATCCAGTCATATTCAGTTACAGAAATAAAGCCCTTTTGGAAAAGGGTATAGAAATGAACAACCTAACCCCATGTAATCCTTTTAACCAATACACATTCACCCTAAGTGAATCACTTATTACCTTAATGCATTTGCTGAAATCTTATGATTTGTGGTATCAGCCCATTTTAGCCTCACAACATGCTCCAAGAAATCAAGATTTACACAGCTTAAAATCTATGGTGTGCTTATTTTTTTTTTCCTTTCAAGGGATCAGGTAAAAGAATTTCACAACCACCCTCCCCTTTTTAAGGAAGCCATTCAGAAGGTTCCAAATTACCTAAATCAATGATTAGCCTGAATTTATCACACACATTTACATTCAGATGACACCGACTCAGGAAGCACTGTCTAAGTCCTAATGTTTAAGTACAGGAAAGAACAAGAGAAAAATTGAAGGAAAAAAATACAATTTTAAGTCCTCATGATAAAGGTTTCTCTTCTCTTACCTCCAGCGGGCACTGAAAACTTCTAAGAACTTGAGGTATTCCAGGTAGGAGATCACACCCTGCAGGCAACCAGAGAGGACTGAGGTCATTCACACATTACAGAAATAGTTTCTATCCACAGCCTACCTGATGTTCCCATTTGGCTGTTTCTCAAGTATCTCCCACTTAACCAGAAAAGAGAATTTAATTCCTTCCCTTAAACCTATTCCTCAAAAAAAAAAAAAAAAAAAAAAAAAAAAAATTAAATTTTGAATTGTGTGTAGGCTCACTATCATTATAGTGTTTCTTTTTCTACAGTAGTCAATAACTTTAACCTAAATTGTAAATGTTTGTACAAGGTTCATTGTCCCACCTCAAACTTGTATTAATTCCATCCACTTATGGTGAAGGAAGATATAAAAGAAGTAGAAGCTGGGCACTAGTTCATATGCCTATAAGTCAACAGAGACTGAAATAATGGCCCGTACTGAGTTGGTTATTTTGATATGTGGTAAAAAATATCGCTGAGGTAAAACAATTCTATTAGCTGGATGATCACAGGATAGAACTATCATACTTTTCAAGACAGGCAGTTTTTACTCTAGGCAAATACGAATTATACTATATGGTAATAGCATTTAGGTTCTAAAGAAAAGAATCTGCAGAGAAAGCTATGCAATGTATAGATTAGTTTTTATTTGGGGAAACAAATTCTGAAATTCCCCTGAAGCTGTTTACTCACCAATTAATTCAAAGTCCTTCAAAAAAAGAAAGAAAGAAGAAAACCGAACTAATGAGAAACCGCGATACCTAGAATGAAAAAGAAAAGCTCCCTGAGTTTTTTTTTGGTGGGACTAACTTTAAAAATATTGAAACGATTAAGTTTACTTGACGCAGTCAAGAACAAACTTGTTGATTTTAACACTGCTACTACCTCTGAAATAAATTTGTGATGTTCTGATGGAAAAAAGAAGAAAACAAAAACCCTCGTTCTCCTAACCACCCCACCTCAGTAAAGAAAACAGTCCATCTGGGAACTGCTCAGAACCCCCCCTCCCCCCGCGTGGCCGTGGCCCTGGCTCTCGGGGCGCTGGATGAGGGCCGCGGAGGCTGCCTGGGGTCCCCCCAGACGGCAAAGGGGGGAAACGAAGCGCTGGGGCAGAGGAGAGGTCAAAAAGTAAATAAGGTCTTCAAGGGCTTGAGCCCACAGATGTCCGGAAAGGGGGCGATGCTGGGGCCACAAAATTGCTTTCAGATTCCCACCACAGGAGAAAGCCCCACGAGGGTCCCCAGCCGGCGCGCGAACAGGCCCTGTCCCCAGCCCCAGGGGTGGGAACGCGCCGCCGGGTTGCGGAGGAGAGGCGCCTGGGGAGATAAGGGACAGGAACGCGTGTGAAAAGGGTCTTTCAGGACCGCACCCAGAGGCCGCCCCCCGGCTGCGACCCAGGGACAGGCCGCTAGGCAGTGCAAGGACAGGCGTGGGGTGGCGGAATTCCTTTCCTCTCCCCTCAAGGAACACTTGGACCGCGCCACGCCCGGTCCTTACCGACGCCGGCCCGCGGTGTACCCGAAGCTGCCTGCCGGCAGCGCACCGGCTCCAGGAGCTCCCCGGCGAAGCCTGAGGTAACGACGTCTCCTCAGTTCCCAGGCGCCGCCGCCGCCGCTGCCACCAGCGCCCCCACACTAGCGCCTGCCGCAACCAGTGACTGGCTGCCAGGTGCGAGCGTGAGGCCGCAAGGGTCTCCAGGAGCTGCGATCTTATTGGTCGGGAGGATGGTTCGGGCGCATGCGCGCGCTCTGGCTCTTGGTAGGGTCCGCTGAGGGAGGTTTCAGGGTCAGAGGAGTGTGGGTAGCGAAATATTAGATACTTGAGTTCCTGGGAGGGTCTTGGGAGGCGAGGTTAACACGGAAGGCGGGGGTTCACAGCCAGAGAAACAGTCTACCAGAGAATAGGCTTCCCCACCTGGTGTACATCTCATAGTCCTCAAGTATGGTCTCTTGTCCGTAAAATCCTGTCCCACGTTTAAGGCACTTGATCATACGACTGTGCCTGGCCGTCCATTCTCTTAAAGTTGCATCTGGGGCCAATCCAATCTAGCCTCTGCCACCTTAGTAGAAAGCTAAGAATGAGCTTTGCATTTTTTTAAGGGCCGAAAACCCCACAAAGAGACCTGAAAATTATATGAAATTCAAATTTCAGGGTCCACAAATAAATTTCTGTTGGACACAGGGCAAGGCCATTCCTGTAGATATTGTCTACGGGTGCTTTTCTGAAATAACAGCAAAGTTGACTAGTTGCCACAGGTCGTATTCGCAAAGCCTAAAATATTTACTATCTGGACCTTTATGGAATTGTTTTTAATTGCTCAATTCTGCCAGAAGTCTATCTTAGGAATTTTTTGGTTTTGTTAATCTATAATGTCATTCCCCACCCACCCCCATTTCATTTACGTCTTCCACTCTTCCTTATCTCTGTAGGTTTTTCCTTTTTAAAACTTTTTGAGATAAATGTCTAACTTGTTTGCTTAAATTCCTCTATTTCTCTTTACGTAATGCTATAAATTCACCTTAATTTACCCAAGTACCAGTTTAACTGTGTTCCACAATTTTTGCTTTATAGTATGTTCATTATGTCTAATTTCCCTAGTGATAGATTCTCTTTTTAGCACAAGGGGCTATATAATAATATGGAATTTATTTTCCAAATCCACCAAATGTTAAGAAGCTCTTTCTTTATCAGTTCCTCATTTTGTTGTATTGTGGTCAGACACATAGTCTAAATATCATTGATCCTTCGTATTTGAGGGTTTCTGTTGAGTGAAGTATACCAGAAGAGAGTAGAGGATGTAGATGGAGAGAAGATATTTGCAATGTTGAAAATGCATATATGTGAAATGACCACATTTAGGCCTCAAAATTACTCCAGTACCCTCCAGTAAGGTACAGTTAAGTAAGCTCCTGGCTTTGTCCACATTTCACTAGTTTTTCCACTAAATGCCCCTTTTTTCCTCTTCCAGATTCCCTTACAAGATACCACAATGATTTTTGCTATAGCATCTCTTTAGCTTATTCTGGAAAGTTTCTTAAACTTTCTTTGTTTTTCATGACCCAGATGATTTTAAAGTGTCCTTAAAGTTCAGGTATTTTGCAGAATGTTTCTCAATCGAGGCTTGGTGTTTTTCTCATGGTTACACTTGGGTTATAAGTTTTTAGAATTCTACCACAGAGGTGACAGATCCTTCGCATAAATTTCCATCAGGGAAACATGCTAATCAGTATTACTTAGCACTAGTTTCTCCACTATAAAGTGACTTTTTTTTTTTTCACTTTCTACATTCTATTCTTTGGAAGCAAGTCACTAAATCCAGCCTACACTGAGAATGGGGCATGGAGTCTCATGAAGGGGCAAGTATCTTTAAGACACAAAAATTATAGTGAGTACACAAATTATTTTGAATTCATTTGTAAGGAAGATGTTTCTTCTACCTTTAAATTTAACTTTAAGTGATCAAAATTAAATAAAATTGAACATGGAGTACCTCCCTCACACTGGCTACCTTTAAATGGCTCAGTAGTTGCATACGGCACACTGAACAGAGCAGATATAAAACATTTCCATCAGTGCAGTACTTTTACAGACAGCACTGACTTAAATCATTATTTTTCTAACCCTTCTTTTTAAATATATTTTTTCTATGACAAAGAAACTCAAGAGTCTGAAGCCTTTGCTAGAAACAAATGATTTATTCAAGAGTCTGAAAGTTTGTAAACTGGAAACTGGGCCTGATGAAGACAAGCCTGAAGTTTTTCAAAGTAGGATGGATGGAGATGAGACACCGGAAACCTGGGCACAGCCATTTATTTCAGCCCCAGTAATTCTTACCACTAACCCTCATCTTCCCATGCATGGGTCCCCGGACATGTTCTTCTCATGACTCCGTGAAAGGATCCTATTTCCACCAGCAACAGAAGGAAAAACCCAACTGGGTTTTTTTTTTTTTTTAAATATATTTTATTGATTATGCTATTACAGTTGTCCCATTTCTCCCCCATCATTCCCCTCCACCCTACCCACCCTCTCCCACCCACATTCCCCCCTTTAGTTCATGTCCATGGGTCATAAGTTTTCTAGCTTCTACATTTCCCATACTATTCTTGCCCTCCCCCTGTCTATTTTCTACCCACCATCTATGCTACTCATTCTCTGTACCTTTTCCCCCTCTCTCCTCCTCCCACGCCCCTATTGCTAACCCTCCATATGATCTCCATTTCTGTGGTTCTGTTCCTGTTCTAGCTGTTTGCTTAGTTTGCTTTTGTTTTAGGTGTGGTTCTTGATAGCTATGAGTTTGTTGTCTTTTCACTGTCATAGTTTTATCTTCTGTTTCTTAGATAAGTCCCTTTAACATTTCATATAATAAGGGCTTGGTGATGATGAATTCCTTCAACTTGACCTTATCTGAGAAGCACTTTATCTTCCCTTCCATTCTAAATGACAGCTTTGCTGGGTAGAGCAATCTTGGTTGTAGGTCCCTGCTTTTCAAGATTTCAAATATTTCTTTCCAGCCCCTTCTTGCCTGTAAGGTCTCTTTTGAGAAATCAGCTGACAGTCTGATGGGAACTCCCTTGTAGGTGACTGTCCCCTTATCCCTTGCTGCTTCTAGAATTCTCTGCTTCATTTTAATCTTGGCTAATGTAATTACAATGTGCCTTGGTGTGTTCCTCCTTGGGTCCAACTTCTTTGGGACTCTCTGAGCTTCCTGGACTTCCTGGTAGTCTATTTCCTTTGCCAGATTGGGGAAGTTCTCCTTTATTATTTGTTCAAATAAGTTTTCCACTTGTTGCTGTTCTTCTTCCCCTTCTGGGACCCCTATAATTCGGATGTTGGGACGTTTAACGATGTCCCGAAGGTTCCTAAGCCTCTCCTCGTTTTTTTGAATTCTTGTTTCTTCCTCGTCTTCTGTTTGGTTGTTAGTTTCTTCCTTCTGGTCCACTCCATTGATTTGAGTCCCAGTTTTTCTTCCATCTCTATCGGTTCCCCATGCATCTTCCTTCATTTCACGGATTGTAGCCTGCATTTTTTCATCTAGTTTGTGAGCAAAATCAACCAATTCTGTGAGCATTTTGATGACCAGTGCTTTGAACTGTGCATCTGACAGGTTGGCTATCTCTTCACTGCTTAGAGGAATTGGCTCTGGGGCTTTTATTTGTTTTCCGGTTTGAGCCATTTTTGGTGGGTTTTTTTTGTTATTGTTGTTGTTTTGGTTTTAGTCTGGTCGCGGCTATTACGTATGAGGGGGTGGAGCCTTAGGTGTTCCTCAGGGCGGGGCAGCCCAGTCGCTGGGTTGTGACGCTATAGGTGGGGGCGGGGTCTGAGAAGGAGCAATGGCGCCTGCTCCGCTCTCTCCTGGACTCCGGCCCTTTCCGCTGCTTCCCCTTCACCTGGATTATCTGCGCACGCGCGCATGCTGTTACGTAGTGAAGAGTGGAGCCTCTGGCGCTCGCCAGTGCAGGGCAGCCCAGTCACTGGGTTGTGACGCTGTATGTGGGGGTGGGGCCTGAGAGGGAGCAATGGCGCCTGCTCCGCTCTCTCCTGGATTCAGTCCCCTCCTCCACTTCCCCTCCGCCTGGACCGTCTGCGCGCTCGAAAGTGAGACCCTGGTCAGTCAGCCAGCCGCCTTGTGCGGCCTCACTGGGTCTGCACAGCTGCCCCCCAGTGCCTGGGGTCCACCAGCTGCTGCCTGTTGGCCCAGGGACCGCCAGCCGCCGCCTGTGCACCTGGGAACTGCCAGCCGCTGCTGCTTGCATTCCTGGGTCAGCAGCTCCACTTTCTCCTGCCGCGACTCCGCCCCTCTTACCGGTCTGGATGAATGGTTGTTGGACTTCCGTACAGTTCAGTTTTCTATAAGTTCTGGTTGTTTTCTTGTTTCTAAATATTTGTTGTCCTTAATTTTGGTTGTGAGAGGAGGCACAGTGTGTCCGCCTACGCCTCCATCTTGGCCGGAAGTCCCAACTGGGTTTTTATATGAAAACTCAGAAACGTTTGTCTGGATAGACACCAGTCTAGAGAGAACCACTTAACTCCCCAGCCTGTGAGGCCACTCAGATAACGGGCACATAGGGAGCCTATGCCTGTGCTCTACCCCTACGGTATTTCCTTCTTCTGACAAAGCAACGTAAAACGCACAGACATAGAAAAACAAAACAATCATCTCTTTGGGAGAAAAGAATCAATAAAAAAGAAAAGAAAAGAAAAACCCAGAAGTTGCTAGGCCTCAGAAGCTAAATTCCCAAATTTTTTTTTCCTTACCAAGGTAAATTTAGAAGAAAGAAAAGACTCATAAGTTGTTCTGGCTGGGCTAGTTAACAGAGTTAACAGAGATAACCAAGTTAACAGAGACAGATTAACAGGTGGAAATCAAAGTGTTAACACATGTGCATGGGGAATCCACATAGGCAGGAAAACTCCAAAGACAATGAGGCAACATTAGGTATATAAGATATTTTTGGAAAAAGGAGAAAGGGGTATTAGATTTCAGAAGTGCGAATGGGCAATTTACAGGTATTTGAGGAAGAGTGGAATACACAGGCAGGAAAATCCGTGTGAGGCAACTCAGAAGTAATGGGACATGGGGCATGGTGGGGGGTGTTATCTAGTTAACAGGCACCTGCCTGAAGTCCTCTTATTTACCATACTTAATTCAAATTAGGCTAAGACAAACATCCTAACATCTCCTTCCTGAAGCAGGTTTCTCTGTCTGAATCTCTGGTACAGAAAAGCAAGAAGGATCGAAACTTCTTTCTGAGTCTTATGTTTTTTATTAAACAGCTTAAAATCAATATCCCAAAAAGGCAGCTTTGGGGTGGCAGAATTTTGGTCCCTTCGATGCTTCTGAAGACTGTTTAAACCTCAGAATCACCCAGGACACTGTTATATGTATAGATTCTGGGACTGCATTGTCACACCAGGAAGCTCAAATTGCTAGCAGAGGGGCCTGGGAATCTAAATGTCCAATGTTTGCCCACTGGATTCTTTAAAAAAAAAAAAAAAGATTTTATTTATTTAATTTTTAGAGAGAGCAGAAGGGAGGGAGAAAGAGAGGGAAACATCAATGTGTGGTTGCTTCTCTCACGCCCCCTACCGGGGAACCTGGCCCACAACCCAGGTATGTGCCCTGACTGGTGATCATTTGGTTCACAGAACAGCTCAATCCACTGAGCCACACCAGCCAGGGCTGCATTGGATTATTAAACAAGAGTACCTTGGAAAGCATTGATCTCTCAGGTATGACTGAAATATTTCTGCACCTGTTCTTCCAAGGGAAACCTGAGGGTGGGTTGAGGGTCGGGAATTTTTTTTTTCATTTATTTGACATTTACACCAAGCACCTCCTTTGGGACAAGTGCAGTGTTGGGTGACACAATAGAACAAGCACAGTCTGGCGTTTGAGCTGGGAGCTTCCCCCTTCCCCTCTAAGTTTCCAGGACCCTCACCTCTTTTTCTGGGGCTTCTGGATGACCTACAATGTTTGCGGCAGTTGGGTGTGTGAGCAAAGCCCAGAGATCTAGAAGCAAACGTCTCAATGAGGGCTGAATCACCTGGGCTGTGCTTTTTAAGCATCAGTGAACCTAAGGGCTCACCATGGGCCTTATGAAAGTAAAGATTCTGGCTCAGTAGCTCTGGGCAGGGCCTGACAGTCTGAATGTACCTAACAAGCTCCCAAGTGACACAGGTGCCGCTTGGCCACAGGTCAAATTTTAAGCAGCAGGTGGTACTAGGGAGCTTTTGAAAAGTCGTGATGTCCTGGTTGATTCTGCCGGCCCTTCTCTAAACCAACAGAATCAGTATCTCCAAGGGTGGGACCCAGGATTCCGTGTTAGTAAAGCTCCCAGGTATTTCTAATCAACAGGTGGGTGATGAAACCACTGTTTCAGTTGGTGGCGGCTCCTGCTCAGCATTTACTGAGGGAAGTAGCCTGTGCGAATGAAGCCCTCACTGTCACTCCTTGCTACGGCCTTGATTGTGTCCTTCAAAATCCATATGTTGACGTTCTAACGCCCCCAGTACCTCCGAACACAATTTAGCGATATTTAGCGATAAAACCTTGAAAGAGGTAAGTTAAAATGAAAACGAGGTCTTTTGGGTGGACCCTAATCTAATCTAACTGGTGTCCTTGTAAGAGGAAATTTGGACATGCAAAGAGATACCAGGGATGCTGAAACAGAGAGGAAAAGACCATGTGAGGACACAACGAGAATGCAGCCATCCACAAGTCAAGGAGAAAGGCCTCAGGAGAGACAAAAGCTGCCAACATCTTGGTCTCAAATTTCCAGCCTTCTGTACTGTGAGAAAATAAATTTCATTTGCTTAAGCCATTCCGTCTGCGGTATTTTGTTATGGCCGCACTGGCAAACTCATATTCCCTTGAAAAGAAGCCAATGGAGAGGGCTGATCTCAGTGACAGGTAGGGGCTGTTGTTAACTTAAAAGAAAAGGCTGAAGTGAGAGGTAACAAGCATTAATTTGAGATTTTTTTTAAAAAGCGTAGCTATTTGAGGCACACTGATTCAGGCAGAAGCCCAAATCGTATTTGATGAGGAGACAAAGGCGAGGGGGATTTATGAGAAAGGGAAGGGGAACAATCACATCAGAAGAGGGAAAGCATTTCTATTGGCGCAGAAAACATGACCTAGTGACCTTAATTCTAAATAACATTTTTAATTGTCAGTCCAGTAGTCATTAGTCCGGTTGTCATAATATTTGCTTTTGTGCTTTCATGCACACAGTTCTTCAGACACTATGTTGCCTTAGGCCCAGTTCCAAGATTATTTTGCCCAGTTATTCTAGAGGTTTGAGGCATAAGACATTCAAGGCAGCCCCTGGGATGGCAGCTCCGACTCCATTTTAAAGTGGCTCCATTTATATGACTTTTTCTACTGTGCAGGCATTAGCTGAACTTCCAAGTGACCCCTGGCCACAAACAAATACCCATCCACCCTGATTTTCAGGAAGCAGTCTGCTTCTGCTTCTCCTTTGTACTATTTCCTGAGACCATGACTGGTAGGAGCCCCCGTTCAACAGACTTCCAGGCCTCCAATTCTGTTCCTTTCCCTGCTAGACTGCGAAGGACAGAACCCTGAGGACAGAGTTTCACTTTCATATCATCCCAGATGTGAAGAAAAATACTTGTGTTCTTTCCATCTACTATAGCCAAGAAAAGGAAGAAAAACAAACTTTAGCTGTATAGCAGTATGGTCTCAAAGCTAACTGCATGTCAAAGCTGACATGCAAAAAGGCCTTAAAATGTTAAGTTACGAAGACGCAGAGAGCATAGGTTCAACCTGCTTGCAGATGCTGGGAAGTTCCTCTGCAGATGCTGGGAAGGTTGCCAAGAAGGACAAGATGCCATCTGCAGACTGGGTTGAGAGAAGAAAACCTTAGAAGGGATTTGGGGCTTTAGCCAATAAAAGACTATGAGTAGAAAAGGGGTAGGAAGGAGGTGTGTGTGATTTCTCAGTTTTCTCTGTCTCCAGAAGCCTCCACAAAATGAGCCTTGAGCACGGGAATTCCCTGGAGTCAGGGAGAGGAATGTTGACCCTGACTTCATCAAAGCCAGTCACCATAGAGGCTGCCTCTGACCAGCTAATATCAGAGTGCTTCTGGGCAGCATGCTGGGCTCAGGAAATTACCTCTTCCCACCTTCCCACCCACCGACATCCCTGTGGCCAAAGGAGCCCGAGCAGTGCTGTGATCAAGGAGGCAGCTCCTTGGCCTCAACATCATCTCTGAGACTCAAGGTCATGATATGTGGTCAGACTGATGATCTCCCAGCAGGGCTGGGCACCTCGGTCAGTCTAAGAACGTGGTAGCTAGGAGGAGATCATGTTGTGCCTACGAGGAAATCAGGCCCTGAGGACGGAGGGGCTGGCACCTCGTTCCATGTAGACTAAAGCTACAAGGAAAGTGGACCCTACTTTATGGTGTGGCCTAGGGAGGTACACCTGTTCCGGAGGGCACCGATCAAACCAGCCTTTGTCCCTTCCTCCAATTCCAAGGCCATCAAGGCTCTGCCATTGTTCTCACAAACGTTTTCCTCTTCCCCTCACCCTGGGAAAGCTTTATCACAAGAGATTTGAGCTTTTGTAATCAGCGAGTGGCAGTGCCTTTAGCTTCCTGCTGCTTCTGCTCTCAGCTTTGATTATCACTGAAGTAAGAACTCACAAAAGGACGATTTTCCAGCTTAAATGCCAGGGGAGGGAAGAGAGCAACTAAAATACAAGGGAACAAGACACACTAAGAAAAATCCAGTAACTGCCCTGGCTGGTGTGGCTCAGTGGACTGAGCACTGACCTGCGAACTGAAAGGTCACAGGTTCTTGCAAGAGGCAACCAATCGATGTTTCTTTTGCACATCGATGTTTCTCTCCCTGTCTCCCTCCCTCCCCCTCTTTCTAAAAATAAATAAATAAGCCCTGGCTGGTGTGGCTCAGTGGAATGAGTGTCAGCCTGTGAACCAAAAGGTCGCCAGTTCCATTCCCAGTCAGGGCACAGGCCTGGGTTCTGGGCCAGGTGCCCAGTTAGGGGCGCACAAGAACCAACCGATCGATGGTTCTCTAGCACATTGTTGTTTCTCTCCCTCCCTTTCCCTCTCTCTAAAAGTAAATATAATCTTTAAAAATAAATGAATAAAACCTTGTTAAAAATGTAATCATTTACATCATCAACTTTGCAAAGCAGGAAGATGTTAATGTCCAGGACAGTCCTAGATGACAAAGTAGGGTGGCTGCTCACGGTAGCCCCAGCTCCGTCAGACACGAGAAAGGGTCCCTCGCTCGGTGAGCAAGAAGGCTTGATAGGCAACAGCAGTGGCATGTCAGTCAGACCCGATCTGTCCTGATGCATTTTGGTCCTTTTATGGGATTTCCGTGGAAGCCTTTCTCTGTCCCTCACCTAAAACTCTGAAGAAACTGAGCCAGGAAAAAGAAGCCAAGTATGGATCTTCACGCAGGACTAAAATGAAGAGTATAGAGGTCTGTCTTGTCAAAGGAAGCGATATTAAATAGCCTCTGGGCTAAAAGAAAGCTATGCAGGTGCTCAGGGCCACAAGTGTGAGGAGCATGCAGAGGTCTGACAGACACCGACCTACTTGGCACTTGGGCATTTCATGTAGTTATTCGGGGAAAACAAGTTCTTGCAGTGTCTAGAGGAAAAGAATTTCCTGAGACCCACATGGGGTGATGAGGCTCTGTGGTAGACTTTATGGATGATATAAAATTAACGGGGTTCCCCTCCCGACTTCCCAATGCCCCATCTCCATCTTTCTTGCCATGGAAAAAGTCCCATCTTGTCTTTAGTAAGGCCAACACAAAGAAGCCAGTGCCCAGAGCTTCTGCTCCACATTAAAGGGTAGTCCAATCCAGCATCTGGTTAGATTAGTGTGTGTTTCCAGCTGCAGTCCATTGCTGTGCTGCAGTATTCGGTCTCCCTCCTGAAGCCTGTGTGTGGAGTCCCCAAGGTCAGAGGCCACATGGCTACTAAGGACACATGGCTATGGAGAGAGGATGTGTGAGCGCACCATGCAAGTGCAGGTCACCTGGGTGAGAGAGAGAGAAGTTAGTTCTTCTGGAGCCCACATCATCTGCTACAGGCCCCTGGAACTGCTAGAGCCACACGATCACATGCTCCTGGGCAAGAGAGAATGAAGGGAGTGGAGTGGGGCGGGGGGGTGGAGAGAGAGAGAGAGTGTGTGTGTACGCGCACGCGCTCGCGTGGGCGCATGCGAGTCTTTGTTTCCTGGAATTATATTAGCTTGGGTTTGGAATGGACCAGGTGCCTTTTCAAAGGAACCAATCAATTTCCCAGGCTTTCATAGGCTTTGGATGGGTCCACACCCCCTAGTTAGATTGACAGGTCTCTATAGTCCAGCAGCTCCCCCTCTCCACAATGAACATGTGCCTCTAGCAATGATTGCAAAATCTAGTTGCGTAGCCCTATTATTATTATTATTATTAGTAGTAGTAGTAGTAGTTAATAGTAGTAATAGTAGCCTGGGTTCCTAATACTGATCCAGATTTTGGGTCCAGTCAGCAGTGCTGGCTGGCATCAGGAAATAGTTCAGATTTCCCCCAACTCATTCTCCTAAAACCATTTGACTTTTTCTTTGTGCCTTGACCTCAGGCATCCTTTCAGTCTCCTTCTGCCTCTGGATAATGCCCTGAGCATGTTGCATTCAATTGCCTTCTGGCTGTTTTTCATTCAGGTTCTTCCCTTTGACATGCATCTCTCCCAGCTGCCCTAAATTCACCCTGCCTGCCTGCTGTGCAGATCAGTGGACTCCAGGGTAAATTGTTAATAGTAAGCAACCTACTGTGTGTGCCATGCTCTCCTGGCTTGCTTTGTAATGAGGCCCACACACATAGGGCCTTCATCTTCATGACCCCTGTGCACCAGCAGTTACCACCTCCCCAGGTGCCTTGTATGGCCATCGTCACAGATGACATCTCTGTCTAAACACAAGTTTTCAAAAGTCCATTGCCTTGACACTATGCCTCTTTGAGTATTTCAGTGGAAAAGTCTAAATTCCAGTAAAGAATTTTGCCTGATTTCTCAAATGAGGTCTCCTAACCAAATAAAGCCTCAACTGCAGAACACCGTTTTACTTTATTTTTCTTTTTAAAGATTTTATTTACTTATTTCCAGACAGAGAAGTGAAGGAGAGAGGGAGAGAAACATCAGTGTGTGGTTGCCTCTCACATACCCACCACTGGGGACCTGCCCGCAACCCAGGCGTGAAGCAAGATGCAACATTGGCTTTTTCCTTCCTATTTGCATCTGGTGGCCAATAATTATTATTATTACTAACACTAATAATAATGTACCATCCCAAAACAGGGCACGCTGACAGGTGCTTTACGTAAGTTAACTGCATAGGTGAATCTCACCACAACGTAATGGGGTGTTATCTCCATTTTGTGGCTGAGGAATCGACGCTGAGATTATGTGATGTTTTGCCTATACCCTTCCTCCCCAAGAACCTGCCCTTTTTGTATAAGTTTTTCCCTTAAATTCCAGAGTTGCTGATTCCCATTCTGGAAACTATTCCTTGTAACTTGGGTCTAAGATGGGGATGTTGAGACATAGTGCATGTCAGGAAACAGAAGACATCTTCTCCTGATCCTTTTTCGGGCTCACCATCAGTTATAGAGACTTCTGCATTTTCTACTTTCTTAGAAATGGCAAGTGTACCAACAAGCTGGCAGGCCCATTTCTGGTTTTCTCATGGGGCGTGGGGCAGGGGGCTGAAAGGTAGAAGAGGGTAACAGCTATGGGAAGAGAATGGAGAAGGGCCGGTTGCTATACATGGCAAGACGGGAAGCTGCTGGCACTCGGCAGATACAGCAGCACACACACCAGTGGCTGCCACCGAGTGAGGCAGTTAAAGGAGAAAGAGCAGAACCGGCTCGCTCATCCTCAGGGAAGCATGAAAACAGAGCCTGCCCGGGGCCTGGGCACATAGCCCTCCCCTGCAGCTGCTTTTCTGAGAGGCCACTCCGTGAGAGAGCTGAGACCGCCTAGGGTCAGTATGTAGCGGCAAGGGGGAGTGGAGCTTCTTCCTTGCTGGGCGGCCAACTGCCCACTGACCATGGGATCCGACCACACAGTACGATGTCTCCTTTTCGTTTCAATGTGTTGTCCCTCGGGGTGGCCCCTCCACACCAACTCCGAAGTCTGGCATTCACCTATGTCCACTTAAGTGCCCTCTGGGACCTGGTGTGGGGTTGTTCACTCTTGGGGCCCAAAATTCAGGGACTCTCACTGGCTGAGTTGGCTTACCACCTCGATAGGGAGGCAGGAAGATCACCTGGGGAGTCCTTCTCACAGTTCCAACCTAGCCTCCACAAAAGGATGTGTATTCAACACGGGACACGTATACTAAACAATGTTAGATGCTTACATAACCCTAGGATTTTGCTGAAAGGAACGCAGACGTTTTTATTGGCCCCAAGTAGTTGAATTCAAGAAGGGGCTGGACCCAGTGGGATTGGTAAGGGTGAGACTTTGGCTCACTGGCAGGGTTGACATCCCCTGGGGGCCCGACCTGTGCACAGGGAAGCCTTGTCCTGGAGCAGCCGAAGGCCAGGGATGGAGGCTCCACCTGCCAGTGGGGAGGGGTGTTCAATCCAAGGCCTGGGCGAATTAGCAGTGAGGACCTCTGAAAACTTTTACTTCGGTGGCGCTCACTACAGGCCACTTCGCATGTTGCAGGCCCTGCAGATGTAACTTGAGTGCACTGACTGACTGAACAGTCACAGTAAGTGAGGAGGGAACAGAAGCACCAGAAAGAACCAAACAGGAAGTGATCTGAACTCCTGGCACCCAACCTCGCCCAGCCTAGACTGTCAGCATCACGGATGCTCATTGCCTCCTTTGATCAGTAACTGAAGATTCCTAAGGTTTAAACTGGAGAATGAGGATAACAGGTCATAGAGGACAACAGATAGCTAACTTTCAGGTTCCCTTTATTTCTATTTCTTTACAACCGTTCAAGCAACAGTAACTCCCACATCACCTCCCAAGCCCGAATCCCCCTCTAAATATTCAGATTCTTATTTCTAACTCTACAGAACACACCCTCCTCAAAACCATTAACTTCCCCATGTCAACATTCCCCCCCAAACTGAGTAGCTGTCTCAAACTGTGGCTGCTGTCTTCCTTTAAGATGCCCTTATGCCTGGGCTTGTTTCCAAATGCCCAGAATAAAGCCTATGATGTGTGCAGCCAGCTAGACAGACATGTAACAGGGACACAGAATGGGATTTGGGTCATAGAAGGTCCTATCACCACAGTGGGGACAGGGACTAGCACTGAACCAGACCATGTCGGGGCGCCCTAACTCCTGCAGCAACTGCCTCAGCGCGGTGTGCACCTGGGCAAGCCTGCCCAGGTGGAGGGTGCCAGTGAGCTCCTCGTAACTTTCCAGGGGGGCAGCATACAGCACGTGGTTCAGCTTGCTCAGCCCGACGGTGTGGCGCAGCAGCTCCTCCAGGACACTCATAGAGATGGGGTTTTCACAGAAGCTAAAGGTCGTGAGCTCGGAGCAGAGGCTCAGAGCAGGCAAAATGTCAGTGATCTCAGGGTCCATGATCCCACATTCATCCAAGTCCAGGTCCTGGAGGGTGGCAGAGGCTCTCTCTATCAGCAGCTGGAGGGGCCCAGAACTCATGTTGGTCAGGTTGAGCCCGCTGAAACTCAGGCCTTTCAGCTGACTGACGTTCAGGGTCTGGCACAGATGCGCGAAGTCGTTTTCTGAAAGCGAACAGTTAGTGATGGACAAGGCCTCCAAGGGGGTCTGCAGGCACCTGGGGAGAGACAGAGCAGTTAGTTCTGGGGGTGGGGGGTGGGTGGAGCTGGTGGGCAGAGAGAGGTGGAGATGACCTGCAGAGAAGCCCTGCCATCTCTCACCTGAGCACCTGGTGCAGGCGGCCTTCAAGGAAGGAGAGAGCATCTAAACAGAGCTCCTGGAGGTGGTGCAGGCTGAGGAACTGCGACGTGAGCTGGCGAACACACTGCTGCTCCTGCGCCGCGGTGGTGTGAGAAGACGTAAGGATGTGGGAGAGAAGGAACCGGCGCAGATTGCCCATCTGGCTCAGTTGAGGAACGAACTTCTTCAGGGTGGATGGCTTCCAGGTACAATTTACTTCCAAATCCTGCACAGAGTCGAGCTGCACCATCTTGAGAATATTGATGTTTTGCATCGACACTGCAAAAATCTTCAGCTTCTTACAGCAAAGGTGCAGCAAGCCCCTCCCCTGACTGACTTTTTTAATGAGGTAGCTGAGGGACTCATCAGGGGCACCTTCCTTGAGACTAAGGTCTATGAACACCTCCACGGGGGCCAAGGGCGGTTTGGACCCTGCCCTTGAACTCCCCACTTTTTGCTTCTTCCCCATTGGCTGGGTGGCCTCTGTCTCCATCAGTGAGCACGCAGCAGCTCTGGTTCCAGACCACACGGTCCAGAACTCCTGATGAGCATCTTTCTGTAAATTCAGCACCTGCAGCTTCCATCTCCTGTGCAGAAAACATAAGACAGACGGAGAGATACATTAAGATAACAGGTAGTAAGATCATGACCATGAATCAAGGAACGTGGTCATCTGGACCAGATACCTGACTGCATTTTTACTCCATACTCGAGATAGCAGTTGCTCCCCGCACTACTGAGATCCTTCTTGCTCCCCATTTCTGTACCCCTAAGTGCACATGTTCCTTTGGTCACCTCTGCACTTAAGTCAGCCCTATATGTCCAGAAGCCTTTTTCCAGAATGACCCCAGCAATGGTTCCCAGGTCTCCCTGAGCATTCTCACTGATGCCATCCGAAGCCTCTGGCTCCACCTTTGGCACTGCACTCTTCCTGATCCCCACTGCATCTGCACAGATCCCCGGGGCCCTACTGGGCTATGAATCCCCCTCACCTGGGGCGAACCTCCTGAGCAAGCAGGGCATCGAGTCCATCAAGCACAGCCTGGAAGGTCTCTTGGTGAGGCTGCTGATCCTTCATCAGGGCCCCCAGGGGGAGGCAGGGGAAAGGCCAAGACTGCACCATCATCTTCAAGATCTTATCATGCTTCCCAGCAAAGGCCGCCATGAACAGAGGTGGGAAGATCTCTGCAGGCAGCATCTCCACGGCACTCATGGCCAAGGCCTCGTCCCTCAGCAGACTCTGACACGCCAGTTCCAGGAGTCTGCGTGGGGTTGGGAGGCTCATCCTGATGAATCTGCTCTGAAACAGATCCTGGGGAGACATCCAGGGAGCAAGGCTGAGCATGAGCAACCCTGCAACCCTACTGCCCCTCTACCCTTCAGAGGAACCAGCTGAGGGCCGAAGGCACTGCTCCAGCAACATTCAGGGGGTCCTCCGTTTACCCAGATTCCACTTTCTGCTTGGGGGCCAGAAAGCCACAGCTCTGCCTTTGCCAGTGGCAGGACAAGCATCTCGCCAGGCACCAAGGAGGGGCAAGACGACCAGCAGCCCCCTCCCGCACGTACCCACTGGCTGCATTTAATTCTGCAGCGCAGGGAGTACTGAGAATCCCAAGAGCTGACCCCACCCTTTGCAGGAAGAAAAGTTTCTGATCGTCACTCAGAAACTGACAACTGTGTAAGGAGCAGCACGGGGTCCAGCATGGCTTCTTTCTAGGCTCCAACAAGTAATCCAGACGGGAAAGATGCAGGAACACTCACACTATGGGTACCATTATGTCATTTAAAACATTTTAAACGAGAAACTGTAAAAGCAGCATAATAGTACTATATAGCGCATGAAAGCTGGAGAGAAAAATTTACATTAATTCCAAGATGGACATTTTATTGTGTCTCCTCTGTGAATGTCAGAACTGCCACTTTGTTCACGGGAACAAAGCGCTCACCTGCAGAACAAAGCCCCCACTTGGAAAGAAACTATGGAACCTTTTCTAAGCTCTTAGGTTTTTTGTCTTTGTTTTAATTAGCTAATTAAATTACAAAACCGTAAATGATATGAACTATTAACTACTAGTTACAAACTTAAATAGTTTAAGTATCATAAATTCCAATGAATTGGATGTATTTTTTAAAAAATCTGCCGTTAAGAAATAAAGGTATCACCCCCCCCTTTCCTAAAACTTCATGTTAGAGCACTTTGCTTTTATGAAAGACCTACCCTAGTACCTGTTTTCGCTAACCAAAGGAAATTCAAAGAGGATTTTGCCATTTCAGCTTACGAAACGTTTCATAGGAATGTCCTACTTTTGGATAGTAGAGGAAACCTTCATCGTAAACATCTATAAGATGGCACACACCAGAACGAGAAGTTGAAATATGTTTGGGATTAAAGGCAAAACTGCTTTTCGAGGCAGAAGCCAAGCCTGCTACTCTACAAAGACAAGACAATTCTCTACGCGATCATGGCCTGCAGGGCCTTGGAGACCACTTGAAGCTCCGGACTCACGAGAGCAGGCGAGCTGCAGGGAGCCCTCTGCTCAGCCCTTGGCAGCGACTCTCGTAGGCTAGCCTCTGGTCCCTCCTCTGGCTCCTCAGAAGCAATGGCAGCCCTTTCTGGCCACACCTTCCTTCTGGGGTCCCAGCTGAAATTTCAACTTCTAACTGAAAGTGAAAACTTATTACTGGATCTCCACTTAACCCTGCCTGGGTTTCTCACTCTTCATATGACTAACTGCATTATATGTCCATCTGTGAAAGGAAAAGAAATTCAACCAACCTGTAAGTAGACTCGGGAGCGTTTGGGCCACATGACTATTTCCAAATGTTCCAGGGAAGACGCTTTAGGCGGACTGTGGTATCATCCCAAGAGAAAAGGAAATAAAAAAACAAAATTGTTGAGTATCAAATAGTCACTTACACATCGTTACCTAGAAAACTGCAAAGTGTGCGCCCAAAGAGGAATAGAGGCGCCACAGATAAACAGGTGGCTTTCCAGATTTCGAGGGTCAAGGCTTCCCTGAAGGAGGTCGGGCCAAATTCCAACTAGGAATTAGCCAGGAGGAGGGGCTGCAAGTTTGTAATGGGACAAGGGAATAGGCCAAGAGAAGGTAAAATATGTTTTGCTTGGGGAATTCAAAGGCTTTGATGTGGACGAACTTGAAAACTTAGAAGGGTAGTGATTAAGAAGGAAACTAGCTGGATCCCTTAAACCCCAGGTGATGGTGAGGGAAGGGAAGAGATTCAATCCTCCTCACTCCCAAAAGGACCAGATCAGCTTGGCAAACTGGCTTAAGATTCAATGTAAAAATGTGGGCTGGGAAGAGGCTGGAAACGTTTGGTGACTAAACTTGGGATGTGACTCATCCCACCCTGAAGGTCACTGAGCAATAAGAGCAATTGGCTCTTTGGAATCCTGGAACAGAGAGAAGTGAACGTGGGCCAAAGGCACGCATCCTCACCAAGGAACCGCTTACCAGAGGGGACCTTCTCCTTGGCCCAGGCATCCTCTTCCACCCCTGACCTCTCACAGGCAGATCAGGCCCAGGCATGGTCCAGGGGCCTCGGCCCATAACACGATCGTTGAAGGCCCCGTCCCAACTATATATTGATAACCTAGGTTTCCCCAATCCTGGGGAATAATTGGTGCAAATGTGGCTTCAGAAAGCCCCTTCTGGCCCCGCTGCCCCTAAGTCTCTCTCGGTCACTGACTGTAAGGGAAGAGCGCAATTAGGGATGAATGAAACTCAAGTGTTCTCTCTCTCAGATTGAGGCATGGTGCACAGGCACCAACGCCCTCCCCATCACAAGATTTGAAGTGGTATTTGGCATTAAAGATTTGCCACATTTGGGGACACCCCTGTGCTTCACCGAATTGCACACTGGTCCTTCTGAATGTCTTCCTGCCCAGGTCTGGGACAGGTGCAGGATAACTCCCAGGGCCTAGCATGGACTGGGGGATGTTTTTACCACATCCTGGTCACCTGCCACTTGCTGTCTTCGTGATCCCCACTTATGCACAAACTCTGAGCTCTAAAATAGGGCCTTCTTGCTCACCCCAACTTCTCCAGTCACAAAACTCCTACTGAGCTCCCAAAGCATCTGCCTTTGGGAACTTTTTTGGGGGGTACGGGGGTCCTTAGAATGCATTTTCCCTCTCCCAGCCTGTGCTAACTGTTCCCCTTATTTCTGCATCCCTGAAATGTCAGCTCATCTCTTATGAGCCTGAGGTATGACCACGATGCAGAGGGATGCGTTCCACTGATACCAGCAGAAACTAGAATTCTCCCCAACTCTTCTCAGCTGTGTTGGAGAGCATGACCAGCTACGGGACAAAATCCCAGCCGCACCAGCAATGCTGGAGGACAACCCTTCCTGGACTCCACAGGAAGCCCCAACTCTGCAGCCTTCAGAGGCCCCGATGCACAGGCCTTCCCTTCTTCAGCTCCCTTAACCCAGCCTTCCAGCAGACAAGACTCTACCTGGCTTCTTACCCTGAAATACTCTGCCCTCTGCGTCTTTTGAAAAACCCAGTCTCTGCGGACACAACCTGCCCTTCCTGTTCTCAACAAGACCTGATTTCACTTTGGATCCGATAACATCTAGACCTAAACGAGGAATTGTCCCTCCTCTTTCCTTCCCAAGGCATACAGGCCTGATGTCCAGGTCACCCTGGGTCCAACCAGTTAATGCCATGGGAGGTGCTTGTAGAGGCACAGTGGGGGGAGGGGAGGCTGAGGGCTAACTCCAGGCTAGTAGTTTGGGGAAATGAGGAGGAGGAAGATGATGACAGGCATCTGCTTTGGACAGGCTTCCAAGGTTTCACCCTTCCTGCATTCTCCGTCAGGACCTCTCTCTCTGAGAGTTCCTTTAGTGTGAAGACCTTTTTCCCTGCGTTGCTTCCTCTGGGACATCATCATGCTTTTTGTCACAACCATGTTCTTCATCTACACTTCTCTGGGAGCTTGGAATTGTGAGCTTGAAGCTGCATTCTTAATCATGATGATGAGTAAAGATATTTCCTTGTGTTTGGTAGAATTTAAGGAATCATCGAAGCATTTCACTTTCCTAGTCTCATTATTTCTCCCAAGACATAAAACATCAGCAGGGTGCTTAAACTGATATTCCCTTTCCATGTGCAGTATCTAAGGCTTGAAAGAGGGAGTCACCTGCACCCTTGTCTCAAGAGCAGGCAACGGGAGGGTGACACAAGAACAAGGCCCTGGCTCCTTGTCTAGGGCTCCTATGGTCATGACTTATGCAGCCTAACAGGAGTGTGCCTAGGGAAGTCACCAGGGAATGAGGACATCCCACTCCATGCATGGCAGCAGCAGACAAGGTCAGGGATACAGGCAGAGAACAGGAGCCTTCATTAAGTAACAATCGCCCACCACAGTCTCTGCGCTCAGCAAATCTATGGACCCTGCCAGGTCTTTCAGGATGGGTGAGGGGATGGTGTGATAACCTAGGGAGAAATTCATAAAGATCCCCAAGTAAGCAAATTTGTGGATGGGGTATCACCTACAAGATCTGGGAAGCAGATGTGCGTGGAGGCCCCTCCCACATGGGAGGCAGAGGATAGGAAGGGGGAGGGACCACAGGAGGCATAGCTCTAGGGGGTCTCCTCCATGACCTGGGCTCTGTTCTGTCCCGCTCATTCTCCTCACATGTGAAACACACTGAGGAGAGGACCTTCTGGCAGCCAGGGCTGACCCTTCTCTCTCTCTGCCCCAAACTACACTGGAATCCTGACCTTGACCTCTCATCTCAGGGTCCTGGCTCCAGTCTGTCCTGACATAGCCACTCCGAGTGTAGCTCTTGAGACAGAAGGTCACCATTTCCTGCTCTGGAGGCCGAAGCAACACTGGGGGTTACACCTAGGTGTCCTAGTACCAACCACACCTGTGCCTGATACTCCCACTGTATGAGGTCATCCGTTACCCAGCCCCATTCTCCAGCTCCAAGGCCTCCCTGAACTCCTCCCACTGCAGCCAAAGGACAAGCTGTGCACTATTGTTACTTTCTTTCAAGGAGAATCCCTCACCCAACTGGCCCAAGCTCCCAGGGAAGTGAAACCAAAACCTACTTGACACCAAACACCAGTCAGGTCTGCGGGGTCTGACGCCAGCCCTGCTCCTTCAGCCCAAGTAGAGGTGGTTAAATGTAACCATGGCTTTGGGAATGGGGTCCCTAACAGTCTATAGGTGCTGCTGCTCTTTCCCCCCCTCTCATCAAACAGCAGCACGACAGATGTTCGCTTGGGGATATGACTTGAGAATGTTAACAGCTGCTCCTGCTTCTCCTCCTCAGTTATGGACCTCAGGATGCAGATTCCACCTAGTTGCTCAAAGAAAAGAAGGGGGGGGGTAGGGGCACCCGATAGGACATCTCCAGACACCCCAGACAGCTAGCTTACCTGAAGAAGTCTTTCTTCCACTCTGGTCCAGCTCAGACTGGCCTCAGGTGCTCCAATAGTTGGTTTCGCTGGTCTCAGTCACCCGCGTCCACGCAAGTGTGAGAGCAAGAACCAAAAGGCTCCAAAAAGAGGAGGCTGTGTTAACACGAGTATTTAGGGTGCTACAGGCTCATGTGAAAACCTTTGAAAACACTGCTGAAAAAATTGAAAACTGGAAACACAATCCGGCCCTTTAGGCGGGAATCACCTCCTCCCTCCAAATCTGACCACCCGTTTCTCGTTGGCTGCACCAGAGGACAAACGGAGTGACAGTCCTTGCCCTCCTTCAAAAGGGACTCCTCCCGCTCAAGAACACGGACTACTGCCCCGCGGCCACGTTTCTGTTCCTCGTACCCTGGCACCTCTTGAGGAGCCAGATCCCCAGGGGAGCCCACCCATCTCAAGTGCATACATGGCCAACTAAGAAGAAACAATGAACGCAGAGGCCGGAGTTCGTGAATTGTTACAACTAAAACTCAAAGCTGCGCGGCCATTTTTACGGAGCACGTGGCCTGGGCTCACCCAAATGAATCACCTATTTCTTTTCTCCAGCCCCCTGTTGTCAGAACTCATTTTCCGTTGGAAAATGCAGGCAAAGGGAGGGTTGAGGGTTACTGGTGACTAGCGCAAGGTCACCCCGCGAGAAAGTGGGGTTTGAACTTACGGTTTCCACAGACTGTGCACGTCGCCACGCGGTCTCCGGCACAGCAGCTGGAGGGAAAAGAGCGGAAACGGCTTCAGCAAGCTTCCGCTCCGCCGGAAACCGCAGTCTCTGACCAATCCTGCTTTAGGGTTCCTTCTCGGGCGAAAACCTGCGAGATCCTGAGATAACCAGCGGGGTTGCCCAGGGAGCCGGGAAGGGGTACACTTTAGCGGCAGAGAGGATGGGGGAGGGGGTGCCTGGGGCCACACCCACCGGGCTGCATGGTGTGTTAGTGGGGGGTGAGGTGGAGCATGGGGAGGGACTAGAGGGGGTGGAGTGGGCTAGGATGGGGCGGGGGGGCGCTTCTGGGATGTGGAAGGAGAGGAGGGAGGTCCAGAACACCCCAACCCCAACCTAGTCCCTGCTCTCCACCCCTCTCCCTCTGTAGGGTGCCAGGGTCACCTCTCGGGTTCCCCCCAAGCGAGGGTTCTCATCCCACCTCCACCTCCCTTGTCTAGAAAAGATGGCGCCACCATTAGCTAGTCAGCGTTCCCCTACTTTCTGCACTTGACCACTTTTGTAACCCCTCAGGCGGGAGGAGAGCCCAGCCACATTCAGTTAGATTGTCCTCTCTCCAGAGTGTACTCTCCTCTGACTTCCCTTCGGGTTGGGTTTACCAGAGCTCTTTCAGAAGCCAAAAATTCCGGCGTTTGCTCTACTCACCTCCCCCAGTCCTTGAAATGATTTCAGCGTCTGCTCCCCTAAATGCAAGGCTTCTCTGCTGCTCACCAACAAATCCCCTTGGACAAAGTCACAACCAGACCTGAAAACAAACTGCAGACCGCACGCTCTTAAAGAGGGAGCAGGTCAACGATGCCCAGGAGAGGTTGGGGAGGCACCTCACCAGACTGCTGTGGGCCTCTCGCAGAGCGGCTCCTCCTAAACCTGGGGATATCCTGTGGTGCCAGCAGGGGGCGCTAGGGACCTGGAATCCTGCTCTAGTGTCCGGTTTTGGCGCCTGCTTTTGGCCGGTCCCTTTAGGCAAGAAAAGGCAGTCTCCTCTGCAGGGATGGCAAGACTCAGATGGGTGAGGACCCTTTCCTGGTGAGGAGAGAGGGAGGGGTTAGGAGCAAAGTGGAGGCCCAGCCCTGTCATTCAAGTTGGCCTGACGGATCTTCTTGGGGTCTTTTGAAATTAGCTTCCTCACCCATGCCTGGGAAATACTCAGCCTCCTCAAACTGTAAGACATTTTCTGAAAGGGGTAGTGGACACTGTATCCCTCTCCTCCAAATGACCCTGAGTCTTTTTACTATAGGTTATAGGAAGGTCGTGATGGCTAAGAGTAACAGGCAGGGTGGTAAGGCTGGTTACTTTTTGTGGGTCTACCCTGCCATTCCTCCAGACATCTCCATGCTTATGAACTAGCAGAGTGTAAAGTTTACATCCACATAGATGACTGACTGACTGACTGAATGAATGAATGAATACAAATGAGGTCATTGCATCGATTCCCTGTGGATTTGGGATTGTTACCTACAACAGAGCTGATTAAAAACCCAAGTTCTTCATCTTGGAACTGGAGACTCAGCTTCCCCTTCCCTCCTATCTTTTAGACTCATTCAGCAAATATTTGTCCTTGAATGCTGCTAATGCAATGCTCTGAGGTACACACAGTCTCTCCTCCTAAGGTTTAGTATGAAAAGAGAAAAAAAGCCACCAAAAAACAAGAAGAACATTGTCTTAAAGTGGCAAGTTGTAACTAATTCTCTGAAGAAACCAAAGGGGATGGTACGGAAAGTTACAAATGCAAGCAGACTCCTATCTGACGACCGAGCAAGAAGCAGCCGCTGGGGGCATGAGGACAGACTGCACAAATGCTGAGAGAGTCAAGGGCTCTGCCAATTTGAGAACATAAGAGACCGGCGTGGAGGCGGGGGTGAGGAGAGTGATGGAGAGGGCAGCGGATGCATCTGTGGGGCGTACACTGAAAAGGGAATCCATTCGAAGATTGCCCATCCTTATTTTTATGATCTGGTTGCTTGTCATTCTCACTGAGATTGACACACTAAAAAGATGAGGTTTGTAATACTTGAAAGCAAAATGCAGAACACCCGATTAGTTATATAATGCAATCCCATTCATGTAAATTTAAATGTGAATATAACTCATTTATTTCATTGCTTCAGGTAATGCTTCACAGTGTTTGCCATATGCCTGGGTTACACTAGGTCTGGGTATGGAAGAGGGACTGGAAGTTACAGGGCTGCGTGCTTCTGGGATATGTGTAATTCGCATTTGTGAATGTCTTAGGTAAGCAGGTCAACACGTCGGGAAGATGGTCACTAAAATGTTGATGCTGGTTATTGTAAAATACCTTCCTGTATTTTTATTTTTTAATATATTTTATTGATTATGCTATTACAGTGTCCCATTTTTCCCCATCATTCCCCTCCACCTTGCACACCCTCTCCCACCCACATTCCCCCCTTTAGTTCATGTCCATGTGTCATAAGTTCTTTAGCCTCTACATTTCCCATACTATTCTTGCCCTCCCCCGTCTATTTTCTACCCACTATCTATGCTACTCATTCTCTGTACCTTTTCCCCCTCTCTCCTCCTCCCACACCCCTGTTGCTAACCCTCCATGGGATCTCCATTTCTGTGGTTCTGTTCCTGTTCTAGCTGTTTAGTTTGCTTTTGTTTTAGGTGTGGTTCTTAATAGCTGTGAGTTTGCTGTCTTTTCACTGTCATATTTTTCTCTTCTGTTTCTTAGATAAGTCCCTTTAACATTTCATATAATAAGGGCTTGGTGATGATGAACTCCTTCAACTTGACCTTATCTGAGAAGCACTTTATCTGTCCATCCATTCTAAATGACAGCTTTGCTGGATAGAGCAATTTTGGATGTAGGTCCCTGCTTTTCAAGATTTCAAATATTTCTTTCCAGCCCCTTCTTGCCTGTAAGGTCTCTTTTGAGAAATCAGCTGACAGTCTGATGGGAACTCCCTTGTAGGTGACTGTCCCCTTATCCCTTGCTGTTTCTAGAATTCTCTGCTTCACTTTAATCTTGGCTAATGTAATTACGATGTGCCTTGGTGTGTTCCTCCTTGGGTCCAACTTCTTTGGGACTCTCTGAGCTTCCTGGACGTCCTGGTAGTCTATTTCCTTTGCCAGATTGGGGAAGTTCTCCTTTATTGTTTGTTCAAATAAGTTTTCCACTCATTGCTTTTCTTCTTCCCCTTCTGGGACCCCTATAATTCGGATGTTGGGACGTTTAACGATGTCCCGGAGGTTCCTAAGCCTCTCCTCATTTTTTTTAATTCTTGTTTCTTCCTTGTTTTCCGTTTGGTTGTTAGTTTCTTCCTTCTGGTCCACTCCATTGATTTGAGTCCCAGTTTTCCTTCCATCTCTATCAGTTCCCCATGCATCTTCCTTCATTTCACGTATTGTAGCCTGCATTTTTTCATCTAGTTTGTGAGCAAAATCAACCAATTCTGTGAGCATTCTGATGACCAGTGCTTTGAACTGTGCATCTGATAGGTTGGCTATCTCTTCATTGCTTAGAGGAATTGGCTCTGGGGCTTTTATTTGTTTTCCGGTTTGAGCCATTTTTGGTGTTTTTTTTTTGTTTGTTTGTTTTTGTTTTTTTGTTTTGTTTTGTTTTGGTTTGGTTTTAGTCTCGTCTCAGCTATTACGTAGTGAGGGGTGGAGCCTCAGGCGCTCCCCAGGGCGGGGCAGCCCAGTCGCTGGGTTGTGATGCTATATGTGGGGGTGGGGTCTGAGAGGGAACAATGGCGCCTGCTCCGCTCTCTCCTGGATTCAGTCCGTTCCGCCACTTCCCCTCTGCCTGCGAGAATGTGGGACCACCTGGTTAGCCAGCCGCCTTGTGTGGCCTCACTGGTTCTGCACAGTTGCCCCCCTGTGCCCAGGGTCCGCCAGCTGCTGCCTGTGGGCCTGGGGACCGCCAGCCGTCGCCTGTGCACCTGGAACTGCAAGCTGCTGCTGCTTGCATTCCTGGGTCTGCACCTCCACTTTCTCCTCTCGCAACTCCGCCCCTCTTACTGGTCTGGATGAATGGTTGTTGGATTTCCGTACAGTTCAATTTTCTATAAGTTCTGGTTGTTTCCTTGTTTCTAAATATTTGTTGTCCTTAATTTTGGTTGTGAGAGGAGGCACAGTGTGTCCGCCTACGCCTCCATCTTGGCCGGAAGTCCCCTTTCTGTATTTTTAAAATGTTTTCTATCATAATCATTTCTCCTTAACTAGTGATGAAAATACTGCTATTTTCATTTTGGAAATGTTAAAAAATTCAGTCAACCTGCACTGCATTCTAATAATCACCATGGAGACCTTAGAAACCAGTGAGGGAAGACAGGGAGGGGGGATGCTTTTGAAGGAGCTGTTCTGTGTGTGTGTGTGTGAGCTGGGTCTCTGCTGAGAGAGGCTGGGGATGAGATAGAGAGGAACTGGAAGAGGAAAATATTTTTTTCTATGATCACCTAACATAAGCCTGAAGGGATAGAGACAAGGAACAAATCGACAGCGACCAGAGGAGAGAGGGGAGGGGGACAAGGGGGCAAAAGGGGAAGGATCTAATCAACGAACAGGTACAAATGGCCCATGGACATTGACAAAGGGTGGGGATTCACTGTGTGGGGGGGCAGGGGAAAACTGGGACAACTGTAATAGAACATTTTTTTAAAGAAAGAAAATAAAATAAAGTAAGCCTGAAGGGGAAAGAACCTGAATTCTCGACCTAACCATGCTTGGGATAAAAGTCACAGCGCCCTAACTGGTTGCTGCTTTCTGCCTGCAAGATGTTGGGTGGTGGCCGCCAGCTCTGCCCCTTCTGAGATGCAGGAGAAGAAGCCGCTGAAGTCCTGCTGTGCCTGCCCGGACATCAAGAAGGCACGTGACGTGCACATCCTTGAGAAAGGAGGAGAACACTGCAGACACCTAATCGAGGCCCACAAAGAGCGCACGAGAGCCCGGGGATTTCAGATATGAAACGATGGTTTGCTTTGTGAATGAATAATTCCTGAAGAATGAAGATGATTTAATAATTTCAGGAGTTCTTTAGTACATGGAAAAAGTATCTACAGTTTGTTTTTAAAAAAGGAAATTACCTGGTCAAAATTTTTTAAAAAATTACAGAGTGCCGGGAAGGAAAGGACAGGAGGTTAAGAGGCACCACCCATATGTCGTGGAGGCTTCACACTGGAAGCCCCTCCATGCCTGTGATGGGAGGGGTGGAGTCCCTTAAAAAAGAACCCAGTGGGGACAAGTGTAGGAATGCATAAATAACTTCCTAAAATTCATTTGATTGTGGAAGGAAAATGTCCTCTTAGGTTTACGGTGAGACATATTTTCATGGGGACCAATAGTGAGAGCCCCAGCAGCTACACTCTGAGCAAGACAGGATCATACCAGTGCTTATTTCTAGAACCTTTCTTTGTGAGTTCTCTCTTTCTGCAGACTCAAGCAGTGGGAACATCACCCACTGCTTTTCATAAATATTGTATCAATGGATATTTCAAGAACTTTTCTTTGTGAGATCTCTCTTCGTGCAGGTTCAAGTAGTCAGAACAGCCTCCCAGGTTTGCAAGAAAAGGAGGACTGGCAGGTCATTTTAGTGACTTTTAAAAATCAGTCGTGGGCAACTCCTGTTTGTGGAATATGTTAGTGTGCTTCTGGGCAAAGCATCCTGAGAACAGCCCCTGAGAGCATTTCCTGCACATGCCTCCGTAGGACTTGAAGGCCGGTCAGTAGCCTCCATAATGACCCCCAAAGATGTCCAGGTCCCAACTCCTGGAACGTGTGAATGTTACCTTATAAGGCAAGGGACTTTGCAGAGGTGATTAAAGGATCTTGCAGTGGAGGCTGTGATGGTTTATGTGTTGGCCTTGCTGACCAAGGGGAGGGGGCCTGGACTAAACATTATTTCTAGAGAGGTCTGTGAGCAGGTTTTCCAGATGAGATTAACACTTGAATTGGTGAACTCAGAAAAGTAGATCACCCTCCCTACATGGGTGGGCATCATGCAGTCCACTGAGGGCCTGAACAGAACAAGGAGAACAATTTACCCCTTTTTTTGCTGTCTCATTATTCAGCTGGGGCATCACATCTCATATTGCTTTGCCCTCAGACTGGGTCATCCGCTCCTCTGGGTTTCAGACTCAGACTAAATTATACCACCAGTTTTCCTGGGCCTCCAGTTTGCAGATTGTGGAACTTCTCAGTCTCTGTAATCACATGAGCCGTTCCTCACATCATATAAATGAGGAAAGAGAGGGAGAGTGGGGAAGGGAGAGAGAGAGAGAGAGAGATCTCCTATTGGTTCAGCTCCTCTGGAGAATCCTGACTAGTACAAAGTCAAGGGACATTATCCTGGACTATCCAGTGTGCCTTAATATAATCACGTGTCCTTAGAAGAAGAAGGTGCAGGCAGATTGGAGCACAGAAAAGGAGAAGGACATGTGACCATAGAGCAGAGATTGGAGTTCATGTATCTTCTAGCAAGGAAGGCTGGCAACCCAGCAGCTGGAAGGGAAAGGAAACAGATTCCCCCTGCAGCCTCCAGAAGGAGCTAGTCCCTCTGACACCTTAATTTCTGCTATTCTTAGCCCCTGGGACTGCTCATCCCTACAGAGATTTTTCCTCTTTGTGCAGTGTTTCTTCTTCCCACATTTTGGGAAGTCAGCCTGTCTTCCCTTAGCCCCGTGTTTCTAATGCAACCTTTCTGTTTAGTTTAGTTTTATTTAATGTTTCCTCAGCCTTGAGCCAAGAGCTGCTTCACAAGCAATTATCTTGAGTCAAATCTGTGGTGGGACATGCTAAATAGTCCTGAGGGGAGCATCTAGGCCACCTGGTGTGACAGGTGACACATTGCATTCTAGATGGGCTTAGAGGGAAATAGAAGGGATCAGGGGATCTGGTACTGAGTCGGGGAAAGACAGAAAATGGGAAGGAAGTAAATGGATTTCCAGCTCCTGCTCAGCTAGCTGCCTTCTCTGGTGCTTGGGATGCACCATTTCAGGCCACCAGGGGGCAGCCTGGGCCTGGATGTGGGGAAGGTGCTTGCTGTGGTTTGTGCTGTCCCAGATGAAGTTTGAGGAGATGCTTCCCTCTGAGTCCCTTTTATCCCAAAACAGCTGTGCCCAATAAGTCATCTTTGAAAAGAGCTAATATGTCTAAGGGCTTGGTGTCAGACCTCAGTCCCAAACCACAGCAAAGACAGAGGATGGAGCCATTCATGAGGAGCAATCCTAACTAAGGGGAACGAGAAAGAGTTGAGGTGAAATTTACTCCCCAGCTCTGCCATTCATAGCAGGGGAATGGAGCCATTGGATCTTTGTTAGCCGCCTGGGACCCTGTACTCACCGCTTTCCACACAGCGTGGAAGGGAAGTGCTGAGGTTTGGCCCTCAGGAGCCTCCGTGACTCCCCACCATAAAAGGGAGGTGTCTCCCCGGCCTGGCTTCATTTCTGCATACTGTTCTGGGCTGAGTCTAATCTTACTTAGACATGTTAAAGAGTTTCATTTGATTTAAAGACTTTTTACTGATTGACTTTAGACGGAGAGATAAAGGGGGAGGGAGAGAGGAAGAGAGAGAGAAACATCAATTTGTTGTTCCACTTATTGATGCATTCATTGGTTGATTCTTGGATGTGCCCTGACTGGGTATAGAACTCGCAACCTCAGCATATCAGTGCCAATGCTCTAACAAACCGAGCTATCCAGCCAGGGCAAGAATTTAATTCTTCAAAATCTCTTCTGTCCAGGATTGCAGGAATATCTAGACTCCCATCAGGTCAGAGTGGGGTGAGGAGAGGCAGGTGCAGGAAGCAGATTTGCATGGAGGCCCCTCCCTCCTCTAAGGCAGAGGGAGAGGATAAGAGAGGTTTTGGGGAACCAGGCTCAGTGTAGGGGTCTCAGAAGGCAACATTCTTGGGGCATCTGCACCATGGCCTGGTCTCTGCTCCTCCTCACCCTCCTCACTCAGGGCTCAGGTGAGGCCTTCAGGGAGGGGACCTTGGGGACATCTGGGCTGATTCTGTGTTTCCTTCTCATACTCACGTGGCTCTGCACTGAACTGAGCTCTGAGTGTATTTTTGGTCTTTTCAGGTTCCTGGGCCCAGGCTGCCCTGACTCAGCCTCCCTCAGTGTCTGGGGCTCTGGGACAGTCAGTCACCATCTCCTGTGCTGGAAGCAGCAGTGATGTTGGGTATGGTAATTATGTTTGCTGGTACCAACAGCAATCAGGAATGGCCCCCAAAATGCTGATTTATGATGTCACAAAGAGGCCCTCGGGGATCCCTGATCGCTTCTCTGGCTCCAAGTCCGGCAACACGGCCTCCCTGACCATCTCTGGGCTCCAGCCCGAGGATGAGGCTGATTATTACTGTAGCTCATATAGGAATCCTAACACTAACCACAGCGGTGCAAGTTCGTGGGGAAGTGAGACCAAAACCTGCCCTGCGCTCACAGGCTCCCTCCTGACTCTGAAGATGCTCCCTCATCCCTGTGCAGAGGGCTCATGCAGCATGGCCTGGAGAATTGTATTTCTACCTATTCCTGTGTCCTCTCCCAAAGCTTTGAAAATACAGGGTTTTTTTTTTTTTCTTCAGGTGTTCCCTCTCACTTGAAATCCAAGAGGAAACTCTCTCTCGGGTTTACTGTCTTTCCACGTGTTTAGTGGATCCAGAGGCCACTCATTGCAATCTCTTCATTGTAACACCACTGGGAGCCCTGTGCTCTGCTTGTTGGGTAGATTACCCAGAGTCCTCTGGGAAATCCTCAGTTTAAATTCCTTGGTCTCCCACACGTGTGCAGACTGGCCTGGACTCTGTTTTCAACCAATGAAGTGGGAATGAAAATGACGTGTTTCCTCTCTCCCTCCCTCCTTCCTTCCTTCCTTCCCTCCTTTGTCTTCCTTCTTTTGTCTTTTTCTCTTTCTTTCATTCTTCCCTGATGAGCTCCTGATATTTCCCATAACCAAGGAATGTTTGAGGTGGGAATTTGAGTGAAAGATTCCATCTCTCTCAGACGTGCCCTTCCCTTCGGACTCCTGGGTGATTCTGCTGGAAGCAGCTCTGCACGTGAAGGGTCTTCCCTTTATGACGGGATATTTCCAAGTGGCTGCTTGGTTCTTTAAGGTCTCTGTTGAATGTGGCCCCCTTTCCTAAGGTGTCCCCAAAGTCTACGCTTTTCAGGATGACCCAACTCATTTCTAGCTGGGATCCCAGTTACAATGTGTCACGAAGTACAAACACACACAATTCTCAGGCCAAGCATCCTTTGACCATTGAATGAGGCTGAGCTTAGGCACCAGAGACCTGGTGCAGTGACCTCATCAGCCCAACTTGTGAGACCTCTCAACTTCAGCCCTGAAAGCTCCAGGTCTTGAAAACAAACTTACTTCTTGTCAAATCAAGGTGGATGGTCATCCTACCTGCAGTTACATCTGTGTTATAATGTCTCTGTTTAAGCTACTAGTTCACATTTTTCCAGTTACCTCTTTCTTTCCCTATAAAGAATCAGTACCTTCATGCTTTAATCATCCAGGTTGCCACAGTGACACTCATGGACCGTCCCAGCTGGGTCACAGCACAGTGGGACAGGGTCTCTGCTATTGGAGACACAAGACAATGTCTTGAGTCGAAGCCCTGAGTCTGTGTAATGCTGGTCAGAGGGTGAGCCTGCCTGTAGGGTGTGTGTGTGATAATGTTCGTGTCGAACAGCAGCAGAAAGCAGAGTGACAACTGCTCTGATGATCCTTTTTGGCATCAGATGTATGTCCTACAGCCTGACTGTAATAGCACAAGCGGTATTTTATAAGTGATTTTGATGTGATAGGAAGGTAGGAGCCCCCATAACCACTTCTAGTGATTCTCCTCTAACATGGGACCACAATTTCCTTTTGAGAAGGTAGTCACTATTTTATAAGAGGGACTCTTACAAGGAGAGCCAGTAGCTAGATGTTGAGTGAACAGCATCTCCCTAACATGTCCTATTTGTAGCAAAAATCACGCTTTGTTTCTTGTGTATTGGGAGTGTCCAATTGTGGGAACAGCCCCCTGCTTTTTCTCATATAATGCAACAGAATGCCTGTTTAAGTCTCTTTTCAGATGGGAAGAGAAGGGTCACTTTTGATGGAAAAGGTTAGACACGTTCTACGTCACTACAGGCAATATATCCGCCCACGGTTCTCTGTTAGATACACTCAGGGACCCAGCACCGCAGGTCAGTGAGCTTTCAGGGTCCACACAGTGTCTGGCAGGTGCCAGTCATTCTACACTCCACCTCTTCTGGATATTTAATTGTTTTTCTTAATTGCAATTTTGTTATCCTCACCCAAGGACATTTTTTCTCATTGATTTTAGAGAGAGAGGGAGAGTAGAAAAATCGATGTATGAGAGAAGCATTGATGGTTGCTTCCTGTCCAAGCCCAGACTGGGGATGGAACCTGCAAGGACCGGATATTGATCCCGCAACCTTGGCCTCTGCCCTGACCGGGAATAGAAACACTCAGTCTTCCTGTCATGGGACGATTCTTCAATCAACTGAGCTGCGCTGGCCAGGGTGTAGCAGTAATTTGGAAAGGAATCATCATATTCATTTTGACCTGAATGTGTGGGTTTGGGAATAAATATTTGTGTGGGTTCATTTATTTGCTTGCCTTTGTAGATTATTAATCATAGTTACAAGTGTTCGTTTCTCCTACTGGAGCAGCAGTCATGCTTAGTGTCTCTAGGAGACGTCTTGTCATGGGGTCACACGTGTACGGAGTGATGTTCAATGAGAATGGGGACTCCCGCAGCGTGGGGGCTCTGAGTCATTCCTGGTTCTCTCAGAACAGGGAATGAGGACAAGGCGGAACCTGGAGAAGACCAGAGGTTTGCTTCTTGCTGTCCTGTGTGGGCAGCTGGAATGTACGCAGGGGGCCTCTGCACAGTTTCCCAGGACACAAGGATCCAGTCCACTGGATCCACTTGTGCAGTGCCTGGATCTCTGAACAGCTTTGATCACTACCCCTTCACTAAGATTTCACACTGCAGACGTTATTCTCCAAACTGACGTCATATGGCCCATACGTGTTTAGGGCACCAAGATTGAAACAACTGTATCAAGTAGAAAACTGGCACTTCCTCTCACATCCCATTTCCTGTCCCCAATGCCTGATGCTGCCATAAATCTGTTCCCTCCCTTGGCCAGAATGTCACCTCTCTTTGCTCTTCACAATGTCTGTCATGCAGAATGAACAGTGACATTTAAATAGTGTTCTCTGCGCATTTTAACTCATAGAACTGCCAGCCATTATCTGAGAACATTTCCATTCCAATCTGGCCAGGACCAGTCAGTCCTGATTTGTTGGTGGTTGAAATTCGATGCTGCTCAGAAAAATACAGCAGGCCCAGCAGCTCTCTGCGGATGAGGGAGATTTTGCTCGGCAAAGTCACACAGCTCTGAGGTGAGGTATTTCAATGTACTACGCAGGGAGCACGAAGAAGGCCCTTGTGTCCCATGTCACAGAGGAAACACTCTAAGGACAAGTTCCGGAGCCGGGCTGTTTGCCAGTCCTGACTTGTCACCTCCTAGAAGATCAAACACAGAAGCCCACGTCCCCTTATCCGTTTGGTGGTAATCTGTCCTACTGAGCTCTCTCTCCCTCATGGAAAGTTTGTATCTCGACATTGTGGGAAGTCAGTCTGTCTTCCTTTGTCCCATTTTCAGCCATTTTCCCTCCTGGAATTGATTTTATTTCATGTGTAACATTCCATACCTGGGCCAAGGTCTAGATCATGAGCACGAAACCTGCGATAAGACAGTTAAGAGACAAGCTCAATGGTTCTGAAGGGAGGGTCTGGGATCACCTCTTGGGCAGTTGACACTCCATTCTGAAAGAAGATAAATGAGCTCAGGTGGATGTAAGGGTGATCTAGAGATCTGTTACTGATCTGGTTGGGAATAAAAAGAGAAGGGAACAGAGAAAATTGTTCCAGCTCCCACTCAACTGCCTTCTCAGGTGCTTGGGTTAAATCATCTGTGGCCACCAGGGGGCGATGTAGTCAATCTTGGAGAAAGCACTGTGCTTTACCAGACCTGCACGAAGTCTTGTTACCTGAAGATTCCCCTGAGTGGGTGGTTGAGAGAAGGGGATGTCCCTTATGTGTTGTGTCCCAACATTTCTACTTCTATAAGTGGCAAAAGTGCTCAGGAACCCGGACACAGTAGAGTTTGGGACAAGCTGTGCATGAGAATTCATTTCAACTGAGGAGCTTCAAAAAAAAAGGTTGAGAAAGAATGAGAGATGCCAGCTCTCTATGAGGTGCTTGGATAGTGGAGTGGCTGAATATTTTCTAGCCCACATGAGACCTCGTCCTCGTCCTCCTCGCAGATGTCTCAGAGGGAACGTCCCTGTGTTCCTCAGCCAGGGACCACCTTGATTCCTACAATAAGAAGGACAGGGACTTCCAGGAGGGCTGCATTTCCTAGGCACTCCAGTAATGGTCTCAGTGCGTCCGAGTGAGAAAAAAAGCTAACAAACCAACTAAATTGTCTCAGATTAGCTGAGCTGTCCGCTGAGCAGAAGCATCTAGATCAAGGGTGAGGTCAGAGTGGGGTGAGGAGAGGCAGGTGCAGGAAGCAGATTTGCATGGAGGCCCCTCCCTCCTCTGAGGCAGGAAGAGGGGATAAGAGGTCTGGGGGAGCCAGGCTCAGTGTTGGGGTGTCAGAAGGCAACACTCTTGGGGGGTCTCCACCATGGCCTGGTCTCTGCTCCTCCTCACCCTCCTCACTCAGGGTTCAGGTGAGGCCTCCAGGACGGGGACCTTAGGGACAACTGGGCTGATTCTTTGTCTCCTCCTCAGGCTCACCCAGGCCCAGCACTGAACTCAGTACTGAGTGTGTTTTTGTTCTTTTCAGGATCCTGGGCCCAGGCTCCCCTGACTCAGCCTCCCTCAGTGTCCGGGTCTCCTGGACAGTCTGTCACCATCTCCTGTGCTGGAAGCAGCAATGACATTGGGGGATATAGTTATGTTTCTTGGTACCAACAACATCCAGGCTCTGCCCCCAAAATGCTGATTTATGAAGTCACAGAGAGGCCCTCAGGGATCCCTGATCGCTTCTCTGGCTCCAAGTCCGGTAACACGGCCTCCCTGACCATCTCTGGGCTCCGGGCTGAGGACGAGGCTGATTACTACTGTGCTTCATATAGGAGTGGTGGTACTCTCCACAGTGGTTCAAGTTCATGGGGAAGTGAGACCAAAACCTGCCCTGCGCTCACAGGCTCCCTCCTGCCTCTGAAGATGCTCCCTCATCCCTGTGCAGGGGGCTCATGCAGCATGGCCTGGAGAACTCCTTTTATGCCTATTCACATCTCCTCTCCCAAAGCTTCGAAAATGCAGGGTTTTTTCCTCGTGTTCTCCTCTCTCACATGAAATCCAAAAGGAAATTCTTTCTCTGGTTTGTGCCTTTGCACGTGTTTGGTGGACCCAGTAGGCAAATCATTCCAAACCCTTCTTTGGAACATCCACTGGGATCCCCACCCTCTGCTAGTTGCACAGTTTTCCCACAGTTCTCTGGGAAAGTGTCGTTTAAATCCCTTAATCTCCCACACCATTGCAGACTGGCGTGGACCGTGTTCTCCTCAAATGATGTTGGAATGAGAGCAAAGAAGTTTTTCTTTCTCTTCCTACATTCCCTCGTCCCTCCTTCCCTCCCTCGGTTCCTTCCCTCCCTCGGGTCCGTCCTTCCTTCCTTCCTTCCTTCCTTCCTCCAATATGATTGAAGGATCTTGCAGTGGAGGCTGTGGTGGTTTATTTGTTGACCTCACTGACCGAGGGGAGGGGGCCTGGACTAAACATTATTTCTAGAGAGGTCTGTGAGCAGGTTTTCCAGATGAGATTAACACTTGAATTGGTGGACTCAGAAAAGTAGATCACCCTCCCTACATGGGTGGGCATCATGCAGTCCACTGAGGGCCTGAACAGAACAAGGAGAACAGTTTACCCCTTTTTTTGCTGTCTCATTATTGAGCTGGGGCATCACATCTCATATTGCTTTGCCCTCAGACTGGGTCATCCGCTCCTCTGGGTTTCAGGCTCAGACTAAATTATACCACCAGTTTTCCTGGGCCTCCAGTTTGCAGATTGTGGAACTTCTCAGTCTCTGTAATCACATGAGCCGTTCCTCACAATCATATAAATGAGGAGAGAGAGAGGGAGAGTGGGGGAGGGAGAGAGAGAGAGAGAGAGATCTCCTATTGGTTCAGCTCCTCTGGAGAATCCTGACTAGTATAAAGTCAAGGGACATTATCCTGGACTATCCAGTGTGCCTTAATATAATCACGTGTCCTTAGAAGAAGAAGGTGCAGGCAGATTGGAGCACAGAAAAGGAGAAGGACATGTGACCATAGAGCAGAGATTGGAGTTCACGTATCTTCTAGCCAAGGAAGGCTGGCAACCCAGCAGCTGGAAGGGAAAGGAAACAGATTCCCCCTGCAGCCTCCAGAAGGAGCTAGTCCCTCTGACACCTTAATTTCTGCTATTCTTAGCCCCTGGGACTGCTCATCCCTACAGAGATTTTTCCTCTTTGTGCAGTGTTTCTTCTTCCCACATTTTGGGAAGTCAGCCTGTCTTCCCTTAGTCCCGTGTTTCTAATGCAGCCTTTCTGTTTAGTTTAGTTTTATTTAATGTTTCCTCAGCCTTGAGCCAAGAGCTGCTTCACAAGCAATTATCTTGAGTCAAATCTGTGGTGGGACATGCTAAATAGTCCTGAGGGGAGCATCTAGGCCACCTGGTGTGACAGGTGACACATTGCATTCTAGATGGGCTTAGAGGGAAATAGAAGGGATCAGGGGATCTGGTACTGAGTCGGGGAAAGACAGAAAATGGGAAGGAAGTAAATGGATTTCCAGCTCCTGCTCAGCTAGCTGCCTTCTCTGGTGCTTGGGATGCACCATTTCAGGCCACCAGGGGGCAGCCTGGGCCTGGATGTGGGGAAGGTGCTTGCTGTGGTTTGTGCTGTCCCAGATGAAGTTTGAGGAGATGCTTCCCTCTGAGTCCCTTTTATCCCAAAACAGCTGTGCCCAATAAGTCATCTTTGAAAAGAGCTAATATGTCTAAGGGCTTGGTGTCAGACTTCAGCCCCAAATCACAGCAAAGACAGAGGATGGAGCCATTCATGAGGAGCCATCCTAACTAAGGGGAATGAGAAAGATTTGAGGCGAAATTTACTCCCCAGCTCTGCCACTCATAGCAGGGGAATGGAGCCATTGGATCTTTGTCAGCCGCCTGGGACCCTGTACTCGCCGCTTTCCACACAGCGCGGAAGGGAAGTGCTGAGGTTTGGCCCTCAGGAGCCTCCGTGACTCCCCACCATAAAAGGGAGGTGTCTCTCCCCAGCCTGGCTTCATTTCTGCATACTGTTCTGGGCTGAGTCTAATCTTACTTAGACATGTTAAAGAGTTTAATTTGATTTAAAAACTTTTTACTGATTGACCTGAGACAAAGAGATAAAGGGGGAGGGAGAGAGGAAGAGAGAGAGAAACATCAATTTGTTGTTCCACTTATTGATGCATTCATTGGTTGATTCTTGGATGTGCCCTGACTGGGTATAGAACTCGCAACCTCAGCATATCAGTGCCAATGCTCTAACAAACCGAGCTACCCAGCCGGGGCAAGAGTTTACTTCTTCAAAATCTCTTCTGTCTCGGATTGCAGGACCATCTAGACTCCCATCAGGTCAGAGTGGGGTGAGGAGAGGCAGGTGCAGGAAGCAGATTTGCATGGAGGTGCCCTCCCTCCTCTAAGGCAGGGGGAGAGGATAAGAGAGGTTTTGGGGAGCCAGGCTCAGTGTTGGGGTCTCAGAAGGCAACACTCTTGGGGCATCTGCACCATGGCCTGGTCTCTGCTCCTCCTCACCCTCCTCACTCAGGGCTCAGGTGAGGCCTTCAGGGAGGGGACCTTGGGGACATCTGGGCTGATTCTGTGTCTCCTCCTCAGACTCACGTGGCTCTGCACTGAACTGAGCACTGAGCGTGTTTTTGCTCTTTTCAGGTCCCTGGGCCCAGGCTGCCCTGACTCAGCCTCCCTCAGTGTCCGGGGCTCTGGGACAGTCGGTCACCATCTCCTGTGCTGGAAGCAGCAGTGATGTTGGGTATGGTAATTATGTTTGCTGGTACCAACAGCAACCAGGAATGGCCCCCAAAATGCTGATTTATGATGTCACAAAGAGGCCCTCAGGGATCCCCGATCGATTCTCTGGCTCCAAGTCCGGCAACACGGCCTCCCTGACCATCTCTGGGCTCCAGTCTGAGGACGAGGCTGATTATTACTGTGCTTCATATCATAGCATTGACACTGTCCACAGTGGTGCAAGTTCATGGGGAAGTGAGACCAAAACCTCCTTTGAACTCACTCAAGTCCCTTTAATGGTAAACTCAGGCTGTCATTTGTTTATTCTTTGTTATTCATTTATTTTTAAGTAATTGCAAACTTAAAAATTTAAAGATAATATAAAGAAATCCTATATACCATATTTTTGGACTATAAGTTGCACTTTCCCCCCAAATGTGGGAGGAAAAGGGGGTGCATCTTATAGTACGAATGTAGCTTACTTGGCTCGCTGTGGAGGGGGGTGGCAGCCTATGTTATTTATGTTATTAAATATGTTACCACATTTTTTGCTTCAAATTTTTATTTCCTATTTTCCTCCTCTAAAACCTAGGTGCCTCTTATGGTCCGGTGCGTCTTACAGTCTGAAAAATTCAGTAACCTTTTTCTTGATTCACCACTTTTTAACACTTTACTGTATTTGATTTTCATTATATTTTCCTATTTTCATCTCAGCATATGTGTGTGTGTGTGTGTGTAAGTACAGGTGTGCACACATACATAAATACACATACATAACACATGCATGCACACACAACATTCATTTTCTGAGTTATTAAGCTGCACCCACCAGCACCTCATTTTAACATCTATTTTTCTAGAATTCACATCCCATGACATACAACATTGCAAGGTGTGTAACCCTGTGATCTTTATTACAGGCACAAGCATGCGCACCCATCGCCCTCCATAACTCCAGAGTGTCTTTGTCCCCCTCAGTGTAACCCGTCCCCTGTTGGCGGGCACTCCCATCTCCCTCTTCTCTCAGCCCCTCCCAACCAGTCGCTTACTTTCTGTGTCCCTGGGTTTGTCTGTTCTGGACATGGCACGTAGGTGGGCTCACACACTACCTGGTCTTTTGCGTTTGACTTTCCCTGTTTACCAAAGTGTTCTCAAGGTTCCTTCGGGCTGAAGCACGTACCCGGACTTCATCCCTTGTCACGGCAGGATAATGTTGCATTGTATGGACAGGCCTCGTTTTATCTATTCATTAATCAGTTGATGGACTCCCATCGGTTTATCTGTTTCTTCTGTCACAACCCGAGGGCAGAGCGATCCTTTTGGGATCTAGGACATGAAAAACCTGAGCTTCACATCACATCACGTGAGGAAATAAAAATAGAATTCTCTCAGGGCAATCCGTAGGAGGCAGCCAAAGCTTCATTTTTCTTTCATGTTTAGAGCCTCCTTGTAAGGATTTCCTGTTGAGGAGCATTTTTCTTTCTTTCTAGCTGCTCTTTGAGCATGTCCTGGATGAAGCAGAGAGGGCAGGCAGGGGCCTGGGCCTCAGCTTCAGCTGAGCCAGGGGCCTCGTCCGCCTACTGGCTGTGTCTTTCTCTTTCCCAGTGCCCACCGTTCTGGGGGACTTTGCACCCCCTCTAAAGGGCTGAAAGGACAAGGTTTTCACCTTCTACTTGCGGTTTGTCATAAACACTTCCTCTCTGTCTGCATTTGTTCTTAGCTCTTCTCTATGGAGCTAAGGAAAGGAAAAATTTTCAGGTATGTTTCAGTTTACTTTTGTAAATTCCTTCTGCTATTATATGCATCATTCCCGAAGAAGTGTGTGTGAGATGAACATTCACAATTTCAGAGAGAGTAATGAATAGGAACCACATCTACCCACCTGAAGCATATCCGTCTATCCCATTCCCCAGAGGGCCACAGTGCTGTCTTCGGTGTTGATCCCAGTATCACTTTTCTTTTCGTTCCTTCCCTGTACCTTCCTCCCTCTGCGTCCACAAATGACATAGTTTTGAAACTGCCCAGCACCTGACTTTCTTCTCATTAGAACGGGATCTTCCCAAAATGGTTTCTGGGTTCTACAGGGAAGAGATATTTGGTGAGCCTCTCCCCCGTTCCTCTGGAGTTCTCACTGATGTCTAATTTCCTTGGCTATCTAAATACATTTTTAGCTGTTTAGCTATACAATTTCACATTATGATGATCACGAAGCACACAAGAATTAAACATCTGTGCAAGATTTTGTTGGACTTCTGATGGACACTGTGGTTAAGTTCAAGAAGACCTGGTAGATGACCATCCTCGCGCTCCTGGTTTTAGTGCCGGAAGTCGCACTGTGCCCCGTGGGCCCTCACTCCTGTGGGAGCCAGAATGTTACGCACTCTGTCCACTAACTCGGTCTTTCTCACAACGTACCCACAGTTCACTTTTTTCACAATTTTTTTCGTTATGTTCTTTAGTTCTCAGAAAATAGTAGGCACTTTCATGCTTCCAACATGTATGACAGAAGGAGTGATTTAGATTGACCCTGGTTCCACTCACTGGTCAAAGCACCAACGGGAAGGGGCATCTTCTCCTGAAGACGGAGAATAGAGGGCCCTGAGTCACAGCCCAGCGCGGGCGCCATTCAGGACAGAGGGTGCAGCGCCTGCAGGGTGTGTCTTTGTGGAGGCAACAAATAGGAGGAGGGGGAGCTAAGTTCTGGTCTTTATCTTCGGAGCGATCCAACACTTGCCCCCCAAATTCGTAACATGACCCGTTTCTTAAATGAATATTCTACGTGTGAGTAGGAGGGCAGGTCGCCACCAATGCCCCTCCTGTATGTGTGATTCTGAGGTGGTGCAACCATCTCCTTTTCAGGTGGTCGTTGGATATTTTGTCATTTGTGCAGTATGTAGAAAACCAGTAGCTAGATGCTGAGTAAGCAGGATTACTCCCCATACGACATTTCTGGGAAAATGGCATCTCTCTGTGTATCTGTTTTCCTGATGCAGCCAACAATCTGCAGAAACGGCAATCTACATTTTCTCAAGCAATACAGTTTCTCTCTCTCTCTTTTAATTAAGAATTTTTGGTGAGTTTTTTTCCTAATTTTGTAAAAATGTGCCAGATGATTTTCAGTAGAAGAGATTTCAATGTTTCGGCACCCTCATTGTAAAATCACCCCCAGGGTGGCGTCGTCAGCGTAACCAGATGATTGACACTCAGATTCCCACTCAACTGCCTGCAGAGGTCAGGGTTGGGTGTCACGGGTTTTCCACGGCGTTTTCCCCACATTTTTTATTTTTCTTAAGAAATTGTGTTTATGCAGAGAAACATCAGTTTTAATTCGTACAGAGAGATAAGTGAATTGAAGTTGATTTTGTATACGTTTAATTTATGCACATCGATGTAGTAGATTAACAATGATTTTTTTGTACTGGTCCTTTGGCCTCCCAATTGACGGCATTTTGTTTCTTTGAACTGTTTCACGTCTTAATGTGCGGGCCCAGGTATCCAGGACACTTCAAATGAAATTGAGGATGCCTGTAGCGTGGAATGAGGATCCTCAATTTGCAGTACTAGGACATGGAACAGAGGTCAAGGTGGATCCTCATAAAGGTCAGACATTTGCTCTTGCAGAAAATGCCTAGACACCTGCCGTGTTCCCTGGGGGCCTCGCCAGGGCGATTCTAAGGGACAAAAGGATTCAGACTTCCGGTCTCTAATCCAGGCGTACATGCCCTGCCTAGTGGATTTCTGAGCAGGTCATTGACTTCTTATCTCTCTTGGTATCATAGCAAATTATACACATTATTGTCTGAACTACTGTAAAAAGTGATGCAGCTCCTAAATGTTGACAGCACACCAACAATAGTCACAAGGCTGAAAGTATCACTTCCCCCGAACAGCCTTCTCCTTCTCCCTCCATCCCACAGGCCAAATTTCAGCGTCTCCCACCCTTAGCCATGAAGTCTCTTCCCTTGTTCAGTTGGAAATGCCTGTCACAAGACATTAATAGTGACGGCAAAATAGTTTTCTCTGAACATTCGCACACCGTAGAACACCTGTCCGTTTCCTGAGGGGACATTTTTATTCTGGAAGGATGACTTACCTATAATCAGAGCCATAGCAGCAGACCAGTGTAACTCCAGACCCCGCTTCGGTTAAATGCAGATCCGAGGCTTTTAACCCCTCAGCGGAGCTCTCTGTCCAGTGTGTGGAATATGGAGACTCAAGGGCTGGGTCTGAGGGGCTTAGGGGGAGGCAGGTGCAGGCAGCAGGTTTGCATGGAGGCCCCTCCCTCCTCTGAGGCAGGGGGAAGGGATAAGAGAGGTCTGGGGGAGCCAGGACCAAGTTTGAGGGCTGAGAAGGCAGTGTTCTTGGGGCATCTCTGCCATGGCCTGGGCTCTGCTCCTCCTCACCCTCCTCACTCAGGGTTCAGGTGAGGCCTCTCAGGAGGGGACCTTGGGGACAACTGGGCTGATTCTTCTCTCCTCCTCAGGCTCACCCAGGCCCAGCACTGAACTCAGTACTGAGTGTGTTTTTATTCTTTTCAGGATCCTGGGCCCAGGCTCCCCTGACTCAGCCTCCCTTAGTGTCTGGGTCTCCTGGACAGTCTGTCACCATCTCCTGTGCTGGAAGCAGCAATGACATTGGGCGTTATAGTTACATCTCCTGGTATCAACAGCGCCCAGACACGGCCCCCAGACTTCTGATTTATTATGTAAATACTCGGTCCTCAGGGACCCCTGATCGCTTCTCTGGCTTCAAGTCCGGAAACAAGGCCTTCCTCGTCATCTCTGGGCTCCAGGCTGAGGACGAGGCTGATTATCACTGTTTTTCATACATGGGCAGTGGCACTTACCACAGTGGTACAAGTTCATGGGGAAGTGAGACAAAAACCTGCCCTCCGCTTGCAGGCTCCCTCCTCGCTCTGAAGATGCTCCCTCACCCTGAGCCCACGGGGCTCATGCAGCATGGCCTGGAGGTCCCTTTCTTCTCATCTCCTCTCCCACCATGACGTTCAAACAAAAACACTGTCATGAATTTTCAGAATATCATGTCAGGCTCCTTTTGTCCTGCGTGTCCCCAGAGGCATCTGTCTCTCTTCATTGTCAGAGGCAGAGTGAAGCGCACGCCTGCCTGGTGCACCTCCTGCCGTTTTCGGGGAAATCGGACTTTAAATTTCTCCACTGACACAGCTACTCACTGCCCTGGATTCAGTTCTCCAGGGATGTAACGGTGGTTGAAATAAACCTATTGATCAGGTCGTAGTGATAGAATGGGCTGTACTAACCAACTCATAGAAGATTCTTGTGTTAAAAGTTTCCTTAAATTTTATACACATCAGCAGGTGCAGCTTCTGCTTAACCAAGGAATGACCCGAAAGCAAGAAATTGGGTGAGTGTCAGCGATGCACATCATAACCAGCGGCGATGCTGCCCTGCACGTCCCGTTCCCAGATATCAGCAGTGAAACTGCGGACGGGGCTTTGACACCACGTGGTGACGCCCGCAGGAGGTGACACTGAACCCACACAGGAGACACTGCACGCACGTCACCAGGAATTCCTCAGTTCCCTTCTTCCCCCGGCCCCACTATAAAAACTAGCCAGGACGTCTGAAAGGCTAAGATGCGCTTTGAAACGAGAGTCCCTCATCTTCCAGGTTGCTGGCACCTGAATAAAACCACTTTCCTTTATAGCAGCACCTTCTCAAGTATTGGCTTTTGAAGCCGAGGGCAGCTGGACCATTCGGTTACAAAATGACTGTCATATTCAACTCTGCATTCGCCACGTTCTAGTCCCCATGTGGGTCATTGTTCTGCACGTCCATTCCCGAAGCAACAGCACCTGAGAGAATATCTGGACATTGCTGAGAGAAGGAGGACAAACAGAACACATTTTTCTTTTCATTGTCCCTCATCTTTGACCGAGCTTGGGGGCTGAGCTTGGAGAATTGGACTGGCAGACTCCGTGGTCTGTAGGAGTCTCCCTGCCCCTTGCTCCCGCCCCACCCCTGCCAAGAGCCCTGAACGCTGGACACCGACCCCTACATGGACTGTCTCCTCTTCAAAATGAGCTCTTTTTAAATTGGGCTGTTTGTTCCACAAGGGAAGAAACAGCAGGTTGTCCTCGGTTCTTCCACGACCCTCGTGTGTCCGGCTTCCGTGGGGAACCAGCCAGGTTTCTACCTGCCTCCCACCTTTGATGAACCTCCAAGTACACCAACCCCTAAATATCCATGCAGAATTCTGTTGAACTCCTTTGAAACCAGGCTTAAATTCCAGAATGTCCGATAGGATGACCATGTCTTCCCAGTTCTAGAACTTTCCCGGATTCTACAGTGTCAATCTAGGCACTGGCCTCCTTCTTGGGCAAACCAGGATGGATGATCTCCTTCCCTAATAACTTTCTCATAATGTTTTCCGTCTTCAGTTCTGTTCCAGTTCTGTCCCAGTTACCTTCTTTTACTGCCCTCCAATAAATGACCAGTGCCTCAGTCACGTCCTTCTGAACTGGGGCACACGTGCGGAGACGTAAGCAGCTGAGTCACCACACAGCGGGCAAAGGCCTGTGTTCACGGAGTCCGAACATCTTGACTCACGGCCCCTGGTCTGTTCCAGGCTGGTCAGAGGCGGCACCGCGCACAGGGCGTGTGTCCCTGCGGAGGAAGCCTGTGGGAGGAAGCCTGTGGGAGGTTTCCACCTGTGCCCGTGACCCATCAGGGCTCTGCGGATGCGGTAGGTTCCCGGGCACCTCCACAAAGTGAACACACCCTGTAGAACGGGAGAAAATGTTTGCTAACCATGTATCCCCTAAGGGGTTAATATCCAAACTATGTCAGAAAAAATACATTTCTTCTGTGTTTATGACCAGAGGTAGGCTTGTACTTGGAGCCAGGCTCTCAGGAAAGGGAGGCCCCACCCTCCCATGCAAACTGTAAACTGGCGACATTGTCTTCCTTGATGTTCGCATTTCAAAGATCTGTGACTCAGCTCCCAGAGAAAGACATCCCTGGGTTGTTAACCTACATAGGGGCTTCTTTAGTTATTTCGAAGATTTACATACAATTTTAAGAGGAGGGGAAAGAATTCACAACACAAGTTTTCTAAAGTAAATGCCAAAAACAGGAGAGGGTGGCCTCCCTTCCTCTTTGACTAGGGAACACCCCCCTAAGATTTTAGTTTACCGTTACACCATCAACCACATTTAGAAAAGAACTCATTTGGGGGAAGTCACGTAGCAGGCAGCCAGGCATGACCGTTGCCTCATCTCTGAGTCTCCAAGGATCCCACACCTACGGGCATCCCTCCTCCTCCTCAGCTGGTGTCTGGACGTGCCCTGGACTGAGGTGCTGCAGGGGACAGTGAGCTGGACTGAGGTGCTGCAGGGGACAGTGAGGGCGGAGAGGCCTCCGCTGCAGCAGAACAGCGGGAGGTGGGGCTTGGCCCTTGCCCTCAGCTCTTTCTCTTTCTCTTCCCATTACTTTGTTCAAGGATTCCTGGTGAATTTGTTTCTACGTACTCCAGAAAGCCCACAGGGGCGGTTCTGTCACCTTTTCTTGTGTCTGCTCACAGGCACTTTCTCTACTTCTGCATTTATTCTGCCTCTCTGTTCTCGGTAGGAGAAAGGAAAAGCATCCAGGTGCATTTTCTTTTATTTTTCTAAATTTCTCTTATTGTGCGCATATCATACCTAAAAAGGGGTGTGTGAAGTGATGATACACAATTTAGAAAGAATAACAAGTGGAAGCTACATCTACCCACCTCTAACCTCTACTCAGAACACATGCCTCTGTCCGGCCCACAGTGACTAGTGTCCTGTGTTTGGTGTTAATCCCTTCTTTGCTTCTCTTCCTGTTCTTTCCATCTAATTATCATCCTCAAGCAATTTGTAAGTTCGAAGCAGTGAGTAGAGAGCAACACGTTAACTGATGGAAAAAAAGGACAATGTGTCTATCAGATGTGGCCCCGGGAGACATTAACCTTGACAGAGGCTCAGGGTCAATGTTGGGGGAGCTTCCCCGGGAGTTTACTGGATCCCTTTCTGAAGGTGACATTCAAGGCCCAGAACTGGGCACGTGGCCTGACTGAGTAACGGGCAGGCACTGGGTCTCCAGCAGGAACGTTGTCAGACGTTTTCTGCTGCCTAACTCAGCACGTTTTCCCAGCGCAGCCTGTGATCGCTTCTCTGGGGTGAGGCAGGGGGAGAGATAGGATAGCCGTTGCTGATCAGGGCATCAGGGCATGGCTCGGGTTGAGATGAATCCAGTTCACACCAGAAAGTGCAAATAAGACTCCAGGCCCAACACACGAACATTTCAAGACGGTCCCATTGCTGTCAACACTGTGGGGATGTCAGCTTCCTCAGGGGTGAGCTTTGGAGTGTCTTGAGGAAGAGTCTGGAACAAGACGATCTCCAGAGGGAGGCCCTCAAAGGGTGCCACGTCTCTAAAGCACAAGGCTTCTCATTACCACACCCAGGGCACCAACAATACGTGGACTCCTCTCAGCCTGGGTTAGGCCCTTTGTCCTGTGCTGAGACAGAGCTGGCCAGGGGAGGGGCCGGTGGAATGTGGTCTGTTAGCCTGGGTGCTGGTGGGGAGGGGTCTGGAGGTTTTTCTGCTTATGTGACAACATCCACTCACTCTAATTTTTGTGTTTTCCTCACTCCCATCACTTCCACATTCACAACCCAAGGAGGATTCTCAGGGAGTAAAATCCTATGGTTGATATTTTTCTAAAGAATGAATGAATAGTTACAGAAGCCAAAGGAGGGTCTTGAAAAAGGTCCCTAGAGCAAAGAATTGGGTAAATTTGCCTTGTGGTAGTTTTTTTCTTTTCTTTTTCTTTCTTTTCTCTTTTCTTTCTTTCCCTCTTCCTTTCTTTTTCTCTCTCTTTCTTTCTTTCTTTTTCATGTTTCTTGTGCTTGGGGTTTGTCGAGTTTCTGGATTGTAGTTTTCTTTCTGTTCCTCTGTGTTCCTCTTTCTGCACCTTCAATTTTATACGCATTAGGCACTTGAAGTACCACTTCGAGTTTACATCCACAGATACCTTTTGATTTTACTTCTTTATTTTTTCCACATTTTACATTGTACAATCTCCTTTGCTTTGACTTTGAGGTCACTGGTCTTTTGTTTTCCAGTCTGTAGTCAATCCCATGGAGTGTAGCTGCTCTGTTTTTGGTTGCTTTTTGTGTTTCATTATATCCTCTACCTCTCCGCTGAGATGTTCTATATCTCCGCTCCTTTCCAGAGGGTTCCCCCTATTTCTTTCATCAGCTTTTAAATAGCTGTTTTAAAGTGTTTTGGGGGAAATTGCAGCATACTTGTCATATTGGGGTTAGCACGTGGCAAATGTCTTTTCTAGTCAATTGAGATTTTCTTCATGGCTCGTGTGTAATTTTGAATCCTATCCTAGATACATCCACTGTTAGGTCATGTTATGAAACACAGGTCATGTCTTGTTTGATATGTTGATTTTTTTTTTTTTAGCAGGCTTCTTGCTTTGTTGGGTTCAGGCTGCCTGTTCCCAACAGCATGTATCTGCTTTTCCAAAAGCTTCCTCTCTCATTCTAACTGTAGTGTTACTCTCCTTCATCACTTGGACTCCACAGCCAACTGAGAATTCAACCAGTATCTCAGGTCCCTGTTCCCACAGCCTTGGGACTGGGTGTTGACCAGCTTGTGTTGGGTAACGCATGTGCATCAAATTCCTGACTTGCTTTTTTTCTATAGCCTCGTTACCAATATCCTTGTTTTCTCACGTGTTTGAATTCTTTCAACACAGTGTTGGTGGTGTTTCAAGAAGGAAAGCACACATGTGTGTGTTCCCTCATTTTAATCCAGCATCTTAAACCGCTACGGCCCAGGTGCACGGTCTCCATTCTCTACGTTCCCACGGGCTCCTGGGATGCACCTGGGGAGCAGCTCTTGCTCCTGTAGAAGGAGGTCACCTGCTGAGATGCCAAACCGGGGCTACCACGATACAGCACCCATGCCGGGCAGAGAGAGAAGTCACCTTAAGACTTTAGGTTGTGTTCTGAATGGTGTGGGAAGAGAGAGAGGGAAGGAGACGGAGAGAAGTGTTTTCACAGACTTCTCAGGAAATAGACTTCTGTTGTTGACATTTTACTAACAACTGACTCGTTACTGAAGTTTAAAGAGGACTCTAGAAGGGTTTCTAGAAAAACAAGAAGTGGACTGGATGGTCCCTGCTTTGTTCTTTTGCATGGTTCTTGTGCTTGGGCTTGGTTGAGCTTTTTGAATCTATGGGTTCATAAATTTTTTAAAAACTTGGAATGTTTTTGGCGATGAGATGTTCTTCTGATATTTCTTCAACTTTGGAGACTCCATTTACATGTTTATTAATTCTCTTGTTATCTTACATCTCATTGATAATTTTTTAATTTTAAAAATGTGTGTTTTGTTTTGAATAATTCCTGTTAAAAAGCTATGCTCTCATAGTTATAGAAGATTATCTGCAATGGAAAAGCCATTCCTACCATCCAGTGTAGTTTTCATTGTTAATGGGTCATTTGCTGTCTTTATTGTCTTCTGTTTCCTTACTGACACTTTCCGTTTTCATTCATTCCAAGAGGGTTCTCTCTGCGTAGGTCATTTTTGTAATAAGGGCGGAGTTTTTCAGTCTTCTGTCAGCTGAGTCCAACGTCTGAGTCATCTCTGAGCTGTCATCCGTTGGCTGTCTTTTCTACAGTTGCAGTTATCCTGTCCTTCCCGTGTCTAGTGACTTAGGATTCTCTTCTGGACCTATCTTATATTATGGAGTGAAACTGCGGATCTTGTTAAACGTTCTGTTGACTTTTTAATTTTAGAAGATAATCTGCCATTTGGGTTTGGCCGACAAGTTCCTCCCAGCTGTCGGTGAATGGGCGTTTCAATGTCCGTTCGGTTTCAAATCTCACCAGCGCCGCACGGGTCCACCCACAGTGTGCCCCTCCCCCCAGCGGCCCCCGCGGGAACTAGGCAGCAGGCTGCTTCTTAATTCGGCTTCGAAATCTGTCCTTGCTCTTTGGGGTGCAGTCCAAACAAGCACACATCAGAGGTGGGCCCGGAAGTTCAGGAGCAATTGAGAAGGTTGTTTTCTCAAGCTTTCTCTTACCACTGCCTCCCCAGTCCCCCGACCCCGCTTGTAGCCCATGCTGCCCTTGACCAAGGCCTCACCCTTCCTGCACTCTTGAGCATATCTGTCACTTGTCATGTACAGTGACACTAAAATAGTTTCCTCAGAATAGTCGCACTCTCTAAAACTCTATCCCACTTCCTGAGTGGACATTTCTGTTTCCATTCTGGGTAGAATATGTCAGCCCTGGTTGGAGTCTGCACCCCAAACCCATCTTTTCCTAGAGAAGCCTCACATCTCTGTGTGGATGGAAGAGATGTTACCTCAGGAAGGGGCAGGGCTCTGGGGTGAAGTTGTTTCAATGTCTGGGATGAAAGTTTCTTACCTTCTGTGACGGATGGACACTCCCTGAGGGCAGGTCCCTGAAATGGGGCCCTTGGAGCCATCCTGACCCCATTCTCCTTTTCAAAACTCCTCAAACACCGGAGTTCTACTCTTGCTGTTTATTGGATTATTTTCAATCCTAGTGAACTTACTCTTCTCTTTTTCGGAATGATTTTCCTCATTTCGAGAAGGCAATTGATCAGTCTTCTCTTCATCTAGCCTTCCTACCAGAGTTGGGACTATTTGGTGTCTAATGTTTCCTCAGCCGTGACAGGTCTGTGACAAGGTCGCCCGGACCAGCACAATGGTCTTGTGGGGTAAATCTGGACCACCAGGTATGGCAGCTGACACATTTGCTTCTGGAAGAAGCTGGTGCAAAGTGAGAAGACAGTAAACAGGACCAAAGTTTTAAAGAACAACCGTCAACTGAGTGAATTTGAAGGTCTAATTAGCCTGATTACACGATTCATATATCGAGCAGTAGCCAGCGCAGCAGCTGGAAGGGCTTTCTAAGGAGCATACAAAGTGGACATTTTTATAGGCAGAAAGAGGGTGGGACTAAGAAGTCAAAGGAATAGATTATTTCAGACCAGGGCACTTCCCTTCAGGCACTTCATCAGGCAGGTGACCTGACCAGTGCTGGCCTGGAAACCCCGGCCTGCCAGGTTTAAAATTCCATCCCTGGAGCAGCTGAAACTGCAATTAAGTTAGGCATTACGTCTTGGTTTGGTGATGGGGTTTAGCAAAAGGGACTCCATTTTTGGCCAGTTATTTCTTTTGTTAACAGACAGAATCAAGAGGCCCGATGCTGAGCTGAGATGAGAAAGAGGGAGCCTGGGAGGTGAGCAGAGCAGGGGTTTTCAGCCGCCTTCTGGGTATGCTGTACCGCCTTGAAGTTTGTCACTCCAACATTAGCCACCAGGTGGCAGCAAAAGCCCAGATATGGGGAGGTCGTCGCTGTGCTTTAGCCTGGCCTGTGTGAGGTCCCAAAGCCTGGTTCCCACTGAGATCCTGCGGAGGGAGAATTTGGAAGTAGAGTGTCCCCAGTCTGTACTGCAGGACAGGACCATAAATGTCCCCAGGTCTCAGCCTCAGAGCAGTGCAGACACGGAGCAGGTAGGATGAAGAACCAAGGTACTGAGGAGGATAGGAAGGGGTGAGGGATTTGAAGACCTGCGAGCTCTGCCTTCGGTACCTGAGAAGAAAACCAATTAGATTTCTTCTAACCTCAGCCCTTCTGAACCCTGTTCTCGCCCTTAAACCACGCAGAACAACAAGAAAGTACTGGGATTACGAGTGTACGTAGCCAGTCGAGCACATCTTGAAACGGGCAGTTGGAAGATGGGGACCTTCTAAGTCGGACCGCATTTCCTGGGCACTGTCATGGGCTCAGTCTTAGAAAACCCATGACAAAGGGGCTGAATGCCTCAGGTTGGCTCTGCTGTCCAGGGATGCAAAATATCTAGAATCCAGGATCAGGTCAGAGTGGGGTGAGGAGACAGAAAAAAAGAAGCAGATTTGCATGGAGGCCCCTCCCTCCTCTGAGGCAGGATGACAGAATAAGAGAGGGCAGGGGGAGCCAGGCCCAGGGCTGGGGGCTCAGAAGGCAACGCTCTTGGGGCATCTGCACCATGACCTGGACTCTGCTCCTCCTCACCCTCCTCACTCAGGACTCAGGTGAGGCCTCCAGGGAGGGGACCGTGGGGACATCTGGGCCAATTCTTTGTCCCCCCCACCCCCGATGCTCTACTGGGCCCAAGCTCTGAACTGAGCACTGATTGTGTTTTTGTTCTTTTCAGGTTCCTGGGCCCAGGCTCCCCTGACTCAGCCTCCCTCAGTGTCCGGGGCTCTGGGACAGTCAGTCACCATCTCCTGTGCCGGAAGCAGCGATGATGTTGGTGGTTATAATGATGTCTCCTGGTATCAACAGCAACCAGGAATGGCCCCCAAAATGCTGATTTATGATGTCACAAAGAGGCCCTCAGGGATCCCCGATCGATTCTCTGGCTCCAAGTCCGGCAACACGGCCTCCCTGACCATCTCTGGGCTCCAGTCTGAGGACGAGGCTGATTACTACTGTGCTTCATATAGGAGTGGTGGTACTCTCCACAGTGGCTCAAGTTCATGGGGAAATGAGACCAAAACCTGCCCTGTGCTTACAGCCTTCCTCCTGGCTCTGAAGATGCTCCCTCATCCCTATGCAGGGGGCTCATGCAGCATGGCCTGGAGAATTGTATTTCTACCTAGTCCCATCACTTCTTCCAAAGCTTTGAAAATACAGGTTGTTATTTTTTTCATGTGTTCTCTCTCACTGGAAATCCAAGAGGAAAGTCTCTCTCGGGTTTACTGTCTTTCCACGTGTTTCGTGGATCCAGAGGCCACTCATTGCAATCTCTTCATTGTAACACCACTGGGAGCCCTGTGCTCTGCTTGTTGGGTAGATTACCCAGAGTCCTCTGGGAAATCCTCAGTTTAAATTCCTTGGTCTCCCACACGTGTGCAGACTGGCCTGGACTCTGTTTTCAACCAATGAAGTGGGAATGAAAATGACGTGTTTCCTCTCTCCCTCCCTCCTTCCCTCCTTCTCTCCTTTCTGTCTTCTTTCTTTTTTTTTTTCTCTTTCTTTTATTCTTCGCTGATGAGCTCCTGATATTTCCCATAACCAAGGAATGTTTGAGGTGGGAATTTGAGTGAAAGATTCCGTCTCTCTCCGACATGCCCCTCCCCTTGGACTCCTGGGTGATTCTGCTGGAAGCAGCTCTGCACGTGAAGGGTCTTCCCTTTATGACGGAATATTCCCAAGTGGCTGCTTGGTTCTTTAAGGTCTCCGTTGGATGTGGCCCCTTTTCCTAAGGGATCTCCAAAGTCTACGCTTTTCAGGATGACCCAACTCATTTCTAGCTGGGATCCCAGTTACAATGCATCACGAAGTACAAACACACACAATTCTCAGGCCAAGCATCCTTTGACCATTGAATGAGGCTGAGCTTAGGCACCAGAGACCTGGTGCAGTGACCTCATCAGCCCAACTTGTGAGACCTCTCAACTTCAGCCCTGAAAGCTCCAGGTCTTGAAAAGAAATTCACTTCTTGTCAAATCAAGGTGGATGGTCATCCTACCTGCAGTTACATCTGTGTTATAATGGCTCTGTTTAAGCTACTAGTTCACATTTTTCCAGTTACCTCTTTCTTTCTCTATAAAGAATCAGTACCTTCATGCTTTAATCATCCAGGCTGTCACAGTGACACTCGTGGACCCTCCCAGCTGGGTCACAGCACAGTGGGACAGGGTCTCTGCTATTGGAGACACAAGACAATGTCTTGAGTCGAAGCCCTGAGTCTGTGTAATGCTGGTCAGAGGGTGAGCCTGCCTGTAGGGTGTGTGTGTGTGATAATGTTCGTGTCCAACAGCAGCAGAAAGCAGAGTGACAACCGCTCTGATGATCCTTTTTGGCATCAGATGTATGTCCCAAAGCCTGACTGTAATAGCACAAGCGGTATTTTATAAGTGATTTTGATGTGATAGGAAGGTAGGAGCCCCCATAACCACTTCTAGTGATTCTCCTCTAACATGGGACCACAATTTCCTTTTGAGAAGGTAGTCACTATTTTATAAGAGGGACTCTTACAAGGAGAGCCAGTAGCTAGATGTTGAGTGAACAGCATCTCCCTAACATGTCCTATTTGTAGCAAAAATCACGCTTTGTTTCTTGTGTATTGGGAGTGTCCAATTGTGGGAACAGCCCCCTGCTTTTTCTCATATAATGCAACAGAATGCCTGTTTAAGTCTCTTTTCGGATGGGAAGAGAAGGGTCACTTTTGATGGAAAAGGTTAGACACGTTCTACGTCACTACAGGCAATATATCCGCCTACGGTTCTCTGTTAGATACACTCAGGGACCCAGCACCGCAGGTCAGTGAGCTTTCAGGGTCCACACAGTGTCTGGCAGGTGCCAGTCATTCTACACTCCACCTCTTCTGGATATTTAATTGTTTTTCTTAATTGCAATTCTGTTATCCTTACCCAAGGACATTTTTTTTCATTGATTTTAGAGAGAGAGGGAGAGTAGAAAAATCGATGTATGAGAGAAGCATTGATGGTTGCTTCCTGTCCAAGCCCAGACTGGGGATGGAACCTGCAAGGACCGGATATTGATCCCGCAACCTTGGCCTCTGCCCTGACCGGGAATAGAAACACTCAGTCTTCCTGTCATGGGACGATTCTTCAATCAACTGAGCTGCGCTGGCCAAGGTGTAGCAGTAATTTGGAAAGGAATCATCATATTCATTTTGACCTGAATATGTGGGTTTGGGAATAAATATTTGTGTGAGTTATTTATTTGCTTGCCTTTATAGATTATTAATCATAGTTACAAGTGTTCATTTCTCCTACTGGAGCAGCAGTCATGCTTAGTGTTTCTAGGAGACGTCTTGTCATGGGGTCACACGTGTACGGAGAGATGTTCAATGAGAATGGGGACTCCCGCAGTGTGGGGGTTCTGAGTCGTTCCTGGTTCTATCAGAACAGGGAATGAGGACAAGGCGGAACCTGGAGAAGACCAGAGGTTTGCTTCTTGCTGTCCTGTGTGGGCAGCTGGAATGTACGCAGGGGGCCTCTGCACAGTTTTCCCAGGACACAAGGATCCAGTCCACTGGATCCACAGGTGCATGGATCTCTGAGCAGCTCATTGATCACTACCCCTTCACTAAGATTTCACACTGCAGACGTTATTCTCCAAACTGACGTCATATGGCCCATACATGTTTAGGGCACCAAGAGTGAAACAATTGTATCAAGTAGAAAACTGACACTTTCTCTCACATCCCATTTCCTGTCCCCAATGCCGGATGCTGCCATAAATCTGTGCCATCCCTTGGCCAGAATGTCACCTCTCTTTGCTCTTCACAATGTCTGTCATGCAGAATGAACAGTGACATTTAAATAGTGTTCTCTGCACATTTTAACTCATAGAACTTCCAGCCATTATCTGAGGACATTTCCATTCCAATCTGGCCAGGACCAGTCAGTCCTGATTTGTTGGTGGTTGAAATTCGATGCTGCTCAGAAAAATACAGCAGGCCCAGCAGCTCTCTGCGGATGAGGGAGATTTTGCCTGACAAAGTCACATAGCTCTGAGGTGAGGTATTTCAATGTACTACGCAGGGAGCACGAAGAAGGCCCTTGTGTCCCATGTCACTGAGGAACACACTCTGAGGACAAGTCCCAGCTGGGCTGTTTGCCAGTCCTGACTTGTCACCTCCTAGAAGATCAAACACAGAAGCCCATGTCCCCTTATCCGTTTGGTGGTAATCTGTCCTACTGAGCTCTCTCTCCCTCATGGAAAGTTTGTATCTCGACATTGTGGGAAGTCAGTCTGTCTTCCTTTGTCCCATTTTTCAGCCATTTTCCCTCCTGGAATTGATTTTATTTCATGTGTAACATTCCACACCTGGGGGACCAAGGTCTAGATCATGAGCACGAAACCTGCGATAAGACAGTTAAGAGACAAGCTCAATGGTTCTGAAGGGAGGGTCTGGGATCACCTCTTGGGCAGCTGACACTCCATTCTGAAAGAAGATAAATGAGCTCAGATGGATGTAAGGGTGATCTAGAGATCTGTTACTGATCTGGATGGAAATAAAAAGGAGGGAACAGAGAATATTGTTCCAGCTCCCACCCAACTGCCTTCTCAGGTGCTTGGGTTAAATCATCTGTGGCCACCAGGGGGCAGTGTAGTTAATCTTGGAGAAAGCACTGTGGTTTACCAGACCTGTACGAAGAAGTCTTGTTACCTGAAGATTCCCCTGAGTGGGTGGTTGAGAGAAGGGGATGTCCCTTATGTGTTGTGTCCCAACATTTCTACTTCTATAAGTGGCAAAAGTGCTCATGAATCCGGACACAGTAGAGTTTGGGACAAGCTGTGCATGAGAATTCATTTCAACTGAGTGGCTTAAAAAAAAAAAGGTTGAGAAAGAATGAGAGATGCCAGCTCTCTCTGAGGTGCTTAGATAGTGGAGTGGCTGGATATTTTCTAGCCCACATGAGACCTCGTCCTTGTCCTCCTCGCAGATGTCTCAGAGGGAACGTCCCTGTGTTCCTCAGCCAGGGACCACCTTGATTCCTACAATAAGAAGGACAGGGACTTCCAGGAGGGCTGCATTTCCTAGGCACTCCAATAATGGTCTCAGTGTGTCCGAGTGAGGAAAAAGCCTAACAAACCATCTAAATTGTCTCAGATTAGCTGAGCTGTCCGCTGAGCAGAAGCATCTAGATCAAGGGTGAGGTCAGAGTGGGGTGAGGAGAGGCAGGTGCAGGAAGCAGATTTGCATGGAGGCCCCTCCCTCCTCTGAGGCAGGAAGAGGGGATAAGAGAGGTCTGGGGGAGCCAGGCTCAGTGTTGGGGTGTCAGAAGGCAACACTCTTGGGGGGTCTCCACCATGGCCTGGGCTCTGCTCCTCTTCACCCTCCTCACTCAGGGTTCAGGTGAGGCCTCTCAGGAGGGGACCTTAGGGACAACTGGGCTGATTCTTTGTCTCCTCCTCAGGCTCACCCAGGCCCAGCACTGAACTCAGTACTGAGTGTGTTTTTGTTCTTTTCAGGATCCTGGGCCCAGGCTCCCCTGACTCAGCCTCCCTCAGTGTCCGGGTCTCCTGGACAGTCTGTCACCATCTCCTGTGCTGGAAGCAGCAATGACATTGGGGGATATAATTATGTTTCTTGGTACCAACAACATCCAGGCTCTGCCCCCAAAATGCTGATTTATGCTGTGAGCAATCGGCCCTCGGGGATCCCTGATCGCTTCTCTGGCTCCAAGTCCGGCAACACAGCCTCCCTGACCATCTCTGGGCTCCGGGCTGAGGACGAGGCTGATTATTACTGTGCTTCATACACAAGCAGTGGTACTCTCCACAGTGGTGCAAGTTCATGGGGAAGTGAGACCAAAACCTGCCCTGCGCTCACAGGCTCCCTCCTGCCTCTGAAGATGCTCCCTCATCCCTGTGCAGGGGGCTCATGCAGCATGGCCTGGAGAACTCCTTTTATGCCCGTTCACATCTCCTCTCCCAAAGCTTTGAAAATGCAGTGGGTTTTTTTCTTGTGTTCTCCTCTCTGACATGAAATCCAAAAGGAAATTCTTTCTCTGGTTTGTGCCTTTGCACGTGTTTGGTGGACCCAGTAGGCAAATCGTCCCAAACCTTTCTTTGGAACAACCACTGGGAGCCCCACCCTCTGCTTGTTGTGTAGTTTTCCCACAGTTCTCTAGGAAAGTGTTGTTTAAATCCCTTAATCTTCCACACTATTGAAGACTGGCATGGACCGTGTTCTCCTCAAATGATGTTGGAATGAGAACAAAGAAGTTTTTCTTTCTCTTCCTACATTCTTTCATCTCTTCTTCCCTCCCTCATCTCCATCCATCCTTCCATCCATCCTTCCTTCTTTCCTTCCTTCCTTCCAACCTCACTTCCTTCCTTCCTTCCTTCCTTCCTTCCAACCTCCCTTACTTCCTTCCATCCTCCCTTCCTTTCTTCACTCCCTCCTTAAGTCTGTCTTTCCTTGCTCCTAGTATTTCCCATAATGAGAAAGTTTTCATGTGGGAAGTTGAGTGAAAGATTCTGTCTCTCAGAATCACCCCTCCTCTCAGACTCCTGAGTGATTCTACCAGAAGCAGCTCTACACGTGAAACGTCTTCCCATTACTGTGGAATCTTTCCAAATGGCTGCTTGGTTCTTCAAGACATATCATGGGCCCAGCTGGTGTGGCTCAATGGATTGAGCGCCGGCCTGTAAACTGAAGAGTGATCAGTTCGATTCTCAGTCAGGGCACATGCCTGGATTACGAAGCAAGTCCCCTTTTGGGGGTGTGTAAGAGGCAACCACAGATTGATGTTTCTCTCCTCTTTCTCTGTCCCTTTCTCTCTCTAAATATGAATAAATAAAAAGTCATTTTAAAAAGAGAAAAAGATATATCTTGGATGTGGCTCCCCAAGTATGTGATTTTCATGATGATCCTGCTCATTTCTAGCTGTAATCCTGGTTGCAATGAGTCCTGAAGCACAAATACACGTAACTCAGGCCCAGAAATCATTGACCATTGAATGAGCTGAGCTTAGGCACCAGAAGACTTGGTACAGTGACCTCATCATCCCAGGTTGTAAGAATTCTCTCACTTTAGCCCTGACAGTGCCAGCTCTTGAAAATGACCTCTATCTCCACCAAATCAAAGTGGATGGTCATCCTACCTGACATCACATCTTTGTTGTAATGTTCTCTGTTCAAGTTACTTGTTCAGAATTTTTCCATTTACTCCTTTCTTTCCCCATTAAGAGTCAATACCTTCATGCTTTAATCATCCAGGCTGCCACAGTGACAGCCCTCCCTAGCTAGGTCACAGCACAGTGGGAAGGGGTTTCTGCTATTGGAGACACAGGATGAGGTTCTGAGTCACAATCCTGTATCTGTGTAATGATGGTGATAGGGTGAGCCAGTCTATAGGGTGTGTGTGTGACAACGTCCTTGTGCTGAACACCAGTAGAAAGCAGAGTGACAACTGCTCTGATGATACTTCCTGGCATCTCGGGCATGTCTTTCTCTCTGAATTCAACAGCAATGCCAGTATTTTATAATTTATTTCAATGTGCACAGGATATAAGAACCTCCATTAACCCTTCTACTGTTTCTCATCTAAGGTAGGACCACAATTTCCCTTTTAGAATTCAGTCACTATTTTATAAGAAGGGTATTACAAGGAGAGCCAGTAGGTAGATGTATGTTGAGTGAACAGGATCTCTCTAACATGATCCCCCTGGAGCAACAATGCCACTTGTTTCTTGTGTATTTGGAATGAATATTATGGGAACAGACCCCTTAATTGTCTCAAATAAGGCAATGGAATATCTGTTTGTCCTTTTCAGATGCAGATGGAAATGGTCATTTTTGATGGAGGAGATTAGAAATGCTGTACATGGCACTATGGTCAACATATCTGCACCTGCTTTTTCTCTTAGATATACTCAGGGACTCAGCAGCACAGGGCAATGACCTTTCATAGGTCCACACAGTGTCTGTGTCAGGTGCCACTCTGTTTACACTGTACCTCTTTGAAATATTTCATCTTTTTTATTGCAATTTAAAAAAATATTCAACCAAGGATATTTTTTCATTGACTTTAGAGGGAGAGGATGAGAAAGAGAGAAGCATCAATCAGATGCTTCCTGTACACACCAGACCAGAGACTGAACCTGCAACAAAGACATGTGCCTTGACTGAGAATCGAACCTGTAACTCTTCTGTTATGGAACAATGATCCAATGAACGGAGCCACACCAGCCAGGGCATGATTGCCTTTTTAAGGAAATTGCCATATTCAGTTTGACCAGAAAGTATGGATTTGGGAACAAATATAGTGTATTTAAATTTATTTGCTTCCCTTTACAGATTATTAATCATAGTTGCAAGTGTTCATTTTGCCTACTTTGGTGGCCTTCATGCTTAGTATTCCTATGTCACTACTTGTCACACTGTCAAACATTTACAGAATGATTTTGAATGAAATGAACACTTCTGCAGCACGTAGGCTTGGAATTGTTCCTCGTATTGACAGAACCAGGAACCAGATCAGGGAAGAACCTAGTGGTGATCAGAGGGTTGCTTCTTGCTGTAGTATGTGGATAACTGGAAAGTACCCAGTGGGCCTCTCCATGATTTCCCAAAAGACAAGAATGAAGTCTACTTGATCCACAGGTCCAGCGGATGGATCTCTGAGCAGGTCATCGATTACTGCCACTTTACTGTTATGTTACACTAGAGACATTATTCTCTAAACGACGTCGTATAGCACATAGATGGTTGGAGGACCCCCACAGAAATGACTGCATCAAATAGAAGAGTGTCATCTCCTCCCACATCTGATTCCCTCTTCTCCAATGTCTGAGGCTGCCATAAATCTGTGCCCTCCCTTGGCCAGAATGTCACCTCTCTTTGCTCTTCACAATGCCAATGATGTGGAATGAACAATAACACTAAAATAATGTTCTCCAAGCACTTTTATTCATAGAACCTCCAGTTATTTCCTGAGAACATTTTCATTCCAATCTGGCCAGGACCAGTTATTCCTGATTTGTCTGTTGTCCAAATCCAACCCTTTCCAGAAAAATACACAAAGCCAAGCATCTCTCCGTGGATCAGGGAGATTGTGCCTCACGAATTCACAGAGCTCTTGGGTGAGTTCATCTCAACGTGCTACGGAGGGGACATGATGAAGGACACTATGTGTCCCATGTGACAGACAGACACACTCTGAGAACAAGTCCCAGAGTTGGGCTCTTTGCCAGTCTTGACTTGTCATCTTCCAGAATCTCAAACATAAGAACCTATGTCCTATTTTCCTTTTGGCGGTAATCAGTCCTACTGAACTCTCTCTCTTTCATAGATATGTTGTATTTCATCACTGTGGGAAGTCAATAATTTCCTCCATTTTTTCTCCTGGATTTGATTTTATTTCATGTGGAAAGGCCAAGAACTACCCCAGGAGCACTAACCTTATGACAAGATGGATTAGAGACAAGCTCAAGGGTCCACAGGGGAGGATCTAGACAACCTCGTTGAGCAGGTGACCTTCCATTCTAAAGAAAGAGGGGTACAGAGATAAATGAGCTTGGATGGATTTTAGGGTTATCTAGAGACCTAGCACTGAGCTGATTGGAATAAGAAGAGGGGGAGAGGGAACAGAGCTGATTTTGCAGCTCCCACTCAACTGCCTTCTCAGGTGCATAGGCTGAACCATCTGCAACCATGAGAGGGCAGCGTTGTTTGAATTGAAGGAAGGTGCTCACTGTGGTTTGCCAGAACTGTATAAAGCTTTAATAGGAGTGGGTCATTGAGGGTGAGGGTGTCGTGTCTCAATATTTCTACTTCTACAAATGACAATAAATGTCCTGAGCCTCAGACATTGTAGAGATTAGGACAAAGAATACAGGAGGGCTCATTTCAACTGAATAGACAAAGGAAAAGATTGAGGAAGAATGAGAGATGCCAGCTTTGTCTATGGTCCTTAGATAGTGGAGTTACTGGATGTTTTTTTCTAGTCAACTTCAGACTTTGTCCCTACCCTCCTTCCAGATGTCTTGGAGGGAAAGTCTCTGTATTCCTCACCCAAGAACCATCCTGCTTCCTACAATAGGAAGGACAAGGACGTCGTCCAGTTGCTCCATTTCCTAGGCACTAAAATAATGGTCTGAGTGTGTTCTGAGTGAGAATAAACCATGTCAAACCATCTAAATTCTCTCAGATTAGCTGTGCTGTTTGGTGTGCAGAACTATGTAGATCAAGGGTCAGGTCAGAGTCGGGTGAGCAGAGGCAGGTGCAGGAAGCAGATTTGCATGGGAGCCACTCCCTCCTCTGAGGCAGGAAGAGGGGATAAGAGAGGTCTAGGGGAGCCAGGCTCAGTGTTGGGGTGTCAGAAGGCAACACTTGGGGGGTCTCCACCATGGCCTGGGCTCTGCTCCTCTTCACCCTCCTCACTCAGGATTCAGGTGAGGCCTCTCAGGAGGGGACCGTGGGAACAACTGGGCTGATTCTTCTCTCCTCCTCAGGCTCACCCAGGCCCAGCACTGAACTCAGTACTGAGTGTGATTTTGCTCTTTTCAGGATCCTGGGCCCAGGCTCCCCTGACTCAACCTCCCTCAGTGTCCGGGTCTCCTGGACAGTCTGTCACCATCTCCTGTGCTGGAAGCAGCAACGACGTTGGTATTACCTATTCTGTGTCCTGGTACCAGCAACAACCGGGAATGGCCCCCAAACTCCTGATTTATGATGACAAAGATCGAGCCTCAGGAATTCCTGATCGCTTCTCTGGCTCCAAGTCCGGCAACACGGCCTCCCTGACCATCTCTGGGCTCCAGGCTGAGGACGAGGCTGATTATTACTGTGCTTCATACACAAGCAGTAGCACTCTCCACAGTGGTTCAAGTTCATGGGGAAGTGAGACCAAAACCTCCACTCAGCTCACTGGCTCCCTCCTTACTCTGAAGATGCTCCCTCAACCCTGGCAGGGGACTCATTCATAATGGCCTAGAGAAACCCTTCTCTACCTGTTCCTGTGTCCTAACCCAAAGCTATGAGAATACAGTGAGGTTTTTTCTTTTTCTTTTTCAGGTGTTCTCCTCTCTTACCTGAAATGCAGAATAAAGCTATGTGTTTGGCTTATTGCTTTTGCTTGTGATTTGTGAATTCAAAAAGCCACTCATTCCAAAATCTTAATTGTAACAGCCAGAGGGAGACCCAAGCACTGAATATGGGTAAAACTTCCCACAGTCCTCACTTTATGTATTTATATTTTAACCAACCAAACATATTTAAAATTGATATATCATCTGTAATCACAGCAGCCTCCACATAGCAGAGAGGGGTGGAGAGTGTGGCAGAGAGCATGGATGGGTGGGAGATTTTCTAGGTTCCTACCGACCCCCGTACCAGCATCACTCTGTGGCCTGAAGAGCATGAAGTCTTATCAGAGGGCACAAGGCAGTGGCCCGAGATGGAGGAGCCGTGATGCTCACCCTGACACAGAGTGTGGCTGGTCGCTCCAACAAGCCATCTCCCTGCAGGAGTGGCCTCCAGGGAAACCCAGAGCCAGTTACAGGAAATGACAGGTGGTTGTGACTGAGAGGAAGCGTCAACCATCATTCCTCAGCATCCTTCTGATCACACTTTGGGGAACAGTTTTCCCTGGGCTCCTGGATTGAAAAGGCCTAAATACATCCTGGGAAAAGCACAGATAATGTGCCTGAGTCCACCTTCTAACCCAGGTTCTGAGGGACTCCTGGAAGCTGGGTGGACCCATCAGATGTTTGGAAAAGGAAAGGAATGACAGAGCCTTTGGTCCAGCAGCGCCGGAGCCTTGCCAGCCCTTGACCAAGAAATCCTGGAGGCGGCCAAGGAAGTGTGTGGAAAGAGCTCGGGGTCAGTAGTGCTTATCAGGAAGCATGGTGACACAAAGCTTGTGTGTGGAAGAGAGAAAGACATAAGTTAGAGAGAACTAAGAACTGAAGTGCCTTCTTTGGACGGGGCTAGGAAGTAAAGCTGAGATAATATCTTCTGGGCTGTAGCTATGAGAGACCTGAGGTGCATTCTTTCCTTGGGGACAAGTTTGACAGGCCTGAATATAGTCGTTGGCTTCAAGGTCTTGCAGATGATCTCCACAACTCTCTGGGAGGCCTGACTACCACCTCTAGGTGTGCGGGGAGACTGGCTGTTGTCCTAGTTGGGCCCAGGGAGGGCCTAGAGCCCCCCAGTTAGGTAGCATCCATGGAGTCCTTGGGAAGGAGGCCAGGGACACAGCCAGGGAGCCCCAGGCCCTTGACAGGGGTGCAGTTGTTTGAGGGAGGAGGGCTGCAGCTTAGGGCAGGGTCTTGGTTCTCTATGGCCTCCAGGTTGTCCATGTTGCTGTCCCAGTTGGTGTGGAAACACGTCACCCAAGGATCTGAGGCCATGATGTTCCACTGGCGCTGAGAGAAGCCTGGCTTGGGGGCAGGTTCTCCTGCATCTCTGGGTCGAGGTTCTCATTGTTGACTTAGTAGTTACATGGAAGAGCTCTACCTCCTGGTAGGTGCAGGTGATGAGGCCCACTCATCACGTGTCACACCAATGGTAGCACTCACAGGGATGAGGGGTGGGTTGAGAACATCATCTTCAAATACAAACTTGTGTCTCCCTTCTGGGACAGGGCCACCAGCCAATGAGTCTAAGGTTTGATCACACTCCTCACCCTGAGCTGGGCTAACATGAATAATCTACTCCAGGAAGTCTGTCAGAGCCTCACTGCACTTGAAGCTGATCTCGAACCAGAAAGGTGTGTGGAAAGGGCTCACCTTCTCTAACATCATCACGTTCAGCACCCACACCTTGGCCATTGCCTTGCAGGGTGCAGCTGAAGCCAGAGCTGTGGCAGAGCCCATATCTGGGTCCCATAGGGTCAGCAGGACATCATTGTCCATGGAACCTGCCCCTTCCTGTGTCCATGGGCTGATACCGAAATCCTCATGTTAAATTCCCTGGGCTTCCACACCTGCTGGATCGAACTGGATTGAGGTCTCCACAAATGAAGTGGGACTGAAAACAAGGGAGAAGTTTTTTCCTTCCTTCCTTCCTTCCTTCCTTCCTTCCTTCCTTCCTTCCTTCCTTCTTCCCTCCCTTCTCTCCCTCCTTCCTTTTTTCCTTCTTTTCTTCCACTCTTTCTTCTGTCAGGTCTTTGTCTCTGTCTTTTTTCCCATGCTCCTAAACTTTCCCATAACAGGAAGTTCTCAGGTGACAATTTGAGTGAAAGATTCTATGGTTTCTCAGGATCTCCCCTCCCCTCCCACACCTGATTGCTTCTACTGGAAGCAGCCCTGCACCTGAGATGTCTTGCCATTACAATGGGATGTTTTGTGTCAGGTGCCATGTATTTTACACCGTACTTATTCTGGATATTTAATGTTCTTTTCATGCAATTCAATGTCAATTGCAACTTTTTCTTTTATCCTCACCCAATGGCATTTTTTTCCCATTGATTTAGAGAGAGAGAAAAGGAGAGTAGAAAAATCAATGCTAGAGAGAAGCATCGATGGTTGCTTCTTGTACAAGCCCAGACTGGGGATGGAACCTGCAAGGATTGGGGTTTATCCTGCAACCTTGGTCTCCCCCCTGACCAGGAAACAAAACCTACAATCCTTCTGTGTGGGATGATTCTTCAATCAACTGATACACTGGCCAGAGCGTAATTGCAATTTTTAAAGGAATCATCATATTCATTTTGACCTGAGTATGAGTTTGGGAATAAATATTTGTTTGAGTTTATTTGCTTGGCTTTATAGATTATTAATCATAGTTACAAGTGTTCATTTTGCTTGCTTGGGTGGCTGTCATGCTTAGTGTTTCTGTGTCACGTCTTGTCATGGGGTCACACATGTACGGAGCGATGTTCAATGAGAATGGGGACTCCTGCAGCATGGGGGCTCTGAGTCGTTCCTGATTCTATAGGAACAGGGAATGAGGACAAGGTGGAACCTAAAGAAGATCAGAGGTTTGCTTCTTGCTGTCCTATGTGGACAACTGGAATATACCCAAGGTGCCTCTGCACAGTTTTCCAGGAGACAAGGATCCAGTCTATTTCATCCACAAGTCCATCAGGTAGATCTCTGAACAGGTCATTGATTACTACTTTACTACAATTTCACACTAGAGACATCATTCTCTAAACCACAGCACTTAGGTGGTTAGAGGACCTGCACTGAAACAACTGTGTCATATAGAACACTGTCACTTCCTCCCATGTCCCCTTCCCACTCCCCCAGTGCCTGAGACTGCCATAAATCTGTGCTCTCCCTTGGCCAGAACTTCTCTTTCCTTTTCACAATGTCCATGATGTGGAATGAACAGCGACACTAAAATAGTATTTTCTGAGCTCTTTTTTTCATAGAAACTCTAGTCATTTCCTGAGAACATTTTCATTCCCATCTGGCCAGGATCAGTCAGTCCTGATTTGTCTGTTCTCCAAATCCAACTCTTTCCAGGAAAACACCAGGCCAAGCATCTCCCTGTGTGTTGGGGGAAGATTTTGACTCACAATCCACACAATGTTGAGGTGAAGTCATCTCAATGTACTAAGTAGGGGGCACTATGAAGGACATTGCATGCCCCATGTGACCAACACACTCTGAGGACAAGTCCAGGAGTTGGGCTCTTTGCCAAATTTGACTTGTCTCCTCCAAGAATCTCAAACACCAGATTTCCACTTCCTGCTGTCCATTAGGTGGTAACGAATCCTACTGCGCTCTCTCTCCTTCACGGATATGTTGCATTTCGACATTGTGGGAAGTCAATCTGTCTTCCCTTTGTCCCATATTTTTCATCCATGTTTTCCCCTGCAGTTGATTTTATTTCACATCTAATGTTCCACACCCAGGACAAGATCTAGATCTGCAGTGCACACCCTGTGAGGAGACGGCTAACAGACAAGCTCAATAGTTCTGTAAGGAAGGTCTGGACTTCATTAGGTAGGTCACCTTCCATTCTAAATGAAGAGGGATAAAAAGATAGACAAGCTCAGATGGATGTAAGGGATACTTAGGGACCTGTTGCTGCGCTGGCAGGGAATAAAAAGAGAAGGGAACAGCAGATTTTCCCAGCTCCCAGTGAGATTGAGTTATCTGACGCCAGCAGGGGGCAGCATTGTCTGCATTTGGGGAAGCTACCAGTGCTAACTGAGGTTTCCCCTGTCCTGTATGATGTCTTAAAAGTCCCTTTTCCCTGACATCCTCTAGCGTGGGTCATTGAGGGTGAGGGATGTCACGTATATGTTGTGTCCCAATATTTTTACTTGTGGGAGTGGCCGTAAATGTCCCTGAATCTCAGACACTGTAGAGATTTGGACAAAGAATATATGAGGATTCATTTAGACTGAAGAGCTTCAAGAAAAGGTTGAAGAAGAAAAGAGATGTCAGCTTTGCCTGTGGTCCTTGAATAATGGATTAATTGTTTTTTTTTTTTTTTCCTAGCCAACATAAGACCTTGTCCTCCTCCCAGATGTCTCTGAAGGGAAGTCCCTATATTCCTGAGCCAGGAACCACCTCGAGTCCTACAGTAGGAAGGACAGGGACATCCAAGTGAGCTCCATTTCCTACGCACCTGAGTTATTGGTCTCAGTGTGTTCTGAGTGAGAATAAACCATGTTGAACCATATTCATTCCCTCAGATTAGCTGTGCTGTTGGGTGTGCTGAAACATCTAGATCAAGGGTCAGGTCATAGCGGGGTGAGGAGAGGCAGGTGCAGGAAGCAGATTTGCATAGAGACCACCCCTTCCTCAGAGGCAGGAAGAGGGCATAACAGAGGTCTGGTGGAGCCAGAACCAAGCTTGGGGGCTCAGAAGGCAACACTTGGGGGTCTCCACCATGGCCTGGTCTCTGTTCCTCCTCACCCTCCTCACTCAGGGCTCAGGTGAGACCTCCAGAGAGGGGACCATGGGGACAACTGGGCTGATTCTTTGTCTCCTCCTCAGGCTCACCCAGGCCCAGCACTGAACTCAGTACTGAGTGTGTTTTTATTCTTTTCAGGTTCCTGGGCCCAGGCTGCCCTGACTCAGCCTCCCTCAGTGTCCGGGACTCTGGGACAGTCAGTCACCATGTCCTGTGCTGCAAGCAGCAGTGATGTTGGGTATGGTAATTATGTCTCCTGGTACCAACAGAAACCAGGAACGGCCCCCAAAAGGCTGATTTATGGTGTCAGCAATCGGCCCTCGGGGATCCCTGATCGCTTCTCTGGCTCCACGTCCGGCAACACGGCCTCCCTGACCATCTCTGGGCTCCAGGCTGAGGACGAGGCTGATTATTACTGTAGCTCATACAAGAGTCCTAACACTGTCCACAGCGGTGCGAGTTCATGGGGAAGTGAGACCAAAACCTGCCCTGCGCCCACAGGCTCCCTGCTGGCTCTGAAGGTGCTCCCCCACCCTGCAGTGTCTGGGCTTCGTTCCCAAAGCCCTGGACAGCCATCCCCTCAGCACCTCTCTCCTCTCTCACCATCACATGCAGAACACAGCACTCTCTGAGTTTTTGTTTTGGGTCAATAAACAGTTTCCCCTTTGCATGTGTGTCACCGTCCCCAAATCCCCGAATGTGCGACTCTTCCCCCCTCCTCACGTGCGGTAACAGAGAGACAAGCTGTTGCTCGCTGGGGGCAGTTTTGCCGTTCTCAGGAAAGTCTTCACTTGAAATGCCACGATCTCCACAGCAGCCCAACCGTGTTGGATTTAGTTCTGCAGAAAGAACCTTGTCTTATTCAGTCAGGGCTCCCCATGCTCTCTCGTCAGCATGGCCCTCCGTGGTGGGCGATTCCTCCACACGTCTGCTGCCGAAAGAATACCAACTAGGAGAAGGTGAAGATGTTGCTGAGGGACTGAGGATGAGGGGCTAGATGTTTGTTTCCTTTCAGAGTACCTCATTCTAACCCCATATCGTAGGACGCTGAGCAGTAACGAATTTGAGCTGCCACTCTGTTTTACGTAGAATTTCCACTTTCTTTAGAGCAATGAATTCCTAATCTGGAAGCAACTCTGCACAATGCCTGCATCCCATCAAGCTAGGCTCTTTCCAAAATAACTCTTTCCACAAGGAGGAGATACCTGGTGGGTGTGTTCCCCCCTTTTTTAAAGAATTCCCAAGGTATCTGTTTTCTGTGATGAACGAATGAGATTATTTGTTGGCATATATATATTTCTGACATGTATTTGTAATGCTAAGAATTATTTGACTATCTGAATGAATCTAGGCTTAGTAGGAACCAGAAAAACTGGACTGTGACCAACTCTTCCCATTTTGCAAGAATTTTCCTGGTTTTAGCGCTAAAAGTGCCATATCTTAGCAAAGTCCTCAGCCTCAGGGCAAGTTAGGAAAGATGGTCACTGTGAAAGATGGTCAAAGGGATTCATTTTGTGGTTAACTTGAGTGGACTACAGAGTGCCCAGATTAAGCATTGTTTCTGGGGGCGTCTGACGGTGTTCCTGGATGAGACTAGCATTTGAATTGGTGGGCTCAGTAGAGTAGATAGATTGCCCCACCCCCCACCATGTGACTGGGCTCATGCAACCCACGGAGCGCCTGAGTAGAACCAAAGGTGAAGAGAGAAAGGATTCACCTCTCTTTTCTCACCAATTGAATGGGGACATCTTATATCCTCTTCTGCCTTCATAACAGAAATTTACGTGATCAGCTCTCCTGGTTCTCAGGCCCTTGTACGGAAGCTGAATCGCAACACCAGCTTTTCTGGCTCTCTAGCTTGCTGAGAAGCAGCTCCTGGGACTTCCGTGCGTCAGTAATCACTAGTCACAGGACAGCCAATTCCTCACAAAGGCTCATGCCTTTGAACAGAGATGCAGGGTGGGCAAAAGTATGTTTACAGGTGTTCGTATGGAAAATAATACAGCAATTAATTAATAATAATACAAGAATAATTTCTCTGTTCCACATTCTCACAATTGTAAACCTACCTTTGCCCCACCCTGTATATTTTCTGAGTCACTGCAGACCGAGCCCATGACAGAGCCTAGGGAATCAAGCCAGCCTGGGAGTGTCCTCACCTTCCTGTTGTGGAAGTCACAGTATGGATGGCAGAGGAATTCTAGAACATCCGCCAACTGCTGTGTGGGACAAAGGTGAGGAGACCAACCCAGGCTGGCTAGGATAAGGGAGCTCCAACTATTGCTCTTCCCAGGGACCAAAGGCAGAGCTGGGGATCTGTCATTCCCCCTCAACCCCTTCTTGGTCCCCCTCTGTTGGAGATGCTTACTGGCCCTCCTAGAAACGGAATTATTGGGGCACAGTAGATATTGAACACCCCTTTCTTCCTTCATGTCCCACTTAGGAGTGGCTCAGGAACCAGCTGCTGGGACTTTAAACAGGACAGAATAGCAACAAAAATGACCTTTCCCAAAGGCAGGCCCTCACTGAGCCCTGGTGGGCTCAGATGGTGAATGCCAAGCACCATGCTCTGCTCCTACTCCTGTCCCCCTCCCTCCCCCTCCCAGCTTATTACCAAGTCCCCGATCCTTCCTGAGCCAGTCCATGACCCGGTAACAACCTCCAGAATGACTTAGGTTGCATGCAAAATTTGGTGGCCCAGAATGCTCCCCCTAAGGATCACCTTGCTTATTACAGGAAGGCTCGGTCACAGGGTTAGTGTATGTGAGGTGGACGTCAGCTCAGGAAATGGTACATATGAACTTAACCCAGCCCCAGGAAGTACGCAGATGTGAAAAGGGGGCTCATGAGAGGATCAGGTTCTCAAAAGGGTTAGAAAAAGGAATAATGCAACAAAGAGGGAGAGCTCAGCCAGGAGGGAGAATGACCTGATGAGAATCAAGAGGAAGATTCCAGTGTTTGGGGATGTAGGGGAAGGGAACTGGGGTCAGGTTTGTCCTCAGGACCCCAGTTCCAGGAACTTATCATCAGAGCAATTATGTACGTCACAGGGGACATGGGACACTCTTAGCCTTGCCTCCTTGTGCACACAGACTAGCTCATAAATATGCAGCCTCTTGAGGCAAAGTCTTATCCACGGGAGATGCCTGACCTAGTGTGGTCTTCTAACAGAAGACTGGTTTGGAGCAACTACAGTTAGGGCTGACAGACCCTTTCCAGAACAGAACTGAAAACGTCCCATTGAAAACAGATCGGGACCACTCTTAGATCCAAGTATCTTGAAGAAACTATTTTAGTGGCACTGTTCATACCACGCAGCAGATATTTCCAAGGTCACGTAGAAGATGTGGCCCTGGCTGAGATGCTGGGCTGAGCAAAGTGGTGGATTCTGGTGAAAAAAGAAAAGTGTGGGTGAAGAAATGATAGTTTGGGAGTTGAGGCTATTGTTCTTGTGTGTTCGAGGCATTTATGTGCTGTTATTTAGGCATCCATTTAGACGATGATAACTACTTTTTGAGATGATAATACAACGGTAACTGGTGGTGGATGACTTTCTTGTGATACAGTGAACTAGGCCTCTAAGGCTCGGTTCAGAGCCCGGTAGTGGTTTGGGTCCTTTTTTCTTGGGATCAGGGGAGAGGCCTCCTGCGAGCATTGCAGGTGGCTGGGTGCTGCTGTGAGAAGAAAGCGCTGATCTTCAGGAGGCCCGGTCTCGATCGGTTCCAGGTTCCGTCACTACTAGGAGCACGCTCAGGGCCCCCACGATACAGGAGTCATGTTTTTACTTAAAGTTTCTCTAGAGCTTTGTGCCCACACAGTGAGATATGACAGAAATAATAAGCATGACGGCCACAAAAAGGAGGCAGACTTACCAATTGCACATGATAGGATTACTAACCAATAAAACAAAGCATATCTTTTTAGAAGCAAAACTCAGTTCCTGGGTTCTTATTTTTTATGGTGAATTGAATATGGTGATTCCTTAAATAATAGCAATTTTTAAAGAAAAGATAGAGAAAATATCCAGAAGAGGTACAATGGCACCAGACCCAGAAATTTAATGGCACATGAATAGTAATTGTCTTCAGCTATTGATCCCCTCATTGCACTAAGAAAAACACCAGTGGAAACATTGACCATTTGGACATCTAAAACATCTTATATGATTTCTGTCAAAGGGGACTTCTTTCTCCTTTTAAGAAATTTTAAACATATTTAGTTTAATTATTTGAGGAAATTCAGGAGGCTGTCCCTACAGCTTAATACTCCACATACAAGACCTGAGATCTCTTTGCTCCAGAAATCTCATATTGAAACAATTCTGTTAATGCAGTATCCAGTTTGTGGTTTTCTTGGTAATTCTTTGTCTTATAAAAACAATAACTACTTCTCCAACGGTGACTGTGTTCCCACTTTAAAAAGAGACACACTAGAAGAGTCAGTGGTGACTCCCTGCCCTCCTATGTCATGTGAAGACCCTGTGCTGTCATTTCATTCAGGGAGCAAGTCTTCTACTAGATGCCACAGAGGTAACCAGACAGTGTCCCTTTCGCCACCTCCTGTTTGTCTCCACAAAGACACACACTTTACAGGCAGATGCCACCTCTGACCGTGCTCGAATAGACAAAGGGCTGTGACTCAGGACATTATTCTCTGTCCAGTAGAGGGGCCCTGTCCCGTTGTGCTGTGACCCAGCTGCCGAGGTGTCCATGTGTGACACGGTTGGAGCCTAGTGATGTAAGCATGAAGGCATTGACTGTTTACTAGAGAAAGACACAATATACCCAGCAAAAACAAATTTTTCAAAAAAATAATTGATGTTGAGAATATTATGAAAAGATGAAGCTCTTTGGTAAGGTGGCTGTATTAGTCTGGATTCTTCAGAGAAACAAAACCAAGAGAAATATGTATACATCAGCATCACAAGAAGCATATCTTGGGGTGACAAACTCTGCTTCCCCTCAATATAAACCCTCATTTTATGTATGTGTGTGTATATGCACAATGAGAGGCTTAGGGAGGCCCACCACCCACAGGATAGAAAATCCATGCGTACCAAGTGAGCCCTCTGCATATGCGGATGCCCGAACATGGATCGAACACAAAATTGAGTCTTCAATGTGCATTTTGCTGCATGGGTCTGCTTAAATGCAGATTTTAAATGTTTTTCTATGTATAGTACATATGTGTAAATATACATACATAGAGTGGGTAAAAAGCAGGTTTATAGTCGTTCATATGGGAAATAATATAATAATAAATAATAATACAAGAACAAACTCTGTGTTTCACAAATCATAATTGTCAGTGATTTTTAATGCCTCAACTAAGTTCTGCTGTCCAGGGTTGCAAGTTTATCTAGAGCCCAAGACCAGGTCAGAGTGGGGTGAGGAGAGGCAGGTGCAGGAAGCAGATTTGCATGGAGGCCCCTCCCTCCTCTGAGGCAGGAAGCTGGGGATTAGAGAGGCTGGGGGACCCAGGCTCAGGCTTAGGGACACAAAAGGCAACACTCTTGGGGGATCTCCACCATGGCCTGGGCTCTGCTCCTCCTCACCCTCCTCACTCAGGGCTCAGGTGAGGCTCCAGGGAAGGGACCTTGGGGACAACTGGGCTGATTCTTTGTCTCCTCCTCAGGCTTATGTGGCTCTGCACTGAACTGAGCACTGAGCGTGTTTTTGCTCTTTTCAGGTCCCTGGGCCCAGGCTGCCCTGACTTGGCCTCCCTCAGTGTCCGGGGCTCTGGGACAGTCGGTCACCATCTCCTGTGCAGGAAGCAGCAGTGATGTTGGGTATAGTAATGACGTCTCCTGGTACCAACAACAATTGTGCATGGCCCCCAAACTCCTGATTTATGGTGTCAGCAGTAGGCCCTCAGGGATCCCCGATCGATTCTCTGGCTCCAAGTCCGGCAACACGGCCTCCCTGACCATCTCTGGTCTCCAGGCTGAGGACGAGGCTGATTATTACTGTTGTTCATATACAGAATGGTGTTAAATGAGAATGGGGACTCCCGCAGTATGGGGGCTCTGAGTTGTTACCAGTTTTATCAGAACTAGGAGTGAGGACAAGGTGGAACCCAGTGAGTATCAGAGGTTCGCTTCTTGCTGTCCTATGTGGGTAACTGGAATGTACGCAGTGGTCCTCTGTACGGTTTTCCCAGGTGACAAATAGTCTGCTTGATTCAAGGGCTGATGAATTGATCTCTGAACAGGTCATTGATTACTACCACTTTACTATTATGTTACACTAAAGACATTATTCTCTAAACCACGTCATATAACACTTAGATGGTTAAAGGACTCCCACTGAAATGACTGTGTCAAATAGAAGACTGTCACTTCCTCCCTGGTCCCGTTCCCTTTCCCCCAGTGCCTGAGACTGCCGGAAATCTGTGCCCTCCCTTGGACAGGGTGTCGCCTCTCTTTCCTCTTCACAATGTCCATGATGTATAATGAACAGCAACACAAAAATAGTGTTTTCTGAGCACTTTTATTCATAAAACCTCCACTTATTTCCTGAGGATATTTCCATTCCAATCTAGCCAGAACCAGTCGGTCCTGATATGTCTGTTTTCCAAATCCAACTCTTTCCAGAAAAATACACAAAGCCATGCATCTCACTGTGGATCAGGGAGATTTCACCTCATAAATACACATAGCTCTCAAGTGAGGTCATCTCAATGTACTAGGTAAAGGGCATGATGAAGGACATTGTGTGTCCCATGTGACAGACAAACATACCCTGAGGACAATTCCAGGAGTTGGGCTCTTTGCTAATCATGACTTGTCACCTCTAAGAATCTCAAACACAAGACTTCTGCTTCCTGCTGTCCATTAGGTGGTAATGAATTCTACTGAGCTCTCTCTCCTTCATGGGTATGTTGTATTTTGACATTGTGGGACGTCAATCTGTCCTCACTTTGTACTATTTTTTCATCCATTTTTCATCCTGCAATTGATTTCTTTTCACGTCTAATGTTCCACACCCAGGCCAAGATCTAGATCTGCAGCGCAAACCCTGTGACCAGACGGCTAACAGACAAGCTCAATAGTTCTGTGGGGAGCGTCTGGACTTCTACGTTAGGCAGGTGCCATTTCATTCTAAAGGAAAATGGATAAAAAGACAAATGAGTTCAGAGGGTTGTAAGGACACCTAGGGACCTGTTGCTGAGCTGGATGGGAATAAAAAGAGAAGAGAACAGAGCAGATTTTTCTAGCTCCCACTCAGGTTGAATTATCTGATGCCAGCAGGGGGCAGCATTGTCTGCATATGGGGAAGCTACCAGTGCTAACTGAGGTTTCCCCTGACTTGTATGGTGTCTTAAAAGTCCCTTTTCCCTGACATCCTCCTATGTGGGTGGTTGAGGGTAGGGGATGTTATATATGTGTTGTGTCCCAATATTTTCACTTGTGGGTATAGCAATAAATGTCCCTGATTCTCAGACACCGTAGAGGTTGGGGCAAAGAATACATGAGGATTCATTTCCACTGAGGAGCTTCAAGAATAGCTTGAGAAAGAATGAGACATGCCAGCTTTACCTTTGCTCCTTGGATTGTGGAGTGGCTGGATTTTCTCTAGCCAACTTCAGACCCTGTCCTCACCTGCCTCCCAGATGTCTTGGGGAGGAGGGGAAGTCCCTGTATTCATCAGCCAGAAACCACCTTGATTCCTACAGTAGAAAGAACAGGGACCTGCAAGATGGCTCCATTTCGTAGACACTCGTCGAGTAATGCTGTCCGTGCTTTCTGAGTGAGAATAAACCATGTCGGACCATTTTAATCCTCTCAGATCAATGTCCTGTCCAGTGAGCAGAAGCATCTAGACCAGGGTGAGGTCAGAGTGGGGGGAGGAGAGGCAGGTGCAGGAAGCAGATTTACATGGAGGCCACTCCTTCCTCTGTGGAAGAAAGAGGGGATAAGAGAGGTTTTGGGGAGCCAGGCTCAGTGTTGGCGTCTCAGAAGGCAACAACACTCTTGGGGGGTCTCCACCATGGCCTGGGCTCTGCTCCTCCTCACCCTCCTCACTCAGGGCTCAGGTGAGGCCTCTCAGGACAGGGACCATGGGGACATCTGGGCTGATTTTTTGTCTCCTCCTCAGGCTTACGTGGCTCTGCACTGAACTCAGTACTGAGTGTGTTTTTGCTCTTTTCAGGTTCCTGGGCCCAGGCTCCCCTGACTCAGCCTCCCTCAGTGTCCGGGTCTCCTGGACAGTCAGTCACCATCTCCTGTGCCGGAAGCAGCAATGATGTTGGGTATAGTAATTATGTCTCCTGGTACCAACAACAACCAGGAATAGCCCCCAAACTGCTGATATATTATGATAAAAATCGGCCCTCAGGAATTCCTGATCGCTTCTCTGGCAGCAAGTCCGGCAACACGGCCTCCCTGACCATCTCTGGGCTCCAGGCTGAGGACGAGGCTGATTATTACTGTGCTTCATACACAAGCAGTAGCACTCTCCACAGTGGTTCAAGTTCATGGGGAAGTGAGACCAAAACCTGCCCTGTGCCCACAGGCTCCCTCCTGGCTCTGCAGATGCTTTCCCACCCTGAGCAGAGGGGCTACATGCAGCACGGCTAGAGTTCACTTCCCTCTCAACTCCGCTCCCTGCCACAAAAGGAAATACGCTCTTGGGTTTATTGTCTTAAGACTATGACAGCTTCCTCTTCAAATATGTGATGTGATCCCTAAGTGTGCCACTCTTTCCAGCATTCGACAGCAGTGTGATGGTAAACATTAGGTGCTAATGATATGTGTTAACTTGGCTGGGGTAAGGGGTGCCCAGAGAGCTGGTAAAACATTGTTTCTTGATTGCTGTGAGGATGTCTGTGGAAGGTATTAACATTTGCATCTGTGGACTGAGTGAAGCACATCAATCTTGCCAATGATGATGGACTCGTCATCTATCACTTGAGGGCCTGGATTGAACAAAAGGTGGAGGAAGGGGGAATTTGCTCTCTCTGCTTACTCATAGATATCCATCTCTTCCTGTGCTCGAACAGTGGCACTGCAGTTCTCCACTTTTGGGACTCAAACCATTCGCTCCCAATTCTCAGGTCTTTCAATGCAGACTGAATTGTACCACTGGCTTTCCTGATTCTCCAGCTTGCAGTGGATTATGGGACTTCTCAGCCTGCAAACCTGTGTGAACTAATTTTTATTCTATATAAAAATTGTTCTCTGTTTCTCTGGAGAACTCCAACTAATACAGATTTAATACATATGTTGGTACCTAAAGTCATTCTAAATAAATAGAATTTTAATGGTGAGTTTTCTGTATTGATTCTGAGATTTCTGGAACTGGCTGTTTAATCTGATTGGATGTAATGATGTTAATGACTCTAGTTCCATTAGCAAAGAGAGCACAGATCCTCCAAGTCCTGAACTGTTTATCAAGGGAAGCAATGCACCTTCATTGGATACTTCTAATCAATCACTTATAAGGAACATGGAGCTAAATGATTCTGTACACGGTGCTCCTGAACATTTTTGGAACATTAAGGAATATCGTGACATTGGTTGCTTGCTCCTAACATTACTGGATAAAGTGCTGAGCTGAGGGATTTCAATTCTCAGCTCAAGAGACCTATATATGACTTAAGAGCTTCTAGGTGTGCTCTGAAGGAAAGCCTTAAGCTATGTAGCAGCTGGACTGAAATTGCTAATAATCAAATGCAGAACCTCTTCTTTTGATTGCCTAAATTAGATGGGGATTTCATAAGTCATTAAGGGAATTGTGTGGGAAGACCTGATGAAACTGGGAATATTGAGTCTCTCAATTCTGACGAGTCTTCTTTGCCAGTGGAAGAAGCTCCCCACCCCACTTCAGCGGAAATAGCCTCCTCACACCCAGTGGTAAAGGTCTTCCCACCTCTGTCTGATAGGATTAACCCTGCCTCCCCTGAAAAGGTGTGACATCCCTGAGGCGGCTGCCATGCAAGGCACTGCCGTTTATCCTCAGGACTCATTCACACCACTCGGTTTACTACTAGACCTATAATTAGCCACAAGTCCCAGCAGGTCCCTCCAAATGTGCCGTACAGAATGTGACCTACCAGGAGGTACATTACGCTCCAAAAAGACTACTGGATTCTTCTAGTTTACACAGACAGAAGTCCTAAGAGTGTACGTGGGAACAGATACTAAGGATGTGGGATAATGGTGGGAGGAGCATAACGTTGTATTGATGTGTTGTGAACGTTGTATCACACTGAATGTATTGATGTTTCATGCAGAATCAAGGACTCAGAAAGAGCTCTAACAGTTTAATTCGTTGCCTGTGACATGGATCAAAAGACGGCCCACGGTGAGCCAACTGGAAAAGCTTGACCTACCTCGGTTTTATGTAGAAGAAGGGATTCAGAGCAGGAGGGAGATTGGAATGTTAAAATGGATGCATCATTTAAGACCTACTCACCCACGCTGGGAGGGTCCAAACAACATATTTCCCACCAGTACTTTGAGAAATGATCTTACGAGGGAACCTTAACATCCTTGAAGAGTTCCATGATCGCACTTCTCTAGGCCAGGTCTTACAGAGGGGCCAGCAGCCTCTCAACGAGAAAACTAAATGCAATGGGAATGATTGGATCCCGGGAGAGCAGGGGCCAAATGGAGGCACCAGCTGCCAAAGGCAAGGTGAGTGTGGATAGCGTAGGTGACAACGGAGTCAGAGCGGCAAGGAGAACAACCTGACTTGTACAGACACTGGCTGGTTAATTACGGTGCTCCTAGAAGTAAAACAGATAGAAAGCCCACTAAACTCTTACTTGGTCTGTATAAGCAGAAAACTTCTAGGTCAAGTGAACAAAAGGCCAACTCAAACCGTAAAAACAGAGAGTCGCAGCCCCTCGGTCAGTTCCTAGACATGAGCCCAGAATCCCTTGAGTGAAGGAGAGACTGAGTCCTGTTGAGAAAGGATCCCAGCACACTACTGAAAAATGCTCACCGCTGATTTTTCTCCCAGCCTTCCGCAAAGGGAACCAATGGCTTTTTTATATCAGGATAAGTGTGCACTGGGGGAAAGAAAGTCATCAGACTTTATAGAAACTCCTGGACATTGTCTCTGAGCTGCCACTGATTCCAAGAGATTCGAACATCACTGTGGCCCTCCAGGCAGAGTAGGGCTCACGGAGACGGGAGACCAATGGGGTGTTATTTCAGTCCGTCTCATAGTGGGCCCAAGGTATCCCTGAGTCCATTTGGAGGTTACTTCTCCAGTTCCAGAGTGTAGTTAGCTTGTGGCTTGAGCTGCCTATCGGAAACTCGGTGTTATCTGAGCCACCAAGGCATAAAGCTGGGCGTGCACAGCAACACTCCCTTATCGAAGGAAAGCGGTGTTTCTGCGACCAGGCCCGAGCCGTTCCTGAAGGCGCAAATACGTGGTTACATGAAGCGGCTCAACTGCCCATGGTCCCTACTCCTGCCCCACTGCCCCCTAGCTCCCAGCCTGGCCCGCCGGCCCCGTGTGGAACTTCCAACAGTCAGCCGACAAAGGAAGACGACACCCAGGGCTGGTTTACAGGTGGTTCTGCACAACACACAAGAACCACCAAAAAAAAAAAAGATAGGTGTAACACCACAGCCCCTCTCTGGGTCGTCTTTGAAGAACAGTGGTTACAGGAAATCCTCCCAGTGTGCAGAACATCCAGCAGTTCACCTCGTCGTGTACTTTGGAGGGAGAAGTGGCCAGATGTACAATTATGTATTGAGTCATTAGTTTGGCCGGGTGGTCAGGGACTTGGAAGGAACATGTGGGAAAATTGGTGCAAAAATAAATTTGGGAAAGATGTATGCGAATAGACCTCTCTGAGTAGGAAGAGAAGTGAAGGTATTTGTGTAGGTAGAAAATTTTAAAAATCAAGGCAGTGGTGAGGAAATCCAAAAATACTAATGCAAAAGTATCTGTACACCCCTATGTTCACTGCAGCATTATTTACAATAGCCAAGATATGGGAGCAACCCAAGTGCCCATCAATAAGCGAGTAAATAAGAAAACTGTGATATACAGTGGAATATTACTCGGCCCTAAAAAAGAACAAAATTTTACCATTTGCCACAGCATGGATGGACCTAGAGGGTATCATACTCAATGAAGTAAGTCTGTCAGAGAAAGACAAATACCATATGGTTTTACTTCTATGTGGAATCTAAAGAACAATATAAGTGAACAGACAAAACAGAAGCAGACTCATAGGTACAGAGAGCAGGCTGATGGTTGTCAGAGGGGAGGAAAGTCGGGGGACTGGGTGTAAAAGGTGAAGAGACTGAGAAGTACAAATTGGTAGTTACAAAATAGTCATGGGGATGGAAAGTATAGTATAAGAAATATAGTTAATACTATTGTAATAACTACGTTAATGCGTGGACTCTGCTACACAGACTTCCATAATCCAAGGGGGACCTGGCAGTCCAACAGGACTGCTTATGGCCCAGACCCTTCAAGAATGAAGGTTTGGGTTTCGGCACCAGGGCCAGACCCATGGACAGCTGAGCTGCTTGCTGATGGCCAAGGGAACAGAGAATGGGCAGTAAAAGAAGGTAGGTGTAGATACCAGCTGTGGCCATGTGACCACTTGTAGACATGAGGACTGTGTCACGAGTATGTCCTCTTTATTTCGTTATGAACATACTTATGTGTATATGTACGTGTATTAAGCAAATCGCTCTGTTTTCTTTCCCCTCTTATTCTCTTATTGTGTGATTCCAAGTCGTTGTCACTTCTTGAGGAGTGCTTGAGATCCACGTAGGGTTCAAATATTTGGGAGGCAGATAATTTCCAGAGACTTACTGGCTCCTCAGCCTTTCAGCTCTCAGATCCCTGAAGCTGCCTGAGCCACCTTACAATGTGGGGACCACCATCTCACTGAATGAAAGAGAGCACTGACGTGCCCAAAATATTCAACCCAGTCCCAGAGGTCAGGGCCACGGCCACCTCTCCATCCTCCCTCCATCAGTTGGGAAAAGCCTTCTTACAGAAACACGAACACAGAGTTCCGGGTTCCCTGACTCCCCAGACCCATAAACGACCAGGCTTCTGGGTTGATCAAAGAAAGAAGCCTGCAGATCTCTGCATGCACCTCTTTCTGGCAGAATGCACCAGGGGCCACAGACAGAGTTTGATACAGAATGTCTGGCTGGATTCTAGGATGCCTAAGCCCTCCATTTTCACTTGAAAGGGAACAGTTTTACTTGGGAGTGTTCGAGAAACAACTGAGGTTTGTTTTAGAAGAAGTTAGCCGGAGGCCCAAAATTCAATCTGTCAGGCCTGAGTATCTTTTTGGATGTGTGAGAAGCAGGGGGCACTGTGGGATCCCGTCTGTATTTGTGGGGGCCCAGGGCCCAGCTGTGAAGTTTTTCAATGGATGGCATTTGCATTTTCAATAGGTGCCCATCAGGTATGCCCAGGCAGCTGTGGTGACTTTTACAGTCAGGCAGGGCAGGTGACAGGAAGAAGGAAAACCTAAACAAAGTTCTCATCACCCCTCCCTTCTTTCCATCCATGCTTCACCTAGCAGGGTGTTTACCCCATTGGGACTTAGCCCTGGGTGCAAGCAGGGAACTGGTGGGAGATTTGGGTGAAGACCACTCTTCACAGAAGAGGTGGAGATGGAGGAGTATTAAAGTTGGAGGAGTCCAGTCCCAGCTTCGAGGTCCTCAGGAGGCAGTATCTGCAGGAGCATCACCAACATGTCCTGGACCACTGTCCTCTTTGTGAGCCTCTGCACAGGTCAGGGCAGACTCCCTGGGTGCTGGGGACCCGGCAAGAACAAGCAGCCATGTGGAGGATTCGCCCTAACTGCAGTGCTCCTGGGCATCTCCTTCTGTTCTCCTCAGCTGTCAGCTCCCAACCGGTAGTGACTCAGGAGCCCCCCCCTCACCGTGAGGCCTGGGCTGACAGTCAGCCTCACTTGCTCTGTGAGTAGGGGACCTGTCACAACTGGGAGTTCTCCAGGATGATTCCTGAAGGACCTTGGCCAAGCTCCTCCACGGCTCATCTACCAGATGGTCAAATGCCTGACATCTGTCCCCAACCATTTTTCAGCTCTGTCCTCAAGGACTGAGCTGCCTCACTATTGTGGGGATGCAGCCTGAGGATGAAGCTGAGTACTTCTGTGTAGCCTGGCACAATGCACCTGCCTCACGGTGACAGCTTGTAATGGGAGCTGCATCCTGACGTCACCAGGCTCAGGCTGGAGTAGCAGCAATGTGAGCAGAGAGAAAGAATCTCCCCATACCAGGGGAGGGCTGAAACCCACCGAAAACCCCGCTCTGCTCCCTCGGCCAGTGGGCGGATTGGATATAATGTTCCTGGGACAAACGGATTTCCTCCAGAGCGGTGCGGATGCCGCTTCGCTGCTTCACTAGCAGTCAGCGCAAAAGGAAGGAAGTGTGAGCCAAGATGATCTGACTTGCATTCTTTGGGGTCACAGGATTTTTGTTCGGGGAATGTATGGCATTCTTTAGACTATATGTAATGAATTAGAATTTGAACACTAGCTAACAGATACACATCAGCAGAAAATTTGCAGGTGATACCAGTAGTTGATGCTATTGGTTCCGCAGCTCAGCTGGTGTGCCCACTGCCCAGCAGTGTGCCCAGAACCCTGCAGGTTCATCTCTGCAGACTGAAGTCACCTTGCAAAGAGGGGCTTGGAAGCTACCCAGTCCCTCCTGTAACCAATGACTGACTGGTGCCGGGGCACACAAGCCCTGACCCCTTCACCTTAAAGGCACCGCACCCGATGGTGTGCGACGTACATGCTAGAGCTCCTGATAGGTCGGGCAGAGGCCAGCCTTCCCTTCTTACCTTCCTTCCCCAGGGCCCCAGTCTCCCTCTTAGGTTTCTCTTCAGGATGCTCTCCAGTAAACCACAGGGGCACAGGTTCCTCTCTCAGGCTCTGCCCTGGTTCTCCATATTCAAGACCATCACAGGCAGCGTGTCTTCTGCATCCTTCCAGAAACAGCTGCAGCCAATATCACTGCTGTAGTCTTTTCTTTAAGATTTTGTGTATTTATTTTGAGAGAGGGGAAGAGTGCGAAAGAGAGGGAGAGAAACATCGCTGCAGGAGAGAAGCATCGATCAGCTGTCTCTTGCACAAGCCTCGACTGGGGACGACCCAGGCATGCGCCCTGACTTGGGATCGAACTGGTTGCCCAGCCAAGTGAGCCACACAGGTCAGGGGCCACTGCCTTATTTAAGTTCATAAGGCTATATTTCGATAGGAATAAAATCTTAAAATATTCACATGTTTTACATTGTTTTATACAAAGTCTTTGAAATTGTGTGTGTACTTCAGAACCACAGCACACCTCTACTAGAACGACCTCATTTCATTCACAACAGCTGCCTGTGGCTTGTGGCCACCTTATTGCACAGAGCAGGTTGGAGGAGGTGACCCTGGGTAACTGTCCCTGCAGTTCACACTCACAGCCACTGGGAGAGAAGGAGGGACCCACGCAGCATACGATGCGCTAAGGAGGAATGGCTGCTCCGATTTGCACCCACACCAGGAGTATCGAGGGCTCATAGAAACAAGGGATTTTTACAAGTTTCGACGACACTGCCATTCAAAAGACAAGGTATTAAATGTAATGACAGTTCTGAACATGAAGCTTAACCATCAATCAAACACACTTTTTGTTACGAGTGTAATGACTGACAAAGTCTACATTGATTTTGTGTAAATATTGGTTTAAGAATCCATCGCATTGGGAAGATCGTTTCCATAAACCTTGCACAAGTCATAAAGTGGTGCTCTGGGCAGAGATTTAGACAGAAGGAGAATCCGAAGGGTTTTTTTGTTTGTTTGTTTTTGGTTTTGTTTTTAACAGAAGACTGGCTATTCTCCACGGTGGGGTATATTTCCCTACCTCACAAGCGCAGATCACGGTTTGAAGGTGAAATCTCCCTGGATGGCACACACCGGTGACCTCCCAGGTGGTCAGGAGACCCACGGCACAGGTGTGAGCACTGGCCTGCAGGAGGGGCCAGTGGGCCGCATGGGGGACTCTGAAGTGTGAGTGTGAGTGTGAGTGTGAGTGTGAGGAGTGGACGCCCCGGGGTGGGAAGGGCACAGAGGAGCTGCTGTGGTCCCCTCAGCTGGGGACAGTGGGGGGTGTGTCTTGGGCGATGGGCCCTGTTCCCCTCTCCACTGTCTCTCAGACCAAACCCTGAGCACTGAGTCAGGGATCTGTCTGTCTGTCTGTCGGTGCACATGAGTCACCGCAGGGCTGCACCGTCATCTCCAAGGACAAGGCCTCCAGCATTTCCCAGGTGAATTAATTACATTAGATTCTCAGCAGTACTGGTGTGAAAGCAAATACATTTGTTTGAAATATTACATAACAATGCCCCTTGCCAACCATATTCGTTAATATTAAAAGATTTCTCTTCCTATTCTGACACTCATCCAAACTCAACAGCCTTGACAACGTTACAAAAGGAATTCTGATCTAATTCTCCGGAGGATCCCAACCTGATCCCCAGTGTCTCGTTGTGCTGGCTGCCACGGTGGACATGTCCCCACCTCCATGCACAGAGGGACCTGGTTTCACTGGGAAACACAGATTCCAGCACCGTGAAGATCTGAGCGCATGTCAGGGCAGATTCAGGGGCATGGAGCACCTGCGCACAGAAGGCAAGGCCGGGACTCAGGGACTCAGGAGGCCAGGACCTGGGACGGGGAGGAGCAGGATAAGGGACACGGAGAGGGGCCGGGCAGGGAGGGGTTCACAGGTCAGGCTCTGAGGTCCGGCTCCTGGATTGGAGTCTTGACTCAGCATCACTGCCTGGGGGGCTCTGGGAAAATCATAACCTCACAAGGTCGGTTCCCTGCTCATTGGAAGGTGCCTTCAGCACAAGGATCCTGTTGGATCATTATGATGTCCGGTGAGGGGGTGCATGTAAAACACTCACCAACCGCCTGGCACCTATTAAGGCCTTCAAACTAGCCAAGAGGTTGAGCTACTCACATGGAGAGTGACATCCATCCTGGGGGCACCAGGGGGCACTGTGCGTCTGGCCTTGGGAACTTTAATAGTGCAAGTCCCCTGGGCTCTGCTCAGTGCAAAGGGTGTGACTGATGTTCCTTTGAAGACAGTCTTATTGGGTAAAATCAACTCTTAATGAAACCCACACCTGGCCCTTCCTCTGACCTCAGGACATTATGAGCAGGAGGCTGTCAGGCTTGGGATTGAGACAAGATCTGAGACAGATTTGCATTCATGCTCCTCCCTCTTGAGCTACAAGAAGAGAGGATAAGACAGGGGCTTGGAGAAACCAGGGCCAGCTGGGCAGCCTGAGGGCAGAGCGCCTGAAAGCCCCTCCCGCCATGGACTGGGCTCCCTTCTACCTCCTGCCCCTGGTTTTCTCCACAGGTCAGGGCATCCCTGAGCACTCAGGGGTCCCACTCCCCAATAGTTTCCTTCCAAGCACAGTCCTAAGGGGCATCTGTCCAGGCTGGGTGCCTTTGGCATCATCCCCGTGCTTTTGCTGACCCAGCCCCCATCTGCTTCTGCCTCTCTGGGAGCCTCAGCCCAGCTCACCTGCACCCTCAGCAGTGAGCACAGCACCTACATCATTCGCTGGTATCCAAAGAGACCAGGCAATGGCCCTCGGTACATGATGTACATTAACAGCGATGGAAGTCACAGCAGTGGGGACGGGATCCCTGATCACTTACTGGGCTCCAGCTCTGGGGCCGACCGCTACTTAACCATCTCCAACCTCCAGTCTGAGGACGAGGCTGAGTATGTCTGTGGTGAGAGCCACACACACGACAGCCTTTTCACAGGAGCCACAGTGACACAGACAGAAGGGAAGTGAGGCCCGCATCTCCATCCCCCTTCGATCCCCCCCACAGGGACTTCGGCCAAGCTCCTCCATGTCCTTGCCCAGGACCCTGAGACATTCACATCTTCCCTTGCAAATCCCATCGTCCTGTACTTCCTCCCCAAGTCACCTCTTAAGAGGGACAGTCAGATGTGGTTACAATGTAGGTCAGTATGAGAAAGCAACGCCCTGCTTCCTCCAATACAGGGCTGTAGGCAGGACTCTGGGAGAGACCCGAGCAGCCCAGACAAGAAAATGTCCCTGAGCAAAGTGGCTGGGCTGAGATAATCATGTCCCAGAAGCCATCTGGCCTTTGCTCCCATCTTGGGGTTCTTCTCAAGGAAGGAACGTGGACCTTGGTGTCCCAGGGGTGACGCTGGAAGTGGGAACATTAACTGTATTGACTCAGGACACCTGGGAGTGAAGCAGGAGTCCTGTCAGGACTGAGGTTTGGCAGGAAGCATTTGTGCCTGAGCAGAGGCAGGACAGATGCCTGACCCCCTGGAGGCAGCAGCGCTGGGTCCGGGAGGGAAGCCGGTGCCTGTGGGTGGCCTGGGGCAGGACCCTGAGGAGCACGGCCTGGGTCTTCCAGCTGTGCCAGATTCTCAGCCCCTTGAGCCAAGGAAGTCTCCACATCTGCCCACAAGAGTTTTCTAGGGACAGGCCAGGACAATGTCCCCTGGGACATGGGGCATGGGAATGCTTAGGAGGAATGTACATCGACGACCCCCTACCTCCAGTCTCTGCCCTGTGGGTCTCTGGCCTCAACTGCATTTGCGGGGTGATGGAGACACAGTGAGTGGACAGGTTGATATTCTGCTAACTTTCCTGGGAACTGAAATACCAGAACCTTTCACTCACACCAACACCATAGACTCAACCCGGAGCAGCTGCGTGGACCACAGTGATTTGGTCCCCGCTCACAGGTAGGTGAGCGGCAAGGCTGGGCACTCACCTGAGCAGGTTCAGGCCAGTCCTGTCTCATGACTGTGGGATGGATCCCAGGACTTCAAGTGGGACCACACTTGAATGGACATCACACGGTGTCACTGGAATATTAGGGGAATAATGAAAGCCTGACGGGCTCTTGACGATCAATCCAGGGAGCAGCTGACCCAGGTCCCAGGACCTGCCCTTGGAGGAGCTGGAGGGGATGTGACTGAGGCTGTGACAGGCAGGCTGGGCCAAAAGTGAGAGTGTGTGTGGTGAGCTGTCCCCTTCCCTTGGCCCATCTGCATCTCTCAGACTGTCACTCTCTGCCTGTCCCTCTGGTGAAATCTGGGTTTCTCCCTCTCAGTCATGTTCTGTGTCACCCCTCCAGGGCAGCTGGCCCTGTCTTACCAGACCCCGGGTCATGCACCCCCTCCTCCATTTCCTTCCTGTTCCACGTGGCACGTGTGTCTCTGTATCTGTCCGTCATGTTCATCACCTAAGTGACTAGTGACGATGAGCAGATTTTCAGGTGTTACTTTCACATGTGCGTCTTCTTTTTTGGTGAAGGGTTGTATCAAATCTTCAGATATTTTTTAAAATTTGGATCCTCCTTTTTCTGGGTGTGTGAGTTTGTATTTCTTTTTATACACTTTATTTATTTATTTTCCTCACCGAAGTACCTTTTTTTTTCATTGCTTTTAGTGACAGAGAAAGGGACACAGAGGAAGGGAGAGAGAGAAACATCCATGAGAGAGAGAAGCACTAATTGGCTGCCTCCCGTCCGCACTCGGACTGGGTATCAAACCCACAACCGTATGATCAGAGGCTGACGCTCCGACCGACTGAGCCGCACCGGCCACGGCTGTGCCCTCCCCTCCCACGTGCGGGCTCATGCGCCCCCACAGCCGTCAGGATTTTACGCGGTCCCATCACACGTGGACTCTTCCTGTTTCCCTTTGACAACACCCACCTCCTCCCACCCAGACCCTCCCCCTGCCCCTCCGCCCTGCAGCCATCACCTGGTTCTCCCTCTCTCCAGTTCTGTCATTGGAGAAATTGTGTAGAAGTGCAATCCTGCAGAACATAACGTTTTGTGATTGGTCGTTTATTCACCATATTTCCTGATAGATTTGTCAAGGATGTTGTGCGTATCAACAGTCCATCTTTTTTGTGGCTGAATAGTATATTCTGTGATTCTCCTGTACCAATGTCTGTTGAACCATCACCCTGGAGGGATCTGAATTGTTCTCAGCTTGGGGCTCCTATGGGTAAGGGCGCTGGTGTGAACTGAGTGACTGTGTCTTCCGAAGTTCGGAGGTTGCAGTCCTTACTCCCAGTGTAGCTGTCTGTGGAGACGGGGACTCTGAGGAAGCAATAAAAGCCAAAGGGGGTGTTATGGGTGGGGCTCTGGTCTGATGGGATCACTGACCTGAGTGTTTCTCTCTCTCTCTCTCTCTCTCTCTCTTTCTCTGACTTCCAACTTTAAGCAGCTTGGTGGTGTTTGGATACCACGGCCTGAGCTGACTAGACAGGAGCTGTGCACACTTGCGTATGAGTTTCTATGTAAACGTAAGTCTCAAATTTTCTGAAATACATGCCCAATGATGCAGTGACCGGCTGTATGGTGATGGCATGTTCATTTCGGACTAACCACACGGCTGTTTTTCCACTGGGGCCCTGCCGTCGCACGTTCCTGCCGACACTGGGTGAGTGACCCACTGCCCGCTCCCTGACCCGTGGGCGCTGCTGCCCCGATCTCCCTCCCGTCAGCCTGCTCCGCTCTGACGGCTGTGCGGGTACCTCGCTATGGCTGTCGCCTTCCCTGGTGGCCACTGATGAACATTTTTATGTTTTCTTGACATCTGTGTATTTTTCCATCAACTGTCTATGTCGTTTGCCCATTTATAAATTGAATTTTGTTTGCTTTGTTTATTTTTTAAACCTTTTTAATGATTTGAGAAAAACGTGGGTGTGTTGCTCCGCCCATCCATGCCCTCACTGGCCGACTCCCCTCTGCCCCTCACCCAGGGCTCAGACCCGAATCCCTGGTGCATTTGGAAGACCTCCAACCAACTGAGCCCCCAGCCAGGGCTATTTGCTTTGTGTATTTGTTAGTTTCAAAACTTCACACACGTGCGTCCTTGATGGATTGGCATCGCCAAGTACTTTCTCCCACTTTATTGTTTTTTTTTAATTAACTCCATAAAAGACAATTTTGTAGAACAGTTTTTAATTTTAAAGGGTTTCCATTTATTTTCTATTTATTTACATATCAAGCATTCCTATGAAACCTACAAACTCTTACCAAGACCAAGATGGAAAAGATTTTTGCTTTCTCTACAATGTAATGGAAATTCCCCCAGAGGCACATGACCAGTGTCACCGTGTCCTGCAGCAAATTCCAGCCTCTTACACCAGCCTGACCACTGCCCCTACCAGCTCCTGTTTCCAGCACCCCCACCTCACACTGCACTGTGATCTCATCACTGGAGGGGACTGAGCGTTCTCCCCAAGACCAGAGGGGAGACTCAGCCCAGGTGTGGGAGCAGGGGCTAGTCAGGGGTCAGCACTGTCCCCTCAACACCAGAGAGCTCTGAGCAACCCGGGCACACCTGGACACGAGGACCCAACTTTAAACCCTCCCCTGGCCCCAGCTGCTCTGTGCCCAGCAGGTGCCACTCAGCAAGGCCACAAAGGGAAGGAAGTGGATTTGCATGGCGCCCCTTATACAGGATAAGAGAGGCCCCGAAGCCATATCCTCAGCTGTGGGTCAGAGGAAGATCGTGGGGCGTCTCCACCATGGCCTGGAGCCCTCTCCTGCTCCCCTTCCTCGCTCTCTGCACAGGTGCTGACTCCCAAGGCTAAGCCCCCACAGAAACCAGGAGAAACTTGGCCTTGACCTTCCCTCAGCACAGGGGACACTGCAGGGTGTGCGCCATGTGGGAAGGAGACCCTCATCTTCATACTCACCTCTCCTGTCCTCTCTTACAGGTTCCGTGGCCTCTTCTGCAGTGACTCAGCCCCCAGCAGTGTCTGTGACCCTGGGACAGACGGTCAAGATCACCTGCAAGGGGGAGGCCCTAAGAAGCTATTATCCTTCCTGGGTACAGCAGAAGCCAGGCCGGGCCCCTGTAACAGTCGTCTATTATAACAACTATCGGCCCTCAGGGATCCCAGACCGATTCTCTATTTCGTACTCAGGGGACACGAACATCCTGACCATCAGCGGGGCCCGGGCTGAGGACGAGGCTGACTATTACTGTGCAGTGTGGGACGGCACTACTAATACCCACAGTGACACAGGCAGGTGGGGAAGTGAGACAAAAACCACTGACTGGGCCACACTCTCTTTCAGCCCAAATATGTCAGGAGACAAAGCCATGGGCAGCTCTGGCCCAGGCCCCAGGTCTGAGATGCCCAGGCTGCCCCCTCCTCCCAGCCCTCAGCCAGCTCACAGAGGGCAGGCAGGACCAGGATGTCCTGGTGATTTCAAGGCCAGGGTGTGAGTAGGGACACAGGGCCTGAATGGCAGGACCCAGAGGGAGACATCCACGCAGCGGCGAAGGACACTGGATGTCCTCATGGTGGAGGCTGCGTCACTCACGGGCCCACTGCTCCGAATCAGTCCCCGGAACTGCCCACCTGGTCTGAGCTCCTGAGGCCGCAGGATCTGCCGGCCGCCTGGGATCCTGAACAGGTGTGAAGGGTGCGGTGGGGAGTGTGGAAAGGAAAAACGTTTGAAGAAATATGGGCCACAATGTTCTCGTTTTTATGAGCATTAGGAACCCACAGATCCAAGAAACACGACACACCCCAACACCTAAAGCACAAAGGAAACAGCGCCCACACACTTCACAACCAACCCCTCAAACCCGTGTGCGGGAGACGATCAAAAAGCATCAGAGCAAAACTCACGTTCCACACACAGGAAGCTCCGTGATGGAAGCGCAGGGTTCTCAGTGGAAGCCACACAACCAGGAGGAACCGGGAGCACCGCCTTCAGAACACAGACAACAAACCAGCAAAGAAGCTGTCAGCTTTCAACTCGGCCCAGAGAAATGCCTCGGAGAGAGGGGCAGAGCCGCCCTTGCTCACACGCACAACCACACACAGAGCTGACCACGAGCAGACCCTGAGTGCAGGGAGGAACGAAGGACACCCCTCGGACGGAAGGGAAGTGAGCCGGACAGAAAGAGGAATCCATGCAACAAGTGAAAGGCACCAGAAAAGGTAACGACGTGGATGAAGAGAAACATTTTATTATCTCGTTCCAAGCAGAAGAATGGAAACAGGGTGCGCTGTGATTCATAATGTTGGTTAAAGCAAAACGCAGGACAAAGTTAGCAAAGTTTTCGGAGGGTGGAAAACATGATCTAATGTCCCTATGTCATGTGTGAAGCGATATGAGGGCACTAGAAGGTGGACTTTGGTACGTCGGGCGTGTCCTGTAGACACTACCGCTCCCCTTCATATAAAACCATTTTTAAACATCGGTTGGATTTAATATGCCAGCAAGGATGATAACATGAAATCATGGAGATATATTCAAAGAGAGTTACGGTGAGGAAGAATTTTCCAGCAAGACTCGGCTGAAGGCTGCCTACTAGAAACCCACGTGACCTTGCCAGGTGAACAGGATGACCGTACAGACACAAGTGGGGAGAGAGCGAGCCCAGGGGGGTCTGGAGGGGCCCCTGGGGTGCGCAGAGCGCCTGCGTGAGGTTCCCCCCCCCCGACAGCTCCCTGAGGCTTGTGGAGTCACTGCTGGGGTGTCGTCTGCAGTTGCCTTTTGTGTGAAGGTGTCACGGGGACCACAGCACTGCTGACCTCAGAGAAGGAATGAGAAAGTGCGCCCCCTGCGTCCGCACTGTGACAGAGCCGCGTGGAGCTGGAGTTCCTCTTCCTTACACGTTTGATGGAATTCACCAGTGAAGCCGCTGTGGCTGTGGTTCTTGTTCCGGCAAGAAGGTGTTTAATTACTGACTCAGTGTCTCTCCTTCCCCTTCCCTCCTCCCTCTCTTCCTTCTCTCTCTGGAGAAAGACATCGAAGTGCCTGCACCTGGTGGTAGGATTTTGCATTCCTCCTGTGAGAGAAGGAACTCTTAAGATCATGAGCCCAGGTGCTCTATGAACCTGACAGAGGCCGCCTGGCCCGTCCCTCTACTCACCAGGGAGAAGGCAGCAGAGTCCCAGGGCCCCTGGAAAGGCCGAAGGGGGCCCGTGAGGACCACCGACATGTGCCTCCGCTGCTTAGGCTGATTGAGGCTGAGTCGTTGCTTTTTCTCCAAGTCACTAATTACACTAAGCCACCTGTCAGAGAACCTGAGATCGAGTTGCAATAACGCGTGGCAATCTGATGTCTTGTGGACACGTGAAGCTGTTCAGTAAGGATCAGTGTGACGTGAAGGCCACGTCTCCGAGGGTCTCAGACCCTGCGCACCGTGCTGATGCCACGGTGAAGGAAACAGGCAAAACGCCCTCCCTGTGGAGCTTTGACCTGGTGGGATCAGCAAGAAAGGGCCAACTCAGCAAAGAAACAGAGCACGTCAGTACAAGGTTCGGTAGGTGAGAGGCGGTAAGCGCCTGGCACCTGCTGGCCGCACACATGCCGCCCACACAGAGCTCTCTCCCGCACAGAGCTCTCTCCCGCACAGGCCTCTGAGATGCATTTCCACAGGGACTGCTGAGGGCCGAGGGAGGCGGGGGCCGCCGGGGTCAGAACCGGCTGCAGGACTCGGAGCACGGGCACTGAGGCCCAGGCCCCTCTCCTGCTCATTCTGCACGGTGGTGCCCCCTGCCCTGCCTGCGGGCTCCACACCCACAGAACCCAGAGCCTGAGCTCAGCCCAGGGGATGCTGCATGAGGTGGGACCCTTGCAAGGGACCTACTGTTGGAGGGACACGAAGGCCTATGGTGTCCCGAAGACACAGTTGCTTTCACTAGAGTGGCTGTGACACACCTGTCACTCCCACTGGTCAGGGAGCTGATGACCCGTCAGTGCAGCGGACTGGAGCCTGCAGGACCCAGGCCAGACCCTGCAGAGCAAAGCTGCTCCCGCATCCCCACAGCTTCTCCAGCTCTAACCTGGGCACAGCCGCTGACACCCCAACGTCCCCGGTGAGGGGGAGTCTCATGACAGCCAGGAGGCTAAGGGGACAACAATGAGCCTGGAGGACACCACCCCACCACCCAGCCTGGCCCTCATGCTCCCCCCTCCCCTCTGGTCACTCTCACCCCAAAGAGCCAGGGTCAGGGTCCAGGACCCCAGGGCTCCTCTCTTGGACTCAACCCCTTTTCTCTCTTTTCCTGGGGACCCGGTCTCTAGGCCTCAACTTCACCTGCTATTAAATGGCAAGTTTTCCACTTAATTTGGGAAACTCTTGCCTCCCAAATTTAAATGGTACAAAAGAAAGGAAAGTGTCTTAGATACTGGGCAGGAGGTCAGTTGGGACTCAGGTCTGGCAGCCCCCGTCCATCCTCAGGGGACCCCCGGAGAGGGGTCAGCAGATGCTGACCTCTGTGAGGAGGGGTTGGCTCCCAGATGGAAGGAGCAGGAGGCTGGCAGTCTCATCAAAGGCCTCCTGGGCCAGAGCCGACCCCGCCCACTGCTCACCCTGGGAGGGGAGAGCAGGGATGGAACCACTGCCCGAGGGGTGATGGCAGTGACACTGACCTCAGTGCCCAGCTGGGGTCGGGGTGGGAACCTCTGTGTCCCACAGTCCTTATTGGGGTAAGGGTAGGGAGAGTTCTGGTTTGAGATACACTGAAAGCCTGGGTCCCTGCAGGGTGTCCCGTGGGTTTCTATGGGACTTGACACTTTGCAAAAGAACAGAGTTCATTCTGCACCCTGCGTTCTTCTGACTAAACCAATCAGCAGGAAGGGCCTTGTAACCCTGGGACAGTCTTACCAGATCTGTGTCTCCCACCTTCCTGCCATCCTTCTGCGACCTGTCAGGGCAGGGGCCACACCCTCTCAGGTGACAAGTGCTCTGGGTGACCTGCAAGAGGGAAGCTCCAGGTCTGAGTTCTCCCACCAGCAGGGGGCAGCAGAGCTGCATCCAGGAGCAGCCTGGGCAGAAGCTGGGGCTGCCCAGCTGGAGCCTCAGAGGGAGACCAGGCCTGGGGGTCAGCAGTTCCAAGGCTCAGTGCAGGCACTTCAGGAGACTCTCCGAGGGAAGGGGATTCTCCCTGCTCGGGTCCAGCTCTGGTCACCAGGCTGTCCTTTGTCAGGATCAGGTTCTACCTCAAAGGAGAGACCACCATGTCTGGTCCCCAGAGGTCACAACCTGTGTGAAGACCGGGGCTCTGGGGACCCTCAGGGAGCACATGGAGCCTGCAGCTGGGGTCTCAGTCAGGTGGATTTCTGGAGCTTTTCCCAGGTCAGTTAAAACCCTGGTGAAGCATTTTAAAAGGACCAAAGGGTCGACAGCGCCCGTAGCGAGTCTGTGTGGAGAGCGGCGTGGGGGAAGGGACACAGACCCCAGCGTGGGTGAGACTGGGAGCTGGTCTGAATCGTCCGAAGCAGGCGCACACTGAACAAGGAAAACATCGCACAAGAAGCACCGCACACGCATCCTGACCCCACGGAACCACGTCTAATGAAAGCGGACGATGGACGCTCGTACGTGCATGGGGACACAGAGAGGACGTGAAGGAGGAGGAGGAGGAAGAGATCGGGACCAGGGCCCTGCGTCTGCTGAGTCCAGTGTTGTGACTTATGTCCCAGAGGGCCCAGCTCAGCTCTGTGGCCATGCGCCTGGAAGGCCTGCAGCCCTGCTGAGCCAGCCCAGGAGAGACGCCTGGTCAGGAGGGTTTGGGACAGTGGTGCTGTGGTCAGATGCCAGGAAGGTGACGGTGATCAGGGGTCTTAGGGTCCACGGATAATTTTCTGACCTGAGAAGCAGCTAGAAGAAGCTGGGCACTTAGCCCTTCCTCCTCAGTCACCCGGCCTGCCCTCTGGGGGTGGTAAACATGGTCTCTGCTGACTGCTGGCCTTGGAAGCCAGATGGGGAGTGCATTTGCATAAACACTGAAATATCAGGGTCCCAGAGGACTGAGGGCATAAGAGAGGCCTGGGGAGCCCACGGTGGTGTGAGGACTCACGAGGCAGAGCTCTGGGGTGTCTGCACCATGGCCTGGACCCCTCTCCTGCTCCCCCTTCCCACTCTCTGCACAGGTGCCGTCCCCAGGCCCTGCGTGACTCTCAGCTGAACAGGACAGGGAGCTGGGCCCCGCCAAACCTGGATCTCAGCCCAGACCCAGACTTAATGTGGGTCCTTTGGGAACCGGCCCTTAATTCTCGATCCCTCTCTTGTCTCCACTCCTTGCAGGTTCCCTGGTTTCCTCTGAGCTGACACAGCCTTCCTCTGTGTCTGTGGCCCTTGGACAGACAGCCGCAATCACCTGCCAAGGAGATATCTTTGTGGATATTGATGAATCTGAGGAAGGTGATTCCACGGAAACATATGCTCTGAACTGATACCAGCAGAAGCCCGGCCAGGCCCCTGTGCTGGTCATTTACTTGGGTAACAGCCGGCCATCAGGGATCCCTGACCGATTCTCAGGCTCCAGCTTGGGGAACACGGCCACCCAGACCATCAGCGGGGCCCAGGCTCAGGACGAGGCTGACTATTACTGTCAGACGTGGGACAGCAGTGGTAATGCTCACAGTGACACGGGCCGACCGGGAAGTGAGACACAAACCCTTCCTCTGTGTATGTCACGCTCTCCCCCAGCCCCAGGGGGACTGTGCAGGAAGTCATGCGCCATCTGCTCAGGCCCCCAGGTCTGAGATCCCAACGCTGCCCTCTCCTCCGGGCCCGCAGGCAGCTCTGCAGAGGGTGCACCAGGAGTGAGCTCAGCGCTGGCTGGTCCAGGCTGTTCTGGGGTTTCTAGGAGAAGGTGTGAGTTGTAGAATGAAGCCCTCACCTGAAGGACATTCCGATGGCAATCTATGTCCAGAGGGCCGTGGATTTCCGTGTACGGTGACTGGGCCGCTTCTCGGCAAAATGTACTAGAGCAATCCCCAGACCCCGCCAGCTCCCCTGAGGTTCTGAAGCCCCAGGTTCCCCGGCAGCCTGGGATTCTGAATGGAACCGACCAGGGCAGTGGACACTGTGCATCCACCTTGATCCCTCATCGGGGCTTTCACACCCCCGCACCCCTGGGGGAAGCCCCATGGGGCTCACACTGTGCCCTCACTGGGAAGTCCATGGGCAGAGAGTTGTCCCCCTATGGGTGGTATGTCCTTTCCCTGAGGCTGACTCTGGTCGAATGCTGCCTGATGCCAGGATCCCCAGGTCCCGCCTCCACTGAGGACAACTGGGCAGAGTTTCTTGCTCAGTCCTCAGCCGTTACCACGTGGCAGGTCTGTCCTCCTTGGCTTCTCTCCAGAGAGACCCCCTGACAGGTTCTCCGTGTCAGAGGGAGTCTCCAGGGCCCCCGAGAGAAAATGACAGCCCAGGGGGAGTGTGTGGGAGAGGAGAGGGCCGCATGCAGATGACACTCTGGGCGTCTGCAAATGCAGGCAGCGCACGCAGTCCCACAGCCGCGGAATGCATACTCGCCTCCAGTGCACGCGACCACGCTCCAGAACAGACCACCTTCTAGGACACGAAGCAGGGTCAGTGTATTCAAAGGGAGAAGCTGGGAGGGGAAGGGGAAGAAGGTATAAGGAGGATAAATGGTGATGGAAAAATCCAATAAAAAACTTACACAACAAAACAATAAATAAAAGATAGAAATTACGCATTATATTTTCTCCGAAGTGGAATGAAGTTAGAAATCAATACAACAGTTTTTTTTACATTGATGAAAAAAGGAAATGTGAAAGCACACACCCAAATAGTCAATGGCTCGACGGCGAAATCAGAGGAACATTGGAAAAGGTGTTGACGGTGAGTGATGGTGACGACGTGCGCATCAACCCAACGCAAGGCCTCTAGCGCAGTGCTCAGAGGGGCGTGTTCACCTGTGTGTGTGTGTACGCGCGTGTGCAAGATCTGTCAGTGCATGCGCTGTGTATTACCTACGAGTGCGTACATGCAAAAATGTACGCCGTTGTTGTGTGTTTACGTGTATGTATCTACAGGAATATGATTCCCCTAAGGAGCGCTGTGCATATTTATATTTATACAATCAAATTCATATATTTACCCTGATTTGTACACAGGGTGGGTCAAAAGTAGGTTTACCGTTGCGAATACACAAAAACAGTTTATTCTGCTATTGTTATTTATGTATGATTGCATTTATTTTCTTTTTTCTTTTTTTTTAAATAAATTAGACACTTTCTTTTTTTTTAATTTTTTTTCTTTCTTTATTTATCTTCAGAGGGGAAGGGAAGGAGAGAGGGAGAGAAACATCAATGTGCGGTTGCCTCTTGTATGTCCCCTGCCGGGAACTGGCCTGGCAACCCAGGCATGTGCCCTGACTGGGAATCGAACCGCGATCCTTCGGTTCGCAGGCCCGAGCTCAATCCACTGAGCTACACCAGCCAGGGCTGATTGCATTTATTTTCTATACAAAGAACTATAAACCTATTTTTGCCCATCCTGTATTGTATTAATTATTACGTGTAAATATATTTATATGTACTTAATGTATATAAATAAACAGAGTTAAAAATATTTTTCTATCTCTAAATCCTAACCTACATATATGATCTCAAATCAGTAACACAGCGCTGGAATTTGCGACATTGTAAAAGGGAGAGTACACTGAACCAAAGCAGGCAAAATGAATAATAAAGGTTGGACTGTATATTGAAAAAAGAGGATAAAAAATATCAACAAAACCAAAACTAGTTCTTTTAAAACATCAACGATGTTGACAAACTTTTAGCTAGACTGATTATATTCTGTATTTATTTATTTAAGATGTGTATGTATTTATTTTTAGAGAGATGAGAAGGGAGGGGGAAAAGAGGGAGAGAAGCTTCAACGTGAGAAACATTGATCGGCTGCCTCTCATATGCGCCCTGACCGGGAACCGAACCCGCAACCCAGGCCTGTGCCCTGACCGGGAATCTAACCAGTGACCTATTGCTTGGCAGGATGATGTTCAGTCAGCTGAGCCACACCAGTCAGAGCTAGACCGATTATATTTTGAAAAGATAAATTACTAAATACGTGAAATAAAGAGGAGCCATTGCTACTGCCATTGCAAAACTGAAACGAGACTTTAAGGAAATAAGGAAACACTATGAACCGATGCATGCCGCAAAAGTAGATGCAATGAACAAGTTTCCGGGAGACCAGAAATGGCTGAAACCAGCTCAACGAAAACTAAGACAACCTGAGGAAAGCTGCGACAACACAGAGAGTAAATAATCACAAACCAGCCACAAAGAAAGGCCCAGACACAGCGGCCTCACTGGTGAATGTCATCACACATTTAAAGAACAATTATTGCCAATGATTCACAAACTCTTCCAAAAACTAGAAGAGAACAGACGCCTACCAGTTCATTCAACGAGGTCCGCTTTGGCGTGAACCCCAAAACCAGATATGTCGCAAGGAAAGAAAGCTGTGCATCAATAACCCTTACGACACAGACCCAGAGCCCTCCACACTGCCCTGGAAAGCCAGTCCAGCCGCCCGCGCAAAGGAGCACGCCCCCTGACCGGCTGGCGTTCATCCCGGGAACGCGGGGATGATTCAGCGCCTGCAAATCAGTCAGTGCAATACACCACGGGAACAAAATGGACGACGAAGCATCCTCCTCTTCTCGGTAGTCACAGTGTCTTCACGCCAGCAGCCACGGCTTCTAGCTGCGTTTCTAGTCCCCTCACATCGTCAGAAGGTGTGACTGCTGGTGTGGAGAGGGGACGGGGCGGGTTCCTCCACGCAAAGGTTCCGGATGGCCCACACCTCCCGGTGAACACAACCCCTTAAACATGAGACGGGGCTGTAACGCGTGCTTCTGAACGTGTGGTGGTCAGAGGCCGCCTCCCAGACAAGCGATGAGCACGCAGAACTGAAGGGAGGCTGGGGCTCGGCAGGCACCGCGTGAGGAGTGGGGCCACGGGAGGGGTCAGCCAGAGAGAAGCAGGTGCGGAGGCTGCAAGGCAGATGGAGGAGAGAACAGGTGGAAAGCAGGGAAGTCCAGACCAGCTGGAGCTAAGAAAAAATTACGTTGTGAATATTTATTTCTATGCGGATGTCCCACGGGGATACCCCCATCCCCGAACCCTCCCCATGTGGCTGGGGGAAACGTCTATTTATAAAACACTTTTTTCCACATCATTACAAGGTCTAGCACCTGAATCAGGCTCAGCCTGAAGAGGGCAGGACAGTTAAGCACCAAGACCCAGGTGGCCTAGGAAGGAGTTGGGGACACAGCAGGAGGAAGTGAGAGTTTCCATGGTGACCTAAACCAAGGCTTCTGTAACCTCCCTGAGCACACAAGTCCCCCGGGGTGTCCTAAAACCCCGACAAAGGGTGGGCCCCGGAGTCTGGGCCACCCCTTCCTAGGATCACACTGGGAGGGGCTTCACTCCTGTCCACCTGCTACACTCAGCTCAGTGACAGTCACCACAGGAAGACACTGTCTGTGAATCACAGGGGACCTGCTCTCCCTTCCTCCCAGGCTCCCAGTGGTCTTGACCCTGCCCTCACCCCTGCCCATATCTCTCCCTCCCATCAGGGTGGGGGCCCACTCTGTCCTGACTTCCCTCCTTCCCAGCACATGGACACCCTAGAAAGATGGTGACCATATTGTGCGCTGAAGCAGTAGTGACCCTGGAGGTTGTAATCGTGTCTCCTGATACCAGCAGCTCCTGTGTACGGCCTAACAAGGCTGAGGTGCAAGGTCAAGAATCAAACCTCACAGACCCCAGACACCAACTCTGGCAACTTGGCCTCCCTGGGCATCTTTCAGCCCCAGCCTAGCCGCAAGGTTTACTGTTGTGGTTCCCAGGTGGGGTGTGGAAGGGGCTCGTCCCCGCTGTGTGTTACTGCTGAGAAACCGAGCTCAAACCACCCTGGGCTGCCCCTCCTGCCCTCTGTGCCCAGCTCTGTGGTCAGCTCCCGTGATATGGGACACATTTCATGATCAAGGACACAGAAATGAGGTCCCTTCCTCTCTCCCACCAAGAGGCAGGTGGATCCTTGAGAGCGTGAGCTCACTGAGATCACCTGAGGACCAAGTTTCTCACTGCCTGTGGTCTCTGTGCTCATCCACCCACTAGACGCCTTGTGAGAGACGGGTATGGTGCTGTCTGGGTGGCTCAGAGTCCCACTGCGACAGAGCACAAGGGTCACCCTGAGATGCTGCCTCCAGCTCGTGCTATCTGCCCATCCTGGGACGGAAGCCCAGGGGTCTGGAATTACAGACCTATTCTTCCTTCTCGTTACCAAGGGAAGTACTGGGGGGCAGGCACTGGACATTGGCCTGACTGCCATGTTACCCAGGAAGCAGATCGGAGGGAGGGGAGCACCTGCCGCCTGCGGGACTCAGGCTTGGTCTGCACCCAGCAGAACCCTGAAGGAGCCATGGGTCCTGCACTGCAGACGCCTCCCACCCCCTCACCAATCCCTTTCTGCAGCCCGTGGTTGTCTCAGCTCCCTGCCCTTCACCCCCATAGAGGATCAACCTTGTCTAGTCAACCCCAAATTCTCCTTCAAGGTTGTGTTCAAAAGTCCCATCCTCGGGGAGGCCCCCATGACACAAAGACCAAGAGAGACGCCTTTACTGAACCTTCTCATCGGATGCCATAGCATGCCCTTTGCAGCTCTCAGCACAGAAGGAGCCAGCCTACGGCTTATGCTCTGAGAGCAGCATGCTTAGTGGGGACTCTAGAGGTTGCTGGTGCTGTGGCCACAAGCACCACTCACCGCGGTGGGGGGTGACAATAGAGAGTTACTGTCTCCCCGTTGGGAGGTTAGTGAGAGATCACTAGTCAGCTGGGTTGGCGGTTTGTGGGCTGTGAAGGAGAGTCTCCCCCTGCCTCCCTTCCAGCTTCTGTGGGTCGCTGGCATCTCTGCTGACCTTGGACGATGGACTCTGCCTCCCTCTTCACATAACATTCTCCCTTGTGAGCGTCTGTCTCTGAATTTCCCCCCTTCTCTAAGGACACCAGTCCAATGGATCAGGGGTCACCCTACTCCAGTGTGACCTCATCGTGAGGAATTACATCTACACCATGGCCAACTCCATGAGCTCCCACCTGAGGTGGTGAAGATTAGGGCACCAACACTCGAACTTGGGACACACGATTCAACCATCAACAGTGTCTTTGCCGTGACAGAGACAGTGTCTTTGTCTACCCGCCTCCTAGGAGGCCCACAGGCTGGGGGGGCACCACAAGCTCTCAGGGATCAGAGGAGGCATCACTGGGGGCCCAGAGAGACCCTGACCCTCCCCTGAGTGGCCCATCTCTGTGCAGGACGCCAGGCTCCATCCTTGTTCTCTGACATCACCATGGGGAGCGAGTCTCTGACACAAAACGAAGTGGCCTTCGCAGCTTCCCGGTCTGGTACAAGTGAGGCAAGGACCTCCGATTTCCAGTGAAGGACTCAGAGGCCACTGACGTTTCAATGGGGACCCCAGGACACCAAGCTCATCTGCTTCTCCTCCATCCGTAGATCTCAGTTCTCTTGACTCAGCTCAGTTCATGTGACATGGGGACTCTAGGACCCTGTCAAACCTCTCCTCGTGCCCAAGGGACTATGTGAGGTGCCCCTACGCTCTCTGCCCAGCGGCATCAGTCTGAGCCCTGAGCCCATCAGCCCTCGTCTGCCCCCCAGACGTCCATGGGGTCCTGGGTGGACGGGTCAGCAGACACACACTGACGCCAACATGTGCAGGTCAGGCTGCAGCTTCTGCAGAACCAGGCTCCCGTCCCGGGACCTGGAGTCGCACTGGGGCCAAGTCTAGTGAGACAACCAGGGTGATATGACACGTGTCACCGATCTCCACCAAGGTGGAGTAGTTCTGCTGTCACAGGGCTGGGACACCCTGAGATGTCGCTGATGGAGGACGAGGACCATGCCCCTGGGACTAAGGCCTAGTGGACAGGACAGGGGGCTGAGTGCGTGTGGCTCTGTGACCTCTGGGAAGGGCAGTGCCTGTGGGGCCCGTGCGCCCCCGTGTGCATTTGGTGTTGGCAGAAAATGGAGTCTATTCAAATGTCCAAATTCACAATTATTTTATGTTTTCTTAACTTTTATCATTTTTCTATCTTCAGTGTCTTTGCTCTATCATAAAAATCAAATAAGGATGTTAATGAAGAACGATGAGTACACACTCATATATGCTGTAAAGCACCAAATGCTTCATTTTTATCAAACCCTTTAATATCAGCCCCTCTATTAGATAAGCATTCTCATCGTCACCCCATTTTACAGAGACAGAAAATGAGGCAGGAACGGATGAGCTTTTTGTCTGAGATCCAAAGTAGAAAGTGGACAACCTGGTAGCAAACCACGGTACTGGGCCCAGAGTCCCTGGTCCTCACCACAGTCCCGTGGTCTCTCATTGTGCTCTCAGAGGTGAGACGTGTCACCTCTTCGGGTGCCAGAAAGTTCTCTCTCCTCCTTCACAAGCAGGGGACGGATGACGTGGTGCTGCAGCCCGGCCCTGCCGCACAGAAATAGAGTGAGAACCCCACAGGAAAGCTAGACTCCCCAGGTGGAATAAGTTTCCCTAAAATATTTATTTAATTTCAATCACTTCAAAATATTATTCAGTATGAAGTAAACATTAAAAAATTGATATATTTTACATTATATTCGTACTACGTCTTTGCAATCTGCTGTGTCTTTCAGAACTGCAGCTCATCTCTACTGGGACGACCCATATGTCACCCTAAACAGCTGCGTGTGGCTCTGGCCCCAAGCTGGACAGAGCAGGATCAGGTGGATGAGATGTCCTGGGGTAACTGTCCCTGTACGTACTCACCTTGTGCAGCTCACCGTGGACATACTCACAGCCACCAGGGGGCGATGCAGGGCCCCAGAACCCTGCGCCTCATTAGGGAACAATGGCTGCTCCACTTTCCACCCAAACCAGGAATCCTGAGGCCACAGAAACAAGGAAATTGTTATACCGTGTGTCCACACTACTTTCGTTCTTACACACACGCTATTAAATATAGTTCCAATTTTAAAGATAAATCTCAGCTACAAACACATTTTATTAAAAATCTCTGTAATGAATGGCGATACTCCTTTTGAATTTTTGAAAAACTATTGCTGCAGGTGTCCCTGTCAGGAGGAAGATCATGTCCATAAACCTCGCACAAGTCATAACGTGATGTTCTGCGCAGAGATTCGGGAGAAAGAGAGACCATAAGGAATATTTTATTGAAGTTAGATGACTTGCTATTCTCCACACAGGGATATATTTGCCTAATTCACAAGCACAGATTACAGTTTGAAGGTGAAATCTCCCAGGATGGTACTCAGTTTGTCAGAAGACACACAGCACCCACAGATCATGCTGATTGTCGGGTAATTATGTTGTCAGGTGAGGGATGCTTATAAAACACTCACCAAGGTTCACCATCCATTCGGTTCTTAGAAGTAGCTATCTGATACACTAGCTAAACACGTAGAATGATATTCACCCTGTGGGCACCAGGGGGCACTGTCGGTCCTGGTTTGGGGAACTTTATAGGTTAAGTGCCCTTGGCTGTGCTCAATTGCAAAGGGCATGACTGAGGCTTCTTTGAAGACACTTCTATTGGGTAAAATCAATTCTTAAGAGTGAAACCAATGCCTGGACCTTCTTCTGACCTCAGGAAATTACCAGCAGGAGGTTGTTAGGCTCAGGGTTGAGACAAGAGCTGAGACAGACAAGTTGAGGAGCAGAGAACAGATTTGCATTCATGCCCCTCCCTCTTGAGCTTCAAGGAGAGGATAAGACAGGGGCTGGGAGAGGCCAGAGCCAGCTGGGCAGCCTGAGGGCACAGCTCCTGGAAGCCACTCCCACCATGGACTGGGCTCCCTTCTACCTCCTGCCCCTGGTTTTCTCCGCAGGTCAGAGCATCCCTGGGCACACAGGGGTCTGGGTTTTCCGTTAGAACAGCTCCTAGGGGCATCTGTCCAGTCTGGGTGCATTCCGCATCATCCCTGTGTTTTGTGTCTGCAGGTCTCTGTGCGGCACCTACGCTGACCCAGCCCCCGTCTGCTTCTGCCTCCCCGGGAGCCTCGGCCAAGCTCACCTGCACCCTCAGCAGTGAGCACAGCACCTACAGCATTGCATGGCACCAGCAGCAGCCAGGGAAGGCCCCGAGGTATCTGATGTATGTTTACAATGATGGAAGTGACAGCAAGGGCGACGGGATCCCCGACCGGTTCTCAGGCTCCAGCTCTGGGGCCAACCGCTACTTGACCATCTCCAACCTCCAGTCTGAGGACGAGGCTGACTATTACTGTGCAACAGGGGACAGCAGTGGTAATGCCACAGTGACACAGGCCAACGGGGAAGTGAGACTCAAACCCCCTGCCCCATCTGTGTCACACTCTCCTCCAGCCCAAACAGGACCGGAGACAAAGCCATGAGCACCTCTGGCCCAGGTCCCCAGAACTCAGATCTCAGGCAGCTGTGCAGAGGGAGGGACAGCAGTGGGTTCGGTCTCACAGGACGGGGCTGAGCTGGTGTTTCCAGGGTGGTGGACACAGGACGGACCTGGGACCAGGTAAGTCACTGCACCCCAAATGGGAATCCCCGACACAGGGGGACGCACACGTGTTCCAGATCCAACAGGAATCAGTCCCGTTGCCTGACACCCTGTCAGACTTTCCTGCGAAGAATCAGGAAAACAGGACTGTTATGAAAACAAAAACCACTTTTTCCGGAATGGCTCTGACATGGCCCAGATGACACAATTTGTGGACTGGGACACAGAAAATGTGACTGTGACGTTAATTCCGCCATTCACAAGGGAGGACGAATGATCTGACTTGGCAAGAGAAGACGCAGAGGCCAAATATCCAAACTGGAAAGCTGGATGGAGGAGCTGTAACATTGGGGACTGAAAACGCCCGGGATGAGACTGACAGCCCGTGAGATGCTCCCAGAGAAAACCCTCAGCACCTGTGTCAGAGCAACAGCATCTGTTCATAATGAAGCAGAAAATCACGCAGACCGAGGTTAGAAAGGGATCCCACCTTCTCTGCAAACACCACCCGGGTGGCTGTTTGTAAAACACTCTTCTCCACCACGTTACAGGGTCTGGCACCTGAGTGAAGCTCAGTCTGATGAGGGCAGGACAGTTCAGCACCACGACCCTGGTGGCCTAGGACGGAGTTGGGGACAGAACAGGAGGAAGTGAGAGTTTCCATGGTGACTGAGACCAGGGCACACAGGTCCCTTGGGATGGACTAAGATGCAGATGCAGCGGCAGCAGGGCAGGGTGGCCCGGGAACCTGCCTGTGTGACCGTCCCCTCCTAGGACCACACTAACTGTGGCTTCACTCCTGCCCACCTGCCACTCACAGCTCAGTGACAGTCACCACAGGAAGGCACCATCTGTCCATCACAGGGGACCTGCTCTTTCAGGTCCTCACCTGCCACCCAGACCTCCATGTTGCCCACAGTGGACAGGTCAGAGGACACACCCTGAGGTCAACGCCCGTGCAGGTCAGGCTGGAGTCTCTGCAGAACCAGGTCCCCTCCCAGGACGGGGAGTCACGTGCAGGGCCGGCTCTAGTGGGAAAGTGAGGTGAGATGACTCACACCAGAGATCTCCACTCTCTGCAGCCGTGTGAGTGGCGGTCCTGCTGGGCTGTCCAGTGTGGTCTCTGCTGAGGACCAGGGACGTGTCCCCGAGACCAGAGACCCAGGGAGCGTGTCACAGTCTGCTGATGTGCCTCCGTGACCTGTGCAAAGGGCAGGGTGTATGTGGGCCTGCACACCTCTGTGTGCACACGTGAGTGCACTTTGGTGCAGCCAAGGAGTCTCTCGATGACAAATGTCCCAGACTCTCTGTTCCTAGGATGTCCTCTGTACACCATTCTGTTGTCCTTGCTTCCCATTAAGTATAAGGATTAAGGATATCAATAAGAGCAGGAGGAGTAGCATTCTTCTGTGTTTAAACCATGTTGATTCCATTCATGTTAGAACCACAGGCACGGAGACCTGAGCACACTGACCGGGACCAGAGGGGAGGGGGCGGGGACTAGTCAGAGAACAAGAGTGAATGACCCACGGACATGGACAACAGTGTGGGGACTGACTGTGGGAGTGGCAGGAGGGCTGGGTGCAGCAGGACAGACGGGGGGAAACTGGGACAACTGTAATAGAATAACAATAAAAAAATTTAATAAAAAGAAAATATTTCAATGTGAATTAAGTATAAAACTATTGGTATATTTTACTTTGTTTTTAAACTTGTTTTGAAATCTGACATATCTGCATGTCGTGCTGTGTCAGAATGACAGCACGTCTCTCCGGGGACGACCCACATTTCACGCTCAACAGCTGTGATGACTTGTTGCCACCACATTGGACAGAGCAGGTTAGAGGGATGAGGTGTCCTTGGGTAACTGTCCCTGCAGTGCATACGACAGACACCAGGGGGCGATGGAGGGTCTCATGATACAGAGGCCTCATTAGGCAGGAAAAGCTGCTCCACTCCCCACCAACCCAAGAAGGCTGAGAACAGGAAATGGAGGGAATACTTACACGTGCGTCCACATTAGTTCCCTTCTCAATTACACAATATCAAATACAACTACAGCTTTAAACACGAATCGGGGTTATTGAACACAGTTATTACTAGTCGGTGTAAGGATGACAATATCCCTTTTTCATCTTTAAATAAATAATCTCCCTCTCAGTGGGGAGATTGTTTCCACAAACGTCATTCGAGTCATAACATTATACTTTGTGCAGTGGTCTAGAGGGAAGACTAAGAAATATTTTCTTGAGGCAGGATGACTTGCTATTTTTAAGAAAGGAATACGTTTCCCTACCTCACAAGCACGGATCGTGTTTTGAGGGTGAAATCTCCCAGGATGGCACTCACAGGTGACCTCCCACGTGGTCAGGAGACCCACAGCACAGGTGTGAGCACTGGCCTGCAGCAGGGGCCAGCAGGCCCCATGGGGGACTCTGAGGTGTGAGAGTGAGTGTGAGTGTGAGTGTGAGTGTGAGGAGAGGACGGCCCAGGGTGGGAAGGGCAGAGAGGAGCTGCCGTGGTCCCCTCAGCTGGGGACAGCAGGGGGCGTGTCTCAGGTACCAGACCCTGGTCCCCTCTCCACTGTCTCTCAGACCAAACCCGGGGAGTGAGTCAGGGGTCAGTCTGTCTGTGCACATGAGTCACCACAGGGCTCACGGTCACCTCCAAGGACAAGGCCTCCAGCATTTTGTACGCGAACTCTCTTCACTGCACCCTCAGCACCGCAAGGGTGACAACCAGTGTATTTGTCCGGGACAGCAGATAAAACGTGCTGTCTTGCCAAATGTAAAATTTTACAGTACTATAAAATTAAAAGGCTTCTCTCCTGATACTGACACTTGGGGAAACTGAACGGCTTTGACCACGTGAGAAAACAACCCTGACATAAACCGTTAGAGACCCAGCCAGATGCGAACCCTGTCCAGTCCCCTCATGCCAATGCCCCTTTGACATGGGATGCTGTACCCCCTGCCAGGGAGGGAGCTTGGGAGGGTCCCCGTGTTACCCACAGACAGTCCCGTGTGTCACTGGGAAACACAGGTGCTGACACGTGAGGACCTGAGTACGCTTCACAGCAGAATCTTGGAGGACGGTGCTCCGGTAACGGAGTAGAGGGCGGTGACAGGGGTCCTGGGGTGGGGGAAGAGGGGACACGGGGCCCACAGAGGGCGGGGCAGGGAAAGGACCCAACGCTCAGGCTCTGGTTTGGCAACCTGGACTGAAGTCGTGATTCGTCATCACTGTCTGGGGGGCTCTGGGAAAATTATAACCTCCCAATGACGGTCCCCTGCCCATCAGACAGGGGAGGGGCTGGGCCTTCAGCACAGGGATGGCGTGAGGTTATTCCGATGTCGGGTTATTGTGACGTCAGGTGAGGGTGCATATGAAACGCTCCCCAAGGCTCACCACCCTTTAAGTCACAGGTGGCAAACACAAGGCCCATGGGCCGAATCCGGCCCCCCACCTTGTTTTATCCCGCCCAGCACCTCGTCTCTACCCTGTCGCAGCCCCAAGCTCCTTGCCCCTAGTTAAGCAGTAGTTACATTTATACAGTCCAAAAATTACATTCGGCCCTTTGATGGCAGCCTCGAGGCTGATGTGGCCCCGGTGAAAATGAGTATGACACCCCTGCATTAAGTTCTTAGAAGCAGCTATCTGGTTAACAAGCTACACATGCAGGGTGATATTCATCCTGTGGACACCAGGGGGCACTGTGGGTCCTGGTTTGGGAAACTTAAAGGTTAGGTGTCCATGACTGGGCTCAAGTGCAAAGGGCATGACTCAGGCTGCTTTGAAGACACTTCTATTGGATAAAATCAACTCTTAACAATGAAACCAACACCTGGACCTTCTTCTGACCTCAGGAAATTACCAGCAGGAGACTGTTAGGCTCAGGACTCAGACCAGAGCTGAGAGAGTTGAGGAACAGACAACAGATTTGCATTCAATGCTCCTCCCTCTTGAGCTGCAAGCAGAGAGGATAAGACAGGGGCTGGGAGAAGCCAGTGCCAGCTGGGCAGCCTCAGGGCAGAGCTGCTGGAAGCCACTCCCACCATGGACTGGGCTCCCTTCTACCTCCTGCCCCTGGTTTTCTCCACAGGTCAGTATATCCCTGGGCACTTCCAGGTCCTAAAGCTCGATGTTCCCCTCCAAACACAGTTTTCAGGGGAACCTGTCCATTCTGCATGCATTGGGCATCATCCCTGTGTTTTATGTCTGCAGGTCTCTGTGCTGCACCTACGCTGACCCAGCCCCCGTCTGCTTCTGCCTCCCTGGGAGCCTCGGCCAAGCTCACCTGCACCCTCAGCAGTGAGCACAGCACCTACACCATTCGCTGGTATCAGCAGCAGCCAGGGAAGGCCCCTCGGTATTTGATGTACGTTAATAGCGATGGAAGCCACAGCAAGGGCGACGGGATCCCCGATCGCTTCTCAGGCTCCAGCTCTGGGGCCAACCGCTACTTGACCATCTCCAACCTCCAGTCTGAGGACGAGGCTGACTATTACTGTGCAACATGGGACAACAGTGGTAAAGCTCACAGTGACACAGGCCAACGAGGAAGTGAGACACAAACCCCCAACACAGCAGTGTCACACTCTCTTTTGACCCAAACAGGACCTGAGTCAAACCCATGAGCAGGTCTGGCCCCGTCCCCAGACCTCTGATCCCCAGCAGCCCCTCCTCAGCCTCAGGCAGCTGTGCGGAGGGAGGGACAGCAGTGGGTTCAGTCTCACAGGTCGGGGCTGACCCGGTGTTTCCAGGGCCTGCGCGTGAGTTGGAGACAGAGGGGGTGAGTGGAAGGACCACAGGCCAGGACACACATCCGGTGGTAATGGACCCCGATTATCCTTGTAATGGTGGCTGGGCCCCTCATTGGTGACCTGTCCTGGGTTTGCACCCAGAACTACCCAGCTCAGCAAAGCTCAGGAAGCCCCAGGATGTCCTGGCAGCCTGGGCTCGGAACAGAGCAAACCCGTGCAGAGGACGCACGCTGAGGATCCACCTGCATCCCTGCTTCAGAGATGACCCTCCCTCCTTCCCCTGCTGGGTCCTGACAGCTCACAGCACTGCCTGCACAGGGAAGGGCTCCTGGTAGAGCGGACACCCCCCCAAAGACACGCCCCTCTTAGAGTGTAGCTCAGTGTCAGGATGACCTTGCAGGGCCTCCCATGTGAGTCCTCAATTGTCATCACATTGCAGGTGCCCACTCTTGCCTCTCAGGTTTACTCCAGAAAGATCACCCCTAACCCTCCTGCATGCAGTTCTCCAACTCCCGTGTGCCCCCAGGAAATTGACTGCCCACGTTCAAGAATCTGATCACACCCGGTGTGAGGAGACCCCCGGAGAGCAAAGAGAACCACGCAGAGAGTCCAGAGACCATTTCCCAAGCTCACCCGCACAATCAGAAGTCACACTTGTCCCACGGTCAGGGAGGACAAGCCCCAATCAGGACACTAGATGGACTTGTCAAGGAGCTGGGACTCCTCACTGTTGTGGTTCCACCTAAGAACGTGTGAGTGCAACTGACGAAGGATTGAACTGTTTGCGTGAACTCTAATGAACCTGCAATAACCTAGAATAGCAGACAAAATATATATAGAAATACAAGTATTGTTCACCGAAAAGGAAATATTCACCAAGTCCAGTATCCTATCAAATATTCCTGATTGGAAGCAAGAAAACACCAGCTACGATAAGCAACAAAATCAACCAATCGTCCTGCCCATGAAATTTCACAGATGGTGGAATTTGTAACCAGGGATATTAAGAAAACTTGTATTCCATTGGTTCCGGTGTGTAGGAGATGCTTGAACACGGTAATCACAGGCTATGAGGACAAAAACCAGGGCCAAGTCACTACACAGAAGCGGAAACCACAGCGTCAGAGACACGATGACCCTTGCTGTGACTGACAGCAGGTTCATCACCGCAGAGGAAAGACAGTGACGGAGGACGTGGAGGAGAAACTAGAGAGAGGACGAGAGACACAGACACGAAACCACACTGAAAACACACACAGAAGCATCAGTGTGCTGCAGGCCCTGGGGAGCCTCACAGGCACGTGACACACTCTTTGAAGCAGAGACGTTTTGGGAGAGGTAAAAAAATATTAGAGGAGATAGTGGCCAAAAGTGTACCAATTTCAGTGAAAACCGAGATCCTACAGATCCGAGAACCTCAGCAAAACCCAAGCACAAAAACCATGCAGGAAACATCAACACGCATCACAATCAAATTCCTAAACCCAGTGTCGACGAGAAAATCACAGAAGCCTCAGAGACAAGAGGCCCGTCCACGGAGAGGACGGAGCAGAGGGGTCAGGGCAGAGGTCTCCCTGGAAACAGCACAGATGGGGGAGAGGGGGGCAGAGTCACCAGACAACTAAAAGCAACAACAAAACCACAACAAAAAGCCTGTCCACTTTCAAGTCCTTACCCAGTGAAAGTATCTTTCAAAAAAGGAAACAAAGAAAGACTTTCTCAGATGTACACACACTTAGAGAGCGGACACCTGCAGACGCTCCGGACCAGAAAGAGCAGAGGACCCGCCCGAGTCACAGAGAAATGAACGGCATCTGGTCTTGTTACCTCGGGGGATAATATGAAATGTTTTGTCATGTTAAATTCTATAAAAGATACCTTGTTTAAGGCAATAAAAACAGTAACAATATATGTTGTGGCTTATAATTTATGATAAACTAAAATTATGACAATGTTACCTCAAAGGTTTGACAGGAAGAGGAACCTGTTATGATAAACTCAGTTGGCTCACTCACACCAAGTTCAGGTCCAATGTGACATTTCTCACAAGTTCGTAACCTCGGCAGCAGGAGTGATGTGTCGTCATTCTCTGAATCCCGAGAGAAGGTCCGGGTGACTTCCTGTGCAAACTGGAAGGGAAGCAGCAGCCCCTGTGTAGTGACGGTCCTGGTTGGTCACCTGCTCAGTCACCTCGCTGACACAGGACAGGGGTCACAGTGCAGTGGCTCCTTCCTCCCCTGGGTCCCCCTTCAGCTGCTCTGACTCCTGGGCCAGGTGTGTGCGCTCAGTGTGACGTCAGCCCTGCAGATTCAAGTCACGTTGGGCCCACCTGGTTTGGACCATAACCACCTTAGTGTCTCACTGTCCTTCCTGCTCAGACAGACAGACCCTCCCCCCAGGGCACGGACCCTGCTGTCCCCACACTCACTTCCTCGTACTGCTCCCTCTTCCCACCCTGATGGCAGCTCCAGGGTCCCCTCCACAGAGACCCCTCCAGCCTCTCCCCACACAGGACCTGCCTGTCCATTCTCGTCTGATCTCAACTAATTCTCTGAATACTACAACAGCTACACAGTTATTCCCCTGTAATTATTTTCATTGATTGATTGATTCATTTCTACTAGTTATTTCCTCCACTAGTCAGGGAATTATTTAATGCAAACACACACAGGACAATAAGAGACGTGGGCAGACAGGGCCTCTTTTCCTCCTGCAGCAACAAGTCCGGGGCCCGGCGGGTGTTCCGCACACTCTCCCCAGCCCTGCGAGCCCTCACGTCTCTCGCTTCTGTTCCGCCAGTCTCGCAGTGCAGGCTCTGCTCTCATTCTTGTTGCAGACAGACCTGAGCATGGCCACAGAAGCTCTAGCTGTCGCAGCCAAGTTCAAGGGGAAAGACACTGCACAAATCTAGTCTGTTCCATTCCTTCACAAGAGCTCAAGTTCTTAGGGAGAATATCCAGCTGAGTGACACATTCATGAGACAACACGGAGCCACAAGTTCAATACCAGCCGAGAGGGACCCGGGAAGGGCTATCGTCTGGCTGTTGAATGAGGGTGGGAGACCACACGCAGCCGCCGTCCCCATCATGCCCAAGAGAACAGCTGAGGTCGATGCTACAGGAGATGAAGCCGAGCTGAAGGACCAACCACGGAGAAGATGCGCCAGGTTATTGGCTGAACCTTCTCCTCCAAAGCCAGAGCCCAAGCCTAAAAAGGACTCTGCAAAGAAGGGAGGAGGTACCCAAGGGAAGAGGGGGAAGCTGATGCTGGCGAGGATGGGAATAACCCTGCAGAAAATGCAGAGGCCAACACAGACCAGGCCCAGGAAGCCGAAGGTGCTGGAGATGCCAGGGAAGTGTGTGCGTCTTTGAGAACTGGGCATTTCTGTGACGGTCCAGTTTGAATACTACGTTCATCAAGTTTTCTAAAAATGCGGACTTCCGTTTTACTTTGTTTAAGCTATGTTGTTAGCACGCAGAACACGTCAATGTTATTTTGGGGGGAAGGTCACAGGGGACAAATAGACTGTCTCCAAAGCTGGACTCACATGGGAAATAAAAGAAACAAAAACCTTTCCCTTCTGGGTTTGAGAGACTTCCTCTTGGATTCCGGGAGGGGGCATCTCGTGGTGTTGACGCACATTAGTCCCCTCGGCACAGACACCTTGTGGCCTGGGGAAGCTATTCATTTTTTGTCCTCTGTCCCTCTCCACTTTAAGCCTAGACTTGGCTCCCTAAAGCCCAGAGACCTGCTGGGACCTGACCCAAAAAATTGGTCACCAGTATGTTGAGGGCCACGGAGACGGTGACCCTCACAAAAGCAGTCACCCCCCCCCCACTTTTTGATTGTGAGTCTACAGGCTGCTAATTCTGCCATTTTCATCTCGTTGCCTGAACGTCAGCGTCGGCTTGTGAAAAGCTGTTAAACAACACGCGGATGGGAGACGTCCACCCGCACTCTAAACGCTCCCCATTCAGGGCAGCAGACGAGGACGACACTGGGGTTACAGCGGCTCTCTGGGTGGGCAGTGCACCGAGGACGGGAGGGTGAGAGTTGTTGTGCACAGTTAACAGTTGTCCCCCACGTGCTGCCTGAAACCCCAGGATTGTTCGTGAAAAGTATCTTTAATAAAGCTGGATACAGTTTGCTTGGGAAAAAAAAAAAAAGGCAACGTACGGGTAGAAGGTGGCGGTGACTGTGCTGTGTCACCCACACCAGCGTGTCCGCTCTGTGCCCCCATGTGCACACTGGCATCCCTGAGGCAGGACTGGTCCCACTCACACGTCTCACCCAGGACACAGTGTCTGGCAGACACAGAGGGAATGAATGACTGTTTGCTGGGTGAGCGTCTCCTGTCTCAGTCTTTGGGGCAATTGCCACCAGAGCCCCATTTTCAACCTGCACTAGCGGTGGGCATCATTGAGAGGCACCCGCAAGTCCTGTGTCCCCCATGCAAGCCCCAGAATCAAACCACAACCCCAGGGATACGTCAGAGATGCTTCAGGTGGACCCTGCACTCTCCTCACCACTATGAGCCTGTTCGTACATTTATGAGTGATCGGAGCCACTTGGGCCTGTTCCTGAGGCCTGTGGTGGTTATGGAGAGAACAGCAATCCCCCTGGGACCCGCAGTCCTGGACCAGGGAGTTACCACCTGAGCAGTGTGTTCACACACTGCACCTGGACAGAGCACACATCTGCTCCTCCTGCAGCCAGTGTGGGGAGGCCACCAGGGGGCAGCAGAGACCACCTGGCAAAGCCTCCTGGAGACTGGGAGGGGCTGGGCCTGAGGAATTCTACCATGCAGGGGGAGTATTATAATGTATGGGTTGGAACTATCTGTTCATTTACTAATAATTAAAATATTTAATTGTGGTAAAACAAGGGGAATAGTAACCACCACGTGCCATCTTTAAAAAGAGTACTAGGTTTTCTACAGTATTAACTTTGACACGGATGATGTAGCATTCTGACCTAGTCTCTCAGGTTGGGTTCTTGTAAATTGGCTTGTATATCCACTCAGGTCCAGGTAATACATTCCAGTCCAGCCCACCCCATTCATGCTGACACTCTGTGACTATCACACCTTTTCTAGTGCTGGAGCTGACCCTGGCACTAGCACACAGGGGACATGGGGCACAGATCTATGAACTGTCCCTGGAGCTGGAACTGAGGGCTGAGATTTACAGCATCTCAGGGGCTCCAAGATCCCCATGTGCCCTGAGCAAGGGGGGAATGTCATACAGGCTTTGATGCTCACACACTGTCACTGGGGTGGGACCCGCCTCTTGGGCCTCAGGCTCATATTCTCACCGCTACAGTTAACGTTCTATAGTGGGTCCAGAACATGCAGACAGACCTCATCTCTGAGCTCTGCTGTGGCCAGGTCAGTCCAGGAGTGAGGCCAGGAGACAGTCCCGGGTAGAGATGTCAGCCCCACGCTGTGGCACCAGGGGATGAACTGGATCCCTTGGGATTGAGGTGAGGTCTGCAGAGACCACCCCTCCATTCCCAGTGTCATCAGGCTGAGGCCCCATCAGGGACCACACAGCTCCTCAGGCTGCACCCCTGAGCCCTGGCTGATTTGCATACCCAGCAGCTCTCCCTCCAGCAAGGGGATAAGAGAGGCCTGGGAGGACAGCTGCCCAGCCTGGGGCCTCAGGGAGCGGAACTGGGGCACCTCCACCATGGCCTGGACCCCCCTCCTCCTCGGCCTCCTCGCTCACTGCACAGGTGCTGCACCCAGGCTCCCACCCTCCCCCAGCCCCGGGGACCCCCACAGGCCTGACCCTGACTCTGAGCTCAGCAGGGCACTGTCTGGGGGACCCAATGCCCTTGACTCTGCTGCAGGATGAGGGGATGATGGTGCTGTACCCTCACTGTGCTCACTGGTCTGTGTGAGGCTGAGGGGCTGCACCTGCCAGGAGAACGGGACAGGAGGGTCCTCATTTCCTCACAGGCTTCATGGGTCAGCGGGATCCGTGGGCTAACAGGGCTGAGACTGATGTCCCAGAGAACACCTGCAGATATCTCCAAGAAGGGCAGGCGAGAGTCTCCTGGGAAGGGGTCCTTCATCCTTAAACCCACCTCTCCTCTCCTCTCTTGCAGGTTCTGTGTCCTCCTATGTGCTGACACAGCCATCCTCGGTGTCGGTGCAGCCGGGACAGACGGCCAGGATCACCTGTGGGGGAGACAGCATTGGAGGTAAACGTGTGCACTGGTACCAGCAGAAGCCCGGCCAGGCCCCTGTAATGGTCATCTATGATGATAGCAGCAGGCCCTCGGGGATCCCTGACCGATTCTCAGGTGCCAACTCAGGAAACACAGCCACCCTGACCATCAGCGGGGCCCAGGCCCAGGACGAGGCTGACTATTACTGTCAGGTGTGGGACAGCAGTAGTGATGCTCACAGTGACACAGACAGATGGGGAAGTGAGACAGAAACCTCGGTCTGGGTCACACTGTCCTCAGGCCCCACCAGCACTGGAGACAAAGCCACGAGCAGCTTGGGCCCAGGCCCCATTTCTCAGGTCTCCCAGTGTCCACTCCTCCCAGCCTCAGGCAGCTGTGCAGAGGGTGGGACACGAGTGGATTCAGGGCAGCAGGACCAGGCTGGCCTGCTGGGTCTGTGCCACAGAATCCATTCTGACAAGAGGGCCTCACAAAAGGACAGTTTGCTTGCGTCCTGTGTCCAGAGGTAACAGTTCTTAAATAGCTACATCATAGTGACCGGGCTGCTCTTATGAAACACTCCGGATTCCTCCCCAGAGCTGCCAGCTCAGCTGAGCTCTGCAGGCCCCAGGCTCCGTGGCTGCCCAGGACGCTGAATGGGGTCAACCAGGATCTGCGTACCAGCCCCCCTGCTGGAGCCCTGGTGACCACGGCTGCGCCCTCACCAGGAGGTTACATGAGGCAGAGAATTGCCTCCCTCAGGGTCATTCCTTTCCCCGAGTGGGACTCAGGCCCAGTGACCGCCCATTGCCAACATCCAGGCCCTGCCTCAGGTCAGAGGGACCTAGCAGCCTCCCGCTGAGTCCCCTGCTGTCACCACTTTGCAGTTCCCAGTTCTTGCCTCTGAGCATCCTTCTAGAGAGAACCCCAACACCTCCCTGAGTGAGGTTCTCCATGTCAGAGGCGGACTCCAGGGCCCAGAGAGGAAATAACAGCTCAGGGGGAGCATGTGGGAAAGGAGAGGGCCCCACAGAGGTGACACCCTGGGTGTCTGCAAATGTTCCCACGAGACGGCTGAGCGCCCGCGGGGGGAAACCAGCTGAGGCTGAGGAGGGAGCCCCCCAGGGACACAGAGGGGAGGGCACAGGTCAGCACAGCAGCCTGCAGAGCTTGTGCCCAGTCGGGGAGCAGCTCCCAAGTCAGGCATCAGGTGGACGAGTCAGAAGGTCTGTGTCCCACGGAGGGGAACCTAGTCCCCAACCAAGGTCCGTGCTGGTGGCATCTCAGAAAGGGTCAGTGAGAGCAGGTGGACACAGGACGGACCTGTGACCAGGTAAGTCACTGAACCCCAAATGGGAATCCCCGACACAGGGGGACGCACACGTGTTCCAGATCCAACAGGAATCAGTCCCGTTGCCTGACACCCTGTCAGACTTTCCTGCAAAGAATCAGGAAAACAGGATGGCTATGAATACAAATCCATTTTATCCAAAAGGGCCCTGGAATTGCCCAGATGACATAATTTGTGGACTAGGACACAGGAAATGTAACTGTGATGTTAATTCCGCCATTCACAAGGGAGGACGAATGATCTGACTTGGCAAGAGAAGACGCAGAGGCCAAATATCCAAACTGGAAAGCTGGATGGGGGAGCTGTAACATTGGGGACTGAAAACGCCCAGGATGAGACTGACAGCCCGTGAGATGCTCCCAGAGAAAACCCTCAGCACCTGTGTCAGAGCAACAGCATCTGTTCATAATGAAGCAGAAAATCACGCAGACCGAGGTTAGAAAGGGATCCCACCTTCTCTGCAAACACCACCCGGGTGGCTGTTTGTAAAACACTCTTGTCCACCACGTTACAGGGTCTGGCACCTGAGTGAAGCTCAGTCTGATGAGGGCAGGACAGTTCAGCACCAAGACCCTGGTGGCCTAGGACGGAGTTGGGGACAGAACAGGAGGAAGTGAGAGTTTCCATGGTGCCTGAGACCAGGGCACAAGGTCCCCTGGGATGGACTAAGATGCAGGTGCAGCGGCAGCAGGGCAGGGTGGGCTGGGAAGCTGCCTGTGTGACCGTCCCCTCCTAGGACCACACTGGGAGGGTTTCCCTGCTCTCCACCTGCCACTCACAGCTCAGTGACAGTCACCACAGGAAGGCACCATCTGTCCATCACAGGGGACCTGCTCTTTCAGGTCCTCACCTGCCACCCAGACCTCCATGCTGCCCACAGTGGACAGGTCAGAGGACACGCCCTGAGGTCAACGCCCGTGCAGGTCAGGCTGGAGTCTCTGCAGAACCAGGTCCCCTCCCAGGATGGGGAGTCACGTTCGGAGCCGGCTCTAGTGAGAAAGTGGGGTGAGATGACTCACACCAGAGATCTCCACTCTCTGCAGCCGTGTGAGTGGCGGTCCTGCTGGGCTGTCCAGTGTGGTCTCTGCTGAGGACCAGGGACGTGTCCCTGAGACCAAAGACCCAGGGAGCGTGTCACAGCCTGCTGATGTGCCTCCGTGACCTGTGCAAAGGGCATGGTGTACGTGGGCCTGCACACCTCTGTGTGCACACGTGCGTGCACTTTGGTGTAGCCAAGGAGTCTCGCGATGACAAATGTCCCAGACTCTCTGTTTCTCGGATGTCCTCTGTACACCATTCTGTTGTCCTTGCTTCCCATTAAGTATAAGGACTAAGGATATCAATAAGAGCAGGAGGAGTAGCATCCTTCTGTGTTTAAACCATGTCACCACATTCGCACCACTTTAAATTGTTAATTAAATTGTTCAGTCTCAAATACGTGATGAAGAAGCCTCTCGTCATCTCCTCTCCTCACAGACAGGGAAGCTGAGGTGGGCAGCAGCCTTGTCTGAGGTCCCCACCAGAAAGGGGCGGACCCGGCAGCAAACCAGGGGTACAGCCCCAGAGTCCCCCGTCCTCACCTCCATCCATGGCCTCTCATTGGGCTCTAAAACTAAGATCGGGTTTTCCTTCAAATGCCAGCGAGTTCTTCTCCTTTCTGTAAAGCCAGTGACTGGTATTGGGACTGCAAAGTGCAGCCAGCCCTGGTTTCCTGCCCGGGAAACACAGAGATGACTGTAAATTTCACAGGGTCCACATTTAAAAGATGAGATGAGACAATTGGAATTAGTTTTCATAATGTATTTTGCTTAATTCAGTTGGATGCGGGGGTGTGGGGAGTGGTGGGGGGAATGGAGGTAACTGTACTTGAACAACAATAGAGAAAGAAAAAAGATTTGATTATGTTATGGTGGGTCCATTTCTAAATTCTCGTTTCCGTTCCATTGCTCAACATGTTTATTCTTTACAAATTGCACCCTATCTTGATTAGTCCTAAGACTATAGGAAATAAATATGTTTCCTTAAGTTTATTCTTTAGTTTGGATAGTCTAGTTCCTCTGTCTTTCCATGTGAGTTTTAAAATGTTTTTGTTTATAGCCACAAAAAATATGCGGGGATTTTTATTTGCACTTTGTTAAATCTTTAGGCCAGTTTGTGGAGAATTAACATTTTTCCTATGCTGAGTCTTCTAATCCATAAACACACTGTGCTTCTCTATCCATTTAGATCTTTTATTCATTTCATGAACACATAATAGTTTTCAGCATAAAATTCTTTACCAGTTTATTGATTTATACCTAACAATTTCATTTGTTTGAAACTACAACAAATTAAAAAGCTTCCGCATGGCTAAAGAAACCATCATCAAAATGAAAAGGGAACTGGCCGTATGGAGAAGGTATTTGCCAGACACATTGGGCAAGGGTTTGATCTCCAAGATGTACGAGTAACTCCTACAACTCAACACCAGGCAGGAGGACAATCCAATCGGAAAGTGGACAAAAGGCCTGAACAGACACTTCTCCAAGGGGGACACACAGATGGACCAAGACACATGAAAAGACGCTCAGCATCACTAGCCATCAGAGAGATGCAAATTAAAACCACAATGAGACACCAGTTCACACCGGTCAGAATGGCCGTCGTAAACAAATCAAGGAACAACAAGTTCTTGGGAGGTTGTGCAGACAAGGGAACCCTCGTGCGCTGATGGTGGGAATGCACACTGGTGCAGCCACTGTGAGAAATGATATGCAATTTCCTGGAAAAAACTAAAACTGGAACTGCCTTTTGGCCCAGCAATTCACTGCTGAAACTATACCCTAAGAATCCTGAAATACCAATTGAAAAGAAGTTATGCACCCCAATGTTCATAGCAGTGCTATCTACGATAGTCAAGTGCTGGAAAGAGCCCAGTGCCCATCAGTAAACAAGTGGATCAACACACTGTGGTACTTTCACACAATGGAATACTATGCAGCAGAAGGAAAGACGGGACTCCTACCTTTTGAGACATCGTGGGTGGAACTGGAGAATATTATGCTAAGTGAAATAAGCCAGTCAGTGAAATAAAAATACCACGTGATCTCACCTATAAGAGGAACCTAAGGAATGAAAGTAACTAATGAGAAAATAGAACCACAGGCACGGAGACCTGGAGCACACTGACCGGGACCAGAGGGGAGGGGGCGGAGACAATGGTGGAAAGAAGGGGCGGGGACTAGTCAGAGAACAAGTGGGAATGACCCACGGACATGGACAACAGTGTGGGGACTGACTGTGGGAGTGGCAGAAGGGCTGGGTGCAGCAGGACAGACGGGGGGGAAACTGGGACAACTGTAATAGAATAACAATAAAAATTTTTAATAAAAAAGAAAATATTTCAATGTGAATTAAGTATAAAACTATTGGTATATTTTACTTTGTTTATAAACTGGCTTTGAAATCTGACACATCTGCATGTCGTGCCGTGTCGGAACGACAGCACGTCTCTCCGGGGACGACCCACATTTCACGCTCAACAGCTGTGATGACTTGTTGCCACCACATTGGACAGAGCAGGTTAGAGGGATGAGGTGTCCTTGGGTAACTGTCCCTGCAGTGCATACGACAGACACCAGGGGGCGATGGAGGGTCTCATGACACAGAGGCCTCATTAGGCAGGAAAAGCTGCTCCACTCCCCACCAACCCAAGAAGGCTGAGAACAGGAAATGGAGGGAATACTTACACGTGCGTCCACATTAGTTCCCTTCTCAATTACACAATATCAAATACAACTACAGCTTTAAACACGAATCGGGGTTATTGAACACAGTTACTACTAGTCGGTGTAAGGATGACAATATCCCTTTTTCATCTTTAAATAAATAATCTCCCTCTCAGTGGGGAGATTGTTTCCATAAACCTCATTCGAGTCATAACATTATACTTTGTGCAGTGGTCTAGAGGGAAGACTAAGAAATATTTTCTTGAGGCAGGATGACTTGCTATTTTTAAGAAAGGAATACATTTCCCTACCTCACAAGCACGGATCGTGTTTTGAAGGTGAAATCTCCCAGGATGGCACTCACAGGTGACCTCCCAGGTGGTCAGGAGACCCACGGCACAGGTGTGAGCACTGGCCTGCAGCAGGGGCCAGCAGGGCCCCATGGGGTCCCTGAGGTGTGAGAGTGAGTGTGAGTGTGAGTGTGAGGAGAGGACGGCCCAGGGTGGGGAGGGCAGAGAGGAGCTGCCGTGGTCCCCTCAGCTGGGGACAGCGGGGGGCGTGTCTCAGGTACCAGACCCTGGTCCCCTCTCCACTGTCTCTCAGACCAAACTCCAGGAGTGAGTCAGGGGTCAGTCTGTCTGTGCACATGAGTCACCACAGGGCTCACGGTCACCTCCAAGGACAAGGCCTCCAGCATTTTGTACGCGAACTCACTTCACTGCACCCTCAGCACCCCAAGGGTGACAGCCAGTGTATTTGTCCGGGACAGCAGATAAAAAGTGCTGTCTTGCCAAATGTAAAATTTTACAGTACTATAAAATTAAAAGGCTTCTCTCCTGATACTGACACTTGGGGAAACTGAACGGCTTTGACCACGTGAGAAAACAACCCTGACATAAACCGTTAGAGACCCAGCCAGATGCGAACCCTGTCCAGTCCCCTCATGCCAATGCCCCTTTGACATGGGATGCTGTACCCCCTGCCAGGGAGGGAGCTGTGGGCGGGTCCCCGTGTTACCCACAGACAGTCCCGTGTGTCACTGGAAACACAGGTGCTGACACGTGAGGACCTGAGTACGCTTCACAGCAGACTCTTGGAGGACGGTGCTCCGGTAACAGAGAAGAGGACGGTGACAGGGGTCCTGGGGTGGGGGAAGAGGGGACATGGGGCCCACAGAGGGCGGGGCAAGGAAAGGACCCAACGCTCAGGCTCTGGTTCGGCAACCTGGACTGAAGTCTTGATTCGTCATCACTGTCTGGGGGCTCTGGGAAAATTATAACCTCCCAATGACGGTCCCCTGCCCATCAGACAGGGGAGGGGCTGGGCCTTCAGCACAGGAATGGCGTGGGGTTATTCCGATGTCGGGTTATTGTGACGTCAGGTGAGGGTGCATATGAAACACTCCCCAAGGTTCACCACCCTTTAAGTCACAGGTGGCAAACACAAGGCCCATGGGCCGAATCCGGCCCCCCACCTTGTTTTATCCCGACCAGCACCTCGTTTCTACCCTGTTGCAGCCCCAAGCTCCTTGCCCCTAGTTAAGCAGTAGTTACATTTATACAGTCCTAAAATTACATTCGGCCCTTTGATGGCAGCCTCGAGGCTGATGTGGCCCCCGGTGAAAATGAGTTTGACACCCCTGCATTAAGTTCTTAGAAGCAGCTATCTGGTTAACAAGCTACACATGTAGGGTGATATTCATCCTGTGGACACCAGGGGGCACTGTGGGTCCTGGTTTGGGGAACTTAAAGGTTAGGTGCCCATGGCTGGGCTCGAGTGCAAAGGGCATGACTGAGGCTGCTTTGAAGACACTTCTATTGGATAAAATCAACTCTCAACAATGAAACCAACACCTGGACCTTCTTCTGACCTCAGGAAATTACCAGCAGGAGACTGTTAGGCTCAGGACTCAGACCAGAGCTGAGAGAAGTGAGGAACAGACAACAGATTTGCATTCATGCTCCTCCCTCTTGAGCTGCAAGCAGAGAGGATAAGACAGGGGCTGGGAGAGGCCAGTGCCAGCTGGGCAGCCTCAGGGCAGAGCTGCTGGAAGCCACTCCCACCATGGACTGGGCTCCCTTCTACCTCCTGCCCTTGGTTTTCTCCCCAGGTCAGTGCATCCCTGGGCACTTCGAGACCCTAAAGCCCGATGTTCCCCTCCAAACACAGTTTTCAGGGGAACCTGTCCAGTCTGGATGCATTGGGCATCATCCCTGTGTTTTATGTCTGCAGGTCTCTGTGCTGCACCTACGCTGACCCAGCCCCCGTCTGCTTCTGCCTCCCTGGGAGCCTCGGCCAAGCTCACCTGCACCCTCAGCAGTGAGCACAGCACCTACACCATTACATGGCACCAGCAGCAGCCAGGGAAGGCCCCTCGGTATTTGATGTACCTTCAGAGTAGCGGAAGCCACAGCAAGGGGGACGGGATCCCCGATCGCTTCTCAGGCTCCAGCTCCGGGGCCAACCGCTACTTGACCATCTCCAACCTCCAGTCTGAGGACGAGGCTGACTATTACTGTGCAACAGGGGACAGCAGTGGTAATGCCACAGTGACACAGGCCAACGGGGAAGTGAGACTCAAACCCCCTGCCCCATCTGCGTCACACTCTCCTCCAGCCCAAACAGGACCGGAGACAAAGCCATGAGCACCTCTGGCCCAGGCCCCCAGATCTCAGATCCTCAGGTGGCCTCTTCCTCACCTTCAGGCAGCTGTGCGGAGGGAGGGACAGCAGTGGGTTCAGTCTCACAGGACGGGGCTGAGCTGGTGTTTCCAGGGCCTGCCTGTGAGTCACAGACAAGGGCATGAGTGGAAGGACCACAGGCCAGGACACAAAATCACAGAAGCCTCAGAGACACGAGGCCTGTCCACGGAGAGGACGGAGCAGAGGGGTCAGGGCAGAGGTCTCCCTGGAAAGAGCACAGACGGGGGGAGAGGGGGGCAGAGTCACCAGAAAGCTAAAAGCAACAACAAACGCCTCTCCACTTTCAAGTCCTTACCCAGTGAAAGTATCTTTCAAAAAAGGAAACAAAGAAAGACTTTCTCAGATGTACACACACTTAGAGAGCAGACACCTGCAGACGCTCCGGACCAGAAAGAGCAGAGGACCCGCCCGAGTCACAGAGAAATGGGAATCTTCACAGAGAAATGAACGGCATCTGGTCTCGTTACCACGAGGAATAATATGAAACGTTTTGTCATGTTAAATTCCGTAAAAGATATCACTATTTAATGCAAAAACACTGTAGCAATGTTATGTTGTGGTTCATAATATATGATAAAGCTATGACAATGTTACCTCTAAGGTTTGAGAGGAAGAGGAACCTGTTATGATAAACTCAGGTGGCTCACTCACACCTACATCAGGTCCGATGTGACACTTCCTCACAAGTTCATAACTTCAGCAGCAGGAGTGATGTGTGGTCAGAATTCTCTGAATCCCGAGAGAAGGTCCCGGGTGACTTCCTGTGCAAACCGGAAGGGAAGCAGCAGCCCCTGTGTAGTGACGGTCCTGGGGTGTCACCTGCTCACTCACCTCGCTGACACAGGACAGGGGTCACAGTGCAGTGGCTCCTCCCTCCCTGGGTCCCCTTCAGCTTCTCTGACTCCTGGGCCAGGTGTGTGCGCACAGTGTGACGTCAGTCCTGCCCCTCATCCCTTAATGTTGCAGATTCAGGTCACATTGGGCCCACCTGGTTTGGACCATAACCACCCTAGTGTCTCACTGTCCTTCCTGCCAGACAGACAGACCCTCCCCCCAGGGCACGGACCCTGCTGTCCCCACACTCACTTCCTCCTACTTTTCCTCTTCCCACCCTGATGGCAGCTCCAGGGTCCCCTCCAGAGAGACCCCTCCAGCCTCTCTCCACACAGGACCTGCCTGTCCATTCTCGTCTGATCTCAACTAATTCTCTGAATACTACAACAGCTACACAGTTATTCCCTTGTAGTTACTTTTATTGATTGCTGAATTGATTGCTTTCTGATAATTATTTTCCTCATTAGTCAGGAGAGTTTGTTTAATGCAAACACACACAGGACAATAAGAGACGTGGGCAGACAGGGCCTCTTTTCCTCCTGCAGCAACAAGTCCGAGGTCCACTGGTTGTTCCGCAGACACTCCCTAGCCCTGTGAGCCCTCACGTCTCTCGCTTTCTTACCAACATCTCCCCAGTGCAGGCTCTGCTCTCACCCTTGTTGCACACGGACCTCAGCGTGGCCGCTGCAGCTCAGCTGTCACACCCAGGGCCAAGGGGACAGGAGCTGCACAAATCTAGTCTGTTTCATTCCTTCACAAGAGCTCAAGTTGTTAGGGAAAAACCCAGCTGAGTGACACACCCTTGGGTCAACGTGGAGCCACAAGTTCAACGCCGGCCAAGAGGGACCCAGGAAGAGCAATCGTCTGGCTGTTGAGTTGGGAAGGGAGACAAGGCACAGGTAGAAGGTGGCAGTGACTGTTTTGTGTCACCCACACCAGCGTGTCCGCTCTGTGCCCCCATGTGCACACTGGCATCCGTGAGGCAGGACTGGTCCCACTCACACGTCTCACCCAGGACGCAGTGTCTGGCAGACACAGAGGGAATGAATCACTGCTTGCTGGGTGAGCGTCTCCTGTCTCAGTCTTTGGGGCAATTGCCACCAGCGCCCTATTTTCAACCTGCACTAGCAGTGGGCATCAGTGAGAGGCAGCACCTAAGTCCTGTGTCCCCCACGCAAGCCCCAGAATCTAACCACAACCCCAGGATATGACACAGATGCTTCAGGCAGGCCCCACACTCTCCTCCCCACTATGAACTTCTTTGTACTTTTATGGGTGATCTGAGTCACTCGTGCCGGGTCTTCAGGACGGCGGTGCTTTTGACAGAACAGCAATCCCCGCCTCCGACCCTCAGTCCACAGGTTACCACCTGAGCAGTGGGTTCAGACTCTGCACCTGGACAGAGCATACACCTGTTCCCCCTACAGCCAGTGTGGGTGGCCACCAGGGGGCAGCAGAGACCACTTGGCAAAGCCTCCTGGAGACTGGGAGGGCCTGGGCATGAGGAATTATGCCATGCAGGGGGAGTATTCTAATTTCTTTTTTGAACCATCCACCCCTTTAGTAATAATGAAAATAATTTAATTGTGGTAAGCAGGGCGTTATAACCACCACTCACACTGTAGAAAGAGTAGTAGGTTTCCTGTAGTATCACCTTTGGCACAGCTGTTGTAGCATCGTGACTGAGTCTCTCAGATTGGGTTCTTGTAGAATTGGCCTGTTTTATCATCACAGGTCTGGATAATTCACTCCAGTCCAGCCCACCCCATTCATGCTGACACTCTGTGACTGTCACACGTTTTCTAGCACTGGGGCTGACCCTGGCACTGGCACCCACTGGGGACAGTGGAGCACCTAAACCAGTCTCTAGAGCTGTAACCGAGTAGAAACTCACAGCATCTCAGGGACTCCAAGATCTCCACGTGCCCTAAACAAGGTGGGAGTGTCATTCAGGCTCTGATGCTCATGCACTGTCACTGGGATGGGACCCTGCTTGGACCTCAGGCTCATACTATGATAGCCACAGTTAACAAACGCTCTATTGTGGGTTCAGAACATGCAGACAGATGTCACCTCTGAGCTCAGCTGTGGCCAGGCCCACCCAGGTGGAATGCCATGAGACAGTCTGGTATAGAGATGTCAGCCCCTCACCATGGCACCAGAGATGAACCAGAATCCCCTGGTAGTGAGGTGGCATCTGCAGGGACCACCCTCCATTCCCTGAGTCTCTCAGGCTCAGCCCCCACCAGGGACCACACAGCTCCTCAGGCAGCACCCCTGAGCCCTGGCTGATTTGCATACCCAGCAGCTCTCCCTCCAGCAAGGGGATAAGAGAGGCCTGGGAGGACAGCAGCCCAGCCTGGGGCCTCAGGGAGCGGAACTGGGGCACCTCCACCATGGCCTGGACCCCTCTCCTCCTCGGCCTCCTCGCTCACTGCACAGGTGCTGGTCCTGGTTCCCACCCTCCCCCAGCCCCAGGGAACTGGACAGGCCTGACCCTAACTCTGAGCTCAGCAGGGCACGGTCTGGGGACCCAATGCCCCTGACTCTGCTGCAGGATGAGGGGATGATGGTCCTGTACCCTCCACTGTGCTCTCTGGCTCTGAGTGAGCCTGATGGGCTGCACCTGCCAGGAGAACGGGACAGGAGGGTCCTCATTTCCTCACAGGCTGCATGGGTCAGCGGGATCCGTGGGACACGTGGGCTGAGACTGATGGCCCAGAGAACACCTGTAGATATCTCCAAGAAGGGCAGGGTAGAATTTCCTGGGAAGGGATCCTTCATCCTTAAACCCACTTCTCCTCTTCTGTCTTGCAGGTTCTGTGTCCTCCTATGTGCTGACACAGCCATCCTCAGTGTCCGTGCAACTGGGACAGACGGCCAGGATCACCTGTGGGGGAGACAGCATTGAACGTAAAAGTGTTTACTGGTACCAGCAGAAGCCCAACCAGGCCCCGGTAACAGTCATCTACAATGATAAGAACCGGCCCTCGGGGATCCCTGACCGATTCTCAGGTGCCAACTCAGGGAACACAGCCACCCTGACCATCAGTGGGGCCCAGGCCCAGGACGAGGCTGACTATTACTGTCAGGTGCGGGACAGCAATAGTAAAACTCACAGTGACACAGGCAGACGGGGAAGTGGGACAAAAACCTCAGTGTGAGTCACACTCCCCTCAGGTCCCACGAGCACTGCAGACAAACGCACGAGCAGCTTGGGCCCAGGCCCCATTTCTCAGGTCTCCCAGTGTCCCCTCCTCCCAGCCTCAGGCAGCTGTGCAGAGGGTGGGACACGAGTGGATTCAGGGCAGCAGGACCAGGCTGGCCTGCTGGGTCTGTGCCACAGAATCCATTCTGACAAGAGGGCCTCACAAAAGGACAGTCTGCTTGCGTCCTGTGTCCAGAGGTAACAGTTCTTAAATAGCTACATCATAGTGACTGGGCTGCTCTTATGAAACACTCCGGATTCCTCCCCAGAGCTCCCAGCTCAGCTGAGCTCCACAGGCCCCAAGCTCCGTGGCTGCCCAGGACTCTGAGTGGGGCCAACCAGTGTCTGTGCACCCGGCACCCCTGCTGGAGCCCAGGTGACCACGGCTGCGCCCTCATTAGAAGGTTACCATGAGGCAGAGAATTGCCTCCCTCTGGGTCATTCCTTTCCCCGAATGGGACTCAGTCCCAGTGACCGCCCATTGCCAACATCCAGGCCCTGCCTCAGGTCAGAGGGACCTAGCAGCCTCCCGCTGAGTCCCCTGCTGTCACCACTTTGCAGTTCCCAGTTCTTGCCTCTGAGCATCCTTCTAGAGAGAACCCCGACACCTCCCTGAGTGAGGTTCTCCATGTCAGAGGCGGACTCCAGGGCCCAGAGAGGAAATAACAGCTCAGGGGGAGCGTGTGGGAGAGGAGAGGGCCCCACAGAGGTGACACCCTGGGTGTCTGCAAATGTTCCCACGAGACGGCTGAGCGCCCGTGGGAGGAAACCAGCTGAGGCTGAGGAGGGAGCCCCCCAAGGACACAGAGGGGAGGGCACAGGTCAGCACAGCAGCCTGCAGAGCTTGTGCCCAGTCGGCGGGCAGCTCCCAGGTCAGGCGTCAGGTGGACGAGTCAGAAGGTCTGTGTCCCACGGAGGGGAACCTAGTCCCCAACCAATGTCTGTGCTGGTGGCATCTCAGAAAGGCTCAGTGAGAGCAGGTGGACACAAGATGGACCTGTGACCAGGTAAGTCACTGAACCCCAAATGGGAATCCCCGACACAGGGGGACACACCCGTGCACTAGATCCAACAGGAATCAGTCCCGTTGCCTGACACCCTGTCAGACTTTCCTGCGAAGAATCAGGAAAACAGGATGGCTATGAATACAAATCCATTTTATCCAAAAGGGCCCTGGAATTGCCCAGATGACATAATTTGTGGACTAGGACACAGAAAATGTGACTGTGACGTTAATTCCTCCATTCACAAGGGAGGACGAATGATCTGACTTGGCAAGGGAAGACGCAGAGGCCGAAAATGCAAACTGGAAAGCTGGATGGGGGAGCTGTAACACTGGGGACTGAAAACGCCCGGAATGAGACTGACAGCCCGTGAGATGCTCCCAGAGAAAACCCTCAGCACCTGTGTCAGAGCAACAGCATCTGTTCATAATGAAGCAGAAAATCACGCAGACCGAGGTTAGAAAGGGATCCCACCTTCTCTGCAAACACCACCCAGGTGGCTGTTTGTAAAACACTCTTGTCCACCATGTTACTGGGTCTGGCACCTGAGTGAAGCTCAGTCTGATGAGGGCAGGACAGTTCAGCACCAAGACCCTAGTGGCCTAGGACGGAGTCGGGGACAGAACAGGAGGAAGTGAGAGTTTCCGTGGTGCCTGAGACCAGGGCACAAGGTCCCCTGGGATGGACTAAGATGCAGGTGCAGCGGCAGCAGAGCAGGGTGGGCCCGGAACCTGCCTGTGTGACCGTCCCCTCCTAGGACCACACTGGGAGGGTTTCCCTGCTCTCCACCTGCCACTCACAGCTCAGTGACAGTCACCACAGGAAGGCACCATCTGTCCATCACAGGGGACCTGCTCTTTCAGGTCCTCACCTGCCACCCAGACCTCCATGCTGCCCACAGTGGACAGGTCAGAGGACACGCCCTGAGGTCAACGCCCGTGCAGGTCAGGCTGGAGTCTCTGCAGAACCAGGTCCCCTCCCAGGATGGGGAGTCACGTTCGGGGCCGGCTCTAGTGGGAAAGTGGGGTGAGATGACTCACACCAGAGATCTCCACTCTCTGCAGCCGTGTGAGTGGCGGTCCTGCTGGGCCGTCCAGTGTGGTCTCTGCTGAGGACCAGGGATGTGTCCCCGAGACCAGAGACCCAGGGAGCGTGTCACAGCCTGCTGATGTGCCTCCGTGACCTGTGCAAAGGGCATGGTGTACGTGGTCCTGCACACCTCTGTGTGCACACGTGCGTGCACTTTGGTGCAGCCAAGGAGTCTCTCGATGACAAATGTCCCAGACTCTCTGTTTCTCGGATGTCCTCTGTACACCATTCTGTTGTCCTTGCTTCCCATTAAGTATAAGGACTAAGGATATCAATAAGAGCAGGAGGAGTAGCATTCTTCTGTGTTTAAACCATGTCACCACATTCGCAGCACTTTAAATTGTTAATTAAATTGTTCAGTCTCAAATACGTGATGAAGAAGCCTCTCGTCATCTCCTCTCCTCACAGACAGGGAAGCTGAGGTGGGCAGCAGCCTTGTCTGAGGTCCCCACCAGAAAGGGGCGGACCCGGCAGCAAACCAGGGGTACAGCCCCGGAGTCCCCCATCCTCGCCTCCATCCATGGCCTCTCATTGGGCTCTAAAACTAAGATCGGCTTTCCCTTCAAATGCCAGCGAGTTCTTTTCCTTTCTGTAAAGCCAGTGACTGGTATTGGGACTGCAAAGTGCAGCCAGCCCTGGTTTCCTGCCCGGGAAACACAGAGATGACTGTAAATTTCACAGGGTCCACATTTAAAAGATGAGATGAGACAATTGGAATTAGTTTTCATAATGTATTTTGCTTAATTCAGGTGGATGCGGGGGTGTGGGGAGTGGTGGGGGGAATGGAGGTAACTGTACTTGAACAACAATAGAGAAAGAAAAAAGATTTGATTATGTTGTGGTGGGTCCATTTCTACATTCTCGTTTCCGTTCCATTGCTCAACATGTTTATTCTTTACAAATTGCACCCTATCTTGATTAGTCCTAAGACTATAGGAAATAAATATGTTTCCTTAAGTTTATTCTTTAGTTTGGATAGCCTAGTTCCTCTGTCTTTCCATGTGAGTTTTAAAATGTTTATGTTTATAGCCACAAAAAATATGCGGGGATTTTTATTTGCACTTTGTTAAATCTTTAGGCCAGTTTGTGGAGAATTAACATTTTTCCTATGCTGAGTCTTCTAATCCATAAACACACTGTGCTTCTCTATCCATTTAGATCTTTTATTCATTTCATGAACACATAATAGTTTTCAGCATAAAATTCTTTACCAGTTTATTGATTTATACCTAACAATTTCATTTGTTTGAAACTACAACAAATTAAAAAGCTTCCGCATGGCTAAAGAAACCATCCTCAAAATGAAAAGGGAACTGGCCGTATGGAGAAGGTATTTGCCAGACACATTGGACAAGGGTTTGATCTCCAAGATGTACGAGTAACCCATACAACTCAACACCAGGCAGGAGGACAATCCAATCGGAAAGTGGACAAAAGGCCTGAACAGACACTTCTCCAAGGGGGACACACAGATGGACCAAGACACATGAAAAGACGCTCAGCATCACTAGCCATCAGAGAGATGCAAATTAAAACCACAATGAGACACCAGTTCACACCCGTCAGTATGGCCGTCGTAAACAAATCAAGGAACAACAAGTTCTTGGGAGGTTGTGCAGACAAGGGAACCCTCGTGCGCTGATGGTGGGAATGCACACTGGTGCAGCCACTGTGAGAAATGATATGCAATTTCCTGGAAAAAACTAAAACTGGAACTGCCTTTTGGCCCAGCAATTCACTGCTGAAACTATACCCTAAGAATCCTGAAATACCAATTGAAAAGAAGTTATGCACCCCAATGTTCATAGCAGTGCTATCTATGATAGTCAAGTGCTGGAAAGATCCAGTGCCCATCAGTAAACAAGTGGATCAACACACTGTGGTACTTTCACACAATGGAATACTATGCAGCAGAAAGAAAGAAGGAACTCCTACCTTTTGAGACATGGGTAGAACTGCAGAATATTATGCTAAGTGAAATAAGCCAGTCAGTAAACTAAAAATACCCCGTGATCTCACCTATAAGACGAACCTAAGGAACAAAAGTAACTAATGAGAAAATAGAACCACAGGCACAGAGACCTGGAGCACACTGACCGGGACCAGAGGGGAGGGGGCGGAGACAACGGTGGAAAGAAGGGGTGGGGACTAGTCAGAGAACAAGTGTGAATGACCCACGGACATGGACAACAGTGTGGGGACTGACTGTGGGAGTGGCAGGAGGGCTGGGTGCAGCAGGACAGAGCGGGGGAAACTGGGACAACTGTAATAGAATAACAACAACAAAAAATGTTAAATGAAGAATAAAGAAAATATTTCAGTGTAAATTAGATATAAAACTATTGATATATTTTACTTTGTTTTTAAACTGGCTTTGAAACCTGCTGTGTCTTTCAGAACGACAGCACATCTCTCTGGGGACGACCCACATTTCACGCTCAACAGCTGTGATGACTTGTTGCCACCACATTGGACAGAGCAGGTTAGAGGGATGAGGTGTCCTTGGGTAACTGTCCCTGCAGTGCATACGACAGACACCAGGGGGCGATGGAGGGTCTCATGACACAGAGGCCTCATTAGGCAGGAAAAGCTGCTCCACTCCCCACCAACCCAAGAAGGCTGAGAACAGGAAATGGAGGGAATACTTACACGTGCGTCCACATTAGTTCCCTTCTCAATTACACAATATCAAATACAACTACAGCTTTAAACTCGAATCGGGGTTATTGAACACTGTTACTACTAGTCGGTGTAAGGATGACAATATCCCTTTTTCATCTTTAAATAAATAATCTCCCTCTCAGTGGGGAGATTGTTTCCACAAACCTCATTCGAGTCATAACATTATAGTTTGTGCAGTGGTCTAGAGGGAAGACTAAGAAATATTTTCTTGAGGCAGGATGACTTGCTATTTTTAAGAAAGGAATACGTTTCCCTACCTCACAAGCACGGATCGTGTTTTGAAGGTGAAATCTCCCAGGATGGCACTCACAGGGACCTCCCAGGTGGTCAGGAGACCCACGGCACAGGTGTGAGCACTGGCCTGCAGCAGGGGCCAGCAGGGCCCCATGGGGTCCCTGAGGTGTGAGTGTGAGTATGAGTGTGAGGAGAGGAGAGGACGGCCCAGGGTGGGAAGGGCAGAGAGGAGCTGCCGTGGTCCCCTCAGCTGGGGACAGCGGGGGGCGTGTCTCAGGTACCAGACCCTGGTCCCCTCTCCACTGTCTCTCAGACCAAACTCCAGGAGTGAGTCAGGGGTCAGTCTGTCTGTGCACATGAGCCACCACAGGGCTGCACTGTCACCTCCAAGGACAAGGCCTCCAGCATTTTGTACGCGAACTCTCTTCACTGCACCCTCAGCACCGCAAGGGTGACAGCCAGTGTATTTGTCCGGGACAGCAGGTAAAAAGTGCTGTCTTGCCAAATATGAAATTTCACAGTTTTATAAAACTGAAAGGCTTGTGTTCTGATACTCACACTGTTCTAAATGCAACAGTTTTGACCACGTGAGAAAACAACCCTGATGGAAACCACAAGAGACCCGGCCTGACGAGAACCCTGTCCAGTCACCTGATGCCAATGCCCCATTAACACAGGACCCTGTGCCCTCTGCCAGGAAGGGGCCTCCAGGAGGGTCCCTGAGTTTCCCACAGACAGTCCCGCGTACCACTGGGAAACGCAGGTGCTGACATGTGAGGACCTGAGCTCTTCAGAGTAGATCCCAGGAGGATGGCTCTGGGAGAACAGAGTAGAGGGCGGTGACAGGGGTCCTGAGGTGGGGGTATCAGGGACACGGGGCCCAGAGAGGGGCGGGGCAAGGAGAGGACCCAACACTCAGACTCTGGGTCGGCCTCCTGGAGTGAAGTATTCATTTATAATCACTGTCTGGGGGGCTCTGGGAAAATCACAACCTCAGAACAACAGCCCCCTGCCCATCAGACAGGGGAGGGGCTGGGCCTTCAGCACAGGGATGAGGTGAGGTTATTCTGAATTCGGGTTACTATGACGTCAGGCGAGGGTGCATATAAAACACTTCCCAAGGTTCACCACCCTTTAAGTCACAGGTGGCAAACACAAGGCCTGTGGGCCGAATCCGGCCTTCCAGCTCGTTTTATCCGGCCCCCCACCTCATTTCTACCCAGCAGCAGCACCAAATTCCTTGCCCCTAGTTAAGCAGTACTTACATTTACACAGTCCTAAAATTACATTCGGCCCTTTGATGGCAGCCTCGAGGCTGATGCGGCCCCCGGTGAAAATGAGTTTGACACCCCTGCATTAAGTTCTTAGAAGTAGCTATCTGGTTAACAAGCTACACATGTAGGGTGATATTCATCCTGTGGACACCAGGGGGCACTGTGGGTCCTGGTTTGGGGAACTTAAAGGTTAGGTGCCCATGGCTGGGCTCAAGTGCAAAGGGCGTGACTGAGGCTGCTTTGAAGACACTTCTATTGGATAAAATCAACTCTCAACAATGAAACCAACACCTGGACCTTCTTCTGACTTCAGGAAATTACGAGCAGGAGACTGTTAGGCTCAGGACTCAGACCAGAGCTGAGAGAGTTGAGGAACAGACAACAGATTTGCATTCAATGCTCCTCCCTCTTGAGCTGCAAGCAGAGAGGATAAGACAGGGGCTGGGAGAGGCCAGAGCCAGCTGGGCAGCCTCAGGGCAGAGCTGCTGGAAGCCACTCCCACCATGGACTGGGCTCCCTTCTACCTCCTGCCCCTGATTTTCTCCACAGGTTAGAGCATCCCTGGGCACTTCGAGGCCCTAAAGCCCGATGTTCCCCTCCAAACACAGTTTTCAGGGGAACCTGTCGAGTCTGGATGCATTGGGCATCATCCCTGTGTTTTATGTCTGCAGGTCTCTGTGCTGCACCTACTCTGACCCAGCCCCCGTCTGCTTCTGCCTCCCTGGGAGCCTCGGCCAAGCTCACCTGCACCCTCAGCAGTGAGCACAGCGGCTACAACATTGCATGGCACCAGCAGCAGCCAGGGAAGGCCCCTCGGTATTTGATGTACCTTCAGAGTAGCGGAAGCTACAACAAGGGGGATGGGATCCCCGATCGGTTCTCGGGCTCCAGCTCTGGGGCCAACCGCTACTTGACCATCTCCAACCTCCAGTCTGAGGATGAGGCTGAGTATATCTGTGGTGCAGACTATAGTATTGGTGGCCAATATGGTTAAGCCACAGTGACACAGATGAAGGGGAAGTGAGACCAAAACCCTCCTCCTCCTCTCCCACCTCCCCACGGGTTCTGAGTGATGTGCTCCCTCTCCCTCCCCAGGACCCTGAGACCCTGACTTTATTGGTTGACAGTCCTATTATCCTGCTCCTCCTCCTGGGGACACCCCTAAGGAGAGGCAGATGCAACTCACAATCTAGGTCTTTTTGACAACACAGCATTCTTTGGGTTTCTTCAAACAAGCCTGTGGGGGCGACGCTGGGAGAGACCCGTCCAGCCAGAAGGGAAAAGGCCCTAAGAGACAGGCTGGGCTGAGATGATCGTGTCCCCAGGTGCCATTGAGCCCTCTTCTCCAACTGAGGTCTGATTAGGGAAGAAATGTAGAGATTGGTGTTTCGGCAGCAACCATGGAAGTCACAGCAGCGAATGTCTACACTCTGAGTGGACACGGTTTATGACAGGGGTCCTGTCAGGACTGAGGTTTGGCAGGAGCAGCACTTGTCCCTCAGCAGAGGCAGGACAGACACCTGACCCCACGGTGGGAGCAGAGCTGGGTCCGGGAGGGAAGCGGGTGCCTGTTGGGTGGTCAGTGGCTGGACCTGTGTGGGCCACGGGCTGGCTCCTCCAGCTGTGCTGGATCCTAGCCCCTGGTGCCAGGAAGGGCTCCACATCTGCCCAGAGGACCTTACAGGGGACTGTCGTGCAGGGCCACGTCCACTGGGACAGCAGCAGAGCATGGTGGGCGGGGACCCTGACAGGAAAATATGTTGGCCCCCTACATCTCAGCTCTGTGGCTGCTCCATTTCAAAAACATTTCGGGGGGCAAGTTTTCTGGACATGCTCATTTCCTCCACATCTCTTCTGGAAACTGAAACACCACCCTTTCCTCACACGGCCACTGCTTGAGCCGTCACGGAGCAGCCCGTCATGCACAGTGACTGCAGGACACTGACGCGAGCTGGGATTTCAGGGCTGTGTCCCTGAATGTCAGGCTGGCCCCCAGGGACTGATTCGCTGATGAAAATCCAGGAGCGGCCTGTGGCCTGTGTGACCTCAAGGGGCAGGAGGGAAAAAGGGGGCTGGTCTCCAGGGAGGGAGTGGACAGGGGGCAGAATAAGCAGGAGGACACGGACTCAGGCTGAGTCCTGCAGTGACCTCGGTCAGGCAAGAGGGCTGAAGTCACAGGATCACAGAGCCATCTCCATCCTCCCCTCTGCAGTCAAGTGTTGTTCTCTGCAAGGGACACAGAGAGTTTGTCCCCAACAAGGCTCCCATAGACCCTTTACTGGGTGGAGTGTCCTCCACCACCCACACTCAGGACAGCGCGTCGGGAGGACCGTGGGGAATGAAGTCCCAACCCGAGTGTGGACCACACCTCGTCCAGGTCCACCCTGGGCCTGTGGTGCTGGTTACATGGAAGAAAGTCAGCAGTGACCTCGATGGACAGACAGAGGGACAACCTGTGTTAGTGATGACAGGGAGTGCAGAGGGAGCAGACACAGGTCACCTCCTGCTGTGCTCAGATGGTGACCAGCCAGTGAGGGAGCTGCCACTTCACATTCCAGTTCAGAGGGACAAAGGGCCCCGGACAGGGCATTTCCGGTGGTCAAGGTTGTGCAAGGGGTGGAGCTCAGTGAGGCCACTGTCAGCACTCTCATTGGGGATCACCGAACGGTGTGAAGGACAAGTGTCAGTGTCCCCCTGAGTTGTTCCACACATGGATTCACAGACCCCAGAGCATTCCGGGACTAGGAGTCAGCATTCATGTCAAAGGAATTAGTTTCTGTGCCGTTAGCAGGGTCTTGAGAGTGGACATTACGTAGGGTCACTGTCACAGGAGGGGAATCTGTCATACCGGAAGAGCTGTTGACAATTAAACCCAGGGAGCTGCCGAAACCGTTCTCAGAATCCGCCCCTGGAGACAGTTTAGCGGACATGGCTGAGAGTGCGCTCAGGGGGCGTCCTCTCCCTGCTGTCTGCTCCCGGGGCGCTTCTCCCCGCCGGTTGCAGGTTGCATCCTGTTGAATTCTGCCAGCACATCTTCGCCCCCTGCTGTGCGCTCCTTTCCGCCCCACCCCCACACACATTCTTTCCTCACTGTTCTTTCTGCTCCAGTGTGTGAGTCTGTGAACGCACATGGATGTGTTTGCCTGGCTTTACCCCTTCAAAACAGCAAAACTGATGCTTTGAGTCCGTCACTGACTTAGGTGTAAGTTCTGCAGAGGTCGTTGCTGTGACGGCCTGGCAGGTCAGCATGACGCCCGCCCCCTCGGGCCACCTCTCCTTGCAGTGTGTTCTCTGATTGTTCCAGACTCCTGGACACAGACTCAGGGAGAGTCTGCCCGCCCCGCACCGTGTCTTCACCGGCCGATGTTTAACAGTTCCGTCAGGGCCCATAAAGCCCACAGGTCCCTCGGCAGTCAGAGCCTCTCCCCACCCCGCCCCTGACCACTACTGATCCGTCGTCTGTCCTTAGAAGCGGCTCTTCACGCAGAAGTCGCACAAATGAGGTCGTACAACACAAGGCAGCCCTGGGGTTCCGGTTTCTCTCACTCCACAGAGTCACCTGAGGTCCGTCCTGTTGTTGTGGGTTAACAGTTCTTTCCGTTTTCGTTGCAAAGTGGAATTCCACCACACAGGCGAGCCTAAGGGTGCTTATCCATTCCCCAGTTAATGACATTTGGGAGTTTCCGCTTTCCACTCTTTGGCAGCTTCACATAAAACCTTTCCAGCCTTTCACAGGGGTTTGTTTGGACGTTCGTTTTCCTTTCACTCAGGTAAACGCCTGGGAGTGGAATTGCTGCATCGTTGCTGAGTGTGTGTTTCGTTTCACGTGACTTTACAGCAGGTGCAGATTCACGCATCCACCGCAGCGGCGAGGACACAGAACGTTCCACCAGCACGGGATCCCTCCCGTTGTCCTTCTGTATCAACACCCACTTCCTCCCTCTGAGACCAGCGCCCCTCTGCACTCGCTAATTCATTCTAAAGACAAGGTTTCTAAAATCTTGTCTTTGCGGAAATGATGTATAGAAATAAAGATGAAGCCATACTTATTTAGCCTTTTGGGGTTGCCATTTTTCACTCCACCCTGTAGGACCCTCAAAATTGCCGTTGCATGAGAGTCTCCTGCTTTCACTGCTGAGCAGAGTCCCACCGCCCAGGCGGACCAAAGTCTGTTTAACCGTCACTGAGGCAGGGCGTCTGGATTGCGCCCACTGGGCAACATTACGCCCACAGCTGCTATGAGCATCATCGTGTAGCTTTGTTAGCATTTGTACTTAGATATTAACACAGGAAGGGAGCGAAGGAAATCAGACATTATGAAGCATAGGACACTGGGAAGCTGAATCAAACATTGGGCCTGCCTCACTAGGAAGCTATAGCTTCGCACACTCCCTAGGGGACATTTAATCCCAAAGCGGCAGGAAGGATACTTACTGGTCATTACCCAGAAAGGAATACAAACAGCAGAAGAAATTCCTCTGCTGGATGCTTGCCAAGTAGAGGCCAGGATGGTGCAGGGGAAGGTCTTACTTTGAGGCACGCTCAGTAGGTACTGAGATGTGACCATAAGGGGGAAGTGTCTAGCCTGGGGATAGGCTCGGATTGGATAAGGGACGTGGAGCCCTGGGAGATCTAGGAAATGGATTGGTTAGGGGGAGGACCCAGCAAGAGCCCACGAAAGACTGGGAAGTTGATTGGTTAGTTCAAAAGGCTACTTGGTCTTTCCCAAGCCTGAGTTAACATAAACCCAGCTTAACAAAGAAGTTCTTTCCCTACAGCAACAACTCGAGCCCAGCAGCCATCGGTAGCTGCCAGCTGTGCAGATTCCAAATATGGGTCTGGGCACACACCTGCCAGAGTGCACCAGAAACACAGACGAAGCCAGCTGGACGAGGACAGCGGAAAAGACTGGACAGAACCAATAGCGCACAAATTTTGGACCTTGGCATTTGTTTTGGGCCTGAGGAAGACGAGACTGGACTTTTTCCATAGCGGGCTGGACAACGATCGGACATTGGAAACCTGAGGGCCATCTTCTATTTCCAGCCCCATAAATCTTACTCTGAAACCACAGCTTCCCTTATGTGGGTCTCTGGGATGCTTCCCTTGCAGCTCTGTGAAGGAACCCCATTTCCACCAGCAAAAGCTTCTCTGGGAACCTAAGTTGTCACTTCTCTGAAATAAGTGCCCAGGAGCACAACTGCTTGGCAGTGCAGCAGTTGCAGCTTTAGTGTTTCGAGCAGCTGCAAACCCTTCCCGGAGCGACTGTGCCGCCACATGTTCCCCTAGCTGTGCACGAGCGACCCATGTCTCCAAATGCACATTCACCGGATACGTGGTTTCCAATATTTCCTCTGTTTCTTGTTTTTTTGTTTTTTTTTTAAATCCCTTTAGAATTATTTGCGAAGCAAAAGATACTTTGATGAGGTTCAGTGTATTCATCATTCTCTTTACAAATCAAGCTCTGGCATCATCAAAAAACTCTTGCCTAGCCCTGGATGCCAAAGGGTTCTCAGATGTTTTCTTCCTAAAACATAAGGAAAGGATTGCCTGAGAGGAACATGAGCAATTTCTCCATATCTGATCGGGGAACTCTGGCCATCCCTACACTGGCATGACCACCGTCTCCACAAGCTCCTGCTTCAGTCACTCCCTGTCCCTCAGCCCCCACGGGTGACCTCATCACCAGAGGGGAGGGCTGCAGGTGCTCCCCGGGCCCGCAGAGAAGGCCCAGGACTTGGCCTAAAGGGTGTGTGCAGGTGCTGGGTCTGGGGTCAGCACTGTCTCCCTCAACACCGCAGGGTGCCCTGGGGACTCTGGGTGCAGGCCCTATGAATAGGGCCCATGCCGCAGCTCCCCTTAACTGCGCCGTCTTCTACTCAGCAGGGAGACACCCATCAGCCACAAGAAAGAAGGAAGCAGATTTGCATGAGGATCCTTGCCCCCTTCCAGAGGATAAGAGAGACCCTGAGGCCCCACATCTGACTGTGAGCTCAGAGGTAGAGCTTGGGGCAGCTTTACCATGGCCTGGACACTTGACATGCTCTCCCTCCTAATTCTCTGCACAGGTGCTGCCCCCTGGCTCTGCCTGCGAGCTCAATCCCCACAAGACCCTGAGCTGGTCCTTTTCCAAAGCCAGAAGTCAACCCAGGCAAAAGCTCAGGGTAGGACTCCCTGGAAATGGATTCTTTAACGTCAAGCCTTCTCTCCTCTCCTCCCTTACAGGTTCTGTGGCCTCCTACCAGCTGACCCAGCCGTCCTCGGTGTCGGTGGCCTTGGGAGAGACGGCCACAATCACTTGCTCTGGAGATTTGATAGGGAAAAAATATGCATCTTGGTACCAGCAGAAGCCAGGCCAGGCCCCTGTGCTGGTCATTTATAAGTTTAGCGAGCGGCCCTCGGGGACCCCTGACCGGTTCTCTGGCTCCAACTCAGGGAAGATGGTCACCCTGACAATCAGTGGGGCCCAGGCCCAGGACGAGGCTGACTATCACTGTCAGTCATGGGACAGCACTGGTAACACTCACAGTGACACAGGCCAATGGGGAAGTGAGACACAAACCCCTTCCCCATCTGTGTCACACTCTCCTCCAGCCCCAGGCGAAATGTAGCCAAGGTCATGCACAAGTTTGGTCCAGATCCCCAGACCTCAGAACCCACCTGCTCTGTAGAGGGTGGGTCAGGAGTAGACTCGAGGCTGGCAGGATGGGGCTGTCCTGATGTTGTCTGGGTCTGGGTGTGACCTGGGGACCGAGGGCACAGGAAAAAGGAGATCACCACCCATGGTCATTGTCCCTGCATTTCCATATGGTGGTCACGGGGCCACTTCTTCAGCTGCCTGACCTCCCAGACCCCGGTACCCTGCTCAGAGATGTCAGTATGATAACTGCCTGGGGCCAAGAACCCAAGGGCCTGCCTCAGTTAGGGTGACAAAAAGATGACAGCTTTAGAGTCCCTTGGAGGATCCTCAGGCCTTGGAGCAACCTCCTGGGCGCCACCTTCTCCTTCCTCCCAGTCTCCCCTCCCGCACTTCTTCCCGGTCTCCTGCACACGCCATTCTCCACCTCACAGTCTGTGCCCAGGGAACCCTGTCCAAGATGCCAGCTACCCCAAAGATGGTCATCGGGGACTGAGGGGGCCTCTGGACACCCACAGAGCTGTGGTTCTCACCGAAATCCACAATGTCCCCGTCAGCATCCCCAGATAGAGCTGACTGTGCCCCGTGTTTCTTACAGAATGAAGGAGAGTCTGGCACACTGGGAGCATGGGCTCTGAGAGGCAGCGGGAGAGGCAGCGCCGTCCTGAGGGTGACTCCAAGGAAACCGGGGCTGTCGCCTCCTCCTACAAGGTGATCCGGCAGGCACACCACCACGGAGTGAGCCACGCTGTGGCTGCTGCTGCACTTCTGCCCTCGGAATCTGGCATAAGAAACTCTTTTTTATGCCCTCCCCACCCACAAACATACAGGGAATACAATTCTGTGAAACCCAGTTCCACTGATCAACATCGACACTTACTAAGCCATCACAGCCCGCCCCTTGTCACCACAAAACCCACTCCCATCTCCACAACCCACACAATTTTCAAATTGAGGACTATAACGATAGTCCTGTTCCCACCAAATATGATGAAACTATCCCCTGAACAACCACAAACATCCTCAGCCTTTCCCACCAGGAACACAAAACACATTTTCATCTGCTACTGTCTCCCAGTTGATGTGATGTTTTCTAACTTAAATATTGACATGTCAAGTTGACTACTGATAACATGTCTCATGTTAAATAAAAACGGAATGAGACAGGGCAACTTTCCAAAAATAAATGATTACTATGTATCCAAACATATACATTATTAATATAAGACAGAAATACTTGATACTTCTATGGTCCTCATTTCTGCAACTGCCCTGTGGTCAGAGCTGGTATCTGTAATTGCCTTCTCCCCCACCCACTCCATATGCCATCGCGCTCAGCAAATACCTTAGCTAGTCACGATCCTCTGTCGGGTGCGCTGACCACACCTTCGTTCTGGAGGTGTTGGTTTATCATCAGTCCTGCGGAGTTGGGTTGCTGTGATTTTATAACTGGGGTCACAGACACAGGAAGTAATGGAGGGTCCCCTGTGTTCCATCCATCCTCCTGCTTACCCCTGCTGTGTGGAAGGAAACCAATCCTCCCACCCTAGATGACACCCCAATTTTGCCTGATGATTCACTGTCAGGAGGAGTCAGGAGGGGCCATGGAAGAGTCTCATGCATCGTGGGGACCACAAAGTATCGGGGTGAGGAGGAAACGCCTTGCTGGGGGCGCCCTAGGGATGGAAGCGAGCAGTGCTTCTCCCCTGTGCACCCCCTGGTTCCCAGGCACATGACTCCTGCCTGTGGGAGGAGAGACATGGACACACGGGAGCCTCAGTTCCGCCTGCAGCAAGCCCGGACTCCAGTGGGTGTTCACCAGCCCTCTGCTGTCCCGAGTCCATCCCACTTTCTTACCCACATCTCCCCAGCGCAGGCTCTGCTCTCACCCTTGTTGCACACGGACCTCAGCGTGGCCGCTGCAGCTCAGCCGTCACACCCAGGGTCCAGGGGACAGACACTGCGCAAATCTAGTCCGCTCCATTCCTTCACAAGAGCCGAAGTTCTCAGGGAAAATATCCAGCTGAGTGACACGTCCAGTAGTCAGCATGGAGCCAAAATTCAAAAACGGCCAAGAGAGACCAGGGAAGAAGAAACATCTGGCTGTAATGAGGAAGGGAGGCAAGATACAGGTAGGAGGTGGCGGTGACTGTGCTGTGTCACCCACACCAGCGTGTCCGCTGTGTGCCCCCATGTGCACACTGGCATCCCTGAGGCAGGACTGGTCCCGTTCACACGTCTCACCCAGGACGCAGTGTCTGGCAGACACAGTGGGGCTGAATGACTGTTTGCTGGGTGAGTGTCTCCTGTCTCAGTCTTTGAGGCAGATGCCACCAGCGCCCTATTTTCAACCTGCACTAGAGGTGGAATTCAGTGACAGACAGCTTCTGATCCTCTGTGCCCAGAGCCACACCCAGGAACACCACCACCCTAGGGAAATGTCAGAGATGCTTCAGGTGGGCCTGCCTGCTCCTCCTCCCAGTGAATCTTTTCATACTTTTATGGGTGGTCTGACTCCCTTGTGCCTGGTCTTGAGGCCAGCGGTGGTTATGGAGAGAACAGCAATCCCCCTGAGACCTGCAGTCCTGGATCAGGGAGTTACCACCTGAGCAGTGGGTTCACACTCTGCACCTGGACAGAGCACACACCTGCTCCTCCTGCAGCCAGTGTGGGGTGGCCACCAGGGGGCAGCAGAGTCCACCTGGCAAAGCCTCCTGGAGACTGGGAGGGCCTGGGCCTGAGGAATTCTACCATGCAGGGGGAGTATTATAATTTACGTTTTGGTCTCTCTATCCCTTTATTAATAATTAAAATATCATAGTAAAACAGGGAAAATCAATCACCACGTCCCATATTTAAAAAGAGTAGTATGTTTCCTACAGGATCACCTTTGACATGGATGACGGAGCATTCTGACTGATTCTTTCAGATTGGGTTCTTGTAGAATTGGCCTGTTTTACCGTCACAGGTCTGGGTAATTCACTCCTTTCCAGCCCACCCCATTTGTGCTAACACTGCCACACTTCTAGCACTGGAGCTTACCTTAGCACTAGGACACACTGGTGACATAGGGCACAGCCTCTATGACCTGTCCCAGGAGCTGTAACCGACATAGAAACCGATAGCATCTCAGAAGCTCCAAGTGCTGCATGGGCCCTGAGCAAGGGGGGAATGTCATTCAGGCTCTGATGCTCACACACTGTCACTGAGGTGGGACCCTTCTCGGACCTCAGGCTCATATCGCCACCACTACAGTTAATGCTCTATAGTGGGTTCAGAACATGCGGACAGACGTCACCTCTGAGCCCAGCTATGGCCAGGCCATCCCAGGAGTGAGGCAATGCGACAGTCTGGGGTGGAGAGTCTGGCACCAGGAGATGGACCAGAATCCCCTGGGAATGAGGATGGGGTATGTAGGGAACAACCTTCCATTCCCAGGGTCTCTCAGGCTCAGCCCCCATCAGGGACCACACAGCTCCTCAAGCAGCACCCCTGAGCCCTGGCTGATTTGCATACCCAGCAGCTCTCCCTCCAGCAAGGGGATAAGAGAGGCCTGGGAGGACAGCTGCCCAGCCTGGGGCCTCAGGGAGCGGAACTGGGGCACCTTCACCACGGCCTGGACCCCCCTCCTCCTCGGCCTCCTCGCTCACTGCACAGGTGCTGTGCCCAGGCTCCCACCCTCCCCCAGCCCCGGGGACCCCCACAAGCCTCACCCTAACTCTGAGCTCAGCAGGGCACTGTCTGGGGTCCCAATACCCTTGACTCTGCTGCAGGATGTGGGGCTGGGGCTGCTGTACCGTCCACTGTGCTCACTGGTCTGTGTGAGGCTGAGGGGCTGCACCTGCCAGGAGAACGGGACAAGGAGGGTCCTCATTTCCTCACAGGCTGCATGGGTCAGCGGGATCCGTGAGCTAACAGGGCTGACACTGATGGCCCAGAGAACACCTGTAGATGCTCCAGCACGGGCAGGATGGGGTGTCCTGGGAAGGGGTCCTTCTCATCCTAAATCCACCTCTCCTTTCCTCTCTTGCAGGCCATGTGTCCTCCTATGAGCTGACACAGCCACACTCCGTGTCGGTGCAACCAGGACAGACGGCCAGGATCACCTGTGGGGGAGACAACATTGGAAATAAATATGCTTACTGGTACCAGCAGAAGCCTGGCCAGGCCCCTGTAGCTGTCATCTACAGAGATAGCAACCAGCCCTCAGGGATCCCTGACCGATTCTCAGGTGCCAACTCAAGGAACACGGCCACCTTGACCATCAGCGGGGCCCAGGCCCAGGACGAGGCTGACTATTACTGTGCAGCATGGGATGGTAGTACTAATTCTCACGGTGTTGGCCCAGGTCCCATTTCTCAGGTAGCCCCTCCTCCCAGCCTCAGGCAGCTGTGCAGAGGGTGGGTCAGGAGTGGATTCAGGGCTGGCAGGACCAGGCTGGCCTGCTGGGTCTGTGCCACAAAATCAATTCTGAAAGGAGGGCCTGTTAAAAGGACAGCCTGCTTGAGTCCTATGTCCAGAAGTAATGGTCCTACAATTTCTACATGATCGTGACTGGGCGACTCCTTGTGAAACGTTCTGGATGCATCCCCAGAGCTGCCCGCTCCACTGAGCTCCTGAGGCCCGGGCTCCGAGGCCACCCAGGACTCTGAATGGGGCCAACCAGTGTAGCGGACACTGTGAGGTCCCCCTGGTGCCCAGTCAGGTCCCACACGCCCGCCACCTCAGCTGCATGCCCCTGGCTGGTCAGCTCGGCCCTCCCTGGGAAGCAGGATGGTGGCAGGGAACTGACCCTCCGGTTCAGCACTTTCTCTGCGTGTGACTCAGGCCTAGTGACAGCTAGAGGAGAAGAAATGGGTGGGGTTAGTGTACATGATAAATTGTGTTTAATTCTGTTAGTGGAAATATTTCCATATACATCAAATACTAAAATGTCGATAAGTTTACATTATTTCATAATAAATCTTGAAATCTGGTGGGCGTTTCAGACTAGAGCACCTCCTACTGGGACCGCCCACATTTCCCCCTCAGTAGGTGCATGTGGCTTGTGGACATCACGTCGCACAGAGCGGGTCACATGGGTGGCATGTCCTCGTTGGGCTGGGGCAGAGGACAACGTCACTGACCCTGCAGCGCATCCGTGCAGCCATCAGGCCATAAGGAGGGGGGTGGATTCTGTGACCAGAACTTCACTAGGGGAGGGATGTCTGCTCCACTTGCCAACCAACCCGGAAATACTGAGGACAGAACCGGGGGGGGGTCATTATATCACGTGACCACACTACTGTCCTCAAAGACCAGATGCTAAACACAAGCACGATTTCAAACATGATTCTGAACCATCGAGCACACTTTGATTAGTAGTGGAATGAATGACACAGTCTATGTACGTTTGTGAATGGTTGTTGGTACAAGAAACCCCTTCAGTGGGCAGATCATTTCCGTGAACATCAATGTAAGTCGTCAGGTTATATTTTGTGCAGAGATCTAGAGGGAAGGAGGACACTAGATGGACGTTATTGATGTGGGACCACTTGCTATGCCTCACAAAGGGATACATTTGCCTACTTCGCAAGCACAGATCACGGTTTGAAGGTGAAATCTCCCAGGATGGCACTCACCGGTGACCTCCCAGGTGGTCAGGAGACCCACGGCACAGGTGTGAGCACTGGCCTGCAGGAGGGGCCAGCAGGCCCCATGGGGGACCCTGAAGTGTGAGTGTGAGTGTGAGCGTGAGGAGTGGACGCCCCGGGGTGGGGAGAGCACAGAGGAGCTGCTGTGGTCCCCTCAGCTGGGGACAGTGGGGGGTGTGTCTTGGGCGATGGACCCTGTTCCCCTCTCCACTGTCAGACCAAACTCTGAGGAGTGAGTCAGGGGTCTGTCTGTCTGTCTGTCTGTGCACGTGAGTCACCGCAGGGCTGCACCGTCACCTCCAAGGACAACGCCTCCAGCATTTTGTCTGTGAATGTGTCGCATCGAATCCTCAGCAATACTGGCCTGAAAGCACATACATTTGCTCAGGACATTAAGTGAAACACGCTTTCCTGCCCAGGATATTCCAGAAAAATGAAGCTTCTTTTCTTACGGTGACAGTTGTTCAAACCTAGTGGCCTTGACCATGTTGCAAAAGAACCCCGATCTGTCGCAAGGAGCCTCACCAGTAACCTGATTCCCAGTGTCCCACTGGCATCTGACCCTGTCCTGTCTGCCTGTCTGCCGTCAGGAGCAGAGGGAGTGTCCCCATGTTTGTGCACAGACCCGAGACCATGAAGAGCTGAGTTGTCATTAGAACAGACTCCAGAGGACGGACACCGGCACACAGAAGGCAGAGCTGTGACTCAGGGACTCAGGAGGCCAGGACCTGGGACAGGGGAGGGGCAGGATAAGGGAAACGGAAGGAGGCCGGGCAGGGACGGGATTCACAGGTCAGGCTCTGAGGTCCGGCCCCTGGATTGGAGTCTTGACTCAGCATCCCTGCCTGGGGGGATCTGGGAAAGTCACACCCTCACAGTGAGGGCTCCCTGCTCATCGGACAGGAGGAGAGGCTGGGCCTTCAGTACAGGGGTGATGTTGGGTTGTTATGATGTCAGGTGAGGGGTGCGTGGAAAACACTCATCCTCCAGGGTCAGCATCCCCTGGGGGCTCAAAGCAGCCATTCTGACGAGCTACCTACACGTGGAGGACTGTAACCAAATGCAGGCCCAGCTGCCTGCCACTTGGAAAGCCAATACTGGAGAGACAGGTGCTGATGTCAAGGAAAGCGGTTTATCCAGGTGCTGGCCTTCGGGAAGATGGGGGACACAGGCCTCAAAGCCCATCTCTGCCTCTCAGTGGAGCAGAGGTTTTCACAAGGAGGGAGAGGGGAGCAGAGAAAAGAGGTGAAGGGAGGGGACTGAGAAGCTCTCTACGGGCAGACGAGCACAGTCCAGCCTGACGAGGCCAGCGATGGTTCCGTGTGGCTCCTCCTGGTTTAGTCGTCCCGACTTCACCTCCTCCCAACACGTCAGCCTGACTCCAAGGTTGAGGGTGAGCAAACCTCCCAAAGCTGAGTCTCTGCTTTTTGAAGTTAGTTCCAGGGACTCTTATACAAACAAGCTGTTTATCTACAAGCTTCATATCGTCAGATTCCGCACTTACAGAAACAATGTCAAAAGAATGAGGAGAGTGGGTTAGAATTCCCCACTGTTACAATTCCCACTGATCCAGAAAGACATTCACCCTAGGCACACCAGGGGGCACTGTGGGTCTTGAATGGGGGGCTCACAATAGGTCCAAGTCCCCTGGGCTATGTAAAGGGCATGCCTAAGGTTTTTTGAAGACACCTCTATCCGGTAAAATCAAGCCTTAACAATGAAACCAACACCAGGACCTTCTCCTGGCCTCAGGAACGTACCAGCAGGAGGCTGTTAGGCTCAGGACTCAGACTGGAGCAGAGACAGTCAAGGTGAGGAGAAGAAAACAGATTTGCATTCAATGCTCCTCCCTCTTGAACTTCAAGGAGAGGATAAGACAGGGGCTGGGAGAGGCCAGAGCCAGCTGGGCAGCCTCAGGGCAGAGCTCCTGGAAGCCCCTCCCACCATGGACTGGGCTCCCTTCTACCTCCTGCCCCTGGTTTTCTCCGCAGGTCAGAGCATCCCTGGGCACACAGGGGTTCCACTCCCCAGTAGTTTCCTTCCAAGCACAGTCCTATGGGGCATCTGTCCAGGCTGGGTGCCTTTGGCATCATCCCTGTGTTTTGTGTCTGCAGGTCTCTGTGCTGCACCTGTGCTGACCCAGCCCCCGTCAGTTTCTGCCTCCCCGGGAGCCTCGGCCCAGCACACCTGCACCCTTGGCAGTGAGCACAGCACCTACTGCATTCTCTGGTATCAAAAGAGACCAGGAAATGGCCCTCGGTGCATGATGTACATTAAGAGCAATGAAAGTCACAGCAGTGGGGACGGGATCCCCGATCACTTCTCAGGCTCCAGCTCTGGGGCCGACCGCTACTTAACCATCTCCAACCTCCAGTCTGAGGAGGGGGCTGAGTATGTCTGTGGTGAGAGCCACACACACGACGGCCTTTTCACAGGAGCCACAGTGACACAGACAGAAGGGAAGTGAGGCTCAAACCTCCATCCCCCATCACCTCCCCCACAGGGACTTTGGCCAAGCTGCTCCATGTCCTTGTCCAGGACCCTGAGACATTTACATCTTCCCTTGCAAATCCCATCGTCCTGTACTTCCTCCCCAAGTCACCACTTGAAAAATTCACATATGGTCACAATGTAGGTCATCATGACAAAGCAACGCCCTGCTTCCTCCAATACAGGGCTGTAGGCAGGACTCTGGGAGAGACCCGAGGAGCCTGGACAAGAAAATGTCCCTGAGCAAAGTGGCTGGGCTGAGATAATCATGTCCCAGAAGCCATCTGGCCTTTGCTCCCATCTTGGGGTTCTTCTCAAGGAAGGAATGTAAACCTTGGTGTCCCAGGGGTGACGCTGGAAGTGGGAACATTAACTGTATTGACTCAGGACACCTGGGAGTGAAGCAGGAGTCCTGTCAGGACTGAGGTTTGGCAGGAAGCATTTGTGCCTGAGCAGAAGCAGGACAGATACCTGACCCCCTGTAGGCAGCAGTGCTGGGTTCGGGAGGGAAGCCGGAGCCTGTGGGTGGCCTGGGGCAAGAACCTTGTGGTTCTCCAGCTGTGCCAGATTCTCAGATTCTGGTGCCAAGGAAGTCTCCATATGTGGCCATAGAACTTTTTTAGGGACAGGCCAGGACAATGTCCCCTGGGACATGGGGCATAGGAATGCTTAGGAGGAATGTACATCGACGACCCCCTACCTCCAGTCTCTGCCCTGTGGGTCTCTGGCCTGAACTGCATTTGCGGGGTGATGGAGACATGATGAGTAGACGGGTTGATATTCTGCTAACTTTCCTGGGAACTGAAATACCAGAACCTTTCACTCACACCAACACCATAGACTCAACCCGGAGCAGCTGCATGGACCACAGTGATTTGGTCCCTGCTCACAGGTAGGTGAGCGGCAAGGCTGGGCACTCACCTGAGCAGGTTCAGGCCAGTCCTGTCTCATGACTGTGGGATGGATCCCAGGACTTCAAGTGGGACCACACTTGAATGGACATCACACGGTGTCACTGGAATATTAGGGGAATAATGAAAGCCTGCTGAGCTCTTGACAATCAATCCAGGGAGCAGCTGAGCCAGGTCCCAGGACCTGCCCTTGGAGGAGCTGGAGGGGATGTGACTGAGGCTGTGACAGGCAGGCTGGGCCGAAAGTGAGAGTGTGTGTGGTGAGCTGTCCCCTTCCCTTGGCCCATCTGCATCTCTCAGACTGTCACTCTCTGCCTGCCTGTCACTCTGGTGAAATCTGGGTTTCTCCCTCTTGGTCATGTTCTGTGTCACCCCTCCAGGGCAGCTGACCCTGTCTTACCGGACCCCGGGTCATGCACCCCCTCCTCCATTTCCTTCCTGTTCCACGTGGCACGTGTGTCTCTGTATCTGTCCGTCATGTTCATCACCTAAGTGACTAGTGACGATGAGCAGATTTTCAGGTGTTACTTTCACATGTGCGTCTTCTTTTTTGGTGAAGGGTTGGATCGAATATTTGCATATTTTTAAAAATTTGGGTCCCCATGCTTGTATGTGTGTGCTTGTGAATTTGTTTTTGTGCACTTTATTTATTTTGTTTGTTTGTTTTCCTCACCAAGGGTGATTTTTTTCATTTCTTTCAGGGACAGTGAACGGGAGAGAAAAGAAGGGAGACAGAGAAACTTCAATGAGAGCGAGAAGCACTGATCGGTTGCAGACCGGGGACTAAACCCAAAGCCTTTTAGTTACAGGACAACGCTCCGACCGACTGAGCCGCACCGGCCACGGCTGTGCCCTCCCCTCCCACGTGCGGGCTCATGCGCCCCCACAGCCGTCAGGATTCCACGCGGTCCCATCACACGTGGACTCTTCCTGTTTCCCTTTGACAACACCCACCTCCCCCCACCCAGACCCTCCCCCTGCTCCTCCACCCTGCAGCCATCACCTGGTTCTCCCTCTCTCCAGTTCTGTCATTGGAGAAATTGTGTAGAAGTGCAATCCTGCGGAACATAACGTTTTGTGATTGGTCATTTATTCACCATATTTCCTCACAGATTTGTCAAGGATGTTGTGCGTATCAACAGTCCATCTTTTTTGTGGCTGAATAGTATATTCTGTGATTCTCCTGTACCAATGTCTGTTGAACCATCACCCTGGAGGGATCTGAATTGTTCTCAGCTTGGGGCTCCTATGGGTAAGGGCGCTGGTGTGAACTGAGTGACTGTGTCTTCCGAAGTTCGGAGGTTGCAGTCCTTACTCCCAGTGTAGCTGTCTGTGGAGACGGGGACTCTGAGGAAGCAATAAAAGCCAAAGGGGGTGTTATGGGTGGGGCTCTGGTCTGATGGGATCACTGACCTGAGTGTTTCTCTCTCTCTCTCTCTCTTTCTCTGACTTCCAACTTTAAGCAGCTTGGTGGTGTTTGGATACCACAGCCTGAGCTGACTAGACAGGAGCTGTGCACACTTGCATATGAGTTTCTATGTAAACGTAAGTCTCAAATTTTCTGAAATACATGCCCAATGATGCAGTGACCGGCTGTATGGTGATGGCATGTTCATTTCGGACTAACCACACGGCTGTTTTTCCACTGGGGCCCTGCCGTCGCACGTTCCTGCCGACACTGGGTGAGTGACCCACTGCCCGCTCCCTGACCCGAGGGCGCTGCTGCCCCGATCTCCCTCCCGTCAGCCTGCTCCGCTCTGACGGCTGTGCGGGTACCTCGCTATGGCTGTCGCCTTCCCTGGTGGCCACTGATGAACATTTTTATGTTTTCTTGACATCTGTGTATTTTCCCATCAACTGTCTATGTCGTTTGCCCATTTATAAATTGAATTTTGTTTGCTTTGTTTATTTTTTAAACCTTTTTAATGATTTGAGAAAAACGTGGGTGTGTTGCTCCGCCCATCCATGCCCTCATTGGCCGCCTCCCCTCTGCCCCTCACCCAGGGCTCAGACCCGAATCCCTGGTGCATTTGGAAGACCTCCAACCAACTGAGCCCCCAGCCAGGGCTATTTGCTTTGTGTATTTGTTAGTTTCAAAACTTCACACACATGCGTCCTTGATGGATTGGCATCGCCAAGTACTTTCTCCCACTTTATTGTTTTTTTAAAATTAACTCCATAAAAGACAATTTTGTAGAACAGTTTTTAATTTTAAAGGGTTTCCATTTATTTTCTATCCATTTACATATCAAGCATTCCTATGAAACCTACAAACTCTTACCAAGACCAAGATGGAAAAGATTTTTGCTTTCTCTACAATGTAATGGAAATTCCCCCAGAGGCACATGACCAGTGTCAATGTGTCCTGCAGCAAATTCCAGCCTCTTACACCAGCCTGACCACTGCCCCTACCAGCTCCTGTTTCCAGCACCCCCACCTCACACTGCACTGTGATCTCATCACTGGAGGGGACTGAGCGTTCTCCCCAAGACCAGAGGGGAGACTCAGCCCAGGAGTGGGAGCAGGGGCTGGTCAGGGGTCAGCACTGTCCCCTCAACACCAGAGAGCTCTGAGCAACCCGGGCACACCTGGACACGAGGACCCAACTTTAAACCCTCCCCTGGCCCCAGCTGCTCTCTGCCCAGCAGGTGCCACTCAGCAAGGCCACAAGGGGAAGGAAGAGGATTTGCATGGCGCCCCTTATACAGGATAAGAGAGGCCCCGAAGCCATATCCTCAGCTGTGGGTCAGAGGAAGATCGTGGGGCGTCTCCACCATGGCCTGGACCCCTCTCCTGCTCCCCCTCCTCGCTCTCTGCACAGGTGCTGACTCCCAAGGCTAAGCCCCCACAGAAACCAGGAGAAAACTGGCCCTGACCTTTGCTCAGCACCGAGGACATGTGCCGTCCGGGAAGGAGACCCTCATCCTCACACTCACCTTTCCTGTCCTCTCCTACAGGTTCCGTGGCCTCTTCTGCAGTGACTCAGCCCCCAGCAGTGTCTGTGACCCTCGGACAGACGGCCAAGATCACCTGCAAGGGGGAGGCCCTAAGAAGCTATTATCCTTCCTGGGTACAGCAGAAGCCAGGCCGGGCCCCTGTAACAGTCGTCTATGGTAACAACAATCGGCCCTCAGGGATCCCAGACCGATTCTCCAGTTCTCACTCAGGGGACACGAACACCCTGACCATCAGCGGGGCCCGGGCTGAGGACGAGGCTGACTATTACTGTGCAGTGCGGGAGAGTAGTAGTAGTAATACCCACAGTGACACAGGCAGGTGGGGAAGTGAGACAAAAACCACTGACTGGGCCACACTCTCTCTCAGCCCGAATATGTCAGGAGACAAAGCCATGGGCAGGTCTGGCCCAGGCCCCAGGTCTGAGATGCCCAGACTGCCCCCTCCTCTCTGCCCTCAGCCAGCTCACAGAGGGCAGGCAGGCATGCATTCAGGGCTGGCAGGACCAGGATGTCCTGGTGATTCCAAGGCCAGGGCATGAGTAGGGACACAGGGCCTGAATGGCAGGACCCAGAGGGAGACATCCACGCAGCGGCGAAGGACACTGGATGTCCGCATGGGGGAGGCTGCGTCACTCACGGGCCCACTGCTCCGAATCAGTCCCCAGAACTGCCCACCTGGTCTGAGCTGCTGAGGCTGCAAGATTGCCGGCCGCCTGGGATCCTGAACAGGTGTGAAGGGTGGGGTGGGGAGTGTGGGGAAAAAAAAACGTTTGAAGAAATATGAGCCAATATGTTCTCGTTCTGATGAGCATTAGGAACCCACAGATCCAAGAAACACGACACACCCCAGCACCTAAAACACAAAGGAAACAGCGCCCACACACTTCACAACCGACCCCCTCAAACCCGTGTGCGGGAGACGATCAAAAAGCATCAGAGCAAAACTCTCGTTCCACACACAGGAAGCTCCGTGATGGAAGCGCAGGGTTCTCAGTGGAAGCCACACAACCAGGAGGAACCGGGAGCACCGTCTTCAGAACACAGACAACAAACCAGCAAAGAAGCTGTCAGCTTTCAACTCGGCCCAGAGAAATGCCTCGGAGAGAGGGGCAGAGCCGCCCTTGCTCACACGCACAACCACACACAGAGCTGACCACGAGCAGACCCTGAGTGCAGGGAGGAACGAAGGACACCCCTCGGACGGAAGGGAAGTGAGCCGGGCAGAAAGAGGAATCCATGCAACAAGTGAAAGGCACCAGAAAAGGTAACGACGTGGATAAAGAGAAACATTTTATTATCTCGTTCAAAGCAGAAGAACGGAAACAGGGTGCGCTGTGATTCATAATGTTGGTTAAAGCAAAACGCAGGACAAAGTTAGCAAAGTTTTCGGAGGGTGGAAAACATGATCTAATGTCCCTATGTCATGCATGAAGCGATATGACGGCACTAGAAGGTGGACTTTGGTACTTCGGGCGTGTCCTGTAGACCCTACCGCTCCCCTTCATATAAAACCATTTTAAACATCGGTTAGATTTAATGTGCCAGCAAGGATGATAATATGAAATCATGAAGATATATTCAAAGAGAGTTACGGTGAGGAAGAATTTTCCAGCAAGACTTGGCTGAAGGCTGCCTACCAGAAACCCACGTGACCTTGCCAGGTGAGCAGGACGACGATGCAGACACAAGTGGGGAGACAGCGAGCCCAGGGGGTCCGGAGGGGCCCCTGGGGTGCGCAGAGCGCCTGCGTGAGGTTCCTCCCCCTGACAGCTCCCTGAGGCTTGTGGAGTCACTGCTGGGTGTCGTCTGCAGTTGCCTTTTGTGTGAAGGTGTCACGGGGACCACAGCACTGCTGACCTTAGAGAAGGAATGAGAAAGTGCGCCCCCTGCGTCCGCACTGTGACAGAGCCGCGTGGAGTTGGAGTTCCTCATCCTTACACGTTTGATCGAATTCACCAGTGGAGCCGCTGTGGCTGTGGTTCTTGTTCCAGCAAGAAGGTGTTTAATTACTGACTCGGTGTCTCTCCTTCCCCTTCCCCCCTCCCTCTCTTCCTTCTCTCTCTGGAGAAAGACATCGAAGTGCCTGCACCTGGTGGTAGGATTTTGCATTCCTCCTGTGAGAGAAGGAACTCTTAAGATCATGAGCCCAGGTGCTCTATGAACCTGACAGAGGCCGCCTGGCCCGTCCCTCTACTCACCAGGGAGAAGAAGGCGGAGTCCGAGGGCCCCTGGAAAGGCCGAAGGGGGCCCGTGAGGACCACCGACATGTGTCTCCACTGCTTAGGCTGATTGAGGCTGAGTCGTTGCTCTTTCTCCAAGTCACTAATTACACTAAGCCACCTGTCAGAGAACCTGAGATCGAGTTGCAATAACGCGTGGCAATCTGATGTCTTGTGGACACGTGAAGCTGTTCAGTGAGGATCAGTGTGACTCGAGGGCCACGTCTCCGAGGGTCTCAGACCCTGTGCACCGTGCTGCTGCCACGGTGAAGGAAACAGGCAAAACGCCCTCCCCGTGGAGCTTTGACCTGGTGGGATCAGCAAGAAAGGGCCAACTCAGCAAAGAAACAGAGCACGTCAGTACAAGGTTCGGTAGGTGAGAGGCGGTAAGCGCCTGGCACCTGCTGGCCGCACACATCCCACACACACAGAGCTCTCTCCCGCACAGATCTCTCTCCCGCACAGGCCTCTGAGACGCATTTCCACAGGGACTGCTGAGGGCCGAGGGAGGCGGGGGCCGCCGGGGTCAGAACCGGCTGCAGGACTCGGGGCACGGGCACTGAGGCCCAGGCCCCTCTCCTGCTCATTCTGCACGGTGGTGCCCCCTGCCCTGCCTGCGGGCTCCACACCCACAGAACCCAGAGCCTGAGCTCAGCCCAGGGAATGCTGCATGAGGTGGGACCCTTGCAAGGGACCTACTGTTGGGGGGGACACGAAGGCCTATGGTGTCCTGAAGACACAGTAGTTTTCACTAGAGTGGCTGTGACATACCTGTCACTCCCACTGGTCAGGGAGCTGATGACCCGTCAGTGCAGCGGACCGGAGCCAGCAGGACCCCGGCCAGACCCTGCAGAGCAAAGCTGCTCCCGCATCCCCACAGCTTCTCCAGCTCTAACCTGGGCACAGCCGCTGACACCCCAACGTCCCCGGTGAGGGGGAGTCTCATGACAGCCAGGAGGCTAAGGTGACAACAATGAGCCTGGAGGACACCACCCCACCACCCAGCCTGGCCCTCATGCTCCCCCCTCCCCTCTGGTCACTCTCACCCCAAAGAGCCAGGGTCAGGGTCCAGGACCCCAGGGCTCCTCTCTTGGACTCAACCCCTTTTCTCTCTTTTCCTGGGGACCCAGTCTCTAGGCCTCAACTTCACCTGCTATTAAATGGCAAGTTTTCCACTTAATTTGGGAAACTCTTGCCTCCCAAATTTAAATGGTACAAAAGAAAGGAAAGTGTCTTAGATACTGGGCAGGAGGTCAGTTGGGACTCAAGTCTGGCAGCCCCCGTCCATCCTCAGGGGACCCCCGGAGAGGGGTCAGCAGATGCTGACCTCTGTGCGGAGGGGTTGGCTCCCAGATGGAAGGAGCAGGAGGCTGGCAGTCTCATCAAAGGCCTCCTGGGCCAGAGCCGACCCCGCCCACTGCTCACCCTGGGAGGGGAGAGCAGGGATGGAACCACTGCCCGAGGGGTGATGGCAGTGACACTGACCTCAGTGCCCAACTGGGGTCGGGGTGGGAACCTCTGTGTCCCACAGTCCTTATTGGGGTAAGTGTAGGGAGAGTTCTGGTTTGAGATACACTGAAAGCCTGGGTCCCTGCAGGGTGGCCCGTGGGTTTCTATGGGACTTGACACTTTGCAAAAGAACAGAGTTCATTCTGCACCCTGCGTTCTTCTGACTAAACCAATCAGCAGGAAGGGCCTTGTAACCCTGGGACAATCTTACCAGATCTGTGTCTCCCACCTTCCTGCCATCCTTATGCGACCTGTCAGGGCAGGGGCCACACCCTCTCAGGTGACAAGTGCTCTGGGTGACCTGCAAGAGGGAAGCTCCAGGTCTGAGTTCTCCCACCAGCAGGGGGCAGCAGAGCTGCATCCAGGAGCAGCCTGGGCAGAAGCTGGGGCTGCCCAGCTGGAGCCTCAGAGGGAGACCAGGCCTGGGGGTCAGCAGTTCCAAGGCTCAGTGCAGGCACTTCAGGAGACTCTCCGAGGGAAGGGGATTCTCCCTGCTCGGGTCCAGCTCTGGTCACCAGGTTGTCCTTTGTCAGGATCAGGTTCTACCTCAAAGGAGAGACCACCATGTCTGGTCCCCAGAGGTCACGACCTGTGTGAAGACCGGGGCTCTGGGGACCCTCAGAGAGCACATGGAGCCTGCAGCTGGGGTCTCAGTCAGGTGGATTTCTGGAGCTTTTCCCAGGTCAGTTAAAACCCTGGTGAAGCATTTTAAAAGGACCAAAGGGTCGACAGCGCCCGTAGCGAGTCTGTGTGGAGAGCGGCGTGGGGGAAGGGACACAGACCCCAGTGTGGGTGAGACTGGGAGCTGGTCTGAATCGTCCGAAGCAGGCGCACACTGAACAAGGAAAACATCGCACAAGAAGCACCGCACACGCATCCTGACCCCACGGAACCACGTCTAATGAAAGCGGACGATGGACGCTCGTACGTGCATGGGGACACAGAGAGGACGTGAAGGAGGAGGAGGAGGAGGAAGAGATCGGGACCAGGGCCCTGCGTCTGCTGAGTCCAGTGTTGTGACTTATGTCCCAGAGGGCCCAGCTCAGCTCTGTGGCCATGCGCCTGGAATGCCTGCAGCCCTGCTGAGCCAGCCCAGGAGAGACGCCTGGTCAGGAGGGTTTGGGACAGTGGTGCTGTGGTCAGATGCCAGGAAGGTGACGGTGATCAGGGGTCTTAGGGTCCACGGATAATTTTCTGACCTGAGAAGCAGCTAGAAGAAGCTGGGCACTTAGCCCTTCCTCCTCAGTCACCCGGCCTGCCCTCTGGGGGTGGTAAACATGGTCTCTGCTGACTGCTGGCCTTGGAAGCCAGATGGGAAGTGCATTTGCATAAACACTGAAATATCAGGGTCCCAGAGGACTGAGGGCATAAGAGAGGCCTGGGGAGCCCACGGTGGTGTGAGGACTCACGAGGCAGAGCTCTGGGGCGTCTGCACCATGGCCTGGACCCCTCTCCTGCTCCCCCTTCTCACTCTGTGCACAGGTGCTGTCCCCAGGCCCTGCCTGACTCTCAGCTGAACCGGACGGGGAGCTGGGCCCCGCCAAACCTGGATCTCAGCCCAGACCCAGACTTAATGTGGGTCCTTTGGGAACCGGCCCTTAATTCTCGATCCCTCTCTTGTCTCCACTCCTTGCAGGTTCCCTGGTTTCCTCTGAGCTGACACAGCCTTCCTCTGTGTCTGTGGCCCTTGGACAGACAGCCGCAATCACCTGCCAAGGAGATATCTTTGTGGATATTGATGAATCCGAGGAAGGTGATCCCACGGAAACATATGCTCTGAACTGGTACCAGCAGAAGCCCGGCCAGGCCCCTGTGCTGGTCATTTACTTGGGTAACAGCCGGCCATCAGGGATCCCTGACCGATTCTCAGGCTCCAGCTGGGGGAACACGGCCACCCAGACCATCAGTTGGCCCAGGCTCAGGACGAGGCTGACTATTACTGTCAGACGTGGGACAGCAGTGGTAATGCTCACAGTGACACGGGCCGACCGGGAAGTGAGACACAAACCCTTCCTCTGTGTGTGTCACGCTCTCCCCCAGCCCCAGGGGGACTGTGCAGGAAGTCATGCGCCATCTGCTCAGGTCCCCTGGTCTGAGATCCCAACGCTGCCCCCTCCTCCGGGCCCTCAGGCAGCTCTGCAGAGGGTGCACCAGGAGTGAGCTCAGGGCTGGCTGGTCCAGGCTGTTCTGGGGTTTCTAGGAGAAGGTGTGAGTTGTAGAATGAAGCCCTCACCTGAAGGACATTCCGATGGCAATCTATGTCCAGTGGGCCGTGGATTTCCGTGTACGGTGACTGGGCCGCTTCTCGGCAAAATGTACTAGAGCAATCCCCAGACCCCGCCAGCTCCCCTGAGGTTCTGAAGCCCCAGGTTCCCCGGCAGCCTGGGGTTCTGAATGGAACCGACCAGGGCAGTGGACACTGTGCATCCACCTTGATCCCTCATCGGGGCTTTCACACCCCCGCACCCCTGGGGGAAGCCCCATGGGGCTCACACTGTGCCCTCACTGGGAAGTCCATGGGCAGAGAGTTGTCCCCCTATGGGTGGTATGTCCTTTTCCTGAGGCTGACTCTGGTCGAATGCTGCCTGATGCCAGGATCCCCAGGTCCCGCCTCCATTGAGGACAACTGGGCAGAGTTTCTTGCTCGGTCCTCAGCCGTTACCACGTGGCAGGTCTGTCCTCCTCGGCTTCTCTCCAGAGAGACCCCCTGACAGGTTCTCCGTGTCAGAGGGAGTCTCCAGGGCCCCCGAGAGAAAATGACAGCCCAGGGGGAGTGTGTGGGAGAGGAGAGGGCCGCATGCAGATGACACTCTGGGCGTCTGCAAATGCAGGCAGAGCACGCAGTCCCACAGCTGCGGAATGCATACTCGCCTCCAGTGCACGCGACCACGCTCCAGAACGGACCACCTTCTAGGACACGAAGCAGGGTCAGTGTATTCAAAGGGAGAAGCTGGGAGGGGAGGGGAAGAAGGTATAAGGAGGATAAGTGGTGATGGGAAAATCCAATAAAAAAGTTACACATCAAAACAATAAATAAAAGATAGAAATTACGCATTATATTTTCTCCGAAGTGGAATGAAGTTAGAAATCAATACAACAGTTTTTTTTACATTGATGAAAAAAGGAAATGTGAAAGCACACACCCAAATAGTCAATGGCTCAACGGAGAAATCAGAGGAACATTGGAAAAGGTGTTGACGGTGAGTGATGGTGACGACGTGCGCATCAACCCAACGCAAGGCCGCTAGCGCAGTGCTCAGAGGGGCGTGTTCACCTGCGTGTGTGTGCGCGCGCGCGTGCAAGATCTATCAGTGCGTGTGCTGTGTATTACCTACGAGTGCGTACATGCAAAAATGTACACCTGTGTTGTGTGTTTACGTGTATGTATCTACAGGAATATGATTCCCCTAAGGAGCGCTGTGCATATTTATATTTATACAATCAAATTCATATATTTATCCTGATTTGTACACAGGGTGGGTCAAAAGTAGATTTACAGTTGCGAATACACAAAAACAGTTTATTCTGCTATTGTTATTTATGTATGATTGCACTTATTTTCTATACAAACAACTATAAACCTATTTTTTCCCATCCTGTATTGTATTAATTATTACGTGTAAATATATTTATATGTACTTAATGTATATGAATAAACAGAGTTAAAAATATTTTTCTATCTCTAAATCCTAACATACATATATGATCTCAAATCAGTAACACAGCGCTGGAATTTGCGACATTGTAAAAGGGAGAGTACACTGAACCAAAGCAGGCAAAATGAATAATAAAGGTTGCACTGAATATTGAAAAAAGAGGATAAAAAATATCAACAAAACCAAAACTAGTTCTTTTAAAACATCAACGATGTTGACAAACTTTTAGCTAGACTGATTATATTCTGTATTTATTTATTTAAGATGTGTATGTATTTATTTTTAGAGAGATGAGAAGGGAGGGGGAAGAGAGGGAGAGAAGCTTCAATGTGAGAAACCAATATTGATCGGCTGCCTCTCATATGCGCCCTGACCGGGAACCGAACCCGCAACCCAGGCCTGTGCCCTGACCGGGAATCTAACCAGTGACCTATTGCTTGGCAGGATGATGTTCAGTCAGCTGAGCCACACCAGTCAGAGCTAGACCGATTATATTTTAAAAAGATAAATTACTAAATACGTGAAATAAAGAGGAGCCATTGCTACTGCCATTGCAAAACTGAAACAAGACTTTAAGGAAGTAAGGGAACACTATGAACCGATGGATGCCGCAAAAAGTAGATGCAATGAACAAGTTTCCAGAAAACCAGAAATGGCTGAAACCAGCTCAACGAAAACTAAGACAACCTGAGGAAAGCTGCGAGAACACAGAGAATAAATAATCACAAACCAGCCACAAAGAAAGGCCCAGACACAGCGGCCTCACTGGTGAATGTCATCACACATTTAAAGAACAATTATTGCCAATGATTCACAAACTCTTCCAAAAACTAGAAGAGAACAGACGCCTACCAGTTCATTCAACGAGGTCCGCTTTGACGTGAACCCCAAAACCAGATATGTCGCAAGGAAAGAAAGCTGTGCATCAATAACCCTTACGACACAGACCCAGAACCCTCCACACTGCCCTGGAAAACCAGTCCAGCCGCCCGCGCAAAGGAGCACGCCCCCTGACCGGCTGGCGTTCATCCCGGGAACGCGGGGATGATTCAGCGCCTGCAAATCAGTCAGCGCAATACACCACGGGAACAAAATGGACGACGAAGCATCCTCCTCTTCTCGGTAGTCACAGTGTCTTCACGCCAGCAGCCACGGCTTCTAGCTGTGTTTCTAGTCCCCTCACATCGTCAGAAGGTGTGACTGCTGGTGTGGAGAGGGGACGGGGCGGGTTCCTCCCCGCAAAGGTTCTGGATGGCCCACACCTCCCGGTGAACACACTCCCTAAAACATGAGACGGGGCTGTAACGCCGTGCTTCCGAACGTGTGGTGGTCAGAGGCCGCCTCCCAGACAAGCGATGAGCACGCAGAACTGAAGGGAGGCTGGGGCTCGGCAGGCACCGCGTGAGGAGTGGGGCCACGGGAGGGGTCAGCCAGAGAGAAGCATGTGCGGAGGCTGCAAGGCAGATGGAGGAGAGAGCAGGTGGAAAGCAGGGAAGTCCAGACCAGCTGGAGCTAAGAAAAAATTACGTTGTGAATATTTATTTCTATGCGGCTCTCCCACGGGGATACCCCCATCCCCGAACCCTCCCCATGCGGCTGGGGGAAATGTCTATTTATAAAACACTTTTTTCCACATCATTACAAGTTCTAGCACCTCAATCAGGTTCAGTCTGAAGAGGACATGACAGTTAAGCACCAAGACCCAGGTGGCCTAGGAAGGAGTTGGGGACACAGCAGGAGGAAGTGAGAGTTTCCATGGTGACCTAAACCAAGGCTTCTGGAACCTCCCTGAGCACACAAGTCCCCTGGGGTGTCCTAAAACCCCGACACAGCTGCAGCAGGTCAGGGTGGGCCCCGGAGTCTGGGCCACCCCTTCCTAGGATCACACTGGGAGGGGCTTCACTCCTGTCCACCTGCTACACTCAGCTCAGTGACAGTCACCACAGGAAGACACTGTCTGTGAATCACAGGGGACCTGCTCTCCCTTCCTCCCAGGCTCCCAGTGGTCTTGACCCTGCCCTCACCCCTGCCCATATCTCTCTCTCCCATCAGGGTGGGGGCCCACTCTGTCCTGACTTCCCTCCTTCCCAGCACATGGACACACTAGAAAGATGGTGACCATATTGTGCGCTGAAGCAGTAGTGACCCTGGAGGTTATAATCGTGTCTCCTGATACCAGCAGCTCCTGTGTACAGCCTAACAAGGCTGAGGTGCAAGGTCAAGAATCAAACCTCACAGACCCCAGACACCAACTCTGGCAACTTGGCCTCCCTGGGCATCTTTCAGCCCCAGCCCAGCCGCAAGGTTTATTGTTGTGGTTCCCAGGTGGGGTGTGGAAGGGGCTCGTCCCCGCTGTGTGTTACTGCTGAGAAACCGAGCTCAAACCACCCTGGGCTGCCCCTCCTGCCCTCGGTGCCCAGCTCTGTGGTCAGCTCCCGTGATATGGGACACATTTCATGATCAAGGACACAGAAATGAGGTCCCTTCCTCTCTCCCACCAAGAGGCAGGTGGATCCTTGAGAGCGTGAGCTCACTGAGATCACCTGAGGACCAAGTTTCTCACTGCCTGTGGTCTCTGTGCTCATCCACCCACTAGACGCCTTGTGAGAGACAGGTATGGTGCTGTCTGGGTGGCTCAGAGTCCCACTGCGACAGAGCACAAGGGTCACCCTGAGATCCTGCCTCCAGCTCGTGCTATCTGCCCATCCTGGGATGGAAGCCCAGGGGTCTAGAATTACAGACCTGTTCTTCCTTCACATTACCAAGGGAAGTACTGGGGGGCAGGCACTGGACATTGGCCTGACCGACACGTTACCCAGGAAGCAGATTGGAGGGAGGGGAGCACCTGCCGCCTGCGGGACTCAGGCTTGGTCTGCACCCAGCAGAACCCTGAAGAAGCCATGGGTCCTGCACTGCAGACGCCTCCCACCCCCTCACCAATCCCTTTCTGCAGCCCGTGGTTGTCTCAGCTCCCTGCCCTTCACCCCCATAGAGGATCAACCTTGTCTAGTCAACCCCAAATTCTCCTTCAAGGTTGTGTTCAAAAGTCCCATCCTCGGGGAGGCCCCCATGACACAAAGACCAAGAGAGACGCCTTTACTGAACCTTCTCATCGGATGCCATAGCGTGCCCTTTGCAGCTCTCAGCACAGAAGGAGCCAGCCTACGGCTTATGCTCTGAGAGCAGCGTCCTTAGTGGGGACTCTAGAGGTTGCTGGTGCTGTGGCCACAAGTACCACTCACCGCGGTGGGGGGTGACAATAGAGAGTTACTGTCTCCCCGTTGTGAGGTTAGTGAGAGATCACTAGTCAGCTGGGTTGGCAGTTTGTGGGCTGTGAAGGAGAGTCTCCCCCTGCCTCCCTTCCAGCTTCTGGGGGTCGCTGGCATCTCTGCTGACCTTGGACGATGGACTCTGCCTCCCTCTTCACGTAACATTCTCCCTTGTGAATGTCTGTCTCTGAATTTCCCCCCTTCTCTAAGGACACCAGCCCGATGGATCAGGGGTCACCCTACTCCAGTGTGACCTCATCGTGAGGAATTACATCTACGCCATGCCCAACTCCATGAGCTCCCGCCTGAGGTGGTGAAGATTAGGGCACCAACACTCGAACTTGGGACACACGATTCAACCATCAACAGTGTCTTTGCCGTGACAGAGACAGTGTCTTTGTCTACCCTCCTCCTAGGAGGCCCACAGGTTGGGGGGCACCACAAGCTCTCAGCGATCAGAGGAGGCACCTCTGGGGGCCCAGAGAGACCCTGACCCTCCCCTGAGTGGCCATCTCTGTGCAGGACGCCAGGCTCCATCCTTCTTCTCTGACATCACCACGGGGAGCCAGTCTCTGACAGGGGACAAAGTGGCCTCCGCAGCTTCCCGGTCTGGTACAAGTGAGGCAAGGACCTCCGATTTCCTTTGAAGGACTCAGAGGCCACTGACGTTTCAATGGGGACCAGGACACCAAGCTCATCTGCTTCTCCTCCATCCGTAGATCTCAGTTCTCTTGACTCAGCTCAGTTCATGTGACATGGGGACTCTAGGACCCTGTCAAACCTCTCCTCGTGCCCAAGGGACCATGTGAGGTGCCCCTACGCTCTCTGCCCAGCGGCATCAGTCTGAGCCCTGAGCCCATCAGCCCTCACCTGCCCCCCAGACGTCCATGGGGTCCTGGGTGGACGGGTCAGCAGACACACACTGACGCCAACATGTGCGTATCAGGACGCAGCTTCTGCAGAACCAGGCTCCCGTCCCAGGACCTGGAGTCGCGCTGGGGCCAAGTCTAGTGAGACAACCAGGGTGATATGACACGTGTCACCGATCTCCACCAAGGTGGAGTAGTTCTGCTGTCACAGTGCTGCGACACCCTGAGATGTCGCTGATGGAGGACGAGGACCACACCCCTGGGACTAAGGCCTAGTGGACAGGACAGGGGGCTGAGTGCGTGTGGCTCTGTGACCTCTGGGAAGGGCAGTGCCTGTGGGGCCCATGCGCCCCCGTGTGCCTTTGGTGTTGGCAGAAAATGGAGTCTATTCAAATGTCCAAATTCACAATTATTTTATGTTTTCTTAACTTTTATCATTTTTCTATCTTCAGTGTCTTTGCTCTATCATAAAAATCAAATAAGGATGTTAATGAAGAGCGATGAGTACACACTCATATATGCTGTAAAGCACCAAATGCTTCATTTTTATCAAACCCTTTAATATCAGCCCCTCTATTAGATAAGCATTCTCATCGTCACCCCATTTTACAGAGACAGAAAATGAGGCAGGAACGGATGAGCTTTTCGTCTGAGATCCAAAGTAGAAAGTGGACAACCTGGTAGCAAACCACGGTTCTGGGCCCAGAGTCCCTGGTCCTCACCACAGTCCCGTGGTCTCTCATTGTGCTCTCAGAGGTGAGACGTGTCACCTCTTCGGGTGCCAGAAAGTTCTCTCTCCTCCTTCACAAGCAGGGGACGGATGACGTGGTGCTGCAGCCCGGCCCTGCCGCACAGAAATAGAGTGAGAACCCCACAGGAAAGCTAGACTCTCCAGGTGGAATAAGTTTCCCTAAAATATTTATTTAATTTCAATCACTTCAAAATATTATTCAGTATGAAGTAAACATTAAAAAATTGATATACTTTACATTATATTCGTACTACGTCTTTGCAATCTGCTGTGTCTTTCAGAGCTACAGCTCATCTCCACTGGGACGACCCATATGTCACCCTAAACAGCTGCGTGTGGCTCTGGCTCCAAGCTGGACAGAGCAGGATCAGGTGGATGAGGTGTCCTGGGGTAACTGTCCCTGTACGTACTCACCTTGTGCAGCTCACCGTGGACATACTCACAGCCACCAGGGGGCGATGCAGGGCCCCAGAACCCTGCGCCTCATTAGGGAACAATGGCTGCTCCACTTTCCACCCAAACCAGGAATCCTGAGGCCACAGAAACAAGGAAATTGTTATACCGTGTGTCCACACTACTTTCGTTCTTACACACATGCTATTAAATATAGTTACAATTTTAAAGATAAATCTCAGCTACAAACACATTTTATTAAAAATCTCTGTAATGAATGGCGATACTACTTTTGAATTTTTGAAAAACTATTGCTGCAGGTGTCCCTGTCAGGAGGATGATCATGTCCATAAACCTCGCACAAGTCATAACGTGATGTTCTGCGCAGAGATTCGGGAGAAAGAGAGACCATAAGGAATATTTTATTGAAGTTAGATGACTTGCTATTCTCCACACGGGGATATATTTGCCTAATTCACAAGCACAGATTACAGTTTGAAGGTGAAATCTCCCAGGATGGTACTCAGTTTGTCAGAAGACACACAGCACCCACAGATGATGCTGATTGTCGGGTAATTATGTTGTCAGGTGAGGGATGCTTATAAAACACTCACCAAGGTTCACCATCCATTCGGTTCTTAGAAGTAGCTATCTGATACACTAGCTAAACACGTAGAATGATATTCACCGTGTGGGCACCAGGGGGCACTGTCGGTCCTGGTTTGGGGAACTTTATAGGTTAAGTGCCCTTGGCTGTGCTCAATTGCAAAGGGCATGACTGAGGCTTCTTTGAAGACACTTCTATTGGGTAAAATCAATTCTTTTTTTTTTTTTTTTTAAAGATTTTTATTTATTTATCTTTAGAAGGGAAGGGTAGAAGAGGGGGAGAGGGAGAGAAATATCAATGTAGGGTTGTCTCTCGTGTGTCCCCTGCTGGGAACTGGCCTGCAACCCAGGCATGTGCCCTGACTGGGAATCGAACCGCGATACTCTGGTTCGCAGGCCCGCGCTCAATCCACTGAGCTACACCAGCCAGGGCTGGGTAAAATCAATTCTTAACAGTGAAACCAATGCCTGGACCTTCTTCTGACCTCAGGAAATTACCAGCAGGAGGCTGTTAGGCTCAGGGTTGAGACAAGAGCTGAGACAGACAAGTTGAGGAGCAGAGAAAGATTTGCATTCATGCCCCTCCCTGAGCTTCAAGGAGAGGATAAGACAGGGGCTGGGAGAGGCCAGTGCCAGCCCGGCAGCCTGAGGGCACAGCTCCTGGAAGCCACTCCCACCATGGACTGGGCTCCCTTTTACCTCCTGCCCCTGGTTTTCTCCGCAGGTCAGAGCATCCCTGGGCACTCACGGGTCTGGGTTTTCCGTTAGAACGCCTCCTAGGGGCATCTGTCCAGTCTGGGTGCATTCCGCATCATCCCTGTGTTTTGTGTCTGCAGGTCTCTGTGCGGCACCTGTGCTGACCCAGCCCCCGTCTGCTTCTGCCTCCCCGGGAGCCTCGGCCAAGCTCACCTGCACCCTCAGCAGTGAGCACAGCACCTACAGCATTGCATGGTATCAGCAGCAGCAGCCAGGGAAGGCCCCGAGGTATCTGATGTATGTTTACAATGATGGAAGTGACAGCAAGGGCGACGGGATCCCCGACCGGTTCTCAGGCTCCAGCTCCGGGGCCAACCGCTACTTGACCATCTCCAACCTCCAGTCTGAGGACGAGGCTGACTATTACTGTGCAACAGGGGACAGCAGTGGTAATGCCACAGTGACACAGGCCAACGGGGAAGTGAGACTCAAACCCCCTGCCCCATCTGTGTCACACTCTCCTCCAGCCCAAACAGGACCGGAGACAAAGCCATGAGCACCTCTGGCCCAGGTCCCCAGAACTCAGATCTCAGGCAGCTGTGCGGAGGGAGGGACAGCAGTGGGTTCGGTCTCACAGGACGGGGCTGACCCGGTGTTTCCAGGGTGGTGGACACAGGACAGACCTGGGACCAGGTAAGTCACTGCACCCCAAATGGGAATCCCCGACACAGGGGGACGCACACGTGCTCCAGATCCAACAGGAATCAGTCCCGTTGCCTGACACCCTGTCAGACTTTCCTGCAAAGAATCAGGAAAACAGGACTGTTATGAAAACAAAAACCACTTTTTCCGGAATGGCTCTGACATGGCCCAGATGACACAATTTGTGGACTAGGACACAGAAAATGTGACTGTGACGTTAATTCCGCCATTCACAAGGGAGGACGAATGATCTGACTTGGAAAGGGAAGACGCAGAGGCCGAACATCCAAACTGGAAAGCTGGATGGAGGAGCTGTAACACTGGGGACTGAAAACGCCCGGAATGAGACTGACAGCCCGTGAGATGCTCCCAGAGAAAACCCTCAGCACCTGTGTCAGAGCAACAGCATCTGTTCATAATGAAGCAGAAAATCACGCAGACCGAGGTTAGAAAGGGATCCCACCTTCTCTGCAAACACCACCCGGGTGGTTGTTTGTAAAACACTCTTCTCCACCACGTTACAGGGTCTGGCACCTGAGTGAAGCTCAGTCTGATGAGGGCAGGACAGTTCAGCACCAAGACCCTGGTGGCCTAGGACGGAGTTGGGGACAGAACAGGAGGAAGTGAGAGTTTCCATGGTGACTGAGACCAGGGCACACAGGTCCCTTGGGATGGACTAAGATGCAGATGCTGCTGCAGCAGAGCAGGGTGGGCTGGGAAGCTGCCTGTGTGACCGTCCCCTCCTAGGACCACACTAACTGTGGCTTCACTCCTGCCCACCTGCCACTCACAGCTCAGTGACAGTCACCACAGGAAGGCACCATCTGTCCATCACAGGGGACCTGCTCTTTCAGGTCCTCACCTGCCACCCAGACCTCCATGCTGCCCACAGTGGACAGGTCAGAGGACACGCCCTGAGGTCAACGCCCGTGCAGGTCAGGCTGGAGTCTCTGCAGAACCAGGTCCCCTCCCAGGATGGGGAGTCATGTTCGGGGCCGGCTCTAGTGGGAAAGTGGGGTGAGATGACTCACACCAGAGATCTCCACTCTCTGCAGCCGTGTGAGTGGCGGTCCTGCTGGGCCGTCCAGTGTGGTCTCTGCTGAGGACCAGGGATGTGTCCCCGAGACCAGAGACCCAGGGAGCGTGTCACAGCCTGCTGATGTGCCTCCATGACCTGTGCAAAGGGCAGGGTGTATGTGGGCCTGCACACCTCTGTGTGCACACGTGCATGCACTTTGGTGCAGCCAAGGAGTCTCTCCATGACAAATGACCAGACTCTTTGTTTCTAGGATGTCCTCTGTACACCATTCTGTCGTCCTTGCTTCCCATTAAGTATAAGGATTAAGGATATCAATAAGAGCAGGAGGAGTAGCATTCTTCTGTGTTTAAACCATGTTGATTCCATTCATGTTAGAACCACAGGCACGGAGACCTGGAGCACACTGACCGGGACCAGAGGGGAGGGGGCGGGGACTAGTCAGAGAACAAGTGGGAATGACCCACGGACATGGACAACAGTGTGGGGACTGACTGTGGGAGTGGTGGGTGGGCTGGGTGCAGCAGGACAGACGGGGGGAAACTGGGACAACTGTAATAGAATAACAATAAAAAATTTTAATAAAAAAGAAAATATTTCAATGTGAATTAAGTATAAAACTATTGGTATATTTTACTTCGTTTTTAAACTGGCTTTGAAATCTGACACATCTGCATGTCATGCTGTGTCGGAACGACAGCACGTCTCTCCGGGGACGACCCACATTTCACGCTCAACAGCTGTGATGACTTGTTGCCACCACATTGGACAGAGCAGGTTAGAGGGATGAGGTGTCCTTGGGTAACTGTCCCTACAGTGCATACGACAGACACCAGGGGGCGATGAAGGGTCTCATGACACAGAGGCCTCATTAGGCAGGAAAAGCTGCTCCACTCCCCACCAACCCAAGAAGGCTGAGAACAGGAAATGGAGGGAATACTTACAGGTGCGTCCACATTAGTTCCCTTCTCAATTACACAATATCAAATACAACTACAGCTTTAAACACGAATCGGGGTTATCGAACACAGTTACTACTAGTCGGTGTAAGGATGACAATATCCCTTTTTCATCTTTAAATAAATAATCTCCCTCTCAGTGGGGAGATTGTTTCCACAAACCTCATTCGAGTCATAACATTATACTTTGTGCAGTGGTCTAGAGGGAGACTAAGAAATATTTTCTTGAGGCAGGATGACTTGCTATTTTTAAGAAAGGAATACATTTCCCTACCTCACAAGCACGGATCGTGTTTTGAAGGTGAAATCTCCCAGGATGGCACTCACAGGTGACCTCCCAGGTGGTCAGGAGACCCACAGCACAGGTGTGAGCACTGGTCTGCAGCAGGGGCCAACGGGCCCCATGGGGTCCCTGAGGTGTGAGAGTGAGTGTGAGTGTGAGTGTGAGTGTGAGGAGAGGACGGCCCAGGGTGGGAAGGGCAGAGAGGAGCTGCCGTGGTCCCCTCAGCTGGGGACAGCGGGGGGCGTGTCTCAGGTACCAGACCCTGGTCCCCTCTCCACTGTCTCTCAGACCAAACTCCGGGAGTGAGTCAGGGGTCTGTCTGTCTGTGCACATGAGTCACCACAGGGCTCACGGTCACCTCCAAGGACAAGGCCTCCAGCATTTTGTACGCGAACTCTCTTCACTGCACCCTCAGCACCGCAAGGGTGACAGCCAGTGTATTTGTCCGGGACAGCAGGTGAAAAGTGCTGTCTTGCCAAATGTAAAATTTTACCGTACTATAAAATTAAAAGGCTTCTCTCCTGATGCTGACACTTGGGGAAACTGAACGGCTTTGACCACGTGAGAAAACAACCCTGACATAAACCGTTAGAGACCCAGCCAGATGCGAACCCTGTCCAGTCCCCTCATGCCAATGGCCCTTTGACATGGGATGCTGTACCCCCTGCCAGGGAGGGAGCTGTGGGCGGGTCCCCGTGTTACCCACAGACAGTCCCGTGTGTCACTGGAAACACAGGTGCTGACACGTGAGGACCTGAGTACGCTTCACAGCAGACTCTTGGAGGACGGTGCTCGGGTAACAGAGAAGAGGGCGGTGACAGGGGTCCTGGGGTGGGGGAAGAGGGGACATGGGGCCCACAGAGGGCGGGGCAAGGAAAGGACCCAACGCTCAGGCTCTGGTTCGGCAACCTGGACTGAAGTCTTGATTCGTCATCACTGTCTGGGGGGCTCTGGGAAAATTATAACCTCTCAATGACGGTCCCCTGCCCATCAGACAGGGGAGGGGCTGGGCCTTCAGCACAGGGATGGCGTGGGGTTATTCCGATGTCGGGTTATTGTGACGTCAGGTGAGGGTGCATATGAAACACTCCCCAAGGCTCACCACCCTTTAAGTCACAGGTGGCAAACACAAGGCCCATGGGCCGAATCCGGCCTTCCAGCTCGTTTTATCCCTCCCAGCACCTCGTTTCTACCCTGTCGCAGCCCCAAGCTCCTTGCCCCTAGTTAAGCAGTAGTTACATTTATACAGTCCTAAAGTTACATTCTGCCCTTTGATGGCAGCCTCGAGGCTGATGTGGCCCCCGGTGAAAATGAGTATGACACCCCTGCATTAAGTTCTTAGAAGCAGCTATCTGGTTAACAAGCTACACATGTAGGGTGATATTCATCCTGTGGACACCAGGGGGCACTGTGGGTCCTGGTTTGAGAAACTCAAAGGTTAAGTGCCCTTAGGTGGGCTCAAGTACAAAGGGCATGACTCAGGCTGCTTTGAAGACACTTCTATTGGATAAATACAACTCTTAACAATGAAACCAACACCTGGACCTTCTTCTGACCTCAGGAAATTACCAGCAGGAAACTGTTACGCTCAGGGTTGAGACAAGAGCTGAGACAGACAAGTTCAGGAGCAGACAACAGATTTGCATTCAATGCTCCTCCCTCTTGAGCTGCAAGCAGAGAGGATAAGACAGGGGCTGGGAGAGGCCAGTGCCAGCTGGGCAGCCTCAGGGCAGAGCTGCTGGAAGCCACTCCCACCATGGACTGGGCTCCCTTCTACCTCCTGCCCCTGGTTTTCTCCGCAGGTCAGTGCATTCCTGGGCACTTCCAGGTCCTAAAGCTCGATGTTCCCCTCCAAACACAGTTTTCAGGGGAACCTGTCCATTCTGGATGCATTGGGCATCATCCCTGTGTTTTATGTCTGCAGGTCTCTGTGCGGCACCTGTGCTGACCCAGCCCCCGTCTGCTTCTGCCTCCCTGGGAGCCTCGGCCAAGCTCACCTGCACCCTCAGCAGTGAGCACAGCACCTACACCATTGCATGGCACCAGCAGCAGCCAGGGAAGGCCCCGAGGTATTTGATGTACATTAATAGCGATGGAAGCCACAGCAAGGGGGACGGGATCCCCGACCGGTTCTCAGGCTCCAGCTCCGGGGCCAACCGCTACTTGACCATCTCCAACCTCCAGTCTGAGGACGAGGCTGACTATTACTGTGACACGTGGGACAGCAGTGGTAATGCCACAGTGACACAGGCCAACAGGGAAGTGAGACAAAAACTCCCAACCCATCTGTGTCACACTCTCCTCCAGCCCAAACAGGACCGGAGACAAAGCCATAATCAGGCGTGGCCCCAGTCCCCAGACCTCAGATCCTCAAGTGGCCTCTTTGTTACTTTCAGGCAGCTCTGCAGAGGGTGGGACAGCAGTGGGTTCAGTCTCACAGCATAGGGCTGAGCTGGTGTTTCCAGGGCCTGCCTGTGAGTCACAGACAAGGGCATGAGTGGAAGGACCACAGGCCAGGACGCAAAATCACAGAAGCCTCAGAGACACGAGGCCCGTCCACGGAGAGGACGGAGCAGAGGGGTCAGGGCAGAGGTCTCCCTGGAAAGAGCACAGACGGGGGGGAGAAGGAGGCAGAGTCACCAGAAAGCTAAAAGCAACAACAAAATGACAACAAAAGCCTGTCCACTTTCGAGTCCTTACCCAGTGAAAGTATCTTTCAAAAAAGGAAACAAAGAAAGACTTTCTCAGATGTACACACACTTAGAGAGCGGACACCTGCAGACGCTCCGGACCAGAAAGAGCAGAGGACCCGCCCGAGTCACAGAGAAATGGGGATGTTCACAGAGAAATGAACGGCATCTGGGCTCGTTACCGTGGGGATAAATATGAAACATTTTGTCATGTTAAATTCCGTAAAAGATATCACTATTTAATGCAAAAACACTGCAGCAATGTTATGTTGTGGTTCATAATATATTATAAAGCTATGGCAATGTTACCTCTAAGGTTTGAGAGGAAGAGGAACCTGTTATGATAAACTCAGGTGTCTCACTCACACCTACATCAGGTCCAATGAGACATTTTCTCACAAGTTCATAACTTTAACAGCAGCAGTGATGTGTCATCAGAATTCTCTGAATCCTGGGAGAAGGTCCCCTGTGACTTCCTGTGCAAACCGGAAGGGAAGCAGCAGCCCCTGTGTAGTGATGGTCCTGGGGGGTCACCTGCTCGCTCACCTCGCTGACACAGGACACGGGTCACAGTGCAGTGGCTCCTCCCTCCCTGGGTCCCCCTTCAGCTGCTCCGACTCCTGGGCCAGGTGTGTGCGCTCAGTGTGACGTCAGTCTTGCCCCTCATCCCTTAATGTTGCAGATTCACGGCACATTAGGCCCACCTGGTTTGGACCATAACCACCCTAGTGTCTCACTGTCCTTCCTGCTCAGACAGACAGACCCTCCCCCCAGGGCACGGACCCTGCTGTCCCCACACTCACTTCCTCGTACTGCTCCCTCTTCCCACCCTGATGGCAGCTCCAGGGTGACCTCCAGCCTCCCCCGACACAGGACCTGCCTGTCCATTCTCGTCTGATCTCAACTAATTCTCTGAATACTACAACAGCTGCACAGTTATTCCCCTGTAATTATTTTCATTGATTGATTGATTCATTTCTACTAGTTATTTCCTCCACTAGTCAGGGAATTATTTAATGCAAACACACACAGGACAATAAGAGACGTGGGCAGACAGGGCCTCTTTTCCTCCTGCAGCAACAAGTCCGGGCCCGGCAGGTGTTCCTCAGACTCTCCCCAGCCCTGCGAGCCCTCACGTCTCTCGCTTCTGTTCCGCCAGTCTCGCAGTGCAGGCTCTGCTCTCATTCTTGTTGCAGACAGACCTGAGCATGGCCACAGAAGCTCTAGCTGTCGCAGCCAAGTTCAAGGGGAAAGACACTGCACAAATCTAGTCTGTTCCATTCCTTCACAAGAGCTCAAGTTCTTAGGGAAAATATCCAGCTGAGTGACACATTCATGAGACAACACGGAGCCACAAGTTCAATACCAGCCGAGAGGGACCCGGGAAGGGCTATCGTCTGGCTGTTGAATGAGGGTGGGAGACCACACGCAGCCGCCGTCTCCATCATGCCCAAGAGAACAGCTGAGGTCGATGCTACAGGAGATGAAGCCGAGGTGAAGGACCAACCACGGAGAAGATGCGCCAGGTTACTGGCTGAACCTTCTCCTCCAAAGCCAGAGCCCAAGCCTAAAAAGGCCCCTGCAAAGAAGGGAGGAGGTACCCAAGGGAAGAGGGGGAAGCTGATGCTGGCGAGGATGGGAATAACCCTGCAGAAAATGCAGAGGCCAACACAGACCAGGCCCAGGAAGCCGAAGGTGCTGGAGATGCCAGGGAAGTGTGCGCGTGTTTGAGAACTGGGCATTTCTGTGACGGTCCAGTTTGAATACTACGTTCATCAAGTTTTCTAAAAATGCGGACTTCCGTTTTACTTTGTTTAAGCTATGTTGTTAGCACGCAGAACACGTCATTGTTGTTTTGGGGGGAAGGACACAGGGGACAAATAGACTGTCTCCAAAGCTGGACTCACATGGGAAATAAAAGAAACAAAAACCTTTCCCTTCTGGGTTTGAGAGACTTCCTCTTGGATCCCGGGAGGGGGCATCTCGTGGTGTTGACGCACATTAGCCCCCTCGGCACAGACACCTTGTGGCCTGGGGAAGCTATTCATTTTTTGTCCTCTGTCCCTCTCCACTTTAAGCCTAGACTTGGCTCCCTAAAGCCCAGAGACCTGTTGGGACCTGACCCAAAAAATTGGTCACCAGTATGTTGAGGGCCATGGAGACGGTGACCCTCACAAAAGCAGTCACCACCCCCCCCCCCCGCCTTTTCGATTGTGAGTCTACAGGCTGCTAATTCTGCCATTTTCATCTCGTTGCCTGAACGTCAGCGACGGCTTGTGAAAAGCTGTTAAACAACACGCGGATGGGAGACGTCCACCCGCACTCTAAACGCTCCCCATTCAGGGCAGCAGACGAGGACGACACTGGGGTTACTGCGGCTCTCTGGGTGGGCAGTGCACCGAGGACGGGAGGGTGAGAGTTGTTGTGCACAGTTAACAGTTGTCCCCCACGTGCTGCCTGAAACCCCAGGATTGTTCGTGAAAAGTATCTTTAATAAAGCTGGATACAGTTTGCTTGAAGAAAAAAAAAGACAAGGCACAGGTAGAAGGTGGCAGTGACTGTGCTGTGTCACCCACACCAGCGTGTCCGCTCTGTGCCCCCATGTGCACACTGGCATCCGTGAGGCAGGACTGGTCCCACTCACACGTCTCACCCAGGACGCAGTGTCTGGCAGACACAGAGGGAATGAATCACTGCTTGCTGGGTGAGCGTCTCCTGTCTCAGTCTTTGGGGCAATTGCCACCAGAGCCCCATTTTCAACCTGCACTAGCGGTGGGCATCAGTGAGAGGCACCCGCAAGTCCTGTGTCCCCCATGCAAGCCCCAGAATCAAACCACAACCCCAGGGATACGTCAGAGATGCTTCAGGTGGACCCTGCACTCTCCTCACCACTATGAGCCTGTTCGTACATTTATGAGTGATCGGAGCCACTTGGGCCTGTTCCTGAGGCCTGCGGTGGTTATGGAGAGAACAGCAATCCCCCTGGGACCCGCAGTCCTGGATCAGGGAGTTACCACCTGAGCAGTGTGTTCACACACTGCACCTGGACAGAGCACACATCTGCTCCTCCTGCAGCCAGTGTGGGGAGGCCACCAGGGGGCAGCAGAGACCACCTGGCAAAGCCTCCTGGAGACTGGGAGGGGCTGGGCCTGAGGAATTCTACCATGCAGGGGGAGTATTATAATGTATGGGTTGGAACTATCTGTTCATTTACTAATAATTAAAATATTTAATTGTGGTAAAACAAGGGGAATAGTAACCACCACGTGACATCTTTAAAAAGAGTACTAGGTTTTCTACAGTATTAACTTTGACACGGATGATGTAGCATTCTGACCTAGTCTCTCAGGTTGGGTTCTTGTAAATTGGCTTGTATATCCACTCAGGTCCAGGTAATACATTCCAGTCCAGCCCACCCCATTCATGCTGACACTCTGTGACTATCACACCTTTTCTAGTGCTGGAGCTGACCCTGGCACTAGCACACAGGGGACATGGGGCACAGATCTATGAACTGTCCCTGGAGCTGGAACTGAGGGCTGAGATTTACAGCATCTCAGGGGCTCCAAGATCCCCATGTGCCCTGAGCAAGGGGGGAATGTCATACAGGCTCTGATGCTCACACACTGTCACTGGGGTGGGACCCGCCCCTTGGGCCTCAGGCTCATATTCTCACCGCTACAGTTAACGTTCTATAGTGGGTCCAGAACATGCAGACAGACCTCATCTCTGAGCTCTGCTGTGGTCAGGTCAGTCCAGAAGTGAGGCCAGGAGACAGTCCGGGGTAGAGATGTCAGCCCCACGCTGTGGCACCAGGGGATGAACTGGATCCCTTGGGATTGAGGTGAGGTCTGCAGAGACCACCCCTCCATTCCCAGTGTCATCAGGCTGAGGCCCCATCAGGGACCACACAGCTCCTCAGGCTGCACCCCTGAGCCCTGGCTGATTTGCATACCCAGCAGCTCTCCCTCCAGCAAGGGGATAAGAGAGGCCTGGGAGGACAGCTACCCAGCCTGGGGCCTCAGGGAGCGGAACTGGGGCACCTCCACCATGGCCTGGACACCCCTCCTCCTCGGCCTCCTCGCTCACTGCACAGGTGCTGTGCCCAGGCTCCCACCCTCCCCCAGCCCCGGGGACCCCCCACAAGCCTCACCCTAACTCTGAGCTCAGCAGGGCACTGTCTGGGGGATCCAATGCCCTTGACTCTGCTGCAGGATGAGGGGATGATGGTGCTGTACCCTCCACTGTGCTCTCTGGTCTGAGTGAGGCTGAGGGGCTGCACCTGCCAGGAGAACGGGACAGGAGGGTCCTCATTTCCTCACAGGCTTCATGGGTCAGCGGGATCCGTGGGCTAACAGGGCTGAGACTGATGTCCCAGAGAACACCTGCAGATATCTCCAAGAAGGGCAGGCGAGAGTCTCCTGGGAAGGGGTCCTTCATCCTTAAACCCACCTCTCCTCTCCTCTCTTGCAGGTTCTGTGTCCTCCTATGTGCTGACACAGCCATCCTCGGTGTCGGTGCAGCCGGGACAGACGGCCAGGATCACCTGTGGGGGAGACAGCATTGGAGGTAAACGTGTGCACTGGTACCAGCAGAAGCCCGGCCAGGCCCCTGTAATGGTCATCTATGATGATAGCAGCAGGCCCTCGGGGATCCCTGACCGATTCTCAGGCGCCAACTCAGGAAACACAGCCACCCTGACCATCAGCGGGGCCCAGGCCCAGGACGAGGCTGACTATTACTGTGCAGCATGGGATGGTGATACTAATACTCACGGTGACACAGGCAGACGGGGAAGTGAGACAAAAACCTCAGTCTGAGTCACAATCTCTTCAGGCCCTTTGAGGACTACAGACAAAGCCATGAGCAGCGTTGGCCCAGGCCCCATTTCTCAGGTCTCCCAGTGTCCCCTCCTCCCAGCCTCAGGCAGCTGTGCAGAGGGTGGGAAGGGAGTGGATTCAGGGCAGCAGGACCAGGCTGGCCTGCTGGGTCTGTGCCACAGAATCCATTCTGACAAGAGGGCCTCACAAAAGGACAGTCTGCTTGTGTCCTGTGTCCAGAGGTAACAGTTCTTAAATAGCTACATCATAGTGACTGGGCTGCTCTTATGAAACACTCCGGATTCCTCCCCAGAGCTGCCAGCTCAGCTGAGCTCCGCAGGCCCCAGGCTCCGTGGCTGCCCAGGACGCTGAATGGGGTCAACCAGGATCTGCGTACCAGCCCCCCTGCTGGAGCCCTGGCGACCACGGCTGCGCCCTCACCAGGAGGTTACATGAGGCAGAGAATTGCCTCCCTCAGGGTCATTCCTTTCCCCGAGTGGGACTCAGGCCCAGTGACCGCCCATTGCCAACATCCAGGCCCTGCCTCAGGTCAGAGGGACCTAGCAGCCTCCCGCTGAGTCCCCTGCTGTCACCAGTCTGCTGTTCCCAGGTCTTGCCTCCGAGCTTCCTTCCAGAGAGAACCCCGACACCTCCCTGAGTGAGGTTCTCCGTGTCAGAGGGGGGTCTCCAGGGACCAGAGAGGAAATAACACCCCAAGGGCGGTCAACCCTCAGCATCTCAGCATGTGGGAGAGGAGAAGCCCTCACAGAGGTGACACCCTGGGTGTCTGCAAATGTTCCCGCAAGACTGCTGAGCACACGCGGGGGGAAACCAGCTGAGGCTGAGGAGGGAGCCCCCCAAGGACACGGAGGGAGGGCACCGGTCAGCCCAGCAGCCTGCAGAGCTTGTGCCCAGTCGGGGGGCAGCTCCCAGGTCAGGCGTCAGGTGGACGAGTCAGAAGGTCTGTGTCCCACGGAGGGGAACCTAGTCCCCAATCAAGGTCCATGCTGGTGGCATCTCAGAAAGGCTCAGTGAGAGCAGGTGACACAGGACGGACCTGTGACCAGGTAGGTCACTGAACCCCAAATGGGAATCCCCGACACAGGGGGACACACCCGTGTTCCAGATCCAACAGGAATCAGTCCCATTGCCTGACACCCTGTCAGACTTTCCTGCGAAGAATCAGGAAAACAGGATGGCTATGAATACAAATCCATTTTATCCAAAAGGGCCCTGGAATTGCCCAGATGACATAATTTGTGGACAAGGAGAGAGAAAATGTGACTGTGACGTTAATTCCTCCATTCACAAGGGAGGACGAATGATCTGACTTGGCAAGGGAAGACGCAGAGGCCGAAAATCCAAACTGGAAAGCTGGATGGGGGAGCTGTAACATTGGGGACTGAAAACGCCCGGGATGAGACTGACAGCCCGTGAGATGCTCCCAGAGAAAACCCTCAGCACCTGTGTCAGAGCAACAGCATCTGTTCAATAGAAAAGAAAATAATGAACACCAACACTGGAAATTGATCTCATCCATTCCCCAAAACACCCCCATGTGGCCAGAGAAAATGGCTGTTTGTGAAACGCTTTTCTCCAGGACATCACGGGGTCTGGCACCTGAGTGAAGCTCAGTCTGATGAGGGCAGGACAGTTCAACACCAAGACCCTGGTGGCCTAGAAAGGAGTCGGGGACAGAACAGGAGGAAGTGAGAATTTCCATGGTGACTGAGACCAGGGCACACTGGTCCCCTGGGATCCAGTAAGATGCAGGTGCAGCGGCAGCAGGGCAAGTTGGCCCGGGAACCGGCCTGTGTGACGGTCCCCTCCTAGAACCACACTGGGAGGGTTTCCCTGCTCTCCACCTGCCACTCACAGCTCAGTGACAGTCACCACAGGAAGGCACCGTCTTTGTAGCCCAGGGACCTGCTGTCCCTCCCACCCAGGCTCCCTGTGGTCTTGACCCTGCCCTCACCTGTCCCTCCCATCAGGGTTGAGGCCACTCTGTCCTGACTTCTCCCTTCTCCCAGGCATGTGTGACCCCTGGACACATGGTGACCATATTCTGTGCAGGAGCAGCAGTGACATGGGACACTGTAATCGTGTCTCCTGATCCCAGCAGCTGTGACCACATCCTAAATGGCTGAGGTGGAAGGTCAGACACCAAACCTACCAACCCCAGGGAACAGCACAGCCTCTCTGAGCCTCCCTCTCTGCTCTGCGCAGCCCTCAGGCTGGTAGTTATGGAGGTTCCCACGCAGGGCGGGCTCGGGGCTCTTTGCCACAGTGCGTCAGTGCTGGGAAGGGGACACGGTCCATCCTGGGCTGGCCCTCCTCTCCGCTGCCGTGTTGTCACCTCTCTTGACATGGAAAACCTTCTAGGTTCAAGGCTGAAGAAGTGTGCCCCCTCCTCTCTCCCACCACTGGGCACAGTGTGTCCTGAACCCCAGGGCACAAGGCCACTTGGAACAACCCATCTCCCCGGTCTCTGTGTGCCCAGACACAGCAGGACAGTGCAGGACAGGCAGGTGCACATGGTGTCCCCACCCCGCAGAGCCTGGGTGTGACCAGAGCGGGGCGTCACCTGCAGATTCTGCCTCCGGCCACTGCCTCTACCCTGTCCTAGGACAGGGCCTCTCTGTCCAGCGTTTCAGCTCTGTCCTCTCTTCCCATCACCAGGGGAAGTAACGGGGACAATTGACCTTGGCCTGCCTGGAATCCCTGAGGAGGCAGATCGGGGGAGAGGGCATCCTACTGGCTGCAGGTCAGCCTTGATCTGCACCCAGCTGCCTGGAGCCCTGCTAGAGCCCAGGGTCCTCCCGTCAAAGGGGCCTCCCTCCTCCCCCTCCTGCATCCCTCTCTCCTCCTCACCAGCAGGAGGCCCCGCCCCAGGGGGTGGTGATCAGAGAGACAGAAGCAGCTGGTGTCCTCAGGGCTGTGTCCCTGGAGGGGACTGTGCTGGGGCTGCAGTCACAGACAGCACCATGGGGGTGACAGTGGAGATTTACCGTCTCAGATCTGAGGGGAACAGTGTGAGATCTGCAGTCCGCTGGGGTGCTGGTTTGTGGGCTGTGGAGGACAGTCTCCCCCTGCCTCCCTTCCAGCTTCCGGGGGGGTGGGGCTGGCATCTGTTTCCTTGGCTGACAGAGTCTGCCTCCTTCTTCACAGGTGGTCCCACCGGTGAGCGTCTGTCCCCACGTGTCCCCTTTTATACTGTCTCCCATCTAACGGGATAAAGGCCCACCCTGGTCCAGTGTGCCCTGAGTGAGCTCATTTCATCCCCAACACCCCCATTTCTGGTGACCAGAACAGGGTGCTGGGGACAGTGCCCTCCCGTGACTTGTGAAAAGGGCATTGCGTGTGTGCGCAAACGAGCATGTGTGTGTAGGTGTTGCCAAGAAACACTTCCAGTGTCACATGTCCCAAACCCTGGCCCTCCCTCCCCACCACTCTCTTCACCCGTCACCCAGGGCCTTCACTCTGCATTCCCTGCAAGGGTGGGGACCGAGGGCATCGGTAGGAGAGGGGGCAGACACTCACTGCTGCCCGACAGGGGTCAGCCCCCCTCCCAGAGCCTCAGTCCCTCAGCTGTGTGACTGCAGGGGCTCTGTGTGCCACACAGTCCCCTCAGCCCTGTCACAGAGCAGCAGGCTGAGGCCCAGACGCAGGGGCCCTGGGCTGAGGTCACCACAGCAGAGTGGCAACACTCAGGGCTTCTGGCCCCAGGGTCCCTGGTGGTCACCACCATCCTCAGCCTCTCATTGCGCTCTCAGTGCTGAGATGTGTCTGCTCCTTAAGGTGCCAGAAAGTTCTCTCTCCTATTTCAAAGCGACTCATGCAGTGACTTGCAGGGTGTCCCGTCCAACAGAAATAAAACTTTGAACCTCAGGCAAAACCTAAAGTTTTCCAGGAGCCACACTGACAAATGGAAAGAGACCAGTGGCATTCGTTTTCATAGTAGATTTTGTTTAACTGACTTAGTTGAAAATGTCATCATTTCAATGTGAGTAAAAGATAACATATTGATGTATTTTCCATTTTTCTTACACTGAGGTTTTGAAAACAGGGGAATATTTCAGTGTCCCCCCACCCCGACCCCGACCCCGCTCTGTGCACATGCAGCCTCCAATTTCAAGAGATGCAGATTCCTCCATGGTGACGGCCTGAGCGCTCGGGGCACCTGTACACAGAGGGCAGGGCTGTGACTCAGGGGCTCAGGGGGCCTGGACCTGGGACGGGGAGGGGCAGGATAAGGGACACGGAGAGGGGCCGGGCAGGGACGGGAATCACAGGTCAGGCTCTGAGGTCTGGCTCCTGGATTGGAGTCTTGACACAGCATCACTGCCTGGGGGACTCTGGGAAAACCACACCCTCACAGTGAGGGCTCCCTGCTCATGGGACAGGAGGAGGGGCTTGGCTGAGGTTGGATTGGGGGGTGCGGGTAACACACTCACCAGGGTCAGATTTCCTGAGGGCTGAAAAATAATAGTCATTCCATTGAAGGAGCTAAACATTGTAGGATGTCACTCACCCTACAACCTGCAGGGGGCACTGTGGAACTTTCCTTCAGGGCTGAAAGATCCCATTTCCACTGGGCTGTGCTCAGTGCAAAGGGTGTGAGTGAAATGCATCCTTTTGAAAACATTTGTATTGGGTAAAATCTTCTCTCCACTCTGAAACCCACACCTGGACCTTCTTCTGACCTCAGGAAATTACCAGCAGGAAACTGTTACGCTCAGGGTTGAGACAAGAGCTGAGACAGACAAGTTAAGGAGCAGACAACAGATTTGCATTCAATGCTCCTCCCTCTTGAGCTGCAAGCAGAGAGGATAAGACAGCGGCTGGGAGAGGCCAGTGCCAGCTGGGCAGCCTGAGGGCACAGCTCCTGGAAGCCACTCCCACCATGGACTGGGCTCCCTTCTACCTCCTGCCCCTGGTTTTCTCCACAGGTCAGAGCATCCCTGGGCACTCAGGGGTCCCACTCCCCAGTAGTTTCCTTCCAAGCACAGTCCCAAGGGGCATCTGTCCATTCTGGGTGCATTGGGCATGATTCCTGTGTTTTGTGTCTGCAGGTCTCTGTGCAGCACCTGTGCTGACCCAGCCCCCGTCTGCTTCTGCCTCCCCGGGAGCCTCGGCCAAGCTCACCTGCACCCTCAGCAGTGAGCACAGCACCTACAGCATTGCATGGCACCAGCAGCAGCCAGGGAAGGCCCCGAGGTATCTGATGTATGTTTACAATGATGGAAGTGACAGCAAGGGCGACGGGATCCCCGACCGGTTCTCAGGCTCCAGCTCCGGGGCCAACCGCTACTTGACCATCTCCAACCTCCAGTCTGAGGACGAGGCTGAGTATATCTGTGGTGCAGACTATAGTATTGGTGGCCAATTAGGTTAAGCCACAGTGACACAGACGAAGGGGAAGTGAGACCAAAACCCTCCTCCTCCTCTCCCACCTCCCCACGGGTTCTGAGTGATGTGCTCCCTCTCCCTCCCCAGGACCCTGAGACCCTGACTTTATTGGTTGACAGTCCTATTATCCTGCTCCTCCTCCTGGGGACACCCCTAAGGAGAGGCAGATGCAGCTCACAATCTAGGTCATTTTGACAACACAGCATTCTTTGGGTTTCTTCAAACAAGCCTGTGGGGACGACACTGGGAGAGAGCTGCCTAGCCAGAAGGGAAAAGGCCCTGAGAGAGAGGCTGGGCTGAGATGACCATGTCCTGAAGCACCATTGCACCCTGGTCTCCATCTGGGGTTCTGATTAGGGAAAAAATGTAGATATTGGTGTTGAGGACCGTTCAGCCTGGTTTGAGGAGTTGTAACCCTCACCCCATGGTGGGCTGAGTAAGAGCCAAGGGACCCACTTCTTCTGGGTCTGTTCTGTCAAGAGGCCGTGAGCTACTAAGGAGACAAAGCTTATCACCTTGGCAGGAGCACCGCTTCTGCCTCATCCATCTCTGGCCCCAAAGCTTGGTTGGTTAGTCAATGATGGGTAAGACTCCTCATGGGAGGGGCAACCTAAGCCAGACACAACCACTTGGGAGGCTCTCATGGAAGGACTCGGGGGGCTGCAGCAAAGAGGGGGTGATGGACCCTTGCCCGCTGGCTATTCTGACATAGCCCGAGTCCTCATTTCCATCTGGGAGATGTCTTCTTCTTGCTGAGCCTAATCGGCTTAAAGCCTGAAACTATGAGGGCAAGCGGTGCAGCCCTGTGCCAGCCAGAACGGTTCCCCAGGTGATCGGGCATAAGAAAGAATTCCTAAAGTCCTGTGAAACCTGCTTTGCTAAGAGTGCTCTCATTTAAATGATAAGGGTCCGAGGAGGAAATGAGTATGTCTCCCAAAGTTTTGCAACCCCCTTTCCTGACAGACACTGACTCAGATTCAGCCCTCAGATTTCTTTGACATGTTAAACCTGTATTCCGGTGTATTGGAATCCAATAAAAGCCCAGTGAGGAAGGCCCTCTGGGTCATTCTCCTCTGAGAGTTTGGCCACCTCTCCTCCCCAAGCAGATCATGTCTTGGTAGTTTTATTTTCATCCGTGACGGACGGATGGGGCTCTGCGGGTGGAACCCCCCACATCTGGTGACCAGGACAGGGCCCCCCCACGTATTGGGGTTTCAGCAGCGACCATGGAAGTCACAGCAGCGAATGTCTACACTCTGAGTGGACACGGTTTATGACAGGGGTCCTGTCAGGACTGAGGTTTGGCAGGAGCAGCACTTGTCCCTCAGCGGAGGCAGGACAGAGACCTGACCCCACGGTGGGAGCAGAGCTGGGTCCGGGAGGGAAGCGGGTGCCTGTTGGGTGGTCAGTGGCTGGACCTGTGTGGACCACGGGCTGGACCTCCAGCTGTGCTGGATCCTAGCCTCTGGTGCCAGGAAGGGCTCCACATCTGCCCAGAGGACCTTACAGGGGACTGTCGTGCAGGGCCACGTCCACTGGGACAGCAGCAGAGCATGGTGGGCGGGGACCCTGACAGGAAAATATGTTGGCCCCCTACATCTCAGCTCTGTGGCTGCTCCATTTCAAAAACATTTCGGGGGGCAAGTTTTCTGGACATGCTCATTTCCTCCACATCTCTTCTGGAAACTGAAACACCACCCTTTCCTCACACGGCCACTGCTTGAGCTGTCACGGAGCAGCCTGTCATGCACAGTGACTGCAGGACACTGACGCGAGCTGGGATTTCAGGGCTGTGTCCCTGAATGTCAGGCTGGCCCCCAGGGACTGATTCGCCGATGAAAATCCAGGAGCGGCCTGTGGCCTGTGTGACCTCAAGGGGCAGGAGGGAAAAAGGGGGCTGGTCTCCAGGGAGGGAGTGGACGGGGCAGAATGAGCAGGAGGACATGGACTCAGGCTGAGTCCTGCAGTGACCGGCTCTGGGTGTGACCTGGGGACCGAGGGCACAGGAAAAAGGAGATCACCACCCATGCTCGTTGTCCCTGCATTTCCATATGGTGGTCACGGGGCCACTTCTTCAGCTGCCTGACCTCCCAGACCCCGGTGCCCTTCTCAGAGATGTCAGTATGATAACTGCCTGGGGCCAAGAACCCAAGGGCCTGCCTCAGTTAGGGTGACAAAAAGATGACAGCTTTAGAGTCCCTTGGAGGATCCTCAGGCCTTGGAGCAACCTCCTGGGCGCCACCTTTTCCTTCCTCCCAGTCTCCCCTCCCGCACTTCTTCCCGGTCTCCTGCACACGCCATTCTCCACCTCACAGTCTGCGCCCAGGGAACCCTGTCCAAGATGCCAGCTACCCCAAAGATGGTCATCGGGGACTGAGGGGGCCTCTGGACACCCACAGAGCTGTGGTTCTCACCGAAATCCACAATGTCCCCGTCAGCATCCCCAGATAGAGCTGACTGTGCCCCGTGTTTCTTACAGAATGAAGGAGAGTCTGGCACACTGGGAGCCATGGGCTCTGAGAGGCAGCGGGAGAGGCAGCGCCGTCCTGAGGGTGACTCCAAGGAAACCGGGGCTGTCGCCTCCTCCTACAAGGTGATCCGGCAGGCACACCACCACGGAGTGAGCCACGCTGTGGCTGCTGCTGCACTTCTGCCCTCGGAATCTGGCATAAGAAACTCTTTTTTATGCCCTCCCCACCCACAAACATACAGGGAATACAATTCTGTGAAACCCAGTTCCGCTGATCAACATTGACACTTACTAAGCCATCACAACCTGCCCCTTGTCACCACAAAACCCACTCCCATCTCCACAACCCACACAATTTTCAAATTGAGGACTATAACGATAGTCCTGTTCCCACCAAATACGATGAAACTATCCCCTGAACAACCACAAACATCCTCAGCCTTTCCCACCAGGAATACAAAACACATTTTCATCTGCTACTGTCTCCCAGTTGATGTGATGTTTTCTAACTTAAATATTGACATGTCAAGTTGACTACTGATAACATGTCTCATGTTAAATAAAAACGGAATGAGACAGGGCAACTTTCCAAAAATAAATGATTACTATGTATCCAAACATATACATTATTAATATAAGACAGAAATACTTGATACTTCTATGGTCCTCATTTCTGCAACTGCCCTGTGGTCAGAGCTGGTATCTGTAATTGCCTTCTCCCCCACCCACTCCATATGCCATCGCGCTCAGCCAATACCTTAGCTAGTCACGATCCTCTGTCGGGTGCGCTGACCACACCTTCGTTCTGGAGGTGTTAGTTTATCATCAGTCCTGCGGAGTTGGGTTGCTGTGATTTTATAACTGGGGTCACAGACACAGGAAGTAATGGAGGGTCCCCTGTGTTCCATCCAACCTCCTGCTTACCCATGCTGTGTGGAAGGAAACCAATCCTCCCACCCTAGATGACACCCCAATTTTGCCTGATGATTCACTGTCAGGAGGAGTCAGGAGGGGCCATGGAAGAGTCTCATGCATCGTGGGGACCACAAAGTATCGGGGTGAGGAGGAAACGCCTTGCTGGGGGCGCCCTAGGGATGGAAGCGAGCAGTGCTTCTCCCCTGTGCACCCCCTGGTTCCCAGGCACATGACTCCTGCCTGTGGGAGGAGAGACGTGGACACACGGGAGCCTCAGTTCCGCCTTTAGCAAGCCCGGACTCCAGTGGGTGTTCACCAGCCCTCTGCTGTCCCGAGTCCATCCCACTTTCTTACCCACATCTCCCCAGCGCAGGCTCTGCTCTCACCCTTGTTGCACACGGACCTCAGCGTGGCCGCTGCAGCTCAGCCGTCACACCCAGGGTCCAGGGGACAGACACTGCGCAAATCTAGTCCGCTCCATTCCTTCACAAGAGCCGAAGTTCTCAGGGAAAATATCCAGCTGAGTGACACGTCCAGTAGTCAGCATGGAGCCAAAATTCAAAAACGGCCAAGAGAGACCAGGGAAGAAGAAACATCTGGCTGTAATGAGGAAGGGAGGCAAGATACAGGTAGGAGGTGGCGGTGACTGTGCTGTGTCACCCACACCAGCGTGTCCGCTGTGTGCCCCCATGTGCACACAAACATCCATGAGGCAGGACTGGTCCCGTTCACACGTCTCACCCAGGACACAGTGTCTGGCAGACACAGTGGGGCTGAATGACTGTTTGCTGGGTGAGTGTCTCCTGTCTCAGTCTTTGAGGCAGATGCCACCAGCGCCCCATTTTCAACCTGCACTAGAGGTGGAATTCAGTGACAGACAGCTTCTGATCCTCTGTGCCCAGAGCCACACCCAGGAACACCACCACCCTAGGGAAATGTCAGAGATGCTTCAGGTGGGCCTGCCTGCTCCTCCTCCCAGTGAATCTTTTCATACTTTTATGGGTGGTCTGACTCCCTTGTGCCTGGTCTTGAGGCCAGCATTGGTTATGGAGAGAACAGCAATCCCCCTGAGACCTGCAGTCCTGGATCAGGGAGTTACCACCTGAGCAGTGGGTTCACACTCTGCACCTGGACAGAGCACACACCTGCTCCTCCTGCAGCCAGTGTGGGGTGGCCACCAGGGGGCAGCAGAGTCCACCTGGCAAAGCCTCCTGGAGACTGGGAGGGCCTGGGCCTGAGGAATTCTACCATGCAGGGGGAGTATTATAATTTACGTTTTGGTCTCTCTATCCCTTTATTAATAATTAAAATATCATAGTAAAACAGGGAAAATCAATCACCACGTCCCATATTTAAAAAGAGTAGTATGTTTCCTACAGGATCACCTTTGACATGGATGACGGAGCATTCTGACTGATTCTTTCAGATTGGGTTCTTGTAGAATTGGCCTGTTTTACCATCACAGGTCTGGGTAATTCACTCCTTTCCAGCCCACCCCATTTGTGCTAACACTGCCACACTTCTAGCACTGGAGCTTACCTTAGCACTAGGACACACTGGTGACATAGGGCACAGCCTCTATGACCTGTCCCAGGAGCTGTAACCGACATAGAAACCGATAGCATCTCAGAAGCTCCAAGTGCTGCATGTGCCCTGAGCAAGGTGGGAATGTCATTCAGGCTCTGATGCTCACACACTGTCACTGGAGTGGGACCCTGCTCCGACCTCAGGCTCATATCGCCACCACTACAGTTAACGCTCTGTAGTGGGTTCAGAACATGCGGACAGACGTCACCTCTGAGCCCAGCTATGGCCAGGCCATCCCAGGAGTGAGGCAATGCGACAGTCTGGGGTGGAGAGTCTGGCACCAGGAGATGGACCAGAATCCCCTGGGATGAGGATGGGGTATGTAGGGAACAACCTTCCATTCCCAGAGTCTCTCAGGCTCAGCCCCCACCAGGAACCACACAGCTCCTCAGGCTGCACCCCTGAGCCCTGGCTGATTTGCATACCCAGCAGCTCTCCCTCCAGCAAGGGGATAAGAGAGGCCTGGGAGGACAGCTGCCCAGCCTGGGGCCTCAGGGAGCGGAACTGGGGCACCTCCACCATGGCCTGGACCCCCCTCCTCCTCGGCCTCCTCGTTCACTGCACAGGTGCTGTGCCCAGGCTCCCACCCTCCCCCAGCCCCGGGGACCCCCACAAGCCTGACCCTAACTCTGAGCTCAGCAGGGCACTGTCTGGGGTCCCAATACCCTTGACTCTGCTGCAGGATGTGGGGCTGGGGCTGCTGTACCGTCCACTGTGCTCACTGGTCTGTGTGAGGCTGAGGGGCTGCACCTGCCAGGAGAACGGGACAGGAGGGTCCTCATTTCCTCACAGGCTGCATGGGTCAGTGGGATCCGTGGGACACGTGGGCTGACACTGATGGCCCAGAGAACACCTGTAGATGTTCCAGCACGGGCAGGATGGGGTGTCCTGGGAAGGGGTCCTTCTCATCCTAAATCCACCTCTCCTTTCCTCTCTTGCAGGCCATGTGTCCTCCTATGAGCTGACACAGCCACACTCAGTGTCGGTGCAACCAGGACAGACGGCCAGGATCACCTGTGGGGGAGACAACATTGGAAATAAATATGCTTACTGGTACCAGCAGAAGCCTAGCCAGGCCCCTGTAACTGTCATCTACAGAGATAGCAACCAGCCCTCAGGGATCCCTGACCGATTCTCAGGTGCCAACTCAAGGAACACGGCCACCTTGACCATCAGCGGGGCCCAGGCCCAGGACGAGGCTGACTATTACTGTGCAGCATGGGATGGTGATACTAATACTCACGGTGTTGGCCCAGGTCCCATTTCTCAGGTAGCCCCTCCTCCCAGCCTCAGGCAGCTGTGCAGAGGGTGGGACAGGAGTGGATTCAGGGGGGGCAGGACCAGGCTGGCCTGCTGTGTCGAGGCCACAGAATCAATTCTGAAAGAAGGGCCTGTTAAAAGGACAGCCTGCTTGAGTCCTATGTCCAGAAGTAATGGTCCTACAATTTCTACATGATCGTGACTGGGCGACTCCTTCTGAAACGTTCTGGATGCATCCCCAGAGCTGCCAGTTCCACTGAGCTCCTGAGGCCCGGGCTCCGAGGCCACCCAGGACTCTGAATGGGGCCAACCAGTGTAGCGGACACTGTGAGGTCCCCCTGGTGCCCAGTCGGGTCCCACACGCCCGCCACCACAGCTGCATGCCCCTGGCTGGTCAGCTCGGCCCTCCCTGGGAAGCAGGATGGTGGCAGGGAACTGACCCTCCGGTTCAGCACTTTCTCTGCGTGTGACTCAGGCCTAGCGACAGCTAGAGGAGAAGAAATGGGTGGGGTTAGTGTACATGATAAATTGTGTTTAATTCTGTTAGTGGAAATATTTCCATATACATCAAATACTAAAATGTCGATAAGTTTACATTATTTCATAATAAATCTTGAAATCTGGTGGGCGTTTCAGACTAGAGCACCTCCTACTGGGACCGCCCACATTTCCCCCTCAGTAGGTGCATGTGGCTTGTGGACATCACGTCGCACAGAGCGGGTCACATGGGTGGCATGTCGTCGTTGGGCTGGGGCAGAGGACAACGTCACTGACCCTGCAGCGCATCCGTGCAGCCATCAGGCCATAAGGAGGGGGGTGGATTCTGTGACCAGAACTTCACTAGGGGAGGGACGTCTGCTCCACTTGCCAACCAACCCGGAAATACTGAGGACAGAACCGGGGGGGGGGGGTCATTGTATCACGTGACCACACTACTGTCCTCAAAGACCAGATGCTAAACACCAGCACAATTTCAAACATGATTCTGAACCGTCGAGCACACTTTGATCACTAGTGGAATGAATGACACAGTCTATGTACATTTGTGAATGGTTGTTGGTACAAGAAACCCCTTCAGTGGGCAGATTATTTCCGTGAACATCAATGTAAGTCGTCAGGTTATATTTTGTGCAGAGATCTAGAGGGAAGGAGGACACTAGATGGACTTTATTGATGTGGGACCACTTGCTATGCCTCACAAAGGGATACATTTGCCTACTTCGCAAGCACAGATCACGGTTTGAAGGTGAAATCTCCCAGGATGGCACACACCGGTGACCTCCCAGGTGGTCAGGAGACCCACGGCACAGGTGTGAGCACTGGCCTGCAGGAGGGGCCAACGGGCCCCATGGGGGACTCTGAAGTGTGAGTGTGAGTGTGAGTGTGAGTGTGAGGAGTGGACGCCCCGGGGTGGGAAGGGCAGAGAGGAGCTGCTGTGGTCCCCTCAGCTGGGGACAGCGGGGGGTGTGTCTTGGGCGATGGGCCCTGTTCCCCTCTCCACTGTCTCTCAGACCAAACCCTGAGCACTGAGTCAGGGGTCTGTCTGTCTGTCTGTCTGTGCACATGAGTCACCGCAGGGCTGCACCGTCACCTCCAAGGACACCGCCTCCAGCATTTCCCAGGTGAATTAATTACATTAGATTCTCAGCAGTACTGGTGTGAAAGCAAATACATTTGTTTGAAATATTACATAACAATGCCCCTTGCCAACCATATTCGTTAATATTAAAAGATTTCTCTTCCTATTCTGACACTCATCCAAACTCAACAGCCTTGACAACGTTACAAAAGGAATTCTGATCTAATTCTCCAGAGGATCCCAACCTGATCCCCAGTGTCTCGCTGTGCTGGCTGCCACGGTGGACATGTCCCCACCTCCGTTCACAGAGGGACCCGGGTTTCACTGGGAAACACAGATTCCAGCACCGTGAAGATCTGAGCGCATGTCAGGGCAGATTCAGGGGCACGGAGCACCTGCGCACAGAAGGCAAGGCCGGGACTCAGGGACTCAGGAGGCCAGGACCTGGGACGGGGAGGAGCAGGATAAGGGACACGGAGAGGGGCCGGGCAGGGAGGGGTTCACAGGTCAGGCTCTGAGGTCCGGCTCCTGGATTGGAGTCTTGACTCAGCATCACTGCCTGGGGGGCTCTGGGAAAATCATAACCTCACAAGGTCGGTTCCCTGCTCATTGGAAGGTGCCTTCAGCACAAGGATCCTGTTGGATCATTATGATGTCCGGTGAGGGGGTGCATGTAAAACACTCACCAACTGCCTGGCACCTATTAAGGCCTCCAAAGTAGTCAAGAGGTTGAGCTACTCACATGGAGAGTGATATCCATCCTGGGGCACCAGGGGGCACTGTGGGTCTGGCCTTGGGAACTCAGATAATGCAAGTCCCCTGATCTGTGCTCAGTGCAAAGGGTGTGACTGATGCTCTTCTGAAGACAGTTTTATTGGGTAAAATCAGCTCTTAATGAAACTCACACCTGGCCCTTCTTCTGACCTCAGGACATTACCAGCAGGAGGCTGTCAGACTTGGGGTTGAGACAAAATCTGAGACAGATTTGCATTCATGCTCCTCCCTCTTGAGCTGCAAGGACAGAGGATAAGACAGGGGCTTGGAGAGGCCAGGGCCAGCTGGGCAGCCTGAGGGCAGAGCTGCTGAAAGCCCCTCCCACCATGGACTGGGCTCCCTTCTACCTCCTGCCCCTGGTTTTCTCCACAGGTCAGAGCATCCATGGGCACTCAGGGGTCTTAATCCCCAATAGTTTCCTTCCAAGCACAGTCCTAAGGGGCATCTGTCCAGTCTGGGTGCCTTTGGCATCAGCCCCATGTTTGGTGTCTGCTGGTCTCTGTGCTGCGCCTGTGCTGCCCCAGCCCCCATCTGCTTCTGCCTCCCTGGGAGCCTCGGCCCAGCTCACCTGCACCCTCAGCAGTGAGCACAGAACCTACACCATTAGCTGGTATCAACAGAGACCAGGAAATGGCCCTCGGTACGTGATGTACATTAAGAGCAATGAAAGTCACAGCAGTGGGGACGGGACATTTCTCGGGCTCCAGCTCTGGGGCCGACCGCTACTTGACCAACCCCAACCTCCCAGTCTGAGGAGGGGGCTGAGTATGTCTGTGGTGAGAGCCACACACACGACGGCCTTTTCACAGGAGCTACAGCGACACAGACAGAAGGGAAGTGAGGCTCAAACCTCCACCCCCTTCCCCTCCCCCACAGGGACTTGGACGAAGCTGCTCCCTGTCCTTGCCCCAGACCCTGAGACATTTACATCTTCTCTCTTGCAAATCCCATCACCCTGTACTTCCTCCCCAACTTGGGAAAGTCAGATGTGGTGTCAAAGTAGGTCACTTTGACAAAGCAACGCCCTGTTTCCTCCAATACAGGGCTGTAGGCAGGACTCTGGGAGAGACCTGAGCAGCCCAGACAGGAGCATGACCCTGAGCGAGTGGCTGGGCTGAGATGACCGTGTCCCAGGAGCCATCTGGCCTTTGCTCCCATCTTAGGGCCCTTTTCAAGGAAGGAATGTAGACTTTGGTGTCCCAGGGGTGACCCTGGGAGTGGGATCAGTGACTGTATTGACTCAGGATACATGGGAGTGAAGCAGGAGTCCTGTTAGGACTGAGGTTCAGCAGGAAACATTTGTCCCTGAGCAGAAGCAGGACTGAGAGACCTGACGCCCTGGTGGCAGTAGCACTGGGTCCGGGAGGGAAGCGGGTGCTGTGGGTAGTCTGAGGCAGGACCCCGGGGAACACAGACTGGGTTCCGTAGCTGTGCCAGATTCTCAGACTCTGGTGCCAAGGAAGTCTCCATATGTGGCCATAGAACTTTTTTAGGGACAGGCCAGGACAATGTCCCCTGGGACATGGGACGTGGGAATGCTGAGGTGGGAGGTACGTCGATGACCCCCTACCTCCAGTCTCTGCCCTGTGGGTCTCTGGCCTCAACTGCATTTGCGGGGTGATGGAGACATGATGAGTAGACGGGTTGATATTCTGCTAACTTTCCTGGGAACTGAAATACCAGAACCTTTCACTCACACCAACACCATAGACTCAACCCGGAGCAGCTGCATGGACCACAGTGATTTGGTCCCTGCTCACAGGTAGGTGAGCGGCAAGGCTGGGCACTCACCTGAGCAGGTTCAGGCCAGTCCTGTCTCATGACTGTGGGATGGATCCCAGGACTTCAAGTGGGACCACACTTGAATGGACATCACACGGTGTCACTGGAATATTAGGGGAATAATGAAAGCCTGCTGAGCTCTTGACAATCAATCCAGGGAGCAGCTGAGCCAGGTCCCAGGACCTGCCCTTGGAGGAGCTGGAGGGGATGTGACTGAGGCTGTGACAGGCAGGCTGGGCCGAAAGTGACAGTGTGTGTGGTGAGCTGTCCCCTTCCCTTGGCCCATCTGCATCTCTCAGACTGTCACTCTCCGCCTGCCTGTCCCTCTGGTGAAATCTGGGTTTCTCCCTCTCAGTCATGTTCTGTGTCACCCCTCCAGAGCAGCTGACCCTGTCTTACCGGACCCCGTGTCATGCACCCCTTCCTCTATTTCCTTCCTGTTCCACGTGGCGTGTGTGTCTCTGTATCTGTCTGTCATGTTCATCACCTAAGTGACTTGTGACGATGAGCAGATTTTCGGGTGCCTATTTTCACCAATCATCTTTTCATCTGTGGTGAAGTGTTTGATGAAATCACTGCACACTTGAATATTTAGGTCCCCCTGCTTGTTCTTGTGAGTGTGAGCTTCTAAATTTGTTCTTATGATCTTTCTTTCTTTCTTTCTTTCTTTCTTTCTTTCTTTCTTTCTTTCTTTCTTTCTTTCTCCCAAGGACATATTTTTTCACCTCTTTGAGGGACAGAGGGGAAGGGAGAGAGAGAAGCACTGATTGGTTACCTCCCGTCCGTACCCAGACCTGGTATCAAACCTACAACCTTATGATCAGAGGATGATGCTCCGACCAACTGAACCCCCCAGCCAGGGCTATTTGCTTTGTGTATTAGTTAGTTTCAAAACTTTACACAAATATGTCCTTGATGGATTGGGATCGTCAAGTATTTTCTCCCATGTTACTGTTTTTTTTTTTTAAATTAACTCCTTAAAAAACAATTTTGTAGAACAGTTTTTAATTTTCAACGGTTTCCATTTATTTTCTATCCATTTACATATCAAGCATTTCTATGAAATCTACGAACCCTTACCAAGACCAAGATGGAAAAGATTTTTGCTTTCTCTACAATGTAATGGAAATTCCCCCAGAGGCACATGACCAGTGTCACCGTGTCCTGCAGCAAATTCCAGCCTCTTACACCAGCCTGACCACTGCCCCTACCAGCTCCTGTTTCCAGCACCCCCACCTCACACTGCACTGTGATCTCATCACTGGAGGGGACTGAGCGTTCTCCCCAAGACCAGAGGGGAGACTCAGCCCAGGTGTGGGAGCAGGGGCTGGTCAGGGGTCAGCACTGTCCCCTCAAAACCAGAGAGCTCTGAGCAACCCAGGCACACCTGGACACGAGGACCCAACTTTAAACCCTCCCCTGGCCCCCATCTGCTCTGTGCCCAGCTGGTGCCACTCAGCAAGGCCACAAGGGGAAGGAAGAGGATTTGCATGGCGCCCCTTATACAGGATAAGAGAGGCCCCGAAGCCATATCCTCAGCTGTGGGTCAGAGGAAGATCGTGGGGCGTCTCCACCATGGCCTGGACCCCTCTCCTGCTCCCCCTCCTCACTCTCTGCACAGGTGCTGACTCCCAAGGCTAAGCCCCCACAGAAACCAGGAGAAACTTGGCCTTGACCTTCCCTCAGCACAGGGGACACTGCAGGGTGTGTCCGTCCGGGAAGGAGACCCTCATCCTCACACTCACCTCTCCTGTCCTCTCCTACAGGTTCCGTGGCCTCTTCTGCAGTGACTCAGCCCCCAGCAGTGTCTGTGACCCTGGGACAGACGGCCAAGATCACCTGCCAGGGGGAGTACATAAGAAGCTATTATCCTTCCTGGGTACAGCAGAAGCCAGGCCAGGCGCCTGTGCTGGTCATCTATGGTGACAAGAACCGGACTTCAGTGATCCCTGACCGATTCTCCAGTTCTCACTCAGGGGACACGAACACCCTGACCATCAGCGGGGCCCGGGCTGAGGACGAGGCTGACTATTACTGTGCAGTGCGGGAGAGTAGTAGTAGTAATACCCACAGTGACACAGGCAGGTGGGGAAGTGAGACAAAAACCACTGACTGGGCCACACTCTCTCTCAGCCCGAATATGTCAGGAGACAAAGCCATGAGCACATCTGGCCTGGGACCCAGATCTGAGATGCCCAGGCTGCCCCCTCCTCTCTGCCCTCAGCCAGCTCACAGAGGGCAGGCAGGCATGCATTCAGGGCTGGCAGGACCAGGATGTCCTGGTGGTTTCAAGGCCAGGGTGTGAGTAGGGACACAGGGCCTGAATGGCAGGACCCAGAGGGAGACATCCACGCAGCGGCCAAGGACACTGGATGTCCCCATGGTGGAGGCTGCGTCACTCACGGGCCCACTGCTCCGAATCAGTCCCCGGAACTGCCCACCTGGTCTGAGCTGCTGAGGCCGCAGGATCTGCCGGCCGCCTGGGATCCTGAACAGGTGTGAAGGGTGGGGTGGGGAGTGTGGAAAGGAAAAACGTTTGAAGAAATATGGGCCACAATGTTCTCATTTTGGTGACCATTAGGAACCCACAGATCCAAGAAACACGACACACCCCAACACCTAAAGCACAAAGGAAACAGCGCCCACACACTTCACAACCGACCCCCTCAAACCCGTGTGCGGGAGACGATCAAAAAGCATCAGAGCAAAAGTCTCGTTCCACACACAGGAAGCTCGGTGATGGAAGCTCAGGGTTCTCAGTGGAAGCCACACAACCAGGAGGAACCGGGAGCACCGTCTTCAGAACACAGACAACAAACCAGCAAAGAAGCTGTCAGCTTTCAACTCGGCCCAGAGAAATGCCTCGGAGAGAGGGGCAGAGCCGCCCTTGCTCACACGCACAACCACACACAGAGCTGACCACGAGCAGACCCTGAGTGCAGGGAGGAACGAAGGACACCCCTCGGACGGAAGGGAAGTGAGCCGGGCAGAAAGAGGAATCCATGCAACAAGTGAAAGGCACCAGAAAAGGTAACGACGTGGATAAAGAGAAACATTTTATTATCTCGTTCAAAGCAGAAGAACGGAAACAGGGTATGCTGTGATTTATAATGTTGGTTAAAGCAAAACGCAGGACAAAGTTAGCAAAGTTTTCGGAGGGTGGAAAACATGATCTAATGTCCCTATGTCATGTGTGAAGCGATATGACGGCACTGGAAGGTGGACTTTGGTACGTCGGGCGTGTCCTGTAGACCCTACAGCTCCCCTTCATATAAAACCATTTTAAACATCGGTTAGATTTAATATGCCAGCAAGGATAACATGAAATCATGGAGATATATTCAAAGAGAGTTACGGTGAGGAAGAATTTTCCAGCAAGACTCGGCTGAAGGCTGCCTACCAGAAACCCACGTGACCTTGCCAGGTGAGCAGGACGACGGTGCAGACACAAGTGGGGAGAGAGCGAGCCCAGGGGGTCCGGAGGGGACCCTGGGGTGCACAGAGCGCCTGCGTGAGGTTCCTCCCCCTGACAGCTCCCTGAGGCTTGTGGAGTCACTGCTGGGGTGTCGTCTGAAGTTGCCTTTTGTGTGAAGGTGTCACGGGGACCACAGCACTGCTGACCTCAGAGAAGGAATGAGAAAGTGCGCCCCCTGCGTCCACACTGTGACAGAGCCGCGTGGAGCTGGAGTTCCTCTTCCTTACACGTTTGATCGAATTCACCAGTGGAGCCGCTGTGGCTGTGGTTCTTGTTCCGGCAAGAAGGTGTTTAATTACTGACTCGGTGTCTCTCCTTCCCCTTCCCCCCTCCCTCTCTTCCTTCTCTCTCTGGAGAAAGACATCGAAGTGCCTGCACCTGGTGGTAGGATTTTGCATTCCTCCTGTGAGAGAAGGAACTCTTAAGATCATGAGCCCAGGTGCTCTATGAACCTGACAGAGGCCGCCTGGCCCGTCCCTCTACTCACCAGGGAGCAGAAGGCGGAGTCCGAGGGCCCCTGGAAAGGCCGAAGGGGGCCCGTGAGGACCACCGACATGTGTCTCCACTGCTTAGGCTGATTGAGGCTGAGTCGTTGCTCTTTCTCCAAGTCACTAATTACACTAAGCCACCTGTCAGAGAACCTGAGATCGAGTTGCAATAACGCGTGGCAATCTGATGTCTTGTGGACACGTGAAGCTGTTCAGTGAGGATCAGTGTGACTCGAGGGCCACGTCTCCGAGGGTATCAGACCCTGTGCACCGTGCTGCTGCCACGGTGAAGGAAACAGGCAAAACGCCCTCCCCGTGGAGCTTTGACCTGGTGGGATCAGCAAGAAAGGGCCAACTCAGCAAAGAAACAGAGCACGTCAGTACAAGGTTCGGTAGGTGAGAGGCGGTAAGCGCCTGGCACCTGCTGGCCGCACACATCCCACACACACAGAGCTCTCTCCCGCACAGAGCTCTCTCCCGCACAGGCCTCTGAGACGCATTTCCACAGGGACTGCTGAGGGCCGAGGGAGGCGGGGGCCGCCGGGGTCAGAACCGGCTGCAGGACTCGGGGCACGGGCACTGAGGCCCAGGCCCCTCTCCTGCTCATTCTGCACGGTGGTGCCCCCTGCCCTGCCTGCGGGCTCCACACCCAGAGAACCCAGAGCCTGAGCTCAGCCTAGGGGATGCTGCATGAGGTGGGACCCTTGCAAGGGACCTACTGTTGGGGGGGACACGAAGGCCTATGGTGTCCTGAAGACACAGTAGTTTTCACTAGAGTGGCTGTGACATACCTGTCACTCCCACTGGTCAGGGAGCTGATGACCCGTCAGTGCAGCGGACCGGAGCCAGCAGGACCCAGGCCAGACCCTGCAGAGCAAAGCTGCTCCCGAATCCCCACAGCTTCTCCAGCTCTAACCTGGGCACAGCCGCTGACACCCCAACGTCCCCGGTGAGGGGGAGTCTCATGACAGCCAGGAGGCTAAGGGGACAACAATGTGCCTGGAGGACACCACCCCACCACCCAGCCTGGCCCTCATGCTCCCCCCTCCCCTCTGGTCACTCTCACCCCAAAGAGCCAGGGTCAGGGTCCAGGACCCCAGGGCTCCTCTCTTGGACTCAACCCCTTTTCTCTCTTTTCCTGGGGACCCGGTCTCTAGGCCTCAACTTCACCTGCTATTAAATGGCAAGTTTTCCACTTAATTTGGGAAACTCTTGCCTCCCAAATTTAAATGGTACAAAAGAAAGGAAAGTGTCTTAGATACTGGGCAGGAGGTCAGTTGGGACTCAGGTCTGGCAGCCCCCGTCCATCCTCAGGGGACCCCCGGAGAGGGGTCAGCAGATGCTGACCTCTGTGCGGAGGGGTCCGCTCCCAGATGGAAGGAGCAGGAGGCTGGCAGTCTCATCAAAGGCCTCCTGGGCCAGAGCCGACCCCGCCCACTGCTCACCCTGGGAGGGGAGAGCAGGGATGGAACCACTGCCCGAGGGGTGATGGCAGTGACACTGACCTCAGTGCCCAACTGGGGTCGGGGTGGGAACCTCTGTGTCCCACAGTCCTTATTGGGGTAAGGGTAGGGAGAGTTCTGGTTTGAGATACACTGAAAGCCTGGGTCCCTGCAGGGTGGCCCGTGGGTTTCTATGGGACTTGACACTTTGCAAAAGAACAGAGTTCATTCTGCACCCTGCGTTCTTCTGACTAAACCAATCAGCAGGAAGGGCCTTGTAACCCTGGGACAGTCTTACCAGATCTGTGTCTCCCACCTTCCTGCCATCCTTCTGCGACCTGTCAGGGCAGGGGCCACACCCTCTCAGGTGACAAGTGCTCTGGGTGACCTGCAAGAGGGAAGCTCCAGGTCTGAGTTCTCCCACCAGCAGGGGGCAGCAGAGCTGCATCCAGGAGCAGCCTGGGCAGAAGCTGGGGCTGCCCAGCTGGAGCCTCAGAGGGAGACCAGGCCTGGGGGTCAGCAGTTCCAAGGCTCAGTGCAGGCACTTCAGGAGACTCTCCGAGGGAAGGGGATTCTCCCTGCTCGGGTCCAGCTCTGGTCACCAGGCTGTCCTTTGTCAGGAACAGGTTCTACTTCAAAGGAGAGACCACCATGTCTGGTCCCCAGAGGTCACGACCTGTGTGAAGACCGGGGCTCTGGGGACCCTCAGGGAGCACATGGAGCCTGCAGCTGGGGTCTCAGTCAGGTGGATTTCTGGAGCTTTTCCCAGGTCAGTTAAAACCCTGGTGAAGCATTTTAAAAGGACCAAAGGGTCGACAGCGCCCGTAGCGAGTCTGTGTGGAGAGCGGCGTGGGGGAAGGGACACAGACCCCAGCGTGGGTGAGACTGGGAGCTGGTCTGAATCGTCCGAAGCAGGCGCACACCGAACAAGGAAAACATCGCACAAGAAGCACCGCACACGCATCCTGACCCCACGGAACCACGTCTAATGAAAGCGGACGATGGACGCTCGTACGTGCATGGGGACACAGAGAGGACGTGAAGGAGGAGGAGGAGGAAGAGATCGGGACCATGGCCCTGTGTCTGCTGAGTCCAGTGTTGTGACTTATGGAGGGCCCAGCTCAGTCCTGTGGCCATGCGCCTGGAAGGCCTGCAGCCCTGCTGAGCCAGCCCAGGAGAGACGCCTGGTCAGGAGGGTTTGGGACAGTGGTGCTGTGGTCAGATGCCAGGAAGGTGACGGTGATCAGGGGTCTTAGGGTCCACGGATAATTTTCTGACCTGAGAAGCAGCTAGAAGAAGCTGGGCACTTAGCCCTTCCTCCTCAGTCACCCGGCCTGCCCTCTGGGGGTGGTAAACATGGTCTCTGCTGACTGCTGGCCTTGGAAGCCAGATGGGGAGTGCATTTGCATAAACACTGAAATATCAGGGTCCCAGAGGACTGAGGGCATAAGAGAGGCCTGGGGAGCCCACGGTGGTGTGAGGACTCACGAGGCAGAGCTCTGGGGCGTCTGCACCATGGCCTGGACCCCTCTCCTGCTCCCCCTTCTCACTCTCTGCACAGGTGCTGTCCCTAGGCCCTGCGTGACTCTCAGCTGAACAGGACGGGGAGCTGGGCCCCGCCAAACCTGGATCTCAGCCCAGACCCAGACTTAATGTGGGTCCTTTGGGAACCGGCCCTTAATTCTCGATCCCTCTCTTGTCTCCACTCCTTGCAGGTTCCCTGGTTTCCTCTGAGCTGACACAGCCTTCCTCTGTGTCTGTGGCCCTTGGACAGACAGCCGCAATCACCTGCCAAGGATATATCTTTGTGGCTATTGATGAATACGAGGAAGTTGATCCCACATATGCTCTGAACTGGTACCAGCAGAAGCCCGGCCAGGCCCCTGTGCTGGTCATTTACTTGGGTAACAGCCGGCCATCAGGGATCCCTGACCGATTCTCAGGCTCCAGCTCAGGGAACACGGCCACCCTGACCATCAGCGGGGCCCAGGCTCAGGACGAGGCTGACTATTACTGTCAGACGTGGGACAGCAGTGGTGATGCTCACAGTGACACGGGCCGACCGGGAAGTGAGACACAAACCCTTCCTCTGTGTGTGTCACGCTTTCCGCCAGCCCCAGGGGGACTGTGCAGGAAGTCATGCGCCATCTGCTCAGGTCCCCTGGTCTGAGATCCCAACGCTGCCCTCTCCTCCGGGCCTGCAGGCAGCTCTGCAGAGGGTGCACCAGGAGTGAGCTCAGGGCTGGTTGGTCCAGGCTGTTCTGGGGTTTCTAGGAGAAGGTGTGAGTTGTAGAATGAAGCCCTCACTTGAAGGACATTCCGATGGCAATCTATGTCCAGTGGGCCGTGGATTTCCGTGTACGGTGACTGGGCCGCTTCTCGGCAAAATGTACTAGAGCAATCCCCAGACCCCGCCAGCTCCCCTGAGGTTCTGAAGCCCCAGGTTCCCTGGCAGCCTGGGGTTCTGAATGGAACAGACCAGGGCAGTGGACACTGTGCATCCACCTTGATCCCTCATCGGGGCTTTCACACCCCCGCACCCCTGGGGGAAGCCCCATGGGGCTCACACTGTGCCCTCACTGGGAAGTCCATGGGCAGAGAGTTGTCCCCCTATGGGTGGTATGTCCTTTCCCTGAGGCTGACTCTGGTCGAATGCTGCCTGATGCCAGGATCCCCAGGTCCCGCCTCCATTGAGGACAACTGGGCAGAGTTTCTTGCTCGGTCCTCAGCCGTTACCACGTGGCAGGTCTGTCCTCCTCGGCTTCTCTCCAGAGAGACCCCCTGACAGGTTCTCCGTGTCAGAGGGAGTCTCCAGGGCCCCCGAGAGAAAATGACAGCCCGGGGGAGTGTGTGGGAGAGGAGAGGGCCGCACGCAGATGACACTCTGGGCGTCTGCAAATGCAGGCAGCGCACGCAGTCCCACAGCCGCGGAATGCATACTCGCCTCCAGTGCACGCGACCACGCTCCAGAACGGACCACCTTCTAGGACACGAAGCAGGGTCAGTGTATTCAAAGGGAGAAGCTGGGAGGGGAAGGGGAAGAAGGTATAAGGAGGATAAATGGTGATGGGAAAAATCCAATAAAAAAGTTACACATCAAAACAATAAATAAAAGATAGAAATTACGCATTATATTTTCTCCGAAGTGGAATGAAGTTAGAAATCAAAACAACAGTTTTTTTTACATTGATGAAAAAAGGAAATGTGAAAGCACACACCCAAATAGTCAATGGCTCGACGGAGAAATCAGAGGAACATTGGAAAAGGTGTTGACGGTGAGTGATGGTGACGACGTGCGCATCAACCCAACGCAAGGCCTCTAGCGCAGTGCTCAGAGGGGCGTGTTCACCTGTGTGTGTGTGTACGCGCGCGTGCAAGATCTATCAGTGCGTGCGCTGTGTATTACCTACGAGTGCGTACATGCAAAAATGTACGCCTGTGTTGTGTGTTTACGTGTATGTATCTACAGGAATATGATTCCCCTAAGGAGCGCTGTGTATATTTATATTTATACAATCAAATTCATATATTTATCCTGATTTGTACACAGGGTGGGTCAAAAGTAGGTTTACCGTTGTGAATACACAAAAACAGTTTATTCTGCTATTGTTATTTATGTATGATTGCATTTATTTTCTATACAAATAACTATAAACCTATTTTTGCCCATCCTATATTGTATTAATTATTACGTGTAAATATATTTATATGTACTTAATGTATATGAATAAACAGAGTTAAAAATATTTTTCTATCTCTAAATCCTAACATATATATATGATCTCAAATCAGTAACATAGCGCTGGAATTTGCGACATTGTAAAAGGGAGAGTACACTGAACCAAAGCAGGCAAAATGAATAATAAAGGTTGGACTGAATATTGAAAAAAGAGGATAAAAAATATCAACAAAACCAAAACTAGTTCTTTTAAAACATCAAGGATGTTGACAAACTTTTAGCTAGACTGATTATATTCTGTATTTATTTATTTAAGATGTGTATGTATTTATTTTTAGAGAGATGAGAAGGGAGGGGGAAGAGAGGGAGAGAAGCTTCAATGTGAGAAACCAATATTGATCGGCTGCCTCTCATATGCGCCCTGACCGGGAACCGAACCCGCAACCCAGGCCTGTGCCCTGACCGGGAATCTAACCAGTGACCTATTGCTTGGCAGGATGATGTTCAGTCAGCTGAGCCACACCAGTCAGAGCTAGACCGATTATATTTTGAAAAGATAAATTACTAAATACGTGAAATAAAGAGGAGCCATTGCTACTGCCATTGCAAAACTGAAACGAGACTTTAAGGAAGTAAGGGAACACTATGAACCGATGCATGCCGCAAAAGTAGATGCAATGAACAAGTTTCCAGGAGACCAGAAATGGCTGAAACCAGCTCAACGAAAACTAAGACAACCTGAGGAAAGCTGCGACAACACAGAGAATAAATAATCACAAACCAGCCACAAAGAAAGGCCCAGACACAGCGGCCTCACTGGTGAATGTCATCACACATTTAAAGAACAATTATTGCCAATGATTCACAAACTCTTCCAAAAACTAGAAGAGAACAGACGCCTACCAGTTCATTCAACGAGGTCCGCTTTGGCGTGAACCCCAAAACCAGATATGTCGCAAGGAAAGAAAGCTGTGCATCAAGAACCCTTACGACACAGACCCAGAACCCTCCACACTGCCCTGGAAAGCCAGTCCAGCCGCCCGCGCAAAGGAGCACGCCCCCTGACCGGCTGGCGTTCATCCCGGGAACGCGGGGATGATTCAGCGCCTGCAAATCAGTCAGCGCAATACACCACGGGAACAAAATGGACGACGAAGCATCCTCCTCTTCTCGGTAGTCACAGTGTCTTCACGCCAGCAGCCACGGCTTCTAGCTGTGTTTCTAGTCCCCTCACATCGTCAGAAGGTGTGACTGCTGGTGTGGAGAGGGGACGGTGCCGGTTCCTCCACGCAAAGGTTCCGGATGGCCCACACCTCCCGGTGAACACAACCCCTGAAACATGAGACGGGGCTGTAACGCCGTGCTTCCGAACGTGTGGTGCTCAGAGGCCGCCTCCCAGACAAGCGATGAGCACGCAGAACTGAAGGGAGGCTGGGGCTCAGCAGGCACCGCGTGAGGAGTGGGGCCACGGGAGGGGTCAGCCAGAGAGAAGCACGTGCGGAGGCTGCAAGGCAGATGGAGGAGAGAACAGGTGGAAAGCAGGGAAGTCCAGACCAGCTGGAGATAAGAAAAAATTACGTTGTGAATATTTATTTCTATGGGGATGTCCCACGGGGATACCCCCATCCCCGAACCCTCCCCATGCGGCTGGGGGAAATGTCTATTTATAAAACACTTTTTTCCTCATCATTACAAGGTCTAGCACCTGAATCAGGCTCAGTCTGAAGAGGGCAGGACAGTTAAGCACCAAGACCCAGGTGGCCTAGGAAGGAGTTGGGGACACAGCAGGAGGAAGTGAGAGTTTCCACGGTGACCTAAACCAAGGCTTCTGGAACCTCCCTGAGCACACAAGTCCCCTGGGGTGTCCTAAAACCCCGACACAGAGGCAGCAGGTCAGGGTGGGCCCCGGAGTCTGGGCCGCCCCTTCCTAGGACCACACTGGGAGTTTCTTCACTCCCGTCCACCTGCTATGCTCAGCTCAGTGACAGTCACCACAGGAAGACACGGTCTGTGAATCACAGGGGACCTGCTCTCCCTTCCTCCCAGGCTCCCAGTGGTCTTGACCCTGCCCTCACCCCTGCCCATATCTCTCCCTCCCATCAGGGTGGGGGCCCACTCTGTCCTGACTTCCCTCCTTCCCAGCACATGGACACCCTGGACAGATGGTGACCATACTCTGCGCTGAAGCAGTAGTGACCCTGGAGGTTATAATTGTGTCCCCTTATACCAGCAGCTCCTGTGTACAGCCTAACAAGGGTGAGGTGCAAGGTCAAGAGTCAAAGACCCCAGACACCAACTCTGGCAACTTGGCCTCCCTGGGCATCTTTCAGCCCCAGCCCAGCCGCAAGGTTTATTGTTGTGGTTCCCAGGTGGGGTGTGGAAGGGGCTCGTCCCCGCTGTGTGTTACTGCTGAGAAACCGAGATCAAACCACCCTGGGCTGCCCCTCCTGCCCTCCGTGCCTGGCTCTGTTGTCAGCTCCCATGATATGGGACACCTTTCATGATCAAGGACACAGAAATGAGGTCCCTTCCTCTCTCCCACCAAGAGGCAGGTGGATCCTTGAGAACCTGAGCTCACTGAGATCACCTGAGAACCAAGTTTCTCACTGCCTGTGGTCTCTGTGCTCATCCACCCACTAGACGCCTTGTGAGAGACGGGTATGGTGCTGTCTGGGTGGCTCAGAGTCCCACTGCGACAGAGCACAAGGGTCACCCTGAGATCCTGCCTCCAGCTCGTGCTATCTGCCCATCCTGGGACGGAAGCCCAGGGGTCTGGAATTACAGACCTATTCTTCCTTCTCGTTACCAAGGGAAGTACTGGGGGGCAGGCACTGGACATTGGCCTGACTGCCACGTTACCCAGGAAGCAGATCGGAGGGAGGGGAGCACCTGCCACCTGCGGGATTCAGGCTTGGTCTGCACCCAGCAGAACCCTGAAGGAGCCATGGGTCCTGCACTGCAGACGCCTCCCACCCCCTCAACAATCCCTTTCTGCAGCCCGTGGTTGTCTCAGCTCCCTGCCCTTCACCCCCATAGAGGATCAACCTTGTCTAGTCAACCCCAAATTCTCCTTCAAGGTTGTGTTCAAAAGTCCCATCCTCGGGGAGGCCCCCATGACACAAAGACCAAGAGAGACGCCTTTACTGAACCTTCTCATCGGATGCCATAGCGTGCCCTTTGCAGCTCTCAGCACAGAAGGAGCCAGCCTACGGCTTATGCTCTGAGAGCAGCGTCCCTAGTGGGGACTCTAGAGGTTGCTGGTGCTGTGGCCACAAGTACCACTCACCACGGTGGGGGGTGACAATAGAGAGTTACTGTCTCCCTGTTGTGAGGTTAGTGAGAGATCACTAGTCAGCTGGGTTGGCGGTTTGTGGGCTCTGAAGGAGAGTCTCCCCCTGCCTCCCTTCCAGCTTCTGGGGGTGGCTGGCATCTCTGCTGACCTTGGACGATGGACTCTGCCTCCCTCTTCACGTAACATTCTCCCTTGTGATTGTCTGTCTCTGAATTTCCCCCCTTTCTCTAAGGACACCAGCTCGATGGATCAGGGGTCACCCTACTCCAGTGTGACCTCATCGTGAGGAATTACATCTACACCATGCCCAACTCCATGAGCTCCCGCCTGAGGTGGTGAAGATTAGGGCACCAACACACGAACTTGGGACACACGATTCAACCATCAACAGTGTCTTTGCCGTGACAGAGACAGTGTCTTTGTCTACCCGCCTCCTAGGAGGCCCACAGGTTGGGGGGCACCACAAGCTCTCAGCGATCAGAGGAGGCACCTCTGGGGGCCCAGAGAGACCCTCACCCTCCCCTGAGTGGCCCATCTCTGTGCAGGACGCCAGGCTCCATCCTTGTTCTCTGACATCACCACGGGGAACGAGTCTCTGACAGGGGACAAAGTGGCCTCCGCAGCTTCCCGGTCTGGTACAAGTGAGGCAAGGACCTCCGATTTCCAGTGAAGGACTCAGAGGCCACTGACGTTTCAATGGGGACCCCAGGACACCAAGCTCATCTGCTTCTCCTCCATCCGTAGATCTCAGTTCTCCTGACTCAGCTCAGTTCATGTGACATGGGGACTCTAGGACCCTGTCAAACCTCTCCTCATGCCCAGTGGACCATGTGAGGTGCCCCTACGCTCTCTGCCCAGTGGCATCAGTCTGAGCCCTGAGCCCATCAGCCCTCGTCTGCCCCCTAGACGTCCATGGGGTCCTGGGTGGACGGGTCAGCAGACACACACTGACGCCAACATGTGCGTATCAGGACGCAGCTTCTGCAGAACCAGGCTCCCCTCCCAGGACCTGGAGTCGCACTGGGGCCAAGTCTAGTTAGACAACCAGGGTGATATGACACGTGTCACCGATCTCCACCAAGGTGGAGTAGTTCTGCTGTCACAGGGCTGGGACACCCTGAGATGTCGCTGATGGAGGACGAGGACCACACCCCTGGGACTAAGGCCTAGTGGACAGGACAGGGGGCTGAGTGCGTGTGGCTCTGTGACCTCTGGGAAGGGCAGTGCCTGTGGGGCCCATGGGCCCCCGTGTGCCTTTGGTGTTGGCAGAAAATGGAGTCTATTCAAATGTCCAAATTCACAATTATTTTATGTTTTCTTAACTTTTATCATTTTTCTATCTTCAGTGTCTTTGCTCTATCATAAAAATCAAATAAGGATGTTAACGAAGAACGATGAGTACACACTCATATATGCTGTAAAGCACCAAATGCTTCATTTTTATCAAACCCTTTAGTATCAGCCCCTCTATTAGATAAGCATTCTCATCGTCACCCCCATTTTACAGAGGTAGAAACCGAGGCACAAACAGATAAACTTTTCATCTGAGACCCAAAGTAGAAAGTGGACAACCTGGTAGCAAACCACGGTACTGGGCCCAGAGTCCCTGGTCCTCACCACAGTCCCGTGGTCTCTCATTGTGCTCTCAGAGGTGAGACGTGTCACCTCTTCGGGTGCCAGAAAGTTCTCTCTCCTCCTTCACAAGCAGGGGACCGATGACGTGGTGCTGCAGCCCGGCCCTGCCGCACAGAAATAGAGTGAGAACCCCACAGGAAAGCTAGACTCTCCAGATGGAATAAGTTTCCCTAAAATATTTATTTAATTTCAATCACTTCAGAATATTATTCAATATGAAGTAAACATTAAAAAATTGATATATTTTACATTATATTCGTACTACGTCTTTGCAATCTGCTGTGTCTTTCAGAGCTACAGCTCATCTCCACTGGGACGACCCATATGTCACCCTAAACAGCTGCGTGTGGCTCTGGCCCCAAGCTGGACAGAGCAGGATCAGGTGGATGAGGTGTCCTGGGGTAACTGTCCCTGCACGTACTCACCTTGTGCAGCTCACTGTGGACATACTCACAGCCACCAGGGGGCGATGCAGAGCCCCAGAACCCTGCGCCTCATTAGGGAACAATGGCTGCTCCACTTTCCACCCAAACCAGGAATCCTGAGGCCACAGAAACAAGGAAATTGTTATACCGTGTGTCCACACTACTTTCGTTCTTACACACACGCTATTAAATATAGTTACAATTTTAAAGATAAATCTCAGCTACAAACACATTTTATTAAAAATCTCTGTAATGAATGGCGATACTCCTTTTGAATTTTTGAAAAACTATTGCTGCAGATGTCCCTGTCAGGAGGAAGATCATGTCCATAAACCTCGCACAAGTCATAACGTGATGTTCTGCGCAGAGATTCGGGAGAAAGAGAGACCATAAGGAATATTTTATTGAAGTTAGATGACTTGCTATTCTCCACACAGGGATATATTTGCCTAATTCACAAGCACAGATTACAGTTTGAAGGTGAAATCTCCCAGGATGGTACTCAGTTTGTCAGAAGACACACAGCACCCACAGATCATGCTGATTGTCGGGTAATTATGTTGTCAGGTGAGGGATGCTTATAAAACACTCACCAAGGTTCACCATCCATTCGGTTCTTAGAAGTAGCTATCTGATACACTAGCTAAACACGTAGAATGATATTCACCCTGTGGGCACCAGGGGGCACTGTTGGTCCTGGTTTGGGGAACTTTATAGGTTAAGTGCCCTTGGCTGTGCTCAATTGCAAAGGGCATGACTGAGGCTTCTTTGAAGACACTTCTATTGGGTAAAATCAATTCTTAACAGTGAAACCAATGCCTGGACCTTCTTCTGACCTCAGGAAATTACCAGCAGGAGGTTGTTAGGCTCAGGGTTGAGACAAGAGCTGAGACAGACAAGTTGAGGAGCAGAGAACAGATTTGCATTCATGCCCCTCCCTGAGCTTCAAGGAGAGGATAAGACAGGGGCTGGGAGAGGCCAGTGCCAGCCCGGCAGCCTGAGGGCACAGCTCCTGGAAGACACTCCCACCATGGACTGGGCTCCCTTCTACCTCCTGCCCCTGGTTTTCTCCGCAGGTCAGAGCATCCCTGGGCACTCACGGGTCTGGGTTTTCCGTTAGAACAGCTCCTAGGGGCATCTGTCCAGTCTCGATGCCTTTGGCATCATCCCTGTGTTTTGTGTCTGCAGGTCTCTGTGCGGCACCTGTGCTGACCCAGCCCCCGTCTGCTTCTGCCTCCCTGGGAGCCTCGGCCAAGCTCACCTGCACCCTCAGCAGTGAGCACAGCACCTACAGCATTGCATGGTATCAGCAGCAGCAGCCAGGGAAGGCCCCGAGGTATCTGATGTATGTTTACAATGATGGAAGTGACAGCAAGGGCAACGGGATCCCCGATCGCTTCTCAGGCTCCAGCTCCGGGGCCAACCGCTACTTGACCATCTCCAACCTCCAGTCTGAGGACGAGGCTGACTATTACTGTGCAACAGGGGACAGCAGTGGTAATGCCACAGTGACACAGGCCAACGGGGAAGTGAGACTCAAACCCCCTGCCCCATCTGTGTCACACTCTCCTCCAGCCCAAACAGGACCGGAGACAAAGCCATGAGCACCTCTGGCCCAGGTCCCCAGAACTCAGATCTCAGGCAGCTGTGCAGAGGGAGGGACAGCAGTGGGTTCGGTCTCACAGGACGGGGCTGACCCGGTGTTTCCAGGGTGGTGGACACAGGACAGACCTGGGACCAGGTAAGTCACTGCACCCCAAATGGGAATCCCCGACACAGGGGGACGCACCCGTGTTCCAGATCCAACAGGAATCAGTCCCGTTGCCTGACACCCTGTCAGACTTTCCTGTGAAGAATCAGGAAAACAGGATGGCTATGAATACAAATCCATTTTATCCAAAAGGGCCCTGGAATTGCCCAGATGACATAATTTGTGGACAAGGAGACAGAAAATGTGACTGTGACATTAATTCCTCCATTCACAAGGGAGGACGAATGATCTGACTTGGCAAGGGAAGACGCAGAGGCCGAACATCCAAACTGGAAAGCTGGATGGAGGAGCTGTAACACTGGGGACTGAAAACGCCCGGGATGAGACTGACAGCCCGTGAGATGCTCCCAGAGAAAACCCTCAGCGCCTGTGTCAGAGCAACAGCATCTGTTCATAATGAAGCAGAAAATCACGCAGACCGAGGTTAGAAAGGGATCCCACCTTCTCTGCAAACACCACCCAGGTGGTTGTTTGTAAAACACTCTTGTCCACCACGTTACAGGGTCTGGCACCTGAGTGAAGCTCAGTCTGACGAGGGCAGGACAGTTCAGCACCAAGACCCTGGTGGCCTAGGACGGAGTTGGGGACAGGAGGAAGTGAGAGTTTCCAAGGTGACTGAGACCCGAGCAACAAGTCCCCTGGTGTCACCTAAGATGCTGCTGCAGCAGGGCTGGGTGGGCCCGGGAACCTGCCTGTGTGACTGTCCCCTCCTAGGACCACACTGGGAGGGTTTCCCTGCTGTCCACCTGCCACTCACAGCTCAGTGACAATCACCACAGGAAGGCACCATCTGTCCATCACAGGGGACCTGCTCTTTCAGGTCCTCACCTGCCACCCAGACCTCCATGCTGCCCACAGTGGACAGGTCAGAGGACACGCCCTGAGGTCAACGCCCGTGCAGGTCAGGCTGGAGTCTCTGCAGAACCAGGTCCCCTCCCAGGACGGGGAGTCACGTGCAGGGCCGGCTCTAGTGGGAAAGTGGGGTGAGATGACTCACACCAGAGATCTCCACTCTCTGCAGCCGTGTGAGTGGCGGTCCTGCTGGGCCGTCCAGTGTGGTCTCTGCTGAGGACCAGGGACGTGTCCCCGAGACCAGAGACCCAGGGAGCGTGTCACAGCCTGCTGATGTGCCTCCGTGACCTGTGCAAAGGGCAGGGTGTATGTGGGCCTGCACACCTCTGTGTGCACACGTGCGTGCACTTTGGTGCAGCCAAGGAGTCTCTCGATGACAAATGTCCCAGACTCTCTGTTCCTAGGATGTCCTCTGTACACCATTCTGTCGTCCTTGCTTCCCATTAAGTATAAGGACTAAGGATATCAATAAGAGCAGGAGGAGTAGCATTCTTCTGTGCTTAAACCATGTTGATTCCATTCATGTTAGAACCACAGGCACGGAGACCTGGAGCACACTGACCGGGACCAGAGGGGAGGGGGCGGGGACTAGTCAGAGAACAAGAGTGAATGACCCACGGACATGGACAACAGTGTGGGGACTGACTGTGGGAGTGGTGGGTGGGCTGGGTGCAGCAGGACAGACGGGGGGAAACTGGGACAACTGTAATAGAATAACAAAAAATTTCAATAAAAAGAAAATATTTCAATGTGAATTAAGTATAAAACTATTGGTATATTTTACTTCGTTTTTAAACTGGCTTTGAAATCTGACACATCTGCATGTCATGCTGTGTCGGAACGACAGCACGTCTCTCCGGGGACGACCCACATTTCACGCTCAACAGCTGTGATGACTTGTTGCCACCACATTGGACAGAGCAGGTTAGAGGGATGAGGTGTCCTTGGGTAACTGTCCCTGCAGTGCATACGACAGACACCAGGGGGGCGATGGAGGGTCTCATGACACAGAGGCCTCATTAGGCAGGAAAAGCTGCTCCACTCCCCACCAACCCAAGAAGGCTGAGAACAGGAAATGGAGGGAATACTTACACGTGCGTCCACATTAGTTCCCTTCTCAATTACACAATATCAAATACAACTACAGCTTTAAACACGAATCGGGGTTATTGAACACAGTTACTACTAGTCGGTGTAAGGATGACAATATCCCTTTCTCATCTTTAAATAAATAATCTCCCTCTCAGTGGGGAGATTGTTTCCACAAACCTCATTCGAGTCATAACATTATACTTTGTGCAGTGGTCTAGAGGGAAGACTAAGAAATATTTTCTTGAGGCAGGATGACTTGCTATTTTTAAGAAAGGAATATGTTTCCCTACCTCACAAGCACGGATCGTGTTTTGAAGGTGAAATCTCCCAGGATGGCACTCACATGTGACCTCCCAGGTGGTCAGGAGACCACGGCACAGGTGTGAGCACTGGTCTGCAGCAGGGGCCAACGGGCCCCATGGGGTCCCTGAGGTGTGAGTGTGAGTGTGAGTGTGAGTGTGAGTGTGAGGAGAGGACGGCCCAGGGTGGGAAGGGCAGAGAGGAGCTGCCGTGGTCCCCTCAGCTGGGGACAGCAGGGGGCGTGTCTCAGGTACCAGACCCTGGTCCCCTCTCCACTGTCTCTCAGACCAAACTCCAGGAGTGAGTCAGGGGTCAGTCTGTCTGCGCACATGAGTCACCACAGGGCTCACGGTCACCTCCAAGGACACCGCCTCCAGCATTTTGTACACGAACTCTCTTCACTGCACCCTCAGCACCGCAAGGGTGACAGCCAGTGTATTTGTCCGGGACAGCAGATAAAAAGTGCTGTCTTGCCAAATGTAAAATTTTACCGTACTATAAAATTAAAAGGTTTCTCTCCTGATGCTGACACTTGGGGAAACTGAACGGCTTTGACCACGTGAGAAAACAACCCTGACATAAACCGTTAGAGACCCAGCCAGATGCGAACCCTGTCCAGTCCCCTCATGCCAATGGCCCTTTGACATGGGATGCTGTACCCCCTGCCAGGGAGGGAGCTGTGGGAGGGTCCCCGTGTTACCCACAGACAGTCCCGTGTGTCACTGGGAAACACGGGTGCTGACACGTGAGGACCTGAGTACGCTTCACAGCAGACTCTTGGAGGACGGTGCTCGGGTAACAGAGAAGAGGGCGGTGACAGGGGTCCTGGGGTGGGGGAAGAGGGGACATGGGGCCCACAGAGGGCGGGGCAAGGAAAGGACCCAACGCTCAGGCTCTGGTTCGGCAACCTGGACTGAAGTCGTGATTCGTCATCACTGTCTGGGGGGCTCTGGGAAAATTATAACCTCCCAATGACGGTCCCCTGCCCATCAGACAGGGGAGGGGCTGGGCCTTCAGCACAGGGATGGCGTGGGGTTATTCTGATGTCGGGTTATTGTGACGTCAGGTGAGGGTGCATATGAAACGCTCCCCAAGGCTCACCACCCTTTAAGTCACAGGTGGCAAACACAAGGCCCATGGGCCGAATCCGACCCCCCACCTTGTTTTATCCCGCCCAGCACCTCGTTTCTACCCTGTCGCAGCCCCAAGCTCCTTGCCCCTAGTTAAGCAGTAGTTACATTTACACAGTCCTAAAATTACATTCGGCCCTTTGATGGCAGCCTCGAGGCTGATGTGGCCCCCCGTGAAAATGAGTATGACACCCCTGCATTAAGTTCTTAGAAGTAGCTATCTGGTTAACAAGCTACACATGTAGGGTGATATTCATCCTGTGGACACCAGGGGGCACTGTGGGTCCTGGTTTGGGGAACTTAAAGGTTAAGTGCCCTTAGGTGGGCTCAAGTACAAAGGGCATGACTCAGGCTGCTTTGAAGACACTTCTATTGGATAAAATCAACTCTTAACAATGAAACCAACACCTGGACCTTCTTCTGACCTCAGGAAATTACCAGCAGGAGACTGTTAGGCTCAGGACTCAGACCAGAGCTGAGAGAGTTGAGGAACAGACAACAGATTTGCATTCAATGCTCCTCCCTCTTGAGCTGCAAGCAGAGAGGATAAGACAGAGGCTTGGAGAGGCCAGTGCCAGCTGGGCAGCCTCAGGGCAGAGCTGCTGGAAGCCACTCCCACCATGGACTGGGCTCCCTTTTACCTCCTGCCCCTGGTTTTCTCCACAGGTCAGTATATCCCTGGGCACTTCCAGGTCCTAAAGCCTGATGTTCCCCTCCAAACACAGTTTTCAGGGGAACCTGTCCAGTCTGGGTGCATTTGGCATCACCCTTGTGTTTTATGTCTGCAGGTCTCTGTGCGGCACCTGTGCTGACCCAGCCCCCGTCTGCTTCTGCCTCCCTGGGAGCCTCGGCCAAGCTCACCTGCACCCTCAGCAGTGAGCACAGCACCTACACCATTCGCTGGTATCAGCAGCAGCCAGGGAAGGCCCCTCGGTATTTGATGTACGTTACGAGCGATGGAAGCCCCAGCAAGGGGGACGGGATCCCCGATCGCTTCTCAGGCTCCAGCTCTGGGGCCAACCGCTACTTGACCATCTCCAACCTCCAGTCTGAGGACGAGGCTGACTATTACTGTGCAACATGGGACAGCAGTGGTAAAGCTCACAGTGACACAGGCCAACGAGGAAGTGAGACACAAACCCCCAACACATCAGTGTCACACTCTCTTTTGACCCAAACAGGACCTGAGTCAAACCCATGAGCAGGTCTGGCCCGGTCCCCAGACCTCTGATCCCCAGCAGCCCCTCCTCAGCCTCAGGCAGCTGTGCGGAGGGAGGGACAGCAGTGGGTTCAGTCTCACAGGTCGGGGCTGACCCGGTGTTTCCAGGGCCTGCGCGTGAGTTGGAGACAGAGGGGGTGAGTGGAAGGACCACAGGCCAGGACACACATCCCGTGGTAATGGACCCTGATTATCCTTGTAATGGTGGCTGGGCCCCTCATGGGTGACCTGTCCTGGGTTTGCACCCAGAACTACCCAGCTCAGCAAAGCTCAGGAAGCCCCAGGATGTCCTGGCAGCCTGGGCTCGGAACAGAGCAAACCCGTGCAGAGGACGCACGCTGAGGATCCACCTGCATCCCCCTCTCAGGGCTGATCCTCCCTCTCTCCCCTGCTGGGTGCTGGCAGCTCACAGCAGTGCCCTCAGGGGGAAGCGATGCTGGTGGACAGGACCCACCCTGCAAGGTCACACCCCTCTCAGAGTGTGGTCAGGGTCAGGATGACATTGCAGGGCCTCCTCCGATCTGAGTCCTCAATTGCCACCACATTGCAGGTCCCCATTCTAGCCTCTCACCTTTACTCCAGAAAGATCACCCCTAACCGTTCTGCATGCGGTTCTCCATCCCCTGTTAATGCAGACACCACCCACAGAGTCCGCGTCATTATGGATGAAATGAAACATACACACGGACCACCAAGTCCGGTGGAGAGAAAAGGACAGCATGGCTTTTCTCTCAAGGGGAGCAAAAGCTGCGGCCTCCGCCATGACAGGCCTTTATTTTGTTTCTGGTCACATTACATGATGGTCCTCATTTACTATGCACAAGTTCACTATAGGTGGTTACCTCTTACAGACAACAAAGGAGCCAATGCCGCTAATCACATCACAGAAGAAGGATATTAGCAAATGAAAAGGAAAAAGTGGTTGAGCCGGTTATACTCCATACTGGGCAGTTTTAGCATGGATTTTAGGAAGTTACAGTAAGCACTTGTTGTCTCAAATCAGGGTGAGGGAGTTGTAGCAAAAGCAAGACTCCAAGCAGCTTAGGCACATTGCAAACCTGATCTCCCACGAGAGAACCTCTCTGTGGGCATGGGTGCTGTGCATCTCCGAGTGGGAGCTGGGCCTTCTCCCATGCAGAAGCTTCTCCCACACCCTGTGCACGCCCAGGGAACTCACTGCCACTGTTTGAGAATCTGGTCACCACACAGTGCGAGGAAGCCGCCTGAGGGCAAAGAGAACCAGGCAGAGACCCCAGAGACCACTTGCCAAGCTCACACACACACTCAGAAGTCATGCTTGTCCTACAGTCAGAGAGGACAAGTCCCAAACAGGACACCAGATGGTCCTGTCAGAGAGCTGGGCCTCAAGGTGGGAAATTAGCACTTGACTCCTCACTGCTGTGGTTCCACCTAAGAACGTGTGAGCGCGACTGATGAAGGATCCCACTGTTTGCATTAACTCTAGTGAATCTGTAATAACCTAGAATAGCAGACTAAAGATATATAGAAATACACGTATTGTTCACCGACAAGGAAATATTCACCAAGTCTGGTGTCGCATCAATATTCCTGATTGGAAGCAAGAAAATACCAGCTACGATAAGTAACAAAATCAACCAATCGTCCTGCCCATGAAATTTCACACATGATTGAATAGTCAGTCAAGGATTTTAAATGAATATGTATTCTGTTCATTCCGGCGTGTAGGAGATGCTTGAACACGGTAATCACAGGCTATGAGGACAAAAACCAGGGCCAAGTCACTACACAGACGCGGAAACCACAGCGTCAGAGACACGATGACCCTTGCTGTGACTGACAGCAGGTTCATCACCGCAGAGGAAAGACAGTGACGGAGGACGTGGAGGAGAAACTAGAGAGAGGACGTGAGACACAGACACGAAACCACACTGAAAACACACACAGAAGCGTCAGTGTGCTGCAGGGCCTAGGGAGCCTCACAGGCACGTGACACACTCTTTGAAGCAGAGACGTTTTGGGAGAGGTAGAAAAAATATTAGAGGCGATAGTGGCCAAAATTGTACCAATTTCAGTGAAAACCGAGATCCTACAGATCCGAGAACCTCAGCAAAACCCAAGCACAAAAACCATGCAGGAAACATCAACACGCATCACAGTCAAATTCCTAAACCCAGTGTCGACGAGAAAATCACAGAAGCCTCAGAGACAAGAGGCCCGTCCACGGAGAGGACGGAGCAGAGGGGTCAGGGCAGAGGTCTCCCTAGAAACAGCACAGACGGGGGAGAGGGGGGCAGAGTCACCAGACAACTAAAAGCAACAACAAAACCACAACAAAAAGCTGTCCACTTTCAAGTCCTTACCCAGTGAAAGTATCTTTCAAAAAAGGAAACAAAGAAAGACTTTCTCAGATGTACACACACTTAGAGAGCGGACACCTGCAGACGCTCCGGACCAGAAAGAGCAGAGGACCCGCCCGAGTCACAGAGAAATGGGAATCTTCACAGAGAAATGAACGGCATCTGGTCTCGTTACCACGGGGAATAATATGAAACGTTTTGTCATGTTAAATTCCGTAAAAGATATCACTATTTAATGCAAAAACACTGCAGCAATGTTATGTTGTGGTTCATAATATATGATAAAGCTATGACAATGTTACCTCTAAGGTTTGAGAGGAAGAGGAACCTGTTATGATAAACTCAGGTGGCTCACTCACACCTACATCAGGTCCGATGTGACACTTCCTCACAAGTTCATAACTTCAGCAGCAGGAGTGATGTGTGGTCAGAATTCTCTGAATCCCGAGAGAAGGTCCCGGGTGACTTCCTGTGCAAACCGGAAGGGAAGCAGCAGCCCCTGTGTAGTGACGGTCCTGGTTGGTCACCTGCTCAGTCACCTCACTGACACAGGACAGGGGTCACAGTGCAGTGGCTCCTCCCTCCCGGGGTCCCCCTTCAGCTGCTCTGACTCCTGGGCCAGGTTTTTGTGCTCAGTGTGACGTCAGCCCTGCAGATTCAAGTCACATTGGGCCCACCTGGTTTGGACCATAACCACCTTAGTGTCTCACTGTCCTTCCTGCTCAGAGAGACAGACCCTCCCCCCAGGGCACGGACCCTGCTGTCCCCACACTCACTTCCTCGTACTGCTCCCTCTTCCCACCCTGATGGCAGCTCCAGGGTCCCCTCCAGAGAGACCCCTCCAGCCTCTCCCCACAGACGACCTACCTGTCAATTCTTGTCTGATCTCAACTAATTCTCTGAATACTACAACAGCCACACAGTTATTCCCTTGTAATTATTTTCATTGATTGATTGATTGATTTCTGCTATTATTTCCCCCATTAGTCAGGAAAAATTATTTAATGCAAACACACACAGGACAATAAGAGACGTGGGCAGACAGGGCCTCTTTTCCTCCTGCAGCAACAAGTCCGAGGTCCACTGGTTGTTCCGCAGACTCTCCCCAGCCCTGCGAGCCCTCACGTCTCTCGCTTTCTTACCCACATCTCCCCAGTGCAGGCTCTGCTCTCACCCTTGTTGCACACGGACCTCAGTGTGGCTGCAGCAGCTCACCTGTCACACCCAGGGCCAAGGGGACAGGAGCTGCACAAATCTCGTCTGTTTCATTCCTTCACAAGAGCTAAACTTCTTAGAAAAGCAGCCAGCTGACTGACACACGCAGGGGTGAACAAGGAGCCACAAGGTCAATACCAGCCAAGAAGGACCCAGGAAGACCAATTGTCTAGCTGTTAAATGGGGATGGAAGACAAGGCACAGGTAGAAGGTGGCGGTGACTGTGCTGTGTCACCCACACCAGCGTGTCCACTCTGTGCCCCCATGTGCACACTGGCATCCCTGAGGCAGGACTGGTCCCGATCACACGTCTCACCCTGAACACAGTGTCTGGCAGACACAGTGGGAATGAATGACTGTTTGCTGGGTGAGAGTCTCCTGTCTCAGTCTTTGGGGTAATTGCCACCAGCGCCCCATTTTCAACCTGCACTAGTGGTGGGCATCAGTGAAAGGCAGTCCCTGTGTCCTGTGTCCCCCATGCAAGCCCCAGAATCAAATCACAACCCCAGGGATATGTCAGAGATGCTTCAGGTGGACCCCGCACTCTCCTCACCCCTATGAGCCTGTTCGTACATTTATGGGTGATCGGAGCCACTTGGGCCTGTTTCTGAGGCCGGCAGTGGTTATGGAGAGAACCGCAATCCCCCGGGGACCCACAGTCCCTGAATCAGGGAGTTACCTCCTGAGCAGTGGGTTCACACTCTGCGCCTGGACAGAGCACACACCTGCTCCTCCTGCATTCAGTGTGGGGAGGCCACCGGGGGGCAGCAGAGACCACCTGGCAATGCCTCCTGGAGACTGGGAGGGCCTGGGCCTGAGGAATTCTACCATGCAAGGGGAGTACTATAATTTCTTTTTTGAACCATCTTCCCCTTTAATAATAATGAAAATAATTTAACTGTGGTAAACAGGGAGTCATTAACCACAACTTCACACTTCTAGAAAAAGTAGTAGGTTTTGTGCAGTATCACCTTTGACACGGATGATGGAACATTCTGAGTCTCTTAGGTTGGGTTCTTGTGGAATTGGCCTGTTTCTCCACCTCAGGTCCAGGTAATTCACTCCTGCCCAACCCACCCCATTTGTGCTCACACTCTGTAACTATTGCAACTTTTCTAGCGCTGGAGCTGACCCTGGCACTGGCGCCCACTGGGGACCCTCGGGCACCTACGGCCAGTCTCTGGAGCCGGAACCGAGTTAGACACTGACAGCAGCCCAGGGGCTCCACGTGATGCATGGACCCTGAGCAAGGGGGGAATGTCATTCAGGCTCCGAGGCTCACACACTGTCACTGGGGTGGGACCCTGCTCGGACCTCAGGCTCCTATCATCACTGCTACAGTGAACAGTCTATAGTGGGTTCAGAACATGCAGACAGACATCACCTCTGAGCTGGACTGTAGTCACGCCGGACAAGGAGTAAGGCCATGAGACACTCTGGGCTGGACATGTCAGCCCCACGCTGTGGCAATAGGGGATGAACTAGATCCCTTGGGACTGAGGTGGAGTCTGCAGGAACCACCCCTCCATTCCCAGTGTCATCAGGCTCAGCCCCCACCAGGAACCACACAGCTCCTCAGGCTGCACCCCTGAGCCCTGGCTGATTTGCATACCCAGCAGCTCTCCCTCCAGCAAGGGGATAAGAGAGGCCTGGGAGGACAGCTGCCCAGCCTGGGGCCTCAGGGAGCGGAACTGGGGCACCTCCACCATGGCCTGGACCCCTCTCCTCCTCGGCCTCCTCGCTCACTGCACAGGTGCTGCACCCAGGCTCCCACCCTCCCCCAGCCCCAGGGACCCCCACAGGCCTGACCCTGACTCTGAGCTCAGCAGGGCACTGTCTGGGGGACCCAATGCCCCTGAGTCTGCTGCAGGATGAGGGGATGATGGTCCTGTACCCTCCATTGTGCTCACTGGTCTGAGTGAGGCTGAGGGGCTGCACCTGCCAGGAGAACGGGACAGGAGGGTCCTCATTTCCTCACAGGCTGCATGGGTCAGCGGGATCCGTGGGACACGTGGGCTGAGACTGATGGCCCAGAGAACACCCGTAGATATCTCCAAGAAGGGCAGGGTAGAGTTTCCTGGGAAGGGGTCCTTCATCCTTAAACCCACCTCTCCTCTTCTGTCTTGCAGGTTCTGTGTCCTCCTATGTGCTGACACAACCATCCTCAGTGTCCGTGCAACTGGGACAGACGGCCAGGATCACCTGTGAGGGAGACAACATTGGGGATAAAAATGTGCACTGGTACCAGCACAAGCCCGGCCAGGCCCCTGTAACTGTCATCTACAGAGATAGCAACCGGCCCTCGGGGATCCCTGACCGATTCTCAGGCGCCAACTCAGGAAACACAGCCACCCTGACCATCAGCGGGGCCCAGGCCCAGGACGAGGCTGACTATTACTGTCAGGTGTGGGAGAGCAGTGGTGATGCTCACAGTGACACAGGCAGATGGGGAAGTGAGACAGAAACCTCAGTGTGAGTCACACTGTCCTCAGGCCCCACCAGCACTGGAGACAAAGCCATGAGCAGCATTGGCCCAGGTCCCATTTCTCAGGTCTCCCAGTGTCCCCTCCTCCCAGCCTCAGGCAGCTCTGCCGAGGGTGGGACAGGAGTAGATTCAGGGGGGGCAGGACCAGGCTGGCCTGCTGTGTCGGGGCCACAGAATCAATTCTAAAAGGAGGGTCTGTTAAAAGGACAGCTTGGTTGTGTCCTGTGTCCAGAAGTAACAGTCCTTGAATTTCTGCATCATGGTGACTGGGCTACTCTTGTGAAATTCTCTGGATTCCTCCCCAGAGCTGCCAGCTTGGCTGAGCTCCACAGGCCTCAGCCTGTGGAGTCCATGGCAGCCCAGGACTCTGAATGGAGCCCACCAGTGTCTGCACACCTAGTATCCCTGCTGGAGCCCCGGTGACCATGGCTGTGCACTCACTGGGAAGTTCCCAGGTGGCAGAGAATTGCCTCCCTCTGGGTCATTCCTTTCCCCGAATGGGACTCAGTCCCAGTGACTGCCCATTGCCAACATCCAGGCCCTGCCTCAGGTCAGAGGGACCTAGCAGCCTCCAGCTGAGTCCCCTGCTGTCACCACTTTGCAGTTCCCAGGACTTGCCTCTGAGCTTCCTTCCAGAGAGACCCCCGACACCTCCCTGAGTGAGGTTCTCCGTGTCAGAGGGGGTCTCCAGGGCCCAGAGAGGAAATAACAGCTCAGGGGAAGCGTGTGGGAGAGGAGAGGGCCCCACACAGGTGACACTTTGGGCGTCTGCAAATGTTCCCACGAGACTGGTGAGCACACGTGGGGGGAAACCAGCTGAGGCTGAGGAGGGAGCCCCCCAAGGACACGGAGGGAGGGCACAGGTCAGCCCAGCAGCCTGCAGAGCTTGTGCCCAGTCGGGGGGCAGCTCCCAGGTCAGGCGTCAGGTGGACGAGTCAGAAGGTCTGTGTCCCACGGAGGGGAACCTAGTCCCCAACCAAGGTCTGTGCTGGTGACATCTCAGAAAGTGTCCGTGAGAGCAGGTGGACACAGGACGCACCTGTGATCAGTAAGTCACTGAACCCCAAAAGGGAATCCCCGACACAGGGGGATGCACCCGTGCTCCAGATCCAACAGGAATCAGTCCCATTGCCTGACACCCTGTCAGACTTTCCTGCGAAGAATCAGGAAAACAGGATGGCTATGAATACAAATCCATTTTATCCAAAAGGGCCCTGGAATTGCCCAGATGACACAATTTGTGGACTAGGACACAGAAAATGTGACTGTGACGTTAATTCCTCCATTCACAAGGGAGGACGAATGATCTGACTTGGCAAGGGAAGACGCAGAGGCCGAACATCCAAACTGGAAAGCTGGATGGGGGAGCTGTAACATTGGGGACTGAAAACGCCCGGGATGAGACTGACAGCCCGTGAGATGCTCCCAGAGAAAACCCTCAGCACCTGTGTCAGAGCAACAGCATCTGTTCAATAGAAAAGAAAATAATGAACACCAACACTGGAAATTGATCTCATCCATTCCCCAAAACACCCCCATGTGGCCAGAGAAAATGGCTGTTTGTGAAACGCTTTTCTCCAGGACATCCCGGGGTCTGGCACCTGAGTGAAGCTCAGTCTGATGAGGGCAGGACAGTTCAACACCAAGACCCTGGTGGCCTAGAAAGGAGTTGGGGACAGAACAGGAGGAAGTGAGAGTTTCCATGGTGACTGAGACCAGGGCACACTGGTCCCCTGGGATCCAGTAAGATGCAGGTGCAGCGGCAGCAGAGCAGGGTGGCCCGGGAACCTGCCTGTGTGACTGTCCCCTCCTAGGACCACACTAGCTGTGGCTTCACTCTTGACTACCTGCCACTCACAGCTCAGTGACAGTCACCACAGGAAGGCACCATCTTTGTAGCCCAGGGACCTGCTGTCCCTCCCACCCAGGCTCCCTGTGGTCTTGACCCTGCCCTCACCCCTGCCCTCACCTGTCCCTCCCATCAGTGTTGAGGCCACTCTGTCCTGACTTCTCTCTTCTCCCAGACATGCGTGGCCCCTGGACAGATGGTGACCATATTCTGTGCAGGAGCAGCAGTGACATGGGACACTGTAATCATGTCTCCTGATACCAGCCGCTGTGACCACATCCTAAATGGCTGAGGTGGAAGGTCAGACACCAAACCTACCAACCCCCGGGAACAGCACGGCCTCCCTCTCTGCTCTGCGCAGCCCTCAGGCCGGTAGTTATGGAGGTTCCCACGTAGAGCGGGCACGGGGCTCTTTGCCACAGTGTGTCAGTGCTGAGAAGGGGACACGGTCCATCCTGGGCTGGCCCTCCTCTCCACCTGTCTCTTGCCACGTTGTCACATCTTCTGACTAGGGAAACTGTCTAGGTTCATGGCTGAAGGAGTGAGTCCCCTCCTCTCTCCCAGCACTGGGCACAGTGGGTCCTTGTGAACAGGAGGGCATGAGGCCACCTCAGAACACACTGTGTTCCTGCCTGTGGTCTCCATCTAATTAGCGCAGCCAGTCGACCTGGTCACATATTCTGCTCAGATGCACTTCTGTACGAACCTGTCTGACTTTGTTTGGGTATTTTGAGGAATATCATAAAAATCACTGAAAATTAAAGGGTGTGTCTGGTGAGTTCAACATGAAAATGACATGCTATTTGTGATCATTGATTTATTTCATATTCACTTTTTAAGAACAAGGTAGGTCACGAGGCCATTTGTCATTATTTAATTTATGACATACAGTGTAGTAGCTAGTATTGCGTGCCGTGCATGAATGATAAATAAAGCGTGGGTGTGTGGGCTTTTAGGAATAAGGGAATAAGAATTCCATAGAGATCGGATTAGTTTGGGTAGCCAACAGGATGCAGCACTTCCTGTGAATGAATAAGGGAGACTGGCCCTCTGGAGGCTCAGGAGGAACACGACCCACCCACCTGGCTGACTGGTGCTGGTGGAACAGAGAAGAGAGGAGGCGTGGCCGCCACAAAGCTGCCCCCTGCATGCAGTCTCCTCGTGATGGGAGTGCGCCGCCCCCCGCAGGTGTCAGACAGGACTTGGGAGAGGAGCTGGGAAATCAGGTTCTGCTATGCGAGTGTGCCCTCCTGGTTAGAAGGTGCAGGAACCGCAGAGTGCGGGCCACACCCGTTCCAGCGTGACCCATCCCATCACCCCACTTTTGGGATGGAAATGACAGGTGTCCCCGAGTTCCAGACACAGCCAGGACTAGAGTGAAGCGTGAGGCAAGTAAGACATTTTTCTTGCATGCAAAATTTAAGGTCGTGCCCAAAACTTGCTAATCGAGATAAATAATATTTAATGCAATATTTTTTGAAATCAAAATTAATTCAAAACTATTCCATAATGAATAAAACATCAAACTGTTAAGTCAGGTCCCCACCCCACACAGGCAAGACCTGTCTCACTTGCCTCACTTGCTCCCCCGCCCCACCCCCGGCCCAGACCTGGTGCAGGTTCCAGGGGTGAGGTGGGTGCTGGGGGAGATGCTGAACCAGAGTGCTGCCCCTGCATCTCCCTCTGGCCCCATCCAGTGGAGCCCTCACCTGGTCCGCTGTCTGCCTCCATCTTCAGAGCTGCAGCCCTTTCTGGGCTTTGCCTCCCTCTACTGCTGGTCTCTGCTGCCCCCTACTGGACTCTGTCCTTCCAGCTGCACCCCAGGCAGCCGGGCTGGGAGAGTTAGAGGTTGAAACACTGACATTTTCCAAAGCCCCTGGTTCCAGGCTGGCCCTTCCTGTGTGCAGAAAGGCTGGTCCTCCCAGATCTAACGGGTCCCCGGCAAGTCCAGGAACACAGTTCTACACCAAGCTACTGTCATTCTTAGGAAAGACACTCACTCCCCTTCTCCATGCCCGTTTCTTCTCATCAGTAGGAGCTGGAAGAGCCCCGAGCTGCTGGTGAGTCCATGTTGTCTAGAGAAGGAGCAGTATTCTCTCCCCACTTGCTGGAGGGGCTGCACTCCAGGATCACCAGAAGAGCAGGGGTCTTCGGGGCCCCTGGGGACCCCTCGAGGGGCCCGGGAGCTGCAGAGCCAGACCCTGACGCTGAGGACTCTCAGAGTCCAGAACCTTTGTCATATTCCTAGATGGGTCGTTCTTCACCCTCTGCCTCAGGCCTCCCTCCCCCCACCCCACCCCTGCAGGAATGACAGTGAAATGCTCACGGTGAGGTAAGGAGGACCCGGGGCTTGAGTTTGGGAATGGAGGGGAGTGCAGAGCCGGGGAGACCTGGGCTGGGGGAAAGGAGTCCATGGCCTCCAGCAGGTGTGTCGGGCCTGCGGGATGGAGAGTGGGCTGGAGACTGATCAGCAGGGGGCAGGGGGCACCCTCTGACTCAGGGCGCAGGCCAGAAGTGACTGAACAGGGTCACACCCCTCCACTCCAGGAAAGAAGGGCCAGGGTGGGATGCAGAGGACCCAGGAACCCTGAGCAGGGGTCCAATGAGCCAGACAATGAGGCCTGTACTCCTCTGGCCCAACCTGAACCCTGCCCTCAGCACAAGGCACATCTGAGACTAGGGAGGGGGTGGGGAGCAAGTCTGGAGGGGCCAGAGCCGCAGCCGTAGCAGCTGGGAAGTCCCAGTCCATCCCTCGAGGGTCCCCGGGCTGTAGCCAGACCCGGATTTCCGACCGCAGCCACCACAGGAGGATGTGGTCAGTGGAGGATGTGGTCGGCGGTGGGGTCTACCCAGGGGCAGGTGCAAGGGCAGGGGAGGAGGAGGGGCAGCAGGGGATGGTGCGGCTAGGGACAGCCCCTTCTTCTCCCCAAGACCTGGGGCCATCCCCGGGGGAACCACACCTGGGCCCTGGACGTGGGGTGAGACCACACCCACACAGGGGTGATGGGGTAGAGCAGCTTCAGCCTGAACCCCTGAGGCATACCCTGCCCCGTGCCCTCAGGAGCCTGAGGTCAGAAGCTGCAGTGGGTCAAGCACCAAAATGGGGAGAAGCTGGACTGGACCAGGGGCCTCCCAGGGCCTCGCCTGCACCCTGCATCATGTCTGTTAGGGCACCCACTCCCCGTCACTGTTCCGGGCCTTGACTGTCTGCAAGGCCAGGGATGTGTGGGTTGCATGGTGCAGCGCTGCCCAGACCTGATCTCTCAGAAGCCGCCTAAGCAGTGTGTGTGGCGTGGGAAGACCCAGCCTGGGGTACCTGGAAAGCTGCTCTGCTGAGTTTGGTCAAACCATTAAGTCCTAATCACCATCGCCAACTTCGCTCCTTTCTCCCTGCTCCCTATCACCATGGCCAAGAGCAGCAGAGGGCCTGAGAATTTTACTCTGCTTGCAAGCTAAAAAGTGAGCCTGCTTCAGACTCCTGGATGCCAGCAGGAGACACAAGACTTTTGGGCCAGAGACAAAAGCTACTTAATTGCTCATAGTTTATCCTTCAAGTAGCCAGAGTATCAGCATCATCGAGAACAGCAGCTGGAATAGTAGCGTCTTCTTCTACCGGTTCTCTGAGCCCCACAAGGTGATGTGAAGAGGACCAGGTGACAGCTGCACATCCCCAAATCTTGGGACCCCAAACCTTTTACACTGGCTAGTAAGCACAGGTTACTCCCTAGAGAGACAGCACCTCTGCCTTCCAAGGCTGTTCACTTGAACAGACGGTCCTTGAAAAGACGGTCCGCCCCTAAGACAATCAGTGCCTTTGCCCACGAGACAGGCAGAAACAAAGAGGCCCTCAGACAGCTGTTCCCGGCAAACGTCATCCACACCAACGAACTGAAGTCCCCGGCTATTTGTTACCATGTCCCATGGAAAGATCTGGATTGATGCTCACCGAATGTAGCAGAAAAATTAATGGGTATCTGACTCAAAACACAGGCCAGACAACTCGGAAAGGGACCTCCCAGCAAAAGTCAAGGTTGGTGGGTCCTTGAGCCCCCTTTGGAGCTGCCGAAACAGGAAACCGGGAGTTCCAGGAGCTGCAGCTCTGGACTTGAGCGGATGTATGAAAGCCCCTGTGGCCGAAAAGGCAACTGGAAAGCAAGAGGGTGGGTGCTGGGTGCGACTGGCAGGAACCCACAGCCCGAGTTCCCCCAGACACCCAGCAGCGTGCCTCCACGGACACCCGTGAAGTGGTGTCTTCAACAACAAAGCACACCCTGGGGCTGTGTGAGGGCCGGGCCTCCTGGCGGGGTGGCCCCAAGAAAATGCGCGATCTGCTTGAACAGTGCTTTCCTCATCTTCTAAGTGGGGGAGTCCACCTTGGCTCGGAAGGGAGCAGGCGCCATTGTCAGGGCTACATAAACAGCATCACGCTCATTGTTGTATCATATTCCTGGGCTTCAAAATGGACCCCAACCCAAAAAGCGCCTGAGCAGCCCATCCCTCCTGCACCCCTGCCCAACAGAACCCAACCCTGGCTCCCTTGGGTTCAAAACACAGCCTTCCAGGTGGGTGGAGGGCCAGAAATGCAGGGGACAAAGTCAATCCTAGATTCCAGCTCGCCCTGCACCCCGAATCCCGGAACTGCCTTGGGTCCTGCATGCATCTTCTCTGGACTTTCATTTTCCCACCTGTGAAACGGGGCCACTTGGCTCAAGGACACACTAAGGGTTGCTCCAAAGCCCACAGTAAGTGGAGGCGGACAGGGAAGGGGCGTTTGCTCTGCGCAAGTGCTTAGCAGATTCGCGATCACATTAAGCCTCAGGCCTGCCCCTATTTCACAGATAAGGAAACTGAGGCCGGAGGTAACCTAGGTCTGGACAGTTTCAACATTCGTGAGCTTGAAGTTACTGCTTGAATGAGGGGTACAGCTCACTCCCCGAAGGACCCTGGCCTAGCGGAGAAGCTGAGTGAGGAGCCAACCAAACCTACTGGGCCTAACCGAGCCAGTCATGGAAGGACCGGGCTGGACTGGCAGGAACGGAGTGTTCAGGGGCCCAGCCTGGGGGCCTGGTCAGAAGAGAAGCAGCAGACCTGCCCCAAAGATCTCAATTGCTCACCACTGGCTGCCCCCCACGGCCTCTCCAGGCCCCAGGGAGATGTTCACAGACCAGACGTGCCCTTGGGGAACTTGGGGAATTAGGCAGGAGCAGGTGTGTTCCCCCAGTGCCCCAGGGGTGGGGCCAGCGCCCGGCGGGGGTTTCCAGGGGAGATGGTTGAGCTCTGGTCCCAGCTACAGCAGAGCACTTGACAGATGCCACTCTAAGGAAGATCTCCAGGGCTAACAACCCTGGAGAGGACCAGGCACTGGGGACGGGCACCAGAGAAGGCCCAGGCAGAGGACGGGCTATTCAGTCCAGGATGCACTGGGATGGCCGCTACCAGCGAGGACCTGGGGCTTCTACCAACAGCACCTGCCCTCTCCAGGGAGCTCACGCTGAAGGCCAGGCCAGAGGTGCCTTTCACCCTGAAGGCAGAGGAGACCCAGGACAGGCCAAGTGGGCCATGAGGATTCCAGGAGGCAGAGCCCTGGCTTCAGGCAGCGCTGGCCGCTGCTGCTACTGGGCCTGGCCGTGGCCACCGTGGCCCGCTGCCCCTGACAGCAGTGCTTCGGAGCAGGGCCTCAGGCCCCCAGCCGCAGCAGGAAGCAGCCCTCGGAGCCTGAGGGACAGGTAAGGAACCCCACGCGGCATGCTGGAAGGATGTGGAGAAAGGGAGAGTCTGCCAGAGAGAGGGGCCCTGGGCAGGCACTGCCTGATTGAAAGAGTTGGCATTTCTGTCCAGTGTGGATTTGTTTGCATTGATTCTTATTTTTTTTTGTTTGTTTGTTTTTAAGATTTTATTTATTTATCTTTAGAGGGGAAGGGAAGGAGAGATGGAGAGAAATATCAATGTATGGTTGCCTCTTGTGCGTCTCCTGCTGGGAACTGTTGCTAGAAACTGTTCTGCAACCCGGGCATGTGCCCTGACTGGGAATCGAACCGCAATCCTTTGGTTCGCAGGCCCGCACTCAATCCACTGAGCTACACCAGCCAGGGCTGATTCTTGTTTTTTTAATGAGGCACTTATCATTTTGGAGGCAGACCCTGTGTCTCGGGGTCTCCCTAAGGTCCTGGTGTCAGAGCAGGATAGAGGCCCTGAGAGGCGGCCGCAGTCCCCGGACTGGAAGAAGTCCCAGGACTGAATGCTGTGACTTCAGCTGCGCGTCCTTTGTGTTAACAAAATGGTCCAAGAGAAGGGAGCAAGGGCTTGGCTTTGTCTCCCCTGCGATCCGCGACTCCTCAGCTCTCATAAATGATTCCTGGGGCCAGGTCTAGGGGCGCAGCTCAGTCGGACCTGGACCAGGGAGTCACGTCCCGTTGTGGGGACAGATGCGTGGACATTTTAGGAGCAGTAAGGTGGGAGGGGGATACCCAAGTTGGTCTTACAGGGCATCTCTCCCTTAGCGCGAAGCGGCTAACCGGTGATGGGAATGCTCCAGGCAAAGGGCGCAGCGCCAGAGAGAGGAGAATGCACTGCGCAGGTGCGGCAGCTCCTGGGAACTGGGCGCCAGAGCCCGGGCGCAGACCGTGCGGGTCTTGTGCCTTGTGCGCCCGGGTTTCATCTTGGGGTCCAGGAGGAACTGTTGAGAGATCTTAGCAGGAAACTGTCAGAATCAGATTCGCGTTTTGGAAAAATGGCTTCAGACCGGAGACTGGGGTGAGGCCTGATTAGAGGGTGTAGAAGGTGCAGCCGCCGAAGCCTGCGCCTTGGGGACGCAGAAGCGGCGCAGGTCCGAAACCTCCTCTAACATCAGCAAGTGAATTGAAGGAAGGAGACCAGAGGGCAGATGGAGAGGAATGGGTACCCTCACAGACTGACTGTAGGAGTCTAAAATATACAACCATTTTAGCGATATATAAGTCATAAAAGAACATGTATTTATTCAAATAGTGTAATTCCACTTCTAGGAATTCATCCTTTGGGGGGGGGGGGAATAATCAAAGATATAAGCAAAGGTTTACAAACAAAAGTGATTAGCCCAACATCCTCAACAATGGGAGAAAACTGGAAATAGCCTAAATGTCCAGCAGAAAGGGTGTGAGTAAACGCAGCATGGAGTACCCATCCTAAGGAACCGTGCCCGAACGTCCAAACCACATTTCTGCAGCATCTTGAATAATACGGCAGGTTTCGGTTTTCAAAGGATATGCACAATGTCCAACACACAGGATGCTTCCAGCTGGGGTTTTTAATATGTGTGCATTTTCAAAAGCTTGTCAGAAAATGTAGAAAAATGCCAATGGTACGTCTCTGGTTGGTGGGATTTTACCTGATTTTGATTCTTGCTTTACAGTTATCTGTAGTTATGAAAATATTCACAAGAATATTTATTTCATTTTCATCTTCTAAAGTAGTTTTAATGCAAGAGTAACATGTCCTTGTGAACAGAGATTAAGCACAGAAGTATATAAAGTAAAAACTGAGTGCTTCTGCTTATTAGCTCTGTGCATCTTACCCCGAAACCCGCCAGGCAGCTGCTGGAGCTCGGCGAGTGCGCTGCCGACCCCTCTCCTGTGCGCGCATGTCCCTGCAAACACGCACAGACACATCCAGCCGGCGTTCAGGTTTTGTTCCTCAGAAATGGAATCACACTCTGCACATGACCCTGCACCCAGCTTTTTAAACAACCTGTTCTTGGCATCGTCTCTGTCAACCCATAGGGATCTCCCGGGTTCTCCTCATGGCTCTGCAACACTTCAAAGTTCGGATAAACTGGAATACGTTTAAGCATTCCCCTATTCATGGACATTTAGGCTGTTTCCCATTAAAAAATGTAAGTTACAAGCGACGCCCTGTTGCAATCCCCACAGGCACATGGATGCGCTGTGTGTGCGTGGGCGCCGGCCCTGGGGCATTTCCACGGGGTAGGTGCCTGGAAGTGGAACCTCGGGGTCAGAGAGAGGGCGCTTCGGGAGTGTCCCCAGCTGGGGGGCCCAGTGGTCCTCCCGAAAGGCCGCTCCGAGGCGCGTTCACTGCAGTGAATGACGGTGCCCTTTCCTCTCCTCCTGGCCGATACTGTGGTGTTGCTGTCGTTTTTCTTAATATTCCCATTTGAGGAGCAAAAATGAGAGTATGTTTGTTGTCGGTGTCTTTGATCGTTGAGAAAATTTATTTTCGTTTTCTAGTTTTATTGACTTGTTTTGTTTCTTTTGTGAATTTACCGCTCATCATTTTGCCTGTGTTTCCAGTTAGTTGGTTGTATTTTCTTATAGAACTACAGAAACTCTTTATTGGAGATCTCAACCCCCTCGGTAAGCATCTATGTTGGAAAAATTTTTCCCTGATCTGTTTTATGCCTTTGGTTAATGGGGTCATTTGCCATAAAGCCACTTTTAATTTTCGCGTGTCAGACTGGTTTAACTTCTTCCTCACGGTTTCCGTGATCTGTGGCAAGCATGGAGAGACATCTTTATCTCAATATTACAAGATCATTGCTCTGTTTCATTCTGGTGTTTTCATTGTTTTGGTGTTGGTAAGCTTGCTTTGATGTCACCTGGAGTTTACTTTTTGTGTAGGTAAGGACGTGGCCTTATTGATTTTGCGAATGGAGAGCCAGGCATCACGTGCTTGTTGAATGTAAATGCAACTTCTGTCAAGTACTAAATTACTGATTTATCGCGGTCCCTCTGTGGTTCCAGTGACCTAATGATCTGGTCCTGCATCGGCCCCACCCTGTCTGAACTGTTCCAGCTGTCAAGTATGTCTCTGCAGCTGGTAGGGAGAGAGCCCATCATTACCGTTGTTTTTCTAAATGGCCGTTGTCTATTGTCTATTCGCTGTCATCATTCTTCCTATTGGGCTTCAGAATCAATTCACTCGCTTTCAGAAACCATTCTTTTGGTGTCTGTTTGTGGTTTCGTGGAATATATTTGAGGAGAACTGACATCTGCGTGGCGCTCAGCGTCTTCTTCCAGGACCGTGACCTGCTCCTCCTCACGCACTCTTCAATTAGCCGAGTTGTTTTGTGTTTTATTCCTGCAAATCCTGCACATTTTCTGTTAAGTTTATTCCTGGGGGTTTTAAATATAATTTTTATTGAAAGCTATAAAATTTTCCCCAATTTCATATCTTAAATGGTTACTGTTTGTATAGAAGGGAAAACTACTGATTTTTGTATGTGGCTTTTGTATTAAGTTACTTTATTTAACTCATCGTAGTTCTAACAGTTCTTCAGCTGATTGTCTCGGGTCATTTTTTAAGTGGCTTATCACATCACCTGCAAAGAACAATGCTCCCCCTGTTTTCCTATTACTTAATGCCTTTCCCCCTTCGCCTCATTTATGGCTAGAATCTGTGGAACATGTTGAATCACAAAACTGAGCGTGGGCGACCCGGCCTTTGAGAAGGTTTTGCCGTTAAGTGTGAAGGTTGCTGTGAATTTGGGGAGATACACTTTATTGAGTTGAGGAAGTTTCCTTAGGAAACTAATCTAATAAAAAGGCTGGATGTTTGCTTTCTTTAATTCAGAAACGAGTGTTGAATTTATACTAAGATTATCTTAAATACCCCCATGACCACATGGCCCTGCTGCTCAGGTGGAGAACGCTGGCCCTGAGGGTCACCTTCCAATTCAGGTAAACTGTCCTGGGAGACAAAATCAGATGAGGCGAAGCCTGAGGTGTCGTATCATTATAAACTCTTAGAGTGTGACTTGGGGGTTTCTGCTTATTTGTCTCAGTATGTTAATGGTGTGTTTGTATAATGGTAGGACGTCTAAAACACAGAGGCTGGCTCAATGAGGGAAAAGCGTTCTGGGTGACTCCAGGCCTCTGGCTTGGAGAGGAACCTGCTGAATGCGGGGGAAGGGGAAGGAGTGTCCGTGGGGCCTGTTGAGTCTGATCTGACCGCAGGGCGTTCGGGAAGAGTTCAGGAGGCAGAGCGCACGTGAATCTAGAGCCAGAAAGAGAGGTCAGGCTGGAAATAGGGACGGGAGACCCTTGGGCAGCCGTCGGAATGCACAGAGTGGGTCAGAGGCAGAGAGAGAGGGAGACAGCAGGCAGAATGGGATTCTGGGAGTCTGGGGGGGTCAACAGTCGTGGGAGAAAGGAAAAGGGAGAGTGGGTAGTCTCAGACACCAAGGGAAGGACTGACACCAGGAAGAGGGATCCCTTGCAGGGGTGTCAGGACACTGGGGAGGGACCTCAGACTTGACCAGGTTGAGGGTCTTATTGGCTTTGACTTGACAGGCTTCAGGGAAAGATGGGGTTTCTCTCAGAAAGAGAGCCAGGGGGGTCCCCAATCACATCCCAGCACATGAAACAATCGGGAGCCATTGTTGGACAAATGGACAGATGATGGATGGATGGATGGATGGATGGATGGATGGAAAGACAGTGGTCTGACACATCAGAAAAACTTTGTGAAAGATGTGGAACTGAACTGGGCCTCGGTGTGTGGAGACAAAGTGGGAGGGGACCCCCACAGGGGAGCAGCGTTAGTCAGGAGTGGCCTGGTGTCCATAGGCCCAGGGAGAGCTTCGCCTGGCTGGGACGTGGGACGTTGTGGGAAAGGAACACTCAGAGGCCCCGAAATGAGGCCAGAAGAGAAGTCAGGCAGGTCCGAGCTCCACCACCCAGCTGCTTGAGGGGGCGAGACACTCAGAATCTTTGTCGGCACTGAGCGTTCGCTGGTAACCAGGGTGGCCTGGGGTGCCAGGAGGTGGGAGGAAGACACTGGATCACTCCAACGCATGGGTGGCACCCACCTTGAATGAAGGGGCCGGGCATAGGGACGCCTCTGGGCTGTGGACCCACCCACGGTTGCCCCAGCCTCTGGGGGGCTGAGTGCCCACCGCCTCGCCCCGCCACAGAGCACAGCTGCAGCCCTGCGCCCGTCACGCCCAGCAGGTTCCTGCTGAGGACTGGTCCCCGGGGCGCAGGCCCCAGGTGCTGGCCTGGTGGGTTTTAGTCTGAGCCTCAGTCACCGTGTTATGTTTTCGGCGGCGGGACCCACCTCAGCGTCCTAGGTAAGTGGCTCTCACACCTTTTCCATTGTATCCCATCCCACTGCTGTCTTGGGAGACTCTCTCCTCTCTCTCTGTGGTCTCCTTCCCTCTGCCCTTCAGCCTTACAGACTGACCCCTACTTTCTCCTTGGGGCCCGGGGAAGCGGGTTGGTCTCAGGGTAATGAGCAGGAAGGACCCCAAAGGCAGAACCCCAGTGACCACTCTGGAGTCTGATACTCAGATGCAGCCAGGTCCTAGAGGCCTGGGCTGGGGGTTTGGCCCTGGAAACAGGGTCTTTACCCACTTCCAGGGCAGCTGTCTGCATGGGGGGTGGAGACCAGTCTGACAGGGTCACTAGGCAGCCTTGGAGATGGTCCCAGGCACCGAGAGAATCGGGCTGTGGGCTCTATGCCCATCCAATGTGGGGGAGCCGTACTGGAGGCTGAGGCAGGGCTGGGGCTGGGACTTAGCCTTTGGGGACACAGAGGACAGATGGAGGGGGGTGCATAGAGGGTAGAGAGAGGGTCTGGCTCATTCTAGGCTGAAGCCCTTGGGGGCTCTGCAGGGCCTGGAGGATGTGAGGCCACAGAGACTCAGGTGAGATGGGGCAAGCTGGCAAGAAGCCGGCCCTCTCAGGATGACAGTCAGAAAGGAGTGGGTCCCAGGGGCAGAAACTTGTCTCACCCTGGATCCCAGGGAGCCTGGGGGTCCAGATATCCCATCTGTCCAAGGATCAGTCTTGTGCAGAGTGTTAGATTCAGGAGGTGGTGAATGGGGGAGTGAACGAGGGATTCAGAGCTACAGCTGCCCCGTGAGGTCAGGGGTGGCTGTGGGGCCTCTGAGCAGCCCCAAGAATGTAGCCGAGATTAAGGGTCCTGGGGTCAGGGCATGAGGGACATGGAGGTGGACAGAGCCACAGGGAGCTCCAGCTGCAAGGACCCAGTTTTCACTGGAGAGCTGAGGCCAAGCTGGGACAAAGCCAGGTGCCAAAAGGAGGCAGGCAGCTCCAGACTGCACTGTGTGCTGGGCTCAGCCTTGGGGCCTCCCCACATGCTGCCATGATCGTCCCGGTTGGCTGGGCAGGGGCCCCAGACCACAGAGGAGGCTCCAGGAGAGTGAAGTGCGGTGGGGGTCTGGCACAGGGCTGAGGGCCCCGGGAGGTCAGCGCCAGACTCTGCACTCAGGAGGGAGGACATCCTGCCCTGTTTACACTCGGGGAACTGAGGCTACAGGTGGAGGGGCTTGACCAGGTCACCTGGGAGAGGTGACGTGGAAGGGCTTCTGGGAGGGAGAGAGGCTGTTTTCTGCTCAGGGGCTGAGTGGAAAGCAAAGGGCAGAAATAGAAGAAGAGTCTCCCGTGTGAACAAACACAGACACCATGGGACTGGTCACAGAGGCTGTAGATTAGGTTGGGGAATCCCAACACCTAGATACCCACCCTGTGTCTCACACCCCCACCCCCACCCCACAGGTCAGCCCAAGTCCGCACCCTCGGTCACTCTGTTCCCGCCCTCCTCTGAGGAGCTCAGCAACAACAAGGCCACGCTGGTGTGTCTGATCAATGACTTCTACCCCGGAGTCGTGACGGTGGACTGGAAGGAAAATGGCAGCCCCGTCCGCCAGGGCGTGGAGACCACCAAGCCCTCCAAACAGAGCAACAACAAGTACGCGGCCAGCAGCTACCTGAGCGTGTCGCCCAGCAAGTGGAAATCTGCCAGCCAGTACAGCTGCCACGTGACGCACGAAGGCAGCACTGTGGAGAAGACGGTGGTCCCCTCGGAGTGTGCCTAGGACTCTGAGCCCCCACATTCTGGGACTCTGCTCACCCACCACTCCCATTCCCCAACTCTCCACTGTATCCCTGGGACTTCTGCCCAGGTCTGCTCACACTGGGCAGGTCTCACCCCCTCCCCATTTCTACTTCTCCTTAATAAAGCCCTGATCATTTATCATCTGGCATTTCTGATGTGTGTTCTGTATTCTGGATGGGTCTGTAGGTTAAAAGGTCAGTAGTAAAGGGTCGGACAGTAATGACATGAGGGCCTATCTACTCGTCATCCACCCCAACCAACCTGACTTGAATCAGCTCTGGGGCCAGTGGGAGCCCTGACCCAGAGCAGGAACTTGCCCTACCCAGCCAGCCTTGGGTTTCGGTCCTTGTCCTTGGGGAAGGGAGAAGAGCTGAGTAAGCAGGACCCAGGGGCCTTGAGGAGGAATCAGGGAGAGATGAAGAGGGTCCCAGGAGAGCAGCAGTGGGCTACAGTTGGAAATATAGGGAAAAGATACCCTTGGGCCAACCAAGGCCATGGTCTTGGCTGTTCCATCAAGGAACCCAGCAGGGAATGGTGAGATCATGGATTGCCTGTCACGGTGGAACCATGGAGAGCTTTGAACCATGCATCCCCCAAGTGTGCTTCCCAAACTTTGACAATGCACGTTAGCCAAGTAAAGACACTGACAAGACTTGCAGCAGAGACGCAGTTCATATCATGTAGCCTAACAGTTCCCCAATCATGCTCACACCCCCTACCGACTCAGGGATCCCTGGAACGGGCTTCAAGGCATGGTCACTGGTGCTGGGAATAAGGGGTGCAGCTGAGGCACAAGGAAGCTCAGTTTATGTTCTGATGGGCCTGGGTCAGGCTCAAGGTGACCCCAACAGGGGGCTGGGATGCCCATCATGAAAAGTCTCCACACCTGAAGTCAGATCAGGGAGAGAGTTTTTATGGTTGGTTTATGATGGAGCAGATGATGTCAGCCAGCAGTGCAGGGGACCCAGGAGCACTGGATGAATGAATAAAAAAGGGCACCGTCCATCCTGGGCACCAGTGATATAGAAGAAGGGCATGCTAACTGGAATTCAGGAGTAGAGTAAGACTGGCTCAGAGCAGGGTGAGGGTGGCCTCTGGGTTCCAGCAAGGTTAGGCTTCCCCGGTGACACAGCACCCCCAGAGTACTCTACCCACAGGCCCTCTGTCCCCTTGATCACTTTGGCTCAGCCCTGACTGTACCTGCAGCTGGTGCTAGGAACACATTCACTCCCAGGTCCCTGAGACAGGTTTTGTCCAGCTCTTGAAGGTGCAGGCTCATCTAGCTCTGTCGTACCTCAGGGTCTCTGGACTCTTAGGTCCCTTGTCTGAGCCTCCAGCTCATTAGGGACATGGAGCTGCCTTCACCAGAGCTGGTGAGCAACGGGGGCAGCCCAGGAACAGAGCTTGCAAGGACGGGGGGCACTGTAGCCACAATGGGGCAAAGGAATGGGACCCCCTGGAGCTTGATCCTAGTCACCCACCCCCAAATCACCTGAGAAGTGGAAGGAAGAGTAGGGTGTCCTACTGCCCCCCAACATCTGTCGGACCCCATTGCATGGGTCTGAACGTGAGGCACAAAGAAAAGGTAGAGCCACCAGAATCCCCTCATCTCAACGGCCATGCGGCTGAAATGCCGGGATCCACCCACCTCTGGGGCTGCCCTGCAGTGATCTCTTGTGTATTTTATTGTAAGTTTTTATTAAGCAAAAGTGAAAATACAAAAATAAGGGCATAGAGCAATAAGAATACCCCCATGTCCCGAATAACCAGATCACAAAATAATCAATTTACTGGCAATGCCGACACAACAACAGGAGAAATTCTCCCTTCCGCAATATTTTGAAGCAAATTCCAGTATCCTGTCTTTAATCTGTAAATGATTCATTTGTTCACTAGAAGATAAGAACCTAAAGTGTAACAAAAATATCACCCTCAAACCAAACAGAATTATGATTAAATCATTAATATCCATGAACACTCAGTTCCTCATCAAATGCCTCGTAATAGTCCTAAGTGGACTTACTTGCTGTATTTTAGGTACCGTTGTCATTTGGGGATGTTTATTTGCTTACATATGAGGATGGAATAAGGTTTAAGATTGTGATTGGTGGACACAGGTTCCATAAGTATCTCCCAACAGGAGCCAGATTTTCCTTCCAAAGAAGTGACTGCAGGGGTGGAGCTGCTGGTGGTGCAGAGTCTCCCAGGGTCAGGGTGCGGTCCCCAGGCTCCCCGTGCGGGACCTGGGTGGGTGTCTCTGCTTCACGTTCCTACGAAGTGGTTCTGGCCTCAGAGGCTTCACGAGGTCCAGGTTGGACTTGGATAGAATTGCTCCCAGGATGGTTGCTGACTTTGCATCAAGGGATGCACGTTCAAGTTGACCCCCTTTGAGTGGCCTTAGCTGCTGTCATGTCCAGTGACTGGCTCACGAGCTAGAAAGGAATGCATCATGGGAATTTTCAGTTGTGCCCTCCTGCTGTGAGTGCCCCACGGTCAGTGCCTTCAGCGGCTCTCTCCTCATCCCGCAGTGCGCTTCACATCAGGAGGAAGGGAGCAATGGAGACTCCCCTCTGTCGTCCACCATGTCACAGAGCATCTTTTGGTCCCAGCCTTCCTGCCATGGTGAACAATTGCGGGTGAGTGTTGTGGCAAAGGACACGGTATGAATGTGTCTGCTGTGTGAACACGGTGCCATGATCCTCCAGTAATGACCACAGTGTGGCTGCAAATGTAGACATTTGTCCACTGGAAGCCTCTGGGGGGTGTGGAGGGGACTTCTGGATGCACTGACATGACTCCAGGGAATCTCTATGGCTCCTACTTCTGGGTGACAGCATACTCTACCTCATCTTGGACGGACCCACCTTCGGCCTGAAATGAGCCACTGGCGCAGGTCCTCTTCAGTGTGAGGGGGGATGTCGGGCTACAGTCAAGGTGATGCTCATGGCCCCCTTTGAATGAAGGAGAGCCACAGTGGCAGCACCAGACCCTTCTCAACATGAGACCAGATTAAGGGACCACAGGGAGCACTCACAAGGTCACCTTGAAGGAAGGCCGCCATTTCCTAGAAGGCCACCCTGACTTCAACCAGTACAGTCCAAAACTAGGCTGTCACTGGAAAAGATAAGGTTGGGCCCCTGATTTGATGCTGGGGACATAGGAAGTGGCTGGTAGACTCTGTACACAGGCCATGCGCCTCTCCCTGGAAGGGGAAGGTAGAGAAGGAAGGATTGAACTCTGCCCTCCTCTCATGCCCTTACCAAGCAATTGGAGTGGTTAGGACTTATGAGCAATGTCCCATCTATTGCTATGGAACCTCACTGTTAGTGACACCAATGCCTGCCAAACTCATCCCATTCCCAGGAGACACTAATGGGGACAGCATGTCGGACACCAAATCAATTGGGAGAATTGCATCCAACAGCACTGTTGTTGCACATGCCCCGTGTCACCCTCCCTGCATCTGCTTGTGGGGGAGGGAGTGCGTGTGTCCCATGCAGAGCAGACAGCAGCCTGGGGCACACGCCCGGGCTTCCTCCATCACAGCTGCAGGTGGGGGGCTCAGGGGTGGGGCAGGGCCTCCCACAGAGGTTTTTGTATGAGCCTGTGTCACAGTGTTGGGTGTTCGGCGGAGGGACCCAGCTGACCGTCCTAGGTGAGTCTCTCCTTCCCCCTTCTTTCCCGCTCTCCCACACTTTTGTGCACTTTTCTGCTGTTTCTGCTCCTTTCCTGGGTTTAGTCTCAGCCTGTAGCCAAGCTCTCACCCAGGATCTCAAACCTTGGGGCCCTGAGCTCCTCCTCTCCCTCTAACTGTCCCACTTGTCTCCATGGTCACTATCAGACACTCACCTCTGACCCCAGAGACAGAGGAATGGACAGGATGACCTGTTCTGTCATCCTGAATGAGTTTCTGTAGGACCTGAATTATTTCTGGGGACACTAGGGACCCAATCTCAAGAGGAAGAGAGGAAAAGGTATCCTGAGGGTGGGAACATGAGATGTTAGAAGGATACAGAACCCTCAAAGCAAAGGATTCTGACACACAGGTGCAGAGTTCTGGGAGGTCCTCTGGGATGTGGGGCTGGGATCGCAAACCGGGGAAGATGCAGGTCTGAACAGCCTCCCAGAAGCCAGGACACAGTTGTCCTGTAGTATCCAAATAGGCCCGTGTCCCAGAGACTTCTGTAGCAGGGGGGACACAGTGGGGAGGAGAAGGTGCTAGAGGAAGGGTCATGCAAGGGCAGGGGATGAGGACAAGGTGGGCCCCTCGGTCTCTGTAGGACAAACTTCACACTAAGAAGGGCACACTCTACACCATGAAGACTCTAGCTGTGTGATCAGTAGGCTGAGTGTGCAGGGGGTGTGACAAATGTACAAGGACAGAGACTGAGGACAAACAGAAAGACGTCTGTTGGACTAACCAAGATGCTACCAGGACAGAGATGGTCCAGGAGAGAGATTTCAGAGACAAAGTGGTCCCTTGGAACAAAGACCCTAAGAGCCCAGCACAGAAGGCTCAGGTCAGAAGTGCACAGAGACTGGCCCCAGAGGAGCTCAGAGAGCTCATATCTTCTTCTCTGGGGACAAACAGAAGGACAGACAGACCCTGTTATCAGGAAAAGGCACAGCCAAGAGGGTGACAGTCACATGTCTGTATGACAGATAAGGGTCCAAAGGACAGATGAAGGCAGGTGATCAGGCTCCAGGTTCATCAGGAAAGTGGGGAGTTGCTTTAAGAACACAGGAAACTGCTGCAGGTGACAAGGACCCTCAGACCCAGACTGGCCTCTGAACTAGACACCTGACCTCCTGCTCCCCCACCCCACCCCACAGGTCAGCCCAAGTCCGCACCCTCGGTCACTCTGTTCCCGCCCTCCTCTGAAGAGCTCAACAACAACAAGGCCACGCTGGTGTGTCTGATCAATGACTTCTACCCCGGAGCCGTGACGGTGGCCTGGAAGGAGAATGGCAGCCCCGTCTCCCAGGGCGTGGAGACCACCAAGCCCTCCAAACAGAGCAACAACAAGTACGCGGCCAGCAGCTACCTGAGCGTGTCACCCAGCAAGTGGAAATCTGCCAGCCAGTACAGCTGCCACGTGACGCACGAAGGCAGCACTGTGGAGAAGACGGTGGTCCCCTCGGAGTGTTCCTAGGACTCTGAGCCCCCACATTCTGGGACTCTGCTCACCCACCACTCCCATTCCCCAACTCTCCACTGTACCCCTGGGACTCCAGCCCTGGTCCCCTGTGACTGGACAAGTCTCATCCTCACCCCTCTTCTACTTCTCCTCAATAAAGACCTGATCATCTATCATAGAGTTGTGCAGTGCATTCTACCTCTGGATGGGTCTCTAGGTTAAAGGGTCAGTAATTAAGGGAGGGGGTAGTTACAACACAAATTCCTCTTTATCATTGTCTCTCCACCCAGTCCCCCCAGGGAGCAGGTGAGCTCTGTGTTTGGTGGAAAGCCTGACCCTGAGCAGGAACTTGTCCTGCAGGGAGACCCCTGGATGCAGGCTTTGTCACCTGGGAAGGGAGAAGGGGGGGTGACAGGGATCTGGGGGCCCTGAGGAAGAATCAGGGACAAATGGGAGGGGGACAGGTGAGCCTGAAACACACAGGTGAGGGGTTTATGTTCAGATGTTTTGGGGATCAAGTTCAAGCTCAAGGTTACCCTAGCCAGGAGCTAAGGGACCATAACCACGAAAAGTATGGACATCTGAAATCGGTCAAGGAGAGAGCTCATTTAGGGTTGGCTGATGGACGGAGCTGATGATGTCAGCCTGCATGAGTGGGAGACACGAAAACACAGGGTCACTGAGAATGGGCACTGTCCTGGGTGCAGAAAGGACATCAGCAATTTCCGCAGGAGAGAGGTCACTTTCAGAGGAGTGGATGAAGTTAGGTTGAGGCAGTTTAGCTCAGGGTAAAGTCAGTGTGGTTGGGGGGGACAGCAAGGTCTTATTTCCATGGTGACCGAGTGATTTCAGACCCCCTGTCCACACCCCTCAGTCATCCCTCACTGTGGCTCAGCCCCTGGTGCACCTGCAGCCTGGTGTCAGAGACACGCTCCCTCCCAGGCCCTGAGGCAGGTGTGGTCAGCTCACAGATGTGCAGGCCCAGCAGGCTGCCAGCCCATAGCTGCCAGACTCCCAGGCCTCCCTGTGTGAACCTCCAGCTCTTCAGTGACATGGAGCTGCCCTCACCGCTGCTGCAGGGGGTCCACGGCAGCCCAGGGACAGGGACTGGAAGGGCAGGAAGCTCTGGAGCCAGAGCAGAGCAGAAGAAGGGGCCTCCTTGGAGCTTCATCACACCTACCTGTGCCCCAATCACACCCAGGAACGTGGAAGGAAGATTGGGGGTCCCAGTGTCCCACAGCGTCTCTCTGACCCCTTCCCTGAAGCTGAATGTTTAGGTCCCTCTGGGGAAGGGGCCGCCCAGCTCTCTGTCTCTCATCGTGATGGCCCTGCTGCTACAAGGCCCGAGCATCACCTCCTCGGGTGTCGTCCTTACACTGATTGCCTATTCCCTTTTGTGATTTTTTATTGTTTAGCTTGAAACACAGAAATAAAAAGGCAGGTGAATAGAAATGACCCCACATTTCTATCAAGTCCCCCAAAGTCACCGATTCCCTCATCGTGCTCACCCAGCAAAACCATAGTAACTCCTGCCTTGTGCCATATGTTGAATCCATTTCCAGATGTAACTCTTCATCTGTAAGTATTCTGTTAGTGTGCTGAGAGGTAGGGACCTCAGAGATAACTACATTATCATGATCCAACCTGAGCAGGAATTATCAATAATTTTTGAATATCAAAAAGCACTCTCATTAAATGGCTCCTAGTTGTCATAGTCTCTTTCCTTCATTGTATTTTGGGTATGGTTATATTCAGTTATGTTCGTTTGTTTCTTTGTTTTCTTTCTCTGCGTGGATTGGATAATTTCACATGGTGATTGGCAGACGTTGGCTTTCTAAGTGTCTCCCAATTCACTACAGATTTTCGTGCAAGGAAGTGGCTGCAGGGGTGGAGCTGCTGGTGGTGCAGAGTCTCCCAGGGTCAGGGTGCGGTCCCCAGGCTCCCCGTGCGGTACCTGGGTGGGTGTCTCTGCTTCACGTTCCTGCAAAGTGGTTCTGGCCTCAGCGGCTTCACAAGGTCCAGGTTGGCCTTGGGCAGAATTGCTCCCAGGATGGTTGCTGACTTTGCATCAAGGGATGCACGTTCAAACTGACCCCCTTTGAGTGGCCTTAGCTGCTGTCATGTCTAGCAACTGGCTCACGAGCTAGGAAGGAATGCATCATGGGAATTTTCAGTTGTGCCCTCCTGCTGTGAGTGCCCCACGGTCAGTGCCTTCAGTGGCTCTCTCCTCACCCCGCAGTGCGATTCACACCAGGAGGAAGGGAGCAATGGCGACTCCCCTCTGTTGTCCGCCAGGTCACAGAACGTCCTTTTGGTCCCAGCCTTCCTGCCATGGTGAAAGATTGCTACGAGTTACATGGCAAAGGACATGGTGTGAATGTGTCTGCTGTGTGAACACGGCACCATGATCCTCCAGTAATGACCACAGTGTGGCTGCAAATGTGGACATTTGTCCACTGGCAGCCTCTGGGGGTGCAGAGGGGACTTCTGGATGCCCTGACATGACCTCAGGGGATCTCTATGATATTGCCTTTCTGGGTGACAACATAATGTGCCTCATCTTGGGCAGACCAACACTTGGCCTGAAATGAATCCCTAGCACAGGTCCCCTTCAGTGCCAGGGGGGATGTCGGGCTACAGTCAAGGTGATGCTCTTGTCCCCCTTTGAATGAAGGAGAGCCACAGTGGCAGCACCAGATCCTTCTCCACATGAGACCAGATTAAGGGACCACAGGGAGCACTCACAAGGTCACCTTAAAGGAAGGCTGCCATTTCCTAGAAGGCCACCCGACCTTCACCCAGTACAGTTCCACACTAGGCTGTCACCGGAAAAGATAACGCTGGGCTCCTGATCTGATGACTGAGGACATAGGAGGTGGCCGTACACTGTACACAGGCCATGCACCTCTCTCTGGAAGGGAAGGGTACAGAGGTAGGGATTGTACTCTACCCTTCCTTCATGCCACCAAGAAATTTGGATGATTGAACCTATGAGCAATGTGCCATCCATTGCCATGGAACCTCACTTTAGTGACAGCATTGCCGGCCAAATCCCAGGAGACACTAATGGGGACATTATGTCAGACACCAAAATCAATGGGAAGAATTCCTTCCAACAGCACTGTTGCTGCACATGCCCCGTGTCACCCTCCCTGCATCTGCTTGTGGGGGAGAGAGTGTGTGTGCCCCATGTAGAGCGGACAGCAGCCTGGGGCACACGCCCAGGCTTCCTCCATCACAGCTGCAACTGGGGGGCTCAGGGGTGGGGCAGGGCTGCCACAGAGGTTTTTGTCTGAGCCTGTGTCACAGTGTGCTGTGTTCGGCGGAGGGACCCAGCTGACCGTCCTGGGTGAGTCTCCCATTGCCCCACCTTCCTGCTCTCCCAGCAGCTCGCAAAGTTTTCCTTTGATTCTACTCCTTTTCTTACTCTTTTCCCATCCAACAGCCAAGATTTCATCCAGGATCCCAGCTACTGGGACCCTGACCTCCTCTTGTCCCTCTTCTTACTGTCCTACTTGCCTCCACTGGTCACTGTCAAATCCTCAGCTCTGACCCCAGAGACAGAGGAATAGACAGCGTGACTTGGGGACTTTTCTCTGTGTCTGCCAGGGTCAGGCTGGATCCCTGACAGCCTCTGTTCTTCATTCGCTGTCTGGCCCTGTGTATCAGATTTATTTCTAGGGGTGACTAGGGGTCCCATCTCAGGGGGAAGAGAGAATAAGTAGTATTGAGGGTGTGATGACATGCAGACTTTTAAGGGACCCAGAACCTTCAAGGCCATGGCTAGAGACACACAGGTTTAGAGTTAATGGAAGGACCTCTGGGATGTGGGGTGATGATCACAGGCCAGGAACTATGCGGACGTGGACAGGGACTGCCCGAAGCTGCCACGCAGTGTCCCTCACCAGACTGGGACGGGAGGGCCGTGCAGGAGAGAGAACACGGGGGGAGGAGAAGGTGCTGGAGGAAGGGTCGTGCAATGGCAGGGGATGAGGACAAGGTGGGCCCCTCGGTCTCTGCGGGAAGAACTTCACACAAAGAAAGGCAGACTTTACTGCAAGAAGGCTCTGCATGACCAGTGGGCTGAGTGTGCAGGGGGTGTGACAAATGTACAGGGACAGAGACTGAAAACAGACAGACAGGCTTCTCTTCAACTTCCTAAGACCTGTCACGTCAGAGAAAGTCCAGGAGAGATTTCACAGAAAAACTGACCCCTTTGAACAAAGACCCTAAGAGCCCAGCACAGAAGGCTCAGGTTGGAAGTGAGCAGAGACTGGTCCCAGAGGAACTCAGAGAGCTCATATCTTCTTCTCTGGGGACAAACAGAAGGACAGACAGACCCTGTTATCAGGAAAAGGCACAGCCAAGAGGGTGACAGTCACATGTCTGTATGACAGATAAGGGTCCAAAGGACAGGTGAAGGCAGGTGATCAGGCTGAGAGTTTCTCAGGAAAGTGGGGAGTTGCTTTAAGAACACAGGAAACTGCTGTGCATGACAAGCACCCTCAGACCCAGACTGGCCTCTGAACTAGACACCTGACCCCCTGCTCCCCCACCCCCACCCCGCAGGTCAGCCCAAGTCCGCACCCTCGGTCACTCTGTTCCCGCCCTCCTCTGAGGAGCTCAGCAACAACAAGGCCACGCTGGTGTGTCTGATCAATGACTTCTACCCCGGAGCCGTGACGGTGGCCTGGAAGGAGAATGGCAGCCCCGTCTCCCAGGGCGTGGAGACCACCAAGCCCTCCAAACAGAGCAACAACAAGTACGCAGCCAGCAGCTACCTGAGCGTGTCGCCCAGCAAGTGGAAATCTGCCAGCCAGTACAGCTGCCACGTGACGCACGAAGGCAGCACTGTGGAGAAGACGGTGGTCCCCTCGGAGTGTTCCTAGGACTCTGAGGCCCCAAATTCAGGGACTCTGCTCACCCACCACTCCCATTCCCCAACTGTCCACTGGACCCCTGGGACTCTAGCCCAGGTCTGCCCAGAGTGGGCTGGTCTCACCGCTTCCCCCTTTCTCCATTTTCTCAATAAAACCCTGCTCATTTATCATTGTGTGCCTCTGTGTGCGTTCAGCATCTGATGACGTCTCTGGGATGAAGGGTTGCTCACCCAGACTCAGGGGTCTCTCCAGCATGAAATCCTGTTTCCCTGGCCTCCCACCCACCTATTTCCTAGGAATTAGCTGTAATCTGAGTACAGGGTGGGAGCCATGACCCAAAAGATGTACTTGTCCTTCTGGGCTGGCCCCAGGGACCTTTTTCACCAAGGAAGGGAAAAGGGCTGAGTGAGAGGCTTCTGGACACTTTTCAGGGTCAGGGGGAAAATGAGGAGGGCCCAAGAGGGTCAATGGCAGGAATTTGGAAGAAGAAGACCCTTGAGCCAAGCCTTGTTCTCACAGGAACAGCTGTTGAACTCTCCTGTTTCCTCAAGAAACACACTGGGGTGAACCATTAAAAAATGAGGGTTTTGTCATCAACCTGTCACCACAGAGCCACAGAAATCCGGAGAAATGTGTCCCTTGAGGACCTGTCTCAAACCCCCTGACTGGACTGAAGCTCAGTAGACACTGATCATTCCTGCAGCAAACACACAGTTGGGTCCCAGAGGGAGCAGGTGGTGTCTGCCATCAGGACGGCATGACACAAGATGAGGGAGGGCACCTTCCTGGGCCCAGAGGGGGTGCCGTGTCCTGTCCCAGGGAGAGTGTGTCCCCTGGAATTCAGGAGTAGAAGGAGCTCAGGTCAGATGTCCTCAGGGCAGGGGTCCTGTGGACTAGAGCAGGGTCTGCCCCACCCTCCCTGGAACACGGCACTGCCCTGGAGCTCAGGGCCCCACACCCACGGGGCCCAACCCCCAGGGGCCTTCAACAGCTCTTCCTACACCTCAGAGTGTGTGTGTTCTGTAGTGAAAAGTAGGAATATACCTTCTTCTTTATTTTCTCATTTCACAAAATGAGGACAAGATTCCCTTCAGCCTTACTAAGGGGACAATTAACATATAAAAACAATGACAAACGACACATTGTGTCTGTACGTGTTGTGCGAACACCCAGCAGTCATCCTCTAGTGTCCACGCCAATGTGGCTGCGTGGTGAAACTTCTCTACTAGAGCCCCTGCAGGTGGCTCCTGAGTGCTCTGGCAGGACCTGGGAACATGCATGACTCCTGAGTATGGATGACACGATCGTTGCTCCCTGTGTCTTTCCAAACCTAGAGCTGGAATCCACCCCATCCGTGTGCCCTGAAGATGAATGTAGGGTTCAGGACCACCAGACCCTCATCCTATGAAACCCCACTGTGGAGGGAAAAGCAGAGTCTCCCGAGTTCCTCCGGGAGGACGAGCTGGCACCGCCTGCAGTACAAGTTGAGGAATCCCTTGGGGAAATCCCAAACTCCCATGGCCCAGGGAAGATGAGGCTGACACCTCAGGGTGTGGCTGGGGTCCACTGGTACATTCCTATGCCTACTGTTCTCCAGCGTCATGCTCCTTCCTGGTGGGGGTGCAGGACACTGCAAACCCCTGACTAAAGAGACCTTCTGCTCGTTCACATGGAACTTGACTCCTTATGACACAAAGGCCTCCTAAGAAATCCATCCCCAGTCCTGGTGAGGGTCATGGAGACATGGGATTCCAGAGGACAGCTACATTCTGGAGCCTGGCTTTCTAGGCAGCCTACTCATGAGTACAAAGAGACACTGGTCCTGTTACATGTTGTGCTAGGAGTGGAGCGGGGGTTCTGGGGCCCATACAGAGCAGACAGCAGACTTGGGTAGAGGCCCAGCCTTCCTCCATCACAGCTGCAGGTGGGGGGCTCAGGGGTGGGGCAGGGCCTCCCACAGAGGTTTTTGTATGAGCCTGTGTCACAGTGTTGGGTGTTCGGCGGAGGGACCCAGCTGACCGTCCTAGGTGAGTCTCTCCTTCCCCTTCCTTCCCCGCTCTCCCACACTTTTGTGTAATTTTCTGCTGTTTCTGCTCCTTTCCTGGGTTTAGTCTCAGCCTATAGCCAAGCTCTCACCCAGGATCTCAAACCTTGGGACCCTGAGCTCCACCTCTCCCTCTTCTTACTGTCCTGCTTGTTTCCATGGTCACGATCAGACCTGCAGCTCTGACTCCAGAGACAGAGGAATGGACAGAGTTACTTCCAGACTCTTCTCTGTGTCTGCCAGAGTCATACTGCATTGCTGATGCTTTGTGTTCTGAGATTTCTTTCGGACCCTGGCATACCATATTTTTTGGAGGGGTTACTGGGGGTTATCTCTCTAGGGGAAGACAAAACAAGTAGAACTGAAGGGATGGCCACATAGAATCTTAGAACAACCCTTGGACCCTCAGGGCCATGGTTATAGGGACACAGGTCAGAGGTTAAGGGAATATCCTCAGGGAGGAGAGACTAGTGATCCCGGCCCAGGAAATGTGCGGGGCCCTGACGGGGCCTGCACACAGCTGCCATGCAGTGTCCTTTACCGACTGGGACAGGAGACCCTGCAAAAGACAGAACACAGTGGGGAGGAGAAGGTGCTGTAGGAAGGGCCATGCAATGGCAGGGGATGAGGACTAGGTGGGCCCCTCGGTCTCTGCAGGACAAATTTGAACCAAGGAAGGCCACACTCTATACCATGAGACTCTAGCTGCATGACCAGTGGGCTGAGTGTACAGGGGGTGTGACAAATGTACAAGGACAGAGACCTGAAGACAGACAGACAGGCTTCTCTTTGACTACCTAAGATCTGCCGTGTCAGAGAAGGTCCAGGAGAAAGAGAGTTCAGAGAAAAACTGACCCTTTCAAACAAAGACCCCAGGAGCCCAGCAGAGAAGTCTCAGGTCAGAAATGGAAAGACTGGCCCAGAGGAGCTCAGAGAGCTCATATCATCGTCTCTGGGGACAAACAGAAGGACAGACAGACCCTGTTATCAGAAAAAGGCATAGTCAAGAGGGTGACAGTCACATGTCTGTATGACAGATAAGGGTTCAAAGCACAGGTGAAGGCCGATGTCCAGGCTCTGGGTTGGTCAGGAAAGTGGGGAGTTGCTTTAGGAACACAGGAAACTGCTGTGCATGACAAGCACCCTCAGACCCAGACTGGCCTCTGAACTAGACACCTGACCCCCTGCTCCCCCCACCCCCACCCCACAGGTCAGCCCAAGTCCGCACCCTCGGTCACTCTGTTCCCGCCCTCCTCTGAGGAGCTCAGCAACAACAAGGCCACGCTGGTGTGTCTGATCAATGACTTCTACCCCGGAGCCGTGACGGTGGCCTGGAAGGAGAATGGCAGCCCCGTCTCCCAGGGCGTGGAGACCACCAAGCCCTCCAAACAGAGCAACAACAAGTACGCGGCCAGCAGCTACCTGAGCGTGTCGCCCAGCAAGTGGAAATCTGCCAGCCAGTACAGCTGCCACGTGACGCACGAAGGCAGCACTGTGGAGAAGACGGTGGTCCCCTCGGAGTGTTCCTAGGACTCTGAGCCCCCACATTCTGGGACTCTGCTCACCCACCACTCCCATTCCCCAACTCTCCACTGGACCCCTGGGACTCTAGCCCAGGTCTGCCCAGAATGGGCTGGTCTCACCACTTCTCCCTTTCTCCATTTTCTCAATAAAACCCTGCTCATTTATCATTGTGTGCCTCTGTGTGCGTTCAGCATCTGATGACGTCTCTGGGATGAAGGGTTGCTCACCCAGACTCAGGGGTCATTTCAGCATGAAATCCTGTTTCCCTGGCCTCCCACCCACCTATTTCCTAGGAATTAGCTGTAATCTGAGTACAGGGTGGGAGCCATGACCCAAAAGATGTACTTGTCCTTCTGGGCTGGCCCCAGGGACCTTTTTCACCAAGGAAGGGAAAAGGGCTGAGTGAGAGGCTTCTGGACACTTTTCAGGGTCAGGGGGAAAATGAGGAGGGCCCAAGAGGGTCAATGGCAGGAATTTGGAAGAAGAAGACCCTTGAGCCAAGCCTTGTTCTCACAGGAACAGCTGTTGAACTCTCCTGTTTCCTCAAGAAACCCACTGGGGAGAACCATTACCAGGTGAGGGTTTCGTCATCGACCTGTCACCACAGAGCCACGGAAATCAGGAGCAATGTGTCCCTTGAGGACCTGTCTCAAACCCCCCGACTGGACCGTAGCTCAGTAAGACACTGACCGTTCCTGCAGCAAACACACAGCTGGATCCCCGAGGGAGCAAGTGACCGCCGTCATGAGGGCAGGACACGAGATGAGGAAGGGCACCTTCCTGGGCACATACGGAGTGCCGTGTCCTGTCCCAGGGAGGCCGTGCGCCCTGGAATTCAGGAGTAGAGACAGGGAGGTTCCCAGTCCTCAAGGCAAGGGGCCTGCCCTGGTGCATTCCTGCGGTCATTGCTCTCCAGGGTCATGCTCCTCCCTGGTGGGGGTGCAGGACCCTGCAGATTCCTGACAGAAGACCTACTGTGCATTGACATGGAACTTGATTCCTTACTGACACAGCAGGGTCAGTCCCCTGCCCCAGCCGCTGTGGGACACAGCACAGTCCTGGAACTCAGGGCCCCCACCCACTTTGGCTCATCCCCTGGGGACCTTCACTGCTCTTCCTTCACTTCAGAGTGTGTGTGTTCTCTAGTGAAAAAGAGAAACTCTTTCTTCTGCCACTTCACAACGTGAGGATAAGATTCCCTTCAGCCCTACTAAGGGGACAGTTAACATATCAAAGCAATGACTAATGACACATTGTGTCTGTATGTGCCTTGCGAACACCCAGCAGTCATCCTCTAGTGTCCACGCCAATGTGGCTGCGTGGTGAAACTTCTCTACTAGAGCCCCTGCAGGTGGCTCCTGGGTGCTCTGGCAGGACCTGGGAACGTGCATGGCTCCTGGGTATGGATGACATGATTGTTGTTCCCTGTGTCTTTCCAAACCTGGAGCTGGAATCCACCCCATCCCTGTGCCCTGAAGATGAATGTAGGGTTCAGGACCACCAGACCCTCATCCTATGAAACCCCACTGTGGAGGGAAAAGCAGAGTCTCCCGAGTTCCTCCTGGAGGACGAGCTGGCACTGCCTGCAGTACAAGTTGAGGAATCCCTCAGGCTAATCCCAAACTCCCATGGCCCCAGGGAAGATGCGGCTGACACTGCAGGGTGTGGCTGGGGTCCACTGGTACATTCCTAAGGCTACTGTTCTCCAAGGTAGTGGTCTTCCCTGGTGGGGGTGCAGGACACTGCAAACCCCTGACTGAAGAGACCTTCTGCTTGTTCACATGGAACTTGACTCCTTACTGACACTAATGTCTCCTAAAGAATCCATCCCCAGACTGGTGAAGGTCATGGAGACAAGGGATCCCCGAGATCACCTACATTCTGGAGTTTGGCTTTCCAGGCAGCCTGCTCATCAGTACAAGGAGATACTGGTCCGGTTGCATGTTGCAGCCGGGAGTGGGGTGGGGGATTCAGAGACCAATGCAGAGCAAACAGAAGCCTGGGACAGAGGCTCAGGCTTCCCCCATCACAGCTGCAAGTGGGGGGCTCAGGGGTGGGGCAGGGTTGCCACAGAAGTTTTTGTATGAGCCTGTGTCACAGTGTGGTGTGTTCGGCGGAGGGACCCAGCTGACCGTCCTGGGTGAGTCTCTCCTTCTCCCTCCTTCCCTGCAACTCCCAACTGCTTGGAAATATTCTGCTGTTTATAATCTTTTCTGAGTGATATCCCATCCTGTAGCAAAGCTTTCACCCAGCATCCCAGCTACGGGGACCCTGAACTCCTTCTGTCTTTCTTAATGTCTTTCTTGCCTCCAATGGTCACTATCAGACCTTCAGCTCTAAACCTCACTGACAGATGAATGGACAGAGTGACTTGTAGGCTCTTCTGTGTGTTTGCCAGGGTCAGGTTGGATTCATGAGGGGCTCTGTCCTCTGTGCTCCTTCGAGTACCAGTGTTCCAGCTTTATTTCTAGGGGCTACTAAGGGTCCCATCTCAGGGGGAAGGGAGGGCAAGTAGTATTGAGGGGGTGACGATGTGCAGACTTTTGATGGAACAAGAACCTTTAGGGTCATGGCTAGAGACACACAGGTATAGAGTTAAGGGAAGGACCTTGGGAGTGTGGGGTTATGATCACAGGCCAGGAAGTATGCAGCCTGAGGGGGCCTGCACACAGCTGTCCTGCAGTGTCCTTTACCAACTGGGACCGCAGAGCCTTGAAGGAGACAGAACACAGTGGGGAGGAGAAGGTGCTGGAGGAAAGCTCATACAAGGGCAGAGGATGAGGACAAGGCGGGCCCCTCGGTCTCTGCGGGAAGAACTTCACACAAAGAAAGGCAGACTTTACTGCAAGAAGGCTCTGCATGACCAGTGGGCTGAGTGTGCAGGGGGTGTGACAAATGTACAGGGACAGAGACAGAGGACAGACAGACAGGCTTCTCTTTGACTACCCAAGACCTGCCACGTCAGAGAAGGTCCAGGAGAGATTTCAGAGAATAACTGACCCTTTGAACAAGGACCCTAAGAGTCCAGCACAGAAGGCTCAGGTCGAAGTGCACAGAGACTGGTCCCAGAGGAACTCAGAGAGCTCATATCTTCTTCTCTGGGGACAAACAGAAGGACAGACAGACCCTGTTATCAGGAAAAGGCACAGCCAAGAGGGTGACAGTCACATGTCTGTATGACAGATAAGGGTCCAAAGGACAGATGAAGGCAGGTGATCAGGCTCCAGGTTCATCAGGAAAGTGGGGAGTTGCTTTAAGAACACAGGAAACTGCTGCGCATGACAAGCACCCTCAGACCCAGACTGGCCTCTGAACTAGACACCTGACCTCCTGCTCCCCCACCCCCACCCCACAGGTCAGCCCAAGTCCGCACCCTCGGTCACTCTGTTCCCGCCCTCCTCTGAGGAGCTCAGCAACAACAAGGCCACGCTGGTGTGTCTGATCAATGACTTCTACCCCGGAGCCGTGACGGTGGCCTGGAAGGAGAATGGCAGCCCCGTCTCCCAGGGCGTGGAGACCACCAAGCCCTCCAAACAGAGCAACAACAAGTACGCGGCCAGCAGCTACCTGAGCGTGTCGCCCAGCAAGTGGAAATCTGCCAGCCAGTACAGCTGCCACGTGACGCACGAAGGCAGCACTGTGGAGAAGACGGTGGTCCCCTCGGAGTGTTCCTAGGACTCTGAGGCCCCACATTCTGGGACTCTGCTCACCCACCACTCCCATTCCCCAACTGTCCACTGGACCCCTGGGACTCTAGCCCAGGTCTGCCCAGAATGGGCTGGTCTCACCCTCTCCTCATTTCTTCATTTTCTCAATAAAACCCTGCTCATTTATCATTGTGTGCCTCTGTGTGCGTTCAGCATCTGATGACGTCTCTGGGATGAAGGGTTGCTCACCCAGCCTCAGGGGTCTCTCCAGCATGAAATCCTGTTTCCCTGGCCTCCCACCCACCTATTTCCTAGGAATTAGCTGTAATCTGAGTGCAGGGTGGGAGCCATGACCCAAAAGATGTACTTGTCCTTCTGGGCTGGCCCCAGGGACCTTTTTCACCAAGGAAGGGAAAAGGGCTGAGTGAGAGGCTTCTGGACACTTTTCAGAGTCAGGGGGAAAATGAGGAGGGCCCAAGAGGGTCAATGGCAGGAATTTGGAAGAAGAAGACCCTTGAGCCAAGCCTTGTTCTCACAGGAACAGCTGTTGAACTCTCCTGTTTCCTCAAGAAACCCACTGGGGAGAACCATTACCAGGTGAGGGTTTCGTCATCGACCTGTCACCACAGAGCCACGGAAATCAGGAGCAATGTGTCCCTTGAGGACCTGTCTCAAACCCCCCGACTGGACCGTAGCTCAGTAAGACACTGACCGTTCCTGCAGCAAACACACAGCTGGTTCCCCGAGGGAGCAAGTGACCGCCGTCATGAGGGCAGGACACGAGATGAGGAAGGGCACCTTCCTGGGCACATACGGAGTGCCGTGTCCTGTCCCAGGGAGGCCGTGCGCCCTGGAATTCAGGAGTAGAGACAGGGAGGTTCCCAGTCCTCAAGGCAAGGGGCCTGCCCTGGTGCATTCCTGCGGTCATTGCTCTCCAGGGTCATGCTCCTCCCTGGTGGGGGTGCAGGACCCTGCAGATTCCTGACAGAAGACCTACTGTGCATTGACATGGAACTTGATTCCTTACTGACACAGCAGGGTCAGTCCCCTGCCCCAGCCGCTGTGGGACACAGCACAGTCCTGGAACTCAGGGCCCCCACCCACTTTGGCTCATCCCCTGGGGACCTTCACTGCTCTTCCTTCACTTCAGAGTGTGTGTGTTCTCTAGTGAAAAAGAGAAACTCTTTCTTCTGCCACTTCACAACGTGAGGATAAGATTCCCTTCAGCCCTACTAAGGGGACAGTTAACATATCAAAGCAATGACTAATGACACATTGTGTCTGTATGTGCCTTGCGAACACCCAGCAGTCATCCTCTAGTGTCCACGCCAATGTGGCTGCGTGGTGAAACTTCTCTACTAGAGCCCCTGCAGGTGGCTCCTGGGTGCTCTGGCAGGACCTGGGAACGTGCATGGCTCCTGGGTATGGATGACATGATTGTTGTTCCCTGTGTCTTTCCAAACCTGGAGCTGGAATCCACCCCATCCCTGTGCCCTGAAGATGAATGTAGGGTTCAGGACCACCAGACCCTCATCCTATGAAACCCCACTGTGGAGGGAAAAGCAGAGTCTCCCGAGTTCCTCCTGGAGGACGAGCTGGCACTGCCTGCAGTACAAGTTGAGGAATCCCTCAGGCTAATCCCAAACTCCCATGGCCCCAGGGAAGATGCGGCTGACACTGCAGGGTGTGGCTGGGGTCCACTGGTACATTCCTAAGGCTACTGTTCTCCAAGGTCATGGTCTTCCCTGGTGGGGGTGCAGGACACTGCAAACCCCTGACTGAAGAGACCTTCTGCTCGTTCACATGGAACTTGACTCCTTACTGACACTAATGTCTCCTAAAGAATCCATCCCCAGACTGGTGAAGGTCATGGAGACAAGGGATCCCCGAGATCACCTACATTCTGGAGTTTGGCTTTCCAGGCAGCCTGCTCATCAGTACAAGGAGATACTGGTCCGGTTGCATGTTGCAGCCGGGAGTGGGGTGGGGGTTTCAGAGACCAATGCAGAGCAAACAGAAGCCTGGGACAGAGGCTCAGGCTTCCCCCATCACAGCTGCAAGTGGGGGGCTCAGGGGTGGGGCAGGGTTGCCACAGAAGTTTTTGTATGAGCCTGTGTCACAGTGTGGTGTGTTCGGCGGAGGGACCCAGCTGACCGTCCTGGGTGAGTCTCTCCTTCTCCCTCCTTCCCTGCAACTCCCAACTGCTTGGAAATATTCTGCTGTTTATAATCTTTTCTGAGTGATATCCCATCCTGTAGCAAAGCTTTCACCCAGCATCCCAGCTACGGGGACCCTGAACTCCTTCTGTCTTTCTTAATGTCTTTCTTGCCTCCAATGGTCACTATCAGACCTTCAGCTCTAAACCTCACTGACAGATGAATGGACAGAGTGACTTGTAGGCCCTTCTGTGTGTTTGCCAGGGTCAGGTTGGATTCATGAGGGGCTCTGTCCTCTGTGCTCCTTCGAGTACCAGTGTTCCAGCTTTATTTCTAGGGGCTACTAAGGGTCCCATCTCAGGGGGAAGGGAGGGCAAGTAGTATTGAGGGGGTGACGATGTGCAGACTTTTGACGGAACAAGAACCTTTAGGGTCATGGCTAGAGACACACAGGTATAGAGTTAAGGGAAGGACCTTGGGAGTGTGGGGTTATGATCACAGGCCAGGAAGTATGCAGCCTGAGGGGGCCTGCACACAGCTGTCCTGCAGTGTCCTTTACCAACTGGGACCGCAGAGCCTTGAAGGAGACAGAACAGTGGGGAGGAGAAGGTGCTGGAGGAAAGCTCATACAAGGGCAGAGGATGAGGACAAGGCGGGCCCCTCGGTCTCTGCGGGAAGAACTTCACACAAAGAAAGGCAGACTTTACTGCAAGAAGGCTCTGCATGACCAGTGGGCTGAGTGTGCAGGGGGTGTGACAAATGTACAGGGACAGAGACAGAGGACAGACAGACAGGCTTCTCTTTGACTACCCAAGACCTGCCACGTCAGAGAAGGTCCAGGAGAGATTTCAGAGAATAACTGACCCTTTGAACAAGGACCCTAAGAGTCCAGCACAGAAGGCTCAGGTCGAAGTGCACAGAGACTGGTCCCAGAGGAACTCAGAGAGCTCATATCTTCTTCTCTGGGGACAAACAGAAGGACAGACAGACCCTGTTATCAGGAAAAGGCACAGCCAAGAGGGTGACAGTCACATGTCTGTATGACAGATAAGGGTCCAAAGGACAGATGAAGGCAGGTGATCAGGCTGAGAGTTGCTCAGGAAAGTGGGGAGTCGCTTTAAGAACACAGGAAACTGCTGCAGGTGACAAGGACCCTCAGACCCACAGTGACCTCTGAACTAGACACCTGACCTCCTGCTCACCCCACCCCACAGGTCAGCCCAAGTCCGCGCCCTCGGTCACTCTGTTCCCGCCCTCCTCTGAGGAGCTCAGCAACAACAAGGCCACGCTGGTGTGTCTGATCAATGACTTCTACCCCGGAGCCGTGACGGTGGCCTGGAAGGAGAATGGCAGCCCCGTCTCCCAGGGCGTGGAGACCACCAAGCCCTCCAAACAGAGCAACAACAAGTACGCGGCAAGCAGCTACCTGAGCGTGTCGCCCAGCAAGTGGAAATCTGCCAGCCAGTACAGCTGCCACGTGACGCATGAAGGCAGCACTGTGGAGAAGACGGTGTTCCCCTCGGAGTGTTCCTAGGACTCTGAGGCCCCAAATTCAGGGATCCTGCTCAGCCAGATCGCCTGTTCCCCACCTCTTTACTATAATCCAGGGACTCTGCCCATCCCCAGTCAGCTCTGACTGGACACATCTCACCCCCGCCTCTCTTCTACTTCTCCTCAATAAAGACCTGATCATCTATCATAGAGTTGTGCAGTGCATTCTACCTCTGGAAGGGTCTCTAGGTTAAAGGGTCAGTAATTAAGGGAGGGGGTAGTTACAACACAAATTCCTCTTTATCATTGTCTCTCCACCCAGTCCCCCAGGGAGCAGGTGAGCTCTGTGTGCTGGAGGAAAGCCTGACCCTGAGCAGGAACTTGTCCTGCAGGGAGACCCCTGGATGCAGGCTTTGTCACCTGGGAATGGAGAAGGGGGGGTGACAGGGATCTGGGGGCCCTGAGGAAGAATCAGGGACAAATGGGAGGGGGACAGGTGAGCCTGAAACACACAGGTGAGGGGTTTATGTTCAGATGTTTTGGGGATCAAGTTCAAGCTCAAGGTTACCCTAGCCAGGAGCTAAGGGACCATAACCACGAAAAGTATGGACATCTGAAATCGGTCAAGGAGAGAGCTCATTTAGGGTTGGCTGATGGACGGAGCTGATGATGTCAGCCTGCATGAGTGGGAGACACGAAAACACAGGGTCACTGAGAATGGGCACTGTCCTGGGTGCAGAAAGGACATCAGCAATTTCCGCAGGAGAGAGGTCACTTTCAGAGGAGTGGATGAAGTTAGGTTGAGGCAGTTTAGCTCAGGGTAAAGTCAGTGTGGTTGGGGGGGACAGCAAGGTCTTATTTCCATGGTGACCGAGTGATTTCAGACCCCCTGTCCACACCCCTCAGTCATCCCTCACTGTGGCTCAGCCCCTGGTGCACCTGCAGCCTGGTGGCAGAGACACGCTCCCTCCCAGGCCCTGAGGCAGGTGTGGTCAGCTCACAGATGTGCAGGCCCAGCAGGCTGCCAGCCCATAGCTGCCAGACTCCCAGGCCTCCCTGTGTGAACCTCCAGCTCTTCAGTGACATGGAGCTGCCCTCGCCGCTGCTGCTGGGGGTCCACGGCAGCCCAGGGACAGGGACTGGAAGGGCAGGGAGCTCTGGAGCCAGAGCAGAGCAGAAGAAGGGGCCTCCTTGGAGCCTCATCACACCTACCTGTGCCCCAATCACACCCAGGAACGTGGAAGGAAGATTGGGGGTCCCAATGTCCCACAGCGTCTCTCTGACCCCTTCCCTGAAGCTGAATGTTTAGGTCCCTCTGGGGAAGGGGCCGCCCAGCTCTCTGTCTCTCATCGTGATGGCCCTGCTGCTACAAGGCCCGAGCATCACCTCCTCAGGTGTCATCCTTACACTGATTGCCTATTCCCTTTTGAGATTTTTTATTGTTTAGCTTGAAACACAGAAATAAAAAGGCAGGTGAATAGAAATGACCCCACATTTCTATCAAGTCCCCCAAAGTTCACCGATTCCCTCATCGTGCTCACCCAACAAAACCATAGTAACTCCTGCCTTGTGCCATATGTTGAATCCATTTCCAGATGTAACTCTTCATCTGTAAGTATTCTGTTAGTGTGCTGAGAGGTAGGGACCTCAGAGATAACTACATTATCATGATCCAACCTGAGCAGGAATTATCAATAATTTTTGAATATCAAAAAGCACTCTCATTAAATGGCTCCTAGTTGTCATAGTCTCTTTCCTTCATTGTATTTTGGGTATGGTTATATTCAGTCATGTTCGTTTGTTTCTTTGTTTTCTTTCTCTGCGTGGATTGGATAATTTCACATGGTGATTGGCAGACGTTGGCTTTCTAAGTGTCTCTCAATTCACTACAGATTTTCATACAAGGAAGTGGCTGCAGGGGTGGAGCTGCTGGTGGTGCAGAGTCTCCCAGGGTCAGGGTGCGGTCCCCAGGCTCCCCGTGCGGTACCTGGGTGGGTGTCTCTGCTTCACGTTCCTGCAAAGTGGTTCTGGCCTCAGCGGCTTCACGAGGTCCAAGTTGGCCTTGGGCAGAATTGCTCCCAAGATGGTTGCTGACTTTGCATCAAGTGATGCACGTTCAAGTTGACCCCCTTTGAGTGGCCTTAGCTGTTGTCATGTCCAATTATTCGCCCACCAGATAGGAAGGAATGCATCATGGGAATTTTCAGTTGTGCCCTCCTGCTGTGAGTGCCCCACGGTCAGTGCCTTCAGCGGCTCTCTCCTCATCCCGCAGTGCACTTCACACCAGGAGGAAGGGAGCAATGGCGACTCCCCTCTGTTGTCCGCCAGGTCACAGAACGTCCTTTTGGTCCCAGCCTTCCTGCCATGGTGAAAGATTGCTACGAGTTACATGGCAAAGGACACGGTGTGAACGTGTCTGCTGTGTGAACAGGCAGCTATTGTCCTCTAGCAATGACCACAGTGTGGCTGCAAGTGGTGGACATTTGTCCATGGGGAGCATCTGGGGGGACCCTCTGGATACCCTGACATGACCCCAGGGGATCTCTATGGCTCCTACTTCTGGGTGACAACATAATATGCCCCATCTTGGGCAGACCAGCCCTTGGCCTGGAATGAGCCACCAGTGTAGGTCCCCTTCAGTGCAACAGGGATTTATGGCCACAGTCAAGGTGCTGCTCGTGTCCGCCTTTGAATGAAGCAGAAAACAGTGACAGTACCAGACCCTTCTCAACCTGAGACCAGGTTAAGGGACCAGAGAGAACACTCACAAGGTGACCCTAAAGGAAGGCCACCATTTCCTACGAGGCCACCCTGACTTCACACAGTGCAGTCCCACACTAGGCTGTCACTGGAAAAGATAAGTCTGGGCCCCTGAGTTGATGGTTTGGGACATGGAAGGTGGCCGGTAGACTCTGTCCACAGGCCGCATGCCTCTCCTAGGAAGGGGAAGGTAGAGCGGTAGGGATGTATTGTGCCCTCCTTTCATGCCACCATGAAATTTGGATGATGTGAACCTGTAAGAGAAGTGTCATCCGTTGCCATGGTAACCCATTCATAGTGACACCCATGCCCATCAGACTAATCCCAAATCCCAGGAGGCATAGCGAGGACATCACAACAGACAGCAAAATGAATTGGGAGAATTGCTTTGCACAGCACTGCTCCTGCTCATGGCCCATTTCACCTACCCTGTGACTGTTTGTGGGGGAGGGAGTATGTGTTTCCCATGCTGAGCAGACAGCAGCCTGGGGCACAGACATGGGCTTCCTCCATCACAGTTGCAGGTGGGGGCTCAGGGGTGGGGCAGGGCCTCCCAGAGATGGGTTTTTGTCTGAGTCTGTGTCACAGTGTGTTGTGTTCGGCAGCGGGACCAAAGTGACCGTCCTAGGTGAGTCTCCCTCCCCCTCTTCCTGCTCTCCTACACTTTGGGGCAATTTTCTGCTGTTTTTGCTCCTTTCCTGGGTTCAGCTTCAGCCTGTAGCCAAGCTTTCACCCAGGATCTGAAAACCTTGGGGCCCTGTGCTCCTCCTCTCCCTCTTCTCACTGTCCTGCTGGTCTCCATGGTCACTATCAGATACTCACCTCTGACCCCAGAGACAGAGGAATGGACAGAGTGACCTGTAGACTCCTCTCTGTATGCCTGGGTCAGGCTGGATTCATGATGGGCTCTGTCCTCTGTTCTCCTTCAACTACCAGTATTCTAGATTTATTTCTAGGGGTTACTAGGGGTCTCATCTCTGGAGAAAGGGGGGGCAAGTAGTATTGAGGGTTGATGATGTATACAGACTTTTGAAGGAACAAGAACCCTCAGGGTCATGGCTGGAGACACACAGGTGTAGGTTAAAGGAAGGACCTCGGGAGTGTGGGGTTATGATCATGGGTCCAGAAATATGCAGGACTCTGGGGACCCGCACGCAGCTGCCGTTCGGTGTCCATTACCAGACTGGGACGGGAGACCCTGCAGGAGACAGAACACAGTAGGAAGGAGAAGGTGCTAGAGGAAGGGTCATGCAATGGCAGGGGATGAGGACAAGGTGGGTCCCTTGGTCTCTGTGGGAAGAACTTCACATAAAGAAAGGCAGACTCTACCACATAAAGGCTCTAGCTGCATGATCAGTGAGCTGAGTGTGCAGGGGGTATGACAAATGTACAAGGACAGAGACTGAGGACAGACTGAAAGACATCTGTTGGACTAGCCAAAATGTTACCAACACAGAGATGGTCAAGAAGAGAGAGATTTCAGAGAAAAAGTGGCCCCTTAAAACAAAGACCCTAAGAGCTCAGCACAGAAGGCTCAGGTAGGAAATGTACAGAGACTGACCCCAGAGGAGCTCAGAGAGCTCATATCATTTTCTCTGGGGACACACAGAAGGACAGACAGACCCTGTTATGAGGAATAGACACAGCCAAGAGGGTGACAGTCATATGTCTGTATGACAGATAAGGGTCCAAAGGACAGGTGAAGGCAGGTAATCAGGCTCCGGGTTCATCAGGAAAGTGGGGAGTTGCTTTAAGAACACAGGAAACTGCTGCAGGCGACAAGGACCCTCAGACCCAGACTGGCCTCTGCACTAGACACCTGACCTCCTGCTCCCCGACCCCCACCCCACAGGTCAGCCCAAGTCCGCACCCTCGGTCACTCTGTTCCCGCCCTCCTCTGAGGAGCTCAGCAACAACAAGGCCACGCTGGTGTGTCTGATCAATGACTTCTACCCCGGAGCCGTGACGGTGGCCTGGAAGGAGAATGGCAGCCCCGTCTCCCAGGGCGTGGAGACCACCAAGCCCTCCAAACAGAGCAACAACAAGTACGCGGCCAGCAGCTACCTGAGCGTGTCGCCCAGCAAGTGGAAATCTGCCAGCCAGTACAGCTGCCACGTGACGCACGAAGGCAGCACTGTGGAGAAGACGGTGGTCCCCTCGGAGTGTTCCTAGGACTCTGAGGCCCCACATTCTGGGACTCTGCTCACCCACCACTCCCATTCCCCAACTGTCCACTGGACCCCTGGGACTCTAGCCCAGGTCTGCCCAGAATGGGCTGGTCTCACCGCTTCCCCCTTTCTCCATTTTCTCAATAAAACCCTGCTCATTTATCATTGTGTGCCTCTGTGTGCGTTCAGCATCTGATGACGTCTCTGGGATGAAGGGTTGCTCACCCAGCCTCAGGGGTCTCTCCAGCATGAAATCCTGTTTCCCTGGCCTCCCACCCACCTATTTCCTAGGAATTAGCTGTAATCTGAGTACAGGGTGGGAGCCATGACCCAAAAGATGTACTTGTCCTTCTGGGCTGGCCCCAGGGACCTTTTTCACCAAGGAAGGGAAAAGGGCTGAGTGAGAGGCTTCTGGACACTTTTCAGGGTCAGGGGGAAAATGAGGAGGGCCCAGGAGGGTCAATGGCAGGAGTCTGGGGGAAGAAGACCCTTGAGCCAAGCCTTGTTCTCACAGGAACAGCTGTTGAACTCTCCTGTTTCCTCATGAAACATGCTGGGGAGAACCATTACCAGGTGAGGGTTTCATCATCGACCTGTCACCACGAGCCATGGAAATCTGGAGCAATGTGTCCCTTGAGGACCTGTCTCAACCCCCCCGACTGGACCGTAGCTCAGTAAGACACTGACCGTTCCTGCAGCAAACACACAGCTGGTTCCCCGAGGGAGCAAGTGACCGCCGTCATGAGGGCAGGACACGAGATGAGGAAGCGCACCTTCCTGGGCACATACGGAGTGCCGTGTCCTGTCCCAGGGAGGCCGTGCACCCTGGAATTCAGGAGTAGAGACAGGGAGGTTCCCAGTCCTCAAGGCAAGGAGCCTGCCCTGGGGCATTCCTGCAGTACTGCTCTCCAGGGTCATGCTCCTCCCTGGTGGGGGTGCAGGACCCTGCAGATTCCTGACAGAAGACCTTCTGCGCATTGACATGGAACTTGATTCCTTACTGACACAGCAGGGTCAGTCCCCTGCCCCAGCCGCTGTGGGACACAGCACAGTCCTGGAACTCAGGGCCCAACCCACTTTGGCTCATCCCCTGGGGACCTTCACTGCTCTTCCTTCACTTCAGAGTGTGTGTGTTCTCTAGTGAAAGAGAGAAACTCTTTCTTCTGCCACTTCACAACCTGAGGATAAGATTCCCTTCAGCCCTACTAAGGGGACAGTTAACATATCAAAGCAATGACTAATGACACATTGTGTCTGTATGTGCCTTGCGAACACCCAGCAGTCATCCTCTAGTGTCCACGCCAATGTGGCTGCGTGGTGAAACTTCTCTACTGGAGCCCCTCATGTGGTTCCTGGGTGCCCTGGCAGGACCTTGGAACGTGCATGGCTCCTGAGTATGGATGACATGATCGTTGCTCCCTGTGCCTTTCCAAACCCGGAGCTGGAATCCACCCCATCCGCGTGCCCTGAAGATGAATGTAGGGTTCAGGACCACCAGACCCTCATCCTATAAAACCCCACTGTGGAGGGAAAAGCAGAGTCTCCCGAGTTCCTCTGGGAGGACGAGCTGGCACAGCTTGCAGTACAAGTTGAGGAATCCCTTGGGGAAATCCCAAACTCCCATGGCCCAGGGAAGATGAGGCTGATACCTCAGGGTGTGGCTGGGGTCCACTGGTACATTCCTATGCCTACTGTTCTCCAGCGTCATGCTCCTTCCTGGTGGGGGTGCAGGACACTGCAAACCCCTGACTGAAGACACTTTCTGCACGTTCACATGGAACTTGACTCCTTATGACACAAAGGCCTCCTAGGAAATCCATCCCCAGTCCTAGTGAAGGTCGTGGAGCCAAGGGATCCCAAAGGACACCTACATTCTGGAGCCTGGCTTTCTAGGCAGCCTACTCATGAGTACAAGGAGATAACTGTCCGATTACTTGTTGCAGCTTGTAGTTGGGGTGGGGGCTTCTGGGCCCCATGCAGAGCAAACAGCAGCCTTGGTTAGAGGCCCAGCCTTCCTCCATCACAGCTGCAGGTGGGGGGCTCAGGGGTGGGGCAGGGCCTCCCACAGAGGTTTTTGTATGAGCCTGTGTCACAGTGTTGGGTGTTCGGCGGAGGGACCCAGCTGACCGTCCTAGGTGAGTCTCTCCTTCCCCCTCCTTCCCCACTCTTCCACACTTTTGTGCACTTTCCTGCTGTTTCTGCTCCTTTCCTGGGTTTAGTCTCAGTCTGTAGCCAAGCTCTCACCCAGGATCTCAAATCTTGGGACCCTGAGCTCCTCCTCTCCCTCTTCTTACTGTCCTGCTTGTTTCCATGGTCACGATCAGACCTTCAGCTCTGACCCCAGAGACAGAGGAATGGACAGAGTGACTCCTAGACTCTTCTCTGTGTCTGCCAGGGTCAAGGTGCTTGCCTGATGGGCTGCGTTCTGAGTTCCCCTCAGAACCTATCACACCAAAAATATTTTTTGGTGGGGGCAGTTACTAGGGATCCTCACTCAAGGGGAAAAGAGGGTAAGTGGTCCTGAAGGGGTGGCCCCATAGAATCTTAGAACAAACCTTGGACCGTCAGGGCCATGGCTATAGGGACAAAGGTCAGGCTTTCAGGGAACATCTTCAGGGATGAGAGACTCGTGATCATGGCCCAGGAACTGTCTGGGAAGTGACAGGGCCCAAACTGGACTGCCAAACAGTGTCCATTACCAGACTGGGACGGGAGACCCTGCAGGAAACAGAACACAGTGGGGAGGAGAAGGTGCTGGAGGAAGGGCCATGCAAGGGCAGGGGATGAGGACAAGGTGGTCCCCTCGGTCTCTGCCAGAAGAACTTCACACAAAGAAAGGCAGACTTTACTGCAAGAAGGCTCTGCATGACCAGTGGGCTGAGTGTGCAGGGGGTGTGACAAATGTACAGGGACAGAGACAGAGGACAGACTGAAAGATGTCTGTTGGACTAGCCAAGATGCTACCACGACAGAGAAGGTCCAGGAGAGATATTTCAGAGAAAAACTGACCCCTTGGAACAAAGACCCTAAGAGTCCAGCACAGAAGGCTTAGGTCGGAAGGGTACAGAGACTGACCCCAGAGGAGCTCAGAGAGCTCATATTATTTTTTCTGGGGACAAACAGAAAGACAGACAGACACTGTTATGAGGAATAGACACAGCCAAGAGGGTGACAGTCATATGTCTGTATGACAGATAAGGGTCCAAAGGACAGGTGAAGGCAGGTGATCAGGCTCCAGGTTCATCAGGAAAGTGGGGAGTTGCTTTAAGAACACAGGAAACTGCTGTGCATGACAAGCACCCTCAGACCCAGACTGGCCTCTGAACTAGACACCTGACCTCCTGCTCCCCGACCCCCACCCCACAGGTCAGCCCAAGTCCGCACCCTCGGTCACTCTGTTCCCGCCCTCCTCTGAGGAGCTCAGCAACAACAAGGCCACGCTGGTGTGTCTGATCAATGACTTCTACCCCGGAGCCGTGACGGTGGCCTGGAAGGAGAATGGCAGCCCCGTCTCCCAGGGCGTGGAGACCACCAAGCCCTCCAAACAGAGCAACAACAAGTACGCGGCCAGCAGCTACCTGAGCGTGTCGCCCAGCAAGTGGAAATCTGCCAGCCAGTACAGCTGCCACGTGACGCACGAAGGCAGCACTGTGGAGAAGACGGTGGTCCCCTCGGAGTGTTCCTAGGACTCTGAGCCCCCACATTCTGGGACTCTGCTCACCCACCACTCCCATTCCCCAACTCTCCACTGGACCCCTGGGACTCTAGCCCAGGTCTGCCCAGAATGGGCTGGTCTCACCGCTTCCCCCTTTCTCCATTTTCTCAATAAAACCCTGCTCATTTATCATTGTGTGCCTCTGTGTGCGTTCAGCATCTGATGACGTCTCTGGGATGAAGGGTTGCTCACCCAGACTCAGGGGTCATTTCAGCATGAAATCCTGTTTCCCTGGCCTCCCACCCACCTATTTCCTAGGAATTAGCTGTAATCTGAGTACAGGGTGGGAGCCATGACCCAAAAGATGTACTTGTCCTTCTGGGCTGGCCCCAGGGACCTTTTTCACCAAGGAAGGGAAAAGGGCTGAGTGAGAGGCTTCTGGACACTTTTCAGGATCAGGGGAAAATGAAGAAGTCCCCGGAGGATCACTGGCAGGAATTTGGAAGAAGAAGACCCTTGAGCCAAGCCTTGTTCTTACAGAAACAGCTGTTGAACTCTCCTGTTTCCTCATGAAACATGCTGGGGAGAACCATTACAAGGAGGGTTTTTGTCACCTGCCTGTCACCATAGAGCCACAGAAATCGGGAGCTATGTGTTCCTGGAGCACGCATCTCAAAGTTCCTCATGGAACCATAGCTCAGTGGGACACTGACTGTCCTGCAGCAAACAGAGAGTGGGTTCATGGAGGGAGCAGGTAGTGTCCACGGTCATGACCACAGGACACTAGGTGAGAAAAGGCACCTTCCTGGGTGCAAAGGGAGCACCATGTCCTGTCGCAGGGTAGTCTTGGCCCCTGGAATTCTGGAGTAGAGCGTGGGAAGATCGGAAGAACTCAGGGCAGGGGTCCTGTGGGCTACAGCCAGGTCAGCCCCACCCTCCCCAAGACACAGCACTGCCCTGGAGCTCAGGGCCCCACACCCACTGGGCTCAACCCCCAAGGGCCTTCAATAGCTCTTCCTGCACCTCAGACTTTGTGTGTTCTCTAGGGTGATTTTTTCTCTATTCCCCACTTCACAAATGGAGGCAGAGACAATACAGCCCTACTAGAGGGACAATTACCATTTAAAACAATGAGAAAGAGCAGATTGTGTCTGTACCTGCTGTGCGAGTACACTACAGTTTTTCTCTAGTGTCCATGCCAATGTGGTCTCAGTGGTGAAGTTTCTCTGCTAGAGCCCCTGCAGGGGGATCCTGGGGACCCTGACACGACCTGGGAGCATCCATGGCTCCTGCATATGGATGACAACATGATCGTTGCTCCCTGTGCCTTTCCAAACCCAGAGCTGGAATCCACCCCATCCCTGTGCCCTGAAGATGAATGTAGGGTTCAGGACCACCAGACCCTCATCCTATGAAACCCCACTGTGGAGGGAAAAGCAGAGTCTCCCGAGTTCCTCCTGGAGGACAGGCTGGCACCGCCTGCAGTACAAGTTGAGGAATCCCTCGGGGAAATCCCAAGCTCCCATGGCTCAGGGAAGATGCGGCTGACACCTCAGGGTGTGGCTGGGGTCCACTGGTACATTCCTAAGGCTACTGCTCCCCAAGGTAGTGGTCTTCCCTGGTGGGGTTGCAGAATCTTCAGATCCCTAAAAGAAGACACCTTCTGCTCGTTCACATGGAACTTGACTCCTTACTGACACTAATGTCTCCTAAAGAATCCATCCCCAGACTGGTGAAGGTCATGGAGACAAGGGATCCCAGAGATCACCTACATTCTGGAGTTTGGCTTTCCAGGCAGCCTGCTCATCAGTACAAGGAGATACTGGTCCGGTTACATGTTACAGCCGGGAGTGGGGTGGGGGTTTCAGAGACCAATGCAGAGCAAACAGAAGCCTGGGACAGAGGCTCAGGCTTCCTCCATCACAGCTGCAAGTGGGGGGCTCAGGGGTGGGGCAGGGCTGCCACAGAGGTTTTTGTCTGAGCCTGTGTCACAGTGTGCTGTGTTCGGCGGAGGGACCCAGCTGACCGTCCTGGGTGAGTCTCCCATTGCCCCACCTTCCTGCTCTCCCAGCAGCTCGCAAAGTTTTCCTTTGATTCTACTCCTTTTCTTACTCTTTTCCCATCCAACAGCCAAGATTTCATCCAGGATCCCAGCTACTGGGACCCTGACCTCCTCTTGTCCCTCTTCTTACTGTCCTACTTGCCTCCACTGGTCACTGTCAAATCCTCAGCTCTGACTCCAGAGACAGAGGAATAGACAGCGTGACTTGGGGACTTTTCTCTGTGTCTGCCAGGGTCAGGCTGGATCCCTGACAGCCTCTGTTCTTCATTCCCTGTCTGGCCCTGTGTATCAGATTTATTTCTAGGGGTGACTAGGGGTCCCATCTCAGGGGGAAGAGAGAATAAGTAGTATTGAGGGTGTGATGGCATGCAGACTTTTAAGGGACCCAGAACCTTCAAGGCCATGGCTAGAGACACACAGGTTTAGAGTTAATGGAAGGACCTCTGGGATGTGGGGTGATGATCACAGGCCAGGAACTATGCGGACGTGGACAGGGACTGCCCGGAGCTGCCACGCAGTGTCCCTCACCAGACTGGATGGGAGAGCTGTGCAGGAGAGAGAACACGGGGGGAGGAGAAGGTGCTGGAGGAAGGGTCGTGCAATGGCAGGGGATGAGGACAAGGTGGGCCCCTCGGTCTCTGCGGGACAAAGTTCACACAGAGAAGGGCAGACCCTCCAGCATGAAGGCTGTAGCTGTGTGACCAGTTTCCTGAGTGTGCAGGAGGTGTGACAAATGTACAAGGACAGAGACTGAGGACAGACAGAAAAACGTGTTTGACAAGTGAAGATGCTGCTATGACAGGGAAGGTCCAGGAGAGAGAGAGTTCAGAGAACAACTGACCCTTTCAAACAAAGACCCCAGGAGCCCAGCAGAGAAGTCTCGGGGCAGAAATGGAAAGACTGGCCCAGAGGAGCTCAGAGAGCTCATATCATCGTCTCTGGGGACAAACAGAAGGACAGACAGACCCTGTCATGAGGAAAAGTCAGAGCCAAGAGGGTGACAGTCTGGTGTCTGTGAGGCAGTAGAGGGATCACAGGACAGGTGAAAGGAGGTGCCCAGGCTCCAGGTTTCTCAGAAGGGTGGGGAGTTGCTTTAAGAACACAGGAGACCATTGTGCATGAGAAGGACCCTCAGACCCAGACTGGCCTCTGCACTAGACACCTGACCTCCTGCTCCCCCACCCCCACCCCACAGGTCAGCCCAAGTCCGCACCCTCGGTCACTCTGTTCCCGCCCTCCTCTGAGGAGCTCAGCAACAACAAGGCCACGCTGGTGTGTCTGATCAATGACTTCTACCCCGGAGCCGTGACGGTGGCCTGGAAGGAGAATGGCAGCCCCGTCTCCCAGGGCGTGGAGACCACCAAGCCCTCCAAACAGAGCAACAACAAGTACGCGGCCAGCAGCTACCTGAGCGTGTCGCCCAGCAAGTGGAAATCTGCCAGCCAGTACAGCTGCCACGTGACGCACGAAGGCAGCACTGTGGAGAAGACGGTGGTCCCCTCGGAGTGTTCCTAGGACTCTGAGCCCCCACATTCTGGGACTCTGCTCAGCCAGATCGTCCATTCCCCAACTCTCCACTGTACCCCTGGGACTCCCCCACCAGTATGCTGATACTAGGCTGGTCTCACTGCCTCCTCATTTCTACATTTCCTCAATAAAACCCTGGTCATTTATCATTGTCATTGACTTTTATCATCATTTATCATAAATGATGACTGTCATCATTTATCATTGACTTTATGTGTGTTTAGCATCTGATGATATCTCCAGGATACAGAGTTACTCACCCAGACTCAGGGGTGGCTCCAGCATGAAATTCTGCTTCCCTGGGCTCCCACCCACCTATTCCCCAGAAACCAGCTATGATTTCAGTACTAGGGGCAGCCACAACCCAGAAAATGACCTTGACCTGCAGTGCTGGCCCCAGTGACCCTTGTCAGCTGGGAAGGGAGAAGGGCTGAATGAGAAGCATGTGGCCACTTTTTAGGATCAGGGGAGAAAGAGAAGGGTCCGGGAGGGTCAATGTAAGGAATTTGGGAGAAGAAGACTCTTGAGCCAAGCCTTGTTCTACAGGAACAGCTGTTTAACTTCCTTGTTTTTTCAAGAAACCCACTGGGGTCAACCATTACCAGGTGAGGGTTTCGTCATCGACCTGTCACCACGAGCCATGGAAACCTGGAGCAATGTGTCCCTTGAGGACCTGTCTCAAACCCCCTGACTGGATCGTAGCTCAGTAAGACACTGACCGTTCCTGCAGCAAACACACAGCTGGTTCCCGGAGGAAGCAGGTGACTGCCATCATGAGGGTATGACACAAGATGAGGAAGGGCACCTTTCTGGGAACAGAGGGAGCACCATGTCCTGTCCCAAAGAGGGAGTAGTCCCTGGAATCATGAGTAGAGGGAGGGCCGGTCAGAAAACCTCAGGGCAGAGGGCCTCTGCACTCTGGGACACAGCAGGGGCAGTCCCTTCAGGGACACGGCACTGCCCTGGAGCTCAGGGCCCCACGCCCACTGTCGCTCATCCCCCAGGGGCCTTCAGGTGCTCTTCCTTCACACCAGAGTGTGTGTGTTCTCTGGTGAAAAAGAGAAAGTGGAGATTCTTCTTTCATTTCCCACTTCACCAAATGAGGATGAGGTTCCCTTCAACCCTGCTAAGGGGACAATTAACTTATAAAAACAATGACAAATGACAAATTACGTCTGTACCTGCTGTGCGAGTACACTACAGTTTTCCTCCAGTGTCCATGCCAGTGTGGTCTCAGTGGTGAAGTTTCTCTGCTAGAGCCCCTGCAGGGGGATCCTGGGGACCCTGACACGACCTGGGAGCATCCATGGCTCCTGCATATGGATGACAACATCATCGTTGCTCCCTGTGCCTTTCCAAACCCAGGGCTGGAATCCACCCTGATAGGGTGCCCTGAAGATGAATGTAGGGTTCAGGACCACCAGACCCTCATCCTATAAAACCCCACTGTGGAGGGAGAAGGAGAGTCCCACAGTTCCAGGTGGAGGACAGGTTGGCGTTGCTTGCAGTACAAATTGAGGATTCCCTCCGGGCAATCCCAAACTCGCATGTCCCTGGGAAGATGAGGCTGAGACCTCAGGGTGCAGCTGGGGTCTGTACATGCATTCACTTGGCTGTCGCTCACCAGCGTCATGCTTCTCCCTGGTAGGGGTGCAGGACATTCCAAACCCCTGAAAGAAGAGACCTGCTCATTGACATGGAACTTGACTCCTTACTGACACAAATGCCTCCAAGAAATCCATCTCCAGACCTGGTCAAGGTCATGGAGACAAGGATCCCAGAGGAGAGCTACATTCTGGAACCTGGCTTTCTAGGCAGCCTGCTCTTGGGCACATAGAGTCATAGGTCCTGTTACTTGTTGCCACTTGTAGTTGGGGTGGGGGCTTCTGGGCCCCATGCAGAGCAGACAGCAGCGTGGTGTAGAGGCCCAGCCTTCCTCCATCACAGCTGTGGGGGGTGGGGGGGTTCAGGGGTGGGGCAGGGACTCCCACAGAGGTTTTTGTATGAGCCTGTGTCACAGTGTGGTGTGTTCGGCGGAGGGACCCAGCTGACCGTCCTAGGTGAGTCTCTCCTTCCCCCTCCTTCCCCACTCTCCCACACTTTTGTGCACTTTTCTGCTGTTTTTGCTCCTTTCCTGGGTTTAGTCTCAGCCTGTAGCCAAGCTTTCACCCAGGATCTCAAACCTTGGGACCCTGAGCTCCTCCTCTCCCTCTTCTTACTGTCCTGATTGTCTCCATGGTCACGATCAGACCTTCAGCTCTGACCCCAGAGACAGAGGAATGGACAGAGTGACTCCTAGACTCTTCTCTGTGTCTGCCAGGGTCAGGGTGCTTTCCTGATGGGCTGTGTTCTGAGTTCCCCTCAGAACCTATTGCAGCAAAAATTTTTTTTGAGGGGTGGGTTACTAGGAGTCCTCTCTCAAGGGGAAAAGAGGGTAAGTGGTCCTGAAGGGGTGGCCCCATAGAATCTTAGAACAACCCTTGGACCCTCAGGGCCATGGCTATAGGGACACAGGTCAGAGGTTAAGGGAACATCCTCAGGGATGAGAGACTCGTGATCATGGCCCAGGAAATGTGCGGGGCCCTGACGGGGCCTGCACACAGCTGCCATGCAGTGTCCTTTACCGACTGGGACGGGAGACCCTGCAGGAGACAGAACACAGTGGGGAGGAGAAGGTGCTGGAGGAAGGGCCATGCAATGACAGGAACAAGGTGGGCCCCTCAGTCTCTGCAGGAAAATACTGCACACAGAATAGGGGAGAATCCATGCAAGGAGAATTCTAACTGTGCGATCAGTGGGCTGTGTGCAGGGGCTGTGACAAATGTACAAGGACGGAGACCGAGGACAGACTGAAAGACGTCTGTTGGACTAGCCAAGATGCTACCACGACAGAGAAGGTCCAGGAGAGATATTTCAGAGAAAAACTGACCCCTTGGAACAAAGACCCTAAGAGTCCAGCACAGAAGGCTCAGGTCGGAAGGGTACAGAGATTGACCCCAGAGGAGCTCAGAGAGCTCATATTATTTTTTCTGGGGACAAACAGAAGGAGAGACAGACCCTGTCATGAGGAATAGGCACAGCAAAAAGGGTAACAGTCATATGTCTGTATGACAGATAAGGGTTCAAAGCACAGGTGAAGGCCAATGTCCAGGCTCTGGGTTGCTCAGGAAAGTGGGGAGTTGCTTTAAGAACACAGGAAACTGCTGTGCATGACAAGCACCCTCAGACCCAGACTGGCCTCTGAACTAGACACCTGACCCCCTGCTCCCCCACCCCCACCCCACAGGTCAGCCCAAGTCCGCACCCTCGGTCACTCTGTTCCCGCCCTCCTCTGAGGAGCTCAGCAACAACAAGGCCACGCTGGTGTGTCTGATCAATGACTTCTACCCCGGAGCCGTGACGGTGGCCTGGAAGGAGAATGGCAGCCCCGTCTCCCAGGGCGTGGAGACCACCAAGCCCTCCAAACAGAGCAACAACAAGTACGCGGCCAGCAGCTACCTGAGCGTGTCGCCCAGCAAGTGGAAATCTGCCAGCCAGTACAGCTGCCACGTGACGCACGAAGGCAGCACTGTGGAGAAGACGGTGGTCCCCTCGGAGTGTTCCTAGGACCCTCACTCCATAACTCCCTGGGTTGGAACCACATGACCCTGGACAAATCCCCCTACCAAACCCCAATCCATCTTCTTCCTGAACAAAATCATCTCTCAATAAAATATCTTCCTTGTCAATCAGACATCATGTTCTCTGCTCATCTTTGCTTTACTCATTTTTGTCCAGAACTCCACCAGGTGCAAAGTGGACACAACCCTTTGGCCCTGTGGAACATATCCAGGAAAATAACTTCCATGTTTCCTTATGTGGCAGTTGCACTCCTAACCCAAAGGGTCTGTAGAACGTTCCAGAAAGGAAGAAAGGGCAGTATGACCTTGGAGAGCCCTCCCTTTGCAACTTCCCTACTACTGCTTTTCTCCTGTGGACCATGTCCAATCCCAAGGCTTGGTCCCCACGGACAGCAGGGTCGTGCCTGAGCACCCTTCCAGGGAATCCTCATTCTTCTTATTCGCAAGACTTCCATGGCCCTCACCCCATCTGGAAGCTTCTCATCCTCACAGGCTAGGAACTCCCTTCTTGCTTATAGACCCCACCACCACTACTCCTGCTCTCCCAGGGAGGATGCGCACTGTGCCTCAGTTACCAGACCCTCACTGACACTCTCACCACAGGACCCTCCATCTGTGGGACCTGGTCGCTCACTCTCACACTCTGCAGTGACCCTCACCTCTCACAGGTATCACCAGGGTCCCCACTCTGTGCGAGGCCCCTCGGAGACAGGATAGATCTGCTCTCCCCATCCTTTTCCAGGCCAGCCCCCATCATCCCACCACAAGGTCTAATGTCTGGTGTTCTCAGTGACCTGCCTGCGCCTCTGTCAAAGTCAAGAGTCGGATTCTAAGGATGGGCCGTTGCCTCTTCAGTAATCGGTTCGCCTCCTTTGGGTAAAATCGGAACAGTAACACACACACACGTAGGTGCACATACACGTACACTCACACACATGTTGTTCATTAAGACATGCATCCATTTACAAAGATGCCCTTAGAGGGCATCGCTCTGAAAAGCCCTGGCGAAGTTCAGGGAGAAGGTGTTCAGTCGGGACCCCAGGCGCACATGAGCAGAGAGAGGCAGGTCACTGCAGTCCCAGCTCGTGACAATCAGTGACCAGACAAAGGGCAGGGACACTCTGGTCCAGGTTGAGAGTGAGATGGGAAACCTGAGGAAGTTTCTGGAGGGAGTCTGGCCTTCAACGGTGAGCTGACATAGGAAGGAAGAGAGAGTGTCCGCTGGCCCCAACACGGTCAAAGAAGGACGCCAGGCTTGTGCGTCCCTTGAGTGAGCCCTGCAGACGACGTACAGGACAAGAATGAGGGCTGAGCCCCTGGGTGTCGGGTTCCCACTCACGACATGCACGTTCAGCCCAGGGCTGCAATGTCTTTGGAAGGCTGGTGGTGCACCCTGTGTTAGTGACTTTGGTGAACTTGGACACTGGTCACTGAGGTGTGTAAGGGGGCTCAGAAACTCACACACTGAGCGCTCACAGAAATCAATGTGCTGGCAGAAGTGACCACCTACCTGACAGTGCGGGGTCCTGAAGGGGCCATTCCACCTCTAATTCAGCTTGTGGACTCACACAGATTGAAGCTGCCCACACTGCTCAGGAGGGGCTCAGTGACTGTCCCAATGAGGCTGGCTCAGCTGAGGGCAGGGACACCGCAAAGCGGGTCTCTGCAGACTGGTCTGGGTGCTGGGGGTGAAGGTGATACTCCCACACGCACACTTCCCATTCCCCCCCGACCCAACTTGACCTTGTGTGCTGGGGATGTGATGGCATCCAGGACCTCCCCACAGTTCCCAGCTCTCCAAAAGACTCCCAACTCCATCACCACTGTGTATAAACAGCCCTGCGCGCCAATCTCACAGTGACACTGTGCCAGGGGCTGGGCCAGAACACGGCTCCTTCCCAAAGATGGAGCAGGTGGAAATCCTGACTCAGCACTAGCGCATTCTCTGCCCTGCCGCGTCATGATAGCCTAGAACTCATGGAGTCCCACAGCTCCAGAGAATTGAAAGTCCATCCGCAGGGCCACCCTTCTCACTGCCCCCCCGCCATCTGCCCGATCAGCATGCGTGACAAGGAGGCTGGACTTTGGGCCTCCCATGCAGCTGCAGGTGGGCCTGGGCAGGGGCTGGAGGGGGTGACAGGAGGTTTGTGTTCAAGGCTGTGTCACTGTGTTATGTGTTCGGCGGAGGGACCGCTCTGACCGTCCTGGGTGAGTCTCCCCTTTTCCTCCTGCTTGGGGTCCAGAGTGAAACTGAGGTTGAATTTTCTGCTTTTTTCATTTATGGGGTCGAGATGGGGTTGGAATCATTCTGGCATTCTGGAACTTCCACCTTTAGCTGCCTGTCTTAGCCCCCTAATTCTTAACTCCTGAGGCACCTGGTAGGGACGAGATGGGAGTAACCCAGGCTCTGTTTTCTGCCACTTTTCACTGTGGCCCAGAGATCTGTCTCAAGGGTACATTGCCTCCTAACCTCCAGGAGGCTGGTCCCTCAGATCTCAAAGCCTGAGGTCTTAGGAGAATTAAGGGGCTTAAGGATGGTGAGAGAAGGGGCCTCTCCATGGTCGTCCAGGGTTATGGGATATGGGTACAAGGCTGGGGTCTGCTGAATGGTACGTGTGTGTCACTCTTGAGTTCTGTCCCCTCTGGGTAAGTGGAATTCAGTGAGGGGTTGTAAGAGGAGCTCCACGCTGAGACCTGGAGAGGAGCAGGGGGAACAGACGCAGGGCAGACAGAGTGGAGGGGAGACTTCCCATGAGACCGTCTCGGGGCGCTGGATCTTTCTTCCTCCCCCCAGACAGGCTGAACCCCCAGACAGAACAAGTGGCAGGACCCCCTAACAGAACAGGTGGTGGGAGCTCCAGACGGAACAGGTGGCAGGACAATCAGACAGGCCCCAATGACGACCCAGCCCTTATTTCCACTGGGACAGAAAGCCTAGAACAAGTGCCCAGAACACAGGCTGGGGACACCTCCTGGGAGAGGTGACAGGGGCAGAGCTGGCCTAGCAGACAGATGTTCTAAGACAGTCAGATTCCCCCAGTAAAGCTTACAGGACCGGAAGTCCAGCTCAGAACAGTCCCAGACTCAGGCTAAGAACTCAACAGCCATGTTCCGAGGAAACCCAGGTAACTCCCTAAAAGTCACCCCTCGCTCCCCACTTCTGTAGCCCTGAAGGGTTCTCTGCAGGCAGTGGAGCAGGGGTTGCAGCTATGAGGTCCGGGAACTGTGAACAAAATATGCCATCCCTCAAATGGAGGAGAGTCTGAACCCAGGACAGACACAGGCCCTCTTGTGAAGACACTGGGCAAGAAATCGGCTAGGAGTTATGAGAGGGATAGATGTCCCCGTTCTCTAAGGACAGATGAGCTCTCCAGATAAAGGAGACATGACCAGGGGAGCAGAGGTGGAATGGTGGGTAATGAGGACAGTGGACCTGAGGACCAATGATGGGCAAAATGGTACCAGCACTCCCAAGAGTCAGGTACTGAGATTTTCCCTGCAGGAATTCTCACCTCCCATCACTGACCTGATGAAGGGGACTCAACGACACTGGTGTCCATGCCCTGAAAATGGGTGTATGTTACTCGAATCTAGACTGAGGTCTGGAACTCCCAGGATGGATCATGAGCCCCTGACTTCCTGCCCCTCCCCCACCCCACAGGTCAGCCCAAGTCCGCACCCTCGGTCACTCTGTTCCCGCCCTCCTCTGAGGAGCTCAACAACAACAAGGCCACGCTGGTGTGTCTGATCAATGACTTCTACCCCGGAGCCGTGACGGTGGCCTGGAAGGAGAATGGCAGCCCCGTCTCCCAGGGCGTGGAGACCACCAAGCCCTCCAAACAGAGCAACAACAAGTACGCGGCCAGCAGCTACCTGAGCGTGTCGCCCAGCAAGTGGAAATCTGCCAGCCAGTACAGCTGCCACGTGACGCACGAAGGCAGCACTGTGGAGAAGACGGTGGTCCCCTCGGAGTGTTCCTAGGACTCTGAGCCCCCACATTCTGGGACTCTGCTCACCCACCACTCCCATTCCCCAACTGTCCACTGGACCCCTGGGACTCTAGCCCAGGTCTGCCCAGAATGGGCTGGTCTCACCGCTTCCCCCTTTCTCCATTTTCTCAATAAAACCCTGATCATTTATCATTGTGTGCCTCTGTGTGCGTTCAGCATCTGATGACGTCTCTGGGATGAAGGGTTGCTCACCCAGACTCAGGGGTCGTTCCAGCATGAAATCCTGTTTCCCTGGCCTCCCACCCACCTACTCCCCAGGAACCAGCTGTGATCTCCATACGGCGGGAAGCCATGACCCAGAAGATGAACTTGACCTGTGGGGTTGTCCCAGATTCACCAAGGAAAGGAGAAGGGCTGAGTGAGAGGATTCTGGGCACTTGAGGGTCAGGGGGAAATGAGGAGGGCCCAGGAGGGTCAATGGCAGGAATTTGGAAGAAGAAGACCCTTGAGCCAAGCCTTGTTCTTACAGGAACAGCTGTTGAACTCTCCTATTTCCTCAAGAAACCCACTGGGGAGAACCATTACAAGGTGAGGGTTTTTGTCATCTGCCTGTCACCACAGAGCCACGGAAATCTGGAGCAATGTATCCTTAAAGACCTGTCTCAAACTTCCTCTCTGGACCATTTGTAGCTCAGTAACATACTGACCGTTCCTGCAGCAAACACAGAGTGGGTTCATGGAGGGAGCAGGTGGTGTCCATCATGAGGGAAGGACAGGAGATGAGGAAAAGCACGTTCCCGGGCCCAGAGGGAGTGCCGTGTCCTGTCCCAGGGAGGGTGTGTCCCCTGGAATTCAGGAGTAGAGAGAGGGAAGGTCAGAAGACCTTGGGGCAGGGGCCTGTGCACTCTGGGATACAGCAGGGGCAGGCCGCCTCCGCCCACCTTGCGCAACACTGCCCTGCCCTGGAGCTAAGGACCCCACCCTCTTTGGCTCCTCCACTGGGGGCCTCCAACTGCTCTTCTTTCACCTCAGAGTGTGTGTGTTCTCTAGTGAAAAAGAGAAAGTGGAGATTCTTTCTTTATTTCCCACTTCACAAAATGAGGAGATTCCCTTCAACCCTACTAAGGGGACAATTAACATATCAAAACAATGACAAATGATGGACTGTATCTGTATCTGTTGTTGGGAATACTCGGCGGTTATCCTCTAGTGTCCATGGCAACGTGGTTGTAATGGTGGAACTTCTCTATTAGAGCCTCTGCAGGGGGATCCTGGGGACCCTGACATGACTTTAGAACATCCATGGCTCCTGTGTTATGGGCAACAACATGATCGTTGCTCCCTTTATCCCTTTCCAAACCCAGGGCTGGAGTCCACCCTGATCAGGGTGCCCTGAAGGTGAATGTAGGGTTCAGGACCTCCAGACCCTCATCCTATAAAACCGATTGTGGAGGGAGAAGGAGAGTCTCCCAAGTTCCCTGTGGAGGACGGGCTGGCACTGCTTGCAGTACAAGTTGAGGATTCCCTCGGGGCGATCCCAAACTCACACATCCCTGGGAAGATGAGGCAGAGGCCTCAGGGTGCAGCTGGGGTCCACTGGTACATTCCCATGGCTACTGCTCTCTAGGGCCCTGCCTGTTCCTCGAGGTGTTTGAGAGTCACCCTTCCCATGAGTTCACCCTGGGGATCATGTTCTTTCAACCCTGAAAGGAAAGACCTTCTTTTCATTGCTATGGAGCTTCACTCCCAGTGGCATAAATGCCTTCCAATAAATCCATTCCCAGTCCTAAAGAAGTTCATGGGAAATGGGATCCATGAGAACTACATTCAGGAGCCTGGATTTGCAGGCCCCTACTGTTGAGCACAAGCATTCACCTATCCCGTTACATGGAGGAGGTGGGCATTGGGGGGGGGGGGGGCTAATATATTGCTTACACAGCAGACATGTGCCTGGAACAGTGACCCAGGCTTCCTCCATTGCAGCTGCAGGTGGGGGCCTCAGGGGTGGGGGGCTCAGGGGTAGGGCAGGGCCTCCTAGGGAGAGGTTTTTGTATGAGGCTGTGTCACAGTGTTTGGTGTTCGGCAAAGGGACCCAGCTGACCGTCCTAGGTGAGTCTCTTCTTCCCCCTCCTTCCATGCTCTCCCAGAGGTTTGGGCAATTTTCTGCTGTTTTTGCTCCCTTTTTCTTGCCCTCTACCCAAGCTTTCACTCGAGACCCCAGTCTCCGGTTACGACCTCTTCCACCCCTGTTCTGTCTGTCCTGCCTGGCCTCACTGGTCTCATCAGCCTTCACCTCTGACCCCACAGGCAGAGGAAGGGATGAGATGCCCTGTAGACTCTTCTATCTGTCTGCCAGGGTCAGGCTAGGTCCTGGACCTGCTCTGTTCTGTCTTCTCCTATGGGCTCCTGTTGGAGCAGCCTGACTCTGGGGGTTACTTGGGCACCCATTTAATGTGGAAAGGAAGACAGCGTATACTGAGAGGTGACTCCAAATGCTCTGGGCTGAGTCCCGGAACAGATGGGTCAGTTCTCAGGGAAGCTCTGCAGGGCTGGGGGACCCCGTATCCAGGGCTGGCGACAGTGCAGGGGTGGAGAGGCTCCATGGAGCTGCCGCGCACAGCCCTCAGCCAGTGCGGGACCCAGAGAACCAGGCAGCAGGGGAGGGTGACTGCAGGGTGGGGATCTTAATGCTCCGGGTGCTAAGAGTGGGACAAGGAGAATGGAGGACAGGGGACAGTAGGAGAGTGGACTCAAGCATTTCAAGGGATGCGCTCCTCAGAGGTACAAATCCTTGAGGAAAAAGATCGCAGATACCTCAGTGTTAGATCTTAGGACAATCAAGTACCAGAGGGGAACCTCAAATCAACTCTGCAGATGGGAGAGACCTAAGGACAGGCAGACAGACTCTCCCTCCTCAGTGACTGCCCTACCCCATTGGAGCAGATCAGGAGAGGTAGACTTGAGTAGAAACAGACCCTTTAGGACAAAGGCCCAGGCAGATAGGATGGGTCACAAATGCATCAAGATTGTCCCAGTTGGAGGTCAGAGTGCACATCATCTTCTCTGATGAAGGACAGACCCCCCCCCCCCCCGACACACAGACTCCATTAGAATGTCAAGAAGAAGCAGGGCAGGAGGATGCAGGTCAGATGTCTGTGTGAACAGCCAGTGCCCAGGAGGGCCTGAGGACAGTGACGGCAGGTGTCCAGCCTCCTGTTACCCCAGGATGGAGTGCAGTTGTAAGAGACACCCGAAACAGTCTCTCCGGCACGGACCTCAAACCAGAGTAGTCCTGAAATTAGGGACCCAGATTGCATCCTGTGCAGTGTGTACCCCACATCGAGACGGAGGTCGGGAGCTCCCAGGATGAATGCTGAGCCTCTGACCTCCTCCCCCACCCCACAGGTCAGCCCAAGTCCGCACCCTCGGTCACTCTGTTCCCGCCCTCCTCTGAGGAGCTCAGCAACAACAAGGCCACGCTGGTGTGTCTGATCAATGACTTCTACCCCGGAGCCGTGACGGTGGCCTGGAAGGAGAATGGCAGCCCCGTCTCCCAGGGCGTGGAGACCACCAAGCCCTCCAAACAGAGCAACAACAAGTACGCGGCCAGCAGCTACCTGAGCGTGTCGCCCAGCAAGTGGAAATCTGCCAGCCAGTACAGCTGCCACGTGACGCACGAAGGCAGCACTGTGGAGAAGACGGTGGTCCCCTCGGAGTGTTCCTAGGACCCTCACTCCACACTCCCTGGGTTGGAACCACATGACCCTGGACAAATCCCCCTACCAAACCCCAATCCATCTTCTTCCTGAACAAAATCATCTCTCAATAAAATATCTTCCTTGTCAATCAGACATCATGTTCTCTGCTCATCTTTGCTTTACTCATTTTTGTCCAGAACTCCACCAGGTGCAAAGTGGACACAACCCTTTGGCCCTGTGGAACATATCCAGGAAAATAACTTCCATGTTTCCTTATGTGGCAGTTGCACTCCTAACCCAAAGGGTCTGTAGAACGTTCCAGAAAGGAAGAAAGGGCAGTATGACCTTGGAGAGCCCTCCCTTTGCAACTTCCCTACTACTGCTTTTCTCCTGTGGACCATGTCCAATCCCAAGGCTTGGTCCCCACGGACAGCAGGGTCGTGCCTGAGCACCCTTCCAGGGAATCCTCATTCTTCTTATTCGCAAGACTTCCATGGCCCTCACCCCATCTGGAAGCTTCTCATCCTCACAGGCTAGGAACTCCCTTCTTGCTTATAGACCCCACCACCACTACTCCTGCTCTCCCAGGGAGGATGCGCACTGTGCCTCAGTTACCAGACCCTCACTGACACTCTCACCACAGGACCCTCCATCTGTGGGACCTGGTCGCTCACTCTCACACTCTGCAGTGACCCTCACCTCTCACAGGTATCACCAGGGTCCCCACTCTGTGCGAGGCCCCTCGGAGACAGGATAGATCTGCTCTCCCCATCCTTTTCCAGGCCAGCCCCCATCATCCCACCACAAGGTCTAATGTCTGGTGTTCTCAGTGACCTGCCTGCGCCTCTGTCAAAGTCAAGAGTCGGATTCTAAGGATGGGCCGTTGCCTCTTCAGTAATCGGTTCGCCTCCTTTGGGTAAAATCGGAACAGTAACACACACACACGTAGGTGCACATACACGTACACTCACACACATGTTGTTCATTAAGACATGCATCCATTTACAAAGATGCCCTTAGAGGGCATCGCTCTGAAAAGCCCTGGCGAAGTTCAGGGAGAAGGTGTTCAGTCGGGACCCCAGGCGCACATGAGCAGAGAGAGGCAGGTCACTGCAGTCCCAGCTCGTGACAATCAGTGACCAGACAAAGGGCAGGGACACTCTGGTCCAGGTTGAGAGTGAGATGGGAAACCTGAGGAAGTTTCTGGAGGGAGTCTGGCCTTCAACGGTGAGCTGACATAGGAAGGAAGAGAGAGTGTCCGCTGGCCCCAACACGGTCAAAGAAGGACGCCAGGCTTGTGCGTCCCTTGAGTGAGCCCTGCAGACGACGTACAGGACAAGAATGAGGGCTGAGCCCCTGGGTGTCGGGTTCCCACTCACGACATGCACGTTCAGCCCAGGGCTGCAATGTCTTTGGAAGGCTGGTGGTGCACCCTGTGTTAGTGACTTTGGTGAACTTGGACACTGGTCACTGAGGTGTGTAAGGGGGCTCAGAAACTCACACACTGAGCGCTCACAGAAATCAATGTGCTGGCAGAAGTGACCACCTACCTGACAGTGCGGGGTCCTGAAGGGGCCATTCCACCTCTAATTCAGCTTGTGGACTCACACAGATTGAAGCTGCCCACACTGCTCAGGAGGGGCTCAGTGACTGTCCCAATGAGGCTGGCTCAGCTGAGGGCAGGGACACCGCAAAGCGGGTCTCTGCAGACTGGTCTGGGTGCTGGGGGTGAAGGTGATACTCCCACACGCACACTTCCCATTCCCCCCCGACCCAACTTGACCTTGTGTGCTGGGGATGTGATGGCATCCAGGACCTCCCCACAGTTCCCAGCTCTCCAAAAGACTCCCAACTCCATCACCACTGTGTATAAACAGCCCTGCGCGCCAATCTCACAGTGACACTGTGCCAGGGGCTGGGCCAGAACACGGCTCCTTCCCAAAGATGGAGCAGGTGGAAATCCTGACTCAGCACTAGCGCATTCTCTGCCCTGCCGCGTCATGATAGCCTAGAACTCATGGAGTCCCACAGCTCCAGAGAATTGAAAGTCCATCCGCAGGGCCACCCTTCTCACTGCCCCCCCCATCTGCCCGATCAGCATGCGTGACAAGGAGGCTGGACTTTGGGCCTCCCATGCAGCTGCAGGTGGGCCTGGGCAGGGGCTGGAGGGGGTGACAGGAGGTTTGTGTTCAAGGCTGTGTCACTGTGTTATGTGTTCGGCGGAGGGACCGCTCTGACCGTCCTGGGTGAGTCTCCCCTTTTCCTCCTGCTTGGGGTCCAGAGTGAAACTGAGGTTGAATTTTCTGCTTTTTTCATTTATGGGGTCGAGATGGGGTTGGAATCATTCTGGCATTCTGGAACTTCCACCTTTAGCTGCCTGTCTTAGCCCCCTAATTCTTAACTCCTGAGGCACCTGGTAGGGACGAGATGGGAGTAACCCAGGCTCTGTTTTCTGCCACTTTTCACTGTGGCCCAGAGATCTGTCTCAAAGGTACATTGCCTCCTAGCCTCCAGGAGGCTGGTCCCTCAGATCTCAAAGCCCGAGGTCTTAGGAGAATTAAGGGGCTTAAGGGTGGTGAGAGAAGGGGCCTCTCCATGGTCGTCCAGGGTTATGGGATATGGGTATAAGACTGGGGTCTGCTGAATGGTACATGTGTGTCACTCTTGAGTTCTGTCCCCTCTGGGTAAGTGGAATTCAGTGAGGGGTTGTAAGAGGAGCTCCATGCTGAGACCTGGAGAGGAGCAGGGGGAACAGACGCAGGGCAGACAGAGTGGAGGGGAGACTTCCCATGAGACCGTCTCGGGGCGCTGGATCTTTCTTCCTCCCCCCAGACAGGCTGAACCCCCAGACAGAACAAGTGGCAGGACCCCCTAACAGAACAGGTGGTGGGAGCTCCAGACGGAACAGGTGGCAGGACAATCAGACAGGCCCCAATGACGACCCAGCCCTTATTTCCACTGGGACAGAAAGCCTAGAACAAGTGCCCAGAACACAGGCTGGGGACACCTCCTGGGAGAGGTGACAGGGGCAGAGCTGGCCTAGCAGACAGATGTTCTAAGACAGTCAGATTCCCCCAGTAAAGCTTACAGGACCGGAAGTCCAGCTCAGAACAGTCCCAGACTCAGGCTAAGAACTCAACAGCCATGTTCCGAGGAAACCCAGGTAACTCCCTAAAAGTCACCCCTCGCTCCCCACTTCTGTAGCCCTGAAGGGTTCTCTGCAGGCAGTGGAGCAGGGGTTGCAGCTATGAGGTCCTGGAACTGTGAACAAAATATACCATCCCTCAAATGGAGGAGAGTCTGAATCCAGGACAGACACAGGCCCTCTTGTGAAGACACTGGGCAAGAAATCGGCTAGGAGTTATGAGAGGGATAGATGTCCCCGTTCTCTAAGGACAGATGAGCTCTCCAGATAAAGGAGACATGACCAGGGGAGCAGAGGTGGAATGGTGGGTAATGAGGACAGTGGACCTGAGGACCAATGATGGGCAAAATGGTACCAGCACTCCCAAGAGTCAGGTACTGAGATTTTCCCTGCAGGAATTCTCACCTCCCATCACTGACCTGATGAAGGGGACTCAACGACACTGGTGTCCATGCCCTGAAAATGGGTGTATGTTACTCGAATCTAGACTGAGGTCTGGAACTCCCAGGATGGATCATGAGCCCCTGACTTCCTGCCCCTCCCCCACCCCACAGGTCAGCCCAAGTCCGCACCCTCGGTCACTCTGTTCCCGCCCTCCTCTGAGGAGCTCAACAACAACAAGGCCACGCTGGTGTGTCTGATCAATGACTTCTACCCCGGAGCCGTGACGGTGGCCTGGAAGGAGAATGGCAGCCCCGTCTCCCAGGGCGTGGAGACCACCAAGCCCTCCAAACAGAGCAACAACAAGTACGCGGCCAGCAGCTACCTGAGCGTGTCGCCCAGCAAGTGGAAATCTGCCAGCCAGTACAGCTGCCACGTGACGCACGAAGGCAGCACTGTGGAGAAGACGGTGGTCCCCTCGGAGTGTTCCTAGGACTCTGAGCCCCCACATTCTGGGACTCTGCTCACCCACCACTCCCATTCCCCAACTCTCCACTGGACCCCTGGGACTCTAGCCCAGGTCTGCCCAGAATGGGCTGGTCTCACCGCTTCCCCCTTTCTCCATTTTCTCAATAAAACCCTGATCATTTATCATTGTGTGCCTCTGTGTGCGTTCAGCATCTGATGACGTCTCTGGGATGAAGGGTTGCTCACCCAGACTCAGGGGTCGTTCCAGCATGAAATCCTGTTTCCCTGGCCTCCCACCCACCTACTCCCCAGGAACCAGCTGTGATCTCAGTACTGGGGGGAAGCCATGACCCAGACGATGAACTTGACCTGTGGGGTTGTCCCAGGGGACCCTTGTCACCAAGGAAAGGAGAAGGGCTGAGTGAGAGGATTCTGGGCACTTGAGGGTCGGGGGAAATGAGGAGGGCCCAGGAGGGTCAATGGCAGGAGTTTGGGGGAAGAAGACCCTTGAGCCAAGCCTTGTTCTTACAGGAACAGCTGTTGAACTCTCCTATTTCCTCAAGAAACCCACTGGGGAGAACCATTACAAGGTGAGGGTTTTTGTCATCTGCCTGTCACCACAGAGCCACAGAAATCTGGAGCAATGTGTCCTTGAAGACCTGTCTCAAACTTCCTCTCTGGACCATTTGTAGCTCAGTAACATACTGACCGTTCCTGCAGCAAACACAGAGTGGGTTCATGGAGGGAGCAGGTGGTGTCCATCATGAGGGAAGGACAGGAGATGAGGAAAAGCACGTTCCCGGGCCCAGAGGGAGTGCCGTGTCCTGTCCCAGGGAGGGTGTGTCCCCTGGAATTCAGGAGTAGAGAGAGGGAAGGTCAGAAGACCTCGGGACAGGGGCCTGTGCACTCTGGGATACAGCAGGGGCAGGCCGCCTCCGCCCACCTTGCGCAACACTGCCCTGCCCTGGAGCTAAGGACCCCACCCTCTTTGGCTCCTCCACTGGGGGCCTCCAACTGCTCTTCTTTCACCTCGGAGTGTGTGTGTTCTCTAGCAAAAAAGAGAAAGTGGAGATTCTTTCTTTGTTTCCCACTTCACAAAATGAGGAGGAGGTTCCCTTCAACCCTACTAAGGAGACAATTAACATATCAAAACAATGACAATGATGGACTGTATCTGTATCTGTTGTTGGGAATACTCGGCGGTTATCCTCCGGTTATCCTCTAGTGTCCATGGCAAGGTGGTTGTAATGGTGGAACTTCTCTATTAGAGCCTCTGCAGGGGGATCCTGGGGACCCTGACATGACTTTAGAACATCCATGGCTCCTGTGTTATGGGCAACAACATGATCGTTGCTCCCTTTATCCCTTTCCAAACCCAGGGCTGAAGTCCACCCTGATCAGGGTGCCCTGAAGGTGAATGTAGGGTTCAGGACCTCCAGACCCTCATCCTATAAAACCGATTGTGGAGGGAGAAGGAGAGTCTCCCAAGTTCCCTGTGGAGGACGGGCTGGCACTGCTTGCACTACAAGTTGAGGATTCCCTTGGGGCGATCCCAAACTCACACATCCCTGGGAAGATGAGGCAGAGGCCTCAGGGTGCAGCTGGGGTCCACTGGTACATTCCCATGGCTACTGCTCTCTAGGGCCCTGCCTGTTCCTCGAGGTGTTTGAGAGTCACCCTTCCCATGAGTTCACCCTGGGGATCATGTTCTTTCAACCCTGAAAGGAAAGACCTTCTTTTCATTGCTATGGAGCTTCACTCCCAGTGGCATAAATGCCTTCCAATAAATCCATTCCCAGTCCTAAAGAAGTTCATGGGAAATGGGATCCATGAGAACTACATTCAGGAGCCTGGATTTGCAGGCCCCTACTGTTGAGCACAAGCATTCACCTATCCCGTTACATGGAGGAGGTGGGCATTGGGGGGGGGGGGCTAATATATTGCTTACACAGCAGACATGTGCCTGGAACAGTGACCCAGGCTTCCTCCATTGCAGCTGCAGGTGGGGGGCTCAGGGGTGGGGCAGGGCCTCCTAGGGAGAGGTTTTTGTATGAGGCTGTGTCACAGTGTTTGGTGTTCGGCAAAGGGACCCAGCTGACCGTCCTAGGTGAGTCTCTTCTTCCCCCTCCTTCCATGCTCTCCCAGAGGTTTGGGCAATTTTCTGCTGTTTTTGCTCCCTTTTTCTTGCCCTCTACCCAAGCTTTCACTCGAGACCCCAGTCTCCGGTTACGACCTCTTCCATCCCTGTTCTGTCTGTCCTGCCTGGCCTCACTGGTCTCATCAGCCTTCACCTCTGACCCCACAGGCAGAGGAAGGGATGAGATGCCCTGTAGACTCTTCTATCTGTCTGCCAGGGTCAGGCTAGGTCCTGGACCTGCTCTGTTCTGTCTTCTCCTATGGGCTCCTGTTGGAGCAGCCTGACTCTGGGGGTCACTTGGGCACCCATTTAATGTGGAAAGGAAGACAGCGTATACTGAGAGGTGACTCCAAATGCTCTGGGCTGAGTCCCGGAACAGATGGGTCAGTTCTCAGGGAAGCTCTGCAGGGCTGGGGGACCCCGTATCCAGGGCTGGCGACAGTGCAGGGGTGGAGAGGCTCCATGGAGCTGCCGCGCACAGCCCTCAGCCAGTGCGGGACCCAGAGAACCAGGCAGCAGGGGAGGGTGACTGCAGGGTGGGGATCTTAATGCTCCGGGTGCTAAGAGTGGGACAAGGAGAATGGAGGACAGGGGACAGTAGGAGAGTGGACTCAAGCATTTCAAGGGATGCGCTCCTCAGAGGTACAAATCCTTGAGGAAAAAGATCGCAGATACCTCAGTGTTAGATCTTAGGACAATCAAGTACCAGAGGGGAACCTCAAATCAACTCTGCAGATGGGAGAGACCTAAGGACAGGCAGACAGACTCTCCCTCCTCAGTGACTGCCCTACCCCATTGGAGCAGATCAGGAGAGGTAGACTTGAGTAGAAACAGACCCTTTAGGACAAAGGCCCAGGCAGATAGGATGGGTCACAAATGCATCAAGATTGTCCCAGTTGGAGGTCAGAGTGCACATCATCTTCTCTGATGAAGGACAGACCCCCCCCCCCCGACACACAGACTCCATTAGAATGTCAAGAAGAAGCAGGGCAGGAGGATGCAGGTCAGATGTCTGTGTGAACAGCCAGTGCCCAGGAGGGCCTGAGGACAGTGACGGCAGGTGTCCAGCCTCCTGTTACCCCAGGAAGGAGTGCAGTTGTAAGAGACACCCGAAACAGTCTCTCTGGCACGGACCTCAAACCAGAGTAGTCCTGAAATTAGGGACCCAGATTGCATCCTGTGCAGTGTGTACCCCACATCGAGACGGAGGTCGGGAGCTCCCAGGATGAATGCTGAGCCTCTGACCTCCTCTCCGACTCCACAGGTCAGCCCAAGTCCGCACCCTCGGTCACTCTGTTCCCGCCCTCCTCTGAGGAGCTCAGCAACAACAAGGCCACGCTGGTGTGTCTGATCAATGACTTCTACCCCGGAGCCGTGACGGTGGCCTGGAAGGAGAATGGCAGCCCCGTCTCCCAGGGCGTGGAGACCACCAAGCCCTCCAAACAGAGCAACAACAAGTACGCGGCCAGCAGCTACCTGAGCGTGTCGCCCAGCAAGTGGAAATCTGCCAGCCAGTACAGCTGCCATGTGACGCACGAAGGCAGCACTGTGGAGAAGACGGTGGTCCCCTCGGAGTGTTCCTAGGACCTTCAGTCCCTACCCTTGGGGACTGTATCCTTAAGGTCCACCAGGAGAATCTCCCTGTGCCAATGTCCATTCTTCTCCCTGCATTTAATCAACTCTCAATAAATTTTTCTTATTGTCAATCAGACCCTCTGCTCATTTTTGTGTATGTACTTTGAACTCAAATTCAACTGTCTCCAAAGGTGAAGGCAATCCTTTTGACGTTACGGGAAAGGAACCAGTGAAGGAGTCTTTATGTTTCCCTGAGGGGGTTTCGCTCATACCCACAAGTGCCCACAGAATGTTCCTGAACATAGGATGGGGCAGCACAACCCAGGAGAGCCCACTCTCCACACCTACTACAGCTTTTCTCCTATGGACCATAGTTACTCCCAAGACCCAGCTTCCTTGGTCTCCATGGGCATCAGGGAGTTCCCTTCCCCGGAATCTTCAGTCTTCCCATTCACGTGCCTTCCATTGCTTCCCACCCACTCTGGAAACTTCTCATCTTCATGGTCTCGGGCATTCCTCCTTCCTTAGCACCCACCCTCCTGCCTGCCTCATCTTGGACACTGCCATGTGCCCTGTCCCGTTGACCTTCATTGTCACAGTAACTACAGAACCCTCAGTCCCTGGACCCTGGTCACTCACACGCACAGTGTGCCTGGGACCACCTCCCCTACGTATGTCACGAGGTTTCCAGCTGTAGTCAGGGCCCATGGGAATTAGTGGCCAGTTCTGCTCTCTTTCAACCCCTTGGAGGCTAGCCCACCACAGATCCTACCACAAATAATGTCAGAGTAGCCATGGGTGGCCAATGAGGCCACAAGTTTAAGGCCAAGAATATGATTGTGGGAATGAGCCATGAACAGGTCTCTGAGCTGACTCACCTTTGTGGGGCCCTAGAATGGGACCTGAGAAGCCAGGAGATTATTGTCCTAGAAGCTGGCACAGGATGGGGTTCTGAGCTGTCATGCAGACTGAAGGACTGCACGCACACACACGCACACGCACACACATTCTCACTAACTCACCACGCATGCACATACATAGTATACATGTTCACACACAGTTGCCACTGCAAGCATGGCCCCATAGATTACGTGTCCAGGACATGTGTGGCATCCAGAACCTCCCTATGGGCCTCAGCTCTGCAGATGGCACAGGCTCCATCATCTTTGGGCTGTAGAGTGGACCTCTCACTTCTCCTACCTGACATTCCCCAAGGAACCAGAGACACAGCTCCTTCTAGGACTGTGTGGTCCGTGGGATATAATGGGACACTCAGATATTCCCTCCTATTCCTTCCACTACTGGGGATGGATGGAAGGTTACCCCCAAAGGAAGCAAAGTTTCAGGTGGGAAGATGACCACCCTCCCTCATTCTCCCATCAGCCAAACCAGCCCCCATGACAAGGAGGCTGGACTTTGGGCCCCTGTGCAGCTGCAGGCGGGTCTGGGCAAGGGTAGAGGGGGTGACAGGAGGTTTATGTTCAAGGCTGTGTCACTGTGTGCTGTGTTTGGCAGAGGGACCTATCCGACTGTCCTGGGTGAGTCTCTTCCTCCCCGTCTTCCTGGGAGTTGAGTGAAATTTGGGTCAGTTTTTCTCTTCTTTCCATCCAGCCTGGGCCTAGGGTCTGAATCGCTCTGACATTCTGTATTATTCACCTTCTTTGTCTGCTCTTCTCAGCCCCTGGTGCCCTGTTTAGTTTCTGGGTCACCTGGTGAGGATGAGATGAAAGGACGCCAAAGACCCTGTCCTGGCCCTCCTCACTGTGACTCCAAGCTGTCCAAGGGACCTTCTCTTCTGGACTCTGGGTTTGATGGAGTCTTCCTTTTTTCCTTGAGGGGGGTTCACTCTCACCCAGAAAAATATTGCAGAAGAGAAGGTAGGGCAGAGGACCCAGGATAGTTGTCCTGTGCACTTCCTCTCCGATGACTATTCTTTTGTTTTATTTTTTCTTTCAATTTTATTTTGTATTGATTTCAGGTGTGTAGCTTAGGGTTTAGGCAACTGTATACTTTACATAGTGTTCCTTCGATATTTCCAGTACCCACTGGCACCATACGTAATAACTACATACATAGTTATTGCAATAGTATTGACTATATTCCCTATGCTTCACTTATACCCCCATGACTATTTTGCAACTACCAATCTATACTTCTTAATCCCTTCAGTTTTTTCACCCACTCCCCCACCTCCTCCCCTCTGGCTACCACCAGTTCACTCTGCATCTCTGAGTCTGTTTCCATTTTGTTTGTTTGTTTTTCTTTAGATTCCACGTATAAGTGAATTCATATGGTATTTGTCTTTCTCTGACTTATTTCACTGAGCATAATACCCTTCAGGGCCATCCGTGTTGCACAAGTCGTAAGATTTTATTCTGTTTTATGGCCGAGTAATAGTCCATTGTATATACATACTGCTGCTTTTTTATCCACTCATCTATTAATGGGCACTTGGGCTGCTTCCATAGGTTGGCTGTTGTCAACAATGCTGCAATGAACACAGGGAAGCATGTAGTTGTTTGAATTAGTGTTTTGGGTTTCTTCCAATAAGTCCCAGAAGTAAAATCACTGGGTCATAAGACAGTTCTCTTTTTAATTTTTTGAGGATGCTCCATACTCTTTTTCATGGTGGCAGCACCAATCCGCAGTCCTACTTACAATGCACGAGGGTTCCCCCTTCTCCACAGCCTCTCTAGCACTTGTTTGTTGATTTACTGATGGCAGCCATTCTGACAGGTGTGAGGTGATACCTCGTTGTGGTTTTAATTTGCATTTTTCTGACAATTAGTGACATTGAGCATCTTTTCATATGTCTATTGGCCATCTGTATGTTCTCTTTGCAGAAGTATCTGTTCAGGCAGATACCTCTGCCTATTTTTAATTCAGTTGTTTGTTTTTCTGGTGTTGAGCAGTATGAGCTCTTTATAGATGTTTAATATTAACCCCTTATCACATGTATCGTTGGTGTATATGTTATCCCATTTAGTAAGTTGTCTCTTTGTTTTGTTGATGGTTACCTTTGCTGTGCAAAAACTTTTTTAGACCCATTTGTTTATTTTTTTTATTTTATTTCCCTTCTTTAAGGAGATATATCAGAAAAATATTGCTCGGAGAAATGTCAGAGTTTTTTTCTAGAATTTTTACAGTTTTGAGTCTTACATTTATGTCTTTAATCCATTTTGAGTTTATTCTTGTATATGGTGTAAGCCAGTGGTCTAGTTTCATATTTTTTGCAAGTGTCTGCCAATTTTCCCAGCACCATCTCTTGAACAGAATGTTTTTACTCATTATATGTTCTTGCTGTCTTTGTCAAATATTAATTGACCATGTAGACATGGATTTATTTCTGGGCTCTCTATCCTGTGCCACTGAACTATATGTCTGTTTTTATGCCAATACCCTGCCATTTTGATTACTATGGCCTTGTAGTATAGTTTGATGTCAAGTAGCATGATACCTCCAACTTCGTTCTTCTTTCTCAATATTGCTAAGCTTATTCAGGGTGTGTGTGTGTGTGTGTGTGTGTGTGGTTCCATATAAATTTGGGGATTATTTGTTCTGATTCTGTGAAATACACCATTGGTATTTTGATAGGAATTGCACTGAATTGTGGGGGCCCCTGTCCTGGGCGCCAGATGTCGGTGGGCTCCGCCCGCAGAGCCCCATCCCTCCGTCACGGATGAAAATAAAAACTACCAAGACATGACTGCTTGGGGAGGAAAGGGGTCAAACTCTCAGAGGAGAATGACCCAGAGCCCCTTCCTCACTAGGCTTTTATTGGGCTCAAATACACAGGAATACAGGTATGTCAGGTGACAAGGATCAAACAATGGTTAACATTTCAAAGCAATCTGAGGGCTTAATCTGAGCCAGTGTTTGTCAGGAAAGGGGGTTGCCAGACTTTGGGAGACATACTCATTTCCTCCTGGGACACTTATCACCTAAGGAAGAGCACTCTTAGCAAAGCAGGTTTCACAGGACTTTAGGAATTCTTTAGCAAAGCAGGTTTCACAGGCTTTAGGAATTCTTTCTTATGTCTGGATCACCCAGGGAGCTGTCCTGGCCAGCACAGGGCTGCACCGCTCACCCCCACAGTTTCAGGCTTTAAGCCTATTAGGAAGCAGGAGACATCTCCCAGATGGAAATGAGGACTTGGGCTATGTCAGAATAGCCGGGGGGCGAGGGTCCATCACATCCTCTTTGCTGCAACCCCCCGAGTCCTTCCATGAGGCCTCCCAAGTGGTCGCGTCTGGCTTAGGTTGCCCCTCCCATGAGGAATCTTACCCGTCATTGACTGCCAACCAAGCAATGGGACGAGAGATGGATGAGGCAAAAGCAGTGCTCCTGCCAGGGAAATAAGCTTTGTCTCCTTAGTAGGTCACATCCTTGTGACAGAACAGACCCAGATGAAGTAGGTCCCTTGGGCTCTTACACAGCCCACCATGGGGTGAGGGTTACAACTCCTGAAACCAGGCTGAACGGTCCACAACACTGAATTTATAAATTCTTTCTACATTATGGACATTTTAATGCTGTTAATTCTTCTTATCCATGAACACAGTATATGCTTCCATTTATTTACATCTTTTCTGATTTCTTTCTTCAGTGCCTTATAATTTTCCAAGTACAGGTCTATTACCTCCTTGGTTAAGTTTATTCCTAGGTATCTTTTACGCAATTGTAAATGGGATTGTTTTCTTAGTTTCCCCCTGATAGTTCATTATTGGTATATAAAAATGCAACTTATTTCTGAATATTAGTTTTGTATTTTACTACTTTACTGAATTCATTGATCAGTTCTAGTACCTTTTTGGTGGAATCTTTAGGGTTCTTTATACACAGTGTCATGTCACCTGTGAAGAGTGATCGTTTTATTTCCTCCTTTTCAATTTGGACACCTTTTATTTCTTCTTCTGGTCTGACTGCTGTGGCTAGGACTTCCAGTACTGTGTTGAATAAGAGGGTGAAAGCAGGCATCCCAGTCTTGTTCTCGTTCTTAAGGAAAACACTTTCAGTTTTTCCCAGTTGAGTATGACGTCATCTGTGGGCTTGTCATATATTGCCATTATTATGTTGGGGTATGTTCCCTCTAGTCCTCTTTGCTGAGAGTTTTTTGTTTTTTTTTTTTAAAGATTTTTTTTATTTGTCTTTAGAGGGGTAGGGGAGAGGGAGAGGGAGAGAAATATCAATGTACGGTTGCCTCTCGTGTGTCCCATGCTGGGAACTGGCCTGCAACCCAGGCATGTGCCCTGACTGGGAATCGAACCGCGATCCTCTGGTTCGCAGGCCCGCGCTCAATCCACTGAGCTACATCAGCCAGGGCCTCTTTGCTGAGAGTTTTTATCATTAATGGGTGCTGGGTTTTATCAAATGCTTTTTCTGTATCTATTAATATGATCATGTGATTTTTATTGCTATTCATTTTTGGCCTATGTCCAAATCCTATTGCCTCCCAGTGGCCTCCAGGTTAATGTCTAAGCTCCCTTCTCTGGAATCCTGGGGTCTCACTGTCTGGGACTGTGGGCAAGACAGCCTCTCCCCAAATAGGAGGAGGATCTGAACCCAAGACAGACAGATGCTCTGAGGAATGATAAGACCTCAAGGCTGATAACCAACAGCACCAGGGAGCACAGCATTGGGGTGGTGAGTTATGAGGATGTGAGAACCTAAGGAGAGATTGAGGCCAAAGAGAAGCCCAGAACTTCCATGATTAGGGCACTGAGATTCTCCCTACAGATTGGTAAGGCTCTCTCCATTCCCCCCACCCACCCACCCCCATCTTCCCCAGCCCTGCTTCCTGCACCAATCAACTCTCAATAAAATGTCCTCACTGCTTCAGTCAGGAACCACACTCCCTGCTCATTTATTTTGTCTCATATTTCATTTGCAACCTTTCATGGTTCTTCGGATGGGGTGGGGAAATCCTTGGCACCCAGTGGGAAAACACCCTCTGGGGAGAGGCACACAGTCTTCCTGGGATACCTCGCAGGAATCTGACCAGGACACAAGGAGTCCAGTTACCAACCAGTCCCTCTGCCCTCTCTGCTTCCCCCAGTTCCTCCTCCAGCCCACTCTGTCCCTCCTTCCTGGTCAGAGCTGGCCCTGGCCTGTGACCTCCAGGTAAGCCTCCTTTCTGCCATGGTCGGGAGGGACCCTTCTCTCCCACCCCCAGCCCTCATGTCCTCTCTTTCCTCAGCCTGGAAACCCAGCTCTAGCCCCTGGCCCTCGCCTCCTGGAATGCCCTCCTTCTCCTGTGCTCAGCTCAGCTCCTGCCCACTCTCACTGCCTCCCAGTCACTCTCTCAAGCTGGGCCACCCATGGAGTCCAGGACCCTCCAGCAGCATCTGCTTCACAGGCCTCAAATCTGGGCCCATGTCGACTCCTCACCTGATGGCAGGTTCAGAGATGTAAGAGGACTGGAAGGAAGGCAGGAAAGAAGTTGGCTGCCGCCAAGACCAGCTGGGAGGCTCTGGCACTTGACACAGATAAGCTCTGAAGGGTGTTTCCGAGGACCAGGATGCAGGCACCTGTGGGGGGCCTTAGTCGACTGACCATGTCAGTTTGCCAGGGGTTTGAGAAACCTTCTCCCACATTTCCCTCTGTTGCTGTGTCCTGCCCAGTGGTCAGTCTGGGCTACTTCTGGGGCCTTCTCAGCCCAGGCGCAGCCCTCCTTTCTCCCTGGTCCCCTGCAGTCCCTTTTCTTCCTGGGGTCACGGAGGTGGAGGAGGTTGTTGATTTTAGCTTCAGCCTGAGGCATTTCCTCCCACTGGCCCCAGCTAAATGCTCCCCTGATCCTACCTTCTGAACACCATACCATTATGATCCTCAGACTGCAGATGAAGACACCAAGGCCCAGAGACCCTGGATGACCCTCTCAAAGTCACAGCAGGAACTAGACCTACAGCCACCTTACTGGAGATCTCAACTCCTGACCCCTATTCTACTGCCCTCAGTGTCCTGCCCACACCAGCAGGCCCTCCTGATTAGTCCCACCTCCTCCCTAGAGAGCTTGGGGCCCACCTGTACCCCGATCCCCACCCCAGACCTCATGGCCTTAGGGGACAGGGTTGTTGGGGCTGATGGGAGACTAAAGGGGACAGAAGCCTCAGGTCAGAGAGGCTGGCTTCCTCAAACCCTTTCTCCTTCCTCCGGGTTAAAATCACTGTCAGGGCACTTGGTGGGGCGGGGTGGGGAGGCATGAGAGTGTCTCCTCTTCCTGAGGATCTCACCTCAGGTCAGGTTCTGGGAGGCAAGGGTCACCATAGTGTTCGCCCTTGGTTGCCCCAACATAGGAATGTCAGTCTCTGGCGGGTGGCTTCCCAGGTTAATCCCTCTATTCCCTGGCCCAGCTGCTCTTCCCCAGGATGCTGGACTTCCAACAACGCCTTCAGTCAGGGAATGCTCTCTGAGGGAAAACACACGGAGCTGTGGGTTTGGGGGTCTGGAGAAAGGGGGCCCAGTGCCGAGCACAGCAGGTGGTCCAGCGCTGGCAGATGAATGGAGACACTGCCTTGCACAGAACTCCCAGGGAGCAGGCCAGGACAGTGCACCCCAACCAGAGGGAACACCAGGCTGGCTTCCCTTCCTCCCACTCCTGCCCCCCGCCATGCCCTCCACTTCCGCCCCTGCCCTTTCCCAACGAGAAACTCCCAGGCCCCTGTTTCCTCCAGTATCTGCTGTACCCAGCAGTATCCACAGTATCCAGTATCACATCTGCTGCCCTAGGAGACGTCACCAAACCTCCAGGGGAAGGTGCATAGGGATGTGACTTCTGGGAGGGACCCTCAGAGCCGGAGATGGACAGACACGCCGTCCAGGGAAGCACACAGCCCGGGCGGCAGGGGCGCTTTGCCTCTCAGATCCCCCTGCCTCACCCCGGTGAAATCTCAGCAATACCCCGTTTCCCTGCCATCACTGTTACTGCTTGCTGCTCCAGTCCCCTTCCCCTGGGGCCCTTGGGAACCGAGGCTGGGGCTGGAGAAACGACAAGCCCACAAGGGACCCCAGCCCCACCCAGGTCCCAGGCCACCACCACAAATCAGCAGCAGTTTTCCAAGTGCCAAGTGTGCCCAGCTCCAGTGGGGGACCCAGTCCTGGCCCCACCTGGCCCCGCCGCAGCAGTCGTGAGGGCGCTGCCCAGACGCCCTGGGCTGCAGTCACAGCTGCCTCAGGGTCACAGGCCTTCTCTGCGAGCGTGGCAGTCCCTCAGCCCCGGCACCAGCGACCAGGCCTCAACACCTCCCAGTGGCCATCGCTGGACCCCAGATGCGCTCGCCAATGGGGAACAAGTAACCCAGGCACAGTGAAGCACCTGGACTTGGGTTGGCCCACCTGTGACCTGACACGGTCTTGAAGGTTTTATTTCTCCATGAGAAAAAAAAAATGAGATCACTGCATGTGTGAACAACCCTGTAGGGGATTATGTGGGGAAGCCCCTCTAAATCTGGGACACGGGACGCTCCAGCAGAGCCTTTGACCTCTGACCCCCTCAGTTAGCAGGCAGCCCCAGTGACTTCCAAGGCACTTGGCCGGTCCGGAGTAAACCATCTGGTCTGTCCAGGTTGCCCCTTCTGGTGCCCCCTAGGTCCCGACCTTGAGTACGGCACATCTGAGCGAGCCCCTTCCCCATCACCCTTCTGTCCCTGTGGCCATAAGCCCACTCCGGTACCCTCGCCAGAACCCATCTTAGATGCCACCTTCTCCCCACTTGCGCCTACTTCCCTCCTGCCCCTTCCAGCACATCTCTGGGCCTCCATGTCCCCTCCCTTTCTGCTGTCTCCCCATCTCTCCCCTACAATTGCCAAACCACCAGTGGCCTTCAAGTGGCCAAATTCAACTGTCCCCTCATTGTCCTCCCCGTTGTCAGCCTCTGGGTGGGCTTGGGCACCACACACCTTCATCTCCATCTTGAAATCCCTCAGCCCCCCCAAACCCTCTCCTGGGTCTGCCTAGCCTCCAGCCTCCCCGCCTCATGGGCCCCGCCATCGTCAGCAAGGGCACGGGGAGCTGGCCCTCAGCTGCTCTGCCCTTCTCCATCCGTATAAGGCCAGAGGCTGGCTGGGTCTAAAAAGCGCCTCTTATTTCTTTACCCACACAGTCTCTTAGGCTTGCCTTGGACTTAACAACCAGGGCTGCAGACCAGGTTCAGAATGGTGGGCGCCTGAGGGCAGGGGCTACGTCTCCCTTGGTCCCTCAGAGAAACAGACGGGTGCTGGGCAGGGCATGGTCAAGCCCTGATGACCCCTGCCCAAGTGGGGGATTGTCCCCAGCCCTGCTCAGTGGTGGCATTGTCCCCAGCTCTGCCCAGCTGTGGGTTTGTCTCCAGCTCTGCCCCATTATCAGATGTCCCCCAGTTCTTCCCAATGGTGGGATTGTCCCCAGCTCTTCTTCATTCGGGGATTATCCCCAATTCTGCAGAGTTGTGGGACTGTCTCCAACTCTGTCCAATTGTGGGATTGTCTGCAGTTCTGCCCAACTATCCCAAGTTCTGCCCAGTTGTGGGACTGTCCCCTGCTCTGCTCAGGTGTTATCTCGCCCACTTTGGGGACAGTGACCCTGGCCAATTGCTCCCGGAGGGAAATTCTGCTCTGATATTTGACATGCTTCACCTCCTATGATCCCCAGATCACCAAAAAGTCAGGCGCTCACACCCTTACAGAGTTTCCAGGCCCTGACGCAGCCTGCTCAAGTCCCGAAGTTGTATGGGGCCATACAAATGGTGGGTACCCAGGCTTCCTACCCAGGGTCCACCCAAGGCCACCCATCTTTCCCGATGCCAGACTAAGGAGGACACATCACAGGCACTCAAGACCACACAGACGGTAGGGCTGCCCACCCCGTCCGTGGTCATCTCCACTCCTGGGGGACTGCGTCTGTGCTGGGCCAGGAGAACGTGCTGAGCTCATGGAAGTCAGAGGCATCCTTAAGGCCGGAGGTGGGGAGGACGGCGGGGGGGCAGGGGGGCAGGACGGGGCAGGGACTTAGGTTCCTGGATCTGTATTGACTCAGTGGGGGCAGAGGCGGGCAGAAAAGAAGTCATCAACCCTCTGAATCCACAAAGTGAAGCAGGGACGGATGTTGTGTCCCCATTTCACAGATGAGAGTGGTGGGGCTGTGATGGGGCTGAGCTGCTCTGGGTCTCAAGGTGAGTTGGTGGCTGACCTGGCCCCAGGTTCTTTCCACAGCTCCTCAGACCCGTATGACGTGTCATTCACTCAGTCACTCATTCATTCATTCAACAACCCTCAGTGAGCACAGCTGTGGGCACAAAGAGATGAGAACGACCTGTCCTGCCAGGGCTCATGCATCTGGGGGCAGTTCTGGAGACCATGGCTGACTCCCACCCCTGTCCCCAGGCCCCTGATGCAGCAGGAACCTCTCCCTGCACACACAGGACAAGGTTTCACCCTCAGAAAAAGTCACCCCATGTGGCAGTTGCCCCCAGCTGCTGTCACTGGGCACCTCTCCAAGCATATCACAGTCCCTCATGGACCCTCCAACTCCCTGTTGGGGCTCACAGAGGGGACACTGACCGTGATGATCACCCTGGGGCTCCCCTGCCCAGCCCAGAGCCAGGGCAGCCCTGGGGGTAATGTCCCCAGGGCAACAGGTGGGTCCATGAGGGCCCCTCCTGGAATAGAAAACAGTGGCAGGTCTGGAGATGGGGGACTTGGCCTGGGCCCGCCTGCCCCTCTGTGCAACCTGAGCAGCCTTCTCCCTCCTGGGCATAGCTGGTGGCCAGGGCCAGGGAAACATTGAGTCAGATGGGGGAAGGGAACTGTGGCTTCCTCCACAGCCCAACAAATAACCAGAGCTCAGAATAGTCTCCACAGAAGGGCCCTGGGGGAGGGGAGGGGAGGGGAGGAGAGGTGAGTGCTCAGGGCCCTGGGGGAGGGGAGGGGAGGGGAGGAGAAGTGAGTGCTCGGGGGCCCTGGGGGAGGGGAGGGGAGGGGAGGAGAGGTGAGTGCTCAGGGCCCTGGGGGAGGGGAGGGGAGGGGAGGAGAGGTGTGTGTTCAGGGCCCTGGGGCAGGAGAGGGAGGTGGCTGCTCAGGCCCTGGGGGAGGGGAGGGGAAAGGGCCACCGGGGCCCTGGAGGAGGCCTGGGAGCTCCTGCTGGGCAGAGCTGGGTGACCCTCCGTCTACCAGGACCCCTGTGAGACCTGCAGGAGCGGCCCCCAAGCGGGCACAGTACTCACTGAGCCCAGCAGCGGTGGGGAGGGGGTCCTGCCCTCATCTGTGTCTTCTGGAGACACACACTCAGCAGGAAACAGACAAACTAGACCTGAGTGTCCAAACGAGGAAAGCCCACTTTTCAACACAAAGGTCCAAAACCAGGTTTCCAGCCACCCCGTCAGTACAGCCTCCAGGAGTGTCCACAGAACAATCAACCGTTCACTGTGGTACCCACTGGTTTAGCGACACATGACACAGCACAATGACAGTCACACCTCTCCGAGTGGGATGTCCTCTGACGCCTTCCTCCCAACATATCTGCCTCATTCGGAGACCCCTATCCGGAGCCCATCCGAGGCCAGATTACACATCCACTTCCTCCTAGCAGGAAGTGTGGGAGGAACAGGGCCCCACACGCACGCAGGGGAGCATCCCAAACCAGCACCCACTGAGCGGGGTGGCTGGCTCTCCCCAAAACACTGCCGCGCAAGGTCCCCAAGAGGCAGAGTCTTTGTGAGAACTCGCTCTCTGTGGGGTGATCTGGGAGAGCCCCTGTCCTGTAGGATCACCGTGCAGAGCTGCAGACGGGCCTGCAGCAGCGGAGTCGGGTGGGGCCAGGGGCCAGATCAGCTTTTCTGAAAAGCCGGTCAGTCACTTGGAATCACAACGAACTTAATCCTCTTCAGCCCAGAACCCACAGTGACAGTGTCCCCTTGATCACCAGGCCCAGGGCAAGCTCTGGGGGTGACCTGGTCCCGGGTTTTCCCAGACATTCCCAGTTCATGCCTGGGTCCAGTATTAATAATGCCGCTTCCACTCCCTGAAATGTGCCAGCTGGAAGGGAAATGTTGGTCATCCAAGCTCAGAGTGACTGATTGCTGAGTGACTAAATGACGCTCCCTGTAACGGGTTAAACCAGAGGGGGACCAAGGCCAGCGTCCAGGCCCTGCGTCAGCTGTGCCGGACACTGTGTGGCTCCCGCCTTGACAGAGGGGCCATGATAGGGGCCAGCGACCTCACCAGGGACCACACTCGGGTTTATCATGAGGTTCCAGGTCTCTGCCTTGGTCCCCTGGGTGTGAGCTCACACCGTTTCGGCCCCTGAGAGACCCAAGAGTGACCCGGATGCCATTTCCCACTCAGCGACCACACAGGGTATGGGGAGATCAGCAAGGGACTGGTCTTCTGGACAGCCTTTGTCCCTGGGGAAATGGGCAGAGATCAGTGGAAATGTCTCAGGGCAACCAAGACAGGGGCCAGGGGAGGGCTGAGTGACTTCCGTGGCCAGCATCACAGAGCTGGGGTCAGCAGATGCCTCCGCGTCCCTCTGCGGACAGAGTGGCCGGTGGTCACCATGACCCACCGGGGCACCTGCCATGGGTCTGTTTCCACACAAGTCGCCCCTTTGTGGTGGCACCCACTTCCTGTAGCCACATCAACAGCCCCGATCTCTCCTGTTCCTCAGCATCCGGCCTGGGGACCTCTCAGGTCAGGGTTGATGTCCCTTGAGTGTCCACAGTGCTCAGGGTTGTACTGGGCACCGGGGCCCAGACCACCCACAGATCCTCATTAGGAGGGGCAGTCCCTGCCCCCCACCCGGTGCCCAGCCTGTGTGGGCAGATATCGGGGTCTCCTGACTGTCCTGAGAGGAAGGAGGAACCGCAGCCCGACCTGGCCTGGCTCCCAGCGAAGGACAGAAGGCTTCGAGTGCTGGGTGGCCACGAACCATTCTCTGAGGCAGAACAGCCTGGGAAACGCAGGACCCTAGACCAGCCAGGTGGGGCCCACTCTCACATGCCCCCCAGTCAGAAGGAGCTTCAGCTCAGTTCTATTAGGGACCAAGGCCCAGCACAGAGGAGGCCCCTGCGTAGACACCACACAGAGCAAAGCTAACCGTTGAGCGCCTCTCTCTGAGCCCCTGCTCTGTGAGGGACCACGGCGTGGGCAGCACAGACACAGCCCTGCTTAGAGCTCGCACGTTTGGGGAACGTGGGGTCAGCTCAATAGTGTGGTTTCCTGCAGGAGACAGGGCCCTTGAAGTGGGGAGAACAAGGTCACAGGGCGGGGGCCAGGACCAGAGACCCTCCTGCCAGGGTCTAACAGGGGGCGTGGGGCCAGGAGGAGCCCTGACTCAGGGCCAGGTCCCTGCAGCTGGGGTTGGTGGTTGAGGGCCTCAGTTTCCCCCCAGTGCAGCTGGGTTCACCATAATGGAACTGCACTCCCTGGAGGGAAGGACTGTCGGATGGAAAATGGACCTTCTGCTCGTCTTCGTGGTTGACTGTTGCTGCCGTGGTCGGTGGGCTGTGCCGACCCCAACCCGCCTCAGGCCAGCGCCCCAGGCTCCCTCGGCCCCACACCTCGCCCCAGCGCAGCTGGCCTGGCGAAACCAAGAGTCCCCGATGCCCGAAATAGCTGGGAAACTCCGACCGGCCCCAGCCTTAGCAGCAGGTGTCCCTGGCTCCCCGGGGGGGGGGCGAGGGGGCTCCAGCTCTGGAAGCTTCCACCAGCCCAGCTGGAGAAGGGGCCCGCATCCCAGCACGAAGGCCACCAAGCTCCTGTGGCCAGGCCTGAGCAGGGCAAGGTCTCAAGATCATGGTCAATCCACAGTCAGGAGAGGCATCTTCTGTTCCAGAACACCATGTTTGTACAGGTCCTTCTGGCCCCGCTGACACCCTTCTAAATGCCAGGCGCAGAGCTGCGGCTGCTGGGGGCACGATCGGACCCCGGGCTCAGAGGGGCCTGCACAGGCAGGGCTGGCCAGGGCTGGTGTGGGACACTGTGGGTCACACCTCAGCTGCCACCCCCAGGCCTGGGACACTTCAGGGGGTCTGAGCCAAGTAAGGGGAGGACGAAAGAAATGTGGACCCTCACAATTGCCGCCCTGGGAACCTGGGGCCTGGGGTCATAAGGAAGAGCCCAGAAGCTCAGCTGTCCCCCACAAGGCCTCACAAGGTCCTCCCCCAGTGGACAGGACCTCGGATTGATCAGTCCCTTGCCTGTTTGTCCCTACAAGTGCCTGTCCATCTGTCTGCCTACCCATCATCCACACTTTCATCCAGTCACCCACCAAGCCCCCCTGAGACTGGGGACCTCGTCTGTGTGGGGCTCTCAACTGTCATGTCCCAAGCAGAGCGGGACAGGCCCAGTCAAGGCCAAAGTGAGGCCTGGAATGTGCTTGCCTCACCATGGGAGGAGCGGGCCTCAGGGGCTGGGTGCTGGGTTCCCTGCCCAGGCTGCCCCAGGCTGGCCCTCGATGCTGAGGGCCAAGACAGGGTGGTAAGGTCTGATGCCCCTGCCCAGAGGGTGACCAGATCTCCCCAAGCACCCCAGTTAGAGGCTTCCCTGATCCACCCTTGAGGCTGACCCTACCCTTCTCTCCTCTTCTCCCTGTCCTTCTCCAACCAGACAGGTCCTCAGGACATTCCAGGGCTCCAAGGTCCTACTAGGAGTGGAGATAGGGACCTCATACCCAGCCACAGTTTCCTGGGTTCGCCCCCCAAGGTTGGCATATTCCTTCCACCAGTGGTGCTTTACCAGCTCGTTCTTGGGGGACACTGCCAGTAGCTCCCTCAGCCCAGGGAAGCCAGGAGCCAGGCCTGCTGGCCACGGCCAGAACACCGTGTTACCTGGCACACAGAGATGTGCAGGGTCTGGTGGGCAAGTGCCCCCACCGAGAGCCTGGGGGAGTGTGCCCCCTTCAGCTGTGATCACCTGGCTCACCAACTGCTCCTCACTCCCCGTACCCCTCAACTCCCCTGCAACGGGCACACACCTGCCCTGCCCTGGTCGGGTCCTGGACTCATCCCTGCATAGCCCAGAGCTCAGGCTGCAGGCCAGCCCCTCCCTGCCACAAACACGAATGGGGGAGACAAGGGATAGGGGACGCTGGGGGTCCTGAACAGTCAGCCAAGGTGGTTTGGTGGCAGCATCATCAAATTGAACCACCTCAAAACAAGGCCTGGGATGTAGATGCCCAGGGCTGAGGGAGGAGGGGCGTCCTGGGGGGTCAGCATGAGCAAAGGCACATAGGGGGACTACAGCACCCCTCAGCTGGCACACAGACCCCCGGTGAAGCCCCCTGACCCCTCCACCTCAGTGACCACAGACTCCTGTCTCCCATGTCACCTGGCCCACCACCCTGCTCGCTGCCCTGAAAGGCCTTGAATTCTGTGGCCAGGTCCTGCCCTGGGGAGGAAGGAAAATTGAATGGAGTCAGTAATGCCAGGCAGAGGGGGAACGTGCAGAGGATGCTGGGATCTGAACCAGGGTGAGGCCCTAGGGGGTGCACAGGGGTTCTCCAGGGGTGAGGTGTGGGTACAGGACTCAGAGGAGGCAAGGCCCCAGAGGCCTTGGCATTGACCAGACCTGCGTTTGCAAAAGCTGCTGCACCCTGAGACACCGTTGAGCTGCCCATTGTCCCCGTGCCGTTTATAAAACACGGGAGCCGAGTTATCCGGCTGAGCCACTCACGTGTTCTGTGAGCTGACGGCCAGGATCACCATCCCACTCCACAGGAAAACTGAGGCTCAGAATGACTAACATCCCTGAGAGTGAGACAGAACCAGCTCCTGGGTGTCCCAGTGTCAAGCCTGGTCCTCCCATCTGATGGATGAAGAAACTGAGGCCAGCAGAGGAGGGAGCCTGCCTGGGCTCACACTGGTGGTGGCCTGTGTGGCGCACTGCCCTCTGCCAGGTGCCATGTGCTCACTTGGGGCAACTTCCTCCCCGCCATTCCCCAGCCTTAACCCCATCTCAGGGGTGCAGGAAAGAGGCCCAAGAGTGGACCCCATGGCCACCCCTTCACGAGGAGGAGGAAGGGCTGGCAGGCAAAGAGCCTGAGGGAGACTTGGAAGTGGGAGCCCAGACCTCAGAGCAGACAGGGTGGGGTCCCCACCCACACACAGCCCTTCTCAGCCCTTGACCTTGACCATAAGCTGTGACCCTGCTTCTCCTCTGTGGGCCTCAGTTTCCTCCCCGACATGGTGGGTTTGGGGATTGAAGAAGATGCCTGTGGCATGCCTGGCCCGTGGTGACTCTTACCAACCCCCCCACCACGCACACATTGCTGTCATTTCCTGGGCTCTCACTGGGGCCTGCCTCCGACATGCTGTGTGACCCTGGGCAACTTCCTTCCCCTCTCTGGGCCTCAGCCTTGCCTTCTGCTCAAGGAGGAGCTGGATGAGGGGCCCCGAGGGCCAGAAACTACAGGAAAACCAGAATTCCTGGAGGAAGGGGTTGCTGGGGCAGGCCCTGGGCCCGGGGGGGCAGTGAGGCCTGAGGCAGGAGCAGGCTGGGGGGGGGGCGGTGCCGGGAGGGAGGGGCGCTGCTGGCCCGGCCTGCAGCTGGCCACCCCTGGGAATCCCCAAGCTAAAGTTAACCCCGAGCTGGTTGAAACCAGAACTCAGGGTGGCAAAAGGGGAGAAGTAAGGGGAAGAGAAACCGAGCCCATGGTCAGCAGGGCGTGGGGCCAGAGACAAACAGGGCCAGCTGTGGTCCAGGAATCAGATCAGGCAGTTTCAGAGCTGCGGCCGGATGTTTGTGCAGCTCCCAGGTGTGGGTACAGAGCCCTCCTGCCACGCAGGGCCCCTCCGGGCCTGGTGCTGCCCCCTGGCTGCCTCCCCTCCTCTCCCCGAGTTCCATCCTGGGTCCTGGGATCCTGGAGGGCCCTGCCTCAAGGGATCTCAAAACCACCTGAGGTGGCCCTTATGGTCGGCAGGGTCCCAGGAAGGGGATGAGCAGGGTCAGAGAGCAGGTTGACACAAGAGGGAGGGGCCGCACTCTGGGGCTGCAGCCCAGGCCCTTCCTGCAGCGGAATGAGCGGATGAGTGGGCGGGCAGGTGGGCAAGGGCGTCCTGCCTTCCCAAGACCCTGTGATTCTGAGGGGCCTTGGGGACACACAGTGCAGCCTTTCAGGAGGGAACTTGTCCCCTGTATCCATGCCCTGGGAAGGCATTTCCCTTTGACCCCAGCAGGCCCGCTGGTAGAAAGTCATCGTGAAGACATCACAGGGCCAGCACGCGGAGATGCCGAGGTGAGCCCTTCAGTGCGTGTCTAACTAGCCAGTCTGTTACCGGTGGCCTGAGGCCCGCAGCTCCAAACGGCTCTGGGGGCCGTGCAGAAACCGAGGTCAGAGCGGGGGACAGTGGCACCCGGGCAGGTGACAGGAGAAGGCCTCTCTTGAGCCCATCTTTGTAGAAAGGACACCACTGCATGCAGAGAAAAGTCTGGGAGGACCCTTGTCGACGCACTGACAGGGGTCCTCTCCGGTGGTGAGAGCAGACGTTCGAGTTACTTAATTCTCAACACGTCTCCCTGTCCTGGTTTCTCCGAGGACGTGTGGTACTTTCATCATCAGAAAACAAAATAAAGAGCCGATTGAAGATGAATGACCCACGAAAAATGGTCTCTTCGATTTGAATGACAGCTGAAAGGGCTCAAACATGTTAGCCCAAAGAAGTCGCAAAACGTGACCCGTGTGAGGGTGTCTCTCTGTCTATTTCCATACCTGTGCTCATATCCGTGTCTGTCACCGGGACCACCTGTGGGGTGGAAACGACAGGTGATGTTGTTTTCTATTGTGAGCATTAGACTTTTGTAATTTTTGTTCAATGATTATACATTTAAGGCATAGTGATGGAAAACAGAAGATTTTTTTTCTCACTGAAATAAGCATATTTATTCCAGTTTACTTGACACCCAACAAATACTTGTTGCACGTCTGCTGCATGGTGACAGGCCAGGTGCAGGGTCTGGGATTACGGTGATGACGAAGACAGAAGCGTGTCTCTTGGGCCGTGGGACGGCAGGGAAATGCACAGGGAGAAAGGGCATCAAAGTACCAACGTGGGTTCTTACTCCTTAGGGTTATCTCGTCCCAACTCATGAAAGCCTCTCAGGGCTCCAGCTCCACACCGGGGCAGGAAGCAGCAGGAAAGTTTCTGACCGTTGGAAAAACAAGAGAAGGTGCTCCAGGGGTGGGGAGGGCCCGGCAGCAGGCGGGGAGCAGATTGGAGCGAAGCAGCCCATTTAAACATGGTCAAAAACAGAAGAGTGAGTGATTGCAATCAAAGTTTAAACAGTGTCTTCAAACAGTGATACAAACCCTCCTACAGAGAAGCAGAGTGCCGTGGGGCTCGGTTCCTCCAGGCCTGGCAGCAGTTGCGAGGGGAAGAAGCACTAGCCGATGCAGCCTGGGAGAGACTTCGAGAGGTTTCCCCGGTTCCTTGGACAGGGAGAATTGTACGCTGCTCAGAGCTTGGTGTGTGGAGGCAGGAAGACCTAGGCTGACAAACTTCTCTACCACGTAGGTGACAGTTCGCCCTGACGGTCTCTCTCCTCATGTTCTAATCTAGTCAATGTGGATAATGTTAGTTGCTAAGTTGCATCGTCCATGACGGGGAACAGGAGAGAACGTAAAAAATCCCTTAACAATACCTGGTTCGATGAATAGTAGACACCGGTTAGAAACTGTTACTGGAAACCCGCCCTACATTATCTAGTTTGTTCATTCTAATTACATTAGCTATCTAGTCACTTGTAGACATGCCATTTCTTTTCTTATATTCATAAAATCTCTGTTTACAGAAACTCTCCACTTAAGGTCATGGCCAACATTCTGTTCCACAATTGACGTGTGGACAGATGCCGTACCTCAGTGGCTCACTCCTCACTTTCTACCCAGACAAATACAGTTTTTAACACAATTCAGTGACTCTAGTGCTGCGGCCTAGAGCCCAAAGTGGCAGGAACTCAGCCATCTCTCCAGCTGGTCTGCTTCCTGGCTCAGCTCCCCCTTCCAGAACCCTCACTGACGAAGGAAAGGCTACTGGCCCCAGGAGATGCAGCTCCTTCCCAGGTCTGCAGACTCTTCATCTCAACCCCAGTCCAGTGCCTGGCAACTGCAAGACTCTCAATAAACAGTTTGAAGGAGGGAAGGGAGGGAGGAAGGAAGGAAGGAAGGAAGGAAGGAAGGAAGGAAGGAAGGAAGGAAATGGACATGTGTATGGGTGAATAACTCGTCGATGGGTGGGTGAGCGGGTGGGTGGAAGGATGAGCGGGTGGGTGGGTTGGTGGGTGAACGGTTGGGTGTACAGTTGTATGGGTGAATGGAGAGACGAGTAGCTGGGTGGGTGGATGAGTGGATGGAGAGATAGGGAGATGATTGATGGATGTCTGGGTAGATGGGTAGGTGCATGGATGGATGGATGGATGGACGGATGAAGGGATGATGAGTAGATAGGTGTGTGAGTCGGTGGGTCAGTTGGGTGGTGAACAGATGGGCGCATGTTGGCTGGGTGGGTAGACCCTAATCATGAGAAACGTAGAAGCTTGGTGCCTGGCAGCTCTTGGGAGAACTGAACCCAGCACTTGGGTTCCAATCCCACATCTAATGCTGACTTGAGTGTGACCTTGGACAATTTCCTTAATGTCTCTAAGCCTCGTCCTCTCGTAAACGAAGAGCATGTCGATCCCTGCCCTGCGCACCTCACAAACTGCTGGGAAGGGCACGGAGGGACCCACATCCATGAAGATGCTTAAGAAACTCTAGAGGGCTTCTCAGGTGCACTGCTGGTGTTGGAAGGACCTTGCAGGCCATCAGGCTGACTGCCCCCAGGGTTGGATCACAGCTTGTGGTAAGAGTCTGAGCTCGGAGCCCAGACAGACCCGAGTTCTAGTCCTGGCTCCACCACTTTCCAAGTGTACCTACCACCTTGGGCTGGTCACTGTCCTCTGTGTGTCCTCCTCTGCGATGTGGAGGTAATGATAGTGGCAAGCATCCCGCAGGGCCACATGAGGAGTGACGTGTGGACAGACACAGGGGGGACAATTCTATCAAGCACTCAGCACAGCACCAGGCCAGGGTGCAGTGATGGAACTAAGGCCTGCCTTCTGGAGTCACAAAGAAGAGACTCAGCCCCCCTACCTGAAGTTGAGTGCCCTGGAGACCACAAGGTGTTCTAGGACATCTAACGCAGAGGTGGCAAAACTCTGAAATGTTTCTGTATAAATGCACATTGTGGGGAGAGCTCCAGGGCTTTGGGCAGAAAGGGGCCCTGACCCAGAAGGGATTAACCATAAGCCAAGGCCCTCACCTAGGAGACTGAGGCCTGAGGCCCCCCAAGAGCATGCGGTGGGTCAAGGGACAGCAAAGCCCGTGCATTCATCCCAGTGGCAGACCCTCCCGGCCCAGGAGCAGGGGCCTGCCTGGGAACACCTGCCCTGAGACAGGACCACCGCCGCCGGGCAGGGGCTGCAAGAGCTGGGGGGTGGGGCGGGGACAATGGGGTGGGAACACTATTTGGATAAAGCGGTAGGATTGGGGGTGGGGCGTGGAATTTCAACTTTCCCTTCAAATTTGTCTTTCAAGTTTGTTACAAGCGAGCTTTAACAATAAACTGAAGTTGAAGGAGAAAGAGGTAGTGGCTGGTGGCAAAAAATCTCAACCCACGCCCTTGAGGGACCTTCGGTTCTCTAGTCCATGAGCTTGTGCTGACAAAAATCGAACGAGAGGCCACCACAGGGGGAAATACAGAGTTTATCAAACACGGAGTGGGCCGAAGGGCCTGGAGCGGATGATCCAGGCAGGGAATTGCCGAGGCCGGAAGAGACTTCTCTCCTGTTCGGGGCCCACCCGGTCCGAGGTTCCAGCGCCTCCAGGGTCCCGAACTCCAGGCCCAGGTGGAGGCAGCAGGGTGTAAATGAGTGACAAGGACACAGGTGTCCGTCCAGAGTGAGGGAAATCACCTTGTTGTTTTCTGAGTTCCTCTTAAAATAGAGTATTGGTCTTGGTCTTTAGTTTAAAAACAAAAACTCCTCACTGTAAACAACGTGAAAAGCACAGAAAAACAAATAGGAGGAGAAATTCACCTGCATACTTCACCCAGAAGAGCCACTGCTAATACTTTGATGGATCTCCTATTTTAACTGTAAACTGTAAGGAGCACAAAATAAATTTTAAAAATGCATCTGTGAAGTTTAAAGAGTAATAATCACAGTGGTGATAGTTGTACAATGTTGCGGATGTACTAGGTGACCCCGCTGTTCACTTTAAAATGGTGAATTCCGTGTGATGTGCACGTCCCATCATTAGCCTCCCAGACCCAGAACGTGGCCAGAACCTCAGGAGCCCCTGAGTTCTTCACTTTTCCTTACGGTTTTACCTCCTCTGTGCACACCCTTAAACCCACCATTTCTCAGCCTTGCCTGTTTTTGAAGGTCACACAGGTTGCTAGGCTGCGTCTCGGACACCCATTCAGGCTGGCGGAGGAGCCCCACCCGGCTGTGCGCCGGGCTGGCAGGTGGGCCAGGATCCGGGTCCAGCAGCGCTGTCCGTCTGGAGCTGGGAGTGACGGCTCTCCGACACCCTGCCTTTGTACAACGCACTGTTTCCCTTTGCTTGGTTTTCAGAGATGGAGACGGCTTAAATTTTTTCCCTGGTTATATAAAGAAATACAAAGATTCTTTAAAAATGAAACAGAAAATTAAGTTTAAGGAAGTTTCCAGCCCAGCCGGCAGATCCATGCTGGTTGTATGTGGTATGTGTCCTTCCAGACATGACCTTGAATTTCACATAGATGATAGATAGATAGATAGATAGATAGATAGGTGATAAATGATAGGTAGACAACAGACAGATGGACAGAGAGTGTTCCTTCTGCCCTGAGCGGCACCCCACGCAGCTGTGGGTCACCTGGGTGCCCCGTGAACCTGTGGCTCCAACAACACTCAGGCTGCCCGTCCTGGGCCCGGCTGGACAACACTGTCCCACACAGGACACAGCCAGCGCCCCGGCTTCCATCCTGTGTCCCACCACTGACTTCGGGTAGACCCTCCCTGAAGCCTCCCCACAGGAATCAATGATCACTCCTGTCTGAGGCGTTGGAAGTGGGGTACAGATGAACTCCCAAGCCTTCCAGAAAGAGGAACATGCACCTCACATTCCTCAGGGCCTGGGAGGGCCCCCGGGCTCCTAAGGAAGGAACGGCACAGGTGTGGACAGACAGGAGCCTGGGGACACTGCTCTCCCACCTGTCCCACCCCAACCCCGGCTCTGCTCTGAGGCAGAGGCAGAGAGGGGCTCCGAGGCCTCTCCCCAGCTCCTTGGAGCACCCCTCGTGTGATGTGAACCAGGCCCAAACCCCACTCCGAGAGGAGGCCTCGGACCCCCTCACACCACAGTTGCTGCGTCTGCCTGGCAGCACCAAGTCCCCCGCGGGAGGAGAGGGCTCAGCACTGGGGACGCGTCCTCCGGCTGCTCTGGGGGCTGCGAGGGTGTGAGTGCTGGGGGTGAGGGGCTAGGAACGTGGCCCAGGGTCGGCAGGCTGTGCCGGGGGTCTGTGGGGTCTGCCTGCCGTGTGGGCTGCGGGAGGGCATGAGGGGCCCCGTGGTGGTTCCCGCAGTTAGGGCCCGGGGAAGGGATTTGTCTCCTCTGCCCCAGATAACACATGGACTCTCAGGTTCTGGGGGCAGAGACCCCGGTCTGACCTGCCGGCACAGCTGCCCCTGACGTGGGGGCCTGGACAGGAGACCTCCAGCCCCAGCACCTCCAGCAGCAGAGCCAGGTGCCCCCACCCCCCAGGCCTGGTCTCGGAGCCTGGGAGTCAGGCCCATCAGGGGTCCCTGCTGCTCAACCCAGCTGCCCCAGAAGCCAGAGGAAGGCTTGGAGAGTCACTGGGGAACCTGGAAGGGGCAATCTACTCAGCTTACACAGGAGAAACCAAGTCCCACAGGCAGCTAAGGACTTAGGACTCAGGGCCTATTGCTCCCCCCACACGGCACCCACATGCCCTTGGCCCTAAGGGGGCCTCCCTCTCAGACATTTGAGCCCTGTGACCTACATCCTAAGGCTTAGAATTGGCCACTTTGAGCTGAGGAGGCCTCAGGGTCCACAGTCAAGGCCAAAGAGCTGGTTGCCCTCTCCAGGCCTCCTGGGGGCCCGGGGCCTTCCTTCCTCTGGGCCTTCAGACCTGCGGCACTCTCAAGACTCAACGTCAGCTTCCCAGTCTCTCAGCTTCCCACCTGGAGCCCTAACCGAGGAGACCCAGGGTCAGGGGTGGCACCCGACTGGAGCAGGTCTAGTGACCTCCCTGTGAGTGAGTCTAGTCCCACCCTGAGCAGACAGAACATGAGGGGACACGGGAATGGGGTCTCAGTTGTCAGGAACACGATACACAATGGCTGAGAGGACAAGCTGTCTCCTCCTACCGCCCCTTCTTCCAGGTCCCAGGGAGCACAGTGACCCCACAGCCCCATGCTCCACAGTCACCCACAGACCCAGGTCCCTTCTGATGGACCAGGCCCCCCTGGGGCTCTCCCCAGGCTCAAGGGGCTCAAGTGTACCCCTGAGAAGAGGAGCTCAGGCCTGTCAGGAGCTGACCCGGGAGCAGAACAGCCAGGTGATGAGGACCCCAGCCAGGCGGGCACCACACACCTTGCAAGGGTGATGTCTGCACAGAAATGTCACCACCTTCGCCTGACTGTCCTCCATGGGCCACACAGAAATGTCCCATCTGCACTCCTGGTCAACACACGCCAAGTGTCCCTGTGCAGTGCCCCCTCACGTAGGTTCACACGCACACAGTCGCATACAAACACACACACAACTCACACGCCTTCACACTCACACAGGAGCGCACCCAAACTGACAGTGCCCTCTAGTGGCATCTGTTGTTACTTCTCTAAAAGGTCACGCTCATCTCAATAATAACCCCAGGAGTGTTCATCATAAATCCTGGCTGCACAACTCTGGGAAGAACATTCTCTCCTTTCACAGGGAGGGATGTGACCTGGCCAAGGTCACACAGGCGGCAGGTGGTGGAGCCCTGGCCCGCTGACTCCTAGACCAGTGCTCTCACCCCTTCTCATTCGGCCTGAGCACCCAAGTTCCAGCTCCCAAGGCCCTGCCAGACCACAAGGGCTGGACCCTCTCCCAGGGGAGGGGCTGTGGCAGAGGAGCTGATGAGGGTCTTGAACCCCCACCTTCCACATACACAGGGTGCACAGTCCCCACAGAGGGAAGGAGGGACCCTGGGGGAGAAGAATTTCCAGACCAGAGAGTCCCTGAGGTAGGGCTGCTCCGTGCTGGATGGGAGGGTGTCAGCAGGGAAGGGGTTGGGCTTTACGGAAACACAAAAATGCCCAAAACATTGATATATAGACACAGAAGCAACAAATGCTGACCTGGAGTCAACTAGCTCAGGTGTTTTTGTGAAGGGAAGATAAGCAGCTAATCACGCTGGAGTGACTCCCCTTGTCCCCTGTCCCCACCCCACAACGCATCCTCGCCCCCCAACCCCATCCCATGAGCTCCCTCCTTCCCCAGGAAAACAAACCAAAAAAAACAAGCACTTTTCATTCCACATGTAGCTACTGCACAGCTCCAAAGCCCAGTGCTGCTTTAGGTCCTGGAAAACAGCAGTGGCCTCTAACACCAAATCCTGGAGCAAAGTTCCAGTAGGTGACACAGGCCAGAACAAACAAGATATTATGCTGTAATAGGAAGGAGAGAGGGACACTGTCGGTTTAGATGGGTGCTCAGGAAAAGCCACCTCTGAATGACACTAGGGGACTAGCCAGGGTGGCGCCTGGGAGAGAGTGCTCCTGGCAGCAGGAGCAGCAAGCGCAAAGGCCCTGGGGTGGAACGTGCCTGACAAATGACAGGATCAGCAAGGTTAAAGTGGCCAGATCCAAGGAAGTGGGGGGAAGGCAGGGGAGGGAGCCAGCAGACCCCTGGGGCCTTGAAGGTCACACTGAGCACCTTGCATTTTGTTCCAAGTCTTCAATTGTACCTGAAGGACATCAGGCCAACAGCCGTGCTCCTTCTAACTTCCCACGAATGTGTCTCCAGGACTGGGGTCCAACCACATCAAATACAGAGAGCTGGAAGGCTATGTGAGAGTAGGCAGCACAGCACTGGCCTGTCCCCAGTGGGGGGACGCTGGGGCAGCTCTGGTTCTCCTTTCACACACGCGGCCCAAGGACAGCTGCGCACCCTCCACACACACACACCAATACTTCAGGAGCGCACAAACCCGACCTGGAACTGGGGGACACAGGGTGTCTATGTTAGGGTCTCCTGTGAGCTGCAGCCCACTCTCTGGAGCAGCGGGATTAATATACAAACCAGCGACAGGCCACCATCCCATTCCCCAAGTCAGCCCTTCCTTGGGTTGTTGATGCTCAGAACTTGCAATCCCCAATAGTGGGCATCCACTTGTGGCGTTCAGTGAGAACTCAGGTAAAGCCCACAGGCATCACTAAGTCCCGCCGTCCTGTTCCCCACGCTGTCCCTGTCTCATGTGACCCTGGACTCTGAGACTCAGTGTCCTGTGGCGTCACTCGGAGGTCCCTGAGCCCGTCCTGTCTTCCTAGTCCCCACTCCTCTGATCTGCGCACCTTAGACCACTCCATGCGCTTCTGGCGAGGGGACAGCGACCCCTAGCGGTCTGCGTGAGTGAAGCGGTCCCAGAGCGTGATTGCCCGGGATTAGAGGAGGACCGGACCCAGCGGGGCGGATCCCCGGAGCCCCTCCCCAAGGCCCACACTCTGGGAAGAAGCTGGTCAGTCCAAGGGTGTGCCAATAGCAGGGACAACTCCAGGTCACCTCTCAGTTGGGGGCAGGGTGACCCAGCTTCTGGGTCCTCAAGGACAGAGAGGGAGAATTCTGAGTGGTCATCAGAGGGAACCAAGACCTTCTAGCCATGGACCTGGAAGCTGCCCAGGTGGCCAAAGGAAGGAGGAAAACACTCTTCTCGGTCAAGAGGACCTGAGCTGCTCCTGATTAGAATCAGCTCCTTGACTTCTACCTCCCTGAAAAAAGGTACAGGAATTTTGCACCTCTAACCAATCCCGGGGGAATCTACCTATCAATTTGGGGAAATTGACGTCAATGTGGGAGATTCACCACGTTGAATCTCTTAGTCCGTGACTGTCCTCTCTCCCACTAAGAGGTTTTAACAATAGATTTTAACCTTCCCCATAAACAAATGACTTGGACAGCTCTTTAGATTAATTTCCAGTTAACTCACATTTTCAGTGTAACTGTAAATTGTACACTTCTTAAATGTTTTCTATTCATTTGCTGAGGTATAGAGATATAGTAAGTTTCTATTCTGAAATTGGATCTGGTGAATTTGCTCTATTTTTCAATAGATTCCATTAATGTATCTGTGCATCCTGTAGGTTAGGTGTCTGTGCATCCCTCCATCCCTAAGCGTGTCACCTGTGAATGATGACAATGTTGTTGCCATCTTCCCAATTCTCACACGCCTCATCTCTTTCCCGTGCCTTACTCTGGGTCTCTGGCATCGGGTGCAACAGCAGGGAGGAGAACAGGCATTCTCGTCTTCTCACGCAGCGATGTTTTCCTGCATTTCATTTTGAAACATGATGCCTGCGATAGTTTCCTTTAAAGATTCTCTTAGCAGCTTAAGGAAGTTCCCATGCATTCCTCATACGATAAGTGGGTTTGTAAAACATCGTCTGTTGGGTTTTATTCACTGATTTTTCTGCATCTGTTGACGTGATTTCTCTCTCCTCATGTTTCAGACTAATGCGTAGAGTTTCCTAACGTTGAGCCGATTTCCGGGAATGCGTGAACCAGGCTTGTCCGTTATGTGCCGCTCTGCACTGTTGCTGAATTCAGTGCGACGGTATTGTGCTCAGAACGTTTGCATCTCTATTCCTGAGCGCTATGGAGCTGTTTTCCTCTTTCCACTGCCCTTGGCAGATTTCACAGTCGAAGTCGTGTTCACTTTATAAAACAAGACGTTGTTTATTCTCTAAAAGAACTGTTTTAGTCTCTGGAGAGCTTTGTATAAGGTTGGAATTGCTCACCAGTGAAGCTCTCTGAGCTAGTTTTCTTTGTAGGAAGATTTTTGACTTCTGATCCAATGCCTTTAGGAGAATCGAGATTTTCAAGTTCTCCTTGAGTCGAATATATATGTTTGATTAAGTTTTTCTAGGGATGTCCTCATTTCATCTCCAAGTCTTGGCATAATGCTATTATAATACTCTGATTATCCATTTTAGATATTCCATGTCTGCAAAACTGTCTCCCCTTTCCTTCCCGATATGAGTCATTTTTGCCTTCTTTCTTTGGTTCTTGATAAATTCACCAAATCATTTCCATTTCAGCTGTATCATAAAGGAACCAGCTCTCTGCTTTCTCGTTTCGTCCTCTCCACTATTTGTTATCTACTTTTCTTTCTAGTGTTTGTTCTTCTCTTTCTGATTTCCTTTATTCTACTTTCTTTGAGATTACTTTGTTGTTTTCTAGCTCTCTGAGATATATACTTAGCTCATAAATTTCTGGCTCTTTGATTCTCTATAAAATTTCTAAATACATTTTAAGGTTATCAGTTTCCCTCTATGTGCTGCACTGGCTGCATGCCACAAGGATTTTATGTGGTGATTTCATCGTTGTTCTGTTCAAAATATTATCTAATTTCTAAAATGTTATTTACTTCCCTAAGCTGTTGTTTATTCCCAAACATACGAGGATGTCTAGTATCTCTGTTATTGACTTCTATTTTATCATTGATTTCTAGGATTTCGCATATAGGATATATGCTGAATGATTTCAGTCATTCGAAATGAATGATTTGTCATTGTTTAAGCTTGCTTTACGACCCAGCATATGGTCAGCTTTTGTCAATGTTCTTTTTCCACTTGGAGGGAATATACATACTGTAACTCTGGGTGTGTGTTCTAGATGTAAGTCCATTGGGTCAAGTCATTTAAGTCTTCCAGTCTGTTATTATCTTCTTCAAGTTGTTTCAGGCAATGTTTCTTGGCCATAAAGCTTTTAAATCTGATTTCAGCATAACCACACTAGATTTCTTTGGGGTAGGAATTTTATGGTATCTTTGTCCATCCATTTACTTTTAACCCAACTGAATAACCTGATCCACCACCATTCCTGGAAAGAGTGCTCCTCTCCGAATGACTTTCTCCAGGCATTATGCATTCGTGAGGTGTGTATCAAGCATCCCGTTGTGCAAAGTCATGTCTGTGCCCCTTATATTCTCCATAGTTTGCTTGCTTTGGTGTGATGGAAACTCATGGCCTTTCCTCTCTGGCCTTTAAGGCTGGGGCAGAATTACCAGGCACCTCTTTGCGTGCAGACTTATGCTTAGTGTTTTCAGTGATCCTGTGGAGCACACCAAAAATCAAAATAGCCTCAAACAAGGAAGGAATTACGAGCTCACGTAATTGGGCATCTAGACATGCGACACTCAGGGCCACCTGAGTGCCAGAGACCCTGGCCTTGCTTCTCCCTGCCATGCTGTGGTCCCTCATGGGCTGGCTCCCCTTATGGAAGCCTCATCCCTGCACCTGACACCAGGTAGAAGGTTGTGAGCCTGGTTTCCCGAAGGGTCTGCACGATATTCTGGTGCCACCTGAAAGTGGCCATCTGTAGCACTGCAGGCCACTGAGGCAGGACAGCAGTGAAGGAAGGACACCTCTCCCAGGGAGAGAAGACTGGAGGGACCATTCAGATCTGCTCTGTCTGCACTGAGCAATAGCAAGAAATTTGTATCCACAGTGATTCACAGTAGTCACCAGTGGTTTGGATAGATGGTTAGTGTTCTGGGCTAAATGTTTGTGTCCCCCCCAAAATCTGTATGTTGAATCCCTCACCACCAATGTGGTGGTGTTTGGTGATGGGGTCTTTGGAAGGCACTTAGGTTTAGATAAGGTCATGAGGGGACCCTTGTGGTGGGATTAATGTCCATACAAGAAAAGGAAGAGAGGGAAACCAGTCGATGTCTCTGTCTCTATCTTCGTCTGTCTCCATGCACAGAGAAAGGCCAGGCGAGCACTCAGTGAGAAGGCAGCCAACTGCAAGCCAGGAAGCTCTCATCAGGACCCAAATCTGCCAACGCCCTGATCCAGGACACCCCAGGCTCCAGAACTGAGATAAATAAATGTCTGCAGTTTAGTCCACCTAGCCTACGGTGTTTTGTTATGGCAGCTTGAGGTCTCAGAAGGATCAGTAGTCGGTATCTGAAAATATATGACATGGAGAGTTGAAAAAGGTACAGAATGGGTCTCTTGGGATGGACACCATGTAAAGATATTCATATCCCATGTCACTGAACAGCATTTGAACACTCTCTGCAAAAGAGGCCTCAATAATCAGGTGGACAAAATGACACACTGCACGATGTCAGTTGACCTCTTTCCCAGTCATGCCAATGTTTGCCCAATGGGCTCATGAACAAAGGGACTGTGGTTGCAGGCATAGGGACTGGGCATGACCTGGTGGACATGATCTTCCCCTTACCAAGGCTGATCTGGATGCTGCTGCCACCTAGTGGCCAATCTGCCAACAGCAGAAAACATCAGGGAACCCCAGCACCTTTCCTTGGGGGAACCAGCTAGCCACCTAGTGGCAGGTTGATTCCATTGCACCTCTTCCGTCGTGGAAGGGGTACAAATTCTGGATACGGATTTGTTTTCTCTGCTATAATGCTTCTTTCCGCACCAACATCCTAGACTCTTGAGATGTCTTAGCCACTATCATGGTATTCCCCACAGCATTGCATCTAATTGAGGAACTTATTCCACGGCCGAAGAAGTGAAACATGGATTAACTGGTCTTAGCATATATACCATTGCCCAGAAGCAACTGACCTAGTTAAAAGCAGAGTGGCTTACTGAAGACTCTGTTATGGCACAAATTGAGAGATGACACCCTGAAACAGAAAGATAGTAGTTCTGTCGCAGGATGCAATTTGTGCTTTGAATCAAAGACCATGAAATGGTACAGTCTCTCCCAGAGACATAATACTTAAGTCTGGGAATCAGGAGATAGAAGTTGGATAGTTTCTTTCACAATTAGTCCTAATAATTCACTCGAAGAATGTTTGCTTTCATCCTGGCAGCTTTGAGATCTTCTGCTTTGGAGATCTTTGTTCCGAAAAAGATACCACTTCCACCAGGGGGCGCTGCAGTGGTGCCACTGAGTTGAAACCAACAGGCAGAAAAAGAGGCTGCTCTTCTGGTGGGGCTAATTGATCCTGATTACTGAGGAGAAATTGGGTGGCAGCTACACGAGGGGGTGGGAGGACTTTGTCCAGAACCCAGGGCACTAAGCATCTTAGGACTTCTTAGCACTCAGAGCCTTAAAGAACAAACGTTTAGATCCACCACCAGATAAAGAGAGACCCATGACCAGCTGAAGTTCTGGTTGAGGACAAGAGAAATATTGAATCGATAGAGGAAGAAAGATGTCATAGATATTAACTATGACCTCATGAGTAGGGTTACCACAGTTAGCAAATAGAAATACGAATGGCCATTTAAACATGAATTTCAGATAAACAACAAGTAATCTTTTTAGTATAAGTATGTCACGTAAAACATTTGGGACATATTTATACTTTTTAAAAAACCATTCATTGTTTCAGTGCCCTGTATTTTATCTCAACCCTATTTGTGACCAATACACAAAGCGGAACTGTGGTAATTTTTCGCCTTTTTTCTTTCCTTGTTATATGTATATATGTGTTTGTATCTGTTACCCACCATCTCTTTCTTCTCAGTATTACTTTATATACAAGTTGTTGATGGTTAACAGAATATTCAGTGGAACTGTGACCGAATTTGAGGAGAAACTAATATGGTTAGCTGTGTTTACAATGACTCGTGAGAACACGTCTCCTCATTTGAGGGAGAGGATGAGATTTTTGTAGAAAGGATTGCTGTTTCTTAGATGAAAAGTTTTGCCAGCTGGTGCACTGCTAGGCTTTGCCACTAGAGGGTGCTAGAGGGACACTGCCAGGCGACAGCGGCAAGAAGGCACCTTGCTCATTTTCCAGCTTTCCAACACAACACAGTAGGGTTCTTTTCCAGTTTTGCCACAAGTTCAATACACTCCCCGAGCCTCAGTTTCTCAGTCAGTGTCACTGAACGGTCAATATGCCCAATGGTGCGCTGGTGAATGTTGAACAACCAGCCTGGAAGCTGGTGGGGGGAAGCCTTCGTTTGTAGCATTTGCCATTTTCATGCCCGTGATGTCAATCCTCCCACCGAGGCCAGTTTAAAGCTACGAAGGTCCATGAGTGAACACAGAGTCAGGAAGGGACAAGTTCGAGATCAGCTCTTGTGTGAGCTGGTGCAGCCGGATCTGCACACCTCTCATTGCTTACAGCTGCCCAGTTCCTCACCTCCCTGTGCTTCTGTACGGGTAGACAGCGTCACCTAGTGGCAAAGCCGAGCAAATCTCAGTCCACCTGGAGAAGCACCTGGAATGTGGGGAAAGAAGTTCAAAACCCCCACCCTTCTACTCCCACCTCCCCAAGGTTTCTCTCCTCTCTCTTGTTCAGTCCCGGGGTCCACCATCTCCAGGAAAGACTTAAAGCCTGAGGAGACTCCCACGAAGGAGCCCCTGGTCGCCCTCCTTGTTGGGGACGGGGTGGGGCTGCTCCTGGGGTGGAGGAAGAAGGGACCTTGTAAGGCAGTAAATCGCCAGGTCCTGAACGGGTCACCCCTGCAGACCTCCAGCCTAGCCCGGCAGAGAATTACCAGAGCAGCGCCTCAGTCTGAAGCAGTGACACCACACCCCTAGACAGGGGTCAGTCGGCCAGCGCACCCGGGAGCACCTGTTCCTGACGAGTGTTTCTCCTGGGACCTGGAGTCTGGCCCAGACCCCTGGGCTTTTCTTTGGTCCAAGACTTCCCTCTGATTTTATGTGTAACCCTTGCCCCCAAGACCTCAGAGCCCTATATCCCCACCTACAGTAGGGTAAGTGGGGAAGTGAGGGCAGCCCCTGTAACAGCAAAACCACGACACTTAGCCCCTGGCTTCCCAAGTCTCCAACAGATTGCCGACTACCATAGTTGTATATTTGCATCTCTTCCATTGTGTATGCCTCCAGAAAGCATCTGCTTAGCCCAGAACTCCATTTTCCAGATCCCTGTAAGAGCAACAGCGGGGAAAGATCATTAATCAAACGTAAATCCCGTCTGCCACTTGCACAGACCAGCTCAAGCTGTATGCTCAGGCAGCTGTCTCCCCGCCCTGTGAGCTGCTCCCGAAGACCTCGCCAGCCCCCCACCCCCGCCTGCACTGCCGGCCACTGCTACGGACCAGCTCTGGCCCCATGTCCCACAGATGCACTTCTTTGCCCCTGACAGGCTGTCTAAAGAGCTCTGGGGCAGGGTGAGTGAGAAAGACCCTTTATTCAAACATTGATCTTCTGGTATAGGCAGAAACCAACTTCCATTCGCCAAAGGGGAAAATCTACATAGCAGACAAGGCTGGTCATTTGGGGGCAGTCTTGAATGAAGACTGGTGGGAAACTGTCCAATATTTTGCATCTGCTGCTCTCAAAATTTCCAGGCTCGCCCCTCTGCTCCGTTCCATGGCCTCTGGGCTCTAATGGATGAGGCCCCCCCAGCACTGACCCTGCAAAGCGCAGCCACCAGCTGCCACAGGGGGGAGCAGAACACCAGTGTGGAGGCCACACAACCCAACTGCGGGTCCGCCTGATCCAAACCGCGGTTAACCCAGAGGGACTAGATCAGCCGTGAGGGCACAGGCAGCTTTCTTTGGGGTGGCCATTGTGGGGAGGGGCAAGAACTGGATGGAGACGCTCTGCTGCCCTCCAAGGGGTCACATGGCAGGCAAGGTCCTCAAAGACGAGCGAGGTCTCCTCCCAGGACAGCGGTGTTAGAGAAGCCTGTCCCGCAGTGTACAGAAGAACCAAGAACACCTGCGGGACTGAGAAGCTACAACAGCTCGGGACCGAATGCAGGCACTCTTTCAAATGCCTCGGGCCTAGTTCTAGTACACGTGATGGGCCACTCCCGTAGCCCAGAACAGGCACCGGCTGCGCTGCCCGGGAACCAGTTTTCCTTTCTTTGCCCTTGCCTCTCCCCGAGGCTTCACGCGGACAGAGTGAGGGAACACACAGCTCTCCCTCTTCAAAAGATGTTCTGTCCTCCCGGTTTCCTGGGTGGAGGAAGTCAGCCTGTCAGCCTTCCACGTTCTTAACGAAGTCTTAGGGTACGGACAAAACTTCTGGCCTCAGGGACGGCCTCAGACAGGGCGGCCCCCCCACATCAGGCTTTCTCAAAACAGACCATGCCGTCTGCTTTAGGGCTTCTCACATGGGACGCCTCGTGGAAGATGGGACCGGTGGCGGCCTACAGAAATTAAATCCAACATTCCAAGACAAGCCACTGCCAAGGAGGTGGGTTTTGTTTTTTCTGAATGATCCTTCCCAGGAAAGGTAAGGAGCTGGAGTCTCTGGGCAGCAGCCAGTCAAGCCAAGTGACGCACAGGACACAGCTCAGAAGCACAAGGTCACAGCTTCTGACTGGTCGCAAGGACACTAGGCCCCTCAACCTTGGGTCACAAATTCAGGCAGCTTTCCCTGAAAACCAAGGGAAGGCTGGGCAGTGGTGTAACAGGGTGCAGCCAAGACGGGGGCCCCAAATAGGGATTTGTAATGGGGTCCATAACTCAGGGTGTCCAGGAAATATTAGAAAAATATATAGGATGTCCTCACCCCCACAAGTCTGAGCTGGGGGATGGGACACATGGAGCAGGGCCATTGAGAGCTGTTTTGCATAGCAACGGCTTTGCTGCTAACCTCTGGCATGGTCATTTAACATACCTATAACCTTTAACTGGTTTCATGGATACGTTAAATAGCTGTGGCCATGCTTTGAGCCAGGGGGATGGGAGTGACCCAAGATGTAACTGGGTGGCAGCTGCTCCTGGTTACAATGCCTGTGTGAGAGCTTGGAGATGATTGGCTCCATGCCATGGGGCCACACCTTCCCAGACTCACTATAGCAGCCCAGTAAAGCTGGAAGGATACGGGAATGCTGGCAGTTGTAACCAATTGTAGGAGGAGTCGGAAATGGGGCTGCAGAGGAAGGTTGGCGTGGGGATTTAAACCCAGACTTGGCAGCCATTGAAGAGAGAATCAAACAGCTTTGGCGGAGTGGGGACCACATGGCTTTGGGGTGCTCCCTTTTGCCATGTGGCTTAGGAAGCAGGAGAGACTTTGCCTGGAAGAAAAGGGGTGAAAGGACTCTTGCTGTTGGGCCATGAGAAGGTGCCACATGGCTTTGGATTAACTGGAGATCGTGGTGGCGACACGGCTGATGGTGCCGGGAGCCTGAATCATGGACTTCTGCTTCTTTCCCTGAGATACGTACCCCAGATTAGGGCAGAGGGAGAAGGAAGGACTGTGTGCGTCTGTGAGTATCCTAAAAGACTTTAATATTTTAATGAAGACATTGGGACACTACTTTAAGTCTGGATAGCTTTAAATAAACATTTCCTTTTCTTGTCACAAATCTCTGGCATTGAGAGACGTCTTTCCTCTGGTGGCAGGCATAGTGAACCTAGTGGTGGGTCCTTTCAGTACTAGTATATCGTCCCCCCCCCCCCGCCCCCGCCCCTGCTGGCTCTGTTCTGTAACTGTGGGATGTCTGCAATTAGATCAGCCCCAGCGGACGCCCTCTCCACTGGGAGGAAATCAGCATGAAATCATTAAATACTGTGAGATGGAATGAAAGGATCTGAGATGGGGAGAACCCAACAAAGAAGGGAGAAGGGTGCCTTATGTCTTTGAAGGTGTAGGTATTTTTTAAAAAATGCCAAACCAGCCTTTCTTCTCAATAGTTTCACAGCTGGCCAGCAAATCTGGAGGAAGACTATACTGTGATGCCTCCCTTATAGCCTTCACAATCACCACGAAAATCTTCTGAGATGGATGCATGAGTCCCAAACCATGAAAGTACCTCTGGGCACCGACCTGGGAGGAATATGGAATAGAGTCCTGGGGGAGAGGGGGCGCTTGCCTTCCATGCCCTCCCAGGGAGCCCAAACCTGGCCCGTGCCGAGTGAAATGCCAGCCCACAGCCTGTGGACACGGGTACAGGTTGATTACTCCGGCCCCTCAGCTAACAAGCCCCCAAATCGGCTCCCTTGTAAAAGGTGAACATACGTTGTCAAACATCACTGCATCACAAATAAAATACGGTCAATCACAAAACACCAGGCTGCAATATTTCACCGCTGGAGGGAGCCAGAGACCAGTAAATCTAATCCAGGCTCATGGTGATGTACATAAAAGTTGCCACCAGGTGGCGTGATTGCCAGGAGAGGGCTAACCTGCAAACAGCTGGTTTCCTTGTCCCCGGAGGCCCTGTGATGGGATGCAGAGGATGAATCCAATCTTTCTGGGCTAGCTAGGTTATGAGTGCTCTGTATCCCCAAAGGGTCAGAAAATTAAAATTCAAAGTAACAAGAGCTTTATTTAACAAGTTAATGTGTGGCCAGCCAAAAAAAAAAATTGTTTTAATTAAGAAAGTAAGAATCACCGGGACGTCTAGTCTCATGTCTTCCTGCAGCGGGAGTTAATGTAAGCAGCCAGCTGGGCATCCACGTCCACCAGCTGGGGAGAGGGAGCGTTCGGCATGGGCGGGGGCGATGTGAAGGGCTCCACCCACTCCCCGGCAAAACGGGTGGAAACGAGGTCTTAGTATATGTGTTTCTATACTCATAATTATATATTTTTCTAATACTGCAGAAATATGTTTATAATATATAAAGACATGATTAAAATTTATATATTATTTTAAACTGTATATAGTACATAAATTTTAAGAAATATATAGGCTTTATCTATAAACATTTAAAGCCCTGTATGTCTAGTAACTTTGTGAGTAAGTATAAAAACTTTTAAAAATTATTTAAATCTCTTTAAAGGATGATAATGTAACAATGTATGGCCACAATACCACAGAGGCTGAGAGGGGAGAAATGAAGGCGCACTATTGTGAAGTTCTTTACTCTATGTGAGGCGAAATGGTATCACTCACAGGTAGATGGGGTGAAGTCAAAGGCGGATGCTATGAGCCCTGGAGCAACCACTGAAATAACACGACAGTGCTACAGCTAATAAGCCAGCAAGGGAATAAAATGAAGGTGTGAAGGTTCACACAAACACCACCAACTAATACAAAAGAACATATGGGAGATGTAGAAATTAAATAGCATGGTGGCATATTTAGACACTACCACAGCAATGCTTCAAATAGAGATTATCTGATTAAATAAACATTCAAGACCCAACTATATGCTGGCAATCTAAATATACTTTAAATATATAAATATAAATATATGGAAAATATGGAGGTTCCTCAAAAAAATAAAAACAAAATTGCCGTACAACTCAGAAATTCCACTTCTGGGTATTTATCCAAAGAAAACAAAACACTAATTCAAAAAAATATATGCACCTCTACATTCATCGCGACATTACAACAACCAAGATATGGAAGCAACCTAAGTGCCCATCAATAGACTGTTAAAGATGTGATGCACATGTATATATATGTATATATAATATATAATATATATTTTGTATAGTGGAATATTACTCGGCCATGAAAAAGATTGAAATCTTGCCATTTGTGACAACATGGATGGACCTAGAGGCTATCATGCTAAGTGAAGTCAGACAGAGAAAGACAAATGCCATATGATTTCACTTATGTGTGGGATCTTTAAAAAATTAAAAAAAAAAACAGAAACAGATCCATAGATACAGAGAATAAGCTGATGGTTGCCACAGGAAATGGGTGTGAGGAGATGGGGGAAATGAAAGAAAGTAGGAGAGAAGGAAGGAAGGGAGGGAGAGAGGAAGAAAAACAGATTTCAGAGCAAAGGGCACTGCTAGGTGAAAAGGGGTCGCTTCATGACAACAAAGGGGTCACTTCATAACAAAGGGGTGGCTTCATGACAACAAAGGGGTCGCTTCATAACAACAAAGGGGTCACTGCATCTAAAGGACGCAGTGTCCGTGCGTCATGCTCTCTATGGTAGAGCCACCTGTTGAGCATGTAAAACTGTAAAACTAATTGAAGATAACTAAGTGAACAGTATTAAGAGAAATTTTCAACAATTAGAGTGAATTTGATTTTTACAAAGTTGCTCTCAGTGATAAAAAAAAAAGGTACAAATTTAGTTGCCTGAAATCAGAAATAAATGTCAAGAAATTGTAATTATTTTTAACAGAATTTGAGTTTGTACTTGAGCCAGCTCTAAAACAGCTTGGATTCTTGTACCAAAAAGAAAAACAATTTAGATGGAAAGATGACAAAAGGAAGTATTCCTGTTATGGAAACTTGTTAGAAAATTATGATAAAATGCTACAAAAAAGACATTTGACAAAAAGCTGAAAATTTTTCAATTGTCTCAAAATAATTGCCCACAGAATGCAAGCCCTTTCTAACCATACCAAAAATGGACAGACTCAACATTTGAAAGTTTCAAGTACCTTTCTTCAGCTTCAGTTGAGCCAGGTGATACTAAACACTGCCCGATTAGTATTTTGAAACATTTTGTCTCAAAGAACACCCACACCTATGAACAAATGTTGCCAATTCATGACCTAAAAGATCATACTTGTGGCATACATATTTTAACCTTCTTTACATTTATCAAAGATTTTCAGGTGAATATGGAAAAATATCAATATTTTTTATCATGACAAATAGTGCTCCAGCTACATTAGGTCAGAACGCCAGATTGAATGGAATTTTAAAACAGGACACTGATGATTCCCTATTGCTTTATCCCACCCTGTGATACAATTTAAAGATATTTGTGCTTAGTTTTTATGGCAGACTTTACAAAAAGCATCATGGATGGACACAGGTGCTAAAATCGGTCCGTGTCTATGTGCAGAGATGAGTCACCACCCTATGAAACTGCTGAACACATAGAAGGCAATGAATTCAATGATGTGCTTTTCCCAATGCTCACCAGTTGAATGTTGGAAATTTTATGAAGAATTACTGTAATATCAGTTACGATTTACATATTTTAAGATTTTCTTGAAGCAAAAGGAATACTTGTCCAAGATTCACTAATCAAAGGCAATAGATGGCATTCAGCCTTACTTATATTTCTCATGAATATGTACTATATACAAATGAGCTAAATTTAAAGTTAAAGAAAGGAAAGCCTTATTTGTAACCTAGCTGGCCAAGTATAGGAATTTATGTCCAAATGGAAACTTCATAATACAAATCAACGATAATGATTTTGCACGTTCTCCCAACACGAGTCAATATGTCAAAGATTTTCATCATTGCTGGCTGTGTTATGTAACTGGAGGCAAAAACTACCAGAAAAGTCTGAAGAACTCTTTGTGAGATTGATCAATTTAGAAATTCTCTTTAAATATGTAACGCCTCTTTGAAGTCAATGTTAATAATATTGAGTGGACCACAAGGGCTAGTGAACGACTTAACTTGGACAGACAGAATTTTGAAACTAATATGCTTTTGCTTCAAAGTCAAATCAATTCTTCTAAAAAGATGAACCAATTTTGTTATTGACTTGAAGGAAAATAAAATGTTGATAACATAGTTAGCTACTGGAAAATTTTTAAGTATGTTTAAGACAACTTGGCTTGTGGATCTATATTTTGAACTGTACAGTTTATTAAATTTAAGGCAGATCAAACATCTCTGGTGAGAAGTCAGTGTGAGAATTGAGATGTGTAAAATACACACCAGATTTCGAAGACTTACTGCGGAAAAAAGAATATAAAATATCTCAACAGGTTTTACACTGATTACATAGTGAAATGATAATATTTTGGAGATATTAGTTAAATAAAATATATCACTCAAATTAATTTTACCCACTTACTTTCTTAACATGGTTATGGAAAAATGTTCAATTGTACCTGTGATACACATCACAGGAAACCAACCAAATATTTGCAGACAACGCACCTGATGAGTCACTGTCTAAATGTATAAAGAACTCATATAACTCAATAGCAAAAAAACCACAAATAACCCAATTTTTAAAATGGGCAAAGACACTGAATAGAAACTTTTCCAAAGAAAACATCCATCAGCCAACAGGTATATGAAAAGCTGCTCGATATCACTAATCATCGAGGAAGTGCACATCAAGGCCATCGGTTGGGGGGGGCTGCTCTCCGTGAGTCACAAGACAAGTATTGGTGAGGATGTGGGTGCCCTGTTGGCTGGGATGTAAATCGGTGCGGCCAGTATGAGAAATAGCCTGGAGAGTCCTCAGAACACTGAAAACAGAACTACCATATGCCCAGCGATCCCACTTCGGAGTGTACGTTTGAGGGAAATAAAATCTCTGTTGCAAAGTGACATCTACACCCCGGCGTTCATCACAGCATTGTTCACAGTAGCCAAGCTATCAAAACAGCTGAGGTGCTTATGGACAGATGAACAGATGAAGGAATGGGAGGCATACACATGCCGGCGCACGTAATTTTGCAAAGACCTGGGTGAACATAGAGGGCGTTACGCTAAGTGAAATCAACCAGACACAGAAAGACAAATACTGCATGATCTCACCGTGCAATATTTCTAAAATAGCATACTGAATATTAAAATCTTTCTTTAAAAAGTTGAACTATAAAAGGCAGAAAACTGTACTTGAACAACAATTAAAATTTAAAAAAAATTTTTAAAGCTGAACTCATAGTAACAGGCAGTAGAATGGGGGTTACCAGAAGCTAGGGGTCAGATGGAAACAGAAGATATTGATCAAAGGGTACAACCTTTCAGAAATAAGATGAGTACGCCCTAGAGACCTGATGTACAGCGAGGTGACTAGTGTATCATACACTTAACATTTGCCAAGAGGGTAGATCTCGAGTGTTCTCACCAAACACACACACACACACACACACACACACACACACACACAGTGGTAACTGAAGTAATTGATATGTTCATTAGCTTGATATGGTGATAATTTTACAATATATATATACAACAAAACATCAGGTTGTGGACCTTAAATATGTACAATTTTTATTGGTCAGCGATGTCTCCATAAAGCTGGAAAGATAAAATAATCCATGATTCATGTTGTATGTCTTCTGGACAGCACTGAACTAAACTGGGACTATAGAACTCTGCTCAGGAGACCTTAGACCTCCGACTGGCTACAAGGAGCAGCCTCCCTGCCTCGCAGTCATGGACGCAGACTAACTGGTTATTGTAAGAATCAAATGCGTTCATATATGCAAAGTGCACAGAAGGAGGCCTGACACCTAGCAAGAGCTCTATAAGTATTAGCTATAATTATAAGTATTAGCATTATTGCCTAAAATTTCTAAAACTACAATTTAGCAGAGAAACACACCAAGGAGAGTAGCTGCTTGGCTTAGATTGAAAATTCACCAATAAGAGTCAAAGCTGCGAAAAGCTGAGGACCCTCTGTGATCAGTTGGTCCAGAGGTCCACGGCCAGGGTGAGCTGAATGGGGCATTTTCCTTGGGGCAAAATTTAGGGAAGCACCAAAAAAAACTCATGATAGATCATATTCTAATGTAATATTTTAATAAATCTTAAGTAATGCCAAAATTCCACAATGAACAAAACATCAAAATTATAAATAAAGACCGGCACAGTGTTACCGGTCTCTCCTTTTTGCCCCAAAGTCCCATAATGACTCGGAAAGTCAGTTACTGATCCCGCCTGGGCAGCCTCACGCTAGCCGCAGCCTGGACCCCCTCTTAGTCTGCGATGAAGCGACCGTGGCCAACAAAGCGATGGTGTTGTGCCTGGACTGGCAGCGAAGATGCGCAGCAAACAGCGCAAACCTGAGGGTGCGAGGCATTTGCTGCTTGCTGAGAACTGGGCTACGCCACGCCCCGGGCCGTCCAGGAAGTCCCAGGCTGCCCCGCAGCCGTTCCCAGGATGCCCTGCGGCCCCCCCAGAGCCAAAGCCGGAAGTTAAAATCAAAGCCGTTGCCACCTCCAGCGGAGCCATCCCTGCTCCGCTAGCCCGGAAGCCCAGCCATGTACTTTCCCTGGTCTGGCATCGCCTCTAACTGGAGTGCTGTGGACTCCGGTGTCAACAACGCAGTAGACATCCTGGTGATGGTTTTGTACCTCCTGTTGGTCCTGAGCATCGGAATGTGGGTACGACGGGCTCCACAGGGGAGGGCAGGGCCCTGGGCACCAGCCGGCTTTGACCCTCCCTGCCAGTGGCCTGGTCCCCACCTCCACCTGCAGCACCCTCTCGTCCCCGCCCCTGCTTGTGCACAGCCCTCAGCCCAGACCTCTCTGCCCTCCCCTTGCCTTGCTACTCTCCTCCCTTCCAGGCGAGGGTAAGTTCACGTTCTCAGCAGCCGAGCTGTACTTGACCAAACCCACCTTCCCTCCCGGCCCCAAATAAACACTTGGGTCAAATTCCTCTGTGCCCGCTGCCTGGAATCTAGGCTGCAGTTAATGCGAAGTCCTTATGATCATCATGATGATGGTGGTGACAGTGACAGGTGCCAGTGGTGAAGTCTTCAGTGTCACAGCCTCACAACTGCAGTGTGAATGACCCTTTAGCCCCTCCAGTTTCACAAGTGGGGAAACTGGGTTCAAAGAAGTTAAGTAACAACTAGGAAATGGTAGAGTTCAGATTCAAACCTAGATCCAACTAGGTTTGATCCAACTTGGGAGCTCAACCATGTTTGCCTTGCTAGCAAGACCTCAAAGGCCACACACATGTAACTTAGGGATCTTACATGTTCTCTTTAAACTTGAATACAGAGCTTAGAGCTTCTCTTCTGTTACAAGGTTCTCTTAATAAGATGGAGACTGTGTCTCTCTTAACGCCATTCACTCACTAAAGCTCAGCATGTTAGCACTCAAAAAGGTGTCCTTCACCATAATCCCCAGGACCAGACCCTGCCCAGGAGGGGATGGCACTTGTGCCGGGGAAAGGTCAGATTGGTGTGAAAGCGTCAGCTGATGTCATGGTACCACTGTCCCTCGGCTTAGCTGTCAGCCGTCAGGCCTCTACCTGGCCTGCTTCACTAAGCAGAAGGAGCTGGTAACAATGCCACCATTCACTAACTAGTGGCAGACTTGTCATTCCACATGGTCCCCACCCAGCTAAGCTTTCATGCACATGTGACCTTTAACGGGGGGCACGTCAACCGGTCACAAGCAGGATGAGTACTTGCTGTGCAGGATCAGGCCCTTCGCAGTGCGACCACTGGACACTTTTCAGGGCTTACAGTGAGTCGTCACGCTGCTGGTGGGCGCAGAGAGCAATGGAGACACGGTCCCCATCCTCTGAAGGGAATTTTGTACCAGAAGAGAGAATATAGACCCTTTATTCTGAGTGTAAAAAAGAGATCTGACGTGTTTCTACAGAGCATTTAAACCAACAAGAAGAACTGACCGCAGTTATGAGAAACACCCTTCTAGGTAGCCTAGGCAGGGGCTTCGAATAGTACTTGTTTTGAGATCTTTCCCCCAATTTCCGTTACTAAAGTAAGAAGCCCCCACCCAGCTTTCTTCCTAGCCCAGATGGGGCCTAGGTCTGGCCAAGGTCAGAGTACCAGTAAGCCATCTGGTCACTTCCAAAGGAGACCTGCTGTTCCTTCTGTTCTTGTTGGAGCCATAAAATATGCGCAGTTATCCAGAAGGCTTTGATCTTTTTTCTTCCTTATATTATTATCTTTCCTTTGGTTCTTTTTATAAATCATGTATTGTTTGTAACTAGGAAGGTATAAAATGCTTATTGTAAGAAGTGAAAAGATGTATAAATACCTGAAGAATAAGTTACTAGCCTTCCCTGTCCATTCCCATCCCTCTGAGGTGACCAGGGACAGTGTAGCTTTCTTCCCCTTCCTCGGTGCTCGTGCAGACCTATGGACATGTATGTAGAGTTTTTGTGTTTTTGTCTTTACGGAAACTGCGATCATATCCACACATTATTCTGCAGCTTGCCTCTTTTCACTTGCTATGGTGGAGAGAGCCCTCGGGTCAACAGCAGAGCCCTAGCTCCTGTTTTTATGACCACCGTGCCCTTGCTTGCGCTGGTCCGCTTCTCTGTAGTAATTGACACTTAGGTAACTGCCAGGTAGGTTTTTCAGTTTTTAATGTGTTGGTGCTTTTCATCTGTGTGGCATGGATCCTGAATTGCAGTTGCTGGGTTAGAAGGCTATGTTGACTTAAAATTGTAGTAGGTGTTATTAAGTGGCGGTCGACAACGCGCATTGAAATGTACGTCTCACAAGCCGCATATGGGCATGCCCTTTTCCCCAAGCCCCCTTCACCCGCCTTGCTCATTGCTGCTTGTTTAACTGGCCGGTCTGATGGGTGAATAGTGCCATCTTGTTGTCGCTCTGATTTGCACTTGCCAGGCTCCTAGCGAGGTTGGGCATCTTTTCCATTGATTTTCCTCTTCGGTGAATAGCCAGTTTATTTGTGCATTTTTTGATTGTTCTTATAAACTTGTCTATCACTTGAATTGCTAATATGTTTTTTCCAACCTATGATTTGTCTAGGCCAGTTTCTCAACCTCAGCACAAGTGACGTTTGGGACCAGTTAATTTCTTATTGTGGGGTCTGACATGTATTTTATACAGTTCCTGGAAGTATCCCTGACCGTACCCATTCACAACCAAAATGGTCTGCAGACATTGCCACATGCCCCCTGGAGGGATGGGACAAAAACCACCCTGGTTGAGAACCACCGGTCCAGACTCTATTAATGGTGCCTGTTGTCACTTGAATTTTTGTTCACTTAGAAGAAGTCAGCTATCTCCCTTTTCCTTTACATCTTCTGGATTTCCTGGTTGGCTTTTCCCCATTCCAAGTTTGTACAAATATTGCTCTAAACTTTCTTCTAATATTTTATAGTTTTTGACATTTAAATCTCTAAAACGTCTGGGATTTACTTTTATATGTGAAGCGATGGAGTTTAGCCTTCTGTACCTCCAGTTATGAAACCAGCCCCCCTTTTCTCAGCGAGCAGAATTGCCCGTGCTGGCACATTCGGGACTCTTCCCGTGCGTTCATCAGCCTCTGTCGGCTGAGCATCCACAGGGAGCTGGGGAGTCGGTCTTTTTTGCTGATGCCTTGGCTGCCGGTGCCTTGGCTCTGGCACAGTGTTAAATGGGAAAAACTTTTCTTTGCTATTTTTCAATTACAGTTGAAATTCAATAATGTTTTATATTAGTTCCTGGTGTACACCATAGTGGTTAGAATATTATATAATTTAGGAAGTGATCCCTTCGGTAAGCCTAGTGCCCAGCTGGCACCATGCATAGTTATTACGACTGTACTACCAATCTGTACCTTTTAATCCCTTCACCCTGTTCACACAGCCCCCCAACCCCCCTCCCACCTGCAAATCATCAGGTTCTTTCCCTGTATCTATGAGTCTATTTCTGTTTTGTTTGCTTATTTTGTTCTTTAGATTCTGCATATAAATGAAATCATACAGTATTTGTCTTTCTGTCTTGCATTTCACGTCACTTAGCATAATACCTTCTAGGTCCATCTTTGTTGTCACAGATGGTCAGATTTCGTTGTTTCTGTGGCTGAGTAATATTCCATTGTATGTATACGCCACATCTTCTTTACACAGTGGGGTGTTGATGGACACTTAGGTTGCTTCCACATCATGGCTATTGTAACTAACGCTCCAGTGAACATAAGGATGTGTTTTTTCTTGAATTAGTGTTTTGAATTTTTTCAAATAAATACCAAGAGGTAGAATTGCTAGGTCATAAGGTGGTCCTGTTTTCAGCTTTTTTAGGAACCTCTACTGCCTTTCATAGTGGCTGCACCCATTTGCAGTCCCACCAGAAAGGCTCCCTTTCCTCCACGTCTTCGCCAACACTGATGACAGCCATTCCGACGGGTGTGAGGCGGTATCTCTTGTGGTTTCAACTTACATTTCTGTGATGATGAGGGACGCTGAGCATCTTTTCATACGTCTGCGGGCCATCTGTATGTTCTCCTTGGAGAAATGTCTGTTCAGGTCCTCTGCCTGTTTTTTAATTGGATTGTTTGGTGGGTGGGGGTGGTGTTAAGTTGTATGAGTTCTTTATAAAGTTTAGATATTAGCCCCTTCTTGGACGTATCCTGGGCGAATATCTTCTCCCAGCCATGAGGTTGTCCTTTTGTTTTGTGGGCGGTGTTCTTTGCTGTGCACTTTTTACTTTAATGTCGTCTTGTTTGTTCGTTCTTTCTTTTGCTTCCCTTGCCCGAGCAGATATATTATAAGAAATGAGCTCTTGTCGGAGAGTTTACCACCTATGTTTTCTTCTAGGAGTTTATGGTTTCAGATCTTACATTTAGGCCTTTAATCAACGTTGAGTTTATTCTTGTATGTGGTATAAGATGGTGGTCTAGTTTTATTTTTTGGCATGCACCTGTCTACATTTCCCCAAGCCATTCGTTAGGTAGGTCTGCTGTATCTCCCAGTCTTCACCAGCTGGCCTTACGTAGTAGGTGACCTGTGGATCCAGTGGTGTGGTCTCCCTGATTACCTGACCTGTGTGCCCCAGGCGGGTCCCTTCTGTGGGTTGTGTGTGCCCTCCTGTTGTAGTTGAGCCTTGATGACTGTTGGCATATTGGTGGGTGACATTGACCTTCAGACTAAATGGCTGTGAGTACTAGTCACGACCACAGCGTACGAGCTGCTATACGAGACTGACCTCATGGAGTCAGATTTGCCCCAGCAGGCTATGGGGCCTGCCGAGACCACTCTTGGGGTAGGCCTCTTGTGGATCTAATCTGATGATGCTTGTTTTGGTCTGAAGTGACCACCAGGTATGTTGGCTCTGGGTCCTCTTGGCAGGGGCTCTGATGCAGGCCAAGGTCAGCTGCTGCCTGTAACTGACCCAAGGGTACCTGGCCACCTAGAAGGATGTTTCTCATAACTGAAGCCAGTTCTTTTTATTTGTTTGTTTAAATGATCTGTAGAAACATGTTAGATCTCTTTTTTACACTCAGAATAAAGGGCCTATATTCTCTCTTCTGGTACAAAATTCCCTTCAGAGGATGGGGACCGTGTCTCCATTGCTCTCTGTGCCCACCAGCAGCGTGACGACTCACTGTAAGCCCTGAAAAGTGTCCAGTGGTCGCACTGCGAAGGGCCTGATTCTGCACAGCAAGTACTCATCCTGCTTGTGACCTGTTGACGTGCCCCCCGTTAAAGGTCACATGTGCATGAAAGCTTAGCTGGGTGGGGACTATGCGGAGTGACAAGTCTGCCACTAGTTAGTGAATGGTGGCATTGTTACCAGCTCCTTCTGCTTGGTGAAGCAGGCCAGGCAAAGGCCTGATGGCTAACAGCTGAGCCAAGGGACAATGGTACCATGGCATCAGCTGACCTTTCCCTAGCACAAGGGCCGGCTCCTCCTGGGCAGGGTCTGGCCCTGGGGAGTATGGTGAAGGACCCCTTTTTGTTGTGGTCTTTGGAGGAGGTGAGCACAGCATTGACCTGCTCTGCCATCTTGGCCGGAACTCTAAAGAGGAAAAACTTAGACTTCTTATTGTTTGTTTTCTTTCTTATTATTCTCTGCCAAGAAATTTGAGAAGGCATTAGATGCATCTTCCACCCCTTGAAACTCTCTGCTGCGGTTGTACACTTCCGGAAAGGGATCAGGGAAGAGAAGAGGCAGAGACGTGGGCTCAAGCCACATCCTTCCCAGAACCTCCTCTTCTGTCCTGTTCTTTCTTTAATGGAAAGAGAGGATGAGTTTATTCCTCTTAGAATATTTTGGAAATTCCTTTAAAAAGTTTTAACGCACCTCTACCTACATACCACTGATACCGTCTTTGGAAAAGGTCAGATCTGCACATAGTAGGCCCTTGCTAAATATTTATTGAATGGTAGAAATGGGACTAACTTAATGTGAGTGATAGAGAGTTGTTTCTTGGGTTTAAGGTTTTATGATGTGAGGGGACCCCATTATAATGCAGATACCTCAGATGGTGGTAATATAAGTTCACTCTTCCCATGGAAAAACATTTCTGTCCATCGGCTATCATCCTTAGGTTGTGCTGGTCCTGGGCAATCCAGGAAATCCCCAGCCAGTACTGTCTTTTGACTATAGTGAGCTTCAGGAATCAGAGCTGGGGACCCTGAGTGGAGAGGACACCCTTTGAAAGACACCAGAGTGATGGTGGCGTGATCGCTGTCCTGGAAGAAGCCAGGCACCCGCTGGGATCTGCCATTCCCGATTGATCCATGCAGTCACTAATCCTCTTATCTGAGACTCTGCCGGGAACCATGGCACTAGTTCACTAGTGGGAAAAAATAAAGCAATATTATTTTCACGAGAGTGTAGAAAAAGGGACATTCCCACGCAGCGTCAGAGCTGGAAGAGACTGCAGTGCCGGCTAGGCAGCCACGAGCCCTCCTCCCGCTCAGCGTGTGTGGGCTTCTATTCCTAAAAAAGAAAGACGGGAAGAGCGGATTCGGATTCGGGAGCCCATGAGAGACCTACGTCTTTGTAGAGCAGTTTTGTTTCTGTATTCCATTGTTGTTTGTTTTGTTTTCCTTTGTTCCTTTAAGGCTATTCTGTCAAGCAGCCGTGGAACGGTGGAAGACTTCTTCCTGGCCGGCCGGAATCTAGCGTGGTGGCTGGTGAGTGTGGCAGTCCACTTTGGGGGCTACATACTAACTCGTTCACTACTTTAATTTAGGTGTCTTATGCTCAAAATAGTCTGAAGTTTTTAAGGCAGGAAAGCTGTTCCATTGGTAGTTCCTTTAACTCTTAAAGTAGTTTGTTACCTAAATGTTTCCATTTAACTCAGTTTAGTTCATAACCATTTGTTTGGTTACTGGAACATGCTTGAGATGCTCTGCCCTTACGGGACTTGCGTGTCTGTTTTCTTCACCAGGTTAGGGAAGTTTTAATAAAGCCAGCGTGTACAAGGAAATGGCACGGGCCTCTGGAACCACACAGCCTAGAGTGGGAGTTAGACACGCCTCCCGTGAATTACACAGTGCGTTGCGTCGCGGTAGGTCTAACAGGAGGGGCGGGGCAAGCCACAGGTGCAAGGCAAACCCAGGCTGCCCCGGGAAGTCAGAGCCTGGTGCGGGACTGGAAAGGTCTCACAGAGGTGAGGTGGTTGGAGCGGTATTTGGAGGTGGAGTAGGCAACTCAGAGGTACAGCTCTCTGGTTTATCTTTGAATCGTCTTTTTTTTTTTTTTTTTTTTTTTTTGTAAACCTGATTTAGAAATCGAATGTGGCGAAGCGGTGTTTGCAGCGGGCCTCCTCCCTTGGTTTACTCTTCGGCAGAGCATTCTGGCGACACGATCTCGTCCTGGGCTGCGAGATCGTGGCTCTTGCCTGAACCACTCTCAGGCTTTGAAGTCCTCCATTCTGTCCCCGGAAAAGCGGCCGTCCACTGCGCAGTTACCTTGCGTCGCTGTGGCACTTGCAGTGGCTTTCAGACAGCACCAACGCGCCTTGGCCTCCCAGCGCTTGTGCTGTGTGTTAGGAGTTACTAATTTCTGTACTGTGACGCCTGTTCTCATTCTTAGGGTCATTGCTTAGTGAGCACAATATATTGTGGTGTCGTTAAAGGAAACTGAAATGGAAAAATAATTCTGCCACTCCAAATTTCTCTTTTCTTTTTTGTTTTTGTCCAGTCAGCAAGTGTTTGATGGATATCAGTTGCCCTTGCCGGGGTCCTCCACGTGGCCGGTTCTTTTCCTTCCTTCCTTTTTAAATTGTACATGGCATGTCCTCGTAGTCAGTTCTTGGTCCGAGTTTCACCCAGCCTGGCCGTGGAGAGCCTCTGGAACTCCCAGTCCTCCCTCCCTCCCTGTTTCACTACCAGCTCTCCTCCTTTCCTGCCGCTTCCCCAGCCACTCGTCATCAGTCTCCATGGCTGATTCTCTCCCATCTCCTTGGCTTCTTAACACTGGAGCTCCCCAGGGCAAGCGCCTGACCTTTCCCTTCGGTTACTCACACACAGCAGCCCCTCTAGCCTTATGGCATTAAGTGCCCATTACATGCTAACGCTTCCCGGGTCTCTCCCCTGACTCCAGACTCAGGGGCCCGGCCACCTGTGTGGCGCCTGCACTGGAGAGGTCTCTCGGGTCTCTCCGACTGACCAAGTCCAAAAGGAGCCCTGGACTTCCCTCTGCAAATCTGCTTCGCCTACCTGCTTCCTGTCTCCTGAATGGCAGCTCCGTCCTTCTGGGGCGCTGCTTGACAGACATGGAGTCATGTTAGACTCTTTACTCTCTCTCACACCAACATCCAGTCCACTGGGGGTGGGGAAATGTATTTGAAATCCGACCACTTCTCAGCAGCTCTGCCTCCAGGTCCGGACTGCCATTGTCTCTTCCTTGGAGTGGTGATAACAGCCTCTTTCTGGGCCCTCCTTCCACCCTGCTCTTCTATTTCTAGTCTCAACAAAGCAGGGAGCCAGTGAAGGCTTGAGTCAGACCCTGTCGCTTCTATGCTTGGAACCCTCTGGGGGCCCCCGTCACCCAGAATGAAAACCCCGCTGCTTATAATGGCCTGTGTTAGGCTACGGATGATCTGCCCCTCCTTGTCTCTCTCACCTCACCTCGAGGGACTCCTGTCCTCAGTCCTAGCCAGTGTCCTTGATCAGCCTGCTGTGCTTCTGCCTCAGGGCCTTTGCCCCTGCTGCTTCTCCTACCCGGAGGCTTCTCCCCCGGCCCTCCTCAGGGCTCCTCCCAGACAGTCTGTCCCGACTGCCCGATTGCTCAGCACTTCCTATTCATTTTCCCACCTTCCTTTTTAGTAAACTGGAAAATAACCCTCTCATTTATTTTGTTTATTTTCTTCTTGCCAAAAGAATGTTGTTGTCACGATGGCAAGGATTTTTGTCTATTTTGCTCACTAATGTATCCCTAGGACGCTGCCTGGCACACAGGGGGCAGTGGATGTTCATAATAGTTACTGTATTAATGAATGGTGACTTTTTAACCTACCTTTAATACTGTATTAATAGCTTCCCAAGCCTGTATTAACGGAGGTAGGTAGATGTAGATATTTTATACAGGGTGGGGCAAAAGCAGGTTTACGGTCATGAGTACCTGAACAGTTTATTGCAGTATTATTATTTGTTAATTATTATATTAGTTTGGCCAAAAAGTTTGTTTAGTTTTGTCCATACGATGGCTCTAGTAGTGCTTACTGCTTCATTCAAAACAATTTTGTTAGATTATATTGTGACAGCTGTCATATCAGGGTGCATTTAAAAAAAAAACATCAAAAATTGGTGAATTTTTGTGCAGCCATTTTAATATTGGAGTTGGAAGAAGATACATAACATTTTTGGCATATTATGCTTTATTATTTCAATCGAGGTAAAAACAACTGAAATGCAAAAACAGATGTGTGCAGTGTGTGGAGAAGCTGCTGTGACCGATCAAATGTGTCAAAAGTGGTTTGTGAAGTTTCTTGGCCCTATTGACATTTTGTCCAAATAATCCTTTGCTGTGGGGCTGTCTTATGCACTGGAAGATGTTTAGCAGCACCCCTGGCCTCTACCCACTAGAAGCCAATAGTGGGAGACAGCCAACATACTCAAAATATCCAAATCAGTAAAGTTGTTGGTGAAAATGAAAAATGTGCCTTCCATTTTATGGAAAGGATAAATGGACCTTTTGGCCAGCCCCGTATTATTTCCCACACGAACAGCTGTGCCCACCCTTGCCCCACCCTGCATCTGCGCGCAGCCACATGGCACAGCGTCTCGGGACCTCTCACATTGTGTTCGCCACGTAACTGGGCCAGGTGGGCTATGTGCGATGTTGCAGTGTTGGCGTGAACATGGTGAGCATTCCCAGTGGTACAAACGACCACTGTTACTTGAGCACTGATTATGTGCCTCTTGTGAGATTTTTTTGGCTTACGTTTGTGTTTGTCGCTGCTAAGATGTTTGGTGCCTGCGCATGCTCACCAGTGTCTTGTGAGTGCACAGTACCTTTCATAGTTTCAGCAACCAAACCTCTCGTTTAATGCTTTTGGTATCGAGTGCTATTTTATCTTATGTTAATATTGTCAGCACTGTTTTTGTTTGTTCCTTTGTTTGTTTGTACCTAAAAGGCTTTGATATTTTAAGCCTCTCTTGATAATTTGGTTTTAAATGTGTCTCATGTCAACAGCATAATACTTGGATTTTTGGTTTAGTGGAGTGGCTGTCTCCACTCGGTTAAAAAGCTATTATTGGTTTAGAAGGGATTTTGTTCATTTTAAATGCCTCTGGGATTTTTTTTTTAAGTAACAGATGTTGGTTGTAAAAAAAATTAAAAGTTACAGTCCAAGAGTAGACCTCAAAATTTTCTCCCAATTCTATCCCTATACCCATAATTTCAGCCCCAATAAGTACTGTCATATATGTGTGTGTTTATACATATGTGTATATATTTACATATACACACACACACATCTCCAGAATCTCGCCCATGCGTATATAAACGTATATGTGCACAAGTGTAATGCGCACACATAAATTTTAATGAGATTATATTATAAAGTTTTTTATTTTTATTACTTAATAGAGCTCCTTTATTCTTTTTTTACACTACATTGTATTTCATTGTTTTTATGTATTTTAACCAGTCCCTTATAGATGACCAGTTAAGTTGTTACTATTTTTAAGTGATTTCCAAACAATGACAGAGTCACACTCCTGCGAATATTTCTGTGTCGGTGAATCACCAGTAAGTTGGTGGGACGTACGGAGGGTGGCAACGTAAGAGCGGCTGTTCCACCTCTTTCACCTTTTTCCTCTTCACTCAGCTTCTAACTTGTGGTTAGGGTTCATGTAGAAGAAACATGAAGGGGAATTATGGCCAGGGAATAATCCCTTTTGAAAAATTGTGTGATTCAGTTTGAGGTGACATTTGTGAAATTAGTTCTTGGACTTGGACCAAAAGTTCTGACATGGAACTGCCTTTCGATTCCCAGACAGGTGCGTCCCTTTTTGCTTCCAACACCGGCACCGCCCACTTCATGGGCCTGGCGGGAACAGCAGCGATGTCGGGGGTCGTCATCGGGGCCTTCGAGTGGAATGTAAGTGACTCGTCTTGTAGCAGCCGGCCCCCACCGTTACCGCAGTCCAGATAGAACTCACAGACACAAAAACTCGCCTCCAGCCCCGAGGAGACACTAAAGAGAAGCCATGGAAGAAAGGGACTGAGTTTTCAGTTTCTCCAAAAACTGCTAGTTTCTTATCTTCTTGGTAAATTAATGAAGAGACAGAGAATGTTTATCTTTCAGGGACTGTGGCATACGCTACAGAACTTAGTGTTTTCAGAGAGTAGTCATGTAGAGAAGAGATCATATTAATGTTTAAATACCTATATGTGTGTGAATATAGATGTACACACACACATAATGAAGTATAAAAAACAGCTGAAAAAGAAATATGTCGAGCAGAAGGAACACCTGCTTCAGTGTGGCTGGGAGGGTAGTAATATGGGTGTGATAATTTATCATTTTAATTTGAACGTTTCACCTAAAATGTCATGTGGTGTGCTTGAGTGTGATATTGTTATGTTACAGAATTGCATGCTTATGATTTTGTAATGAAGAGGGGCATTATTTGTGCTGGACCCTGTCTACCTGCATGTGTGTGCGTAAATATGTATGTGTGTATGTCCGTACACATGTGTGTGCATGCATCTGCACATGTGTGCGTATATCTGTGCGTGTGTGGATATGTATGTGCACATAATCTGCTCGTGTGTGCGCACGTGTGTGAATATATCTGTGTGTATGTGTGTAAATATGTGTGCATACATATATCTGTGCGCATGTGTGTGAATGTGTGTGTGCATATATCTGTGTGCACATATTTGCAGTACATATTGAGGATGGGCTCACCTAAGCTCATTGAGATGTTCAACTAGTTACTACAAAACTCCTAGTTAATCTAAGGATACCAGATTTTAACTATGAAATTTACAAAGTGGATTATCTATTTGATCTGTGGGATACATTTGTTGTAGAACATAGAATTGCTCACTTAGCCCTGGCTGGCGTAGCTCAGTGGATTGAGCGCGGGCCTGTGAACCAGAGGATCGCGGTTCGATTCCCAGTCAGGGCACATGCCTGGGTTGCAGGCCAGTTCCCAGCATGGGACACACAAGAGGCAACCATACAGTGATATTTCTCTCCCTCTCTCCTACCCTTCCCCTCTAAAGATAAATAAATAAAAATCTTAAAAAAAAAAAAAAAAAGGAATTGCTCACCTAAACTGTAAGTGTATTTATCAGTCTTCTGTCAGTTAGCCTATTGTCATCTGACTTCTCGATAAATCAAAGCTCCCTGTTTTCCGAGTCACACTTTCCACTGATGGACTACAGAAATAGGGGACCCTTGTAGCAGTCAGTTCCACACTGAGCAAGCCACCCCAGACTTTACAACCATTTGCTCTCAGAACTTACGAGCGTCTCCTTCACATATTCAGCTTACCTCACCCCTTCTTTGTAAAGAAAGCCAGACCCAACTTTTCACTTAATTTCAATAACGTGTACGAAATGTTGGTATAGTCTCTCTCCCATTTCTCTGAATGGTTTCTGATTTTTTTTTCTTTCTAAACTGTCTTTTATATTTATTCCTATTGGGAAGTAGGCAAACAATAAACTAACAATAAATACCTTGAAATTTGGCTCAGTGAATGCCCCCTACAATTAAGAATACACCCCTTTGTAGACAAAGGTCAAGTGCATGTAAGTTCAGTTCACTGCACGGAAAGGCGTACACCTGGGCTGTCATTCTAAGGCCCCTCGTAGTGATACCTTAGTTAGGCTCAAAACGGAGAGTGAATTCACCTCTCTGTTCATGTGTGCGAGCTGGACAGACACGCTTTTCTATCCTAGGGTTGTCTTTTTAACGCTACTCCTCTATCCAATAAGTGTATGATGTTGAAGAGCTCGGCCTATGTGGGACCCTGACGTTTTTCTGTTCGGTTTCAGGCTCCGTTCCTGCTCTGTGTTCTCGGTTGGATATTTTCCCCTATTTACATTAAGGCTGGGGTAAGTGTCTTTCATCAGTTCCTCAATTTTCTACAGTACTTTTTCTTACAAATACTGCCTTTGTACATGAAAGCGTCCTGGAAGATCAGTCCAAGTTCTCAGCCTCTTGACCCTGTGCTGACTCCCCTAAATCCTGAGAAACGCCTCCAATAGCATTGTTCTGCTGGGGACACAGGTGCCGGTAACCGCCTGCTCTTTCACTCTGGACTTTACTCAGGAGTTACCTCTTCAGGCTTGTATGGGAAACACTTTAAAACTTTATTTTAAAAAATAAGGACGAAATAAATGAAGAGAACAATTATGTTAATGACTGGCAAACAGTCACCTAAAAATGTTAGTTCTCCCCAGGTTGGTCTGTGCATGGAATGCAATTCCAAACAAAACCCAAACAGGACCTTCAGGAACCGACGGGCTCATTCTAAGGGTGCGAAGACTTGCCCAGCTGAGAGGACAGAGCAGAGAGACCATCCAGGCTGCACGTCCACAGAAACACATGGAGCAATGTCATCAAGGTGGCGAAATCAGAGTTTTCTGCCGCCTTCCCCCAAGGAATACCAATCTAGACCATCACCCACAGGTAGGAGGGCATTGTGGAAGTCCACGAGTCTGGCAGAGAATTTCTAGCACAATACTACATTAAAGAGAAAAAAAAAACTTCCGGCACGTTAAAGAGAGTAAGGGGAATAGCTCACTTTACCTGCGTCACCCCTCCCCGAGGTGACACAGCTTAGTACCAAGAGCGAGCTTCTCAGCCTGAGTTGTCTCCTTCCGAGAGCCTGCGAGTAAGTGCCTGGCTGCTCCAGCTGTGCGGCTGCTGCCGGAAAGCCCTGCTGCCTTCCCGTCTCACGTCTCACACCCCGAGGTGTGCTGCCTCCCTGGGAGCCAGGAAGTGGCTGAGATAGCAGCGGTCAGGGCTCTCAGAAGGCGTCAGAGGAGCAGGGGTCCTACTGACTGCTCTGCAGACTCTCAGGAAGCCTGCCAACGACCTGTTGGGGCCTTCTTATCTGCAGAATCCCCTCCTGGCCCATGGGTACCCCCACATTATGTACATCTCACCTATGTATATTTCTACCCTGTGACCAGTCCCCATTGAGCACCCCTGATAGTGGCAAGAGGGAGCCTTTGCACGAAGCGATGGGCATGTGCAGAAAGCCAGCCTGACTCTGGCTTGGGAGAGAGCGTGCAGACTTGAACTTTCAGCATCACGCTAGGGAAAGCAAGCAAACAGGAGGCTGGCAGCACTCAGCCTGGCTCTGCAGGATGGAGAGAAGATGGACCTTTTTTCGAATTCCCGCATGTGAGGGAACAAGAAGTGCGGAGGAGGGTTATTCACAGAAAAGGTCCCAGAAAGCTTCAGAATCCCCAGCAGGGGTGGCAGAAGGTGTTTCTCTCCAAGGCCAGTCAGCAAAGACTGGAGGAGGCGACTCTTCCTCAAATGCCAAGACAGCAGTGCAAGACGGCAAGAATGTGACAAGTCAAGGATATGCGACACCACCGAAGGAACACAACAATTTTTCAGTAACTGGCCCCCAAAATGGGGGTCTGAGATTTGCCTGGTGAAGAATTCAAAACAGTTGTTTGAAGGAAGCGCAGTAGCTACAAAAGAGTACAGAAACACAATCCAGCAGAATAAGGGAAATAACAAACAAAGAACACGAGCAGCTTGACAGAGAGAAGTCATGAAAATAACCGAATGGAAGTTCTGGGGCTGCAGAATACGATGAATGAAATGGAAAATACAATGGAGAGTGTCAGCATCAGACTGGATGCCGCAGAGAAAGAATCCGTGAAGCAGAACACAGGTCAGGTGACGTTACCCAGTGAGAGAAGAGCAACGACAAAGGAGTGAAAAAAGCCCATGTAAACCAGGGGATGCCATGAGAGAAATAATCTACACGTTACTGGACTCTGAGTAGAAGAGGGGGGATGAGGCAGAAAGTTTATGTAAATAAATAATGGCTGAGAACTTAACAAATCTAGGGAGAGAACTGGATACCCAAAATCCTGAAGTTCATAGGTTTGCCCCAAAATTTCAACAAAAAGTTATCTTCTCCAAGACACATTATAGTAAAACTGTCTAAAATCAAACACAAGAGAAAAATGTTTAAGGCAGCAGAGAAAAAAAAATTCCTCCCTTACCACGTGACACCCATAAGGCTACTGGCGGATTTCTCAGCAGAAACTGTGCAGGCCAGGAGAGGGGGGTGATGTAGTGAATGCGATGAAAGAAAAAACTGCCAGACAAGCACACTCTGCCCAACCAGGTTGTCCTTCAGAAACGAAGGCGAAATACTTACCAGATCGAAGACCAAAGGAGTTCGTGCCACCAGAACTGCCTTACAAGAAATGCTTAAAGGAGTTCTTCAAGCCTAAATGAAAGGATGCTAATTAGTAACATAAAAATATCCAACACACTGGTGATAGTGAGGACATAGTCAAATTCAGAATACTCAAATACTGGTATGTGAATCAACCTAAGTCTAATATAAATGATAAAATGATAAAACAGTCATTTTAATGACTGTCTACGTAATGGATACATAATATGAAAAAGGTAAATTATGACATCAACATATCAGGGGAAGTAAAAGGGTAGAGTTTTTGTATCAATCAAAGATACCCACTTAAAATAGACTGTTATAGCTATGAGATGGGGGGTTGTTTTTTGTTTTTAAGATTTTATTTATTTTTAAAAAGATGGGAAGAGAAGGAAAAAGAGAGAGAAACATCAATGTGTGGTTGCCTCTTATGCGCCCCCCACTGGGGACCTGGGCCACAACCCAGGTATGTGCCTGACTGGGAATCCAACCGGCAGGCCTTTGGTTTGCAGGCTACACTCAATCCACTGAGCCACACCAGCAAGGGCGCTATGAGATGTTTTATGTAAGCCCCATGGTAACCACACTAGCCGAAACCTGCAGAAGATTCACAGAAGATGAAGAGGAGGCAATCAGAGCATACCACTACAGAAAGCCATCCGTGCACAGAGGAGGAGAGTAACAAAGGGACTACAAAACAGCCATAAAATGGCTAATGCAATGGCATTATTAAGTCCTTACCTATAATTTAAATTCTCCCATCAAAAGGCATAGGGTGGGTGGCAGAATAGATTTTTTAAAATAGCGTGGTAACTGTAGTTAACAATACTATATTATATACTTAAAAGTTGCTTTGTGAGTAGATCTGAAATGCTCTCACCGCAAAAGAAATGGTAATTCTGTGAGGTGATGGAGATGTTAATTAACCTTACTGTGGTAATATTCATTTCACAATACATGCGTGTATCAAATCTTGTTGTACACCTTAAGCTTATGTGACGTTTTATAGCATATCTCAACAAAGCTGGAAAAAATAAATAAAATATATGTAGAAGAGCAAAAGTATGTAAATAGCAAAGACACTCCTATCAAAGAAAAAGAAGGACTTGCCCTACTTAATACAAGGGCTTCGTGTTGACATGAGGACGGCACATGGACGAGTGAGGCGGAGGAAGGCCCAGGCGCACTCAGACAGGGGCGCCTTACGACTCCGACGGCGGAACGTGTCGGTGAGGGCAGGAGGGCTGGTGGATTACTATACTATAGGAAAAGACAAAGTTGGATCCCTGTTCTACACAATAACAGGAATTGATTAAGATTGATCAGATTGATTAAGGACTTAAATGGGAAATACAAACTTGTATATTTTTACAAAAAAGTATAGACTATTTGTATAACCTTGAGATAGAGGATTATAAATTAAGATACAAAAATCCCAAATTCCTGGCTGACCAGCCAAAAAAAAAAAAAAAAAGAAAGAAAGAAACTAGAGGATGTCTGTCCTGCATAGACAAGAGCACGCGAGGGTATTCAGGACAGAAGGTGGGATGGGCTTCATTTAACAGTCGTTTGTTTACCTACCATGCACGGGCACCGTGCTCGGACCCGGGAATCTGAGGAGCAGAGAGGGCGCGCTCCCCGCCACCAGGTGCACGCAGCCCGAGAGGACGGAAGCAGAAGTGAGCTGGATTATCCAGGGCTCCAGCACACACACGGGCTTCGTTCACACAGAGTCGAGTTCTGTCTGTCTGCAGCACTTGCTGTACTTGTGTGTGATGAAGCATTTAGTCTTGCTCCATGATTTTTTCATAGAAGTCATTTGTCGTCGTTAAACATTTTCAATTAGCTGGATTTCCTTCTTTCTGCAGATTGTACTGGAAGCTCAATTCCAAGCTTCTTGAAGACAGCAGTATTTCCCCTCCTTTCTTACTTCTGTCATCCTCACAGGCACTGGGGAGTAAGTACAAAGCCAGAGTTGGTGACCCTGTACCTTGCCTTCCTGGGCCAGCCCCGCCATCAACTGAATCTCTGTGAAAACCAGCATGTGGTGAGCAAGGCCCATCCTCATGGCCTGCCTCTTCTGGCACTCCGGCAGTGACTTCTCTTGTCGCTCGTACAGGTGGTGACAGTACCGGAGTATTTGAGGAAGAGGTTTGGTGGCTGCCGGATCCAGACCCTCATCTCCATTCTGCACTTACTCCTCTATGTCTTCCACAAGATCTCCGTGAGTTGTTTCAGAGTCAGTCCAAGAAAGAAAACAAACAAAACTCAGGGGACAGGACTGTGCTGTATTTGTTCCAGCCGGTCACCCTGGGGCCCCATACATTACTCACTGGCCTCTGCTGTTAAAGCCAGGGCAGAGAAAGAATAGCTTCATGAGAGCTGACAAAAGCTAAAAGGCAGAGACATCTTCTTTGCCTCCCAAGCCTGGGTTACAGGCCCCTCCTCTGTATTCCCAGAGAACCTTGGGCTTACCTGTGTCGTGTCATTAGGTAATGTCACTCTTCTGCTCAAAACAATCCAGGAGCTTCCACCACCCTTGCAAACAAACCTGCACCCCTTGTTATAACTGGTAAGGACCGTCTTGTTCTAGCCCCTGCCTGTCTGGCCTTGTCCCCTCTCCTACAGTCACCGGGCCATAGCCGCACCATCAGCCTTATTGTTTCTCAAATCCTGCAAGCTTATTCCCACTTGAAGTCCTTGACACCTGCTCTGTATTCTGTGTAGAATGTTTTCCCCCTGTTTTCCAAGTATCTCCTTGGAAAGGCCTTAATGGATTTGGCAGGCAGTCTCTGCACCATTACTCTGTCTTTATTTTCTCTGTGATACTTGTCACCATGTGAGAGGGATTTATTTGCTTTTGCTCATTATCTGTCTTCTCCACTCCAGTGCAAACTTCTCGAGGCCCAGGGCCTTGCCTGGCTTATTCACAGCGTTATGCCCCCTGTGCTGAGAACACGTGCAGCACATAAGGCACTCAATAAATGCTTCCTGGAGGATCGAACGAGTGCCACTTACCACGTTATGAGAAAGTGCCTGTTTAGTGGTCTGTGTCCGTCATCAAGTGTAAGCTACTGGAAGACGGTGACGGGCTTTTGATAACCCGTGTCTTCAGAATCCCACTAACTATCTAATACGTTGCTGGTGCTCGGTAAATCTTTGGTAAATAAATGGATAAGGGAATGTTGGGAGAATCTCTGCCCATTGTATTTCTGGCTTTGGAGACCAGAATAGCAAAGCAAGAAGTTGGCCGGTTAAATGATGCACAGATGCTTCAGAATCTAAGCCAGGGATCAACAAAACCAGCCCAAAGGCCAGTCCTCATAGTGGCCTGCTTTGAACAGCCCTTAAGCTAAGAATGGTTCTCACTGAGCTAAAGGGCTGTAAAAAACAGAGATGGTATGTGGCCTGCATAGCCAACAGTATTTACCATCTGGTCCTGTACGGAAAAAGCTGGCCAACGCCGAGTGAGCTGTTCCCTTTGCCTTCCCCGGTGCAGAGCTGCAGGAATAGCTCTCTCCCTTAGTACGCTTCCTACTCTGATGCTCCAGAGAGGAAGAGGCTAAGTGGCGCTAAACGGATTAATTGAGCTAACCTAAGCCCTAAAGGTGCTGACCTTGGCTGAGCTCATGAGGCACAGCCTTATTGCCCAGCAGAACTTGGGTAACCCTCACCCAGTGCCCCCTAGTGGTGCAGTGCTGTGCCGACTGCAGGGGACTTCCGAGGGCTGCTGCGGGCCGACCTGCAAATGGAAGAGCGGCCCGGTGCCTGGTTCTCATTTCAGGTGGAGATCTGCACTGGGGCCATGTTCATGAGGCTGGTCCTGGGCTTGGATATTTACCTGGTCACCATAGTCCTGCTGACAATTACTGGCATTTATACCATCACAGGTGAGGCTACTCTGACCATAAGGTATTCATGTTAACACAAAAGCTCTACCTCCTAGGGGAGTCCCGGTAGACACTGAGGCAGGGGTCTTCTGCTTTTACATTTTCCTGAAGTCTGTAGAGCACATTGCTGAGGCCTGGTGCGGGGAGGGCGCACAAATAGTAAAACTAATCAAGGCAGGGGTGCCAAAGTGGAGCCCTACCCCTAGAAATCAGGTTGAGCAGGTGGGGGCTTTCTGACTGGCAGGGTTGGCAGTGGTGTCATTTTAGGTGGTATTAGGCTGGATACAGCAGGCTGCTCGGTAAAAAATGGGACCACAGCCCTGGCTGGTGTGGTTCAGTGGATTGAGTGCTGACCTGTGAACCAAAAGGTCACCAGTTCAATTCCCAGTCAGGGCATATGCCTGAGTTGTGGGCCAGGTCTGAGGGTGTGTGAGAAGTATGCGATTGCTGTTTCTCTCACACATCGATGTTTCTCTCCCTCTCTTCCTCCTTTCCCCTCTCTCTAAAAGTAAGTAAATAAAATCTTTTTTTTTAAGTGAACCCAGCAAAAGATTATTTGAAGGAGATTAAAGAGAGAAAACAGGGTGTCCCATGACCAAGCATACGTAGTTGTCACTCCCACAGAATCAAAGGGACAGGTGGTGCAGATGTGCAGACCTGGAGGAAACAGGAGTGTAGGGTAGGATGGCAAAGCGGCTCCCAGCAGGAAGAGTCAAGTGTGCTTTCGTTCCTCTTTCTCCCGCCTCTTCAGGTGGTTTCACAGCCGTGGTGTATACTGATACCGTGCATGCCGGCGTTATAATTCTGGGATCAGTCTCGCTGATGGGCTTTGGTAAGTAAATCTTGAGAAGATTGGGTACTGTGGACGGTGTCTTTGAACCTGGTTGCTGCCTGGAGCCGTTTCAGCACCTTCATCTCGCCGATGCGGGGACTGAGGCCCTCAGAACCCAAGAGCATCACCTCAGGTCGTGCTGAAAATTGGGGAGGAAACTTCTGCTTCACGAGAAGGAAGGAGTCCAGGGATGAGAGTAGCGATGACAGACTCAAGTGCTTTGGGACAGCAGGCTGGGGTGGCCCGCCACCCTCATCCCCATCTCTGTCCACGCTCTTCCTCCGTAGTTCGAAGCCCCTCTGCTTTGCATCCCGTCCGTCAGACCCATCCGTCCGTGTCAACGGAAGATCCCGCCCCAGAGGTGTGGTTCTGGGACCATTCCCTCTGCTTGTCTTTCTCCTCTGGCCCTGCATCAGCTGCCACACGGCTTATTTTTCTCTGCACACGCGCCTCGATTGTTCATCAGTTGTGTCATATGCGTAAATCATACATCCCAGATTCAGAACTCCTGAAGAACCAGAGCCATTGTGTCCCTCATACAGTGCAGTGTGGGGCACATGGTAGATTATTCATCCATCCGAAAAACGGGGGGCATTAAGGGAAATTGGGAAATAAAAGGGCAAAATAAGAATCCAACAAATTACTAAGTAATAAGAATGAAAGTAATAGCTGGTATGAATTGGGTATCAGGTACCGTGTAGGCATTTGTCTGTGTTGCCTCTTTAACCATCACCAGCACCATGAGGCATAACCACTATCATTATCCCCGTTTTATACATGAGGAAACTGGGGTTCAGCTAAGTAACTCACTCACAAGACTCACCAGGAGCAGAGCCAGAGCCGGGCCTCTCTGACTCCAAAGCCCAGCACGTGAACATGCACACTGCAGACCCTGTCATGGCAAGCGCTCTTACCTTCCAGCGGAAGTCTCCCTCCACCAGCTAGGGCAGGAGTGCGACTTAGGGAAGTCAGTGTGGCCCACTGCTCTGCGGGTAAGAGATAGGTCTTGCAGAAACCTAGAAGGAGAAGTTCTTGGCCCAAGCATTGAAAAAACACTGAAGTGATGTGTGAGTACAGTGGAAGGATCATGGTTTCCTAGATCTCGTAGTTGCGTCCCGTGCAGTGAGGACAGATAGAATCAAACAGAACACACTGTCCTCGGTCTTACCGTTCAGTGAGCGTGAGTGTGCCCTGAAGTACACTCGGCATGGTATTGCTGGGGGAAAAAATGCATGCCGAGCATGACCCAAGGAACTCTAATGAGCTGGGAAGCAATGGCTTCTGAGTGACCAAACTATAAACTAAAATACACTAAGCCATTGTGGTGAATTGTGTGCTAGTGTTAAACATCAACACTTTTCTTATCCTCACCTGAGGACATGCTTGTTGGTTTTAGAGAGAGGGGAAGGGAGGGAGAGAGGGAGAGAAACATCGGTCAGTTGCCTTCTGTACACGCCCTGCCTGGGAACCGAACCTGCAAACTAGGCATGTTTCCTGACCCAGGATCAAACCTATGACCTTTCAGTTTACAGGACAACACTCCCACCAACTGAGCCGCACCAGCCAGGGCAACATGAACATCTTTCAAACTGGCCAAGGCCCCCCAAGTAGTTGAAAATGACATCCAGTTAAACTTTAGGAGTGGGTGGGACATTCCATTTAATGTTAGCAATTATATTTTCTTTACTGTTATAGACTGAATGTCTGTGTCCCTCCAAAATTTATATGTTGAAATCCTAACCCGCGAGGTGATGGTATTGAAAGGTAGGGCCTCTGGGGGGCTCTGCCCTCATGAATAGCAGTAATGCCTTTATAAAAGAAACCCCCCGAGAGCTCCTTCTCCCCTCCCACCCTGTGCGGACATGGCGGGTGGGAAGAAGGCTGTGCCTGGACCAGCAGGTGCACCCTCACCACCCAGCCAGTTGGCCAGCACTCTGGTCTTGGACTTCCCCCCTCCAGAACTGTGGGAAGGAAATATTTGTTGTTTATAAGCCATCTAATCTATGGTGTTTTATTAGAGCAGCCTGAACAAACTCAGACATTTTCTCAGAAATTGAATGGGATTCTCTATTGAAGTATTCATGTTAGTTCTTTTGATAAGTAAACTATTATAAAGTAATAGAATAATTGTTTTCTTTTAAAAGTACACAAGAACTTGTACATCCAAACGAGTACTGTCCTTCAAACTGGTCACCATGGGAACCCATGGCAATTTTATCTCTCATTTTCAGGTAACACATACCCCAATTAAACAAAACGAAAGTGGGCACAGTGAAACACTCATTGCCCTCAGTTTCTCAGCCTGAGTCCCAGACAAGCAGTATCACGAGTTTCTGTGTAGCCTTCCAGAAACATTCCTCATACAGACAAACATTTTTGATCGTTGAGATATACATTTGAATAGAATCAAAACAAAATTTCGTGCCTGTTTTTCCACCACTGGTGCTATACCATAGGCAAATTTCTGTATCAGTGAATAGAGATCATCTTTTTTTTTGTTTTTACATTTGTAATAAACTTTTTATTGGCAAGTGCGCAAGTCAAAGTGTGTAGCTATATCAAAGATGACCACATAAACACACTCCGGTAACCAGCGCCCAGACGCTTTCTGATCAGCTGAGCGCGGGTCTCCAACCCATTCCGTCAGTCATTGCCCAGGGCACGAGAAACATCGGTCAGGCCTGGGTCACATACGAGACTGGAGTGGCAGACAGCTTGACAAGGTCCTCCTACAGCCACAGAGTATGAAATGCCGCTGGAAAGGGGACTTCTGCCACCAGACGCAGGCACAGGGGTCCCCGGGCACACAGCACAGATACACACTGTGCTCTTCTTTCCCTTGCACTTTCTAGATTGGGCAGTTCATCAACCTGAGTCTGTCTGTGCCGTCTTGGTTCTGCAGACGAGTGTCGTTACACCATTTACGGTACTGACAAGTTTTGAATTGTTTTGAAGCCTTTAAGGAAGTGGGAGGATACCAGGAGCTACTGCATAAATACTTAAATGCGAAGCCAAGCATAACCCAGGAAGGAAACTGGACCGCCAAGCCAGAGTGCTACCTCCCTCGCCCGGATTCTTTCCACATCTTCCGAGACCCCATCACTGGAGACGTCCCCTGGCCTGGAGTCATCTTCGGCCTCCCCATCCTCTCCTTGTACTACTGGTGCACTGACCAGGTAAGGAGACACGTCGCAGCTGAGCGACCACCCCGGGGCTGCCGGCCCCTGCTGGGTCCCAGGGTGCACCACGGAGGGCCAGTGCGCACTCAGCAGACGGGTGCGCCTGCCGATATTTCCATATTGCCTAAATAACTTTGCATGAAATTCGGTTTAAAAGGAATTTCTCCCATAGGCCCATCTATAAAACATCAGCTATTTTCACTTTTTTCCTTCACTATCACTATCAAAAACACAGTTTGGAGACGCAAAGAATAAGTCAGTCCTCCTTAATTGAGTCAATAAATTAAATGCAACCGATCATTATTTCAGTTGGATTTTTTAAGGACTTGAACTTACTCTAAAAATTATATGGCTCTTTCTCCATGGTAGATCATTAAATAAAGTGTGAAATATTCATACAGTGAAAAGGAAATAAAGAAATAAGAAGAAAGTACAGCCCCATATAGTAACACTGATAAGTCTGCAAAGCATGATTCCGGATCCTGAAGGCTGGGTCTGTGTGACTGTATTTGCGTAAAGTCTAACACAGCCCACTCTGCTATGTTGATCAGGCATTCAAATTCAGTGGCAGAAATTATAAAGACAAGCAAAGAAGAAATAAAATAGTCGTGCAGGTGGTTATTTCTAGAGTAAGGGAAGGGGTTGAGGTTTAGAAGAGGCACATGTCACAGAATTATTCACAGCTGCCAAAAAGTGAAGACTGCCCCCACATCCATCAACAAATGAATGAGTAAACAAGAGGCACGTCCACGCACTGGACTGTCATTCGGTCGTAAAGGAATGGAGTTCTGGGACAGGCTACAACCCGGATGGGTCTGGAAACATTACACTGAGTGAAAGAAGCTGGACATGAAAAATCACCTGTTACGTGATTCTTTTTATGTGAAATACCCAGGATAGGCAAATCCATAGGGAGAACATCGATGAGTGCTTGCCCGGGGGCGAGGGGAGGCGGAATGGAGGGTGACTATTAATGCATTCAGGCGTTCTTCTGAGGTGAGGAAGAACACCGGGACCGGAGAGAGGTGGCAGCTTTCCGACACCGGCACGCACAGTGCTCCGGAGCTGTTCACCGTCGATGGGCAGTTACGTGTAGTGTGAGTTCCGTGACTTGTCTTCTGTCCAAGAGTCACACAGAGAGTCCGGGGTCTTGCATCGCTCGATTCGGATGGCGGTTGCAGGGTGCACTCTGTCACGTGCTACAGTGTACTTCTGTGTGTTGTGGCACAATTTTAAGAGTTTAGACATTTTGTGGAAGAAAAAAATACCGCATGTAGCTAATCCAAGTCTGAACATGAAGAACAAAGGCAGAGAACTTGCCCAACCAGATATTTGCAAATCTGCAGAGTAGCGGTAAGAAAAAGACTGGAATTTCCCAGAATAGATGCATGGCCTAAGGCAACAGAATAAAAGTCTCAGAGACAAACTCGTGTACTCCTAGGAATTTAACATATATTTAAGGAGGCTCCACTGATCACTGGGGAGACGCATACTCTCTAATGCTCTTCGGAGTGACAGAACTTCATCCCTACCTGACCCTCATACAAGGGGGACCTCGGATGGACTGAAGACTTCAGTGTGCAGGGTGAAGCTACACAGTTAAGGGAAGGTAATGACAGAGAATATTTTTCAGACAGAGGAGTATAAATCATATCAATTTGATCACATTACAATAAGGACTTTTTGACCAAGAATACCATGGACAAAGTTGACAGATGACAGATTAGAGAAGCTCGTTAAAAATGTTGATAATGAACAAGAGAAGAATGGAAAATCCACAGGAAAAAGGAGCCCCAACAGAACTGTGGAGAAAAAAATACAGATAGGCAATGTATAGAAAGGGAAATTCAAACAGATGTGAGTGTCAACAGGCATAACACCCGGTGATACTGGGGAGGTGCAATTCGGACCCACGACGAGACTGGGGAAAGTCAGAAAGGTCGGTGACGCCAAGCACTGGAGAGGGGACGGATGTGCAGGAGCCCTCATGCACTTCCAGTGGAGTGCAGGTGGTGCGTCGGCTCCAAAGGGCAATCTGGCTGTTTAATAAAGTTCAGTACGTTGTGCTCTGTGACCCAGCAACGATGTTCCTCGGGATCTACCTAAACCACCCTCGTGTGAGGTCACAGGTTCCGCGTGTGAGACATTGACCGCAGTGCTGATCGTGCCGTCATCTGAAGCGGACAGGGGAGGCGGGGCGGGCGCTGCTGCGGAACCCCACGCAGCAGCGAGAAGCAGTGGGCGCGCTGGACACGCGGCCACACTGACAGGCCTTCCGAACATGCTTTGTGGAGGCAGGAGACCCCAGATGAGACCCAGAGCACGGTACGTGGGTGTATTCTGCAACGCAGCTGTGGTTTTGTGATTCGTCTTCTTTCCCTTCTACTGATTATGGGTTTTAATTATGCCACTTATTTCTACAGTTTTCTATCCAATTCTTCTGTAACCATAACTTTAAAAGCTGCCCCTGGATTTCTACTTCTTACAATGGGTCAACTAGATGTCCCAAACTATCTCCCAGCACAAAACGCCCAGGAATGCTGAGCAAAACACAACAAACATCTTCCTATGATCGCAGAGGAGCTCGTGGGAAAGGAAGGAAAGCCCAGAGGCCCAAAACAAAGAGAGAATTGACGTCTCAAGACAGCTTCGCTGGCACCGACAGTGCCCTGACCGCACTGGTTCTCAAAGGCCTAAATGCCCGGGGGGAGAACAGGAGAAAGGCCTTGAGCTGATGAGCGGTGAAGTTAGCCCTCCATGTAGAACTTGGTTCCCCAAAGGCCGTAACCACCCTGAAAACGTAGACGAGGAAAAAAATTTGCCCACCAGCAAGGAGAAACAGTGGCCAAAGAAAAATTTTAAGTGCCTCAACCTGAGTTCCAGAAAGAGGAAAAAAGTCTCCTCTGGGAATTCGTAAGGGCAGGCTTGCCTTCCTTGTATGTTTGGGTTTTTAATTTACCTTATACGGGCAGAGAAAACCCCGTGGGAAGAAATGGACATGAGCTCATCCAAAATTCGTCACACACTGACCCAGCAGGAGTAACAGCAAACTCTCTCTGGAGAAACGCCCTCTAACCAAAGTTCTACAGGGTTCCCATAAATAAACGCCTGCTCACCATGAGCCCCCAACCCAAATTAGAAGACAAAAGAATCAAACCACCTTGAGCAAGAAACAGCAGAATTAGTACCCTAAACTTCAGAAAATTAAAGTATTAGATAACCAAATACAAAATAAGCATTTAAAGAAATAAAAGTGGAACTGAAAACATTAATACAGTTCTATCAAAAAAGGAACAGATTTGAAAACTCAAACTCCTAGAAGTGAAATATGTACTTACTGAAATGTAAAACTCAGTAACTGCTAAAATAGCAGATTAAACAGTTGAATGCAAAAATATATATATATATTAGATCTGAAAGAGAAAACTGAAGGAATTGCCCAGAAAGCACAAAACACAAAGTAAGAAGGAGAAATGGCATGACATAAAAGAATGAGAAGCAAAAGACATTTCATCGGTGTTCCAGAAGAAAAGAAACAAGCAGTATTTCAAGGAGAGTGCTGAGAATTTTAGTTGTTGAAATAGCAGGAACCATCAAAGTCAGGAATCCCAGCGACTCTCAAGCAGAAATAATTCAAACCTTCACGCAAAGTTACATCATAATGAAAGTTCAGAGCGTCGAAGGCAAGAAGATGGTTTTGAAAGCCTCCTGGGAGTAAAGATTTCCCAGACTTAGAAGGAAGACGGTGACACTGACAACAGACTTCTCAGGAGCAACAATGTAGCCCAAAGGTAGAGGAGCAGAATGTTCAGAGTCCTAAGGGCAGGGTAAAACCAAGAGCAAGGTGAAGCTGCTACTGTCCCTAAAGAAAGACCAAAAGCCGCGTGCGAGGAAAAAGGGAGCGCCGGAGAGCGAGGGGACGCAGGCGGCAGAGACTCTGACAGGCACGTGCGCAAAACGGGAGTGTTGGCTCCTTTGACTTGAGCCAAACAGCATTGGCTGATTATTACAGAATAATTGTGAGTGGAGGAGGTAAAACAGGACAAAACTAAAATACTGGAGCACAGTTTGGGGTGAAATCTAGCTACGGACTTCAAAGTGTTCAGAAAGGTGGGGATATTGATTTTCTTTAGACTTGATGTTGTGTCCCTATTAAAATTTTGAGGGTAATTATTCAAAGCATCAGAGTAGAAGATACAACTTCCTAACTAGTAAAGAAAATGATACAAGAAGAAATTTTAATTTTTTAAAAAAGGCAGATAAATTGACAGTAGGAAAACTGTTCATCTTTGTCCCACTACCATTTTTAAACAGTCATCCTTTTACCGCATAACAACATGTGGACGTGCTTAAGACATTTCCACCCAGGATGATTTCATGCCCTTTCGACCACCCCATCCTCAGAGTGCATCTGTGCCCTTGCCCTGCTTCTTCACCTCCCCCCTGGGAGACCATGTCTCCTGTGCGCAGGGCTAAGCATAGACCAGGAAATGCAGCCTGACTGTCCCCCCCCCACCCCCCGCCTGCTCTGCATGGACACACACTGACCCCCAGGCCAGCAGCAGAGTGCCCGGAGAGCCCCTGAGAAGCAGTACCTGTTGCATGAGGCAAGACCACTTTCGGGTTCTTCCTCCTACTATAAAAATAATACATTCGGAAAATAAAGACGAAAATGAAAACCCCGCATTAACCCGTTAATTCTGCCACCCCAGGCTTAACCACTATTATCACGTGGGTTTATTCCTGTGGACGTTTTCCTAGGTACAGAGTCGCAGTGTATATGCTATATTGCATTGCATCCTGTGCCTTTTAGTTGCCATCAAAAAAGTGAGCATTTTTTCACCTTATTTAAATGTTCTTCAGGAACACACTTTGAGTGCAGACAGCACCGAATTGTTTTCGGTGCGCTGGCCCGTGTCTTTGTGTCTCCTTAAGTGCTCTCCCACCTGCCAGCTGCGCCGTTCTGTTCGGCCTGAGTGCACACTACCCCTCACAGCAGGGGCTCCGTGAAATGGGTCGTGAAACATCCTCTGAAGGAGATTTTTGCATTTTAAAGGCCTCTGCTGCTCCATTTACATTTAGATGAATGAAGCTGGTCCCAGTTCTGAAACGAATACTCATTCGTTGCCAGGGACCCACCTTCACTTTGACCCGTGTCACAGCAGCGATGGTCCATGGCCTCTGGAAGGGAGTCTCGTCCTTGCCGGGGGACACGTTATAAGCACTGTGCCACTATGATGGGTGTATCGTGCTAGTGATGAGGCCAAGGTCATGCACATCATCCCTGTCCCCTCTGGCAACTGTGCACTGAGCAAAGTGTGCTTACTGGTCACACGCATCTCCTCTGGCCCTCAGTGCCTGGAGTTGGCTGGGGCATAGGGCTGGGCAGCTTGGCAGAAACCCACCAGAACGCATGTCTGGCTGCCGTAGCAGGTCAATTATTCCCTGTGCCGAGGCAGCCTGGACGTTCTATACTCCGATAAAGCCATCACCCCTCTCACCCATCCGTGTTTCCTGGCAGATTTTTGTCCAACGGTGCCTGGCAGGGAAGAACATGTCTCACGTGAAGGGCAGCTGTATCCTGTGCGGGTACCTGAAGCTGCTGCCCATGTTCACTGTTGTGATACCCGGAATGATCAGCCGCATCCTGTACACAGGTAAGCTCTTGATTCGGACGCGTTCACCCCAGGCAACTCCTGTCTTAGAGATCTAGGTAGGTCTCCTACTGGGTACAGATTGCTGCCTGGGGAGGTAATAGGTTTAAAGTAGGGACGCAGCTGAGCAGCAGTCTGGCAGAGACCACGGAGATAGGTGGCAGGAGAGAAACCGCAGAGAGAGAAGTTCAGGCAGGGAAGAGTCAACCAGCGCTCCCTGCAGCCAGGGCCCAGTCTTTGCTGTGGCAGGACGTCTGCCTTCCTCCCCTTGTATGCCACGCTGCACCCTGGTGGGCCTGTGTGCCAGGTGCTGCGCTGGGGATCTGACAGACGTGTCCCTGCTCTCACAGCCCCAGAGGTGGCCTTGTGTGGCCTCATTGCACAGATGAGGCATGTAGGAGGCGGAGCTCCCTGTAACCCCCAAAGTAGGTCTGACTCGAAGGCCCACGATCTTCCCATTAAATGCTATGAAAAACATCCCCTTTTCCCTAAATGAGCTATCATAATTCTGTGGCTCTATCTCATCCCCTAGTTTTACTAGCTGTACTGTCCCCCAGGGTCCTGGGTTTGTTTATCCACTCAGCCTTTATGGAGTGTGTGCTCTGCCAGGTGCAGCCGCTGGGACAGAGCCAGCAACCTCCTCGCGCACCAGCCTCCTGCAGCAGGTGCTGTGACGGGGCGGGCAGAGCGCGAGCACCTCTTCCCGCTCAGACTGCAGTTGGCATCTCTGACCCTAAGTCATCTTTCAGTCTGCCCCGGACACATCTCTCTTTCTTAATCCTATCTCCTGTCCAGTTATTTTTAAAGATTGTATTTATTTATTTTTAGGTGGAAGGGAAGGGAGAGAGAAAGAAAGTGATAGAAACATCAGTGTGTGGTTGCCTCTCACGCACCCCCTAGCGGGGACCTGGCCCACAACCCAGGCTTGTGCCCTGACTGGGAATCAAACCAGTGACCCTTTGGTTTGCAAGCCAGTGCTCAGTCCACTGAGCCATACCAGCCAGGGCTTCTTTCCAGTTTTAACAGAAAAGGAGTGTTCTGTGTCAACATTCCCACCTTTGGTCTTTGGCTGTCGGGCAGCGCTCTTTGGGGTCTCAGAAGTAATGCCTCCTCATCGAATAGAAAATAGGCCCCTGTGTTCTCCAGAGCCCAAGAGTCGCCTGGGCTCCAGGGCCCTGCCTCCCCACCCCCACTCCATACTGTGGACCACTCTGTGCACTGAAGAACAAGACTGGGCAGAACCGCATGTATTTTAGACTCTAAAAGCTGTTAAGGGAGGGAGGAAAAGAGAGTGGAGCATAGCTCTTCCCTATAGCTGGAGTGGGCCTCTGGGAAGCCAAACCAGCCTTCTGACCATGAAATGAATAGAGCTGATGGAATGCACTGGGGAGCGCCCTTAGGGTGGAAAAGGGCCCAGAACCACTTGTCCCTGATCCTCAGAAATGGCCACATTCACAGATCCATTTATACATGCCAAGTATATAAAGCCAGAAAGCCATTTATCATGAAAGCTTGGCACTAGCCCACGTTCCTGGAAGAAGATGCCTTTCCAGTAACCTGAATGCTTCTGGCCCTAGATTCTGGGTCTCTCCCCTGGCCAGAGCTGGGGGCCAAACACTGCCAAGGTGTGATTCTCTAAATCTGGTTTTCTGTGTAGGCCTCTGTATTACTTGGGATTTTGTTTGAAAATGATGTACACTTTTGGCTCCTCTGTCTTCTGAGCTGGTGTCATGCTCAGGGCATCAGGTGGCAAGATTGTCACCAGCAGCACCAGGCCTCTATCCCACAAGCTCAGCAATCCCCATAGAAAGAGTGTTTCCCTTCCCAGTACTTCCCGGAGAAACCCCACATGAGTCCTAGCAAACTCACTTGAGAGATAAGGACTCATCCTTGTGATCAAGGAGAAGGAATTTCCAGAATGGCCAGGCCTGGCTGCTGGGCCCCTCACAAACCAGGCCAGGTCAGACTGAGGTTCTGCTTCCTGAAGCAGGAGGAACAGAGAGTGGGCAGGTGAAAAAGGAGGTCACTGTAGCCACCCCCTTGAGTTTTCATATCCTTCCTCCAGCTGTTCGGTAACCACTTCTTAAGGTAGATAGCTGTTCCTAAGAAAATAGCTTGCTTTACCCAGAAACCTAGACAATATCTTGCCTCTTTCCAGTCTATGTTGATTTGTTGTTTTTTCTTTTTTTTCCAGTATATTTTGTGCCATTACAGTTTTCTCAATTTTTCCCCCTTTGTTCCTCTTCCACCTTCCACCCCCCAACCCTCCAGCATTTCCCCCTTAGTTCATGTCCATGGGTCGTACATATAAGTTCTGTGGCTTCTCTGTTTTCATACTGTCCTTAACCTCTCCCCATCTGTTTTATGCCTACCAATTATGCTTCTTACTCCCTTTACATTTCCCACCCTCCCCGCCGCCGCTCTGTTCTTCCCCTTCTCCTCCCCACTGAAAACCCTCCCTGTGATCTCCATTTCTCTGATTCTGTTCCTGTTCTAGTTGCTTGCTTAGAATTTGTTTTGGGGTTTTTTTGTTTTTTGTTTTTTTTTTTTTGTTTGTTTGTTTTGGTTCAGTGGTTGATAGTTGTGAGTTTGTTGTCATTTTACTGTTCACAGTTTTTGATCTTCTACTTCTTAGATAAGTCCCCTTAACCTTTCATATAATAAGGTCTTGGTGAGGATAAACTCCTTTAGCTCGACCTTATCTGGGAAGCACTTTATGTTGTTGTTTTTTCTCATATGGTAACTTTATATCCTTTATTTAAGCTCCTGAAGGGTATATCACATTCCCTCCCTTTACTTCCCTTTATCTAAAATTTCTTCCCAAACATTCTAAAACAGCACCCCCATCAGGGCTAAGGTAGTAAGGTTATGAGTTGGTCACACATCAGCATGTGGATAAATAACCCATTTGCTTTCCCAGCAAGTAGCTGGGATCATCAAGACTGGTCGAGGCCATGGGGCTGGCTTTGGGTCAAGCAGTGAATTGGTGGAAGTATCAATTCACTGGAGTCCTCAGCGCCTAACTCTGCTTTTGCGTCTACCCCAAGCTCCTCAAAGTGTACAGGATCGTTGACTGGAGCAGTTGCCAGTAGACTGAGAACCTACCAAATCAGGAACCTGCAGTTCCTATTTGCATCCTTTTCCCTGAGCTCAGACTTCAGAGGTCCAAGGCCAACAAGTTGGTGTGACATATCCTTCCTTGCAGACAAAGTGGCGTGCGTCACACCTTCCGAATGTGAAAAGCACTGTGGCGCCAGAAGTACTTGCAGCCCCATCGCCTACCCAGTGCTGATAGTAGGGCTGCTGCCCAAAGGTAAGAAATGGACCCCACCATCAAAGGCCATAGAAACCACAATCTCTGTCCCCGTTGACACCTGTGCCCTCAGGCTGTGAGAACGTACCCACCAATCTGCCCACCCTTCTGGGTGGGAATGTAGGCTGTTGAGTGAGAGAGCTAGTTGCATAAAGGAAATCTTTCATGGCCTGAAGGAAGAAGCTGGACCCCCTCCCTCTTCATTCCTCATACACTCACACTTTGTGGTTGGGATTTGCATAGTTCGTGTCCCTGGCTTAGCTCACACCTTGGCGCTTTCATTCCACAGGCAGGCTCCACACTGTGCTAGGCAGTGTCCTAAGCCATGAGAATGCAGAGATGAGAGAAACCTAGTCCTGCTCTCAGAGAGCTCACAGCTACTAGGATGGGCAAGGAGACGGGCAGTTCACCGACAGGGAGGCGGCTTTCACTGCGAGATGCCAGTGAGCCTGTGCGTGCATCTCACCTGCACCCCAAAACCCCATGGAAACGCCCACTGTGGTGCATTGTTTTTAATTTCCATATTAGCTCTGCAGATCGATAGGCTGGAAAAGTTGAGACTTTTCCGTGAAATACAATACAGATGGAATCTGAATGAGGGAAATGCTACCCATCCCACAGTTCAGGAAGGTCGTCCAGGTTCCCTTCTGAGCCCGTCTTCAAGGGCCGTGGTGAGAGTGGGCCATAGGGCACCTGAAGGAAGGCAAATCCGAGGACAGTAGTGTTTGCCTGGCCCGAGCGTCTCGAGTAGCGCAGTAAATATCGCAGGGGCCTCGCTGCAATGGATCTGCAGTTCAGGCCCTGGTCGCCCTCGGGCTCTCCCAGCAGAGCAGAGCCCCTGCCATGTGCTGATAATACTAGATTGTTGTGCTTATAGCTAATGTTTGTTGAGCGCTTGCTCTGTATCGGGAATTGTGTTAACCCATCTGCTTCATTTGTCTTAATCTGAAGAACAGCCTGTGGTAAGTACTTTTATGCCTGGTTTACAGATGAGGACACTGAGGCACGAGGAGCAGCATCACTTGCCTACAGCCTGCACTTTATCTGAGCCTCTGGCTCCTCATCTGTAAAGTGGTGAGGGAGGGGCACTGGTTTCCCTCTCCCGGGGCCGGGGGGCCGACTGCTCGGGCTAGTGCCTCAGGGAATGTGCTGGCACAAATAACACTCAGGAGATGTTAGCTCCCATTATTATATAAAGTCATAGCAGGACACTGGTAAGTCTGGTTACAAACCAAGGACAAATGTAATGTGTTAATGTATCTTAGATGGCATCTTACTCCAAATAGAATTTGCGTATTTTATAGGAGAAAATTTAGTATATAGAAAAGTTTCTTAGGAGGCCTCAGGCATCTCCCAATGTGGACAAAGAGCTGGAGGTGCAGGAAATGTCCCTTCTCTTCCAGGTGCACGCGGCTTGATGCTGTCCACACTGTGGGCCTCTCTCATGTCCTCCCTGACGTCCATCCTCAACAGTGCCAGCGCTCTGTTCACGCTGGACCTCTACACCCAGATACGGCCTATGGCCACGGAGAAGGAACTCATGGTCACAGGAAGGTGAAGGATTCCTCTGATCGCATTAGTTACTGCTGTCAACGAAACGATGGCCACAGAGTTGTCACATGAAAAATTTAGGCTGTAATACTGTAAACGTAATCATCCTGTTTATATACAGCGCGGCTATAATTGTCACCGCCATTTTGCAATGAAGATGCATTGCTTTCATAATCACATAGAAAATTATTTTCATTTGGGGAAAAATTAAGTAATTGCAGCAGTAAAAATGAGCATGGTTTACTGTACCCCAAAATAGTCCTTGGGAGGAAAGTTACGTACAGAGTCTCATGATCTCATTTTGCCCTCATGACAGCCTGAAAGGTACGTTTTCCTGTTCTTACTCTCTGTGGAAACACGGGGGGAACGTGGCTGAGAGAAGGGAATTGGTCCGCCTGAGGGCGCACAGTAAGTGGGAGAATCTGTCTGCCCCAGGGCCGGGCTGTTAACCATGAGGCCACACAGCACCACGCAGGCCCTGGGGCAGGGAACACGAATGTGTGTGAGACGTGGTCCCTGGCTGTGCTCCGTAGGGCTTCACGTTGGCTGCCCTTGGACCTCGTCCAGCCTGCCCCCATTCAATGTGACCCACACTGTGTCCATGTACTTCCTTTATCTTGCATCAAGGAGCACGTCTCATCTATTTTATCTCTTTAAACCCTGCTTTTGAGGTTGAAAAGCACTTTTCTGAGAACTTTAACAAAATAAGTACTGTTTTTGCTTAAATTTTTATAGAGAGAGAAAAGGAGGACTTAAATTCTTTTTATGAAACTCAAGGTATTGATGCCAAAATCTAACAAATGTAGCGCAGAAAAAAAATTAAAACTAAAGACTAATCTCACTTTTAAATACCAATGCAAAAGTTATAAATAAAATAATAGACACAAATTCAACAATACATTAAAAGAATGTTAAAATAATATCCCATTACCAACTGTGATTTTTTCCAGAAATATAAGAATGGTTTAATATTAGGAAATGTAGTAATATAACTCAATGTATCAATAAATCAAAAGAGAAAAATCATGTCTCTATTCATAGATGATGAAGAGGTATTTGGTAAAGTGGGTGTCTTTCAACATGGTAAAATGTAGTATGTCATCTAAAAGTCTACATTATACTCAATGAAAAAACTAGAAAGTAACAATGCAAGAATGCCCCCCTTACAATTATATTTATACTAATATATATTTTTAAAACTATTTATTAAAAGTAAACCCACAGGTGAGGTTAGCAGACAAGGACTTTAAAATAACCATCATTAGCCCTGGCTGGTGTAGCTCAGTGGATTGAGCGTGGGCCTGCAAACCAAAGGATCATGGTTCGATTCCCAGTCAGGGCACATGCCTGGGTTGCAGGCCAGTTCCCAGCATGGGACACACAAGAGGCAACCATACATTGATATTTCTCTCCCTCTCCCTCTTTCCTACCCTTCCCCTCTAAAGATAAATAAATAAAAACCTTTAAAATAACCATCATTAATATGTATAAGAAGGGGGAAGATATACAAAAATTAATGAAAAATTTGAGAACTTCACAAGTGAATTAGAGTCTATAAAAGAATTTCAAAGACCTTTAGAGCTGGAAAGCAGATATCTGAAGTTCAGAGCTCAGTGGGTAGGCTACCAATGGTCGGGCATGGCAGCAGACACAGTTGGCGGGTCGAGGAGGTGGGACAGCTGCCAACGCCACGCTGAAACACAGAGAGAAGAGGAAAGGGCACACGTGGACCATGGCTGGAATCACAGCAAGAGAGGAGCAGTTGGGCAGAGGGACATTCCATTACCGAAATGGTAATGTTCAAGAATTTTCCAAAGCTGATTTACAACTATTCAGGGATTTGAGAAGTTCAACAAATTGCAAGCAGGGTAAATACAAAAGAAACCATACCTAGACAACATTATAGTAAAACTGCTGAAAACGAAAGATAAAGAGAAAATCTTTAAGCAGCCAGAGGGAACTAAATTGCATTGCCTTCAAAAGAGTAGCAAAGAGACAGCAAAATTTTCAACAGAAATTATAAAAGCCACAAGACAACAAAATGACATATTCAAGTGCTAGTTAAAAAAAAAAAAAAAAAACCCTGCCAACCTAGAATTCATTATCCATCAAAAATAGTCTCCAAAAGAAAGATGAAATAAATCTATTTTCAGATAAATGCAAGTTGAGAGAACTTATTATATTAGACTTTCCTAGTAAGAAATACCAAAGCAAGTTCTTCAGGCTGAAGGAAAACAACCCAGATAGAAGAATTGAACTTCAGGAAAAAAAATAAAGAGTCTCAGAAAGGATAAATGTGTGGGAAATATAATTAAGTATTGTCTGTTGAGACATCAAATAAGAAAAAATGTCTATGGGATTTATAACATGGAAGCAAAATATAGGATAGGAATAGATAAAAGGAGAAGAAACTAACTGGAACTTAGGAGCTCGTTCCAGGACTATTTGGGACGCAGTAAAAGTGAACCTTGTACTATGACATGCCCAGGATGCAAGCAGTATCTAGAGCATGGCACGTCCAGGTTGTGTGTAACCTCTAGACTAAGCAATAAAAGTTTGAGAATGTTTAACTAACAAGTTAGTAGAAGGAAAATATGGAATTACTGATAAAATACTTGATTATTACAAAAGATCTTTAAAAAGGGATAAAAAGAACATAAAAGATGTGTTAAATAGAAAACAAATAATGCAATGGCATGTATAAACCCAAATATGTCAGTAATTTCATGAAATGTAAGTGGACCAAATACCTGAGTTAAAAGGTTAAGTTTATCAGACTATTTTTTTAAACCAACTATATCCTTCTTAGGAAGAGACACTGTTTTTACAGTTTTATTGAAATACAGTTGACATATAATGTTGTATAAGTTTAAGGTATACAACATGATTTTAAATATGTATATATTGTGAAATAATTATACAAGAAGTTTAGTTAATACTCATCGCTTCATATGATTACCACTTTTTTGTTGTTGTTGTTAAAGATTTTCTTTATTTATTTTTAGAGAGGGAAAGGGAAGGAGAAAGAGAGGGAGGCAAACATCAATGTGTGGTTGCTTCTCAAGCACCCCCTACTGGGGACCTGGCCCTCAACCCAGGCATGTGCCCTGACTAAGAATCAAACCAGCAACCCTTTGGTTCACAGGCCAGTGCTCAATCCACTGAGCCACACCAGCCAGGTTACAACTTTTTTCTTGAGATAAGAACTTTTAAGATCTACTCTTTTAGCAATTTTTGATTATATAATATAGTATTGTTAACAGTAGTCAACATGCTGTACATTATTTTCCCAGAACTTATTTATCTTATAACTGATAACTTGTACCTTTTGACTATCTTTGTATATTTTCCTTACCCCAACCCCACCTCCCGCCTCTGGCAACCACAAATTTGCTCTCTGTTCCTATGAGTTCAGTTTTTCAGATTCCACATATAAGTGAAATCATATGGTATTTGTCTTTTTCTTTGTGACTTATTTCACTTAGCATAATGCTCTCTAGGTCTATCCATGCTGTCGCAAATGGCATGATTTCCTTCTTTCTACGACTCAGTAACATACCATGTGTATAATACCTTATTTTTTTATTTATTCATCTGTCATGGGTACTAAGGTTATTGTGAATAATGCTACAGTGAACATGGGGGTGGCGATATCTCTTCAAGATAGTGATTGTTAGGCCCTGGCCAGGTAGCTCAGTTGGTTAGAGCGCTGTCCCAATACACCAAGGCTGTGGGTTCAGTCCCCTGTGAGGGCACATACAGGAGACAACCAATGAATACATAACTAAATGGAACAACAAATCAATGTTTCTCTCCCTCTCTCTTCTCCCTTCTCTCTCTCTCTCAAATCAATAAATAAAAAAATTAAAGATAGTGATTATTTCCTTCAGATATATACCCAGAAGTAGAATTGCTGGCTCATATGGTAATTCAAGTTTCACTGTTTTGATTAGTGATGTTGAGCATTTTTTCATGTACCAATTGGCCGTCTGAATATCTTCTTTGGAAAAAAATGTCTGTCAGGTCCTTCCCCATTTTAATTGGGTGATTTGGTTTTTTGCTATTTAATGGTATGAGTTCCTTATAATTTTGGGTGTTAACCCCTTTTCAGATGTGTTCTTATTTGCAAATGTTTTCCCCCTTTCTATAGGTTGCTTTTTCGTCTTGTTGATTATTTCTTTTTTTGTACAAAGCCTTTTTACTTTGATGTAATCTGGATTACACTCATTTGTTATTGCTTTTGTTTTCTTGTGCTCTTGGTGTTATATCAAAAAAACAAAACAAAAAACAAAAACAAAAAAAGTTACCAAGACCGATGTGAAGCAATTTTTTCTCTATATTTTCTTCTGGGGGCTTACAGTTTTGTGTCTTATATTTAAGTCTTCGGTGTATTTTAAATTAGTTTCTGTGAATGTTGTAAGATAGAGGTCCATTTTCACTACTTTGCATGTGAATATCCCGTTTTTTTAGCACCACTTATTGAAGAGACCTTCTTTTCTCCATTAAGTATTCTTGACTCTCTTTTCACACGTTAGTTGATTGTACGTGAATGGGCTTATTTCTGGGCTTTCAGTTCTGTTCCGCGGGTCTGTGTGTCTGCTTCTGTGCCAGCACCACACTGTTTTGATTAACTCCTGTTAATCTTTTATCTTCTGTTCTTGTTGTCATATATTTTTATATCTACATACCTAATATACCCCACAGTACAGTTGTAGTGATATATTAATTGCCTTTTAAATAAATTAAAATAAGAAAATAAATATATACATAGTATTTTATATAACCCATGTGTTTTATGTTTTTTGTCTGTTTTTAGCAAAAAAAAATGTTTTTATTCCACCTTTATTCTTGCAGGATATTTTTGGTGGATATAGAATTCTGAGTTGCCAGCATTTTCACCACTTTAAAACTGCTCTCCCGTTCCCTTTCTGTCCTTTTATTTCTGATGAAAAGTCAGTCATATTCATAGTACTTCTCTCTGCACTTAAGGTGGCTTTTTTCCCTATGGCTTTCAAGATTCTTTTCTTCATTTTTGGTTCTTAGTTGTTTTGTTATGATCCGCTTAAGAGTGTGTGTGCAGTGTGTGTGTGCGCTTATCCTGACAGTTTTGCTAAGCTTCTGAATCTGTAGTTAATCGTTCTCATCAAATTGGGGATATTTTTGGCCATTATTTCTTTGCATATTTTTCTACTACATCTCTCTTCTTTTGGAGGAATTCTACACACATATTAGCTCTTTTGATAATATCCCACGGGTCACTGGAGCTCTGTTTATTTTTTTTATTTTCTCTGTATTCTTCGGTTTAGTTTTCTATCAGTCTGCCTTTAGGGTCACTGGACTCTCCTTCTATGATTTCCAGTGTGGGAAGGCCAACCATTGAAATTTGTTTTTCTTTTCTTGTTTTTTAAGATTTTATTTATTTATTTACTTTAGAGAGACAGAGAGGGAGGGAGAAAGAGAGGGAGAGAAACATTGATGTGTGAGAGATACATCAGTTGGTTGCCTCTCACACGTCCCCAACCAGGGACCTGGCCCTCAACCCAGGCACGTGCCTGACTGGGAACCACACTGGCGACCTTTCGGTCTACAGGCCAGTGCTCAAAACGCTGAGCCCCACCCACCAGGGAAAATTTTCCATTTCATGTATTGAACTGGAATTTTAATTCTGGAATTTCTACTCAATTTCCTTTTAAAGTTTCTATAGTTACAATTTTTCATAGGTTCATTCTTCATCATGATTTCCTTTAAGTCCTGTAATGTAGATCTAATAGCTGCTTTGAAGTCCTCATCTGCTCATTTTAATACCTGAACCATCTTGGGGTCAGTTTCTATTGATTGCTTTCTTTCTTGACTATGGATCACATTTTCTTATTTCTTCACCTGCCTCATACATTTTACTGTATATCGAACATTGTGGATAATATATCATAAAGACTCTATCATGTTCCTCTGGAGAGCATTGGCTCTTGTTCAAGCATGCAGGTAAATCACTAACTGATACCAAACTTATGAAGCCTGGTTGTACACTTTGTTAGAGTGTCTGTTTTGGTTTTGCTCTAGTCTTATGGCAAATTCTTAGCTCTGGGATATAATGTCCCAGAGGGGTGTCCAACCTTTTGGCATCTCTGGGCCACGCTGGAAGAAGAAGAGTTGTCTTGGGCCACACATGAAATACAGTATGACACAAAATCTCAAAAAAATCTCATAATGTTTTAACTAAACTTACGGTTTTGTGTTGGGCCATATTCATAGCCAGCCTGAGCTGCTTGCAGCCCACGGCCACAGGTTGGACGCCTCTGGCTAAAGCATGGTCCTTTCGGGGTTTCAGCGAAAACCCTGCGGTGGTTAGAAAGCCATTCTAATTCAGTGAGATTCAAATTCCAAACTCTGTTCCCAGCTGTAGGCAGGAGCTAGCTCTTTTCTTTTTCTGCCTTCCGACGGTTGCTTACTGGTGGACTGTTTGGAGATTTTCTTCCACGGGCACAATTCAGGGGTCAGCCGTGGATTTAGGGGGGTTATGCACAAATTTGGACCTCCTTGCTCTAGGCTCCCAACTTTCTGGGATTGTCCCGAAATATTTTCAACCAGTCTGCATCCCCAACCTCTGTCTTCGGACTCCTAAACCCTGTAAGAGCGAGGCTTTCTGTTTAACTTCTAACCACCCCCATACCATGCAGACTGGGGAGGGGCTGAGGCAGAATGCTGATAAATGTAGGCAGCACCCAGCACGGTTCCATTCTTTCAAGGATTGACTCCCAACCCCTCCCGAAATTCTGCCTACTCTTGGCTTCTCTTCAGTGTTTTTGTTTTTATATTTGACCCTGAAGTTATCATGGTCAGCTGTGGGAGGGTGGTTCCCACACCAGCCAGCCCATCGGAACTGGAGCTGGAACTCACATCTTTGACTCGCCTTCCACTACCAAGGTGTCAGTGCTTTCTAACGTCATTTGCTTTCCGACTCTCTCTCTCAGAAGTAGAATGTCTAAGCTTTTACTGACACAGAAATAAAAAGTTCTATGCATCTTTGCGGTGACATTTCATCTAGTGTTATTTTATATGTAGACACATATTTTAAAATCTTTCACTTAGTAAAGGCGATGAACATTTGGAACCTTGACTCAGTTCCTTGAAAATTTCAGCAAAATTTAAATAGTAAAATAAGCTTTGGAACTTGTTAAAATCGTTCAAATCATGTGCCATACTAATCTGTCTAAAAGTGTTTTTGTTTTGTTTTTAGCTCAGGGAGTGTTTGCTTTTACTTATTTATTCATGCATGCATGCATGCATTTATGTATTTATTTATTTTATTATTGTTATTCTATTACAGTTGTCCCAATTTTTCCCCTTTATCCTCCTCCGCCCAGCCCACCCTCCACTCCCGCAGTCAATCCCCACACCGTTGTCCATGTCCGTGGGTCATTCTTACATGTTTTTTGACTAACCCCTTCCCTTTATTTCCACCATTATCCCCTTCCCCTATGGCAACTGTCTGTCTAAAATGTTAAAAAATGTATTACCTCTCAAGAAATTAATATTTTCCGTGTATTATATTTTTTAAACATGACTGCCCCAAACCCTCCCTACATGCATGGTAAGAATAGATCCATGATTCAGTGACAGCCAAACAGATACTGTTTTTTTGTTCAGAAGTTGAAAGACTTTTGCCGGCAGGTGTACGGCCCTATTAGTGTCTAGGGGATGCCTGTGTCCTGTGCCCCACACTTGTGAATGGGCACCTGGATTTAACCTAAGGAACAGTTGAGTTACTAGTTGATGGTTTGTAGGTATTTTCTTAGCAAGGGAAAAACTCATCAAATTGCCATTGACTGTTGCTTTAATTTACAGGTTTTTCGTTATAATCTTACTTGTTCTCACCACCATCTGGGTGCACATTGTTCATACGGCTCACAGTGAACGGCTGTTCGACTACACGCAGGCCGTTATGAGTTACCTGGTGCCACCCATTGCTGCCGTCTTCCTGCTTGCCATGTTTTGCAAGAGAGTCACTGAGCAGGTAGGTGGGGGTTGGCATGGGCACCGCAAGGCGTAGGGCTTGCCTCCGCATCAGCCGTCTTTGCCAGAGTTGCCCTGGGCGGGTCTCGGGTGCTGCAGGCATTCACACCACTGCGTCATTTGCTTTCTGAGAGCCGATTTCCTCCCCGGAAGATTTGGGCCATGCTCCCACTTACGCATATGTGGTAAAGGCAAGCTCTGATCCATTTTCCTCACTTTGCAATGTCACCCACTTTCAACTGTGCCAGGGACGAAGCAAAGCATGTGCGTGATCCTCCCTCACACACATCTGGCCATAGGAAAATATTCTTCTACTGCCTCCCAGCTTGGATGTGTCATGCCTAGAGATTCCATACTCACAGAGGGACATACAGTCGTGGGCTCCTTCCACCTTCCCTGCGGTGAGGACCTTCTCACCCAGCCATGCTTTAAATAAAGATCCCAATGAATGGTTATATCGTGCTTTCATAAGACTTTGAACACACAATTGCCAGAGAAGTTTTAATTATTATTTGAGTCATATTTTTACTTGTTTCACCTAACAACAACAAGTAGCCAGACCTTGTACAAGCTCTTGAGCACAGGGCCTGAAGTGCTGCATGATCTGGCCCCTTCCAACCTCTCAGCCCTTGCCCTTCCCATGCACAGCCCCTGCCCGCCCCCTGCTGATCTGCAGCTCGGATAGCCTAACACTCCGTGCCTTCTGTGGCCTCCCTTTGTTTGCATGGACTGTTTGCTTTGCTGGGAATCTTTTTTCCTTCTCCACCCAGCTGATGCTTCCCCCCAGGCTCATCTCAAGTGTTCAATCCTCTAGACCACCCTGCTAGTGCTCCCTGCTCCACCCACCTCTCCAGGACTCAGTTTAGTACCTATAATGTGTCGAGAGAGTGGCTGGGCCCCAGGATGCCCGAGCCTCTTCTCCTTACTGTGTCCTGGAAAGAGCACGGGCAAGAGGGGCAGGCAATCAGGGGAATCTGCCTCCCACTTGTGACACCGACCTTAAGATGTTGGGACCTACCACCAAGGAAAGCTGGGGGTCTGGGCAGTGGCTCTCCCGCTACCACTGATCCACGGTTACAAGTGTATTGTGGGTACCATCTTCATCCTAGAGAACCTCTCCAGGCCATCTCTCCCACCCTGTTTCAGACGGCACGCTCATCTGGCTTCTGCTGCCCTTCCTTTTCTAGATCTCTCCTTTCTACACGCCTCCTTCAGTAAACGGTTCCTGTTGATCATCCACCTAGCTTTCAGTTTGAGCTCTTTCTCCAAGATATTTGCCTACATACTGGAACCTCTGTCTCCTCCGACATCCACCCCCCATTCCTTCAAGATGAAGTCCTCACTCTTCGAGAGTGTACAGTATAGTTGCAGGAGACAGATGACACCCAGCAAACAGGCAGAGATTTCTGGTAGTGATGTAGTGCTGATGGAAAGATGAGAAAAGGTCATGGAGGGTGGCAGGGCAGGTGCTGGGGTGGGCTGCGGGGCATGGAGGACATTAGCCAGGGCGGTGGCAGACTTCTAAGAAAATGACCTTGAATTTGAACTCTAAAGGATGAGCTAAAAATATTAAGATCTATGGAGAGAACCAAGCAGAGAGAAGAACAAGTGCAAAGGCCTAAGCCAAGGGCAGAGTGGGCAGTGTCCACATGGAGGAGAAGGTCACACACAGTGGCCAAAGTGGAATGACCAAGGGGAGAGCGGCAGAGCCAGGCAGCGTCATTAGAAGCAGAATTTCAACTGGATTGTGATGGTGAGCCATGAGAAGCTATTGGAGAGTTTAAGCAGAGGCATGGCCTTCTCCAATACAGGCGTTGACGAGAGCGCTCTGGCTCCCATGGGGACATTGGGGAAGCAGGAGGCCAAGGAGGGAAACAACTTGTGTGGGAAAAGGTGGCAGTCTGGGATTCAGGCACTGGCCATGGAGAAGATGGGCGAGGCTGGATGCCAGATACTCTTTAGAGGTCGAGCCAGCTGGGTTTGCTGCTGGGGTGGTGGTAGGGCAGGATGGAAGGAAAAGGAGCAGGAATGATACTTGGGTGTTCAACCTGGGCGACCAGGGAGATGGAGGAGCCCCTGAGAGCGATGAGGAGGACTAGGGTCTTTTTTAGATACACCCCATTCGAGATAGCCGTTTATGATCTAACCTAAAAGTGTGTCCAGTGTTTCTGAAGTTCTCTGATTAATGTGAGAGAGAGTGCAAGTACCTCGGGTCTTTGTTCAGCCCAGGAAGGAATCTCCACACTGGTGCTCACACAATGCTCCTGCATGGTATTTGAAGCCCTTATTATGACCAGGTTAACTTTGAACTCAGTGAGGGAGGGGAGGCTGACAATGGTTTGCCTCATCACCCACCCTCCTCTCAGGTGACTCTCTCGGGGCTCCTCCTTCGGCAGGGTGCCTTCTGGGGGCTGATTGGTGGACTCCTGATTGGCTTCATTCGAATGGTGTCTGAGTTTGTCCAGGGACCCCAGACCTGCTCAGCAAACAGCAAGTGCCCTCCGATCATCTGTAGCGTGCACTACCTCTATTTTGCCATACTCCTCTTCTTAGTCAGCCTCTTCACCATGCTGGGGATCTCCTCATTCACAGACCCCATCCCGGATAAACACGTAAGTGCTGCTGTTAGGGTGTTCCGGGGCCAACCAACAGTCCCAGAGTCCCAGCGGGCAGTGACTTGGCTCTGCTGGCTTTGGACAAAAGTGGCTGAATTCCTGCATTCATTCTGAACGTGGGAGGGCCGGGGCCAGGCGTAGGGGTTGGATCAGATATAGGCAGATAACACAGAAAAGGACCTGCCTTAAAAGCAAAACTAGATTAAAAACCTTTTCAACAGTCCTCTGCCAATCAGGTATTTACTTATAAAGAGAAGTTTGGCTTTTAAAATACAAAATTTCCTTGGAAGTGTTAAGTTCCCTACCCTCAGTATGAATTCATGTAATCAGGTCAGTCCCAGCTGCCACCATCCAGAGGGAATTAAGCCAACAGGAAGAGGGAGGGAACAGTTATCGGCAGCTGCCTGTGACCAGCGTGGGGGTGGGTGCCTCTCAGCCCCTCCTGGCAGGGCTATTTCACACTTCCCAGCAGGCAGGTGTCAGTCACCCCAGTTGGAAAGCCTGGGCTCAGAACAGTTAAGTCCCTTGTCCAAGGTACCAAAATTAGTAAGTGACACATCTGCGCCCCAACCTGGCTCCGCCACACCACCTTCTGCAGCCCGGCCAGCAGGCTCCGCAGGACAGGGCCCTGGCTGAGCCAGACAGCGGCAGGAAGGTCCTGGCTGTCCAAAGCTTCTGGAGGAGCTCAGAAGGGAGAAGCATTTGGAATACTTACCTGCCTCTCTTGTGCCTTTGCCTGGGGTACAGGTAAAAGTCATGAACTTGGAAGGCAGCTTCAGGGTCCCCAGCTCACCTCTGGGCATTCCCTCTGGCCACACTCACTGCTACGTGGTTCCCATGAGATTCCTTCCCCTCCTGCACACAGAGCCCAGTTGGAAGAGGGAGAGAGTCAGTGGGTGGACAGCCAGGATTGTCGGGGGTGCAGGCCCACCACACCTCACCCCTGCATCCATGACAGTGGGGGACTTCCCTGCTCTGGCACCTTGAGAAGTTGAGGATGGTGGACTTAATGTCCTGCTGCTCAAGGCCTTAATTGTTTAGATTGTGTTCTTTTCTACCCTTCTCATACTCTCAGCGTTTTAGTTTTGTCTGCTGCTCAGACAACCAAGTACTTGTTGAGTGTTTTCCATCTGCCTAGCCTTGGCCAGGTGCTCAGGAGAACACAAAGTAGCCGCTGGCAGGGGCGGGGTGATGAAGAGGAAAGTCCACGTTTGTGGGTCAGTGCCAATGTCCAGGCACTGGGCCAGGCCCGCTGCTCGCCAAGGAGGCAGGACAGCAGGCGAGCCCAGGCTGTCCCAGTACACCCTGGACCTTGCCCATGGGGGCCTGATGGTGTGGTTGAGAAGGCAAATGTGCGCCTACAGCCTCATCAGGAAGCAGGTAAGGGCTAAATCCAGTCTCTGTCATGAACACAACGGAAGTTTAATTTCAACACTAATCCGACAGGTGGGCCTCAGGCAGGTCTTGGAGTGCGAGTGCGCATGCGCTGGCTAGCCAGGACCCTGCCCGACTCAGTCACATCCTGAGGGGGCACTGAGGTTCGTGTGTATCAGGCTAGTATAATGATGGATTAAAGTCTATTCTAGGATAGGTAGGCTTGGTGGAAGTGTTCGCTTAGCTGTGCTTCTGCTCACCCCAACCCTTGGGGGGGAAACAAAAGCAACAACAATTGGCTGGATTTTGTTACTTCCCACAGTTTCCATATATGTTTTCAGGAGAAGAACAAAATCACAGACCAGAGGGGAAGGGATGCTCCCTTTCTGCACCTACAAATGCCTTGTTGAGCTTGAGCAACTGAGCTCAGCCAAGGGGCCAGGTTAACCAGGTAAACCAGGTAAAGCCTCTTTGGGGCTGAGCTAGCGCTCTTCTCTGGCAGCCAGGAAAGAAAGCCTGGGTCTGCGTGGTCCCCTTCATCCGGCCAGAGGGCCTCCCCCAGTGGGAGGAGTAGACCAGGGGTGACAGGTGGCTACCCCCACCCGAAGGGCACAGGTTCCTGGACCCTCAGAACTGGAAGGAGCCCTGAGTGAGTTGCCTCCCAAGCCTTATCATACAGCTGAAGGACCCTGAGTCCCGGGCAGGTCGTGTCACCCTTTGCCAAGGCCACACAACCACACGGTAGCAGAGCCAAACCTGAAACCCGGGGTTCCCAAGTGCCATGCTTCCCCACCCCACGTTCCCTCAGTCTCATGTTGGAGTCTCAGGACCAGATCCCTTTTCATCCCATCAGGACCCCAGTGCCCACCTGCCAGCCATGCCACCAAGAGGCCTGTGTGACGGGGCCCTGAGTGGTCACATGCCCCTTCTCTCCCCCAGCTCCACCGGCTCTGTTGGAGTTTACGAAATAGCCAAGAGGAAAGGGTAGATCTGGATATGGAAGCACAAGAGAGGAGATACGCACTGCGAACACAGCCAGGTGAGGAGGAGGAGCCAGAGCCCTAGGTGGGGTCCTGTCCTGTGGGTGGGCGTGACCTGTGCTGCCACCCAACACCCCCTGCTCACCAGAAATGCTGTTCCAGGCAGAGGCCCTGTCTTCCATTTCTCTTACGATACCTTCAGGGGTTTGCAAGGCTGTTGAGGTAGCGATGCCTCTCCGACATTCATGGGGAGTGATCTGGGCTGGGGGGACCCACGTGGGAGACATCAGCAGATGCTCCGGGCCACCCCTGAAGTGCAGGGGGTGGGGGAAAGAAGGGGACTGGCACGAAGCGAGGGGACACTCCAGGCCATGAGGAGGAGCCAGCCAAGGGGCAGAAGATCGGAAGTGTTCAGTGACCAAGAAGCATTGTGGGGGCAGGTGATCAAGTCCGCTGAGGCAAATGCTGATGGGCGAAGAAAGCTTCCTGAAAAGTAGCTGCTGGGTTTAGCTGCACGGATCAGGTGCCTGGACACTAGCAATGTGGTGGAGCGGAGGGGAAGGGGGAAGGGGAGGCTTACACAGGGATTCAAATGGAGAGTGTTTCTCAGAAGGGAGGCAGGAGATGGTCTGTGAGGGTGGGAAGCAACCCCACCTAAGAAGGCACTTGGGGGAAACAGGCCCAAGCACAACCAGATCTCAGTCCAAGCAAGAAGAGGGAGAATGTTCCAGGCAGAGGCTTGGGCCGTGCAGGCCTGGTGGCCAGAGGAAGGGTTCAGCAGATGGGGTCAAAAAGGAGTCTTCAGGGCCACAGGGAGGGTGGCCTGGGCTGCTCGAGCCCTGACGCAAACAGGGATAAAGGTCTAAAGAGATTAGGCCTGAGTCTGGGGCAGAGAGTGGGGGGGTGGGGGCGCTGTGAGTTTGGGGGAGGGAAAAAGAGGGGGGTAAAGAGGCTGCGCAAGGAGAAGGCAGTGTTCTAGGGCCCCCCCTCCGCTCTCGCCAAGGAAGTTCAGAGCCCAGAGAGGCCTGGGCTCTCTCCAGACCTTGCAGAGGAGACCCCAGGGTTGGGTGGGCCCCTTGGACCTCTGCCAGGCCAGTGCAGGTCTGGGGGTGGCCTCTCTGAGCATGGCTACCTCGTGCACCTGGAGCATACAGGGCTCCCGGGGACAGTCTCTTCTCCAGCGGGGGGAAGCTGGTGCACGGGGTTCCTGCAGTGTGCCCGGTGCTGGTTCTTGGTGCACCTCCCAATCCCTCTTCGCCACCAGTCCACTGTCGTGGGCGGCTGATGATGACGGTGGCTAACATTCGTCACCCACTTTGGATGTGCCCGTCACTGTCGGAATTCTCCTCATGTGCGAGAAGTTCAATTGTTATTCTCACTTTAGAGATGGGGACACGGAGGCACTGAACGGTTAAGTGACTTGCCCCAGGGTCCTTGTGGCAGTCAGTGGCGGAGCTGGGATTTGAACACAGGCAGTCTGATTCCGGAGTGTGTGCTCTTGGCCTCTGGCTGATCCCACCTCCCATCACAGTGCTCTTAGACTGATGTCAAACGATCAGTTGCATTTCACATGAGCCACCTCTTTGGGCCTGGCAGCTGCACGCTGGTGTTATAACATGGGCACCTCAGAGCACGGGGCCGGAGTGTGCTGCTCAGGACTGCTCAGGACTGCTCAGCACCAATAGCAGATATTGCTGTCCCTGACTGGGGGTTCTCTGGCTGCAGCCACCCTCCCCTTGTAACAAGGGCTCCTCCATCTCCGGCTGATGGGCCCTATCATTCCCAGTACCCCGAAACCCTCAGAACGCAGTCGGCATGGAGGCTGCCCAGAGGGATAAGATGCAGAGCACGTCACAGCACACGCTGCTGGGCACCTGCTCTGTCTGAAACATGCGTGTCTTATCACGGAGGAAACCTTCCCCAGGCAGCGCTGGGTGCAGGGAGGGTGGGAGATGTGCCGGCGCTGGCCGTGGTGCTGACCGTGCCCGACCAGGCCCTGAGGAGCAGCCAGCGAGCTGTACCAACAGGAGCCAAGCTGAAGCCCCAGAGTTAGGTGTTTACACAGATTTGGCCTAGAAAAATTAGTGGAAACTTTCCTATAATTCCCACACTTTCCTCCTTTGCCTCCTGAAAAATGCTAGGGATTCCCCTTCAAGGGCCTGAAGAGCCTTATTTTGGGCCCAGCTTTAAGACATGCCTGCCTGGAGAAGACATTCCCTGAAACATTGCCAAGGAGGGCAGTGTCTCTTTCAATAAACCAGGAGATTTCTTCCATCCTCTGGAAAGTAGGGAGTGGGGAGGGGGATATCAGAGGAGCAGCCACTTGCCCCAGGCCTATGGAACTGTGTTTGGCTGTGTGCCCGAGGCGGAGAAGGGCGGGCATGCCAAAACAAACCTGGGAGAGCCCTCAACACTCTGCCACCCAGTTCAGGGGATCTGGGCCCAGCCAAAGGCTCTGCCAGTAGAAGGCAAGTATAGCTCCAGGCAGTCCCGCTCTGCCCCCACATGCACCCCTCGTCCCCTATCCCATTTTCCCAGATCTCTGAGGATGGTGGCAGGCTTTCCGTAGCAGGGCCTGAGGACTGGCCTTCATATTAGAGCAAAGCTGTCGGTCTTCCTGGTGGACGGACTCACCACTGAGATGGGATGCCCGCTCTCTTCCCCTGGGTCCCGGTCTGCACCTCCTGACCATTGCCTGTCCCCTCTGTCCCAGATGTATTCAAGGAGCCCCAGAGCTGCCTGTGGAAGGCCTTGGACGTGTTCTGTGGCCTGGAGCCAAAGCCAGGCCCCAGACTGGCTCCGGAAGAGGCAACCACGGAGAAGGTGCAGACACACGGGGCCCTGTCCGAAGAGCCCAAGCTCGGTGACACGTGGGAAGGGACACTGGAATCCCCATTCTGGAGAAGAGTCACCAACGTCAGCGGGTTGCTCTTGGTACTGGTCACAGTCCTGTGCCACGTCCTCTACCACTGAAGCCGCTGGGGCCCAGGGCCGTCTGGGAAGAGCAGGCAGACCGCTGCCTCTTCCAGACTCACTCACCTTTGAGGGGAAAAAGGGTGTGCTCCCGGGAGACCCATGTTTGTGGGACCAAGGATCACACTAGTGAAAGCAGTCCCTCGTTGTCCCTCACCAAGTGCCACCAGCTGCGGGGCATGTGTGCTGAGGGGACAGGGTGAAGTCCATTCCCGGTTGCAGAGACTATGCAAATGAGAACATCTGTTCCTTTACAAAATGAGTCATTTTCTCCAAATGACTCTACTGCATAAACACTGACTTTCACTTTAAATTGAATTTTGGCTTTTTAATCTCTGGATGTACTGGGGATTTTCACTGGTGTTTACTGTCACCATTTCTTTCCACACCAAACCTTCATTTGCCCTGTCCCCTCCTCCTTTTTCAATGTGTGCCCCTGCTGGCAAAGGTGCCATGCAGTGTAAGTGCCACCCCTGTGCTGAGCTTCCTACCCTCAGGTGTTGTGCCCACTGACAGCCACACAGGCCAGCTGGAGCCAAATCCACCTATGGACAGAAACGTGGGCTCCTGCTGGCCCGGAGGAGGGGCCTAGGCGATCTCTGCTTAGGGAACAGGCCCCACCCCCTCAGCACTGCCCGGCTGCTGCCAGCCTTGCCAAGCCCCTCCCAGTCCCTCCCAGTCTGCAAGCTATTGAGATGTTATTGGGGGTCGGGTCCAAGGGTTCGTTTCCCCTTCACTGTCAGACACAGGCTACTCCTGGGCAGTGTTTCTACAGGTCCCCCTCCTAATTCTTCTTGGACCAAAATAAATGATTTGTGTCCTTAGAAAAAGTTTTGAGTGCCTTGAAGTAATTTGGGAAGACCCACCGGCATCCCAAAAATCACTCTCTGAAGGCGCACTAACGTGCCCAGCTCCTCGTCCCTGATCTAATCCTTCAGCTGGGATTGTTTGTTGAGCAGCTATTATGTGCCAGAGGCTGCAAGGACAAGGAACAGCTGTGAACAGAGCACATGGCCTGTGGGGGAAACAGAATGAAACACCAGCGGAGCTTAGGTTCCCAAAGCAGGCAAGGTCTGCAGGTCAAGCCCCTCCCCACCCAAGTGGCTGCCAGCATTTTGACTGCTGTTTTCCTGCCTGGGCCAAGAACATTACCATATTCAAGCCACAAAACCATTAACTGCATTTCACAGGGAGGAGACCGAGGCTCGGCAGGGGTCCTGATAAATTATGGAGTGTGCCTGAGGCCTGAGCAGCCCTGTCTGACAACAAGCCAACGTGGTCCTCCACTCACACACTGCAGGAGTGCCCAGCAGGGAACCCTACCTAACCTGGGTGGGGGGTCAAGGAAAGCCTCCTATGACTGAAGAAGGAGGTCAGTTAGCTGGACAACAGAAGGGACAACCCGTGGAAAGACACAAGGCAAGAGTTCAAGGCATGTTTGAGGCTCCGATACACGGCCTGCGCAGAGGAAAAAACAATGAGAGAAGATGAGGACAAGGCAGGCAGGGGCCTGACCTGCAGGCTTTGTGTGCTTTGGAATCCTAAGTCCCTGAGAGCTTTGGAGCAGAAGTTACAGGGTCAGAATTGCTGGCTGCTGCAGAAAGATGAAAAGGGGATCAGGACACCCAGCAGAAGGCTGTTAGAGCAAGGGAGCAAGTTAGTGGCAGAAAACTGAAGAGGATGGTGTCAAGCGAAGCCATCTCTTAGAAGTAACAGGACTTTAGTGATTCGAATTCTGGAGAGAGGGGTCAGGGGTGACTCTCTGGCCTGAGCACATGGCGAGGCGCACACCGATCCCAAAGATCAGCCACGCTGGAGGAAGAGCAGGTGTAGGGGGAAAGAACAAGCACTGTTTGGGACATGCTGAGTTTGAGCTCCATGAAGATTCTAAAAAGGCATCGGCAAATGCCCTTTTCCGCATCTATTAAGATGATCATGCGGTTTCTGTCCTTGACTCTATTGATGTTACATTGATTCATTCCATGTGCTAAGCCACCTTGCATTCCTGGGGTAAACCCCAGTTGGTCATGGTGTGTAATGCTTTTTTAAAAAACTTTGTCTGCATTTGGTTTGCTAACATTTGGTTGAGTGTTGGTGTCTAGATTCATGAAGGGTACTGGTCTGTAGTTTCCTTTTCCTGTGAGGTCTTCGTCTAACTTGGACATCAGGGCAATATCAGCCTCATAGAATGAGTTGGGGAGTGTCTGGGGGGAATAGTTTGTGAAAGATTGGTAATTCTTCCCTGGAGACACTGAAGGGTAGATGTTAAGTTGGATAGAAGGGTCCAGAACCCATGAGAGAGGCTGGAGCTGGAGACCCAGAGCTGGAGGGAAGAAGGCAGCAGGCAGACGTAGCTAAGAAGGGAACCCAGTGGAGGAGGCCCATGTCAGGCAGATGAGGCTGTGCGGGAGAGTGGGAGGGGGGCCTAGAAGGCAGCGTGAGAAACAGCCCTGGTCATGGAGGGAAAGAGGGCTCCCCAGGAAACCAGGAGGGCGAGGCCAGAGCCTCGGGTGGGGACAGCAGCCCCCGGAAGGGAACACCTGTGCCCGGGCCGCTGCACACAGCGCAGGGCCTCGCAGCAAGGAGGACGGAGCTCTCATATCAGAGCCCTTGGATGAGGCGTTAGGGGTGGAGCCAGCCTGCTGGGGGCTGAGGTGAGATGGGGATCTGAGGAACTGGAGCCCCTGGAGCCCCCATTTTCCTTAAGGAAAAAAGGTTTCCCCTTAATGGGACCCTTTTTGAGAAAGAGGTTCAACCTGACCCCAGCTGGGCCTAGCCAGTCCTTTGCAGAACAAATACACCCTCTTGGAACTATTTGGGCTAACCCTCTAATTCCAGGGACACAGATCTCTCTGTGTTTCTTCTAGGAGAGTGAAGGCCGCAGTCCCTGAAAGGACAGCCAGCCAGCGCTCACTGGGGAATTCTGGGTCTGCTGACCACGCTTTCCCTAGGAGGAGCAGGCATACCGTGAGCCAGTGAGGTTCTGCCCCACAGGAAAAATGGCTGCTGGGTGCGGATGTAATGAGCAAGACCTTGTCTGAAACACGGAGCCTCAAGAAGTTCATGGGCAAAGAGTAAGCCTCTAGCTCAGCCCAGACAAATGAGTCCAGCCCCAGTCCTTCAGCTTCTCCAGCCAAGGTCAGAACTGGCTGGAGGTCAGTCATCCTGCAAGACCAGGCAAGGGTGTGTGTATGGGGGGGGGGGTGTTACGGGGTCCCCCGTGTATACCTGGATCCCCCCACCCCCTGCCAATTTCTCCTTGGGGGAGAAGCAAGGAGGGTGAAGGCAGAGGTGGAGGCAAACCAGACCCAGGCCAGGCTGACAGCAGGGGAGGGGGGATGGGGTGCAGTGGCCTCAGGCCTGCCTAGAGCTTACTTGGGTGACTTCCTGCCTTTAGAGGAGAGTGCAGCTGTTTGGAAGGAAGACCTTAAGGAGCATCCAGACCTGTCTGGACGGCTCAGCCCTGGAAGGGCCTCTTACAACTCACCCTCCTCCAGCAAGAGCACCCATGGGTGACACCTTTAATCTTCGTTCTTGCTACCCAGTGTGGGAAGGAGCAGCCCTGGCTGAGCAGGGCTGTGCCCAGGCATACCCCAAGGGCCTGGTCGCTCCAGCGTCTGGAGCTTCGGTGACGCCTAGTCCAGCTGTGTTTCTTCCTCCAACCCAAGTCCCTTCCCGCCACCTCTTGTCTTTGGAAGGCTCAGGCCTGCTCTCTGCTTTCTGAGAGGATTCTTGGCCCCAGCAGGGAGCAAAACTGCCTCCCGTGGGCTCTGTGTTCAGCCCATGCTGCCTCACCTGGCCACCTGTGACCTGGTCCTTCTGGGCTGGGTGTTTCCCCTTTGGCAGGAGAGGGAGAGAGAGAAATGTGACCATGTTCCATGAACATCAAGAGACACGCAGACCCAAGGGAAAGAAATCCGGCTCATTTATTCAGGCATGGACCTTATCAGGTCCGGCCTCAGAAGAGGCTCAGGGTTTCCACTCTATGACTTTGATGGCCACCTGGGCTGCCCGCTGCACAGCCTTGCTGCGATCCATCTCCAGGACACGGAAGATGGGCACTTGGACCTGCAGGAGCTTGCGGCCCTCGGGGGCCTCCGCCAGCATGGTGAGGGCCTTGATGGCATTCAGGCGTGCCTTTATCAAGTTCGAGCTCAGCAGGCTCAGGAGCGGGTGGATGGCTTCTGCATCCAGGGCCGCATACTTCCCTGTGGGTTACCAGCACCAGGTGTTCCCACGGGGGCCTCTGTCCCCCGCCCCAGTGCTCATCCCATGTCTGGCTTGCACGGCCTCGGGGAGGCACCACCTGCCACCAGGCTCCCTCCTTCAGCCCCATGCAGGCCTTTGCACCCCCTCTGCCTCCAGGCCAGGTCAGATCCCATCAACTCTGCCACCCCTGCCTCCTAACTGGCTTCTCGCCTTCTACCTGGTGCCCCCTCCGAAAGCCCGTCCTCACGAGGCAACATGAGTGGGCTCTTAAAAATTGATATCCAATCATTTACTTATGTGGCAAGCATTTCTTGAGCACCTACTGTGCACCAGACACAAAAAGACACAGAGTGCTTCCCTTCCCAGCACTTGTAGTCTATGGGGAGCACAGACATTAATGTGGAAAGTAGACACCCCTCCTTAATCCTTCACAGCCTCATCCTACCCCCTACTCTACCTCACCTGCTAAAAGATGTGGCTGTCCCCTGTCCCCAACCTTCCTGCCCTGAGTACTCCTCTCTTTGCCGCTGGGACCTATCCATCCACACCTTTGTCCTGCTGACTCCCACTGTCCCTTGGGTCAACATCCATGCCCCTCCCACGGGAGGCTTTGCCCCTGTTCCGTACCCAGTACCCTGTTCTGTACCCATGGGGGAGAGTAGCACTTCTCCCCCATATCACTCATCAATCTGTCCCTCCCACTAATTGTAGCACCAAGGCCGAGATGTCTGGGTCCCCACCACCCAGCACAGCTCCAGAGTGCCAGCTCCGGAAAGAGTGGCCCGACATCCCGAGGTTCCGCCGATGCCCGGGCCCCCAGGAGCCCTCTGGCCTCTAAGAGCTCCTGTGGGAGCCCTGGGTGGAGAGCCCCCCACACCCCACCCCACCCCTGCCCATTAGCCCTCATCCTCACTGCACAATCAAAGTGGGGCGGGGCAGACTCCAGGAAGGCCCCAACCTCCCCCACTCTGGAGTGTCTCAGATTCCACCACTGGGGTCAAGTGGGGAGTGGCTGGGAGGCCTCCACGCTGGGGTCTTTGCAGGACGCTGATTGAGAATCAGAGGCCCAGCAGTCCCCTGAGGAACGGCAAGAAAGCCTGGGATGTGGGGCTGGTGCAGGTGAAGGCGGGCCATGGGAAGGCTCAGACAGCCTTCAGAGGTCACCATGGGGGGATGGCCTGCCCTGGCCTCCAGGTGGGAGAACCAGCCCCAGTGCCTTCTGCCAGCCCAGGGTTTAGAGATGGCATGCAGAAGCCTGAGTGGCTGGAAGTCCCAGGTTGAGGACATAATCTTATACTCTGAGCACCACCCTCAGCCCCAATTAAGAAAAGTAATTTCAATCCAGAAATGCCATAGAAGCAAGGGGGGCCAACGTTTGCTTAGGCTATAGGGTAACCAAATCTCGAATGGCAAACTAATCAATCCCAGAATCAAGGCTCACAAGAGGCAGAGATGCCAGGCCCAGGGAGTAGCCTGGAGGGAAGGGTCAGTGATCCTGATGCGAGTGACCGAGGGACTGTGGCCAGGAAGAAGAGGGCAGGTGGAGCCCGGGACCCAAACTTGAAAGGACTTCAACAGCAGTCCGGATATTCTTTGGCAGGGCCGGAAGGGGGCGAGATGAGGAGTTCTGAAAAGCTGGCGAGGGTGGCCAGCGTGCAGGGAGGCTGCGGGGACCTTCTTCCTCCACATGTGAGCTCCAGCGCCCATGCAGGGGATACCTCCCACCTGGATACCCAGCCCGCCGGCTGCCTCACCTTCAGTGGTCACCGTGGCATACATGAGGGCCCCTGCCGCATTGGCCCGCACTTCCTCCACCGAGTCCTTCAGCAGGTGCACCAGGAGGGGGATGACATCATATTGACACACCTGTTTCTTGCCCTCCAGAGGGATGCTAGGCCAGAGAGGGGACAGCTATGTGGCTTTGCTTGTGGGTGGGAAGGGAGCGGAGCCCAGGAACCTGCCCCCCCCCCGGCCCCGCCACAGGAGGACAGTACAGAAAAGAAATTGTGGTGGGACCGTCCCTGGTTGTCCAGGCCCGCCCAGGGCCCAGGGTGCAGGGGAGCACCGCTGTGAGGTTTGGGCCTCATTCCTACACCCAGGAAACCCGGGGGCATGGCCTAGGGCCACAGAAAGTGAAACCACCCAGGAGCCAGCAGGTGATGGAGCTTTGTCCTAAGGTCTCATGGGAAGAAGAAACCAGACATGGAACAGGGAGACTCATTTTGTCTCCATCAGAGTCCCAGTGGCCAGGACGGGCTGAGCCACACGTACAGCAGCCACCCTCAAGTGAGGTGACGTTTTTGGTCACTGTTCATCCTGGCATTGTAGGAAGCTGTGAAAAGGAAAGCGGTGGACTTCCAAAAAGCTTCCCAAAGTGTGGGGAGGGGGGCAACACTGTCCGCAAAAGAACGGTTTCTTGAGCCAGGAAACACGGGCCCTACGGGAGAGCCACAGTGCACGTCCCTCCTGCAGCGAAGGACCCCGAGCTGCTCAGCTGAACCAGCCTTTCCCAAACTTTGCTGCCCGCAGGACTGTTGTGTTGGCAACACCCTTAACAATATCTTAAAAGACACAGGTTCTCTGTCCCAGTTGGGGAAGCACAGGTTGGCCAGCCGCTGGCTGACATTGCGAGGTTGCTGAGCTGTCAGACTCGCTGAGGCAAGAACAGGGTTTTCTTGCCTCAGCGCCCTGGACTCTGGCTGGGGAGTGGGGGGGCAGGGCTTTGTGGGGACGCTGCCCTGCGTACTGTGAGATGTGGAGCAGCGTCCCAGGTCTCTGCCCACTCTAGGCCAGGTGCTGCGTGTCTCCAGGGTGAGGCAAGTGGGGCGGCAAAGTCCCCCCTGCTGCAACTCCCAGACCTGCTGCAAGGCCAGGGGCAGCTTGGTGGTTACCATCCTTGTGCCTCAGTGCCTGGCCCAGGGCGGCCCACTCCCACCCTCCCTGCTCCGTCTGCCGGACTGGGCCTCACCTGACAGCAGTGAGTGTGGCGGCAGCTTTGGTGCGGATGTTTTCATTGTTACTGAGGAGCAGCTCCTTCAGGAAGGGCACCGCACGACTGGCCAGAGCCTCGTTGGCATCCTCCAGCAGGCAGGCCGCCAGGGTGTCCAGGAGGAGCTCCTGGATACTTTCGTGCTCTGTGTGCAGCTGCAACACCAGTGAGGGGATCAGGCCGCTATTGACAATGGCCAGGGCCCCTGCGGGAAAGGAAATGGCACTGAGGGTGGGCCTCCATGCTGGGTGTCACGCAGGGGCAGGCGGGGAGAGTCCTGAAGGGTCCTGCAGGAGGCTGGACAAGATAACTTGCGGAGGGACTGGGCAGCCGCAGGAGGCTGTGGGTAACAAGTGGGGATGGATGGGTAACCACCAAAGGACCCAGGAAGGTACCAGCCTGTGGTAGCCTGTGACTCAGGGGCTCAGCCCAAAAGAGGTGCTTAGCAGCTACCTCTTGGAGAGCACAGCCGCTCACCACTGGGGAACCCAGGCACACAAGGAGACCCCGTCCCTTCCATGCCCTGCACCACAGGGAAGCACTGGGTGGGGGACCAGCCAAGCTCCTCCTTCCCACCTGCAGCATCTCCAAGCTGCTACTAGACCAGTCTGGCTAGCCCCTGGAGACAGGAGGAAGAGCTTGAAGTGGAGTCCGAGGGGGAAGATTCAGAGCGAACAGGCCAGCATCTTATCCACCAAAGAGCTGTGTCCCCAAACAGAGGTGAAAGGAAATCCATAGATTCTGGTCAAGGGGTCTTGAAGGAGCCTGGTGCCCCAACGGCAGGGCTCTACATAGCACGGCTGGGGTGCCAGGCTGGGAGGAGCACAGCGGGGTGAGCCTCACTCATGCAGGGACGCCACCTCACTCCTTCCAGCCTCAGTCCCTCTGGGGTGGGGGGGTGTCGGTGTGTGGCTGCCCGGAAGAGAACCCAGAACCGTCCCAGATGGCCCCCCTCGGGGCCCAGTTCCTGTGCGCACAGAGCAGCACTCACGGGGAAGTGAGCAGGGCGCCGCCAGGGAGGGCAGCCCTTCCCTGTGGCACAAGGGCGGCCCTCGCTACCGCCCTGAAGCCCACCCTCTCCCCTGCCTGCTCATCAGCTCACACCACGGGCCCATGGAGAAGCCACCTATGGCCCCCACAGAGGTGGCCACCGGTAAACACCTTCCTCTTCCGCCCTCCCCAGCTAAACCCTCTAATTTACTCGAGAGAGACAAATAAACAGGTTAATTAGCCTAAAGGTCTCTAAGTGCCAATTAGCACCAGGGATTTCCTCTTTGAAGACATCACCCCTGTCTTTCTAACTCACTCTCAAAGGACATCAAATGGCAGCCCCAGGGTGAGAGGGGCAGAGCGAGAGGGGCGCAGAGGCCAGGCCCCAGGGCAGCGGGTCCAGCAGCTGCCCGTCACCCTGGCCCGCTTCTCACTGGGCCAATGGAGCAGCTCTTTGCTCTCAGGCCACTCACGACAGGAAAAGCAGTCTCCTATGGCTCAAGAGTACTACTGGGCTTTTTAAGATAAAATACACACAGATTTCAAAAAAAAAGAAAAAGAAAAAGAAAAGAAAACAGGTTGGACTCCTCAATGTACCCAGCAAATTAATCTCTCCACACCTGGCTTTCTCATTATTGAAAGGAGCCTGCCTTGTAGGGGGCTGTGCAGTGCCAATGGGGTAGCGGGTGGGGACATGCTCTGTGTAAGGGACTGTCACTCTATGCTCTGGACATCTGGGCCTAGTACAGCAAGAGTCTCCCAAATTCCAGCAACAATGAGTCCCAGCCAGAAGCAAGAGTCTGTGGGGCGGGGATGAGGGGGAAGGAGTGGAATAGCAAGACCAAAGCCATACAGTCCCTGCCCGGCAGGCGTGCCTGTCTCGGGTCCCCACGAGCCACCCCTCTAGCACACCCGAGCCTCTCTCCCTGCCAGCCCCCCTTTGCAGAAGGACCTCTGACAGGCGCACATGGGCCTCCTGGCCCTGCTCTGCCACCCCGAGCTCCCTACCTGCCCCAGGCATGGGTCCCTCTCAGCCACAGCCTAGATGGTGCCTTCCTGGCTCACAGTGCGGAGGTGACAACTTCCCTTTCCAAGAAGGATTTTGCTGGCTGATGGAGGGAGAGGGTTCCTAGCCAAGGGCACCTGAGCAAAGGCCTGGGGGTGAGGAATTTGCACATCGGCCAGTCAGGGCTTAATTGTGGCCCCCTTTGCCCTGGGGTCTGACCTTCCAGGGAAAGCTCAGGGAGAATGAGAGCTGCTGGAGCCACAGGCTGGGGCGGGATGAGAGGCTGCTCACAGGGAGGGGGTCGAAGTCAGAAAGTCAGTGTTGGATGTCACCACCGCAGCACCCCACCTTGATGAGGAAACAGAGCACCCAGAGAGGCAACTCGAGTGCCCGAGGCTGTGCGCGCAGCGGCCGGCACTGGGCCGGGGCCCTCAGGTCCCCGTGTTTTGCTCCTCAGGAATTTGACTTGGGCCTCTGCTCCTAGAAATGCTGAGCACCGGGACCCGGCTTCTTTTTGAGACAGAGGGAGAAGATTAAAAATAAAATGTGTGCCGGGTGTGCCTCTCTGCTCGTTCACTTTGCTTCTTTTCAGCTAAAAGGAGAGTCGCAGGCCTGGCTATTTATAACTAACCCAGATCTGCAATGGTTTGTTCAAGAGTGGATGTTGCGCGGGCTAGTGCACAGACCCCAAGAAGACAAACTTGACAGACCCCCGCCTGGCCCGCCATGGCCTGGGAATTGGCCAGCATGGGTTGGGAGAACCAGACAGACAGGGCACAGAGCCTGGTCGGCCAGGAGGGGACCATCGTCAGAGTTCCACAGACAGCAAGACACGCCCCGCCCCACCCTCGGGGAGTGGGAGCCTAGTGCGAGAGTCAGCCAGGACGAGCCGTTACGGCACAGGTAGACACAGGTGTAGATGAGGAATTCCAGGGTCCTGGGGGCTCTTGATATGCAGGAAGGAAGACCCAGGGCAGCTGGGCCGCACAGGGCGGAGGGGCAAAGGCACCAGCCACCAGTGTTTGGGAAGGGCCCTGACTCAGAACAGCTGGTGTGCCAGGATGGATTCGGTGGCTGAGGTGCCAGAAAGCTCCACCGGGATGGAGGGCCACAATGTCCATAGCCTGGTCCCCGACTTGGACTGTGGTTTGGTCATTTCCTCGGGGAGGAATTGACGCCACCTCCAGGGGCTACTCCTTGACCAGCTGTCCCTGCTGGGTTGGTGAGGTGCCGGATAGACTCAGTCACCAGGGCCCTAGTCCTCTTTCTACCACAGAGCCCCAGCTGTCACCTCTGGGTCTGTTGTCCCAGCCAGTGAGGACTCAGGACAGAGTGCTGGCCCCAGCCCTGGGGACCACACATCTATGCCTGGTGCAAAAAGCCACCGCAAACCATGGTGGGTTTAGCCTTATGTGGCCCCGACACCCTGGTCTCCTGGTGCAGTGACCCTCACCTGTGCCAGCCTTTGCTCACGGGGACACTTCTCTGTCCTCAGCTCACACAGCCCTGCTCGCAACAGCACATGGCACGGCTAACCGTATCTTCCTTCTCGACACTCCCTCCCCGTGACTCTGGGACACGCCACTCCCTGGTTTCCTGGCCACCTCTCCAACTGCTTAGTAAGCGCCAACCCTTCCTCCAGCCTCCCGTGGGGGCCCCCTCCTCTCCCACTCTGCCAGGACCAGCACCTTCTCTCTGTGGCTGCAGCTACCACATGTCATCTCCTGGCACATGCTGTCGCCCAGTGACCCCTCACCCCTACCCTGAACCTGGCCTGCTGCGCTGACTTCTCTGCTTCATTCTTGAGGGCTGACTAGCTGCTGCGTTGTTATTTGATTCTGCATATTAGGACAACACATGCTCTAGGAACGTGCCTCCTGCCAGCACGAAACAAAAACTACCTTCCTCCCTCTCTGATTCAAAAAGCTAACCCAAAACCTCCCAATCGATGTTTCTCTGCCTCTCTCTCTCTCCCCGTTTCCCTCTCTCTCTCATAAATATGTCCTTGGGTGAGGAATTTAAAAAAAAAAAAACACCTCTCTGGTGGGTCTTAGGCCAGTGTCCCCAGTTCTACACAAGAGCTGGCCTCCTGGTGTGACTGTTCTAGCCCAACAGAGCCTTGAGTTTTTGCACCTGCGCATGCTCACTGGCTCTAGCCATACGTGTCTTCTCTGGGTTCTTCCAGGCCTCATGCCCCTTCACGCCCATTGCCTTCCTCACCTTGGCACATGTTTCTATACTGCCCCCAGTCACCAGCCACTTCCACTCCTGTCATCCCAGTGCCCAGTGCTTCCCCTGCCACATGGCCCCAGAGCGCTGGTGGGTCGCCTCGAACAATTGGCAGGTTACATTCTGCTGACTGCCTGTGTCCTGCAGACAGGAGGGTCTAGCAGGCAGGGCTGGGTCTAAATCCTAGAACTGTGCCTACTGCGGAGGGAGTCGTCAGTAAGGACTGCTGTGTGAACGGTTACAATCATTGGTTGATACCGTGTGAACTCCCACTTCGAGGGGGCCACCAGGGTCAGGCAAGGGAGGTGGCAGCCAGCCCACTGAGGCCCCTCTTAGACCCCTCAGTGGGCTAGCTGCTGATCTCACACCTGCACTGCTGTGGAGGGTCATCTCACACCTGCTTCTAGGTTTGCCCCTTCAAGTAGGGGCCCCTGATCCCTGATCCTGCAACAGAATGTCCTCTCATTCATCTTTGAACATGTGCCAATGTGCATTCCTCCTCAGAGTCATCTTCTAGGGACAGTCTATTGGTGTCCCCTTTTGAGAGAAGAGAAAACTGAGGCTCAGCCAGATAAGCCACCCAAGGGTGCACAGGTAATAGCAGCAGAGCTGGGCCTGTGCTTCACCTGCAGTCCCCTCTCCCCTCTAACCCATCCTAGGGCAGGGCCTGTGTCACTGTCTTCCTGGTGTCGCAGCTGTTGGCCAGCATGGTCCTCTGGGCAGAGGCCCAGCCTGATCCAGCCTGGTGCTATGGAGGACATGCACACAGAGGATCCCTCAACTGCTGGCCACATTCCTTTGGCCCTCGTTGGCCACCTCCAGCTAGCACTGTGCCAGGTCTAGGTTCACCTCTGGATGCCGATCATCAACCTCTGTCCTGTCCCTGACAGCTTAGGCAGCCCCTTCACCGGCGGGCCACAACCCTGAGGGCAGGGAGTGCGGTGGTCTCCATCTCACAGGAGAGGGACCACACGCGAGAGGTCCTGGGACGATGTTGACATGCTACCATATCCAGCTGGCAGAGCCAAAGCCCTGTCCCTGTCTTCTGACCACAGACCTGGGCAGGGTCCAACGCCCCATCTACCTCTGCCAATGGTCAGCTCCAGTGCTTCTATGCCCATGAGCTGGGGTGCTCTTTGTAAGATGACCATGACAGTATAGAGTGATAGGGCCGGTCTTGGCTGGGAGCTTCTCCATTTTACCAGGGATGCTCTAGGATGTACAAAGCTTCAGGTTACAAGGATGGAGATGTCTTTTTAACCATAGCAGCAAGGGGGCTCCTGGCTCTGAGGCCCACAGATGGGCCCCCACTGAAATTTAAAACAGAATTTGGCAGACCACCCTTGGATGCATTTTGCTGAGCATCCCAAGCCTTCTAGGAGCTTCCTTCCCAAAGGCGTCAGTGGGACCCTGGACTTTACTAGACTGGCTCCCTCTCATCTCTCTGGTCTAGGGAGACAGCTCCCGGACCATTCTCCTCCACTCCCTCCCAAGGCAATCTTCCATGGCCAGGCTTTGCCAGGGACCCTGAAAGGGGCAGGGAGGAGGGCAAAGGATGACTAATGTCGATCCCATCGCTGCACAGACAAAACCGGTGTAAACCTTTAAGGTTTGCATAGCCCTTTCACACGTTCTTGTGGACTATCGCGACAATTCAGGGAAGCGAGTGCCACTAGCTCCACTTTACAAGATAGGCCCAAATAGGTCAGTCGGTTGCCCAAGGTCGAGGAGCTCAGAAAAGGCCAAGCTGAGTTTGATTTCACACCGAAGGAGGCGAGCGGGGACAAGGGCCATCCACCGCTTGGTCTCGGGATCTGGGAAAGGCGGTTCCACTGGATCAGCGCCCAAAGCTCAGAGTAGCGGGGTCCGGAGACGCCAGCACCCGTAGCGCGTGCCGGACTGCAGCGCGCGCTGAGCTGCGGCCCCGCCCATGCCCGCCGCCATTGGGCCTCGGACGCGTCGGTCGGCCACTTATACCCAATGGGCAGGGAGCCGGCGCTTGTGGCGGGGAGGTGGCGCCCGGCGCGTGGTCACCGGCGGGCGCGCAGCTCCCCCGCCCGCAGTTGGCCTGGCAACGCGCTGCGCTCGCGGCTCCGCCCCCTGCCGGCGGCGGCAGCGCGGGGCGGGTGGACCCGCGGGCGGCGGGGGGCGCGGGAGAGCGGGCGGAGGTAACCAGGGCGGCCGGAGTGTGTGCGCCGCCCGCGGTCCGGTCACGTCCCCGCGCGGGCGCCGCCGTCCGCATAGTGCGGAACGAAGGTGCCGCGGCCCTTGTTTGCCACCCCGCCAGCCCGCGCTGCCCGCGCCGCCCGGAGCAGCTCGGCGGATGCACGGTGCCGCGGCCCGGAGGTGAGTGAGTGGACCCCGCGGCCGGGGCGTGCAGCTGAGCCTCAGGGGGCCGGGGGGCGCGGCCAGCGGGTCTACCCCACCCCCACTCAGGGCCCCGCCCGGGCCTTTGTGCTGGGGATCCGCCCGAGCAGAGGGTGCCCGGCAGGGCGAAAGGGATGCCCGGCCGGGGCGTGGGGCGGCGAGGGTGGAGATGCCCGCGAGGTGTGCAGGGGGTGGCCGTGGGCCTGGCAGGTGCTGGGGAAGGGGCGCCGCCGGGCCAAGGAGCCAGCTGGAGGTGGAGGCTGCGGACCCAGGATGGTAGACAGCAGCTGCTGGAGATGCAGCGCGGCGCCCCCGACCCAGCAGTCGCTGGTGCGGAGCAGGGCCCGGCCGGGCGGCTTGCGGGAGCGGCGTTGAGGAAGGGTCTCCCTCTCCGGGGAGCGGAGAGGAGGCGATCAGGGCGGCGGGAGAGTCGACGCGTGGCCTTGGCTGAAACGGAGGAAAGGGCCCCGGAGGCCTGGGCCCGAGGACTGACGGCTCAGTTTTCGGTCACTGCTCTTGCAGCGAGCAGGTTGCTCCGAGGCATTTAGAGCAAGATGAGTATCGACCCACTGCGATTTTGATATGTTCCTGGCTCAATATTTTTTTGCCTTAAAAGGCGGTGGGGGTGATCAAAGGGAGGGGTGTGAGGGCCTCAGGGCTGGGGCTCGCGATCATGCCGGAGATTCAGGGGGACTCTGCCTTCAGGGCGGTGCTGAGCCTCTGGGTGATGGCAGGAATCCACCTAGGCCGAGAACTGGGGTTCTTTCTGTCTTACAAGGATGGAAAGGCAGTGCAAGAGCAGGGTTCCTTGGAGTCAGTGTGTGAGAATGGAGGGACCTGCCTGATAGGCGAAGTTGGCTGGGTTTGGGGAGGCAGCCCAGCCCCTGTCTGGCGTTTTCTGCCCAAGTGATTTCCCTGCTCTGGGGACCAAGCCCCGCTGCCTTGGCTCTGTCTGGAGGTGGCTCCTTGGCCAAATTCGATTAAACAAATATTTACTGAGCTTTTGTTCCCCCAGGGCTTGGAGCTGGGGTGGGAGTGGACTGGGCCTGCCCTCCAGGGACTGACTCACCACCCCACAGGGGAGCAATGTCTCTCTGTTCAGATAACCCAACCCTGAGTGTGGATGCGAGGTCTCAGGAGGGACCTCAGAGACATGGGACCTGAGACAGGACCCAATCTAGGGTCAGACAGGCCCGTGGGCAAAGTGATATTTGAACTGGAGCTTGAAGAACACAGGCACGGTTGGGGAGGGCATTGCGGAGGGGAGAAAATGGACCCAGACACCGAGATTGAGCTCGGGCAGTTGAGTGTGGCAAGAGCAAAGGGGGTGGTTGGCAAAGCATGGGAGGTGTGGCTGCAAAGGTGGGGGGGCGGCGAATAGGGGCCAAGGGACCTGGGGGAAGAACCCCCTTGCTTGTCAGCTGTGGCTCTTTCAGTGGAGGTTGCAGCCCTCTCATCTGTAAAAGGGAGCAAGTGTGTGTGACCCAGAAGCTGGGGCGGGCCTGGGAAGGAGCTTGAAAGGCTTGGGGGGACTCCTTGCAGCCTAGGACTGCCCTTCCAGGCACTTTATCCCTTGAACGAGGCCAAGGAACTAACTGTGTGACCAACCAACTGGCCCCCTTCTTAGCCAGGGTGGAGGATGATGTTCAGCTGTTGTCCCTTTGGGGTGCGGACATCAGGAAGCAGTAACTGTGGAGGCTTAGGATTCTCCACAAAAGGGCTGAGGGCGCGGGAGGGCCCGGCCACGCTCCTGCTCGGATGGAGTGGCGTGTCTTCAGCCATGAGACGCTGGTGCTTGGTTTCAAACTCCTCTCATGCTTTCCTCTAACGGACCTTGGTTTTCGGAGACAGGACGTGAATAAGACGTAGTCCCTCCCCCTCGAAGGCCGAGTCACCTTCTGCCGTAGATCTCCTTGCTTGCTTGCTTGCTTGCTTGCTCCCAGGGATGTTTTGCTCTCCCTCTGAAGAGGTTGTTTGTTACTCATCTGTGTTTCTTGATCCTCCCAGCCCCACCCCCAGACACACACCCACTTTCAGCTTTTGGGTGAGGCCCAGGTTGCTGCAGCAAGAGCAGGCAGCCCACCTACCCTCATGGAGGTGCTCTACTCTGTGCCTGGTGCCCTCCCTGTTCCGGGGGCCTGCCATGGACTCTAAATTTGGGACACAGGGAATAAATTCCTCCCTCTGTTCCAGCCGCTCATCTCTTCTGTTTCCTGGAGTCCGGCAGGAAAAGTGCCTTGGTCTGGATCTCAGGAGCTTCTAGGGCAATCCCAGGGACTCTGGGTAACCAGGTGGACTTGGTAAGGCTGCCCAGTGCCCCTGCAGAGAGGCTGGTGGCATGGAGCACTGGATAGCAGGGAGGCTGGCCTCCGACTCAGGGCGTGGCCTCCCCGTGGTTGTCTTGTGTGTGCATGCGCTGACAGTGCGCTGGGCCTTCCTCCCCTGGACGTGAGGATTTGCAGCCCTGCACTGCCCCGTGCTAGCCCTCAGGAGATCGCCACCACTGCGCAGCCGGGGGGGCATTCTTCCCGTGGCTGGCCAGGGTGGGGCTCACAGGAACTCTGAAGGAGACTGATTAGCACACTGCTCTCCCACAGCCCCCAGGAAGGAAACCTCGGGGGTGACCAAGTCCCCAGAGGCAGGCCTTCGAGCACCATGGTTGGCAGGAAGGAGGGCGAAGAGAAATGGACAGGCATTGAGGCAGATGCTGTATCAGCCCCAGGCAGGAACATGAAGTGGTGGCCTGACACAGTTTGTGCAGACTGGGGAGGGGAGAGGGCCGGACCCCAAGTAAGGCACCAGAAGGCCTGGCTCAGGACCTGGTCATACTGCCCCCTGGCCCAGCCCCGTTCTGTTGGAGCCACCTTGTCCTCAGAGCCAAAAGTTCCTACGTGGGTCCTCCTACCCTCACATCTGGCTCTCGTGAGCTCACAGGGACTGCCTGACGGGTCCAGAGCACACGGGTAGAGACATCAGCCCTGCGTACGGAGCCAGAGAAAAACGGAACTTCACACACTTGGTTCATTCAGTTGTTCCTTTGGCTAATATTTACCAGCACCTGCCGAGTGCTAGGCACTATGCCAGGCACAGGGATACGGCAGGGAACAGAGCAGACCAGTGTCCGCTCTTGTGGTGCTCACATCAGACGGGGGGAGGCCGGCACGACGGCTGTGTAACTGAATGCCAGGTAGGATAGGTGCTGCGGGAGGGAGGGAGGGATCTCTGGTGGAGAGACCGTGTTGGCGCAGTGCCATGGCAGAACCATGGGCGAGCCAAGTGGCTGACGGAGAAGAGCACCAGGAAGGGGATGGCGGGTGTGAATGCACCGAGGCCAAACAGTTCTGCTGGAGGACCCACCAGAAGTCCAAGTGTCTGGAGCTCAGTAGAGGGCTGTGCAGGGGTGGGGCGCTATGGAGCATGTCAGGTGGGGCTCTGCAGGCCCCGCTGAAGCTGGAGCCCAGGGCAAGTTTGGATCAGAGAGTCAAGCTAATTACACTTTTGAAAGACCTGTCTGGCTGATGGGCACGGAGGTCAGACCAGAAGGCTGTCAGGGGAGGTTGCGGCACTGGGGGGAGGAGGCTGCTGACCCAGTGGGGTGGGAGCAGGAGAGGCAGCGAGAGGCGGTCTGCTGGAGAAGAGGGGGAGAGAAGAGCTCTGGGAGGTCGGGGTTGGCACTGGCTGAGAAGGAAGATGTGGACTCATCCGTGCAAGGCAAGGAACTAGGAGTTGGGGGGAGAGCCCCGGCGGGGTGTGGGTGCACGTGGCAGTCAGGGGGAGAACAAGTCTGGGGACAGAAACCCGGAGTCTTTGGCATCAAGTGTGTGGAAAGCCAGGGACCAGCTGAGGTCACTTGGGGATCGAGGGTAGGGGGGACCAGGAGAGCTGAGCCGGGCCTCGGGGCCTCCCCCACCCAAAGTTTGAGCTGAGAAGGTTATCCAGAAAAGACTGAGAAGGACTGACGAGCGAGAGAGGCAGGAACACAGTCGAGGTGGCCACTCAAGATGTATGTACTCCCGGGAGGGTGGGTCCCCTGCAGCGGACACTGTGGTAGACCTGGGGTACGCAGGGACTACGTAATGGGGGCCAGACAAGCTACGTAATTTGTAGGGCCCTTGTTCAGAATGATTGAGCATTTGAAGGCAGTGACCGCAGAGCATTGCACCGGGTGTGAGGCCCTCTGTGACTGCCCGTGCTCATGCCTATGAAGCCTGGTTGGTAGTGGCTGCAAGGACTGAGCCGCTGGCCCACCCCCTCCCCCTGCTTCTGCCTCCCTCGGTCAGGTGGGCTGTGTGTAGCACCTGAGCCACAGGGGTGAGTCAGAGCCACCCTGCAAGCCTCACCCTGGCCTCCAAAGGCGGCTTCTTCCCCCTCTGTCCCGAGACCCCCAGTGGCCTCTGCCGGGAGGCACAGCTCAAGAGTTGAGGGACATCGAGTCCCATCGTCAGGACCTGGACGAGCGCAGTGGGCAGCTTCGCACAGCAATGGCTTCCTTGGGTTCATCTCTTTTCCAAAGGAGCCTGCTACATCACAGAGTTTTGAGTTATTTGGTTCTAAATTAAGGTATAACTCTCTTAGAGACATCCCTGGAGAATCCATCCAAAAGTGTTAAGAAGCGAGACTGAAAAATCACGGCGCGGGGAGGGGCCTCACAAACCCTGCCGGCCCGCGTTCCCTCAGGAGCCTCCAGCCAGCAATCACCCGCCTTCCTGAGGGCCTGTCCCAGCGGTGCAGGTGGTGGTCAGAGCGGTGCAGGTGGTGGTCAGAGCGGGCCTTTTGGGGAGAGACCCTGTGCCGCTGACCACCCTGCCCCCGCCCTGGGAGGGAAAGCTGTTGGTCGGGGTTCCCTGGGTGGGATGGGGGGGCTGACGCCTTCACCCAGGCCTGCGTCTGTGAGTCAGGGAGGTCACGGTCTGTCGTGGAGGACAGAGGACTGGGTGTGCGCCTTTTCCCCAGAGCCCAAATGCAAATCCAGGCCTTTGCAGGGAGGCAGGAGAAGCTGCTGCTCTGGACTGCGGAGGGCAAATGCCTCCGGGTGCGGCGGGGAGGGGGCAGGGGGGGGGCAGAAACTCCCATTATCTTCCCAAAGCCAGCTCTGCCAAGAAGGGGCCTATTTTTACCTCGGTGTCCTCCTCACAGTTACGAAGACTGAGACTTGGGAGATGGGTGGCTTTCCTGAGTGGGTGACTGACTGGGCTCCAGGGAAGGCGTCCAGAACCCTGAGGGCTCGCTTTCCAGCAGCCCGGGGCGCCCGCCTTGCTACAGGTGGCCCGCTCCGCCGGCCTGATGGTCACCGGGACGGGTAGGCCAGGAGGGTTAGCCGGCCCGCTCTCAGGGCCTGGCCCTGCCTTGGGCTGCCACAGCCCTCAGTCTTTTCACTGGGGGGACCAGCCTGAGCCTCGAAGCTGCCCTTCTCACCAGCAGTTCTCAGACAGGGCACACCCACATCCTCCGGGGTCCGGGATGAGGGTCCCGGCCTTCTGATTTTGTTTTCATCCCGAGGTCCATCCAGGCCCTCCATCTAGAACAGCACCCGTGTCCCCACCCAAATGTACCCTGTACTCCTTCCAGCCTCTATTTTCCCCCTCTAGCACTCATCCCACTGTGATCCACCACCTGTCTTACTCATCTGTGTAGGTTCCCTCCGCCCCCACCCCCGCCCTGCCCTCGGACCTGAACGTAAGCTCTGCGAGGTCAGGACCTTCGTTTGCTGTTCACCACAGAGAATCTGGCCCGAGCGCCTAGCCCAGCCTGCAGCAGGGCCCCAGGAAATGGCTTCCGAAGGGGGGTGCACACTGGCAAGTAGACAGGCCCAGTGTCACCTGTTGAGCCACTTTCGCTCGGAGGGCTGGGCTTGCCAGCTCAACCCTCTTCTCCTGAGACGTTATGCCTTTGGGTCCCAAGAGGTATGTCTTTGGGTCTAAGCGTTGGCCAGTGAATGCAAACCACCCACGTTGGCCATCACTGGTTAGGTGTGGTCAGGCCTCACTGCGGTTCACCCAGGAGCCAGAGGCTGCTGGGCTCCCCAGTTTCTCACACTGCCACACAGGCCCAGGTCCCCACCGCTCAGAATCAGATACCTTGGGCTGACACCCGGCCCCTCAGTGACATGGAATGAATAGGTGGGGCCTTGGTCAACCTTAGGGGACCACATAGTCACGATGTACGAAGGTGTGTCCCAGGAGACTATCCTGAGAGGGCAAGGCACGATCCTGGCGGTAAGAGAGGGACATGGTGCCCACGGGAGGTGGAATGGCCTTTCCAGACAGCCCCTGTGCCCAAGGCCAGCTCAGTGCAGGGGAAAGGGCACTGGGCAGGGTTGGGAGACCCGGATCCTAGCTGCGGCCCTGCCTGTGATGCTGATGCTGGTGAATCGTCTTCACTTGCTCCACCTTAGTGTCCTCCACTTTACATTGGGCCGGTCAAAGGCACAGATAGTTTTTATTTCTTATACTAACTCTGGAGTGGCTGCACAGTGTTGAGAAGGATTCCGAGGCTGCATCGTGGCTCGGAAGGAGAGCAGCTGTGGTGGACGAGTGATGCCTGCAGCCGGTACGGAGGCCCGGCGTGCTTGCCGGGGGCTGGCCCACCCCTCCCAGCCTGCCCTCACTCTTGCCCAGCAGCTTCAGCTCATCCTTCCTCTCTCTGAATGTGGCCCTTCCTTCTGGACACGCGCCCTGATCCCAGACTAGGGGAGGACTCGCCCTCCTCTGCAGTGCTTCCCCAGCAGTGTCGTGAGCATTATGGCAGCTTGGGCCGTTGGCAAATGTCTCTTCCCACGATGGCCTCTCTCTCTGCCCTGAACGAATGCGTGCACCTCACACTAAGCTCTGCTCAAGCACAGAGACACCCGCCTGGAACTGGGAGACCAGACAACCACAGAAACATGTAACATGTATGGTTTGGGTTCTAAGCGTTAGGGGAGTGAGGACGGCACGGGAGGAGGGGCTGTGAGCAGGGCAGGGTGGTGGGGAGGTGACCGGGCCACGGAAGGGGTGGTCTCCACGTGATGAACCTCTCTCTGAAGCCATCCACCTCTGTGCTCAGGTCCTGGCCCGTGTGCCTTTCCCCTTGCCCTGCCCACCTCTTCGTGGCCCATCCTCTGACCTCAGCTGCCCCAGCTATGGGTGGCCTCTGGCCTGTCCAGCCGATCCCCTCGTGCTTCCTTGTGGCCCCATGAAGTGACCGCCACCACCCCTGCTGGCGCATGTGGGCTCAGTGGCCCTGTCCCTGAGCTGGGCCTTGCTCTAACGTGGTCGCCCCCTCACCCACCCTGCTGCCTCTGATATGCTGTGCAAACATATTTCCCGATGAAATGCTGGGAAGAAAAATAGAGTGTTGCCTCCATTATCCAATTTCTGATTAATCAAACTCTCTTTGTCCTCAGCCAAAATCTATTCATTTCCCTTAAACACTGGGCCAGTGCCAAGCATTGATTTCCTCTACGATAACACCATGCACGCAGGCACACGCACACACAGCCCCAGCCCCGCCCTGCCCTGCAGCAGGGAGGAGGGCACCGGAGCCCTGACAGGGCCGTCCTGGTGACCTCAACACCGCCCGCCTCCTCCAGGAAGCCCCACGGCCGCTCTCTGCCCACCACCCTTGCTGCAGCTCCTGGAGTTGCGTGGCCGGTCTTGGTCCCTGTGTGGCCTCAGTCTCCAGAGGTTTTAGCCTTCTCTTGCTGGCTATTCTGGGGGTCTCCTGGGGCAGGGCAAGAGATGGAGGACCGGAGTGCAGAATGGACGGGGAGGGTGTGAAAGGTGCAGCCACTGTGGCTGCTGAGGACTGGAGCAGAAGGGCTCTGGGTGGGCCAGTGGCATAGGAAAGCTGGGGCTGGGCAGGGAGGGTGAGGGCCGGGGCTTGTGAGCGGGCCTTGGGTGGGAGTAGTGGCATGCTTTCAGTGACAACAGAAGCCCAGCCCTAATGGGTTTCCCAGATGAAGGAGCATTCTGAGCTGGGGCTCCGAGGCAGGGCGATGTCTGGGTCTGCCCCAGCGAGGCGGGAGGCAGCCGCACATCTACCATGTCCATTTGGGGGAGGCTGAGGGCCTTTCTAAAAGACTTCCCGGAAGTCTCAGCTGTCTTCTCCCTGCACCGAGTTGGCCCCTCCTGCCAGGTCCTTCCGGGCCCATGGGACACAGCAGTGACAGATCAACAGCCCCTGCCCTGTGGAGCTGGCATTCTGTGAGCACGAGGGGGGTGGTCAGCACAAACATGTTACGCAGCATGTTGGAAAGCAGTGACGCTGGAGGTATGGCATGCGGGGAGTTGTAAATAGGATGGGCGGGGAGGCGTGGCTCTCTGGACGGAGTGTTCCTCCCAGAGGAACAGCCAGTGCAAAGGCCCTGAGGTGAGAGCAGGCATGGACTCAGGGGACAGCAAGAGAGCCCCTGCAGCAGGAGTGGAGAGCAGAGGGCGCATGGGGGGAGGGGTGTCAGAGTCAGGGGCCCGTCACGGAGCCCTGGGGGACTGTAGCTCCAAACTGAAAGGGTAAGCAAGCTGTCAGAAGGTTCTGAGCACAAGAGGGGTGCTCCGCCTTATATTTTTATAAGGCTCCCTGGCTGCTGGGGGGAGCACAGTGCAGGAACTGCGATGGAGCAGGAAGGCTTTCGAGAGCACGGCGGTAATCCAGATTGGGGGTGGGTGGGGGTCAGGGTGAGTGGTTGGATTTGGACACAGGGCTCCTCTGGCCTGAGACACTGGCCTTTCTGAGAAAGGAGGTGGGGAGGGGGCAGAGGGCTGGTACGCTGGGCATGCGGTAGACAATGCCAGTGTCCTCAGATACCCTTACCTGCTGGCGCACAACTCCCCCACAGTCACTGCTGTCTGCTCACAGGCTGCTCCACCCCCGACACAACTGCCCTGGGCCCTCAGAGCCCCCTCTCCTGGAAATGCCTGGGAGGCCCTGTCCTTCCAAGGTGGACATGTGGATTTCATTCATGCTCCAGAGCACCCACGGGATCAGGCCAAGGGAAAGAGTGGCTGAGACCACACCTTTGCCTGGTTCCCTTCCTGGCCCTGCCCACTAGGTCTCTCTCTTCTGGACCTGCTTCCTCAACCATTCAGGTGCCCAGGAATCTCCAGCTCGGGCTGTCCTTCTCGAGAACCCCATCAGGACAGGGTCAGAGGCAGGTGTAGGCTGGGAGATTCCTGAGGACAGCCTGTGGGGATGGGAGGACCAGTGCCAGCCACCGAGAGTGGCCTGGAGCAGCTTCCGATGCAGGGCCCCAGGCCGCCAGAAGACCCATGTTGCCTGACAACACGCTCATCCCTGGGCCCTTCCTCAGGCCTGGGGGCAGGCCAGGCGCAGGCACTTCTCTTTGAACCACACCAGCCTAGAGACTCAGCTTCCCCAGCCTGTAGGCTGCGTAAGTAAAGAAGGCTTGGGTAACAGGCTGTGGGGAGAAGCATGGATGAAAAAGTACCCGATGGGAAATGATGCTCACCTTCCAGGTGGGAAAGACAAAAAGGAGCTGCTGGGGGGCAGGAGGGGCTCAGGGAAGGAGCCAGGCACTTGACTGGCCCCACAGAGTCCTCACCAGGGAGGGTATGGCAGCAGGTAGCCACCATGAGGAGATGGGATGCCGTGCTCAGAGGCAGGGGACAGGAAACGGCAAGGCAGCGGAGACCCAGCATGGTTAAATGGGAATTCCCACTCAGCCCGGGGGCCCGACTGATTGCCACTAGGTACCTTCAGTACAGAAACTGGGGAACCTGGTTCTCCCCTAGGCAGGGCCCCTCCACTTGGACCTCAATGAAGGCTGCACCACCTGTGTAGTGGTGCCTCCTTCCCCTGGTAGGTGGAACCTCTCTAGTTTTATTTACTTATTCACTCCTGGCCTGATTTCCCTGAGTCAGTGTTCCTCAGACGATGCTATCACATCTCCCCTGCTCAGCCTTGGTGGCTGTGGGCACGTGGTTGAGGGTGTCCTGAGCCACGGGACTCTGTGGGGCCACAGGGCAGAGCCTCCCTGGTCATCTTTAACAACACCCCAAGCTGAGAGGCTGCCTCGCTGAGGCGGAACCACCTGTTAGGACCGGTCTGCAGTCGGGACACTGCACACTAACCCTGGTCCTTCTCCCATCTGCTTCAACTCTGGCTCCAGAACAAGGAGGGGAAAGAAGAAGTAGGGCTTCTTAAGGGGAGACCTGTTGTGGGTTTGCTAGTACCAGGCCAGTCAGGCTGGTTGCAGGGCCAAGATCAACTAACCCAATGGCCAGGGCCCTGGTGGCTATGGGGTGGCTGCAGAGAGCCCACAGACACAGAGTCATGTGTCCCCAGGTCCCTCTCCTGGCACGCAGTCAGGAGTGACTTGCATATGCACATCTACCATTTTTTCTCCCAACATTAGCAGAACTTGTGATAAATGAAATGCAAAGTTATTTAAAAGCCTTACAGGGACTTCTGGTCAAGATGGAGGCATACATACACATGTTTCACCTCCTTGCGCAACCCCAAGAGTTACAACGAAGCCTCAAAACAACACCCAGAACTGTCAGAAAATTGACTTGTATGGTAGTTCGACAACCAAGGATTTAAAGAAGCCACATTCATCCAGATGGGTAGGAGAGGTGGAGTCACAGAGATGGGCGGAGAGGTGAGGAGCCGTGGTGTGGTGCAAAGAGGCAGTGGTGGAATGGTGGATAAAAATCTGGAGGAATACCTTGGGAGAGTGATCCCAGCCTCAGGCCAGACTGCATAGCCTAGGGTTCCAGAGTCACAAAGATAAATCCCCATAACTTCTGGCTTTAAAAACCAGTGGTGGCTGGGGCAGCAGAAGAAACTGCCAGATTTTCAGGAGAGTCCATTTAAAGGGCCTGCACAGACTTAGAACGTACGCAAGCCCACCCACTCTGGGATTCACCACCAGGGCAATAGCTGGAAGGGTTCCAGTCACGTACGGGAAGTGGATGAAGTGGCTGTAAACAGGGTAAGTGCCAGGCAAGCCTCCAAGAGCCAGGCAGAGGCATTGTCCCATCTCCAAGCCCTCGCCCCACACAGAGCCACAAAGTGATGAAGCGGGTTGCCCCACCCTGGTGATTACCTAAGGTTCTGTCCCGTATAACTTAACAGGTGTGCTATGACAGGGAATCAAAGCAGTTTTACCTAATACACAGAAACAAACACTGGGAGGCTGCCAAAGTGAGGAGACAACAAAATATAGCCCAAATGAAAGAACAGAACAAAACCCCAGAAAAAGAACTGAACGAAATGGAGATAGCCAACTTATCAGATGCAGAGTTCAAACACTGGTGATCAGGATGCTCAAAAAATTCATTGAGTATGGCAAGAACATAAAGGAACAAATGAAGGTTACATTAAGTGAAATAAAGAAAAATCCACAGGGGATCAACAGAGAAGGGAAGGGAGTGGAATTCAAATCCACAATTTGGAACAGAAGGAAGAAACAAGAATTGAAAAAAAAACAAAGATAGTATAAGAAGCATCTGGGACATCTCCAAATGTGCCAACATCTGAATCATAGGGATGGCAGAAGGAGAAGAGGAAGAGCAAGAAATTGAAAACTTGTTTGAAAAAATAATGAAAGAAAGCTTCCCTAGTATGGTGAAGGAAATAGACATACAAGTCCAGGGAGCACAGAGAGTTACAAACAAGATGCACCCAAAGAGAACCACACCAAGACACATCACAATTAAAATGTCAAAGGTTAAAGATAAAGAGAATCTTAAAAGCAGCAAGAGAAAAGCAGAGTTACCTACAAAGGAGTGCCCATAAGACCGTCAGCTGATTTCTCAAACTTTGCAGGCAAGAAGGGGCTGGAAAGAAGTATTCAAAGTGATGAAAAGCAAGGACCTACAGCCTAGATTACTGTATCCAGCAAAGCTATCATTTAGAGTGGAAGGGCAGATAAAGTGTTTCCCAGACAAGGTCAAGTTAAAGCAGTTCATCATCACCAAGCCCTTATTATAGGACATGTTAAAGGGACTTACTTAAGGAAAAGAAGATCAAAACTATGAACATTAAAATGACAACAAATTCACAACTGTCAACAACTGAATCTCAAAACAAACTAAGCAAACAACCAGAACAGGAACAGAATCATAGGTATGGAAATCGTTTAGAGGGTTATCAGCTGAGAGGGGAAGGGGGAGAACAGGGGAAACCGTGCAGGGAGTAAGAAGCATAAATGGTAGGTACAAAATAGACGGGGGTGTTAAAAATGGTATAGGAAATGGAGAAGCCAAAGAACTTACATACATGACCCATGGACACAAACTAAGCAGGGGAGATTGCTGGAGGGAACGGGGTACTGGGCAGAGAGGGGCAAAGGGGGGGAAATAGGGACAACTGTAATAGCATAATCAATAAAATATCCTTTTTCTAAAACCCTTACAGAACTCTTGGTGCTCAGAAACCCCTTCCCCCGTCCCCAGTGCTCGCCGGGGCAGTGGTCACTCCTCGTTCTCACGGTGGGGCACGCTGGCTACGGCCCCTGCAGGCTGCGTGTGCCGGCACAACAGGCACCCATGCCGCCCTCCCCTTTGTGGGTCTGTCCCAGACCTGTGTGTGTGCGTTGCGCTTGTCATTGTGATTGTGTCCTTGACTGTCCTGTAAATGGGTGACACGTGCATGTAGCAAGGGCTTCCATGGAAATCCAGAAGATGCCCTGAAAAACCCTGGTGAAAGTAGAGGCTAGGTTGGTGTGGGCAAGCCAACTGTCAGGTTAGGGACGGGGAGCTGTGACAGCTAGGATTCGGGTCCTGGTTACTTTGCCACCTCACACCTGTAGGGAACGGCAACTGGCCGGCGCACCTGGCGGGCTGTGGTTTAAACAGAGCAGGGATAGCCTGCTCCAAAAATTGGCAGATGCATGGATGTTTACCTGTTTTAGGTTAAAATATGTTTAAAGTACGTATTATATCGTTTCTGATGACTCTCTGCTTTAAGTGACTTTTCAATATGCCAACCAGCCAGCAGTCCCAACTTTGGTGCCCAACTTTCAGTCACTAAGGAATCTTGGACACGAATCTGTAATCACAGCGGCATCTGCAGGGCTTCAATTTTTCCTTTTACCATCAGAACAGGGAGGGGGGGCCCTCTCTCTGAAAAGGCTGTAAAGCAGGCTCTGCCGCAGACCAGGGTGGAGGAGAGGATGTGCACCCAGTCGGGCCAGCCTGGAACCCCCTTCCTCAGGACTGCCCGAGGGGCCCCTTGCAGGGAGTGTGCGAGTGCGGGGTTTCCTGGCGTGAGGACACCTGGGCGCAGGCCTGAGGACCAGGACAAGCCGGTTTCCTGAGCGGGAGCTCACTGGGCTCCCAGCCGGGGGTGCCCCGGGAGTTGCACAGTCCATGCTGCTCCGCTGCCCCCAAGGATCCCGTGTCATTTTCAGTGGGATGTGGAGTGGTCCAGATAGCGCTTCCAGCGGGGCGGGAGCTGGCTGGGAGGGGAGGGATGAGAGGGCTGCCAGGAATGGTAGGAGGGGGACAGGCGGGGTGGGCAGGAGGAAGGCTCCAGAGGACCCTCGCCATTTAGTGAGAATGAGAAGGTGGGAGCAGGAACCGTAAGCTGCGGGCAGAGTGACAAAAGTACAAAGTGCCACACACTTCCGAGTCCTTGGGGAGCTTGCCTGCCACTCGGGGAGGAGGGTGAGATGTACTGGGGCGTTTGGGGGAGGGAAAGGCACAGGCAGAAGGGTCGCAGGGCCCCAGGCGTGGCAGGAGAGTGGTCCGTGAGTGGGCAGAGGCCCCCTGAGGGGCCTGGGGAGAGCCTCAGCAAACCTCAGCCACAGGCCTGGGCAAGGGCACACGAGGCAGCACGCCAAAGGCGTGCCGGGGAAGCCTGGGAGCTGTGCACCGATGTTTTCGGTGTTCATCCACCTGCTCTGCACGTCTTTTAAAGAGACCAGCTTACAGGGGAGTAGAGCTGGCAGCCAGGGAGGGAGAGTGGAGGGTGAGGTGGGCCTCAGGCAGGAGGCCAGACCAGCCGAGGGCACAGCGAGGGTGGTCAGGGCAGGCGCTGCAGAGAGGCTGGTAGCCCAGAGTCCAGCATGGGCTGGTCTGTGGGCATCGCTGCTGGACTTGCCCAAGGTGAAGTCCAGTCCCACTGCCTAGCCAGTGGTGCACGACCTTCTGCTCAGGGTAACGCAGGTCCGGGTGGCAAGTCTAAATGAGTCCCTCGGGCTCCAAGAGGGCTGCCTGGTGCCATAGCAACCAGCCTCAAAGGGTGACCGGTAGGCCAGGCAGGACACAGTGGACATGGCAGCGGGGGAGAGGATGTGCAGCCAGGGAGGCAGGGACCTGGGTTCCGTGGGGTTCACAGGCAGGAGTGGGGCTGTAGAGGCCAGCGTTCCCCAGAGGGCACCTCCTGGGAGGGTGGCCTGGCCCTACCACCCATCTAGTGTTTCCACCATCAAGGCAAGAAGGGGCTTTTATCTCCTCAGGGAGATGTCTTTTTAATGCAAAAACAAGGTGTCATGATGAAAACCATCCGAGTGTCGGGATGGCTGCCGATTCCGCCGCACGGGAGGCTGGCCAGGCCCACGGGCCGTACGGTGTGAGGAGGACAGGCGTGTGCGGACTCGCTCCGCTGGCCTTCCCTGGAACCGCGTGCCGAGCGTCCACCCCAGGGCGCGGTGACAGCCACGCTGGGTCCTGTGCGTGGGTTGAAGTGCCCCCTCACCGGCGCACTTCTGTGGGAGAAAGGGAGCCTCAGGAGGGACGGTTTCTGCCTTCCGGCCTCTGGGAGGTCCCCACCAGGGCAGCCGTCCCTGAGCCTCGCTGCCCTGGGAGCCATGGCAGGGACACTGCTGGGCAGACCTGCTCTGAGCCAGGCCGGGCCAGCCCTGGGGCAGCGTCTCCCTCAGAGGTGCCTGCTCCGCCTGCCTCCTGCCCTGCCTTGCCCTGGCCCCACCCCACCCCTGGGCAACTGGCAGCTTCTTGTCATTGTGTCTCCTCCAGTGTCACTTCCTGGGACTCCACACATCTCTACTCCCTCTTCTCCAGACACAGCACTTAATCACAACGGCCTCACTGACTCCCCAGCCAGAGGACAAGCTCCCGGGTGCACAGACTCGGCTTGTTCTGCCCCCTGTCCCCCAGGCCCGGAGCAGAGCCTGCCTACTGGGCCGGGTTCCCAGAGGGCAGGGTGAGGGGCAGGCAGGGCCCAATGGTGGACTAATTGATTGCCCACAGATCTGAGCATGGAGGGCCCCAGCCTGGGGCAGGTGCCCGCTGCACCTCTAGCTGGGTAATTGGTGCTGGGAGGTGCAGTGGAGGGTGGTGCCCTGATGAACAGGCCAATGGGACGGAGCAGGAGGGGCCACAGGAGGTCGGGGAGGGGGCACTTCCCTGATAAAGGATGGCCCTTTGCCTGAGTGAGGACAAGGTGCGTAGTGCTGACACTGCCCCCCAAAGGCCCTCATCCCAGCCTCACTGCCTCTGCCCCGGGGGTCCCAGCGGAGCACCCCGGCAGCCAGCTTCCCTGTGTGCCCCTTTGCACCCCCAGGGGCTGGGCAGCCACCAGAGCACAGGAGGTGTGACCTGAGGCCACGCTGCAAGCAGCACCAGGAGGGAAGTAATGCTTTTTCATTTCTCTCTCAATCCTTTCCTTGGGGGAGAAAACCCCAGTTGGGTGCCCCTGGAGCTCTGACACCCTCTGGAAGGGGCCAGTCCCAGTTGTTCCCCAGACAGGCGAACAACTGGGGAAGGCGGGGGCGGGGCGGTCTCTGCGGACTGTGGTCCCTGGTTAGCAGCCACAGTGTTTCCTTTGCACCAGCTGAGATTTTAGGGTCACTTCCATCTGTGTTGAGTGGCTCTGGCTTCCCATTTAAAGTGGGAATGTGAAGTCACGTTTAAAGTACATCTCTGAGTGAAAACAAGTCAATGTAAAGGAAGATGTCGAGTGAATAACAGCAGGTAACCAGGTTATGCCACGATCATCGGCGCTGGGAGTATTAGGGGACCAAGGGCCTGGTGGAGGCTGAGCCCCGCAGGCGCCAGCCAGGTGGGCCTGAGGGGTCACCCTGTCTCTCAAACCTTAGCTCTTGCACCAGTGAGGTCACGCCCAGGTCCCAGGCACACCGTGATGCTGACCTGAGATCGCACACAAGAGGACAGGCATGCACATACGCTGCGGGCCAGCCCATGCAGGGTGAAGGGGTAGGCCCTGGCCATGGCTGTGACAGCCCCTTCCTCCCCCCTGGTGGCCCCAGTGGCCAGAGGAGGTATGATAGACATGGAAAGTGTGGCTGGCCATCTCCCTGTCCCCACCATCCCCACAGCAGCAGCTGAGCACAGGCAACACATGCCATCGTGGGCTGTGGCTCGTGTTCAGGCCGGGTAGGGAAGTCGGTCCGAGCTGGGGGAAGACCCAGACCGGGCAAAGGACATCAGCTCATCAGAGGCCGCACAGGGGCCGCTGCCACCACGCAGGCCTCTGCAGGGTCCGGACTGGGCTCTGGGAGGCCTAATGAGGAAAGTGCATGGGGACCCTGGCGTGATGCTCAGACAGAAAAGGGCATGAGCGATGGATTCCAGGGTACCAGGGGTGCAGGGGAAGTGGGGACATTTCCTCAAGAGGGGAAGCAAACCCATAACCAGTGATGGCCAAGGGCAGAGGCTTTTCCAGACCTTTGGTTCCTAAAATAGAGCCACGAGGGTGGGGGGCTGATATAGGGGCCACATTCCCATCCCCGAGGGCAGGGACAGAGGCCGACTCCTCAGAGGAACAAGATGGCGTCACCCTGAGCGGGTTTGGGTTGGGGGACTGGGGGAGCGCCTTCTGACCTGTAAGCCAACATGGCCCCAAAGCCAGCAGCAGAGGCAGGTGGACCCCAACATGTCGGGGGACCTCGACATGCGTCTGCCCCTAGCAGTTCCTGCAAACCCTGAGACATGGGCCTGCTGGGACTCGGGACAGCCACGTCCCTGCTCCACCTGAGGGAGGCCTGAGGTCACATACGCCCATGCCAGGCCCCTCTCCTCCCACTTCAGGCCACCACTGAGTGACTGCCGGGTGCCAGGGTGGAGCTGGCAGGTGGAAGGGCTGCTGTTGCCAGGGCGGAAGGTGTCTGAGCAAGCAGGGGTGAGTAGTGCTGAGTCATGGCCCTGCCCGCTCAGGCTGCGGCTCTGCCTCCAAAGTGGGGAGAGCCAGCGACTCTGGGGTGGCGGGAAGGCCCAGGCCCCAGACACTGCCCACCCCGCTGTGGGCCAGGCGCTTCTCTGCAGCAGAGGCACCAGGCCGGCCGTGTGCGTCGCATCCAAAGGAGGACTGGGGCCCCTTGGTGCACTGGGCATGTAGTCTCAACTTGCCTCACTTGCCCTGTGACCTTGGTTGCCCTCTGCTTCTGTGGTCCTACTCCTGTCCCCCTCACAGACGGCCATCTGAGTGGCCTCTGCTTAGGCCTCGGATATTCCTCTCCGTCCATTTTGTCTGGGTGCAGGTGTCCCTCCTCAGGGAGCCAAGCTACCTCCATGCAGGAGGGTCTCGCCCCGTCCCTAGCTCACCCCTTTCGGGGCTCAGTGTTGAGCAGGCTTTCCTTGGGGTGGGAGGGGATCTGGAGAGTGAGGGGCTTGGCTTCTCATCCCCCTCCCCTCAGAGGAAGTGGGGGCTCAGTCAGGAGGGAGCCCCACCTGCCAGCTGCAGGCTTTCTCCCGCCTAGTAAGCTGATAAGCCGACTTCTCTCCTTGGAGACCCTCTGGCTTAGCTTGGCTGGGACAGCGATACCGTGAGTGACCTTGGCCCCAGGCTCCCTTCCCTGCGAGGGAGGCCCAGAGGGGCTGTTCAGACAGCAGCAGGGGCCTGTGCGATGTAGCCTCGCTCTGCCTTGCACCCTGGCCCCGACCTTGGCTGTGAGTGAGGGTGACAGTGGATGCGGGTATGTCATTGCCGGGCCATGGGGACAGGCCTGGGGAGAGTCATGGCCTGGCGTGGCGGGTGCCCAGGGTGCAGAGCACCAGAGGTGGCAGCCCGTCCCCCACCACCATGTCCCCACCCCTGGCTCAGGGCTGTCACTCGATGTCTGTGACATGAATAGAGACTTGAGAGAGATGTGTCTGGGGGAAGAGGGCCCTGCGATCCGAGGTGGGCCAGGCCTGCCGGGCAGAGTAGGCAGTAGGCGGGGGCAGGGGACAGGACAGGGCAGGGACTGGGGTATCTGGCCTTGAGTCTACAGAGAGCCGAGCAGCTTCCAGCCAAGGGGTCCCTGAGTGGGCTGTGGGTTGGGGGCATCACACACAGGCAAGTGGGTAGGTGACTCAGGTTCCTGTGAGGAGCCGAGCTGGAGTGTTTCAAGAGCCACAGTCATAGAGTCCCACAGCCGCGTTGAGCCCACCACAGACACTCCTGCTACTTCCCTCCAGTGTCCCCTTTCCAAGAACAACCCACTGCTGGTCATGCCCGGAGTACCCTGAGCCCTAATGCCACGCCGTCACCTGATGCTGTCCATTGTACAGTCCATGGGTTCACCTTTCCCAGCCCCTCCCACAGCGCTGCACTCTTGCCTGGACAGCTTCTTGCGGGAACCCCCTGGTCTAGAAATGGGGTTCATACATAAGGCAGACCACATACTCCCCCCACAGCTCAAACCCCGGCTGGCTCCCAGCATGCCCAGAGAGAAAGCCAGAGCCCTCACAGCAACCCCCTACGGCGGCTCCTCCCTCAGCACCAGCCGCCCACCTCCCTCCTATCCCTCACACTGGCCAGCCATGCTCCCACCTCAAGGCCTTTGCACCAGCGGTTCCGCTTCTCAGCCTCCTGCTCATGACGACCTCTCACCTATGACCTGTTGGGAGGCCGGCCCACCTTTGCAGACTTGCAGCTTTCACACCCCATCCCTGACCTTGCTCTGGTCTCACTGCCTCCCGCTCACTATTCATCTGCCACGTTTGGTCTGACTCCTGCCTTCCTCATGTGCGAAAACCCGCACATGGGTCTTAGTCTGTTTCGGTCAGCAGTGGCCCCTAACCTGGCCCAGGTGCCAGGCTCAGGTCCACGGCCCAGTAAGTACCTGGGACCATGGAAAGCCCCAGCTGCCCCACTCGGCCTCTCACCGGAGCCTGTTCCTCTTGTCTGTGTGCACTTCTGTTCCCGGCACGCCACACGCAGCCATACGTGTGCACCTACATACTTGGCATGCATGTACATGGGCCTGCACACACAAGCACATATCTAGACCAGTGCAAACACACGCACGCAGTCCGGTGTACCAGACACATGCACGGGTCTGCAAGCATGCAACCACAGACACACATATGAATGCACACCACTGCACATTTGCGGTCATGTACCTGATGGTGGGTCCCCCCAGTCGGCCCGGCCGCCTCCACTTTGTGCCTCTGTCCTCTGTCTGGCCGCTCTGACCTTCCCTCAGCTCCCCAGCCACACTGTGGTTTCTCTCCCCTCCCACTTGGGCCTCGGCGCACGCTCTTCTGCCTGACACTCTTTCTCGGTGATTTCCAGCCAGGCCTGTGGTGGGGTCCTAGGTGTTGGGTGCTGGGGACCTTCGAGCAGTTACGGGCCAGGGAGCAGTATGGTCATCCAGCCCTTTGCCTCTGGGTCAACTTGGGGAGGCCCTGGAGGTCCAGTTAGACTCGGAGAGAGGTGAAACTGGCAGGTTTGCAAAAAGCAAAGAAGCGGAGCCTCAGAGCAGGTGGGACCGTTCTGAGGTCCTGTTTGGAACACGGCCGGCCCAGACCCCCGCACACAGACCTCCCGCCCCAAGCCCAAGCACAGCCCCATCCTTCCACTGCCAGTTCGTGGCGCCAGCACCCACCTGCTGGAATGCAGCTGAGCCCCACAGAGCTTTGAGAAGCCTCAGTGGGGCCTTCTGCGAGTTGGCTCTGGCGATCTGAAGGCAGAGGGTGCCCCCAGCAGAGGGACTGCCTCTGGCGTGGCTGCTGGTGGCTGCCCTGTGCAGATGGTAGACAGTTTGGCTGGATGAGTATGGCCGCCACCTGACCACAGGCTCCCTGTACTCCTGTTTCGCCCTGTGACTGCTGGTGTGCACTGGTCAAGTGCTGATTCCCAGAAGCCCAGCCCTTGGCCATGAGGCTGTGAAATACACACTTCCCAAAGCACAAGTCACACCTCCTCAGACAGGGTGGCTTTGCACCTGAGGCTGGATGGGTGAGGTTTGTTCCTCACAAGACTTTGCACTGGGCTGTCCACAGTGTGGACAGTGTGGGCCCAGAACAGCCCCCCAGCGGTGGGTGAAGCCAGGATTGGTCACTGGCCTTCCTCTCCCTCTCCCACAACACCTGGCCTTCTGCCTTTCTGGGGGGTAGGTCTCTAACAAAATTTCTTTGGTGGTAAAATACACATAACATAAAATTTATCATTTTAACCATTTTTAAGTGTGAAGTTCAGTGATATTCAATATATTCATAATGTTCAACCATCACCAGCATCCGTCTTCAGAACCTTTTCATCTCCCCAAACTGGAGCTCTGTCTCCATTAAACAGTGGCTCTGTCCCCTCTCTCCCAGCACTGACCACGCCACTGTCTGTCTCTGTGAATTTTAGGACTCTCGTCCCTATACATCGAGCCATACAGCATTGTCCTTTCATGATGGGCGTATCTCACTTAGCGTGAGGTCCTCAAGGCTCGTCCGTACTGGCATGGGTCAGAATGCCCTTCCTTTTTCAAGGCTGAGTATTATTTCCTTGTAAGGCTGGACCACAGTCTGTTGATCCACCCATCTGTCCGTAGACCCTTGGGTTGCTTCTGCATCTTAGCTACTGTGAAGAATGCTGTATAAAAATGGGTGCATAAAAATCTCTGCAAGACCCTGACTTCAGTTCCTTCGGGTGCATGCATATCCAGGAGTGGAATTGCTGGATCATATGCTAGTTCTATTTTTAATTTTTTGAGAAACCACAGTGCTCTTTTCCAGAGTAGCTGCTCCACCTCACATTCCGACCAACAGTGCCCGAGAGCTCTGATTTCTCCTCATCCTTACGAGCGCTTATCTTCTGGCTTTTTTATAGTGGCCCTCTTACAGGTGTGAGATGTAGCTCTCTGGGGTTTTGATTTGTGTTGAGCTAAAGATCAGTGATGTCAAGCATCTTTTCATGTGCTTATTGGCTGTTTGTGCACCTTCTTTGTAGAAATGTCTATTTGAGTTCTCTGATCAGTTTCAAATCAGGACTTTTTGTCATTGAGTTTTCGCTGTTTTCTGTATTAATCCCTGATCAGATATATGATTTGCAGATATTTCCTCCTAATCTGTGGGTTGGTTGCCTTTTTTCCCTGTTGATATTTTCAGATGCACAAAATTTTTTAATTTTCATGAAGTCCAGTTTGTGGATTTTTTTCTTTTGTTGCCTGTATCTTTGGTGTCATATCCAAGAAATCATTGCCAAATTCCATGTCATGCACTTTTCCCCCATGCTTTAAGAGTTTTATAGTTTTAGGTCTTACCTTTAAGTCTTTGATCCGTTTCAAGTTAATTGTTGTATATGGTTTTAGGTAAGGCCCTCAGCACTTTTAAGGAAACCCTGGTGTGGTGGAGAGACCGGAGAAGGGGAGAACCTGGTGGGCAGAGGCGCGGGGGCGGGGGTACAGGGGGCCTGCTGTTGGGCGTGGCAGCCGTGTGTGAGTTGGTCTGTGAAGGGCAGGCGGAGTTCCGGTCCCGGAGCCAGACGAGAGGCGCTGCTGGTGGGAGCAGCCCAGGGTGACAGGCGAGCGCTCCCAAGAACAGCGTATGTCAGGCTGGCCTGGCGCCCCCCTGAGGCCCCCATGGCAGCGGAGGGGTTTGGGTTGGAGAAGGACCTGAGGCGGGGTGATCGTGCACGGCCCTCTGAGGAAGCAGTTGGCACCTCTGTCGGTTCAAGTGCAGCTCTGCAGGGAGGCAAGAGACTGCCCCACATGATCCCAGGCTGAGGAACTTGCTTGGGCCAGACCGTGTCCCAAGAGTGAGGTCACTGCAGGGTGCCCCAAGGCATGCAGACCTAGCACGTGGGAGCCTGCTTGCCCCAGGTGACAACAAACAGTGGAAGGGACCCGCTCTTCTGGAGGACCTGTGTCCCTGTGACTGACCACCTGAGGGAGAACTGATCACATGAGACCTGCCTGTACTTCACACTTTAAAACACAAAATTGAGAATACCAGTAAAGACCACAGGGGCCGACTCAGCCCTGGGGATGGGGGGGCAGTGGCGTTTCCTTGGGAGCAGTGATGCTGGGGGTGGGGTGGCCCAGGGGCCTGGGCAGCTCTGGTGTGGAGCAGGACGTCCCAGGCAGCAGGTTGAGGGCTCTGGACGCCTGTCCACACTCAGAGGGCTGCTGAGTCATCAAGGACCAGGGAGCAGCGCTGGGGCCTCGCCCGACCCGCTCACAGTGCAAGGTGGGCAGGGGCAGTCCCAGGTGCCACAGGAGGCAGGGCCATGTCAGCCCTGGAGACTCACCTGCAGACCTTCCTTAAGGCAGGAGTCATTGAAGAAAAAACGGTCAGCGTGGTGAAACACAAAGAGAAACAGACCTCTCGTCGTCTCAGTGCTACGTGGGCAATGGCGTCACAGACCTCTGCTTGCACAGCACATGCACACGTGTGTGAGCGTATGTGCTGCATGTGTTGTGTGCACGTCGCCCCACAACACATGCTTGACAAGCACCCCCTGCGCCCTGGGCTAGGCGTCATCACGGAACTTCCGCCCTGAGCACAGTTTCCCACCTCTGTCCAGTCGCCGCTCCCTCAGCAGAGCTCCGTCCCGGGTGTGTCCGAGCACGGCCCTAACCACAGGCGGGGCTGCCGTGGACCAGTACAGCCCCTCCACCTCTCTAAGTCCAACTCCTTCCCTCTGTTCCCTCCGTCCTCCCTCCCACCAACACTCTCAATGAGCACCTCTGGGTGCTCCGCACCGCCATGCTCCAGGCCCTGCTCTCAGCACTCCCGGTCCCGGTCCCCATCCCAGGAAGGGCGGGCAGCATCAGCACACAGGCCCTGCTGCGTCCCAGCTTCCCAAGTTCTGCCGCAGAAAGCAGGACAGGGTGGGATGGAAGCATCAGAGGTGGGTCAAGACGGGGGCGCTCGCAGGTGACGGGGACAGTGGCTGGCTGGCACTTGCTAGGTACCAGGCTCTCCACTGGATGCTTTACTTTTTAGGGACACCTGTGGCTGGTGAGGGGCAAGCTCTGAGCTGTGGAGCTGTGTGCCCAGTTTACCAGCTGGGATGAGACTCTCACCATAAGAGTGGTGGGGGTACAGGGTATTTCGATCCGGGGGGAGAAGAAGTGTGAGAGATGCGTAAAGCACCCCAGCTGTGGAGGCAGGTGGGCCCCAGGGAGAGAACAGGCACTCAGAGCCTGCTTCAGAGCAGCATCGCTGGGGCCAGTGAGTGAAGAGGCCAGCTGGGAGGATGTGGACGGGTGGGGCGACTAGACCAGTCCTAGTTCTCAGGGCCTGTTGGCCTTAAGTCCTTCCTGCTGGGGGCGAACGGGGGTGTTAGTGGTGTGAATGCTGACCATGGCAGAATTGGGAGGCTACAGTAGGTAGCTGGGCAGGGACAGAGGTTGGGGGAAGAGGTGAGAGGTGTGGGGGGGCGTGCATTGGGGTCACCTCGCACCCTGGGCTCCCAGTTGCAGGGAGAACCTGAGCTGCTCTGGAGGGAGGGCCCTGGCCTTGCTGCCCGCAGCTTGTTGGGGGACCCCTGGGAAGAGCTTACAGGTGTCCTGGGTGATCAACCAGGCAGGGGTGGGAACATGAAAGACTTAGCCTGGGACAGGGAGCCTCTGGGCCCTGCCTGGCCCTGGACTCGGTGATTCCCCGCACTGTGGGTGCTCCAGCCTGTCCCACCTTCCACACCTAGCCACCCTGCCCCTCCCAGCCTCTGCTCCCCCAACTCAGCCTGCCCTGCCCGAGCCTCCCTCCACCTCACCCACCAGGAGGGAAGCCACCCTGCCCCCAGAGAGCCATAGCCCCAGGCTGTCATCCACCCTGAGGTGCTCCCAGCTCCTCCACCTCTCTGCTTCCTGCCTGTCTACTCACCCCCAGGGCTGGCCAGCCTTCTGCTGGTGAATGTCCTGCCCCAGGAGATTGTGGGGGTGACCTAGCTCCTGGAGGAGGTGGTAAGAGTGGGGGGCACCCAGTTATCCTGGCCTGGAGGGAGGGGCTGAGCCCTATGGAGGTTGCAGCACCCGAGGGCGCAGCCCAGCAGCTGTGGGAGAAGGCAACAGGGCAGCGTCAGAACAGGGCCGCCATGCTGAGCCCTCACCACTGTCAGACAGGGAAACCAAGGTTCAGGGAGGGTCAGGTCGCCGGGTCCTGGGCAGGGAGGGGCGGCAATGCCTGGGATCACCCCCCACAGTTTGAAGACCCTCTCATGATGTATCACTAGGCGCTCTTCCCTTGAGCACCCACTTTGGCAAACGGGCCGCAGGGTGCAGGGGCCAGTGTGTGGGGGACCAGCCTGTGGTTTGGGCACCAACTCCGTGGAGCTCCACGGAGGGGAGGGGGCTTGAGTCATTGTTCCCCAGGCAGCTTTCTGCCTTCTAGAAGGCTCCCTTTCCCACAGCAGGAGGAGGCTTATGCTGTTCTCTGTGTTGGCAGGTGAAGGGCCGATGCCCAAGGCAGGGGGGCCACAGGGAGCGCCTGTGGCAGCAGCACTGGCGGCGGGCCTTCCAGCCACACTTAGCAGCATCGCCACAGCAACCGGGGACCAGACGACAGAAGCCTAGGCAGAGGCGAGTGGGCAGAGGCGAGTGGACTGCTTCCCACCATCAGGAGGACAGGAAATGACTGCTGCACATCAGGCCAGGTGGCAGCCCGGGGAGGGGGTGTGCCACTAGAGGGAGGGCTCGGCCACCTCCCGCAGCAGGAGCGCCATGCCAGCTGCAGAAGAGGCGCTGGGGCAGGGGCTGCCGTGGGACCTGGCCTCGCCCCGCCACCCGCACTGAGCACTCAAGGGCTCCGTCGTCTGCTGGGCACACCACCTGCGTCTCAGCATCCCGTTCTCGTGGGGCAGAAGGAGAGGCGCCAGTCCCGTGCTCCTGTCTGGGCCCGCCGCTGCCAGACCATGGGATGTCGGCAAAGCTCAGAGGAGAAAGAGGCGGCGCGTCGGTCCCGGCGAATCGACCGCCACCTGCGCTCAGAGAGCCAGCGGCAGCGCCGTGAGATCAAGCTGCTCCTGCTGGGCACCAGCAACTCAGGCAAGAGCACCATCGTGAAGCAGATGAAGATCATCCACAGCGGAGGCTTCAACCTGGAGGCCTGCAAGGAGTACAAGCCGCTCATCATCTACAATGCCATCGACTCGCTGACCCGCATCATCCGCGCCCTGGCCGCTCTGAAGATCGACTTCCACAACCCCGATCGCGCCTACGACGCCGTGCAGCTCTTCGCGCTGACTGGCCCGGCCGAGAGCAAGGGTGAGATCACCCCTGAGCTGCTGGGCGTCATGCGGCGGCTCTGGGCCGACCCTGGGGCGCAGGCCTGCTTCGGCCGCTCCAGCGAGTACCACCTGGAGGACAATGCGGCCTACTACCTGAACGACCTGGAGCGCATCGCTGCGCCCGACTACATCCCCACGGTCGAGGACATCCTGCGCTCCCGGGACATGACCACTGGCATTGTGGAGAACAAGTTCACCTTCAAGGAGCTCACCTTCAAGATGGTGGATGTGGGTGGGCAGAGGTCGGAGCGCAAAAAGTGGATCCACTGCTTCGAGGGTGTCACAGCCATCATCTTCTGCGTGGAGCTTAGTGGCTACGACCTGAAGCTCTATGAGGACAACCAGACGGTGAGTGGCCAGGCTTTTCCTCTGCTTGTTCCTGCCGCCGCTGGCGCCTGGGAAGCGGGTGGGCTTCTGGGTGTGTTGAAGTTGGCTCCAGCGAGGTATGTGTCTGGCAGTAGAATGTGGAGCACAGTGGGTTCCACGGGCTCTGCAGGACCTGGCGTCACACCTGCCGTCAGGACGTCTGCCCCAGGGGCAGCTCTGGGTGGCCACCTGAGCCTGGCAGGCCCCACTCTGACTGGGCGCCCTGACAGGCCTCCGGGCGCGAACCCCTCCGAGTGACCACCCCAGTACTCCACCACGCAGGGCCGCCCCCTGGGCTGCGACTCCCCTCACCCAGCCCAGACAACGCTGCCCTCACAGCTCTTTGACAGTCAGGTTGCCGGTAGGGACAAGGGACAGCATGCTACAGCCCAGCCAAGCAGAAGGCCCGGTGCACGAGGCGCCACAGCTTCCCGGCTGCCAGGCTCCCAGCACTGGCGGTGGTAGAGGCCACACAGCCAGACAGGGGGACAGGCGTGGCCAGGGTCCCCGACCACCCCTCCCTGCAGCGGTTCTGTGCCAGGCAGAAGCACCAAGCAGAGACTCAGAATTTGCCCTCAAGAGGCCTTTGATCCTGGGTGGAGGGCATGAGGGAAATGGGGTCCAAAAAGAGCGGTAGGCAGTGTGGGGCTGTGGGTGCCAGGGCCTTGGGGTGTCGGCAGCTGGCAGGAACCTAGGGGAGGGGTGATGATGCTCCTGGGGGACCCACCATGCTGGTGAATTCTACTCCCCGCCTTTAGAGTCCAGGGGACCAGGGCAATGGCAAGGAAGGAGCCTGCTTCTTCATCTGGTTTTCTTAAGACAGGTGGTAGCTTTATTTGGGGCTTTGGCTGGGGAATCCTGATTGGCCCATGGCCCCCAGGAAGTCTGTGGACAGCCGCAGGCTGCGGCCTCTGTGCTGGGCACCTGAGTGGTCTCCCGGAGAGAGGGTCTGCTGCTTCTGTAAGGTTCACATGGAGACCCCGCTCTTGGAGAAGGGGAAGCGGCTGCCGGCGGCCATGGAGACAGCAGGCAGGGCTCTCCTCATGTCCCTGTTCTGCATCTGGGGCTCTCCACAGAGCTGTGCCCAGGCGGTGACGGTGCCCCTGTGGAAGTGGCCTGGGCTGAGGACACTGCCCACAAGGACTGGCCCGCATCGCTCCCAGCACTGTGTGCCTTGGGGCTCCAGCCACCCTTCATCTTCCGCCTGCTCCAACTTCAGCCCTTGTGTCTTTGCAGGCAGGGGGCGCCCCAGTGGACGGGCGAGGCCAGGCTCCTTGATGAGGCCTGAGGCCTTGCTGTGGGTAGGGGGCTTGGGGCTGATGGTTCTGTGAGGCAGCGAGGCGAGGTGTCCCGCCTGGGCCTGTCGGTGCCAGCACAGGTCTGCCAGCCACACGGACTCCGGGGGTCCGCTCTCGAGGCTTCCGCCCTTTTCCGTTTGTCCTGAGGCTGGTGGTGGCCTGCGCTCTGAGGCTTGCCAGGGCTCTGGCTCCTGGGCTGTCCGTCTGTCATCTCCAAGGCGGGTGGGGCAAATCCCTTGGCACTGGGCTTGTCATGCAGACTGTCCATTGGCAGGCTCTGCCCGCCACACTTGTGCCCACAGGTGTGCCAGGACTCGGGCCCTGAGGTGTGCATGGGCCCTGAGTTGGTCCCATGTTTCATGGAGGAATTTGGCTTTCATCTCTGCTCTCTGAAGCTGTCAACCAGGAAGTGGCCAAGTGTCCTCAGAACAGGCCCAGGGCCAGGCCTTCTCCTGCCCGAGGCCCTCTTGGCTCCAGCCAGCCCGTCCCCGCCTCCTGGCTGCAGCTCTTCCTCTCTCTGGTCTGGCCTTTGTGGGCTTCATTCACTCCAGTGTGCTCTGCGTGCTCCAGCCTTAAGCACGTGACCGCCCTGCCCACCTGTCCCTGCCCTTCAGGTCTCATCTCAGGTGTCACCTCCTTGAGAGGCCTTCCCTGACCTCAGTTCGGTGCCTGCAAGCCCCTCCGTTGTAGTCACTCATTACTGGGTGGGTCCCGCTCACCTGGGCACGAGTGGCTGCCCAGCCAGGCCGGGCAGAAGACCGGGCGGACAGGCAGCCCACAGGGCCTTGTCCCTCCAGCCTTCTCCCAGCCCTGTCCCTGTGGGACACCACAGTGGGAAGCCCTGGGTGAGGACAGGGGCTGCTGGTTTGGCTGCCAGTGGGGTTTGCTGTGAAGCCGAGCTTGCCTCCTGGAGGCAGCCAGGCTCTCGGGCCATTCAGGGCACTTTCCAAAGGGAGGGGCTGGCAGCCAGGCCTGTGCCCCGCCTCCTGCTACCACCCTAGTCTCAGCAGGCCTGGGGAGGTGGCTGTTCACCAGAAAAGGAAATTCCTGATGAGAAACTCAAGCAAGCGAGGCTGGAAATTCACTGGATTCCAAATGGTTCTGACCTTTCATGCTCTACCAGCAATATCTCAGGATGGAAAACAAACAGGCTGCCGAGGAAAGACAATACCCCCCAAGATTTCTCCTGCCGCCGGCTGTCCACTGAGGTGGGCTGGCTGTCCACTGAGGTGGGCCGGCCGCCCAGGAGAGCGCTGGGCCAGGCAGCGAGGAGAGCCTGCCTCTCCCAGTGCCTGCAAGCAGCTCCTGTCACTGCCGCTGGCACGCCCCTCCTGTGCCCTGCCCTTCTCCCGCCTGCTGCCATAGGCCTGGGACAGGGCTGCCACCCCTGCCTCCTCCTTTCAGGGGCCCTGAACTGTTCTCCCGGGCTCCAGCAAAGGCGCGGCAGCCAAGAACAGGGCATGCTGATGTTTGCAGAGACCGAAGGAGGCTAGGGGCCCAGTGCCAGGCTCTGGACACGGAGCTCAGGGCCCTTCGGCCCCCACTCTGCTCCAAGGCCTTGCCTTCCCCTGACAGCGGGCTGGCAGAGCCCCCGCCCCCATGCCTGGCAGAGGAGCCACAGCCCCCTACCCGCCCGCTGGCATTTGCGTCAGCACGTTGCCACGGGTAACACCAGGATCTCTAGGTTCCTGGGCACGGAGGGCTACAGCGAGTGCAGGGCAGCACCTGGGCAGGAGGAGGCAGATTCCGGGCATTCAGGGAGCTCAGCAATGAGCCGTCCCCAGCCTTGATAACGGACCACCCGATCTCGTTCCAGAAGGGTTCCGTGGGTCCGCATCTCCCCGTGCAGTCCGCTGGGCACCCACGGGCTCTGGAGTCGGTAGGCCTCTACTGCTCCTATGGGGGCTCCTTTCAACAATGTGGGGGACCAGAGCATGGCCCAGAGAGGCATCACCTGACTGATCGTATGTGGCAACAGTTGTGCCTACTGTCCTTGTCACAGGTAGTGGGACAGGTGGGCATACCCAGGCTTAGGACAGGTTGCGGGCCCAGACCTGTAGCTTGTGGCAGCCGTGGGCCCTCCCTGCCCCACATCTGCCAGGGGAAAGCCCGGCGCGCCTGCCCCAGCCTGCCCTCCGCCGGAGCACCACTCCCTGGTGGCTCAGCCTTCCTTCTCTGCCCGGCCCATGGCCCCTCCCAGGAGTGAAGAGAGGCAAGTTTTAAATCCACAGGCTCAGCCTGGCCCCACTCAGGCCCAGAGACCACCCACCAACCACCCACCTCACCAGGACAGCCCTGGAGGCCGCGCACCTGAGGGTCTGCCTCAGCCTCTGGACTCAACCTTCCCGAGGTCGCAGGGCTCTGCCCCTTCCTCTTCTGTGCCCTGCCAGTGGGGCCCCAGCACCCTGCTGGGAATCTCAGGGAAAGCAGGAAAACGGGGGCTGCTTGCTGACCAGCCTCGGCCCCTGCAGATCTGCTAATGGACCATGCGGTGGCTTAATAGTGAAGGGAACCTTCAGAAGAGACCGATTAAAAGGCCTGGCTGCGAGTGTCCCCGTGTGGAAACCCGCAGGAGCTCCCTCACTGCCCGTTTCCTGGAGAGGCTGTTGTGTCCCGGCCCGTGCCAGGCCCGGTGTGTGCCTGCTGTGTACCCGCCTGGGGGCCAGGCGCCAAGGTGAGCCTGACTATCCCAGAGGCACAAGGGACTGGTGGGAGGGGAAACTCACATCCCGCAGTCACAGTGTCATCTCTACAAACCCTGGTGCTGTCTGGGGACTCCTGCCCCCTCCTTTAGGACCCAGCAGGTAGCAGTTCCTGGGGGAATCTCCCTGCCTTGGCTCCCATGCAGGACCAGCTGGGGCTACAGGTGGTCTGGGCCACAGCAAGGCTTACTGTGGGAGGCCTGGTGTCCCCACTGTGTACCCCACAGATAGCTGGTTGACATGAGTCAAGGAGGGTCCCTTGGGGGGTTGGTGGGACACAGAACATGCCCTTTAGAGAATTAAGTTCTACAGGTGGCTGTTGCTACATAGCCAGGCTCCAGCCTAGGGGGTCATCTCCCAGCCCTGACCAGGGAGCCTGGTGCCAAAGCCCCTCCTGACCCCTGCACAGGTTACAGCCCCTTGTTCTGCCACCTTGTGCGGAGTGTGCTGTGGGCGTGGGCCTGGCACACGGTGGTGCTCAGCAGACCTTGGCCAGGGCGGGAGGCAGGCAGGCTCGGGAAGAGCGAGAGTTCAGGGCCCTGGCTCCTGGGTGTGCGGGACAGGCCCTAATGGGAGCGTGCGTGTGCAGCGCACGCCTGAGGAGGGGGCTGCTCTTGGCCGTCCTGCACACAGCATGCCGTGCGTGTTTTGTCGTTCAGCCGAAAAGGGAGCTCATCTTTGTGCTTTAGAGATGGTGTGTTGCGAGTCGGCGCGTTGAGGTGACATATGGTGCTACGGTAGGACAGGCTTTCGGCTGTTGATAACGAGCTGGTTCTATTTGTCCAAAGAGGCGATTGCGCAGGGGAAACGGCCAGCTGTGATGACACCCAGCTCAGATTTGGAAGGGGCGTGGCATGTGCTTAGTGTCCTTAACCAGCCGTCTTTGTGGGTGCGAGAACCGAGGCCCACAGAACGTACACTGTGTCCCGGGGCTGAGTTGGGCTCGCTGGGAAGCGCTGGCTCTGCTCCCCGGGGATCCCAGGGGACCCTGGAATCCCCCACACCCAGTGGGTACCGGGTGCTCCAGAGGGGGCTGTGGGATGTGAGCTGGCTTCCACCCTTGGGGGCTGGGCGCAGGGGAGTCACCTGGACTCAGGAGACCTAAATGGCCATCAGGGTCGGCACTGCCCACTGTCCCCACCCTATCAGTGGCAGGACCGCAGGGAGCTGGAGCAGAGCATGTCCCTACTCTGTCAAGGACATAGATTCAGGAATCCTGCTATGGGGGCTTGGGACAGTGCCAGAGACACGTGCCACTGACCTGCCCGGAGGCCACCGGCCTTCCCCTCCCCAGGCCCCGGTCTCCCTGAGCAGCTCCTTCCAGTCTCATGATGTACCAGGACCACATGCAGTTTGCGACCTCCACAAATTATGGTGACCCTGGGATACCAGGGACCTCCTGGACCAGAGCCAGGAGGTGGGCCTTGGCCAGCAGAGGGGCCTGCGCTCCCTCGGAATGGACAGCTTCAGGCACAGCTCTGAGGAGCTCTGCAGAGGCCCGGCCCTCAGCAGGGCTGTGACGGCACCTCCCTTGGAAAGCACGGGGCTCACCTGGCCATGTGCTCTCCCCAGCGGGTGTCCCCCTAGAAGCACGGACCCACCCTTTGTCTCTGAGACCATCACCCTTCCTGAGCATGGGAGGGTACGGCGGCGGCTGCAGGGACGAGCAGCACTCACAGCTGGATCGCCGAGGCACCGCCTGCGCTTGTGAGCAGTCTCCCGCCGCCTCCCTGCAGGCCCCTCAGGCCCTGGCCTTACCCGGGGTCCTTTGCCCTGTCGCTTGGCCCTTGTCTTGGCCCTAAAGAGTCTCACTCCGTCTGCTTCTCACCTCAGTGGCTCCTGGGTCTGAACCTGTGGCCCTCACTCAGTGAGCGGCTGGCAGTGACGGGGGTCTGCTCCCCAAGGCCCCGAGCTTCCCACAGCTTGAGTGGGGTGCTGGCTCCAGTTTGTGATGGGCAGGGGTGAGGTGGAAGGAGGGTGGAAAAGGCAGCAGCGGCCCCTCCCCTGCAGCACAGCCTGGCACCTGTTTTCAGCCCCTAGCACTTGCCAGCTCACATTTTAGTTTTTTGGAATAAGACCTCCTCCCCTCTGCTCCCAGGGAAGCCGCAGCCATCAAGGCCTCTGTCAGTAGCAACTTCCTTCATTCCCCTTCCGTCCCACCGGGAGCTTCCGAGGACTCCCATTTCCTCTGCCTCTAGGCTTGGCTCCCTGCCCTAAGTAGGTCCTCCGTCAGATGTCAGCTGAGTGAAAAGGACGAGACAGGTGTCCTTTTCACTCAGTGTGTCCCGCCGACCTCCACTCTACACCGCATGGTGGGGCTTTCGGGTGCTACTGGGGCCTGTTCCTTTGTCCCCGTCTCCTCACTCCTGCGGACCCAGCTCTGCCACCAAGCATGTCAGCCGCCCTTGCTTGGTGGTCGGACGCCATCCCCATCACTGCGACTCTTCCACCATGACGGACTTTACCACATGCCTTGGCCGAGTCTGCGTGGGGATGTCCACAGTGTTCCCCAAGCCTTGAGACTGGAGGGGAGGCTGCCTTCCTGGGCTCCGGTGGGGCCCTCCTGCCCCGGTGCTGACAGGCCTGGGGGGACGCGCAGGCCCCACCTGCAGTGGAGGGCCCCGAGAGTGGGGCTGGCGGGGCGGGACCTCCCTCTCCACACACCAGTCCCTCGGAGGGTGGAGCTGGATTGCACCAGCTCACAAGTGCCAATTGTTCAATTTTTAGGAATTTCTGGGCCATTTGACATCATGTTGTAGCTTAAAATCAGCCAGGTGAGAATAATCGCAGCACGGAACTCAGCAGACTCTTGACATCACCTCCCAATGGGTTGTTAAACATTCACCAGCCCGCCACATCCTGTGGCTCTCAACCCGGCCCAGGGGACCTGTCGGGGTCAGGCTCAGCTAGGGGTGGATTACAGGATTCACTGTCCACCTCTTTTTGAAGAGCCGGACAGCGTTCCTGCTTTTCAGCCTCCTCTGGGACTCCTCAGCGATCCCCTCCTCTCGCCCGGTGACTGCACGTGTTATTTCTGTTCACGTTCATCCTATCTGAGAACAGTAATTTCCCAGAGTGGCTCCCCGCTCGTCCGCCCTCCACCCCCCACTTCCTGCCCTCCCCGGGCAGATTTTACAAGAATCCTGCGCGGAGAAGCAGACTCAGAGCTGGGCGGCTCTGCTTGCTCTCCGGCATCATGTTAGCAGACTCGCATGAGACCATCTGCTCAAGCTGGGGCCCGCCCCGCATGCTCCGTCTGGGAGAGAAAAGCCTGTACTGCTCACTCAGGAAGCACTCCTTACACACCTGTCTGTGCACCCGTCTGGGGACAGAGGCAAGTGTCCCCTCTCAGGTCAGATGGCGGCAGCATCAAGCAGTCCCTGGAGGGTTGGAGTGGCTTCCTCAGCACCCACTTCCACGCTTGCTGCGGCTGGGCTCAAGGCCCCTGTGCAGCAGCCGTCTGGGCCCCGGGAAGCTGGAAGCCCTCCTCTGCCCCAGAGACCAACCGGCAGGAGAGAAGGGGGCCCAGACATCAGGAGCAGGGCGTCGGCAGGTTGGGGTGAAGGAGGGGTGGTGATCTGGACATGATCTGGACCTCACAGAATCCAGCCTGGGCCTTGGGCGTTGAGGGGGCAGCCAGCACAGGCAGGCTCAAGGGGCTGTCTGGGGATCATGTAGAGTCCAGGCCTAGGCACCTTGCAGAAGGGGCCAGGTCCCGGGTGCTGCACAGTCTGGGGGGTGGGGCGCAGCTGGGGTTCACCAGGGTCTCTACAACCTGCACATCTGTGCACTCCCCACCCTTTGCCACCTGACCTCTCCTCAACAATGCCCCTCTGACTGGCAGAACACCTCCATTCTGTGCTCACAGGTGCTTCAGGACAGAGGAACACCCCAGCCTGCGTCCTGCTCAGCCGCTGGGCCAGTGGGGTAGTTAACGATCTGGGCACATTAGCTCTGCTCCTTAGGTATATATCAGGAAGCTATGTGTTTTAAGATGCAGATTATTGTTGTTTAAGGTATTTTTATAATTCAAGACTAAAAAACAACTTCTTCACTCTTCACGAACAGCATGGGAGGCCAAGCTGACTTGGGGACCCTCAGCATAGATCAGGGCAGGAGTAGGGTATCGGCCACCCATGGCCCCAAACAACACCAAGAAATGCTTCTGGTCTAACGGGGTGTGGGGTTCCCCTTCACCCATCTGTAGGGCCTGCTGAGGCCCCACTGGCTCTGATAGTCTAGAGTTTCTGGGAAGAAAGGAGTAACAGTCACTTAGGGGAAGGGGTCCTAGACATCTGAAGGGACACCCAGGATAGAGCGAAAGGTAGCCCTACTCCTGCATGAGGTCCAGACTGAACCGGTTTCCCCAGACCCAGCGAACAAGCTCAGGCTGCCCCTGGGAGGCTGGGCTTGCAGCCCACCCAATCCCGTCTTCATCACCCCAGGTTGGCATGTCCTCCGCTCACGCACTTTCTCTAATCCCGCTAATAAAGCCAGTCACCCAGAGGCCCTGGGCCTCATATCCTGCCACTAAAGCCAGCCCCAGCCCACAGCCCCCCACACCTTTTGTGGCCTTTGGTGACCCCATGAAGGCTAACAACATCCTGACATCAAGGAGGCCTGGAGCAAGGACTCAGGCCAGCGCGGCCCATAGGAGTGGCCATAGGCAGGTCCTTCCCCGCGGGGCCGCACAGCCTCCCTCCAGCAGCGGCGGGTGGGAGCTGGGAAATGTGTGACCTGCTCAACATTCCCCAAAAGCCACAGCCTCTGCGGCCTGTCCCAGGCTCCAGAAATCCAGGTCTGTAGCTCATTGCATCTACTGAGGAAGGAACACTGTGGAACAGCTGACCACGGCAACCTGTGGTTCTTGGGCAGTTTCCAAGCCCTGGCCCAGCAGAAACATGCTAAGGGGAGACGTCTGTTCTGTGGCCCTTTGTGAGTGCCAGCCGGGCCCACAAGCACGGCCTGCTGGGGGAGAAAGGGAGCAGTCCCCAGCCCTGGGCAGCCTCAGCTTGGAGGAGCTGGCCCAGTCGTGGCTTCCTCATCTGTCACGTGGGACAGACCCTCAGCTCAAGGACAGAAGGATGTAGTTTTGGTGATACCTGCCATTACCTGTTCCCATAGGGCCCGGAACTGTGGGGCGTGTGCTCTGATAAAGGAGAGTGCTGGTCACTGGGGCGCAGACGCTGGGTGGCTGGGCAGGCCAGCTGACTTCTCCTGGCTCCCATGGCCACACCTGGGACGCTGGTGACCCTGCCTGACTCTGGTGGCACGGAACGCCATGTGGGACAGGATTGCCATTGTGCCATTTTATTTCCCTCTCACAAGAGATAGCCTCAAGGTCCCCTGGACAAGCAAGTAGGCAGAGCCCTTGTGCACAGCATGAGGCACCCCCAAGGCCAAGGCCAGCCCACGGGAGAGCAGGCTGGGTCCCATGCCTGGCCCAACCCAGTGTGGTCCATACAGAGTAAAAAGGCCCAACCCTCCCCCATCAGCCTGTTCCTAGTGCTTCTGACACCCTATGAGGCCTCTGCGGAGCCCATTGGCAGCTGTCCTGTCCCCTCTGCCCATAGACCTGCCTAGGCCTCGGGGTCCAGGCTGCCAGTGCCCCTCAGGATAGGGTTGCTGCTGGTCAGGCCTGCCCTGCTTTCCTCCGATGCCCAGACTTAGTAGGCGGGCCTGTTATAGCCCAGCTGACCGGGGAACCTGGCATAGGGGTCTCAGAGCAAAGACGCTGGGGCACTGCCAGGCCTGGCATAGTGCATGTCTCTCCTGGGGGCATCCCAGACCCCGCTGCAGGGGAATGAGGCCCAGCGAGGGTAGATCTAGACAGCAAGGAACCCTTGGGGACAGAGGCCTGACTGTCCCCCAGGGCTGCAGGGCTCATGGACTGAGACACGGTATGGGATCCCAGCCTGGATTCAGAGAGACAGAGGCCATGGCCCAATGACCAGTCCAGCCTTTGGTGCACCCTCCCCTCAAACCTCGTCACTGCTCCCGCCCAGTGCTCCATCCACAGGCACAGCTCTGGCCTCTCTCCCAAGCCGCCTGCGCCATGGCCACCCCGGACCGTTCACATGCCAGCCTCTCCTTAGCTCTCCACGGCCCTGTGGCCAGAGTGCCCTGCCCACCTGGGGCCTGGCCTACGGGTCATGCTGAACTGTCCCCATGCTCTCCCCCAACACTGCCTACCTTTGAAGACATGTAGACTTCCCTGCACGTGATGCAGGTGCGGTGGGGGGGTTAGGTGTTTGGGGACCCATCCAGGACGCGGCACTGACCCCCGAGCTCGGCCAAAACCACCCTAGTGAAGACAAAGGCTCAGGACCCAGACACGGCCCACCCAGCCTGTGTCACCTCACTGCCTCATCTGAGGGGCTGGCGGGTGCCAGCCAGGTGAGCGCTGGGAGAGCACTGTCAGCTGCTGACAGCCCGGCAGGTGCGGGTGTGCCAGTGACAGTGACGTGACGTTCCCTTGTGAGCCACACACTGCTTTCAGGCTTGATTTGGTTTGGTTTCCACATAGCGGCTCACAACTCACTACGTGGATTTTATAACCCACAGAGGGAACATGGTCTTGAGTCCAGTCCTTGGTCGCTGTCCAGAAAGTTTCATCTCAGAGAGCTCTCCAAGTTGTCCAGGCCCTGGCTGCGGGCAGTGCTTGTGGCTAACGGGAGCTGGGAAGTGGCTGTGCTGCGCATCAGCCTCTTGGCTATTGTCCGCGCATCTTGTGACCAGGTCATTGCCCGGGGATAGAGAAGGCATTCTCTCCCCTGAAGCAGCTGCTCAGAAACATCAGGAAGCCCTTGTCCTGGCTCCGCTAGCTCGTGAACTTTTGGCAGCTCCTCTGAAGGGCTGTTAGCAGCCCCAGAAGCCTACCTGGCCCTGCGGGACTGCCGCATCCTGGGCAGGATAAAGCCATCAGCCGCCGCCTTGGGCACAGGCAGCGATGGGCACTGGGTTAGTAACAGCCACTCCCAGGCTCGAGGTCTCTGTTGTGGCAGGGCCCGGGAGCCATGGAAGGTCCCAGGGGCTGCAGAGTTTTTCTAAGTCCCATCCCAGCTGTGTGGCTGCACCAGCACACACATAGGCGTCCTTTGATCTGGTTCTCCATGGAGCCAAGACCTGGAAGGCTGCATTTGCCCAGCACTCCCACTTCCTGCCGAGGGAGAAGCCAGCGTAGTGCAGTGATGACCCAAATACTTTTTTAAGGATGAGCATTTCTGAAATCCATCGTGTTGGCCACAGGCAGAGAGTCCCCACTGGGATATCTACCCACGTCTTCAACTTCTCACTGCAGGAACTGGCCTCCAGCCACTGACAGTGGTTTCACCAGGCTTTGCTCCTGCAGGTGTGACCCGGGGCGGCGCCCAGGAGCGCAGGAGAGCACAGCTTGCTAAATAGAGTCAGACGAGGGTATTAGCCTCATAGGCTGCAGGGGGTCCTGTGGAGCTGAAAGAGGAGGCACTTCTTGCACTCTGGTTTCCTCCCAGTGAGAGTGAGCCCGCAAGCCCCAGGCCGGGCCTGAATCTGTTGGCAGCGTCCAGTCCGCACACACCTGCGTCCTGCCGTTTGCTAATTTCCCATCAGTGACTGACCACAGGGGGACCGGGATCAAGCCAGCAAGGTTTAACATCAAGACAAATAGGGAACAGTTCTCATTTCAGTTGAAGCAAAAATGGACTGGAAAAAGCATTCTTTTCTGCAGAGTGGGCGGAAGGTCAAGGTGAGAGTAGGCTGCAGTCCTGCTGGCCGGCCCAGGGACCCTTTCCCTCTCTGTGCGTGGGTGTGAGACGGGGGAGCAGGACACGGGAGCGCCGGGCCCTTTCAGAGCCAGTTTTCCCAGTGTTGGCCTGGGAATTCGCTGCCCCAGAAGTGGGAGTCTTAGGCACACCTGAGTCACCCCCTCAAGTTACAGGATGCCTGCCATCAGTGTCACACTTACCCCGGGGCTGTGGCCAGCACTGGCAGCAGGAATGGTCTTTTCTGGCTCTAAGATCCTTCAAGTTATTGATTCTGAGGCTCGGCGAGAGCAGAGAGTAAACAGTGATATGTGCGTTTGGGGGCTCCAGGCCTGTGCTGGGGAACAGCAGCACTGGCAGGCCTGGTGGCTGCCCATGTCCTGGTTGGCCTGCTCAGGCTCCCCAGGGGACAGCTCAGTCAGACAGGCAATGTCCCCTGGCTGAGGACAAGAAAGCACTCTGGGTGCAGGGCTACCTCCAGCTTCCTCTGGGGCCCTGGGTGGGACCCAGACATGACTGGGGCCCCAGCGTTGTGTACCTGCCTGTGCCCATTTGGGTTGCCTGGGTCCAGGCTGTCCCAGTGGCACAGTTCCGGGCCCTGCCTCGTCCCTTGCCCAGCTCCTGAGTAGTCGGGGCAGTGCAGCCACCAGGCCCAGCGTGGGCTTGGAGCTTGGAACAGCCTTGCATGTTGCGACTGGCCGAAGGGTGAATGGAAGGCCACACTTGTACTGTGGCACCCTGGTCCTCAGACCTGTGCCAGGTACCAGGGGTGAGGTGGTGGGGCCCAGGCCGCAGTCCTAACTCTCTGGGGGCTAATGTCCAGGTGGGGAGATGAGGGCAGGGCAATGGAAGCTGCTGAGCCCCTGCGCTGTCGTGGAACTCCGCACACACGACCTCTGAGCCCTCGGCCCAGCAGGTGGCCCCTGCCACACAGATGAGAAAACTCAGGCTCCAAGAACAAGTTGCTCTAGTGGCACAGCTGGTCTGTCACCTAAAGAGGAACCTTGGCTATCCCCCACACAGGGGGCTGGGGGAGCTGGGAGGCTACTACCCTTCCCACTACTTAGGGTCACCCCAGCCCTTTCCACACTGTATAGCGGGGAAACCCGGCCCCAGCGAACGGGCTGGTCCAGTGGGGTTGGGGAGCATCAGAGGCGAGACTGTGTGAGGCTGAACTGCTTCGTGCGGCAGGAAGTAGCGCTCTGCTGTTTCTGGCAGGTTCAGGACACAGGTTTCAGGCTATTAGGGCCTGAGTTATGGCTCTACAGCAGCCTGTTATCTTGTTTAAACAGCCCTGGCTGTTTGAAGTGGCAGGCCTGCTCACGGCTGTTACTCAGAGGTTTGCAACTGTCACTGGATGGGAGAGCGGTGGGGGCCAGCACGTGGTGACTCTGACTTCTGGACTCCTCAGAGTAGTCCAGCCCCAGAGAAGCCCCATCTGTCACTGGCCTGAGGTCTGCAGGGCTGGGCCCTCTAAAATGGGCTCTTCTGAGTTCTCTGGGGTGGACAGGGGAGGGGTGGGGGAGAGAAAGGTAGTGGCCCCTCTCAAGCCCCCCTCACCCCTGGGGAAGGTCTGTGCCGTGAAGACCTGAGGCCCGGAAGTGTCTGGTGGCGGGTGTGCTCCTCCTAGTTGCTAATCTTTGCATGTCACTCGCTAATCTCCCTCCTGACAAATCCTGTGGCCTCAGGGCTGTCTGTCTGCAGGTGGCAACTGGGGGTGGAGGAAGCAGGAGCTGTGGAATGGCACGTCCTCACCCTGGGAACACAGCGGTGGAGTCAGGTCCTGGGGCCTCTGTACACAAAGCCCCCGGGGGTTGGCCACCAGGGGCTGAACTAGGGAAATAACACCCAAAGCTTCATCCACCAAGACATAGGGTCATGTCGTTCCTGATCATTTTAAAACCCAAGAGCTCCTGCTTATCAAACGCCTTCCAGTCAGTTTCACCAGAGTGACCCACTGAGCGACGGAGCCGACATGAGGAAGGACACGGGCCAGCTGTCAGCGAAAGGCCAGGACAGTGCCCAGCCCGGCTGTCCTCCACGGTCCCAGCCAAATGTTAAGCATGGAGAAGGAAAGGCTGGGGAGGAGGACGGCCTCTGGGCCCCTCCCCACCCACCCTGTCAGACCGTCTGTGGGCCAGACCTACCCAGGGTAGGTGCACCTGTGGGGGATGGTGGGGCAGGGCACCCAGGCGCCTACGCCTCCTCTCAGCCCAGCCCCCCCACCCATGGCTGCCATGCTGAATGCCCGCAGCCTGCACCATCTGGCCCTGCCTGCCACAGCCCCAAGTCAGGCAGACTGCCCTGGCCGGGCGCTGGGGAGAGCTGTCCCCGCAACAGACCGGGCACCACACTGTTGGGCCAGCCACGAGCCATAAGTAGTGGGTCCACGGGGCCTCAAAGCTCTGCAGCAAATTAAGAGGAGGGATTACAGCAATCGTGACTGGGGGGTGTGTCAAGTTTGGGGCGGGGGGGGGAGGGCCGGGGAGGGCCTCCGGGAGCCTTCCTCCCTGTGGGTTAGGAAGGAACCGCGTGGCCCCCAGGCGGGTGGGGAGGGTACGCATGGGATGAGTCCGAGAGTGAGGGGGGTCACCCAGTCATGTTGGAAGCCGTTGGAGAGCTTTGCCCAGGGGAATAACTCGATCCGGTTCGCTGTGATGGGGCCGTAATGGGAGTCACACAGCAGAAGCAGGGAGTCAGGTCTCAGCAGGAAAGGAAGGTGGTGGCAGCGGGAAGGAGGGGCATGGACAGATTTGAAGGGACATCCCTGTTCTCCCTCCTGCCCCTCCCCCCACAGCAGCTCATTGGCCATCACCCCTCCCTCCACGCTGCCTGCCCTCTGGTTTGCATTGTGTAGTGCTGGGCAGTGGGCACGTGTGTCCCCTCCTCTGGGTGGCTCAGTCCTCATAAGTCAGGCTGCTCCTTGCTCTTCTCTGTGGAGCTTAAGGTACAGCTGAGAGTGAGGCCAGGGTCCAGAGAACAGGTGCTGGGAGGACGGCCAGGGTGGGGCTTGCACCTCAGCTCTGCGCCCAGAAAGGTGCTCAGTGAGGGGGGTCACGAGGCCTCCGGCCCCCTTGTTATTTACCTCTTGACCACATTTAGGTTGTGACTCGCTTCACAATAGGCTGAAATATCTGCCCTCTTGTGGCCGTGGGGACCTGAGGCCCTCGAGGAAGGCAGAACTCAAGCAGAACCGGGCAGCTGTGGGGCTTCGGAGCAGAGGGAGCCTCGTTCAGGCCCCACCCTGTGGGAATGCCCGCTGCCTCGCTAAGGCCCCATGCACATCACCCAGGCTGAAGCGAGCAAGGAAAAAGGGGCTCAGGTGGGAATGGGTGGGTGCTGAGGTGAGCATCTGACCAAGGGTCCTGAGAGCAGAGTGGCTGGAGGCGGGTGTGGGGCATCAAATAGGAGTCCCCCAGTGGCTGTGACTGGTAGAGGGGCGGACAGGTGGGAGGGGCGTGGGACTGTGAGTTGCTATCCCTGCTGAGTGTCTCAGTCTTGACACCCCAAGGGCCCAGGCTTGGGGAGTGAGTTTGGTTGACCCTGGGCCTGGGGAGAGGGGCAGGCAGCCGCACTCCCCGAGGACCCCTGTTGCCCACGTGGCTGGTCAGAGTGTCGCCGTTCTGTGAGGCCCCTGGAGACTGGCTCCGGGAACAGTCAGGGGCTCATTGATCCCCTGGCCTCATTGACCCGGCTCTCCAGTCCAGCACAGCAGCATTTAGGTTTGCAGGAGGAAGAAGTGGGGAGTGCTAACCAGACTGGTCTGGAAGTGACCCTGGTCATCCACTTCTGTCCCCAGGCCCCTTCCTGTTTCCTAAGGCCCATGACGTGGGGGAAATGAGTCTGAGAGGTGTCTGGCTGTCTGAGGCTCTCCTTGGAGTGGGGGCGGGGGAGGGGAATGACAGGCAGAGGGGCCAAGGCAGGTGAGGAGAGCCCCTCTAGTCCCAGTTTCCACGTCTGTAAAATGGGGACAGTGGGAGGAGCCCCACCCCAGCGTCTCTCCTGGGCGTGTCTGGGAGCCACTTCTTACAGACAACAGAGCTGGACACCTACCCAGATGTACCATAGCAGCCTCCACACAGAGGCCCCGCGCTGTTGGGGTGGTCGTCGAGCTAATTCTGCCACAGGTGACATGCGTGAGATGCCACCCAGGGCTCTGTCAGCAAAAATGCCATCTCCTGGCCTCCCAGTCCACCAGAAGGCCCACCCCAGCCAGGGGCAGGTCACCGGAAGGGCCTTTCCACTGCCCTGTCCCTCAGGGAGAGCAGGGTCACCCCCACATTCCCAGAGGCCCTCCCCTAGCCGCACCCCAACGAGCAGACGGTGACAGACAGCTGTGGAGGGACACTTGGCCTGGCTCACGTATCCACCACTTCCTCCCGCCATCAGCCTGTGTTGGTGTGTTAGGCTCTGAGGGTGGAGGCTTCCTCCCGGTTGTCATGGAAATGGCAGCAAGTCTACTGAGTGTCTGGATACTAAGCTCAGTGGAGGGAGGGGAGCAGCCCCTCTGGGGCTGGGTGGCAGCTGCTGTCACAGACTCAGCAGCTCGACACTGGCAAGGCCCTGAGGGGCTGTCATGCTTCTGCGCCTGAGAGTGCAGAGGGCAACTCAAGAGACCCCCTCACCCTCTGTCTCCCTGTGGGTGGCTGACCATGACCACATCTGCCCTCTCGTCCACACGGGGTTGTGGTGATTCTGTCCGGGTGCTGGGGAAGCCAAGCACACAGGCCCTGCCCGCCAGGAATTGCTTCCAAGGAGGGGACTCGATTCTGCGGGGCTGGCTGGGGGTGGAGAAGCACAGATTCTAGCAGGCGACGGGAACTAGGGCCGCCTGGGGAGGCCCCAGCGCCGAGGCCCCGTCCCTGCAGGCATGAGCAGGGATGACTCAGGCTCCTCCACCTGCTCCCTCACTGGGCCTCCACGGAGAAGGAGCAGCGTGCTGCCGGGCTGCGCGGTTTCTGTCTGCCCGTCTCTGTCTCCTACCATCGGCTCCCACGTACCTCATAACCTCCTTGAGGACAGGGGAGGGTGTATAATGGCCTCCCCCTCAGACTCAAAGGCAGAGTGGCAGGCGCAGTCTCCAGGCCCCGGCCAGGTGAGCGAGGCAAGCCCACAGCCCAGCAGCCAAGGGAGGCCAAGACATCTCAGGCCTGGAGGCAGGACCCAGCCGCTGTCCCCGCATCCATGTGGGGTGTGCTGGGAACCAGAGAACAGCGGTCAGGACAGGCTTCTTAGAATGGGGAATGTCAAAGGATGGCTCAGGCCAACTCGAGCACATGCAGACTCCGACTGCCCCAGGGTCCCCTGGGAATAGTGGTTTGGGACAGGAAGTGGCAGACCTAAGGGCACACTGTAGTTTGGTGGTAGAATGAGGGCTGGCGCCGGGCCAGCAGCATGCGTCTACACAAAGTCAGGGCAGGCAGGCACCTCCACCCCACCCACCCCGACCTAACCACACTCCTGACACTCCGGGCCCCTGACAGCCCCACACGCGCTGGGGTGGGCTGTCTGAAGTCCAAGATCCCCTGTGGCTGCCAACCAGAGGCCTGCGGTCGTGGCACCAGAGAAGCCATAGGAACTCGCCCAGCTCCGGGGCCCAGTGTCACATACTCAAACAGGTTTAGTCTCACCCATGACACAATGGGACTCCCACCCTGGACACCCGAGAAATGATAGGCATTGCCCCTGGCACCGGTGCCCAAGGCTCCCCCTCCACCCCATCCCCCCAGGGCTCGCTTCTCCCATACCACGGAGGGGGGCACCCAGGCTGGGTCCCAACATGCATTTCTGGTTTCCAAGGGGCACCTCTGCTGCTTCCCCAGCTGCCCAAGTCCCTCAGGTTCCTGGCCCCCACACATGCCAGGCGCCGATGTTCGCTGGGTCATTTGCCCTTTGGCCCTCGGTCAGTGGAACCAAAGACACTGGAAGGTCCAGGGTCCTGGGCAGTCAAAACACCTGCACAGGGTGTGCGGCCAGCATTGCAGGGAGCACATGGTGTGTGGCCAGAACAGATGGCCACAACCAGCATCACGACGGCACTGGGACAGCAGGTCTGGGGTCAGGGAAGGAGTTGCTGCTGGAGGGAGAGATGGCCAGTCCACAGGACAGTTGTCTGGGAGCCTGGGTGGGACAGTGTGGTTTGGGAAGGCTCCCCTTCTGCGAGGGTAGGGCACTTCAGGCTCGGTCCCAACGAGCAAATAACAAACATGGGGGACAGGGGAGCTCGGTGCGGCCGGAACCTGTGCAGAGTCACAAGTGGGCACCTGGCTGGGGGTGTTGTGGAAGGTCTGCCAGGGCCACATCCTGAAGCTCCGGGAAGACTCTGTGTGGGGGTGGGGACCTGACTTCGGGGAACAAGGAGGCAGCTGGGTGGGGAAACTTAAGAGACAAGGTTGGCTTATCAGAAAGCAGAGGGAACTGCAGCCGGGGTCTCCAGTGCTCTGGCTGGAAGGAGCTCCTGCTCCCTAGGACGCTGTGCTCGAGGGAAACACGTGAGCAGAGAGACAAGCACATCTGGACAGGAGCGAGTTCTAATGCCCAGTTGGCTGATCTGACCTGGCCCACACTCCAGTGTAAGGGTCCCCCCGGACCAGGAAGGCCATGTGGGACAGCTGCGTGGCCACAGTTCCTCACTGTGGCTGAAACTCCTCAGGAAGGAGAGCAGAGCATCCTAATGTTGGCTAAACAGCAGACTCCCCAGACCCTGTCCCCGGGGACAGCCCCTCAGTCCTTCCCCAGCTGTTGCCTGCAAAGCCCTCCTGCCCAGCACCCCACAGCCTGAGGGAAGAGGCAGGCTAGGACCTTGCTCCCCTGAGCTCCCCTGGGACAACCTGAGAGCCCAGAAGGGAAATGAGCTCCAGAAGGATGAGGACCCTCAGTGGACTGGCTGGCTGGGGAAGCACAGGGCGTCAGGCCTGGCGTCTGGGCCCAGCCTGGCCTCTTCCCCTCGGCGCCCAGGGCCACCCTCCCTTCACTTGCCTCCCCTGGCCACCCAGCAGGGCCACCCAAGCACCCCCAGGCCTTCATAGACATCTCTGCAGTTCAGTGAGCAGACATGCACTCCTCTGGCCCTGGACAACTCATCTCACACCTCTTTGGGGACAAAGCATATGCTGATTCCCTGAGGGACTGACACCACCTTGAAGCGGTCTCACTCCAGCAGCGGCACAACCCCGGCACCAGGTTCCATAGCTGCAAGTACAACTGACATGCCCCCCGCCCGCCTTGCCCCTGCCAGGACCTCAGGGCAGGGGTCTGACCATCAGGCGCACCTGCTGCCCCCACTAGGAGAGTCTGGGGATGCCTAGGCCAGACTTGCCCTGGGCAGGGCTCAGGGTGACCCAGCGGGGTCACAAGGCTCCTGTCCACCAGGACCACAGCATAGGTCTCTGGGCCTCACCGCCCCGGCCAGTGATTGACAGGGGAGGGGCAGTCACACCACACTGAGGGTGGACCAGACTGTTGACTAGGCTGTGCCCCTTGAGCCACACCCTGCTGGCTGACAGGCAGCCCCCACTGTAGTGCCCCCAAGCCTTCCACCACAAAGGGAGCCCAGAGGGGCCAGAGGCTTGTCTGTCATTTCATGAAATGTGCCAGCTTAACATCCAGCCTCATATGAAACCTGTCCCTTGGTGCATCCCGACAGGGTGCTGCCAGGTGGCCTCACTGCCCAGGTTGCGCCCTTGGAGCCTGGCACTGCTGCCTGGACAGGCCTGGTGGCTCAGTGGCAGGATGGGGAGCCACGGGGATGGCTTTGTCCCTGGTGAATGGAACTCATTCACGTCCACAGCCCAGCCTCTCAGCTGTACTTCCACTCTGAAAGCCGAATTCATGGTTCCCATGAGCGAGCACTGCAGGCTGTTGATGGGCAAACTGGGGCTTTCCAGTCTGCCAACAGCAGCTAAGAAATTACTTCTGTGCCACCCCGGGGACTGTGCCCCCCTGGGAACTGTGCCCGGCTCCCCACTGCTTCCCCGTGTCTAACATGCATTGTCACAAAGCACTGGTTCCTCACCACTGAGCGGAGATTCCCACCATCACCCAGGCTCCTGACAGGGATCGTCTGCTCTGTGATATTCGTGTAAGTGAATGTGCAGGCAAACCCCCGACTCCTAGAAGGTGCCATCTCCCTGGTGAGCGGGCCCTGGAGAGAGCTGGGTGGGCCCCAGAGCCCCGGCTGGAGGAGAAGCACCCACGACCTCTGCTGCCTTAGCAGCTGGAGCAGTAAACACAAGGAGGGCTGCTGGCTGAAAGGTGTGCTTGGTGGAAGCTCGGGCTCCCCGCTGAGGCCTGGGAGTTGGCCGCCCGGGCCTCCATCTCTGTCTCCCTGCGTGTGAGGTGGGTCGTGACCCCACCTTCCGGCATGGCCTTGAGTGGCAGAGGCAGCTCTTCCGATTCTACGGGGAGGATGTTTGTGTCAGGCTGATGGAAGTGGCGGCAGTCCAAGGGGGGTGACACGCTACAGTGATGCCAAAGCTGCTCCTGGCTTCTCTCACCGAAGGGGCCCAGTAGGACCGCATGAGGATGGTGCTCAACCTGCCTTACCAGCTTCCCGGCCCTTGGAGGCAGCTCTGACCCAGCACACCAAATGGGCAGACCTGGGCGGCAGGGTGGAACCTCCCCCGGATCAGGGAGGGGTTTGGGGAGGAGGAGAAGAGTGGGGCCACAACTGGCACCCAGGCCATGTACATCCAGCCAGGGGTCAGGGTACACCAGGGGAGGCCCCAAAGGCCATACTGAGAGGCCGTATCCTAGGGCAGGGCACAGCCAGACGTGTGCCACAGAAAGCTGAGTGGAGGTGCAGGAGCAGGAGGAAAAGTCAGGGGGGGCTTCCAGGAAGAGGTGGCCTTGAGCGAGGCCATGGACTGTGAGCAGAATGTGGAAAGCGGGGAGGAAAAGGAAAGCTGACAACCGCACTGCTGTGGCCTGCGGGGAGACCCCGGAGGCTGGTGGGCTCCCTCCTCCCGTACTCACACTCGCACGTGCTTCTCACGGTTTCCAGAGTTACAGCCCGAAATAGCAAGCTCCTTTTTCAATGCTTTGAGGTTTGAGGTGTCAGGGTGCTGCTCTGCCCACCTGGCAGCACTTGGGCTGCAGGAACATGCATGCTGCAGTGACGGTGACACCATGGGCACAGTGTCAAAGGACCAGAGGGCTCTGGCCCCGCCCCACCCATCCACTTTGTGGCAGAGCCGTGGGGGCAGGGCACGGACACAAAGGTTTTGTGGTTAATCTATGATGCCCATCATCTCCCTGGCACCTAAGTGATGGCCAGTGTGGTTCCCATGGTTTGTCCCAAGGAAGAGAGGGAACCGGAAACCTGAGCCCCTGAGTGCCTGCAAAGCCAGAGGAGCCACAGGAGTGGGCAAGGGCCTAAGTTGAGGGTGATGCCTGGTCTATGGCCCTGATGTGACTGCACAGGCACAGTGATACTATGAGCAAGTGCGAGGGACGGCCAAGGGCACCGCTGCCTTCCCAGCCACCTCAGGGGATGCATGCCTGAGTTCCAGGGATTTCCAAGCAGGGAGCATGAGGCCCAGAGAGTTGGCCAGCTCTGCTCTCCGAGGGGCCCACGTCTGCCGAGGGGCGGAGGCTCTCACTGGGCAGAAGGGCTCTCGGTGCATCAGGACTCCTGGGGCCTGGTCATGGGGGGCTGGAGGCAGGGGCCTAGAGCATTTCCCGAGCAGGTGGAGGAAAGTTGGCCGTGCAGGCTGGAGGGGCTGCTCCGCTCCGGACCCAGCAGCTGAGCCTTTCCTACCTACATGTACCCCCCAGCCGAGCCCCCTGCGTGACTGGTGGCCTGCACACACACTGCACCTCAGCGTGTGGAGAGGCCTTCCTGCCCCTCTTCCCAGGCTCCACGGCCTGTCCGCCCAGGCGAGGCTGGGCTCTCACCCAGGTGACAGCAGGGCTCAGGGAAGCAGGCCTTGGCCCCCAACTGGATACCCACGCCAGGACCCTGTCCATATCCTGCCCCCTCTGCCTGGCCCTCACTCTGGGCTGGCCCACCCACTCGGGAAGCCCAGCTCCATCCTCAGCCACTGGCCCGCTGGGTCCCCCCTGCTGGTGGCCCAACCGTGCCCCTCTCAGCCTCGGGGGAAAGCGCTCTGCCTGGTTTCTGGGGCTTTAACCCCTGTCAGAATTGCTAGGACCTGTCACTGACCCTCCAGGTGTGCTCAGCAACTATTGGCTCAATGAATTAATGAATATGTGCTGATGGCCGCATCCATTATTTATCTGATGTAAAATGTGGGGTCAGAAGTGCAGCCCCCGATTATGACATCACCCCTATGAGAAATGACAGCTCGGTTTAGTCTCTACGGAGCGGCTTCCCAGGATCCACAGAAGCTGATTGCTCCCCACGGAACGTGACACCCCTAGCACACCACTCAGCTCTCACTTTCGGGACGCGTGCGGCTCCGCCTGGCGCTGCTGTGGTGGGGCGCCACACTCTGTCTGTATCTCTGCAGAAGGCCCTCCCCCCGAGGCCCGAGACTCCTCACTTTTCACAGCTTCTGTTGTTCCCGAGCTTGTTCTAAGGAAGGTGCAACATCGGTTTTGTATAACAGGATCCGCCGGGTAAAATGCAGGATCTCAGGGCAGCTGTCGGGGATAATGGCCATGACCCCGGGCATCCTCCCCGCATCCAGCCTGGTCCCTCCTCAGCGCTGTTGCTGTCGGACCTGTACCTCAGACAACTCAGGGTCTGTGGGGTAGCAGGGTCTCAGCGTGGCATCCTCATTGGCACCCCCACCCTGGGGTGACTCCCTGGAGTCCGGCAGCACCGCCCGTCTGCCCCAGGGACTTGGAGCACGTTTCATGCCTCTCTGAGCCTCGGTCTCTTCACCTGTGTAGTGGGAACGGGAAGGTGTGAGGATCGGCAGGCCGGCGTCCTGCGTCTACACTGTCGGCACCAGCTGCATTTCTCGCTGTTGTTACCATGCCGGTGGTATGATTGGTCAGAGAGGTGCTTAAATCCAGAGCCCCAGATCCAAGCAAAACTGGTTCTAGACTTTGGACACTCAGTTGTCGTTTTATTTTTAAATAAGGGGCAGTTTCCGCCAACAGTAATTCACCAGCAGTAGAAGTTCCTCTTAGCGGTTAGAACTGTCAGTTCTGTGTGGAAACAGTGCGTTTGGGAGCCAGACAAACACATTATGTTTCTTAGAAAACCACAGTCCATAAGGCACATTTAAGGTCCTCAGACTGGCGGGTGGTAGAGAAGGGCCAGGCACCACCACGTCCTGCGGCTCCTGCACCTTCTGAGCCGCCATCCCATGCCACACCAGGCAGGGCAGGGGGCGCAGGGTCTGCCTGGGCTGGGGGAGGCCACGTGTGACCGCCAGGGACCCCGAGGCCCCGCAGGGACAGAGGAGCCTTTGGTACTGAAAGCGCAGGCCACGCCCCGCAAACTCCAGCAGAGGACTGACAGCCCCACCCATGGCAGGGTCAGGGCTTGCAGGGAGGGCCGCAGCCCGGGCAGGCTGGAGCTGGCCGCCGGGCAGAAGGCTGCCCGGGCCCACATTGAGGGGGATGTGATGATAGTGTCTCCCACCGGAGACAAGCTTGCACGTGCAGGTCAGGCAGGCCGGGCCCTCAGGCTGTGAGGGTGGAGGTACCCCAGTCCACCAGGCTGAGGGAGACCAGGCTGCTGCCCCGAAGCTACATATTGTCACTACTAGGGCCCAGAGGAGGGGCCGGCAGGGAAGGAGACGCCAGACTCCCAGGGCTTGGACGCAGGGGCCAGCCACTTCAGGGCTCCAGAGCCTGTGGGAGACAGGTGGAGAGAGCTGACCCAGCAGAGGAGGGACTTGCCAACAGAAGGGTGCTTTGGTGGGGGCCGGCCCCGGGCTGGGGGGCCGCCGAGGCTGGGGGTCTAGGGCCTTCCCCTGCTGCACCTGATTAACACCAGCCTGTCGCCCGGCCCCCAGAGTCGAATGGCGGAGAGCCTGCGCCTTTTCGACTCCATCTGCAACAACAACTGGTTCGTCAACACCTCACTCATCCTCTTCCTGAACAAGAAGGACCTGCTGGCGGAGAAGATCCGGCGCATCCCGCTCACCGTCTGCTTCCCCGAGTACAAGGGCCAGAACACCTACGAGGAGGCCGCCGTCTACATCCAGCGGCAGTTCGAGGACCTGAACCGCAACAAGGAGACCAAGGAGATCTACTCCCACTTCACCTGCGCCACCGACACCAGTAACATCCAGTTCGTCTTTGACGCAGTAACAGATGTTATCATACAGAACAATCTCAAGTACATAGGCCTCTGCTGAGGGGCTGGGCCAGCCCGCTTGCCTAGGATGAAACCCCTGGGGTATCACACCCCAACTCCACTCGTGCTAGGGAGACCCCAGCCCGGGGGCAGAAAACGAGGGGCCTGAAGAACGTTCCTCCACCCCTCTGCCTCCTTGGCCCCCACATTTCCACAGACATAAATACATACGGATAGATCGCTAGGTAGGTAGACACACACGCACGCACACTCACAGTCTGGAGACAGCCAAGTCCCCCAAAGCATCGAGGTCTCTTGAAGACTTGAGGAGCTGCCACCAAGGTCCCTACGAGCCCTTTCCCCTTCCCGAGTTGGCCCCACTCTGCATGGGGGCCCCCGTGGGACTATGGGGGAGACAGCTGGGCCACCTGGAGGGGCCAGCCCTGCCCTAGAATGGGGGCCTTGCCCCGACCGGGAGGGAGGACCAGAGAGGGTCCAGCACCTTCCCTGCGGGACACGCCCACCTCTGGCCAACTCGGCTCTGGAACCAGGGTGCGCAGCCAGAGGACAGCCCTAACCAGACCTCCAGCCACTCACAGCCCTTTTTAAACAGCTTCAAAATATGCAGCAAAAATCCATACAATAATGTGAGTGGTGCAATTGGTTTCCAACCTGGCCAGCTGGGTTCCAGCTTTTCTTCTACTCGTCTGGTGTTTTATAAATCAAACCTGGTTTTTCTTCTTTGACATCCTTTTTTTTTTTTTTTTTTTGGCCAAACCTCGTGGTGTTTCGCAGAAAAACAAATACAGACAATTTCAAATGCAGTTGAGTGTTCTTTTTTAAAAATGCAGATTTTCGAAACCTATTTTTTTTTCCAGGTGGTCCTTTTTGTGTCTGGCTTGCTGAGCGTAACAGTTGTTATCTGGATGAGTCTGTCCCTTGCTCCCGAGCGACGCTGGAGTGATGGCCGCCCCGCGGCCACCTCGCAGGGCAGCGTTGTACATACGCCTGCCTGCGCAGCGTCCTCTTGTTACTGGTGCGGTTTCTGCTTCGTTTTTATTTCAGAAAATAAATGTGATGTATTTAAAGAAGGTTCCTCACCTAGGAGCGAATGAACAATAGCTAAATGTCTTGGTACTTAAAGATTAAATTGTCTGTGTGGCTTTGCAAGTAGAGGAAGGGAAGGCAAGAGATGGGGCCCTGGCCCCGACCGCCCTGCGCCCGAGGCTGAGAGCAGCTGCGACTCCTGTGAAGGCTCAGCCCGAGTTGCAGCCTGAGGGAGGCCCTGCTGGGACCGCCAGCTCCACCGTTCTGCCCTGGGTCCCGTGGCACCTGCCACCGTGAATGGACCTTGGCTGAGGACTGAGTGTAAATCCGAACACCCGCTGCCACTGAGAAGGAAGGCACCACCAAAGACCCTGCCAAATCTTCTCTCTTTGCCTTTGTTTGGTGCCCACGTGTCCAAGGTCAGGGCGCAGAGTTGCAGCCAAGGACGTTCAGAGATGTGCAGAGGGAAGAGGAGCCGGTATGGTATGAAAGTCAAAGATTGTCTACTTTAAGAAAATAAAATATCCTGAATGAGCCAAGCCTCGTCCCAGCATGCTGTGTGTGCAGGGCTGACATCTGGGAGGGCAGGTGGGGACGCATTTCACCTGAGCTTCCTTTGTCTCTGCGCCATGCCCCACCCTGCCCCGCACGCATATTTAGGTAAAAATCATCTTGAAATGAAACCAAGAACAAATGACCTCACAAGAGGAAAGAACCTGCAAAAGTGGGGAGCCCTGCCAGTCCCATGTTTCCCCAGGGGGCTGAGGTTTGGGGGTGATGATGGCTCCTGCTGTCCCCAAGACCCCGCCCAGGTGGCACTATCACTCCAACTCCTCATACTCTAAAGGCACCTCTGCCAGAGTCAGCGTTGTCCTCCCAGAGCAGAGGAGGTGTCTGGAGAGCCAGTGGGGTGCCAACAGCCCCCCACAGTGTAGGGTGAGTCCTGCAGGGTGTGGGGAGGAGGTGCCTCCGTAGACCCTTCATTTGCTGACTATTTGTGGCATCTCCATGTGGTGGAAAGCACTAATCGGAAGTCAAGGAAGTTTGTTCACCCTGCACCAGGCTCCTTACAAATTACTTACTTAACACTCACTACCATGGCAGGTTGTCTGCCCTGACCCATCATATAGATGAGGAAAAGGGCCCAAGACCAAGGTCAGGGACTGGTGGAGATGTCCTTCCCAGGAGGAGCAGAAGGGGGTGGTGCCTCATGAGGCCTGGGTGCTCATCTGCCTCTGCCCCTGGACCGAAGGGGCAGAGCCCACGGGGGCCACAGAGCCCCCCTCCATCACCACCTTGGATCCGGGACCTACAGAGAGCCCTGGGCGTGGGGCGGCGGACAGACGCGCACTCACAGGCGCACACACACAGACACACTCGGCATGCAGACACACCCACGAACCTCACTCTGCCCCCACGTCCTGCCACCCTGAGCCCACATGGGGATTCCCTCCATGCCGTCCCACGTCACCAAACAGCAAAAGCCCAAGAGGGCTCTTGTATAAGAAAAAATAACGTGTGACATAATCATTGAGACTTATTTTGTGCTTTTAACGCCAACCGTGAAAAGAGCAGTAATCTCACTGTGAGCATCTTTAACCTAAAAATACACAGCTAAAGGGAAATGGGAGGATTCTGCCTTCTCTCCGGAGGCGTTCAAGGATGGGAGGAAGCTGCCCAGGGCCAGTGTTCCTCTTGGCTCCCACCCTCTGCTGCGCCCATTCTCCCCCAGGAGCCTGCTGGGATGTCCCCTTCCCCACCCTCAGTCTAAGATCCCTCTGGCCCTCAGAACTCAGCTCCCTGGGCACTGGAGGTCCCCTCGATCCTGCACTCCACCTCCTAGTGCGCCCCCACGAGGACGAGGTGGGGAGAGGCGTCTGCACTGTCTGACCTATCCCCTTCCTCCACTCACGGAGCAGTGTCCAGCAGGGGAAGGCATGAGCTGAGCTGAGCTGAAGGTCTGGGAGGAAAACAAGCTGAGGGATCAGCATGGGGGGTGGTGAGCACCACCCGAAGGACACAGACCCTGCCCTGTGCAGAGGGAGCTGGTCCGAGCCCACCTTCTGCAAGTGACTAACTCCTCCCAGGCCCGACTACCAGGGCCCACCATCTTCTCTCTGGACATAGGCTCCATGGACATTGTTCTCCTCCCCATAGGTGACTCGATGGGGAAATGACAGAGTCACAATACCCCAGCTCCCCTCCCTGATGGCTCATGGCACACCAGGCCCCTCCCACTCCCAGGAAGCCCATAGCATTGATTCTACAGGTTCTGACACAAATAACGCCCCTATGTTATGAACTGGTAATCTACACCCAAGCTTTTATCACAAAATCATAAGCATGTAATTCTGTGACATAACAATATCACATTCAAGCACACCATATGACATTTTAGGTGAAATGTTCTCATTGCTGTCCATCTCGTGCAAGACATTCCAGCCACACTCAATGGCATTACTTCTGTCAGACCTCATATTTTACAGAAAAGAAAGTAGAGCCCTGGCTGGTGTAGCTCAGTGGATTGAGCGCGGGCCTGCGAACCGAAGGATCGCGGTTCGATTCCCAGTCAGGGCACATGCCTGGGTTGCCAGGCCAATTCCCGGCAGGGGACATACAAGAGGCAACCGCACATTGATGTTTCTCTCCCTCTCTCCTTCCCTTCCCCTCTAAAGATAAATAAATAAAATCTAAAAGAAAAAAAAAAGTCACACTTAAAAAAAAAATTACTCTTAAAAAAAAAAAAAAAAAAAGAAAGTAGAGACCCTGAGAGGGGGTGACTTCCTAACATCACACAGGGTGCAACAAGGGACCCAACTGGCCCTGGGTCCCCAGGGGCTGTGCCCCGTCTGTGTGGGTCCGGGGGTCAGAGCAGCAAGTGCTAGGAAGGGCTACCCCACACCCCGCTGGGCTGGCCTGGCTGAAAGCTGGGGGGAGGGGCTTTGGTGCTGAGTGGGTCCTGGGCCGGGCCAGCTGGCTATGCCCAGGGAGGACCTGATCTTTCTGGTAATTCCATGTGTAATGGGCTGTCCCAAACCACCTGGGAATATTATGAAAACCTTGCAGAAGGCTGAGAAAGGCCACCTGCCCCACGAGAGGGCATGGGAATAGACACTGGGACCACGGCCGGGCTTGGCGGGGTCAGAGGGAAAGGCTCTCCCCGCTGGAGGGGCAGTTGGGGTGGGAGGGTGAAAGGAAAGGAGGCATCTGGCAGGTGCTGCAGGCTGGGACTCAGGAGGGCAGTGTCCCCACTGGTGGTAGTCGTCCTTTGCTAAGTCCAGGAAGGGGCAGATGAGAAAGGAAAGCCCCACCCCTCTAGGGCAGCCCCCCTGAGGTGACAGGGCCAGGAGCAGTGGAAAGGGTGGGACCGCTCTGTGCCACCTCGCCCAGCAGAAGGGGAAGGGCACCCCGTGTTGCTTCTCCAGCGGCCGTTCCACCTACCCCCACTATTCCCACGGCTTCAGCTCCCCCCAACACAGCCGGCCCCCACTTCTCTTTCTAGCCCCGATGGCATATGACTCCAGGAATGTCCCCCAGCACCTCAAAACTACCAGGATCAAACCTGTATCTAGACATCTCTGCCTCCGTGTCCTGTCCCTCCCTGGCCGTGCCCTGCTCCTTCCTAAGGCCAAGGAGCCTGTCTCCACAGCAGGGGCCTGAGCACATCCTCACAGCCTCCCACCCCCAAGGAGGGGTGTCTGCCTCCACCCGCACACTACCCCCAAACCCAGGCCGCACGTGAGGGTCAGGATAGAGCGGTCCCTACCGTGTACTACAGCTAAAGCTGGGCCAGCAGCTCCAAGCCTGGCACCGGAGTGAGTGATGGGGGAGCAGCCAGGCCAGACTCCCTCCTGGGTGTGCCAGTCAGGGCCCCGAGGCCACCGTCAGAGAGGGGGCCCAGGGGTCCCGGGCATGGCCAGCAGGTCTGGTAGGGGGACACTTCCCGGTTCTGCAGGCTACTCAGCTGCACCCCAAAATCAGTTACAGAAGTGCCCTCACTTTCAGCATTGGGGCTGAGCGCCTGGCCACAGAAGGAGATGCGTTTCCGCGTTTCCTCCAGAATCTCAGGCGGGCACCCAGGGGAGCCTGGAGTGCCTGCCAGCGGTTCTGGCCTTTGCCTCCCCAATCCTGGTTTCTCCTCTCCTGCGCTGGCCCCACCCTAAGGCCCGGGGTCACAGCAGAGCCCAGTCGGGCAGTCATCGGTCTTGTGGCGCCCCTTGCTGGTTACTTTGGGAAACACACAGTAAGCCCGACTCCACCCAGCAGCAGGACTCAGGAAAACATCCACTCCCACCAGATACCCCAACCCATTTGTCAAACAAACGAAGGGATGAGTGAGTGAACTGCAGCAAGAAAACAACTAACAAGTGATCTTTACAAATCCCACTACACAACCCGTAGTTGTCAAGTGTCAGCCACACGCCAAGCATATCGCCAGGGCAGAAGGTGCCTTCCAGTGCGGCCGTGGATGGAAAGCCCATAACCAGCACATGGGTGCGGGCGTCCTGGCCAAACCAAGCAGGCGCCAAGGTAGCCATTGTTACCCACTCTCGGTGATACGACTCGGGCTCCACCGGGCTTCACTGCCACCAAAGCCACCACTGATAACAGTGGAGCCCACTGAAACGGGTGCCCTCAACCCACCCAGAGCCCCAGGGAGAACACCCCCAAGGACACTGGCCTGCCTGGAAGTCATAGCCCTCAGAGCGCCCCCGCCAGAGGGACCTTGTGGGGCACCCACCGCACTGCGTGTCTCCCTCCCTCCAGACAGGGTGTCCCAGGCCTCCCATCTGGACACATCACAGACAATGCGCAGCGCCCAGGAAATCCTGCAATAAAGGCAGAAGCTAACCACCCAGGCCCGCCAGGAGGCCTGTCGGAACCACAGCCGCCCCTCCCCCACTGTTCGTGGCACACCCACAGCGTGTAGATTCCAGAGAAGTGTGCGGGGAGGAGATGCCGGGGTGGGACCGGTCCACCAGAACCCAGACTGCCATAGATAGAGCTGTCGTAATTCAGACGGCGTTGGCCTGGCGAGGGATGGACAGCAAGACCTCGACCCAGACGAATAAAAATCCATTCCAGCGACCTTCACAAGCTCAATGTGAACAGCTAAACTCTTACACTTTTAGAAGGAAATATGGCAGAATATCTTCATGAGCTCTTACATGGCACCAAATTCTCTTAAATAGCACCCCTCCCCTGCCAAAAAAAAAAAAAAAAAGACAAAAAGAAGACTGATGAAACTGATCACATTCAAACGAAAAACTGCCGGACCAGTGAGTAAACAAATAAACAGTGAAAAGCCACCCAGCCAGCCTGGGAAACGGCGTTTCCCGTGTGTGTGACTCGGGACAGGCTGGAACCCAGGATGACTGAAACACTCCCTCAAATCGATGAGAAATGGAAACAGCAAATGGGTTCAGGGCTCCCAGGAGGCACCGGGCAGGAGAGGAGACCGAGGCGGCGCCAGACGGAGGAAAGATGCCCTTCCCCCGGTCACTGGAGACAAGAAAGCGACACAACAGTGACACAGCACAGCACGCCATCAGGAGGCCGGCTAGGAGGCAGCTGGGCGGGCTGGAAGCCCGTGCGGTATCCGGCCACGCTGCAGGCCTGCGCCCTCCATGCCCCAGGACGCGCTCCTCCCGCTGAGCTCCTCAGCCCTCGGGGCAGACACAGCACAACCGGTGTGCCTGTCGGCCGGGCCGGGTGAGTACGTTGCATGTCAGTATCCACCCAACCGCCAGAAGGGCATGCCGTGGTTATCATGAAATGGAGCCCATGACACGGCTCAGGTAAGCTCAAAATTATAACATCACATTTCTTTAAGTAGCAAAGAGATACAGACAGCAAGGTCCATTTACATCGAGTTTGAAAACATGCAAGGAAAAATCTCTATCTAATTAAGTTTGTGGCAAAATATAAAGATGTGCATTGGGGATGTTGTCCCCAAATTACCGGTGGCTCCAGGGAGGGCAGGAGAAAGGGTGCTGAGTGGAGGAGGTTCACACAGGGCTTGGACTGTATCTTTTTTTTAAAGAAGAATCTCAAGCACATATGAAATAGGGTAGAATGTTAAGACTGAGCAAAGCCTAGTGATGGTACCTCATGTTCATTATCACTGTCTCTCTATTTCTCTCAACACTTTCAAGATCCCAGCATGGTGAGCACAGGGCTTGGCCCCAGGCGCCGGCCCTTCATAGAGACACCCCAGTATCCCAGTGCCCCTCGACCATGGCCGCACAAGAGAATCAGCCACGGTCCTTGTAAGAAAAGTGTGGGCAGATCTTCATCCGTAGAGCCCTTCCAGCAAGGGATAGGGGTGGTCTTTCAAAAGACCACCAGTGGGTCCTGCTGTCCAGCCCAGTGTGCCCCCCACACCCAGCACCCTCTCCCGAGGGCTCCACTCCATTAGGCCTGCCTCGCTGCGCCTTTTCCCGCCACCGTTGTGTTCTCTGGGACTTTCCTTCAGGGAGTGCTTGCTCCTGGCCCTGAACGTTTCCAGCGCCCCTTGTGTGGGGTGCTGGGCTACGTGGTGGGAGAGCCTCTTCCTACGTGACCCTTGCTTCAGGCCTCGAGGTGGGTGTCATCAGCCTCATAATAGCCTGTGGGGGGTGGGGCACTCAGAGAAGGAGGGGCAGGACAGGGGGAGCCCAGGTCTGTTAGACTCCAGGGCTTCCAAGGCTGTCTGTCCGCCTGAGGGCACTCCCAGGCCCAAGAGCATGCCTCTTTGAATGAGCCGCTCATTTGAAATGCTCGTTGCATCACGATGCGGTGAACGTCAAGCTGGGAGAAATCTCCACCCTCAGGTGGCCATTATCCCGGACTCCGTGTCTAACTGGGGAGGGTTGTGGACATCAAGCCAGGAGGCAGAGTAGCCTTTGGGGGCAGGCATTTTTAATCCTTAAAAGCATGTTATGGCACTTTACAGAAGAAGACGCTTACAGGGTTATTGTCAACAGGGAAATACAAATTAAAGCCACAATGAGACATTACCACACACTCACCAAAATAGCTAATGTAAAAAGATGGGAAAGATTGAGTGTGGGGGAGACTACTGGTGGGAGTGTAAATTGATGTAACTTTTCGAAAACCATTTGTAGGATCTTCTAAAGCTGGACACAAATTTGTCCTATGCCCAGCAATTCTCCTCCTAGGTATATCCCAAAAGAAATGCATACCATTTCTACCAAGAGACATCTGCTTACAGCTGCTCTCTCCGTATAGCCATGCCCTAGAAACAATTCAAGTGCCCATTGGCAACAGTGGATAATAAACTGCTTTATTCAGGGGACAGATAAACTGTAATATAATGTGAATACCACACTCCAGTGCACGTGGGCAGTAATTGATCATGCGTAAAGTTTTAAAAGAGGCATGAACTAAACTGCGGTCTAATAAATCGAAGATCCTGTTGACCTCCGGTGAGGGCAGGATCAGGTAGGCGGTGTGTGGGAAGCCTCTGGAGAGCTGGGGGTGCCCCGGAGGTGCCCCGATCTGGGTAGGGGTTCTGTGCATGTTTGCTTAGTGCAATTTAATCAGATGTCCATGCATGATTGGCGCCTTTTTAATCTGTATGTTGTACCTTAATTAAAGCATAACTTTGTTAAAAAATGTGCTCTAGACTGTGACCTGCAGCACGGTTCATGCCTGACTTGACAGGAGACGGAGGGGCTGCCGAGCGCCCCCGGGGAGCCTACCTGAAGGCAGCTGGGCCAGGTGCTTGAATGCCAAGTGCGTGTTCACCCGGCAGATGGGCTGGCTGTCGTTTAGCAAGGAGGACAGCGCGCTGATGATGTCATGCTCCAAAAAGCCTTCTCTGGGGAAGAGAAGTGGGATTTAGACACAACTAAGACCAAACTTGGAGAGGACAAAGAAGAACCAAGAGTCAGCTGCCCACCCTCAGCCCCACCTGGATTCTGAACCTGCGTCGGCTGCTAGAGACCACATCCCTCTAGCTTCCAGAGAGAAGGCAAAGGCCTGGCGTGGACAACATATTATGGAAACTCTCCAGGCCATGAGGGCAGTGTGGCCGGGGGAGTGGTGGTGGAAAGAGCCACAGCTCTGCCCCTTCCTAGCTAGGGCTCCAGCTCAGGTTCTTGGTGTCCTGGATCCTTCCCTTTACTCCTCTGAGCCTCAGTCTTCTTGTCAGTAAAATGGGAAAGAGGTAGCACCCCTGAACTGCCCGCTGAGTGACAGCCTCGCTCCGCCCTCCCAGCGCCGAGGCTCCCTCCCTCCGCTCCCAGTGGAGGTGCCTCCAAATTCGTGTGCGCCTGTGATCCTTGTTGTTATAATTATATGAGTTAATTAAATATTAGGAGCGCCAATTAGAGGAGAGAAGAGTTTGTTTTTTTTTTTTTAATTTCCTTATGAGAAGACTCAAAAGTGATTCTCTAAAAAAAAAAGTGAGATGACTGTAAAAGACTCTGCAAGGTTTTTGCATACAGATTCCTTCATTAATTTCTGAGTTCTTGCTCTACTTTAAAAAACCAAAGCTGCAAATTAGATGAAGGTACAGGTGTGGTTTAAGCCCGAAAGAGGATGGGAAGCAGCAATCAGTGGGCCCTTATCCAAGAGAAGGCCTAAGCGGCACAGAGATTAATGAATGCCTAATCATTTGTGTTTGGGGTTCAAATGAACTGTTTCAAGGGAATGTACGATTCTCCAATTCCTGGCTTTTTAACCATTTCTCTTGATTAACCAACTCACTGCTACCCAATCTCATCTGTCGAGAGGACTTCTGGGGTCACACCTCTCAGGGCTGGGGTCGGGGATAGGTGAGAACTCAGAGTGAGCCCCTCGCCCAGTGCCCAGCACACGGGAAGTGCCCCACCAAACTGTGCTTCTGCCGTGCTGTGGGGAGTTCTGCGTCGTCATTGGAGAAGAAAACAGCAGGGGGTCACCCAAGCTGCCGGGGTCTGCCCTGACTACCTGGTGCGAGGTGTCTGAGCCCCTCAGGATCCAGTCACCCACCCCATGTCACCCCTGCTTTGTAAATCTGCTGTGTTTGTCATTAGGGCATCTGCCCCAACCCCCAGCAGGTGAGCAAGAGGCGGGCAGAGAGAGCCAGGCCACCCGGGAGGCTCTCCTATGTGTGGGCCATCATACAAACTAACTCCTTGGGGTGACAAGATGCCAAGCCCCAGGCTTCCCCCCGACCCCTGCCTGTCACTAATGTGTGGGCACAAGAGGGCAGAGGGTTTCACCATGGGCAGGTACTTAGCCCTTGACAGGCTCTGAGAGCTTCTGGCTTCATTTATAAGTTGGCCACTGAACCCTGGGAGAACTTCAGAAGTTGCTCCCACTTAGCTTCGGCCCTTCGTACGCTTTGTCAGACGCGGTGTGGTGCAGTGAGCCAGGGTTTTGGATTTCTGGGCACTGACCACCCGAGTTGCCTCACTGAGGTCAGGGTGACCGAAGAACACGTGCAGCCGGCACGTACCCAATTGGGGCCGGTGTCCTCGCCAACCCCCACCCCAATGACGCGGCCACAGTGGGGAGCCTCCTTCCCCTGCCCAGACCTCCTAGGGCCGGTAAACAAACCTACCATCACCTTCACTGGGCTCATAGTTTCCTTAGACTTGCCCAAGTTCAAGCAAGCATTTCTGCCTCTCAGCATCCATCACCCCTCACTGGGGGTTGCTCCCTAATGTCCATATCAGGTCCCCAAAGAGAAAAGAGGAGCAGAAAGAACGAAAGATGCTTTGCTCCTCTGTGCCCCTGAGGTATTAAAGCACTGGCCCTGGGTCGGTCACAGAGCAGCACAGCGAGAAGGGGCCCCTAACCCCCTAGGCCAGGGCCCCCACCCCCCATCCACTGCTCTATCCCCTTCTTGGTGCCTGTGAATTTGCAGCTTTGGTTTCTGTAAAGTAGAATAACAAGACAAAGACAGTAATGAAGGAATCTGCATGCTAAAACCTGCCAGAATCTTATTTTATTTTATTTTTTACCCTCATCCAAGGACTTTTTTTTTCATTGTTTTTAGGGAGAGAGGAAGGGAAAGAGAAGAACATCTGTGAGAGAGAGATGCATCCATTGCTTGCCTCCCAGACACACCCAGATCATTGCCAAGACCGGGGACCTTGCGCATCCAAACTGGGGGTCACACATACCTGCGCCCCTCCTGGGGATTGGTGTGTGCCCTGGCCATAATCAAACCAGCAAACTTTTGGTCATGGGATGACACTCCAACCAAGTGAGCCACACTGGCCGGGGCACCTGCCAGAATCTTTTACAATCACTAAACATTTTTGAAAGAGACTCGCTTTTGAGTCTCACTGTAGCACCAACTCCCCACATGTACCCTGTTCCTAGTAATTGCACACGGGACCTGAAATTAGATCCCAGAGAGGAGTCAGGGAGTTGGGGGCAGGTCAAGGGGACTGAGAGACCAGGGTGGCCAGCTGGAGACGGCCCTGAGCGAATGGGTGTGTGAATTCAGAGCCTGCAGGAGAGGGAGGCTGCGGTCCCAGAGGGAGGAGCAGCTGCCCAGGCCAGCTTGGGGTGGATATGTCCAAGGCGTCCCAGGCTGAGCACTTCAGGCGCCTGGACTCATTCAACTGCCCACCCCACGCACAGATGCAGACGAGGCCACTGGGGCACTGAGGCTTTGGGGACAGACGGGACCGAAAGACCTTCCGTTCTGTGAGACGCCCTGCCACCGTGAGAGGATGTGAAGCTTCTTGGAAGGGGCATCTGTTGTCTGCAGCGTGCCCACAATAGTGAACGCCCTGACCCTGCAGTGTCTTCTGTCATCCCTCTTGTCACCACCTTTCTTCCTTCCTTGCTGGGCACGCACGTGCTGGGCAATGGTCCCTGGCTGGGTCCAGGGGACCTTTGTGATTTTTGGATCCGTTTTTAATATAAAGTAAAACTAGTATTTCCAGGCCAAGAGGATAAACTGAGCCGTTGTGGGAAAGCGCCTCCAACAGCCCCACACACGAATAGACTCCTAACCAAAGTGCGAGATGAACCACTTCTTACGTGTGAAATTCGCAGCTGTGCTTGCACAGGAAAGGCCCAGTTCCAGGTGTCAGAAACCTAGAAGAACCTCCACGTCATGAGCAGGGGTTGCAGCCACCAGCCCAGACCAGGTGTATACTTTGAGGCTGGTGTCTAAACACTTGCATGGGGATGGGAGCCAAAGCCATAGGCCCTGTCAGGGTCTGGGAGAGGGAACTGGGCTCCCCATAAAGAGCCAGCAAGAGGCTGGGCCCTAGCCAGGTAGCTGAACTGGTTAGAGCAGAGGTGGCAAACACAAGGCCCGAGGGCCGAATCCGGCCCTCCACCTTGTTTTTATCCAGTCTGGCTCCTTCTTTCTACCCAGCAGCAGCGCTGAGCTCTTGCTTAACTGTTAAGGAGGAGTTACATTTACACACTCCTAAAATTACATTTGGCCCTTCGAAGGCAACCATGAGGCTGATATGGCCCCCGGTGAAAATGAGTTTGACACCCCTGGGTTAGAGCGTCATCCCAATATGCCAAGGTAGTGGATTCAATCCCTAGTCAGGGCACAGACAAGAATCAACCAATAAATGCATAAATAAGTGGAACAACAAATCCCTCTCCCCCATTCCTCCTCTCTCTCACTCTAAAATCAATAAATCTTTTTATTTAATTTTTTAAAAGAAAAGGCTAAACAGTTGTGGGTGTGGGGCCTGAACTTTCTTTCCACCTTCAGAGGGGAAAGCTCAGACCAGGAAACTCACGTAAAAACAGGTCTGGTTAGGTGCCCGCAGAGGCAACCAAAACCACCCCACTGAAGCCTGTCCTGGCCAAATAGAATTCCCACCAAAGAACTGTGCTGCAAGCAAAAACTCAGAGCACTGAAGTTCATTCAAGGGCATGCCACCCAGGGGTGGGATGTAGCTCCAAAGCCTGACACTGGTTTCCATAAGCAGCAGCCCACCTGCCTATGTTATGGGCCGCCATGATAGACAGCACCTCTGTGGCCTTGATCCGCACCAGGTGGTTGGGGTCCTTCAGCAAAGCTCTCAGGTTCTCCAGGCAACCTGCAAGGACAAGAACCTTTGAACATTTATCAGTCTCAAAATTCAACTAACCCAGACTTCAACGGGTAAGCTAACATCAGGCACTAGAGTTTTACCGGAGGTTTTGCTGCCATGGGCCGTGGGAGAATCTGTTAGGATGCATTTCGGATTCGTTGCCGGGGGGCGCTGTGTGCTCACTCCAGGGACCACTTTGTCTAGCACCCTCCTGCATCTCCCTGCGCACTTCCTACCGGCGCCTTCTTCTCTCGCAGTCCTCCACGGGGTTAAGAAAATGGGCTCTGCCTTTGGAGAGACTCGGATCCCATTCCAGCTCTGTCCCCAACTGACCCTGTGCCTTGAGTGGGTTACCTTTAGGGATACCAGACTGAGCAAATACAAATCCTGCTTTGTTTACTTATCAGACCACTCTCACTCACGCCCCTTCTCTGCACCTCAGTTTTCTTACCTATAGGCTGGGAATGCTCCGTCCCTCCCAGGGCAGGTGCTGAGGACTACGGAAACGTGAGCACGGCCTGTGGGGTGCTGCTGGCCCAAAGTCAGGCTTGTTAAAGAGCAACTTTTATTACCGAAGCTCCACCAGGTGTACAAGACCATGCTAGGACCACCACCACCTCTTATATTAAATCGGCCCCTCAGCTACAGCTGGAGGGAGAAGCGGCAGTTCACACATATCAATGTGCCTGGAGGTGTGGCCATGCCACTAAAATCACCTCAACTTTTATTTTGGTAATTAAGAGAGTGGGAAACAAGGGACACAGGTCCCAGATACCATGTGGTTTCCGCAGAGCGTGTGCCTGTCTTCTGTGACAGCCTGCGGAGGAGACACACAAACAGGGCTGCTTGATGGATTTGTGGCCACCTGGTCGAGCCATAGCAGAGAGGGCTAGTGCGTGGCTCTGGGTCAGCCGCTAAGGGTGTCCTACAAGGACTGACTGACCAGCTGGGAGGGATGCTGTGAGGGAACCGGGTCACCTCAGCTCCTCCCACCTCAGGCGACTCTGTGTCTGTCCATCCAGATCCTGGTCAGGGTCACCTAGGCTCTGTGACACTCTCACCTGTTTTGATGGCCACATAGATATGTTCGGGGTCGTGCATGAGGTCACACAGAGCCATGAGGGCTTTCTGCCTCGTCAGCAGGTCCTTCGACTGCAGCTCCTCATTCAGCTTGGGCAGGGCCCGACAGCCATAGGCAATGGCAGCCTGGGTGGGGTTGATGTTGGGGGGCTGGTACATAGAGATCCGGGTGTGGGCCATCTTTCCACACCTGCAGAAGGTGACTCTCTAGGTTTCAAAATGAAGCTCTGCAGAAACCACTGAGGAAAAGAACCCAAAATGTTGTCATTCTTACTCCTGTGATTTAGAAGCTAACTCTCATTTGATCCTCAGAACTGTAAGCACAGCTGGGTGGTTAGTTTTACAGCCATTTTACAGATGAGCACACTGAGGCTGAGAGCAATGAAGGGATCTGCTCAAGGTCACGGTGAAGTGAGTAGCAGCCCAAATTGCACACTCCAGAGTTGTCCCATGCTTAATGACAGAAGAAACCACCTGCACTTTACTAATATGGTCACTAGTTGAGTGCTTATCTTGTGCCAGAAATACCTGGTATCTAAATCAACTGCCCCAGAAGAAGGGAATTTGGATTATCCTCGTTTTACAAGGTGGAAGTTGAGTTTTAGGGGCAAGTGGCTTGCTGGAGGAAACAGAACTAGTAAGATCAGGAGCCAACACTCAAATCAGGGCCCAGCTCATTAACCCATCAGGGACCCATATTCAGATGCTTCGGACACATCCACAAAAGTGAATTCAGAAGGAATTGGGGTTAAAAAGGTTAAAAAGTGAATTATTTTTATCACACACATACACACCCCTTGAGCAACTCTAGGCAGTGTGGTTTAGTATTAAGAATGGGCTCCAGCCCCAGGCCATGGGTGGCCCTTGACAATTTCTTCCCTTCTCTGTGTCTTTCTACAGCTGCAAAAGAACTTGATAATAGCACCTCCGTTTCTCCCTCCCGGAGCCTGCCACACCAGGGCTCCAGGGATGTTGGCTGCGGTTATTACTATGGTGGCAGTTGTTGCTGCCAGAGTTTCATGGCAGTGGCAGGTCCCAGCCCCGTAGGATTCTACTCCAGTTAAAGAAGTGAGCCGACTCCGATCCTGGGCACTAGGTGGCAAGGGGAGGCCCACGGCCTGCGGAGCCGGGAGAAACGCAGCCCTTTCCGATTTGGGCTCCCCTAGCAGAGAACAGTGGGCCCTGGGGCCCGGGCCTGCCCTCCTCTAAGGGGCATGGGCAGCAGGAGTCTAGCTGCAGATGAGAGAGCTTTGGGGTGTGAGGACACAGGACCCGTGTGAGCCAGACTGGATGGGTCTAGGGGTCCCCTTCTCTTGGGACCCTGTCCGGTCGCCGCGGGCTCACCTGCCTCAGCTCCCTGGGTCCCGGTAGTGCTTGCCCGTTGCCAGGCGACCCGGTTGCTAGGCGACCCCGGAGGCGTCCGGTCAGGCTCCTGCACATTTGGCGCCCACCGCGCAGGCGCGAACAGCTCTGGGCTGCGGCCCGCTGGCTATAAAGAGCGGACAATGATACTCTGCAGGGTTACTGTGGGGAATAAAGGCGACTCACCTTTGTTTATGGCACGGAAAGGTAAGGAAATGAATGTGTACTCCTTTCCCTGTACTGAACACTTTGCCTGCCTTTAATCCTCAGAGTAACCCAGTGAGGGGGTAGCATTATCTAGTTTACAGACGGGAACCTCAGGGGATTTTAGTAGTTTGCCAAAATCACACAAGCCAGATCCCAAGACTGCCTAGCCCTGGCCCACCCTCCTTGATCTGCAGGCTTGTTGCCTGGTAATGACACAGATCGGCCCCTCCAGTGGACCCAACACATGGCCAACTGGAGCAGTTGTGCTTGAAAGCAAGCCAGACCCAGTGACCGGTATCAAACCCTCCATGGCTCCCCAGAGGCCCCAGGGCAGAGTCCAAACCTCTAGCCTGCTACTCAAGACTCTGGGTGATGGCCTCCTCCAACCATGCTCGACGCCCTCTTAACCCCCCAAATGGCGAACTCTCTCCTGCAGCCTGGACTGCTTGTAACATCAGCCACCTCTTTGGTCTTCAGGACACAACTTGGTGGACACTACCTCCATGATGCATAACTCCTCCCCACCTCCAAGTCAGAAAATGATCCCACAGTTTAATTACCTCATGGCACACTTCCCTTCCCTAATTCTCTATTTCTCTATTTCCCTAATTCTCTATTTACTTCTCAGTTCCCTCCAGTGGACTCCAATTTCCCTGAGGGTGGGGACTATGTCAGTCCTGTTTACTTGCCTCTCCAATGCCAGCAATATACCAGGAGGCTTTGAGTAAGTGTAGAACAAATGAATGGGTAATGGACTTGAATCAAGCTTTATACTAATCTACAAAGCACTTTCACCATCTCGTGTGATCCTCACAACAAAGTAGATAGTCCATTTTATAGCTGAGTAAACTGAGGCATAACTGAGGGGGTGGAGCCCTAAGGCTGGGCCTGTAGCAGTGAAACTCACTAAAAAATGCACCAAGCGTCAGCCTCCAGCACATTAATCTTGAAATGAAGGTAACTGACTTAGACCTGTGCGCCAAGGATCCCATATGGTGACGTGGGGATCTGCCCCCTACTGCTGTCCCTCTAAGGAAAAGTCATAAGGGTGCCCCTCTAACCCAGAGCATCCTAGCTTTTTTAGGAAGATGGTATGGAAAGCACAGGGCTGAGAGTCAGGAACTCTGGGTTCTGATTCTAGTTCTAACTCACTAGGCAAATCTTTCTGAGTGTGTGAGCCTTAGTTTCCTAGCCTGTGAAATGGGAAGCTAAATTAAATAGATTCTCAAAGCTGGGAACCCTGGGCCTCTCAGAATCTAGGTATATGGTCTCTCTCCCTTTTTAATTGCCCTCCAATTTTATCATTTTTCGATCTCCTTTTTATTTTTTTAAGTGCACATATAACATTCTGTGGAGCATATGCTAATTTGTGAAAGATAAAAATGTAATAACCACCTGTTTGTTTGCCAAACAGAACATCATCGATGCCTGTGTTCTCTTCCCCATATCCCTTTCTCCTCTCCAAAGCTAACCACTGTCTCTCTCGTTTTTGTGATTACACAGTCTTTACCAGCACCCCTGGAGGCCTTCTGGCCCCGTGTGCCTCACTCTCTAAACAGAAACTAGCTCACAGGGGCCAAATGGCTTGGGTCAGCTTTTAAATAGCCATTAATTACAGGAATTAATTTTGTTGCATGAACTCTAGAAGCCAGGCATATGGTATTTGGACCATTAGATTCCGAACAATGCTGATTAAGGTCCCTAAGTGGTAGGTACCCTACCACTTGCCACTGCAGGGTCCTAGGCTCCAATCAAATACCAATATTACAGCCAGAGTTCTTATGCCGTGATTGCTGAAAGGCGGAGGTGTCTGCAGGAAAGAGTCCAAGGAGGGAAGCACATCAAAGTACATTAGAGCTGACCTGGAAGGGCCAGAGATGGGGGACATTATTGTATTCTGTGTTCCAAATTATTTATTTTTATTTGAGTTATTTATTCAATAGCAATATATACACATAGAGAAAAATCTCAAAAGTATAAAAGAAAAATGTCTCCCTCAGTCCCCAGACAAGAAGCTGTCCACACCTGTGGCAGCCACTGGTATCTTTCCAGAGGTAAGTTACACTTATACAAGTAAACATGCTGTATTTACTGTTTAACATTGTGGCAGCATACTTCAAACACTGTTCTCCACCTTCTCTTTTTAATTTCTTATTTGTTCACTCACACGATATTCACTGAGTGCCTGCTCTGTGGAGGCACTGTTCAGCCTGCGTGATTCTTCAGTGAGCTACACACAAAAACCCCTGTTGTCATGGCCCTCACTGCAGGGAGATACACAATCAACACAAACGATAATATGTTAGAAAACAGTAAGTGCCTGGAGAAACAGCAGAATAAGGGGTTGGGAGAAGGCTGCAATTGTAAACAGGATGCTTAGTGAAAGCTGCCTCTAGACGTGACACCTGAGCAAAGAAAACAAGGAAAGGGACCGATGTGAATATCTGGGGAAAGAGCATTCCAGACCCAGGGAACAGCCAGTGCAAACACCCGTGTGCCTGGCCTGTTAGAGGAACAGCAGCAAGGATGCCACTGGAGCCAGTGGGCGATGGGCTATGGGAGAGTGGTGAGCACTAGGCAATGAAGTAAAAAAGGAAATGGGGCCAAGGCAAATAACAGGCCACTGTAATAGCCACTGAAGCCATTATAAAGACTTCATTAATCTGCGAGCCATAAGGAGATGTTAAAGGGTTTGAAGCCAAGATGGACATGATCTGATCCCTGTTTTAACAGGATATCCTGCTGAACTGGGAATAGAGTAAGTGCAAGGGTGGAAGCAGGAAGACCAGTTAAGGGGACAGAAGATGATGGCTTGGACCAGGGTGATGCCGATGGAAGTGGGAGGAAGATAGAGAATACTGGACAAAATTTCAGGGTAGAACCTATAGCATTTACTGATGTATGAGATATGAGATGTGAGAAAGGGGGCAAGGGATCTTAAAGATCCCTCTATACCAATATATAACGAAATCTATGAAGTATTTAGATAACCAGAAAAGAATCATATTTAATAAATAAATACTTAAACACTTCCTATCATAATCCCTACCAGTGTGAGCCCCCAACCCTCCGGGCTATGTAGATTGTCCAGGAGGTCAGGCGCCCAAGGCTTTTCACTATCAGCCCCGCCCAGACCACGCCCCTGGATTCCAGGCCCCACCCCGGCCGCCCTGACCCCGCCTGTTGCTCATATCCGGTTCCGCCCCGTTACCATGGTGATCGCCAGCGATCGGACCGGCAGGCAACAGCCTTTCGTAGCGCCCCCAGCTCCCTCTAGGGCCAGGCTCTGGTTGCTATGGTGATGGCTGAGGCAGGCCGCCATGGGACTCTTTCTGCTGCGAGCCCCGCCCGGACCCAGCCCCCGACTTCCAGGATTCGTCAGATGCCCTGCAGTCCCGCGTGGCCCTCGTTGCCATGGTGATTGCTGCAGTGAACCCAATCAAACCAGGCGGTGCAGAATCCCGAGCCTCCGCAGCCGGTGCGGGTGAGTCCGCCGCCCTACTCCTACCCTCGGCCCACCTGAATAACGGCGCGTCTCGGAGGCCAGGGTCGGGAGGATACCTTGTCCCCGCCCGCCTCCCACGGCCATAACCTGAACGCGGCCTGAGACCGTGGGGCCTCAGCATTTCCTGAACCCCTCCCTGGGACAGGCCCATGTTGCTGGTCCTGGAGGAGAGCTGGGTCAAAGCGAGGAAGACAACAGGACTCGGTCAAGGCCATCCTAGAGGGGAAAGGGTGCAGACAAAAGAGGGAGAGGTAGGACTGTTGAATAGGCGTCAGGGGCCCGGTCCTGGGTGTGCTGACAGGCCTGTGGGCTGAAGCCTGAGGGCCTCGGCCCACCCAGAGCCTCCATCCCTTAGAGACTAGGAGCAGGGACACCCCCACCCCCATTCCACTTCTGCCCCCTGCCTGCCTGCGATATTTGTGCCTTCCTGTGGCACCTCCTCACTCACAACCAGTCATATGCTCTGAGAGGGGCGGCAGGAGGAGGGAGCTGCAGGTGTTCTGGACTCCCAGGCAGGGCGGGGCAGGCCTGCCCCTTCACACAGCCCTGGCCACAGGGCCTGCAGATTGAAAGAGATGATGACCTCTGGCCCATACTCCTGATGGAGGAGAGGAGGCTTGGATTTGTTTTCAAAGCTACTGAAAAGTTAGGCATAAACTTGCATGTGAGTCCCCAGGGTTTGGCACAGCTCCCTAACTCTCTTTCCCCTGGTTGGGTCTACAGAACTCTCTGGAAGGATGAGGTCCTCCCTGCTGCCTCTGGGGCCCCCTGTGAGCCGGGACCGCATCATCGCCAGCTTCCCTAAGGTAGAGAGTCACTAGGCCAGACTTTGTGTGCGCGCTGGTCTCCAGACACCCCGTCCACATCTAGCTTTCCCTACCTGCACTCGCCACCAGACACACACCAGGTGAATCAGGAGGTCATGCCCTTGCTGACAGACTCCAGGAACTTACCAGACTTCTTGAGAAGCTGGGAGACATGGGGTCGACTTGACCAAAGTGATAAAGGTGAGACCAGGAGACAATGTGGCATGGAGGCTAAGGGCATGGACTTGGCAATCCTGGGTGTCAGTCCTGAATCTGCCATTAAGCTGCGTGACTGTGGGCAAGTTACTCAACCTCTCAGAGCCACTGTGACACAGGATAATTCCTCCCCATCGGCTGCCTGGCTCACAGTAAACGGGGGCTCCCTTACCTGAGGGCGGTCGTTGTTCTGTTCTCATTATTATTATGATGGTAATTATCAAAATGGCGGTCCAGTTTCCTGACACCAAATCCAGGTTCTCCCCGCTTATCCTTCTGCCTTCAGTTTCTACTTAAAACTGAGCTCTCTTCCATTTATTTTAAAACCCATCTGTAATGTATGCAGAAATACAAATTAGTACAACCTCTGTAGGGGGAATGGGACAATATTTCCCAACATTGCAATGCCCCCACCCTCCAATCCAGCATTTCAAGCCCAGGCATTGCAACAGTTTGTAAAGCTAAAGGTCAGACGCAAAGTAGATGTCCTTGGAGAGAGAGCTGCTTAGTGAACAAAATGCCACTTCCTGACACGGTGGAGGAGGAGTGAGGCACCTCTCCAGGTGCTAAAGTGCAGGGAGAGCCAAAGTAAACATGCAAGGAAGGGAGCAGTGTGCGCAGGGCACTCCCACATGTAACAAAGAAGGTGGGAGCGCAGAAATGTATGTGTTGATACACGCAGGAAATAGCTTTGGAATGATGCATAAGATCCAGCTCTCAGTGGCTGCCTGCATTTGATGTGGGAGGGGCATGAGGGGAGAAATCTCCCTGGAGCGGCCTTCTTACCTTGTGAATTCTGTGCCCATGCTGGTAGGGAAGAAGGAGGTGGCTGCAAGTCATTCCTTCTCCCTCACTTCTGCTTTCCCCCACAAAGAGCGCCTTAATGTCTCAGACCCACGGACAGTTCCCCCAGGATTTTCAATCTTATCAGAGGCTCGTGCAATTACTTCCCTATAGAGCTTGAGAATGGTACCCAGGGATCACGGAGACTGGCATTTAATGAGCCACAAGGAAGGGAAGTGTGACTGGCACAAAACAGTCCAGGTCTCATGGGACGAAGGACCCCATTTACAGAGCAGGACATTACAGAGGCTCAGAGAGGTAGGGAGGGCTGCGTAAAGTCACACAGCTAGGCATGGTGGAGCTAAGACTCGGCTGAGGCTGACTCTAGGGCTGTGACTTTCCCCTGCCCTGGGGGGCATCTGACCTGTTTCCACAGAGGGTGAGATTCTCCCCCACTGCCTGTGGCAGTCAGGAGTCACAGGCCACAGTTGGCCAAATTCATCCTGCCCCCCCAGGACCACACCATTTCAGACCTGAGAAATCTGTGGTCAGGTGGAACAAGTCCTTCCTCTGCTCTGTGTGCCTCAGTTTTCCTGTCTCTAAAATTGGCTCACACTTCCTGTCCAGCCTTCCTTATTACACTTCTCCAATCCATCCAAAATTAGGGGGTTCCTTTAATGACCACTGTGCCCAGGTCGGGCCCCGATTTCAAGCCGACATGCAAGTGGACAGGAAAAAACAGCCAGCTTTCTCCTGAGGTTGCTGACACTCTTCTGCATGACTGTGGGCTGCTGGACCAAGCTGTTCCCCTGCATTACCCACCTAATCCTTCAAAAACCAGGTGGAAAGGTGCTGTTAGGAGTGTCCCCACTTTGCAGATGAGGAAATAGACTCTGTGAGGTTCCATAACTTGCCTTTTCACAAAGTTCCTTCCACTGTCCCTGCTGCCTCAAGTCACCCCTGGCGCTGAGAGGGCACGTGGGCTAGAGCAGAGCCCATTTCAATGCCTGAGAGTTCAGAAGAAACAACAAAGCTAGGGGATGTGGCGAAGCCCCTGCCACAGGGGACTTGTGGACCCAAGTAGTGCCCTGAGGGACAGAGCAGTGACCTGGGCCTCCACTGCCGTGTCACAGCAGAGCACACGAGCAGTCTCCAGTGATGCTGTTTTCTCCACGTCCTTGCCACACTCTGTGCTTAGCCCCAGCCAACCTGAGAACAGAACATAATGGTCATCTGAAGTTTTTCTCATTTTAAAACAAGCGTATATTCAGCATGTGCCGTGGCCTCTCAGTGGCCATGAACGTTTGCTGAGCGCTTAGTCTGAGCCACGCTGGCTCTGTGTTTTACCAACGTCATCTCATTTTATGCCTTGAGCCTCTGAGATGGGGAAATTGCAGTTAGGAGACACTAGGCAGCTGCCTAGGGTCACACGGCCACTAAGGGCAGATGCGGGTCTTCTCGACCTGGAGGCTGTGCTCCTAAACCACTGCCCAGCTCGGCCTTCCAAAAATTGTGGAAGACCTTAAGTGCCTTCCACAACATTTTCCATGCACATACGTGCGTGTTTTAAAAATGAAAACAGCATAGGGATCTGTAGAAGCTACAAGAGGATCTGGGAGCTGAAAAGAGCCCTTAGAGCCCACCCCTCGTCTCATCCCACGAGGACCAGAGGGGACACAGACCTGCCTGCCACCTGCCTACGGTAAGGGCACAGCCGCCCCAGGTGAGACCCAGCTCTCCCAGTCCTCACCTGAGCTCTTTGGTCTGGCTCTGCCCCTGTGGCTCCTCCTCAGGCCTCATAAGACCCTGGAATCTTGAGGCTGCTGAAAAGGCAGAGGATGGATGTGACAGAGGGATTGGGAAAGCTAATGAGGCTGCCAGCTGTGAGGCTTAAGGAGGAAATGCTGGGAAGGAAGTCACCACCTCACTGCCCTGCTCGGCGGTAATAGAGCTGCAGCTTCGCAGGGTGATGTGCCTGTCTGTCTGTCTGTCTGTCTGACTCTTTCCAGTGGTACACACCTGACGCCTGCCTGCAGCTCAAGGAGCACTTCCACGGGCAGGTCCACGCCGCCTGCCAGCGCCGGAGCACAGGGACCGTCGGGTGAGCACCGCCCCAGCTCATGGGGCGTGGGATGCGGAGCCGGCAGGAAGGAACGAGTGCATGTGTGAACGTACCAGGGAAACCCTTACCCAGACTACCCCAGTGCAACCCAGGCCAGGCCTGAAGATGATGGGAGTTTTATCTGGCTTTGTTGGGCACACTTCTGCCATAGAGAACAGCTTCCCCATTTCTCAGCCTGAAGATTCAGTGTTTGCTGCCTTCTCTTGTCTGTAATGTTTTTCCTTCAGACCTCAGTATAGTGTCAGGTCCTCTGGGGGCCTTCTCTGAGCCCCCCACAACCCCTGTACCCAGTGTGGGTGGGTGGGGCATCCCTCCTGTGTGCTCCTGTGCCCCACGCACTTACCTCACGGGACTGCGAGTTGGGGGGTGATGGCTGTGTCTGTTCTTTCCTGGGCACAGGGATCTTGCCACACTCACAGTTTGCTGAAGGAGTTGGCTGGACTCAAGGGTGTCACACAGGTGTGGCGAGGTGGCAGTGTGGACCCAGCTCTGAGGTTCCAAGGTGGCTCAAAGCGAGGCCGGGCTCAGGTCAGAATGGCCAAAGCAGCTGCGGTCATGGGCTGATGTAATGGCTTCCCGTTCGGGAGTACTGGGTCAGTACCAAGTGCTTCCCACAGATTACCCCTAACCCTTCCCAAGAGCACGAGGAGGTGAGGAGACTGGGGCACAGAGGGTACCCCACAACACCTCAGCAGTGCCTTTACTCCACCTGAGAAGCACAGTAAGGGGCACCCTGTTCCAGAGCTAGCGGCCATTTGGGAACAGAGTAGACACAGCCTCTGCCCTCGCAGACATGGCCAGGCGAAGTGCACCAGGTCACCAGAGATGCCCTCTTGCTGTCTGCAGGCACAGGAAGTGCCTGGTCAGATGTTACCTGTTGAGCTTCAGCATGAACTGCAGAAATTCAGAGTATCACCCCCAGCCCCAGGAATGCCGCTACATAGAATGCAAGATACTCCCGGAGTGAGTGGCAGCTGCTCTTGGTGAGCACGGTCCCCAGAGAGCCCCAGAACCTCAGAGCCAGGTGACCTCACAGTGCAGTCCAGACATGCAGACCTGAGTTCCATCTGTGACACGCGTCTTGGCCTGGCTGGACCTAGCAGACACCTCCAAGGGAGCGGGTGTGCCACGCTCAGGGGGTGACTGCTTGCTAGGAGCCTATCAGGCATGTAGCCCCAGGGGCGGGTAGGAGGTGCAGGGACCCTGCCTCCAACCCCGGGCTGTGTCCCCGGCACACATGGGCCCTGTGTCTGCACCCTCGGTGTGCTCCAGGTTCCTGGCTGCACCCCCAGCTTGGACACAGCCCCACCTAGGGCTCCTCCCTCTGCTTCCTCATCTTCTGGTGCCCAGTTCGAATTCTCACTCAGGACTTGGGCCCAGCACGGTCAGGGGTACAGCCCCAGGGACAGCACAGTCCCCAGAATGAACACAGACTCTTCTGCCCCCCTCTCTGATGGCCGGGAGCGGACACAGACTTCCCAGAGCGTCTCAGCAGGTGTCCCGTCCCCTGTCCAGGGTTGAGGGCGGCTCACAGGTAGAAGTGCAGGGAATGAGGAGCCTGTGTGTGCTTGAGAGCAGCATGGCCACCTTCTTCGCAGGCTCAGCCTCTCCAAGGTGGTGGTGGTTGGTGACCTCTACGTGGGCAAGACCAGCCTCATCCACAGGTAAGCATGCTGGCCACACCTTCCAGCGACAGGTTGTCGGGACTTTGCCTGGGAGGCCCAGATGACAATGTCAGGGTCGTGACAGACTGGCAGCTGGGGACCACACCCCATGGAAGGGTGTAGGAAGTCAGGGCGATGGTGGGGTCAGCAGAGAGTGTGGCATCCCAGGAGCCTGGCATTGGTCCTGCTGTGCCCCCCTAGGGCCATGGGCTCACGCCTCTCCAACCCCCCTGCAAAAGGATGCCCGGTTTCTCTTTCTCTGTCCCTGACTTGCAGTGTCTGCCGCAGCCCCCTGCCCCGCACGTTTGCTATTGGCTGCCCCCACGGCCTGTCTCTGCAGACCTCCATCCCTGCAGCAACCCCAGTGGGCGGGCTTTGTTGTGTCCAGGCACTCACTACTCTGAGAGAGCTTCTGGCAGCCTCTCTGATGACTCGCTCCCACAGGTTTTGCAAGAATGTTTTTGACGGCGACTACAAGGCCACCATCGGAGTGGACTTTGAAATCGAGCGCTTTGAGATTGCTGGGATCCCCTACAGCCTCCAGATGTAAGTGCCTCTCGTGCTGATTCCGGCATGGCTCGTGGGGGCTTTGAGCAGACCCTTGGTGAGCTCCTTCTAAGCTGTCAGTGGCGCTCAGCAAGGGCCTGTCTGAACAAGCAGGGCTCCGCATCCCCGCACCACCTGCACCTGGCCATCTGCCATCCCACTCGCCCGGCCAGCAAGGTGGCCTCTGGCAAGTCACGTCAGGTCTCCACACCTCTGTTCCCGTCTAGAAAACAGGGCCGAAACTGGGTCCCCGTGTGCCAGACGCTGCTGAAGGCCACGTGGTCCACGTGCCTTCCTCAGTCCTGATGCACCGCCCCCTCGCCCCGTTGCCCTTGCTCTGCTTTCCCTCCGTCCGTCTTCTTCCCTGCTGGACCCCATGCCTCTGCCTCTCAGTGGCCCCTGGCTTCTTTCCCTCCCCTCCAGTTTCCCTCAGAACAGCCCAGAGTCCCTCTCCCAGGTGCCCACCTTCCCACGAGAGCTCTGAACCTTGTCTTCCCTCTCCTCTGGCGCATGGAGGGTGCTGCAGGCCTCCCCGCACCCCCGGCCCTGCTGTCTCCTGCATGGCCCCCACCGCGTCCCAGGCCATCATCCTTCATGTGCCCTCCATGCCCCTCTGCTGGTGTTCACCAGGCTTCCATCCTGGTCCCTTCTGCTTTCTCTCTCCATGGGGTTCACACCTGCTCCTCTGCTTTCGTTCCTCAAACCTCCATGCCCAGGCTGGGCAGGGATCCATGGTAATCAAGATGGAGCTCACCCTCTTGTGGACCTCAGCTCCTAACTCTGTTGAGGCTGCTCCTTTCTCTGAGGACTTCTATAGCCCCAGTGCGGTCCTAGAGCCAGGTGGTACCACTGAATCTCACCCAAAGGAGAGCGCAGGGTCAGACCAGAGCAGAAGAGGCTGTGGGAGTGCAGGGCTGCAGGACCAAGGGGATCTGGAAGCGGGAGAGCTGAGAACGAAGAGCTAATGGAAGCAGCCTCGGTGGAGCCATGTAGTGAGTGGCCTGTGGCTGGGCTCCCCATTGTGACCACAGGCTGTATCTAATTAGAGGGCCGAGGCTGTATCTAATAGGGACGCTGTCCTGGCTTAGCCTCTCATTGTCCTACATTGAGGCCATTGCCAGCCAACCAACTGGCCTCAACTCCAAGCCACCCTTCCAGCTTCCCACCTAGAGTCATCTTCAGAAGGAAAAGAAAACGTGAATGAATTAATGAAAGAATAGAACCAAAAAGTTCTGCATCATGGTGCTCATTTGAAAAAATTTCAGACCATTGATATCTTGCTCTGGCTTATCTACTTGTCAGTTTACTGAGAAAAGTTTTTGTTTTGTTTTGTTTTGTTTTCAGAGAGAAGGGAGGGAGGGAGAAAGAGAGGGAAACATTGATGTGATTTTTTTTTATTGCTTTTAGAGAGAGTGGAATGGGGGAGAGAGAAACATCAATCAGTGGCCTCCAAATACACCCCCACTGAGGATCGAGCCCACAACCAAGGCATGGGCCCTAACCAGTGATCAAACCAGCAGCCTTTTACAGGACAGTGCTCCAACCAACTGAGCCATACTGGCCAGGTCAAGAGAAAAATTAAGTTTTGACCTGTTGATTTTTTAAAGGGGTGGATTTTTAGAGTCTGGCCTGGTTCCAAACCACGGCCAGAGGATCACAGCATCTGCATCCCTCTCTTCTGTAGGGCGCCCGTGGCAGACATCATTAATCAATTGTCACATTCTTTTCCATGGAGCCAGGGCTCAGTTTCTCCAGAGAGCCAGAGCTAACTGATCAGTCACCTGGGAGACACAAACCATGTCCCTGTTAGACACCTGCACCCCCACCCAGGCGCTGAGCAAGCCCTCTGCTGCAGTGCAGAAGGCGGAACCCTGGCCCAGTCAGTCACACGTGCGCAAGTGGCAGAGCTGCAGCTGGCCATCCCCCCGGGGCCCTGTCCAGTTCACAGGGCCTGCTCCGTGGGTGCACTTCCACATCCTCCGAGCGAGCGCGTAGGGGCATGCTCTCTTCTTTAACAGCACAGCCACAAGGGGCTGAGCTACAGCTCTGTGCACCTGGGCAGTGGGACTGCTGAGGCCCTGCCCTTCTGCCACGGGTACAGTGTGTCCAGCTAGGGAACTCCCCCATGGGGCACCCTAGAAAGGGACCCTAAGGGGTTGGGAGGTGGGCATGGCGGGCACTTCCTGAAGTCCATGCAGCTGGCTCGGGCCCTCGGGGTCTGCTGCCCATGGCCCCACCAGCCTCCTGAGCTCTGACCACTGCAGTCACTTAATCTGCCACCTCTCTGTTTCCCTTTCTCTCTCTGCCACCGCACAGCTGGGACACAGCAGGGCAAGAGAAGTTCAAGTGCATCGCATCTGCCTACTACCGGGGTGCCCAGGGTGAGCAGCCGGGTGGTGGCAGTGGTGGGGCCCTCAACATTGTGCCGCAGAGGGCTCCCTGCCAGGCTCCACAGTGAGAAGTCCGGACCCTCCGCTCGGGCACCAAATCTGTCCCCAAGAAGCACTGAGAAATGCTCAGGCCAGTCCTCGGGGCTGGGGCTGGCCTCAGCAGTCACACCCTTTGGGGACCCTGTGGTGATGGGTGCTCCCTGTGCGTCTCAGCACCACTTGCAGCTCAGAAAGACGCAGAGAGAGAAGTGTGTGTCCAGAGGACCTAGAAAGGAGAGCAGGGGGTGGGGGGCGGCTAGGCCACTGATGAGAGAACTGGGGGGCAGGCTGCATCTCCCCGTTTCCCGCCCTTGCTGCTCCCCAGAAATTGTTTCCACGAAACTGGTTGTTACTGATCTCTCTCACAGCACAGCTGCCATGGGTGGAAAGTCTGCCCCACACCAGGTCCTGAACTGAGAGCTTTTAAAACAGCTGCTCTGACTTAAACCTCCCAGCAGCCCTGAGAGCTGGAGCTATGGTTCTCGCCCTTTCGCAGATGGGAAGGCAGGCTCTCAGCACCTAGGGCCCTTACCCGAGCTCCCTTCACTGTGCGTGGCAGAGGGGAGATGTGCACTCAGCAGCCTCAAGCTCATCTTGCCTCTCTGTATCCCCCACTGGGGCTGCACTGCTGGCTGTGGGTCGGAGAGGGCATGGGAGGGAGGGAGGGTCACAAGGGGCAGCCACGGGATATCTCCTTCCCAGCCTCCATTGTGGGGGCCAGAGCTGAGTGCCTGGGGTCCCACCCCAGCAGTTCCTAGGCAGCAGGGAGCTGCCCGAAGGGAGGGCCCCTTGTCGCACTATTTCCTTTACCTGTCACTGACCAGCTCTTGGCTTTTCCCCAAATGTGCAGTGATCATCACGGCCTTTGACCTCACTGACGTGCAGACTCTGGAACATACCAGGCAAGTCTGGGAATCTGCAGCCCCTGGGGTCCCCTTGGGCTTAGAGAACCACCAAAGGGTGGTTCTCCCCAAATCTGGGCCCATGAGCTGGGGCTCCATGGGCAGATGTGAGTGACCCGCTCACTTGTTAGGAATGCCCACAGGCTACTTTTTAAAGTCACCTTATGATCCCTCAAGATTTGCACCGTATGCTAGAGTCAGGGCCGCTCAGGGTGCACAGCCAGCGCAGTGGTATGGGGACATGCGCCCAGCAGGGCCTGCACTCGCTCTAATGCTCCGCTGTTGTCGTCTTGAAAGCCCCGTTGTCCGATGAAGGGCCCCGTATTTCCATTTTCTCCTGGGTCCTGCAAATCACGTAGCAGTCCTGTCTGAAGGAACATGATTGGCATTTGTTGTCTTGGGCAGAGATCTGGTCAAGAGAGCTGGCTGGCAACATGAGCAGATCCGGGAGGCTCTCCTGCTTCTGCTGGAAGTCATCCGGCTAATGGGCCAAAGTCCCCTTCACCTCACTTCTGTTTGGGCATTCACCTCTAGCATCTGTCAAGCCCTGTGAGGGAGGCCAGGGTGATTGTACCGGTTGATGACAGTGCAGGACTCACCCAAGCACGGGACAAGGGCAGAGCCACGGCCAAGACTGGGTCTTCACCTCCCCTGGCCAGTGTGATTGCAACGCCATTTCCCTGTGGTCCAGCCAAGGCCCGTCTGACCTCAGGACCAGCACCCTCTCAACCAGTGTGGGTCAAGGTCCCCCTCCTGGCACCTCCCAGCTCAGTGCTCCCAGCCCTGGGGAGGAACCCAGGTCTGCACCCATTCCTTGGTCTTTTTCAGGCCTCTCTGGGTGGGTAGGGCTATCTCTCAGTCAGTCTCCCCCCTGCCCCAACCCCCTGTGCGTTCCAGGCAGTGGCTGGAGGATGCACTGAGAGAGAACGAGCCAGGTTCCTGCTTTGTATTCCTTGTGGGAACCAAGAAGGACCTTCTGGTGAGCAGGGGTGGCCCCCAGGAAAATGTAGGTGCTTCCAGCCCAAGCTTGGGAGAGGGAGGATAGCACTGACGTGGCTAGACGAGGGTTTGAGGACTGCAGGCCTGGGACCTGAAAGTTAGGGGTGCTCTTCTCAGGGAGGCACAGCTGGGATGAAGACTTGCCCGGGGCTGCTGGGGTCTCACCCCTGGGGAAGGCATCTGCTACCTGCCCCTGAACTGGGGCCTGCCCAGCCCAGGGTGAAATGGGGAGGAAGGAGGCACCCTGGGAGGCTAGCAGCCCCCTCCTCAGGTACCTCCTCGAAGAGGGGTCAATTCTCCCAGTCAAGGGCAGCGTGTGAGCAGGCGGAAGTGGAGGCTGTGCACCTGGCCAAGGAGATGCAGGCTGAGTACTGGTCGGTGTCAGCTAAGACAGGTGAGTGGGTACGGGCCTCTTACCATGGTGGGCTCGGGGCCAGCTGTGGGGGACTCATGCATTTCCTTCTGCAGGCCAGTCGAGTGCCTGCATTACAGCCAGCTGTGCTAATGACAGTGAAGGTGATACCTGACCCTCTGGAAAGGTCATTTTGTCCCTGTTAAGTCAATTGTAGGGTCCCAGGGTGGCAGTGCCAGGTCTAGGATTAGAATTCAGCCCTCACCTGTAACCCCTGCAGCTTCCTGCCCACAACCTGTGGGTGTTGGGTAGGAGACACCGCCTGGCACGTAGAAGGTCCCAGCAACAGGGGGCTCCCATCCTTTCCCTGGGTGCCATCATGGAAGACACTGAAATATTACAGCCTCCAGTCCTCATTCGGATCCACCTGATCTGTCCCCTGGTCCCTGAGCCACCTTCACCCATGGGACACTGCTCACCATGGCCCCTGAAAGATGCCCAGCATCTCTGGGCCTCAGTATCCTCGTCTGGGAATTGGGTGATGCTGTTCATCTCATTTTATTTTTAAGGGAAAACATGTTTCAAATTACAAGAGCCATATGAAAGATAGATTACACTGAAAAGAAAATAGACAACTCGGAGCAGCAAAGAACAGACTTTGAAAAGACAGGTTGTTGGGGGCATGAAATGACATAATGTGCAGTGAGTGCCGGTGCGTAGAGGCTCTGGGGACGGGGGATCCCACCCACACGGCTGTCCCGGCCCCGGTGAGGGGCCAGGGCAGACACTGCCCGGGGGCTGGCTGAGAGATGGCCAAGGGTAGGCGCTGCTGGGAGAAGACCACCTCCAGACCAACACGAGCAAAAAGGGGCAGCACCCAGGCCTGGTAACCTGAGGGCGTCCTCTGAGAACCCTCCCCCTTGTCGGAGCGAGGGCAGGCGTACTGCATTCCCCACGGGCCAGGCAGAATGCCCTGCGCCCAGGGCAGTGTGCGTGTGGGTGACTGGACCCTGGCCCGGCCCGGAGGGGTGGCCGCCTCTACCCGGAGGAGGCTCCACGTGGCGGCGGGCAGCACGTGCTCACCCTCACAGCCGCCCACTGCTCAGGCGCTCACAAGTTAGAGAGAGCAGGCACCTTTCTGCTCGCACAGACCCCCACGCCCGGCCTGCAGGAAGTGCTCCATACCGACTGATTGGGAGGATGGATTCGGCGAAGCCGAGTCGTGGAGGTTTGAAGGATCTGCTTGGGCAGGTGGCCAGAGTGGGGAGAAGGGTAGAGCCAGCTGGACTGGGCCGGCTGGCCAGTCCCCTGCACTGCCCTGTCCTGCGGAGCCCCAGAGGTGGACCATCTGACCCTCATACCCACTGCCTCCCGCCCAGATGCCCTGCGGCTAAGGGTAGAGGTAGACGGGGTCACAGCTGTTTCGTGGGCTCACAGGGGAGAACGTGAAGGCCTTCTTCAGCCGTGTGGCTGCCCTGGCGTTCGAGCAGTCGGTGCTGCAACACCTGGAGAGGAGGAGCAGCTCCCGGCTCCAGGTCGGAGATGGAGATCTCATCCGTGCGTACTGGCGGCTGGGTCGGGGTGGGAAGCGGGCCTGTGGCCTAAAATCCATGTCCAGCACCTCCCGTCCCCTTCTCTGGGCTGTCCTTTCTCCCATCACTCTGACCTTGGGCCTGCAGCCTCCCTGACCCCACCTGCCAGGTCAGACTCCTCCCTGGCTTCACTTGTCTGCCTGGCAGTCTCCTCATGGGCCGTGCCGAGCATTCCAGGCTCCACGGACGTGTCCTGGCTCTCCCAGTACCTGCCTTTGCCCACTCTGTTCCACCACTTGGAATGTGTCCCCATGCCAGGCCTGGAGTAAGAGGCCTTGAAGTTCAAGGTCACAGCTCTGGCCAGCAGTCACCAGAGGGTATCAGTAGAGGGTCCCTGTCCAGTGTCCCTGCAGGTGCCTGTTTGATGCCAAGTGACTTCTCCCTTCCTTACAGATATGGAGGGAAGTCCGTCTGAGACCCAGGAGAACAAGAGGCCCTCCGGCCTGGGTTGCTGTTAGCTGGGGACTGTGGCAGAGGCCTCTGCCCCCCACACATGCACGAGTGACATGGAGCCTGAGCTGTGCAACGTGCCTGTCTGCCCGCCGCTGCAGCGGTCAGCCACTTCTCTGGAGCAGGTCGGGAGTCGGGAAAGGCCCTCAGTGCCCGCCCAGGGCCCCGACACTGTCCAGCGTGTGGGGGCCCGGTGGTGGTATCTGGAAAGCCAGTCTCGTCTCCAGTCACCAGTCCACCTGGCCTTGAGAGGCCTCAGACTATAGACAGAGGACACTGGGCCCCACGGCCCACATCCCTGGCCCGCAGCACACGTCAGCACTCGGCCCAGGCACGCTTCCTCAGCTTTCCTGCATCGGCCTGCAACTCCTCCTGATCCCAGCGGTCCAGGTGTGCAGGCCTTGTCGGAGTCGGCGCTCACCTGCCTTCCCTGCTCGGGACTTTGACGTTTGCCACACAACTCACAGTTCTGGTCTCCCTGTCTGCTGGCCCTCTGCCACAGTCTCTCAGGGTCCCTGGGTAGCCCTGCCTCTCTGGAGGAGGGTGGATGAGAAGGCCTCTCTGGCCCCTTCCGGTCCAGGGTCCATCTCTGCTCCTCCTCGATCCCCAGGGTCCTGCCCTCCGGTCAGTGGGCAAGGACCAGCAGAACAGGCCTCTCAAATTCCTCTGGCCCACCTGGACAATGAATTTCTCCAGCTGAGCTGCAGGAACATGACTGTCCAGCTGCCCCGGGGTAACTGACTGCGACACCCCATGAGCATGGCACTGCCTCCGGCAGCGGTCCCCCAAATTCTGCTGGGCTAGTGCCCACCGTTGCCCTCGCTACTCCTCTCTCCCACTGGCCTGGAAACAAGGAAGTGCTGGGCTCACCCCTCGGGACCTTTGCGATGCGTCCCCGTGTCCTTGGAGGACACCAGAGGCCCTGCGGAGTGGAGCGTGCTCCTGTCTCCTCCCGCCCTCCCGCATGCCCAGACGGGCTGGAACAGCACGGCCTCATCCAGCTCCTGCCCAGGGGGCCCTCCTGTTGCCCCTCCATGGGGCTATTAACTGCCCCTTACACTCCCACAGCCCCAGGTGTGTGCCCACTCATCCCTGCCCACCTTGTGCCGTGGGCAGGCAGGCCCATCCAGACGCACCTCACCTGCTTCTCGCAGATGGCCAGCGTTCTGCAGGCAGCCATTCTGGCCGGCGCTGTCACCCGGCACCCGGGACAGTACCTGGCACACCACAGGTGCTCACTGCCACTGCCAGACATCGATGGGGGAGGCCACTGGCAGTTTTTTCTATTTATTCCTCCTTTGCCACATGCTTAGTGCTCATTTTTATAGATATAAAATACTTCTTTGTATAAATCACTCTTAAAGGAATCGTGTGCTAATTGTAAAACAAAACAAGAGTACAAAGCTTTGTATGCAAAGTGAAGGTCCCCCTCCGGTTGGTCGGTAGCGTTTCTGGGAAGCAAGCACTGTTCCCAGCCGGCAGAATCCCTTCCAGACTGTTCCTGTGTGAGCACAGCCGTCGCTTGTCGGCCTGCTTGTCGTTTAATCAGCACAACCCCTGTCCACACACATTGCCTGGGAGCCTGCGTCCTTGATGACCTGTGAGGTCCCCCCCCCCAGCACACACGGAGCATGCTCGCCCCTTCAGCAGCTGCCCATTTTCCTTCGTGTGGAGGGACCGGAGTCCATTTACCCCGCCCTGTACCTGGGACGTCTGGTTTGAGTCAGCTTTTAGCTTTTAGCTTTTACAGGAGGGCTGCAGTGGTCACCCTTGTGGTCACAGCTCTGCATACTCAGAATTCCCCAAAGAGGCCTTGCTGGCCTCCTGTGGACCATCACCCCAGTTTGGTCCACTGGACACAATCTTGGGGGACAGGCCACATTGGGGGTGCATCAGGGGTATATTGGAGCGGGTTTGCAGCGCGCAACGCAAAGCATCACAGGGTGGGATGGCCTGGGCCCAGTGGGCTGGCATTCTCCACGGCTCCCTCTCTTCACCCCTCAGGCCCCAGAATTGGGGGCAGTGGTGGTGTCCGGCTGTTGCCAGCTCCTGAGCTGGGCCCGCACCGTCCGGTGCGCGCCTGCCCTCCCTAAGTGGCCCTTTGTCACATTGTCCCTGTGCTGCCCACTTTGTGTGTGCTCCCCGTCCACATGGTGTCTCCATCAGAGTTGCTGCAGCATGATTCTCCCGATAGGACGAGTCCATGGAAACCTCCTCTTCAAACCCCTCCAAGTTTGGCTGTGACGTCTTGTCCCTCTGCCTCGTTTCCCTTGACCCCTTCCCTGCTCTCTGAGCATGCGCTCTTGCCCTGGCGTTTGAGACCCCTCACTGGCCATCCCTGCAGGCCCCTGTGCTCCAGCCTTCATCCCCAGGCCTTGGCCCCCTTCTCTGCCAACAGGTTCGTGCCCCTGCTCCAGGAGGACTTTGTGGGTCCCCCATGACTCGTAGATCGCCTGTTACTTCTGTGTCTGGGCTCCCTCTCCCACCCTCTCCTGGTTTATTTGCATGGCCTCACCCATGCCCAGCCCTCCTCAGAGTCTCCAGCAGAGCCGGGAAACTCAATCCCTTCCCTTATTACACCCAGCTGCCTGCCCCCACGCTGCAGTCCTGCCTCAGCCCCATGGCCACGTGACAGAGACGCTTAGCAGGGTACTGGCTCTCAGCCGCCTTAATTACGTGTCCTGGCCACCTGCGTGCTGCCCCAGCCCTCCTCCCAGCCCAGCTTCAGGCCTCTGGAAGGGAGGGGAGGCCAAGGTTCTATTCACCTCTCATTTTGGTCTGGGGGAGGGGGTGCGAGCCACTCCCAGACAAACCTCACTCTCCAGAAGGACCTAAGATGTCTTAAGCAGGGAGACCTAAGGTCACCTAAGAGCTAGGAAACCAACTTAGTGAAGGACAGCAGATCAGTTACAGTCACATGTTCACACAGTCACATGTTCACTCATTCACACGAGTAAGAATTAGTGAACCGAGCAAGCCCTGGGCTGTGAACTGAAGTATTGCTGGTTAACTCCCAGTCAGGGCACATGCCTGGGTTGCCAGCTAGGAATCCAGTTGGAGGAGTGCAAGAGGCAACCACACATTGATGTTTCTCTCCCTCTCTTTCTCCCTGCCTTCCCCACTCTCTAAAAATAAATAATATCTTTAAAAACAAAGAATTAGTGCACCAAGGAGTGGCCCAGGGAGAGGAACAGTGAGTTCCAGGCCATAGCTGCAGAGGGGACACGGCAGAGCTCGGAGAGGGGCCTCCTCTGCTGAGGGAGGAGGGCTCCTGGGGGTGAGGTGGGGACGGGCCGGGCACACGGCCACCCAGGAAGCCCGAGGCTTTGACCACTGCCCTGAGACAAGACACCCTCCCGGCAGCTCCGGAACCACTCTGCCATCTGCTGCGGCCTCCCAGTGTCACTTTCCGTATGTCGGGCCTTCCCCGAGGGAAGTTGACAGGCAGACGGGAGCTGTGGCTGTCACGCCGCCTCCTTCCAGGCAGAGCGGATCCTTCCCGGACTCCGCCCCCATCCAGATGCCTCCCCAGCATTCAGGGCCACCAGCCACCTGTCTGAGCCTGCTCCCCGGGCGACTGTGCGAGCTGCGTGTCTGGTGTGCGGGCCCTTCAAACAGCTTGCTTCCCTCTCAGTCCTCAGGGGAAGCAAGATAGCCCCAGGGCTCCCCGCTCCCCCTCAGCGGAGTGGTACCCCCTGGCCTGAGGATACTCTGGGCCTCTGACCACGGGAAGCCACAGCCTGGAGCATCTCGCTGGCCATGACTTCAGGAGCAAGCTCATTTGTCCCTGCCCCTCTGCTCTCATGGAGGCTGGAAGGCAGCCAGAATACTCCCCTGGGTCTCCCCGACTGTAAGGGCCTCATCAATAATTGATTCTGCAGAAGGTAGGTGGAGTTACAGCTGAGGGGGTCTGGCAAGAAAGGCCCACATCCTTACTCATTTGGAGCCCTTGGCCAAGGGAGCCCCAAGGAGACCTCTGCTCCCCACCCCGGGCTGGGGCTGGGAGCCCAGATGAGGTGCCCGGCCAGGCACTGTCCAGCACAGTGCAAGCAAGCAAGCAACGACAGCACAGCTGTATTAATTGCCCCAGTTTTCAGATCTTGCCCGCAGATCCCTGGGGCTGACAGATGATGGACGGTGGATGACAGATGACAGATGGGGGTCATGTGGCCACCTCCTCCTTGAAGAGAGCCCTCCTTCAGCCTCTGACCTACAAAGTGGATGGGGACGAGGGTACAGACAGGGCAGGGGAGGAACAAGAAGGTTCAGCTTTTCAATGGGCCTCAGATTATGATGCCACATCTGACCACGCTGCCCAGTGACTCAGTGGTCAGAAACAGTGCTTTGGGACTCAGGCCAGCTAGCCTGGACTCGGAGCCCCTTCCCCTGCCTCTTGCCCAGATAATGGTCATGAGGGTGGAAGGAAGTCACATCTATGGAGCCTCTAGCCCCAGGCTGGGCAGCTGGTGAGAATGGTTGGATATAAGCCCTGAGGATTGTGTGACTCTCAAGTGCCCACCCACAGAGTGCCTTAGCACCTTTGTGTGTGAATTAGAAAAAGGCATGCTTGCAGTCCCCAAAAGGTCAAACACAGAATTGCTACATGACCCAGAAATGCCATTCCCAAGTATATTCCCGCAAAGAATTAAAAACATGGACTCAAACACATACATGCAGTCACGTGTTCAGAGCAGCATTGCGCACACCAGCCAAGCATCCACCAGGATGGATGGATAAGCAGCTCGGATGTGGTACAGCTGCACAATGGAGTAATACTCAGCCTTAAAAAAAAAAGGAAGTGCCGACAGGCGCTTCATACAACGTGATGAACCTAGAAAACCGTACAGTAAGTGAAAGAAGACGGCCACAAATAGCCACGCTCCGGAAGAGTCCATGACACATGCAGAACAGGTGGAGTCTCAGAGACGAAAAGCAGGTTGGTGGTTGCCAGGGGCTGGAGGGAGGGAGAAACAGGAAGCAACTGCCCAATGGCTGTGAGGTTTCCTTTTGGGGCGATGAAAATACTTTTCAACTAGATAAAAGTGATGATTGTACAACGTGGTGAATTTCCAAAATGCCTCTGAATTGTTCACTTTAAAATGGTTAATTTTGTTCAATGAATTTCACCTCGATTTTAAAAAAGTACTCATCGCTCAAGGCCTTTGCAGTCTCTCTTGTTAGGAAACTGTGTCATAAACCGATTTCCACAATTGCTGCCACCACCAGGATCCCTATCACCAGCTCTGAGCGGGGAATGGTGTCCCCTTTGAGGTGTGCTTGTCCTGCCTGGCTGCAGCTGGCAGCCCCGCTCAGGGAGCTCCCTGGGAGGGCAGAGGTGGCCAGTCCATTTGACAATGCGCAAACGGACATCCGAAGAAAAAGTCAGTCCCTTCCTGGTTTCATACTGGGGGGCCCTCCTGGCGTCAGAATAACAGAGGACGTGGGATCTGGAGTCTGGGTCTCAGCTGAGGGGCCGGGTGACCCGAGGACCTCACCTGTGCGGAGGGAGGGGTGAACCCCTGCGCTCATGGGAGGGTTGGAGAGGATGCTGGAAGAACACTCGTCCTTACCCCTCAGTGAGCAGGACCAGGGCCTGCTGAATGTATCCTCAGAGATTTTTGTGTTTTTAATATAACAGCATTTGAGACATAATTCCCATCCCATCTAATGCACCCATTTCACGTGCACAACTGAATGGTTTTTAGTGTATTCACAAGGCCACACAACCATCACCTCTCTCTAGTTCTAGAACGTTTCTGAAAAGAAGTTCGGTGACCATTAGCAGTCACTCCCCATTCCTCCCATCACCCTATTCCAAGGTGATCACCAACACACTTTCTATTTCTGTAGATTTGTCCATTACAGACATTTCATGTAAATGGAAACATACGAACGGCCTTTTATGGCTGGCTTCTTTCACTTACCATACTTTTTTCAAGATTCCTCTATGCTGTAGCCTGTATCTGCACTGCATTCCTGTTTATGGCCAAGTAATATTCCATCGTATGGGCATACCACTTTCTGTTTACCCATTCATCTGTTGATGGATGCTTGGGTTTTGAGGCATTGGAAGTTCTACATTCTGTCCAGCAGAGGATGGGCTGGGTCCCAGCCTCTCCTTCCAGCAAAGGGAAAGGACAACCTTGGGAAGAGGTTTTGTAGAAACTTGGTCTGGGCTCATGGACCACTGGGGCTGTGGCTGCGTCTGCAGCTGCGGCTTCAGTTATGGGAGAAGAGGCGGAGAGGGTGGGGTGTGTGGTGTGTGTGTATGTATTTTAAATACAGAGTCATGTGACCACATCCCAGAAAATGAAGAAAATGGAGGGGAGACATCACCAATAATCCCACTTCCCTGTCCCACATCAGTTTTTAGGTAAAAAAAAAAAAAAAATCTATTGGGAGTGATGAAAATGTTTATCTGTTATGATGGTTTCATGGGTAGGCACAGATGTCAAAATTCATCAGATCGCACACTTCAGATTACACAATTTTATTGCACGTCAATTATACCCCAATAGAGCTGTAAAAAATAACAAAAAGTAACATCTATTTTTTAATTAGATAGACATTTTCATTATGAAGAATTTAGAAAAGCATAATGATGACAAAAGTGTCACTCACTGCTCAAACACAGCTGTGGAGTCCTTTGTGATGTCCCCTCCACCCGTTGAACCCTTTGGGAGGCTCCTCTGGGGCCAGGACTCGTGACCCTGCCTCCAGCCTGCCCAGCCAGCTTGCTCAGCCAGGTTCCAGGCCCCACCTGGGCTCGTTCTGACTGCATGGGGCCAGACCCAGAGCCCTTCCACCTGAGGGCCTAGCGGTCTAGCACAAGGACCCTGTCCTCCTCACTGGGTCTGTACCTCTCTGTCACTTCTTTGGGTCCCTGTCACTTCCCTGGCCTTCTCAGTCTCTCTGCCTCTACTTCCCTCCTAGTGCAGCCTCTGCCTTTCCACAAACACTAGCTGTTCACTAACAACACTCCCATTTCTTTCTCGGGTGTTAGCTGTTCCTCAGTGCCCCAGACCCACCCTCTCTCTGCCTGACTTCGCCCTGTGGGTGGGCTATGGGCCCCTCAAGCCTCACATGGGCACCCCGCTTCCCTGCAGCCCTTCTTCTCCTCACAACCAATCCACCTACAAGTCCGGAGCAGACCTGGAGTCTGACCCCTTCTCCCCATCTCCTTGCTTCTACGCTAGTCTGGGTCACCGACGTCTCTCCCGCTCCTGGACCAGCGCCATGCTTGCCCTGCTCCCTCCCCCTGCCGCCCACCAGCAAATCTGAGCAAGTCGCTCCACTGCTTACGGCAGCTGCTGGCTATTTGAACTTAAATTCATTAAAGGTAAATCAAATTAAAAATTCCGTTCAGTTGCAGCAGCTACATTTTAGTTGCTCAGGAGTCACACGGGGAAGCTAATGGCTTCCGTATTGTTCAGCGCAGAGTACAGAGCATGTCCATCGTGCTGGGAACTTCTATCGGACAGTGCAGGCTTAGAACCTTCCAGGGGGTTTTCCTTGCATTTGGCACAAAACTCAAACTTCTTACAAGCCTGGAAAGCCCTGCCTCGCCTCTAATGTCACCTCCTCGCCTACCACCTACACCAGCCTTGTCTCCTAACCTAGATGTTTCTCAAACACACCTAGAACTTTGAACTCTTCCTGCCTTTGCCTTTCTGTTCCTCATCCTCAGGACCAGCTCAGACGTCACCTCTTCTGGCAAGCCTTCCCCAGATCTCTGCCTCCCCCTGCTCCCCAACATGGGACACATAACTCTGTTATGGCCTGGCTCCTGCCTTACCCATTCCCCCACCCCCGACACATGCGCCTCTCTCCCTAGGCTGCGTGCTCCTCTGGGCCACACAGGATAGATTCCTCATTCACCAGCACCGGCTAAGGACCTAGTCCGTGCTGAGCACTGGGGGGTCTTGGGTAATAAGACAGATTGATCTTTGAACTCCAGAGTTTAGATCTAGCTGGCAACAGACAGCGAACGGGGAATTACAGAGTGTGATGTGTCTGTGACTCCACGCTCCTCTGTCCTTAGGGGAGATGGATGATAATGACGCTTTTCAGGAAGGGACCAGAGACCCAGGGTGGGAGTGCTTTTGAGAAGGGGCTGAGGATGCAAGGAGTGTCCTTGGGATCAGAAGAAGCTATCCCACAGGGAGATAGCCACTATCTTGTTGTGTCTCTCTCTGGCAAGAGAATAGAGTCTGCAAACCCAAACTACAGAGCTTCAGGGTTTGTGAACTAAGTTTGTTTATGTTTACAATATTTAGGGAGAAAGGAACACCTCACTGATAGATGAAGAGCCCCCCCCTAAGTATCTTTTCTTTCCCAGGTGGTAATTATAACGTCCCTGATGAGCCCACAATTCCCCCTGGAAACTGAGGGGCCCTGTCAGCAAAGGGAAACATCTGTGGTTTGGGGATTCTCTCTGCCACCAGCCAGCGACCAGTGAGTAGGGTTCCGCAGGCCTGCGTTCTAAGCCTGCCTGACCCACTTGCTGGGAAGCCTAAACAGACCATCCGATGAAGGCAGCTAATATTGATCAAGAGCCGCCCCACACCCTGTGAGGTCAGGATTTATTACACCCATTTTAAAGAACAGGTCACACGGTTGCCAGCACTGCTGGGGTTCCAGGCTTGCTTTGTCCGCCCTCCAGGCAGGTGGGTGGAGAGGCCTGCAGAGGGCAGCAGTGAGCTGTGCCTCGAAGTATCTGTAAGTCACGCCCCGAGGGTTTTCCCGCGACTCTCCCAGGGCACCAACATTAACTGAGCAATGGATAGAACACCACATGCGGCTTATTGAAGTGTGTTTTATGTTTGTCCCGTCTGAGTGTTTTACATACTGTGCACACAGCACGTTACATAGGGGGACAAAACAGGCTCAGAGAACGGAACTGCCAGGACACAGGTCACAAATCCTGGAGTGGGGGAGACCTGGCCCTGGCCTCTGTTCTCCTGGATTAAACACTGGGGCACCTCCCCTGGGTGGCACTGGAACCGGGGGGCGGGGGAGCAAGATAATCCCTCACCTCCACACAGGCAGTTGTCCTTGTTCTTGTGCCAACGCCCGGTTGGTTCTCTGGCTGACAAATCCTGTTTCCTTTCCCCTCACCCAGCAGGCTGGTTTGGCTATTTTCATTTTGCCCCATCAGGCTTCCTACACTGTGCTCTCTGCTGTGTATCTGAGCTCTCCCAGCGTTCCTGGGGCAGGAGAAACGATTCTGCCTCACTGCTCTCCTAGGCTGTCCCGCCTTCAGCCCAGCTCTGCTGGCCACAGTGGAGGCTGGCACACACCTTAGAGGGAAACTACATAGGTAAGTTCTGAGTCAGGCAATTCAGGAAAAACTACACTGGCCTCCGAAGCTCAGGAGAGACAAGGGGACAAACACCTGGAACAGGACCGCAGGAAGGAAGACGTGGGCGTTGAGCGACCAGGGGGAGAAATTCCTATTGATGATCTCTGTGTCAGTCCTGTGTGGCGGTTGTTGCTTCATCACCACCCCAGGTCCACAGCGCTGGAGGCCCACTGGCACACAGGGGCTGCTGGCATTAGCGGCCCAGCCGGGCCTTCCTGCCTGGCACCCAGCTCCAACCTGATGTTGATGAGTGGCCCTGGGCGTGGGATCCAGGTGTTCTTGTCCCAGGAGTGCAGAAGAGCCTCTGCGTTGAATTGCAGGGTTCGCCGCCCGACCCTCAGTTTCCAACCAAGCGCCAGGGCGACGCGGGGCAGTGGCTCGGTGAACGACCTCCCCGCAGCCCCCACTGCCCACCCCTCCCCAGGGCACCTACGGCGCGGCCCCTTTAAGAGGCCCGCCTGGCTCCGTCAGCCGCCGCGGCCACCGCCCCCCGGCCCTCCCCTTCCTGCGGCGCCGATTGCGGGCCGGGCGGGAGTGTGGCCAGAGCCAGCCGGGCCAAGCGCTGCGCCCGGGGAGGCGGTGGCAGTCCAGACAAGGGCGGCGCGGCAGCGAGAGAAGAGGAGCGCGCAGGCGGCAGCCATGGACTAGCGGAGCCCGGCCGAGTGGAGGGCAGCTCCGGTCCCGCCCGGCGCCGAGCAGCCCCGCACACAATAGCAAAGCGCGCAGCCCGCGCCCCCCACTGCCCCCCTCGCCCGGCGCGCGTCCGCCCCCAGCAGCGCCCCGCCCCGCGCTCGCGCCACCCGGGAGCTGGGCCGCCGCCTCACCTGCCGCCCCGGAGGGGGCGGGCATTGTTCGCCCGTTACCGCCGCCGCCGCGCGGGGCCATGGGGGCCGCCGGGTGCCCCGGGCCGGGCCTGGCGAGGCCGCCGTGCCGCCGCTGAAGCGGGCTCCGCGCGCACCCGGGCGGCACAGGTGAGACCGACCTCGCCATGGTGGACCCAGTGGGCTTCGCCGAGGCGTGGAAAGCGCAGTTCCCGGACTCGGAGCCGCCGCGTATGGAGCTGCGCTCGGTGGGCGACATCGAGCAGGAGCTGGAGCGCTGCAAGGCCTCCATCCGGCGCCTGGAGCAGGAGGTGAACCAGGAGCGCTTCCGCATGATCTACCTGCAGACGCTGCTGGCTAAGGAGAAGAAAAGCTACGACCGGCAGCGCTGGGGCTTCCGGCGCGCGGCGCAGCCCCCCGACGGCGCCGCTGAGCCCAGTGCACCAGCTCCTCGCCCACCGCTCGCGCCCTCCGACGGGGCGGACCCTCCCCCGGCCGAGGAGCCAGAGGCCCGGCCCGACGGAGAGGGGTCCCCGAGCAAGGCCAGGCCGACGGCTGCCCGCAGGCCCGGGGCCGCCGCGCCCGCCGACCGGGACGACCGCGGGCCCCCCACCAGCGTGGCAGCGCTTAGATCCAACTTCGAGAGGATCCGCAAAGGCCAAGGCCAGCCCGGGGCGGCCGACGCCGAGAAGCCCTTTTACGTGAACGTCGAGTTTCACCACGAACGCGGGCTGGTGAAGGTCAACGACAAAGAGGTGTCAGATCGGATCAGCTCCCTGGGCAGCCAGGCAATGCAGATGGAACGCAAGAAGTCCCAGCACGGTGCTGGTCCGGGCCTGGGAGATGCGCCCAGGCCCGCTTACCGGGGGCCATCCTCGGAGAGCAGCTGCGGCCTCGACGGGGACTACGAAGACGCTGAGCTGAACCCCCGTTTCCTGAAGGACAACCTAATCAACACCAATGGCGGCAGCAGGCCCCCTTGGCCTCCCCTGGAGTACCAACCCTACCAGAGTATCTATGTGGGGGGCATGATGGTGGAAGGGGAGGGCAAGGGCCCGCTCCTGCGCAGCCAGAGCACCTCGGAGCAAGAGAAGCGCCTTACCTGGCCCCGCCGGTCCTACTCCCCTCGGAGCTTTGAGGATAGCGGAGGCGGCTATACCCCGGACTGCAGCTCCAATGAGAACCTCACCTCCAGTGAGGAGGACTTCTCCTCGGGCCAGTCCAGCCGCGTGTCCCCAAGCCCCACCACCTACCGCATGTTCCGGGACAAGAGCCGCTCGCCCTCCCAGAACTCACAGCAGTCCTTCGACAGCAGCAGCCCCCCCACGCCACAGTGCCAGAAGCGGCACCGGCAGTGCCAGGTCGTGGTGTCAGAGGCCACCATCGTGGGAGTCCGAAAGACTGGGCAGATCTGGCCCAGTGATGGGGACAGCTTGTCTAGCAGGCTGCCTCAGGACGGCACCTTCCATGGAGACACAGGTGGGTACCTCCACCAGCTTAGGTGGGCACACCTGCACCCTGGCTGGAAACCACTGAGCCAGCAGGAGGGAACAGGAAAGGGGATGTCGGAGGGGGAGGAACAGGGAAGTACGTATTGGAGTGGATTTCTGACACTGTTGGGGACTGGAAGGGTTCACGCTGATCTCGCGCCTGAGCAAACTCCATCCCTGCCTTCCTCCTGAATGCAGGTTCCCAGGGTTAGGAAGGGAATTGGGTTGGGAGGGGTGGTGTGTGGGATGGTAGGTGGCTTGTTCCTTTGGTTCTAAAGTGTGTGCTGCTTCATATCAGGACCAGGGTTCTGTGGGCAGTCCTCTCCTGGTTCTCTGCTCCCTCCATGCCAGGCAGTGGGATGGTGTAAATAGGGGTCACCTCAGCCACCTCTGTCAGATGGGTTGTCAAGGGTTGATCTGTGTCTCGGGCAGTCCCAGCCCTCTTGTCCTGAAAGAGTTACATGCCATGCTTGGGGAACTCAAGATGTGCTCACTGCTCCCAGGCCATGGAAGTGTCAGGTTTGCTTGCCAGCCAGCAGCAGGTGAAAATACGAATTAGAAGGAAGTACGATGTCCTGACCCGTGTGGCTCAGTGCGTTGGGCATCATCCAGCAAAGTGAAGGGTCGCTGGTTTGATTCCAGGTCAGGGCACACGCCTGGGTTGCCAGTTTGAGGTGCGTATGAGAAGGCAACCGATTGATGTTTCTCTCCTTCTCTTTCTCCCTACCTTCCCCTCTCTTTAAAAAAAAATTTAAAAGAAGGAAGTGAGGCGACAGGTAGTTCTGACTCAGTGGGCTGCTGGAACTCAGCGGGGGTGTAGATTTTATCCGGAGCTGAAGCAGAGCCACACCTGTTCGGAGAGGCCTGGCTTTGGTGGGAGAGCTCACCCGCCATTACTCACCCACAGGCTTCTCCTCCCAGCTCCGATTTCTGGTCCCTCATGGAGTCCTTGCCTCCTCGCTGAACCGAGGATGAGAGCCCACCAGTGCTTATTTTAGGCTCCCAACCCATGATCTGGCCCTGACCCTCAGATTAAACCTGTAGGATTGTGTATAAAACTTCCGGACTGTGTACAAACACCATTGGTGTTGGGGTGATGGGACTGGGTGTTGAGGTCCAGTCCCAGTTTGTCCCTGGGGTAAGGAGAGGGTGGGTGTGGGGCTTGGGCAGGACAGGGCGGGGTGTGGGGCAGGCAGGAGCCTCCTGGAGTCCTGGTCCCTGTCGTGCTGGTCCCGTTTTCCGCTTCTCTGATTTCCCTTCTTCTGCTGATGGAGTCGCATGTGCTTCCTTCGTCAAAATCCTCTTGAAACCAGTGAGGCTATTTCTGGCTCTGTGAGCTGCCTTTCTGTGGTCAGCACTCACTCTGTCCTGTTTGGTGTAGGTGCATCCAGTAGACGGTTTTCCATCTGCAGTTGCGGGTGGCTGCTGCATGCTGCCCCAACTTGTGGCCGGGCCCAGGGGTGTCCCCTCGGTCCTTGAGGGGTGTGGGGGGGGGAGGCTGTAGTATTTAGAAACCTGCTTTGCAGGCACATCAGCTGGTCCAGGGTCTGGAGGATTGCCCTGTGGTCAGCGGGCACCAGCCTTGTCTGGCCAGCTGTCAGCCGGGCGAGCCAGCTTGAACTAGCCCTGTGCTCCATGGCGCGGAAGGACATTATTAACAAAGAGGAACGTTTCAGAGCTGCAATCTGAAACGTTCCCTTGCTGGTGGGGGATTCTGAGTTTCCGGAAAGTGGGCCCCCCTGCAAGCCCTCCCTCCCCCACTCTCATCAGCTTCCCCGGCCTGCCTCTGAGGCCCTGGCCCAGGAAATGGCTGAGGTGTTAATTCTGCTATTTGGGCTTCACTGTTGGGACTTTCTGGATCCTTCTCTGAATGTCCTTAAGGTCCCACATTCTGTCCTGTTAGGCTTTTACACTCCTGGTTGTTTTAGCCCCGGGAGCCTTTAAACTCTGCACCCAGCACTCTCCTCTGAGGGTTGTGGCTGGCGGGGCAGGAGGGATCCCACTCTGGCTCAGCCATCTGTCCCTGTCCCAACCGTTCACTGATTTTTTAAATGGCCATGGAGCTTGCTGGCCAGGGCTGCACCTCCAAAAAGGGAAGATGAGGAAAATGACAGGGTGGGGAGGGAGTGGAAGTCACCCTAATTCTTCACAGCAGCAGACACGGGGGGCCTGGATCCAATAGTGTCAGAATCCCTCTGGATGAGTGGGTCCTCACATTTCTGAGCTGGGGGACCCTGCTGTTTGAGAGAAGGAGCTGAAATGACCACAAGCCACTGCGTGCCAGGGATGGTGACAGTGTGCAGGGTCCCTCTTGGGCTCTTACGTCACCCCTTGGTGGGGCCACCCATCTACAAAGGATGCAACCAGGAAATGGCAGAGCTGGCATTTTGGGCCCCTGTGGGATTGCAGAGCTGTTCCTTCTAGAATGCAGTAGCCTTAGGGTGTTCTTCCGACCATCCTCCCTGTGCCTGAAAAAAGTGACTGGGTTGGCTCAGGGGGTGTTACAGCCCCCTCCCTTTGTATTGTGTGGTCCATGTAGAAGGAGAGAGTGTGGTCCCGGACACCTGGGAGCTCACGAGTTAATAGGAGAGAGGAACACGCACCCTACTTCTGCGTTCAGAGGGAGATCAGGGGAGCTTCCGCAAGCAGCAGCCCTGGAGAGGGGGCCCGCGCGTCTGCGCCAGTCTAGCAGCAGAGGGTGAGGCAGCCGTCTGCCCCCAGGAGCAGGGGGATCGAAGGCCCGGGGGCACCCATTTCTGCCCTCTGGGACTCTGGACTGTGTGATTTTTTGTGGTAAAACATACATAACGGGAAATTTACCTGAACCCATTTTAGCCACTTGGACTTGCCCAGTTCAGTGGGGTTTCGTTCATTCATTCACGTTGTTCTACCACCACCGCTGTCCATCCCCACGGCTCTTCCTCCTGCAGAACTGGAATCCTGCACCCATTGGACGACAGCTCCCGTTTCCCCACCCTCGGCCCCTGGCAGCAACCACTCGCCTTTTGTTTCTGTGATGTGACTATTCCGGGCACCTCGGGTAAATGGAGTGACCCAGTGTTTGTGCCTCTGTGTCTGGCATAATGCCCTTAAGTTTCTCATCCATGCGGTAGCACAGACTGCGTTTTAAAGGCAAGGATCCCTGGCTCATTCCGGGTCTCCTGTGGAGCCTGAGTCAGAGCCAGACAGCACCTACCGGAGGATCCCCTCCTCCCTTCACCGCTCTGGGGTGGGAACTGGGAGATGGGGAGGGTGAGCTCATCTTGGGACACAGCTTATCAGCTGCACCTGTCTCTTCCCTACGCAGTCCCTGTCCTTCAACTTCCCCTCGGGAGGAATCGGCAAGCCCGGTCATGAGAGAGGAGGCCAGCAGACTCAGGGCCTTTCCTTTTTTAGTCCTTTTTCAGTCCGAGGAATTCTAAATCTGGACGCCCAGCCCTGCGTGCCCCTCAGCCCTGTCCGAGTGCCCGTGGGGAGCTGTGACCCCCAGGTTTCATGTTCCTTTGTGGGCTCTCTTGCAACTTGCTGCCGTGGGTTTTCACATTTATTAAGCAGCTTACTTTGCCCTTTGGGTCCTGGTGACATGCTGTCACCAGAATGATTACGGCTTTGTTTTTCCCTGGGATGATTGAATGGACCAGTGATCAGTCAGAGTGAGTAACTGTGGGGCAGTGGAAGGTCACCCCAGGCCTGGCACTGGCTCCGTCATCTCTGTCGACCAGAGCCTGTGGTCACCTCTAAATTGAGTACAGGCTCCACTCCCTGAACAGAGGGAGAGTGGACAGAGTCTTAAGGGCACTTAAGTCATCAACAGAGTGGAAACGAAGTCTAGATCGAATTTTATAAGTGTGTCCTGGCTCGGGAAGGATGACTTTCCTGTTTTGGGAACAGAGGGAAGCATTCCAGAACATTCCACTAACGAAGGGGCTGGGAGTGCTGTTGATTTGCGGGGGTCCAGGCAAATCAACTTGTAGATGGGAACGTGCCTTTCCCCGTTCTCCCTTTTGCCTCATTTGTTGCTTCAGTGGCCAGCCCTCCCCACCCCCCCACGGTGGGAGTCCTGTGGCCCAGAGGACCTGTGTGCGTGTGACTGCCGTCCTCACCAGGGCAGAGACTCCGGCTGAGCCAAATGCTGGGGCCCACCCAGGAAGGGGACACAGCAGTGCCTGAGGCCGGGCGCAGCTCGTCCCTGTGGTCGGAGGGGTCTCCGTGGTCACAGTACGAGGATGGGCATCTCCAATATTGTTTCGTGTTGCAAAACAGCAGGCTCGATTCTGACCGAGGCTCCTTTTTAGGTCACGGTTGGCGGGGCAGGACCCCCATCGGGGTTTGCCACCCTGACTGGAACATAATCCCTGTGACTCATGTAGGGCATTTTCCTTTGGAAAAAATGCAGTGATTCTCATTAAGCTATGCTATTTATGAAACATGTGATGGGTTTTGTTTTTGTGGTAAAATATACATCATAAAATGTGCCACTTCAAACTCCGTTGAGGGGGCAGTTCAGTGGCACGAAGTACGGTCGCATCGCTGTGCGACCGTCACCACCGTCCGCCTCCAGAACGTTTTCATCACTCCAACCAGAAACTGTCCCCACGAAGCAGTGACTCACCTTCCCAGCCCCAGCCCCTGGCAGCCACCACTCTTCTTTCTGTCCCCACGGATTTGCTTATCCTGGGCACCTCCTGTAAGTGGGATCACGTGTTGGTCCTCCTGTGTCTGGTTTATTTCACTCACGTAGGGTTCTGAAGTTGGGAGCAGCATTCTTGTCCTTAACTCCCCATCGCTGGTCCTTAATAGGTATGTTCTCTGTAGGAAAACAGCAGTTAGTGACAGCAGTGCTTCCTTGGCTTTCACACCCACGTTTTTGAAGTGTCCCAGTGTATCTGTTGGCTAAGGCTACCACCACAAAGTGTCACAGACTCGGTGGCTTCCACTCCAGAAAGGTATTTTCTCACAGCTCCGGAGGCTGGAAGTCCAAGATCAAGGTGCCATCCTCTTGCTGCATCTTCACTGGTTGTCCCTGTGTGCACATGCACCGCTGGTGTCTCTCAGTGTGGCTAAGTCCCCTCCCCTCCCGTCTTCCATCCTCACCTGAGGATGTGCTTATTGGTTTGAGGGAGAGAGGGGGAGAGGGAAACACCCATCGGTTGCCTCCCATACTTGCCCTGACAGGGGATTGAACCCGCAACCTTTTGGTTCATGGGAGCGCGCTCCAACCAGCTGGGCCACCTGGCCAGGGCCAAGTGTCCTTTTCTTATAAGTTCACTAGGCAGGTTGAGGTGGAGCACCCCGCTAGTGACCAGCCCTACTTGAACACGATCACCACTGTGAAGACCCTGTCTCCACTTACTGCCCTAAGCTAAGATCCTGGGGGCTGGGATGTCCGCACACGAGTCTGGGGGGGACGCCGTTCAGCCTGCCCCACTTGGCCTTGCTGGGCAGCAGAGGAAGAGGCCGCACTGGCCTACCCGGCCGTGTTTTAGGAGAATGTGCGTCCAGCGTTGGGTGGCGGGGCCTGGACAGCACTGCGGGGCATCAGGGGAAGCGTCCTCAGGCCTCCTGTGCTGCCGTCACTGTCCTCATCTTTGGACCCGTCATTGATGAGGCCCTTTCGCAGTTCTTTCTTTAAATTTGAAAATTTTTATTAAGACAGTGTTTTTAACATACGTTTTTATCCTGGTTTCTGCCTGCCTTTCCTTCACACAGAGGCAGCCTCTCCCATCCAGTCAGTCGAAGGCATCGAGGGTCTGGTTGGTGACAGGCACTGTCTTTGAGGGAAGTCCCTTCTTGCCTTTGCCTTTCTTCACGGCTCTGCGGAAAGACTCGTTTCCAAGGGCCTTGTCCTTTAGCACACAAAACAAAACCTTCATCGTGTTCTAGCATCTTCCCTGATCACGTGTGTCCCTCTGACTAGATTTGCAGCTGTTTCGTGTTAATCCCGTGTCTGTCTGCCTTGCTTCTTCGGGATGGTGCGACCCTGAGGACGCAGTGCTCGATGTGAGCCCCCGTGGGTCTGTGTCCTTGGCACTGTGCTCATGAGTCGGAGATGGATGAGACCCTGTCTCTGCGGCTTCTGTCCACTCAGACCCTCCCCAGTTCGGGCCCACCCCTGTGAACTCTATCCAATAAGCGGTAATGGATTTTCGGGGGCCTAATGATGCCGGTGCCCCAGCCAGGAAGCTTGTTGGCTTGGGGGATTATCTGGAGATTAGTTTTCCTTCTTTGCTGAGGCTTGGGCTTCCCTGCTAAACCTTACAGAGCGTCTCGAGTCCTCAGACTGGGGCCTCCTAATTAGTGTCTTGGATCCTGTCGCTCACTTCTGCAACCTTGCAAAATGACAGTGGACAGCGGCGGTGGCTGGGGCCCAAGGGAGACTCGACTGGTGGGTTCACAGACACACGTGCTGAGGTCTGGGGCAGGGAGACTGCGACGCCCCTCCCGTGTAGTGGGGACGCTGTTTCCTGTGTCCTCAAAACATTCTTGTGAGGTGGCTGGAGGAAGATTATTATAATTATACGCCATCGGCTGATTGGGTCCGAGGGGGTGTGAGACAGACGCACAGGCCTAAAATAACCCGCCGCGGGTCAGGCGGCCAGCAGAGGGGCTGGAGCTGGCCTCTCTCCTCAGAGGGCGGCCGAGGTCATCCCATGAAAGTGGGCACAGAGCGACCCCCCGAAGTGGAGGGGACCTCGACCAGCTGTTTTGCAAACTCGTTTGGGGACCTGCTGTGTGAGACAGGAATGGTGCTGAGTGTCAGGAGACAGGCTTCCTAGTAGGTCATTTTCAGTCTGGTAGGGAGACAGCCACGTAAGCCTGTAGGTAAACCTGTAAGCCTACATGCTCTCATAGGAATCTCCTGGCCTTGGCCTTCAGGGGGGTCCACAGAGATGTCAGCCATCCAGGGATGTTATTTGTCGCTTATGTGGCAAATCTGCCAGAGAAGGGACTTTCCGACGTCCTGTCCGTCCTCCTGGGGCGCTGTGCTAAGACTCCTCCAGGACGTTGTGCGGAGAGGAGCCAGGAGGACAGGTGTGCGGAAGGACACCGCCCTTCACCCTGCTCGTGCCTCTGACAGTCAGGAGCTGGGGGCAAGGGGTCGGTGCGTGCTGACCTGCCCATCTGCGAGCAGGTTCGGGAGATGCTGAGGGACCATGCCTGGCTGGGGAGACGTGATGGAGGTGGCTGGCCTTTTTTGTACACAGTGTCGGGCATGGCCCAGTGAGCAAGCTTGGTGACCAGGGAGGGCTGGAAAGGAGCCATGTCCATGGCTAGGAGGCAGCCAAGGGGGCACTGGAAGAAGAGGGAGAGACCTGCTGCCCAGGCAGAGCAGGGCCAGGCCGGCAGAGCCAGGGACGGACAGCCCGAGGGGATCCTGGACTCAGGTGCTTCTGAGGCTCCGGAAGAGCTTTTGAATATTCACTTCACCTTAAATGCCTGACTGGTCCCTTTTAGAAAATGCTGCTGGGACCGACTGGGAAGCCAGTAGAACAGGAAGAGATTTCTCTGCATATAACATATGCACATAACCTTGCATGTAACACGGTGAACATTCTAGAAGCAACATATATCTACCTGGTGCGGGGGCGGAACACGGACTTTGAAGGTGGAAGATCCGGACTTGCTCAGGAGCCAGCGTGTGGCCTTGTGCAGGGATTCAGTTGTCAGCTGGAAAGGACGCCCCTGCCTGGGAGGCCTTGTGGGAGCGTGAGTTATCCACAGTGGGTTGTCTGGGGGGTGGGGTGGGGATCTGGCCTCCTCTCTAGTCTCTCGGAGTCTCCCCTTGGGCATCTAATGTCAGTTGATTGCACACCACTTAGCAAGAGATTTTAAAGGAGAAATGCATAATTCAGTAGATTCACCCTCTTGACTCAGCGAGAGTGTCTAGTATGAGCTCCAGGGGGGGCAGAGGGGTCTGCTGTGGCCTTCATACCCCTCTGTCCCTCTCGTGGCATGTCCTCCTGGGCGGAGTGGGACTCCTCCATCTGGAGGGTGCAGCATGTGTTCTGCATTGCGGCCCCAGCGAAAGCCAGCTTCTTCATCTGGTGTGAAGTTCCGTCAGCCAAGGGTATCTGGGGCCATGCGCTGTACTGAGGCCACGTCACCCCCCTTTGGGGTGCCATGGGGTCCTCTTGCCAGACTCCTGGACTGCTTGGCCTGGTGGCTTTTGAGGGCCTTGGAAGCTAGGAGCTGGAAGAAGACAGAGATCTGTTGATTTTTCTCACAGAGCTCCCCCACCCCAAGTTTGTTAGAGGGAAGACTTAGGATCCCTTTGTTCTCATTTTTAGTGATTGTGAGGCCTTAAGAGAGGAAGTAAAAACCACAGACTTTCTGCCCTGGCTGGTGTAGCTCAGTGGATTGAGCACAGGCCTAGGAACCAAAGGGTCACTGGTTCAATTCCCAGTCAGGGCACATGCCTGGGTTGTGGGCCAGGTCTCCAGTGGGGGCCATGTGGGAGGCAACCACACATGGTTGTTTCTCTCCCTCTCTTTCTCCTTCCCTTCCTCTCTCTAAAAATAAATAAATAAAATCTTAAAAGAAAAACACCACAGACTTCCTTATTTTAGTAGGAAACAGAGGAGGAAGACAGGAGACTCTGAAAATCACTAATGCTTTGACATATTCATGCTCCTTCTGCAGATTTCTAAGGACTTTGCTTCCTTCAGCCATGACCCCCTCCTTTAGGACCAGGTGCCCCTCCCAGCGTCCTAGGAAAGGACCAGGTGGTTCAGGCTCAGCCCTCCACTGGGTGGCGGAGCCTGCGGACCAAGGTGGGAGTGGGGGCGAGAAGGCACCCAAAACGCCGTTAATGTGGGGCAGCCCTCGAGGCTCCTCAGAGCTGTGGAGTGAGTGTGCGGGAGGGGAAGCCTCCCATCTGTCCCGTGGCGTAGGGGACGAGGCAGGAGATTATGGTCCAGGCAGAGTCTGGAGTGGGCAGGAGCCCCGAGGCTGGAAGCGTTTCAGCACGCTGAGGAAATGGCAGAGTCTGTTCGGACAGCTGGTGTAAAATGTGGGCCGTGGGGGAGGCGAGGTGGACGGGAGGGTTGGGCAACACTGTGCAGGACCCGGGCGCCAGGCTGGGGAGAGTTGTGTTTGCTTGGACTGCAACGGGGAGCTGCTGAAGGTTGCTGAGTGGGGGAGAGGGGGGTGCCTTTGGAGCGCTGCCTCAGGAAGGGGCATCTGGTGTGGTGTGAGAGATGGCCCGGTGGGGGCCCAGGCACCTGGAGTTGTCGTCTGGTGTGGGGGTGGGGTGGGAGGAGGACGGAGAGGACACTAGTGAGCTGACTGGTGCAGGGTGACTGAGGGAAGGGAGGCAAGCCTGGGGTGCTGACGGCTATGCTGGAGGGCCTCGGGTGGGTAGCAGGGTGGGGCCTCTGGGAGAAAGGGCCGGGCTGGGAAGGAGGAGGAGGGCTGGAGCCGGCCCGGGGCCTTGTGTATCTGGGGGGGCGTGAGAGAGAGGAGGAGTCTGAGACGAGGAGGTGGGAAGGGTGGCGGGGTGTTGATGTTGCAGAAGGGTAAAGGGAAGGGACCACTAGGGGACTGTGGGGAGAAGGCTGAGAATGGGTGAGGGAGAAACCCCAGGGCTGCGTGTGGGCGGGCCGCTGTGCCCAGGATTCGGGCGGTGGGCAGGTGAGGGGGTGTTTGCGTGGTCCGGAGTTTGGGACGGGGTAGGGGGTGGTCTGAGTGCTGCCTCAGCGTCCACCTGTGGGACTGTCCAGTTCCCGGGGCATGGCCACATCCCCATCTGTGGGAGGAGCAGCCTAGACAGTGCCTGCTGAGAAGGTGACCGATGGGACAGGGTCCCTGGGGGTGGGTGGCCCAAGCGGGGCTCTAGGGAGGTGATTCAGTGTGTGTGTGGGTCTCAGGGGGGTTGGCCGCCCCAGCAGAGGAGTGGCCAGGTTATGACTGAACAGCGGCCGGGGTGACATGGACTCCTGGGAGTCGGGTCACTAGGGCCTGGCGGGAGCGTGGCGGGGTTTCAGGGGTGTTGACACAGCTCACCCTGGGGCCCGGGGGCAGGGAGGCAAGTGAGTGAGGAGACGAGTAGGAGGAGGAAGAGACACAGGTGGCAGTTAGACAAGAAAGCAGGTTCTGGAAGCCTGGGGTGGAGGCCCCGTAGAAGGCCTGAGAGGAGACAGGGAGGGTGCCATGTGATTAGCATAAAGGGGGGTGGTGGGCAAGGGAATTCAAAGGGTGGCAGTGGGAGTGGAGCCCCCGTGGCCGGAGGCAGAGGGAAGGTGGGGAGGAACGCAGTGCTGAGCCTGGCTTTGGGGCCCCATGGAGTCGTGGCGGGGGTCTGAGTTCTAGACTGCCGTGCACTTGGGTGGGCTTGCCGGTGCCATGTCGGGAGGCCCCGTGACGACTGGCATCTTGTCGTGGAGTCGTCAGACGGGCCTGTCCTCGTCCTCCGAAGCAGCTGGGGAGCCCCTGTCGCAGCCCGGAGCAGTCTGGGCCGTGATCACTAACATAAGTCTGGTTTCCTCTCCCGTGGCGTTCCTCTAGCGGCCAGATGGTGTGAGTCCCTGAAGCAGACTCCTCTCCGTGGAACAGCGAGCAAGGCCCCGGCGAGGGCCGGACGAGGCTCTAGAAAGAGGTGTGTGAGGAAGTGTGGGAGACTTGGTCGCAGCTCGCCTTTGTCATCTCCTGGCTTCCCAGCCCCATGAGTGCTGTGCTGGCTTATTTATCCCGGCAAAGTCTGCAGTGTTGGGTTCCAGGAACTCTGGCAAGGAAGTCCAGGGAGGTTAATGGGCTGAAACCCGGCCCGCTGGCCGTCTGGAAGAGGCACTGTGTTCTAGCTGCTCAGGAAGTGCGGGGCTTTCTTGTGGGAGCGTCCGCTGTGTGGGGCTGGGCAGCCACATCCCCGGACAGCCAGCGAGGGGCCTGCTGTCTGATTTACAGGTACAAGTCGTCACAGCCACAGTTGGGTGCCGTTGGCAGGGGCATGGCCACCAGAACCAGAGTGCCCTGCCTGGTCATCCCATGAGCGCAAGGGATCATGTATTTGGGAGGAGAATGGAAGATGGTTGCTTCTTTTCCTCTCCTTTCTCCCTGGTCCTCGAAGCACTGAGCTCCTTCTGGTATGTGAATTAATCAGTCGTCCCTCAGGGAGGAAGGTCACTTCATGTTTATGGGACTCTAAGACAGGACATGACCGGGCTTGACTGTTAACGAGACCTTGGACATCAAAGGCCGAGGCGGGACTTTCTCGTGGGGATGTCATGGTATGAGCCCAGACACCCATGCCGGCCCTGTGCTCCGGCTCTCAGGCTGTGAGCTTTGAATGATTGACATGTGGGGAGGGAGGGATTTTTTGGGGTCCTATCTGGAAGGCTGGTCTGTTATTAAGGACTAGAAGCTTCAGGGAGACAGGTTTCTGCTCAGTGTTGGGGAAGATTTTCTTTCTGACTTCATACAAAATTGTATCTATAATTACTTTATGTAGCAGAGCTCTTGCTGTTATGCGGGCTAAAAGATATTATTGCTTTTCCCTCCCACCTTCTAAGATCCTCGGCTGGGTGAATAATCAAATTAAAAGAGACAGATTAACAGGAGAAAATCAAATTTTAATACATGTGCACGGGGAATTCACATAGGCATAAAAATTCCAAAGACAGTGATGCAACCTTGGGTAGAGGAGACATTTTGGACAAAGGAGAAAGGAGGTGGGGTGGGGTGTTAGATTTCAGAAGTGAGAATGGTTGATTTATTACGGGCAGTTGAGGAAGAGTTGCCCATTCTGGCAGGAAAATCCTTGCCGGGCAACTCAGCAGTAGGGGGCAGGGTGCCGGGGCTGGCTCGGAGACAGGCTTGGAGCCCGCCCCCGCCCCAGGGTGAGGACTCTGGAGGTGCTGAAGCCAAGGCTGCCTCCCCAAAGCAGGTTTCTCTGTCTGAACCTCTTGGGCAGGGAAGGGGGGAGGGTCACAAGGTTCCTTCTGAGTCTTCCTGTCGTAATACAGAGTTTAAAATCAGTATCGCAGAAGGGCAGCTTCCGGGCGGTGGGATTTTGGTTCCCTTCACTGAGTGCTTGGGTGTCCTGGTTTTCTCAATTAAAAGGACCATTTTTTGTTTTTCTAAGTAGTTTATAAATATTTTTAGTGGCCACATTATTACTTTGTAAAAGAGTTATAGTTTAACTGCTCTGCTTTTAATAATTTTGTTGGAAATTTACAGTGTTTACTGTATGTAGTTGATTATTATGTTTTGGTGCATTATTTATTTTATTTTTTATATTTATTTTTTTAGAGGGAGAGGAAGGAAGGGAGAGAGAGGAAGAGAAACATCAATGCGAGAGGGAAACATTGATTGGTTGTCTTCCAACTGGGGGATTGAACCCGCAACCGAGGCATGTGCCCTGACTGGGAATCGAACTGGCAACCTCTTGGTTTGCAGGATGACTGAACCAACTGAGCCACACGGGCTGGGGCAGTGCATTTATTTCTAAAAAGAGCTTTATCGAGATATAATTCACATACCATACAGTTCATCCATTTAAAGTGTATAAGCCAATAGTTTTGATATATTATTGCGTTAATTTTTTTAAATTGTGGTGTTATATATATAGAGAGAGATCACATAAGAGTTGCCCTTTTACTCTTTTACTTATTTTTTTATTGACCACATTTTTTATTGTACAGTTCAGTGCTGTGAACACGTTCGCCCTGTTTTGGCACCGTCACCACCGTCTGTCTTCAGAACTCTCTTCATCTTGCAGAACTGAAACTCTGTCTTCATTAACCAATACTCCCCATCCCTCCCCCGTCCCAGCCTTTGACAACCACCATTCTGCTTTCTGTCTCTGTGAGCTTGTCTGTCCTAGGTACCTCATATATAAGTAGAATCACACAGTATTACTGTCTTATTTCCTTTTTAAAAAATTTGTGTATCGTAGCAGAGATAGTAAGCAGAGTGGGGGAGAGAGAGAAACATCAGTTTGTTGTCCTACTTATTTATGCGTTCATTGCTAGCTTGTCATGTATGTCCTAGTCAGGGATGCAACCTTGGTGTGTCAGGATGATGCTCCAGCCAACTGCGCTATACAGCCGGGGCCGTCTTCTTTCGTTTCGTGTAATGTTCTCGAGGTTCAGCCACGGTGTAGCATGTATCAGAATGTCCTTCCTTTTTAAGGCCGAGTAATATCCCGTTGTTTATATTTACCACATTTTGTTTTAAGTGTGCAATTCAGTGGGTTCGTTATATTCTGTGAATATGTTTCTATGGATTTCTGTTTGCATTCCTGCCTCCTTCCACCATGGTGGACATCTGTCAGTGGATTTACCCAGAGGTGTGAATGGTTTTAAAATGTTGGTATCTGCTGACAATGACTTTCCAGAAACACATTCCAGTTTACCTTTGGTTTCAGAATTAATCTTCTGCCCTCCTTTGGCTTCTTTCTTGCTCTTGTTCCTTTTGCAAGACTTTACCCATATAGTTCCATCAGGTGATAAAAAGGCCAAGTCAGGTAGGGCCTTGCCTCCCCAAAACTGTGATCTGGGTGTTTTGTCTAGACAAGCAGGAGCAGAGGTTATTGTTTGCTTTAGGAGGCGTCTGCCCTACGCTGGGCCCCTCCATAACTCCTTGATGCTCCTGGAAACAGGAGAGGCCCTGAGCTGGGGCCACCAGAGAAGGCCCTTGAGGCTACTGGCTGTGCGACAGTTCATTATCAGCTCGGCGGTGCTTGGTAGGGCAAGAACTCCCTGTTCCCTGGGTTATCGTGAAACTTGCTAGTTTATTGCTGCTCTGGACTGCTTGTAACTGAATCTGAAAAGCATTTTGGCTTCTTTTCTGTACATTCCGGCCAATGATTCGGTTTGCTAGATAGCATTGTCCAGCTAGTTCTGTCCTGCGGAGTTCCTGCCTGGCTGGCAGGGAAGCTCCAAGGAAACCGAATGCTAGGGTGGAAAAGGGGTTTTACAGAAGGGAGACATCGCTGCTCTTGGCTGGAAAAGCAGGCAGAGGCCAGGCCAGGCCAGGGCAGTAGAATGCTGCTGGGTTTTGTCAGGTCAGACACCTACCTCCCTGTGCCTGAGGACTGGCAGCGTGCAGATTGTGTGGCTGTGTAGGTTGGAGGTGAGGGCAGACACAGCTAGGCTGCATTTGGAGGGAGGGCGGTGGGTGTGATGGGCCTGGGGCGGACGAGAGAGGAATGCATGTTTTTCTGACGCTGACGGCGGTCTCACACTGCCGTGGACATCCATGTAATTAGTGCTCATATTCGCTGCTGCCGCCGCCAAGAGCCAGCTGCTCAGGAGTCCTCGCCGTCCCTGGACCATGGTTTAGAAAAGCCAGGCTCATGCCTTTTCCTTTTCCTGCGCTCTGTTTCCCATCTCAGCTGTGCCGTCATCTCAGCTGAAGCTGAATAAATCACTTAATGCTCCGTGGGCCTCAGAATTCCCACCTGTGAATGAGGAAGCCACACAGTAGCGTCTTTTAAGATCCCTTTAGTTTTGTGATTCCAAATTAAATCAAGTCACCACAAGTTCCCAGAAAAGTAGTCGGAAAACCTTGCTGGCAAGTGTCCCAAAGCGGTCTTTGTGTGAGACCCTGACAGGGTCTGGCACCTGTGGTGCCTGGGGTCCGGGGAGCCATGGTGGGCTCCAGGGTGGGCTTGGCTCTGCTTGCAAGTTTAACGGGAACCAGGATGCGTCTTTGCTGGCTGATTTGTCATCTTCCTTCGCTGCCCCACTAGCCAGGGACAGGGGTCCTGGGATCAGCCCCCAGGGCTGGCACAGATGCTCAGAAGCAGTGCAGGTGCCACCTGGGCAGTGTGCTGAAATGCAGAGCATGGGCAGCAGGAGGGCATCTGCCAGGGTGGAGGTGATGGTGTCCAGGCAGGTGGTTGGCAGGGGGAGGCCTGGGAGTGCCAGCTGGTGTCTAGCCAGCCGGAGCAGCCCCACGTGGTCAGGAGCGCTGTGCTCACGCCGGTGCTGAGACGAGAGGGGCTCCTACGTGGAGTGCTGCCTGCGTGCATCTCTGTGTGGTGGTGTGGGAGGGACACTGGGACCTTGGGGCCATTGTTTGCCTTCATCGCAGATGACCCGTCCTCCAGCAGCGTGCTGCCTTGTGAAGGCCCCACCGGGGATCCGCATCCAAGGTTTGCACCCTGCAGTGGAAGCTCTCGGCATTCCCAGTGCCAGCCGGAGCCGGGGCTGCCGTGTGGCTGAGCTGGTCAGCCCTGGGGTGGGCTGGTGTGTCTGAAGGGCACGAGGACAGGAAGGAGTCTGTGCGAACCATCTGCACTCCTATAAGGTGAGGATGTCTCAGTGCAAGTCTGCACTTCCCTCCAGAACTTTCCATCTGGTGGGCTTGGCTCGCCGATGTGCTGGGACTCCGTGAGCCCCCTAGAGTGTTCCGGCATTCTCCTCTTGTGGTCTTGAAGAAGAGAGACCCCCCCACCCCCACCCTTTACTGGAACTTTGCGCTTGGGTTTGGCTTTATGATTTGTCACGGGATCCTGTGTGCCTTCCGGGGTCTGAGCGCCACCATGCCCTGCGGAGAGCTAGGTGGTGCCTGCCACGCTGATGCTCAGGCAGCAGGAGCTTAGAAGGGTAAGAGCTTTCGTGGCAGACTCTGGCTTCAAACCAAAGGCAGTTATTTGAGCCTCTGCTCTTTGTTCTGCAGTATTGGGTTTGGCGGACCTTTTCTTAAAGGGCCAGATAGTAACTAATTTAGGTTTTGTGGCTGAGAGGCAAAATCAAGGCTATTGGGTAAATACTTATGTAACCGTTTCAAATGTAAACATTTAAAACCATTCTCTGGTCACACAAAAATGGGCAGTGGCGGGCTGGATTCGACCCCTGTTCTGCAGAGAGCTGCCCCCGGTTCCTGGTGATTATGATGGGAGGCTCAGAGCTGTGTGTAGGTGTCTTATGTCTGTGTTCAGGAGCTCACGTGGTCCCCTGTGGAACCTGTGAAGCAGGTAGGGTTGGTCTCCCCGTCCCCCTGATGAGGGCTCTTCCCCCCAGGAAGTCGCTGCAGGTGCTGGAGCTGAGGTGGGAGATGACTGCCTGGGTGACAGCCCCTCCTTCTCTCCCGTGCGCCCTGCGCTCCCAGTGTCGACCGTTGAAACAAGGCTGGCCACAGCTTAATAATCGTTGACGCTAGGGGACGGGACGTGGGTGCTCACCATCCTGTGTTCTCTATTTTTGTGTGGGTTTGAAATTTTCCATAATGAAAAAAATTTTTTTAAAATTGCTAATTGATCAAAGCTCTAAACCCCCTCCCCCAAAACCAAAAAACACCCTCCACCATGAGAGAACGGGGTGTTAGAACCCTGAATCTTCCCCGAGCTCACCTGGTTCCTGGTGGCAGATGTGCCTGAGCCGCTCCAGCCGTCGGTCACCCGTGCACCCGACCACCTATCATCTGTGTGCCCATCCGTCACTGTCCATTCAGCCACCTGCCTCGTTAGTCCATTTGGGCTGCTATTCCAGGACAGCACAGCCTGAGTGGCTTACAAACAGCAGAACGTTATTTCTCCCAGTTTCGGAGGCTGGAGGCCGTGACCAAGGTGCCGAGAGATCAAGGTGGTGAGGCCTCGCTTCCTGGTCTGTAGGTGCCCATTTTCTCGTCGCGTCCTTACATGGCAGCAAGAGCAAGGGCGAGGGCGCTCTGGGGCCCTTTCTGTACGGGCGCTGATCCCATTCACGAGGGCTCCACCCTCACGACCTGATGACCCCTGAAAGGCCCGGTCCTGACACCATCACGTGGGGGTTCGGGTTCCCAAACTCTGTCCGTAGCATCGCCCGTCATCCACTTGTCCTCCGCCCATCCTAACATCTGACATCATCCACTGTCTCGTCACCCATCACCTGCCGATTCGTCATCCAACTATCCATTTGTCCATCTGTCTGTCCATACGAATTTCATGTAGTGCCTGCTAGGGTCCAGGCCCCCTGCTGAGGCTTTGACACAGCCCTTGACCCCAAGGAACCCATCGACACGTGACAGCTGACAAACAGGTGCTGTGATGGAGGGAGCACCACGCAGCCACCAAGAAGGGGCTCATTCTGCTGTGTTAGTTTGGGGAACGCAGCCCATTAGTTGGGTCTTGAATGGACCCAGATGAGAAGGAGTATGTTGGGCCACAGTGGGGGTGGGGGTGGAGGAAGCATTCAGGGCAGAGGCCAGCCTGTGCAGAGGCCTGGAGCGGTGGGACGGCCTGGTGTGCTGCAGGCTTCTGCGAGGCGTGAGGCAGCCGGAGCAGGCGTGGGGCGAGGGACTGGCGGGTGAGGGGCGGTGGTCTGGTGTGTCCCCTGGGTCAGAGGAGGCTACTAACTGCAGTGCCTGCGGGGCGGGTGATGAGTGTGGGATGCGAGAGCCCACCCTGCCAGCTCTGTGCCCCACCCCGCAGTGTGCCCGGGCCACCGCGGGCTCCTGGACTCTTTCTGGACGGAGCTCCTCCCCCAGGCGACAGCTTGCTCTGGCCAGGGCAGATGTGCTTACCTGGGCTCGCCTTCGTTTGGGCTCCTCGGCTCACAGTCTCCAGTTGACAAGCACCAGCCCAGACAGAGTGGCATTTTGTGTCTGCGGGCAAAACAGACAGGCAGGAGCTTCGGCATTTGTGGAACTTGCTGCTTCCGTGGACTCCTCGCAAGGCTTTCAGGCCCGCTCGGTGTTGGTGAGGAGCTTGGGCCGGAGCCCACGGGCTGGAGCAGCAGAGAGCAGCTGCTGTGGCTCCTCCAGGGCCGTCCTCCCACGCCAGCACGTGGTCTGTGTGGCGCTGAGCGTCCACGGCTGGTTGGGGACCGGATCCAGGCTGCAGTGTCAGGCCTGGGGCAGGCGTGGTCACGGAGGACTGTGGGAAGAGTTACTGGGGTTTGTTTGTTGTTTTAAATGTGGTAAAATACAGATGACACAGAGTTTACCCTCTTAACCATTTTGAAGCACACAGTTCAGTGACACCGAGGACCTTCTCCCTGTTGTGCAGCCATCGTCACCCTCCGTCTCCAGAACTTTTGTGTTTTCCTCCCCTTCGGCTCTTTGGTTTACTTATTCATGTACGTTTAACGGAGATGTGATTGGTGCGTAACACAGTAGTTGTGGGTATGTAACAACGATTCGATACGCACATACGCCGCACAATGACGACCACAGTAAGTTCAGTTAACGTGTATCCGCACACTCGGTTACGCTTTTTTCTTCTCAGTTATTTGTTTTTTTCAGCCAGTTCCTCTTCCTCTTTTAACACATTTCCAGTTACAGGAATTTTGATCCATTCAAAACATAAAATTTTAGGGTGAGGGCAAAAAATATATATCTTGTAAGCGAATCTGTCCTTTTAAAAAAACACCAAAGGTTCAGAAGATGCTGTGATGTCATTAGAGGTGTGTGTGCGTGTCTGTGCGTGTTGAAATGTAATTTACAGGCTGTAAAAGTCACTCTTTTTGGTGTATTCTTCTGTGAGTTACGGCAGAATTGTCACCGAGATACACAGCGGGCATGTCACCCCGGAGAAAGTGCTGTCACCTGTGTCCCTCCCAGACGTCTCTCCCACACGCAGCCCCTGACAACTGCTGATGCCCTTTCTCTTCCTGCGGTTTTGCCTCTTTCCGAATGTCGAGTAAATTAAACCCCACCGTGAGGAGCCGCGTGGGTCTGGCTTCTTTCACACAGAGAGAGCACTTGAGATCCATCCAAGTTGCTGTGTGTATTGATAGCTTGTTCCTTTTTTATTCCTGAGGAGTATTTTATCACAGGGGTGGGTTGACACAGTCCCCATCCTTTCTGTTCCAACAGCTTTATTAAGATACGACTTCCCATGTAGCACATCCACCTCGAGTGGGCCACTTAGCACCTTCCGGTGAACTCAGAACTGGGCGGTGCAGGCGCCGCCGCTGCCTCTCGCAGGACATTGTCACCACACCCGAAAGAACCCCCACATGGTAGCAGTCCTCCCCATGCCCCGCTCAGCCCTGGCCACCCCCAGTCTGCTCGCTCGCTCTCTCTGGATTTTCCTTTTCTGGACGTTTCATGTAAATGAGGTCATACGGTACATAGCTTTTGGTAGACACTGTCCTTTTTTAAAAATTTTATTTTAAAGAGAGAAGTGGGAGAGAGAAACATCGATTTGCTGTTCCACCTATTCATGCATTCGTCGGTTGATTCTTGCACGTGCCCTGACCGGGAATCGAACCTGAAATCCTGGTGCATTGAGACGATGCTCCACCCAGCTGAGCTACCTGGCCAGGGCACACAGATTCTGTTTTGTTTTGTGACGATCCAGGCCATACTGCATTCGGCGGGGAGGTGGGGATGGGAGCTTCCCTCCTCGGTATGTTCCTAGCTCCTTCCTGAGCCCAGCCTTTCGCTCTGGGTTTGGGGCTGCTCCCCTTAGGGTACCAGGGAATGAAACCCCTTTCTCTTCTGGCACCCTTTTCCCATAACCAGGGTTTCTGCCTGTCCCACCCTCGGCCTCCCATTGAAATGTGGATCCCAAAGGTGGCAGGTGGATGGGAGGTCGGACCCTCTGATCTCTTAAGAGGGGCCTGCAGCTTTCCCATGTGCCTCCTCTTCCCCAGGAGTCTGGCTGCTGAGTTCCCCTTTGTTATTCTTGCTGCCAGATTGGCCAGGCCCCAGGAAGGGGACTGCAGGCTGCAGTAAAAGCTGCTGTGGAATACAGCCACACCCGTCGGCTGCAGCCTGGAATCGGAGCTGTGCACTGAGGACTGACTGCGCTTAGGATTGGTACATGCCCTGGCTCTGCGGGACCAAAACCTGCAGGTTGGGCTGTGATCACAATGGGATCCCTTCACTGCCTGTGGTCCTTGGACCTGTGCCTATTGACATGTGTCCCTGGGAGCCGTGGTGGAATTGGGAGTTTACAGGGACATCCATTGCCCAGGACCCTGGGGCCTCAGCTTGTCAGAATGGTTGCTGTGTAGGTGCCTGAGATGCACTGGGCTGTCAGGGCCTGGAATAAGCCACCTTTGGGCTCTCTGGGGCCGGGGTTGCCAGCCTTTCCAGAGGGAGCACAATTCCTCTTCCAGGAGTGCCGGGGGCTTCTGGAACCGGGCGGCATTGCAGACTTGCATCCAAGGGTGGCTCCTGCCTATGAGCGTTGCTGTACATTTCCCAACACACAGCGGCTTCCATTGGCCACCCTCTCTGCTTCTGATGGACAGGGTGTTTGTTTCCTCACTTGAAGAGGGAAATAGATGCACCTGCTCTCAGGCCAAGAGACGGTGGCAGCTTCAAGCTGCACGCACAGTTCTGAGTATCGCTCGGACCAAGGAATGGATCGGTCATACATTAGTGTTTCATCTGCAGAGGACTTAGAGACGTGAGGGGTGGTGGGCTTTCCTCTCCACTGCTGGGGGGCAGGGACCACGGAGCGGGCAGGACTAACAGTGTGGCGAGCACCGTGTTGGGAGACTTTCAGGCTTCCCTGCTGAACAGCACTCCTGGGATGGTGCCCGGGTGTTGTTCTGACTGTGGGCTCATCTGCCCCTCGGTCCCCTTGCTCGTCTGGGTCAGAGCAGCCATTCCAGAGAAGATGTGGCTGGCTCCTGCAGCCAGTCCTGTGGACACCCCTGACCCTGAGCCTGGTGGGATTGTCCAGGACCCTGACCAGGCTGTGGGACAGGCTGTGGCTGACTGGTATTCCCAAGTTCTTGGCGTCCTGAGTGAGGCAGGGGCTGGGCTAAGAGGTGTGGTGAGCACCCCCTTGAGGGCTGGTTGGGCCCACACTCCTGAGGGACACGGAGCCCAGGCCCAGCGGGGGTCCTGCTGGGTGCAGGCAGTTCACTGACACGCCCTCCATGGGGACCGCTCCGTCAGCCTGATGTGCCTCGGAGAAGGAAGGCAGCACTTCCGTTTAAGATCCCACTTTTTCATTTGCGTTGAAGTTTGTGGAAGTGCATGCCTGAGAACTGATGAGGGACAGTTGTTCCTTGTCTGTGAAATCGAAGTTGTTTGTAGAAGTGGCGTGCCCAGGGACTTGACGTGAGGGTTCAGCGAGGCGATGGATGCAGGAGCAGCACGCCTTGACTGCCTGAGAACACTCGTTACTCTCCTTTTGTTAGCCGGCGTGGCTGTGACGAGAGGCGGCAGGAGAGGACGTTGGCTGTGTCATCTGCTGGGGTAAGGTTTGGGGGTTATTTTTTTTTTTTAAGTGGCGAAGTGGAAGATGAGAAGCTGCCATTTCCATCAAAGTTGGAAAAGCCCAGAGTGTCAGTTTCCAAGCAGTGATTTTTCAGATGGTTTTGTTTTGTTTTAGGAAGGGAGCCCTTCTTTTTAAATGACATTTTGGATGACATCTCAGTACATGAAGCAGATGAGGCAGGAGCCGCAGGGGCCGGGCTGGCCCAGCCCAGCTTAGCCTCCCCACCCGCCCCAGCTGCTCGCAGCCCCCCCCCCGCCCCCCATGGCTCTGAGGACCCACGCTTACTTCTTTCTGGCCGGTCCTCTCGTTCGTTCTGTGCATGCTGTCTAGGAGGTCTGGAGGGAGATCCTGCCTGGGGCTCTGTGCCTGTGTCTCCTATGCGGTGGAGTCAGTCCCAGGAGTGACCAGCTCTTTGTTGTGGTAGCCGAAGGGTGGAAGGAAAGGACCTTGTAGCTCGGAACCTGTGCTTGTGAGGTGTGCTGTCCAAGCCTGGGCTCTGGAGGGGTTAAAGGCGAGGCTTTTGGCCTGTTACCGAACTTGGTTTTTGCTCTTTTTCTTTTTAAATTGTGATAAAATTTGTAAGCGTACAGGTCAGTGGCATTAAGTACATTCACGTTGCTCTGCAGCCGTCACCATCATCCATCTCCAGAAATTTTTCATCTTCCCAAACGGAAACTCTGTCCTCATTAAACAACTTCCCACTCGCCCCTCCCCCCAGCCCCTGGCAACCACCGTTCTCCTTTCTGTCTCTGTGATTGGCAGCTCCATCAGGACAGCGCCTGCTCCTGCAGCATCTCGGCTCCTGCAGAGACTTTTGGTGAAACATCAAATCACCCAGGTGACGCAGCCCCTCTACAGCCTAGATTTAGCACCCTGCACTTCTGGCTTTTCAGAAACTGAAGTCCCCTTTGAAAGGGAAGAGATTTCAGACTGTCGGTGAGATTCAGGGAAATACAACAGGGCAGCTGATGGCGACTGGGAGAACTGTGTGAGGTCCCAAGGTGCCTGCTTTGAAGGGGGCTGAGGTTTATTGCCCTTCTTCCCACAGTGTTTCTTGTATCTTGTGCCTTCTTCAACATATGCTTCTGTTTTTCATATCACATGGCTGGATGCCTCTGGACAGACCTGGTATAAGTAAGATCCTGCAGTATTCGTCCTTTTGTGTCTGGCTGCTTTCATTTAGTCTGATGTCTTCGAGGTTCACCCATGTTATCGTGTGTCAGAATTTCCTTCCTTTTTATTTTGTTTAACATTTTTCTAACTTGACTTTAGAGAGGAGCCAGGGGAGAGAGACAGAGTGACATGGACTTGTTGTTCCACTTTATGCATTCACTGGTTGCTTCTTATATGTGCCCTGACCAGGGATTAAACTCACAACCTTGGCATATCAGGATGACACTCTAACCAACTGAGCTACCAGGCCAGGGCCTCTTTCCTTTTTAAAGCTGAATAATGTTCTGCCCTGGCTGGTGTGGCTCAGTGGATTTAGCGCAGGCCTGTGAACTGAAAGGTCTCTGGTTCAATTACCAGTCAGGGCACAGGCCTAGGTTGCTGGCTGGACCCCCAATTGGGGGCGTGTGAGAGGCAACTGATCACTGTATCTCTTTGCACATCGATGTTTCTCTCCTTCTCTTTCTCCCTCCCTTCCCCTCTCTCTAAAAATAAATAAGTAAAATCTAAAAAAATTTTTTTAAACAGCTGAATAATATTGCATTGTATGAATATATCACCTTTTTTTTTTTTTACACATTCATTCGTCCGTGGACAGTTGGGCTGGTTTCACCTCTTGGCTCTTGTGGATGGTGCTGCTGTGAGCGGGAGTGTCCTGCTGCTCTTCCTCTTGTCCCCTTGCAAACAGGTCCCTGCTGTGTGAGCACCCAGGGTACCACCCAGCCCCGTCGACGGGAGACGGGAGAGGGCAGCTCCTTTCTTGCAGGAACTGCGGAGAGTGCAGCCCTCTGGGCTGCAGCAGGTTGCCGATACAGAGGGCTGCAATTCTTGGAAATGGGCATCTCTGGCTACGAGTCCCACCTCCGTGTTCAGCCCCCTTCTCTGCCAGGGGAGCTTGAGTCAGCCACTCCTGGAACTTGGTGAGCCTCCAGTGAGGTTTGGGGAGACGGGGGAGTCTTTCCATGTGATTCCATCTGCCCTCGGGCAAATCAGTGACGAAACCAGAGTCGAGGTAAGACAAGTACAAGCTTGGTTTTGACACTTTGCTTCCCGAGCAGAATAGGGCGGGTGGCTTGGGCGCTCCTCCAGACTACACCGCAAAGCATCGGGCCAGCCCTGCTTTCGGACTGTGGCTCTGCACCCCGCTCAGCAGTTCAGGACCCAGGTTGGAGCCTGCCTTCAGGGAAGGGGGCCATGTAAGAGAGATAGGGGATCAGTGAGTCAAGGAGTCAGATGATGACTGAGTCTCCAGGCATTTGCACCTTTCCTGGAAACCTGGGTCATTTTCTAGAATAACTAGGTTCCCTTTCATTTTGCCACATTCAGGAAATCTGGCTGAGCTGTAATTACGAAACCTAACTGAGAAATGTCTCATGTGCAACCTTCTGTTTCCCCTGAGTGTTTGGGAGGAAGCAGTGGGTGCATTTTATGGACAGGTGCTCCGAGCTCTTTCCTCTCTGGTTGGAGCTGGGGCCTTGATCCATGGAAGCAGCGCCTGCGCCAATTTGTGGGGGCCCTGGCTTCTGATCTCAGATACCTGCGCTTCTGCAAGGCTGAGCTTACCCCTAACCCCTTCTTCATCATGGTTCAAGGGCATCTTTCTCTTTGACTTTTCAGCGTCTGCATTGTTTCAGAGTCATTAGTATGTTTACAAGCTCAGACCCAGTAATCCCACCCTCGGGTATTTTCCTAAGGAAATAGGACTTTTTTTTTCCTTTTTCCTTTTTGGTATTATTACATAAAGCTATTCATTGTATTTATAACAGTGGAAAACTGGAAACAAACTAAACATCCCACTGTAGAACAGGGGTTGCATTAGCTGGGTGGGCTGTGATGTAATTATCAGATGGTAACAGTGAAAACTGTGCAGCAAAGGGGAGCTTGCTCAGAAGCAGGGAAAGTGACCCACAGAGTTGTATCCGCCAGTCTCACTGTGTAAGGGACCTTCCCCAAAGTTAGTAGCTTAAAACAACACAAGTGCATTTGAGACTGTGGCTCGGTGGCTGCTTGTTCTGTGTCTGTCACCTGTTGGGAACACTGGAAGGCTGGGGTCTCTCTGTCCTTGGGATCTTTATTGTCCCACAGTCTAGCCTGAGCTTCCTCACACCGAGGCTGGGTTTCAAGCGCGAAGGCAGAAGCTGCAAGGCCTCCCGAGGCCCGGGCTATGAAATTTGTACCCTGTCACTTCTGCTGCATTGGCCCTAGGGCTGGCCCAGGTCCGGAGGCTGCTGAACCAAAACCAGGCTTGGCCTCCTGACGGGAGGAGCAGTGGCATCTTAGCACGGGGCATGGGCACGGACAGGTGTGATGTGACTCCCAGGTCCTGGTTCTGCCGCCCACATTAGGGTTCCAGTTGTGCAGTCTCGGGACAGGGGCTGAAAGGGACTGTAGTAAAAAATGAACCTAGAGCATCAGTCAGGGAGGGGAGGTTATGGGTGGGGTTTTTTCCTTTAGATCTTTGCCATGTTTATGTAACAGGATCAAAATAATCCTCCCCATGCCATCCATTGGGCGCCTAGCTGGAGAGTGGTGGGGGAGGACCCAGCGCTCAGGTGCTGTAGGCTTGCAGGCTTGCCCAGTGCAGTGCAGGGCCTCTGTGACCGACCCGGCTTCGGGAAGAAGACATTCTGAGACAGTGACCGGCACTCCGGGGGGCCACCTTTGGGCTCCTGGGTGCTCTCTGCACCTTGTCATCTGCACGGAGGGTGCACAGGCCTTAACTGCAGCACAGAGGGACCCAGGCCATTGGGGTTTTGGTCAGCCACCTCCGTGAGGCAGGCATGGGTCCAGCCAGTGAGAGCAGACCCTGTGCAGGATGAGGGGGAGTTGTGGGGACTCTCGTGTGCAAGGACAGCGCTGTCCTGTCTGGTTGATTTAGTTGGGGGCACAAGGTCTATCTGTCTGTCCCGCCAGGTTGCTTTTTTAGGTTGTTGCCATTCTAAACAAATGGTTCTTTGTATTCTTCTTCCAAGTTTTCTGTGGGTTTGAAAGTGTTTCAGAATAAAAAGTTAAATAAATAAATACACGGAAACCGTGCTCTGCCTGCACATGGGATGGCTGTGAGGCCTGGAGGAAGGGCGTTCCCACACAGGCTGGGGCTCCAGGCAGGGTGGGCAGGTGGCGGGCTCCAGCTGTGAGCGGGGGCCTAGATCCTGCTGAGGGAAGATCCCAGGGCCCAGGTTCCTGAGTGCACCCCATGGAGAAACTTGGGGTCTTGCACAGCTTTGTGGCCGGGAGAGGTGGGAAGGGGATTGAACCTGCCTCAAGCAGGTGGGCCTCGCTCCAGGGGAAACCGAGGGCTGCGCAATAACCCTCCTCTGATAAGAGAACTTCTTCCTCTGTTACATGGGGACCTGCCCCCTCTCAGCATTCCTGCCCTCACCCTTCTCTTCCTCTTGGACCCCCAAGCCCACAGAACCTTGTTGGCCAGCCCCCTCTGTCCCCCTCAGCACGGGGTCTGTGCTCTTGAACTAGCCTTCGGGCCTTGCTAATGCCCTGGATTGCCAGGTAGGTTGGGGCAGTAGGGAGCACTCAGAGCTGGGTGGGTGTCTAGGTCACTTCTTGCTGCAGGTCAGCTTCGAGCTTCTGTCCCCTCACCCCACCTCTTGCAGTGCCCTGGGGCTGTGTAAGGATTCTGAGAGGTGACCTGGGACAGCACCTGGTGCACAGGGCACTGAGACACTGAGTTCCCTCCCCTGACCCACCGGGTTTCAGCCTTTTACTTCTCTTCAGTAGCTGCAGAACGCTTGATTAGGCAGACTGTGGGACCCCCGGTACTGAAGGCCGGCACAGCCAGCTGACACGCCCCCTCCCCTGCAGTGTCCCACTTTGAGGGCCGCTGGGGGTCCCACTGGGAGAGAGCAGTCTCAGGCCTTCCTGTTCTTGGCAATGGCAGTGAGGAGGGCCCTGGTATCTTGGCAACAGGGTGCACAGGTGGGGCCTGGTGACAGGTCGTCAGCCCTGCTACTTGTCAGCTTGGGCAGTGGTGGCTAGGAACCACTCTGCAGCATGCCGACCGCTCAAGTGACATGTAACTGGGTGGACCTTTATCCTCGCAGCCCAGGGCAGCTGGCTGTTGTCCAGGCCCGACTGCTGGAACAGCGGAGAGGGGAGGGGAGGCCGGGCAAGGCACCTGCTGGGAAGGGCTATTTTTTCTGTCCTGGAATGAGCCAGCTCTGAGGGTAGGTGGCTGTCAACAGCTAGGATGAATCGCCTATTTACTTGCTTCATTAAGAGGCCCCTTACCCATGGCAGAGGTCACAGCCTGGCCCCGAATGGGAGAAAGTGGCATTTGCCCAGCAGCCAGCTGGTGCAGGGTGCAGAGGTGGTTAATCCTCGTTACAGGGCCCAGAGGGCCTGCAGCGTGCCTGCCCCTGCCTGCCCTGCCGCTGCCCCAATGGCCGTGGCAATGGATGGATGGACAGAGGGCCGGCCGGCCAGCCAGACAGTGAAAACAGGAAACCTAATCTTTTAAAAATAATCCATGGGGAGGAGAGAAAGTGACGAGAAGCCAAGTGTGCAAACCAACAGAAGGCCCTTGTAGGAAAGCGGCTCCCAGCATGGCTCTGCTGCTTGGAGCTGGAAATGCCAGTGAGTCAGCAGAAAGCCAGGGGTGCTCACTGGAGACCCTTGAGTGGGTGGTGTGTACCTTCCAGGTCTGTCTTTGATGTTAGGTGGTATTTCAGCAGGAAGCCTCCCGCCCCTAGCCTCTCCCCACCATGCTTCCAAAGCCAACCCCCTGTGGAGCCCAGAGCCCAGTGGACTGGACTGACCCCTTCATGTTGACTGCCCTTGGGCTTGGCTCTGCTCCTCCCCCGGTCAGCCAGTGTATATTCCAGATTCTCGTTCACAGGGGCCCAGTTGTTGGCCCCTTCTCAGAACCCCCTACCCTTGGCCTGGGGCTCGAGGCTGCACTGAGGCAGGACCTCACTGTCCCGCCCTCTCAGGCTCTGCCTTGGGGGCAGAACAGTTCCCTCCTGCCCACTTGTGCTTCCTGCATCCGATCTGCTCACCTGGAATGCCCCCCACGTATCCCGACCTGCCCAGACCCACGCGTCCGCCAGGGTCCAGCTCCAGGCTGCTTTCTTCATGAGCCTCATTTGTGTCCCCTCACCCCAGCACGCCCCCCTCTCCCTGCACTTGTCTCCCTCCCCACCTCTCCCATCCCCTCATCTGTGCCTCCTTTGTGCACTGTCCAAACTCCGCGTCACCACCTCTCCTGCTGAAGACACAGCCCTGGGGTAGGGGGGGGGGGGGCTGGCTGCTGCTTGCGCGGCTGCTGCATGGGGCAGGAGTGGGGGCCTCTCCTGCCCCCTGTTCTTTGAGGCCGTCTGGCACAGGCTGCTTAGTGAGCTCCAGGACCAACGGAGCACACGGGAGTCCTGCTCTGCACCCCCCTTACAGGTCCCTGCAGCACTTCCATCCCTCCAGCGGCGACTGAGGGGACCCACCTCCTTCTGTTGAATGTGCTTCTGAAAGGAGGAGGGTCATGTTGAGGTTTTCCTTGCAGTGTAGTGACAACCACATGTCAGGTTCCGGGGGGGCTTTGTGGGGGCCAAGGAGGTGGTGTATGACCTTCTTGGAGAAGCAAGGTGCGGGTGACACCAGCTGGTTGGGGAATGGCCAGCCCAGACTGCTGCTCTACCCAGGTCCTTTTGGCTCAGTGGCTGTATCTTGGAGCAGCATTTGCTTCTGGGCGGCGTTCAGATGTGAAGTGCTGAAAACACGGGGATCCCTGAGCCTGGCTCAGGGAAGGGGATCTCGTGCTCTTTCAGCAGGAGAAGGCTCAGCTCACTTTCTGCCACTCTTAACTGGGGGCTGTGTTCATGCTCTTTGCAATAAGCTTCTGAGACGTGAAAATCGGAGGAGAGGAGCCAGTTCAAGTTGTGGGCTGCTGATGAGATGTTTTTCATTTTCTGGCTCTGCATGGCGCTGGATACAGGGTTGGATCTGCTCTCTGTATCAGAAGGGCCCTGGGGACGCTCAGAGTCGTCCTCACGTGGCAGCCTCTTGATATCTTTGAAGCCTCTGCTAGAACGTCTGTTGATGCTCAGGCAGGACCTGCACAGTGGCTTCCTTGGGTTCAGTTCCTCGTTCTAATGGGCTCACAGTACCTTATAATTATCTCCTCGTTCCAGCCTCCTTGACACTGAACTAGAACTGCTTCAAGTGCCATACTTCATTCTTCGCAGTCACGAGGAATTTATATCCATAATTTGCTCCCTTTCTTACAAATCGGAATCAGAATGCAGATGAACAATGACCCGCTCATGGTCTGGTTGGAGACTTCAGGCCTCTGCTGCTCACATCCAGAATGACCCTCCCCAGGGAGAGCAGAGGTGCCTCAGCTTCACGGGGGCGACTGTTCCTGGTCCTCCCCCACTGCCTCTCTGCCCTCTCCCCTTCACTCCAGCTTCCCTCTGACTCGAGTTTCTGCACCGCCTCCCCCAGGACCAGGACGGACGGGAGAATGCCTTCACAGGAGGGCTTCCAGATGATGGGTTTGGAGCAGGAGACTGGGGGGTTCTGTAGGAGATTGGGGGGAGGGGAGCAGGGAACCCTTTTTACTCACTTCTGTGCTGAGTGCAGAGGCCAGATAAGGGCGCCTGCGCTGGTCAGTGCTTCTCACGCACCGTTCCCGGCTCCAATGGGGCCTTTAAGGGATCTCACCTCCGGGGTGAAGGAAACCTCCTTTCTCAGGGCTTGGGTCAGATCTGCAGTTGGTGGTGAATGTAGTTTTTGTTTTTCAGGTTGGGTTTACTGGTTTTTCTGCCTGCCTCCCATTTCTTCAACAGACAGCCTGAGTGGTGTGGGGGGAGGCAGTCATCTTTGTTACAGAAAAGTGGCACCCATCAGGTGTTCCCGTTCCTGTCCCCACCTGTTGGTCTCCTTCCTGCCCAAGCTTCCTGAGGCCTGTGTTCACACACTTCTGCATCCCCATCTCCTAGAGCAGTGCTGGCGTGTAGCAGGTGCTCAGTTCTGTTTGCAGAGGGACAGGATGGCCACCCGCCTGTTTTGTCTTGGGCCCCCTCCCAGACACAGTCAGGTCCTGATAGAAGTTGAGTGCTGGCAGTTTCCAGCCTAAGTGGGAACATGGAGCACAAATACGAGAATTAAAATAAGGAAAGGGGTCGTTCACAGTACACCGGTGAGAAAGACCAAATTAGTTGTGCAAATGCAAAGTGCTGTGAACCAGAGCAGGGTAAGCGTCTCAGGGTGTAGGCATGGGCGTAGATTTTGGGGAGAAGGCTAAGGGAGAGTGGTATTTGGCTAAGGGTGAAGGGTAGAAAGACATGGCCTGGAGGCCCAGTGGTTTGGGGACCCTAACCAGCAGGATGCCCTGAACAGCTCAGAAAGGCTCAAGTCAGATCATTGTTACCACGGCTCGGGGTTTGAGAGCCTGAGTCTTCCACTTGGGCAGTCAGGACCTCGAGCTGGGCACCTGGGCAGAATTCCTGTCCCCATTTCTGTCCATCTGGGTTTCTGGGCAGCGCCTCTCTGTGGACAAGGGCTCAACCAAGGGAGTTGGGTTAGGGTGCACAAGGGGGTGTGTGTGTGTGTGTGTGTGTGCGTGCACGCGTGCATGCTTGCACGCGGCCATGCGTCCCACTGGGGAGGAGCAGCGGCTCTGGGGCTGGGGTTTGCACTGTCTGCAGGCATTTTACATCTCTGAGCCCCTCTCTCCAGTGAGGATGCTGACTTTGTCCTCATGAGCCAGGGGATGGAGCGAGAGCACCTGCGATGTCCTGCCGTGGCAGCGTGCCGTGGCAGCGTGTGGGCGACAGGTCCTGGGTGCGTGTGTATGCTTGATGCGGTGGCTCCCGCCTCTCAGAGCAGTGGTCCTCCTGACTTGCTGGGCCCCAGATGGGGCTGGCAGGAGGGGTCAAGGAGAGGCGAGGTGGACAGGGTCTCCGAACCCCCAGATTCCAGTGGGTGAGGAGTCAGCCACCTCCCTGCCCGCCACCCCCCCGCCCCCCGCAGTGCACAGTAGGGCTGTGGCTCCAGCCTCGAGATTTCAGATTTCGGGTGTTGTGGCTGGGCCCCAGCTGCACCAGGGTGCTTTTCCCCCAGCTTCCCATGCAGAGCTGACCGGGGTTCCGACCCTCCTCCACACAGGGCGAGCACTTCCCTGACCTCTTCTTCCCTTCTCCCCCATTAAACCCTGACTCAGGCCATGCCTTCCCGGGGAGCCGCCTCTTCCTGCCTTTCCCAAGGGCAGAGGCCCTTGCTCCTGGGATGCCACTCAAGGGGAGCGACAGGAGGTCTCTTATCTTGGCCACCGGCTGAGAGGGCCAGTTTATCTCTCCCTTCCACACGGCCCAAAGGAAGCTAGTGCTGAAACGGCAAATGTGGGGACTGACTCCACAACAGGAAGATGGGCGTGGGCACCCGTCTCTGGGCATGTACCAGGGCTGCCACGCAGCAGTCACTCCTGGTGTCCTGGGGCCGCCTCTCTGCTCCCTGGGGCTCTCCTCGGAGGCGGTTTTGGGGACTAGCGTTTACATTGTTTCACTTTGCAGACTGTGCAAGGGGATATTGGGGGTGACCAGACTGTGTCACTCCCTGGCAGTCTGGGTAGTATAGAGGCGGGGACACCATTTCTTCTAAAGCTCAGCTTCCACCTCACCTCTGGGTGGGTCGGAAATCCCCTCACCCTGAGTGACCTTGTGAGTGAGTAAGCCACATTCTCCCAGGGGAGGGCGGAGCTGGGAGGAGAGCCCATTGGCACACTCCACATCCCCCACCCCCACCGTGGCCCACCCTTGTGCCTCTGTCTGCCAGGGGAGCCTCCTCTCATCAGAGGAGCGGGGTGTCCTCCCAAACCCGGGCAGAGAAGCCCTTGGTGTGCCTGGAGCGGGGCGGGGCGGGGCTGGAGCAATTGATGTCTCTGGTTCTTGCAGCCACAATGCCTGGGGACAGCCTCTGAGACCTGGAGACCTCGCAGGCAGGTGGGGCATCAGGGGCAGTTAATGGGGCTGCTGCCAGAAGGGCGTGGCCCAGCAGGAGGTGGCCCTGCCTGCCCCTAGCCAAGATCCCCCTCCCCCACGTATGCGTCCTGGTCACCGAAACAGTTTGGTGTTGTGCTTCTCCTGTGCTTGGTTGCCCCTTGCATTTAAATGGAGAGGGACCCTGACCCCCAGGAGCCTGGACCAGGGACGTCACCCAGTCCCAGAGTAGCGCACATTGTGATTATTTTGGGACTTCCTCTCTGTGCATCTCTGGGCCCACTCGCTCGGTGGACCCCACCCTGCTTCTCAGATCCCTCCAGCAGCGGACTGGCCAAGCCAGGTGGAGGGTGTGGGCTCTGCCAAAGCCAGGACTGCCAGCCAGAGGCCAGAGACCAAAGACCAGAGTGCCGGGCCCATGCCCCAGGCTCTCCCACGCCCAGGACTCTGAGGGCGTGGCCTGAGTTCCCTCCTACCCAGCCTGTGCTGGCCACTGTCCAGGACTTTGATTTTGGGGAAATTCCCCTGGGTCTGGAGGAGGCTGAGATGACCCCAGGGCATATTTCTCACCCTTGACCTCTAGTTGGTAGCCCATTCTCGCCATTGTGTATCTGCAACATGCTCCAGCAAGTTGGGGGTGGGTGGAATCACAGACCTGAGGAGCCCGAGGTGAGGAGCTCCAGGCCCTCAAGTCCCAGCCTCCCAGCTCCCCATCTGACAGCAGTGCTTATCCAAGACTCATCCCCTCTTCTGGCCTTTGCTGTCAGGAAGTGTGAGGGCCAGATTCCGTGTTCGGTTGGCATGGTTAGTGCATCCCACAGACCTAAAACAAACATTCTTTGGTCCCTCATTTTTGTTTTCTTCCCAGTGGTCTTATTTTTACACTGTTCAATTTCTTCCGGCCGCCTCAGATCCTTTTGGAAATAAGCGGGTAAAAACCTACGCAAACAAACTCCCCACCCAGCCTGGCACGCTCCTTTGCCCACATCCTGCTCTCCATCCTCAGGACCTGGAGGCCCTGCTGAAGAGGGGGAAGGACCGTCCTTGGGGTGGGGCCCGGGTGGGGCGGGCATTGCCTTAGAAACCGTGCAAACCTCCTCCTCAGCCTCCATAAATGATTCATTTCCTCCAAGAGTCCTGTGCTGTTTTCCAGCAGTGTTTCTGCTAAGTGTGAATCAAGATCCTGGCTCGTATTTTCTGCTGTGGCTGCTGTGAGCTTTCTTTTCAGAGATATTCTTCCCACAAGGCTCAAAGTCTTCCTTTTATGCTTGTCAGTACTAAGAGAGAGAGAGAGAGAGAGAGAGAGAGAGAGAGAGAGAGAGTGTGTGTGTGTGTGTGTGTGTGTTGTTATTGGGTGCCACACTCGAAGGCAGTGAGGGGAGGCATTCTTTCGTCTCATGGCGCGGTGCCTGGTAAGTTCTTGGCAGCATTTAAATGCCTGGGCACAGATGAAGAGAGAGGTTCCTAAGCTGCATAGCAAATTTCTAGGTCAGCAATGACAGCAAGAAATCGCCAAGTCCTGACCCTGAAGAGAGGGTTGTGCTTGGGGCCTGCCGTGTAGGCCAGAGGTCAGCAAACTGTGGCTCAGTCTGGCCCACCAGTTGCTTTTGTAAATAAAGTTTTATTGGAACGCAGCATGCTCATTTGTCCGTGCACACTGCACGGCTGCTTTCACACTACAATGGCAAAGCTGAGTAGTTGTGACAGATACCACATGGCTTGCAAAGCTGAAAATATTTACTGGCTGGCTGTGCAGAAAAAGCTTGGGGATTCCTGGTTTAGGATAAAACGCAGAGGTGGAGAGGTCCCAGAATAGCGAGCCTGCATAGAGGCTCCTTCTCACCAGCAGTTCTGTCTCTTAAACGAGGTCTAATGGGGACACTCACGCCCTCTCAGTTCCACCTGCAAGGGGCCAGAAGGACTTCGGTTTGGGGGCAGACTGGAGTTCGACTGGGCGTGCAGACCAGCCTGAGAGGGAGCGACGGTGACCTGGGGCCGGCCGCCTGTGCCTGTCTGCGGTGGGCACCTTTGGAGCAGGTAGGTGCTCTACCTGCTGTCCACACAGCCTCACCTTGAGCTTCAGAAAAATTCCTCAGTGTGGAATCTACAGAAGTGAAAGCTGTAAAAATATATTAAAAAAAAACAGAAAGTAAAATGCTGGTTCCCAGAGACGTGGGCTAGATCAGACTGATGGTGTTTAAGGCACAAACGTATAACAAGTGGCAAATAAGCTACAGAGATCTAATGCCCGGTATAGTGAATGTAGACGACGGGATCGTCCTGTAGCGAAGGTAATGTGATAAGTACTGCTCCCATGGCAGTCGTATTACAATGTACAAGTATGTCAAAGTAACATGTTATATACATTTCAGATTTACAAAATGTAACATGTCACGTTCATCAACTAAAGAACTGATTTCTTTAGAAATTCCCTTAAAGCCAAAACCCATGCAAACACTGAGCCGCCTGAACTAGCTGAGGGATTCAAAGGGTAGAAAATAGGGCCTTTCAGGAAATATTTGAAGGTGTGGACTTTTATAGCCTGGAGACAGACGCAGGCTCACAAGTGCCACTCGCTCTCGGCAGCCACCGCTTTCTGCGCCTACTGTGTGCCAGGCGCGGCAGTGGGTCTGTCATCATGTTCAATCTCGAAACAGCCCTGCCGAGCCGCTCCCCTTGGCCCCAGCTGTCAGAAGAGGTTCCAAGGGGTATGCCTCTTGCGTATCACCCAGCTCAGCATCGGGTTGGGAGACTCCAGGAGCCCTCGAACAGAGAAGAGAGAATTAGCTAGCGTCTGAGCTGCCCTGTGGGACAGAAGGAGGAACATCTTGGCTGTGAGTGTGGCTAAACACTGGGATAAGCTGTCAAGGAATGTGAGACATTCCCATCTGGGGGGAGCTTTGGAAAGGATGAACTGTTTTCAAGTGCATTTCCAGTGCTTGGTGTTCAGCTGCTTGGTGACAGTGGGCCCCGAAGGACACCTTTGACCTTCCCAATTCAGCAGTTCTTCCTCCCCACCGCCCCCCCCCACCCGCAACAAACTCATTCCCGGTTGACCATGACAGCATGGAGTTCCTTTAGAACGTTCAAGGTCCTGTTATTGGAGGTTTGGTTTCCGGGCAGCTCTTGCTCCTAAGAAATCTGAAGGCTGGACCATGTCATGCGGCCCTGGTGCCTGCGTGCCCAGCCGCTGTCTGCCCCCGCTGCTGTCCGCCCCAGGGCCCCCTTCTTGCAGCCTTTGTCAGCCCTAGGAATGATCGGGGGCACGAGGGTTGGGGTGGGTGGTCCCCGGCGAGTTCCACTGAGAGGAAATGGGACTCAGAGAGTTCCACTGAGAAGAAATGGGACTCAGAAGTTTCGGAAGGTTTCCAGGAGAGAGTGAAGGGGTTGGGCTTCCCTCTCTTCCAGGGCAGATGCTACTTTTCATCCTGGTGGATTGAGGAGTGGCTGCCTGGGTTTCTCTGAGGCACCTTTGGCTTATCTGGGGGTTGATGATTATTGATTGCTTTTTCCCTTGACAGCTGTTTAGGTTTCCTGGTTCTCTGTCAAGTAATTTTGGATTGTATCCTGGACATTTTTGAATATTATGTTAAGAGACTCTGGTTTCTGTTTAAATATTCTGGGGATATTGATTGAGTTGTTAAAACGGGATGTTGATTCAGTTTGATTCAGACCACATGTCCTGGCCCACTTTCTGTGGCCTGCGACCCCACCATCCACCCCGCTGTGTGCCCCCCAGGAGTCAGACTGGAAGGTAGGAGCCAGCCTTGATTCTCACGGGTATGGTTCAGTTCCCAGTCCTGTGCTGATTCCAGGGGGTTTCATACTCGTGCAGCTTGGGGTGAGCCCCAGCTTCACACATAGATTTACAGGGTCCTTTCTGCAGCTCCCTCCTCTCCATGGCCTTCTCCATGGGCTCCACTTCCCAGGTCCCACCACGAGGGCCCGCCGTGTGTTGGTGAGGGCAGGGTCGTGGCTTCTTTGGTGGCACTCACCTAGGGAGACGGAGATACTACAGGGCTCCATGCCTGGGGGCCCGCTCTCTGTGGGGAGGGGGGACGGGGGGCCCCATTTTGTCCACCTAGAGTGAGGTCGGTAAGGTCAAGAGAGTTGAATCCCTCCTTCCTGGCCCTTTGGCTTAGAGAAAGCCGGCTTTCTGTTCGTTTTTTAAAATTTCTGTCTGTGCCTATGGGTGGTTTGGGCTGCCCTTATGCCCAAGCTGGGATAAATAGGAGGTAGAAGCCCCTAACTGCTCTACGTGGTACTGTACTGGTGGACACATGTCATTAAACGTTCGTCCAAACCCACAGAATGGACAGCACCGGCAGCGACCCCTAATGCCGACCGTGGACTGGGGATGGTAATAACGATGGCCGCATTTGACCGTGACACACGTCCCGCTGTGGTGCAGGATGCTGATGGTGGGGCGAGCTGTGGTGGGGGAAGGAACGTAAGGGGAAACGTCTGCTCGGTTTTGCTCTAAAAAGAAAAAAGTTTAAAAAACAAAACCAAAAACACCAGACAGCTCACCGCCAGGGTGTCCCTCAGGTTCTGAGACCCCCGCCCAGTCCTGCTCTTACCTTTCGAGAGTCCCATGAGAGCTATTTCACGTGTTTTGTCTAGAATTTCTAGTTCTGAGTGGGGAAGGGTGGAGTGTGCTTTCTCTGTCTCTCCCGGAGCTGGAAGCTAAAGCTTCTACCTTTGAAGGCCCTCTCTCTGTGCGGTCGTGCTCCCTGGGGTTGACCACTGCCCCTAGTTCGACATCGCTCGGAGGGCTGTGGCCTGTGCTGGCTGGGCACCTGGGCCTTCCCTAAGTAGCCTCCCTGTGGCTCCTCCCGGTCCCTGAGCCTGGCCCGGCCCACACTCGAGGGCCCTCCATTGCGGGTCAGGTCCCTGACACGCCAGAGCGCCTTCCTGTTTGTGGTGCCGCACAAGCTCCTCTTGTTGCCTCCCACAGGTTACTCAGCAGCACACCCTAATTTGCCCAATCGCTGCTCCTCTCCAGGCCCTTCCCTTGATTCCGTGGTCTGTCTGACTCAGAGGTCTTTGCAGGTAGGTGCAACTGTCTGCCTGTTAACTAAAGTTCCTGCCCAGGTTTCCAGGGAGAGAAGGGCTTCAGGCCCTGAAATCATGGAGACCTTTGGTAACATCAGGGATTCCTGGCTGGAGGACCCCAGAAATTGCCTCCCCCCAACCCGCCTCTCCTGCGTGCCAGGCCTGCCTCCCCAGCAGCCCGGTCCCCCGCCCCACCTCCAGCTGTCATTCCCTAGAGTACCGCCCACTCCCTGCAGTTGTTATGGACACATAGCATTCCTTCGTGGAATGTGCCCCACCACAGTACGGGGTTCCTGCGTCTCTGTGTGTGTGTGGGGGGGGGGGCCTGGGTGGGATTGGGGAGCGCAGCGTCCGGAACCATCTGATGGCATCAGGCGAGTCACCGTTTCTCTCTGTGTTTTCCCGTTTGTCAAGTGGGAGTGATTCTAGGAATGTACAGGGCTGTGTTGGGATTATCAGTGAGGTCCACAATGGCTGGCTCCGTGCAGGTGCTCGGGCGTGGGGAGGGAGGGACTTGGTTTGAGATGATTTCCCTGCGGTGCTCTGGCACAGGGACAGCTGCACGTGCTGGAGGGGCCTGTGGGGACGGGAGGCCTTGTGGACTCAGGCTGCCTTTCGAGGAGCTGTGTCCCCCGCCCCACCTGCTGCTATGCAGGGCAGGCGTGGAGCCCAGCAGGAATCCGCAGTGCGTTCTTCCCTGGATGCCCGGGCCGCCTGCACCATCTGGCCGGGCTCCTGAAGCACATGGGCCCGTGAGGTATGTCCCCACCCACACCCGCTCTCATTTTCGGAGGGAGAATCTGATCCCAGCCTAGTGCTGCAGGAGCGGGGAGGCAAGTCCCAGGGGAGTGGGTCAGTCCTTGGGGTCTCCTCGTCCTCTCTCTGAGCCCTGCCTGGCCCCCCCATGGCCCTGCCTTGCCTGCCTACTCCCTGCACACCCTCGGTCTGTCCGAAGGCCACTCATCCTTCAGACACTGAGCTATCTTGTCCTTTCTAGCCTTCTCGTCCAGGGACTCACTGTGGACTTAGTAACTCAGATGTTGGCATTATTTCCTGATTTTATGTTGCTTGCTTGGCTCCCCAGCAGTTGGAAGTCTTGAGGCCCATCGCTCTGCCAAGGAAAGGGCCCCCTGCTACCAAAGCTCCTGGCCCAGCCAAGGTGGTAGAACCTCTGGGGGGCGCCGTCCTGGATGCTGCACCAAGCACAGTGCCCTGTAGCTCCTCCTCCGAGTGTGCCAGCTGCCTGACCAGCTGAATCCTCTTTTTATTGATAGGAATGTGGGCCCCAGAGAGATGTAACTTCAAGGTCCCCCACCTGGGCAGTGGTGGGGCTAGGTTTGAGCCAATGTCTCTGTTGCCCAGTAGGTGAGTTCTGCCCCAAACCAGCAGCTTAGCTGCCCCCAGCCTGGGGGGTGGCCTTGGGCCTACCAAGGGGGTGTCTGGCTCTGTCACCTACAGAGGCAGGAGCCTGGGGGCAGGTGGGGCCTAACTGCGATCGAGGTTCCAGTTCAGCTCAGCCAACTGCCCGCTCTGTGTCCCGGCAGCTGGTCAGAACACCACCTGATGCACCTGTGTGTATGCACAGCCCCGTTCTGCTTCAGCCTCAAGGTGCAGTGGCCAGTGAGAGAGGCTGTAGGTGCTGCTGTGTCGCACAGATGTAGAGAGATCTTGTTAGCAAGGTCTGATGCTGCGGGGCCAGGCCACAGAGTCTCTGTTCTGTGTCACTTTGCCCAAGATGAGTGGGAGCAGCCAGTCTGCTCCCCTCAGTGGGTGCACACGCCACACACGTGCACAAACCTGCACACACTCCCCACATGCACACACATACTTCACACACATTCACACATAACAGCACACAGGCACATTTGCACACATGTGCCATACACATAGACGAGACTTGTGCAAGGAGGAGAATGTCGGGGGCAAAGGACACTCGGAACGTTTCAGCCTGCACTTGGGTCCGAAGCCTGGAGAGGAAAAAGGCTCCAGACCGTCAGGGTCTGGTGGAAAATCTCTCCTCTGCGGTTCCTCGGCACCTGCTGTGGTCTCTTGGGAGCCCCGGCAGCTGCAGGCAGAGCCCCTCGCAGTGGGGGGTGTCTGCTCTGGAGCCTCCCACGGGCCCGCGTACCTGCCTGTGGCCCCGCTTCCCCACTCAGATGCTCAGGTCTTGAAACGTGCCTCCCAGCAGCCTGTGCCAGTCCCAGGCGCCAACAGCTTACTCTCGCTGCTCCCACTGGCCCTTGTCCTGGCAGAGGCAGCCTGTGCCCGTTCTCCACCCGGGAGTGGGAAACAGAAAAGACACCACGACTGCTTCCCCCCAACACCCCCTTTCCCAAACCACGCGGCTCCAGTCCAACGATGAATGTAAAGCGCTGGCCCCGTGCGCACATGTAGGAGGAACCAGGGCCCTTCGCGCCCCGCTGCGCTCCCTGTCAGCGTGTCCCCTCCCGGTTCTCAGCAGAGCATGGCGGCCTCCCCGGCTGCAGGAGGCGTGCCGGCCAGGGGCCCACAGAAAATCGGCCTTTCGGCCGTGGGCACGTGAGGTCAGTGGGCAGATGTTGGAGGCTCTCCCAGTCATCACTGACCCAAAAAATCACTTTTGGTCTTTGTGACTCAGAAATGAGCTCAACCCACACACCCCTCAGATGTTCGGAGGGCCGAGTCCTCCGGGTGGCTGTCAGCTGTGGGGTGTCTGTGTGAGTGTTTTCACGGAGCCCATGCACAGCTGGGCTCTCCGGGATCGTGAATGGAAATTTCACTGTGTGTCATCAGCTTCTAGGAAAGGGGGGTTGCCTTTAATCTCATGTTCCCGGCACCCCTGCGTATCGGTGGCTATGTGTGTGGGTGGGTGGTGGTTTATTTGGACCTGGGTCCTGGGGTGGCACCATGCATTGAATGAGTGGGGAGGGGGTTGGGACGTCCATCAGTGGTCCATGGGCCCTGGGCGGTCAGTGGTCTGATGAGGGACAGGACTCAGAGCCATCCTGAGATGCTCATGAGTAGTCAGGAAGGGTTCTGGCATCAGGACGTGGGTCGTGAAGTCGATAGAAAGTTGAAGAGGTTCTAGCCCTGGCTGGTGTAGCTCAGTGGATTGAGCGCGGGCCTGCGAACCGAAGGATCGCGGTTCGATTCCCAGTCAGGGCACATGCCTGGGTTGCCAGGCCAGTTCCCGTCAGGGGACATACAAGAGGCAACCACACATTGATGTTTCTCTCCCTCTCTCCTTCCCTTCCCCTCTAAAGATAAATGAATAAAATCTAAAAGGGAAAAAAAAAAAGTACTTAAAAAAATCTTTAAAAAAAAAAAAAGAAAGTTGAAGAGGTTCTTACACACAGTGAGTGAGAGGAGGAACCTGGGAGAGCATCCCCCTGGCAAAGTGGAGCAGGTGTCAGGCAGAGTCACGTTGGGGAAGGGGTGGCTGCAGTGGCAGGCTGTGAAGACTTGGTAGAATTCAGAAGCCGAGGGAAGCTCTCTGGGTGGAGAGGGTGGGAGCGTGGTGCAAGGCCCAGGATGCAGCGTCAGGGGTAGAGGGTCCCGTCTGGTTGGGCTTCAGGGCACGGAAGGGAGACTGCGGAGCTAAACCTACAAAGTGGGGAGGCGGCCAGGGTGGTGAGCGTGAGCCCTGGCGGGGCCCGTGTGTGAGCCAGAGCAGTCGGCCCAGGGCCCAGCCCATGTGCTGGGTGGGCTGCGGGGCCAGGCACCCAGGGCCACCTGGAGCTATGACGCTGCGGAGGGGGGCGCGTGCAGGGGAGAGGGGTGTGTGCACACAAGTTGGCTGCTGCTCAAGCGGCCGGTTGGTGAGGGTCAGTGCCGCCTTTCCTGGCTCCGCAATAACTTGCACCTGATGCTTTTGATTTCTGAGCCACAGCAAAGGTGAAAACACCGTGGACCTGAGAACAGACTCAGTGCCTGTTTCTGTTCAACAGTCTTTTTGGGGTTCTGAACCCCTTCCTCTGGGACAGAGCATTGGGTATAAACCCAGGTCGGCACTTCTACTAAGAGAACTTCGCAGAGCAGCAAGGACGACAGGGTCAGACCTCTGAGTTCTAAGGCATAACGGGCTGTGGAAGGGAGGGACATGCGTCACCGGTGAGTCATGGGTCTTTCTGGAAACTTGCAGTAGGCAGCTGTGTGCGTCTCTCACGTTTTTCAGGGAGGCGCATCTCTGAGTGCCTCCCCCACAAGGCCACGGTCTGTGCCGCTGGGGGCAGAGTCCCCAGGGCTTCGGGGCGGGGGGCAGGGGCGATGGTGGCTAGAGGCCCAGCTTGTCGCCCAGCTCGGAGGCCTTTCCTATGCCGCCCAAGCGCCCTCCAGGCTCTCAGTTTCCTACAGAAAAGCGGGTCTGTCTAGACAGGGGCTTGAGCCCTGCCGTCTGGCTCCAGGTGGCTCCGAGCATGACCGTCTCTTCCCTCTCGCCTCTACCCTGCAATACCAGGGCGCACCATGGCTGAGCAGCGCGGGGGCTAGGGGATGTTTGTCTCCGCAGCTGCTGCGCTGCTGACTCATGCAGCCTCTTTGGAAGGGGTGGGAGAAGGCTGGTGGCTCCGAGGTGGGCTGGGTCCAGCTAGATTGCCCCGGCTTTCCTACTGACAACCACATCCCCCAGCCAAGAGCAGAGCACACGTCAGGTGAGAACAGGGAAACACACACCTGCCCAGCCGAGAGTGATTTCAGGGAGACAGAAAGCGTTTATTATGGGAAGGATCCCCGTGCGCAGAGTGAAGAGTGCCAGGGTTCCCCTCTCGAGGACCGGGAGAGGGCCACCAGCTGTTAGCTGCTGGCCGTGTGCAGCCAGGCACTGCCGGGGGTGTGGTCTGAGGGGGTCTGCAGTGCTCCCCTCTGCACGAGGGTGGCGGTGCCCACTCTGGAGGTGAAAGGACGCCGGGAGAGTGACCTAGGCAGTGGGCAGAGGTCCAGGTTTTGAGGTGCAGGGATTGGCCTCGTTCTCTCCAGGCCTGTCCGGGAGGCCTGAGTTCGAGTTCTGTGCATTGGACAGTGCCCGTGGGAGGTGCCAGCCTCGAGGCGTGAGTGCTGGGCAGGGTGGCCAGCTGAGCCAAGCTGACATTCTGCCGTGTGGGGTATTTCTGGGACAAGCACTGGCTCAGAGCTGGTGTCAGATACCTCTGGGAGCCTTTCCAATCCCTTGTCTTCCCTGGGGTCCTGTGATTCTCGAGGGGCAGGCCCTAGTGTGTCTACACTCGGCAGGCCCAGGGCATTCTGCAGCGCGGTGGACTGCGCGGCCCTGTCCCTGTGTTGAGACCCTCCCCGGAGAGCTCACTTTTCCCCAGCGGTGCTTTCAGAACCAAGCGTACCCAAGACCCTTGTCATGACCTGCTGTCCTGACTGGGCAGGTGGCAGAGATGGAGCCCTGAGTGGGCATTTGCCAGCTGTGTCCTGGAGGTTTGTGGGGGAGAGGCATGGGAGCCTGGCCAGTGGAGGAGTGAGCGTGGGGCCTGGTCCAGGCTGTCACGCCGTGATGACAGCTGGGATTATCGCCGCAGGTGGTAATTCCCACATGACAGTTTCAAGTTTCAGGTCAAGAGCAGAGGCTAGTCCTTTGTCTCCTCTTGCATCTGGTCGGAGATCCTCGCCGGCTTGTTCTCTGGCAGGCCCCTCCAGTTCCCAAGGCTCTGTGTTCCACGGAAACCCAGCGGCCTGCAGAGTCCCAGGCCCCTGGGAAGCAGAGACAGCTCTGCTCCTGTTGACTCCTGGCGTGGAAGAGAACTGCGGAAGCACCGCGCATCTGGGATGAGGGAGGGCTCGGGCCTTCCTGGTGGACCAGCTCTGGGCCTCTGAGCCGAGCAGAGTGGGGCCCTGGAGGGCTGTCGAGTGGGCCGGACAGATGGGATCACCATGCCGGGGTCACCTTCTGACGCACAGTGACCTGACAGGTGCCACAGGCCCTGCTGACATGTGGCTTCCAGCCCCAAGAAGAACCTTCCCAAGCACGTGGGCCTCACAGCGTTTCCCCAGGGCAGAGCGTGGTGTGGGAGTAGAGAGCAAAGACACACTGAGAGAAGTCAGTCGGAAAACGTGGTTTTCTGGAAAGGAATGACATAGTACCTGTACCTATCTCAGGTTGGACCATGTGAATAGCCAAGGCTTCCAATAATTATGATTAATGATACTTGTGCTTCCAGATGGTCATTCCTCTGGCTTGCTTGTCCCCCTCAGGGTGTGTGGGTGGAGCATCATTATCCCCATTTCACTGGTGGGAACATCAAGATGAAACGAGCCTCTGCGGGGCCCCGACAATCCCGGCTGGTCTGTTCTCTTTCTCCGGGAGGATAGAAGGCCCTGAGGGCTGGGAGAGGGGAGGCCAGGAACCGAGGGGTTGCACTTCCTTTTCCAAGTGTATAGGTCAAGGACGGGAGAGTTCCCGGCAGCTTGATTCACGAGCACAAAAGATTGTTCAGGGGAAAATCCATTTCAGCCTAGACTTTGAAATGCTACCACCTCCTGGTCTGTTCCTTGGCTCTTAACCTCTGCTCACATCTGGTGCATCTCAAAATTCTGCTGCCTAAAGTGGGAGAGCCAGCTCAGGGTGTGGCTAAACCCTCTGAATCTGCAGGAAGTGGCCTTGACCTGGCAGACCTGCCCAGGTGAGTTGCCACTTTGCAACTCCACTCGCCAGCTGTGGGGCTTGGGGCATGTGGCGTCAACATTTCTCCTGTAAAAGGCGATACCAGCGGTTCCCTCGTGGAGGTGTGAGTAGTGAAGGCAGCGCACCTGTAGCCGCTGCTGTGCGTTGCCCATGGGGCTCTCAGAGCCCGAAATTCAGGCTGGCGTCCTGGGTTTTGGGGGCCATCTTTGTGCGTACCTGCCATTGTCCCTGTGAGCCAGTCTGTCTCCAGACGTCCCCTTTTCCTGAGGACACAGCCCAGCCCAAAGACCTCATGCTAACTTGGTAAAGACCTTGTTCCCAAGTAAGGTCATGTTTTGATGTACTGGGGGTTAGGGCTTCAACATGGCAGGGAGACACAATTCAACCCATAACACTGTGTATCTTTTCTGTTGTTCTTTTTCAAATTAAATTTCCAAACTTATCCAATCATTAGTTTTTTTGTAACTGTGGTAAAATACACCCAACATAAAATTTATTGTGTTAACCGTTTTTAGGCACACAGTTCTGTGGCACTAAGTACACCGCTGTGCATCCACCACCACCGTCCGTCTCCAGAACTTTCTTACCTTCCCAAACCAAAACTCTGCCCATGAAACAACTCGCCATTCTTCCCTCCCTCAGCCCCTGGCAACAGCCGTCCTACTTTCTGTCTCTATGAATTTGCCTGTCCGAGGTACCTCGCATGTCGTGGACTGAATGTTTGGGTCCCCCCACCACCCCACAAATTTATGTATTGAAGCTCTAATCCCGCAAGGTGTTTGTAGGCGGGCCTTTGAGAGATAAGGATGTTCACATAAGAGCAGGAAGACGGGGCCCCATGGTGCGAATAGTGCCCTTACAAGAAGAGGCCAGAGAGCTCGAGTCTCTGGCTTTCCACAAACACCAAGCACCGAAGCAAGGCCGTGCGAGCACACTGCGAGCATGCACCCCTCTGCAAGCCAGGAAAAGAGCTCTTATGTGATGCAGCCTCGCTGACACCCTGATTGCAGACTTCTGGCTTCCCGAACCGTGAGAACCTGCATTTCTGTTGCTGGTCTCTGGTATTGTGTTGTGGCAGTCCTGTCCAACTATAACCCACTTAGAGAAATGGGACCGTACAGCATTTGTCTTTTGGGGACTGGCTTGTTTCACTTGGCACAACGTCCTCAAGGTTCATTCATGTTGCATGTTACAGAACTTCCTTCCGTTTTAAGGCTGAGTGATATTCCATTTATCTGTATTCCACATTTGTGTATCCCTTCCTCTGCTGATGGACACTTAGGTTGCTTCCACCTTTCTGCCCTTGTGAAGGGTGCTGTCGTGAATGTGGGCGTACGTGCACCAGCCATCCAGCGCTCCCAGGCTGCCTGTGGGAGGAGCAGTGCCAGGGGGAACGTGGGAACAGGCCTCCCTCCTGGCCTTCCAGGCTCACCCACTGTGCGCCTTGCCCGTGCGTGGCTCAGTATCATGACCGCCAAATGGGGAGCCCTTCCTTCCCATCATCTTTTCTCTCCTCTGTTGCTTTTAAGGACACTTGTCATTGGATTTCGTGTCCACTGGATAATTGAGGGTGATCTCCTCTTAAGGTCCCTGACCCTGTGATTCCGTCTCCAAACAGCTGGAACCCAAACCCCGAGTGCGAAGAGCCCTGAGGGAGGGCTGTTGCTGCGGCCAGCCTGTGTTCTCTGAGTGCTCAGCCTCGTTCGGGGCACAGCAGGCTGCTGCAGAGTTGGGGCGCAGGCCATGAGCGGAGGAGACTCGGGCCCTTTCCATCTGGTGTTGTCTGGCCCGTTGGGAGGATTGGACTGGCCTTGGGGCCTTGTGTGTGACACATGCTGGCCTGGACTGTGACCACCCCCAGCCCTGGCAGCTGGGGCTTTCCCAGCTGGCCTGGTGATATCACTGTTGCCGTGACAGCATGAAGGCTAGGGTGCTCTCTGTGCCCCTTCTTCTCCCACAGAACTAAGGGCTCTAAAGATGGGCCTCTCACTGGGGTGTGGTGACTAACTGGATGGGGGGGGCATCTCATCTGTAAAGGATGTGACCCACTTGGTGTAGATGCAAGAAGGACCAGCTGCCAACCCGACCTTGGGGGAGAAGGCAGAAGACCCACCGAAACCAACCAGCTAGAACTGCCCGTGGGTGGCCCAGGGTCACAGCGCCAGGCATTCTGACGTCTGTCCAGAACGATGCCCTTGGTGGTCAGGAAACAGCTGGATTATGCTCTGGGTTCTCTGGGTGAGAGGGGAAAACAGATGCATGTTTGTTGGCGGTGGGGGGTTAGGCGAAAGTACGTAACATAAAACTGAACATTTTAAAGTGAACAATTCAGGAGCATTTCATACATTCCAAGTGTCGTGTGACCACCACCTCTACTTAGTTTCAAGGCACTTACATCGCCCCAGAAGGAGCCCCATGCTCACCGAGCATCTGCCTGCTGTCCCCGTGGACGTGCGTATTCTGGACGTTCATTTAAGTGGAGTCAGGTCTTTTGCGACTGCCTTCTTAGCCTGATGTTTTCAAGGCTCGTCCATGTGACAGCCTGTCTCAGTACTTCCTCCTTCGTAAAGCTGAACGATGTCCTGGTATGGATGTACGCAGTTTGCTTATCCAGTCATCAGCTGGTAGACATCCGAGGTGTTTTGTCTTGTTACTGTTGGGAATAATGCTGCTTGAACTTTCTGGTACAAGTTTTGGTTTGCGTCCTTGTTTTTGCCTTTAGTTACGTACCCAGGAGGGGAATCGCTGGGTCACATCAGCTTGGCTTTTAGAAACGTCTTTTCTTTGGAATGTGTTTGGAAAGTGACCCAATAGGCAGGCCACACGGGTGGGTCTGGGTACAGTCAGGATCCACTTGTTCTTGTCTTGGAAACTCAGTTTCCTTATCTGGAAAATGGGCATCTAGAAGTTCCTGCGCACCAAGGGGGTGGCGCGCATTCGAAGAGATGTCGGGTGTGGGTGGCCGGCATGGTGCCTAACTCAGAGGATGTTCCCAGCAAAGGGTAGTAGCTATTTTTTGTCAAATATGTGTCAATGATTTGAGGTTTTTCCACTCTTTGCAAAATTTACTTCCCTGAAGCGCCACAGATATTCCCTGACGGTGCCTGGGGTTCTGCTTCATAGTAAAGGAGCCAGGCCTGGGACAGTGAGCCAGGACCTGTGGATAGATGTGCTCTCAGCGACAGGACGGCGGAGGGAGACTTCAGGCTCTGGATGAGTGTAGGGTCCAGAGCCGGCACCGACCTGTGGGATCCAGGCCTGTTGGTGAGACCTGGGTCTCTGTCCCAGCTGTGGTTTTCATAGCCTCTCCTGGAGGGGCCATACCTATCCGGCAAGCCCCTCCAGGGGTGGGAGCCGCAGTCTTTAAAAGTTACCAGCACGGCCCAGCACCCCCCTGTGCTGCTTTGCCTGTGACCCAGGGGAGGAGGCAGGGCCGAGAGAGGAGGCCCGGGGCCGGGGAAGGAGGGCTGCTGCAGGTTTGATGGGATGGGGGCCCCACGTCCTTCCGCAGAGCCCTCCCCACAGCAGCTGGCCCAGCCACTGGAAGAAAGGTGGTGTTTGATGCGCTTTTACTTCTGTAAATAAATAAAGCCCAGCCATTCGCTGACAGTGTAAACAGGGATGGGAGACCACCCTTCCCTTCCTGTGGTTGCTGTACATGAGTGAGTCTCTCTGCCTCCCCCACCCAAGATCCCGGTGCCCCCCCCCCCCCCCCCCCCCCCGCTTTCCTTGGATCCCGTTGCGAGAACCCTCCCCTGGCCCTTCCCATCTGTTCTGGGGTGGGGAGGGCTGAGAGCATAACCCTTGTTTCTCCCAAGGTCTTGCTCCAGGCGCTGACCCCAGAGCACCTTGGCTGGAGGGTGGAAAAGGAGCTGGGATCCCGGAACCCCACACCTCAGGCGGTAGCGAGCATCTGAAAACAGGACCTGGGGACCCTCTGGGCACTTTGGGTCCGGGCAGGACTCTCCGAGTGGCTGCTCCCAGGAGATGCACAGCTGGTGGTCAGAGTTGGGTTCTGCACACATTTCGTGGGAGCCCCTGCAGGAGGGGCCCCAGCAGGGCCTGGCTGAGGCCTCGGAGGGAGGTGCATGTTCTCGTACTTGTAGCAGCAAAAATGGGGAGGGGCGTATCGAAGTTATGGGAGCCGTTTGAACCAAGGCTCCGAGAAGAGACAAGCAAGCTACTGGGGAGCCGAAGGGCCTGAGGCTAGTCTGAAGCAGCTAGTGCTTTTAAGGTGGATGTGGGCTGGTGCTCTGAGAGCTGGAGGAAGGGGTCTGCAGCCGGCGGACACATGCCGTACAGCCATCACTGAGAGGGTCCTGTGTGGGCGCTGCGTGTGATCTCTGATGGGCTGATTCTCCTCTGACCCCAGAAGGTTGGCTGGCAGGAATCTCCTCCAGCCTGGATCGGAAGAATGCTGGTGGGCAGGGAAACGGCCCAGAAAAGGGGACGTGTTAACTCTGTTCGAGCTGAGGGAAGCTACAACCAGGCGTGTGGCTGTACCAGTTTGTGTGGTCCAGGGGTGTGAGACCAGGGTCTCCCCTTGGGGTGACGTTGGCAGAGCATGTGCAAAGCTTTCCGTTATTGTCTTCATGATGAAACAAATACGTAGGTAGAGGAATATCCCACCGTCGTTCCCACTCTCGTCAGCCCGGGAGCACAGAGCCTAGAAGTTGCAATTCTGTGCTTGTTCTGTGCTTATTTCAGATGTGGTTGCAGGGGGCCGCTGGCAATCAGGGAAGCCCCCTCACGCCTTCCCCGAGCGCAGCCACCCCGACATTGCCACTGGCTGGGAGGGACCCTAGGAGATGTGTGTGTGCGGTTGAATGGACATAACATAAAACGGGTCATTTTAGCCATTTGGAAGGGTACAGGTCAGTGACATTAAGTGCGTCCACACTGTCGCGCAGCCATCTCCACCGCACTCCCCCAGAGCTTCCTCATCTCCCCAAACTGAAGCTCCGACCCCACCAAACAGCAGCCCTCCGTTCCCCTCCCCCAGCCCCTGGCAGCCACCGTTGCACTTTCTGTACGAATTTGATCGCTCTAGGCGCTGAGCTCATCCCCGTGGAATTATCTAAATTTGTCTTTTGTGACTGGCCTGTCCCACTTAGCATGATGTCCTCGAGGTTCATCCGTGCGTCAGAACTGCCCCCCTTTTCAAAGGCCGAGTGATACTCCATTGTGTGCCCAGACCGCATGGTGTTTATCCATCCACCCGTCCACGGGCCCCGGAGTTGCTTCCATCATTTGGCCGTTGTGAGTGATGCTGCTGTGAACGTGGGCGTAGAAATGTCTGTTCAAATCTCTACTTTCACTTCTTTTGAGTGCGTAGCCAGAAGTGCAATTGCTGGATCGTATGGTAATTCTGTATTTAAATTTTTGAAGGATTAAAAAAAAAAACCAGTATTGTTCTCACTGACTGCAGGCACCGCACCCCACCCTCCACCCCCCTGCTCCTGACTTACTCCTCTTGGTTTTTTTGTTTGTTTGTTTGTTTGTTTGTTTCTTGGGGGATTTTTTTTTTTTTTTTTTGCCTTTTTCCCCTTGCATCGGAGAATAGATTTGCAGAGTGCTGGGACCAGAGCTGCTAAGCCCACCTGCCTGAAGCGGGGGAGGGTTCGGGTTTCACTGGACACATCCCTTTTCCGCTCTAAGCCAGCTGCTGTCTGCCGAGCTCTGGGCTGGAATCGGCCTGCTCTCCTCCTCCCCAGCTGGTGAGCTGTTCAGATGATCCTCCCGCCTCTCCCTGAATCTCCTGTAGCCGCAGGGTCCCAGTGTGGGGTAGAGCTTTGCGGGAACTGCTCGGCTGCTCCTCCACCAGCTCTGCCGTGCTGCCCGCGGGTCCAGGCCCGGAGAGCTTTTCCCCAACAGCTGTTCCTGAGAGAGGAGGGGAGAGCAAGCCTCTCTTCTCACTTTGCTCTAGTTCTTGGGAGGTGGCAGTCTGCATTAGTGGGAACGGTGGGCTGCAGCCCTCAGGTGGAGGGTGGGGTGACTAGCTGTGCGGACCCCAGACTTAAAAGCATCAGTAACTGCCCTGGCTGGTGTGGGTCAGTGGATGCAGCGCTGGCCTGCGAACCAAAAGGTCGCCGGTTCAGATTCCCAGTCTAGGGCACATGCCTAGTTGCGGGTCAGGTCCCCAGAGTGGGTGTGTTTGGTGGCAGAGGTTGTGGTAAACTGGTGAGTGAACGCTGCAGAGCCCACCTGTGGTAGTAACCTTTTTGGGGGCTGCTTGCAGGTGAGTCACAGTGAAGGTGATGTAAGCTGATCAACATGACCCAGTCAGTGTGACCTGTTGGAAAATCCATGGGCCATGAAAGTGCCCTTCGGGAGGAGTCCGGAAGTGGCCCCTACATGAGGCTTGGAGAGGGCTGGGCCGTGGGGCCTGATGTCCCGTGAGGGGTCTGGGAGCAGAGCTGAGGAAAGGCCAAGGGGTGTGGCTTTATGATTTAGCCTGGGAAGAAGGGGGATTCTTCTTTTTTTAAATTTTCTTATTGTTGTTCAATTACAGTTGTCCCCCTTTTTCCCCATTACTCTCCCCTGCACTGCCCACCCCCACCTCCAACATTCAATCCCGCCCCCCCCCCCATTGTCCTTGTCCATGGTTCCCTTATACATGTTCCTTGACTTGACCCTTCCTGGAAGAAGAGGGTGTCTGTCTTCAGATGGGAAAGAAGTGTTACTCTTTGTGGCTGGACAGTCCCCAATATCAGGGACTGTGTTGCAGGATAAGCTGCTCTCTGTCCTCATAGGCAGGCGCAGTGATTGGGGTAAAGGTGGTCAGGGATCTTGCCAGGCCATTTGGAAATCAGCCGAAGGACAGGGCGGGGCGGGGGGGCAGCTGCAGCAGTCTTTTCCGGGCTGGGACAGGCGGTGTGGGGTGCTGCTCGTGGTGGCCATGGCTTGCAGCCGGGCCGCTGTGCTGGCCTGTGCTCTTCACCCCGTCACACCCCCCTGAGCAGGTCTGTGAGGACTGTCCCTGACAACAAAACTCTAGAATTTGGGGTCTCCCTCTCTAATGGCTCCGGCCCCCGTCCCAGGACAAGGAAGGACAGATGTGTTCCAGACAGCATTCAGAGGCCAGTCTCATACCGTCTGGGGCGTGGGTGCTGTTTCGTCCCCTCCTTGCCCTGGGGTCTTTGGCCAGTCCGTTGTGAGGCCTAAGGTCCCTGTTTGATGCCTGCAGGGGGGCAGACGTCCTCAGCTGGGAGCCTGCTGGGGCCGGTGGGGCGCAGACACTCCCAGGCGGACAGCCCTTCAGCCCGCTCCCCGTCTCTAACACAGGCTGTTTCTCTGCCCACGCAGATACGTCGTTCGGAACGCCACCCGGATACGGCTGTGCCGCGGACCGGGCTGAAGAGCAGCGCCGCCACCAGGACGGGCTGCCCTACATCGATGACTCGCCCTCCTCCTCGCCCCACCTCGGCAGCAAGGGCAGGGGTGGCCGCGATGCCCTGGCCTCTGGAGCTCTGGAGTCCACCAAAGCGGTGAGTTCCCAGCCAGCAGGCCCGGTGCGAGGTGGGGCTTGGGCTCAGCTGCAGCCCAGCTGTCCTTGTCCCAGAGGCTCCCTGACGTGCAGCCGCTCTGCTCAGGGGCAAGTCCCAAGTAAGTGACAGAGCAGCCAGGGTTGGTGTGCAGTCACTAAAACTCCTTTCTCATTCCTTCATCGGGGCCCAGGGTCCGCCTGCTGGGCGCATTGAGCAGGGAATCATGGGACTCTGTCAGCCACGCCACAGGGGAGGCAGGCAGTGCAAGCTGAGGGGCTGCGGGGGTGGCCCCAGCGGTGGTGTGGAGCAGGGGTGCTGTCCAGACTCCCAGCCCTGCACTCCACAAAATGCACTTTGGTGCTGATGAGGGGTGCTGATGAGGACCCCACCCGTATGTAGATGGTGGTCTTTCTCTGCTGCCCCTGCCACTCCACTGATGTGGCACTAAGGCCCCAAGGTTGAGTGGCGAGTGCAAAGTGGCACATTCAGCAGATGCCCTTGGGGAAGCCCTTGCGCTGGCTGCTCTCTCTCTAGGGCACATAGCCCCGGGTTGACCCAGCGCCCGTGAGTGAGCCCAGCCTGGTGCACAGCCCTCGCTGCCATCTGCAGTGCTGTGGCTTAGGAGAGCGCGTCCTCGGAGCAGGTGGGCCCAGGTGCAGGCTGGCCCAGACGGGCACCCCCTGCCTTTGAGGCACCCCTTTGACCTTGAGCTTCTTTCCTTCTTGAGAAGATCCCAGCCCCTGGGGGGATTGCACCTCCGTTTTCCTGGTCATTTTGCCCCTAATGACACATACCTCCCCACTTCTGCTTAGCCTTGTTTCTGGGTGATTTCCACCCCAGATTTAAAAGAGGGGAATCTGCCTCATTTTTGTCACTGCAAAGAAAAGCTAAAAGTTGTGTCTTTTCACTGCCGTTGCCTTTCTGGGCTGGCGTCTCGGCGGCAAGACTGCTTCTTACTTAAGCTCCTGTGATTTCTACAGACCTCGGTTCTGGGCGGGCTTCTCATTCTGAGACATGAAGATGGGAGGGGAGCCCAGCGTGCAGCACACACCTGCCCCGGGGGACTTCTTGTCCATTGTCCGGTGCCACCGTTTCACAGGCGAGGGACTGAGGGTTCAGAGAAGGGAAGCAGCTTGCTCGAAGCCACACAGCCATCACATTGGAAGCCTTCCCAATCCCTCAGCGGATGCTTTCCTGCAACTTCCTTGACTTTCTCAGTATACTCCCCTTCTTTTTGCTTTAGAAGTGTGGTTTGGTACAGACAGGGATCCTTAGGGCCCTGAATAAGTAGGTGGAGTTCTGAACTTGGGACAGGTCCTCCCTGTCCATCTACTGTCTTGGAGGGCTCTTCACCTGACAGGACCCTGCTCCTCCTCCTTCAGGCCCCTGGAGGAGACTGCTCTGCCTTCCCTAGGCCCAAGGCCCCAGGCCCTGTGCGACTTGGCCCCCCACCCTCAGACTCCTGCCCTCAGACCCTCATCTCCAACGCCTTGGAGACACTGGGAAGAACAGGCTTTCACCAGCCATTTCCATGGCCGCTGCCCCTCTCCCCTGGGAGGGCAAAGCTGGCACCCCTGCCCCAAGTGAAGCAAAGCTGTGTTACAGACCCTCCCAGGCGTCCGGGGCCAGAGCTGCCAGCTGGCTGGTGACTCCCTTCAGCTGTGTCAGGGCAAGGGCAAAGGGTCCGGGCATCACCCCCAGCTGCTGGTCGGCATGGGCCATCCTTCCTGGGGTTCTCCAGTGTCCTGGCAGCATCCCGTCCCTTCGTTCATGGGGGGGACATCGAGGCAGAGAGTAGGGAGCTGACCTTGTGGAGCAGCCGGTGCTCACCAGGCTCCATGCCTTGTAACACAGTGTGACTCCACTCCTCACACTGACCTGCTGGGCCCCGTCTCTGGGGTACCAGCAAGGGGCAGGCCCAGAGACACTGGGCTCAGCCAGGAGAGGCAGGCACGACCCCCACCCACACCTTCTCATGTGCAAGGGCCCCCAGTGCATGGTGGAGCTGGGTGGACCCTCTAGCCGGGGGCCTCTCGTAGGCATGTAGGGGCCCAGGAAGCACGTGGGCCCGGGTGCGGCTCTGCAGATGTGGCTGTGCCCATGTGCTGCCTCGGCAGGTGGCTGGCAGGGCCCGCAGGTGCTTTGGGGTTTTTTGTTGTTTTTCTTTCTTTCTTTCTTTCTTTTTTTTGAAGAAGCCAAAGTAAATGCATATATGCAGTTGATCACCCCTACTCTGAAGTCAATTTTGCATTTTTATAAAGGGAACTCAAAGCTGGCTCAGGCGCATTTGAGGACAGACAGGCCCACCTTATACTTTTGCTGCTGGCCAGCCCTGCGCTCGGTTTATCTGGTCGACAGCTGTGACCGTGCAGTGGAAATTATACCTCTGACTTGTGCTTTTATCTCAGCAACCACAAGTTCATTCACTTTTATGATTCACTTGTCACGGACACTCTGACTCTTCCGGGGCCCCAGTGAGGCTCTGCACCAGGCACAGCAGGATCGATGTCACCTGTGTCCCTGTGACTCAGCTCGGCCACGTTACCCGGCTCGGAGACCCTGACTTTTAAGGGTTAGTGGTGGCCTCACCTGTCTTCTCTGCAAAGTCCAGGAAACCAGGTGTTTGATGCCAGCCTGGGCTGTTCCCTCACTCCTGAGAGCCTACGAGCTGGTTTAGGGGGTGGGCACAGGACTCATGCTTCCGCCCTGCGTGCTTCTACCTCTACTTCGGGGACTGGGGGTATCCCCTCAGCATGGGGCCGTGTGCAGAGGCCAACCTCTGCCCTCTGCTGGCTAGGCCCCAGAACGGTGTCCAGCCACAGCCCCTGCCCACGGTTCTTCCAGCAGCTGTGCTGGCTTTGAACTCCCAGCCCAGAGCAGCCTGCCCCTCATGGCTGGGCTTTTGTGCCCTGGCTACCCTGGCTCCCCAAGGTCAGGGATGAGGGGTGCCCTGCACACTTCTACTGCTGCTGCCATTCCTCAGCTCTCCCTCAGCTCCTGTGGGCCTGCCAGCTGGCTGATAGGAGGCAGTTCTGGTCACCTGGGTCCCTCACCCAGCTTTTCCTACCTGCCTTCACCCCCAGTTTGTTTTTAGCTGCTCTTTCAGTCTCACGGTTTGTGCTGCTCGCTCGCTTCCTTACCCCGGTCCCCTGCCCGCTCCAGGCAGCAGCAGGAGGCCTTCCTCCTCGCCGCCTTCCTTTCCCAGTTGCCCTTTTCCTCCGGCTTCCTCCCACCGCAGTGTTCCCACCATCATGGCCCTGGCTGGACTCACATGCCCTTTCCAGAACCGGCACGTACGCAGGATGGGGTTACAAATCACCCTGGTCCTGGCCCTGTTCTCTGCGCCTTCCTCTTCTGCGCTCTTCCTTCCACCCTCTCTTCTGCGAGAGGAAGTCGGCTGGTGTCCCAGCTGTGCCTCTCCGATGCCACCAGCCCTCTTTGGGGATTCAGGAGAAAATTCTTGACCTGAGCATGGGTGCCTATGCCCCTGGAGTCTCCTCCCAAGCTCTGTGAGGTCCCTGGGCCAGATGTTCCCCTGAGCTGGCCATGCCCCTCGAAATAGGGAAAGCTGGCCTCAGCACCATTCTGCCTGTGATCTTTTCCCTCCCAGTTTTCCAAACCATGTGGGTGGGAACAAGGCACAATGCTGCCACCAACCCACATGAGCACCAGCATCTTGTGCTGGGTGGGGCTGTCATCCCCCTCCTGCACCCCCACCCCCCCGCACTCACAGTAGCAGGATTGTTCCTCAGATCATGTGGCTGGGTGGGCAGCTGCCGCTGCCCTTCACCTTCACCTCTTCCCTTGCTTGGGCAGGGGGCACCTAGACATGGTGGGAGGCGCATGCAGGGTTGGCTGAAAGCTGCTTCCCCCAAGCGCTGCCTGACTCATGGCGTGGCTCAGTGCGCTGAGATGAGCGGAGGCATCTGGGTCCCTGCCCTGCCGGTCTGCGCACCGCGTGCACCGGATCTTCTGCGCTCTGGTAGCACTTCGGGTCCTGGAGCAGGCTGCACTGGCAGTCTTGGATGCTGGGACCTGCTTGTCTCACAGACAAGGGTTCCAGAAGGAAGCCACAGCTTTGCAAGGCTGCGGCCCACACAGGCGAAGCATGGAGCTCTAGATCCATTCAGTGACTTGCAGTGAATCTTCACTGAGCACTTCTTACATGTTCCAGACACGGTGCTGACACAGGCAGTTTCAAGGTCAGGCTCAGCATGTCCCGAAGGCTCCCCTGCAGAGCCACTGCCCAGCGCACTCAGGGAGGTGGCCCTGTGGTGTGGGGCCTGGATGTCCTTGCCCTGGAGTAGCTGTCAGCCAAGGTCCGAATGGCTGGTCCCTACACAAGTGCACGAGCACATGTGTGCATACCCATGCACCTCTCTCATGTGCTCTTAGAGATTTCCAAAGTGAAATGGAGGTCCAGGAGGCTCTTCGGATAATCCCAAGGGGCAGCGAGGATGGGGTACAAGCCCCAGAGACACAGAAAGCAGAAGTAGATGGGATGTGGGGACTGGACCCCTGTCCCCAGTTTACACCCAGGGAGCCAAGAATCAGACAGAAGGAGCTCACCTGGCAGATCTGGCTCTGCAGCCCTGTTCCCCGACTTGTGGCCCCAGGTACTCCCTGTTGGGCGCCGAGTGCCTCTGTGTTGCCAGACTGGGAGAGTTGAGAGGGACATCAGTGTTGGGGGCACGGAGGAGCCACACGGCTGGTCCCGATTCCAGACTCGATGGAGACACCGCAAGGCCCTAGCTGGCCTCAAGTTTTTCCTTGACACCAGCATTTCTTACCTGGGGTTGATTGGGGCCCAGGGGCGTGCGGCAACATCTGCAGATGTTCGCAGCTGTGCATTGCTACTGGCACGTGGTGAGTAGAGGCCAGAAATGCTCTCAGCACCCTACAGGGCCCACGATGGCCCTCAGTACCCCACAGAGAATCCTCCAGCCCCAGATGTCGGGGTGCCCAAGGCCAGGAGCCTTCCCCCAAGCAGGGGTCCCCTGAGAGGATTGGGGCAGTGTTCTGGTTCCACGCCCGAGGGCGGCCACAGCGGGGGCATCTCACGCTCCTCTGCGGGCTGGGAAACCTGGTGGAGGAAAAGGCGGGCTGTTACGCCACCTTCTGTGAATGCGGTGTCCCTCCCCGCCGGGCCCCCCGGGACTGGAGTGGGGACTGGCCAACCTCTAACACCAGGCTTTGCCCACCGGGGCAGTCACAGAGCAGTGTTCAGTGTTTTTAGCGGCAGCATCTGTGTGACTTTCCTGGGGCGGCCGTAACAAGGTGCCACAGGCTGGCGGAGCTTAAATGACAGAGATTTATTTCTCCTATTTCCGGAATCTGGAAGTCCAAGATCAAGGTGTTGGCAGGGTTGGTTTCTCCTGAGGCTTCTCTCCCTGGCTTAGAGATGGCTGTCCTCTCCCTGCGTCTTCATCTCCTTTTTTGATACTGAGATATTGACATACTATATTCATTTCAGGTGCACAACATAGTGATTCGATTTGCGTATGTGCTGTGAAGTGGTCACCACAGCGAGTCTAGTTAACACCCATTGCCTCACATAGCTGCATGTTTTTGTTGTTGTCGCAAACTTTGACAATCTACTCTTGCCCTGACCGGTGTGGGCTCCGTGGGTTGGGCATCATTCCACAAAGCGAAGGGTCGCTGGTTCGATTCCTGGTCAGGGCACGTGCTTGGGCTGCAGGCCAGGTCCCTGGTTGGGGTGCACGTGGGAGGGAACCAATTGATGTTTCTCTCCGTCTCTTTCTCCTTCCATTCCCCCTCTCTAAAAATAAGTAAATAAAATCTTTTTAAAAACCTACTCTCTTAGCAACTGCCAAGTATACCATATAGTATTATTATTAGCTGCAGTCCCCACGCTGATCATGACCTCCGAGGACTTGTTTATTCCGTAGCTGGAAGTTTGCACCTTTGGACCGCTAAGCTCGTCTTGTAAGGACACCAGTCATGTTGGATGAGGGCCCACCCCAAAGTCCTCATTTCAGCTTGATGACTTCCTTAAAGGCCTGAACTCCAAACACTGAGGCACCGGTGGGCATGCTGCGGCCCACAATAGGATCACAGTTGGGATGGGAATGTGGGCGGTCTCCAGCTGTGGGGACTCTGCCTCGCACCCCCCATCAGCATCCAGTGACTTGGCAGCTCTGTCTTCTGGAGGCAAAGGCAGTAGAGCTGTATCGGGGTGGGGGGCACAGACCTTGCCGAAACCCACCCATAAGAGGGTCTCTGCCAACAGAATCAGAAGAGCAGATTCGAAGGACAAAGATCCTGAGCCCAGGGAACAGGGTTGCCCTTGGGCAGGTGGCAGCAGCCCCCAGCTCCGCCCATGACAAGGAGGCAGGGTGTGTGGAAGGAGGCAGAGCTGCCTGTCCCTTCGGTCCAAGGGTCAGGTGACAGCGGCAGAGAATCCAGGCAAGGAGTCACAAGCGGCGGAGAGAAGTTCGGGAGGCTGTCCGGTAGGTTCCGAGGACCCCTCTGCTCAGTCCCGAGGCCGACACTCCCTGGCCGAGGGCGGAAGGTGTAGAGGGAAGCCTCGCTCAGCTTACTCAGCTCCACGCTTTTCCAAGTTAAGACCAAGGGCAGCTCTCAGCTTCGCTGCAGACCCTCCCGAGTTTGCAGTGACCACAAGCAAGTGGCTGACCTGCTGGGGTACCTGTGACACCCTTTAATTTCACCTGGAACAGTCTCGGAGTATTGTCCTCAGGTTGATAAGCCAGCCTTCCTCTCCGAGATGGGCCACCTCAGACAGCGTCTCCCAGGTGTGACTTTTATTTGTTTCTCCTACAGGGTGAACTGGACTTGGAGAAGGGCTTGGAGATGAGAAAATGGGTCCTGTCTGGAATCCTGGCTAGTGAGGAGACTTACCTGAGCCACCTAGAGGCCCTGCTGCTGGTGAGGAGGGTACAGGGTGCTGAGCGGGGGTGGGGCAGGGGCGCAGGGAGCTCTCTGCTCACACAGCCCAGGCTGCAGGTCAGCTGGCGGAGCCCGGGGGCACCCACTCTCCTCGGAGTCATTGAGACACCTGCGGGCGGGTCAGAACGTCCCACCTATGTAGAAGCCAGAGCTCCCCGAGGATAGCAATGTAAGAAGGTGCCAAGCCAAGCTGGCTTTAAATTCTCATTTTTTATGGAATTTAAAAATAAAAGTGCAAATGTCACATAACCACAATTTTCTGTGGCCATACCATGCACCTGACAAGTGGTGAGCCCCCTCATCTGTGTGGCTTCTTCTGTGCCCTTCTCCAGCCCATGAAGCCTTTGAAGGCGGCCGCCACCACCTCCCAGCCAGTGCTGACGAGCCAGCAGATCGAGACCATCTTCTTCAAAGTGCCTGAGCTCTACGAGATCCACAAGGAGTTCTACGACGGGCTCTCCCCCCGAGTGCAGCAGTGGGGTCACCAGCAGCAAGTGGGCGACCTCTTCCAGAAGCTGGTGAGCACAGGAGCACAGCGGCCTCCCGGAGCCCGGGCTGTGGGGGCGGCTGGGCGGGGGCCGGCCTCCCCTGAGACCTGCAGGTGTGTGCTGCCAGGGGCTCTGGGGACATCAGAGTGACAGTGGCAGGTAAGAGTCTGGGGTGTGTCTCACCACTTCAGATGACAAAGGTCAGGTTGCAAGCAGGAGGCTCTGCCACAGCATCCACGCTGGACCCTAGCACGAGAACCGCCCCCAGTTTCAGCAGCCTGGGTCCTTCTGGGCTCCTCTCAGTTTTCCTCAAGGTGCCGGGTCTCCAGGCTGGTCCAGCTGCCCTCCAAGGGCGGCTTTGGCCCAAAAAGATGCTGTAGCCCAAGAGAGCAGGACTCGTGAATGCGGGGCAGGGGGTGGGGCAGAGCACAAGTGGGAGGAGAGCGGGGGCTATTATACTGTACTTCAATTTTGCAGTTACCTGAATTAAAGGCTCTTGAATCACTTGCAGAATTTGACTAAGTGCTGTGGGGGGAGGTGGGGGAGTTGGTCCATGAAAATCAAGGCAGTGGGAAGGAAAAGTGCCCTCGGGTCTGAAGGAGGACCCTGGCAGAGAAAAGTGGTAAAAAACAGAACTTCCGACATCAGCCTGTCAGAACTGGGAGGCGCATTTAATGCTGGAGACTTAGGCGGTGGTGCCCCGTGCCCTGCAGGGCGCAGGACTCATCCCTGTGGACAGGCTGGAGAAATGCAGGGGGGCTGGTTTGTAAACTGGGGGGTGCAGACCGAGGGGCGGTCTTACACTGTGTGTCAATCCTGAGTAAGTGGGGCTTGGGGTACAGGGTGGGGGTGCCGAGGCAGCCCTGTAAGGCAGGCCCCATCTTCCCATCATGCGGATAAGGAGACGGAGGATGGAGGTCTCTTGCCGGGACTTTCCTCCTGCCTTTCAGGAGCCATAGAACTGAAGGGCAGGTGGTGGTGGGTGACAGACTGACAGAATAAGGATTTCTGAAAGGCTCAGTGGGCCAAAACTGGCCACAGATCCCTTCGGCGGAGGTGTCCATGGTGAGTCACAGGATGGGAGAGGCCCGCAGTGAAGGCAGGCCAAGCGCCTCTTTGGCCTTCGCTGACCACAGGGCCTGAGAGGAGCCAAGGATGCGGCTTTTAAACAGTCAGCGGGCAGAAGCTGGCGATCAGAGGGAGGGGTTGGTAGGCCCCTTGGCACTGGCCAGGCCACAGCGGGACGGGGACTGCATCTGGGGTGTGCCCTTAACTAGGTGGGATAAGGTGGAACTTGTTCAAACGGAAGAAGCAATTAAGGGACCTGAGGATGAAGGAGAAAAGCCCCCGACAGGTGCTGCCAGACGGACATTTGTCTCTAACGTGAGGTTCGTGTGTGAAGATGAGTTCCCCCGTCTTCGCACTCCCAGTCAGTCTTGTTAGGTGGAGGCTTGTGGGGGGGTCTGGATATGAGCCTGGCAATTGTCCAGCACAGAGGCCTCCCCGCTCTACCAGCCACCCCTATCCCCGGACAGTCCCTGGGAGGTGTGTGCAGGCCAGGCCCGTACAACGGGGATTTCACCTCTGAGGACCCCCAGTTCGGATTCTGGGGTTACCTGGGCCTCCTGTGCTCATGCACTTTCCCTGAAGCAGGGTGGGGGTGGCCTTAGGTCACGGGGCCCCCTAAGGGCCTAGAGCTTGGCCATTAATGAAAAGCGGCATCCCAGCCCTCTGGGCCCTCAGACGCACAGTGGGCTGGACCCTGGACTCGCCTTGGCCCAGGCTTGGGCTCCGGCATTCCTGTGCAAGGCACGGCTTTCCTGTCGGCCGTCCCCTACTTCACTGCCCCGGGACAGAGACGCAAGGAGCCCTGGCCCCTCGGCCAGAGAACGAGGTGCTGCATTTTGATGCAGGTGCCCCCATCTTTGAAGTGCCCCCGTTTTCCCTCTGTGTGACGTGTCAACAGGTTTCAGCCCTGTGGGAGTGACTCAGCCTGAAGCCTCCTGAGACACAGAGGGCTGTGTTATTGGGAAGAGACCCAGAACCGGCACTTCCCAAATAACATTCTGAAATCACTTGGAAACTTTTTTTTTAAATTTTTAATAGTCTGATGAATGCCAGAATTTGGAAAGTTTTTCCTGGTTTTCCTGGTGTCCTGGAGCTACCTTTGCGCATCAGACGTTGCCACAGGAAGGCTGGGGAGCGAGGTGGGGCTGCCGGGAAGTCTCGCCCCAGTCCCTACGTGCTGAGTGTTCCCGAGTGCCCACCCAGGCTCCGTGCCGGGGTCTCCCCAAGGACAGACAGACAGACAGACAGGTTCCTGCCCCTGTCCCTTTCCAGCCAGCTCAGCAGGGCCAATCCAGCTTCGCTCTGTCGGGTTGTCTGGCTGGGCGAGCCTGAGAACCAAAAGAGGCCGCACCTCAACACCCCTTCCCGTGGAGGTGCATGGTTAACTGCGGCCCCTCAGGCTCCTGTTTCTGGCTGGACTTTATCAGCTCAGTTTTTTGTTGTTCTGTTCCTTTCAAACTTCCTGCACAGTTGTAAGAACAGCACAAAGAGCTCGCACGTGCCAGGCATACCGGTTGTGACACTGGCCCCATTTGCTCTGTCTTTTCCTCTGTCACACACACGTGCACACGCGCACACAGGCTAGTTTGAGAGTGAACTGCAGGCACCTGCCGTTTTACCCCTACACACCTCACTGGGTGTTTGCTAAGGGCAAGGGCGTGCTCTTCCCGACCCACAGCTCCCTCATCAGGCGCGGGGAGTCTCGCACCGACGCGGTGCTGCCGTTCAGCGCGCGGTCCGTCCGTGTGCACACTCCTCCTGAGCCGGCCGTCGCGTCCTCTACGGCCTTTCTTGCTCCCCGATTCAGGGTCCCGTCCAGGGTCACAGGATGCACTTCGTCGCCACGTCTCCTTCTGTCTCCTTAGTTTTCTTCCATCTGTGCCCGTTCCTTGGCCTTTGCTTGTCTTCCGTGGCCTTGACATTTTTTTTGGAAGGCTACAAACCATTTTGGGTCTGTCTGATGTTTCCTCAGGAACAGATTCAGGTTCCGTGTTGATGGGGGAAAAAATCCCTCGGCCGTGTTGCTGTGTCCTTCCCGGTGCGTCACGTCCACAGGCACGCGATCTCCCTCTCCCGTTGTCGCGTTGCTGGAGCAGCTTGGTGTTTGATTGGCTAGAAGTGTGCAAACAAATTGCCCGGGACTTCTGCCGAGCCACGTGGGAGACGTGAGCTCCTCGGGAAAGGGTGGGAGAGGCAACGAGAGGGGTGCCCCTCCCACGGGCCCTGCCTTGGTGGGCCACCACTGCCGCAGTGGGAGTGGCTCGAACGGTGGCAGTGTGTTTTCCCACAGTCCCAGAGGCTGGAAGTCCAGGATCACGGTGTCAGCAGGGCTGGCTCCTCCCCAGGCCTCTCTCCTCGGCTTATTTCGAGATGCCCATGGTCTTCCTGTGCGTTCACTTGGTCACCCCTCTGTTCCGGTCTGTGTCCAGTCACCCAGAGACACTGGTCCTACCGAATGAGGGTTCACCCTAACCCGAATCACCTCTCGTGGCCCTGTCTCTACAAGCAGCCACGTTCTGAGGGGCTGGGTGTTAGGGCTTCAGTTTGAAGGCACGAAACTCAGCAGGGACCTTTCCTGGGGACTTGGCTTAACCATCAGCTCTTCAGAGAAGCCATCCTGGCCACATTACCTGAAGTAGCCCCATCGCCCCCCACCCCACCTCTGCTTTTAGCCATTTCCCTACTACCTGTCTGTTCACTTATTTAACTGTCGTGTCCCTCCGGCCAGCACAGTGTCTGAGTGGTTCACGGCTGTGGCGGTGGTGCCTAACGCAGGCCCCGTTTGGGTGGGAGGTGCTCGGGGCCCTGTGGAGGCGGAAGACGGGAGAGAAGGAAGGGCTCTGGATCACACTGTGGGACTGATGGCGAGGAACCTGGCATGCAGGGGCGCAGCGTCAGGAGGCCAGGCAGGGCCTCCTGCAGCCCCATGGGGAGTGGGGCCAGGAGAGCAGACAGTGCTGAGGCTGCCTGGCTTACCCAGTGTCTGGGATTGTCATCTGAAGAAACATAAAATTCAATATAAATGCGGATGCAAGTAGAAATAAAATTTAGGATCCACACAGAACAAACACCAGGATCGGTGAAAGCTTAGGCTTCCAGTTCCTGCTCGGCTGCAGTGGGAGGCCCGGCCCGCAGGTCACCAGGGTCACTGTGGGGTCTGCCCTCCTCCTCCCCTAGCCTGGGTTTTCTGGTGAGGATGGGGGCTGGCTCCCCGCAGCTGCCTCTGAAGCTGACCTGGGCCTCAGGGGTGGTGGTGGCTACACACACATTCTTCCCCCTGGATGTTGTTACTCACTTGAGTGTCTGAGCCAGAGACCCCCGGTCAATGCCTTTGGTTCCCCAAAGGCTGAACAAAATGCCTCTTGCCTTGTGGCCAGCAGATCCCACACCTGCCAGATGCGCAGTGTGACACCCGGGCCCTCACCAGGGCGGTGCAGGCTTGCGTCTGAGCAGAGAGACTCCCTCCAGGGATGGCTAGGCTGCATGTGCCTTCCGTGTCTGCAGGGATCAGATGTGAGTGGAGTGCTGTGCCCACCACAGGCTTGGGGGCTGAGACCCCTGTCTGCATTCACGGACAACCTTGAACTTTAGCTGTTGCAAGGTGGCGCCATTTAAATGAGTTGGGTGGGAGGAAGAAGCAGCTGTGGAAGGGAACCGTTACCTGCATGGGGCGTGAGTCACTCCTCATGTCGCTGTGGGAGAGAGAAGCTGGCCTGGTGCGTGGGGAGGGGAGGCCGGGGCGGGGCGGGGGGGGGGATCGCGCAGAGGAGCTGAGCTGTGTGAGCCCTGTCTGCACTGCCTGCCGCACCGGCAGTTTCTCCAGAGCCACGCACAGAAGCTCGTTTCTCAGGAAGGCGGGGAGCAATGGTACATGTCTCACACCTGTCCCATCCTCTCTTCCTCCCCGCAGGCCAGCCAGCTGGGTGTGTACCGGGCCTTTGTGGACAACTATGGAGTTGCCATGGAAACAGCTGAGAAGTGCTGTCAGGCCAATGCTCAGTTTGCAGAAATCTCTGAGGTATATACGATGCTGTTGCAACAGGTGCACCTCTACCTCCTGTGGGCGGGCCATGGGCTGGTCATTGGTACCCCACAACCTGGGAGAACAAGGCGCATCAAACCAAGGTTCCATCGTAAGCCTTAGCCGTTCCCAGATGCCTCTGGGTTGGCTCCATCAGCCCAGTGCAGGGACGCTGTTGTAAGCAGACAAGGAGCATCCGAGATTCCTGCCCCCAGGACCAGGCCCTGATTCTGGGGCTCGGTCAGGTCCCCTGAACAGACGCTCTGTTGCACCATCTGTGAGGTAGTGAGGGGTACCCACAGTTCTGCCCTGTTCGCAGCCGTTTGGACACGGAGTCCTGAGGTCGGCTTTGCACCTTGCTGCTGCAGAGCAGGCAGGAAGGCATCATGCTCTCTTCTTCCTCTGGCCTGCCAGTGACCTTGAGACCTGAGGAAGTGGAGTTGCAGGCACCGGGGAGGGGCTGGAGTTGCTGCCCTCTGCAGACTCCGTCGGGGGAAGCTCCAGGCCCCGGAGGACTGAACCCCCATACCCTGAAGTATCGGCGGGGAGGCCTCGCAGGAGTCCCTCAGATACAAAGAGGACGAGCCGTCAGGCTGGTGGCCACGCCACAAGCAGACCCACAGCCCTTCCCCACCCTTTTTCTGCCTCCATGGCACCTGGGTGACATTTTCTTCTTTTAGGGCCTACACTCACCTTTGCTTTTTGATGTCTCCCACTCCTTAGAGCTTTGACTTGCCTTCCCCCACCAAGTAAGGATTCTAGGTGGAAAGATCCTCATGTGAGAAAGGCAGCCTTAGGAAGAGAAGTGGCAGCTAGAAATAGGGAGCGAGTTGGGGCTCTTGCTGACAGATAAGCACGCTCCGACTCTCAGACCTGGCGGCTTTGCAAGGGCTTTGTGCTATTTTACAATTTGTCACAGGAGGTGCGATATCATGAGTCCTGGCCCTTATCGTCTCCTGGGGTGATAACACGTGCCACGTGTCTCTCTAGAGCCCGTGGGTGCCCCGGTCCCCGCCCGGTGCTGCCGGTGACGGGCTGCACACGCCCAGGGCTCCTGGCCGGCTCCAGACTTCCCTCCCCAGCTGCCCCGGCTCCCCTGGCGCATTCAGTTCATTCTTTTCCCTGGCTTGTTCAGTTACAAACCCCACACCCCTCGCAGCTGGAATGTTGGCACAGAATCCTGAGTGTCTTGACAAAGCAGAGACCTAATTCTCTAAGGGCATCCTGTGGTTAATTGGGGTCAAGTTCAAGTCCACCTGAACAGGTTTCTGCAGAGGAGGGAGGAAGCAGTGGTGGGACACCACTCACCTACTGCACACAAAGGGAATCTAAGCCAAGGCTGGGGTGCAGGCAGTGTGGGGTGACACCTGGGGGCTGGCCAGCAGCCAGTGCTCCGTAGAGCTGGTACCACTGGGTGGCATTCACTGTGGTTCTCCATCCACGTTTCAAAAAGATCCGAGACATTAGAGCCTCCAGAGAGTGGAATGAAGCCAAAGGAAATGGAAGCAGCAGCCACAGGGAGGTGTTAGGGGTGCGCTCAGGGGGGTCAGAGTGTGGGGAGAGGACGATGGCCTCCAAGGACAGGGATGGGCGGAGCAGTGCTCGGTCCTTCGTCGCCTCCCAGGACTGGCCCTGAGAGACAGGCATGCGGTGGAATCCGCTCAGACCAGAGCTGCCCTGGCTGGGCTGCAAAAAGGGCTTCTGGAGTCAAGTCAGTTTGGGAAAGGCGCGGTAAGGCCAGACTTGTAAGAACTCCCCAGTCCTCACCCGCATCACGCTGCACGGGGGCGTGTGCACGCGGGTTGCTCACGCGAGCACAGCACCTGGTTTCTGCGGAGTCTTGGTTCCACTCCCGCGCCCCCTGACAGCCTTTGGCGGCTGCTGAGGAAGACGTGTGGCAGAATAATCACTGTGAGGGGCGTTCGACTTTCTGGAAAGGCACCAAAGTGCATTGTGGAGTTTGGCCCTAGCGAGCTTTAAAAACATCAATCATTTTTTTGTTTTAGTCTTGAGAGGTTTCCAGCAAGAAGTTTGGAAAGCGATCTCTGAGCCCGTTCTCGTCCCTGTGCTGTTTTTGTTTTTGTTTGTTGTTGTTGAGAAGCCTAGACCTGGAATTAACCACGGCTCCTTTCCAGAGACGATTTCAGGCACAAAGGAGTCTTTTATCCTCATTTCTCTGAGCACCTTGGACCAAATCAGTGATGTCTTCGGTGCAGTCGTGTCGAGCTTGACCTACCCATTAGAATGTGCTGCTCTCCTCATGGGAATCTCAGCCCCTCATTTGTCAGCAAGTACTTTTGCTAAGTGAGGAAAGAGTGGGGTGGAGGTGGGACTGGATGTGGGTCTCGGTGGAGGCCCCGCCACCTCCAGAGGTGCGTTCCTCCAACCCAGCAGCCCCGCACGCTGTGTAACTGCCCCAGGAAAGCAGTTCCGTGCATGTAGGAAGGGCGCTGCCATTTGCTTCGATGTGCCGGGTTCTCTGTGTCAGAGGTTCCCAACCAGGGGTGATATTGTCCCCAAGGACACTTAGCAGTGGCTGGGGACATTTTTGATGCACATAACAGGAAGAGGGCGTTGCTACTGCACCCACAGATGGATGCTAGGGCTGCTGCTCCTATCGAAACAGACAGCACCCCACCCCCAAATAAGAGAATTTCTGGCCCAAAATCTCAGCGGTGCCGGGATTGAGAAACTGTCCCAGACCGCGGCATCCAGGACACGTCATGTGCCCAGCCCGCCCTGTTCTTCCTGCTGTGGCCCAGGACACAGCCTCGTGGCTCACTGCACCGGGGGCCCTTTGCGGTGAGACGGGGTGAGATTTCTGCTGATGGTTCCTGACCGTGGGACTTCCTTCCACATCAGAGCTGCCTGAGCGGTCCCCTGCGAAAACCTGCTTTTTCTCTTTTCAGAACCTGAGAGCCAGAAGCAACAAGGATGCCAAGGACCAGACGACCAAGAACAATTTGGAAAGTGAGTTCTCCGTGCTGAGGCCTCTTTGTGCCCCCGTGGGGGTGGCAGCTGCCAACAGGTGGAGCATTTGCTGGAAGAGCAAACCTGGTGCCCTGTGGGGTCACCCTCGGGTGCCTTTGCTGCTCTAGACTTCCGTTAGTGATGTTGGGGACCGGGAACGAGCTCGGGGCGGGGCGGGGTGGAGAAGGACGAGGTCAGGACCAGCTTGCCAGCTGCAGTCACAACCAGGGAGGATGGTAGGCGTTAGCAGATACCCACAGCTCAGGCACTGCCAGGAATTAAACATGTCATCATGTTGCCCCCAGTAGCCCTGTAAGGAGGATTTTATTTCCTCTTCTTTCAGATGACAAAACAGGTTTAGAACAAATGTTAACGTCCATAGAATGCAGGTCCCTAGTGGCTGGACAGAGGAGGAAGCCGGAATCTCCAGGCCGGTGGAAAATGCTATCAGGAATGATAGGTCACTTATCACTTCCAGCTGTTACAATAGTGGGAAAGTCACACTCACATGCCTCTGGATCCCACAGCTTCACCATGCTAAGCCTCAGTGTCCCTGTCTGGGAAATGGGGATAATGGTGCGCTCCCTACACAAGTCTTGGGAGTTGCATGCGGAAATGCACCTGACGTGTATCAGAACACATCTAAGCACCTGCGCCCTCGGGGGACTGTGCTCACCACGGAGAGTTGGGGATAGCCAACACTGTCCGGGGCTCCTGTGCTGCTGGAGACAGTCCAGGTGTGTCCACCTGTAAAGCTGAGAACTGTCAGCACCTGAGTTGGCTCCTGCCGTTCTCACGATCAGGCCTCTGGACCGTTAGGAGAGAGCGGCATGCCGGTGCGCTCCTGGGGGCCCTCGCTGGCCTGCCCTGGCCAGGGTGCTCGTGGGCTCCCCAGCCCCAGGGGGAGGGGCAGTGACACTAAGCCCTTTTAGCAGTTGCCACTGACTCAGCCGTGTGGGCTTGGGCTCTGGACAGCCACTCTGGACTCTGCATTAAGGGCACTGTCGTAACAGCTCAAAGCCGTGGGCCCTGGCCTTTCCGGGACTTGAGGTTTGCCCTTGTCACCGAGCAAAGGTGCTCTGGGTTTGCCCTCGCCAGCGGGAGGCAGGCCACTCCCCTTAGCTGACGCCCTGCATCGAGGAAGAGCAGGCGGTGGTCCGGGTCTGCTCTCCCCAGGTGTGGCCCTCTCTCCGCAGCCCTGCTCTACAAGCCTGTGGACCGGGTGACCCGGAGCACGCTGGTTCTGCATGTAAGTCGCTGGGCCCAGGGCACCGGGGTTCTTGGCTCCTGCTCTCCTTGGGCCGACGCTGGTGTTTTCCAGCTGCCCACCTGCTCCCCTGTTTCTGTTGCCTGCCTTTATTGAAGATGCAGAAACGAAGTGCCCCCGCCGTCCTGGGGCTCACGGGGGTGGTGCGGGGAGCAGAGCAGGCGCTCTCGGTAGCCTGGGGGTTCTCTCTGGAGCGGGTGTGGGGAGGGATTGTGCTGTCTCGTGTGAGGAAGGCCATCCTGTCTCAGTGTGCGACTGGGACCCGAGGTGGTCGGTTGGGGGTGCGGACGGTGGGTGCGTGCCAGGGCCTCGGGGGTGACTCCTACCTCCCAGCAGAGGGAGGAGGAGCATGGGGAGGCGCTGCCCTGGTGGGGCCACTTCTGAAGGGGTTTTGTTCACAATGAGAAACAACCAGGAAACAGAAACAGCCCCTAATCCTACTGCCCCGGGTGACTTTAGAGCAAGTTGTACGTGAGTATTTTTTTCTAGTGTACGACCAGGTTGCCCAAGTGTGTGAAGTTTCCATTTCCTCTCCCACTTCCTCCCCACAAAGGAGCCGCCACCACAAGGTCCCTGGTGCGCATGCCAGACACGTGCACGTGTGTTTTAATTACACCACGGGCGTGCTCTGCATGCCATTCCATACCTGGCTTTCCCCCCTCAGCATCATATTGTGGGGATTGTCCAACTTCGGCTCAGGCAGCTCTGCCCCCTTCTCTTCCATTCAGTGGGCATTTCATCCTTTCTTACTTTCCTCCCACGGAGAGGTTTCGGAGGGAAGGGAGACGAGGCAGGGTTTCCAGTGTGGAAGGATCTGGGGGTGGCTCCTCAGAGTCTCAGAGACCCTGTGTCCTGTCTGCTTGCTGTGATTGGCCCTGGACTGAGCGTCCAGACCGGGGAAGCCGGAACGGCCCGGGAGCGAGTGGTGGGAGGCCAGCCCACAGGCCTTCCTCCGTGCTTCTGCCGTCTCTCCCGTGTGCAGGGATTCAGGACTTGGGAGCTCGGGGATTTTGTCTGTCTGACCCAGGGAGCTGTTGGCCTTCAGGACGAAGCATGTGCATTCCTAGTGGAGAAGGAGTCCACCCTCCACCTTAGTTCTTAGGCCCTTATCTTTAAAGAGCAGGAGCTGGGAGGTCCAGCTGGGGTTTTTCGCTGGACCTCGCAGGGACTGGTGGTTCGAAACCAGGACCAGTTCTGCCCCCTAGGGGGCATGCTGCAATGCTGGGAGACATTTTTGGTTGTCACAACCACAGATGAGGAGGGGCTACTGGCATCTGGTGGGTAGAGTCCGGGGATGGTGCTAAGTCCTGCAGGGCACAGGACAGCCCCCCACCACAAAGGATCGTTCGGCCCCAAAACGCCACTAGTGCTGAAGTGGAAAAAGCCTGCTCTAGACCCTTGGAGTGGGAGCCCCTCTTGGTGGCATGCAAATAGCCCACGTGCCCAGGAGTGCTGTTGAGGACCTGCCTTCCAAATGCTCGCACGGCGCTGCCCACATGGCCTGGGCCCGTTGGGAGAGGTGGCAGTGGTGCCTGGAGAGCCCATGGAGCCTGGGTCACGCCCTGTGCATGTCTGGGGTTTGCGCTGAGGTGGGTGCCACGGCCTCACTCCCTCTAACTCAAGTCCTCTCACCCCGATGCAGGACTTGCTGAAGCACACGCCCCCCAGCCACCCCGACCACCCTCTGCTGCAGGACGCCCTTCGCATCTCGCAGAACTTCCTGTCCAGCATCAACGAGGAGATCACACCCCGCCGGCAGTCCATGACCGTGAAGAAAGGCGAGGTAAGCCTGGCCAGAGGTGGTCAGGGTGGGCCCAGCCCGCCTGAGCTGAGGGTGCAGGGTCCTCTCTGGTCCTCAGCAGACTGTCCCTGGACAGCACCACCCTTTTGGGGTCCTTGACCCTGCGAGTAGGGCATCGAAGTGGAGTTGCTCGGATGCTGCCTCACTCAGCCGCCTCCTTCTCCGTCCACCGTGGTGGGTTGTGCCCAGGGCAGCCCTTCCTGTCCCCACACCTTGCCAGCTCAGGGACCCCGCTGAGGAGATGGTGAGAAGGAGGGTGGCAGGCAGTCTGCCTGGGACCACCCAGATTCTCCTGAGTGTTCCTCTATTTAAAGACAGTTAGGGCTGGATTTAAAGATCTAAATGAGGAGAGAAAGGGTGCGTGGTTTGTATTTGTGACATCAAGGACATGGGCATGGTATCTTCAGCCAGCAGCGCTCTCCTTCCCCCTCCTCCCTCCCTCCCTCCCTCCCTGACTCCAGACGAGGGGCTCAGAACCTGCTGGCCTGGCCTGGCCCACCCAGTGGCTTCTGCCCCTTCCTGGGAAGGGCTCAGGAAGGCACGACCCCTGGTGGGCATCGCGTAGTGTGACAGCGGAGGTGTGCCAGTCAGGGAGCCAGCCCCCATCGGGAACATTTTCTGTTAGAAGTGGCACTAAAGTGAGGGGAACTGACTGTGGCCCCAGCTTTCTGGCCCAGGCAGGACCTGGGCTGGCAGTGAACCTGACGGTAGCTGCCGCTGAGAACCACTTCCTCCTTTCTTGCGGTTTGTGTGCCAGGTGCTCAGTGTGAGGGGCCAACCCCCCAGCACCCAGGTTTTTTCTTCTTCTCCCACCCTGGGTGGGTGGGCAGGCTGCTCTGCGTCCTCCCCGCACCTCTTTGGGAAGTGGCTCCTTGTGTGCTGAGCACAAAGCTCCCAGGTGCCCAGCGTCTCATCAGGCGTGGCGGTGAGCGAGTGGCTTGGTCAGATGTCCGCTGGCGGGCCTGGCCCAGGAAGAGCATGGAGGAGGGAGACATCTGCTCCACTCCACTCTCGGGCCCTGAGGCCAGGCCAGCATGGGGACCTGATCCCAGCATCGCATGCAGTCCCAACCGCCGGATGGCCGGGAACAGGTGTTCCTCCACCCCACCCTGCTCCCTGTCTTCAGAGCAGGGCAGGAACACGGCCCCACCCACCATGCTGGTGCCCGGGTACCTGAGGGGGCGTAGCTGATGGGAAGAGACCCACCGGCCAGCACCCGGTGGCTGTCCTGGCTGTCTGCGTTAGCTCCCTGGCAGCCTCCGAGCCTGTGGAAGGCAGGAGTGGGTCCCCAGCATCCCCCAGGGTTTCCACACCCGGTGGCTAGAACCTGGGGGGTGAGGTTCCAGTCTGGTGTCCTGGAGCAACAGCAGTGTCCTGGCTCACCCCCTGGCTGCAGGGACATCAAAGGAGAGCAAAGCGCTGACCTCCCCCGTTAGCAGTTCGCCCCAGTCTGGCCGGAAGTGAGATTTGCCTCTGCCAGGACCCCTTATACCAGTTGAATTGGCGCCTGGCTCCCTCTTCCTTCCTGGGATACCTACTCTCTTTTGCTGACTGTTCTTTTCCCAGAGAGCTGACCTTCTGGGAAGCAAATGTTTGAGTCCCTTTTCCCCTCTAGCTTTTTCTCACTGTGCTCAGCCTGCCCAGCCCCCCTCACTCCTCCCCACCATTTCCGACTGCCCTGTAGGATCCCTGGAGAGAAGTGCCTTCTTGCTCTCTGGGTCCTTGGAGGCAGCTGCCTTAGAAGATTGAGGAAAGTCAGATGTGGCCTGGCAGCTAGCAAGCAGCCTGGCCCTTGTCCTCCCATCACTTGTCACAGTCCCCCTCCCTGCTGGCCCACAGTCAGGGGCTCAGGGACACTGATCAGGAAGTGTGTACAGGCCAAGTGCCTCATGGGGACAGGGGCTTTTGTCTGCACCCCCTGCCACCACCACCTCTGGCCACATTGGGCCTTGGCCTCAGTGACATCTGTGCAACATAGGGATCACTTGGGTACCTGGGCTCTGAAAGGTGGGGAGGGCCTACGAACTCAGGGGTCATGAATCTGACTTGCACGTGCCTGCGTCAGAGCTTGGAATCCATCTGGTGCACGGTGAGGGAGACAGTGGCTAGACCAGGGCGGCAGACAGATGCCCGCTCGCCTCCTGCCCCCGCCTCCCAGCCATGCCAGCAGCAGGTGTCGATAACCAATTGTATTCATGCTCTGAGCTGCTTGCAGCCTGAGCATCCTCCTCCGTGAGCCCTTGAAGCTGGGCCATGCCAGTTTGCAGTCCCATCGCAATAGAAAGGATGCCAGGCAGGTAGTCCCTGACCCAGATCCAGTCCTGCTACTGTTCAGCAGTGGCATTGATGTGGGGACACCCTTTTCTCTTTGCTGAGAGTCCATGCCCTCTGAGAGCAGTGACTCCTGGCCGGCAGCCCCTCCGCAGGGTGGTTGTGACAGGGCAAGGGCTTCACAACCTGGGAAGGACCATATGAAAGCGAGGGGTGAAGATTTCCCCACCTGGGCACCATCTGTGTAGGAGAGGGAGGGGGAGCACCCTCACCTCACTGTCCAGGAGCCTTGAGAGTCTACGCCCCAGGCCTGGGGGGTCCTCATCCCTCAGGATAGAGACAGCGGGGCCGCTGCCCCTCTGCCAGGGTCCAGACTCCCTTTGTGGACTGGCCATTGTCACAGCTGCGGCCCTGTTTGCCCAGGGCTGGGAGACCCCTGCCCACTTGCAGGACATTTTCTCTTCCGGCTGCAGGACCCCTGGGTGGGGTTCAGCAGCAAGGCCCAACTCCTTGGGAGGAGGGATGGGGAAGCTGTGACTGGCGGGTGATGTGCACTGACTCGGGGCTCCTTGCATTGCCTTTGGAGACGGGATGCAGCAAATGCAGGGCTTGGGCTGGGATGCCGCAGGGGCAGTGAGGCTGGCTGCAGGTGTCAGGTGCCCGTGGACTTGAGGCTTCTCTTAGAAAGATGAGGGTTTGTGTGGGCAGGGGTGTGTGGGGCGGGGCCCGGTGACCGAGTCCATCTGTCAGAGCCCAGAGGGGCCCAGGTGCTCCTCACAGCCCCACGTCCTCTCAGCCCAGCAGGGCAGGTGCGCTGGCTGCCACAAGTGCCAGGGTGACACTTGGTGGCCTGTGGAGAATGGAGGGGATGCCCGAGGTGGGGCTTCAGATGAACGTGTGAACTGGCAGAACCTGGCAGGGAAAGTAGGTGGGCCAGCTGGGAAGCTGGGGGGTGGTCAGTGCAGGGACAGTCTGGGCTTTTCTGACCTGCCAGCAGAGGGCACCCTGCTGAGTCCACTTCTGAGCTGGGCATAGGGTGCCCTCTGCTGGTGGTGATTAGAAGCTCGGCTCCTTTGTGTGGAGAAAGGTTCGCAGTCTTATCACACTCCTCCCAACACCCAGACTACCACTCACGAAAGTTCCCTTGGTCCCGCCTCCTAGCTTGGAAGACCCTCTGCTTGTATCGGCCTAGGAGGCATCCGTCCATTCACCCTTTGGGGACCTACCTCAGTGTCCCTGAACCCTTCCCAGACCTGCCCCGCAAAGAGGACCCAGCCGCCAGGCCTGCCCAGGGTCTCCGGCGCTGCAGGGAGGTTTCTCGGGGTGCACACACTTCTTTACTTCCCGTGGGCTCCAGTGCCAGGTGTGCCATGTGCCTGTGGCAGGCGGGTGAGTGTGAGTGGCGATAAGTCACAGACTTGGCACACGGGCAGCCTTCCTGCCCTTCCACTCTTGGTCTTGTAGGCACCAGCGCCTCCCATGTTAGCCATCAGCTCTCCCAAGCCAGGGGCCATTGTGAGCCATCCTCTGTGTGACAGTGACGTATGGCCTTAGCGCCCAGGAATGTTGGGGGGGCCTGCCCAGGCTACTCCTGCTTCTGGGGGTCTCTGCTGCATGCGTAGCAGAGCCAGGGGCATGGACCTGCCTGGGGCACCAGTGGTCGGGAACAGGCACCTCCTGCTGAGGGCAAGTTACGGGGCTTTGTCCATTGTGGCGTGCTTGCAGACCGGCTGGGCCCTTCCCCCGCCATGACAGCAAGAGGCTGGAGTTGCCCTCTGTGGGGACAGGGCAGGGGTCTTTCCTGAGGCCTGGTGGGCCAGGTGCCCACTAAGCACCTGATTTCTCAGCCCGGGTTTGTGGGAACCTTAGGGCAGAACCTGCGTGTGGCCGCTCGCTTGCTCGCTCAGTATGCTACCTGGGCTGGGTGGTGGGGCTTCCTGAGGCTCAGGTTTCTCATCTGCAAAGGGGGCGTGAGGTCCTGCCCACAGGTCTGTTGGGGCCACATCCCACGGTCAGACCATGTGCTCACACGGCACACCTGGCATGTGCGTGGGGAGGGCGGCCACGTCGGCCTGTCTCTGTGTCCTCCGCCCAGCAGAGCGCTGACCCAGCTGAGGTGCTGGGCACCATCTTGGGTGAATTACTGATTTGCCTTGGTGTGCCCAGGGAGCAACCCCAAGGGCGCGTGAGCAGCGGGATCACCCCTTGTCCTTCAGGTGAATTACTGAGTGCAGAGGCGCGGGGCTTGTAGGGGCTGGTGTCTCTGGTCCCCTGCTCATTCAAGGTCTGGTGAGCCAGGGCATGTGTCTTCAGGGGCAGCTAGGTAACCCGAGCTGCCCACCTCAGGCTGCAGGTGTCCAGATGGGCATCAGAGGTATAACCCCCACGTGAGCCCCTGCCCATCAGTGGGCACTAACTTCAGGAGGACTGGAGTGTGGGCCCCCCACAGCCTCCTGGTGCCCTCAGAACCAGACCTTGCCCTTGGGCTGACCACCTTGGTCACCTGCCTCCTCCCCTCTCAGCAGGCTGCCCTATCTTTGCCCACGTGCCAGGCTCTTCTCACTGTGAGGCCTGGGCTGTGACAGACCTCTGCGGGAATGTCCCCTCCTTCACGGGGCTGGCCTCTTGCCCGTTCTTGGTCTCCAGTGGCTGTCCCGGAGAGGCATAGGCTACTCTGCTTAGAGGGGTTCTCTTGCCATAATTTCAGGGCAGATTCATGACTTGGCTGTAATGCGCCTCCATCAGCCCCCAGGCCAATGGCCGTCACCCCATCCACTCGCCCTCTGTTGCAGGCCAAGCGCCCAGGAGGGGCTTGGAAACTATTAAGCAAAGAAGAACTCACGTGTCGCGTGTGTTCTCGGGACTATGAGCAGGAGAGAACACTCTGGAAAGTGGGGGGGGGGGTGTAAGGTCGGGGGGCGGGAGTGAAGGCTGCCGCCCTGACCTGAGCCTCGCCCCGCCCCCGCAGCACAGGCAGCTGCTGAAGGACAGCTTCATGGTGGAGCTGGTGGAGGGAGCCCGCAAGCTGCGCCACGTCTTCCTCTTCACCGACCTGCTCCTGTGCACCAAGCTCAAGAAGCAGAGCGGAGGGTGAGTGCGCAGCGCGTGCCCCGCCAGGAGGGGGGGCCTCCGGGGACGTGCGGTTGATTTCGAGTATGGGGAGAACCTGGGGGTTTTTTCTTTCACCATGAGCCTGAAGGGGATAGTCACTGTGTGGGCAGGCGCTCTCTTTAAGCTACGTTCTGTGTCCACCCGGATGCAGTGCCAGGCCTAGGGACCAGGGTCACCATTAACGATCTGGAGACATTCTGAGTCAGGGTCAGGGACCAGGCTGTGGACTCCTACAGTGAAAGGGGAGCCTGGCTGTGACTTCAGGTACTATTAGGAGACTGTCACATCAGGACCCGGGAAGCGTGAGTGACAGGTCAGGGGGCTGCAGGATGTGGTGCAGGCTGGCAGGTGGGGGGTTGGGGGGTGGCTGCCCCTCTCCTGCTCTTGGCAGACGTTGCTAGATGATTGCTGCACTTTGTCTCCCCAAACCTGGTGATAGTTTCTAAATTATTCTCAACCTAGGCCTCCAGAAGCCCCTACTACCTCCCTAGGGATCAGACACCCAGCTTGCAGAGGCTGGAAGGGAGGAAGGAAGGTCGCATTGGGAAGGGCCGGAGCCAGGCCCCTGCCGTTGCTGTGCTGAGTGGGTTTAATCACTCAGCTCGGAAGAGCCTCGGTGTTCCCAGGTGTCAAGGCTTGCACCGGACAGATCTGCAGCCCCTCCAAGTCCGTGGCTCTGGGGGCATCTGGGGTCCTGTCCCGATTGTCATTGGGTGGCCATAATGGACTCCCACGGCACAGAGCCTTAGCTGCCACCATCAGCAAGGATGAGGTGAATCACGGCTTATCAGACCCTCTGGGGCCTGAGTCGCATACACTCATTTCCAGGAGTCTCTGAGTCTGGCCCACTGGTGTCTGCCAGTGGCCTTGTGCCATCCTGTCGCATGGCCCACAGGTGGGTTTTCAGGTCGGGTACACTGTGCACGGCCACAGACATGGGGTTCTCCGGCTTTTGAAAACAGCGATGTTAGCCCTGGCTGGTGTGGCTCAGTGGATTGAGTGCCAGTCTGCGAACCAAAGGGTCGCGGGTTTAATTTCCTGTCAGGGCACAAGCCTGGGTTGTGGGCCAGGTCCCCGGTAAAGGGATACGCAAGAGGTAACCATACATTGATGTTTTTGCCTCTCTTACTCCCTCCCTTCCTCTCTATAAAATAAATAAATAAATGCTTAAAAAAAAACGGTGATGTTAGCAAAGGAAGATGGTCAGCGTGGTAACATGTTCCTTCCCTCACCCAGCAAAACCCAGCAGTATGACTGCAAATGGTACATCCCACTCATGGATCTCAGCTTCCAGACGGTGGACGAGTCCGAGGCTGCACCCAGCATCCCCCTGGTGCTGGACGAGGAGCTGGATGCCATGAAGATCAAGATCTCCCAGATCAAGAGTGACATCCAGAGAGAGAAGGTGGGGAGGGAGGCGGCTCTGCAGCTGGTGTGGGCAGCAGCCCACAGGCCCTGGGCAAGCTCTGCTGGGCGTCCGACCCTGCTTCTGGTGTCTGGGAGCTGCTGGACATCCCTGCCAGGCTTGGAGCCACCCAGGACGTGGGGTGGGGGAAGTACCCACCTACCATAATAGGGAGGTCGTCCCGAGTGGGGGGCAGCCCCTCCAGCTGTCCTGGACTGCCCCAGGCACACCCCTGGTTGTTTCTGGAGGGGTTTAGAAACAACCCCTCTGAGGGCCGAGCATCGGGGAAGCGGGGACGGGCCCTGGATGGAAATGTGACTGCAACCTCTCCCCACAGAGAGCAAACAAGGGCAGCAAGGCCATAGAGAGGCTGAAAAAGAAGCTGTCGGAGCAGGAGTCGCTGCTCCTGCTCATGTCTCCCAGCATGGCCTTCCGGGTTCACAACCGCAACGGCAAGGTCAGTGCCCACTGCGGTCTCTCTCTGCGGGCCAGCCCCCGTGCCGCTCCCCACGCAGACCCTCCTGGCTCCTGGCTCCCATGCCTCAGGATACCCCGCAGTGTTGTGGTCAGGACCCACCTGCCCAGCCCTGTGGCAGCTGTGGCCCCGGCTCCCACGTGGCTTTCGCCACAGCAGCCCTTTCCCCCGGAGAGCCTTCCTGCACCAAGAGAGGCCTGTCCCACCTGGCACACACAGGCACGCGGACCCCTCTGACCAGGGCTTTAGGCCTCAGCCCCCGGTTGACTAGCAGCTGGCTCACCCCCACAGCTTACAGGTGGGGATGGGTCTCCAGGGAGTCTGAATAGGGTGGGGGGCCGTGCACACTTGTTCAGACCCCGCTCTTGGTAGGAGGATGCCATCTGGGAACTTGGGCCAGGTGGCACCTTTTCTCCTGAGCCTGGCTCCTGCCGCCATCTGTAGCCTAGGCCTCTCCCATGAACAGGTGACCGGGCACCACGTCACCTGACAGTGTGCAGCTGGGCTCTGCGGGAGCCTTGTCTCTGAGTCTCGGCACAGGGCATGTGGGCTGCATGCAGGTCGTCAGGGCAGCATCCGCCCTCCCCTCTGCAGGTCTGCACATGGCGACCTCCTCACAGCCCTGGGTTAGGACGTGTCCCGCCCCGACCCAGGCGGTCCAGATGGGCTGTGCCACAGGGCAGTTGTGGCCCAGAGCCTGGCTGGCACAAAGGGCGGAGATTGCCGGAAGCGATGCCTTGTGCTGTGAGCACACCTGGCCCCTGGGCCCCGCCAGCCAGAGGCACAGCAGCGCGCAGGCCTTGGCAGGGTGTGCCACCCGTGGTAGGGACAGGGAACAGCGCCCGGGCGTGCTGGGTGCCGGCTTCTCGGGCAGAGATGACTGGGGTGTGTTTGCCTGGTCCCCAGAGTTACACTTTCCTGATCTCATCCGACTACGAGCGCGCCGAGTGGAGAGAGAACATCCGGGAACAGCAGAAGAAATGTGAGTGGCCTGTGCGTGGCGACGGCTTGTAGTTGGGAACCCGGGGGCCGCACGGGCACCACACCCTGTGGTCTCAGAGCTCAGTTCCCCCTGAGCAGCGACTCTCTCATCCAAATGAGCTGCTAGGTGGAGTTCCAACTGAGAAAATAAATTGGAGAGAAACCGTCCTGACAGGGCCCCCTGCCTTCTGTGCTTCCCCCCATGCTGGGCCTCCCCTAAATCCCCTGCGCACCCCACACCTGTCCTCTGACCTTTCCAGGAGCCTCTCCCCATCTGCCAGGCTTTCCTTGGATTCCCCCTGTTGCCTCCCAGACCTCCCCGCCCCAATCCCTACCTGCCTTCGGGGCCCCGTGCCCCTCAGCTGCCTTCCCTTGGGCCTGACACACGGCGCACTGGCCTCGTCGGCGCCCCCGCCCCCCCCAACCTTCTCCACACTCCACCACCACCTCGTCGGCCTGGGCTCCCCCGGTGCTTCCACCCTGGCCTTCCTCCCGAGGCTTCCCCACACCCTGGCAGCTGATGCCAAAGGGGCCACACTGTGCTGGCCACAGTCACCTTTCCAAGTGGCCAGCACTTGGCTATTCTCAGGACAGGACATGCACTCTCCTCTGGGGCGGCCCCTCCTCTGGGGGCTTCCCTCTGTTAACAGGGTTTTCCTTCTGAGCTCGGAGCTTCCCCAGTCCTGCCTGGCAGCGTTCAGTGTGGGAAGGCAGACCCTACCCCAGGTCCTAAGGCTGCAGCTGCAGGGAGGTCTCCTCCACCCTCCAGGCATGTGATTCGGGATTCCTGAGCCATCCTTGCTAAAAGGTCCTCAGGTACTCCCCATATGTCACTGCCCCTGAGCGGCTACAATGAGCCAGATCCCAGGTGGCTTGGCCCTGTCTACAGCCGCAGGCCGTCTCGGTTCACCTGCTGTACGCAGACCGCACACAGGCTCTGCCCTGAGCTCTCGTCCCCCCAGGCTTGGCATTGGTGCCTGTGCTGGGTCCTGCATCCAGGGAGGGGGCGCCCCTGGCAGCTCTGGTGGCCGGTGCCCTGCTGTGCCCCAGTGTCCCAGGGTTTCCTGTTATAACTAGGGACCTAAATCTCTGGCAGTGTGGCAGTGTCCGTTCCCTGCTCGGTGTTATACCAGAATTAATGCTTTTTCCCTTACCTAGAGAAGAGATGGGGACCTGCATTCGCAAAGTAGGGGACGGAGCTGTGCCAGTTGCCTACCTGGGGAGACCCCACGGGAAGCTGCTGCAGGTCCCCATCTCCGAAATGCCCCGTGGCTGTGCCGAGGTGGCAGGCCGGCTGCTGTGTTCGTCAGGGCTGTGCTAGGATTTCTCCTGCCCTCTGCACCCAGCCTGGGCCCTCTGGGGCCTTACTTCGCTCTGTCACTTATCAGCTCCTTCCCTGGGGGCCGATCACCCCGCTTGTCCTGCCCCTCACCAGCGTGTGCTGGCGGGGGGGGGTGGCGGCATCAGTCCCTGGGTGTCCTGAAAGGGCCGAGAACCTGTGCCAATGGTCTTCCACCCTCCCAGGTTTCAAAAGCTTCTCCCTGACGTCCGTGGAGCTGCAGATGCTGACCAACTCGTGCGTCAAACTTCAGACGGTCCACAGCATTCCGCTGACCATCAACAAAGAAGGTGGGCCGCCCAAGGGCTGCTGTCCCTTTCTGCTGTTAGTCTGTCCTCGGGACCATGGGTTTCCATGCGGAAGGAATGTGTGTGCTGCCTGGGGTGCACTGGCCTCTCCCCAGGCAGCCACTGCTGGGCGACTGAGGAGACCGGTGACCTCCCTCTTCCCAAGGCATCTCAGGCTGCTCGTGCTCTAGGGCTGGGCCCTGTCCCCTGGGCTGCCCCCTGCCCCCCAGCCAGTGGCTTCCTGCCACGCCCTTGCATTTTGCATTTTGCATTCACTGTCCCACACACTGGTGTACACTCGGCGACGCACACAGGTGTGTGCCTGTGCACATGTGTGCACACCCCCCATCCACTTCACACGCTGCCCCGACCCCTCTCCTGTCCTTATTACATTTCATCTTCGTCACTGGTCTGCCTGTGTTGTAAACACAACCAGATCTCAAGGTCCCCAAGACAGAGGCCACGGGGCATGTTTCTGGTCAGTGACATCGCCTCACCCTGTGCTGGGCAAACGGCAGCCACGTCGCGCCCCCTTGAGAGCTGACTGTGAAGCAGAGCCGGCCACCTGCCTGCCTCTCGGGAGGCCCGACACTCACCTCTCTCATCCTTTGCACAGATGATGAATCCCCGGGGCTCTATGGGTTCCTGAATGTTATCGTCCACTCTGCCACCGGCTTTAAGCAGAGTTCAAGTAAGTAGCTGGTTTGGGGAGGAAAGCTGCGGGGCCCTGAGCCAGGGGGTGTGGGGAACTGGGGAAGTAGCTCAAATTACCATCAGGCGTCTCTGACTCCTGATGGCTGGACATGCTTGTGCTGGGTGTGGAGTTCTTTTCCTGCAGTGGCCCCTGCCCTTTCCCATACTTGCTTCTGGTCCTGTCAGCTGGTGCGCTGACCCCTGCAGGTGAGTCTTGTCACTGCAGGGCTGGAGTTTGCTACAGACAGAAAATGCAGTGAGGCTCCAAACCAGGGATGTGGTGGTCAGTGGCGCCTTGGTCCTGATCAGCAGAGTAGATTTGGCTGCTCTGGGTCGATACCCTTTCCAACCTCCTGTCCTGGCGTGTGGGGGGCAGGGCGGGAGGAGGCTCTCCCAGCTGCTTAAGCTGTCTGAGCATGGAGGGCTGGTCGCTTTTCAGTCCCAGTTCAGCACACACCGCACCTCCCAGCCCGGTGCCTCCACGCAAGCTCTCAGAAGCCCTTGCAGGGGGACAGGGGGTGGACACCTTCCTGCTGACCTCTCCCACTATCGCTACAAAACAGCCACAGAACAGGCGATATTGAATAACATACTTACGTTAAGGGACTTGTATCCAGAATGCGTAGAGACCTGTTACAAATCAATACTGAAGAGACAACCTAGTTGAAAAAATGGACGAAAGATGTGCGTAGACACTTCACTACAGAAATACAAACAGCTGATAGGCATGTGCAGAGATGCTCCTTGGCTTCAGGGAAATGTGGGCTGAAATCACGGTGAGCTGCCCCTTCATACCCGCTGGGACAGTGGTCATCAGAAAGATGAGCAGTGTTGGCAGGACGTGGGAAAATGGGACCCCTCAGGCCTTGCTGGGGGCGTGCAAAATGGTTCCACCACCCTGGAAAACGGTTTCACAGTTTCGAAAAGGTCGCCATGGTCCAGCAGCCCCACCCCTGAGAAAGGAAAGCCAGTCCACAGAGAGACAGACGTGAACGGTGAAACGCACGGTGCATCCGGGTGTGCAACGCTGCTCACTTGGCAGTAAAAGGGAATGAACTGTCGACACGGGCAAGGACGTGCATGAACCTAAAAAAAAAAATTAGGCTGAATGAGAGATGCCAGATGCAAAAGATGATATGTTATATCGCTGTGTGTGTACGAAGTTTCTAGAAAAGGCAAAATATGGAAACGGTGGAGATCCGGGACTCAGGGCGGGAGGGGGGATTGATGGCACGTGACCCCGGGGACTTTGGGGGGCGGTGGGGCTTTAGCTTTTGGCACCAGTGTTTAAATTTACTAAGCATCCTCAAACTGTCTACACGTGCAGGGTGGACTGCATGGTATGCAAGTTACACTTCTGTCAAGCTGCTCACTGTTTTCCTGGGCATCTCTCAGGCTGCCCCCTGCATGCTGGTGTGTCCTGGGGTCCCATCGGGCCTGCCTCCCTCCCTACACAAACTCCCTTCTTCCTGCCCCCAGGGACCCTTCCATCAGCAATGCCGCCGACACCCGAAACTGCCTTTCCATCCCCACGTCTGTCTCCCAGCCTCCCTCTGTCTCCTCAATGCCGCACATCGTGAACTCCACATCCCCAGACTGAACCAATGACTTGTCCCTAATTCCTGCCCCAGTGAGAGGCGCCAAACCTATGTCATGTGACCGGGCCGGAAACCACCCACCATCCTCTTCACTGGTCGTATCAGTGAGATGCCATCTCTGGCCACCTGCCACGCCCTTCATCCGGCCCTCAGCAAGGGCCCCCTCCCTGGTCGCCAGCACCATGCCTTGCACCCAGTCTCTCCCTCTGCACCCCATGACTCTCCCGGCACATGCTGCTTTCGGTGCCCAGCACTGGCCTGCAGTGCCCTGGGCCCCAGTTTCCCTGGTAAAACCGGAAGTGGGGTCTATGGAGGTCACAGGCACTTCCCAGCCCTGTGTCCCCCTGGGGGTGATGGCACGTGCCCCCTCTACCCCGCCCACCAGCATGGGGCCCTGCTCACCCAGGGGCTTCAGTCAGGCTTTGCTGAGCGACCTATGACCCAGTGCTCTTGAGAGGTGCCGGTTCCCAGCTGCCCCCAAGGGGCGGGGTCCTCAAGTAGGGGCCTGCTCTGGTTTGGTGTTTTATTTTAAAAAGAAAACCAAGACCACTGTTCTCTGATTTCAAAAATAACGCCTGCCCGTAAAGAAAAGTCCGGCGGTACGGAGCAGCGCGGTCACCCTCTGGTGTCGCCCCCTGCAGATCTGTACTGCACGCTGGAGGTGGACTCCTTCGGCTACTTCGTGAATAAAGCCAAGACTCGAGTCTACAGGGACACGACAGAGCCCAACTGGAACGAGGTGAGAGCGCCTTGGCTGTGGTTCTGGGAGGCTGAGACGTCTTGGCTGAGTCTAAACCCCGGGCCCTCCACCGGCTTCCCCTGAAGGCAGCGCTGCCAGCATTACGGGAACCTCTTGGGGGAGGGTGACTTGTCCAGTAGATTTTATCTTCAGCTTCCTGAGAATTTTACCCTCCCTCCTCCATCACAAAGAAATGACCTGTTTTGCTAGAGGAGTGTTTGGGAAAAGAATTTACAAGGGCCTCTTGTCCTGCCTTTGTTAATGCTTAGTGTTTACTCGTAAGTTTCCATCACATTTTCCTCTGAAGTTGGAGTGAGCCCTCTGTGACCCTCCGGTTTTTTTCTGGAAGCCTGGGGCTCTGCCCTGGGGGCTGTGGTAGAGACCTGGGAGGAAGGGTCCTCTTTGCTTGTCCCAGATATTGGGTGTGTGGGCTTTTTTCCTCCACCTCGGAGAGCCGTGTGTGGCCCAGTTACCCAGCTGGCTTGCCTTGAGCCTTTGGGAGTAAAGGGTGATGGCAGAGCAGCGGGTCTTGATGGCATCCCCGAATCCTTGAGAGGTGCCATTTCCCGGCCTCAAGAGCAGCTGTGGCCCTCGGGGCCCCGTGCTTTAGGATGTGGTGGAGGCAGCCAGCTGCAGACAGCTGCCACCCACCCACCTGCTCCCCTGCGGAGGAGGAAGCCAAGACCCCTGCGCTGCCTGATCCCGGATGGGTCCCGTGGCCGGTGGGTGGTAGGGCCAGAACCCAGGTCTCATTCCTCAGCATCGACTCTGTGATCGTTAGACATGCTGCCTCACTGGGGCCAGGGTACAAAAAGCTGATAGAATTACCCAATCGTTACAGCTCTGGGTGTCCCTGCAGAAAGGGCTGTGCGGCTGCTGTGATGAGGGAATAGAGGGATAGAGCCAGGTGGATCCATCACAGAAAGCTTCGCAGAGAGTGAGAGGGTCGCAACCCAGCAGGCAGCGAGGTGCAGGGTTCCAGACATGACACAGGGAGTTCAGGTGCAAGCAAGTGGGGGGGTTGAGTGACTGAGGCACGAGGGTCCCAGGGTCCCGCAGCAGCAGGTCACCTGGCGACTACTGGGCCTGCAGCTGCTTCCAGGGTCGCACCTGTTTCCGGCATAGGCTCCCCTACCCCCCACCCCAGTTCCAGCTTGGAAATACCTGCTTTCTTTTCCCCTCACTCTTCTCTGCTTCCCCACCAAGAACCCGTGCCCATGAGAGCGTTGCCGTGCAACGCAGAGCTGGCCGGAGCTGTGTGGGCTGACGGGGGAGAGAGTTAGCAGTGCAGCCGCCCGACAGCGACCGGGCAACTGCGGGCGAGGTTCTTCCCTCTTAAGTCCCTCTCTCCCCTGTGTCGCCTCCTGGGTCCGTTGTTTTCCCTTTCAAGTGTAGAAAGGGCAGGTTTGCGTTTACAAAACAACAGAGCAAAACGCACAGATTTTCGTGTCCCTCTGCACCCCCCCGCACGTGTGCGCAGTCTCCCCCTCTATCCACGCACCGCACCGGAGTGGGGCCTGTACGAGAATCGGCGAACCTGTACCGATACATCGTCCTCTCCCAAAGCCCCTACACAGAGAGTCTGCGTTGGCAGCCAGCCCCCTGTGCTGATACAGGCCGTGTGGGGACCGCCTGCCCTGTGAGATGCTGGGTGAAGGAGTCCGGGTTAGGGTTGAGAGTCCTTTGGAGCTTGTAGAAACATCTAGACAGGGTCACAGTGTGAGGCTCACAGAGATGTAGCTTCTGAGGGTCTGCATCCCAGGACGGAAGTGAGGAAGTCTCGAGGCCCTGGTCCTCCTGGGGCCGCAAGGAAGCTGTCTGCTGAGGAGCTGCCCTTCGGAGGGCCCCCTCGGCCTGTATCCCCGACTGCCTCACCCCTGCACCTGTCTGCTAACAGGGGACTTTCCTTCTTTCTTGGAGCTGCAGGAGTTTGAGATCGAGTTGGAAGGCTCCCAGACCCTGAGGATCCTATGCTACGAGAAATGTTACAACAAAACCAAGATCGCTAAGGAGGACGGCGAGAACACGGACAGGATCATGGGGAAGGGCCAGGTCCAGGTGAGGCCGCCACCCACCTCTGCCCACGTCTGTCTCTTGAGCATCTCCTAGGCCCCATCCTGTCCCCAAGCGAATTTCGGTTAAACTTGTATTTCCAGCTGAGCCTCAGTTCCTCCAGGCAAACGGTGAGGTCGTGCCCTGGCCCGTAGTTGGCAGACAGGAGGCCAGCACTTCTGGGAAAAGCACAAAAATGTCAGTCCACCCGGCCTGACGCCCCTCTTTGGCTTCTAGACCCAGGTTCCAGGGGCTGCTGCAGTGCGGGCACAGAGCTGGCGTAGAAGCCCCCTGGTTGGCGAAGAATAAGTGTCCTTATGCAACCGGCGAGGGGTCCCCAGTCCTCAGGGAGAATTATCCAGCCCTCAGGCCTTCAGAAGTTTACCCAGGCCCTGGAGGCCCACTATCAGCTCTCCCACTTCTCGGCAGGCAGGAGCTACGCCACCCGCTGTGTTTCTTTGTAGCCTTGCCTGCTCAGTATTGCTTCCCGTGGGGGAAGGCCCTGGTCTGTTCTTCCTTACAAGGGATCTTACCAGACCCAGCTGAGCAGGTTCTCCCGGTCCTGCCCTGGAGGTGGGCACTGATGCTCCCCACTCCCCGGTACCCTCGGACCCTGGGGTGAGGCCTCCAGGGGGAGAGGGTGGAGCCTGCCAGGTGCTGGTGGGAGGACAGGTCTCTCCAAGCAGCGCCACCTCCCACTCATGGGGCAAGAAGTAGAAGACCGTCAGTGGTGAAATGCTGGGCAGCAGGAGTGATGGAGTGAGAGTGTGACTTGTCCCTGAGTAATTTGTCGTCTGGCTGGGCACACACACTCATCAGTCAGGCCCGCAAGTCCTCGCCTTGCGGTGGCTCCAGACGCCACCCTGGCTCACCAGGTTCCTGGGAGCTGAATCTGCCTGTTTTCCCACTTTGGAGGCTCATTGGGGACCTCCAGCTCAGGGCCTCTGGCGATCCCTGTGCTCTGAGACCAGGCCTCAAAGCAGAAATGCCCCTCTCACCACCTGTTCTTGGCCTTGGCTGACCCCACGGACGGGACCCGGGGTGAGGACCGGGCCGGGGTGCTGCTCCAGGGGGTGTGCTAGGGTTTGGGCCCGTGGCGGGGAGCAGTGCAGCAGCTCTGCCCCAAGCAGGGCAAGCAGGGCTCTCAGCCCCTCTCTCAGGTGGGGATGGTCCACCAATGCCAGCTCCTGGTCCACAGCCGCTCACGCAATGTCCTGGAACCTGCCTGTGGCTTAGATCTCAGGTGAGGAGGGGATGGCTCCTCCTTCCCCGTCAGCCGCAAGTTTCCTCAAGCCGTTCGGAGGGTCTTAGGGGAACAGAAATGCAAGGCAGGGTTTATCAGTCACCCCATTTCTGGGGTCCTGATCGGGGATCTGTGACCAGCCAGGTCCCTCCCTCCTTCAGGGTTGTCCGTGTGAGGTTGGTGTGGGCCCCACCCTGACAGAGGGGGCATTGTGGGGGGGGGGCCCTCACTCGCGTGATGTGGATAATTCCCACTTCACAGCTCATGTGCGTTGACTCCCCACAGTACCCTTGAGATCCAGCCCCGTATTTCCACGTAGATCTTGGCTCTACAGGGAATCCTATGGAGTGAGCGGAATCCCCAGAGTTCTGCTCTTGATGGACGCCAAGGCAGTCTCCAGATTGTGCTGTTCCGTGAGCATCCTGGGGCTGGGCTCCTTAGAGAGCCGACATGTTTTCACACCCACTAGGTGACAGTGACAGTGACGGTCACAGCTTGGTCCTTTGAGTCTTCCCTCTCTGCCATACTACTCGACAACAACTGTTCTCCTCCCACCGCCCTTCCCATCTTTGCATCTGCCTGCAGCCTGGGCACCCCTCACCCATACCCGGCTACAGTGAGCCAAGGGCGCCCACAGGCTGGGTACCCGGCTCCTGTTTTCAGCTCAGGTTCCAATAACCTTTGACTTGAATCATTAGAAATCTTCACCACTAGCGTCCTGGGGATGTCAGGGTTTGAACCGGGGCCTCTGAGGATTGTCCCTGGTTAGTGGAGATCCCAGTGGAAGAGAGAAAAGAGCTCATACTCTTTTTCCTCCTGTGTTGAAATCAACCCCTCTTTGGGAAGCCTGTGCCGTGACATAAACAGAACATTCCTTTATGCACAGCCCACACTCTCTGACAGTCGGGGGCCCCAGGCACGTCCCAGGGAAGGAGAAAGCGGTGAGGATGGGGAGGGCCAGCAAGAGGCATCTCTCCGAGTCCCCGGTTGCTCTGTGCACCCTCCTGCCACCTGACCCCAGCCTGGGTTTCCCCATCGGTGTTCGGTGAGGGGCACTGTCCCGCTGTCCCTTCTAGGAGGACCCCCATGACCCGGACGTGAGACAGCAAGGGGGTGGAGGACATGGGCTCTGTTAAAAACAAAAATTGTGACACTTGTTGCAGCAACAAGACAGACTTTTTTCTAAAAATAGGCTTTATTTTATTTATCACCAGCAGTCCATTTGTAGAATATTCTCGTCACCCCAAAGTGATGTCCTCATTCCTGTCTACGGTCACTTCCCATCCTGCCCCCGACCCAGGGACCAGCAAGATGGGTGCTGGGAGGCACTGAGGTGGGATTTTGCTGCAGGGGAGAGGGGCGGGGCTCAGCTCCAGATGTGACAAGGGAGAGTGAGGATTTCCAGCTAAGGAGCAGGGTGAGGGGGTGTCCGTGGGTGGAAGTCAGAGAAAACTTCAGGGGTGGGGGGGATTCTCATCAAAGGCAGGCCAGGGGAGATCAGACATCACCTGGGGTTGGTGGGGTAAGAAATTTGGTCAGTCGACAGGGGTGATAAGATATCAGGGGTGGGGGATTCTGGCCCAACAGACGTAGCAGGATTCTTGCTAAAACCGAGCCCTTGAGGATATGCCCAAGGATGAACGCTAGTTGGGAAACAGAGCTCAGAGTAGCCTGGCTAGAGTTTGGTCGAGGAGAGACTCAGCTCCCGAGCCCCACCTCCTGTGACATCGGGCGAGTCATCGTTCCGCCTGTCCAAACTTGTGTCCTTATCTGTAAATTAAGGTGGGGACCTTGGGGGTCAGAGCCGCCGTCATCACTGTTTGTAGCCATTGTTAGCAGAGAAGGCAGGCTCGCGGCTTCAGCGGGAGGGCAGAGTGGGAAGTCTGGCCCCTGAGCCATCGTTAGCCACGGAAGGGGATGTTTGTGACTCATGCGTAGGAGGCTGGCTTGGCTGCTGGAGACCTGGGCTCCCAGCGCTTACGAGTGAAGCTGGGTTCCCCAGGAGGAAGGAGGAAGGAAGGGAGGAGGAGGAGCGGCGACGGCGCCCTGCCACCCCAGCCAGGCAGTCCCTGCTCCCCCCAGCCCCGTGGATGCGGATGCTTTTTTGTGTGGGTCCCCTGAGCGGGGACGTCCAGGACTCCTGGGACCCCACCCTCCTGAGACCAGGCTTTTCCCAGTGACTTCCAGCATCTTCCTAGAGTGCCATGGGGCGGGGGCATGGCCTGTGTCCCCCCAGGTGCTCCCTGTCCCCCGTATGCACTTTGACTCATAAGTTGAGTGGAAAGCTCCTGTGAGGTGGGGAAGGCGCAGCATCCAAGGCGGACCGGGGAGAAGTCCAGGCCGTGCCGGGTGGGAAGAGGCAGGGCAGGCCCCGAGGGGCCCCTCCAGGGGGCCCTGGGATGGAATCACATCTCTAGCGAAAGTGCTGACATGCATGTCTGGGTAGGAGGTATTGCAATCATTTGGGGAGCCGGGTCCCAAACTCCAGGGAGCTGGGTCAGTGTGGTCTTACTGCCCTACCTGGTGTGGATGGGCCGAGGAGCCAGGAACCCCCAGCCTGAGTCTTGGGTTCCCACTCGTGCTCCTCCGGTGGCCATCCTGAGTGAGTTGCCAGGTCCCCACCTCCCCGCCACCCCACAAAAGATACAGGATCCATCAGAGGAGGGTGGAGGGCTCCCCCACCCGAACCCCAGACAGGTGAGCTGGTACGTTCGGAGCATTAGGCCCCGGGCCAGGAAGGCAGAAGGACACAGCCCTGGGGGGCCGACTACCCGATAGAAAGTCTCAGACTCCCAGATTCACACCCTCGAGTGCGGACAGGTGCAGAAGGGCTGACAAGGGTCCTTCCCCTCTGGGCCAGTGCTGAGCCCCTTGAGCCTTCTGAGCAAGCAAGGCCACCCCAGGCCATCCTCCAACACCAAGAGGCCACTATGCCACCCTCATGAGCAAGGGGGTACCAGGGACCCCAAGAACAAGAAGGTGCCTGCCCCCAGGCTGCGCAGTCTGCAGCCAAGAGGTTTGGGGAGGGAGGCTGCTGCCGATGTACAGAGAGCTGGAGCGGGGCCCGCCCGGGTGGCTGGGTGGGCGGGTGGAGCGATTCTTTGGGGAGAGTCCCGACAGAGAAGCCTTCACAGTTGGGGTCCCTGAGCCTGGGTGTCAGGGGAAAGATTTTCCCGGATTGAGATGTCAGCATCCTGCGCTCCAAGACCAGCAAAGGCCTGGGATCCGCTGATGTGCACAGGTCTCGGTGCGGCTGGAGGCTGTCGGAAGGGGCCAGGTGGTAGCCTGTCTGGGTGCTGCTGGGGCAGGATGGGGGTTGAAGTCACCACCCGAGTGATGCCCGAGTGATGCCCGGGGCCAGGGCCAGACCGGCACCCAGAGTGGTCGCCAGGGTTGGCAACGCCCGGGGCGGCTGGAGCCTTGCAGCCCTTAGGAACATCTTCCTTCGGGCTTTTCCTCCCCCTTCCCTGAGTTTTCTGTGTTGCTGAAGTGCCCCTGGCCCTGTTTCCTCTGCTCAGAGGGTGACTTGATGAAGTCCCACAGTTTTGTCTTCCCGTTTCTCCTGGTCTTTTGTGTTTCTCTCTGGGCTCAACCACTCACGTTCCAGTGCAGGCATCAGAGTTGATTCTTTCTTAATTACTACTTTTCTAATTTATTGATTTGAGAGAGAGAGAGAAACATGGATTTGTTGTTCCACTTACTTATGCATTCACTGGTTGATTCTTGTGTGTGGCCTGACCAGGGATCGAACCCGCAACCTTGGTGTATCAGGACAACACTCTAACCAACCAGGCTACCCAGCCAGGGTTTAGTTGATTTCTTAAAAAATATTTTATATAAGTCTCCGGTGAGATTGGGGCCTGGGGTCTCTGGTTTGACCCTTGCTTTATTCGAAGCGGGTACTCAGTCTGAAGGCAGTTTTCAAACCCCTCTGCCAGCCTGGGCTACCTGGCTGGGTATGGGCCAGCAGCTCCCACAGAGCCCCTTCTGGGGTCCCTGGCACCCCCACGCCAGCCCTCCTCACCAAGTTCTGAGGTCTGCTTGCTCATGGGCATCTCCCCATCTGACTGCCAGCTCCATGGCACTCGTGACCCGAGAGCCCACTAAAGCGCTGTGTGGGTGTGGAGATGCCACCAAGACACACGTGGCTGTTCACGCAGAGTGGGCCACGGCAGCCCCAGACCGGGAAGACCTGAAGCGTCCGCCAGCCGGTGCACAGATAAACAAAATACAGCACGGCCGTACAGCGGAATGTTACGCAGCCATAAAAAGGAAAGACAATTCTGATACCTGCTACAACGTGGATAACCCTAAGAGCATTGTCGTAAGTGATGAGCCAGACACAAAGCAACAAGGACTGTGATTCCACCGATTCCAGGTTCCCAGAGAAGGCAAACTCCTCGAGACAGACAGGGGAACAGGGGTTGGCAGGGCCGGGGGGAGGGTGGGACAGGGAGCGATTGCTCAGTGGGCGCAGAGCCTCTGTTTGAAAGAGTTCTGGGGAGAGGTGGTCCTGACGGTCGCACAGCATTGTGGGTGTACTTGAATGCCACTGAATTACGCACTTAAAAATGGCTAAAGTGGTAAGCTTGGTGTTATGTCTGTTTTATTATTTTAAGAAGTTAAAGGTGCAGGAGTGGCCCTTGGCTGGTGTGTCTCAGTGGATTCAGTGCAGGCCTGCGAACCAAAGGGTTGCTAGTTCGATTCCCCATCAGGGCACATGCCTGGATCGCGGGCCAGGTCCCCAGTGGCAGGGGCGAGCGAGAGGCAACCACACGTTGATGTCTCTCTCCCTCTCTTTGTCCCTCCCTTTCCTTCTCTCTAAAAATAAATAATGAAGTCTTTAAAAAAGAAAGAGGTGTGGGGGTGGGCATGGAGCCCAGGCTCGGCAAGTCGCCCCATCCATGGCAGCCCCAGCCACCAGAGGGCTCGGTCGTCCCTGCTCGGGACAGGTGGTGGAAAAGCCTGCAACTCTGCCTCCCATCCCTCGGCCACCCCTCGGAGCCTCACCTACAAGAGGGCAGGTGCCTGGTTCTCAGCATCCCCCATGCCTGTAGTAACTGCTTACTGTATGCCAATATACACCTCACTGTATGTACGCTAACTGTGTCTGCATTTTATACTCTGCATGTACGTGTCTGGGCACGGAGACACCACAGCGAGTAGAACAGACAGAAGCCCTGTTCCCAGGGCTGTGGAGATACATTAGGCAGCCAGGAGATGGGGCAAGGGGATGCCTGGTTTTCAGTAGGTGGTCAGGGACAGCAGATACTGTTATAAAGGCACTGAGAGTCCTACCTGCTGTCACAAAGGACATGATAGGGTCATGTATGTCCTGTCCACGTGGCCATTCACCATGCTGGGGACCCCTCTGTGCCTGGGAAGAGGGGTACCTTCCTGGGTGCTTTGGAGGGGGGTTCAGATATCTGAGATGTGACCTGTGTCCCAGGAAAGAAACTGATGTCCCTTCTTAAACACTGAACGTGGCGGGGGCTGGGGTCTCTTGCACCAGGAGCATAAAGTGGATAATGACTGTTTTTAACAAATATTTGAGGAACATTTTAGGCTGTAAAAGTTGTGAACGCGTAAAACCGCATGAGCAAATCCTTGTTCAGAGTCCCCGGGACTGTCCTGAAGAAGCACAACCTCGCCACCGTGGAGAGGGTGGCACTGGTGACCTGGACCCCCGGCTCTGTCTTGGTCCAGCTGGGCCTTCCGTCTTCTCTCCTTCACTGACGTACCAAATGACGCATCCAGTTTTTGTAAGATTGTTTATTTTTAGAGAGAGGGAGAAGGAGAGAGAAAGCATCGATGCGAGAGAGAAACATCAGTTGGATGCCTTTAGTATGTACCCTGACCGAGGACCAAACCCACAGCCTACGCGTGTGCCCTGGCTGAGAATCGAACCCGCAGTGTCTTGCTTTGCGGGACGACGTCCAACCCACTGAGCCAGCTGGCCCACCACCCACTTGTTCCTCTGAGATCCCCACCTTACCCAACCCTGGGGACACAAGCAGAATCCAGACCATGTTTCTGAGGACCTGGGTTGAGCAGACGCCACCCACCACCCAATCCCCGTGCCCTGGTCATCACCGTGACCTTGAGACCCAGAGGGCCGCCCAGAGCACTCTCACATTTTCCCGAGACGTCCGTTTCCTTGTCCTCACTTCTCGGTCATCTGTTTTTCCCAAACCCCCACTTGTTTACTTCTCTGGTGCTTTAAATAGCCACTCGTGAGAGTTCGCCGTCCCCGTGTGCTGCTCGGGGCTGGACCCGGTGGCCTCAGCATTTCTGTCATGTTATTCTTTGTGCTGCTTCCGCTCTGCCTCGCACGCTCTGTTCTGGGGGACCCAGCCAGCCTGGGGTTGGCCTTTCCCACTGGAGCCGCCGTCCAGGGCCACTGCGAGGGGTGGGGCCCTGTGAGGAGCCTCCTGCAGCACCGTGGCCTAGGTCCCACTCTGGAGGCAAGCTCATGCCGCAGCCCCTGGGGCCTGGGGGTGGTGGATCTGGACCTCGGTGCTGGGGGTGGACAGTGCACCAAATCCCCACATCCCTGGGTCAGCTATTGGGCAGGCGTGTGGGTGTCCTCCACCCTGAGTCCGTCCAAGACAATGCATGCTGTTATTGGGGTTACTGGCTGGGGTGTTGCAGGCCCTGGGGGGTGGTCCCCAGAGCACCTCCTGCCGTGAAATGGACCGGCCAGGCAGCCATGTTACTCAGCGTTTCCAAAAGCACGCACAGGAAACCAGCCACTTGAGAAGGAAGCTTGGCTTTTCTGGGCTTTGGAGAAAATCGTGACACAACAGAGTTCCCGTAACCAATAGGCGGCTGGCGGGGCTGTGTTTTTCCACTCGGAGACAACAGAGTAGGAAACTCGGGTAATAGGAAGTTTGGCCTTGGCAAGCCAGGCTGCGGGGGCGGGGTTTCCCACGGAGCCTGGTCAAAAGGCTGCGGAGGCCTGGGGCTCCCCATGCTCCTCCCGCCCAGCCGCCCAGCCGTGCTGGCCTTGCAGACCGGCAGGACCGAGGATGCGAGAGGTGCTGTCCGCCCCCACCACCGTGCAGGGCCTTCTGCGGTGCTTCCACCGGAGCCGCTCGGCCTCTGCCGACAAGCGCCTGTGCGCGAGGGGCACCGCCCTGTGGACCCACATTCGAAACCTCCTGTGCAAGGGCAAGGTGGGCCGGGGGTGGGCTCTGGTTTCCCCGGCGGGGGGGGCTGTGTCAGGGCAGGGTCTCTGCTGCCCAGATGTCTCAGTCATCCCCTGTCCCTGTCCCTTAGCTTGTCTGCTGTGTTTGCCAGTTCTCAGTTCTTGAGGGGAAAGGGGCCCAGTGATGACCTGTCTTTGGAGGGAAAGGGAAGGGTTTCTCCTTGCCAAACTGCCTGTTGCCCTTTTTAAAACTTCCCAGCGGTGGTGTTGAGCTCTCCCTTTCCTTAGGAGCAGAGGGAGCGGCACCTGCCCCCTTCCTGGGGGCCGGGACAGGGGTGGGGGTGATGGCGCTGCAATGCACTCCCCTCACCCGCCTTACCACTCCCGTGCGGTCGAGAGCCCGAGAGCTCGGCTGGCCCCAGAGTGTGGAAGTGCCCCTGCGGAGGTTTCCCTTTCCGAGTGGTTTGTGACGGCCTGGCCCCTGTTCACAGGCCCTGCCCCTCGGTGTGGTGTCCCTGCTGCCCGGGAGCGTGGCCCCTAGGGACCAGCTGGGGCAGATGCCAAATGAGAACCTGTGACCACAGCCCCAGGAGCTGCTCTGCCACCCTTGGTTTGTCTGGGCCATCTGTCTGTACGCTCAGATCCTTAGCAGTGTGAACCAGTGGGACTTAGAGAAGGCGGAGGTGAGGGAGGCTCAGCCCCCAGGGGTACCTGCAATGAGCCTTGTGCAGAGCCGATGCACCAGGCAGGCCCAACTGCACACATCTGGGAGGCAGAGGCAGCTGGGACTTGTTTTCCAGCCACCTCACCTGCCCAACGCCCAGAAGGCCGTGACCTCTTGGGTCCCTTGTGGTGGATAAATGCGTGTTGCCCATCCTGAGCAGCGCACCCCCAGACCTGGCACTGGGCTCAGTACTGGTGTGTGTGTGTGTGTGTGTGTGTGTGTGTGTGTGTGTGTGTGTGTACTTGTGTGTACAGAGATCATGAGGTGTGGTCCCTGCTCTCAAGTGCTTGCCTTGTAGCAGCAATGACCCACCGCCCAAAGCAAAAGCAAGGATGACACCCCAAGGCCCTTTGTGAGGAGTGGCAGGTTATGTGGTATCAGACGTTGGCTCCCTTATCTGGCTTCACACCACAGTCTGCTGTGGAAGTTTCTAGTTACTCAAACCCCAGAGCCCACCCTGAGCTGCTAGTTCAACTTCGTGGGTGAAACCTGGGAAGGCATTGTTTTAGCAAGACCTCCCCGGGCGTTTATTCATCCAGCCCAGCCTGCTGGCGGGGAGCATGTGCTCGAGCCCCAGAACAAGGGAGACGGAGCCTTCATGGACAGGGTCGTGTGACCTGCCCATGCCAGCCAGGTGTCTTAGAGCAGCACAGACCGGGCCTCAGACAGTGCCCTGGGGAGCACGTACTTAGAGGGGCTGCCGAAAGCCCCCTCACCGGCTTTGTGATTGGGAGCTGGGCTCTAGCTCCTTCTGGGCCAGGCTCTCCTAGCTGCCGGACTGGCCTGGGCTGGGGGCCCCTGTGGCCAGACTGCAGCGCGCTGTGGGAAGAACAGGGGCCGGAACCTTTGGATGGCTTTGTCCCCAGGAAGTTGCTCCTGAGATGTCACTTAAAGGAACTACCCATCTCCAGCGGAGCTGTAGGTGGCACTGGTGATGGCTGGTGAGGGGAGCAGGGAGGCCCCAGTTCCCGGACTGCCAGCATGGACCTCAGCTCCCACCAGGACAGGACAGAGGAGCAGCTGTCACTGCCTCAGGCACAGGGTGATCCTGGGCCCCGGACAGCCGAGTCCTGGAGCCGAAGGTGTCTAAGGTTCCCAGGTTTCCAGCAGGTCCTCTCCTCTCTGTGGGTTCCACTCGGCCTCTGGACAGGGGTGCTGGCCGAGGTCCAGCTCTGGTTCCAGCTTAGGCGTGGCGAAGTCGCAGGCTTGGGCTGCTGCCTGGCAGGGCCTCTGCTAACCACAACTCCTTCCTTTCAGCTGGACCCCCAGGCCCTGCAGGAGAGAGACTGGCAGCGGACTGTCATCGCCATGAACGGGGTAGGTGTCCATGGGGCTCAGTTGGCACCGCCTGCCCCAGAAGGTGCGCACTGGAAGGGGAGTGAGGCTGGAGAGGGAGAGGCCCTGGGGAACAGGACTGCGGCCCCAGGGGGAGTCCCAGCGGCGCTCGGGGTGCTGTCCTCGGCCAGGCAGTAAGCGTCCCTCCCGGACACTGACCCAGTGACACCACCAGAGCCACCGGGACCTCAGCCCTGGGCCCACGCATGGAAGCTGGGGCACCTGAGGAGTCCTCAGCGCCCTGTGAAAAATGCTGTCACCCAGCAGGAGGGCTCTGGGCACCTGTGACAGATGTTGACGTTTGACGGACGAGTCATGGCTTCTCGTTACATTATTCCCTGGCCTTTCTCTCTGGTTATTTTTTTATGATGAAGAAAGATACAGAGAACGGCTTGGTGATTACTGGTGGCAAGGAGTAGGGGCTGTGAAGTGGGTGAAGGGGTCAAAAGGTGCAAACGTCCTGCTACAAGATGAACAAGTCCTGGGAGGTCACAGCGTGGTGGCTGCCGTCATTGATACTGAGTTGTGCGCTTGGAGGTGGCTGAGAGGGTAGATCTTAAAAGTTCTCATCACCAGAAAAAAAGTGCAGCTGTGCAAGGTGGCAGGTGTTAACTAGACTTACTGTAGTGATCACTTCACAATTGTACAAATACTAGTTACTGCGTTGCACACTTGGAACCAAGGTTATATGGCGATTGTATCTCAACATTTTAAAAAAGCGATGCACTGGGGATCGTAGGGGGAGGTTCAGCAGAAGCAGGTCCATAAACCACCCTCACCGTCCCGGCATTGCGTCACTCTGGGACATTAGCCCTCTTGTCCCGGGGGTGGAAAGATTTGCCCCGCAAACTTGGGCTGTGACGGCCAGAAGGGTGACAGGGCTGTTCCCCGTCTCCTCCCACAGATTGAAGTGAAACTCTCGGTTAAGTTCACCAGCAGGGAGTTCAGCCTGAAGAGAATGCCTTCCCGGAAGCAGACGGGGGTCTTCGGGGTCAAGATTGCTGTGGTCACCAAGTGAGTGTCACGGGCTTGGGCTCTCGGGTCTCTTGTCATCCTCCCCCCAAGACGTTTCTAGAGGAGAGAGCAGACCTGGGTCTCCCCTCTGCGCACAGCATGGTCGCTGCACGAGGGTGCCCCCCAGGCCCTCAGGGACACTGTGTGCCTAGCTGCCCCCCACGTTTACGGCAGAACTTTGCCCCGTAAGGTCAGGAGCGTCCGTGTCCCCTTCCTGTGCTGGTGGGCCAGCCCCTGCGTGACTCCCGGAACTGCGTGCGGGCAGGGTTTTCGTCCCACACTTGGCATTCGTCATGAGCTAGGTTCCTGGCAGATGGTGGCGACCCCTGCCCCTTTGTTCTGGCCGACCGGAGCAGAAGCCTGTTGCTGCTCAGCTCTCGGGACACAGGCTGCTTCCTCCCAGAGGCCATTCACTTCCCGAGCTGGGCCCGAGCTGGGCCCTGACCTTGCTGGCTATCCCGGCCAGGGCCTGCGTCAGGTGTTTACCAGATACCTGATTGTGTCAAAACGCTGCCCCCCACCCTGAGCCACACCCCAGCCATCCCTGCAGCACCTCTGGAAGGCTCTGGGCATGAGCAGAGAGGCCTCCGTCATCAGCTGTCCCAAATAAGACCCGCTAACGAGGGTGGCTCCGGAAAGAGCTCTCCTGGGCTCCGGAGTCCAGCTGCTACACGGGACTAAAGCCAGCCCTCCAAACATCACCATCTCCTACTTCTGAAGCATTCTTCCTCCGTGGTCCTTCGTGGAGGTCCTGGAATTGTCTGTTTTAGGACTGGGAAGAGAACAGTGGTTAAAACGACAGGTTTCTGAGCACTGATGTTGGGCGGCCCTGTGGAGTCCTTCACGAGGCAGGCATTGGTTGGGTGTCTGCTGTGTGCAGGACTCACCTGTCGCTGAGGTCTGGAGAGGGCCCTGGCCTCTCGCACAGCAAGCGGGGGGCAGGGCCCCATCTTTCGGCTCAGAGACCAGACTACTTTCCATGTCGCTTGCAGCTGCCCATTAACCCATGGCCTGGGATCTTTTAACTGGACTTCATGTGGTCTAGTTCACCTAGAAAGGCCTCCTGCCCTTCCCCGTGTGTGCTCCCAGGCCCTCCGGCTCCCTGGAGTGCGTGCAGAGGCCCCGATAGGGTATAAGCAGTGACGGTCACGAGCTCACAGAGTGGCCAAGGCTCTGCGTGCAGCTCCAACCCGGCGCCTTCCTCACCCAGCTCCAGGTGTCCGGATAGGTAATGGTCGTACCCCACAGGGGCACGAACCGGGCTGCTGGGCACTAAAGGTGTGTCCCTTCCCCGCAGGAGGGAGCGGTCCAAGGTGCCCTACATCGTGCGCCAGTGCGTGGAGGAGATCGAGCGCCGGGGCATGGAGGAAGTGGGCATCTACCGTGTGTCCGGCGTGGCCACAGACATCCAGGCGCTGAAGGCAGCCTTTGACGTCAGTGAGTGTCGGCCCCGGGCAGCGTGGGAGGGAGAGGTGGGCGTGGAGGCCCTGCGGAGTGTCGGGGTGCCCTCTGTGGCCCGTGCTGATTACATCGTACTCTGCACTCTCTCTTCACTGAAAATGAGAAGAAAACGCAGTCGTGGGAGATGGTTCTGCAGAAGCCAGTTCTTACCCCTTTACCACACATGGCTCTTGCTGCGTTGGAGCAGGGGCCTCCCCATGGGCCCTTTTGCTGGGGCTCAGCCTGCTCACCCTGGGGGTAGCACAGAGGTGCCAACCGAAGCCCATGGGCCAGTGCGGTCTGGCCAGTGCAAAGGGCTCTGAGGTGAGCGGGTCCAGCCCATGCTTCGGCACCTCTGTCTCCCTCACCTTCATGTGCCAAAAAGTTGGTGGAACAGCCCCACTTGCCAAAGACACCAAGTCCCCGAAAACCCTCAGAGTGGAAGGTTGGCAGAGCCAGGACCTAGTACCTACACACTCTGCCCTCCCTGGCCCGGAGCCTTCGAAGACCGAGTGTCACCCCAGCCCCGGTGACCAGAGTGGGTGTGGCCTGTGGCACCAAGGGCCAGTGGCCACCTGAGTCCAACAGGAAGACACTGACTTAAACCCTGAAGCGGAACCAATAATCCAGTGTCTTCCTGTCGTCAGAGACACTGGCAGTGGGCAGCTGCTACAGGGCAGAGCCACCCGATCACAGCCCCGGTGCTGTCTGTCCTGCTTCGCCGGCTGCCCCGTGTGCGGCAGGGAGGTGTGGGCAGGACGTGTGGAGGGTGCTTGGGAGGGGTGAGATGAGCTGCTCAAAGGAAAGGAGCCCGAAACTTAGCCAGCTGGGCCAGGGGAACGGAGCCCAACTCCGGGCCTGGGAGCAGCCACGTCACACTTCTATGCTCTGTCCAGATAACAAGGACGTGTCCGTGATGATGAGCGAGATGGACGTCAACGCCATCGCCGGGACCCTGAAGCTCTACTTCCGAGAGCTGCCCGAGCCCCTCTTCACTGACGAGTTCTACCCCAACTTTGCCGAGGGCATCGGTGAGTGCAGCGGGCGTCTCCCACCCGCTTGTCCTCTGCGCCCTTTCTGCCGTGGTCTGCGTTTCAGCCCAAACTCTGTGTGTGCCGGGGGCCCAGAACCAGGCAGATCCTGGAGGCCTCTGTCCTCCAGCCACCCCCTGTCCTTGTCCCCCCAAATAGCTTCAGCAGGTACATGGCTGGATATGGGGTCGAGGCCACCATCCTCCTGACTAGAACACCTGTCCTGCTCCCCTGATGCCAGGTCCTGGCATGTCAGCGCACCCCCTCAAACCTGGGCTGGCCCGAAGGCAACCTAGAGGGTAGTTTCCAGGCCGGGGGTGCTGGTGTACGGGGCAGCTATGGCCTCCTCACTCTGCCTCTGGGGCTATTCAGTGGGGGACCTGACCTTCCCATCATGCACAGGGTGATAAGGGAGTCCCCACGGCTTTGCAGCCCCCTCGGCCTGTGTGCCTTGTTCCGTGCCCGGCTTCCCTTGCCTTGGGCTCTCCCAAACAGGGGGCAGGAATGGCCCAGTCGGCCGGCAACTGCCCAGGGCCTCCTGTCAGTATTTCCTGTGGCTCCTTTGACCTTTTTCACGTAGAGAAAAGGTGTTCAAAGGGGCCCGTCCTCATGTAGGCACCTGTCGCAGGGTCCTGCCTGGGGCTAGTGCTGTGTGAGCCCGATGATGACAGCCGGGGACTGTCCCGGGCCCAGTGACCCCAAGAGATAACAGGCTGCCCCCACCTGCAGCCCTTTCAGACCCTGTTGCAAAAGAGAGCTGCATGCTTAACTTGCTGCTGTCACTCCCGGAAGCCAACCTGCTGACCTTCCTCTTCCTTCTGGACCACCTGAAAAGGTAACCCCAGCTCTTCCTCGGGGGACAGGGGTTCCAGGACCCCCAGGCAGCAAAGGGAGGCCCCACTGGCTCCCGTCAGACTCCTCAGCACCTGGCGCCTTCTCTTCCCACCCCCGTCCAGGGTTACTCACCCGCTCTGGATACTAGAGGGTTGTTGCCTTCTTCCCTCCCCACCACACTCCCCTCTGCACCGAGGCCTTAAGAGTGAGGTCCTGTGGCCACAGCCAGCATTGCATTTGGACTCCCCCTGTCCCGCCCCCCACGTCCTGGCCTAGAGCTGACCTGGCCACCTGTTGGGTTCAAGTACTGTTCATTCTGGGCCCCTCAGACCCAGAAGGACTAGGGGTGGGTCTCCCATCAGCACACCCAGGGGCTGGTTAGCTGTGTCATGGAGCCAGCCCAAGGCAGAAAGGAGTGACACCTCTCCCCACTTTCCCTGAGGACTCCAGGGTGGCCCTCTGCCTCCTTTCTGTCCCCAAGATGGTATCCCAACAGCACCCTCTTCTTCGGCCTTCCTCAGGGTGGCAGAAAAGGAGACAGTGAACAAGATGTCCCTGCACAACCTTGCCACGGTCTTCGGCCCCACGCTGCTCCGGCCCTCAGAGAAGGAGAGCAAGCTCCCTGCCAACCCCGGCCAGCCCATCTCCATGACTGACAGCTGGTCCCTGGAGGTCATGTCCCAGGTACGAGAGTGGCACTCAGCCTTACAGAGGCGGCTTCTGCCTGCCCCACCCTGGGTGCCGCCAATCGCCACTCAAATTGTACAGGGGCTGTGACCACGGTTCAGAAAGAGGGGACTTGCCTTCATACCTTATTGGGCTTCTCAGGGTGGTCCTTCAGGGGCACCCAGATCTCTTGCTGCGAGGGGCTCCTGTCACCAGGAGGAGCCCTCAGCACCCTGAGCTGGCCCTACGGCCTTAGTTACCAGGCCCTGGGCTTTGGCCAGGAAGACCTCCCACCTGCAGCTGTGAGCACCCTTCTGAGCCACTTTCATCTCCCCGCTCTGCTCCGGCAGGTCCAGGTGCTGCTGTACTTTCTGCAGCTGGAGGCCATCCCTGCCCCGGACAGCAAGAGACAGAGCATCCTGTTCTCCACTGAAGTGTAGAGGCCCAGTTCTATCTCCAAGAGGCCGGCAGAACAGCCTGGAAAACTCCTGTTGAAACAGGCCGTCCACAGAGCAGGAACCGAATCTTCTTGAGGAGCAGTTGGGTCGCCCCCAAGAACCAGTCCGCCTGCCAAGAGACAGCTAGCTACCCAAGGCAAAAGGCCAGGTGGCTTGGGCAATTCTGGGCCCCCGTGGTGGGCCTGTGAGCTCCCAGCTGGCCTCAGACTCTGATTTCCATACCGCCACCAGAGGGCGCCCCAAGCCCACACGACTCAGAGTGCAGGCCTGGCCAGGGACCAGGCGAAGGGAGTGGTTTTTATGAACTTACCGGAGTTTAAAAGATTTCTACTGGATCATTTGTCAAGACGCACCCTTTCCAGGGAGAAGGGAACACCACCAGATTCCCCGCCCGTCGTGTCTTGAATTACACTGCTGCTGCTTTATACCGTGGGGGCCACAGCCCTGTCCCTGTGTGGGTGGGAGCACTTAGATTTTCCTGACTTAAAAATTCAACTCCTGTGTGTAACAGGGTTTGAAAAGCTAGGTCAACACTGTAGCGTTTGACCCCTTTCACCTTCCGTCTTCCCTGTCTTTCTAGAAGGACCTCTGTGCAGAAATGGGTCTTCTTCCTACTCTGTCCTGTTGCATTGTTTTTGCAGATCGAGCGCCCCTCGGAAGGCAGCTCCCCGTGTGAAGTCCAGGACCAGACACCAGGGGGCGGGAGGCCCAGGCTGCGCACTTTATGGCTCGTCTCTGGGGAGAGTGACCCTGCCGGCCATTCCAGCCCCCTAGCTGGGCATGTGCTCTCCTCAGCTTGAGAAGGCCTTGATCTCTAGCTTACCCCTGCCCGTCGCCCCCTCTGCCCCCACTCCCCCTCCCCCTCCTGTCCCCCTTTATAGATTGCTTCAGTTCCTCGCTCTCTACTGAACAAACAGTAAATTTTTGTAAAAGTTTCCTCTGGGCGGCATCTTGCTGACAGCTTGTTTTAAACTTTGATCCGAATAGCCTTTTGATACTTGAATATTTTTAAGTTTTATACATAGTTTCTAATTTTTTTCCTAACAGATTCAGATACCTAATGAGATAATAGAATGTACTCTGCGGACGTGCCTGTCCCAGCGGCGTTTTGTCTTCCTCCGAGCGCCAGCTCTGTTTTCACCAGGAGCCATTTCTGAAGTCTCCTGAGCACCGGGGGGGGGGGGGGGGTTGGGAGCGGGGGCCGCTCCACAGGCCTGGCCAGGGGTGGCGACTCCCCGCCCAGGGCGGGCGGAAGGACAGGCCTGCCCACCCTCCTCGCTCTCCACGCACCTGACATTCCTACGAACCCTCCTGGTCACCTGACTTAGAGGAAAGAGACCTGGGGAAGCCACTAAGTGTTTTGAAGAGACAAGTCTATGAACTTTTTTTAAAAAAGAGGGCTTGGGGCGAGGAGCACAGAAAAGAAACTGTGACAGACTAAGTCTCTACGCTGGTCTTGCAGGAAGAGAGGATGTCATGAGCCGGAGGAGGGAAGCCATGGTGTGACTCAGGAAAAGGTGTTTGGTCGGCACCAGTGACCAGCGGCACTGTCCCGAGATTTTCCCGTGTCCCTGGGGGGGAGGGCGAAGGGCTTACCCAGTGTGCCGATGGCTAGCTCTCTCTTCTGCCTGTGGACCTGCCCAGCCAGGGGGCAGAAAGCAAGGTCGCCTGAAGGTCTTACTCCTGCATACTGTATTTATTTAGGTGTACTTTTTTTCTTTGAAAGAGAGCAGACCCACCATTTTAAAGCTGGGGGATGAGGGCAGGGAGCGGGGGCCCCTGGCCCCCGCACACTTCCGGACTCAGTGGGTTTCCTGGGGTTCCTGCAGCCTGGCCTCCTGCTCCCACCCGTCTCAGCAAACCTCCAGCCCTGCGAGGGGAACACACATGCTTAGAAAAGCCAGACCCAGCCCTCGTTCCTCCCTCCCCTGGTGTGTCATGGTTCGCATCTGTCGCATTGAAACTGGAAAGCAATATATCAGTGTCTGTGCCAATTTCCGTCCCCTCTCCCACCTCCTTCCCCTTTTTATTTTATTTATATAGAATGCGTGCTCTTTAAGGATGGAATGACCACTCTCCTCTAGCTGTAAAAGCCTTCCTTTGCTTGGCCACAGTGGCAGTGGTTAATTGGGATCCTCAGCTGCCCCTTTGTCCCATCAAAATGCAGGCCTGTGGGTTGGCCGAGCCAGCACGGGGCGCGGCGGGAGGCCTGGAGCCCAGAGGCAGCCCTCCACGAGGTTTGGCTGCCCAGCACTACAACGAGAAGCGATGCTTCCCAGCCCAAGGCCCTGGGTCTGGAGCTGTGAGCTTGGCTCCCTCTGCAAGGGCAGCCGGCCTTCCACTGGGGGGTGGCTGCTCCCTCAGCAGCTGCATTTCTGCTTTTGAGCTCAGCCCTCTATTCACCACTGTGGGGAAAGGACTGCTGACACTTCCATTAAAGTCACTGAGACTCCTTGGCGTTGGTGGTGATTGTCGGGTGAAAGAGGAAACCCAGGATCCGTGCCTCTGGGATGGGGCTGGGGGTGAGCGGGGGGGTGGGAGGGGGTACAAAGCAACAGGTGCAGCAAAGGGCCCGGGAGCCCCGTAGGCCCCCAGGAGGGTGGTGTGCACGCTGCTGGGGAGGGGCAGGGGCCCGGTGGTGCTGCCGGACAGCGTGGGGACGTGGGGAGCAGCAGCAGTCACTCCGAGGAGCAAGGGCTTTAGGCCGTCTGGTTAGAGCCTGGGCAGAGGGGGTGGGAGAGCTCCGGCCTCATGCAGCCTGGCCCTGTGGGGTCCCCTCATTCTCGGTAGTTCCTGCCAACACCAAGACTTGGCGGTGCAGCCAAGTCCAGCCTTTCTGTTGCCCACAGGCCTGGGTCACTCACAGCCACCACCTACCTTGCACTGAGTATTTGGCCCCTTCCCAGTCCCGTTTGAAAACCCTTTTTTAAAAAAGTCCTATTGCATCTCTTCTATTATGAGTTGAGTTTTCAAGCAAGAACTGACTCCCCATGTTCTGAGAGCAGGGCTGAGTTTGGCCAAGCCCAGGCCAGGGACATGGCCCAGGGGACAGGGCCATTCGCTGCTGCCTGCGGTCTGTGACCCTAACACCTCAAAGAGCCACCACAGGTCTCATAGTCCAAGGCCTCTACTGCACAGACGGATAAACAGGCACATGAAGGTCCCCCGGCTTCCCGCCCGGCCTCCTGGAGCTGGCTGATGCACAAAAGCTGGGCATCTCGGTGTCCTGATGGTCCCCACTTCCCAAACCTGCCCCCCATTCCTGCTGGACTGAGCAGTCATACCACTGCGCTGGCCTGGGCGGCCTATGGGCCGAGGGCTCTCAGCGTCTCAAACACGCCCTGGGCAAATGAAAGGAGGGCAGAGTTTTGTACAAAAGTCTCAGAAGAGCTTTTATACTTGCGCCGCCCCCATGCCCCAATTGCCTTAAAAGGAAGCGTTCCCACAGACTAATGATGGGCTGTCAGAAATAGCTCTGGGAAGATAAACAGAAAAAGTGGGGGTGACAGACACACCCAACTCTTGAAGAAGCCCAAATGGCCTCCCGGAGCTGCTGCCATGGGTCAGTGGGCAGAACTGGGACAGAGGGTCACCCCGGGGTGAAGGGGGATCTGTCAGACCAGGGGGCGGAGGCGCTTAGTGTAATGAGTGGGCAAGAGCAACGGGTCACCTGAGTTCTCCCAGCACGGAAAGGCCATCCAGGGCAGTGACGGCAAACATGCACCATGTGAATGTTCTGGACCACAGGGCCCTGCCGCATCTCCCGGATGTGTCCAGGTCCGGGGACCAAGGCTCCTCGTCCAAGAGCTCCCAGAAGAGATGAGCTGGGCTCTGAGCCAGGCAGCTAAACGACATCACACGGCTGTGTGTCCTGAGATGGCCCTCAGGGCTTCTCTGACCACTTCGGCTGGAGCAGCTACGCTTCCATTCCCTCCTGGGGGCAGAACTGGACAGGCCTGACCACAAACTCTCCTTGGGGCTTTCAGGCACTTTACGGAAACTTGAGCCCAGCACCTGGGGGTGTGTAGGTTTGAATGGAATTCTAGCCAGAGAAACAGGGTCAGGTCCTGTCGAGCCTCAGGCTGAGCTGACACCGGGAGAGGAAGCACCAGAAGGGTGGCCCCCAAACACCTACGGCCTCCCCAGGGGCTCAAGAGCTTGAGTGACCACAGACAGATCTCTTGAACTTACGGCATGGCCAGCACGGGGAATCCAGACCCATCCAGAGAGAAGCAGATGCTGCAGCTGCTCATTTAAACACAGCTGCAGTGTACATAACGGCTGCCGCCCCAGGGCGCCCCCTCTCCACGTTGGCTGCGTCATGGAGCCAGCCCAAGGCAGAAAGGGGTGGCACCCCTCCCCACTTTCCCTGAGGACTCCAGGGTGGCCCTCTGCCTCCCTTCTGTCCCGAAGATGGTGTCCCAATAGCATCCTCTGCTTTGGCCCTCCTCGGGGTGACAGAAAAGGAGACAGTGAACAAGATGTCCCTGCACAACCTTGCCATGGTCTTCGGCCCCATGTTGCTCCGGCCCTCAGAGAAGGAGAGCAAGCTCCCTGCCGACTCCGGCCAGCCCATCTCCGTGACTGACAGCTGGCCCCTGGAGGTCATGTCCCAGGTTCAAGGAGACAGGCTCCAGCCATAGCAGGGGTCTGGCTGCCCAGTGTCCCAGTGAGCCCAGCCTCCCCGGCCCTGCCACCAAGCTCCAGGGAGAAATGGGGTCAGAGGAGAGAAAAGCAGTGGGGAGAGGGGATGGCCACTGTGTCTTCTGTTTTCTGAAAACAGCGTTTACAACATGGGAGGGTGGTGATTGGAAGTTATTTGGAACCAGCTAAGGCATCTGTGACCTTTGTGTTCTTCATTATAATCACTCCGGAGCTGCATTTCCGAAGCAGCCCCTGTCATGTGGTGACAGCGAGGAGAAGACACCTGGGGCTTCGGGTTGGGGGTGGCTGCTGCCAGAGTCCGATCCTCTCCAGCAGCTGGCTTTGGCCTCCGTGTGAGCCTCAGCCCACCTGGTGCTCAGCCCACCTCCTGGCGATGCTGCCCTGGGTGCCAGAGCTCAGCAGCTGGCATTACCCTGATGGGCTGCCCCGGAGTTTTCCAGTCTTCACCACTTCATGGTTGTGATGAACTGAATTACGTACCCCACTCCCAAATTCAAACGTCGAAGCCCTACCCGCCGATGTGACTGCATTCAGAGATAAAGCCTTCAGGGAGATGGCTGAGGTTAAACGGAGGTCTAATCTGGCCGGACTGGTGTCCTTATAAGGATGGGAAGAATGTCCTCGGGCCTCTGTCTTTGGTGACACAAGGGAGAAGGCAGCCATCTGCCAGCCAGGAAGAGAGGCCTCAGGAGGAACCAACCCTGGTGGCTCCTTGACCTTGGACTTCTGGCCTCCAGAACTGTGAGGAAATAAGTGTGTGTTGTTTCAGGCCCCTATTGTGTGGAATTTTGTTATGGCAGCCCATGCCGACTAACACAATGGCCTCTGGCCATCCCGCCCCCTGAATGTGGAACCGAGCTTGGCACCTGAGCGCTCCCTGCGCTCCTCCCTGTTCATCGCGATCTTAGAGGGGCCCTCGGTGTTGACCGGCCGCACAGAGGGCAGGGTGGCGTCACATCCCCCGTCCAGGCCAGGTCCTGAGTCTCTCAGCAAACGCATTCCATGTGGCCTCCTCCTCTGCCAACTCAGTCCCCCCGAGGGTCCTCTCGGTGACTTAACAAGAGCCATTGTCCGGGTGTGGCACGGACCAGGTCACCCCATCTTCAGCCCACAAGCTTGCTTTGTTGTAGCAGTTCCCCAGGCAATGTCACTTCCGGGGGCCCAAAGCCCGTGAGCAGCCTCTCCTCACCCCCTCAGCTGCTCAGTCTCAAAATTGCCTCCTCCAAGTTCTGAGGTCCCAACTCAGGGGCCTGGGCTGAGAGTGTGAGGAGCAGCAGTGCCTGAGAGACTGGGCAACACCGATCCAAAAACAAGGCGAGGCGGCGAGGCCTCAGGGCACTGAGGGTTTCTTATCCACCACGGAGCGGTCTCACGCTCGGGAAGAAGGCTGGCTGCCGGGTCGGCGGGTGGGGGGGGACCGGTGTGCCTTGCCGCAGGCACACACTGCGGCCTTTGGCCCTGGTGCTGCGTGGCCACTGCTCTCAGAAGTTCAGAACTGCAGCCACGTGCCTGTCACAGCCGGACCGCGTGGTCCCTGGAGCTGGCTCATCATTCCCTCTTATTGTCCTTGTGAGAGCACCCCAATGCTCAGACGATTCAAGGCTTTTGAAAAGGGAAGTGCTTCTCCCGTGGTTCCTGTCCTGGGTGAAGTGTGCCCCCCACAAAGACACATCCACTTGGAACCCTCATGACGTGACACTGGCTGAGGAAAGGGTCTTTGTAGAAATCAGTAAGGGGAGGACCTTGGGTCGAGATAACCCTGGAGTAGGGTGAGCCCTAAAGCCAATAATGGAGGGTCCTTGTAGGAGACGGAAAAGGAGAGAAGACGCAGAAGCACTCAGGAGAGGGCCGCACGAAGATGAAGGCTGAGAGGGTGGTGGGCCGACCAGCCCGCCGTCACCAAAGGTTGCCGGCACCCCCCAGAAACAGGGAGAGAGGCCAGGAACGGATTCTCCCTGGGAACCTCGGGAAGGAACCAGCCCCGATGCCACTTGCATTTGGGACTTCCGCCTTCAGAACTGGGAGAGAACCCACTTCTTTTGTTCTGAGCTGCCCAAGTGGTAGTCAGGTGTGGTGGCAGCCTCGGGAATGACAGCAGAACCTTGTTTCTTGAACTTAATTCGTTCAGGAAGCCTCGGGAAGGCTTAATTCATTTGAGAAGTGATTTGTTTGAACAACTGAATCTTTTCCCATTAGAAATACAGTGTCAGCCCTGGCTGGTGTGGCTCAGTGGATTGAGTGTGAGCCCGAGAACCAAAGGATCGCTGGTTCAATTCCCAGTCAGGGCACATGCCTGGGTTGTGAGGCAGGTCCCCAGCAGGGGGTGTGCGAGAGGCAAGCTCACATGGATGTTTCTCTCTCTCTTCCTCCCTTCCCTTCTCTAAAAATAAATAAATAAAAATCTTTTAAAAAGAGAGAGAAATACAGTGCCAGGATGAAAGGGTTGTCAGGTCGAGAACTGAAGTTTTCTTGACAACCGAGACATTTTTTCCGTGAACAACTTGGTTGAGAACTGAATGGTTGGAGATGGGAGATGTTCGAGAGCTGAGGTTTGACCATGAGACAGTGCACTGAGCTAGTGCGACAAGACTCTGCGGCCAGATCCTGGCCCTCCAACTCGCACTCCCAGGGCTTCAGCTCTGGTTGCCAGGCGCACGGGCCCCTCCTAACACAAGCAGCATGGCCGTGGAAGGCCAACAGCCTATCTCTGCCTGCAGACACTTCATCGATCGTGTGACAGTTGCACATTTTCCTGGACCCTGGCTCCGAGGGAGGCATGCCAACAATCCCAGCTCGACGTCCTGGCTGGGAGCTGACGGCTTGCTAACTGTTGGAAACAGTTTTCCGATGAAAACTTGGCCTGCAGCTCCTGTCAGTCTGGCTCCTCCGGCTGTGGTGCGGACACAGCAGCTGGGCCCGAGGGGTAGTCAGTGACTCGGTTGGGCATAAGGGGGAGCCGAGCAGATCAGCGGGAAACCAGAGGTGCGGAGCTCAAGGGGGTTCAGGGCTGTGGGAGCTCGGCCCATCTCAGCAGTGATGAGACCCCCGCACGGCAGGGCCAGCATGAACGGAGGTCATTGAGGTGTCCCAAACCCTGCCCCTTGGTGGCCGTTGCCAGGTGGAGCCTGGGCCCTGAGAGGAACTCGCACACTGACAGATGGCCTCCTGCACAGGTCCTCAGCTGCCTGCGTCCCCAGGTCCCCTCTGGCTCCAGGCCAGAGGTTGCTCCACTTGCCTCTTTCGGGAGCCAAAGGGGATGATCAAGGACAGGGGACAAGGCGTGCATGAGGCTGATGGGACCGCCCAGACGCCAGCACTGAGGCCCAGCCGCAGGCTCATGAAGTCCAGATGGTTCTGGGTGCCCTGCCCTCAGATCTGTTTCCTCCCTCTGAGCCCATCACCACTCCAGACCTCCCCGCCGTGCCTGTCCCCAGAACCACAGTCTTCTGACTGCTAAGGTCGCCCTCCCCATCCTGTGCATGCCACCAAGCCAGTCTTCCTAATGATGGTCTCACAGCATCTCACTTCCCCACCCCAAAGCTGCAGTGACTGGCTCCTGTCCACACTGCAGAACCGGAGTTCCAGGCCTGGGGTGGGGCAGGTTCTCCCTGCTCTGCCCCCCACCCGCCTCCACATGCACAGCCAGCCATGCTCCCTGCCCTGCTCCCTGCAAAGACCTTTAGTTTTTTCTCCCTGAGAAGGCCCTGCGTGCCCTCATTTCCTTGCTCCTTCTCCTGCTGTCCACTGTCCCATAGGGAGAAGTGCCTTCTCCTTGTGGAAACCCTCCTGAAATGCCTCCTCCTTTGAGAATCTGCTGATTCCTCCACGCCACCTTAGCAGCGTCTCACCTGATTGAGAAGCAGGTCACACTGCTGCCTCAGCCAGAGAAGGTTCTTAGGGGCTGGGGACCTCATCGAAGCCATCTCTGCCCCCTCCCCAGTCCTGGGCACAGGGTCAGGTCCCACAAGCCTGGTTGCTGCTCAGGAAACCTCAGCAGCCTCCTGCTTGGTGGGAAATGGCTCATTGGCTTTGGAATTTCAGTGGTGGAAAATCTAGTTCAGCAGATTTAGTTCATTAAAAGTACTCTGCTATGTACAAGAATGTTCACAGGAACTTTATACCTAGTGTTAAAAGGTGATTTAAAAAGAAAGTAAAATCATGACTCTTATACAAGTTTATTCCATACAAGTATTATATAAATACATGCTTATTTTATATAAGTATGAAGTTCACTTAACTCTTTAATTAAATGAGGGAGCCAGTAAAATGTTATCATCAGTTCAAAAGAGAATTCAAAAGTCAGATATGTTTATAGATCAAAAACACTGAAATAGCCCTGGCTGGTGTGGCTCAGTGGATTGAGTGAGGGCTGTGAACCAAAGGGTCACGGTTTGATTCCCAATCAGGGCACATGCCTGGGTTGCAGGCCAGGTCCCCAGTGGGGGTGATGTGGGACGCAACCACACATTGATGTTTCTCTCCTTCCTTTCCCCTCTCTCTAAAAGTAAAGAAAAAAAAAAACCCACCGAAATAAACTTGCAAATGGAGGCAAAATGGTGTCTCCACTGTCCTTAGATAAGAGTTATTTACAAGCCCCTAAACAAGAACCATTTACACTGATATCAGTTTTCTACAACTTACAGGGCTGTCAAAGAGCTCAAAGACCAGAAAAGGCCCAGAGGACTTTTTTTGTCCCACAGAATCAGAATCCGATAACCCAGAAGGATGTTTTCCAAGGATGCATAGCTTTCCATTGGAGACACCAGGAATCTTTTTTGCTTAATCCAATTTTCCTTCCACTGATAGCTTGCAACTGGAGACAACCCAAATGTCCATCAATAGAAGAATGGATAGACCAAAATATGGTAAACTCTTGCAATGGAATACTATACAGTGACCAAAATAATACTCACTGTGCGTACCACAGATATATGTAACAAGATGGGTGAACCTCCCAGACCCATGTTTGAGTGAAAGAAGGCAGACACAAAAGAATATACACTTGGCCCTGGCCGAGTAGCTAAGTTGGCTGGAGCATCGTCCTGATGTGCCAAGGTTGCAGGTTCAATCCCTGGTCTGGGCACAAACAAGAAGCAACCAATGAATGCATAAATGAGTGGAACAACAAGCCAATGTTTCTATCTCTCTCCCTTTCTCTCTCTAAAATTAAATTTAAAAAAAGGAAAAAACAAATACACACTTGTGGTAGGCTGAATTAATGACCCCTAAAGATATCAGTCCTACCCTTGGAACCTGTAAATGTTGCCTTATTTGGAAAAAGGCATTTGCAGATGTGATAAATTAAGGATATTGTGCTGGGGGATTATCCTGGATTATCCAGATAGGCCCTAAATGCCATTACAAGTGTCCTTATGAGAAAGAACCAGAGGGAGATTTCACACAGGTGCACGCACGTGCACACACACACATAAGGACAAGCCATAGACAGAGGCAGAGATTGGGGCGATGCAGCCACAAGTGAAGGACTACCAAGGAATTCAGGTGGCTGGCAGATGGTAGACGAGGTGTGGATTGGATTCTGTCCTAGGGCCTTCGGAGGAAGCTCAGAGCTGCTGACACCTCGATGTCAAACTTCCAGCCTCCAGAACGATGAGACAATACACCTTTCTGTTGTTTTAAGCCACCAATGTTGTAGTAATTTGTTACAGAGGCCCTAGGAAACCAATACAATATGATTCCACTTATTTAAAGTTCGAAATCAGCCATGGCTGGTGTGGCTCAGTGGACTGACTGCTGGCCTGTGGACTGAAAGGTTGCTGGTTTGGTTCCTGGTTAGGGCACAGGCCTGGGTTGTGGGCCAGGTCCATGGCTGGGGGCATGAGAAAGGCAACCAATCGATGTTTCTCTTGCACATTGATTTTTCTTTCCCTCCTTTCCCCTCTTTCATAAAACCTTTTAAAAAATTCAAAATCAGGCCTGTGCAGGTAGCTCAGTTGGTTATGGTGTTGTGGTACAGAGTGTTGTCCTGATACACCAAGGTTGTGAGTTTGATTCTCTGGTCAGGGCACATACAAGAATCAACCAACAAATACATAAATAAGTGGAACAATAAATTGTTGTTTCTCTCTCTCTCCCTAAAGTCAATAAGAAATAAAAATTTAAAAAGTTCAAAATCAGTCCATATTAATCCTGAGTTAGATGTCAGAATGGTTATGTTTGAGAAGGATGTATTTGCAGGGGAAATTGCTAAAGTTCTTTTTCTTGACTTTCACTTTTTGATGCCTCATTGAGGTGTACATTTATTCTGTGCCCTTTAAAATGAAAAAGTATCTTTTAACAGTGTGTGTGGCTTGTGAGTACCAAGGGGTGATGGCAAGTGCCTGGGACCAGAGTTCTGTTCTATTCCTGCCACTTCTTGACCGGGTGGCCTTGGGTAAGTGAAACAACCTCTTTGAGCCTCAGGTTTGTCCTCTGTACAGTTCTTATAGGGTTGGGGCAAGGACCTGATGTATGCTGAGTCTGTTTTGAGCTGTAAATGCCTAAACAGATGCAACATCAACACACCTCACATTTACCAGGCATATGCTGGGTGCTGGACATCATACTAAGCCCTCTGCATGCATTATCCCACTTAATTCCCATAACAACCCATCACAGCACCAATTCTGTGAAAAACTAACACACAAAGACAGAAAGCTACTAGATGGTACGGCCAGGATTCAAATTCAGGCTGGTTATAAGGACCAGGGCCTAGACCTACACTAGTGTTGAAAGATTATTTTCAAAGCATTAAAACATCATGGTTATTCTGGTTTTAAAAAGAAATGTATAATAGACTATCATTTGTGTGTAAAAAAAAGAGAGAAGCAGATGAAAATACCCATCTTTATTGGATATTTGTTAATATTCATAAAGTATCTCTAGAAGTGTTTCAAGAAACTGAATATAGGGAAGAGGAACTACAGGAGTAGATGCTTTCTGAATTTTGAAATATGTAAATGTACTTGAAATGTGTTCAAAAAGAAAAAATGAATGAAATTAAAATGAAAGTCATAAAGGAATTTACATTAACAACTTTATACAAATGACTTTCAAAACATCAACAAAACAGACACTTTCCTGCAAAAAATCTAACTTAGTAAAAATGACAGGGAAAAACAGAAATTCTGTCTAGACCCAGAATTAATAATGAATGAATGAAACGCTTTTTTTTTTTTCTTTTAGATTTTATTTATTTATCTTCAGAGGGAAAGGGAAGGAGAGAGGGAGAGAAACATCAATGTGCGGTTGCCTCTTGTATGTCCCCTGCCGGGAACTGGCCTGGCAACCCAGGCATGTGCCCTGACTGGGAATCGAACCGCGATCCTTCGGTTCGCAGGCCCGCGCTCAATCCACTGAGCTACACCAGCCAGGGCATGAAACGCTTTTTAAAAAATCTGCATCCTATCCCCTCAAAGACCTCCCAACCAACAAAACCAATGAAAAAACACAAAGCCTGGATGATTTCACAGGCAAGTTCAGCAAACATGAACAAGAACAGAAAATTCTGATCTTATATACAATCATCCAGATAAAGAAAACATCAACTTCCTGTGTATTTATTACAAGCTTAATCCTAAAGCATACATGGACAGTACGAGAAAGCAAAAGTATAACACAGTCTCACTTATGAACAAATATGTAAAAATGCTACCTAAAATATTAGCAACTGTCTAGCAATGTATTAAAAATACATCAAGACCAAGCAAGTTGTCCTTTTCCTAGGTAACTAAGATGATGTAATAAAAATCTACTAATGTATTTCAAAGTATCAAAGGAAAAAACCTGTACAACTTGACCTAGCTGAACTTCCTTAAGTTGATAAATCATATTTAGCCTGATTTTTTTGTGTGGCTCATTTTTATGGTCGGTGTTCCCTGACTCACCAGGAGTGCCACGAAGGCACTTTCATGTCTGCATCACCACTATCTAGCTCACGTTGGCACACTGTAAATACGCAATGGTGGACCTCTGAGCTGAGCTAAACCTTTGGGACCAGGGAGCTCTACACCTATCACCTGTTCGCGTCTAGGAACACCTCCAAGATAATCCGCGAGTTAGAGCTCCAGCGAGAGGCCTAACGCGTGCGCACTGGCTGCCCGAGCCCCTTTCGTGACCGGTCGGGTATCAGGGCGCCTGCGCGACCCAAAACTAGAAGAAACGCGAGTGGGGGCGCTGTAGGAGCTGGCGTCGCAGAGGGAACATGGGCGGGGCCTGAACGGCGCCTGCTCAGTCGGTGCCGGTTGTGTTGGGCAGGCAAGGGGCGGGCCGAAGGCGGGGGCTGGGAGGGAGGCAGGGCGGGCCCGGCGAACAGCGCCGTGGGGTTGGCTGCTACGGTGAGGCCGGGCTCAACGGATTCGGGCCGCGCCACCGGGCGACCTCGCCGCCCGGCCCAAGCCCGGAGCCAGCGAGCGAGCGAGGCGGCGCCGCGCGGTAAGAGCCAGGGCCTGGTCCCATCTAGTAAGCACGGGAGGGCCAGTCCGTCTTCTCAGCGCCGCCTGCGCGGCCAGGCCCAGGCGGCCCCGCAGACCCCGAGGGCCCGCGCCTGCGCCGTCCCCATCCCGGACCCCCGCAGCCTGTCCCGCGCTTGCGCCGTACCCCCCTGGGCTCCCGGGCCAACTCGCTGCCAGCACCGTGGACCCTAGGTCTGCGGGCCGCCACTAACTGGTGTTGGGGCCTGATATTGGTCCTCTAACCGCTGGTACTCTCTGAGCCGACGCGTCGGGCGCCGCACTTGCATTTTGCTTTCTCTGTGCCAGAGGAGAGGGTGGGGCAGTCGCCTCACGGCCGTGGTCCCTTGTCCCCCTACAGGGAAGCGTTGCTCCGGGGCCCCGAGAAGGCGGGCGGCGGACTCCGGGCCTCCTGCGGGATTAGCTTCCGCACGAACTCGCGCCTCCACCCATCCTTGTCCCGCTCCGCAGGGGGGGTCAGCCCGAAGCAGGCGAAATGTCCTTTTTCCTTGAGACCTGGTTAGTTGCATCAGGTCGGATACGTTTTGCTAAGGAAAATTGGCATCTCCTGGAATCCGGTAATTGTGTACTTTAAGCGGTTATGTTTAAGACACTCTAGTTAATTCTTGGGCAGCTCCCATGGAGACGTCTGGAAAAAGAAATCACTTTCCACATAGTTTCAGCCTGTTTACTAGACCAAATAAGAATTACTGTCATCATTCAAATGCAGAGAACTTTCGTTTGTTAGTGGCTTTAATAATTTGCCAGCGAGTACGGGAGGGCCCAGGAAAAATTCCCATAAATTCGCTGACCTATTTTGATTACAGGGAAACGTGTGTTGTAAAAAGAGTATCTCAAGCTGTTGATAATGTTTTCCTGAGCTTACAGCAGATTCACAAAACTAAATGTTGTGAACTCTAAAAAATGTTGTAGAGTCCCAACTGCGTTTTGCTGTTACCCAGGAGGATGCATCTTGAGATGAAATCAGAACTGTGCTCTTAGACATCAGCATAATACACACAGGATATAAAGTAGCAACATCAGTGCTGAAGGGTGTGCGGTGTGACAGGAGAAATGGAGTATTGATCCGGATAAAATTGTTTCCATAAAGAAATGGCTGATCCAAGACTTTGTTCTCTAGTGTCTTTTTCTCTCTAATTTAGTATGCACCAAGCGGAGTCTTTCAGACTCAGCAACTTTGGTAGCTAGAGAATGCTACTTAATTGCCATTGTAGTCCGGGTTCGTGGGGATTTTCTTGACGTTTTCAGTAAGAAAGTGAATATTGTGCCATAGGAAAGCTTTCTCGGTGGGCCTTGGTAATAGTCCAAATATCTTGGTGTCAATCAAGTGCAGTATCAGAGTGAGTGGATAGTAATTACAGCAGTTGTGATTAAGGTGAAGTTTGTATCAAAACTTCCATTTTAAACTTGGACTTCTGGTGTGTATATATGCAGAGCAGTATGTCGTCTTGAGATGGGATTTCCCTGGAGCAGAGGTGCTCCTTGTAACTGACTGATACAGTACATTTTATATTTCAGGTGACTCGGATGGTAGTATTGCTTCAGTTCAAAATTACTGTCAGGGTTGGGTTTCCATAATCTGTAAGAGCTGCTGTAGAGCTGTATACATATTTAAGTCACGTGGCTAACTTGTATATGGTATTAGGCAGACTGTCCGGCTCAGTAGAGGATGGGTGATAGGACATCAGTAGGCTAGAGAAATTCTCTCGGTCTTATGGCTTTGGGCAAGTCTGTATTCCTCCATGGACCTTCCTTTCCCCGTGTGTAAAGTGTGGGGTTGAGCAGGGATGGAAAGGAGCTTGCATTGCCAGTTTTAACGTGTAATGGATCCTTGCTTACTGAGTCCTCTTCTGCTAGGGGGAGCCCTCCAGATAGGCGTAGAGCCCGCCTCACCAGCTCCATGACCTCGTTTGTGGTCCCTCCTCAAGAATGGGTAGAGGAGCCATCCTGAGTTGGTGAGAAAACATTTTGGAAGACTCTTGGTCAGGCCCCTCAAATGGAATGTTGAATGGACCTTGGCTTAATTGAGAAAAACAAGAACAGTGTGTTTTTTTTTTCATAAAACTAAATTTATTTAATTAAAGGACTGCCCTTTCTAAAAATATTTGTCATTTTCTGGTGTTAAAATTAAGCATCTTTTATGAAATCACGGTGATTGTAAAAGGCAAATACAAGGTTGGTTTTCTTACCAGAATAAGATATTTTCAGAAATAAGGATCTAACCACTATGTTGTACACCTGAAACTAATACAAAATAATATTGAATGTAAACTGTAATTGAAAAATAATTTTTAATCTAAAAAATTTTTTAAAGATTTTATTTATTTTTAGAGAGAGGGGAAGGGAGGGAGAAAGAGAGGGAGAGAAACATCAATGTGTGGTTGCCTCTCACATGGCCCCCACTGGGGACCTGGCCCACAACCCAGGCATGTGCCCTGACTGGGAATCGAACGTTTTGGATCATAGCCTGCACTCAATCCACTGAGCTATACCAGCCAGGGCTAATCAAAAAATTTTTTAAATTTAAAAAAGAAAGTCTAGAATCTATTGCTTTGTTCTTAAGGAGTTTAGGTAAAAGTTCCCGAGGCTTTTGCTGCTAAGATTAAAATATAGATTATTTTTAAAGAGTAAATTTGAATTTGTGGTCACTAGTCACAATCCACCAGGAACCAAGAAAGCTCTGTTAAATTTGCTTGGTATTCAGTATGTTCTTATTTCTGATCATTTTTTCCTACTGAATATAAAATGCCAGGATTTTTTTCTTGTGTGCTTATGCCAACAAAATGAGCCTAGGAAATTCCTCCTGGTGGTTGGGATTGTTCCTGCTGAATAGACCAGCTGTGAAGTTAAAGAACCCCTATGGGGGTTCTCTGTCAGCTCAGACATCTTTTATTAGTGTTGTGGCCTGAGTCTTTTACTAGGGAACAACATGACGTGGAGAAATTAGGCTTACAGATTGTATTTCAGATATGCTGAGGGGCAAAAGTGGCTGTGGTCTGTTCCAAAGTGAATGTAACAGATGATTTTTTTGTTTGTGAAGTCATTAAAATTGATCCTGGTCTGCTGTAAATAGAAGATAAGATTTAGAGTTACAAATCTTTTCTTTTGTACTCACAAAACTACTGTATATCAAAATGTGTCAAACATACACTTTAAAAATGTCTCGAATTAAAATTAATATTGCTGTCTCTAATTCTTCGTAATACTCATTTCTACATTTAGAGGACTGACTGCTATGAGTCCTCCATTTGCAAAGGGTAAGGTGGTAACTCCTTAAAGTTCCAAAGGAAATTTGTCCATGAGAGGAGAGGGTACAGCTGTGTTAACAGTGTTTTTCCTGACCTTTCCCCACATCTTCATTGTTCTTTATTCATGGTTAAATCCTGAGGCTCGTTCCTGCCTCTGTCTTTCCAAAATAGTAGTCTGTTCACAGTCCCCCAGCCCCCTCACTTGCACCTCCACAATTTAAAGTCCTTCCGTGGCTCCCACCGTCTACATAGCCGGGCCTACCAGCCCTTAGTGTGGTGTCCAGGACACGTCATCCCCGGGCTCTGGCCTGCACTCTCATCCTTCCCCCATTGCTTTCTAGGTGCTTCATTGAGCTTTGCTGAACAACTCTTGGTCCTTCGAACTTTCTCCATTCTCCTTGTCTTCCTCTGCTGGAATGTTCTTCTCTCACTTCATCTGTGTATCACCTTCAAAACTCAGCTCAGATACTACCTTGCCAGGAAGACATCCCTTATCCATCTCCTGCAGACTTGTCTAACACCCTGCTAATTAGGATTTGGCACCCTGGGTTTTTTCCTGCTCCTGCCACCAGCCAGTGACACCACAGTGCACAGCAGACCATATGGCTCGAGGTAACATCGTTGCACCTGCTGGGTGCGGTGTGTGCTCGACATGTCAGTGGGCTCCTTCGTTCCTGCCCTGGAGGAGCTTCTCACTGCAGGTGCACTTGACCTTTCCAGCCTTGAGACACCTCCCAGTCGTGCATATCAGCTTGCAGAGTCCATTTAATTGTATCTTAGTGTCTAATTAAAATCTTATTCCTGAAAAAGACTCTGTCTGCAATGTCTGTTGTGTCATCTGGAAACCAGATGAGTACTGTCTTTGTGTCCCGCTCCAGAAGCAGTGCACGTTTTGTTTCCCCTTTCCCCTTCCTTGTGTGCCTTCCACTTTGAGTTTATTTTGTTTTTTTTAAATTGGACGTGTTTGGACAGTAAATATGGTTAAGATAATAGATTTCAAGTTTATCTATTGTGCATATAGCCTAGGGAAAACAAAAAAAGTTACAGGGGAAAGTACTTTGTCTCTTTTTAAAAAAAGTCCCATATTACACTTCTTTTCAAAAGAACTGAGCTGACGCAGAAGAAAATAAGACCTTGCTTAAGCTCAGGAAAGAGGCATGCAGAGAGACTGGCAGGAGTGTTAAGATTTGTCAAGCCGTGCCTGTTAAAAATTAACATTGTCCCTTTTCTCCTTTCTCCCTGCTCACGTTCTAGAGGACAGTCCCAACTCACCTGTTTTCTGGTGGCACCTCTTCCACCAGGAATTCCCAAGGCCGTCTGTTGGGGCTGCTTTTTTCCAGAGCAGTGACAGTTGGACACTTTATCCCAAGAGATGCCCCTTTCCCTCACTTAGGAGACACCAGTGTCCTGAGTCCCACTCCCTCCTTTTCCTGGAGGCTTCTCCTTGTCATGTTTTGGGTCTGCCCACCAGGCCTAAGGATTCTTCAGTAGGAGCTATTGAATTTTCTGCTTGCATACATAGATGCGATGGCTTCAGTAATATTTAGTGATAACTTGTTTGGTTCATTTTCGTCTCCTTTGGAGTAAGGAATGTATCCTTACTCCTTCCATATTATTTTAAACAAAGTGACGGTGAAGTATGAAACTGGAATTCATATTTTTTTCTTATATTATTCCTAGGGAGTTTTTAAAAAATAAATAAAAATTGAAGAGTGTATTTCGTGATGGGAGACTAAGGAGAGGATTCACTAAAGAAGTATGAGATTTTCTGCTGAAAGGCTAATACAGTATTTACTTTCTCACCCGAGGCTTATTATTTTCAGAGATAACCATCCAAGGTTATTATCATATTTTGTTCCTAGTTACATGTGATCGTGCAAAACATAGAAAGCTACCTAGGTGTTGCATTTGCACCTAGGTGGCCAGAGGAAGCTGTGTACTGCAAATGGGAGGAGGAGGTGGTCAGCAGTGGCAAGTTCTGCCGAGAGTGACGTCTGAGAAAGGATCTTTATTAAAAAAATTATCAGAACCCAGCACTTAGATATTTTATTCAGTGATCGAGTCTCTGTGCCATGCTGTGTCAGAAGGGAGGCTGGGAGATTTAAAATGATGGGGGTAGCAGCCTAACTGAAAAAGAGGTGGTCTTTAGGTAGGAAACAGGCAAGGGAGAAAGTAAGCTGGGAGAATTCTCCCACTTAAGTACAATATGAAGCTTTTTAAAATTACTGAAGTTATATTGCTGTTGTTTGGAGCCATTGGAGATGAACCCTCATGAGTATCTTGAGTAGCCCAATAAGGTCAGCGCAGGTGAGCTGAGCTGTGCCCGTTGAACCTTTGCTGTGCCCCTCCGTAGGCCTCCCTCTCAGTGAAGGGGGGACTGCCCCTTCCTTGCTGGTGTCTCCTTAACCACAGTTGGTGAGAGACTCCGTTGCTGGCTTGACAGGTTTTCTTCTCTCTTCCTCCTGCTCTTCATCAGCTTTTTCTTCTCAATTTCTTTTTGGAATTGTGCTGGCTCGAGGAGGTATCTGGAGAGGCGTTCGTCTGCCGTTCATCTGTAGTGGTGACCTATGTAATGATGGAGAGAAACATCGATCAGTTAGTTGTCTTTCTTACTTGCCCCAACCGGGGATGGAACCTGCAACCCAGGCATGTGCCCTGATGGAAATCAAACCCACAACCTTTTGGTCTACAGGACGATACTCCAGCCGAGTGAGTCACACTGGCCAGGGCTATGTGTAAGTTTTTGATACTATGAAATATACTTTTGGTTCCCCCCACCATTTAAAATGCAAAATATATTCTTTTTTTTCTTCAGTTTTATTTTATTTTTTAATCAGTATTTTTTTTTTAAATTATTGATCTTGTACAATTTTCTGTCTTTTACTCCCCCCTGCAAAATATATTCTTATTTTGGTGAATGGTACAAAAGTAAGTCATAGGCTGCTTTCGGCCTGTGTGCTGTAGTTGCTTGATCCCCGTCCTAGAGAAAAGGGAAGCAATGAGGTGTGGTTAGAGGAACTGGGAAACCAGGTCAGGGTAGGACGTAAGGTGGTATGAAGGAGGAAACCATTTTTGTGATACAATGATGGGTATTTTGTGTTTGTGTGTGCCTGAAAGCATCTCAGTGTTTAGTATAAGAAAACAAAATACTTCTTCACTGTGGGAAATTTCAAACATACACAAAACAGAGAACATAACATAATGAAAAACCAGTGGTGATGTAGTCATCACCCATCTTCAACAGTTGTTATCAGTTCTAGGCCCTTTGCGTTTCTACATGAATTTAAGAGTCAGTTTGTCACTTTCTACAAAGAAGCCTGCTGGAAATTTTGATTTGAATTGTGTTGAATCTGTAGATAAATTTTGGCTTCCTAACAATATTGAACATGTTATATCTCTCAATTTATTCAGATCTTAAATTTATCTCAGCAGTGTTTTATACCCCTGTACCCCTGAGTATTTCATATACTTTAGAGTTATTGTAAATACTGTTTTTAAAAACTTCAATTTCTAGTTGTTCATTGGTGTAACATAGGAATATAATTGGTATTTGTAAACCGATTTTATCTTCTGAGATCTTGCTATACTCACTCTAGGAGCAGCTTTTTTTGGTAGATTCCATTAGACGTGTCATCAGTGGTGTCTGCAAATAAGGAGTTTTACTTCTTCCTTCCCGATCTGAAAGCCTTTATTTCCTTCCTCACTTTGCTGCATTCAGAACCTCTAGTGCAATAATAAATAGAGGTGGTGAGAGCAGGTTCCCTCGTCTTACTCTTGGTATTGGGGGAAAGCATTCGGTCTGAGACCGTCAGGTACGAGCTCAGCTGGAAATGTTCCGGAGGTGCTTTGTATCAGGTTGAGTAGGAGCCCTTCTACTCCTGTTTTAATTAGAGAGTTTTTTTTTTTTTTTTTTTTTTAAGTCAGGAATGAATGTCAGTTCTTGTCTAGTGCTTTTTCTGTATCTGTTGAGATTATCCTGTTTTTTCTTTCTTAGTTTGTTAATGAGGTGAGTTGCATTGATTTTTTACTTTAAACCAACTTTGCACTTGTGGGGTGAACCCTACTTGGTTGTGACGTGTTACTCTTTTTTCTAGATCGTTGGATTTAATTTGCTAAAAGCCTGCTTAGAAGTTTTACATTTATTTTCATGAGACATATTGGCCTGTAGTTTTATTTTTTTGGTAATCTCTTTGTCAGGTTTTAGTACCGTTAATGCCAGTTCATAGAATGAGTTGGGAAGTGTTCTGTTCTTAATTTTTTGAGAGTGTATGCAGAATTTGTTTCACTTCCTCTTTAAATATTTAGTAAAATTTCTTAGTGAATACATCTCGGCCTGGAGTTTTCTTCATGAGAAAGTTTTTAAGTATGAATTTAATTTCTTTAATAAATATAGGACTATTCAGGTTATTTTTTACTTCTTGAGCGTGTTTGATAGTGTGTCTTTCAAGGAATTTTATTTTATCTAAGTTGTTGATTTTATTTGCATAAAGTTGTTCATAGTATTCTTTTATCTTTTTTTAAAAATATTTATTTATTTTTAGGGGAAGGGAGGGAGAGAAAGAAATATCAATGTGCGGTTGCCTCTTGAGTGCCCCCTCCTGGAGACCTGGTGTGCAACCCAGGCATGTGCTCTAGACTGGGAAAAGAACTGGCAACCCTTTGGTTGGTAGGCCGGCACTCAGTCCGCTGAGCCACACCAGCCAGGCCCTTATTATCTTTTTATAGCTTTAGAATCTGTAGTGTTGTCACTTCTCTCATTCGTGATGTTGATAATTTGTGTCGAGTTTTTTTCTTCTGATGTATGGTTTGAGGTTTGTCAATATTATTGATCTTTTCAGAGAACCCACTTTAGGTTTCATTGATCTTTTTTCCCCTTTTTTGTTTGATTTTTTGCTTAAATCTTCATTATTTTCTTCTGCTTATTTTGAGTTTTATTTGCTCTTTTTCTTGTTTCTTAAGGTAGAAGCTGGTGTATTGATTTGAGACTTTTGTCTTTTCTAATATAGGTCTTTAGAATTACAAATTTTTCCTTAAGTACTACTGTAGGGACATTCTACGCATTTCGATATGTTATATTCATTTTGTTCAAAATACACTCCTAATTTTCTTTTTGATTTCTTTGAGTCATGGATTATTTAGAAGTGTGTTAGCTTCCAAGTATTTGCAAATTTCCCAGAGTTCTTTCTGTTATTTTCTAAGAGTTTCATGTCTTTTACTTTAAATCTAAAGCTGTAAATGATGGCCTAGCTGGTGTAGCTCAGTGGATTGAGTGCCCGCCTGCAAACTGAAAGGTCGCCCACTTGATTCCCAGTCATGGCACATGCCTGGGTTGTGGGCCAGGTCCCCAATAGAGGGCATGTGAGAGGCAACTGCACATTGATGTTTCTCTCCCTCTTTCTTCTTCCTTTCCCTTCTCTCTAAAAATAAATAAATAAAATCTTAAAAACAAAACAAAACAAAAAAAAAAAAACAGAAGAAAGCAAGCTGTGATAGGCTGAAAGCTATGCCTCTTGTTCCAGTTAGCCAAGTTGTGTATGTGGAGGAAAAATTCTTGCAGGAAATTAAAAGTGCCACTGCAATGAATATATGAATGAATGATAAGGGGGAACAGCCTTATGGCTGATGTGGAGGAAGTTCTCAATGGTCTGGATAGAAGACCAAACCGGTCACAACATTCCCTTAAGCCAAAGCCTAATCCAGACTCTTCAATTCCATGAAGGTTAAGGGAGTGAGGAAACTGCAAAAGAGAAGTCCGAAGCTACCAGAGGTTGGTTCGTGTAAGGAAAGAAGCTGTCTCTGTAACATGGAAGTGCAAGGCGAAGCAGTAAGTGCTGATGCAGAAGCTTAGCAGGTTATCCAGAAGATGTAGCTAAGGTAATGAAGGTGGCGATGATAAACAACAGATTTTCAATGTAGACAAACAGCCTTATATTGAAGAAGATGCCATCCAGGACTTGCACAGCTAGAGAGAAGTCAGTGCCGGCTTCAACGCTTCAAAGGACAGGCTGACTCTCTTGTTAGGTGCTGATGCAGCTGGTGACTTGAAATTGAAGCCAGTGCTCATTTACCATTCCAAAAGTCCAAGGTTCCTAAAGAATTACATAAATTCCTCTGCCTGTACCCTACAAATGGAATGACAGAGCCTGGATGACAGCACATCTGCTTACAACATGGCTTACTGAATATTTTAAGCCACTGTTAAAACCTGCTGCTCAGGAAAAAAGATTCCTTTCATAATATTATTGCTCATTGACAATACACCTGGTCACCCAGGAGTTCCGATGGAGATGTACAATGAGATGAATGTTGTTTTCATGCCCGCCAACACAGCACCCATTCTGCATCCCATGGACCAAGGAGTCATTTCAATTTTCAAGTCTATTATTTAGGAAATACATTTTATAAGGCTATAGCTGCCATATATAGAGACTCCTCTGATGTATCTTGGTGAAGTAAATTAAAAACCTGGAAATAATTCACCATTCTAGATGCCATTGAGAACATTAATGATTCATGGGAAGTGGTCAAGATACTAACATTAAAAGGAGTTGGGAAGAAGTGGACTCCAGCCTTCAGGACTGACTTTGAGGGGTTCAAGACTTCAGTGGAGGAACTAACTGCAGATGTGGTGGAGGCAGCAACAGACGTAGAATTAGAAATGGAGCCTGAAAATGTGGTTGAATTGCTACTGTATTGTGATAAAACTTTTACCAGATGAGGAGTTGCTTCTTATGTGTGAACAAAGGAGGTGGCTTATTGAGACAGAATCTACTCCTGTTGACGATGCTGTGAAGATTGTTGAAATGACAACAAAGGATTTAAAATATTACATAAACTTTCTGACAAAGCAGCAGCAGGGTTTGAGAGGATGGACTCCAGTTTTGAAAGTTCTGCTGCGGGTAAAATGCCATAAAACTGCATTGCATCCTGCAGAGAAATCATTTGTTAAAGGAAGGGTCAGTTGATATTGCAGACTTTGTCGTTTCCTTATTTTAAGAAATTGCCGCTGCCACCCTACCTTGAGCAGCTGCCACCCTGATCATTTAGCACCCATCAACATCAAGGCAGCACCCTCCAGCAGATTATGACTAGCTGAGGGCTCAGATGATGTCTAGCAGTTTTAGCAATATAGCATCTCTTAAGGCATGTGTATTTACTTTAGACATAATGTGCACACTTAATAGACTATAACGTAGTGTAACATGACCTATGTGTACTGGGAAACTAAAAAGTTCACGTGGCTCACTTTGTTGTGACATTCATTTTATGGCGGTGTCTCCACGGCGTGCTCACGCTCACTTATGCGGTAAGTCAGATTGGATAGGCAGGATGCTCAGAGACGCGCAACATGTGTATAGGGTTTGGGTGATGCGTTGCATGTAGAAAATAGTGTCGCAGACTTCCGTCTGCTGAGTTGGGGATAAGCTGCCATGGCACTTGTGTAGTAGTCTGTTATTTTTAACACCTGCTACTAGTAGTGACCTGTTACTGAAATTCAGAGTTTTTTTTTTTCCCCCGAGTTACAGTTGTTTATTTATTTATTTATTTGTTTATCTTTAGAGGGGAGGGGTAGGAGAGAGGGAGAGAAATATCACTGTATGGTTGCCTCTTGTGTGTCCCATGCTGGGAACTGGCCTGCAACCCAGGCATGTGCCCTGACTGGGAATCGAACCGCGATCCTTTGGTTCGCGGGCCCGCGCTCAATCCACTGAGCTACACCAGCCAGGGCTGAAATTCAGAGTTTTTAACCTCATCTCATATTGTTCCGAAATTCTACTTTTTGGGGAAATTGTCTTTTTTAAAAAAGTTGGAATGAAGCATTAGAAGGACACATTTATTTTACATGTTCTATTAATACCTGATTGGTTATGTTATATTGAGATTCTGACGTGAAATTGAGCTTTACTGTTTGAACTTGTAATACATTACTCATTAAGTAAAGACAAACAGTCTGATCCTAAATTGATAACAGCAGTATCAGTGTAATTGAGTTATATGAGGTATCTCAGCATTTTAATAAGGAAGTGTGGACTGTGACATTTTGAACTCGGAAGGAAGTGCTTTCTACTGTTTTCCTCTTTTTTACCTCTTACATCCTCGTGCTACCAGTAATGAGTGAATAGAAATTTTCCACTTTGTTACAGGATGTCTTAAACAGGCTACAAACTGTTTAACGGGTGATTAACTCACCTGTCTAGAAGGCGTTACTAAGATTTCCTTCTGAAACTTACGTCCTTTTCAGCAGTGATTTGGGCTGTTCACATCCTGATTTCATCTGTATTTCTAGTGTTTGGCTCCGTCCCCTACATAATTACTGAATGATATGTTTAAGGCACCGGCCCTGCCTTGCCTCGTACACACAGCATCTGCGTGCTGAGTGAGACCCCAGGAGAAGTCCGCACACACTGCCCTCCGAGGGTGTGCTGATAGTGTTGGAAGAGTTAGGTCTAAGTGCTGGGGGCTTTATGAGTGGGGGGGACAGTGTGAATATGCGCGCTGGGAGGGCTTCCCAGAGACTGGAGCTGTGCCTGTGCTTTGGAATTGGCTTTGGAGGAGGAGGGAGTTTCCAGTGAGTGGGCTTTGGAGGTAGGGGTGCAGTACGCCCGGTCGCGATGAGCTTCATGAACCGGGTGGAGTGACTGGCACAGGGCGGCCAGTTTCAAGAACCAGACCCAGACCTGCTGCTTTAAACTTAGGCTCTTTGGGGGCGGGGGGGGGGGGCGGGGGCGGTTCCCGGTGGGGGTTCTCCAGGGTGGTGTTTGAATTCTATATGAGGCTGTTTTGTGGAGGGCTGTCAAGCAAGGGATTCAGGCTTAATATTCTTGCTGGTTGTGACCCAGGACTCCTTCCCTTCTTTTTGGTCATGGTTCGCTTTGTGTGTTTTCCTTGTCTTCCACTGCCTTTCTTTTCCTCCGGGTTAGAGGATCTGTGCGCCAGGTCTGGGGTTGCCAGATGAAATACGTGACGCCGATCATATTAGAATTTCAGATAAATAGTGAATACTTGTTCAGTCTGAGTATGTCCCAAATGTTGCCTAGATAAACTGCTGTGAGGTGAGTCTGTGTGTGAGTGCCAGAGCAGAGGGGCTGACTCTGGAAGAATTGGGGACTGAGGTGGTGGCATTGGAGCTGAACTTGACGGGATGTGACATGTTAGTTTTCAGCCAGGACCACGGCAAGGGGCTTTCAGGGATAGGGACATCTAGGAGCAGAAGTGTGCGCATTTGAAAGAGCTGACTAGGTTTGTGTGTGAATCAGGAAACTAGGCAGGGAGAGCTGGTGGGAGCCAGGCCTGGGGCAGCCTGTCTGCCCTGAGAGGTGACCGTGATGGGGGACTGGCAGGGTGGCCTTTGTGCGGCACGGGGTGATGGGCAGGAGCCGTAGTGGTACAGGAGGGCTGAAGCGGGGCTGGGGCTTCGGGTAGCTCTGTACTGACCAGCCGAGCTTCCTCCCTGTCACGGAGAGAGGCCGAGCAGGGCCCACGGGGGTGGGGGTGGGGGATAAGCTCAAAACCTGCCCTCGGTTGCCAAGACTCATCTCCATCATTTTGAAATGTCTCTGAAGACAGAGCACCCCGAAAGCCCTTTGTAGCCACCCTTTGAGATGAAGGAATTTAACCAAGGGCGCTAGCGAGCTGTGGGGGAATGGCGTGGGGTTGGGAGTCACGCCTCTTCAGACCACGCTTGAGTGTTTGCCGCTGGTCCCCCTTTTCCCAGTGGACCTGAAGGTCACGCTCACCTCCTCAGACACTGGGGGATTGAGTGTTTGGTTTAGAAAGGCTTTCTTTGTGCCACTGGAAAAAAATTCTCATCTAAAATTTGAAGCTTAGTCCCGGCTGATGTGGCTCTGCTCTCGGAGCAATGATGTCCCGGGAGCAATGAGGTCCCGTGGACCGACACGTCATGGCCCGGGTTTGATTTCCAGCAAGGCGCATCCTGGGCTGCAGGTGGGATCCCTGGTCGGGGGGTGCATATGGGAAGGCAGCCAGCCAATCAGTCTCTCTCTTTCTCTCCTTCCACCAGCCCCCACTTCAAAAAACGCAATGAAAAAAATGCCCTCAGGTAAGGATTCAAAAATAAAATAAAATTTTAGCTTATTATTTTTGAAGGATTTTTAGCAATACACTTCAGTGACTAGTGAAATACAAAAGAAAATGTTTCATTTTGTATTTCAGATCAGTGTTTGTTATACAAATATATGAAATTGATGTTTTAAATTAAAATATGGCTGGCAATTAATTTTATGAATACAGTGTTTTGCAAATTTAAAACTGCTTGCCAGAAATCTGAGCACAAAGCCACAGTTTACAAAAATCCTGAATTAACATTTTCTTTTTATAAATATTCAGAAACCTTGGCTGAGGAGGGAGTGGCTAGAGGAGACTCAGAATTTCTTGCAATCTTGGATTTCGAATTTTGGGAACCAATTTGTTTTGGACTATATTTGGAAAAATCATCTGTGTGCTGTAGCCAGAAATTCTTTTAGGCCGCCCTTTTCCAGCCTTGTCACTTGTCTGGAATGTTAAGTATTGTCAGTTGAACGGCCTCTTAGCAGCTTGTATTGCAAAGGGAGATCTCTAGAAATGGATCTGAGGAGACCTTGGTATGAGATTAGGTTTTCGTTTTATTCTTTGGAAAGCAGTAAGAAGACGACTTATGGGTCTAAGTTTGAAAAATCCAAGGAGCTTCTAGTTGTTTCTAAATATTTTCTTGTGTTAAATCATGTCAAATAATAGAGAAAAACCGTAAATGAGTATGAGCGGGCTCTTCTGTGGCCAGCACCAGTGGAGATGGAGTTGTGCTTTCGAATTTTTGTTGCTGATCATGAACTCCTTTTTTCCAGCATCCTATCATAGTTATAATTTAAAGATAGAGCTCAGACTTTGGGCAGGCTGCCACCCTCAGTGTCTTCCTCCTTTCCAGCCACATAGGGCGATTATGAGAATCAAATGTACTGGTGCTGGTGCGGTGTGGGCCTCCCCGCCGGCCAGCTGGCGGTCTCAGGGCAGCTTGCTCTGGTATTTAAACAATAGCAACATGAGCAGAGTGTCTCAGCCTCCTCATTACTCTCTGACTCTCTCTCTCTTTCACAAAGTCAAATATTTGGAAAGATCTTATCCTTCATCTCCTACTCAACTTTTCTTCCCATTCCAGTGCAGTCTGATTTGGTCTCTGTGCCTCCACTTGGAGCCGCGGTGGCCTGGTTTGCCAGCACCTCCTTGTCTCTGACTTTGGAGCCCACGTGGGCGTGGTTGGAAAGCTCAGCCTTTCTGGTGTCGTTTCACAGAGTGCGGCCAGGCATGAAGGAGGTAGCATGAGGGAAAGAGGGTGGAAATCACGGAGGAGCTTCTTTTTACTCCTTTTGTGCCCATGAACGTGGTAGGGGGGTGTATACTCCTAATAAGGAGAGGACTCAGGTGAAGCTCCTTCCTTCGCAGGGCTGGAGGTAGAAGTGGAGGAGAGGGAGATCTAAGTGCCACCTTTTCCTCAGTAAGTCATTGGTGTTCCTGAGTTCTGGAAACAGAACTACCGTATTCAATGTGCATACTAACTGATAATCCCACCCTAATTTTTCATGCCTAATTTTAGGCATAAAATAAAACCTGTCTTAAAAATGAGAAAAATACCATGTTATAATAAAAATAAGCATTTAAAATGGTCAGTAAGAATTGAAGTATTCTGAGCAGAAATGGACATTGGTTTGTGGATTCAGACACACCTGAAGGCATCTCACCTGGGCTGTTCTCACCTTCCTGTCTCTGTTTTGTGCACCTTGAATGCATGCCCGCTTGCACCTGTGCAGTTTTGTGGTTTTGTTTTGTTTTGTTTTGTTTTTTTTTAACACGACAAGGCTCAGGCTTTTCCTCTGAATGAGCCTCGAGTCCCACTCCGAGTCTGTCTTTGAAATGCACGCATTCTAATGCATTTGTTCTGATTGTGTGCTGCCATTCACAATAAGTGAGGTTAAACGTATGTGTATGATAAGGAATTCAGTGTAGGATCAGTCTAGCGCATTATGATTTATTTAGATAAAGCATTTTTATTCAACCTTTTCAACGTTTTGTTTGGTTTTTGTAGTGAACATGCTTTTATCAGACTGGGTATTAGTTTCGATCCATTTAGCAGTTTACGTACTGACTCCGATGTAGCTCATTTGCTGAATTTTAGTTTTTCCTGGACTGTGTGACTCCTTTTCCTCAGTGTTTCAGGTCCGTTCTTAGTTTACACTTCTAACACGATCCCCATACTTTAAATACAGAGTTCATGAGATAAGGGAGAAAAATACATTTTGATCGCTTAGGTCAAAACTCTTTTTGGATTTTTAATGGGATATTGATAGGCATAAAAATCATAACTAATAAGCAATTTCTTTTTTAAAAAAGTTTCATGTAGAATTGTACCCCTGAAACTTATATCATTTTATTAACCAATGCCACCCCAATAAATTCAATTAAAAAGTTTTGATTCTTGGTTCTCAGGTACAAATTGTAAAACACAATTTAAAAAAATTTTATTGATTGATTAGAGAGAGAGAGAAATATTGATTTGTTGCTCCGCTTATTTATGTATTCATTTATTAGTTCTTCTGTGTTCCCTGACCAGGGATTGACCTGCAACCTTGGTGTGTTGGGATGGCATTCTGACCGGCTGAGCTACCTGGTCAGGGCCATAAAATTGAATTGTTGAGCTTCTGAAAGAACGATCCTAATGTATCCTTCCTCACCTTGTAAACAAGGCTCAGAATTAGCATGATGTGTCCAGGGTCATGCAGACATCAGGCCTGTGACCATAGTCCAGTCTCTTGATTATTGTCCAAATTTACTCCCTACCGTATATTTTCAGTATTGCCTCATATATAATTTTCAGTGGGAAAGAATCAGAAGCAAGCTTTGTTTGTTGACATCTGTGAACTGCAATATATAATTTAATATAAGTAGTAAGTAAAAACAATCCTTAGTCATTTCTTATTACATAGTTTCTCTTCCAAAGTGTCTTTTGAGTTGCTGCTTTTATTTTGTAAGGTATTAGTCATACTTGGGGCATGTAGTGTGTGTTCTATAAATTATAGTAGCTTACAATTCAACCGCCTTTACTGTGGCAGCCACCCTACTACATACTTTAGGTTTATTATTTTATTTAATCCTCTGAATGCTCTTTTAAGGTAGGTAGTATTATTATCAGACAATTTTACTTATGAAACTGAGATTTCGGAGAGGTTAAGTAACTCGCCCTGGGATACAGATTTGATCAGACATGGTGGGGCAGTCTCCCACATACTGATTCTTTAAATAAGCACAGTGGGCCCTGGCCGATGAAGCTCAGTTGGTTGGACATTGCCCTAAAGGTCGTGGGTTTGGTCCCTAGTTGGGGCACGTGCAGGAGGCAACCGGTCAATGTTTCTCTCTCACATTGATGTTTCTCTCCCTCTCTCCCTTCCTTCCCCTCTCTCTAGACTCAATAAAAGAAAATATTGTAAAAAAATAAGCACAGTGGATTTAAAAATATGAATTAGATAGCAGTTACATTTAAATCGTTTTAAATAGCAGTACATTTTATATAACAGAGGGGGGACATGGTGACAAGAAGGAATGCAAAGGAAAAAGTAGTGACAGCAATCAAGATCCTGGTGAGACTACAGGAGGGAGGATTGGGGCGACCCCTGTAGTGCCATCAAGGGTTCCTGTCCCAGACTGTGCCAGGGCCGAAGGTGCTTCTCTGAGAGGGGTGGCTTCAGACCGCCCTTGTGGTTTCCTGGACAAATTATGTTCTCCACTGTAGGTGGATACTTCTTGATGCAATATAAGGACAGTTAAGGTAAATTCTTAAGGTCCTTTTGGCGTTATTTCTGAAGCTCGATTGGTATGTGTTCATGGGTGGATGGTTTGGGAGCATGGAGTTTCTGAATCCCTGAAATAAATAGCTGTCCCTGATCATGGATTCTTGGCTTGCCACACCATTTATCTGACAGTTGAGCCTGGTGAAATAACTTCTTCTGGAATGAGTATGTCAGGATTTCTGTTCTTTTTCTTGGTTTACTTACGTTATTTTATACAAAAACTCATTAGATTAGGTTTTATCAGCTCCACTTTATGGGAGAGGAAACGGAGTTGCAGAGACAGGACGTGATGAGGTGGATTGAGTGATTTGCTCACGGTCACATAGTTTGTACATCAAAGCTAGCACTTGAGCCTGCTCTCCTGACTTCGGGCCGAGCGCTCTGCTGCTGCCCTGCGCCGGGAGGGAGGTCCCAGCGGTGCCCCTCAGAGCCTCGCTGCCTTGTCCAGTGCACGTGACGTCGCTGTCCGTCACGTGGAGTATGTACTAAATCAGAAGATTTTCAGAGTTAGAAGGTACTTCGGAAAATCCCCAGAATCCAGCCCCTTTTTATTGCAGGCGAGGACCCTGAGTGGATGAGTGACTGAGACTAAACACGTGCTTGGTAGAGGGAGGTCTGTGGGTTTCAAGTCAAAGTCGGAATTTTAAAATATCCACAGGCTGGGAACTTGAGCTGCATCTCACCAAATGAAAAATTTAACAGACACAGGTATAAGTTTATTCAGAATATAAATTATACAACTATGACAAGGAGAAAAGTGGAGGTGTTTACTGTATAATTTCTTCAATATTTCTGTATGCTTGAATATTTTCATATTGGGGAAAAAATAGAAAAGCAGTTTGTCAGCAGTTTGCGTAAAAAAGACTTGCAAGTATTAGGTAACTATAAACTCGATATGAGCCTTTGCTAGCTTCCAGAAAAGCAAGGTTGTTTCTTAGATTAAGTTCAGAGAAGCTCAGTGTTTATTTCAAGGGTCAGCTGTATTTCCCATCTGCGAGTGGGAATCTGTGGATGTGGAAAACTAACTGTAATTTACTCAGGTTTTCGATTGTGTGGGGATTGTGTTGGTGCCCGAACGCTTGTGTTGTTCAGTGGTCAGCTGTACTGACTGTGTTTTTTAGTAGAAATTTTCATTTATGTATCATTTTCCCACTAGACCGTGAGTTCCTTGGAAGTAGATGTTTTCTATTAATCATCTTTACATGTCCATGTATTTATTTATATCTTGTGTGACTAACCTCCCAGAGAATTGGTATTTGGCTTGCCATGGCACAAAATAAATGTTCAATAAATGTTGACTAAATGATTTACTTCATAACTTTTTAATCACTAGAAGATTTTTTTGTCAGTGATGTTGCATATGAGATTTTTCTATAAAAGGCCTCCAAGATATTTTCCATTTTTAAGTGTCTGTGGTTTGATATTTAAATACTATTTTATGTACCATATGTGGAAGGTAAGAGGTGTCTTTTTTTTTATTGTACTTTATTGACTATGCTGTTACAGTTGTCCTGATTTTTCCTCTTTGCTCTCCTTCCACCCAGAACTCCCCCACCCCCTCAGGCAATCCCCCACCATTGTTCATGTTCATGTCCATGGCTCATGCGTATAAGTTCTTTGCCTTCTCCATTTCCTACACTGTACTTTACATTCCCACAGCTGTTCTGTAACTACCTGTTTGTACTTCCTGATCCCCTCACCTCTTCACCCATTTCTCCATTCCACCTGGCAACCATCAAAATGCTCTCTGTATCCATGATACTGTCTATGTTTTTGTTTGCTTAGTTTGTTTTTTAGATTCAGTTGTTGAAAGATTTGCATTTTTTGCCATTTTATTGTTCATAGTTTTACTCTTCTTTTTCTTAAATAAGTCCCTTTAACATTTCATATAATAATCATTTGGTGATGATGAACTCCTTTAGTTTTTTCTTGTTTGGGAAGTTCTTTATCTGTCCTTCAGTTCTAAATATCTTCATTGATAGAGGGTTCTTGGCTGAGGTCACTGTTTTTCATGACTTTGAATATTTCTTGCCAATCCCTTCTAGCCTACAAATTTTCTTTTGAGATTCAGCCAGCAGTCTTATGGGAACTCCCCTGTAGGTAACTAACTTCTTTTCTCTTGCTGCTTTTAAGATTCTCTCTTTTAGAAAAACCAAGATGGAGTCGTAGGTAGATATGTTTTGCTCTTCGCACAACCAAAAGAAGAATAACAACCAATTTAAAAACAAAAAACAACCAGAACTGCCAGAAAATCGAACTGTGGAAGTCCGACAACCAAGGAGTTAAAGAAGAAACATTCATCCAGACCGGTAGGAAGGGCAGAGAGGATGCGCAGCACAAGGTGGCAGCTGGTGGACCAGGCAGTCCCACATTTGTGTGCAGATAAACGGATGAACAACAGGGAGTGAAACAGACTGTACAATCCAGGGTTCCAACGCCTGAAAATAAAGCCTCAGAACCTCTGGCTGTAAAAATCTGTGGGGGTTGCAGAGGCAGAAGAAACTGCCAGTCTCTCAGGAGAGTCTGTTGGAGGGGCCCACAGGGTCCTAGAATGTACCGCCCATCTGGGAATCAGCACCAGTGCAGCCTGGAAGGGTGCAATTCGCTTGTGGGGAATGGAGGAAGTGACTGAAAACAGGGCAAGGGCCTAGCAAGCGGCATTGTTCCTCTCTGATCCCTCCCCCACATACAGTGCCACAACGCTGTGACGTCGGTTGCCCCGAGCTGGCAAATACCTAAGGTTCCTCTCCTTATAACGTAACAGGTGCACTGAGACAGACAAATATGGCCCAAATGAAAGAACAGATCAAAACCCCAGAAAAAGAACTAAGCAATGAGATAGCCAACCTATCAGATGCAGAGTTCAAAACACTGGTAATCAGGATGCTCATAGAAATGATTGAGTGCGGTTGCAAGATAAAGGAAGAAATGAAGGCTATGCAAAATGAAATAAAGAAAAGTATACAGGAAACTGGGACCCAGATCAATGATTTGGAGCAGAAGGAAGAAATAAACCTTCAACTGAAACAGGATGAAGAAACAAGAATTCAAAAAAATGAGAAGAGGCTGAGGAGCCTCTGGGACAACTTTAAAACATTCCAACATCCTAATCATAGGGGTGCCAGAAGGAGAAGTGGAAAACTTACTTGAAAAAATAATGAAGGAAAAATTCCCCAATCTGGTGAAGGAACTAAGCGTGCAAGTCCAGGAAGCTGAGAGAGTCCCAAAGAAGTTGGATCCAAGGAGAAATACACCAAGACACATCATAATTACATTACCTAAGATTAAAGAGAAGGAGAGAATCTTCAAAGCAGCAAGAAAAAAGGAGACAGTGACCTACAAAGGAGTTCCCTTAAGCGTATCAGCTGATTTCTCAAAAGAAACTTTACAGGTCAAGAAGGAGCTGATAGAAGTATTCAAAGTCATAAAAAGCAAGGGTCTACATCCAAGATTACTCTATCTAGCAAAGCTATAGTTTAGAATGGAAGGGCAGATAAAGTGCTTCCCAGACAATGTAAAGTTAAAGGAGTCCGTCATCATCAAGCCCTTTATTATATGAAATGTTAAAGGGATGTATCTAAGAAATAGAAGATCAAAACTATGAACAGTGAATTGACAACAAATGCACAACTATCAACAACTGAACCTAAAAAACAAAAACAAACTAAGCAAATAACTGGAACAGGAACAGAATCACAGAAATGGAGATCACATGGATGGATATCAGTGGGGAGAGGGTGGGGGGAGAATCGGGGGAAGGTACAGGAAATAAGAAGGATAAATGGTAGGCACAAAACAGACGGGGAGGTTAAGAAGCAGAGGAAATGGAGAAGCCAAAAAACATAAGCATACAACCCGTGGACATGAACTAAGGGTGGGGGAATGCTGGAGGGAGGGGAGGATAAAGGGGCGAAAAAAAATGGGACAATTTTAATAGCATAATCAGTAAAATATACTTAAAAAGTGTATATATAATAGGTTATCTGTGGATTTCATGTCAGTAGTAAAGGTATATTTTCAAATTTGTTAGAGAAAGGAGGTTCTGTGTTCAATGTGGTGAGAACCACTGGGCTAAGAGAGTTCTTGGGGTCTGGAGCTGCCAGTTTCCTGTGCCAGTCTGCATCTCAGCATCTTTAAATTTTTTGGCTGTGCTGCTTTTCCCTCTCAGATCTCTGAAGCCGTAGTCCTCTTTTCTGACTGGGTATTTTACAGTGTTGGGATCTACTTTCCAGGAGTCCTGTTTTGATGTTGTTCATTGTTTTGTTTTTTTTAAATAGCGGCTCTATTGGGATATAATTTGTGTTCTATACAACTCATCCATTTAAAGTGTAAATTTGGTGATTTTTTAGTATATTCACAGGATTGTAGAACTGTCATCACAATCTAATTTTAGAATGTTTCATCCCCCCAAAAAACCTATATCCATTAACAGTCTGTATCCATGTCCCTTCCTCTGGCCCCTAGCAACCACCCTCAGATCTACTTTCTATTTTTATGGATTCGCCTGTCCCAGACAACTTGTATAAGTGGAAACATATAATACATGTTTCTTTGTGTCTGGCTTTTTTCATCTGGTATGTTTTCAAGGTTCATCTATGTTGTATCATGTATTAGTATTTTATTCATTTTTTATGTCCAAATAATATTACATTGAATGGGTTTACCACATTTTGTTTATCCATTCATCAATTGATAAGACATTTGGAATTGAAACAAAAAGTTATTTTGTGTGCAGAAAGCATATAAGCAACTATATGATAATATGTATCCAATAAATAACAAATACATGCTAATAAGTAAAGAATAATTTAAATGCCAACAGAATTCTATGGTAGTTTAATTGGGAGAATTCTATGGGGTTGTTTGGGTTGTTTCCTTTTTTTGCTATTATGAATACTTCTATGGACATATGCGCATAAGGTTTTGTGTGGACAAATGTTTCCATTTCTCTTAAGCATATATGTCGGAATACGGGAGTGGGATTGCTGGGTCCTTACGGGAACTCTGTTCAACTGTCTGAGGAAGTGCCGGGCTTTCCCACAGTGGCCTCACCATTTTGTACTCCTACCAGCAGCAGTGTCTGAGCGTTCTCTCATCACCCCACTTCCTTTCCAACATTTGTTACTGCCTCTTTTTTTAATAGCCATTCTAGTGGGCGCGGAGTGGTTGTTCGTTAGGTTTTACTCTGGGACTGAGACAGAAGCAGGAAACGGACAGTCTGTTACATTGTACAGTATGTAGCACTCATTTAACTTTAAATTTAAATAAATTAAAATTAAATAAAATTTGAAGATTAGTTCCTCAGTCACACTAGCCACAGTTCAAGTGCTCAGTAGCTACAGGTGGCTGTTGGCCGCTGCACTGGACAGTGGGTGTACACGTAGAATACTCCGTTACCACAGTGAGTCCTGTCGGAGAGTGCTGGTGTGGAAGAAGGTAGTCCGACAGTGCAGAAGAGTGGGCAGAGAGTGGGGGGTCTGTGCGGTGCTACAGAAATGAGTGCAGGCCTGGGGGGTTCGCCAAAAGAATGAAGCTTTGAGGAGCCATTTACAAACTATGGGAAAAGAGAAAATAAAAGGAAAGTGAGAAGTTGAAGAAAAGGTTCTTAGGAATTTGGTTTTTCTGCAGTACCTTGATTTAGTGATGGATTCAGTCTAATTCCTTCATTTTATAGGTGAGAAAAGCATAGAACTGCCGGCTGTCAGGGAGTAGGGTAACTGTCCATCGTACCAGTGGTGGGGAGCTGCTTGCCTCTGTCTTGGTCGTTTCCAGTGTCCTCCAAGAAAGTGTGAGGAGCCGACGGCAGAGCTGAGCTAGAGGACTGCGCCCTTGCAGGCGGCAGATGACCTGTCTAGAATGGGAGGGTAGAAAGCAGGGGGGTTAAGAGTGGCGAGGTAATCTGACCGCGACTGTCTGGAGCATTTTCTGTAAGGAGTGACCAGGAAGTCAGAGGAGGGCTGGAGAAGAGAGGCTCTGAGGTTTTGGCTGTGTTTTAGTTGATGTTAATAGGAGTGTTCTTGTTGCTGCACGGCCTTATCGCTTTGAGGGTAGAGCAGAGCCCCTTTGCTCTGTCTCACCGTTCCTGCCACCGAACCAGTCGGTACAGTTTGTATTACGTCAGGGCAAGATAAAGCTGGAGTGTCAGAGTGCAGTCTGGGTGAAATATTCGTTAAGGCTGTTGGAATAGGCCTCTTCTTTTCAAAAAGAAGTTTCTTTTTATTTGTATTAGTGTGTAGACATCTTCATAAAAAGACTAAACTGTTTTTTTGTTTCTCAGATTCATCATACATAAACATAAACCTTTTTGCATTCAAAATAGGCCTTCGTTTTTGTTAGTTGCATCACTCTACCCAAAACAGCGCATGGTTTGTCTTTCCAAACATGAAATTGGCGGAGATACTGCTTATCTAGCTCAGTTAATAAAGGTGTCTTTAAGGGTTTATTTGGCTGCAGCTTTGTGTGCTGCCAGTGTTACTCCGAGTCCTCTTAGCTGTGAAGTCAAGTCCAGTATGTCCTCACTTAACGTTGTCGGTAGGTTGTTGTAACTGCAGTGAAATGATGTATAACAAAACCAGTTTCTCCGTGGGCTAACTGATATAACAAGAGTTAAGTTTCTATTAATGCTATAACAATGAAATGACATTATTTGAGGACCTGCTGTACTGTGTACCACTGAGGTGTAAGATTTGTCATATTCCTTTTAGGTGTATAGAATTTCTTTTTCTTCCTGAGCCAAAAGTTCTAATGAAGAATTCCAATGCTGTCTTAAAAAAAAGAAAGAAAGAAAGAAAGAATGAATGAATGATACTCTGGAAAATACATTTGGATCTTGAATGCTTGAATGTTGGAATTTTAGGGATATTCTGCCGGCTTGTGTGGGGGGTATTACAACAAATATTTGTAGTCAGGACTGTGCTGGATAATTTGGAAGGTACAATCACCCCTTGATACCTGCAAAATGGCTAGTTCTCAGGTGCAAGGATGATTATTGCTTCATTAAATGCTAAAGTTAATGAATACTGTTATATTTAGCCAGGTCCATTCGTCATTGAGGATATTCTTTTTACTGACTGAATTAGAATGCACAAAATAATTAATACTCAAAAAGGAAAAGCCTTGCAAATAGTGTACATTAAAAATAATGTAATAATTTTTCAGCTTTTATTTTCTGTAGCTACATTTAGCTTCTGAACATTTTTACTCATCACATGATAAAATTCTTCAAAAACATCTCTCAGGAGCTTGCTTTCAGCTTTGTTCTCAGCGTACCATTTCTTTCCACAGATTTGCTTGTAAATGTATCACGAAGAGGCAGCCCAGAATGAAGAAAGCAAGCAGGAGTGTTGGCTTAGTGCCTAAAGTGTCTGGGATAAGCAAAACGCAAACAGTAGAAAAAACTAAACCTGAAAACAGTTCTTCAGCATCTACAGGAGGCAAACTTGTAAAACCTGGAACAGCAGCATCATTGTCAAAGGTATTCATGGGTGGCGTTTGAATATGTGATGGATTTTTAGGAGGTGGGGAGCTTAATATGATGTTTGATTTATTAAATATGCATTGCTTAGGGTTCGCCCTCTACTGGTGCTAGGAGCACATAGCCTGTGATGAGAGGTCATAACTGGTGTGTGTGGTCTCTCTTTATGAGTGAAACCAAATAGTAAGCTTCTTTGTGAAAGAGAATCATTGAGTGGCCGTCTTGTGCAAGGCTCTGTGCGGAGGGAGGGTCTGCCTTCAAGGAGTTTGAGTAATGGATGGAGGTGAGTCACATACAGAAAAACTAAAATACACGTGAAAAAACCAGATGCCCTGGGAGAGCAGAAAAACAGTGTAAACATTTTCAAGTAGGAAGATTCTGTTTCTAGCCAGAAGGTTGATGGTGGATCTTAAAAGATGACCAGCAATAATATTCCTAAGACGCATAGATAGGGGGTTTTATCTTCACCCTCACCCCTTCACATGCCATAACTGTTACTCTTTTTCTCACAACTGATCCAGTAATGATTCTAGTTAAAATTGGGTGACATTTATTTTCTTTCTTTTTTTTTAAATTATTTCCACTTTTTTTTTTTTTTTTTTTTAGATTTTTTATTTTATTTTATTATTTATCTTCAGAGGGGAAGGGAAGGAGAGAGGGAGAGAAACATCAATGTGCGGTTGCCTCTTGTATGTCCCCTGCCGGGAACTGGCCTGGCAACCCAGGCATGTGCCCTGACTGGGAATCGAACCTCGACCCTTCGGTTCGCAGGCCCGCGCTCAATCCACTGAGCTACACCAGCCAGGGCACATTTATTTTCTTTACACTCCTTTAAAGGCTGGCATAGTTCTTGTCAGTATAGGGTCGTGATTCATTAGATCAGTGGTTTTCAGCCTGTGTGCTGCGCTGCAAGAGACACACCGATGTGCTGTGAGAATTTTTAAAACATGCAATACCCAACTATTTAGTTAGGGGCACTGACCTCTTTTCCCTTAGATTGTCAAATTAAAAAAGAGAGAGAGAGAGAATAGCCAGCACAACAATAGCCGTCCAGTGTGAATGAATCAAAATTATACCTACTTTTGTTAGATTGGCAAATATATTTTTTGGTGTGCCACAGAATTTTAGTAGTTAGTTTTTGTGGGCCATGAGGAAAAAGGTTGAAAAGTGCTCTGTTAGGTCATGGGCTTCAGGAGCAGACAGCCATGTGCTTCGTAGGGCCATGGTCAGGAGGAAATGAGGGGAATGTATGAAAGTGGTTAGTACATGCAGCATTTTTATTGGTTCACTCTAGAAACTTCTCTCTAGCCCAGGATTGACTCCTGAAAGTTAGTCTTCCTGGGTGGTCTCAGAGTCTGTGTTGGTTTGGATGGCTCCAGGTCAAGTGTAATGTCATTGCATGGAGATTCGTGCATTCTTCTTCCAGCCTTTCTCAGCCCAGAATTCATTTGTTTGTTCTTTGCTTGTTTGTTTTAGGGATGTGTGGCGTTTGGGTGGAAATTCTGACTTAATGAAGAAAACCTGGAGAGTGTTTCTGTTAGGGAGAACCCAAGCACTGCCTGAAATACAATCCATTTAAAAGCCTTTTGTCCATGCAGGGCTTTGATAGATTGAGGCTTAATTATTTTTAGAAGTACCTCCCAGGAACAGCTGGTGAGGGACTTCCTTATAGGTGTTGAAAGATCTAGCAGGAAATGCTGGTTTTTCTATTACAGGGTTGTCAAAACTGGACCCAGACTTATGCCATGGGCTTGGAAATGCCCGCAGATTTTCTCCTTGCTGCTGCCGTGATGAGCTGCTGGTGTCATCCTGTGGCCCAAAGGACGGTGCCAGGAGTAGACCTTTGCCCCACTCCCGTTAGTCTGCATCGACACCATGAATTATTTCCTTCATGGCGATGCTGCCACTCTTTCGTGTGAGATAGCTGACATTTTCTGACCTGACTGGTTACTCAGTTTCTGGGGCTGTCTTTGGAGTGGAGTCCCTGCGTGACCTGTTATTTACGTGACTGGAAGAACAGGTTGCAGCGCTGGCTCTGGATCTGCACCCTGCCTTCCTTCTGTTGTCTCCTTATCACTGGCAGGCATTGTCTTTGAAGGGTTAGAATGGAGTGTGCACAGGAGGCGTGTCGGATCTTCTGCGGCTCGGATTTGGAGTTGCTAGTAGTTTGGTCTTGAACAGTGAGTACTCCTTCGTTGTACAGCAGAACTGTACGCTGCTGCGTGCCAGCACACACCCGCTCTCCATGGCGCTGGCGCTGGCGCTGGCGCTGCCGGGAGCGTTGGTCGAAGTTCTCTGTGTGTGTGTGTAGTGGGGGGAGGGTCACAGAGGAGATGGAGCTGTTGGGGAGCTTAGGAGAAAAGACTCTTGAACAGAAATCGAAGTGAGAAGACCCAGAGGAAAGAAGGAAGCATAACAGAAAATTTGAAAAAAAAACTAAAAAGACTTGGAGACCCACACACTTAAGTGTTATTTTATTTTTCTGAGTTTTCATACTTCACTGGGGTTCTCTAGCACGTAGGCACCCGCCCACAACTTGAACTCCTGAAACTGACGGAGCACTGATGGTTCAACCAGGTGAATGAAGCGTTTGGCTTTTCATTATTTAAACACCTTGCACATGTACTCATCCTCTCCTGGCGACGCCCGTACGTGCGTGTCTGTCACTGTGCAGGGTTCTCATGACACTTTTCATACAGTGGCAGGGTATGGGGATGTGCCTTTTTTTTTAACTGCTCTCATTTCAGTTATTGTTTGAGGTTGGAGTGGGCTGGGAAAGGGTCCTCTGACCCAGAGCGCCTCCCTGCTGACCGGGGCTTTACAAACGGTAAAATGAAGCACTAGTTCTGTTTCTGGTGAGCTTGGGGAGTTGTTCCCACTCTTGTCAGTAGCTGTGATAACTGCCTTGGGGCCTTTGTATGCTTAATTCTTTTTTGTCACAGACCGTAGAAAAGATTATTTTCTGTGTAGAAATGGTTTCCTACATGCCTACACTTTGCAGGTCTCACACACTGCTCAGGTATTTATGTTCATCCTGGTAGAAGTATTAAACTTGTTCATTGTACTGACGAGACTGCTTTTTTCTAAAAATCGATTGATGGGAATTCATAAGCTTCCATTAGAATCTATCTAAATAGTTGATGAGTTTTGATGATTATTTGTGATCATGCCTTTTCAGTATAAAATAGTTAACATTATGATTGAGCAATCCATTTGTGAAACTCGGAAGGTGAAATTTTAAAACTAATCTTACATTTTGAGATGAAGATGCAGGCTATGAAACTTGAATTTTACCTTAAGCATGCATACCTTGTTTGTAGTATTTCATTATTTGTATCTGGAATGTTTTTACCAAATGATTTGTATTTTATGTATGTTATTAAAAAGTGGCTAAAAGTCTATTCCTTCATCAGTTTCATTTTTCTGGACTGCTGTTGATAGAGGATGTTTACCTGTGGGGATTCACATGTATTTATAGGATGGTAAAACAAATATTAAAAAAAAATAGGGACAAATATCCGTAAGCTTGCACGTAGTTTCATGTAAAGCCATGTTGGAAGTGCAGAGTTCTTTCTGTTTTGTGTTCACTTTTTTGTTGAATTATAATTTATATCCAGCAAAGTCCACAGAGCATCTGTGTTGAGCTTAGTGAATCACCTCGAAGGGCACATACTCTGCAGCCACGCCCGGGAAGAACAGAACGAACCTGCGCCTCAGTGGCCTTGTTCCTTTTAGTGCAGGAGAGAATGTAAACCATCTGGAAGCTGGGCACACTCATTGCTTCTGAGTGCATTGTTTCTGAGCCCTCTCAGTGGACAGAGATAGGAAACACACACACACACACACACACACACACAAAATGTGCCTACTTATATAACTAAATCACTTCTGTGTCTGTTTCTTTCCATATCTATTAAAACCTCCGAGTTCCCACTGATACTTTTGATTCCAGTTAACACACAAGGTTCATAGTAATCTCTTCAGAAGCCAGGCTCTCCTTATCTATAATATATCTGCTTATTTTCTCAATCCTAGTGTATATAGAAGATAGAGAATTATTCACCCATACCACTGGAAAAAAAAATCTACCATCTAGAATTCAGTATTTACACTTTCTTTGTTTTTAGCTTGAGAGTTTGGGGATTTATGGTCATTGTTCTGTGTTCCAAAAGATGTTTTGGAACCACCCCCATGACGGCTTTGTCATGCATTTGAAATGCAGTTGGGTCCATTTGCTCCTATTGTGTTTAATTTTAGGGTTCCCTGCCCTTCCTTATTCTGTGTGTTTGTTTGTCTATTTAGAGCATGTGAAACCTTACATGGTTCTGTATGTCAGAACCGTATGAGGAGGTGCGTTCAGAGAAGTGCCCTTCTCCCCCCACCGCTTCTTACTCGTTCTGCACCCTTTACTCTTTATTTTTCCTGTTTCTTTTTGCATAAATGAGCAGATACATGTATATCTTTTATTTCCTCTTTCTAACATAAAAGTTGACAGAATTAGATATATTTTTGCACTTTGCTTTTTTTCACTTAATGTATTCTAGAAGTGTCTCCATACCAGTTTATAGGGGCCTTTCTCATTCTTTCATTTATAGATTTTTTTCTTTGGAGGGTGACATTCATTGTTATATAGGCACTTAATAGTGCTATAGTTGATTCGGCTACTTTCATATGCAAAGGCATTCTACAGTACAGTATTTTGCAGTCCCAAACAGTACTGCAGTAAGTAACCTCATGCATATATATTTTTTGTATTACTGGAGGTGTGCCTTCAGGGTAAGTTCCTGGAAGTGGGATCACTGGGTAAAAGGTAAGTGTGTGTGTAGCTCTGTTAGATATTGTCAGATTCCCAAAGATGAGGCTTATTTATGTCAAGTTGCATTCTTACCAGCAACTGACAGCCATATTCTTCTCAAAGGAATTTTTATTTGGGAGGGTGTCTGTTTCCCCATATTCTTCTCAAAGGAATGAGTATGTTATACTTTTCCATTTTTGTCAGTCTGTTAGTTCAGAAGTGGTATCTTAATGTTTAATTTACGTTTCTCTTGTTGTTGATTAGACTGATCATCTTTGTGTGTGTGCGTGAACTGATTACATGTCTATTTTGTTTACTTTTTTTGTGTGGTTTTTGGTCTTTTTTTCCCCAATTTTTAAGAGTTCTTTGTGTACTTGGGGTATTAGCCCTTACTTGTGAGGTAGTGCACACACTCTCCCAGTTTCTCTCTTTGTGTCTCTCTGTTTCTCTCTCTGTGTATAATGCATATATATGTATAATGTTTTACTTTGCTTATGATTTTTTTCAGCCATGCAAAAGTGAAAAAATTCTTTTTTAGATTTTTTACTTTTCATGTAATCAAATTCATCACTTTTTGGTTTTATGATTGAGACTTTGGAATCCTAGCCATTGGGATTTTTTAAAAATTTATTCGTGACAGAGAGAGACATCAATTTGTTGTTCCACTTATTGATATATTCATTGGTTGATTCTTATATGTGCCCTGACTGGGGATCAAACCCTCAACCTTGGCATATCAGGATGGTACTCTAACAAATGAGCTACCTGGCCATTTATTGTTATAGGATGAAATAGGGCTTATTTTTCTTTTTCTTTGTGAATATACAACTGACTTAGCACTACTTAGTGAAAAACCTGTTTATTTTTCTATACTGCTTCTTTGGTCATAAATCAAGTGTCTATGCAGTTCCCTTCTGGATTTGATTCTGTTCCATTGGTTTATTCATGTGCCAGTGCTGCACTTTGTTAGCTGTTTTGATATCTGTCAGAGTTTCTCGTTTGGTCCTCCGATTTATGTCTTACTCTGCCATTACCCAAAGTCTGAAGGTAACCAGAGAAGTGTGACAAGCCACTGTTCACGTGACTCTGTAGGGTGGTTTTGAGACGTGATTATCATGAAAGTAAAGAATATATAACTTTGCCCTGGCCGGTTGGCTCAGTTGGTTGGAGCATTGTCACGTGCACCAAAAAGGTGGCCGGTCCCGTCCCCGCCAAGGCGCGCACCTGGGCTGTGGGTTTGGTCCCTGGCCAGGCACGTGCGGGAGGCAGCCGCTCGATGTTCCTCTCTCACACTGATGTTTCTCTCTCCCTCTCCCTTTCTCTAAAAAAATTAATGAATGTATCCTCTGGTGAGGATTACATAAAAAAAGAGTATTTGACTTTGGAGGAAGAAAAATTAGCTGAGAGGTCATTTTAACTTCTATTAACAGAGTAGAAAAGATGATTTGAAAATGTAAGAGTATGCCCTGGCTGGTGTAGCTCAGTGGATTGAGCGCGGGCCTGCGAACCCAAGGATCGCGGTTCGATTCCCAGTCAGGGCATATGCCTGGGTTGCCAGGCCAGTTCCCGGCAGGGGACATACAAGAGGCAACCGCACATTGATGTTTCTCTCCCTCTCTCCTTCCCTTCCCCTCTAAAGATAAATAAATAAATAAATAATAAAAATAAATAAATAAAATATTTAAAAAAAAAAAAAAGAAAATGTAAGAGTATGGTGAGCTTATTTACTGGCTAACAAATGAGGGACAAGTCGACAGGAAGAACGTGTAACTGGATTTACAGTTTTTTGGGCATCATAGTTAATGACCAATTTCATTAACAGAAACTGTTCTTAAATAATCTGAATAATCCTTAATAACTAATGTATATCCTCCTTCCTTATTATTGTATATAACCTAGATTTTTCATAACATGACTACTCTAAATTGCCAAAGCTTATTTCTGTTTGTTTAAAATATCCTTTTTCTGCCTCTTTTTAGTAAGATAGACTGACCTACCTATGATACTACTGTATAATAATCTTCATAATTGAGTGATAAGAACAGAATGTAATCCATATAGGACCATCTAGAAATAGAGATTCTAGAAATCGTTTTTATTTATGAACCGTTTTAATTTATGGACGTGAATTCATTACGATTATCTAAGAGTAAGAAAGGTTCCAGATAGAAAACAACACAAATTAGTTGACTAACTTGTGCCTTTACCTTAGTGACACAAAACCTTTTTTTTTTTTTTAAATTGAAGAGTAGTTTTTTGTTTTTTTCCAATAGATCTTTAACTCTCTGTGTTCTCTCTCATTTCTAGGAGAAGTAAAAACAGCTTTCTTCAGAGTGCTTGTTTTCTTTCTCTTTCTTTCTCTTTTTTTTGAATCCTCACCCAAGGACATGGTTATTGATTTTAGAGAGAGGAGAAGGGAGAGGGAGAGAAATATTGATGTGAGAGGGAAACATCGATCAGCGGCCTTTCCTGCATGGCCCTATCAGGGTCTGAACCAGCAGCCTGGGCATGTGAACTGACTAGGAATCGAACCTGTGACCTTTCGATTTGCTTTCAGGACAGTTCTCCCACAAACTGAGTCACACTGGCCAGGGCTAGAGTGCTTGTTTTCTTTGTGAAATGCTCATACTTTTTCACTCATCTTTATAAAATGTAAATAAATATTACAAATGGTCTTTCTCAAGTAGTGTGAATGAAAATTTAAGCTAATCCTCACTCTAACCATAATATATCTAATTTTTATTATACATTACCTAGGCCTTTAAAAAATCTCTTTTCAATTTTGGCTTAAATTAGACTACTAAAAAATTAGATGAAGTAAGAAAAAAATGGAGAATTTTTTTAGGTATTGGCTCCATCATTGAATCATTTTAGAGCAATGCAGATGGTTTCTGATTCTCAGTGATGTTTCTGTCTAGAAATTGCAAGGTGGCGTTTCCTGTGGCATAATGGGGCTTTCCTGAGATAGCCCATGTGGCATCGCTCACATGATCTCTGTTCGTAAGTCATGTCCTATGAAAGAGTAACAAGGGAGGATGTCTTCACTCTCCCTCATCCCTCAATGAATCCGGCCCATGTGGGAACACAGCAAGCTTCCATAAAATTTTTGATCACATATATGATTTCTGTATGTTAAAAAGAAGGGTGATTGTTTATAAACTAGTTGAGAAGTTCTGTTTCTGTAGCACGGTACGATGCACTGCTTGCCAAATGTAAGAAAGTCTTCGTGAACTCTTGAACTCACTGTAAGTCAAGAGCTTTGTTTATTCTCAAAGTATTATTCAATCTTGCTTCATCTGGTCAATTTGTTTTGATTTTCTGTTGCTTTCAGACCAAGAGCAGTGATGACCTCTTAGCCGGAATGGCTGGAGGGGCGGCGGTGACGAATGGTGTTAAGGGAAAGAAGAGCACCTGCCCTTCTGCAGCGCCCTCAGCATCTGCGCCTGCCATGAGCACCTTGGAGAGCAAGCCCAAAACTAGCACAGGTATGTGTGGCCTTCACTCTGAGAGGTAAACCGCCTTTTGGTTGGTCTAGGCAGAGGATAGTGGTTTAGGGCATTCCATCGAACGAAAGATATTTTCGAACTTGTACAAAAGTGAACCGATCGGCGTTTCAGCCCATGTGCTCATCAGTCCTGTCAACGGCTGGCCGGTCTTAGCTCCTCGACACCCACCTGTTCTCCTTTATTATTTCAGGGTAAGTACCGGTATTTCCTTGTCTTTGAAATGCAAGGGTTTAAAAAATATATGTGATCACAATACCATTATCGGTCCTTAAAATAATCATTCCTTTCATTGTAAATTATTCAGTAAGTTTAAATTTCCATCTAATAAATATTATGGATATATATTTTTACTGTCTGTTTGAATCAGGCTTTATTTAAGATCCATGTATAACAATTGGAGATGTGTTTTTAAGTCTTTTTTTTTTTTTTTTTTTAATGTATGGGCTTGCTCACTTTTTTCTTTCAATTTAATTTCTATAGAAACTGCTCATTTGACTGTAGAGTTTTCTGTGCTCTAGATTTTGTCATGTGCTCATGATGTCCTTGACTGTGTCCCTCTGTTCCCTCTGCTTACTTTAAATGTCACTGAATCCAGAGCCCTGATGGGACCAGTGCAGGCTCTTTTTTCCCAGGACTCCTTTGTAGGTGGTGGCTGTCTCTCTGCAGGAGACACGTCATTTCTAGTTATCTCTCTTTCCACGATGTCAGCAGCTTTTGATGATCAGTTCCTAGGTCCATTCATTCCAATTCTACCTTTCTTTTTTCGTTCATAAGTAGCAGTTTGTGTTGAAATATGATGGAGTCCATAAATTAACTCATCCTGTAGTCCAAGGAATAATGTTTTATATTTTACTTTTAAACTTACAGGAAAAAACCTAACACTTCTAATGAACATAAGGCTGTGTGTTTGCAATAAAGCTTTGAAAGCAGGTTGATAAAAAGTGTGTCAGACCTTCTGTCGTCATCATCAAGGCTGTTCGCCCTTCTTGTGCGCATTGGCCTTTTCTAGCTGGGCCAGCCCTGCTGCCCTCTCTCCTGCTCTGGCCCTCTGTGTAGTCTCCTTTCTCCCAGACCGTGCCCCGCTGCTGATTGTGAGAGCAGTGCGGTGTGATTACCAGGAGGAGACTTGCTTTACTTTGTGCTTCCCAGACGTTACTCCATTTTACCCTTACTATAGCCCTATGAGGCAGAGGCCATTGTTATCCTCATTTTTTTAATTCTCATCCAAGGACATATTTTCATTGCCTTCAGAGAGGGAGGAAGGGGGAGAGGGAGAGAGAGGCAGAAACAAATTGGTTGCCTCCCATATGCACCCCAACATGGAATCAAACCTAAAACCTAGGTATGTGCCGTGACTAAGAATCAAACCTGCAACCTTTCAGTTTATAGGATGATGCTCCAACCAACTAAGCCACACCAGCCAGGGCTGTCCTTGTTTTAGAGATTAGAAAGTTATGTGTAGAAAGCTCAAGTATCCATCCCAAGGCCGTGCATTCATTTGCTCAGTTAATATTTGGTACCTATTTTGTACCAGGCCACAAAACTGGTGGTGGAGTAAGAACTGAACCTGAGATCCTTCACTCTCAAGTCTGGGGTTACCACCATATTTAACGTTCCAGTTTGTGTGGCAAGAAGGAAATGAAATACTCTATTGTGTGTTAAAAGGAAATTGAATACTCTAATACTATCTGCATCTCCTCCTGTTTTCAGCTTTTAGAATTTGTTGACAGAGAGCCCGTGTATTTGCGCACGTGGCTCCCTGCTGACCAGTGCCACCTGCCCTACAAGGCTGAACTTGGTTATAACCCCCTGAACCAGTATTAGTGTGCTGGGCCTGCCACAACAAAATGTCACAGGCTGGGTGGCAACCAGCAGAAATTCAGCTTCTCACTGTTCTGAAGGCTGGAAGTCTTCGATCAAGGTGTCAGCAGATTCAATTTCTTCTGAAGCTTTCTTCCCTGGCTTGCAGATGGCTGCCTTCTCACTGTGTCCTTGCATGGTCCTCTGTCTGAATCGGTGTCCTAATTGCTTCATCTTATAAGGACACCAGTCGTATTGTATTAGGGTTTACCCTAACAGGCCTATGTTAATGAACTTGATTACCTCTTCAAGTTAATCACTCTGTCTCCAAGTACAGTCACATTGTGAGGTACGGGGGGTTTCAGCTTGTGAATTTGGGGGACACAATACAGCTTATAACAACACCCGTAATTCTTCCGTTCACCCGCTCTGTGTTTACTTACTCCTGATGAGTTCCCCAAGACCCGTTGTGCACTTGTCTGTACCTCACAGTCTTCCATCTACTGACTTGTCACGGTCGTCCCGGAAGGGGAGATCTCCTTCCACGTTCTGTTTCCTCCTCTCGTCTCGTTTCTTTACATCTCCTTTCCTTTGGGCACGTTGTCGGTTCTTTTCCTCATCACTGGCTTGTTCCTTTCTGCTTTTTATTTGCGCACAGATCTTTCCTTTCTCAGCATAGCTTTTGGTTTAGTAAGGATGACGGTATGAGTTACAGAAATGAGGAGGGGAACCAGTATTGGGGGAAATGTCACACCGATCCTTGTCCTCTTCGGCCTCCATTCGCAGTTGTTACTCCCAGTCCTGGGACTTGCGCCTCTGACATCTGTTGCTGGTCTGTTACCTCCTTCGTGTTTGCAGAGATCTAGATCTCACTCCCCGCGTGTAGGACCTGATTCGCACTGCACTGCCTGCGCCTAGTCCTCCTTCATCGCTCTTCCTTCTTCCTCATGTGTTCCACTTAGCCTCCTCTAGGTTAACTTCCATAAAAAGGCTCTTTCCGTATGTTTCTTCCCTGCTCAGGAACATTCGTTGACATCTGTCGCTGAATTCTCCATGACATTCAGAGCTATATACAGGGTCTGGCACAAATAACACCCCCTTTTTTTATTATAAACTCTCTTATTACAAAATTATAAGCATGTAATTCTGTAACATAATGACACACTGAAGCACACCACATGACATTTTATGTGAAGTGTACAAATTAAAGCTAAAATAAATTATTACACCCATATTGTTACCCTACCAACCACACTTGAGCAGGTGTTACTTCTGTCGGACCCTGTAGAAAAGAAACCTCCTGCTCCTTCTGTTAACTGTGTGGCCTTACTTTGCCTTTTCATGTGCCACACTCACTTCTGCCTGCCCACCCCTGCACCTGTCCTGTGGCCAGCCGTAATCCCCTTCCCTCCACTGCACCTGAGACCTGGCACAATTATTGTCTTCTTACATCACGTAGATCTTCAATTCCTTGTTACTTCTGCAGCCTGGTGCCTGCCACATAAAGAATCAATAGGTTCTTAAAAAATACTCATCAATTAAGTCTAGATATTATTTTTCAAAGTAAAAAATATTCTAATTGTTTTGTGTTTATGGCTATTTAAACATATTCCTGTTACGTTTATATTAAACAATGGATCATGTCAATTTTCACAGGTTTAAAATTTTAGTGTCATCGTTATTTAGCATTAATGCATCATTGTTTTCTAACATTTAGAGATGCAGTGGAGCAGCAGTCCCCAACTTTTTTGGCACCAGGGACTGGTTTTGTAGAAGACAGTTTTTCCACAGACCTGGGATGGGGTTTGGGGGAGGCAGGAGGCGGAGCTCAGACGGTAATGCCAGCAAAGCTTGCGGCTCACCTCCTGCTGTGTAGCCTGGTTTCTGACAGGCCAGGGACCGGCATGGGTGCACTACCCAGAGGGTTGGGGATCCCTGCGATAGAGCATACTGGTTAAGTTGCAGATTCTGGAGCCAGATTGCCTGGAATTGAATGTTGCCTCACCTGTTTATTACCTGTGCGATGTTGGTAAAGTATTCACATCTGTGTGAGCTTCTTCATCTGTAAAACAAGGCGATATATAGTACCTACCTTAGAGTTTCATGAGGCTCCTATAAATTTATATATAGGGTTGATTCATGCATGTGTATGTGTAAGCACTGACTATGTGTTAACTATTGTTATTTATGTGGCATTCTCTAATGTGAACATTTTTTTAAAAGATTTTGTTTATTTTATTTTTTGACAGAGAGGAAGGGAGGGAGGAAGAGGGAGAGAAACATTAATGTGTGGTTGCCTCTCATGCAGCCCCTACTGGGGACCTGGCTTGCAGCCTAGGCATGTGCCCTGACTGGGAATTGAACCTGCAATGCTTTGGTTCACAGGCTGGCACTCAAACCACTGAGCCACACCAGCCAGGGTAATGTGAACATTTTTTGCATTTATTTTGATCACATTTTTTGTGTTTCCTGTAGGTAGCTTAGATGTTTGGGTTTTCTGCCTTTCCCTTTTTGCTCTTCTGTGATCTTCCTCTTCCATCTGTCTCTATAGTTAATTTGCCACCTGACTTGCTTATACTAGGGTCATATTTATCTAGCTTGCTCTAGGATATTATGTCCCTGGCCACCTGTTTAAAGCCTGTTTAGGATTCAGCCCTGGCTGGTGTGGCTCAGTGAATTGAGTGCCTGCCTGTGAACCAAAGGGTCTCTGGTTCAATTGCCAGTAAAGGCACATGCCTGGGTTGCAGGTCAGGTCCCCAGTAGGGGGTGCACGAGAGGCAACCACACAATGATGTTTCTCTCCCTCTCTTTCTCTCTCCTTTTCCTCTCTAAAATTAAATAAATAAAATCTTTAAAAAAAAAAAAAGCCTGTTTAGGATTCAAATTAATGTGTATAACTTTTTCTTTTAATTTATTAGCTATATTGAGATATATAATTCATATTGCATAAAATTCACCCTTTTACAGTGTACAGTTCAGTGTATAACTTTTTTTTCATTGGTAGTTAAAAGATGAATGCTCTTCTGGTTCTGAGGGACCCGAATTTCATGGTAACCAGACTCTAAGGCAGCATTAATGTAGGTCAATGTAGATCTCTAGATTTTATCTCGTTAGACCTGGGCATGTGTGCTTTTTTTTTTTTTTTTTTTTTTTTACTAATATTTTTGCTTTAAATTCTTTGTTTTAAACATGTAGGCACAAGTTCTTCAACCAAGCGGAGCACTTCCACAGGTAATAAAGAATCCAGTTCTACTAGAGAAAGATTACGTGAACGTACCCGGCTAAACCAGAGCAAAAAACTACCTTCTGCAGGTCAGGGAGCTAATGACGTGGCACTGGCTAAACGTTCCCGCAGTCGCACTGCTGCGGAATGTGACGTGCGCATGAGCAAGTCTAAATCAGACAATCAGATCAGTGACAAAGCTGCTCTGGAAGCCAAAGTGAAGGATCTTCTCACGCTGGCCAGAACCAAAGACGTGGAAATTTTACATTTGAGAAATGAACTTCGAGACATGCGTGCTCAACTGGGCATTAATGAGGATCACTCCGAGGGGGATGAAAAGTCTGAGGAGAAGGAAGCCATTATTGCTCACCAGCCAACTGACGTTGAGTCCACTTTATTGCAGTTACAGGAGCAGAACACTGCCATCCGTGAAGAACTCAACCAGCTGAAAAATGAAAACAGAATGTTAAAGGACAGGTTGAATGCATTGGGCTTTTCCCTGGAGCAGAGGTTAGACAATTCTGAAAAACTGTTTGGCTATCAGTCCCTGAGCCCAGAAATCACCCCCGGTAACCAGAGCGATGGAGGAGGGACTCTGACTTCTTCAGTGGAGGGCTCTGCCCCGGGGTCAGTGGAGGATCTTTTGAGTCAGGATGAAAACACCCTGATGGACCATCAGCACAGCAACTCTATGGACAATTTAGACAGCGAGTGCAGCGAGGTGTACCAGCCCCTCACATCGAGCGATGACGCCCTCGATGCACCGTCGTCCTCGGAGTCGGAAGGCGTTCCGAGCACAGAGCGCTCCCGGAAGGGGAGCAGCGGGAATGCCAGCGAAGTGTCTGTTGCTTGCTTGACAGAACGGATACACCAGATGGAAGAGAACCAACACAGCACAAGTGAGGAACTTCAGGCAACTCTGCAAGAGCTAGCTGATCTCCAACAGATTACCCAAGAGCTGAACAGTGAAAATGAAAGGCTAGGAGAGGAGAAGGTTATTCTCATGGAGTCTTTATGTCAGCAAAGTGATAAGCTGGAACACTTTAGCCGACAAATTGAATATTTCCGCTCCCTTCTAGATGAGCACCACATTTCTTACGTCATAGATGAAGATGTAAAAAGTGGACGCTATATGGAATTAGAACAGCGCTTCATGGATCTTGCTGAGAATGCCCGTTTTGAACGAGAGCAGCTCCTTGGTGTCCAGCAGCATCTAAGTAATACTTTGAAGATGGCAGAACAAGATAATAAGGAAGCTCAAGAAATGATAGGGGCACTCAAAGAACGTAATCACCATATGGAGCGAATTATTGAGTCTGAGCAGAAGGGTAAAGCGGCCTTGGCAGCCACATTAGAGGAGTACAAAGCCACAGTGGCCAGTGACCAGATTGAGATGAACCGCCTGAAGGCCCAGCTGGAGAATGAAAAGCAGAAAGTGGCGGAGCTATATTCCATTCATAACTCTGGAGACAAATCTGATATTCAGGATCTCCTGGAGAGTGTCAGGCTAGACAAAGAAAAAGCAGAGACTTTGGCAAGTAGCCTTCAGGAAGACCTGGCTCATACCCGAAATGATGCCAATCGATTGCAGGATGCCATTGCAAAGGTACTGTTCAAGTAGATAGAATGTATTGAATCAGCACCATGCAGCTGTGGTACACGGCATGCTTACTGAGAGCCAGCATCACTTGTATGGGGTGTCATTAGCTTTCTTTAAGCTGGTATTTTTAAAGCTTAAGGATGGTTTTCTTTTATTGGGGTAGAGTGAAAAGTATTCTTACAGTGTCACTTTCACTCGCCTGCATTTTGTTATTTCTGTTTTCCTGCCTGTGAGAGGATGGGGCTAGAGTGTGAACTAACAACAGAATTTGTCCCTGGTTCTGGGTACACCCGGGGGAGCATGTCATGCAATTTTACATCCTTATTTCTAATGTATTTTGGCATACCAAGGATGGAGACCCATTATTCCAGGCGGTGTCTGCCACTTTCTGTTCTCTTGTGATTGTAGGTTTTCAAATAGAACTCTGTTGTGAGTTAAATATTTTTGGAGTATGGAGACTATGGTTTTTCTTAGCAGTTTATGGTTTGTTGCAGGTGGGGACCTTTGAGATCATTAGTCCAGTCCCCTTGTTTTACATGCGGCGTAATTGTGAGGACTCAGAACTGGTCCCCAGGGTTGCTGGCAGTCTGGCCGGGGCTCTGCACCCCATGTGACTGCTGATGTGGTGTTTATTTGCATGAGTTATCTAACTAATCTATCTCACATTCTGTTTCCTTTTTTAGTGCAATGACTTTTTTTTTTTTAAGTAAGAGATATTAGTATATCTTTGGCCAAAATTTGAGTAACACAGACCTTACTTTTTTTAGTGATGACTTTTAGATATACAGTTTAGATGTGTTAATTGTTGGGAATACATGTGTATGTTAGGGACACTATGAACCAGTACTTTTGCAATGAGAATATTTAAGATTTTTTTTGTTTCCATTATTAATTTGGTACTGAAACTGTCACAAATGGGACATTGTTTTTATGGGAGAGCATGTTAATCATTAATCAAATGCATGCCTTCAGTTCAAACTTTGGAGGAGGGAAAATTTCCAAAATTTCCTCCTAAATAATCTAGTTAAATTCAACGATTCATCAATATAAGTTCAGTCAGTGTAGTTGACAAGTTATGCTAGTATATTACATAAAGTTCTACTTTAGGGTACTTTTTCATACTTTTAAACAATTATTATGCAGGTTGTTTTAGTTCATGAAGAGCAACTCACACTTAGCTTCAGTTTAAAACCTAAGTTCTAGAATTTATCTTAAAGCAAGTCTAACTTTTCTAATCCTCACCATTCATTTCGTGTAGGTAGAAGATGAATACAGAGCCTTCCAAGAAGAAGCTAAAAAACAAATAGAAGATTTGAACATGACATTAGAAAAATTAAGATCGGAGCTGGAGGAAAAAGAGACCGAAAGGAGCGACATGAAAGAAACCATTTTTGAACTTGAAGATGAAGTGGAACAGCATCGAGCCGTGAAACTTCATGACAACCTCATTATTTCTGATTTAGAGAGTAAGTGATGGGGGAACATATCATTCCTTTTTTGTCCTACCCACTTGAACATGTGGAACTAGTTTACATTCAGTAACAAAATAAAAATTACTGATTCTGGCTGCAGCAGTTCAGAGGCAGAGGCTAGCAGAAGTGTACAGGTGGTGAAGTGCAGCCCACACAGTTGGTAGTCTTCAGACCGCTGCTTTTTGTGTCCTGAAGAATCCTTAATTGGAAGCATCACTTTAAAATTGCTTAATTATGGAACATTATTTAAGTGAAAAGCTAATGGGGTTACTATTTTCTTTCTTTCTTTCTTTTTTTTTTTTTGATGAAGACGATTATATTATCTGCAAACGATGCCTTAGCTTCTTCTGTTTTTGTTTTTTTTTTAATCAGTATTTTTTAATTGTTGATATTGTACAGTTTTCTGTCTTTTACCCCGCCCCAGCCCACCACCCCAGCCCTCCCCACCTTCCTCCCATTTCCACCTCCCATAGTTTTTGTCCATGAGTCCTTTATACTTGTTGCTCTAAACCGTTCCCCTTTTCCCCTGAAATTCCCTCCCCTCCCACTCTGGACACTGTCAGACTGTTCGGGTTACTATTTTCTAGACCTTAGGAAAAGCCATTTATTATCTACTTCTAGTGGTTGCAAGTACATTGAGACAAAAAGTATTGATCCTCATAATCTTGTGCCTAAGGCACAGGTTTTTATTTGTTCACTTGTCTGATTTTCCTCCCTATGTTGGAGATTTTATAATCTGGTGGAATTGAGACTCAGATTTTAAGTTGCTTTGCTTTTTTTTTTTTAATATATTTTATTGATTATGCTATTACAGTTGTCCCATTTCTCCCCCATCATTCCCCTCCACCCTGCACACCCCCTCCCACCCACATTCCCCCCTTTAGTTCATGTTCATGTGTCATAAGTTCTTTAGCTTCTACATTTCCCATACTATTCTTGCCCTCCCCTTGTCTATTTTCTGCCCACTGTCTATGCTACTTATTCTCTCTTTTCTCCCTCTCTCCTCCTCCTACTCCCTTGTTGCTAACCCTCCATGTGATCTCCATTTCTGTGTTTCTGTTCCTGTTCTAGTCGTTTGCTTTTGTTTTAGGTATGGTTGTTAATAGCTGTGAGTTTGCTGTCTTTTCACCATCCTATTTTTTATCTTCTTTTTCTTAGATAAGTCCCTTTAACATTTCATATAATAAGGGCTTCGTAATGATGAACTCCTTGAACTTGACCTTATCTGAGAAGCACTTTATCTTCCCTTCCATTCGAAATGACAGCTTCGCTGGATAGAGCCATTTTGGATGTAGGTCCTTGCCTTTCAAGACTTCAAATACTTCTTTCCAGCCCCTTCTTGCCTGTAAGGTCTCTTGAGAAATCAGCTGACAGTCTGATGGGAACTCCTTTGTAGGTGACTGTCCCCTTATCTCTTGCTGCTTCTAGAATTCTCTCCTTCATTTGAATCTTGGCTAATGTAATGATGATGTGCCTTGGCGTGTTCCTCCTTGGGTCCAACTTCTTTGGGACTCTGAGCTTCCTGGACTTCCTGGAAGTCTATTTCCTTTGCCAGATTGGGGAAGTCCTCCTTTCTTATTTGTTCAAATAAGGTTTCCACTTGTTGCTCTTCTTCTTCCCCTTCTGGGACCCCTATAATTCAGATGTTGGGACATTTAAAGATGTCCCGGAGGTTCCTAAGCCTCTCCTCATTTTTTTGAATTCTTGTTTCTTCCTTGTTTTCTGTTTGGTTGTTAGTTTCTTCCTTCTGGTCCACTCCATTGATCTGAGTCCCAGTTTTCCTCCCATCTCTATCGGTTCCCCATACATCTTCCTTCATTTCACGTATTGTAGCCTTCATTTGTTCATCTAATTTGTGAGCAAAATCAACCAATTCTGTGAGCATCCTGATCACCAGTGCTTTGAACTGTGCATCTGATAGGTTGGCTGTCTCTTCATTGCTTAGAGGAATTGGCTCTGGGGCTTTCATTTGTTCTCCAGTTTGAGGCATTTTTGGTGTTTGGGTTTTTTTTTTTTTTTTTTGGGGGGGTCTGGTCATGGCTGTTACGTAGTTAAGGGTGGAGCCTTAGGTGTTCCCCTGTGTGGGGCGGCCCAGTCGCTGAGTTGTGACACTATATGTGGGGGCGGGGTCCAAGAGGGAACAATGGCGCCTGCTCTCCTCTCTCCTGGATTCCAGTCCCTTCTGCTGCTTCCCCTTTGCCTGGATTATCTGCACACGCTAATGTGGGACCACCTGGTCAGCCAGCCGCCTTGTGCGGCCTCACTGGGTCTGCACAGTTGCCCCCCTGTGCCTGGGGTCTGCTAGCTGCTGCCTGCACACCTGGGAACTGCCAGCTGCTGCTGCCTGCATACCTAGGTCCGTACCTCCACTTTTTCCTGCCGCAACTCCTCCCCCTCTTACCGGTCTGGATGAATGGTTGTTGGACTTCCGTACAGTTCAATTTTCTATAAGTTCTGGTTGTTTTCTTGTTCCTAAATATTTGTTGTCCTTAATTTTGGTTGTGAGAAGAGGCACAGTGTGTCCACTTATGCCTCCATCTTGGCCGGAAGTCCCTTTAAGTTGTTTTGCTTTTTAAAATAAAAGTTTTTAAAAGCTACATCAGATTTATAAAAAATTTGCACAGAGCACTTCTGTGAGAAAATTTAATGAGGAATAGAAATTTGCATGATCTTAAAATGCCTTCCCACAGACTATTGATTATGTTGCAACTGAGGAAAAGAAAAAAATTAATACAGTGGGAACATTGGGCCCCACTGTGACAGAGTGGTCACGTAAGTGACAGAGTCACATAGATATTGACCCCAGCATCAGCTCGGCCCTATTCTGGCTGAGGCATGCATGACTTCAACTAATCATAAAGACACATTAAACAGACAAAAAAATGAGACATGTTCTGCTAAAAACACAGGAGTAGGTAGTGCCATATTGCTAAAAGTTGCTGATATCATAAAAGACAAAAGCTGTGGAGAAGTTCTAGATTAAAGGAGGCTAAGGAGACAGGACAGTTAATGCAGTGCCATTGCCTAGACTGGGTCCAGGGCTGTGGGGAAAAATGCTGTAAGGGACAGTGTGACTGGATTGGAATGAGCTTGGTCGGCTATCATACATCAGTATAAGTTGATGAAGGTGGAAACTGTATTGTGCCTATGTAAGAGGACGTCCTTACTTTTGGGAACCACATACTAAACATTCAGAGGTAAAGGGCCATGATGTACAATATATCTGTAAAGAGTTCAGAAAAACATTAGGGATAGGTAGGTCTGCTAGATAGATAGATAGATAGATGCTGATAGCAAGAGAAAATAGCAGATGGTCAAACAAATGGGTAAACTTAACAATAGACAAATCTGAATAAAAGGGTATATGGGTGTTCTTTGTAGAAATAATTTCCAAATAATGTATTTAAGATACGTACTCTTCATTCAGGTTCCTGAAATGTGAACATATTTTAAGTTGTAATACACTTTAATGATGCCCAGGTGGGGACAAGGAGAATGGGGGTAACATTTGGCAGGTAATACATTGGTTAAAGCTTTTTAAACTTTTGGTTCATGATACTGCTCCTTCGAGCTCTAACCTTGACAGAGGGTAGTAGGCAGATATATCGCTGAGTCAGATCTCACATGCTATGAATGCAGAGGGTTTAAACTAACCAGGAGAAAGTGGGCCATTTTCAGGAGCCCCAAACATGTCTTGTGGCAGTTCTGAGCTCTAGCTAGTTGACCCAGCATCTGCAGATTGACCCCAGGGTTATTCGGAACATTCTGAAGTATCTGGACACTAAGTCAGCTGACTGGGACTATATTTCTTGGAGAGAGTGATAATCATAAAGATAACCTTTCTCTGAAGTTTTAAAAAACTTTCAACATATCTAGTTTTTATTTCATTATCTCTCAGCTGAGAGGATTTATCTAATTTTACTTTCTAAATGTAAGAGGTTCTAAAATCTTTCAGATTAACTTGGAAGCTCAGTGCGTTTTTGGATTTAGTACCCATAACATGTAGCCTTTTCCCTCAGGAGACTTTTGATCTGAGTGTGGAAAGAGTGACCCCTTGTGGTAATTGCTTTAAAAAAGTTAGATGATAAGGGCGGAAATTTTATAAATCATTGACAAAATAAAATTACAATAACTTTGTGTGGGTTTTCATTATAAAATGGCTGAAAACTCTGAATAAGTTCTTAGCCATATAGCTTTTCTTCCCAATTTTTTCCAATAAAAAGTTCAGATGTGCAGAAACACTGCGAGAATGGTATAGTCAGCACCCATTGCCTAGGTATAACAATTAATACCCCATGCTAAAATCCTTAATTTTTTAAAATAAGAAGCAGTATCCTAACAAGTTTCATGTATTACCTTTAGTTGTTATGTCTCCATAGTTTCAGGGGAGTTAATTATTTTTCCTAGAGAATTCTAGTATTGGGATTGATGCTAAGTCAGCGCCTGGTGTGATGGGCTTGATGACAAGGAATACTGTTACTGAGAAACTGAGATCTTCCATCAGATGCTTCGCAGCCATCACTGTAGTGAAGTGTAGAAGTTTTCACCGCTCGCCCCCCCCAAAGAAACCCTGTCTGTTAGTAGTCCCTCCTCATGGATTTCAACGTGACCCTGACTTAGGCATTAGTGTACACCTGTTACAGCTGTCCTCAGGACAAAGAAGAAAGTGTGCTTATAATGAATAAATCTCAGCACAGAAGTAAAAACTGTAAAAAACAAAACCTAGTAGGTATTCTAGAACTGAAAAATTTATCGAATCACTTAAACAACAAATTAGACGTATAGCAGAGCCAGTAAACTTGAAGATCAATCAGTAGACATTATTCATTCTGAAGGGCAGAGAGAAAAAAACATTGAATAAGAAAACTGAGTAGAGCATCAGTGATCTGTGTGGATTGCCTCCCAGGTGACACCGGGACCACGCTGCTTAGACCTGGCCTGCAGTCCTTTTCACCAGTGCGTGGATTTAGCACCTAAGCTAGAAAGATCTGATGTAAAAACTTAATAAATAATACTGTTAAAACTTTTAGTTCAAGATGGTGACCTGAGTTTACATATATATGATGATTTACATATATACTTCCCGAAGTCCTAGCAGTACAGCAGGAGAAGTATAAAAATTATAGTGAACCTAAAGCAAAGATAGAAAATGGGAAAGTTCTGCCCTGTAACCTAATATAGTACATATTTACATATATACTTCCCAAAGTCCTAGCAGTACAGCAGGAGAAGTATAAAAATTATAGTGAACCTAAAGCAAAGATAGAAAACGGGAGAGTTGTGCCCTGTAACCTAATATAGTACATATTTACATATATACTTCCCAAAGTCCTAGCAGTACAGCAGGAGAAGTATAAAAATTATAGTGAACCTAAAGCAAAGATAGAAAATGGGAAAGTTGTGCCCTGTAACCTAATATAGTACATATTTACATATATACTTCCCAAAGTCCTAGCAGTACAGCAGGAGAAGTATAAAAATTATAGTGAACCTAAAGCAAAGATAGAAAACGGGAGAGTTCTGCCCTGGCTGTTGTGGCTTAGTTGGTTGGAGTGCTGTCCCTTAGACAGAAAGGTTGTGGGTTCAATTCCTGGTCAGGGTATATACTCAATTTGCAAGTTTGATCCCATGTTGGGGTGCTTACAAGAGGCAACTGGTCAATGTTTCTCCCTGCTTTCTCCCTCTGCCTCTAAAAGCAATGAAGAAGGAAGGAAGGGAGGGTGGGAGGAAGAAAAATGGGAAAGGTCCTATCAATAGACCAACAATTTTGAGTAATTTCTGATATATAAAGCAGATGGAATTTGGGATATGGAGAAATCAAACAATAGAAAAACCTGAAGTCCAGGAAAACACGGAATCTCTGAGTAGACCATTCCCAGTGAGACCCTGGGGGGCTGGTGGAACTAAAACCCATACCTCAGGATTGTCGGGACTGGCACCCGCAGCAGTTCTGGGCCACGGTGTGAACGATAGCCTTGTGCCACCCTCTCCTCTGTAGGGTGCTGGCTCTGGTGCTTGCCCCCGACTGCTGCGGAGCTTGCACTCCCTTCTAAATAAGGAGGGGAGTCTGGCTCCAGGGGCTCCTAGCATGACTTTAATATTGGAAAGAGAAGTGAAGACATGTGGAAAGTGAGCAGAGGATGCTGTGTCCTCTTGAAGCTAAGACCGCGCGGAGGGAAAGGCAGTTTGTCCCAGCAGTGAAACAGATGCACCCAGGCCCGCACCTGTCACCCGGTCAAAGCTGTACGTGCCCTTGTGGGTGCCCAGAGGGGAGCCCCCTGCAGGCCCGTGTCACCAGCAGAGCCTTTAACCAGGCATCGTACTGAGGGGGGAGGCCTGGGCCTGGAGCGGTGACTCCCTGGGTGTTGAGAAACACGCAGGAGTCATAAGTATTGTTCTTGTTCTTTATTGTTCTTGTTCTTTATAGTATTGTTCTTTCAGCCAGGACTTACTAGGCATGTAAATGTCTTTGAAAGGCTTAAAAGAGAAGTAGGAGAAAGAAGCAGCTCCATTGAGCCAAAAAAAATGAAATTAATGGCTTCGCTACCAATCCAGCAAAGCAGAGCTGACTGGCCTTGAGAATAGTGGTGCGAACGAGGCCTGAGGTCTGGTCAGGCAGTCTGTCAGTCACAGTGACTTTTCCAACCACTTACTCTTTGCAGAGTAATGGTCTGTGCACGCCTGCAGTTACGGACAGCATGTCTGCAGCGTGCAACTCTTGCACTTTTATTGAAACACTAGTGACAGTGGTGAGCAAGGGTGACTTGAGATTAGAGAGGTAGCAGAAGGAAACAGAGTTGTATAATTCTGTGGTGGGAGAAGCCTTAAAGGCAGAATACTGGGAAGCCATACAGGAAAAAAGTCTCATATTTGATTATGTATAATTGAAATGTTTAATTTAGCAGAAGTACCATAAATAAATAACATTGGGAGAAATTTTGCAACATAATCAAATATATAATAGAGATTCCTTACCTCAGTAAGGCTAGGCTAATCCATTAGCTAATTAAACTGTATGAACAGATAAATCAGAAAAAGACTTAAAAAGATGCCTTGAGCCCTGACTGGTATGGTTACTTGGTTGGAGCATTGTCTCATAAGCCAAAAGGTCGTGGGTTCAATTCTCAGGGCACATACCTAGATTGCAAGTTTGGTTCCCAGCCAGGGCACATTCTAGATGCAGCTGCAGCTGGTCAGTGTTTCTCTCTCACTTGGATGTCTCTCCCCACCCCCTTTTTCTCCCCTTTCACTAAAATCAATAAGCATGTCCTTGGGTGAAGATTTTTTTTAAAAGATGCTTAACTTCACTAAAAGCAAAGAAACTCAAAACAAGAGCAATTTTTACTTAGCAGGTATGACAAAAAAATTAATAATGGATAAGAGGAAAAATGGGTGTTCTCATACTTTTGGAAGGAGTGTAGATTGCTGCAGCTTTTTGGGGTATGGATCAAAAATTTAAAGGTGATTTAGAAATCCACTTACAGAAATCTTCTCCTCAGAAACATTCTTACAAGTTTGCAAATGTGTACGCAGATGTGGATGCTCATTGCAGAATGGCTGGTTACCACAAACACTCGGAGGCTGCCTCTGCTTTCAGAAGTCGAGATCTAGGTCATCACCCATGTGCACAGTGCGTCCCCACTGTGGCTGCCATTTTCACCAGTGAGGGTGAGGCAGGCAGGTCTGTGTATACAGGCACAGAGGAATGTCACAGATGAAAAAAGCAGGTCACAGGACAGCATGGTGTGGGCCATGTGTGTTACTTCTCGAGTGAAAAGTAATGAGCGCTTTAAATGTGACATTACACTGAAATTGTAGCGAGGTACAATGGTATACCTTAAATAGTGGCTTCACTGTTCCATACAGTAAATTCTGTAACTTGGTGATTTCTCAAGAAAATTCTGCATTCTTTAGCTAGACACCTTCTAATGGATTGACTTGGAGCTTGTTGATAGTTTTGAATGGTCCCTCATCACTTCTCCACTTCTAGAAATGTATCTTCAAGTAATATCTGAACAGTTGTGTAAAGGCTGTCATGATGTTTATAACAAAAATTGGAACCTTTCTAACTTTGGTAACAGGCAGTTGCTAAAGCAAATCACTGTGTGTCCAGGGGATGGAACGCTAATGTGGCCGTCAAGGTGGTGCTGCACATCTGTGTTGACTGGTAAAGCGGTCCGTGATCTGCTGCCAAGTAGGAAGGCTTTTGATGCAGTATAATATTATGGTCCTCTTTTTCTTTAAAAAAAAAATGCAGACGCATAGGAAGTCTGGAAGGATATACGCCAAATGCAAATTGTGGGCAGTCTATTTTTGTTACCTTTTTCTGCTTTCAAAACTTTTTATTTTGAGCATGTATTACTTTGAGAATCAAGGGGGAAAGTTATATCATTTTGTTTTCCAGAAAAGTAAAAACAAAAAAAATTAAAATGAGAAAAATGAAAGTAGTAAATGGTTCATTTAAAGCTCATCTGTGTCCTCTTCACACATCAGGAATTCTGGTTTGGGAATAAAGCTGTGACCCATTCGCTGGATGTTCCCCCTGCCTCTCTCCTGTGCCCTCAAGGCGTGGTTTAACTGATTGGTTACTCTTGTCCTTTTCCTTCTTCTAAAAGTTATACCTGATGTCCGTTGGAGACACTTTACCAGATGTAAGAGTCTGACTGAGCACGGGGTATCAGCACCTGATGGTTTTCTTGAATTTGGAGTGCATGAAAGGTTGCTTGTAAACTTTGACCACTTCACACATCTGAGGGTCGTGGGTTAGTCTGTGCCCACAGTGGTTCTTGTAACGTCTGCACAAGTGATGCTTGTGGAACTGGGGCCGAAGTGGAAGCCTGGTTGGCTGATCCGGATTCGGCAGGAATGGTGGGTCGCGGTGGTGAACGGGTTACGGGCAATGCCGTTAAGTAGGCGAGACAGCGCCCAGAATTGTTCAGAGTGCAGCTGGTCTAATAACAATGAGAAGAGCAACTTACCTAATTTCTAGAATAAAAATAGCACTGTAAAATTGAGTTACAAGTTGTAATTTAAAAATGAGATCATAGTAGTACTTCTGTTCTCTGAGAGTTTAATGCCACTTTTGCATCGAAGACAGTAGATGGCAGTGTCCCTCACACTGGGAGACCAGAGAAGGAAACCGCATTTAGAGGCTCCGAGATGAAGACGTAGCCAAGCTGCTTTTCAAGACAAGAACTTAAGCACAGACTCCTTTGTTTCTAAGGAGGAAAAAGCCTATTGTCATTTTTAAAACTTTATATTACAAAGTGAAAATACAGTTATGACTTATAAAGTTTAAATCAGTTTTCCTAGAGACATTCTTGTGCACTTTATTCTTCCCAAATATAGGGTGGGGCAAAAGTAGGTTTACAGTTGTTTGACTGGGAAATAATACAATAATTAATCAGCAATAATGTGAGAGTAAACTGTGTTTCAGGCCCTCACAACGGTAACCCTACTTTTGCCCCACACCGTGTGTCCACTGCCTGCCAGCTTCTCTTCTCCTTAACAGGAGTGCGAAGACGCGGCAATAATAAATACGTAGGGTTGGGTACAGAAGTATGGCCTTTCAAGAATAGTGTGATCATGGGAATTCTGTGGCCATGGGAATGTAGAGGTTGATAAAGAGAAAAGGATGAAATGAATGAAATTTGCTACTTTATGATCAGTCTCAGATAACCATGTGGCTTAAACTGGCATCCGAGAATCAAGACACCGGATGTAAAAAGTGAGCTGTAGTGATATTTGCTGTCTGTTTCTTGTGAATTCTCTAAAGATAGGTAGATGTGTCCTTTGTGACTAGAAGAAAAGGAAAACTGTTTTCAGTAGAGGAGGAGAAGTTACACTTGTTTGTTTTCATTATAAAATTATTTCTTGCATAAGTGGATATAGCGTAAATGAAAGGTGTAACCCCTAGTGTTTTCAGCACTGGAAATATTTCCGCTTCTGTCTTTACTCCTTAATCTGTATGTGATAATACCACGAAGACCCGCTGTTTGTCCTCATACAAAGAAAGCCAATTACCCTGCAGGTTCCAGAGTAATCCTTGCCTCTGGAGATACCGATAATGGTGTTGGACTCGCCCGCTCACTTTGGTGTCCACGTGAACAGATTGGATGACCAGGTGACCCTTAGTTTCCAGGTTAACTTAGGTCTGAAGTAGCTTGAATAGAGACGGACTTTTAAATGAAAGAAATTCTTATATGAAAACATCCATCTTTGCTAGCAGGACACAAGCCTGGTCTTTCTGTCTCTAAGAGGGTGGGGACTGTATCTTTTTTCCTTTCCCTTATTCCTTAAGCACCTGGAAAAAAACCTGGTACAGTGTACCAGCTTCCCTGAGACAAAGCAGATAGACTTCTGAGACTTGTTGAATTAATGAATAAATTTTGAATCCTTTTCTTCCATAGGCCCTAACTGCGTTGAACAAGTTTTGGGGTGCAGAACGGGAGGAAGTTTACTACAGATTGCCAAAACTGGCCAGTCCCCCCCGCACCCCACCATGTTTTATATAATTTCTTTGTTTAATCCAGCTTATAAGAATGTATCACTATTATATGTTTATAATAACGATTACGCATATAATTGTTAAATATTTTAGGCTTTTTGTTGTTACTGAAATGAATTTATGCCATTAAAAGTAACACAAATGAGCAACATTGAATTAAAGGTGTACCATCACAGAAGGTTCAGCAAGAGCTGATTCCTGATGGAGCTGGGAGGAGGAAGACAGCGAGCAATGTAGGAAGAAGTACCAGCGTGCTCGCTTGTTAGGGTCTTGATTAAAAGCTAGTCATTTGTTAGCTGAAGGAAGACTTTTTACTTACACGCGCCATGGCACACCGGTGTTTACTTGGAAACATCGTGTCTGTGGCTGTGATGTCCCTGATAAGAAATGGTTAAGTCCTGTCAATGGAATATTTAAAAAAACAACCCTGGGCAATGACTGCAGTGTTGCTTCATCTCACTACTCCTGTGGCCTTGCTTTATACATTTTTTCCATTTACAGTCTCACCATGTGCCAGGTGCTGGGCTGTGAGATCACCACATGGCTCCTGCCTTTGAAGCGTTCTCAGTCCGGTGGTGGAGACAGATGTGTGGAGAAATGCAGTGGTGTTCGTGACACCACCGCAAGGCCGTGCAGGCGGAGCTGGAAACAGAAAGGACAGGGATCTACTGGGGTGGCGGACGGGCAGTAAAGCCAGAGTGTTTGTCTCCAGATGTGCGTTCTCTGGTCCTTAGCCAAAGAGATGTCACCTGTTCCTGAGCCTTTGGAGTAGCTGGCTGTGACGGATTCACTGGGCAGCAGTAACCAGCATGGCACCCTCCTAAGGCATTTTTCCTTAGGTGTGGGTTTTCGAGCAGAACCCGTGAACAGAAGGGGACCTCCCCATACACTTCTGGTTCCGAGGGCACTGGCCTTGCTGCACCTTGGTCTTTGCATCCCCACTCTGTTGTGCTCACGAAAGGGTTACAGTGAATGAAATTCTCTGAAGAAAATTCATATTATGCAAGAAATAACTTGAGTGTTGATTTACTTTATAAATATATTTTTATTGTAAAAAGACTTCCCCTAGAATTAATGTAAGTAGCAGCTCCCAAGGGTATTATATAATTAAGTTTATAAAACTTTTATTAACTCCTGACTTTTCTGCAGTTTATTCCAGTGTATAAAGTAAGTCATGCTTGTAGAAATACGTTAGGTTGATAACCCTTGTGATTAAAAGTTGGCATTGTGATAGCAGTCAGTATTGTTTTGACTGATTATAAGCCAACAATATGTGTGTTTCTAAGAACTGATTTTATTTCCTGTTTTAGAATTAAGACACTGAGGAAGGAATAATCTAGGAATTGTGATTTAAACTTGACATTTTTTTAAGAAAGTAATTGGTAAATACTTGGAGCGAACATTTCTTTTTTTTAACTTTTATATTAGAAATAAAAAGTCTTCGGGCAGGATGACTTTTTTTGAATGTCACATTTAATTACCTCCTCCCTTTATATTATTCCTTTTGGACATAGCCGTAAGAATGAATATTGAAACATGTGTGATCTTTTCAGATACAGTTAAAAAACTGCAGGACCAGAAACACGACATGGAGAGAGAAATCAAGACGCTGCACAGGAGACTCCGGGTAGGACAGGCCTGCACGTGTGTCTCGCTGGGAAACACGGGTTTGCGAGTTAGACATGGGGCGGTCATTGACCGTGTCACCGCTCGGGTTAGGCTTCCCATGCAGCTGTAATATTGACCCCACCGGGCTTTGGTTAGAAAGCAAATGTCATTTCAAATTGGGACTGGTACTATATTCTGGGTAGAAGAATGTGCTAGTTATTTATGACTGGTAATTTTAGAAAGATAGATTTAAGAAGAAAGTGTTAACATTTTGAACAGAAAATTTACTAGCTCTGGATTATAAAGTGTTCCAAACCAAGCTGTTCTCAGTCTTTTGTGGGTTCGAGCAGCCTGCCAGCAGCACTGCCACTCTGATGCAGAGGGTGGGGGAGCTAATGTCATCGTCCGGGTCATGCCACAGTGGCTCAGGCTGCCTCCACAGCGTCAGAACGCTGCTTTGGGGTGGTGGGTGCTGGGCTTGGGAGTGGGCAGCTGTGGCTGTGGTGGAGACGATGCCCCCAGGGTGGTTTTCCCACCCAGTCGTACCCGCATCCTCCATATTGGTGGGAAGCAGCGGACCGTATAGTTCCTGAGCTTCTCTCTTTGTCTGTCTGCGATTTTGTCTGCCTAGATTAAGTTTAGTGTTTTTCTTCTGGCTTCCTCTTCCTTTTCCTTTAATTTTGATTTTTTTTCCTGTTAGTTTTTGATGTCAGGATATTTGTAGTGGTTCACTATAAGATCTTTCAGTATGGTTCATGCATCATTATCTACCTTCTTGAGCTTTTCAGAAGTAAAGCACTGTGATTTTGGATGACATATTTATTTTCATAAGACTTACTTTGAAACTTGAATGAAGAAGGAAGGCTTGACATTACCATCATTAATATTTACTGAGCACTTTTTGGATGTTTGATGCCTCAGTAGACAGAGAGCTAGAAAATCTTTTCCTCGTTAAGAAACAAGTTCAATAATAATTGCATTACCTGTTAGCTAAAGGTAATAGCAGTTCTCTGGGATTTGAAAGAAATTTAGCATCATTTAGGACAGTGCATTACAGCAGCTTAATCATAAACACATTTTATTGTTTTTAAATAAGTCTTTATTGCTCTCTTCTGGAAATAAAAATTTAGTTTTTTAATACAGGAAGAATCTGCAGAGTGGCGGCAGTTTCAGGCTGATCTTCAGACAGCGGTGGTCATTGCAAATGACATTAAATCGGAAGCCCAAGAGGAGATTGGTGATCTGAAGCGCCGGTTACATGAGGCTCAGGAAAAAAATGAGAAACTCACAAAGGAATTGGAAGAAATAAAGTCACGCAAGTATGTTTTGAGAAGCTAGCCATGTACATGTGTGTCAGTGGAGCACTCTTAGGTTCCAGTTTTGTCACGTGTACACATTCTGGAAGGAACATGGGGTTTGACACTGGTATGACTGAGTTTGGATCTACTGGGGGAGACTTAACTTCTCTGGCCTCATTTTATGACACTTGAAATAGCACAGTCTGTACGGATCCTTCAGAGTTGTCAGCGTCCATCACCGTAGCATCTCTGGAGGGGCCGCGTTCTAACCCCGTGCCCTTCTTTAGATTGCAGCCTCGGGACTGAGGGAGTAGACTCGGGAGGCAGACAAGCTTGTCTCCATCCAGCTCGGCCTCTTACTAGCTGTGCGATGTTGCTCAGGGACCTTGGTCTGTTCATCTCTAAAATGAAGACAGCACTACTTGTTTTACAGTGCCGTTTGTAAGGCTGAGATGAGTGTGTCTGCAGGACCGTGATGCATGTACTTCAGCTGGTGTCGTTAGACACCCCCGTGAGGAATGCAGAGGGAGTTTCTCCCCGTCTCTCGCTTGAGGAGTTTCCGCTCGGTTTATACCTACAACTACCTGAATCTCCACAGTAGTAGGTTTTCCTTGTCTGACATAGAGGTCCCTGGAAGCCCATAAAAAGCATTCAGTGCAATGACATTTGTGATACGCTCAGAGTTTTTCATTGAGACTCTTATCTACGAATAGGGGAGAGTAGTTTATGTGTTTGAGGTTATTGTTAAGAATTTGATCATTCGTTATTTTGAGTAATTCTTAAGTAGGTATAGGAAAAACATTTAGAAAAATATTTAACAGACTATCTTTGAAAAACTGTCATATTTTATTGTTGCCTAATTCTGGTGGATAGTATTGCTCAGACACTTTTCGTTGGCTTCCCTAAGCAGGACAGGGAATGAGGTAGAAGATTACTGTTTTCCCACTGGTTTAAAACTCATATCACATTACCTTTTCTTCCCCTGTATACTATTAAATGGATTTTGTATCAGAAATGCTCTATTCTTAAGTTAACTTGAATGACTGAAATTCTGCACTTAAAGAGTCATTCTGTTGGATACTGAAAGCTTCTCAATCTTCGAGACACGCATTTAAAGGAAGTGTGTTCTGAGAGACGCAGCATCAGGTGGGGCCGCAGTTCTCAAAGGGCGGCCTGTGAGGTCAAAGCCGTTTCGTAGTGGTACCGACATGCTGTTTGCTCTTCTCACTCTGTCAGCTTTTGCACCCATTGTGAAAAGCACATGTGAATTGTTGGTGAATCAGGGCCGGGGCACCAGATTATACTCACAGTCATTGTACTCTTCACCAGCACACACTTGCATTTTAAAAAGTGTGCGTTTCACTTAAATATGTCCATGGTGAAAGCAGTAAGTTATTAATATTATTAAATCTCTGTCCTTGAGTATATTCTTTTTAAGGTTCTGTGTGATGAAATGAGAAGTATATAAAAACTACTTCTGCATGTACCCACGTGTGAGGTTGTCTGGAGGATAGTACATGTGATTGTTTTAGTTTAAGCTGTTTTTCTTTTTTTTTTTAATTCATTTAACACCATTATTACCTGAGACTGAGTGACACACTAACTGTGGATATTCAGACTTTGGTATTTGGTGGCTATTTCTTGAAAATGATTAAGAGAGCCTTTCACTTCAAGGGAAACAGCTGACAGTATTTTGTACCAGTGATAAAATGTGGGCTTTCAAGTGAAAGTTAGGATTTTAGAAACCTTTTATGTACCATTGCGAGCTTGGCAGCTTTCCACATTTAAAGAGTTTCCTGATGAGATCATTGGTGATATTAATAAATGGGCCTTTTAGAAAATAAATGGTATAATGATAGGCGTCAACATTTGGAAACTTCGTATAACGCAGTGAACCAATATTTTCCATATGACCAGTGCATGATGTAACACAATCACGTACCGGTAGAAGACGCATTCCGAGTGCAAGATAGACTAGGGGGCTTTAATGGGTATGGTTTCAGATTCCACATTGCAACTAACTTTTAAGGAATACCGTTTGTTGCATTTTGGTGTAGTATCGAGGAAGAATAGCCGCAGTTATCTAGAAAGCCCCGGTCATCTGTTTGAGTATCACTAAGATTTTCCTCCTTTTTCAGTTGCACACCGTGCAGAGCCCGCCCTTTCTCTCGTTGCAGTAGATGGCGTGCACGAGGAGCGAGCACCTGGCAGTGCTCTGCTAGGCCACATGTTAAAGCAATACGCAGAGATATAAAAACACCACTGTTCTTACTAATACGCTTTTGGTTTTTAAAAATATAAACAATTTTCATAAAGACCTGGCTTTATTTTTAGATTAAATATTTTAGATACTTCTTAGGTTTACTTTCTAATACGGTAAATATCAGTAGACATAACCTACATAAAGAAAAGCTCTTTGGGGTCCTCAGTAATTTTTAAGAGTGGAAATGAGCTCCAAGACCAAAAGTTTGGATTGCTATTGTACATTCTTTATTAAAGCTTTTGATTTTATATCTTGAGGCAAGAAAACTGTCAGAAGAGCCAAAATGACAAATTTTCCTAAAGACTGGCTTAATTTTTGTTCACCTATGAATTTACTTGATAGTTACATGTACAAACACTGCAGTTGAAATTTCTTTCCCGATGAAAATGTTTATGTTAGCTCAGTGAATTAGAGCTGGCCAGAAATGAAGTGCAATTGATTTTTTTTTTTTTTTTTTTTTTTTTTTTTTAGGATTTTATTTATTTATAGAGGGGAAGGGAAGAAGAAAGAGAGAGAGAGAAACATCAATGTGTGATTGCCTCTTGTGCGCCCCCTACTGGGGACCTGGCCTGCAACCCAGGCATGTGCCCTGACTAGGAATTGAGCTGGAGACCCTTCAGTTTGCAGGCCAGTATTCAGTCCACTGAGCCATGCCAGCCAGGGCACAATTGATTTTTTTTAGAGGACTTATGATTCATTGCAATGAGAATCTGTGACTTGTGTTACTAATATGGGCTCAGTCCTTTTTTTTCTTTTGAGAAGTTCTATTTGGAGACTACAGCAGTTTTTTAAATTTTATTTTAAAAGTATGGGCTTTTTAAAAATATATATTGTATTGATTATGCTATTACAGTTGCCCCATTTTTTTTCCTCTTTATTCCCCTCCTGTACCACTCCTCCCACCATCATCCTCCCCGCCTTAAAAGTATGGGCTTTGATTTCATTTCTTTGTATTTCCATGGATGCGCGTGACATATTTGATGGAGCCAGTACAGATTATCTGTATGTACCGGTGAGTTTCCCAGACTCTCCTGAGAGGGGCCAGGCCTTCCCAGCAGCTCAGAACCTTGTGATCCCTGGTTCTGAGTCAGAATCTTGGCCAGGCCGCTTCCCATTTTGCTGCTAATCAGTTACTGATATCCTCACCTTACACTTAACTCAGATGAAAATGGAAACTGATAGTTATTTAATCTACTTAGGATAACCTGATATAAAAAATTTTAATATCATTTCCTGGAATTTACCAAGCAAATGAGAACATTAAACCAAGTAATTTACTCAGCTCAACAGGTAGTAGTTTTTATTTGAAACTGATACTTTTTAACACTTTTTGGTTGGGAGAGGGAAATGTGTACATATGTAACAAATGCCCTGATTTCAATATTGTTTTCAGGCAAGAAGAGGAGCGGGGCCGGGTATATAACTATATGAATGCTGTTGAGAGAGATTTGGCAGCCTTACGGCAGGGGATGGGACTGAGCAGAAGATCCTCGACTTCCTCTGAGCCAACCCCTACGGTAAAAACCCTCATCAAGTCCTTCGACAGCGCGTCTCAAGGTAATTTCTCATACATTGTGCCAAGGGCGGGCAGCCATGTGCACTCACCCTGGGTTCTCTGGTCTAGTTTGATATTCTTTACACTCTCCGAGTCTCCTGAAATTTCATATACTGTTAATGAGTTAGTCTTACTAAAAGGTGTTTCTTAACAGCAGATTTGGGGATTTTTCAGCTTCAGAGATCTTGGTCTCAGACATAGTGCCTTGCCTCATGCAGAGATGTGTTTTCACACATGCCTGTGGCTTTGAGAACCTTCTCTGTGCCGAAAAACTTCCAAATGTGTGACTTCAGCCCTTTCGCTTCCTCTGAACTTTTTCAGGCCTGTGTACTCAAATGCCTACTGACGTCGAAGTTCAGGTGTTTCCGAGACATCTCATTGTGTCCAAAACTCAATCTTGTCCCTCTGCTTCAGTCTTTTCTCTGTGTTAATGGCAGCACCATTCCACCCAGTTACTTCAGCCAGAAATCTGGGAATCTTCCTTCTTCTTTAAACCCTTCTTCCTCACCTCCACATCTAACCCATTAGCAAGTCCTCTTGATCCAGCCTTCAACGCGCATATCTTTGCCTTGTCTGCTTCTCTGCATCTCAGTGGCACAGTAAGCTGCTAGTTCAGGTCACCATCAGCTATTAATTTCAGTAACCTCCTAATTAGTCTCCTTGTCTTATGTCATGGTAGATCTTTTATTTAAAATTCTTTACTTGCTGTATTAGAGTTAGAATGAAATTCAGCTTCCCAGATGCCTACAACATTTGACTCTCACATCCTCTCACCTCAGGTGAACCACTCAGCCTCCTCCCTGTGCACGCCAGCTGCTGCACCTGGGGCCTGGAACAAGCCAGGCTCCGTAGCGGATAAGCTCTGTTCTGCCTGGAAGCACACCCTCCCCACCTTCAAGTGACTGGCTCCTTTTCATCCCTCTGACCTCCTCAGCTCTGAGAAAGGGAAAGGGATGAAGTTTTTTAAAACTGCTATTGTACTGTGTCCTAAAGCTTAAATGTTCATCTAGAAATTCTTTAAATGTCATGATAGGCTTTATTCTAATTCACTCTAAGAAGAATAGAATTTATAGAATCTGTATTCTTTGATTATACACAAAGTTAGTTTTCTTTAACTTAAAATCAGAGCAAAAGTCACTTGTACACACTCACACTTTTGGTGCAGATATTCTGGAGTACAATAATGGGGTATCAATATCTTCCAGTTTAAAATGCCGTATTCACAGACCCCAGAGTTCTTATACATGGTACTGAAATGCACGCATGCACACACACACACACACACACAATTTCAGTGGAGTATTAGGAAAAAATGGAAAACCTAGAAATTGCTTACCTGCCCATTAAAATGGTTGTCAGTTATGACCCGTTAACACAGTAGAATACTGTGCATCCTTTAATAAGGTTGAGGTGGATCTCAAAACACGGATGTTAAAATATGTCTGCAATCCTTTATAACAAGTTGAAGACCACTATTACAAAGTGCAGTTTCATTTTTTTAATGTTTTATTTATTTATTTTTAGAGAGAGGGGAAAAGGGAGAAAGAAAGGGAGAGAAACATCGAATGGCTGCCTCTCACACGCCCCCAACTGGGGGCTTGGCCTGCAGCTCAGGCCTGTGCCCTGAGCGGGAATCAAACTGGCAACCCTTCAGTTTGTGAGATGATGCCCAACCCACTGAGGCACACCAGTGAGGGCCCATTTTACTGTTTTAAAGTACACAGATATTTTCATTGGAAATGTAAAAAAGATACACTCGGTGCTGCTCTTAGTGGCTACCTCTGTGTAATATGATGGGGTAAGATGAAAGAGGACTTCGAAAATGTATAGTCTAAATAAAATGATAATGGAACCTCTACACTAAATTAAAATCATGCAATTACTGAAAGTATTAATAAAATGGGCTTTAATGCGAAAAGATAATCTGCTTCTATACTGACCTTTAAAAAAAAAAAAAACAGTATTTTATAATAAAATACATTTGAATGACCTAGCAATTTCACTCCTAGTTATATACTCAAAAGAAGTGAGCATAAATATTCAGGTTAACGTGAAACAACTCAGATGTCCATCAGCTGATGAATGGATAAACAGAATGTGGTTTAGCCTTGTGATGGAATATCAATTAGTAGTAGGAAGGAATGAAACACTGATACACAATACCATGTGGATAAACCTTGAAAATATGCTAAGTCCAACACAAAAGGCCACATGTTATAAGATTCCATTTGTATAAAAGATGCAGAATAGATGAATCCATAGAGACGTGAAGCAGTTTGGTGGTTGCTGGGAAGTGGGGGAAAAATAGATGGGGAATAACTGCTTAACAGGCACTGCAGTTCCTTTCGGGGCGATGAAATGTTTTGGAACTAGGTAGGGATAATTATAGTTGCTAATTATGTCCTAAATGCCATTGAGCTGCTCCTTTAAAAATGGTTAATGTTAAACCATGGGAATTCTATCTTAATAAAAAAAATACCTCTAAAATAACAGTTCTAGCTATGTACTTAGCTGCATAAAAAGGTCGGCAGTGATCTACTTCATCTTGCCCCATGCGAGTGTCTGATTGCATTGGTGTGTCCCATTTTGATTTCAATGTGGCTTCAAATGAATAACCATTTTTACGCACCCTCTACTAGAATCTGTGCTAAGTCCAGGTACCTGGAAGTGAATAAAGTATGGATCCTACTTTCAAACTCTTCGGTTAAGAGAGGAAGACTGACACATGAGCATATAATCAAACACCCACGCATAAATGCAAACCAGAAAATACATGTGAGGTGATAAACCCCCTGGGGAGGTGAGCAGAGATGAGCAGGAGCCCAGCTCTTGCTTCTTTAATGCAGATGGTGTACGTGCACTATATTCGGGCTTCTCACCTGACCTGGTTACAGAAGTACTCCTCTTGGGGTTTTTTGTACTTGAATTTCATTGATTTATGGAGCGCTTTAACCTTTAGTTAACTGATGAGCAAAAATGAAATGACTGGCAAAACCAGGGTTGGAAATAAACACAACCACTCTAGGGAACAAAAAGCCTGCCTGGTGAGGGGAGAGGCACTGGCCACTGGGCACGGCTGAGTGTGCTCCGTGGAGGTAAGCATCAGTCTGGGCAGTCTCCGGGGCAGCTAAGAGCATTGGCTGATCTGGTGAACCCATGAGGGGGGACCAGCTACAAAAGCTTGCACTGTGCCCTGATGCATTTGTTGTGTACTTGTTCGTTTGTTGGTTTTCTAGTACCAAGCCCTGCTGCGGCTGCAATTCCTCGAACACCTCTCAGTCCCAGTCCTATGAAAACGCCCCCTGCGGCAGCTGTCTCCCCTATGCAGGTAAGCGACTGCGACTGCAGAGGCTGCGGAGTCTCGGCATTTGAAAGGTGGTCCTTCAAAGTCATTTACACTTATGTCAGGGATGGGGGAGGCTAATGACTATCGTGCGAAGAATATAGTTGGGTGTTTTTCCCCCTAAAGTACGGTGAATATCCGTAATTGAAATAGATGATACACATGTCAACGGTGTAATTCTGAAAATCTCTAATAGTGATGACTAACAGGTATTGAACACTTACTGTATGTTTTACACTGTTCCAGATGCTTCATAATGTTAACATTTAATCCTCACGACAACTCTACTGGGCGTGAGGTACTGTTCTTATCCCTAGTCTTCACATGTAGGAACTGAGGCCCAGAAGGGTAAGCATGTCGCTGAGGGTCATACAATTAAGAAGTGGTAGAGCTGGAATTTTAACCTGGGTAGTGTGGCTTTCGAGACCATGCTTTTACCCACTATACTGAAGTACTTCTCCAGGTTGGATGTATAGTTGGCATGTCTCAGCCTCTACTTCATTACAAGTCACTGTAAAACTTAGCAGCTTAAAACAGCCATTTTAGTATTTTTCACATTCCTCTGGGCTGACCGGGAAGTCCTCTGTTGGCTCTGCCTGGGCTCACCTCACCAGCTGCAGCCGTCGGGAGGGCGGGCCGGGGCAGGCTCAGCAGCCATGGCTGGGCTGCTCTCTCCAAGCGGTCTTTTCTCTCCAGCGCCTTCACGGCATGGTGTCTCAGGCTCCTAGAGAGTAAAAGTGAAAGTTAGCGAAGCCTGTACAGACCTAACCTTGGCATTTGGACCGTGTTATCTCTGTCCCATTCGTTTGGTTTAAGTCATAAGGCCACCCCAGATTCAGGGTGGGAGGGTCTGCACAGGGCATGGACTCGGAGAAGTGTGGTCCCTTGGGGGCTCTTTCGTAGCCGTCTAGCACAAGGGCATTGCCGACCCGTTACAGACAAGTTTCTGAAGGTGCTCTTCCTTGCCACTCTGGAAGTGCAAACCAAAAACAGGGTAGATGGTTGTTACCCTGTAGGGCTCAAGTGGCCCTCTCAGTATGTCCTTGCTAGTAAGCCACTTTTGGAAAGAGTAGCTGAAGTGAAGTTTTTCCACGTAAGTTGGAGCAGCCAAAAGAAAAATGGCCTGGAACGTGTTACCCTGTGATACAGGGTCGCCTTGGTGTACCTCTTTCCTTAAAAAAAAAAAACAGGGTTTGGCAGCATTTTCTTTGAGTGGAACCTTTTGTGCTTGTTTAACTACTGGCTATGTATTTTGTAAGTAAACTTTTTAACTTTTTTCTTTGTAAAGTTTAGAGTTAAAGTGTGCTCCCTCTGCATTTGTAATGTTTCAAGTTGGTGGCTTTGCATGTACATTTATGCAGAACTCAAAATTTAGAAGGAAGGCAAAGGGCATTCCATATTTCATCTCTAATGAGCTTTTTTTATGTGCTCTATTAATTAAACTTCTAAAGACCTGAAGATATACATAAAAGCCAAGTAAATGTGCATAATATCATAAACTGGGTGTTAGTTGAAGTTTAATGGACAAGGCATCACTTTGTAAATCTTTGTAAAGATAAGAGGTGAAAAAGCTCATTTTAACTTGAGAAAACTAACACCTAAAAGCCATATTCAGTAGCTTTTTAGTACTTGATTAGTTAGCACAGTTCTTCTCAAACCTAATTGTGCATAAAAATCATGTAGAGAGTTTTTGAACACACAGGTTCCCAGGCCTTATCCCAGTAAATGAGAATCTCTGGGGAGTAGGGCCTAAGATTGGGACTGTTAGTTTTTCAAAACTCCCTGGGTAGGAATTCCACTTCTGACTGTGAGGGGCTAACAGGCTTGATTATTCTGCCACCACAAACAGCTAGAAGGCCGGACAGAATAACAGGAAGCAGTTATGTTCAGTCCTGTACAGCAGGCAGTATGAGACTGTGGTCCACGAAGAAAAGTTAAGGAATAAGCCAGATCCTGCTGTGGCCCACACTTTTCCTGGTGGCGGTTCCCAGGTGTGATACAGGGAAGATGATGAGCCCATGTGGAGTGGGAAAGGAGAAACGAACTGGATCTGAGGAGACACACACACCAGTGTTGAGGAGAATGAGCACGCGAGAATTTGTAGGCAGAGTACCTGGGAAGGAGAAGCTACGCAGAAAATGGGTCTAGAACTATGCAGAGTCTTTGTCTGAATGTCAGTCAGCACGTGTGGTGTGAACCCCTACCAGGCTGCGCAAGAACAATTCCCAGGAGGGAACGTTTACCAGGGAACTGTAGACAAACACTTCCCATAGTTCACCGCAGTTCACACGGGGCAGGTAATCATTTGAGTTCCCACCAGCCACTGTGGGAAAACGACTTTGAATACTCAGAGCATTCAGCGGAAACCCCCAAGAGCTAAACTGGAAATAAATAGTCCTAGAGTAAACACCATTCTAGACCTGCCCTAAGTGACCTTAAAAATAAGCCTCAAAAGGACCAAGGAGATCCAGAAGTAACTGTGAGCAGCCTCTAAAATGCTTCACCATGACCTGCACCCCCAGTGTTCACGCTCCACACAGTCCGCTCCATGGAGCATTGGCTCCGTGACCTGCCTCTGATGAATGGAGTATGGCGGAAGCGATGGGGTGTCACGTACCAGATAAGGTTATGCAAAGATCACCTTCTGTCTTGAGAACTTTTTTTGCTTACTATTAGATCCGATCACTCCAGTGAACAATTAGAAATTGAAATACTTAGCAATAAATTTAATACAATATTATATACGACTTGTACAATGAAAACTATAGAATATTGCTCAGAGAAATTAATGAAGTAATAAATGGAAAGATAAATTATATTCATGGATTGGAAGGCTGAGTATTATTCATATCTTACAGTTCTCCCTCACATTAATCTGCAAATTCAACACAATCCCAGTTACAATCTCAGCATGCTCTTTGTAGAAATTGATAATATAATTTTAAATTTATGTGGAAATTTAAAGGACTCCAAATATTTAAAACATGGATGGGGAGAGAAACACGTTTGGAGGACTCATACTACCTGGCTTTAGCACTTAGAATGGTTAAGGCAGTGTGATCCTGACGTAAGTTTAAATGTGGACATCAGATCAGTAGACTGGATAGAAATCCATAAATAGGTCACTTAATTTTCAACCAAGGTGCCAGGGTGATTCAATGGGAGAGGGTTAGCTTTTCCCACAAAGCATTCTGGAACAAGTGAATATCCATATGGGAAAAACAGTAAGCACGACCTTACCTCCTAGCACTTAGAAAAATGGAAACTGACTGTGGACTTAAATGTAATAGCTAAAACTACAGAACTTCTAGATGAAAACATTAGAGAAAATCCTCATGATTTTCAAGAAGGCAGTGGTTTCTTGTTTAGGACAGAAAAAAGAATGAACCATACAAAAATGAATAAATTGGGCATCAAAATTGAAAACTTTCCGAAAGACATTGAAAAAAACAAAAAGATGTTACAGACTGGGGAGAATATATTCATAATACAGTTACCCATCAAAAACCTTGTGTTTAAAGAAGACTTGTTTGTCTTCTTGGTTGAAGACAACCTAGTAAATAAGAAACAAAAGATTTGAGCCCTCGCTGGTGTAGCTCTGGATTGAGCACGGGCTGTGAACTAAAGGGTCGCCAGTTCGATTCCCAGTCAGGGCACATGCCTGGGTTGCAGGCCAGGTCCCCAGTTGGAGCCACATGAGAGGCATTGATGTTTCTTTCCCTCTTTCTCCCTCCTTTTCCCTCTCTCTAAAAATAAATAAACAAAATTTTTAAAAAAGATTTGAAAAGTCCCTTCCCAAAAGAAGTTATAAAAATGGCCAAGAAGCACATAAAAATATGTTCAGCATCAGGAGTCAGTGGGGAAATAAAAATTAAACCCACAGCGAGGGCCATACATACCCAGTAGGATGGCTAAAATGAAAAACCATATCAGGGGCTAGCAAGAATGTGGAGAAGCCGAACCTCTTGCACATTTCTGCTGGGAGTATGAAATGTGTAGTTAGAAGTTAGCTAGATACAAAAGAGCTGGGGAAATACACCTGAGAAAGAGCACACCGATGGTGAACAGCACGGTCTGTGTGGAAATAAGCAGCTTGGTGCTGTTCGAGCATTACGTAGAGGGGGCAGGAGATGAAGCAGAAGAAATGAGAGGTTTTAAGTATTTGGTGAATACCTCTGGCTGCATGCAGAGGGGTGTGTGTATAAGACTGGACTGAGGACGCTGGTGGCAAAGCCGGTGGAAGGTTGTGTTGGGGCAGGTGTAGTAGAAGAGCTAGAGGGTAGGTGACAGAACTGAGATCTGTTTAGAACCAGGGCATGAATTGAACGGCCAATAAAAGTGCAATAGGGTCACATCTATTTCTCTAATTGGTATGTGATATTTAAGAATTCTCTTTAAACAAAATAATGATACCATATTCAGGATACCATCAGGATACCAATGGTTGCAGGGCCCTGCAGTGCAGGTCAGGGAGAGGGGAGGGAAGGTGTAACTGTTAAAGGGCTGTAGGAGGAGCCCTGGTGGTAGTAAAACACTGTCTATCTGCACCAATGTCTTGGCTATGATGTTATACTAGAGATTTACAAAATGTCATCTTTGAGGAAAACTGAGTGAAGGACACATGGGATCTTTCTTTTTAAAGGAGTTTATTGATCATATTACGAGAGAGAGGGTATATGAATGAGAATTAGTGTCAGCCTCGAAACAGTTTGGAAGGGATTATGCAAGTCCATAACTAAATATTTACTCTCTGCAACTTTCTTTGTGAGTCTCAGCTCTAGACTTAACCTAACTTGGATACTGTTTATCTTGTGGTTTCAGAGACATTCCATAAGTGGACCAATTTCTACATCCAAACCCCTGACAGCCCTGTCAGATAAGAGACCAAACTATGGGGAAATCCCTGTTCAAGGTATTTTATCTCATATGTTTTCCTTATTTTACTTTTGTTACTAATTTTTAAATTCTGACCTTTTTTGGATAACTAAATTGTTTTCTTTGTTATTGATGTTATTTAAACCAGTTGGGTATACATCCTTATCAGAAGTTTACTAATGATACGTCTTAATTACAGACGCAGAGGTTAGTTATTAGTAAGTGCATCTTGGAAGACAACCCTCTCATAGCACCATGACAGGTAGTACAGAGTTGCTCTCTCCGGGCCCTGTGTTTTCACAGTTTTTCGTGGCATACAGATTGTTATCCCCATGCGGGTGCCAAAACTGAGGCTTCACAAAGTATCTTAATGTAGGTCAGCATAGTTGCTGAACAGTAGACCCAGGCGGCCTGACTCCAAAGCCCTTTTTAAATCTCTGTGCTGTCTGTTGTTGTTCATAAGAAGCAGCTGAGACTCAGAAGATGAAGCCCAGCAGTTCTTTTCTGTGCTTGTGAATGGGCTCCCCTGTTTTCACGCAGCCCTTTATGGTAGAGCCAGCACCAGAAACTGAGTCTCTTCCCTTTGAGGTCAGGGCTCCTTCTCTTACCCGCACTGGAAAACGGCTTGTGGCACCAGGACGGTGCTGTGAGAGCAGCATTCCATTTGGGATCGGTGTAGAGGTGCAGAGGTGCAGAGGTGCTCAGCAGGGGTGCATGTCGCTCAGGAGCCTAGGGCTTCCCTTAGATGAAGCAGGCGAGTCTCCTGTGTGTGCGTGTGCGTGCGAGCGCGCACGTGCATTCTCTCCCTTGTAGAAGCTAGGTGTTAGGCTTTACGGGTAAGACTCCAGGGTTTTGACAGGTCGGGGGGAGGAACAAGTGGACTTGTGAGAGTGCTTCCACCGAAGAACCTAGAGGACTGGCTCCCGGGCTCCACGTGCCACTGGTGCAGGAAGAGTTCAGCTTGGCGATGGGACTGGTCCTGCGCCTGCTGGTCCCCCATGTTCACATGAGCTGGTTGCGCACACGCTGATGCGACAGTGGAAGGTGGTGCTGCTGCTGCTTTCTCTGCACAAAGACCTGTTTTCTACCCCTGTTCCTTGGCTTCTGACTTTTTTCCCCATAGAAGATCCTCTTGCTACAGGAACACATAGTGGAAGGGTTAACGTCACTCTTTATACCTTAGCCCTGCTCCCACCTGCACCTCCCAGGCGGATCCATCAGGGATTCTGAACGTGTATGGTGCATGGATCATCAGCCTCACACGTGCTGCCTGCTCACCTGTTCGATGCTGTTTCCTTGTCTGTAAATTGGGGATAACACAGATACCTAGCTCATGCAGTCCTTAGGTCCCTCTCTTCCCGGCTCTCTTAGACCCTGTGGCCAGGCTTTCCCCCTGTCCCTCATGGGGTTGTATCAAGGTTGCCAGTCATGCTGTGTCACTAGCCCAGTCAGCTCTCAGTCCCGATCTGCTGTGAGCTGTTGAGCTGTCAGCTGCGTGAGTCCTTGCTGAGCACCCCCTTTTCCAGGACGTTCGCTTTGGTTTCCGGGCGCCACGCTCTTGCATCTGTCCTTTCCTCCTTGGCTGGGCTTGTCCCTCCTCCCTGACCAGGGAGTGGCGGTCTGCCCTAGGCCTGCCTTCTCTGTCTGTGCTCACTGTTATTGCCGCCTGTCTCTTTCTACTTTTAACTGCTGTTTCTGTTCTGAGAACTGCCAGATTTCCATTTCCACCCGTTCCTCTCCTCTGGACTCCAGATTCATATACGCAGTTGTTTATTTGACATTGCCATGTTAGACTGAGGTTGTCCAGGACAAGATTCCTACGGTTTTCAAACTTGTTCAGCCTATACTGTGCCTTCTTTACCTCACTTAATGGCAATTCTGCTTTTCAGAAACTGTGGAATCATCCTTACTTCCATTTGGAGTCATGACTTAGGCTCCATACCTGAGGCCTGTTTAGTTCTTAGGAAACCCCCCTGGCTCTGCTTTCAAAATACAGCCGGAATCGGAGCATTGCTCTTCACTACCGCCTTCTCGGTCAAAGCCACCACCATCTCTCACTCAGATTCTGGCAAAAGATTTCTAATCCCTCTCCGAGTCTGTTCGTAACCCTACAGCTGGTGTAATCCTGAAAAATAGAAGTTGGAACATGTCACTTTACTCAGAACCCTCCACGGGCTCCCGTTGCTTTCCGAAGAACCGGAGTTCCCTTTGTGGCCTCCAGACCCTCCTAGCCTGACCTCAAGTTGCCTCTCCGGCCGTACCACCTTTCTCTCTTGTTCACTCTGCCCCACCACACGGGCTTCCTTGCTGTCCCGGGGCACTCGGACACACTGCTGACTTAGCAGCCCTGTATTGGCTTTTCCTCTGCTGGAACACTTGTCCAGGAGGAGGGCTTTCTCCTGCACAGCTTCGCTCAGATTTCACCCAGGTGAGGTCCTGAGTGCCATATTTTATCATTGTGATCCACTCTGTTCTCCATGCACCTCTTTCTCCAATGTCTGATTTTAAATTTAGCATTTATCCCTTCTAACATACTATGTGGTTTACTTATCTGTAACTTTGAATGGTTTTCTTCCATTCACCTAGGTTGTGAGGTCCACAGGTCAGGGCATCCTGAGCACCTAGTAGTGTTAGGCTCTTGATAAAAAATTATGAGATGAGTGAATGAAATAGAGAGTTCAGGTATATAAAATACTGAGCACAAATTTTAGCCCATAGTAAATGTTCACTGTTAAATTTGATTAGTTTGTGAACTTTTTCTTAGTGGCACATGTGGCTAAGAATGATGGCTCTTAATTGTCCACTAGTAAAATATTGTAGGTCATTGCGAAGCAAGCGAGGTCTTCAGGGTTTTGCTTAGCTTCCCACTAGTGGCTGTGAGGAAGCCTCAATACACGCTATGTTTTGGGCATCTTTGAAGAGCTGCCTGCGTTGAGGGCAAAGATGGAAGCCCAGCGTTCGGGAGCACTCCCACTCCCCTGCCCATTCCATGTGCCCCCGTTCTGTCCGTACAGTCAGCCTTTTGATCTGCAGTCACAGTCAACTACAGTTGGAGCCAGGAGCCAGGACGCCATAGCCTTCGAGAATGTGTATAACCCTGGGCAAGTGACAACCTTGTGGGAGCAGCCCCTATCTGGGGAGCATCAAGGTGATCCTGGGACACCGAAGAGTACTGAGTCCCCGGGCCCCCGTCGGCTCCGGAGGAGGGCAAGGGTGCTCCAGTGAGAAATGGCTCAGGGCCTGTCCAAACCTCCGGAAGCCAGGATGAAGCCAGCCCTCGGGGCCCTCTCCCCTTTAGACAGCTACTCTCCAGACTCATTGTAATTGGCTCACAGCAGGTCACAGTTGGCTGAGGAAAGCCAGCACCAGCGGTGGTTCTCAATCTTACCTATTGGTAAGGCCTACCTGAGCCACTTGGTGAAATAGGGAACCTGGGCCTTATCTGAGATCTGTTGACATGGACTGTCCAGGAAAGGGAGTTTCGAAACTTCATTTTCACAAGGACCCCAAGTGTTTTTTTAGGAAAGAATAAATTTGGGAAATTAGGCAAGAGTTATTGTTCCATTTTTCCTATTGCCTTGGCTTTAGTGGGTGGGGAATGGTGAGTAGAAGGTCTGTGAGCCAAGGTTATTGAAGACAGAGACTAAATGTGTTGTATCTCTGGGACCTGCTGAATCAAATCTTTTTTTGGCTTTCCTCATTTTATTATCCGGTAATGTATCAAATGATAGTGCCATTGGGCATGGGGTGTGTGCGGCCAGTCTGATTGATTCCCCTCCTCGTCTGTTATAATGCCTTAATGGGGTTTAGTGGAAGGAGTGCAAATACAGGAGACCGAGGGAAACACACTTAGATGAATTTTTATCTTAGAATTTGTTGATAGTGTGATCATATCTTGTGCGGTCAATAGACAAAGAAACCACTTACAAAACTGATAAGAGTAGAATTTCCAAATTGTGTCTTGAAATGCTTTTCTTCCTTGATGGTCTCTTTTATCTTGGCATGAATCAAAAACAGTCTATAATTTTCGTTTCGAAAGTTTTGGTGGCTTCATTACCGAAATTTAAAAAGGTTCTTCCTCTTGTTCTGCTACGCTTAAATTAGAGAGTTTGTTATTGTTTTTCCAGTTTGGTATAATAGTGGTGGGTTTTTTTGTTCTCTTTTAGCATCATGCTTGTATGTCAGTTGCAGGAGAATGTTTCAGACCAGGGAAATCTTATTATAAATGGACTAATCAAATGCTCTTTTGTTATTAATGTCAGCAGTTGAGCTAAATGGCTGGGGCCATGATTGGTGCTGCCTGGGTGAGTCTTCACAGACAGACGTTAATTAGCGTTTGTGGCCAAAGCAGGAAAGGCCAGGTCTGTTACCAGGCACGTGGAGACAGGTGGTCCAAAAGTTCTTTACTATCCCCGTTTGCACCGCGATCTTACAAGGTCCAGAGCGTTAGATGAAGACCTCAGCTGATGGTTCAGGCGACTGGAGAGCCTGGGGCTGCCCAGTGTCAGCGAGGCCTTGTGATTGCCATGTGTGTGCCACCGGCTCAGACACATGGAGATGTGAGAAAGTTAAGTGTAGTCACGTTCTGTAAAGAAATTCATACTGTTGTCTGTCCAGATTATATTACTTGAGGCTTAGAGATACAACATTTTTTCAAAATACTAAATCTGAAATGCGTCACTTGGCCCGCATCGCCTGCACACTCTGCCCTGTCCGGTCCTCCTGGCCTGCCCGCAGCCTCCCCCACTCCTCTCTTCCCCGCGCCCCGTGGATTTCTTTTGGTGTGTACTGCGTAATCCTCCCCAGACTCTCCTTTGCCTGTGTAAAAGCTATTCATTATCCTTCTAGTCATGACTGAGAATCATTTCCTGCGCAGGCCTTTCCAGATCTCCTCCGAAGAGCAGGTCACCTCCCCTGCTGTGTTCCCAGAGCCCTGTATTTTTTCTGCCCCAGCATTCTTCACTTGTAATGGTTTTTTAAAGGTCTGACTTCTGCTCTAGACTCCCATTTCCATGAGGGCAAGTTTCCTGCCTCCTGTCCTCCTTTCTCTGACCTTTGCGCCAAGCCCAGTGCCTGGCAAGTAGTGGGCACCCAAGTGATTTTGTTTCATAAATGGATTAAAGACAAGAATAGCTTCCTGTGACAGTAGATAGACTCTATTACTGTAAAATATAATCTCTTCTGCGTGCCTCACTGCACTAATCGTATTTCCTGAGCAGGCATAACCAGCAGTTTGACATGAGGATGGAACCCAGCTGGCCTACTACAGTGGTGGGTGTGCACGTATTCTTACTGTAACAAGTGCCTCTGGGCGCCTGTTTGATTCCCAGTGAAAACGCTTCCTGAAGTGGGAGCAGGCTGTGTTGTGCCAGTTGAAAGTTACTGCAAATAATTTTGAAAAGAATAACCTATTGGGGCTATTTAAAAGAGGGCCATGAAATATGTAACGTTTTGTGTGTTTTCAGAAAGTGTCTGCCAAGTTGAAACAGATTTGGTCCGTAGACATGAAGTAAGAAATGAACGCGGTGTGGGCAGCAGAGGCAGCAGTGTGCTGCAGGAGCTTTCGTTTCCGTCGTATGCCCCGAGCGTGCCCCGAGCGTGCCCTCGTGTGAACAAGGGGGGAACAAGGCAGCTCGGAGATGCCTTCCCTTTGGGGTTGGACGAGGCCCGCGTCTTAGCCAACACACTAGTTCTGATTTATGTGTCTTTAGAGCTTTGTTTTCAGTTTTCTTCATTTGCTGCGTTCTTTGGGAGACTGAGATTTAGGGAAATGACCAGTTTTACAATTGTAAAATAGAAAATTTAATTAAAATGAAAATGTTGATTTTTTTGAGATTTTTGTTGATCTATTTTTAGACAGAGGGGAAGGGAGGGAGAAAGAGAGGGAGAGAAACATCAGTGTGTGGTTACCTATTCCGTGCCCCCCGCTAAGGACCTGGCCCAAAACCCAGGCATGTGCCCTGACTGGGAATTGAACCGGTGACCCCTTGGTTCTTCACAGGCCGGCACTCAATCCACTGAGCCACACCAGCCAGGGCTGAAAATGTCGATTTCTGTTTCCTACTGTTTCCTAGTGCTGCTAACTTTGTTTTATCTGTCAGGCTTTGTGCATAAAGTACTCTTCCTGGGAGGATGAACGCCAGGTGCCGACAGGGTTCAGAATTCTGATTGATGCTTGCTCTGTAGGTTTTTTGCACAGAGGTGAGGTTTGTTCTTGACCAGAAAGATGTAACGACTAGGCTATATAAATCCTATATGCATTAAGAAAGTGAGTTTACCCTTCCTACTCCCTTCCCCTCCAAGTAGTTTGTAATTACAACTAGATGTTCCTCGTTTGCTTAGAAAGTACATTTTAAAATAAAAGACGTGCTGTCCTTGAAAGATAGTCATATGCCTTTACTTTTGACACCATGATGTAATGAGAGGAGGTGTATTTTAAATTGTCAGTTATTAAAAAGAGGTATTGAATAAGCTCTTTGAATAGCAGTAAATCTTGCCTTTCTCTTCTAAAAAAATTGTTAGCTATAGGGACTTTCTTGGTCAGTGAGACTAACAGTCTTCATTAAGTATAAGAGGTGGTGTTCCCCTTCATCCCAACCACACATCCCTAATACACCCAACCAAGCAGAACGCATCTCCTCTGGCCTCGTGCTTGGCAGCCTGGCCTGACGACAGCCATGTTGGGCTTGTAGCCTTAGGCACAAAGTGTGCCGGTCTGTGTTTGGGGGCTCTCACCATGGGCAGCAGGTCCTGAGGAGGCTGTGTGGAAACTAGACCCACAGGATGGCACAGGTAGTCAGGAGGGAAAGGAGGAGTACAGGGCACAAGGGGACAGCTTGTGCCAGTGTCCAAGGGACTCAAGAAACTCCCTAGACAGCTTGTGTTTAGAGAGCAAGGGAGGAGTAGGATGAGGTGAGGCCGCAAGCACACAGGTGCGTGGGCTGTGTCTGACCGTGTCCTTCCCTGAACATTCAAAAATGCCTGTGCTTCCTCGTTGCCCTTCGACCAAAGTCCACATACCAGGGAGTGAAGGTTCTCATCAGTCAGCCTCGTCCACCCTCTGAAGCCCCTTTTCCTGCTGCCTTCTCTGTTTCCCATGTGCCCATGTTTCAGCTGTGCTAGGATTTTATTATCCTTCAACTTAAATGTCCTTGTACCTTTGCTCTGGGTATTGTCTGGCTGAAATGCTGTTACCCACCCTTCTTCTCTACTAGTAAAGCTCAGCTTGTCATTACAATATGCTTTTGAAGCCTTCCCTGCTTCCTGAAGTCAAAGTGAATGGCTTGTCTCTCTGTGGTTTGATAGTTCTTTATCATTCTAGTATTCTAATTAATTCCATCCCGACTTGTCTGGGGTGTGTGTGTGTGTGTGTGTGTGTGCGCGTGCGCCCACGCGTGCGCGCAGCTTCCCCACTAACTACATGTAGGCACAGGGCAAAGCTTTCATTTAGCTTGTACTTTTTAGACCTGGATGCAATAGGGGATCTGTGAATTTTGGTTGAATTGCATCAAAGAGGTAAGGAGCAGTTGGTAATTTAGAAGTATTTTCATCTGTGTCAAATGTCTCACCTCTAGAAATAAACATTGAACAAAATGTTTTCCCGTATCCCCTGTCTACGGAAGTTGTTTTGTGTAAGTGGAGTCTGTGGGGAATTGTTGAAGTGCCCTGGACGGGGAAGGAGATGAGCTTTGGTGGTGAGAGGAGTGAGACTCCCCTTCTTGCGGCCTTTGTTACGTCAGCGCTCAGTGTCGGATCTCTCCACCGTGACCTTTTCCGCTTTGTGCAGAGCATCTGTTAAGAACATCTTCAACCAGCCGACCTGCTTCTCTGCCCAGAGTACCTGCCATGGAAAGTGCCAAGACCATCTCAGGTAATGACTTCCGTTCAGAATTTCCTTTAAAAAGCCTCTTCCGGCAGTTTTAGTAATGGTATTGAACACTTTCTCGTTAGACTTAGTTAACTTCACTTGCCTCTTTAGCTCTTGAGTTGATTATTTTTCACTCTGAATTTCCCCTATTATATCTTTCAGATTCTATAGAAATCATGTGGCCCTGATTTAAAAAAACAAAAACTAAACAATTCCATTCATTGTGAAAGTATTTATTTATTAGATGCCTAGAGTGGGTTAGGTGACGCTCTGAAAACAAAGCACCCTACAGACCGGACGCGGCTGTAGGAGGCTAAGATTTACCCCGAGGTGCGCCGTGACTGTTTTCGAAGAGTTGTGTCGGAGCACACCCCAAAGTCTCTGGGAGCCCGATTTTCCCAGGGTGGTAAGCCATTCTGTAACAATGAATTTGACAGGCTTACTCCGTTTGTCTCCTGGAGTTAACTCTTGAGTTTATCCGTTCTTCGTGTTTTTTCCTTTTGTGGCCTTTTCTGAACTTTTAGTAGCTCAACTAATAGAAATTGGACTATGAAAGGAGACATTCTGTATTCCCTCCCCTACAGTTAACGTCCGCCTTGTACGTGGGGTTCAGTCAGGCAGTTCTTACACATCACAGCCGGGTCTCCAGATCAGTGGGAGTCCGGCCAAAACAGTCGTCACAAAGGCCAGGTTCCAGAGCCTTCTCCTGCAACAGAGTGCGTCCTGTTCTCCCTCGGTCTGTTTCCTCTGTTTTATATAAAACTAAGAAAGGAGTTCTCGTTCAGTGTCCTAGCATACCACGAAAAGGTACTGCTGATTTGAGGCAGGGAGAGATCTGACATTGAAAGAAAAAAACTAATTACAAAATTATGTCAGAATGTGTAAGTGCATTTTTATTCTAATAAGATCCTATAATAGGAGAAAGCGCCTGTCTCCTGGACCTTTAAAGACATCATTCTTCTAAGGCAGTGCTGTATTCGGCCTGTGGTTATCCTGAAACCATCAGGAGAATTTTAACCAGTGAAAGGCAGGCAGTTTCATTGATGGGGGTAAGATTGTTGTTGTGTAACATCGATTGCGTTACATCCAGCCCAGAGGTGATACAGTTAATGGCTCCCTCATATCCAGCATCTCTGAGGTAAGAGAGAATTTGTCTGGAGTCAGGAACGTTGTCTCATATCTCACTTCTCACTGTGCTCAGCCCAGTGTTGTGCGCACCTGCTGGTACTCAGCGCATCCTTGCTAGAAAGCCGCTTTCACTATGGCTCTGTTCTCAGGGTCGGAAGGCGCTGCTCCCCGCCCAAGAGTCCTCAGCGCTTTCTATGATTCCAGCAAGATACATTGCCTTACTGTGCCCGACTTTCAAAGTAGGGCTTTTCTGATTGTTTTCGTTTCTCAGTCGCTGACTTGACACCTTTTGGTTTTCTGTCTCATTGATTTATGACTTGTGTTTTTAAAAACATGGCCTGACCCAGAATTAAGTGTATCTCTTCTATGTCCCCTTACCGTATTTTTGGCTGAGTAGAAGCGTCAGGTTGGTTTGAGTGGGGAATGAGTAGTTTTCAAGTGCTGCCTTTGGTTCCAGTGGTCCTTGTGATTGTGCGAGCCTTCACGGAGTGCCTCCTGTGTGCTGCGTCAGGGCCCCAAGTGTCGCAGGGCTGGGGGACACGCCGCTTACCGGCAGGGTGTGCGGGGTTCGTGGGGGTTTCAGCTCCTTTCCCTTTCTTCTATTTCTTTAATGAAAAAAACAAGAAATTCTTTCAACTTATCAGTAAGATAAAGAGAATTTTAGCTTTTCCTCTTATGTGGTAATTTATACTCTGTTTGGAAACTATTGGAGAAATGTCTCAAGAACTCAATTTAAAATACTTTTGCTATAAAATGCACAATGGTTACTTTCACAGTGTCTCGACGAAGTAGTGAAGAGATGAAACGAGACATCTCTGCACCCGAGGGAGCATCACCAGCCTCGCTCATGGCCATGGGCACCACGTCACCACAGCTGTCCCTCTCCTCCTCGCCCACGGCGTCTGTGACGCCCACCGCCCGCAGCCGGATAAGGTAGAGAGCAGTTAGTCCTGATGCATTCCGTGCATGCTCCTTTCCTGGCCCTCGCATCGTAAATGGTTAAGTTATAAAGTGATGCATTCAAGCACTGATATATTTTTCTTTTAATTTGTGTGTTATTAAGTATTTCCTGATCTCCTCTTCTGTGCCCAGAATTGGGTACGATGGTATAGAAGTAAAACAAAGTTAAAGAGAGTGTTCCTTTCCCCAAGCAGTTGGCGTTTCTGTTTCTGTTGTTGGTTTTTGAATTAGAGAATGGTTGGATACAAAAGTAAGTATTGTGAAATTCAAATACTGGGGCTGTGGGTGGGACACTGGGGAAGATTAGAAAAGTGGAATTTGAGTGGGGCCTGAGGGTGGTGGGTGGGGAGGGAGGATGAACATTATTGTCAAGGCCAGTGACTTGAGTGAATGTACCCAAAGGACGGGTAAGCTGGGAGGGGATGTTGCACACAGAGAGGACAGGCCCAGGGAACCCAAGGAAGGTGTGTGCCTACCGTGTCCGGGGGTGTTGGGGAAAGACGGACCGGTGGGCTGCGGCTGAGCAGTGGAGCCTCTTTGAAGTCAAATTGAATCATTTTGATGTGGCAGTGGCTATAAAGTGGGGGAAATAAATCAGTGTGAGATGATGATGCAAGGATCATTCTACTCTAAACCAAAGTTGAGGAAAGCAGCTAAAGGGTATTTATCAACTCTGGACCTGGGTGGTGGCCGTGGAAATGGTGAAGGGAGGGCTGGGCTGGGGGGGTGTATTTCAAGGGGAAATATGATTAATTAAAAAGAATAAAAGAAAGAGAGCTATCAAAGTGGCTCTAATTGTTTAGATTGGATGCTTAGAACATGAGGCTATGTCAATAATTGAGAAACAATACATGAAAATGTAATACTATATTCCTATTTTATATCAGAAGTTACTTGGGACTAAGGAGTATTTATAATTTAGAAGGAAACAATAGATCTCAAAAATTTAGCATATGCTGTTTATAGGAATGAGGAAAAACAAGAGGAATTAAACGTAAAGGGGAGTTCAGAACAATTACGACTTAGTAGGAATTGGAGGTGGGGTAGGGACGGGTCTCAGAGATGTGGTGATACAGTAACTTACAGGTTTGAGGACAAAATGGATATTTGGCCTTTCAGACTCAAATTATATACTTATTTTTAAAATTTTTTTGTTTATTTATTTACAGAGGGGGGAAGGGAGGGACGATGAGAGATACATCTATTGGTTGCCTCTCACACGGCCCCAACTGGGGACCTGGCCCACAGCCAGGCATGTGCCCTGACTGGGAATTGAACCAGTGACCTTCTGGTTCACAGTCCAGCACTCCGTCCACTGAGCCACACCAGCCAGGGCTATACGTTACTTTTCAAGTAAAGACCTGTGTCTAGGGGACCAACCTCTTAGAATCGTGGTCCTGTAAGCAGCGCACCTTTGGAGCAGCAAGTAGGGGTGCAGTCGTGAGGGTTAGTTGCACTCTGCCCTGGCTGACGCAGGGCACTGTCCGTGCTTGTCTTCGTGCCTTTGGGAAGGGCACCCACTATTCCTGGCTCCCCCACTGAGAAGATGTGTCCTGGTCTTAGTTTCCTCATCTTTCAATGAAGAAGTTTTAAGAGACAACCCTCCCAACTCTGGGAGGCTCTTTTCTGTAGCTTCTTATTGTATCCATAGAGTTTACTCTTTTTTGTTGTTTTTTATACTGTCTCTGTAATGAAACAGACCCAGTTTGAGCCAGAGTGAACCTTTCACATTGATTTTAGTAGTTAATTTTAAGCATGATGGAGATTTTTTGCGGGGGGCTAGGGGACGCTTGCGTTCATTTATGGACCCTAAATTTTATATCTTTATTTTTCATTCTCTTTTTCTGTGTTCGACAGTCTTACGACAAACTTCTTTGAATCCTTTAAACCAAAGCAGGATTCCAGCAGGCTGGTATAGGGACACAAAAGTGTATTTCTTCAAGGCAGCGGTCTTAACTGCATGATGAAATATGTTTACGTTTTACTTTTGGTTCTAAGATAAGTAAAAATGTGTGCTCTTTCAGTGTACCTATCTATGGGGAAAGCTTCAGTTCTAACTGTGTATTCTTTGAGTTCCTAACATGTTCTAAAGGGTAAATACAAACAGAAATTAAAGTGCTGAAGAATACTAAGCCGTTTGTAATGTAATAACCTCTAGGACACGTAATAGGGTGAAGTTTATGGGACTTGGGACTGGACTCTCTGCTTTATAAAGTAAGCATTAAAAAATCGACCAAGTTTTTACGACTGTGTCATTTGTCAGCGAGCAGGTTATTTTACAAAGCACTCTCTCCCCCCAGGAATTCCTTAACGTTCTGTTTTCCTTCTGACGCCGCTGCTGGACGGGGGCTTGGTGTTGGATGAGTAGGGTGTGTGCTTCCCCTGCTCTGTCACCAAATCTTTCTTTTGATTCAGTGTCTCGTCTGGGACAGAATGTTTATTCTGTGTCCAAGTCAATTAACAGCGCTCGGAAGTGTCCTCCATATATTTAAAAAATGAGTTACATTGATTTTTTTCAAGCTTTTACAGCACGCCCACTCTGTAGTGAACGCGGAAGTTCTTTGAGGGGGCAGGGCCCCTGCGTTGTTCGCAGTCCCTTGCCCAGCAGTGGCACCTCGCCTGGCACCGCTCAGGAGTGGGGTGTTGGATGAGTGTGTTTACAGGAAAATTCCACTTTCTGTGCAAGGTAAACTTCTGATAACCTACAAAGAGTGTACAGCTCAGCAGTAAACACATCTGAGATATTTTATGGGTGTTTTAAGGTTCGTTGCCATCTTTTGTCTTACTTGCTTCTCCTAATAGTAAGCACCTGGAAGGCAGAAAATTATGCCTGTAATTCTTCTCCTTGCATAACCTTGTCTTTTGTATTTACAATAAATGATTTTTTTAAAGGTGAAATGATTATAGGCATAAGGGTTAGAACAAAAATGAGTAGAATGTGAAAGGGCAGGGTTTTGAGTGAAAGGCAGCCGTGCCAGTTTTTGGATGCTGCCAATGTCCGCTTGCTTCCCCCTCCTGGGCATCCTGGGATGCCTTCCCTTAGTTGCGAGTGCCTGCTGTCCTGAGCCCTCTCCCCTTTCCATGTGGGTGACAAGTAGAGCCCCTCTCTGTGGACAGCAGAAAGCCCTGACAGCAGCGGGTCTCGGAGACCCTATAAAAGTTCATGGGTAAAAGCAAATGAATGAAAGGATACGGGTCACCTTTGGATGCCTTAGTATGTGCACTTGCCCTGTGTAAGAATGCAGACTAACATTGGCCTTTTCTGTTTGTTGGATTTCTGGCTCACATTGGTGCTCAAACAAAAAATATTTCAACTTTGGGTTTCTTGTTTTCATTTATCAGGGAAGAAAGGAAGGACCCTCTCTCTGCATTGGCAAGAGAATATGGAGGATCAAAGAGGAATGCCTTGCTGAAGTGGTGTCAGAAGAAAACAGAAGGCTACCAGGTAACCATGGTTCTTTTGTCCTACGTGAGCAATTGCCAGATCAAGTGCTGGAGGGTCCTATTCATTACGTATCTCACATTAGAAATGATGGGTCCTGTACCGAATTTCAGAAGTACGTTTTACACGTTGAAGATCTACCTTAAATAAGTTTCTTGTCTTCCCAGAGTAGTTAATCTTTGTAGCAGTCTTATTTCTCTACTAGAGCACTTTCTTATTTAAGTCCTGGTTAGATGCTTTTGTTGAGGTCTCCTTGTCTGGACTAAGAGTGAAAATATGTTCATTTTACTTTAATACTTTAATTATTATGTTTGAAGTTTTCTTTTAGCTAAGTTGTTTTCCGTAGTGTTTCTCCTTCCTACTGTCCCGGGTTGTGCCCTGATCACTTCACATCTGGACTGTGTTAATAGCCTGCCCTTTCCTTCCCTGTCCCTGTCTGTCCGTCTGTCTCTCTCTCCCCTTTCAGTATTTTATCTGAAGTGATGTTAAGTGTGGTATTTGGAGAGGAAATTCTCATTCTACACACAATGGAAACCTCTAAAATATGTTCATTAGACTGCTGAAAATTACACTGTAGATTTGCAGCGTCCTCGCATGTGGTTTTAGTTACAGAGACTCTCCCCAGCCTGCAGCCAGTGTTCTCAATTGCCATTTCATATTTCGGTGCAACCACACAGAAATAAAACATGAGAATGAACTTGCAGTTCTCGGAAAGTCATACTAATCAATGAGGATTTGCTAAGTGTCCACATGTCTCCAGCTCCATCAGATACAAAGGAGACTGGTAGTGTTGGCAAGGGTGTGGAGAAGCTGGAACACTTGTGCACTGCAGTGGCTGGAGAGAAAAAATATGGCGGTTACTCAGAAAATTAAACACAGAACTACTGTATGATTGACCCAGCAGTCCCACATCTGATATGTGTGTACACCTACCCAAAGTAACTGGAAACACGGACCAGATGAGGTAGTTTGCACACCCAGTCCACAGCAGCACTCTCCACGGTAGCCAAAAGGTAGCAGCAGTGCCAGTGTCCAGTGGATGGATAAACAAAACACAGTTCGCATGTACAGTGGAATATTATTCATCTTTGAAAAGGAAAGAACTTCTAACACATGCTACAGACAGTGAACCTTGAAGACATTGAACTAAAGAAATAAACCATACCCAGAAGGACAGATATTTATGAGTCCTCTTATACGAGTAGTCAGATTCATAGAGACAGAGAGCAGAATGGTGGGGCCAGGGGCCGGGGCGGGGGCCAGTGAGGAGCTGTTGCCTGGAGAGGACAGAGTTTCGGTTACACAAGATGAAAAACGTCCTGCGGGTGGGCAGTGGTGCTGGTCGCACAACAGTGTTAAGTGTACTTAATGCCCCTGGACTGTGCACTTGCATGTGGTTAAAGTGATGAATGTTATGTTTATGTGTACTTTACCACAATAAAAAATTATTTAGCAAAAAAAAGTAAATGATTGGAATACAACTAGATGGAAAATCAGCGAGGATATAGAAGACTTCAGCTCTATACTACGTATGTAAACTATATACTAACTAGACCCCTAAGATACCTATGATACAGTCTACCCCAAAACAGCAGAGTATACGTTTTTCTCAGGTGCACAAAGAATATTCTGGCATAGGCTATATGTTGAGTTATAAAACCAGTCCAGTAAATTTTAAGAATAAAATTATACAAAGTATTTTTTCTGACCACAGTAGAATGAAAGTAGAAATTAATAACAGCAGGAAAATTCACAACAGACTGAAACTTTGGAAGGTGTCGAAAGGAGCTCCCAGAGGGAAATTTGTAACTGTAAACACCTATCTTAAAAAGAAGAAAGAGCTCAAATCAATAACCTAAGCTTCCATCTTAAGAAAGTAGGAAAAAATAGCAAACTAAACTCAGCAAGCAGAAGGAAGGAAATTACAGAGATTAGAGAGGAAGTAAAGGAAATAGAAAATCAGAGAAAATAAAATCAAACTAAAATTTGATTCTTTGATCGACAGATGTTTGGCCACATTGACAAAAGAAAAAAGAAAAGACTAAAATTACTAAAATCAGGAATAAAAGAGGAGATAATAATCTTACAGGAAAAAAAGAATTAAAAGGGAATACAATGAATAATTATATGCTGGAAAATTACCTAGATGAAATGGACAAATTCCTAGAAATATGTAAACTATCAAAATTGACTCAAGCCCTGGCTGGTGTAGCTCAGTGTATTGAGCACGGGCCTGCGAACCGAAGGATCGAGGTTCAATTCCCAGTCAGGGCACATGCCTGGGTTGCCAGGCCAGTTCCCGGCAGGGGACATACAAGAGGCAACCGCACATTGATGTTTCTCTCCCTCTCTCCTTCCCTTCCCCTCTAAAGATAAATAAATAAAATCTTTAAAAAAAAAAAAAAAAGAGGTGGACTTTCTCTTCTTTAAAAAAAAAAAAAAATTGACTCAAGAAGAAGGAAAATCTGAATAGACCTGTAAGAATGAAAGAGAGTGAGTTAGTAATCAAAAACCTCCAACAAAGAAAAGCCCAGGGCTACCCGGCTTCACTGATTCTACCAAATGTTTAAAAAAATTAACATTTGCCTTTCTCAGTCTCTTCCAAACATAAAAGAGAGAACACTTCCTGACTCATTGTGTGCAAGGCCAGTATTATTACCCCAATAACAAAGTCGGGAAAAGATAATTACAAGTAACGAAGACTACAACACAAAAATCCGCAACAAAACACTGACAGATACAGAATAGCAGTACGTATAAAGAATTATACATCATGACCAGGAGTGCAAAGTTGGTTTGACGTATGAAACTTAACATAATACATCATATCAAAGAGTAAAGGGGGAAAAACCCTAAAATAGTCTCAGTAGATGCAGCAAAGATATTTGACAAAATTCAAAACCCATTCATGATTTTGGAAAAAAAGCATTTAAGCCCTGGCTGGTGTGGCTCAGTGGACTGAGTGCGGGCCTGTGAACCAAAAGGTTACCAGTTTGATTCCCAGTCAGGACACATGCCTGGGTTTCAGGCCAGGTCCTTGGTTGGGGGCACGCGAGAGGCAACCGATCAGATGCATCTCTCGCGCATTGATGTTTCTCTCCCTCTCTTTCTAAACCCTCTCTTCTCCTCTCTTTAAAAATCTCTTTTAGCCCTGGCTGGCGTAGCTCCGTGGATTGAGCGCGGGCCTGCGAACCCAAGGATCGCAGTTCGATTCCCAGTCAGGGCACATGCCTGGGTTGCGGGCCAGTTCCCAGCAGGGGACACATGAGAGGCAACCACACATTGATATTTCTCTCCCTCTCCTTCTCTCCTACCATTCCCCTCTAAAGATAAATAAATAAAAGTCTTTAAAAAAAAAAAGAAATTTAAAAATCTCTTTTAAAATTTTTAAAAATTATTTAAACTAGGAATGGAAGGGAACTTTTTCATCCTGTTAGGGGGCATCTATAAGAACCCACAACTAACATTACACTTGTGAAAAGACTGGGTGCTTTCCAACTCAGATCAGGAACAAGGAAGGATGTCCGCTTTTACCACTTCTGTTCAGCATTTTTCTGATCGTTCTAGCAAGGGCAGTTAAGCAAGAAAAAGAAATAGAAGACATTGAAAAGGAAGAATAAAATTATTTCTATTTGCAGATGGCATGATTGATACCTAGAAAATCTTGAAGAGCTCACATAAAAACCATTAGAGCTGGTAAATTCACAAAGTTGTAGGACATAAGGTCAGAGTAAAAGTCACTTGCCTTTCTACACACCAGCAGTGAAAACTCTGAAAATGAAATGAAGACACTTCCATTTTTAAAAGCATCAAAAAGAATAAAATACTTGGAAATAAATTTAAGCAAGGGAGCATAAGGCTTTATGTACTGAAAACTATAAGAAGTTGCTGAAAGAAATTACAGAAAATGTAAGTAAAAGGAAAGACGTCCCTTGTTCATGAGTTGGGAATTTTGACGTAGGATAAACCTTGAAAATATGCTACGTGAAGAAGCTGAACATAAAAATCCAGCCTGAAGGATTTTGATGCTCCAGACCCGAAAGCAGGTGTGAACCTGATAGTCTCGACCTTGCTTAGTAGCAAGAACATCAATGCTGGCAGCTGAAAGTTTGATCTAGAACTGAAACGTCAAGCGTAAATCATTGGAACATCCTTCATATAAGAGTGAATTCACCATTCACAATGCACATTCGGTTGGTTTTTAGTGTATTCACTGAGTTGTGCAGTCATCACTGTGATCAATTTTAGAATACTTTCATTAATCCAAAAAAATCCCTTGCCCATTAGCAGTCTCTCCCCATTTACTTAAGCAACCATTAATTTTCTGTCTCTATAGATTTGCCTATTCTGACACTTTATGTGAGTGGAATTACACAGTATGTGGATTTTTGTGACTGGTTTCTTTTGTTTAGCATGTTTTCAAGGTTCATCTGTGTTATAGCATGTTGTCAGTACTTCACACCTTTGTATGGCTGAAAAATACTCCATTATATGGACATACGACAGTTTGCTATTTGTTCGTCTGTTAATGGACATTCAGGTTGTTCTGGCTGCAATGCTGCAGTGAATGTTGTGTACAAGTTCTTTTACATGGACCTTAGTAATTTGCTCATCCTCCTGTCCATCTTGTACTCTGCTGCCAGAATGATTTGACATTGTGATCTGCTTATTTCTCTTTAAGCTGCTTCCTCTTGGTCCTTTGGCTAAAGTCCAAGATCCTTGGCATGGAGAGCAAGACCCCTTATGATTGATCTAGACCCTGTGTAGGCTTATTGACTCCTTGTTCTTGTGAAAATCCCCAATTCCACTTAGGCCCCGAATGCCACCCCATCCCCTCACTCTACCCCTTGCATCCGGAGAGCATCTGCTCTAGTGGTTTAGAAGTTAGCATCAATGCAAGATTGGTTTTGCTCCACTTCTTCCCTGTGAGGGTGCCTCCCTCACACATGCCACCTCCCCAACTCCCTCTTCATAGAGCCTGTGGAGCCAAGTTCTTCCTTGACTTGAATCCAGAACAATATTTTCTATATCTCAGGGTATATTCTTTGGGGGTCTTGCATCTGTGATTCACTTTCCCTGTGTTCCCAAATCCCACAGGGTATATAAAAGGGAATTGAAGTTGTCAGTTTGCATGTCTGTCTCTTTTTCTAGACTGTGAGCTTTTGTCCACTCATATCAGTGGACAGGAAGGGCCCATCTTGTCCCAGCTGGTGTTGCTCAGTTGGTTGGGTGTCATCCCGAAAACCAAAAGGTTGCCAGTTCGATTCCCCCTCAGGACACATGCCTGGATTGCAGGTTTGGTCACTGGTCAGGGTGTGTATGGAAGACAACCAATTGATGTTTCTTTCTCACATCTGTGTTTCTCTCCCTCTCTTTCTCCCTCCCTTCTCCTCTCTCTAAAATCAAAAGTAAAAAAATAGTTTTTAAAAGAAGAGCCTCTCTGGACCTCCTTTGAGCATTTCTAGCATAAGGCTCAGCACACGGCAGATCTCAGTAACTGTCTGAACCTATATTTGATGTAATGGGATACATTAGATGTTCGTTTTGAGGACGGTGGTTCTCAAAGTTGTATGTAGAGACCTGTGAAGATTGTGGAAAAAGTACAGATGCTTGAGACCCACCCTGAAGATGTATAATTCAAGAGGTATAAAGTGAAACCCTGGAATCTGCATTTTTATAAGCACTGCAGGTGACTCAGAGACCAAACAGTGATAATTACACATAGAATAAGTGATCGAGGTCTTGGACTGGAGTGTCAGATAAGCTTTGAATGTTAGCTCTGCCCTTTACTGTGTGACCTTATGCAAACTACTTAGCCTCTCTGAGCCTCAGTTTCCTCCTCTATAAAATGAAGGAGTAACTAAGGCAGTCACATACATTTTCCAGCATATATCATGTGTTTAATAGATTTTTAAAATTATTTTATTTTGTACTATGGGGTTTTCTAACATAAATTTTCTTAGAATACTACTTAAATGTAGTCATTTTTGATTATTATAAAATATCTCCTTTTATTATGGAACTTTGCCAACCATTTAGTTAATTAAATAATTAAATAAGTTGATTGAGATCATTTGAACATTAAATCAGTGTTTTAACTAATGTTTCTTGGTTCAGTCCCACATGAATTCTTCGATTATATGATTTTATATACAAGGTAAATTTTGTTAGGTTAAAAAATATACACACAAATCAATTACTTAAGAACTTCAATACATAATTTTAAGTTTTTCAATTTACAGGGTATGCACCATGCAGGAGGAAATATAATGTAAAACAGAATAATTAACATATGGAGAGAAGAACCTTTTCTACACTAAACAGTCTGATGTTACAAGCCTTGCCCCCTCCAGCCCCTTCCTTGCTTTCTGTGGTCACTTCTGTAATGACATTAGATGTATGGCTTTTTTGTTTGTCTGGCTTTTGTTTCCTGAAAGACAGATAGTTGTTCTTGCTGCATGTAAAAGTAGATAGGATGCTGGTTATTTTATTTCAAGGTCTGCGAGTTAAAATTGGATATTCTAAACATATAACCTTTTTAAATTGAAAGGGGTATCTGATAGAGCTCTTAATTTGTCAAGAGCTGTGTAAGAAGTGCCAGAGCCCATTTCTTATCTGGTTATAAACGCGGATGAGCACGCCCATCCTCTGGAGCCCGCAGTTCAGGACCAGCCATTCGGCCTCTGCCCACCCCCAGTCTGCAGGGAAGGGCAGGTTGCGGCACTTGACTAGCTCGCTGGAGCAGGAGCTCTTACGTGACAGTTAGCACGTACCATTCTCTCTGGCCCCAAATGCATCACTAATGCTTGGACCGTGCGTGCTTTGTGTCTAGGAGCTGTCTAATTGACGGAGACAGATTCCCTAATACCCGTATCGTCTTCCTTTAACTCTCGTCAGAGTCATCCTAAAATAATTGTACTAATCACTGTAATTTCATTAACCACCCATTACAGAACAAGCCCTTGTGAGTTGGCCTTTTATCTAACAAATACATTTTTCTCTCTTAAATTGGGCCCTGCCACTTACTCTTCGCTGATGTCTTAGAATATTAGAATTTTACTGTTGAAAGGGCCTTAGCGTTCTTATTTACTGTCGAGTTTACAATCGTGGGACTGAAATCCCCACAAGGACAAATGACTTCCTCAGGGCTCTCTAATGAGTTCGTGGCATTGTATAAACAGCCTTCAGAACTACTGCTTTAAGGGTTGTGTCTTCCCTTTCTTTTAAAATCAGTACTTCAGTTTGTACACAGTTACGTTTTTAAATAAACATTTAAGTATGCAGTTAACTCTAATAATTTTCAAGTGTTTAAAAAAAAGTGATAAGCCACTGCCCTGTTCTTTTGCCTTCGTCATTTCTGCTTCCCAGAGGCAGCTACTTTCAGTTCTTTCAGCTGGTTTTTTAGGGATTGACGATACAAGATCGATTATACGGAAGTAACCAGGTAATAGAAGAAAGCAATTTATAGTTTCAGTAAACTTTTTAGGGGGAGGGGTTCTGATTCCATATTTAACAACTTCTCTTGTAGCCTCTAAAGGTTAATTTAAAAGAGAGCTTTACTATTGGATGAAAAATATCCTTGTTTTCTAATAAGTCAGACCTAGAAATGGCTGAGTTAGTACAAAGGATAATGAAATCACCTAATCTAGTACAAAACAGGTTTTATTTTTAAATTGTATTTTAATTTATTTTTTATTGAATTTATTGGGGTGACATTGGTTAATAAAACTATATAGGTTTTGGTGTACAATTCTGTAGTACGTCATCTGTATATTGTATCGTGTGTTCACCACCCCAAGTCAGATCTCTTTGCATCACCATTTATGCCCCCTTTACCCTCTTCTAGCTGCCCCCACCTACCTTTCCCTCTTATGATCACAATACTGTTGTCTGTTGTCTGTGAGGGTTTTTTGTATATGTAGGTGGTTTTGTTTGGGGGGGTTTGTTGGAGGGGCGTGGCTTAATCCCTTTGCAGTTTTCACCTAGCTCCTCAAACTCCCTCCCCTGTGACAGGCCTAAGTCTCTTTACTATCTGTAAGTCTTTTTCCATTTTGTTTGTTAGTTTATTTTGTTCATTAAATTTCACGTATGAGTGAAATCATGTGCTACATGTCTTTCTCTGAGTGGCTTATTTCACTTAGCATAGTGGTCTCCAGGTTCTTCCATGCTCTCGCAAAGGGTAAGATTTCCTTCTTTTTTATAGCTGAATAGTATTGCATTGTGTGAATGTACCACAGCATTTTTATCCAGCCATCTCCTGATGGGCCCTGGGTTGCTTCCAGATCTTGGCTATTGTAAATAACGCTGCAGTGAACATAGGTGTGCATGTAGTCTTTCAAATTAGTGTTTCAGATTTCTTTGTATGTATTTCCAGAAATGGGATTGCTGGGTCATAAAACAATTGCATTTTTAATTTTTTAAAATTATTTTATTGTTCAAGTACAGTTGTCTGCATTTACCCTCCCCACCAACCCCCTTTAGCCCAGCCATCCCCACCTCCCTCCGCTGCTTCCACCCCCACTTGGTTTTGTCCATGCATTTTTAATTTTGTGATGTAACTCTACACTGTTTTCCACAGTGGCTGCACCAGTCTGCATTCCTCCCAACAGCCTACGGCAGGTTCCCTTTTCTCCACATTTATAAATTCTTTATAAACTTTGGATATGAACCCCCTTATCAGATGTGTCATTGGTGAATATGTTCTCCCATTCAGTGGGTTGTCTTTTCATTTTGTTGATTTCCTTTGCTGTGCAAAAACTTTTTAGTTTGATATAGTCCATTTGTTTATTTTTTCTTTTGTTTCCCTTGTCCAAGGCTATATGTCAGAAAAATATTGCTACTCTAGTACAAAATAGTTTTAATAAATGAACAAAAGCTTTTAGTACTGCCTGAGGTAATATAATCTCAAATAGGCATGAAAAACATTCAGTTTTATTGAGAGATTTACTCATTAGTGCTTGGGCTGAGGAAGAAAAGATTGTGTATTTCTTAGTGGAGATAAGTAGAATCAGAGGAATTGGTGGGTGTCAATGATTTAGAAATGCTATGCTTTACTTATATTCTATCAGTTTTTTCTAATATAAAAATTAACTTAACAAATATACAGGGTCCGGCAGAAGTAGTATCACCTTGAGTGTGGTTGGTAGGGTAATAATACGGGTGTGATAATTTATAGTTTTAATTAGAACATTTCACCTAAAATGTCACATGGTGTCCTTGAGTGTGATATTGTTATGTTACAGATTTACATGTTATGATTTTGTAATGAAAGATTTGGTCATTAAAAAGGGGCCCTTTTTGTGTTGGACCCTGTATATTAAGTTTTGTGCCAGGTAATGTGCTGGATATTGAAACAGAAATAAGGTTATAAAAAGGTAGTTAGTATTCTCAGGAAGCCTTGGACTACTGAGTAAAATTAAACACATTAATAATTAAAATTCAATATGGACTTAAAATACCAAAAAACCTTGAAAGCATTGGGGATTAACCAAAGCGGCCAGGACACATTTGGCAGGAGACAAAATTGCGGAGAGAAAGAAAACGTGTTGAACACTGGCAGTGCGGCTCCATTGGTTGGGCATCGTCCTGAAAACTGGAAGGTCCCTGCTGGGAGGGGCTGGAGAATAGAGAAGCAACCTCTGTATACATGGCCCCTCTTCCCCTTGTCTGTCCAGTATTGAAGCTGGAGTGCTTATTTCTATTGATACCTGCCTTCCTCCTTTCAAAGAGGTCTTCAATTTCCTTTGGGAAAACATTATAGAGCGCCACTTGCCCCAGTCCTTCCCTCTCTTTCTCCCCTACCCCACCATCCTATCTTTGTGGTTCAAGTTAGAACTAGGATAGGGCAGGGTGGAATGGGAAAGGTTAGGGAAGCTGGGAATTCTGCCCATAGACAGAGTGCAGTTAAAATAGTGCATTCAGAATTCCTGATAGTAAAGTAAATTTTAGCTAGTTTAATATCCTCTTCTCTAACTGGAATCTCAGGTCACAGGAATGGCTTCCTAGAGTTAAAAAAAAATTTTTTTAAGAGGCAAGCAGTAGATAAGGGTTTTCATCGGAATCAAATCTAGGTTGAAAGTCCATTTTTTAAAAATTTTATGTTGTTACTTTGCATAGAAACTAAATTCCATACAGAAAGATCTTGTTGTTTGTAAATAGCACTTTGTTCCAGGACTTAAAAATACGTGAACAAAGGGAAAAAGAATGGCCAGGTTTTTGGTCCCACCCATTCTTTATGCGGACTTCATATATAAACTCACAGTTCTCTTCAGTGAAGTGATCAGCGCTGTGTGGTCTGTTCAGTCTCCGTTCTGATGACATGGCGTCGTCATCCAGAAAGTTCGCAGCAGCTGAGCAAAAGTTCACATGTCTACAAGGAGCCACCAGGGAATAGAAAGAGTTCCCACCATGCCCCCCCCCCCCCGCCCGCCCCGGGCCCGTGTCCTTTTTGTGCAAGTGGAGGTTAGACAGTTGCCTGACGGCCACAGTGGGGTGAAAGAACTGTTTCCTGTTTCCAGGGGATTCCTTTTAATGCCAACATAGCAGCTGGGAAATCAAGTTTTCCCAGAATCACAGTGTTCTTCTTACATTTTGTTTAAACATGATGTGACAGCAACTATTAACGTCTATTTCCAGAAATGTCAGGGCTGTAATTTTTTCAATTACAGTTGACCGTTAAACAATGCGGGTTTGGATAATGCGGGCCCACTTAACACATGGGTATTTTTCAATTGACTCACATAACCCAAACCTGCATCGTTCAAGGACCAACTAGCGGTGGGGAGTCCGAGCGTGTGGAGGACCAACTTGGTGACACGCGGATTCTGACCGTGCAGGCAGTTGGCACCAACTCGTGGCATTCAGGGGTCAGCTGTAATTCTGTAGCACCAGTACCGTTAATTAATGTATTCACTGTTTTAGTGTGTGGAAGGAGACACTATTCAGTCAAGTGTTTTACCCCTATGGCTGACACCAATCAGATTTTCCTGTAACAGGTGAAAGGGTGGAAGAATCACATGGAACACCAGTTCGTAAATGCTGGTTTTCACCTTTCTCACGGTGACCATCTTTCAGAGCTACACTCGGGGCCCCCAGATTTAGAAGGATGCTCAGAAATGGTGACCTGGCAGCTGCCTGGCAGAGGCGTGGACTGTACACAGCAATAGCAGTCCCTCAGACGTACCCGTTGTGGCTTCCTCAACAGAGTGGGCTTGTTGAGGTGCAGGAGGTGGAGGGACCTGATGAGTGTAAAGAAGTCATAGGGGCTCGTAGTTCTCTGTAACTCAGGGTTCCGGTCCTCTTCCCTTCGTGCCTTCCCCGCCTAGCTCCCACTTAGAGCACAGGGAAGGCCTGCTGAGAGTAGTAAACCAGTTTGATTGCTGGTGCTCTTACTTAGTGTTGACATAATTGTCCCAGGAGTTTATTTGCTTAGATAAAAAAATTTTTAATCCTCACCCAAGGACATTTTCTCACTACTTTTATAGAGAGAGGAAGGGCAGGAGACAGAGAGAGAGAGATCTGGATGAGAATCTTGATTGGTTGCACACGCCCGAAGACCAGGGATCGAACTTGCAACCTGGGTATGTGCCCTGACCAGGAATTGAACAGTCTGTGTGATGACGCTCCAGCCACTTGAGCCACACTGGCCAGGGCTGCTTAGGTGACATTTAAAGTATTTCACCTGACTCAACACCTGAAATTCCATTCTCAAAAGTTGGAAAAAGTCAGACTTGAGATGGTCCCTAGAACCATGCAGAACTGTGGCTTTCACTTCACTGGTGAGGAAATTGTAAATCAGAGAGGTGGCATGATGACCAAGGATTGGTGAGGATATGCAACCACCAAATTCTCATACACAGGTGGTGAGAATATGAAATGACACAGCCATTTTGGAAAACAGTGTGGCGGTTTCTGGTCAGGTTAAGGACTCATCTACTGTGCGATCCAGCCATTCCATACCCAGCTCCATCTGCAACAGCCAAAACTTGGAAACACCCCGCTCCCCTCACTGGTGCAATAGAATGCTATTCCGCAGTGAAAAAGAACAAACTACATGCAGCATGAATGCATCTCACAATAATTATTCTGAGTGAAGTAAGCCAGAAACGAAAGAGTATATTATGGTTTCATTTATATATATTGTTAGAAAATGCAGACTCATTCATAGTGGTTCTCTCAGGGGCAAAGGTTGGAAGGGCAGCTTTCAGAAATGATAGAAATGGTGTAGGTCTTGACTGTAGCCATAATTCCCTGGGTGTATGCATCATTCCAAATGCATTCAGTTGTACACTTCACTAGAAGTAGCTGTGTACATAAATTATACCTCAATAAAATTGTTATTTTAAAAAAGTGGCATGCGTGCCCGAGATCATATAATTGGGTCTCCAAGCACTTAGCCCTGGGCCCCTTTTACTCAGACACCTGCCTCCCCAGCAGTGTTGCGGGCTCTCCAGGAACTTCCCAATAGGTCGGTGTTTCTATTACTAGTGATGCTGAGAAGCGGAGAAATCAGACAAGGGACGTTTTTAAGTTCTGCTTAATTATTTCACTAAAAGCAGAATCGCTACATCATCATCTGTCAGGTAATGTTTATATGCATGTTATCCCAGATAGCATGCAGCCCTTTATCCCATACATCATGAGAAATCTTTTTTTTCCCTTGTGCTTCATCCACTTAGGATGGGATACCAACGTAATGTGAAATCTACAGCCGAGTCGAAATTTGACAGGCTGATTCATTGTATACATGATGCTCTGGCTTTTCACAAATGAGTTTAGCCTTGAGGTCATTCCGGAAATTTCGGGTGACCTCTCTGCAGGTTATTTGTAAAGATGCTCTATTGCTGTCTTGATGTATCATTATGGAAAAGGTAATTAACCATTAGATAATGTAGGGTGGAGAGGGGAGGAGCTACAGTTAACCCTTGAACAACACGGATTTGAACTGTGGGTTCTTGTATATGCAGACTTTCTTCAATAAGTGCAGAAGGCTGACTGCATTGATATACACCATTTAAATAAGGGACTTGAGCGTATGTGGATTTTGGTATCCTCAGAGGGTCCTGGAACCAATTTCCCATGGATACCAAGAGTTGTTAACTTTTTCAAGAGTCAAAGTATCCGTAGGTTTTTGACTGTTGGGGGGTGCCCTCCCCCCCGGGAGAGGAGTTGTTGTTCAAGGCTCAACTGTAGTTTCCTTTCCAAACGGGCTCTTCAGACTCAGGAGAAAGAAGGCAGGTCTGGTGGTTATCTACTGCTCTGGAACAAGTGCCACCTCAGGTGTCAATGCCTTAAAGTAATGATGGCATCGGACTCGGAAATCTACGGTTTGAGTGGGGACCTGGTGGTGGCAGCTCCTCTCTACTCCCCTCAGTTCATAGGCACTAAATCGTCTCGGGCCCCTGCCCTCACGTGTCTGGTGTTTGATGGTGGCTCTTGGCTAGGACTTCCACTGCGCTGTGACCGGAAACCCACATGCAGCCTCTCCGTGTGGCCTGGACTTCCTCATGGGGTGCTGGCTGCATTCCAGGGCGAGTGCCCCAAGCGAGAGGCAGGCAGAAGCCCCTTGCCTTTTATGACCCAGTCTTGGAAGTCATGCAGCGTCTCTTCTGCCACACACTGCTTGTCAAGGCTGTTCGTCACCAAGGCCTGCTCGCTACAAGGGGGTGGGAGGTGGGTGCCGTCTCTTGACGGGCACAGCCAGCGTCTGTTGCTATGGCCATTTTGAAAAACCCAGTCTGCCACAGAAACTGTTGTCTTTGATTTAAGTAGAGAAGCGAATAATGTGACACTAACTTGGGCAGAACCTTACAACGATTTAAAAGAAAAATTTGCCTCACAAATGAAAAGGAAACCTGGGTACATTAGTGCCCATCTGGTAGAGAATGCTGCCTTATGCATGCTGGGTGTGTTCGCCTCTGCGGGTCTGTGGTAGCAGATCATCTAGGCTTAGCTTGGGTCTGGAACGCCCAAGGACATGACCCTCTGCCTTTCGGCGTTCCCCCAGGGTGTCTCCCGTCAGGCAGGACCCTTCCTTCAGGGTCACTTTGGATGTGGCCTGCATCGGGTTCTGCCGTGGTCTGACCCTCTACTTCATTCCGTTGCAAACTTGGAAACAAGCAGGAGTAAGTAGAGAGCCTAAAAGCTGAGGGAGCCTGTGTGGTGCCTAAATGTGGGTGTGGCTCTGGGATTTCTTGGGGTTTTTTAACGTAGGCATTGAGGTAGAACTGACGCAGAGTTAACTGCACGTTTAAACTTTACAGATGCCTGTGGAACTGTCCTTAACACGAGATGACCAATTCATCTCCGCAGTTTCCTCCAGCCCCGCCGTGTACTCCATTTGTCCCGTCTCCCTGCCCACCCACCACCATCCCCAGGCGACCGCTCATCTGCTGACACTATATCGTGTGTGCTTTTATTTATAGTCCTGTGCAAATGCAATCACAACAGGTGTAAGTTGGCAGGGGGGTGGGCGGAATTCTGGCTTTTTAAACTTGGCATAATTATTTGAAGATTTATTCATATGGTGGCATGTATCAATAGTTCATTTCCTTTTTTTCCATGAGTAGCAGTCCAGTTTCTAAATATCCACGACTTACATGCCCATTCAGCTGTTGATGGACATTTGGGTTGTTTCCAGTGATTGGTTTTTTAAGGGAAGCTTCTGTGAACGGCATGTGCACGTGTTTGTGCGGACGTCTGACAGTGGATTGGCTGGATCGTGCGGTAGGTATACGTCTGCTTTTTGAGAAACTGCCAAACCGTCTTCCAAAGTTGCCTGTGCCGTTTTTTTGTATGCCCACCTGCGGTGCACGAGCGTCCCAGCTCCTCCACCTCCTTGCCGAGGTCTGGTGGGGTCGGCCTCTGGCCGTGCCAGTAGGTGTGTAACGACGGCTCGTCGTGGCTTCCCTCTCGCAGTTGCCTGTGAATCAGTGGTTTTGAGCATCCTTCCGTCTGCTTATCTGCCATCCGTGTATCTTCTGTGGTGAAGTGGCCATTCAGATCTTTTGCCCAATTTCTTATTATGTTTGTTTTCTTGAGTTTTGAGATTTCTTTCAAATATTCTGGGTGCACGTTCTTCATGAATACATGATTTGAAATACTTTCTCCCAGTCTGCAGCTTGATGTTCCGGTCTCTTAAAAAGTGTCTTCCAGAGCGCGGAAGTTCTTGCTTCGGTGCCATCTAATTTACACATCAATTTTTTTTTCTTTTATGAAGCAAACATGCTTTATAAGAGACTTTTGCCTAACCTAAGGTCCCAAAGATTTTTTTCTGCCTTTTTCCGGAGGGTTTATAGTTGTAGGTTTATACTCCGGTCTGTGACCCATTCTGAGCTAAGTCTCTGTGGAAGCTGTGAGTGGGGTCCATGTTTCATCACATGCACTCTAAGCTGGGAAGGACGGCATGCAGTCGAGTGACAGAATTAAGAGCTGCCACGTGGTGCCGGAGGTGAAAGGGAGAGGACGTGCCCGTCCTCCAAGGAGGGGCGTTTCCAAGCAGAGAGAAAAAAGAGCAGCAGTTTCGTCGGAGAGACACTTTGGTAGATTGCATATGGACAGACTTGGATTCCTGTCAGTTGAACAGCTGCGGGGGACGCAGGGTGTGGCCGAGGTTCCTTTCTTGGCCGCGGTGACAGAGTGACGGTGATTCCTGAGAGAGGCGCCTGCCCGAGAGGCGAGGCTTCTTGTGGGTGTATCTTTGTAATGCAGACTCACTCCTCGAGCATCTAAACTGGCGGAAATTTTCATTTAAATTTTTTGGCTCCGAATTAATCATTAACTCTAACACCTGCTATACACAGAGAGGTTATTAAATACAAGGAGAGGTGTAATGCCGTCCAGAGGATGACCTTTGCCTTCAAGGAACTTTCAAAATTATTTCTGGAACATACTATTTCTAGGCCTTTTAAAGTCATACCTTTTTCTGGACATAGTTCAATGTTTTTCATGACTCATATTGTAATTACAAACTTTCATTGCTGTGCTGTGTAGAATCCAGTTTTATGGGGCCTTTATATTTCTCTCAGCTGCCATTGTCACCCTCCTTTCGGGCCTCAACCCCCACTCTCTGGCTGCATTCTAATGGGCTTTGTACAAAGAAACCAGCAAAAGGGGCTCATAATCACTGTGTATGTGAACTAAAACCAGCAAAAGTAAGTGTGGGGTCAGGAGAAATGGCCCCACGTAGGCCCTAGTGGTGCACAGGCTTTTTGCCGTCACGCTCTTCCACTGCGTGGGCCTGGGTACGTCTGGTCTGAGGCAGAGTGTCCTCCCGTTTCTCTTGGCCTGTTGCACTACAGAAAAGGTAAGGTAGCTATGGAGTTTGGGGTCTGGAGACAGGTACGAGAGAGTGGGTGGTACCACAGGTGTGTTATATTTTTTAGATGTTTTGCCATTTTCCCTCTGCCAAAATGGTACCTTGTAGGTGTAGAAACTAATGCACTGGCAGATTTAAAAGAATAGTTCAGTTCATGCTGTAAGCAATAAAATAAGTTCATCTGAAGTCGAGGACACTATATTGAGCATCTCCTTTCCTGTGGTCACTCCCTTCCCAAGCTACTGCACGATCGCAGGCCGCTCCTCGTCCACTCTGCCTTGTACTTCGTTGCCCTGAATCAGATCAAATATATTTACCTGTGATTCTGGAAATGGGAAGTGCCAGCCCGGGAAGACCAGTCGTCCTTCCAGGCTCATGTTCTGTCTGGACACACTTCAGAAAGTGTTCTGAGGGCCGGGCGGTCCGATCCTCCTGCGGAACGTGAGTGCAGGAGAATAACGATACATCCGGACAGGCATCTTCCCTGCTCGGGGTTCACCGCCAGTACTGCAGTTTTAATCTTCTCTCCGTATCGAATGGAGAGCGTACTGTAGTCTCCATGTAGTAGCACCCTTTTTTGCATAAATTATATTTTTAAAATCTAAGGGTATTTGAACGAGTCCAGAGATGACTCTGTGTCTATCCTTTTCATCTTCTAGCAGCCCTCATTTTTAGAAGCTGGGGCTTTTTTTTTCTTTGTTTAATCCTATCTCCATACCAAAGCTTTCATATCCTCTGGATTTTCCCTACTTTCCCTCAGTGTTTTCTCAAACTGCACATCACTCACCAAGCCTTGCTGAGTGCCTGAAGAGTGTGCTGGCTGTTCTGTTCAGCACTCGGCGAAGAACCAGCCCGAGAGCGAAGCCAGGCCTCACGAGCGCTGCGCATTGCAGCAGGCACATCGGGACCCGCAGCAGGGGTCTTCGTGACCACTCACAGAGCCGTCGAACCCTCCTCCCCCGCCCAGTGGCAGGTGCCCTGAAGGGACTCGGAACCAGTGTGACTGTCCTCCGTGCCCCGAGCTCTTTCCTGGGTGCGAGGAGCAGCCCCGTTTCCCACTCACGAGTGCTTTAGAAGGCGGAGTCAGCACTGTCTGGGGAACAAGAGAAGGGCGGTACATGCCGCCTTTCCGCCAGAGATGCTGCTTCGTGCCCCTTACGGACTCTGTCCTATTAAATCCTCGTACTTGGGTATTTTTCCCACTTTGCACATGAGAAAGTTGTGACTCCTCCAGGTTGCGCTGTGTAGCCAGTTCTGTAGCTAGGGGAAAGTGGCCTCAACTTTCAAGGCCCACGGCCATGGGACTCTAAAACCCATGGTCCCTCAGCCATCCCCTCTACTTCTCAAATAATTATCTACAGGGATGTGGCTTTCAAATTGGTATGAAGAATCTCCTAAACTTAAAGTGGAGGAGAAGTCAGCCTTCTGAGGTGAAGACCGGCCTTCCTGTCACCAGAAGGTTCCAGCAGAGTCTGAAGAGCCTTTTCCTAGAGAAAGGCATTTGAACAGGGTTCCCTGCATGTTGTGGCTGCTTACTCTGGGCAGCCTTCAAGACCTTCACCACCCAGTTGCACTGTGTCCGTCTGTTTCAGAGCCTCTGCACAGAATTGGTGACTTTTGTCCCATAGATGTCTTGGAATGTTTTTAATTGCCTTCTCCTCAAGCACACCTGTTCTCAGGAAGCATTTGGAGGTTAGGGCGAGGAGACACAGCTTCCTCCCTACTTCCTTTGCCCAAGCCCTTCCCCAGAGCATGCACAGGGTATGTGTTGCTTGAGGATCACTGTGATTGTCTCCATTGGTCAAAATTGCATTTTAGTGAGTGATAACCCCTGCCGAAGCGGAATTACATCTAGACAAGGCAGAGCTAATTCCTGGGCCGCTGATAAAAGTGCTCACAACCCGCCCGCGGTTTGTGAATCAGCTGTGATGTGGCCAGCAGTGCTCACCCTCTGTCGTTCCCAGCGGCAGCGTCGTGAATTTTCAGAGAGCAGCCGTCATGGTTCCCGTGTGCGCTCCCAAGGAGTCTCCTTTAGGACGGTTTGTGGGGACACTAATCCTGTCTCTTAAGGTGATGTGTGCTGACTTATTCTGAACTGTTCCCTCCAAATAGGTTCATTTGACTCAAAAAAGTTATAGCATGTTAAACCCCAGTGGATTAGCATATTGTAGGCTGAGTTTTCGTGAAGCATTCGTATCGTTGGAGCTATACCGTAGAAGTGTGCTCCCCGCCTTGAGCCTGTTGGGCAGCATCGCAGCGGTTAGAGGAGGCCACTTGTCTCACAGAGTCACAGGCCGCTCCCCCTGGACTCAGGAACCAGGCTCCTGTGGCTTTACCAGAGTTGCTTGATCTACCCTGGTGCTCAAAGGAGCAGATTGATACCCTGCCTCCTACCTGTAGCTGCTTTGTTTTTAAGAAATTTTTTTAAAAACTAAGCATGACCTTAATAAATTCCCATAAAACTCACTCATGAATCATTATGTTGAAGCGTGCTACTTCTCAGGAGACATTCTAGGATAGAGTCATTGCTTATGAGATCTGCCTGGTGTGTAGTGCTGTTTGAAATGAACTGCTTCCGAACGTCTGCCAGTTTTTGTTGTGGTGGTAAAATACACGCAGCCAATGTACCACTGTAGTCATTCTTAAGTCTACAATCCAAAGACATGAAGTATGTTCACAGTACTGTGCATCCACCACCACTGTCGAGTTCCAGAACTTTCCATCACCCCGGCTGGACACCCCCATGCTGTTAGGGGTCACCCCCTACTGCCCAGCCCCCGGCCCCTGACTACCGCCAGTCTGCCTTCTGTCTCTGGACTCTGCTACTCTGGATATTTTATGTAAATGGAATAATATAGTGACCTTTGTAAACAGCTTTCACTGAGCATAACACTTCAGGATTCATCCACGGTGTAGCATGAGTCAGCACGTCATTTCTCTTCATGGCTCAGAAGTGCTCCGTCGTGTGGATATACGCATTTCGTGTATCCGTTTCTCCGGCAGGAGACAGTGGGTTGTTTCTGCCTTTCGGTTGCAGCAGCTGCGAACACTCCTGTGTGGGTGTTTATTTCCGCTCTCGTTTTCAGTTCTCTCAGGATCACTGGGTCTAGGGTGCCGTTGCGCAATCATGTGATAATTCCGAGTGTAACTGTTGTTGAACTGTCAGGCTTCTCGGGCGTCTGCATCATTTCTCACTCCCACCCGCAGTGCACGTGGTACGAGGGTTCTAATTTCTCCACATCATCTCTAGCGGTTGGTTTTCCACTTTTTAAAAATAATATGCTTCCTAGTGGGTACGAGGTGGTAACTCATAGTTTTGATTTACGTTTCCCTAATGTGACTGGTAGACTCGAGTATCTTCTCAAGCTACTGGTCTATCACCTTAGATAGAAATGTTTATTTCTGTATAGGAGAAATGTTTATTCCGGTCCTCTGCCCATCTTTACATTTGGCAGTGGGGTTGTTTGTCTTCCTGTTGTTGAGTTGTAGGTTTGTTTTTCATGGAAATTTTCAAATATTTATTAGTAAGAGAATAGTAAAATGCCCCTCCTATACACACGGCCCAGCCAGCAGTCATGCATACCTGGCCCTCTCCTGCTTCTGTCCCCAACGGGACGATTCCAGAACAGAGAAACCCCAGCCACTCGTGTCATCGCATATTTAGACGGAGCTCCAGCTTCCTGATTAAATAAGTTTTACAGTTGATTTGCTTGAATTAATACACAAGTAGGGTTCACAAATTGCATTTGGATAATATGCCTCTTCTGAATGTTTTAATCTTAAATCTGCTGCCCCCTACTCCCTGCCTTTTTTCCCTTTCAGTTGGTCCTTTTGAAGGATGTGGGTTGTATGTTCTACAGAGCTTCTCCCTGTAGGTTCTGCCAACCACAGCCTGTGGTGCTGTCCCAGGGAAACTGTAGACAGAGCTAGAGGTTAGACACCTGCAGTTCAGGGTGGTCGAGGAGAGGCCTGCATGATGCGGTGGTGTCTTTCCGGGAAGAGCCAGGTAGGCCCTGCTCTCTCTTTCTGTGGTGTCACTGCTATTGGAGTCATTTTTGCCAAACGGTGCCGTTCTGACTCCGTCGGCCACTCTCCTTCGCTTGTTAGAATCCCTCTTTGTAAAGACGCTCCACTAGCTGTTTGTCCCGACATTCAGTGCGGTCAGGAAAGTTTCACCCGTTGCTCCCCTGCCCGCTGGTTTGCCGACACTCAGGTTCCTGAGTGCTCTCCAGGCTGGGCCGGCGCACTTCTAGGAGCATCATCATGAACTCAGGGATTTGACGTTTTAGATGCTCCCGTCTGTTGTACTTCGATCACCTTTAGTTTTTAGAGTGTGGTCCTGCCTCTTGACCGCACACTCAGGTCCTCAGGGGACCTTTAAAGAAAACGATGCCCGTGTCAGTGGGACCAGCCTCCCTAGAGCAGAGCCAAGCATACATCACCTCGAAAAGGCTTTGCAGGGGATTGTGATGCCCAGTGAGGATGGAGGGTCCTTATTGGTCCACTGCTTCACCGTGATTCACAAATACCCCCTCCAAACCCTGCTCATGTTCTGGGGCTGAGGCAGCTGAGGCACCATGATGAGGGGTTTTGTTTGTAATTCACTCCTACCTCCTGAAGGCGGGGCTCCGCCCCCAGCTTGTGACATCCCCAGTGATCAGCCATGGGGAGGACCCACACCTGCTTGTGTCGGCCCTGTGGACAGACAGAGGGAAGTTGGGGTGTGTGTGTCAGGGAGGGATGAATCATGGTTTCTGGCGTCTTGCCCTGTGCCCATAAAAGTGGCATTTCCTTAAATAGATCAGAACTTTGATAACTCTTTAAAGAACATGCGGTATTTGGGGGTGTATTTTATAGTCCTTAACTAAACTTCAGACAAATTAAGACATTTTAAGATGTTCTATGACCTTTTTTTTTTTTTTTGGTGGAGATTTGTGTAATTTCTTGGCTTTCATACCCCACCCCTCAACTCTCACTGCATGAAAAGCACACGGAAGCGGGGCCCACCTGAAGGCCACAGACAGACGACAGCGTCATCTCTATAAAGTCACAGGAGCAGGAGAGGGCTCTGTCTCAGCTCCAGAAGCAGCGAGTAGGAAATGCCCAATCAGTTCCACGGAGGCTGTGAGGGCGTCCGGCGGTTTTACAAGGCTGAGTTTTTGCGAGTGTGAACAGGACAGCAGCTGGCCCTGTGAGGCAGGCCACGCGCATCTGCCCCGTCAGATCCCTGGGCGACGTTTCCTGGATGGAAGGGCACGTGCCATTAGGAGAAGACGGGGCTTCTCGGACTTTTGTTCTGGCCCACATCATAACCCTCGTGTCCGTGCCTGCCCGCATCCGAGCACAGACTTGACTTGTACAGCAGAAGAGCCCCACAGTGGCCTGGAAACCGAATGCAGAATCTGAGTTGATTAATTAGGAAGGTTCATTGTAACCCCTGTGTGTCTCTAGTTTAAAGGGCCCGGCTGGCCTGCTCCAGAAGCTGTCGGTAACGGAGTCAGGGCACGTGTGGCAGAAAGGCCCTCGACCCTGCCGCCAGGCCCGTGGTTAATCTGCAGAGGGTAAACCAACCGGTCCTTCCACCAGGAGAGAGGTGTATTGGAGGGTGCGTTTTAAAATCAGTGCCTTTCCTCACGCCCTGGAAATGCCACTTTTGGAAATAGAAATTCTATTTTTGACAGCCTTTGAGAAATAAACGTGTAAAAAGTCTGTGAAAGTTGTAAAACTATTACATATCACTTAGGTGGTTTTTAAAAAACTTTATAAGTGTTCTCCCCATAGTAATTGGCCATTGCTCACCATGATGAATGGCAACCAGGTGTTAATTTAAGGCATTTTGTAAGTCTTTCTGTCCTCAGCAGCACTGATGCTATTGACCATTTTAACTCTGTCCTTGGCTTTGGGCTTTTCTCCCACCTGTCGGGCTGCCCTGCGTGTCCCAGTGGAGGCTGCTCCTGCTCTGCACGGTTTTCACACGAGCGGGTGCCGAGAGGCTTGGTCCGAGGCCTCCTTCCCGCTCCTCGCCCCCTCCAAACACCACGGAGGCTGCTCCGCGTATCTACGTGACAGCCCCAGGGGGTGGCGGGGGTTTACCAGTGACGTTAGTACAGCAGGGCCAGCAGAGTTGTAACCGTGTAGCCAAGAGCAGGGGCTTCAGCGAGGGAAGAGCAGTCTGGGGACCTTGTCAGGGATTCTGTTGCCTCTTGTGGTCCAAGAATGGGATTGGTGCCATCTCAGCAAAGCATCTTTCTATCTCCTCTGCAACCAGTGAACAAAACCGCAAAAACCCTCACATGTGTAAATCACCTTACAGTTCCATAGTGATAACAGTTCACCATCTTACCTGGGCTGGGGTTTGTACGTCCACTTTGTAGGTGAGAAGCTGCTTCCCAGGGGACTGGGCACCAGCAAAATCCAGGGTCAGCACTGTTAACCTGGCCTTCGTGGGCAGGTAAAGCAATCATGAATTGCAGGCACCAGGAAATGACAGGCAGAGCGAACTACCTGTGCCCATTGCCACCCTCCACAGAAAGCAGCAAGAGAAGGTGTAGCCCCAGACCTCGTGCAGCCTTTTTGTGGAATCCAGGCAGGGAGCAGAGGCGTGAGGATGGGAGATGGCTAGAGGCTGAATCTAGTGGCAGCCGGTAAACACACCTGTCCCCTGGCCTCCATCACCAAGGAAACCCAGCTAGGGCCCTGGGGTCACTGCTCTGTCACTGCTCTGCCCTGGAAGTCTGGAGCCCACACGTGGGCCTGGCTTGGGCTCCACGTGTGCACGGCAGTGCCAGGGGGAAAGGTGTGCAAGCAGGGGCCTCGCCGGGCTCTGGTCCTGGCTGTGGGGTGAATGGTCTTCACCGAGTGGGACGGGAGCTGGCTCCTGTGGGAACAGCCGTTCCCCTGGCTGTGTAATAGTTCTGTGCCTCTCGTACACACACTTTCATTTCTACAGACCCCTTCGCTGTGTTAATGGACCGTGACAGCTATGGAATTGAGAGCTCCAGAGAGAAGGCCAGGGGGCTCCCCGTATTCACTGTGCTTTTCAGTCCCGAAGACCCAGACTTGTTGTTTGTACACCTCCATATTATGTCTGCATAATTTTATAGTAGTTTTTTTTTTTTTCAGCCTTAAACACTAAAAACAAGTAAATAGTGAGATGGGGTGCAGAGGGTGTAGGCCTGCTCTCTTAGACGGGGGGCTTTCCCCACTTCCTTTGGAGCACCTGTTTCAGGCCTGGCTCATCCCCCAGGGTTTCTCTGGACCAGGTTATAGGTGGAGTGGTGAGGGGAGCACTCTGAGATCCCACTTGGGTTTTGTGCCTGTTGATTGGGATGTCCCGTCTGGCTTCCATCCAGCCTCCCCTAGTGTAAGGAAGGTGGTCACCCTGGCCAGCCTGCCTGGGTTTAGGCCTGAGTTGTTTTGATTTGAAAGTCTGGTTGTCAGGTACTTAACAGTTAACTCCCCCTACCCTGGAACTCAAGAAGCCATTGTTTCCGCTTTCTTTAAATTGCTGTGGCATGTTTTATAAATGTTGCCGCTCTGACTAAAGATTCCAGGTTTGGGGTTGGGTTTGTCTTGAGGAAGCGGGAGGCCAGGTTCCCACAGCTGGGGAGCTGGGGTGCAGTGGTTTCCTCTCATGCAGGAGCCTCAGCAGTGAGGCATGGTGACACCAGGCACGTAGGCGACTCTGCCAGAGATGCCTGCCTTTCAGGGAGCTGGAGAGGGGACTGAAGCAGCAGGAAGTGGGGGTTTGTTTTCCTCCAGAAGTGAACGTGACCTCTGGGGACAGGGGTTGGGAGTCCTTGGCAGCACATGCTGCTGCGGGCCTTGCACAGAGCTGGGACGCATCAGTAAGAAGCTCCTTGCCTTGCGGTCCATGCAATGAGCCCAGTACCCCTGGCTCTTTTATTAGGACCCTTAGTCATGGGCACTGGGAAAGCACAGTTGGGCTTGAGGCTTAGACCTGAGTTTGAATGATCACCCAGATCAACTGTGTGACTTGGGCTTCTGTGAGCCCCCACCCCCTTAAATGCTCCTGGGTGTTGTGAGAATTCAGTGACTTACTGCCTATAGGATGTTTGGGACAAGGGTTCCAATCCCTCTCCACCTACTGCCAGCCTAGCACCTTGGACAGGTCACTTCTGTAGTCCTGGTCTCCTGGAGGGAGCCACGCCCCTGGCTGGCTGCTTCCTAAGAGTCAGATCAGATGAAAGGGGCGTGGTGGGCAGTTACTGGCAGTACCTGTCAGCGTTGGTTGCTGTCCCATCCCAGGAGGCGCAGACTGCAGTTGCCGTCGGCGGAGAGGTGCTCAGAGGGTGGCCAGGGCCGGTCAGGACTGTGGAGGGCAGGCTGTGTCTGCAAGGCCAGGAAGACTGAGCACCGACCGCAGCACCAAGCGGGGGCCTTCCCAGGCCTTCATTCGGTGTCACTGGGCAGCTGGCAAGTGTACTCTCAGATGGCACATTGGCTGCACACTCACCACAACCTTTTCCTGTGGCACTTGGCAGGCTAGCATCCCTTTGTGCTGTGACCTGGCGACTCCTCAGAGCAGTTGATGAACAGTACCTCCCTACCAGATCTGCGGTTATGAGGGGAATGACCTCTGAAATAATTGCCCACAGAGCTGCCACCCTTTGGAAGGCTTGTGTTTGAGTGGAAGACCCCCGAGGGCAGCATTCTGGGTGCTTGCAGTTAGGGGCCAGACAGTCGTGTGATGGCAAAACTTGTGAAAAGTTGCCCACCAAAGGGCTGTCACTGGGCCTGGTTCCCACCCTCCCCTCCTGCCCCTTGTCTGTGAGCCGCAGGTGCCCCACTTGGTGTCAGGACCTAGCAGTCTGTGAGAAGGGGTCAGGGATGGCAAACTTCGTAAAGCTCTGTGTCTGTGCAGATAGGAATAGCATGAATGTTGTTCTGTCGTCGCTGGTTCCTGGGAGGAGTAAGAACCAGGGCCCGGGAGCAGGCGGCTGCCTTCAGTCATATAGTGTGGTCTTTCTCAGTCACCCGAGAAGCGAACCCTTGGTGCGGCTGAAGGTGGCATGAAATCAACAGTGAGGCAGAAAACAAGAAGCGTGTGGGAGTGCTCTCTTTTTCATTTTGTGGCATTTACATAAAGTGTGAGAATTTCCAGAATTTCACTGGAGTTTTATCTTCAAAAGGATTTTTGCAAATAAGGATAAAGGCGACCTTGTAGCTGAATGAACTGCATTATCACATAATAAAATATTCTGAATGGTAGGTTACTTTGTTAGTAGCAAATAATTTAACTGGAATGTGGAATAAGGTACCTCTTACATGTCGAGGTAGTTCTTGGAGAAGCACACATCCACTGTGTTACTAATGCAAGATGGTGGCTGTTGATGGCTTCGGAATACAGAGCCCCTAACTCTGTAAATATTTGCCTTGAGTCCCTAATAGGGGAGGTCAGGCTAAACTGGAACTTTTCTTAACTTAGACCTTCTATTCCCCAGTGCCCCGTGAGGCTGCAGAGCTGTGGGATGCGTACCCAAGGTTCTTCAGGGGAGGGGCGGTGGGTGGGACGGCAAGGGGGAATGGGTGAAGGGGCGGGTCACTGACACCAGGCAGGTCTCCAGACCCGGCCCCCAGCACCTTGGGCTTGCCCTAAAGGCGCGCCCTGCGCAGGATTTGACGGCCTGTAGCGTCTCAGACCCCTACACCCTCCTCAGCAGTTCTGGGAAGATCACAGTGTGTGTTGCTTACGTGTTTTTTGTTTGTCTTACATTTCCCTTCAGAATATCGACATTACAAACTTCAGCAGCAGCTGGAACGACGGGCTGGCCTTCTGCGCGCTTCTGCACACGTACCTCCCGGCCCACATTCCGTACCAGGAACTGAACAGCCAAGACAAGGTGAGGCGTGCTAAAAGCAGCCCAGCTCCTGGCACCCTCCTCACGGAGAGGGGGTGGGGAGTGAGGCGTGGAGGCAGCACCTTCCATTGATGGGACCACACCGTTGTCGTCACACACGCCACGGTACTGGCTTATGGTGGCCCTGTTCTGGCTTGCTCTTATTCTGGGTCGAGGTTACTTGTGCTGAGCCAGCCAGTCCCTGACCCACCTTGTGTGGGTCATTTGCCTGGTCTGGAATTTGCAAGTAATGACACCCCTAGTAGCAGCCATTAACCATCAGGGCTTCACCAAGAAGTGGCCGAGGACAGCCAACTGAAGCAGCGCCAACCACAGCAGGCCAGCCTCCTGCCACTCTGGGCCCAGGGCTGGCCGAAAACACAGCTCCATGCAGGCCTGGCTGTGCTCTGAGATGTCCCGCTCAGGGAGCTGCTTGGAGACAGGGTTGGGGAGCAGCCCCTGCCCAGACAGGCAGTGGGAGAGGACCCAGGCTCAACTTCTCGTCCGGTCTCCTGTGTACCCCAACATCAGCCCCTCGTGCCCTTCGGACAGCCCTTGGAGGTTCCCACAGTGAGGAAGCTCTCTTAATGGGTGTTTCTTATTTCAAGTTAGCTTTTAGCGGGGTTCACGCAGCTGTGGGCTGACGTGTTGGAAGCACCCCTTTTCTATATTAAAGAAGGAACGAGGGTTTGGGGACCATTCCACAGCTGGTACAAGTGGAGCCGGCAGGGCCTTGCGGAGGGGTGGTGAGCATACTGCCAGGCCCGTGGAGCCAGGCAGGAGTTCCGAGGGCTCTCCTGTAGTTTGCTTTGGTGTGCCAGGAGGGGGTGTGCGTCCGGCTGTCCCCAGCATCATATGTAGTCCGGGTTGCCTTGCTCCTAGCCTTGTCTACTACCCTAGTCACACGGTTTCTTTTACAGCGAAGGAACTTCACCCTGGCCTTCCAGGCGGCTGAGAGTGTCGGCATCAAATCCACCCTGGTGAGCCCCCATCTCCCCTGAGGGGCCGCTGCCAGGCTCTTCTTTCCATTAGGATGTGCTGGCCTTTTGTTCAGGGCGATGCCCTGGAGGTGTGGCGCCTGGAGGAGGCGTCATTAGCCGCAGGCCCTGCCCAGCCTGGCCAGGTGGTGCGGGTGCAGACAGGATTCCACCCTGCCCGTGGGCACTTTATGCCTCGCAGGAAGTGTCCCAAGGAAGTGCCCCAAGTTGGGAGGGTGGCCTTCATTACAGCCCCAGTGACCTTGAGCCAGGCTTCCTTAGTCACCTTCCTCCATCACTGAGTCCTTGGTCAGAAGAAATGTGCTTGCAAGTTTATAAATGTCACCGTCAAAGGCACATTCCAACAGTCTGTCTTAATTTGCCCTGAACTAGAGGGAGAGGGTGAGTGCCGAGTCCCGGAAGGTGGTTTAGAAGCTGAACAAGTGACTTCTGCACTTCACGAGGGTCATGGGAAACTGCCACTCACGGAGCAAGAAATGGGCTGTAGAAAACCCGCGTGTCTCGGGGTCTTGTTGAGGCCTCCGGTTGGCACCTGCAGCAGCTCGTGCCAGATGCACGTCTGTCTGGCTTTTCCTTGTCACTGGCTCCGACTTGCTGGGAGGAGATGCTGCCCCCAGATGCAGAGCCTGTCCTTCCGCATCCGGGAACCATCGTGAGATGAGCTGTGTGCTGAGGTGCCATCGGCAGGGTCGTCAGGGCACAGCGCGGGGGCTTCCACGGAGTGAAGAACCCGTGGGGCCAGGTCAGGGACCCCAAGCTCTCCCTCGGGTGCTGTCTCCCCACCCTGAGGGCGCCCATCGCCCCGAGGAAGCATTCACACTGCAAGCGCACTCACATAGCGCTCCATAAACATGTTTTCTGGAGTTGCAGCGGTCCCTCATCTGGGTAGTTTACATTCTTACACGTGAAGTTCTGATGCATAAGGAGCGGGCGGTCCTCCACCCTAAAAAACGTTTAGGCAAGGTTCTTATATTGAACAAACATGGTGTTCGTCTGTACCACGTCACCAGTGGGCGGCCTCTCCATCCTCGCCCAGGGAACCTTTCAGAGCCATGCTGTTCAGACCAGCGGGCTCCCTTGGAAAGTCGCAGGTGTTCTTTGGCTTCAGCAGGTCTCTTTGGGAGACCTCTGGTCACACAGCAGCTTCCGGGGTTGCCCATGTCCACGCACCCACGTCAGTTAGCAGGTCACAGGTCACAGGTGTTCCACAGAGGACAGTGAGAGAACAATCACTTTGGTGGTCTGAGATGACCGCCATCGGGAAGGGCATCAGAATGCCGAGTTCTGGTGCCCTAACTGTACAGACCTTCCCAGGACGGTGACTAGGTGGGAAGTCCTCTCAGAAGTGACCGCAGGGAGAGTTTGAGAAGAGAGGCAGGCAAGGGAAGGTGTTTAGGAGGTGAAACCCTCCCAGCCTTGGGGAGCAGGGAGGCGACCTGGTGTGGGACTTGAGCAGGGCTGGGCAGCTTAGGGATGACACGGACACCCAGGGAACAGGCGTCTTGGCCAGGCCCTTGACATGTGTAATCACACTTAGACCAGAAGTCCTTTGAGGCCCTGCCCAGCCCCAGGAGCCCGCATCGCTGCGGCGGGGGAGCTGTGGAGATGAGCCAGGAGGTGGCATGGAGTTCTAACCAGGCCTCTTCCTCCCCCGCCAGGACATCAATGAGATGGTGCGGACGGAACGACCCGACTGGCAGAACGTGATGCTGTACGTGACGGCGATCTACAAGTACTTCGAGACCTGAGCGCGCCCGGGGGGCCTCCCCAGTCACCAGGCGACACCACCGCCATTCGCTGTGCGCCCCGTAAAGCTTTCAGCAACTCTGTAGGCTGCCCCCAAGCGTGTGAGCCTTCAGCCCAGGACCTCCAAGTTGGGAGAACTTGGGCCTGTGTGGCCCATGGCTCAACCGGGCACCTTCATGTGACCTGTCCAGTTAGAGGTCAGCGTGGACTCAGCACCCTTCGGGCACACTGATGTGCTGCTGGAGCTTCTCTTCTGAAGAGAGCACTGATCTGTGTCGGTGCTGCGGGGTATTTAAAGTAAGGCTCGTGCACAGCTGAACTTGGGGAAGGGGGTTAAACGATGCAGGCAGCTCACAGGGGCGCAGTGAAAGCTTTAGCCACAGAACTCCCAACCGCTTGCCAGGGCGGGTGCCACCGCCTGCAAACCGAGTGGGGAACCAGGTGCCTGGCACCGGTTCCTGCTCCCCGGCACCAAGCGGTGGGCCTCACTCTTTACTCGGGCTCGGTTCGAAGGAGTGTGTCAGCACAGCAGTGGGACAGCGACACCTTCGATGTGGCAGGGCTGTTACAGCCGACACGATTTAGATGCTTTCAGACCAAGCTCGCAGGTGACGAAGACGCGCAGTCTGGGCTCTCCGCCGCCACTGCCCCAGTCGCGGGGCCGGGCCTGTGTGGACAGGAGACGGGCTGGGGGCCCCTCGCCGCTGCCCTGCCGGCCTGTCCTCCAGCCTCGACGGGTCTCAGAAACCCAGCTCTGGCTTTAGGGTTCTGGAGAAAAGACTTGATCATAAGGAATTCTCTAGTTTAAAAACTTGTTTTTCTCAAGAGCAGTATCGAGGGACAGTAGCTCCTGTTGGATTAGCACCACAGGTAAATTGCTTTAGTAAACCTAGAGAGAAAACCCAAACCTGGACATGAGCATGGCGAAAGCCAGGAACGGAGTTGGCAGTCACAGGAGAAAAAACAAAATGACTCTCGGGAACGCAGACGGCATAATTTAAAGTCACTCTGAGTTGCCTAGATGGAATCCTCCCAGGCCAGAATTTAAGGAAGTGCCTTAACTCTCCTTGCAAGGGCAGCCACCACACAGGGGGTCTCGGGCGCCACCGCAGCCCGGGGATGGAGCTGGTCCTCGGCCATGCCACCCTGGCCACCTCCCAAGCGTCAGGCAGCCATGCCACAGCCCCCATCTGCACAGTTTGAACCAGAGCCGCGTCTTACAAGGTGTTCTGTCAGAGTGGCTCTCAGACTAGGGCTCAGCCCTCCTCGGAAACGGGGCCCTCCTTGGAAACCGGGCCCAAGTCTCCTGTCCACCTAACATGGTAGCTTTTCATTTGAATGATGCCAAGACCTGTGGCTTCCAGAATACTACTGTGGTTAGCACCTGGAAAGGAGCATGAGGAAGAGCTGCCACCAGGAGAAGCAGGGTCGCTGCCCCGGCCACAGGTGCAAGGAGGGGACTTGCAGAAGGATGCCGGCCAGTGTGGGGTGAGGCCTCTTCATTCAAGCATGACATTCTAGGCCAGGTGTTCGACGCATCTGTAGCCTAGAAGAGGTGTCCGTGATGAGACAGGCTGTGCGTGTGTATGCCGCCTGCTGTCCACAGTCACCCAGCGGCTGGTGAAGGCCTTTCCACCCCGTCCAGATGGCCTAACCTGGCTGCTCCGGCTGCTGCCTTGACAGGGGGCTTTTTGTGAAATGCCTGCTTTCGGCTAAGGGAGGAGAGGCTGGTGAGCAGCGCCCAGCCCCCAAGCACACGGACAGACCTCAGTGGACACCTGTCCCCATCCTCCAGGCCTGGGTTCTGCTCCTGTTTTTGCTCTGTTGACAGGTGCTACCCACTGAGGGGCTGTCCTGGTGAAAACAACTGGTGTCTCTCCACAGCTGGTCCTTGCCCCGACCCCCCACACTCCCCTTTGCCCTCACAGAGGCCTGTGCCCTGGTCCGGACCCAGTGTGTCTGATCTGCAGCCATGTTTTTTGTTTATTTATTATGTTGGCGGGGTGGGGAGTTGTCCTAAAAGGGGCAGCTTTGGATCTGCAGTTCACACCTTTGTCCCTTCCTAGCCAGGTGAGCCAACCCTGGCTGCTGCTGCTGTCGGGCATCTCCAGTGTCTTCTGGAGGAGGGTGGCCGCTGCTGATGGGCTGGCGTTGTCCAGCATGGTGCCCCGGGGCCCGTGACAGGGCAGAGGGTGGCCGAGGGAAGGGATCGGCCTGGACTCAGCCCGTCTGGGGTCCAACCTGTCTCCCTGCCAACAGGCCATGCAGCAGTACCTGGCTGGGCTGCCCACATTCGCATGTGAGACCACAGCTGAGAAGACCCCAGAAGTGTGGCTTTTTGCTTGTTCTAATAGGATCCTTACAACACTTGGCTTTATGGGATGGTTCTAGATGGTCATACATACCTGAAAATGATACTTTTGAGGTGATGTGAAGCTTCCAGAAAGTCACTTTTCCTCCTTTCAAGTATAAGCATTACTGCAAAAGGGCCAGTTAACATTTCTATTTCTCGCCCACGGGCTTCTGCTGATGATACTTTTCCATTTTGTTCTATTAAATATTCTCAAATATTCTCGAATGTATTAAAATTACCGAAATACGTAAGGCTTGGGTTTTCCTAGTTCACAACCTACTGCTGCCTTTCTGACCTCACGTGGATGGGACAGGCCACCTCCGGGGACTGGCCACGTCGGGAGGACACACAAAACCAGCCCCCACCCCCTCTGGCTCATGGGGGCAGAGGCAGGAAAGGCACCACTTGGGCCGCAGTGCACAGCTCCGGCCTGGGCCAGGCGCCTCGGCCTGAGACAGTCTGGCGCAGGCGAGGCCAGAGGTTCTGCGATCCAAGATGCTCAGACCCGCCCCCCCAGCAGCACTGAGCTGCCCTAGGGGGATGGAAGGTCCCCATGTTCCCCACTGCAGCCCAAACACATGCTTTTCTGGGGTGGGGGCAGTGCCCTGAGGTTTACTTTCAGGGAAATTTTTAAAATTACAGAGAAATTTTTAAAAATCGATAACCAGCCAGTCCAGCCCTTTCCTCCTGCGCATCCCGTGTGGAGTGACGGGGAGCCCGTGAGCGTAGCTGGAGCAGCACTGTGCTCGCTACAATGCACACGTCACACGCAGTGGAGCCTGCAGGGCCACCTCGTGCTCTGCACTGCGTGACCTGGGACGCCCTTCCTGCGCATGCAGCCCCATTCCCAGGGTCAAAGGTCCACCCAGTAATTGACTTGCTCCTGGAGCTCCAGAGCCCACCCCCTGAGTTAGCGTGTGTCAGCTATGAGTGCTGTTGATTCCCCCCCCAAGATGGTGCCGACGGTGCCCATCGTGGCCTGGCTTCCAGAGCACAGTGCCTGGGCCCTGGGGTCGCAGGGCTGGGCACAGGTAGGACTGGACCTGGACTGTTTTTGGCTCCTGCTTCTCCCCGCTCACCGGCTGGGGCCTGGGGCTGTCTCTGAGACTCTGCACTCAACGTCCTCCACTGTGGTGTGCAGAGCTCATCCTGCTGTGGTCAGCGCAAGGCCGCAGCATGGGCCCTGCATGGAGTGGACACTGGTCACAGAGGTAGAAGGGAGATCTGTGCCTGGAACCCTGGGCAGTGAGGGCAGCACTGGCTGTCCTAGCTGATGCCCCTCAGGTGTGGGGGTGCCCTACCCATACATGCTACCCCCCCCCAGCTTCCTCAGGAGCAGGGTCTGAGGGGTCCTTTTGTAGTGAGACTTGCTGATCCGAGAGGCTGTGGGGCCCAAGAGGCCTTCTCTGCTGGGCCTCAGTGACTGGGGACACCTGGTTCATGGTAGGGCAGCCCGAGCGCTCTGCTTCCTTCAACTTGGCACTTGATCTGCCTGTCCTGGGGCAGCACCTGTGGGAAGGGCATCATTTTTCACCTTGAAATGGGAAGGCTCTAGAACCGTTTGGGGCCAGGGCTTTGATGGACAGAAGCAGGAAAACAGGTTCCTCAGGGAAGAGAGATCCAGAAAGGATCCCACACCCTTCTCGTGGTCTCAGGTGCGCACTTCCTACAGCCTTGGGCCGGCCTGGGTCTGTTTGTTGACTCTCAAGTGGAGGACAAGGACCATGCTCTCCAGGAGGTGGGTGAGGGCTAGGTTCTAGTCAGGCCCCAGTTCTGACCCCCACCATTCAGGACTGCTGGGCTGCACCTGTGCAGGAGACAGGGCAGGGGTCAGGAGGGAGGGAGGGTCGAGGGTGGAGACAGGGCACAGCCCGGTGTCTGTGCCACCTGACCTGCGCCAGGCCACCCTGAGCAAGGGAGGGTCCCAGGAACCCCCCGGGGAGGCCTCTAGCATCAAGTGTGTGGGGGTTCGGGTTCTTAGGAGGGGACAGAATCAGAAGGGCCAGGGAAGGGTGCGGGACAAGTGTGTCACGTCACCAGTGCCCATCCGGCAGGAAGCAGACTGCCCCAAGCAGAAGTCTGGACACCCAGGTTGTCAGCGTCCCCTCCGCTGCCCCCCACCCTCCAACACACAGGTCTGCCACCAACACTTGGGACAGGTTGGGGCTGTTCCCATCCCTGCCAATGTGGCAATCTCAAGAAGAGGCCCCTCCTGGACTCTGGTGCCAGGCACTGTACTCTCTGAAGTGGGGGTGGGCGATTCCTGGGGCAGGAGGGTAGGGAGGGAGGGGGTGGGCAGTTCCGTGTTCCGGCTGCTACTGCAAGCTGTGTCTGGGCTCCAGGCTTAGGGCCATTCTCAGGGTGCTGAATGACAGCACTGGCGTGCATAGGGCTGCCCCACCCACCAGCCAGCCAAGGACTAGGCCCATGCCCATGCCCACCTAGGCTTCAGTTTCCACATCTTCCCTGATGCACCCAAATCAGCTCGATGTTTGACCCCAGAAGCCAATATGGGCTGAAGCATCTTTCCGGGACTGGGCTGGAGGATGGGGTTGCCCCTACAGCTGCCACAGTGGTAAGCAGCGGGGGAGCTGCCTTCTCGGGGCTGCCTGAGTCTGAACATAACCTAGAGCCCTGAGAGGTGCCCCCCTTCCTCAATGCCAGAGCCCCAGGAAGTGTTTGGTGCCCCTCCCTTTTAGAGGAAAAGTTGGTGAGTACCTCAGGGTGGCCTGGTTGGCTCCCAATGATACCGCCTCAGCACCCACTGGTGCTTTGTCCTGGGTCTGGCATTTCTTTCTCCCTGATGTGGCCCAGCTGGCCCCATGCAAACAATCAGGGACCAGAGGCCACCCAGGTGCATCCTGGACAGGAACAAAGAGTCAGCGGGCTGGGAGGGGCTGAGGAGTCTGAGAACGGAATTCTGGAGCAGGAGAGCCCAGCTGGCCCCAGGAGCCTGGGCCTGCACCAGAGGAAGGGCGGGTGCCCACAGCCTTCAAAGCCTGGCCTGCAGCAGGGCAGGGAGAACAAGGCCCAGAGGTAGAAGATGGGGCCTGGCAGGGCATCCCTGCGCCCCCTATCCTAGGAGCTCCCTCGGGCCCAGAGACCTGTCCCAGGCGAATGCTGCAGCCTCTCAGGACTGAGGAGGGCATGGGGCAGGTGAGAGCATGGCAAGGCCGACCAGGGAAGTGGTGGCCTTATGGCTTCTGGTGCCAGGGTGCCAGCCCCTCATGATAGGGGGGTATAACAGCAGAGGGTCCCCCAGGAGAGCCTGGGGAGGATGTGAGTCAACTGTGAACGTGTCTGCCCCACTGGGGCAGCGGGGCAGCGATGTTTGTGAACAGCCCTCCCACTGTCCACTTCCTGCCATCGCTGAGCCGGAGGGTCTTCGGCATGTGCTGTCTCTGAGCAATGGCATATGACAGGTGACCCAGGACCACTGGAGCAGCACCCTTCACTGACAGACTCTGCTGCAGGGAAGCCTGGGGACCTGGCTCTACCTCTGGGGTAGGCAGGTTCTGGGGGCCTGAGGAGCTGGCCCTGGGGCTGCAGGGGAGCCAGGTCCTACCTGACCATCCTGGCTTGAGGACGCAGCTACCCCCGGTCTGGGGCACCCACACTGAGTGTAGGGGGGCTGCCCACTGGGCCCCACAGGTGAACTCGGAGGGCTTTGGCAATCAGGCCCTAAGGACCAGCTGCAAAAATGGGCCCTCCAGTCCCTGAGCGCGGGAAACTCTGCTAAGTGTGGCCTGATCGCACGTGGGGAGGTCTGGGTGGGAAGGGTGCTAGGCCCCAGAATGAAAATGGCAAGGGAGAGAATCATTGGGGCCCACACTGGGCAGTAGGGGACAAGAGTGACCCCTGCGATTGGCCAAGAGTTGGTGTCCGCCCCATGAACTCCCATTGTCCCTTCTGGGCCCCAGGTCACTCAAGACAAGCTGTGCTTTGCGTATTTGTTGAGTGAGGACTTGCATGAACATGGCCCAACAGGTGGTTTTGCTCTCTCCACCCCTCACCTGCCCCACACACACCCCAAGAGTTTGAAGGCCCAGAAGCAATGGCAGAGAGCAGAGGGACTGAGGGGAGGGGCCTCTGGCTGGGCAGTGCCTCCAGCTGCTACCTCATGATCTGACTGGCTCAGCAGGGCAGAAACAGGACAGTCCCAGTTCACAGGTGAGACAAGGCCTGTGGGGAAGCTGTAGCACCAGGGCAGCCCAGCTAGCAGGCCCAGGGCTGTGTCCCCCTGGCGGGGAGCTCCTTCACTAGGGTAAACAAGGGCCTGGGTAGATGGGGGCGGGCTAGATGAGTAGAATTGGTCCCCCATTCTCCCTCAATGGAGGTGAGTGTGTTGGGGGGTGGGGCTCCACAAAGGCCTGGACTTTTGGGAGGGGGGTGGAACAGGGCCCGGTTGGAGGTTGCAAAGGCATCCGGGACAGAGGGTTTTTCCCTCTTCTAGTGTCAGGTATGCCTTGCCCCTGAGGTATTGAGTTTACCTCCAGTTCTGTCACAGTCCTGACCTCTCCCAGCTTGCCCTCCTCTGCACTCCCCCACCCACCTCAGAGGGTCCCACTGTGCATTAAGGGAGAAGGGGGCTGGGGAGCCAAGCAGGAGCTCAGGCTTTGGCCCTGGGAATAAACCAGGGAGGCTGCCAGACAATTGAGGCTGAGTCGGAAGTCAGGGCAAGTGATGGGCACAGTTGAGGGCTCTGGCTCCTGGGACATGCTGGCCAAGCGCCTGCGCTCCCACTTCCCATCTGCTGGCTCCTCCAGGCCCGCTGTACAGGAGACATTGCCCTCCTGCTCTGGCCTCAGCCCCGGGCAAGTCCCTCTGCCCCAGGCCTCTCACTGAAACCCACCAGCCCCAGGAAGCTCAAGAATGCAAGGGTTCCTGCACACCTTTGTCCACCAAGGCCCTGGCCGACTGATGCAGCTCATTCTGTGCGCAGAACTGAGGTTACTCCAAGTCTGCCCAGATGCAAGGTCAAAAGTTGGTCCCCTTGTTTGGCTGGGTTGGGGGCGGATGTGAAGTCGTTTCCAGTTTGAAGTCTCCAGAACATGAGCCTTGGCTTGTGGGGAGGATGACTTCTGGCCTAAGGGTCTAAGATTCCAGGTTAGTCTGTGACACTCCTCCCTTAGCTCAGAGAAGTGTGGGAGGGGCCACAGGGCCTGACTTCACACCAAAGGCTGTAAGAACAGGAGGGTCCTTGGCCCAAAACCTGGGCTGGAAGAGGCAGAGGGGTCACTGAAAATTAGGGCCAGCTTCTCAGAAGCATCCCTTGAGCTGAGGGGCCAACCCTCCCTCCCCGGAACCACCACCTGCCCAAAGCAAGAGGGAGCAAGGGAGAGCTAGGGATCAGGCAGGGCGTGTCCCTGAGGACCCTGAGTTTTGGTAAAGAAGCTGGGCTCTGGTCTTCAGAAACTGGAGAGGCATGGAAGGAGTTGCAGAGGAGTGGGCACAGGGCGCTTCCTGAGTCACAGCTGGGAGTTAGGGAGGAGATGACACAGGGCACTGACTGATCCGACCCGGTCCAGCTCTGACGATTAGGAACAGAACTGTGGGAGGACCAGAGGGGCAGGGACAGACCTGGGCGCTCCTTGGAGGGGAGGGAGTGCAGACCCGGCCCGACGGGCTTCACGGGGCCCAGAGGGGGCTCCTGGGGCTGGAGGTTCACCTTAGTGGAGGGGGTGTGGCGCTGGACGAGGTGTAGGAACCGACGGAGCCTAGGAGAGCCAGCTGGGGCTGCGGGCGGGGGCTGCGGCGCAGCCCGGGCCCTACCGTGGGCATCGCCAGACTCAGGCCGGCTGCGCCGGTCCCCCGCGGCCTCCGGGTTCCACTCAGGGCCTCGGTTTCCCCTCGCGGCGGGGCGGGGCGGGGCGGAGACAGCGTGGGTCTTGGAGCCGCCTGCAGGGGGCGCCCGTGAGCGGCTCGGCTGGAGCAGGGGCCCGAGCGGCAGCGGAGACAGCAGGAGCCGGCGCGTGAGCTGCAGGTCAGCCGGGGTCCCGGTACCGGGTACGGATTCCTAGGGTCTCAGGGGGCGTGGGGCCGTCGGAAGCTGTCAGGCAGGGGTAGGGGCCGGACGGCTCGAGTCCCCTCCCACTAAGGGTACCAGCCACTCCGACCCTGTCTACACGCCGCCCGAGAGTTGAATTCACAGGGCTGGGGTCCGAGTCTTGCCGGGTAGCGGCAACCGGAATCGCTGGTGCAGGGCGGCTCAGGCGTGGTCGCACATGCTAAGCCGGGCCCGGGACAGCATGCGGACCTTCGAGGCCACCCCCAAACTGGCCCGGAAGGTGCGCAGGGGTAGACGGGGAGAAGGGGCGCGAGAGCGCAGCGGCCTCAGCGGTGCGAGGTGGAGGAGGCAGACGTCCGGACCCTCAGATGACCGGCGGAGGCCGTCCGTTGGTCCATCTGGGCGCCACAGGCCGGCCCCACGGCTCTCGGGGAACCTGGGCGCCAGGCCGGGGCTGGGCAGGGCTTGGGGGCGCAGAGGCGCGGCCTGAAAGCAGGCGAATGGGACCCGGGAACCGGAGGGGGCTTCCATAGGTGGCGCATCCCGGGGCGGGGCCCGTATCGGAGGAGGCGCGGTGAGCAGACGCTGAGCATCCCATACGCTCGGGGCACGGCGAGAACGGGAGTCGGGACGGCTGGCTGAGTGCGGGCACGTCCCATACACCGTGGTGGCGGGAATAGGACTTAGGGAACCCCGGAGAGGCCGGAGGACGGGCGGGGGTGGCTGCGCTCCTTGGACTGCTCCTGGCCAACCGCCCTGAGCAGAGCAGGAAGGTAGGGATGGCGGGAATGGTGGTGGCTCTCCAGGGATTGGTGCAGGACAGGGATTACGGAGGGGCCGCGCGCGGACCGTGGAGTAGACGTCTCTACATTCTGGCACCGCCACCCCGCTTTAGGCTTTAACTTCCCTGACTGTACGATGGGAGCTCGAGGGGTTGTGGGGAGAAGCCGGAAGGCGAGTCTCCCTACCCCTTTCCCCCCAGGACTGGAGTCCTAGCTGGTTCCTGGGGAGGGACTAGGCTGCCTGCCCTCTGTAGTCAGCTCTCCCTCCCCATCCTAGGCCGCGTTTCAACAACGCACAGGGCCTGTGTCCCTCTCCAACCTGGTGTCCAGGCTGCCCTCCCCTCGCCTCTGCTGTCCAGTCACTGCCGACTCCCAGCCTCTGCACCCTCCGGAAGACTGTCACCACCATGCCCCTCGAGCTGTCCCTGAGTGCCCCAGCCCTGAGGACCATCATAGGAAGCTCTTACGAGCAGTAGTCCGGGAAGGACGCTGTGGGTTCAGGGGCTGCTGTGGCTAGTCCTGGAAGCCTGGGGTGGCTGCGAAGGCTCTGCCCTCTAGGACAGCCCCTCATCCCAGGTCTTGGCAGGCCCATGGCGGAGCTCCCCACTGAGGACTGTCCACTGGCAGTGGTGGCAATACCTCCTTGCTCTGCCCTTGCCCCTTAAGGCCTCCGTGGCCCTCCCAGGTCTTAGTGCCCTTCAGGCCAGTGCCTCTTTATCCCCATGCTCTCATGCAGATCAGGTTCTGGGCTGAGCTGGCTCCCCGCCTCATAGCCTTGGGGAGCCTGAGAGCAGCCCCGGTGGCTGGCAGGGGATAGGCCTTGGGCCAGGCTGGTCCTGGGTGGCCTTTGGGGGCTTGCATGTGGCCCCCCTCATGTTGGCCTGTGACATGCAGGTCCCCGACCACACCCTGGTCCTGCACCCCAGGAGTCCATAGCGTAAGAGAGCAATGTCTGGCTTGTGGACCACCCTATGGGCTGGAGATCTCGCTGCCCAGACCTGGGTGGACAGCAAAGGGACAGTTTCAGTCTTGACTCACACCCTGGGCGGCCTTGAGCAAGTGACGCCCCTGGAACCATCTTTTCAAGAGCAGTGCTTGCTGTGCAAAGAGCGACCGGGAGACAGGCACTGGCTGTGGGGGCAGGAGGAGGCCTGGCGACCAGAGGACAGGCCGGGTCTGTGCTTGAGCTGGGGAGCCGTGGAGGGGCCTGTTCATCTCGTGGGGCCGGAGACACCACAAGAGTCACTGTTAGCACAGGGACATGTGGACTGTAGTTGGATCGGGGCAAGCATCTGGCTCCAGGGCATTACACCCTGCAAAATTCAGGGTCTCTGGGTGGACGTGGGCAGGGCCTGCCGAGTAGGACACAGCACCCTGGTGGCTCTCCACAGCGACCCTGCAGTAGCTCTTACTGCCATCTAACTTGCCTGATTCCTGGACCACCTCCCCCTGGATGAGCTGAAATGCCACCCCAGCCGTCTTATGGTGTCTGACTTGCCTGCCGCCACCCCAGCCGGGAGCTGAAGGAAGTGCACACCGGAGCGGAAAGAAGGACCCAAGGACCAGACCGAAAGCGCAGGTGTGCTGGGCGGGTGGAGAGGGGGTGTGGTGTGTGTGTCGGGTTGCTGAGCTGGTAAAAGGGATGAGTCCTAGCCCTGGCCAGGTGGCCGAGTGGGTTGGAGCATTGTCCCATGCGCCAAAAGGTTTCGGGTTCGATCCTCAGGGCACATATGAAAGGCATCCTATCCGAGATTCTCTCTCACATGGTGTTCCTCTGTCTCTCTCTCTCTCAAATCAGTAAACATACCTTTGGGTGAGGATTACAATAGAGGGGATGAGTCCTGGCCCCCAGGGTAGGAGTCTGGGCCCAGGGAAGTGCTGGTGGCCACCGAAGGAAAGGGTTGCCGCGTGGCACGGGTTGACAGGGTAGTGGGGGGCAGCGCTGAGGGCAGGTCCCTGGACTGGGCCCAGATGGTGGAAGGGGAGCGGGGAATGAGCAGGAGCTCAGAGCTGAGACGCAGAAAGCAGCGCCCAGGGGATTGCTGTCCTCCTGGGCAGTGCCTGGAACTCTGGGTGGGGACAAGGGGCAGTTTAGAGGCAGAGGCCCCTCCTCACCTGATAGAGTCATGGAAGGGGCCCCTGGGGCGTGGAAGCCGTGGGGTGCTGTGGGGATGGGAGGGTCTGGACGCCGGGGAAGCACCACTGCCCTCATCCAGCCCAGGGAGGTGACACCTGGCGAGGGAAGCCGCTCCGGCTCTCCAGGGCCCCTCAAGTTGTCTTTGCCTGGAGTCTCTCCCTGTCTGTCCTCTCACTTCCCTGTGTACCCCAAGTCCAGCCCACACGGCCCCTCCTCTGAGAAGACTTGCAGATGCCCTTGGGCCCACACCCCCTTCTGCTTCAGAAACTGCTGGGCAGGGGCGAGCACTGTCCTCCTGTGGCATCACCTCCACTGCGGCTCCAGTCAGCCCAGCGGTCACCAGAGTTAAGGCTGCCTCGGCAGCACCGTGCTGGTGCTTCCCCTGCTGCCTGGGCTGGTGGTCCCTGCCCAGAACCCCCCAGGGCTGGTACCTTTCTGCCCATCTGTCACAGGGGCCTTCACGTCTGGCCCCTGAGTGGCCTGTGCAGACTGTGAGTGGGGTCCGAGCGGGCCAAGGAGCAGGGGTGGGACCGAGCAGCACCCGGCCTGGCCAGCCTTGCAGCCTCTCCCTTCAGCCTTCAGGGCCACGTCATCACACCCCCAGGGTCCCCGGAGAGCTCTGCCTCCCTCCTGTCGTCAGCGTAGCCCCCTCCGGGCAGCCGCTGCGGCCCTGCAGCCAGCCCTGCCCTTTAATAGGCTAGCCACTGCCAGGACCCCCCCAAGCCCCAGAATCTGTTCTCAAGGCCATCTAGAAGCCCCTCAGGGTGCACCTCACTCCCCATGGCTGGCTGCACACACGCAAGGAGCCTCTGCACTAAGGTGGAAGCCTCTTTCTTACGCAGGGTCTCAGGGAGCCTTGGATGGAGCGGGACTGCGGCCATCTGGGCTCCTCCGCCTGAGGGTGGAGCACTTTGTGTTGAGGTGTGGCTCCTGGGCCGGGGGTGTCAGGTGAGGTGGCCACCTCAGGCTGGGACAAGGGGGGCCCACAGCCTCTCTGGCATCTGGTCCGGACTTGTGGGGATGGGAGGGAACTCTGGGTGTCCAGTGGGGAGAAGGGAGCCAGGGCAGGCCCTGCAGCCCCGGGGTCTGGTGTTGTGGAGTCTGCCGGGGGGGGGGCGGGGGGGGGGTCGGGGGGGGGGCGGCTCAGTGTAGGCAGCCGGCTCTGCACCCTGTTCCTGCCCACATCCTGCCCCCAGGGGCTGAGAGTTGCAGCTACACACCCAAGGGGCGGTGGGGGAGGGGGCACAGGCTGCACCAAGTTCCTGAAGTTGGAGCCTCCAGCAGCCCTGTAGGGAGGGAGGGAAGGAGGGAAGAGGCTGCTGGTATTTGGTGGCTGGTCCCCTCCAGGCAGCACCAGAAGACACCTGCCAAGACAAGAGGGACTTGGGGGTCCCTGGGCCCTGGACTTCTGGGAGGCTGGGCCCACCAAAGGCCAGCCATGGCAGAGCCTGCTGAAGGCTTGCGGTTGGGAGCAGGAGCCGAGCTGCCTGTCCCACTGTCTTCTTCGCTTGTGCTCTCCGCTCGGAGACTGAGCTCCCACCAGGCAGGTGTCGGTGATCCTCATCTGCCTTCCGTGTCGCTCAACTCGCTCCTTACAGAGTGGGTCACTCTGGGAAGTTTTTGTGAGAATTTCTCCGCATGGTCTTCAGGTCCACAGTTGCAGTCCCAAAGTGCATCAGGGTGATTGTATTCTCTGTGTCAATCCCTCTATTTTCCTTTCTGATACGATTTATTGACTTGATATTGTTTCTTGTTTATATCTGTCCATTCTTGTTTCTTTTCTGCCAGTCGATCTATAAGTTCTCATTCTTGTTTATGCATGCTATTCCCTTCTTTATCTCTTTGAAGATCCTAGTCTTTGAAAACCACCTGGGTAGCAGCTGGCTCTCAGGACGGCCTCAGAGGACACATCCTTCTTTAAGCCCCCCTGCTGTCATCTCGGGGCCCTGCGGGGACCAGGCTCAGCAGCAGGCGGCACAGAGCTCCCTGTGGTCCAGCAGCTGCCTGGCACGAAACAGGTATTTGGGAAACATCTATTATGAGAGAGTAGTGGGGGATTTCTAAGGCCCGGATTCTGGAGCCCAGGAATGGGCCCAGGGTGGCAGCGACAGGTCTGATTCACAAGTTGGGTTTGGTGTGTTGCCCTTGGCCGCACCCTAGAGCAGATGTGTGGGGTCCTGCCTGGAAGTTGGCGGGCACCTCCATCCCAAGGGGTGGGGGTAGGGGGGCGGGGCACAGCCACCATCTGTGCATGCGCACAGAAAGCCTTGCTGGTCTGGAATACAGGGAGCCAGGTATGGGTTTTGGTGAAATGGGGTTTTAACCAAAGCGGCCAGGCCAGCACGGGAGCAGGGGAGGGCGGGAAGCAGCGGTGCTCGGAGTCCGGTGGGGTTGCCCTTCCGAGGCTTCTCATGCACGGTCCCCGGCGCCTGTCTCTAGTTTGTATGGGACAGCTTCCGACCTCTGCTCCACCCTCAGCAAGGGACAGTCACAGGGAAATAATACATGATTAATGTTTAATTTCCCCTCCTGGCTAGCAACAGAAGACTTGAGGATTAATTAGCTGGACAGAACCAACAGAGAGGATTAGGAAATTGCCAGGTCCTGGACCCACCCCCACCCCCTCCGTGTGGGCTCCAATCTTCCCACAGCTCTCAGAGGCCTCCTAGGGGAGGGAGGCAGAGAGGGCCCGGGAGGCCCCCAGAAATCCGCCTGCTGCTGTGTTTTCCGTGGGCATTTCCCCAGCTCGAGTCCACCCTTTATGTTCCCGGTTGTGCTACTTGAGGTCATTAACTTCCTTCGAGCTTAGCTCCCTCACCTGTAACCTGAGGCGCATGGGCACAGTGAGAGCACAGGCGGCCCCCAACGCCCTGTCAGGCCGCACAATTAAGTTATGAGGGTCTGGAGTGCGGTCCGTGTGTCCCAGCTCCAGCCCAGGGAGACGCAGGGTGTGGGGGCTCTGCGGTTGCTGGAGACCTGTCTCAGACTGGCTGGTTGTGTGCGGTGATTCCTAAGTCCTGTCGGTGAGATGTTTTCAGCTTGAAACTGGCTGCGATGGGAACCTTTATACCACAAGAGTGTGGCAAAGGCCACAGATCATGACGCCCCCACCCCCTGGCCAGTTTGCCTGCCTAAGGCTGGGACGTTTCTAACTTCCCACAGAACCCGGTCTCTTCCCTGCCCGGCCTGCCCCACGGTGCTTCAGCCTCCACCGGGGTGTGCTGCTTGGGGCCGGGGGATTCTGGCCCGGCTGATGCCCAGGTTGCCCGTGGGGCCAGGTCAGCCTCCCTGAGGATGTCCCGGCAGCATCTGGAAGAGCCTGCGGGGACTGCTGTAAGCAGGGCAGCTGGGGAGCCAGGCACGCACTGAGGCAGCCTTTTAGGACTCAGCCGGCAGGGGCGTTAGGTGTGTTTTTAGCTCCTTGCAAGGCTGACCTGGGGCAGCAGGAGGATCTGTTGCCACCAGGGAGACTTGGGGGTGGGGTGGGGGCCATCCCAAGCCTGGTGGACAGCAGGAAGGCAGTTTCCGTTCAGTCAAGAGGCATGTTGCTACCAGGTGCTGTTCCAGGCGCTCAGGGAGCCCAGAGTGCAGAAGGTGGTCCTGGAGGCTGGGGACACGTGGGCAGGTGCCGGGGGTGACTGGGGAGCTTCGCCGAGCAGAGGGCCGAGTCGGGCCTATTGCAAGCCCTTCCACATTGGGCACCCTGGCTCACACGGAGTCAGCCAGGCGTCCGGGGCAGGTGTCGAAGGTGTGACTCAGCTCCAAAAAAATTCAGTATATATTTTGGTCAGGTGGGTCGTTGATGGCCCTGCTTCATCAGCCTTTTGGCAGGGCCCTCTGGCTCCACACGATGGTCCAGGGCCAAGTGAGGTTTCTAGCCTGGGCTGGTTGCGTTGGCAGAGTTTGTGACATCTCTTGGCGAAGATTCTCCTGGATAGGCCCCGCTGCGGTCAGGACGACAGGCAGCAAGTGAGGAGCCCGGGAGGAGGCAGGCGTCTCACTGGTGGTGGGGGGCTCCCTAGGCTTCGCTGGGCTCAATGAGACAGTGGCCTGCTGCTGCGTCAGGGAGGCCCCAGCTGGGTGGGGGCCTGGGCCTGCTACCTCCCTTCTGCAGAACAGGGATGACACCCTGGACACAAGCCCCTGCAGTTGGAGGCCCCGATGAATCTGGCTGTAGGCTGGGAGCACCGAGGGACTCTGTGTGGCCAGGGATGGCACCGGGAGACTTGGTCTGGCCCACCGCTGCACAGGACTCACCTTGTGAGCAGCTGGCTGACGGGTGCTCTGTGCATAGCAGGAGCTCGGTGGCACTGGTTTATGCCCCTTGGGGCCACATCTGGGAGAAGCCACATGTGGGTTTCCCTGGGATCTTCAGGCCCCTTGCTTCCTCTCCTCCTGCTCCCCAGGGTTGGGTGCTCCCCTCCCAGCTTCCTAGTGGGCATGGGGGATGCCCCCTCGGGCTCTGGCCACCTGAGGCACAGCAAAGTCGACAGGAAACCTGGGGCTCCTCTATGGCAGTCCTCTGTCACCTGCCAGACAGCGTGGCGGTGGCCTGGCCCTTGGAACCCAGCAAGCAACCTTCTTCCAAGGTTACAGTTGCACTTGACCCCTCGTTTCTGGAAGAGAGAGGGAGGGTGCAGCTCCCAGAGCCCCCACGCAGGTAAAGGCCATGGGGCTCTTGTCCCCGGGCAGGCGGCGGCGGCTGCCCGTGCACACCCGGGGCCCCACGAGAGCCCAGGACCGGCGGAGGGGAGGGGTGGCTTTGGCATGAGCACACGTGAGTGTGACAGGCTGGGACAGAGGCCGTGGGAAGAGGCCCTGGGGCTGGCAGAGGGGTGGAGACCCTCTCACAAGCTCAAGGGAGTACTCGGTTTGGGTTGGGGAGACCGAGACCTCTGCTTCTGCTTCTGAGTGAAGTGTCAGTAATTCCTCACGTTTCCATGGCATTTGACTCTGCAGAAGCCTTTTCACTCAAAACTGTTTGTTTCCTTCTCATAGACTCATGGGAGAGAGCTGAAATGGCTCCCAGAGGCTATGTGGGGTCCAGCCTCCTCAGATATCAACGGGGAAACTGAGGCCCAGAAAGGAAAAACATTCCGGGCCATAGTCCCCCAGCAAGTCCTGGCTGAAAGCCCCGCTCTCTGTCTGGCCTGGGACTGAACTCAGCCCATTCTGGTGCAGGCAGGCGGAGAGGGTTGGGGAGCTGGCGGTGGTGGCGGGGAGGGGTGGGGGGAGGCTGCTGCCCCGCCCAAACCCGCAGTCAGCAGCGGGGGCTGCCGAGGGGCGGGCTCTCTGTGCCCGATCCACCACCCTGCGTCGCACCCCTGGTGAGGCAAGAGGGCTTATCTGCTGGCAGTGGGAGACAGGACCAGACAGCTTCCCAGGTCCTTCCAGCTGGGAGCTCCAGGGGTCCCTGAGCCTGCCCCTGACCTGGACAGTGTAGGGAGGAGCTGGTAGTTCCCAGGGAGAACTCTCAGGGAATGCAGCTGACTGAGGCTGGCTGAAGGAGGAGGTGGGTGGGCCTGGGGGAGCCCAAGAGGCGAGGGGGCCTTTCCAAGAGGGTCACGGTGGTGGCAGTGAGCTCAGAAACCAGGAGGCTTGAGAAGCCAAGCGTGGGGGACTAGCGTGAGTGCCTGTGAAAGATTCCCAGCTGCTCCAGGAAAACACAGAGCCCGGGCTGAGGGCCTCTGCCGGGGACCTTCCGCTGCACCCGCGCCGCAGGGGTCCTGCTCCTCACTCGGTTTCTCCTTTGGCAGGTGCCTCGGGGACTCGGAAGCTGAGCTGAGCCAAGATGCCACCAGAACCCCTGAAGGGGGCCTGGTTTCTGGAGACTCCGAGTCAGCTGTGCAAAAGCCCTTAGGGAGCCCCCTTCACCAGCTCTTGGCTCCTGGGGGCAGGAGCTCAGGGGCCTGGACAGGGCCGGCTGCACTGCAGCTATGGACCGTGAGCTGGCCCGGCCCGTGCCCTCACCGACTCCGCTCCTCTGTGGCCATGCCCACCATGGGCTCCTCGGTGTACATCGTGGTGGAGCTGGCCATCGCCGTGTTGGCCGTCCTGGGCAACGTGCTGGTGTGCTGGGCAGTGTGGCTGAACAGCAACCTGCAGAACGTCACCAACTACTTCGTGGTGTCACTGGCGGCCGCCGACATCGCGGTGGGGGTCCTCGCCATCCCCTTTGCTATCACCATCAGCATCGGGTTCTGCGCCGCCTGCCACAGCTGCCTCTTCTTCGCCTGCTTCGTCCTGGTCCTCACACAGAGCTCCATCTTCAGCCTCCTGGCCATCGCCATTGACCGCTACATCGCCATCCGCATCCCACTCCGGTGAGCGAGGGCCGGGGTGGGCCGCCCCTGTTCTCTTCCCAGGCACGCCTGGTGCTGGGTTCAGGGCCGGACCCAGGCCGCCTGTGCCAGGGTCTGGTCTGTGGTGGCAGTGTGCTGAGGTGACAGGGCCACGGAGCTCAGCCTGGGACTGCCCCGGGTTTGGCTGGCACACCCCCAGCAGTCATGCCGATCTAGCTGATCCCCGTGGGCGAAGAGCACCCTGGCCCTCCCCGGCCTCCCCGATGTGGAGGCTGCCCCGCTCTGGCCGTGGGCAGATGTGTGTGGCCCGGGCCTGGGCAGCTTGTCTGGGCTGTTCTCCACACGGCGTGATGCCGGGGCGGGGCGGGGCACCCTGGGAAACCACAGGACCTCCGATCCAGAAGCCCGCTCGCCCTCCTCAGGCTCCTCTGGGCAGGCCTCAGAGTTTGCAAGTTAGGAAAATGGCCCAGAGAGGGGAAGTGAGTTGGCCCAGTGCCACAGTGAGTCATTTGAACTTATATGCAAATTCTGTGTGCCTGAGGTCACCAGCCTGTGCAGCGGGGGCTGGTCGAGGGGTTTTTCAGGATGAATCTTTTCTGAAGTGACTTCAGCCACAGATTGTGTAAGTGAAGTCTTTCCCTGGGGCCAAGTTTACTTAGTGTGGCCTCCACCTACCCAGCCAAGGGCTAGGAAGTGTCCCTCCCGGGAGGTACCCTAGGGCCTCCTGCCCCACCTCCTTGCCCCTCCATCCTGGAGACAGCCTGGGTGGCTGGAGGCTCTCAGGGAGGTCTACAAGGGGGTCACCCCTTCCCCGTGGGGAAGTCTCCCCAAGAGGTCGGGCGCCTACCTACAGAGCAGCAGCAGAGGGAATCTCAGTGGGAGGGGAGGCAGGCACCGTGAGCAAATGGAAATTTAGCATCAAACCCAAAGGGGCCCTCAGAGGTCATTTCCTCTCCCTTTATGGACTGAAAAAGAAGGCCCAGAGAAGGGGGCCAGCCCTCAGGGCCACACAATGAGTTGGTAGCTCGGCTGGGCCTGGGCCTGGGCCTGGGAAGAACCGTGGCCGCCGCCCACTGTGCCTTCAGTCTTTGGGGAGCCGGGCCACAGGCTGTCCCTGGTCTCCCAGAACCTGCACCAGAGGACCCTTCCTGCCACCTGGCTCTGCTCAGATGAACGCAGGAGCCGGCCCCAGGCGACCAGGATGCCCCCTGTCTCAGGAGAGCCTGGGACCCGTGTCAGAACCGAGGGCCAGCCTCGGTGGTAGAGCAGAATCCGGAGTCCAGGCTCCGATCACGGAGGCACTTCCGTGGGCCCGCAGGGGGACTGGAGAGCAAAAGACCGGCGTCCACCGCAGGGCAGGCTGAGCGTGGGCTGGGGCTGCGCCGGGCCGGATGGGAAAGCAGCGGCCTCACTTTCACTTTCTCCCCGACTTAACGGGCAGCTCCCTTCTACGGAGAGATTGAGGCTGCTGGTCTCAGAGGGAAGGGCTTTGGCTTCTTTTTCTTGTTTCTGTTTTCCGAGAATCAAAAGAATGACTCCCCGGTGTGGGAGGATGGGACACGCCGTGTGACTGTGGAGTCAGCTGTCCCCCTCTGGGTCCTTTTCCTCACTATAAGAGGGACGGGCCTCTCTGAGCTCACTAAGGTGTTGTGAGGGTCCAGTGAGTGGATGGGAGGGACGAGGCCCCAAGCAGGGTCGGCGGGCGGGCGGGTGTGGGGTAGCTCTTTCCTGAGCTGCTGAAGGTCCAGAGCTGAGCCCCTGGGTGGAGCCGTGAACCCGCCCCACCCCCACCCCAACTCCCACGGTCTTCTGGAACAGGACCTGGTTCCACCCAGACCTCGGCCGTCAGAGCTCCCCACTCTACTCTGGAAGGCCCAGCCTGGGTCTCTGGGATCTGCAGGCTGACACATGAGGAAGAGGATGCTGCTCGGCCTTCCCCTTCACAGTTGCCAGAGGATGTTAGTGCAGCAGCGTCTCCTTTGATCTCACACAGGCATTGTGGCAGGGATTAGCGTTGTGACCCTCCTGTTCCTCACAGAGGCTGGAGCAGGGGGAGGACACGGTCTCCTGACACAGGTGACTGCAGAGTCCTTCACGCTGTCCAGGCTCTCCTGGGTCCCTCCACCTTCCTGTTCCTCAAGGGCCCTGGCCCGGTGCAGCTGGAGAGGGCAGGGCCCGCGAAGGCGTCTCTGCCGGGGCTCCTGCAGGCACGCCGGACCTGAGGGGGACTTAGAGGGAGGCACATCGGAACCTGGGCTCCGCGCAGTCCCGGAGCCACTGCCCGGCTGGGCTGCCATTCCTGCCCTTCCTCCTTTGTCCCCTTCCAGCTGGGCACCCAGTCCTCTCCAGGGGCATTTCCCCTCCACTTACCCTCATGGCTACTCTGAGGTCTAGCCGCTGACCCTTGCCCCGGCGCCTGGCCCCAGGCCTGCACCGCGCCTTCTTTCCCTCCCTCCCCGCCTCCCTCCCCTTGTTTTCTTTCCTTTTTTTTTCTTTCTTTCTAGAATTCAGTTGCAGAAAACTCTATATGCTCCTTCCCAGGGACTCTGGTGGGCTAGGGCAGGTTCTAGTCAGGCAATGGGTGAGAGGCAGAGATGGGAGCCAGAGGATGAGAGGCCAGGGCAAGAGACAAGGACTATCTGTGCCCAGGGAACTTTTGTGACCACCGTCTCCTGTCTCTCCCATCAGCCCCCATAGAGCGGTCTCTCTCCTCAGAATGTGGGCCGAGTGTGGGCCATAGGCCTGAAGTCATATGTGGGGAATCAGCCCATGGGGATAAAACCTGTGTGCCCTGGCTTATAGGGAGGGCAGGATCAGGAGAGAGGGCTCCCTGGAGGAGGTGATGCTGATAGGTCTTGCGGGATAGGGGTGGAGGTAGGGGGTGGGTGCAATAGGAGGGGTCCAAGCCTGGGCAGAGAGCCCAGGAAGGAGTGAGCCTGTGGGTTAGGGGCTGGGAGAGGTGGTGGAGATAGCAGCAGTCAGGCAGGGACACGTGAGGCCCGCTCAGGCCTGCTGGGGCCCAGGATAGTGTTGGGTCAGTGACTCTCCCACCTTGGATCCCTGGCTCGTTAGGGACGCTCCCCTTCTCAGTGCAGGACAGATGCATATGAAGCCCCCCTGCAGTTGTGGGGTGTGTGCTCGGGTTGTGGAGTGAGCCCGCCCTGGGTGACGGGAGCCCCCAGGGTGGGGCAGCCTGTGAACTGGGAGACGCAGGGAGGCCGTGGTACCTCCCCATGTGGACAGAGGCTCTGACACCCGCTGCTTCCGAGGACGCCTCTGGGCTCCTCGGAACGTGCTAGTCGGCCAAGTCACCCCTTCCCCCAGACAGTCTATGCCTGGGCCCAGGAGGCCAAGATGCGACCGCTTTAGTCACAGGTGCAGCCCAGGGGCGGCTGCTGGGTCAGGCTGTGGCTGTGCCAGCGTCCGTCTGGGCCCTCACGCTCTTCCTACCCCTCAGTGGCCCAGGTCCAGGGCCTTAGGCCTGAGCGCTTTCTTTTGCACAACAAAGCAAATCTGTTTGGTGTTTTTTAAACATAAATAATACCTGTGAGTACTAAAACATCAAAAAATAACCAAAGGGTGCATGGTGAAGGTTGTCCCCTGTGCTGCTGCCGCCCCTCCACGCCCCTCTCCAGAGGGGGGGCAGCCTTGGGGGCCGTTCCAGAGACGTTCTTTGCGCACCTGCACAAGTGCTGCTAACGTGGGTTTGTTTCTGCCCCCACAGGCAGCGTTTTCTGAGAACACAGTGGCAGGCTGTCCCTCGACAACCAGACAGACAAGAGATTTCAGACCATGTCCCCAGAAGCCTCCAGCCAGGCCCTGGCGTCCCCACTGGTCTTCAGTCAGCTAACTTACTAACCTCCTCTCCTCCCAGCAGCTCCGCTTCTGTAATTGCCCTGGGGCTTGGGCTAGAAGGTCTGCTGCTGAGGACAGTTTGAAAATCCCCAAGCATGTGGCCTCCAGGGTCCTCTGCACCATCCCCATAACTGTTCTTTCTGCTTGATTGCCTCACATGACAGGCAGTTCACTACCGCCTGAGGCAGCTCGTTTCTCTGGTGAACAGCTCAGCTGAGGAGCTCTTACCTGGAGCCTCACTGTATCCTGCCTGCCTATAATTCCCACCCACTAAGTCTGCACTCTGCCCCGAATTCTTAGTCCCTCTTTACAAAGAGGAAACTGAGTTTCGGAGAAGCAGAATGACAGGAATGCCAGGGAGGGATATATATACTACTCGCCTCTATTGAATGAGAGTTGTATACATTCAAATTAAGAAAAGAGTACCAGAAGGTACTGCCTGGCACAGAGCAAGTGCTGTGTAAGTATTAAATGAAAAAAAAAAGGAAGGAAGGAAGGAGGGAAGGAAGGAAGGAAGGAAGGAAGGAAGGAAGGAAGGAAGGAAAAGCAAAGCCCGTGACTCTGCATTCGGGGCTCCAGAGTATGAGAGCCCTCGGTAGAAGGGACAGGGTCACGGCCCTCCTCCTGCACAGCCCTGCTGTGGGCACCACGCCCCCACTGGGCGGGGCCCTGGAGCTGCAGGGTTACTGTTTGCATTCAGAGAGTCCCAGGATCAACAAACTCGCCTTGGCCTGAGTTACCTCTGGGCTCCTGGAAGAGCCACAGCAAGTCCATTCCTCTGCTTGAGCCTCAGTTTCCCCACCTATAAAGTGAGGGCTAAATAAGAGGCCCGAGGCCACTGGGTTTTTGTTGTTGTTTTCTCAATTTGAATTAGTTGACAAACTTTAAACCTGGGAAGACTGTACCCAGAAAACCAGCCCCCCAGCCCCTCCTGATGTGCAGCAGCTCTGGGCGCAGTTTGCAAGGCAGCAAGGGACCCAGGGTGTCGTGGCCTCCTGCACGCAGAGTGGGTGCGCTGCGGCCCGCCTCGCACACCTGTTACCTGTGGGCCCCTGTGTTTGCCTCCCGCGGACCAGATTGTTTCTGTGGGTGCTTCCGGTTCTGGAATTAAGTACAGCCCATTCTCCTCGCCTCCTGCTGTGTCCCTGAGTGCACGATGGCGACACGGAGATGGGTGCGGGAAGGCCCTGCCGCCTGCCCCAGCCGTGGGGGCCCCGGTGGGGTCAGGATTGGTCGTGGTCCAGCAGGAACCTTCCCCGAGAAGATAACTAGCCTGACCTCGAAGAATGGGTGGGGTTTACCGGGTCAAGGAGAGGGCAATCTGGTGTTGCTGGAATCCGAGCCCTACAACAGAAGGTCATCCCTCAGAGGTCGCCTTCCTCAAGTAGGATTTTTTGGTGCTTCTAGTAAAAGCCGTGCCACTTCTCCTGTGGACCCAGGGCCAGCTTCCTGGCCAGCAGGCCACACCCCGAGTGTGGGCGGAGCCCAGCTCTCTAGAGCAGCGCTTTTCAGCCACTGTGCCGCAAGAGTTTTTGAAACAGGCAATACCTGAATTTGGAGGGGAAAGAGGGTATCTCATTTGGCCTGGGACCCCCACCCCTCCTTTATTCCCTGTGCTGCTTCTAGAGACCCTAAGTCAAGCGGGAAGTAAGGGCGTAGAGTATAAGAGATGGGAATCACCGACAGGTGCGATCTGGCTGGTTCTGCCTCCAGCAGGTGAGCCCACCCTCCTGACCTGTAGTCACTCTACAGGAAACCTGTTCTAGCATCAACAAGGGGGTGATAATGTCTCCCCCACAAAAATCATCACATTAATGCCCTCCAACAGGACTACCTGCAATACTGTTCAGTAGTCACCTGAGCATCTGCATGGCTGTTTCCCTTCCAGGGGGCCTGCTCTCTGCTCCTCCTGTGAAGTCTGAGGACAGGCATGGCCACCCCTGAACAGAAGGGGATACTGAGGCTGGGAGGGAGGGAGCAGTACTCGGGTTCCAACACTTGGCTCCGCCTAGCCCTTGTGCCTCAGGCCTCTGACGCTGGTGCTCTCTCCCCAGGTACAACGGCTTGGTCACCGGTACAAGGGCCAAGGGCATCATTGCCGTCTGCTGGGTGCTGTCCTTTGCCATCGGCCTGACACCCATGCTGGGCTGGAACAACTGCAGCCAGCCAAAGGAGGACAGAAACCACTCGCAGAGCTGCCGGGAGGGCCAGGTGGCCTGTCTCTTCGAGGACGTGGTGCCCATGAACTACATGGTGTACTACAACTTCTTCGCTTGTGTGCTGGTGCCCCTGCTGCTCATGCTGGGCATCTACCTGCGCATCTTCCTGGCGGCCCGGCGGCAGCTGAAGCAGATGGAGAGCCAGCCTCTGCCAGGGGAGCGGGCTCGGTCCACGCTGCAGAAGGAGGTCCACGCGGCCAAGTCGCTGGCCATCATCGTGGGGCTCTTTGCCCTCTGCTGGCTGCCCCTGCACATCATCAATTGCTTCACCTTCTTCTGCCCTCAGTGCAGCCACGCGCCTCCCTGGCTCATGTACCTGGCCATCATCCTCTCCCACTCCAATTCCGTCGTGAATCCCTTCATCTACGCCTACCGCATCCGTGAGTTCCGCCAGACCTTCCGGAAGATCATTCGCAGCCACATCCTGAGGCAGCGGGAGCCCTTCAAGGCAGGTGGCACCAGCGCCCGGGCCTTGGCAGCTCACGGCAGCGATGGAGAGCAGATCAGCCTCCGCCTCAACGGCCACCCTCCTGGGGCGCTGGCCAACGGCAGCGCCCCCCACCCTGAGCGGCGGCCCAATGGCTGCGCCCTGGGGCTGGTGAGTGGAGGGGGCGCCTGCGAGTTCCACGGGGACACGGGCCGCCCAGACGTGCAGCTCCTCAGCCACGAGCTCGGGGGAGCATGCCCAGAGTCCCCCGGCCTCGAGGGCCCCCTGGCCCGGGATGGAGCAGGAGTGTCCTGATGAGCCGCTGAGTTTGCCCCTTCCAAAGGGAAGGAAGTCTTTCTCTTTCTGGTTGGAGGAACCAGCCACGGTGGGAGAAGAGTGAAAGTGCGGGGAGACCTTCTCGTGGCTGGTTCCCACTTTGGACTGAGGAGGGAGCCCCAGCTGGCACAGCATGAGGCCCAGCCGGGAGGCTTCAGAGTCCGAGGAAGCGGACATTTTGGGCTGGGAGACCCTGCGCCCGGCCAGGGCCACAGCACCAGAGCATCTTGGCTGGTCAAGGCCCAGTCCCCACTCGAGAAACATCTAGAGGTGCCACCTTGTCTTCTGCAGAGCAGCTGTGGTGGAGCAGGCTGGCCGGCCCCGAGGCTGGGGGGAGGCTCCAGCAGGCCCCCGCCACACTCACGCCGGCCTCCCCAGACTTCCCCAGGGCTCAGGAGCTGCTTCGCCTGGAGGCAGCGTTTGATGTATTTTCCAGGAGAAATTGTAAGCTTGAGGATATCCTTTTTACTGCTGACCCTCCCTGGCCGCAGGGGCTGCTGTGGGTCCTCTGCCAACCCCAGGAGTCGGCCCAGGGAGCCCAGGCAGCCGTGCCACTGCTGTGTACCTCTCACCCCTCCAGTCCCGGCCGTCTCTTAGGGCGACAAGGGCTGGGCTTGCGGAGGCGGAGTGGTGAGGAAGCCGCGCCAGAAGGTGGGCTCCCGGGAGGGGGTCCAGGCCTGCCGGCTGCCGGCTAGGGGGTGAGCCTGGGTAGCTCAGAGATGCCCAGACGGGGACCCTACCTAACTGCCTTTCTTTCTGAAGGGAATTTTTTTTTCTGAGATAAAATAAAAATCGAGCCATGTTGTGTTTTAAGCTTGTCCAATGAGAATGGTGTCCGAGTTCCTTCCCCAGCTCCTCAGCCAGGCCCAGCACCGTCCGTAAGTGTGTGTTATGTGGGTGAGAGAGAGTGCGCATGTGCGGATGGACACCCTCCCTGCCCCGGGCCTCCCTGGCTCTCATCCCCAGAGTGGACAGACCGCCTGGCGCACCAGGATCCAAACACCCACGCGCAGCCCCAGGACCGGAGTCCCTGAGACAGAGGGGCTGTGGGAGGAGGGGCTTTACACCAGCTGCTCTCCTTCCAGACACTGCTGACCCCGAAGCCTCAGGCATTTCCTCAGGGTGGGGCCGGCTCATCCCCCCCCCCCTTATCTTCCTAAAGTTGTTTAAGATCTCTGTTGCTTTGTCCTGTGTGCCCCCCCCCACCCTCCACCTCCACCCCCCAACTGAGAAACCTGCAGAGAGACCTGCAGAGAGACCTGGGCTGGAGCTCAGCCGCCTTCGCCTGGAGTCACCCCTCCCGCTCCCAGCAAAGAAACCTGTAAGGAACAGGTGCGCCCTGCTCCCAGCCTGTGTCAGGCACCTGGCCCGGAGCCATGCCGTCCTTCAGTGACGGAGAAGTTTGGGCCCGGGGGGGAGATTCGCAGGCTGCCCCAGCGCCCTGAGACAGGCCTGGGAAGGGGTGTCAGTGCTCCCAGGCCGTCCCGCACAGCTTTGCTTCACAGATGGCTGAACCACAGACTAAGCTGCCCCTCTTGAACCGAAAGGTGAAGACGTACCGCTAGTAAGAGGCAGAAGTGAACTTAAACCTCGGTCTGACGGCAAAAATCATGCTTTTTTCTTCCTCGTTAACTTACTTTAACCAAATCATAAAGCATAAAATAATATGTCCCCACCACTCTGCTTAAAGAACGAAGCATCATAACTGCTGTGGAGTTCTGACCCCTCCCCCCGTCATCACCCCGGTCCCTGCGCCCAGAAACAACCGCCTCCCTGGGTTTCATTCACTCCGTTGCACATCTTGATGCTTTCACTAGACAGGGGCTTATGTAAGTGTCCCCAGACCGACCCAGATCGGTCTTGGCTCTCTCTCACTGTTGCATCAGTAAGAGGTCCTCTACGCTGTCTTCGCAGAATAGACCCTTCGTAGGCTTTGAAAAGCACCAAAGCCTGAGCCCTTGCCCCAGAGGTGCCAGGCAGGCCCAGGCAGCGATCATTCCCCCACTGCTCTGAGCGCAGGGCCAGGCCCCGAACCACTGAAACCATTGCACAGCCCGGCCCTGGCCCTGCCGGTGTCCTCCTCCCTCCGCCTCACCCTGGTCTCTGCCGGCTGCGGGCCGAGCAGAGGCCTGGGCCCTGCCTGGGGAGGCCATGAGCGTGGATGCTGCTGGTCCTCGCGACCCGTTGGTGGATTAAGGCCAGAAAGAGAACCAGAAAGGTAGAGAAGTAAGAGGCATCGTCTCTCCAGCCTTTTCTGAGGCTGCTCGGGAACCAAGCTCTGGGGGCTGGGCTGCACGGGTGCGGTCCTTGGGGTGGGGCAAGGACCCGGCCAGGGGCTCAGGAAAGGCTTCTAAGTACACTGGAGCCTCGAGCCTTCTTGGAGGCCAGCCCACAGCTTGGCTCTGGAGCCCAGGCCCGCATGACCATGCCTTTTTGGGTCCCCAGGGTGCCCAGGGTCCTATCTCCACACACCCCCCCGCGGGCTCCTGCTGTGAGCCAGGTCTCCGGTGACACGAGTGGGTACACATGCCACTCCCTGACCGTAAGAACACACACGTGTGTACACTCGCACGTATATGTGGCAATGTTTGGCTCAACACGGGTAGGTGCCCACAGCGGCAGCATCAGGGAGACGAGCACCCCGGCCCAGGCCCGTGGGGTGCAGACGCATGTCTGCTGTGGGCCCGGCCATCCGGGGCACTACTGGGCCTCCCCAAGCCCTACCTCTCTGTCCAAGGGCCCCTCTGCCCTCTCCCAACTCTTTCCAAAGGGCTGAGGGCAGACATGCTTCATTCAGGCCTGTCCTAAGGGCAAGGGTTCCATCACAGAGCCCTGTCCTAGAGGTCGCCCCGGCCTCCCTCCACGGCAAGTGTGGCCAGGGCTCACAGGGAGGCCTGCGAATTGAGGCCTGGCTCAGGCTCCGTGAGGCTCATCATTCCGGAGGGACAGACACCTGGAAGGCTCCCCTTCCCCCTCCCCCACGCACCACCCATCTTGCATCCCTACCTTTGCAGGCCCTGCCCCCTTGTGTCACTGTCTCTCCCTCTGGGAGGCCTCACGGGAAATACTCTAGGCTCCTGGGAACCTGCTCTGGGAGCAGTATGAGGCCTCAGCTGTACACATGCTGACCAGGGAGGGGCAAGCAGGGCAGGGTGAGGGGCAGCCTGAGAGCAAGAGGAATGAGATGCCACTGGTGCCCTGCGGACCCACTGGGCTGGGCCTCCCTGAGCTGGGACCCTGGCCTTCTCTTTGACTCTGCTGGGGAAACAGGAACCCGCAGGCCCAGGGCGTGGGACCAGTTCTGGGCGGCTTCGCCCTGCGTCTGGGGCCTACAGAGAGGCCTGCAGGGACAACACTGGCGCCTAGACCCTGCTCCTCCGGGTCACGCCATGCGGTCCCCTGGCAGGGCAGCTCCTGCGGTTCTCCCCACGGCCGCCACTCTCGCCCTGAGCCCCCGTGCTGGGCCCAAGTGCTGCCAGGTGCCCTGGGCCACAGGCCTCTGCCTGCAGGGGAGGTTGTGCTGGGGGGAGAAGACCTGAGGTCTGCTGTGAGGTGGGTCACTCCCTGCTGGCCCTCATCTCTGAAAAGTGGGAAGTGTCAGGCCGCCCCCCTCCCTCCTCGCTGCACCTCCCCCTCCCCTGGCCTTAGGCACCCCTCCCTACAGCTGTCACTCCTCATCTGCAGTAAGTGTCACTGTTGGAACAGCCCCTGTCAGGCTCCCCGCTGGGGAAGGGGTGGGAGAGCGACAGACAGACTTCATTCGCCTCAGAGAAGAGGGATGGACACAGAACGCAGAGCTCAGTGTGGGAGGCCCCTTTCTAGAAGCTCCGGCTTGACCCTTTCTTCTACCAGAGGAGAAAGAGCAGCTCTGGAGGACTGAGCGCAGGGAAAGACCGGGCCAGGGCGCCATGAACAGGAGGCCGGGCTGGGGATGGGGGTCCTCTGAGGGGGACCACGCAGGGGTGTCCGAACTTTTGGCATCTCTGGGCCACACTGGAAGGAAACGAGTTGTCTTGGGCCACACATTAAATACACAAACACTAACAAAACCCAAGAAATCTCATAATGTTTTAAGTAAATTTATGATTTTGTGTTGGGCAACATTCATAGCCATTCTGGGCCCCCGGGCCTCAGGTTAGACACCCCTGCTAAGGGAAAGCCCTCTGCTCGGAGCCATCCACATTTCTTTGCCTTGCCCAGGGAAGTGCTTGGGTGCAGGTGTGTGACTTTGCAGATTCGGCTATCTGGATTGGCACCTGCTGGCCAGCAAGCCTCAGGGAAGGCTCGGTTAGGACAGAGCGGGCTACAACTGGAGCCCGTCTCCTGACTCTCTGCTCCTCTCTCAGCTGTTTAAAGAGCCCCTGCCTTTGAATGCTGAGCCTGGGAGCCATCAACCCACTAAGGAAAACGAGCCAGCTGCAGCCTGCCCTGGCAGTAGGAGGTGATGGCTGTGAGCTCCCAGGCTTTGGGAGCTCAGGGGACGAACAGGTCACATCCAACTCGGGAATCAGGCAGGTTGAAGCTGAGTTAACCTTTCTGGGCCGTGTTTTCAAGGGGTTTGTTGGGAGATGGAGAGGGAGTTCGGTGAACGCGCCGTGCTTGATCTACACCTGCCTACACGGAATTATGCCATCCATTTACAGGCAATTTCCAAGTTAAAATGTTGTCAGAGGGCTGTCACCGTTCTGATCTCTCTTTTCTGCTCATCCTCCCACATTTTCTAGTTGGGGTGGAAAGGGGAGCTGGGGGATAGAGCCTGGTTTAGAGTTAGAGATTTTTGGAATTGTTAAAGTTAGACAGGATTTTAAAAAAATTATCTGGTTTTCCCGTCGGAGTGCCTAGTGCCACAACCACTCCGTCTGCTGTAGGACTTTCCAAGGCCGGGCCAGGCACTCCGCAGTCATCCCGGACTGGCTCCGGGTTTCAGCCCGACTCCCCGCTGGGCCTCGGCCAGGGATGCAGGGTCATCTCTCTGCTCACTGCTCCCAACCACCAACCACCCTGCTTCCCTGGGCTCTGGGTGGGAGGCAGCGCCAGGCTCGAACCCTGGCCTCCGCACTGACTTCTCCCACTGTGGGCGAGTCATTCTCTGACCTGCTTTTAGAAAAAACAGGGCCAAGGTGAGAGTATCTTGGAAGGTTTTGTAACATGAGAGCCCCGGATGGCTGTCAGCACCATAACAAATTCGGCCTCAATTCAGAAAACGCGGAGGGCAAGCTGTCGTGGCCTTGGCGTCCTCACTATCAGGGAGTGGAAGGAGGTTGGCAGGGAAGAGAGGCGGAAGGGGAAGCAGGCGCTTCCCCGTTGCCGTGCGCTCCTTGCGACACGGCCCAGCCTTCGCCAGGAGGAGAAACCTGTGAGCGTGAATGCAAAGCAGGCGCTTGGGAGGCTGTGATGTCTGGGGGGCCAGCGTGCTGGGTGCGGGGACCGGCAGATGGCTCAGGCAGGGACACTGGCTATGGGGTCACTTGCTGTCTTCCGCCCCATCCTGTCCCACATGTTTATTAAAGTCTCAGATCCAGAGGAGTTGAGGTTTATCAAAGACACGAACAGAGAAGGATTTATTTAGTAACCGACTGCGCCACTGACAGAACCAGGATTCAAACTGACCTCAGGAGGCTAGACAGGTAAAACAGAGCACAGAGCAGCGGGGAGCGCTGAGGCTTACAAAGTAAATGCGCAGGGAGAAGACATCGGTTCGGGTGGCTCCAACAACGTGGACACTTCAGTGGCTGCGTTCAGCTCTGGCTAATGTTGTGGGAGACGCCGAGAAAGAAGCGCATCAGAGTTAACGGGAGCCCCAGGCTGGAAGAGCTCGGTTCCCAACACCACAGCTGCTCGTTCGGTGACAAGCTGAAGTCCCCTGTGTGGAGGTGCCCATCCTGAGACAGTGGTCTCTCGATTACACCTGGCCGAATTAGCAAGTGGCTGAAGGAAGGCAATCGAGATCGGGAAGGTCTGGAAACTGGAAACTGGACCCTGAAAGTGGTTGGAGGAAGTGAGTTCGAAGATGCTTAGGGACCGTTGAGGCCGCAGGTGAGCAGACCAGAGGGGGAACTGCCTTGCCCTGAGCTGTTCTGAAGGGCACAGCAAGGCTCGAGACTCCGTGGGACAATCCACAAGAGCTACTGTGTTCGCAGAGGTGCTGGTGGAATAACTAGTCCATGTTTGAGGCCCCCAGGCTATGACGATTTAAAATCTGGTCTTCAATGCACTCCACAGGTACACGGGCGCTCCGGCCAGAAGGGGCCTGGCCCCCTTGTGGGCCCTAAAGAAGTCCTCCCTTTAGTCACAATGGCACGAGGCTGGATACGGATGGCTCACCTTCCTTGGCCAGAATGGTCAGTTTTAGGGTCCTGGGAACCCAAAGCAGGTATGGAGGATAAGGCGGGTGATTGGGAGGAGGGAATAAGAACGTATAAAAAAAAAAAATAAAGTCATCACCTGAATCAAGTTTATGGGTATAAGTGGGAGGCAATTACCCGGTTCTAATTGAAAGGAATTGAAAAGACCTGGTGCCCTATATCAGCAAATACCCTCGAGGTCCGAGATTCCCCCCACCCCTGACACTGATCCTGCCAGGGCCACCTGAGGAGGCAGCAGGGACACTGGGCTGGAGGGCACTGCTGTCTGGGGCGGGGCAGGGGTGTAGCATGTGATACAGCAGGTCTGCCCGGACATCTGGTAGGGAAGCAGGAGAGGCTGGAGGGGGATGGGTAGCAAAAGGCTCATGCGCCATAGTAAGCAAACTTTGCCACCTTTACAGAGCGCTCTGCCCAGGGAGGGCAAAGGATGAGAGGGTCCTCGCCCACCTCCTCCTTTCTACCCCACGCTTTCCACTGCCACCCCTTACTTCCCTAATCCTGTTAATGGCGGTCCCTTTCCTTGTCTTCCAAAATTCAATCTATTGCATTCTGCTAATTCTTCTTTTCAAATGTCTTCTGAATCTGTTTCTCCCATGCTGCCCCCAGGAGCCCCCCCAAAATCACAGTGTTAGCTGAGGCCTCATCATCTCTCACAGACCTGGATAAGCCTCGAATGCACCTCTCTGCATCGATCTCCTTTTACTGTGATCCATTCAGACCACACAATCAGACTTATGTTCACAAACACACCTCCAGTCTTGTTGCTCCCTGCTCCAAACGTCCAGCGGCCCCGAATGTGTGTCAGATTAAGCCTCACTCATTAGTATGACATTCAGGGCCACAGTTTTACTCTCCAGCCTTGACCCCGCCCACCCACTTTCCTCCTTGATCCCCTCATTGAGTCAAACGGAAGGCTTCAGTCCTCTTAACCTCCCCACTGCCCACCTTCCCCTTCCAGCCTCTGCCCGAATGCTGTTCCTCTGAATCTCCACGACTCAGTGACCCCTGAAGAACCTTCTCTTCCAGGAGGCCTTCCTGAACCTTCCATGGAAAGCTTCTTCTCTTCTTCTGAGTTCCTTTAGCACTCGGTGCCTGTTCTCTGTCCCGGAAGTTTGTCACCTACTTCTGGCAACATCTCTTCTTCTGCTAAGGTATGACTTACTCCTGGAGCACATGCTGGTTCTCAGTAGTGTGCGTGCCAGCTCCCCACCTACACCGTAAGTTCTCAGCCACAGGGTCCCAGAAGGTGGAGTGGGCATAGTGCCTCCTTCATTCCAGGCTAAGTGCAGTGAGCTCGAGAGAAGGTGTGCTGACCAGATGTGGCAGGAAAGATCATGGCGTGATATTTGTGGACCTGGGTTTTAGTTCTTTGCCGGTATGAACGGGTCGTGTGCCTTTGATGCTGTGGGTAAGTTTCCTTTCCTGCAAAATGATGAAGCAGATGGGTAGATGGAAACATCCCTTCCAGCTCTGGTATCCTCTGAGTCTATATGACTGGGTTTGACTGGGGACTGACCCAGCCCTAGGCCTGGCTAAGGAAGGAGCAAGGAAGGCTATGGAGCAGCCGTTGGAGGGAGAGAGGAAAAGGGAGATGGGGAACTAATAGATCTGGAGGAAGGAAGGACATGCTGGGCTAATGGGATAATTGGATAATCCTCAGAGCTAGGGGCTGCCAGGCCGGGGCCAGCTGTTGGAAGCAGACGCAAATAGCACAAGCAAAACAAGGGCGCTGGTGCAGGAAGCAGCTTGCTGAGAGCCTTGGGGGAGGGGCAGTGGTGGCCAGAGGGTGAGGAAGAGGGACGGAAGGGAAACTGGAGCCCCTCCCCCACGCTGTGTGGATGTTGAAGACAGGTCCTTAGGGACCCTGTAAATAAGATTCCATTTTTAAGGGCCTTGGACCCATTTCTGCATTAGGGGACATTCTGAGAGACCCTGGCCTTGAGCGCGTCCCTCCGCCAAGACGACCCTTAGGGACCACGAAGGCCTCATCCCCTTCCATTGGGGTTACCTGCCGGTGAGCCCTCTGTACGACATGCCTGTGAAACTACTGCTGGACCGGTGTAAAATAATGATTTTGGATGCAGGTCTCAGGGTTCCCTTCAGTTCAGGCTAATAAATGGTTCCTTGCTGGGGCTGGGAATAGGACAAAAGAAACCGGGGAGGGGGCTCTGGTCTAGGAGTCAGGAAAGCCTGGCTTCTAATCCCAGCCCTGCTGGGTCAGTAATTCCTGATGTTATCTCTCCGGACCTCAGCTCACCATAGTAAACGCAGGGGTGACATGCAATACCCTCCCTGCAGGGCTGTTGTAGAGATAAAATGACATCATGGATGGGAAAGTGATTTGAAATGAGTGCTCTGCCAAGCACTTTACTCCCAACTCTGTTTCCAGCACCGTGTGATTTAGAAAGGTTGTTTACCTTCTCTGAATTCCAGTTTTCTCCACGACAGCCAGTGATGATACCAAACTGGATGCTCCTTATTTCCCCTTCTGATTTTAATGATTCTAATTCTTAACAAAAATAGTACATTTACATTTGTATGTAGTGTAAAGAAAGTATGAAAAAGACAAATTTAAGGCTAATATTATTCATGAATACAGATATAAAACATAAAAATATGTTAGAAACCATATTCAGCAATGTATAAAAATAACATAAATCATGACCCATTAGGATTCATCCCAGGAATGCAAGGATGGCTTAACATTAGATAAGCAATCAATGTTATTCATATTAATACATTAGAAAATATTATAGAAAAATCTGAATAGATGTAGAAAATGTTTTTGATTAAAAAAACAATATCCGGCCCTGGCCAAGGTGTCTTAGTTGGTTGGAGTCTCATAACCAAAGGGTTGCAGGTTTGATTTCAGGTCAGGGCACACCCCTAGGTTGCAGGTTCAACCCCCTGGTCTGGGTGTGTCTGGGAGGCAATTGAGCAATGCTTCGCTCTCCCTTCCTTTCTCTAAAAGCAGTGAAAAAAATGTCCTCAGGTGAAGATTAAAGAAAAATCAATATCCATTCATAGTAAAAATTCCTAGTAAACTAGAAATATAAAGGTATTTTCTTAACTCCATAAAGCGTATTTTTCAAAAACCTACAGTGAACGTACTCCATGGTGTAACAATAGAAGGCTTCTGTCGCTAGCAAAGACCAAACCCACTCTTCTATTCAATATTGTGCTGAAGGTCCTCGACATCACAATGAAACGCAAAACAGAGGAGATACAAGACAGGGAAAGAAATAAAGTGGCATTATTTGCAGTTGAATTGACTGTCTATGTAGAAAAAATTAAAAAAAATTTTGAAGTTGGAACTAATGAGATTTCATCAAGACTGTTGGGTATAAGACCAACATAAAAAATCAATAGCATTTCTATAGAGTAGCAAAAGCTATTATAAGAAGTAATTTTTTAAGTATCATTTACTATGCCAACAAAAACTAGAAGGTACCCGGGAAGAAATCTAATACGCACAGGAAAGAAGACGCGAGCAGTTGAAGGGGCGTGCCACGTCCGCGGGTGGGGAAGAGTCGGCCTGTGAAATCGGCAATCATCTTCGATCTGGAGATCCAGAGCAATTCCCTTAAAAATCCGATTAGGGTTTTCCATGAAATCTGACAATGTTGATCCAAAATCATGTAAAAAGAAGGGTCAAGAAGAGCAACAACACTTTTCTTCCTTTTGAAGAAGGTGAAAATCTTTGCCCTCACAGGTGTCTAAAGCATAAAGGCCAAATCGTGCGACAGTGTTGGTGCCGGAGCAGGCAACCCGACCGAGGGACGGGGCCGTGAAGGTCAGAGGCGAAATTTGTCCGCTACGGGAACGTGCGGGGTGGAAGAGGTCGGACGACAAACCCCAGAAAAAGGATGGAGTGTTCACTGACTGGTTTCAACAGAGTGGAGCTTCTATGTAGAAAAGTAAAACTGAAAACGAAGGTGGAAAACACTTGAATACTTTTAAAAGCAAATATAAAAAATACATGATCTGGGAGCAAAGACGAATTTCTCAAAACACAAAAGCTAAAGCTATAAAGGAAAATGCTGCCAAATGGACTAAAAAAATTGAAAACTTTCTTTTCAGCCAAACAACGTAAAGTACAAAGGAAAACCGCAGACTGAGAGAAGGCATCTGCAGTGCGCAGGATCAGTAAAGGTTAGTGTTCATAATATATAACCCCGATAAAAATCAACAACCTCGTAGAGAAATGGGTGAAATTATGATCCGACAATTTAAAAGATGAAACCTAAATGATCAATAAACGTGTGAAAAGAAGTTCAGTCCTCCTGTACGTTGTCGGTAGGAATGTAAAGTAGTCCAACCGCTACGGGAAACAATATGGAAATCTCTCAAAAAATTAGAAATTGACCTACCATACAACCCAGCAATTCCACTTCGGTGTATATACCCAAAGGAATGGAAACCAGGATTTCAACGAGATACATGGGCCCCGTGCTTATCGCAGCATCATCCACACCAGCCCAGACATGGAACAAGCCAAGTGACCGTCAGCAGATGAATGGACGAAAAAGCTGTGGTACATTTTCACAAGGTAAGAGTATTCAACTATGAGAAAGGAAGCTATCCTGCCATTTGCAGCCTGGATAGACTTTGAGCACATTACACAAAGTGAGATAAGTCAGATTAAGACTAGTGCTGTATGACATCACTTATGTGTGGAATCTAAAATAGTCAAAGCTATAAAAAGAGAAAACAAAGAGTAAAATGGCAGTTACCAGCAGATGGGATGGGAGAATAAGGCTCAAAGCAACACGCTCTATACCTTAAACTCACACAGTGTTATGTACCAAATTTAGTCAATAAAAAATTTAAAAACAGAAAGAAGTTCAATCTCATTCGTAATTACAAAAAGGCAAATTAAAATATATTTTACAGTCATTCATAGTCAGCCAACTGGCAACAATTTAAAAAGCGCAGATAGGGCCTGAGTATGTGATTAGAAGGTCGGGGCTTTGTATAAATTGTGGTTGGTTCCTCTAAGGAACTATCATGCAGAAGACAAAATGAATGAACTCAGAAAGTCAACACTCTGTACTCCAAGTTAAATTTCTGTGGCTATTTCTTTACAAACTGGACTTCCCATGATCCTTCTAGAGAGCAGGCATTTCTGCATCCTGAGAATAATAAAAAGTTAATAAACGTCTCACTTATTTTATACATTTATAGTTTCTTGCCTTTTATCTCACTTGATTCTATCAATGAGCTCATGCCACAGCTAGACAGAGATGATTAGCATCAGACAGATGAGGAAACCGAGGCACAGAGAGCTTGACTTACGGAGTTGAGTCACACAGAGACTCAGTGACGAGGCCAGACCTGAACGTTCTACCAGCTAAAGGGCTGTGGCAGCCGAGACTAGCGCTGACCAGGGATGTGGGAGAGACAGAGTGCCCGGACTGGAGGGCGGGACAAATTCCACGTCTCTTGTTCTCTGAGACTGTCTGCAGCCTTACTCGGTGCATGGAGTCGGAAGACCAGGTTCCGATTCTACTTCTGTCGCTCATCTGCTGTGTGAACTCGGCACGACTTGACGTTTTCAGGTCTTAGTTTTCTCAGTGTAATGTCAGGATTAAAAAGACCCACGGATGTCTTTTTAAAAAGCCGAATGTAAAAGACATCATTAAGGCTTGTTGGGCTAAAAGCGAGGTGAAGGACAGCAGCCAAGAGCCCCGGCATCGGGAAAGTCTGTAGATTTGGGCAGGTTATGCATGCTGCCCTTCCTTTCTCATTGTTAGAATGGAGAAATATTTCCCACTTTCCTGCTTCACGGCGCTGTAAGAATTCAGTGCGAGTTAATTAACGAGGAAGTACAGAGTAAATGTGAGAATGAGTAAGGAGAGAAGTGAGGTGGGCAAGGCAGCTCCGGAGCCAGGCCGGTGTGCCAGGCTCTCCCGCCCGTGACCCCTGGCCGCTGCCAGCTTGGGCTTCCGTCTGGCCGCCTGGGGCCCCAGAGGCGGCCCTCCACTAGCCTGGAATATGGGAAGCCCTGCCCTCCTGAGTGACCTTCTATCTACACAGGATGGTTTCTCTGCCAAATAGACCAAAAGGAAGGAAAGCCAACTAGATATTAGTTCTTTTCTTAGCTCCCACATGGCTGACACTTCAGGAAACCAAATCCTGAATGGGACCAAAGGGGATCAACGCCTCCTGCCTGTCTGCAGGCGAGCGCTCGCAGTCCTACAGGAGGACTCTCATACGCAGGGCGTGCTTTTGGGAGTTGGGGGGAGGCACTTGTCCAAAAACCTCTTCCAAATGTACTTCCTCATGCTTGGAAATCCATCACAAGAGCTTTACTGTTTCTTTGGCACAAGCCAGATGTGGGTTTTTGTCTTCTGTGCGATAGTGATAGGGGACTCAAGACTTGGAACATTTTAGCTTAAGGAAAAAGTTAAAGGTCTAGCAAGTAATGTGCATGTTAAAGCTTTTGTTTCAGAAACTACAGATAAGGCCCATCCTGGCTCCTGGGAAACAGCCGGCCTCCTGGGGAGCTGATAGAGGATTACCTCCTGGGGACATCCTCACCTTTGCTCCAGGGAGAGCAGACGACCACCCTCCCCCCTTGGGAACAGCTAGCTGCCCAGGACAGGAATGTCGCAGCTTCTGAATCTCAAAGCCCTCACCGCACCTTGTTTGTCCTCCCCCACCTCCCTTATAAAAGATCTGGCCAGGAAAGAGAAGGGAAGATGGTTTGTTAGGGTACTAACCCGCCATCTTCTCAGATCGCGGGCCATCTGAATAAAGCGCCCATAAAGATTCAACCGCTGTCACTGCTTATTGGATTTGGTAGTGACAGGCAGCCCGAACACCGCTGTCTTTTCCGGTCACAATAGTACAAGTCACGTATAAATTGGGACCATTCACCTCGATGTGAACAGAATAAATTGGTCCTCTCCTCGGAGACGGCTCAGGTGGAGAGGAGACTAGAACGCCGCTGGCAGCAGCCTCTGAGGCTGGAAGGGGCGAAGCAGGTAGAAGAGAAGGGTTCGGGGGAGGGAGCGCTAATGACGCCTTTCCGCCTGCACAGCCAGGTACGGACTCCGAAGCACCCACAGAAACTACATGTAAAAAGGCAGACCGAAAATATAGCATTTTATGATTCCATGTAAATCTAGCAAATGCAGACCAATCTATGGTGACAGAGGGCAGATGGGCGGTTGCCCGGGCAGGGCTGGGGAGCGGGGGGGTCACGGCGGGGGGAAGGACAGAGGCACACAGGGCAGCTTTGGGGTGGGGATGAGCATCTTGACTATGAGGACAGTTTCAGAAAGTGGATATGGGTCAGAACTGATCAAATTGTACATTTTAAAGACGTGCAGTTTATTTATTACGTGTCAACTGTATCTCAATAAACACTTTTTGGAAAAGAGTGGGAAAAAAAAGCTGCATGTGCCTGCCGAATCACCCGCCTCACACGCTCTCGTAAGTTCTGGCGGGAACCGGTGTTTTCCGGTAGGGTGGCGTCGCTTCCCTGGGAATCAGGGATTTTTCTCCTTACAGTGATGGACATGGACCAGACCGTCCTAAGCTGCTACCCAGATGTCTCAGTCTAGGCTACAAGGGGCAGCTAGGGTCTGATACGCCTAAAAAGCAGGAATTATTACGTAACCAACGTAAACTGAGATGCTGGATGAAAATAGTGGATTAAATACATGTATCTAATTTCACTACATGTAAATCTCCACTAAAGGGCTCCCCCCACCACCGGCGGTAAAGTCTCCAATGCGAGCTGTTAGAAAGAAAAAAACATGACCCCAGAAATGAAAAGCTTGATGCAAGGATTAGAAGGCAGATGAGGAAATCTCCTGGAAAGCTGAGTGAACAGAGACAGAAAAGTAGGAGAGGACAGATGAGAAATTCATCCCAATAACTGAATAGCAGGAGTTTTAGAAACATAAAAAAGAATATAAAATAATTCAAGAAAACACTCCAGAATCAAAGCAGAAAGATTTTAGGTCAAAAAGACCACTGAGGGGCCAGCACAATATGTATGTCGTAAAATTTCTCTACAATGGGGACAAAGAAAGCCTACAAGGTCACATATAAAGGAGGCTTTGGCCTCAAAAGCAGCCCTAGAAGCTAGAAAACGGTAAAGCCACACAATCAGAGTTCTGAAGCAAAATGACTTCTTATCAAGAATCCCACACAATCAATCAAGAGTTGGACATTTTCAGACATGCAAGGTTTCAAAAAATTTCCCTCGTACGCTCTCAGAAAATTCTAAAATATATGTCATCGAAAAGATGGAAGAAACTGAGACATGAGAAGACATGGGACCCAGGAACAGGCCACCCCGACACAGGCCAGTGGCAAGGGACTTCACTCCTGGGAGCGGGTAGAAGGGGGTCCGACCGCAGCCAGCCCTGGGCCCCCACATGGCGGGAGAGAAGGTTCCCAGAGACTTTCCCAGGAATGTACTGGGTGGAGATACGGACAGCTGGCGGAGTTTAGGGTTAATTAGTGATACGATCTTAGAAACCTAAGTGTTTGAAAAAACAAGATAATCAAAACAAAGATGTTGGAACGGAAAAAGCAGTCGGAGCGGACTGTACGGCTTGGGTATAAGTGGCATTTACGTCGTTAGAATAACAAGCGCACCCATTATTGATCTCCCCAAGATTACACTACGACCGACCGGACCGAGACCGAGACCGAGACCGACCGCACTGGGAAGGAGGGGGCCTGGGAGGAGCACGTTTGTGTGCAGGGGCGAGCAGAGGAAAGGGCAAGGGCGCCGAATCCTCATCTCCCACGATGGGAAGTTAACAGATAATGCCTGAGCTGCAAAACCAGGAAGCAGCCCTACAAACATGTTATTTTTAGATAGGTAAAAGAATTAGTTAAACAAGTTGAAAATAGTCTCCTCAGGGAAGGGGAAATGGAGTGGGGGGGTGGGGAGGTGGAGGGAGGCTGAGGACTATACTTAGTCTTAATAAACCTTGTAGAACTGTAGAAGTTGACTTTTCCAATTAGGTACCTGTATAACTTGGAGAAAATTTAAAAGAATGATTTTAAAAATGAGTAGGATGAAGAGGTGGTGAAATGAACCAACGTGTGAACAGGTGTTCCGCACAGAGGGACCAACCTGCTGGCGCCAGGTGTCATGTGCAACACACACACGTGCGAGAGTGCTCCCGTTTCGTAAGTCACGTGGGGCTGACCCCACACCAGCGCCGGCTGCCCTCTCTGCCAGTTACGCAGCCTAAATCTCAGGGTCTCACCTTGAGAGGCCAGATCTAAGGAGTGTTGAAAGTTGTGTGAGCGAGTGTCTGTAGAATACCGAGTGGGCAGAGCCTAGATCTCCAGCCAGCTCCTTCCCTCATTTGGAGAAGAGCTGGGGCAGAAGAGCCAGGGGTAAAAACGTGCGGTCTGCTAGTGGCGAACAGACTCCAGCCCCAGCAGCCTGAAAAAGACGAGCTCGCCCTCTGCTTGTGGGTTGGCCCTACCCTGTGTGCCAGGCTGATTCGTGGACGCGCGTGCCTTACATTTCAGGGGACCCTGGAGAGCTTCTGCTCCAGGACGCTGAGATGGCCACCGCAGAAGGTGGTTTCTGAGAGTGAGCCCCGTAGGCAGCTACCTGCAGTCAGCACTGCGCAGGGCCGGGTCTCGGGCGCAAGCACCCGTGGAGAGGCCACACTCTCAATGAGCAAGCTGGGGCAAACGCCGTTTCAGGCGAACTCACAGGACGAGGTACAGCGTGGAAGAAAAGCACCTGGAACGAGGAGCGAACAGACTCAGCTTCCAGACCCCTTGTCTCTTACTTCTTGCTTTGTGACCCTGGGTAAGTCATTCACCCTGATGACTCCCTTTTCTGTAGGAGGACGAGACTGGATGCTTTCCAGGGTCCATTCCCAGCACGTACAGAAGTAAACCCCCTGAGGGCGAGGACTGCGTCTGTCCTGGTCATCGTGGGTGGCACACTGCGCTCTGCAGACCCACTGTGGTCCCTTTGCATGCACGTTCGTGTGGTCGGGGGAGAAAGCGTAAGAGCCTTTTGTGGGAGCTTTCTTTCCCTTTCTTATTTTTCATTCTTTTGGGTTTTCTCTTTTGTTGTTGTTTTCTCTTGGCAGGATGTACCCAATGACTGTATTTTTTAAAAAGCGGGGGCGGGGGGGAAGTACCACGGTGCTTGGCACATAGCAGGTATTCAATAACTATTTGTTGAATGGATAAAATGGAAGATAAGGTAAAAGCCAATCAGTGTGTTAGACTCTTAAAATGGAAAAATGAGCCCAGTCAATGAAATTCATCAAAGAGGAAGAAACAAAAGCCTGGTGAGGAGGGAAAATGTGTTTGTGGTCACCCCAGCTAAGTCGGAGTGGAGCTGGGACTCAAGCCCCGACCCCGTGGGAGCTGATAGAGGACAGACTAGCCGGAAGGGAAGGAGCCACATCTCTGCATACTGAAGAGGAAAACATCAGCGCAGAGAATGTTCTGACTCGCAGGGTCTGGCAGCAGAACAAGCTGTAACAACAAGAGTGCACGGTATTGGGTTGAAGTCCCAGTGGTGCCACTTAATGGTGTGACTTTAGGCTAAGCCACCCAGTCTCTGAGTCCGTTTCCTTCTCTAAAAAGCAGGGATAATAATAGCATCTATTTTAGAGAATATTTATCAAAATTAAAATAAGTTAGCCCTGGCTGGTGTGGCTCAGTGTGTTGGGTGTTGAGCTGCAGAGTGAAAGGTCGCCGGTTCGAATCCTGATCAAGGCACGTGCCTGGGCTGCGGGCCTGGTCCCCAGTTGGGGGTGTGTGAGAGGCAACGGATCAATGCTTCTCTCCCTCTCTTTCTCCCTTGTTTCCCCTCTCTCTAAGTAAATAAACAAAATCTTAAAAAAAATTAAATCAAGTTAGCTGTGGAATGTGGGGGAAATATTTTGCAAGCCGTAGAATATCATATACATTGCTAATCTGTTTGGCCAGGATCCCTCCTGAGTAATTTCTCCCTCACCAGCAGATCAACATGGATTGTTAATGGTGGCTTTCTTTTCAGCCAGCCAAGTTGTTACTTTGAAATACAAATGGAAGGGACCTAGAATGGTGGGTGAGTTTTGCGGAGTACGGCAGGAGAAAGGAGTGAGCAGCTATAGTCGAGGTGAGGGTACCACAGGGGTTGGTCCTGAGTGGTCAAGAGCAGACGGCACTAAGGCAGACAACACCACAGAGAAGGCTGGCCCAGGAGCCAGAAACCAGGTGCCAGGCTCTGTGACTGGGGGGAACTGTGAGCCCCCTGGTTGGTCTCATCTGTTAAGGACAGATAACACCACCCCTGCTCGCTTGGAGGTTATAGTGATGTCACGTGAACTAGTGGATGAGAAGACTTTTGAAGACTTATCCGTCACCATCTCTGGAAACGGGGGATTATCATTCCTTCAGAAGAGCATGAGCATGGGTGAAGGGATAGGAGGCACGGGGATAATAAGCCTTGCCCACTGTTATGGATGGAATTGTGTCCACCCCCTTCACCCCTACCCTCAATTCTGTGATAAAGCCCTAACCCCCAATGTGATCCTATTTGGAGATAATGGCCTTTAAAGAGGTCATTAAGCTTAAATGAGGTGAGTAGGGTCAGGCCCTAACCCAATAGGACTGGTGTCCTTACGAGATGAGGGAGAGACACCAGAGATGTCTGACTTGCGAGAAGGCCATGGGAGGGCACAGCGAGAAGGCAGCCATCTGCAAGCCAAGGAGAGAGGCCTCAGGAGAGCCCAAACCTGCCGACACTCTGATCTCAGATGTCCAGCCTCCGAAACTGGGAGAAACAGGTTTCTCTTAGTTAACCCCCCAGTCTGTGGCATTTTGCTGCGGCAGCCCTCGCAAACAGGCACACCTACCTGACAGTTCTGCTTCCTTTACTCTCTCCCCAGAACAGATTCTCCCTTCACACTGAAGGCTCATGCACAGAAATGGTTGCTTGAGGCATCCTGGCCAGCCGGCACAGTGTGGGGAGGCGGTGTGGTCAGGACCGGGTGTTAGGCACTTGCTGACCTAATTGTGAGTGGGTGGACAGTTCACTGAACTGGTGAGTGAGTGGACACCAGCTGGCTGTGCTTAGAGACCAAGTTTGCCTTCTTTTGCCTATATACATACCAAGATTCTGAGGCTCAGCAGAATAATAATAATAATAAACATTTACAGAGTTTCTAGTCCAAGGGATGAATGTTGGCCTGTGATTCAAGTTCAACTTTCCTCTTTGTTATGTGCTGAGGAGTTTGAATAATGATACCTTAGAAATAGGGGACATTGCTGACATCTTCATTGGGAGTTCCAAAAGTGATTGTGTGGGCTTCTTTTGGGGGTGAATTCATTCAGAATTAAAAAGACAAATCTGACAACTCTGCATTATTCCTTACACATTAACATCATAGCTTTAGTCAGTCAACAAACTTTCTTGAGTATCTACTACATGCCAACTTTTATTATAAATCATAGAGCTATAGTAAGAATAAAATAGACATAGTTCCTATATTTACAGAGCTCACAATAGAGTGGGGGAATATAGGCAAGAGCCTGAGGATAAAAATAAAGCTCTGGCCTGGCAATTGAAAATCCGGTTTGATCTGAGCCCAGTCAACCTCTCCAGTTACCCTCTGAACTCCTACTCAAATGCTTCATTCCAACTAAATCATTGCAGTCAAAGCTTTCCAACTTCTGTATTTTCACACTTCATTCTCTCCCCAGAATGTTTTCTACACCTCCCTTAAATCCTACCCACCCAGCAAGGCGTGATGGGCAGCCTCTGAGATGGCCCCCAATGATCTCTGCCTCTTGGTACTCACACCCTTACGTGTGGGTTGAACCCAGTGACTTGCGTCTAAAGAAAACAAACAGCAAGAGTGATGGGCTATCACTTCTGAGACCAGGTTACAGCAGGACTGCGACTTCCATCTCGGTCACTCTTGCTCTCTCATACATCTTTCACGCTATGGGGAGCCAACGCCAGTGCTGAAGCAGCCCGTGGACAGGCCTGTGTCACATTGGACTGCAGCCTGTCAGCAACCACCCTGGGGGACCTGGAATTGGATTCCCCTCTCCTCCGCGTTGAGCCTGCCGGCTGGGGTCTTGACTGCAGCCTCGGGAGAGACCTTGAGCCAGAGGGGCTCAGCTTAGCTGCACCTGGCTTCTTAACACGCAGAAAATGTGAGATGACAAATGTTTATGGATTTAAACCACTAATTTTTTTAATTTATTTTTTTGAATCCTCACTCAAGGATACATTTGTTGATTTTAGAGAGAGAGAGAGAGAAGGAGAGAGAGCGACAGAAACATGTAAGAGAGAAACATCAATCGATTGCCTCCTGCATACTCCCCAACCGGGGACTGACCTGGGACAGAACCCACAACTTAGGTATGTGCCCTGACAGGGAATCAAACCCATGACCTTCTGGTGCTCAGGATGGTGCTCCAACTGACTGAGCCACGCCGACCAGGGCTAAATCACTAACGTTTGAGGGAATTTATTACACAGCAATGGACAACTAATACCCCAAGTGGGATAATTTGTTATAGCAGCAGATAGCCAACGCAAAAGACCTGGTTCAGCTCCCCTGAGTTTTCTCTTACCTGGCCTGGCCCAGAGCTACTTCTGCCTCCTTTGACCTTGATGTAGACCTATCCTTCTCACTGGTCATTTTACACTTCGACAGCATTAGTTACCTCTACCCTCTGTGTTTCTGGTCCTTGCCAAGTAATCCCAGACCAGCAGCCGCTTCCATGTCCTGTGCTCCTGTTCGGGCAAGTATTTGGCGAAGCAGAGAAAGAGGTTTGGAGAAGGTAGGATTTTGTGTCGGAAGGGGCTTTCAGTCCACGTTTGGTGGCTGAGAGAAGTGTATGTTGGAACAGGGAACACAGCTGAGGACGAGCTGCCTTCTGGTCTTTATCAAAGCAAGGTACAAGTGGTCAAGACTAAGGGCCAGTTCTTCTGAATTCCTTCTGGCGATTTCCTTCTTATTGTGAGGAGCTTAGCCTTTTGTTGATAGCCGTGAGAGGCCACAGAGAAAGGGCAGCTGGGGGCACCGGGGTCACTGCAGAGGAGGGAAGCCAATTGTTTTCTCAGGGCCCCTCTCACATTTATTCCTTTCAGGGCCTCTGTAGCAGGACTGTGCTGAAGCCACTTCCTACACGTAGCACCATTTATTGAAAACACACACCACATACACAAAAAACCAAACGCAAAGGAAAGGGGGGAGGGAAGGGGTGCTGAAGACCAGAGTCACTAAAAGTTCAGGCTAAGAATAGACAAGGAACTCTGAGAGCCGAAATCGGCTCTGTGACCTCCCGCAGGGTCCTGGCAGCCAGTCCAGCCCCGCCTTGCGTTTTCTCCGTCTCTTTGGCAAGAGCACCAGCTTGGGAGTCGGAGACCCGGGTTCTAGGCCGGGCTCTGCCAGTGCCTTCTTTTGTGACCTGAGTGAGTCCCTCCCCTCTCTACACCTGTGTTGTCTGTCTGTGAAATGAGAGGGTTGGACAAGACTCCAAGACGGTCCAACTCCGACGGTGAGGGAGCACAAGGGAAAACAGAAAGAGCACAGACTGGCTTGGGGACCAGGAGACCTGGCTTCTGGTCTCAGCATCTTCACTAAGAAGCCAAACCTCTTCGGGCCTCTGCTTCCTCTTGTGTAAAACGAAGTGATATATCCATTCATCCACTGCTTCAAAAAAATATTTCTTGAATACCTACTATGTGCCCATCTTGATGCTGGAGACAGGATGATGAGGCAATAGATGCAGCCTATGTTCTCAAGGAGTTTCCAGTCTACTGGGGGTGGAGGGAAGGGGGAGAAGGTGAATTGTCATCAGTCACATAGATGCGGGGGGAGGGGTCATTAATGCCAAGAAAAGCACGACAAAGAAAGGATCATAGTCCTTGGTGACTGAGCAATAGTCACAACTTCCATCAATTTTAGCGTCCTGTGCTCCAGTAGGCATCCCTCTCTGCGAGGCACAGAGAACCCCTTGGAAGCATGCACATCTCATACCACAGTCTTTTTTCAGCTCAATTGACCCAGTCAACCAACAGCCATCTACTGGGTCCCTGCTACAAGAAATCAACCACCCAATTCCTGTCTTCCTGGAGCTTACACTAGTGGGCAGAATGGACTTACAAATTGACAGAGCTGTAAAGTGTCTCACACCATTCTTTGATGGCCAATTATGTACTTTAAATAATGTTTGTAAGAGTTAAGAATCAAGTGGGGGTTTGGATGTGCTAGAGCAATCAGAGACATTGTCTTAGAAGTAGGAATTGAGACAGGAGCTGAAGGTTTGCTGCGTAGTTTCGGATAAGCAGAAATTACGATATCAGGGTGCGATGGCCCCCTTCTTTACTCTCTGGAATTCCCAGAGAGATCTCAGGTGGGAGGCTCCTAAATCCCTCTTGGGCCAGAGGGAGTCAAGCCCCACTTTCATCAAGAGGCGAAACCTCTTCTGTGGCCAACTCTGAACACTGCCCTTTGGATTGGGAGGCCCGCTTCTCCTGGACTTCCTGACTTGGGGTGGCCACCTCCCCTCTGTGAGTCTGTCATCTCATTTGTAAAATGAAGGGCTTGGATGGTACCCAACATCCCTTATGGCACCCGGAAAGATGACTAAAATCTGAAACTTTTAAGGAATTTGTATTGTTCTATAATAAAACTTATGGTTACTGCCATGGAGTGTGAGCTGTGGGATCTCAGACAAGTTACTTAGTTTTCTCAACCTGATTTACTTTCTTTTTTGGTTTCAAAATAAAAAAATAATACATGTACATGATTTTCACAGTCAAGTATTACAAAAGACTGTACTATAATGGTTGTGGAATTACTGTTTGGGAGATGAAGAAGTTTGGAAATAGATGGTAGTGATGGTTGTGCAACACTGAGAATGTAATTAATGCCACTGAATTCTATGCTTAAAAATGGTTAAAATGGCCCTGGCCTGTGTGGCTCTGTTGGTTGGAGTGTTGACTCTTGTAGACCAAAAGGTTGGGTGTTTAATTCCTGGTTAGGGCACATACCAAGGTTGCAAGTTTGATCCCTGGTTGGGGTACATATGGGAGGCAACCAATCAATGTTTTTCTCTCGTATCAATGTCTCTCTCTCTCTCACACACAAACACACTCTCTCTCTTTCTAAAATCAATAAACGTATTTTTAAAAATTTTAATGGTTAAAATGATAAATCTTATGTTATATATATTTTATCACAATTTTAAAAAACACCGTAGTAAAGGACAAACCTGAATGGTATACTTTAAATGAGAAAACCATATGTTCTGTGAATTGCATCTCAATAAATTGCTGAAAAAAAAAACTTAAAAAAAAAAAAAAGAGTATGCCATAAAGAGTATATATTCTCTATCCCAATTCCTCTTCCCGGAGGCAACTATTTGTTTCTCATCTCTCCTTCTAGAAACAACCCAGGCATAAACTAGTGTATTTTAAGATGTGTCATGTGTTTTTCTTTGAATGCAAACACAGGAGGTGCTATTCCGTGTGGGGCCGCTTTATCTCACGTAATAACACACCGCATGCAGCTGCATGCCCGCACGTGCCGGCCCCCGCCATTGTTTTCTGCGCCTGCGCAGAACTCCGCTGTGGGACCCCCATCACGGCTTTTTTAGTGAGTTCACTCACTGATGAACATCTCGGTTGTTTCTAGTCTTTTGGCAGACAGTGTTGCAGTAAACACCCTCGCACTTATGGCTTTAGGCACATGCATGAACGTACCATCTATAGGATAAACTCCTAGTTCTGGTATTGCAGGATCGAAAGGTTAATGCATATTAAATATTAACATTGCTAAATTGACTTCTCTACCATCTATCCCAATTTATACTCCTACTGAGAATTCATTCATTCATTCATTCTTTTTTTTTTTCATTTAACCAGTATTTGAATGCCTACCATATGCCAGGCAGTATTCTAGGCCCCAAGAACTAAGCAAATAAACAGCAAAAAAATAGCAACAAAAAGACGAAATCCCTTCACTAATGGAACTTACAGTCTGGTCGGGGGAGAGGGCAAACAAAAAAGTAAATATGTAGTATTTATTTAGCTATGACTAAAATAAAGCAGAGAAAGGAATGGTGGTCAGGGGCGGGGCTTGGTGATTTAAATAGGGTGTGTGGGATATCAGAATTCTAAGCTTCAGTGTCCTTATCTATGAAATAGGATAATAACAGTACTTACCTCATAGGACTACTGAAAGAATTCAGTGAAATTATGTCTGGTACATAGTGGCGAACACTTCGTAAATGACCGCTATTATTACTATATACCACCTTGCAGCTAAGAAAACTGTGGCCTAGGGAGAAACAATTTGCTGAAGGTCCCAAGGAAAATTGGTGGTTGGGAAGAACCAGAACCCAGGCCTCTTGACCCTCCGTGCAGAATACTTCCAAATATGCCAAGGGACCAAAACCACTGAGAAGCCACCCTCCCAGGGCTGTTCATGGGCAACATGGTTTTAAATGGAAGAGCCCTCACCAAGAATGTGATTTTCAGTATCAGCAAGAGGGGAGGGAAGATGTGGGAGTACATGAGGTTCTGCAAGGGGGAGCAGGCCAACCTCTCTGCAGCTTGAGGTTGCGCCTGCTGGGGTTTACTCACAAGACATTCAGATCCAGGATGCTGCTCTCGGCCAAAGGCAACAAGCTTTCTGGCGGCTGTGGGCCCATCTGCTCTGATGAGACTCTCCCAAACCCTGATCTCCCATCAGTTTCATTCCAAGGAATCTCCCAGAGAAAAGATAAGCAGCAGTTAAATCACAGCTGTAGAAATAATCAGTTCTAGAGGGGCTCTTATATCTGTTTGGCTCACTGAGATTCTCAAATAAGCCGAGGTTGTGGTGGTAGTAGCCCCTCAACTCTCTCTGTGTCCTCTCCTCGCCCTGTGGCCCCTTCTCTCTCTGTCCACGACCAGGTGCGCACTGCTTCCCTGGGCCTTCTGCCTCCACAGAGTCTTCTCCCTGCCTGGGTTGTAACCTCCCTGCAGCCCTAGCCTCTTGTCACTGATAGTCTCATTCCATCCACTCATTCTAATCCTTCCTTTAAAAGAAGATGCTCACTAGTTTGCCAGAGCAGGGAGCAGGATTCAGAGAACCTGGCATTCTGGGATTGACCTCTGTTCATGAGTGCTTGAGAGAACTTGGGCAACCCTTTCTGGGCCTCCGCTTCTTTACCCACAAAAATGCTGTGTATCATCTTGCATTTCAAGTGTCATGGAACAAATTATTCTGCAGAGGGCGGGGACCTCATTGATCTACCTAAAGACAGAAGAGTACAAGAGGAGGAGTGAGGCCAAGGGCAGAAATGTGCAGCGTGGAGATGCCAGAACCACTAAACTGCTATTAGAATATTAGAAGGTGTGCTATGATGTATCTCGTTCTGGGCTCAGCCCTAAGGGAGTTTGCGCCCGCACAAGAGGCCCGGGTTCTGAAGTCTGTTCCTGTGATGCACGCCATGTGAGCTGTATCCCATAAAAGACTCCAATGCGGGGGAAACTCCGGACCAGCTTTGGACCCTCCCGTGTCTGCTCCTGAAAGGGAACAAGCGGTGACAAGAGCTCCGGCCCAGATCACCAAGGGTTAGTTGAGCATCACGGGGTCGGGCCGGCTGCAAGTCTCCCTGTAAGGCTGAAAACGGGGAAAGTGAGGTCAAGAGAAGGGATCTTGAATTCGAGTTTGGAAAAGTGACTCATGAAGATTTCAAACTATGTTAGAACTATAAGCAAATGGTATGTGCGGGTGTTTCCACTTTTGTTGAAACTGTGGCCAGGTACACTAGCAGACGGAGGAGCTTCTGCTGGGGTAGTCTGAGAAAACTTAAAAATGGTACTGAGAGTCACGGTTGCGTGCCGCCCTCATGGTGGCGTCCATAACCTTAACTTTCCCCACAGAGAAAGGCATGGGGGTGGGGACTTGATATTCTGAATTCTGAAATAACCTCTGATGGCCGCTATATCACTGCTCCTGCCTGGAAAAACAGTCCAGACCCCTGGCTTTTCTTCTTTGCTGTCCCACGGCTGGGTCGACAACAAACTCAGGCTTCAGTCCCACAGCATCATTGGTACAGAAGCACGTGCAGACACAGGAATTGGTCTGGTAATTTTTTTCTAATTTTTTTTATCGACCAATTTGAGAGAGATATCAATTTGTTGTTCCACTTATTGATGCATTCATTGGCTGATTTTTGTATGTGCTTGACTGGGGATCGAACCTACAACCTTGACATAAACGGGACAACGCTCCAACCAACTGAGCTACCAAGCCAGGGACTGGGTGGGTGAATTGGTGAAGCCTGCTCAGACCCTCTCCCTGCTGGGACACAGACAGATACGGTCAGACCTCCAGAGTCAGTGGCGCATCCTAGCAGAGGAACACTGAAGGGGGAGGTACTGTTGCGGCGGGGCCTGCAGTGACTTTCCACTGAGCTGTGGGAAAATCTGGCAGTTGACTGTAGCTGAATCATAACCCAGAGGTCCTGACCACTCAGATCTTTGAAAATTCCTTTCATTCCTTTCCCAAAAGGGGAACCTGGCAAACTCCAATTGCTTGATTCCATTTACCTCTGTTGCAGTTACAGGTAGGCGCAGCATGGTGCGCCTTCAGCAGCGGCGGAGGGTATCAGAATAACAGTACCCACATCGATAATCGCTATCGCGTACATTCATCCAGTACTTACTGTTGTCAGGCACTTTTTATAAAAGGGCTTTCTTCCATGAGTCTCCCTAACCAGCCAGTGGAGTTTTGCTATTAGGATCCCTAGTTCACAGATGAGAAAACTGAGGCCCAGAGAGGCTAACAACTTGCCCACAGGCACACGGCCTGGATGTGAGGTGCTGAGAATTCACGTAGGCATTCGTTCCACTTCCGGAGTCTGTGCTGCTGACTATTGCGTTGCCGCGATTCAAACGCCAGCGCGGATATTCTGAGCTCAAAGGCACTTCAGATATCACAGTTCAACCCCCAGATTTTGCAGCTGAGAAAACAGACCTAGTGAGCTAATGGGAACTGCCCAGCGACTGAACCAGAGTTTGGAGCTGTTCTCCTCACGCCAGGGCTCCAGGCTCTCTGCTGCAGCAGAAGGCCTCGGGCTCTCCACATCGTCTTGAGAATCTGGAATTCTTTGATACTTTATCCTTTATTCCTTAGACATGGAACTTAAATTTATGTAAACATAAAAGTTTTGTATAGTTTTTCTGCACTATACTGATCTCCCCGTTCCTCCTACTCCATTGTAAGGTCGTTTCTTTGTTTTGTTTTGTTTTGTTTTGTTCTGTTCTGTTCTGTTCTGTTTTGTTTTTAAACCTGGCTCCTTTATGACTTCTCCCTTTTTTTAAATCCCAAGAAAGTGAAAGCAGTTTCAGATAAGATTGAAAAAATTAAAAATCTTTTAACCAATTTTTCCTGTCTTTTTCCCAAACACTGCTATTCAGCTAGGAGTTCTAATTGCAATCGTTCAAGTAGGGTTTTTGATCTCACAGCACCCCCCTCCGCCTCTCCATCTTAGGAGAGGACCGACTGAGGCTCAGTGTGTCCATCGGCTCCTGTGTGTTCACCTTCAGGCCTTCCTCTCCACAGGCTGTTCCTCAAACCCTGTCTTCTGTCGTGAAGAGAGTGTCCTTATTTCTCCCCAAGGAGTCTCTACACAGTCAGCGACCTTGGTCCCATTCCTTCCCACCCTCTTCTACATCTAAACCAACAGGTATAGGGAAAAGCATGGAAACAGTAACATGTGGCAGAGAGAGTCTGACCTTTGTAGGTAAAGAGATCTTCACTCCTCTGGTCAAGTTTGTTCACCATGCTGAGTCAAGTGCATAGGGTACCCCGCTTCCAGCTGGTGATGAGAATGGAAGGAAGGATTGTGTAGGGCATCAGGACATCACCTAGTGCAAAGCAGACACTGCCTTCTCTCTTCCGGCTTCTCCCTCTTTTCACAAAAGTGTTCAAAGAGCTTCATTTTTAAAAACTGATTGACATGAGAGAGAAACATTGCTTTGTTGTTCTATCTATTTATGCATTCATAGGTTGTTTCTCGTATGTGCCTGACTGAGGCTCGAACCCACAACCTTGGCGTATTGTGACCACGTTCTAACCAACTGAGCTAGCCCACCATAACCAAAAGAGCTTCATTTTTTAAAGAAGCCCTATCCTATCCTCAAACAATGAGCTATTCTTTATCTTTCCTGTCATTCCAAGCTTGTTCAAAGTTATATTCGCTATTAGCTCTCCTTTTCCCAATTTAATTCACTTTGGCCACTATATATTGGTTCCCTCCGGGGACCAGCTTAGCCCATTTCAGCACGCTCCTGAACTCTGAGTTCAATACACACTTGTGAATTGACCCCAATGCAGCATTAACTGCTGCCCGGCACTCGGACCTCGGGCGGCCTGCTCACTTTTGCATCTCCTCTAATTTCTCTGAACATTTCTGTCTCAGTGGCTTTCTGCCTCTCATCTTTCTGCATCCTGTCTCTGGGTGACCTTTCACTCTCAGGGACTCGCCCACCACTGTTTGCTAGGATTTTAAACTCTTGCTCTCCCTAGTCCAAATTCCAGTCTTTAGGCCCCATCTGTTCACAGGGATCTCTCTGGAGGTTCCATGCGCATCTAAGCCTCCTTGTGCTAAGCACTACCAGTACAGATAAATAAGAAGGTTCCTGCTTTCAAAGATCTCAAGAAGACAGGTATGCACACGATCCCCTCATAAACAATAAATCGATGTGTTAAGTATTGTAACCAAAATACACACAGGTGAAAATGTTACTTTAGGAAAATTAATATAACAGTATTAATCCGAAAAGGCTCCATGGAAGACAAAAGCACTGAAATCAGAACAATTAGCTGCCTGGATAATACAGTGATCTAGGCAAGATCCAGTGAGGAAGGTGGTGATGCTGGATGCAGTTAAGACCAGAAAGGTGTTGGAATGCAAGACATTTCTAAAGCGGCAATTTTTTTGCTCTGACTCATTTTATTTATTTTTAATATATTTTATTGATCATGCTATTACAGTTGTCCCATTTCTCCCCCATCATTCCCCTCCACCCTGCACACCCCCTCCCACCCACATTCCCCCCCTTTAGTTCATGTCCATGTGTCATAAGTTCCTTAGCTTCTACATTTCCCACACTATTCTTGCCCTCCCCCTGTCTATTTTCTACCCACCGTCTATGCTACTTATTCTGTACCTTTTCCCCTTCTCTCCTCCTCCCACACCACTGTTGCTAACCCTCCATGTGATCTCCATGTCTGTGGTTCTGTTCCTGTTCTAGTTGTTGGCTTAGTTTGCTTTTGTTTTAGGTGTGGTTGTTAATAGCTGTGAGTTTGCTGTTTTTTTACTGTCATATTTTTTATCTTCTTTTTCTTAGATAAGTCCCTTTACCATTTCATGTAATAAGGGCTTGGTGATGATGAACTCCTTGAACTTGACCTTATCTGAGAAGCACTTTATCTTCCCATCCAATCTAAATGACAGCTTTGCTGGATAGAGCAATTTTGGATGTAGGTCCCTGCTTTTCAAGATTTCAAATATTTCTTTCCAGCCCCTTCTTGCCTGTAAGGTCTCTTTTGAGAAATCAGCTGACAGTCTGATGGGAACTCCTTTGAGGGTGACTGTCCCCTTATCCCTTGCTGCTTCTAGAATTCTCTCCATTTGAATCTTGGCTAATGTAATTATGATGTGCCTTGGTGTGTTCCTCCTTGGGTTCAACTTCTTTGGGACTCTCTGAGCTTCCTGGACTTCCTGGAAGTCTATTTCTTTTGCCAGATTGGGGAAGTTCTCCTTTATTATTTGTTCAAATAAGTTTTCCACTTGTTGCTCTTCCTCTTCCCCTTCTAGTACCCCTATAATTCAGACGTTGGGACGTTTAGAGATGTCCTGAAGGTTCCTAAGCCTCTCCTCTTTTTTCTCAATTCTTGTTTCTTCTTTCTTTTCTGATTGGATATTTGTTTCTTCCTTCTAGTCCACTCCATTGATTTGAGTCCCAGTTTTCCTCCCATCACTATTGGTTTCCTGTGCATTTTCCTTCATTTCACTTATTGTAGCCTTCATTTGTTCATCTAATTTGCGACCAAAATCAACCAATTCTGTGAGCATCCTGATGACCAGTGCTTTGAACTGTGCATCTGATAGGTTGTCTGTCTCTTGTTGCTTAGATGAATTGGCTCTGGGGCTTTGATCTGTTCTCCCATTTGAGCCATTTTTTTTGTTTGTTTGTTTTTGGGGGAGGTCTGGTTTCACCTGTTACGTAGTGAGGAGTGGAGTCTTAGGTGTTCCCCAGGGCAGGGCAGGCCGGTCTCTGGGTTATGATGCTGCATGTGGGGGTGGGGTCCGAGAAGGAACAATGGCTCTTGCTTCCCTCTCTTTCAGATTCCAGTCCCTTCCGCTGCTTCCCCTTCGCCTGGATTATCTGCGTGCAAATGTGGGACTGCCTGGTCAGCCAGCCACCTTGCACGGCCTCACTGGGTCTGCACCGTTGTCACCCTGTGCCCGGGGTCTGCTAGCCACCGCCTGTACACCTGGGATCTGCCAGCTGCCGCCTATGTGCCCAGGTCTGCCAACCTCCACTTTTTCCTGCCATGACTCCGCCCCTCTTACCGGTCTGGATGAATGATTGTCAGACTTCCATACAGTTCGATTTTTCTATCAGTTCTGGTTGTTTTTTTGTTTCTAGATCTTTGTTGTCCCTAATTTTGGTTGTACAAGGAGGCACAGTGTATCCACCTATGCCTCCATCTTGGCCGGAAGACTCTAAAGCAGCAATTTAATTTCAGAAAAAGAATCAGACAAGCTTTTTAAGTCTGGGAAACTTAATAAAGGATATTAACAAGAGGAAGATATATTCATCTGAAGATATATACTGAGTTAAGGACAAAGTGGGACTGCCCTGTTCTGGGAGAATGTCACAGGCCTTAACATAGTAAGATTTAGAAATGAGACATTTTAAATTGTTAGTAGCCAGGCTTGCATTGTTTATAAAAATTTTTTAAATATTTTAATTAGCTCTGTGGCAGCAATACGGTCTCTACACATTCCCTGTGGTCTTATTTGCTCCTCCTGGTCAGCTCATCTCTGCTAACAATTCTGTTCTGCATCATCATTTCCACAGGAATGAGGTGTGATTATAACGTAACAAAGCCAAAGTTTAAACATACAAGAACTTATCGAACCAAAGCTGACTCCAAAAATGCTGCTTTTGCTCAACACTTTTCAGGAACTTCTCTGCTGGGGTTGCTTGCAGAGTTGATCTGTAATCCAAACTTCATCGTCACACTTCGTTAACATCTCCAGTCTGATCACCCATTAACTCAACTCTCAGTGAACTTTCCCTGTTCTTTTCAAAACTAAAATCTACCCCCCCCCCAAAAAAAACACAAACCATTAGGTTTCTTGGGCACCATCACTAAGATCATTGCAGAGGTTGTGCCACAGGCTTGTAGGCATCTTAGAGGGAAACTTTCCAAATACTCGGGAGTGGCAACATCCCTGTGGGGGGTGGGGCACTCCTGCCCAGAGCAGGCATCACACCAGTTGTTGCACAGCCCTGCTTTCCGTTTAACCCCCGAAGCAGCTTTGCAAGCAAGTACTGTACTCTCGTTTATGCTAAAGAACAGTAGAAGGACATCCAGAAAAGGTAAGTACCTTGCTCAGGGTTGTAAAACTAAGATACAGTAAGCTGAGATTTTTTTAACTTACAATTTAACTACTGTGCCATGCTGCTTCTGATAAAATAAGAACACTGCTCCCCACTGGATGAGAAAGTTATTAAACACGGTCATTACTATATAATCCTATTCCACATGGCCATAACTTTAATACTCTTTAAATGTCACTTGTTTCTTCACCACTTCCTATATTGATTAATTCAGGAAAATGTTGAGGGAAAGATGAAAAACCAGCCATGAAAATTTGTCATAGATTTTGAATTAAGGTGATCTTATAGAAATATAGAATCTTAGAAGTAAAAATGTCTTTAAATCATCAGGCCGGACTCCCTTTGATTATAATGTTATAATATGGCTTAAGCATGTTATACACCAGGTCAACAAGCAAATAGTAGTTCCTTCTCCTTACGTAAGGGGCTCAACTGAAGGCTGTTGTGTATTTACCATCAGGAGCTTTATTAATCACTCAGGGTTAAAATACAGACAGTAAGTTTTACTTATTCCTCCTTTAAATGCTACTCATTCACCACTGGAACACCATACATATTTATATATAGCAGACATTTTTACTACCTTAAACTGGGTTGGAAGCCTGCCGCCTTGAATTATTTAAGGAAAAACATTTCCACTCATCCTGCCGAACACGCGGATCGATGCTCACTTAGGTGATGTAATCATCTCGCCTCATTTTGTGAGGGCTACTCTCTGTCTTCAGGTGACTAAGCAGTCTGCAATCTTCCTTCCCTTAATTGGATAGTTTTCAGGCTTGCCTTATCCTTCCGGTCTTTACAACTCCGCAGGATCATTTTTCTCCTGTGAATGTGGCAAAGGGTTTCACGGCCGGAGCCACCCTTTAGCACACGTGTCTCTGGAACTCTCTGGGTATCTTCGTACATTGGTGCCGTGCAGCCCTCTACCCGCACCGGCGCTCCAGACAGACTGGTTTCTCTGCAGCGGCCGCCTTTTCCCGCGTGCTTGGACTGACCTTCCTGTGTGCTTCTCGCATCCTTCTCGTTCAGAAGCTTGTTCTACCACCTCTGGGCCTGGGTGGCATTTTTGGTAATGTTATCACCTAACTTTGTAAATACAGCTACTATTTATTAAGCACTAACCGTGTGCTGTGTCTGCAGCCTTATATATGTAATCCAAACCACTCAGCTTCCCCCCCCCACCCCTTCGCAACACACCTCCTCTCCCCTATAAAGTCTGTCACTGACAGGCCTAGCACAGTGCCTGACACGTAGCAGGTGCTCGAGAAATAGGAGCCATTATTGTTGTGATTACGAGAACAAGCACCGTATGACTGATTCGTGTGTTGACCCCAGTGCCTGGCACAGTATCTGGTACAACATGTCTTTATAAAGCTAAGCAATGAAGAGAACAGATATTAAATGGCTTTGCAAGGAAAGCTGTACAGCATGCCATGGACTACTGAAACTAACTCTTCAGAGTCTGCGCAGGAAAAGTACCCAGTTAACAGAGATTGGGGCTGGGAGCCCAGAAGCGTGGCTTGGAAGTCCAGCAGCACATGTGCTACCAGGTTCAGGATTTTATTTATTTAATTATTTATTTGAGAGAGGGGAGGGGAAGGAGAAAGAGAGGAAGGGAAACATCAATGTGTGGTTGCCTTTTGTACACCCTGCACTGGGGACCTGGCCTGCAACCCAGGCATGTGCCCTGACTGGGAATCGAACTGGCGACCCATTGGTTCACAAGCCGGCACTCAATCCACTGAGCCACACCAACCAGGGTAGGTAGGGAAGGTTTTGTTGGCTAGTAGCTACAGAGGCTGGTTTGGGAGCTGACCGTCTGTGGATTGCTCTGAGCAAAGGCCAATATTAGTCTGGTTCCCTAGGTGTCACTGGCATAGTCAGACCAACTCTCTTGATCAGGGAGAAACTTGGGATGGTAAGAAAGGCTCCAGATGATGAAGGGGATGTGATTCTTCACAGGGGATGTGATTCTATAGAACTGAAGCCTATACCTGCAGTGCCCACAGAGCTCCAAACATAAGGCTCTGGGGCCCTGAGACTTAGCAGTAGCAGCCCAGAAAATGGTCTTTGTTAGATCTGGGAATAGCCAGCAGGGCCCAGCAAAGACGGTGAGACTCAAAATCCAGATTCAAGCCTTTGGCAGTGCTAAGTTTAAAAGGGGCAGTGGCCCAGCTGGGTGGCTCAGTTGGTCGGAGCATCATCCCATATACCAAAGGGCTGAGGTTTCCATCCCTGACTGGGAGTCATATGGGAGGCAACCAGTTGATGTGTCTCTCTCCCATCAATGTTTCTCTCTCTCTCATTTCCTCTCCCTAAAATCAATAAACACATTCTTGGGTGAGTATTAAAAAATTAATTAAAAAAGGATGCAGTGCACCGGGATGCCGGAGAGAGACTTGGGTTTAAGGGAACAAAACATACCATCAGTTACTGAACTGGAGTGCAAGAAGGCTCAGTGCCTCCAACATGGCAGACTAGTTATTCGATGCGGGGCATTAACTCAGGCAGGGCCAGCAGCAAGGTTCAGTTCTGGTTCAGCAAGGACCGACTGAGATCCAGGACCAAGGGCAAGATTTGTCAGCGGTAAGGTGGTTGGTTGGGCAGAAAACCTGTACATTATGATGATACTGCAAGCCCTCCACGATGGATAATTAACATACTATACAGCCTCTCAGAACACAAAATCTGCTTTGCTTTAGTGTTAAGGATTTCGAGATGCCAGTATCTAGAAAGGGTAAGGTACAGAACACAAGGCTGTTTGGCCTGGCTGAAATATCTGATTCTTTTCATACACTGGTTTCACCCCGTTACAGCTGTGTACCTGCTTGATCTCTTAATCCCCATACAGTTATTTTTCTTCCCCTCACTGAGCCCCAGATACAACCATTTCCAAGTTGAAATCACTCTTTACAACAATAAGATAGTTGTTTCATGCTCTGATTCTGGGCTCAGAACTCCTGTCAGAATCTAAGTCCACACACACTAGCAATAAAAGTGGTCCATTTCCTTTAAAGCCAAACAAATACACTACTACTACTACTATTAATGATAGAAAGTCTTCCTATCACCTGGTTTTTCAGTAAGATCACACTACTTGATTTTCATTTCTTTATATACCAAACTCTGTCTTATATCGTTCCATGGTCTGTTTATAGTTCTTCGGACTTCCTATCCCTGTTTTTTTTGGTTCGTGTTAAAGCAGCTAAACTGGTTCAACTATCCATCCAATGACTGACTTCCTTCTCCAACACTCCCACCAAGTGGTCATTTGGACAGCGCTTGAATGCCCAGGTTGACTGAGAACTCACTGCCTGCAGAGGCAGCCTATTTCATCTTTGGATCGCCTGTTGGAAGCAAGTGTTTTGGGCTTAAGTGTACCTGAGTTTCGATCCATTGACTCTAGCCCCTCTCCTGAGGGCCATATGGAGCAAATACAGACCTCTTACAACACGGCCCCGTCGGCTGTCTTAATAAAGTGGCAGCATCCTTCCTGAGTTTGCATGCTTTGTTTTGCTGGATACGTATTCTCAATGCTTTCAACTATTTGTTGCTGTTATTAAATGTTCTCACCAACATAACCTTTTTTTGGACATATTAAAGATGATCTATATGGCTCATATGCAGCCCAGAGCTAGATAAATGTTAGTTCTCTGGTTGGCAGAGAACAGCGAGGCGGTCACTTCGCATGTGTTCTGGGCATCATGCTCCTCATAATGCCACCGAAGACTATGCCAGCTTTTTTGGCAGTCAGCTCACTGTAGACTCAAGCTGAGGTTGTACACAAGTAAACACCTCTGAATGCCACATGCATTGCTACTAACGTATGCAATTGTTTTACAGAGAGGAAAGGTTTATTTACCCCACTGATGCTTCATGAAATGTGGGTCCCAAAAATTCATCCTGGGATTTTGCATTCTGAATGAAACTTAACAAATAATCTATTTCCATATACTTGTTTCATCTTTAGGCTGCGTACAGCTGTGTACTCACTCAGTCTCTTAATCTCATAGTATTTTTTTTTTTTTTTTTAGTTTGCTAGCCAAATTATTAGACAAACTAGTCATGGGTCATGAACTAGATTTCAGCTTAGGTTAGTACCAACCAATGGTCATTAGTGCCAATTCAATACCAACAAGGATCTCCAAGTCGGAGTGTGGTGAGAAAGGAAACTTTATTTGGTGCAAACAACTCAATAACAATACAGCTTGGCTATGCAAACAGCATTGTTGTGGAATAGCTTCATAGTGCTACAGCGCAGTGCTGAAAACAGCAGGACCAATGGCCAGGTAGCCCTGGGGCTAGCCAGCTCTTTTGCTCTACTCCAGCTCAGCAAAGAAAGTCTTGGGGAGAAAATGCACTCCACAAGCCAGAGGAAAGCTGGCTTATATAGACAGAAGTCCCCGCCCTTGGTCTCTGGTTGGTCTGTCCTTATGTAAATAAGGATGCCAAATCCTCACAGTTTGATTGGTCCAAAGGCACTCCTTAATCAGAATAGAGCCACTCTGATTGGATAGAGGAAGCTGATTGGAATAGGACTCTAGGAAAACTTTATAAGGGCCAGCAGTTTAGCAGGCAGGTTAGCAGCACAGACACTTCTCCAGGAAGTGCAGTTTGGGTGAGAGGCCCCTATGCATAAATAACTGTTAGGCACTGTTTTGTTTTTTTTGTGTGTGTTTTTTGTTTGTTTTTGTTTTTTTCCAAATTTGAGCCCCATTAGCCGCTATGAGCCCTTGTTAGTAGGTGTCCTTTAATTTTTTTTTTCTTCTCAGGGTTCACACTAGCCAGCTTTGCTCCTTTTCATGGCTTCAGACTGCAGCCTTCTTCAAAATTACTCATCTTTCAAAGGTATGCTATGTGTCACCAGAAGAACCGGTGGAAAGAGTATAAAGGATTCAGTGCAAAGCATTGTTACCAGTGGAGAAATACCTCAAAGATTAAGTATCTAGTATGTTAAGAATGGTATATTTATGACTTCCTATGGGAATATTATATTGAAACACCTTTTCTCAATTAAAAATAACATCTTATAGAGATAACACTGTACAGATTTTTCTAAGATATTTTACCTTGGCTTATTTGGATCTTTCAAAGAAAGTGGAATGGATTTTATTATACTCATTTATAGATAAAGAAACTGAAACTAAGGAAGTTCATGACTTGTCTGTGGTTACCTGGCTAAAAAGGGGGAGAAACAGGGCTGAACCCCTCTTTCCCTGAACCCAAGTCCTTGGATTTCTAGCCCAGTGTGGTTCCCACTGAACCTGCGGCACCCCAGCACAGGCGTGGCCCAGTCCTGGCCTTAAGGCACTAGTATTCAAGGAGTGCTCTCAGTGTTAGGCAACATGCCCCACTTGTCCTTGCCATCCAGAAGTTTAAAAAGGGATCTCAATAAAAATAGTTATTATAACAGTTATTAAGAGATGTCAAACTCTAGCAATCATGAAATCATAGAACTTATGAGAATTAGCCCCATACCTTTAACTTTAGAGATTAGGAAGCTGTATCTGGTATAGCTAAAGCTGCAATGACCTAATAGCAAAACCAAGATTGAGACCTATTTATATACCGATTTAATGTTTTTTTTCCTGTTAAACTATATTATTTCTCAAAATACAAGTAGGCAGCTGTCTGTGACCTATAGCTAGGACATTTCTGAAAATGGGGTCTGATATGTATTACCTACAACTCAAGAATGTTGCGGCCAAGGATCTCACCAAACTCCTCATCCACGGGAACGCGGGCCTGGAGGCTCCGTTCAGGAGAGCGGGATGAACTAGGAGATTCTGAACCAGCAACTTCCCCGGAAACAGCGCTGTGCTCTGTGAAGTAGGCCCTGAGGGTACACTCCCTCCACCAGTATGTACCATTTTTGGAGTGACTCAAAGAATGGGACTAGCTGTGTCCAAAGGTGACCAGGACACAAAGACAGCTGACAGCCTTGTTGATAGGAAAGCGCTATGAAGCCCAGGTTGGCCTTTGTAAAAAGCAGGCTAAATAGCAACTACTGAGATAATGTAGGTAAAAAGGACCTGGTAAGTGACTATATAAACACCCGTAAGTGTTAATATGGTGTTCATTTGGTTCATCATCTATTGAGCACCACTTATAGGCAAATGCTGTATATTCAAAAATATATCATATCTCTATCCTCAAAACACTTAACAGATTCAATATCAAGGTCAGCACAGAAGTGGGACCTTAAGCAAGCCTGAAGGAGCCAGGAAAGTTTGTACTAAAGAGGAGACACTTGAATCGAACTGAAGGTTTGGGTGAGAGTTATGCAGGTGAGGGAGGAGCTGAGCAAAGACAGAGGCGTTACACGGGGTGCAGTGTGTGCGCAACGTGAAGCCAAGTGACGATGCTGGAGCCCGAAGTGTAAGGCAGGGGAGAATTACCGCGTGAGATGAGGCCAAGAGACCCTTGTGCCCCGACAACCTTATAGCGCCGCTGAAGAACAGACCACCCTGGGAACCAAGGCCAAGGGGAATCTGAAGCTGGGAGGCAAGCAGATTGTGAGTTGGTTGAAGGAATCTAGAATGTAATGAGAGCCTTTCCAAGGAACGTACAGTGTAAGCAGCAACAGGAATGTATAAGATGTATCAGATAGGTCATATTCCAAAAAAACAATGAGGCTATTGAACAAATGTTACCTACCTACAGAAGTGCCTTCTGTAGGGTCTTTGAGAGATCCCTACTAAAAGTTGATCAGTGCATTTTACTGCTGGTCAGCCAACACTAAGACGGATTATTGGGCTGCGGGGGGGAGAGTTATGAAAATTTACTGGGTGTAAAGACTTTGCAAGGATGAGCAGGGCTAGTCATGAGGGGAAAGCAAGGGACCCAAAGTAAAGACAAGGGACAAAAAGTTCACACTGTTGAAAAGGCGACAAAGAAACTTCATATACTGCCATTTTGGCTGGGCTGGCCCTGCTTCGCCATGGTATCCAGCTTGGGTTCATTATTCCCAGACTCTTCTGTGTGAGGCATTTAAGTTTATATAAGGATAAGGATAGTAGTAGTAGTAGTAGTAGTAGTAGTAGTAGTAGTAGTAGTAGTAAACCCTAGCAAAGCAAGAACGGTGACTTCCGGTTAACCCAGGGGATGGGTCTTTAGGAAGTGACTTACAAGTTGGGTCACCTCAGATCTTTCCCCCTTGACTATACTGGCTCTTGTATTTTCATTTCCAGTAACTGTCATGTTTAACTTGGAAGCATGACAAACACTAAGAACCTTTGCCCCATAGGTTACAGTATTACTGGGAGGATTACATGGGACAAAAAGAGGCAAAAGCTTTGCTGCGTTATGAAATGCTAAACGAGGGCATAAGCAGCCCCCCTGGCTCCTAGGACAACGGAAGCCAGATGGGATCTCTGAGTTATGGCCCCTGCAAACATTGCTGCCCGGCGATCATGACATTTTAGACCTTCCAGTGTTGATGAGCAGAGACCGCAGCACCTAAAATGTGTCCCCAAGCATTAAAATTAATGCACATGGTGAATTAAAAAGTAACACCTAAAACTACAGTAATACATTTTTTAACAAATGAGGTCTTTCTATAAAACCAGGCTCTATAATGAAATTCTTGTTACAAATAAGCATGTGAATAGAGGAATTTATATATGACTAGATTATTAGAATCCCATTTTATTAGAATTAGGAAAGACTTAGGTCATCTCTAAAGAGTGTCCTGCCAGCTTCCTCCTCTCCCCAGCCTTTCTTACAAGAGGAAAACAGGAATGGTAGAACCCAGACTAAACTGCAGATTTCCTGAATCATGGTTTAAAGCTCTTTTTTTAAAAAAAATTAAGTATTTCAAACCTAAAAAGGTAAAATAACAAACACCCAGATTTTTAAATGTTTATTTATTTATTTATTTATTTATTTATTTACTTTTGGAGAGAGGGGCAGGGAGAGAGAAAGAGAGGGAGAGAAACATCAATTTGTTGCCTTTCACACACCTCCAACTGGGGACCTGGCCCACAACCCAGGCACGTGCCCTGACTGCGAACCAAACTGGCGACCTTTTGCTTTGCAAGCCGGCACTCAGTCCACGGAGCCACACCAGCCAGGGCATCAATGTTAACATCATATGCTTAGAATCTCTTTTTAAAAACAAATTAAAATGTTCTGTGTCAGCCCATGATTCCCATTCCTCTATCCACTCCCCTTCTACGTTCCCCAGATAACCACCATATTAAAGCTGCGGTGTACCCCATCCTTCTGTTCATGTTTGTGAACACTTACCAGATAATTATATCTCCTGAACCACACCATGTTGCCACAGAAAGAGTGGTCTTCACAAAAAGGAAGAGTCTCTCACTCTAGTATGCTTACATTCAGTTAAAACGTTTGGGGTTTGGCTGGATATTTCAAGAAGAAACTAGGGTAGAGTTTAAAATTTTTTTAAATGATTGCCACAGAAGGATCTAGTGAAGTGTCTTATTATTTAAGGTGAACAATAAATTGGGCAAATATAACAATTTTAATACAACTTTTTAAATCCTTCTCAAGTTGGTGTTTCCTACTTGTGAAACCCTGGTTTATAATGGCCTCGTGTGAATGGCCTGTCACCGAGCAACAGGGGAAGATGAATTAAGCAATTTAACTAGTAATAATGGTTTCTACTTCTGCTTCAAGGTACCGCTCAAATGTCACCACCTTAATGAATCTGTCTTTGATCCCCTCAGAATGAATTCCTTCAACAATCATTTATTGAGTGCCAAAGCCCTAGAGGTATAAAAGTAGATCAGACCCAGTTCCTGCCCGGAGCTCAGAAATAATACACAGTGGAGTTAGATAAATGCTCTGAGATACCCATAAAGGGTTAGGGGAATTGCTCCAGCCTCTCCTGGAGCAATTGGTGCAGACTTGCCAGAGGAGGAGATATTTGACCTGCATCTTGAGGACGAATAGGAATTCACAGAACAGAAGATAGAAGGTCGTTCCAAGTAGGGACACACTGAATGAGAGGGTACAAAGGATGGTAAGATAATAGCTTTAGAAAGACAGCCAAGGATAGACATCAAGGGGTAAGTTAAAAGACTGGTAATAATTCAAGCAAAAGATGACATCATTTCAGGCATGAGGTGGGAGGGGGCAGGATTCTAACAAAATTCAGGAGATAAATTTAGCAGAACCTGATGCTCGCCTGTACGATGGAAAGAAAGAACATAAGAGGGGTTGCAATGACTTCCAAAGGCGTGGCAGGTGAGCGGGCAGTGAGGCCATTAACTAAAACAGAAAATACCATACAGAAGATAAGAACACTTGGAGTCAACCGTGAGGCCTCTTCCATGAGGCCCTAAACGGTCTAGGCCAGAAATCACCCCTTCCTCTGAGCTCCATAGCATACCGTATACCTTTTTCATATAAAATTATTTAAATCTGCCATATTTACGAGTATGCCCCCACCTTAAATCATGGAGAGAATGTACCAGGTCTTGATCATCCGTGTCTCGCCCTTATCTCAGCACCTTATAGGCAAAAGTTTTCCGTCAAAGTTTGCCTTCCATCCGGTACTGGAACCTGTCAGTTCACATGTATCAAAGCAATGACCGAAAGTTGAGTCCGTGGCCCATGTAAAACATCTGCAGTATCCAGCCCTACCTACAACACCTTTGTTTGCATCTTACTTTTAAACGACCCTGCAAGACAGCTGTATTCCAGTTTTACAGAGAGAGCAACAGAAGCCGGGAGTGTCTGAATAACTTTCCTGGGGCCACAAGGTTTGCAGGTGGCTAAACCAGGATTTGGGCTGACTTGTTCCTTCGCCAGGCTGCCTGCCAGTTAGGCTGGCTTCCCTGTTCCAGTTCTCAGCAGGGCTGGAAAGAGGGCTGCAAGAGGGGCCTCATGCCCACCTCGGAGACTGTCTCAAGCTCCCCCCTCCCAGGAAGGTGCCCATGTGGGCACACCCACTGCAGACAGCAGAACCAAAAGGGACCCAGTATTTTGCAATATTAAGTGTTTGACTTTCGTGCTCAAGCTATGTAGGCACCTCCTGGGGTTCCAAGCCGAAGCCTGGGGCGAGGGCGCTCGGCCAGGCAGCGGCCAGGGCTTCGAGCCTGCACCCTCGGGGGTTATAAATTCTCAGAGATTAATAAGGGGCACTGGGCAACGGAGGGGCAGCCTCCTGCCCTTGGGACACCGAAACTCGGCCCGTACCTTCTTCCGCAGTTCCATGCGGTGGGCGGTGGGCCGAAGCCCTGCCGGCGCGGAAACCGGCCCCACGAGAGTCTGAGCGGGCAGAAGTGGCACTGCAGCGGGCTCGCCCTTCACCTCTGACCCGCGCCGTAGCCTTCCTCACCACCTCTCCAGCTTCTCGGTCCCACCCCGACACCTTGGGGCAGGTGAGAGGTGAAATCTGAAAGGCCAGCGAGAGCTGGAGGGCAAGAGAACAGCCCCGGGAACCCCAACGAGGGCCTCGGAGGGCTACTGAAGGCCCCCACCCAGGGAGCTAGGGGCTCCCAGCGGTCCTACAGTGGAGGGGGCGTGTCCCGGCGCATGCCGAAGGAGGTGCGAAGGGCAAGGGGCGGGGCCACCCGCAAAGCCCTGGAGTGCTGGTTGGCTGCGGGCTGCCAAGGCTTGAGGAGGGGCGTGTCCTCAGTGAGCCCGCCAGGGGCAAAAGGGCGGGGCGTAGAGGGGGGGCGTGCCTGCAGGCTTGGCCATCTTCCCCTCCTTCTCCTCCCCGTGGGGGTAAAGGGCAGGCAGTTTTGCTCCGGACGTCGGTGCTTGCGGTCTCCAGCCATGGCGGGGCCTGAATGGCAGTCGCTGGAGCAGTGCTTAGAGAAACATCTGCCGCCCGCAGACTTGCGGGAGGTGAAACGCATTCTCTATGGCAAGGAGACCAGGTCTGGGGCTCAGAGGTTTGGGGTAGGGGGCTCTACCTTGGAATCAGCGAGTGTGGGTCCGGAGGACCAGGGAGAATGCTTCAGGATCTTAAGGGCTCTGCGGTGGGGGGCGGGGGCGGTGACGAAGTCCTGAGAGGGCGAGCCGAGACCACAAGAAATCTAGGTGTGACGACTCTGAGCCGCCCAGGGGTCCAACAACGCTGGCCCAACCCTCACAAGGCACTTTTCCCCCAGTTTTCCAGAACCGGAAGGGAAAGGACGGGTGTTTTTACTCCCTGAGACTTTCTCTGTGGTCACCTAACTCTCCTCCCCGGCTTCCAGTGATCAGGACTTTCCCCTGATTGCTGTACTCTTGGTGTCTGTTCTAGTCAGTGCCTCCAGCCAGAGCCCCCTTGCACGTTAACTGATTGTCCAGCCCCAGCCCCTCCTTCTTGTAAGTGATTCGGCCTCTGGCCATCCCTCCGTGGTATTGGCCTGCTGAAACTGGTTTCCCACTTGGCAAGCCATAGAAGTTAGTTCCTACACACAGTGAAAATGTTTCCCCACTGCCAGCCAGTCCTGTGCACCAACAGGACTTTCTTGGGGCAGTGCACTGCTGGACTCTGGGTATGCAAAGCTGGAAGAGACTTCCAATCTGGTTTCTCTTCAGTCCACTTTTCTCAAAGCAACCGGAAAATGTAAATCATATCCTGTTGGTCCTTTGCTCAAAAGTCTGTAAGGGATTTATTTCCATGACCCTTAGAATGAAATCCAAACTTTGACCCCATGCAGCTTCTGACTAAATGTCCTTCTACTTACTTCCTTGCCAATTGGTGGGCTCTCTGACCTCGGCAGTGACATTAAGCTGGGAACCTGATCAACTCACCAGAAACTTGAGAGTATTTATCAGACCTGTGGTTCCCAGCTAACCAGGCTGTGGAGTAACTGCAGCGAGGTTAGACCTCAAATCTAAAGGTGTTTTCACAGCTAGTGGATGATAAAGGTAGAACAACTGCTTTGGGGGGTGGGAATGGTACAGAACTTTGTCAAGAAGGGCTCTTCACACCCAAAGAGAGGTACCAGGACCGAATGACCTTCAAGGCCCCGCCAGTGTGCTCATGCTGGAATGCCACTTTCCACCAAACCTGTCCAGGCTCATCGCAGGAGAGGCCCCTTGGAGTTGAGGACTCCAAAAAACAGGCATCATAGTGTCTTAAAGCAAGGGGTATCTCAGGCTGCTGTTCTTAGGGGTGAGAATAGGTTTGTTTTAAGGGTGAAGTGGGCAAGTTCTCTTGGGAAGAAGATGGAGAGAGCTTGTGAGCTTCAGGAAGAGGCAAAGCATGAGTCTTAGAAAAAAAGAAATAAGTTTTCCACACAGGTGATTGGCTCTGAGGGGTGTGGAGGAGAGGTAGAGCCCCCAAAGTGGAGGGGCCTGGCCTGCGTTGCCTCAGGCCTAGGAGAAAGAGTGTCTACAGGGATTTGACGGGTGGAGGGATGGAAGCAGTACCCAGCATAGATGGTGAGGAGGCAGGAAGGTTGTGGTGGAATAACGGGGCTAATGGTGGTAGCAAGATGGGGAGAGCAGACAGCTGTGGGCAGTGGATGGGGCGAGATGGCCAGAGGCTGAGGGACATCATCCGGGTTATGGTGACAGCCAGGCTTGCAAACCTGAGACCTCATCTACCTGACGTTTTCCTGGAGTGAGACCACAGGCTGAGGACCGGGCTGCCAGGACCTCTCCCAGAGGGTGGTCCAGCTCCCTGGCCATGGGTCTAAGGGGAAAAGGAACACCCTTCTCCTTCTCCTGTCTACCACGTGCCTTGTCCTGGGGCTGAGGCCTGCCAGGGAGGGGGCCGTCCACCTGAGGGCAGGAGGCCTGTGTCTGAGGCAATCACGGCGCAGGGAGGAGAGGTGTGGGCACTGCTGTTCTTTCTAACCTGCTGAAGCGAACGGAACCCTGCCTGTAATTGAAAAGCAGGCTGATTGTCAGGGGCGGAACCCATCTCGGGAGCTGTCAAGGCTGTCATGTCGAAACTGCCTGGCAGGGGGTGGCGACAGGGGCTGGGGCTGACAGGGCTATGATTTTGAAAGAAACATCTTTAAGAAAGTGACTTAAAGTAGGAGGGAAATATTATTATTAGATAGTGCCTGTCAGGTTGGTTTTTGATGTGTTCTCTGGGTGTTTCATAACCATCTTGTCCCTAGATGGTAAGGCCTTCCGGGCCAGAGGCCAAGCCTCCTGCCCCTGTGGGTCTCACCTGTGCATGCATCAGCAGGTATTTGCCTTTTGGCCAACGGTCACTTCAGGGGGAGGCTTTATGAATAAATAATCCACTGGCCTTTGTTAATAAACCGCACATCAGGAAGAGCACTTGGGCCTTCAGTCTGGACACTTGGACTCTCACCAAGCCTGCGCAGCACTGAGCGTGGAACCATCGCCCCTCCCCTGGTGGGAGCAGCAGCAGGCAAAACAGTGGGGATCACTGGAGACTTGTCATCCCTGGTGGTGAAGGGCCACAGGGCCCTCTGTCATGCTAGCGATCCTGGCCTCTCCACCCAGCCAGCTCCTGAGCCTGGCTCTCAACACTGCCTCTGGCTTATCCCCCAGGCTCCGCAGAGCCCTCTGGTTCTAGTCCACAGGTATCTTTGTGAATCCATTCCCTCACTTCTGTGCTGATTGCTGAGACTTTAATCCCCACCCTGATATCAGAAACTCCAAAACATCAACCCCTGACTGGTTGCCCTGCTGCCCACATCCCCCACCCGGCTGCCTCCCTTGGCCAGGCCTGACCGCTGCGGCCTACCTGCAGAAGTTTCCCCAGTGACCATCAGGTTAAGTCCACACTCAGTGTGGTATCCGTTCCCAGCCATCCAGGCCCTCTTCCTCCTCCAGGGAGGGCCCTCTCCGACTCCCCACGCGTGCGCCCTGGCATCAGACTGCTCTGCCTGCCTTCTTGCCAGGGTGTAGGACCTCTTCTCCGATTGCGGAATGTCAGTGGTGTTGGGGGAATTTTAAATTCAGCACACCTTGTGCAAATCATCTCCCCTCTTCTTTCCTGCCCACTTAGGAAGCTTGACCTGCCCGGCAGGGCTTTTGAAGTCGCATCTAAAGCAGACTTTGAGCTACAGGGATATGCCTTCGAGGCAGCCGCAGAGCAGCTGAGGGGACCTCGGACAGTGCGTGTGGGGCTTGTTCAGAACAGAATCCCCCTTCCGGCAGAAGCCCCTGTGGCCGAACAGGTGGGATTGCTTTTGACCCTAAATACAGAAACGGGCCGTGGCCCGCTCTGGGTTTAGGACACATCCACAGTCCCCTGCTGGCTTTTTGATCTGGGTTGGCAGGTACATCTCGTGGTTAAATGGTCTCTGAGACACTTCTGCCCTGGCTGCCCCCTTTCCCTCCCTCCTGTGTCTCTGGCTCTTCTGTTTCTTCTGGCTCCTACCCTTTCTCTGCCTTCTTACCCCTCCCTGTTCTTCCCACCTACCCCTCTGCTTCCTCTTCTGCGATTGATCCATCATTCCATTAACCCACTGGGATGGTGCCCTTTTGGCTGGCTCACACTCTCTCCATGGAACCCCGCCAGCACGCACCAGTCAGGACCCGTCCGCTCGCCCCTGCGTTCCTCTGCCCTGCTCCTAAGGGCGGGACTCACTATACCCTGATGTCTGTCAGCTGATGGTGCCCTTACAATTAATATCAATGTGACAGCATCTTGGATATCCTTAAAGAAGTGTGTTATCGCAGACGCAGGTGGTTTGTTGTATACACTTCTTCACATCTTTCCTCCAGCTGCTCAGCCTTTGCAGGCTTTCTCTGCAGAGGTGTCCTCCAGGTACAGCAGGCTTGAGAATTCTCAAGGATTCTTGAGAAGCCTAAGGCCAGTTGGATTCCAGGTCGAGTTCTGCATTGTCTTTCGCATCAGTCTTTCCTCTACTTTTGTTGAACTAAAAGATTCCTGGTTTTCAGACTAGTTGATTGTGAAGGTGTGCCCTTGACCGTCTCAGACGGCCGGGCCGGCCAGGGCAGGGACGCTGTTCTCACCCCCACAGCATCCAGAAGCACACTTCGCACACCGCCAGCCCCTGCAAATGCCCTGGAGCCCTGGTGTGCGCAGTCTTGCAGGAGAGAGACGGAACATTGTAAAGGGCTTGTGCTCTCTGGGTGTTCGGCCTGCTTCCCCTGGTTTTTCTTTGAACAAGCACTTCTGAGTGTCTCCTGGGAGCCAGCTGTGCATGCTGCTGAGGACACAGAGAAGATGAGGACACTTTCCCCTTGCCCCCAAGGAGCCCCTGGGGTCATGGGAGTGACAGGCAGTGGAGGAAAGTGACAGCACAATGGGAACAGCTCCACGGTAGGGGCACACATAGGCTGGGAGCGCGGAGATACCTCAATGCTCCTGGGAAAGGCTCCCCTCTGTGGGTGATACGTGGCACGGAGAACACATCCAGGAAGGGTTGGGTGGCGGAAGGAAGCATGTTCCTGGCCAAGGGCACGGCTGAGAAAGGCAAGCCATTCAATGATAAGACGCACACAGGAAAACAGAAGCAGCAGGGCGAGGCACCCCTGAAGCCTTAAAGGCAGGACAGTGGAAAGCGGGCTGTGCCCTGAAGCGAGGAAGCAGGTGACCCAGGGATGGCCCTGGTGTGTGGCAGGCCCGCTGGGTGTGGGCCCTCCCTCAGTAACCAGCGTCCTCTCAGCAATGCATCCTCGTAGCACCCCCTCGGGGCCGGCAGTGTTCTCCCTGTTCTCCAGTCAAGGAAACTGAGTCTGGGAAAGGCAGTACTGAGGGTGTGGGGGACCCCAGAGCTTCTGAAGCTCCCCCTTTTCATGTAGATGTTAGACCTGATGACAGGATGAGATACTAGAACTTTCCAACCCTGCTCATCCCCTGGCAGCTGACCGGGTAGGCGGTTGTTTTTCCATGGGCATTGGGATGAGTTCTAAAATGGTCGCAACCAATAGAACTGATGCGTTCTAATCCTTGATTTTTGAATCGCCAGGTCTCCGCCCTTCACAGACGCATAGAGGCCATTGTGGAGGTGGCTGCAATGTGCGGAGTCAATATCATCTGTTTCCAGGAAGCGTGGAGTAAGTCTCCCTTGGCGTGCTCTCTCTGCTGCCCCCAAACAACTCCGCATTATCTCCATGTTGATAAGAATGTCTGCTACTCGATTTTTTAAATTTTTATTTTTAGAGAGAGAGGAAGCAAGGGAGAAAGAGAGGGAGAGAAACATCAATGTGTGGCTGCCTCTCGTGCGTCCCCTAATGGGGACCTGGCCAGCAACCCAGGTGTGTGCCCTGCTGGGAATCCAACCAGTGCACCCTGCGGTTTGCAGGCCAGCACTCAGTCCACTGAGCCACACCACCCAGGGCATGCTACCGATTTTTTAAAACTCTCCTTTCTCTTCTCGTTCATAGCCAGTTTCTTTGTTAACAACACCGGAAACCCAGGAACCCTAGCCTCCCTCCGTCTCATACACCCCAGTCTGTCATCCGGTCCTATCAGTTAGTTCTTCCTCCCAAATCGTTCTGAATCCGTTTGTACCTCCTCCTCCCCACCTCCTTACCGCTGCCCTGGCCCAAGGCACCAAGAGCTCTCACGATGACTTCTGTAATCCAGCTGGTCTCCTTGTGCCCTCACTCTGGCCCCTTCTAACTAGCTCGCCATACCTTCTAGAAAAGATCTTTTTAAAACGTGACTCTGTACTGCATAGTCGGTTCCTTCCCTTGCCTCTACAGGGCTCTGACCTGACCTTACTAACCGTTCACTCTCCTGAGGCACCTGCTCCTTCCTCCCAGGCCACTGCACCAGCCGTCCCCTCCTCTCGCCTCATTACCCTGCTCACCTTTCAACTCTCAGCGCAGAGCCCACCTCCCCACCTAAAGTTGTGTCCCTGTTGTATATTCGTGGTACCAGGGACCTTTCCTTTATTTCATTTTTAATTTTATCAAGGTGGCGTGTGCTCATGGTTTAGAGTCGAATGGGTCTACAAGGTCTATTCCAAAAAAAAAAAAAAAAAAAAAAAATCGCTATCCTTTTCCCCAGAGGCATCTACTTCCAACTCTCTGCTGGTCCCTTTGGAATTTACCTTTGTGTGCGTTGCTGCTTCCTAATCTTTCCATTTTGCATTATCTGTTGACTTCTCACTGTGGGAGAAGATGGTATTAGTCTGTTCCCTCCTTCTGCCCCCTTGATGCACGTGGACCTTCCTAGCCTGTCCCCCTTCTACTCTCCGCCAAGCCCTTTTGGAACGCTTGATTTCTTTCCCTGAACAGCTTTCTGTTTTCCCTGGAGTTTGCTTTGTTTTCTGCATACCTACCACAAATTCTACCCCAGCTTTCTGCCAGTTCTCCAAATCCCCTCAAGAGGTTTAGGCACATGAAGCAGTCCGTGGGTTTTACCTCCCTGAAGGAATGCATCTCACAGCCTGCTCACCACGCAGGCCTGCACCAGTTGTACCCTCTGCTGGCTGCACAGAGGCCTTCCTGGGACTTCCCATCACTGTCATCCCAGCGAGCCCCTTTGCCTTGGTCTTGTGTTCTCCCATCCCACTTCTTCCTCTTTCTTGGTTTACTCCCTCATTTAGGTTAAGTACAGTTAACCCGTGAATAACACGGGTTAGAACAGTGTGGGTTCACTTATACATGGAGGGTTTTCATCTTGTAAACAGACCACCTAAACTTACTGTATCAGTACTGTCCAACCAGTACAGTACATCACTGTAAATATATATTCTCCTTCTTCTCTTTTCTTAATAGTATTTTCTTTTCTCCAGCTTCCTTTATTATAAGTGTATAGTAGGTAGTTAATACATATAACATACAAAATATGTGTTAACTGACTGTTATGTTATCAGTAAGGCTTCTGGCCAGCAATAGGCTACTAGTGGTTAAGTTTTGGGGGAGTCAAAAGTTATACACAGATTTTCAGCTACTGAGATCTTGGTGCCCCTAACCCCTGTGTTTTCTGGGTCAGCTAATAGTTTCCTGAGAAAGAACACATAGGAGATGACCTTTTGGGGACCTTGCATATCTGAAAATACATTCTTCCTACAACTTAGTTGATAGTTTGGTTGGGTATAGAATTCTAGGTTAGAAATACTTTTCCTTCAGAAGTTTAAACACCTCGCTCCATTGTCTTCTGGCTTCAGGTGTTTTTCTCCGGAAGGGTGTAGGAGATTCTCTTTTTCTCTAACACTTTGAAATTTCACATGATGTGCCATTATGTGTCTCTATTTTAATCTGTTATTCTAAGCACTCCGTGGGTTCTTTTAGTCTAGAAATTTGGGTCCTTCAAATCTAGGAAATTTTCTTACATTGTTTCATTAGTGATTTTCTCCCCTCTTTTCCTCTCTCCTTTCTTCTTGATATCCTACTATTAGGATGTAGAAACCTGGGCCAAATCCCTAGTTTTTTTAAATGTATTTCCTTCTATTTTCATTGCTTTGTCTTGTCTCAATTTTCTGGTAGATTTTATCTAGTTCGTCATTCAGTCTTTGGTTTCTGCTCTCCTATTTTGACCTTATTAAAGTGCTTTTGGTCTGAAAGTTCCTGTTTTTATCACATCCTGTTTTTATTTAACAGTTGCAATATCTTCTCATCTCTGAAAATATTAAGTAATATTTTTTTTTCTCCCTGCATAGCCCCTACTCATTCCAATTGGTCTTTTTTCTCCTGATGGATTGTATTTTAAGAATCAGGGGGTTCAAAAGCTGATTGCAATCTCGAAATTTGTGGGAAGGACTCTTCCTCTGGGCTTCATGCTAGGGTGACCCAGTTTAGCTGTTCACTGTGTAATCCCCCACGGTACTGTCTTTGGGTCATTTTCTTCAGACTGGTTAGCTTCTCCAGAGAAGATTATTCTAATCTCCTGCCAAGAAGAGAGAGAGAGAGAACAGGGATCCAAAATGCTGATGTTTACTTAATCCCTCTGTTTTGGACACTACTTGCCTTTATTTGTCCTGATTTTCCCAAGACCAGAGGCACTCTGTTTAACTGCCTCTGATGAATGAGCCCACAACCTTCTGCCAGGGCAGGAGGGGCACATCCCAGCCTCCTACGGTAGAGGTGGAATCTGGGCTTCGAACTGCTTCCTGGACAGACTTTCAACCCATCCTTCTTGCTCGTTACCCTTTCCTGCTTCCCCACCTTCAGAGCTGGGAAGTGCTCCTGGCTCCTGAGCTTTTGAGGGGTCCATGGTGAAGAGTGGGGTGCCTCCTGGCCTCCTGTGCTGCTGGGGGGACTCGGTTTCCTCGGTCCTCAAAGATACCTACACGTGTCCCTTGGCTCCCCAGCCTCCTGTGCATGGTTGCTCTTGTCCCTCTCTCAGTGCCCCATCCTTGATGGGTTTTCCCTTTACAGAAAAATCCCTATACTCAGCTGTTGGGGGACGGGGGTTTCAGGAAAGAGCAAAGGTGCAACTCCAGTCTGCCACCTGTACCCAGAAGTTCCTCTCATTTTTCACGTTTCTTGTTTCATGTCACTTTGGATTTGTCTGCCTCTTCCAGTAGACTGTAAGCTCCATGAGGCCGGTCTAGGTGTTATTCATTTATTGTCCTCATCTTAATCTCCACCCCTATTTTTTAACATTGACAATTTTCATTGTAATAAAACATACGCAACATAAAATTTATTACTTTAACCATTGGTAAGTGTATGATTCAGTGACATTAAATACCTTCACAAAGTTGTATAATATCACCACTATCTATACCCAAAAGTTTTCATCATCTCCAATAAGAACGCTGAAACTCTACCTCTTCCCTCACCCCTGATAACCTCTATTCCATTTTCTCTACCTATGACCTTGACTACTCTGGGTACCTCACATAAGTGCAATCACATAGTCTTTGTTCTTTGTGTCTGGCTTATTTCACTTAATCTAATGTTTTCAAGGCCCACCCATGTTGTTGCATGGGTCAGAATTCCATTCCTTTTTATGACTGCATACTATTTTATTGTATGATATACCCCATTTTACATTTAGTCATCCCCCCACCCTGTTCTATCTTCATTCAGTGGCTTGAACAATCCTTGGTATATGACAGACACTCAAAAACGCTGGATAGTTCAACCAACTTCCTCCCTCTTTGGATCTGGATGGCTCCCGCTTGTCCTTCAGGGCCTAGAACAGGCACTGCCTCTTTTCAGGGGCCCCGGGGCCCCCGCTACGTAGAACCGAGCATTCCATGGTGTCATGCAGCCATACCGGACTGTAACTGAGTTCCGCTATCCAGGCTGGCAGCTCCCGAGGGCATGGCCAGGTCTAGGTTTACAGCCTGACTCTGGGAGTGTCCGTTCAGTGAATGGGGAACCCCCTTCCCCTCTGGTTTGAAACCCTTGTTGGGACTTAGCAAGCAGCTTCCCCCAACCTCCACTCAAAATCCTTCTTTTGAAAGTTTGTTTGTTTACGTTACAGTAGTTGTGTAAACAGGAAAAGAAGCCATTAAAATGAAAATGGAGAAATTTGGAGAGTTTATCAATCTGAAATGAAATCCGAAAGGGAGGTTTTATTCTCTTGAGGCATTTGGTCTCTCCTAATGCTCTGAAAGCTGAGAATGAATGGTCATTAAGGATCATTTTTGTTATCAACAGCTTTTTTGTTGGCTTCCTTAAAACAGTTCATCTCTCTTCACTGAAGAGGAGCCTGGGGAGTCTTGAGCCTGGTGCCAAGGCCCCCTGGGGCTGTTGCTGGCAGAGCCTGGTGCCCACTTAAGTTCTTCCCTGGGCCACCACCCCTGGCAACTGAGATGGTGGTAGTACCACTGGTGGCCCAGGAACCTTAGTTCCAAGCTTCCTGGGGCAGGGAGGAATTGGGAGGGGAGCAATTCTCTTTCTCCTCTGTGACTCCTTCTTTGTGAGGTGAGGAGAGTCACACCTACTTCGAAGGGTGATCTGGGACAAGCTGCCTATTATCAGGCCAGGTGCACAGCCCATGTTTGGGAAAGGTGGGCTACAGTTATTACCCCCAAACAGGTTGAGGCCTGATGAAGCACGCTCCAGTCACATCTCATAGCTTCCCGTGAGCCCTCCCCAGAGGGTGGCTGGAACAACAGCAAGCATCTGGAAACTTCTGTTAGGCTAGTCTCCCTGAAATAAATGAACTTGGGTGATTAGGAGGGGGAAGATCTAAATAGTATATGGAATTGGTCCAAACAAAGGATTTAATTCTCCAAGGAGAAAAAGACAAACAGTTCGGTAGGAAGTGGGCAAAGGGTACCAATAAGTTGGCCCAGAGGACGAATCCAGAAGGCCAGGGACCACACGGCAAGTTTAGTGCTGTTAGACTGGAGGGTATTGAAGAGTGTGGGCTGGGAGGGGATGGGCCCCACACGGCCAAAGGTCCCTGGTGTCCTGCCCTCTCCTGCACCGGAAACTCGCATTTTGAGCCTGGTATGCACAGTGTTCTTTGAGCTGCTACTACATATATACATGTACCCACTATTTGGAAAAAAAAAAAAAAGCAAACCAAAGTCAATGAATTTAATGAAATTTGCTGATGCATCAGCCCCCTGGTGGTATCTAGCCAGAGGTCACAGGAATGCAGTCACATGATGACGTGTCTGTCAGTGACAGACAGCATGTAGACAGTGGTCCCATAAGATCATGATGGAGCTGAAGAGTTCCTATTGCCTGATGACATCACAGCCCTGTGACGTCACAGTGCAACACTTGAGTCACATCCCTGTGATGACTGATGCTGGTGGGAACAAACCTGAGCTGCCAGTCCTACAAAACCATCACACGTAACATACACATAGTACATATTACTTGGTAATGCTAATAGATGGCTATTGTTCTGGTTCATGTATATTCTATTCTATGCTCTTATTATTTTAGAGTGTACTCTTCCTGTTCATTAAGAAAAGTTGGCTGTAAAACGCAATGCCACGTTACGGTGGCAATAGCCTCATACCTTTCGTGTTTACCGCATCCTTTGCACCATTTTCTCACGTGCCTGATTTGATGTCATGTCGCTTTGCACAGTAACATGCTGCGCAGGTCTGTAGCCTCAGAGCAACAGACTGTACCGTACAACCTCGGGGTGCAGCAGGCTGTGCTGTCTGTTACGCTCATACAACAAAGTCACCTAAGAATGCATTTCTCAGAATGTGTCCCCATCATTAAATAGCACATGACAGCAATGTATTTATCCTTGGGGGCTGCTCAGCCCATTCAGTGGGTCCCAAACTTCCTATGGGGTCATTAAGGGAGTGGATCTTCTTGTTCCTGAAGAAGCCTCCCTGCCCCTGGAGAAAAGCATTCCTAGGGCGATGCTCCCTCCACAGGTCGCAGCGTCATCCTCGGTGGCCCGCTGATACTTCCGCCTGGGAGTCTCCACTGTGCTCTTACCAACCTGCACACTGGCCAGCAGCTTGGGATCTGCTGGTTGGGAGCAGTTTAAGGCCACACCTTTTGCAGAATTTTATAAATATACATATAGAGTGGTAAAATAGACATAACCTTTACTACTTTAGCTAATTTTAAGTGTACAGTTCTGTGGCATTAGGTAAGTTTTCGCTGTTATCCAACTGTCACCAGCATCCGTCCTCAGAACTTTCTCACCGTCCCGAGCTGAAACTCTGTCCCCACTAAACAGCAGCTCCCATTCTGCCCTCCCCCAGCCCCTGGCAGCCAGCACTCTAACGTCTGTCTCTATGGGTTCACCCACTCTGGGTGCCTCGCTCGAGTGGAGTCACACAACATGTGCCCTCTTGTGACCGTCTTCTTTCACTGAATGTAATGCCCTCAAGGTGCATCCGTGTTGTAACAAGGGACAGAATTTCCTGCCTTTTTAAGGCTGAATAATGCTCCATTGTATGTACACACCACACTCTGTTTATCTGTTCCTTCATCAGTGGGCGCTTGGGTTACTTCTATCTTTCTGCTCTTGTGAATACTGCTGCTGTGAACACGAGTGTGCGAATATCTGTTCCAGTCTGTGCTGCAATTGTTTGTAAGACTGTAAGTGAGGGCCCTGGGCTGGCGGCTGTGTTGGTAGGAGTGCAGGCCTGTCCACCAGAATACTGCAGGTTCGATCCCCGGTCGGGGTGCATAGGGGAGGCAACTGATTGATGTTTCTCTCTCTTTCTCCCTTCCTCTCTCTCTAAAATCAAGAAACGTATCCTCAGGTGAGGATTTTAAAAAAACAATAGCAACAATTTTTTTTTAAAAAAGATGATAGGTAAGGCATTTGGCCCAGCTCCTTATTTTGCTATGGAGCCCAAAAGCGTAAGGTCTGTCCTTCGCTCACAGCCAGGGATGGGACTTGGAAGGCAGCCCAAGGCACTCAGGGTTGTGTGTTCTCATGGGGCCCCTCTGTTGCCAGGCCGAGGAGCGCCCCTCAGAGGCCAGGCGCATGCGGTTTGACCCTGACCTTCCTCTTCTTCGCAGCTATGCCCTTTGCTTTCTGCACGAGAGAGAAGCTTCCGTGGACGGAATTTGCCGAGTCAGCGGAGGACGGGCCCACCACCAGGTTCTGTCAGAAGGTGGGACAGTCAACTGCTCTTCAGGCAGTGCCTGCCAGGTCACGGAGCCAGGCCACAGCTGCAGGGCGTGGCCTCTCACCAGGGAAAAAGCACCTGTACCTGCCCCAAGCTTGTTTTTCCAGATAAGATTAGATAAGACTATTTACTACCCTTTTTTAGTGTACTTTCACTTAAAATTATAGAGTTTCAGAACCAGAGGGGGGCCCATAATGGCTTTTTTAGGTGAGGGAGCTATAGCCAGGGAAGGCTGGCCTGGGGGACCCCATAGCAGGTTCTGTAGCAGCAAGTGGCAGAGCTGGCACTTGGGGTCCAGGGACAAAGCCAGTTCCTTGCCCAGGAGTTCGCTCCTCTGCTTGCTGTCTGCCTGAGTCATGTCAGCTGCTCTGCATGGCCCATCTTCATCCGAGGAGAAATGGGTTTTCATTTTTCTTTATTAAAACCTCATAATACGCGTTGTATGACCTCATTTATATGAAATGTCCAGACTGAGCAAACTCGTGGAGGCAGAAGGCAGATTAGCGGTTGCCACAGGCTGGACAGGGAGGGGCGAGAGTGACTGCTGATGAGCATGGGTTTCCACTGGGGCTGATGATAATGTTCTCAAATTGGATTGTGGTGATGAGGGTGCAAGGCTGTGAACGTACTAAAGACCACTGAGTGGCATATTTTAAAAGAATGAATTTTATGCCGTGTAAATTATATCTTAATAAAACTGTTACCACCAAAAAAAAAACCCTTAACATTCAAGGAGGTTACGAAGAGGGAACTTATCCCGATTCTCATCTCAAACAGAAGAACTCCTCTCATTTCTCCACATCCCACTGTAGATTTTATAGGCATAGTTAGGGGGTTTTCCTGGCAGAACTGTGATCGTGGTGGCTCTGTTCATTCTCAGCTGTGATTCCAAGCATCATCATTCTCTGACCACAGGGGGAAAGATCTCCCACCCCAGGCTGTGGACCCCGTGCCGTGGAAGAAAAGAGGAAGGGGGCTGGCTGGGGGCGATTGCGGATTGCTCGCCTGGGCCACTGCTACCTGCCTTCCACCCACGTGCCTTTCCTTCTGTCCTGTCACTAAGGCCAGAGATAATGACAGGCTGGTTAGACTTGAGGACAATGACTGGCTGGGACTGTGCACCCTGCCGGTCACCAGGTCCTGATGCTCTTATTCGTGACAGAGGAATTCAGTGTCGGAGAGGTTTTCTATGTATATGAAGTATGATGGTTGTTCTTTTTTTAATCTTTTTTTAAATTTTTATTTTAATTGTTGATCTTGTACAGTTTTCTGTCTTTTACTCCCACCCCAGCCCACCACCCCGGCCCTCCCCAAATTCTTTTACTTCTTTTTTTTAATGTGCCAAAAAACAGATGACATAAAATTTGCCGTCTTAATCATGTTGAAGTACACAGTTCAGTCCTTACGCTCGCCGTGCCGTGAAACCAGTCTCCAGGGCTGTTTTGTCTTGTCAATCCGAAACTCTGCACCGTCGGCAGCTGCCCTCCACCCCAGCTGCTGGCGAGCGGGGTTTTACTTTCTGTTTCGGGGCTTGGCTCCATTAGACTCTTCACGTGAGTGGGCCCACGCAGTACCTATTTGTCCTTTTGTGACTGGCTTATTTCACTTAGCATAATGTCCTCGAGGTTCACCCATATTAAGGAGGACATTTGCATGACAGGATTTCTTTCCGCTTTAACACTGAATGGGTTCCATTGCGTGAACACGTTACATGTGTTTATCCGTTCACCCACGGGTGGACACGTGGGTTACTTCCACCTTTTGGCTCTGGTGAATGGTGCTGCTACTGGCAGTGGTGTGCAAATATCTCTTCAAGATCCAATTCTTTTGGGCATGTGCCCAGGAGTGGAAGTGCCGGATCCTATGGTGGAGCTGTGTCTGGTGTTTGAGGAGCCGCCATGCCGTTTCCACGGGGGCCGCCCCTGTTTACTTTTCCACCAGCACTGAGTGCACAGGGACAGCGACGATTCTTATTTCTCTGGGCTTGGGCCTCACGGGCCTTCAATCTTCCAAACAGCAAATGATGGCTCTGAACCGAGGCTAGTTATTTAGAAGAACCACTGAATTCTTCAGTAAAAACCTATGGTGGTCAACTTGAAAGTAGGACTCTGCTACATTTATTATTTTTCCAGCTGGCAAAGAAGCACAACATGGTGATAGTGTCCCCCATCCTGGAGCGGGACGGAGCGCATGGGGACGTTCTGTGGAACACAGCCGTGGTGATCTCCAATTCTGGGGCGGTCCTGGGCAAGACCAGGAAAAACCACATTCCCAGAGTGGGCGACTTCAACGAGGTGAGCTGCCCCTCAGCTGGCCCGCCCAGCCGGCTCACCTTCCCAGGCACAGATCCCAGCGGGCCTTTCCGTCAGGGCAGTTCTGTGTCGGATCATGTCACACCATATGACGCTGGCGCACAGTGTGGCTGCAGGGCTTAGGGGCCTCCCGCATTGTCCTGCATCACATGAGTAGGCAGGATTAGGGGGCGAGGGGCTCCCGGAAGAGAACAAAACACTTTAGCACAGAGGGTTTTTGTTTCTTTGGTTTTTAAAATATTACCTGATTTAGCTTCCTGAAATTCTTCTGTGAAGTATGTGGTATAGAAATCAAACCAAAATAAAGCATGTGCAAGTGTGAAATCACCCCCGCAGCCCCTGGCCCTCCCAGGCACCCCCCCTGCTCGCGGTGTGGAGGAGGGGGTCCATGTCTGTGGCTCACATGGGATCTGAGTCAGCCATTTCCACATGCTGGGTGACACTGGGCAATCTCGGGCACCTGTGCACACGTGTCAGGCAGGGCTTTGTGCCCGTGATCCAGGTCTAAGCCAAGGGAGCAGTTCTGATTGGTTAGTGCCAATCCCAGGGTTGATAGGATGGAGGGGTGGACATTTGAAGGAGGGAGATGAACCCCCCCTAATACCTAAGATGCGAAATCTGAATAGCTGTTCAGGATGTGCTGTCCCCAGCCCATCAGTATGCTCCCTGACTGGGGGGGTCCAGCCACGCTCAGCTGGTCGGACAGACAAGAAAGGGCCTGGGAGCTGGGCGGAGGCTCCCTGTGCAGAAAGAAGAACACAGTGTTTCTCAGTGACAGCTGGATGTGGGGACAGGAAGACATGCCCCTCACCTGTTTACCCTGGGATTAATCTTTAGCTCTCCGAAGATAGTGAAGGGCTTGTCTCGGCGCACCAGGACCTGCTTCGGTGTCCACCACACGCGCACGTCCTGATTGCTGCCTGACCCTGGTCAGTTTTGAAATTAATGGGAGGAAGCAAAATGCTCCGGGAGCAGATCAGTGTGGGGCCCCAACCTGCCCTCTGCCCCAGCCCCAGGGCCGTCCATGACACTGTCCCAGGGCCAGCACCCTGAGGGGGCAGCCGGGAAAGGGGTATTGGTGGGACTGTTTCCCACCTGTCCGCCCTGTAGGGACCTCCTGAGCCTGGGTGGATACCCAGGGACATCGTGGAGAAGAGCACCCTCTGGGTGTGAGTTCTAGTGTCAGATTGGCGTTCGTGAACCAGCGAGTCACATGCCCCCTCGGGCTCTGGTGTTCTGTGCTGGCAGGCGAGGGCTGCTCCTGATGAGCTTCTGGTCCCTTCGGCTCTAACATTCTTTATAGGAACACGTGACCAGTGAGGTCATTGACCACTCATGTTAACACTGACCAAACCTCAGCCTTCGGGGGGACCCTGCGTGACTAAAACCTAGCTAAAGCTTATCCTTGAAACACTGTGAGGAAGTTGCTTTGAGGATTGGTGTTTTTTGTTTTTTGTTTTTGTCCTATCACAAAAGAAATTGTGGGTAAATGCCGAAGCCATGGTAATTTCCCCTTGGGTTGGCTTGTAGTCTGGGGTTTCCCTGTGTTCCTTTATTTTGGGTTTGTTTTGGAGCATACTGGAATTGTGAACTTCAAGTTCAGTCACACCCAGGAGTGTGTCATTTTTGGAGTACTGGCGACGGATACTTCACTTTTTTCCGCCAAGTCTCGGGAAAGGGAAATCTCAAAGAGCTCAGGGGCGTCGCTCACGACACGGCCCCTTGTCTTCCCAGTCCACTTACTACATGGAGGGGAACCTGGGCCACCCGGTGTTCCAGACGCCGTTCGGGAGGATCGCGGTGAACATCTGCTACGGGCGGCACCACCCCCTCAACTGGCTCCTGTACAGTGTCAACGGGGCCGAGATCATCTTCAACCCCTCGGCCACCATCGGGACGCTCAGGTTCCTGCTCGTTTGGGATTTGGGAGGGTTCTGGGGCGCGGCTTTGGTAACGGGCAGGTGCGGCCACCAGGACGTCTGACAAATTTGAGCCCTACGGTTTTGTGTTGTATATTTAACCAACGTTTCTGTAAAAAGAAAAAAAAAAGGTTAATCCCGATCCCCCTAAATTGCTGCTGTACTGCGAAATACTGTCCTCGGCTATGGTACAGAACGGTGAGATGGTAATCATCCCCCCACACCCCAGAGTTGTCAGGATTCAAAGAAACTCCTCAAGTGCCAGAGCAGTAGGTACCTGGCCAGCACTGGCGCCCCTCCCTGCCCCCTGTCACAGCCACTGTGCTCCTGGAGGGGGTGGGGGCAGACTGCATGTTCCTGAGCCTCCTGTCTGTGGCATCCAATGCGTGGAAGGCAGATACCCAAACAGAAGAGCAAATGAGGGAGTCATAGCTGAGAGGGCCCTTAACAGACCAGCCAAGTGGCTCTGAAAGTTGTTTTTAAGCAGCTAAGTGTTTTCTTCTTCAGACACCTAACACGTGTTCCGATCAAGGCAGTGGAGCTGGCTCTGGAGGCCCCCATCCCCCCATCCCCCACCATCCTGGGCAGGACCCCAGGGGTCCCTCATTTAACAAGGCAGGTGAGCTACGCTTCCCTGCAGCCTGGCCCCTGTGTCTCTCCCCCAGCAGCTGGGCACTTGGGTGGTTGCCAGGCAGCATCAATAATAAGTACCAGAGCTCTAACGATTTGTGTGCAAATGTCTTTCTCCCCAACTCACTTCCTCTAAAGCAGGGCGCCTGGGCCAGGAGGTGCCGGTCTGCACTCTCCGTTGTCCTAGGCGCCAGTGTCCCCACAGAGCGAGGGCTTCAGGGGTGTCACTGCTCCCTCTGTGAGGGGCCGCCGGGGGAGTCCTGGTGGCCCACACGGTTACTCTTGTCCTCACTTTACTAAATTTCAGTCGAATTTCTTTTAAATGTGAGAGGGTGACATCCACCTTTTTTTTTAAGCACTGTGTCTCCTTCTCAAGAGTGACATCCCCTCAGCATTTTGATTTGCACCGCAGGTCCCTTCCAGAGACAGACAGACCCCAGACCCTGTCTGCTGCCCCAGGTTGGCTGCCTCGGCTGTGCACCCAAAGGTTTTGTCCGTGTCCAGGAGGGGCGCTGTGGGGTAGAGGAGAAATCACATCTCCATCTTCCCTCGGAGAATCTCCCCAGGGCCTCGTGGCAATTTGGCGGCTAACACAGCATCTACCGGCAATTGTGACGTAGCGTGGCTGCTGGCCCTCTAGCCACGGGGCCTGAGAAGAACCTCCAGGCCCCCCGCTGGAGCAGCCCCTCCTGCCGGCCATGTGTAAGGCATCCACACACTCCGTCTCCGTGCTGGGCCCTGGAGGAACCCGAAGCCAACACCCCGAGTGCCCGGACTGGCTCTTGGGCTGGGGAGCACACAGCTGCGACCTCAGACTCACACAGCCAACTCCTTGACCCTGCTCCCTTTATTGGCCCAAATTAAGCAAACAGAAACACCCCAAGATAATACGCACATAACTGCTTATGTCCTCAGCAAGCTATTAGGCCTATTAAAAATGATGGATTTTCCTTCCTCGGCTAACTTGTGCCTATGAAGGGAGTGGCGAGGCCGGCCGTTAAAACACAAGCAGGTCTTTTAGAAAGCAGTGTGTTTCATGAACGACTAAAATGTTTACACCTTTTGATCAGATAATTCTACTCCCAGAACTTTACCTAAGGAAGTATCTAAAAGAGTAGGAAAAGGTTAGGCACCTGAAATGTGGCTGGAAGCTCTGTGTATAAGAAGAGAAAAGCTGGGAGGGAGAGAAGTGGCAAGGTTAGGTGGGTTTCAGCCTGTCCTTCCAGGGGTTACGGCAGAGCCACGGAGAAGGGGGCTTACGGCGGTGATGCCACCTCAGGACAAAGCCTGGGAGCCAAGCCTGATGTGTGCAGGCTGTGCTCAGACCTCCGCAATAGTTTTCTGCCAGGGATGGCCCTGGAATGTGGGAAAGTTACCACAGATGTTGTATCAGGATGATGGAATTCTGAGTGATTTTCTTCAAATGATGAAGGGTGTTTGTGGCATCGATGATGAGCATCTTTAAGTTCAGTGCTGGGCGAATTCCTGCCTGCTGCACGTAAGCATCATCCCAACTTCCAGAGCCGCCCATCCCCACCTCTGACACCGCTCCCCGCCCCGTGCGTCCTCACCCGCTGTGGGGTCTCACAGTTTTAAGCACGCAGGGGAGTTGAAGTGCTTTGTGATGAAGCGAGTCACCCTGACAATCACACACAGCCTGTGTGGTCGAAGGTTTCTCCCCACGTGTGCGTCAATCAGAAAGCTGCTGTCCCATCCCCTCGCTGCGTCTTGTCTTCCCCCTCTGACTATTTTTAGGGGCTTGTGTAGCCGCGCTGGGAACATAGCAGATGTCCCCAGCTCCCTTTGGGCTCTCCATGATTCCTGCACGTGCTGGGCTCTCACGAACCCCCAGCTTCCTTTCCCTCACTTGTTTTGAGAGTCTAAGTTTATTGCCAGCTGTGGGTTTGAGTCCTACGCAACACATCCTCCCTGGAGAATGGCGAGAAAGATGTTTTATGGCACTTGCCTTGCAACTGTCTATTTCATTCCTGAAAATGTCATTTACGGGTATGCTTCTGTAAAAATCCTTTCTTAAAAGTTTTGTCAGTTTGGCTTAGCAGCTGGGGGGAAAAAAAGCAGCAAATGATTCCCCTCATCAAGCCTGTGATTTTTTTTTTCCAGACTCATGAATTCTCCTGAGAATTAGGCTTGTGACAAGCATCCACCCCCTCCACCTACTCTCTTGTTTAAACCAGGTGCATGCTGACAGGAAGGAAGATTCTAGGGCATTTTGCACCCAGTCACTCCATATTTCCAAGTGGGCATTATGCCTGTTGATTCAGAATCTTTTCTTTTTTAAATATCTTAACTTATTTTTAGAGAGAGGGAAAGGGAAGGAGAAAGAGAGAGGGAGAGAAACATTAATGTGAGAGAGAAACATCGATTGGTTGCCTCTTGTATGCACCCTGACCAGAGACAGAACCCATACCCCAGGCATGTGTCCTGATGGGGACTCGAACCAGCAACTTTTCACTTTGTGGGGTGACACTCAACCAGCTGAGCCACACCAGCTGGAGCTCAGTCCAGAATCTTAATGGTGTTGTTCCTCAGATGAGAGATAATTATCGACCAGCCAGAATCCCACGAACTCCATGGCACAGTTGAGTTGGTGGGCTAGAGAAGGTCAGGGTCTCCGGTTGGGGACAGGTCTCCTGCCGAGTCTTCCCCTGTGCAGGTGCTGGGCTGAGGGAACGCCACAGCCCAGCTGTGCCTGGAGGTCGCCTCCTTCCTGGGCCACGAAGAGAACCAGGGAGCCCCTGTTTAGAGACTCAGGGTTTAGCAGAGGAAACCAGAAAGGCACTGGGAAATGGGGGTGAGCTCGGGGAGGCGGTACCTGCTACGGAATCTTCCCCTTCCCCGTCACCTGAATTCCGTCAGGCTTACTCCTTTCTCTTTGGCCTGAAATCCCTCCCAGGGGAGACTGCTTTGCAAGGCCACACCACAGGGTAGAGTTGGGGCAGGCGGGCGGAGCCTTCGCAGGGCCACGTACAAGTGCCCCAGCTCTCTGCTGACATTTTCCAGGTGGGGTTCTGCCCGGCCTGGAAGGCGGGTTCCTGGCCGAGCCGGAGGAGGGGAGGAAGGAGCCGCAGCAGTTGCGGCGTCCCTGCCACGCAGCCCGCCCTAGAAACCTCACCCGCGTGGTCATTCGGCCTTGACTCCCTGTCTCCCGTGAGGGAGTTTCAAAGACGGGACTGAGGCTCAGGGAGAGGATCTGATCCAGGGCTGCTTCTCCCCGCAGCAGGCCCTCCCCCAAAGGCTCCTTGGGCTTGAGTGTGGGACAGGCCGAGGACAAGCTGGCCTGCTTGTGGATTAAGGGTCACCCACAGGCACGTGCTTCCCTGGCTGTCCCCACCAAAGGCCAAAGGCTGGGAGCCAGGCTGCAGCTCGGGGCAAGCACCCCTAAGTCCGGGGAGGCAGCACCCTGGTTTCTCTCCCTCTTTTCTCACAGCGAGTCCATGTGGCCCATCGAGGCCAGGAATGCCGCCATCGCCAATCACTGCTTCACCTGCGCCATCAACCGTGTGGGCAAGGTACGTCCCCAAGGCCTCGACTTGGTCAGCCTGCACAGGGAGGAGGGAGCAGAGCTGCTGTGAAGCCGGCCTGCCGGAGGGGGCCCTCTTCAGACCAGCGAGGGCCATGGGAAAAGCAGTGGCTAGCCCGGGAGGACATGTCCCACCTGTCCTCCCTGTTCCCGCTCCGTGTGCCCGCCACAAACCCCAGGGCCCCAATGGGGGAAACCGTGTCAGTCTGTTACTTTTAAAGATATCCCTACGTCCCTCCTCTATTTTTGTCTGGTTCTGTTTTAGCTGAAGCAGTTGTGAAAGCCTCTCACCCTATCGCTACTAAGTATCTGGTTTTGTATTTTTCTTTCTTTCTTTTTTAAATTGATTTTAGAGAGAGGGGGGCGCATTAATGTGCTGTTCTGTTACTTATGCACCCATCGGTTGCTTCTTGTACGCACCTGGACCGGGGATAGAACCCTCAACCTTGGCGCATTGGGATGACGCTCCAGCCAGCAGAGCCACTCAGCTGGGGCTGGTTTCCTATTTCTCCCGTTGGTCCCCTGCACTGAGCAATTCTGACTACCACACACAGTGCATTTGTTACATAACAACACTCCTCATCCTTACCTATCAGATGTCAAACTCCAATCAGGGCACCCGGTCAGTCTGAGACAGCCAAGGTCCCTGCACTCAATTGGTCTCATTTCTGGCAGCATAAAGAAATTTGGTGTTTTAATTGGCCTCTGTGACCCCCATTATAGTGTGTTGTGTGGTTTCCGTTAGGCTTTGGGGGACCCCCAAATAGTACGTGGACCCCGCCCCCTCACTGCCGTCACAGACCCCAGTATACCCCAGCAGGCAAGCCCTGGCCGTGTCTCCCTGCAGATTATAATCTCCTCAAAGGCAAAACCCAGGTCTTCGCCTAGCTTGTCAGATTCCCCGCCGGCTGCCTGGCCTGCATTTTTTGCCCAGGGCTGGGGACCCAGCAGGGACATTGAATAAGCACTTGCCGATTGCCCGCTGAGGACAGGCCATTCTGTCTTCCTCTGACTGTTTCTCCCCCGACTCCGCCTCAGCCTGACTTTGTGAGGAGCGTAGTGGCAGTGCCACCTATAGGCGCGTCTCACCTTGGTCTCGTTTCACAGGAGCACTTCCCGAATGAGTTTACCTCTGGAGACGGGAAGAAAGGTATGTCCCTGAGTTTCCATGCTGGCTGCACTTGAGGAGTGGGTCTCCTTCTGGTCTGCCTCCTCTGGGCAGGGTCCTCCCCACAGACCGCGGCTGCACGCCCGGCACGCCAGAGGGGTTGACTCCTCTCGGCTGTCTCCCCCGGAGTGGGAGCCTGTCTGTGCGCTGGGTATGGGTAGGCAGTGCTGGGCTCGTGACCTCCTCATCCCTGGGTGGGGGTCAGCTGGGATTGGCTTGGACTCCGTCCCTCCTGGGGACTGGTGCGAAGACGGCCCGAGAAGATGTGGTGGAGTCCCTGGTGAGCTCCCTGAAAGAAGGGATGCCTTGTCCACCCTGCAGACCTCATGCCCCCCCCTTCCTGTCCGTCCCCAACCTCAGTTGGACGGATGCCGCAGATCACCGGCATGGGTGATCTTGGGATCCCAGAATCCACAGCTGGTTTTGATCTGAGATCAAGTACCACCTTGCCTCTGCTAGGAATCCCCCTCCTCCTGGTCCCATCTGTCTGTCCAGGAATATGGAGGAGGGAGGGGCTGCTCCCCTCCCTGAGGAGGAGTCTGTACTAGCTCAGGTTGTCCCCTGGGAAGCCAGAGGGGACTGGGTGGGTTTGTTTCCAAGAAAAGCACTTCCCGAAAGGGTCCCAGCTAACCCCACTTGAGGCCCCAGAACACCAGAGTCTTCAATCCCAGTTACCTCCCTGCAGACAGAGGTGTGGAAGAGGCAGGGGAATGAGGTCCACTGGGCACCTGCTGGGTCCTGGCCCATGCTGGGCCCTGCAGTACACCCACCTGCTCTTTATGGGCCTGCGGGGCAGCTGTTAGCCCTACTTTACTGGGGACCTTGGTGGGGAGTGAGGGTACAGGCGACACAGCTGGTAAGGCAAGTGAAGGCAGAGCCTCCAGCTCACAGCGTGGGGCTACCACAGGAAGTGGGTGGGCCACGCAGGAAGCCCTACAGAGCCACATGACTCCCTTGGGCTGTGGAGCAAAACGCCAACACCTCTACAAGGGGAGCTTTAGAAATGTCCCCAGAGGCAGAGGTGAGAGCTGTGAGGGTGACTTTTGCAGCAAACTGGCTGGGCCCTCAGGGCTAAGGAGGGAGGCAGGTCCTCCGGCCTCAGCATCTGGCAAACCACTGGGGAGGGTGGTGTGGACCCTTTGTCCTGTGTGTCCCTCGATGTTCCTGCCCCCCTGCAGAGTCCACCGTGTGCCTGCAAACTCATGGTGCTTTCCTTCACTCCTTCAAAGCTCACCAGGACTTCGGCTACTTTTATGGCTCCAGCTACGTGGCAGCGCCTGACAGCAGCCGCACTCCCGGCCTCTCCCGCAGCAGGGACGGGCTGCTGGTTGCTGAGCTTGACCTCAACCTCTGCCGGCAGGTGAATGATGTCTGGACCTTCAAGGTGGGTTTCCGAGTCCCCTGCTGTTGCTCTGCTCCTCTGCTTGGGCCCCCATCCTGCTCTCAGTGCTGGGAACCGCAGCTGGGGGGTTTGCCCTCGGGGACAGCCCACGTGAGGCTCAGAGTTGGGCAGAGGGCTGGGTCTCTGCCCCCTTGCAGGTCCCGGCCTGCCCAGCCAGGGCTGCTGCGCAGGGGAGGAACTACTGGGTGAAATGATGCCTGGGCAGCAGGCCTCAATAAATTCTCCTCTCATCTGATTTAGATTCTGGGCGCCTTCAAACAAATTAATCTCAATTTCATTTGTCCAGAGAATAAAGTAAATTAGCTTCTCTGATCCTTTCTTTCCCTACCAGGCATTTGCACTTATCACAAGACAAATGTGGGCGTCTGGCTCTGCCTGTGGCCAGGCCCCGCCGTCTAGGCCTGCACAACAGAGGGAAATGGGTCATGCAGAGAAATGGAATCTGGGCCTGGCTCTGCCACTTCCTTGCTCGGCCAAGTTAAGCAAGCCCCTTCTGCTCCCAGGCCTTAGTGCTTTCATTTGTAAAATGAGAAGCCTGACTTGAATGTTCCAAGCAGCTTTTGAGACCTAAGACCTGTGACACCAGGAATCCCGAGAGGGTGTAGGTGCCCACCCTCCTGGAATGGGGGAGTAGCAGCCATGGCACCCCACGGAATGTGGCATCTCATCATGGACGCACACAGAGATGGCTGCGTTAGTGTTGGGCAATGTTTTCACCAGCGCAGCACCCACATGTAAGCAGATCACACATGCAAATGGGGGCACGTTGTCATGACTCACTGGCTTGGCCCAGCATGCCCGGGAGGGACCAGGGCTTTGGTCCAGCCAGGCTAGGACTCCAGGCCCGGTGCAAATTAGCAGTTGGAACCAATAAAGAGAGTGTTTTCTCATTAGTAACTTTTTGAAAGCAAAAGACTTCCTACGCTGTGGTGATGGGCATGAGCTCCTGTCAAGGCTTTGGGAAGGAGGGAAAGAAGACAGGGGCATGCTGGGGTGTGAGCGCTTTGGGTGGGCTTTCCAGTCCCACCCCCAGCCTCTCCCAGCCTCCATCTGTGTCCATGATGAGGTGCCATGTGGAGTGGATGGACCTCCAGGCCCAGAGCCAGGACCATGGTGCAAATCCCAGGCGACCCCACTCCTGGCTGGTGACCTGGAGCAGTTTACTCCCCTGTCTGGGCTGGAGGCTGCTCTGCTGGGTGCTGCAGGGCCACAGGGCCGTCCTCCTTCCTGCCTTGGTGCAGGCCACACCTTCTCGGTGAACAGGTAGAGCGCAAGTTTCTTCCAGCAGGAGGGACTGCGGTGTGTGAGTCATGTTGGTATCAGTGATCTTCACCCCTGCGGTGCCAGGGTCAGTTCTGGGAGGTCATGCAGGGCAGTGGGGGTGGGAGTGGGGGTGGTGAGGTGGAGGGGGTTGTTTCTCTGTATTACAGTCTGAAATTGTCCTGCAGACCAGCCTTCCCGATGCATTTCTGTCCCGTGGCTTCCCTCTAGTGGCAAGAGGTGGTGGCGAGTAAATGAGGGGTGTTCGTAAACCAGGAGCCTCTAAAGTACACGCGTTTTGCTTTCAGATGACAGGCAGGTACGAGATGTACGCACGGGAGCTTGCCGAAGCTGTCAAACCCAACTACCGCCCCAACATCGTGAAGGAGTAGCCGCCCTTCAGCCCCTGCCCATCATGGAGGGCACCTCTGCCCACAGCAGATCGGCAGGTTTGACAGGCTTTGCCCTTCCAAGTTCTCCCTGATGACACCCTGAAAATAAACGTGCTGTCCAGACTGATTTTTAAATGTCCAGATGGTGAGGCTGGAAGGAGGACTGGCTGCTTAATGGGTATGAGGTTTCCTTCTGAGGTGATGCAAATGTTTTGGGACGAGATAGGGGTGATAGTTACAAAAACTGTGAATGTCCTGAATGCCACTGAATTGTCTTCTTTAAAACGATTCATTTTGTGTTACGTGAGTTGTTCCTCTATTTTTTAAAAAATTCCAGGCAATGGTTGTGCAGGTTGATTGGAAGTTAGACAGATGGGATGCCCCAGTCCAGGGTCCCTCACGTCCTTGTTTGGACTGTCAGCACCCAAAGCGGAAACGTGGGCGTGTGTGGGCCAGTGGGAGGGGGCGGGGCTGGTCCAGAGTCCTGGACGGCCATGGGCAGAGGGAGAGTCTCTGGATGTGCCACCCTGGTTCGTCTGCAGTCTCCGGTTATTTAATCAGACATAATCTGGGTATGGCTCTGAAGGTATTCTGTCGCTGTGATTCAAGTCCATAATCAGTTAACTAAGCAAGTGAGATTATCCTAGATGATCCTGGCAGGCCTGATTTAATCAGCCAAAAGGCCCTTCGAGCTTCCCCGATGAGAAAATTCTGCCTGTGGACGGCAGCAGCTTCAGACCACGCTGGGGAGTTCCAGTGCGCCCTTCCTGGCAGCCTGCTCGGCAGACTTCAGACTTGCCTATCCAGCTCCCATAATCATTTCAGTCAATTCCTTGCAATAAATCTCTTAACATATATTCTACTGTTTCTGCTTCTCTGATTGGACCCTGACTGACACAGATTCTGGGGCTGGAAGTGGTACCAGAACTAATATGTGAATTCTGCAAAGCAGTGGGACACAAAGCCAACACACAAATGCCTGTTGCATGTTATACACTAATAATCAACAATCTGAAAAGGAAATTAAGAAAACAATTTGTTTTACAACAGTATAAAAAAGAATAAAAGACTTAGGGATTAACTAAGGAAGCAAACAACTTGTATAATGAAAACTCTAAAACACTGGTGAAAGAAATTAAGATAAGATACAAATGTTGATAAATGGAAAGACAACCAAACTGTTCGTGGATTGGGAGACTTAATGTTGTTAAGATGTCAATACTGCCCTGAGCAGTTTACAGTTCAGTGTAATCCCCATCAGAGTCCCAATGATGTTTCTTACAGAAATGGAGAAATCCATTCCACAATTCATATGGCATCTGAAGGGACCCCCCAATAGCCAAAACAGTCTTGAACAAGAATGAAGTTGGGGGACTCATACTTCCTGATTTCAAAACTTAACTCAGAGCTCTGGTAATAAAAACAGTGTGGTACTGGCATAAAGACAGACACAGACACAAACAGAAATAGAAAGAATAGAAAGCCCAGAAATAAACCCACATGTACGTCGTCAAATGATTTCCGACAAGGGTGCTGAGACCACTCAATGGGGTAAGGACAATCTTTCCAACAATGGTGCGGGGACAGCCAGACATCAGGTGCAGAAGAATGAAGTTGGGCCCTTACCTGGCTGTGTGCAAATATTAGCTCAAAATGGGTCAAGGGCCTTAACGTAAGAGCCAAAGCTGTGAAACTCTTAGAGGGAAATACAGGGGAACTTTCATGGCATTGGATTTGGCAGTGGTTTCTTGGATGTGCCACTCAAACACCAGCAGCAAAAGGAAAAATAGACACATTGGAACCTTTGTCAAGATTAAAAATTTTGTACGTCAAAGCATACTATCAACAGGTAAAAAGATAGCCAACAGGATGGAAGAAAATATTTGCAAGTCATATATCTGATAAAGGGTTAAATTCAAAAACTAAAGAACAATCTATGAAAAATTGGGTAAAGGACTTGAATAGATATTTCTTCAAACATATACCCAGGGGTGGTCAAAGTAGGTTTACAGTTGTAATGCAAATAAATAGTATACTAATTAGTAAATAATGATGCAAGAATAAGCTGTGTTTTGTGTGCTCACAACTGCAAACCTGCTTTTGCCTCACCCCTGTATAAATGTCCGATAGCGCACGAAAAGATGCTTAACATCAGTAATCCTTAGAGAAATGCAAATTGAAACAACGGTGAGATACCATCTCACACTCTAGGATGGCAATTATTTAACAGAAAAAAAACCCAGAAACTAACCAGTATGGGTGGTGATGAGGCAAATTGGAACCTTGTGCACTGCTGGTGGGAATGGGAAATGGTGCCGGCGGTGGGGAGCCGGCCTGGCGCTTCCCCTACAAAGTGGACAGAGGATCACCACGTGGTGCAGCGGTTCTACCTCTAGTGCGTGCCCGACCAAACCCCTGAAGACAGGGGTGCCAAAAATATGGGCATAAACAAGTGGTCTATACATTCAATAATGCAGTATCGTTCAGGCTTGAAAAAGAAGGAAATTCTGACCCACGGTTCAATGTGGATGAACCCGAGGACGTCATGCTGAGTGAAAGAAGCCAGCCACAAAAGGACGAGCACTGTGATTCCACGGACAGGAGATACCTAGAGCAGTCAAACTCACAGAGACAGAAATTAGAGCAGTGGTCACCAGCCGGGCGGTGAGGGGGCTGGGAGCTGCTCTTTCGTGGGGATGGAGTTGCAGTTTGGGGAGATGACAAAGTTCTGGAGACCGACGGTGGTGATGGTTGAACAATATGAATGCACTTAATGCCCCTGAACTGCACAGTTAACAATGGTTAGAATGGTAAATTGCATGGTATGCAGATTTGGCCAAATTGCTTTAAAAGATGCGAGGGCAAATGCACTGGGTGGTTCTTTTCTCACCAGAATGAGAACCAGCCCCAAAGTCACTGGAGGAAGAGGGCCAGCCTTTGAAGAACTCATTTTGCCCACCCTACCCCACCCCCCACCAGCTAAGGTGGGGAAGTTGGTGTCTTCCTTGTGCCTCCTCCCTTCAGGAGGCGTCCCTGGAGCTCCACCCCATCCTTCCCCTCCCCCACCCCACCCCCATCCTTAGAGCGGAGGCGTCCTGCTTTTCACCCTGAGCCATTCCAGCTAGTGCTGGAGGCTGCCACCTTGGAGAGCCAGGGTGATGGGTCAAGGCCCCCCGGAGTGCGAGTGTGGTGTCTGGGAGGTGCAGGTTGAGAGCTGGGCCTCTGCTCAGGCTCCTCCCTGTTCCTCCTCGCACCCTCAACCCCGACCCCCCCTGCTCTGGGTGTGCACATCAGGCCCTCAGGGAAGGTCTTTTGAGCAAAAGGAGGCAGGTCGGCTCAGCTGGGACTGGCAAAGGATACGCTGGGGACTAAGGCCATCAAAAGAGAGATCATCTTCTTTCCCCTAGAAAATAAGGAAAAATATGGAGGAGGAAGAGTCATTTCTAGCCCTCCAACCCAGGGGTAAACCATAGCTAACACTTGGCATATTTCTTTTCAGTCTTTTATATGCCTATTTTAAAATAATGAGGACCATAATGTCTGTATAATTTTGTGGCTTTTCTCTTAGTTTCATTGTATAATGGGAGCATTGTCTTTCACCATACAAAAATGTTTTTAAACTCTTTTTACCAGTTGCAGAATGTTTGACATGTAGATGGGCTCTTATTTATTTAATTGTTCCACTACATTAAACATTAATTTGTCCATTTATTCATTCATCCATTCCTTGCTATTACAAATGATGCTGGGATAAACATTTTAATAGCTAAACTGTCTTATTCTTGTTTTCTTTAGGCTATATTTCAAGAAATGGAATTTGCTATGTTAAAAAGCATGGACATCTCATTAGGAGCGGGGGAGAGTCTGAATTCCTACCCGATTTGCAGGCTGACAAGTCAGCCAACCTCCGTTCCTTGGAGGCTGCCAGAGACAGGCGATCCTGGGCCAGAGACCAGGATAGTTTACTACGGCGTGGCAGCCAGAGTACCAGCATCTTCTCGCAGCAGTTCCCCAGCTGCAGTTCCTCTAGGCCAAAGCGAAGAGGGCCGAGTGAGTCCTGTGGCGACTTCCCCGTGCGTGTGCCACTCTGATTCATCTGACCAGCAGAGGCTGCCCCACGTGAGTCCAGTGTGTCTGGCAGCATTCGCTCAGTCTCCCCCGCAGCACTTCAAAGGGCAGAAGGAGCCCCACCTGCAGTGTTAACCTCAGTCCCGCCCCTCAGGGTTTCCCACCCGACAGGCTGGCCACAGCCCATAAACCGTCAGGGTCTCTTTCTCAAACGCCGACCTTTCCATTTGGTCTAGGTTGTTCATCCAGGAACAAAAGCGAGTATTAGACATTGTCCGGCCTCTGCTTTGGCCCACGAGGAGGAAGTCTACGCAAATGTCTCATCTGTGCCGACGCCGGGAAGGGCGTTGACACTGCCCTGAAAGCCTCCAGGGCCAATGTGGTCACTTCAGCTAAAGTTGGGGACAGATGGTGCCTTATCTTCTCTAATCAGATGGTGACCATCTCAGGGATAACCCCCCACAGCGTGCACCTGGACAACACGTCATGGGTCCTGGCAGCTCCCCTGCGTAAGCTTAGCCTCATTTGAGTGAGCGCCCCACAGCTATCTGTGGGCCTCCTAGTCTGTGGGGGCTGTTTATTTAAACATGGGCAGGTCTCATAGGATCACTGCGTAGTTGCAAGACACTGTTTCAGGGAGGTTGGCAAACTAATACCTGGTTTTCACACAAGTATAATTATCAGGACAAATGTACTCCTAGAAAGAAAGTGTTTGCAAGTGTTAGGGTCCCCCCAGTGGGACCTACATCATTTGGGGCCCAGGTTGACAGCATCTTCAGTGTGGCCTCCTGGCCAGCTCGTAGGCCTTTGTGTTCCCAGTTTAGTGTGAATACTCGAATCTAAGCCTTGTATTTGGTTGTTTTTTTTAATATATTTTATTGATTATGCTATTACAGTTGTCCCATTTTTCCCCCATCATTCCCCTCCACCCTGCACACCCCCTCCCACCCACATTCCCCACTTTAGTTCATGTCCATGCGTCATAAGTTCTTTAGCTTCTACATTTCCCACACTATTCTTTTTTAATATATTTTATTGATTATGCTATTACAGTTATCCCATTTCTCCCCATCATTCCCCTCCACCCTGCACACCCCCTCTAGTTCATGTCCATGTGTCATAAGTTCTTTAGCTTCTACATTACCCACACTAATCTTGCCCTCCCCTGTCTATTTTCTACCCACCATTTATGCTAGTTATTCTCTGTATCTTTTCCCCTCTCTCCTCCTCCCACGCCCCTGTTGCTAACCCTCCATATGATCTCCATTTCTGTGGTTCTGTTCCTGTTCTAGTTGTTTGCTTTTGTTTTAGGTGTGGTTGTTACTATCTGTGAGTTTGCTGACTTTTCACTGTCATATTTTTTATCTTCTTTTTCTTAGATAAGTCCCTTTAACATTTCATAGAATAAGGGCTTGGTGATGATGAACTCCTTGAACTTGACCTTATCTGAGAAGCACTTTATCTTCCCTTCCATTCTAAATGACAGCTTTGCTGGATAGAGCAATTTTGGATGTAGGTCTCTGTCTTTCAAGACTTCAAATACTTCTTTCCAGCCCCTTCTTGCCTGGAAGGTCTCTTTTGAGAAATCAGCTGACAGTCTGATGGGAACTCCTTTGTAGGTGACTGTCCCCTTATCCCTTGCTGCTTCTAGAATTCTCTCCCTCATTTGAATCTTGGCTAATGTAATTACGATGTGCCTTGGGGTGTTCCTCCTTGGGTCCAACTTCTTTGGAACTCTCTGAGCTTCCTGGACTTCCTGGAAGTCTATTTCCTTTGCCAGATTGGGGAAGTTCTCCTTTATTATTTGTTCAAATAAGTTTTCCACTTGTTGCTCTTCTTCTCCCCCTTCCGGTTCCCCTATAATTCGGATGTTGGGACATTTAAAGATGTCCCGGAGGTTCCCAAGCCTCTCCTCATTTTTCTGAATTCTTGTTTCTTCCTTGTTTTCTGTTTGGTTGTTAGTTTCTTCCTTCTGGTCCACTCCATTGATTTGAGTTCCAGTTTTCCTCCCATCTTTATTGGTTCCCCACGCATCTTCCTTCATTTCACGTATTGTAGCCTGCATTTTTTCATCTAATTTTCGAGCAAAATCAACCAATTCTGTGAGCATCCTGATGACCAGTGCTTTGAACTGTGCATCTGATAGGTTGGCTGTCTCTTCGTTGCTTAGAAGAATTGTCTCTGGGGCTCTGATTTGTTCTCTGTTTTGAGCCATTTTTGATGAGTTTTTTTGTTTTGTTTTGGTTTTGGTCTGGTCGCGGCTCTTACGTAGTGAAGGGTGGAGCCTTAGGTGTTCCCCAGTGCGGGGCAGCCCAGTTGCTGGGTTGTGACGCTGTACGTGGGGGCGGGGTCTGAGAAGGAACAATGGCGTCTGCTTCTCTCTCTCTTGAGTTCCCGTCCCTTCTGCCACTTCTCCTTCGCCTGGATTATCTGCACGTGCTAATGTGGGACCACCTGGTCAGCCAGCCACCTTGCGCGGCCTCACTGGGTCTGCACAGTTGCCACCCCGTGTGACAGCCACCGCCTGTGGGCCTGCCAGCCGCCTGCACACTTGGGAACCACCAGCCACTGCCGCCTGTGTTCCCGGGTCCGCACCTCCACTTTCTCCTGCTGCGACTCCGCCCCTCTTACCAGTCTGGATGAATGGTTGTTGGACTTCCATACAGTTCAATTTTCTATCAGTTCTGGTTGTTTTCTTGTTTCTAAATATTTGTTGTCCTTAATTTTGGTTGTGAGAGGAGGCACAGTGTGTCCACCTACACCTCCATCTTGGCTGGAAGTCCTACATTTCCCACACTATTCTTGCCCTCCCCCTGTCTACTTTCTACCCATTGTGTATGCTACTTATTCTCCGTAACTTTTCCCCCCTCTCTCCTCCTCCCACTCCCCTGATTATATGAAATGTTAAAGGGACTTATCTAAGAAAAAGAAGATAAAAAATAGGACAGTAAAAAGACAGCCAACTCACAGATATTAACCACATCTAAAACCAAAGCAAACTAAGCAAACAACTAGAACAGGAAGAGAACCACAGAAATGGAGATCACATGGAGGGTAAGCCTTGTATTTGGAAGGATGGCTGAGGGCAGCCGGTCCAGTCTGTCCTGTTTGCCCACACCGCCAGCCGGCTGGTGTTCATTTCCCCCACAGAGGACTGTCTGAGGTCTGTAAGAAAGGGGGTTGGGGCGACATGTGGTGGTGTTGCAGGTGTTTTCCCTAGAAGATATGGGCGCTGGGGACTTCCCCCACCTTTCCAGCGGACTTCGGGTCAGGTTAATGGGGACGGTGATCCCTTCAGGGTCAAAGCCATCTGGTCAGGATGCAGGCAAACCCTGAATCCGTTACATCTAAGGTGGTTGCAGAAGTTTGGGAGAGCTGCACCAGGGCGCGTGTGTTCTCGAGGAAGACTGCAGAGGTGGTTGGGAAACAAGATCATTAACGATGAATGCCTCCTGACCCCACGTCTCCTGGGGTCAAAGGTGTTTCCTTCCTAGGTGCCAGCATTGCTGCTTCCCCTCCGAGGTAGCAGTGTAGCTAAATTCCAGTAGCTCAAATGCCACCTTCCTTATTTTCCCAGTTACCCCTTTCTCCAACCCAGACCTTTTGTTTGGAAGGCTCAGTTGCAAGGGGAACAAGGGCGTTTTTATAAAATGCACAGGGACCCATTATGTGCCCCACTTCGTCCCACCTGCGCTGCCCTAATGGCTCTCAGCAAGCCACGTGCTCTCTCAAGCGGTCGTTGTCTTCGGGACCTAGGCCTTGTCAGTCCAACAGGAGAATTCAAGGCACTGCACCAGAATCAAGTTTGCATTTCCAGGTGCTCTTTCAGCTGGGCTGTCCGCACCGAAAGATAGATATGCTGACCTGGCAGGCCTGGAGCTGCTCTTAGGGCAGGGAAAAAAGCGACATGCCCAAGAATAGTCGAGTCTGAATCCTCAAATTTCAACATAGGACCTTATGACCTTCTTACCACGTTCCTCCAGATGTACCCAGGACACGGCCCTTTTAGAGACAGCTACCTTCAGTGACCAAACTGCTCTACCAAAGTGTGTGGCCCAGGAGGGGGAGTGCGGGAGGCAGAGTCAGAAACCTTTCTGAGTTGATTTTTGAGGAGGCATTCCAGTGCTGAATGATTTCAGATGCCGGTGGATGGCCAGGAATGTGGAGGGTCCGCTGAACACCTTGACTGCCCGCTGTCCATTGTTGAGGAGCTTCTGTGATCAAAGGTGCACCCCCGTCGGGCTGGAATGGCCCAGGGAGCTGAAGACAGCACACAGATTAGTTTCAAGGGCCATAGTGATGTGCCTCAAGTTAGCTGATTGGGCTGGAACGGCAGCTCCATAACCTGAAAAAGTGTCAACGGTGGTGAGGTGCCACCAGTAGCCCCAAATGGTGTCAGAGATATGATGGAGTTAATCTGCCATGAGCAGGCTGGGTGTGCCCTGCGCATGCGAGGTGACCTCCTTCTGTGCCAGCAGCCAGCCCTTGGCAGGGAGTCACGAGCCTGGCATGTGGTGGGAGCCTCTGCACCAGGAACAGTTTTTCCTTTGTGCTCCATCCACAATGGGCACGGACATGTGTCCCCGTGCCCAGCACAGTGGTCCCAGTGGGGCAGGTGGGACAATCAACTGTCTTTGTCTCGCTGGTCTCACCGGAGCACAGGCTTCTATCATGGGCATCTGGCATGAGTCGACCAGCCAGAATCTATTTCCACAGCCCATGGCCCCCTAGAGGGGTGTCTCTAATCTGCCGGTTTGAGGTTTTCTAAGTGGCAGACCGAGCAACAAGGCCATTGGCAAGAGCCCAAGAGTCAGTAAAAACATGCCAAGGTTTACCAGCCGGAGTATTGATTGGCCCAGGGCTCCAAGACTGGCCTTGAGTTCTACCTACTGAGCGGTCACATCCATTTTCAGTTCCGGGTAGCGCTGCTGAGGGTGAGCAGCCCAGCAGCCCAGGGGACGCCATCATCTCTCCTCTTAGTTGACCCACTGGTGAACCAGGCTCAGCTATTTCAGGAACATGAGGTCACTGTTGAGCTGGCAGGTTTGCTTTGGTGGAGTTGGAATGTAAGTTTCCCCCAAAGGATTAGGTGCCATTTTTTCACATAAAGCTGAGGTGTCTCTTGGGCTGGGCCAGCTGGTTTTGAATGTACCATATTTAGTGCACAAGCGAAACTTCTGTGGGTTAGATGTCCAGTTTCAATGAGAGCCCAGTATTAAGCTTTTCAAAAGGGTATACCCGATAACTGTGTCAGGGTCACGTCCAAAACTCCAAGGGTACTCCTGGGAACAATCTGCTTGCCTTTGCTGAAGGCTCCAATTTACACACTCATCAGCCACAGAGACTCGTGTGGCTTAAAGGGGTCATTAGATCGTAGGGCCTCCAAGAGCGGGTCACAGCTTGCCAGGCAGATTCCAACACATTCTGTTGCCTTGGGTCCTGCTCAAAGGGTGCTGGTCAGTGGATTAGCTGATGCAAAGGGACCAAGTAGGGTGCCCAAGGGAGGCAATACTGACTCCACCACACAACAATTCCAAGAAGGTGCCAGGCCTCCTTTATGGGGAGCGGTGGATGGATAAACGAGAAGTAGCAGATTTTCCTTGACTGTTGGAGAGACTGAACATTGTGCATCTGACCACATGGTCCCAAGTCCCTGAATTTGGTCAGCGTTTATCAGTCACTCTGCCACTAAAAGAGGTGCCAGCCATTCATTCACGTACTTTATCAAGTGCCTACCAGGTGTCAGGTATTGGGGTTGCAGCAGGGGAGACAGACAGGATGATGTGATTGAGGGGTGTGGGGAAAGGATGGGGGTGCTCCTTTAAAAGTGATCCCATTGAGCAGAGCCCTGAAGGAGGGGGTAGGAGAGGAAGCAGCAGGTGCAAAGGCCCTGAGGGAGGAAAGGACTTGAACAGGTGGAGGAGGTCCCAACAGGTCCCAACAGGTCCCAAGAGGAGGCCAGCTTGGCTGCCTCATGGGTCTGAGGGTGGAATGAGATGTGGATATCAGCCTTTGCAAACTATGGGACTCTGAACAGCTTGGGAAGATTGGTTCACTAGATCTCCCAGGGCTGGGGAAAGCCCAGGATTCCACCAGCAGCTATGGGAGAGCCTCAGGGAACAGTACAGACATACCTCCAATTGTTGCACTTTGCTTTATTGTGTTTCGCAGATTTTTTTTCTAACATGTTGAAGGCAAGACCCTCCCCCAGCAAAAGGATTGTGACTTGCTTTATGCGGTACTCGCTGTATTGCAGTGGTCTGGAACCGAACGCACAGTATCTTCAAGGCATGCCTGTATTGAGGAGGTGCATCCAGACATGCGGCCAGGGAGAGGCCAAGAGGAAGGAGGTAGGGGATGGGGGTGGGGAGATGATGGCGAAACCACGGGAGAGGCCACTGTGCTGGGCTGTGGGAGTCTCAGTCTCCATTTCTTAGCGCTGAAGTTATTCCACGAACACTCAAGTCCACGCTAGTCCCATCACTCAGCCCCTGGGGTCAACAACTAAGCGGGGCGATGTTTCTGTATCTTCCTGATTTTCTCATTCCGCTCTGAGGCCGGAGGGTGGGGGCAAGTCCCTGAGGTGCGTTCCTGGATACTGTTGCTGGGGCGGGTCGGAGGAGGCAAGTTGGCAAGGAGAGGAGCGTCTGTGCTTTTCTGGGGGCTCTGGGTGGTTCTACCGCAAGCATCTTTGCTGAAAGCATTTTTTGCCACATAACTAATTGGCTATAAGGCAATTTCACCATAAACAATAAAATAATGAAAAATAAAAGGGACATTAGAAAGCACGTAACATAATGTGAAAAAAGTAGTAACAAAAATTTGAAAGTGTTATTGCAAAAAGACTTTGGAGTCTTTTGTTCATAGCAATGTATTCTTTTTTGCTTGTGGATTCGTCTCCTCAGTCAGCATTGTGCTCTTTTTCTTTTCTGCTAAAATGACTTTCTTTGTTAAGAGAGGTATCAATTTCCAGCTGGAGAATCAGTACTTAATGCTCTGGAAGACGGTTGTGAATTAGCTGCAGCCCTTTCATAGTCGCCATAGCTTGGTACAATTTTTTGGGTTTGATGGGTGGGAGAGAGACCGTGATCACGGAAGGATTTGAAAATGTGTTTGATACACGATTGCTTTCTAGTCTCGTGTGCAATCTGGCTTTATGTGTAACATTGCAGTCTGGCTTTCTGCATGGTTGTTGTCATCCACTATCTAAGGCCACCGCTTCTACTCGTCACTGTCTGGACCATTATGAGGACTGAGAGATATGTGATCTAAACATGGGAGTACTATGAGAACGGAGTCGATGGGGAGAGGACACCGAACTGATGAAATTCATGAAGTCTGCCAAGTGTAAACCAAACTGTTAACTATTATTTTATTTTACAGCAAAATTGCCCTAGGGCCAACTAGTTCTGGGGTGGAAATGTTTACAGTGAAAACTCCTCTGGCGAACGTGCTTGAGACAGATATGTATGCAGTGAAACTGGGGACACGTGCCAGGCTCCCTACCTGGTGGCAGGCTCCCGAGGCCAGCGCCTCTCCATCGCTGGCTCCAGGACTGAGTGCGCTTCCTGGCTCCTCTGGCACTGGCTCGCCCCTAACGGTCGCCAGGGTGGCTTCTGACCTGGCTTGGGCTGAGGGTCGAAAAAGCAGCAATGACTGGTTGTCATTGCTCTGACATTGCTCTGAGCTTCTAGCTCTGTCTAGAGCACAGTGAGTAAGGACCTCGGGTGCAGTGTTGCCCTTGGACTAGACCAGAGGTTACCCAAGACCCTGGGCAAAAGGCACCAGCCCAGCTGCACCCAGATGTCTGCTTTGGCCTTACCCCTTGGCTCCCAATGGAACCCCTCCAGGACCCCTCACCCTGTTCCCCACACTGTCCCCACCCTCCAAGTTCGCCCAGGACTCACCAGCTCACCTCCTTACATCCTCCTGCTTCAACACCTGCCTCATTCTGTCATTTTTCTCCCATAACTGCATTTACTGGCCACTCAGAGGCCCCAAACCGATCACTCCTATTTCTGTCCCAGCCCCTGATGTACCCATTGAGAACGGGGCCCCTTCCCCTTGGGTGGGCAGAAGGCTGATGCTGAAGTGCAGATAGGAAGGCTCACTAGCGTCCGCATGCTGCTGGCTACATGTGCCACGCTGCCCGGCGCACCCTGGCCGGGAACCACAGCAGCTGGGCGGCTCTCTGATGTCTACAGGGCTGCTCTCCAGTTTGGAGCAGAGTCCAAGACCTCCGTCAGAGCTCCTGCTACTGCATCTCCACAGCATGGGCTTGGGGACAGGCAGGGCAGCCATCAGTCAGGATGAGAGCACAGGCCAGACACCGGAACCCTACACAAAGAGCCGGCTCTGACTCCATCAGCTCCGTGTAGGAGCTGAGCAGGTCTGAAGATGCCAGATAATGCAAGATTTCCAAACACTTCCTGTTTCAGAAGGAGAATTCTTATCAAATAAAATACTAGAAGGACCCAATAGCTAGCAGATAAGCTGCTGGTTGAAGTGGAGGGTGCAGGGAGGGCTGGAGTCCCCTCTTGTCCATCCCGTGGACCCCACTGCTGTCTTCACTTGACACTCCCCATCCCCAGCCCTCCTTCTATCCCAGGGTTTACATCCCCCAAGCCCTCAAGAATTTCAGTCCAGCTGAGATCTGAGGCCCTTCCACCCCCAGCATTGCCCACTTAGGCCTCGCACAAGCATCAGGAGTGGGTGCAGGCCCCCCAAAGCAGAAAACTGGATGCCAGCCCCACTAAAACCGGCATGGCAAGCTAAGGACTTGGCTGCTAAGGAGACAAGAATCCATGAAGGCAAGCCAGAGGTTGCCACCATTTTGCAGAAGAATAACATTTATTGAGAATGGCTCATTACGAACAAAATATATGTATAAAATCTCTGCAATGCAAAAGATCCTTTTTGTCCCCATGTGGCTGGAGTGAACAAAGCCAACTGTCCACTGTGGCTTTAGGGGCTGTGCTGGACCCTCAGCTTGTGGGCAGCAGTTCCTAATGGGGCCACTTCTCGGGCCCATTTTCATGATTTCTTCATTGCACAAGATAGTGTGGGTTGCGTCCCACCCCTTCAACCCTCTCCAGGAAGGCGGCACCATCTCAGGGGCAGGCAGCTTTCCTGTCAATCTTCCAGACAGTTGACCCCTAACTTCTGGCTCGCCCTGAGAAGCCATCCTTCAAGCCCAGGGACAGAGCGTTTCCACACGGTGGTGTGTGACAGACGGAGGTGCTGTGACCACTCTCCACGGGTCTGCTCCCCGACAGGTTGTGCACCGGGCCTCACTTCCAGCCATCCTGGGAGCTCCACTTCCCGTTTCCCGTGATACACCTGTCCTCCCCGCAGTGTCACCCAGACCCCTCCGGAGTCTGCCCCAACTCCACGGCTATCACACGTGGTACTGCTGGGTGTGGAGCCAGAACTCCCTGGGGTCCGGGGCCACACCGCATTAAGGCAAGAGACGTGAGACCGGTGTGAAGGCAATGCCAGTCTCGCACCCAGGGTGGCTGCCCAACTGCAGGCCTCCCCCTCGGCCACGGCTGTGTCGTGTCGAGGAGCAATGCAGCCAGGTGGTCTGACAGCCTTCGCAGCCCACCTCTGCCCCAGAGCTGCCATGAGAGATCGGGGGCAGCAGCTGCCAGCGCACCATGCCGTGGGCACTGGAAGACCAAGACGCAGGGGCGCAGGAGCAGAGAGGTTGTTGGGGCCCCTCTGCCAGGGGCAGCCCCTGAGGGGTGGGTGTGTGTCCCCAGCCCCTCTGGGAATGATCCACTTCCCTTATTTTTTTAGGTGCAGACCTGGGTTCCAGACCCAACTCCACCAGGCTCCTGGGCAAACTCCCCCAGACTGGGCTGGACTGTGTGAGGCGAGGGCCCTGGCACTCAGCCCGCCCGCTGGCAGTCCTCTGCTCTTTGAAAGGTAACTTGAACTGGCCTGTCCGCCCCATGGAAAGAGGTGTCAGCAGTTCCAGAGTACCTGCAACCTCACTATTATTATCTTGAGGGCTATTCTCACTCCCCCAAAGTGAAAAGTTAAATCTCAAAACCCAACCCTCGCCCAAAAGAGAAAGAAAAGAAGGCAACACTCCCAGTGCACGCTCCACGCCATGCTGTGTGGCCCTGGGCAGGCGCCACCCTTCTCTGCCCAGACAGAAGAGACCCAGCCTTCTGTGCAACAGGTCCTGGCATGAACACCAGGGTGCGGGGGAGGCCACAGACTGCCCCCCCGCCACTGCTTGAGGGGCACAGGCCCTGCGTCCCAGCCCTGCAAGATTTAGGCTCCCCATGCTCAGATGGGCCCCACTGTTGGGACTTAGGTGAGTGCTGGGAGCGAGTGGGGAATCTTTGGGGCCCAGCACCTGTCCCTGGCCCCCTGGGTCAGGCTTCCCTGAGCATGGCCAGCACTGTGGGCCGCAAAACCAGGCTCCTGCCCACACACAACCTATGGAGCTAGAGTCCCTGGAGGGCTGTGGGCGGCCCAGAGTCCTTTCTGCCTGAGGTCCAGCCCTCTGCAGAGGCCACAGGCCTCACAACCAGCCATGGGAACTTGGGGGTGCTGCAGCACCCCTAGGGAGAAGGGTGAGGATAGCTCGCCATGCAGCTGGGGTCGGCTACAGTCTCCAAACACACAGATGCTGCCCTGACAAGCAACATCTCTTGCCAGGGCTCCGTGCCCAGGCCTGTGGGGGGACGGGCCCAGGCAACAAGGGAACTCTTGGGTCTCGGTGGCCCCCTGGACACAGCTGGGGTCAGGCCGAGGGTCCTGGGGTAGCTCTGTTCAGGAGCTCCGGGGGTATTTCCAGCAACCAGTGGTGTGGGGGTAAGTGGCCTGATGTCACTCGCTGCTGGTGGTTGTACCGAGGCCTCCCAAAACTCCCTGGGCTTTTGTGACAAGGGCTGAGGCCGAAGCTGTGCATCCAAGCCCCAGCTGCCCTGGGCCTGGGGCAGGGCCTCCTGAGAAGGCCGGGCCAGGGCAGGGTGGGGGGTCTGAGGGCCTGGGCAGGCCAGGCTCCCGCTGTCAGCTGTCCAAGTAGACGAAGAGGATGTCCTCATCCGTGCCGTAGCTGGTCCTGGCCTCCTCGAAGTTGCTGACGCTGGTGCTGCACATCCCTGCGGGGCAGCGGGAGAGCGCCTGCCTTGCTGGCGCCCAGGGAAGACATGTCCCACCCGCCCTGCCACCCCTCACCACACACACCCTCCAGCCCCGGAAGCCCTCCTCGCCTGCTGTGGCCTTCGTGAGCTTGGTCTTGCCCCGTCCCAGGCAGCAGATGAAGAAAGTGAGGCCCAGGGAAGGGAGGAAATACGCTCAAGGCCACATGGGGCCAGTCTGTGTGAGTCAGGGCAGCCCTTCCTGGTGCCCAGGGCAGTGGGGAGCCCTGTGTGGGCTACAGAAGTGGGTGGGGCTGGGCAGGCTTTCTGATGGGCATGCTGACTGTCCTGTGGGGGCTGCAGTCGGGGAGGGGAAGGAAGCTGTAGTCTACACAGCATGAGACGGTGGGTGGGGTCCTGGACGGTGGTGAGTGGCTGGCAGTGTGGGACAGATGGCCAGGCCTGGTAATGACCTGGGTGTGGAGGAGGCCAGCACGGCCTGAGAGTTGTGGCTGGCTTGCTGCATGGCCAGAGGGATGGCACAGGTGACAGGGGTCCAGGAGCTTCTTTGGGGAGAAGGCAGTGAGGGAGGCCTTGACCCCACTCTGGTGAGTGGGAAGGAGCTGGGGGGGGGCTTCCAGGTGTCCCTGCGCACCACCCCCACCCCCGACACTCACGGTCGGCATACGCTGGGTTGTTGTAGAAGATGGAGCCAGTGGCCCGGTTGTAGCCACGCAGCACGATGAAGTGGCCCTGGTAGTCGGGGGTGCGGCAGAAGCAGCGGTGGCCACGGGGGGCAAAGCAGCAGTACTTGGTGGGGCTGGAGCACAGGTCACAGTGCAGCACCCCCGAGTTCACCAACACGATGGCCACGTGGCCCTGTGCCAGGTGCGCCTGGATGTCCTGCATGCTCACTGTGCTGTGAGTGGGAGGAGGGTCGGCCAGCGTCCTTGGGCCCATCCCCCACCTCCCATCCCTGCTTTGGCCCGTTCTGCCCTGTGCCATGCAGCTTGGGGACAAGTCTGGTCTCCCCTCTGCCCTGGGCTCCTTGCAAGTGGGAGTGTCCTGCTTTGTTATTGTGACTCAGGCTCAGTCCAAGGACGAGCACAGAACCAGGGTAGGGGGCGGTACGGGGCTCTGAGTGTGCTCAGGAACCGGCCGGCCCTTCACGGGGTGGCAGAAGGCGAGGTCCAGAGGAGCCCCCACCAGGGGCTGGTGGAGCAGCACTGGGACCCCACCTCCTACACCGGTAAGTGAATCGTTTCAGCCAAGTGCCTCCGCTGGTCCTTTACCCTAAATCATGTGTGGTTTATGCTAGAAACTGTTGATCCAATTTACTTCCCCAAACCTGGCCAAGCATGGCTTTGCCAGCGTCAAAATCAAAAGCCTCCCTGCAAGGGCCATTTTCTCTTTCTTCTTAAGGCTCCTCAGTGGCAGAGGTGGCCGCCCAGTAAGGGCTGGTCAGCAGCACTCCCAGGGGAAGCCCAGGCCAGCAGAGCCAGCTGCCTCAAGGGGTGCCCCCAACGAGGCAGCAAGTCCAAACAGGAACCCAGAAGGGGAGAAGAGGCTGGGGGCTCCACTTTCTTTACCGGCCCTCCTTCCTTAGTGCTCTCCGCAGGGGCGGTGGCCCGGCCCAGCTCCAGCCCGTGGCCAAGTCACGTGGCAATTGGGTTTGCTGTCTCAGCCCCAAGAGCTTGTCATTTTCCCATTTGGTCTTTGAAACAAAACACCTGGCTGAGTTCCCAATGGTAGGAACACAAGTGGGATTTTAGCTACGAGAAAAAGCAGGGGCTGGACTGGAAGGAAAGGCAGCGGGCTGCGTGAGACAACAGCGTGGAAGTGCCAGGTTCGGACCGAGGCATGGCCAAGTTGCTGGGGGCGGGGGGTGGGAGGCTCACCCCACTTCTCCCACCCTTGGTTTCCTCACCCGAGTGCGGACAGCACTGACTTCCCACTCAACAGGACAGCAGCTGTCAAGTGCCGCTAAGTAAGCCTTTGCTGCCTTTCCTTCCACCACGGGCTCCTGTGGCCTAAGGATGCGTGGGGACTTCCCATTTTCCAAATCACCCACAGTGTGGCTACGTTATGTTAACAATGAAAACAGAAATCCGGAGAGAACAGGGAGGCCCGAGAGGAGCGGGCAAGGAGAGTCCGGCTGGGACGGGAGCCATCAGGCCTGAGCGCGGTGAGCCCGGGGAAGAAAGTCGCTCACAGCTGGGCAAGTTACCCCCAGGGTCTGCCTAACTCCTGCCCCTCCAGACAGATGAGAAGGGAAGAGCCCTGTAAGATCACAGAGATCATGGCGAGATCTGGGAGCCAGGCCTCCCTAGACAGCCTGACGGGTGGTCCCCGTCACCCTCCACGACCGTGCCATCACGTTCCTCAGGCCACCCCCTGCATCTGGGTTACTGTGTTCTGTCCCATGCCACCAAGAACTGGCTGCAGTCGGTCTTGCTCACCTGTACCTCCAGCCCCTGCTCAGGATCCACCTGTAGCCCCATAGGTCCCCTTGTTATGGATGAAAACTCCAAGGCTCGGGGGGATGGCAGTGCCCACCGCTGCCCGGGCAGGAAACCCCACCTCTGCCTGACTCCCAAGGCCCCAGCCTTTCTCGCCCTCCACCCTGAGGCCTCCCCCACTGCACGTCTATGGGTGAGCAAGTGCCCAAGGAAGGGTGGCGGGGGGCTCACCATTTCTCCACCAGCACCTTGCAGGCCTTGGCTTGTGCAAACAGCTGGTTCACCCGAGTCTCCTCTGTGTCAAAGTGCTTCCTGTAGAAGGACTGAAGAGAAGAGGGCAGGCTGCCCTCATCCCGTCTGGACAAAACCCACTGTGGGGGCAGAGGTGGCAGGACGTGGAGGAGCCCAGCCTGCTGGGGGAGGTGGCACCGGCAGCACGTGGGCAGAAAGCTTTCTGTCCTGAGCTTGCAGAGTGGCTGGCCCAGTGCGCAGGGCCCTGCAGAGGCAGGAAGAAGATGCTCAGGAGATGGGTGGGCAGCCAGGCTCAGATCGGCTCCCTGGGGAAGGTCAGTCAGCCCTGGGCTTGTGCTCCTCGTGGGCATGAGCGAAAGCGACCGCTCAGCCACCACTCGGCTTCGCCAGGCGAGGTCCACGGAGCGCACTTTGCCTGGTACAGGGGTATCAAGGGGGCCAGGGCCCCCATGGCGGTGTCAGAAGTGACCCTGCTCTCGGGCCCCTTCCTCTGCCTTGCAGCCATGGCGAGAAAACCAGATGTGAGGGCCTTCTTCCCTGGCTGGGGTGGTTCAGGGGACAGTTAGGTTGACTAGCCACCACACAACAAGCCCCTTGCCAAAAGGGCCAGAAGCGACTCTGTTCTGCCAAGTTTTAGAATTTGGGCCGAGGCCTGCCTCAGAGGCAGGCCACAACAGCTCTGGCTGTGCAGGGAGGGAAATGCACTGGTTATCAACCAGCCGATGTCGGCATTCTTTTTCAAAATGAAAAAAAAAAAAAGATGATATTCCAGAATACCAATTATCCAGCCTGGAGCCGGCTATTCCCGTGAGGAGGAAGAAAATGGGCAAATGATGGCTGGATGAGGTCGAGTGCTGTGCTCTGCGGCCCCACGCCCCGCCTTGTGCGGAGGGACATAGGGAAGGACGTGGGACAGTGGCCTCAGATGCTCCTCTGCACACCCACAGGTGCTGCTGCAGGCATGTGGCAGGGGCTCTGGGGCGGGGGTGCTGGGAGGAACCAGCTCGCTGCTCAGGTCCTTCGGGTAGGTGCAAGGGCAAGGTCACCCAGACTGACTGGCTCCTGCCCGTAGCACATCTGCCGCTGCCCCCTGGTCTCTGCCCACTTGTGTGCCCACTCAAGAGTCCAGGCCTTGACTGTATCCTCTTCCAGCTACTGAACCCGGTGAAGGCCTGGTGGCCGGCCACCCACCTGGTTTTTGTAGCCCTTGTCCACACCCAGGGTCTGGGTACAGAAGCGGTGCCTCACGCCGAAGTGGCGCATCAGGTAGGCCAGGTCGATGGTCCAGATGCTCCTGGTCAGCCGCAGCTCCTGCAGGGCGCTCTCAAACTCCCCGTCGTCCAACTGGCCCAGGTACCTGGGGGTGGACAGGCCACTGAGGGCTGCTCACCCTCGAAGGGAAGCTGGTTTGGGTCATGCTCCACCTGCGGGCCCATCAGCCACTGGCAGAGCCCCTGTTCCACAGAAGGTTCTGTCCTTTGTCACGAACCCTTATGTCCTGCCCACGTACTGCCCGGGCACCACCTGAAGCTGCCTGGGCGCCGTGCTGTCCAGGCGCCCTGGGTTCTGCGTCTCACATCTCTTCTGGGCTGTGTGACTTTGGGCAAGTCACCACCCTTTCTGGCCTCACTAGCTTCACCTCTAAGATGAGGTGCTTGTACCACATCAGTGGTTTTCTAAGTTTTAGGCAGAGAATTCTTTTGTTGAACCCTGTCCTGCCTGGAATTCCAGGATGTACAGTGGGTAAGGGAGAAGCTGCTCCGAGGTTCCGGGCAGGCAGCCACCTGAAAACTCCTCTATAAGGTGACAGCCACGGTCCTCCCGGCTCTGAGGGTCAAAGTTCCAGTGATGTTCATGCAGCCTCAACTCAGTGACTGGCTCCCCAGTGACCCAGTCTCCCAGGAGTCTGAGGGCGGAAGGTGGGAGGCCCTGTGTCCCAGCCATGGGGTCACTCTGTGGGCCAGGCCTGGGCACCAAGGACTTCCCTGGCCATCCCCAGGGTCCCAGGCATTCCCAGAGGGGGCCCCTAGAAGGGCTGGTCCTACCCCCTTTGCTTTTGCAGATGGCAGTGAGCCTCGATGGAAGCTGGGCCTCCCACAAGCCCTGACCAAGGATGACCACATGGGTGATGAATCCCACCCAGGTCTCTCCCTGTGTTTCCCCGCAGCCAGAGCACGTGGTGTGGATGGCGAGGGCCTCGACCCGCCCACTCACCGCAGCACCATCCTGGAGCAGGCCAGGCCACAGTCCCAGTGGTAGAGCTGCTGGATGATGGGCACGGGCAGCTGCACAAAGTCCCCTGCGTGGAAACACAGGGCTGTCACAGATCCTTGGCGCAGTGCCTGCCACTGCCGCCCCCACTGGAACCCCTGGCATTCGCCCCTGCCCAGATCTGCAGGGGCCTTTCCTGGCTCCTACTCCAGTCTCCTTCCCACAGCAGTGACGTCCCTAGGTCCCGGTCAGAGCGGGTCAGCCACACACAGAGCCCTCCTCCAGTGGTTGGTCCGTACGTCTCTTAGGACAATGCCGCCGTGGCTGCCGCCCCAGCACCCTCTGCCGCCTCACCCCCACTGTCCTCGCCAGGCCACCCTGCAGGTAGGGCTTCCCTCTCATGCGGCTCCCTCTGCCTGGACTCCCCTGGCCTCCTAGGTACCTGAGCTACCTCTTCTCGCTTCTTCGTGACACTGTCTGTCCACCCAGCCCCCCACTGTGTGCACTCACCGCCCCGCAGGCCTCTCTCGCTCAGAGCCCTCTTTTTCGGTGGGAGCTCGGAGGAGGCAGCGACAGGGCCAGCACATGAAAGGTGCAGAGCAGGTATTGGTGTCTGGATTCATGAGGCCCTTGGAGGTTCGTCTGACTTCAAAACCCCCAGGGCCACCAAGGTGTGAAGACCATGGTTAAGAGCAGGGGACTGCCATGTAATCTGTGTATGTGGATGCTACCCTGGGCGACTTCTCAGTATGTCCCTGCCAAGCAGTGAGGTGGGGCAGAAAGGGCCTGACCTAGGCGTTCCTGCCCAGGCTCAGCCATTGGCTGGCTGTGGACTGAGAAACTGACTTCCTCTTGCTGGGCTGAGTCTGGCCACCTCTAAAGCGGGGGACTTTGGTCTGATCCAGTCATTCAATCAACAAACATTTCCCAAGCGCCTAGCGAGTGCCTGGCATGTTTGCTATGGATACAGAGGTTGGGCCCCATCCTGGTGGACAGCACAGGTGAGCACGTGGAAGAGCAGAGCATGGGACGAGGCCAGGGAAGTGGTGGGGGCACGACCCAGAGAGCACAGCGTCGAGAAGCACAGGGCCACGCGGGGACAGCATGCATGGAGGCCCTGAGGCGGGGCGAGCTGGCACCAGCCCACAGAACTCTCGAGTTCTGGCGTTCCAGCAGTCTGAACCAAGTTCAGAGTCTAACGAGCCAGAAGGGACCTCCCTCCAGCAGTCACCACCTCTGGTGGCTCATTGGTGACCCCCGTTCCGCACACGAAAACCCAGCCCGCCTTGTTTCCTCATCTCAGGGGTCTCTCTGGGACCCAAGAGCAGCCTGTGCAGAGCTGCCCCAGGGACTTGTCTACCATGCCATCAATGGCTCCGTGGCATGCACCAATCAGGAGGGCTACTCACTAGCCCCGGGCTCTGTCCTGCCATCTGACCTGCTGGCCTCATCTGGGCATTTCCTTGCCTGGAGTGGGTTTGAAGCTCCTACTCTGTGTCTAAATCCTCCCCAGCACAGGTGCCACTGCTTCCGGGGCCTTCCCCGAGCCCAGGCTGGCCGTTCTCTCCTTTTTCTAGATTCCCACCAGACCCAAATTCACACTCTGCCTCACACAGGGGACCCTTGCATGGAGTTTATCTGTGCCTTTCTGTGCTGTTGCACATTCCCAGGTAGCAGGGCCACGTGACTGCTCCTTTGCTGCATTGTACTGGCCTCTCTCCCCCCACTCCCCTTCTCCAAGGGCGAGCAGCAGCATGGAAGGCAGGATGGCACGGGAAGGTCAGGCCACCTGCTGGCTCAGTGACCTCAAGGTGCTGGACCTATCTGTGCCTGCTTCCTCCTCTATGAAATGGACCATCACAGATGCCAGCTTGCAAAGTGCTGTGAGCGCTCAGGGCAGGAATGTGTGTATAGCCCATTTTGGGTGCTGGCGTAAACTCTGCCCTCCATCCAGCTTGGTGGGACCTGGCACACTGAGCCCAGGGCAGGCTGAGGCTTTGTTCTCTCCCTCCCCCGACCCCAGGTGCCTTTGGCCCTTCATTCAAGGCCTTCGCACATTCTCTTCTTCCTACTGCGATGGATTCAGTGCTGAGGCCCTAGTCCTGTCTGACTCCCCCCTGTCCTCTGCCCTAAATTTCACTCCCAGATCCTCTCCTGTCTCTGTATACAGAAGCCAGAGGGATCCCAACCATAGCTTCCCATTACTCTTAAAGTTCTCACCCCTTACCATGGTCTGTAGGGCCCTGCCCAACCTGAGCCCCACCAGCTTCACCTTGGCCCTTACCCCTTACTCACCCTGTTCTTGTTACCCTGGAAACCCATCAAGCTTCATGCTGCCCCAGGGCCTTTGCACATGTCTCTCTCTCTGTCTGAAACTCTTTCCCTTGCTGTTCTCAAGACTGCCCCTTACTGTCTTTCAGGTCCCAGCTCAAAGTCCCCTCCTCGGACTATGCCTTTGGGGGAAGAGAGCACTCCTTCACCGCCTCCTGTTTGTTTCTCTTCACAGTACTTAGCAAAAGCAAAATAATAATAATAATAATAATAATAATAATAATAATAATAATAGAGCTATTCTGTCTCCCCACTAGACTGTAAGCTTCCCGAAGGCAGAGAATTTGCTGACTTGTTCACTGTTACTCCCAGTGCCTGGTGTCTGGTGCTTAGTAGCAACTCGATAAACATTTGTTGGAAGAAAGGAACACATTAAGTGCCCATTGTGTGCTAGGCTCTGAGAACGGCACAGTGACTAAGACCCAGGCCCTGCCCTCTCAGGAGTCCTATTCTAAAATCATTCCCCGCAGCTGGACTAAGTGGAGGAAGGGCTCTCTCTGTACAGGGTGTTGTCTCCTCATGGTGGCATGCCTCCCTTGCCAAGAACTCCTCACTGTGGCCATAAACTGCCTTTTATTTTTCTTTACACAGGCTGCTTACTCCCCAGACTTTGCTCTTATATATCCCTTAGTCTGGAATGCTGTCTCCCTTCTCTGAATGTCCAAATGCTCTGGCCCCCCTCCCTCTCTGAGTCCCTCAATATGCAGTGTTTGAGGTGGTCTGCCTTCCCCACTGGACACGGGGAGAATTCCTCACTGGCAGGTGGGGACAACGTAGCATTTACCCTCTCCTAGCCCTCAGCCCAGAGCAGGCCCTCAGACATACTTGGTGAATGAAAGGTGGTTTTCTCCAAAGGCTGTATCCCTTGAGATGCCCCAGGCCTGCCTGTCACTGCAATGCCCAGCACCCCCACCCCCAGGCTTCCAGACACAGCCCTCTGTGCATGGCCCCGTCCTCACTCTGCAGGCTGGGCTCTGGTATCAACTGGCTGGGCCATCTTTGGCTGGGCTTTGAGTCTGTCTGTGCTTTCCCCTATGCCCAGCTGTATATGTGGCACAGGACAGCTGCTTTGAACTCTGCTGTCCCTTCTCTTCTTGCCCTGATCCTTGGAGTCCCTTAATCCTGAGGCCCCAAAGTGCTACACATCCCCAGTCTTGGCACAAGTAGGTCAGCCCCTAGGGACCAAGATACTCCTGCAGGGGATGATAAGGGTAGGCGAGGCCTTTGAAGCCCAAAGCCACTGCTAGTTGTTGATGTCTGGAGCAGAGGGACTGTCCCACCTGAGAGCTAGGGCCTGCCTAGAAGGCCTTGGCTGGCTTCAGTTGGCAGCTGTCACCAAGGAAGGAAGGCAGCTCCCTGGCCCTGAATACTTAACGTCTCTCAGCCTCAGTCAGCTCATCTGTAAAAGTGAAAATAACAATGGTAACCTCCATCACCAGGTTGTTAGGAGCATTAATGAGCCACTGCGTGTACGCAACTTAGCACACTGCCTGCTCAGAGAAAGCTCCCTGTGAAGGTGAGCCATTACCCCACTGAGGTTCAGGAAAAGCACCTGCCTGGTTCAAGATCACAGAGCTGGGGGAGGCGGATGCAAACCCCAGGATAGCATGAGGCCCAACTCCTTGCTGCAGACACTAAGGGTGTGACACTAAGGTCACACTGATGCCTTAGTGGCAGGGTCCCACGTGCTCTTGACCTCTCACTTCAGAGTTTTCTAGTACTAGCACTTTATCATCAACCCTGTGCCTTAAGTAGAGCAGAAGTCACTCCTTCTCCCCTTCCCTTCTTAGAATCATGACATTCAATGCCGGTCTTGGTTTCTGCACCAAAGGAACTCAGAAGCGCAAAAGAAACCAGTGGGTGAAGAACTGTACAGGACAAAACAGTCTGGGAGGCCAGGGGCAGCGCCCTGCCACTGCTCTGTGCTCTCGGCAGTTCCTTGTGCCTCTAGGCCTCAGTTCTCCCAGGGGTCAGCATTTCTCAAGGCGGCTCCAGCAGGATTTTTCGCTTCTAAGGAAGGTGGCGCCCCTGCCTCACAACCCGGGACCCTCCTACCATGACCTCTATTAGAGCTGACTGAGGTCCCAGCCCTGGGAGTGTCAGGAACACTCAACACACCAAGGCTGGGAGTTGGGAGGCCAAGGCGTCTGTGTTTCACCTGGCCAGGTTTCGCTCAAAGCTCTATAGCTCCTCCGGAGGCGGCGGTCGGCCCAAGGTCGCGCGGCCAGACCCTGCCCCGCGCTAGGGCGGGATCCCCCACGTTCCCCGGGATGAGGGCTGGGCCCTCAGGGTGGCACTAACCAGGCTCGAGCGGCGGCCCCGCTGCCTCCGCCTCCGTCCTCATGACCCGGGCGGCGCGGGGCGCCCATGGCCCCAGCCTGGCGCCGGCTGCAGCTTCGGCTTCGACGGGGGCGGGAACGGAGCCGGTACTTGTCTTGCTCCTCCGCCGCCACCTCCACCGCCACCTGGGTGGGGAGTACGGGAGACTGCTGTTGGACCGCCCCAAGCCCCGCCTCGGCCCTTCCAAGCCAACTAGCCCGGGACCCGCCCCTTCCCTAGGCCCCGCCCCTTCCCTGGGCCTCCAAATAGCCCCCCTCCCTTTGCCTTCTCCAGAGTCCTATTCCTATAGGGCTCAGGCTCCAGGTCTAAGCCCTCCCGGGCAACTCGCAGTCTCGGTTTCTGGTGACACCACCCCTGTCCCAATCCTCGCGCGGACTCGCGGGCTCTTCTCCGCCTCCATTCCCCGGAAGCCCCGCCCTTCCCTCTGAGTCCCGCCCCGAAGCCCAGAGGTTCCGCGAACATTGGCTCCCCAGAGGCTCTACCCCCTTCGCTGCTCGGCTACGGCTCGGCCCCGCCTCCTTGTCAGCCTCAAGTCCAAGCCCTTCGGTCTTTGCACCGCAGGAATCCAGAAGACCTAACCCTACTCCGAATCCCTTCAGGGACGACCCCCTTCCCCTACTCTATACCTTACTTTCCCTATCCGTACAGTGAAATACCTCGCCTCGCTCAGGGCGCCACTTACTTGGCGGTGCCGGGTTCCAAAGGTTAAGTTATGAGGGGGGTCCTAGCCTTCGGCCTCGCAGCCTGCTACCCCCAATCCGAGGGCCCAGGCCTCAGATCCGTGCCTTCTGGTCCAGCCCGTCCCTGCCGTGGGCTGCTTGGAAACGCGATCCCCTCTCTCCACTCGCCGTCCTGAGGGTCGGTATTTCCAGGGGCACCGGGGCCCGGTTATCAGCCCTTTCTTCCGCGGCCGGAACGATCGCACCAGAGCCCACGTTTCCCACCCGGCGGGGTGATGAGGGAGCGGAGGTGAGACCGCGCTCACCAGCAAGAAAAGGAAGGGGACGGTCTCTGCGCGCGGCATTTTGGGAACGCGTGGTACTCTGGGAGAACGGTACCGCCATTCGCTTGTCTCACGCCCTCGCGGTAACTTGAGTTGCTAGCACCGCCGCCGCACCGGGAAGGAAGAGGAGGCCGGAGCCGGTGAGGAGAGGCCCAGGGCAGAGGAGGGTAGGCCGAGGCATTCGTAAAGGACCTGGGGCTGGAGAAGGACGCACTGCTGTGGAGCTCTGCAGGGCTCGGGGAGGGAGAAGAGCGGGAAACCCGGGCCACCCAAACCTCAGAGTCGCCTGACTAGCGCCTGGAAGTGAGTTCATTAGCTTTACCCCGAAGTACATGCTCTTCACTTTCTGTGCCTCTCCGGGCCAGTGTTTTTGGAAGTATGCAGGCCACTGAAGTCATTTCTGGCTGCCTGCCTCCATCCCCCGAATCCTACCTGGGGAGTCCCTGTAAAACTTTCTTGCATCTTTGCCTCCATCCCCCTTTCAGGCACTAGCGCCCTCATGCTTTCCACACTGTTCCAGAAGTTTTATCAAGTTTCCCTGCTTCTGAACTGTTAGATCCGTTTTCTAAGTGCTGTTGTCTTTCATTGGATCATTCCTTACCTATAGTCTTGCAGTGGCTCCCCGTTGTCTTCAGCATAAAACTCGGATGTCTGAGACTTCTCATCAGGGAAGCCTGTCTTTCCCAGCCTCGTGTTTCCTTTCCTCCCTGGAATGCGCACGATGGGTTCCATCCTTCAGTCTTTGCTCATTTCGGTATTAAAAAAAATCCACCTTTTTAAAAATTGGGTCGCAGAGCACTTGCCCTGTGATTTTGTTTTTCCTCCCAAGATAAGCATTTCCCACTTAGGGCACATTGTCACTTTGTGAACACTTGGATATTTTCTTTTTAGCCTTGATGGTGAAGTGGAGGGTCAAAGGGAATTGAAAGGTTTGAATTAAATCCACAACCTCTTCTGGATTTGCCTGGATCCTTTGTTTATATCAGCAATGGTCAATACTCTGTGTATGCCCAGTATAGCCACATGTTTGAAATTTCGTGTTTAGTGTCACGGAGGGACTGAATTTTTAAATTTTGTTTCACTTGTAATAGTTACGTGTGGACAGTGGCTGCTGTATTGGACAGCCCCAGTCTATATCGTGCGTTCCCAGAGGGTGTTACCCACAACTGTGGGTTGACAATACATTGTAAGATACATGTGTTACAATTCTCACTCCCCAAACACACACAAAATTGGTTATTTGATGAAGATGAAAGAACATATGGTACCAGAGAGGGACGTGGCGTGTCAGGCCTTGAGGAAGGCATGGTGTCTGCCACATGCCTCCTCAGGCTCTGAAAGATGAACTGTTGTCTTTCTCACTGTAGAACTCTCTTCCTGCCAAGATGTCTATTGGTGTGCCGATTAAAGTCCTGCATGAAGCTGAAGGTCACATTGTGACATGTGAGACGAACACCGGCGAGGTGTATCGTGGGAAGCTCATCGAGGCGGAAGACAACATGAACTGCCAGGTACCCTGCTCTGCACCTGGTGTTGTGGGGGAAGCTTGTGCCCCTGTCTTGGAGAACAGAAAGTGGTGATTGGCGGTCTTTTCGAGGTTGTTCTCACTGAACAGTTATTTAGGGAGTGCCTGATGCGTACTGGAGACTGTTCCAGGTGCAGGGATGTGAGCATGAGTAAGAGCCGTTTGGAATGTTGGAGTGTTTAACTTGTCCTTTGTTTTCTTAATTCCATAACCATTTTCACCCATGTTTGCGGGACCCGTTTAAGAGAAGTGGTACTACTTCCTTTGTTAGAACCCTTCAGGTTTGCGCCGTTATCCATTTGCCTCCACGTGTTTGCATAATACTTTGTAGTTAGTAGAATCTTCTGTTCACTTACTGTGTTTATTTGCCATTTTTCTTGGGGGCAGGGGCTGAGTCTCCTTTGATTATAGAAACTGCCTTACTAGGTGAGTAGGTTCGGTACAAGTTTTGTTATCTGTAAAATAGGAAGAATAAGATTAAAGTACTCATCTACTGAATGTCACATGCTACTAAATGTTGGAGCAGCTTCCTGATAATAGTGTCCCTCCCTTGGGACTGTTTTGCCTTTTGCTAAAATCATGGATTTGTATGGCATTAAAAAGCATCGACATACTTTCTCCTTTGTCCTTTAGCCATCAGTTAAGAGCTGAGATTTTGTAATCAGATGTTGGTTTGAATCTTAAATGACCTCAGATATGTTAGTCACCTCAGTCTCTTTATCCGTGAAATGGGGATGGTGCTGTTTTTGATCCTGTGTGGTATAGATGCCAAGACTGAAGAGTCTAGTGTGGGGCAGAAATGGCCTGGCCCCAGTACCTCTGCTGTAGTCGGTCACTGGCTGGCTGGCCTGGGGAAAGTGGCCTCCGGGTGACTGTTGTGGTAGGTCCCAAGGGTGGCATCTGGAGGCCGTCGGCTCCCTGCATTCGGTCCAACCTGTGGTCCTTGTGGAGGGAGGTCTCAGCACAGGGGTAACGCCCACGCAGCAAGGTTGTTCCCAAAGTCAGGTGAGTTATGTGTGCACCGCAGCCAGCTCAGTACCTTGCACATTATAAGCTCAACATAGAGCACCTGTTAATATCTCCCAGGTGAGAAAACAGAAGGTCAAAGAGATAAAGTGACTTATCCAAAGTCACACTGTGGGTCCGGTGTCTACTCATTGCTTCCCAGGATCCTTCCTTTTTTGTGGTTTCTTTGTAGCTTTGAGCAGCATCGTTCTGCCGAGTTGACCGGCTGGCGCAGTTTCCTGGCATCCAGGGAGATAGGCGTCTGGTGACTGCAGGTTTCTCTTCGGTGTCGATGCCATGGAGTTGGGCGGTGTGGGCTCTCTGCAGGTCCTGTGGCCTTGGCCGCCTTTGCTTTGTGAGGTGCCACAAAGATCCAGCCCTCTGGGTTAAGGCATCCTTGCTCATTGTAAGGTACTTTAGTTTGGTGAGTAGAATGCAAGACCGAGGGTGGAGGTGGTGTGTAGAGAATCTTGATGTGTTTATTTAGCTATTTATTTGGACAGCTCCCTGAGCTTCGGGGCCTCCGACTGCCCATCTGTAACATGAGGGTGTCTGACCAGGGGGCCCGGGTTGGCCTCTCAGAGGCAGCCAGTGTAAAGCGTGTAGACTCCATGGCAGACGTATCTGGAATCAGGTTGCAGCCTGCCTCCTAGTGTAACCTGGAGGGAGCTCTGTTCTTTCCTGTCTAAGTCAATAATGAAAATAGGACCTCAGCCTGAAGAACAGAGTTACAGAATAAATAAGCAGATGCTTGTCAATCAGTGGGGACTGGCCACCTGCCTCCAGCCTGCATTAATCTTCTAGGTCTGCCGTAACCAAGTTCCACTGTGGGTGGCCTAAACAACACGTTCATTCTCAGGGTTCTGGAGGCTAGAAGGCCAAGATCAAGGTATATAAGCTTTGTTCTTCTGAAGGCTGAGAAGGAAGACTTGTAGATGGTCAGCTTATTCCTGTGTCTTTAAATGGTCCTCTTTCTGTGTCTGCCTTATCTTAATCTCTTCCTAATGACACAAGTCATTGTTTTAGGGCCCAATTGCCTCTGTTAAAGATCCAGTTTCTAAATACAGTTACATTCTGAGATACTAGGGGTTACGACTTTTTCTACATAAGAATTTGGGCAGGGGGCATAGTTCAGCCCATAACACTGCTGATGCCAAGATGCGAGGCTTCACTGAGTCTACCTAAATCTGTGAGCCACATTGAGTAAAACCCATCAGGCTGTGGCAGAGCTGACCCTGGCGGTGATGGCTGCTGAGCACAGTTCACTCACAGTCCTGGGAACTAGGGGGCCCCGGTTGGCAGCTTTGGGGATAAGAGCATCCTCTCAAAACTTTTTCTGCTGGTTCTGTGCTAAGGGCAGCTGGAGTTTAGCGTTTGCCATTTGATGTTGGGTTTTAATAATATTTTCTACTATAAAAATGGGGTGGGTCATACACCACAAAGATTGGGAAAACAAAGGAGAGAATCCCACAACAGCCACAATTGGCATAGACTTTTCCCCGTCAGGGTGTGTTTCAGGTTTTTATTACTTAACTTTTACTTAAGTTATCACTTAAGGATGACAGAGTAAGTAATCCTTACTCTCTGTCCCTTTTCAGAAGGAGTTAGAGGTGGCTTACAAAAACTCATCGGTGGGGTAAAAGTAACAGGTAGGTCAAAGTACAGCTAAGCTCAGCTAAACAAATGAAGGCAGGAGTCAGCACTCAAAAACATAAACTTGAATCCCCAAACATTTAATAAAGGGACGTTCAGGTGTGAGTGTAGAACCTGCAGGCAAAAGGAAATGATCAGTTCTGAAGTGCATAATGTCCTTAAGATAAAATACCACTTGTGCAGTTTTCCCACGGCACTCAGATATGGCAGACATTTTTTTCCGGGGACTGGTGGAGGTGATGTTAGCTAATGTGCCCAACAATGTCCCCGTACAAAATGGGCCTTCTTTGGGGTTCCTTGGGTATTTTTAATGTAGCCTGTAATAGCCCTTTTTTATGTTTGAAAGTGTAAATGTATCCATGTGTTAAACCCAGGATGAGGTCCCTGAGATGGTGCTTACGGGGTCAGAGGGTGTAGGCGCTTCTGTGCATCTGAGGTTTGTTTGGCTGGGAAGGCAGGGAGTCTTGCTCTCCCATCCCTGCACCCCGCAGCTGCAGGGCAAGCGTAACCTGGCGGCCAGTGCCGTGGTGTGTGGCGTCGGTTCTGAATGACATTGTGCCGCACATGGCTGCGCTGAGTATCTGCTGAGGGCCCCGTGGGCCAGGGGTAATAAGCAAGGCTCCGCTTCAGCTGACTTTTGTTTGTAGCAGAGACGGGGTCCGATGAAGGAGTGAGCCTGTCCCTTGCCCAGCTTGGGTGTGGGTGACAGGGCCAGCGGCCTCCACGTGGGGAAGCTTCTGTTCTTCGTTATGCAGAGGCACCAGGGGCCTAAAGCACCCCAGCTTTGCTGAATGTCAAGCGGGGAACTAAGGGGTTTTTCTTCAAAGTCAGAAAATATTTTTTTTAAAGAAAGAATTCTTTTAGTCACATATCTGGTGAAATGTTAAAAACCATAAAAGGAGTTTGAAGGTGAGGAATAATGAGTAGAAATATGCACACCCTTTTGATTTTATAGACCAGACTCGGGACGTAACTGCTGGATGCTCAGAGTGAACATGCGTGGGAGAAATGGGTCCAAACCAAGTCTCCAGTCCCCAAGTCTGTGGTTTTAACCAGTGTCTAAAGATAAGGCACAGAGTAAACCTGTTACTCCTCTGGCCTCTGAGTGTGTCAGGCCATCAGCTCTGTCAGATCTCAGGCAGGAAAAGGAGAAAGGGTCAGAGGGAGAGAAGGGGGCTCCCCTGTGAATGGTAGGGCCGGGCGCTTGCCGTGGCCTGCCCCAGGAGTGCTGTGGTTGGGGGTTCTGCGGCCCCCCGGCGTGGCTTTGCTGCCCCAGATCTGGTGCTCTCTGTCTTGGCCTCAGCTGTTAACAATGTGCTGTAGTGAGGGTTAGGTGAGCGGCTGTGGGGCCGTCACTGGGTAAAAAGTAAGGACTACTTGAACACTGAGACAGTCAGTTGATCTGATCACCAAGACGGCCCCTAAGTGACTCGCAGGTGAGCAGTGTGTGCGTTGTGGATGGGATGAACAAAGGGGTGGTTCATGTCCTCAGTGGGACAAAGTGGATGGCATAGGACATCATCATGCTACTCAGAATACCATGCAGTTTAAAACTTAAGAATTATTTTTGAGTAATTTTCCTTTTAATGTTTTTGGACTATGGGCCCTGGCCGGTGTGATTTGAATGCCGGCCTGCAAACCAAAGGGTCGCTGGTTCAACACCCAGTCAGGGCACATGTCTGGGTTCCGGGCCAGGTCCCCAGTTGGGAGCGAGCTAGAGGCAACTGATGGATGTGCCTCACACATCGATGTTTCCCGCCCTTTCTCCCTCCCTTCCCCCTCTCTAAAATAAGTAAATAAAGTCTTTAACAAATATTTTTGGACCTTGAATAACCTTGGGGACTACGGCACTAAATCCTCTCTTCCGCAGGATGTCATTTAGGTTGGGCACTTGGCTTGCTTATGCCATCTGTGTTTCATTGTGGTTATTTGGGAAAGTTGAGTAAACTGGGTATTCTTGCCTTCATTAAAACCTAGCTTACTCAAGTGATTGCCTTTGACTTGTGATGGGAACATAGCTCAGGCTCATTACAAACAAGCTGTGTGCGTGGGCGGGCAGTGGGCCTGGGGGCTTTGTGGGCAGCGCAGTTGTTTCCACTGCGGCGGGGGGGGGGGGGGGGGTGGAAGCGGCAGACCGAGTTCTGAGGGCTCGGATGGGAGTCAGGGTGCTGCTGGGCCCCATCCTGCTTCAGCCGGAACACGCACTGTTTGTGAAGACACTTGGTTTACATCTTGTCGCTGTTATATAACAGCCTCTCTCAGGGATTTCCAAACAGACCCGGGGCCATTGTGACAGGAGGGAATGAGGTGTGCTGGAGAAGTGGCTTGGCAGCAGCACAGCCCCCAAAGTAGACTTTTTCTTTTCTTTTCTTTTTTTTTTAAATCTCAAACGCTTCCCTCAAAATAAACATTTTTAACTGTCACTTAGAGTCACATTTACTGAGGTCCTGTCACAAGCTCGACAACAGGAACAACATTTAGACATGCGTGTCTCATTCAGTTTCCTCCTTAACAGTTCTGGAGTGTGCGGTGGGCGAGAATGGGTTTGGTCAGCTGGGCCTGGGTCTCAGCCCCAGCGGGCCGCACGGGTGGTGTGAGCTCGGGCAGCGGGACAGAGAGCTGTCCGGGCTTGGCCCTCTGGGGACAGGTCTGCCTCTCCGGGCTGGGCTGCTTCGTCTCCAGTGGCAATGGTGAGAGTGTGTCTCTCCCAGGAGTGTGCAGTGTAAAGTAAGTTGCTGCGAGAAATCTCCTGGGACACGAGTAAGCATTCGTCAAGCGTTGCTTTGTTAGGTGTGATTTTCCTCACTGCATAGGTGAGGGAACGCAGGCTCGGGGGCCAGGAGACTCAGCCAGGGCCACACCCCTGCGAATGGCGGGCCTGGTGGGCCTCACGTGCAGGGTCCCGGGTCTGTTCTGTCTTCTGTGGAGTCATGGGGGCGTCTGGGCTGTGAGCCTGGGTCAGGTCCATGTTCCTCTCTCGGAGTCGGACCACACCTGGTGTGGCACCGGCGGTGATGATGTTCTTCAGGGCAAGAACAGGGTGGCAAGGACTTAGAAACTGGGAAGTTTGCTAAGTGCGCTGGGTGTGCAAGGCTAGGCTGAATGGTCCGTGAGCACTTACAGAAAAGCATGAAGGGCGTGTAAGATGGCAGACAGCTGGGGAGACAGCACAGCTGTCTGCGGTGTGGGCTTGGCCCACTCTGAATAAAGAGCCGTCCTCTTTCCTCCAGAAGACTCATAAAATAAGCTCCTTTTTCTGGTACGTGTGCGGTAGCACTGCCAGATGGGCACTGGCAGTTTTGTGTCACTTTCCACATCGGGCCAATCTCCTGGCTGGTCTCACCTCTCGGCTCCCATCCCTCCATCCCACAGTTTACCCATTGGCACACTCGTCCTTCCCAAGTGCTGCCCTCGTCCTGTCTACCCTTCCCCTGCCCACGAGCTTCAGTGACTCCGCAGTGTCTGAGGTGATGGCCCTGCCCTTCGTCCCACTTCCACCGCTCCAGTCCTTGTGTCCTGTAGGTTCCTGCCTGAGCGTCCTGTCTCTCTTTGTGCCAGCCCCTTGCCTCAACCCTCTTCAATAAGCCAGCCCTTCGTGTGGGCATTGCCAGCTCCACTTCTCAGCCCCTACTCACCCAAGTCAGAGGGGCTCTTCTCGAGTGCGCACTCCAAGGAGACAGGAACCGCACCTCCTGCGTGCTTGTGACTTTCACGGTGCCCTTGTAGTCTGTGTGCTGTGTACGGCAGATGTAGGAGAGGGCACAGTTTGGGCAGGCAGATCAAAGGTTTGGAGTTTATCCCCGCTGAGCGCACTTCACATGCTGACAGGGAGGCAGTATGGCAACGTTACAGCTCTGGAGCCAGGCCACCTGGACTTGCGTGTAGAGCCCCTGTGTTCTGGCTGTTTGACTTTGGACAAGTGCCTTAGTTTTTTTTTTTTAATCTCTAAAAATGGAAAGCTCATACCCACTCTGGAGGTGCTGTGAGGACTATATACAAGGGTGGGCTCTTTGTAGTACACGCCTCTCCTGTTGCGTGAGTGTTCTAGGAACCCATCTGTATCAGTATGCCAGCTGGCGTTGTTGTGAGAGGCTGCGTTCAGCTTCAGTGAACTTTTTTTGAAGACTCCTTTCAACATGTTTGCCCGTTTCATGACGGGTGATTTACGAGTGTGCCTGCCCACACCATGCTGAGTGTTCAGCAGTGTTTGACCAGAAGTGGCCTGGCCCCTGTGCCACACCTTCCCTATTCACCTGATCTGGCTCTGAACGACTTCTTTTGTTTCCCTGGATGTAAAAGTCCTCAAATGGAAATGTTTTGCTGATGTGGAAGAGGTGAAACAAAACCAGCAGGAGCACTAAAAGGGATAAAAACTGACAAGTTCAAAAGCTGTTGTGAGCAGTGGGAAGATGTCTCGGTAGGTGTGCTGAATAAGTGGAGAGTGCTTTGAAGGGGACTGAGGCTTAAACGTAGAAGAATAAATACACAATTTTTTATGAATTCCAAGTTTGGGGGTGTCCCCCTTTATGTGTAAGTTACTTAACACAGTTCCTGGTGCACACAGTAGGTACTTGCCTTCCGCCGGCTTTGCCTGGTTCCTTTAGTTCATGATGTTAGTTTGTGCATTTCTGGATTCCTCCCACCAGCCAAGGCTCCCCCTCTTTGTGGGCCCCTGTTCTCCGCTGGTCCTGCTGTCCCTTACTGATGAGCTTTCTTCCAGATGTCCAACATCACAGTCACGTACAGAGATGGCCGAGTAGCACAGCTGGAGCAGGTGTATATCCGTGGGAGCAAGATCCGCTTCCTGATTTTGCCTGACATGCTGAAAAACGCACCCATGTTAAAGAGCATGAAGAATAAAAACCAAGGCTCGGGGGCTGGTCGGGGAAAAGCTGCCATTCTGAAGGCCCAAGGTAGGTGTCCTCGTGCCCTGGTGGGAAGGTGCAGCAGGCGCTGGTGGGAACGGGCAGTGCGCTGTGTGTCTTCCGGGAAAGGGCCCTGCTGTGGCCTGGGCGTGGAGGTGGACCTGGCTTCAGCCATCTCCATGCCCGCTGCCACCTCTTTGACCTAAACTCTTGGGGCCCCTACCTGTGAGGGGCTTGTGGCCTTGTCCCGCTCTCTCTGTCTAGCCTCGCCAGGTTGCGTTCCTAAGGCTTGTGCAAAATCCAGAGTGGCTCTTTTGAAAAAAGACGAGACTCCTGCCTTAAACAAAAGAGCAGATTAGTCTTATCTCTAGGAAAAGCCCCTTGTTTCTAGAGTTATGGCCAAGGGACCTGGGGAAAGCTTGCTCTTACGTGGGTTAGCTTGACTTCTGAAGCAATGGGGTAGCAGTTCCCAGAATGCCCAGGGACACATTCGCCCCTCAGCATTAGCCAGGGGAAATGCTGGTGGTGGAGACCCGTTTTCAGACCAGAAGTGCAGAAGTGCGCAGTTTAAGCCACTGTTGTCCATTACAGGCCCAGGCTTCGTTTTCAAAGCTGCTTCTATTTGAGAGTATTCTTTCTTCAGCATATTCTGAAAGTGAGACGAACCGTTTCCCAGGGACTTAGTCTGGCATTTCTTCTGGGTTAGCCCAGTAGGCGGCATTGTGTTTGGGTCTGCAGAAAGTTCTGCCATGTTGACTAGCTAAAGAAAGCCAGTGTAGTCATTAGAATCTGCCTCAATGTTGGTAAAAAGATTTACAGTGCGGGGAGGTCACTGGATTCTCTATCAGTCTCTCTAGCTGCTGTGCATATTTTGTACATGAGGTAGCTTTTGAGCTTAAAGATGCAAAAAAACTATCCTTTAAAATGCCTTGCTGGGAAACGGACCAGTTAGTCTTCTTGCCCTTTGTAGACAAGAGGCAGTTGTGGGGAGTAGAACCAGAAGCCCTGGACCTTCTCTCCTGGAGAAGAAACGGTTTCAGGACTGCCAGCTTTCTTGCTAGAACTGCTGTTCTCTCTGCTTTCTCAGGAAGGGCTCTCCCCATTGTCACTGCGTAACTGTACCATCTTCTCTAGCAAAAGGCGAAACCCAGTAGCTGTGCACTAGAAGGCATTTGGCAGTGAATTTGCCCAGGTCCACTGGCTTCTGCCTGCGCCATCTGTGCCTTTCCCAACCCCTTGCTCTGGTCCTCTCAGCAGGTGCTGGGTTCTCAGGCCAATCCCTCCCTCTTCGGGGCAGCTCCAGGCTCTGTAAGAGGAGAGAAGGGTGAGGTAGCCATTGGGATATTTTCACTGTCCTTGGAAGCCACGGGTCCTCTCCTAGACCCTTGTTGTACCCTTTGTATGGAGAGGGGTTTTGTGTTTTTGTGAGTTTGTTTGTTTTGCTATTATAAAACATTTCATACTTGCAAAATCAAAGAATGACAAAACCCCTCACCTAGATTTAGTAGAGGTTGACATTTGACTGTATTTGCTTCAGAATTTTCAGTGTGAATTGAATGCATCTGTTACATTTTATGAGCTCACGCTGGGCCAGCTCTGGGAACGCATCTTTGCTGTGGCTCCCAGACCCGCCCCCAGACCCCTGGTTCTCGGCGCCCTGCCTGCCAGCTTCTGTGGAGAGTGGTGCCGGGCTGGAGGCAGGAGCCTGGCGCCAGCCCTGGCCGTGCTGCCAAGCACCAGTGCTTGCTTCTCTCTGGCTTTCCGTTTCCCCTTGTGAAATGCGATGGGGACAGGTGTGGTGGCAGCCAGGTGGCCTTTCCAGCCCCTTGCTGCACCACTGTCCAGAGCTCTAGATGCTCTGTGGCATGAGCACTTGCTGCCTGTGTTGACCTGGACTTTTCCTTTCTATTCCCCACCTTCCAGTGGCTGCGAGAGGAAGAGGACGTGGAATGGGACGGGGAAACATCTTCCAGAAACGAAGATAAATTTATCTGCTGAACGGAACTTTTTCCTTTTTTTTTTTTTCCTTCAAGTTATCAAAATGGAGTGGATATCTGCTTATGTGTGTGTGTCCTGGGTGTTCGTTCTTTTTTTTTTTTTTTTTTTAATCCTCACCCAAGGATTTTTTTTTTCATTGCTTTTAGAGAAAGGAGAAGGGAGGCAGCGGGAGAGAGGGATGGGAGTTTGAAGGGAGAGAGAAGCATGGGTCGGTGCCTGTCATGCCTACTGTGCGCGAACCCTCGCCCCTCGGTTTGCAAGGCTGCGCTGTCGAAGTGCGCGGGCCAGGCTGTTGTAGGTTTTCTTTTCACATCTTTCTCTTTAGCTCAAGGGGAATGTCCAACTCAATAAATATGGTTATTCTTTTGTTTTTGAAAAAATGCAGATTCTGTGTTCATTTTGGAGTTGGGTGTTTTGTTTGTTTTGGCAGCAGGTTAAACTTTGATGCCCTGGCAGATGTCCTGGAAAAGTGCCAGCACTTTGAAGTAGCACAGTTATAAGAAAGGTTTAAATGGCTGTTCCAGGCCAGTCGGCCGGATAGGCCCTTAGAAAACTCTGCAGATGCACAGACTGTCTCATTTATCTCCAGACATGGGCACTGCACGGTGCTTTTGTTCAGGTGACCTTTATGGGAATGTCATTAGTTCAGCTTGAAAATACGACATGGGTGTTCCTGGCCTCTGCGCCTGGTGGTTCCCCCTTTGGCACTAGTAGTCTAATACTTAAAGGCAATTCAGAGGATCTTAGTGGCCAGCATCTGTGGCTCCTATACTGGCTTTGTAAGCAGTCTTGTGGGGACAGATTCCTGTGCATTTATCAGATTATCTCAGCATTGGTTGGCATAGCTACAGCTTTTAATGTAGCAAAGCAGAGAGGGCAGGGTATGCAAAGTGAAATACTGATGAAAACACAGAAATCAGCAAAGCATTCTGAGTAAGTTGAATAACAGGTCTCGCAAGGCCTTCAGTATAGGATGCGCTGCAACAAAAAGTATGGAAAGGGGATCCACTTCCGGCCCTCCGAACATGGCTCATTGAACGGATTGTTTGAGTGATAGAAGAAGAGGAAGGAGAAAATCCAGCACGTCCGCTAAGTGGGCAGTAAGGGGTTTTCTAAACAAGCTGCTTTGTAATCGTGGCACTACCAAGAGGCAACACACCCTTTATTGTTTCTGTGATAAAGAACTCGGGAGCAAGCATTGGTGGGGTTGCTCAGAAACCACAGACACATCAGTGCCACGCAGGAGCACCAGCGCTGGGCGCCTGCACACGGTGAGGCTTGGGTGTGACCCCACCGAGACCCTGAGAAGTGAAGGGGTTCTTACAGTTCTATTCCTGATGAAATGTTCACAGTAAAAAGTCCAAAAAGTTTTATAAAACAATAAAAATTAACCTGACACAGCTTTATAAAAAGTTTTATATCCTGCATTTTAGAAGAAAAATCAGTTGTTCACACTGAAAGAGCAAATAGTTCTTTTTCATCATGATAAGTGGCACCATCCACCCTGCCTGCCTGGGGCCCCTTTACTCTGCCTCAGGGCAGCCACCTGTTGATTTCCTGGGTGATGTCCTTTTGTATTCGCCACACTTCTTGCAAGCAAATTTGCAGGGCTCCTTGATGTTTCATTCTTGGCATTACCTTTTCGCTTGTCTTCCTGCCCACCCCCACCCCCACCCCACTACCTGTCTCCCTGATAACTGTGGCTCTGTTTAGGTCATATTCAGTGTTTACACTATTATGGCCGGCATTTAAGTCACAACTGAGTCATGTAGTGGACTTGCCTGCAAAACTTCCTTTTCCCTAGAATTAATCATTTTCGCTTATTTCTGTCCCCTCACCACTAATTCAATCCCAAACTTACCTAAGATGTTAACATATCACCTGTTTCATCAGTTTTTTTAAGGTTTTATTTATTTATTTAAAAGATTTTATTTATTTTTACTTTTAGGGGAAGGGAAGGAGAAAGAGGGAGAGAAACACCAGTGTGTGGCTGCCTCACGTGCGTTCCCTACCGGGGACCTGGCCCACAACCCAGGCACACGCCCTGACTGGCAATCGGACCAGCGACCCTTTGGTTCGTAGGCGGGCACTGCATCCGCTGAGCCGCACTACTCGGGGCTCATCAACCTCTTGACCTATCCCAGTCTGGACTGGCTCTCCCTTGGGCCTAATACGTTGCTGTTGTTGAAGCCCTCCCCACACTTTTCTGTGGATCTCCTGTTTTCTTTGTGACCTCCTCCTCCTCTTCTCTCGATTTATCACCCCATTCTGGTAGAGTCTTGCTGTAGAAGAGGTGCATGAGAAGTAGTTTTTATAGACTACATGTCTGAAAGTGTCTCACACTGGATTTGACTGGTTCTAAAATGCTACGTTGGGATTTTCCTTTAGAATTTTGAAGGCATTGTTACTTTTTCATCTGGCATTTTATGCTGCTCTAAGTCTGAAGCCCTTCCAAGTCCTGACTCCTTGTGTGTGACTTTTACTTCTGTTGCCAGTGTTATGAAATTTCATGATGACGTGCCTTGGCGAAGGTCTGTTTTCATGCATTATGCCAGGCACTTGAACCCTTTCAGAATGGGCTCTCATCTTTTATTTTTGGGAGGCTTTCTTGAATTTTTAAAAAATTTTATTTAATTTTTAGAGAAAGGGGAAGAGGGAGAGAGAGGGAGAGAAACATCAAGGTGAGAGAAAAACATTGGTTGGTTGCCTCATATGTACCCTGACCGGAGATCAAACCCATAACCCAGGCACGTGCCCTGACCGGGCATCGAACCTGTGACCTTTTGCTTTGCAGGACGTTGTCCGGGCTGCACTGGTCAGGGCATCTTGAGTTATTTTTTTAATGATTTTCTTCCTTTGGTTTCCTGATTTTTCACCCTGGATTCTCTGTTAACTCAGGCTGGATCTCCTGGACTTACCTGTTTTTCTTAACCCTTCTGTGCCCGCACTCCTCGTTTTCTTGTCTTGATTTCTTTTTATGGAAGATTTATTTCCCTAAGCTAATTCTCTGAATGCCCCTTTTTGTTTTTTTCTTTTTTAGCGGTACTCTGTGCCAGGGTTGCAGTATCTTATCTCTGAGGACATTAACATGCTTTGTTTTTTTTTTATTTTATTTTTTAAGGGTGTGTTTACTGAAGCTGGGGGTAGTAAGGGCCTTAGGACAGAAGCAGCAGGACAGCCGAGGCGGGGCTGCTTTGGCTCGCCAGAAGTCAGAGAAGGGGCCTTGGAGATGGGTTCAGGGGTTGGCCCAGGAAGGGCTGCCGCTGCCCATTGCTCCCCTGGGTGCAGGTCTCGTGGGAACCTTTAGAGTTCAGGGCATGCGTGCTTGTGGGGGAAGAAGGTATGGGCGTGTTCCTGAGAGCGGGGCATGCCTAACACGCTGAGCCTTTCATCTTCCTGCCTCTGATACGTTTTCCCCCTTTTTATTTTATACGTTTTCGTGTCAGACTTTTCTTAGCAGCCTGCTATCATTGGTAGTATAACTATTTAAGATTAAGGAATTAAAAAGTATGTTTGTAAGATGATCTGATTGAATTTTGGGGATAAAACCCTAATGTCCACACCTTCGGGACTTCCTCTTGGGCTGGTCAGATTCCCTGGAGAAAATTGCCTGTCTTCTGTCGGGAGGGTGTACCTTGAACGGGAGCTCAGCGTGGGGAGAGGGCCAGGGAAGGGGGGTGTGGTTCCTGGGTCCCTGGGAGGGCCTCTTACTCCACAAGCCTTCTAGCCCCCACTAACGGATAAGGTTCCAACTTTTTCCAAGATCGTGGAGGGACAATCTCAAGGTCATGTAGTGGTCTGAATATTTAAGCAAGGTCTCTTTTTTAGAAAAAATACTTCCTTTGAAAATATTTTACTCTAAAACGGAAAACAACTTGACAAGATAAAGAAGATCTTGAACAAAGGATGAACTTCTAAGAAGCCGACTAGACCAAAATCAGAGGGAGATGCTAGTCCGGCTTCCTGCGCTGCCGCTTTGCCCCAGGCCTCTGGCCTTGGGTCTCCGACGGAGGGCGGGCTTGGACTTGGTTGATTCACCAATGTATCAGCTTCTACACTCACCTACTGGGTATTCCATAACCTTTTTGTTTTTAATAAAGCATATAGGATATTTCTGCTTCTGGCCAACATGGAGGTACTTACCTAGATTTACCCTCATAACAAAACCACAAAACTCAGACACTGAAAGAGTAATCCCCAAGGATGGGAGAGATAAGGTGGGAGAGTGAGCTCCTTTGTGATAGTTTCCAGGCTGTGGCACCGGGAGGGGGAACTCAGGAGGACCCTGCTGGCCTGCTGGGGCTGACCAGAGCTGAGAGTTCAGCGGGGCCAAGGCCGCTGGGGTTCCTAGGGCAGAATACCAGAGACGAGAAGGCTGCACAGACTGCCAGGAGATCTGCAGAGGGTCCCTCTCGAACAGACGGAATACTGACCAGCACGAGTGCACGGAAACGTCCATGTAAGAAACGTTCAAACCTGTAGAGAATTTTTGTTACAAGAGTATTTGAGCCAAGCTGACGACATACGCATGGGAGCACAGTCTGCAAAGCTCTGGAAAATAAGACTTGCCGTTTCCTCTATGCCTTTGAAATGGAGGTGGGCGAAAGCAAGGCAGGAATCGGATTACGGGCTAGTTAGGGTTCTGTGGAGTCATGCTTTGGAAGGAGGTGTCTAAAGGGCGTTCACATATTGTAAGTGGTTTGAAAAAGCATTACAGAGGTCTGTTAACCTAGGTCACAGAAACAATGGACGGGCTTGCTTAAGGCAAAGATAAGCCTTTTACTAGAGAAGCTATAAACCTGGGGTGTGGCTGCCCGCCATGACCTGCCTCTAGGAATTTATGATCAGATCACATCATGAGGTTACTTCCCATAGAAACCCCCCACCCCCTTTTTTTGTCCACAGAAACTAACCAAAGACGGGGAGAACCATCAAAGACGAGTATAACGGTGCCTGGCATCAAACTGAGCTGGGAACAGTTCCCCTTCTTCCCAGCCAAACAAAAACTAAACCCACAGGGTACTGGGTAGACTGTTAGGGCCTCATGGGGTGCACCAGGGTGAGGCAGGAGGGAGGGGAGAGCCTGGCCCAGAGCTTTTATTGGGGTTTCCACAGGGAAGGAATGGGTGAGGCAAGGTAGGCAGTTTTGAGCAAGTTTAGAATTGGGTATTTGAATAAATGCGGAGGGGCCTGGGCTATAGGGGTAGTCTCTGGTTTTCCAGCGCGCCGCCCAGGTGGATTTAGGGCAGGGAAAATGCTGACTTGGTGTGTGAGAGTCAGACAAAGAGGGTAGGGGCAGACTTTGGGCGGGTTAATTTGCGTGTGGAAATCACGTTCATGTACGAGTGGTTTACTGTCATCTGGGAATTAACTAAGAGAGGCAGTCTCTCGAGGTTTAATAAGGACACAAGATGTCAAAACATCATAAAAATAAAATGAAATAAAAAATTAAATTAAAAGTTACTAAAGTATTCAGGGAACCCTGGCCTCATAAATGAGGAATAACTAGCCCTAGACCGGGCAATGCTCTGGACTTGCCTAGCAACTCATAAAAACAAGACTTGAAAGGAACAAACTTTCCAAGCCAATTAGCTATATCCTAGAACAAAGCTCAGAAAGATTTGTAAGATTATAAAAGTACCCAGCATCCTACACAGTGTCTGGCGTCCAATCAAAGACTACCAAGCGTGCAAAAAGGTGAGAAAGCACAGCCCATAATGAGAATAATGAAAACAGTTTTAAAATGGGCCCAGAGAAGGATGAAACATTTTAACTATGTTATATATTCAGAAAGTACTGAGATGGAAGGTTTAAAAAGAAAGGGGGGGAGGAGGAAGAAGAAAAGCAGAGAAGGAAGGACTTCAGCTTTTATACCTGGATGGGGTTAACAGCAGATTAGACATTGCAAAAGAACAGGTTATTGAATTTTAAGGCATGGTTATAGAAACCATCCGAAATGAAACACGCAGAAAAGAGGATCTGAAAAAGGAAAGAGCCACGGGACAACTTCAAGTGACCTAACAGGGGTCCCAAAAAAGAAACCATGAGGGGGACAGAAAAATTATTTGAAGAAATAATGGCCCAAACTTTACAAACTTGATAAAAACTATAAACCCACAGATCCAAGAAGCTAAATGAACTCCAAGGAGAAGAAGCATGAATAAAATGACACCAAGACATAATGTGAAACTTGCGCTGGCTGGTGTGGCTCAGTGGATTGAGCGCCAGCCTGCGAACCAAAGGGTCACCCATTCGATTGCCAATCAGGGCACATGCCTGGGTTGCGGGCCAGGTCCCCAGAAGGGGGTGTGTGAGAGGCAACCACACATTGATGTTCCCTCTCTTTCTCCTTCCCTTCTCTAAAAATAAAATAAGTAAAATCTTTTTGAAAAAAAGATATAACTCAAAACCACTGGTGAGGAGGAAAAAAAAAAGCAGCAACTAGTGGAAAAACCTGTTATAATCAAAGGAACAGGTAAGGAAGACGTGGCACTGAGAATAGTGCAAGTGCAAAGATAGTGGAGCAACCTATTTAAATTGTTAATTTAAAAATCCGTCAATCTAGAATTTTATACCTGGAAAAATATATTTCAAAGATATTTTTTGGAGGCAAAATAAAGATGTTTTCAGACCTACACAGGCTGGAAAAATTCATCAGCAGAAGACCTGTTACACGAAATTTAAAAAATGTTAAAAGACACTTTTTCTAGCAGAAGGAAAATTATACCAGAAGTAAATCCGAATCTACACAATAGAGTGAAGATCTTATTCTGGGGTTTATAACATGTGTAAAAGTGAAATGCATGGCAATATTAGCATAAAGGCCAAGAGGGGAGAAAGGAAAGTATGCTATTGTAAAGTTCTTATACCAGAAATGGTGTATTACTCGAAAGTTGACTGTGATAATTTAAAAACATACAATTAAATCCCAAACAACACAGAAATAACCAGAGTTAAGCCGACGCTCAAATGTCCATTACATGATGACTAGAGAAACGAAAGTGATCCATGTAATGGAATACTATTTAGCTACAAAAAGGAATGAGCGGCTGATACATGCTACAACGTGGATGAATTTTGAAAACATGCCAAGTGAGGGAAGCCAGAACAAAGGGCCGCATATTGAAGGATCCCATTTATACGAAATGTCCGGAGCAGGCAGATTCGTAGAGACAAACCGGATTCGTGGTTGCCAGAGGCTGGGGAAGGGGAGAGCGGACAGGACCGGTGTGATGGCTGTGAGGTTTCTTTCTGTGGTGAAGAGAGTGTTCTCTCAACTAGATAGCAACGATGGCACGCAGCCCGGAACATGTACTGAAAGTCACTGAATTGTGCACTTCAAAATGGTGAGCTTTATATTTTATATTATTTGAATTTTACCTCAATAAAAGTTAAACTGCCCTGGCTGGTTATGAACCTGGAGGTGTTATGAACCAGCTTGAAAATGGAAACGCAACATATCAAAATTTGTGGGTGCCACTAACACAAAACTTAGAGGAGGTACTTTATAACATTAAACATATATGTATTAGGAAATAAAAGATCACAGATCAATATCTCAACTATAGTAATAGCATACAAGAAGATTCATTCAAGAAGCTAGAAAGAAGAGCCAGCGAAGTGAGAAGTAAGCAGAAGAAAGGAAATAAGGATCAAAGTGGAAATCGATGAAACAGAAAATAGAAAGCAACAGAGAAGAATTAGCGAAACCAAAGATAATTCTTTAACAAATCAATAATACTGATAAACCTCAGGCCAGACCCATCAGGAAAGAAAAAAAAAAAAGACACAATTACCAGCATCAGGAATGAGAGGTGGTTGCTACTGACTCCACAGGTGTGGAAAGGAAATATTGTGAACGACTTTATGCCAGTAAATTCAAAACCTTAGACGAAATGGACAAATTCTTTAAAAGACCCCAAATACCAACGCTCACTTAAGAAGAAATACCTAAAAAACAAAAGAAGAAGAAGAAGAAGAAATACCTAACCTGACTGGCCCTATATCTCTTAAAGAAATTGGAATTGTAGTTGAAAATCTTCACACAAAGAAAACTTCAGGCCCATGTACATCCTACGAGGAATTCTACCAAATATTTAAGGAAGAAATAATATCAGTTCTACACAAACTTCCCCCCAAAACTGAAGAGAGGACGATACATCTCCACTCATTCTATGAGACCAGCATTACCCTGATATCAAAAACAGGCAAGGATATTACAAGAAAAAAAAAAAAAAAAACATTGAAATACCACTACCCAAGAGAAAAGGAATCATATGTTCATGCAAAAACTTGTACGTGAATGTTCATAGCAACTTTATTTGCAATAGCTAAGAACAAAACTCGTATGCCCATCAGCAGGTGAACGGGTAAATTGCAGCACACCCATCCAGCCGAATACTGCTCAGCCACGGCAGAGGAACTGTTGGTACATGCAGCATTGGTGGGAATCTCAAAATGATGCTGAGTGAAAGAAGAGTGCCTGTATGATGCCATAGATCTAAACTCTAGAAAATGCAAACTAGTCTGTAGGGACAGAAAGAAAGCAGGTCAGGGGTCGCTTGCAGGTGAGGCAGTAGGGGGAGGCGGAGGCCTTACCAAGGCCCACGAAGAAGAACTTCTGGGTGTGATAGAAACGGTCGCCGTCCTGATTGTGGTGGTGGTAGTTTCACGGCTGTCTACACGAGTCAAAGTGTGTTACATTGCACACTAAACTTGTAGCATTGGTATGTCCGCTTTAACATGGAACAGTTCGATTTTCTACAAGTTTCTTTTAGGTCCTCTCGACATCTTGGCAAGGCAGGGTTAGGCTCGAGGAGACCAAGGCCCGGAGAGGTGAAGGCACCCGTAGCTGGCCCAGGCAGACCGCCGGAAGTAAGCGTGGATCCTGCAGTCCCGGGCACACAGGGCTGGGCTTTGTTCAGTCCGCCGAGTACTCCCCAACCCACTCCTCATCGGTCTCTTTCAGCCCCGGAAGAGGGCAGAGCCTGCATCCTCATGGCTCGTCTCCCCACCTATTTTGCACGCAAGGAAACTGAGGCCCAGGGAGGTCCTGACTGGTCTTACTCCAGGGGCAGCACAGCTGGAGCTCTGCGCCCTGCCACAGGACACCACTGTGGTGGTCTCCTGGGAAGAGGCTTGCTCAGAAGTCCCAGCGAATCCTGGGCCCCTGGGACGGCTGTGAGAGAGGGCGCATCAGGCAGAGTTAGCATCGCAGACTGAAGCCAGGCAGCCCGGCTCACATCCAGGCCCCTCCAGTTCCTAGACTTTGACCTTGGGCAAGTCACTTAACCTCCCCCTGTCTCAGTTTTCTCATCTACAAAATGGAGGCGATAATAGCACCCACTTCCTTCAAGTGCAAAGAGAGTTAAAGGAGTATGAAGTCATCTGAACAGTACCTGTCCCTGAGAAAGACAATGGAAGTACTTGTTCAGTAAATGACTTCAGTCCTGCCTGGTCTCAGAGGTTTGGCTCCCGCCACTCCCACCCAGAGATCCCTGGGGGGAGGCCCTCCCGACACTGACGAACCCTGTGCCCCCCACACGGCAGGCACCTTCCAAACCTTATGTCACCCGCACTCCATCCAGCAGGATGAAAGGAGGCTTGGTTTACCTAGTTCCAAGATGAGGGAACAGGCCTGGAGAGGACCAGACCACCAGCGGGTGGCAGGGCCTGTCTGCCTCCGAGACAGACCGGATCGGGACTAGCCTGAGTGAGGCCCACCTGCTGCCTCCTTCCTTGGAACTTGGGCTGGAGCCAGCCTGGCGGGTGCTCTGCCCACCAACCAGGCTGCGTGAGTCACAGAAACCCCCCGATTCCTGGAGAGTCACAGCCTCTGCGGGTGGTTGGGAGGCCCCAGTGTGAGCGCCCCTCGGAGGGGCCGTGGATACCTGCCTGGCAACAAGGCCGGCCCTCTTCTCCTGAGCTGTTTCATGCTCTGGCTCTGCTGCTGCTTCGAGCGTCTCCGTCCAAGAGGCGGGGAGATTGAGACCAGCTGCCGCCGCCTGGATTCTCCCAGAGCTCGCCTGGCAACACCCGGCTCAGGTCCTCACACCGTCCTGGTGGGAATCTCTCCGAGAGGTGACATTCAAGGTTGGTGGGTTGAACCGGGGCCAGTGGTGGGCAGGGAGCGAGGAGAGCTGCAAGGCCGGAGGGCAGGAGGCAGCTTGGCATTTCTCCAGCAAGGAGCCACAGGCGATCAGGGCTGCCCGCGAGTGACAACAGGCTTATCAGCCTGCCGGGCCCAAGGCCAGCTTCCCCATTATCCCCTCTCCACTGGCCCCTGCACCTCCTGCCCTGCTTTGCCTCTCAGGGGAGCCCCAGCCCCATGTTCCAGGGTGGAGGCCCAGGGAGATGCTTCTGTGGCTCCCAAGCCACTGGGCAAGGCAGCCTGGGAAGGGGGCCAGACTTCAGAGAGAAAGGACAGACAGACCCAGGGCCCTGGGCTGAGAAGGCCTGGCCAGGTCTCACTGTAAGTCAGGAGCAGAGCTGGGCCGACAGGGTGCCCCTCACACGCTTCCTATCACGTCTGTCCAAGGTCAGGAGTCCTGGGAACGTGCAAGCCAGTGGGGCCTGACTTGAGGTGGGGCAGGCAGCCTAGAAGGGGAGCTCCTCTTCCTCCTCCTCACTGCCTGCTGTCTGGTCCTGGGATCAGCACCATCCTACCCTCGCCCTCCTTGGCCGTCTCCCTCTGGCCCAAGGGGCTGCTATCCATCCCGCTGGCCTGAGGATACACTGTGGTCCCTGCCCACGCACAGTCCCCTGGTCAGAGCTGCTGGGCCGAGGTACACAGCCCAGGACCGCCGCCACCTTCTCCTTGGCCCGTGGGGCCTCCCTCTGCTGCTAGACCCCTCCTCGTCCAGACCTGCCCTGGCTCTGCACAGGAGCCTCCCCACTCCGGGTCTCAGTTTCCCCCAAGACGTCTCTAAATTCCTTTTCTGTCTCTGCCCTGCCAGACATCCAGTTGGGCTGAGCTCCAGTGCTCCACACGGGGCTATGGGGGTGACCATGGCACTGGCTTTTGGTCTGGAGCCTGGCAGAGAGGGAGACAGTCCTCTGCTGGGAGCGAGCCACCTCTGGGAGCAGCCCGAGGACTCTGGGCCCTGGAGTCCCCTGCTGCTGGCTGTGCCCACTCTATTCCATGCGCACTCTCTTGGGGTCCCCACAGGGGAAGACTGTGCACAAGGACCCCCAGGGCCTGGAGGGGACATACAAGCTTTCCATCTCTGGTCTGATGAGTCCCCTAGCCCTGAGGAGTTGCCCACTCCCCAAGTACAGGAGGTCTGGGGGCGGGAACAGGGTGCTGGGCAGTGCTGTGCTCTGGGGAGATGAGCCTGGCCTCCGGTCAGCAATGCTGCATCCAGCCCGAGGGGCCCTGGTCGGGAGGTCAGCAGCCCGGGCCAAGGCATGAGCTTGCTGTGGGCCCCATTCCAAGCGTTGTCCCTCTCTGGGCTTCCAGCATGCCCCTCCCCAGCCTGCCCAGGCCCTGCCCAGATGTGAGGGCCAGGTCCCTGGAGGGCCCATAGACAGACCTGCCCCCTACACCTTGGTCTCTGCCCAGGGAGCACCTGAAGGCAGATCAGTGTGAGCTTGGTCCCTCCCTTTTGGATGGGCAGGGCCCGTGAACACTGGGCTCCCCCTTCTCCCCACCCAGCAGCAGGGCTGGCCTGGCGCTCAGTATCCACGATGCAGAAAGGCTGAGGCAGAGGGAGCATCACCCTTTATTGTGAGGTCTGCGCAGCAGGCGCTGGACCCCGCCTGCCGAGGAAAGGCCGAGACCCCAGTCTGAGTGGACCTTCCAGCCTCTGATGAGCCCATTCTCCGTCCATCCCCTTAAACCCAGGCTGAGCATTGGATCTCTCGGGGGCCTGGGAGGCCTCCAGGGCCCCTGTTACCCCCACCCCAAGTGCGGAGCATTTTCAGTCAGGTAGCAGGAGCCAGGGCGGGCGGTGGGTCACCTGGTGCAGCAGGCCTGAAACTCAGACCCTGGCCCAGCAGCTGCAGAGCCCCAGGTGGAGGCGGCAGTGGTGGCCCCGGCTGCACTGCCCTCAGGCTCCAGGTCCAGGCCCTCGTAGATGGTGGGGAGCGAGGTGCGTTGGCTCAGCCGCCGGCGCAGGCCAACCAGCAGGGGCTGGGGCAGGGAGGCCACGTCCTCGTTGTTCCCCAGGTCCACCCAGGCCAGCGCAGGGAACTTGGCGCTGTCCTTGATGGCCTCGGTGAGCTCGCGGGCCGCGGCCCGGGTCAGCCGGTTGCCGTTGAGCAGGAGCTGGGAGAGCCGGGGCAGCGCCCAGAGGCTGGGCAGCAGCAGGTGCAGCAGCTGGTCGCTCAGTCCCGTGAAGCTCAGGTCCAGCACGGTGAGCCCGGCGCCCTGGCTGCTCAGGTAGCGCGTTATGTGCTCCACGTCCCGCGTGGACAGTGGGACCCCTGAAAGGTTCACAGTCTCCCCTGCCGGCAGAGTCTTCTGGAAGCTGCTCTTGAGGCTGTGGGAAGGTTGCAGAGGGAGTGGACTGAGCAAGGGCCCATGGCCCAGGCAGGCCCACTGGCCAAAGACAGTGGTCCATTGGGGCAGCCCAGGGAGGTGGGGAGGCCCAGGCCCTACAGCCCAGCCAAACTGGGACCAAACTGCCACTCTGAGTGAGTGGCTGTGGGCGAAGCATGGACCCTCTCTGCACCTGTTCCCCTTTGGGGAGAGGGCACTTGGCTGTTGTGAGGGTCAAACCCATACCTCATAAGGCTCCGTGTGCTGCTGTAAAACCTGTGTCCCTACAGCACCCCAACTGCCACCTTGGCTTACTTATTTTTATGCCGACCCAGTGGGGCAGGGGTGATTACTGCGTTCCGCAAAGGAGCACGTGGATGCTCAGAGAGGTAATGAGTCTCTTCTGCACTCACACACCACCAAGCAGGGAGCCGGGGCTCCAAACCACGGTGCTCCCACTCCTGAGCCCACATGGTTTTTTCACATACCTCCTCTAAGGTCGATGCTTTGAGGGTCAGGACAGACATTCCTTAGGGAGAGATAAGGGTGACAGGGTATTAAGCTGGTCCCCCAGCCTTGAGGCTAGAGAGGGGATAGGCCCAGGGTAGTGAGGAGGGAGGCGGTGGGGGTGTGGCGGTGGAGAAGGGCTTTCTGTTTTCTAAGCTGGAAAGGAAGTTTAGAGACTGGGGAGGGTCCCCGCTGACCCTGGAACCCCCTCTCGGCCTCTCCTGTCACTGAGCGTGGCCCACTAGGCAGGCTGGCCTGACTGGGGGCTGAGAGCAGTAGGACCACCCCCCAAACCCCCATCTGCCAACGCTGTGGGCTGCAGGCTCAGCTTGAGCGGCCAGGCCTGAGGCGGGGCGGGGGCCCTAGGCTTCTGGGTCTCAGTGCCCATGGCCAGTTCCTGAGCTGGGTGTGGCCGTGGGCTGTACTGGAGTGGGTGACAGGAGGGTCCCACAGCAGAGTGGGCTTTTGGGCCGGCTGCGGACACCTGAGCTTCAGGCAGCCTGGCACAGAATTCCCAAAGGGACGTGGGAAAATCAGGGCGGGGTGGCCTTGGGCCAGCCACTTTGCCTCGCTCAGCCTCATTTCCCTTCCCAGTAAAATGGAAATCATAACCCAGAATCTGTCCCCCTCATAGCCTGACACCTGCGGAGGTCACCTTTGTCCAGGGGGGCCAGGCCCCGTGACAGGCCAGAGACTGAGGCCTCTGTGAGTGGATGGCAGGAGGCAGACAGTGCAGCTCGGGGTGGGGCATCTGCTGCCATCGGCCAGGCTGGCCTCCAGGGCTGAGGCCCCGATGCAGCTGAGGGTGAGGGTGCGGGGCCCACAGGGCAGGGTTTCAGGAACCAGCCTCTTTCTGAGAGAAGCCTGGGTACTCCCCTAGGGCTGGCCCTGCCTGTCCCCATCAGCCTGGGAAGGGACCCTAAATGGTGTGAGGCAGGGCTGTGGCTGGACTCCCCTTACCAGCTCTGGGTCTTCTTCTGAGGCAGGCTGGACTCTTTCTGCCGCTTGGAGTGAGGGGTGAGATGGTAGATGAGCTGCCGGCAAATTTTGTCCGAGGACTTCCAGAGCTCATAGTCCTGTCGGGGGGCAGCGCTGTCAGGTGGAGGCCAAGCCCCACCCCCCACCCTCTGGGTCCTGGGGGTCCAAGTGTGCAGTACAGCAGTCATTCATCATAGATCACTGAGCTGCCCGCTGGTCTCCCCTGCCCACCCCCCACCTGGCACGGCCTGGCTCAGAGCCAGGAGAGGCTGCCCGCTGGGAGCTGGACAGGCGGGTCTGAGGCCCACAGTGCCCAGCGGGAGGAAGCCCAGACAATGGGCCCTTGTTCCCCGTCCTCAGGCCCAAGGCCAGCGTCTCAGGCTATCAGCCGGCTGTCTGCCCACCCTCAGCGCTCCCCCGGGACTTGCCACAGGGGAGGCAGGACCGGGCCCCCCAGGGAACCTCACCCCACTGACGCCGCCCCAGAGAATAGGAACGAGTCAGGTCAGCATGCTCTTCTTCCTCTCACCCCCCATCCGGACCGCACCAGTGGGGCCTGGGTCTGCGCCACCAGGACTGGGGGGTGAGTGTGTTGCAGCGCCAGCACCTGGCTCTCTCCTGGTCCTCAGTGGGCCCACGTGGAGGCCTCGTTAGGGCAGAAGGCAGGGGTGCCCTGCTTCCCACAGGCTGGTGGTACCAAGCACGCTCCGCTACCCATATGTCCTTTATCCAGCCCCTGTTGACAGCGCGCACCGTGGCAGCAAGCCCCAGCGGTCGCTGTGAAGGCTCTAGGCCATGTCAGGTCCTTGGTGACAACTGCTCATAGGTGTGGGGGTTCCAGAGCCGGCCCGGCCCGTAGTGGGCATCCTGGTTTCACACAGGCTCACTGTGACGAAGGGGTGGGGGCTGGGAGCTGGCTGCAGTCTGTGTCAGGAGCACAGCGCCTGCCATGATCACGGTGGGGTGTCTGCAGGCGCCGCCAGAGCGGGGTTCCGGGCAGATGAGGTACAAGGGGGAAAGAGGGTGGAGGCTGCTGGAGGCAGATGCCACCCAATATGAGGAGGGACCTACTTGTGGGAAACAGTGAGTACTTGTCCCTAAGGGTATCCTTACAAAATGGGGACAAAAGTATGGGTGGGGGTGGGTGGCCCAGGAACTGAGGCTGGGAGTCTGGGTCCACCAGTGCATTTGTCAGAACATTCTGTGTCTCCATACAACTTCCTGCCTGGGTCTCAGGGCCTGGTGCACAGTGCTGTCTGTCACTCAGGGAACGGTCCACCCAGCACAACTTGCCCCAGTTGCTGGCCAGCCTAATACACTGAAACTGGTAGAAGGTCCCAGAGAGGGGCGGTGACCCGCCTAAGGCCTTAAAGCAAGCCAAATGGGGACCCAAGCTCTTCACCCCCAGCCCTGGGCTCTCATGGCCCCTGTCCACCAAACTGCCCAGCCCAAGATCCTTGTCTACTAGCCTCACCGTCTTGGGACACTGCAGGTCCCGGGCCAAGTTCACAAGCAGGTCATGAGAGATGGGGTCCACCAGGTTGAGGAAGGCCACATTCCTGTAGAAGATGTCAGTGAGGAGGGTCCCCTCAAGGCCCAGGTCCTGTGGGTGGTGAAGAGTTGAGTGAACCAAGAGTAAGGCCCCCCTTCTCCAGACCTCTTCCCAGCCAGCCAGAGCCCCTCACGCCCATTGCCCCCCTCCCTCTCTCTGCCTAGGTCTGCTGGAGTCTCCCCACAGGTGACAGTGGGCCGACTGTCCAAGAGCAGGTGGGTCTTGTAGGTGGGGAGAGGGCCCGTGCCGCGGGGGCCTCAGGGAGGTGATAAGCAGGTCCCAGAGCCTTAGACTGGTTCGCTGGAGCTGAAACACCATGCGGTGCCATCTTGCCCTTTCTGGGGTTGGGCTTGTTTGGGGGATTCTTTGGGGGCTCCTCTGCTGACCCTCAAAGGTCACTGCCTTGTATTCCATTTGGGCCCTTTGCCTCTTCCGCCTATTTCCCAGCGCCCCCCGAGCTCCTGCCACCATGGGTTTGCGCACAGGTGCAGCCCCTTCCTGTGAGGGTGGACCTCTCCCTCAGCTCAGCCTGGGTGTGTTCATCTCCTGCCCTGAAGCTGGCCCCACCTGTGTCCTGGCTGGGTAAGAGGTGTCGCCATCCCCATCCTCCCAGGGTCCAAGCCCTGGCTGGTGTGGCTCAGTGGATTGAGTGCCAGCCCATCCTCCCAGGGTCCAGGAATCAGACTGTGCTCTCCCTCACCCCTCTCTGTCCAGCTCTTCCTCCCCTCTGCTCAGGGAGGCTCACACCCCATCCAACAGCCTGCCCCTGGGGCGCATGGCCTCCTGGCCCCCTCCCAGTTCCACCCTCAGGCTGCCTGAGTGGCTTTATGATACACCTGCACAGTCTGCAGTCTTAGGACTCTCTGAAGCCTGGCATCTGCCTTCCCTGGCCCAAGAGCCTCCTTGTCCAGCCTCCAAAGCTCTCATCCTTGCAGAGGCCCCACGGTCAGGGCCCCTGGCCTTCCTGCTTTCAGTCCTTCACTCCCCGTTACTCACACAGTCCCTGTGCGGCATTAAACCACCTTTTAGAGGGTCTGGTTAGAGGATATACTGACAAGCTGATGGGGCAGGCTCTGCCAGAAGGGGCCTTCAGAACCCACGTGGGCTCCCGCAACCCAAGCCAGAGGGTGACATGTTCAATGCATAAGCCCCACTTTGCACAGGAAGACAGGCCAGGAAGGAATGCCCAAAGGCCGTGCCTGCAGAGTCCCTGGGGGTCATGGGGCAGGACTGGCCTCTCATTGGGCCTGGAATCCCAACCTCTGGGACCCAACGGTGCGACCTAGCTGGTTTCCCACCTACAATGCCCAGCCGGTGCCTTGGGCTCCAGACACCATCCCCGATAGAGATCTGTGCCTCTGGATAGTTGGCTGATTCACTGCTGCTCTGCTGTTTGCATTTTAAACCCCATTTGGCTTCACGTCACTGATGCCAGCCAGGGAGGATCCAAAAGGGAGGGGTGGCTGGTGAGCCCAGGCTGACCTAGACAGGGCCCCAGACCACAGCCTGCTTTCTGCTGGTCTGGACAGCTACTCTTAAAGGGCCAGCCCCACCTTTCCAGCCTGCTGAGCCCAGAGAGGAGTGCAGCAGCAGAAGCAGGGCTGGGAGAATGGAGGTTGGGCTGTGGCCCTGGCTGGTCCGAAAACTGCTCTGTGGTCCTCGGCTCACCACTTTTCTGCAAGCCTCACTTCCCATCTCTAATCATCCACCTGCAGGGAAAAGACATGCTCGGCTGATTTCAGCTTACAGGATGAGGCAGGCGGTAGGGATGTTTGCAGAGAGGCAAGTGGCCTGCCTAGTGGTGATGCTGGAACCAGGACCCAGGGGTACAGAAACCCAAGGCTTGGGATCTGGGACTCAGATACCTGGTGTGTGTGGGACCAGAGCCCTGGCCTGTCCAGACATGGTGTGACGTGCAGATGCCAGAGGTGTGTACTCAGTGGGCGTGAGCACTCAATGGGTGTGAGCTGCCCCCCAGGGTCCAGTGCTTCCCCTCACCCTGGAGGGAGAGCAGAGGGCTTCCCACTGCCCCTCCGTACAAGATGCCCACCCTTGCCACTCCTCCCAGCAACCACGCCTTTCCTGCCAAGGCCTGAACCCGGGCTCTTACCTCCTAGCTTGGAGCACCCTCCACACACAACTGACCTCAAACCCGGAGGCACAACCACGCAGCTGCCCTGCCTTCCACACTCACAGTTCTCCCGGCTTCAGTAGCCTTCACTCTAGCCTGCTGCCCTCCCTCCCTCGCCTTCTCTCTCGCACAGACGAGACTCCCACCAGGGCAGCCAGTGGTACCCTCCCCTCGGATCCCGCCGGGCCAGCGAGCCCTTCTGCCCGGGGCCAGGCCTGTCTCCCCGCCCCTTCAAGGCCCGCTGCCCTCAGCCCCGGGCCCCTCCCCGGCCTCAAGCTCGGGCGGGCCCTCTCCTTCTCTCGCCTGGCGCAGGAGGCGCAGCAGCTGCCGGGCGCGCTCGGGCTGCTGCTCGCGGAGCGTGGACTGGATCTCGCGGAGCCAGCGCACTCGGCGCTCATAGGGAGCGGGCCCGCTCCCCGCCGCCGCCCCGGCCTCGGAGCCAGCCGCGGGTCCGCACCGCCGGCCCAGCCGCGCCCCCATAGCCGCGGTGCGGCTGGCGCTCAGTGGGCGGGAGGCCAGACGGTCTGAGCCACGCCCCCGGCCCCCGCCCTCGGCCAGCTCCGGCCCCGCCCCCGGCCCGAGATGCGCGGGGTGGGGAACTCAGGGTCCTAGGCTACGCATCCTTGCCCGGCCACAGCCCTGGAAGGGAGGGCGTGGGGGTTCCTGTTGGGGCCCCAGAGCTCCCAAGCACTTGGTTTGGGGAATCTTGCAGAAAGAGAGTCCCTCGCCCGTGCTAGACTGGGCTCTGGAGCTCTGTCCTGCCCAGGGCGGTCGCTGAGCCCAGCCAGGACGAGGTGGTGCTTGGCGCCTCTAAACCCTTCTGGCCCCAGCGCTGACTGTGGAACAGTGGCTTTGGCGGTGCAAAGAGCACTGGACCTCGAGACAGAGCGGGGTGTGAGGGTTCCACTGAACGTTTGCCAGCTTTAGGCAGTGCCGGGACATGCTTTCAGGAATCACCCCAGCAGAGGGCAATTGTATCTGACCTGCACACCCCTACAATGACAACTATTACTGCCCCGCCCTGCTTGGTTGGGGACAGGCTGGGCAGGCAGGGTGGAGTGGCCCCCCTTTGACCCAGGCCTCTGACCTCAGACCTGGGAGATAAGCGGGATGAGGAATGCTGGTTAATGGTTAAGCCCAGCTCTGCTCTGGGCAGGCTGGCGGCAGGCAATCGGCACCTGCTCCTGCCTTCGGGTTTTCCTGTCTGATAAGAAAGAGGTGGGTGGGCAGTGTGAGAAGGGGGAGCCCTGGCTCCTTCAGGACCAGGCTTGGACTAGGGACCTGCCCATCTTAAGCAGCGTTCCCAGCTCTGTGCCTCTCACATTGCTGGGGTAGAAGGCATTTGGGGCACTAGGCTCCAGCCCCCAACTGCCACAGCAAGAAGGTCGTGTCCAGCCTGTGAGGTTAGTGTGTCTGGACACAGGTGCAGAAAGGGTGGTGGGGAGGTGAGGTGAGACCGTCCAGGGGCACGTGGTGAGATGCGGGCAGAGCCAGGCTCCTTCCGTCAGACGGAGCGCTGCCTGCCCCAGGCTGTGTCTGGGGACTGGGCATTGGGCTGTGCAGTCCCCTGGGGCTCGCCCCCTGAGACAGGCAGCATCCTCACCCCCTGAGCACTCACTGAACCTCCACCCTCAGTGTGGCCTGCTCGGGCACCCCCCATTGGACCTGTTCCCGGGGCCTCTCTATCCTGGGCTCTCCCCTGTCCTGGCAACTGCTGGATGGATCCAGGGGCCTCCGCTCCCGCTTCCATGGCCAGCGCTGTCCTGGGGCCACCTTGGCACCACAGGTTTCCTCTCTGGCAAACCTGCATGACTTCCCGGACTGCCTTCCCTCAGAGCTGTCTCTAAACTGACGTGGTGGTGACAGGGCCAGGGACTCAAGCAGCAGCCCCAGAGCCCCAGGGACCTCTCGGACACCCTGTCCAGAGCTGGCAGCCTGGTAAGACACTCCCCTCCCTCCCCCACACACTCAGGGCCGAGCCAGAGCTGGGATGACTCCCAGATCCTGCCCTTATCCTTCCAGAGGTTGAGCCAGGCCAGGATATTGTCACCTCCAAAGTGAGGAGACTGAGGTGGGGGTGCGGGGTGAGGGGAAGGAGGGGCGAGCCTCACTTCAGGAAAGGGGCTAGCCAGGCAGCAGCACAGGGGGAGTGCCCTGAGCTTAGAGTGCAGTGGAGCCTACCGCTCACCCCCTACCCCGCCTTCCACGTCCCCGGCTGGGAGCTTCCTAGAGGACATTTTTCCGGGGAAGGAGAGAGGCTGGTCTGGATGGGTTGCCCTCACCCTTCTACTGGAGTTGGCCTGGCTCCTGGGGACTCTTTCTGGCCTAACCTGACTTGGGCAGGAGCCCCCAGAGCCAGAGCTGCAACGTAGGAGTGGAGGTGTCATTCTCCCCCGCTAGTCCTCATGTGTCCTGGACTAAAGGCTGCTGGCCCCACTCCCCAGAGTCATCCTGGGTAGCAGAGCTGTGCTTGTGGCGACCCCGCAGGGTAGGGGGTCATGAATTTGCCCTCTTGGCTCCCAGGGCTGATATGGAGGTTCAGGGGCTCATAACAGGCCTCTCGGGGTGGCCCTGCACACTGGACAGCTGGTGAGGCAGAGGCTGGAAAACCAGAGAGTTGAGGGGGAAACAGCCAGACCCCAACCCTTCTCAGGGCAACCACAAGGAAAGTGGGGGGCCGCCACACCTTGCCGCCACACCTTCCCAAGCCCTTGGCCACCCATGTGGTAGCCCAGAGGGAGTGACAGGAAACCAAGGTCCAGATGACTCAGCAGGTTGGGCGACGGGCTGTGGCTATGACTAGAACTAGACCTTTGAGTTTCTTCTCTGTCCACTTGGGGGATAGCCCAACCTTGGGGTTGAGGATACTTTAGCAAGTAGCCAGATGACACTGGGTCTCTTGGCAGCCCCTGCCGAGAAGAACACAGGGCGGTTTGGGGCCCAGGAGGTGGAAGGATGCTCTGCGGAGGCAGTGTCCCAGGAGCCAGCTCTGTGGGGCCGGGATGTCAGGCTTCCGCTGGGCCCGGATCCGAATTCCCTGTGGGATGTGCAAATGTGGGCAAGTAGGTAGCGGTATTAATTTTCTGTGGCCGTCATAATAAATGACCACAAACTGGGTGGCTGACAACAACAGACATTGGTTTTGTCAGAATTCTGGAGGCCTGAAGTCTGGAATCCAGGCGTTGGCAGGGCTGCGTTCTCTCTGAAGGCGCCAGGAAAGGATCCCCCTGCCCTTTTCCCGATGTTGCCCACAGTTCTTGACTTTCCTCGACTTTCGGCTGCATCGCCCCACCTCCATTGTCACGTGGCCCTCCCTCGGTGTCTGTCTCTTTTCACACGGCCTTCTCAGAGACACTGGCCGTTGGATTTAGAGCTGCACCCTAATCCAATATGATGTCACCTTAAGTAATGGCATCTGCAAAGGCTCTATTTCTAAATAGTCACATTCTGAGCTCCTGGGTGGACACCAATTAGGGCAGACAGTATTCAACCTCTGCCAACCTCAGTTTCCTCATCTGTAAAATGGGGGAAATAAGAAGATGTCCACTCGGCAAAGGCGTTGTAGGGTCGGACAGAACAAGGAACGAGTCTGGCACACAGCGGCAGCAGCTACTCCACTAGTAGAAACCCAGAAAGGCACCTGACCCGGAGGTGGAGGGGGGCTTCTGTTGGAGGCGACACTGAGACTGGGGGTGAAAGAAGAGGGCTGGCATGAAGTCCCAGCAGGACAGCGCACAGAAGAAGGGGTAGAGTCCCAGCAAGGCAAGAATGAATCTGGACCAAAGCGGGACTTTGAAGGGATTTCAGTGAGGTGGGAGCATGTTCAGCTAAGCAGGCTGAGCACTGGAGCTGCAGTAGGGAAACAGGGGTGGGGGTGGGGTGGTGAGTGAGGGGGGCTGGCGCTGCAGGAAGGGCTGGGGACCCTGGCAAGGAGTTACCAGGTGGGAGAGGGTGGGCCAAGGGGAGATGGGGGGAAGCTCAGATATGGCCCTGAGCAGGTGCAGAGGCAGAGGCCGCTGGATGGGAGGAGTGAGGGTGTAGGGGCGTTCTAGGTTAGACTCTGGCTACAGTGGCCGGTGTGGGAGGGCCTGGGCAGGCTGGTGGCTTAGCTCAGGCTTGGGCATGTCCATCTGAGGCGTCTGGAATCCCAGGGAACAGGACGTTTGATCAGGACTTAGCTAGAGAGTAACCGAGTCCAGCTTGCAGAGGTGAAAGAGGCCAAAGAGGTGCGGCGAAAAGGGGGCCCACGTAAGAAATACCCAAACCTGCAAGAATTTTTATGACTTTATTTGAGCCGAACTGATGACAATCTCCAAGAAGCAAGATCTGGATGGACTTTGGCAGTTTTACCACTTATTTTGTACACCAGAATCCAGGGGGAAGACAAAAAGGGGTTATATGAAATTCACCGGTGATAGACTAACGAGGTGGGAACAAGCCAAGCCAGGGTGGGGGTGTCTGGGGTGGGGGGAAATCTGTGCGGCTGGATAAAAAGTAAAACAAATACACACATACTTCTTTGACACAGGTGGGCAAGGGATAGTTAACAGTTCAAAACAGCTATGAGGCCTCCGTGGTCTCTAGCCCTCGTGGGAGACTGTGCTCTGAGGGTCTGGAAAAAGGAAATCACCCCAACATTCTGAAGGTGTGTTGTCCTAGATGCAAAGGGACAATGGACAGACTCGGTTAAGGTGAAGATTGGCCTTTGTCGAGAAGATGCCAGCCCAGGATGTGACCACCCACCATGACTTGATTCTAGTTAGAAAGTTCATTTCAGACCATTCGGTGTGATTACTCTAGGCCTCTGAGTTTGTAAGTGCCCCATGCAGACCTGCCCTGAGCTTGTCAGGGGTTTTCGTCTTCAAGGGGGAGGGGACGGGGCTCCTGGAAATGCAGGCAGGCTGAGCAGGGCGTGTGTGGAAAACGTGGGCTGGCTTCGTCATCGGTGAAACTGCACACCCACTTAGCCCAGGCAGAGGGTCAGGGAAGGCAGGAGCTGGGGTGAGGTGACAAGCGGGCTTGGGTGTGGGACCCTCGAGGCCATGGCCACAAAGACCAGACTGCTTGGCTCTCAGGGAGTTCAGGCCGTGAGCAGGGGTGGGGTCTTGGGTGTGGAAGGGACCCAGATGTCCTCCCCCAACCCCTGCAGGTCCCAGACACCGCAGATAATGACAAGGTTATGTGATAAACACCACCTGTACAGGGTCTGTGGGCAGGAAGAGCCAGCAGGCCAGGAATGGGGCACTTTTGACCTCTAAGCTCTGAGCTGCTTGTTGGGCAGGGTCGCAGGCGGCTTCGGGCCGGGGGGTCAGAGCCTTGGCGGTAGTGTGTACTTCCTGCGCGCTGTCTCAGCGCATCTGCAGTAGCGAAGGAGCACCAGGGGTCACACTGCTGGAGTCACACTGGACTCGGTTCAGCAACCCGGGGACTTGGGAGCTGGCTAGGACAGAATTCAGAGTTGAGACTCTATAAGAGGAAGTTTATTTTTGGAAAGTCACAGAGCTAGAAGAAGTGAGCCGTAGAAGAAGTGGGCTCAGGAAACAGGTTACAGAGGTGAAGGAAGCCCTCCAGTTTAGGAGAGCGGAGAGACAAGGAAAAGGTGCCTGGGGGAAGAAGGTGGGGAAAGGCCAGGGCTTGGCCTGGGCCTCCTCTCGGGCCTTTATCTGCAGGCCACCGGGGAGGATCCCCATAGAATACTCATCACCTTCTAGGGTGTGTCCTTTCAGGGTCATGGTCTCTACTCATGAGGGCCAGGGCAGGGCAGCGGGGGGTAGGTGGCTATTTGCCACTGCAGCTCGTCCTGATGTCCTGATGTCAGCCTCGGCCTCACTTGTCTGGTTTTGCTGCTTTTCTGGGCCTGGAGCGGCGGAAGCCTCGATGCTATCTCCAGGGCTCAGTGCCGAAGGGAGTGGTCCTGCGAGGGCCTGCCCGGGAGTCCCAGCCACTCTTCAGCTCCTGTCCCTCCTCGGAGTGGGCCTTCTGTGTGACTACTGACACGCCAGGGCAGGGAGGTCAGAGGAGGGTCCAAACTGCATGGCCAGTGGTATGAAAGGTCGGGGAATCTAACCCGAATGACCAGCCGTATGCTAGGGGAGGAAGGTTCCCCTGGGAGCGAGGTCCTTGCTTCCCGAGTCTTGCCCATCGCCAGGCACCCAGGGTTTTCTGCCCTGCTGACTTTCTGTTTCTGCCCCATCATCCCCGTTCTGCTCCCGTCCGTCTGTCTAACTGCCTACCACACATGCCCCCACCGACTGTTTCAATTATCCCTGCTCTCCAGCCAGAAAACTGAGGCAGGAAGCAGAGATGCTGGGCCATCAGTGGCCAGGGGCGAGTTTGAGCCCAGTCACTTTAGAGCCCATGCCCTTGGTCACGCTGCCGTCCTGCCTCTGAGTTTGGGACTTGGACTGGGTCCACCACGTGCCAGACTGGCCCTGCTGCTGGCCGTTCCCAGGTGTTAACAAGCTGGTATCTCTGGAGGCCCACGTATTTGACCACGCTCCAGGCTCCATCCTCACATCAAAAGTGGGTGCCGGACAGGCGAATGCTGGAAATGGCGCCAGGGGGTGGTGGCCAGGCTCTGGGGGGTACGGGGACTCTGACCGTGCCGACAGTTGGCCAGAGCTCACTTCCCTGCCACCACCAGGCAACCCCACCCTTCCCCAAGCTGGAGTCTTCCTTCCATCCCTTTGTGTGGTCTGCAGGACTGTGAGAGGCAGTGGCTGAGTAGCCACAGGGTGGCCCCCACTTCTCTGTCCTGTGGCCTCAGGTGGTGGCAGGCAGGCAGGTAAGGCCATCTGAAGAGGCCGACTCCCAAAAGCTCTAGAAAGCATCAGAAGGAGGCAAACTGGGGCCTGACACTGGGAAGAACTTGCCAACCAACCAACCAGCCTCACTGTTTTTAGAGACAGTGTGTTCCCCGTCGGGGCAGGTGTGAGAGGTGGAAGAAAGTGCTGGAGATGGGAGGTTAGAGACTAAACCTTCGAGATTCATCCTAAAGTTAAGATGCTATGATGTTTGGATTTGCAGCCAGTCTTCCAAATGTCTCCTTAGTGCAGATACCAAGAGACACAAGATGGGCTGGAGGATATCGGGTTTCCTGGCCCCTGGAAAGTTCCGAAACCCTGTCCCAGCAGTTCTAGGGGCTGAAGTAGGCTTTGCGTGCATCTTTGATCAGACCTGCCTGTCTGGCCCATTCCCTGTTGGGCTCATGACAGCAGTTTGGGAGATTGTGTCTCTACCGGCTGGGATCCACCTGGGGCGTGAGGCCCTCCTGGCACTTCCTGGAACTTGGGCACAGCCGCTCCCAGGGCCTGGCTGGCAGCAGGGCGAGGCAGGACAGAGGCTGCAGGAGGAAGTGGGCTCGGGGCCTACCCCTGTCACGGGTCACTGCCCTGCTTTGAGCAAATCCCTTGCCCTCTCGGGCTGCCTTTCCCTTGTGCTGGGCGCACCCTTCTTCCTCCCCCAGTTCCTGGTTTTCCCGGGGACAGAGGGGAGGCAGATCCAAGCCCTCAGAGCAGGGATGGCCTTGGAGGCCACTGTGGGCCCATTGCTCAGAGCGGGGAATGGGCCAGGTGCCCAGCTGAGCGTCCTGTCCGGCCAAGGCCCTGAGGCACTCTAGGTTGCTGGTGCCAGCCCAGCAGGGGCGATTAGAAGGTGAAAGGCACCTGGACAGTTGGGTGACGCCCCCCATGCGGCCTGGACAGCTGCCCCTGGCTGGAGGCCAGCTTGGCCCAGAAAAGATCTTCAAAGAACAAGGACGCAGAGAGCCCAGCTCTGCCAGTGGCTAGTCCCCAGCCAACACCCCCATCAACACTCCCTCCTTTCCACAGCCCCTGCCCGCCGCAGGGCCGCCGAGGAGCTAATGGTCACCCACCCGGGTCTTAATGAGTGAGCTGGAGTTAATGGGTTGCCCAGCCCCATGACACATTCACTAGCCTCCCTGGGCTGCAGACGCCTTCGAGGTCTGCACGCAGCCACCTCCCTTTCCAGCCTTGACACCTCCGGGCTCGGGAAGGGCCCACGGAGGTCAGGAGCCTCCCTCGCACTCGCACTGCTCCCGGAGGCGCGCCGACGCCTGGCCTCCAGGCTCTAGGTGCTCTCCCCACCTGTCGTCTCTGGACCTCCTACCCCCACGAGCTCTGCCTCTCCCTTGGGTCCCTGGGGTCTCCCTCCTTCTTGGCTCACCATGCTATTCCATCTGTAGTCTGGCTGGGGGCTCCTCGAGAGAAGAGTCTAGATGGGCCAGGATTAGATGGATGGAGGAATGGGTGAAGAACGAGTGAATTTAAGACAGGGCTGTGCTAGTGGTGGCCATTCTGGCCAGCAGCAGGCTGCACAAAGACCTCAGAGGTGCAGGCAGCCTTGGGCCAGCCAGCCCTTTGGGGGCACCCGCCCCATGTCAGTTGGTGGGCAGCGGCAGGTAGCAGGTGTGGGGATGAATGGTGGCCCATCTGTGCCCCCACTGCCTTGTGGCCACCATCAGTCTGCCTACTCATGACCCCAGAAAGCTGGAGGATAAGGAAAGGTTCCCCCGGGTCATGTGACTCTCTCTAGTCCAAGTGACCAGGGTCCTTGGAGTGACAGCCTCTAGTCACTCCACCTGCAGCCCTGAGGGTCAGGGAGCAGGCGTGCTTAGAGCTGCAGCCCTCCCCCAAAGCTGTAGAGAGAATCTCAGGCTCCTCAGCCTTTTACTCCCAGTTCCCGCTGGTGCAGGTGTCTGGCTGTGCCCTAATACCTATGTGACCCCTCTCTGGATGTCCTGCATTGGGGAGGAGCTCACCTCCTCCCAGGAAACCCCTGGTCTGACCTGCCTCTGTTTGAAACCCAAACTCACTCAGCCCCAACAGCTCAGGTCTGTCATTTAGGGTCTGGGACTCCGCTGGACTCAGAGAGGCCAGCAGCTGTCCCGGGTCACATAGCCACAGGGACAGAACCAGGAGCCAGCCCTCTTCCCACCTGGACAGGTTCCTGTGCCTTTAAAGCCTTCCCCCGCCCCAGGCCAGCACGGGGAGGAGGGGAGGAGCTGGGTCACAGCTGGGCCCGGGACTCAGTCCCGTGCTGGCGTGCAGCGGGAGGACCAGCCCTGGAGCCAGGTGAGCTGCGATGCTATGGAATGGGCTCTGGCTGTACCCCAGTGCTGTGCTGCCCCAAAGCATAGCTCACCCTCTCTGAGCTGCTGGACATTGAAGGTTGGGGGAGCTTGGGCTTGGGGCCTCCTGGGAGCATGTGGAGACCTGGGTTCCAGCCCCAGCTCTGCCAGGTGCTGGCCGTGCCCTGGAGCAGTTTCTCCTCCACTCTGGGCTTCAGTTTACGCTTGTGCAAGATGGGAGTTCGCCGCCCTTCAGGGGGACAGGGGTGGGGGTCCACAGGTGGGCAGAGCCCTCGGCCCTTTGTCTGACAGGGTCTGGTCTGGGAACCTGTTGCTTGTCTGGTGAGTGGGTTTGAGACTGCCTGTCCAGGCTTTCTGGCCCACTCTGTCACAGGTGTGGGTGGAGGAGGGCTGGGTGGAGCCACCTGACTTCTCCAAAGCCTTTGAAGAAGGCTTTGAAGAAGCCACAGCACCCAGGAAGTAGACTTCTCAGAATTGAGAGGGAGGAATGCATCATGGAGAAACTGAGGCCTCAAAGGATCTGGCAGCCCGGGGTGAGGGGGTCACTGCGGGGATGGGGTCAGGCGACGTGTTCTCGGGCCCTGCTTGCCCTTCCGGGGCCGTGGTTTGTGGCCGTGACGGGGGTGGCTCGGGATGGGCTGCGCCAGGGCCCTTGTACAGCTCTCGGCTGTGCCCACCCCTTTTCGGCCATCGCAGGCGTATTTCAGCCGGTCTCCGGCAGGTAGTGGCGATCGATTCTTGGGGAAGATCCTTTCATCTGATTCTCAGCCTTATTCCACCAGGGTGGGCAGCAGGCGAAAGTGACCCCAAGTCTGATAAGCTTCCCATCCCGGGCTGTGAACAGGGCTGAGGAAGCTGCTGAGAGCCGGGCCCTCCCTCACCCCCGAGGTAGGTGGCTCCTTGCTGCAGGCTGGCTGTGGCGGGGCAAGTAGGGTGGGTCCCGGGTCCAGGTCTGGGCTCTGGGGGCCATCTGACCTTGGCCAAGTTACGTCTACCTAAGCCTCTGTTTCCTGTTTATGAATGGGTTTGGGGCTGTGGCCTAATTTCAACCCTGTGGCTCTGGGGTTGCAAAAACATAGGCATTAGTCTGGGTTGGAGGATTAACAGAGAAACTCCAAGCTGGCTGCTCCGTCTTCCTCTTCCTCATGCTCCTCTCTGCTGGGTCCTGGGAACTCGCTTGGCTCAGCCTAGATTCAGCTTGGGGAGGTGGGTGTAAGGGGGCTGCTAGTGGCAGAGTTAGTTTCCTTGGGTGAGTGAGACTTGCGCATTCCTGGGGACGGGGAGCTCACCACTTTTTGTGCCTAGGACGGGAGGCAAAGGGTCTGGAGGAGACCTGCCGCCCCACCCCTGAGGCCTCATCTGGGATAACGCGGTTTCCCCAGACCCACTGCCCCCAGGCCCCGACTCTGCATGTAGGGGAGGCTGACCAGGACAGCATGTGATGTACTCGACACGTGAGAAAGGTCCTCCTTTGTTCTGTTACGCTTCTGTTAACATGGCCTGTGATGAGCCGCCTTCCCTCTCGTCCCCCCTCCCTCGCACCTGCAGCTGCTGCTGGGCACAGATGACCGTGCCTGATGGCGGGTGGCTCTCTGTGCCCAGGGTTTCCCTGTTGGGGTTACCTGTGGGGGCTGGGCCATCCTCTGCCCACTCAGACGTTCTTCTCACTTCCCGCTGCTGCCGCCGCTGCTGTGTCTCGTGCCACCCCAGGCAGGGAGAAAACTGCTGAGCCGGCTCAGGGTAGGGGCAGAACCCTGTGGTCTCCACTGCAGACCCATCACAGCTGACCGCCCTGCAATGCAGCCACTTGGGCAAGGCCAAATCCCCTACGTTCCTGGCTGGTGTCCAGCCCTTGGGGATAGGTCCTGGGCCTTTTCCCAGTCACTCTGATCTGCGTCGGGGTGATGGCCAGGCAAACCGTTCGGCTTCAGCCTCTATGGCCTGCTCAAGGGTGTCAGGTGACAGAACGAGGTCCGTTTTGGCTGCACGGTCCAGGGCAAGCAGCACTATTTGCTCAGCCGCATTATCTCCTGTCTGTCAGGTGGCGCAGCCTTGCAGGGTGGCTGCGGATTCGGTGTGAGAGACGGGGCTCGGGGGGGCTGCCAAGCAGCTTAGACACAACTGGCCAGGGAGCTGGGTAGGGAGCCATGACTCAGGGAGTGGCAGATGCTTGTCCTTGCCCTTAGCGGATAACGGTCTGGGGGAGAGGGGAGTAGCATCCAAGGTTCTCCGGGCCAGACCAGAGCCAATGCTGACCGAGAACCTCCTTGGTGGGCTGGTCAGGGACGCTCAGCAGCTTGGGGGCAGGTGTGGGGTGGCCAGGCCTGCACCGCTGAGCTGTGTGACTTTGGACCAGCTCTGGCCCTCCACAGGGAGCTGCCTTTCTGAGCTGTTCAGGCGGTTCCTTGAGCCTGAGGCAACGGTATTGCTGGATAGGTGGTGGAACCGGTTCCGACCCGAGGCCCCAGGCTGTGTTTTCAAGAGGATCCCTTGGCATCGGCTGAGAGTTGTGGGTTGTGGCGAGGCCTCCCAGGTCTGGTGTGGGTGGCACTCCTGCCGCGCTGCCTCGGGAGCCGTCCCTGGGGCGCTGCGCCTGACCCTCACACCCTGCACAGGGACGGGGCTCCCGGCAGGGGCTCTCGGTTGAAGGGTCTGAGTCGCGCAGAGGGAGCCCCCGCCTCTGTCACCACACCTGTCCTTCCCCGTCGGGTCACGCCCTCACCTGTTGCCACCGCCATGGGCACTCAAAGAGGCACTGCTCTCACATCACAGCACCTTCCAGGTCCTCGTGAACTTTAGTCACCTGGTGACAGGCCAAGTCGCTGTGCCTCCTTGCTGGCTGTATGTCAGCCTTTGACCTTCCTCCCTGCCAGGCTGGACCTCCCTGAAAGGACCGCCTGCCCCACCCTATGCAAGTGCTTCAGCAGCCCACGGGGGGTGCAGGGCGCCCCCTGGCTGGCCTCTAGCCCCCTCGGGGACTAGGTGAGCCTGTGAGTTCCTCCAGTTCCCGCCCTCCCCCACCCCGCCTCTGCTCCTCCTTGGAGAAGTCCACCCCCAGATCTCGGTCCCAGCTCCAAGGCCCCCCTGAACGGCTCTGCAGGGGCTGGGGGCGTGGCTCCGGCTCCTGAGGTCCCTCAGGCCTCCCAGCCCAGCCGCCTCCCCTGGGAGTGGGAAGGCAGCCTCGGTGTGGCTGAGACTTTCCCAGGCGGATAAATCTGCCTCTTTCTCCCCTGCTGTGCCCCAACCCAGAGCTGTCTGCTGAGGAACAGGAGCTTTTCTGGGCCCCAGATTCCCCTGGGCCTCAGGTAAGCCCACCAGGGTTGTGAGGAGCTGGGCTGGGGTTTGAGGCCAGGCGCTGTGCCCAATCCACTCTCTGGCCTTGGTTTCCCCTCCTGATACTGACACGTGGGAACCAGGCCTTTGGGCTTGGACATTGTTTATGGAGTCTTCGAGAAAAACATGGGGTGGGGGAGTGGGGAGTGCAAGCTTGGGTCTCCCAGCAGGGTGTCTTCTGAAAGGCAGGATTTGTCTGCCTGTGGGGGGCTGAGCCTGTGGGGGGCTGAGCCAGCCTCCCTGCCGCCTGCCCAGGGAGGAGGGGATGCGGGTCAGCGCTGCTCACACCCTCCCCACACACCCTGGAAGTCTAAGCCTCTCTGGGTACCCCTGCCCCTTGGGGAGCCCACTGGGGCTCTTGGGTGGGTGGATGGACAGGGGAGGCTGGAGCGTAGACTTAGGAAGTCATGGCTTGCTCAACCCAGGGGCCTGAGGAGAGAGAGGAAGGCCCTGAGGGGCGTCTGAGCCGATGGCTCTAATCCCTGGAGAAAGGAGACCAAGCCCCCAAGGTACCCAGCATGGCCTGCGCCGAGGGAGGGTCCCTGCCCCACTGCATGGGATGGGAAAGCCCTGTGTCCCCAACAGACGCTGCCTGCTGCAAGTCAGCTCCCGAGGTCTCTCAGACCTGCCAGCACAGCTGTCTCTACCAGGAGCCCCCTCCCCAGGACGCAGGGTGTGTCCTGGGGGCTGCCAGGTCTCATAGAGGCCAAGGGCAGAGCACATGGACTATCCCTGGGGACACTGGCTAGGGCCAGGGCCTGCTTGGCACTTTAGAGAGAGCCCTATGCCAGTTTTCCGGAGGCCCGAAGAACAGGAGATGCTGGCAGGGGTGAGGGGTGCAGTGTGGTGTCCAGCCAGAAACTGTGGTGCCCAGATTCTGTCAAGGTGGAGTCGCGGGGCCTGGCTGGAATCCCACTGGGGGTGTGGGATGGTGAGTAGCCTGCTGTGTGACCGCCCCCTGAGCCAGGGGAGGAGAAAGCCCTTTCATGCTGCTGTCTGGATGCCCCCCACGTGGGGTCGGGGCTCCATTTCTCAACTATCTCTGGGTCACCACCTCTGGCCCTGGCATTCAGACCCTCAGAAGAAGGACAGGGTGAGCCAGACAGGTGCCAGCCAGGGGCTCACCGACAGACACCCGCCCTTTGGAGGGAACTGCTTCTGGGAGAGGGAGACCCAGTAGCTCTGACATCTTCCCCCTCCTTCCCTGTTGGAGTCATGCCCCTCACCTGTTGCCACTGCTAGGGAGACCTCCAGGGTAACTGCTGTCACTCTCAGCACAGCCTGGAAGGAAGTCAGCAGGGGAAAAATTGAGGAAGAGGCTGAGCAGCTTCTCAGTTGCCCCCTACAGGCCTCCAGGTGCCCCACCGTGGCCCCCCCCCCCCCCCGCCCACTGGCCAGCATAGCCCGGAGTGGCCAGCACTGACCTAGCTTTTCACACTTTCCCACCCACTCAGTCTTCACAACACCCCAAGCGGAGTGCCTATGTCCTTCCCATGGGACAGATTGTCGGTGACTTGCCCAAGGCCCCACGGCAGCAAGGGGCAAGTCCAGGCTCAGAGGGAGCAGGCGGGCCCCAGGATCCATTCCGCCCCCACCCCAGCCAGGCTTCACCGCTTGGTCACATGACACACTCACCACCCGACGGACCTTGTACGGGAATGCCCCTGCCTCTCCCTGCCTTGCTCTGTGCAACCCCTCTCGCTGCCTTTCCTAGCAGAAGGAATGCTGGGAGAATTCATGCCAACGTGTGAGCAGTCCACAGCCTCCTCTGACTTCAGAGCTCATCTGGAGGCAGAGAAGCCTCGTAGAGCTCCCTGGAAAGGGCTGGGCCTGCTGCGAGTTTACGCTCTCACCTGCACAGTTGGGGCATCTCTCTGGAGCAGATTCTGTGGCCCAGCCTCCTGCAGTGGCAGGGAGAGAGAGACTTCCCCCATCCCCCAGTTATTCCACCAGCTGTTTTAGCCAAACTCTCCCAGTTTTTGCTGCCGCCTCCCCAGGCCAGGCTCAGGGCTCCCATCCGTCGAGGAAGGTAGGCCTCTGCTCCTGGTGGCTGATCCGATGATTTCAGGAGACTGCAGGTGTCTCCTTCAGGGACACAAGGGAAGCTGAACCCCATACTCTGTGGAAGGCCACTCTGGGGGATCCATGGACACTGCTGGGCTCTGAGATGAGGTGGGGACATAGGAAAAAGCGGGCTAGAGTTGTCCCTTCTAGAGCAACCTATTGGCAGGAGAGGGCTCAATCCCCAGAAAGAAGCAGACAAGGCACCGCAGAAGCAGGTTCATACAAAATCTTGGAGCTCCCAGGAGTGGTCCCTGCTAGCGAGGCGGTTCTCACCGGGCCGGGGCCCTGTGGAGAGGCAGGGAAGGTATGGGCGGGCAGAGCTGGGACCAGGAGCTCCTGGCAGAGTGACCTGACCCCCACGTGTTCTGAGCAGCAGGCAGGGAGGAAACGCAAGGACATTTCTGAGCCTTGACTTTGAGCTGCACCCTGAGGGGGTGAGGGTCAGGATGTGCCCAAGGCCAGGCTGGCTCGGTTCCCTGACCCTGCTCCCCGCCCCCTCTGCATGCCCACAGAACCATGAAGAAGCGTTTCGTGGTGGTGGCCTTGACAGCTATCGTCCTGGTGCTCATCATCATCATTGGCCTCTCCCTTTGGCTGCCCAACACCTCCAGGCCGCCCAGCCACGTGTACCCGAGGGCGGCCGTGGCCACGGACGCCAAACTCTGCTCGGAGATCGGGAGGTGAGTGGGGCGGCGGGAGGGACAGCCCTAGAGGTCAACCACTGGAAGTGGACCCGGGCAAGACCCTTGCCCTTCTGAGACTCAGTTTCCCCACGTGTAAATGGGCTGCCTGGGCATGGGGCATCCTCTCTTTGCACCTTCGAGGCAGCCTCTGGTCAGGGAAGAAGGGGACACTGACCCCAAGGGCAGGACACAGGTCTCCCGGTGCTCGGCTGGGCCCTTTTCTCTGTGCTGAGGGCGTCTATTTCTCTGGCTAAATTCTGCTGTTTGATACCATTTTCAACTCCTATCTCCTATTATACATGCAGATCAGTTCCCACTTAAAGACTTAAACAGGAAAAATGTTATTGATGAAACAAAAAAATGTTATTAATGAAATGTTACTAATGTAACAATTTTTTAATTGTGAAAATTATGTACATTTGTTTGCTTAAAAAAAGAGGAAAATATAAGCCCACCCGTTTTAGAGTTACATTTAAAAAAACGAAAATTCCTGCAGGCTTCTTTTCAGTCCCCGTGGGTAGGACACCGGGCAGGAGGATGGACGGCCGGGGGGGCGGAGGCTGGGCGGCAGGGCTAGCGGGGGCTGGGGGTCCACAGGCTCTCACTCTCACCGGTGCCTCGCGCAGGGACGTGCTGCAGGAGGGCGGCTCAGCGGTGGACGCCGCCATCGCGGCCCTGCTGTGCGTGGGGCTCGTGAACGCGCACAGCATGGGCATCGGGGGCGGCCTGTTCCTCACCATCTACAACAGCACCACGCGTGAGTGCCCTCTGGAGCGGAGGGGGGCGGGATGCTAGGGTGTCTGCCTCCCGCAGGACTGGGGCTGCACGGAGCTCGGTCGGGTGGCCCCTGGGTCCTGACGGCCTACCTGCTTCTCCCTCCAGGCAAAGCTGAGGTCATCAACGCCCGGGAGGTGGCTCCTCAGCTGGCCTCCCCCGACATGTTCAACAGCTCGGAGCAGTCCCAGCAAGGTGAGGGGCAGGTGCAGGGTGTGGGGCGTGACGGTTTAACAGGCCCCTATGGGTCAGGGACAGCTCCAGCAGCCACTGACGCCCAGCCCCGTAACACCCTCCAAACTGAGCGGTCGGGACCCCCATCATGGAGAGGAAAGGGGCAGAGCTTCTGCTGTTTCTGCCCAGGCCTCCCCAGGGCCACCCTGGGCCAGTACGGGGAGAATAGTTACCATGACAGCAGCTCGCCACCCCGGGGGCACTGGGACCAGCACTCCGCCCAGCCCTTCCCACTGACAAGGCCCTTGAACCCTCCCTGTGCGCTTGGCTCCCATTTTATAAGTGGGGGCGCCGAGTACCAGGGAGGTCGTGCAAACCAGCTGAGGCCACACAGCTCTATGCTGATGAAGCAGGCTGTCTAAACCCTGCATGTCTCACAGATATTCAAGTCGTTCGTTTGTTCATTTGTGAGGATGAGTATGGGAGGGAGTTTCTTTTTTCTACTCTGGACATAGACAAAGAGCAGACCCCTCTCCTGGCTCCCCACTGCCCAGCCTCACAACTCCTCAGGCAGCTGAGGGAAAGACAGTGGCCACCAGGGGGCGCTGTGCTGGGGCCACACCTGCACCCTGACCCAATGGATTGCAGGAAAAGAGGTTCAAGAGGAGGAGGGGCAGGGCACAGGGGCCACAGTTAGTCTGAGCCCTACTGCAGGCCATGGACAGCCCCTTCAGAGTCCTCTGCAACGTGCAGAACCTTTGACTTTGCACCCGTTGAGAAACTCCAAACGTGTAGAAGAGAAATTGGAGTGCGAGACTGCTGGGATCTCATGGACTTACTAGCATCGTGGGGACGCTCAGAATTCACTGATTAACTAGGACTGACTGGCTATCCCCAAAGCGTCAGGGGCTATTCCTCAAGCCGGCGTCCGAAACAAAAGCAACGGCTGGTGTCCAAGGCCTGGTCAAGCCGACCCCGCAGGGGCAGAACAGAGGCTGTGCGCCTGCTGCCGGGAGAGCAGGGGCGGGAAGGGCCGGAGGGTGTGCGATTCACCGAGGGTGGCCTGGTCGGGAGGCGGCACCTGAGCAAAGACCCGGAGACTGGGGCGTGGTGGGGGAAGCTGCATGGGTGCTGGGGAGGGAGGACCAGGACACAGGGTCGGACAGAACAGCCCAGGCTGCGTCAGACCCTGTGGGTCACTGTGGAGACCGTGTCACGTATTTGAGGAGGTAGAGGTGTCCCCGGGGTGGTTGAGTGTGGGGTGGTTGCAGTGGATCTGGCCCGTGTCCGGTGGGACTCCTCGGGCTCTGTGGAAGGGACAGAAAGCAAGCCACCTGCCCAGTGGGTGATCCACCAGGGGTTCTTGGGGATCCAGTCAGGGAGCAATGAGGGTGGCTGTTGGTGGCTGACACCTGTGGGTTTGTTGATGGGTTGGGCGTGGCATGTGTGCTGAGGTCCTGGTGACTGAGGGTCTGTGTCTGGAAGGACAGGGAGGTCCTGACGGAGACTGCCAAGGTGACAATCAGAATTTGGAGGTTGGGTGTGTTAAGTTTGAGACTCCGTTTTCTAATGGGGTGATGCACCCCAGACCCGGCCCTCAGGGAGCAGGCCAGGGAGTAAATCTGGGAGTCACTGGCATGCAAACGGAACCGGAAGCCCTGACCTGGGGCAGGTCACCAGGAGAGTGAGTGTAGGCAGAGCAGAGGGTGGGGAGATGTGGGGAGAGCCAGGTGTGTGCAATACAGAGGTGACGCGGGAGGGGCAAAGGACGGGCCAGGTAAGGTGAGGCTGGGTGGGGCCCTGGTCTGGCGGTGGGGGGGTCACTGTGAGCTTGGTGAGCGGGGTGCTGTGGGGTGCTGACTGGCCCGAGGTGATGGCAGTGTTTATTTCAGGTGGGAGGAGTTTCATGCTGGGGGTCAGACCTGAGATACACAGATGTTACAACAACCCGGCCCTTGGAATTGAGCCTGGGTGTAGCTGAAATGAGCCCGGAACCTCAGGGGGGAGCAGGAGGGGGCCTGCAGTGGGGGCTGCGGCTGCACCTTTCTGCCAGTGTCGGCTTAGGGCCAGGTGGGCATTGGGGCCTGGGGGTCTGTCTCCCGTGCCGTCATGGGCTCCTCGGGGGTCAGAGCTGGAAGACAAAACACTCCCCATGGTCAGATGGGAACACTGAGGTCCAGAGAGGGGACGGGGCAGGGATTTGGGACCAGGTCCTAGCTGGGACCATAGAAGAGAGGCCCTTGCTTTGGGATTGGCCTGGGTTTGCACTGGGGGCTCTGGCAGAGCCTTGTAGAACGAGAGGCCTTGAGGACTGGGGGCTCAGGCTGAGCGACGGCCTGGGTCCAGCTCCCCACAGTGTCACCGTGCCACCATGAGACTGGCACAGGATTTCAGACATGGTGGCACCTATGGAAATAGACATCTAGGCCCAGGACAGCAAGACCCAGCACACACGCTCCCACCTTGCCCTCCCGTGGCCTGTCCCCTCCCTGGCTGGTCTGCAGCCTTGCCTGCCAAGTCCAGATATGACCTCAAAAATCCGTTTCCTTCCTGAGCCTCACTGGCCCCGTCTGGGGACTGTGCCTGGGACGATGCCTGAGAGAGGCCCTGAGGTCCCTTTTCTGGAACCACTAACTGCGTCCCTCTCGCTTTGTAGGGGGGCTGTCGGTGGCGGTTCCTGGTGAGATCCGTGGCTACGAGCTGGCGCACCAGCGCCACGGGCGGCTGCCCTGGGCTCGCCTCTTCCAGCCCAGCATCCAGCTGGCCCGTCAGGGCTTCCCTGTGGGGAAGAGCTTGGCGGCAGCCCTGGAGAGACGCCGGAACATCATTGAGCAGCAGCCCGCCCTGTGGTATGTCCGCCAGGCCACCCTGCCCTGGGGCTCGGGTGGGGCAGGCATGTCCCCAGGTCCCTGCAGGCCGTGAGCGGCTGGCTGATGGAGCACTTTCAGGAACCTGTGCTGATGGAGGGGCAGGGGCCTGGAGACGCAAAACCCTTCCCATCGTGTGAGGGGACACGTTCCAAGCCTGGTGCTTGGGGCTCTGGCCTGTGTAACCTGAGTGCAGGGAGCTCGAGGAGGCCTGGGCTGGACGCTGGCAGATGATCCCCAAGTGACAGGGCCACCCCCCGCCGTGGACGGGAGCTGACTGTCCTTTGTTCTTGTTCTCTGTGCTGGGTGGCTGTGGGGGTGGTCTGGCTAAGCCCACCACACCTGTCAGCCTCACGGGAGCCCACTCTGCCCCAGCGAGGTGTTCTGCCGGGACGGGAAGGTGCTGCGAGAGGGGGACAGAGTGACCATGCCACGGCTGGCAGACACGTACGAGACACTCGCCTCCCAGGGCGCCCAGGCTTTCTACAATGGGAGCCTCACAGCCCAGATCGTCAAGGACATCCAGGCGGCTGGTGAGTGGATGACGTCCGGGATCTGGGGTGAGGAACTTTGTAGAGGAAACCCTGAGCTGGGGCCCAGAAGTCTGGGGTCCTCCGGTCCTCGGGTCCTGCCTGGGTTGGGCACTGGGCCCTCAGGGAGCACCTGGCAGGGGAGAGTCACAGATGTGTTTGCAGTCAGTGACGGCCTTGGGTCCACAGGTCCTGGTTAGGTCAGAGCTGAGAGAGGCGGCACAGTTCAGGAGCGAAAGCCCTCCCACCCTGGGCTTTCTGAGTGTGGGCGTGTGTGGGTGGGGTGGTAAATGCAGGTATAGGTATGAGCCAGGGCTGAGGAAGAACTAAGTGCAGATCTGGGAGGCCTTCCTGGAGGAGGCAATGCCTGAGCTATAGATGAGATTACACTTTATAGGCAGGAAGGATATTTCTGGGGGAGGGAGCAGGCTAAAGCCTGGAGAGGAGGACTTTATTTCTTCCGGAAGTCCACAGGGGATGAGGGTGGGCTTGGTGAGAGAGGCATTGGAGGGTCTGCACACAGGGTCCCGTGGTTGGAACCTCATGGGGCAGGTTCTGATGGAGCCCAAAGCTGCCGCTCTATCCCTGAGCTGTGGCGTTCTTCATCTGCTATTTTTGTTAGTGTGTCATGTAGGAGGGTGATTGGCATGTTGACCTTCACCACGGACGCTGGGAATTAGCTTGTAAATACTTGTCTGTCTGGAGCCCCAGAGAATTGAGAGCCTCCCTCCACCCACCCGTTAGTCACGGGAGGAGGGGCTGGGCAGGGGGGTGATGAGCAGATGTTGTCCACTTAGTGAGGACTCCCTGGCTGCCAGAGAAGAGAGATGGTCAACCTGGAGGCCAGCAGGACAAGCAGGTCGAGGACAGCTGATCTGGGCCTGGCCATGGGGCGGTGGCACCATCTGGGAGGACCAAGGACCTGGAGGGTGGGCCAGTGTGGAGGTGGAGGGGCAGCGGCCCTGCAGGGTGGACAGACCCCCCTCCAATGGTTCGACCCCATCCTCGAATGGCAGCCCCGGTCCCCAATAGTGCAGCCCGATCCCCGTGTCCACTCCCCCCCATGGAGCTGCTGTCTGGTTGCAGGGGGCATTGTGACGGCCAGGGACCTGAACAACTACCGTGCTGAGCTGATTGAGCACCCACTGAATATCAGCCTGGGCGATGCCCGGCTCTACGTGCCCAGCGCCCCGCTCAGTGGGCCTGTGCTGGCCCTCATCCTCAACATCCTCAAGGGTGAGCTGTCTGCCTCGGCCCTGCAGGGGGCAGTGCCGAGTGAGCAGGCCCTGAGGGGACCCTCTGGGGCTGGGGGAGCGTCGGGAGGCAGGGAAGGAGGGAGGGAGGGAGGGAAGGAGGGAGGGAGGGAGATAGATGGGGGGCAGTGTCCGGGGAGTGGAGCTCAAGGGCAACGTGCCTGGTTCGCCCCGGGCACCCAATGCCAGAAGATCATCCGTGACGGAGCAGGCCGGGCAGCTGCCCTCCGGCTGGGTGTACGAGCCCAGGCCCAGGGCTCCCTTGCCCTCTTGAAGCAAGCACTGCTCTGCTTCTTGAGGTGGGCCGGGTGGTTCAGGGAGCTGGGAGTCCACTCGGGTACCCAGCTGTCTCGGCTGAGCTGGGATGTCCCGGGGGCCCCGGGGCCACCAACAGTCGCCTGGCTCTGCCTTACCAGGGTACAACTTCTCCCCGGCGAGCGTGGAGACGCCCAAGGCGAAGGGCCTGACCTACCACCGCATCGTGGAGGCCTTCCGGTTCGCTTATGCCAAGAGGACCCTGCTTGGGGACCCCAAGTTTGTCAATGTGACTGAGGTAAGGGACAGGGGCTGGCCCTCGATGGGCGGGGGCCAGCTGTGGAAGTGTCAGGAGGGCCCCCTGGGATTCTCTACGGATTAATGAAGGCCCACGCCTGCTTCACTGGTTCGTTTTCACCAATTCTGACGGTGAGGCCTCTATGTGATGGGATGGACTGGTGGTGCTGAGTCTGAGCCTCTGTCCCTGGAGCGCACGGTGTGACAGACTTGACAATGAGTGATTAGTGCCCCTTGCTCCCCCACACTCCCACCTCCAGGCCTTCCACGTGCTGGGCCCTCAGCCTGGAAGGTTCTGGACAAGTCAGTGCTGAGGTGAGGCCTGCATGGGGTGGACACAGCCCTCAGAGGCGATGAGAAGGACTGTGACAGGGAGAGGACCAGTGTCCCAGGCGGGCAGAGGCCTTGGCCACCTGCAAGCTGGTCACATCCAGGAGCTAATGCTTCCCAGATCCCCACCAAGCCCTGTACTGCCCGGCCCACTCACCACCAACTGCCCCAGCCCCAGGCTGGGCCTCACTGTGACCCCGTGACAGCCCTCCTAACCTGCTTGGATCCGGTTCTGGAGCAAGCCCGTGGACCCCGCACACCGACCTGTGCCATCCATGGGCCTCAGCTGCCTAGCAACCCCTCTGGCCTCCCGGGCCTTTTCTCTTTCCTGGTGACCATTTTGTGCCCCCATCGCCCACCACAGCCAGCATCTCGTATCCCATGGCGGCAGAAGCCGCTGCAGGGCCACCCGCTCTGCCCTCCCCCCTTTTTTAAGGTGGGCCTTCTGCTCACCCACGCGCTGACGCAGCCATGCCCTCCCAAAGAGGCGGCTCTGCCTCTCGTGCCCCTGTTCTGCCCTCTCTGGCCCTTCGCTCTCTTCACTCCAGCCCCTCCCCCACCACGCCACTCCTCCGCTCCCCTCTCCTGCCGGCCTCTGCCTCCGATAGCCCCGTTTTTGCGCGGGTCAGCGGAGACCCAGCTTCAGAGGGTGTCTCCTGACCGAGGCCTTCTCCCACACGCATCGGGCCGGCCGCCCTGTGAGACGCCTCGGTCGGGGTTTCGCTGAGGGTCCTGGTGAGTTTAGGCCCAGGGCCCGCGGGGCCGGCCCTGGCGTTTCTGCCCCTCCAGCCTCCTGACCTACAGCGGCCCCCTTGGCTCCCTGCAGGTTTTTAAAGTCCAGGGCAGTTTTTCTGTAGAATGTCCCATATCCTGTGTTTGATTCTGTTTCCTCGAGAGTAGATTCAGGCTGTAGACTTTCCCCCTGGATTAGTCGGTTAATCTAGGGGGTGTTGCTGGAACCTTCTGGAGGCGTTTTCTCTGCTGGGCCCCTAAGGGCTGTCCTTGCTGGCTCTCCCTCCTCTCCGCCCCTCCTCTCCTCTGTTTGTCCTTCCTCTCCGTCTGCCCATCCAGGCTCCCAGCTTCAAGCCGCAGTCTCCACGTTCATCCCTCAGTGGATCTCGCCCGTGATCTTGACATGTAGGTTCACCACCCACTCCAGACAGGCTCCTCGGTGTCTAATGGGCACCTGTCCAAAATCGAGCTCCCTCTATCCCCAAACCTGTCCCTTCCACTGTGGTCATGTCCCCCATTAAGGGGCATTCTGGACTGAAGACTTTGGGGCCATTTTCAGTTCCTCCTTCTCTCCCATCTGGGTGAGCCACCTCATCTCTCCCTGATTGATGTCACGGCCTCTCTATTGGGTTCCACTCTTTCACCCCACGTGGCCTTCAGAGGGATCCTAGGAGAACAGCCATGGCATGGCCACTCCTCTATCCCCGTCCTGGGTGGTGGAGAGCAGAAGCCAAAATCTTTAGGAGGCCTGTGAGGGCCTGTGAGATCAGCCCCTGCCTACATCTCCAGCTTCCGGTCTTCTTTACCCAACTCACCATCTGCCTGTCTCAGGGCCTTTGCATTTGCCGCCCAGGCCTCATTCAGTGCTCTTTCCAGATGTCACCTCCTCTGAGAAGCCCTCCCTGACTACTCCACCCCCACCCCATCCTTCCCTACCACCCTTACCTGGCTTGTTCTCCCCAGTATGTCCTGTCTTTCCTGCTGTGAGGGTGGGGACCTGCTAGTCTGTTCCCTGCTGATCCCCCAGTGCCAGGCACACAGTGCAAGCTCCATGAATAAATGCATGTGGCTAGAGGGGAGGCTTGGAGAACAGACAGACAGACATTCAGATTTGCTGGATGGCAACAGGGCTGGAGGCTGGCGAGGGGGCAGACGGGCCACAGGTGGTCGCGGGTGCAGGAGGCTTGGACTCAGAGCCATGGCCGGGGGCTTCCTGAGAGCTGCCCGCACAAGTCGGTGCCCCTTCCCACCCCTCCACCTCCTCAGGACAGCTCTGGGGTCTCGGCAGGTGGTCCGAAACATGAGCTCCGAGTTCTTTGCTGCCCGACTCCGGGACCGGATCTCCGACGACACCACTCACCCAGCCTCCTACTACGAGCCTGAGTTCTACACACCAGACGACGGGGGCACCGCCCACCTGTCCGTGGTTGCCGAGGATGGCAGCGCTGTGTCGGCCACCAGCACCATCAACCTCTAGTAGGGGCCGCCAGGTGGCCTGGGTGGGCCGGGGGCTGCCCTCTTGTCCCAGAGGCAGGGCTCTATCCATCCCTTTCATGGCGGGAAGCTGAGCTTCCACCTTGGTAGAACACGTGCCCCTGACCTTGTGGGGCACAAGGCGGAGCCTCGGTGGGTGGGCAGGAAGCCAAGCCCGGCCGGGCACAGCCGTCTGACTCAGCCGGCCTGCAGCTTCGGTTCCAAGGTGATCTCTCAGGTCAGCGGGATCCTGTTCAATGATGAGATGGACGACTTCAGTTCCCCCAACATCACCAATGAGTTTGGGGTGCCCCCCTCACCGGCCAACTTCATCAAGCCAGGTGAGGGGTGGGGGCATTGGGTGGGGGTGGGGCTGGTGTCCCAGGTGGGCAGCTGACCAGCCTGCCTGTCCCCTGCTGCCTACTGCCCTCAGGGAAGCAGCCACTCTCATCCATGTGCCCAGCAATTATTGTGAACAAGGACGGCCGGGTTCATATGGTGGTGGGTGCCTCTGGGGGCACCCAGATCACCACGGCAACAGCGCTGGTAGGTGCCCCCACCCGTCCCCTCAGTCCCACCCTCGGGCCACACTGACCCCGAGTCCCCCTGACCGTCCTGTGCAGGCCATCATCAACAGCCTGTGGTTTGACTACGACGTGAAGCAGGCGGTTGAGGAGCCCCGGCTGCACAACCAGCTTCTGCCCAACGTCACAACAGTGGAGAAGCACATCGACCAGGTGGGGTGGGAGGCGGGGAAACCGAGTCACAGCGAGGCCGGGCACTGGGTGTCCCGAGACGCAGTTCTGGACCTCCGGTCTGGTCACAGAGTGGGTGACGGCTGGGGTCTCCTGCCGGGAGCAGATGTCCTTGCACCCCCTGCCCAGGCCGTTTCAGGGCCCCCGTGCCATGAGGCCCAGGCCACAGGCTCCAACGAGACCCAACAGGCCCAGCCACCCCCACTCGCTCTTCCTGGGCGTTATCTGGGTCTGCGGAGCCCCTGACCCCACGGCTGTGGTTCAGAGGGTGTCTCAGGCCCCTGAAGCCTCCCTCCCCTGCTCCCCGCAGGCAGTGACCACAGCCTTGGAGACCCGGCACCACCAGACCCAGGTCACATCCACCTACATCGCTGTGGTGCAGGCTGTCGTCCACACGGCCGGAGGCTGGGCGGCTGCCTCAGACTCCAGGAAAGGCGGGGAGCCTGCCGGCTATTGAGTGTGCGGAGCAGGCGGGGCTGAGCAGCAGCCCAGTGACAAGATGCCCACGAAGGACTGAGACTGGGGGGCTGGGCTTCTACCAGGAGCGGCGAAGCAGTGCAATAAATGGGGGCCACAGCGCTAGGTGCTGGCTGGCTCCCGGTTTTCTGGGCCTCAGCATTCTGTATAAAATGGAGCCGCCTGGTGGGGAGGATGGCGAGCCCTGAGGGTGGGAGGGGACACAGAGCAGGCCCATGCCACACCCTGTCCTTCCTCGCCCTGAGCCCCAGCCCCAGGGGCCAGGCCTTCCAGTCCCACTGCTGGGCAGCAGGGCTTCCAGTTTGGGCCACCAGGGGACGCCATAGCCTTGGCTTTCCCATAAGCAGAAGCCTCCCACCCATCCTAGGAACCTGGGTGCTTCGTCAGCCTGGCGGGTGTCCAGATCACCCTGCTGAGGACACAAGGAGGTGAAGCTGAGGTCTGGGGAGTGGGATTGGGTGAAAGAGTGGAGCAGAACATTCTAGTGAAAGCCAGACCCTGGGGGTGCTTTCCAAGCACAAACCCAGAGTGAAACCCAAGCTGCGATCAGCTCCAGGAGGCCCAGTTCTCAGGAACAGAGAACTGGAAGAGGTCCCGAGATCCCCGAGGGTCAGGGCTTGAACCAGCGGGTGGCTGGGGAACAGAGCGGGGTGCGGGGGGTGAGCTGGGTGAACACAACACCCTGCCTCCCCAACCCGGGGCCAGCCCCTCGCCTCGCCTCAGAGTCTGCTAACTCACTGTAGCACCTAAAGTGAGGCGCTGGGAAGGGCTGGTGGAGGCAGGCAGGGGAGAGGGGGCCCCAGCCCGACAGATACCGCCTGCCAGTGAGTACAGGTGGGACCTCTGGGGGCAGGGGTGCAGGGGCCAGCGCGGGTCTGGCTCTCCTTCCTGCGGTGGGAGTGCCTGGTGCTGCCAAAGTGCCCGCAGAGTCTGAGCCCTGTCTCTGGGACCCCCCCCAGGGTGGGCTGGAGGCTGGGCCGGGGAACGTGCCAGTCACTCCCTAGCCCTCATTTTGGCCCCAGAGGACGGCCCATGGCCACATGCACAGGGGAGAAGGCAGAGGCCAGAGGGGTGGGCTTTGGTCCTGACGGAAGTGGGGGCTGCCCAGGAACTCTCCGGGCCCTGGCGCGAGGACAGAGTGTACCCCAGTTTCCCAGGCCCCAAGGGGCTCTGCAGAGAGCTCCTTTGGGGGCCCGGGGACCCCGTTTCCCCTCTTTCTTTCCTGTTGTCCCCTGACCCTCAAGTCTGGACACAGACACTCAGGGCCCTTCCCGGCTGGTCCTCCTTCGCTGCACCTCTGGCCAGGCCACTTGTGATGTCAGTTCCTCTCCTGGACCTTTGTTCTGTGGTCCCCGCATCCTGGCCTCCATCTGACCAGGACGGCTGGGGAGAGGAAGGGGGATGTCCCACCCCTGACCCTGCCTACCCGCTCTCGCCCGCCCCCCCCCCCCACGTCCCTGCTTCCTGGCGGGTGGCCTGGCCCTGGCCCAGGAATGCACTTTGGTTTCTAGTTGAGCAATGTCAGTGGGACGTGGGGGTGGAGGTAGGGTGGGAGGAGGCACCCGCAACCCTCACCACCCCATGAAGCAGCCGTGGGAACCAGCCTATGGGAAAGCCTGCTCCAGCGGGCGGACAGGGACAGCGGTTGTACCATCAAGGCCTGCTGGGGCAGGCCATGGGAATGGCAGCGAGGGAGTTAACTGCCACCACTTGCTCCTCTAGAAGGAAAAATTCCCCATGAACGCAGTGGCCTTCTTGGCCTCGTTCCAGGGCTAAGAGCAGGAGCTGAAAACTGGAGTGCAGGCTTGCGACCGGCTCCCCTGCTGTAGCACGCACTTGAGGAGGACAGTTGTCCTGCTGCCACGAGACATCTGTCCACACACCCACCTGTCCGCATGGCTGTCCGCTGCTTATCTGTTAACCTGTCTGTCCTTCTGTAATCCTGCGTTTGTCCAATTGTCTATCTGACCATCCTTCTCTTTCTATCTTCTCTCCAATCTGTTTGTCTGCCTCTGGCCCCATCTGTTTGTCTATCTATCCTGTCACCTGCGAGTCCCTCTGTGAATTGTCTTGTCCATTTAGCTTCGCAGCTGTCTGTGCATCTGTCTGCCCTCCAGCCGCCCCTCTCCAGCCTCCTTCCGGGGCTGCAGAACCATGGCCCAGGGCTACGGGGTCACGCTGGGCGTGGTGCTTCTAGGGCTGGGCCTGGCCCTGGCCATCATCGTGCCCGCCGTGGTCCTCTCCCGCCACTACCCCCGCTGCGGCCCCCAGGCCTTTGCCCGTGCTGCAGTCGCTGCTGATTCCAAGGTCTGCTCGGACATTGGCCGGTGAGTACAGAGTGGGCAGCGGCTTGTCCCCCCACCCAGAGGCACTGTGACCAGTGGCAAGAGTGTGGAGAAGGTGCACGTGTTGTGTGCTGGCATGTGGGGACCACGTGGGTTTGGGCTCCAGCAAGGAAGTAGCCTCCGGGCCTTTGCACAATGCGGGCAGCAGGCACGAGCACAGGACAGGTGGGCGTTTAGGGACAGTGGCAGCGTGGGCAGGGAAGATGTGGTGTGTGGCTCTGTTCCTAGCTCCAGGAGTCAGGAGGCTCAGCGAAGGCGCGGCCGCAGTGTCGCTGGTCTAGCCCAGGCTGATTTCAGTGACCCGTGCTGGCCCCCTCAGCGAGGTTCTGCCAGCTCTCCAAGGCTGGGTCTTCTTCCAGGGGCGTGGGTGAGAGAGTGGGGGGTCCCGTATACGAGCATTGGTCTGCTGGGGTGCACTCAGTACTGTCTAGGGCCCGTATCCCACCCTGGCTGGGGACCTGGGACACCCACCACTGCTGGAACCACACCTGCACAGGCTCACCTTCCTGTATCAGGGCCTGGAGCTGGGCCAGTAGTGGGCCGAGTGCTGTTTGCTGTTTGGCAGGCCGGGTCCAGTGGGGCAATGGAGCGGGACCCCGGCTGGTGCTCGTGACCCTCTTCCAGGAAGCCCAGCCCAGGGGAGGCTTCTGCTGACTCCCCGGGGTTAGGCAGGGCAGGACTCCCCTCCCACCTACCTCCCCTCCCTGCCCGCTGGGTCTGCTTCCTGGAACCTCTGCCTCAGGGGCTGTTGTCAGGGTCAGGCTTGGTCTGTGAGCCGACAGGGGCTGTGGCTGAGCAAGGGCAAGGGGGAGTATGGCCAAGTCCCAGCCCGAGGCGCCAGTGGGCAGATGGTGTTCGTTCCCACTTTGTCCCAGTGTCACCCCGCCTGCACGCTTTCTTCTTCTGTTTCATTCATTCACCTCTTCGTTCACTCCTCCATCCCTCCATCTGCCTGTCTGTCCCTGATCTGCCCACTCCTGACCTGGTCCCCTGGGCTCTTTCTGTCCTCTCCCTCAGGGCTCCTTATAGGATGGCAGTGGCTGAGGGTGGCAGCTCGGGGCAAGTGGGGAGCAGGCTGCCTAGTCTCCCCAGGGGCTTCCCAGCGGGCGGGAAGGGAGTTAGCCCCTCCGTGCTCCTGAGGACAGGCAGAGGCGCCACGCCCACCTGAACCCACAGTTGCGAAGGTGCAGGCCCAATCAGGGGCTTCAGGCCGCAGACACCACGGAGGGGGACCAAGCCCCCCCGGAGTGGGGGCTGCTGCCACGTATCTCCAAGGGGGTCTGGGCCTGCCGTGCCTCCCTGGGTCTTGCCTGGGGTCTCCGTGACGTGCCCATGGGAGTGTAGGCTTGGGGTCTGGGTGCTCCCGGTGACCCTTTATCAGGAAAACAGCCGCAGTTTCTCCCCAGTGTTTGTGTACTTCCTGTTCTTGTTTTAAGAAGCTGGAAGTGGGAGAGGACCTGGAGCTGTCCCAGCTACTGTGGTTCCAAGGGTCACCGAGCCCCATCGGGCTGGGAGCTTGCTGGCCCCGCCGTTGCAGGGTCTCACAGGGACCACAGCCCACAGCCTGAGGCCCCTCTCCCTCTCCCCTCCTACCCCCGCTTCCCCACCGCCTTCTCCTCTTACCAGCAGGCCCGCCCCCCCAAACCAATCTCCTCTAATCTTCCAGGCTTTTTTCTTCCGGGCTGGGACTTGGGCTGCAGCCCCAGCTCCTAGGGGAGGGTTCCCAAGGTTTGCCCAGCCCTGTCCTCGTGGAGATACACCAGAACACACAGCGACGTGAGGTCTCTTCCCCTCTGGCTTGTCATCTTCCAGCATTGTGTCCCGGTGTGTCAGGCTTGTGTGCGAACGGGGTGCCCTGAGGCTCTGAGTGTCTGTCTTCTAGGGCAGTGGCGAGTCGTGGCCCCCAGGCTTTGTGCTGTATGTCTGTCTGCCGTGACCACTCGGAAATGGCTGTCCTCTGCCCCATCCTCAGAAGGAGGAGGGTTCGCTGCTTCACCCTGAGTCCAGTGGGTTCATGGCTGTGCTTGATTTATGAGGGAACTAGGCCTGCGCAGGGGGGGCCTGCCTGGTGTCTCCGAGTGAGTGGGCCTGGCTGGGACCGCTGTTCCCTGCTGCCCTGCCATGGTAGAAACTCTCTAGGGCTGCTGAGGGGCGGGGCCTCCCCAGAGTCCCCCGCCCCATGCCCTGAACCCCAGTACCTACCCAGCCTCTTGACACAAAATATTCAAAGTGATGAAAAGCAAGGACCTGCAACCAAGATTACTCTGTCCAGCAAAGCTGTCATTTGGAACTGAAGGGCAGATAAAGAGCTTCCCAGACAAGAAAAACCTTAAGGAGTTCGTTGCTGCCAAATCAGTGTTACAAGAAACATCACAGGGTCTTCTTTAAGAAAAAGGGGGAAAATGACGCAGCCTCTGGCCAGCAGGGTCCACAGTGTTGTGAATGAGATGAGACAAATTCACACGGGCTACTGAGTCCTGTGGAGAAAAAGGGACAGCACTGCCACTCTCTCAAGGGGACAGCGCCTTGACCCTTGCCTGGACAAGCTTTTATTGCTTCCTAGTAGCATACATCAAGAAGGTTCTCATTCATTATGCTCAGGTTTGCTTTAGGTGATTACTTTTACAGATAACAAAGGAAAGGATGTTATTGATTACTTCTTACAGATTAGCAAGGAAAAAATGATGCAAATGCAAGGGAACGATAAGAGTAATTGCTCTGGCTACATTCTGTCCTTGGGAAAATTAGCACAGACTTCAGGAAGTTACTTTGAAGATATGCAGTGAGCATTTGCAGCTTCAATTCAGGGTGAGGGAGTTTTAGCAAAAGCAAGTCTCAAAGCAGGCTGGGTATCATGCAGGCCTGATTCCCACGGGAGAGACGATCCGTGGCTTTGGCTCCTGTGTGCCTATGCGCTTTCCAGTAGGCCTGGGCTACATTTGCCATTCCACGTGGATAGGTTCCCTGTAGGAAAAAGATAAAAATATGAATAATAAAATGGCAATGAATATATACTTATCATCCATACGTTCGTCACAGCATTATTTACAATACCCAAGACATGGACGCAACCTGAGTGCCCATGAGTAGATGCGTGGAGAAACAAGAGGCACGTACCTGCAGTGGAATATGACTCAGCCATAAAAAAGAATGAGCTCTTGCATCTGCAACAACATGGATGGCCCTGGAGGGTGTTGTGCTGAGTGAAATGTCAGGCAGAATAGGACTAATGCCCCATGATTTCACTTAACCGTGGAATCTGAAAAAACAAGATAAATGAACAAACAGAACAGAACAGACTCGTAGCTACAGAAACATTTCGATGGTCGCCGGGTGGGAGGGGTTTAGGGGTCTGGTGAACGAGGCGAAGGGATTGAGAAGCACGGATTGGCAGTCACCGAACAGTCGAGGGCATGGAAAGTACCGCACGCGACGAATGATATTGCGGTAATTGCATGTGGTGCCAGATGGGGCCTGGATGTGTCAGGGAGGTCACCTCGTAAGTTACCTGAACCAGTGGCGTACCTGCAACCAGTACAACGTTGCGCATCCACTGTCATGGGAAAGTGAGACATGATTAAAAAGAAAAAAAGGGAAATGCTGCCTGAGTTTCCAGCCTGCTGGTCTACCACACAGATTTTGAACTGGCCAAACTCCACAATGGCATAAGACGATTCCTCAGAATGAAAATCCCTCCCTATGTGCAAATCCTGTTGGCTCTGTTTCTCTGAGATCCCCCGGCTGGTACAGTTCCGTGCTACGAGCGACAGCTATCCAGTAACCTCTGCCTCCTCCTGTTCCTCCTCTCTCCCAGCACAAGGTTTGAAGGGGTATCTTTTTACTCTCCGTTAATACCTATCAGGCAATAAACGAGCGTATCTTATTTTTTACATTGCCCATCTGTTCTCACCCACCCTCCTTTCCTATTCACGCAGCAGACCTCACCGCGCATCACAGTTTCAGCTCTTTCTATTATGTTTGCCTCTTTCTACCAGATGCATTTTCTGTCCACACGATCATTGAAAGGAAAATTTTCATTGGTCCCGTTAATACATTCATAACATCCATTTTATATGCAATAACACAGGCAAGCTTACTTTCATTAGTACTTTATTATTAAAGCCAAAGAGATTATTACTTTATTATTAAAGCCATAATATATATTATGTAATAATATATATTATATTTAGAACAAGAGCCACTGCATTGCTGTACTGTTTCCATTATAACCATCACTTTTAGAATTTTTAAAAAATATATTTTATTCATTATGCTATTACAGTTGTCTCATTTTCCCCTTCACTCCCTTCCGCCCTGTACACCCCCTACCACCCACATCCCCCCCGCCCTTGGTTCATGTCCATGGGTTGTACATATAAATTCTTTGGCTTCTCCATTTCCCACACTATTCTTGCTCTCCCCCTGCCTATTTTGTGCCTACCATTTATGCTTCTTATTCCCTGTACCTTGTCCCCCATTCTACCCACCTCCTGGCTGATAACCTTCCATATGATCTCCATTTCTGTGATTCTGTTTCTGTTCTAGTTATATGCTTAGTTTGTTTTTGTTTTTTTATGTTCAGTTGTTGAGAGTTGTGAGTTGGTTGTCATTTTACCGTTCATAGTTTTGATTTTTTTTTTAGATAAGTCCCTTTAACATTTCATATAATAAGAGCTTGGTGATGATGAACTCATTTAACTTGACATTATCTGGGAAGCACTTTATCTTCCATTCTAAATGATATCTTTGCTGGTTAGAGCAATCTTGGAGGTAGGTCCTTGCCTTTTATGACTTGGAATACTTTCCAGCCTCTGCTTGCCTGCAAGCTTTCTTTGGAGAAATCAGCTGATAGTCTCATGGGAACTCCTTTGTAGGTAACTGTCTCCTTTTGCTACTTTTTTAAAAAATATATTTTATTGATTATGCTATTACAGTTGTCCCATTTCCCTCCTTCACACCCCTCTGTCCTGAACACCCCCTCCCACCCACATTCCCCCCCTTTAGTTTATGTCCATGGGTCATGCATGTAAGTTCTTTGGCTTCTACATTTCCTATACTGCTCTTACCCTCCCCCTGTCTATTTTCTATCTACCATCTATGCTACTTATTCTCTGTACCTTTTCCCCCTCTCTCCCTCTCCCACTTCCCTGTTGCTAACCCTCCACATGATCTCCATTTCTGTGGTTCTGTTCCTGTTCTAGTTGTTGGCTTTTGTTTTAGGTGTGGTTGTTAATAACTGTGAGTTTGCTGTCATTTTACTGTTCATGTTTTTTATCTTTTTCTTAGATAAGTCCCTTTAACATTCCATATAATGAGGGCTTGGTGATGATGAACTCCTTGAACTTGACCTTATCTGAGAAGCACTTTATCTGCCCTTCCATTCTAAATGAAAGCTTTACTGGATAGAGCAATCTTGGATGTAGGTCCTTGCCTTTCATGACTTCAAATACTTCTTTCCAGCCCCTTCTTGCCTGGAAGGTCTCTTTTGAGAATTTCAGCTGACAGTCTGATGGGAACTCCTTTGTAGGTGACTGTCTCCTTTTCTCTTGCTGTTTCTAAGATTCTCTCCCTATCTTTAATCTTGGCTAATGTAATGATGATGTGCCTTGGCGTGTTCCTCCTTGGGTCCAACTTCTTTGGGACTCTCTGAGCTTCCTGGACGTCCTGAAAGTCTATTTCCTTTGCCAGATTGGGGAAGTCCTCCTTTATTATTTGTTCAAATAGGTTTTCCACTTGTTGCTCTTCCTCTTCCCCTTCTGGTACCCCTATAATTCAGATGTTGGAACGTTTAAAGATGTCCTGTAGGTTCCTAAGCCTCTCCTCATTTTTTTGAATTCTTGTTTCTTCATTCTTTTCTGGATGGATGTTTCTTTCTTCCTTCTGGTCCACACTGTTGATTTGAGTCCCAGTTTCCTTCCCATCACTATTGGTTCCCTGTACATTTTCCTTTATTTCACTTATTGTAGCCTTCATTTTTTCATCTAATTTGCGACCAAATTCAACCAATCCTGTGAGCATCCTGATAACCAGTGCTTTGAACTGTGCATCTGATAGGCTGGCTATCTCTTTGTCACTTAGTTGTATTTTTTCTGGAGCTTTGATCTGTTCTTTCATTTGGGCCATTTTTTTTGTATGGGTGCACCTGTTATGTACTGAGGGGCAGAGCCTTAGGTGTTCCCCAGGGTGGGGCAGCCTAGTCGCTGGGTAGTGACGCTGTATGTGGGGGAGGGGTCAGAGAGGTAACAATGGCGCTTGCTCCACTCTCTGCCAGATTTCAGTCACTTTCCCCACTTCCCACAAGCAAATCTAGCCCTTCTAATGCTGATTCCCATGTGGGTGGGTTTGTATACATTCTAGGACCCTATGGGTCCCTCCAACAAACTCTCGTGTGAGGCTGGGAATCTCTCCCGGCAACTCAACCCCTACAGGTGTTTTCAGTCAGAGGTTTTGAGGATTGATTTCCCCATGCTGGGGCCCTGGGTTGCACGGTCCGTCTCTTTCCCTGTTTGTTCCTCCCAGTTTATCCACATTCGAATATGGGACTGCCTGCTCCGCCAGCCGCTGCCTCGCCCAGGTCCTCTCCACCTCAGCTGCCTGACTCTGTCCCTCCTACCGGTCTGGACGAATGCTTCTTCTTTAACTCCTTGGTTGTCGGACTTCCATACAGTTCAATTTTCTGGTTGTTTTTGTTTTTAAATTTGTCATTGTCCTTCTTTTGGTTGTGGGAGGAGGCACAGTGTATCTACCTACATCTCCATCTTGCTGCAAGTCTGTTTTTAGTCTTAATTATATATCCGAATATATATTTAAAACTTAGTCCAATTCTTATGCCAGAGTCTTTGCAGTTATTTTGGTTGCCTTAAGTTTGTTTTTTATTAGGTGCCTCAGGTATTTGTGGGGGAACATATTCACTGAGTTCTGACATGTTATAATAGTCTATAGGCCTTGTAGGTGAAGGTCAGTTTTGCTGGATATAAAATCCTTGGTTCACATTCTCTTTCCTTGAATATGTGATTATAATACTCCAATGGCTGTGGCATAAAGCATTGGTGTTGAAAAATCTGATGACCATCTGATTTTCCTCCTCTTATGAGACTTAGTCTTTCTACCTAGATGCCCAAACTGTTGTTAATTTAATTTGTACTAAAGTCCAATTAGTTTATTAGAACATGGCTCTGTGTTGTCTATTCTTAATTTATTTTCCCTTGCAGTGGAGTGTGCTTTCAATATAGTGTCAGTTTTTTTAATCAGAAAAGTTGTCTTGTAGTTTTTATTACTTATTCTATTCCTGTTATTTATTCTGACTCGTATTAAGTATATGTTTGATTTTCTTTGCCCATCTTCTATATCTGTATTTTAAAATCTTTTTATCTTTTTTGATTAAAATAGATTTCCCCCTTTCCAACTTATCTTTCTTTTAAGGTATCTCTGTAAGTACTCTGTGTTTATCTTTACTTAGCTTTCATTTCTGAGAAAGTTTTCTTATTTAGAAACATTTTTCAACTACAGTGGACATTCAATATTATCTTAGTTTCAAGTGCACAGCATAGTGGTTAGACATTTATGTAACTTACAGAGTGATTTCCTGGTAAATCTAGTGGTGATTACCTGATACCATATATGGTTATTACCATGTTATTGACTATATTTCCTAAGCTGTACTTTACATCCCCTTTTTGTAACTGCCAATTTGTACTTCTTTTTAAAAAATATTTTATTTATTTTACTTTTAGAGGGAGGGAGCAGAAGGGAGAAAGAGAAGGAGAGAAACATCAATGTGCAAGAGAAATATTGATTGGTTGCCTTTCACATGCCCCCAATCAGGGACCTGGCCCGCAACACAGGCAAGTGCCCTGACCAGGAATCAAACCAGTGACCTTTTGGTTCTCAGGCCCAGACCAGCGCTCAATCCACTGAGCCACACCATCCAGGGCCCAATTTGTGCTTGTTAGTCCCTTCACCTTTTTCACCCAGCCACCCCAACCCACCTTCCACCTAGCAACCATCAGTTTGTTCGCTGTATCTATGAGGTTGCTTCTGTCTGGCTTGTTTGTTTATTTTGTATTCCATATATAAGTGAAATCATATGGTATTTATCCTTCTCTGTCCAACCTATTTTATTCAGACTGATAGCCTCTAGGTCCATCCATGTTGTCGCAACAGTAAGACTTCATTCTTTTTCACGGCTGAGTAACATTCCACTGTATATATACAGGGTGGGGCAAAAGTAGTTTTGCATTGTTCATATGGGAAATAGCACACTGATTAGTAAATAATAATACCAGAATAAACTCTGTGTTTCGTGTACTCAGAATGGTGAACACTTTGCAAACTCCTCTATGGACTTTACCTTATTTACTCATTTGTCTTTCGATCGGAGGGTTTAATCCATTTACATTTAACATAACTATTGATAGATATATAGGTACTGCCATTTTGTTAGTTGTTTTCTGATTGCTTTTGTCATTTTTCTGTTTCTTATTCTCCTGCTCTTTTCTCTTCCATGTTGATAACCTTCTCTGGTGTGTTTTGGATTCCTTTTTCTTTATTTCTTGTAGTATCTCTTATAGAGTTTTGGTTTATGGCTACCATGTGCGTCGTGTATACCAACCTATGTTTAGAGCAGCCTATTTTATGTTGATGGTTACTTAAGTTCAAACACCCGTAATCACTAACATTTTTACTCACCCCTCCACATTTACCTTTTGTGTAGGTGTGTGCATGTGTGCATATCCCTTCATCTACTGTTGTAATTATGCGTGATCTTTCTACTTTTGCCTTTGAACCTCTGTGCTGGCTTTGTAGCTGGTCAATCCACTGCTTTTATTATGTGTTTGCTCTTGTCAGTCAGAGGTTTTTCTCTCTGTAATATTTTCGTATATATTTGATTTTTCCTTCTTCTTAAAGGAGTCCCTTTAACATTTCTTGTGATGCTGGTTTGATGGTGATGAACTTCTTCAGACTTTTCTTGTCTGAGATCTGGAAATATTTTCTATTATGCTCCATTCTTTCCTGAGTTCTGTAATTTTGTTTTTTTCAGTATTGTTTCCAGTCACTTTACTTTAGGATTTTTTCCAATTCTGAGGTATGCTGTTTTTTCACAGATTTTTTAATTTTTTAAAATTTAGTTGAACACAGTTTGAAATTCTAGGTTGCAGTTTGCTTTGTGGTTTTATCATTCTGGCATGCCTCCATGGGACGTTATTCTGCTCCTTCTCATCTTTTTTTTTCCTATAACAATTTTGTATGGGGTGTGACTTCAGTATTTTTTATCGTTCATGTTTAAGCAAGATGAATTTTCCTATGCTTTGAGGATGAAGGCTGGATCAAAATAGCTTTTATAGCTTCTTGATTTAAAAAATACACACTGGCCATGACCAGTGTGGCTCAGTTGGTTGGGCATTGTCCTGCAAACTGAAGGGTCACGGGTTTAATTCCCGGTCAGGGCACATGCCTGGGTTGCAGGTTCGGTCCCCGGTCGGGGCATGTAGGAGAGGTAACGGATCAATGTTTCTCTCTTTCCCTTCTTCTCTCTCTAAAAATAAATAAAACTTTTAAAAGATACCAATGGTCTCCTACTTTCGATATTTGTCTTCCCTGATCACCTCCACAACTTAAAAAAAAAATCGAACTCTTTCAGTCACCCCCGTTGTTTCTGTCCTGCTCAATTTGACTTCTACTCCCAGCTGCTCCTCTTCCGAGCAAATCTCTGCCCTAGAGGGGAACACCTGTTCACTAATTTGGGGCGTTCTCAGGACCCAGAACTCCTCAGCATCATTCGACCCTTTTACTCACCTATGAGCTGGAGACGGCAAACACAGTCCGTGAATCTGAGCAAAGGTGCTCGGGCTGACTGGCCTTCCAGGCTTACCTGTGAGGGGCGGGAGTTCTCCGGGACTCTGAAAATCCCACAGTTTTTGATGTCTGGCATTTTCATTACACTCGGTTCAAAATGATTTCTTATTTGCATTGTAATCTCTTCTTTGTTTCATGGGTTACTTATGTGTGCTCTTCTTGATTTTCATATATATGGGGATTTTCTAATCAATTTATCTGATTTAAGTTCTTTGAAAGTGGTTGAGATTTACTTTAAAGTCCAGCAAACGATCCATTTTTATAAACATTTCATGTGTTCCGGAGAAGAATGCGCATTCGCCTGCATGGTCGCTGAGCTTGGCGTCCCCTGCGCATGCGCTGGGCCGGCTCACTGAGACGCTGTCGGTCAGTCCTGCAGCCTCCCCGACCTTTTCTGCCTGTTGAGTCAGCTACTGCGGGAAGCGTGTTCAAGTCCTGCACTGCCTGCTTCTTCTTTTCATTCTGCCGCTTTTTGCTTTATATATTTTAAAACTGTTCAGTGCACACTCATTTAGGTTATTAGATCTTTCGGTTAAATTGAGCTTTTATAATTCTAATGTAACCCTCATTATCTCTAATAGTACTTTTCTTCTTAAAGTCTGCTTTGCCTAAAGTTAGTGTCATTACATAAGCTTTCTTGATTAGTGTTTGCATGCTGTATTTTTTTGGTCATTTCACCCCCTATGTCTCTTAATCTATTTTCTAAATGTTCTATCCTTTCTCTCTCTGTAGTTAAATGTCGTATTTGTAGTGAATAAATCTTTCTTGCATCTGTGTGTAACCTATTGTTAATACTGTTGGTACTGAGCTCCTAATTCCATATTTTATAATTTCCTGTCCTCTGCTGAAATTTTTAATTTTGTCTTTTATATGCTTGAATGTGGTTATTTCTTTATTTTTTCAGATTTATTTATATTTTATAAAGGTTTTATTTATTTGTTTTCGGAGAGAGGGGAAGGGAGGGAGAAAGGGAGGGAGAGAGACATCAGTTGGCTGCCTCTCGCACACCCCCAACGAGGGACCTGGCCCGAAACCCAGACATTTGCCCCGACTGGGAACTGAGCTGGTGACCCTTCTCTTTGCGGAACAAAGCCCCGCCCACCGAGCCGCACCAGTCAGGGCTTGAACGTGGTTATTTAAAGTCTGTGGTCTGGAGATCCTACGGGTCTCGTTCTTCTTGCCTTTGCTTTCCCTCGGGCTCTGTTTGTGCCGCATTACTTCCTCGTTTGCCTGGCTGCTTTCCATTTAGCACTGGAAAGTGTGTATCACCCTTGTTTAGGATAATTTTTAGAAATAATCTGAGGCCTAAAATACCAATATTCCGGACTCACCTTCATGTCATTTGAGTGACTTGAGATGATGTACTTGGGTGGGCCGGGCTCCTCCGTGTTTGCTGTTATCCCCGGAGTCAGGAGCCGTGTCCCAGCGCGGTCTGCCAGCACATCCAGCTCATGGACACTCAAGCATGACAAAAGCGCCGGGCCTCTCAGCCGCCTCTTCTGGGACCGGCAGTCCCCTCTCAAGAGGAAAGCATTTCTGAATGCCAGGCTCACCTCTCTCTCGGGGCCTGCATTTCTTCCCTTCCTCCAGTGCCTTTCTAAGCAGATGTTTTCTATACGTCTGGCTTTCCAGTTGTCTCCGGGAAGTCTGACTTATTAGGTTGGTCTCCCATTACGGATGTCTGGTTTACATTTTGACGGATTATTTTTTAAAAGATAAGGGAGCAAGGCGGATGCAGCTTCCAGGCGGGAGACGACTGCAGTAACGCAGGCGAGGGAGGCTGGTGGCCTGGCGGCCTGGGCCAGGCAGTGGCTGTGCAGGCGGATGAGAAAGGACCCGAATCTGGGTCTGTTTTGAAGGTGTAACTAACTGGCAGGATTTGGCTAGTGGATTGGTATGGGGTGGGCGGGTCACCAGTCAAGGATGACTCCAAGGTTTATGGCCCGGGCAGAGGAGGAGATCGCTGTGTCCTTTTCTAAGGAGGGAAGACTAGGAGAGAAGGCATTTGGGGGACAGAGGTGGGAGGGACGTGGAAAGGTCAGTTTAGGTCACGTGAAGTGTGAAGTGCCTCCTACACATCCAGGGGGGCGCCTGGTGCATGGGTGGGGATAAAGTGTCTGGAATTTAGGGGAGGGGACTGGGCTGGAGATAAAATTTGGGGATCATCAGCATAGAGGTTACATTTTTCATATATATTTTTTAAATATATTTTATTGATTTTGCTATTACAGATGTCCCATTTCCCCCCTTCATTCCCCTCCACCCTGCACACCCTCTCCCACCCACATTCCCCCCTTTAGTTCATGTCCATGCGTCATAAGTTCTTTAGCTTCTACATTTCCCATACTATTCTTGCCCTCCCCCTGTCTATTTTCTACCCACCGTCTATGCTACTTATTCTCTGTACCTTTTCCCCCTCTCCTCCTCCCACTCCCCTGTTGCTAACCCTCCGTGTGATCTCCATTTCTGTGGTTCTGTTCCTGTTCTAGCTGTTTGCTTAGTTTGCTTTTGTTTTAGGTGTGGTTGTTAATAGCTGTGAGTTTGCTGTCATTTTACTGTTCATATCTTTTATCTTCTTTTTCTTAGATAAGTCCCTTTAACATTCCATATAATGAGGGCTTGGTGATGATGAACTCCTTGAACTTGACCTTCTCTGAGAGGCACTTTATCTGCCCTTCCATTCTAAATGAAAGCTTTACTGGATAGAGCAATCTTGGATGTAGGTCCTTGCCTTTCATGACTTCAAATACTTCTTTCCAGCCCCTTCTTGCCTGGAAGGTCTCTTTTGAGAATTTCAGCTGACAGTCTGATGGGAACTCCTTTGTAGGTGACTGTCTCCTTTTCTCTTGCTGTTTCTAAGATTCTCTCCCTATCTTTAATCTTGGCTAATGTAATGATGATGTGCCTTGGCGTGTTCCTCCTTGGGTCCAACTTCTTTGCGACTCTCTGAGCTTCCTGGACTTCCTGGAAGTCTATTTCCTTTGCCAGATTGAAGAAGTTCTCCTTTATTATTTGTTCAAATAACTTTTTTCACTTGTTGTTCTTCCTCTTCCCCTTTGGGTACCCCAGCACAGAAGTTACATTTTAAGCCCCGAGCTGGATAAGCTCATCCAGGAGAGGATACGACTGCTGAGGACCAAGGACTGAGCCCAGGGCCTCTGACATGAGGTCGGGGCAGTGGGAGGGGAACCAGAGCACAGGGCGGGCGCGTCTCCGGGGAGCCGAAGGCAGAAAACGCTCCAGGGGGAAGGAGCAATAGGTCAGGAGAGATGAGGTCTTTGTCTGCGATGGAAATTTAAAAATATTTTTCTTAGCTTGCCTTTTGACTCTATGGTGTTTTACTCTTATTGGAAGAAATTGCGTTTCTCTGTGCCTGAGTGTAACGGTCTTAGTTATTTCATGCTTCTGGCTTTGTGCCCTCTTTCCCATTCCAAGATCATGTGTGTCCATGTCTTGGCCCAGAGCAAGGACATGTGGCTCAGGGGAGGGTGTGAATGCAGGAGGGAGCGGCCGAGCCAAGGGACTCAAGCTGAGGGAGCTGCTAGGGTCAGAGGTCCCATAGGGTGGAGGACAGGGACACACGTCCACTCCCTCTCTGAGCTTTGGTTTCCCAATCTGTAACTGGGGTTTCAATGCTGGCTTCCCAGAAGTTCTGGGGAGGATTCCTGGGTATAAGGGACGAGGCAGGCCCTGGTGAGCTGGGCGGGGCTGTGTCCCAGGGATAAGGTCATTTCTAACACAGGCCAGTAAGACTGCATCTTGAAGCCGAAGGGCCTACCTCCTTGTTGCCCATGGATGGATGGGGAGACTGAGGCCAGAGACCATTCCCGTAGGCACTGGGCTCTGGGAGGGGTTGTGGGACCCATCAGCCTTAGCCCCAAGACCTGATGGCAGGGAAGGATCCTGGGGTCACTTGAAAAAGTCCAATCTTTTTTTTTTTATTGTATGACATTTGTTTTCTTTGCCTTATTTCAGCAAAATAAAATTATCACATAATTTGTGTTCTTCTGACAGTGTTTTCAGGTGGACAGCCTTTAGTAAATTTGGTTCTTATATCGTTCTTTTCTTCTTTTTTAATTGTATTTTATTGATTATGCACTTGCAATTGTCCCTGTTTTTACCCCTTTACCCCCCTCCATCCAGACCCCCCCACTCCCTCAGGTAATCCCCATACCTTTGTTCAGGTTCATGGGTCATGCGTGTAAGTTCTTTGGCTTGTCCATTTCATATACTGCTATGCTGTACTTTACATCCCCATGACTGTTCCGTCACCACCAATTTGTGCTTAATCCCTTCACCTTCTCACCCATTCCTCCAATCCCCCCCAATCTGGCTGCCGTCTAACTGTTCTCCATATCTGTAATTCTGCTCCTGTTCTGCTTGTTTGCTTGGTTGTTTTAGATACAATTGTTGATAGGTATGTATTTATTGCGACTTTATTGTTTGTAGTTTTGATCTTATTTTTCTTAAATAAGTCCTTTTAACATTGCATATAATAATGGTTTGGTGATGATGAACTCCTTTAGTTTTTTCTGGTCTGGGAAGCTCTTTAACTGCCTTTCGATTGCTGGGTAGACTAATCTTGGCTGTAGGTCTTTGCTTTTCATCACTTTGAATATTCCTTGCCAATCTCTTGCAGCTGCAAAGTTTCTTTTGAGAAATCAGCTGATGGTTTTGTGGGAACTCCCTTGTAGGTAACTACCTATTTTTCTTTTATTGCTTTTAAGATTCTCTTTACCTTTAACCTTTGGCATTTTGATTATGATGTGTCTTGGGGTAGGCTTCTTTGAATTCATCTTGTTTGGGACTCTATACTTCCTGTACTTATGTGTCTATTTCCTTCACCAAATTAGGGAATTTTTCTTTCATTATTTTTTTTTTCAAAAAGACTTCCAATTTCTTGCTCTTTCTCTTCTCCTCCTGGCACCCCTATGCTACAAATGTTGATGTGCTCAAAATTGTCCCAGAGGGTCCTTATACTGTCCTCATTTTTTGGATTCTTTTTTCTTCTTGTTGTTCTGGTTGGTTGTTTTTTGCTTCCCGATGTTCCAAATCACTGATATGATTCTCAGCTTCACCCACTCCACTGTTAATTCTCTGTAAATTGTTCTTTATTTCAATTAGTGTATCCTTCACTTCTGACTGGATCTTTTTTATGCTGCTGAGGTCCTCACTAAGTTCCTTGAGCGTCCTTATAACCAGTGTTTTGAACTCTGCATCTGAACAATTGCTCAACTCCACTTTGTTTAGTTCTTTTTCTGGAGTTCTTTTCTATTCTTCCATTGGGGCCATATTTCTTTGTCTCCTCATTTCGGCTGCCGCCCTGTGTTTGTTTCTATGGGTCACATAGAGCTCTTATGACTCCCTGTCTTGGTAGTGTGGCCTAATGTAGTAGGTGTCCTGTAGGGCCCAGTGGCACAGCCTCCCTATCACCCAAGCTGGGTACTCAAGGTGTGCCCATTGTGTGGGCTGAGTACACCCTCCTCTTGTAATTGAGCCTTGATAGCTGTTGGTAGGTCAATGGGAGGGATTTACCCAGGCCAGTCAGCTGCCAGGACTAGCTGTGACCACTGACCACCAACCTCTGCCCTCCATGGAGGGTCAGCTGTGCAGGGGCTCACTCTACAGAGCAGGGCTTTCTTCAGCAGGGCTCTGGTACCCCCTTGTGTCCTGTCTGGGACCACTTGGCATAAGCTCCAAAGTGATCAGCAGCTGGCTGCTTCTTGTGATGCTTGGAGGTGCCCTAGTGAGGCCAGGCTGCAAACCAAGGCCAGCTGCTGCTGGTGGGAGCATGTGCCAAGACAAGTCATTTCTAGGGAAAAGCCGTTGTTAACACCTGGGTGGGTCCCTAAGTTGGGTGGGGCAGATTCTCAGGGAACCGTCAGGGCAGGGCAAACACCGTGAGCCAGGTCGTTGGAGTCTCAGGTAAGGTGCATGCTGTGTGCTCTGTGGCCTGAGGGCTTAGAGAAGGTGCAATCACCTCTGTCAGCGGTTCTGTCCTGGGAACTCACCCTGATACCAGACACTTCAGTTCCTCCCAGTATGCCGCTGGTGCATTTCAAGCTGCTGCCCCAGTGCTGGAGCTCAGAGGGAGTGAGTCTGAGTAAGTCTGTGCATGGGCCCTTTAAGAGGAACTGCCTGGGACTCCAGAATTTTCTTCCACTGACTCAATCGCCATTGGTTTTTACAGGCAGAAGCCACAGGGTCCTATCTTCCTGGCACTGGAACCCTGGGATGGGGGAGCCTCATGTGCAACTGGAACCCCTTGCTTCTGAGATATTCCTCCAGATTTTTATTGGCCACATATGGGTGTGGGACCAGCCCATTCCACATCTCCTACCAGTCTGGATGAATGTGGTTTCTTCTTTAATTCTGTGGTTGCAGGATCTCCATTCAACCTGATTTCTGCTGGTTCAGAGTGATGGCTGTTCGTTCTATAGTTTAGTTGTAATTTTCATGTGATTGTAGGAGGTGAGCCGTGTTTACCTAGGCCGCCATCTTGGAGATCTAGCTCTTCTATCATTCTTTATTAACTTCAATTTGGATAAATGTCACACTAGGGCAGTAGCATCCAAGTTTCCATAGCTGCAGACAGAGGTTTGAACCTTAGCACCACAAGAGCAGAGGAAGGATGATGGGCCAGACAGAAGGTCAGCAGGGTGGAAAGCCCCAGGGCTCTAGCCACGGGCCAAACTGGGGCAACAAGGACCTCGCCCCCAGGGTAACCTTTTCTCCTTTAGCAAATCCATAGGTCACGCAGTTCGGACCTTCCCCTTCATGCATAGAAGACGCCCAGGAAAAGGGAGTTACTCCGAAAAAGTCCAGTCTTAAAGGGGCTGGAGTTCGTGTGTCCTCAGTGAGATGCGTAATGGTGGCTGCCCAGGCTGGGCTCCTGGGACTGCTGGGAGGGACCGAGGGGCTGGCCCAGGCCTGGTTCTGCCTGTTGCAGATGAGCCAGTGCTGCTGGGAGGACCTAGGGATAAGGGGCAAGAGAAGAACGTTGCATATTGAGAAGCATCTTCTATACAGCCAGGAGCTGTGCACCTGGCACCGCAGTTTGTGATCTGTAGAGTTCTGTGGGTCTGCGAGTGGCTGGACTTGACGGGGCAGCCTGGTCTGTTCGCTGATGGTTTGGGGGCAACAGACAGGCCACCTGCCTGTCACCGTTCCCCAGTGATTGCCAGCTGAGCAAGCCCAAGAGGGGAGGTCGGGGCACGGGAGCCAGGCCCCTCCCTCACTCTGCGCCATGCCTTCTAGAGCCATCCTCCAGCAGCAGGGCTCGCCTGTGGACGCCACCATCGCGGCTCTCATCTGCACCAGCGTTGTCAACCCCCAGAGCATGGGCCTGGGCGGAGGGGTCATCTTCACCATCTACAATGCGACCACAGGTGTGTCCATACGGGACCCCCATGGGGAGGATGGGCTTGTTCACAAGCACAAGTATCTGGCTGAGCCTGTTCCATCTGCCCACTCACCTTCCTGGGTCTCCTTGGTGCCCCTGCTATCTCTCCACCCCCGCCTTACCTTCATGGCAGGTCCTATCCTGAGTAGAGGGTTCTCAGAGAGTTGATTCTCAATTCATGACACAGGGAGGGAAACCTAGGGCGAGGGGTGTCCGAGGAGGGCCATGGTATGGGCCAAGGCTGGGCAGCCACGGGAGTGCGTCTGATCACTTTCTCCCCCTGCCCTGACTCCAGGCAAGGTGGAGGTCATCAATGCCAGGGAGACGGTGCCTGTCAGCCATACCCCGGGTCTGCTGGACCAGTGTGAACACACTCAACCACTGGGCACAGGTGAGGCCCCGGGAAGGGCCACTGGCGCTGACCAGAACACCCCCTGAAGGGGTGGCAGGCTTCATGGACAGGCTGAGACACTTTGGCACTGGGGGACAGCAGCTGGGGGGATGAGGAACCCCCACAGAGGTCCTGACCTGCTAGGGTTGGGGAGTATCGGGGGGAAGGAGATCTCTGAGTAGGGAGGGGGGACCCAAACAGAGGCAACAGCCCAGGCAAAGGCTGGGGGGTTCGGTGGAGAGGGGAGTGGGGCTGGGGGAGTCCTGGGGCCAGTCTGTGCTGTGGACTTTGCACAGAAGGCAGTGGGCAGCCAGGGGCATTCAGTGGGGAGGGACATAGTCAGGAGTGGGCTCCAGAAAGCCCACTCGGGCTGTTATGGGTGGAGTGCGAGAATGGTGGGGTCCACTGTGGGGGTGATGGAGAACCTGGGGCAGGGCTGGAGCCATGGGGTTGAAGGCCAGGTGGGGGACATGGGGGCAGGAGCACGACGCTGCCATGCCCTGCAGGCACCCCATGGATAGGCGTGCCTGGGGAGCTCCGAGGCTACGCCGAGGCCCACCGCCGCCACGGCCGCCTGCCCTGGGCGCAGCTGTTCCAGCCCACCATCGAGCTGCTCCGCGGGGACTACCGCACACCCTCCATCCTCAGTCAGTTCCTGAACAACAGCATACTTCGCCGCTTCTTGCTGGCCTCCTCCCTGAAGTGAGCGGCTGCCCCAGGTGGGGGCTGGGTGCAGGGACCCTTTCTCAGCTCCTGGATTCAGGCCACATTCTGTCTGAGCCCGGCCCCCATCCCAGCTCCACCTGAGCCCCTGGAAGACGGACCCTCTGCGGTGTGGGGGGACCTTGAGCAGCCAGCACTTTGCTGTCTCAGTTCCGACCTCTGGGCTCCGTGCGGCAAATCCTAACGGGAGGAGCTCAGGCTGGAGGGAGTTTGTGCCCAAGTGATCGGACCCCAAGGCCATGGATTTGAGCTCCGCCAATGCCCTCTAGCTCCGCCCTCCTTCTCACGCTCTCTGGGATGGCAGGATGGCTTTGGCCACCCCCCTGCCCACCTTGCCAGCCCCCTGGCCAGGCCCTCCTGGGAGTGTGGGGAGGACAGGCCCTGAGTGGACACAGGCCTGACTGGAGAGCACATCCTCCCTGGGCAGTGTGATGAGTGAGGTGAGAGGTGCCCGCCCCAGCCAATCCTAGAGAATCCATCCCCTCGATGTCCACCCCAGCCCCTCAGGACCCTGCACCAGGCTGCTCCCTCGGAGGGCCCCAAGGACCTGAGAGGGCCCCGCAGGCTGCCCCCTGGGCCCCAGGCCCACCCTGACGTTGCCCCCGACCCCCAGGCAGCTCTTCTTCAATGGGACACAGCCCCTGCAGCCTCAGGACCCTTTCCCCTGGCCTGCGTTGGCGAATACCCTGGAGACAGTGGCCAGGGAGGGCGCAGAGGTCTTCTACTCAGGCAGACTGGGCCAGACGCTGCTGGAGGACATCGCCAAGCAAGGTGAGCCACCCTGAGGCCCCAAAGCCCCCGCCCTGCCAGAGAAAGTGCCAGGCTCTGGACACGGGCTCTTGGGGGCAGGCTCTTCCCTAGGCCTTGAGGAAGTGCCGGCTGCTCTCAGGGCGTGGAGAGGCTGTGTGCCACGGCCAGCCTCAGTGACCCTGCTGTCACGGCCCTCAAGGAGCAGGGTCCCCGCGGTTTAGAACCAACAGAGGAGAGTTATTTGTGGCCATGGTGGGCTCCTGGGCCTGGAGCTGGCAACCCTCACAGTCTCCCGAGGCCAGCTCGCCTCTCCCACCTTGCCCTCCTTCCCCCCACCCGCCCGCTCTGACCCCTGCCCACCCATCCCCCACCTGGCCCTAGGGCCGAGCCCTGATGCCACTGCTCACAGAACCGCCCTCCCCTCTCTGGGTCTAGACTGTTAGGGGACAAGGGGAGCCCCACTGTGTGACCAGTGGCTGTCACTCTCCATCCGCTTCCCCATCTGCACACAGAGGCTTCTCTGTCTCACTCCAGGCAGCAAGCTGACCATGCAGGACCTGGCATCATTCCAGCCGGAGGTGGTGGACGCCCTGGCCATGCCTCTGGGGAACTACACCCTGTACTCGCCTCCGCCGCCTGCAGGGGGTGCACTTCTCAGCCTCGTCCTCCATGTGCTAGAAGGTGAGGCTCCGGCCCTCCTGCCCAGTCCTGCCCTGCTGGGCCCCTGAACTCCAAGCCCAGCCGTGCCCTTGGGCAGCCATTGCCTTTTCCAGCTCAGCCCCTTGTCAGATGCCGAAGACACGGCTGTGGGAAATGGGTCCCAACGGGGTGCTCTAGGGCCGGCCTAGGGTCTCCGCTGGAGGGTCTGCCGTCATCCACCCACTGGGAGTCCTCCCACAGGTGACGAGCCCAGGGTCCAGCAGCAGGCAGGCTCCACAGGTGGAGAGCCGCCTAGCGTGGGCATCCTTTGGGGCCGGCCTGGCCTATGGAAGCCTGCAGGGTGGTGAGGGGTCCAGGCAGTGTCGGGGGCAGGGCTGCCCAAGGCTGTGTTTGTTTCCTGGGGCTGCGGCAGCAAAAGACCCCAAACCTAGGGGCTTCAAACAACAGATACTTATTCTCTCGTAGTTCTGGAGGCCACAAGTTCAAAACCAGGGGCCAGCCAGGCCACATGTCCTCTGGGAGCTCTGGGGGATCCCGAGGGCCCTTTCTCGGCTTCTTCCAGCTTCTGTGACGGCCGGCGCCCCCAGGCCTGCAGCCGTGTCAGGCTGTGTCACTCCAGTCTCTGCCTCCTGGGTCACAGGGCCTCCTCTCCTCCTCTGTGTGTCTTGTTTGGAAGGTTACACGTGATCACATTTAGAGCCCATCCCAGTTTTAACCAGGATAATCTGTTCCTCTTAAGATCCTTAATTTAATCACACGTTTTGCCACAAAAGGTAATATTCACTCTTTTGCCATATGTGGCAGTATTCGCAGGTTCTGGGGACTAAGACATGGACAAATCTTTTTTTGGGGGGTGGATCAAGCATTCAACCCACTACCCAGGGTGACCCCCACCTGTGCCTGCCCCCTCTGCAGGGTTTAACTTCTCTGCGGAGTCAGTGGCCAGTTCTGAGGGGAGTGTGGACTTGTACCACCACCTCGTGGAAACGTTCAAGTTTGCTAGAGGGCTGAGGTGGCGGCTGTGGGACCCTCGAAGCCACCCGGAAGTCCAGGTGAAGAGGCCAGGGCAGCCCAGGGCTCAGCATGAAGGGAGGGTTGGCCAGTGGGCACTGTGTCCGTGAGCCTGAGAGCCTGGCCAGGTGAGGTTGGAGGGCTGTGTACCTGGATGGTTCCAGAACGGGACAGCCCAGGGCGGGGAGGGGTCAGCAGGTCTGGGCACTGGGAAAGGCAGGCGCGAGGGGTGGCACCAAGTCTCAGAGGACCTGGAGGGTGGGCGGGGTGTCTCCTGGGCTCAAGGGAGAACAGACTGGAGAGGGTCCCCCAAAGGGCCCTCTGCTCTGTGGGCCCCATCCAGCCCCCCATTTACCTTGTCAACTAACCACCCACCCCAGAACAGCTCCTGGGAGCTGCTGGGGGAGGCTCTGGCCCAGAAGATCCGCCAGAAGATCGACGCCCGGGGTGACCACCAGCTCAGCCACTACAACCTGGATGGGACCCAGAGCCACGGAATGGGCACGGCCCACGTGTCTGTGCTGGGGGAGGACGGCAGCGCCGTGGCTGCCACCAGCACCATCAACACCCCGTGCGTGCACGTGCCCGCAGGCAGGCCGGCCCCACCCACTCCTTTGCCTCCTGGACCTGAGTCCCCCTCCCACTCCCACCCCTGCCGCCCACCTGGTCTCCCAACCCCTGGCCTCTTCTTGGTTGTCTCCATGGGGCAGCACCTAGCTTTTCCTGCTCTTTTTTCCTCTCTGTCAAAGGAGTTCTACACCCCTCATATCTCTGCTGACAAGGCCTGCCATGGGCGGCCCTGAGCCAGGACGCACCACAGGGTGGGCTTTACCCACAGGACGGCCTGATCGGGGCACACGGGTGGGTCTTTAGGGGCAGTGCCGGGGGGGAAATAGCAGTTCTGGCATGCTGGAGGGCCGCCCCTAAAATGAGGGGCTCCTGGAAGGCTGGGGAGTGGGCCTCCATGCCAGGCGTGGGCAACAGGAGCCTACAGCCTGAGCCTGGGCCCCACGTCCCCCCGCCCCCCCCGCCCCCGCCTGCAGCTTCGGAGCGATGGTGTACTCCCCACGCACGGGCATCCTCCTCAACAATGAGCTCCTGGACCTCTGCTGGAGGCGCTGGCCTGGCTCCCGGGTGGGCCCTCCGCCTGGTGAGTGCGGGGCCTGCTGGGGAGTGGGAGGGGCAGGAGGCGTGTGGCGTGGAGGGTCCCAGAGCAGCCACCCCACATCGCCTGGCAGCGGTTTGTGAGGTGGCGAGTGGAGACGGAGATGGAGACGGAGGGGCGGCCCCGGAGGGCGCTGGCCCAGAAGTGAGGCTGCCGGTGACGCCCGTCTGGGCTCCAGTTCCAGGCGAGCGGCCCCCATCGTCCATGGTCCCTTCCATCTTGGTCAACACAGCGCAGGGGTCGAAGCTGGTGATCGGAGGGGCTGGTGGGGACCTCATCATCTCTGCTGTGGCCCAGGTGAGTCTGGGGGCTCCTGGCTGGAACGTCCCCTCCCCAGGCAGCCCTGCTGTCCTGCTCTCCTGGGGGTAGGGAGGGGTGGTGGGGGTGGCTGCTGGCCCCTCCCTCTCTGTACCCTCCTTCTCTCCCCTAGGCCATCATGAACAAACTGTGGCTTGGTTTTGACCTGGGAGCAGCCATTGCAGCCCCCATCCTGCATGTGAATGGCAAGGGTCAGGTGGAATATGAGCCCAAATTCAGCCAGGTGAGGCCGAGGTCCAAGCCACCTCTAGGCGGAGCACCTCGGTGCATGCCGCTCACAGCCCCTAGTGGGTCTCAGCTCCAGAGCTGAGTGCACGGCAGTTCTGGGCGCCGTGAGCTGAGCAGCGCCGCCGTGGGGGAGGCACGAGGCCATTCTCGTGGCCTCCGAGGCAGAGAGCAGGGTGGTGTCCGCGCTTTTCCCAGGCTGAGCACGTCAGACCTTGACCTTGGCACTGTCGATGCCTTTCCCTCCAGAAGCTAGTTTTCCTGGCTGTGGCCTCTCAGACTCTTCCTCATGATGATCTGTTTCCTCATGTGACTTGTAGCTTTTACGTGCGAATTTATTTATGCAAGACTTTATTATTCCCGTGCGAGTCTGCAGAGGAACTGAGGCATCAGGGCTGCTCGTATCGCCGTTCGTTCCCCAGTCCCCCTGCACAAGCGGGGGGACTGGGGAACGAACGGTGCCGCCCCCCCCCCCCCACCCGCCGAGGTCCCCGGGAAGCCTTCTCGAAGCTCCTCTGGGCTGGCAGATGCCCTTTGCTAGGACCTAATTCAAAACACTGGTGGCTTTTCAAGGCTCCAGACTTCATGGCCAGGGTCAGTTCAACCAGCCAGGGTTCAAGGTCTTCAAAGCTGCCTTTCCTGTTAGGAGCCGCTCCTGGCCTTCGAACTCCCCACTAACCAAGGAGAGGCCTGGAGCCCAAGGGGGTGGGTCAGCCCTGGGAAGCTTGGTCTTCGGGCCAGGAGATGGAGGGCCTCCACCCGTCAGGCCCAAACTCTCAGAGTCCGAGGCCTTTGCTGCCCGTTCAGGGTTCTCCCCATGGAAGTATGTCACATGCTCCCTCAGGGCTCATCATCCTAGGCTCTTCGCCTTGACCTTGTCCTTACTCTGTGAACACAATTCTCTGTGGACCTTGGACTCTAGGACCTTCCATGGAGAGATTCCTAGACCCTGGGTGGTGACTGTGAGTCTCCAAGGGCCTTTCACAAAAAGTCCCAGGGACCGGGGTCCAGAGAGCCATTGTTTCTCAGGGCCCCGGGGCTTGGCCAGTGGGCCGTGAGGAGCAGCATCTCTGAGACTGCAGGCTCTGCTGGTGTCCTTGGGTTTGGGACAGAAATGAGCGTGCATCTCGAGCGCCTTCTGCCCTGGGTGATTCTTCCCCATCATGCTTCTCCTTTGGGGCCTTTTTTTTTTTTTTTTAGATTTTATTTATTTAATTTTAGAGAGAGGAGAAGGGAGAGAGAAAGAGAGGGAGAGAAACATCAATGTGTGATTGCCTCTCACAAGTCCCCACTGGGGACCTGGACTGCAACGCAGGCATGTGCCCTGACTGGGAACGGAACCAGTGACCTTTCTGTTTGTAGGCAAGTGCTCAGTCCACTGAGCCCCACCAGCCAGGGCCTTTAGAGTGGGAAATGTAGACTCCACATCCTCCCATCCTCACCCCCCACCCTGCCCAGTCCTGTCTTCTCAGTCGGGGTTCTCAGGTTCCAGCCTGGGCCTTGTCCACTGTGAAGACAGAGCTAAGCTGCCCTCACCTATCAGCCTCACCTTCTCTCCTCTCCAGGAGGTGCAGTGGGGGCTCCAGCTCCGGGGCCAGAACTCGAGCAGCAGGCCCTTTTTCCTGAACGTGGTCCAGGCTGTGTCCCAGGACGGGGCCTGTGTGTATGCCGCAGCAGACCCGAGGAAGAAGGGGGAGGCCGCAGGCTACTGAGGAGGCTGCTCCCGAGAGCTGGCATCTGGCTCAACATCAGTGTATGGCCCAGGCTGGCCATGGCCATGACTGTGAGACTGAGTGCTCCACCAGGACCTGGGCCCCTCGGCTGGGGAGTCAGCCTAGGGTAGCGAGAGGTGGGGACACTGCAGATGGGGGCTGAGCCCTCCCTGAGAGCCTCTGGTGGCCCTGCCCTGGCCCTTCTAGCCTTCCCTAGGCCTCTCCCCCAGGACTGTGGCCCACCCTCCTGCTCTGACCCCACTCCCCAGCTGTGTATCTTCCAGTTCAAGATTAAAGAGGAGGCCGACCATAGCCTCATTCAGGGTTGAGGTGAGGGAGGGGACCTTCAGGAAGCATCACACTGGTTCCTGTAACCCTTTACAATTAACCACAGTAGAAGTAGGGAAACTGAGGTCCAGAGGCAGCTGGGCCCATCCAGGCCACCCTCGGATAGAAGCAGTACCCCCATCACTCACTGGGGCTCCAGAATGCATCTGCCGGGGGTGGGGCTCTTACTGGGGAAAAGGCAAGGGTGTGGCCTGGGGGCCCTTGGCCAAGGCCTATCTCTGAGTCTTGCCTTGTGTGCCAGGAAAGCGCTGGGTGCAGTAAGACCTGAGACCCCAGCCCCTCCCCTACCCCCAACAGCCCATGTTCTCACCCTTGGCACTGCTGACACTTTGGGTGACGCACCCTTTGTCATAGGGGCTGTCCCCACGTTGTGGGACATGGGGCAGCATCCCTGGCCTCTACCCACTAGATGCAGCAGCAGCGCCCCCCCAGCCCCCAACAGCCAGTCACCAAATCACCCCTGATTGAGGACTGCTGCTTGGAATGAGTCCCTAGACACCATGAATGGCTTTGCCTGCTAGTGGGTGGGCCACCCTCACACTGGGGGGTCCTCACTGGACTGACCGGACCCCACACTAGTTCCTGAGGGCACTGGGGCTTCCCTTGTCACCCCAAACACCCCTTGGGGGTGTGACTGTACCTGGCAGGGCTGAGAATCGGCATCACCTCTGAGTCTTTGCTTCCCACTCTGCCCTGGAGTTGGGCCATGCCGGGTGGGGCGGGTGTTCGTTCTCTGTGCCTTCGGAGACAGAAGACCCAAACGGAATGCCTCGGAACAGCAGAGATCTGTTTTCTCCCAGGCTGGGAGTCTGAAATCAGTCTCACCGGGCAGAAATCAAGGTGTGGATGGGGCCGTGCTCCCCCCCGCCCCCCACGGGCTCTGGGGGAGACTCCTTCCAGCCTCTTCCAGCTGCTGGGGCTGCTGGTGTTCCCGGGCCTGTGGCCACGTCACTCCATCCCTCCCTTGTGGCCTCCTCCTGTGTGTGTGGAATCCCCTTCTGCTCCGGATGAATCTAGGTGGGGAAGGCACCCTCGGAAAGTACGAGGACGCTAAAGGACACGCAGGGCCCGCACAGAGAGGTCGGGACGACCTCCCCATCTCACAGCCTTAACTCAGTCACAAAGTCGCTTTGTCACACGAGGCAACCCCCGCAGCCTCCGGGCACCAGGACGGGGACATACTAGCGGACTGTTACTTAGTTGGCCACACAGGTGGGGAGCGGTGGACATCCCTGGTCTGGGCTTCACTGGGAGGGAAGAGGCGGGATTCTGGCAGGTTCGGGAGAAAGGTCGGGGACCGCAGCACACTCTGGGATGCACTCAGACTGCCGCGAAGCCACCAACCCCTCCGAGGGCCCGGCTTTGGGAGGCTGTGAGGGGAGCGGACTTTCCACAAGGGCAGGCCTGATTCAGGGGTCAGGGAAGGCAGACGAGGTGGGCTTAGACAGGAGCAGAGGGGCTTTAGACCTGGGGGGACCCAGAGGCTGGCCCCCAACATCAGGACTGGCCTCGGGGTGCCCTCACACTAGGCAGACTCCCTGGCCACCGTCCCCGTGGCTCCAGAACATCCACTGAAGGTCACAGTCAGCAAGGGTGACCGTGCTTCCGCCCGGCATCCCGGCCCCTTTTGGTTGAATAGAAGCTCCTGGCCCAGCTCTCATGGGTCCCTCCCTGAGCCACCTGAGTGGGGAGGGGCTGCTCCGCACCAGCTGCAGCCATCCTGCTGTAGCCAGCGTCAGTGTTCCCGGGCCAGGCCTGTGCGCAGCCCGGGCCCAGCGAGGCCGCCCTGCGCCAGTGGGGCCTGAACTGGCCCATGAAGGCCTCGGCAGCCCCTCCCGGCCATGCCTTCCAGCATCATTCCTGCCCCTGCCTGCTGGTGCCCCCCTCCTGACACACCCTCAGCCATCCCTGGGGTTATCACCCACCCGGAGGCTCAGTTACCACTTGTGAGGGCACGGGGACCCCGACCAAGGCTCTGGCCCAGGCTTCTGGAGCATCAGGCACATACCCACTCTCCCACCTTCAGAGCATGTGGGTCCACAGGTAGCTCAGGCTCAACACACCAAACCAGGAAGCCAGTTCTAAGGCAGCAAAAAGCTCTCTGGTGTCGGCCTCTCCCCCTTCCCAGATTACTCTCTGCTGTCCCTCCAGCCGCATGGCTCAGCCCTGGGTCCATCTCCTCGTCCCTCGCAGCCTCCTCGCCATTGCCGCCACCCTGCTCCATTCCACACTCATGACAATGGCGAGCCTTGGACAAGCACACCTGCCCCAGCCACAGGCAGCATGGAGCCCTGGGCTCCTGGGGCCCCGGGAAGAAGCCCACTTCTCTCCCTCCCTGCTCGTCCTGCCCTGGGGGACTTGCCCAGCCCCTGCCCACACCCCACCTGGAACCCCGGCAAGGTATTCCCAGCGCAGCCGGCCATCTGACAGCCGGCTCTTTAAACCTATCACACAAAGGAAATCAAAACCAAGACTGGTATTTTCAAAATAACATTGATGTCAGCGCAGATCAGCTCCCACAGGATATAGCTAAAGCAGGGGCCGGGGAAAATGTATTGCCTTAAATGGTTACACTAATAGGGATCAAAATAAATAAAACAACTAACTTAAGAAGTTAGTAAAGGAGAAATCAGAACAAGCAGGAAAGCAAGAGGAAGGATACGGTAAACACTGAAGGAGAAAGGGGTAAATTGGAGCTCAGAAACGCAGGTCTTCAAAAAAAAATGTGACAAGCTGTTTAGCCAATCAGTAAAGATGAAGGAAGTGTGAACACAAAAAAGAAGAAAAGAAAATGGGAAAGCAGCCTAAGGCATAGAAGAAGTTTTAAAATTATTATGCAAGATTACTAACCTTTGTTCAAATAAATTTGGAAATGTCAACAAAATAAATTACTTTTTAAGACAATATAATTGTAGTACTTGGGGCATACTTACTTATACTAAATACGTTGTTCTTCTGAAACTAATTGGGCATCTTTTATTTTTATTTGCTAAATCTGGCAACATTGAGGATAAATGACATGTGGACCCAAGAAAGGGCAAAGATCTAGACACGTCAATGATCATTTAAAAAATTGCGGACGTTGGCCTGGCTGGGTGGCTCAGCTGGTTGGAGCGTTGTCCTACGCACCAGAAGTTTGCGGGTTTGTTTCTGGTGGGGGCGCGTGCCTAGGCTGTGGGTCCGATGCCCTGTCGGGGGGTGTATGGGAGGCAGCTGATCGATTCTCTCACACTGATGTCTCTGTCTCTTTCCCTCTCTCCCTCCTTCCTCCCTTTCTGATATCAATAAACGTATCCTCAGCCGAGGAACTAAAAAAATTTTTTGAGAGCATTGTGGGGACACTAGCCTACCTACAGTGCACTTGTAGAAAGTTCCACAGGTGAAGTTTGTCCTGCCACAAGGACCAGAGACCTCACCTGCCAGTTAAGCTTCCACAGTCGTGGACAAGAGAGAAGATGCCCACGTTTGCCTCATGAAGCCCGAGCAGCACTGACTGCAGGTCTGGCGAAGCCAAACAGAGGCCGCTGGTGCTTGTGAAGCTCAGCAAAAGATCCCCAAATAAACCACCAACAAGGAGAGCCCAGCAGCATATTAAAATGGACACTCGCTGTCCACCCCAGGGGGCGCTCACCAGCTCTGCAGGAAGGAGGAGAAAGGTCACAGGGCAGTCTCCATAGAGACTGAAGAGGCATTTGACAAAGTTCAACACCCATTCTTGATTAAAAAACAAACGAACATACAAAAACCCCAGACCAATTTTTTAAAAAAGCCCACAATGCTGTTCCCCTAAATGTGTTAACCTAAAAATAAAAAAAGCCCAGGTGAGAGGCAACACGGGATCCGAGAGCAAACCGCAGTCCGGGAGGCGCTGACTCGGGCAGAAGCCCGGACAGAGTCCGTTAGGAGGCGAAGGCGGCCGGGTGTTCGTGGGGAAGGGAAGGGAAGGGGAACAGTTTCATTGTTATCGTTGTGAACAGGTGCTTGGGATACAAAGCCCAGGCCAAGGGGTTATTTTGTCCAGTTTTAACATCCGAAGTTGGAGCGTAGGCTGTGCGAGGCGGCCCCTCTGGGGTGGCAGCGCCGACTCCGTTTTAAAGTGGCTCGGCCACATCATGACTCTTACACGTGAATGTGTGTCTCAAGACAATAATAACAACATCGTTGTAACAACAGTGTGGCCCAGACCATGGGCTGGGCGCTATTCTATTGTTTTGCACGCGTTAATTCATGTAATTCTCCCTAATGAAGGGAAGCTGTAATTATTCCTGTTTTACAGATGGCCGTACTGAAGTACTCATGCTTCAAGAGTCACGCAGAGGAAATGCCAAAGGTGGACGCAGGGTAGACAGATGGAGAAAATGGATTTTAACCCTCCCTCACAACACCCATATAAAAATGAACTTGAGGCGCATCTTAGGCCTCTAATGGGAAAAGCTAAAATAGCTGCCTGCACAATTGCTCCAGCGTCACTTATGAGAAAGGGCTTCATTTCCTCATTGAATGACATCGGTTCCTTTGTAAGAAAACAATCAGCTGAACACATCTGTCGCATCGCAGAACCGATGATAAAGCGCAGCAGTTCAAACAGCACCTGAGTGCAGGCACCGACGGGCCGCCACCCACACAGCGTCCACGGAGGGTGCCGGCGAGCACGGGGCTGGGTCCCTGCTACAGGAAGCACCGAGTCAGTGGGGAAAATGAGTCATTAGCAACCGGTGCTGCAACGAGTGGGTAGCCATCTGGGAAAATAATAACTTGAGATCCTTATCTTTCTGTTTACACCAAAGTACATTTCAGTTGGAACAAAGATTTTCTTTTATGAGTTTAAAATGAGCCCATATACCTATTGTATGAAAGCACGAGAATGTTTTATTCATGTTTTTAGAGTAAGGAAGTCTACTGTAGGTATGATATAAAATCAAGGGGCTAAGAAAGAAAAAATAACGGATACATTCGAACACATAAAAATTTAAATTTTTGATGTGGAAAATATCTTAAAAGACCAAAGAAAAACGTAGGGGGAAATGCTTTCAATAAGTAATATGATATGGGGCTGGCTTTTAAAATACTAACATACTTAAATATTTAATGTCAAAGACCAAGTATCTATTAGAAAGATGGACAGGGATGTGACCCATTAGAACACAGAGAGCCATAAATGGCTGTTTCAATATACAAAATACTTGCTCAACTTCACTCCTAAGTATGTGTTGCCAATTAAAACAAGAAATGAGACCCCGTGGGGACAAAGAAAATAACTCCAGGCCCAGAAGGCATCCTCGGTGAGTTCTCCTGATTACTTACAGAAGAAAAAAATACCAGTCTTACACAAACTCTTTCACTGAACAGCAGAGAGAAAGCATTGCTCAACTTTTTATTTATTTATTTATTTTAAAGGCTTGTTGACTTATTTTTAGGGAGAGGGGAAGGGAGGGAGAAAGAGAGGGAGGGAAACATCAGTCAGTTGACTCTCACAGAAGCCCTACCGGGGACCGAACCCACAATTCAGGCCTGTGCCCTGACTGGGAATCGGTGCTCAACCAACTGAGCCACGCTGGGCAGGACTCATTGCCCAACTTTTTAAATGAGACCCGCAGAAACTTGAGAAAGAAACTCAACAAAGAAATTTCGTAAAGGAATAGTAGAGGCTGATTTTATTTATGCACAGAGATGCAAAACTCCTAAATAAAATATAAGCAAATCAAATGTGAGATATAAAAAAGAGAATTCATCACCACCAGTTTGGGTTTGTTCTGTGAATGCCAGACTGATGGAACATTTGAAAATCAACCATGTGACTCAGCACGTCAGCTCACTAACGGAACAACCAGGGGAAATCACTGGCCATCTCGGTAAATGCGGAAAAGCATTTGGATTCTGTTATTTATTGCTTGTAGGAAGAGCGAGGAAGGGAGGGGGACAGAGAGAGAGACAGAGATGGATTTGTTGTCCCACTTACTGATGCATGCATTGGTTGATTCTCGTTTGTGTCCTGACCGGGGATCAAACCTGAAACCTTGGTGTACTGGGGCCATGCTCTAACCAGATGAGCTACCTACCCAGCCAGGGCCCAGAAAAATCACTTGACAAAATTTCACAATTTTTACTTCCAGTCAAGATATAGCAGCATAGGCAGACATGGTTGCCTCTTTGCACAACCACATCAAAATTACAACTAAAAGATACATCAATCATCATTCAGAACCATCAGAAACTGAGTTGAGTGGAAGTCTGGCAACTATGGAATTAAAGAAACCACACCCATCCAGACTGGTAGGAGCGGCACAGACGGGAACTGGCTGGAGACACACACACACACACACACACACACTCACTCACTCACTCACTCACTCAATAAAAACGTGGGAGCAAGCACTATCTCAGGAGTGAGGATCCCAGGCCCACACGAGGCCCCCCAGCCAAAATCCCAGTGCCAGGAAGATCAGTCCACACAACTTCTGGCTGCAAGAGCCAGCAGGGATTGAGGTGGTGGAAGACACTGCTGGAGCCCCAAGCAGTTCCTCTTAGAAACCAGCACGTGGACTCACCTGCTCAGACTCACTCCCTCTGAGCTCTAGCAGAGGGGCAGCAGCTTGAAAGGCACCAGGGGTAACAGGGAGGGACCGAAGTGTCTGGCACCGAGGCAAGCAGAGGCCACCATTGTTCCTTTTCTAAATCCTTTCCCCCATAGATCCAGCAAGCTGGTGCCCTCTCTGAGACTCCATCAACGTGGCTAACACTATTTGACCTGCCTGGGTGATCCCCAGAGACTCTGCCCCACCCAACTAACAGGCCCACCCAAGCTGCTTTTATGAGTGGCTGGTCTTGGCTCATGCTTCACAACTTCCTCAATCCTCTCAAACAAGCAACAGCTGGCCTCAGTGAGCCCCAGTCCCAGCATTGGCAGCAGCAAGCCGAGATTCACAGCTTGGCTTTGCCTGGGAATCTCCAAGCCCAGCACAAGTAGCAGTCATCTCAGATTGCTTTAGGCAGGGTGCCTTGGGCAAAACACAGGTGGGGGCTGACCTTGCCCTGCACCACCCAGGAAACCCCAGGGCCAGCGCACCCAGTGGACAGCTACAGACCATGTAAGAGCACCACCACCCTGCCCCTGCACAGCTGATCCTCCTCCACTGAGGGCAGAGGTTGGTGGTCCGTGGTCACAGCCAATCCTCGCAGCTGACTGGCCTGGCTAAATCCCTCCCACTGATCTGCCAACAGCATCCAAGGCTCAACTACAAGAGGAGGATGCACTCAGCCCCCAAACAGGGCACACCTCGAGTACCCAGCTTGGGTGATAGGGTAGGCTGTGCCACTGGACTCTATAGGACATCTACTACATTAGGCCACACTACCAAGACACGGAGTCAAAGCAGCTCTACCTATTACACAGAAACAAACACAGGGAGGCTGCCAAAACGAGGAGACAAAGAAACATGGCCTAAATGAAAGAACAGATCAAAACTCCAGCAAAAGAGGTAAACAAAATGGAAATAAGTAATCTATCAGATGCAGAGTTCAATACACTGGTTATAAAGATGCTCAAGGAACTTAGTGAGGACCTCAGCAACATACGAAAGATCCAGGCAGAAACGAAGGCTACAGAGTACTTCTGGTTCTGGTATGGGCTGGAAGTGGGCAGGTGGCAGAGGCTGCCCGCAGAGGAGGTGAGTTAGTACCAGGTGACCGCTTCCCGCCCCCAAGCCAGTTCCGAGTGAAGTGGATCTGAGGATGGGCCGGAACTGAGGATGGGCCGGAGCCGAGCCCCCCACCATGGTCCAGAACACGCAGTCCTCATGCTTCCGTCCAGCAGACATCGATGAGTTTGATGAGAACAAATTCATGGACAAGTGGGAGGAGGCGGTGGCGGCAGGTGAGCCAGGCCCAGACCCAGTGAGATGGACAGGCTCCAGAGGCAAGGGGACATGCTTGGGGCGTTTCACACAGCCTTCCGGAACTCTCCTGTCAACACCAGCAATCAAGCCGTGCAGGAGCGAACCGGGGGCGTGGTGCTGAAAGTGCTCACAAACTTTAACTCAGCGAAAGTGAGCAGGCCATGCCGTCGCTGGGCAGACATGGCCCTGACTTGCTAGTGAAGCACATTCACAAAGCGTCTGAGAAGCACTCAGAAGGCAGCAGCGTGGTGCTACTCCAGTGGCATGAAGAGGCATTAGCAGTAGGAGGACCAGGCTCCCTTATAAGAGTGCTTACAGCAAGAGAGACTTAAAAAAAAAAAAAAGACTCATGTTACCTTAAGAAGAATTTTGGATGCACAGGCTGGTGAAGAGAGGATTGGCAATGGACCATCTTCCTAGGAACTGCCAACTATTTCAGGACATGCATCTGCTGAAGTGTATTTTATTTTCAAGGTGGAGGGAGAAATTGTCTTACTGTTTCCTAAATCCTTTGCAGGATCTGATAATTTATGCCTTTGTCCATGAATAATGCAGAACTGACATTGTGACTGTCTGCCAGAGTGGCGGGCCACCGTTGTTGCTCAGGTGCACCTGTGGGCACTGCCTTTTTAAAATGGGGGAGGGCTGATTTGGGCAGGTGCAGATCCAAGGGCTACTGTGAAAGGGCGAGCTTACGTGTTTGGAGTGGAAACCCCCCTCCCTGCCGAGGGTTTGTATAGACGTCCCATCCTCCCAGAGAAGGCAGGGCTCTCTTGGGTTGGTTGTAAAGTGCCAGCTACATCAATAAAGCTCTTGGCTTATTAGTGCTAGAAGAAGAAGAAGAAGAAGAAGAAGAAGAAGAAGAAGAAGAAGAAGAAGAAGAAGAAGAAGGAGGAGGAGGAGGAGGAGGAGGAGGAGGAGGAGGAGGAGGAGGAGGAGGAGGAGGAGGAGGAGGAGGAGGAGGAGGAGAGGAGGAGGAGGAGAAATGAAGGATATACTAATTGAAATACAGGACAATTTACAGGGAAACAACAGTAGAGTGGATGAAGCCAAGAATGAAATCAGTGATTTGGAACATAAGGAAGAAAAAAAAAACCAATGAAAAAAGAATCCCAAAAAAATGAGGTTAGTATAAGCAGCCTGTGGGACAACTTCAAGAGGTCCAACATTCGCATCATAGGGGTTCCAGAAGGAGAAAAGAAAGAGCAAGAAATTGGAAATCTATTTGAAAAAGTAATAAAAGAAAAGTTTCCTAATTTGGTGAAAGAAATAGACATGCAAGTCCAGGAAGCACAGAGAGTCCCAAACAAGAAGTTCGTTTCCTACAGGGGATCTCCCATAAGACCATCAGCTGATTTCTCAAAAGAAACTTTGCAGGCTAGAAGGGACTGGCAAGAAATATTTAGAGTCAGGAAAGGCAAGGACCTACAGCCATGATTGCTCTATCACTTAGAATCGAAGTGCAGATATAGAGCTTCCCAGACAACAAAAAACTAAAGGAGTTCATCATCACCAAACCATCATGACATGAAATGTTAAAGGGACTTATCTAAGAAAAAGAAGTCAAAACTGTGAACAATAAAATGGCAAAAATACATATCAACAATTGAATCTAAAAAACAAATTAAGTGAACAAGAACAGAGACAGAATCACGGATACAGAGAGCGTTTTGATGGTTGCCAGATGGGAGGGGCATAGAGGGGAATGGGGGAGAGGTGAGGGGATCAGGAAGTACAAACAGGTAGTTACAGAACAGCTGTGGGGATGTAAAGTACAGTACAGGAAATGAGGAAGGCAAAGAACTTATACGCATGAGCCATGGACATGAACAATGGTCGGGGATTGCCTGAGGGAGGGTAGGGTGCTGAGTGGAAGAGGGTCGAGGAGGAAAATCAGGACAACTGTAACAGCATTATCAATAAAACAATTTTAAATTTTTTTCCAACTTTCACTCACATTAAAAATTCTCAGTGGAAGGCAACTGGCTTGGGGTGGTGAACACATCACACAATATACAGATGATGTGTTATAGAATTGTACACTTGAAACCTATATAATTTCATTAATGTGGTTCATGGCAATGTCATCTTTTGGTTCTTGAGTTTGGCAAAGAAAGGATTCAGAGCTCGATCTCCCTCCTGGGAGCACGCCCACACCTTTCTTCCCTCTCAAGCATGCATGTCCTAAACTCGAAGGGTCCCCATGAGACTTGCAACCAGGGGAGCAATGGGCAGTAGCAGCCCATCCCAGGCTAGTCCCCTAAATCTGTCCCCAAGGCCCCTTTTCTCTGAGACAGGACTCAGTGAGCCAAAACAACCCCGGCTGGACTCTCCCTTCCTGCTGCTGCTTCTCTCCTGAACCCTTCCTTGTTTCATTGTCTCCAGCTCCAGTAAGTCAGTAAGTGTACTTTCACAGCCTGAAAGTACACTTACTGGACGACCTGGACTCAGGCTGTGAAACCTTTCCTGCAGGACGTCCAGAACCCACACACTACAGGCTGGCCTAAGGCCGACCCACTCAGGCCCAGGTCCTGTCTCGTAACAATCGCACTGTCCGACCAAAAGGCTGATCATCAGTGTGTCCTATAGTTTGATTTAAGACCAAAAGGGGAAATGTGGACCAAAAAAAAGGGGGGTGTTCAATGGAAAGTAACCTCCCAGGGTGATCTGATCATAAATCCCTAGCTGGGCCGCTCGTGACGAGTAGTCACAGCTCAGGGTATGTAAGTTCTTATGTAAAAGGTTTGTCTTTGCCCTAAGCAAGCCCTGCCCATTGTCTCTGTGCCTCTAGGTTAAGGGATCTTTGTTTTTTTTTTTTTGTTTGTTTTGTTTTGTTTTTCTTTTTTTTTCTCTCTTTTTTCTAGGTTAAGGGATCTTTGAAATAAGCTGTAACCACACTCGAGAGAGCACGTAATCTTGTTACCTATTTTATTGTCTAAACACTGCCTTGTTTTTTCCACCTTCATGTAACCTTCCTTACCCTCCTTAAATTCTGAAGTATCAAAGAGCTACAAAAGTTACTTCTGGAGCACTGGAGATTTTGCTCCCTGGTATACGGCATCAGTTTGGGCTCAGATGAACTGTATAAAATCCCCCTGCAGGCCCTGGCCTGGTAGATAAATTGGTTAGAGCGTCATCTCAATACACAAGGTTGCAGGTTGGATCCCTGGTCAGGGCACATACAAGAATCAACCAATGAATGCATCAGTAGGTGGGACAATAAATTGATCTCTCTCTCTCTCTCTCTCTTTCTCTCTCTCCTCCCTACCCCCTCTCTCTCTAAAATCAATTTTTAAAAATTCTCAGAGCCAAGAGCTCAGCACAAGAGGAAGTTCATTTAGCAAGTGAAACAAAAGTACGCTGTAGAGGAGGAATCAAGCGAGCCGCTCAGAGAGCTGCTTTGGCCTCTTAGAAATAACGAGGCAGAGGCAGAAGTGAGCCAGCTGGGCTGCGCGAGCTCAGGAAACAAGTTGTGGTGCGGGGTGGGGCGGGAAGGGCTCTCGGAGACAGGATGGTGGGGGTCGGGGGGGTTACGCAGGACGAGCGGCCACGGCTCACTGCTCCCCGGGTTGCACGTCTGGTGGGGACCCTGAGAACTTAGGAGGAAGAAAGCAGAGACACGTCCTGAAGAACGGAGGTGCAGGTGTGCTCCAGAGAGAGAGGACGTGACTTGGGTCCTTTGCCTTAGGGCTTTTCATTTTTTTTCTGAAGGCGGGAATTTTAGGGGAGTTCTCAGGGGAGCATCTTAATAGAATACTGTATTTAGCTGTGTATAACTCGCATCCACGTTTTTGGGGAAAAATCTTTCGTTTTAATTTTTAACTCAATTATTTATTTATTTGTTTATATTTAGATACTTATTTTTTGTATTATAAAGGAAATTCAGCAGTAATTTTTGAACATATTACGGTACAAGAAATTTTATGTAACAAATAATTACAGAACACAAGAATCGATACAAGGTACCAGAAAGTTTATGTGCCGGTAACAAATTTACGATATTTACGCACCACAGAAGGCCATCCGGGTCACTGTCACTATCAGAAGCGTCATCTTCTCCAATTTCTGCATTACTGGTGTCTTCTGAAGAGTCACTCTCCTCATCCTGATAAATTTCATCAACCTCAGTTCCGTCCATGGCATTGCAGATGCCGTTTTTTTGTTTTTTTTTTTTTAAGATTTTATTTACTTATCTTTAGAGGGGAAGGGAAGGAGAGAGGGAGAGGGAGACAAATATCAATGTGTGGTTGCCTCTCGGGCGTCCCCTGCTGGGAACTGGCCCGCAACCCAGGCATGTGTCCTGACTAAGAATCAAACCGAGATCCTTCGGTTCACAGGCCCGAGCTCAATCCACTGAGCTACACCAGCCAGGGCATGATGCTGCATTTTTTAAACGATTTCACAGCCACTTCCTTCTCGACAGCATTCCACGATCTCAGGATCCAATCATGAACCTGGGTGGTGGACGCTTCCTTGATCCTGCCATTGGTGTTACGTCATTAGCAGCTGGCTGCCCCCACGAGTCCAGCCTTTCTTCATTAGGGCCTCACTGGGCTTGTTTGCTGACCTGTCAACAGGTTGCAGTTGGCTTAATGGCCCACCAGCTCCCACAGCAAATTGGGTTTCCAAGCCCGCTGTGATTGCTTTTGTGCTTTGTATAAAAAGTACCACCCATGTACAAAGCGCACCCTTATTTTTCCCTCAAAAATTTGGGCAAAACAGTGCGCATTATACACTGCAACTACTGTATTCATAAGCTTTCCGGGTGTGCCCTTTAATGTGCCAACTCATCAAAACCAGCCCATAGGGTCAGAGTCGCAATCTCTGCGGACTGGTCGGCACTAGGCTCAGCGGTCATTGGTCGTTGCGTCTGGTCCTGAGGCGGCCATGGCGTTGCTTCATCTGGTTTTGGGCTTTTCTGGTTTTGGGCTTAATCACAGGGTGTGTGATTAAGGCAGCAGCCCTGCAAGGGAGAGGGGGCCGCAGGCAGGGTGCGCCGGGCGAGGCCCGAGTGAATCCGCCCTCTGTCTCAGCTTCCTCGTTCTGCTTGCCAAGGATTTTCCTAGCTTCTTACTCTCCTGCCTCAAGGTTACCCCAATAAGTTCAATAAAATTGTAAAAAATCTCAGTAATTAGAGTGGAAAGAAACTTATTTGTTCTGGTAAATTGTGGCCACCAAACCACACAGTAAAAGTCGTACTTCGTGGTAAAACATAAAAACCTTCCTTTTCGAGATGGGAGACCAGTTCCTATTGAGGTAAGGTAAACATCGCTAGCTTTTATGATTTCCTTTCAATAGTGTAAGGGGGAGTGAGGTGAGAAAAAAGTAGGTTAAATATTGGAAAGGAGGACATGAAACTACCATTATTTGTAAATACTCTGCAGATGAACTGCTAGAAATGGGTAAATTGAACAAGACCACTGAAGTCAAGGAAAATATGCAAAAATCAGTAATATTTCTACATACTGGCCACAAATTGAAAAAATACCTTTTTGAACTGAAGTCACTTAGAATAGCAACAAAACAAAACACACACACACAAAGATCAAAGCCCAGAAGTTAAAATAACAAAGGTATGCAAGACCTCTGCACTGAACGCTGCAAACCAGAATTGAGAGGCCTGAAAGAAGACCTGCGGAAGTGGAGGGTATACCATGTTCATGGACTGGAAGGCATAATACTGTGAAGGCGCCAGTTCTCCCCACATTCATCTATAGATTTAGTGCAACCCGAATCCAAATCCTAACAAGTTTTTTGGTGGAAATCGGCAAGCCGACTCTAAAATTCACATGGAAATGCAAGAAGCTGGACACGAGAGAGTGCTGACTCTACAGGTCCATCTCTGTCAAGGACACGGTGCTGCAGAACTAGTCTCCAGTGTGGGAAATCCGTGGGTAGCCTGGGAGGAGGCGGGGGCAGGGCCTGACAGAGGAAGTGACTGGCGGAGGGGCAGGACTAGTGCTGCCCCGGTTCTCCACCCGGGTGCTGGCTAACCTGGCCTATTCGCTGCAGACTCACCCATGGAGCTGCATTCCGAGGGGTGCGTTTCCAGGCATGCAACTTACGCTATATTTTTATTTTTTTAAATTTTATAGCCAGAAGTTTGTATTCTTTGATCAATAACCCCCCACCCTGCCCCCTAGCCACCATTCTACTCTCTGAGTTTGGCAGTGTTAGATTCCACACGTAAGTGAGACCAGAGAGTAGTTGTCTTTCTCTGTGATGCATCCCACTCAGCATAGTGCCCTCGAGGTGCATCCATGTTTTTGCAGCTGGCAGGTTTCCTTTTTTCTCATGGAGGAGAAAATAATACTCCAGTGTTTGTAGAAACCACATCTTCTCTGTCCATTTATCCATTCATAGACATTTAGATTATGTCCATATCTTAACTATTATGAATAACGTTGTAATAAACATGGGAATGCAGATACCTTTTCGAAACCCTATTTTTATTTCCTTTGGATAAACACCCACAAGTGGGATTGCTGTATTATATGGTAATTCTATATTTAATTTTTTGAGAAGTCTCTATACTCTTTTCCACAGTGGCTGTACCAATTTACATCCTCACAACTTATACTGAAGAAAAGTTAAAGACATCGCATTTGTATCAGTACGGGTTCAATCTGAGAATTAGGACCCCGATCTGGGAGCTAGCTGCTGACCTTCTTGTCTTTGAGCTGACACTGGAGCTCGGGGTCCATGTGGCGGGGAGTCAGCGGGGAAGATGGACGTGAAGTGGAGGGAAGGATCCAGAGCTGGCTGCCGTCCTGAGTGTGGGCCGGAGCCAAGACGATAGGCTGAAACCCAGGTCTCTTCTTGTTGCCAAGAGCAACAAGATTTCTTGCAGAAGCTGGAACCCTTCATCACACACCTGGCCTGGGAGTCTGGGAAGCTGCAGATGGATGGGGGTGGTGGGGTGGGGGTGGGTGGAGCAGTTGCGGGCCTGGCCTCCGCCCCTGTGGACCAGCTGAGTCAACAGACACGCCACGGTGAGTGTGAGCTTTAAAAAAACTGTGGATTCACTTCCACCCTCTCAGTCTTGCGTAGGAATCTCTCGTGGCTCACCCTAACCCAAAACACACAGGGGAGGGAATTCTGGGAATGTCATGCAGCCAAGCTAAACTAATGCAAGCCCGCACCAGTGGTTTTTCTATCTGGCAAGGAGAAACATTTGAAGGCCCCTCACCCTGACGAGGGTGTAGGACACCAGGTGCTCGTGCGGGTTGGTGGTGAGTACAATTCTAGGAGAAAAGCGCGTGTGCTGTTTAGCCGGCCATGTCTTTGTTTGAATTTCTCCTACACGTAAACTTGAACTTACTTTCAAAGCACAATAGTGTTTGAGGCAAAAAGACTGAGCGCAGCTTAATGTCCACTGGCTGGGCATTAAGTAAATTTGTCTTATTTCCATTTACTTTTTAGTTTTGATTGTAGTGAAATATACAAGTACGTAACACTTGCCGTCTTGACCGTTGTTAACTGCACACTCAGTGGCCGTGAGTACGTCCACACTGGCGTGCCCCCATCACCACCCTCCGTCTCCGGAACTTTGTCGTCTCCCCAAACTGAAACTCTGTTCCCCAGGAAACGCTCACTTTTCACTCCCTTCTCCAAGCTCTGGGCAGCCCCCGCCCTGTCTCTGGGAGTCCGACCGCCCTACTCACCTGTGCGGGGTCACACAGGACTTGCCCTTTCGTGACAGGCTTGTCTCACTCAGCGTAATGACCTCCTGGTTTATCCGCGTGGTAGCGTGGGTCAGAAATTCCTTCCTTTTCAAGGCCGAAAATATTCTGCTGTGTGTGGATGGACCACACGCAGCTTGCTTATCCACCTCCCGCACTCAACGCCCTGCGCTGCCCACCCCCTTCTCTGTGGGCGGCGTTGGGCCGCGAGCCCCGTGAGGACAGGCGGGGGGCAGGATGGGCACTTGGCCATCCTGGGACTTGCAGAAGGAACCAGCCTGGCTGGGGAGGGGTCCCGCTCTCACTGCGTCCCGTCGGTCAGCACCCCCCACTGTGGTCACCCAAAAGGAGTCCCCAGAGGGAGACTGGAGACAGGGGGAGGAGGGGCACGCCCCCCATCTCGGGCCTGTGAGGGCGTCTGTGGTGGGGCTGGTGTTTCCGAGGCTCCTGCTGGGTCCCCACAGGCCTGTGCGATTCGTGCTGTGTGGGACCTGAACCTGGCTGGACAGCACCCTCCTCTGTCCCTCAGCCCTGGGGCGCTGCTGGGAGCATGTAGCCATCTCACCACCTCCCTTTGACTTCCCAGGTCTACCGTCACCTGCATTTCCAAGTCCCTGGGTCACTGTCCCCCAAACCCTGCCCGGTACAGGGGTAGGGGCCTGGCCATTGGGTTTCGGTGTCATGATTCCCAGGGACCGCACTAGGGAGCACCTCCCTGAGGTTCAGGCCCCTGCCTTTGGTGTTTCTAGGGAGTCCATGCCTGGTTCTGGGAACCTTCACCCTCATACAGACCCAGATAGAACCCGTGACTCGTCGGGGCCCCTGGGGAAACCCTGCCAGGTGTTGGGGCTTCCCAGCCCGGCGGGCCCCTGGCACAGGCAGAGCCTGCTGGGGCAGTCGGAACAGCTCTAGGGCCTGTCCAAGAGGGACAGGGGTGGGACTGGGGGACGCTAAGGGGAGCCAGGCTTTACTCTCAGGACGAAACCTAAGTGCCGTGGCCTGATGGGGGAAGGGCCATGGCTGCCGCCAGTCCTCAGGCCCAACCACGCTTCTCTTCCCGAGCCTTCACACCTGCGGTGCTGTCTCTGAGAATCCCATGGCCCTCTGCGGCCGGTCATGGGAGCCGTGAGACCACCCCAACCCCTCGGCCCCTGTGTGTCTGCTCCCACGTGTCCAGACTGCCTTGACCGTGACACCAACCGAGCTTTTACCCACTGATGAGTGCCCGGTGGGGGCTGGCTCAGCACGGGGTGGGGGTTTGGGGGGTGTGCACTGGGGACTCAGGTCGGTGGGGGGCCAGCCCTGCCTAACTTCATCTGGAGAGGAAAGTACCTGCCCAGCGGCCAAAGAGCTGTCCCTCCGCCCCACCCTGTCCTGAATGGGGTGCCAGAGTGGTGGGGAAGTGGGGGTGTGGGCTCTGGAAGGGCGGGAAGCACCATTCCTTTTCCCGTTCTAGTCTTCTGGGCACCCTCCCTGGGCGTCCCCCAAACCCCTCAGTCTCAGCTGTCCTTTCACATACGCCCCTCTGCGCACCCACCTACTTCCAGAAACCCTGCGGACACAGCCTGCCCCTGCTACCCACCTCTGCCCAGAACCCTCCACCAGGCGCGAGCCTGAGGGGCTAGGGAGGTCTGGGCTTCGAGATCTGGCAGTCGGTGCCCACTGGACACCTCGGGTGACCAGTGTGACCTCTCTGAGACCTGAGTTACGGAGACTAGGGATGACTCAGAAGCTCCTCCAGCTCGGAGGAGATGCAGAGGTGGGCCTGCCTGAACCTGGGCTGCGGTTGTGACCACAGGCTTACTAGCCTGGGCCCTGGTGCTGCCTGCACCTTGGTTCACTGTGCTGACCCTGTGCTGCCCCCATGTGGCCACTCTTGGTGCTATGGGCCACGGTGAAGAGGGGGTCAGCTCATCACCTCACCCAGGGCTCTTCATCCTGTAGGTGAGCATACTATCCTCTGGCCCCCGCCCTTCTCAGACTGAGGGGCCTACTGATCCAGGGGGAACCGCCCTGTCATCCCAGCCCCCTGTGCTTTCTCTGACACCTGCAATGCAAATCCTACCCTGTCTAGGCCCTCCCACGACCCCCATTCAACTCCCTCATTACAAAGGGGCACTTTGGGCTCCGATTGTCCTCGAGCCAGCTCCTAGTCTGTTTCCAGGCCTGACCCTGGAAGAGGGGCAGGGGCTCAGGTGGGCGGCAGTGGCCTGGGGCCCGTGTTCTGTACTTAGCTTGTGGACACTCCTGGGTGGAGAGCCCAGGGACCCAGGGCCTAGACCCCAGTCGGAGGACGTGGGCACACCACTGGCCACAGGGCAGGGCGAGCACCCAGGCCCAGACTTCCACAGGATGAAGGGGCAGGCGCTGGCTCTGAGGCAGGTGGGCTGGCTCTGTCTCCTCTCCTGGGCACCCAGTGTGGCACCCCCAAATGCCATGTCCTTCCTCCCTACCCCACGAGTGGCCAGTGTTCCCAGATGGAGACAAGGCTGAGGAGGCACCTGCCCAGCTGGTGCGGCACTGGGTGAGGGAACCAGACCCAGGTCGCTCTGGGCCCCGCCGGGCAGCTGCGGGCAGCCCAGAGGAACGGCACGAGCACCAGGACACAGAGGAGCACCGCGGGCTTCTTTCTCTTTGTAAGGCAGGAAGGGGGTTCGAGTGGCATTCCAGAGTTAGAGTTACAAGCTCAGAGCTCAGAGGGTGACTTTGCTCGGGATCCTGTGGCCCCTCCGTGCCCTGGGCTGGGCACACCTGCGGTCTTGGCCGGGCCCAGAGTCTGGGAATCAAGGCAGCTGGGTGCTGGGGCTCCAATGTGAGGGCACCAGGTCTCAGTGTATCAAGGGTTGGGGCATGGGCATCAGACACGGGATCTGAGGTACTGGCAATGGAGTATCAGATTCCGGAGGGCTAGGGCTGGGGAGGCAGGTGTTAGGGTTCAAGGGCCTGGAGTCGAGTTTGGAGAGCTAGAGCTGCGCACGCTGGGAGATAAGGCTTGGGAGCAGCATGGTTAGAGGTCCAGGCCTGGGGCCGAGGCAGCAGGGCAGGGCACCGGGCCTCCCGCCCGCAGGCATTAAAGGCTCAGTTATCAGGTGTCCAGGTCCAGGTGCTAAGGGTTTGGGGGTTGAGGTATTGCGGTGCCCGCTCCTGGGAGTCTGGGGCCTTCTCCCGGGAGTCTGGTCTGCGGCCCCCAAGGGGCCCGGTGTACAGTCGCCAGCCAAGAGTGCTCCCCTCAGGGCTGCGAAGTCCATGGCGTCCTGCAACAGAGATGAGGTCTAGAGCTGGTGCAGGGATCCCATGGGCACCCCAGGGGCACAGAGTTTAGGGGAGCAGAGGAGGGCAGGACGCTGGGCTCGAGTGGCAGGGTCTCACATGTTTCGTTTCCTGCGTTGCAGCAGCACGTAGAGCAGCGCGGCCAGCACCACCAGTGCCAGGCCCCCGAAGATGATGCTCAGCAGCACAGTGTGGCTCCGTCCTAGGGACAGGGCAGGAGGTGAGGGCAGCCCCGGGCAGGGACTGTGGGACTGTGGGGGGCCTGGGGACTGGTGTGAGGCACATGGGAGGGGCAAGTGCATGGGTGGGGCTGGGTGGGGCGGGGCAGCAGGGGCCAAGGACAAGAGAAGCAGGCCATCTCACCTGGCTGGCATGTGGGAGTAGGGTAGGACCAATTGCCATTAGCCTGGCAGGTGCTGACCTCCGCCCCCTCCAGACTGTAGCCATTATTGCAGTGGAAGTAGACCGTGGAGCCCATCAGGTACTTGCTGCCCTCCTTCAGACCATTGGCGGGTGGGGCCAGCCAGCCACAGGACACCACTGGGGTAGGGACAGGGTGCAGATGGCCATGAGCCACTGGTTGCCTCCTGCAACCACCTGCCTTGGGGACCCTGTCCCAGTGCAAGGTGCCTGCCCCCTCACCCACATCCCCTGCCACCCTCACCAGGCTTTAGGCTCTGCACACGATGTTGGTGCAGCTGGTGGGCCACCCGGGTGGCATTGCCCACACTCAGGCTCCTGGTGGCTGCAACGTCAAAGCTGCAGAAATGGTCGTCCCCACACAGTTTGTCTGCCTCAGTCTCCTGGCCGGGGCTGGGGGTGACGTCCTCGGGGAAGAAGAGCGGCTGGAAGGTGGGGTCATGCTTGGGCCCGTACAGAAAGTTGTTGGCCAGTAACCGAGAGTCATAGGTAAGCAGGGAGGAGGCGTTCTTCACGGCCCCTGGGGAGACACGCAGCAGGCCCGGCTGATGGTGGAGGGCCCCAGTCACCCCTCACTGCCCTGAGCCCACCCCTGCCAGGTCCCGTCCTCCGGCTCGGGTCTTGCAGTCACTCACAGTCGACCCCGAACTGGAACAGCTCCCGGGAACTTGCGGTCGGCGGCAGGACTTTCCCACTGCGCAGGGTGAAGTCGTCTATGGGGCTGTCATTGAGGGTCCCCAGGAGGCCTTGCGTGTGGTTGAGGAACCTCTCAGGCAGCAGGACAGTCACACTCAGGAAGGGACCCTGGACGCTGACCTCCAGGCCCGCCCCCGATGACAGCATGATCGATGCGCTGTCCCCAGCAGCCACAGACAGGAACATGCCTGGGCACAGTGAAGTCAGGGGAAGGGTCACCTCCTGTGGGCACCATGCCGTGACCCCAGAGCCCCAGGATGGGTGGGCCTGCACCCTTGGGCTTCAGGGGAAGGGCAGGGTCTCCCCAGGGCCAATGCTCTGGCGGTGACACTCTGCCACTCCGGGCCCACACTTGTGCTGGGACCCCCATGCTGATCTGCAGCGTGGGCCCCGGAGAGAAGCTCCCCCATACTGAGACCAGGCCTGTTGGTCCTGGATCCCTAGCTAGGAGGCAGCTGCTTCTGCCCATCCCGGGGGTCCCAGCATTCTCAGTGCCAACAGGCCCATCCCAGGTCCCCACCCAGGCCACTTGGGAGTCACCTCATTCATTCAGTTCCCTGAGGCGGCATCACGGAGGGGAGGGGGACGGGTTCGGAGCTGCACTCCTTAACCCTTAGCCCGGCTTCCCTGAGGCACCGCAGCTCCTAGCAACTCTGGGTTCCAGCGAGGACTCAGCCCCCTGTCCTGGCATCTCAGGGCTCTGACCTGGGTGTGTCTCGAGGCTCCACGGGTGTGAAGGCTCAAGGTCAGAACAGGTTCTGCAGGCTGGACTTTGCTCTCTGGGGCCTGGAACCGTGTCTGCCTGTGGACAGCCACGGGCACACGCCCGCAGTGCTGTTCCTCTGCAGCGGGCACAGCGGCCAGGAGCTGGCTGATGCTCGGCAGCACGCCCCGAGAGACCTGTCTGCGCATCTGTGCCTGGCCCCCCTCCCTGTCGCCTGCCAGGGTGGTGAGAGGGGTGCAGGCCCCGGCGGAAGGGAAGGGGAGAGAGGGCAGGCAGCTCACGGGCCTCAGCTGGCCCGCTGTCCTACTCACCCTTCAGGTCCATCCAGCTCTGCTCGGCAAAGGTGAGCACCTCCTGGTTCAGCAGCACCTGCAGGCCCCCCAGCCCAGGGGCCAGCCGGACCTCCACCACATCAGAGTTGCCCTCCTGGACGGCCACGGCCGTCAGCCTTGTGCCTTGGTCCTGCAGGCCTGGGGTTGTGGGTGCAGAAGGGGGTCCGCTCAGCTCCAGCCTCCTGCCCCAGGGTGAGGCTGAGCCACCCCCAGGCCCCGGGGCCCGGCCTCACCCTCAGGCCTTGTCCTGGGCTCGGCCCGAGCCTGCACCCTCAGGTTGGTCAGCCCTGACTCCAGCAGCACGTACTCGCCGCGCCCATTGAAGGTGAAGTTGGCACCATCGAAGGTGATGAAGTGCGGGTCCCCAAAAGCAGAGGCTGGGGAGAGTAGAGGGTCAGGTGAGCCTCCCTGGTCTGAGCCCACCCAGGGCCCGGCTCTGGCTGGCACCCACCCAGGCGAGGGGGCCGGTAGGTGCGGCAGTCGCTGGAGCGCCGTAGGCGCATGTAGCGGGAGCATTCGGGCGCCCAGAGGCAGCAGTGGTAGAAGCTGATGACATCGTAGAGCCAGTGGGAGAGGCCAGGCACACGGGGCGGTGAGCGGAACGGGGGTGAACCCCAGTCATGGCCACGGTCAGGGGTGCTGCCGCTGGTGGAGTCGGCGGTCAGGAGCTGTGTGCCGTCTGCTGTGTAGCAGCACTGCTGGCCGGCGCCATACTGCGGGCTGGGGGCGAGAGCAGGTCAGGCCTGGCGGCGGGATCCAGCCCTCAGGCCCCGCCCACGCCCCGACCGCACCCCGGAGTCTCACCTGGCTTGCACCGAGCGCACACAGTGCACGGCCCCTGGGTGGTAGGTGCACACGCTGCCGTGCTCGATGTCACAGCCGTAGTCTGTCTGTAGAGCAGCACGTCGCTGTCACCTGCCCCGGTGTCAGGCTCTGCCATTCCCATCTCATGCCCCACAAGGGTCCTTCCCCCGCACCCGAGGCCTCTGACTGCCTCCCCTCCCCTCGTGTTGTTCTGGGCGGGTGCAGCGGGGTCCGTGGTGGGGGCTGCTGGCCCCACTTGCACCCTGGCTTGCTCCTGGGCCCAGACCTGGGTAGGGACTCACGTGGAAGCGGCCAGAGTCAGCCCGGGCCTGGGCCAGGGTGCAGGGACAGTCAGGCAGTTCCCCCAGGAAGTTGGGCAGTTCGTCCTCCAGCTTCTCCCAGGCCAGGCACTGAGTGCGGGCCCAGTGCACAGGGTCCGCCCGGAAGTCGTCGCCCAGGTGCCAGGCCAGCGCGTGCTCGTTGCTCCAGAGCGCGTGCACATCCCTGCGGGCCGCGTGCACGGTGAGGCCTGCCTTCCCGGCATCAGCCCCGGGCCCCACCCATCCCATGCACAGTTCTTACTTCTTCCCCAGGTAGTGTTCGCTGCTGATGATTCGAAGTGCACCCACTTGCCATCTCTGGAAGTTCTGAGATGCGGGGTTGGGAGTGAAGCTGAAGATGCCGGAGTTGGGGACGTTTGTGGCCAGGGGGTACAGGTATGACCACTTTGCCATCCATTCCCCTGAGTATGGCTTCCCTGAGGGAGAGAAAGTCCCAGTGAGCCCTGCAGCCAGTCGGAGGACCCCCCAGGCAGGGGAGGTGTGGGCACCCATCTTTGGGGCTCATGGAAGCCTGCTAGGTGGACAGATGATTCCCATAGGAGGACCTTCTCTGTTGCTCCCATAAGGACCCTGGCTGGAGAGACCACCACCACCTCCTCCCCACCCCCCCTGCAGTCCAGGGCACTGTCCCTGCTCAGGGCCAGGCCAGCCATCCAGGGACTCGGAGAGGAGGGGGAAGCAAGCCTTTTCTGTTTCCAGGACAAACCTTGTATGCGGGAGCCGAGCATCCATCCCTACGTCCTCCCCAAGGGCCCCAGCCCCCCACACTGCTCCCCGCTGCCCCTCGTGCCCCTGCCATTCCCTCCCCCAATGCTCCCAGGAACTTCCCCCCTCTCCAGGGTGGTTTCCCCACCTGCGATGCCCTTTGCCTCATCTCTTCAAGCCCAAAGCTTCTGACCCAATCAGGTCCCGCACAGGCAGCCTGCAGAGTACCTCACCTGTCTCCTCGTAGCCCCACAGCTCGATGGTGACGTGGTCCGTGGGCAGAGCCGAGGTGTTCCAGGTAAGGGAGAGGGCATCCCTGGTGTCGCTGGTGCCATAGTACTGCCAGTGCGTCTCGTTTACCAGCTGGCTCTTCTCCGTCTCCGACACTTTGCTGGGGTGAACTGGGCAGGGGGAGGGGAGGGGAGGGAGGACCTTGGACTCAGGGGGCTCAAGGGAGGGGGCCCAGGGGCTCTGAGAGCTGTGGGGGCCTCCCAAGGATGAAGTATGGCAGTTTCATTGGAGCCATGATGTCCCCCAGACCCCCACGGTGGTGGGAAAGGACAGAGGCAGGAAGAGCAGGGCTCTGCCCCCGAATGCCCAGGGCTCTGGCCTCCACCTGGCCCTGCCTCTTCTCTGGCTGGGCCCAGCTGAGGAGGCAGGCACCAGCCCACCTTGCTGGGAGGCCCCTGCAGCCCGAACTCCTTCCGGGCTGACTCCTGTCTGGATACCATGGGGAGAGAAAAGGAGCTGCAGGAACCCAAACCCCGTGGCTGGGCGGGCCTCCCAGAGGACTGGTCCAGCCAGAACGGCAGGAGCCAGTGGGCGGGCCACGTGGGCACAGATTAGCACTGGGGAGAGTCCCCACGGGGTACCCAGGCCTGGCCTGTCCAGGTGGGGCTCACCAGCCAGCCAGGTGCCTGAGCGAGGGAAGGAGCGGCCGTTGTCCAAGGAGAGCGTGAAGGGGATGCGGCCAGTCTCATAGAGCAAGGGCGACACGCAGTGCACACGCCCCAGGGAGTCCACGTAGCCCAGGGTCTGGACACTCTCCTTAAACCTGCGGAGGGTGGAGGCGGCAGAGAAGCTGGGCAGGGGTGGGCTGGCCTCCAAGGCCTAGGCCCCTGACATTCCTTGGGGGCCCATTCAGCCAGCCATCCCCATCCTTGGTCCTCAGGGCTCCACCCAGCCAGCTAAAGGGGGTGGGGTCCGGGCCCCCCACATGTGTAGACCCCGTGCCCCCACCTGCAGATCACACTGTCAACGGGTCCAGACCATGTGAGGTGCCGGACCACGAAGTCCTTGCCGCCCATCATGGAGCCTGAGTAGGGCTGGATCTCCAGGCAGAAGTCCCGCATGTCTGGGCAGCAGGTGCCCAGGCCAACGCAGGTCGGGTGGCAGGAGCACAGTGCGCCCAGGTCTCCACAGCGGAAGGAGCAGCTCTGCTGGGCATCTGGGGGGAGAGGGCCCTGAGAGCTGGTCCCCAGCGGGCACCAGGCTGACCTCCCCGTGTCTGTTTCCCACAGAGAAGCATGCCCAGGAGAATGCGGCTGGGGATGGTACTGGCCACCACGTGGACACGGTGGAAAGCCGGAGGGCCTGTGGGCTGGGGCAATTCTTAGTACACATCACCCAGCCTTTCACCTGCCGGCTGGCTGAAGTGAGAGGAGGGGGGGAAGTGCCTCGGGACGCACAGGTCTGCAGTGTCGGAAGGAACCCTCAGCCTCCAAATCTGCAGCGATGGCATCTCCAGACGACCACAGATGCCTGAGCCCTTGGCGTGGCCCAGGGCCCTGTCTCCACTACCTGAGACTGTGGACCCACAGCCCGGAAGAGGACCCCTCGGCTCGCTCGCATGGGGTCTAAGTACATAGCTACTGTGAGTCGCACTGGAGGCAGCGGTCTGAGCTGGCCCCTCTCGCTCTGCAAGGCAGGGCTGACTCACTGCTGGCAGCCCCAAAGGGAGCCCCCACTCTGGGGAGGGGGAGAGGGGTGTGTTCCTCCTCTTGGGGGAGAGGGACGTTTCCAGCAGAAGGCCCAGCTTGGCCAGGATAGAGGAGAGGAGAGTGGCCTGGAGGGATGGGCTGTGGACTGCAGCCCTTGTCTTTTCCTCCATCCACGGGGACTCCTGGCAGGGCTGCATCTCGGGGGGGAAATGGTCCCTCCGGCTAGCAGGGCTAGGCAGGTTGGAGGGTGGAGATGGGTGGGGTGCAGGCTGGGGTCGCACATGCCCCCGGCCCTTCCCTAACACTCCCTAAAGGGGAGGAGTCAGGGCCAGGCCTGGGCCATCTGGTGGCCCCACTTGAATGCAGGGCCGGGCACTCCAGAGGGTCAATAAATGTTTACTGACTGAGGATGTGATGGCTCAAGGAGGAGGGGGAGGGGGCTGAATGATGCCAGTAAGCAAGCTAAGTGGCAGGAGGGTGGTGGCACTTTCCTGCACAGGAAATAGGGATGGTAGGGGGCTGGGAGGCCTGTGACCTTCAGCCTTGCCCAGCAGGGGGGTTTGAGGGGCAGAGTTCTGGCTCCGAAGTGCGGTTCTTCTGCTAGACTTTCTGGGGTTCCGTTCCACCCTGGCAAAGCTGCATCCTGCCTCTGGCCAGATGGGGCCAGTGGGACCGGGGGCTCCTCCATGGGCAAGCACACCCTCCATCAGGGCTCGGGGTACAGGCCAAGGGCTCTTCTGAGCCTGCGGCCGCCTAGCCACTTCCCTCCCAGGCAGCCAACGCCCCTCGGCTTCCAGCAGGTTCAGGGTGGGCACCGCCCAGAGTCCCCCATCCCTGCTGGGTGGCCCCTTGACCCTGGATCCCAATTTCTCCCCACAGCCCCCAGTACAGCCACAGCTGGCCCGACAAATGGGCAGGTGCCCAGAGGGGTGTCTCCCCCGGGCAGAGCTGCAACAGACAGATGGGACAGGCAGCGGATAGAAAGGTAGGGTGAGGACGTACCTGCTGCAGGCCAGGGGCCTGGGCCAGGGGCTGTCGCTAGCAGCAGCAGGGCCCAGGGCAGGAGGAGCAGCTCCATGGTGCGGCCTGCGTCTGCAGCTGGCTGCGCAGCGGCTGGGAGACTGGGAGGCTGCCGTTGCTTACTCCCGGAGCCTGGCCCCGCCCTTCCCGAGCTCAGCACCAAGGCCCCGCCCCACCCCGCCCCCCCTCTTGTTGGGTCCCCTCTCAAAGTCCACAGGTGCCAATGTGGGCCAGCAGGGCACCTGTTAACACATTCCTAGCCAGCCAGCCTAGAACATGGGGGAGGGGGCCTGAGCTTCCAGCTGCCGGACTTTTGGCACTAGAGGAACCGGATGTCCAGAGGCTACGGCTCTGAACAATGGATCCCAACACTGGCCCAGAGCTGGGTGGTCAGGGCGGGGCTCCTGCAAGGGACTGAGCTTCAAGGGTGGGTGAGGCTGCGCTTGCAGTCTCAGGATTCCAGTCTCTGGGATCTTCTGCCAAAGATGCCCCATCTCTAGTACTCAGTTACCCTGTGGGGAGGTGCGTGGGCACTGAATTCAGGAGGGGCCCCTGGGGAGTGAGGGCGGGTGGGCGGGAGCCATCAGGTTGGCATGGCCTTTGCAGAGGGGTGGTGAGGGGTGAGCTCAGGGTGGGGAGCAAAGACCAGAACCCCATGTTCTAGAGAGAGGCCACCCAGCCCCACCCACTCATGCTGCCACTTACGGAGTTTGCATCACCTCTTCTGTGCTCCCCTGCCTTCTCCTGGTGGAGGTGAGGACACCTGGGCCCAGATAAGAAGGGTGGGGCCCAGGTCCCTGGGAAGAGCAGCCCTAGCTCGGGGCACCTCTTGTAGGCATGAGGCAGATTAGTAAGAAGCTAGGAAAATTCCTTGGTGAGTGGAGTGGGGAAACTGAGGCAGAGACACCCCTGGTCATGTGGTTTTGACCCCCTTGACCTTTCCTCCTTGGAGATAACATCCGGGCCTCAGTCCAGCTCCAGGCCCAGGAAAGACCAAAACTGGGTGGGTGAGGCCAGGACCAGCTGCAGCGACTAATGACCCCCTGCCCTGTCACTGACCAGTCAGTAGAGACCCTGACCTTCGAAGATCACACGTGGAAAAGCTAATAAATATTCTATCGAAATTCTCCCTTAAACTCCTGTCCTTTACAAAACCCCAAAGCAAAGGACCCCAGGCAAGCAGGCTGGAATGGGGGAATGCTCTCCAGGGAGCACCCTGTGCCCTCCCCTTCCACCCCCACCCCCCCACATCTCCCTTCCCAGGGTCCCCGAGAGACTTGCAACCAGGGGAACAATGAATGGGCAGCAGCAGCTTGTCCTGGGCTGGCCCCCTGAACCCTCCCCAAGGTCCCCTTTTGTCTGACTTCCCAGGGAGCCAAAGCAGCCCCGCCTCGGCTCTCCTGTTGCTTCTGATAGGGGACTTAGGAGTTGGAAAATTTTAGTTTAAGTAGTAGCTAATAAGCTTAGTAATCAATGCCTGTAAAAGCTTTTGTTCCAGGAACTGAAAGTGTGACCCACCCTGACTCCAGGAGCCCACAAGCAGTTCTACCTTTGCCCCTCAGGAGGACTGCTAGCAATTGAAGATGATATCTGAGCCATTGTGCTCCAGGGTGAGACGACCACTGCCCAAGACACAGCTTAAGACCACGCCCCGAGTGAGAATAAAATTGTTTTTTTAATCCAAGTAATTTTTCCCTGCATTTCAAAACCCCTCACCTCACCTTGTTTTATTATAAAAACCTTGGCCTGGAAAGAAATGGAAGATAGTCTTTTAGGGTATGAACCCGCCACCTTCTCAGACCGCCAGCCATCTGAATAAAGCGCCCACAAAGATTCAGTCGCTGTCATTGCTTAGTGGGTTTGGTAGTGACAGGCAACCTGAACGAACTCGTGTCTTTTCCAGTTTCACTTCTATCCTAAGCCCTTGTTTCATTGTCAAAATTAATTGTCAGCTTCAATAAACATACCCTCAGAACCACCTAAACTCGTGCTGTGAAACCTTTCCTGAACAAAGTCAAGAACCCACACGCTACTGGCTGGCAGAGGCAGGCCCGCCCCGGGCCAGGCCCCTTTCCCAGTACAGGCAGTGGGTGTGGGCACCGAGGCCCTGCCCCAGGGGCGGCCCGGACACCCGGCCTGGGGGCTGCTGCCGGCACTCACGCCAGGCCCAGGGCCCCGGGTGCCTCCTCGGGCACGGGTTAGGGAAGGAACAGGATGGGAATGTTCCTGGGGCAGTCCGAGGTGCTGTGCAGCCAGGAAGGGAAGGCCCTGGGAGCAGCTGGGTTGTTCCCAGGGGGCGGGGCTGCGGACCAGAAGGGAAGGCTGCTCTTTTCCTCTTTCCAGGCTGGGCACTCCGGCTGCGGGCGCTCCAGAAGGAAGGAAGAAGTCGAGAAGCTGAAGTGGGGCATGGGGGCCTCCGCACCCTGGGCCCTGCGGCTGGAGGTGGGGGGTGGTCTGAGTAACTCAGCCCCAGGCTGCCCTGAGAGGGCCCAGACACGGCAGAGCGCAGGGAGGACCCATCCAAGGCGGCTGTGCTTCTGGGTCCCTATGGTGGTTCTGCTGGGCCTGGGCCGGGGGCACGAGGTGTCCAGACCATGAGGGGGGCAGAAGGCGTCAAGGAGGGTCCCCATCTCCATCCCGGACAGAGCCTTTGAGGGGAGGCCCAGGGGCAGAGCCAGCCCGGAACTGTGGGGGCAGTTGGGCCCCAGTGGGGGCTGACTGTGGAGATGGGCTGGTTGGGGCTCCTTAAACCTGTGCCTTCTCAAAACAGATGGGCCTGAAGCCTGGGAGGGCAGGGCCAGCGCGGCAGGCTGGCTTATCGCTCTGCTGTCACCAAGAAGGGGCCCCACTCTGTATCCTGCGCTGAGCCCCACAATTTACGTGGCTGGTCCTGTTAGAGGCCAAGTGTTGTGGGAGGTAAGTGCCCTTCCCTCTGGCCCCGTCGCCCCGCCCTCCAGCTCACCCTTCCAGATACAGACCCTGCCCCTCAGGACCCCCCAGGACCTCCATCACATTCCGATGCAAGCCAGCTCCTCAGCACAGCCTGGACCCTGCCTTCCCCTGCAGCCTCCCAGCCCCACTGCAGAGGGACCAGCCCTCCTCACACCTCCCCTCCGGGGGATATTCCTGACCCTGCCCCAGGTCTGGCTCCAGTCTCTCCCAGAAGGGCCTGCCCTGCTTGGCTCCCGGGCCTGTGCTTACTTCCCCTGACTGAGCACCGTCACCCACTCCCCAGGGTGCCCGAGGCCTGCACCCAGACCTGTGGGGGGACAGCCCAGGAACGCTGGACAGCAATCGGCCAAGGGAGGCCCCCGAGGGGGTGAACGAAGAGGCAAAAAGAACTGCTCCATCTTTATTAAAAAAGAAACCAAAAAAGGGAGTGGGGTGAGCCCGGCCCTAAATGACCCTCCACTGGGGCGCGTCCAGGCTTGGATGGCCTCCTGGGCTGGGCTCGGGCACGTCTGCAGCCAACGTTTCATAGAAAAGGGTGCCGGCCGGTGCGCACCTCGACCCGTGCGTCCGTTTGCACGCGGCTGAGCTTGCTCCTCCGGGCCCCACTCGGTGGGGACGGCCCGACCCCGGCGGGCAGGAGGATGCCACGTGGGCGGGGGGCCGAGCAGCCGGGGGCCTCCGGGGGCCCCTCAGATGTCCATGTAGTCATCCTCCTCGTCCGTGTCGCTCTCCAGCGAGGACTCCTGGCTCGACGTCTCCAGGACCTCCAGGGCTGGCTGGCACAGGCGCTCCTTCCGCACGGTGGCAGCCGACTGGGCGGACAGGATGGCTGACTGCAGACCGGGCAGGGCGCGGGTCAGGGAGGCCCCGCCTGGCCCCAGGCCCCCTTATGCCCCAGCCCCGACCCACGGCCCCTGCCTAGCACCCTCGGTCACCTTCAGTTTCTGCTTGGTCTCCTCCGAGATGCTGCCTTTGGGTGAGAGCAGCGTTGGGGTGGGCGGCGTGACGGTGATCTCGGGGGGGAACTTGGTGGCTGCTGAGGGGATGACCAGCTTTGGCATGTTGGGCAGGAGGCGAGACTTGGCCCGGCTGGGCTCCGCCTTGCCTGGGTGGCCTTCGGGTGGCTGTGCACTCCCACTGCCGGGCACCTTGCAGCTGGCGACTGTGGGGTGGACCACGGACTCTGAGCCTGGCTCAGTCTCCGAGCCTACGTGCCCCTCCCCAGTCTGGGCCTCAGTGGCCCTTCTGGAAGACAGGGGCCCAAGAATACCTCCCCTGCCTACCTCAGACCCTGGGTGCCTTCCCTTGGCCTTCCCACCTGTGCTGGCTGCAGAACCCAGGTCCCCATCTTTCTCTGATGCTCTGACCCCTGGGCTCTGGCTCCAGGCCGTGAGCTGTGGGGGCTGGACAGTAGCTCCGGGAGCCCAGGCCTGGGACAAGGGCGAGGTCCCTGTACCTTCTCCGGGATTTCACAGGTCCTCTGGGAGCTATGTGTGAACTCTCGCTTCCCTGCAATCATCCTAGGACACATCTCAGCAGTGCCCATGTCACAAGGAGGACTCCAGGGTCCCCAGGCTCACTTTCCCCTCATGCTCCAGGGTGGACATGGGGCTTCCTGCGCCTGGAGCCTGGAGGCAGCAGTTCCGGGTGGCAGCTTCTGGGAGCCGCATGAGCCTGGCTGGTCTCCACATTCCTCCCCAGCCCCATGGCTTTAAAAGGAGCAGGGCTCACTCTGAGCTCAGGCCTGGCGCCAGGCCCTACCGCCTAGAGTGGGGTCCGCGAGAGGCTCTGGCCCCACGAAGTCCCCAGGGGCTTGGCTGGGTGGGGCAGTTGCTGGGAATGGGTTCTGACTCGGACACGCACACAGTCTGACCCAGCCCTACCAGCCACCCCTCCCGGCCTGCCTGCCTCCTCCCCCATGTGCCTGCCCCGCCCCTGGCACCATCTGAGCACAACCCCCCCCCACCCCCGCTCCACACGCAGCCTGGGCTCCAGCTCTGCTTGCCCTAGCCGTTCCCCTCTGTGGAGCAGAGGGTGGAATGACGGATCTTGGGGGCTCTTCTCCTACCCTCTCAACACTTCACCCCCACCGGGCTGTTCAGTGGAGGCCTCCCCTGCCAGCCCCTGCCACCCTTTCAGGGGAGGGAGGTGCCTCTGCTGGGAAGCCCACCCTGGCCACTGGCCATGGGGGCCGGTGGGGGGTTGCTCTGAACTGCCTTACCCTGGCTGCAGGTGGGCTCGGTGCCTGCATGGGGGGTGGCCTCTGTGGGCCAGCAGTGTGGCTCTGCTGGGGGGCCCACGGGGGCCGTCTTCACCTGTTCACTGCCCTGAGGCTCCTGGGGCGGGAAGCTGGCGCCCTCTGCCCCTCCTGCTGGCTCTTCTCCCTCTGTGGGGAAACAGGGTGGCTGTGGGTTACATCCTCGTCCAGCTGGAGGACCAGGGCCCCGCCCGCCCACGCCCTAGGACACCCAACAGGGGACCTGCACCCAGGCAGCTGTCCGCCTCTACGGAGCGTCCCAAGGGCCAGCAGAGGTGCCTCTGGAACGACCGCACGGTTGAGGCCAGGCTGGTGCTGGCTGGAAGCCTCTCACCCCCAACCCCGCCAGTGGGCCCTGGCGGGGTTGGCTCCCCACCTGGACTATCGTGTACCTGACCCAGTGCCTCCCCAGGCCCCTGGCCTACAGAAATAAATGGCAATAATAAACGTAGTTTTGCGTTGGGACCCAAAACCAAACCAACTATCTAAGACCAAAGTGGCTGGAGTGGCGTGCTGGCACAGTGCCCTCCCGCCAGGCCATACCTTCCCGGGCATGAGACAGGGACTGGGACACGTGCCAAGGCCTGGATGGGCCCAAGGGAGAAAGACCGCACCGTGGCCACCAGCCAGGCCATTAGTCAGCAGCAGTCTGCTGGCACCCAGGCCTCCCAGGCCCTGCCTCCACCCTGCCCTCCGCCCTTGGCTGCATCCGGGCCTCTCCACGGTCCAGTCCGTAAGCTGCTCTCCTCTTCTCTTTCTAGTTCGGGCCCAGAACCTCCCACCACACTGGCCACCGCCCTCCTCCCCTCCCCTCGCCCACTCTGCCCATCAAGGTCCTTCTGCCAAGAACATTCCCCTCTCTCCATCAGGTGAAGTGCCTCCCCGCCCCGCACACAACGGCGGCAGGGACGAGCACCCTGGACGGCTCCTCCTACTGCCCTCCTGGACCCACGAGTCACTGGGGCAGGCAGGCCCCTGAAGCCCGGCACACACCCAGGAGGCAGGCCCTTCGAGGCAGGTCCTGCCTGCCTCTCCTCACAAAGCTGCTCCCTAAGGGCCTGGCTGGACGGCCTGGGGGCTGCTCAGGTGGGGAGAACGGTGGTGGGGGGAGGCAGGAGTCTACAGGACAGGGTCGTGATGCAGAGGGGCCTGGCGTACCTGGAGCTGGGAGGCTGCCCTCGTGGGGCCAGACATCAGGCTGGTTCCCTCCTGACCCAGGGTCCTGCCCGCCTTTCCCAGGCCCTCCTCTTTGGTGGATGGCCAGGAGGAGGGACACATGGGGCAGGGGTGTCCAGCAGAGACTCCAGCACATGGGGTGGTGCTCCTCAGGCCAAGCAGCCCCCTCCCTCCCCCAAAGCAACTGTGATAACGTCTACAGGGGGCACTCGGGGAAGGGGCCTACCGGGGTGGCGGCCTGCGGGAAGGGCTGTCTGGGGTTCCCAGCGCTCTGGCCTCAGGCTCTCTGCGGGAAGCTGGGGCCCGGGCTGGAATCCTGAGCGTCAGGCCCCTCTCTCTGCTCCCTGGGCAGTCTCGCAACATGCCTGGCCCTGGTTTATAGTCTCCCTGGCTTCTTGGCTGGCGTGAGGCCGGCACTGCAGCCCCTCAGCCTCACTGGGTGGGTGGTTCCCTGCTCCGAGTCCTCACCTAGGCTGGTCCTGCGACCTGCAGTCTCCGCTCTTCCTCCCTGCTCTACTCTTCCCACGCTTGGAGGCCTGAGCACCTCAGTGAGAGGGACGCTCCCTCCCTCGTGAGCCAGGAGCCCTGGCAGCTGGGGAGGCAGAGGGTCCCAGGCCCTGCGCTGCGGTGGGCAGCGGCCGGCGGCACCACGGGAAACCAGCTGTCAGGAGCTTCCTCAGGTGTCCGTAGCCAACCATGAGGTCCCCTGGGGCTGTACCTGCCACATGCGGCCACTGGCCCTGGCATGCACGGCCCGAATGGGTACATGACGTCTTTCCTGGTGACCAGGGAAGCTTGCGAGCACCCCTGCCTGCCTCGGGCTGTGGCAGGGAGGGAGTGACGAGCAGACGCTGCCAGTCGCCTCCCCTCTGGATGGAGGTGGACGGCTTGTGTGAGGGGCACCCCCGTCGGGGGAAGGCCGGCCCACTCTGGGGACAGTGCCCGTCAAGGTATCTCCTGTGGCTGACCTCCCCACGCTCACACCTTGGGAACAGCGTCCTGGAAGAATGTGTCCTTAAGCCTGCGCTCCCAGTGGCTCATGGCCTCCGGTGTTGCCACCCCCGGCTTCAGCTCCAGGCCGGCAGAGCCTCTGGTCTCTGGGCAGCTGCACAGGGCAGGCTCTACCCCCCGCCCCTCTGAACCCACACCCGGTTCTGGACTACCTGCTGGTCACCAGGAGTGGCAGATGAGGCCACAATGCCAGGCCACCCCATCACACCTGTAAAGCAGAAAACCGTGCCAGGTGGCTCCTCCCTGGTGCCTTCCCTGCTCTGGAGACCGTGGGAGGCGGGGCCTGGGGAGACGTGCCTGTCTCAGCCTTGACCTCACGCCAGCGCAGGAAGCTCTGGGAACCACTGGGGACACCCACCCCAAAAGAGCCAGCCAAACGCCATCCACCTGCGGCTGCCCTGAAAGACAAGGAGGCTACTCCGTGAGGCCGGGGTGCGTGTGCAGGTGCAGGGAGGGCTGGTTGGGGGCGGGAGGGCCCAGCTGCGCACCTGGTCCCTCTGGGACCGCCTCTCCTCCCACGCCCATCATCTCGCAAGAGTTCCATCCCAGGAAAAGGCCATTTAATTTAGTTTTAGGAAAGAAAATTTTTAAAAGAGAATCAACTCTCCCGGCTGAAGGCTATATATCAGGAAGCACATGCTCTTCCACAGATCTAACAGTTAGAAGAAAAAATGGTGTCAACTATAGTTTTTGGCCTGTTTGGGGCGTGGGACCAGGTACACAGGGGAGAAGAGGCAGACTGGCCGGCAGCAGGCCCTGCACGCCTTGAGGGACCCTCCTTCCTTGTACCAGGCTGTGTGTGGCCAATACCAGTGATGTTCCAGCATTTCTGAGGTTCCATTACAAAGGACACCAACGCTTTCTTTGAGCGCTCTGTCTCTGTCTGTCTGTCTCCCTCAGATCCCAGGCCCTGGAGGAAGCCAGTGGCCATGGCTCAGGGCTACTCGAGCCTCTGGAGCAGCCCACGGTGGAGGACCTGAGGCCTGCCCACGACCTGAGTGAACCCAGATGAGCAGCGGAAGCTCAACGCTCCCGCATTCCTGATCCTTGGAGACTATGAGCAAGATCTCAGGAGTAAGAGTCAGGTGGAGGACAAGACCGCCTGAGGGGCAGACACATGGAGGGATGGGGCAGGGTCCCCGTGGGAACGAGGGACTTCCCTATGCAGTGGACTCTTACTGCCAACCAACCTTTGAAACCACCACCGCCACCAAACCCCGTGCCATGGCCTCACCCACTGCCTGCCGAGCCCCGTCCTGAGTCTGGAGTGCTAGTGCCGGCGCCTCTGTCTGTGTGCAGCACGCAACCGAGATCCAATGGGCCAGCTGAGGCCACTTGGCGGTGGGGCCCCCACGTACAGCTCTCCAGCTCCCCTCTACCCTGTGGCCTTCAGAGGCCCCTCTCAGAACAGATGGCTGCAGGAGCGGACCCCAGGGGAGCGACCCTTTGTCTCAGCAGGCTGTGGCCAGCACAACTGTAGCTGACTGGGCAGAGTGCTTCCACCGCCGCACTCTTCAAAGCAAACTAGGCGGGGGCGTGACGGGGCATCAGGTGAAAACATCGGTGCCTGAGCTGGAGACGTGGGAAGGAGCTACGAGAGGAAGGCCTGCCACCCTCGGCCTCCACTTAGGCAGAGCGACCCAGGGGCAGGGCTCCGCTCCTGGGTGGTGGCGGCCGGAGCTTTGAGGTCTGACACCTGTCAGGCACTCTTGCCAGGGCGGCTGTCCCATCCTTCAGGAAATGACGCAGCCAAGCATGCAGGGTTGAAAGCAGCAGTCCCAGGTGCGGCCCTTGCATGGGATCACAACTGGGAGGACCGGCAGGCCGTCAGGGAGGCCCTGGGTGCACAGGCATGCGGGTGCCAGCCTCTGGGCCAGCGCAGGGCCGTGGCCTGTGTGCAGGCTGGGTCTGTGCAGCAGGAGGGGGGCTCTGAAGTGGAGGGTCCGGACAGCGCCTCACCCACTGGCCTGTGAGGCTTTGCCCCCTCCTCAAAAAGCTTCAGGCTGCTCTGCCCCTCCCAGCTCTGCTGGCTACCCCAGCTGCAGCTGCCATTCCCAGGGGCACCTGGGTCAGTAGAAGGCACGAGGGCTCCCCTTCTCCTGCTAACGGAGCCACTGCGCCCTGCCCTTTTTGTCTGCCCCTGCCCCCCACAAAACAGGCCTGTGAGGTCACGTGTGCTCAGGGTCAGAACCTGCACCCCTCCTGAGTGTCCTTCTGACTGTTTGATCTCTGTGTTTATCCAAAGGCTTCATGGGAGTAGAAAACACAGTCTAGGCAAACCAGTGACCCGGTGCTCCTTCCCTCCCTCCTCCAACAGACAGGGGGACTGAGACGCCGAGAGTCAGGTTAGCAGTGGGGGTGCAGGGCGTGCCCACCAGGGTGCAGGACTGATGAGCAGACCAGGAGGGCCTGCCCGCCCCCGGCCTCCCCCCCCCCCCATAGCTCAGGGATCCCCATGCTGACAGTTGCCCTGCTTCCCCTGACCCCTCCATACGCTTTGGGCAAGAAGCAGGACTCACCTGGGCCCAGAGAGACCATGCTGGTGGTAGCCTCAGGCCTGTGCGGCTGTGGGGGCCGGGGGTCCTTGGATGGGTCTGGGGTGGAGGCTGACACGGAGGGAGGGCAGCTGATGAGAGCTGTGGCGGCAGCCAGCGCAGGGCGGGGCTTGGTGTGGCTGTCACTGGGCCGTTGGAGAGTGTCTGCTGACACGGGGTCAGGGGCTGTGGGGGTCACGACCACAGGGAAAAAGTTCTCTCGACTATCCTTGGGGTGCTTTGGGGTGGTGGGTGCATCCCCTGCAGCCTGTGAGGACAAAAGGGAGGTGAGGAAGGCAGGCTGGGTGGCCCTGAGCCCACACTGTTCCCCAGGACCCCGGCCTGCGCCCGCCACGACCCACATCACCCTTACTTGCAGGGCCATGCCCTGGGCCCCACTGGCAGTGAGGCTCACAGGAAACCCTTTGGATGCTGCTGGGGACCCAGATCCCTCTCTGGGAGGATGTCCAGGCCAGGGTCGGGGGACTCAGGAGAGACGCCGCAGGCTGGACAGGACCTACAGCAGGCATCACCCTCCCACTTCCGGCGCAGGCCTGGGGGGTGCACGTTGGCCATGACTTGGGGCACGGGGCTGCAGTGTCCAGTGTGGGGACTGTGGTGACAAAGGTCAGTCCTAGAGGGCAGCTTCCCAAAGGTCACTGCCGGGAGGGCTGAGAGGGAGCTGGAGTGACACAGCAAGAGTCAGCTCCCTGGGCTCAGAACTGCAGGTCCAAAGCCGTGGCACCCAGTGCTGCCCCCAGCCCGGCCAAGCAGGCCCCCTGCCTGCAGCCTGGCCTTGGCGGCCCCCGCAGCTCCCCGCTAGCTTTCTGCTCCCCTGGGGCCTCCCCGTCTTCATCCACACAGTTTCTTCCCTCTGCCTCCAAGCACTTCTACTCTGCACTGAAAGCCCAGCCTGCCAGGAGGGTGTGACAGCGCGGCTCCTGAAGGATGAGGACTGGCTGCAGGGCAGAGCACACAGCGGGGCTGGGTGCCAGCACACGAGCAGAACCCAGCCCTCGGGCAGGCTAGTGCCCCTGAGGACCCTGCCTCTTCTGACACTGGTTCTGCTTGCGATGTCCCTCCCCCAGTTGCACGCGGAAGTGTCGCCCTGAGACCCTGCAGTGCGGTGCAAGTCCAGGATGAACCTGTGCCTCCGGCGGGAGGGTGAGTAGGCAGACCAGGGGGACGGTGAGCGCTGTGTCCCTGTCCTTGGGGAGTGGGCCTCAGCCGAAGTGATAGCAATGAGTGCATTCTAGGCGTGCGCCAGGCTGCCATGGCCACCTCCTCCCCTGTGCTAGACAGAGTGGGCTCAGGACAGCTGTGACTGTCCCCCTTGCCTTCTCTGAGGTCCCTTCCGGGGCTCCTCTGACAGGCCAGGCCCAGCTGCGTGCTGCCCTTTGGGCCTCAGTCACCTCATCGGAGAGGTGGGACGCCGCTGGCTACCCCGGCAGTAACGGAGCGGTGCGGACCACTGGCAGGCAGGGCATGTCTGCCTGGGGAGTTGGGCCCGATGCCTGTCCTCTGAGAGGAAGCCCCCAGGCTGCAGCTGGTGCCCGCCGTCCTGTCCCAGGACGCCCTCACGACACCCCTCTCCAGGGCAAACGCTAAGGGACAGCCCTGCACGGGCGGCAAGGCCCATTGACTTGTGGGGCAGGGCCCCTGGGGACACCAGCTGTACCTATTCAAATGGCAAGTACCCACACTCTGATCCAGTAACCCCGGCTCAGGGATCATTTGTACAGAAACACCCATGCGTGGTGCAGAAAGATGCCCTTCGGCAACGGTGAAGGAAGGAGCTGTGGTGCCCCTTGCTCTGCCGGCCAGACCTGCCCACAGGGCCTTCTCCTGAGCCCCCCTCTCCAAGGGGGCGCCTCGCCTTCAGCCCCCGCCCAAACACCCCTCAAAACCAGCCCAGGTCTCTGAGCCCCAGATCCAGCTGGTCCCATCCCAGTGGGTCTGGCATCTCTCCTTCCTGGACACCACTGGGTTCTGCCCCAATTCTCCCTGTGCCGGCAGCCTGGCCTCGGGGCCCCGCCCTGCCTATGCCCGCTGCTGGCTCCATTTCAGCGGCCTCAGGGACACCTGCACCCGGGGCTCCAGCGTGGACCGTCCCTCTGGGCGTAGGCCCCCAATCTTTCCGCCTACTCACTTTCTCCCTCAGGAGAGTCTCAGACTCAACGCAAATCCAGTCTTGGCTTCGGCTGCAGCCTCCCAGGAGATCCAACTGCCAGAGCCCAGGAAGGCCTCGCCCCTCCTCCCCGTCACCAAGTCTGGCAGCCCTGGGTCTGCCTAGGCCCCACCCCCCGAATGATGCTGCCCACCCAGGCCAGTGGTCAGGCGCTCCCCATGGACCCGAGGCTCGGCTTCCTCCTGCCCACCTCCCCTCAGCTGTGCTGACTGCAGGCACAGTCCCAGCACGAGCCACACGTGCCTCTTGGCCTGCGGCCAGGCGTGCTGGCGCAGGGTGGGCCCCGTGCGATGGGGCCGGCATACACTGAGTCACACTCACCTGTCTCTGGGCAGCGGCCCCGAGATGCACCTGACAGAACTTCACAGCTTGCTCCAGCGCGGCCTCCTCGTCCACCTGAGCAAGGAAACGCCCCGTCAGAAGGCCCGGCCCCAGCTCCTGTGGAGGCTCCTCATGCTGCTGACTCCCAGGCCTCAGCCCCGCCGGGAGGCCTGGGCAGGTACACGGCCATCTCCCAGGCCCATCCCCCAGGACCCAAGCTCTGGCCAAGCTGGCCATGCCTTCTGTGAGTTCACTTCTGTGACTGTGTGGCTTCGCCCTCAGGAGCTGGCGTCGACAGGATGCACGGCCCTTTGGAGTCCCACATCTGAATGATGGGTAGGTCTGATCTGACTCCGAGCCCCGGAGCCGAGGCACAGGGGGTGGGAGCAAGGCTAGGGAGCCCCCTTGGAGAAGCGGGCAGGGTGTGAGGGAGACAGCCTGGCGTGTCGGGGCGGGCAGGGTGGGCAATGAGGGGAAAGGGCCCCCCTCGGCAGGGGACACAGGGTGTGCTCTCCCCCTAATTATCAGCGACAGAAACAGGCCGGAGTCAGTGCTGGATGCGGGTGAGAGGTGACGAACAGGCACGCTCCGAAGGGGCGCTGCCATCGACACGGTGCGAGAAGAACCTGCGTGTGAGGGCGGCGCCCTGCTACTCCAGTCACTGAAGTTCTGGGGGTTCATCTTGTGGAAATCATTTTGAATAGGGAAAAGGCTATGTGTCTAATGCATTTTTTATTTTTAAAAGAGAAAAAGCCAGGCAAAATCAGAGGGGTGACAGAGGCTCCTCGCAGACTCAGGGCCGGCCACAAGGCAGCGGTCCCCAGGGCCCCGTCACTGCAGGGGCCCGGGGTCCTGTCTCCCTGTCCTGGAGTGGATGAGACTTCTGCCAAGCGCATTCATTTCCTTTGAAATTCAACAGACCTTTTTAATCTTGGGTTTTTTGGGTATATTTACCTGGCGTTATTGATGCCCGGTGACAAAACTGTAACACATTCAAAGCGTACAATCGATGCCCTGAGTGCAGTTTTTCTGACCCCAGCCCAGTGCGTGTACGCCTCAGGAAACCTCTAGTGCAGGAGAGTGAACAGCGGGGGGTGGGAGCGACACCTCACGCCCGCCCCACAGGGCGGGCCCCGAAACACCTGGATAGACTGGGCACAGCCCTCCAGGAGAACAGACCCCAGACCCGCCCCGGCCACCCACCTGCTTGATGAGCATGTAGGTCTCGGACATGATCCTCTCGATGCGGCCCAGGTCATAGGCCACGCCCTTCTGGCCCTGCTGCCACACTCGGTAGGCATCCAGCAGGAGCGTCTTGCCTGACTCTGTGTCCTCCAGGAGTTTCCTCTTGCGGCTGGGCCGTGCGGGTGGCTCCTCAGGATGGCCGCCTGCCCTCGCGGCGGTGGTGGCGGTGGCGGTGGTGGCGGTGGCGGTGGTGGGGGCAGTGGTGGGGGCTGGCTGGGCCGGAGTGAGCGGGCAGGGCTGCTGCCGGGCGCTGATGCTCAGCTCCTCCAGGGACAGCTCGGCGGGCCGGCTCTCGGGGGCCCGAGGGGAGCGGGCTGGTGGCAGGGGCAGTGTCCGCTCTGAGTCCGAACGGCGAGTGGCAGCCTCGCCCGTGTCCATGGGCTCGGAGGGGCCCACGCGGGGGCTCTCCTTGTCCTTCCGCTCCCCGCCCTGGTCTGCACTGTCTCCTGCCTCCACGGCCACAGACCGGTGGTTGAGGGGACACACTTTGCTTGCTGGCTCGGCACCCGGCCCTGAGCCATCAGCCAGGGGGGGCTTCTTGGGGTGGGGGAGCCCTTCTTGGCCATCTTCAGGACTGGCCTTGTGGGTGACATCAGAGGTCATCCTGGCTGCAGGGAGGCCACAGGCCTTGGGCCCTGGGTGTTCTGACCCCTACAAAGAAACCAAAGATAAAAGACTCTGTCTTCGATGTCCCCACAATAAAGTGCCCTGGGCACCAGGTGTGTCCACCCAAGGCCACTCTGGCTCTGTCCTCTGCTGTGGGTCAGGCCTGGCCCCAGAGACCTGCCTGAGGAAGGCCTCTCTGCTCTGGGCCTCCAGCCTTGAGAGGGGCCAAGAGGCCTTTGGAGGTGGCACTGCAGCAGGAGAACAGACCTGGCTATGCCCGTCAGCCTTCCCCAGTGGGAGCTTCAGGGCAGCCCTGGGAGTCCGACGGGGAGGGTCCTGCCTGGCTCACTGCAGGGCCCAGTCCTCCTGTTCTGGGCTCCCATGTGCCCTCAGCACACAGAGGCCGGGGTGAGGGTGTCAGGAGGTGCTGCCCTGGGCCTAGGTACCACAGCCTGGCCCATAGTAGAGTGGGGCGGGGCAGGCGACGCTGCCGGCAGACTGCTCTGGCTCAGGTCCCAACACCCCCACCTGCTTGGCCAGTGACCTAACTTCCTGGGCCTGCAGGTGCTCAGCTGTGAAACGGGGTGAGGACTGCACATTGCCTCGAAGGGTGAGAAGGGACCCATGCACCAGGGCACTCTCAGAGGCCTCGCTCAGGCTGTAGGAAGCTGGCCGGGCAAGGGCAGCCGTGGGTGGCAGCAGCCTGGGGAACGCCACTATTATTCTCACTGACTGCAAGCCCAAGTCTGCCTAGCATGTGGGCACGTCACCAAGTGCCTGTGCCTTCTTTCCTGTGCTTGACCTTCCCTATCTGGGGAGACAGGAGAGTGATGCTTCACAGGTGAAGACACAGGAACCTGCCTAAGGGCACTAGCGTGTGAATGGCGGGCAGGGCCCCCACCTGGAAGAGGGGAGGGGCTGCCAGGATCATACCTCTGCGAGCTCACTCAGCGTGTCCTCCAGCACCTTCACAGTGAGGATGAAGGCCCGCTGCGCCAGGACCTGGCGGTCAGCATCTCGCAGATACTTCCTACAGGCACACGGAGGTGGCCAGAGAGGTGGCAGAGTGTCAGAGCCACACGGCACTGCTGAATGGTGGTCTGAGCCCCTCCCCACACTAGTTATACCTGCTAGTCCCTCAGGGTCTCCCTTGTCCACCTGCCCAGGGTTTGCTCCCCAGAAGCCTGCCCTGGGGGCAGGGTAGGCAGGGCCAGGCTCAGTGAGAGCTGGGGCCTCGGGCTTCTCGCCTACAAGCCTGTCTCCAGTGTGCCTCAGGCCCCAGCAGAAAGCCCCTTTCCAGCTCTGGGCACAGGGCAGGTGAATGAGGTCGCAGGGAGGGGAGGCCCAGCTGGCAGTGCAAGGACTCATGGCCAAGCCAGATGTGTCTGTGCTGTGTCTCCCCTGGTACTCCCCACACCCTCTGCAAGTGGCAGCCGTAGCAGATGCCTGTTCGTTCTGTCCCACCCTTTCTGACAAAGGGATGCCTGGTTACCTCAGAAACCCAGGCCCTCTGCTGCCTGGCACGTTGTTACTGGCCTTCACCTGGGGTGCCCCAGCTACCACCTGAACGCCTGTGCCCGTGACTGGACAGCATCCTGAGCGCCCCAAGTTGGGGGAAGCAGAAGGAAAGGAAAGACTGGCTCGTTCAGAGTCTCGTTCAGATGGGGAAGTCAAATGCCGTGGGAGAGCCTGTGTCCGCCCCAGGTGTCTAAGGCAAGGGTACTGCTGCCTGGGGTCTAGACTCTGAACAGAGAAGCCTGGACCCGTGTAAAGACAGCCTGGGCGGATGGGGCCAAGGGGCTCCAGCTGGCGTGTGCTGCACTCACTTGCCCTGGTCCGGGGTCCGCTGCAGCATGGAGGACACCTTCAGCAGGGTGCTGTGGTCCCGGAGCTGGGCCAGCACCTTGAGCAACAGCACAATGGAGCGGTTCATGTGCCAGGCAAAGCTGCCCGGCCGGTCGATCTCGTCCACGGGGATCCGCCAGATGCCCTGTGGGATGGAGGGGAGGGTTTCTGAGAAGGTTGGCTGCAGCTGGAACTGCTGTGGTGCCAGAGGGGGCTCTGCCCAGCCAAGGGCTCCTCTTACCCCTCTCGCTGTCCCAAGGGGGATGGAAGTGTGGCCACCCCTCCAAAGGTGCATGAAAGGATGCACGTGCTGCCATGTACCCACTCTCTTTTGAATGACCGCACGGCATACATTCGTGTGATCTGCCCCTCCGGGAAGCACGCCAGCCGCAGCTGATCAGATGCAACCACCCGGGGAGGCTCACTGCCTACTCATCCACACAGGTGCGGAGTCATCAATGAGCTCGATTCTGGGGGATAAACTGAGGGTCAAAAGTTGGCCACCATGAACTTCTGGCACATGTTGCTGGCCAGACAGTTTCAGGCATGGGGCCCTATCCCCCGTATGGACTCCCTCCAGCAGTGTCCAGAGAGTCAAGGTTTGGGCAGAAAATGACCTGTGGCCCCTAGGACACCTGGTTCCCACCAACTTGCCTTGGTCCACAGTTCGCTTTGGCCAGGACCCCGTCTACCACTTCTTGCCCATGCAACCCCCTGTCAGAAAGCTAAGCCGGGGCAGGGGTGGCTCTGGAGAGCCCCGCCCTTCCCCGTGGCAAGCCTAGCCCACTGCTGCACGGGGCACGCGGCCCACTGCCAGCCCCGAAGTCTGGTTCTCTGTAATGTCCCCACACCCAGCATGGCCTCTGGCACCCGCTTGGGTCCAGACAAGGTGTGCTGAAGGAAAGGGTGACCCAGGAAGGGGGTGATGGTGGAAAGCAGCTCATGTCTTCTGAGCGGCCAAAGGCTCCAGTGCTTGGACGTCAGGAGTCAGGCTTCTGAAGCAGGACCCTGGGGCCTGGAAGGAGCTGGCAGGCTCCCTGACAGGTCCCAGGAGTCAACACCCTAGAGAGAGATCCCTGCCCAGAGTGAAGCAGGGCTGTGAGCGACACCGCCCGCTCTGCGTGGGGCCCACGGCGAGGTTTCCTGGTGGCACCCCTCCCAGGCCCCCTTCCCTGAATGCCCAATGACTGTTCGCAGTGCCCACCCTCGCCAGCAGTGCAGGGAGGGACGCCGGGGCACCTCTCGACCTGGGCTAGTGAAGAAAGGGAGGGTCTGAACCCCCACGCTGTGAGTCTCTGCAGATTCCACAGTGGGTCACCGGCTCACACTGAACACGTAGGGTGTACCCAGGCAGGCTGGGGTGGGGGCAGCGTGCTGTGTGGATGGGGCAGCCGCCCTCCATCCCTGGCAGTGCCAAAGAAGGTACCGGCTGCCTCCCAAACTCCATCTGGACAAAGCCAGGGAGTAGAGGCCACCCTCGCCCAGGGCATTAACGCTGACGCTGTATCTTCCCACCCAGCAGACATGGCTTCTGCACAGCTCAGGAAAAAGCGCCAGCTGAGAGAATGACAGAGCCGTGAACAGCTGTCCCCACCAGCGTGGCCCTGGCATCCCACCCTCCAACGTGACAGCAGCGGCCAGGAAGGCACCAGCAGTAAGGGCCCTGCCCTGCCAGGGCACGACAGGCACCACTGCATTCTTCACTGCAGCTTCACACAGTGACATCAGCGAGGGCAGAGCTCAAAGTCTCTCAGGGTCACACAGCACAAGAGGCAGCCCCAGGTCGGCCCCCTCACCACCCGAGGACAGCTAAGGAGAACGAGCCCAGAGGGAAGCCTCCAACGCCGGCCGCTTGGCTCCTCTCTGCACCTAACAGGAAGGGCAGAGGAGCTGGAGGCACCGCCCAGCCTCGTGCCGGGACACCACGGGCGTGTGCAGGGGCTGGCCCAGTGCCACAGCCCGGTGCTCCGGATCTCGCTCTCCCTCGGGCCCAGGGGGCGCTCTCAACCACGAGATTCAGGTGACGGTGGAATTCACTGAACACCGACTCCCCCAACACCTCCCCACAGAGCCTCTCAGGACTCAAAGGCCAGGTCTCGGTCATTCTAGTATGCTTTGATCCGGGGTCAGGAGGTCTGTCCCAGCCGCCCTTAGGAGCAGCTGGGGTGCAAGGGCCCTGCCCTTCCTGCGGGAGCTACCAGGAAGAATGAATGAAGGCTCACATCTGCCTCCCCTGACTGTGTTTGGGGGTGGCTGTGTGAGGAGAGGGGTGTAGACATCTCTGGGCCCACCCCTGGGAAGTGGCCCTGTTCCTCCTCCATCACCCCTGCTGGCCACACCACTGGAGCCAGGGCACAGGCAGGGGGAGGGGAGGGAGGGAGGCTCAAGACAGTCCCTGAGGACTTGGGGTCAGCCTGGTTGAGAGGTAGGCAGAGGCAGGGGTCATGGGGGCCTCAGACATGGTGCCAATGCCTTGGGGGGCTCCAGGTACTTGGGGTGCCAGGGCCCAACGTCTGTTCTCCACACCTGCAAGGTCTGCACATCTGGGGAGCTCACCACCTCCGGAAGGGACCAGTTTCATCTTTGGTCAGTTGCTAGAAAAGCCTCCTTTTTCATAATGTCCTGGAACCCAAGGTTCAGCACCATGCCCCCACCCTTCCCTGGCACCCAAGCCTGCACCCTGGACCCTTAACACCCCTGCTATATAGCCCAGGTATCACCATGCCTCTTCCTTCTAGTCTTGCCCCCACACCCATCTACCCAGCCTGGGCCACGGCAAGCTTGGAAAAGGATAATATGGCTGTACCCCTCCCTGCTTATGGTCTCGACAGATGGCTCCTTCCCCTACCTCAGCACAAGTCTGGGCCGTGTTGGCTTTCACACCTCTCTTGCTTCAACTTGGGACACTTACCACCCCCTCACACAGCTGTGAATTTCATGCTTCTTGCCTTTTCAGGTGTCTTCTACCTCTTCCGCCCAGCCAGCTCTCCTGTGTCCCTCCCAGGCCCAGCTGCAACATCACCTCCTCTCCGAAGCCCTCCTGGCTTGCTGCCCTTCCAAGGCCTGCCAGGACCACTTGAAACCAGCCCCTCAGATGGTCAGTGGGTGGGTCTATGGCTGGGAATGTGTCCTACCTAGGAGATCTTCTCCAGCTCTGGGTTGCTAGGGCCCTGAACCAAACCCGGCAGCTTAAAAAAGGCTTGGGGAAGGGTAGCTCCCCCATTCCCCTGCAGGTTCCTCATCCTGGGATGGAAGGTAGGTGGGAAGCAACCCTGCTCACAGCAAAAGGAATGTTCTACAGAGCTCTGGGTGCATACGGCCCCACACCGGGGGTGAGGGAGCAGGTGAGGGCACGCCTCCTTACAGAAAAGGCGGTAAGGCAAGTTGCCAACACGAGGGCAGTGAGCAGAACACTTGCCAGGGCTGGCAGAACCTCGGCCACGCAGGGGCGGTGTGAACCAGGCTCCTGGTCAGGTGAGGGCCAGCTCTCTTCTCTCCCCTGAAAAGGGGGGCCGAGAAGGCACTGCTGGAGCTAACACACATTTGGCCCGCTGCAGGGTTGGCCAGGTGGGCACCGTGGCCTTAGCAGATGGCGGGGGGGGGGGGGGGGGGGGCATGGGCAGGGCCCTTATAGAGAAGGATCCCAAACACCTGCTCTCACTCCCAAGCTCTGCAATGGAAGACCCGGCATTTACCTGTTTGGTTTGGTTTTTTCCCTAGGTGGGGGTGGTAGGTGGAGGTGCACCAAAATGAGCCAATCAGCACGCTAAAAATGCTCCCTGGGGGGCCGGGGGGCAGCCTGCTGCCATGGGCTAACCTGGGGCTGTGCAGGAGGGCATCCTGACACTGCTGGCCTCCCCAGGAATCGGGCGGGGGCCGGGGCTGCCATCTGGTCACCAAAGCGAGGCAATGCCTCATTCACAACGACTTCCTGGAGGCGCGCCGAGGCAGGTCTGCCTGCCATCCAGTCCCCACCACACCGCAGCTCGCCCTCGCGCCCGCCCCTCTTCCTGCACCTCCTTCCCAGACCCGAGGATGCTGCCCACTGAGGAATCTGGTGGCATCAGAGTTACACAGTCACACACATCTCCAAGCGCATGTGGCTGGCCAAACCTGCTCACTGTGTAGGTGGGAACCTGAGTCCTAGGGAGGGACGGCTCGCCCTCAGTCACACTGCTGGACCCCAGCTGAGCCCAGACTGCGTGTGGGTTCCCTCCTCATGTCTGGGGCGGGCGGGCCTGAATAAGCAGCCTCTCCACAGGCCAGGGCCATATGCAGTCATCACCAGAGGCAGGCACAGGGTCCCTGTGCCCAGGAGCCAGGCTCCTGAGGGGCTTTCAGCTAGCCCCCAAAGAGGGCCAGGGCCAGGACTCGCCCTGTGGGGCCAGGTCTAGTTTACATTACATGTTTCAGGGCATGGTCTGGACCCCTTCCCAGAAGGGCTCCCTATCGATCCATTTCCTCTCGTGCACGCAGGCATACCATAAACCAGCGACCTCCAAAAGGATGGAGGACAGAACATGTATCGGGCAATGTGTCCATGGAAAATCAGAAAAGAACCACAGACAACATAAGCCCCAAGGAAGTTCCTGCAGCCTCCAAGAGGCTGGCCTCCAGGGACAGCCGGCCTGAGGGCGTGGAGCCGCCAGGCAGTCACGAGCTGGCAGGGTGGCAAGCAAGCAGGCGGTGCTGGGCTTCTGTGTTTACAGCCAGAGCTCAGACGCTGGCAGCCCCGGAATGGCTGGGATGTGTCCCACTCCTCAACCCTGCACCCCCGCCCCCCCATGCTATCCCCTCGGGAAAAGACCGCCTTCCCATTCTGTGTCTGTGGATGGCTAGGAAGCCCCGGAGGGAACCAGGGGCTCCCAGGGATGGGGAGGCATGACAAGATAGGGGGCAGCCACACATGGGAGCCAGAGGACCCCAGAAGGAGGGCCTGGGATGGGGATCACCCTAAAGGGAAGGTAGTACTGGTGCCAGGCGGGCCTGGGGGCTATGACTCAGGCCCTCCCCAGTTCTTCCCCAGCACCCTTGCCTGGCTGCCTCCTCCAAGACCCTCTCCCAGCGCCGCAGGCACACAATTGGATTCCTGGCTGGGAAGATGCTCACTTGGAGAGCGGTGGGCCATTGGGGACAAACAGCAGCGGCCCCAAGGCACGTAGAGGTGCTCAGAGCTCTGCTGTGTGCCAAATGTCTCGATGGGAGCGTCTCTGCCGACCCCCCTACCCGTCAGAAAGGTTCTAGGCTTCGGGCTGGCAGATGAGGTCACCAAGACAGACTCTAACCGCTGAATAATTCATGGAGCCCCAGGCTCTGATACAAGTTACCCAGCCCTCCCTGCGGCCTTGAGTCTCGGGCGTCATCCTCCCACTGCTCTTGAGGAAACAGCTTCAGAAGCTGAGCCCCACAGTGGGGTCCGGGCCATAGGGCCTGGCCTCCAGTTGCCACAATGTTAGCAGGTGGCACCCCAGGGAGGAAAGGACAGCAGATGTCCTGGCACAGAGCACTGTTCCTGGAGGGTAGGCCCAGGCCACACTCAGGCCCACAGCCCATGCCGTCTCCAGAGCACTGTGGTGCCCCCTCCCAGCGGGGCAGAGGCTCCCTCTCCCCCACCTCCTGATCAGCTGGCCAGTCCACACCTCCCTGACTGCCTCAGTGTGGGCTGGAGACCCTGCCCATCCACACTGCTGGACCCCCCGCGCCCTGCACACTGGTGGGGCTGCGGGCACAGCCTCTTCACCGGGCGCAGGGCCAACTTGAAGCTTGGCAGACTGAGGCCACAGACCCAGGCACAGTTGAGGGTCTCACAGTAGCCCCACCGCGCTCTGCTGGGCGGGCCTCAGACCAGTCCTGACAGCACATCCCAAGGCTGTCCTGGGACCCCCAGCCCCACCTTTCAGTCACAGCTGCCCCTCCACTCCGAGGGTACAGGCAGAGGTCCGACCACCCCCCCCCCCAGGCTGCAGGGAAACACAGGCTCAAGGCACAGCCCAGTCAGGCTCTGCTCTGTCGGGGCCACACTCAGACCCAGGGCAGGAGCCTACCAAAGAGGGGCAACACTCAGATGGGGGCTGGGAGAGGGCACAGACTCCTCCCACGCCCACCCCACACTGTCTGCACGTGTGCACTCGACCCGCCTCTCATTCTCCAGAGGGGAAAACGAGTCCAGATGACCTGCTTAAGGCTGTCCAGTGACCCTGGGGTGGGACAGGACACAGAGGCCGGGTCGCCCTCCTTGGGTCTGCCCTGCACCCTCTCTGAATGCTATTAAAGGAAGAGGAGGTCAACAATGTGACCTGCGATGTACAGATGTAGAAACGAAGACACGGAAAACTGGACAGTGACACCAAATCACTTCAGTGGGGAGCCATAGCCTTTGGAGACCTGAGGATGCCCCCTTGCAGGAGCAAGCTGGGGCTGGAATGCCGGCCCCAGAGCAACAGGAAGCGGTCGGCCTCTGCCAGCAACTGAGTGCTTCAAGGCTTCAGAATCAAGTCCCTTGGGCCCCTGTTGTGGGAATGGCCGCCAGCCTCGGCCTCCGGGACCCCACTGGGCTTCTCCTGCTGTCCCCTGCTGCCACCCATGGACTCCAGTGTGGCTCCTTTCCCACTCTGCAGTACCCAGGGCCATGCCCAGCTGGAGCAGCACCTGAGGCTCAGGCAGGAGGATGTGACCACCCCTGGGAGCAGCCAGTAAGGCCCTGAAGGAGTCAAGCCTGGGAGCCTCATGGAGGAACTGGCAGGGAAAGGCAGCGAGGCGCCCACAGCACTCTGGAGAGAGCCAAGGCCCCTGGCTTGACCACCGGGCAGCATGTGGGCAGCTGGTGGTCTGCCACACACTGTGGACCCTCCCCACCCAAAGAGGCCTGTGTCTCCTTGGGGACTTCTGCCCACAGGCTGGTTCCACGGATGACCTAGCTCTTGAGGTCAGCAGCCAATCCCCAGGGCCTGAACCCCAGCGTGCCCTACCACAGTCCCTGGACTCCGAGCTGCCTGGGGATAGGCAGATGGGCAGGAGGGGCTACACCTCCAGCCCCCCAAACGAAGCCTGGCCTCCTGGTGTGCTCACAACCTGAGACAAGATGAAGTCTCAGGGAGCTCCTGCAGCCCCGCCGGGGGAGAGGAAAACCCGCTTCCATGAGTCAGGCCAGGCAGAGAGGAAGGCAGGCCCAACGGGCCTCCCTCCAGAAAAGGAGTGTTCTAGTTCAGCCATAGCCCTGGCCTCCAAGTCTGCTTGACATTGGTGCAGCTCTAGGCAGCTCTCAGTGAGGCCCCCAGTGTGGCATCTGGGCCACGTCTAAGCAGGCTCTGGGGAGTTTATGCCCAGGTCAGTGCCCTCTGGGTGCTGGAGAGGCCCAACTCAGGAGCGGCCCCCAGACCCTCAGGGCAGGTCAGCCTGGCGTGCCCCTCTCTCTCCAGCCTAGCAACTGCACAGAAAGCCAAGTACACTCCAAGGGCCTAGGGTCATGTGGATGGGTCAGACACCCCCCCCCCATGGGGGTCCCTACTAGTGGGACAGAGAGATACATGTGCAGTTACAAGCAGTAATGGGCCAAGAGAGCAAGGAATTTGAGGAGGGGTAATCGGGGAGCCAGAGAGAAGCCAAGGAGCAGCAGAAGCTGGAAGAAGAGGAGGGGAGCCTCCCGCAAGTGAGGAGGACGTGGGCAGCCCAGGAAGGTCGACCTCATCACCTGGGTGTCCCAACCAGAAGGAACAAAGGAGCATGTAATTCTTACATTCATTTTTAACTCTGCACACACATTTTCTTACATCAAAAAGTCCTCATCATTTAAAAGGCCATGGCGCATCAGCCCAGACGGATCCCCTTACTCATCAAGCCCGCTACGGGTCGGTATCTTCAGGTTTATTATGAAGAATGCTGGCTGAACAGCTGTTCTCCCTCTCCTCAGGATGGATCCCAGAGGAGACCAAGAGGGTGGGCAGCAGCAGGTGCACTCCTGCAGACAGGGCCTGGGCCCTTTGTCTTCTGGGGCCCCCCAGCCGCCTGCCAGGCCCATGTGCCACAGTATGACAGGTGGGCAAAGCTTCCCGGAGCCTCTCAGCTTCAACACCCCTGCTCACAGAGAATACAGTGCTGGGAGCGCCCAAGGGAGAGCCCGTTCCGCCCCAGCAGTGGGGTCCCTGCAGCTCCCCTCCGTGGGATGGTTGCAGCGGTGACTCAGCTCCAAACGGGCGAGGGTGGGAGCCTGCTGGCATCCCATTCCCAGGAGCAGCAGGTGTGGGGCTGTGGCAGCAGGCTGCTGCTAGCTGAGGACCAGCTGTGTGGGGGTGGCTGGCCCTGGAGAGAGTGAGGGAGCCCCTCAGTGGGGAGGGGTGCTGGGGTAGCCTCCCCGCCCCAACCCTGAGAAGCACAAAAACTTTCTGCTGTTTCTAGGACAGCCAAGAATAAGACGAAATCTGGGCTGTAGGCCCTGAGGTTAGGATCAGCCTTGGAGAGAATACCAATGTCCTCCATAGTCTTAGGGAGAAACCTGTAATCCACAAACTCCCAAGAATCTGCCAAACAGCAAGACCAGCTGGAGACGGGTGGAGAGGGTGTGTAGGGCCGCACTTGTGCGCATGAGCCGCTGGGGCCAAGGGTCCTCACAGGACGCCTGCCCAGCTTTCTCCACACAGGATCTCACTCATACCCTGCTGGGAGAGTCTTGTCCCAGGATGCACTGTCAGCAAGGAGGTGAGCCTATAGCAGAACTCAGCCTCCCCTGCTCTTCCCACTCCAGCCTGCTCGCCCCACAGTGAGGCGCCCAGCGCAGAGAGAACAGCAAGGCAGGGCAGCATCTGTCCCACCCTGGCCCAAATGCCTCCGTCTCCAGCAGCAGCCCTGCTTGGGAACCCTCAGGCCTCTGGGGCCAGAACTGAGTTTCCACGTGTCAGCCCCACACCGTATCCCTCCTACAGCACTCAAAGCCACCCACCTGCTCCAGGCCTAAGGTTGGGGGTGCCACCGGGAGCAGGTTAGGTTGAACACCCCTGGGGACAGGAAGTCCTGCAGTTTCCACTGCAAACCCCTCCGGGCTGGCCTCTCCCGCCGCAGGGTTGTACAGAGGCCGCCAGGGGCGCCACTGCCCTCCCTGCACAAGCGGTCCAGGCTGGGCTGCGGAAAGCAAGGGATTCCCCGCGCCATCCACAGGTAACGAGTCCCCAGCACTGGCAGGGGCTGGGGAAGCCTGCAATTTGCCTGCAGTAAGAGCCCGCCCGTTTCCAGCCTCTTCTGCCAAATGAGACGTTCATTGCACACCGGGTTTCCAGAACTGCCGAGTTGTCCCTCCCCCTCCCAGAGAAAAGCTGAGACGACAAACAAACAACTAAGTGCATCGGGGGAGCCTGCCAGATAACTCCTCCGTGGCCCCACCTGGGCATGCCGCACCCCATTCTGTGACCCGGACCCGCGTCCCTCTACCCCCTCCTCACACTCTGTGGTGGGGCAAGGTCCTGGCCCAGCTCAGAGATCCGAGCAGGCTGGGTGCCTGCAAAGCGGTGGCACCATCTTCCCGCCCCCGCGCAGAGCTATTTATAGCTGGGGAAGCACCGCGCGGGGCGCAGCTGCCCACCGATGGGTCCGCTCACCATCCCCGGGAGCGCCCCGCGCAGCTCCTCGTCACACCGCCCGCCTCGAACTTGGTAGGGCCCGAGGCCCGGGGAGCAGCTTTCGCTTTCGCGCAGCACACACCCGGCGCCTGCTTGTGGTCCCGGGCTGAGCTCGCTGCGCGGCTTCTCCCCCGTGGCTCCGCCAGTGCCCGCCGTCCGCCCCCGCGCGACACCACCCGGCCCGCCCTTCCACCCACCTGACGCTGCGCAGGGCGCCAGCCCGGAGCATGGGGTGCAGTGGCCCACCACGGGCAGACTTCCTCCGCAGCAGCACCCGGGAAACCGCGGCCCGCGGGCTTCCTGCTGCGCCAGGCGGGCCGGGGGCCGGCTGCTCGGGCCGCGCCTGGGAGCTCCGGCAGGGCAGAGGGGAGAGGCAGTCGCGGCACAGGCCCCCGCCCCCGGGCAAGTTCCTACCCGCTGGCTCCGCTGTGGCATCTGTGCAGCGGAGCTAGTGCGGGCGCTGGGCCATGGCCGCGGAGGCTCACTCGTAGCGGGCCGGGGCGGGGCGGGTAGAGCTGGACGGGGCGCGGGCTCTCGCTCGGCCTGGAAGCGGGCCCAGCAGCACAACTGACTTTTGTCGGCCAATCCTCCATAGCCCAGCTGCCTACGCGGCCGCTGTGGTGGGCTGCTGACCGCCAGGCTGGACAGAGTGGTGTAGGGGTGGCCAGAAGAGCGGAGGGCTGGGCTGGCAGCGGCCAACCACACGCTGGCCGGGGCTGTCCTCACCCTGCACGCGATTAGTTATGTGAATGGCGCCCCCTGGAGTTGTGCCAGGAGGGTCCTGTGGAGGGCAGAGGTGTGGGTGTGGAGGGGGTGGAGAAAGCGTGCAGCCACTGCGAGCTGTCTTTGCTGACCCAGTGGGAGCTGGAGCTAAGACTTTTTAAGTAAAAGACTACATCCTCAGGGAGGGGGGGTAGGGCAGATCAGAGATGCCGTGGCAGTTCCCCAATGGGTTGTACAGCTGGAAGGGGCCTTGTTTTCCAGCTGCGCTGTGAGGCCCAGTGAGGAGAAGGCATCTGGCCAAAGGGTGAGAGAGGTGGGGCCGGGCAGAAACCAGGTAGCCTGAGGACCCCCACCCCCCCTCAGACTCTGCATTCCAAAAACAGGAGCAGCACCACTCCCTCGCAGCAGGGGGCAGCTTTAAGTACAGTGTTGGGAGGGCTGCTCTCCTGCACATTTGCTCTGCTGACCCAGGAAAGGGGTACGTGCCCACCCTGCAGATGAAGAATGAGCTCAGAAGGGAAAAGTCTCACCCAAGAGCAAGCGGGCCAATCTCCCGGCACCCACAGCTCCAGTGTGTACACAACACTTCCCTCCACAACTTCCTGTGGGGCAGGCTGCTCTGGGACTGCTCAAGAAATGCTGGCTGCGCCTCCCATCCCAGCTCAGGAAAGGCCGAGCAAAGGCGGGACCTGGCTGGATGCAGAGATGCTGCCCCCAACCCTAGCCAGGCACCAAGCCCCCACACAAGTCTCTCTCTTTCTCCACCTGGGCACCACAAGCTCCTCGCTCCCTTCTCCCTCCCACACACCCAGAAGCTTCAGATCTACTTGGCCCCTATCCTGGTGGTACTTGTCCAGGAGACATCTTCCCAAGATGGCTAGTTTCCACCTGACACCAGGCTGGCTCCAGCCCCCTGGTGTTCTGAGGTTTGCCACACACCCTTGCCAGGTGCCCCCAGTGCCTATCAGCCAAGGTCCAACCTTGTCCTTTAGCTGGGTCATGATGTTGCACTCTTTGCCCTCCCTCCTGGGACACAGAGGTAGTGTCCCAGCACCCCCTGAAGGATTACTAACGCTCCCTGCCAGGTGCTGGACAACTGGGTGGGGCTCCAAGAGGTACTGAGGAGACGAGCATGAGGGCAAGCCACCAGAAGGTTGTGTGAGGAAAACAAGGGGCTCCAGCTGAGTGCTCCCTGCGGGCAGGCTCTCAGGACAGGAGTTATAAATCCACCCGTCGCTCAAGTCACAACAGCTCCTCGCCCACATGTGGGGATGGGTCGGAGCACTGGGCAGGGGCTCAAAGTCACACAGCAGTACGGCCCATCTGGCCAGGACCCACCCCCAGGCCTGGACAGCCCCACAGCTGGCATTCCTCCTGGCTGTCCCCAGGGCAGGAGCAGACACGCAACACCTATGCCTCATGCAGCTCATGACCTCATTTCATACCTTATCCACTTCCTCTAAGACAGAGTCAGACTGCAGGAGGCTGAGCACATGTGCCCATCACACCTGGGCCGGGAAGACATGGGCGGTGCTGACTGTGTGGCTCCAGGAGCCCGCCCCTGCACCCAGGAGGCCCCCAGGTCCGGTTCTTGGCAGCCCCTGGGCTGCCATGGACCTGCAGCACGTGAGCCCTCACACCCACAGCTTGAGGGGAGCAGAGCTAGGGTGGGCCGGGGCAGCTCAGGGTTGTGGGCCAGGGCTGCCACGGCAGGAGGGCGTCCCATGGTGTGTGAGGGGAGCGCAGGGGTTCTGTGCCAGGCCATCGCTGAGCCCAGTGTCTGAGGGGGCTTCCCTGGGAGAAGGTCTGCTCCTGCCAGTCTCCAGCCTCTCCGGCCCTGCTCCCAGCACCACAGGGTGCCTGGTACCCTGAGCCCGGTGTGTGCCAGAGCCCCAGGACGTGGGCATCGCCATCTCTAGCTGACAGGCCCAGGACAGAGAGGATCAGGTCACTCTCCCTGACCCCAGGGGGCAGCACTCCTGCGCACACTGCGAGTTCCTGTGGGGCCACATAAGAGCACAGTGAAAGTGGACACTTGGTGGGCCTGAACATACCGAAGTCTCAAAAATTCTTTGGACCCAAAAGATCCTGGGCCTCTTCTGGGACTTGTCAGCACCGTATGCAAGAAAGCCCTATGGGTTCCAGTCCCCCACAGGGCACCTGAACATACACAGGCTCTGATGCCGCCCAGAAGACACGGCCGCTCGCTCACCTCAGGGCCACCTCTGAAGGCCTAAGGGGTCAGAGGCTCCTGCAGTGCTCTAAAGCCCTGGGGACCCAGGAGGCCAGGCCACCCTGTCCACACTGGCTCACAGGCCAGCAGGAGCTCCATTGGGCAGGGCGGGGCTGGTCTAACCTGTGAGCTGGTTGCTCTGGGCAGTCTGGAGTTGGGGGTATCCCCAGCCACACACTCCATCCTGTCTCTGGAGCATTGCTCTTGCTCACCGGCCTCGTTACAGCCGAGAGCCCAGGAACTCCCTGGGCTTGGGCTCGACCTGGGGTAGGGGGGCTGCTGCTAGAGGTGGGGGCAGGGCCCTGGGCTCAGACAGGCCTGGGCTGCTGAGAAGCCCCCTCACCCTCGGGCAGGATGAGCCCCACACTATCAGGGGGCCCATGGCCTCCAAGGGACATCCGGCCTTCAACTTCCCAGAGCCTATTTCAACAATCCTAAGAAAAATGTCCCGAGGATGAGGATGTCGCCCAGTCACCACCAGGGCTTTCCCTGGCAGACTCCTCTCCTCACTCCAGCTCCGGGACAAAGGAATCACCATTGAGAGGGAGAAGACGGCAGCAAGGGCAACAGGTGTTGGCCCAGAGAGAGCCCCCGACCCAGGGCCTTACTTGCTGACCTCTTCTGGATGGGAGGGGGCTGGGGGCCAGGAGGTAGAGGCGGCCAGAGCAGAGCTGGGGGAGAAAACAGCCTCTCCTCCTGCCCTCTGCCCACAGCCTAGGCCTTCCTCCCATGGCCTTCACTCTGGGCAGCCCTCACTACCTGCACGGCCTTGCTCTCCCTGCTCCTTGCCCTCCTCCTCAGCCCCAAGGGAGAGGGCCAGTCGTGGGAAGTCCTGATCGTTCAACGTCCTTAGCTGCTGTCCACCAGCGTCCCGTGGAAGCAGCAAGGAAGCAGGCCAGCCAGGGCTTCACCCACGTCCACATTGGGAAGGTGGGCAGCCAGCTTCTTCTTGCAGCCCCCACCTGGCTACCCTGTGCATCTCTGCACCGCAGCTGTCTCTGAAGTGCACACCGCCTGCTGCTCTAAGGATACAGGCCTGGCCTCCCCGATGCATATGAGCTCCTGTGGGTGTCTGCAGAGAGGGAGATGGGAGATGGCAACCCGGGAGCCCAGGAGAGGGACCAAAGAAAGCAAGACCAGATGACCAAAGCCTGGTTTATGTGAGTAGCCCCTGGCAGGGGCAGATGAGGCAAGGAGGGTGAGTGGGGTCAGAGGGTGAAGTCCAAACTATCTCAAGGTGTCGGTGTTAAGAGAGAAGCAGAGACAGATGAACACTGGCGCGTGGGGCACATGCTGTCATCCAGTGCTACTACTGGAGTGGAAAGGAAGACTCCAAGGTCGAGGTGGGTGTGGAACCCAGATTAACCGGGACGAATGTACATGTCCCCAAACCTCTGCCTGAGGTGGACTGGCAGAGCGGGCAGAGGGGGCCCTGCCCATGCCTTTCCTGCCACCCTGACAGCACAGCCCCCTTGGAACTGTGCACTTGGCCTTTGGCTCACGTGGCTGGGGAGGACAAGCACCCCACAGGCCACCGCCCCAGGCAAAGGTGGGCTCTTGGCCCTGTGAAGCCAAGGCCCAAACCCCAGGGCTGGGCTGCCGCCCATGGTGCCGCTGGCTTAGCAGCCCTGAGGATGACCCAGCCCCGGTGGCCCTCCGCAGCCATCCCTTCTCAAGACCTGAGCCAACGCACACCTCCAGGTCACTCCTGGTTCCCTTCTGCCGACCGTTACTTCTGTCCCCATTTGTCCTCACCTCGGTATTCCCCAGGGCTGGGTTCAATGCTGCTATTCAGATGGCAAGAACGCTTCTTGGAGTTAACCGTCTAGATTTCCTGCCTTGACACTCTGAGCTGCCAGCTAACTTGGAGGCGCATGCCTCGCCACTCCTCGCCTGCCTCCCTGCTGTGGGACACAGCCTCTTTGCTGACAGCATGCCAGCTGGAGACTGCTGGGCCTGAGTCCCAACCACCCGGCCAGCTTCCTCTCCTTCCCTGGCCACTAAGACAGTGAAACACGCCCCTCCTCACCAGGCACACAGACCCCCAGCTACTGCCCCACTTCAGTCTCACAGGCTAGGTCTTCTGGTTCTCAGAAATCATCCAGACTGTGCTCTGTAGCTGCACAGTGCCTTGAAGTCGGTGAGTCCAGCTATTCTAGCCTGTTTTACCCGAAAGTGAGGACACAGGTGGGACAGGGCAATGACCTGCCCGCCCAGGGAAGCACAGCCAGGCTTGACACAAGGATCCCTGTCCCTCCATCTGGGACAGCATTCACCTCAGCAGACAGCTGTGCCCGTGCCATGCTTAGCTCCACGGGGACCAGCACGAGAGTCCCTGGTATGCATATGCTCCCACCACTGCCTTACGGAAAGGGAAAGGGATGCCCCAAGAGGGTTGTGCCCATGTCCCCAGGCCATCACGAGGCAGGGGGGTCTGGGTCACAGATGCCAGGGCTCTTGTGGGCAGGCACCGATGTAGCCGCAACCCACGTCAGCTCAGCTTACCTGGCACTTCTAGCCCAGCTTAGAATTCAAATGCAGAGCTGGCCACAGAGGGAGAGAAACAAGGATGAGGACGGGGACAGGGCAGCTTCCTTGGGGAAGAAGCAGCAGGTGTCAGGGGTGGATGCTGAGGGACTGGGATTTCCCCCCACAACACACAGGGAGACAGGGTGGAAAAGGAGAGACAGGTGGGGGGCCTTTTATAACTAGAGACCGCCAACAAGACCACATGAAGGGCAATGGGAACTTAGTGTGTGCGACGGAGCGGCATGCGGCCTCTGTGGAGAGAGGGGCTGCAGGGGCACAGGCAGGGCAGGGAAGGGAGGCCGACGGGTCCCGAGGCCTCTCGGGCTGAGCTGGCCCTCAGGGTGTAATCTGATGGGCCCATGAGAGCCTCCTCGGAACGAGAGGATGCTGACGTTGGGTTCCTCTACGCCCGCCCCCACATCAGGGTTGGAAATGAGAGCTGCCATCCAGGCTTCTAGAATAGTCCACTCTGCAGGACAGCTGAGCTGCTTCCGTTTCATCTCAGGAGGGGAGCCCCACATTCCAGAAAAGCCAGGCCTGACATGCACAGTGAGAAAACTAGGGCAGTCCATCTGTTGCCTGACCCCTCGTCCCTAATGAATGGCCTTGGGGAACTTGGTGGAGAGGGGGCTCTGGTCTCTCTGGCTAGCCTGCTAAGTAGTAGGGGGAGTGATGGGACCACAGTTCAGGACACAAGCAGTGACAGGGCCATGGCCCTGGATGGCTCAAACAGGATCCCCCAGTGGGGTGTCAGGACCCCAAGCAGGCCCACACCCACCACCTCTTCCTGCCCCCTGACAGCCACAGGGAGACACCCTTCAAATCTGGTGTGTAGCACCAGAAGAGGAACAAACTCATTGAGGCTTGCCTGGTGGAGCGGGGCTCAGTCCCCAATCTGCAGAGGCGTCCCCAAACCAGAGGAATAAATTCGAGAAGTGACCGGAAGACGCGACCCAGACACAGCGCCCCACTCCTCTCTACGGCGATGTGCAGCCCCTTACAGCATGGCAGCCCCGCACCCACGTGGTGAGGGAACGGGATGGGCTCCATCCCCCAGGAGTGGGGTTACCTGTTCAGAGAGGCTCCCACATCTTCGGGATGCCTGGGCTGGCCCAGGGCAGACATCGGCGCAGTCGAACTGCAAACACAATGCTCTCCCACGAGCAGAGCTGCGCTGAGCTGCAGCCAGAGCGTGTCTGACTGCTCAGGGGCCAGAACATGCCCTCCCGGACTCTGCTCTGACACCTTTAGACGAAGGAGCCTCTTGGTCCTAACCAACAATCTCCACAACCTGTTTATCCCTGGCGTCTCCCCAGGCTTCACTTTCGTGTTGTGCAGCCCACCGTTCTGAGAGCTCCCAGCTCGACACCCCAGCCTGGACCCCCGAGACAGCCCCACTACCGCAGGACAGATCCGGCCTGCTGACCGCACATGCAGGTGGCCCTCCAGATGGGCCCACCCTCTCCACCAACACCTGCCTCCAGCCTGTGATGACATCCCGCAACTGCCTCCCTAGGTTTTCCCTTGTCTGTCTACAATCTGGCCAATTTCAAGGTCAGTCCAGGCCTTCAGGAGTGTTCCCGACCACCTCCTAACTTCCAATTGCTGAGGCTGGTACACACCCCCTCCTGCACCCACACACCCTGAGGCTCACACAGTAACTAATACACTCAGGGTGCTGGGCCAGGCCCGGGGGTGGGTACTCACACCCAACCTCACACGGAAGTGGAGCTGAGCACTGTGGGCTCTGGGCCCGCCCTCTGAGCGCTCCCTGGGCCCCTGAGCACAGCTACTACCTCCTGCTTCCCAGGAGAGGGTTCCTAATCTGCAGCCCTTGGGGGCCAGGTTTCCATTTCAAGGGACTCCACAGTGCTGCCTTGTTGGGTCTTTAGCCCTAGAGTCAGGGCTGGGTTCATTCCGCACACGAGGAACCTGGAGGAGCCTGGAGGGACTTGGGCCTGAGCTGCGGCACAGTCCGGAGACCCAAGGCTCTCCTCCTGTCCCGAGTAGGACCAGGTGGGTGACAGAAAGCCCGGCGCCGAGCCATGGGGCTGGGCTGCCAGTGCCTGCCACATGCCCCTGCTGCTGGCAGTATGAGTCTGCTGCCACCAGTCATGGCTGGGGTTCAAGGAGAGCTCCCCAAGGGGAGCTCCACCTGTCCCGACATACCCCAATTTTAGAATTCTTATATTTAGAGATTAGCGTTGTAAACTTTGTGTTTTTAATCAACCAAATTTCTGCATTTCCTTCAAAGGTCCTTCTGAACTGACCCCAAGCTGTCTCACCCCCTCCTCCACTGACCCCTACAGGCCTGCCACTCCTGTGCCCTTATCCACAAGGTCCCTTCCTAGGCAGCCCGGAGCTGGCCTCTCCCTCCTCCTTCTGCAGGGCTCTTCCTGCCCTTCCTGGACATAACAACCCCAGGGCATGTGGTGGTTTTCTCCTGTGATCCCCAATAACCACATGAGGTGCCTGGTCAGCTCCGCTTTGTGGACGAAGAAACTGAGCCTTATAAATACTGACTGGCTTGCCCAAGTCACCCAGCTGTCTGGGCGGAACCAGGCCTGGAGCAGGGCCTGGGGCTGGCCCCGGGGGCACCTCTTGAGGCTCACAGGTGGGGAAGGGTAAGCCAGCAGAGCAAGGCAGAGCGTGGGAGACCCACGTGTGGGAGGGAGTCCACAGCCCATCTCTATGGAAACCAGGCAGGAGCTCCTGGAGCCCAAAGCTCTGGTCTGGATTTTAAACCCAATGCTGTTCTCTCAGAAACAACTTGGTCAAACTTTCCAAATAGGAAAAGTGGAAAAAAAGAGAGGGAGAGAGACAAATTCCCAAGACAACGCCACTCCAGAAAGAAGGCCTAGCTGCTGACCTTGGGCAACCTTGTCTGTGTGGCAGAGTGGGGACAGAGAGGAGACCCCCACAGCCTCTCCCGGGCTCATGCCCCTCTTCCCAGGGAGCCTGGATGGGCAGGGGGCACAGCCGCAGCAGCTGGGGCCCCGCCCTTCCTTCCCTGCAGGAGTGAGTGGCTGTCCTTTCGAGTTTCCGGGAGGGCAGGGAGAATGGGTTCTTTTGGAAAAAGGGCTGGAAAACCACTGGCCCACCTTTGGAGATGGGAAAACTGGGGTCATATGGGGCTGGGACCAGGAAGCCACCCAGAGGACTGAACTCTGCTGGCCCTGCGATCGATCGGAGACGTTCTCGGCCAGCTGCTACAGTGTCCACCACTGGGCCGCGACCCTGGCTCACATGGCCACACTCGCCTCGGGAAACCCACCCTCCCTTGGGGGCTTTCACTCTAGCTTAGGGTGTCACAGGGTGGCTGAAGGCTGCCTCTCTGAACATCCCTGGGGCCACCGATGACCTGCCAAGGGGACACCCAGGAAGCCTTGGCAAGGAAGGAGAGATGAATACGTGGAAAGGGAAGACCAAGGGGCAGAAGCCCAGGGTGGATGAGTAACAAAGGTGACCCAACACACCCTGCCCTCCCCTTTGCCCCCAACCCTGTTGCCAGACCCCTTTGAGACCCTCAGCTGCTCTCTACCCCTGCAGCGCCACCCCCCCCCCCCCCGCCGAATCTTCTCTGGTGGGGCAGGGATGCTACAGCTGCTTTTATTGTCCCAGCAGGCTTTCTGGAGGCACAATGGGACTACGAAAGGAGGACAACCGCCTACCAGCCACGAGTGCTGTGGCAAGTGTCAGGCACAGCAGGACGGTCCCTCCTGAATGACCTGGGGACCTTGCCTGACTTCCCAGGATGGGGTGGGGGTTACTCTGTTGAGGGTGCGCTTACAACAGGCCACATCCTCACTGCACCAGGCTGCTCCTTGGGAATCATACGTGTCATTCACAGCCACCTCAGCAGTGTTGGGATGACAGGGCTTTTGGGTCCCAACATCTCCCACATCACAGGTGAGACTGAGTCTGAGCGGCCGTGTGGCACCTTGCAGAGGACAGGGCACTCCTATACGTGGGCTCAGGGGACCAGGACTCACTCACCCCCTCAGTTTCCTCATCTGCACACAGGGCAATGGAATGCCCCTCCTTCTTGCTGGGTTTGGATGGGGCCAGCTGACCAGGACACAGCCCAGGGCGGAGGTGGGCAGCCATGGCAACGCCCGCAGGCTCCCTCCTCTCTGCCCTTGGCGCCATGACCACGCAGTGTGAACTCTGCTTGGGCTGTGACCCTGAATCCTATAGGCTGGGTGCGGGTTGGGTATGGGGACAGGTGCAGGCCTGCTCTCCACCGCCCGGCTCTGGGGCGGGAACCCTAGGTCTGCTCCTCATGGGCTGAGTGACCCTGGGCCTGTGCCGCTAACACTGTCGGCTTCGGCTTGCTCACCATGAGATGGGTGTCACAGGGCGGCAGGCAGAGTAAACGGGAGCGTAGTGGGAAGGTGCCTACCATCCCCGAGATCCCGTGCTTGGAAACAAGCCCTGTGGCTCCATCCCCTCGGCAGAGGCCCACCCACTGATGCTCCTTCCCACTTCCGCTTAGGAGCCAGGCTGCGCCCACTGCCTCCCGCAGGCTGGGGGGTAGGGGTAGAGGGAGGACCCGAAGCTGGAGTGAGCACCCACGCTGGGCTTAGTGACCAGAGCAGAGACTGGCATTGCTAAGCCTTCTCCTTTCCAAAGGGCACATTTTCCAGCGACTACCACAGCGAGGGTGTGGCAGGGAGCCCCTCTTACTCCTGGCCTTGAGATGGAGCACCCACAGCCCCGGCCCCCCACTCCAGGGCCTGCTGCCTCAGCAGCCACAGCCCTCCCGCCGCCTCTCTCCCCTGCGGCGCCCAGCAGTCCTCAGCCCTCGGTTTGAGCGGGCTGCCTGCCCTACTCCGCTGCCCAGAGCTCCCCGCAAGGCCCCGTGCCTTCTCCCTCCTCCCGGAAGTGAGCCTCCCGCTGTGCTCTCAGGGGGCTGCCCCTCCACATGGGGAGCCTGGGGTGACATCCGAGGAGGACAGAGCCCAGAGGACCCTGTCCAAGCTGAGCCTGTTAGGTGCATGCCTCAGAAAGACATGGCAGGGACACTTACTCCAAGAGCGAGCCTCTGAAAAACACCTGAAGTGGGAAAAGCAGTCGCCCTGAAAAATGTTCTTCTCTTCAGGAATGTTAAACAGAGCGCTCCTGACTGAGCACCCTAGTGTACACAGACGCTGCCAGGGCCCCCTGGGCTGGCCAGAAACTCTGGCATGGAGGCCGCCTGCAGGATGCGGGGTCCCGGCCTGGGCTCCAGGCGGGGCTCTGCCATTCACGGGCTGCGTGACCCAGGGCAAGTCCCAGCTGCGCAGACTGCAGGGGCTTCCGCACGCCCTTGCGGGACTGCGTGGTGCAGCGGCGAATCCACACCTGGAGATGGACACTGTTCCCTGTGGCCAGGAAAGAAGGCACACCCAGGTATTAAAGGCATTTGTTCTTTTAATCCTGGGTGTGAGCGAGGGTGGCTTGGCTTGGGCGGGGGTCCTGGCTGTGCTGTGGTTCTGTCAGGACCTAGTCCTGCCTTGTTCCCACTACATGCTTCCTGCCGGCCCCTTGGGTGAGGACAGCGTGGCTTCCAGGGTGGGAATCAGCCCCTCCCTACCTGCTCCCTCTCAGGCTTACACCGTCAGTCCCCAAAGACAGGGAGGCAGGGACCTGGAAGAGAAGGCCTTGGACACCTGCTTCAGGCTACACTGACCGCAGCAAGCTGGAATCTGTGAAGTTTAGCGAAGCTTGCGGAGCCCAGGACGGGGAAGACAAGAGAGTCCAGGTGTAAGTTAAGAAGCCACACAAGTTTGCTAACCTTTTTAAGACTTAAAAACTGGACCTTTGTTCCCTGGAGAACTTGGAATTATTCTTTTGTTTACTCTGCTTTTGCGACTAGCCCGTAGATCATCTCAGCAAGGCTAAAAATAGCGCTGGCGCAGCAGTTGCTACTACAGCTGAGGAGCCCTATTTCCTCAATTCAGACTTTCTCCCTTCTTTTCTGCCCTCCGATTCCCACTGTGACGTCACTAGGTTTCCGTGAACCTCGCCGCTGCACGACTCTGATCTTACTGAAGAGGAGAAGGGGAGGCTTGGTCACCTGTCACAGTCACTGCCACCGATGGTGGGCCCAGGAGGAGAGGCTAAGCCCCTTTCCTCACTGGCCAGGGGAGGGACTGTCCATGGCCATTGGTAACTAGGTACCCCGGTCACCTCGATGAATGGCCACAATGAGCCCGAGGCGATTTCTTCTGAGAATCAGAAGACGGTGCACAGGAACCGAGCGGGGGAGCAGTGGGATGGCAGGCAGCGGCCCTTCAGTGGCCCACAGGCACACACACAGACCCTGGCCCCGCGCCAGGGACCCATGGGGTGGTGGCCCTGGGGCACCGGTGCAAAGCTGAGTGCCAGGCCAGGCTCCCTGGGTCCACCCCCACACCCGTCCCCCATACTCCGCACCCTCACAGCCCTGCCCATCATCCCACAGATGCCCTGGTCCTTCCTTGGCCTGTCTCTGGGGCCTGACCACTGGCTGCCATTCCCATTGCCCCTGAGCTGGTTCTAAGGCTGATTCCCGCCGTAGAGGCTGACGTTGCTGCTGAGTCTAGATCCCGTTTCAGGGGCTAACTTGTGGTATAGCCAAGCCTCAGTTTCCTCATCTGATAATGGCACCACCTACAGGTCGGGGGTCATGAGGATTCAATGAGCTGTTGGGCACAGTGCAGCCCCAGGAAGTGGCAGGTTAGCAACACTCCTGGCCCTGCCCCAGCTGAGCCCCTCCACCCCCGTACATCTGTGTCACAGAGCGATGACTGGAAGATCCCCTGCACCCTGGCCCCTCTGCCCTCTGGGGAGGTCCGTACCCTGCACCCGACCCTGGTGCCCCTGCACGCACGCAGCACCAGCCTCTGCCCTCGCGCTGCTCCCTGTGCTCGGAAGCCCATCCCTGCTCTGCCTGCAGGTACCTCCTCCAGTGTCACTTCCTCTGCCTTCCTCACACTCTCTGCTCCCCCTCAGGTCATGGGGTCTGAGTTCCAGGAGAGGTGGGGGCTTACTCAGGCCCGGGGGCCTTGAAGAACACACGTGCAAAAGTGACTGCAATGGCGGGGCTCGGCGGGGCCGATTTGGGCCAGAGGTGGTCAGCCATGGGCAGGACTGGAATGGGTCGGAAGAAGGTGGCCTGAGCTTGAGGGGCCGGGGCTACGCATCAACACTGAATGGAAGAATAAAACATGTGAGGGAAGCACGGAGGGAAGCCCTTCCATGCGAATGGCCCCCAAACTGCATGCTTTAAAAGGCTGAGGGAGGCCAACGGCTTGGGCAGCCAGGGAAGGTTCCAAAAGGGAGGCCCAAGTGTGGAGGGACTTGGGACTTCAACAAACCTGCCCACATCCCCACGTGCCAGTGGTCTTCCCGATCTACCCAGTCCTGCCCCAAACCCACCATGTGCTCTGGGCTTCCACAACCACTATTCACCTGGTCACCTTACCAAGGGACCTGGGTGTCCCTCAAGAGTGGGCCTCCCATGGCTTAATGGAAGACTAAATGGGCCAAAATGATCGAGGGCCAAGCAGAGAGTGCTTTACCACTAGACAGCCTCAGAGCAGGGAGGAGCAAGGGACTCCACCCTCTGAAGGAGGGAAATAGAGCGTGAGGACAGTCTGTAACCCTTACCACCCCTCCCCATGACCCCACAGCAGACATCACAAATGGAGCAGAGAGGGACTGGATAGGACCCCTGCGTACCCACCGACAGAGCAGGAAAGGGCAGGCATGGGCCTTGGAGTAAGACGGACCCGAACTGGAGTCCCAGCCTGGTGATTGCCACCTGTGAGATCCGGGCCACTCCCTCAGCTTCTGGTCCTCGTTTGAGCGGTTCTGAAAGAGCCAGCTTCCGCTGGGCCTGGCCAGCAGCCGCTGCTGTAGAAGCACGCTCGGCAAGCGCCTGTCCACTCCTCCCCCAGAACTCAGAGCAACCAAGTTAGCCAGGAAGTAGCCTGGGAGCAGGACCTGCAAACAGGGTCATGAGCTCTGCTGCCTAAGGAGAGGGGCCCAGCCTCTGATCGATGTGGTGGCAGAGGGCAGAAAAAGGCTTTTGGAGACAGCTGTTGCCACCAACTTCCACCGGCACAGGTGGGCAACAGTACCTAAGCCTCACCGATGTGCTGTGGCGGCCCGAGGAGGTGAGGGCCATCAACAGGGCCCGTGGTGCCACTGCTGCTGTGAGCGGCCCCCTCCCCAACCCCACAGAGCCGGGCGGGCCAGGCTCAGCTGGTCTGACACGTGGCAGCCTCCACTGTCGCTGCACTCGTCCTCAGAAGCCCTAGCACCTGGGAGGGCATGGGGGGCGCTACTAGAGAGACGTAGTGTGACCCAGCCCGACAGCCACTCAAGGCCATGCCCACACAGGCCCAGTGCCCAAGTCAGTTGACAACACGGTGTGGCCCCCAAGGGCAGCTCTGGTTTACATGTGACCCCGCCTTCCATCAACCTGGAGGCAGGGCTAGATGCCCATGGGGCCCTGCTCACTGCCACGCCAGCTTCCCATCCCACCAGTGGGCCATTCGAGCAACACTCCTACTTGGGAACGACTGGGCCAATTCCAGGGTAGGAGTCAGTGGGTCCCTGGCTTTCCACCCTCACGTGCGGCTGCCGGCCACCACCCACGGGCTTCAGCACTAGACAGCGAGGCTCGCATCCCTCCTGCAGCATAACTTGGTTGGGGGATCTCAGCCCAGACACCATGTCTCCAGATGACCTGCATGAAATGGGACCAACAGCACACAGCAGGGCTAATGGTGGTGCAGCATCCTCCTTGAGGTGTGGGCACAGGGACAAGCAGGGGTAGACAGCGAAGTGGTTAAAACCGGTCCTGAGTGGAGAGAAGGTAACGTGGGTGGCACCAACTTCAGGAAAGGTGTGGGTCTGATGCCAACTGGGCACTTTCCATCCAGACAGTCCGCAGCCCTGACCAGAAAGGGGGAGCTAGAGGGGCTGCACGGGCCCCCCCGGGCCAGGCGGGGCACCCATCACTGATGCTCCTGGGGCTGGCTTACTGCTGGCAGGCAGCACAGAGATGCCACTGTTTAAGGCGGTGTGGGGTATAATTAACTGGGTGGAAACCAACACCTCATCCCTGGGCCGTGCCTTGGGCTTTGCTGATGTCTGCCTGCAAAAGCCCCGAATGTGGGGCTGGCGTCTGGGGGTGGGTGTCAGTGACTCAGCCCTGGGGTGGGTGTGAGTGAGGTGGCAGCTCCCACAGGCCCCCAGCACCGTGCCTGTTGGGGGCCAAAGTGGGCTGGGAAGGAAGGGCCAAGCCTGGCCCTACAAGGGGAGGAGGCTCTCTCAGGCACAGACCCGAGGGCCGGGCCGGGGCTGGGCTCTGGGGCACGTAGGCCAGGATGACGCCTACTCCCCTTGCTCTGGGGCTGCTGCCTCTGAGAGTCCCTTGTCCCAGGGAACTCTGGACGGTGAAAGAGACTCGCGGTCACCAGGCATGCCCTGACTGTTGGGCACCACGCCAGAGGACGCGTCAGGAGGCGATGGCAATGCTGTTCTAGATGAGGTCTGCCTGGGGCACCAGAGGCTGTGCCCTTCCCGGCACCACTGGCCTCTGTCTGGACCACAGGCTCTCTCTCTCCAGGGGCAGAGGAGCCCTGGCTGAGGTCTGGCCTGCACAATGGGCCCTGTCTCAGGCTGGGCCATGCATGAGGGTCAGAAGCTGGGCTGCCTGCCAGTCTCTGCAAAGGCCCCCTCCTAATGCCTGGCATCCGTTTACTGTGTGGTGGTGGGTGGGTGGTGGGTGGGTGGGGCAGGCCCCCTAACCCTGCCCCAGCTAACTGGGGGCAAGTCAGAGTAGAATGGGTGTGACTAACTCCTATGGGAAGGATGGGTGCTAGGGGCTTTAGGGCTCAGAGATCTGCGCTTCCTCCCAGTTGGCTGTCTGGTGAGCAGGGGCCCTACCTCCCTCAGCGGGGCCCTCAGTAGCCCTCACGCTCCAAAGCTGGGGATGGCACAGCACGAATGCAAAACAAAGATGGCTGTGACAACTGTAACTGTCATCAATGTAAGCCACGCAGAGTCATGACAAAGAGAACCACCAGGCCTGTGTGGTAGCTGCCAGGTAGGCATTCTTGCCAGGGCCCGGGCAGACATAGGGACTGGCTACAGGTGTGGGAAGGGGTTCAGACTCCCTGGTCACCCACAAATGGGCCAAAATGAAAGTGGTTTATTGTTCTGAGTGCCAGAAGGGGGCAGGACAGTGCTGGAGGGAGGGAGACTGGCTCAGCTCTGCAGAATCATCTGGCAGTGTGTGGAGGCCTGGGGTGCGGAGGGCCAGTAACCCAGCCTCCAGCTCCAGGCACGCATCCTGGACACTTGCACAGGTGAGAAGCAAGAGCAGGGAAGGCAGCATTTTTGTACTGGTGGAAAACTAGGAGCCACCTATCCGCTAGGAAGAGGGCAGGTAGGAGAGCTATGAGACAACAGTCAGATGCGGAGCCCTGCACAGCTGGAACCAAGAAGGAAGGAGCGTACCCACAGGCCACCAACAGCCCAGCCCAGCCGCACAGGAAGGGGTCCATGTGGCAAGCAAGGGAGGCTAGGTCTGTATCACAGGTGGCCCCACTTGAGCCAGGACAGCCCTGGAGCCTCTGGAGGACCCCCCCGGTCAGGCAAGAGTTGGGGCTCCCACCACCCTGACTCCAGCCACACCCCTTCTGATACTAGCACCATCCTGACGCACCGCTGAGACCCACAGCTGAGCCCGTCGGGCTCTGTGCAGGCTGCTTTCCGGTCCTAAGGACAAGTTGTGTGATGTACTAAGTGTGTGCTGAGGACTTCCGTCCACCTGTTGCGACCTCCCTGCCTATGGCTAGCCCTGTGCCCTGCGTGGGGCTGAGTAAGAGGCAGAGTGGCCAAGGGCTGAGCCTGCCTCAGCCCAAAATTGGTAACCCTGGGGCCCGGGACCTGCTCCCAGGTGCCTCAGGACAAGAGCTGGTCCCCTATGCTTCAGGCAGACCCCCCATGGGGGTGGGAGCGGCTGTGGAGAGGCACTGAGGCAGGGCAGCGGAGCTGCAGCAGACGAGCCCCTCCCTCCACTCCCTCACACGCAGGCGGGCTGTGGCCTGCACAGCCTCAGAAACAGGAAGCAATGCTAGCCGGCCTCAGCTCCCTTTGCTTCTTTCACAGTGGCTGGAAACTGGGTTGAAACAAGAAAAAAACCTGCTTGCTAAAATAAGCAAACATTTTGGGGAAGGAGGAAGAGACATCTCTAGCTTGGTTACTATGGGAACACTTTTGCATCCACTATAAGAGGGAGAAAAGTTCACCTGGCCAAAGCGGCCCATCTGCACAGGCCTACCTGCCCAGAGGTGTGCATACCTGCACCAGGAAGCCATGGAAGCTTCTGGACACTCAGAGATAAGCCACCGAGCCAGTTATGTTTGGTGCCTGCTTTCCTGGCCCCTCTGCCCAGGGAGGGAGAGCTCCCTGGCTCCCCACCTTCAGGGATGGCGCTGTATCAGAAGGCCTCCTAATGCCCCCAGGCCCAGCCCCGGCCTCCTCCATGCTTTCCCTGTCCCCCCCCCTTCCTGCCCCAATGCTGTGACCTGTGAAAGGACAGGCGCCAGGGCCTAGGTCAGGCCCTGCCAGGGCAAGGAGGGCTGAGGGACCTCCAGCAACAATGTCCAACAACTCGGGCTCTGTTTAGGCAAAGACCGGATTCTTCTGTCTGGTGGGAGAGGGCCGGGACAGAGGCTCTTCAGATGAGGCTCTGCCCTGCTCTAGAGCGTGAGGCCCGGCCCAGAGCGCCAACCTGCTCGGCAGACAGCCCACAAGCCGCGATTTTCCGCGGAGGAAAGGGCAGGGCTGGGAACAGAGGGACTGGCAGTGCACCAGGTTCATTGCTCTCCCTCTCAAACGCTCGTCCAACTGCACTGCTGGGCCCTGCTGCACGCCGCGCCTCTGCTGCTGCGGGGCCGCCTGTGAAAGGAGCTCCTGTCAAGAAAGCTGACCAAAGGCCCGCACTGTACTCACCTGCCCTCCGGCACCCATCCTTCACACTCCCCACGAAAGCCGGGCCAGCCTTGAGGAGCTCCTCTGAGGGAGCCTCCAACCCTGGCCTCCTCTCGCCTCTACCTGGCCCAGCAGCACCCACCCTACCAGTAGAAGCCCCGCCTCCAGCCCACCAAGACTCCTCAAGGATTCTCCATCTCTCCTACATCCCCACAGAACCCTACAAGGGCCTTGCACGAAGGGACCTGCACGTGGAGCTCCACCGCAAGCCTTCCAGCGTCCTACGGCAGGGGCCCGGCATTGGCGAGCACCGACTGCACCAGAAGAACATGCGTGCAGACCATCTGCTAAGGGAGAGGACCCCAATGGAAAAGACCCGCCAGCGTCAGTGGGCACCTCCTCTGCACCAGGCCGGGACAAGCCAGGGTCTGTAAGAGGAACGTGGGGATGGCACACGGACACTTACACAGGGAGGCCCGCTGCACCCTGCTCATGAGCGCAAAGACGGGCCCCACCTACGTGCCCACCCAAGAGGGCCTACAAGCCCCACCTACGTGGCCAGCGCACCAGGCGTCACTGGTGGCAGCTGCAGGGAGTGAGCCGCCTGCACTTCTCATAGGGAAACTCCCAGACTTAGTGTTAGTGACAAAACCAAGTTGACAGAAAGCGCCCCCTCCCACACATACACACGTGCATATTTTTTAAAGCTGCATGACAAACTTGTCTGATTATGTACACAGACACCTGAAAAAACAACGGGAAGCCCGGCCACCCACGGAAGTCCCTCTGAGAAGGGCACAGCGCCTGGGGATGGGCTGGCCAGGGGTCTGGGCTTTGCTGTGTGTCCGAACTGTATCATGAAAAATAATAGCAGGATACCCCTGCCCCAGCCTGAGCCCTGAGGATGGAGGGGACACCCAGACAACGCCTCGGGTGTGTGACAGCAAAGCTGGGCAGGGTGGGTGGCCCAGATGGTGGGTGTGGCAGGTCAGGGCACTCAATGACCCTGCCCTCACCCATTCTGCATCTCCTCACAGGAACTGCCCCCCCCACCTGTGCCTCCGCTCGCACCTTGGGCAGTAACCCCCATGAACCCCGGACGGGAGCAGAACCAGCCCACTGACCCTGACCTCCAGCCCCAGCCGTCAGAGACATCGCCCCACTGTAGCAGTCAGCCAGGGGCCACCCTCAGTGCTCCTCGGTAAGCGAGGGAGCAAACCGCTTCCTCACGCTTGGTAAAATCTGCTGGACAGATTCATGAGCTGAGGGGGTGCAGGGTCACACTTTCTGATGTGCGGGGTGTGAGGTCTGGCTAGTGGTATCCACTCTGGAGGGCCACCTACAGCAGCAGCAAGGACAGGGCAGGGTGGGTTTGGCAAGGGCCACCCTGCCATCAGCCAGCTGAGAGTGCTCGTCTTGCAGGTGCTTCACAAATGAAGGGGCGAGTGTCTGGCCTCTGTCCAGAGGTTAACCTTTCAGGCTCAAGGAGCACAAGGAACCCCAACCCACCTCCAAAGAGAAGAGCTAAGAAAGCAGAGTGTCCAGGACTCGGGCTCGGAGAGGGCCACTGGGAAGCACAGAGGAACACAGCTAACCTAGAGAAGGCAAAACACCCAAAGCACCCGCCCAGGCTGCGTGGCCCATGTCCTTACGTAGAAGCTTCCGGCTGTGGGGGAAGTGGTGGCCCTGTGCCAGGCCCACCCGGCCCTCTGCTGGCCTCCCTTCCCATTGGCATGGCCTGACTGCCTTTCTACAGGACTCACTGCTTGGAAGGCCCCAGAAACCACAGGAGTGAGCCCAATAGGGCTGGGGCCCAAAGAACCCAGCCTCCAGCCCTAATGTGCTCCAGGGGCACAGGTGCCTGAGGTGCGGTCTCCTAAACCCCACGGAAGGCCGCATTCTTCACCGAGAGGGAGAGAGGAATGCTGGGTCTCCCCTTCTAACATGACTACGGTCTTTTTTTTAATTTATTTTTTTAGTTTTTATTTTTTATTTCAGAGAGAGGGTAAGGAAGGGAGAAAGAGAGGGAGAGAAACATTGATTGGTTGCCTTCTGTAGGTGCCCCAAACGGGGACCATGAAATGCAACCCAGGCACGTGCCCCCTCCTTTTGGTTTCACGACGACAAGGCAGGTAATGGCAGCCCATTTTACATAAGGGGAGTAACCCACCCAGGTGCTCAGGGAAACTGAGCTACTTTCCTGGCTCTAATTTTAGTTTAGCAACTGCCAAAAAGAAAAGTCTACAAAACATTGTCAAGGGCCCATTTCATGAATATATAAAGAATTCTTGTAAGTCAATAAGAAAAGGACCAATCGTCCAATAGGGAAATGAACATGAGTAGAAACGGCACAGAAGACATGAAAACTGCTAACGAGACATCACAGTTAGTCCCCCTGACAATGAGTGAAACACAACAGTGTTTTCACCTCCTGAGGAGTGAAAGTGAGCGTTCGAAGGCCCCGAGCGGCACTGAAGGTCGGGAGTGTGGGCTGGGTCTGCAGTCATCAACTATGTCTTTAAGGGCACCCCCGCCTTTTCACCCAGGAACTGTCTGTGGCAATTCACCCAGAAGTGGACCGCCACGTACACGCAAAGATGTGTTACAAAGCATCGTTTGTAATAACGAAAGACTGGAAACAACGTAAACCCCCATCAATAGAGGATGGGCGGGCAAATCGTGGGACGGCCGTATGTTGGGAGCACTATGCAGCTATTAAAAAGAACAAGCGAGTTCTAACACACTTTCCAACATATACTAGTAAGTGAAAACAAAACAAAACACAACAAAACAGAACAAGGGGCTGAAGCATGTGTACTTTGTCCTTTGTGTGTATCCTGCACACTGGCTTAGAAATGGAAAGACACCGCCGGGAGGACACATCACATGCAGGAGGAGGAACAGAGGCTGCTACGGGGCAGCAGCTGGGGCCTGGGCATCGGGGTGGGAGGGAGTTTCTCTTTCACTGCAAAGCCCTTGGTCCCATGGAGGTCGGTTGGAGATCACATCTACCACTCGTCTATAGAATATCCACAGAGAGCTGGCGGACACAGGGCTCTCAGCCCCAAAGCCCCACCTGGCCCCCAGAAGCTCACAGCCCGAGAGACGAGAGCCAGGGACGCAGACACCACACGACCCAGCCCGCTCTCAGTGGGGACCTCACCTGCCCATATGCTTCCAGAACCAGCCGCTGTCACACCCCTCTAGACCTGAGATCTGTCCTCTTCTACATGTAACAAGGAATCAGGGAAAACACAAGAAACCAAAGCTCAGGGGGTCTGTGTGACTTGCCAAAGAGAGACAGTGAAAGACGGCAGGACTCGAAGTGGCGCAGAATGAAGGAACATCCACCTCTGTGCAGGACAGAGTGAACGAGGAACGGGTAGAGGCAGGTCCCAGGGGCTCTCGGGGCTGGGAGGCAGATAGGCCTTGGTGCTGGGCCATGTCCTGCCTGAGAAATGGGTCTCCACTCTGCATGGAATGTGAGGGCTGGAAGGGCACTGAGAGCCCAGCAACTGGCCAAACTTGTTTTTAAGCGGCAGACCCAGCTTCGATCAGAATTTCCAGCTGCCCCAGAGGAATTGGGCCATTGGCCCGGAGCCCCTTTCACCTCTGCCTGTCATGACCCCAGAATACCTGGGGCTCCAGAGAACGCACCAAGCTCATCCATGCTTCTCCCCAAAGATGGGCAAACTGGTACCCGGAGCGGGCAGTGACACACCAGAAGTCCCTCAGCACGCACGGACCCACTCCCGAGTCTGGCGCACTCTCAGCTGCACCACCCTGGCTGCCTTCTGAGGATGCCGCAAACCCATGCTCCTGGGAACGCCCACCCAGGGGTCCATTCGCATGCCTTTGGTGAAAAGCAGTGACAGCAAGCAGCCTTGGAAATCAACAAGGCAAAGTACTCACGTTGAAGAAATTGGTCTTGTTCCTCTCGCAGAAGAGCCCCTGTGCCGGCATGTGCTGCAGTTGTTGCCACGGGAGACTGCTGCCTAGCAACACGTCGCGGGCCCACTGGAGGTTCTGGGGAAACAAGAAGTAGGTTGGAAGTGAGTGTGTGGGCAGCTCACGGCGCCCACGGGGAAGAGAGGCAGTCCCCTCCTTCCTGGCTGCATTGGCAAAGCGGTGATGAGTGGCAGCTCCTGCCAACATTGATCCTGCCGCTCCAGGCAGCTCCGGCTGCTGGCTTTGATCATCTGGCTGAGGGGCGCGTTTCTGGAACTGACTTCTTGCCTAGCACAGCTGAATCAGGAAAGCATGGCCTCAGAAAGGGCACAGATAGGGACCCCTCCACCTTGCCAACCTTGTCGGGCTGCTGCATGGACCTAGAGCCCTGCCTTCTGTAAGGAAACCCCCACCAGCCCAAATGGACAGTCCTGACTTGTCAGGACCCCAGCAGGGCTCCTTGTCACAGCCAGCAAGACAGCCAGCTTGGGTTCGGGCTCAGGCTTGCCGGGGCTCTGCAGGATGCCAGGGGCCTGCATGCCTGCAGGGGAGGGGCTTCTGTCCAAGGGCCTGGGCGGGTGCTCTCTGAGCAACGGCACCTCTTGGTGGAACCTGGCAGGGTGAGAACAAGAGCCCGCTAGCCTAGGTGGTACTGGGGACAGAGTGACGCTGGGCATGGGCCTGGCTGCCTTGGCCTTCTCACTGACCCAGAGAGCAGCCCTTCCCCACCTGCCCCCTGGCTGGCCACCGTCCCCTGCAATGTCTTCACCACTGTGACTCCCGTGGCCAGAACCAGTGTTAAGCACCCTGCACACACCCCTTCACCCCACCTCAGGACAACGCTGTCCTACAGGGGAGAGGCCTGCAGGGACACAGCTAGGACTGGAACCCAGGACTACACAATGCCGGCTACTTGTTTTCTCCACAGCACCGCCCCGCCCCCCGCCCCCCCAATCACCAGTCTCGCCCCACCCTCCCATCCTCCAGCTAGAGCCCTTCCTTGCCTTTGTACCCCCGAGGCCAGGTCTTTATTGCCTTATATCCCAACTCTGGTGAGCACCCTCTCACTTCTCAGCCTGTGAGCCTGTCCCACCTGCTCCCACTCTGTTCGCTACTGGTCAGGTGGAACTTATGAAATAGTTGCTTTTGTCAGAACTTCAGGCAAATGTGCAAACCCAACTCCCTGGCTTGCCGGCTGGGCCCCCCACACTGGTGTGCATCTGAGTCTCTGCTCTCACTTCTGCACAGAGGGACAAGCCGCCGAGGCTGCTGTGGGGCTGAGATCTGCTCTACCCCTAGCACAGGACAGAACCCCTGCAGCTGAGTGGGGCTGGGGCACACAGATATGAGGGCCTTTTGGGATGGGGACAGGTGAGATTTCAAGCACACATCTCCTGGATGACACACACACAGAAGACAAAGCAGGCTCTTTTATCGAAGCCTAAGGGACAGCATCATCTCCTAGGTGGCAATTTTCAACTGATATGCTATAAGAATTTTTAAAACATGCAATACCTGACTTTAGTTAGGATCACTGACCTCTTTTCCCTTAGATTATCAAATTAAAAAAAGAAAAAAAACAGCCAACACAACAACAGTCATCCGGTGTGAATGAATCAAAATTATACCTCTTATTTTTTTTTTGTCAGATAGTAAAAAATATATTTTGGCATGCTGTAGAATCTTAGTAATTAGTTTATGTGTGCCATGAGATGAAAAAGGTTGAGAATAGCTGTCCTAGGAGAAGCCCGGATGATTAAGCCTGGCATCGGCTCCGAGGCTAATTCCCACAGGGGCATGGCCTGGCTCTGAGCGTGGCTGAAGGCTGGGCCCCATAAAGGCAAGGCTGCCCTTGCCCGGCAGTGCTACAGCCCGACCTGGTCTAACGAAGCAGGTTCGATGTGGGGCCCAGTCCAGAGGGACATGGACATCCTAGTGCACCAGGAGGGCAGGGACAGCCCCAAGTAGACAAGAGGGCAGGTGCCACCCACAGCCCTCTCTGCACAGCTGACTCCTCTGGCCTGGCACTCAGGTGGCCCGCTGTCTTGCTCAGAGCCTGCCCCCAGAGGGAAGCGCCCAAGCAGGAGTCACACCAAGGGCCATGTGGGGGCCCCTCTCACTGAGGTTCAGCAGCTGCCAGGGAGCAGTGGCTGCAGTTTGCTGAGACATTTTTTCCTCCAGAACTCAGTCCTTTCCAGGGCCTCAGGAACTGATGCTGCAGCCATTCACAGTGAGTGATGGGGCTTCCTGCCTACTGAGGCACCCCTTCTCTGCCCCCGCTACCTGGAGGAGGCAGAAGTGAGCAGAGGAGAGGGGTTACCTGGGCAGCAAGAGTCCTCAACCCTTGATCAGGCCCCTAGTCAGGAGCACAAGGCCACTTGGCTCCACACTCAGAAGCAGAGAGAACCATGTAGCCCCAGCCTTTAACTTCTGATCTCCAATACACTAGGAGGATCAGCCTGCAGCTGACATTCCAATGTCTCCAGCAGCACCCAGTAGTCTGGCTCAGAGAACCCACCTACCAGACCAGTCCATTAAGAAGCCTCCTGGGGCTGTATATGAGGACAGTATAAGCAGCCTCTGCAACAACTTCAAGAGGTCTAATGGTCACATCATAGGGATGCCAGAAGAAGAAGAGAAAGAGCAAGAAATTAAAAATCTATTTGAAAAAATAATGAAAGAAATCTTCTCTAATTTGGTGAAGGAAGTAGACACACAAGTCCAGGAAGCACAGAATCCCAAACAAGATGGACGAAAACAGGCCCACTCCAAGATGCATCATAATCAAAATGCCAAAGGTTAAACATAAAGAGAGAATCTTAAAAGCAGCAAGAGAAAAGCAGTTAGTTACATGCAGGAGCGTTCCCATATGACCATCAGCTGATTTCTCAAAAGAACCTTTGCAGGTTAGAAGGGACTGGCAAGAAATATTCAAAGTCATGAAAGGCAGGGACCTACAGCCAAGACTGCTCTACTCAGCAAAGCTATCATTTAGAATTGAAGTGCAGATAAAGAGCTTCCCAGACAGGAAAAAACTAAAGTTCATCATCACCAAACCATTATTATATGAAGTTAAAGGAATTTATTTAAGAAAAAGATCAAAACTATGAACAATAAAATGGCAAAACATACAAATCTATCAAAAATTGAATCTAAAAAACAAACTAAGCAAACAAGAACAGAGACAGAATCATGGATACAGAGAGCGTTTTGATGGTTGCCAGATGGGAGAGGGGTGTGGGGGAATGGGTGAAGAGGTGAGGGGATTAAGAAATACAAATCGATAGTTACAGAATAGCCATGGGGATGTAAAGTACTGTATAGGAAGTGGAGAAGCCAAAGAACTTACATGCACGACTCATGGGCATGAACAATGGTGGGGGAATTGCTGAAGGAAGGGGTGGCAAAGGGGGGAAAAATCAGGCCAACTGTAATAGCATAATCAATAAAATATCATTTAAAAACAATAATTAAAAAAAGAAATGCATAGCTAAGATTCCTGAGTTTATAAGAATACTGAGTTTTCACTTTGCAACCCACATAAGGCTGGTTGGGATCGGCAGTGGCCCAAGGCTTCCACAGGGGGGGCTGGGGCGCAGCATCTTTCTGCAGTGGGGCCACTTCTGCGTATTCAGAAAGGGGGTGGGGGGCTGAAGGAAGGTAGAAATGCCCTGCTCTGTGACTGGCACATCTTCGTGATGCCTGGTCCTATTGCCTGGTACGGGTCGTGAAGCTCATACCTGTCCCTGGTCCAGGCTGAGATCAGGGCAGGCTAAGTAGCCTCTTGACCACCTCACACTCCTCAGTCTCTTGAACAATCCTCCTTGAGCATCACTTCCTGGTGACAACTTTGGTGCTAGCTGGGTCAAGGAGCGGTTCCAGCCCAGAGCGGAAATCCTCACAGCTAAAGGTCGGCTGCATCCCACAACACAGCCAACGAGACTCAGGCCTGCCCTCAAGGGCCAGAGGAAGACCCTCTGGCCGAGCACAGGCTGACCCAATCCTTGACGTGAGCAGTGCAGGGGCTAGACGACCCGGGCAGAGCCCCAGCCCAGGGCCCAGAGGCAGGCCGTGCGCTTCGCCCCAGGTAGGCAGCCTCTCCCACAGAACGGACCCTTCTCCTCTTCCCTCCCACCTTGCTTGGGGGTGTCAGGTGCCTGTGGCTCACTGCCCTGCTCCTGACACACTGACCAGCAGCAGCCTATTACTGTCTGGCCGCTGTGCTTGGCCATGGTCCTGAGGGTGGGGGCTGGTGGGTTGGCCTTCCTTCTGCTATCCCCCAGCCTCTGCCACCAGGCCTAACATACACTGGCTTTCAGGGAGCATTTCCTGGGTCAGCCTTGAAGCAACCATCAGCAGCTGCGTGCCTTTAGCAAGAAGCTGGGCATCCACCACACCTGACCAGGTAAAGGATCTGGGTCAGAGAGCCTGTCTCCTCTATCTGGAAGGTAAAGGCAGTCAAGATTTGAGCCCTAGGGGCCCTCACCAACCTGGACACTGCTCAGGGCAGAGTCCAGACCCCACCACATCCTCGCCAAGGGGTGCAAAACAAGCCACTGTCTCCTCTGAGCCTGGGCTCCCTGCTTCTCTGCCAGCAGGGTGCTGCTGTAAGAAGCAACACTGAGATGCCAGCCCAGGTCAGGCAGTCCCGATGCCCCACTGAAGTTGGCTTCTTGTCCTCTTTCTTTTACAACATCAAGACCTGGGAGGACCAAAGACTGCAAAGAGTAGGAAGGGCAGGTCTGGGTTGAGACGAAGGGACAACTACAAAGCAGGCCTGGAGAGCAGCAGCGACCTAACCAAGAGGCCTTCCACAGACAACTAGCTCTGCAGAGAACCACCAGTGTTCCCAAACCCTGGCCCCCGCGCAGGGGACACAAAGCGCTGGTGTGCTCTTGCCCTCAGAACTGCCACTGGGCAGCACTTTCTCACGCATCCCCAGGCCCAGCACCAGACAGGTGTCTGCGAGCAGAAGCTAAAGTCTTTTTAATTCTAGCCATCCTAGTGAGTGTGAAGCAGCCGTGTCCACATGGTTTGGACTTATATTGACCTGATGGCTAATAGTGCTGACCATCTTTTCCTGAGCTTATTGGCCATTTGCATATCTTCTTTGGAGAAATGTCTACTCATATCCTCTGCCCATTTTTTTAATTTTTTAAATATATTTTATTGATTATGCTATTACAGTTGTCCCATTTCTCCCCATCATTCCCCTCCATCCTGCACACCCCCTCCCACCCACATTCCCCCCTTTAGTTCATGTCCATGTGTCATAAGTTCTTTAGCTTCTACATTTCCCATACGATTCTTGCCCTCCCCCTGTCTATTTTCTATTCACTATCTATGCTACTCATTCTCTGTACCTTTTCCCCCTTTCTCCTCCTCCCACTCCCCTGTTGCTAACCTTCCATATGATCTCCATTTCTGTGGTTCTGTTCCTGTTCTAGCTGTTTGCTTAGTTTGCTTTTGTTTTAGGTGTGGTTCTTAATAGCTGTGAGTTTGCTGTCTTTTCACTGTCATATTTTTTATCTTCTTTTCCTTAGATAAGTCCCTTTAACATTTCATATAATAAGGGCTTGGTGATGATGAACTCCTTCAACTTGACCTTATCTGAGAAGCGCTTTATCTGCCCTTCCATTCTAAATGACAGCTTTGCTGGATAGAGCAATTTTGGATGTAGGTCCCTGCTTTTCAAGATTTCAAATATTTCTTTCCAGCCCCTTCTTGCCTGGAAGGTCTCTTTTGAGAAATCAGCTGACAGTCTGATGGGAACTCCTTTGTAGTGACTGTCCCCTTATCCCTTGCTGCTTCTAGAATTCTCTCCTTCATTTTAATCTTGGCTAATGTAATTACGATGTGCCTTGGGGTGTTCCTCCTTGGGTCCAACTTCTTTGGGACTCTCTGAGCTTCCTGGACTTCCTGGAAGTCTATTTCCTTTGCCAGATTGGGGAAGTTCTCCTTTATTATTTGTTCAAATAAGTTTTCCACTTGTTGCTCTTCTTCCCCTTCTGGTACCCCTATAATTCGGATGTTGGGACATTTAAAGATGTCCCGGAGGTTCCTAAGCCTCTCCCCATTTTTCTGAATTCTTGTTTCTTCCTCGTTTTCTGTTTGGTTGTTAGTTTCTTCCTTCTGGTCCACTCCATTGATTTGAGTCCCAGTTTTCCTCCCATCTCTATTGGTTCCCCATGCATCTTCCTTCATTTCACGTATTGTAGCCTGCATTTTTTCATCTAATTTGTGAGCAAAATCAACCAATTCTGTGAGCATCCTGATGACCAGTGCTTTGAACTGTGCATCTGATAGGTTGGCTATCTCTTCGTCGCTTAGAAGAATTGTCTCTGGGGCTCTGATTTGTTCTCCGTTTTGAGCCATTTTTGGTGAGTTTTTTTGTTTTGGTCTGGTCGCGGCTATTACGTAGTGAGGGGTGGAGCCTTAGGTGTTCCCCAGTGCGGGGCAGCCCAGTTGCTGGGTTGTGACGCTGTACGTGGGGGCGGGGTCTGAGAGGGAACAATGGCACCTGCTTCTCTTTCTCTTGAGTTCCCGTCCCTTCCGCCACTTCCCCTTCACCTGGATTATCTGCGCACGTGCGCATGCTGTTACGTAGTGGAGCCTCTGGCACTCCCCAGGGCGGGGCAGCCCAGTCGCTGGGTTGTGACGCTGTGTGTGGGGGCGGGGTCTGAGAGGGAACAATGGTGCCTGCTCCGCTCTCTCCTGGATTCAGTCCCTTCCGCCACTTCCCCTCTGCCTGGACCGTCTGCGGGCGCAAATGTGGGACCACCTGGTCAGCCAGCTGCCTTGTGTGGCCTCACTGGGTCTGCACAGTTGCCCACCTGGGCCTGGGGTCCGCCAGCTGCTGCCTGTGGGCCCGGGGACTGCCAATCACCGCCTGTGCACCTGGGAACTGCGAGCCGCTGCCACTTGCGTTCCTGGGTCCGCACCTCCACTTTTTCCTGCCGCGACCCCACCCCTCTTACCGGTCTGGATGAATGGTTGTTGGACTTCCGTACAGTTCAATTTTCTATCAGTTCTGTTGTTTTCTTGTTTCTAAATATTTGTTGTCCTTAATTTTGGTTGTGAGAGGAGGCACAGTGTGTCCGCCTACGCCTCCATCTTGGCCGGAAGTCTCCTCTGCCCATTTTTAAATTGAATTGTCTTTAATTCTCTCTGAATTCTAGATATAATACCTTATCAGATACATATTTGTAAACATCTGCCCCAGTTTGCAGACTGTCTGTTCACATTGGTAGTGTCCTTTAAGAACAAAAGTCTTACATTTTGATGGTGTCCAGTTTCTTTGGGTCACCTGTGCTTCTGGTGTCGTATCTAAGAAACTACAGCCTAATCCGAGGTCATGAAGATTGACACCTATGTTTTCTTCCAAGAGCTGTAGAGTTTTAGCTCTGAAATGTAGGTCTTTGGTCCATTTTGAGTTAACCTTTGTACATGGTGTGGAGCACGGTCCAACTTCGTTCTTTCACACGTGGCTATCTAGTTACACCGGCCCATTTGTGGAAAAGACCGTCCGTCCTTCCCCCACTGAAGCATCTCGGCACCTTTGTTGAAATCGGTTGCCCACAGATGTACGTGCTTGTTTCCAGACTCCCGATTCTCTTCCACTGATTTCTACATCCATCCTTAGGCCAGTACCACACTTTTTTTTTTTTTTTAATTGTGGTGCAAAACACATAACGCTTACTGTCTTAGCCATCTTTAAGTGCACAGTTCAGCAGAGTCGAGTGTATTCACGTTGCTGTGCAACAGATCTACGCAACGCTTTCATCTGGCAAAACCAAACTCTGTGCCCATTAAACAACTCATTTCTCCCTGCCCACCACGCCCAGCGACTGCCATGCTGCTGTCTCTCTGAATCTGACTACTTTGGGTACATCATGTAAATGGAATCATGTAGTGTTTGTCTTTCGGTGACTGGTTTATTTTGCTTAGCACAACATCTTCAACGTTCATTCATGCTGCAGCATGTGTTAGAATTTCCTCTCTTTTTAAGGCTGAATTATTCCACATTGTTTTGATTACTGTAGATTTACAGTATGTTCTGAAATTGGGAGGATGGAATCCTCCAAGCTTGTTCTTTTTCAAGAATGGCCCCAGGGACCATCATATGAACCACTCTGTCCTAAATCCCTCCAAGCAGAAGGTGGAGGGGCTCAGTTCCCCAACATCCGTGGGCAGTGGGTGGTGGGGTCAGGGCAGGGCCACTCTGGATCCCATCTGTGAAGGCCAGGGCCCTCATGATGAGACGTGTCCCAATCCATATGACCTTTCTCCTGAGCTGCCCTCAGGCCCAAAGAGCCAGGTTTTTATGAGGACGAACTGCATCCAGGGCTCAAAATCCTGGTGAAGACCATGATCCCAGAGATTTCCACATGATGAAATAGTAAGACCTGGGGCCCTGTGGCCATCAGCGTGAGCGATCTTCCCTGTCTAAGGTGTGGAGAGCATTAGGGAGCACACCGTGGGTGTCCCTGGCCACGGGTGTAGGCCAGCAGGAGGCCTGCCTTGGGGCACTGCAGCCAGCCCGTGTGCGGCGAACCCCACCGTGGGCAGGAGGGCAAGCGCATCAAGGGTCCATTAGGGGAAGACCCACCCTCAGAAGGCCCAGCGAAGGGTCTAGAAGGCATGGGGGTGCTGACATGAAGAACTGGGCCCAGCTGGAGGCACGAGGGAGGAGAAGGACTGTGGGCTGAGGGCCAGTGCATGGCATGCGGGGTACTGCCCAGCACCCCGCTCTCACCTTGTCGTCACAGTAATTCTGTGGGAGCATCATGAGACAAGAGCCCTGAGACCTGCAAGCTCCCACACAGAGCCAGCACCTGAACCCAGGTGAGACAGGCTTCACGGCCCACATTCCTTCCCCTCCCACAAAACACTGCTGCCGGCAGCTAAGCTAGTAGTGCTCCGCATCCCAAAGGCAGTTTCTCTGCCGAGGCTTGGGAGCCCTGAAGTGAGCCGATCCTCACCTGGGGGCACTTATGAAACACCACCGACAGCCCTGGGGCCTCTCCAAAGACACGGAGATGGATGCTCTGGCAGCCTCTAAGCCACAAGATAGCAAAAGTAAAGGGCCACTGCCAAGCCCACAGACAGGCCTTTATGAAGCAACGTGCGGCTGTTAAATACACAGCAGGAGGTGTTTGTTACTAAAGAGCTGTATGTTTGGAAAGTGTGGCTGCTTGTCAGTTAATGGTCCTGCATTAGTCACCAAGAACACTAGTAGTATCCCCAGATCTGTGGCCACTCTGACACCCAGGGCCCAGTGCCCAGGATGGCAGCATTCCCTGGGCAGGGTCAGCCTTCACTCAGGCTCTCAGTGGAGCCAGGAACCTGCCCTTCAGGTTGGGGTGGCAACAACTACTCAGCCAGGTCTGAATGGAACAAGCCAAGGAGCCATCAGGGGCACGGTCAGGATCTAGGTGTGTGGTGGCCTCTGGAGCGCATGGCACACCTGGCGCCCAGGCAGGGCTGCTGCACGAGAAAGAGGGTATTTTGTGGAATCGAGGCCATCATTCCGTTTCAGAAAACCAAGGATCCCAACCTGGGAACACAGCTAACAGAGGAGCCATGGATACAGAATGTGACATATGCGGGGGGTGGAACACTGACTTCCAGGGGACAGACAGCCGCGCCAGCCTCCGTCTCCACTACCAGGGAAGGCTAGGTCAGTTGGAGACCATCACAGGGTGACCACAGTGACCTGGCATATGTTCACGGACAGTGGGAAATGGCCAACTGTGGGCACAGATGTTCTGACATGTGCAGGGGCCAGTGCAGCAACCAGGCCTGGGTGAGGCTGCTGGACTGATGCCGGATGGCCACTCACACCTGCATGACCGACCCTGAGCCAGGTGCCCAGATGCAAAGTAGGAAGGACATGGTCTCCCCCTCCTGGAGCCTCAGAAGGAATAGAAAACAGTGTGTGTAGACAAGAGCTGGGAAGAAATGTACACACAAACCACTCGTTTTAGGGTGGCAGGACTGTGACTAGGAGAATGTCCCCTCTCCTGTTTTTCTTTACTTTTGACATAAATACTGTTTTCCACAATACTTAAAAAACTCACCCAGCGAGGGGACAGGTCGTGATGACAGCAGCCACTGTCTGGGACTGGGGGAGCCCCTTCTTGTCTGCAAAGGCTCCCTCCGGCTTGGATGAGAGCCTTTTAGTGGGAGTGGGAGAGTGGGAGGCCGACCACCAGGGACTCCGTGGGGCCCGGATCATAGCTCAGCTCTCCCTCCGCCCAACCCTCCATCTTCCTCCTCCCTTACACAAGGGCTCATCTCTAACAGGCATCTTGCACCCCAAATTCCACCTCAGCTTCTGGAGAAGGCAACCTGCCACACTTTCTTCTACTCAGAGTGACCACACCTGGCAGGAGCCACAGGGCTGCCTGCGGGAGCCTCAGGAGAGGGGTACACCCAAGGCAGGAAAGGCGTGGATGATGGTTGCCAGCATCCCTTCCACCCCAGACTAGTGAGAGCTCCTGCCCTGGGCTCTGCTGGTCCCGAAAGAGGGAAGGGAGAAAGTTCCCAAACAGCGCTGGTGCATGTTGGGAACAAGAAGAAAGCATCATAGAGCAACAAGTATAAAGGACTCATGGACAAAAACTATGGGGGTGGAAATGGGAGGAAGGTGGGGAGGGCTGGGGTGGTGGGCTGGGGGCGGGGTAAAAGACAGAAAACTGTACAATATCAACAATTAAAAAATAAAATTAAATTTAAAAAAAAAAGAAGAAGAAAGCATCAGCCAACGGGACCCCGCAGACTGCTACTGAGGGGGTTTTATTAAAACCCAGATCTGCTTGGGTGCAGAGAGCTGGGACCAGAGGTAAGCCCCCCTGTGAAGTGCAGGGCGGGCAGTGAGCAGGCCAGGCTCAAGCCTGGCACCAGCAGCAGTGATGCGCAGTGGTGGCCGGGAAAGGCAGATGGCCTACGGCAGAGACGGAGCCAGGGATCATACGCCCAGCCCCGGACCTGATGACACCAGTTCCACCTGCTCTGCCCTGAGAAAACCAACCAGGCCACTGAGTGTGCTGGGCAGTCACTACTGCAACAGGGCACTTACCTGGGCCTAGTCCCCAAACAGACTGCTGCCAAGTAACAACCTCCTGTCGTATAAGCAGTGCCAGGCCAGCGTCTGTCTCTCTGACCAAATGCCCTTCCTGAAGTTCTCCAAACATCCCACAGAAAAGCCAGTGACAGGGGCTGGCAGGGGCCTCTGGGAGGAGGAGGTTTTCAGCCTGGAACTTGCTGAGGAGGCAGCCAGACAGAGCAAAGACCAGAGCTGCCCCTATTTGCTCTGGCCGCCCTGGCCCTCAGTGGCCCTCACCCTCACCCCAGTTGCTCACCCAGGCCCCGTATGCCCAAGCTGCTTGCTCTCTCTTGCAGCCCACCGCTGTCCCCCACTCTGCCCATGGCCACCCTAAGGGTCTCAACATAACAGGTGCCTTCAAGGAGCCACAGTGGCACCCCACCCCTGTGTGCCACCCCATTATCTTCTCTGTAGTATTTATCACAATGTACTTGTTTTATTTGCTCAACTGCATGTTTTCAACCTGCCTGCCCCTCTGAATAAGGCTCTAGAGGGGACAGAGACCACAACCAGGGCACTGTCTCACGGTGCCTCCTGGGAGAGCAAGGAGAGGGTGAAAGAATGCATAACATGCCACAATCCCCCCACGAATGCTAAACGCCAGCTTAAAGGTCTGGCTGGGAAACCCCTAGGAGTGCTCAAGCCTGGGGCACAGCTGTTATGAACTGCTGCATCATCTGCTTTCCAAAAAGAGCTGGAGGAGGCGGCCAGCACCAAGCCCCCTGCAACCGAGGCTGTGAAGATGGCTCTGGCAGCTGCACCAGAGAGGCAAGGCTGGAGCAGGGAGATGGCAAGAAGGCCTCTGTCAGATGCAACCAGCGGGGACAGGGCCCAGAGCAAGCAAGGCCCTGAGACAGAGAGGAGGGAGGCCTTCTGCATCCGGAGGATGTGCATGGTGGGCCATGTGAGGATGACCGGGAATGGCCAGGGTAAGGGGACCTGACAGCAGGGTGCGAGTCGCTACAAAGACCCTCACAGGTCGGAGGAGAGGAGCCTACTGCACTGGCCCTCAGCCTTCACCCACAGCAAGCACCCAAGCCTGTGGTCCCACTGTAGGAGCAGCCTCTGAGCCGACCCCCCCTGCGACCCCTCACTGCAACCTGCAGCCCTCACCTGGGAAGCTGACCACTCTGGGACTGACCCTTCTCCTGCAGTCACCGCTCCCATCCCTGCCGGCAATGCCACCCAAGACCCTTAGCAGCTTCAACCTGTTTTCATTCTGCCCACCAACCCTTGAAGATGTCTGTGAAGCCTAGGAATATTCACCCCCTCTCCCCACCTGCTCGGCCCGGCGCCCACTCCGGGCACACACTCACGCGGTGGGTCTTGCTGTAGCTGTACAGGAAGGCCAGCCGGTAGAGGCTCTTGTAGTGCTGGGGGAAGCGGCCGAGGCACAGGCGGAAGGCGGCGACGCACTGCTCCGTGAGGAACTGGCGCTGCTCCTCCGCGCCAGCCGGCAGCCCCTGCGGGAAGGCCGCTGGCTCCCCTGCGGGGTCCCCTCTCTTCCTCCCGTCCCACGGGGTGGGTGCAGATGCTGAGGACTTGACAGGGACGCAGGTGGAGACTGGGGGCTCTGCGACAGGCTTTTGGCTGCCTTGCTCTGTGGCTCGGAAGCCTTCTGTGCTCTCCAAGGATTCGTCAGTTTTTCCTACAGTTAAGAAGAAGGAAAAGAAAGTCACTTCGGTTTTAGGCTCTGCCCTAAGCAGTCCATCACCAGCGATGGAGGCACCTCAGTGAGCCGACTGGTGCAGTTCCCAGTCTCCTCCCTGTGACACAGGATGTCCTGGCTGGCACGCAGCAGAGGGGCCCCGAGGCTGCAGGGAGCAGGGGTTACAGTTGGACTCTGTATGGCGGCACAAGGCTGCCCCGCCTCCGGGGCCTGTGCAGGTGCACCTGGAAGCGGCACAGAGAGGGCGGACGTGACTGCCGCCACCACAGAACAGCCAGGAAGGGCACACAAAGGGCCGCACCTGCTCCACCAGTCAGCTCCTCGGCCCACCGCCCGCCCGACACCCTTCCCCAGGGCAGCGGCTGTGCTGTGTGTGAGCCCTGAGCGCCTGGACACCGGGACGGTGGAACAGGCTGCGCAGGCGAGCCTGGGCTGGGCAACAGGGGCTGCAGAAGAAGTCAGGCCAGGGAGGAAGGGACGGAAGGAAGGTGGTGGGAGCATGCTGAGGGAGAGATGGCCCCCAGGCCCCCAGAATTCTGGCACAGACTGCCTGGAGGACACCAGAGAAGGAGGCTGGCACCAGCTCTGGCATCTGTGTGTCCTGTGTGCTGAGCCCCTGACTGCCCCAGCCAGACAGTCCCTTCCTCACTGTGGCGGCATCCAGGAGAAGGCTGGGATGGTGCAGGCTGGGCAAGGAGCGAGGCCCCAGGGTCCCCTCACGCTGAGTCCACCCCCATCCCATCCCCCTTGACTGCCAACACAAAGACAGGCTCCTCCCAGGACACCCAAAGCCACCTGCTATCGGTCCTACTGACCCCCCAGCTCCCTTCCTGGCCTCACACCCTATGACCATCTCCTCCCTGTTGCTGCCCCCCCACCCCCATCTCCCACATCCTGGATGCACTCCCTGCCCTCTGCCCCCTCCGGCTCCACCCATGTGATCCCCGCCCTCGGGACTGCAGTCAGTGTCCCTCCTCCTTTAGGCCTCCCCGCCCCCAGGGGAGGGAGCACTGCAAAGCGTGTCCTGGGCCCACCCATCTGCTGGCACTGATCCCACCGGGCTTACGCGTGCGTGCCTCCCCCTGCCTTGCGGCCCAGAGCCTAGCACAGGGCCTGGGGGCCGTGTGAAGCTGACTGAACAACTGAGGGACGGGTCCTATCTCATCTCCTCTCACGGGAGCTCAGGAGATCACTGAGGTCCCGCTACTCTCCCAACAGCAAGTCCATCAACTGCACCACCCAGGAAGAGCAGGGCTCAGAGGGGAGGTGTGAGCCCACGATGGTTCCTCTCAAGCCCACCAGCTGCCGCGGCACCTGGTTCTGTCACCACCTTCTTTCCCAATGGCCAGCTCTATGCACTGTCCGCCTAGCCCGCTGGCTCTGAATGGAGGAGGGAAAAGGCAGCATGCTCCACACATGTCTGGAGAGGCCTGCACAGGCTGGGCCGGAGCAAAGCCGCCCTCCTCTTCGCCCAGCAACACCCCAGGCTCCCTCGCTTCCCCAGGCACGGGGGGAGGCCTGTGACAACACGACTACAAGCACCGCAGCTTGCTGCTCGATGGGCCCCAGACGAAAGGCTTAACTTGTGCGTTAGTAAAAATAGTCTTATTTTTGAGACCGATGGGAACAACAGCCACTGTGTTAGAGGGTTGGGGGTGTAGGTTACTTCTTCCCTCCCCTTCCGCACCCCCAGTGGTGTCTCCAGCAGCTGTGGAACATTAACACTGGTGTGGGACAGTATCCTGACGGCCCAGTGAGAAAGCAGGGCATTGGCCTCATCTCTAGAAGGGGGCCCAGGGCAGGTAAACCCGTGGCCCGTTCCATGGCCCCTCGATCCTAACGGGGACACTTTGTCCACTCTACAGGGTGTGCAGCCTCCTCCCTTTTATCTAAAGCCAGCTGGGGGAGGCTGGCAAGGAGCAGAGAGCTGGGAGAGGCCATCCCTAGTGCGAATGGCTCTGGCTGCACCGCCACGACTACGTGCGAGCTCCTGAACCGTGCCCTGGGGCACGGGCCCCATCCGGGGCCAGGGTAGCGATGTCTTGGGGCTAGGCCCCAGACACTGGGGCAGCTAGGACATCACCAGCCTCGCTTGCCCACATAGCCCACCCAGAGAGGCAGCACGGGGTAGAGTTTAGGGCACAGAACAACCGTGGGCCAGTTCCTGCTCCACTCTGGATCCCGGGTTTTTCACCTGTAAAATGGGACTCACCTGTGTGTTTTATTGCTAGGGCAGCTATGAGTTAAACAGTGCCGAGCGCGGGACTCCAGCCTGGGTCTGGACTGTGGTTGATACTACTGGGCAAGCCTGTGCACCCTGGCCCCGGTCAAAGCGGGAAAGTTCTCCCAGTCCACGGATGCCAGCCAGTCGCAGCCTCAGAGCAGCATGGAGCACGCCCGGGCCACACTCCATCTCCCGGAAGGCCTGGGTGTGGGGCTTTGGCCACTGATATCCACAGAAGGGACTTGGGGACTCCAAATGAGCTGGGCACACCCCAGAATAAAACCAGCCCTACCCCCCACCAAAAAAAGGGGGATATTTTTCCTACATGCCTGATATGATTCAGACTAAAAAGAACACACATTTGTGACACTTAGGATCTGAAGGTTTTTTAAACAGCCATTTATCAAGAAAAGCAGAGGGACACCCATGCCATGCCGTGGACCTGGCCTTCCTACCCTGAGCCACAGCGGAGGTCATAACAACAACGACAAGTGCCACTGGGCGCACAGCACATCCAGGCACCGTGCGGCCACCTTCCGAGCCATCTCGTTTTATCCTCATGACCCTGGAGTGGCCTTGGGACACTCCCACGCACAGGAAGAACAACAGAGGCCAGAGAGGGCAGCACCTTGACCAGCCAAGGCACGAGGATGAAAGCCGGGCCGGGGGGGGGGGCGCCCTCCACAGCCTCTTTCTGCAGTGCTGCCCCGACTGCCACCAACATCAAAGCAGCTCTGATCCACCGAGTCGGGTTTCATACCTCTTTCCTCTGAAGCCCCTGGAAGGTCTTTACTGGCTGGTCCTGCTTGGGAACTGGGAACGGGGGGCCTCTTCTCAACGTAGGGTTTCCGGGAACCCTCTAGCGAGCTGGAGGGCTCGTTAAAGAAGTCCTGCGTTGAGCTGGAGTCTGAGAGTGCCACGGCCGTGCTGTCCTGGCTCCGCTCTGCGGGGAGAAGGGCGGGGAGGGTGGCAGTGTGAGCCCACCATCTGCAGCCTGGAGGAGCCTCCCCAGGGTGAGTCTCCCTGCCGGAGGCCTGGGGACTGCCCTGCAGAGGAGACGGCCTGAACACAGTCACTCTGACGCTGCTGAGCCCGACCCATCTTGGAGGCCGCTGAGCCACTCACCAAAGGCACCAAGCTCCACAGTCAACCTTGTGGGAATTTCTCCAAAAAACAGTGTCCTGGTGAATGTTTAACCGCCGGCTCTCGGTGGGGGGAAAAGCCCTCATCTGTAGCGTTTTCCGACTTCTGTGGTGTGACTACTCCCACCCTGGCTGACTTCAAGCGCCCGACGCGATGCTGGCGAACACGGAGTTGGGGGAGACACGCAGCAGCGCGTCGCTGCGCGGTGTTTGTGTCATGTACTGTAACAGGCCTACGCAGCTGGAGTGGGTAAGAGTTCAGCAAAAACTTTCAACCAGCTGCTAAAGGCCGAGCATGATCGAGCACAAGAGCTAGGATTCCTGGGCATCGCAGGCACAAGGGAGGCCAGAACCTACTTGTTGACTCGTAGCCACAGCCCTGCACAGGTGCTGATGAGAAAGGGCAGGGTCAGGGTAGGGAGGGAGACGGGACAGAACCTCACGGGGTGCAGGCCCGGAGCAGAGGAGCGGCCACCGCATGGGAAGGCAGAAAGCCCTGGCTGGACCTTCCTGCCTTGAGGAACAAAGCCTTCAGCCACCCAGGGGAGGGGAGCGAACCTTGTGGCCTCCAGGTACAGGTGAAGACCTACTGCAGCCAGAGGAGAGGAAAAGAGAAAGCCTGCCCTGAGGGAGGGACAGGAAGCCGTCCAGGGCCCAAACACTGGGCTCTCACGCTGCTGCGGGAAGAACTGAATCACTGAGAGGGACCTACTCTAGACACACAGGGACAGAGCCCGACTAAGTCTGAGGCTGACGTGAACAACAGAGAGCCAACCCTGCCCCCTACTCCAAGCTACCCTGAGTGAGTAACGCGTAAAGCAGTCTCCTGCGGGAAGAGAGGCAAGCGCATGGAGGGAAGGTGGAAAGGGAACACTGAAAACGCCTTCCAGCTAGCAAGCCCCCACTCTAAGCACAAAATAGCATCCGAGCAATTCGGAGCTGGTGGGGCGCTGAAGGTAACCACAGCAACAAAAAAGCCCAACCCCAGCTCCATTTGCTGACTAGCCTAACTCAACTGCCCCCCTCCTCCCATGCTTGGAAACAGACGAGGAAAGCCCACTCCAGGCACAAATATTATTTATTGCAGTCTCTCTATCCTACACACGACAGCTGGTGTTCAATATAGAAATTACGATGAGGCACACACACAAAAGAACAGACCGCTGTCAAGAGGCATAATGATCAACAGAACCAGACTTGGAGATGACCTGGATGTTGGAACTACCTGATGGGGAATTTCAAATAACTAAGATTAACATGATTCATGAATATGATGAATATGCTAACAGGCTCTAGTTGAAAAGGCGGACTCATCCATGAGCAGATGGGGAGCTTCGGGACTGAAATGGAAGCCACAGGCAAGAGTCAAATAGAGATGACAGAAATGAAGGACAAGAACACAGTAAAAGAGATAAAGGATGTCCTTCTCAGGCTTCTCAGCAAACTGGACACAGACGAGGGGAAAGTAATAAAAATCTGAAGATAGGCCAGTAGCAATAACCCAAACTGAGAGAAAGAGTGGGGGAAACCGGAACAGGTCATCCAAACAAGCTAATGGACTACCGGCAATCCCAAAAGAAAATGAGACAGATACAGAAGAAATAGTTGCCGAGATAATGACTGAGAATTTTCTAAAACTAACCGAAGATGTCAAATCACCAAGACCCTCAGAGACAACCAGGCAGGTCGAGGACTTCTTCACACACACTAAACAAAAATCACACCTCTGCGTCAAAGTCAAGCTGCTGAAAACCAAAGTCGCAGAGGAAACCTTGAAGGTGGAGAAAGACGCACGCCTAGAGGGACGGAGTTAAGAATCACGGCGCACTTCTCACAGAAACCATGCCAGTCACGCATCACTCAAGGGCTCGAGAGGAAGTCACCCGCAATTCCACATCCAGAGAAAACCCTGCTCAAAAGTAAAGAACAGGCTCTTCCAGACAAACAGAAACGGGGGGATCCTTATCATTAGAGCTGAGTTAGTTAGAAGAAATGTTAAAAAAAAAAATTCTTCAGGTAGAATAAATTTAAACCAGACAGAAACGTAGATCTACATAAAGAAGTAAAGTTTCTTGGCTATAAAGTAGCGATAAATATAAAAGATATTCTTTTTCATGTTTTTAATCTCTCTCAAATACTCACTACCGTCTAGAGCAAGAGCAGCAGCAACACTTCGGGGGCACACAGAATACACCAAGAAGTGAATGAAGGAAATCCGGAGAGCAGAGGCAGGGGTTCTTACACTGCACAGGAAGTGACGTAGCATCATTTGAAGGCAGGCTGTGGTCACTTAGAAAAGTATTTTTTGTCACTTTTTTAAAAAAAGAGGTTCAAATAATAAACCAACAGTACTGATAAAATGTCATCATTAAAAATAAAACATGGGCCCTGGCTGGTGTAGCTCAGTGGATTGAGCACGGGCCTGCGAAGCAAAGGATCGCGGTTCGATTCCCAGTCAGGGCACATGCCTGGGTTGCAGGCCAGTTCCCAGCATGGGACACACAAGAGGCAACCGTACATTGATATTTCTCTCCCTCTCCCCTTCTCCTACCCTTCCCCTCTAAAGATAAATAAATAAAAATCTTTAAAAAAATAAAAATAAAAAAATAAAACATGGTACCCTGGCCGGTGTGGCTCAGTTGGTTGGAGCACCGTTCCATAACCAAAAGGTCACCAGTTCGATTCCCAGTCTAGGCACATGCAGGCGGCAACCAATCAATGTTTCTCTCTCCCACCCCCACTTCCCCTTTCTCTCAAATGAGAATAAAAAAAAAAAAAATAGGAATCAAGAAAGCTTGTGCCACTCACTAGTTGTGTGGCCTCAAACAGGTAAACCCGTCCTAATCAGAGAAAAAGTCAAACATGGCCCCCGGGATCCTCTAACCCTTTGCTTGGCTACCTTGAAAACCTGGTCTCGGGTGAGGCATGAGCACCTAACGGACAGTTACCCAGGGTCCACTGGGAGGGCGGACTGGAGCAGCTTGGCGGGCAAAACAACTTGCAGCAGAACATAATAAAGTCGTCTCGACAGAGTCAGAAGCCTGGACTCCGGGAGAGAAGCAGGCTGCTCTGCTGCTGACTAGGTGGGACAGCCGACCCCACTGCCAGGCTTCCCTTACACTTCCGTTTCCTTCCTTCCAGGTGAGATCGTGATAACTCAAGTGCCCACGTCAGAGAATTGTCAGGAGGATTAAATAGGTGAGTGTAGGTAAAGCGCTTGGAACGGGGCCTGATACGCAGTGAATGTTCACAAAATGTCAGCTCAATTATCACTATTATTACCTCCAAGAACCTGAACCTATTTTACCTCTAATGTCTCAAACTTGACATTCTAGGCACTGAGTTCTGAGGGCAGAGGGCTTTGCTTATGCCACACTGGAGACAGTGCCTGAGCAGCACCATGGCCATGGCACAGGACCACTTCTTACACACTGACACAACAGGACGTCCAAAGTGGGCCTGACCGCACGCAGGAACACCAAGAATCAAGCCCGTGCTCCAAAGTCAGCCCACAGCTCTGCCCTTGTCACCCACATCTGGTCACAGACCAGGGTTTGGGGACAGCAACCTCTCATATAGTCTTCTTCCACAGCTGCCTTTGCAATGGCCTCCGCCTAGTAACTGTGGGTCATCCTCGCCAGCTGAGCTGATGAGGCCTAAGAAACTAGGATGTGAGGTGCGTGTGAGACCCCTGAGCGACCCACACAGAAGCTCTGCGTCCCACCAATGGGGGAGCAGGGACCTAGCTGGACCCCTCTGCTTCACACTCAGTAAGGGGCTCTTCCTGACTCGCCAGGCCTCCCCAGGCTCCGTGAGCACTGACCAGGGATCACAGGAAGGCCCACAGCCCTCACAAGGAGTCCCAAACCCAAGTCCCCAGTTGAGGGGACCACTTCTCCCAGAGAAGTGCCGGGTGCTGCCCGTTCTTGGTGTGATAACAGAGGGCTGGTAACAACACCCTTTGCTCCAGAGGCCACACGACGGGACCATTGCAGGAAGTCGGAACTCAGCAGGCCCAGACTTGCATTCCAACCCCAGATGGGCCACTCGGGCTGTCCAGGACTCCACTTGACACTTTCCAACATGTTTGTCAATGTTCTCCCGCCTCTGACACTAACACACGCGAGACCCCCACAGGGCCTGGCCTGGTGCCTGGCACAGGGAAGTGATGGCCTGTGAAGTTTTAAGAAATCAGGCCAGGGCAGGCCCTCCTTCACCAGCATCATACCAGGTGAAGTCGCTGCATGGCTGAGCAGTACACCGTGTGGCCAGCGTCCAGAAAGCAAGCCTGGCTGGGAGAACTCATGGGAACTGGCCCGCTGCCTGCTGAGCTCGCGTGCTTACAAGCTGCTGGGCTGTGGGCCTGAAAGAACTGCTAATTTGGTGGAACCCAGTGTGTCATTACAAAATCCTGGGACTGGCTCAAGCAGACGGGTATTCACTCCCAACGTGCTAGCGCCCGCTCAGTGCTGCTCAGGGAGGGAACCTCTCGTGTACCTGAGTGTGCAGCAAAGGCATCAAACCGCACCAAGAAAGGTGGGGCCACCAAGGGTGGCCCCGAGCTTCAGGGTAGCTGCTTCCCTGAGAGGGGAGGCCTCCGCTGAGCCCCTGTGAAGTAACACTCACAGCAACGACAGCTACAGCGGAGGAGCAGGACCTGGGAAGGCTGAGGGGCCTGGTGGGGACGGGGCGGCAGCCACCCATTCCTGGAACCTCCAGACAGACACATGTGTGGGAACCCAGCATGGCTGGCCCTCTGAAAGGGCACAGAGCGTTGGCCCTGGGTGGCACAGTGGCAATTCTGGACAAGCCCTTGTCCTGGGGTGATGAAGGGCGCCTAAGAAGCCCTGAGGAGGGCTGGCACTCGGAAGGGAAGGGAAAAGGGTGTGGAAGCCCCCAGCAGCAAGCAGGCATGCTGCGCCCTTGAGGCCCGGCACCCCCTGCAGGCTGCTGGGCTAGCCCTGCAGAGATGGGGCAAGGCGCCCTGGCTGGAGCTGCAATCCTTTCCTCGCCAGGCCTGTGAAGCCGAGGGGGTGGGAGGGGTGCTGGCCAAGGCTCCTGCTGGGGCGGGGGCGGGCGGGGGTGTATCTGTGAAACAGAGGAGGAGAACACCACTGCAAACAAGCCACTAACTGGGGCTAGGAAGGCCCATGGCCAAGTTTCTCTCTAATCCTTTCGGGTCCCGTGCATTTGAGAGAGTTGGCACAAGGCTATTTAAAATGATGCTGATTTTAAATACCAAGAAGCAAGTTAGATAAAAAGAAAACTACCTTTCATTCCTTTTACATCAATAGGGTGAAGAAAAATTGAAAAGCTCTTAAAAATCCGCTCTACAGACCTGGGCATCTGGAGCCTCACCCTTTCCCTCCTCTCCTGGGAAATCAGACCTTCCTTGTGCAGCTAGACAAGGGCCTCAGTGAGACCCAGACAAGCAGACGGTGGGTGAGATTTGCCATGAGGACCATCTTCCTGCCACCAGCCAAGCCACCACAGATGGGACAGCCCAGGGGCTGCTGGGCCAGATGGGACAAGGAGGACAGACTCACAGTGCTGGGAAGCAGCTCCCGGAGAACAACAGGGCCAGCCTTAGAACCCTGGAGCTGGAGGAGCTGGCTGGGCGGGGGGCGGGAGCCGCAACACGGAGATCAGAGGGCTCTCTGGCCTGGGGTGTGCAACCAGATCAGGATAGGAACCTCCCGCCTCAGAGCTTCGGCCATGGGGCAGGAGAGGGAAGGATGCAATGACCCCTTTCCTCTCCCCATTCCCAAAAGGCCCCTCTGTAGTGTGTCAACTCTCAGGTCACCAGGTCCACTGCCAAGGGAAGGCTGGTGGACCCAGAGAAGACCACAAATGGGGAAACTGCTAGAAGGGGGTGAAGCTCCTCTGGGCTGAGAAGCAAACACCCCAAAGCTCTGTGCTCAGACAAGAACCAGGTGCGTCTGCTGATGCTCTGCAGGCAAAGGTTGCCAAGCCCTGCCTGCCTGGTGGAGGAAGGCGAGACGGGGAAGGCAAGGGCCAGCACAAGTGGTTGCCATCCTGTGGCAGCCACCACCTGGAGGTCCTGCAGAAGGACCTAGGCCAGGCTTCTCCTGGCCCCTGGATCCTGAGGCAGAGCAGGAACAGACGGACACCTCTGTGCAGGACAGCCAGACTAGCAGAAGGGCCAGACCTCCCATGGAGCTGGGTGGGGAAACACCCACACTCAATGGGACCGCAGGGACTGCCGGGCCCCTGACTTTCCTCAGGAGCGGCCTCCAGGCCAGCAAGAGAGAAGACTGGCACTACTGAGCACACGACGGAGGCCGCCCCGCCCTTCTTTCAGAATGTCTTTTTACAAGTCTGCCCACACAAAGCCTGCTCACACTAACTAGTATTTGTGGTAAGATCATAAATACTTCAACCTCTCACTGTCAATCACTGGGACATTCACTCCTGTGCCTTCGGGCCAGTCCAGCCCCTCTGCTGAATTCTTAGAGGGATGTGCATCTGCCAACCAACAGCTGAGGACACCGCCTGCTTCTAAGCCCCGACACCCTCCTCTTCCAGAGTGGGACCCCCGGGGGCCAACTGCCAAGCAACGAGAGCTGGGGACACAGAGGGGAAGTGGTCTGGCTTGGTGACAGAAATGCTGCCCGTCCCATTCGGCGTGAGAGCAACAGTATTCCAAGGGTTTTTTTGTTTAGGTTTGACTCATTTCAAACCCCTTGGCCACTCTCAGGCACTCTCGGCCAGTCACACGCGTCCTGACACGAGTTCCAGCAAGTGTGTCCGTTTGCTCCAGCGGTAGCGCCGGAAAGAGTTCGAGCCATTTGTCCCATCAGCTGGGTTCAGTGAAAGCTTGAGGAAAAGGACGTGGTTGTGTCACCAAAGACTGTAGCAACTCCAACTAGATCACAGACACTCGTTCTGCCAACTAGAAAACTATGGTTTCTAACAACAGAAACTTGGGTGGAATCAGTATTCTGAGAGCTTTGTCACCTTGACAAATCTGCCCCAGGTGGTCCCTGAGGACCACTGGGAAAGGACATGTCCACTGGCTGTGAGGGACGGGGGAACCCTCCTGCGGGCTGAGGTGGCTACACAGGTGCTCGAGAGACACCCAAAGTCAGGGGGTTCCCAAAAGAGGCAGACACATGGCGGCAGCAGGCAGGTGCCAAGGCATCGCTGAGGGATCAAGTTCACCCCCGCCCCTTCTCTGCCTGTGTTCCCCAGCAAGGGCTGACCGGGCAGCACCAGGCACCTCTCAGCCCCAGCGTGCTGAGCCAGTGGCCCTGCCCCACCGGGACCCTGATGCTCAGAGTGGGGAGGAGACCTGGACTCACCGTGCACCTCTCGCGCTCCCCCAGCTGGGCAGGGCACCGACCAGGGAGGGCTTCGGGAAGCTTTAACCATTTTCCCATCCAAAGGCAGGTGGGCAGCCGCCTCGTAACACAAATGCCAGAGGAAGAAGAGCAGCTCTTGTCACGTGAGAGCCCAGAGCCCGCCCAGTGATCTGGGGAGGTTCCCAGGAAGGCTCTTCAAAGAGAGCACGACTGGGAGAATCTGCCTTACTGAGAGTCAAAAGAGAGCGACGCTGTGGCCACGTCACTCTCCTTACTTTCTACAGGAAAGGAGCCCCTTTGGACTCAGCTGGTTTCCCAAGCCCTCTCCTCTCCAGGGCGCCTTCCGCCCACCCCAGTTACCAAACCTCCTGTCTTTCTCCTACTGTCCACCACCCACAATGGCCCAAAGGCTTCTCTCGAGGCCCGTGCCCTCCAGCAAGCCCTTCCAACCCATCGAACCCCAGCGCCCGCTCACGGCATTGCCTCTTGGCACCAACCACTGCCCCGTGACATGGCCTGGGGACACACTGATGGGACGGGGGTGGGGAGGGCAGGGATCCGGGCACCCTCATCTTGGCCTTCCCCATGGCGCCCCTTTCCATCCCTAACACAGCAGGCACTTGGTAAACGCCATGACCAGCTATGGCCTGAAGAGGTTTCATAAAGGTGAGAAGGAAGGAGAGTACCAAGCAGGTGACTGGCTCTGCCCTCTCAGAGCCTCCCCCTCCCCGCCCCAAACCAGTCCCCACACTGGGAGGACACACAAGACAAACCGAGCTGCACTCAGAGCCCCTCCCGCATTGAGGAGGTCTGTCCACAGGACACAGCTGGCCCACCATGAGCTCACCGCCTTGCCCAGGGAAGGGGGCCAGTGAGCAGAGGCCAGGCCAGGCCGGCTGTCCAGCACTCACCGCCACCTGCAGCTCCTCCCTTGTGGCACCATGGCTGCTGTGCCCAAATTGTATTTTTACACACCTGTCCTTGCAAAGATAACTCGGTATCTTAGAGTCTGTCGCCTCCGCTATTTTTTTAAAGCAAGAAAGAGCAAAGCAATGGGAACACAGGACTGAGACACCTGCTGGGCAGGCAGGCAGGCGGGCAGGGGAGGCCACTGCTGCACCTGCGTCTGTTGGGAGCTGGGAAGGTGGGTTGTGGGCAGAAGCCAAGCACATCAAACACACACTCTCCACATCACAGGACCAGCAGATGCGGAGGCACCCCGGTCACAGGGGAGCGGGCGGCCGGACTGAGGGTGAAGCATGCGGTCTGCGCTGCTCCCCGAAGCGCGCCGTGACAGTGCAAGCAGAGAGACAAAGCCTGGAGACAGAGTGTGGTCAGGGTTAGGGGCAGCACGGGCAATATTGACGGAGGCACTGTGGGCCAGCAGGCGACAATGAGCACAGACAGGACACAACACAGACTGTGACAGCATGGCAGGTGACGATGGATGTTGCACAGGGGGTAGCACAAGATACCCTGGGTTCCCCTGGAAGGTCCACCTAGCCCACTCCCTACAACTGGGGGCTCAGGGCAGCCCTACTCATGCTGTAAACGGGGCCAGAGGGGCATCCTGCAACCATGGACACCAGCCCCTGCAGCCCCCACTCTTCCGACCCCTTCTTGGTCCTTCTCACCCCACCCCTCAAGGGAAATGCCAACACATCCCTCAGACCCCCGCTAAGCTCTGCCTCCCCAGGAAGGTCTTCCACCCCACTGAGAGGCCAGGCCAGGTCTCTCGGGACAGTTTCAGTTGCACCCCAACCCTGAGCTGTGTAATTCACTGATTCACACCTGTCGTCCCTCCTACGAGCCTACTGTGGGGACCAGGGCTGTCCTGGGCACCTGGCACAGCACTGACGGACACCTGGACAGTCATGGCAGAGGCAGCCCAGAGAACCCCACAAACGGCTCAGCCTCAGACCTCTGAGGCCCCTTCTGGCTCTGGCATTCTGTGGGACATGGAGCCTACCAGACAGAGAGCAAAGGCCTTGGCTGGTCCAACAGAGCCGCTGTGGACATTTCCCAAAGGCCAGCTGAGCCAGGCCAAGTTGTGGACAAGGCATCCTCTACCAGCCCCGCCACCAGCAAAACGCCAACAAAGAGGGACGTGCACATAGGCCCAGTCTTCATTCAGGTCAGTGGACACAGGCACCCCACTTGTGGTAGCCTCACCCTGGCCTGGGGTCAAGGAGACAGACCCCAACTAGCCACATGGCCCTGGGTGCGCACCCACCTGTCCTCAGCTGGGCTTCCTCGTGGGGCACAGACCACATGGCCAAGCCTACAGGGCAACAGTGAGGACGGAAACACACTACCACACCGCAAGCACCGTACCCGGAGCCCAGCAGAGAACACGTAAGCGCTACTGTGTGGCAGGGTCCGATTACTTACACACTCGCACACACATGCGCACACTGCATGTGGGGAGAGGTATAGATTCTGTTCAGAAACCTCATTATGCTTTGTTTGAACATGTGTGAAAAGCAATCACTGGAAGCCCCTTGAAGGTCAAACTGTGTTTCCCACGTGACTTTCTCTTCCGGGTCAGGAAGCGTCAGTGCTAAGGATTTCAGCATGGTGGAGAAAATCCAAGACAGACGGCAGGCAGGAGTGGTCACGCAGGGCCGCCAGGACCAGCAGCCCATGGCTTCATTCGGCCTCTGTCTCTGTCTCTCAGCTTGGCTAAAGGGCTCCTCCTCAGCCCAGCCGTGGGTGCCCTGCCACGGCAGAGCCTCGGAGGCATCTGAGGGCCAGTTCCAAGGGGTTTGGACCAGAGCTGTGGACGAGCTGCAGGAAGTTCCCCACCCTATGATGGGTGGCACAAGAGTGCCAGTGGGGCAGGTTCAGAGGTGAATCTGAGTCCTACCGGGGAGCCATTACCCAGTGTCGAGCTGCCTACCTGTACCTGGAGCTATTTTTCTAAACCTCACACCAACTAAGAATTGACCCAGCTGATTTCTGGCTTTGAAGCAAAGGCCTATAACGTGGAGAGGTGGCTCTAAGGCAGAGTCTCCTACCCATGCCCAGGGGAAGTCCTGATGCTTGGCTCCCTGTCCAGTGGGTGGCAAATCAGCCTCTGGCAGGCTCTGCTGGTGCAGAAGACTCGGGCCCAGAAGGCCCAAGGCCCAGGCTCACCCAGAGGCTGCTGCTTCAGGGGACACTGCCTGCCCCTCTTCTGATCCATCACCAGCTGGAGAGAGCTGGGGTACAAACGGAGGGAGACTGGCCCCAAGCCTGGGCTCCCCCACCACGCAGGGCTGCCTGCTCCTCACGGCAGAGCTCTGGTGATGTGGGGGTGACTATCTAAGCAACCGCTGTAACGTGGAGCGTCTTTATTTAATACCCCTGGGGAAAGCATCCCATATGGGTGAGGAAACTGAGGCTCCGAGAAGTGAAGTCCCTTGCCCAAGACCACCAAGCCAGTTGGCGAAGGAGCTGGGAACGGAACTCAGTTCCCCCTGACTCCAAAACCCGCTCTGCCCTGGGCGCTGTCTGACACCGGGTGGGTCCCTGAACTGCTTCCCTGCACCTGTACCAGGGCTCCACTCTGGCCTGGAGTAAGCTCTAAGGCCACATCCTTCCTCAACAGGAGACCCAAGGCTGGTCTCAGGCCACACATTCTCCCAGGGCCCGGCCACAGGAGGCAGGAGTGCAGGTGGGCAGTGGGGACCCTTGAGGCTACCAGCATACCCTGGACACCAGCAATCTGGTGCTCCCATCTGAGCCAGAGCCTTTCTGGGGAGCTGGTGCAGCTGCTAAAAGGGCCACTTGAACACTCTGAGATCTCGGCTATGTTGGGGCCCAAACCATTTCCATGCTGCAGACTCGGCTTTCTCCCTAGGGTAAGGAGGGGAGAGCTCTGAAAGCTCCTCGAGGCCAGGCCTGGGCAGAGCACAGTATGGCCAGTGCCAGACTTCCCGGCACACTGGGCTGGCCCTGGGGCAAAGGTGGGCCGAAGGATCTCGGTGGCTCCGTATGGTAGACAGGAATCACTTTGGAAAAAAGTTCGTTTACAACCATTGAAAACCCACTTCCACCAGCTCCCTCTGCAAACTTCTACAACAAATAGCCGTTATCTTGGCACCGGGAGGTGTCACAGCAGCACCGGGCCCCAGCGCTCCTACTCCCCACAAGCTTGCACACACATGCGCACCAGATGGGGGGACAGAGGGCAGCCAGCGGGGCCAGCTGGCATCACAGCCCCTTTCCAAGGCAGTCCCGCCTCCTTCCTTCTGGGCTCCCTGGGGTGCCCATGCCAGAGGAGGCACACCCAGCTCTGTGGGCCAACAGAGCCCGGCACAGTTCCTGCCGCCTGAGTCCAGCTCAAGCCTGTAGGGCTGAGGAGGGCACCGGCCCCGCGCCGCAAACAACGGCAAGAAGCAGTCCTCTCTCCTGAGAACCAGCAGGGGACTCGAGCCTCACAGGAAGTGCTGGGCAGAAACAAATCCCCGGAGTAGGACTCACTTCCAATGTGTTTTGTCAACATTTTCATGAGCAAAAGGCTGGGAACACGGTGGTTTCCCCGTCTAACTTGAGTTAAATCAGAAGGGAGGACCTTACTTGGGGAATGCCTGCAGGACTGAAGCACGGAGCAGCAGGCAGGCCAGTCACCCCCGTCTCTGCTCAACCCTCTAGAATGGAGGGAGGGAGGGAGGTGCGCACCGCACAGCACACACGTGGGTGTGCAGCCTCCCTCACAATGACAAGCACTGCGGGCCAAACCAAACCCGGGGTGGGGGGGGCACCTGCAAGTCTCCTTGCCTCTCAGATCGCCGAATTTCCCCGGGCCCGGAGCAGTCGAGCACTGCCGCCTTGTCATCCCTCGCCAGCCCTTCTCTAAGCCTGCTCTCCACCCTGCCCACTCCACGATGCCTGCGTGTTCCAGGACCCAGGCACTGGACGGCTAGGGGGTCTCCTCCCGCGAGCGAAGGCTCATCTCTTTTCCCCACAGCCCCAGGAGATGAGCGACCTGGGCGTCTGTAAGGACCTGGGCGTCTTCCCGCATTGTCACTAGCTCCACAAGGCGCCCCTTTAACGGCCCTCTAGGTCCACCAATTCGGCTCATCCCGCAAACACAGTTCATCACGTAAACGTGAGGAGAACATGAAGCAGTCAGGCTACGAGGTCAGCATGCGAGCCTCCGAGTGTTAGTAAAGAATGTGGTGGAGCGGTCGCCACCTGCCCCGCCTCACCTGGGATGGCCTTTCCAGTCCCCGCTGACACACCCCAGCCGGCCCGGACTCCCCAGGTGACAGACTCGGTGCAGCCACAGCCTGCCCGTGGCCATCAGAAGGGCCACCGCAGTAACGCAGCTGACTGCACAGGAGCCACTCGAGGCGGCCCGCGGATGTGGAGTCTTCCAGCTGCTCTTGAGCGCCCCCATTTTGCAGGTGGGAAAATGCAGGCTCAGAGAGGCACGGTGCTTTAGCCTGTCCCACCCCGCCCCGGCTCCCAGGTGAGTGAGCGGGCTGGCAGGTGGCGACCCTGAGCATGTCTTGGAAGCACAGAATCACCGTGAGTCCATGAGGTTAATGAACAGCCACAACATTGCCCGTGTCACCCCAGGCCCAGCACCCCCCTCACCAAAACGAAGCGACTCATCGCCCAAGCCCCCACCCCCGACTGGCGTGCCGCCCTGGGCTGGCAGTAGGGAGAACAGGGACTGTACCGTCCGGCGTGGCCTGCTGGTGGGGTTTTTTACATTTGACGTAATCGTGGTCAATCGGAGTGGCTGTGTAAGGTGGGGATGTCAGACCTGGGCCAGAGGAGGAGGGAAGGGAGGCTCCGGGGCCGGGCAGTGTCCCAGCTGAAGAGTGGGAGTCCTCATCCACCAGGCAGGCCTTCTCCCTGTGGGGCAGAGGGTTGGGGTGCAGGTCAGAATCTCCAATGGCACTGAGGGATGCGTACAGGTGTGGGATGCTTCTAAGCTGTCCCCAGGCCACCTTTCCCAGGGCCCACCATTCCCATGCACTTCCCTGCACCCCTTCGACGGGTGTTCCCAGGCATGGAAGGAGCCGCCCACCTCGCACCCTCTCAGGCTCAGCCCTCAAGTATGGCAGGGCTCTGCAGGCATCTCAGGTCTTGGGCCCCAGGGACTGCAGGGAACCTGATGAGGCCCACCTCAGAAATGCCCACCCTAGCAACCTGCACACCAAGTCAGTGTCTTTGTGTAACAAGGGGCATCCATGCTGGGGAGTACCACGGCCACGGCCACGGGCAGGCTGGAAAGGATGGGTTGAATGGGCCGCTAGCCTGTATGTGGGGCCCCAGGCCCATGCTCAGAGCTCATTTTCATGAAACAAACCCTGCAACTGTGTGTGCGCAGGAGGGGGGGGGGTGAATGCACAGAACATCGTGTGAGAAACTAGTAAGTGTGAGTAGTGGCTAACTCGGGGGAGGAGAAGGTTGGTTTTTCTACATGTTTATAAACTGCTGGAATTTTCTGTAACTATATAACAGAATATATTCATGTATCACTTGTATGACTTAAATTTCCTAAAAAAGCACTACGATCAATAAAGACAACATCACTAAGTTGGGAGCCCTTTGTGACTAAAAAATACCTCGTCTGTGCCTTTCGGGCACACTGCATCCACCTGTGTGACCTGCCGCCGCGGGCCCATCTCCCCCGCAAACCTGTCCACACAGACAGGGCCTGGGTGTGGGTCCCACAGACACTCGGCGCCCCACACGGTGCCCAGCCAGGCGGAGGTCCAGAGGCGGGGCGAGCTGAGCCTAAGTTCAAGGACATGGATACCCACAGATACAACTCACAGTCAAGAAAAGGCCCGGGGGGTATATCCCAGGCCCAGTGAGGGGGCACACCAGGGCCCCAGCATTGTCAATCCGCCAACACCACAGAAAGAGCCCAGGCCTCCCACAGCCCTCCCGCCACTTCCTGGACGAATGGGCAATAGACCAGGTCCTCAGAGGCCCCATGAGGACCCAGGAGCAAGAGTCAGCGACATGAAAACTGCTCTCCCGCAGCACTCTTCACAGGGCAGCGCCGCTGCGCCCAGTGGTGAGGGCACGGAGTCGGCTTCTCTCCAGGACCTGACCTGGGGGTGCGGTAGACCAGGCATGTTTGCAGGGTGGGTGACTGGAAACACATTCAGCCTCTCCTTCTCAAGTTCAACAGAAACACCCATCAGCCCAGCCTCTGGAAATCTCCAGATGAGATCCAGAAACTCTGCCAACTCCGGTTTACTCAGCAGCACCCCTCGGACGCCACCGTGCCCTAAATGAGCTATCACGGTACCCAGGGGATAGACTGGATGGATGAGAATGTGCCACTCACTTTTCTGATGCTTTGGGTGTATTCTTCTCCTCGCCCCTGGCAAAGGGTCCTTCCGCAGCCTCCTTCATGAAGTTGACCAGGACCTCAGCACCAACCCCAAACTCGGGCTTCCCCAGGAGCTTCAGGATGGACGCGTGGAGCCGGAAGTACACCTAGGGGGGCGACACTCGGGTGTGAGCAGCCTTCCCATTCACTGGGGTTTGTTCTGCGGGCCAGTCAGCCACACAGGGAACAGGACTCTGACAGGGAAGTCGGGCCACCACACACTACCTTTTCTCATTAGCTTTTAAACCAGCCAGTCTGTCACTCACTCAGAGCAAGCTCTGACAATTCATATGGACCCAAACTGCCACCATTCCAGCCCAGGTTTGTGGTGATAGGATAATGAAAGTAACCACCCCTTGGTTCTGTTCACGGTCCTCTCCTCCCACCAAAGCCCTCTTTGTGCCCCTCTCTGGTACCCACAGAAAGGGAGCTTCCAGACCTGACTGGTGTGGCTCAGTGGGTTGGGCATCGTCCCACAAACTGAAAGGTCACCAGTTCGATTCTTGGTCAGGGTACATGCTTGGGGTGTGGGCCAGGTCCCCAGTTAGGGACATGGCGAGAAGCAACTGATTGGTTTCTCTCGCACATCGGTACTCCTCTCCTTCTCCCCGTCCCCTCCCCTCTGAAAATAAAGTAATAAAAAATCTTTTTTTAAAAAAAAGAAGCTCCCACACCTGTCTCCTCACGGGACTGTGGACTCCTTGAAGCAAGGAGTGGGCTGGATTTGTTTGTGCCCCAGCACCTGGGCAAGCCGGGTGCCACAGGCCTCAAGAAGCTCCGCCCAGTGTGTCTGGAAGACTTGCTGCACTGGTCAGGCCTTCCTGTGCTCTCCTTCCCCCCCTCAAACCTACTCGCAAATGTGTGAAGTAACTTGCCCAAGGCCTCACAGCAAGAAAGCCCCAGGGTCAGGTTAAACCCAAGGCCATCCCGTCGCCTTTACTGCCCCAAGCACACAGGCACCTCCACAGGCCACTCGGCCTGACCTTCCCACCCAGGTGCAGATGTAACACAAGCTCCCACCTGTGACATACGCTCCTTCGGATGGCATAAGGGGTGCCGCAAGGGCAGACAACCCCTGTGGCCACTGGCCCTGATCAACCAGCCTCCCGTCACCCAGAGGTGGTTCTCAAGCGATGTGGCCGAGGACCTACCCAGGTGAGACAGATGCCTCAGGTCTGACCCTGGCAGCACTCCAAGGGGGCATCCCAGGCAGAGGGGCTCCCACCCAGGACCCCTCCCCCGCAGCCCACCCACGGACACAGAGGAAGTGGTCTGGCAACTCCATTTTCCGGCGGAGGAAACCTCTGAGGCACCCCACGTGCCCAGGGGGCCACACCTGCAGGAGGGCAAAGTGTTGAACTGGCAGAGTTCACCGAGTGGCAGGTGTGGTGTTCTGAATGAGGGCTCAACAGCAGAGGGAACTTTCACAGGGGTAAGGTTCGATTCTCAACAGAAGTATCATTTTTAAAGCAAGATATGCACATGTTCCAGCTGAGCGCCTGCTCTCCCGAGAGCCAGCGTGGTATGCTCGGGGAGGGCACTCTGTACCGCCGAGGCCTTAGATCCTCAGCTGGGAGTCCTTGGGCACCATCCTGCCTGCTCCCTGGTTCTATCAGGTAGCAGCAGAGGCCGGAAATTAAAGGAACACCATGGAAAGAAAACAGAGCTGTCATTTCCCTGCGTGCTGGGGCACCTCTCACTGCAAGAGGGTCCAGTGCTGCCCAGAGGGGCCTCCTGAGAGCCCGGGCTCAGGGACTGGCCCCAGCTGCCCTTCACGCCCACTGCTGGCTGAGGACAGGTCATGGCCATCCTCTGGGGCTCAGGCTTCCATCCCCTAACAGAAGGCCCTCCAAGAACCGGCACAGGAAGCCCGAGTAGGAGCATGAAAGAACTGTGACAGGGAAGGACGGTGACCTGGGCTGAGTGACAGCCATCTGGGAACTGACTGGCAACAGGAAATTTTGCAGACAAAACCCTCCCCCACCAATACGGCCCCAAAACAGCTGCAACAAACCACTGGGCACGAGTCATTTTAGAAAGGCAAATTTTAAAAAATAAGGCTTTTTGCTTGCTCTCAAGATTATCAAATATTAAAAAGTAGATGAGCTAGGTTGTTAAAAAACATACAAGTTCATAGATCAGTACAACCCATCTGGGCAACGAGGCATGGCTGATCCAATGTTAAACAGCCGTGGAAACTCCTTGAACAATGCGCGTTTGAACTGGGCAGGTATACAGTATTTTTCGGACTGCAAGACACACTTCCCGTGCCCCCCAAGTTTGGGAGAAATAATGGTTGTTAATGCTGCTGTTGAGTTCTGTTTACATTTACTTTGGTGAAATATTATGTTATTTATGTTATTAAATATTTTACCACATTTTTTGCTCCAAATTTTTCCCCCTATTTTCCTCCTCTAAAACCTAGGTGCATCTTATGGTCCGAAAAAATACAGGTACGTACACATGGATTTTTCTCAGCTGACCTGTGCAGTTCAAACTCGCGTTGCTCAAAGGTCAGCTGGCGGTTGGGAACCGGAGTACACGGAAGGCCACTGCAGGTACCCATGGATTTCCGGCTGCACGGGCAGTCGGTGCCCCTAACCCCTCACTGCTCAGGGGTCAACTGTACTCAGTTGAGTGCCCCCTGCTATGTGGTCAGGGCCATGCCCTGCCTGCACCTGTCGTGGAAGAGAAGGCCAAACCCCTGAGGAAGGGGCAAGACCCCAGGGCACAGAAGGAAGCCCGCGACTCCTCTACTACACCCTGTCCAGTGAAAAAGGCAGGTCACAAAACAATGATGTGTCTTTAAGTCAACAGGAAGAAATCTAGAAGGATGAGGACTTGGCCAAGCTGCACATAGGCATGACTGGGGTGGGGAACTAGAATCACTGGGGACTTGAACTTTTTGTTCGTAAACACTTCTGAGTTGTTGATTCTTTAATATGTTTTAACCATGAATATCTGTTAATTTTATAATAAAAAAATACATAAATACAGAAAAGACTTAAGTGAGCACATTCTGCCCCAAACTCCAAGCAGCTGGGTGTGTGGGTCCTGGGGGAGCTGGGCACACAGCCTCAGAAAGGGCGAAGCCAATAAGCTCTGGGCCTCAGGAGGCAGAGAGTCCTGGGCCAGGCCAAGCATATCTGGATCTGCACCTGTGGCCTTCGCTTCCTCCCTGCAGAATGTGCTGGTCACGACCACCCAACCTGCCTCACGGGATGGCCGTGAGCACCAGGGAGGGCGCCATGTGAAATGGTCCAGAAAACACAGCAAATCCAGGTAGTAAACGAGTGCTCTCTGCTCTTGGGGAGCAGCGGAAGGCCCCCCGAATCCGGGGCCAGGAGCACAGGCTGCTGCCCTGTCTCAGTCCTGCCAAGGTAGGCCTCAGCTATCTCATTGTCACCTGGAGAGCAGGGTGCCCACCCTCCCCCTGCCAGGCTGCAGGGTGCGAATGCCGCGCCGCGCCGCTGTCATGAAGCCGGGTTCTAGGAACCTGCGTGCACTAATGAAGAAAGACCGTTTTCTTCAGGGAGGTAAGAGCAAAATGCTCACTCTCCCAGAAAGGATGGTAAGCACCCCTGAGACAGAGAAAAGGCTGCTTTAATTGCACACAAAGCTGCTAAATACAGAGAAGTTTCCGGCAGGTTGCAGGGGAGTCACTGGGACCGCATGCCCTGTCCCCAGGGAGACCGAGAGGCTGGCCCGCCCCTGCCCGGCTTCCCCACCCAGGACCAGCACAGTGTCACCTCCAGGGCCTCCATGGCCAGCTCAGGTGGGTTGTGGTAGTGGATCTTCTTCGGGTAGCGGGCAGCCTCCTCATGCAGGTAGTGGCCAGCCTGCCTGTAGTGCAGCAGGTAAACAGTGGGCGGCTGCTGCTGCTTCTCAGCCACCTTGCCCAGCATGTAGTGGATGAGCCACTCCTCCTCGTCGCCATCGCCCTCGCAGCGGGCCGCCGACGTGAAGCAGTGCCTGGCGGTCTCTAGCATGCTATCGCGCCGGCCCTCCATCTGTAACGAGACCAGGAGACCAGGCCGGCCTTGGTGCACGGCCAGAACCCGCACAGGATCATGCTTGACCCTGCAGGAAGCCCTTGTGTGCAAACTGGTAATCCTCCCAGCAACCCTGAGACACAGAAGTGCCATCGCCATTTCACAGCGGGGACACTGTGGGGAAGCCCACATCGAGTAAGGCACAGAGCGGGACTGAAACCCAGGTCCCCTCACGTCAACTCCACGTTCTTTCTTCTACCTTCCCCTGCGGTATCTAACAGTGCATGCCTTTAATGACGTACCTACAGCCACCCTTCTAAAGGTCCCAACTATGACCTGTGTGGCTGCAGTGAGGGCCTGTGCCTGGGAGAGGAAGACAACCCGGGGCTGGGGCTGCATGGGCTGCCAGCCCTCACTCCAGGAGGACTGAGCCAACAGCGGCCCTGCCGCATCGGCCTGAGGAGGCCGGGTAACCAGGGCCGACACGATGAGAAGAGCCACCACTGCAGGTGGTCAGCACCCTGTTCTCTCCCCCTCTCACTAGGGTGGGCAGGCAGAGCTGGAGAAGATGGGCGCCCAGCACCCAGCTGCACAGCACTGGAGAGAACGTACACCCCTGGGGTCCCACAGGACTCCCTCGCCTCCTCCTAGCCCCGCTGACTCAGAGCCTGCGTGCAGCAGCAGCACCTCTCACACGCTACAGGCGGGCACTGCTGGGCAGAGTCAGCTGCTAAGGGGCCTTCCAGCTCAGAGAACCACTTCTCCCGTCCCTGTATGAGACTCTGGGTCAGCATCTTGGGTGCCATCCACACAGGATGTCAGCTCTCAGGTGCACCTATGTCCCTTCATCCCAGAGCTGCCAGGCCGACAGCTGAACCCTGCGTGTGTGGGGCACAAAGGTCTAAGCACCCCAGGTCTCTGGCCTCTTCTCTCCCTGGTCCCGGCTCAAGGGCGGGAGGCTGCAGCCTCTTCTTATCTCGTCTCAGAGCAAGGGAGAAGCTTTGGGCACTAGGTTCTGGTAAGGGTGCTGCTTGCAGCCTAGAAGAGGAGGCCGCCCCATGAACGCCTGTCCAGTGGGTGCTTATTTCTGTGCATCGCCCACAGCAGTCGCCCTGGGGCTGACACAAAGAAGACTAGCGCTGCCCCTAGTACTCGACTAGATGCTTCCAGGGAAAGAACATTACCCCTAGGAATCAAGAAGCCAACACTGGGTGAGACGCGGGAGACAGAAAGAATCACGGCACGGGCCCAAACACAGCACAGAGTGACGGCCCGTCATAACCCTACCCAGATGGGGTTCTCAGGCAAATGTGCACAAGTCAAAGGTAGCCGTTTACATGGGGTCCTCTATTCCGACCGCTTTGCAGCTGTGTGGTTTTGACCAAGTCACCAGCCCTCTGCCCAACCAGCTCTGCACTGGGGCTCACGTGGCCACCTACTGAGAAAGAAAGGGCGACTGCGAAAAGCTCCCCCAACCATGGGGCCAACCTGGCACCATGAGAAGCCTCGTATAAAAGACACATTGCCAGTGTCCCTGTCCTTGGTAGGTGTGGCAGTCAGAACACCTCAGACAGGGACCAGAGAGACAGCCACTGAGGATCTTCCCTGTTTCAGAAGCTCTGCTAGACACCCTCAACACCACCTCTCCGTCCTCAGAGCTGGCCAGTCAGGGGGGCCCGGGAGATGTTGGCTGCCAAAACACTGCCACGAAGAAGCTCATTTACAGCCAAAGTCAAAGCAAGGATGTCAAGTTCCTCCCTCAGGCCACACTGCTGGCCCTGAGTTTGCCCACACCAGACTGGGTGTCCACAGACCAGAGACCAAGCTGTCACCGACCAAGGCTTGAGTCTCGTGGGAAGAATCATCCATAAGCTCCCAGCATGGCCATGTGGACAAAAGGGAAGAGGGGCTAGAACCGAACTTTGCTGACCCAAGGGCCTCTGGGATCACAGCCCTTCCACAGGGCCCCTCCTTACCTGCTGGACGAGCTCGGAGGGCAGCTCGCCTCTCCACTGCTTCAGCTGGCGAGAGGCGAAGGAGTGCAGGGCGTAAGACATGGTGCCATACTCGATCCACAGGGACAGGTTGGAGCTGTCGATCTCCAGGGCCCGCCGGAAGCAGTTCAGGACAGGCGTGGCATGCTTCCAGATAGGCCCGTCACTCTTCAGCTCGTTGGAGTTCAGCTTGTCCTGAATGCGACTGGCCCGGGCCAGGGCCATGCCTGCCCAGGAATCGAACCTGTGGTCACGACGAAAGAGCCCGTCAGCACACCGCTGCCCTTACAGGCGTTGCAGACAAGACAGCCTGGAGAGCACGCAGACAGCCACCCTGGGAGCCCGCCCCCCCAAGCCCAGCTCCATCATTCACTGGCCCTGTGACTGTGCCCATCGTGTCTCCGAGCCTCCTTTTCTGATCCGTGAGACGTGGCTAAGAAGACCTACCGTAAGGGAAGAGCTGCTGGGACACCACAAGACATGCATTGTAAGTTCAGGGCCCTTACCGGCACTCGGGCACCGCCTAAGAGATTCCCCACCAAATGGAGCTCAAACTGTGCTCACCAACAGAGGCAGGCTCCCAGACTCTGCTCCCCCGCTTTGAGGGGTTACCCACAGAATGTCTCCAGTGGAAAGGAAAGGGGATGTTCTGGAAGGCATTGAAGTACTGGCCCCAAGGCGACAGAAAGGCTCGCGTCCAGCTATGACCTTAACTAACCCTGCACTGGCAGAGCCCGCTGTTGGTACGCTTCCTGACCGAAAGCACCGGGCAGCCACGACCCCTGAGACCTCGGCCGCCCAGCTTCTACCCCATCCCTCCTCTGGACTCTCTCCAGTGGAGTGCCTAGCAACGCCATGGGCGTGAAGGGACCACGTGACGGCTGAGCCTGCCAACCTGAGGTCACCTACAAGAATCTGATGGTGAGAAGGCAGAAGCCTCTCTGAGAGGATGCACGGCCACAGAGACTCCGAGACCAAGACGGTTGCTGGGCACCTGAGCGAGTCTGGAGTCTCCTGAGTGCTGGGGCCGAGGACAGAGAAGGCAGCCATCACACGCGGATGCTGCCCTCCACACACTGACAACACTTAACCCACGTCTACACTCACTCTAAAGCCGGGTAACCAGTTTCTGAAGTGCTCGACAGTCCCTGTGATGCGGCAAGGACAGAGGGGACTTGCAAGGCGCACGCGCACTTCGCTGCACTCCGGGCACTGAAGACGAGAGCGTGTGGACCAAGGAGGCCTGGCGGAGGAGCCGTGACAGAAAGGCAGCAAAAATGATGGCCTTTCCCTTCGTGTGGGGTTACTGAGTGTGCCCTTTTCTCCTCGGAGGCATGGGGACCCAAGACCCCAAGACTCCCCGAGCTCTGCTCAGGTCACCCTGGGGAAGGGAGCGAGAGGGCAGGTGTGTCAAGCTCCCCTTCAGATGCTGGGAACTGAGTTAGGGACTGTCGACCAGGCCAGCTCCTGTCACACTGGGGAGTTTCTTAATCTCCAGAGTGCTTTGGCAATCCCCTCTACCCTTGGCTTAGGGAAAGAGACCACACCAGGGCGCGTGCCCCTGTGCCTGCAGTGACACCAGAATGGAAACTGCAACCTCCTGTCACAAACACAAGTCACCGGGAACACAGACACGTTGCCACAAAACTGAACATGCTCCTCTGCGTGCTACCAAGAACCTTACTCTGATGTGGGTTCCTGGCTGTAGCAGGGCAACGCACAGCCCACGCTCAGAGAGGGCTGACCTGAAGGGATGGTGAGACCCTGAGGGGTGGTGACATGGTGACTACAGAAGGAAGAAGTGTGCTGGGCTCTCATCCACACAGGCCACGCCCAGTCCTGGTACTGTGGCAGTGGGGTGAGCCATACTGGGGACCACTCCCAGCTTCCCCCTTCCCAGAGGCCACTCTACAAAGCGCCTGGCCAGAACATGGGCCACTTCCAGCACAGTGAGAAAAGGAATGGTGAACCCGGTGGGAAAAAAACAAAACATGTCACTGCATCCTCACATCCTCACAGACTGTGTGCCCACAGGAACCGCCAACAAACGCTGTCACTGGAACATTCCACTAGCCACTGAGCCATCTGCTGGGCTTCATTTATACCTAGTCATCTCAGAAGACTTAAAGAAAAAAAAAAAAACCACTATCCAAACTTCCAATCTGGCTGGCACAGAAGACGAGACAGGGTCCATCTTCCCTGGTGCGTGCCTGTAAGGGCTGGAACGAAGGAGGCCCAGGACCGGGCCACCAAGTCCCCTGTGGCTCTGGGGCAGGTCCCCACAGGACACTCCGCTTCTCCGGCAGGGCCCCTGGTGGGCCGGGCCCGCTGAGTCAACACCCTCCGAACAGCTGGGCGTGCAGGCTGGAGGAAGGCCCAGCTGGGCTGTCATGACCCTCACTTGGCTGACTGAGGCACTGCAGGGTGAGAGGCACCGCACGAGGAAGGTGAGTGAGATCACCCTCACTTTTCAGACGTGGAGGCAGCAGTGCAGGAGGTGACTCCTCGCTGGTTCGCACAGTGACACTCTGCCAGCCTGAGTGCTGGTCTGCTCTACCACACCCGACTCCAGTGACCCAGGAGACAGCCCAGGCCACTCGCACGTGGCTCCCTGCCTGGAGGAAGCCGCTGGCTGAGCAAAAGGGGTCAAAAGCTTTTCCACCAGCTATGAAGTCCTGAAAACTGCCTTCTACACTCACGTGCCAGCCCCTTGTCCCCACAGCCAAGTGGGTCCTGACAAGGGGGAAAAGGTGGCCTACCCATGGTTCGAGGTGACCACCATGGGGTGGCCCCTGGTTACTTCCAGGAAGGCTGCTGACAGATGCTAGTCTGGACCCTTCAGAGGCAGGTCAGCCACGGAAGATGGCCTTGTTTTGACCTTGACCCAAGGTTTCCCTCCTAAGTGTGGCAGCCATGAGAAAATATGCCCGCTCAGTCAAGCTTAGCAGGTGACCGCAGGACGAGCAGGCCAGTGACCGCATTTTAGCACACGGTGCCCAGGGCGCCGTGGGAAGGAAGCACAGGCTTGACGCACAACGGGCTCCGCCGCACTCACCACTGTGAGTGTCGCTGCTGCCAACCACGCCCCGCACCGGAGCAAGGAACGAGAGCCCCGCTTCAGCGTTTCCCTCACTCCCCACCCCGGGAACGAGAAAGCCGCCGTGATCAAAGACACTGCCACGGAGGCAGGAGCGCACATCAGCCAGCGCCGGGAAAGGGGCTGGGAAAGGGGCGGCACGCAGCCCACGCTGGCCAGGCTGCACATCCTTGCCCTGCAGCTCAGGACCCCCCGATGGACACCTTCTCTGATCCCAGTGCCAATGCCAGGGGTCTTCCAGAAAGGGGCTTTCTCCATTGTGTTTCTTTTCATGGAGAGACTTCCCTAGTAATTGTAGGGACTAAGCCACCTTGTCATTCCTCCGTCCCTGGCCTCCATGTCATGCAGGAAAGAGCTTGCTAAGCCACAGTCACCCCGACTGCCCCACCAGCCTGGCCTCACACCAAGGTCACCGGCCCGGCCACTCACCTGTCGGGGCAGATGCAGATGTCATGCATGTAGAACTTGATGGCCTTGGACTGCTCCTTGTTTTTAAAATGGTAATCAGCCAGCAGGTAATAGAGCTCATTCACCACCGGAGGAGAGGGGTCAGCCCCTTCTGGGAGGCAAGGCACCTGGAAGGTGAGAGGGCAAAAATAAGGGGAGGTGGAGCCAAGTGCTCAGATGTAACCAGTGATGCTCCAACCCAGGGCCATTCACATCAGCACAGGACACACCCTCGCTTCCTGCGGCCCTGACTGCTGGCGCGGAGCCAGGCGCAGAAGCAGCAGTGCTGAAGAGAAGGTAAGACAACAGCCGCTACCTCAGCCGAGGTCCCCTCAATGTAGGCAGAGACTTTGTCCAGGCTCAGGGCCGGCCTCTCTGTGCGGGGCACGATGGTGGCAATTCTCTTTAGGAGGTTGGCCAAGTCGGCAGAAACGGTGCTGGTCTTGTAGCTGTCAAATTCAGGGAGAGTCTTCGGCTTAAAATATTCAAACATAAACAGGGCGTCTTCCCATATAAGGTCCACCTGGAAACAAAGAGAGAAGGTTGATCATCTTGTGGGCCAGGCACAGCACCCAGGGAACGTTCTCCCAAGGAAAGGCAGTGTTGTAGTAGACAAGGTCACCACATGTGAGAGAGTCTAAGACAAGTCCTGTACACTGTGAGACACCGGCACGCCCTCTGTAAGCCCCAAACCCAAGTGCGCGAAGAACAGAAAAGTGAACAGCATAAGCCTGGTCTTTATGAAGAAAATGAGGGCTGCAGCTGGTGCGTTCGCGCGGCCAGGCTGGAGGGCGGGGATCGTGGGCCACTGACCCTTGACTCGCCTCAGCCGCCCCATTGGTCATGTGGTTGACAAACACTGACCAAGTGCTCGCTCTGGGCCCGGGCGGCTGCACATTCCGCGCAGCAGCCACGGCAGGGCCCTGCCCGAAGGAGCACACACTCAGGGCTGGAATCTGTAAGGTCAGAGGACAACTGGCAGGACTGCCGAGCCATAGTGCTCCCGACAGTGCTCTGCAAGTCAAAACCACAAAAAAGGAAAAACCTCTAAGAAATTATTCACAGCATCCAAATTGTCCAGAGAAAAGCTATTAAAAATTGCCATGTTGCATCCTTGAGTGACTAGTCAACACTTATGGAGCCACTGGTGCAAGGATCGGATTACGTGGGACTGTCTTCCTGTCCTCCTGATACAGCTCCAACCCGGGATTCACAGCCACATGTCTCACCCTCTGGGAGCGCACGGAGCCCCTGCTTCCCGGAATTCCACTCTTCCCGGCAGGGGTGGAGGCCCGGGCCTGCTGTGGCGCCTCACCTGCTGGGCCGAGTGCTCCTCCAGGTACCTGGCCTTGCTCTTCTTGCTGGGGAAGCTGTACAGGCAGTAGAAGCACTGCTCCAAGGCTGTCTCCAGCTCCTCCTTGTAGGGGTGCGTGTCTTCAGAGGTGGATGCAGCAAGTTCCTTCTGAAGAACTCGCACCTAGAGCAAGCGGGCGGGAAGAAACGGCTTAGGAGGGGCCCCGGGATGACCACTATTCTATCAACTCTGTTCATCTGAGAGGCCAGGTCTGTTGGGCCCATTTTCTGGAGATGGCCTGGCACCCTCGCAGGGGCCACTTGGGACCCAGCTCTAGGAGTGGCCTACTCAGGGGCTTGCCAGGCGGGCTTCCTTTCTGCACACCCAGTCGCTTCTACCAGCTGCTAAAAAGGAGATATTATATGCCTTCTGAGAAATTCTTACTCATTTATTTATCCGTTCATTTGCTCCTCAAATATTAACTGAGCACCTTTCAATGCTACGCACAATGCAACATAGTCCCTGCTTTTAAGAAGCTTGGATTCCAATGGAGGGCAATTAACCAAAGTTATAATGTAAGATGATAAATCCCATTAGGGCTGAGGAACTCTCTCTCAGACAGAACATTAGTGAGGATTACAGAGGATGTGAACAAACCACACAGCTAAAAAGTGTTATTATCTCTGGACAGCGGATCTAATCGCTGTCATTATGCCCAACCATTAGCAAACACATGTTCTTTTCCAGCATCCACGAGATCTTGACCAAAACTAGACAAACAGCAAGTCTCAACAAGGACCAGCGACCAGATGACACAGACCACATCCTCTGAACACAATCCAGTAAAATTAGAAATCAGTCACGTAAGGATAGCAAATACCGAATGTCAAAATTATGGCATATAGCTGAAAATTGACTTGGGAAAACATTATAACCTTCAATACATGTATTAGAAGCATGAACACTAAAATGATCATTCACCTTAATAAGTTAGAAAAAATACAAAGTATACCCCAAAAAGAGAAGATAAAAAAGAAACAAAAACCAAAAAATAAGTTTTAAAAACCCACAAAGTAAATCTAATAATAATAATGATGAAAATAATAAATATTAAAGTGGCAATTAATGAACTGGAAAGCAAAGAAAAAAATAGAACAATAAACCAATAGCTGGTAGTTTGAAAAAAAAATTAATTTAGATAAACCTCAGAAAAGACTCATTTTCAAAAAGGGGTGGAGAAAAGACAACTTCGGCAATGAAAAAGGAGTCACAACTAGGGGTAGCACAGAGGCATTTTAAATCATAAGCAAACACCACGAACAACTTGATGCTTATGTGGATACCATTCCAAAACGTAACTGACTTAGGAAGAGAAACTCTAAATGGGCCTACACTACAATCACTAAAGAAACAGAGACAATAGTTTAAAAATTATCCCCACCACCTCCACCTGATCAAAAGGGAGAGAAGTAGGTAAGAAGTGACAAACCGTGACCCGTGGGGCAAGGCCTGCCACCGCCTGCTTCTTGCCCTGAAGCTAAGAACAGCATTTACACTTTTAAATGATCTTAAAATATCAAAAGAGGAGTACAACTTTGTAACACCTGGAACATGAAATGCAAGTTTCGACACCCACAAGTTTCCACACAATGTCTTTCCGTATCATCCGTGGGCGCCTCTGCACTGTGGTGGGAGCACTCGGTGGCTGCAACAGAGGCCTGCGGCCTACAAAGCCTAAAAGATTTGCTATCTGTCCCTTTACAGAAAGTTTCGTTGAGCCCTGGTCAAGAGAATAAGACAAGAAAAAAAGAAAACTATGAAGATTGAAAAGAAGAGAAAAAAATTATTCATGGACAATATGACTGTCCACATAGAAAATTCATGAAATTTACAACCCACCAGAATTAATAAAAGCAATAAGCAAAGAAGCTGTGCATAAGAGAAACTTATTTTTTAATTGATTTTTAGAGAGAGAGAAAGGGCGGGAGGGAGGGAGGGAGGGAGAGAGAGAGAAGTATCAATTTGCTGTTCCACTTACTTATGCACTCATTGGTTGACTCTTGTATGTGCCCTGACTGGGGATCGAACCCGTAGCCTCAGAGTATCCAGATGACATTCTAACCAACTGAGCCATGTGGCCAGGGCAAAAAACTGTAATCTTTTTAAAAAATAGTGTTCCTGTGTGTCCACAAAGACAAAATGGAAAATTTTATTTTTAAATATCTATAGCACTAATAAAAAAATGCCTAGGTATAAATCTGACCAAATATATATGAATCTTAAGGAGGAAATTATATAACCATATTAAGGGACATGAAAATATAAGACCTCAACAAATGGAGAGAGATACTATGTTCATAGCTGGAAAGATTCAATCACATAAAAATGGCAACTCCCCCCCAAAATAATGAGGTCAATGTCATTCCAATATTGGGGAAGGGGGTTCACAGAACTTTTCCTGACTAATCTTACAATGTTTTGGAAGGGGAAAGTATCAAGAACAGCCAAGAGAATGTGATTAATAGGTATGTAAGTAGATTAATCCTAGCAAAAATCAAGATTTCTCAAAGATAAGGTGGTGTTAACAGACACCTAAACCAACAGAAAGAACAGAACCCAATGACAAACCCTCAAGCATATGAAGGGACCTTACACATCAGTGCAGAGAGAACAAACTCTTCAATTAATGTACAAATACTGAAGATGGAGGGGACCTTCCTGTGACATCCTGTCTTTAACAGAAGACAAGTTTACAGCAAATACAGCGGGTGGTTACTGTGTGCACAGTCTGGGTGGTGACAGACAGGACACTGTAGGAGGCCTGGCGGGAAGTCAGTAAAGGCTCCACAAGAGAGGGGCTGTGCGAGCTGAGTGTAGATGAATGGACAAGCATTCAGCCATCCAAATCGGACATATGGAAAGAAATGTAACGCTCGACGTGAGATCCCAGAGGATTCCCCCTCAAGAACATTCTCACTCTGTGCAGGAAAACGGTGCACACGAAGGTCTCTCACGTGGGCTGCAAAGCGTTCTCAGACACAGTCCTCTCCCTGCAGACCGGGAGTCTGGGGCCCTGAGAAGAGGCAGTAATAAATTATTCGCCTCCCTAAGTTCCACGGTACCCAGAATGAAGAGCTCTCCACAAGCACTATGGGTCAGTGATTGTCTTTATGTTTGGTCATTCATTCAATAAACATCAACGGGGCAGCCATCCATGCCAGGCACTGCGTAGGGCCCTAGAGATGCATCAGACGGCAAGACTTCTAAAGGTCCCCGGTCTTCAGATGCCACCTGCTGGGGGAGGGACAGAGGATACAGAAACAAATAGCAAAGCTGCCCAGCAGTCAATGGGACAGAGGCTGGCAGGGCCAGGGAAGACCTCTTTGAGAAGGTACCTTCTCAGCTGAGACCTGCATGGCAAGAAGGAAAGGAGGAGCCAGCCGTGCAGGCCCTGGGGAAGAGTGTGGCAGGCAGAGCGCTCTGGGACGGTCGGGCTCTGAGCAGCGAGAGGGTGCAGTTAACAAACAGGGGCCGTGTCCGCAGAAATGAAGGTGCTACAGGTGGACCCGAGGCGGGAAAACTAGGAGCTATGAAACACAGCACTGCTCATACCACTGCTGCTCCCCCAGTTCAACAGCGGATCCTGGCAGCTAAAAACTCATGCTCCACCAAAAAAGACACAGACCAAAAAACCCAGGAGTAGGACCATCCCGCCATCACTCCCTGCCTGCTCTTTCCTCTCAGTGCCACTCCCACTGGGTGTCAGTTTGCAAAGGTGCTACCTCATTCTCAACTTGTCCCTACATCAGCATAAGGTGACTGCCTTGTGGAGGTGACCCTGTGGAAGTAAACAGTGTCCCAACACTCTCTAAATGGGAGAGGGAAAGAAGAAGAAGGGAGTCACTGATTCCTGAGAAACATTAGAGACTCGACCTAGCACGATTTTTCCAAAAATGGCCTGGGAGCACGGAGCTGACCCAGGGTGAGCACCCCAGAGGCTCTCGAAGCTCACAGGGTCGGGCAGACACTCAGGCCTCTGCAGCTGGGGCAGGAACCCGCCTCAGACACTAACCAGCTCTAGGGTCCTGAGCCAGCCAGACGGGTCTCCGAGTCCTCCTACAAGTGCTTTCCACACATATCAGTCTCATTCATTCACTCAGCCCATATTTATCAAGCACCTACTATAGGCTAGGTGCTGTGCCAGGTACTTGGATCCAGCAGTGAACAAAACTAACAAAAATCCCTACCTTCGTGGAAGTTACGGTTCAATGGAGCAGAGACACACCGTAAACAGAATTCATTACATGGCATGCTAGAAGGTGAGGCGAGTGATGAGGAAAGCAGAGGGCATGAAGGAGGATCAGGGCTGAGGGGAACAGCAGCTGTGGAGGAGGTACGCTCACTTAAAGGGTATGAAGAGGAGGATGGCAAACCTTTCCTTTTAAAGGGCCATATTTTAGGTGTCCCAGACCATATGGACTCTATCAGAGCTAATCGACCTTGCCACTGTATTGCAAAAACAAACCTAGTTAATATTAATATATAAATGTGGGTGTGGCTATATTCCAGTAGAATGTTTACTTACAGATATTACTGGCTGGGTTGGGTGCCTTTCCTGTGCTCCGTAACTTGTCTGAGAACTGCTGGGCCTTGAACTCAACATTATAATTTGGGGACAGGGATCATGCTGCTTATTGCCAGTAAGCTGTCTATCAAGACCAGCAAAAGCGAGGACACCTATTTTCGCTCACTAAACATGTATTTACTGATTGAATGAATGCAATAGTTATTGACTGAGTGGCTGCCACCTGGCATGATGAGTGGAGCTTGGCAAACAGCACTCAACAGAAGGTGGTGAATGCAGTATTTACTTCTAAAATTACTCTTAAAGGCCTGGCCCTGCACCTGACACATAACAGACTCAGTAACAACGAGTGGATCTGTTTACCTACAGCTCAAGGCCAGGTCCAGAGCCCCTGAGCCTCAGGTGCACAGGACATCAAGTTCAGGCTTTCTGGAAGCTTTTGAGTTGTCGCATCCGCACAACAAGCAAGTCAAAGAAGCACAGCAGGCCCCACGGCAGGAGCAGGCCAAGCAAGGCCAGCAGCACTTACATAGAATCGCAGCAGGGCCCCGTCTGAATTGCAGCACCAGGACCTCCTGCCCAAATACTCGTGGGCCGTGTTGAGCAGCATGAGGGAGGACGGGAGCATGGGCGTCTCAGACATCGCTGGGGAAAGAGCAGACCGACAGGGAGTTAGCAGGGGCGCGTGTGACGGGGCTGCAGGCAGTCTCTCCGATGCGGGCTTTGCTTTCGGTGCCAAGGTAGCTACAGATTTTTCTTTCCTTTTCTATCTTTTTGTCTTTTTAAATAAGTAATGACTGGCTTTACTAAGCAATTCAAATCATACAGGGAAGTATAAAGAAGAAATGCTTCATTCGCTAAGTAGACATTTGGTGAACATCACTGGCAACATCTTTCTCTGCATATATGAGACTTGTTGAAAAAAGTGAGTAATTTATAACAACAGAACCCATAATGCATACACCACTTCTTGAATCAAAAATCCATATATGTAGGTCTACCTGAATATTAGAGAAGAAAAAAGAACTATCATCACATCCCAGTAAAATGTTTGTTCACCACTAGAACTATTAGTAGTTTCTTCAAAGAGCCCTCGGTATTTTTGAAACTGCACCAAAACCCATTAGTGGGCTTGTAACTAATATGTTTAGAGAGGATTAGGATAGAATACATTAGAACAGAAACTACTAGAGGGAATCACACCCAGCAGAATAAAGGTTCTTTCATGAAATTTGTTTCTTTTTTTCGTTTCTGTTGGTCAGTCCAAGTTAAAGTATGAAAAGCATTGGTTTAAAAAGTCACAAGATCATTAAGAAGTTCAGGCTGTTAGGTTTTCTAACTGGTCTTCTAGTTCCCACTTCAACAGCGTCAAATGACTATCACACAGGTGAGTAACAGCTCCGAGCACTTCCTTCTCCCCCATCGCCCAGGGTTTTCGGTGCGCGGTATCTGTAGTGCTTCCAGGTTTCCAACGTTTGCAATCCGTTCTGCAGCCTTAACAGGCCCAGGTGCTTGCTGGTGCCCATCACAGGTTCCTTCCCCGGCCTTTTCATTCAGCCGCGTGCTGGTTTACTGGCTCCATCCTCCAGCAGTGTTTTTAAAAAGCACTCACAGGGGCCAGAATCCCTGTCTAAATGTCTGTAACCGCTGTAATTACAAGTAACTTGGCTAGACAGCTTGGGTCACGCTGGCTTTCCTCAAGGGCTGTGTGAACATACAGACGTCACCACAACTGCCCACATGTGGCTGTGGAGAAACCTGAAACGAGCCTCAGGGGCCCCACACTTTGAATCTGAAGATTCTGCTTTTATTACAGTTCAGGGAAATTTTCCTGTATTAATACTGGGTCAGCTGCTGCTTTGGTTTCATTGCTGAAGTCTTCCCATCAGAGCGCCATTCACCCTCACACTGGACCGCCTCTGTCTCCCGTACGGCCACCTCCTCTTCTCCCCGGTGTGCTTAGCTCTCAGTCACGCCCCCTGCTGCCCGTTGCGTTCATTCTGCTCCTTGCTGCTTTGGTTCATGAGTTTATAATGGTGAGATCTGGTTTGCGGTGTTTTCCCTTAGTTCTGTAACTGCCTTTCCATCTCATTTTATCAGCTCAAGTGTTTTAAATAAACCATTTTCTGGTGCAAATTATTTACAGAGCCTCCGCCTCTGTTTCTTGGAACATATTTTCTTCCTGACTGAGTTCATCTGTTTTTCCGCATGGCACATTCTCCCTTTCCTTTTTGCCCCCCACATGGGGTGGGGGTGGGCTTCAATGGTAGAATACTTGCCATGTCATTTCGTTCGATCCTGTTTACCGTCCGCTGAGGCGGTTCCTCCAGACCAAGTGCTTTACCACATTGTCAATGACTTTTCCGGGGCACTGTCCCACAGAAGACCTTTCCTCAAAGCTCTAACTGTAAAGCAGGAGTTGCTCTCAATCCATTTCTCTGGGGCCTCTGTCTATAGAGGTAGAAGAAGGGAGGGCCCCTGCCAGGGCTCATACAGTCACAGCCGGAGGGCCTGGGCTCTGTCTTCCCCTCTGAGATCCCCTTTAAGGCAGCACTTGCTGCCTGGTAAGAAGGTACAGCCAGCAGGCAGCCCCCAGCTGTCAGTTCCTCCAGGGTCTGTTGTGTCTGCAGAGACTCCCCTCACCCAAGGTCGTGCCCTTCCTGTGGGAGCCCACATCCGGCGACTGAGAAAGAGGGGCATGCAAAGGCCTGGCCACTTCCGTCTAACCGGGCGCAACAACCTGGATGGCCCCTCCTGCTCCAGGGCTCCCCGTTCTGAGCCCAGTCTTTGCCAGGCCTGCATCGCAGCTGGGCTTATCCCTCTGCCCCATCCTGCTTCCCAAACCCCACCCCCCCTTCCTCTCACAAATAACAATCCCCAATAAGCCATCTCAGTGGCTGCTTCCAGAGAACTCAGCATGTGACAATGTCCTACACCAGGCCCCTCTCCACCTGACCAGAAGGGCATGGGCCCCGCTCCACCCATCCCTGGGCCCCTTCCCTCGACACAGTCTGGTCGTTGGACAATGGTAGGACCCAGCAGCCCCTCCTGTCCCTGCCAGGCCCAGGGAGACACGGAGGGCCTTCCTGACCAGTCCATCCTTTACAAATGAGGATATTAATAATAAATCCCAGGATTCTGCCAACTTAGCATCTTCCCTCGGTTCTCCTACTTAGGGCACAGGAGGGGACAGGAGCCATACCTGCTGCCGGTCCACCAGAATCTTTGATTTCTTCCCTTGGCCTCCATTTTCAAAGTTTACGGCACCTGACTGATCCCCTTTTCTTGTTTGTGTACTGGCAGTTTTTTACAAACTATTTTGTTTGCACAATTAATCTGGGGGGGGAAGGAGACCCTTAATCTAGGAGGGTGTTTTTTGTATTATTTTTATAAGAAAAATAATAAGCATTTACAGTGGTAAACTTTAATGTTCACCACTCACCAAAACCCTTTTGGAAAACACAGAGGTACTATTTGTCAAGAGCTCTAAAGAGATTCGTCCTAGAAATTAATTGTTAAAAAATCAGTTTAGCAGAAGCAACAAGGTATGCACAGGGGTGTTCCCCGAAGTGTGGCCTGCGACCCGCAGCCAGTTCGGCGGCGAAGCAGGGGGCCTCTCAGCAGGCAGCAGAGTGGGACTAGGGAGCTTCGTGGAATAGGGCGTTAGCGTCCTTCTCAGTCTGGCCCTCCCCTGCCACCCCGAGTGGCCCAGCTCTGCTGTGGCCCCCTGTGTCTACGCCCCCTGTGTCTATGCCGCTCCCTCTCTCCGGTGTCCTCCTCCGCCCCTGCTCTGCCCCCACCCGGCCAGCTGGCCCTGTTGGTGTTCTTGCCCATCTGCTCCCTGTTGGAGGCACCTGGAGCACCTCACCCACAGCACCTCACCCACAGCGGTCTGACAGGGGCGACAGACGCCTGGGGAGGGAGCAAGCAGCCAGCGAGTGGAAGGGAAGTGCCACAGGTCAGCTCCGCGGTCACTGGAATAGGGTGGGTTTCCTTCCCTTTCCACTTCTCTGATTTTTCAAGTTACTGAGGGAAAATACCAATAAATTTAATTTTAAACTAGTTAAAAATGGGTATTACCATCACAGCTATAGATGAAGGGTATTTATATTGGCCAAGTTTAGACAGAAAATTCAAGAAAGCCAAAGAAGAAAAAAATCACTCAGTAGAATTACAGGCAATCTCACTTAAACGCCATCTTGCTGCTACTGTTGTGTAACTTGTGCAACTTGGCGTCACTGCACTGACGGCTCACGTGCCATCTCCAGGGAAGGGTCCTGGGTGCGCCCTCTCCAGCCTCCCCACTCACAGCGACTACTCTGCACTCAGAACCCCCACGGGCCTGCCCTGATTTGCCACGGCAAGTGATGGCTTTGTTATTCCCATTTTGCCTCGGAACAGCCCTCTGGGACAGGCACCATTATTCCCAGGGTGGGGATAGGGAAGAGAGGCTTGACAGGTTGTCTGATTTGCCCAAGGTCACGCAGCCAAGAAGTGCCACTAGGGATCTGGAACCCGCTGCCCCACTCTGGATGCGCACACCCCACCTCACGGGCCCGCACACGGGAGGAGCCGCGGTGTGCGGTGGTTACGTGCGAGGGCCGGCGCGTGGCAGCCCATCCCCCAGGCTCTTGTGGAAGCCCGAGGAGCCAGCAGGCACGGGGCCTCTCACAGCAGCGGTGGCGCCCTCGCCAAGCACTCACACTGCTGTCATTTCCTCTGCGCTGACACCTGCACCAGATAGGACACACTTCACATGACCACTGACTCCTGACCCCCCTGCACAGTGAGCTCCCTAAGGGAGTCTCTGCCTCTGTCTAAGTGACCAGAAAAGTCTTGTCGACTAAGCCCCAAGCCCACTCACAGTGCCTGGATAGGGCTGCAGGGCCCTGGGGCAGAGGCAGGAGGCAAGGGACATACAGGCCAAGGACCTCCCCCACACAGGCCCACTTCCCACCACCTTCATCCGCTGGGCTCTGAAGCTGCTGCTGGTGGCACAGGGACTGGAAGGTGTCCTCTTCCTGCCAGATGATCCGGTGCAGGATGATCCAGGGCAGCACCGAGGAGACGTGGGGCTCCTTGGGTTCCTCCTGTACAGCCATGCTGCAGTCAATGATCTGGGGGTGGGGACAGGGATGTCACAGCAGGGCCAGCTCTCCCCTCAACCCAGGGTGAGTCCTCAGGGCACGGCAGGGGCAGGGGGCACGTCCCCACTGTTTGGTGTGGGAACACCGACGCCGCAGCAACCATCAGGTCACCTGACAGAGGGCCACAGAGCCCGACAACAGAGCCATGCCCCAACCTCAGAGGAGCCGGCTCTGCCCATCCTCTCACACGCCACGTGCGGCTCCCACTGTGTGCTGGGCCCTGTGCCGGACACAAGGGTGACAGAGGTGAACAGGGCACAGGGGAGCTGCCAGCCCAGGGGGAAGAGAGCTAGAGACAAGCTCCATGAGAGCCATGGAGCAGTGTGGTTGCTGCGACAGAAGCAATTGAGGGCTGTCGTGGGGTCACAGAAGAGGGGTGGGGACAGCCCTTGAGAGAAGGCTGCCAAGGAAGTGGCTGTGGTGTGCCCGATCCCCAGAGAGGGCAGGGAGTGAGAGCAGAGGACAGATACGCAGACAGAGGCCCCCGAGGTGGCCCAGAAAACAAAAGCTGAAGATGGAGAGGGAGGCTGGGGGGTCAGGCACTTTGGGTGATAGGCACCCTGGAGGGGATGTGAAGGGTGAAGTGAGGGAGAAGCACTTTCGTCTTTCCATTTTGGAAAAGTGCCTCTGTGGCAGGGTAGCAGCTGGACGAGGGGCGTAGCATGGGCAGGAGGCCTGGAGGGAGCATGCTGCGCAGTTCAAGCAGGACGGCGTTGGCCTGGGCTGAAGCAAAGCGGTGGAGATGGAGGGAGAAACAGAGGACGCGGGTGTTAAGGATGGGGACATGGCAGAACTTGCTGACAGCCTGAGTGGGAATTGTCAGGAGAGGGCCAAGAGGAGCTCAGAGGAAGGTCCCCTGTCACGAAGTCTGCCTGGACAACACAGAGTGCTGTGACCACCCCTCGGCTACAAGTGCCAGGACAGTGGGGGTGTGGAGAGCCCGACAGGAGGCCTGGGTTCCAGCCCTAGCTCTGATCCCGGCTCCCTGTGCACCGGCCAGGGCCTCCCGCGCTAAGCCTGCTTCCCGCCCTCTGAACGGGGGTCTGGAAGAAACCTGCGGTGCCAAGTGCTACACCATCTCCAGCCACCAGGCCCCGCCGGCTCCAGGAAGGTTTGCAGCCAATGAACAGCCACTCACCACCTGAGGTACCCACCTTTCTTCAGAGAGAGAAGCCAGTGTATCCCCTTGGGGCACCTAACTCACAATAAAAGCTGGTGAGCTATGAAGAAGGGGGACATCAGACAGATACCCCTGCTGGGCAAGGCAGGGCAAGAAGGGGCGGGGCGGGGGGTTACCTGGATGAGGTTGTTGGTGAGCCGGATGAGGCCAGTGGCAGAGGATGATTCCTTCAAGATGCTGCCACTGCTGTCTGCCAAGAGTGCCTGCTCGATGCCCAGCAGCAGCCGGGTCACCGTGGCCACCCACTCCTCCTTGGCCGCAGCCTCACTTGCATTCACCATCTGCTGGACTGCCTCGTTCAGAGCCACGTCGGAGCACTCAAAACACTGCCGGTGGTCCTTCAGCCGGAGCAAGGACTCCTGAGTGCAGGAAGGAGTGCTATGAGAAGACTGTGACAACGCTCTCCATGCCTGGTGCTTAGGACTGCAGGGCAGGTAGCTGGGGTGTCCGAAGGAAAGGGGGAGCATACACACCCTTGGGGCATCTGCAAGGGCCACAGTGACCTGTGTGCAATCACACCATGGCAGGCCACCTGCCAGGGAGCTTCCAAAGAGGTGCTGAAGCTCTGAGCCTCAGTTTCCTCACTTCTAAAGCTGGGACATGGGGTGAGGCCACAGAGCCGGCCAGCAGCCAAAATGAGGCTGAGTGACTGCACCACCTCTGTTGGTTCTCACTGACCGCCAGGACACCCAGTCATGGGCTCACCCAGTGTCACGGCTCCGGAGGGTCTCAGCAGGGGAGGGCAACTGCCAGGGAGGGACTGTGTCGCAGAGGAAGGCCTGAGTCAAGACCAGGGCAGAGGCACCGGCCAGGCAGCGCTGAAGCCACGGACCAGGTGGAGCAAGGTACTGAGCCCCTCCAACCGAGCCCCAGCCATCCCTCCCCGCGGGGGCCCTGAGTGTCAAATGAGCTCATGCCCACACTGCACTCAGCGCACGGTCCTGACAGGAAGGAGCTCTCAGAATGCCACGCTGCACTCTGACTGCTATTTTAACCCTCCCCCCCCTTGAAAGCCATCGCTTCTTGTCATACTCCCTCCCTTTCTTCTTGTTCTAGAACAATCCCACTCAAGCCCCTCTGGCCTCAGCCTCCCCCGCTACCACGGAGAAACGGCCTGGCTGCACGCGCAGGCCTGGCGGGCGGCCTGTTAGACCCACGGGAAGCACCTGCTGCCTGGCGCCCCCTCGGCTCTGACCTCACCACAGCTGGGGCGCAGCAGTGGCTCCTGCCAGCCTCGACACGTGCAGCTGTCATGCACTGAGACGACACAGACAGGTGTGGGGACAGAAGCATCCCAAACTGCCTTTGGTATGCGCTGCAACATCTGAGCACAGATCGAAACCACCCCCAACTAGAAAGCCCTGATTGTCAGGGACACGAGGCTCATATTTCTTCAGAGAAAATGACACTCCAGCAGGAGGCCACCAAGGTGTGAAGGAGCCCACTGGGTGCAGACAAGGAGCCCCCACGGCCTGAGCTGACCCCTCCTGATCGAATGCCAAACACACAAGGGACAGGAGGCCACTTTCCAGCAGGATAAAGACCATGGACCTTACACTGCGGCCGGAGTTGCCATGGAAGTGAAGGACGGGGACCTGCCAGCAGCACTCTGAGGTGACAATCCCCAGGGCTCGAGGCCAGAAAGAGCTAAAAGGCAGGATAGCTGCCAACAAACAAGGAGACCGAATTACCACTCTCAGAAATAAAGGGAATTCAGAGAAGTGGCTGGATTCAAAATAAACACAGCAGAACTCAGCAAGGTCCCTACACATTGGTCGTGCACCATGAGAAAACACGGCCAGCAAAAAGGTCCTGCCAGAACAGCACCCCAAGCGCTGAGAACTAAGAACCAGCTCGGCCGGAAGGAAACTGCGCACTGGTCTGAAGAACACAGAAGGTGGGAGAGGCGGCCATCACACTCTGGAGGGGAGGGTTCCACCCTCCCCACCCTGTAACGGCTTGATGAAGCAACTTAAATGCAAGACGTGAAACAGTAACACCCCCGGAAGGAAACAAAGGCGAATGGACTTTCTGTGCGTTTGCTGACATGTGTCGGGTCTGCCCGCCTTGCAGAATGCAGGATCCATTGGGGTGGCTCCCCACCCAGCGCCAGGAACACGGAGGAAATCGGCCCATGTGTGTGGAATAAGCGGATGCATATTTTTCCAGTCTTGGAAAGGCTGTCTAAGCATAATGGAAAAAATCAAAAACATATGAAAACATCAAAAGATTTGACAACATAATTCAAAACTTCTGCATGTCAAAAAAAAAAAAATATGAGCTACACTTAAAAAGCAAACAACACACTGGGAAAAATATTTTCAATGTTTGATGAGAAAGAGATCGGTATCTTCAATATGTAAATAGCACTCCGGATCAGTAAGAATCCCCCCAATAGGAAACTGAGCAAAAACCAGGAGTCACTTATCGGCAGAAAGCAGGAGCTTCCACGGTTCCTGGCCCAGGCCTTGCCTCGCCCCTAGTTTGGCTCGGTGCCTGCCCAAACAGCAGCCCCTCTCTCGACAGGGCATCTGCCACACCCAGGAGTAGCAGACTACAGGAGCAAAACAACATCTGAGCCGCCGGGACCACCTTACAAAGGCAGAGAGGTCTGGCCTCTGCATTCCCACCCACCCAATGGCCTCCCTGGGTACACCCAACTGTCCCTCCCATACACAGCCATGCTGGACTCTCCCCCCACCTGCCACGGTAACTGAGGTCAGACGATTCTCATCCCTCAACCTCCTCACTTCCTCTGCCCAGAGATGGACCCTCCTTCCCACCGCTCCTCTCTGCCTCCCTCTTCCCTTCCAAAACCAACTCTTCCCTCCCCTTCTACCAGGGTGGAGAGGCCTCCACTTATTCCCACAGTTGCACCTCTTCTTTTTCCCAGTTCAAGGAAGTTATTAACTACAAAGTCCCATGGAATCTGAGCAAAAAACCTGAGAAAAGACTGGGCTCTCTTTCCAAAGTGAAGAAGAAGGACCCAGCAGTAAGATAATAAATATAATGTGCTTAGTATATGAACCCCAAAAGACAGGACCCTAGACCACCCAATGCCATTAAGCACCTCGCTTTTATCATCTCCCATGTCCAACCCTGTGCTTCCTAAGGATGGTGGCAATGATGGTAGTGAGCACCCCTATGGTGCTTGCTACAAGCCAGGCATGGTGCCAACACACACTAACTCTTATAAACCCCCCAACAGGCCTCTGAGGGGAGGACAGTGATCATTCCCATCCCAGAGTGGAGGACCTGAGCCACAGAGAGGCTGCGTCAAAGTCCAGCGCCAAGGAGACCCTGCAGCTGGCGAGCTCCCGGGAAGGGTTTACCTCCTTAAGGACAGAGACATGGAGGAAGCCAGGGGGGCACGTGGGCTTCATGCGTCACACTCGTGTTCTTTTCCTTCAACAATATGACCGTGCGTGTGTATTTATTTTACCTGGATTCCTTACATTGTACAGATATTTTATCCATTTTTCTATCTACTCAATAGTTGATCTTAAAGTAATTTAAAAAGATAGGAAAAGGAACAAACAGGTGGATGGATAGCTGGCATCCTGACTATTCCTCCTCCTCCTCCGCTATGCGAAAAAGTTCAGAGTCAAGTGTGGACTCACCCTGAGCCATGTACAACCCTCGAACCTGCACACCTGAGTTCCAACCTGCTCCCACTTTCCCTGACTGGCATCTTCCTGGGTGCCAACTTAGCGGTTTTTACTCCCACTTTTCTAGATTCTCAAGGGCCACCTCAAAGCCTCCAGGGAATAAACCCACACCAAGCAAAGAAGGCATGAGCAGGTGAGGGGGCGCTAGCGGCACACACCTGCAGCAGCAGCAGCTGCGCTGGCCTCTCGGGAACAGATGTCATGAACTCCAGGTGTTTGGCCCGGTCGAGCCCACTGGTGCACAGGGTGGGGCGGAGCAGGTGCACGACGGCCTCGTAGTCGCCGGCCTCGTACAGCCGCTGGATCTCCTCCAGGGACTGGCACCGCTCCAGCGACTTCAGGTTCTTATCGATCTGGAACACACCCAGAATCGCTGCCCGATGGCAAACCCCTCACGTGCGCGCTGGATCCGGCCGATGTCTGCATTTATCAGACCCAAAACTGGACTCCCTTTAACATGCCAGCATTTACAGTAGGTGGACACTTTATAAAAAGTATTTTTATTAATGTCAAGGCGTTCAATTGTTCAAAAAACAAACATAACAAAAACCAAAAACCACCCAGAAGCAGAGAGGTTTGGAAAAGCATGTGCCGAAATGGCTGGACAGCCTTGCAGCCACAGTTCAGAGAACAGACTTGGGGAGCCAGGGGGCATCGGGCTACCAGAGTCTCACTCAGCCCCGGGCCGAAGGCTGGCGTACATCACAAACCCACAAGACCCTCTCCTCGCAGGAGTCCTGTTTGGTGCCCAGGACGCAGGCGGCAGGGCACTGCTCTTCGCCCTGCCCTGAAACAGCTCGGTGAGAACCCGAAGGCCGCTTCCAGCTGACGTGGAGGCGTCACTGACAGGGGCGGCTGGGTCGGAAGCAGCGGCTAGAACAGGAGCAGGGGCTGACAGGGCCTGGCCCACACACCGTGCGCTGCCGACCCAGCCCCACAGCCTGCCCAGCCCTGTTCTGCTGCTGCTGGAGTTCCCCTCTGGTTCTGCTGGGGCTGCTGCCACACACACCCCAGAGACCGGAGCAACAGTCTCTTTAAGTCGTGTTGGGAAATTCCTCCACCCTGCCCCCCGCCAGCTGGGCGAAGTTAGCATTGGGGGATATGGGTCTGAGGTGCCCCTGTGCGTCAGAGCTGCCCCTCCCGGGCCCCTACCTCCTCCCCAGGGAGGAGGGAACCCTACTCGGCACATAGGGTACTCTCCTGGTCCTCAAGACAGGTGCAGCCTGGGTTAGCCGGGCCGACCCAGCATGAACCTTTGACTGAGGAACACCGTGACGAACCCTCCCACTCACCTCCTCCAGGGAGACGACCGAGTGGTTGTGGAGGTTGGGGAGCCGGATGACGATGTCTCTCCGCTCAGCCCCCGCCTCTGCCTGGATGGCCGTGGAGCTCTGGAGCATTTCTGTGCAGATGTCGTAGTTCTCCAGGGCCTGCTCCATGTCCCCCTGGTAAAGGAAAATCGGTCAAGGGACAGGTCCAGAAGGCAAGGAAGTCCTCTGCTGTGCCAGGTGCCTGGCCTTCCTGATCCCACTAGACTGCAGGTACCATGAGGGCAGTCTTATCCAGTTACCGCTACACCCTCTGAAAAGGGACCTGACACATGGCGGGGGCTTAGGAAGTGTCTGCCGGAGGGATGCATGGACAGACGGACGAATAGATGAATGAATTCACACCACTGCTCCAAGGGGAGGCCTCATTGACCCCGTGTCACAGGTGAGAACACTTGAGCAAGGCTGAGTATCTGGTTCAAAAGCAAGCCCTGTCCTAGCTCCAGAACTGACTGCAACACCCTTTCACTCCTTCTACCACAGGGCACCAGGTACCACTGCGTGCCAAGGTGCTGGGTGACAACCAGTCCACCCTGGCCTTCCAGACCGGACTTCAGAGGGAAGCTCTCCGAGAATTCACAGGAGACAGGTGGCTCACTCCCTTTTAGAAAGCTCTGCAGCCATCTGTGCACTCACTCAGGCTTTCTCAGGAAAACATACTCCAAGAGTCAAGACCCCAAGGCAGTCTTAGGTGAGGGCTCTAGGGGGGCAGAGGAAACCCCAGCCAGACCTCTGTCGTGCTGATGTGCTTTAGAGGCCGGTGGCCACGCTGGGATTTCTGGGATGCTGGAAACTCCCCACCACGCCCCCCCTCCTCAAGCTGAGCCCAGTGCACAGCAGGTGCCACACACACGTGCGCCCTCAACAAGGCGTCCAGCTCACTGTCCCATCCCTGCTCGGTGCCAGGGCACACTCCCCAAGCAGCTGACCATAGAACGAACCTGCAGAGCCAGGAACCGGGCCTTCAACCAGTACACACGCACCACAAACTCCAGCCAGCCGTCCTCAAACAGGTCCCGTTGAGACGAGGCAAATGACAGCTGCAGGAGGTCACCCAGGAAGTGGGTTCCCGGGAAATCAGGCCCAAACCTGCCATTCCCCACGCCAGTAGGGCAGCTCCGGGGAGACACTGAAAACAAGCCAGGCCACGAGTCAATTCATGTGCAGGGTCCAGATGTCCTGCTCCCTAGAGGTCACCCTCAGCCCTCTATCTGGGAAAATTAACGGGACGTGTAAATTGTCACGTAACTTGAGAAAACTAAGATTCCCACTTCCTTCAATCCTAAGTAACAGAAAAGCAGGCGGGTGGCTCCCCCTGGGGATCAGCTGCTGCTAACAACTTCTTCTTGAGTGTCTGAGGGACTTCTCTGAGACCCTGGAGTTTTCCAGGCCTGACCAGCCACCCCAGGAAATGTGTGCCCTGCAGATTCAAGTCTGAATTCCATGACTCAGCCTCCTCACACCCCCTTCCTCCTGACTGCTGAGGGTTCGGAAAGTTACCCCCCGCCACAGAACCGAGAATGCCCCCTACCTGCAGAGCTTCGGCCCTTGGTTAGCAGCCACTGGTCCAGCTGGAGCTCCATGCAGGAGAGAGACATCAGCATCATGTCCTGCAGGACAGACCCAAAAGGTCAGGGACGGGGTCACAAAGTGTTGCCAAAGGGTGGGGAATGGAACGATGCTAAAGCAAAATTTACTTTGATAAAAATATCATTCTTCTACCTCCTTCCCACCAAGTAGATGATGATCAGTGGCTACCTGCCAGGACACCAAGAGAAGCAGATGGACCTACAGTGGGACAACACCTGGGAGGAGCCTGGAGACTGGTCTTCAGTCCATGCAGACGCAGTGCGTCCACACTACAGCACCCAAACCTCAGAAGTGCCCAGGATCAGCACACTGCTCCCCGGCACACGGGGAAGCAGGGGCCCAGCAGTAAGGAAGCACTGGCCAAGTGCAGGCACAGCTGGGAAATGACCAGTCTGCTTGTCTGGGGACCAAAGCCTCAGCTTCTCCTGCCACTCCTCACGGCCCCCAGAGGAACAGGCTCAGCAGGCAGAAGAAAATGCCAGCAGGCAGTCCCTGGGTTCCCAGCAGGGGTTCCCAGCGGAGGCTGCATAACCAGGAACACTGACTCATGTGCTTCTAAGTACCTGCCAACCTCAAGCGCTTTCACCTTCAGTGATCCCAGCCAGAAACACCACCAGTGAGGGCCCTGAAAGCCCCCAGTGCTCCCTCCTCAGCATTTAGCCTTCTTCCTCCACTGGGAGAAGGGGGCCAGAGCACCCTGGGGAACCTTGAGCCCTGGGAGGCATCAAACGGAGAGGCCCAGGGTGCAGAGCACTGCTGGGAGAGAGGCTGAGCATGCTTGGCCCCCTACTGCCCTCAGCAACCGTGCTTGGCTTCCGCACATCTGTTTTCTCTCCTGTGTAAAAATCGGTACCAGTCCCTGGAACCTCAAACATAACCAAGTCTTCACTTTCCCCAGACTCTGCTGGCTCTCCTCCATCTCGGTCCCAGCCCAGCCCCCAGCCCACACTCCATCTCATCTCCTCACCTCCACCTGGGTCCAGTTCATCCTGTCAGCTCTGCCTCCAGAACTCCCACCCCACTGCCACCACCATGGCTCCCTGGGCAACAGCCTCCTGAAGACCCTGTGCCCACTCTCACCCCTAAGGGTATCCGCCCCTCAGCCTCCAGAGATCTCTCTGGGCACAAACCTCATTCCATGATTTCCTGCTGCAAACCTCCAGGGGCCCAGGTTCCAGGCCCAAAAGTCAATGTAGCCAAGCAGGCTCAACGCAGCAGCAGCCCCACACCCCGGAAGCTCCCCGGGCCCATCCCCAGCCCCAGTCTGACAATGGCCCTGCAGAGGCCCCCACCCAGCCAACCTTGATGTGCTTGCTGCTGCAGTCCCTCAGCAGCGGGTTGGGCAGGCTCGTGCTGTGCCTCCTCCAGCTGTGGTAGATGCTGAGCACAACCTCTGCCAGGCCCGGGGGCCACCTCAGCAGGAACTTGTGGCCCATGGCTTTCAGGTAGCGCATCATCAGCTCCAGGATGCCCCCATTGGTCAAGTTCTCCAGCAAGAACGTGTGCACATCCTGCTTCTCTGCCCGGGGAAGGAGAAACAGTCTGACTTGAATAAAGGACCTTCTGTGCCAGGGTCTCCCATTTTCTTTGCAAGAGAGGGGAGCAACAGCAGAGCCAGGGCAGGAGCAGAAGAGACCCGTGTCCTCCCACCACATGGCAGTGCTGAGGTCAGGCTGCCAGGTTCCCATCCTGGCTCCAGCCCTCACCAGTTGAGAGCAAGCCTCTCTGAACCTCCAGGTCTAAGATGGGTATTAAAGGGTGGACCTCAAGCGCTGCCATGCGCACTGAGCAAGAGTGTGCAAAAACAAAACACAAAACACAGTGTTTGGCACACAACATGCACTCACCAGGTACGTCACACACATCTGACTCGCAAAGCCGCGCCCCCAGGTGTGACCTGAAGCACAAGCACTTCAGGGAGCACAGCCAAGTATGAGTGCAGGTGTTTCGGCAGACCTCCCAGCTGGCCGTGGAGCTCAGGCCAAAACAAATCCAGGCAGCCCCCTGACTGCATTTTAAAACACACCCAGAGCTGCCCTGGCTGGTGTGGCTCAGGGTTGAGCGCCAGCCTGTGACCTGAAAGGTCACAGGTTCAATTCCCGGTAGCTGGGGGTGTGGGAGAGGCAACTGATCAATGTTTCTCTCACACATCGGTGTTTCTCTCCCTCTCTTTCTCCCTCCCTCCCCTTCTCTCTGAAAAATAAATACACAAAATCTTTTAAAACGCACCCAAAACCATTCCCCCAGAACAGAACCCAAGCATGTTACAGGGCGACGGCAGGAAGAACTCCCCGCCTTGAACGACCATGCTGCTCGGTCCCTACCGGACTCCATGAACGTGGCCGAGTCGAACGATAGTCTGTGAGGCCCAAGGTTTGGGAAGCTCTCCAGCTTGGCTTCCGACTGAACTTCGTAGCTACTGAAGGGGTCGTCTTCCTCCTCAGGGTCCAGTTTTCTCAGCCTGCACGAACGCACCAAAATCACAAAAGCCACACCACACATTTTGAAACCCGAATTCTTACTCTTAGAGAAGTGAAACCTGCGCCAGGCAGAAGCAAGCTAGAATAAGTGAGCAGCAGGGTCCAGCACCCAGGCCTTCCTGAGCGGGAGCCCGGTCTGCACCCTCACTCACTCACGCGTCCCAGCAACAGACGACTGCCGGGCCCCAGCCTGTGCCAGGCGCTGTGCCAAGCACCAGAATTCAGCCGTAAGTGTGGCAGACCTTGCCCACAGTTGGCTTGCCTTCTCCCGGGAGACACAGACAATAAGCAGATACACCAAAATAAAGACCCCAAATAGGGACCAACAGAGTGCTCGTCGTAAGGAAGTTCGTTCAGCTGGCAGAGTGAGGAAGCCCTCTCAGGGGGATGTTTACACTGACACTGGAGGAGGAAAGGAACTGGCCACGCAAAGCAGCGGGCAGGCTAGAAGAACATCTGGGATGTCTAAGAGCTGAGGGGAGCCCAGTGAGCAAGGAGGAAGGAGGCGGGTGAATGAAGTATTGGGGGGCACATCAGGCCCTGCAGGGTCGGTCTCCCCATGGCTCTCACAGAGCTTCTGAACGGTGCAGGCCTCTCAGCAAGCGCCGCTCTTTCCTACTCCTCCCAAGGCCCACGTTTTCACGTCCTGGATCCCCCCAACCCCGCGGCCCCACCGCACGCACACTCAGGGCGCTTTCCAATGTCCTCACTCACCCACCGCATGCACCCCGGGGTGCCTGCCACAGTTAAGCAGTCACGCCGCCCCTGCCTGACCATTCTGAGCAGCTGGTGTGAAGCCACAGGGGACTGCTCTTCAAGGTAAGAAGATAGAAACCACTCCAGATGAAGGGGGTGAGACCACAGGACCGAAGGGCAGGTGGGGAATGGGTCGCCCAACCCTCCGGCGTCATGTACAGCAGCACACCCTGAGGCTCTCCCACAGGGAAACCTGCTTCCGGTACCGCACCTGAGGAGGAGCTGACCCGAGAACACGGCATCCTCGGCTCCCTGAAAATAACCTTCATGTCTAAGCATTTCACTTTCACCACAGAGAGGAAGGCAATAAAATAGAGAAGACAGGAATTTTGCTGTGCAACGAGTTTACGATCCACCTAGAGGCTCTGGCTCCTCCTCCACTTGGATGCGGCCACCACTGAAATCAGCTGTCATGGGCCACAGCCCTCGCCGAGGACTCCTGGCTGAAGATGCACACTGAGTACACGCAGCCACCCCCAAACCCCACACAGTGACCACGCAGAAACAAAAATGTGTACGCTCACAAAGACACAGACAGGGTGAGGGAGGAAGCCCCAGCAGGTAAGAACTGGGACCAGCAAACGTCAGAATGCAGACAGATGATGGACCAGCAGAAAGTGAGCTGTTTTTTCCATTCAGCCTAGGGTGGGAGGAGGGGAACACCAAGAGGCCCACCCAAACAAAAAAAAAGAAAAAGAAAAAAAAGAAGTCCATCCACTGGCACCATAAGCCCCAGGATGGCTCCAGAACCCAGGGCCCTGGAGCCCCTGAAAGAGGGGAGAAGGCAAGGACAAAACGCGGGAGGGCTGGTGAAAAAATCTATGGAAGGAGCACTGGGGTCCAGGACTCCCAGCTCCGGGCCTCCCGGCCCTTTCTCCTCCCTGCGAGGCTCCTCTGAGGAGCACTGCGAGCCAGCGAAACCGGGAAGGATTTACCAGCTCGCCCTCCACCTCCGCCTAACGGGAGGAACACCACTGAGCCTGGAGGAACCAGACGAGCACTGCCCCTGAAAGCAGCAGGTAAGCCTCTTCCGTGGGGTTTCCCGGTGTCTGCATCCAAGGAACAGCAGCCCCAGGACTTCCAAATGTGGGTGTGAGTGCACAGGGATGTGAGTGTGTCGCCCCAGAGGAGAGGAATCCACTCATCTCTTGAGCACCCCAGAAGTACCTGGTCTTCCAAAGGAAGTGCAAGCCATGGTTCCCGCCCTCAGAAAATTCAGACGCAGGAGAGGCAAGAAAAACCCTAGACCCCAACCCAGTGAGGTCTGTGCTCCGGTCATGTGCACAGATGTTACGGGAAAACGGCGGAGGTGCCCAGAAAGGGCGGCACTGGAGCACGAGACACTGGTGGTGCAGGCCGGAAGTGTGTGTGTGTCTGCAAACCGAAAACGCATGCACGATACCTGGACGGCAAGAACTTCATCAGAAGCTCCTGGAAATCTACTTTCTCTTCTTTCTTGCACTTGGTGTTTCGGACACGCGCAGACCGCCGCTTTGCTGTCTCCCCGTTGTCTTCGGAAATTTTCTTCCGCTTTACTCCCTTCTTGGCTTTATCGCCCCCAGAAATGTCGCCTTCACAAAGAATGCAAATCGAAATCACACACGGGGCAGAGGCACGAAAATGCAGCATGAGGCCCTCTCCCAATCTCTGCCCGTGTGTTTAACCCTTATCTTCCTTAACGCTCGAGAAATCTCCCATCTCTCCTTTAACAACAGCATCGTTGAGTACAGTTCATTTCAAACTGCTTAGCCCTCACCCCTTTCTCAAATCCATGGAGCCCACGAGCTAGATCTCGAGACTACTTCTGTGGCTACAGAACACCAGGGTCTCGGAGTCAAACATTCCCGGCCCCCACCCTGCACACTGGATGGTTCCAAGGGCCTCTGCAGCCTCGTGGGTGAACCTGAGTGGGTGAGAGCCAAGTGGCAGCAACCCTGACTCTACCCTTTGCTCAGGACCCTGAGTACCCCATGACGCAATGGGGGGCAAAAGAATGACATGACTTATATAAGGGCAGAGGAGAGTCACACACAATTAAGCCACAAAGTTAGAAACAATCGCATGTGTGCTCATTCAGAAACTTCTTTAACTGCTAGATATTTTTCAGTGGCAGAAAATCAAGAAAAGGCTTGGAAGCTTTTGTCTGAAATCTTTCACAACCCCACTGACGATAAAAATCGGTAAAACCATTCAAAAGAAACACTGCCGCACGTGGCAGTGGCCGTGCCGACTACGTTTTAAGGCCAAAGCACGCGGGCTGTTAGCGCACCACAGTGCTGAGTGCTTGGCACGCGGCTGGCTACGGGCAGGACCGACAGGGGGACCTGCCGGCTCACACCTCACAAGGTGGAAGAGCGACCTTTACGCCAGGACTTCCCGGCCAGGTGCAGAGTGGTCCCAAGGAGCTGCATCGCTAAGCCCCGACCGCTTCCCTGAGGGGCTTCATTACTGGAGCAGCCCCGGAGGAGCAGCAGCCCCAGCAGCAGGCTGAGAGGCTCTTCTGCGGGTCCAGGGGCTCTTGCTTAAACCTCAGACCAGGAGTATCAGCAGGACCTGTCCCTCCGAAGAGACCAGTGCCACCCAAGATCCATTCCTGCCCAGCAAACTGGGTCTCCCCAGAAGCCAACCCCAGAAGGTCTCCCAGAAGGCCTGCTCACCCATAGGGCCGCCTGTCTCCAGCAGGCTGGGACTGTGCAGCGGGAAGCTGGCTGTGGCCACGGGGGAGTAGGAAAGCACGGGCTCTGCCACGGTGACGGAGGGGTTGGCACTGACAGGGCTTGGCTGGATCACGCTGACAGGCGCCACCACCACAGAGGGCGCCAGGGGCTGGCTGGGGTCCTGGTAGTCAGAAAGGTCGATTCTCTTGCCCAGGCTGGGCCGTGGGGGCTCGCAGGTAGTGAGGTGGTTGTACATGGCCAGCAAACTCTCTCCGAGGCACTTCCAGCTGCAAAGAGACAGTCACCACAGTTGGCCAGCACCCCGTGGTGAGGTGCTCCGAACAGGAGGCCAGCTGGCCTACGGAGAGGCAGTAGAACTGGCCCCGGGGCTGCCATCCCCACAGGCACAGGGAGAGTCGTCATGGCTTTGTCACTGTCATTAATGACAAAATCTTGAGTCTCACACAGCTGAGATGGAGCAGCTGGAGCAGGACATTGTATGACATGATATATCCACCCATCCGTCTGTCCATCCATCCATCCATCCATCCATCCATCACCCTGAATGCTCTAAGGCTAAACAAAACCCGAATTCTCAGCCTGGCCCCACGGTGCTGCCCAGCCAACCGGCCCAGCCTCACCTCACGCCCCCCCCTCACGCCTCCCCCACCTGCCGCCAGGCTAGCTCTCTTTCAGGCCTGCAGATTTACACTTCCGCACACAGGGCCTTCGAACAGGCTTCCTTCCGCCCAGAAACAGTGCTCCCGCGCACGCCCCAACCCCTATGCCTGATCAATGTCCACTCCTCCATCAGGCTCCTGCTCTGGTAGCTAGCTAGGCCTTCTCACCCCCCAAGGCAGTGTGGACCCCCCGTGCTGTGCTTCTGTCCTCAGGGTGCCCATCAGCTTGGGGTGTGTGCTCCTTCTGGGGGACTAACTGCCCCTGGGGTCACCCCATGAGGGACCAGACCCCACTATGTTGAGCCCCCAGCACACAGCACAGCTCCCGGCATGAAGCTGGCATCCAATAAATACTGCAGAAGGAATGAAAGGATGGTACTTCAAAATCCAGAATCTAACCAATGGGGGCTTCTAGAACCACAAGGGGTTTCCTACTATTCTTTTCCTGCCTTCAGTCAGGGCTACATCCAGACGGGAGAATCTGCTCATCAGCCACGTTGTGTTGGGTACTTAAAGACACCAACTTCATTCACTCGTGCAGACCAGGGGACGGCAAACTGTGACCCTCCGCACTTTCACACGGCTAAGAACGGTTTTCTCACACACACACACACCCCAATGATGGTACCTGGCCCACGCAGTCCAGGTATTTACTGTCTGGTTCTTTATGGGCAAAGTGTGCCAAATCCTGGAATAGATGGTGGTTATTTTAAAGCCAAACACCCTTTGCTCCCAGAGAGAACCTCTACAGTCTGCCTATACTGGCCCAACCCCATGCTTACCTAGCAAGCAACACCTCCCTCGGCCAAACCACCCGCCTCACGCTTCCATTTGGCCTTCCCCCTGCGCCACACAGGGCGGGAATAACTGCAGTTCACAGCTTCTCTTCTCCAGTGACATCACCACAGATCCTCAGGGCATCATTCCTCGGGACTTCTCCTTCACGTAACAGGGAGGTACCCAGGGCCCTTCCAACAGCCTCGGCCCTCTTGATTAGGGAGCCCACACTCACGACAGAATGGGGGCCCTGATCCAGCTAATGAAACAGCAGGAAGAGCACCTGACAGGAGCCCCAAAGCATCCCACAGAGCAGCCCCATCTCTCTGGCCACCTCAGCACCTGTGTGGGGAGATATTCCTGGGTAACTCGACACGCGGGCACAGACAAGCAGCAGCAGCAACCCGGATCAGGGCCGGCCCTTCCTGAGTGTGCGCCCAGTGCCAGCTCTGTGCCGGCCACCAGGCGTTCTGTTTAACTATCACCACGGCTCCACAAGAGAAGGACGTTGCCCTCCCCACTTTCCGATGTGGCATATTAACATCTCCATGGTCACCCAGCTAGGGGTGCCAAGGTTAAACCCAGGTCCCTCTGATCCAGGACAGGAGCAACAGGCCACTGTGCGACAAAGCCTCTGTGTATGAGGAAAGGGGAAGGGACGCTGCTGCCATGGCATGTTAAATTCAAAGATTCAGGACTCAATGGCAGGATTTTAAAGACAGAAACTGCACACCAGATCACACGGAGGCGCTAAAATCACCCCAGTTCCACTGGGCTGCCCACAGCAGCTCATCCTGCCCAGGTTGGGGCCGGGCATGGAGGCGGCTCTCACACACCAGGGGACTCACGAGGGCCCTGGAGGGAGAGCACAGGCTTGCGAGCCAGGCAACCCGGACCTGCGGTCAAGTGCAGGCTCCCCACTCACCATTCGGCTGCTCTGAACCTGCCAAGTGTTTGCAAATGTTAGTTTCCTTTTCCTGTCTGGGCGGGGCAGATTGAGAGGGACTTACAGGAATGTGGCAGGTGGCTGGGATCAAGGATGGCAACAGCGAAGAGGGACTTAGACTACATCTACTGGGGACTGGCTTGGCTGCTTCTCAGTGGTCAAAAAGGAGGCCACACGCCTCCAGCCATGTCAGCGTGCACCCAGGCCCCACCCACGCCCCCAGCCTGGGGTCAGTCTCTCATTCTTGTGTGGGGCTCACCAGCTGACTCAGCAGCCCCAGAGATCCAGGCAACCTACGTGAAAAAGGGGATGGGCTGCACCAGCTTCAGGTCTGGCTCCTTCTCGCGCACAGTCAGCGCTTGCCTCTTCCTCCGCAGCCCCAGGGCCTCATCTACGATGGCCTGCGTCTCCGCCGCGCTCACCGACACGTCGTGGATTGACATGTCACTAACAGCACAGTGCGTAAGAGGGGAGAAATTGCAATGTTACAAACCAGAGCCAAAGCTGAGATTTTACAGGCAGGGATGCAGTTAAGTTAATTCCCTTTAATCTATATTAATTATTTCCACAAATAAAATAACCACTTGAGTCTGGCCTTGGAAGGGCAGTAATTAGCATTCTCAATACCCACATACACTAGAAATGACTAACACCCTTTGTTCCTTCTACAAGTCAAAATTGAGCAAGGGTTTTCACATGTATTAACAGGATCAGAGTAATGTCACAAGCCACAGGAAAACAAAATCTTGCTAATTATTTATAGAAAAATCTGAAAGAAGTTAACGAGGCCACCCTACCCATCCCAACACAAAGTCATCAGGCCAGCCGAGCTCACCAGAATCTACGGTGTCTCCAAATACAGAAAAGGCGGGGCTCTGAGGCCTCAGGTGCCCTTCCCCAGACAGCCCTGTGCCTGAGGCGGCCCAGCAGCACCTGCCCTCCTGTCCAGGCCGTCCTGACATCCCCCACCAGGGCGCCACCACAGAGCCACTTGCTTAAGGACTCACCTGTTTTATGTCTCTCTCCAAAGGTCGGTCCCCTCAGGACGGATGTGAACAAGAGACAGCCTTATAGGGACAGACTGAGCTAAAAAACCGCCCCCACCCCCAACCAGCTGAGTTCCAAGGGCTAAGGAGACACCAGAGGGCAGAGGAGTTGGTTCGGCTGGAGGGCTGGGGCAGGGAGGCGGCCCGAGCTTGGAAGGCGCTGTCAGGTGGCCCGAGAGGTGCAACACAAAGGACGCGCAACGGCACAGGCAGAGGCGGGAAGACAGCATCCAGGTGAGGGCCCAGCGGGAGCCGGGGTGCAGGACAGGACAGAGCACCGTGGGACCAGGCCAAGAATCGCCCAGGGACCTGAGACAGTTCTCTTCCTGGGGGAGGGAGAAGCAGAACTGCCAAGGACCTCCCGGGCAATGCTGTTAAGCACGGGCTTTGTTCTGGAGCCAAGGCAGGGATGGGACAGGGTAAGGGGTGTGTGTGGGAGCAAAATCCTGGAGAGGGGAAAGGCGAGTGTGAAGGAGGCATGGTGGACATCGGGCTACTACAAGCAGCCAGAGAAGAGCTGGCTGTCACCAAGAGCCGGTGGGGCAGTGGGGAAGGAGGGCAGCAGCCAGCCAAGCAGGTAGCGCTAAGATCAGGCACACAGCTGAGTAATACGCAATGCCAGTTCACAGAGGATGATGAAGGGGATGGAGTGTGGGGGCTCATCCTCTAGGTCAGGACCTCAGAGAACCAGGTGCACACACCTGATATTCACCAGCTACTCAGGGAGGGAAGAAGCAGCTGCAGACCCAGGAAGGGGAGAGGCGGGACCTACCATTTAAGAAACATTCGGAGGGAGTCTTTCCGGAGGCAAGGCTGCTCCTCAAAGATCTTCTCCTTGAGAACCAGCCCTTTGCTGTACCGGCAATCCTTCTCCAAAGCTTTGCAGATGAAGTACAGACACGCTGGCAGGGAAAGAAACAGCTACGACTTCTGAGCGCGCGCCCTGAAGCTCTAACCCTGCCAGTTAATACCAGGAATACATTCCTGCTCCAGAACCAAAGAAACGCACAGTAAACAATAATGAGATCTCATTTTAACTGATTCACTCTGGAAAGATTTCTGAAAATAATGCTACCCACAGCAGAGCAGGCAACCCAACCACTACTAGGGAGGATAGACTGAATGAGCTTTCTAGAGAACCATGGGCATTACACACGGATGACCCAGCACCCCCACTTCCAGGAACTGCTGTAAAAAACCTGCGGGGCCCACAATAATTAGCTATTGACTAATTGCAAAACAGCCTTCAAAACAAATCAGGAACCACTCAGAGCCCCATCACGGGAGCCTGGTTAAGGAAGGTGTCCCCAGTCCTCACACTGGGTTGCCGAGCAGCCACTGCACAGGCGGTGGAGAGGTGTGCTTCCTGACCAAAAGGAAGGCCACAAGACAGCTCCGGGGAGAGGCAGGGGACAGTCACAGTGTGACTCCATTTGTACACAAAGGTATGGTATCTCTGGGACCACAGTGGCCTAGAGGATGACCATCAGTGGCTTCCAAGAGAAAAGCAGGGAGGTCCTGAGCACCTGAATGATGGCAGCTCTCAGCAGGCATTTCAGCCGCAGCAAAGCCAACCAGCCTAGCTGCAGAGGGGAAGCCTGAGAAGTCTGAAGGGAACACAAGGTGGTCATCAGGCATTAACCCCACGCACCCCTGCCTGCTCACCTCAAACGTCTCAATGCCACTGGGAGTCGATTTAACACGCCGCTTTCCCGTGTGGGTTTACAGGAGGGTCACATCCACCAGGGCTCTCACAGACATACCTGCTCTCCCTGCCTAACCTAAGTTTACTGTGCACGACCTCTCCTGCCACGAGCGGGGGTGCAGAGAACTGCACCAGGTGGCTGGGGACAGGGGGCTGAAGCTGACGACCCAAGCCGCACGAAGAGCGTGCCAGAAGAAATTAGAAGCCTCTGGAAGGAGAAAATCCTGGAGTCAAAATAGTGCCCCTGCGGGGACTGCCACATTCTGCTGGTAGGAGTGAAAACCTGGGCGACCAACAGAGGACAGGCGCAAGGGCATTCGCAGCAGCGTTACGCAAAAGCCCAAATCTGGAAACAACCCAGATAGCCGAGCCCAGAACACTCAACTTGTGTGCGCACACGACAGACAGCACAACAGGAAAAAGAGGCCTGGCGGACGCCACACTCTCCCGGGGTGCACGCGCACAGACACAGGACAGCCACGACCCAGGAAGCCCGCTGAGGAGAGTGCCCACTGCCTTCTCACGCCACCTAGATGAGGCTTCGCAGGAGGCAGACCTCATCTCTGGTGACAACAGGGAGAAATCGAGGTCCCTTCAGTGGGTAGCAACGACTGGAAAGACACTGGAAGCAGCCCGCCTTCTAGGGCTCTGCACATGTTCTGCGCCTTCACGCGTTCCCACGTGTGAAGGCCCTCGGGTGTGCGCTTCACTGTGCGTGTGTGGTACCTCAATTTAAAAGATTTAAAAAGTGGCTGCAGAGAACAAGGACTGGAGGTGGGGTCAGGTGAGCAGGCTCTACTGCTTCTCAAAAATGCTCCATCTTGGTGCTATTTGTCCTTCGAAAGGAAAGGAAAAGTCCTCTGCAAGTCAGCTTCTCGGGCACACACCCTGGACGTGACAAGTGCTCACGAGCATGTCTGTTGTGAAAAGAATGACCGGGCTCTGCTGGGACCAGCCTGCAGCAAGCATGCTCAGCCGGGCTCAGAGCACTCCCAGAGGACCACCCTGTGTACCGCAGAGGGCACACAGAAGAGCTGACCCCATGGCAGGCCCAGAATCCCCAAGGCCACAACGCTTAATCAGTGCCTGCCTGGGGACCAGCCCGTGCAATGGGGCAGAAGTGTCCTCTGCAGAGCAGAGGAGCTGAAGCAACTGGAAGGCAGACTGGGGCTCTGTCTGGCAGAGATCTTTCCAGCAGCCCTGCTGCTTTGCAAAGGAACAGGCCGCTTCAAGAGGTAGTGAGCTCCCTGGCACCAGAAAAAGTCAAGCTACAGCCCTGAGCCATCTGTCAGCAAGTTATAGAAATGGGTCTGGCACAGAATGGCACAACACGGGGATGAATGGGATAACCAAAGGGAAAACCACTCAGAGAGCATGCTACTTGCTACTGTAATACCCTCGGTAAGTTTCAATGGAGTGAGAAAGACAAGGAGAACAAAGCAGGGATGCAGAAATGCCTCCATTCTCCCTGGCTGTCAGGCAAAAAGGCCGTCGATGTTAACTTTGGCTCCCAGTGTCCCCAAGCCACCCTCCCCCTTCTGTCCCCAAAACACAAGCACCCAGGAGAAAGCACCAAAGCCTGACTCACTTGTGTAGTCGCTGAGAGTGTACAGGACAGTGATGAGGTTGTCCAGGCAGGGCCAGTGGTCAGGGTTGCACCGCAGCCCTTCCTCAAAGGCGTGGCGGGCCAGGGGGACCCGGATGAGCCTCAGGGCCACATGTCCGATTTTATACCAGAGGTTGACATCCGTGGAGTCCAGCATGACCGCCTGCAAGCAGCACAAGCAGAGGACGCACACGCCTGTCAGCTCTCTCGGAGCAGGTGCCTGTGGTGGTGGGAGGGGCTCGGCACCGGCCCACCCCCACTCAAACCATCCAGGCAAACGGCAAACAGAAGTCACATGGATCGAGTCACCTAATTCAGAACGTTTCCTTGTGTATTTTGTCACTCTGAACAGCTGTATTTCTCATATACCTGACAAAAGTGAAAGTGAAAGAAGTAGAATGAAAAGAAAACACGAGAGCCCTGTGGGATTCTAGAAAGATTCTGGGTTCTGGAGATAAACCTCAGTTCACATCCCTGCTCCTGCCTGGGCAGTGGCACAACCCTGAACCTCAGTGTCTTCACCATGAAAATGAGGACGAAGACACTGTCCTTTCAAGACAATGAGAGGGTCAGCAGGTGCACAAAAGCAGTCAGCTTGGTGCCCGGCCCTCAGAGGTGCTTACAGAGGTGGTCACGATGACAGAGGAAGAATGGCAACACTACTGTGAACGGGCGCAGGGTGCCAGGCACCAGGCTCTGTTCTTAGCGCCGTGTGCACACCAATTCATTTAACTTTCACAACCGTCCTCTTTCTGTAATACTTCCGTTGTATCGGTGTGGACCTGGAGGCCCAGAGAGGTTAAGCTCCTCGCCCACCGTCACGTGTGGCCTCAGCGGTGAAAGAAGAGTGCGCACACAGGCCCCTGATCCCCGGGCCTCTCTGAACACCCACAGACCAGGGCCTCAGGGACTGTGGCTTGGTGATGCACACTGCAAGTTCCTTCCAATAAGCCACAATCTCACCCCCTCCACCAAGAACTTTCAAAAACACCAGGGAGGGGAGCACTGCCAAAACCGCACCTCCAAGTAGAATTCCATGGCTGTCTCCAGGTCCTCTCGCTGGGCTGCCAGCTGGGCCAGGTTCTTGTACGTGGAATATTTCAGCATCAGCCCAGGGTGTTTCAACCCCTCTTTCTCATCACCGGATGAAACTGCCTGTGAACAAAACAGAGGAGTAGAAGTGACAGCAGGACACCTGGCTTCCAGGCTGGCCTCCGCCACAGGCCCATGGGCCAGTCTGCTGCTGCCCTCCACTGGAAAATGGAAGCGCTGCACCAGAGGTCCTTACAGGACCCCTCGAGCTTGGAGCACACAGGGAAGGAAAGCCAGACCACCACGAGGCGGTTTACAGGTAGTCTGGGCACCACAAGACACAGACAGGAAACCTGAGGGTTCAAGTTTGGATGGTGACATTTATGGTATCAGTAAGCCAGCCAGGGGCCCGCACAGCAGGTTTGAGGACAGGGCACAGAGTGTTGCCATCGTGGGGACAGCAGACAGGGCCTGGAGCTTCTCCCAGGCAGCCAGCATCCTTACACATCCCTGAACACCCTACACACTCCTACACGCCCTACAGCAGGAAAAGCACTCAAATAAGAGCTAGGGAGCTAAGCTCCAGACTCCGTAACTTGTCACTTAGCCATGGACAAGTTACTTTAACTATAAAGTCAGCGTCTCGAGGAGCTCTGTAACATAAAGACAATAATTCCTAACCTAAGTATCCAAAGTAAAAATGAGCCCAAAGAGCATGAAGACTGCAAATATGCTTTATATAAAAAGTGATGACAACTCTGAGAAGACACGACACCTTCTGAGAAACCACTGATCACACAACTGTTGCTCCAGCCACAGGACGCCCAGTAGGAACCGCCTGGCACAGAGAAGAACTTTCGCGGGGGCGTCCATGTACTCGTCTTGGGACAGATCACATTCACACATCATTCTTTGTGCTCAGAACAGGCAAGACCCAAGGAAGCTTCAAGAAACACCCTTTGACTAATCCAAGAAACCCACCCTAGAGCTCTTAAAAGAATCCCATCAAAAGCACCGAAGATCTCAAATCAGGCTTCATTCACCATTTTCTACTGTTGTCTGGCTCATGCTGAAGAAAGCCCCCGAGAAAGGGCTGACCAGGGTGGGCCCTGACACCCCCGCCGCCCTCCAGCTACAGAACCGTTCCAAAAATGGTGTGAACAGTGACAGAGGCTGTGCGTCCACTGCAGAGACTAACTAGTCAGTCACACATTCACACACCGCAGCAGACGCTCTCGTAACCAACTTCCATCTGGCTGAGCGGCTGGATTCAGCACCACTTTCCATTCTCCAGGGGATGCTCCGATGCCCACAGGAGCTGAAAAGCTGACCCCAACGAGCCTGCCCTCCAGCTAGGCTGTACACTTCCTAAAGTCAGCTGTGTTCCCAGCTTGCTTACGCCCCTGGTTGTAAGACTGTAATTACATAATTTAGTTTACTATTAAGCACCCCAATGCCAGATGAGTGTGAGAAGAAACTTTTCTGTGCTTTTCAATTGTTTACGATGAGCATGTTTTACTTTCATAAGTGAAGAGGGAGAATGCTACAACAATCTTTGTACCTACAACCAGAAGGCTGGCACACAGCCCTTCAGGCAAAGCCCCATCCAGGTCCCTGTCTGGTGCTGGCCCGCCTGGAGTCAGCTCTGTTCTCGGACTGCCAGCTCAGCGCTGTGTCCGCCGGCTCACGTTTCCACGGCCCGCGGCACCGTGGCGGAATATCCACACCTGAGACATGTTAGCACCTGGCCCGTAGCTGGCGCTCAGCAAAAGTGGTATAAAATCATTCTCCCTGTCTGGGCCCTCACTCACCGTCTACTAAAAAGGGAAGGGCAGGTCCCAATTCCTACAGCCCTAAAGTAATCTTGACAAGCTACAGAATTAGGAGTAGGAAGTGATAACTTGAGGGAGGGAAGGAACAGACACTTTCTGCTGACAATGAGAACTCAGCCTCTGCCTCATCAGAGGTAGAGACCATTGAAGGACAGGGCTTGGGACACAAGTGTCTGCCATCTGGGGTTGTAGGAGACCCTGCTCAATGAAAGGACTATGTGGTCCCGAAATGCCTGTGGGATGAAGTCTGCCTGTTTGCTTACATCGTCTCTGTGCTGAGTACTTGAAAACAAAAATGATTCCTCTTAATGAAATACACATCATCTTCCTAAATCAACTCCAGGTTGTGACCATTCCCAAACCTCCAGGTGACATCTCCATGACCCAGCTAAGTCACTCACCACTGGCATGGTCCCCACGCAGGGTCCAGGGCCTGCCCTCCCTGCCTGCCCCTCTATACCATGCCCGTATCTTCGATGTGGCTCTGCTCCCTCAGCCCATCTCTGTGTTGGCATCCCAACCCTTCTCTCTAACTGCACTTTTCGAAAGCCCACGGCACACCCACACAGGCTCCCTGAAGTCCTGGGCAGCCTGGAGCTCAGACATTTCACCAAAATGTGCTGCCACCAGGTAGCACATAGGAATCAGAAAACTGGGGACTACAATCCTTGCTCTAATTTTTTTTTTTTTTAGATTTTATTTATTTTTAGAGGGGATGGGAGGGAGAAAGAGAGGGAGAGAAACATCAATGTACAAGAGAAACAGCAATCAGTTGTCTCTCATGCACCCCCAACTGGGGACCTGGCCCATAACCCAGGCATACATGCCCTGACCAGGAATCAAACCAGCAACCTTTCGGTTTGCAGGAAGATGCCCAGCCCACTGAGCTATACCAGTCAGGGCTGACGTTGCACCAGTGAGGCAGCTCTGAGCCGTCAACACCTTACTGGCCTCCAGTTCCACAGCTACAGAATGAGGGCAATAACCCCCACCTATTTGGCAGGGTGGTTGTGAAGATCAAGTGACAGTGGCAGCTGCCACGTCCGGAGCTCTTACTATGCACCAAGATCCATTCCACATGCTTCACTAGATTCATTCAACCCTCGCGGCAACCCAAGGAGGCACACACACTCTACAGGCGGGGAAGCGGAGGGGCAGAGAGGAGAGATGATGTGTCCCAGGTTACAGCCAAGAAGTGAGAGGGCAGAGGCCACTGCCTCCAGGGCCTGCTGGCCTCTCACCTCTCGCAGCAGGCGTGCCTCCAGAAGCTCATGATAGGCCTTGGCAGACTCCTCAAACTGATCGTGTTTTTGCAGATCCAGGGCCTTGTGATACAAGGCGAAAGCCTCTGCTTCCTGCAGACAAAGACAGGAGATATTTTCACACAAAGGTTTGTCTTTTTTTTTTTTTTTTTTGTCTTCCCCCCCTACACACACACTGTACAACCCCCTTCAGTGCTCACAGCCCACAGATAAAGAGGCTGGGCAATGGTTCGAGGCTGCAACTTACTCTGGCATGGGTACACTATGAGAGGCCCACAGGGAAGGGCCCACCATAAATCCATTACCATGCTCCAAAGGTTTGTCTTTTTAAAGCCAAAAATGTATGTGATGGGAGCTGCGGTCAAGGTCATGTTAACTGTCAGCCGTACCCTCTGGTAACGGAAACAATGTTAACACTCCAGCCTCCCAGGATCTCACCTCTAAAACCCCACTGAGGATAATGTGAAGGCACTGGAAATGAGGTGCCACCTACAGAAATGAGAAGCACGGTCTACCTGCGGAGGAAAACCGTGGATTACATACCTGGGCCTCCTTTGTCTGGGTTTTGTGACTTTTAAAGCTTCCTTCATGATCATCCTCAACCGTGGAGCTGGCATTTAAGGCTGCAATTCGAATCTAGAAACAGATGTTTGATGAAAGAAAAGAGTAGCTTTTAGATGAGAAGTCACCTGTCCCTTCAATAACCAGCAATGACTACAACGCTGCTCCATAACCTATTCTGCCTTGAACAGCTATGGCCTTCTCAAAATGTGGGGAATGAATAATAAATGAGCATCTAGTAAAAGGAAAAAAAAGTGTTAGATAGGACAAGGGCTCAAGGTCTGGGCCATTCCTACTAAATATTATTCTTGCTAAATGTTAAAATGTAGCACAGTATTTTACAGACCAGCTGTGAACAGGATAAGCTTCACAGGAATTCAAGGAATAAATGTAGCCAACTGCAAAGAAGAAATCTATGTGTAACTGACCAAACAGGGTACATAAGCAATGGCTAGGCCTCTCTTCAGGAGACAGCTTTGGATATGAATTCTGTGTCCTTTACTTGCTGCAAGTAGTGAAACTACCTAGGGACAACTGCATCTTTCTTGAACACAGCACCCCAAGCGGCGAGCCACTTGAGTTCAGTAGCAGTAAGACCAGAACGTGCCTTGGGGATCACACCAATGTGTTCAGGGAGTGTGTCCTGGGGAGGGTCCACTGCAAAAGGATAACAGGCTGGGGACACCTCGCCATGACCCAAATAGAGAAAGATCCAGGAATTGGAATAACAGCTTCCAACAAAATGGGTTAACTGTCTCCCTCTCTAGCAACTACTATAAGGCCCTGCAAGCCACTTTAACAGAAGTCAAGCATTCACACCTCAAATGTGCCAACACCCGGGAGGAAAGCCACCCCATAGTGAGAGCCTTCAGGGCCCACCCAGAAAATGCCCCTCACCCCCAGGAGTGAAGCAACAGAAGAACCCTGACACGGGCAAACAAGGCGAGCCTCAGTCCTTACCATACTCAGAGCTTCAGCACTGCCGCTGAGCACGGCTTCCCATCACCTGCGAAGGCTGCACCCGTCTGCAAGTCTCCTAGAGAGGACACAGGACAGACAGAGAGGGGGCCCATGAAGAGCCGAGAACATCAGTGCGCATGGGTCTCCCTGGCTCTAGGCACACAGGCTGCTGAATGACGGCCTCGGGACGGCTGTGTGGTCCTTCACGCGGGGAGCCCCTCTGTCCCTCAGCTTGAGCCGGTGCCCTGGCTGGGCAAGGCACCGGGTGCCAGGACACGGAAGAGTGAGACCAACGCCTGTCCCCAGGTCTCACGGCTCAGCAGAGGCAATGGATCTATAAACAGTTTTGTTTTTTTTTTTTTTTTCCCAAAAGTTGAATGAAATAGAAGCAGGCAACATCTAAGGGCAGAGAAGAATAATTCATTCAAAGGGATCAAGAAAGGTGAGGGAGCCCTGGCTGGTGTAGCTCAGTGGATTGAGCTCGGGCCTGCGAACCAGAGGATCGCGGTTCGATTCCCAGTCAGGGCACATGCCTGGGTTGCAGGCCAGTTCCCAGCAGGGGACACACAAGAGGCAACCGTACATTGATATTTCTCTCCCTCTCCCTCTCCCCTACCCCTCTAAAGACAAAAAAAAAAAAAAAAAAAATCTTTAAAAAAAAAAAAGAAAAAGAAAGGTGAGGGAGTGAAGTCAGCCCTTGCATTAGCCTGGAGAAAGGGACAGCACGGCAGTGGACCGCAGGGCAGCGCAGGCAGGGGCAGCGGGTGGCAGACAAGCCAGGGCCAACGAGGGGCCTGAGAGCGAGGATGGGGGTGGGGTGGGGGTGGAAGGTGGGGGCGGGCTGGGCCAGGGCATTGGAACTTCACTGCCTAGGCAATAGGGGAGCCACTGTGCATTTTCAAGAGAACAAAACTTTATAAATATAAAGGGGAAAAAAATTACAGGTCGGCAGACCAATCCGAAGCCTGCGAAAAGGACAGGACTGGTGGAGAAACCAGAACTTCGTACACTATCGACGGGAAGGGAAAGTGGTGCAGCGGCTGTGGGAACTGGTCTGGTGGTTCCTCGAAATGTCAGACGCAGAAATTCCACTGCTAGGGAGCCACTCGAGAGAAATAAAAACCTATGTCCACACTCGAACTTGTTCCCCAGTGTTCGCAGCAGCATTATTCATAACAGCTTAACGGCGGAAAACACCCAAATGTCCCTCGAACGCTGAGTGGGTGAAAAAAGGTAGTGTGTCCACACAGTGGGTTATTATTCCGACTAAGGTAATGACCGATACACACCGCGGTGTGGATGAACCTGGACAACCGCACACTACATGAAAGAAGCCAGTGGTAAAAGCCACGTACTGTCCGATTCCATGGACACAAAATGTCCAGAACAGGCAAACCCACAGAAGCAGAATGCGGATGGTGTGGCTGGGGGAGAGGGGCAAATGGGGAGTGACTACTGACGGTATGGGTTTTCTTTCTGAAGTGATGGAAAGGTTCTAAAATTGACTGTGGTGATGGTCACACAGCTCTGTGAGTACGCTAAAAACCACACCTTACATAGGGGAACGGTATGGCGTGTGAACGGTCTCAGTGAAGCTGTTACTAAACAGAGATGCTGGGAGCCTGGAAGGGGTGGCCACAGCAGGGAGGAAGGGGACACATTCCAGGGGGCAGACTTGCCGTGGTGGACACCTGGGAGGCTGGAGGGAGCGGCGGCAGTTCTGACCTGAGGAGTCGCATGGGAGAGGGCACCACCGAACGAGCCAGGGAGGGTAGGCAAAGGAGCTAGAAAACGTCCCATCTGGGAGGCTGGTAGAAGGCCCTGGACGGACCCCGTGGGCAGCAGGAATGAGCCTCAGCAGACAGACTGACCCCAACACGTGCTCCACCTCCATCAAATGAAATGCCCACTGCCATCGCCAGCAGTTTCTACAGCAATGACTTCTAGCACCGGCCTCCGCAACAGGCCCCGAGTTCTCCAAAGGTCTTACAAGGACGGAAGTATGAACTTTTTCACAGATCCAGGAGACTCAAACTTTCCTAGGCTGGTATTTATTTTACCTCCTGGTTCTACATTTAGGAAAAAGAAGGCTGCTGCTTAAGTCTGAAAATGCTGCGATGGACACTGTGAGCACAACGCAGTATGGAAGAGCTAATAAGATCAAAGTAGAAGCTACAGCACTAAAACCCTGCATCTAGCCCTGGCTGGTGTGGCTGAGGGGGTTGAGCGCTGGCCTGCGAACCCAAGGGTCGCCAGTTTGGTTCCCAGTCAGAGCACATGCCTGGGTTGCAGACCAGGTCCCAGGTTGGGGATGCGCAAGAGGCAACCTATCGATGTGTCTCTCCCTCTCTTTCTGCCTCCCTTCCCCTCTCTCTAAAAAATAAAATCTTAAAAAACAAAATTAAAAAAAAAAAAAACCTGCATCTAGCTAAAGAGAGAGAGAGGGAGAGAGGTAAGTGCTGACAGGAATCCTTGTGCATTGCTGCTGCGGGAAACAATATGGAGGGTCCTCCAAAAAGTAAACTTAAAGGCCCTGAGCGGGTAGCCTAGTTGGTTAGAGTGTCATCCTGAGACATCGAGGCTGCAGGCTCAATCCCAGATCAGGGCAAATACAAGAATCAACCAATGAATGCATCAGTACAACAACAAGTCAATGTTTCTCTTTCTGTCTCTCCAAAATCAATAAACTTTAAAAAAAATAAACATAAAGTTACCATAGGACCCAACAATTATACTTCCCAGATGCATCAGAAAGAACTGAAAGCAGAATCTCAAAGCTATTTGTACACCCATGCTCTTGGCAGCATTATTCGCAACAGTCAAAAAGTAGAAGCAACCCAAGTATCCGTGGATGGATAAAAGGATGAACAAATTGTGCTATACCCATACAAAGGAATATTACTCAGACTTAAAAAGGAAGGGCATTCTGACACAAGGCTACAACATGGATGGAACTTACATTACGCTAAGTGAAATAAGCCAGTCACGAAAGGACAAATATTGTATGGTTCCAGTTATATAAGGTACTTAGAACAGGCAAGTTCGCAAAGGCAGAAAATGGAAGGGTGGTTGCCAGGGGCTGGGGGAGGGGAGCGGGGAGCTGCTGTTTAACGGGGACGGAGTTTCAGTTTGGGGAGATGAAAAGGTTCTGGAGACTGACGGTGGTGATGGTTGCTCAGCAACATAATGTACTTAATGCCACGGAACTGCACACTTAAAAACAGTTAAAATGGTAAATTTTATGTTGCATATATTTTACCACAACCTTTTAAAACCTTCATGTAGCAAATTAATAGCATAAAAGAGTTTCCAGTAGGGATGAAAGCTGAATGTGTGTTCCAGGTACAAAATGCTAATCCCAATGAAGTCTTGGCCACACTCAGATCAACCCCGGAGGCCAATGGCCTCTGGTGCAGACAGCAGCTTGAGCGAGTTCCTGATGACTCTGAGCAGAGCCCTCAGACCCAGGGGCCAGGAAAACACCACGCAACCTGTCAGAGACTGGACGTGGGGGAGCTTGTCAAGTCGCCGCTCCACAATCACTGTCTTAGTTCCCCCACTGGGTCTGCCCACTGAGTCCTACGGGGCGGGCCTCTGATCCCAATCCCCAGGGCAGCACACGGCCTCTACCCGAACTTCCACCTTCACTTACAAAGCAGGCACTCAGCTAAGTGCCTTTTGGTTGATTTTTTTCACAATCCTGTTACTCTAAAATCTGCTCTTCTGCCTACATCTGAGGGTGTAAGAGGGAAAAATGGAAAGGGCACTGGGTTTGGAATGGGAAGCTTTCAGAGTGTGGCCAGGCTCTGCCTCATGATGCCTGAGTCCCTGACCCTTTACCAGCCTCAGTTTCTCCATGTATAAAATGAGGTCGACAGCCCGACCAGACTGGGAACTCCTCTGAACAGAGAACAACAAACTCAATGGGATTCCCCATGGCAAGTCTACACAGTATGGACCCTCAGGAGGTTCTTGACAAGCTGCAGCTGTATGAAGCCTGTCACCCCACCTCTGCCCCCGCTACCCTACAGAGGCCGGCAGTTCTTCCACAAAGGAGTAGAAAATACAGGAGAGAAGGCAGAGGGTGGCACGCCTCCCAAGCCAGGCTTCTCAACCCACTCTCCACTGGACAGGTGCTAGCTCCAGGTCTCGGCAAGTCTTACCAAATGCCACCTGGTAAGGAGGGCCCAGGGAGAGCTGAGAAATGAGGTCTCTGCATGGCAGTGATGGGAGAGCGGCAATACAGCCACCACACCCAGGGTCCGCCTACTCCCTCAAGAGGCGAGCTCCCCTGCCTCCTGACTCAGCAGCACCTTGCATGAAGGTACCCAACAAACAGTCTGTGCTAGGTGCCCGCGCCTTCCCCTGGAGCTTCTGTGTACCCCCAGCACCAGAGTGGGTGTGGGTCCAATCTCAGAGCTGACAGGACATACGCCCTCAGGACACACTGAATAAATAAATGACCAAGCAAGTCAGAAAAAAAGAAAAAGTGAGCTCCAAGTCAGGAGAAGGGTTTCCGGCCCTACAGGCTGCCCAGGTCCCTGCCCATTCCCGGGCCCACCCAGCTCCAACCGAGGAGGCACCCGGACTGCTCAAAGCCGCAGCTCCCAGAGCCTGTGATGACCTGGGTCAGGACACCTTCAAGAAGCCCACAGTACAGAAGAGAAAACAGAACTTTCAAGCTTCCTAAGTAAGTGAAATAAGCCAATCGCAAAAGAGCAACAGTGTATGATTCCATTTATATGAAATATCTACTGAAGTAGGCAAATTCATAGAGACAGAAAGTAGAATGGTGGCTGCCAGGGGCTGGGACAGGGAAGAATGGGCATTGTTTACTGGGGACAGAGTTTCAGTTTGGGATGATAAAAAAAAGTTTGGAGACGGAGGGTGGTGACGGTTGCACAACACTGTGGATGCACTTAGTGCCGCAAGACTATACACTTACAAATGGTTAAAATGGTACATTTCATATAATGTATACTTTACCACAATTTAAACAAACAAACAAAAAAAAAACCCTTAGGGCAGAAAAACAAAAATCTAATAGAAAAATGGGGACAATAGATGAACTGACAATTCACCAAAAAAGACACAACTGGCTCTCAAACATATGAAAATAAATTAAAACTTACACATAATTAGAAAAATAAAGATCCTAACAGTACTTTACACACCATTTCTCACCTACCACACAGGCAAAATTAAAGTATAACAGCATGTGGTTCTCATACATTGCTGGTGGGAATGCAACGTGGTACAATTCCTCTGCAGGGGAATTTGACAAAATTACAAATGCAGCTAAGGTGCCTTTCCACTCAGCAACTACACTTCTAGGAATGTGCCCTGAAGATGGACCTCCAACAATATGAAAATATATACGCACAGGGTTATTCATTGCAGCACTGTTTGTAACTGCAAAACACTGAAAACCACCTCAATGGCCATAGATAGGTGGGTGGATGTATAAACTATGGGACGTTCACACAAAGAACCAAGATGCTACTGTAAAGATTAATGAGGGCATGCTCACAGCAGCATTATTCATAATAACCAAAAAGTGGACATAAGCCAAATGTCCATCAACGGATGAATAAGTAAAATGAGATATATCCAAACAACGGAATATTATTCAGCGATTAAAAAACAATGCATTACTGACAACCTGAAATGCATAAACTATGAAAACATAATTAAGTCACAGACCACATATTGTATGATCCCATTTATATGAAACGTTCAGAATTATTATATTTTTATATTTGCAACAAGTTTGCCGACTTCAGAAAAAACCACTCTCAGGATATTTTAGTTCTAACCAGCTATATATCACACAGGAGGAACCCTAGCTGCACGGAATCCCACCATCTCACAGTTATGACCTGTAATAACCCTGGCCCCCAAAAAGTTCAGGGCCTACCAAAGCCACTTGTGCAGGCACCTGCGAGCATCAGTAAGTTCATCTAGCCCCGTCTGCTTCCTCCGGGGAGGCAGTGCGGTCAAAATGTTCAGCGTGGAGTCGGGCTGACCCACTGGTTAGCTGGGGGACTTTGAACAACTCATTTTACCAGTCGGCCTCAGTTTCCACCCCAGTAAATGGCGATAATACCACTCACCTCGCGAGGCTGTAGTGAAGGTGAAGTGAAAGGACGCCAGTCAAGGGTTAGCGCCGAGCTTTGCACCCAGCAGACGCCGAATCAATGGTGGCTCCTTGCTGTTGTCACTGTGAACCATTCCCGAGGCCGAACCCCATCCTAGGCACCCCAGGATGCCGCGGCAAGAACTGTGAAACGACCCAAGGGGCAGCCAGGAAGCCCGGCCTCGTAGCTCCCACTCTCCGGCCTGTTTCCCGGACTGTGGCACTGGGGCTGCTGCGGAGTCCCCTCAGTCCGCACCGGCCCCGACCCCGCGCCCGCCACCACTCAGCCCCCGGCCCTTGGCTCAGCAGAGCGCGCGCCCCACTCCTGCAGCAGCCCATAAACCCACTGCCCAGGAATTCACCAGGCGTCTCCAAGGCAACGGCCTGTCCGCCCGGACCCCCGCGCCGGCCGGCTGCGCGCCTGACAACAAGACGCGCCCCTATTGGTTCCAGTGCCGGCTCCGCCAGCCAATCAACGAGGGTGCATGCCTCGCCTGCCGCCGAGCTCGCTGAAACCCTACAGACCACCTCCTGCGCCACTCCGAGCTTGGTGTTGACCGATCCGGAGCCTTGGATTCGGTCCTCTCGGTTTGGAGGCTTGGAGCGCGAGCTCGCCGTCGGACTCTTGGCTCCACCACTTATAATGTTTGGGAAGGGCCGAGCTCGGTGCCTAACCCGAGCGGTCCCTAATGACGGGAGGTGTTATTGTTAACTATCTGGGACAGGTGCTCTGAAGGCAATGGAAGTTTGGGGACACTTACAAGGGAACTAGAGATGGAGCAGCGTTCTCCTTCATATTACCTGTACTTCATCTCTTCTGAGGTTTGGAAGACCCCCCCCCCCCCCGCCAAAATACAGATACAATCAACTATTGAAACAGAAGGAAAAAGAAAAGAAACCAAGACTTGGTAAATGAACGGCCAGGGGAGGGAGTGACAGAATTTCAGAGCCCAAAAGAGGATACAGTTTGGAAGGATTTCTCACAAGGCCTCAGGCTGAGAGAGTTTACCCTCGGGAGCTAAGCGGTTTAAGGAAGGACTTCACACTGGTTGAAATGCATAGCTACTGGAGGTCCAGCAAGAATGATTTAAATAGGAATGAATGTTATGGCTTTCTCTTTGACCTTAAAGACGGTAAAATCATTAAGAATTCAACAGCCAATTCAAAACAGTAACACTCTACCGATATGTCAGGAGTTACAAAAATAATTGTGTCACCAGCGTACCTTAAAGACGGTAAAATCATTAAGAATTCAACAGCCAATTCAAAACAGTAACACTCTACCGATATGTCAGGAGTTACAAAAATAATTGTGTCACCAGCGTTGATTTTGAGAGTATGTATAGCCTTGGGAGAGAGGCAGTGAACAGAAGCATACAGATGGGTTTCAAAGTTTCAGTGGATAACATGCAAACTTCGATGTAGCTCCCACCCTTGAGTTGTACATTGAAAGATGCTCTGGAGTGAAAGTTGAAAAAAGATGGGAAAGGTGGCCCAAGCACCAGGGAGCTGTGTGGCAAGGGTTTGGAAACCAAGCAGGAGCCTCTGGCCGCAGAGTATTACCAGGGGGTAAAGTTCACAGTCAGTTAGGAGACAGTGCTGGAGAGAGGCAAAGGGCAATCCCTGCAGCAAACAGATGGCATGACTCTCACCAGAGCAGTGATGAGAGATTTACGGTGGAGAGACCAGATTGTTCCTGCCTTGCCCTCGATTCCTCCTTGGGCACTTCACCCATTCATTCACATTCAACCCACATTCCCTGAACCCCTTTGGGAAGCAAGACACCCATGTTGGCGGAAGGAATGAGTACAGAAATGGGATGGGTTGCCAGGGGAAGGAACTACAAGTTCTAGCTTTTAATGAGAGTCCTCAGCGGCGGTCTGGTCCAAACACAGCAAGCAGGCAGACACGTGTTCCATTGGAAACTTGACTATACTGAGACTGAACATCGCAATTTGGTGTATTTCACTGGTGCACAAAAGTCAATGTGATCAAACTTTTACCTGTGCCAGGAAACAGGACCCACACTGTGTTTATCCTCTAAAATGTGAAAGCATGATATGGTATTGAGGGAAAGTGGGGGGGATTCCATTCATTCAGTTTCTAACTGCAGACACTGCATTTCCAGGTTTGCCTTTCTGGGACATGGTGCACAGCTAGAGAAATCTCAGCAAGACTCACAGGAGTAGATGGGAGTTTGGGAATGCCCAAGGAAGCCCAGCCTGCCTGGCTCCCCTGCTAGGCACAGCAGTCTGTGGCAGGGAACTACCTAGGCCAGCCCAGGATGAGGACAGGAATATCTGGTCAACAGAGTAAGCAGGAAGGCCCAGGCTGTCAGCCCCTCCCGAGCAGCCTGCACATGGGCATGGAGAACAGGGCCTGCAGGCTGAAACCTCGGCACCTTCCAATTTAAGCAGCCTACATGCCATACATGAAACAGCAACCCTGAAGATAGGAACCATCCCACCTCCCAGGTTCCCTAAGGTCCCTTCATCACAAATCAACCCCACTGCCCAGGGTGGACCAGAATGCCTTGGTGGGGTAAAGACGTCATGTTTGAAAGACGAAGCTCTCTTCATTTATTTGGCATGAGAATGGGGAAGAAGAGGACTGCGAGGTCACAGTCATGTCTGCACACGGGGCTGCCAGAAACTGGTATCCACCAGGCCCTCTCACTCTGCCAGGAGACCTCTCTGGAAGAGGTGACCAGCTCACAGATGCCCTGGATGAACTCCGTGCCGATCACAGAAAAGTCATGACCGTCCCCTTCTTGCCAATCTGCCAGGGATCCAGGGGGAAAAAGCGGATAACTATCCTTAGGGGGACAGAGAAAAAGATGTCGTCAGCTACTTGGCCAACACCTCATATTCCAAGACCCCTAGCCAGGCATCCCCACCATGGTTCCCAAGCCAGCCTGCCTTAGCCCACCAGGTATTTTGCAAGCCTGCCTCCCCCATTACTGTTCTCCCTCCAACAAGGCAGTGAGCATGTCAGGGGGAGATGGTGGCTGTACATCAGCGTGGCCCACCCAGAACTATACTCAGTCCAACTTCATTCAATTCCGCTAGCACTCTAAAGGCGAACCCAACACCAGGGGCCCCCCAAACACTAGACCTTCCTGGGGCAAGGTGAGGAAGTTACTTTTTTCCCCAACCTCAGGAGGAGCCCTGACGTGCCTCCGGTCTCGCAGCAGACCCAAGAGTGTCCTCTCCCTGCCCCTACGCACCGGTCCTGGCCCAGTGCCAGCTCCTTGGTGAGGAATTCGAAGAAACGGGAGCTGTGGCCGCGGTTCTCCTCGGCCGTGCCCACCACACCAATGGAGGAGACTACCAGCTGCGCGCAGGGCTCGGTCGAGCCGTCCACCGCCATGGTCAGGCCGGGCCGCACCGTCACATTCACACGCTGCCGGGAACACGAAAGTTTCGCCTGAAGCTGGCACAAGCCACGCCAGCGCTCGGGACCGAGGAGCGCGGGATCGGAGACGCTCGAGCCCCGCGGAATCAAGGTTAGGGCTATGGGCCGCGGTCCTTGGAGATCACTTCAGAGTCATGGTTGGGGAAGGCGACACTGAGAAAACGTGGTGGGGGTAGGGCCGCGAGGTCAAGGAGAGCGAGAAGTCAGAGCTTGGTGGGGGTCCCTAGGAGGAGGAGTCGGGATCACCATTGGGAAATCGGGATGTGGACAGAGCCCGACCCCTGGTCCATCACCCTCTTCCAGCCCCGTTCTTCCCAGCCCACGCTCACGTTCTCAGGTTTGCCCAGAATGGCGGCCGTGGCTGCGCAGAGCCGCTTCTCCAACCCCGCAGGCACGCGGCCAGCGGGCAAATTTGTGTCCAGCTCAACGAACGGCATATCCGGAGGGAAGGCGCGGGACCTGCGTCTGCAAAGAATAAAGCTGCGGAGTCTGACTCCGCGTTCCCCAGCCCGTAGGGGCGGGGCGCCACGGAAACCGGACTCCTCATTGGCTTTGTAGGCACACCGCACCTCCCGATTGGCTGCCTAGGTTGCAACCCGGCCTCCGCAGACAACCTTCAGTGACCCAGATTTCCGGAAGTCCTCTTGCTCGGCCCACCGCGCCCCAGCCCCGCCCCGGTTCCAGTACCTTGGCTTTCCAGAACTGTGATCTTCTGCTGTTGATCCCATTTAGTTGGAGGTCCGAACACCCCTAAACGTACATATACCTCTAGGAAGCTTCCCCAGGTCTGACCCTAATAGCATTACATCGTCAGAGAAATTTTTATGAGTTGCCACCACCTCAGGCAACTTCACTTTCAAAGAGAATCTGCACTTCTCTTGATCAGGAGACAAAGTGACACGTGTAGGGGACCCGTGGAGCCAGGCAGAGATGCTAGGGATCACTGAAATCCTGCCTAGCCCAAACGTCTGCCTTTGTGTCCTCTTGTGCCTGCAGCAACTTTGCCGCAGTGAGGAGCTCTCCACCAGGGTGTGGGAGCCAGGTCCCAGTAGACTTGCCGACAATGTTTACGGTAACATATTTTTATAGGCAAAACAAAAGGTGTTACTCATTTTTTGTTTTCACAAAAGATGTTATTTAAAACACGGAAATCTGTTGTGGTGGCTAAGCATGGTATTATCATCAGTGTTTCGAAGTTATTGGAATTATAAATGAAAATGTCATTGAAACCATGTGGGTATATATTTATAATTTCAATTAAACATCTAAGATTCTATATGTGTGCATATTAAAGGAGCCTCTATGGGAAAGCACGTGGGCTGAGAGGCTGTCTATTCATGACCCTGTCCCATTAGCAACAGCTTACTGGATGGTCGAAGGCTCTGGAACATAAGACAGGTAGGCTGCAGCAGTCTTGAGGGGAAAGGGGAAAGTCAGGTGGTAAGTCTGGAACCCAGAGTGGGGCATGGAGAAGACTGTGGTCAGGGCTTCGAGTAGGCCTGGGAGAGCAAGGCCTCTCAGCAGCACTTGGAGGGCCAGAAAATAACCTGGGACTTCCCTCCCTTCAAGGAGGTTCACGCACTAACCTGTACTCCCCTGTGGGAGACCCAGAGACCAGGAGAGAGACCATTCCTGACTCAGACATCTCTTCCCAGGGTAAACACCCATTGGTGACACATGTTCAGCCCATGGGGCATGGAACCAATTTCCTGCCAGGACAGAGGGAAGCAAGCTCTAGGGCTAAAGAGCCCAGAAGGGTGGCCCGAACCAGCCTGGGGCTGAAGAGGTCAAGGACAACTCCCTGGAAAAGTGGCATGGTGACAAGTGCTCAAAGATTGGGGAGGGGGGTACCAGACAAAGAAGGTAAGGATGGGTTCTCTAAGCAGAGGAATGGGCAGGAGCCAAGGCCAGGAAGCTGAGGCAGGACTTTCGAGAATGGCTGGAAAATGATGGGTTACTGTGTGAAACCAGAAGGGGGCAGCCTGGAAGGGTGGGTGCAAAGCCTGGAGGCAAAGTTCGGTGACCTGACCTGTACTGTATGTAGCCTCAGGGCAGTGAGGTGCCAAGGAAAGTTTCAAACAGAGGAAGGGCAGGGTCAAACATGTGTTCACTAAAGCTCTTTTCAGAAATCACATGAAGGTTGTAGTGGAAGGGGCAAAAGTGAAATAAGGAGATAGACCAAAGAAGGAACAGGAGGGACCTGGGGACCAGAGACTGTGCAGGGTATCTTGCTCATGGCCAAGGAGAGACACAGCTCCATCTCTTTATTTTGACAAGTCTCCATCATTGGCTGCAAGGCGCATCCCTGCTCAGTGCAACAAAATCTGCACCAAAGGCTTCAGCCTCTCTTTTATGGCAGGGTCTGCTGGAGGCAGGTCCTTGGCCTTCAGGATAGTTTTGTGGGCCTCCTGGAAGAGGTCCTCCCCCACTGCGGCCTCCACACGCTGGCGCCAGGCAGCTAGCTTGGGTCGGTTTTTGAAGACATGGCAGCCAGCACTGACGGGCTATGGGAAGAGAGAGGGAGTCAGGTGGAGGAGGCTGGGCATGGTGAAGCACGAGATAGCATGACCTGGTTTAGGGATCCACTAGGTGGATTTTTCCTTCTCTGCCCCATGTGTGATAGGCTGGGGGTCCTCTCCCCAGAGATACTGAGAAGCTCCTTAACAGCCCTGCAGTGTGGGGTTTTAAAGTCCCATTTTACAGATGAGGACACTGAGGCACAGAAGAAGTAGCTCACCCAAGGTTCCACAGCCACAAAGGGCAACATGAGCTAGTACACCAGCTCCCTCCCAGGACACCCCATTCCCCAGTGCGCAACCCACCCATGGCACTCACATGCATTAGCTCTGTGATAGCCACCAAGTCAGCCACTGAGATGTGGGTCCCAGTAAGGAAGTCTTTATCCTTTAGGAACTTGTCCTCAAGCAGCTGCAGGCACTTGTCCAGCTCAGCCAGAGTAGATGCCAATGTCTCAGGGGGCACTGATTCACCCAGGAACACAGGAAACATCATCTGGTGGGTGGGCAGGCAGAAGAGGGCTGAGGTTCCGCCCAAAGACCAGCCTGGATTCTGTTCTCATCTAATTTATCACTAGTCCTTCAGATTTCTTCTTGTTCTCCCCCACCCCTTTGCACCCACAGCCACCATCTGCCCGGCCCTCATCTCCTACTCAAACAGGGACAAGCTCCACCTCTCCCTGGGCCCTCACACAGAGTAGCCAGGGGATCCCTCTGCAACCTCAGACTGCCCGAATCTCTTCCCTGCAGAAGGCCTCCCATGGCTCCCGCTGCCCTCACCGCAACAGCCTCACCACCAGGCCCTCTCCAGTGTGGCCACCATCCTCCCCGACTCCCCACCTCCTAACCCACCCAGACTTCTCAAATGGGAGGTACCTGTGAACCCCTCTGCAACATGGTTCAAGTGCACATTCCTAATCAGTATGCTTGGGTGGGGCCTGAGACTCAGCATTTCCAGTGAGCTTCCCAGGTGATGCTAACATTCCTGGTCTGTGGACCACACTTTTGAGGAGCAAAGGTCTACACTCTACTAGACCTCTCTCCATTCCACACTCAAATGTACCAGGATCCTGGCCCCCATCAGCTTGAGGGGATCCCTCTCCCAGCCCCTAACCTCAAGACAATGGAAACCTACTTTTTGCCAAATGGCCCTTCAGAACAGTGGTCCCCTACCTGCCACAGACTGTAAGTATGCCCGTCTCACACTCCATCACGTACACACGGGCACCCACCATGCACCTGCACTCTACAAGTAATTACTCCGAGTATGTATTTCAAAAACTACCTGCACATTTAATATGTAAAAAATGACAAGTATGTGCTGTTTTAATATGCATTTGCTTGAGTTTTACTGAAGTTAAATATGTTTTCATCCATTTATGGACCATTTCTCTCTGTCCTTCCATAAAATCCCTGCTGGCTTCCTTTGCCCATTTTCCTCCTGTGCCTTCATGTGATAGATTTCTAAGAGCATCTTAAATATTAAGAATGTTACTTCTTGCCCTGGCCAGTGTGGCTCAGTTGGCAGGGCATCATTCCACAAAGCAAAAGGTCACCGGTTTGATTCCTGGTCAGGGCACATGCTTGGGTGGTGGGTTTGGTCCCCAGACAGGGCACATATGAGAGGCAACTGATGGATATTTCTCTCTCACATTGATGTTTCTCTCACTTCTTTCTCCCTCACTCTAAATATAATAAAATCTTTTTTTAATGTTACTTCTTTTTAATAGACCTTTGCCAAGATCTTTCCCAGTTTTTTTGCTTATTTTAAATTTAATCCTTTTTGTCCTTTCACAAAATTTCCTTGTATGTGTAAAGTTGATTAGGCTTTTTTTTTTTTTAAGATTTTATTTATTTTATTCTTAGAAAAAGGGGAAGGGAAGGATAGCAGGCAAGAAACATCAAAGTGTGGTTGTTGCACACCCCCTACTGGGGACCTGGCCTACAATCCAGGCATGTTCCCTGACTGGGAATCGAACCTGCAACCCTTTGCTTCTCAGGCCCATGCTCAATCCACTGCGTTATACCAGCCAGGGCTAGGCTTTTCTTTCAGTCTTCTGCAGTTCTTAGGCTTAGAAATCCTTGCACACCCAGAAACCAGATCTAATTTATTGAAATGTCTCTTCATTTCTCCCGGTTTCACTTTTCACATGACACCTCTCTATCTGGAAAGTATGTGTGTAGTAAAGCAAGGATTTGATTTTTTTCTTTTCTCTCCCAAAAGGCAATATTTCCAGGCAGCAAACAGGCAGAGGGTTAATTTCCAGCAGCTCAGGAATTAAGGCACATTGGGTAGTCACTCCCTGGCTGGGCCTCAATTTCCCCTCAGAAAAACAAGCTGGTTGGAGTCTCTGGCATTCTAGAGTTTGATGTTCTAAGGTCTTAGGTCCGAACAGAATGTTACAGATGGTAAGCACTGTCCCCTGAGCATCCTGAGAGGGGTCCCTGCCCCCTGGGCTCACCTTCTGCCACATGGCCCGGGTGCAGGCACTCCGCAGAGCCGTGTGCTGCCACGCCAAGTACTCATCCACGCAGGCACGGGCCTGCAGGTCCTGGGGGTACCAGTGGTCAGGGGTCTCATACTTTCGGCTAAGATACAGCAGGATGGCCACGCTAGCAGGCACAGCAGGGGTGAGAGAGATGTCCCAGTCACTCCTCAGCTACCCCACAGGGGCCAGGCCCTGAGTGGGGCAGGCCCCTGGTGGCATATTTCACTATCTGCATGGTGCAGAATAGGATGTGAGGCTCAGAGAGGTTAGGTGACTTCCCAGGGTCACACAGCTCTACCCTGAGTCACCCTTTCACCTGAACTGAGGGCACCAAGTGAAATGTTATGGGATTTCAGAAGGGGGGTGTTCAGAGAAAACTTCCACCAAAAAAGGGGCACCGGCATGGGTCCTAAAGGATGAGAGCAACTCCAGTTCTGCTCCCCAGTATACGCAAAGGATCAACACAACAGAAGCAACACCAGATGCCGCTCCCAGCCCTGGCACCTCTGCCCACAGCAAGCCACCCTCCACCCTGGGGCTGGCATAGCTGCTCAGGGTACATAAGCCATGACCCAAGCCATCAACAGAGTACACAGGGATGGCTGGCTGGCCCCACAGGGCAATGCAGCATTCCAGAGACCCATTACCTCTCAGCCAAGGTGAAGTCCCCATCTTTCAAAGCTGGCACCTTCCTCAGGGGGTTCACCTGGGCAAAGGCATCGCTGAGGTGCTGGCCTGTGGGAAAGACCAGAGAGGCAGGAGGGGAAAGCCTGAGACAAAGGTCTCTGCCCAACCCCACCCAGCATCCAGGAAGTTTCTGAGGCCCCTATCCAGGTGGGGGACTAGGAAAGAGGAGGCCACCGCACTGATCACCAAATCACAGACCCTGACCCCACCAGAGAGCCACCATTCCTGTGTCCACCCCCCTGGAACCTGGGCCAAGCAGCATCTTGTCTTGGGCTTGGGAGGAAGGCAATTTCCTGAAGCTATAATGCACATACATATAGCCATACAGATCCAAATGAACAGCCTTCTCCCAGAAGATGCAGAAACTCGGAGATGGGGAGTGCTAGTAACTGAGGAGGCAGTTTCATTTTCTCCAAGCCCCGGGATAGAGGTACTGGGGCACTCACCCCACTTCCCCATCCCCACCCCCAAACTCTAATGATCTCTACCTGCCCTACTCACTCTTAACCTATATTTTAAAGAATGTTTAGATTTCACTAAGCAAAGGTCGAGGCTCTTTGAAAATACCCAAATAACTGATGCTACGTTTCCGACCTGGAGAGTCCGCACACGCAACCTGACCGTGAGGCGGCGCCGGCAGGCGAGAGTGCGTCTGCACACTGGCGGCCCAGACCCCCAGCCAGACCCACCTTTGAGCAGGTCCACAGTGCGCAGCTCGAAGGGGATGCCGTTCTTCTTGGCGAAGATGTAGACGGCGCGGCAGGGCTGGGACAACAGGTCTAGGTAGAGCTCCAGACCCATGAAGAAGGCGGCAGACAGACCGAAGCGGGGACGTGGGCAGACCCAGGACACATCCAGAAACGGAAAGGGCGGGCAAGAACCGCCGAGCTACCGGAGCTTGTTGACTCGCTCTGCCCGCTTGCCGAGTCCCGCCACGCCCTCCCCGCCTATTGGATAGCTCCAGGGAACTTAGGGCCAACCAGCGGCGCTCCCGATCTCCCTCCTTCCCTCGCGGTCAGGGCTGCTGAGTCTCTTTGTCGGTGGGGAGGCACAAGGAGATCTGGACTTGGAGCTGAGGTCTTACGGCCAGGTCACACCCCTTCTCTGGACCTCAAATGTCTACCTTTGTCAAATGGGACAACGGAAATGATAATGGGAAACAGGAGGCCAAGGGCGCTCCAGCACTGGTCCTCAGTGAATTTAGGCCACCTCCCCCACCCACGAAGGAGGCTGAGTCGGAATCGCTGAGAGCTTAGGGTGGAGGAGAAAGGGAGGGAGGGGGAAGCAGCCTCCCCTAGGCCCAGTGCCCAGTGCCCAGTGCCCAGGGGGGGAGCTGGGAAGGGTGTTTGGACCTGCTCTCTAAAGAGGCCTAACCCACATTCCAAGAAAGAATTAGCCACTCCTTCCCAGTCCCTGGAGTCACATCCATTACACTCCAGTTAATCCCTTCCTGGAAGCAAAAACCCTGTGGGGCTCAGCTAGAGGCTTGCAGGGGGGCCTAGAACTTCCCCACTTGTTCAGCAGGGCCAAGTCCCTCCAACTGTGACGCTGGGGCTCCTGGGGTCTGGAATGTCTGGAATGCCTCATTCTCTAAGACAGCCTCATGGGTTAAGAAAACTCTGTCCCCGAACTCAAGATTGAGAGAAGGCCACTTGGCAAGAGGATCAGCTACTAGAAAACTTGAAAATATACCTTGGCCTCCCCTGTCCCCCATGCTCCCCAGTTAAGGAAGGCCTACCCCACCCCCCCCAACCCCGCAGGAGAGTGTCTTCCTGGCCCAGTGCTGCACCTCCTCTCCATGCAAGGAGCATGTTCTCCACCCCCTGCAGTGGTCTGCCCTCCTCCACAAATCACCTTTGACTGGATTACTCCAATGTCCAATCTCACTGCTTCCTTCTTGGCCACCCTCCAGTCCAACCCACACCAGCAGCCAGAGTATCATTCTCAAACAGTCTGAGCACACCATTCCTGTCCACAGTTCACAAATCCTAGGCATGACATTCACGGTTCTGAGTGACTGAGTTCTGACCCCTAACAAAGTGAAATGCTTGGTCTCTCTTTGACTCCATCTTGTTCAAACCTGCTTTGTTCCCATGGCCTTCAGGCTAATAGATTCTGCTCAGTCTTGCATACAGGCATGCTAATCATCAGAGGAATTCTGCTTGAGGCTTGAATTTTACAAAGACAGTCCCTTCCATTTCCCTGTTTCTTGACATAAAAGAAGCCTGAACTTTTCTTTCTCTTCTTTCTTTCTTTCTTTCTTTCTTTCTTTCTTTCTTTCTTTCTTTCTTTCTTTTTAGGGGAAGGGAGAAAGAGAGGGAGAGAAACATCAATGTGTGGTTGCCTCTCGAGTGCCCCTTACCGGGCATCTGGCTGGACTGGAAATCGAACCAGCGACCCTTTGGTTTGGAGGCCAGAGGCTGGCACTCAGTACACTGAGCCACACCAGCCAGGGCCTGAACTCTATACTTTGGTAAGATGAATTTGAGGAAGCATAAGGGTCCCATATTCTCAGCCGGCACCTTTCCTTACTCTATCCAACTCTGACATTTTGAGTTTTGACTTTTCAAAGCATCCGACTGGTAACAACCAGGAGCGCTGCTATTCAGTTTTCCCCTCCCCCAACCAATTCCTCAGGATAGATGCAGGACTCACAGTATTTGGTGCCAAAAGGCCATGTCCCTGGAGGCTGGCCCAGCCACCTGATCTACCACCATGCCCACAGCCAACACATGGGCAATGGCTGCTGATTCCTATGCTGATAAATCACTTTCTCCAAGAATTAGAAAGCTAGAGGGCTGTTGTTAATTTCATTTTCAGCAACTATCAGGGTGAAGCTGACCCACAGAGCCCTGGAACGGGGGTTGTCTTTTGGATAGACAGCAAGACCAGGGCCAGGGCAGAAGGAGGGTCAGATAAATCACACATCAGAGTTAGAAGTAGAAGCTCAGGCTAAGCCAAGGTTTATTTCCCAAAATGAAAATGAAATGTAGTGATTAAAGGAGACCAGGCCTGGATGTGCCATTCTCATCATGGCTTTCAGACAACTGTGGAAGATGGAGTAGGGCTGAGGACCCGGGCTGAAGAGTGACAGGGCTTGGGCAAGTCAGCTCTGCTCTCCGGGTCTGCCTCCCGTGGGGCATTGAAATGCAGGTGCTCTGTGAACCACCTGGGGCAGAGCAGGTGCAAGGCTTCCTGTCTCAGCGGATCATGGCCAGCACCCTAGGCATCAGCTTCTGCTTTATAGAAGGGTCTGCAAGTGGGTCTGTGTCCTTGGCCTTCAGGATGACCTCATGTGCCTCCTGGAAGAGGACCACCCCCACTGCTGCCTCCACACATTGGCGCCATGCAGCCAGCTTGGGTCAGCCTTCGAGGATTTGGCAGCCAGCACCCATGGGCTGTAGGGAAAAAGGGGACAGGACAGGATGGGGTGGATGGGTGAGGCTAAGGATAACAGCATCTGCCTAGTTTGGGGACCACATAGTTCCAGTAGAGGTTACCATAAATAAGTACAGTCCCACAGGGGTGGGGGGTTGTTGCATGAGCAGGACCCACCCTGCCTAGCGGGCTCACCCTACCCACAGCACTCACATGCATCAGCTTCATGATGGCTACCAGGTCAGCCAGGGAAATGTGGGGCCCTGAGAGAAAGGCCTTGTTCTGGAGGAACTTGTCTTCAAGTATCTGCAGGGTCACATCTAACTCAGCCAGTGTGGCTGCCAGCACCTCAGGAGATACAGGCTCACCCAGGAACACAGGGAACATCACCTGGTGGTTAGACAGGCAAAGCAGGGGAAAGTGGAGAAGGGGAGTTAGGAGCCAGCCCAGCCTTGGGGTCAAGAAAGGCAAGCAACCCCAACCCTGGCCTTGGACCTGCTTTCTGGCTCCATGCACCTTTGTTCCATGTCCTGGGTAGGGTTGCAGGGAAATTCCCGAAGGACCCCTTTTTCCTGAACTATTCCTGCTTCCATGAATCTGATTGGCTGAGCCTCAGCGGCTTCTGAAGGACTCAAACACCCTTAATGATGACCCAAAGGAAACCCGAACTTTGGTGGAGGGGAGGGGGCTTGCTTAGAAACTATGTATTTCGTAACCTCTTTTCTCCTGATATAAAAATCAATCCTTTTACAGTATAAGTCATTAGTAGTATGTAGTTTTAAGGTCTCCATTCTGTCTCTTACACACTGTGTGACCTAGAGCAAAATATGCAAACCCTCTGATCCTCGATGTCCTCATCTATGATATAGGAGTAACAGTACATGACTCATATTGTATATAAAAAAGTGAGGCCCAGAAAGGGACCATCGGTTTCCAGAGATGGCACAGCCAAGAAAAGACTCAGCCAAGCGTAGAACCAACATCTTCCAACCCAGTGAGCTACCAGGAAATGGAAGGACAGCCAGGGAAGAAACGTGTCCAGAACTTAGGGAGGGGGTATTTTAGGGCAAAGCTATCAACGCCTCAGGATTGACAGCCGTCACTGAGACAGAGTGGACAGGGAGCACGGGAGGGGGCTTCATGCTGAGCTTCATTCTGGGGGCCACAAAGTTGCTTGGAGGAGCCTGGGATTCGGGAAAGGTAAACGGGACTGGGACCATCCTCGGACCTGGGCACAGGGCTTCAGTTCCCACCCCCATACAACAAGGGAAGAGTGGGGATCACACACTGGTGGCCTGCAGGCCAGTGCTAAGTTAATGACATTCCTCTGGCTAAAGAATTTTTTAAAATATCGATCAGCTGTTGGCTTTTCAAAATGGAGACATTTCCTATAGAAGTCCAGATTTCCAGCTTCTTTTTAACATAAAGGGAACCGGCCACACAGGGTCACCACTGATATCTGGTAACCCTTCTCAGCATCTAAGGCTGATGCAGGGAGAAGCTGCTCCCTCGGGAGAGGCATCTGTGCTCTCCGTCCGCTGGACCCCAGCCAGCCCACCTCCCTCGTTTATTACCTACCTGCCTTCCACTTGCAAGAGACCGTCCACACTTCCCTTCTGTTCTGATTTGGTGGTTCCAAAGTTCTTAGGATTTTAAAAAGTGTTTTTGTTTCTCTTTCTATATAAAAGACCATAAGAGGGTAATAAATTCTGACTTATTCCCATGATGAAATACTATAGGAATTTATTAAATTACATAAATTTAATAAATTATAGCCACTCATAGCAATACAAAAAAATGCAAGTTGTAGAGTGGTATGAGAGCATTTATATAAACTTTTAAACATTCAAAGCAAAACTGTTTTGCTTATAGCTACGCATACATATAGTAGTGAATGAAATCATCTACTGGAAGGACTCCCACCAGATCCCAGAGCGGGCTGGCTCTCAGGAAGAACTGAGGACAACAAAGAGGTCTTTTGACTTCTGTTCTCTAATGCTTATTTGGTTTTTTATAAACATTTTTAAAAAGCTTCTTGCTTTTATTTTTTAAAAGATTTTATTTATTTATTTTTAGAGAGAGAAGAAAGAGGAGGAGAGAAATACCAATGTGGGGTTGCCTCTTGGGCACCCCCTGCTGGGGACCTGGCCCGCAACCCAGGCACGTGCCTTCAGTGGGAATGAAACCTGTGACCCTTCAGTTCCCAGGCTGGCACTCAATCCACTGAGCCACACCAGCCAGGTCCTCTAATGTTTATTTCTTATATAAAAAAGCTATATGAGTCAGGACAATAAAACTCATGATCCAGAATTAGCCTTACATTTTTTAAAATGAGGAGTTCTACTTCTGATTAGGATATCAACAGTCATTAGTGCCACCACAACCATCCTGGAAAGAAAATAACCTTCTTTTTCTTTAAAGCCACCAGAGAGTTCTAGAACTTTTATAAAAAGGAAAAGAACAAAGAAAGAAAAAGGCCTAAACTTGTACTGTAGCCACTAGACTCCGGAGGCTGTTGAGCTCTCGCAGTGTGGCAGGTGTTGGACATGTTATACATGTAAAACACATACCACGTTCTCAGACCTTAGTGCCAAAAGAAGGAAGAAAAAAGAATGCAAGACAGTCCATCAATAAACTTTCTATTGAATACATTTTAAAATGACACTTAAAATTCAATTTTTTTTTTTTTTACTTATTGACTTTAGAAAGAGGAAGGAAGAGAGGGGAAGGAAGAGAAAGAGAAACATCAACTCGTTGTCCCCCTTACTGATGCACTCATTGGTTGTTTCTTGTTATGTGCCCTGACTGGGGATTGAACCTGCAACCTTCGGGTATGTGGACAACGTTCTCACCAACTGAACTACCCAGCCAGGGCTAAAATATTTTAATTATGGTAACACGTGTCATAAAATTGACCATGTTAACCAATGTTAAGTGTTCAGTTGAGCAGTATCGCCGTATTTTTCAGACCGTAAGACGCATCTGGATTTTAGAGGAGGAAAATAGAAAAAAAATTTTTGAAGCAAAAAATGTGGTAAAATATTCAATAACACAAATAACATAATATTTCACCAGTGTAAATGTAAATGGAACTCAACAGCAGCATTAACAACCATTATCCCTCCCACACTGGGGAGGGGAGGAGAGTGCGTCTTAGAGCCCGAAAAACACGGCGCTTTCTGTTTCTGAGCAACCATCGCCATCATCTCTGTCCAGAACTGTTCCCATCTTGCAAAGCTGAAGCTTTGTCTCCATTAAACTTATACCCATGCTTCCCTCTTCAGCAGCCATGGGCGACCATTATTCTAGTTTCTCTCTCTGCGAATTTGACTGCTCTAGGCCCCTCACAGAAGTGGAATCATACACCATTCGCTCTTCTCTGTCTGGCTTATTTATTTCACGTAGCATAATATTTTCAGGGCTCATCCACGTTTAGCATGTGTCAAAATTTCCTTCCTTCTTAAGGCTGAACAATATCTCATTGTATGTTTGTACCACATTTTGTTTACCCCTTCGTTTGTCAATGAACACGGAGACTGCATCTAGTTTTGGGCTATTGTGAATAATGCTGTTAAGGACGTGAGTGAGAAATTTCTTTGAGACCCTGCTGTCAATTACTTTGAGTTTACACCCAGAAGTGGAATTGCTGGACCATTTGGTAATTGAATTTTTTTTACTTTTTTATAGAATTTATTTATTTCTATAAAATAGAATTCTATTTTATAGAATTTATTAATCAAGGGGTGACCTTGGTTAATGAAATTATATAGGTTTCAGGGATACAATTCTATAATACGTCATATGTATATCATATTGTGTGTTCACCACCCCGAGTCAAGTCTCCTTCCATCTCCATTTATCCAACTTTTAATTTCTCGAGGATCTGCCATGTTGATTCCCACAGCTGCACCATTTTATATTCCCAACAATGGTACACAAGGGTTCCAACTTCCTCACAGCCTCACCAACACAACCCTCATCATTTTCTGGTACACATCATCTCAACGAGTGTGAGGTGGTATCTCACTGTAGCTTTAATTTTCATTTCCCTAATAACTAGTGATGCTGAGTATCTTTTCATGTGTCTATAAGTAATTTCACCTGTTTCCTAGGTTTATATTAATTTCACCTGTTTCTTTTTACTTTTTAAATGCGGCTACTAAGAAATGTAAAACTACGCATGTGGCTCACTTTATAGTTCCATTGTGCAGCACTGAACTAAATGAACTAAATTCCGGAGGGTCCAGAGCCTTTCCTAGATAAGCCGGCTTCTTCCCTGGGGCTAAGCAGGCAGGATTCAAGCTTGCCATCTGCGTGGGATTTCTCTAAGAAGTCCTGTGGGGAACTGAAGGGGTTGAAAAGTAGGCAGATCTCCAGGCTGTAGTTGGTGCTTAGGTTCCAAATCCCCACCGGGGCAATCAAGGAATCTGATCCCACCCTCAAGAGACCTAAAACCAGAGATGCACTGAAACCAAAGCTGCCGCCCAGCCCAGTCCTGATTAGCAGTAACAGACTCCACCCAGGCTCCCTGTCAGAAGTGCAAGCTCCTTCTTGGGGTCCTCACTATGTACTTCAACCTCAAGCCTTAGACATAATGTCTTGCACACAATAACAAATAAGAAAACATGCAAAAAAAGAGGAAAATGCCACCCATATTCAAAAGGATAAAAAACAACTAATAGAAACAGACCCACCAAGACCCCAGGTGTTGAAATTAGCTGACAAAGACTTTGAAGTAATTATTATAAATGTATTTAAGAACTTCAAAGAATAGATGAATGAAACAAATGAGCAGATGGTGAATTTCAGCAGAGCAAAGGGAACTCTAAAAAAGAACCAAATGGAATTTCTAGAAATGAAAAAATACTATCTCAGGTGAAAAATGTATTAGACAGGCTTAGCAGGCAGCAACCTGAGCATAACAGGTCAAAGAGTCAGTGAAGTGAAAATCAGGGCGGTAGAACCCACCCAAACTGGAAAGAATGCCAGGGTACCCAAGTTTCTTTGGGGCGACGCCCTCACCGCGCCGCTCTCAGGACCTCACACCTTCTGCCACAGAGCCCGGAGGCAGTTTCTCCGCAGGGCCACGTGCTGCCACACCAGGCACTCATCCACACGGGCACGGGCCTGCAGGTCCTGAGGGGACCAGTCCGTGGTCAGGAACCTTATACTTGCGTGTCAGGTAGGGTAGAACGGCCACACTGCAGGAGAAGGGAGGACACGCTAGGTGTGGGCAGGCACGGTGCTAGAGGCTTCATACGGAGTCCCTTCTGTAATCTTCCTGACGACGTGCCCAGGTATCTGCCTCCTTTTCCAGACGAGGAAGCCAGACTTGGAACCGTGAAGGGACCTGCCCTGGGCACACAGCTTTTGGTGGCAGCAGGGCTGAGAGTCTGAGGCTAATGCCCAAGCTCATCCTACCACGAGGCAAAATCCCACAGCGCGGTGTCCCGCCCTGCACTCAGCGACAGTTTCTGATGGGAAGGCCAGAGAGAGTTGCCTGAGGAAGCAGTTCGGTTCTCTCCAGTCTGCATCTAGTGTCATTATCTGGGGTTCAGACCAGCTTCGGATGGCCTGATGGTTCACAAAGTCTTTCCCGTTATCCCTTTTCATCCCTTGTCATCCCCCTGTGTTCCTGGACGAAAGGCTGGGGCTGCTGCAGGATCGTGGAGCAGCAGAACAGACGAGGCCCCTGGGGCTCTCCTGCTGCCCTGGGTTATGGGTGCTGCCATGGGGTTGGGACAGGGATATACCAGGAAGGGCACAGAGGATGTGTGAATCTGGGGCCACAGGAAGGCTTTCGGGAACGTGGGGTACCCCAAGGGATGGGCACCCCAGCCAAAAAAGCAGAAAAACCTCTGTATCTGCCATGGGCCCATGTTCCTTTCAGGAATCCTGCCCCCACACCCCAGCCTAACCACTTGCCTGTCTGTGCAAGGTACTCCAGAGCTTCTTTTGTGCCCAGCCACTCTCAGGAGGGTGGCGGTCCCCGGGAGCCACAGACCTCCCGAGGGGGAGAGAAGAGACAACGAAACACAGATACTGCATGCTGCCCCCGGCAGATGCCTGTGAGTGCTCAACACCAGGCGACACAAGGACTCAGGAGAGGAGAGGCCGCTGGGTGGGAAAATGGCACTGACGACTGTCTGAGGAATTCTTTGGGGGTGCATTCACCCCCATATTCCAGAGAAGAGTTCCAAAGCTCTGGGTTGTCCTTGTGGGAGGGTGATATAGGTGACAAAAGGGGCAGAACATAAGGTTTGGTGTTCCCTAAAGAGGTTCCCACTCCTCGGGATCTGTTGTAATACAAAATGTCCGCATGTATAGGGGGTCCTCCCATGGGTGAGGCCCACTCAGGGAAGCTGCAGCTGGGAGCTGAAGCCACTGGGTAGCCACCCTCAGGCCACCTCGATACAAGTTTGGCCAGAGAGCTGCCTCTCTGGGGTCAATGCTGCTACCTCCTGCCCTGACTCCCTCTCCAGGGCGCTCTCACCAAAATCACACGATGAGTATAGAAGTAAAACACATCCCTGTGGCTGGTCCAGCAAATAGGAGGGGGCTTGGGTTCCAGCCTTGACTATCTGTGGCATGCTGGGTAAAGGGCTTTTCCCTGAGGATGTCAGGGGTTTTTTTGTCTATAAAGTGGAGGATTAGGACAAGATGATTGCAACAAGGTCCAGTAGCAGCCCAGGGCCCCAGTTACCTCTCTATCAAGGTGAAGTCCCTGTCCTTTAAAGCAAGCACCTTCTTGAGGGGGTTCACTTGGGCAAAGGCATCGCTGAGGTGCTGGCCTGCAGAGAGCGCATCATTGCCGGTGGTAAGAGGAAAACGCCGAGCCCTGGGAGGCCCGCGCCCACTCCCTGCAATGCCCAGGCCCCGATTTCACAGCTCTTTCCCAGACGGCAGCTGCTTTCCTGCATGGCAAAGGCTGGTGGAGGCCACTATGGAAACAGCAGGAGGCTGCTCTGCCAGGTGCAGCAAATAGGCCTGGGCACCCTTTGGCAAGGCCCATGGGGCATAACATCCCCCCACAGCACACTCCTCTGCAACACAGCTCAGGGTTCAGGGCATGGTGCTGCAGGTGGGCCTTCATACACAGCCCACCCACCGTCTTCGCATCCTCATCAGCTTCATGTGCAGAGCGGCTGAGCTCGGACTTCCTGTAGTACCCTTAGTAGGACCACCAAACACAAAGAAATAACCTTTTCCTGATATCAGTTTAACAGCAACCAACTTCTACTGGCCCTTCTGTGTTCTCTTGCTCACCTTTCCCTGGGCACTGGGGGCACAGAGCTGGCCCTGCCTTTAGGCTCTGCTGGAGCTGGAGCAGTAGCATTCTGGTCCTCCCCACAGCACCCGAAGTTACAGCCCCGTGTCCCATCCCCGACTCCCCACAGGACTTTGGCCTCTGCTTGAGTTTATCTGAGAGGTGTCTGCTCCTGCAGATGCACCCAGAGAGAAGCTTCTGAGTGGCACTCAAGTCTCATCACTACCCTGCTCCACAGCCTTCTGTGGCTCCCCATTACCCCAGGATCCAGGGAAGCTCCTCAAAACCACACACAATTGCCTCAACCCTCCAGCCTCACCCACACCCACAGTCCTCCCTTTTCCCTCCCTTCAAACTGTGCCTTCCTCTCCTGGTGAGACACATCTCCCTGTGCACCCCTCTATTTGACATCCCTTTGTCCTCATGCCCTCTCTCCTGCCCCACACTCTGCAGAGGAAACCCCTGGGCAGGACAAGTGGACGCCCACAGAGGATGCTGGGAAGGGATGATGATTCAGGCAGAAGGGCCAGTGCGAACGCACAAAGGTGTGGTGGGGCAGTGCTGGGTGGAAGGCTCCGCCAAGTAGAGTCACCCTGCTTTCTCCCCAAGCAATACGTGGGTCCTACACCCAAATGCCAGGAACTCAGCATGCCTGTTGTGTCTTGGGGCTTTGGGGGCCTGACAGAGAAACAAATCCTCCTGCTCAGGGAATAGGGTTCATCAAGCCCCCACAACCCCCTCCTGCTCCCAGCACACCGCATGGAGTGTCCCCTCCACATCAGGAAAAAGAGAAACAGAGGGCAGGGGGAATAAAGGCAACGCTTGAGAGGGAGGAGGAGGAAAGGCTAGAAGGGGACTCCAGTGCAGACTAGGCGGGTGCAGAGGGCAGGGCTGGAAAGTTGGGGCATCGCCTGCTGTTGCGAAATTTCAGCAGCTGGAGACCACAAAGGGGGGCCTGCACTGTCCCAGTCTCTACACTTGGACGCCTGAACCCCTCTCCTCCTGCCCTCCTCTCTTTTCCAGAGATCCCCTGTCCCTAGAGCCAGGTGCGTCCCTTTCTTCGCCAGGTCTCTCCTTCTTTCTCTGTGACCTCCCCCCACACCGCCCCTTTACGTGGCCTCGGCTGAGTCCTGTCTTCTGTTCTGTGGGACCAAGCAGAGTTTGGAGGATTATTAGAATCTCGGATCTGCCTCGTGGTTCGCCTTTTTTGGCAATGGCTCCAGGAAGGAGGTGGTGCCGGGAAGGGTCCCCCTAAGCGATGTTTGGCCTCCCCGTTCCTCCCCGACCTCTAGGTCCCCGAAACCCCGCCCGGCCCACCTTTGAGCAGCTCCACGGTGCGCAGCTCGAAGGGGATGCCGTTCTTCTGGGCGAAGATGTAGACGGCGCGGCAGGGCTGGGACAGCAGGTCCAGGTAGAGAGCTCCAGACCCATGGCAGGGGCGGGGGCGGGGTCGGGGGGGGGTCAAACTCGCCTAGCAGGAAACCGAGCCCTGGATTTGGCAGGGTGGCCACGCCCCCTTGTGGCCGTTTCCCATTGGGCAGCTCGAGGCGCCTGGGCACTTCGGTCCAATTGCTGGTGGGGCCCAGCCAGTTGGGTGGGGAAGGAGTGGTCGCTCCTCCAAGGGTCGCGCTGAGGGCCCCAGTCCAAGCCTTTTGTGACTGGTTCATTGAATTTAGAATAATGGCTTCAAGTTTTCATCGATTAACATGTATGAGGATTTCCTGTCGTCCCCATTTTACAGATGAAGAAATTAAGGCACTTAGAGTGAATACAGACCCAGAAAGTTTTCAGATATCCAGTTTTTATTTCCTTTGGATATATTCCCAGAAGTGGGATTTCTGGCTGTCTCCTTATCGTTTTAAAGCTGGACAAACTGAGGCCCAGAGAAGGGAAAAAAACAAACCCAGGGAAAATGCTGACAGAAGCAAGAAGACCAAAGCTGTCAAACCCCCGGCTTGCAACCGGAGGGAAGAGAGCTGCGGCAAACGCTGGCTGTACGTCCCAAGGCTTTGACACTTGCTAGAACCAGGATCTCTGGAGTGTGGAGCTAAGAGCATGGAGTCTGGAGCCAGACTCTCTGGTTTATTCCATGTGTTCGGAGAATATATGTTATTTAAACAGATTTCAATCAGCCTGGCTGGTGTAGCTCAGTGGATTGAGTGTGAGCTGCGAACCAAAGGATGGTTGGTTTGATTCTCAGTCAGAGCACATGCCTTGGTTGCAGGCCAGGTCCCCAGTGGGGGCTGTGTGAGAGGCAACCACACAATGATGTTTATCCCTGTCTTTCTCCTTTCCTTCTCTCTCTAAAAAAATAAATAAAATCTTTTTAAAAAGTCTTCAAAAAAACACATTTCAATTGGTTTAAACGTACTGAGATTTTATGGCCTAACATATGGTCTGTCATGGAGAATATTCCACATGCCCTTGAAAAGAATGTTTTTATTCTGCTGTTTTTGTTTTTTGGTTTTTGGGGTTTTTTTGAGATTTTATTTATTTTTAGAGAGGGGAAGGGAGGGAGAAAGAGAGGGAGAAAAACATCAATGTCTGGTTGTTTCTGGAGCAATCCCTACTGGGGACCTGACCCACACCCAAGCATGTGCCCTGACTTGGAATCGAACCTGCGACCCTTTGGTTCTCACGCTCACACTCAATCCACCGAGCCACACCAGCCAGGGCTATTCTGCTGTTCTTGAGTGGAGTGTTCTGTGTACACATGTAGTAGATCCAAATGGTTTATAATGTTCAAGTCTTCCATTTCCATGATGATCTTCTCTCTTGTTATTCTATATATTACTGATAGTGGAGTATTGAAATCATCAATTATTCCTACTGACAGTTTAGTTATATTTAACCCTTAATATTTTAGTTCTTTTGGGAGCTGGGAGGCCCCACTGCTGCCCACTACCACGCCAGACCCTACGCTCACACCAACTGTTGCAGGCTCAGCAGCCATGGTGGCTGTCTAGTTCTTTATTAGGCAGAGACATGGAGCTGTGTTTAGCATCTCTCCCAAGGAAAGAGCTCCAGAGGGCTGAGCCAACCGGGCCCTGCAGGATGAGTTGCTCTACTTGTACCTCTGCAGCAACTCGCGGATCCTCTCCTTGACTGTCGGATCCAACATTGAACAATCCCACTCGGCCAGCTTCACCAGCCGGTTATGGGCCTCTGAGAAGAGGTTGGAGCCAATGGAGAGCTCCACCCTCATGCGCCACTCAGCCAGCTTGGAGCTGTTAAGGAAGACATTGTGGTCGCCCCCCATAGGCTGTGGATAGACAAAGTGGAAGGCATGGTCAGCCTGGAGACCAGCCCCCCCCCCCGCACCCCCACTCTCCTCCTACAGCCTCAGTTAGTCTGCTGATCCCCAAGGCTTGGACAAGGGGTCACAGGCTCTGCAATAGATGTGGGATGGGGAGGGAAGACCCAGAATCCCCCAGGGTTCTTGGTCACTGGTCATGCCCTGAATCCCTCTCTGAGGTGAACCCTGGCCCAATTGGCTCCTACTTTGCCAGTGTGAAGCCCTCCATGGGTCCCACCTTCTTCCATAGAAACCCCTTGTCCCCATATAAGGGTGGAAGGAATCACTTCTCTCCCCTGTTGACCCTCCCCCTGTGGTCAAGCAAAGGTGCTGGAATGGGAGACCCAGCAGGAAGCCTAAGAAACATACATCCAAGATGCTCAGGAGACCCATAAGAGGGTGGGGTGGGAGAAATGTAAGGGGCTACATGCAAATGTAGGGGCTGCACCACTTGGGACAGAAAATCTGGAATGGTTTTTCCTGGTGTTGATCTACACTGCGCATTGACCAAAGACCAGGTGGCCAGGTTGCAACTGGCCAGAGGCTATGCTGGCCGTGTGAGACACCGGCCAGAGTCTAGGTTAGAACTGGCCACGTTCCCCTGCATGAAGCAGCTACATAAATGACCCCCACCCAGGTATGCCCCAAAATGCGCAACGGATGCCTGTCAGACCCAGAGCCAAAGGAGCTACTCTGTGCAGCTATCTGGAGCTCTAGAAAAGAGGCACTTTAGCAGAAGGACACTCTGGAAACTTCTGGATACTGCCTGGAGAGTCCATCCTGAGGCATCCAGGATCCTGGCTAACTGCCCAAGAAATGTGGCGTTCTTCTCCCTGTTCCAGGCTTGCCCTCCTCCTGCTCCCCCCTCCACACCAAGGGATTGTTGTGAAGCATGGATGATGGTGACCCTCCCTGGATCGAAACTCTGTGTTTCCTCTGGTCCCCAGATCAAGTCCCACCACCCAGGCTTGGCTGTCACAGTTCCATGTCTCCCTCTTCACCAGCCTGTTTTTAAGTTATGGCCCCACTGGTCACGGGGGGGGTCCCCCCTCTGCCTGGACTCTGTCTCCCCACCACCGAACTCCACACCTGCATCATCTCCACCAGGGCCACCAGGTCCGCCAGTGAGATGGTGTTCCCAGTGATGAACATCTGGTCCTGCAGAAACTTCTCCTCGAACAGCTGCAGGTTTTTCTTCACATCCGCCAGCATCTCCTGTGTCTTCTCAGCTGGAACCTCCTCACCTGTGATCTTCGGGATCAGCAGCTGACCGGGGTTGGGAAGAGGGGGGGAGAGGAGGCTGCACCCTCGTGCCTCAGGCCTGACCCTCCAGGCCTTGGTACCCTTGTCTGCTGGAGAGATGTTGGACAGAACCAAGGATGAAAGTGGTTTCGCCTCTTGCAGTTCCAGTTGGTATAAGTTACCTGGGGCCATCGTTCAGAAGAATCTTGAGATCCCGGTAGGAAAGAATCCCGTGATTGATTAGGGAGGTCTGTCACAGGTGTAGGATAAGAAAACCCTGGCACGTGTACTCGTCACCGTCACGCACCAGTATGGAGCACACGTGACGGTGATCCCATGAGATTATCATGGAATAGAAAATTCCAATCGCCTAGTGACCTCATAGCTGTCATGTCACACGTGGTGCAATGCGTGACTCACCTGTCCATGCTAATGCTGGTGTAAACGAACCCACTGCACTGCCAGGTGTGTGAAAATGTAGAACATGTTATTATGTACAGAATATAATACTTTTTTTTTTTTTTTTTTTTTTTTTTTTTAGATTTTATTTATTTATCTTTAGAGGGGAAGGGAAGGAGAGAGGGAGAGAAACATCAATGTGCGGTTGCCTCTTGTATGTCCCCTGCCGGGAACTGGCCTGGCAACCCAGGCATGTGCCCTGACTGGGAATCGAACCGCGATCCTTCGGTTCGCAGGCCCGCGCTCAATCCACTGAGCTACACCAGCCAGGGCAGAATATAATACTTGATCAATTACAATCAATGACTCTCTGGTTTATGTATTTAACTAGGTACACTTTTAGAGCGTATTCTTTCTACTTCTAATAAAAATTTGCTGTAGAACAGTGTGCCCTGTTACGCCAGCTATAGCCTCACACGTCTTGCGTTTACCCCATCTCCCGACTGCACCATTTTTTCTTGTGCTTGATCTAACGTTGTGTTGTTTCGTACAGGGCCGTGCTGTGCAGGCTCGTAGCCTTGGAGCAGTGGGCTGCGCCATGTCACCTGAGTAAGTAGTCAGCTACACCACCTAGGTTTGTTTAGGTGTCCTGTATGGTGTTTGCACAACAACGAAGTCGCCCAACGATGAATTTCTCAGAACACATCCCTGCTGTTAAGTGGCACATACCTGTATTTGTCATCTTCAAGTTGGTGGTCTCTACGGGCCCTTGGACTCTAATGTATTCTAGTTTGGAATGAAATTTCTGGAGCCCTCTCCTGGTGTGAGTGAGATCTCCCTCCCCGCTGCACTTCCCCTTGCCCCCGCCCCCCCCCACCCCGTTCACCCCACACTCCTAAGAGCTCTGGAAGGTGGGAGGACCTGAGGGAATGAGGCTCAAGGATGAAGGAACCCTTGCTCAAGCTCGCAGCCACGAACCCCAGCCGTGACCCACTCACCTTGATCCAGAGGATCTTGCTCATGGGCACCTGAAGGGCCGTGTGATGCCAGGCCATGAACTCGTCCACACGGGCGCGCGTGTGCAGGTCTGGCGGGTACCAGTGCGAGGGAGCGCTGTACTTGCGGCATAGGTAGAGGAGGATGGCCACGCTGCAGAAAGGGCAGGTCAGGGCGCAGGTCTTGCCTCCCCCAGCTCTGCTGCACTGACCGCCACCCCAGCGTGGCCTGGACCCAATGTGGGGTTTCCAGCCACGGGTGCTGCCATCCTTCCAGGGGGAAGGGTGAGCCCAAAGGGCCCAGGAAAGGCCATCAGTCCGCTAGTCAGCAAGGGAAGGAAGGCAGACCTGCAGGGTGAGTGGGGGCTGGCTGATGGTGTCAGGAAGGGCAGTCCAGACAGGGAACGGGTATGGAAATATGGGGGTAAAAAGGGGTGTGGTGCATTTGGAGAAAGGAGTCAGAAAGCGTGACTGGAAGAAGGGTGGGAGGACATCAATTTGGGTGGGCCAGAGGGCAGACTCTCATGGGTTTAATTGTGTCCCTCCAAGAAGATACATTCAAGCCCTAATGAACAGTGCCTCGGAAAGCAGCTGTATTTGGAAACGGGGTCTTTACAGAGGTAATCAAGCTGAAATGAGGTCTTCAGCGTGGACTCTGATTGACTATGACTGGTGTCCTTACAGAAAGAAGACTTTGGACCCAAGGACATACACAGAGGGAAGGCAATGTGAAGAGACGCAGGGAGACGGTGGCTATCTGCCAGTGCAGGAAGCCCTGAGGCTGCCAGAATCTAGGGGGGCGGCCTGGCACAGGTCCTTGCCAGCAAGCCTTGCAGGGGAACATGCCCCTACCAACACCTTGCTTTCAGGCTTATAGCCCCCCAGACCGTGAGACAACACATCTCTGCCGTTCCAAGCCACCCAGCTGGTGGTGCTTTGCTATAGCAGCCTTAAGAAATTATGAGGTCCTAGTCAGCGGTCAGCTTGGAAGAGACACTTTAAAATTATGAGAAGCAGGCTCAAAATCAATCAAACCTAAATCTCACCAAAACTCTAGATCCAACTACCTGTTTACAGGAAATGAAGGGACAGCAAAACATGTTCCACGGCGCCAGGAGAATGCAATCAGCAAAACTCAAACTGTGGAAACACCCCAGGTCGAAGGACCTGGTTTCTTCAAGCACAACAAAAAACGCAAAGGCAAGGGCGGGGCGAGGAGGGGGCTCTAGATTGAAAGAGGTTTAGAGACGATCGACCAGTTGCCGCGCTTTGCAGGTTGTCTGGACCCTGATTCAAACACACCAGCCGCAAAGGGAATTGTGAGATAATCAGAGACTTTGGAATGTGAACTGGATATTGGGTGAAATCCAGGGCGTGTTGTTCATTTTATTGGATGTCATCATGGTATTATGGCGGTGTCGTGGTTTGGGGTTCTTGATTTTTGTTTTTTGTTTTTTGGGGTTTTTGTTTGTTTGTTTGTTTGTTTTTTCTCTTAAAGGGCTTTATCTCTTAAAAGTACATTCCTAACCTTATGGATGAAATAATGGGGTGGCCAGGAGTCAGGGAAACAGATGTGAAAAGGGCCCCCCAAGTGGACACCTGCTGAGCTGGGTGATGGGCACCTGGGGCCACTGGACTCCTCATTAGTTCGGTTTTGTCTTCAGTGCGTGTGCGAAATTTTCCATAGCAAAAGAAGGAAGTAAGCACTAGCAGGTCGGCTCCAGGTTAATCTCCCAGGAAGAACAGAGACAGATGGTGGAAGGGCCCCCAGAAGACTGTTACTGATGGGGAACTCAAGGGTTAAAAATTTTTTAGCTTTAGTTATGTAGTTAATAGGCTTGGCGATTAATACCTGTAGCAAGCTGTTGTTCCCGGAACTGAAATGTACACCGGACCCACCCTGACTCCAGGAGGCCCTCTGCAATTGGACCTCTGCACCCCAGGAGGGCTATCTGAGCCCCAGGGTGGTATCTGAGCCACGGTGCCCCAGGGAGGGAACGTCAGCGGACCAAGACGCAGATAAAAAGCCACCGGTCAGCAGATGAAAGGATGCTAGAGAAATTGCTAGACTGCCACTTTTGTCTGATTATCTTTTCTCTGAATTCCAAACCCCTTACAGACCCTCTCCTTCTCCTTATAAAAATGTCAGCTTGAGATGAGCTGTGAGACCCTCTGGGAGGGCACACACCCAGCCCTCTCCCCAGGTGGCCGGCCCTCTGAATAAAGCACTGATGAAGATTCAATCCCTGCTCATTGGCTCTGGTGGTGACAGGCAGCACAAACGCCCACTTTTCCACTTTCATTACCTTTCAGATAACGTAAACTTTCCATCTCTGAGGCCGGGCAGCTTCTTCAGGGGGTTTATCTCCACGTATTCCTTGCTGTGGTGGTGACCTGAGAGGGGCAGGGGAGGGCTGAGGCTGCTGGCACCCCAGGGAAGAGAGAGCCAGGCATCCCAGAGGCAGAAATGCCTCCCTCTCCATTTGCTCAAAAGGGGAAACTGAGGCCCAGAGGACATCATTCCTCCCCCCCAGGCCAGGGCAAGTCAGGGCCGTGGCAGAAAAGGGATAGGACCATGGCTCCTGCGCCCATCCCAGGCCCTGACTGCAACCAGGACAACCCTTTGGCTCACAGGAGCTGGAGGGGGCCAGTCCCACCCCCAACTCCCGGCCTGAAGCCACAGCCCACTGCTGGCAGTCCCAGCCCTAGCGAGGCTGGAGTTCAAAAAAGAGCCTTTCACAGGCAACCAACCCAGGATGGGGCAGAAGTTCTAACTCTCCCTCGACCAGAAGTCTCTGGTTGGAGACATTTCTGGGGCTCTGCACACGCCTTGTTCATTTCTGGAGCTCCTGTATACCCTCCTCTATGTTTCAGAGCAGCAATTTTCAACCTTTTTCACCTCGTGGCACACAACAACTAATTACAAAAATTCTGCAACACACCCAAAAAACATATATATTTTTGCCAGTCGGACAAAAAATAGGTGTGATTTTGATTTATTCACATCGGATGGCTATTGTTGTGCTGGCTATTGTCATTTTTTCTTTTGACAATCTGAGAAAAAAGAGGTCAGTGCCCCAACTAGATAGTCAGGTACTGCATCTTTAAAAAATCTGTGGCTCACTGGCTGAAAATCGCTGTTCTGGAGGCTCCTGCAAGTCGGGCTGTTGGAGCCCCCTCTGTGCGGGGGGAGGGAGCTGCCGGAGAACAGTGCCCTGAGCCTCATCAGGTCTGCGCCGCCCTGAGCAGGCCTGAATGCTGGTGGAGGATGGATGAGGATGGATGTGCACCAAAGCAGCATCTGGGCCCTTAGGTGCGGGACGAAGAGGCACCTCTGTGTCCTTTGCCAACCTCAACAGCGGGTGCTGCAGCTAACAAGGTTCCGGACTCCCACACGGAGAAGGTGAGGGCACTGCGGGGAGCCCCAGGGCACCTCCACAGCTCTTTCTCCCACTCCACCCGCTAAGAGCCTGCTCATCAGAGTGGGGCAGAACCGGTGGGGACCGGTGAAGGCAGCCTGGGCAGGTGCTCAGCCCGCCATTCCCTTGGGAACCTTCTCTTCCCCTGTGGAGTTTGGAGCAAGGCCATCTCCCTGATCTCTGTCTCCGCTTTTCAGAAACACCCCAGCCTTGAGTCCTGCCTACTCCCCGCACCAGGCTGCCCCTGGGGAAGCAGTGGGTACCAACCTTTCAGCAGGTCCACAAACTGGAATTCGAAGGGGATGCTGTTCTTCTTGGCAAAGATGTAGATGGCGCGGCAGGACGCTGACAGCAGGTCCAGGTAGAGCTCCAGCCCCATGCTACGACGAGTACTGGGCCCCCCCCAGCCCCGGCCAGCAAGCCCTAAGCCTGTATGCAGCCTGAGCCCCCAGTCCTGGGCCCCCCAGGCCTCTCCAACTGAGGCCCAGGACCCTGTGTTCTGGAACTTCTTGTTTCAGTTGGGGTTGTCATGAGTCCACGAAGCCTGGAATTCTCACAGCAGCAAGGGTTCTGAGGAGGCCCAGAAGTAGTCTGGGGAGAGGCCCTGGCTCAGGAATGGGAGGGGGGGTAGAGAACTGGGGGCAGCTGTCACTGTGCCCACAGCTAGTGTCAGAAAAGGGCTCGCTCAAGGGGATTCCCAGGGCCAAGCCTTCATTGTGGAACGTGACCAGGAGGGCTTTGCAGGGTCCAGAAGGAGCATGGGTAATGAGCTCTAGCCCTGGAAGGGTCCAGAAGTGGAGAGTGGGAGAGAGGGAAACAGGAGCTGTCAGAACACTGGGGACAATGCCACAGGGGAGTCGAGGGCCAGCCAGTTAGGCTATGCCATGTAGAGGAGCCCAGAAACTTCTCGCCTGGGTTGGGTCTGGCAGTGGCCAGGCCATGCACCTGAAACTTCGTACCCGGAGGCTGGAAAACATAGACACTGTGGGAAGACCGCATGCTGCTCACTCTGCCATGTGATCTTGGGAGATTCCCCGTCTGTTCAGAAATGGAGAAACCGCACTTCCTGGGGCAGGTGTGAGGCTAAAGACAAGGAGAGGGTGTACCGAGTGTTTACTGCAGGTAGCAGGGTGCAGGAGAGTGGGCAGCACCTGCACCAGCTGCTGGGCCAGCCCGGCCTCTTGAATGGGGGAGGGGTTCCCGATGCTGGAGCACAAGCCTGAGGGCCTACCGAACAAGCTCAGGGCCCAGGGCAGCCTCCACAAGGGCTACCATGCTGCCAGCTGGGGCCAGCCTCAGAAGAGGTCATAGTAGACAGCAGTGGGTTGGGAGGACACGGCAGCTGGCGCTGAAGCCTCAGTCCAGTTCAGTGAGACCCCCCAGCATGTGAGCAGACAGGAGAAACTCAGCTGCATCAGCTCCTAAGCGCCATCAGTTCTGCCAGAGAGACCTGCGCAGTTGCTAGGAAGCGCCTCCCCGTTCCAGGTGTTGCACAGCAGGCATCAGCCTCCCCAACAGCCGCTCCAGCTGTGCAGTGTCCGCAGGCTGCCTGGGATAGTGGGGCAGGAGAGGCTGGGCCAGGAAGAGAGGGCGCAGCTTATCCCGTGCTCCTCCAAGCTCCTCGGCCTCCTCTCCCCTCCTCCCCAGACACTATCCATCGGTGAGGCCCTCCGGGGCTCCATGTGCAGAAGGATTCTGAGGTGTCGTTCAGGCTCAGGGGAGAGTGCTGTGACAAATTAGCAATGTCTGCCCAGGACAGTGGAGGGGCAGCAATATATGGGCCAACTGGTCCTGCCCAGCTCTGGGCATCCTGGCCCCTGCCCAGTCCTGCACAGTAGGGCAGGTAGGCTCACCTTGCACAGGTAGACATCGGTGGCAGGCAGATGGCTGGCAGTATGCTGGCACACCAAGTACTCGTCGACATGGCATGGGCCTGCAGCTCTGCTGGGGACCCGTGAGCCTCCGTCTGGTACTTGTGGCTTAGGTATAAAAGGATGCCATGCCGAGGACGGGGTGTCAGAGATCTCCCCACCCTGCCAGGACTGGACAGCTCCATCTCTTACAAGCAGGGTGATTTGATGGGGTTTCTCTCCAACTTCCCCTCTAGGGGAGGACCTCCTCACTCCCACACCCTCTTCCAGGTGGCATCTTTCCCCCTCCTCCTCAGCCACACTGCTCCATTCCTCCTCCCTGGGTCCCGTGTCAACCTCTCCTCCTGGCTCCTACCTCAACCTGCCCTCTGCCTCCAGGCCCACCTCTCTGGCATCAGGCTCCCTGCTCAGAGGGAGAAACCTGCCACGAACACCCTCCCCAAGAGGTCTCCGTGTGCTTTTCCTGTGCCAGTTCCCCCTTGGGCCCAGGGTCTGGGGCAGGGGCTCGGAGGGTCCCCCTGTTTTGATCCCGCTTGGGCTGCTTGCTCTCAGAGCCCAGTTTCCACCCTCCGAGAAGCCTCATTTGACATAAAATGGGGCCTGTGGTCTGTGCCCTTCCCTAAAGCCTAGTCCCTCCACGACTGGCTAGGTGCCCTGCCAAGCTGCTACCCCTCCTGGCCTCTCAGGAGTGGCAGCAGGTTGGGCTGTGGCCCGGTTGGGGCTTAGTCATGGGTTTTCCAAAAGCAGGGTCCCCAGCCTGGCTCTCCTGCTCTGCCCACCAGATGGAGCCAAACACCTGCCCTCCTGGGCTGCGCTGATCTTCGCTTGGGGCAGCCAGGGCGCTTCCACTGGCCTCTAAGGAGGGACGACGACATAGGCTGGGAGAAGCTGGCAGGCACACAGTCCTCAAGGTCCTCAAGGTCTTCTGTGTCTTCCCTCCCACTGTGCCTGTGACACACACACAAATCACACACTGGCACACGCACGTGCCCCACCCACCCCCAGCCCAGGCCTCTCCTCTCTCCACACCAAGTAACCATCCCGACATCTTAAAGGCACCTCCCTCTGACTACCCTCCTCTAGAGCTGCCCACCTCATGTGTGTTCCTCCGCCCTCTGGGGATCAGCCAGACCCCTAGGAGTCTTTCCTCTTCCTCATCCCAACCCCACCCCTATATCTCCAGGCGTGTCATGCTGTCACTCCACATTCTGCATTTCTTATCACCCCCAAGCCTCCGGATGGCCTGGCCAACCTCACCAGCTTCCAGAGCAGCTGCCCTGCCTCTCCCCAGGGCCCTTGGTCCTGGTCCGCTCAGCAACAGAGGGGATTTCTCAAGTGCAAGTCTGATCCTACGCCCCCTGTGCAGCAGCCTCCTGTGGCCGCACTCCCCAGCTCCATCCTTTGCCTCTCAGCCTACACAGGCCTTCTTCTTGGACAGCCCTGTGGGCTTCTCTTCTGTCGGGACCCAGGTCTGGAATGCTGAGGGCTGGGTTGTAGGCAGGGCCTCCATGGATCCAGAGGACAGCCCACAAGGGCCCATGTGGGTTTAGTGGGTCATGGAGTGGGTAACAGCCAAAGTGGCCCTGGCACTCCTAGGGACCCAGCCAAGGCCTCCCAGGAAATTGTCCTGGCCCCATCCTGGGACCCAGGAAGATTGGAGCCATTCTCTGGCCTTCCTCACCTCTGCAAGGGGGCCCTCATGCCTTCCCACACTTTCCACAGGACCTGACATCTGCCAGTGGACAGGACTTTGGGGGACACCATCTGACACACACGTGCGCATACTTGCAGGCCCTGTGGCTTGGGCAGGACCGACTGCACCCTCAGTTCCGGGGACAGCATAGAGCCCAGCCTGGCCAGTGATGCTCCTGAGGGTTCAGGAGAACAGGCCAAACCATGGGTGCCATAGAACCAGCCAGCACAGTAAGTTACTTTGGCTCACTGTGCTGAAGTTTCCTGGGAAGTATTTCACCCCATGCATATCATATGGTGTAATAAAACTGTAGGGTAAGTGGAGGCAGCCTGGTTTCCTCACCCAGGTGTCTGGGTAGCTAAGGGAAGCAGTGCTCCCATAGCCTCGGAGGGTTTGATAACCAGTGTTCTCACAGCCTTGAGCCTGGGTCCAATACACTGTTCCCATAACGTGAAGTGGGCTCGTATGTGCAGAATTGTGTTATGTAACGTTCTGGCATTTTTCTGGCTTTGTTCACCTTTAGTACTTAAACACGTAGGGTCTTCTTACCAGAGAGACATGCAGAGAGACATGAAAGGGGACAGGTGCCATGATGGGTGCCATGCTGGGGAGCAAGGACCATGACAACATGTGACATGCAGGGAGACACGCAGCTTACAGCACACATGGCTTGCCCACCCGTGAACAAAGGCATGGCAGGCGTCCCAACGGCTTTGTGAATCTTATCCCACCTGTGCGAACACTATGCGCCTGCCTGGCCTTGAATGGCTGCAACACAGAAACCAAGAACTCTTTTTTTCTTTTAAGATTTTATTTATTTTCTTAGAGAGTGGGGAAAGGAGGGAGAGAAACATCAATGTGTGGTTGCCTCTCAAGCGCCCCCCTCCAGGGGACCTGGCCCTCAACCCAGGCCTATGCCCTTATGGGGAATCAAACTGGTGACTCTTCGGCTCACAGTCCAGCGCTCAGTCCACTGAGCCACGCCAGGCAGGGCTCTCTTTTTTTCATTTTTGATTTTAGAGAGAAGGGAGAGAGAGAAACTTCAATGTAAGAGAGAAACAGCAACTGGCTGCCTTCTGCAGATGCTCCGACTGGGGTCCAAACCTGCAACCCAGGCATGCGCCCTGACCAGGAATCGAACCAGTGACCTTTCAGTTTACAGGATGGCACTCAACCAACTGAGCCACACCAGCCAGTTCAAACCAAGAATTCTTGGTTCTGTATCAAACTATCAGAATCTTCACTATATTTAAAAGACTGATGATGACATTTGCTGATTTTTAGTTGCTTTCTTTTTCTTCATGTTATTGAATTTTAGGAGCTCTTTGTATACATATAGTAACTTCTAATTTTCTATTGATTACATTTGGTGCACCTGAGGAGAAGCACTGCCGAGGGCATTCAACGTCCCACCTGTGAAGGGTTCCTCCAGGAGTCGGAGACAAGAGACTGCGACAACATGGAGAAGAGGAAAAGGGACAACTGGATGAAAAGGGACAAAAGATGAAAAGGAAGAAACAGAATGAATACTACCAATCTTCTGACCCCAATCAGCCATATCCCAGACCCTTCAGGGGATCCTGGATAAACGAAGCAGCATATTTGAACGCATTTCTGGGGGAGGGTCCGGGAGTTTTTTGTTGGCTGCCAGCTCCCGGATGCCGAAGATGAAGCTGTGGGCCTCCAGGCACAGATCAGCACCCAGGAAAGCCTCTACTCGCTGGTGCCAGGCAGCCAGTCGTGGCCGTCCCTCAAACAGGTCACAGCCAAGAGCCACAACCTGCAAGGACAAGGACAGGAAAGTTGGTAGGATGCCAGGAGCACTGGTACAGGTGTCATGTCCATTTCCCAACTGCCATGCGCAGCCCGGGGCAGTGTGGCCAACCTCAGGGCCCTAGAGCACTAGCCAGGATGAAACCCCGCCCAGAAGGGAAGCAGCAGGTCCTGGCTCCAGCATTAGTTCAGCCAGGAACTTGCCCTGGATGCTGGGCAAACCCTAACTTTCCCTAGCCCTCAGCATTGCTGCCTAAGGGGGTGGCAATCAGAGGGATGGTGACCACAGATGCTGCTCCCCCAGCCAAGCTCATACCTGCATCAGCTCCTCCAGCGCCATGATGTCCGCCAGCGTCACCTGTTGGCTAGTGAGGAAGGCCTTGTCCCCCAGGAACTTGTCCTCCAGGCACTGCAGGGCCTGGTCCATGGCAGCCCTATTGCGCTTCAGCTTCTCCTCAGGCACCTGAAGCCCAATGAGCGGTGCCAGCACCTGACAAAGGACAGGCTCAGTCTGTGGCCCCTGCCTCCTCCCAGAGGTCCCCTGACAGTCAACCACTCCCCAGATGGCTCTCCTCACCTGGGCCCACATGGACACACCAAAGGTGCGACAGATGCGGTCGCCATGCCAGCCCAGGTATTCATGGATGCGCATGCGGGCCTGCAGGTCCGATGGGTACCAGTGATCCGCCGTCTGATACTTAACGCTCAGGTAAATCAGGATAGCCACGCTGGGGACAGAGGCAGGAGTGATGGCTGTGAAGACCCTGGCTTGTGGCCTGTATCCCCATCGGCTCCCCTCCCGCAGCGGGGCCCTGAGCTTCTCTGCATCTGCTGGCCTCCCCTCCGCTCCCCCAGCTCCCTGGGCACTGCATCCTCCTGAGTCTCCTCTCTTCTCTGTCTTGGGCGCGGACTCTCGACCAGACCTTCCACTTTGTGCTTTAAGAACCTCATCTCTGCGATATTCCAGCAGCTGCCCTGTGAGGTAGAGACTCTTATTATCTCTTCCGCACAGGAGGAAACTAAGGCTCAGAATAGTTAAGTGACTTCTCCGCGGCTGCACACCTCAGAAAAGACTCCCTGGAACTCTGGAAGTGCGCATGGGGCTGGCACACAGTGGGTACACCTCGAGTGCTTGAGCATGTGGGTCAGGCACCGAAAGGGGAAGCATGTCCTCAGCCCTGCTGCAGGTCCCCTCCCACAGGCCCCCCAGCCATCACCGCTGCCGTGCCTGACCTTGTGTCCTCTTCCTGCCTGGTTGCTCAGGCAGGAAGCCTGAGCTGGGGAGCTCAGTTCACCATGAACTGGTGCTCAGGCCCAGGCAGACTCTGGGGGGTGTCAGGAGAGGCCCTTTCGGGCTGTATTTGTTCAGCCTCATCTCTGTCCAGTGCTGGACAGAGGCCCCATATCCTGTCTTCCAGTGACCCTGCATGCGGGGGCAGAGAGGCCCTGGGGACAAGCAGAATCTGAGGACAAGAGAGGGGCAGGGACGTGCTATGTCAGCCCTGGTCACCCTGGGCTCACTCCAGGCCAGCTGCTCCCAGCACACCCTTCTGCATCTTGGCCCTCAGTGCTCGTGGGGTCTGGGAGGGCCCATAGTGGGACAGCCAGGGGTCAGTGGGCCAGGGGCTTGGGAGGTGGGTGGGAAGGAAAGTACCTTTCGTTCAAGAGGAAGTCACCATCCTTGAGGATGGGCAACCTCTGCAGGCTGTCAGCTGAAAGGAACTCCTTCTTCAGGTGCTGACCTGAGGAGAAAGAAGTCAGAAAAGGCACGCAGGGCAAGAGGCAGGCCTGCTCCCTCCCTCCCCGCCCTTTCCGGACCACAGCCCCCTGGGTGGGCTGGTCTGAGAAACAGCAGAGTCAGGGAGCACCAGGTCTGCTTCACTCCCTCAAGGCTGTGGCCTCCCGACTGGGGAGGGGCTGGCCTTCTGCCCTCCAACCTCCCAGACCAGCAGAGGGGCTGGTGGGTACAGCCAGGTGCTTTGGGTGGACAAAGAGAAGTATTTAGACAGGACTGGGGTGAGCAAGGGGAGGGTTGGCTCAGCTCTTCCCACCCCTTAATTCTCCCCACCACATGGTGGTCTCCCCAAGGTCTTTAGGGCTTTATGAATTTAAATGCATGCGATTCCAAAAATCCCAGTTTTCTCCCCACCCCACAGAGTAGAAGGTAATATTATCCCCCCTTTCAGAGGGGAAAGCTAAGGTTCAGAGAAGGCCTGTCCAAGGCCACATGGCCCAGGACATGCTGCTCAGGAAGCAGCCAAGCGAGGAGCCTGTGGGTGCAGGGGCCCGTGGGCACCTGGGGAGCTCATCTGGGCCCACCTTTGAGCAGCTCCACGGTGCGCAGCTCGAAGGGGATGCCGTTCTTCTTGGCGAAGATGTAGACGGCGCGGCAGGGCTGGGACAGCAGGTCCAGGTAGAGCTCCAGACCCATGGTGGCCGGGGTAGCAGAAGTCGAAGGCAGCAAGGATAGCAGCGGTGGCCAAAGCCAGATATCGCCAGGAGATGGATTTGTAAGCTCTGCCCCAAAAATGCCCCTGGGAGGCCGGCCCCACCCCTTTTAATTCCTCTCCCGGCCCCGCCCCTCTCTGCCCCAGTCTGTTAAAATTACAAAAAATATTTTCTACAACTCGACTCTGCTCCGGGTCCCAGGTCACGAGGGGGAGACGTGTGTGCACCCGCGTGCGTTTGGTGCGATCGGTACACGTGAGGTGGCTGCCCGCCTGCCACTGCCTCTCACCAGGTCCACTCGCGCTGCGCAGAGGGGCCCGCGAGGCGGGGGGAGGCGCAGGGCGAGGACGGTGCAGAGGATCCTCGGCCAAGGCAAGCTGTCAGTTTCCGAATGGCTGAGACTTCCGCACGCGAACCTCCTTTCTTTTCCGTAGCTCCTCACTCTCCGCCCCCGCACCCCATTCCCTCCCTCCCCGACATCTTCCCAGGGGCCACAGTGATCGTCCGAAGCTGGGCACCTAGCAACACCAGTAGTCCGTCCTTCTGGCCGGTGACTCAAATGGGCAAATCAGAAAGCTTTTCTGGGATTTCTGAAATTGGAACCTAGGAAAGAGGGGAGCCTTTGAGAAGGTAAGGGTGGGCTCCGTGAACTGGGACCACTGCTGGTCACGTTTCAGAGTTCACTAAGCAGGAAGGAGAGAAGGGGAGTTGGGAAGAGAAGCAGGTTCTCATCCCAGTTCCCAGTAGGGGGCGCGGGTCGGGGCGTGGGGGGCGGGGGCCGGGGGGCGGGGTGGGGGGGAGGCGGGGCAGCTACACCTCCTCCAGGTTCAAGTGGAGGAGTTTTCTGGGAAATCCCTCTTTTGGCCTAAACCAGTTAGAATTGAGTTTCTGACCCTTCCAAGGAAAGGAATTCTGACCAATAGCCAAGTGCCAGAGGATCCAGTTACACAGTGGTAGAAACAACTACATTGCGTCCTACAGATGTGTGGAAGGCAGAGCTTGTAAGCCATGAACTGGGATATTTAGTTGAGATTTCCAAGCAAAGTGTTGAAGGTGTGGCTTGGTTCCTTCTTCCGGCTTATTGGAAAATGCATGAGGACAGAGAGAGTATGAGAGAACTGTCAAGCAAAAATGAGGTAGGACTGGATGACTTGGGAAATCCTCCACCCGCCCTGGACCTAGCCAGTCAAAACAAAGCCCATCTTAGAAAGCCAGGTGGCTTCTTCTCTATGAGCCTTTTTAACTCTTGCCCAAGGCACAGCTCTGGCCAGCAAATTGAAGCTTATCTGCATGCTTTCTAGGGATGTCATTAAAGTCGGGGGTGTTACTGGGAAGGGACTGAGTGGAGACAGGCAGGTCTGCCCCAACACGTTTTGGAAAGTGTGGGTTCTTGACTTCACGAAGGACAGATTTCAAGATACGAGTCCGGGTGAATTTGAGGGTGCGTTTATTAAAACGCAGGCAAAGGAAGGACCAAGGACAGAAGAAGCAAGATCACAGCAACAGGGGCATGAGAAAAGGTGAGGCTGCTTTGGCTCGCTGAGAAGTTAGCAAGAGGAGGGCCTTCTGAGATCATGAGAAAGTACCGGTGAAACTGGAAAAGACCCAGGAGTTGGGACTGCCTGTCACTACCAAACCCAATAAACAATGACAGCGACTGAATCTTCAGGGGCGCTTTATTCAGATGGCTGGTGGTCCGAGAAGGTGGCAGGTTCGTACCCTGCCAGACCATCTTGTCTTTTCTTTCCAGGCCAGACTTTTTATAACAGAATAAACCAGGTACGTGAGGGCTTTGAGATTCAGGGAGGATTAAGTGAAAGAAGCTGCTACATTCCTGTCCTGGGCAGTTAGCTGTTCCCAGGGGTTGGTGGTTAGGGTTGTCTGTCTCTCCCTGGAACACAAAGACCCTGATGCCTCCACTTGTCCCCAGGTACTAATCTTTAGCAGTGCCCCAGGAGGTTGGCTGTTTTCCAGGAGCCAGTACGGGCCTTATCCATAGTTTCTGAAACAAAAGCTTTAACACATACGTTACTTACTAGGCTTATAACCTTTTACCTTAAACTAAAATTTTCCAACTCTTGAGTCTCCTATCAAAAGCATCCACCTGAGGAAGAGCGGAGCGGGGAGACATGGATATGCTCCAGAGACAGTGAGCACTGGGTCCTTTGTCTTCCGAGTTTTTATCTGTTTCCTGCAGGTGGAAATTTTAGGGGAGGTCTCCATCAGAATATTCATTGGCTTTCCAGGTGTGTCCTTCAATAGGCTGATGCATCCAAGTGAGTGTACAATGAGGCGTGGGGTCATTCTCTGGTCAGCTTCTCCCTTATCTTTTATTTGTCTGGCTGTAATTGGGGTTTTTGTTACTTATTCCCCTGACATCATCTGTTCTTGGGTTTGACTGATATTAATTGGGTCTCTGGTATCTATCTCCCTGACTAGGGTGATAAAGCTACCTGCTCTCTGGTCAGGGAGGAGAGATGTCAACCATCTGCTCCTAAGCGTCTTTGGTTAGGGAGGGTAGGGTCTTGTGATTTATTAGTTAGCTCATTACTCGGCCGTATGTTTAACTGTTCTGTCTCTGTTTCTCTCATTCCAGTTGTAAGGAACTTCCCTAGTTTAGTAACCTCCCTCCAGGGCACACACAGAAGTACGATCCCAGAGGGCACAGGTGGTCCCACCTGACAGTGTGAGGGAACCCCAAACCGGGGGCCTGACTTAGTCAGGCAGTATGGTTGGCAGGCTCCCCACAGGGCCTCCCCCACGGGGCTCACAGTCCTGTCCTCACGGTTCAGCTCTCGGTTCTCAGTTCTGCAGGTTTCAAAGGTGCTGCCCGAGGCAGTCAGCTCCTGACAGTTTTGCTTGTCTGTGACCCCAGTTCATCCGCTCAGGGGTGCGGGCGACATCTGGAGGTGCTCCATGTGGAAAGTGCAGGAGCTGGGACCCTCGCTGATCCCTCGTGTCATCGCTCATCGAGTGTGATCCTAAGCTCACAGTCTTGGGTCATTTTCCTTCAGGAAGAGGGGAAATCTTCCAGGAACAAAGATCATGAATGCCCTCCCCACCCTCTCCCCCCATCTCCACATTCCCCACCCTCACTTCCTCAGGTGCCTGGGGGTTTTTGCCCTCATTAGAAAACGGAGGTGGTCCATTTAGTAATCAAAACTCCACATCCCTGGCTCATCCAGACCTTTGTCCGGAAGGGTTGTATGAAGAGGGACAGAATCATTTTCACAGAAAAACATTTTGTACCAGTTAATCAAAGAGACAGGTCATGTTGAAGAAATAATCAGGATGAAATCCTGAATTTTCAACAATTTTCAAATGGGTTTGCATAACATCCCATCCCCTTGCCCTGCTTATTTAATAATCAGTCAAGAGCCTGGAATATCTCGATCTTTCTCTGAGAACAGGTGCATTTATTTCACAATCAAACTGCCTACCTGAGGCGCATGTACCACGAAGTGGTGGGGGACCCAGAGCCAGACTGTGTGTCCACTGCTGAAAAGTACAACTCATCTGAAAGCTGCAAGCCAACGGCAGCAAGGCACCCCTGTGGTGGAGTCAGGAGTCCCACCTGGGCAGAAGGGTCACAGCCCCTACAACGTGTCCTCACCCCACGCCCAGCTTTTTGGGGATTCCATGCTCAGAATGCGGTCAGTCTCCACTAGGAACGTGGTCAGTCTCTGTATCTGAAATACACAGCCTATCAGAAAGTGGTCCCAGCAAAGAATAAGCTCTTCGGCGTGGGCACTTGCATGTGATCTAGTCAGTCTACTCATTAGTCGTGAGGTCTTCACAGTTTAGGGCCCCACAGAGGGGTCCTGCACCTGTAACATTCCGGAGTCTGTGATCTGTCCTTGCTAGCAGGCATCCCACCTGCCCACTGTCAGAGGGGCATACCTTGTACTGAGGCTCGATCTGCCCATCATCCACAGTATCAGATCTCAACCAGTTGGCCAGCTAAGATCGGATCTGTAAAATGAGGATTCCAAAAAAGCCAGCAGTTTTCTTTAAGAGACTGCAGCACCAGACAGCTGAGTTCCAAGTCCAAGAGGCCAGCAAGGTTTTCTTGAGTCCTTTCACTTTGTCCAACTTAGAGTCCAAACTGACCCTGTCAAAAATAGGCCCACTGGCCCAACAATTACCGACCTCAAAAGATCAGACTTCCAAATCGAAAGGGTTCATGGGCAAACCAGCACTTCCATTTTAAACTCCAAACTCGTGTCTCCATCTAGAGGTGGCCTCTCTTTTCCATGTCATCTTCCTTTTCCTGGCAGCTCTGACGGGCAAAAATCATCAGCTCTGGAGACTTGTTCTGCTTTCAGTACTCAAATAATTTAACTTTAATTAACCCAAATCGAGGCCATTGTGTACCACTAGTACTTTTTCTTTGCAGCTTTCCCTTGTAGCATTTATGAGATTAAAGTGTAGAACATTTTATATCAATTTTGCCAGAGATTTACATGTAATAGCCAAAAAATTCAAAGCCATTGTTAAAAAAAAATCTACCTTCTTGTCCTCATTGCTGATCGCTCAAACCTCGAGCAGTAAATCCAGCACTGACAGAGCTAACATCATGGACTGTAGGCTGGAATTTGGGGGGCTAGGGGACTGGAGCTTGGCTGCAGAAGGTTGGAGTGTTTTTCCCCCTTTTGCCCCTCTGACTTTTCTGAAATTTCGCATCAGCCCTGTGATTCCCTTTTTATTTTTCTCTCCAACTTCAAGGAATGAGCGATGCACACTTATAAACATGTTTGGCCCATCCAAAGCTTACCTTTGAGAGTTTGGGGGGTGCTTTCTCCTCCCACCTGGAGAAGAAAATAAAGGCAAACGCATCAGCTGGGCTGCACTTTCCCTCCTCTGCTCTACCCAGCACAGCCCAACGCCGCGGCCGGGCCCCCCAGCCAGCCCACTCTGCTGGGGGCTGGGTCTGTCGTTTTCAGATTCCACAGGTAACACTGAGCTCTCACAGCAGCCAGCTCAGCAGCTGCTCCACACCGGGGAGGATCTCTTAGCCACCAGGCACCAAAAGCGTTGCACACCCTGCTCCCTCAGCCTTCCTTTGCTCAAACAATATTTCAGCTTAACAATAACCCACAGCCTTTGGACCAACTGCTCGAACAACATCTCAAAGAGTCCGGATTGTTCTTGCAAATCCCACTTCATCTCCCGCTTCTGGGGAACTGCGAGTAAAAACTTCTTCATCACAGTCATTGCCATGTCTGCATGTTTTACCACACTGATTAAAACAAATCCTGGGTACATTTTAAAACAATACGTGTGTGTATATACGTAGATGTGTGAGAGCGTATATGTGTATATATATATATGCGTGTGAACATGAGTAAGTGTGCAAACTGGCAGGTAAGAGTGGATAAGTGTATGCATATTGGGGAGTATCTGTGTGTATATGTGACAGAGTGTGCTTGAGTGTGTAAGAAGAGCATAGGTGTCCATTTGTCTTGTGTGTGGGTAGGTGACTGGCTCTTTTTCCTCGAACTTGCCTGACCCCAAGTGTCCAGGACTCCCCACAGAGACTGTCACTATTTTTCAAATGTTCCAATTACAGTTGACATACAGTATTGTTAGTTTCAGGCGTACAACACAACGATCGGACATTTATATGACTTACGAAGTGATCACCCCCATAAGTGCCCAGCTGACCCCATACACAGTTATTGCCATATTGCTGACCCTATTCCCTGGGCTGTACGTCGGACCCGTGACTGTGTTTATAACTAGCAATGTGCACTTCTTCATCCCTTCCCCTTTTTCACACCCCCTCTCCCTCCCTCCCTCCCTCTGGCAACCGCCAGTTTGTTCTCTGTAGCTGTAAGTTTGTTTCTGTTTTGTTTGTTCACTTACTTTGTTTTTTTAGATTCCACACGTAAGTGAAACCATATGGCATTTGTCTTTCTCAGCCTGACTTAGTTCGCTTAGCGTAACAGCTTCTCCGTCCAGCCATGTTGTCAGAGGTAGCAAGATTTCACCTTTTTTTATGGCCAAGTTATGCTCCATTTTGTATTTGTATGTGAGAGAGGGTCGTTCCTCAGGGCGGAGCCAAATTCCCCAAATATTTCCTGACACCTTCCTGGATGCTCCACAGCCCTCCGAGCTGGGGACAATTTCCATGAAGAAGGAAGTTCCTGCTCACTGAGCCCGGGTGGCAATTTATGCACTTCCCTTCTCAGAGTCCTCTGTGAAAATTCTCATCTTTGCCGAGAAGGCTCTGTTTATCCCCCACCAATCTGAGGAGATCTGTCAGAAGAAGCCCAGAGTGCTGACACGGGCAAGGGCCCTGGGGGGCAGGGGCTTTGGAAGTTTATTTTGACCAAGAATCTTGGAAGCTCAGAGCTGGTCGGGAAGGTTGGCGAGAACCTGGTGTGGTCCCACAGCACAGTCTTTACAAACCTGCAGCCGTACTGGGGACCACTGGGAGCCCGAAGTATCCTGCTGCTGTAAATCACCTGGAAATGCCGACGCCATGCTACAGGCAGCCCTTTAAAGGCATAGCTGAGCTCATTAAAAGTAAGTAAACCCTCGAGGGCTGAAAACTAAGAGGGAATGGAAAAATCAGTGTGGTCTGAATGGAGTGGGGGAGGCTGAGGCTGCAGCTGCCCTGGGGGTACCTGTCCTTCTTCGAGACCTGGAACCTTAGGGCCTGTACTTGTGGGGAAGTGGGAGTGAGACCCCACACAGAGCCCTGGCCTCAGGAATCTGCTGGATGGCATAGCAGATGACCAGGAAGTGATGTGTCCTGGCCTAGACTTTTTGTGGGAACAAACAACTCCTGAGAACTTGTAACTGAAGCCTGGGATACAGGTTTGGGCTTATTTATTATAACTACTTGAGCAATTCAGAAAACCGCAAGTTACCTTTCTGCTGTCTCAAGCTGAGCACACTTTCAAGGCATTTTCAGAGGTCAGCAGAAGTCCTTTTGAGAGGGAACTCCCCCTTTTCCAACCAGGACTCACAGGAGTCTCCCCCATAAAATCCAGATGCTCATTACCAAGTCACAGACCCCATGAGAAGCTAGCCAGCATGACTGAGAGTCAACGGTAAGGCAAGAGATTCCTCCAGTGACTTCAGATGTTGGACTTATGAAACGTATTAGGATACATAATGAGCGTGCTGACATATTTGACAAAATAAAATATGGAGTTTAAATCATGAGCAAAGAATAAAAGACTATCAAAATGACATAGCGATTTCATCTCTTGCTTTTAAGAAAAAGAAGGAAAGTCAGAGTGTTTTTCTTGCATTCGCTGTTTTCCAGCATCTTTAACTCAAAACAATCACTATGCCGAAGCGGCCTATTTTGGGGTGGCGTGTTCTAAACTCCTTCGGTTATAAACACATTGACAATGAAATACCAGATCCCGGAGGGCCGTTCCCTCTGCAGAGGCTGAGGTCCAAATGCCCGGAGGCTTCATTTCAGCCTGTCCAAGGGATAATTCACAAGTATTTGTATTAATACATTATTCTTTATAGTAACAAATGTTTTTCATACTAACAAAAAGGTCATTGCAAAAATAGAAACCAAGCCAGACACTGTACTCTCGGATGCGTGCCTCATGCCAGACCCCAGGCACGGCCATCGATTAGCCCTCCTCGGTTTGCCCTCAGATCAGGTACGAGTCCTCAGATCAGGACTCATGTCTCGTGTCCCGTGTCCCGGACTGCTGGGATCACGGATCCCAGCTGGCCGGCCCCGCCCCCTAGCCCCGCCCCGCGGAGCATGCTGGGGCTGGACAGCCTCGCCTACCTCGCCAGGCCTGTCCTCAGCCTGTGCCCTGGGTGTGGAGCTGGCTGGAAGGAGGTGAGAGTTAGTGGGCAGGTTGTCCTGGCAACGGACACATCAGGCAGCGGGTGTCCGGGCACGCGCTGGTCCGTTAGGCTCGCGCCGGTGACCACAGCGGCCAATGTGCCCAGGACCTCTGAGGGTCCCATTGCCAGGCGGCCTCCGAAGCTGAAGGGAAGGGGTGGAAAAACCTCCCAGGAGTGGGGAGCATAGACAGTGCTGGGGCCGCTGAGGCGGAAAGGGAAGGGTGTCAGTGGGGGTGAGGGGAGTCTCAGATTGTTTTGGATCCTGGGCAGAAGGCAAAGGTCGGAGACTCCGACTGTGCCCCGCCGGCCAGGGAAAGAAGCACCTTGGAGTCCTCAGCGGAGTCCAGAGTCTCTGGCCCTGTTGAGTGGGAGGAACTGCAGAGCCCGAGGGAGAGCAGGGGAAGGGGGACCAGGAAAGGCTGAAGAAAAGAGGGATGAACTCAAAGAAAAAGTGAGGAAAGTGGAGATGGAAGAGAGAGCCAGGAGGCCTCCCACCAAAGCTGAGTCTATGGCATCGTTCCCCAGCCTTACAAACCAGATCATTGAGCAAATCATGACCCGTGTTAGGGAAATCAGTACGTTTTAAGTACAACACAGGGTAGGGGGCACAAAGAAGGAAAAGGAACAAAAGCTCTTTTGGGGGGGACAGCTCTTTTGACCTGAATCAAGAGCCTTGAGAGGCTGCTTTCACTTGTACTTGGAAGTCCCACCAGAGCTCTGCTCCTCCTGGTACCTAAGGCTCTGTCTTCACCACTCTGAGACTTTCCTTCAGGGGAAGGAGGGGAAGGGGGTCAGAAGGACGGTGGCAATGCAAGGAAGGAGTGTCAGTGGGAGGTGAGGGAGAGAACAGCGCAGTGGGGGCCTAGCCAGCAGAAAACTAGATCCTTCTATTAAGAGAAGTATGTGTCATAGGCACGCCAGTCCTGTTTCAGGGCTGCTGGGGGTGGAGGACCAAGTGTGAGGCTAGGGGGTGTGGAGAAGACCCCTCTCAGTAATCCTTGTCAATTGGGAGACTTCCTGTGGGACCCACTTCATGGGCTTGCCGCCCCATCGTGTTCATGCTTTATTCATCCTCTGCCGCAGGGCAACTTGGGGTCTCAACCCACATCCCTGGGGAGGAGCTTGACCGTCCTCCCCTCTGATGTAAGGCAAATGGTCCCTGGGCCTTTAGGGGCCACTAATGCTGATGGGGAGGTTATTGAGCTCCCAAAGTTTTCTGAGGCTGTTTTGTCCTCTGTAATCACTGCTCTGCCCCTTTCTGAGTTTGTTATAGACAATTAGTGAGGCACAAAATGGTTCAAAAGGGTATGAGGCCCTCAAATGCAGGGATGTGTTACCAGAAAGCCCAATCCACATGTCTTGGGGAGTCACTCGGGGAAAGATGGGGCTGGAGGCAACCTGTTCAGGCCACAGCCTACTACTGCTGCCATATTCTGCTTGCTGCCTGCCCCATTTGCCAAGAGAGCCAGGGCAGCTGAGTCGGCTCCCAGTGTGTTTGCCCTCATTCTCCTTGGCCCTGCTCTGAGTCCAGAGACCTTCATTTGAAACCTGGATCTGTCACTTACTAGCTGAGTGACCTTGGACAAGTCATTTCAGCTTTCCTGCTTAAGCAGAATGACGATGGTCTGTGAATGAAACTGTATAAAAACCAGGGCATTTCTAGCTCCAGAGGGAGGCGGCTGCTGTGGGGGAGGAGCCCTGGCTGGGAATCTGATACAGTTATTTGGCCCCCAACTGGGATGGCCTTGGGACAAAGCACTATGGGTATCTTGACCTCATCAATGCCTTGATTTTATCTCTTATGTTTTGCCGTCACCCTCAACACTGTCACCCCCTTCAGCCTCAGGATTGGCCTTGGCCACAGTTTCCTCGTGGGTGCACTGGGGATGATGGTCCCTGTAGAAATCAGTAAGCTCGGGATAAGGATGCTATTAGGTTAGATTACGGTTGAAATGCATGAAGGGCGGCGTTCAGGTCCAGAGAACAGCAGATGGCATGGCCTTGAGAACACGGGGGCACTGAGTCTCGAGTGAAGAGTTGGTTGGAAAAGGGGGCCAAACAGGAGACCAGGCCACTGCCAACACACTCGAAAGGAGCAATCCTTTAAAAAAAAAAATCAATTATTTTGAGAAAAGAAATGATGAATTTCACCACAAAAAAAAAAAAAAAAAAAAACCCACAAAACAATCACAGACTCAAGAACAATATCCTGACTTTATCTTTTTAAAGCACGTTTTACTTAACTGCTGGACATAACTTTGCCTTTAAAAATGATCTCCCCCCATACTTTTTGACCGAAGACTCTTTGATTATTACCTTTTACGTGACCATGATGTAACATTTCCTACAGAAATAACAGATATTCTGTCAGCTTTCCTCCGTCAGTAGGCCGCTCACGCACCACAACAGCTGTCATTAAGTAGCGGCGGGAGTGTTCTCAAAGCACACAGATATATCCCGCTCCACCCGTGCGTTCCCGACCCCCCGGGTTGGCCTTCCCCCTTAAGCCACAGCCAAAAAGCCCACGGCTGCTCCCACAGGAGACGTGTGACAGACGGAACTTTCAAGGGCAAGAGACTGTGGGCCTCAACCAACTGGTGAAAATATCTTCTGCGCATTTTTCAAAAGCACCTGACAAAGGAAAGCTTTGCTAGGGCCCCGCCCAGAACAAACGGGGGCCCAGCTGCTCCAGGCTCTGTTGACCTTGGCTGTAAAGATGCTTCTAAATAACTGCAGCTGTGCAAGGCTCAAGGTCCGCCCCTGGAGAGTTCAAGGGACAATAACTAAGCCTTTGAACAATACGGGGACTGTCTCACTCTTAATTTTGCCTAATTCTGTGGTGACCAATCTCCCCAGCCCACCTGCCTCCCTTCACCCCCTCAAACCTGCAGAACAGGGAGGTCCCTGAGATTTGCGCTCACCCGAAAAACCTCTGCTCTGGACAGGAAGAGGGTCTTCGGCCCTGAGCAGATTTCTCCCTATTGAGCCCACTCTGCCATCTCTTGCACACACTCAGCTGGTCAAAGTGACCTTTGAACCACAGGTGCACTTCCTGAAAGGACAAGGGGTGGCAGCCCGAAATGCTGATTCAGGTCCCAGACAGGTCTTTCGGAACCCCGTGCCAGCTCCCCCTTCCCTGCCTGCCCTGTAACTAGGACTGTTGAAAACTCATCCACAAGTATCAAAGATACATGTCATCGGGGTAGAGAAAACAGGAGAGAAAAAGTGCAGAACTGGAAGAAAGGGCGCCACAATTGGGAAGAGAGGTCAGTGGGGTGAGGGTGGCTGTCTCTCTGCTTCTGTGCCTGAGGCTGGTACTGCCATTGAACTTGATGTGCGACCTTCAGGGAAGCTTCTTCCATCACCTCTCTGGGCCTCGGCTTCCCCTTTCAGGTAGGGTTGCTGACACCGTCAGGGTGGCCAGTGCCGTGGGCTATGAAAGAATTCACAAAGAGAAGAAAATGCAGAGAGTAAAGTTCGTACTCACTTTCCAGGGGAGGAAAAGCGCTCGGTGCGAGGACTGTGAGCTTTGAATTGAGCTATAAGGGGTGAGGGGCTGCAGCCGGCGGTCGTCACTAGGATGCCTCCATCAGTTTCGTGGGGGCTTCAGTTCGCCCCGATGTTATCTTCAGGTGCAGGGCTTAGGCATTGCAACTTTGCACCACCTGTTTGGCAATTTTTCAAGACATTGGCATCTTTAGGGTACTTTCGGCAATTTTCCAGTCCTGATAATAGAGGCTCAGAAAAACAACAGTCAATTATGGCTGACAAGGTCAAGAAAAGGCTGGCTAGCTCTGGTAAAGAAGGCCTGAAAGAGGCTTTTCGTCCTTTTAATTCCTACCTCACAGGGGAGTTGTGAGGATAGCACGAGGTGATGTCCAGGGAAATGGCTTGGGAAACCAGGGAAGGTCACTCACAAAGGACCCCCTCGTAATCCCTTTGGCCAAAGGGGGAAAGTAGAGTCACAGGTCCTGGCCCCAGGCCTGGCCTGGCCTATTTGGGGAAACCGCCCTGGCCTTTACTCAAAGCTGACCCTGCCTCGGGCGGAGCAGCCCAGCTCAGAACACCCCACCCCCGGGGGCGGGCAGGCCCATCACAGGCAGAGTTGGAGCTGAGTTGAGGGGTGCCCTAGGGCCTGGCCCTCAGAAAAGCCTGGAAAGCTGAGGAGTTGCTGTTCTGGTCCAGTAGGCCCCAGCTGCCCAGAATTAGCTCAGTCTGCCCATCCAGGGGACTGCAGGAGAGGGGACCAGAGATGGCCCAGGACCAGAGTAAGAAAGTGTGTCGGGGGTGGGGGGTCTGTCAGCAGAGGCAGAGGCAGGGTAGCCCTGGGCTGGGGCCAGGTAGCGAGGAGCAAGGGGTCCACCTGAGCAGGGGCTGCCAAGCCAAGGATTCACTCAGTCTCTGGGTCCAAGGCCAGGACACCACGGACACCAGAGGCCCTGCTGCAGGGCAGAGAGTCAGCTCTGGAGGCTGGAGCGTTCTGGCCTTCTCGCTTCCCTGGTTGATTTTCCTCCCATTGATCCCTGGTGCTTGCTCTTCTGGCCCCTTGGGAGAGGGAAGCTGAGGAAGAGGAAGAGGAGCAGGAAGCCAGAAGGGGAAGGGTGGGGACACTAAGTGGCAGGGTCCTCCTCAGCAGCTTATCAGGGTCCTGAGGTGATGGAGAGAGACCTTCTCAGGCTGGGCAGCCAGCTCTACCTCACCCGAAATAAGACAGAGGGTACCACATGGCAAGGTTGGCCAGGTCCCAAGAGAGGACCCAAAGGCGCTGAACTGAACCTGACCTCTTTCTTTTCCCAAACTCATGGGTCAGAGATATTGCTGCTGCTTGCTGAGCGGAGTGGCTGGTTAGGGACTGAAAGGGTCCCCCAGAAAGGGGAGACCATCACCTATTCCAGCCACTCCCCCTTGAGGGCCCCACGGAGACTTTAGATTCCCCCACCTACACCTTGGGATGGGTCACGGCCTGGTGTTATTGAACGCCAAGGGCACACTGGACCCTAAACTAAAATTCTCTCCCTCACCCAGCCTACACCCTCACCCCTAACCCCTGCAGGAGCATCAGTGGTTGGAAATTCAGGGAGTCTGGGTGTGGGCTGGGGTGAGGGTAGCCCTGGGCATTGGCTGGAGTGGGGCGATTCCTTAGAGGGACAGGGGAGTCAGGCAATACCTCTGTACAGCACACCAGTGGTCATCTTCCCTTTGTCCTGCGTGCACATGTGATCATTTGTGTTGTGAACTATGACACACAGAAGAATGTGTACAGTCTAACAAATATAACAGGGACACCTGTAAGAACAGAGAGGAAAAGAATCCCATAGCAGCACCCCACCAATTCCCATGAGTCCATCCCAGTCACGGGGCTCCCTCCCTGCAGTGGGACCACTGTGCTGACTGCAGGGAAAATCATCCCCTGGCTTCCGTCACAGTTTCCTCATCCAGACCCAGGCCTCTGAACAAAGTCGTTTGGGGTTCCCTGTTTTTTTGACTTTAAATAAATGAAATTGTACTATCAATATGTTGCATCCCTTTTTTTGTTGTTGTTGTTTATTATTTCCAGATTTTTCTACTGTGGGGTAAACTGCAGGCCCATGTGGTGGTCTTAGGCAGGAATGATGCTTGGCCGGGGCTGGGCTGTGAATGGACGTGGCGCTCGGGGGTGTCGGTCGCCAGCGCTGTGTCGTCGTCTGCTGGAAGAGAAGATGCTACAGTGTCTCATGTCCCTGTGCTTGGGTTGTCGTGCCTTTCCGGGGGTCACTGGTCCTTCCACGCGCTGTAAAAACTGCTCTCAGCACCAGACCCCGGAGCAGAGGACACAGCGACAGCCGAAGGAGGACGGGTTCCGCGTGAAGCAAGACTTGGACACAAGACTCAAATAGGGGAGCTCCTTGCATTTGTCTTGAATGCACAAAGGAGACATCTGTCACTTGTCCCCCTTTGCTTCCAACAGCTGGAACTGGACATCCAGAAGCCTGCCCTGGTTATTCACTGTACTTTGCGGGGAGTCCATCTTTCCTGCTAGCTGCCGCAGGGTTTATTGAACCAGGGTAAAGGTCACTTGCATGAAGTTCACTGCTCCTTTTCCATTTTGTTCTTGCCACCTGCAGGGTCAATTTCTCTGCAGAAACTCCTTCCATTGTAGCCTCTGCCCTTGCAATAACTAAGGATGATGCTCGGGTCATCGGTCCCTGTACTGGCTCTAGCAGCGGTGCTGGAGGCCTTGTGCACTGGCGCTGGTGCGTGTGTGCAGGCTGCGGCTCTGCCGGTCAGGGACACTTGTTTGGGGACTGAGCGCTCTGCAGTGGTTTGTACACCTTGTGTTGTGCCTTCTGGTTCCAGAATGTTGCATCTTTTGCTCCACATTTTACACTTGTGAGATTCATCCACCGTGATATGAGTACATGCAGCTTGTTCATGTCACTGCTATGTAGCATTCCATGACATGAACGTACCACAATTTATTTATCCATTCTATTCTTGATGGACATGTGATGGTTTCCACATATGAGTTTCTTTAGGGTACATGCCTAGGCGTGGTTTTGTGGGCACGTTAATTGTAGCCAACTCACTGGGTGGTGGTGGTATTTTGCGGTGGCTTTAATAGCATTTCCCTGATTTTTATTAAGGTTGAGCACCTTTCCACTTGGATATTCCCTTTTGTGAAGAAGCTTCTAAAGTCCTTTGCTAATTTCTTGTTGGGTTGTCTATTACCAATTTGTAGGAGGTTTTTTGTTTTTTTTTTAATATGTTCTGGATATCAGCCCTTTGCCAATAATGTGAGTTGCAAACACCTCAGCATGCCTTGTCAGTCTTTTTGTGGTGTCTCACCAACATAAGGTCAAACGCATCCATCTTTTTCTTAGTTGTGTATCCTTTCTGTATTTCATTTAAGAAAACTTTAAGCTGATAATGCTCTTACATGGTCTTTTAAGATCTTTTTTAAAGATTTTATTTATTTTTAGAGGGGAAGAGAAGGAGAAAGAGAGGGAGAGAAACATCGATGTGCGAGCGAAACATCGATTGGTTGCCTCTCACACTTCCCCAACTGGGGACCTAGCCTGGAATGGAGGCCTGTGTCCTGACCGGGAATCGAACCAGAAACCTCTCGGTTTGCAGGCTGGCACTCAATTCATTGAGCCACACCAGCCAGGGTTGAGCTTTTAAGATCTTTATGAACTTGTCTTTATGGCTTGAATTCATGAAGAACTGATTGTTGTAAGGGTAGGAGTCCAGTCTGATATTTCCCCCAAGTGGATGCCAGCTGTCCAGCGTCCCTGGAATGACCAAGGCTGTCTTCACGTAAACTTCCAGGCTGCCCCTGTCACATACCATGTCATGTATGTGGGGAGATCTGTTTCTGGGGTTTCCTTTCAATCAGTCCAGTCTGCCCCTCTCCTCATTTCACTCTGCCTTCAGTGTGGAGCGAGATGACAAACCTTGATGTCAGAAAAGCAAGTTTTCCCACCTTGTTTTCTTCAAGAAGATGTCTTGGCCCCCCTTGGCCCTTCGGGTTCTCATGTAAACATTAGAATTTGTCATTCTCAGAGTGTCCATGCCAGAGCAAACTGTGGCCTTGAACCATTGCCTGGCCCCTGCCCACACAGGCTGCAGGCACTGAAGCAGTTGCGCAGTAGGAAAATAAAACTATTTGGCCATTAAATTCTATCCAAATATCTGTTGGAAATTCTAGCCGACTGTGTTGAATCATGAACCGGATGGGGGAGATGACATTACCTTATGGCCTCCAACCGGGGATGGGGTGTTCTCATTTACTTAGTTCTGCAGGGCCCCTCGCGGTGTGTTTTCTCGGAGAGTTCTGCAGATCTTGGATCTCTTCCCAGGTATGGGGCAACGTGTTCTGGGCTTGTTTCCTTTACTGCGCCTACCTGCTGTCCTTTGAATGGGCGAAGTGGTGCTCGTGTGGTGTCTGTGGTCACTTCCCATCCTGAAAAGTGTCTGTTTCTGCACCAACACTCACCGCATGTGTTGTAACTATCCTCTGTTTTGCTCGTCTGGTAAAGACATTACTGCAGTGATGCTACCTGGGCATTAATGTTAAATCGGATAAATTCAAACTCTTCATGGCCCCCTTTGGCCGTCAGTACCCACTCGTGACTGCCAGCATCCACGCCACCACAGAGATCATCCTCTCTACCTTGGAAATGGCGAAGAGGGGCAGCGAAGGCTGAACTTTCTTCTCTGCTTTGCAGTGGCCGTGTTTTGTTTGGACTGCCTGCCACTCATGAAGGAGCCGACTGCCCATCACTGAGTGATTCAGGCCTGGAAACAGGCCTTCTCAGCACACAGCCTACCTTCAGGTGTCAGAGGAGGAGCCCTGCGGATGGATGGGGCTCAAAGATGGAGACTCACTCACCTGTTGTGATCAGGTGTTTGGGGTGGGGTATAATCAGTTACATTGTTCTGCTGACAGATTCATTCATAGTCTTCTCCAAAGCCATATATTCTTTGGAAGGGGTCTGGCTCCGGGTCCCCTCTCCCTCCAGATTTAATGTGAGAATCAAAGTCTGGGTACGTAGAGAAGAATCCAAAGGAGTTAAATCCAGAGGATCTTTTCACTTCTCTCTGAACAACAAAGAAATGGGCTTATTTAATAAACAAGAATGTTACCCTTTTAATTATCAGAGAGCAAATGTGTGTGTGAGGAGACTCACCACCCAGAGAGTCAACTTTGCTCCTAGACAAAAACTGAAACGCATACCATTGAGGATCACGTGTTAACAGTGGCCGTGGGAATTGCCTCTGAAGCAAAGTGCCCAGCACAAGATGAGGGAACAGACTTCTCAGGGGGGATTCCACCACCACCCAGAGGTCCATGTTCATGAGCCAAGTTGAAAACTGTGGGATTGGTGCAGCTCCTTTTCCACTGCTGACAGCCTTGTGTAATACGTGAGCACATCGCCTACCTGGTACTCGAGCCATCTGCGGCCCCTGTGCTTGCGGGCTGCCTGGTGGACGCAGTGGGCAAGTCCCTTCAGGAGGGCAAGACCAGAAGGGTTGACATTTGGCAGGTGGGAAGGCAGGCAGTGGGGGAAACTGAGGGCAGGTAGGGAGCGTCTGGAGCAGGGGAGGGGCCAGGATGAGGCCTGAGAGGGAAGGCCCCCAAATGGGATGTGGGGGCTGTCTGCAAACAAGCTTGTCTGTTACAAATGAAATCCAGAGAACCCACTGGGTGGAAAGAACCAAGAGCACAGAAGTAGACCCAAGTACAAAAGGGGATTTAATTTTTTTTTTTTAAAGATTTTTATTTATTTATCTTTAGAGGGGAAGGGTAGGAGAAAGGGAGAGGGAGAGAAATATCAATGTAGGGTTGTCTCTCGTGTGTCCCCTGCTGGGAACTGGCCTGCAACCCAGGCATGTGCCCTGACTGGGAATCGAACCGCGATCCTCTGGTTCGCAGGCCCGCGCTCAATCCACTGAGCTACACCAGCCAGGCCAAAAGGGGATTTAATTTGAAGTAAAAGGGGCATTTCATCTGTGGGGTAAAATAGGTGATTTAAGATGGCAAGGGGACAGGTGGGTAGCATCTACAATAAACACACGGGACCACAACTCAGACCTGACAAGAAGAATTCCAGACAGGGCAAAAACATAAATGTCAAAATGAAATTACATGCCCTGGCTGGTGTGGCTCAGCGCCAGCCTGTGAACCAAAGGGTCACCGGTTTGATTTCCAATCAGGACACATGCCCGGGTTGCAGGCCAGGTCCCCAGTCGGGGGCACTCAAGAGGCAACCACACATTGATGTTTCTCTCCCTCTCTTTCTACCTCCCTTCCCCTCTTTAAAAATAAATAAGTAAAATTTTAACAAAATGAAATCACATGAAGTCCTGGAAGAAAGCATGGGAAATAGTTTTGATAACCATAGAGTGGGGAAAGCCCAAAGACAACACACCCTGAAGAAGAGTTTGACAAGTGTGTCTCCAAAGCCTGCCCACAAAGTCAAGCACCACATGACAAACTGCGAAAAATATTTGCAACTCATGGCAAAGGGTTAATTTCCCTAGTAGATAAAGAGCTTTAAAACAAAAATTCCACTGGGAAAATGGGCTCGAGGACTTGACTTAGTTCTCCAAACAGGGAAAAGGAATGGCAGCTCACCAAATGAAAAGAGAAGTGTAAACTTAAACCTTTTGGCTTGAGGGAAAAGTGGTTTCCCCATCAGACAGCCAAGTCAAAAGTTGGGCTGGGAGGGCCTCTAGTGCCAGCTGTGTTGCACCACAGACCTCTCCTCTGCCAACTGAGAGGGACATCTGGCCTTATTATGACCAAAACAATCCCACCTCTAGGAGCCCGTCCCACAGGTGTACTTCCGCAGGTGTGGGACTCAGCACAGCTGAGCTAGGTGCTGAAGGCTGCAGACAGCACAGATGTTCATGATAGGCGCTAGCTGAATGGAATCATGGTCTGTCCTGGTCCTAGCCAGGGAATAGTGGAGACTCTTCAAGTACTGAGACAGTGTATATATATTCCTCCCCTGAGGACATTTTTTCCATTGCTTTTAGAGAGAGAGGAAGGGAGAGAGAAAAACATCGATGTGAGAGAGAAACATCAACTGGTTGCCTCGCATGTGCATCTGGACCAGGGCTCATAAGCTCATAAGTGCCTGGACTAGGGATCAAACCCACAACCTTCCAGTTACAGGATGACCCTCCAACCAACTAAGACACACTACCCAGGGCAAGATAGACTTTTAAGTTTTTTTTTAAAAAGGCACAAGGCAAAACTTGTACAGAGCATGCTACCACTGGGGGGACCTAGGGGTGGGGCTATGCATATTTACTTAAATATGCACAAAATGCCTCTAGAAGGATTTGAGAGAGGGTCACCCTGCGGAGGGAGGGGACAGGAAGGGATCCTTTGTATGCCTTGAATTGAGCCACGTAAATATATTACCTACTAAAATGAGAATAAAATTAGGTGCGCAAGAAACCAGGTCTCAGGGGAACGAGACTTCTCATTTGGAATTTTTGGATTCAGAGCCCCATCTGGATGTTTTAGGGCCTAGACCCATGAGACTATGGGGTCCAGACCCTATTGACCCCAGATTGGGGCTGAGGCTCCAGGAAGAGGGGACAGAGCCAATTTCTGGAAACTGGCAATTTTTGCCTCTTTTATGTCAGCTTCAAACACAGAGATGAGGCGTGTGCTCACTTAATTAACCAGAAAGGGAATTCTGGGCAAGTGGCTGGTGGGTTTGCGTTATGTTCCTGCACACATCCCCACCCTAGTTTTATTGCATTCTCGTGGGGAGACCCAGAGGGCTGGGACCTGGCTTTGCAACTGCTCAGCTGGGAAGGGAGGGTGGGCTGGCAGGAGAGCACTTTCTGGAAACACTGTTTGGGGGGCCAGCACTTAGCTGACCAGTGACATGAAGAGTCAAGGAAGGTATAGGCAGCCTAGAAGCGCTAGAAACCTCCTAAGCTCCTGGGGGTCGTCCTACACCGTATCTGTTGCTTTAGAGGCAGCAGGGGAGCTAGCCCCATGGCCTGGGCTGCCAGCTCGGGTGCTTTGGTGCGCCCCTTGGTGTGAGCCAGGGTCCACAGTGAGGGTTTCAGTGGCAATCCCACAAGAACCTTGCCCTACTCCAGGCCCTCCTCCCTCATCCACCTCCAGCACCACCCAACTATGGGTGGAGCCAGACCCCAAGATACCTGCCTGCCCACACTCCCTCACAGTCCCAGGAAGTCGGTTCACAATTATCAAGACCTGAACACATGCCCCTTCCTTGACCCTTCCCTGCCTTCTGTGCCCCTGAGACCATGAGATGTCCTATCATGCTCCACGGTTGAGTCAATAGGTAGGAAGGACATCTGGTGAATCCCTTCATTTCACAGATGGGGGAAACTGAGGCCCAGAGGGGGAGCAGAGCAGGCAGACTCCAATTTCTCAAGGAAAGCAGGCAGAAGACTGAGGGGGGCTGGGTGGAGGTAGGTCCTGAAGGAGGGGTCTTGGTTGAGGCCGGGGGCTGGGGGCAGTGGGACCTCTGTAGTGAAGGCATGCCTGGGGAGGTGGGAGGCCTGGCCGGGGGGGGGGGGCGGGGGCTGCACTGTTGCGACTGCTGCCCGAAGGTCGCAGAGCCGGGTGCAGCCTCCTCTCAATGCCCACATGATGCTGGAGGACGCAGGAAGAGAAACCCCAGCTCAGGAGATCTAGGCCAAAGCCTGGAGGAGGAGGGACTTTGGCGTCATCATGTACTGGGTGGCCTCAGGGAAGGCTCCCTAGAAGGGCACAGCATGGGACTCAGTGGGCCGATGGGGAAACAGGTACTCCATGCAGAAGGAACAGCACCCACAAGATGAGCTGTGTGGCTGCCAGGGCCTGCACACAAGGGCTGGGAGGACTGTGTGTTACCCTGTAGTCATCAGCACATTACGTGATACCATCGGAAGGATGATGAAGAGATGGAGAGCAGGTGGCAGTCTGTGCTCCTACATCACCCTTCCACACTATCCGTTCCACACATCACTTTTAAGTGTTTAGAAATTAGTTTCCACTGCCATTCTGAATGTTGACCACACCCCTGTGGGTCCCAGGGTGGTCGTTTGAGGAACAGGCTGCTAGGCAGACGGTAGAGCCCATGCTTTGGAAGAAATGAGGCTGGCCATGGGGTGACTGGGGTGAGGTGCAGGGCCAGCTACTAGTTCCAGGGAACTTGGGAGCATGGTGGGCAGAGCCAAGACTATGGGTCCCTTTATCCTTTCCAAGGTGCCACTGCCTTGCAGATGCCCAGGCTGGCCAGAGCCTGATGCTTCCAGGTGCGTGGCAGGGAGCGGACTAATCTCCACTCCCAATTCCTGTGAGCCTCTCTGGCCTTCACCACAGCAGGCACCCAGCCTGCCCTGCCTCCTTGGCCATCAGAGACCCCACCTTTAGCTGTAGAGACTCTCATTGCTCAGGTGTGGACTCAGGCAAACACTCTAGCTGGCGATATAGTGAGGATGAACATACAGCCAAGCTACGGAAGGTGGCCAGCAGAGGCACACAGGGAACCCAGGGTCAGTGCTCCCATCTGTGATATGAAAGCATTGGACTAAATGCTCAAGAGACCGTTACCCTGCTCCCTCACAACCACCACCCACGGTGCAGGCTGAGGGCCAGGCAGAACGGGGCCTGGAGCAGAGGAAACTGGTCCTGCTGGGAACTGGGGGGCTGGAGGCACATGAGAGCTTAGGCAATGCAACAAAGGCCAGGGCTGAGGCACAGATAGGTAGGAACCTAGTAAGTGGCAGGTCCCAAGCCCACAAGCTAGGCTGAATGGGACCTTTGGCTGTAGCTGGGGCCATGCTCCCGACCCCAACAAGGAGGCAGAGGGGAGGCTCCATGGATCTTCCATAGAGGACAGAATGAGTCTGAGGTTAGCTGGAGAAAGCCCCTCACAGACCTTTGTGTAAGAGAAGCGACCAGCGCCACCCCCCCCCCCACCCCCCGCCAAAGATGGGCCACATCCTTCATGACTCCAAGCTGATTCTGCCTTCTCAGTGCTTTTCTGGAAGTGAATCCATGCTGCCCCTGGCTGAACTGACTGAGGCCGAGTGGGGAGCTTCTTGCTCACGACTGTGGGATATCACTGATGCCACAAGCTGACACATGAACAAGGGCTGTGGGTGCAGGATGGGCTGGGCCACTGGCAGTCATCCCATGGAAGGAGCCTGTCACTGCTTGTGGCCTTGCCTGGCATCCGCTGCCAGGATACATGGAGGCTTCTCACACTGTGGGGTGGAGAAGTATTCTGGCCCAAAGCAACTGGCCTGGGTAAGCACCACTCCTGGGCTGGGAGGATGGGCAGCAGGGCAGCCAAAGACCCTGTGGTCCAGGGGCATTCTCTGCAATGGCCCTATTACCACCCCCACAAAGAGGTAATCCTGGCCCCCAGTCATACTGGGCCTTGATACCAATTCCCAAAGTTCCAGAACAATGAGATTTTCCAGATTAAGAAACTGGGATGCTAACCTAGCAGAGAGTGACCTGGGTTGGAGGGGAAAGGCTTTCTTTCCCCAGGATACCCTCTGCTCACCTGGAAGATGGAGGAAAGTGGGGCCGAGAGAAGAGGTCCAAGCCCAGCTGATCTCTGACCCAGGCCAATCAAATCTGGACCCCAACCCTCCCACTTCTTCCCCTCTTCCCTGTCAGCCCTAGACCACTGGTGGCCCTGCATCATGAGTGGGATAGGACTCAACTGGAGTCATAAAGCGACCCTGGGAGTCTCTCATTCAAGTTTGATTCTTGGGGCTGTGGCCCCAGGCAGGATGCCAACCAAGATTGGACCTTCTAGGGGAGCAGAGGGCAAGGCTGGTCAAAGCGCAACGGCAGCAGATTCTTAGGGGGCACCTCTGTGAGCCTTGGTTCCCCAGTCACTGCCCTGGCCCCGAACGGATTCCACCACAAGCCAAGTCCAAGGCAGCTGAGGTCTCCAAACCATTTATTTCTCCAGACCGTTGAAGTGGGAGGTCCCCGGGAGCCGGGTGGGCAAATAGTGCAGGCGGCAGGGTCTGGGGTCTTGTCACTCTGGATGGGGGTGGCGGGGCCCTCAGGCGAAGGTGGAGCCATTCCAGCCCACGTTGGCCGCGTTCATGTCGTAGTAGTTGATGTAGATTCTGCGGGGGATGGAAATCGGGCTGAGCAATCTGCGTGGTCGTGGGCTGTACGCTGCACGCCCGGCGTCCCCCACCCCCAGTGACCCCAGTCCCCCGCACCTGTCCAGGCTGATACGCAGGCGCTCGGCCAGCAGGCCACACAGCAGCTTGCTGTAGGTGCGGTTCTGCGCGCCGCCGATCTTGCCGATGCTGTGCAGGCTGCAGAGGGCGCACGGCTCGCTTGAACCGCCGAAAACCATGAGCTGATCCGGAACCACGTGCACCGCGATATACTGGGGGAAGGGGCACGGTCAGAGGACCCGAACGACTTTGCCAGCCCCGGGTGCTCCCCGACCCTTCCCCACCCGGAGCCGCCTCCCCCCGCCCCAGCTCGGGCCCACCTCGGCCGGCAGGCACCCCCTCTTCCAGTTCTCTCCCAACGAACCTGGGCCGGTTTGCCCGTGGCCTGCGCCAGCTGCTGGGTGAGCTCGGAGAGGAGCCCGTCCGGCACCGAGGCGCGGGGCACGTTGGTGTTCACCACGAACATCGGCATGATAGCGGAGGGACGCGGAGGACTGGGACACAGGAACCTCCAAGAAGACCGCGGCTAGGAAACCTGAGCTACGTGATGGCCGCCCAGTTCCGCCCCAGTGCGGCCACGGCTCCGCCTCCTGTGACGCCACCGCCGGCGGAGGCCCCGCCCCAGTGACTGGTGATGTCGCCGCTGCGGGCGGGGTGCAGGCGCGACTTAGATAGGGTGGGTCAGCCAGCCAGTTCCCCGGGAGAAGGTGTCCTGGCTTCGCGCACCTCCTCAGAGCCTTTCGTCACCAGGAATCTGCCTGTCCCTCGTTGGTCAGTCCTTTCATTTAGTTACTGATGTTTACTCAGGGACGTATGTGTGCGAGTTTAACCATCCCAGGTTCAAGAATGGGTTTTTTTTTTTAAGGTTTATTTATTTATTTATTTACTTTTAAAGAGAGGGGAAGGGAGGGAGGAAGAGAGGGAGAGAAACATGTGGTTGCCTCTCACATAGCCCCCACTGGGGACCTGGCCCACAACTTGGGTATGTGTCCTGACTCGGAACTGAATCAGTGACCCTTTGGTCTGCAGCCTGCGCTCAATCCACTGAAATACATCAGCCAGAGCAACAATGGGGTTTTTAAAAGAAAAAGTGTGAGGTTTGTGGGGGGGGATGAGAGAGGGTGTTGCCTCGAGGTTTCAGAATGTGAGTGGGGACAATGGGTTAGGTACAGGGCTGGGCTGTTCCCAGGTTACAAGAGGGTCAGTCTGACCACGGGCCATTATGACTGATGTCAGATGTCTCATTGTGCAAGATGGGAGAGAGTTCCCATAAAGCCAAGGGATACCAAGTGAGTAGGGGTAACTTAACTGAGTAGGGGTAGCAGTCCACTGGGTCAGTCAGGCCAGCTAGGAAACTGGCCTGACCCTTTCAATGATCACCTGAGAAAATGGGGGACTCTAGAGGTCCTAAAGCCCATCTTAATTAACATCAAGGTGCATGCAGAGGTTTTGTTTGTTTTGGTTTTTAAGATTTCATTTCTTTTCCAAGAGAGGGGAATGGAGGGGGAAAGAGAGGGAGAGAAATTTTGATCTGTTATCTCTCTCATGTACCCAACTGGGGACGCTACCCACAACCCAGGCATGCGCCCTGGCCCGGAATCAAATCAGTGACCTTTTGGTTCTCAGGCTGATTTTCAATCCACTGAGCCACACCAGCCAGGGTGCAGAGGTTTTTATAAGGAGGGAGAGAGAAAGCAGAAAAAAGAGATCAGGATGAGGGTGGGGGCTGTGGACGTGCAAGCAGTGTCCTTATTGGTCCCTGTATGAATTTTCGTGGTTAGCGCCCTTGAGTTGGCCATCTGGTTTTTCATAAGCTGAATTCCTGTGTCCAGGCAGTTGGGGTTAGCTGGGGCCTTAGGGTCAGGGCCACATGAAAACTGAAACTGCTAAACTGTAAAGTATACTTAAAAACTTTTCACATGCAAGCTCTCATTTTGAGAGAAAAACCAGGTTAGAGTAACAAGCTGGGTCTAACATTTACTGTCTACCACATCTTGGCTCTCAGTTCTTTCAGAGTAAAGAGGTGTGGGCTCTCTTCTGGAGTTGCTTCCTGCTGAAGAGGAGTGACATTTTCCTTCAGGGCCAAGAAATCCTTGCTCTCTGTCAGCGGGATGATGAGGCCTGGGCATGGAAGGAGGTGGTGATGGTGTCGAGAATCAGCATTCCCTGAGTATGAGTAAGGCTAACCTTGTGGGGACAAATTGTTTCAAATCTCAATATTATTGGGGCAAAAGCTAGAAAAATTCATAAGTAAAAAATTCTCTTTTTTACCAATTCTCTTCATAAGTAAAAAAAAACTTTGAAGACAATTAGCTGAACTACAACCTAATGTCCATAACTATGTATTATAGACTCTATTGAAACACAATTTTTCTCCCCTAAAATCACCCTCATTTTCAACAAAGAGCCAGCCAAGACCAATTCATTAACTGCACTAAGTCCAGTCTCAATTCAGCCTGATTATTTGCATAAACACAATAAAAACAGCAACTGATTAGATAGGTTTTCTTAAATCTTCTTTGCTGCAATCTTACAAGGAATCCCCAGATTGAGCGTTAATTAGCCTCTCAAGGCAGAGAAACCAAGCCGCACAGTTGCCATCAGGCTTTGCAGGCAATGCCTACAGATCAAGTTCTCCAGGTCTCCAAAATGTCTCGAGGTTCTTCCTTTGCCATCCCCTAGAAAAGCAGTCTTTGCTCCTTACCTGGAAAGACTGCCGTGAACTACATGAATAAGCAAGGGACCAGGCCATTTCTCCAAGGGGCTCGTATTGGCTTCAGAGTCGGTCTTCATTCCTTCAAGTTCTCTGGTAACATCTGGAGTCCAGGCGTGTCTCTCCAAGACATGACATTCCAGCCAAAGTTCTGGTTAATAAAACCACAATTGGAAACTGGCTTTATGTGTCCTATCATAAAGAAATCAGATTCTTAATGGATCCATGCAAATAAACATATTACCATAAATATTATAATATTGATTTAGAGTTTCCAAATTCTGGAGGGGTTGAGTAGGTAGAAAATATAAATGCTTCAGCGTCGCTTATGAAAGTGTAATTCACCAAATTGCTTTAAGAAAACAAAAGCTCGTCTCTGGAAAGCAAGAGGAAAGTCCTTGTGCTTTTAACAGTGAAAAACTGCCAAACTCCACTTCTCTATCAGCTGACTTTGGATCCTTAAATTCGTTTATTTAATTAAGTTCATTATTCAGCTTAATTATATAATTTCCTTTCAAGATTTTTTATACTCTATACTTTATTGTATAGACCATGATAAAGATGACACTCTCTAATTTAGTAAAGATGCTTACATGTAAGACTAATTAATTTTTCTCAGGATATTTTAAATAACATTTTTTTTTTAAGATTTTGTTTATTTTTAGAGAGGGGAAGGGAGGAAGAAAGAAAGAGAGAGAAACATCAATATGTGGTTTGCTTCTCAAACTTCCCCTACTGGGGACCTGGCCCACAACCCAGGCATGGGCCCTGACAGGGAATTGAACTGGTAACCCTTTGGTTCGCAGGCCATCACTGAATCCACTGAGCCACACCAGCTGGGGTTAAATTTTAAAGTCATATTTCCAAGTTAAGGAAACATGCCTTTGTTTTTATTTTTTTTTTAAGTTTTTAATATTTATTTTTACAGAGAGGGAAGGGAGGGAGAAAAACATCGATGTATGGGGGCCCCCTACTGGGGGCCCGGCTTTTATCCAAAGCATATGCCCCGACTGGGAATCAAACCAGCAACCCTTTGGTTCCCAAGCCAGCACTCAATCCACTAAGCCACACCAGCCAGCCCTTTGTTTTTAGTTTATTGACTATTGTTGATGGTGCGTTTTTACCAGATTGGGTTGGGGCAGTCAGGAATTGTATGACTGGACTGGTCTTTGATTTGCTAGTGGATGGTCAAACAAACCTTCAAAAAGAAAAGTTAAGAATACTGTAAGAAAAATTAGACCATGAGCAGCCCCAAATACCATAACAAGAAACATAATCTTTTAAAAAATGTCCTGAAGATGTATGCTTTAGCTGCAGGTAAAACACACACCCTATTACTGTTGCAATTTCACTTTGTAACACAGAGTAGCCCAGCATAGCCAATGCCTGGGCTGAGTTTTGGTGTCCCCAAGACTTAGAACTGGAAACAAATGCATAGGAAATGTGCGCAGAAAAACTGGAAGAAAACCCTATACAAATGACCAGATTAACCATGGGTTTGGAATGAAGAGTGACATTCCAGAGTGCCATGAAACCCATTATTCCTCCAAGGAGCAACCACAGAAGTTACCCACAGGGAACTAACAATGAGAAAACAACAAACATAGATGTTGACACAACAGTGACGTTTCGAACAGTGTTTTCTGATAATGCAATATCCTGTTATTTCCAAATACCCGGATATTTAATCATCTTCACCATTTAATATGGGCAGCTTTACATAAGCATAGCATATCCATTCCCAGTTACACCGGGCGCTGGGGATGCAGCAGTTAATAGGACAGATGGCCTCTGGCTCCCCAGGGGCTCAGAGTCAGCCAAGGAGGTGAAGTCCCACCTCATTCTATCACATGCACTGAACCTTACCTGTCCCAAGTCTCCAAGGCCATAAGTCCCCAAGGGCTATTGTCCTGTGTGTGTGTGTGTGTGTGTGTGTGTGTGTGTGTGTGTGTGTGTGTGAGTCGTTGCTGCAGATGGGAGGACGGCTGCCACAACCGTCACCATCCAGGGGCCTTCCCTGCATTACTGACTCCCCGCCGACCGACCGACCGGCCCCAGGGTTGGTGAGGATGCTGGGAGGCTCCAAGGAGAGGCACAGGGAGTGGGAGGCGAGGCCCAGAGGGACCTCCATGGGTCAAAGGCAACTCGGCCTCGGGCCCACCCCCAAACTTCAGGTCCCCTGGGCAACTTCTCTGCAGGCCTGGGAACTCCAGCTCCTCAGAGAAGCCCCGCCCCAGCCAGGCCCTCTGTGGTGCCCTCCCAGAGCGCTCCTGGTGAATTCTTCATGTCTTCCACTGTCAGCGCAGCGGGCATCTAATGGGCATCAAGCATACAAGACTAAATACTGAATGAACCCATCACTGAGTTCACACAATGTGTATCTACAACGGAAAAAGTTAAGTGTATTTTAGTAACTATTCAGAAAGTTTCCAAATAAAAGCAAAATGTTTAAAAATGAAAAAAAAAAAAGACTACTGGCTGCATAAGCGAGTGGGTGAATGAAAGAGCGAGGACACGGCAGGAAGAGGGCAGCGCAGCAGCTGAGCGGGCCCCTGGCTATGTGGAGAGCCAGGGACGGGACTGCAGGGCCTGCGGTCACTGGGCAGAGGAACCTGTGCTCCAGCGGCCGCCCTACTGCCACTCAAGGAGCCCCACCTGGGTCACGGTGCTGTGCTGGGGAAGGGATCTCTTGCAGGTGCTAGAGGGGCATGTTGCGTTTGGCCAAGTCCTCAGAACGCTGCAGGGATGTCCTGTCCGTGCTCTCTGGCAGATGCAATAGGTTTAGGTGGCACAGCACAGACTGGCCTTGGTGACAGTCCCTGAGGCACTGGCTGATGCACCCTATGCCATAGCTCCAGCCTGGGGTGTTCTTCTGGGCTCCAGCAGCCCACTGAGCACTTCCAGCTTTTTATGTCCCAACTCAAGTTACTCACCCTCCCACACTTAACTGCCTGCCAGTGAAATGTACCCCCCTCCCTGGCCCCTTTATCCTCACTTCTTTCCATCCACCTCCCCACCACCTAGGCATCTGGCCCGGCCGTGCCCGGCCCGGCCTCCTGGGGGAGGAGCCCATTTCCCTGACCCTAGCAGCAGATCTGGTCGAATGACTTGCCTTGCCCAGTGACATGTGGATGGTAGTGACATGAGTGACCCCAGGCAGAAGATTCGAGAGTCAGCCCGTGGGTTGTTGCTCTCTGAGATAGAGTGTGTGACCGGGTGGAGCCTGGCCAGCAAATACCTGTGATGCCCTGCAGGTGAGCCACAACCATTTCAGGGTGTTACTGTGGAGCAGGGGAGACTCTTCTGATCGGACAGCCTCGGAGCCATTTCCATCTGCTCTTACCCTCCCCCACCCTCGTTTCCTGCAGCGGGGAGCACTGACTTTCTAAGGAGGTGATACAATTCCCAGTCCCCCCTGTTACTAGCTCAGCTACTTGGCTAACCTCTCTGAGCCTCAATTCCCCCACCTGTAATTTGGGAATGCCAGTAACATCCACCTTCCAGAAGGGTGCTCTGAGGGTCTGGGGGTCTGAACACTGAAGGTAGTATGGTCACAACACCCTGGCGACCTCCCTGTCACCCCAGACCTGCACTGCCTCTCTTGTTCTCTGGCTCCTGCCTGGGGTGTTGGTCCTGAAATGCAGTTTGCCCACACTCTCCCTCCCCTTACTTGGGCTCAGTTCCTTGGCAAACCCCCAGAGCTCCTGACTCTGTCGGGTCCTATAATGTGCCCAGCACCTGTCCTGACCTATTCTGTCCTGTCCTGTCCTGTCCTTCAAGGCCATCACCACATTTCTCTCTGTTACTTCATCTTTCTTTCTAGGGGGTGAGTTCAGGAGGGTGGGGACTGTCCCATTTGGCCGTCGCTGTCTGCCAGCCTCCTGACCCTGTACCTCCATGACAGGCAGGCAGAGGGCCTCCAAAGGTGTCCACGCTAATCCCTGGAACCTGGGAATATGTCATGTTACGAGGCAAAAGGCACTTCGAAGGTGTAATTAGGGAGATTATCATGGACTATCTGGGGGAATCCAATGTAACACATGAGCCCTTAAAAGCAGAGAATTTTCTCCAGCTAGTCAGAGGGATGCGGCCGGTGGGCGGGGGGCGGTCAGAGAGACTGGGAACAGAAGGACCCCACGTGCTTTTACTGGCTTCAAAGAGGAAGGGGCTGGGACCTCAGTCATACACCTGCAAGAAACTGAATTCTGCCAACAACTTGAATGAATTTAAAAGCCAATACCTCCCTAACTGGCCTGCGGCACCTTGACTTCACCCCTGTGAGACCTGAAGTGGAAGACCCATCCCATCATGTTGGACATCTGGCCCAGAAACAGAGATAATAAATGTGTGCTGTTCGAAGCTGCTAAACATGCGGTGATTTGTTCTAGGGGCAATAGAAAAGTAATATGTCTGACATCAAGAGGGTTCAATAATTATCTGCTGAATGACAGGACACCTGCCCCAGGCAGCACTGGCAGACAGCTGCTGCCCTGCCTGAGATTCCCTTCCCCCCTTCCCCGAGAGCCTCCCAGTTCTGCTTGGTTGGAGCACTGGCTGCTCCAGAGCCCCTGGCGACCAGGTCAGGCCGTGCGAGGCCGCTGTGAATGGAGTGCGTGCATTCATCTGCGCATGCGATGAATGGAGTGTGTGAGGAAGCAGCTGCTTTGCTGATGGCAGTGCCACCCTCCCCAGTGCTGCTTGCCCTGCCTGGAACATGGACAAAACCCCCTGGTCATGCGGCAGCTGTTGGGCAACCACAAGCTGGAAAAACATAGGCAGAGGAGGGGGAGGTGGCAAGCCAGAAGAGCCCGGGGCTCTGCCGCCTGGCACAGCCCCTTCAGCGGCCATTCACTGAAAGGAGGGAAATAAGCCCCTCTCTGTTCAAAGCGCTGCTTGTCCGCAGGTTCAGCCCAGTGCCACTCAGGGCTGGTGCGGAGCACTTCTCAAGTGTCACATCCTGTGGGAGGGGCTGCCGGGCAGAGAACGGGGTAGGAAGAAACCTCATGGTGTAGGGATAGGTCAGCCCGGTGAGGGGGACTGTGGCCACAGTGAGCACCCGGAAGACCCTATCAGTGGGCAGCTGGCCCCTGGGTTAAACATCTCCCCGCGGCGGGGGCCGGGGATGGGGGGGCAGTGGACCTGAGGTGCCCATGCTGGAGGGAGGGAGCAGACTGAGGAGAGCTCGGTGGGATTGATCTACCAGCTCCCCCTGGGGGTTACTCACGTTCCCCTTCACTGCCCCTCCCCGATGTGGACCTGGTCATCGGTCTGTGTCCATGGACTGCCTGCCCTCCTGTCATTCCCTCTGCTCCCTCCCCAGCCGCATCACTCCCTCCTGCCAAACACCCCAGCTGGTCCTAGGCCCTGACGGCCCTCATTCACCAGTCCCTATGCCCTGTTCACTGAATGTGGTAGAGTCTACAGCAAAGACAAGCAAAAACACTCCATCTCCCTCTGGTCGCAGTGGAAGAAGGCCTGGATGGGGGTCATCATACTTGCTGGTGACCCCCACCCAGCTGTGCCTGAAGGTACAGGCCTGCAGAGAGGGGTGTCTTCCAGGAGACCACCACTCTGGAGAGGAAAGAGCCAGGGGTCGTGGCCAGCAGTGTGACCTGGGCTGTCACTTAAACTCTGTGCCTCTTTCTCATCGCCTCAAAACGAGGGCAGTAATTCCTTTCCCATAGACTTGTGTGAAGATTAAATAAGACAAGCACAAAGTTTCATACAGTAGGCATACAGTAGGCGCTCAGTAAATGTTACCCAATCTTACCGCATTGCAACCAAGTATCCTGGAGCAGGAACTGGGCTAACAGGACTGAACCCTAATAGCATCCGGGCAGAGATGGTACCTTCCTCCCCTGGTGTCCAGGTCCTGTCCCCACCCACCAAAGCTGAGGCGAGGCTGCTGGGGAGCCCCCAGGGAGCGGGTCTGCTGCAGCTGCTGTACAGGAGGCGATGGTGGTGCAGCCCAGCTCAGACGCACACGACAGCCATCAGCAGCTCACAGCACCTGCCCCAAGGTGGCGTGCTGAGCCTCTAGAAAACCCTCACCTCCCGGAACACTGAGGAAATGTAAGCATGCACCTGGTGGGGATGGGGCGTGGGGGTGAGAGCATGGGGACTGCTGGTCCTTGGAGTGGTGTGGGAAGAGACCATTGGAGGGGCTGACTCTCGAGATTACAGGATGAATTCCCAGCCTGGCCTCGGGGCCCCTCCCTGTCTCACAGCTCCTGTCCCCCATGAAGTCCAGGTGGATGCTGGCCTTCCCTCTGCACCTCCCCCCTGTCCCAGGCCTTCCCCATCCTGACTCCAGCACCCAAGTCTCCCAGGAACCCTCTCTGCTGGAAACCCACCCACCTCTAACACTCCTCACCTGGGGGCCTCCGTAGATGCATTTTTACAGTCGGCCTCCAAAGAAAGCCGTGTGTGCGCATGCGCACGCGCCAGAGCTTGGCGCCCTGCGTCCTTCCACTCTGTGTCCACCCTCTCCTGGCTCTCAGCCTTCTTCCCCAGCCACCCGGAGCCAAATAGGGCTCAACAGGCAAAAACTTGGCATCTGCCCCTGGAATGGTATTCTAATGCTGGGGCCATGGGGTGGGACCTGGGCTCCCCGTTAGAGTCTTTGTGTCTCTCTGGATGTCTGGCTCTCTCTAACTTTCGGCCATTCCCTGCTGCCTGGAGAATGGACCCAGGAAACGGGTGGGACACAACCTCACCTCCCACAAGCTCTGTGGCGAGGGTCCCCCATGGCTCCCCACCTGCCTCTGCTGAACCTGAGTGTGGCTGCTTGGCCTCTGTGTCCTCCACACCCCTGTCCTGGTCCCACCCTCAGAAAGCACAGGCTCAAGCCCCAGCTGCACCACCAATCCACAGTGTCTCCTTGGCCCTCCCAGGGTGGCCTCTGGGAATGCGGATCAGGTAGCAAAACATCCAGGGCAGGGGAAGCAGTGCGGTGCAGTGGTCGGGACCACCAGCCTCAATCCTAGCCTGGTGTGTGGTGACCTTGGACAAACCACTGCCTTCATGGGCCTCTGCTTCCATGATAATAAAAGTCTTCACTTCATGGGGCCCTTGTCAGGGTTAAAGGGGCCAGTGTTAGTGAAGCACTCAGAACTGTCTTGACGGGCAGAAAACCCTCCAAAGCTCTGCATGGCACTGTTGATACCATTGCAAGACCGTTTCGCTTTCTGTGAGCTGAGGGTCACTGCCTCCTTACCACCCTGGGTGCTGCCGAGGACGGGGACTGCAGACGATGCAGTGGGCTGAGATTCAGCTGAGACATGGAGAAGGTGACCTGTGTGGGTCCTGCAAGGGGGAGCCAGAGTCTCAGGGTCTGAAAGAGGAGGGCGTGAGAGCACATGCGGAAATGACAGCAGCCTTGGAAGCTGCACCATCCGACCTTCGTGAGTGTCGAGTGGAGCCCGGCAGCCAGGTAGCCACTCGACAACCTACCCGCTCGACCCCTCTGTGCTGGCCCAGCAGGAGAGCCTGGGGCCTAGGTGGCAGGATCTGGGAAGCTGAGGCTCACAGTCCAGCCAGCAAGGGAAGATGTGGAACATCTGGAGAGGGGGCCGCAGGGTGCTCTGGGCGGTGTGGAGAGGCCACGGTAGGTCTGGGGTGTGGATAGGCAGGCTGAGCTTAGGAGCATTTGGGTATGGGGGGAGAGCAGTCCAGGGCGATGTGGGGCTTGACAGGGACCAGCAAAAAAGGACATGAAGGGTCTGGCTGAGTGCCCAGGCTGGTGGGGCCCCTTCCATCAAGAGTGCTGGGGGCCTGAGGTCCGGGGTTCACCCTCCGGGCAAGCCCTGGGGTCTCCACTGACAGTGAGGGTGAGGATAAAAAAGAGGAGACAGCCCTGGCTGGTGTAGCTCAGTGGATTGAGCGCGGGCCTGCGAACCAAAGGATCGCGGTTTGATTCCCAGTCAGGGCACATGCCTGGGTTGCCAGGCTAGTTCCCGGCAGGGGACATACAAGAGGCAACCGCACATTGATGTTTCTCTCCCTCTCTCCTTCCCTTCCCCTCTGAAGATAAATAAATAAAATCTAAAAGAAAAAAAAATTTTTTAAAAAAAAGAGGAGACAGAGGAGAGGCCGGGCCAGATGCCTCCTTGCAAGAGCTCTGTCCCCTGCTGCCCTGTCCCCCTGAGGGCAGAGGCTCTGCATTGTCCTGCACCTCTTCCTAACCAGCTCTGGGTCAGGATGCCTGCCCAGGTGGAGACCCACAAGAGGCCAGGTCAGTAGGGAGCTCCTCCCTCTCACGGTGGAAGCACCGTTCCCCAGGGGGCCTAGGCCCAGTCTCCCTGTCTTGAGATGACCAGGCTCTGAGGCTGGCACCCTCCCTCCAACTCCACACCACAGGCAGAACACAGGAGTCTTAGGGCCATGAAATTCACTACTCTGTATGACACCACAACGATGGACACACAAAATTACACATTTATCCAAACCCATAGACTGCACAACCCCAAGCGTGAACCCTGACATGAACAATGGACTTTGGGTGACAATGATATGTGACTGTGGGTTCACTGGTTGTAACAAATGCCCCACTCTGGTAGGAGATGCTGCTAATGGGGGAGGCACTTTTGGGGGGGTGGAGCATGCAGGGGATACACAGGAAATCTCTATCTTCTGATTTTGCTGTGAACCTAAAACTGCTCTAAAACATTAAATTTAAAAAATACAGATAATAAACAAAATATTTTAACAGATTCTCCATAAAAGAAAACAGATGAATGGCCATGCAGAGCAGATGAGAAGATGCTCAACATCGTGAGTCATCAGGGAAACACCTCGATTAAACCACAACGAGACACCATGATGCACTCACGAGAATGACTAAATCAAGACGGCAACAGCGCCAAGTGCTGACGAGGATTTAGAACATCTGGAATTTTCAGCCTTGCTAGTGGGAATGCCAAGCAGTATAACTCTGGAAAAGTTTCTTCTCCAGCTAAACATACCTTCATTACTAAACTCAGCAAATCATTTACCCACAAGAAATGAAAACATATGTCTGCACAGTGACCCATCCAGGAATGCTCCCAGCAGTTTGATTCATGATGGCCCGAATGTCCACCAATAGGTAAATGGATAAACAAGTTATGGTATGTCCATACAGTATGAGATATACTACTCAGAAATACAAAGGAATATATAGTAAGACATGCAACAAGTTTTATGAATTTCAAAAACTGTACATGGAGCAAAGCCAGACACAAATGCACACACACATCATGGAATCATGTCAAAATCTGAAAAAGGCAAATCCGGCGGCAGTGACAGAACACAGGTCAGCGGTTGCTTGGGGCTGCAGGTGGGATGGGTTACTGATTGCAAAGGGAGATTTGGGGGTGATGTGAATGTTCTACCTCGACCGTGGTGATGTGGCAGTTTCATGGGTGGATAAAGCTGACAAAACTCGTTGAAGGTGTACTTAATATGGATACATTATTTTACATAAATTATGCCTCAATAAGGTTGATTTTTTAAAAACTCAATTCCTCAGAAATCCTTTTCTGACCATGCTCCTCTTAAATGACATCACCCCCCACCCCTCAGGTATGCACACCCTTCACAACCTGTACTTTTCTTCCACTGCATGTCCCTGAGTTTGTAGTTACGTTCTCATTGGTTTCCTGTTTGTTGACTACCTCTAGGTGGGGAGCACCAAGAGGCACCATGCCTGCACACAGTAGCTGCTCATTTAATAAGCATTTGTTAAATGAGCAAATACAGGAGCTAGTGCAGGGAGAGGAAGCAAAGGGAAGGGCAGCAGCTGGGTCCAGGCCCCAGCCACACCTGCGGGGCTACAGCTCAGTGGACTGGATGACATCTGGGCCTCTCCACCTGGGGCCCTGGCTCCGCCTGGGGAGGTTGAGCTTGCGCAATTCTTCAGAGATCTCCAGGAACGTCTTGCCTTTGGTCTCAGGGAGAAAGAAGCCAGTGTAGATGGCCCCACAGACACAGACACCGAGGAAAGGCACGTAGAGGAAGTGGGACAATCCCTCCTATAGGTTAAAAGGGACCCTGAGACCTGGTGGGGCCCCCTTCAGCCCCAAGAAGAAAGGCCCAATAACAGGTCTGGAAGAGGGACTTGGCTTCGTTTGCTTGGATAAGCCCCACCCCCTTCAGCCTCAGTCTGCTTGGATGGAGGCCTCCCCCTGGGGTTTTCCTGCTGACAGGGATGAAACCAAAGGCAGCCCCTCCCCTGCCACCCCCCACCCCACCTCCCCACCCTGAAGGGGCAGGCCTACCATGAGGAAGGGGAACCCCAGCCCCACGAGGAAGAGCATGGTCCACATGAGCGCCCCGCAGACCATGTAGGCAGCAGGCCGCGCCGTCTGGTCAAACAGCTCTGTGGCCAGGATCCCTGTCACTCCAGCTGGAAGGAGGGAGAGACAGGGGACTGCCATCCAGGGCTCGCTGCCCTGCCTTTCTCCCACCTTTCCCCCGACATGGGAGTGGGGCCCCTCGGTGTTCTTCCAGAAGCCTTGGTAGAGGTGGGGGTGGGACATGCAGGCAACATAGCATTCACACCCACCCATCTTTTACCCGATGTCCACGGTCCTTCAACTAGTCCCAAAGCCTGGACCTCCTTTAGCCCACTCACCGGGACCAATGCCAAAGCTGAGGATGAAGGCAAAGATGCAGGACATGGCCAGGTAGGGCATCCAGGGGAAGGAGTTCTGCCACAGAGGGGTGGAGTGAGGTGGAGATCAGTCAGCACCCAACCACCCACCCCTCACCCCACCCAGCTACCTGCAGGCACAGGGCCACTGTGAAGATGCTCCCCCAGAAGGTCATCAGGCAGTATCCCCCCATCAGCAGCATCCGCCGGCCCACCCTCTCAATGACCACACACTGCAAAGGAAAGGGGACCCCCATAACTGGTCCAGCCATGATCCCCTTGGTTTGGGGGTGGGCAGTGGGAAGGGCCTCATGAGGAAGCTGGTGGTGGGGCAGGGAGCAGTTTATTGCTTCAGGAGATTAAGAAATTAATTTCCCATGCCCTGGCTGGTGTGGCTCAGTGGATTGAGTGCTGAACCAGAAGGTTGCCGGTTCAATTCTGAGTCACGGCACATGCCTGGGTTGTGGGCCAGGTCCCCAGTTGGGGGCATATTAGAGGTAACCACACATTGATTTTTTTTTGTCCCTCTCTTTCTCCCTCCCTTCCCTTCTCTCTTAAAAATAAATAAATAAAATCTTTTTTTTTTTTTTAAAGATTTTTTTAAGTACTTTTTTTTCTTTTAGATTTTATTTATTTATCTTTAGAGGGGAAGGGAAGGAGAGAGGGAGAGAAACATCAATGTGTGGTTGCCTCTTGTATGTCCCCTGCCGGGAACTGGCCTGGCAACCCAGGCATGTGCCCTGACTGGGAATCGAACCGCGATCCTTCGGTTCGCAGGCCCGCGCTCAATCCACTGAGCTACACCAGCCAGGGAAATAAATAAAATCTTTAAAAAAATAAATTAGTTTCCCAGAGGTCACACAACTTCAGTTTCTTCATCTGAAAATAGGGGCTTGAGTGCCCAGCAAACAGAAGGAGCTCAATAAAATGCTAGCTACCTCGCCATATTTTAACAGAGTGACCTGGAGTGGGAAACAGCTTAAAGAAGAGGACCGAAGGCCCCAGGGCCCCCGCGCCCCAGGGCCCCCTCCCCCGCAGGGTGGGTGCAGGACCAGCCCAGAGCCAGACTCACACTGACGGACGCCATGAGCAGCTCGCAGCACCCGGTCCCGATGATGGCATACTGGATCTTCTCCTGGGGGACTCCCGCCTCCAGGAACACGGAAGAGGCATAGGCGTACACCTGGGAAGGTGGGTGCAGGGCCAGCTCTGTGGCACTGGTGTGGCTCCCAGGGGCCTGCAGCCCCCAGCCCCCAGCCCGGAGTTGTGGGGGTGGCAGGGGGGATGGAGCAAGGGCCGCACCGAGTCGTTCCCGCAGAGCTCCATGGCGCTGCCCAGGACAACGAGGCTCATCACCTGCCTCCGCAGGGTGCCATCCCGGAACAGCTCCCACGGGCGTCGTGGTTGCAGGCCCTGGCAGGCGGCACGCTCCTCCTCCAGCTCCGCCAGCTCCAACGCCAAGTCCGAGGTGCCCCGCAGCCGCTGCAGTGCTGGGCAGGAGAGGGGCTGCTGAGCTCTCCTTCTCCTGGCCTCTCTTTGGTCCCCTACAGAGAGCTCCCCACCCCAAACATCCCCTCTCTCTGGGCCCCCATAGTCACATGGGGTGATGACCTTCTTGGCCCTGTCATTTCACAGCATCACAGGCAGGGCCAGAAAGAGCATTAGAACCTTGGGATGCTTTGGATCCATCAGAGAGAACACAGCAATTGTGATAGCTTGTCATCATCGTCCCCAATCCTTCACCTTCTCCCTGTATCCATGCCCTTTGCTAGGGATTTTGCAGCAGCTTCCACTAAACAGGCAAGTTAACATCCTTGGCACTGGGCTCCACCATGTGACTTTCTCTGACCAATAGGATGAGTCTGTAGGGAAGGCATGTCCCCTGTTCCAGGGCATGCCCCCTGTTCCAGCCCATGCCTTAAGGGACCTTGCTCATTTCTATTTGCTCTTCTGCCACCATCATAAAAACTTGCCAGGCTAGCCCACTGGTGCCAGGAGGAGCAGAGATGGCCCCAGCTGGTACCATACTAGATCAGCCAACGCCCAGTTAACCTGCATGAGTGACCAAATAGCAGAGCCACCAACCAGACACAGCCGACATCCGCCAGCCCCAGAGAACACGCAGAGGCTTGAGCTAAGCAGTTGCTCCTTTTCTTAGCCCCTGAGATGCAGCGATTGTTAAGCAGAAACAGAGAACTGATGAATAAACCAGTATAAGAAGTGGGTGCTACCATAGCTAGGACCTGTGGGTTAGTTATGGACCACTAGGACCTGTGGGTTAGTTATGGACCACTAGGACCTGTGGTGTTAGTTCCAGGAGCAGACAGAGTGATGAGGAGGCCAGACAAGTGACAGCCTGTGAGTGTGGGGCTGTAGCGTGGTGGAAGAAAAACAGACCCAGTACACTTCTGGCCTGGGGCGGAGATCTCCACGTGTTGAAAACGAACTGCCTGCTTTTAGCTGAGTATTCTAAGCTTGCTTTACAAAAAAGACATGAGCACAAAAACATCTTCAGAAGGAACACAATTTAATTAAATTTAACTTCTTCCATACTTGCAAGATTAGTTTCCAAAAATAAAACAAAGCAAAACAAAACACCTCTTTCTTATCTCTAGTCTCTCCAGCTAGCAAAAAGTCCCAAATTAAGTCACAGCCTGACAGCCTTACAGAATCTCCTGGTTTAAAAAAGGGGTCGTTCCAAGGGCCTAAAGGTGTTGGTCGGCAGCAGCCTGATGTGCCCCAGATTCCAGTAACTAGGTCTTGGGAGAGACACATATCTGAAAAAAATTGCGAGTGTGGCCTTTTGGCACCTAAATCAAATACATAGAAAATTCACGTCGCTTTTGAGAAAACTGTATTGACAAAAGTCCTGCCAGCCTGAATGAAAAGAGGCAGAGACCATTTGAAATGTACGGACTTTTGTGCCCCAACTTTCTACGGGGACACTTCCAACGCCATCTTCAGAAGGTGTCTAGGAAGGCAGGCGTTAGGCGGGAAGGACATCTGGGAGGACGGAACCAAGAAGATGGGGAAGCCATGGCGGAGGAGTTCCTCCCAGGGACAGAGGAGCATGCCCTTCCCCCAGGGCAGGGGCATCTGGCAGCGTTTCCCAGTTTCCCGGCGGCACTCAAGCACTGCTGTGGGTCCCGGCTGCTTCCCACTTCCTTGCCTCCTGCTCCTTTGAAATGAAGGTTAGTTCTAGTTATGCTCTCCCACTTTCACCACTGAGTACGGGAAGACAAGACTTGTGTTCTGGCTCCTAGGTCTCTGGGTCAAGAGAAGACACAAATAGACTTGATATGATCTTAAGATCCTGGACTTCAGCCCTGGCTGGTGTGGCTCAGTGAATTGAGCGCCGGACTGTGAACCAAACACTCATGGGTTCGATTCCTAGTCAGGGCACATGCCTGGGTTGCAGGACAGATGGCTGCATGTGAGAGGCAACCACACTTTGATGTTTCTCATCCTCTCTCCCTCTCTTCCCTACTCTCTAAAAATAAATAAATAAATAAATAAATAAATGTATGTTAAGGGGGGAAAAGATTCTGTACTTCGAGCTTGGTGCCACTGGCTAAGGCTTCGGGGGGTCCCAGAGGGCAATCAGCATGATTTGCACAGGGGAGGAACATGAATAATCATTGTGGCCGTGATGGCAAGCTGAGAAAAATACATTAGTGGGCCCTCCCTAAATCGACACCTTTTGCGCATGGGAGAGGATCCGCCATTGGCTTTCCCAGCTCCTAACTTTGGGTCATAAAATATGACTGTCTCGGATTAATGGGATATTAAAAGGGCATGAGGGGACCAAAGGTTTGGAAAGTGCTTACTCAGCTGGATTTGCTTTCTTGCATGTCTGCCATCACTGTGGCAAGAACACACCTGAGCTCGTTGGCTGGTACCGGGAGTGGGAGGAAAGGCATGTACAGCGGAGCTGAACCGCTGCAGCCCGGACTGGCTGCTCCCTGGCCGACGCTGAACCAGGAGCCAGCCCAGCTAAGATCAGCAAGGCTGTATGGCCGGCGCAGCAAGTGACTGAGTAGAAGATGCTGTAAATGACTGTTGTTTTAAACCAAAGATTTGGGAATCGTTCCTTGGGCATCATTATTGTGGCCACAGCAAATGGATAAGACCATCAGCAGCGGTTTGTCATCGGGCCATGAAGTCCTACCTGGTACCTCATCTCGCATGTGTGTGTGGGCGGGGGGCTCTGTCTCTGCACCACCCTGGGGTTCCTGGGGGCAGGGGCTGGTCTGTTCTATCCTGCTGCCTTGGCACTTGGGACAGCCCCTCCATAAAGAGTTTTACAGGGATCAGTAGAGGCACAAAGAGAGGGACAACTTTTCCCTGAAAAATGAAACCTGAGAAAAGAGAACCCACATGCTCTGGGCAGACGTGCCCATTGGTCAGGAGGGGTCTGGGAACCTGAGGCCACGGACTCACCTGCCAGGCAGGCCTCAGTGTCTCCACGGTCAATGAGGAGGTAGCGTGGGCTCTCAGGGAGCAGGGGCAGGGAGGCCAGCTGGAGCAGCCCGGGCACCAGGCAGCTGGCCAGCAGCAGGGGCCAGGCCTGCGGGCCACCCAACAGCTCCCTGGAGAGGCAAAGGAGAGGTCAGGCCAGACGCCCCCTTGCCAGAGCCCTGTCCCCTGCGTGCTTGCCCTTTTGAAGGCGGAGGGTCTGCACTGCTCTGTGCTTCTTCCTAACCCGCTCTGGACGTGGGAACAAAGACCCCTCCCACCCAGGTAAGGACCCAAGGTAAAGCAGGGCTCTGCCCCACCCCCCTTATCCCTAACAACTCCTCTTTCCAGGCCCCAGGCGTTGCTGTTCCCTTTCCTTTCTGGGGTGACCAAAACATGTTCCCCTGGAAAAGCCCAAACCTTCACCCTCTTCTCTGTCAAGACCTGCTCTCTGCTTCCTGATCTGGAGAGGATGGAAGAGTACAATTCATACTGAAGTATGTGTGGCTGACTGATTCCCATTTTGTGTGCTGACCCGGTGGAAGTGGGCAGGTTTCAACACCTTAATACACAGAAGCAATGTTGTAATCTACTTAACAGATAGGGAGAAATTTAGGCAAAGAAGGGCTTTTATGGGCACCCCTCACACCACTCTGCACATGGCGGGGCACTTACCTGAGTCCGACCACCTGGCCCATGACGATCCCCAGGGCAGTGAAGATGGCTGAGGTCATGGCCACGGCTCCTCGGAGCTCCTTGGGCGCACTCTCCCCCAGGTACATGGGCTGGATGTTCATGCTCACACCTGCCATGTGCACAGCAGAGTCGCTGTCAGGCTGGAACCCCCAGCCCCATAACGCCCCACCTCCTTGGCACCTCATCTACTGGGTCTGGGTGCCGAATGCTGCTCCCTCACCCCGCACACTTGGAGGGGCCCTTCCTCCCCTGCCGTAGGACCAGCAGGGCTCCGGGTCCACCCTCAGGACTCCGATCGCTCCCACCTGTTCCCTCAGCATAACCCTACCGTGGTCACCGACACTTTCTAGACACTGTCACTGGGATGGCTGCAAAGGACTCTGAGTGGCTGGTGGGGGGAGAGGGGAAGGGGCATCGGATGCCCACCAGCGCTCACATCAACGCCTTCACTGACCACGGCTCCTGAAGGCTCTCCCCTCATCCCTGCCTCCCCAGAGAGACACGCAGCACCCAGGCAACCAGTGGGAAAACAGAACTGGACCCCCACTGCCCACCCCAGATGGCGACAGTTGGCAAAAGCTAGGAGGCCACAGTATTTGAGCATCGTGCCCCCAGGAATACTGCAGGGAGTGCTGATCCACTCCCTCCCTGACCGGGGATTAGGAAACTGGTCTCATCGAGGCCCTGCCTCTCTCTCAGCACTGGGTGCAGGGCGCTGGCAGGAAGGTGGGTACACTGATTGCTGAAAAGTCTCAGAGGTGCCCCTGCTCTTCCCACAAACATGGAGGGAGGGATTCCTTTTGTGCTAGGTCCTCGGGGCCCAGAGACAAAGTGTGACCTGGTACCTTTTCCCTGGAGCGTGGGCTCTCCTTAGGGACTCACTTCTCACACACAGACTGTGGCAAAACCGATGGTGTACAACTTCGGAAATTAGGACATAAGAAACACTGGGCCTTCCTCCTTGAGCCACAAGCACAGGCTTCTTTCCTTCTCTTTGCTGTGAGAGGGACCCACAGGCTGGGGAGCTGCTGCCTCCTGCCAACAGCCAGCGCCAGTCAAACCCTCAGCGGACTGCAGCCCAGTCTGACAGCTTGACCTCAACCTCCTAGAGGCCCCAAGCCAGACCCACCCACTGAGACACTCCCAGGTCCTGACCCACAGAACCCATCAGATTATTATACACATTGGTTGTTTTAAACCACTGACTTTTAAGTACTTTGTTTCACAGCACTAGAAAACTAATACAGATGTCGGCACTTGGCTGTTCAAACAGCAGGGCATCAAGAGGGGATTTGTTGATGGGAGCCCCTAAAAGCCCAAGCGGATGTGCTCAGAATTCTGCTCCCTCCCATGACAAGCCCCCAAAACTGAGGAGTCCCTAACAGACTCCTCTGCCTCTGTTTGGAAGATCAGAGAATTATCTGAGATGCCTTTATATCTTGGCTGCCAGGAAGCTCATGGCTTAGATTGATACTCAAATACAGGACCTCTATTAGTGCAGGTTTGGGGATGTTTGTTCTCATGTTCCTGTACATTTTCATTTCTATACCCACTTTAAATGTCTAGCTATGTGAGCCTTTTAAGATAAACCATATTCAATCCTTTTGTGAAAACAAGGTGGGAATAAGTGGACGAGTAGGAATGGAGAGGCAGGGTGAGGTGCCCTCCCCGCGTACCTGCGTTGACTCCCACGAGCAGCCGACCCAGCATGACCATCTCAAAGGAGCCCGCTCTGCGGCTGAAGGCAAATAGGATCGCTGCGACCACCACAAAGACGTTGTTCGCCAGGAGGGACTGCTTCCTTGGGGGAAGTGGAACACAGGCAAGAGAGGCCAAGGTCAGTCCAGAGCAACTCACCCTGGGGACCCCTCTTTGCCACTCCAACCAGCCCTGCCCAGCCCTGGGTGTGTGTGCAAACTGTGTTCAGGAGTCTAAACCACGTGGATGGAAATGACCAGTAGCCACTCACTGTGCGTGGGGTCCCATGTGGTATGCCTAGAGGGGGGCACTCCCACCCCCCTCTCCCAGCACGCCCCAATCACTCTCCCTTTTGCCTGTACCATGGCTTGAAGTGACAGGACTTCTATTTTATGGCTTTATCCCTCAGATTAAGCACCACTCTCTCCAAAATCCTTTGTGAAAAGAAGGAACTGGTATCTGAATCAGAACCTGCCAGATGGCTGGATGGTCCACGCTTAGCTGGATGGGACAGACGGGGAACAGGGAAGCGGGCTGGGCAGTGCTGCGTCTGAGTGAAGCACTGCTGTAGCTGTCCAGCTGCGAGCCCGAGGGCCCAGCCGACACACAGGGAAACCGGCAGCCAGGAGAATCTCAGAGGAGCGGACCTGGACGGCTCTGAGGAGCCGAGGAGCCTGGAAGTCACCCACCTACAGACTTCCTGTGTGAGATAGAGGATCTCCTATTGTTTTGGCCAACTGGAGCCCTGGTTTTTTACTGTTTACAGTGGAAGGCATCCTCACAGATACACTTGTTAAATACACAAACATGATACCCATGCAACTTGCATCCGACAAAGGAAGTTACATCAGGGAAAGAGGAAGGACAGGTGCCTGTGGAATGCATAGTTGCATTACGAATCCCATCACCCAGAAGCAGGTGATCTCATAGTGTAACAACCTGCTGGAGACCCCACACCATCAGGACCACTAAGGCCACTCAAGGATGAAGATTCGGGTCAGCCCAGTGGACAAAGAGCCTCAGCCAGGGGAAGTGCTAGCCAAGGACCAGAGTGGAGAACTGGAGGCCAGAGTCACTGATGCAGGGAACAGCTTGTGACGGGTTCCAAAACCAACAGGTAGAATGTCTACCTGTGTTTCTGGGCTTCCTGTGTCACATGCTCTAAAATAAACTCATCCAGCCCCAGGTGGGTGGCTGACATTGATTGGAATGTCATCCCATATACCAAAAGTTTACATGTTCAGTCCCCGGTCAGGATACTCACCTAAGCTGTGGGTTCGATCCCCGGTCAGGGCAAATATGGGATGCAACTGATCAATGTTTCTCTCTCACACTGATGTTTCTCTCTCAAGATCAATAAACATATCCTTGGGTGAGGATTTTTTTTTTAAGGTTAAAAAAAGTAAAAATAAAAAAATTCATCCACTACTTTTCTTTTCCTTGATTAGTTTTCCCTACTCTCTTCTCCTTTCGGTTTTCTGCGGGGTGTCCCGGTGGCAGTTAGATCACCATTAAGTGTGTGGGTCAACTGCAGGGCTGGCAGGTCGTCACCACGTGGAAGTCCCCCGCTCAACGGGAGCGTCCCCTCTGTATCCGCCCCGACGGCTGTGACGAGACGATGCCCTGAGCGTCTCACTCAGGGGGAGGTGAACACATACTTGGGCGCGTATGTCGGGATGGCCGGGTAACGTGAGGAGGGCACCCGCGGAGCTGACTACATGGGCGAAATGTGTCCAGGCGCGCTGGGTGGCTAGCGAAGGGCTGGCTTGTGACAGCCATTCGCTTTTTCTGCCTGCCATCACTTCTCTCCCCTCTTTCACAGGCGACTCAAGGTGGGCCGACAACAACCCGTCTTCCTGGATTCTGAATTCCGAATAAAGACACTGGGGACAGAACGTGCCTGCAGTTGGCACTCTGAAGCTACCCTCCCAGCGGGGAAGGTGCGCAGGTCTGGCTATGGCGGTCCTCGGCACCGCCACCGGGCCTGCCCCTCTCGAGGCCTGGTTTTCGAGCACTTTGCCTCACCCCGTGAGCTGCCCCCGGGTCCCGCCAGTTATCACAATCTTCCACCAATTCACCCAGAGTCCGTCTCTCTTGTTTGCCACATAGGCACTGCACCGGTTGGATTCAAAGGGGGAAATGAGGCCCAGGGAGAAAACACTTGTTTCCGATCAAATAGCATTTGCAGGCAGACGTGGCACTAGAAACTAGAGTCCCCCCTCGCACGCAGCCCGGGACTCCTTCCTCTACCAAGTCCGCTGGGAACTGTGAGTCTCAGGCAGAGCAGGGGGCCGGGGCCGGCCAGGCACCTTCCTTCTCCCACATTCCTCAGCCTGCAGGCTGGAGTGACCCTCACTAAAGGGAACTGGGGGTACACAGGGAGCACTTACCTTCCCAGCATGACAGCCAGGGGCCCTGCAAGCAGCGCTCCCAAGAGGCCCCCCAGGGGGTACAGAGACACGATGAGGGACCACACAAGCAGAACCAGGTGGCCAGGCAGCGGCTGGCCAGAACGCGCCTGCCACGTCTGATTGGTGAACTCCTGTATGTGCTGTGGACAGAGACACCGGTCAGCCTCCCAGGGCGGGGACCACAAACGAGAGGCCGACCCTGCAGAGAAGGCACCAGGTCTTCCAGCAATTCTACTCCCCTGCTGTGAGCAGAATGAACTCCAGACTCACTGTCACACACAGCATGTGTGTCCCTCTCTGTCCCTTAGAGCAGTGCTGGACAATCTCCACTTGCCCTTGGAGCCCACTGTCCCCCACCCACACTGCTCTGGGCCCTGGAAGCCATCCTCATGGCCCCCATCCGCTGGCTCCTGGCTGATCAGCTTTCTGCCAGAACTGGCCGGTGGTGAGCACCAGCAGGGCATCACAGGGAAGCGGGAGGGTGTCTGTTCCCCTCTGAGCCACATGGTGCTTCCTCTGCGCCCCTAACTCTGCATCGCTATCACTGCTCCCCCACCGGCCCGAGTGCCCCCAGCGCCCCACTCAGCCCTTTGTAAGCCGTCCTTCGTGGTACCCAAACCTACTTGACCAGTCCGGAATGTGCTGTGCGCTGCCTCAGGGCCCTGCCCGTGGCAAGCCCTGGAAGTGCACATCTGTTAGAGACACGTCGCTCTGTTCATCGTCACGACTGGGAATCAGGTGAATGACTTGCCCACCGCCTCAGCCACAGGTTAGGGCTGCTGCCAGGTAGTTCAGACACCCCAGGGCCCCATCCCCCAGAGCTGCCTCTCAGGACAGTGAACGAGGAAAGACCCAGACACCCTCCTGGCCTTGGTGAGAGACCAAATGTCAGTGTCCGGCTGGCTCAAGCCTCCCAGACGGATGTGGGGGAGGACGTCAGGAGGGCAGTGGGCTGGGTGTTGGGCCAGCTCCCTCCTGCTCAGGCTGTCAGCCTGGAACCCGCTAGGCCCCTTTGGAGGAATGACTTGTCCAGAGGAGCTGACCTTGGCTGGAACTCAAGAGTGACCATTCAGTGCGGTAGAGGAGCCCTGAGGCCAGGAGAGTCAGTCCCATTTGGGGGGACTAGTGATGGCCCACAGGAGACAAGACGTAAGAGTGCCCAGCCAGGTTTGCGCTTAAACGGGCACCCCCGCCCTTGTTGAATGAACACAGAAACAAGTGCAGCTAGCTCAGACCCCCACTTGCAAAGCCATTGTTTCATTGTTTCCTTAAGGGGCTGGGCTGCTACAATTGTTTCTGCCCAGAATGTGCTCCCACCTGGGCTTCTGCTAACCCCCCGCCCCCCAACATGCGTTCTCTCCTGTTTTCAATTACAGCCCCTATAAATGTGGTCACCTGAGCCAGATGTAGCCAATGGAAGTGCTCTGCCCTCTGAACCACACGATTGGGCTAGGGGTGGGCATGTGACCCAAGCCACCTGATCACCCTTCCCAGGCCTTTCTGCAGGAGCTACCTGGGAAGACTTCTGTTTGGGGCTTCCCAACTAACAGAAAGTGAATCTGGTGACGGCTGCTCTCCTGTCACTGAGTGGACCATGAGGCCAGGCCCCCAGTTCCATCCTGGGGCCTGGTTCCTGCAGCTCTTCCCCCCACGTGGAGCCCCGCATTCTTCCCAGCTCTGTGATAGCACACTTGCCCTTCTTACTTAAGCAAGTAAGAGGAGGCTTCTAGCACCAGGGCTCAATGACTCATCCTTTGCACAGGCCCACACTGAACATCCACAGGGGTCAGGCCGGCATCAGCTACTGGGGACTCACAGGAGGAAGAGATGGGTCCAAAACAACCAACACATGACCCGCAACAACGGCTGGGGAGAGAGGGGTGACTTCCAGCTTGGGGGGTGTTGAAGGAAGGCTTTAGGAGGGTGATGGCATTTGGAGGGCGGTTCTTGAGGGGCTTCCCAGAGAAAGGAGGGTTCGAGGAAGGGCTGTGTGCCTCTGGGGAGCTGCATAACCCACTTGGGTAGTGCCGTTGGGGGATTAAGGTGGGAGACAGACGCACAGGCTCCGATCCCAGACTCACACAGGTGGATGAGTCTGCACTCATGCCTGCAGGCACTAGGAAGACACAGAATGTTTCTGGGCTTGATCAAACTTGAGAGGACCTAGAAGGGGAGGCGATGAAGGTCAGGAGGCTGATAAAAAGGCTGGACCAGCAATCCAGGCAGGAGAGAGGGGATGTGAACAGGGGTCATGGCAGAGACATGGGGAGAAACAGCTTCATGCTAGAGGTAGTTAAGAAGGACTTGGTGTCTAAGAGAGGGAGGGCAGAGTAAAGGCCGACCCCAAGTCACTGGGCGGACAGGAGAGACTGACATCAGGGACTTAGGAAGAGTGTGGGTTCGGAGGAGGATGCAGAGCTGGATTGGAACCTGCAGGACCTATGAGACATCCCAGTGGAGGTGGAGGCGTGGGGGGAAGCCCCTCCAAGTGGATGCTAGCCTGAGCCCCCACAGGGGCCAGCTGTCAGCCCGCACCCAGCACTCACTCAGCTGGTGATAGTGGGCGCAGGAGGTACATACCAAGGTGGGGGCATTGATGATGGAGAGGTTATAGCCAAATTGAAAAGTCCCACCAATGCCAGCTGCACAGACGGTCATGAGCAGGACCCTGCCCTGACTCTAAGGAGGGAAGAGAGAACACAGAGTGATTAACAACAGCCTCCGCCTCCCTCCCGGGACCAGAACCTACCAATTACAGCATTGCAATCAGTTTGAACAAGGCAGTGAGGGGAAACCGAGGCACAGAGGAGTTACCTAGGTCACATGGCTGGCGGATAGCAGAGCCCAGCCTTCTGCTCTGAGTCCAGGACTTCACTACTTTCCCACCTCCCACCTGTGCTGAGGACAGATACAGCCAGGAGAAAGACAGACATGAATTTACCATTTGGTGAGATACAGTGTGGGGCTGGGTGGGAGGCAGGCAGAGGAAGAGGCTCCAGAGGGCAGTACTGGGCCACGGGTCTGCAGACAGGCCTGTGACAGGCACCCTGGCTGCCCACAATCCCTACAAGGCCGACATAACTTGCTCCCAAGCTGCAGGAGGCAGCCAGGGGAGGACCCAGGGGTTTCGTCTCACTGCGGCCACATCAAAGCTCAGTGAGGGCCAAGTGGAGGTGCGAGTTCCACTAAGATGGCAGATCTGCAGGAAGCAGCAACAGACACAATGCCTGATGACAAGTGAGCCCGTGTGGCAGGAGACGCAGGTCTCCAAGACAACAGGAAATTGTTTAATTCACTGAGATGGTTCATGGAATTGCCTAGAGCCATGACTGCTCATGAAAAGCATTCAGACATTAACTATGATGGTGATTATTAATTCACTTAACAAATATTTCTTGCCTCTCTGCTATGGACCATAAACCTACTGTTCTGGTGATGAGGGAACTCAAGAGTTGGGAGATTTAGTTTTAGGTACTAGTTAATAAGCCTAGTAGTTAATGCCTGTGAAAAGCTATCACTTCAGGAACTGCAGGTACGGCCCACCCTGACTCCAGCAAGCCACAGCGATGGACCTTCGTGCTCCACAGGAGACCATAAGCGACCAAGGTGGTCTCTGAGCCACTTGTGTTCCAGGGAGAGACAGTCCATAGCCCAGGACACAGATAAAGAAAATTGCCCAGGACACAGGACACAGGTAAAGAAAATGACTGGTCAGCAGATGAGAGGGTGTTAGGGGAAATTGCTGGACTGCAGCTTTTACCTGATTAACCTCTTTCCTGAATCCCAAATCCCTTACCTACACTTTTCCCCTTGAATTCCAGACCCTTTACCTATACTTCTGCCCTGTTATAGGAAAGGCTGGCTTGAAAGGAAATGTAAGACGATCTGTTAGGTTACATAACCCACCATCTTCTCAGATCGCTGGCCCTTCGAATAAAGTGCCCATGAAGAGTCAATCCCTGTCTCTGCTCATTGGTTCTGGTGGTGACAGGCAGCGCAAACACCAGCTTTTCCCATTTCACTAGGTGCTGGGGATATGCCAGCAAACAGAAGAGACAAAATCTGTGACCTCATGGAAATCACAGGTGACAACAAAACCGACCAGCACTTACACAGTGCTAGTAAGTCAGCCGGTGTGACTGACACAGAAAAAGGAAAGGGTGCGAGGGAGTGTTTGGAGAGGGTGGCCAGGAATGCGTCCTGAGAAGGTGACATCCGCACAGACTTAAAGGAGATCAGGGAAAGGGCCACCCAGATAGCTCCTGTAAATCAGTGCAGGTTGGGGGGAAACTCAGAGACGTGGCCTGCGGTGCGAACTGCCCCCATTCTCTCAGTGAAGCAGGAGGTCAGGAAGGTTTAACTGGAGCATGGAGAAGGAGAGGAAGGTTGGGGAGAGAGGTGAGGCTGAGAAACAGTCGAAGAAGGGGCCCAGGCAGCCCGGATCGCGGCGTGTCTGGCCTGCACGAGGACACAAGGACTGCGCAGGCATCACCAGGGATGCTGGCAGGCCCTGCAGATGTGGGACCCCACGCAACCTCGCACCAGCCCTCAGGCCACCCCTGCAAAACCAATACCTGCCTACGCTCTTCTGAGCCCACACACTGTACAAACAAGCACGAGACATTTTTTGTATATCTGACGTCTCCGTTAAGCCTTCCGTAGTGGCTGCACCTATGCAGTTCACGCCGGGCCACAAGTCCTCATCTGAAACGCCAGGGCCGGGCGGGTTTTGGAATTCTGACCTTTATAGATCACAGGAGGGCGTGGAGCACATACATACTTCTCCAGCATTGGGGATAACAGTGGCCGGCATGTTTGTAGAGGAATCATTCCAACAGGACACCAGTAGCGCACCTGGGCGGAGAGGTGGAGGCGCAAGCGCAGTGGGCCTTTGAGAGAGGCACAAATCAGTTTAGAGGCCGGAGCTGTCGCGCAAGCGCAGTGTGTGTTGCAATGGTCGGTGAGCTTAATTTATCCCTTGCCAGAGCTCGTGGCGGAGGCGCACGCGCAGGGGCACAAAGTAAAAATGGCACAAAGGGAAGGGGTCGACCCAGGAGCAGGTCATTAGCATCCGAGGCTGAAAGGGTGGCTTCTCTTCGTTTTCCAACCCCTCCTTTCCGCAGCTCTGTGGTTGAGAAGCCACTACTCAGCTGAGCCTGGGACCCACCTCTGCACCGAAAGGGAGCTCTGGTACAAGATACCCCGGCCGATCCCCGCTGCATGCGCCTCCGCAGGTCGCAGCCGATGGCTGTGACCACCGTGCTCCAGACTCACCCGAAATTCTGGCCCTTCGTTCCCTCCGCCGCTGCCGTCTCGGGAGTGAATCTCTGCGGCACCCTGCCTCGCTCCTTCTCGAACCTCCGCCACCGTCCCCTCCATCCCCTCTGCCCAGCTTCCATTTACCCGGATCTGGGGTCCCAGTTCGCCACCAGAACCCGGGAGTCCCATGGCCCCGGGAGGCCCCTGACCCGGGCATATTCTGCGGGCAGAGCCCTTGATTCTAAACAGACATCTCCATCCTCCCCCAGTTCAGGGGGCCTACCCTTTCCTTAGAGGAGGGGCAGAATTAGGAGGGACCGACAGGCAGACCCACTAGTCTCTGGAGCACTCTCATCTGTCCCTTCTGACTGAGCAGGTGACTTGAAGGCGGAGAATCAGTCTCGGGTTGCAGCCAGGGGATTCATTACATGAGCAGCCAGCCGGCCAAGCCTACAACCCGGACGCATACAGAGGTACGGAGCCAGGGACCACTGGGCTGGATTAATCTTTTATTTCTCGGGGATTCTCAGGCCCTGCATGGAATCCATGAGTAGGACAACGCCAAACCGAAATCACACCTTGCCAAAGACGCTATCTGTGGGTCACAGAAACTTAGACCCGAGCCTGACAGAGCAAAGACCCATAGACACACCAGACATATTTACCAGAACAGATACTGCAGCATCTCTGTTGCTCATGCTTCATTTTTCTTTGATTTTTGCTGCCCTGAATTTTTAATCATTTCTAAAAATACCATTTTTAAGGGAAAATGCAATACATAAAACATTAGCAGTGCTAAGTGCATGCTTTTTCTTCTGCATCTACTGAGATGATCGATCATAAGGGCTTTCTTTTTTAATTCTGTTTTAAACTTCATTGATATTAGAAAGAAGGAGACAGAAAGGGAGAGAGAAACTGGAGAGACAGGGGGCACAGATTTGCTGTTCCACTCGTTTATGTGTTTGTTGGTTGATTCTTGTGTGTGCCTTAACTGGGGACCCAAGCCCACGACCTTGGCCTATCCGGAAGAGGCTCTAATGAACCGACTTGCCCAGCCAGGGCCCGGGATTTCTCCTCGACTCTGTTTATGAGCTCACTTACCTCGGTAGCATTCCTACTGGTAAACTCTCCTTCAATTCTCCAGGTAAACACAGTTGGCTCATAATGTAATTGCAACTACTAACACATTGCTGGTTTCAGTTGCTGATCATTTGTTTAGGTAATTTTTTTTTCAAAACAACTTTCTTCCCCCTCAAAAAAATTTGAGTTAAAAGCAATGGCCTAATAATAACCAGCGGTGGGACAATTGATTATCTCGGTGGGAAAATGAAAACGGGTCTCTGCCTCAACCCATTCATAAAAACCAGTCCAGGTGCGCACAAACCTACTGCAAAAAGAAAACTAGACATTTTTGAAGAAAATAAAGAATACTTTTATAACTTCGGGATAAGTAAGGATAAATGACATAGGTTTCTTATGAAGACTTAACATCATTAAAATTAATTAAAACTATGTGTTAACACAATGAAATAATAGCACTTCACACCCGTCAGAGTGGCCATCATAAACAAATCAACAAACACGAGTGCGGGCGAGGTTGTGGAGAGAAGGGAACCCCTGTGCACCGGTGGTGGGAGTGCAACCTGGTGCCGCCACTGTGGAAAGCAGTGTGGTATTTCCTCAAAACACTAAAAATGGAACTGCCTTTTGACCAGGCAATTCCACTGCTGGGAATATACCCTGAAAATCCTGAAACACCAATTCAAAAGATCCCATGCACCCCCATATTCATAGCAGCACAATTTACAATAGCCAAGTGCTAGAAACAGCCTAAGTGCCCATCAGTAAATGAGTGGATAAAAAAACTGTGGTACATTTACACAATGGAACACTTTGCAGCAGAAAGAAGGAGCTCCTCCTACCTTTCGTGACAGCATGGATGGAACTGGAGAGCATTATGCTAAGTGAAATAAGCCAAGCAGTGAAAGACAAATACCATGTGATCTCACCTATAAGTGGAACCCAATCAACAAAACAAACAAGTGAGCAAAATAGAACCAGAGATGCGGAGATAAAGAAGAAACTGATGGTGACCTGAGGGGAGGGGGACAACAGGGGAAAGGCAAAGGGTCTTCAAAGACCATGTATAAAGGACCTAGGGACAAAGACAAGGGGAGGAGGGGCTAGGATTGAGTGTGGGAGGTGGGGATGGGTAGAGCAAAGGAGAGTAATGGGGGGATAATGGGGACAACTGTAATTGAACAACAATAAAAAAACAAAACCATGTATTAAAAGGCACCATAAAAAGGTGAAACTAAAAGCTACTAACTAGGAGAATGTGTCCACAAGCATTCGACCAATAAAGTGTTTATATTCAGAATATACAAGGAATTCCCACACATCAGTAAAGAAAATGGGCATAGGCTGTGAACAGGAAATTTACAGAAGAGGAAACCGAAGTGGCAACCAAACAAAAAGAATAAAACGATACCTGTTGTTAGCAACCAGGAAATGCAAATGGAACCCACAACGTACATTGTTTCACACTCAACAGGCTGGCCGTTTAATTCTGGCAATACCAAAGAGGTAAGAATCAGTTGGAATGGCTCGTATGGTTGATGAAAATATAAATTGGTGCAGAAACTTGGAGAGCAATTTGGGTGTATCTAGTACATTGACGTTGGAAATACCTGGTAACCCAGCAATTCCCACAGTTCCACTCCTGGGTTTGATTTAGAGAAACTCTTAACCCCACGCTCACGAACTTCTGCTCACAAATGTAGCGCTGTTTCTATCGGAAAGCTGTCAGTCGTCAGGAAAATGGAGAAACAGATTGTGGTATACGCTCGGAAGCCACTCATTGGTGAAAAGCAATGAACTGGAGGAGCCCTATCAACACAGGTAAATCACAATGCTGTGTGAATAAAGATGTAGAAAATGCCACAGACTCTAAAGCCTTTACGTGAAGTTTGGAAATACACCAAACCATGCCTTATGTCTTATTTTAGGTAGGAATATGCACGGATGTAGTAAGCGCAGGGAATGATAAATGCCAAACTCAGAACTGCGTTTAACATTCTGAGTCCAGGGCCTGCCAGGCTGTATGTATGCTACCTGGGATCACTGCTATGAACACGCCTGGTTGCCCACCCCTCCCCTTCGGTTGTCCCTGAAACGCCATCTGGACACCTCACTGGGTCAGCCCCCTCCCCTTGCATGGGTTCCCCATTAATTATTACCCTTAAGCCAGGAAGCTTGAGACTTCTCTTTGGCAAATATTAACCTTGAGTATATGAAAGCCATGGTTGTATTTGTGGGTCCAGTTTTGATGCTGATCCTCTCAACCCACATGCGGGTGGCTTCAGCCTCCTTTACCGCGCAGTCTCAGACTCTACAAGGTCAAGCATGTGCCCACGGCAACCTGCCCACAACAATCCCGCTGGAAGTTGGAGTTGGTCTTTCTCAGAGCTCCAGCGCGCGTACCCCGCGGGATGAAGACAAGCCTGCCTAGCCCCAACAGCGCCCCCAAACCACACACGAGTTTGGGCATGATGAAAGAAGCCCACACCCCTCCCCTCTTCCAGCCCTGGGCTTCCTGCGTTTGATTCTTACCTAGTCTCGGTTTCCCGGGTGAGAAGGTGAAGGTGGGGATCGGGAGGAGCGGTGACCTGTCACCAGCCGTTTACGGGCTGCGATGGCCTGTGGGCAGTCCTGGGTGATGACACTCCTCCCTCACCTTGAGAGTCCACGCCCTCACGCTCTTTCCTACACACTAGGGCCTCTCTGCAGACGGGGAAACTGAGGCCAACAGCGGCGGGGATCTTCGCCTGGCACTCAGCGGGAAGCAGGGAGGAGCGCGGTTCACACTAAAAAATAATACACCCTAGCTTAGCGGCTGGTGCTGACTCCCACCGAATCTGTCCCCACCCTCGGCCTGCTGGCTCTTCTGCTCCCTACACCTGCAGAAGTGGTGGGACCGCCTCCCCACCTGGATGGTCCCAGAAAATGCCTCTGCTGTTACCCAGGCCCCGGAGACCTGGGCTGGAGAGAGGGGTGTCCCAGGACCGCGGACCCCAAACCTTCAGGGTACCCCCTCGACCCCGCCCCTCCGGTCTTCCACAATTTGCCCGACGCTACAACACTGACTCCGGCCGCGTGGGGGAGACAAAGCCCGGGCTCTGAAGACTTCTGTACCACGGAGCGCCGCCGCCTCCGCGGGGTTCGGCGGTGGCAGGAGAACAAAGAGGCCTGAGCCCGCGCTGCCCCAGGTGCAGTGGCTGCATTGCAGGACTGCCCCCACCCAACTCCTGCCTGACCCGTGACCCCAGGACTCAGGTGCCCCCTGCTGTACCCACCCTAGGGTGATTTCACTTCCTCTGGCCAGCGCAGCTGGCTAATTAGGCACCAGGTGGGCTGGGAGGCCTGGCATCCAGACCCACCAGGCCTCTACCATGCTGTGTGCCTACCCCCATGCTCCATGAGGGTGGGACAGGGGTCTGGGTAGGTGCCTTCCACCTACATCCAGGGCTCCGGCTGGGCCCTGGCTTCTCCTCCAGGCTCAGCCCAGCAGCTGGCCGGTCCATCACGAGGGTGAGTGGTAGGTAGGCCTCTACCACAGATTGGGGTACCTAGCACCTAACCACCAATAGGCTGAGCTGCTCTGGGCCCACTTTTCTGCTTCTCTGAGACTCAGTTTCCTCATGTTAGCTGTGGTTTGTAGAAAGTGCTGCAGCCTCCTCCTGCTCCATGTGCGAGGCGACTCAAAGGCCCCTTCCTTGCAGCCTTGTTCCCTCTCGAGTAGACTGGCATCTCTGCCCCACACCAGGACCCTCCCGAGGTGGCATCTTGGTGGAGGTCAGGAGGTCTGCTGACCTTGGACACCAGGCTGCCCGAGTGGGCAATGAGCCCCCACCAAGCCCAGCAGGCTGGCCATAGGCCTGGCTGCAGCCAACACCGAAGAAGCTCCGGCAGTTCTACCAGCTACATCCTCTCTCTGAGCCCCCGTTCGCTCACCTGCAAAATGAAGACGTAGGCACTGGGCCCTCAGCCCCCTGTGTGGGTCTGTTGGTCCAGCCCTGGGCATACCGAGGGTAGGCACAGGCCCTCTACCCTAACCCCGGGCAGACCCTACCCGTGGGTGGGTGAACAGGGAGGGCTGCGGCCTCATTGGACATGCTCAGCCCAAGCAGGGGTGCAGAGGGCAAGGCCCTGGGGCAGCTCCTGCAAGCTCCACCCAAAATCCTGCTTTGCTCTCCCCCCACCTCAGAGCTGGCATTTACTCCACTTCTGGGTCACATTTCCAACTTAATGATTCAAAAGAAAGAAAGAAAGAAACCCAACCTACAACCAGCTGAGGCAGCCCTCCTGACCACTCTTTGATATTTGAGGACTGAACAATGGGGCTGATTGCGGATAGGAGACTTAAGTCATCTTAATTAGAAGGAAAGAATGTCCTCGTGGTTGGCTGTTCTAAAAATACAGCTGCACCCACATCTGGAGGGGAAGGGTTCGGGGGAGGTGGCGGTTAGGAGGAGTCTGAAGGGCTGATGCCGGCATTCCGTGGTGGGGGAGGCACCTCCCAGCAGGGCCCATGGAAGGAGAGAGGGGAGGCCTCCAAAGCAGCCCGTCCCCTGTGACTGGGTCACCTGGCGCAGCTTTGGGATGGAGCTGAACAGGCAGCCCACCCCTTTTTGGGTCCACCATCACCCCTTCCTCAGGCTTTCCCCACACCCCAGCCTCAGTTTCCTCAGCTATACAGAGGGGACACCCAGGGCCCAGGTTGACGCACAGCAGGCACCCAGACACAGGCTTCAGGCCAGGGAGGGAATTTTTCTGGGTTTTATGATTTGGGGTAGTATTTGTCAGTTTTTATGAACTTGCCATTTGTTCTAATTCTAAGCAAATACTCACTTCTGCACCTAAGCTTGCATTTGTAATTTTGCATTTGTTTTCTTAAAGAGGCCCTCAAAATCTCATGAAAGTGAAGGGCATGAGGGCTGGGGGAATGTCTTGAGCAAAATGTGTAGGCAGGAATTCCGCAGGTATCACTGGCAGAGGACACAGGCACCTGGGTCATTGTCCCAGCACACTTGTATGAGCTTCCTGCCGCAGCGGCTCGGCAAGCACCTGGCATGGGGGGGGGGGGTACCCGCCCTGGATGCGGGTGAGCAGGGCCTGGGCTGCTTAGCGGGGATGTAGGTGATGAGCACCGGGTGGGAGGTGAGTAAAGCCTGGGCCTTTCTGAGCTTCTCCATCCACCTGCCGGGAGCTGAGTCGCTAGTCCTGGGCAGGCGCTCCCAGAGCAGTGGCCCCTGTCATTCCAGGTCCCTGCCAGGCCACAGACTAGAGCTGCCTGCTGATCTGACCAGCAGGTGATGAGTAGGAAGACTATAGGACAAGGTGGCCTCCAGTCCCACACAGCACCCCAGGGCCACACTGCCCAGACCCCAGCGTGCAGCCTCCCAGGTGAGCAGCGCAGCCTCGCAGCCTTCTCACGTGTCTCGAGGTTCTGCCTTTGTGAACTCTCACTCTGGCCCTGCCATTCGGCGGAGGCTGCTTCGCAGCTAATCTGCTTCTCCCAAAACACAGCCTGAAGTGCAGAGCCCCAAAATAGCTGAGGTCGGGGAGGGGGAGGCCCACTAGACACTGGGACTCTGGGGACAGGCTGAGGTGGCTTTGACATTCTGGCAGTGGCCACGGCAGGAAGTGGGAACTCAAGGCAGTTGCCGAGGGTTGTGAGAGATAGGCACAGGCTCGGGCTGGCAGCTGGGGCCTGGCAGCTGGGGCTGGGTGGCAACCATCTCGCCCAGTCACCGAGGGTTGCAGACAGTGAAACTGAGGCGCACACGGAGAGCCACACTCAGCAGGGGAGCAGCAAGGGGACAGAGTCATGCGGAGACACTACAGGAGCCCAGAGGTGGCAGAGAAATTTGGCTACATGGTGCTGGCTGGTTGGTGATGCCCTCCGTGGGCTCGGGCAGATGATGAATCCCCTCTGTGTCCCCAAGATAGAGTGGAGACAATTTGCCATCTCCCCACCAGCCCCTTCCACCAACCCTCATGGGGGCAAAGCCAGGATTGGCACACTATGTCTTGGTACCTCTTTAGCTGTGTGTCCTCAAGTGTGTTACTTAACCTCTCTGAGCCTATTTCCTCATTTGTAATAATAACCTACTTTGAAACGGGCCGATGAGGCTTACGTAAGATTAGCAAAACCTGTGGTGCAGAGTCAGGTGAGAGGTCACTGAGCGGCTGTTATCACTGGAGGGGCTGGCTCTGAGCGTCCCCACACCAGAGTGGCCCTTCCTCATGCATGAGACAAGAGTTCATTCCTGCCTCCCCACCTTTACTCAAGCCATTCTCCCTGCCTAGCGTGCCCTCTCTTCTTTGCATTCTACCACCGTCTTCTTCCGGAGCCCTCCTGCCTGGCAGGCCCCCAGAGGGCCTGTGGTTCTTTGTCCTTCCTGGCCCCCGCCCCCCATCCCTGCCTCAGTGTGAGAGTCTCAGTCTCCCTGGTTAGAGGAACAGCTCCTGCAGGATGGGGCAGCCCTGTTGCCTCCATCCCGTGCCCTTCAGGCTTCTGGGGATGTTCCTGACTACAGTCCGCTGAGAGCCTGGGATTGGGGGTCAGGAGGAGGCAGATGAGGGCACAGGCTTGGGAGAAAGTCCTTTCCTAGTGCATTCTCACTCACAGACATTGGTCATTCACAGCAGGGACTGGCCTTGGTTGGGGAGGCCGGTCATGATGTCACAGGAAGAAACCCCTGCCCAGAAATCTTGAATGTCCCCACCGTAGGCCAGAGTACAGCCTTCAAGCTAGAGGAAAGTCTACAGATGGACTCTTCCAACTGGACCATTTCACAGACAGAGACACTGAAGCCCGGGAGGAGGGGAGTGGCCGGGGCCCCCACCAGCCTAAGGCGGCAGCTCCACCCCTGGAGCCCAGGTCTGAAGCCTGCCTGCGGCCAGCACTGCAGCAGACACCAGGGACAGAGAGAGACTGGGGGCGCAGAGCTTCTGCAGGCATGACAAGGGCCACAGGGGGCAAGGAGCTGGGAGGGCTGGGCTGGGTGGCCAGGGAGGCGATCATGGCCCCAGAGGACCCCAAACTCGGCCAGTCCAAACCATGGGCGGTCTCCCTCCCAAACCTGGCCGTCCCCCATGTCTCAGCCCTCTGCCAAGAACTAAGGTCTGTGGCTTCCACCTCCTTGACTCATTCACTCCCTCTCTGTCTCGAACCTGCCACTGCAGGCCACTACTTATATTCTTGTCCCCTTCTTCTTCCAAAGAGCTGCCATCTGATACCTCACCACCATGCTGAACACTCTCCTTTGGCTCCCCGCTGCCGTTGGGATGGAGAGAGACCATAGCCTACACGGCCCTGTTCAGCCTGGCATCGCACACAGCCCCTCCTCCTTGCCCCTGCCTGCCCTGTCCCTCCATGGCACCTCAGGACCTTTGCACAGGCTATTCTCCTGTTGGGTCTGGCTAATGCCTACTCAGCCTCTGCTTCCTCCCTGCTCATCCTGCCCAGAGACCCACTATTTCCTGCCAAGTCCAGATTCTGCTACCAGGCTCAGCAGGCCAGGCCCAGGCCCCTCACTCTGCTGCCCAGGCCTGACGCAGCCCACCTGGACGATTTGTTATTCTTGATCTCCGGCCACGAGCAGCTGCTGCCGAGTAGGTTCCGGATTCGGTGCTAAAAATACCCCATGGCCCAGACAGGAAGGGCCAACGGGGACACAGCTGCTCCTGGGAGGGGCTGGCTGTAGCTGCAGTGGAGGCTCACCCACCGTGGTTCTGGGAGTCCACGTGTTGGAAGGAAGTGAACACAGAGCTCACAGCCCCTGAGGAAAGGCCCTGGGCAGAGGATGCTCGGGGCCAGCGGGGGTGCCCTGTGTCGTCAAGAGGGACATGCAGCTGCCTCCAGCATGCACACAAAACCGCCTTGCTCCTGATTCTTCCAGTTTGTTAGCACAGGCCTGTGGTGCCTTTGGAATAAAATACATTTAAAAATTAAGTAGCCCTGGCCAGGTAGCTCAGTTGATTAAAGCATCTTCCCGATACACCGAGGTTGTGAGTCCGATCTCCAGTCAGACACATACAGGAATCAACCAATGACTGCACAGATAATAAGTGAGTAACAGATCTAGGCTTCTCTCTCGCCCTCCCCACTCCCTCCCATTTCCTCTCTTTGTCCTTCTCTTTCTAAAATAAAAATGAATGAATGAATGAATGAAGCATGTGTGGCCCTAACAGAAGATTTGTGAGCTCTGGTCCCTTCGGGAAGGGCTCCCTTGCTCTCTTCTCTTAACAGAGCCTCTAGGCTGGTGGGAGGAAAATGACTGAATGAAAGCCAGAGAGCTGGGCAGTCTCAGAAGCGAGAGGCTGAGGCCTGAATAAGAGGTGGTGGTGGAGGAGAGGTGCATTGCAGGGGAGGGAAAGGACTGGAGAGTTCCATGGGAATATCAGCTTTGAGGTGGGGCTGGGGGTGGGGCAGGGGTGGCCCCAAGTTTCTAGATAGTCACCGGCTGGTGGTTCCTGGCGGGTGAGGGCCTCTCCTGGCGGGTGAGGGCCAGTGAGGAGGCAGGCAGGCTTGGTGGGCACTCAGGGGGTGCTGTCCCACCTGCAGGCATTGAAAGAACCTGGACAGGGGATTTAAGTGTCCTCTGGGTGTCTCCAGACCTGGGGCTCCCGGGGCTCCTTGCCCTGCAGCACGCAGGTTCACAGGCCAGACAGGCAACTGGGAGCAGGGCCCATCATCACTCTGGCAAAGAAACACAGGCCCTCCTCTGGCCACAGCCCTTAGCACAGGAGAGAGAAGGTGGGCCCAGCTGGCAGGGCTTCAGACAGATCACTAGAAAGATGTTAGCATCCAGCACACCACCTGCCTTCATCTCTGGGCTCCTGGGAACATGTGGTACCCAGAGCTTCTCTCCATAAATAACTGAAGGTGCTGGAGGGTTGGAGGATATGTAGACCTGGTGTCTCCGGAGTTGCCTGTCTTGGGCCTAGAGACTGGACAGGAAAAGCCTGGACTGGACCACAGGCCCTCCTCTGCCTCCCATTGGGCCTCAGTTTCCCCATCTGAGGATAATCCAAAGCTCTGGGAGGGGAGAATCTGCAGTGAAAGCCACCAGTTGCTCCCTAGATGTCTGGCCCAGCAGGCTGCCCCCACCCTGGGCTCCCAGCCTCCCAGGAATGTGCTTCTCCACCTTCAAACTGGGCGCCTGCCTTATCGGCCCAGTCTAAGGGGAGACAGACGCCCCTGTTGACAATGACAGCCCCTCCTGTTAGCCCCAGCCTGACCCTGAGCGGAGGGCCAGCCAGCGCCTGCTAAGTGCCTGGAGGCAGGAATACCTCCCCTTCCCCATGCAGACAAGAAATCCGACCTTCCTCGCTGGCTCCTTCATGACAGGCAGGTGCCCGCCCTGGCGTCGGACACCCTGGATCCCCGCCCTGCTGCCATGCCTTCACCTTGATGGCATCTACTCTGTCCGGCTCACCTCAACATGACATTGGCCTGCTTCACTGGAAAATGGAGGCTGGCTGAGGGGGGCTCCCTCAGTCTGCTCCCATCACCCAACCTCTCAACACCTTGGTCCCATTCCTGCTGTTCCAGGCCAGACCTCTCCTCACTGCTGAACTAAATGCACATCTCCCTTCGGTGCTCCCAGCCTCTCCCTCCCCTCCCCTCTCCTCCAGAGTGGGGGGCTCCTTGAGCCAGTCCCCAGGGGACGCTTCTTGGTGCTTTCGTGGGTCCCTTCTTCTCTTGGGATCCACTTGAGATAAATTCCTTGGCTGGTTCTCCCCCATTCTAGTCTTCTCGGAGACCCTGTCCAGAGCAAACATCATCTTCCACACTTATGGCTAAGCTGAGCTCCCCACATTCGTAAAGGCACATTGGTCTGGCCACCTTCCTCTCCCTCATGCCAGCTATTATCCTGGCCACCAGGAACCTTGGCATGGCTGCATCCCACAGTCCCTTCCCAGTGTCTGCGGACTCCTCACTGCTTTGCTCCTGAAGCACTTCCCTGGCTCAAGTCCTGCCCACTCCCCATACCCCCAGTTTTCCTCCACCTCCCCAGCTGGGTCTGCCTCTCTGACCAATGAAGGCCAGGCTGCCCAGGCCTGGCGTCTTCTTTTCTCAGTCTAGCCTTGCCCCTTGGACATCTCATACAGGCAGGCCGAGAACCACAAATGCCATTGATCTACTGATTAACAATAACCTCATTCAGATCACTTGCCTGGCCTCTACCCTAACACCACACATGGGTTTTTCCAGGTTGATGTCACACAAACTCAGTGAAGCCAGAACAGGACTCTCCATTTACATGCTAAGTCAGGGGCGGAGGGTCAGGTAGTGGGCCCCATTTTCCTCAAGCATTCTCTATCTTGGAAAAGTTCACCGCCTTCTATCCACCCTGTGGTTCGGGCCTCAACATCACCCTTGATGTCTCTCTCACAGCCCTGTCCAGTCTGCCTGCCAACCCACATCCCACCTCTCCTTAACCTCCAAAATCCACTCTGCAGTTCTCTTGCAGCCTCCTCTGGCTCATCGATTCCTCTGGCAGTCTACTGTCCTCACAACTACCACAGGAATCTTTTAAAAGTAACAATCAAGCATCGCCTTTTCACTGAGACTTCCCAGACCACCCCATCCTAGCATGGGGCCCACTACCTGACCCTCCACGCCTACTTAGCTGTTATTTCTGTCAGCACACTGTCCTGTGAACACGAGCTCATATTAGCACAGACCTATGACTGCGGATCCCCTCGGTAACACCATAAGGGATAGTCTTGTTGGCTGCTGCATATACAAGATCCAGAACAGTGTTGAACACAATCCGTGGTCGATAAACGGTTAACTTTCATACAATGAATAAATGGAGTTTCTCTTTCCCACTAAAGTAATGCGAGGTCCCCTCCAGCCTGTCTACCTGCTCCAACTCATTTCTGTACCCTCGAATCCCAGGGGGTCTGCAAGTCCCCATTCTGGCCTCTCCTCTGGTGGGACCCCAGGAAGACTCCCCCACAGGAGCTGACGTGATCAAGCGGGGCCCTGGACGTGCAAGGGGATTTGGACATGCTGCTTAGTGCCTCCCTTGATGTGAGTGAGGTGGCACTGTCTCTGGTTCTCAGAGGGGAGCAGGATTGTCCCAGGTCACCGGCCATCTCAAAGTGGATGCACAGAGCTGCACAGCCAGACTCTGAGTCCGGCCTCGCCCCACCCACACCCATGTCCCCGCCCCTTCCAGCACGCTGTGCCTGATCGTATCTTTTTCCCACTAAGGGTAATCTTAGCCCCGCCCCCAGAGTGGCCCCGTGGGTCCTCGCTATTGGTCCTCCCTGTAGCTCCCGTGAAGCGCCCACTTACTCATTGGTTGCACGTTCTCCCGCGCCTCCACCACTACCATCACAACAACCGCCACGTGCTCAACTGCGGGGCTTGCTCATTGGCCCCAAGGCTCGATCCGCCCACGCTCCAGTCCCGCCCATAGCTCCCCGCTTCCTCCTCCTATTGGTTACCTGGCCCCCTGTCTCTCTCTCTGGGCCAGGGCACAAAGCAACTCCCACAGGAATTGGCCGAAGGTGGGAAGGCGGGGCTTGGAGGCGGGTTAAGAGCACGCAGGAGTTTGGGCCACGCGTGCCTGAGAAAGTTCAATGGCGTGGCAGGGGCTGGCGGCCGAGTTTCTGCAGGTGCCGGCGGTGACGCGAGCTTATACCACTGCCTGCGTCCTCACCACAGCCGCCGTGGTGAGCCTACTGGGCGGTGGGGAGACACTATGGTTACAGCCCAGGGAGGGGGGTCACCATGGTTACGGTTGGATCCCAGGGCAGCACCTGACGTACCCCTGACTCTGCAGCAGCTGGAGCTCCTGAGCCCCTTCCAGCTCTACTTCAACCCGCACCTCGTGTTCCGGAAGTTCCAGGTGAGATCTGACGGCCTTTGCACCTGACGGCCCAGTCCCGTATGCCCCGCACCTAACCGCCTGCCCCTTAACAGGTCTGGAGGCTTCTCACCAACTTCCTCTTCTTCGGGCCCCTGGGATTCAGCTTCTTCTTCAACATGCTCTTCGTGTATCCTGTGCCGCACGGACCCCGACGGGGAGTGGGCGGGCCCACCCGGCTAAGGTGGCTGGGAGCGGGAAACTGAGACCCTTTCCGGTGGCACTTCCTATACGGACTCCACAGGTTCCGGTACTGCCGCATGCTGGAGGAGGGTTCCTTCCGTGGCCGTAAGGCCGACTTCGTTTTCATGTTTCTTTTCGGGGGAGTCCTTATGATTGTATCCTTCCCAGGCTCTAGAACCTCGGGAGGGGGTACTTCTGCAACCAACCAGTGTTGGTCCTGGGCCACTTTTTCAAGTGCCCAGGCCGGGAGGGACACTCAAGTGTTTTGAGAGTGCATTGTGTGCTCAGCCCCAGGTGCCAGGGCTACCTCTTCAGGGTTGTGCCCCCCCCCAAAAAAAAATTATACACACACATATATAAATATATACACATATACACACACACACACACACCACAGGGTGACTTGAAGGAGAGCCAGGTGCGGTGCTTCGGGGCTGAGCTCTAGATGCCGGCAGCAGGAGAAACTGAGACAAGGATGAGCAGCAGGGGGAGGCTGGGGTGAGGTGGAGAATCAGGGTAGTCATATGGGGCTTGAAGGCCACATTATGACTTTAGTTGGGACACCTAGACAAGGATAGGGAAACCAGGAGGATGGCAGGGATTGAGCAAGTCAGGGGGGCCCTGGGCAGGGACTGAGGCCTCCATCAGTAAAGGGCCTCCTAGCACCTTGACTCTTGCCCAGCTGCTGGGGTTCCTGGGCAGCCTGTTCTTCTTGGGCCAGGCCCTTACAGCCATGCTGGTGTATGTATGGAGCCGCCGCAGCCCTCAGGTGAGGGTCAACTTCTTCGGCCTCCTCACGTTCCAGGCGCCATTCCTGCCCTGGGCACTCATGGGCTTCTCAATGCTGCTGGGCAACTCGATCCTCGTGGACCTGCTGGGTGAGCCTGCCTGTCCAGCCAGCCAGCCCATCCCAAGCTGGCTGCTCTGCCACAGCCCTCTCACCTACACGGGACCTCTCATTTGTGTGCCCCATCCCCACCATCCCCTCTCTGTTCTTACAGCCCCTTGCACAAGCCAGCAAGTCTGCAGGCTTCTCATCTCCAGGCCTCACTTGCTGAAGCTTGTGTGGGGCCTGACCAGGGTGCAGGTGGGCAGGTCACTGTTCCAGCCATGGCTCCCGCTCCTCTGAGGTTCTCAGGCCCTCCCCTTCCCAGGCCCTGGGTCCTGTAAACTCCTCCAGGGCCAACCCCAGTCCCATCCTGAGCTGGCAGCCTGCCCACAACTTCAGACACTTATGCTGAGGCCTGAGGTTTCTCTGGGCCTGGCTGGGCCTCCAGGGCTGCACATAGAAGCCCCGATTAGGCTGTGCTGGCCCAGGGCCCCAGGCTCTGAACCATGCAGGGCGAGTGGCCTTGGCAGTCCTCGGCTCTCCCACAGGGATTGCTGTGGGACACATCTACTACTTCCTGGAAGATGTCTTTCCTAACCAGCCTGGAGGCAAGAGGCTACTGCTGACCCCCAGCTTCCTGTGAGTACTAGAGATGACAACCCTGCCCTACTCTCCCACAGACAGCTCTTGACTCCCTGGGGGAGCCATGCTGGCCTCAGTTCAGCCTGGGCCCCCTCCCCACAGGAAGCTGCTACTGGATGCCCCAGAAGAGGACCCCAATTACCTGCCCCTCCCTGAAGAACAGCCAGGACCGCTATAGCAGTGACCCCACCCAGGGCCAGCCCCAGGGGCCTGTTTCCCCAGTATCTGTCAAGTTTCCATCCCGTTCCTAACCCCTGCTTGCAGCACAGCCACCTGTCAAATAAACAGAATAATTTGTAGCCTCTTTGCCCACAGCACTGGCTCCCCTCGCCTCACCTGGCTGCACCTTTCCATGCTGGGCAGGTGCTGCTGATCCTAACCTAGGGCTACCAAGCCTGGTCCGCCGGGCCCACCCTCTGCCCTGGACTGCCTTCTCAGACCAACTGGAGGTGGAAGGATGGGAGGCCCAGAGAGGGTCAAGAACCAGCCCACCATTGCCAGAGCTTTTGGGCTGACAGATGGCAGACATGGGGTTCTCATCCCAGCCTCTAGAGGGCCTCAATGGAAACTCAGGCAAATCCCACCCATGTTGGGCCTCTGTTCTCTGCCAGTCAGAGAGGGGGTTGGCCAGATCTTGGTAGCAGGAACCAACACCAGGCTGCCCTTGGCTGTGCCAAGCCTGGTCTTTGTGGGACTTGGGGGTACGCTCCTGCCTGTGGTGCCCTCGGGCCCAAGCCTCACTCAGCCCCTCCCGTCCCTCACCAGCAACCAACAAGGAGACCTTTGCCCCATTTTCCAGCTGAGCAACTAACAGACAAGCAACTAACACGGCCAAGGCTCCATGGGGTCAGGTGCAGAGGAGAGCCGGGACTGGGTCCTCTGTCCTTTCTGTGACTCCAAAGCCTGGAGAAGTTTTAGCCTTCGCTAAGCCCTGCACTGGCTGAAGCCGAGAACCCTGGGAAGTCCTGTCCCTGCCTTGTTTAGCTGTGGACCACAAGAGCCCTGTCCGAGCCCACAGCTCACTTCTCTCCTCTGTAAAGTGGGCGTCAGATGATGACCTGGACAGCTTTCCTCATTGTCCTAGACCAGTCTGCATTATGGTTTCTTCCTGGATGATCAACAGCTCAGGGCTTGTCATGTTCACGGATGAAAAATACTATGGAGTACACCCTAATTTTGCAGGGAAACCTTGTGGACCAGCAGCTGACCCTGCAGCAGTGTGGGCTCAGACCCAGGCCTGGTGCGCTGGCCTTTCCCCAGGCCACTCCCAGGTTAAGTGGGCTAACCTGCCCAGTGGGACTGAGGCAGACAGGGTTCGCTCCACCCCACCGGTTATGGAGCCCTGGGGCTATCTCTTACCCACAGACCAAGAAAACACCTTGCTAATGGAGCCCACTAGTTTATAAGGCCAACTGGGCCTGGGCCTAGAATCTTTGTCAGGGCCTTCCAACAAAGCCCAATGTAGCCCCTTGTTCCAGCAAGTTCCACTCCTGGATGAAGGGTAGGAATCTGAGTACAGATTCCCTGGGAGCTGTCACATCCTAGAACATGCTCACAGGACCCCCTCTACCCCCAGCCTAGATGGTAAGGCCCACCTGCCCCTACATCCTGGCATCGGAGAGCCTCAGTGCCTACTCAGGCAAGGAATCAGGTGCCATGGGGCCCCTGTCATGCTCCCAGGTAGCAGAGCGGTCCTGACCTTCAGCCCTGCCCTTGCTGAAGGACCTGCCAGCAACTGAAGGTGGCACCAGCCCGGTGCTGGGGGTCTGGATCTACTATCTTCAGTAAGTGCAGCCGTGTGCCTAGTTCACCAAGCAGTGCTTGACTTAACAAGACCCACGCAGGTCCGTTCTGTAGAGCGGGAACATCTCCACATTAACAGAGGAGGTGAGGATGCAGAGGTGATGACAAGCTCGTTGAAGGCAGAGCTGGAACAGACCCAGGGCTGTGCCTCCTCCACACACATCCCCAACCCACAGGCCGGCACCAGGCCAGGCGTGCTGCTCCACACGCATTCTTCCTCACAACCAGCCTGGGAGGGAGGAGCTGGCCTTGGCCACATGCTAGCCAGGGGTGGTGATGTCCCAGTCCACCTGGTACATGTGCACTACTGGGAGGTGTGGCTAGAGTGCCACTCACCTGTTGGAGCTGCAATAGCCAGGCCCAGGTACCCAGGCTGGTGATGCCCCTGCATTGTCTGCATAATAGGGTGGGGCCTCTGCCAGGGGCTCCAGAGAAGCAACACTCCCGGCCAGGACAGCCTGACCACCTTGGCCCAGCCAAGGGCAGGGATGGCAGGAGAGCCATTGGCTGCTCTGCAAGAGCAGGAAAAGAGGATGGAGCTCACTGAAGGGCACGGGGCCCCCTGCCCTCTGAGCCTCAGGACCACACATCATTTCTCCTGCTCTAAAAAGGCATCCAAGCAGTGGTGGTGGTGGTGGTGGTGGTGGGGAGACTGGAGGGTCCAACGGAAAGCAAGGATTCCACTGTAACTCAGGTCTCACTGGGGCTGGGGAGGCTGAGAGTGAAGCCCTGGAGTCCTGTCAACACCCCCTGGGTATGCAAGGCAGAGCAGGGTGGGAGGCCTGGCTCACCAGCCTCCCACCCCAACAGGACCTGCTCCCTGCTCTCCTCCATTCTCATTTTTACGCTGCCATGTGGAAGAAATGGAACATGACCTGTTGTTGCCTTTTATTTAAAAAGTGTTACTAGCCCTGCCTGGGGCTCCTATACAAAAACAAAACACAACCCAAAATGAGACCTCTTCTTGACTAGAGACTGGGGTGGTGGGGACTAGGGCTCGGCAAATGGAAAGTGTGCCCGGGGGGAGGGCGACCTGGAAGGCCTCCATGCCCATGCTGCTCAGGATGACTCTGGGCTGCCCCATTGCCTCCCTCTTTGCCAGAAGATGGAGAGACAGGCCGGTCTTCTGAACACTCCGTGGGAGCCAAGCACTGATGGGCTGGTTACCAGGCTGGGGCAGTGTTGGCCAGACGCCTCATACGCCTGTAGGAGGGGAGAGAGTGGTGACCCACGGCCAGCTCCCAAGCCTTGGGCATCTGCCATCCCCAGGGCTCTCTAGGGCAGCCAAGGGAATGGAGACAAGAGTGAGACAAGGCAGGAGGGATTCTCAGCCCCTCCTATCACCTGGCCTCTACCTGTGTGCCCTTGGGGCCCTGAAGCAGTTCTCGCACCTGTCTACTCAGGCCCCGTGCAACCTCTTCAGGGGTCCTGAAACCTGGGTTTGAGCTGTGATCAGACCCAATCAGGGGTCTGAGGGCTTACTTCTGTTCCCTACAAGGTTTGAAATCTGTATTCTAGGGGAGAGAATGGGACTCATCACCCTGGGACACACACAGGTCCTCTCCCAGAAAGAAACTGGTCCCTGGGGAAAGCTGGTGGTTCTGTACCTGCCTGGAAGACAGTGCCTGGGGGCAGAGCTAGCTGCAGGCACTCTGGGGGAGAGGAGGTACCTTGTGTTCCTGTCCTGGTCACGGATCTTCTTTTCCATCTCGGCGTCAGTCAGGGTCTCCAGCAGCGGGCACCACTGGTCAGCATCTCCTGTGTTCCGGATGGCAATCTCCACGGTGGGCAGGGGATTCTCACTGGGATGGTGAGGGGAGAGAAGAAAGTGCAAGTTCACAGAACAGCACGTGGAAAGGCCCCCGGAAACCACTGTCTACCTCTTGCCTGCCAACAGAGGGAACGCTGGAGCCAGGGCCTGGTGGTAAGGTCCAGGCCTTTCCTGCTTCCTCCTCCACCGCCTCCCAGCTGGGCCTATTTCCATACCCAGCTCCTTAGAGCAATACTCCTGATAGGGGCAGCCTGGGAGGTTCTTGTCACCCGAGCCTCAAGGCGGAGAGCCAGGACCTCCCCTGACTACAATGGTGCTACCCTGTGACCCTGGGCTTCTCTTCAAAGCAATGGGCCCTTTGCTGCTGCCTCAGCGTCTCTGGATCTGGGAAACTGAAGACGGGCACTTGCTTTGGAGGTGGTTCCCTCAACAGAACAGTGTGGCTGAACCCACTGTTACCACTGGGGATGGGGGAAGGGGAGGGTGGTCTGCACTGCTCAGTGTCCAGAGCCAGGACCCACAGTCAGGGAGACAAATGGAGGGTGAAAGGGGAGCAAAAGGAGCAGCCACCCAAGAGTCCTGGACACCCCCTCAGCGAGAGTTCACTGGGCCAGCCTGCTCCTGAACATCTCACACACTTGCACCTTAGCCCACTTCCCCAGGGCAGGAATAAGCTCCAGAGAGGCTGGACTATTTGCTTAGGGCAGAGACTTGGGCACCGAACCCATATCCCCTGACCACTCTACCCTGGGGTCCCTCACCCCAAAGGCCACCTGCACACCCTCTTTCCAAGTGGACACAGCGGGGGTGGGGTAGTTCAGCCTGGACAAAGGCTACGAAGGCACAGGGTGGGTGGGGGGCAGGAGCACCAAGGGAGGGAGGACAAAGCTGAGCTGCTACCTCTCTGGGCCTTGGTTTCCAAGTCTGTGGGACAGGAGCCTGAAGAGACATGGAAGCCACAACTGCCAGGACGGCCTGTTTGCTTCCCACCTTCAGGGCGACAGCCCAAACCCTCGGCTGGCAGACAAGCCACAAAGTGAGGCCCTACCCCTTCCCCGTATCACCACTCCGGCCTCCCCAGGCCCCTTCTCCTCCAGCTGGGAGGCTGCGCCTTTCTCCTGAGTCTCAGCCCCACCAAAGCCTTGCCCTGCTCTACCGCAGGCGGCTAGGAGTCTCCCCCCAGAAGCCTGCAGCCCTGCAGAGCACCCTCAGCTCTGGGAAGAGTGAGGGCAGGCAAGGCCCAAGGGAGGTGCCTGGTGGACACTGATGGAATAAAATAGAATAGGCCCCAGGTGGGGTGGCCTTGGTTTTGATACCTCATCTGGAAAACAGGAAAGGCATTATTGGTCTGAGAAATTTTCCAAAGATTACACTTACTGAAGCAGCTAGCATATATCCACTGGGGAGCTTCCTGCAGGCTGGGGGCCTTCTTACATAGCATCCCTGAAACCTGTGCCCAAGGTCACGTGTGTGGTTAACTACAAATGAACAGCCACCCAGGGTACTCTGGGCACAGAGCCCCCACTCCTCAGGACACCAGCCAGCATAGGGCAGCCAAGAGTCTGTTCCGGCCCCCAATGCTGCTCTCTGGCCTGGGGCCTCAGTCACCATGAGTACACACGACACAGTTCAGGGTGCAGGCTGAGGCTGGTGCCACAGCCCAGAGCTAACCGTGGTGTCCCTACAGAAGTGGGTATCACCTCCTGCTGCTGAATCTTGGCCCGTGGGGCCGACACCCACAAGGCCCAGAATCCTGAGTACAAGCTGGTGACTCAGAGGCCAATGACTGAGCAGTGCCAGCCCCCACCCCTTGGCACCCTGGGGCCAACCTCTCCTGAGCCCTTCCGACAGCTGTTCCCCAACCCATGTGGTGGTCTGACGGTGCAGGAACGCCAGCCACAGACCCAAACACTGCTCCTCACCGAGAGGGCTCCCAACAGCAACCACCACCGCCTTCCTCAGGAGGGCAGACATGAAAGGCGCAAGCCCACACCAAAGGGAAGAAAACATGTTTTCCTTTTAATTTAAACAAGAGCTGGTGAGTGGATCCTGGAGGCCCTTTGTTTATCCCCATTGGCTCTGGGAAGATTCCACTCCAGTGGGTTTATTCTAAAATAAGAACTGCTCAAAACAAGAATGGGGCCTGGAGCCAGCAGGCTGGACTCCAGTTGGGGCCGGGGGGGGGGGCACATGGGCACGGCACAGCCCCGCCCTGCCTCCCACCCTCCATGGGGATGATGATTCATGGGCCTCAATGACGGAACATCCCACAGACCCAGAGCCCAGGCGGGGTGGTCGGGTGTGAGGCAACGTGCTTATAAAGTATCTTCAGGTTTGTTTTCAGTGGGATCTCTCTCACATGACACAACGGACCAGCTGAGCAGCACATCTGTGCCCCTGTGTAAATGAGAGCGAGCAGACTGAGAGGAAAACCACGTGCCCACAGCCGCTCCGCTGGGAGAAGGGGGAGATGAAGCCCAACGTAAGCCTCCTCCTCGAGATCAACTGACTTGGGAATAAAAGATCAACTGACTTAGGAAGAAAAAACAAAACAAAATGAAGATCAACTGACTTTGGACAAAGATGCCAAGTCCATGCAATGAGGAAAGAGCAGTCTTTCTAACAAGTGGCGCTGGGACAAGACCTTGGATTAAGCCATGGTTTTTACGTGACACTAAAACCACAAGCAAAACAAAAGGAAAAACAGATACACTGGACGACATCAAAATGTAAAACTTCTGTACTTCAAAGCGCACTGTCGCAGGGAAAGGACCACACACAAAATGGCGGGACATATTTGTAAATCATGTGTCTGGTACGGGACTTGTATCTAGGCCATACAAAGAGTTTTTGAAACTCAATTACTTAAAAAAAAAAAACAAACAAACAAACAGAAAACAAAAAACGAAGGACTGGAAGAGCCATTTTTCCAAAGACATACAAATGGACAGTAGGACATGAAAAGATGCTCAAAATCATTTGTCAGCAGGGAAATGTAACTCAAAACGCAATCAGATGCCACTTCACGTCCCCTTACTAGGATGGCTAGAATCAAAAAGTCAGGGAATGCTGCTGAGAATGTGGAGAAACCAGGACCCTCAGACCACTGGTGGGAAAGGAAAACAGTGCAGCTACTTTGGAAAGCAGTCTGGCAGTTCCTCAAAATGCTAAGGATAGTTACCACATAATCCAGTGATTCCATACCTACATATGTACCCAAGAGAGTGGAAAATTGGTATTCAAGCAAAAACTTATACATGTATGAGTACAGCAGTACTGTTCTCAGCCAAAGAGCGAAAATAGCTCAAGTACCCATCACCTGACCAATGGGCACTGATGCATGCAGTTGGGAGCCCTCAAGGCAAGGAGCGGTGTTTGCAGCTAGTGGTTCCTGTGCTATCAGACCGCTACACTGCGTAGATAAAGAAAATGTGGTGCATCGATACAATGGAATCTTATTCAGCCAGAAAAAGGAGAGAGTTCTGACACAGGCTGCCATACAGATTAACACTGCAACATTATGCTAAGAAGCCAGCCACCAAAGAGCGCACAGTAAGCCCCCCTTGTTCATGGTTTTGCTGTTGTAGTTTGTTACCCAATCAACAGGGTCTGAAATTATTAGATGGGAATTCTGAAAATAACAATTCCGAAGTTTTAAACTGCACGCCATTCTGAGCAGCATGATGCTATTTCACACCACTCCTCCCTGTCCTGTCAGGAATGTGAGCCATCCCTTTGTCCCATGTCCCCACACTATTACAAATACACGCCACCAGCCTGTTAGTCACAGGGGAGCCATCTTGGCAATCCAATCGACTTCCACGGTATTGCAGTGCTAGTGTTCAAGTCACCCTCATTTTACTTAACAACGGCCCCAAAGCGCAAAAGCAGTGCCACTGGCAGCTTGGCATGCCAAAGAGAGGCGAAAGCACTTCCTTCTGTGGAAAGGTGTGTGTGCAGGGAAAAACACAGTGTACCCAGGGTTCAGTACTCTCTGTGGTTTCAGGCAAATACTAGGAGTCTTAGAACGTATCCCCATGAATAAGGGTGAACTTACTGTACACCATACAATTCTATTTATACCAAGCGTCCAGAACAGGCCTATCTACAGACAGAAAGTAAATCAGTGGTTGCCCAGGGCCAAGAGCCTCGGGCAGAGGGGCATGGGGAGGTGAAAAATGTTTGGAAACTGTGAGGGTTGCACACTCTGCAAATACACGAAAACCCACGGAATCTGAACTGTACCCCCTTAGGTGGGCGAAGTATATGGTATGTGAGTTATATGTCAACAAGCTGTTACGAAACAAACTGACATGCAAACCTCACTCACAGGGCAGGTGGGCAGAGCCCTAGGAGTAACCCCAGTGGCTCATGGCCAACTAGTCCAAAGTGACTCAGGTGTCTCCAGCCCTGCTGCTCCAGCAACACTGCCTCTCTGTCCCCCACCAGTCCCAGCTGCCAGGTCCCACGTCTTTGCCTGTCCTGACTTCCTCCTGGCCAGCACCCTACCCTAGCCACTTCACTCCAGGTTCCACACCCCCCACCAAACATCTCCCTCCCTGTGCCTGCAGCCTCTGGTACCTTCAGTGACTACACATACAAGTCTCCTCTATGTCCCCAGCCTGGTGCACAGGGCTGGCCTGGAGGAGGTGCCATTAACTCTGATGAATGCAACTCTCCTCATAGGTAGCAGCACACAGTCTCAGTGAGTGTGCGACACCCTCACACGCTCTGCTCAGCCCACCCCCCAACCGCCAGATGGAGCCCTATCCCTCTCCTGTTACTGTCTCTTTGTCCCCTGGCTCCAGAACACCTCTGTCACTCTGGTTCAGCTCTGTCCTCTAGGATCTCGGGGCCCCCAACCCCTCTGCCACACACCCATGTCCCCCGCCTCCCCTCCATGCTCACCCACATCGGGCCTTCCCATCCCGCCTGCTGAAGGGAAGCAGCCTGTTCTCTGCCCCGGTTCCCCTGACTGTGGACATCTTGCTTGGCTCTACTATGGACACGACTCAATGCCATTGACGAGAAGTGTACCACAGCCAGAGACTGGGCCCAGTCTGGGGGGTGGATGGGACTCCCCTGGCTCACTGCAGTTCTGTCCCCTGGGCGACGAAATCTGTAACAAGCCGGCCCAGACCGAAGGCTCCCCTTCCTGTCCTTGACGGCTCTCTCCAGAGCACACACAACAGGCCGGGCCCAGCATGAAAGGCTCCCGAGGCCTGGTCGACTGGGAGAACACAGGCGGGCCTTCTAATGTCAAAAGGCACCCGGGACGCTGCTCCCGCCTGTGAGGCCCAGGCTGCTGCAGAGGCAATATGCGTCCCCGGTCCTCATGGATGTGTAACCTGCACACTCAGCACTAGCAACTGAGGTGGTGCAGAGGTCTGTGACACTCCCTGTCCACAAAACTGGAGTCCGTTCACTGGCTGCTGAGATAAGGGAGGGATCTGTGAGTCCAGACTTGTCACCACCAGGGGCTCCCGAGGGGCGCCTGCCCTGGAGTTGCTTGGCACATAGCCAACAAGGACTTTAGGCGTCATGCAGAGATAAGAGCAGGAGGGGTGGTATCACATGTGTCAACACTGTCAGGGTCTTGCTGCTGAGAGCAGCAAGACACCCCAACCCCTACACTGGCCAGTCAACAAGCAGGTTCTGACTCAGTCAGCATCTGAGGAATAAGGTACTCAGTGTCAATGTCACTCACAAGACCTACGTGATACACCACCTCCCAGGACCTCAGAGTCAACCCCGGGAAGCAAAGCCACCCCAGCCAGGTCTGAGGCCCACTGGCCATGGCGCTGGTGCAGAGTGAACAGACATGCACCGACACACCTTGAGTGGGCCTCACACAGGAAGCAGGAGATGTGGGCCAGACACCACCTCCCCACTCCTCTCTGGGCCTGGACCCCCTGTCTGTGAAGCAGGACCACCTCGTCGGCAAGACTGCTGGAGGGTTACGGAGGTGATGGATGTGCCATCTCCACCTGGATCTGGGAGCACGGACCACCACGCTGGGAGACTCAGCGGTCTCCCAGGCCTGGAACCTCAAGCCGTGTGAGTGTACATTCATTCCTCCTTTCTTGCTCAGATTTACAGGAAGCCATAAGAGAGCTGTCTCTTGGGATTTCTGGGAGAATCAGCTGAGACACAAACACACTCACGCGCCCCATTAATGGTTACGTCTTTGCAAAAAGACCTTCATACTTCTCCTCATGCAGCATTTTAAGCATCAGTCCCTAAATAATGACCACCACATGTGGATGATGACAGCTTCACGAGCAGAATAAATCCTAACATCCTGTTCTGACGCAGGGACACTCACCACATGCCTCCCACACACACGCACCGCCCGAACATGGGAGAGGAGCTCGGGGGTCAGGCCGGCACGATGGAACGGTCCCAAGGTGAGTGAGCGCCACCTCTCCGCGAACGCTCACCAAGGTCCGCCTCCTGCCAGGCCGGTGCTTCACGCTCTCAAAGAGCCCACCCAGGCCTCTGGGCCGTCCCCTGGCCCAGCACATGGGACACTGGACCAGAATGCTGTGTTTACACTTCTGCTTTCACAGGCAGCCTGAACGCAGCTCTTTATCTTCCACAGCATCCCATACAGGGGGCAGCCAGCATGGTGCTCACCAACTGCCCTCTGACTGGCGACGGCGAGACTCGACAGTAAGAGCGGCTGCTGGAGGAGTCCCTGCATGAGCCGGGGAGGGTGCCATAGAGTAGCCCTTGTCTGAGACAGAACGCAAGTCCATCAGATGAAGAACCTGAGGTGTACACCTGTGACGGAGACAGTGTGGGCAAGAGTGCAGAGATTGGGGGGACAAAGAGGAGTGAAGGCTACAGAGCTAAATTCACCCCACCACGATGGTGGTGGGGAGCCCTGCTTCTGGGATATGGGAGGCAGAAGGAGCAAGGCCGCCTGAAACCAGACCATACTGCAAAGCTCTAGAAAATCCTGGAGACATCACCATGCACAGGGAGAAGTCTTTCCCCCAAAAACAAGTTTAAAGAGGAACGAGAGAGGGACTCATCAGTGATCCTACCTGAAGGCGTAGGTCTTCTGATGCCAGCTTAGCTGTCCGCGAATGCTGTAGGCGATGGTGGTGACAAACTCCCCGCCTAGCCCCAGCTCCGAGCACAGCTTCAGGGCAAACTTCTCAGGAGAGTTCTCCTTCTCTGACATGTCCCACTCGAACTGGTCCACCAGGGAAATGTTCCCCACGTGGATATTCAGCTGGGGCCAGAACCAAAGCACCCAAATTAGAGCAGTCAGAACCCACCCAACAGAGGGACTGTGAGGAGGCAGGACACCGGGCTAGACCCTGCCCTCCACTTACTCACTGAGGACCAGGTGTGGCTCTTGTCCTTCCAGCTGTAACCCCACATCCACAAAAATGGGGCTAAGCCCACCAACCAACTAGGGTGGCCACAGGGGTTCTGGCTCAGGGCCCAGCAGAGTCACCCGTGAGGGAAGACCCTGAAGTGGCCCTAAGGCACCGAGTCCCACCTTGCCCCTGCTTCTAACCCCTTGCTCCCCTTCGTTTCTGCTGGTCTTGATTTTGACATGACTTTACCTGTCAGTCAGGGCTCAGCTCAACCATCACTCATCAGACACTATCCCTGAGCCCTTGTCTACCCCCTTACTGTCTCTTTACACAGCATGCCCCACTTGGAAATCACCTTGTTAAGTGTGTTCACAGATGCAAATTGTACCTATACCAGCATGCAAGGCACAAGCAAAGCCTGGAAGGGGAACAGAAGCCCACAGAGAACTACTCCATCATACTCCCGGCAGCACCCCACTGATGTGCGGCCTGCAGCATGCAGCCAGGAGAGGGTCTGGACCTTGCGTGTGCAGCATGCAGACCAAGGGAGAACATAGCCTGTACCCCAAGAGCACCTCACCCATGCCTGCCCCAGGGGACCACCACACGCTGACTTCTGAACCCACACCTGATTGTGCCTACTCTGAAACCGGGCACCACCGAATCACACAGGAAGTACCCTTTGGGGTCGGGCTTTGATCACTCAGCATTGTGTCCATTAGACTTCTTTCACGGCTTTGTGAGGCTGGGACCACCTCTCACTGCTCTGCCAGGTGTACAGGCCGTGGTGTATCTGCCCATTCGCCCCATTGTCCCTGAGTGGTCAACTAGGCTTTCATTCTTTCTTTTCTTTATTTTGAAGATTTTATGTATTTATTTTTAGAATGAGGGGTAGGGAGGGAGAAAGGAAGGAAGGGAGAGAAACATCGACTGGTTGCCTCTCAAACGCCCCCTACTGGGGACCTGGCCTGCAACCCAGGCATGTGCCCTTACCAGGAACCGAATGGAGACCTTTTGGTCTGTGGGACGATGCCCAACCAACTGAGCCACAACAGTGAGGACTCAACTCAGCTTTTAAGGCAAGGATCAGGGCAGGCAGTGAACTGGCCACTTCTCCCTTCCCTGAGTGACGTAGGACCCAGACTCTGAGTCCTATGCCTCACATTCCACTCACAGCAGCCCCGCCCCAGTCCCTTCTCACCCGCTGGGCAATGGTTACAGAATGGAACCTGGGTTTACAGAATGGAACCAAAAGAGCTGCCTCTTCCCCTAACAGGATCCAAATCCCTGGCGAACCACATCAGTACACTGGAACAGGGAAAAACAAGAACCAGCAAGCAGCCCACAGAAATGCTCCAAACGGAATCTAACAGGACCAAAAGGAACGAAGCAGGACCAGCCGGGGCAGTGGTTCACACCCAGCAAGCCCTGCCCAGGGTGCAACCATGCAATGCCGTGTGGACTAGGTTGTCTATCCCCCACCAATCTGTCATGAATGCTTTCAATTATTAAATAACACAGATTACATGCCAACTAAGGAGAGGCTCAGGGTACAACGGTGGGTCAAAGAGACACAAAGCTGACTCCATGGGCTGACATCCAGCAGAGGGAGGGAGAGACATACATAAAATAAATACATGGATATACACTGAATGGTGCCACATGCTAAGGAGGAAAAAGAGCATGGGTAGAAGGTACAGGGTCAGCTACATTATGCAGGAGGACCAGAAGGGCTTCCTGGAAGAGGTGGCATTTTAGGAAGAACTGAATGAACCAAGAGAGAAGGCTTGCAGCTCCCTGAGAGTAAGGGCCCCCAGCAGAGTAGGGCCTGAGGCTTCCACAGGGGGATGTGCAAAGCTTGCAAAGCGTTCTGAGCAGAGGAGAGACACTAGCTGCCACTGACACTTCTGCTGGACGCAGCGTCTGCTGGTGGCAGCAGTGGGATGGTGAGGGGTGGCTGGACCCCAGGTTCGCTCACAGAGACAACACAGAGCCAGGGTCTCTGAGCAAGCACACAGCGCTGCTACCAGGTTCTCGTCGTCTCCACAGCCTCGACCTCTATCACCCCATAAACATTTTCACTCACTCCCCAGAAAGGGCCCGGCCACCGAACAAAGTGTGAAGGTCTGAGACTCTTGGCAGCACCATGCCTCCCAGGCCTCTGGAACCGAGCGGAGCTGACCGGGGCCAGGCGCCCTGGTTAAGGCAGCCAGTCCTGGTTTCGGTCCCAGTACCACTGAGAATACCTGTCAGTGGCTGCTCCAAGCTAAGGCGCTACTTTGTGAGGAAAGACACTCCTCAGGAACCAGCACTCCAGAGATTCCTGTCTTCCACTGTGTCCCAGCAGCCAGCCAAAGAATATCCTCACAGAAGCAAGCACCCAGCTCTTTTGAAGTCCCAGCTGCACATGGGAAACCTTGGGTGTGACCTTCGGTTTCCTCACATACAAGATGGGACGCTGTCACCTAGGTCATGGCACCCGATAACACAGCACTGCTCCACAGCAGTGGGGCTCCCCTGGGCCAGCTGTGTCTGACCCCAGAGCAAACAAGCCCTCACACCACCAAGCGGGGCAGGAAACCCCACCTAGGGACAGTCTGCCAACAGTCCATCACCAAATGTCACCCCAATGGGAAGGAATTATGGTGGGATGGAGAACATGAAGGGGTCCTATGGCTGACAATTGCCCAGTCACTGAGAAAGTCTTTGATCAAGAGAGCAGGTAGGTCGCAACCCCAGGTGGAGTTTGAACTGCCTGACAACTTTCTGTATGGCTGTCACAAGCCTCCATCATGACGACCACCACCACCTAAAAAAGGGACACTCAATTCTGAGAAAAATATCAGGGAAGCGAGCTGGTCACACTCGGGAGGACCCTGTATGAGGCTGACGCTGACCACCTGGAACCACGTGGCTGGGTACAGCTCGCCCCACAGAGCCACACCCTCTCTAACGTTAGGGAACAAAGACGCGGCACAGAGCAGAGTCCCCAGGCCGGGCTCCAGAGGCGGCAGTCTGTGCGCAGGGGCTCCCCTTACCACACCCAACACCCCCATTTCTCTCCCAGGCTGTCCCCCTTTCTCAGTTGGGCCCTTTTTTCTGTTAGTTGGCCATAAAGTGAAACTGAAACAGGCTAAAGACAACAAATTCCTATTTTTCGCAAAAGTAATTAACTGGCGAGAAGACTGAATCAGTCATCAAAAATCTCCCAACAAAGAAACGCCCTGGACTTAATAACTTCACTGGTGAATTCTACCAGACACTTAAAAAAGAACTACCACAAATCCTTCTCAAATTCTGCCAAAAAAGTGAAGAGTGGGCAACACTTCATAATTCATCGCCCTAATACCAAAGTCAGACATTGCAAGAAAGGAAAACAATCGTAGATCGATATTCCTTACGAACACTGATGTAATCTTCCTCAAAAAAAATACTAGCAAACTGAATTAAGCAGTATGTTAAAAGGATTACACACCACTACCAAGTGGGATTTACTCCTGCAGTGCAAAGAAGGTTCGATGAGAAAACTGATGAATGTGAACGCGCCACATTAACAGATGAAGAACAAAAATCACGTGATCATCTCAACTGATGCAGAAAAAGCATTTAGCAAAATTCAACACCCTTTCAGGATACAAACACTCAACAAAGAAGAAATAGAAGGAAATTACTTCAATATAATAAAATCCATATATAAAAAACCAACAGTGAGTATCATGCTAAACAATGAGAGACTAAAAGCTTTTCCTCTAAGATCAGAAAGTAGACAAGATACCTGCTCTTGCAATTTCTACACAAAGCAATTAGACCCCCCCCAAAAATAAATAAATAAAATGCACCCATATTGTAAAGGAAGAAGTTATCTTTGTTCACAGATGATATGATCTTACATGGGGAAAATCCTAGATTATATTGGAAAACTATTAGAGCAAATAAATTCAGCAAAGTAGCAAAAAACAAACTCACAACACAAAAACCAGCTATATTTCTATACACTAACAATGAACAATCTGAAAATAAAAAAGAAAACAATTACATTTACAACATCAGAAAGAACAAAATACTTAGGAATTAACTTAACCAAGAAGGTGAAAGACTTGTACAATGAAAACTACAAAACAATGCTGAAAGTAATTAAAAAAGGGATAACTAAATGAAAAGACATCCCAACTTTTTTTTTTTTTTTTTTTTTTTTTTTTTGCAGAAATAGAAAAAATCCATCCTAAAATTCATATGGAATCTAAGGAACCCTTCCTGACCGGCCAAAATAATCTTGAAAAAGAACAACAAAGTTGGACGACTCATGCTTCCTCATGCTTACAAAACTTACTACAGCCCTGGCTGGTGTGGCTCAGTGGACTGAGCACCGATCTACGAACCCAAAGGGTCAATTCCCAGTCAGGACACAAGCCCGGGTGGCGGGCCAGGTCCACAGTTGGAGGCACACGAGAGGCAACCACACATTGATGTTTCTCTCCCTCTCTTTTTCTCTCCCTTCCCCTCTGTCTAAAAATTAAAAAAAAAAAATCTTTTTAAAAAACCTATTACAAAGCTATAGTAATCAAAACAGTGTGGTACTGACAGAGACAGACATAGAAACCAATGGAATAAAGAACCCACAAATAAACCCTTGCGTATATGGTCAAATGATTTTTAACAAGGACACCAAGACCAGTGAATGGGAGAAAAGACAGTCTTTTCAACAAATGATACTGAGAAAACAGGATATCCACAAGCAAAAGAATGAAGTTGACCCGTACCTAACACCATTTACAAAAATTAACTCAAAATGGATGAAAGACAAAAATGTAGAGTTAAAACTACAAAACTCTTAGAAAAAACATAGATGAAAAGCTTTATGACATGATTTGGCAATGATGTCTTGGACATGACACCAAAGGTACAGGCAACAAATGAAAAAATAGAAAAACTGGACTTCATCAAAATTAAAAACATTAATGTATCAAAGGGCACTATCAACAAAATAAAAAGGCAACCCACAGAATGAGAGAAAATATTTGCAAATCTCGTATCTGGTAAGGAATTGATATCTACAAGATAGAGAGAACTTATAGAACACAAAAGAACAACAAAGAGAGCTTTCCGGGAGCACAGCCCCACAGGCTTCCATGGACCTTCAGTGTCCCATGACCGCCCAGGACAATGAAGGCCCTGGCACATGGAGAGGAACTGCCTACCTTGATGATGACACGCTGGTCTGACTGGTCCTCCAGGATGCTGTCCGTGGGGTAGGATTCAATCTGCTGTCTGATGGCAGAGGCAATGGCTGGCACGAATGTCAGTGGGTTCAAATCTAGGTCATCACAGAGGATTTCTGAAAACATCTCAGGGGTCATCAGCTTCTCTGAAATCAGGCAAGAGGGCAGGGATTGCTGATGGATTACAGGGCCTAATCTCACTGTGCTCGGCCCTGACTTCCCTCTACCCCTTCTGCTGCCGCCAAACCTCTCAGATGAAGATGGGATAAAGATGAGGAGAATTGGAGGAACTGAGGGTAGCCCTTCCAGACATGGCAGGGGAAGGAAGCAAAGGATGAACACTTCCCTTCTGGCCATCATTCCACATATATCTCCTCCTTCACACCCCTGAGAGGGCAGGGAAAGGCCCTAAGCGTTCCCCCACCCCAGGTTCTCCCTGCTCCCGGGCACAATTACACTGCTACACCACTCCATTAGTTCTAACCAATGAGATATGTGGGGGGAGGGGAAGCAAAGGCACTTCAAAGCTGATATGCCATGTCTATACTCTCCTCTCATCTTGACCCAGGCAACCAGGGGAGCCCATATGAAGACACAGGAAGAAAACAGCCATCTACACACTAAGAAGAGAGGACTCAGAGGAAACCAATCCTGCCAACACTTGATCTCAAACTTCTAGTTTCCAGATCTGGGAGAAAATAAATTTCTGTTCTTTAAGCCCCCCATGTGTGGGACTTTGTTACAACAGCCCTAGCAAACTAACACAGGTTCCTTCTGGATAAGCCACTTGAAGGCCAGTTCCCACTGGAAGATGAAGCAGATACACATCCATCTACCTCTTCCTCACCAGTAGAAAAATCTCTCAGAGATAATACTGGGCTGCTTGTGGCTTTTTACAGACCTTCCCCCAGTTTCTGTCTGTGGGCAGCATACACACTCAACAACTGAAGAGTATGGATCCTGATCCCTAGAAATGCAACGGCACCAGGCGTGAGCTTGCAGGGGCCATCTGTGACTGGCCAAACTAGAGCAAGGTACTGTGCAATCAAATATTTTTGTCCCCATTCTGCCCTGTTCTCATAACCCAAACCTTAACAACCACACACCACTCTAGAATGAGCCAGACACAAGAAAGCCAAGAATGAATTCCCTCATAAACACATAGTATGATCCCATCATTAAGAACCTGCTCTGCTTAACAGACAACTGACCCCACTATTCCCTCACTGGCCCAAAAGAAGTACTAGAGGCTAGCTGGCCTAACAGCACCATCAGGACATTCAGCCAGCCTATGTTCAGTAATTCATGTAAGAACAAATGTAGTTTATTTTGAAGATTGCAGCAAAAAGCTACAGTGCTCAGGCCAAATACAGTACCCTATGAGTATACTGTCCACAGCATTTCAAAAAATTAGCCTTGTGAGTTGTAGATTCATATGTAGTCTTGATTACTGTAGCAATATGGTAAAGTTTGAGACTGGGAAGACTGATTCCTCCCACTTAATTCTTCTTTTTCAAAATTGCTTTAGATGCTTTAGTTCCCTTATGTTTCCCTTTAAGTTTTAGAATAGCTTTGTCTGTAACTACAAAAATATCTTGCTGAGAATTTCATAGAATTGCATTAAACTTGCGTAACAATTTAGGGAGAACTGATATCTTGAATCTTCTAATCCATGAACATGGTTGTCTGTCAATTTATTTAGATCTTTAATTATTATTTTCATCAGTGTTTTATAGTTTTCGACACACAAGTCCTATACATGTTTGTTACAGTCACATTTAAGGATTTCTTCTTATTGACTGATTGTAAATGGTAATATATTTTTAATTTGAATGTCCATGTGTTCAATGATAGTACACAGAAATACAATTGATTTTTGCTTATTTTTCTTGTATCTTGGGACCTTGCTGGACTGTTATTCTAGCAAATTTTTTTGTAGATCACTTAGGAAAATCTGCATTTATGTAGATAATCGTATCATCTACAAATAAGGACAGTTTTATTTCTTCCTTTCTGATCCATTATGTTTTTTATTTCATTTTCTTGCTTTATTGCATTGCCTATTACTCCTAGCCCTAGGGTGAACAAAATGGTAAAAGCAAACATCTTTGCCTTGTCCCTGATCTTAGGGAGAAAGTGTTTGGCCTTTCGCCACTAAATATAATGTTAGCTATAAGATTTTTTGTAGACGGTCCTTTTCAAGTAGAGTTGTTTATAGTATTCCCTTCTTTTTGATATCTGCAGGGTCTATAGCGATGGCTCCTGTTTCATTCCTAAATTGGGCAATTTATATTTCTCTCTTTTGTGGTTAGTCTTGCTGGAGGTTTGTCAATTTCACTGATCTTTTCAAAGTATGAGCTGTGTTTCATTCATTTTCTCCATTGTTTTGTTCTCAATTTCATTAATTTCTATTCTTCTCTTTATTACATCTAGCCTTCTGCTTGCTTTGATATCATTTTCTTAACCCTTAAAGTGAGAGATATTATTGATTTAAGACTTTTTCCTCTTTTCCAATGTGTGCAATGGTGCTATAAATTACCATGTCAGCCACATTTGCCGAATCTTATAAATTTTGATAATTTTTATTTTCACTCAGGTTTGTGTATATATATATTTTTTAATTTATTTATCTTTAGAGCGGAAGGGTAGGAGAGAGGGAGAGGGAGAGAAATATCAATGTATGGTTGCCTCTTGTGTGTCCCATGCTGGGAACTGGCCTGCAACCCAGGCATGTGCCCTGACTGGGAATCGAACCGCGATCCTCTGGTTCGCAGGCCCGCACTCAATCCACTGAGCTACACCAGCCAGGGTGGTTTGTGTATATTTTTAAATTGAGCTGAGGTTTAACAACACATAATATGGTTTATATGGTATATGTTACACAGGGACTTAAAAAAAGACCGTGTATTCTGCTATGTTGTGTGGAACGTTATGTAAATGCCAATCAAACTCTGTTGGTTGATAGTGTTGTTGGGTTCTTCTATCATCTGGCTGATTTTCTGTCTAGTTGGTCTATCAGTTGATGAAAAAGGGATGTTGAAGTCTGCAATATAATTGTGGATTTGTCTATTTCTCCTTTCAGCTCTATCAGTTTTGCTTCACATATTTTCCAGCTCTGTTGTTTACTGCAAACACACCTGGAACTGCTCTATCTTCTTGGTGGACTGGCCCTTTTGTCATTTAAAGTCCCTCTCCAATTCTGGTCATTTTCTTTGCTCTTAAGTCTGCTTTATCTGATACTAATATTGCAACTCCTCCTTTTCTTTGATTAATGATGATCGCATGATATATCTTTTTACTTTCAACCTCCCTATATCATTATATTTGAAATGAGTTTCATGTAGCTCATATTGTTGGGTCATTTTAAAAATCAATCTGCCAATCCCTGTTTTTTAACTAGTAATTATTCACATATTAAGGCTTAGGTCTTCCATTTTATTTTATTTTATTTTATTTTTTTTTTAATTTATCTTTAGAGGGGAAGGGTAGGAGAGAGGGAGAGGGAGAGAAATATCAATGTATGGTTGCCTCTTGTGTGTCCCATGCTGGGAACAGGCCTGCAACCCAGGCATGTGCCCTGACTGGAAATCGAACCGCGATCGTCTGGTTCGCAGCCCGCGCTCAATCCACTGAGCTACACCAGCCAGGATATTTTTGTTTTCTGTTTTATTTTTTCCCTTCCTTCCTGTGGGTTACTAGAACTTTTTTTAGGATTCCATTTTGACTTATCTATACTATTTATGAGTATATCTCTTTGTACAGCACTTTTTTAAATTTTTTTATTTTTAGAGAGTGGCAGGGAGGAAGAGAGAGGGGGAGAGAAACATTAATGTTAGAGAGAAACATCAGCTGGTTGTCTCTTGCATGGGCCCCAACCAGGGACCAGCCCACAATCCAGGGATGTGTCCTGACTAGGAATCAACTGGTGACCTTTCATTGTGCAGGACAACACTATACAAAGCCACACCGGTCAGGGCACTTTGTATAGCATCTTTAAGTGAAGTTTTATGTATATTACACATACCTAATTTAGTCTACTGATTTCTTCATTTTACCAAACAAGTGAAGTACAGAAACCTTACTTCTTTTTTTAATTTTTTATTTATTGATTTTGGAGACAGACAAACAGATACCAATTTGTTGTTCCACTTATTTACACATTCATTGGTTGATTTTTATATGCACCCTAACCAGGGATGGAACCCACAACCTTAGCATATTGGGGCATCACTCTAACCAACTGAGCTACTCAACCTGAAAACTCACTTCTTTATATCCCTTTACTCTCTGCCATTTATAATGTAATTGCCTTAAATATTTCCTTTACCTATACTTAGAACCAGATCAGACAGTGCTATAACTTTTGCTTCAACTGTCAAGTATAATTTAGGAAACTAAAGAGAAAAAGGAAAACCTATTGTATTTACCCATATTTTTGCTTATCATGTTCTTCCTTCCTGATGTTCCAAAGTTTCTTCTTTTGTCATTTCCCTTCTTTCAATCACCTCTTTAGGTTAGGTCTACAGGTGATAGCTTTCTTTTCATCTGAGAAGGATTCCCCCTTCATTCCTAAGGGATTTTCCCTGGATGCAGGAATCTGGATTGGCAGTTTTCTTTCACTGCTTAAAAAAACATTGTGCCAAAAAAAATTAAATGAAATTAAAAAAAATAAAAAAACATCGTGCCGGTTTCTCTGGCCTCCATCGTCTGTGATGAGAAGTCTGCTGTCATTCTACGCTTTTCCCTGCAGATGAGATGTCATTTTTCTCTGGCTACCCCCAAGAATTTTTTCTTTCTGTTTAGCTTTCAGAAGTTTAATTATGATGCATCTTTGGGTTTATCCTGTTGAGGTTCACTCAGCTTCTTGAATCTGTCATCTGGGGTTTTTAAGTGACCGTGTAAAAACAAATCTCCACAAACTGCTTCCTGTAGCCATGACCTGTGGTGTACACCCTCAAGGGCCTGATCACTCCTGGCCTGTGTGCAGGAACAGATTCCACACCTTCTCCTGAGGCAGCTCATGGCATTGCCCTGGGACTCCTTCATCCCCCTCGGGTCAAACTGACATCTAGGTAGAGACATGCTCTTGTTCAGCAGCTTATCCTTTCTGAAGGACTTTAATGCTCTCTCAGGAGGCTGACTGTTAAAGCAGAGAATGCCACACTTCACCAGCAACTCAAACAAGCTTCTTTTCAAGTCCTTCTCCGAGAAGAAAACCTCAGACTTGTCATTAACCGACATCTACCAAGAGCTTGTTAGAGAGAAACCCTGGTTAGAAATGGTGACCTGAACTACATACTGTTTATTCATGCTGCTCAACTAGTGCTGTTTCACATTTTTAATCTCTTTGTGATAAATACTCTCATAACCTTTAAGGTCATTTGAAACTTAAATTAAGTTAAACATGACTTTTAACAAACAGGAGATCAGCCACAGCCAGGTTGCTCAGTTGTTTACAGCATTGCCCCAATATGCCAAGGTTGCAGGTTTGATCTCCAGTAAGGGCACATACAAGAAGCAACCAATGAATTCATTGATGGGTGGAACAACAAGTTGATATTTCTCTCTCTCCCTTCCTCCCTCTCTCTAGACTCAATAAATTTTAAAAAATGTTTTATAAATTTAAAAAAGCTTAATATTAAAAAAACCAACAGGATATCAACAACAATTTTGAATATGTTCCTTCACCTACTACGCCAGGGGCGTGGCCTCCTAACCACCAGTTAAGAGTCTGACAGCCCTGGCGCTTTTGCTCCTTCTCGCCCGCTGCCTGCCCACCCAGAGCACACCCTGTCACATCTTCTTTTTGAATATACTTTCCTAAGCTCCAAGGGCCCTTCTTTGTCTCTGTAACTTATTTCATTAGTCCATTTCTTCTACAGTTCCCTTTTACTACCTCTGTAACTTTCTAAATAAACTTTCCTTTATAATTTGAGAAAAAAGATTATCACAGCCTTTAGGCACACTAAGTATTACTCTAGAATGAAGAATTCACATAAAGACAGTATTTTGGGCCCTGGCTGGTGTGGCTCAGTGGATGAAGCACTGGCCTGTGAACCAAAAGGTCGCCAGTTTAATTCCCGCTCAGGGCACATGCTTGGGCTGTGGGCCAGGTCCCCACCTGGGGGCGTGTGAGAGGCAACCGGTCATGTATCTCTCACACATTGATGTTTTTCTCTCTCTCTTTTTCCCTCCCTTCCCCTCTCTCTAAAATAAATAAATAAAATCTTTAAAAAAGAAAACAAAACAGTATTTTGGTCCTTCAAGTGTTTGTACTAAATTACATTTAGTGGATGTTGCAAGAGCACTCCTAGGAATAACAGCCTAGAGAAACCCATGGTGGGGTTCACAGAGAGATGCTGGTCTTCGTTACATTATACCCATGAGAGCCAAGGAAAGAGGTTCTCACAGACTTAAGTGTTATGAGTGATTCTGCTTCTTCTGAGCCATTGACTGCTGCTAATCTTGTCCACAGTGAGGACTACAGAACCAATCATGTCTCTCCCTGCCTGGACCTAAAAGGCTGAGAGCTATGCCCATCTCCTAGCAACGGATGCCACTGAATTGTGTGTACAAACCAGAGTGCTGGCTTCATTTTATGTTTTATACGTTCTAGTTTCATCTTCCCCTTTAGTCGTTTTTTTCTAACCACTCCCTTTTTCATTTGCTTTATTTTTTTACACCAAGCATCCTTATATAAGCCGTCTGACATCCCTCCTGAAACAGGGGTGCATATAAAAAAAATAGTGAGAGCTCTTCATGTATGGTTGAAAGGAAAGTGATAAGACAATACGTATACTGATTCAATATGAACTAAGTTCCTATGTTCAGCCAAGTTCTATGCTAATGCTCTATGAAAAACAGGAATAAAACATAAAGAGAGTCCCTGGCTCTCAAGTGGTTGAAGTGGAAGGGGAGAGAGATGAATGAACAAGCAACTGCGGTGCAGGCCAGTGGAGAGAAGCAGGGATGCACAGCACTGGCGGTGGCCTGGCACCCGTGAGCTAGCCCGTCCCCGTGAAGGGCGTCGCCAGTGCACTGCGCTTGCCCCCATCTACACTCACTACAGCCTCCTGAAACCCTTCACTGAGGTCCACCCTGTCTGCCACATCACCTCTTTGCCAGCGTCCTCTCTTGCCAGCTAGCCCACGGGTCATGGAAGATCGGCCCTCAGGCATTGTTCTGGGGCTGGGCAAAGGCCCTCAGATTCAAGCTGGGCATGCCAATTGCTAGGGGATGACCAAAGGAAGAAGCCTAATCCTTCCAGAAAGCTTGAAGCCACTGCGTGTCAACAACTGCACATGTTTCTCCCTGAGGAAATCCACTCTGGGAAAAAATGTTGTAAGGCTGTATGTTATCTGCCATGGAAACATCCAATAGCAGGGGGAAGTTTTAACAAACTGGGACACCACAATGTAACAGGAAATTCTGCACCGATTACGAACCAAAGAAACCAGGAAAATACTTAAGTGAAGAAAAATAACGTTATACTTGCACTATAATCACAATTATGTTAAGTCGGTTTGCATATGGAAGTGACTGAAAAATGCAAAACAAAACATCAGGGTGGTTAAGAGTCTGGTCACTCTAAACTTTTATTGGTTTAAAAATAACATTCACTAGACTGGGGTTTTGTTTTTTTGTGGGTTTTTTTGGTCTGAATATAAGTATGTTCTTTGTAACATGTCTGAAAGATTCAGGACAAAAATGAAGAAAAAATAAACACATATGTAACCTTCCTCCCCAGATGTGGTAAGGACTAAATACGTGGGTGGACGTCTCTTCCTAACCTTTCTCTTCTTCACTTGCACAGAGTTCCATTCAGACTTTTGGAGCCAGGGAAGCGTGGAAAGAGCTGGGATCTGACCCAGCACTTAAAGAGCGAGGATGGAAAGAATGAAGAGGGTGAGGGCAGGCCTCCCAGCTAAGATGACAGAGGCATGAGCATGCACATGCAGCGTCTAAAACAGTAGGGCAGTGGACAGGGCTGAAGGGGAGGTAAGTGGAGGGCCCAGCAGCAGCATCAAGGTCACCACTGAGCTCTGTGGACTGGCAGGCTTCACCCCAGGCCATTGAACTACCCATGTTCATGGTGTGGAAACAACCCAAGATTCATGTGCCTGGCTCACAAGAAACAGTAGCAGAAGCAGGATTTGAACCCAGAGTCCACACCCTCTTAACCTATGGCACAATGCTCTGCATGTCATGCTCACAATTCAGAACCTGTGCGACGGGCGTCAGACGGGAACAGGAGTGTTTACGCAGTGGCTACTCTGGGCTCTACAGAGCCCCACATACCATTCATGTTCCAGGTAAAGGCATCCCTCAGCTTCTGCCCGTCAATCTCCATGTCCAGCCGAATGGGGACCAGCACCTCAGGCTGGGATGCGTTCTCGTGGATCACTGCTGGGTCGTGGTCATCAAAGCTGGAAGTGAATGGCAGCAAAGTCAGCAAGAAGTGCTATGGGTCCCCCCAGAGCCTCCCTCTCTGCACCACTGACCACTGCAAACCTGGCCAAGGGTGAAGCCCACTTCTTACGGGCACTTGTCAACTAAGGACTGAGTCAGCAGAAATGAGGCACGCGGGGGTCACAGGCCACAGAGGCAGAGCTCCACACTTCATGGACACACGGGAAAGGGGGAAAAGATGCTGGCCTGGGCAGGGACAAGACCCAGACATACTCTGAAAGAGGGATATTTAAGCTCCAAAGCAGGCAGGACTTTCACAGAAAGCTGAGGGAAAGGAATTTCCAAAAGAGGAAATACTTGAGCAAAGGCCAAGGGACCAGGGAGAAGCCAGGAGTTGTTGGGGGCGGCGGCAGCCGGAACACTGGAGGCAGGGTACTGATTAGATGGGGGAGCAGCATGAGAGACACTGGGAAACTACAGGGTCAAGGTGCCAACAGTTCTCCACCTCAGGCTGCAGAATCCAGCCTCCACCCTAAGGGAACTCCAGGAAGACTGAGCAAGGGCTTTACATGGTCATAATGGATTTTAGGAAGACAAAGCGGGAAGAGATGTGGGATGTTGGAGGCTGCCCTCAGACCTTGACGCAAGCTCTGAGAGCAGATGTGGGAAACCCAAGGGCATCTGCTCTCAGAGCTTGGGTCAAGGATAATAAACAAACAAACAAACAAACAAACAAGGAAAGCACACCACACGCATGCTACACACAAATTCTCTGGGAAACACAGAAGGAAGGGGCAGGAGTGGACATTCTAAAGGTGGAAGGCAGCCCTGAGAAAATGACATTCAAACAGAGGTGGGGAGGAAGGAAAAAGAGGGAGGGAGGGAAGGAGGGAGGGAGAAATGGAAGAGGAAAGAAAGGGGGTGAGCCAAGCAGATACTGGCAAGAAATGAATGAGGCTGGGCTGCAGAGATGAATGTGGGGATGGGAGCCTGAAAAATAACCCCCAAGAGATAGTTATGTCCTAACCCTTGGAACCTTGACCGTTACCTTATATAGCCGAAGGAGGAGGTACTCTGCAGATGTAACTAAGTTAAAGATCTTAGAGATTAATCATCCTAGTGGGCCCTAGATTACATCACAAGTACCATTATAAGAGACAGACAGGAGTAGATTTCACACACAGAGGAGTAGGCTATGTGACCACGGAAGCACAGACTGGTGATGTGGCCACAAGCCAAGGAATGCCAGCAGCCAGCGGAAGCTGGAAGAGGCAGGAACAAATTCTCCCCAGAGGCCCCCAGTGCAGCCCAGCCAACACCTTGATTTTGGCTCCATGGAACTCCCAGCCTCCAAAACTATGAAAGAATAAACCCGTGTTGTATTAAGCCACCCAGTTTGTTGTGATTTGTTCTAGCAGGAGAACTAATACAGCAGGAGTCACTTGGGATGGCATCTGAAACCATGAGAAAACGTCCAAGGACTGGATCCCCAGGAATTCTATTCAAGATACTGGGGAAATGAAGAAGACTGGCAAGACTAAAACAAAGAGAGCTGGGGGGCTGGAGCAAGCCAGAGACCGATATCCTGGAAGCTGAGGGAAAACAGTTCCATGAAGAAGGCAGTATGGCATTTTAGGGAACACGAGGTAAAGTCAAGTGTTTCTGGTGGGAGGAGGAGACTAAACTGCATTTCAGCGCTAAGGCAGAATCAGCAGAGAAGGCGAGGTGTGCTCACCAGAGAGGGAAGGTTCTCTTCTTGTCCCGGCCCATGCGGTTCCTATTGATGGTCGTAGAGCATGGTACAGCATCCAGATGGTGGGAGCTATTGGGCAGGGTAGGCACCCACTGATTGTTCCTCTTTGCTTTCTGTTCCCTGGAAAAACATGGGAAATCCTCCCCTCAGTCTATGAGCCCAATACCACCCACCAGGTATCAAGTCACAGTCAACAGACAACCACGGCACCCCTGCTGAGCTCCAGACCCCAGTGGGAACTTCTGTGCACCCTAGACTCTGTAGGTTTCTATTCCCTAGGCTCCCACTAGCAGCTGCTTGGAGGTACCCAAGCCAGGGTACAGGTACAAAGGGGCCCCGACATGTCAGAGCAGCCGCCTGTTCAGTGCACGAACCATAAGTTAACATACTATGTGCTGGCCATGGCTCCACAGAAGCACTGTCCCTTCTGTGGGGAAAGAGCACAAGGAGGGGGCTTCCCAGAGGAGTAGATCCTTGAACACTAAGTTCAGGTTCGCTGGGGCAGGAGACAAGTGGAGGGGAGAAGGCATTTCAGAAGTACAAGCATCAGCAGGGATGAGGGTAGGCTGTAGACTCGGCAGGGGCTGGAAACATGGGGAACAGAGAGGATCTCCATTACGGAGGCTGGTATGTCCCATGAGAAACTGACTGTACTCAGCAGATGGCTGGGCGTCCCCAGGGGTTTGCAGCAGGAAGAGGTATGATCAGACTATTATTTTAGACATGCCAGCCAGCCTGAGATGGTCTAGACAATGCTGCTGGCCTCTGGACTTCTGACCAGTAGAGGTGAGAAGATGCAGTATTGGTGAATACAGTCTAGAAAACAACACTCAAAATAATTTAAGTAGCCTGTGTCCCCTAAAAGGCTCACTCTTCTCTCCTAATTGCAGGCTGCTTTTACCACTAGGAATATACCAAAAGCTATTTTAAAATGAGACTCCAGTGTCAGGTTCGCCAGATGAGTGCTCGGGTTCCCACTACACCGAGTTCCTTTTTCGTCCCTGGGGCGGCCTTCCCCAGTGAGACTATGAGCACTGTGAGGGCAGCGGCTGTGTACAACTCACCTACATAAACACCTACACCAGTCCTCTTCAATAACTGTTTGTTACACCTCAGAGAATGTGACAACTGTTAGACTTCCTGCTGCTCAGCCGGTGCCCTCTCAGGAGGACCAGGAGACACTGCTGGCAGCCCTTCCCCTTTTCCCAGGTGGTGGAGGGCAGAGGCAGTGGCCACAACCTGCCTGGGCCTGGGACCTTGAACTCTTTTCTCTTCTAAAGCTGGGGCCACTCGCATCTCAGGGGCTGACGTCCAGGAGCATCCCCTGATGGAGCGTGGGGTCAGAGAGGAATTCATGGCACAAGTTTGGCCAGGACTCTGTCAAGTCTCCCATGCCCAGGTCTTGCTTAGATCTTACCAACAGCCTTCACCTTGTATCAGAGACCTGGGGGAACGGGAGACATGGAACTAATCTGGGCAGGGGTTAGAGCTGGGGCAGCGAGACTGGGATCTTCACAACAGTCTGTCTGGGCCCCGCCAGCCATGGACTCACTTAGGAGCGCCAAATTTTAAGCAGCACATTCCTGAGCCCCACCCAGATCCAGCAACTCTCATCAGGGAGGGCCTGGGAATATGGATTAAGAACTTACCAACTTCCATGGCAAGGCCAGTGCCACTGGGCCTAGACTTAGGGTCCTTGGGTCTAGCACACCACCTCTTTTCTGAGCAATCTAGAGCTTGTAACGAGGTCCCCCCAGAAAAATCCTACTCTAAGTCAGCAGCAATCTCACTCATTTCCAGTCTGGGCTGCTCTACTGAGTTAGATCACAGACACGGCGAGCACGAACACACAGCCATGCGCAGAATCTGAGGATCTGCGTCGTGTGATTCAACCTTCTTCCACCACCAGGTCTGCCTCAGACCAACCTGCTCAGTGAGGGGGCGGGGAGGTGCCAGTCCTCCCATGGGGCTGACTGGACAGTGAGAAGGCACTTCCTGAGCATAAAGCCCATCAAAATGCACAGTGGCTTCCCTGGAACCTTTACCCGCCCCATGTCCCCATAGTTCTGACCTTGGGGGTAACAAGACCCTATACTCCCCCCTCAGCTGTTCCTCAAATGATACAATCATTAAGAAAGTGTTTACCACCCCATAAAAGTTCCCCAGCTGACGTGTGCAGACTTGAAAGTCCGCGCCATATGTACCTAATTTCCTTCTGCCACTTCCCTGGGTGAGTCTCCCCATCCCTGTGTTTTACCACATCCCCTGGGGAAACAGAAATCTGTAGAGCACACATCTATAATGCTGGCTGGGCTGGATGCATGCCCCCTTTTTTGGGGGGGTAAGGGGTGGAGGAAGGGAGATTATATAAACAATCCAACAGTAAAGTTGAGAGAAAATCTGAGAAATGATTTTTCAGAACCACATCACTCTCAACAAGAGCGCTCTCCACCCCGCTTAGTGCCCCTAGGGTCTAGTGCATAGGGGTGCATGTTTTCCTAAGAACTGGAAGCCTAAGGCAGGTGTTCCGCACACCTCGTGCACGTGAACTGTGTTTTCAGTTGCTTCGGAGTCTACGTGATTACAGTGTATAGGGTGCATCCTGGTCCACACTGGCAAGTGCACCTTCACTCACCAGCCTCTCCCTAAGGCTAGACACTCAAGTGGCTCCATATTTCCCACTATTATTCACAACGCGCCCAAGGGCATCTCTGTATATACAACGGTTGTTGGTGGTGGTCTTTTAAATTATTTCTCTGGGACAAATTCCCAGGGATGAAATGACTGGGCCAAAGAATAAAAAAAAGTTTGCTGTCATAATGCTGTACCAAAAGATCATGCCCACCTACAAGCCACTGCAGCTTCTACCAGGGCCCCTCTGTCATGCCTTCCCCAATTCTTTATGTTGCTATTTTATTTTTTTTGCTTTGAATTTTTAAAATTGCACGAGGACAAGCATCGTTTCCTGTGTTTATTACTTGTACTTCTGATGTGGCCCAGCCTTTGCCTATTTATCTATTGGGGTACTGAAGTTTTCCTTATAAATCTGGATAAATAGACTCTTTCTACAACAGCACAACTTTCCCACTACCTGCCTAATTGTTAAGGTAAACCTTCCTTTAAAGATTCTAAATTTATACCTTCAAATCCATTGTTTATTTCTTTTGGGACTTCATCTGGCCCACTAGTTTTTCTGACAGATAGTCCTACTTTCAAAGCATTCTTTCTTCACCACTCTCCAGAATCCAAGACTTGGCTGAGGTTTCTTAGAAATTCCAGAGATACAGAAGAAACTTAAAAACCCAACTAGGATGATTTGTAAGCACCATGCATAAAGTGTTGAAAAGTTTTTCGGTTTGACTTAACCCCAACCAGCTCTGGAGTGTGAGAAAAATACACGCAGGTGTCCTAAGAGCACGCCTGGCCAGGGCTGTGTTACCTGAGGTAGGTGGGGGGCTCTGTGCTGATGGACACAGCCTTGTACTTCTCGTCATTGCCGTCCAGAATCTCTTCCACCTCTGAGGCTTTTAACAGAGTCACGCTAGTGGCCAGAGTTGTGTATCCGTGATCTGTAACCAGAGACACAGCTATGGTCACCCTGCTGGTGGGCAGCGAGCAACAGTAGCCAGTAGATGCAGCACATCCAGGTCCTCACATGCAGAAGGTGGGAAAAGCAGGTGTCTACCTTACTACTGCCGAATGCTGGCCTCTTCCAAAAGGGCAGTCTGGATTGAGTGCTTTATTTAGAGGTCCTACTGGGGTAAAGACTCTCTGAGGATTTCCTAGGACTGATCTGTCCCAGGAGCACCGGCTCCAGGCACAGAGGAAGTACACAGGGCAGCGGCAACAGGGACAGTGCAGCACGGCCAACAGGGGCTCTCAGGAGAAGAGGAAGGCTCCAGAGTGACACCACCAGTGGGAAGAGGTCTGACACCACTGCCATCCACAACATGAAGCAAAGCGGAGAGATGGAATGAAAGATGAAAAACACTTTTCTTTTAAAACAAGAGCCCAGAGTTGGGAAGAGCTGCTTCACATGGAGCACAAACTCCTGGCCCTGTGCCAGTCAATGCCTTCTGGGAAGCAGGACAGTTTCTAGGCAACTTGACCCATAGCTCTTCCAGGGAACCTCGGTCAAGAGCTGCTACCTGTCTGCAGGTCCAGCATGGATTCTCCTGGAGAAACAAACCAGGTACAGGGCAGGTGTCTCCAAAGCACAAGGGGAAGAGTCACCGAGACTTCCTTTGAGACTTGCAGAGGGGAAAGCAAAGCTGGGAACTCACTGCATCAGTGACTGGCGCTCCACCGGTGGGCGGAGGGAGGACAAAAAGGAGACTTTGTAAAGTGAGTGAAAATGTTATAGCAGCAGATAAAAAAGAAGCTCCGGCTCCTGCATTAAAAGAACTACTACTTTGCCCACAAGACCATAGCAGCACCTACAGACACAACCAAAGAAGACATGACAGACTGCAAAGCACGCGCTCGTTCACTCTCTCTCTGTCTCTGTCTCTCTGTCTCACTTTACACACACACAAACACACACACGCAGCTCTCTATAAGGCGCCAGTGCCAGGTGGGAAGCAGTTTGGCCATCTGCTAAACATTGTGCTGTGTCCAAACCCAAAAAGTCCTTGAGTCTTTCATGAGAGATCAGAAAGCATTCTTTCGCCCTGCACAGAGCTGCCACGGCTGAAGCACACTAGTGTCTCTACTGTCACTAGTGTCAGGCGGCTGGCCTAGCAAGCCCCAGGCACACCTCAGGCACAAGCAGGTACATGCACATGAGCTCTAGCACACTGGCTGCCAGAATGAAGTGCTACGAGATGGATGTGCTCTGGGAAGCAAAGCGGTGAAAGCCCCAGAGGGGAGTGGGAGCCGGGGTCACCACCCGCCACTCGGGCTGCATATGGTGGGGTGCACATGAAGGGTGACTATGGCAATACACCACGGCAGTGGCAGAGCATCACAGCATTCCTAAAACGTTTTGAGACCAACATGTCTTCACAGCACCCGCTACTGTCCCAGCCCCACCGCCCTCACACACCCTCTGGACCCATTAAAAATACCTGATGAAGAACCACCACTGGCCCCCTGGGGCCACTTTCTTGCCTGAGCTGCATGGGTGCCCCACCACTAGGATGTTCCCGCCACACTAAGGTCAGGGCTGCAGTGAAGACACTCTGGAGTGAAAACGTTTTATCTTCATGACATAAGCGAGTGGTTTTGAAACAGGTTTACAAACCCTCGTGAAGACGCACCCTTAGTGTTAGGTTTTGTTTTTTTACCATGTGACGATGCAACTATTTTCTTCCTCTCTTCCACAGTGGCTAGTCGCCTCCAGAGCGAGGGGTATCTCTTGTACAGAGAACCTCGGAACATGCGGAGGTAGTTTCCCACCTATGAGTAAAGCAAGAAGGCTCATTATGAGGGTCACGTCTCCACGCAGAGCAGGGGATCCTGGTGCGGAGGCCTCACTGGATCAAGTGATGGACAAACAGGCCCTGAGTTGGCCTTCAGGCACCAGGCAGCAATAAAAACACATTCTGCTGACATCAAGGGTTCAACAACAGTGCACATCTGGCCCACATCTGCCCCTCCAGGCAGGGACAGGAACATCTACATTCTGACGACAGGACCGAAACTTGTGAGGCAGGCCCCCGGAGCTCACCGAGAAACCCCCAGAGCTCACGGAGAAGCTTGCAATGGTTTTGATTTTGGACTAAGGTTCTCTGGCACTTGCCAGAAATGTAAGGCCTCTTTGACTTTCTTTTATCTTAAGAATAAGACTTTGATATTTTTATGATGTAATAAACACCAAAAAGGTCTCTTAATTTTAGACAGATGCAGGGTAATTTCCCCCATGACCCCTGTTGCTTTGTTTAGTAACAAAACTCAAACCAGGAATGCCAAAGGAATTTTCCGAAGACTTTAAAAAGCACTTATCGGCAATCACTAGATTGCTATATAAATCATTACTTCCCCAAACAATGGCTTTGGTTCACTTGTACCAGATACTCACAGTAGACTTCTTTAATGGAAAAAAAAATCTAGTCCTAAAGTTTTTATAAAGAAACCCCATTGTCCCACTGACTTTTCCAAAATGATCACTGCAATCACACGGTAGGAGATGGCCAGTGGACTGGGTGCCAGGTGCTGCCACCACCTGTGACGAGGAATCATGTTCCCTTTCCAGGTCTCCTTACATCTATCTGTCAAATGCTCAGCAATTCTGAACCCCACAAAGGACAACTTCTATTATTTTCCCATTTACCTACCCATCATAGTGTATTTATTAAATAAACGTGTTTCTCCATTTTTCATGAATCAAAGACTTCTATGATCAACAGCCAGAGCTGCTGAACAGCATGAGAGAAGTTGGTCACAGCACATCACTCATGCGCTGCACAGTACACACAGACTCCTGTGCATCATTCATTTGCCTGGAGTGTCATTACCATCCCGGGGTAAACATGGTTTCCGTTAGGTTTTTGAAAAGACATTGATGATAATGCCGTCCACTACCACCTTGCAGGTCCTGCAGAGTCCCAGAACTCCTAGATCCTTCCTAAGTCCCTTTAGAACACAGGAGACCAGGGCTTGCCTTTCTGGGTTTTTCCTGAATCAAACTTTGTCTGCTGGATCTGGTTTTCCAAATGTAAAGTGAAAATACGGAGTTGGGGATTTCCTAGAGTCCTCTCAGGTCCGTGACTTTGCCTTGGTAAATAGAGCTGCCTGCAGATGGCAGAACAGTGACACATAGTCGCTACAACTGCAGCTGCCATCCCAAGGCCGTTCCATGGACCTGGCACAGTGACATTGGGTGTGATGCTACAGCCGGCCCACTCTCTGAATATGGTGCTTGCTTCCCAAGGGAAAGGGGCCTGGGGACCATCCACCCAATGCTGTCACAGGAGCTACAGGATATCAACAGACAGCATCCTGATCTTGAACCTTCCCAGACCTCCAAAGGTCTCACAATTATAAGCTAGGCCCCAGAAAGCCAACTGCCTTTCCCTTCTCCCATCTGGGTCCCTACTGACTGGGTCTCAGGACAATGCTCTCACTCAACAAGGCTGAAAGAGAAGACTGCAGTTAACTTTCCATAAACTAGAGTGTGTGGCGGACAAGATCTTAGAAGCCATCTAGTCTAAGCATCTCATTACACACATGAGGAAAGTGACAGAGGCAGGGCAGAGCTGGGACCAGGCCTCCTGATGTTCTTCCCACCTGGCTGCAAGCTTCTTCTCAATTTGCTCCACCTACTAAATGAAAGCTTGCTTTTCAAAAGTACCAGCCACTCAGAGTCAAGGCCAAACTGACTTCTTTTCCTGCCCATTAGATCAGGTAAAGGTTTCTTTAGACAACCTGCCCATTATCACATACTGAAACTCCTCAACTGCCTTTTGAATCACGTACTTAACTAGCTCCATTTCCTCAGCACAGCTATCTTTGAAGAGCAGCATTTATGTGCTAATGTGCAAAATTTCTTGCATCCTGCCTTTTGTTTTATAAAAGTTGATGGAAAATGGTTACACTAAAGTGCTGATGCTGACAACATCGATGTTATAATGTGATGCAACTAAGACAAGCAGGAATCACAGGGTGTCCTGAAAGCCTCAATGTGACCATCACAAGGCTTAGTTTATATTCAATTGTAAAGAAAAACAACAAAAACTGCAAAAAACAGGAATGAAATGCCTGGTGTCTGATACTGAAAACTGCTACAAGGAGAGGTGACCCTCTGCACTGTGTAACTGCTTTAGCTCTCCAAGATTAGCACTTACCTCGTCCCATGAGACTCTACTGCTTGGTATATGCATGTCTGAATTGCACAGCTATGATTTTTTTAAAGGAATGTACGCTATCTGGGAACTGTCTTTAGACCATAAAGACCTAGTTGGAGGTAATCTGTAAAAACTTAATATACTTAGTACAATCTACCACTGATGGACCAGATATGGGGTTTCCTGAGGTCAGCAGTCCAGCTGATTCGACAAAGCGCTGTCACGTCTAGTAAAAAGTAAAGATTTTTAGGATCTTTCCCCTGTCATAATTCAGTCAGTTCAAGGTATCCAAAATGTCGACTGCTTCTGAACTGCTGATGGATCCCGATGAGGGACGGGGTTGGGGGGGCGGGGGCCTTACCCACCCAAAGGAAATAGGATGTCCTTCTCCACCCTAAAGCAAGCATCCTCCTCCCAACCTATTTCCTCCCTCGTAAACAAAGGTCAAAACACCTCCCTGCCCACCTCAAAGGCAACAACAAACACGGGCATGAGCCCTCACTAAGCCCCTCTTCACAGCCTGCCATTGCAGGATTCGATACAGCAATGCGGGAGGGGTGCATGTGAGATTTCCAACATCTCCGCCCCAGAGTCGCAGGGATAACCAAAACACCCAGTTTCTTCGCGTCTGCCTGGGGTTGTAGCAACTCAGCACAAAACCAGTGGCTCCTCGCAGAGTCCTAGCCTTGGCAGCAGGGTGCGACCCGGATCACCTCGAAACAGGAAGGTAAACTGAGAGTCTCAAAGATACGGGAACCCGTGCGGGAGGCCCCGCCCACGAGGCCCCGCCCCCGCTGCGCGCGCTCGCTGCGATGAATGGAGACGCGCGTTCCCGGCGCGCAGACCCGCCCTGAAGCTCTGTGAGGCCGTAGCCAGGAAGGGCGAGGACGCGCTGCGCGGTACCTCAGAGCCGATCATGTAGAACTCGCCGTCGTCCTCCAGCTGGAACTTGACGGGCTTCTGCCCGAAGGTCTTGCTCAGCGCCATCATCATCATTGCGGCGGTGGAGGCGAGCGGCAAAGGCCGGGATGCGAAAGACCGGGAAGGTTGAAGCGGGGTCGGACAGCACCGAATCGAGGGGAGCCGAAGCCGGGAAGCGAAGGGCGGGCCAGGCCTGGCCGGGCGCTCGCGCCACCGCCGCCGGGTACCTCAGCAGCCGCCGCAGTCGACAACCAGGCCGCTCTCAGTACGCATGCGCGGGCGTTGACGCTGACGCGCGCGCTGCCGCCGCCCAAACAAAAGGCCGAGCGCGTCCCCGCGGGTCTCTTAAAGAAACCTGCACCCGTTTCTCTTACAAGCTGCCTCCTAGCTCAACGTACCGAGGAAAATTCTCGCAAGTGTAAATCTCAACTGAGGCCTTGACTCAGGCGGTGGCTTTCCCAGTCTCACAGGTGAGACTGGAACTCTACCCAGTGGAGGAGAGAGGAAGTGAGGCCCGAAGGCTGAGGGAGGCCGGAAGTACCTGTGCCTCAATTTCCCCACCCGGAAAACAGTGCAGCTGAGCAGATAAGAGGGCTCCTAGGAACAGATATCCCGGTTCCGGGCCCACAGCTGTTCCTGCGGCTGTGGGAGTGGGCAGAATGACAACACAGAGGTGCTGGTGTGGGCACAGGCTCCCTGACTTGGCAGGATTCCAAGGCCCAGGTGGTATTTGGTTTGGCTGGTGCATCAGATGAGTGTCGGAGGAGAGGGAACCTTCTCCATTCCTTTCTTAACTTTGTGCTTTGTGCCTCACGACCAGCTGATCCCTTCAGTGAAACCAGACAGCCCTGCCCCGCGCACTTACACCTGGGTTGGGGACTGACGTGAATGAAAGCATCAAAGCCTCCATGTATCCGGTTGAACAGTGCCGTGTGTCAACAACAGCCCACTGCTGACAGTTTCACATGGTTCCGTCTAACAAAAATTGCAGCTATGGCAGATGTTACTATGAAGGAGTTACATGTGGGGCTGGGTGGCCAGCAAGGAGGCACTGAAAAGTTAGGAGGGCTTGGCTGTGTCCTGACGATGGTGGATAGGCACTGGGGTGTGGTAAGATCAGACAAAGTGACCACAGCTTGGTGAAGGGTGATCTGAAGGGCACTGGGGAGAGGAAACAAATTACAAAGCCGCTACAGGTGTCCATTGAGACAAGGTAGAGGAATGGAGCAAGAAGCGCCCTAGACATTGCGCCTAGTCCTGTAGACTGTAGGCTTGAGGTGAGGGGCTGCCACCCTGGCTCCCAGCACAGAGCAGGTCCCAACCCAGGCCTACCACCTCCCTGTCCCACCTCTTTCCCCCTCCTGGCCTCCCAGTCAGAGAAACCCCAGTCAGGCAGGTAGAAAATGACCATAACCGTGTTTAATGACAGTCTTTAGTTTAAAAAAAAAAAAAAAAGGCTTTGTACACACATTTACATGACTTTGGAGGGTCTCAGTGCTAGGATAAGGGGTCTAGGGAGGATCCGGCTTACGACAGGATTGAGGTATGTTGGGGCCTCCAGGGCCCTGGGTCTTCAGCTGGAAGCAACCCCCTCCCCAGCTGACTCTGGACCTTCTGGCCTGGATCTTGGGAAACAGATCTCCAGGATCACCAACTGGAAGGCAGCCAGTTCCAAGCATCTCCCCAGAACTGACTTCTCAGGAAAGGGAAGAAGGCCATGGGGCCCCAGGATCCATCATGTGTCAGCACCCTGCAGGAACCTCGCAGCAGGGACAGCGGGAGGGCTCCAGCTCCCCTTAACCTGCGGAGGTCCTTTCCTGAGGGACAGGCATAGAGAGCGAGGACAGCCAGGTTTGACTGTTACCTGCACAGGTAGGGTAGAGCAGGCCCCGGACAACCCTCACACTTAACACCAAAGCCTCCCTGCCCAGTATGAGACAGTTGCTGGCAGGTGACCACGACCTGCGTGGCCTTCCCTGCAGTTGTCACGATGGCAGGAACCCCCCTCCCAACTCCCCTGAGGAGACATAGGTTCTTTCCCATGCCTGCTGCCCACAGCCACAAAGATGGCCACAGGTCTCCAGGTGATGTCAGTGGCCTGGCAGGGGTCAGGGGCCCTGAGGGCACCCAAGCCATGGCTAACGGAAAGTGTTGGCAGGTTCTGTACAGCCAAAGAAGTCGGGGCCCACAAGACGGGGAAAGCCCTCCAGGGCCTTCACCTTCACAGGGTCAAACTTCCAGTAGAGGCGGCCGCGCAGGAAATAGGCGTAACCTGAGGAGAGAGGAGAGTCAGGCCTGGGCAAGTGGGCACTGCGCCTCATACCTGCTGTCAGGCTGTGCCAGGGGACGGGCACCAGGAGGTGGGGTCCAGGTGGGTGGGCCTTGGCCACTGCTGAGCTCCTTGAAACCTGCAGGCCCTCCAGAACCTCCTTTCTCTTGGGGGAGCCCTTTAGCCTGCTGAGAGTCTGGTCTGGGCTACCACCCAGCCTGGCAGATGCTGAGTGCCTCAGAGGCCCAGTTCCTACCTATCAGGAAAGCAAGTCCTGCTCCCCGCAACTGGCCCTCCCTCCACATCACTCTACTCCTGCACCCACCAGCCAGATACACCTGGGCATCTTGAGTCATGTGGGTGATACAGGCAACCTAGAGCCCCAGAGCCCAAGGCCACCACAGGACAGCTCTCCCAAAAAGTCCTGCTCTGGGGGAGGAGCAAGGAGGAGAGGCATGAGAGAGAGCACTGGACTGTGAGTCCCAATCTAGTCCTTGGAGATTGCAGGAGGCCCGGTGGTGCAATGGTTAGGATCAGGGACTGCCTGGGTGGTGGTCCTAGCTGCCCACTGTCCACCTGGGTGGCCTCAGGGAACCTCCTCACCTGAACCTCTGTTTGCTCGTCTGGAAATTGGGTTCATAACAGGTACTACACCTGAGAATTGCACAAGATACTTAGGGAACTCAAATGTCGGTCCTCGGTGTGTAGTGGTTGTGAATACCAGCCATGACTGAAGGGCCTGGGCGCATCCTGGCACCTCTCTGGCCCTCAGTCTAACCGGCAGCATGGGGACGCAGCACTGCCCTGGTGCAGGATGGTGCTGGACAAAGCATCTGTGATGCAAAGCTGGTGCTCAGCCACCACAGGGTGGGAGATGCAGCCGCTACACCACTTCCACCAGCCACCCTGTCCCAACACACCATCGGCATCCTGGAAGGCGGCGTCAATCTCAGAGGGCACTCCTCGCCAGTCGGTGGCCCGGCGGGGCACTGGGCTGTCCACACGGCGGGTGCTGGGGTAGAAGCGCCAGTAGTCTCCACCTCGGAAGAAGTAGATCTTGTTCTTCTCAGGGCCCCAGACCAAGGCTGCGTGGACTGGGGACCCCAGCAGGCCCAGCTCGGAGAGGGGTGCAGGTCCTAGAACTGGCTTCTCACCATCGTACACCCAGTACTGAGCCCCTGCAGAGAGGGGAGGCTGCAAGGAGCTGCGCAACTGCCCAGCTGCCACCACCGCCAGACTTTCCTAGCCTCAGTTTCACTGTCCTGCTTGGTGTCCCCAGTCCAGGGGAAGTTGGAGCCAGCAGGAGTAAGCTGGGGTGGTGCAGGCTCTGAGACATACCATGTGGGAAAGGTTATTCTAAGCAGCAGACAGGCGCCTGGGCCCCGGCTCCTTCCCCTGGGATTTGCCTGCTCTTGACTGGCCCTTAACTTTGTCTCAGCAGGTCCTGGCTAGACCTTTGTTTATGAAGTCCCTGCTACCTGGAATGTTCTAGGCTCTGTTCTCTGCTAGTTGAAAGTTAACAGCACAGGCTGTAGGGTTGCTAAACCTAGATCAAATCCCTGCTCTGCCTTTTCCAAGCTGTGCCATCAGATGAGTCATTTTGCCACCTCTGTGCTGGAGGCCCAGGTCGGGCCCATCACTCTATTCCCACCTGGAGAGACTCTGCCTCTGGGGGTCTCCCGAGCTGCGCCCAGAGGAGTGAGTCTTGTTCTCTCCTGGCCCTGAGGATTCAAGGTGCCCTCCACCTGCCCATCATATTTATCTGTCTGTCCCTACCCTTGGCCATGACATTCCTGGCACCTGGAAATCTGAGCATGACCTCCGACCCCCACTCACCCTGAAAGAACCAGATGTGGCCCTGGGCATCCTCAAAGGCTGCATCCACAGGGCTGGGCAGTCCTTGCCAGTGGCGAGAGGCCTGAGCAGGGTAGCCAGGCTGCAGCTGGCCCCCTCGAAGCCGCCACACGAAGCCCGCCTTGAAGAAGAAGAGCTCGCCACGGATGGTGGATACTGCGTCAAAGGAGACCTTGCAAGCATCTGGTGTGGCTTCCGGCTGAGGTGGGGAGGAAGGGGGGCCGGGAAAGAGCCCACATTGGAGCCATAGAGGCCAGTGGGGTTGAGGAAGCTGGGGCAGGGCCTCCCCTCCTGTCTTCCCACCTTCCTGCACCTCACCTCCAGTGGCGCAATCTCATTGGTGTCCACCCTAGCCTGGGGGCTCACGGCTGGAGGCCTGGAGGTGGGGGCTGGCCGGGGCTGGCCATACAGGTGCTGGATGCCCCTGCGGTCATCTGGGCTGAGGCTCAGCGGGTAGCGGAAGGTATAGAAAGGGGACATAAGGGCCTTAGCAGCCGTCGTGTGCTGTAACCCAAGCACATGTCCAAATTCATGGGCTGCCACCTGCAGGAGGTCTGTGCCTGGAAAAGGGAAATAGTCCAGCAATCCCCGAGCCTCCTGCAGCAAGATACCCGAGCTCCAGACCCCAGCTCAGGGACCTTGGCAAGTTCCCATTCTCTATGATCTTCAGTTGCCCCGTCTGGAAAATAGGTCCCCAGCCCATACCCTGGTTGTCCCCAATAGTCCAGGTCTCATCATAGTCGAAGTGGACATCCCCTTCTCGGTGGGTCTTCGGGAAGAAGGCATGAGCCAGGATGCCCCCAGGTCCATCAAATGGCAGGTTGTCCCCATGCCAGTACCTGTGGGTGGGTGGGTAGGTGGGTGGGGGCAGGGTCAGCAGCTGCTGGCAGCTGGGGCTGTTCCCAGAGGGGTTCCAGGCCACCGGTTCACCTGGTGAAGTCGATCATGATGTCAGCGTGGCCCTCGTGCACCTCAGTAAAGGTGAGTGGTGTCACATCACTCCACACCTGGAGGGCCTCTGCCACTGTCTGCCGCACCTGCTCGCGCACCAGCTGCCATGGGAACCGAAGGATCCTAGGGGGAGAAGCAGGGGCCTGGGCTTTACTCAGTGCAGGGGCAGCCCCTGAGGGCTGTGGGACCAGGAGTTACCCCTGGGTGCTCTGGGGGGGGTGCATGCATGCAGGGCACAGGCCAGATGGCCCTCAGGTGCAATGTGCCGATCCCTCCGCCACATGGGCACATTTTTGTGTGGGTTTGTGTCCTCGGGTGCACACAGGTGTCTGCATCAGTGGCAAGAACACAGGACCAGGAGCCCAAGACCTACCTTACAGACCAGACCATACTGCCTACTGCGGGGAGATGGTGACCCTTTAACCTGCCCGCCAGTTCCATCCGAACCAGGACATTTCTGGGGCCCCTTGCAGTCTCAGCTCCAATGCTATGTGACTGCATCACATGTGACCTGCTACATGATCTTCTTTCCAAGCCAAGTACCCGCCTGCACGATGTGTGAGTTTCAGCTTTGCACCACTCTCAGGGACCTCAGGTCACCTGAGCCCTCACCACTGCTTCCCACCTGCATGGATCCTGAATCTGAACAATGTCATGATTAAGGCCTAGCTCCTCAAGGTTGTGGCTGCCTCATTCACCATGGAGTCCCAGGGCCTAACCCTTAGTAGGTCCCCAGAGAGGCTGCCTATGTGACAGAAAGCTGTGCCCCAGCATGTCTACGGGGTGACCAGGCATGGGCCAACAGAGGCGCTGTCCCTCTGCCATGGGAGGGCAGGGTGGTATCTGTGGATGCACGTAAGTTAGGGTTCAGCAGCATTGGCCCAGGGATGGCTCAGGGGTCACTGGACACCAGGTCTGTTAACTGCAGAGATCTTGCCCTGGCGTGAGTTTTGAGAAGCAGGTATGAGGGTGGCAGGTGCGCCCATGGACAAACAGCTCGGGAGTCTGCTCGTGGCCGAGGGCCCTACCTGTAGGTGAGGTCAGTCTTCTCCCAGCGCCCACCCGACAGCACGAACCGCTTTTGTCGGTTGCGGGCACTCAACCCATCAGGCGGGTCAGGTACGCCACAGCGGGGAGGTCTGGGGCCCCCCGCAGGTCGAGGAGCCTCCTGTGCAGCAGGGGCAGGTGCCAAGCTGCGTGGAAGAGCTTCATGCCAGGGCTGTGGCCCCCTCCTCAGCAGGTGGCGGCGGTGGGTGACCTGGGCAGGAGAGACAATGGGGAGGCCCGGTCAGGCCGCTAGTCCTCAGGGCCCATGGTTAGAGGTACCAGCTGTCAGCACACCCGTGCTCAACCCGCCCCACCCACTGGGCCACCGGGCAAGCTGAGGGCAAGAGGAGGTATGCGCACTGTCATGCTGCAGGCCCTTTGGCATGAGCTGACCGGTTTCCCGATGGCTTGCTTCAAGGCCTCCTACTGCCTGTCGCTGCCTCCTGGAAGAGCCTGGCTGCCTGTCACCTGCTCTGGCCATTTGGGCTGGGGAGGTCTGAGTGGGGGCAGAGAGACTGTACTCTCCACACACAGCCATTGGTGGACTCCACAGAGCTGCCGAGGGAAGGCCAGGCAGCGCCTCCTGCTGCCCCACCCCCAGCAAATGCCTTCCACCTCCCTTTCTTGCAGAGTCCCCTCCCTCCCTCTTCCAGCTCCCAAGTCACATAAGCTTCTTCTTCCCAGGACACCCACCTTGGACACGGAGGGACTGCAGCGCTGCCTCGATTTGCTTATCTGACAAATGGGGGTAATACCTCCCCATAGTATTGACCTGAGGATGAGCTAAGGCAATGCATTTAAAGCACTTAGCCTGGGGCTGGGTACCCAGTAAGGGCACCTGATACTGAGGTCTGATTTCTGGGAGCAGTTTTGCTCACACCTCACCCCCAAGGGCTAGGCACACGGCAGAGCTAGATGTGGTCTGCCTACCCCCTCCATGCCTGAGTGACTGAGTGTGTGTATGTGTGTAAGGGAGCAGACAGTTACCAGCGCCCAGCCCCACCCCAGTGCCCTGCCAGAGCCCCCAGATGATTCTGACCCAGAGCTCCCACCCTCCAAAAGTCCCAGGGTGAAGGTCACAATTCTAGTGCATGGAAAAAGCAGGAGCCCAAGACGTTGGGAGACCCTACAAAGTCATCCAGCAAGGGCATGGCAGGGCCAGCTGAAGACTGATGACCCAGGCCACGGTGAAGGCCGCACTGAGGACACCGTGCAAAGCCAGAGGAGCGGCATGGAGAAGTGCTGTTTGCTGAGATACTCAGCGTCTGCCTTCCTACAGCCATATTTGGGGTGAGAGCCAGGCCACCCAGGCCCCACCCTCAGCCTCAGCCTCAGCCTTAGCCTCTGGCAGCTCTCCCAAGCCCCAGGTCTCTGGTCAGTGTCCCGGCTCCCCTCCCCCAAGCTCCGGATTATGGAGCCACTAAGAACTCAACCCCCCAGAGCCACCCAGACTCAGCCCCCAAGAATACCCCACTATGAAGCGGTCTTCTGAATACCCGGAGATTCTGAACCCCAAGGGGGCTATGGAGCTACCTGGGGTGTGAGGCCCTAAATCAGTTTTTCCTCAGTTTGAGCTTCTTATCAAATGGTTGGTTACGTGGCAGAGTCCGGCCTTGCTGGGTTGTGGGTTCCAGGTGATTCTGGGCTTACTACTATTATTAAGTACTTGTCACGGTTGCAGTCCACCTGTATCTAGACCAGGACCCTGCCAACAGCTCCATGCACATGCTCTTAGCCCCTAATGGGACCTCTCACCACCTCCACCTGCATCATTCCCTTTCTCAGATGAGGAAGTGGAGCCCAAAGAAGTTAGAGCCATTTGTTCACGCAACAGCTGGCAGGTGGCAGGCTCTACTCACAGCCCACCCTGCCTGCTACCTCTGCTCTTCTCTTTTCTGATCTCACCCTTCTCCTGGAGGAGGGACCCAGGTCACTTTACCTTGGTGAAGAAGAGAAGGAATGGGAAGTTATTAAGCACCTGCTACTTCCCAGGCACTTCGCAGATGGGTTCATTGAACCTCGCCTCCGCTCCCACAAGGTGGGGATGATGCACATGCCAGACCTCACACTGAGGATGTGGACCCCAGGTCTGTGTGACTGGACAGGAGAGTCTGCCCCTTCTCCTCCCCACATTGCCCCTCCTGACCTCCAGGAGACAGTTTTCTTCCCCAAGCCTGGCAGGGGTACAAGGACCCTCCCTGGGAAAGGCAGGACTGTTTGGTCCCCTGGGAGACCCAATCATCCCAGAGCGCAGCCTGCCAGCTCTGTTTATGCCCATGGGTAGAAATCTCCCCTCTCCTCTGCCCACAGTGAGGCCTGGAACAGCCAGCCACAGACGGAGGGTGGCCAATGGGCACTTACACCATCCCTTCCTCTCCTGCCCCCACAAGGCACCCCCAGAGCCCTGGATCAGGGCTCTCTCAGCGCAGCATAAAGAGCTACCGACTGAGGTTCAGAAGGCCCAGTCCTATGCCATGCACCCCTGGACAAAGGACCCTGGGCAAGTTACTGTTCTCTCTTAGCCTTGGTTTCCCCACCTATCAAATGAGGATAGTGCCATGGCAAAGGTGTAAATGCCCTCCTGTGATGCCTGCTGCAGCATCTGGCACAGAGCCTGTTCCCTGGCCCTGCTCCTTGCCCCTGTGAGCCTGCCCATCCCACACCTGGGAATCTAGAGCTCCCACCACCCACCAGGCATCCAGCTCCTCAAATATCTCCAGACTTTAAATCGTCAACCAGGAGTTGCAGCCAGAAGGTGGCTTGCAAACCCAGAAGAGTGACTTATGCAAGCTCTCCTGCAAGCAAAAGCCTCTTACTCCCTGTCTGTGTCCGGTTCACTGGTCTTGGAGAGAGAGTGAGCAGAAGGCAATAGAATGGAGGTCTCCAGTGAGCGGGATCTTTTAGAGGAAGCTCATCATTTAATGGCTCTTGGCTCCTGTTTCCACATTACTGGGACAGGACACATGCTCCCTGCCCCACTGACCTTCCGCACTTCATCTTTCTGAGTACTTTCTGGCCTGGGTCCAGACGGCCTAGCTAGCTGTAAGGCCTGGCACAGGCAGCTTGCTAATTCCTAAAATGGGTGCACTGGTCCTCCCAAGACTGCCGGAATTCAGTGAGGTGGGTGGTGGGCACAGACCACACCTGGCCTCATCGACAGCCCTGGGGGTCAGGGGCCAGGCATTTCCCAGAGCCCATAAAGGTCAAGGACTTTACCCAGGGTCATACAGCAAGTGGGGCAAGAGCTGGTCCTAGTCCCAGGGCTCATACTTCCCCACCCAGAGCTCTCTTTGCACCCCCTCAGCTCCTGGCCTATCTCCAAAGCCCACGCTACTGAGAAGTGTTTCTTCTGCTGGTGCGCTCCCTCCTCCTGAGCCAGCATCCTCCCTTAGCCAGCCCTGTGTGGTAGCTGTCCACTCGCCCCAACCTCCTCTGGCGGGCACCAAACACAGCCTCAAACATCCTCGAGGAATTTCTCTGCTGACTCAATCTCTTGGCTGAGCTAGAGGCTCAAGGTCAGCCTCTGGGACAACTTCCAATCAAGAAAATGGAAGCATCTGGTAGAGGGGAGATGAAGGAGGACCCCAGACTAGGGGACTGCTGGGTTAAGCCAGACTAGCTGTGCCCCTCTTGGGGCTTCAGTTTGCTGTTGGTCTAATAGAGATAAGTTATCATGGCCATGCCTTCTGCTGCCCGCAGGAGTAACCCTGACAGGAGGGTACTTTGTTAGGCTGTACAGAAGACAGGGGAGCATTATTGCATCATTCTATTTAGCATCAAGCCTCTCTGAGGCTCAGAGAGGCCAAGCAACCTGGCTAAATCACACAGCCCATCAGCAGGTAAGTCCATCTTCTCCTGATGTTGTGACCAAATCTTTCCCTTCCCCTCCTCCCCTGCTGATCCCAGGGGCTGCGGGGCTTTCAACAACCCTGAAAGCTGCTGAACTGGGATAGATAAATATTTACAGAGCTTTCCTGGCCCTGCCGACAGCAGCCTGCGGATAAACACATCAGAGGCGACCCCAAATGCTCTCTGCATATCTGCACAGTGTCAGGCAGCATCCTAGCTCAGACCCGGCCCCAACTGACCCTGCACAAGCATCAAAGTGGCAGCTACAGGTGACAGAGTGTCTCCAGTGTGCCTGGCTGTACCTCTCCTCGAATTACCTCATTTAATTCTCAATGCCCAGCAGTAGGTACTGTTGTCTCCCACCCACTCCTGAAAAGACTGAGGGGGTGAGGCTCTAAAGGCACAAGAAGGCTCACCTTCTAGGGCCACATGGTTCAAACCCAATCGCTCCCATTCCCGAACCCATGGGTTCAACAGCTACCCAAGGTCATATCCGACTGCCCCAAAATCTAGGGGACCAAAGGGGCTGGGGAAGAGGAAAGGCTTCCAGACTGAGGTGCCTTCGCCATCCTATTTCTTCCTGCTCCCATAGCCAGCAAGGGCAAGGCTGGCCAGGGCAGGCCTGGGGTGGCTGGACAGAGGGGCCCAGCCTGGTCAGACCTCCCTCCTCACCAGAACAGTCCCACACTCTCGCCTACCATACCCCGCAATGGTCCCATCCCTTCCTGAGCTGTCTGATGCCTAAGCTGCCGGTAGGGATGGGGTGGGTTCCCAGGGGCCCGTAGGTCTGCAGTTGCCCAGCCTCTGACTCCAGGCCCTGCCTGGCCACCCCTGTGACTGGTCCCTCGAAACCCCAGCTCTAGGGGAGCATGCAGCTTTCTGGGCACACGCAGACTGTCACACACAGGCTGTCATACACACCCCATGACCGGACCTCTCCTCACTCTGCTGCCCTCTCACGTGGACTCTGTTCTTCCCATGGATCTCACCGTCTTCTCCCTTCCCTTGCTCTCCCACCCCCTTGCTCTCTGAGGTTCTCGACTTTCCACCCTCAGCTCCCCTTCTTCTTACTTTCTCACAGTCTCAGTCTCTCCCCCCCCTCTCTCTCTCACACACACACACACACACACACACACACACACACACGCTCATGCTGTCCTGGCTCCAAGCCTCCCAAATTTGCCCCCTGCAAGTACCTAGGTGGCAGCATCCCCTCCAGGCTCAGACACCATCTCCCCCAGAGCAGCTGCTGCCCTCCCCAGCTCTTCCCTAATCCTCCAGCCCACTGAACAGTTGGAGGTGTGATCATCAAGGCCACACACCTGGAGGCTGACACCAGCCTGAGACCAGCTCTGCTTTGTCCCTACAATAAATAGAGGGCCCCGGAACCTTCTATTTATTGCAGGAATACCTGTAACCATTCACTCTGCTACCTCCCCCAGCACACTCTAGCATCTGTGGCTGGGGCACGGAGGAGCAGGTCCCCACGCTGCAAGGGGGCGTGTGTCTAGCGCCCAGCTGCGTCTCACCAGCCTGGGCGATCCCCTTGCAGGCTTCACTTGCACACCTCCAGGGACGGGAAGCTCACTATCTATCACACCCACAGGGATCCAGAAGGCGTTTCGGGTAACGGGCGGCACCAGGACACCCCAACGCCCTCCTGGGTTCAGCTCCGCCTCCGGGCCCAGCCCGCGTGCCCAGCGACCCCTGGACGAGGAGCTGCTGGCCGGCGTCGGGCACCTACCGGCGGCCGCGGGGCCCGGGCCAGCAGCGGCGGCGGCAAGGGCAGCAACAACAGCAGCAGCAGCAAGGGGTGCAGGAGGGCGCGCAGAGCCGCGCCGCGGAGCCCAGTGGCCCGAGCCATCCGCCCCAGGGCTGCTGGGCCTGCTGGGCCGCGCCGGCACACCGCCCCTTATAGCCTCCGTCCCGCCCCCGGGCCGCCCCGGCCCCGCCCCCGGGCCGCCCCGGCCCCGCCCCTCGCGCCTTTTGTTCTAAACTCTCCCCGCCGCAACTGCTGCTGCCAGGATGGGGGAGGTGGACAGGGAGCCGCTGGTCGGTTAATGGGCCTGGGGCCCGGAGACCCCGTCCTAACTAGGGGCGGGCTGAGGTCCGGTGCTGAGTGACCCTGGCCAGCTGGTACCGCTCCCGGCCTCAGTTTCCCAAGTGTGCAGTGGGGGGTCTGAGAGAAATAGGATTTCGCTCCTCCTGGTCCCTACCCCCAACTTTGGAAGGGGCATCCCCAGCTGGTCGCCCTGGTGGCCTGACCTCTGACATCCTGTGAGCCTAAGACAGGTGGTTGTATCCATGAACAAGTTTCCTTACTCCTCAGAACCTTGCTGATCCATCTTGAAGGCTGCGCTGTATTCCCTGTGAGAAAAGGGGTATTAAAATGTGTTCCAGGGAAACTGAGTCAAAGGGAGGCGACTGGCTCCAAGAAACTAAGGCCCCAAGAAGAAGTGACCAGAACAGGCTTCTTCTTTATATCAGCAGGCAATGGAGTATGATGAGCTGGTGGGATGGTGCTGTCAGAGGATACTGGGGCTCTGGGGGCCCAGGCTATCCCTTCATCAGGCACTAACAAGCTCCTCAAGCTTCCTGAGACCTAAAGGAGGTGGTTTTCTGTATACTGGAAGGGGTCCTCCAGTCTCATACACTCCCTGTGATGACCGGGTGCCTTATCATCTCCCCAGGCAATCTCCTCCACCATGACAACACTGCGGAGCCAAAAAGCAGACAGGGGCTCTCGTCCTGGTGGGCAGGGTCCTGCGTGTTACTAGGTGAGGCTGTGGACACCCAGCCTATGACTGGGCTGGGGAGAAAGAAAGGACAATCGGCTGAGTCAACCCTCCCTCCTGGTCCCAGCCCCCGGGAGCCTTTACAGCTTCTCCAGGAAGGCTCCACAGAGACACCTAGAGGGCAAGGAGATGGCCGACAGCCGAGATTTTTCCTACCTAAATCTGTTAGCAATTTTTTCTTTAAAGTGACTCACTTTTAAAAGTTGAAATGCTTACTTCAGCCTCATTCTTAGCAATATTGGTCAAGAAATCATGGACTTGATGAGCTAATCATACATTTTTCTGATATACAGGAAAATACATAATGATTTTAATAAAAATGTTTATTTTTACTGTTTATTTTATTAAGTGGTCTTGAGTGCCTCCAGGGCTGCATGGCCGACCTTTGGGAAACCTGCAGTTCACCAATCACGGGAGCTGAAGTAACAGCCACCCACAGTGCAGACCCAGGGTGGCAGAACATGATTACACGCTGACCAAGCATTCAGCAAGGTTGGCTGGTCACTGGGCTTCCTGTAGGAGGAGGACCCTGAAAAGCCTAGAAGGATAGGCCAATGTGGCAAATGAGAACAGGTGGACAGGGACTATATAGGAGGAGAGGTTGGACCAGGCCTGGCGTGTCTGCGAGGAGAAAATGCCCCACCCTTGACATGCATACCTCACCTTGAAGTGCATGGTAAGCCTCACTTGAGAGAGGAGAAAACTGAGGCCCAGGCCCCAGGCAGGGATCAAGGGAGGATCCTCCTTCACTGGCAGGGTGAGAGGTAATAACACAGTAGTGCACATGTGGCCTGGAAGTGCTTTGCACATAACTGAGTATACATCACCACCACCCCCCCGGCCATGCCTCTGCTATGGGTGATTTCATCTTCTCTGCAATTCTTGTGCTACCAGGCTTCAGTTTCCCCTCCCATGACACAAGGGAGAGAGATAGGAGGGTGAAGAAGTCAGCTCCCGCTCCGAGTAATAATATGACCACTTGGAAATCACTCAGAAAAGACCATAAAACCTGGAGCTCCTGAAGGGCTGGGAAGCATCCTAAATCCACACCTCCGCCCTCCCCTTGGCCTGGAACCAAGGTGGTAAAATGGAGAGGTTACAGGATTCAAACGTGTACAAGCATCTCTGGGCACTTGGATCACAGACTTCAGGATGGGCACGCTGCTTGAATGTCGTGTAAACTCTGTCAGTGTATGGCGCTGCATTCGCGGGGCAGGGGCATCAGACGGGGTGGAGGGCCACGCTGCGGGGTGGGCGGCTCATCGCACCCTCAGTGCTGCCCAAGGCTGCTGGTGCTTACAGTGCATTTTCCCAGGAAGGATTCGAAGAGGGGTTCCGGACGCCCCCTGGCGGGAATTCTGGAGACCGATCCCGCCAGGCCTTCCCTTCCCTAGGGCATCTCATCCCGGCTCCAGCTCCCTTCCCCCGTCTCGCCGTCCCCTTCTCGACACTGACACCACGCAGTAGTCCGCAAACCCTGTCTCATAGGAAGGGAAGGAACACAGCCCGGCCTGACGCCTCGTGCCCCCTCCCAGGCGGGCATCCACCGGTTGCCTCCTGGTCTTTGCCCTGGAGCACAGGACAACACTCTGAGCTCCGCAGTGGTCTTTGAAGGCACACACCCGTCGCCCTTGCGTAAACTCTCCGCGCTCTGCGACATCGGGTCATACCCCCAGGGTCCACACAACTCGGGCCAAGCGCAGGAAGGGCACAGGGTCACATTCCCAGCTGAAATAGTCGCCAAGACTAGGGGATGCTGGAAGAGTAAGTCTGGATGACCCGCGGGAGTGACGTGCTGCAGCAGGGCCCAACCTCCCCTGGGGGCGTGTCCCCGAGGCTCCGCCCCTTGTGCTAGCAAGTGACAAGGTGTGCCGCCTCGGTCCAGGAGACATAATCTCCGCCACTGTTTCGGTCTCTGACTCAGCTCAACCCAGCCCCACGGCCGCGACCATGCCCCGGGGGAGCCGCAGCGTGTCCGCCCGGCCAGCCAGGTGTGAGAGGGACAGGGGCCCTGTGGGGAGAGGGCTGGGGAAGCGCGGGTACTCCCCCAAGGACGTAATAGCTGACCTTGGCGACTACTGCGCCATCTTAGCGGGGGGTATGGGGGAGGGTAGGGAAATATCATAACCACGTGTCTAAGACTGTGGTCGCCCACACTACAGGAGGAGGAAAGGGGGCATTTCCAGGGGCCGCCGGCCCCTCGGGCCTCTGGCCTGGGATCCGGCCAGGATTAACCCTGCGACTTCCCACCCCGCAGCCGCACTGCCGCACCTTCTGCCCACCCTCCCGCTCACCCGCCGCCCTCCGCTGCTGCGCCGGCCCACGCCTCGTCGGGCCAGCCGGGCCTGATGGCGCAGATGGCGTCCACGGCCGCAGGGGTAGCCGTGGGCTCCGCGGTGGGACACGTCGTGGGCAGTGCCCTAACTGGAGCCTTCAGCGGGGGGAGCTCAGAGCCCGCCCAGCCTGCCGCTCAGCAGGTGAGCAACGGAGCTCCAGGGAAACTGAGGCCCACTTCTCTGAAGGCCGCGGAGCAGGGAGTACAGCTGGAATGTCCACTGAGTTGTGTCCGGGCATTTCCTGAGCTGCCTCGTGCCCAGGACCTTGCCCAACCAGGCAGGGTCCCTATTTCTAACTGGGCTGTTGCCCTTCTGTCACTCACAGGCAGGCTCTCCCAGGCCCTCCCCTGAGGCCAAGGTCCCTAGACTCTCAGGGACAGATGCCAACCAGCCCTTTAGAGATGGGGCAGCCCAGGCCCTTAGGGCTCAGAGATTGGCCCGAGGTCACCTAACCCTAGCAGAGGGGAGGGGTGTTGAAGCTCCTGAGTCTCCCCTCTCCCTACTCCCCATCATGCACTGTAGTCCCTGGGCCCAAGGGCAAAGTGTAGCTGGTGACTGGCCTCTCCTCCACTGGGCGCCCCAGCAGTCCTGAGCCAAACACAGACTTAGTCCTGGGTCAGGGGTCATGAGGATCAGTGTGGCTGAGCCAAGAAGTTGCTAGAACTTGTGGGGGTGGGGCTCATACTCCAAGAGTACATGCAGAACATTCACTGGGCTTTTCCAGATTCTTCTCCCACCTGCCCAACGTGTGCCCATTAGGAGGCAACAGGGAGATGCTGTCTATCATCGGCTGGTTGGCATTAAGAGGCTGTGGGCTCACCCTGTTTAACAGTTGGAGCTGAGTCTGCTGGTCCTGGGTCACTAAGCCTCCCTGGGACCCTTGGGGCCCTGGGCTGGGGTCATGGGGAGGGATAGGTGGCTCCCCCAGCTTGAGTTGACTTTGCTGCCTCCTGTACCACCCTAGGCCCCAGCCCGAGCTGCCCCCCAGCCTCTGCAACTGGGGCCCTGTGCCTATGAGATCAGGCAGTTCCTGGACTGCTCCACCACTCAGAGTGACCTGACCCTGTGCGAGGGCTTCAGCGAGGCCCTGAAGCAATGCAAATACAACCATGGTGAGCGAGTCACACCCCACCCAGGCAGGGGCTGGGAGGGGCAGCTCCTCTTCCTGTACCTGTGGGTGACCACTAGCCTGTGCCGCCCCTTCCTTCACAGGTCTGAGCTCCCTGCCCTGAAAAGACCGGGCCACACTGGTGCAGACTGGAGCAGATTCAATAGCCAGCTCTGCACTCATCTCTGCCCTTTCACCGACAGCCAGACTACAACACCAGAATGTACCCATGAAGCTGGAATTGGGAGTAAAGAGAGGGTTTCTCACCCCACAGGTGACCTGAGACACAAGTGTGCAATTAAAAGAGTTTATTTTAGACCAGAGCCTGCTGTGTGCCCTTTCACTGGCCAGTCTGCTGGGAGCATCGTGGTTGAAGAGGTGGTAGCGATGATTCACCTCCTGGGTGGGGAGGGAGGAGCGCTGTTGTAATCCACAACCTTGGGCAGTCAGGCGGATGGTGAGGCATTAGCAGGTGGCTTCAAGGGCATCTGACTTTGGGAGCTGGAATCCTAGTTGTCTCTCCTCTTAGGGATGCATGCCTCCTCCACCTTTCTTGTCTCTGCCTTTTGATCCCCTTCTCTGCACCCACATCTTAGGGGCCCCTGGGGGCCTCGAATCCTGTGTGTGACCTTGCCCTTCTTGCTGATACAACTCGATAATTCAATATTCCATGAGAGGAATGCTGCTGAGCCGCTGTCTGTTTGGGCCTGATCACACAAGGCAGAGGTCACGGCCAACCTCCTTGGATCTGAGTCCAGCTTGGCCACTAGACTGTGGTGTGCCCAGTCACGGGGCCCCCACCATCACGTGTGCTGTGGCCTTCATGGAATTGATTTAGCAGCTCTGCATCAAGCACCTACTGAATGCTGGGCCCTGTGCCACATCTCCTGGGGATGTTCTTGCCCTTGGGCACTTATACTCCAGCAGCGTGCTGGGCGCCTGTCTCTGGGTACAATATGTTCCATCTTTCATGTATATGTGCATGTGTCATGGGGGCTTCCTACCTCTCTCAGTACACAGATGTCTGTCTCCTGGGAAAGGATCCCATTTCTGGGTGTGAATGTCCCTCCAGGTACCCATGTCTCTTCCTTACCTGGCTTCTGGCCCCAGCTAGCGGGTCCTAGACAGCAGGGAGCCCAGCCTTTGGGGCCTTGAAGGAGAGCCTTGTTTCTGGTGGCCACGCCGAGTGCCAGTACGTCTCCTCCGTCTGTTGCTGGTTGGGGGTAGGCCTGACAGCCAGCACAGCTCCTCTGGAAGGCCCAGGAAGCCCTGCCTGTCGAGGCTGGGGAGAAGATGCTTCCTCCCCACCCCTGGGCTCTACCATGATACTCACCTGCCAGCTCTGGACACCAGTCTTCCAGGTTTTCCAGTAGCGACTCATAGCGAGTGGGGGCCCCACCCTCCCCATCTGTGGAGGTGAAAAGAAAGGCTCCTGACTGGCCCCTGCTTCTCACTGTAGACCTGTTTGCTGGCTCAGGCTGGGGTCAGGACCGGGCATTGGGTAAAAGGGTCAGGGCTAGGTTCTGGCCAAAGTGGCGGCCAACAAGTCTTGGGCCCCACTTACTAATGATCTGTACGAGGACATAGGTCCCACGCTCCTGCAGCAGGGCGCCACCTGTGGAGGGGGCCTGGGAAGCCCCCTCCTCCAAGTCTTTGCTCAGGATCACCAGGTGCCCATCCTCACCCAAGAGGGCGATGGTTGCTGGGAGGGCAGGGAGGAAGGCAGCGCAGGGCTGGTACCCATGCCTGCAGCCCTGGGCCCCCACCCCATCACCCCTCCTTGCCCCTCACCATCTGGAAGCACCCGCCCCCTCTGCCTTAGGTGGGCAGTGAGAGTCTCCAGGCTGCACCAGGGGTTCACCAGCTCCCAGCAGCCGGCTGTGGGAGAGGAGCGGAGGTGAGTGAATGAGCCTCTCTATTCCCCCCAATCTGGGACCGCATGCCTCTCCCATCTCTCTCTTTTTTTTTTTTACTGAAGTGATTTGTTTTATTGAAGTACAATTTACACAACATAAAATCCACTATTTTAACCAAAGTGTAAAATTCAGTGGCATTCAGTATGTTCACAGAGTTCTACGGCCATCACCTCTATCTCTAAAATATTTTTGTCACCCTCAAAAGTAAACAACATCCCCACTAAGCAGTTAACTTTTTTCTTTTCTTTTTTTTCCAATTACAGTTTATATTCAATATTATTTTGTGTTAGTTTCAGTTGTATAGCAGTGGTTCTCCCATCTCTTAAGCAGAGGAGGGAGCAAGGCTCTGGGACCTACTGTACTCCCCGATGATCCATCTCCCCAGATGTTAGTGATGGGTGCACAGCTCATGCCTCCCGAGCTGGACAGCCTCCTGCACCAGCCTTCTGCCCACAACGGACCCCCCCCACCACCACTGGAGGCTTGGGAATTGCACCTGGCTGGAGTTCAGGTGTCTGGGGCACCCTGGACTTTGAGGATCACTGACTGAATCAGTAGCCAAGAGATCACGCAGTTTAAAAACACCCTCCGTGGGAGCAGCATGGCAGATGCTCTAGGAGAGGGGCCCGTATGAGTTTCCTGGTACCCAGCCAGGCTCTTCCCTTCCAGGGACCCACTCCAGGCACTAGTTCTGCTTCCTCAGAGAGCTCCTTCCCCCAAACCCCCATCCCCTTCCCCACACTGCCTCCACCCTCTCCCCAGGGCAGAAGGAAGCAAGCTGAGTGTACCGTTCCAGACCCATCTGCTGGGACAGGGGACCTTACTTACCTCCAAACATCACTGTGATAAACATGGCTGCAGGGAAGAGAGAACAGATGCGGGGGCTTTGGTACCCCAACGTCTGAATAAGGAAGGAACTGGGGCTGAGATCTACTCAGGGTTTGGGCCCTGCAGGGAGTTATATGTGTGTGGGGTGGATCTGTGGGTGACGGGCAGGTGATGGGTGGGTGGGCCGGGGCTGAAGTCCCTACTTGGCCTCCTCTTCCTCCTGCTGGCTGGGTCAGAGTAGCAGGAGGAGACAGGCCCTCCCAGCTTCTGAGCTGGTCTCCATGGTAGTGGGAGCTGCCAAGACATTCAGGCAGGAAATGCCTCCCCTCAGTATCCTGGTAACCAGATCCAAGGCAAGGCTGTAGTGGGGCCTGGAGCCTCGGCTTCCAGGGACATCCAGAGACCACATTCTCCCACCATTACAGACTGAGCTCCCAGACTGAAAGTGGGGGAGGCTCCTGGGGGCGGTAGCTCACCACCGTAAGCTGGTAGCTGGCCAGCCCTGGCCAGCATGGGGTCCTCACCCACCTTGCAGGCTCCCCACCAACTCAAGGCCCATTCTCTGCCCTGTGCTCCTGTTCTTCCCCTCTACCTTCCTCCTTATTCCCAGCCTCCCCTGTTTTCTTCTGTTCTGGTTTTTTTTTAAGTTAAGTTTGAGGTAAAATTTATATACGGTGAAATTCACCCTTTTTAGTATTTTGAGTTTTGACAAATTTCATGTAACTACCACCATAGTTGGGATACAGAACATTTCCATCACTTCCCAAATTTTCCTCATGCCCCTTTGGAGTCAACTCCAGCCCCTGGCAAGCACTGCTTTTTCCAGAATGTCCTATAAAGGGACTCACACAGTACAGGACCGTCTGAGTCTCGTCTCTTTCACACAGCACAATGCATTTGAGATTCACTCAGGCTGTCCTGTGTATCAGTGGTTTGTTCCGTACATACACACAGTTTTATATACAGACACACATATAGTTACATATATATAACTACATGGATATATGGAGTTTGTTGCTTTTTGTCTTTGGGGGAGTCCCATTGTCTGGGTGCACCGCAGTGTGCTGACCCACTCACCTGCTGTTTCGGGTTGTTTTCAGTGTTCGGTGATTATGATAAAGCCAGCGCAGACATTCGCCTACAGGTTTTCGTGTGACTCGGTGTTTCCATCTCTCTAGGATGAATACCACGGGAGGAATTCCTGGGTCAGGTGATGAGACCGTGCGTGACTGCACGCGATGCGGTCACACTGCCGGCGTTTCCCTGCACGGCCGCACCGGTCTTCCCTGTCCCTCTTCCGTCTGGTTGTGGCTAGACCTCCCAGAGGCACAGCTGTCCCTCTCCCCACCTCTCTCGCTCTCTTCCACCTGTCTCGCCATCTTTCCCTGTCTCATGTTTGTCTGTCTGTCCTGCCCTCTTCTCCCTGCCCTCTTCTCCTCCCCTCTGCTTCTTTGTTCTTTCTCTGTGTTCTCAGGTTGTTTCTCCGCCTCTCCATCTGTGCCCCACCTTCCCCTGACTTCTCTCTCTCTCCCTCTTGCTCTCACTTTATCATCCTGCCTCTTTCCTCCTCCCTTATCACCTCTTCCCCCCAGTTCTGTCTCCTGCCCCCTCCCCATGAGCCCCACCAGCCAGGGTGCCCAACCTTTGCCAGCTCCCTTTTCCCCAAGTGCTCAGAATCAGCGCTGTGGAAACAGGCAGCGTTTCCCAAACTTACGTAAACACAGGGTACTTTATGCCGAGGACACCACTGTATCTGGGGGACCTGAGTCCTGCAGAACCACAGCTCAGGAGTGGCTGCAGCCAGATTCTGAAGGAACGGCCCCTCTGGGCCTCAGCTCTGACAACTGTCACTGTGGTCAGAGAGCTCTGCCTTCAGTGCAGTTGAGGGGTCTTTTATCTTGAGGGTTGTGGAGATGCGGAGGTGTCAGGAATGCACTGGGACCCATGTTGGCGGGATATTTATAACAAACCGCCAAAGGAGCTCTCAGGCTGCGAGCTAATGAGAGTGCACTGTTTCAATTAGTTTTATAATATTATTACTTAGGTCTGGTAAGGCTGGCAGAGCAGTAGATGATTGCCATGGAGAAAATAGTTTGTTACATTCCCCAAAAGGAGGGGGGACACTGAGTCCCTGGGGGGGGGGTCACATGGGGAAGCACCGGGGTCGTCAGGAGGCACAGGGATGGGGGAAACTGGGGGGCACAGCCTTTATTGGAGTTTCAGAGGGAAGGAACAGGCTCAGGAGTAATTTCAGAAGGTTCTGGGGCAAAAGGGCTATTCCTGATGGGCTGGTACCTGGGTGGTTAGGGCAGGAGGATAGAGAACCCAATAAAGGAAGTAGGTGGGAGTGTGGGCTGAGCATTGCTTGGTTTGCATTTGGAAAATATCTCTAGGAGCTGGGAGGATCAGCCCTCTAAGGTCCGAAAGGCCCCAGATGTCAAAGTATCAGAATACAGGAAGTAAACGGCGTGATTGATACACGCGCTGTGCCTGGCAGGGGGCACATAGTCCTGTCTTTGCATTTTCATGACGCTTGAGCTAGCACTGTGCTTATCTTCATTTTCCAGAGGAGGAAACTGAATCCAAGCCAGTCAGCTCCGCTCCATCTGGCAAATTAAGGCACTGACCACATCAAGGCTGGCGAAGATGTGAGTCACTTACCCACTGATGGGAGCGCTGGCAGCATCCATTACAGCTGAACGTACACATTTCCTACCCCAGGCGATTCCCATGCTGGGTGTCTGTCCAGCAGAAATGAAAACACAGGTGCATCAGAGACACGGACAGGGTCGTTCACAGCGGTTTTATTTGTAAAGGCCAAGGGCTGGAAAGCACAGGAAATAACAGGATAATGGGTAAACTAATTCACACAAAGGATCACACACACGGCTATTAGGATGAATTTAAACATCACTGCACATTCTGGATGATGGCCATAATGTTAAACAAAAGGGGAAGGAACAAAAGAGGATACACTCACATTTCATTATGGGAGGTTCTAGAGCAGGCAAAACTGACCTAAGTGATTGAAGGAATAATGATGGTTGTTGCGGTTGGGGGTGGGGGAAGGTGGGGGGGATGAGAGAGCCTTCTGAGGAGATGGAAATGTTCTAAATTTTAATCTGCGTAGAGGTTGCAGGGATATGTGAGTGTGTGTGTATGTATCTTATCTACGAAATCATCAAGCCATACTTCAAAGATTTGTGCACTTTATCATATAAAGTGTAAAAGCAGCCCGTTCTGTAATGCACATGTGGATTTCAGCGCCTGTTCTCAGAAGGCCCTGTGAGGTCAGGAAGCTCACGTTTGGGAAGATGGGGCCTGATGGTTGGGGCCTAGCCACCGCCTCCCCCCACCCATCAATGGGCTGATTTGCATGCCTTGTTGTGGCCCAGTAGCCTCCCCTGCCTGTGCCCTAAAGCACCTGGAGCTTGCCCAACAGAACACTTCCGTCTGCCTCCCTGCTGCTGGCAATGGCCTGGTGGTACCTGGCCCTCCTTCTGATCGGAGACCTCCTGGCAGGTGAGCCCTCCCTGGGCCTGGCTCACCTGGGGGTGGGGTGGAGAATGGCACTGGCTGCAGAGGGCTCCTGCAAGGGAGGAAATTGATGTGAGCCGTGGGAGGATGCTAGAAGGGCTCTGAGGTGGAAGGGAGAACTGGCTACAGGTGGCTCTACCCTAGACCTGGGGCAAGTCACTTCTCTATGGTGGGGGCTCAGTTTCTCCATTTCCGAACGAGCAGATCACCAGGATCCCTTTGAACTTGGACTCTTTAGGGTCTTAGAAAGGACTGGAACAGGTCACCTTTTGAGTTTTTCACAGGGGAAGCTGGTGTGGGCTGGTCCTCACCTCACAGTGTCTCAGGAACAACCAAACTCCAGGAAGGTCCCCAGCATCCAGGTGCCTGAGGCTGAGCTTATGGGTGGTACAGCCCAGGAAGCTTCCTGGAGGGGGTGAGTCTGTAGCCAGGGTGCAGAAGAGCCAGTGTGACCAAGAGGCTAGGGATCTTCAGGGCCCCGAGGGGCAAGAGTGAGCAACAGAAGGAACTAGAGGCCACCATCCCACGTTGTAAACTCTAGGCCCTCCGCTGAACACAGATCCTTGGGAACATGGCACTAATAGGGACTTAGGAGTCGCCATCTCGGTACCCCACCCAGTGCTGACGCCATGGTACCAGGCCAGGAGCCCTTCAGGAGAGAAGGGGCCCAGGCCAGGCCTGAGCAGGTCTGTCTCTCTCAGTCTCCCAGCCAGCTCTGACCCAGCCAGGTGCACTGTTGGTCTTCCCAGGCCAAGTGGCCCAACTATCCTGCATGATCAGCCCTCGCCATGCCACCATTGGGGACCACGGAGTGTCTTGGTACCAGCAGCGAGCAGGGAGTGCCCCCCGCTACCTTCTCTACTACCGTTCGGAGGAGGATCACCACCGCTCCCCAGACATCCCGGATCGTTTCTCAGCAGCCACAGACACAGCCCATAATGCTGGCATCCTCATCATCAGCCCCGTGCAGCCAGAGGATGATGCAGATTATTATTGCTCTGTGGGCTACATATCTTAGGGGTGGGGTGTGGGATGAATGCCTCCTGTCTGTCTCCCACTTCTGTCCTTCACCTTAGGCCCCTCTCTAACTTTCTCTGAGCCTTGATGTTCCTCCTCCATAAAATGGGTTAATAATATCCAGCATGTCAACAATAACTATTCAAAAGGCCATGAGATTCCTGCTGAAAAAGTGACTGTGTTTGGTCTGGGAGGGTGGAGGAGGGCATTCTGGGGCTTGGTGCAAAAGAGGAAGAACCTGAGACCCTTGGGGCAGGGTCCAGCCTCTCCACTGGCCCCCTGGGGGCTCAGATGGGTAGCCTGGCCTTCCTGTGACCCAAGGTGCTGGAGGGAGAAAAAAGGAACCAGCCCTTGCCACTCCCAGCTCTGCATGGCTGGTTGTGGTCCAATGCTCACTCAGTGACAACTGGGTCCCCATGGAGCCCAGGCTGCTAGGTAGGGGAGGGACAGCCGCTGCCTACTCCTTGATGGGGCAGGGAGGCAGGTGACAGGTGTTGAGTGTGTGTGTGTGTGTGTGTGTGTGTGTGTAGGGCACTCAGAGGCACCTGAGGGCCAGGGCGAAGGGTGCTGAAAACAGGTGGGCAGATGACAGGGGCAGAGTGAACGGCATCCCCCCTCTCAGGAGCACATGCCCTTCTGGTCTCCCATGAGAGGGCTGTGCAGCTTCCCCAACCCGGGGTCGGGGGAGCCGCACATGCAGGTGGGCCCAGAGGCAGCACTGGGGGGTGGGGGGAGGCAAGTCTTGTAATCAGAAGCAAAGCTGAGTGTCTGGGAGTGGGGTGGAGGGTTCAAGAACACACCTGTCTTCCCTCCCGGTTCCCCTAAGGGGCGCCTCATGCCTGGACGCCATCCCTCAAATGCCCTGAGTCCAGAGAGGGTCGGCCTACACTCCTGGCCATCTGGGAGGCCCTCAGCGGGCCCCCTCTCCCCTCCGTCTCTGTGGTGGCAGGGTGGGCAGGCAGATGAATCCGGAAGGATGAATCCTTACAGGACCCCAGGGCCTATGAGAGGTGACGGGCTCCACTCTAGGATCCCCCTCTCCTTCTCTTGAAGATCCCAGACGCCCCGGAGGTCCCTGGCTTGCCCCCACCTCCAGGGAAAAGGGCAGAGAGTACTGGGCCTCCTGCCTGCGGTAGCCTGTTTCCTCCCCTGCAGTCCTGCCAGCGTCTGCCCAGCTGTTTTCCTCCCAGCCGGGATGCACTTTGGGGGCAACCCGGAGCCACTGCGTTGGACTGGAGAGACTCTCCAGATCCCTGTCCTTGAGCCCTGGAGACCGGAGGGTACGCGCGGGGACGCCCAGCGCGACGGGACCACAGAGACGCGTGGACCTCCGCGCGGCCTAGAGCAGTCCCGGAAGTGCCCGCGGGTTGGGGGCGGGGCTCCGGGCTCTCCGGCCGCCACGGGCTCCGCGTCAGCAGCTGCCGGAGAGCGAGGCCGGTCGGCCGCGGGTTGGAGCAGCTCAGGTGCAGCCCCGCCCCGCCCGCCCGCGGCCCCGCCCCGACCTAGGTGAGCGGCTCCGCCCAGGCCCAGGTGAGTGGCTCCGCATTAGCCAGTGTTCCCACCGGTCCCTCTGGTGGCCCGGGGTGCGGGCGTCCCCATTGGTGGGAAGCATGTTGGGGTACCGGCGTCGCCGCCCGGGCGGCGTGTGCTGTTCCGCGGCCGCTGGCGGTCCCCCAGCCGGGAAACCCTGACCGGACGGACCGTGGATCTGCCTGGTGCCCGGCCCTATGAGCTCCCTAGAGAATAGGGTGACGGATGCTGGAGGAGCCGGGAAGGCCCGAGGGAGGTGGGAAACATGGGGTTCCATACCTTTGGCTTTTCGGTCCAAAAACATTTAAAACATCGTTGCGGACAGTAAAGGATTGCCAACTTTTTTAACGGAGTGGAGACTTCAGGGTGTAGGTGGTACTTAGTGGGAATGGAAAACTCCTAAGGAGGAAACCTTGGAAACACCGTGGTTTAACAGGTGGGTGGAAGGAGAGTTGCAATCCGCAGATACCAAGAAGGAGGGATCTAAGCACGCGACAAGCAGGGCGGGGGAGGGCCTTTCAGAAACCAAGGGAATATAGTGGGGGCGTGGGAGTGGGGGTGATTTGTCCAGCAAGCTCAAAGCCTTGAGGCATCCAGGTAGGCAAGGTAAAGGGGTGGGCCCATGTTGGCACATCTTCCAGTTTATCAAGAGAAAGCCAGAAACCTACTGAGTTTTCCATATTGGCAGCGAAGTCAAACAAAAAGGAAAAGCCCAACTCTTTTGAGAGCCAGACAAAACGTGTCTGTGGCGGGATCCCCAGGCTGCCAGCTTGCAACCTCCAAAATGAAGGGTTTGGAGAAGGAGGTATTGGCAAGCAGTGCCAGAAGGGTGGGGAAGGGAGGGCTGAGAAGAGAGGGATTGGCAGTAAGGAGGTCATTGGACGCTGGAGCTGAGTGCTGGAGTTCCAGCTGAAATTGGAAACTCGAAATCACACAGTCGTGTGATTTTCCTTGGCAACATAGAACATCTTAGGAGGAATGGGTAGAGAAGGAATCAGTGGCTGGTTGCAGAAGGGCAAGTTGGTGAGGGTTGTGATACTGGTCACAGAGCAGAAGTGATGTCTGTCATTAGACCCACTGTAGATGGAGAGGATCTCAGCCACATGGGCAAAGGCAGAGCTAAACAAGGAGCTTGAGGTGACGGGGTGGGGAGGGGTGTTAGATATGATGAGGCGAGTGGGAGAACTGGGAGGGCTGGAGATTGTGGGTGCTGAAGAGGAGGTAAAGAGGGAGCAAAGAAGACTCATTAAAGTGGCTGAAAATTCATTTAAAAATATTTCCAGATAGAAATGGGATCCATCCTGACTATTCTGATTAATTTAGTATGTTTTTCTTTTGAGCTAATTACTCCCTAAGCTTTGGAGTGAGGATAATAGTACCTTTGTATAGCGTTGTGAGAATTAAACAAGATGTGCTTGTAAAAGGCCTAGCACAGAGCAGGTAGATGATCAAGAAGCGTGAGCTGTCATCGTTATGGTACCTGCGGAGTTTTCCTTTAGCTGCACAGAAGTTTCTAGATGGGGTCCTGAGAGGCTCCCTCAGGGGCCACCACGCCACAGTGATGGGGGACTAAGTGGGAGTGTTCCAGCCCCCTTCTTTTTTCCTACAAAAACACCTTGCTTCAACTGGAGCAGTCATGCTTTTGTCTGTTTTATTTATCTATATCTCCCAGAGAATTGCCTTTTTTTTTTTTTAGTAAAGAGTTCAGGTGTGACAGTCATTTCTAGCACAAAACCAGATGGCTTTTCCTCCATTCAATCATCTAGTAATTCAACATATGTGTGTGTAGAGATTGTCCTGTTGGGGTGGGGGCTGGGGCTTCCAAAATGAAGGAGCACAGAACTCGCCCTGAGGGCTCACAGGCAGTGGTGGGGAGGGTCCTACCAGCCCACCTTTGCCAAGGTGGTGACTGCTTGGCGGACGTGTGCACCTCGGGTCACCAGAGGCTGTGCCTGATTTCATTAGTCTGCTGGTGAAGAGAAGAGGGAACTTTTGGAGTGAGTCTGGAAGGATGAGCCAGTGGCCGTCTGAGAAGATGGAGGGACCTGGTAGGCGGAGGAAAACAGCAGCACAAATGAGTTGTTGAGCTGGAAGGTTAGGGGTGTGTGAAAGGAGAGGCAGGGGTGGGCTTGAAGGGCCTGTGAAGGAGCTGAGCTGTCCCAAGATCCTAGGAAAAGAAGTGACACGGTCAAGCCTGTGCTTTAGGTCTTTGTCACTGGTGTCAATGTAGAGAGCAGAGCAGAGAAAGGAGTGGAAGTTGGAGGTACTCGGCCATTTGGGAGGTGAGTATTGAAATAATGTCACGGGGTTGCATGGAGGCCTGAGCTGCAGAATGGCAGCAAGGACAGAGAGGCAGAGATCCCTTCAGTAAAGCCTCAGGAAGTGGACAGGACAGGACATGTGGGTGAGAGAGGAAGATCTAGGCTGACTCCCAGCACTCTTGGCTGGGGCACCAGAAGGAAGAAAGTGTTCTTCTCTCCCTTTCTCTCTCTCCCCCTCCCTCCCCCTCCCTCTCCCTCCACCCCTGCCCAACAAAACCTGACCTCCGACACCCTCCACACCCTCCACACCCTCCACTAGTCGGGGTACTGCTCCTTCTCTGTATGGCTCCACTTCTTGCTCTAGCGCACCTTTCTGAACATCCTCAGCTTTTAGAGTGGACACCATACTGTGGTGCTCAGTCCTGTATTTTCTGTCTATTTTGCAGTTGTTTCTGATAAATCAAACTTCTCTCTAACTCGGTGGGAATCATCTCAAGCGCAATATCATTCCTTATACTTGTTTTGTCGTATCTACCGTTGTTTCTGGCTCGGGGAGGAGGCCTGTGTTAGGTACTTGACGATGTTCCTTGTTTTCTTTTCAGATTGTAAGAAAAGTAAGCGTGTCCCAAAGAACATCTTTCAAGAAATACAGTTGTTGGGGGTGATACTAGATCCATAATGGAGGTTCCCCCAGCAGCCAAGCTTGGGGAGACCTTTGTGTTTGAAGATGGGTTAGAGATGCACCGAGAACTCTTTCCAGAGGAGGACCTGGGGGACTCATTTCTTCAGGAAAGAGGTTTAGAGCAAATGGCTGTCATCTATAAGGAGATCCCTCTTGGGGAGCCAGACGAGGAACATGATGATTACGAGGGGAATTTCAGCCTGTGCGCGAGCCCTGTTCAGCATCAGAGTCTTTCCCAAGTAAACAGACCTCAGGATGATGAGCTATTTGGCCAAACCTTCCTCCAGAAATCGGACCTTGGTATGTGTCAGTTAATCCATGGTGAAGAAGAACCTAGTAAACATGACTGTGACCTAGTAGGGAGAGGGGACTCGGGACCGAATGACCCTCACAGAACGGCACAGCCACCAAAACCCTATGCGTGTCGGGAATGTGGGAAGGCCTTCAGCCAGAGCTCGCACCTGCTCAGACACCTGGTGATCCACACCGGGGAGAAGCCCTACGAGTGCTGTGAGTGCGGGAAGGCCTTCAGCCAGAGCTCGCACCTGCTCAGACACCAGATCATCCACACCGGGGAGAAGCCCTATGAATGCCCGGAGTGTGGAAAAGCCTTTCGCCAGAGCTCGGCCCTCACACAACATCAGAAAACGCACACTGGGAAGAGACCCTATGAGTGCAGGGAATGTGGGAAGGATTTCAGCCGGAGCTCAAGTCTCAGAAAACACGAGAGAATCCATACTGGAGAGAAACCTTACCAGTGTAAGGAATGTGGGAAATCCTTCAACCAGAGTTCAGGCCTGAGCCAGCATCGGAAAATCCACACCCTAAAGAAACCCCACGAGTGCGAACTCTGCGGGAAAGCCTTTTGTCACCGGTCCCACCTCATTCGGCACCAGAGGATTCACACGGGTAAGAAACCGTACAAATGTGAAGAGTGCGGGAAGGCCTTCAGCCAGAGCTCCAACCTCATCGAGCATCGGAAGACCCACACCGGGGAGAAACCCTACAAGTGTCATAAGTGCGGGAAGGCCTTCAGCCAGAGCTCCTCCCTCATCGAGCACCAGCGGATCCACACCGGAGAGAAGCCTTACGAGTGCGGCCAGTGCGGGAAGGCCTTCTGCCACAGCTCTGCGCTGATTCAGCACCAGAGAATCCACACCGGGAAGAAACCCTACGCGTGCAATGAGTGTGGCAAAGCCTTCCGGCACAGGTCGGCCCTCATCGAACATTATAAAACCCACACCAGAGAGAAGCCCTACGAGTGTAACAAATGTGGCAAGTCCTTCAGGGGGAGCTCACACCTCATTCGGCACCAGAAAATCCATGCTGGGGAGAAGCTCTAGGAGGAGGAACTCACACCAAAGCTCGAAAGCCTTTCCCAGATGGAGCCTGCACCCAGTCACTTTGTCCACAAGGCCCCACCCACCTTCCAGATACCAGCGCTGAACCTGGGCACTCCTGAACACCCACCACAGTGGCAAGGCCCCCTCATGGCCAGGAGCCCTGGGGTCAGGGGGTTTACTGAGTGAAAGAGGGTTTGAGGGATAGGAGGCCACCAGAGCGGCTGTGCGCCTGAGAAGGGCCTTCAGTTTTCTTGCTCTCACATTTGACTTCCAAGCCTTTGAAGTTTGGTGTTTCCCTCTATTCCAGAATCCAGAGGAGGAATAAATTAAGGAGGGAGGAAGCTGAGTTAAACCCGTGAAAATGTCAGGTGAGAACTCTTCGACATCAGGCTACAGTCTGGCACTTTCAGAAGAAGTAACAATTCTCACAGTCCAAATTAGCTGAAGGAAAAATGAATCGGAAAAGTAGTTACCTCACCACAAAATGGAATCTTCTGCCTGGCCCGGACACTGGTGGGGAACAGGGTATGGAAAAGAGCGTCTGGAAGGGCGGGCTCTGGGACTGAGGGTGAGGGTGCGAGGCCCTGGTGTGGTCCTTCCATCTGGCTCTGTGGTGGAGTGAAGGCGGCCTCTCTCCCAGGAGAGCAGAGGTTCGAGCCTGCAGGCTGGAGGACGTTGGTGTCCAGCTCTGACTCAGCCCGGGCCGGAGGCCCAAGCACCCTCTGGGAGTAGGCCCTCCACAAGACCCAGGGCTCCTGAGACCTCAGTGTGCCTTGGACATCAGCAGCAGGGCGCGTTTCCAGGCTGGCGGCTCTGCAGCCTCTCCACCTTCCAGTGTGGGGTCGGGCGGGGGTAGAGGGAACGCCAGAAGCAGGGTGATTCGATCAGAGGTCCAGACCTCTGGGTCCAAGTCTCGGTTCTGTCCCTCCTATCTCTGTGACCTTGAGGAAGCCCCCAGGCTCCACTTTCCTATGTGTGAAACAGGGATGGTGGGGCCTGGCCACGTACTTCTCAGGACTGACACAAGGCTTCCATTCAGAATGAGGCCACATATGAAAGTGCTTTGGCAACTGGAGATTGAGTGTGGATGCCCCACTGGAGACACTGTCCTGAAACCTGGAGAGACATCCCATCTGGTCCCGGAAACGGCAGAGCTCGCAGCAGGCCCTCATCAAACCACGCTTTCCCATACTCCCTCAGGCTTGCAGCCTGGGCCAGGGGCGCCCTGTGTCTGTCCTACACGCAGACCTTTCCTGGGGGCCATCCTGAGCCGCCCTGTGGTGGCAGTGCAGTCCATGTCCCTGTACTTCTCTCTGTCCTCCCCCCGCCAGCTGGTGTTCAACCAGGGGTGGGTCCCACGTGGACCAGCCAGTGGGCATCCCCAGAGGTGGGTGGGGCTCAGAGGTGTGTTTTTAAAGCTCCCAGGTGGTCGTGTGTCCCCACACGCATCCAGGCTGTGAGCCCTGTGCTGGGCACCATGCAGCCCCACCACCTCCCAAATGTCAGGCTGATTTGCCTGGACTGAGGAGAGCTTGAAGGTGGCCATTGCATCTCAGTTCCCCCAGGAGTGGGCTCTGGCAGCGATGCTGCACGATCTGGCTAGTTGGTAATTGTCCTGGGCCCTCAGGCCTTCGGGTGGCCCTGGGGATCATTAGTACTGGCTTCCCCGCCAGGCTTCTCAGCTAGTGTGGGAGGAGGCAGTCTGAGCTATTTTGAAGTTTTCCAAACGTTATGGCTGGAATCACAGGAACACATCAGGGTGAAGCTGGTTATTTCAGCTAATCAGAAGCTCATCTTGGCCGTTGTGTGTAATTGGGTGAATAAAAACAGGAGAGCCATAGTTGTTACTGAGTAAGTGGGGCTTGAGAGCCAGAGATTTGATTTTATTATTAAACAAAAAAAAAATTTTTTTTTAATGCTTTAACCAACTAAGCTCTCCAGCCAAGGCAGTAGCCAGAGATTTTCAAAGGACTGGTCTGGTGGCTGGGGCATCTCTTCTCTCCAGGTCCTCCCTCCACTGTGTAAGCATGTGAAATGTTAAACCAGCGCCCCAGGGGCCCCCAGGACCTGCTTCCCCACCTGCCAGCTGTGGGGCCCGGGCATTGTCATCATTTACCAAGAGCGGGGAGAGAATGCTGAGACCCCTGCTTAGTGCAGGGGACAGCAGCCACCCCGCCCCCATCTACCTCCTTGGCACCCCTCTCACCTTTGCCCCGTCAGGCAGTCATCTGTTTCCTTCCCACCTTTGACGTCTCCTTCCACATCCTGTAGAAGGCGCAAGATTGATAGGACCTGAAGAGAAACCAGAGCATTCCTTCCATGTCCTTCCTTACACCAGAACCAAACTGAATTTTGTAAAGCATCACTTTGCACATGTCACTGCTCCCCTCAAAACCAGCCTTTGGGAACTTTTCTGCACATAAACCCCATTTCAGCTGACCTCCTTCACCCTCTCTAAGCAGGCCACACGGAGTTTGCGCGGCTTCTGTCCTTCCCAACTCGCTCCCAGCTCCTGTCAGCTCCTTTCATACTGTTCCTGCGTTTCGGAATTTGCACTTTCTCGTCCTGCCCCACATGTCTCCTTCCTTCCTTTTGGTAGTTAATGTAACACAGGATAAAAACCCCTTTCTGAAGGGTGGACAGAGTTTCAAACAACCACGGTAAGACCAGGAACTTCTCACCTTTGGAAGTGTGAGCAGGACCTAGTTCCTTCCGTTCAGTTTCTTTAACTGTTTGATTATATGTTTAAATTCCTTCCATTTTATTTAGGTTCTCAGTGTAATGTTATAAGACATTGCCCTGGTAATGGTTTAATCGTCCTTGAATTTAGTTGTTTCTGTCATCTTTCTTTTCCTCGCGGCAGATGTTGCGTGTTGTAAAAGTCCAACTCCTGATTTTGTTTACTAATTGTTGTGTCAAAGTATATGTATTCTCTTCTGTTTTCTTTGGCTTCATATTTTATGTTTCTAAGATTAATTATTAGTTGATCATATTTTAAATATTTCTAGCGAATGTGGGTACTTTGGTCTACAGATGTTTTTCTTAGAGCCTTTTCTGCACTCAAGTTTGACATGTGGTATTTTCTGTTATTATGTTAGGAATTTCCTTTTGGCCCAAATGTTGTTATTACTTTTTGTATTCCCAAGATGAATGCTTAAGTCATTGTTGTTATTTCTTACTGTATTGTGGTGTCACCATTTCGAAGTATCCATAGAACTTTGTTGGGCCTGAATATATTATCAGTTTTTATAAAGCATTTGTGTACTCTTGAGAAATGTGCTCCTACTCCATCAGTTCTATTTGTTAAGTCAGTTTTTAAACTATTTTACTCAAACTCACATTCTCTCTGACTTTTGCATACTTCAGAGTTCTGAGCCTGGGGTCCGGGGACAGCCTAGGAGCCTGTGAGCACACAGGGCTTTTAAAGACTGTGGACCCCTAGGGACCGAAAAGCTCTGTGGTTACACGTGTATGAATGAATCGTTCTGGGAGAGGGGTCTGTAGCATTACTCACATTTTTCAAGGGCTCCGCAACCCCCAAATAGTTAAGAACACTCATTTACCTGATCTAATTGCAGTGAGATTTTGCATTTTTTTCTTTATGTATTTCTGTTCCCCTTTAATTTTGGTTCCTCTTTTACATGCGTGGTATGGCTGTGTTACCATGCAATTATCACAGCTCTTTTTGGAGACACAGGCAGGGTGTACATTGTCGGTAAGTACTGTGGTGCTTGGGGTCTGTATTTATGGTGACCTGCGGAGAAACCGTGCCTTCCGCTGCCTTCTTTGCCTCTTGTACTGCTTGTAGCTCACACTTCTCTTTTCCAAATCTCTTCATTGAAGCCCTTGTCTTTTCCTGATTTGCATTTGCATGAGAGTTTATTTAGCTTAGCATTTTAATTTTTAAATTTGTGTATGTATTTTGCTATATCTCTGTAACTTATAAATACCAAGTTGTTGATTTTTATTTTCTGATTCTTTCTGTCATTCTCTTCCTTCTTGTGTAAGAAGTTGTGTCATTAACATTATTGTTTGGAGTAAGGTGTAATTTTTATTTTAATGTTTTCATATTTGCTAACTCATTCAACCCCAAAAGGCCATGCTCGTTCCGATGTGGAGTATCAGTTCTGGGCAGACTGGAAGTCTGCCATTGGGTGCACCTGTGCCTCCTTCCTTCCTCAGTGCCAGGCCCCGTCCCGAGCCCGCTCTTCAGGTTGCAGCCCCTGGTTCCCGTGGCCGTGGCTGTGATGTGGAGGAACGATGCTGCCTCGCAGCCTGTGGGGCCCCGAGGACTAATGGAAACAAACCTGTGTGGCAAACCGAGGGCGTAGATGATTATCGCACTGTTAGCACTTGGAAATACTGAACTTTCTGTTCTGACCCCTAAAGTTCTTTGAATGTAACATTACATTCAAACATTACATTATACTTTGCTTTTTTAGCAAATACTACCAGATGTAGCAAAGAATTAGGCATCACAGACCCCCCCAGAGCGACCCCACAGTCATTTGAAGAAAAGTGGGGACCCGGATCTTACACCCCCCACCTCCCATCACCTGTCTATCTCAGGCCAGTTCCCCGGCAACTTTCCCCTTTCTCCTCTAACCCACAGTGTGGAGGGGGAGGGTGTAACTGAAAAGGTTCAAGAAGCTGGTCGCTTGTGGCCACTCCCACTACAGGTGGGGAAACTGAGGCCAATGACTTACCAAAAGTGTGGCGATTTGCGTCAGCTTTACCTGGAAGTCACAGGGAAGAACGGTTCTGGACACGGTGCTGGAGCTCCAGCCAGTTGCTGCCAGAACTTACCAGAGGTGGCAAGCAGGTTTAGTCACTGCTGGCCAAGGGGAAAACCAAATTGCCTCAATTGGCCTCAGAGTTGCTCAGCTCTAGGGGATGAGCACACATTTGCAAACAAAATGGATATATTTGCCAGAATGCCAATACATGGATTTACTGGAGGTGGGAAAAGAAAAACCCTTATGGGAGAACCCACTCTTCAGCATATGATAACCCAGGAAACCGAGGTGGCTGTGAAATTGGGGTGTCATGAGATGGGCCATTCCTCCTGCAGCACAGGCCATGGAAATGCTGGTGGGGGGCGGGGCCCTGCGCTAGAGACACTTCAGTGCTGGTCACCTCCCTCCATCTATGTGTTCATCAAGCAGCTTTCCAGGCGCTTCCCCCCCCCCCCCACCCGCCCGCCCCGGGATCATCACCCTCTGAGGTCTAGTGCGACCTCTGCTGGTGCCTGCAAGCACTTGAAAGGCTGTTAGATCTCAAACTCGGAAGTGTTGGTGGCTTTCAATCCCTGCTTCCCTTGTCCCTACCCTCAGCCAGTCTAGCCAGCTCTTCCCCTAGAGATAGCCAGAAGCACCTCTGTTTCTTCCCTGTGGGTCTTGCCTAGGTACGGCACCCGGAACCCCAGAAGTGAGGGGGAGTCACAAGCTGCCACGCAGTAACGTGCTACCTCCTCAATCCTCATGAAGTGTAAGCCTCATCTGCCCGGAAAGGGGGCAGCACAGCATATGGTTCAGGACTGGATTTCTCCCAGGGCCACAGGCACCTTCAAGCAAAGAGCTGTCCCCAGCAGGTAGTGGAGGGTGGCAAGGGAGCACAGCTCCCCTCTTGGAAGCTGGTGGGGCTTTATCTGGGTCTTATACATGGGCATCTTATCCTAGGGCCCACAGCCTCTCCCTCCTGTTGGCCTGGAACGTGGGCCTCCCTCTCTGTCATCTCCCCTTCTACCTGACTTCCCCCTGCGGGGGAGAGGCCTGCAGGTTTCACTGGCCACCATGACTCCCTGCTGAGCTGCACGCGAGGCCCTCCGCCAGCATTTGCTGTGCGAACAATGGACTTCCACCTGCCTGTCCTGTATATCAATGATACTTCTCAACTCTTTCTGCTCACCTGCTTTTTCCTCCACGCTTGCTGATCTCAAGCCAGCAATAAATGCTACTTCCTCTACCTTCTTATTCCTCAGTCCCCCCAAGTCCTGCCCTTAATGTCACTCAAAGCCCCTCCCCCTCCCATGTGATTGTTCCCACCTGGGCTGCTGCCCTCCAGCTGCACAGCCTCCTCTCCTGCCTCCCATCTCTTGCCTGACTTTCCTTCCATCCTTCCTCCCCTGGGCAGCCAGAGTGATTGTTCCCATCTGCAGCCCGCTCGGGCCACTCTCTTCCTTACACACTCCCATTGTTTCTATGTAAACCTAAGTGCTGAGGTGCCCTGTAGGCCCTTCCTGATCAGACACCACCCCTCCCACCAGGGTCCGTATGCTCCAGCCACACTGAGCTCCCCTATTTCCCAAACATGCCTTCCTCTGGCAGGAAGGACACTCCTTGGGCACACCCCTTTCTCACCCATGGAAAGAGGCCGGGCCGCAGAGAGGTAGTTCTCTTGCTAGGTTAGCAGCTTTCAAGCCAGACATTGTACCATGCCCCTCCCCAGCCCTGTGCTGTAGTCCAGGTGTTAGGTGCACGTGAACCAAGGAAGAAGGCCAAGTTTAGAATCAGGGCTAGCCCTTTGGTTAGTGGAGAATGAGAGGGTGGATAGGGTCCAAGATCATGTGACTGTCATGTCTCACGGTGCACTGTAACACTTTCACACATCATCTCGATGCCTGGCACATTTGCATATCTCTTACAAACAATAGATGCACAAGCACCCTGGATGTGGTTTTGCCTGAGCCCTCATCCCCCCACCCCCAGGTCTTGGGCAGAGCTTCGCAATGGCTGAAGCTCATCTTGCCCTTGTTTTCTTCCCTGTTTGACAGGAGCTGGGGCTGAGCACGAATTTTGAGGGGAGGCCGGTTCATGGAAGAATTAAGTAGGTCAGTTTCAGGATTGCAACTGGTACCTTGTCATTTCATGTTCTCAGGCACCAACAGTGAGAACACTGGTAGGAGCTTGCCTCCCCATAGTACGCAGAGAAAGGGGAGTAAAAAAAAAAATCCCACTAACCCATGAGATAAAGGAGGACCAGGCTGGGGAGCAGCTGTGTTGTCTTGCCTGACACCTCAGCAAAGCCCCTGAGGGTGTTTAAGTGAGTCACACAGGGCAGAAAGCCACCAAGGGACACCATGAGCCTGACCAGGGCACATGTTGGGGGAGCCGGACACTGCGCCCCCACCTGGTGCTCACTGACCTGTGGGAAGCCCAGCAGCTGTGTCCCCCTGGCCTGCCCCCACGAGCAGGTCTAGTGTCTCTTCCTCCTCTGCTGCATCCTCTTCCAGCCATGTTGTCTGACAAGGTCCGGATATAGGGAGAGAAGCTTCAAGGAAAGTGTCCTCCAGGAAGAGGACATGGCATAGGGATAATTGGTAGTACAGGAATTATATTACTAGGAGTCATAATTCATTGTATATATGATTAACCTGGGAAAGATGAATAAGACACATGAGAATGAAACCGATAGGCAAGCCTCGGATGTGATTTCAGCCTCCACAGAACTAGACGCAGTCACCACCACTCCTGAATCATCTGTAACTGCATGTCCAGATTGTACTAACAATTTACTAGTTAAGTTAGCAAAGAATTCCCCCTGAAAACCCTCAATTAAACAATTCATGACCAAATTACACCAAGCAGAGCTAATGCAACCACAGCTTACTCCAATTCCCCCTCCCATAGTCGCTCAGGTCCTTAAGGAAAATAAAGAAAAACTTTCACCCGTTGCCCTTTACAGGAGCCTATATTGAGGGTGTAAGAATAGTCAATAAGGATGGAAAACATGTTCCTTAGCAAAGTCTGCCTTTTATGAAACGACTAACACGCCAAGGTTCCGTTTGGTGCCAATTAAGTAAAGAACAAAAAGAATTCAATTCGGAGACAGTTAAGAACATATAGAAAATGCTATCCATATCTGTTTAAAGGCAATGAAGGATGATTGGCTGAAGAAAAATAATCAGAAAGACTTAAATCAGTTCGCCCATTGTAAGTAGAACAAAATAATCTTACAGGAACACATAATAATAGAAAGGGCACTTGGTCCATAACATTTTAGTAGAATAGAATCAGGATATAGACATAGATCACGGATCAACCATTAACCACAGGCAAAGGAATTCACTGAGACTCTGTCTGGCAAGTCAAATACTTATTTTCAATTTATAAGGTCATTGTATGTTGAAATATGATTTTCTGCTTAGCCTAACCATAAATCTGTAACCACAGAAAGTTAATGCTTGCCAAAAAATCTGTATAGAAGCAATGTTAAAGTGATAATAAAGTGGAACAGCTCGGCACCGCCATCGAGTTGTGTAGTTGTCTGTCTCCCATCGCCGACGCCTTACCCACCTTCGGGACCCCCTGGATCCTGCTGCAGCTGGGCTGCGGCACTCCTCCCCTTGGCTTGAGCCATCCTGCAGACCTGAAGCCGGACCTGCCCCAGGGGAACCCAGGTCCAGATGTGGGGGCCCAGGAGGTGGAACTCAGGGAGTCCTACTGGGTGCGTGGGTGCTGACAGATTTCCACAGTCTGTGCCTGTCATTAATGGAATCAGCAGACCATGAATCAGAAAGGGCTAGAGAAGGCTTGGACAAGACAGTGGATGAACGACCTATGGAGCAGAGTGTGCTCTGAGTGCAGGACACGCTCTTCAAGCGCACACACGCTGGGCTATGTAGAAAGTACTGTCCGGTGTCGAAGTCCTGAGGTGCAGATTATGTTCTTGGAGAACCATGCAGTGATGCTAGAGACCAACCAGAAAATCGGCTCCTGGCGCCGTTCCTCTCCCCTGCCATTCACCATTCAGGCCTGGGACTCCACCAGCAAGAATGCGCATCCCATCCATGTAAGTGGAACTTTGGGCTCTACTAGCAGTATAGCGGTTTCAGGTCTCAAGAGAGGAATGCTTCTTCCGGGGAGACAACAAGAGGCCACCCTTGGGCCACTCCAGGCATCTCGTGCCCGTGCACAGCAGCCTGACTCTTAGGGGCACTGCGGAGCTCCTACCCTGTGGGGGCCAGGAGGAGTGTGTCTGGAACCCTGGGAGCATCAGGGTCCCTTAGTGTCCTGTGTTAACAGTTCATGCAAAGTATAGCCACCTCCTCCAGGCCGGAGCACTCATGGCCCAGGCCGTCGGGAATAAAGGATTGGGGGCAGCCCACCAGACTAATAACCCTGACCAGCTGAGGGGCTGGCCGAGGGCAAAGGGAATTCAGGATGGACGGGAAAGCAGTAAACACCGGCCGCCACCACGTGGGATGCATGGGAGAGAGATCCGTGGAAGAGCTGTCTGGTCACCCGGGCATTCTTTCCGCAAAGAACCCTGTTAGGCTGGCTTGGCCAGAAGTCCTCCTCCCGTGATGTTTCCTTTTAGTGATTTCCCGTCCACAGACCCCCCAGCCTGCTCCTTGGCCGTGTGCATCCCCACCGGCCCACGCTGTATTCGGAACTGAGCCCCAATCGACTCTGCGCTGAGTCTCTCTCCCTCTTGCCGCAGGATCCGAATAAAGTGTTTTTACTGCTTTACTGCCCCGCTCTGGTTTTTCTTGGACCCTGTGTGTGTGTGTGTGTGTGTGTGTGTGTGTGTATCAGCTAGGAGAGGAATGAGCATCAGTCACCAACCTGTACTCATACTCGCTTACACACACTCATACACACACACAACATGCACACATGTCACACACACTCTCAGACAAGCACTGGCTCTGCCCCTGCTGCCCCTGCCACCCCTGCCACCCCTGTTCAGCCTCACACTCGGTTTCACTCTCTGTGGAGGACCCTTCCCGCACAGGGCGGGGACCAGAAGAGGGCAAGAGGGGGCCTGGCTGGAGAGAGGGCGGGGCCCGAAAGGACTACTTACAGCCTGCTCAGGGAGTGCTTGGGCTCCAGAACATTCCTGCCCCCAACCCCAGAAGCCCCTCTACCCTGCCACCAACTTAGGGGTGACTTGGAGGTGCTCCGCTACGAGCACTTTTTTGGCCCAGCGTTTGCAGGCTCTACACTGGGGAGGAGCTCCGAGGGTGGAGACCTGGGGTAGGAGTGGGCTTCCCTGTGCCCTCTGGAGGTGGAGGGCTGCCCCACCTGGTCCCCCTCCCACCCCAGGCAATCACGCCAAAGCTCCGGACCTGCCTCACCCTCCTCGGTCGCCAGGGGTCTCTGTTTCCTCGCTAGAAGCTGAGGAAGGGGTTCCAGCACGCACAGACTCAGAGGAGTGGGAACCAGGATGGCAGGGTGGGCTCAGGGGTCTCCGAGTCATGAGTGCCACTGAGGGAAGCTGAGGCTGGGGAGTCCAGGGTCCATGAGATGGGCTGAGTGGGGACCAGAGCTTAGTGACAGCCAAGTGATGCCAGTGGACTCTCCCTGGCTTCTCACTCAACGCCATGAGGGGACATGCACTGTTGGGGACCGCAAGGTCTGAGGGTCAACAACCCAAGGAAGGGCGGACTCAGGGAATGGGGCGGTGGCCTGTCGCTGGGCTGTAAATTAGTCCTGCTGTTCCAGAGAACAGACTGCATGCGACTGCCAGGAAACCCGAACATAGATGCCCGTCTCCCCCAGCTGCAGGTCAGTACGTGCCCTCCAGAAGCATCGGTGTGCCCACTGGGGACACCAGGGGTTCCCTGGGCCGTGTGTGTGAAAGAAGAGCTAGAACTGCCTGCAGGTCCACCCACCGTGGTGGCCAGTGCTGTGCAGTCTCCTACCTCACAGCTGTCTAGCTCTCGGCAGTCGATGTGTCTGCATCAAACATGGTGTAGAGACACATTCGTGGGAAGTTAGAAGGAGCACAGCTGTCGGCCTGATGTCTTTCAGGTCCATTTGAAGACTTGGAACAAAATGCAAGGTGCTCAGCGTGACCTTCAAGGCCCCAGGGGTCTGCTGGCTCCCTCCCCTGCCTTCCCCCCACTTCCGTGGATCTGGCCACTTTGACCTTGTTGATCCTGTCATTTGTCAGGCACGTTCCACCCCAGGGCCTTTGTGCTTGCTGCTCCTGCTGCCAGGAGCACTCTCTCCCAGGCGCCACCCTGGCTAGTCCCCTAGTGTCATTCAGAGGTGGCCTTTCCTGAGCACCTATCTAAACCAACAGTGTCTCTCTCTCTTTCCCTCTTAAACCCTCCCTTGCTTAAAGAGCTCACCACCCCAGGTCTTGTAGCATAACGGCTTGTTTGTTCTGGCCTGTGTCATCCGCTGGAACTGTGAGCCACTGCCCTGTCCCCAGGGCCTAAAGCAGTGCCAGGCTTTGGAGCTGACGAGTGGCCGCATGTGGAATGAATGACATTGTCTTCTCTGAGGAAGGAGGGAGCTCATGGGACTGGGGCAGGCAGGGGGCAAGGGGAGTCGCTCCTGCATGACCAGCTGTTTTTCTTCGCTTGTAAAAACACCTGAGCTAGTTGACCCCAGGTCCGCATTTGTAGCTTCTGCATCTACATCCATGTTTTGGGTGTTTTTGTGTTTCCATAAAGCCCGGCCCTCTTCCCCTGCTGACACCCTCCCACCAGCATGGAGCAGCCCCAGCTCAGGGACTCTCTGGTCTGGAAATTCCTCTCCCCCAAGGTGCTTTTTTCCCTCCTGGGGGGCATGCACCCTGTGTACGTGGGAAGCAAGGGTACAGCTCCTGTCCCAGCTCCTCCTCTGGGAGAGGTTCAGTGTCTGGGCTCTGGCAGGACCTTGGGAGCTGGAACTTGAGTGCCCAGGCCAGGTGGGAGGGAACAAGAGCACTGGCTTAGGAGTTGGGGCCAGGGCTCCACCACCTGCCGCCTGTGTGACCTTGGCCAGGTCACATCCCTCCCTGTGAAAGGAGAGAATGTTCTTCCCAGACCTGTGCAGCCGGGCAGCCGGGATTTGTGATGAACACTCCTGGGGTTATTGTTATTGAGATGAGCGTGACCTTTTAGAGAAGTAACAACAGATGCCACTAGAGAGCACTGTTGGCTTGGATGTGCACCTGTGTATGACTGTGCAAGTGCAAAAGTGTGAGTAAATTATGTGTGTGTTGTGGTGCATGTGTGAGGGTGAATGTGTGTGTGACAAGGCATTGTAAGGACATTTGGGGTGTGTTGACCAGGAGTGCAGCTGGGACACCTCTGTGTAGCCCATGGTGGACAGTCAAGTGAGAGTGGTGGTATTTCTATGCAGGTGACACTCCTGAACGATTCTGAGTCTTAGGATGCAGGTCACAGGGCTGGAGCCTAGGCTAAAGATGGGCCCCCTCAAGGCCAAGGGCATGTGGACACTGTTGGGAGAGTACTGGTTCTTGAATCTGGAGGCTGGGCTCACAGTGTGACCATGCGGCCGGGACAAATCCTTTGTTCCCTGTGGGGCTCCTTTTCTCCATTGTAACCTACACCCACTCTATTGTTCCTTCTGGGTTCCCCAGTGACCCCCCAAACCTTCTTCTGGCAACCGGAGCACCTGGGTTGGGCAGCAGGGACCCTTGATGGGCCTGACTCCCAGGATCCGAGACCAGGCCTGGGGGGTGGGGGCACCAGGCTCTGCTGCTGGAAGTGCTGGGGCTGGAGGTCTCCTGTCCAAGCCCCCACGTCAGGGGCAGCTGTGCCGGCAGGTCAGACCGGGGTCTCTGCCCCCAGAACCTGAGAGTCCATGTGTTATCTGGGGCAGAGAGGACAAATCCCCTCCCCGGCCCCTAACTGCGGGAATCACCGCCAGGCCCCTCGTGCCCTCCCGCAGCCCACATGGCAGGCAGACCCCACAGACCCCCGGCACAGCCTGCCTACCCTGGGCCACGTTCCTAGCCCCTCACCCCCAGCACTCACACCCTCGCAGCTCCCAGAGCAGCCGGAGGACGCGTCCCCAGTGCTGAGCCCTCTCCTCCCGCGGGGGACTTGGTGCTGCCAGGCAGACGCAGCAACTGTGGTGTGAGGGGGTCCGAGGCCTCCTCTCGGAGTGGGGTTTGGGCCTGGTTCACATCACACGAGGGGTGCTCCAAGGAGCTGGGGAGAGGCCTCAGAGCCCCTCTCTGACTCTGCCTCAGAGCAGAGCTGGGGTTGGGGTGGGACAGGTGGGAGAGCAGTGTCCCCAGGCTCCTGTCTGTCCACACCTGTGCCGTTCCTTCCTTAGGAGCCCAGGGGCCCTCCCAGGCCCTGAGGAATGTGAGGTGCATGTTCCTCTTTCTGGAAGGCTTGGGAGTTCATCTGTACCCCACTTCCAACGCCTCAGACAGGAGCGATCATTGATTCCTGTGGGGAAGCTTTAGGGAGGGTCTACCCGAAGTCAGTGGTGGAACACGGGATGGAAGCCGGGGCACTGGCTGTGTCCTGTGTGGGACAGTGTTGTCCAGCCAGACCCAGGACGGGCAGCCTGAGTGTTGTTGGAGCCACAGGTTCACGGGGCACCCAGGTGACCCACAGCTGCGTGGGGTGCCGCTCAGGGCAGAAGGAACACTCTCTGTCCATCTGTCTGTTGTCTACCTATCATTTATCACCTATCTATCTATCTATCTATCTATCATCTATGTGAAATTCAAGGTCATGTCTGGAAGGACACATACCACATACAACCAGCATGGATCTGCAAGCTGTGCTGGAAACTTTATACTTTTTTTCCTGTTTTTTTTTTCTTTTTATTTTAATACTTGAGAGATCAAGTATTTTATTTATTTATTTATCTTTAGAGGGGAAGGGTAGGAGAGAGGGAGAAGGAGAGAAATATTAATGTATGGTTGCCTCTTGTGTGTCCCATGCTGGGAACTGGCCTGCAACCCAGGCATGTGCCCTGACTGGGAATCGAACCGCGATCATTTGGTTCACAGGCCCGAGCTCAATCCACTGAGCTACACCAGCCAGGGCTTTTTTTCCTGTTTTATTATTTTTCTTAAGGGAAGTTTATCAATCTTTAAATGGCTCAAATTGCAGATAAACCAATCAGGTAGTGACATCAGCTTAAGACATGTGATGCATCTACATCAGTTTGCTTCACAGCCTTTCAGGACACAGGAGAGGAAAGATCTCAAAGCAAAGTCACAGCGTCCGTGGCAGGACCCCTGGTTAGGCAAGACTGCAGTGAGTGCGCGTGGAGATTCCAAGCATCAGTGCTGCGCTGGTACTCGATTTCTGCACATGGCATAGCCTATAAAAGTACGAAATGAAAGGTGCATGTTTCATTTAGGGACCATATATTTAATCTGATGCACTGGATGTAATATCTAAAGAGTAGTTTTCTAAGAAGCCTATTTTTGTTGACTTTACATACACATCTTTACCTGGAATGCCTGAACACATCTTTGACTTATTGAAATTAGGACTGAAAAAAAAAAAAAAGAAGAAAAACTCTGTGAATCAACTGTCTTAGTTGCGTTCCAAAGAAGAAAAGAAAAGCCTGACAGTTACTGTAGATTTCCCATGGAAATTGTTATGTTCCCAAATAGCATGCCGGGATTCCTCCAGGGGGCGCACCACACAACGTGATACAAGCCTAATGTTCAGTCCGCGAGCATCTAACACGTTTTCTGCACTGTATCCAGGTTTGATTGCTTGATGCTAACTTTAGGGAACTGTAACTACAGTGTTCTTGATTAGGAACAGAGACCACAAATGCTCCTAGTAAATCCCATATAGCCAAACTGTAACCTCAGGAGTATGAATATAACAGATGGCAAGCATAAATATTTTCCCAAATGCACTGGCATTGTGTTTTTCCTGTGCCTGCTCCAAAGAGATCAAAAACTTAACACATGCTTACCACTTGCAGAAGGGGTTTCCAGGGACCAGCATCTTTCAGAAAAAGAGGGTTCACTGAAACATAACTGATGCTGAATCTTCAGACTAAAATTATCTTATAAGTATATGCCAGCCCTTCACCTTAAACTACCATATAGTTAGTCCAAAGCAATCAGGAGCTCTGGAATCTTACTTTGAAGAAACAGAGTCTGTCTCAGTTGGTTGGAGCATTTTCCCTGTACTGTTGTGGGTTCAGTCCCTAATCAGGGCACACACCTAGGTTTTGGGTTCGATTCCTGGTCAGGGTACAGGGACAACCAATAGATGTTTCTCTTTCACATCGATGTGTTTCTCTCTCTCTCTCTCTAGTCAGTGAACATGTTCTCAGGGGAGGATCAAGAACTAAAAAAGAACCAGAGTATGGTACATATTTTCTATTTGGACAGCCTCCCAACAGACAGCTATTTCTCAAGAATCTTCTACACTGAAGCTGTATTCCATCCTAGATATATGTTGCCAGGATGCGCTGGGCAATGGGTCATGATGCCAGTGAGGACACACCCAGAATGATGTACCTGAGTATTTTTCAGTTTCTAAATTAAAGCATATTCAAAAATTTCCACATACAAGTTTCACTGCTTTTCTAAGTCAGTCACCAGGTAATTAATGCAGGTTCACAGATGACCTGCTCTCCACTTAACTCTGTGCAACCATACCAATAACTTTTCTTCCATAGTTGCATGATAATCATTTTAAAAGCGGGTAGAATTTAACTATCAGGTTCATAGTTGTCACTTTCAAGGCAGTAGAAGACCCAGACATTTAAAAATGATATAAAATTTAAGCTTTATAATAAACCAGAAGAAGTAGCCTTTCCTGCCACCCCCAGCTCACTTCCTTAACAGTTTAAGACTGCTCTCAAAACACAAGCTCCTGTGTTACATTTGTGACAGTGATAAATCTAGACCAGGGGTGTCAAACTCGTTTTCACCAGGGTCCACGTCAGCCTTGCAGTTGCTTTCAAAGGGCCGAACATAATTTCAACTCCTTAACAGTTAAGGAGTAGTTACATTTATGCAATCCTAAAATTATTTCAGCCCTTTGAAGGCAACCATGAGGCTGATGTGGCTCAGGTGAAAATGAGTTTGACACCCCTGATCTAGGCCATTATGAAAGAAGGTAAACTTTGCTTCTTGATGAAGCCTCATTAATTTCTTTTTAAAGTGCATTTGAGTCCTGGCCGGGTGGCTCAGTTGGTCGGAGCATTGACTCATACCCAAAAGTTTTCGGGTTGATCCCCGGTCAGTTGTCTGGGTGCTTACCAGAGGCAGCTGGTGAATGTTTCTCTCTCTCTAAAAAACAAACAAACAAGAAACAATAAAGATAGCCTCAGGTGAGGATTAAAAAAGAGAAAAAGCAAATTTGACTTTCAGTGCAGTTCCAATCCATGCTTTCTGGGATACATAACAATTTTTTAAATAAAATAATTTCAGTCAATTGAGCCTTCAGAGGTGATGCTTATCAATTATATTTATTAGTACGGTCAAGATAAGAAAGTAGTTTGGGCTTTGATTATTAAATGCAGAATCTTTCTATCATTTTCTTGACTAAACTTTTCCTCTCCTTTTTCCCTTTCTTTTCTCTGCTCTCTTCCATCTTTCTGGCTCGAATTTCCCTCATCAAATCAAAAAATATCTTGTCAACGTTAGTACGCGTTTCTGCAGATGCTTCAACGTAATTAACATTCCACTGTTTGGCTCTGGCTTTCGCTTCTTGTACAGAAACCTGCCTTTCATCTTCTAAATCTGATCTGTTCCCAACCAACAGAAATGGAACATTCTCATCTTCTTTAACTCTTAAAATCAGCTCCCTGAGGTCAGCTGTGGCTGCAAAGGATTGCATTTCTGTAATGGAAAAGACACAGAGGAAACCTTCCCGGGTCCGGACGTAGTTGTCTTTAATTGCCGCGTAGTCCTCCTGCCCAACTGGATCCACGATGTCGATCTGCACTTCCTCCCCATCCAGCACCACGTTCTTCCGATAGCTCAGGGCTCTGGTGGGCTCGAAGTCCTGCACGGACTCCCCGTACAGGAACCGGAGAGTCAGAGCGGCCCGGTTGCCACCGCTGCTGCCGGCCACCAAGACTTTGTGTAGGGCCACGGGTTTCTTCTGACGTTTGGACTTATTTGGGGCCATCTTGAATCACAGAGTTTTCACCAAAGGCTCTGCAACCCGGCCCGCCGCCGCGCGGGCTCCGGAAGCCGTCTCTGAGCGGCTCGGGCCGCAGACCGCTCGGTCCTGGTCCCGGGCGCCGACGCGCCGGGGGCGGCGGTGGGCCCTGGGCGGCGGGACGGGGCGGAAGACTCGGGGCGTCCTGCTCGCGGGAGTTCTGTTTTATTTTAAAAGAGTCTTTGTATATCTTCTCATAATCAGGAAAAAAATTTAAGCCGTCTCCATCTTCGAAAACCAAGCAAAGGGAAACAATGCGTTGCACCAGCGCAGGGCGTAGGAAAGACCGTCCCTCCGAGCTCCAGGCGGGGCTGCGGGTCTGCCCAGCGTGGCCTCCAGCCCCGCGCTGAGCCGGGTGTGGCTCCTCCGTATCCAAGACGCAGCCTAACAACCTGTGTGACGTTCGAAAACGGGCGAGGCTGAGAAGTGTTGGGCTTAAGGGCACGCTCAGAACGGTAAAACTGTAAAGAAAAGTGAAGAACTCAGGAGCTCCTGAGGTCCTGACCACGTTCTGACTGGTTTTGTTACTACTTTTTAACAAATGACTTTACAAATGCATTTTTTAAAAATGACTTTACAAATGCATTTTTATGGTTATAATGCACAATTAAAACAGAGTACATTAAAATATTAGCAGTGGCTCTTCTGGGTGAGTGTGAGGGGTGAATTTTCCCCGTTTGTTTTTCTGTACTTTCTACATTATTTAGAGTGAGTTATTTTAGACAAAAGACCAAGATGAATAAACTATTTAAAAGGAACTCAGAAAGCAAGTTAGGTGATTCTCCTTCACACTGAGCTGACACCTGTGTCCACAGAGCTTATTTACACTCTAGTGCCTCTACCTGGGCCTGGAGTTCGGGGGCCCTGAATGCACCCCAGACCTTTCTACCAGAACAGCGCAGAGAGAGAAGAGAAATCTCTACCAGGCCTAGATCTTTCCTTCCTGGATTGGCCCTTTCGGGTCCTTCGGCTAACTCTGAACTACTGAACACACAGGGCCAAGAGCGAACCCTAATACCAGCCATGAACTACAGGAGACGACGGCGCGTCCATGTGCTGTTCACCAGCTGTAACAAACACACTGCTCTGGGGGAGACTGATGATGGGAATGCTGTGCATGTGTGTTGCAGGGGGCATATGGGGACGCTTCGTGTTCCTCTCAATTCTGCTGCAAACCCTAACTGCTCTAAAAAGAAAAAATTAAGTGTTTAAAAACATCAACTGAGCCCTGGCAGGGTGACTCAGTTGGAGCATTATCCTGTACAGCAAAGGGTTTCGAGTTCAATCTCTGGTCAGGGCACGTACCTGGGTTGCAGGTCCGATCCCCAGTTGGGGCGTGTACAGTGTCTGTCTGTCTGTCTGTCTCTCTTTCTTCCTTCCTCAGTAAGATCAATAAAATATATCCTCAAGTGAGGATTAAGAAAATAAGTTGACTATAAATCTATGTTTTTTTCCCTGGACCCTCAAGTCTATTGTGTTGATCCATAGGTCTAGCCTATGCCAGTACTACCCTGTTTTGGTTATTGTAGCTTTTAGTAGGTTTTGAAATTGAGAAGTGCGAGTCCTCCAAATGTGTTCTTTTTCAAGATGTTTTGGCCTATTCGGGGCTTCTTGCATTTCTGTGTAAAATTTAGGATCAGCATGGAGACTGGGCAGAAACAGGCCCCTTGGGGTCCAGCCAGTTCATGACCCTCCATAGAGGAGAAAGAACAGCCAAGGGGCCGGCTCCCCGGGCGCCGACAGCAACAGCACAACACCCGGTGGGTGAGGAGCCTGGTCCCTGCTGCACCTGTGTTCTAGGGGCCAAGGCACAGAGCCTTGCTCCTCATTCTAACCAGTGGCACTGAGAAGCTGCTGCCTGGCAGCCTCCCAGGGGTGCCGCAGACAGGGGCGAGGGGGAGACGCCTGGAGCATCTCAGACTTCTGATTCCCAGACCTGTAGGAGGATAAAGAAATGTGTTGTTTTGAGCCGCTTAGTTTTCCCTGCGATGCGTTAACATTAGGTGCAGGAAACTGACAAAGGAGCCAAGGGAGAGACTCACCCAGGATCTCAGCACAGTCCCTGCACAGCCCCCACCCACAATCACAGGTGCCTGACCGGCTGCCACTGCCCCACCCCCTTCAACCCGCCCCCCCCCCCCAGAGTGTGGTAGAGAAGCCTGGGCCCAGGGCCCCAGCATGAGGGCTGGGATGACACTTTTCATTCTCAGAGAGATACCGGGAACCTCGCAGACTGGAAAAGTCACCGTAGGGGACCTGGTTTTCCCCTCGGACATTCATGTTCAGATGGATGTGGTTTCCGATAATTAATGCCCTGAGGAAGATGGTAGGTGCCTTTCTGGGCCACACACCTGAGCGCATCCCACCTCCCTTTGCTCGGATGTGGCAGAGCTGGGCCATGAGTGGGGAAGCAGCTCAGGGGTCCCAGGATACCCAAGGGGATTCCAGCAGGGGTGGAGTGTCCTCAGATGTGTGATGAGTGCAGGATGGTGTGATTTTGTGGGTCCACCAGAGGACTTTTACTACGTAACACCCCCTCCCCCAGTGGTGGTGGCCTGGTGGTGAAGAAGACAAGTGACATGGAGGGCTCCCTGTGCAGTGGCAACTGTAGCTAGCTCATGGCCATTGCCATGTCCTGAGGCTGCAGAGCAAGTCACATGTGAGTGTGTGTGTGTGTGCGAGTGTCAGAGCCCGATTCCTGGCAATGCTGACAACTTAGGGAAAACTCACGTCCACTTTTAATTGTGATGCAAGATGCCGGAGACACCAATTTCCCTCCAGCAAAGGCTCTGTTTAATCTCAGAGACATTATGAGACACCTATTTCCCTCCTTGCATTGGTTCCTGGGGAGCTCAGAGCTTGTCTGTGTCAGAGTTTACCTTAGCCTCCCAGCAGGCATTTTGTGTGACAGGTCTCTTCCTGTATTCCTCCTAGTCCTCTTGCACCTCTGAACCTGACTTTGGGTGAGGAATTGAGGTAGACCCCAGACTGAAGAGCTTTTAAAACTGATCCTGCTGCAGTGTCCTGGACCCCGTGGGTGGTCCAGCCTGAGGAAGTGACAGGGCATTCCGGGGGGCGAGGGCCTGGAGCAGAGGGGTTCCTGACCAGGGCAGGGAGAGAGGGCTTATCTGGAAGTCACTGGCCATGGCCAGCTCCGACCAGGAAGGAGGGACATTGTGGGCTGGAGGGGGGACCGGTGGAAGGAGAGGGCGGAGGGACTGAGTGGTGACTAGACTCCTTATGTCCTGGCCACTTTTCTGGGAGGTTCCCCGGGAAACTTTCCTGCCGGGCACCAAGGATTCTCCCACCTCACCCCGTGACCCAGGAGAGGTCACAAATGAAATACGAGATGAGAAAAAAATGAGTAGAGAGCATGATTTCTGATCGACAATGAGAACATTTTTGAGACTTGGTTGGGTGCAGGGAGCAGGGCTAGAGATGACTAAGGTGGGAGGGAAGATCCTCCCAGAGGTCCTCAGGCTCCAGCGCCTAAGGGTGGGCAGCTAGGAACACTCCGAGGGGACCACCGTCTTCTCCACAGTGCTGCCTTCGTGGGTCACGTGGCAGCTGTACTGGCTGGCAGATTTCCACTTGCTGGGCGACACGCTCAGGTAGCTGCTGGCCGAGTACTTGTTGTTGCTCTGTTTGGAGGGCTTGGTGGTCTCCACGCCCTGGGAGACGGGGCTGCCATTCTCCTTCCAGGCCACCGTCACGGCTCCGGGGTAGAAGTCATTGATCAGACACACCAGCGTGGCCTTGTTGGTGCTGAGCTCCTCAGCGGAGGGCGGGAACAGAGTGACCGAGGGTGCGGACCTGGGCTGACCTGCGGGTGTGAGACGCAGAGGGAGAATCTGAGTGCTGGGCAGCCCCCACCAATCGATAGCTTGTGGCTGGTCCCAGGGTGTCCGCGTTTGTTCACCCAAGGAACCCTCCTTCCTTCTTTGTCTCCTCCTTTCCACTCACCCACTGGACAGCAGACAACCCCCACCCTCCCAGAAGCCCTTCCACGTCACCTCTCCCAGGTGACCTGGTCAAGCCCCTCTACCTGTAGCCTCAGTTTTCCAGAGTGGAACCAGGGCAGGCTGTGCCTTCCTTCTCTCGCTCTCCAGAGTGTGAGCAAGGAGTCTGGCCCCAATCCCCCAGGCCCTCAGCCCAGCGCCAGGCCCCACCTCTCTTTGTTCTCCTGGAGCCTGGGGCCTCCTGTGTGATCCAGGACTGACTGTGTGTGCAGAGGCTCCCAGCCCACACCCAGCACACAGTGGGGCCTGGAGCCCCTGTTACCCTTGGGTGCCCACTTAGCCTCAGCCCGGCCTCAGCTCTCCAAGGGAAAGCTGGGGCCAAAGCCTGGGGCCCCTCGTGGCTCTGCCTGCCTCCTTGTCCCTCACACCCTGATCCCAGGACCCTTCCCCTTGGCTGCATTTTTTATTCTGCTCCTCCAGACAATGGACACAGTGTCCCCACGGCCACCCCAGCACCTCTGATGACGCCTGACTTCATGGGGCAGCTGTGTAGCTCTGAGCCACCAGTCATTCACTCCCCCTTTGTCACTGAGTCTAATGCACCCTTTGAAGAAGGTGACCCATGGACAGCGGTTGTGGGGCTCCAGGGACAGAGGAGTCTCTGCCCTGCAGGACTTGCTCCTTTCTGACCACTGACCTGGGAGGGCTGGGCTTCTGGCCACCTCACCCTGTCACACCCGTGTCTTTGCATCCCCATGTCCTCATGACCCAGCAGAGGCCCTGAGAGCTTCAGCTGAGGGTGAGCAGGACCCCACTCTCCATGGGCCTCCTCTCAGGCTGACCCTGTGTCCCTGGGGCTTGGGGTCACAGATCCAGCCTGTCCTCAGCCTCCTATATGGCTCTCCCTGCTTGGATGAGCACCGAGCCCTCAGCCCGGACCCCAGGGGCTCTGGACAGTCCAAGGCCAGGGACAGTCAGAACCAGCCTCTGGTCCCCTGGTGGGCATCTGTCCTGGAAGAGAGAAAGGATCCCCGTTCCTGGGCCAACCCCCCAGCCCAGGCCCCTGGGACCCAGCTGCATCAAACTGTCAAGCTCTGGAGATGGCCGCTCCTGCCATTGGGTCCTTCCTGCTGGTTACCCAGAGACCAAGCCGCCTCCCCAGGCCTTACGGAGAAAGTGGGGGTCAGTCTGTAAGGCTGGAAGGCAGAGGGGAGCAGCCCACAGAGAGAGAAGAGTGACTTTCCCGAGATGGAAAAGGCGGTGAGACCACTTACCTAGGACGATGAGCTCAGTCCCATTGCTGAAGATGAACCACGGTGACTGAGAATCCAGCCAGCACCTGGGGCCTGCCCCCTGGGGGCCAGCCCTGAGCGGAAACCTGTTGGGAGTGACAGGCGGAGGGGCTGTAGCAGGCAGGGCTATATCCTGGGGTGGGGCGGACGGGTGGCCAGGTACCAAAAGTCCGGGGCATACCTGGGTGAACTCGTTCCCAGAGGTGTCACTGTGTCTGTCCCCCTTTCCAAGGCAAGCACCACCCATGCTTTGGAGTCACCTGATGTGTGACCCCCGAGGCTGTCCTGGTCACCATCGGACCCTCAGTGCTGATGGAGACCCTGAGTACTGCGTCCCCTCACGCAGCCGTGGGCTGTGGCAGAACGAGTCCTGAACTAGCTCGGATCCACCTGACCTCTCCTGGCCTCATTTTGGAGCCTCTGAGGGTTTCCTCCCTGCAGTTTCCCACTGTGCAGCCAGGTGGGCTGCCTCCCTGGGTCCATGGACACTGGGACATCCCTGTCTCACGGGGGAGGTCCCCTCCCCCTTTGTCTCCACACATCAGGAGACACTTTAGTTCTCTCTGTGAAGCCTTCTCTGATCTCAGACCACTGTCTTTCTGTCCATCCATCCATTCATCCCTCGCTCCATTCACCCATCCATCCCTCCGTCCATCCATTTAACCACGGCTCCCAAGCAAGTGTCTGGTAGTTTCACGTGCTGAGACACGGCAGGGCCCCCGGCTCTCATCTCCATCTCTCGCCAAAACCTCTCAGTTAAGGCCAGCAAGACCCTCTTTGCTGGCAAGCTCAAGCTTCCTTCCCCAGTCCCTGTTGTCCCTTATGTTTTTGCCGGGTGCGGCACAGAGTGGCTCTTCTTTCCGGTGACTTTCTTCCCCTTGGCATCTGAGATCTCCCACGATCTTCCCCCTCCGACTTCCCTCTCTCTACAGCCCACGCAAGGCAGCTGAGCCCTTCTTTGTCATCTTCTCATACTGAGGATTCCCACGCCTGCCCACGTGGTGAAGCTCAAGTCTGTCCCAGCTCCAGCCACGCCTTCTCCTCGGCTCAGCCTCAGTTGCCCAGTGACCATCTGCAGCTGGATGGTCAACAGGAATCTCAAACTCGCCGCATCCAAATGAGACTGGCCACCTTCCCCCCAACCCAGTTCTTTTTCTGGCTTCATCTTGTCACAGGCAATCCTGAGAGCTTTCACCCCCGCTCACCCCCCCCCCCAGGCATGAGGACAGGCACGTAGATCGATGGAATAGGATGAAGTGACAAGAAGAAAAGCTCACATCTATTATCAATGGATGTTCTGACAAAGGGGCTAAGGTGGTTCAGAGGGGGCGATAACAGTCTCTTCAACAAATGGCGCTGGGACACCTGGATGTCCACCTACAAAAGTTGGACCTCGACCTCACGCTGTATACAAAATTAGCTCAAAATCGATCACAGACCTAAATGTAAGAGCTAACGCTGGAAAACTCTTAGAAGAAAACTCCAAGAAGATACATGTAAATCTTTATGACCTTAGATTAGGCAACTGATTTTTAAATGTGACACTAAAAGTACAAGCAGCAAAAGAAAAATTAGGTACATTGGGCTTCATCAAAATTCAAAACTTTTGTACATCAAAGGGCACTATCAAGAAAGTGAAAAGCCAACTCACAGAATGGAAGAGACTATTTGCAAATCATATATCTGATAAGGGTCTAGTCTCCAGAATGTATAGAGAAAGCTTATAACTCAAAAACAAAAAAGATAATAACCCGATTAAAAATGGACAAATGACTTGAACAGACATTTCTCCAAAGAAGATATAAAAATTACCAAAACGCACGTGAAAATGTGGTCAATATAGCCCTGGCTGATGTAGCTCAGTGGATTGAGCATGGGCCTGTGAAGCAAAGGGTCGCCGGTTCAATTCCCAGTCAGGGCACATGCCTGGGTTGCAGGCCAGGTCCCCAGTAGGGGACACATGAGAGGCAACCACACACTGATGTTTCTCACCCTTTCTCCCTCCCTTCCCTTCTCTCTAAAAATAAATAAATAAAATCTTTAAAAAGGACAAAAAAGAAAATGTGGTCAACACCAGTAGTCGTTAGAGGGAAATGCAAACCGAAATCATAACGAGGTGCCACTTCACAGACACTTCAAAGTAGGATGGCTACAATTTAAGAAAAAAAAGCAAAATAAAAAGTGTTGGAACTGGGGTGGAGAATTGTAACCTTTGCGCATTACTGGTGGGATTGTAAAACGTTGCAGCTGCTGCGCAAAAACTGTTTGATCGTCCTCAAAATTTAAACTTAGAGTTACTGTGTGGCCCAGAAAATCCACAGTTAGGCATACGGAAAGTAACTGAAAACATATTCAAACAAAAGCTTGTACACGAATGTTGATAACAGTACTGTCGCAATAACCCAAAGGCGGAGGTAACCCTAGTGCCTATCAACTATGAATGGATAAACAAATGTGGTCCATCCATACAATGGGATATTATCTGACCCGAAAAAGAATGCAGTGCTGACACGTGCTGCAGCATGAATGAACCTTGGAAACATTACACTAAGTAAATAAGCCGGACACAGAAGGCTGTGTATTGTGGATCCATTTGTATGAAATGTCCAGAATAGGCAAACCCACAGAGACAGAAAGCAGACTCCATGGTTGCCAGGAGCTGGGGGAGGGGGAGATGAAGAGTCACTGTTTTGGGTTTCCTTCTGGGGTGATTAATATATTTTGGAACTACATAGGGGGGATGATCATACAACCCTGTCGATGCACTAAATGCCACTGAGTCATACACTTTAAAATGGTTAAAATGGCGAATTTTATGTTAAATAAATTTTATCTCAATTCTAAAAAACAACTAAGTGCTGGTGAGGATGCAGAGAAACCAGAACACATTGCTTAAGGAAATGTAAAAGGTGCAGCCACTCTGGAAAACTGTTTGGTAGTTTCTTACAATCATACGTTTGCCCTATGCTCAATCAGATCCTACTTATGGGTATTTATTCAAGTGAATAAAAACTTATGTGCAAAAAACCCCCAAACCCCATGAATGTAAATGTTTACACCAGCTTTATCCATCATTGGAAAAACTGGGAACGGCCCAACCATACCGCAGTTGGTGAATGCTCAACAAACAGTGACCTTCATAAATGAGCTCACACTCAGCCATAAAGAGAAAGAAGCTCTTGATAAACGGGATAATTTGAATGACACAAAGGTGTTATGCTGAACGAAAGAAGCCAGACTCAAAAGTTCCTACTTGGAATATGAAAAAGGAACAAACTACATTACACCCAGCAGTCTGAATGAACATTCGTAAAGCTATGCTGAGTGAAAAAAGTGAGTCCCAAAATGTTACACACTGCATGATCCATTTATAGAACACTCTCGAAATGACAGAATTAGAAACAAAGACCACACTGGTAGTTGCCAGAGGATCGGGAGGGGTTTGGGAGGGAGGGAAGAGAGCGTGGCTATAAAAAAAGAAGCGAGGGGCCCTGGCCAGGTGGTTCAGTTGGTTGGAGCATTGTCCTGTGCACCAAAAATTTTGGGTTCAATCCCTGGTCAGGGCACATACCTAGGTTGCAGGTTTGAGTTCCAGTTTGGGCATGATGTTTCTCTCTCACGTCAATGTTTATCTCCCTCTCTCTCTCCTGTCCTCTCTCTCTAACACCAATGACCATGTCCTTGGGTGAGGATTCAAAAAAAAAAAAAAAAGAAAGAAAAAGAAAAAGAAAAGAAAAGAAAGGGAGGGATCCTTGTGGTGAGGGAAAAGTTTTGTACCATGACGGCGTGCATCGATGCCAACGTCCTGGATGAGATGTTTGACTATAGGCACAGGGGGCCTAAGGCACTCCCTGTGGGGAAAACTGGGTGACGAGTCCGTGGGACCCCCTGTATTATTACTTACAACTACTGCATGTGAATCTACTATTATCTCAAAATAAAAAGTTTAATTTACAAAAAGGTTTTATCCTGCATGATTCCACTTACTCGATATTCTGGGAAAGGCAAAAATACAGGGTCAGAAGGAGGTCAGTGGTTGCCATGGTTGGGTGGGGAGAGGGACTGACTACGAAGGACCTGACGGGGATCTGGGGTGGTGGGGGAAATGTTCTGTGTCTCGGTGAGGCGGTAGTTACACAGCTCCATGATTTTATAAAATTTATATAACTTCTACACAAAAAGAGTACATTTTACTGTGTAAATTAAAATAAGATAAAAGTAGAAAAATGATAGTATGACATTTGGAACCTGATTTAAAAAAATATTTGTCTGCACTGACCAGTGCAGCTCAGCTGGTTGGGCGTCTTCCTACAAAGCGAAATGTCACGGGTTTGATTCCCTGTCAGGGCACATGCCTGGACTGAGGGTTCAGTCCCGGGTCGGGTCGTGTATGGGAGGCAACCGATGGATATTTCTCTCTTTCGTTGATGTCTCCTTCCCTCTTCCCCCCCTTCCCTTCTCTCTAAAAATAAACAAATAAAATCCTTAAAAATCTTTACGTCATTATAGTCATAAAAAAAATTAATATCAAGCCCTGACTGGTGTGGCTCAGCGGATAGAGTGCCAGCCTGCGAACCAAAGGGTTGCCGGTTCAATTCCCAGTCAGGGCACGTGTCAGGTTTGTGGGCCAGGTCCCCAGTAGGGGGCATAAGAGAGACAACTGATAGAAGTTTCTCTGGCACATCAACGGTTCTCTCCCTCTCCCTTCCTTCCCCTCTCTCTAAAAATAATTTTTTAATCTTTAAAAAGTTAATATTGAATGACTTTAATATTCCCTATCACAAGTGTCCCATAGTTGATTTTACATTCCCTTATGGTTGGACATTCAGATTGTCTCCATGTCTTCCCACAAACACAAGTGTAATATTTAGCGGAAGTTCTGATTATTTTCTCAAGATAAATTTCCAAAAGTGGAACTACTTGATTAAAAGGAAAGCACATTTTTATGAATTTTGATACAAGGCGCTTTTTGTTCTAGAAATTCAGTCTGCCCTGACCCTCCGCGAGAGTGCCCGTTTGTTCCCGGTCAGCCCTCAGGTAGTCACTTTATACTCACCCAAATCACAGGATATCTTGCTGCCTGGTCACCGCAGAGAGAGCTCCCTCTGCTCCTCTGCTCCAGCCTCGAAAAATCCAGAACCATTTTCCAAGACACAGATTTGACTCCGAGAGTCCCCGGACACAGGACATACTACCCCCAACCCCAACCCCACCTCCTTTCCTGGGTCTGCCTCCGCATCCCTCCCTGCAACTCCCAGCCTCCTCTGCATCTGCGCACCTCACGCTCCTCTTGGCTGATGCTGCTCTCCTTGCCCGGAGCATTCCCGGCAGGGGTTGGCACCCCTCCCTCTGTAAGACCAGCTTGGGCACGCCCCCTTTCACTTTACTGCTCCTGAAGTGTCCATGGGTCTGTCTCCACGACTGGACATGAACCCCTTGGTTCAGGCTGACCCCCCTCTGCATCCTGCACCCTGAGCGGCCCCTCAGTGAGTGGGCAGCCTTGGGGGAGACCAACGCTTTGCAGAGCTCGCCTCCTCTTGGACCACTTTGTTGAAATACAGGACACATGGGTGCAGTCACAGTGTTCTTTTAACTATCAAAAAAGACGGGAGCGTCCTGACTCTTCCCCTCCAGGTCCTCCTACCTTCTGAATCTGTCTACCTGTCCACATATCTGTTTACCCTGCCTGGGCCGCTGCCACCCCCTCCCAAGGTCTCTAGTCCTAGATTCCCATCCCCTTCCACCCACCCAAGTCCGGTCATGTCGTTTTCTTGCAAATATTCCCCCAGTACTCTCCAAATGAAGTCGGTTCTCCAAGTCTGGACCCTCCAGGTCTGGGCCTGGCCACCTCCCCAGCCCCCTCTCAGACCCCCTTGGTCCCAGGACCCACCCGCTTCAGCCCTGTGGGCCACCGGCGGCTGACAGGTGGGTCGCTCTGTCTGCAGCCGCTCCTCAGAGGGGCCTCCTTGGCCCTTCCCTGCATGTGCCTCTGTCCTGCAGGGCTCAGGCTGCGTGTGGTTGTCGCTTCATCTGTCCCCCTCTCTGGGCAGACCTTGAGTTGGGGTCAAACCTCGGTCCCCTGGGATCTCAGCATAAGGCCCGAGCCTGACGGAGGCTCCACCTCTCCTCGTGCTCTCCGGGGCCCCGCCCTTGCCCAGCAGTCCCCGCGGGACACCAAGACACCAGTCCTGACCTGGTGCCCACAAGCGCTCACCCACCTCCCTGCTGGACTGCTGGTGAGCAGAGGATCAGCCCCTCTCACTCCAGCTCTTCATCACTTCGACCCCAGTATGGCTGGGGCGGGTGCCAGGCTGCAAGGCCAACTGGGGACCCTCACTTGGCAGAGGAGGAAACTGGGGCCTGGAGGAGTGGACTTGTCAGCCCAGTTTAGGGGCTGAAGATGGGGACCACTGAGCTTGGGCACTGGAGTCCGCACCAGCTGTGTGACCTTGGGCAGCTCACCTCACCTCTCTGAGCTTCTCTCCCCAACTGTAAGTTGGAGGTGACCGTGGCACTGGATCTGTGGGGCCATTGAGAGGGAAGTTCTGCCCCTAAAATGATTACTGTCCACGACGCATGTGCCAACACGTCACTGATTACCATAAGTGGTCCCAGGTGCTCAGCACTTTGTTCAGGGACTTCCCACCACGCACAGAGAGGAGGGGCCGGGGTCACACATCACGGAGGGACAGACCATGGCCCTTGAAAACCCTTGCCCATGAAGGTGTCTATATCCTGGGTGGGCTCAGACCCCTGGGGGGCCAGTCCCAGGAGGTAGCCCTGCTGAGGACCCTTGGCTTGGGGTCTGGTGACCTGAGGACAGCAGGGAAGGAGCCCTCGCCACGATTCATCAGCAGAAGAGCCTGCGCCCTCGTGCCCCAGAGAGCGATGCCCACTCAGCGCGGGGAAGAGTGAGGACGTGGGTCTTCAGCTAAGAGAAGGAGGCCCGGGCACCCCAGGGCAATAGCACCCGTCACCCATGGGGGCATCCTGCCCCTGCCTCTGTTTCTGCGCCCCCTGGAGGACCAGGGTGAGGCACTAGTGTTGGGTGCAAAATGTAAGGGGTGCCAAAAACTCAGTAACTAAGGTGAGTGATATTTTAATACAATATTAAAGAGTGAGAATCAGTGCAAAGAGACCCACACTGGACAAAACGCCAACTCCTTAAATAAAGCCAGAGTCTACCCAGGGCCCTGCCCTCTGGCGGACTCTCCCTTCTCGCCCCTTTGCCCTCACTGCCACTCCCTGTCCCCCACTCCCAGTTACAGCTGCAGGGGCCCTCCCATCGCCCATGTGACTCACTCAGCCCCTTACCTTTCCTGCAGGCCCCAAGGGCTGCTGCTTCTTGTCGGGGTTCCAGAGCCTGGAGCCCCGCTCCGAGGTGCTGTTGTGGAGAGCAGCAGGCCGTGGGAGGCCACGGCCAGGCCCAGCAGCAGCAGCAGTGGCGGATAGCACTGCCTGAGGCCAGCACTCTGCCCCCTGCGGGCCTCCTGGCCTACCTGTCCTGTCCTGGGCCTCATCTGCCCTCAGAGTCAAAGGCACCTCTGGCTGACGTGCTGGCGTAAGCTTGTAGGGTGGGGTTAGGTCAGCAGGTATCCCTGGTCCCTCGAGCTAGCAGTGACTGTCCCAGTGCACCCAAGCTATGGCCCTGCCATCTGCCAGGGCCTTCTCTGGTCCCTGCCTCCAGTGCCCCGCCCTCTCCAGGGCCATGGTCCTTGCTCCTGGGGGTCTGTCCCAGCGGGGCATCTGCCAACTGCCATACTGTGGTCTGGATCCAGGGTTCAACTGCTCCCCACCACAGCTGCCAGCCTGGCCCTGCCCCTGGGGCCCTGTGTGGGGTACACCTGCTCCCACCAAGCGTCCAGTGGGCCAGGAGTCACCTGAGTTCAGCGATGTGGGGCTGGGGCCTCTCTTCCGGCCAGACCTGGGGCTGTAGTGGTGACAGGGGAGGAAACAGGTGTTGGTTTACCAGAAAGCCAATGTTCAAGCCATGGAATTGTGATAAAGTTATAAGAACGGTGTTCAGTGTGCCGTGTCCAGCCCCTCATGGGTCTCCTTTCTCTCTCTCTCTCTCTCTCTCTCTCTCTCGCTCTCTCTCGCTCTCGCTCTTGCTCTCACACATACACACACACACACACACACACACACCCGCACACCCGCACACCCTCTCACCCTCTACAATTTTATCTAGCAGCCACCATCACAAGCCCAGTGTCTGACGCACAGCAGTGGCTTCTGAGAGGCCCCTGTTACCTGTGCTGTGGTGCAGGGTGGGCAGGGCCAGTGAGGAGGGACTGAGTGATCCCCATGGGGTGGCTGGTGAGCGCCTGGCTCTGCACTCACGTTGCCAGGAGTGACCCTCTGGTCACCTCTGACTTTCCGGGCTTCCTTTCCTCCTCCTGATGTGGGTCTGGGAGCGCTCACTGCCTGCGCTGCTCACTCCCAGTACCCTGGCCGGGTTGAAGTTGAGAGATAAAGGATGCGAAAGTGCATTTCTTAGTCTTTTGTTTGTTTGTTTGTTTGTTTAGTTTTCTTTAGTTAAAAAAATTGTGGTATATTACACAGAACATAAAATTTACTGTCTTCATTATTTTTAAGTGTCAGCTCAGCGATATTAAGTACATTGCGTTGCTGCGTGATGTCATCTTGCACAACTGGAACTCTGCCCCGTTAAACAGCAGCGCCCACCCCCTCCAGCCCCACACCCCCCAACCTGGGGTCTACTTTCTCCACAAATTTGACTGCTCTGGGGACCTCGCATAGAGGAATCACACAGTATATGTCCTTTGAAAATACTTTTTAACCTGGGGAGTGCCCCACACAGAACATGTATGGAAGATAACTGTCATTATCACATTTATTACTGCTACACCAGCAGCAGCAGCTGGCCTATCTGGTGTGGCTTGGGAAAAATCAGCAGCCATTAAGAAATAAATGAATCCGCTCCGGCTGGTGTGGCTCAGTGGATTGAGCGCAGGCTGTGAACCAAAGGGTCATGGTTCAATTCCCAATCAGGGCACATGCCTGGGTTGCAGGCCAGGTCCCCAGTGGGGGCCATGTGGGAGGCAACCACACATTAATGTTTCTCTCCTTCCCTTCCCCTCTCTCTAAAAGTAAAGAAGTAAAATATTTTTAAAAAAGAAATAAATGAATCCCTGATGATATTTTAACTTCCACTTTTCAAATGTTGAGTTGCAACTCACAGAGGGTCGTGAAATCAATTCAGTCGGTTGCAACCAGCCTTTGGCAACAGCCAAGTGGCCTAGGCAGACTGGAGAACGGGAGGGACGGTGGTGGTTCCTGACGTCTGCTTCACTTATCCGAATATGCAGACATGCTCCGGGCAATGATGGGAAATGTATTTCTTACTGGGAGTGTCGATCGGAGCAACTTTTGGAAAATACCTTGGGACACAGAGGTCCAGGTGTGCATAAGAGACAAAGCTCATGGTCAAACCCACCCTTGCACTTCACAGTTGGATGACCTGGAGCTACTACTTGACACTAGCCTTTGCTTTTATATCCTCTGCGTCCCAGTCCACACAGGCCCGGTGTGTTCTGGGCAGTGCCATCCCAATGGCTCGTCCTTCTCTGTGAGGCTCTTCCCAGGGTCCCCCAGAGTGAATTTCATGGATGCCACATGCCCTAGCAGACTTGGGCTGTCCCAGACATCCTGTTGGCATCTATCTAACCACAGTCATGGGATGCGATAACAGACTAGCTTCTGGATATTGCAGGGTATGGAGGAGCCCCTGGGAGGCCCCTAATCCAGTCCAGCTTCTCCCTCTTGAGGTGCTTAGCCCACTCCTGCCTCTGACCCGGGGGCCTGGGGCAGGGTCCATCACAGGGGTCCAAGCTGAAGCTGCTCCATCCCAGAACCCGTGTGACATTTACCCCAATGCCCAGGGCCTAGAAACGGTGGTTCCTCTAGGGTAGCCCCAGGTCCTGGAGAGGAGAAGGTGCTGTCTCTAAACTCAGTGACCCCAGCTGCTCCCCCACCTTGGCCTCTACACCTTCCTCAGCCTCTGGGCAACAGCTGCTGTAGACCACATCCTCCCGTGGTGGCCGCAGTCCGAAAGCAGCTCTGGCTGCACCCTGGGGACCCTGGAGAGATGGGCTGGGCCTTCCCAGGAGGTGCAGCTGCAGCTCTGGCCCGCCCAGGCCTGCTTCCTCCAACGCCCGCACTAAGACGTGCTGAGGGCTGGATTCAGGCCAGGCCAGAAAGGTCCTTGCGTCGCCGTCCCTGGCTCCTCTGTGCCTTGCCCTGGCTCTTCTCTCCTGGAGCAGAAGGGTGTACCCCTGTCCAGTCACTTCGGCCCTACTCTGTGTGGAAGGGCACCCTCACCTCCGCCTCTTGCTGGTCAGTCCCCTGCCCACTCTCCGTCCCGCAGGCTTCAGAGTCTCTGCCTCCAACCACCACGGACTTTCTCTCCCGGGCCGTCTCCACAGCAGGTCTGTGAACCACCTTCACGAGGTTCCAGATGCAAATTTTCTAGAAAATTCCAGGATCTTGGGGACCTGCTGTATGGCTCCCAAGCCCTCTCTGGGGTAGTTTCTGCAGTTTTGGAAGATCCGTAACATTCTACAAAGCCTGGGGATTTCATGTGACATGAGGCTGGTGGTGGTGGGGCTGCGGCTGTTCACTCAAGGCCGGTGCGACGGTTACTTGTACGTGTCAACTTGGCTGGCCACAAGGGCCCATGTATTTGATCAAACATTATTCTGGATGCTTCTGTGAGGGTGTTTTTGGATGATATAAGCATTTCAGTTGGTGGGTTAACATTAAGTCAATGCTTTGAGTAAAGCAGATTGGTCTTCTTAAGGTGGGTGGGCCTTATCCAATCAGTGGAGAGCCTGACTATAGGAAAGACTGACCTGTTCCATGCTGGAAGGAATTCGGCAAGCAGACAAACTCAGACACTTCCGAGTCTCCGCCCTGCAGATATTGGACTCGCACCTCTGCAACCACGGGAGCCAGTTCCTTAAAGTACATTTCTCTCTCCCTGCGTACCAGTTCACGCACACACGCAGTGCTGGTTCCATCTCTCCGGAGAGTCCTGACTCACCAGCCAGCTATGCCATCTTTACACTTCAAACACTCCATGGAGTGGCTGGCCATCATGATCCTCATTTCGCATAGGGGGACGCTGAAGTTTAGGGGCTTATTTAGGTGGAGTGACTTGCCCATGGTCACAGAGCTGGGAAGGCATAGAAGCCTCTAGATCCAAGGATGTGGAGCATTTTATGGGCTGCAGATATCTTTGTGAATGTAACGGAAACCACAGGATTTCTCCCCATAAAATTGCTCATTGTCCCACCCACATACAGCGCTGCCCCTGATTCATGGGCCCCACAGTTGAGAATACTTGACTTAGACTCGGGACTCGGAAAGTGGAGGGTGCTTCCCCCCGATCGCTGTTGTGTCCCTGATGGCTGGCACTGAGCCCGACACACAGCGGCTGCTCAGTAGGGCTTTGGAGAGGGCGTAGGAACAGAAACCCAGAATTACACCCCACGCCTGTCCGCCTCCAACTTCTTCCTTCCCTCTATGTCAGTGGCCCAGCATGAAAAGCTTATAGGCTTCAGGGCTCCCTGGGCTGAAGGTGGCCATGCCTATTACTGGGGGTCTCCAGCCCAGGTCCCCGAGTCTCCTGTTCTAAGGTAAAAGGAACCCCAGGGTGTCAGCTCACCATGACATCACCTACCCCTAATATGGGCCTTGAGGTCTCCCACCTAACTAACAATAGAACTTCCCCCCCCCTATGGCTGGCTCCCCTGCTAATGGGAGGATCCTTCAAGGCCCAGCACCCAGGCATGGTCAGAGAGGTGTGTCTTCTGCCTTGTCTTCATCAGGCCCAAAAACAGGGCCAGTGGCCAGACATTTTGCACCATTGATTCAGTGCATGTCTCTGTCTCCATCTGGCTGTCTTAGTGTGTGTTCCCAGCTGTTTTCTAGCTGGTGCTGTGCCCAGGCCCGCGTAGTCTGCTGCTAGGGCCACATGGCTGCTATGGAGAGAAAACACGGGAGCGAATGGGGGCAAGTGCATGTTACCAGGCGAGAGAGAGAGAGAGAGAGAGAGAGAGAGAGAGAGAGAGAGAGAGAGAGAGAGAGCTCTTTGTTAAGCTTAGGTTGTATAATCTTGGGCTTGGGAAAGACCAGGGGCACTTTCTTTCTTTCTCTTAAAGATTTTATTTATTACTTTTAGACAGAGGGGAAGGGAGGGAGAAAGAGAGGGAGAGAAACATCAATGTGTGGTTGCCTCTCGTGTGGCCCCCACTGGGGACCTGACCTGGCCTGCAACCCAGGCATGTGCCCTGACTGGGAATCGAATCGGCAACCTTTTGGTTTGCTGGCCAGTGCTCAATCCACTGATCTACACCAGCTGGGTTCGTTCTTTCTTTCTTTCTTTCTTTCTTTCTTTCTTTCTTTCTTTCATTGTATTTTTTGCATTATCATTTAACCCCTGTATACTCCCATTCCCACCAGGCACCCTTTCAAGCCAACCAATCAGCTTCCCAAGCTTTCACTGGCTGGTGCTGGATCCTCCCCAACCAATCCATTTTCTAGCTATTCCGGGGCTCTGTGTTCCTTGTCCAATATGATCCTTTTCCCAGGCTAGGTAGACAGGTCTTCACGGTCCCCATCGTAGTTCTTACTGAGCTTGCACTTATAGTAGAAGCACCTCCCACTGCACCATTATGGCTTCTACTGGGAGCGTGCCCAGCAGAGGAATTTCCCCTTTATTGTCCTATCCCTCCCCTCGGTAATCTGCAGGGAAGGAACGGGTGGTTCTCTGGGGAGTGTGTGAAGCTATAGCTTTCTAGTGAAGCAGGCCCAGTATTAGATTCAGCTTCCCAATTTATTAGGCTTGATGTCTGAATCCTTTTGCTCCCATCCTTTGTTAATATCTAGCTACCTATGCTAACAATGGTTTGCCTGGCACCTCTCTGTTTATAGTGGGGCCCGCCACTCAGAGACTCAGGGTGCTGAGCTGCAGGCCAGGGTTGCAAGAACTCACCTGTTCCCTCTTCACCCAACAATTGGTGAGGCCACACCCCTCCTGCCTGTAGGTCTTTCCATGGTTCCAGAGGTTTAGTACCCCCAGGACCACCAGGCAGGAGGACTTGAGGGTAACCTTGATTAGCTCACCAAACACGGCTTGGTTGAAACCTGGAGGCAGGAACTGAGGTGTTTCTCCGGAGCAGAGGTTGAAAAACTGGCCCAAGTGCTATATCTGGTCCAGCCCCATCTGTTTCTATGAATGAAGTTGAATAGGAATGGCCGTGTGCATTTGTTTACGTATTGTCTGTGTCTGCTTTCATACTATAGGGACAGAATTCAGTAGTTGAGATAATGATTATATGGCCTGGAAAGCTAAAATTATGTATTCTCTGGCCCTTTACGGAAAATTTAATTGCCAGGTCCACTTTTCTCCAACACGGGAAGAGTAAACACATTTCTCTCACCTAGACCAGTGGTTCTCAGTTAAAGTGATTTTGCCATCCTGGGGACATCTAACAACACCTGGAGACATTTTCGTTGTCATAACTAGGGGTAGAAAGTTACAGGAATTGGTATTTAGTGGGTAGAGGCCAGGGATGCTGCTCAACACCCTACAGTACACAGGATGGCGCCCGCCCCCCGCGCACCCCCGCCCCGCCCACCGTAAAGACCTGTCGGGCTCCAAAAATCAAAAGTACCAAGGTGGAGCATCTGCTTTAGACCAATCACTTGGCTTCCACTTTCTGCCCCAGAGCTCCAGTAAAGGCATTTCTAAGCTATTTACCTTGTAACTCCTGCAAATAACCAGGTGACGGCAGAAGGTCCTGTTCTCGGCCAGAGCATCTCCCCAGGGTGCTTATGTCAGCCCCTGCCCTGATAATCCACAGGAGTGAGGCTCCAGCCGAGCAGACCAGGACTGATCAGTCTATTGGGACCTTGGCCTTAGGTTGGTTCTTGGGTGTGTCCTACCCATTTTGACCTTACACAGAATAGCTAGGGCCTACTTGGTATAATTCAGCACACCAGTCAGCCAAGCAACTTCCCAGTACACAAGCAGCTTTAATCCCCCATTCAGCCTCCAACAGGGCCTTGCTGAACAAGAGCGCCTCCTTCGCTCTGCACAGCCCACACAACCCACCCTCCCCCCTCTCCCTCTCTGTGGGGATGCCTGCCCTTTCTGTCTTTAGTTCATGGTACGGGTGTCCTGGGGTGCCTGGGACACTGCAGCAGGAGGCTCCTTTTCTTCTTCCCTCTCCATCTCCTTTTCCTTCTCCATGTTCGGGGTCCCCACAGCACAGAAATATATAGCCTCATCCTCAGGCTGCAGCTCAGAGATGCTCAAATACACTGTGTTCTTGGTCCCATCTTTGGATCCAGAGAAGCGTGGAGGGACTTTGGGGCCCCGTTTCTTCTCTGAATCAGAGAAATGTATCAGCAAGAATCTTGGAGGGTGGCCAGGCCTCTGCTGGTACCAGTAGATGCTGTATAAGTTGACATCATGGTCGCTGCTCAGGGTGCAGGCCAGACGGACTGTGGTTCCGAGAGATGAGGTCACAGAAGATGGCTGATTCAGCACTGGCTGAGGACCACCATCTAGGGACACAGAGAACATGGACAGCTGGGGCAGGGCAGGGCAAAGGGAGAGGCCAGGGGCTGCAGACTCTGGGATGTTCTCACCTGTGCAGTGAACGAGGAGCGCCAGCAGGACGGGAGCCCAGGACATGGTGTGGACGTGCGGAGCTCTGCCTCCTGAATTGAGCAGCCGCAGCTCCTGGGGATCTCTGGAGTCTGGACAGCATCCTCCTCTTCCTCCCTCCCAGGGGTGGAGCCATTGTACACCCAGTTCCAGCCACTACCATCCCAAACTTCCTCGGGTTCCCGGCATCAGTTAGGGGCTCTTGCCTCGGCCCCATAGAAGCGTTCAGGGAGGAAACACCTGCTGGAAGCTCACAGCCCAGTGCCCAGGAGGCCAGCCTGCAAGTGTGGGTCCCTGAGGGAGAGTGACCTCAACGTCCCCTTGAGGAAACCGAGTCCCGCATAAACAAGATTCTTGTCCAAACGTACATGCCTGGTGAACCGGGACGAGAGGGCACATCCTGAGAGTGGGGCAACACCTGCTCGCACAGCAGGACAGGCGGGGTCCTGGAGGTGAGTGGGACACTGCCCTTCCACACTGCTAGCACTCCCAACCTCCACACCTTAGCAGCTCCTCCCCCTTGCCGGTGTCCGGCATGGCCCTGCCCCAGTCCCCTTGACCACTCCTCCTCACTAGTGTCTTCCCAGGGAGCAGAGATCTGGGGCCATTTTTGGCCAGACCCTGTGCCTGCAGAAGTTCTGTTTGTCCCACCCCGGGCCCACCCTGCCCTGCCTGGGTCTGAGCCCATCAGCAAGCACTTCCAGGTGGCCCTGGGCCTGCTCCCCACTCAGTACTGCCCACGCTCAGATGGAGACTCCTACGTGTGTTAGGGTTCTGCAGAGAAGCGGAACCAATAGTGTTGGCAGGAGAGACCTGGTTCTTCTTGCTGACGCATGTAAAGAATTACATATCAGCAAATCTAGTAGTATGTAATCAGTTTATTAGTGGCCCGTTCCCATGGAAGAGAACGGGACTGGGTAGAGTAGGGGGTGAAAAGGCAAAGTTTCAGAGCAAAGCAGGGCGACAAAAGCAAGAGTGGCTGAAGACCAGGGTGGCAAGGCCCCTGGGCAGCCTGAGGCCAGGTGGCCAGAGGCCCTGTGGCCCGAGAGCCAAGAGCACCCTGAGCCAAAAGAGAGTCCCTTGTTTTCAGGACTTACATAGTTGGTGGGATAGGAGGGAAAAAGTTACATATTGATTAATGGGGAAATGCAGTGCCAGCTTTCCTGGGGGAATGTGACTACCCAAATTTAGGTATGTGTGGGAGTCTGTCAGCCCGAGTCTTTACCTTGCTCCAGACCCCATTTGTTCATCTTGTTGTAAAACAGGTACATGACAGGAGGCAGTTAATTAAAATTGGGGCACTTTCCAAAGCTATTTATGGGCTCTTGCTGTAAGCATCAGGGACTCCCTCGTCAAACAGATAGTGACCAGAGGTAGACGGTTAACCAAAGTTGTTTTATGGGCTCTTTCTTTGGGCACTGGGAACCCTCTCCCACATTCAGGCCTTGAAATGAAAGCACAGTTTCAAGGTTTCTGTCCCAGATAGTGGAAATGCTACATAGAATTTCAAGGACTTTCTTTCTTTCTTGCTAACATAGTGTGTCTTGTGATGTTGGAACACCTAGCAGTATTATCAGACCAGGCTCAGGACTGCTGAGTTAGCGTGTGAGACATGTCTCCTTCCTCCTCCCTCCCTCGGTTTACTATTTAATCTACCTAATTGGTAAAAGGTGTTTCCTGGCAACCAGGATGCTAGACGCTGGCGAGTAACAGCATTGCAGACTCAGAGTTCTTCCTATGCTGTCTCCTGCCTCAATAGGAGAGATATATATATAATACATATGTAATATATTATTATATGACATGTATTATAATTTATATAATATATAATTATAATATACAAATATAACTATAACTATATATTATATATAATAATACATAATGTATAGTAATGTATAATTTTACAATATATATTAGTATATACTACATAGTGATATATGATATTATATTGCATTATATGTTATATAATATAATATGATGTAATATATAATGTATAATAATATAGCATAACATAATGTATAATGCAATGTGTAGTATTATGTATTATATATTACAGACAATATATTGTTATGTATTGTTATACTATACATTATATTATAGTACATTATTATGATATGTAATATGTAATATAATTATACATGCTATAATGTAGATATATAAGGAGATATATTACATATGTATATAAAATGAGGCACTGGCTCCCATGTGCTTACAGGGACTGAGGAGTCCCCGGACTTGCTGTCTGCAGTCTGCAGACCCGGGAAGCTGGCTGTGTACTTCAGTCTGAGACTGAAGGCTGGGGAACAAGGAGCCTGTGTTGTAAATCCCAGTCCAAGGGCGGGAGATGAGTTGCAGTCCAAGCTCAGCAGGCAGACGGAGGGCGAAAAGAGGATTCCTCCTTCCCTCCCCTTTCTGCTCTTTTCAGGCCTTGCTGGATTCTGAGGAAGCCCCCATGTGGGGGAGGGCCATCTGCTTTACTGAGTCCACAGGTTCAAATGCTAATCTCATCCAGACACACCCTCACAGACATGCCCGGAGGTAGTATTTAATCTGAGCACCCTCAGACCCAGTTAATGCAATTAATCATCATACTCCATTATCACGGCCTTCTTCATCACATTCTAGAACTTTCTCATTAAAGCACAGCCACACAAGGAAGCCCAGGGAGTCTAGTGGCCCCTCAACTTTCTGGAGGCTCCAAGGCAAGGCCTCTCTGCAGGTGGAGGTAAAAAAAAAAAGAAAGCAAAAAAAGAGCAGTCACTTTAGGATGGGTCATCTGAGCTGCTGTGTCTATTCATGAGGCATAAACGGAACCAGACACTGAGATGAAACCATCATGCCTTTAATCGCAGATGAGATCCACACCTTCAATAATTTCCAGAACAGAGGGTGAGGAAACACTTGACTGAGACTCAGTCTCCACATGAGTGGAGACTGGCAACTGGCTTCCTCTGGTGTCTTTGCTGAAGGTCCTCTGGGTCACCAACGGAGGGACACAATGAGCTCCCAGCCCCAGTGAAGGAAATCCTCTTCCAGGGCAGAAAGTGGAGGAGAAGGGAGTGCCCACCAGCCACGTGCCCACCTATACACCACAGTCACAGAGAAGCTATCTTCCATCTGAGAGCAAGACTCCCAGGCGATGCTGGGACCATTGCCACTGCAGGCTAGACCTTGTCCCAGGATCCTAGGTGGTGGCTGACACTTTACCTGAGCTGTGGAAGTGACCAGTTTGAAGCCAACCTCAGTATCATAGATGGGGTGCTGTGTAGGGAGCAAGAGTGTTGTATGACAAACGTTCTGGCTGGTCTTCATCCTGGTACCTCTAAAACCTTGGGATTTCCAGAGTGATGGGAGTGTCTTTATTATTCATCTCAATAGAGGTAGAAAAAGCATTAGTATCATTTAACACCTAATGTATGTAATAAGATATGTCACTTCTCCCCAAATTCACCTACAACAGATTCAATGCAATGCATATTTTCATCCCAGCTGTCTTCTTTGCAGAAATTAACAAGCTGATCCTAAAATTCTTAGGTAAATCTGAGGAACTCAGAATAGCCAAAATAGCTTTGAAAAAATATTTAAAAAGAGCAAAGCTGGAGCCCTGGCTGGTGTAGCTCAGTGGATTGAGTGCAGGCCTGTGAAGCAAAGAGTCACTGGTTCAATTCCCAGTCAGGGCACATGTCTGGGTTGCAGGCCAGGTCCCCAGTGGGGGACACATGAGAGTCAACTACACACTGATGTTTCTCTTCCTCTCTTTCTCCCTCCCTTCCCTTCTTTCTAAAAATAAATAAATAAAATCTTTACCAAAAAAAGTGAAGATCTTAAAAAAAAAAAAAAAAAGAACAAAGCTAGAAGACTCACTTCCCAGCTTCAAAGTTTACTACAAAGCTAGGGTAATCAGACCTGACTGGTGTGCCAGTGTGGCTCAGTTGGTTGGACTTTTGTCTTTTTGTCCTCCTGCAAAGTCGCCAGTTCAATTCCTGGTAGGGGTTAGGTTCCTGATTGGGGTACATACAAGAGGCAACCAACCAATATTTCTCTCCTCTCTATCTTCCCTCCTTTCCTCTCTCTCTAAAAATAAATAAAATCTTTAAAAACAAAAAAAGCTACAGTAATCAGCCCTGGCCGAGTGGCTCAGTTGGTTGGAGCATCATTTCTATACACCAAAAGGTTGGGAGTTTGATCTCTAGTCAGGGTGCCGCGGTCCAGCCGCAGCGATTCTTAGGGTCCCCTCGAGGTGAAGGTAGGAGTCGGCGCGGAAATCAGGCAACTACACAGCTCAAGGCAGGTGATGCTCTGAAGACGTTTATTGAAAGTAAGGCTGAAACTTTTATACTATTACTGTTGCTATGCTTCTTGGTCTGAACAGGAACTTGGCTGTCTGCCTGTTGCCTTGGTTAGGCTAAACAGAAAATCATAGTTTAACATACAATGACTTTATAAATTGAAAATAAGTATTTGACTTGCCAAACAGAGTCTCAGTGAATTCTTTTGCCTGTGGTTAATGATTGATCCGTGATCTATGTCTATATCCTGATTCTATTCTACTAAAATGTTATGAAAGACTAAGTGCCCTTTCTATTATTATGTGTTCCTGTAAGATTTTGTTCTACTTACTTACAATGGGTGAACTGATTTAAGTCTTTCTGATTAATTTTCTTCAGCCAACCATCCTTCATTGCCTTTAAACAAATACGGACAGTCACCAAGGGGGACTTTGGCATGTTAGTCATTTCATAAAAGGTAGACTTTGCCAAGGAACATGTTTTCTATCCTTATTGACTATTCTTATGCCCTCGAAATAGGCTCCTGTAAAGGACAATGGGTGAAACAGTTTTTCTTTATTTTCCTTAATGACCCAAGCGACTATGGGAGGGGGAATTCTTTGCTAACTTAACTAGTAAATTGTTAGTACGATCTGGACATGCAGTTACAGATGATTCAGGAGTGGTGGTGACTGCGTCTAGTTCTGTGGAAGCTGGAATCACATCCGAGGTTTGCCTATCGGTTTCATTCTCATGTGTCTTATTCATCTTTCCCAGGTTAATCATATATACAATAAAAATTATGACTCCTAGAAATATAATTCCCATACTACCAATTATCCCTATGCCGCGTCCTCTTCCCGGAGGACGCCTTCCTTGAAGCTTCTCTCCCCATATCCGGACCTTGTCAGACAATATGGCTGGAAGAGGATGCGGCATCAGGGCACATACTTAAGTTGTGGGTTCAATCCCCAGTCAGGGTGTGTATGGGAGACATCAATGTTTCTCTTTCTATCTCTCCTCTCTCTCCCTTCCTCTTTCTCTAAAATCAATAAAACATATCCTTGGGTGAGGATTAAAATAAAAGAAGAAAGTTAGAGTAAGCAAGACAGTATGGCATAAGGATAGACATTCAGATCAATGAATAAGATCAAAGTAAGACTCCAGAAACAAATCCTCCCATTCATGATCAGTTGATTTTCAAAGTTGCCAAGGCAATTCAATGGGAGAAAGAATACCATTAAAATGCATTTCTGGAGTGAACCCAACCTGATCGTAACATGTTGTCCTTTTAACACTCTGTTGGATTTGGTTTGCTGAAGTTTAGTTTTGGACTTCGTACATATGTTCAGTAGTTGATATAGCTAATCAGTACAGCTGCATTAATTGCCCACCATGATGGGTGGAGGGGATGCGTAGGGGGATTGGGCAGTGGAGACTGGACAGGTGGTGGCATTCCCATACGTGTGACCTGAGAAGACTGGGGTGCTGCAGGAGGTGTATTTCGTACAAGTGCAAAGACAGAAGTATAAATGTTTAGCTATGAGGAAAAGCCTGCAGCTGATGAGGATTTGGAAATCCTCACCACACCTGAGGTCTTACGCTGTTTCTGCCTTCCTGGGCTCTTCAGCTGTATTTGCTTTGGTTTGTTTTCCTGCTAATTTCTTCTCCCTCATTTCTCAGCACAGCCACATCAGGGGCACAGGATCAGCGGATCACCGCAGTGCCTGCTTCTTCTTCATACCTCCCAAGCCTGTGTCTTGGGGTCTTGCAGGCCCCCAGAGACTCCAACCCTCCATTTCCCAAATCCTGGGAGGGTAGGGTCTTCTCTGCACACTCACACCCCCGCAACATTGTCTGAGAAGGGGAATCCCCCTATCCCACCCCTGCCACCCCCATCCTGGAAGACAGAGCTTTGGTCACTGGGAGCTTTGAGCGCTCAGGGAGCCAGGAGTTAGCGGTTCCTCTGCCAAGCCCTCCGCATCTCTCAGGGACATGCGCACAGCGCCCCCTGCTGCTTCTGAGGAGATGTTACAGAAGCTGCCCAAGGACTCCAGCCTTACCCAGCCTGAATCTGCACACGTAGACACACATACCTCACAGGGCAAACTCTTCTATCAAACGTTTGAGAGGCAGTACTTATTGGATAGGCAACAATAGTGCCTTCTGGAGTGTTGGAACTGTTCCTTGTCTTGATCTGAATGATGATAACATGGGTGTTTGCATATGAATGGAATTGTTAAGTACGTGTTTGTGATAATTGCATTTTACTAAGTTTTACACCAGCTTCCCCCTCCCCTCCATGGGATTGTACATGAGAAATGAAGAAAATACTTACATTTTTGGTTCAGCGTTTTGACCGTCTTGGGGAGCCTTAGCTTAGAATCACTCTTGTATATGATTTGAAGGGGGGGAAAGCTGCTAAAAAAACTAGGAAAAGAACAGTACATTTTTGGTTGTAGAGAAGTAAAGTCTGAGTTCCGTTAGGGAGCCTGCTGCCTAAGGAAATATCTTTCCTCATTTCTGGGGAGTACAGGCGAAATAAAAACATAATGAGGCAGCAGAAGCCAGAAGAATGTGAGGGAGGAGCCGAAGCTTGTTTTGCACACCATTCATTGAAAATACTTTTCTTTACCCTATTGAATTGACTTGGTACCTTGGTCAAAAATCAATTGACATTATACAGACTCTGGTGCAAATAACACCCCTTTTAATGACAAAATCTTTTATAACAAAATCATAAGCATGTAATTCTGTAACATAAGAATATCATACTCAAGCACATCATGTGACATTTTATGTGAAATGTTCAAATTAAAACTATAAATTCTTACACCCATATTATTACCCTACCAACCTCACTCAAGCAAGACTTACCTCTGCTGGACCTTGCATATGCCTGTCCTGGACTGAAAGTTCTATTGTGTTTTTTTATCTCTGTCTTTCTCCTTATGCCAGCACCACACTGTTTAATGAGTGCATTATAGGAAGGGTTGAGATCAGGTCCTGTAAGTCTTCCAACTTTGTTCTTCTCTTTTAAATATGTAGAATAAATAAACAGAGACAAAACAGGTGTGAGATAAAATTACAAGTTTAGAAGCTAGGCGAAAATAATCTCACACATACCAAGACAAGAGAGTAGCACAAAGTCAAGTACAAATAGCACAAATAGTACAGAGTCAAAAAATTTTCCTGCAATTAGAAAAAAATGTGTTTTTTTAAAAAAATATTTATTTATTTATTTTTAGAGGGGAAGGGTAGAAGAGAGGGAGAAGGAGAGAAATATCAATGTATGGTTGCCTCTTATGTGTCCCATGCTGGGAACTGGCCTGCAACCCAGGCATGTGCCCTGACTGGGAATCGAACCGTGATCCTTTGGTTCACAGGCCCAGGCTCAATCCACTGAGCTACACCAGCTAGGGCTAGAAAAAAAATGTTTTTAAGCATATACTTGGAAGGAAGCTGTGAACCTGAGAAAACTGATCACAATAACCAACACCAAGATGTAGTCTAGTAAAATTATGGAATTTCAAAGGAAAAGAAATATACTCTGGGCATCCAGGCAAAAAACAAATCACTTACAAGGGAAAGAATATCAGATTATCAGACTTTTTGAGAGCAACACTTTATATCAGAAGAAAATGGAATGACACATTTAAGATATTCAAGGGAAGAATTTGTGAGCCGAGGATTTTAGGTCCAGCCAAAATGATTTCCAAGTACAAAGGCTGCGGATGAACTGATATCAATACACCACAGTCAGCCATGAAGCAGAGATACACAGGGAGCTGGCACAAATAGCATGTGAGTACAAGAAACACGAAAATGCCAGAATTGGTTTATAAACCATCTTGCTAACAGAATAAAATTTACCCAGTAGAAAATGTGTCATCGATGCGCTGGAGGAACTGAGAGGTATGTGTCTCACTTCTCCTGGACCCTGAAGCTCTGAACCATGCAGGTGTGACTGTGGTATCATACGAGTGACAGTAATAACTAGCCTCGTCTCATCTGGAGCCCAGCTATGGTCAGAAAGGCTGTGTTGCCCAACTTGGAGCCGGAGGACCAAGTCAGGATCCCTGAGAACTGACTATTGTTCTTGTAGATGAGGATTTGAGGGACCTGGCAGATGCCTGTACCAGTCTAAGCACAAGCCCTGATGCTGGTACTGCTTCCTGTGTAGGATATGGTGACAGTGTCTTCCAGGGACCTAACACTGAGACAGCTGAGGCAGCTGGGTCCTGGAGCCTGGGAAGATAAAGAGAACGAAACGAGAAAGCAGTGAGAGGCTCTGGAGCAGTGGTTGAGGACTTGGCTTCTGGAACCAAGCTGCCTAATTTTGAAACCTGGCTCTGCCATTTACATCTGTGTGGGTTTCCTTGTGTGTTAAACAAGGATAATGATGATGATAACAATAATAATATCTAATTCCTAGTGTTGTAATGAGAATTAAATGTGTTCATAATAGAAAAGTGCCTAGGCCCTGACAGGTAGCTCATTCGGTTAGAGCATCATCTCAACATGCTAAGTTGCAGGTTCAATGCAAGAAGCAACCAATAAATGCATAAATAAATGGAACAACAAAATTGATGTCTCTCTTTCTCTCTCTCTCCCTCCCCCTCCCCCTCCCTTTCTCTCTAAAGTCATTTTTTTTTTTAAAGAAAAGAAAAATGCCTAGAACCAAGTAAGCACTGAGTGGGTGTTAACTATTAACAAAACCATGGTCCAGTCAATACCCAACCAGATTGAAGAGAGATCCAGGAGCTCTCAGGTGTCTCATAAACCACAACGGGGCGCCTGTGCAGTCCGTGATAGAAATTATTTCAATTTTCCCATAGCTCTAACGCTGTAACACAAAAAACTACTTTTATTTTCCAATTCATCTTCCAGATATTTAAACCATTCCTTCATCCCACAAATGTTTATAGTACTGAAAGAAGCCTGCTATACACACATCTGTAGTTTTAATTACTATCAACATATATGTTTTCATGTTTATCATCCAGTACTTTCATAATCATTGTAATGATCATTGTCCTTATTGCCTCCCCGCGACGGGGAAGAATGTTAAGGACCGCCTGCCTAGAATCGCGTTGCCGGAACGCGCAAACCACGGAACCCGTGGAGGGAGACGTGCGGATGCCGGAGGGCAGACGCCGGGACGCCAGCAGCTGCCGGAGCCGGAAGTAGGGGTTGCCAGTGGCTGCCCCGGGAACGCGAGCTGGAGCGGGAGTCGGTGTGGGGCTGAGGGTGAGAGGAAGACGGTGGATCCCGCGCCGCGCGGCTTAGGCATGTGGGAAGCGTGGGCCTTCCTTGGGCATGTTTCCCGAATGCTGGCGTGGAGGGGCCCAGCCCCGCTGCTAGGGATCGGGTCCCGGGCCGGGCTGTTAGAATTCTCTCCTCTTCCCTGGAGGGGATGGACCCTCCACCCCCGGGCTTGTTGTGGGAGGTCGGGGAGGTGGTGATGGGCCAGCGCTTCGCCAGATGTCTGGGAAAAGCAGGAGCTGCAGTTAATACTCTTCTTCGTCAAACCCTCCTGCAGTTCTTTAAGATGGGTGTGTTGTTCGAATGTTGTCACGAGTAAGGAAACAGGCTCAGGGAGGCTGTGCAGCGGTCGGGCCAGGATGGGGCCTGGGCCGGCGGGGCTGCACTTCAAGGCAGGTGCCGCTGGCAACCACCGGAGCCCCCACTCAGTCTTAAGGGCGTCCAGGCGTTCTCTGAATTGTTAATGTAGATGAAGGAGAGTACTTCGACTTGAACAAATTGATTGACTCCAGAGGCAGTTGTTTCTCACGGAGGCCTTGTCTTACCTTTTTATCACTCAGCCTTCGGGAACAGGACGTGGGAAGTCAGACCAACATGAACCTGATGGCCAGTGAGCCCTGGGTTCCTAGAACCTTTGCAAAGGTCATCTGACGCTGGTCTGAACCTCACTTTACTCATAGCTTAAAAAAAATGACAACACTGGCCTTGTGGGGTTGTTGGCAAGATTAAATAAAGTGTTTATAGCAATAATAACCTAGTACAGAGGAGGAGCTTAAGAAATGGTTGTTTCTTTCCCTCTTTTCCTGACTCTATAGGTATTTGAAGTTCCTAAGGTGGGAAATCCTGCACTCTAAATGCTGTTCAGACCACTGCTAGGCCTTCACTGCCCAGCTAAATCCGCTGGTTTGTAAGACACTGACATGAAAAGACTTTGCCTGCAAACAGTCCCTCCCCGAGGTCACGGTCACATATCCTTGTGGTGCTGCTGGTGAAAGTTGACAGGGTAACAACAGGCTGACTATCCTGCTACCCCCTCTCACTTTCGGACCTTCTAATTACATTCTCAGTTTGGAGTGTTTGCTATCGGCACTCGGGTGGCACTTGCTAATCTCCCTTTTTGATAGGAGGACCAACTGCAGGCTCAGAGCCATGGCAGGCAACAGAATAGGGCTTGATATACCATGCAGATTACCGGAAAGAACCTCGTTCTAGACATTGATTCTAGTCTTTTAGTTCTGAGGCTATACAATTTTCCTTTTTTTATAGATATTTAAACTTTAAAAAAAAACTTAAGTGAATAATAATGTTTTGCCGGTAGGGCATTAGGGTGGTATGTAAATGAAATTGACAGGACATTGCTTTCAGCTTTTGTTGTTATTGGCTTCTGTTTTAAGATTGAAGATGTGCCTTAATGGAAAAGCAGGGAAGCCCAGAGATTAATCACAGAAAGTTAATCACAGCTATGACTGCAGAAATATTTTAAGAAATGGAAGGAACCTGATGCAGTTTTTTAAAAAATGTAGCCTGCCCTGGCTGGTGTGGCTCAGTGGATTGAGCCCCTGTCTGGGACCTGGGTTGTAAACCAGGTCCCCAGATGCGTGTGTGCGGGAGGAAACTGATCGAGGTATCTCTTACACATCGATGTTTCTCTCCCTCTCTCTCCCTTCCCCCTCCCTAAAAATAAATAAATAAAATCTTTTAGAAAAGTATTCAGCTAGCAGTAAGGAAGCATGAGTTTTACTCCAACTTAATCAACTTCCTGGGTTACCTTTGGATAATCCTTTCTGAGCCTTAGTTTGTTTTTGTTCCTTGAAATGAATGTACTGGATCATCATCAAGGCCCTTTTCTCAGGATTTCACGATTCTGTGTCCTTAAAAGAAGTGATATTTTTTCCTAATAAAACAGTGATACTCAGAGCATTACAAAGTACTTAGGCCGTATTGAGGTGTAAACCATTGAACTAGAACATGTGTCTCTTTAGAGCGAGAGCTGCTGTGACTGGCACGTGTCACATGTGAATTAGCAGCTGCACAGCCCGACAGGTGAACGGGTGGTCTGGAGTCAGGACTGATGCTGGTGTGCCTTTCTGTGACTGTCCAATTGTGCCCCTGGTTCTAGATAAATGAGCTCATCCCTTTGAAGACGCTAGAGCAAAATGCCTCTCCCTAGAGGAATCTTTAGAGAAGAACCATAGTGATTTACTGGAAAGGGTTTAGGATCCTTAGGTATGGGGGGGAATAGTGGAGATGTAAGATTTCTAGAAACTTTACCCTATTGGGAAAAAACATTAAGGAGGAGAAGTGTTTGCAATTCTCTTACAGATTTAAAGTCACTCTTTACATTTTAGGCATCTAAAAGATTATTTTTACTATTCACTTTGCAGGTAGAATTACTCATTACTCATATATTCAGTCATTCATTCAGTCAGTATTTTGCTCGTCATTTACTACCGACCATTAGAATGAACCAAACAAAACCCCTGTTCTCCTGGAGCTTACTTAATTCTAGGAGGTGTAAGACACAAACCAAATAAGCAGATGGAGACTATCGAGTGTAGTGGTGAGTGCTAGAGGGAGGTAAAGCAGGGCCGCTCCTCAGTGTGGGTTGCCCACCGAGACAGTACAGGATGAAGGCTTCGTGTGTGGGTTCTAGAACAAACAAGCCTGGATTCGTATCCAAGTTCTGCCGCTTGAGCTCTGGTCTCCCTGACCCTTCAGTTCCCCTTGTGGGGCAGCACAGTGACAATGCCCGCACCCAAGGACACCGGCAGGTGTGGTTTTTTTGTGGGGTGGTCAGAGCTATTAGATGTCTGGGGAAAGTGACCAGATGGATGCCCAATGGCAGGAGCAGCCCTGGCACACAGGGAGGAAGAGTGGTGTTTGGGGGGATGGGACGGGGCCTGCACAGCTGGCAGAGGGCAATGCGGCCTGAGTGGTCCTCAGGTCATGAGCTCTGCAGACTGTCCTTCCAGCAGTTTTCAACTTCTTTGTCTCTGGGATGACGGTGTATTTAAGGCGAGATGCCCAAGTATTTATTTTAAGGAAAAAAGCAAATTGTTTTATTTGGGGCAGCTTTCTTACAAAGAAGACTAATTTCACTGAGGTCGTCCAGTGTCTTGCAGCAAGGGGCTGGTTTGGCAGCCCAGGGCTGACCGTGGGCTGCCTCCTGCAGGTAGTGAAGATGTTTTCCTTGGCATCCTTTCTGAAGGCTGCCCTTTCTAGCCCTTCTTTCTCCTTTGGATTTTATTTTGTCTTTAGTTTTAAATCTATTGTCTTAGTTCTTTTGACCAGTCGCATGTATCCACAGCACTCAATGTAGAAGATGCCAGAGGCAGTGTGGTGAGCAGGAGCCCGCCCACCCCCAGCCCCAACCTTCAGGTGCTAAGCCCACCTCACCCCAGGTGAATGCTTTGACCATCTGTTTTCTTCAGCTCACGAGGGCCTCCCAGATGGCAGCACTCTGTACTCACTGTCATGCACCCAGTTTTCTTCATGTCACTTTCACAGTGACCTGACCCATATTAGTATTTACCAAGCAGATACATCCTTCCTGGCCACCCCACGTTGCTCCACTACACACCATACTTTTGTTTAACGATTCCCTGTTGGCCTCCACTAGACTGTGTCTGATCTTCTAGCATGAATGATAATGTTGCGGAGAATTCCCCAGCAGTGGTTTCCAACTCAGGTGCCACCACGTCTTGCGCCTGGGGAACTCAGTGTTCACGTGGACAGTCTTGTCAGTGCCTGTTGCTCCCCAAAAGTTTGGATATTCTTGACTCGCCTTGCCTTCCCCCATCTCAGGCCTGTTGACTCTGCCTCCAGAATTTGCCTGGACTCCAAATTAACCTCTCTACCTCTGCTGCTGCCGTTCAAAGCCCAGTCACTCCCTTCTGGTGGCGCTGCCAGAAGGGTCCCTTTAAAACTTGAAGTCAGATCATCTCCTCCTGTGCTGCCTCCCAGCTCCCTCAGAGCAAACCCCCAGTCCATGGCTGATGCCTGCATTCTACATTCCTGCTCCCTCTCAGCACCCCAGGCCTCCTCGCTCTCCCTCAAGCCTGCCCTGGTCCTTCTACTCTTCCCCCAGACACCAAAGGTCTCACTCCTGCCCTGTGCCTCCCACGCCCAGCACTGCTTTGTCCCATGCGGCACGTAGAGATCCTGCACAAAGGACGAACACGGCGCTGTGTTCCCTGCACCCAGGATTGGGCTGAGCATGTAGTAGGTGCTCCGCGAATACCTGTAGGATCATTGATTTTATTTCTGGAAGGGCAGTTGCTGGGGATGTGCGCTCACAGCGTGAGAGCTGTCGTAGAGGTTGCTCTGACCGAACTGCCACTGCCTGCGTTTGAGTTTGCCCAACCCCACACCCTCACCCCTGTGTGTGGTCAGACCTGCGGTCTCTGCTGGCTCTGATTGGCTTACTGAGCCTTGTTGGACATTATATTACAAAGGGCTAATTTCCCCATTACATGAACAAGTCCTAAAAATAAAACAGCAGTCCAGTTGACAGAAATCGGTAAAAAATGTGAATCAACAGATCATAGAAAAGGAAACCAAATGCTTGTAGACATGAAGAGGTGTGCTCCTGAGCTTTGAAGTGCTTAAGAGTTCTTTTTTAAATACCAAAGTTCGTGTTTTCTTCTAGTATTTTTCTGGTTTTATTTATTTATTTATTTATTTTTTACTCAAATCTTTGCTAGATCTAGAATTTGATTTGGTGAAAATTATAAAGCAAGAGTCTAACTTTATTTTTCTTCCCAGAGGGTTGTCCAGTTGTGTCAACGAAAACCTTTTTTTTAAAAAAAATACGTTATTTATCAATGTCAGTGCCATATTTATAATGATTAAAAAGGCAAGGTTCATATGTTTCTTTTATTCGGCCACCAGGCATTAAATGTCCTGTATCAGGTCCCACACCAGCTGTTTCAATTGCCAACAGTGAGTCGGACAGCAGGCCACTCATGTGCTAGCAGGGAGAGATGAGGCAGTAACTAACTGGCATGGTGTGCAGTGGGCTTTAAGGGGCGGGGGTCAGGAGGAAAGGATTCATCCAGCCAGTGGGAGTGGGGAGAACTCTTTAAGGAAGAGTTACTGCTTGAACTGTGTATTTGGACGGTTGAGCAGCAGCATCCAGGCTTGGAGAAACGTTCCAAGCAAAAGGGACAAAAACCTGAAAGTGTGTTTTTTCTTTAGGAAATGGTGTTCAGTTTAAATAGCCAGAGCATGGCCTGCCAAGCAAGAGGGCTGTGGGGCGGGCGGGAAGGTAGACTGGAACCTGCTATGAAGGACTGGTGAGCTCTACTGGGGACTGGAGCCTCTGGCTGATGGGTCTCAGGCCTGGCTGTGGGCAGAAGTCCCTGGGGAGCCTGGCCTGGATGTCTGCCTTTTGAAAGTGTCCCAGGGCTCAGCCAAGGAGGAGGTGCCACTCTCAGCCCTGAGGAGGACAAGGAACCGTAGCATGGGAGGAGGGCCAAGCATCTACCCTGCCCTGGCTCCAACCCAGACCCAAGGGGCCCAACATCTTCCTGGCCTGGTTTGGGGAGAAAATTGACCTGAGATCAGAGAGTCACCTCAACTTCTCCCAGGTGAAGCCAGATTCCCAATGTCATCTCTGAGGCAGACCAGTTGTCCTGGGCAGTCGTCTGTGTGTCAGATGTGTTCAAGTTTCCTTAACTTTTTTTTTTCTTGTCTGGGCTTTTCTTGTTTGTCTTTTTAAGTGAGTTTCCTTGCTAACAAGTGGTACAGGCTCCACTGGAAGCATTGCTATTTTCTGTGTGTCTCGTCTTCTCTTTAGGAGTCGGCGTGGATGGTGGTGTGGGCTGCTGAAAGGCTGTTCCGGGACTCCTCCCTTGCCTTTTCCCTGAACCGGAGCCAGGTGTAAGACAAGATGAAGACCGTGCTCATGGTTGCGGAAAAGCCGTCCCTGGCCCAGTCCATTGCCAAAATCCTCTCTCGAGGTAAGGAAGACCAGCCCTAGCGTCTCTCTGGCTTTCATCTGCAGCCATGGCCATTCCTGTTTTGCACATGATTTCTTTCTTTTTCCAAAGTGCGACCCTGGCCCGCTGGAGTAGACGTGGCTCAGGAGAGCAGGCATTCATGAAGCTCCTTGGTGTTGGTCACTGTGGGATGCGTTTACTGCCACAGCCAGCATGAGCCAGGGCAGGGCTCCCAGGAGGCACAGGCACCGTTAGCAGGAGCAGACAGGCCCCTCTAAGAGTGCTGTGCTGGTCAGGGTTGGTGGTCGCACACAGCAGCAGCTGGCCCTGGTGACTTACACAGAAAGGGTGTTTACTGGAGGGAGGGAGGGAGACACAGCCCAGACCACACCCTGGCCTTAGTCTGACGAGGCCGTGCCGCAGGCATCATCACCCCAAGCATAAGACCCTGGCCCCTACCCTTGACCCTGACTGCTACAGCCTCTGCCCACAAGCCTCATGTCACTCAAGAGCATCCACTAAGCTAAACCTTGGCCATGGCCTTCCCAAGACACCAGAGCCCTGGGAAATGGAACATCTGCCCACACCCCGACTTTGGCTACTGGGGTGCTTGGTGCCGCTTCCCTCCTTTCTCTGAATTCCCTCCAAGAAGGAAGGGTATTTGGATGCTGGGGACCCAGAAATGGCAAACGTTCACCCTGACCTCCTGTTGGTCCCGAGGGTGAAGGAGGAAGAGACCCTGAGACAAGTGGGCTGAGAAGTCATGGTCTGAAGGAGAGGGGAGACCCTAGAAGTAGTGCTTGGTCCCAGTAGCTGAGAACGTTTGGCTGAGGGGCCATCTGTGGGGAGCGTGAGATGACACTGTTGGATTCATTACTAGGGTGTTCCTGGGGACCTCTGAGTGAAGTTTGAGAGAAGGTAGGCAGAAACCAAATTCAAGAGTGAGCACAGAAATGCAGAGAAAGAGCCCAAGAGCGTCTGCTCTTGCTAGTTCAGAGGGGGCGCCCCTGCCCCCGAGCCGATGCGGAGCTCTCCGTGGTGAGCACACTGCCGGCTAGTTACCAGTGGTGTTTTCCCTGCGAACCGTGAGACCTCTCAGCACCTAGCTCCCTGCAGTGACCCGAGGGATGTTACCGCTGACTGCTCTGGGGAAGGGGCACGCTGGCCCTCCCAGAGGCAGCGCTGGGGCCCGGGGCCTCTGAGGCAGCTTCAGCCCACAGGAGCAGCCACCGCCGTGCTTCCCCCTGCAGGGAACATGTCCTCACACAAAGGGCTGAATGGGACATGCTCGGTGCACGAGTACACAGGGACCTTCGCTGGCCAGCCGGTCCGCTTCAAGATGACGTCTGTCTGTGGTCATGTGATGACCCTGGATTTCCTGGGTGAGCCCCCCACCCCCTGCCCACCCATCCCATTGAGGGAAGCCCTGCACGGTGCTTCCCAAGGTCCAGTCGGAACCAGGGGAGGGCTCCAGGCAGAAGTGTCCAAACCCATGAGTCCTGACGCCAGCAGGTTGGAGAAGCCACCCAGGGTCTCTGGATGAGGCACCCAGACCTCAGGCTTTGGAGGTCACCACCCATGGGCCCCCTCCCAGTGGCGCCCTTAGTCACTGCATGCCCCATGTACCTTGCTGTGCAGACTGGAGAGGGTGCCCACTGGGGGTTTGGGGAAACTGATCTGAACAGGTGCTTGGAGGAAGGCTGCTTGCTGCTCCTGCTGAGTGTCACTGTTGTCTAGCAGTCACTTGGTGGCTGTCACCATCATCCTCATTTTGTTACTGTCATCCGTCATCTTGGAATGGCCAGCGTTAGTGACGTACGGGGGCGAGGTGCAGGGTAGCATAGTCAACAGGAATCCGCCTGGGCTCCAAACCACACTCTTCTGGCTCACAGGCTGGGGCTGGGCCAGTGACTGGGCCTCCATACCTTTCCGCTCCTTGCGTGTGGAGTGGGTCTTAAGACAGTGCCATTCACTTCCCAGAACTGTCTGCGGACTCAGTGTGACAGTGATGGTGGAGTGCTTAGCGCAGGGCGAGGCACAAAGCAAAGCCCCAGGACTTCCTGCTGCACAGTGGCAACAGTGACATCGATTCACTTGTGTGGCTGAGCATTCGGACCCTGAGCTTTACCACTAGCCGGCAGATGGGGAGCTGGGATTTGAACTTGGTTCTATCTGACCCAAGTCTTTCAGGCTGCAGGAAATCAGGCCTAAAAGAAAGGCAGAGTGCTGAGCGTGTGAGCACCAAGTCCTAAGTAGTGAAGTAGGTGGGTGTTTCCAACATGGGGCTCAAAAAGATTGATTCTCCGTGGGCGTCAACTGAGCGCCCAGCATGTGCCCCATCAGGTGCGGGGTCGGGGGAGAGGCTTACGGAATCCAGGCTGGGAGAGAAGACGAAGGTGTGTGTTGCGTGGCTCAGTGCTCTGGCAAAGTGAGCCAGCCCAGGATGGCGCTTCTAACCACGGGGATTGTCCTGGAAGTGAGGCTAGAGCAGCAGCCCTGCCCCGTGGTAGGTCCCATGGTGGCCGAGGTGTGGTGTCAGCTCACAGGCAGGAGCAGGGAGGCTCTGTCTCTGATTGTGGAGGTTGCCTGGGGCAAGCCAGTCTCCAGGCCTCTGTCTCCCTACTTGCAAGACAAGACCACGTTATGATGGCCACAGAGGCCAAGCTCTGAAGTGCGATTCAGATGTCATTGTGCCCGGGGTCTACAGGCAAGTACAACAAATGGGACAAAGTGGATCCCGCAGAGCTGTTCAGTCAAGCCCCCACGGAGAAGAAGGAAGCTAACCCCAAGCTGAACATGGTGAAGTTCCTGCAGGTGCGTGGAGCAGGTGGGGCAGAAGCAGGCCGGAAGGCCCTTGCCTTGGCTCCCTCCATCCAGCCCTTGGGCAGACCTCTCGGCCCTCTCTATGAGCGCCCCCAGCTGGCCCACGAGGCACCTTTCAGGCCTGCTCCTCCCTCCCCACTCTCCCACCACATCGTTAGCCCCCAGAATTCTTTTAAAGTAGTTTGGTGGTGGTGGTTCTTTCTATTTTAAAACAAATGCATGCACATTGTGGGAAATCAGGATATGTAAATAAGTATAAAGAAGGAAGATTACTTATAGTCACAGTACCCAAGACAACTGCTATTATTAACATGTAGGGTTATTTCAGTCCTTTTTCTGTGCAATTTTCGGGGTTAAGATCTTACTGCATTTTTAACAGTTTTATTTTGTCCACAAAACAATAGTTCTGAACTCAATTGCTTTCTGAGTGGCTAAGCCAGTCTAACTAGATAGTTCCTCTGCTTAGCCTGGGCCCCTGCTCTGAGCACCAGGCTTTCTAAACAGCGGGGGCTGTGTGGGGCCGGCTGCTCTGTGGGAGTGCTGTGGGTGGGGACTGAGGGGCACGGGCTGTGGCAGGTGCGACTCACCCTGCGCTTTGTGGCAGGTGGAGGGCAAAGGCTGCGACTACATCGTGCTGTGGCTGGACTGTGACAAGGAAGGGGAGAACATCTGCTTTGAGGTAGGGGGTGGGCCCCACCGTGGTCCTCGCTTTTGGCCTTTCCTGTCACCTGTCCCACACCACTCCTGAGCCCAGAGTAGGGGGTCAACTATGTTGGATTAAAAGTGCCTTTTATTCTCCTTAATTTTAGAAATTCTCTAGACACTTTAAAACGTACATTCTACCAAGGGCGATGGAGCGTTACTTCACTTTCTGGGGGCACGTTGTATGGGGGCAACAGTAAAAGGGCAGAAATTGCTAGATGGATTTGAGGGTCAGAATGGGGCTTTGTCAAGGAGAGAGGTCGTTTTCAGCATTTCGGGTCACTCGGCACCTTCCGGGGACCATGGGTCATGCCGGTTGACACCCGGGAACCTTCCTCACTCCTGTCACTCGCCTCATTCTTCTCAGCGCCCGCCTCACATGTCCTCTCCCCCCCAGGATGCCCTCCCATACCTGCCTTGGCCTTGGTGCCCTCACACTGATTGTGACTACCAGTGTCACCTGGTGCCCCTCAGGCTGCGACTCTATACAGGTCACCCTCCTGCCTCTGCACCCCTAGCTCCTCACCCCTGAGGACCCGCATGCCTTGGGGCCCAGGAAATGCTTCCAACACAGCACCCTCAGCAAACTGATTACACTCCATCCCTTCCCAGATACTGCTCTCCTGTCCCCTCCCCTGCAGGGCCACCCCTCCGCAGGGGGTCTCTGCAGCTGAGGGTAAAGAAAGGTGGCTTTCTCCCTTCAGAATCGAAGCCACTTCTTCCCCGTAAAGAAGCTGCATGGCCAGGCTCCAGCATGACTCCCCCCCACTTCACGGCCTTCTTAGTGAGTCTTGACTCCAGGACCCCTGCTGTGCTTCACCCACGCCCCCCCCTCAGCTACTTGAGCCCCCCACAGTGGGGGTCATAGGGCCTGCCCCCTCCTGCTCGTTGCCTTCTCTTCTCCTTTTCCCTGTCTTTTCTCCAGTCTTTTAAAAGTGCTACCCACCCTTCCCAGCCCTCCCTCCTCTAGAAGAAGGGGAAATGGGTCGAATGGGGTAGATTTGGTGATTCTGAGTTCCCTTGTGTCCTTGGCAATAGCATTTCTTGCTTTGGCAAGAATGGAAGGAAGTAAGAGAGGGTGGCAGCCTGCAGGGTGGTATAAGAAGCAGGTGTTCGCGTAAACGTGTAGACAAAAGGAAGGAAGCCATGTGGCAGGAGTATGTGGAGAGCCCGAGGCTTCTGGAAGGGGAGAGAGGCAGAGGAGGGTCTGGCAATGGTAGAGAGGGGGTCACACACACAGCTGGGGAGGCTCAGTCCTAGAGAGGAGTTGGGCCCACAGGTGGGGTGTGGAACGGGAGCTAGAGACCTCGGGAGTTGGAGGGGTCACAGCCAGCTACCTCCCTCAGGTCCTGGATGCCGTGCTGCCTGTCATGAATCCCGCCCATGGGGGTGACAAGACGGTGTTCCGGGCCAGATTCAGCTCCATCACGGACACGGACATCTGCAATGCCATGGCCCGCCTGGGCGAGCCTGACCACAACGAGGCGCTCTCAGTGGATGCCCGGCAGGAGCTGGACCTGCGCATTGGCTGTGCCTTCACCAGGTGCTGGCCGCCCTCCCTTTGGCCAGAGTCCCCACCCTTGCTGGTCCCCATCCTCAGTCCCCAGTCTGATCAGCATCCTGCAGTTTTCAACATTTTAAAAACCCTGAAGAAAACTGTCTCAACAGACCAGTGCTTAAAAAGCAGTGTGTCTGTCCATACTGCATGCATCCCAAGGAGAGGGCAGAGGGTGGAGTGTAACAGAGGGGCTTCTGGCCCAGGATGGTCAGAATGTCTGCTCCTTTCCCACTTTCGCTGTGAGGTGACACACACATAACAGCGCCCCCCATGCTGAGCATGTCCTCTTGCCCTGCGTTCCGAGCAGGGAGCAGCCAGCCACCTTGGACTCCTTGCCGTGGCCACCAGCTCGGCCATCCCGCGCTCCCACCGGTGGTTAACGGTGGTGTCTTGAGCAAACACATGACCGAAGTATGTTTCTCTCCCTCACCCCCACCCCTCCTTCTAGGTTTCAGACTAAGTACTTTCAGGGGAAATACGGCGATTTAGACAGCTCTCTCATCTCCTTCGGGCCATGTCAAACCCCTACCCTGGGGTTCTGTGTGGAGAGACATGACAGAATCCAGTCCTTCAAACCAGAGACCTACTGGGTGCTACAGGCCAAGGTTCTCTTCCCTTCTGTGTTCCCGCTGGGTCTTTCCAGGTTTGGGTGTGGGTTCTGAGAGTTACCACCACCACCACCACCATCATCATCATCATCATCATCATCATCATCATCTCCCTCTAGGCCCCAGAGGCCGAGGGCACAACTGTAGACAGAAGTATAAGAGGCAGGCCAGAGAAGGGTCTGCAGGGTTCCTAGGGACAGACCCCAGCTTTCTTGGAGAGACAGGCTAAGGCTCAGCAAGATACATTGAATTTGGATGAATGGGAAGAAACTCAGCTTTGGTGGTGTGGGGTGAGATCACCCCTTGGGGCCATCAGCTGCCATAGTCAGGTCCAAGGACTGCCTTTCAAAATTTTTAAGGTTTTGGAACCTTCTCCAAATAAAAGCCTCCATGGAAGCTTCTCGTAGTTGGCACATAATACAGAGCTGCTCCGGTTGACATGGGGCTGGGGACCCCAGGGTGAGGCCATAGCCAGTGTTGGTCAGGCATCAGGACGTGGACAGGGAGGGCGTGAGAGATGGAGGCTCTGACACTCCTTAAGGACACATCAGCCTCAGCTGTGGGCTCCCCTCACGAGACCATCTGCCTAATTTCAGGGGGAGACCAGCTGCCAGAGCAGCCTTTGCCTGGGGAGGGGCTGCGTAGGCACGGCTCTGAGACTTTAGAGCCGGGGCCATTTTGCTCCCAGACGAGGGCCAGCTTCATCTGCCCCAGTCCCCTGGCAACAGATTGACCTGGATTCTTTCTCGCCTCCATTCTCCTTTCGTCCTTCTTCCTGCAGGTTAACGCCGATAAAGACAGATCCCTCCTTTTGGACTGGGACCGAGTGCGGGTGTTTGATCGGGAGATCGCACAGATGTTTTTGAACATGACCAAGCTGGAGAAGGAAGCCCAGGTGGGCCCGCTCCTCCCACGTCTGTCACCCCTGCCTGGGGCGGGTAGGAGTGGGATGCCTCTGGCTGGAGGAACAGCTTGTGACCTAGGGTCACGTCTTTCTCCCCCTTTTTGAAACACAGACATCTTTTGGAAAGAACAGTCACACACACACACACACCCCTACTGAAATAGTTCTGCCTGCCGCGGTGACCGTAGCGTGCGGTGTATCTTCTCCGCATCGTGTACCATCCCACTGCTGTGACCTGCCAGGCCCCTTCCACGCTTCCCTTCCCATGTGACCCTGTGGGCATCATCTCCTTTTGACAGGACTTCATTTCACACAAATGCCCCTTTTCTGTGACATCCAAAGCTGACAACCGCAGAGGGCTCTATGTGCACAGCCAGGAACCCGCCCCTGGTCACACAGCCAAGACACGGGTCTGGGATCCCAACGCCAGTCAGCTTTCATGGCCTTTGTGGTGCTGTGTTTCTTACTCAGGGTTTTATGAATTGGAAGGACATGCTTCCTGACCATTAGGAAGAAGGAGACACCACCTGGCGAGGAGCTGGCTCTGGGAGGATCGGGGGGTTGGGTGGCAGGCCCATGGCCACTGCAGCAAGTGCCATGCAGCGGTGACGGCTACCGAAGCCACTGAGGTGCCTTCTCTTGTCCTTGAGCCTTCCTTGAGTGCCTTCTTACCCACCTATGCAGTTGACTCGGGCTTCCAGCACTTTCTGAAGCTGCTCCATGTTGTTAGCCTTGATCACATTCCTACAGAGATGCCGTTGCTCCTGTCTCCAGCTCTCACCCTGGTGATCCAGCCTTCTCGGCTGCACGTGCACAATTTGGCCTCAGTGTTCAGCCCACATTCATCCGTCTGGCATCGGAAGGCCCCGCCCTGGCCAGGTCTATGTGGAATTGGCAGGGACGAGCTGTCGGAGTTGAGTTGTTGGAGTTGTTTTTGCCACAGGCAAAACAGTCTTCTCTTCTGACAGCTGTCTTAATTTAGAGGTTGAAAGGTAGCTCACCAGTATTTTATTTAAACTGCATGGTATTCATAAAAGTTTCAAAATAGTTACCAACGTTTAAAAATTATGAGATTTCACATTGAAATCTCGATTTTCAGCTTCTCTGGATGAGTCAGCAGATGCGGCAACAGCAGCAGGGCCCGGCAGAGCGCTCAGGCTCCCTGAGGGCAGCTGCCCACCCAGATGGCCCACGCCACGCCCACCCGGCCCGCTGCCATCCCCAGGGCCTCGCTGACACTGGCTCCTGTCTGGTTTTGAATTTACAACCCATTTTCTCTCTGTTGTTTTTTTTTTTTTAAATATTTATTTATTTATTTATTTATTTATTTATTTTTAGAGGGGAAGGGTAGGAGAGAGGGAGAAGGAGAGAAATATCAATGTACGGTTGCCTCTTATGTGTCCCATGCTGGGAACTGGCCTGCAACCCAGGCATGTGCCCTGACTGGGAATCGAACCGCAATCCTTTGGTTCGCAGGCCCGCGCTCAATCCACTGAGCTACACCAGCCAGGGCTCTCTCTGTGTTTTTTAAATACTGATTTTAGAGAAAGAGATAGAAAAACATCACTTTGTTGTTCCACTTACTTCTGCATTCCTTGGTTCATGCTTATATGTGCCCTGATCGGGGATCGAACCTACAACCTTGACAAATCAGGACCGTGTTCTAACCAACTGAGCAACCAGGATAGGGCTGCAATCCTTTCCTGCCTCTTCCCCATTCCTCCAGTTTTTCTCTCTCCTTAGAAAATTCTTTAGAAAATTATATTTTTTCCTTCTGGACCTGAATATTCATTCAAACCTTGAGAGCACTGTGAGGAGTGACTTTGAGAAGCACAGAGACCAAGTCAGTGGAAGCAGACCCTTTGCCCATCCATCCTAATTCTCTATTTTGCTGTCTCTCCCCTCCCCCCCAACTCCCAAATACACTGAATCTGTTCTGTCTTCCAGGTCGAAGCCACAAGCAAGAAAGAGAAGGCCAAGCAGAGGCCACTGGCTCTGAACACCGTGGAGATGCTGCGTGTGGCCAGCTCTTCCCTGGGTATGACAGCGTCTCTCTAACCCCCCAACAGACTTCCTGGAGCAGTCCCGCAGCACCCCCGTTCAGCCCCATTGTGGTCCCTGGGGGCACTGGGCAGTGCTGGCCTTATCTCTGCTAGCATTCTCCCTCCGTGCTCACCTGTGCCAGCACACCCCTTCTCCACGTGCTCACCTGTGCCAGCACACCCCTTCTCCACGTGCTCACCCGTGCCAGCACACCCCCTCCACATGCTCACCTGTGCCAGCACACCCCTTCTCCACGTGCTCACCCGTGCCAGCACACCCCTTCTCCACATGCTCACCCGTGCCAGCACACCCCCTCCACATGCTCACCTGTGCCAGCACACCCCTTCTCCACGTGCTCACCTGTGCTAGCACACACCCCCTCCACATGCTCACCTGTGCCAGCACCCCCTCTCTAAGCAGTGTCACCTGAGGCTTAGGGGAAATCTGAGCCTCGTGCAGATTTAATTTCTCTTAAATTCCAGAGTGGAAACAGGTGAAAAACAGGAGAGCAGATTCCATTTCACAAGATTGTTGGTTAATACTTAACAGCTTCCTTGAGTTTATGTAGGGAAAACGCAGACCATGTCATTTTAAAAATGTCTGAGGAGCCCCTGCCAGAATTGAACACATGGAAAGCCATCAGCAGGGCCACCGTCAAGGCAGGCTCTCACATGCCCCTTGGAGGCATTAAACCATGGAGTTTCATCTCCAAATACAAACTCTGGTCCAAATCCCAGCTCAGCCACAACCTTCCTTGTCCCAGAGCCTCAGTTTTGTCATGAGAAAAGAGGATGACCATAATCAGTACCATCCCTCCTGGCTGCAAGGGTTAAGTGACCTGACAATAGTGCTGCTAATGATTGTCACTACCCAAGAGGGACACCCAACATTAGCGTCCCAGAGCAGCTTCCCTGCTGCAGGGGAGAGGTCAAGACCCATCTCTCCCACCTGGGACAGGTGAGCTGTAGTCTCTCAGCCTTGTTTCTATAATAGCGAGAAGGGGGTTCGGCTGGACAGTTGGTGGCCTCCAGGCATTGGTGGCCCCTCAGTGGCCTTGGGAAACCATGATCAATATCTGGAGCCTCATCCGGGGATCCTCAGTGGCAACAATGACATTGAGTGACCAGCCTCTGGTGCCAGCCTCTGCTGGTGACAGAGGAGCAGGAAGACAAGCCCGCTCTCAGTGGCCCTGGAATGCTGTGAGGACAGAAATACCCAGGAGGCCCCGAACGGAGGGCATGTGCTAATTCTGCTGCCGTAGCAGATGTCAGCAGGCCCTGAGGCATGGTTGTGTTTCCATGCCAGAGGGTGAGAGGCGGGCGGTCTAAAGGCCATGTTCAGTCAGTACAGCTACCAGCATCGTGTGGGTGACACTGAGCATCCATGTCCTTGGTCCAGCCTCATAGGTTGAGGACCTCAGCCTTGGATCAGGCATAGGCACTTGGTCAGCAGCTCTGCTCTGGGCCTCGCCTGCTCAGATTCACCATCACCCTGAAGGAGGCCCTATTTGCCTTTGGGGGAGCTTGAGGGCCCAGGCCCTGGGCAGGCACCTGGCCGACCCGGGCATTCTGGGCCGGCCGGGCCTGCTGTCTCTCACAGGCATGGGGCCACAACACGCCATGCAGACTGCTGAGCGGCTCTACACCCAAGGCTACATCAGCTACCCACGAACCGAGACCACCCACTATCCCGAGAACTTTGACCTGAAGGGCCCTCTCCGGCAGCAGGCCAACCATCCCTACTGGGCTGACACGGTGAGCAGAGCCAGGCCCTGGCCCCCCATACACACCTGTTACCAAGGCCTTGGGACCCAGGTCAGGACCGGCCAAGTCCAGGACTGGCAGCAGCTCCCCGTAGGTGGGAGGGCAACCACACCCATACTCATGCTTGGCTTTGTCTTCTCTCTCAGGTGAAGCGGTTGTTAGCAGAAGGTATCAACCGCCCACGGAAAGGTCACGATGCCGGTGACCATCCCCCCATCACCCCCATGAGGTCTGCCACAGAGGCTGAATTAGGTATCAGGTGATCCCCTGCCATTCTCACACTTGCACACTCGTATTTACACGTACACACTTTAAGCTTCTGGCAAAGGAGGAGAGAGAAGTCACAGTGACATGAGACCTCTGCATGGTGTCAGGCCCTGTGGGCAATGTGGAGAGTCCCTCCGGCGCCGGTCTGCTCCTGGCTGTGGCAAAGGGGGTCGGTCACCTGAAAGTTGTGCTCCCTCACTGTGGGACAGGACAAGAGTGAAATGTGGTGGCAGGTGTGCCTGAGTGCAGGGTACAGGCAGCTGCTCGTGGGGACCCTAGAACAAAGGAGACCAGGCAGGAGGTGGGAGGGTGAGGTGAGTGGGCAGGTGGCTGTGGGCAGAACGGGATGAGACTGGGACAGAGTGACGAGCCGAGAGTGACTGGGCCAAGGCAGTGCTGCTGGTGGCCGCGTGCCGGGAGCAGGCAGAGGAAGGGAGAGCCATGCAGGCGGAGGCGGGAGCTGCTTGTGCACAGCCCCGGTGGGAAGCGGGGGTGGCATCACTGGAGAGGGTCAGGCTCAGTGCTTGAATCGCAGTCCCATCTGGAAGCAGGGCAGGAGATGGGAGCCATGGCTGTGGAGGAACCACCAGGGCGCAAGAGGCTTGCTTGCCTTGCCATGCGTTTCCTCCTCTGGGGCGCCCTGTGGCTCTGCTTGTTGAGCAGGAGCCGGCAGGTCCTCGGAGCCAGAGTCCTGGCTGGTGACCCGCATCTGTGTTTACTGCAGGGAGCGAGGCATGGCGGCTCTATGAGTACATCACCAGGCACTTCATTGCCACAGTTAGCTATGACTGCAAGTACCTCCAGAACACCATCTCCTTCAGGATCGGGCCGGAGCACTTCACCTGCACGGTGAAGACCGTCATCTCACCAGGTAAAGCTGCAGGCCCCAGCTTTGCTCCTCTCCTCCATTCCGCAGGCGGATGGCACGCTCACCACTGGACCGGGAGGTGGAGGCCCAGGGTCTGAGGCGCCCCTGTCTCTCCAGGCTTCACAGAGATCATGCCCTGGCAGAGCGTGCCCCTGGAGGAGAGCCTGCCCCCCTGCCAGCGGGGCGACACCTTCCCTGTGGCCGAGGTGAAGTTGCTGGAGAAGCAGACGAGTCCACCTGACTACCTGACGGAGGCCGAGCTCATCACCCTCATGGAGAAGCATGGCATCGGTGGGTGTGCCCTCCTGCTGCCCACCCGGGCCCCGGTCCTGAGGGTTCCCCTCCCAACCCCGGAGCCCAGGAGGCAGTGCTTCCAGAGTGGCCCAGTGACCCTCCCAGGCCCAGCACCTGGTGACTGGCTGAGCCAGGCAGGGTGGCAGCGGGCAGTACCTCACCAAGTCATCCTTGTCCGGACCAGGCCTTGCCCGTGAAGGCCGAGGTGTGCCCTGATGCACACTGACACCCAGGATGCCAAATGACTCGTTTATGAGAAAAACACAAGGGTCAGACCAGAGTCCTTCTCAGTGCACACAGCCAACCCGAGTCTGTCCTGGAATCCAGTGACGAGAAAACCCAAATTCACAGACACTGATTCCCTGTGAGGGAAGCTTAGAGCCCACCAAGGGCTGGAAGCTCCTGCACAATAACCAGGTTTCCAAGTGGAATTGGCAGCCCAGGGCCATTTACCAGCTCAGAGTATAGTTGCTAATGCACACACCTCACAGGCAAGGTGGTCTCACACAGTCCCTGGGCCTAGGAGCTGTGACCTGTGTCCTCTCACACTTGAGGCCACCTCCCCAGGCAGTGTTCATGCTGGTGGGCACTGCCCAGTTGCTGATGTGCTATCCCAGGTGACCAGACCCCTCCCAGTGGACAGGCTTTGGAGGGTGCGGGGGGCTTCACCCGTAGAACCCCCCGTTCGTCACGGATGAAAATAAAAACTACCAAGACATCTTGTGCTTGGGGAGGAAAGGGGTCAAACTCTCAGAGGAGAATGACCCAGAGCGCCTTCCTCACTAGGCTTTTATTGGGCTCAAATACATGGGAATACAAGTATGTCAGGCGACAAGGATCAAACAATGGTTAACATTTCAAAGCAATCTGAGGGCTTAATCTGAGCCAGTGTTTGTCAGGAAAGGGGGTTGCCAGACTTTGGGAGACATACTCATTTCCTCCTGGGACACTTATCACCTAAGGAAGAGCACTCTTAGCAAAGCAGGTTTCACAGGACTTTAGGAATTCTTTCTTATGCCAATCACCCAAGGAGCCGTTCTGGCCAGGACAGGGCTGCACCGCTCACCCCCACAGTTTCAGGCTTTAAGCCGATTAGGAAGCAGGAGACATCTCCCAGATGGAAATGAGGACTCGGGCTATGTCAGAATAGCCGGGGGGCGAGGGTCCATCACATCCTCTTTGCTGCAACCCCCCGAGTCCTTCCATGAGGCCTCCCAAGTGGTTGCGTCTGGCTTAGGTTGCCCCTCCCATGAGGAGTCTTACCCGTCATTGACTGCCAACCAAGCAATTGGGCCAGAGAGGCAGAAGTAGCACTCCTGCCAGGGAGATAAACTTTGTCTCCTTAGTAGGTCACGTCCTTGTGACAGAACAGACCCAGATGAAGTGGGTCCCTTGGGCTCTTACACAGCCCACCATGGGGTGAGGGTTACAACTCCTGAAACCAGGCTGAACGGTCCGCAACAGGAGGGTCCTGGGACAATGTAGGCCTCGGTACCTGGGCCTGGCTCCATCACTGACAGACCTACAGGAGACTTCCAGGGAGCAGCTCACCTGAGTCCAGGGCACTGGCCACAGCATGGCCCTTGCAGGAGAACTAAGCCTGCTTCCCAGGGGCCTGGGGGCCTATGTGGGTTGTATCTTGGCAGTCCTCAGCCAGTTACTGGGAGGTGCAGGCGCTGCTTCCTCAGCATCCTCTGCCCCTTCCTATTGATCAAATTGAGTTTGCAGAAGTGAAGAGCACTCTTGTGACCTGAACCAGAGAGTGGTCGAGGCTTGTCTTGTCAACCAGGGCCCCCAGGGTTATGTAACAGGGCCTGGCAAGAGCTGCCCCTCAAGCCATGACAAGAATGCAGCAAGGAGCTGGGGCAGCCTCTGAGTCACACAGGGGTCCTGGTAGGCCAGCAGGCAGCAGCAGGCACAGCACCACTCCGAGCACACTACCCAGGGCTCAGGTCCCATCCCCACCTCATCCTGTGAACATGGGGCCTCCTCAGGCTACTGTCTCCTTGGCCAGGGGAGCAGTAATGGTAGCATCTGGCAGTGCCAGGTGACCTCAAAGTCCTTTAGGGAGGTGTGTCCCAGAACTTAGAGCCTGTCCTGGGGCCAGAGCACCAGGAAGTGGGCAAAGCAGAGCGGGCTTTGAAGGAGACAATTTGGCAGTGAGTGTGTGAGCTCCACATTCAGGGGGCTGGTGCTCTGGCTCCAGAATAGGGCACAGGATGGAGGCTGGAGGGGCCAAGGAGGTCTTACTAGATGCAAGGGGCAGGTCAGATGAGCTCTCTGCCTTGGCAGAGTTCCTTAACCTCTCTGAGCCTCTGTAGAGTGGGAATTAGCGCCTGACACAGGGAGCATCATCCTGGGATTTGTATGGCGATTCGTGAACGGCACGTGGCACAGTGCCTGGCACAATGCTGGCCGGAAGCAGCACAGGAGAGGCTAAGAGCCAGAGGCCCATGACTGGTAAAAGGGAGTCCACAGTCTGATGAGGAGTGTCGGGCACGCCAAGGGACACCAGGGCCTTGCTGTGCATTTCAGGGACAGACGCCAGCATCCCTGTGCACATCAACAACATCTGCCAGCGCAACTATGTGGTCGTGGAGAGTGGGCGTCGGCTCAAGCCCACCAACCTCGGCATTGTCCTGGTGCACGGCTACTATAAGATTGGTGAGTTCAGCCAGCCAATGCTCCCTGGGCTGCAGCTCCGCCTTTGTCAGTGCAGAGCCTCCCCTAGCAGACCCTGTGGTGAGCCCCAGCTCCCACTGCAAGGGTGCTGCACTGGCCGCCCTAGGACTGACCCCAGCAGGGGCTTGGAGTGGTGGATGATGGACAAGTGCAAAGGATCCAAAAGGGGAGACAAGGGCCCTCCCCGCAGACTAGTTACCAGCTAGGCCTGGGTCCGCATCGCAGGGCTTGTCTGCTCTGTCGCCTTGTGGCCCCGAGGAACATAGACATGGCCCAAGAACTGCCAGGAGCCCATCTGTGATGCAGTCCCAGAGGCAATTGTCCCTGGTGACTCCACCCAGGATTCTTCTGGGTGGGAGATCAGGAAAAGTCTGGGGGTGTGGGGTCCAGCCTGGTGCCTTCCAACTCCAGCTGGAGCAACCAGGACCCCTCGGTGGGAATCCTCACAGTGGTGCCCTCCACTTGCAGATGCGGAGCTGGTGCTCCCCACCATCCGCAGTGCCGTGGAGAAGCAGCTGAACCTGATTGCCCAGGGCAAGGCTGACTACCGCCAGGTCCTGGGCCACACCCTGGACGTCTTCAAGAGGAAGTTCCACTACTTCGTTGATTCCATTGCAGGTGAGGTCTGCCTCTTCCCTGCCCCTGGGTCAGAGCTGCCACCACTCGGGGTGCCTGGGGTGCCCAGGGTCCCCAGGTGAGACCAGCCCCTAGATCTGGGCTCCAGGCCTCTGCTGGATGATGGGTCATAACTGGGCTTGTACCAGGACTGAAGAGCCAGTGTATTAGTACCACATGCAGGGCACTGGCTCATCTGAGAGACGGGCTGCAGCCCTGCTCTTCACGTTATGGACTTGGGAACCCCACCACCCTCAGGGCAGGGGATACTCCCCCACAGATCCTCTCCCTCCTGTGGCAGCCTCCCCTCCAGCCCACCTGGTTGCACCTGCTAGGGTAGGGAGGGGGCTGCTGCAGGCCAGGAGGATGCAACTGTCCTGCACTGCTTGCTTTCAGGCATGGATGAGTTGATGGAGGTGTCCTTTTCACCTCTGGCAGCCACAGGCAAGCCCCTGTCCCGCTGCGGGAAGTGCCACCGGTTCATGAAATACATCCAGGTAGGTGGTCGGCGAAGGGCTACCCCTTCTGGCCTGTGGTGCCCTTGCGCACAGACTCAGGCGAGTCTTGTCCCCTCTGTAGGCCTCCACCCTATCCTCTGCCATACAATGTGTTCTTTGTTCCAGTTATCACACAAGTGTGGCTAAGAGGCCCAAGGCAGCCTTGCCAGCAAACACCCAGCGTCCCCATGACCCCAAGCATGTATAAGCTGTTAGGCCACTTACACACACATCGTCCGCTGCTTCCTGTCAGCACTTTCCTTGCTGTCATGGGCATTAACATACATGCTGGGATTTCAGAGCTGCCTTTCTTCACGTGCAGAGCCAGTGTCCTGAGACTCAGGGCCTGGATCCTTGCCCGGGAAGTTCTTGCCTGGGAGCGTATTATGTGTTACATGTTGTACATCGCTTGATATGTATTACACATTGCATGGTCTGTATTCTGTACATGTATTAAGCAGCATGTACGTTACACTTTACATATTACATGTTCTGTATTATGTGTGATATACACACATTCTTTATTAGTACTATCTATTACATATTACGTGTTCTGTGTTATGTGTGTATACACATATGTTGTGTGTTAGTACTATTACGTATGATGTATTACATAGGACTTACTGTGTGCTATGTGTCACACACTGCACTTTATGTATTCTGTGTTATGGGAAGAATGAGGGTGGGCAGGAGGGCCCCGTGGCCCCAGCAACCCTGTGCCCCTCCCCTGGCATTGCTGCAGGCCAAGCCAAGTCGCCTGCACTGCTCCCACTGCGACGAGACCTACACCCTCCCCCAGAACGGCACCATCAAGCTCTATAAGGAGCTCCGGTGCCCGCTGGACGACTTCGAACTGGTTCTGTGGTCATCGGGCTCTCGGGGCAAAAGCTACCCGCTCTGTCCCTATTGCTACAACCACCCGCCCTTCCGAGACATGAAGAAAGGTGAGAACACCTCCCCGCTGGGCTTCAGCTCTCCCTCCCAAGCTGGGCTGCCCTCGTCCCCCCAGGTATCCGTGGTTTCTATCAGCACCAGCCCCTGCCTGACATCACGCCGGTCTCTTGTCAGTATGCCTACCCTGGGCCTTCCTGTGCTCCTGGCGCTAAGATAGGAGGTCCCCAGTGTCCCTGGGCACTGCTGAGGTGTCAGCCCTACCCTCAGCTGCCCTCTGTTGTCATAGTTACACAGCTGACTATGGGAAGCTCACTCAGGATCAGGGCAGTGGGCGCGTGTGCCCCCTCCTGGGCTGCGGTGAGTGAGAGGACGAGCAGGTGGGAGTGGGCCTTCAGCCATGCTCTCCATCCTCACGCTTATTCTGGCAAAAGGCGAGCGTGTATCCTGGTGGGGCTGAGAGACGGAGCCTGGAGTCTGAAGCGGGTCCAGGACCCAGAGTGCTCACCCTCAGCTGTGCTGTCTCCTTTACACCCCATACTGCAGACAGGAACGAGACTCTGCAAGAGTGAGGCATCCACTCACATTCCCAGGGGGCCTGGGAGCTCTCAGGGGTCTCAGTTTATCCCTTCTGACTCAAGCCTCACCTGTAGGGCAGACACTGAGGCCCATCCCTGCCCTCCAGCAGCTTCCAAGGCAGCTGATAGCCCCGTGTGGCCCACGCAAATGAGGTCCACACAGAGCTGCCTGTAACAAGCTGTGGAAGCAAAGTGAAGGGCAGATGGACTTGGCTGGAGGCCACCAGGAAGGCCTTTGGAAAATGATATGAGCCCAGGGAGCGGGGTGCTCAAAAGGTGAGGGGAAGCAGAGAAGCAGAGAATGGGAGCGAGCCCAGGCCAGTGTGAGCAAAGCCGAGATGAGCACTTTCTGCTGGGATGAGGGATGCTGGACTGCGAAGCACTGAGGGAGGCCCAGGGGTGGTGGGGTGGGGCTGCAGCAGCGGCAAGCAGGGCAGGCATGCCTCACGGCGGCCCTCTCTCTGCTAGGTATGGGCTGCAATGAGTGCACGCACCCCACCTGCCAGCACTCGCTGAGCATGCTGGGCATCGGCCAGTGCGTGGAGTGCGAGAGTGGTGTGCTGGTGCTGGACCCCACCTCTGGCCCTAAGTGGAAGGTGGCCTGCAACAAGTGCAACGTGGTGGCGCACTGCTTCGAGAACGCCCACCGCGTGCGGGTGTCCTCCGAGACCTGCAGCTCCTGCGAGGCCGCCCTGCTCGACGTGGACTTCAACAAGGCCAAGTCCCCCCTCCTGGGCGACGAGACGCAGCATGTGGGCTGTGTCTTCTGCGACCCTGTCTTCCAGGAGCTGGTGGAGCTGAGGCACGCGGCCTCCTGCCACCCGATGCACCGAGGTGGGCCAGGGAGGAGGCAAGGCCGAGGACGGGGCCGGGGCCGGCGGCCTGCCGGGAAGCCTGGTGCCAGGCGACCAAAGGACAAGATGTCAGCCCTGGCTGCCTACTTTGTATGATGACCCGTCGTTCCTCACCCAGGCTCCAGATGGTTGTCCTTTGGGCCACAGATCATTAAAATGCATTTTGTCTTCTCTAGAGCAAGCAGGTGGGGACCTTTTGCTGGTGTCGGGGTTACTGTGTCCTCCCCACCCATCTCCTCATCGCCTCTCCCGTCCCAGCCCCTTCCCTCTCCCTTCCCTCTGCACACTCCTCCTAGAGGCCTGCTCTTCCCACACCCAGCAGCGCCTTCAGGGAGGATACCAAGTGTGGAAATGGTAGCTGCATGCACAGTCGGAGATGTCTGTCAGGAGGGAGGGCGCCACCAGCCTGTCACCCCAGGCAGGCGTCACAGGAGGGAGGCCCAGTGGAGCAGATGGGGCTGGGAGCAGTGCTGTCTGGACCTGGCCCTCGATGAAACCCACCGCTCGGGCTCAGGCCCCACGCTCCTGGTTCAGCAGCTCTGAGCAGGTCTGTGTGTGCTGCCTCAGGCGACCCTGACAGTCTCGGGGCCTGTTCGGTTTCCGTTGTCAAACAAACTTTGATTGTCTCTGATGGTAACTTACAGGGGACAGGGGTGCCATGGCGAGCCGTTCTCGTGCCAGACATTGGAAATCGCCTGCAAGCCTTAGTGCCCTGTGGTGGCTGGATACAAGTGGTAGGCTGCCCACCCGCCCGCCTGCCAGCCTGTCTATACCCCCACCCCAGCCCCAAGGAGGAGCACTGCTTTGGGCAACCACAAGTCCTCTGAGCCTCGGAAACTCCACCCCCAACCCTGTGGCAGCAGGAGCTTGGAAATAGGGCCTTCCAGGCTGTTCAGTGGAGAGACATTTGTACCAGGGGCAGGTGAATGTTTCACACAGACCCCCATATCTTGGTAGTAGGTTCACAGTTCACACTAGGACATAAGAGGCTCTGAGAAGAGCCTCTGTAAATAAACTTGTGGCCTTAGCGGGGCATTCCACAAAGAGCCACGCCCCCAGGCTCCCTCTCCCTGGAGGCTTCGACAGGCCAACGTGGTGTTCCCTGGAACACAGTTTAGGAAACTCCCCCAGACTCTTTCCAAAGGCTGCCTCTGTGAGCAGTCTCCCTGCGAAGCTGAGCTGCAGCACCCTGATCCTGGGGCACTGATAAGGCCCCATCTGTGAGGGGCAGGGTCGTTGGCACAAGGCTGGGACTGCTTGGCCACCCACTGAGGCCCTGTCACGCAGCAGAGTCAGGGCCTTCTCTCCTGACGTTCTAGCTCCCCTCCAGTGAGGCAGCCAGGGCAGAGGCTGGGTGTGGGCTGAGAGGGCCGACACTGCATGGTAGGCCTCAAACCCAGACCACCCGTTCCTGTTCCTTACCAGGAGTCTGCACTGAGGTTTCGGCCCAGGGGGCCAGGAGTTCAGTTAGGGAGCTACTGCAAAATCAGTCCAACCAGATAGGGCGGCTGGGGTCAGGGTGGTAGCCGTGAAGGTGGGGAGAAGCAGGGCGATTTATTTTTTGTTGTGGAAAATTTCAAACATAAAAGAAGCAGAATAATAAAATGAGCCTCTGTATACCATTACCCAGCTTCAACAATTAACCTGTAGACAACTTTGTATTACTCAGATGTAAATCCTAAACCCCCCAGCATTTCATTGGATGCATTTTGGCCACAAAGCAGAGAGTTCTTGCTAATGGATAGAGTACGATGGGGTAGAAAGATCACAGTTAAGGACCACTTCAAGGCCTTGGCCTTAACAGTTGGGAGCATGGAGTTGTCCTTAACTGAGAGAGGAAAGACTGGCAAAGGGCACAGTGTAGGTAAGAGGACTGGGAGCTGAGTTTTGGGACTGAAGTATGAGATGTCTGTTAGAGATACACACGCAGTAGTGAGTTGGGTGTGAGAGTCTGGATTTCAGGGAAGAAGGCTGGCCTTGAGGTACAAATCTAAAGATCACCAGCATAGAAATATTTAAAGCCACAAGACCAGATGAAATGACTGAGGGAGTGAGTATAGAGCAAGAAGAAGACAGGACCAAGGACTGAGCCCCGCAGCATGTAATAGTGTGAGGACGTTGGGCAGTTGCAGGAATCCAGCAAAGAAGAATGAGAAGGAGTAGCGTAAGAGGTAGAAGAAAAATCAAGAGTGCTGTATTGGAAGCCAAGTGGAGACATGGTCCTAAGAAGTGATCCACTGGGTCAAATACGGGGCGAATCTGCTCTGGTGTTCTCCTGAAGGCAGGGGCGAATCGGGGGAGAGACCAGTGGTGAAGTTGGCATTCTGGAAAGGTTGGTCTGGATGCTTCTGTGGTGAGGATGGGTCGCAGGAGGCAAGAGTAGGTGCGGGGAGGCATGCCAGGGCACTGTGCTGTGGTCCGGGTGAGAGGCGGTGCTGGCCTGGACTTGGCCAGAAGCAGTGAAGCAGCAGAGAGAAGGGGCTGGATTCTAGGTCTCTTTCAGAGGAAGGGTAGACATGGAACCTGGTGACCACAGGTAGGAGGTGAGGGACAGGGAGAAGACAGGAACGGCTGTCAGATCTCTGGCGTGGGTCCTTCGGTACCTGGTAGAGGGCACCATTTACAAAGCAGGGAAGATTGAAGGAGAAATGGAATGGGGGAGATCAAGAAGTGTATCTTTGAATGATGACTTGGAGGTGCCCATGGGTGGCAAGGGAAGTGAGCAGCTCCATGTGAAGACAAATTTGGTTTTCCTCAGCACATGGATGGATTATTGGTGTCTTAGGGAAAGATGATCGATACTGAAATTAAATGATGGGCAAAGAAAGTAAAACTTAGAGCACCAGATGGGGTGGCCAAAAAGATGGGACAAAGCCAAAGAATTTAAAAACCTTGTCTACACTGCCTAACGCTTCTGGTAAGTTGAGAAATGTAGATCTGAAAAATACCCACGAAGCCGCTGGGGACTACGGCGCATGCGGTCTTACTGGAGAGATGGGAGCGGAAGGCAGGTTAGGGTAGGTTGGGGAGTAGGTGGGGTGAGAGGAACGGAGACCAGGAATGCAGCTACCCTTGTACGAAGTTTGTCGTGAAAGGAAGGAGAAAGACAGAGTGTGAGCTAGAGGGGATTGTAGGATAGGGGGAGTTTATTGTTTGAACTATCATTTTGAGAAAAACCTACAATATGACACCCTTCTGTTTAAACATGCACACTGACTACCCCCAAATGTAAAGCATCACATTTTTTTTATTTCATGAATTTGAAAAGTCGCCATATTGCCAATGGTCAGTAGTAGTGCCTGGGGGGTTAAGTGGTTCCATATTATAATGGTTTAAAGAGCTGTGGCAGTTTCGCAAACCTCAGTCCACAACAATGTAAAGATCCAAATGTTTGCTATATGTTTGTGATGACAAATAATGAACTTCAAGACAATGTAAAAGCTACTCAGACAATAAGCATTCAGGCCTTATATACTGGCTTTTGTTCAGCTTCATGAATGAGAGTCGAGCAGCTTTCAATTATTTGATCGCTGATACAGTGGATGGCATTTGCAGGTTTAAAAAGGGAACAGTGAGTTGGTAACATGTTGGTTTGATGGTTTGTCAACGTGCCTCCCAGCTAAGCACATTTCTGTGGGGAGGAGCAGAGCCAGTGGACAGGAAGGGGGTGGGCTAGGTTAGGGGTCTGCAACACAGACACGCTCTTTCGAGGATACTGTGCATTTTCTTTCCTGCCATTATTATTCCATCTTGTCCAAGGGAAGTATTTTTCTTTTTTTAATTGTATTTTATTGATTATGATATTACAGTTGTCCCATTCCTCCCCCATCATTCCCTCCACCCTGCACACCCCCTCCCACCCACATTCCCCCCTTTAGTTCATGTCCATGTGTCATAAGTTCTTTAGCTTCTACATTTCCCACACTATTCTTGCCCTCCCCGTCTATTTTCTACCCACCGTCTATGCTACTTATTCTCTGTACCTTTTCCCCCTCTCTCCCCTTCCCACTCCCCTGTTGCTAACCCACCATGTGATCTTCATTTCTGTGTTTCTGTTCCTGTTCTAGATGTTTGCTTAGTTTGCTTTTGTTTTAGGTGTGGTTGTTAATAGCTGTGAGTTTGTGTCTTTTTACTGTCATATTTTTTATCTTCTTTTTCTTAGGTAAGCCCCTTTAACATTTCATAAAATAAGGGCTTGGTGATGATGAACTCCTTTAACTTGACTTTATCTGAGAAGCACTTTATCTTCCCTTCCATTCTAAATGACAGCTTTGCCGGATAGAGCAATCTTGGATGTAAGTCCTTGCCTTTCATGACTTGGAATACTTCTTTCCAGCTCCTTCTTGCCTGGAAGGTCTCTTTTGAGAAATCAGCTGACAGTCTGATGGGAACTCCTTTGTAGGTGACTGTCCCCTTATCCCTTGCTGCTTCTAGAATTCTCTCCTTCATTTTCATCTTGGCTAATGTAATTATGATGTGCCTTGGTGTGTTCCTCCTTGGGTCCAACTTCTTTGGGACTCTCTGAGCTTCCTGGACTTCCTGGAAGTCTATTTCCTTTTCCAGATTGGGGAAGTTCTCCTTTATTATTTGTTCAAATAAGTTTTCCACTTGTTGATCTTCCTCTTCCCCTTCTGGTACCCCTATAATTCGGATATTGGGATGTTTAAAGATGTCCTGGAGGTTCCTAAGCCTCTCCTCATTTTTTTGAATTCTTGTTTCTTCATTCTTTTCTGATTAGATGTTTGTTTCTTCCTTCTGGTCCACTCCATTGATTTAAGTCCCATTTTTCCTCCCATCACTATTGGTTCCCTGTGCATTTTCCTTCATTTCACTTAGTGTAGCCTTCATTTTTTCATCTAATTTGCGACCAAAATCAACCAATTCTGTGAGCATCCTGATGACCAGTGCTTTGAACTGTGCATCTGATAGGTTGGCTATCTTTTCGTTGCTTAGATGAATTGGCTCTGGGGCTTTGATCTGTTCTCCCATTTGAGCCTTTTTTGGGGGGAGGGTCTGGTCATAACTCTTACGTACGAGGGGTGGAGCCTTAGGTGTTCCCCCGTGTGGGGCAGCCCAGTCACTGGGTTGTGATGGTGTATGTGGGTGCAGGGTCTCGGCGTTTTTAGGTTTTATTTCCTGGCGCTGGGGCCCTGGGTTGTGAGTTCTGTCTTGTTTCCTGTTTTTGCCTGGATTATCTGTGCGTGAATGTGGGACCACCTGGTCAGCCAGCTGCTGCCTACAGGCCTGGGTCCTCCGCCAGCAGCTGCCTGCGTGCCTGAGTGTACCAACCTCCACTTCCTCCTGCCGTGACTCTGCCCCTCTTACTGGTCTGGATGAATGGATGAATGGTTGTCAGACCTCTGTACAATTCAATTTTCTCTCAGTTCTGGTTGTTTTCTTGTTTCTAAATCATTGTTGTCCTTAATTTTGGTTGTGCGAGGAGGCACAGTGTGTCCACCTATGCCTCCATCTTGGCCAGAAGTCTCAGCAGTATTTTTCTCATTGATACAAAGTTTGGAAACTTTATACATCCACAGTCCTCCATGCTGGCTGTCAGAAATACAGAGCAGGTGGTGAGGACATGGAGATGACTGATGAATATTCAGAGGCCTACAGTGAATGGTGAGTTCTCAAAGAGCCTGCATCCTCTAGCTCCCCTTGGGGGTCTCTACCCCAAGTTCCAGGCTGGATGTATCTCTAGAGCTCTGAGCAGTAAGTAATAGGTCCAGCAGGGTCATGAGGCCAAGAGTGTGGCCTGAGTCTCCCAGCAGGCCACCCAGCTGAGGCAGTGAGCACAGCCCTCATCCTGCAGGCTGTCTGATCAGTAATCGTCCCTGCTTCAGGGGGCTGGGGGTGGCAGAGCGGGGCTTGCTGCGTGGTGTATGGAAAGAGACTGAGCCATGGCACCACAGTCTTGGGCAAGCTTCTCTGAGCTTTAATTTCCTCGTCCGTAGAGTAGAAGATAGAGGCTTCATATCCCTTATCTACTGCTGTGTAAGAAACCACCTCAGAGTATTAGTGGTTTCAGACAACACTGTTTAGCTCACCTCTTTGGGGGGCTGGCTTGGTTGTGTGTTTGCTCTGCATCTGTGGTCAGCTGGGAGGTCGTCTCCTGGCTGGATGATCCCGGATGCCCTCCCTCACATGTCTGGGGACTAGTGGCTGCTGGCTGGGGTGATGAGGTGCTACTGGGCCCCGAGACTGCCATCATCCAGTAGGATAGCCAGGGCTCTCGACATGCTGGCTGGGGTCCAAGTGCAGCAAGAGACAACAGCCTCTAGCACTTCTCAAGCTTCTGTACGTGTCACGTTGGCCAACCTCCCAATGGGCAGAGTTGGTCCCGTGGTCAAGGCTGGAGTCAATGTGGGGGGTGGGGCAACACCACAAAGCATAGCTAGATGGAGCAGAATAATTTGTAGGCATTTTTGGAGGTATCAGAGCAATACGAAGTGACTAAAGTGGTCATAAAAAATAATAGCAAACAGTAATTTACACAGAGTGGGGGCTGAAAAACATGTTAATGGAGCAATTCTCATGTAGAGCGATGAGGTTCAGAGAAGTTCAATAACTCCAACAGGGTCACATGGTCAAATGGGGGAAGAGTTAAAATTTGTGCCCAGGGCCATCTGATTCTGAAGCTCATGCTCATAGCTGTCATCCTCTGTGGGCTTGCCAGCACACGTTATCCAGTTCCATCTTAATAGGGACGCGTTGGAGCTTTAATCTAGGTTGGAAGCCCTGTCTCTCCCTTCTCACCTTTCCCCTGATTGTTCTCAGACAATGAGGCTCTGGCCACATTTTAAGAAGCCAGCTGTCTGCCCAGCTCCTCACCTGCATCATGGGGTCAGGGTGATGAAACCAGGCACAAAGTAGAAGCCAGAGATCATTTGTTTAAAAAAATCACTCACTCGTGCCAGCAGAGACCGAGTGGAGAGTCCCGACTTCCACCCTCACCAAGCTGTGGTAAGGCACCTCAGCCCCTTTGCAGTGGGGAGGCGGCTGGTGGTGGTGTCAGGAAAGGCAGTGGCCAGTGGGTCGGGGGGGTCTGGACTTTCATTCTTCTCAGATACTCAGCAAATCAGACCTCCACTCCCTGGTGTCAGTAGAGATTGGGGAGAGCCTAGTTTTGCACCCTGCTTCCAGCAGTGAAGAGGAGGTCCACCCTCTCCCCACAGGGGTGGTGTCAGAGGGGGATTTCTCCACCACCCAGTGGCAACGAGGCCATCTCCCTACCCGTGGGGTCAGTGAGGTCACGCGGTGCACTCATACTGTTACTCTTCCCCGCCCCCAAGATAGAAATCAAGAGAGGAGAGGAAACAGATGCACAGGAGGGTGTTTACTGAAAACAAAGTGGTGGGCAAGGAGAAAGGGAGCGAGCTTGGTGCACTAAGGGAGCACACACTAATGAAGACCGTGGCTCCCTGGAATGCTGCCAGGGTCGGGCTGACATACAGCTCAGTTCTTCACGCAGGAGCAGGTGCGGCGTAGTTTTCTTTGCTTAATGCATTCCCAGCCCAAAGCTGTGACCCCACTGGTGACCCCAGTGCAGGTGCGGAGCTCTTTGCTTTTCAGGTTCCAGCTGTGGGGTGGTATCCGCCGCCCAAGTGCAGGGCTGTGCTTTTTGCTTTCCAGGAAATCTCTGCTAGCGCTGGCCGGCAGGTGCCAACCAGAGCATGCACAGGGTGGGGTTCTTCGGGGAGTGCCCGAAGAGAACCTTTAAATGTATCTAGGAGAGGCTCAAAATAATAAGGATAAGAATAATAACAGCAACGATAATAATTGACCAGCATTCTCATTCATTTAAGAAAGACTCAGCCTGTTCCAGTACTGGTCCCTACCATCTATGGGTGACTGGAGCCTTTATGGGGAGCTGGAACTCACCCACCCCTCCAATACCAGAGACCCTCACCCTTCAGGGTTAATAAAGGCCAAGTGGGAAACCTGGATAACCATACTCACCTGGCATTAACGAGGCAGGACCCCCTCCCCTTGACCAGTGTTTAAATATGACCCAGAGCCTCCTAACATAATACCCCAAAGGTGCAGGTTTCAATAAAAATTACTCATCACGCCCTGGCTGGTGTGGATCAGTTGGTTGGAGCTCCATCCTGCAAACCGAAAACGTCGCAGGTTTGATTCCCAGTCAGGGCACGTTGACAGGAAAGCCAGAGCAGATCCTGCTGCCCACAGTTGTCTCCACTGCCTCCTGGGCATTTAGTGAGCGAATGATTACTGATGTTAACCAGAAAAGCCCCGACGTCAGTGGGTTTCTCTGGTCTCATCCACAGCTTTGTTGCCTGTGTTAGAATAACGTGAAGGGCAGAGCTGCTTCCCGTCTGTCTTTCTGACGCCTAGGTCTGCCTCTTACCAACAAAGTGTGCAGGCTGTATAACCCAGAGTTTGAAACATTTTCCCGAGGGCAGCAGCACATTCTCAGCCAGGTTCTTTCCCCTTAGTGAACAGAAATGACTGGCCCACAGTCCTCTCAGCAGGGCCAATGGCCAGGGGACACATCTGGTTTGGAACATTCGGCCCCATCAAGTGCAGCAGGCCGGCCCTGGTGGCATCTGGTCGTCGGTGCTGGAACGACTCCCTGGACCCCGTTAGTTGGGCCACAGAAACTTGGAATAGTTGGCGTGGCTTCCCACAGGACCATGAACACTACGTAGCACTTTTTGACACTTGGTCCACAAACCCAGACACACAAGATCTTCATGGGAAAATGAGAATGAGGTTTTACTGCAAAGCATGAACAAGACAAAAGGATTCTGGGAGGAGTCAACCTTAAGTGGAGGGGGTGGGGGTCCCAACTGCTGCACTGAATGGGAACTGGCCAAGCACCTCCATTGTCTTGCGGTCTCTGACCGCTGTGCTTGGACAGCAGCCTCATACCCCCCAACTTCGAGAAGAAGGGCAGGGCAGGACTGGGAGCGGGAAGTTGTACGTCTGGGTGCCCAGTCGGCGCCCAGGTGGGAGAGGTCAGGGCTAGACTGTGCTGCACGCGTTAATGGGGCCCAAACGTGGTCCAGCCTGGGAGGAGGGACAGGCGCACCGACTGCCCCTGGAGGATGCTGTTCTTTCATGCCAGCAGGTGCCTCCTAGACCCCAAGGGAGTGGATTCCCACCTGAAGGAAAGTGGCTTGGTTGATGGCCCAACAGTTTTCTGTCCAAACAGGTCCTGGACAAGGAATGAGGGGGCCCTCATGGCAAGGCTCTTCCTCAGAAGCGGAGCAGTGGGGCGTGGAGGCCAGGACGCACACCCCACTAAAGGCAGCCTTGCTGGCAGCGGTGCTGGGCCCTCAAATGGAAGCAAGAGGAGCTCTGCAGGCCGTGGGTGAGACTCAGATGGGGGCTGCGGTGCCTCCAAATGCACGGCTGTTCTTAGGGCTGGGCCCTGGCCACCACTGGGGCGTTCTGGTGAGGGGGGCTGCAGGCATTCAGGCTCAGTCTTCTCTCATAGAAGTGTGGGTGCTGGGAACCCCACTGTTTCCACTGCAGTGCTGAGGTCTCCAAGGCGCAGCCAAGATCTGGGGTAGCAGCTGTGCTCCCAAAGCCCACAGGTGCTGCTGAAACCCCCAGCCCAAAGCGGGAGGCGCTTGCGCTGCCGAATGCTGAGCAGTCATGCCGTCGATGGCTCAGCGTTGGTCACAGCCCTGTGTGTCCAACACACAGGCTGCTCGGGCACCTGGCAGAACAAAGACTGTTTTAGTTTTAGTTTTGTGTTTGACAAAGAGGACGGGAGGGAGAGAGGAACATCAGTGTGAGGGAGAAACAACAACCCGCTGCCTCCCATTCATGCCCCGACCAGGGATCGCACCTGCAACCTTTTGGTGTTTGGGACAGCTAACTCTCCAACCAGCCGAGCCACATGGCCAGGGCAAGAGTATTTTTAACACATTCTGAGCCTTGGAAACAATGTCCCCAGCACGCCTCTGGGCCTCCCTTTGTGATCCAAAAAGGTGCTTTTGGACCAATCTGTGTGATGCTACGAAGGTTCTGCCGACAGTTCTGCTGGTGTTCTTTCTTGTTTCTGTTGAGCAGCAGTGTGATGTCCACGTCACTGGCCTAACTCAGCTGTTTTTGATCAGCAAGGGCAAATGGAAAAAGAGCCAATGGGATACAGCACACACACCTCTGAGGCCGGTTACTGAGCGCTGCTTTCTGACAGGTGTTGTGGGTTCAGGCTGTCTCCGTAGAAGACAAGCCCTCTTTAAAGTCCAGGTGTGGACTTTAAATACAGGTATTATGATGTAACAATGCAGGACACATAGCTGTGTTCTCCCCAGTGGTTCTTCCCCTTCCAGATCCAACAGTTAAGTCTTCTCTAAGAACCTACTCTCACTTGTTCAGCTGTATCTTTTGGAATTTGGTCTGACCGATGCCATGCTTGAAGACTACATGGCGATGAGAGAGTTGGCTCTTTGTGTGAGGTTGGATCCAGAACAAGGGCAGCGAGAGCTGCAGAAGTTCGTGGCTGCTGTGCAAAAGTAAGTGCTGCTTCTCTGTCTTTCGCCCCCTCTCCTGCAGTCGAGGCCTTTGCAGGCCCCCTGGCACCGATCTCAGATTCTTCAGTTAAAAAATGACAACTGGGAAGAAAATTATACTTGGAGGACAGCTTTATTGTTTTCGTCACTGCTAGCTTAGAGGAGGCCAGGAGAGGGAGGACTCCAAGTGCCTGCACAAGTGTGAGAACAAAGACACGATTATTACAGAGTTTCAGGCCGTCTGTCTGTGGCCTCTTCGCACTGAGGAGGAGCAGTGAGGGGCTTAGATTAGAGGGAAATCGTCCTGTGTTTTGCAAATGCTTCATTGCTTTTGTTTGTTTTCTTGGGTTGGATCATGTGGAAATATTTTAACTTTCAGAGATAAAAATATGCAAAAAGAGCTTCAACTCTGGGATATCAGATTGGAAACCGAATTTTTGTCCTTCTCAGGAAGAATTTTGAAAGAAGCGAGAATTTTCCGAGGAGAAAGAACGGTAAGACAGCTTCACATTATCACGTCGTAGGTGGGTCAAACAAATAGGTATGCAAAGAGAAACTAGCTCGGCTATGTCTAGAACCGTGACTGCTCTCTCTCCTCAGGCTGCTTGCTCTGTCCGAGAGAACAAGCAGAGTTCCTGTCAGAATGCCCGCCAAGTGCTTGGCTTATAGTAAACTCAGCATTACATCATTAATAGTGCTGTGGACATCTCCGCCTGGCAAAATGATCGTCCAAGTGTATCCTTAAGAGTCAAGTAACCAGAGTCATCCAGAGTGACCCATGATAGAATCCCAGTGTTACGAAACTGTACTTGAAGGAAAAATATCGAATTCAGTCATGGCGGACATTTAAAATTATAATATTTCAGTGAGAAAATAGCACACACCTATAGTGGGAAGCATCTTAGATAATTTTTTAAACGATTTTTCATACCATGACTTGGAATTCTTTTCCAGTTTGACTCCCATCCACGATCAGCAAAATGGGCGAAAGAAACAAATGAACCTTACTCAGTGTGAAGTCACTGCGCCATTGGCTGATCCTCTACACGAAGAGAAATTACGGGGCGGCCTTTTCCTTCTTGCAGTCTTTGGAAAGTCACAACTACCATGGGCGTGGCTGTGAGTGATGCAGAAACTAAGTGCAGCAGAAATCACTCCTGATTTAAAAGTCCGTGGTCAGCAATCGAAAAGTGGAATGACAGAAAATATTAAATTGTAGGAATCAGTTGCTTATCAAAACTCTGAGCGTCTATACACAAAGTAGTCGAATCGGCCGCAGTCAACAACTGTGCGAACAGGCTTTCGTGGTTTATGGTTTGCAGCCCTTGGGTAATAAGATGAGGAAGACGTGACAATTAGCAACTTGATGCGAGTGGATGGTGTGATAGTGAGAACTAGTTCCCAAATGTGTTTCCAAAACTCGGACTTGTTTTAAAAATCAACTTTCAAACTGATGTGCTTGTCTTGGCATGTGATCTTGTCTTGTTTGGTGTCATGTGTACAAAATGTTTCTTACACGCTTCACAGTTCATTACCCTTTGAATACAGATGATCTGCTTTTCTAGGCTTGAAGTAAGTGATCTAGTCAAATCCTATGTAACCACTTTTCACCATTTTTTTAAATTTTATTTTTAGAGAGAGGGTAAGAGAGGGAGAGAAACATCAATGTGGGGTTGCCTCTCACGCACCCCCTACTGGGGATCTGGGGTGCAACCCAGGCATGTGCCCTGATTAGGAATCGAACCAGCAACCCTTTGGTTCGCAGGCCTGTGTGCAGTCCATTGAGCTACACCAGCCAGGGCTCCTCAAGGATGATCTTGAAAAGGATCTTTGTTTCTTAATCGTGCAACCAGGATAGTTCTCCTATTGTCCTCTTCAAAAAGCCTAAACTGTTCTCTCCTTTTAGTTTCCACTCAAAAACCTTTGAGGCTACTCTGAGGGATACCTTCTGGGGGCCGTACTCATTCTCAAATGAAATGTGTTATATTTGAAATCCTGTTGTACTTACATTTTGTGTCTTGCCTTCTGTTACTTGGTCGACTCCTCTCTTCCTTCTCTGGTGATACAGCCTTCAATGCTCGGCCGGATCGGGAAGTGCCCACTGGGAATCAGCAAAGCAGCACATTTTAGTGTATTGGGATCAGAGTTGAAGGGCCTTGGTAGTTGTTTGAGTCATAACCCATTCTCGCGACAGGAATTTCTTTTGCTCATTTAGCAGGTCTGCCTGAAAAGCTAAAGATTGCCTTTTTAATTATGGGAATTTCTTTTAGAAAGAAGTCCTTTATCTTGTGAATGGGAACTTGTCCCAGTTTTACTCATTTATTCTAGTTGCACTTTTTAGAACAGTATCTTCTTTTACTCAAGGTAGTCCCTTAAATATTTGTTTAATGTTTATTCATTGATATTTAGAGAGGGAGGGAGGAAGATGGGGAAAGAGGAAGAAACATTCATTTGTTGTTCCACTTACTTGTACATTCATTGGTTGATTCTTGTGTGTGCCCTGACTGGGAATCGAACTCACAACCTTGTCATATTGGGACAGTGCTCTAACTGACCTACCTAGTGATGGCTGGCATTATTAATATAAGACAAACTTTATGACAATTTTTTCCCAGAGCATATACGGACATTTATAAGGGCAATAGTTTCCATCCTTCAAGGAGATAATTATATACATTTTCCAATTAACAAGCAATCTCCAAAATACACGAAGAAAACTGAAAGAACTGAGAAGAGAAATAAACTCCTCAACAGTAATAGCTGCATGCTTTAATACTCAATTTTCATTAGTGGAGAGAATCTGTTATTTCTTGTGATGCTCGCACCAGCCCCAAGGGGTGGACGGAGTCGGGGCCGTGACCCACATTTTATGGTGCAGGACACTGAAACTTAGATCCGGTGACTTGCCCAGAGTTGTAGCCACAGAATTAATCTAAATCGGCCTTGTCCTGTTTCTAATGAGATACTAAGTCGTTTTTCAGAACTAGCAGAACAAGCCTGCCAATCAAGCAGTGGGGCACTTAGGCATGCGCACTGGAGAAGGAATAGATGCTAGAATTACCTTTCAAGTCACTGAGACAAAATCCAGCAGGACTACATACTAACACCCCCCACCCCAAATTCAGACATGCCATGTGTGAAAAACCGTGATTCCCAGGCGCCTGTGCACGAAGCTGTCATTATGTTAAAACAATATAACTCTGTAGAACATGCACAACCTCCCCCGCTTCTTCCTTTAAATAGAGCTCAAAACCCCTCTCTGCAAGAGACAGATTTTTAGCCTTGCCTCCTGTCTCCTTGCTGTTCCACTTAGCAGGAGAAACCTTTTTTCAAAAGCCAGTGCTGGAGCACTGGCCTGTATACGTGTTGTGCTTGAGGCCCTAGCTCGCCATCAGTCCCAGCACCGCTGCACGATGGGTCTGGAGCAGGGGCCATAGATGGTGCCCTGGGGACAGAGATCCCTGAACACCTGGACATGAGATCATGTCTTGGAGAGATCGTGGGCTCTCCTCGCTCCCTGCATCCTCCTGCCCCAAAGCTGCTGCAGGGAGACAGCAGGAGCCAGGAGCAAAAGCCTGGCCCAGGAGAATGGCTCAGATCCTCCCCCAGCTCCTGCCTCTGTTTCAGTCCTTGGCGGGAGACACAATGCCTTTCCTCCAAATGAAGACTGCCCCCACCCCGCCTTGAAGGACAGGGCATCCAAACCAGTGTCCATGTGCCCCTCACCAACCACCCCCCGCCCCCGTACTTGATTCTATCGGCTGTCTTGCATCAAGACTTCCCATTGGTCATGTGATCACCCTGAATGACCAGTCACCTGACTCAGAACCCAGGACATTCCAAACAAACTGCCCACGTGACAGTTGCACAAAGCATCAGCTTCGTCTTCAACTGACCAAACCTGGACAATGAGCAGTTAACATCAGTACCTGGGAAAGATGTCTGCTGGGCTGGTGCTTTGGTGGCCGCGTGGATGAGGTCTACACGCCCCCAGGGCCTCGGTGACGACTGAACCGAGCAGCCAGCACTGAGGCCTGGCTGTGAGTGGGTAGTGGCCGAGCTGGCTCTGAGTGTGCAGAGTCCCCCCTCATCGACGCCCAGTCTCTGCTGCGCACACCTCAGTCTAATGACTGGACCCTACTGGTGGTGTTTCCACAACACCTTCAGTGGAGCGGGCAGTGGGGGGACATTTATGTCTCTGCCTATCGTTTGGGCAGATGCCCATTTTCATGCTGCCATGCCACTGCTGGGGACGCCAGATTCTCTTAACTTACTCGGATTCTTTTAAATCGTTCTCTTAAATGATTTTCTATTGAAGCCTTTGTATGAATCCCTTATGCTATTCTTTTTATATCCTGAACTATGATCTCGGACATTGAAAATAGGAAAAACTATTGACACGTTGCTGGCGGAAGGCCATGGGGGAGTGTTAATTCATCCCCAGGTCGCATTTCTGTTCTCCCTGTTCACCAGCCGCCAACTGATTCTGAGTTGGGCTTAGAAGAGGGTGTTAAAATACCCATCGCCCAGGTTGCGTGGGGACATGATTTCGATGCGACAATACGGAAAGTCAGCACAGCACAGTGAGTGACCGAGCAGTGGGAGCTGGTGTCTGGTCACTTGTATCCGATCGTCCTGAAAGCCACGGAAACCTAGAAAAGTGACTACTCAGCCCCCTCCGTCCCCAGTTCCCTGTTCCCTCCCCGTTACTAGTATTATGAGGCTAGATACAGTAAAATTCAGACAGAGCCTGAAGAAAAGTGTCTGGTTCTTCCTAAGTGCTACCCATAGGTTCGAATGTTAAATGTCTGGAAGAATAAGCATGAAACGGAGCGGGCGGCTCTGGGGCAGGGGAGAGTGGAAAGTGCTTTCCAGTCTATACATGGGCGTGGTGCTTCGTAACAGCTCATGGGGAGTGTCTGTTACCTTCTCCTGTTGAGTCCTGTGGGGCGGGCCTAGAAGGGGCTGTGACCCGCATTTAGGGTTGAGGGCACTAGAATCTGGAGGTATTAATTGCCTAGTAACACAACATTCATGATGAATTAGAGACAGGAATGTAGTTGGTTCCCTGGGGAAAGTGATCCCTGAACACCTGAGACCTCAAGATCAGGCCTGAACCACGGGTCGAAAAGCTCTCATCCCTCCCTTTACCACACCCTCCCCCGCAAGGTTGCCCCCGGGAGATGGCTGATACCAGAGAGGTTACCAGACACAAGAGAAAGGAACGTGCCTCACCCACCTCCTGCCTCTACATTTAAATCCCTGACTCCCAAACTACGCAGCTGCCCCAGTCAAAGACCCTCTGAGTGATCTGAGCTGTCCAATCCGTTACCCTCCTCTCTCAGTATCTTCATTCTTTCCGAAACTATCGGTTGCTCAAACGACCACCATGAATGACCAGACATCTGTTTAACTCCCAACTGACTCAGAACCCAGGACATTCCAAACCAACTGCCCACGTGGCAGTTGCACAAAGCATCAGCTTCGTCTTCAACTGACCAAACCTGGACAATGAGCAGTTAGCATCAGTACCTGGGAAAGGCGTCTGCTGGGCTGGTGCTTTGGTGGCCGCGTGGATGAGGTCTACATGCCCCCAGGGTCTTGCTGACTCCTGAACTGACCCATATTGCATGGTTCATGGCAATATGAAATTGCTGTGACCACTGAAATTCAGAGAGTTTAAGCGACTTGCCCAGAGTCACAACACTGCTGACAGGTGGATCTGGGAGAGGAATGTAGTCAGATTCCTGGGGCCCAAGAGCCCTGGATTTCCCAAGTCCTGTAGATCAAGTCCTGGACTCCTGAACCAAGGGCCACCCTCCCTCCTTTCCCCACACCCTCCTTCCCCAAGGTTGCAGGAGGGAGACAGGCGGCATCGGAGCCAACGGCAGGGCATGTGCCTTGCCCAGCTTCCACCCCTGCGTTTTAACTCCAAAACCAAAAGCAATGAAGTTTCCTTGAAGTCCCCTTGAAGAACCAGGGGATCCAATCCGTGTCCCTCCTCCCCGACCACCCTCACACATCAGCACCTCAAGGTGCACGTCCTGAGGGTCTGACCAGTGTTTGCGCAGCGCCCGTGTGGCTGGGAGCCCAAGGCCTTTCACGCCACTGGCCACAGGGCAGCTCGCTAACGATTTCATTAGCTCGGCTTCAGTGACAAACCTTGATAAACAGTGAGCGCTGTTTGATGAGGAAGGCAAGCTGTTGGGCTGGTGCTTGGGTGGGCTCAGGGACAAAGCTGGCCTGCCCCATGGTCTGCTGGCCATCGACATGAGGGACCCTCCGAGCAGCCCGGGCTGAGGCCTGGCTGAGCGTAGGCAGCAGCTGCACGGGCTGTGAGGGTGCCCCTTCCCTGCTCGCTCCTCCCTCACTGATCCAGCGTTGACAAACTCCTCCTGCCTCCCCAGACCCTGCCATGGCAGGGGACAGAGACCCCTGTCTTCATCGAGGGACCCCTCTGGACCCTCTCTGAGAATCACCCAGCCCTCCCAAGCCTCTGTCATCAAATGCTTTTTCCACCTGCCCAACGGCACTGTCCCTTCTCGCCTCTGTCCCAGGCAGCGTGCCAACACCCAGCGACCACCTGCACTTGAACCCATAGATATCCTGCCATGGAATCCAGTTCCTTTCCTTTCTAACCGTCTCAGGATTTAGACTGCTGGTGTTTGGTTTCAGATTCGGACATTCACACTGGGAGGGTCGACCTGTAATTCCCCTTTCCTGTCACGTCTGTGCAGGTGGTACCCAGACCCCCCGGGGCCAGTGGGAGCACTGTGGGCGTGCCCCTCTGCGCGTGTTCTCTGGAACACCGTGTGGGAGACTGGCATTATTTCTGAAACGTTTGGTAGAAATCAGAAGAAGCCACCTGCGCCTGAAGTTGACTTGGGGGAAATTTTTTGTTTGCATTTCTTGTTTTTTAATTGCTGTTTACCCAAATCTTAAGTGTAAAGCTTTATGGCAGGGGTGTCCAAACCTTTGGCATCTCTGGGCCACACTGGAAGGAGAGTTGTCTTGGGCCACGCATTAAATACCCAAACACTAACAAAAACTGATGAGTAAAAGAAAAGGTCTGTTCATAATTTTCCCAACCACAGATAAGCAAAAAAGTCCTCACATAATAACCCTAATTATTCAGTGGCCCTTTTGATAATCTCCTAAAATCCTCGAGCAGGTCCCACGTTTGTGATCACTAACAGAAAATGTACATACCTTGCCCTGGCTGGTGCGGCTCAGTGGACTGAGTGCCAGCCTGCGAACCAAAAGATCATTGGTTAGATTCCCAGCCAGGGCACATGCCTGGGTTGCAGGCCCAGCCCCCAGTTGGGGGCGTGCAAGAGGCAACTGATCATCTTTCCGTACATCCATGTTTCTCTCCCTCCCCTCCCCTTTCTCTAAAAGTAAATAAATCTTTTTTTTAAAGAAAAGAAAGTGTACATATCTAAGTAATAAAACATCATTGATTTTTTGTATATTTTTTATTATAAAAGGAAAAGAGGGCAGCCCTGGGTGGTGTGACTCAGTGGATTGAGTGCCAGCCTGCAAACCAAAGGCTTGCTAGTTCAATTCCCAGCCAGGGCACATGCCTGAATTGTAGGCCAGGTCCCTACTTGGGGGCATATGAGAAGCAACCACACATTGATGTTTCTCTCCCTCTCTTTCTCCCTCCCTTCCTTTCTCTCTAAAAAATAAATAAAATAAATCTTTAAAAAAACCTATCTTTAAAAAAAAACATAGAACTAGTCAGATGTTTGACAATGTATCTGAGAAACTAACGCATCAATATCTGGTTTGATAGAAGTAGTTGTGATTCTCAGTGAGTCTCAAGGTGCTCATCAGACAGATATTTGGGTTCTAATTTTACTCTGAAGGTGTTTCATTCTTGAAAATATTTGCTCACAAATGTAGATGCTGCCAAATAGCGATGACATGGATAAGGCATGATTGTGAGGGAAGGGATATTTGTCTCTGGGAAGACAGGACCCATAAAAGTCCAGTAAAGAGACACAATCAAATTTGCCTTTAAGTTGAACGTCAGATTGCAGCTCTGTGCATTCCACTTGAAAATTGGCAGGTAACATATCTATATCAGCTGAAAATGGGGTTGCAGATATAGCAAAATATTGATTATTTGCCCAGAAATCTTGAAATATGTTTTCAAATTCTTGTATGAAATCGAGAAGCAAGGCTGAGTATTTTTCACTGTTCACAGGACTATGTTTAGCCAATGTGTCGAAATGCATAAAATTGCCCTGATTTGAGCTTGCCATAACTTCAGTTTCATTTGGTTCGGCGGTTATGGTTTGAAACATGGTACCGATAAGTTGGTTTTCAGCTTGAAGACACATGTGTAACTCATTTAAACAAGTGGTTAAATCCACTAACAATGCTAAACCTGTAAGCCAGTTTTCCTTGTGAAGTTCTGGCCCAAATTTGTTTTTGGATACTGTAAATGACTTGATAACATGTCGCAAATCATAAAATCTTTTCAACACTTGGCCTCGACTTAGCCGTCTTACTTCCGAAAAGTAACTGATGTCGCCATAGTCAGCATCATACTTTTAAAGAATTCCTGGAACTGGCAATGATTCAGTCCCTTGACTCTTGCGAAATTCACGGTCTGGATGGAGATCTGCATGACGTTATCCATTTTTAAGGCTTTTGTGCATAAACTTTCTTGATGATGTACTTCATCACACGTGAGTTTGGGGCGGCAATTGCATTGTCTTCTATTAATTTTGCAAGTCCTTCTCTTTCACCTGCCATCGCCGGGCACCTTTGGTAACTACCTGCACCAGATGTGTCAACAATGGACAAGGAAAATCACTTTAACATACTTCTTACCGCTTCATATAAATCTCTTGATTTAGTTGTGCCTTTTAGTGGCACTAAAGAAGCCGTTTCCTCAGTGACATTGCATCCGTCATCAATGCCTGCAGCATCGGCGCTGCCGTCCTTCGCCAAAGCATAAAGTCTAAAATTAGCAGCTTTGCTCTCCCCACTTCTTTCGATTTTCCTGTTTCTTCAGTTTGCCTGGCTATAGTCTGGAAAGACAAGCTGATTTTAGAATTTCCCCCTTTTTTCCAGGGCAAATTATATCTGCCACACCTTTTAGATTTTGCTTAATGAACTCACCATCGGTAAATGGTTTTGATTTTTTTTTTTTTGCTATTAAATATGCTACCACATAACTAACTTTTACAATGGAATCTACCTAAGTTGTAACTTTCTGAAAATCTTTTTGTTGAGTAGACAGTTTTTTTCAGTTCCGCTATTTTGTCCTAACAGCGTGATCCTTCTTGTGCATTGACTTTGGCAGGACGCCTGTGCATACAATGCCGTTTCGAATTATACTCTTTGGAAACTTGCACAAATTCCCTACAAATTAAGCAGAGTGCCTTCGTATTTGCCTTGACAAAACAGTGTCACCTGTCCACTTTCCATCGAACCATCTTCCTTCATCCGTAATCTTTCTTTTTTCTCTCGAGACGTTGTTATAGAAGCCATGCTGGGGTTAAAAACTAATAATAACATATAAGGAACTTTATTTACATTTATTATGAGAATTAATTGACAGGAAAATAGCAAGCAAGGTTTGGGCCTTTCCACAGCCCTCTCTGGGCTGCCGATGCAGGGCAAGGGGTGGGCCGATTGTGAAGCGTGGCAGGCGATGGGTGAGGTGCTGCTAAGGTGTGGAAGTACCTTTAATAGTCAAATGAGAATGCTTACCTGACTTCTAAATAACATTAAATGACTACTGTTGCAATAGTAGGTTGAAATATTATTGGTAAATCGCCGCCTCGCCGCATCACCATGAGCACATGCAGCATGTGATAGGGACGGTCCTACTGTCCGCACTTGGGAGATGACACACTGGCAGCCACACGCCGCTGTAGAGCTGAAGCCACGCACGCATGCAAATAGCGAGAGCGTACGTGTGTTCATTTTACATGGCACTGCGACATGTAACCACAAAAACACTCATGATGTTTTAAGTAAATTTACGATTTTGTGGTAAGCCGCATTCATAGCCGTCCTGGGCTGCATGCAGCCTGCGGGCCACAGGCTGCCCCCCCCCCTTTATGGTTTCTTATAAATGTCAACACATTTTTTGCCAACACCCAGTTCAATGTTCAGAATGTCTCTCGGTTACAAAAATAAAATCGGTTACTCCATGCACATTCCGAGCACGATGATGGCACCTGATTCACTCACTATTAGTGTGGCAGCACCCCTCGAAGGGAGTGGATGCGGCCAGAGGGCAGGGGACACCCAAGGAGGGCCCTAGGGTTGACTGTGGAAGTGGAGGCAGGGCAAGGAAGCAAAGAAGCTCCTCCGAAGCCCTTGGACTTGGAGTGAAAAACTACCGCGGCACGAAGTGCGGTTCCCACCATGGCTCACTGACGGCTACCTTCGTTAAGGGTGCATTCTACCTCTGTGTTTTATTTTATGTAAGTGTTTACAAAATAAAACTCGTAGGCGATAAATGTTTAATGTAAAAACCTGCAACATTAAATATAAAACATGTCTCCAAACCTACATCTCTACAACGCCACACACAAAACGACCAGCACCAAATTCCCTGACTCGGGAGAGGAGGAGCAGGAGGCCGCTCTTGATTCTCGGCAAATTACCCCATTTAAACGCCCTGACAGCATGTGAGCTCCACCCCTTGGAGGCCCCAGCTGAGGCCTCCGCCAGCTCACAGGGTTCCCAGCTGTCAGGCAGAACCTGCAACATCAGCGCAGGGGCGGCGGGGATCGCTGAGGAGGCATAAAGACAGTTAAAGAAGTGCTCCCTGGAGTGGGGACCTTCCTCAGGTCCTAGAAGTGACCTTAGGCCCTGACATCCCCAGGGTCAGATCCACAAGGGCCTGGAGTCTTTTGGTTGCTCTCAGCTGCCAGAGTTGCTGTCCGCCGAATGTCTACAAACACTGCCGAGGGAACGCGTGAACCTGGGCGTTGGCTGGGCAGCCTGCAGGTGGCTGGTTTCCTGGACGGTGGGACTGGTGCAGAGAAAAGGGGGGACTCTAGACTCCAGGGAAAAAAGGCTGAGCCTCCCCTCTGAGCTCAGTGAGGAGCGGGTCTGATGACACTAGTGGGAGTGGCGACCACGGCGGCTGCACCCCACACTGGGAGACCCCATGAGGGTGTCCTAGTCAGTCATGTGACCGTCACAGTGACAACGAGCAGAGGCCTGGAGCACGTGTCTTTTCCCCTGATGTCCTCACCCTGTGCCTGTGCCTTTCAGGTTAAAACCCATTATGCGTTAATAATAAAAAAAAATGTTTTATGGTTTAATGTACTCCAGTGTGGAAAGGTCACAGAAGACAATGCTGTTTAAATGAAATCAATTGTATTTGTTTTATTTATTTATAGATTGGTTGTGATGTATATGTGGGTGATTTACCTAGGACTTAAAAACAAAGTTAAAAATTGTTACGCTAGCGAAGCCTGGCTTGGGTCAGGCAGGAGCTGCTACCCCTCGGAGGCAGCTGCTCGGCTCCGAGATGTGGCGGGAGGTGGCAGTGTTGGCACAACAGGCCAGGGCAATCCTCCCTGTTTTTCCCTCCCTGGAGCCCCTTCAGTCCTGGGCTGTATCATTTAAACTCAAACGCACTTTTAATATTTTGGTGCTCGTGCTTTTAGCTCGAGCTGTGCTGCAGCCCATTCCCCATCAGCTGGGCCACAGGGCCCTGCACGCAGTTGGGTCTGGCTTCCCACACCGCCAAGGGGACTAGTCAGCGCTCTTGTACACTTGGCCTCCAGACACAGGCACAGGCACTCGAGATGTATGCAAAGAAACGAGAACAAGGCTTTATTACAACTTACGAAGAAAACAAAATTTGGTTCCGGGAAGAACATGAGGAGAGGGGGCGCGGTCAGCGGAAGGCAGGAGGGGGTGTCCCACCTGTTCCAGGACTGCAGGGAAGCCGGCTAAGAGCCCCCGTCTCCTGTCCTGAGGCTGCGGACACTGAGATGGGACACCAGCCTCGAAGCACCCAGCTCCAGGGAAGACCGAAGGGCAGGGCTGGGGCTGTGATGCTACATTTCTGGGTACCTGGTTTGCTCCTGGATCTCCGAGATCTTGCATTGTACATCTATCTCAACACCATCCGGCCTGGGAGGAAGGTGGACAGGGCTACTTCTGGAGAAAGCTGTTTTTTCAGGCCAGCCTTTTTGCTGCTTGGACCTGGAGGAAAACGACTTGGTTGGTGGCTAAACAGTTTTGCGTAGGACAGGCAATGCACAGGCCCTAACAGCCAGGACCTTCCTTGCTATGCCCACAGCGGAGGCAGAGCGGCTGGAGGTGGAAGCCAGAAGGGACACGCCGCTAGAGGCAGCCTTGCCAGCAGTGGTGCTGGGCCCTCGGCAAACACCAAGGAAGGAGGGTCTTCTTGTGTGCACCTCTGAGGATGGAACTTTAGGCAGGGACAGCAGGACAGCAATGCCTCTGAACACAGGGTGGTTCTTATTGTTGGGGCTCACAATCACCACGGGGGTGCTCTGGTGAGGGCAGCCACAGAGAGCTTTTGCCCAAGCTTCCCCGAGAGTGGCAAGTGGCACCAGGGGCCCCCGCTCGTTTCTGCAGTCATGCTGAGCACTGCAAAGGCGCAGCTCAGATCCGGGGTAGCTGCTCTGCTCCCAGGGTCCACAGGTGCTGCCCATACCTCCAACCTGAAGTGGGTGGAGCTTGTGCTGCCCACCTCTGGGTGGCGCTGCTGACATTTGGTCACAGCACTGGGATTGCAGGTGGCAGCTGCGAAGCCAGTGGCAGTGACTTTGCCAGAAGGGACTATAGCTGAGTTGGCAAGCAAAAGCTGGCCGGGTGCTGGCATGGGTACCCAAGGTGGAAGTTGTGGGTAATGAGCCTCCGAGAGTTGCTTGTTCGTTGTTGCCCAAGGCTGGCTGGCCCGGGGCAGAGGACTGGGTCTGGGCTGGGGCTGGAGCTGCTTGTTTTCCTCCCTGGAGAGAGCTGTCAGAAGTGCTAGCTCCAAACTGCTGCCCCAGTGTCAGACTGTCTGGCGGCTCCAGTGTTCACAGGAAGTTTCAAAATTGGGGTGGGGCTGCCGAAACGCAGTGCGGGCAGGCTGGTGGCCCCTGTGACGAACACCGAGCAGTTACTCAAAGGTGCCTGAAGGGCCTGTGCAGATGGGAAGCTTCCACTAGAGCTTAGGGAGAGCTCCTGCGAGGCGAGCCTGGGCAGGCGGGATAGCACCCACTAGTGTGACCTCGTTGTCAGAGATGGGCCGTGGAAGCAAGCCCGCAGACGCGCTGGTGGAGGAGTCGGCACAGGCTGCGGAAGAAATTGGCAGGCTGGTGGAGGAAGGGGCGCTCGGAACAGTGCCAGGAGTGGGGTGTGGGAGGAGACTAGCGTATCTACAGACACGAGGTGGGGGACTCCATTCTGGAGGTGCTGGGAGCAGCGTGGAAGGTAGAATTGACACTGGCACCTTGCGTTGCAAAGGGCCCCCTTCCCCACTGCCTCTGTTCAGAGGGGGCCCCCAGGTGGGCTTCAGTGTGAAGTGGGGAGGGATGTCCAGCAGCTGGAGTGGGCCAGAGAGCAGCTGGGCTTCTATTTCACTGCCCATGCCTGGTGTCAGGAAGGGAGTGTGGGCAGAGGGGTTTGGGCCCCACCCCCTGCAGACGAGTCAGCCCTGCTTGATAGACGGGAAGAAGCAAGGAGACTGGGCCTGGGGGCTCTGACAGGAGGAGAGGGGGCCAGGTGGGTTGTGGTTCCTAGGAGACAAAGGATGCACAGAGGTGTCCCCTCCAGCAGATTCCAGGAGGGCTGCTGGGGGAGAGTCCTGCTTCCTCTTTTCTTTCACCGGCTGTGGATTCACAGGAGTGGGGCCCAAGGGACGGCTGGGGCAGGAGCGGTCCTTGCAGCAGGCAGGGGGGAGCATGAAGGCTCTGGAGCACCACAGCCCGAGACAGCCTCCATCTCACCCCGCAAAGCACTGTTGATGCGTTGGAACACTGCTTTCTTTGGCGTGTCCTGGACAGCGACTGGGAAACCTGGCAGCCTCCCAGGTTTCCCTCACCTGCGTGGCAGTAGAGGAACCGTGTGTTTCAGGCCTGAAACTGTCAGAGGCAGATGAACATTTCCTCTCGGATCCTTTCTGCCCGCTGGTTGCATCTTCGTCCTTTTCATGCTGGCTATTCCTTTGAGAAAGCTGAGGAAGAAGCCTGCGGGCCCTCCTGGCCCCCTGTCTTTGAGAACCTCTGAGGCAGCCTGATGTGGCAAGTGGCGGGACCCCTTCTCCTCTGCACTGGCAGGAAACCTCAGGTGAAGCTGTAGGAGCTGGTGATGGCATTTCTTTAGTGACAGGAACTCGTCATGGAGACCTGGGATTTCTTGTTGCTTACATCTTCTGGGCTCTGCGTGCAGAGGAATCTCTGCAGAGGTCCAGGCCTGGGCATGAGGAAATAGAGGCCCCTCTGGATCCCCAAAAGCCTAAATACAGATTGTGTATCCCAGAGCAATCAGGGCCTCTTCCCTGTGCAGCCTGCCTCTCTGAAACTGTGGGGTCTTCCTCCCGCTTGGCTGTCTCTCTCCCTCTCTCCAAGGGCTCTCAGGACGATCTCTTTTGTGCAGGCATCTGAGAGACATCTGTCGTGAGCGGCGTGGGGGTGACTATCTGCTCCTGTGCCACTCACAGAGTGCCTTTGCCCACTGCAGACACCTTTGAGTTGGGAGAAGAGAGCACCTTTTTCCTTCGACGCCTGCAGACTGAGGTAGTAAAGGTCCCCAGGAAAAAGCACAGGGTCTGTGGGATCCTGGAACACAATCTCAGAAAGGCTGTGACTCAGCATGGAGGCTAACTCGCTGGATGCTTGCAGGATGGGCTGCGAGTAGATGCCGGCCTAAGGACAGCTGGGTGCGTGGACCAATGGGAAACAGGGTGAGCAGTAAGCACGGTGCTGGCCCCACATCCCAGGCCCTACCCAGGGCTGAAGGTAGAAGGCAGGGACAGAGCCTGCCCAGGTAACTGCCTACTGGGCGCTTGGGTGACATCTGTGCTCAGGCAGTGAGCTCCCATTGAGCCCCTTCAGCCGCTAACAGTGCAGAAAGCCAAGAGCTCACTGTTGGGCCTGTTGCTGGGATACACTTGGAATGTGCCAGCAAACAATGGGCACCAGTGCTGGAAGCCAGAGGAGTCAGTACCCGCAAGGCCTCTGGGGGAGGGGCGCACCCAGAGGGCACTGCAGAGGAGGCCCACGGACCCAGGGCCAGCAAAGAGGCAGATCCGCCCCACCCCTCACGGCTTAAAGGCCACGAACACGTTGGCAAAGGCCCCTGCTTCCCTGGGTGGCCCTGCAGCTCTAGCAGAAGTAACTGCAGCGTGAAAGGGGGGAGCGGTTATGCTCCTGCCCTCTCCCCTGGGGACACGGGAGGGGAGAAGCGGGGAGAGCCACTAAAATCGGAAGTGCCCATGCCATTCAGATCCTGCTTGGGTGACACCTGAAGGTTGGGGGCACACTTAACAAATGACCCTATGATTCCAAAAGAAATAAAAGTTCCATTCTCACAAAATCCTGTATGTGAATCTGTGAGCCATTTTATCCACAACTACTAGACAGAAGACACGAAGTTGTCCAACTTGTCTTGAGTGAATTTGTCATTACTTTTCAGTTGCTCTGGGAAGAACACTAAGAATACAAATTGTTTCACTGTGGGATTAGAGTTAATATCTGATCAGTTAAGTGAAATGTAGGAGCCTCACTGGCAAAGAAGATTATTTGACTTTATTTGGACAACTGTCCCCCGCTGAAACTGTGGAATACTTTTTTTCCCCTTCAAGCCCCACCCCGTACATTACACAATGGAAGAGGACAAAATTGGCCGTCACAGCGACCCAGGTCCTCACCACTTCTGTCGCTCTTTCTTTGTTCCTGCAGTTCCCAGCCTCCCTTCCGTGTCATAAAGTCAGGGGTTGCCTTAGCTGGAGTTTCCCTGAAAGAAGAGGCTGAGACCAGGGCTTGCCTGAGGGTGCTCTTAAGAAACAGGTGTGGGTGATTGACAAGAAGGAACCATTCCAAGGAATATCACTAAACGGATCGTTGCTGTGTGCAGTGAGTTTGCTCCCACTGGGGCCCCTCTGAGGAGCAGTGGACCAGGCGCCCCTCTTGAGAGGTGGGAGAGGGGAACACGTGTTCACTGGCTCCTGTCTCTCCATTGGCCAAGAGTTGTTCCTTAGGGCGTTAGCTCTCTGGAAAGTCCCTGCTTGCCCGTGTACACAATGGCTACATGGGGAGGCCCTGCAGCTCTAGCAGAAGTAACTGCGGCATGAAAGGGGGGAGCAGTTATGTGAGGCTGAGGAGGAAGCCCTGGGAGCAGGGGTGCCAGCCCAGCTGCCTACCCACAGGTGGCAGCTTTAGCATCAGTACCTGTGATCCTCCTGCCCTCTCCCCTGGGGACACGGGAGGGGAGAAGCGGGGAGAGCCACTAAAATCGAAAGTGCCCATGCCATTCAGATCCTGCTTGGGTGACACCTGAAGGTTGGGGGGTACACTTAACACATGACCCTACGATTCCACTTCTAGGCAATTAACTAAGAGAAATAAAAGTTCCGTTCTCACAAAAAATCTGTATGTCAATCTTTGAGCCATTTTATTCACATCCAGCCAGTTCAGCTGGACAGACAAGTCCTATCTCTATGAGCCATTTGCTAAGATGGGAGGCCTGGTCTGCAGGGGTTCTGCCCTGTGCCCCCCTCAGAGCAGGCCAGCTTGCAGCCGTGAACCTCCCGCTTCCCCTTCTCCCACACCCTCCACTCACTCTCCGTGCGAAGCACCCGCTCACAGATGTTTCTTATGGGGCAGCAAAGAATACCCTGGTGGAGAACAGGGCTATTTTCACTGCCGTGTGAAGCGAGATTACCCAAGAAAGTGTAAAACAACGCACTCAGGTATTTCCCATCCCACTATGCACAGCCCTCCACAAGGCTGACTTGCGGTTCCTTCCATCAGGAGGTGGAGCCTGTTTTTCCATCACCTGGAGCAGGCAGGGCATGGGACTCGCTTGGACGGAGGAGGCATTAGCAAACAGGACGCAAGCAAAGGTTTAAAAAGGGTGTACCTACTGGGACTTGTCCTTTCTCCTGCTACTTTTAGAGCCCAGTAACCATGTGAACAAGCTCAGACCAGCCTGTTGGGTAACGAGAAAGACATGACTAAGGCACTTGATTTTCCAGCTGATGTTGAGTCAACTGCCAGACATTGTGTGTGAAAGGGCTGTAGACCCCCAGCTTCAGGTGAGCCGGTCCAGACCAGAAAAAGTCCTCAGCCAATTCCCAGAACCGGGAGCAAGAAATGGGTGCCTGAGGAAGGTCTGTTATGTTGTAAACTAACTGATCCAGCCCATGGCATCTTTTGGATTCCTGGATCCAGCTGTGCCTGATGTTATCTACCCATGGGCTCTTCTAGGTCATTACACTCTTTTCATTTTTGCTTGAAGTAATTGGAATTAGGTCTCTGTCAACAGAGAGGGTCCTTGGTGATCCAAGACTGAATAGACTGTGCAAACAATAAACAGGATAAATAAATAAAATTACACTAAATAATACGGTGATAAGTTCTAAGCAGGAAAATGAAGCAAGGAAAGAGGTTGAGAGGTGCCATACGTGTGTGGGTGTGTGTGGGTGTGTGTGGGTGTGGGGTGTGCCTGGGTGTGTTTGTGGGTGTCGGGTCTTAAACAAGGTGGTTAGAAATAGCCTGAAAAGGAGACGTGCACAAAGATGAAGGAGGTGAAGAGTGAGCTGCGTGTGTGGCAGAAGGAACGCGAGCAGAGGTCCGTGGCGACGGTGTGCCCGGTGGTCTGGAGCACCACCAGCGTAGCTGGAGTGGCGTGGCAGTGGGGAGGAGAGTAGGAGGCCATGAGGTTTGGGTGGGAAAGGGTGGGGGACCTTTACTAAGACTTCGACTTTGACTCTGAACGAGATGGGGAGCCAGTGGGGAGTTTGGAGCAGAGGAGGGACATGGTTCGACTTTCATTTTAACAGGATCACTCTGGCTGCTGGGAAAGACTGCTTTAAAAGCAGAGGGTGTGAGAGAAGGGGAAGCGGGAGGTCCACGGCTGCAAGCTGGCCTGCTCTGAGGGGGGCACAGGGCAGAACCACTGCAGACCAGGCCTCCCATCTTTGCAAATGGCCCATAGAGATAGGACTTGTCTGTCCAGCTGAACTGGCTAGAACAGACCGTTGTCCTTGATAAACCCCATCCCTGTCACCTTCCAACCCTGGTACATGTTGAGACCAAGTGCCCCAGGTGTGTTTGCTCAGGTGAATGTAGCCGCCCTTCCAGGGCTGCTGGACAGGAGAATGTACCGCACACACACCTGCAGTATTAACTCACCCCCCTTCTAACTCCATGGGTCAGGCCCTTGAAGACTTGAAGACACCAGTGGCTGAGGGAGACCCCAAGGCCCCCATTAGAAGGCAGCAGTAGACAGGAAGCCAGATGGGCACCGCAATGCAAGTGTCCTGGGATGTTGGGGTGAGGGTTTGCACTTCCTTCCCAAGGTCACAGCTCAGTGATGGTTTGAAAGCCAAGACCACCATGATGCCCTCTCCACAAGGAGTCTCACAATGTGTGATGGCACGGGGACTGGGAGAGCTAGAGGAGGGAGGTGTTTTAACCACCTGCAGGTGGGGGGGCAGAGTGCTCAGGGTGGGGTTCCAGAACAGGAGACATGCGGGGACCAGGACAGAGTTCAGTCAGAGGGGGCAGTGACAAGAGGAAAACGCAGCTCTTTGGGAGCCCCCCTGCTCCTCCACCCAGCAAGGGACACAGCTTTGTGAGAAGCAGAGCGGCTCTGGCTGGGGGGGTGGAGCCTCCCATTGAGAGATTGGGAGATTCTCAACATTGAGAGGTTCCTTTTCCCAGTGTGAAAGTCAAGAGCCAGGTGCTGAGGTGCGATGGAATGCAGACAGGGAGGGGTTGGCAGAAACCACAGGCCAGGAGTAAGCTCACAGGCATGTCCTCGGCCCCGCGCCAGTAAGGGGTGAGCTCCTCACCAAGCGGCAGTGCCTTGCTTTGCCTCATCTCCAAGGTGCCAGCCTTGAAGGGAACCTGCTCTAAAACATGTGGGCCCCAGCCGAGGAGCACTGCAGATCTGTCAGCTGTCACGAACACCCTACTGTACAGTGCGGGAGGTCCTGTCCCACGCACCGCCTCACCTGCACTGCAGTTCTCAAACTTCACCCCACGGTCATTCTGTTGCCCATGGTCCTGGATACACTTTGAGAAACACTGATGCAGGTTCTCACAACAATCCTATAAGATAGGTTGGTTGCTATTGCCCATGTTTTTCTGGTAGGGAGACTGAGGCTTGAGAACATCCAGGGGGGTGGTTTATAAGAAGTAGCCTCCGGCCTCACTGACAACAGGAACCAGGGGGCGTGGGTAGAAGAGTGGGATGAGCCAGCACCCCTTCCACCCTGCTTTATCTGCCCAGACACCTCCTTCCTTCCAGACCCACCCCGTGCCAGATGGTTTCCTTTCAAATTGGCCAACTGCTAGTTCTCCAGGTTCCTGGCTTCACCGAAACCTTCCTGTTAGTGAAGCATCCCAAAGACCTTAATTCCTAAGGACACAGGCCAGTGTGTGGACCTGAAGGTCATTTGAGCGGGGCCACCATGGAACTTTCGAGGGCCCTTCCTTCATAAAAGATTTTTAAAATTATTCATTACAACTGTATTGATGTAAAAATGAGTATATTAATACTATATATTGAAATACTTTCTTTGACCTAAAAGTTCATTTGTTTCTTTTGGCGGTAAAACATCCTTCTGGGGCTCTATGGTGGCAGATGAGTGGCCGCCTAAGATGTCTACCTCCTCCTGGCCCCTGTGTGGCAAAAGGGAATGAGCGTTGCAGATGGAATTAAGATTGCGCATCATCTGACTTTAAAATAGGGAGATTATCCCGGGTTCTTTGGGTGGCCCAGTGCATCACAAGGGTCTCAACGTTCCTGGCTTTGACGACGGAAAGGACCACCGGCAAGGAGAGGGGCAGTCTTTAGAAGCTGGAAAAGGCGAGGGAACAGACTCCTGCTGGAGCCGGCAGAAGGGAACGCACCTGTTGACACCCTGAACTTAGCCCATTGAGTCTTTGCGGATTCTGACCTCCAAAACTGTTAATAAATTTGTGTTCACTTTGTGGTCATTGTCTGAGCAGCAATCGGAAACTGATGTAGTCCTTAAAAGTATGGTGGTCTGTGACTCCTTGCCTGATGGATGGCGTGGCCTGGGCAGTTGGGGTGTGCATCCCTGCTCTACCACTTAACTGCACAAGTTGCTTAATTTCTGGGCGCTGTGAGGTAGAGATTACTTTCCCCATGTACCCATCCACTCGAGGCTGAAAAAGTGAAGCAAGTCACCAGTAAGCAGGCAGAACCCAGCATGAGGGCGTCTCTTCTCCACCTGAAATGAAAGAGCCGAAGTCACGGGTCGCAAGGCCGCAAGGCCGCAAGGGGGCAGCAGAGGCCCGGCCCCACCCCCATTCTCCCCGGGGCCCGACTGCGCCTGCGCAACGACCGCGGCGGCTAGGGACGGGAAGTGGGCGGGGTCGGCGGGAGCGGCTGGCTGGGTGCTGAGCGGCAGAGTGGCACGTGAGGCCCGCGGGGACCTGGGGGTGAGGAAACACTTGGAACGGCATTGCGGGGCTGACGGCGCTGGGGTGAGGCTCAGGTGGGAGTCCTAGTCATGCAGGGGTGAAATGGGCCACTGAGGATCCAGAAGGGGCATGATGGGGGGCTGCGGAGGCAGGGAGGCCGAGATGGGGAGACTCAAAGGGTTAGGGGGCCGCTTCGTGGGCTGAGGAGCGGGAGGAGCTGCTGAGGAACCTGAGGCGGGGAATCGGTGGACAGAGGAGCCAAGGGTGCAGAATTGGGAGGCCATTAGCTTGGCGGGGGTGTGGCCCAGCCAAGGCCAGGTGTGGACTGAGGGCTAGAACAGCATGGGGTGCTAAGAGGTGAAGCGTCCCTATTTTCCCGAGTCCGGCCCCTCCGCACCCCACTCCCAAGGAGCATCTGGGCGGTCCCACTGCCCAGACGCCCACCCCACCAGCCCCTGCACCTTTTCAGGACTGCGTCTCCGCCCAAGTGCCCCACCCATGGCCCGAGGCCCTGCCCTAAGTGTATTTAAAGTGTTTTAGTTAAAGCCAGTGGGGGCTGCAGCACCTTTAGCGGGACGTGTGTGTGTGTGTGTGTGTGTGTGTGTGTGTGTGTGTGTGTGTGTGTGTGTGTGATAGAACCTCAGGGAGACCACGGGCTCCACCACTGCAATTGTGTGACCTCAGGCACGCCCTTTAACCTCTCTGTGCAGTAGGGAGAAATGGCACCTGATCTAGGGATTTTAATGCAGGCCTGACATAGTGGCTGGTGGTGGACCCGCACCGGCCCCCCTCCCGCCCCCCCAGCTAGACCCAGGCCCTGACTGACAGGTGTCCTCATGGCAGTCAAGTTCTGTGGGTGGAGCTCTGCTCCCCCCTTGGGAGAGGGACTGTGAGGGCCAGCACTCTGAGGTCATTTCCGCTCTCTTCTGGCCTTTATGCTCATATCCCGCCTATTGTCGGATTTCACCCTTTTCCTCCTGCTGCCGAGGTGGAACTGATACGGGCATCTGAATATCCCGTTTGAGTCCAGCTTCACTCTAGTGGCCTTAGTTGGGTTGTTTGCTGTCCCTGAGCCTGTTTCTTCATCTGCAGTGTGACTTAACAGCATGTACTTTTTGCCTAGTTGTGAGAGGTAGACAAAAAGAATGCCACTTGGAGAGGTGGAAACCTCCACGCAAGTTCATTTGTAGAATTCCTTTGAGATAGCGCCCGAAGCCAGCCCTGTCTTTAAAACCTCTCTCTGCTGCCCACCATGTTCCGCAGCGTGTTTTAGCTTCCTCTCTGAAGGTTCCAGACCTCAGGCTGCACATCCCAGCCCGCACCACGCACTGGTGGTGGAAGGAAGCCAGCTCCTCCCCTCTGCCGTCACACTTGCCAGCTGCCGTGCACAAAGGCCTTGTCGACCCTGGAGGGGACAGGGCTGGGCTCCCTGCCCTCAGGAAGCTTGGAACCTAGTGAGAAAGTCAAGCCCATAAAAAGTGGTCCTCGCACAACAGTGTGCCTCTGCTTAATGGCACAAAACTCTGCTCTTGAAAATGGGTAGAATGATAAATCGTATGTGATGTATATTTTACCATAAAAAATACGTATGTGTCTGTGAGATCTGGAGGCAGTTACAAACTCTCCCAGTAGTTATTCAGAAATAACGAAATGCGATTCTCTGTTTGCAGAAAGGTTTTTAACAACGAAGATAATACTTTTGTAGCAGTGCTGTGGTTTCCTTTTCAGAGGATCGCTGTTTCTTTCTTCGTGGGGCTCCCTGAAGTTAAGCAGGGCTCAGCAAGTATTTTGTCCAGACCTAGAAAAGTGCAGCTGTACGAATGAGCATTATGTTGAGCATATGAGTCAGAACTAGTCAACTAGAGGAAAATACATATTTTAAATGGAAAAAAATGGACTTTTTACAAGTCGGGTGCCAGCGAGAGTGCACTGGAGCCACAGAAGACAGAGGGCTAGTCTCCAAAGGTGTTAGGATCTCATCAGAGCTTGGATTAGAGAGGTCTCGGGGCCCAGTGGAATGCCACCCACCGGTGAAGCACAGGAACAGGAACATGGAGGTGAGGGGCTGTGCCAGGGCAGGGGGCACAGCAATGGAAAACGGCGCCATGAGAGGCCGAATCGGGGCTGGTGACAGATGGGGGGTGGTCGAGGTTTCCGGCACAGTTAGGAGCCAGTCATGAACCCCACTCCGTGACACCGGGCCAGTCACGTGCCCCTTCTGCTGCAGCCCCTACCTGTAAAGTAGGGGTGACCGCAGGTTGTGGGAGGTGGAAAGCAGTGATCCAGGCGGAGTGCTCAGAGCAGCGGTGGCACCCACCGGCCGCTGGCAGGTGTTGGCTGGCAGCACCGTTGTTCGGCCCCCTGGCTGCCCAGGGGTAAACAATGCAGAGGGGCATCATTCCAGGGGCCAGGTTTAGCCAGACTGTTCGGGGCAGGTGGCATTGGGGGCTGGGGGCTTGGTGTCCTTCCCATACTTACCCCAGGTCTTTGGTGACTTGCACAAACTCATGCACAAGTCCCTCACCATCATCTCCAGTGGGGGCATCTCTGTGCCAGACTCGGTGCCACTGCAACCTGTCTGCCTGCTGGCCGCTGCACCATTCCTGAGGCTGTCTCCTCAGTTGGTCCTGTGAGAGCTCAGGGCCACAGCACTGTACGTCACCCTTCCTGGCAGTCCCAGGGCCACCTCTGAGTCCCGCTTTGGGGAATTCCTCCCTCTTGCTGTCTTCAGGCCTTTATCTCTAGGCCCTGGGCTCCCAAGGGCAGGGATTGTTTTGCTCATATCCGTGTGACTCCATCACAGAGTCGGGAGTTGGTTGAAAAAAGGAAGGGCAGGGAAGGAAATTAATTGTAAGTCATAAAGCAGCTGGGCCCCAGAGAACGGAAGCCATGTCCTGGTTCCTCTCCTTGCACCTCGCCGCCTCTAGGTGATGTGGAAACCAGCCTTGGTCTTCAGCAGGCAGGCTGGCCCTGGGCCACCTACCTGTCTAGTGAAGGAGGGTGGCTGGTGCAGGCCCTGAGAATATGCCAGCTCGCTCCCCAGGCTGCCGGCCAAGCCTGCTCGCGAGCACTTGTCACTCCTATGCTGCCTCAACCCCCAGACCCCCCCACCCCGGCACACATGTCCCATTCCAACTGCCATCCAGGCCCACGCCAGACCCTGGACTTGGGGCAGTGGGCATGTGACCTCAGCCCCGTGTGTGGTGAGTAGGGACGTGGAGAGGAACCACAGCAGAGACCAGTGCCGCAGTGCAGAGAGAAGGGGCCCCAACCCCCAGGGAAACTGGCCTGCTTTGGGGGGTGGGGGCCCAGACACAGAAAACAGTATCCCGAGGCTGGGAGGCTCCTACAAAATGTCCAGCGGTGCCACCACCAGCAAGTGAGGTCGAAGGTGAAGGGCCTTGAACTCTGTGCTTTATTCTGTGGGCCACGGTTGTGCATTCTGGGGTCGGTGAGCACACGGTCATTTCATATGGATCCTGAGATTTCACTGCCTCTGGAGTATTTGTTTCTGGGCTCAGCATTTCCCAACCCCACTGAGGCACTCAGTGTTGCTCGAGGCAGCTCAGCATTATTTACATTTCTCTCCTTTAAGCAACAAGGAGACCAGAATGCCTTGGGTTTGAAAGCAGAGGCAGAGGTGGGGAAAGCAGAAGAGGCCTCGCTCTCTGCCCACAGGTGTCCAGGCTTGCTCGGAAATTCTTGTTGTCATCTTGTTTTCATTGGCTCGATTTTTGTGTTTGTGGGCATTGGTGTGGCCTGGCCGGCCTGTCGCGCAGCTGACCCTCACCGCCCCATGGGGCTCCCAGCCTTTCCCGATCTCCCCATTTCTCAGTCTCACCCTGGTGGTCATAATTCAGTGAGTGGTCTCCCTTCTCTGTTGTACATTCTCAACCTTTTTCTACCTGTCGGCTGTCGTAACCTGGGGCTCCACTCTATTCACTTCTGCTGGTGAGTAAATGGGAGGATAGCCATGAACTTAAGTCTGTCCCCGTGTCCTTCTATTACAAGTGGCCCCATTTCTATATTTGTATATGTGTGTGTCTACTTTTAAAAATTAACTTTAATGCCTGTCTCTGGAAGAAGGGAGAGATTTTGTGTGTGTATGGTTTTTAATAGACCGCTATGTGCCCTTTGCCCTCGACCCCTTTGCTGGTCGACATTTAACTCTCCCTCTCCCCCTCCCCCTCGAGTTTCCATCTGTATTCTTCAAGAAGACTTGCACTAAGTTAGCGCTTGGCGAGGACAGCCCTTCCCCTGGCCGTGCTCTGCCCTGGGCTCTGTGAGCGGCCTTCACCCTCCGATGGCAGCCCCTGCCTGCAGCTGCCCTTCGGTGAAGTGGACAGCCATGGTCTGTAGGTATCTAAGATTGACAATTCCGGAAGATTCTCTCCTGTGCTTCTGCCCTCTCCATTCACCCCTCAGAACCTAGGAGGCCTCAGGTGGGGATGGGCTATGAAAATGCTCCCCCAAATCTCCTAAAACTTGGGGTGTTGCTTGGGCTCTCAAGTCAGTTCGTTACCATCAGGAAGCACTTTGTCTCTCGGGGGGATAAATTTGTGGGATTCATTCCAGAAGAAAGTTCCCAGCTGGCTGTTAGGGAGAGGAAGGGGAGGGGAGCGAGTGAGGGGCCTGTCGGGGGCCCGTGGTGATGGGAGGTGACTACCCAGGTGTGTGCTGTGTGTGTGTGAGGAAGTGGGGCCTGGAGGGGGCCGGGCTACAGCCCCTAAGTGGGATTGAGGAACGGTGTGGGGGCTAACCCCGAAAGGCTAACCCTGAAAGCCAATGAATGGAAGGTCTGTGGGACCCTCTGGGTTGGCCTGGCTGAGTAGGAGGCGGGAGTCCAGTGACCCCGGGGGCTGTGAGGGTATCTGACTGACAGGGCCTTAGCTAGCATGCAACCTGCAACAGGCAGGCTGAGGAGAAGGGGGCAGGTGTGCAGTGGAGAGGGTGGGAGTCCCACCCTCTGAGCTGGGGGAGAGGAGCTGGAGTCCCACTTTGGGGTGGAGGGTGGGGGTGAATGACACCTTCCAGATGTGAGAGAAGTGGGTTAGGGGAAGGGGGGTGATAAGCTTGGGTTCCATAATCCCTCTATGACCCTATCATCCATTCTCAGGCAAAGGGCTGCCCCTCTGCAAGCCTCAGTGTTCTCATCTGTGAAATGGGGGGCCTGTCCTGGCTCCCAGGGGTGTTTCAGGTAATGCTGAGGGGCTGGCAGCTAGTAAGCCCTCCGCCCTCCTAAGCCTACTGGGAGGAACAGCCCTCGAGGCTAGAGCTGTGTGTGAGACAGTGGGCTCAGTGGCCTGTGCCATCCACAGTGCCTCCTCCAGCTGGGCCTTTGGAGGCCTGGACTCCTCCTGTTGGAGAGGACTTATTAGGCTTGACCACATTCGAAACTCCCCTGACTGTCCTGAATTCACCCTCTGCTTCCTACTGTTTACACCCTGGGGTACCCCTCACCCTCTGGGGAGCCCTTGCTGCTCCTCCTCTGGTCCATGTCTGAAATAGCTCAGGGCCAGCCCTCCTGCATGTGAGCCCTGCCACCATCCTGTCCAGGCCGTTTTCTTCCTTCCTTTAACAGGTGACCCTTCTCCCCTCTGGGTACCACTTCTAGGCTCACAGACCTGGTGCCGTCACTTCCTCACCTCTTGGATGCCCAGGTCCTGGGTTGTGTTGAGCCCCCTCACCTGCCTCAGTGGCCTGGTCTTAGTGTCCCTCTCCTGCTCACCACTGGCCACACTGGCCGTTGCTGCGAGGAGCCCACCCACCTTCAGGATATCTAGGTGGTTATTTCCTCTTGCTCTGGCTCCTGAAGCTACTTCTCTAGCCTCCCCCACGTCCTCTCTCAGATCAGAGCAGCCAGGGTTGTCCCTCCCACTTATTTGGGCCCCCTGAACTGTGTGTGAAGCTGGGTGGCCTTCCGCCCCGGGCCCCGGGCTTGGTGTGGCCCCTGCCCTGGAGTGTTTGAAGGTGCAGGAGATATCTAGACGCCAGGCAGTCAGCACCGCAAGGCCCGAAGACCCCACAGCAGGGTGCTGAGTGTTATCCGTTTTTGCTGACCCTCGTGTCTCCCCCTAGTGCGAAGTCTGACTGGAACCCCGCCAGCAGTCCCCTCGGGATGCTCTGGGCATGGCCTCTGGAGCCCCTGAGCAGAGCAGCCGGATGGCAGAGGAGACCCCCAGCTTCCTGGATGAGTTCCTCCTTGACTTCCCAGCCCCACTGAGCCCAGAGAGCCCTTTGCCGTGGAAGGTCCCAGGGACAACGCTGAGCCAGGAAGAGGTGGAGGGCGAGCTGGCCGAGCTGGCTGTGGGCTTCCTGAGCAGCAGGTAGGCCTTGTACCCACCAGGAGGGGACAGCACAGCACAGGACGGGAGGAAGAGGCATGGCATGTACCACACGCTGACCTTGAACCTGGCATTTACCCCACACATCCTGCGCTGTGCAGTTTATGTCCACTACGTGCATCTCTGTGGCCATAACAAAGCACCACAGGCAGGGTGGCTTAGAGTCACAGAAAGGAATTGTCTCCGCCCCAGAGGCCGGCAGTCAGAGATCAGCTTGTCAGCAGGGCCATGTTCTCAAACAAAGCCTGCCTAGAAGAGTCTGTTCCAGACCTTTCTCTTAGCTTCTGGTGTCATCGCTGGCCCTTCATTTGCCTTAGCCTGGGGACACACCACTCCAGCCTGGCTTTCCTTGTCACATGGTATCTTCCCATGTGTCTGTCTTCACGTGGCATCTGTTTTCCCTATCTTTCTGTGTGTCTTCTCTTCTTGTAAGACGCCAGTTCAGTTGGATATAGGGCACCCCCTGTTCCTGCAGCATGACCTGCAAAGACCCTAATTCGGAATAAGGTCCCACCATGAACCATTCGGGTTAGGACTTTAGCGTATCATTTTGTGGGACACAGTTCAGCTCATGACAGGTGCGAAGCAGTAGATCCTGTTTCTGTCCCTTTTCACAGATGGGGAGACAGAGGCTGGATGGATTAGGAGACTGGCCAAGACCTCCATTCTGGGGCAGGGCCTGGCCACAGGCCCGGCATGCAGGCCCCATGGCCCTGCACAGAGGCGGTGGTGCTTCCCCGCTCTCACAGATGAGGAAGCTGAGACACAGAAGCGGGGAGTATGACCAGCAGAGAAATTTTGAGAAAGATGTGGGGAAGCTCATGGTTTGTGGGCTGGCAGGCCATGTGGCATCCGTAGTCTCTAGTCACTATTTCACCCCTAGAACCAGGACAAGGCCCTGGCCTCAGTGTGCTTCCTTCTCAACAGGTCAGCTCCAGCCCCCTCCCCCTGGCAGAGCTACCCACTCTTTCTTGCCCGTGCAGCTGCAGTGCAGGAACTTGGGTCACTGAGCACAAAGACTTCTGGTTGTGGGCCTGCTCTGGGCCCACGTCCATCCCAGCATCCTCCGCGGTCCCACAGCGTTCACCAAGTCCCTGGGGGTGGGGGAGGAGGCATGTGTAGAGGCTTTGAGGAAATAATTTGAGGCAGATGGAGCAGAGCGGGCCTGGGACCTGACAGCACCACTTTGGGTGTGCTAGATGGGTGCTGGTGGTGTGGGAGACGGGAGGGGAGGGCAAGAGAGGGCTCCCAGAGTTCTGCCTCCTCAGGGCCAGGAGCATGAAGGATGGAAGGAGAGGGAGCCAGCCAGGCACAGCAGCCACACTCAGAGGGGAGAAGGGAACTCAAGGGGCCCAGGGCCACAGAGTCTGTCCTCCCAGCAGCCACAGTGCCTTCCGTGGGGGCTCAGGAAAGGCAGGCCCAGGAGGGTTGGCACCTGTGCCGACCAGGGCTGGAGCGCCAGCACACTGCTGTGCCAAGGGTGCTGTGTCCGCAGGGGCAGAGAGAAGCCAGGTGGGAAAGCCAGCCTGGGTGACAGCAGAGCCCCAGGTGAGCTAGGCCTCCAGGCACAGGGCCCAGCCTCAGAAAAGGGAGTGGCCACCACGCGGGACCTAGGAGGGGCACCAACTTGAGGGTTGATTCCTAGGTCAAGGAGGGAGAGGGCTCAGAGAAGGGATGTGCAGGGAGAAGGAGGATCAGGGACGGTGGGGCTGGTTTTGCTTCACAGCAGTGGGAATGGTAGGGGGTGAGGAAGAGGAGGGTAGCTGTGCGGGAGCCAGGGACCACACTCCTGCCCAAAGCGGGGCCTGAGCTGGAGAAGTCGGGAGTCACTCTGCAGGGCCTGTGGGGTGTGGGGCCTTGGGGCAGGTGCCTCAAGCTAAATGCAGGGAGAAGCAGGACTTATTTGAGGTGGAGCAGGGCTTCTCGAGGCCCTGGCAACAGGCGAGGCTGAGAGGGAGGGCAGTGGCTGCAGGCCCTGGGCTCAGGTACTGAGTGAGCACCCCGTTAATTGGCAGATGACAGAGCAGGCCTGAGACTCTTAGTGACAGAAGAGACTAAGAATCATAGCCCCCTGGAGGGGCTGGTGCAGGCCTCTGTGAGTCCACCTTAAAGTACCTTCAAAAGTACCTTAAAATGCAATATTTTATTTTATTTTTTTAAAGATTTTATTTATTTACTTTTAGAGAGAAGGGAAGGAAGGGAGAAAGAGAGGGAGAGAAACATCAATGTGTGGTTGCCTTGCATGTGTCCCCTACTGGGAACCTGGCCCGCAACCCAGGCATGTGCCCTGACTGGGAATCAAACCAGCAACCCTTTGGTTTGCAGGCCCGCACTCAATCCACTGAGCTACACCAGCCAGGGCTAAAATGCAATATTTTAAAGTCTTCCATTTTCCAGCCATCTTAGGGGATTTATTTTCAGTTATTTTTGTCCTTTTCTGGTTTTTCTTCCATCTGTAGACACGGATGTCCATGCGGTGTCTACTCTGTGCGTGGCGGTCGGAGCACCCTGCACATGCGCTCTCCGGGCTCCTGTCCTGGAGCTGCAGCACGTGGGCTCTTGGGTGGCCGGGGCCCCGAGCATATCAGTCCATGTTTTTTCAGATTGTCATTTGTATCTTTAAAAAAAAAATTATTTATTTATTTATTTATTTTTAGACACAGGGAAAGGGAGGGAGAAAGAGAGGGAAAGAAACATCAATGTGTGGTTGCCTCTCGTGTGGCCCCCACTGGGGACCAGGCCCGCAACCCAGGCATGTGCCCCGACTGAGAATTGAACTGGCTACCCTTTGGTTTGCAGTCCGTGCTCAACCCCCTGAGCCACACCAGCCAGGGCTGTAATTTGTATCTTTCACGAAACTGTCTGGAAGTCAGGTCCCTGAGTTCAAGGGTGTGATACTTTACATCCTGTCTGATCCCTTGTTGTTTGCAGCTCCCTGTCACATCTCAGGTCCCCAAGCAGTGCCTACCTTACTCTATATTATTCATATGTGTTTTCATCTCTATTGCTAAACTGGGAATCCCTGAGGCGTGTGGGATTGGAGCATTTATCGGGTTCCTGGGCCTTGCGCACGCCCCGTCCCCTTCCCTGCCTCTGCTGGCCCCTCTAGGAGCCCTGACTGACACGAGGCCCAAGTGCCTGGTGGTGGTGGCATTGGACAGGACCCTGGAGGAAGCGGGAGAGGCATCCAGGAAGCAAGCCTGTGGCCCGGAGCCAGGCATTGTCTGGGTCCCCATGGCCGGAAGCTCAGTGGCCTTGGCAGTGGGACCTCAGAGGGCCTACAGGAAGGCACAGCGCGACCTCCCCGGGAGCAAGCAGAACAGGCACCCCTGGCTGCTGCTGTGAGAAGGGAAGATCCGGTGGTGGGCAGGAAATCCCTGAGCGCAGAGGAACTCATTTCTCATGTCTTGGCTGGTTGCTTTTCGAAGGCTTTCATCCCAGTGGACTCCTAAGACCACCTATAGACGCCACAAGTGCCCAGCCAGCCCCAAAGGGACGAGAACCGTCCGCCCCGCTCTTGGGCCGTCCTTATCAGCAGGGTGAAGCCCAGTGTGTCAGGCCAGCAGAGAAGCACAGGCCGCCCACCTGGGGCCTTGGCCCCCAGCCCTCAGGGAAAGGCACATGGGGGTGAGCCCACCTCCCACTGCTGGGGAGGTGGATTTTGGGGTCAGAATATATTCTAGAAGCTGTAGGGGCATCAGAGGTAAGGACCCCTCTGCCTGGGGGAGCCAGGGAGGGCTTCCCAGGAACACAGCGTGGGAGCCAGCCCCAAGGCTGAGTGCTGAGCAGGCAGGCCAGCCAGAGAGCCCATGGAAAAACACATCTGTGGCAGTTTTTTTATTTTTTTTTTAATTTAAAAAATTTTTTTATTTATTTAATTTTTAGACAGGGGAAGGGAGGGAGAAAGACAAAAACATCGATGTGTGGTTGCCTCTCATGTGCCCCTTCTGGGGACCTAGCCCAAAACCCAGCCAGGCATGTGCCCCAACTGGGAATCGAACCTGCAACCCTTTGGTTTGCAGGCCAGCGCTCAATCCACTGAGCCACGCCAGCAAGGGCAGTGGCAGAATTTTTGATAGTCCTTCCCCACGGGCCTCGGTCTGTTCACCCCATGACTCCTAGGAGCTGCCGCTCATTCCTCTTTTCCTGCGCTCGAGATTCCCATTTCCTCCCTCCCTTTGCTTTCCCACTCCTGCCCACACCAGACCCCCAGTTCTGTTCTGGGTGGCCTGCCCGTGACCTTCGAAGCACTCAACCAAGTCTTGCTTCTCAGAATTGTCCCTGCACGTCTCTGGGCAGCCACCCAGACCCCCACCTGCTGTCCGCCCAGTTGAGCTCCTTCAGGCCGTCGTCCTCACCCCCGTGCGTTAGACGCCCCATCTCCAGACCACATGCCCATCAGCCCCAGGCCTCTCGACACCCAGTTGGACCTGAGACTCACTGTGGACATGGAGCCTGTCCGGCTCCCTGCCTGGTACCTGCTCTGCCCTCTCCTGTCCTCCACCAGGCCCTGCCTAGTTGGGGCCTTGGCCTCCTCACAGCTCACCCTCCAATCGCCCTGAGTGGAGAAGCCAGAGAGAAGCCTCTCCCACCATGGTACACCCCTCTTTAAAACATATCGAGGTCCGGACTCCCCAGGGGCCTGACACCTGCACCCCCAGCACCCCTGGTGCCAACTGCTCTGAAGGACCACGGACCCCATGGGCCATGCACAGCCCAGCCATCCAAGCACAGCCCAAGATTTGTTTCCAGGGGTGCCCATAATGAAGGACCACAGGCTGGGTGCCTTAAACAACAGAACTGGATTGTCTCAGATTTCTGGAGGCCAGAAGTCCAAGATCAGGGTGTCAGCAGGCCTTGTTCCTTCTGGTGGCTGCTGACCACCTTGGCTGTAAGTTCATCACTCCGGTCTCTGCCTTCATTCTCCCAGTGTCCTCTGTGGGTGTGTCCGTGTCCAGATTCCTCTTTTGAAAAGGAACCGGTGTTACTGGATTAGGACCCACTCTGCTCTGTGGTGACTTCATCTTAACTAATGGTATCTGCAACGAGCCCGTTTCCAAACAAGGTCACAGCCTGAGATACTGGGGATTAGAACTTCAACATAGGGATTTTGGGGGGGACACAATTCAACCCATAAGCTCTCCTACACCCAGAGGTCCCCAGCTGATATTGGTGACCAGGCACCTGTCATCAGGCTGAACATTGCGCAGTTCGTCTGGGCCTGGCCTTGAAGGCCAGAGGACACAGCTGACGAGACTGTGACACCCCTCCCTACCAGCCTCAGCCCCCATCTGGTGCAGCAGCACAGGCCCCAGTAAATGGTGCCATGTGGACAGAGGCTGACCTGCTTGTTACGACCCCACAATGGGGTGCATGTGGTCATTGCTACCTCCAGGAGGGTCTCCCTGGGTGGAGAGGGCCTGAGATCTCCCTCTGGAGGGCTCAGGCCAGCGCTGAGGTGTTGGCTTCTGCTGAGGAGCTGGCCCCAGTTCACTTATTATTTATTCCCATCCCAGGAATGCTCCGCCACCACTTGCTTCATCTCTGGCGCATGAAGCAGTTTCCCAGCTGCTGCAGACAGACCTTTCTGAATTCAGGACGTTGCCCAGGCAGGAGGAGGAGGACAACGAGGAAGTGGAGGAGCAGAAGGCCCCTGTGACCTGTGAGTTCTCTTTCTTGGGACCCCAGGCTTAGCAGGCCACACGCTTGCCAGGCCAAAGGACAGGCCACCAGCGAGCACCAGTGTAGGAGGAGGCAGGGCTCAGCTGGCCTCCATCTCCTTTCCCGTTTTGCTGGTGGGGAAGACGTTTGTGGCAGCACATGGCTGAGAACCTCAAGGGGGTAACACCACGCATATGTGCTGGTGATGGGGGCAGGATCAAGATGCAGAGAAAGCACCCGTAGCCTGATGTCAGCAGGGGGTGCACAGCAGCCACTCACTGGGCTGCAGAACAGCCAGGGGGAATAACATGTGGCCTGTTTCACACGGGAGGACCCCAGGCTCCGGACTCAGCCAGCGTCACCTGTGGTGATGTCAGAGTTGGGAGGCTGATGTGGGAATGGGCTCCCAGGGGCAGCCTTGATGTCCAGCAGGTAGAAAATGCTAGAGTTTGGCCCATGGCCTGGGCTGACCCGGCCCTGTCAAGTGGAGACTCTGTAGATTTCCACGAGAGCTTGGGGAGGCAGCCTGCTCCTGGGACAGTGGTCACGCGCAAGAGGGACCCAGAAATGGAGCGAGCCTCATGCTGAAAAGGCAGGGCTCTCATTTTGCCTGTCTTCCTTTCCCTTCCCCGGTAACTCCTTCTCTCACATCTCACCGGAGTGTCGGGTCCTGCCAGACCAGAGCTCCGTATGGCAAGCCAGGGTCACTCGGCTATGACCCGTGGCAGAGTGTGCGGTGGGCCCAGGCTGGGCACCAGCGTTCGGTTGCTCCATGGTTCTGGTGAAAGGTGCATCTCAGACCGCACGTGGGCAGGGCTGAGGGCCAGTGGGGGCCCAGGCCTGGTCAGCAGGGTAGTGGGCGCCTCGGCAGGTTCCCCTCCCTTTGCCATTTCCTATCTGACTGCGTTACTTTATTGTTTTTTCACTGAGATATAATTGATGTATCACATTGTGTAACTTTAAGCTATACAATGGGTTGGTTTGGTTCATTTATATATTACTTTCACTAACACCTCCCCTATATCACTTAATTACAGGCATACCTTCGAGATATTGGAGATTCAGTTCCAGGCCACTGCAGCAAAGTGTCATAATCTTTTTGCTGGTGGTGTGGGGCAGGGACGGGGGGGAAGTTGCCTTGAGTTCAATTTACAGAAAAATGCAGCACCTGTCAAGCACGATACAGTGAAGCATAATAAAATGAGGTATTCCTGTATTATCCGACTATCTCAGCATTAGTGGCAGCACTGAAAGCAAAGCAATGAACAGGTTGGCAGGAGCGGAGAAAAACAAGCAGCCTGCCCCTGCAGTAGGCTCCGGGCCCTTCTGTCCAGGTTCTCCGCCCTTTTCCTGGGCTCCCTGTCCTCATTCCCTTATAGCACAGCCTCATGTCCCCATCTGCGGGACACAGCAGCTCAATGACAGGCAGCCATTGCCTCTGCAAAGTCCACAGGCCTTTGTCTCCACAGAAGGAGGCCCGCTAGCCCCACCCGGCCTGCGTCCCGGCAGGATGTTGGCGCCATCTGCTGGCGGGAAGGAGCAGTACAGCGGCAGATCCCTGCACGTGGGGGCTCCTGCCCCTGCCCTCAGTGCAGGCCTGGATCAGCTGTCCCTATCATGGGAGTGGGACTTACTGAAGTCTTTCAGTGGGGTGTTATGGGAATAGTCACGCAAGGACAGAGGTGCGACTAAGACCTCTATGTGGCAGGGTCAGGTGGAGCCATCAACGGCCCCGCCCCAGTGAGTAGTTCCTGCAGGAGCCAGGAGAGCTGCATGTCCTGTGAGCAGCATCGGGAGTGTGAGGGCCAGGTGATCCTCCCCGTAGGCAGTCATTCTCATTGGTAATTGCCCTTTGCCGGAGCCCAGATTCAAGTTTAAGCATGCTGCTGAACAACAGCAGCATGACCTAGGAGAGTAAACGGCGCTCTGTGCCTCCCTGGGCATTTCAGACCTGATAAAGCGCACTTCTCAACAAATGCCCGAACGGCCACCAAGTCCTGAGTGTGGCGGCAGCAGCAAATTCCACACTCCCCCGGTCGGTGGGTGTCTTCGGAAGTATCTCCCAGGGGCTTCCCACACTCCCAGGCCCTTCTTTTCTGCTGCAGCCACCTCTTTTGGGCACAAGCTGTTTCTTCTCCAACTCTCCAAATACTTCAAATGTAGCCTGTGATGCTCCTGAATCTACCATGTTTCTAGTTACTTCCCCGGGGCCCCCCTCTTAGGTGACTGGCACTGACTTACCTGTACCTGCCACCAGCACCTGGGCCAGCAGGGGTCCCAGGAGGGGTTTGTGCATCAGAATGAACCGAGTCTCAGAGATGTGGCACCTGAGGGTTCCTCTGGACTTCTTCCTTATTAGTGTTTTTTTTTAGAGCCAGGTTTAGGTAGGATTTAAACTTTTGAAGTCTCTGTTGTCGGCAGTGTTACTTGTTGCTGCATAACATTGGCCCAAAATTTAGTGGCTTAAAACAGTAAACACTTACTGTCCCGCAGTTTCTGGGGGTCTGGAATTTGGGAGCAGCTGAACACGTGGTTTGTGCCCAGGGTCTCGTGAGGTCAGACGAAGGCCAGTGGGACTGGAGGCTCCCTCCACTCCAAGATCGTCCAGTCCCACGGCCATTGGCAGGAGGCTTCAGGTCCACACCTTGTGGGCTCTCCACGGGGCTTCTTGAGCATCCTCATGACATGGCGGGGGGCTTCCTCAGAGCCAGCCGCTCATGAGGAAGACAGAAAGGGAGAGAGAGGGAGTGAGAAGGACAGGGCACACGAGGGGGAAGCCACAGTGCCTCTTAGGACCTGGTATCTGGAGCCATTCACAGTCACTTCGGTTTTATTCGTTAGAAGCAGGTCACTGAGGTCACAAAGTTGTGCGCTCAGGGGGAGCGAATGAAACTCCCGCCCTTGAAGGGAGAAGAATTAAAGAGTGTATGGACGTATTCGAAAGCCATCCCTGGGGCTGACACTTGTACTGGCAGACTGGGCAAGCGCTGAAGAAGTATACTTAAGAAAAAACGTCACTGGCGAACCGCCGCCTGCCGGTGGAGAGCCACTGCTGACGTGGTGGGGGCGCGCCTCCCTGCCTGTCACCTGCCGCGGTCCCGGTGGTTGGAAACTTCCTCTCGTACTCACGACTCAGCTGTACGTGGGATTTTCCATCCTTTCTTTAACAGCAGTTTTTCATAATATCAGTGTTTTTCCTTAATGCCATGGCATAGGCATTTTACATACTTACATGCTCTGTAAAAGTCCATTTTTGCTTCTGCTTACACTTTACTGGAGAGAACGCTAGCCTCACATGCAGCTGTAAGAAATAACACGTTGGGATCCCAGGCACCCTTCACCCCGCTCCCCATGATGGTAATTCTCCCAAAACTGGAGTGAAATATCGTGACCAGGATCGTGCCTAGTCGGGACACAGAATAGTTTCATCCCGCAAGGTTCCCTCGTTCCCCTGCATGGCCACCCTAACACCCCCCACCCAACCACTGACAACCACCAATCTTCTCAATTTCTTCTCAGTTTCTTCTCATTTTAGCACTTCAAAAATGCACATAAGTGGAATCACACAGGACATAACTTTTGGGGATTGGCATTTCCCATTCAGCATAATGCCCTGGTGCCTCATCCAGGTGTCTGTGTGGGTCGGTAGCTCCCTCCTTTCCCCTGCTGAGTGGCGTCCCATCGGCCGATGAACCTGAGTCTGTTTAACCGTTCTTGCGCCAAGGGCCACCCTGGGCTGATCTGGGTTTTCACCTGTTACATGTGGAGCTGCTCTGAACAGTCGGGCACGAGTCTGTGTGTGAACAAAGTCCTTATTCCTCTGCGATAAATGCCAGAAGGTGCAGTTGATGGCAGTTACATGTTTAATGGTGAAAATTATTTTTAGTAGCAATTTAATTCTTTGTCCAAAGTGTAAACTGTAATTTACTCTATTGAATATGTAGTGTTTCTAATTCACGCAGAATTACGAATGACTCTGCGCTTTGTCCTTAAATCCCAGGCGCATGTCCGCTGTTCCCTTAGGGTAGGCTCCCCTGAGCGGAGGCGCTCCACGTGGGGCAGGAGGCTCTCGGTGCGTGTTGCCAAACCAGACACGTCTCACTGCTGATGATCCAGCCTGTCGGATTGGCTGTCGCGCCCGGGGGGTGATGGCTGGAGGGGCTGTGCAGGCCTGAGATGGGGCTGTCTGAAGGCCACGGCAGGGGCGAGAGGGGCAGGGAGATCCAGCGGAGCATCAGCTGGCCTGCACTGGTGCTTCTCTAACGACCCGCATCTTGCCCTTCAGTGCTAGATGCCAAGGGCCTGGCGTGGAGCTTCTTTAACCGGCTCTGGGAAGTATGCAACCAGTGGCAGAAGCAGGTGCCCTCGACGGCCCGGGTTCCGCCACGGCAGTGGCTGGTCTCCATTCACGCTATCCGGAACACTCGCCGCAGGATGGAGGACCGGCATGTGTGCCTTCCTGCCTTCAACCAGCTCTTTGGCCTGTCCGTGAGTACTCCACCTCCCAGGCCCTAGGGAGGCCTCACCAGCGCCCCCAATCAGGACAGCCAAGGAGGGCTTGCACAAGGGGCAGGAAACCTCTCTGGGTGCCAAGCAGAGCCTCCAGCCAGAGCCGAGGCAGGAGTGGTGCCCACAGGTTCTGTCTGAAGGCCACAGTGCCAGACATCTCTCAAAGCACTTCCCAGGAGTCTTGGAGGCCCAGTTCATCGTCCCAGCGCTTCTGGGCCAGGGCAGCCACTAGCCACCTTGCTTTCCCAGCCGAGGGACTGAGCAGGGAATGGTTTTCCTGAGCCTGTTATGAAGGGAGGCCCTGGACAGCAGGTTTACCCACACTCATGATTGCTGAGCCCCGCTCTGTCAGAGGCACTGGGGGCCGCCTGACACAGCTCCTGGTGCCAGCAGCCTGGTGTGGAAGGGGGGTCTGACACACTGGAGGGTTGTCTGGTGGTGGGGACCAGGCTGATTCTTCCAGGCCCCTCCTGACCCTTCTGGCAGCGCCTGATAAGGGCCTCTGGCTGGGTCACGGCCTCGGTCAAGCGTGAGGCCAGCCTGGCGGTGACTCCCACCGTGTTCCCCGCCAGGACCCCGTGGACCGCGCCTACTTTGCAGTGTTCGACGGTCACGGGGGAGTGGATGCCGCGAGGTATGCTGCAGCACATGTACACACCAATGCGGCTCGCCAGCCGGAGCTGCGCACAGACCCCGCGGGGGCCCTGAGGGAAGCTTTCCGGCGCACCGATGAGATGTTCCTCAGGAAAGCCAAGCGTGAGGTGAGAGCAGGTGGACCGACCTCCCGTGCAGTTTAGGATCCGTTAGCATCAGAGAGGCCCAGCCCCTGCAGAGGGAAGGTCCTCTCTGAGTGCCACTGGCAGTCATGTCATTTCATTCTCACAGCCAAGGGAGCCTTGTTTTTCATTGGAATAGGAGCATCGCAAAGCCTGGCCCTGCTGCAGCGTGGCCCTGCCCTGGCAAGACAGGACCAGCAAGTCACAGCGAGCTTAGGATTGGCTTGCTGGACTCAGCTCTATGGGCCCCGGGCTGCAGGGGCAGCCCCCAGCCCTCGGGGCCACGGGAACGCTGGCCCGGCAGGAGACGCGGAGCAGGTGGTTACAGGTGTGGGCTCCCGGCCCGCTGGCTTGGGCACGGCAGGCGCTCCGGGGGGGATGTTTGCTGTCTTTAGGAATTAGCTGGCCCGGCGGGTGAGGGTGGGGGTTCTCTCCAGGGTTAGCAAGGCCCCTGATTTTTCAAGCACCATAAAATACAGAAAACAAAACACACGATCAGTACACAGCCCCAGTCCCCGTTGCTCTCCGAGGCGGGGTCTCAGCGGAGCTGGTGTCTCCGGGAGCGTTCCTTCCTTGGGCATTTGAGCCGCACGGGCATGAGGCATCTGCTGCCGAGAGAAGGAAGAACGAGTCCGCCCCCACCGCCACCCCGAGCCTTACCCGTGTTCTCTTCAGTGGGCTGTCTCGCAGCCCCGTGGGGGAGATACGAAGATCGGGTCCATTTTAGACGCTGGGAGACTGAGGCCCAGCTGACACGGCTGGCGAGGAGCTGTGGGGTGGGGGCCTGCACGGGAGTCAGCACAGCTGGGCTTGAGGGAAAACCGTGAGGCTCACCTGAAACGCTGAGGTGGGAGCCCGTGCAGCCCCGACGTGCCTCAGCCTCCTGGCCGCTGTCGCCCCCAGGGGGTCAGAAACGTCTCCGAGCTCAGGGCTGCCTCGTAGTTGGGAAAGGGTTCTCTGAAGCAGGTGTTTGGTTTAGTTTACCATCTATAAACATCCTTATTGAGGTGTAATGACACATAATTAATTGCACATATTTAGAGTGTACGAGGTGATAGGTTTTGGCACATGTCTCCCCCTGTGAAACCCCCACAGTGGCAGACATTCTACCCAGAAGTTTCTTCCTGCCCTGTTCCCCCCCCACTCCTGCCCGCCTGCTCCCCACGCCTCTGCTTTCTGATATGACAGACGGTTTCCCGAGTTTGATATAAATGAGATCACATGGGCTGTGCCCTCCTTCCACGCCACATCATCCCCGTGACCTTCACGGTGCCGGTCCGCCTCAGCAGCCCTTCCGTCTCTGGCTGCGCACTCTCCCCGCAGTCCCTCGGTCTGGACTGTGGGGGCCTGTGGGGCAGGCACCTGGCCCGCCCTCACCCTGCTTGGCCTTCTCTTTTCGCAGCGACTGCAGAGCGGAACCACAGGTGTGTGCGCGCTCATCGTGGGAAAGACCCTGCACGTCGCCTGGCTCGGGGACTCCCAGGTTATCCTGGTACAGCAGGGACAGGTGGTGAAGCTGATGGAGCCACATAGACCCGAGCGACAGGTAAGGGCTCCCTCCACCCACACCTGAGACATCCCTGGCCCCATTGGCTGGGCCCGTCAGGGAAGCAGATGGTCAGGGAGCCCTGGCCGAGGGTTGCTGGGACAGATTAGGAAGTAAAACGGACCATCTTCCCAGGAAACCCCTGGCACTCCTCCGCGGGGAGAGCTCCCCCGCTGAACTCCAGTGGCCAGGGGTCCCCTAGAGCTTGGGACACTAACAGCCAGTTGTCCCAGTGAACCCCTCCTGTCACAGTGAGACGGTACCCGGAGCTACGGGGCAGAGCTGGGCTATCTACTCAGTACGCAGCCCAGTAAACGAGATCAGTGTGCAGGGTCTGAGCATGCATGCCAGCAAGGAGTGGCCCACCTAGGCTATGGGGAAGGAGGGCTTCAGGGAGGAGGTGACACTGGGCTGGAAGGAGCCAGGCTTGGGGCTTTGTTAGGCAGAAGCTTCGCTGAGACCCTGAGGTCAGTCCCCCACCTGTGCTTCAGGATTCTCACCTGGAAACGAGGATGACATTCCTACTCTGACCGTATCTCACAGAGGTGTCAGTTCTGTCTCCTGAGGTGGGAGGGTGAGAGTTTGCGCATCTGGGGGATGCCTGTAGGCCCCACACGCTGCTCTGCACCGGCTTTTCCACCTCCCCGTGCACCTGAGGGGTGTTCCACGTCGGCACACAAACTGCTCCCACCCTCTCCTAGGGCTGGTGGAGTTCCATTCATTTCCGTCTCTCCACAATGGACTTCCCCCCCACCCCACCCAGTTTTTTGGTAATAGAAACAAGGCAGCAATAAATAACAGTATAGCATTTCCTTGTAACAGTGCAGATGTACCTCGTTCAGGTGCATCTCCAGGGCACAGGTTTGCCGAACTACCCGCCCCCCAGGCTGTGTGGGGTCCCGAGGGGAGAAGGCCTTTGTTTAGTTTGCCTTTCTGTTAAGGAACCAGCTCGAGCATCTTTTCAGACGCTGAAGATCATTTAGTCACCTTCCCTCGGAACACTCTGTTCCTGTCCTTCGCCCCGGTTTGTCCTGAACTGTTGACCTTCTCTTACCGATCTGTAGGCATCCTGTAAACATTGGGGAACTTGGCTCCCTGTCTGCACGGTGATTTGCACATTCTTTTGTCTTTCTCTGTGGCTTTTCCACATGGAAGTGTTGGCTTTATGTAACTGTGTGGAACTGCCTTTTCATGGCTTCTAGAAAGCACTGCAGGGAGTATCAAAACAGCCAGGAAGGACAACCTTCCGTAGCCTCACGGCAGCTCCCAGCCTGTGCTCAGCCTCCAAGGTACGCTCTCTCCGCCGTACAGAGGAGAGAGCTGAAGCCCAGGAAGGTTAAGGAACTTGCCCAGAGCACAGCCAGGAAGTGGCAGGTATCCTCTGTCACTTCCGGGCCTCCAGGGCCTGCTCTCCAGGGGGCCTTCCTACCCCAAGACAAGCAGTTGGGTGAACTGTGGTCCAAGTTAGTAGTAGATACAAACCTCTGCTTGGTGTACCAGTTCTGCACCCGCTGGCTTCACCCATGTAAGCCAGAGTCCTGCGCCTCCTCGGAGGCCCACTGGGGACTTCTTGCAGGTAGCACTTTCCAAACACTGCCTGAGCTCGGAGCAGGGTGTGACACCGTGGCAAAGAGCAAGGACAGATGGCCGTGCTTGGCCCCGGCTTCACCCTTTCCAAGCCTCAGGCCCATCATCAAGCAGCAGATACTGTTGTTACCTTCCCTGAGGCAGCAGATTCACATCTGGAAACCTCTGGCTGGGCGTAGTTTATAGGGTCAGAGGTTTGAGGACTCGCTGGGCTGGGCTGGGCTGGGCTTCCGTCTGTCCGCTCAGGCGGGGAGCCAGGCAGGGTCTGTGGGTGCAGGAGAAGGATGAGGACCCGGGTCGCAGGGCTTGTCTAGGGCCTGGTTCAGGTCCCATCCAGCCCTGCCACATGGCCGCATGTGGCACGCACTCGGTCTCCCCAGCAGCTTACGGAGAAAGGACAGTGTTCTGCATGAAAAGCGAGGCAGTTGGGGACCTGCCGTCTGATCCCGGGGCTCGTGCTCCTTCTGTTGCCTCGTGAGCATGTCCCTGACACGCTGCTGAGGGATGGGCTGCTGGTCAGTGGCCATGAGTGACCTGTTGGTATCTGCACGATGACCTATTTAACCATTCCTGCAGCCGAAGGGCAATTAGGTTATTCAGAATTTCTCACCGTGTGACTAAAGCCCCCTTCGGTCATCTTTCGAGAGCTGTGGCTCCGAGCACTGCCTTAGAAACCGGCTCGCCTCCTCCGGGTGGCAGTGCTGGACACCCTGCCCCCACCCCGGCTGTCTCCCGCAGGACGAGAAGGAGCGCATCGAAGCGCTGGGGGGCTTCGTGTCCCACATGGACTGCTGGCGAGTCAACGGGACCCTGGCCGTCTCCAGAGCCATTGGTAAGGAGGCGAGGACGGGCGCGAACGAAGGCCACCCAGGGCTCAGGCCTCGGGACCTAGCTCTGGGGACAGCAGTGTCACGTGCTGAAAAGGTGCCTGTCGTTGGTGGGGTTGAGTTGGCAGTCAGACCGTGAAGGGAGTGTGGAGAGCGCAGGCGCAGACACCTTAGACACTTCCATCTCACACGGATCACTGTGGCTCAAGTTGCACAGTGCCCTTACCTCTTTGTTGAAACACTTCCTCAAACGTTCTAGAAGGAAACCTTTGGTTAGCTGGGAGTTCTAAATATTCCGTGAGTGAGGTCTATCCCCCCTGCCCTCACGCCGATGATTCTTTTTTTTTCCCCCCCGTCTTTGACAATCTGGAGTGAAAGCAGCCCCTCACCTGCCCCACCCCATTTTCTCAGCGTCTGCCACTGCCAGGCCCTGTCTGGGGCTCAGCAGCCCCACCTCGTCTTCAGATACTGAGGAATCGCCTCCTTCCTGTTAACGCCTGTCCTTCTTGCCAAGTGTGTTGCCCTCTTTATACCCCTTCTCCCTGTGGCTTCTGCCCTCGAATCTCTGGACACACCAGGGCAGGGAGGTGGGAATCAGGCTCCCGTCCAGGGAGAGGGGACTTCTGGGCAGCTCCGTGTAAGGGACGACAGGGTCTGGTCTCGCGCCTTGGAGCAGTGACTATCAGGGCAAGAGCAGAAGGAGGGGGCCGGCGGGCAGCCCTGGGGGGCCTAGGTGAGGTGAGCTGTGGAAATCGGGAGGGGAGGGGAGTTTGAGCTGCATTTGAAGGTGAGGCCAGTAGGACTTGGTAACAGGTTGGATGTGGGGTGTAAGAGAGAATGAGAGGAAACCCCTGATGTTTGGGCCTAAGGACCCGGGGATTGCGGCGCCGTTCTCCTGGACGAGCCTGGAAGAGCAGGTGTGAGGGAAGAGAAGTGAGCTTGGTTGAGCACTTGTTGGGTGTCTGGGGGGCGCTGTCGGGAGCTCTGGGGGGCCCGGGACCTTGCCTGTGCAGCGTCCCGGGCCACGCACTCCGGGCCCTGCTCCATGGGGAGTGAGAAAGCAGTTTTGCAGAGCTGAACTCCCGCCCTCCTGGGTTTCGATTCCTCCCTCAGGAACACCAGAATAAACCTGTCACGTCCCCTCCGTGTGAAATTATCCTCTTGCCCTGTGTCCTTGCCTGTGAGCACGGGTGTTGGAGGAGGGGTAGGCACAGCAAGGCCAGGCTGGCAAAATGGGCGGAGCAGCCAGCAGGCCTATTCTCTGACACCAGGCGCCTCTCTCCCATGTACAGGGGATGTCTTCCAGAAGCCCTATGTGTCTGGAGAGGCAGATGCGGCCTCCTGGGAGCTGACCGGCTCTGAGGATTACCTGCTGCTGGCTTGTGATGGCTTCTTTGACGTAGTCCCCCACCAGGAGGTCGCCGGCCTTGTGCAGAGCTACCTGGCCCGGCAGCAGGGCAGTGGGCTGCATGTCGCTGAGGAGCTGGTGGCTGCAGCCCGGGAGCGGGGCTCCCATGACAACATCACGGTCATGGTGGTCTTCTTCAGGGACCCCCGAGACCTGCTGGAGGGGGGGGCCCGGGGGGCCGGGGACTTCCAGGCAGACAGGAGAAGCCAGGACATGCCCTCTGACCTCTCAGAGTCAGAGAGCAATGCTCCATGGAGAAGTGAGGAGGCCCAGGCCCCCAGTGGTCCCCGCCTGTGACCACACCCCTCAGATGTCCTAGGACCCGATAGGTAGCGGTGGCAGGCGGGCACCACCCAAGCAGTGCTTTCCCCCGGGATTCCCGAGCCCTCGCACTGCTCCCATTGGTCTGTCCCGACAGCCACAGAACTGCACGGGACGGTGGGCATCATTCCTTGCTCGTGACAGGCAGTAGAACAAAGGAAGCCTCACCAAAGCGAAGATGACCTGGGAACTGGACTGGCTCTTGCTCCCTATGGGGCAGGGGTGGAACCAGAGGCCACAGTCACTGACTGTAGCCAGACCAAAGACACTGGGCAGGGTGCAGGGCAGTGGGACACTGTGTGGGCCCTTGCGCAGACCCAGGGCACCCGGCGCAGGTTCCTCACCCATTCCTCATCGGCTGCAGCCGGGGGGGGCGGTTTGTGTCTGCAGACACACCTGGTGGGGCCTGGCTGGTGGAGCTCACTCCCCAAACGGGAGAGGATCAAGGATTGGGTCTGCGGCGGTCACCCACCTGCATCATGGCAACCGTGACATGTAGCCCTGGCCTCACTGGCCCCTCTCGTCCCCCACACACCCCGGGAGGGGAAGCTCAGAGATGCTACACTTGTCTGTTATGTGCCAACCCCCGCCCCCCGCCCTGGGGAAAAGTCCAATTCGGAAAAGCAGTATTTCAGGTTTTGTCTTTGTTCCGTCAGTGCCAAGGGGACCTGTTGTCTAATAAGCAGAGCTTAGCATTTATTTTATTCCTTAGAAAACTTAACATATTGATATTTTTTAGGGGAAACTTCTTTTGCAGTATTACTGATTTTTTTTCTTAAATCAAGATTGAAACAAAAACGTTTCCAGGTAGTGTTAATAAGCCATTCAAGTGCCTTAAACAGTTTTAGGTAAGGCTGGACCTGTTGGGCCTCGGGTGGGCTCTAATAGACAGTTTAAATTTCCACAGAAGTGGGATGGATTTTGTGACAGCAGATGGTTTAGGCTAGAATCCTTCCCAGTAGAGTTCTGTCTGACTCGGTGACGTGCCACTGGCAGCGAAGTGGTCGGTCCCTAAGAGCGTGGGTCCTGCGGCGTGGCCCGGGCCAGGCTGCGGGGCTCCGGGAGCTCAGGGTGACCGTGGTCCCTTGCCTCATCCCCACCTTCCTTGGCCCTGCCACTTGGTATCTGGCCGGACCTTAGGCTGAGAGCTTGAGCTTCATGAGCAGGCAGATCCTTGATGCTGTTTGGAATGTTCCAGAATGTCTTGTGTGTTGGTAGTTGGATTGGTTTCACTCAGAAACACACATAAGGGGCTCTGGCAAGTCTGATGTAGCTGGTGGGTCTGTTTGGAGGCAGCAGGGATTGCAGCTGGGAATCTGTCCCACCCACCCAGCACTTGCCCCTCTTTCTGCCAATAGCTGGCAGCCTCTGCTGCCTTGCTGTGTCTGCCCCCAGCCTTGCCAGTCTGTGAGAGAGTGCGCCCAGGTCCCCTACTGCTCTGGGAAAGCAAAGCTCACGTCAGGGGGGTGATACAACCGCTGTGTGGAGTAGAAAGTACTGAGGGCTCCAGGTGGGACCTGGGCTTGCCGTGTGAGCAGGGCTGCTGCAGGCAGAGGCTGGCAGTCTGGGAAGGGCAGTGGGTGGTTTAACCGAGGCCTCGGCAGAATGCTTCCTGGGTGCTGGGCAGTGGGAGGAGGCTTGGTGCCAGGGCCCCAGGCCAGGAGGTACCAAGGGAGCATTCTGAGTCCACCACAGCAGCAGGGCCCCAGAAAGGTCTGCACAGGGAGCCCCCTGATCCCAGCGGCGCTGAGGGGAGTCCCAGGGAAGGGACGGATGGTGGAAGCCGTCCCTCCCGAAGTGATTAGGCTGTCTGGAAGGAAGGGTAGGAGCCTTGGGGGGCCACTGCCTGTAGGCTGACTATACCCCTCCCCTGGAGCAGGACGAAGACACTGAGGCCATGTAGTCAGTGCCTTGCTTAGGGCCTCGTGATAAAAGCATCTTAAATATAGGCACTGCCGTTCAGAGAATGTTCGGCAGCCAGCGTGACCATGTGTTGCCCCATTTTACTCAAAGGCCCTGCTGCCTTCTGGGGGCCAGAAGCCCCTTTGTCAGCCCCTCCCAGCACAAGGCTGGGTGCGGCCCCACCCTTCACTTCCAGCCTGGCATCCTGAGGGCGTGGCCTGACTGGAAGGAGGGGCAGTGGGCTCATTTTTTTTCTCTTTTATTTGCTAATCTTACTCTATCGATTGCTGCCGAGAGAGAAGCTTCACCAGTGGGGTCTGGATTACACCGCTTGATGGTCTGCTTTGTGCTCTACCTTGAGGCTCCACCAGGACATTTCTCCAGGCTTGTCCTGACACCTCTCCAACCCCCAGCCAGGCTGCTGGGCTCAAACCCCGAGCCCCACCCCCACGGCCAGCAGAGGTCTTTGCTGTCTGGCCGGCCTGTCAGCCCAGGGAGTCCGTGTTCTCCTGTTGTGCCCCTAGGCACAGAGCAGGTCTTTTCCATTGCACCTGGCTGCAGGGGGTGCTGCTGGGAGATCTTCAACATCCGAGCAGCCTGCTCCACTTCCTCTTCAGGCCACAGTCCCAAGAGGGCCCCTATCCGAGACACTGGTCTGGAAACCTCGATCCCCCTCTCAAGTCCCAGCTTTGCCACCGGCTCCTTATGAGAGCTGCATAAGTCATTGCACCTTCCTGGGCCTCAGTTTCCCCTTTTTCAGACACAGTGTTGCACTGAGTCTGCTGCAGCTCCTGGTACTCTGGAGGTGCAGGAAGGCCCTGGGGCGAACCCAGCACATCCTGGAGAGATGCTGCCAGTGCTGAGGGCCCCTCCCCCCGCAGCAGCAGGGCGATTAAGTATTACTAGTGTCTATTCTTAAAACTAAGTGGGTTGGAAAAGAATTGAGCTACTGATGCCAGGGATTTATGTGGAATACAAAAGCTGGAGAACTCTAGTCTCGCTTTTACAGGTAGAGCTGATCCCAAGCCAGCAGGAGTGGGAGAGGAGGCAGCTGAGATTGGAGGGCCTGGGAGAGGGGCAGGCACAGCAGGGCTCCCCAGGGCAGCTAGTCTAGCTACCCACCAGGCCAAATCCAGAGGTGAACACGTGACCTCCCCAACCCAGCCTATCAGCACCTGGGGCTAGGAAATGGGCGTGTTTTAGGGAGACAGCAGTAGGTGCCGTGCTCCAGGGAGAAGCATGGGCTTTCTGAGGTCCTGGGTCAGCTTTTGGCCGCAGTCCTGTCTCCCGCCCTCCCTGAGCCCACTGCAGTCCCAGCCCTGCCCCCTCCCAGCTACCTCAGCAGTATTCCCAGGGCTGCGGGCACAGCCCAATGCCAGCCCTGCCGGAGCTGGGTGGGCTTGTGCAGACTGGGCTGTTTGGTTCAATCCTGCCCATAGCCCAGAGGGGCAGCCCCTGGGGCCTGGGCTTTCCTCAGGCCCCACAGCTTTGCCAAACTTCCCTCGCTTTGCCATTCACATGCTGTGCCAGCCTTGCCGAGGGTTTATCTGTGTGTGTTTTGTGAGGTTCTGTGGGGGGTAAGGGTCCTTTCTAAGGCAGGGTAGCTATTTACGCTGACTGCAGGGACAGGCCCCAGGGTGAGAGGCCAGAAAGGCCGTCTCCTCCCAGGGCTGCTGTGCTCAAGTGTCAATAAACCACGAGTTCTGAAACGTGTCTGAGTCCTGAGTCCTGCCTTGTCTCACCTCTGAATTCCTAGTTCCCCTGGGTGTCCAGGGTGTTTGGAAGCTCCTGGGGTGCAGGGGGACCTTCTACAAATCTCACTGCAGGGGAATTCTGGAGGGAGCCCTTCTGGCCCCCAGTCCCTCCAGCCGGCCTGCCCAGCCTGGTTCGCATCCCTGGGCTCCCAGCCCACCCTCACCAGCAGCAAGAAGCCACGTTCACGGTGAGCATGTGCAGGGCTCGTGGCACCAAGGCCAGGCCCCTGGGAACCCACAGGAGTCCTTGGATCCCCTGGGCCACTGAAGATGGAGGCCCCGCCTGCTCAACACTCAGCAGGGAGCGAGGGGGTCCGCAGCCCCACAGGAGGTTCTTCCTCGTGCTCCTGGCCAAATCGAGACATCAGGGGAACGTGGACGACATCACAATGGCCTCCACCTTCTGACTGGCTCAGTTGGTAGGTTGGGGGTTCGATCTCATCAGGACGTAACCCTGGTCGGGGTGCGTGCAAGAGGCAACCAATCAATGTTTCTATTTCCCTTCCTTTCTCTCTAAAATCTGCTTTTTTTAAAACTATATCCTCAGATGAATATTAAAAACAGTGTCTCCTCCATGCAGAAGCTGCTGAGCCAGGGCCCCAAAATACTACCTAACTCCCCAAAACAGGGTGGGGTAGCTTGTGCTTTCAGGTTAGTAGGGGGCCAGCTAGCCGGGGCTTGCTGCGTCACTCCTTCCCTGTCAGCCCCTGCCCCAGCCTTTGCCCACTCTCCTTGCCTGTGGGAACCCCGCTTTCGGGCCTGGTTGGCTTCGTTTTCCCTAGTCGTTCCTGAATCACCCCTGCGAGTTTCCAGGGCCCCCTCCCCTCCTGCTCCAGGCAGCCTGGGGCAGTGGTCTCCCACCCTCCAGACCACACCACCGCTAGGGAGGCAGCTTGATCTCTTCGTCCTTTCACTGAGGGAGGCCTGGGGCTTCCACTCAGGCCCTGTCACTGCCACCCCGCTGCCCCGGCTAGTCACCCATCTGCCCTCCCCCACCCTCACCCCCTCTTCCTCCTTCAAAGCTCCCACAGAATCTGCCCAGCAGAATCCTCGGTCTTAAGTATATGCTGTCTCCATTGTTCCCTAATGAGTTGCCTCATGTGTCTGAATCTCATCACGGCAGCCAGATGGTGGTTCTGCACTTCCTCCCACTGCCACAGAATGTGGAGCCCAGGACAGCATTCTCTCTGGGGCCACTGGCTGGGGGCAGGGGGAAACTTGTGGGACAGGGCACTCTGAGCAGGCAGGAGCTAAGTGGCCCCAGCCAGACCAGGCCATCATGATGGCAGGTGGGGTGGAGGCCAGGGACATCAGCCAGGCTCTCTGCCAGCAAGGACACAGTCTGCACCCAGAGGTCAAGTCCAGCACAGGGTCTGTCTGGGGGAGGGGTAGGAGCTGGGGCCATGGGGACTGGCTCTCAAGTAATCAACCAGGTTCCCTGAGGGCAGGCTTGAGGGGAGGGAGGCTGGGGTGGGCAGAGAGGCAAGGCACCCTACTGGGAAAGCTGGTGAGCAGTCCACCCCCAGAGCTGCCCTCAGAGGGTCCTGATGGCTCCCAAGCTGCCCCTTCTGGTCCCACACTGTCCTCCTGTCCTCATCAGGCTGGTGTGGGGTAGAAGCAGGTTCTGAACCAGTCAAGGATGGCTCAGCCAAGCCCACACATAAAGTTTCATCTTGGGTCTGCTTCCTGGGAGTGGGCTGGGGTCATCCTGGACATCTGGACACCCAAAGCCAAGCAGTGGGCATGGCCTCCTCAGAGTACCTTTGAGGATTGCTCCAGGTGCCGGCTCCAGACACAGCACAGGGGCCCACAGGGGCCCCAGTGTCTACCCCAGGCAGGCCCCTCCCTAGACCACTGTCTCAGTCATTCTGGCCACAACAGGGGAGACCACTTCCTCCTTCTCTCTTACCTCCTCCCCTCCTCCTCCTCCCTGCCCCTCCACCTCCTTTCTTAAATTACAAAGCAATATAACAACATGACAAAACTCAGACAAGAGAGAAGAAAAACAAGATTTGATTTTGGCTATGGAACAGAATAACCAAGGTGTTTAGAAGTACAGTTTAAAAAAGAAAACTTTTTGGAACAAAAGGCACCTTTTTGCCCAGAGGCACTACTAGAACACTATCAAGCCACGGAAGGCGAAGCAGACTCAGAATAAGAGCTGTACGCTGGCGGAACAGCCTGCAGTCGGGCACGCGGGGCGTCCGTTTGCATCGTCATGTTTGAGAAAGAAGTCTCGCTTTACGGAGCTGGCTCCCAGCAGCCACCATGCACCCCCAGGAGGGCCGGGCCTCCGCAGAACATTCCCCTCTCACGGCGCCCTCTCTTCCCCTCCAGGCTCAGCCGCGCCCGCTGTCCCTAACTCCATGCCTGATCCCCACGGTGCGCACACCTGGGCCACTTCTTCCATTTTTAAAATATGAAGTATTTGACATAAACACATTGAGAATCAATGCCATAGATTAGCTATGAAGCATAATAATTACAGACCAACCAAACAACCTCAAAACATCATCTTGCCAACGGTGTGCACCTCCGAGAGCCCACCCTCTGTGTCATCTTTAAAGAGGATTTTTAAAATGAATTTTACCACACACACACACACATATATATATATCTCCCTGTACACTTTTGTTTTCTTTTGTTTGTCTTTTTGTGTGTATTTTGTATTTTTTGAGGTGTACAGCTTAGTGGTTGGACAAGTACTATATACTTTACATAGTGTCCCCTTGATATGCTCAGTCCCCCACTGATGCCATACCTGGTTATCGCAATATTATCAGCTACGTTCTCTGTGCTTCACTTAATTAATCCCCGTGACTGTTCTGCAACTGCCAATTTGTACTTCCTAATCCCTTTACCTCTTTCACCCAGCCCGGCAAGCCCATTCTCTTCAGGCAACCTTCAATCTGTTCTCTGTATCTATCAATCTGTTGCAATTTTATTTTATTTGACTTTCTCTGACTGACTGATTTCATGCAGCCTAATACCCCCTAGGTCCATCCATGCTGTCACAAAAGGTAAGGTTTCATTCTTTTTATGGCCGAGTAACACTCCATTGTATGCACGGGCCACAGACTTCTTACCCACTTGACTACCGATGGGCACTGGGTTGCTTCCATACCTCGGCTGTTGTAAACGATGCTCATTTTGCTTGTCTTTTTATGAAAAGATAGAAAAATGCTGAAGAACATGAAAAGATGTTAAAAATTTTTTGCCATGTGTATTCTACTTCATGTTTTCATGACTCGACATTCTGTTTCTCAAATCCATCCAATGCCGTACGGGCTTCTGGTCTCTGCAGAAGCAGAGCTGTGCGAACATCCTCAGCAGGTCTCCCGCACCATCCACGGGGCGAAGCTGCTGGGATGGACTGGCCAGGGAACCTGCAGGGCCTGCTGCAGATCAGAACACAGGGCCCTTGATAGATGATTGGGGGTTCAGGACGGTGCCAGTGGGGCGTTGTGCCAGGTGCAGGCCCCCGTGACTGCACAGGTGCACAACCTGGAGGCCCTTGCCACTGCGTCTTTACCCACCTGATGGGGCCACACAGAGTGCTTGTGACATGCAGATGGCAGTGCATAGGGTGTCTTCTGTTCCCCATCCTTACCAGCACCTGCTTCATCAGACTTTTAAATGTGTATCGATGTAACGAGTGTAAAGTGGCATCTCTTTGTGGTCTCAGTTTGTATTTCCGTGGTTACCCGAGAGGGTGAGCCATTTATGTGAGTGTGGACCATTGGGTGACTCTTTATCAAGGAACGGGGTACAGAGTTAGACTCTCATCCCACTCTTGCTCCTCACTGACCATGCAGGCTTGGGTAGACCACTTCCCTCCTGGGGCCACATTTCTCTCATCTGAGCGTAGAGATGGGCTGCTTTATGGTTCTGCCATTAGACTATAACCGCTCTTCATCTTTGTGTCTTCAACCCAGGGCCTCTCCCAGACATGGTGTCCACATGCATCCATCACATCTACTGAATGAAGGCTGTAAATCACCAGGTGGCTCTGTAAGTGTCAACAAAGGTGCACAGGCTAGGGACTTCCCTATGGAAGCAGGCATGTGGCAGGTGGAGGGGCAGAAAGCAAAGACCTTGCTCAAAGCCGGCTTCTGCCAACCTCTGCTGCCTTGGGAAAGGGAACTTCACTTCTCTGAGCTTCCAGTTTTCATCTGTAGATGGGGAGGATGGCGTCACCTCCCATCTGCAGGGTTACCTTGAGGACTGAATTGGATATGGAATTGGTGGTTATTCTTCTCACTCTGAGTTCTAGGATGTATTCCATAGGTCCGACCTTGAACTTGAGGGGCTGCTCCTCTCTCTGGGCCCCAGATCTTTTCTCGATCAGTGAGGGAAGTGGGCCTATCACTGATTCCCCACTGATGGGTCCTGGGGCTGCTGAGAGAGACAGAGGCTCAAAGTTGGGGCAGTTAAACCCCAATAAGCTAGAGCGGTGGCTGAGATGGTCACCATGCCCCCACCTCTTTTTTGGACTAAGGTACAATTTACAACGACACCACTTTTTATTGTTGACCATCCGAGACCTGTGTGTGTGATAAGCTTGGGGACAAGACCATGATGAATTACCAAAAACAGTGAGCCCTTCTCTCCCCCACGCCCAGCTCACTGGTGCCCTAACACAGGTGTTGGTGAAACATGTGGGTGACTTCATCCTTCCACCAAGCTGCTGAGTGACCTCAGGAAAGTAAGAGCAGGGATCACCAGTGCTGTCCCCCCACCAACCAAAGTGACCTCTGCTAGGCAAGGACCGTGTCTCCAGCAGCCCCTGGATGATGTCCCTGGAAAGTTACCTGGACACTTCTGACTCATGGTGTCCAAAACTCGCTGCCCTCCCACTAGCCTCCACCTCATCTCAGGGATTGGTGTCACCATCCTTCACCCAGGTCCCCACAACAGAACCCAGGAGCCACCTCCACCCACCTCCCCCTCTCCTGCCCACTCCTGGTCATCTCCAGGTGCCTCTGAGCCCTCTTAAGGAGAATCCACATAATCAGTTGTCCAAAAGGTGACCTTTGAGAGTGAGCAAGGGCCAGCAGGCGAATACCAGGACATCTGGTCCCTGTGCGTAACAACGACATGGACGATGAGTAACAAACATAGTTACCCCAGCACTGCCGTGGCCGCCAAAAATGGAACACAGCCTAGATCTCCACCAGCTGGAGTCCTTCACAGGGTGGAATCTCACTCAGCATTTGAAAATGCTGTTCCTAAATAATTTTTTTTAAAGATTTTATTTATTTTTAGAGAGAGGGAAGGGGAGGGAGAAAGAGAGGGAGGGAAACATCAATGTGTGATTGGTTGCCTCCCAAGTGCCCCCAGCTGGGGACCTGACTCTCAACCCAGGCATGTGCCCTGACCGGGAATTGAACTGGTGACCTTTTGGTTTGCAAGTCAGTGCTCAATCCACTGAGCCACACCAGCCACAGCTAAATAATTTTTTAAAGATCAAATAGAAAAATTAGGAAATAGAAATAATTAGAAAAATATATACATTAGGAGAAAAACAGGATCAATGATATTAAATGACAGTGTATGAAGTATGTGTCTAATTATGTACATAAGTGTACAAATCTACAAAAAACATATATTCTATACACATAGAAAAGTTCAAAGGAATCACACTGGAATTTGAGCATAATTACCTCTGAGCAGTTGGATTTTTACTTTGTTTTTTATATTTTTGAAATTTTTGTTTTTTCTAAATGTTTGATAATGAGTATGTTTTACTTTTAAAATCAGGATTTTAAAAAGTTAATATTATTTTAAGACACTAGAATGGTTCATTCCTTCACAAATGCTTGCTGGCCTGCTGGTCTGGACTTTGGGTTGGAGAATCCACAGATGGGAGGCCCCACCTCCATGGCTGGGCTATTTGGCTACACCTTCTGACCTGAGGGAGGCAAGCCCAGGGAGACCTGGAGATGGGGTGGGAAGTTGCAAGCTTGGGGTCAATGGCTGGGTGACCATAGAGGGAGGCTCCAGCCAGACCACAAGGCCTGGTGGCTTGTGATATTCTGAGTGTATCTGGAAGCTGCTGGACAGTCCAGGCCTAAGAGAGTAGCCAGAGTGATGCTTTTCCAAGCTCTCTTGGCTACTGCTGGAGAACAGGATGGGAAGCCGTGGACCAGAGGGCCTCGGGGGTCAGAGTGGCGGGGGTCAGAGCGGCCCACTCACCGAGAGGGAGCCAGGGAGCCTGGACCTTGGGGTTGGATGTGGGACAGGTGCATTTAGGGGTCCCAGGTGGACTAGAGCCCGGGAGATTTCTCTTTTATCCACATATTTTACACACTGATAAGATACGATATGACGAGTTGGGTAAGATACGAGACAGACATGCACACTAACAGATACGGGTCAGAACAAGGGGCCAGGCCACCGCAGACACACTTAACCATGGGCAAAAAGGGTGGGCAACTCATCGCTGGAAAAGGGAGGAACAGCATTCTGGGTGGAGGGAACAGCAAGCCAAGCTAAGTCCACATGGGGAGGAATTGCTTGCTCCCTTCCCGTTCTTTTGTGGTTGGGACAGCATGTCCTCTGCAGCCCATGCTCAATTCCCCAGCAGCTGCTCAGCCTCCCTCCTGCCAGCCTGTGTGGGGCCTCGGGCACTCCAGCTGCCAGGCCAGACTGCAGAGAAGCCTGGAGCAAAATGCCGGGAGATTCCATCCAAAGCAGGCTCCAGATCCAGCAGTAGTAATCTATAATCTTAGAGGCCAAGTGGCTGGTTGCCTGCGGGTGGAGGATGGGGGGGAAAGGAACACCTGGGGGTGTACTGGGTGATGGACATGGTCTACATTTTGACTTGGTTCTTGGAGACATGGATATATATTTTTGTCCAAATTAGATCATACCCACCCTTAAGATTGGTACAGTTCACTGTATGTAAGTTATACCTTGATTAAAAAAAACAGACTCAGGTCAGACTCTTACTAACCCAGGTGGTGTGGTTAGTGTAATCATGAAAACTGAGAGGGAAGGCCACCTGGGGAGGTACCCCAAAGCAGCGCCATGGGTAGACCCCTAAGACGGTCATGCATGTGGATGATCAGCAGGCCAGTGGCCCAGGGTTCAGTGCTGGTTAGAGATCATGGCCACCAACCATGGCCTGTGCTGGAGGAGGATCACTGGGCCAAGAGAGCCACAAGGGAACCTGGGTGAGTCCTTGAGGAGTTGGAGAGGGAGTTAGCACTTACTGAGGGCCTACTGTGTGCCAGGCCCTGGGTTTGAGAGCCTGAAGCTCACTAGGTTATAACTACAGCCCTGAAGGTTTTCATGAATGCTGGGCACAGGAGGAGGTTCAGGGCAGCCAGGAGGCAGCCAAACCCAGGCTGCCTTCTCCCAGAGTTAGAACTGAGCTTCCCCACATATGGACATCACCTGCTACAGTGGGGGAACCATGGAACGGCGGTGTGGTTGTGGTTGTGTGTGTGTGTGTGTGTGTGTGTGTGTGAGAGAGAGAGAGAGAGAGAGAGAGAGAGCGAGAGAGAACACTACATGGCTGCCCATGTGGCTGAGTCAGAACAGAATAAATCTGTTAGAAATCAGAATTCTGTGTGTGCTGGCAACGAGTCTTAAACACGCTTTACTGAAATCTCATGATCTCAACTGATCCATTGCTTCATTTAGAAGGTAAATCTCGAGTCAGTGAAGGTGGGAGACTGTGGGGCCTGCTCTTCCTGGTACGGCCGGAGCAGAGGCTCTGGTGGCTGTAGACCTGTGGCAGAGCAGGGGCCTTAAATGCTGCACCTGAGGATTTCATCCCTCTTCTTCCACAGTAACAAGCCCTTGATTGTCTATGAAGGTGGGGGCTGGGCAGTAATTGCATCCACACTTAAAGGAGCCCTCCGTGGCAGGTGGAACTGCTTGAGACGATTTGTGTGTGCGCTTTGCAAACAAGACCATACACTGCTTGCCCATGTGCAAGTGGAGGGCACAGGCAAATCAGACAGCCCAAGTTTCATAAAGGGACTCTTCACTAAAGTGTGGGAAAGGTACAGGGGAACCACAAGGCATAGTGAGAGGGGTTGGGGGCAGGGGTCTGTTGACCTCCTTGGGCCGCCTGGGTGAGAGGAGGAGCTATGTGGACAGCGACCCCTGCAGGAGCTGTGACGGTTGTGGCCAGCCAGGTGCTACCCTGTAGAGAAGGAAGGACCTAGGAAATAAATAACCAGATTTACTCTTCTCCCTTCCAACTCCCGCTACCCTCATCTTGGAAGCCCAGTCAAAAGCCTTCCTGCAGATGCAAAACAGGGTTCCCAGGGGAACAGTGGCTATGAAAGGCATCTGGCACAAATGAAAGTTACCCTTAAAAGCACAGTCTGTAGGTAAAAGGATACATTATCTACATTCTTACAATGGATTCCCATGTGTCTCTTTTAAAAAAATGCAGTAGATTTATTCTACTCAGGCCTAGGATGGAAAAAAGTAATGAAAATATATAAAACTATCTTATTTCAATATTTAAAATTGTATAAATATACATAAGCGTGGTCTTACAAGAAGCCTGGTTACCTCTTGGAGGTGGGATGTCATGCCTTGCTTTTACGTGCTTGGCATTATTTGAATTTCTAAAAATAAGCATGAAATATTTTTGTAATTTAAAAAATCATAAAACAGAAAGAAAGGAAAGAAACCCCCTTGGAAGCCAGAAGGAGGGACTGGCCTGAGGCAGGGAGAGCCAAGATCGCTGCGTGCCACGGAGAGGCCCGGCAAGCCGAGGTCAGGACCAGCTGAGGCAAGGGAAGCAGGGAAGGAGTGGAGGACTGGCTTCCACAGTGTTTGAGACCCTCCTCCTCCTCTTCTCTCTCTTCCCTTCCTTTCCATTCCCTTCCCTTTCCTTGGAGATGGAAACATGGCTGGAAGCCAAGGAGGCAGCTGGTGTGGTTGGAAAATTAGTTACATGTAGGGGAGTTGGGCAAATATATTGAACATAATGGTAGCTGGGATTTTCACTGTTGGAGAAGAGCATTGGAAAGGGGGAAGGCTGGAAGGAGCCCTGAGGAACTGGATACAGTGTGAACTATCTGTGTGTGTATGTGTGTGTGCATTCATTTACTTGTTTGTTGGTTTGTTTGTTTGTTTTTCCTTGTCGATTGACAAGGCCCAGAAGCAACGTCATCCTGTTAGGAACAAGCACACCCGGCACCCAGATCATGGACACCACCCTACACGGAAAAGAACTAGAGCTTCTGGAAGAAATGACTGATTCCAGGGCTGGGGCACCTGGAACGTAGCAAAATGTTCAAATAATGATGGTGATGGTCAGAGGGATATAGGAGCCAGTCAGAATGGCTTCTGCTGACCAGGTCTGGGGCAACTGGAGCATCAAAATAAAAATGATAACAGACTATAGCCCACTGAATAACATGGGAATCTGTGGCTCTGTATTGATTCAGAAGGGAAATCTCTTTCTTATAGTACAAAGCCAACTAATAAACATAGAAGAGGTAATGGAAATAGAAACCATTATAGTGGTGTGTTGATTCAGACGAGAGACTTCATGGATGCTCTAAGGCTGGTGGGTAGAGGTTTGATGAAGAACAGAATATTGCAAAATATAGGGTGTATTTTTCCAAAATTGGTTTTAACAAAATCTCCCTCCCCCCATACGTTCTTCTGCCACTGGAGACGCACTGATAACCAACAGAACATTGCAAAAGTGACCGGTGACTTCAAGGCTGAGTCAGAAGACCTTGAAGCTTTTGCCTTCATCTCCTGGAGCATTTCTTCTTGGAATGCTGCCTCTCAGAACCCTGCAGCCATGCTGTCAAAATCCCAGGCTCCATGGAGAAGTCACAAGTTGGTGCCTACAGTGACGATTATCCCTGCTGAGCCTGTCCATGAGCCATTCCAGCCCAGGTGACATCTTGGAATTGGATCCTTCAGCCACCAGCCATTTGGGTCACTTCTGGCAGTTCAAAATGTTTCAGCTGAGGCCCCACCACCGTGGTGTAGGAGCAGAGATAAGCCAGACCTGCTGTTCCCTGTCTGAATTGCTGACCCACAGGATCTATGAGCACAATGAAATTGGTTTATGTAATGTCATTACATGTTAGGGTGGTTTGTTAGGCAAATATAGACAAGCAGAGCATGGGCATAGTCTCAAATGTCTCTCCACAAAATATCTCCCCAACGCAAAGGTGAAAATGCTTACTTTATGAAGAAAAAGTCTGGCAGACAGTAACTGGACTGTGGAACCAAGTTTCCCATGACCAATCGAGGTTTCTGTGACAACCAAGTCATAACCATCATACCCCATGAACACAGCATAGCATCATTTAGCAATATTCCGACCAGGAATGCACAGAAATTGTCTAATCATGAGGAAACACTGAATAGATGGGAACAGTCCAACATACCTATGATATTTTTAGAGACCCATAAAAATATTTTAATCTCAATTTATTTGGAAATAAGAAAAATAATGCAATAATAATGAATCCATCCTGGTTTATATTCATTTTTATACCAATGCTAACCAATGTCGTTACATGTTCAGGTGGTTTATTAGGCAAATTAAAAATTATTTTGCCTAATTGAAAAATTAAAATATAAAATTATTTTAATTTATTGTGGAGGAAGGAGCCCACATAATGCAAACGTGCTGAGGACCAACAAGAGTCATAATGCATCTCTGGATTGGGAAAATCTTACAGAACAAAATGTCAACTCACCCAGGCAATCAGTAGATGTCAATGCTGATGTGACTGAGATGTTGGGATTGTCTGACAAAGACTTTAAGGGCAGCAGCTATAAAAGTGCTCTAAAAAGTAAGGGCAAACACTATTGAAACAAGGAAAGCTAGGATATCTCAGCAAAAAAATAATAAGGAACCAAATGGAAAGTGAAACTGAAAAATACAATAATGAAAATAACCTCCCTGGATGATTATAATAATGGAATGGAGATAAGAGCAAAACTTGAAAATAGAACAATAAAATTATACAATCCTAACCACAGAGATAAAAAAAGATTCAAAAATAAATAAACAGAGTCAGAGATCTGGGGGACAAAACTGGGAGGTCTAATATTTGTTACTAAAGTTCCACAAGGAGAAGAGAAAGCATGTCATACAGAAAAAAATTTTGTATAATAGTTTGAAAACTTCCCAAATTTGGTGAAAGATATAAACCTACAGATTCAAGAAGCTCAGTGAATGCAAACTAGAATAATCCCAAATAAACTCATGCTCAGATGTATCATAATCAGACTGCTAAAAACTAAAGACAAATAAACAATCTTGAAAACAACTAGAGAAAAAATGCATTACTTAAAGGGAAATAATAATTCAAATGACAACAGATTTCTCATCAGAAACCATGAGGCCAGAGGAAGTGGGACAATAGTTTTTGTTTTTTTTAATGTATTGATTCTTTTTATTTTTTTGAGAGACAGACAGAGGAAGAGGAAGAGAGAGTGTGTGTGTGTGAGAGAGAGAAATATCAATTTATTGTTCCATTTATTTACGCATTGATTTGTTGATTCGTGTATGTGCCCTGACTGAGGATCAAACCTGCAACCTTGGCGTATCAGGACGATGCTCTAACCAACTGAGCTACCCAGTCAGGATGTGACTGCATGATTTTAAAAATAAATTTAAAAACGGTTTACAAAAGGCACAAAGAAAACAAAAACACATGGTCATGAAAGATGGGGAAAGACTAAGAAAGTGTTACAGGCTGAAGATGACTAAAAAGACACAAAAATTAAATGCAATTCATGACCCTGGGTAGAATCCTGGACCGGAAAAGTAAGAGAAACACCATTCAGCGGTCAGTGAAATTTGCATGGAGTCTGCGGATTGGATGACAGTGTCCTATCGGTACTGAGTTCCTGATTCTGGTGATTGTGCCATGGATGTGTGTAGGAGACTCCCTGTTTTGGGAAACGCCTATAGGGGTATTTAGGCATGATGGGGCATCAGCTCTTTAACTTTCCCTCAAATGATTCAGAAAAGAATTATGATAATGATCATATATATCTACACATGAATATATACATGTACATATATGCATGAATATATGTGGAGATATACATGAGTTTTTATACTATTCTTGCCACTTTGAAGTGTGATATTATAAAAATAAATATTTTTATCACAATATATTGTGATAAATTATAAAAATTAAAAGATATTACAGATAAATCTCCCATGCAGAAAAATTCCAAATAACTTCTGTACATATACCACCCTCAAGGAGAAGAACCATACTCCCCACTCCTTAAGAATGAGTATTGCATAGTGACTTCTTCCCAAAGAGTATGGTATGGAAAGGGGGAAAAAGAGTACCTCTACAGAGAAAAATCTGACAGATGCTACCTCAGCCAGGTGATCAAGACCAACATCAATAGCGAAGTCACATTAATATTCAGTAGCCTTGATATGTTATATGCTAAAAAATAGCACTTTAATTCTATGATCTTCCTCCCCCACATCCATATACCCAGATCTTTATGACGAAACCATTAGACAAATCCCAATTGAGGGACAGTCTACAAAATAGTTGACCAGTTCTCCCCTCATCAAAAACAGAACGTCTGAGAAAAGGTCACAATGAAGAGGAGCCTAGGGGTGACTAAATGTGATGTGGGACCCTAGAGCAGAAAAAGGACCCTAGGGAAAAACTAAGGAAATCTGAATAAAGTATGAACTTTAGTTAATAATAATGCATCAATATTGGTTCATTAATTGTACCATACTAATTTAAGACGTTAATAATAGGGAAAACCTGCTGTGGGGTATTGAGAACTATCTGTACTATCTTTGCAATTTTTCTGTAAATCTAAAATATATTTATGCAGTTCAATGAGCAGGATTTGGGCGTTCGTTAGAAGTTAGGGTCAACTGACGTACAGAATGAAGTTGAGGAATATGTTTACTGTTTGGCTTGGGAACAAGGAAGGTGGAGGGGCTCCTGGGTAAGACAGGAAATGGTGGGCAGGTAAGTCCAGTGGAGATTTGTCACGAGGGATCGTGCACGTGAGTGTGGAGCTGATGCATAAGACTTGGGCTGCAGAGCGAGACTTGGGCACCTGGGAGGTGAAGATGATGAGCTACCCTGGGAGGAGTAGGAGTGGGTCATATGAGAAAAGTAGGACAGCCCTATTGGTTGCCTGTCCATTCCTTCTTTCGTCCTGGATGCTGGAGCCCTAATTTTATTGGGGTGTCCGCCCCTCCCCCATGCAACTAAGGGAGTCATCCTCTCCAAGGTTCCAAAGGGTAAATCTTGATTGACCTAAGACACCATGAGGTGGTCTTGCTCTTCTTGCTGATGATTGGATGGGATAGGCATGTGACCCGGTCTGCCAGTGAGTCATGAGGGGAAGTTTACTGAGTGGCTTCTGAAGAGGTTCCTCACTCCTGAGAAGACTCCCAAAGAGGCAACAATGCCTGTCTGCCTTTGAATAGTGTGGCACCATGTATGTTCTGGAACTGCTGCAGCCATCTCTCTACTTGCCTGAGTATGATGCCCAGAATAGAACAGATCCTAGAAAGGCAGAAAAGAGGAGCAAGGGCCTTACCTGTGGGGTTTTCGTTGGATAAGAAAGTGTGGGTCCTAACTGTTTATACCAATTTGGTTTGGCAGGGACAGGATTAGGGTGAGGCATCTGAGGCGCCTCGGATGCAATGTTTAAGGAAGTGCTTGCTCTCAGATGTTGATGCTGCAATTACATAACCTTGAGAGTGAGTGTTTCCTTCAATGTTGCAACCTAGGTGCCTCCCTTACTGGCCTTATCCTAGTCCTGGTCCAGTTTGATTCAAGATTTTCTGGACCTACAGCTGAAAGCTTCTAACTGGCAAGTGGAAGACACTGAAATGTAAGGAATGGACAAAGAAGAGGAACCTAGACTTGGAGATGAAAAACAGCTGCTCTGTTTGGGTTAGAGTGATGTGATTTAATAATTGTACCAGCAACCAGCCCAGCCTTCAACCTAATAGTAAAGAAATTGCCTTTCTAGCTTTCGGCAGTAGTCATCTTATTTTCATGATTTTCTAGGGTATGTTACTGTATTCATATTTCCTCCCTGACTGAAATGTCATTTAGAATGTTCGTTAATTTCCCACTGGTTGGGGATTTTGAAATTTAAGTCTGTGTGATTATTTGTTAAATTGCAATCCGAGGATTTGACTTAAACAACAGTTGCTTATTTGAATTTATTAAAACTTTTTGTGGTCCAGTGTAGGATACTTTTTGTATTTTATGTATGTGAGAGAACTCAGAATGTATTTTTATGTCTTATTAATCCTGTTGTTTAACTCATCTTTATTTTTGTTTATATATCACAGTCTGATAGTGGCAATACATTTTACTGTAACTGTGTTTCTATTGGTCGTATTGTATTTCTAAAGATTTTTGTTCACTGTTTTGTGTTGCTATGTTATTTGATGCATTTGATTTCTTGCATCATATCTTTTTTTTAACAAAAATACATCTTCTGAGTTGGCCCTTTGACCTGAGATTTTCATATTTTTACATGGGAATTTTACATATTTACAATTTCTTATTTACATTTGCCTTATTTGTTACACCTAGTCTAACTTTCCATCATCTAATTTTTTGGTGGTTTGATACTGTTTTTATGATTCTTTGCCATTTGTTTTCCATTTATACTGTGAGGAAAGTGTCTAATACATTTGTTGGTACAGGACTTGACTTTTGCTATATGAATTACAAATGTAATTTGTAATTCATCTTTATCTTTTATTTTTTGTCTTTTACTAAGGGATGACTCCCTTAGTTGTCACCCCTTTATCTTTTGTCATAATTTATAAGGTAGATATAAAGATTTTTTAAGCCACGAAAAATGTTTTAAACTAAAAATCCATATAAAATTATATTATTAAAAAAACTTTTTATTTTATGCAAAATAAGACCTAGTGTGCCTTGCTTTTTAAAACTACCTCCTTCCTCCCTCTCTGGTTTTCATTGCATTAATCTAAGGTTAAAAACCCTGCTATTTAAAAAATCTACTTTCTCAAATTTTCTTTTGCATTTTATTTGTTACCATAGCAACAATTATTTCAACCTATCCGCATCAAACAGTCTATACTGAGTGGTGTTTTTATTCAGTTATCTCTCTATCTTTAGCTAGTTTCAAGGCTCATTGCCAGTTCTTTCCTCTCATTTCATCATTCATGAGTTTCTGATTCATGTCTTGGTGATTTATTGTACAATTCTGAGCAATTTTTGCAGAAAAGGGAGTTAATTGGGTATGTATTAGTCAGAAACTCTGTGGTTTCAAATGACAGAAAACTAAGGCAAGTTGACTTCAGTAAAAATAATAATAATATATTCAGCTGAGCCTGTGGATTTAAGGCTCAGCTGAATATAGTCTGAGACTATGTCATCAGAAAATTAGCTCCCAATCTGGACTTTGTTTTTCCTGTATCATCTTCATTCTCAGAGACTATTTCTCACATCATGGTATGTTTGGCTCCAGACTCAGAATCGCTGCCCTAGCATCCCCCCAGAAAGGGAGCACCCCCTTCTCCAATCGTTTCTTAAAAAGTCTGGGCTGTGTGTCATTGTCCTGGATCAGGTCACATGCCTATCCCTTGAACTAATATGTCTGTGACTCTAATCGGGGCACCCTGGGTCACGGCTTACAGGAGTGCAGAAAAGACAGGTCACCAATGAAAAACTGGGCTGTGCTACCAGAGATAGGAAGATGTCAGGCAAAAATAACAGATGCCCATTGTTTTCTGAGATTCTGTTATTTTGTGAGCCGTCACCACTCTAGAAGGACAATAAGGAAGACATTCCGGTGTCCAGCTAGCCATCCAAGTCGGTTCTTATTCTTTCATAGTGGCTTAGATTGGTTTCAGCATTCCAGAGCCTAGTTCTCACCTTTGTGCCTCCAGAAATTTGTTGTTGTCACCGTAGCTAGATAATTTTTCCCTCTGGGCCTGGCTCATACTAATCTGACTCAGCAGAGGCTGATGTATAACTAAAACCCTTCTTAGAATGGACAATAATTGCCGCAGGACGTGAATAGGGTTGTCCTCTGGTCAGTGTACTTTCGCTGACAGTAAACCACAAGTGAAGGCAATTCTAATTATAAGGTTGTTTACTTCCCATGCAACCAGGCAAGAGAAGTTCTCTGGAGAAAATCAGTGGTCGGCTGCATCATGCCATGATAGTGTGGTGGCTTTAAAATGTCCACAACTGCTGGGACAGTGGAGAGAGATTGGTCTGTGCTAAGACAGAAAGACAAAAAGAGAACTGAGAATAGTCTAGTCGGGCTGGCGCATGGAAGGGCAGAGTAAAAGGAGTTGGAGTAGAGGGATAGTCAGCCACGGTCTCTCTCTGAGGGCTTTGGGAGCCACTGACTTCTTTAAAAAAGGGAATTACACGGTCAATTTTGTTATGCAAAGACTGACTGCATATAAATAAGGAGAAGTCATTGGAGACAGGCAACACTGAAAGCAGAACAGTTCAGGCTATTGTGGTAGCCTAAGTAAGAGAGTTGATGCAGCAGGCTTTAAGCAGCAGAATGACAGCAGAAATAAAGTGGGTACATTTAAAACAGTGTTTTTTAAAGTTGAATGAGAACCACCTGGGTCTTGTTAAAATGCAGATCCTGATTCAGTGGGTCTGAGGTGGGGCCTAAGATGCTGCATTTCTAACAAACTCCCACAGAGTGCTGATGTTGCTGGTCTGGAGACCATGTTTTGAATAGTAACGATTTCAGAAATGTTAAAGAAATAGAATTGACAGGAGTTTGTGATTGGATGGGTGGGGGAGGGGTTGGTAGGGAGGTAAAATAAGTTGTTGAGGATCATACCCCAGCTTCCGGCTTGAGTATCTGGGTGAAAGTGATGTTATCCACAGATAGAAGGTGAAGAACAGGTCTGGGTGGGGTAGGTTATAACAACAGATAACATATATCATGTACTTACTGTGTGCCAGGCTCTTTACATATGTTGTCTTATTTACTCCGTACTACAAACTTATGATTTGAAGAATGAGGAAACTGAAGGCAAGGTCATACAGGTAGTGAGTGGAGCAACCAAGATTCAAACCCTCTGGCAGTGTGAGTGCAGAACATGTAGAGCTAACCGTGGGCAGTTTGGATACGTTGAGGTGAAGCTCCTGTGGGATGTCACACTGAGCTGTCCAGGGGTACATGTTGAACTGGTTGGAGTTCAGGAGAGAGATTCTGAGCCATGATTAAAAATCTGGGAAGCCCTGACTGGTGTGGCTCAGTGGATTGAGCGCGGGCCTGCAAACCAAGGGGTTGCTGGTTCAATTCCCAGTCAGGGCACATGCCTGGGTTGCGGACCAGGTCCGCAGCTGGGGACATGTCAGGGGCAACCACATGTTGATGTTTCTCTTCCTTTCTTTCTCCTTCCCTTTCCTTCTCTATAAATAAATAAATCAAATCTTTAAAAAATGGAAAAAATCTGGGAAGAATTAAGGCATTGGAGGGAATGAAACCATCTGAGATTACAACCTCAGCCCTCGGAGTTCTATCTTGTTCTATATTCCTTTGGGCATTTAATTATTACAAAAGAGGAATCTGAAAAAAGTTTTTAGCTTTATAATTTTTTTCTGATTGGATAATGTTAGTGTTTTTCCTTTATCCGTGAAATTTAAGAATTTTTCCAAGAATTTATGCCTTGGTCTATAATTATTAATTTTTCTGGGTCCCAGTGAACTCACTCAATGTTCCACCTCCACCTCAGATCTTTTTAGACCCAAGAAAAGTTTTCTTTTTATTATAATTTTAATTATTGCCTCTGATTGATTTGCTGTATCTCCTTTTGGGGATGCCTGTAGTTTCAATCTCCACGATGTTCTCCTGTCCATTTTCTTCTCTCTTAAAGAATTCCATCATTCAATTGTTTATCTTCCATATTGCTGACTTGCTCTTCTTGTCAAATCTGCATTTTACCACTTTGATCAATGAATTTTACTTTGGTTATTGTGGTTTTTATTTCATAGTACTCTCCATTTACCTTGGCCTGTTTTTAAAAGACGCAATGTCCTCTTATATCCAAGAATAAGAATTAGGTGTTTTCTAAAACCGGATTCTGCTTCATGGACTAAATATATTTCAATGGAGTAATTTTTGGCTCTAGTACTTTCTCTTCTCATGTGCCACATATGTTTTTCCCACAGGGCTTTTTAAAAAGTTGTTTATTCTTTGAGATTGACTAGTTGATCTTTGCAGATGTCTGCAAGTCCAGAGTTGACTGCTTTCAAGCTCACCGTGTTGCACAATCAGGATGCAGGGTTTTCCATTCTCATTCCCTTCCCTTCTAAAGATGGCGTGTGAAATGGCTCAGAAGCAGTGGCTGGATCATTTCTGTCTCATGTTAGCTATTTTTGGCATTTACCTGCTTCAGATTCCAATTTTTGTTTTTCAACCTCTACTTTTTCTATTTCTGAGCCTCAGTGTGTATTTCTCATTTTCTCCAGATCTTGAGGTTTGGTGGTTTTTTGTTTTTTTTTTTTATTTCATTTATTTACTTTTTAGAGAGAGGGGGAAGGGAGGAAGAAAGAGGAGAGAAACATCAACGTGTGAGAGATACATCCATCAGTTGCCCGTCACACGCCCCAAAATGGGGACCTGGTCTGTAACCCAGGTATGTGCCCTGACTTTCAATCGAACCAGTGAACTTCTGGTTCACAGGCTCATTCCACTCAACCACACCAGCCAGGGCACCATCTTAGTGTTGATGTCAGTATACCCTCTAAGTTTCTATCCATCTGTACCACTGTAGGTCTCCGTCTCTGAATCCCATTATCTTTCTCTAGTGTCTCAAGCTACTTCAGCAGGTTCTCAAATAAGGTGGATTGTTTATGATTGATGAGACGCTCTAGGAACTTACTTCTTGTTTAATATTAGCCTCTGGTAACACTGGTTTCCTTATACCCCTCTTTCACTTGAGGGCTCACTGTACTCCCTAATCTCTTACTCAGCTTTATAGTTCTTCGCACTACTTATCACAACTTGAGCATTACACATATTGATTTGTCCATCTCCTCCCTCTATAATGCAACTTCTATGAGGTGTATGTCCAGGAACTTGGTAGGTGCTCGACACACTTGTTGAAGGAACCTCTCCGTCTGATTAGAGGATCCTCCCACCTTTTGTGTTTCACACTTTCTCAGTATGTAAATATTTTTCTCGGTCTCGGTCAGGTCTTTTGGTTTTAGTTCTGGTGTCAGGAGCTCTTAAGTTTGTGTGGTGAGCCACAGGCTCTCCAGGTCTGCCCCAGGTCCGCAGCTAGTGTAGGGAGCTTAGCAGTCCGTCTCGCGCTGTACCGCGCCGCTCTCTGGCTCAGTCATGACCACACTTCGGGAATTTCCCTGCCCCTGGCCGTCCCTCAGCTGCAGTCCTGGCGGTTCCTTCCCGACGCCTAGGAGACCTCTCGCGTCTCAAGAGCCACCCTCGAAACGACTCCGCCGCCGACACACGTGACAGCGTAGGGCGGTGCCGGTGCCGCCGCAGCCGCCCCGCTCCGCCCAGAGTTCTCTGCTTCCGCCGGCCAGCACAGCCCCGCCCCCAAGACGCGGAGAGCCAATCCGCAAGCACGTTTCTTGGCTCCGCCCAAGCGCCCTCCTCAGCGTGTGCCCCTCCCTCCGCCCGCCGGCCCGCCCGTCAGTCAGGCAGGCAGGCAGTCGGTCCGAGCTGCCTTTGGTCTCTGCAGCATTCCTGAGCGCGCCCCCCTTGCTCCTTCTCGGCCAACGGCGGCGGCTGCAGCGGCGGCGGCGCGGCCCCTCCGGGAGGCGCGGCGTGGGCCAAGGGACGGTCGCGGAGCGTCAAGCCCAGCGCGGCGGAGGCGGAGGCGGCGGCGGCCCGGCAGCCAACATGGCGGCGGCGGCGGCGGCGGGCGCGGGCCCGGAGATGGTCCGCGGGCAGGTGTTCGATGTGGGGCCGCGCTACACCAACCTCTCTTACATTGGCGAGGGCGCCTACGGCATGGTGTGGTGAGTGTCCACATCCGCCCACCCCACCACTCGGGGCCGCGGTGGACGCAGCTGCGGCCTCGTCGGCGCCTGGGCCTCCCGCGCCACCGCGCCCCCAACCCGGAGCTTCGTCGCGGTCTGCACCCTGGGGCTTCGGGCGGTGCCTTGGGGTCAGTCGAGGTTTGGGTGTTGCTCGCGGCACTTCGCGGGCGGGCCCTTGCTCGCCTCTGAGAAAGGCGCCGGGGGGCGGAGGCCAGGACCTCGGGTCCTCCGGACCCTGTTGCAATCGCGGATTTTAGAGCCAAGATCTCAGGAAGGGAACGGGACCCAACCCCAAATTTCCATTTGCCAGCATAGTGGTCTTCTTTTTGACATCCCGATTGTAAAGCCGGGAATTTCTCCAGATGCTTGTCTGTTTGCCTCAGCTTGTGTGCAGAACATCGAAATGATAATCTGTTGTTCGCCTGTTTTCTGTGAACGGCTTTCATTAAATATCTTCAGTGGTGCTAATGGTGCTCTCCTGCGCATGCTTTCTAAAAAGCATTAGTGGCACCAGGGTTAGTTGTGGAATATTTCAATCTTGAAGTTTTTAAATGGATTTTAATATCCTACTGTTGACCTTTTGGGAAAGATAAGTCAGCATCGCTCTCTTGACTTATTAAAGAGTCGTTTGGAGTTGGGCATAATAGGACTCTTTTTCTTTACCCCCAAGTGAGCTCTCTTACCAGCATAAACGCGTCCACACGTTATAGCACAATTACTGTGGACTTTTACTGTTAATGTCTTAATGGCAGATATATATGCAGCCTTAATGGAGTTCTTGCATAGTCATATGCAGGCTCCCTCATCTTAAGCCAGATCTCTCAGAAAGGGTGGAATAAGGGTGACGGTATTGTTTTTAATAGAACGAACTAACTGTAGTGTTTTATGCTGATGAAGGCTTGTGGAAGTGTAGACTCCCTGACACCTAAGATTTATTGTGACTGTGTTTTGTGTTGAAGAAAGGAAGCAAGCTAATGTTTATTGAACGTTTCATGGCATGTACTGTACATTATCATTTTATTAGAACAACCACCTCGAAGGAGGGAAAGGTGGTAATATTCGTCTATCGTGATAAAGTATTTTGATGTGAAGCCAATTCTTAAGGTCATACAACCAAAGAGTCAGACTTGAGATTGTAGACTGAGATCCTGTTTCAAATGTTGCAGCTCTTTCCATTATACCCTGCTATCCTTAAGTAGTATTACTAATAATTTTAGAATTTCAGCATATTTTACTGTTGTAAGCAAATCTATTCCATTCAAATTTGAATGATCATAATTTTAGAAATGTCACAGAGGGCATGTTTTACCAAGTATGTTAGCTAGACAGATTAGTTAAAATAGAACCAGTGACCCTTTGTTCCACAGGCCAGCACTCAATCCTCTGAGCCGTAACAGCCAGGGCTAAATTTCTTAGGGAAAAAAAAAAAAAGATTTTAATTCAGTGCTGAATATTCTCATTCTCTTCAGGAACAAAATTCTTCACAGTATACAACTGTGGAAATTAACGTGAACTCAGAGGCTTAGGAACCAAAAGGGAAATTAAATTAGGTCAGGCTTAAAAGAAATAAGGCACTAGAAAGTAACAAAGTACTGCCTGCAGCATCACTTCTCTGTCGAAGATCCTATTGCTGTTGCACCTGCTAGTAAGTAGCCAGTAAACGCCTCATTATGAGAGTCTCGGAATTGCCCATCATGTCCTTTGGCCCTTTTTTAAAAAATCAGTTTCTAAAATGAGGGCCGAAAAAAAATCTTCAGGGCATTTATTTATTTGGGAAAGGAGAGGGAAGAGAAACATCAATTTGTTTCTTATGCATTCATTGGTTGATTCTTTTATGCTCCCTAACTGGGGATTGAACCTTCAACCTTGGTGTATCAGAACAGTGCTCTGACCAGCTGAGCTCTGTGGCCAGGGCTAAGTTTAGGACATTTTAATTGAAAGGGTTATTCTCCCTGCCCGCCCGCCCGCCCCCCCCAGTCCCTCATCTAATAGGATTTTTACTAGTCTGAAAATGGTTTAGATCTATTAACTACTTCTCTCACTGCTGTAGAGACTTTGAAGTCTCTATCAGGTGAAATGCCAAGTCCTCTTACTGTAATTTTCCTTTGCTAAGTAAAATACAAATACAAATAAAATTGAAATTAAAATCCTGCATCCAAAATGTAGTTTTTTACCTTCAGGTTGATGATAGACACTAGTTAGACTTTAATCTGAGTTGCACATATTAGCATTTAATAAATGTTGATTAGCAGTGCTGAGTTTATGGAGGGCTTCTTGACTGAAATGTTAATACTTAAATAGCAATTTTTTTTAAAAGAGTAATGGTTCCAGAAAGTTTTAAGGATTTTGAAGCTTTTTAAAAACATTTCCTGAATCAGTTCATTAGGAATTTTACCTTTTCTGTGCAGAGTTCTTTTCTAATCATTACATGGAGAAAACAAAGATGAAGAGTGAATGGTGTTTGAATTGGGCCTTTAAGGGTGGGTGTGGTTTTGATAGATAATAGGCACAAGCAGCAGTGTGAGCAGTGGAATCTAATCCTGGATGAGTACTAAGGTGGCAAATTGTAGAGGACTCCAAAGGCAAAACCGACTTTGTATATTGGAGCAATGGAGAAGCATCAGTGTTTCTGAAAAGAGGCAGTCACATCATCAATGTTAGAATTTTAGAGGAAAACGAACAGTGGTGGAAATAATAAGAAAAAAACTGAGGTGGGGGAATCATTTAGGGTATTGTAACTAGAGGTAAAATAATGTAATGCCTTGGAAGGTAGCAGATGGAGATGAGTTATCTTATAAAGATTGAATTAGTAACAGGGGCTCTTTAGAAGAGTGGTAGAAAGACTTAATTATGGCAAGTATGGGAAGAAGCACGTGATGGTAAGATCTTAAAGGGTAAGAGTCTAAGAGAGGTGGGATTTGGATTTGAGAGGGATTTCTGAGACAAATGGTGATTAACTGGGTTTGGGCATAGTTGTTAATTCCTGGGGGCGGGATGGTGGTGCTATTATCCAAGAAGGAATACCATAGGTAGAGCAGGTTTGTTAAGAAATAATGAGGTCTGGTTTGGATTAAGTTTGTGGCGCCTGTTGGCCATTTAGGCTATATCCATAAGGCATCTTGAAATTTATAACAGGGAAGTAGAACCTGAAGATGAAAATTTGTATAAAGCTTAGTCTTGCGTGGATGGGCACAGATTCTTACTTGAGGTTATTGGTTAGGTGAAATTACATGCAGATGTTAGGTATGTTCATCTGTTTAGTAAACAATCCATAGCATTCAGTAGATTTTCAAAGGGGTCCATTATCCCGGAAAGGTTAAGAGCCAGTGAAGTAGAATAGAAAGACTGAAGAGGTAACTCTAGTAAACACTTTAAGAAGAGGTAGGCAAAGGAAGAGGAACCTGAGGATTGGTAAGATGTGTAAGAATCAGGAAAAAAAGAAAGAAGGATATGAGAAGAAAAATTGAAGCTATATTTTTGACCATCTAATTAAGATAAGAAATATCTACTTTGGATAAGTTAAATTTGAAACAATTTCTGAATATGACTGAGAGGTTACAGGGTCATCTCCATAGACAGACTAATTGAAACCTTAAGAGTGGACAAGATGAAGAAAAATGTGAGAATGGAGCCTGAGGGCAAGTTACAGAAGTGGACAGAGGAAATGCGGTCCCAGAGCCCAGAGGACCCTGAGTGTGCATTATCAAAGGAGCCAAGGAAGAGAGTGGTTATAAGGGATCGGTATGCAAATAGGACAAACAAAGCAGCCTGAAGACAAGGCTGTTGGATTTGTTGACTTTCAACTCTCCCCCAAAAAACAGACAGTTCAAACATAATTTCATTGTGGTCACATTCCTGATGGTATTGGGTTGGCAAAAAAATCGTTACATATTTTTCCTTATGGTCCTTGGTTGTGTTTGGTTGTCTTTAACTTCATTTAAAGATTTTATTTATTTTTAGAGAGAGGGGAAGGGAAGGAGAAAGAGAGGGAGAGAAACATTAATGTGTGGTTGCCTCTTGCGCACCCCGAACTGGGGACTTGGCCTGCAATCCAGACATGTGCCCTGACTGGGAATCAAACCAGTGACTCTTTGCTTTGCAGTCTAGCGTTCAATCCACTGAGCCACACCAGCCAGGGCTATCAGTGTGCATTTAAAAAAAACTTACCAAAATTGGTGAATTTTTGTGCAGCCATTTTAATATTGAAGATGGAAGAAGATAGGCAACATTTTCAGCGTAGTATTCTTTATTTTTCAAGAAAGGTGAAAAAGGCAAGTAAAACACAAAAAAAGATTTGTGCAGTTTATGGAGAAGGTGCTATGACTGATTTAACGAGTCAAAAGTGGTTTGTGAAGTTTCTCAGTACTACTGACATTTTGGTCAAATTATTCTTTGCTGTGGAGCTGTCTTATGCACTGGAAGATGTTTAGCAGCACCCCTGGCCTCTACCCACTAGAAGCCAATAAAGGGAAATAGCCAACCTACTCAACGTGTCTAAATCAATAAAGTTATTGGTGAAAATGAAAAATCTGTCTTTTATGGAAAAAGCTAAATGGACTTTTTAGCCAGTTTAATACAATATCCTCTTCTAGTAAGGTTTTTGTGATTACGATAAAGTAGTAACTACCATTTAGTCAGCACTTTCTGTTGTTGTTGTTGTTGTTTTTATTTTTAGGGAGGGAGAAAGAGAGGGAAACGTTGATATGAGAAACACTGGTCTGTTGCCTCTTGCATGGGCCCTGACCAGAGACCAAATCCGCAACCCAGGCATGTGTCCTGACCGGGAATCGAACTGGCGACCTTTCACTTTGTGGGGTGACACCCAACCCACTGAGCCACACAGGTCAGGGCTGTTGTTTTATTTTTTTAAGCATATATTAATTAATCCTCATAACCACACTGCAAAAGTGGTTACTTTGTAAGTGAGGAAATGGGACACTGGAAGGTTAACTTGCCCAAGGACACCCAGTTAGGAAGTGATAGATCATCCCAGTCTGTCCGTCTGGTACCTAAGTGACACTCGACCAAAGATCAAAGTTGCCAAAACGCATGCTTTCAATAAGAGAATATAGCTATTGTTTGCTTTTGCTTGTAGGCTATTTAGTCTTTTTAAAAACCTTTCATGCAAGGTCATTCACTCAAAACATTTATTGAGTACCTTTTTATGTGCCAGGATTCACATGGTCCCTGCCCTTTAGTAGCTCTTACTCCAAACAGTGGGGTGGGGTTGGGCAATAACACAGAGACTATACCAGAGGTATAAAGAAGGAATGTGCGAAGTTCTGTGACAGAGAAAGAAGGCCTGTGTGGCATGGGGCTGTCCTTATATAGCTTCACAGACTTGAGCTGGGTGTTGATGTATTACTAGGAGTTTGCTTTAAGAAGTGCATTCTAGATAGAGGAAATGTACGTGCAAAGGCCTAGAAGTTTGACAACAGGACATCAGGTAAGGAAAACCACAGTGTTTGGGATGGCAGGAATATAGGGTGCCTTAGGGAGAAAGCTGGAATTGAGACAGCTGGGATAGGCAGGGCCAAATCCTGAAGGACATTGTGTACTAAGGAGTGAGTCACGAAAGGATAGCCCTCTTTCTCATCAGATTTTGTGATTGTGTTCCCCTTTGTCTGTTTTACATTTTCTGCCCATCATGCTATTTTTTTTCCTGCTTATCCAGGGGTACTCAGTGGGTGTGTCTTTACCCACCCCCAGGGGTATTTTGAAATGTATACGGACATGGTTGTTACATTGATTGTGGAGTGTTACTGGCCTTTTGTGTGGGTGTGGTGGAGGTAGGCAGGCCAAACAACTTGCAATGCATGGTACAGTTCCATCACTAGGGGTGTACCATTAATAACACGAGGGGTGTGCTACTGGTATCTTGCTATGTCAAGATACCAGAAGTGTACCCCTCCAGTCCACCCCTGAGAGACTACGGGCCTTATTCAAGTCCTGTCTTCCTTCCTCTAAGGTCCATCTGCTCTATAAATTTGACCTTATTACTCCCTGCCACATCCCTCGCTCGCTCCCTTCCTGGAATTCAGCCTGTATTTGCACCACCTGTTTGAAAAGCAGGATCAACAGTAGTATGTATCATCTATAAAAGCTCAAGACGTAGAAACATCTGGATTCAGATTCTTAGTTTTCCTTGTCAACTGTTAATTTTTAATAAAGTAGTCTCTTGTACGCTTTTTGGAGCTCAAAAATGTGAGGAGACCAACTTACATGAGCAACAGAAAATCTAGTGTTTCTGAACAGGTTTTGAGTGCAAATAAAGCTCAACAAAATTAATTTTGATATTTATAACATCCCTGATAATGTGCTGTGATGGCTAGCTATAACGGATACACCATTTCCATTAATTTAATCGCTGTGTTCTCAATTCTCAAATATTTATAAAAATACGTTAATGACCCTGGCTGGTGTACCTCAGTGGATTGAGCACAGGCCTGTGAACCAAAGCATCGCCGGTTTGATTCCCAGTCAGGGCACATGTCTGGGTTGCAGGCTGTATCCCCAGTATGGGGTGTGCTAGAGGCAACTGCACACTGATGTTTCACTCCCTCTCTTTCTCCCTCCCTTCCCCATCTCTCTAAAAATAAATAAATAAATAAAACCTTTAAAAAATACTTTAATGAAAAACATCCAAGTTGGGTTTTCCCAGAACCATATATAAAATGTATTTGTCCCTTACTCACATTAATGTACTTACTAAATTAAAACCCAGCTGACTCACATTAATGTACTTACTAAATTAAAACCCAGCTGATACGTCAACGTCAGTAAACATCCAGAGCTACTCCACCGTGTATCCCTCATGCTCACCCACTGATCTGCCTAACTCTGAGGTGCTGTTCATCTGTTTTTACTTTTCTTTTCTCGGTTACTTCCTGGGGCTCCTACATAATCTGGAAAGCCAACAGAATAAATGTTTTCCAAGGTCCCTCTGAGATTCTCAGTCTTTGGGCAGGCTCTGGGTTCTAACCTTATGGACCATAGTATCTAGGAAGTGGTATGTAAGGTTGGGGGGTCTCCATGAGGTATTCTATGACCAACTAACATTTGTCACAAGCCTGCCTTGCTTTAAGTGTCATGGTGTGAAATTCATTTTCATCCTCGTCTTTCAGGTTTTTTTTTCACTTGTAGGTAAGGAAATCAGGTCTTCAGTAACTTGTCCAAAATTCACAGCCGATAAATACATAGCAGAACTGAAATTTGTTTAGACCCTCAAATGTGTGATATTTTTTATACTTTAACTACTATAGGTTTTCCTCTATTACACCAAATTACCTGGAAACATGCTTCCTACATATAGCCCTTGTTCCACCATTGGCATCAAATTATAAAATGGTGATTGTCATAGTTGACTTGAGCCTGTTGAGGGGGGAGAAGGAAAACTAACTGGAAGGGCTGTTGGGTCAAAGAAGCTTAATTTTTTATCAGGGGGGTGGTGTTGATTTCTTCTCACTCCTACTTATCTCCAGTAGTTTTTTTTTTTTGATTTTCAGTCATTCACTAACATTGTTAAGCATGTACCTAATTTATGTGCTAGGTGGTAGGATAAAAGTGGTGAACAGAAGTGATTTTTACTCTGGTGCTTAGAGTCCAACAGGAAAGTAATAACATTTACTGAATATGATGAGGTGCAGCGAGTGCTACTGGAGAGTGTAAAAGGTGGACTGAGGTAGTTTGAGGAATAGTCTAGGAGGATTTCCTGGAGGAAGTAGTTTTAAGCTGGAACCTCGAAATGCCTGGAGTGTTTCAAGTACTGGAGTGTAGATACTGAGTGTATGATGAAGATCCAGGATGCAAATTAAAACCACAATGAGATACCACTTGACACCAGTCAGAATGGCCCTCATAAACAAAGCAACAAACAGCAAGTGTTGGAGAGGTTGTGGAGAAAAGGGGACACTAGTGCACTGCTGGTGGGAGTGCAGACTGGTACAACCACTATGGAAAACAGTATGGAATTTTCTAAAAAAACTAAAAATGGATATACCTTTTGACCCAGCAATTCCATTGCTAGGACTATATCCTAAGAACCCTGAAACACCAATCCAAAAGAAACTATGCATCCCTATGTTTATAGCAGCACAATTTACAATAGCCAAGTGTTGGAAGCAACCTAGATGCCCATCAGTAAATGAATGGATCAAAAAACTGTGGTACATTTATACAATGGAATTCTATGCAGCAGAAAGAAAGAAGGAGCTCATACCCTATGCAACAGCATGGATGGAACTTGAGAGCATCATGCTAAGCGAAGTAAGCCAGGCAGTGAAAGATAAATACCATATGATCTCACCTTTAACAGGAACCTAATCAACAAAACAAACAAGCAAGCATAATATAACCAAAGACGTGGAAATTGGGAACATGCTGAAAGTCACCAGAGGGGAGAGGGGAGGGAATTTCAGGGGAAAAGGGGAAGGATTTACAGGAACAAGTATAAAGGACACATGGACAAAAACTATGGGGGGGGTGGAAATGGGAGGGAGGTGGGGAGGGCTGGGGTGGTGGGTTCGGGTGAGAATAAAAGACAAAACTGTACAAGATCAACAATGAAAATAAAAATTAAAAAAAAAAAAAAAAAAAAGATCCAGGGGTCTTTCTCATGGTACCAAAGGAAAAGTAAGTGTAGTTTAAGCTTCAGGTAAGATTGCAACCAGGAACTAGAAAATTGATCAAGACATCTACCTCTCCTTCCCTTTACATTTACAAAATCTTCCTGTACCCTGCATCTCTGTGTAACTGGATGGTTCTTTTTGTTGTTGTTTGTTTGTTTTTTGCCACTTCTCCATGCACTTATCATAAGAGAGCTGACCTAAGCTTCCCAAAGTATGTTTTCAGTTTCTGAATCTGATGCCTAAGGGGAGAGAGTCTGATCCAGCTTGGGGTAGTGTCCACTTCCAGTCAGCTGAGGCCCAAAGACTGGACATTTTTAAGGCATGAGTAATGGAGGTTGGGTGGTCAGAAGATGTCTCCCGTTGATTACTGGCTTGACAGGTAAAAATTCTTGGTGCTGCTGCCCCCATTTTCCTCCAGGCTGGAAGCATTCATTCCCTGCTGTAGGGAAGTGGAGAAGAATGAGTAATTAAGGCAGGAGAAGGGCTTTGGGCTGCTTTTAGGGCTCTTTTGCCTTCCTGTCTCTGGCAATATGGGTGTGGCATCTTTAAAATTTATTTTATATATATGTACATATATAACATGTGAGATATAGATATATATATAGCAGCCTAACAGTAAATGCTTAAGACCTCACTACCCAGCGAATGACTTCTTGACTAGATTGACTGATGCCAGCATTCTGAAACCTGGCCACAGTCCTTACCCCACAGCTCTGTCTTCTTTCTTGGAATCTGTAGAGTGGAGTGTGTATAAGCATGGGCTTCGACTACGTCAATGTGACTTGAACGTTGTTTTCCTCACCTGTAGTAAGGGGATAGTGATACACACCTCAGTGTTGTGAGGATTAAGTGAAACATGTTGGTGAAGTGCTGACCACACAACCTCTGGTTAATGCTCTGTTGTTATTCCCTTGAAGTGAATGGGCTTGGGAAGACCTGATCCTCCCTCCTCTCAGTCTCTCAGAATATCCTCTTGGAGTGTAAAGTAGAATGTTCAAGAATAAAAATAATAGACTTGGGCTCACACAAGTTGTGTGTGGAGTTCCAGTTGTATGACCTTGGGCAACTCACTTTCATTCTTTGATCTAACAGTCAGAGAGCATCTTCTGTGCCAGGCAGATAGACAGAATATGAAGACAGCAGCTCCTACCAATTATCAGGGTCCTACAATTTGCAGTTTGGACCTTAATTTGGATTAACAAGCTATTTTAAAATGCTCATTGCCCTTATAGGGTGAAACCTCATTAATCCCTTTATACTAGACTGGTTTTTTTTAAAAATTAACCAAACAGCAGCAAAGTGAGGTTGTCTGTGGCTTTCTACCTTTTATCTTAAAAAGCATATGGGCATACTATAAAATTTATAAAATTTTAAGTGTTCAGTTCAATAATTTTTTAGTAAATTTACATAATTGCACAATCATCCCCACAATCCAGTTTTAGAATGTTTCCATCATTCCAAAAAGTTTCCTCTTGTCATTTGTAGTCACTCCCACTCCCACCCCCAGGCAGCCCTGATCTGCTCTGTTTTGCCAGTTCTAGAAATTTCGTGAAAATGGAATTGTGCATGATACAGGGAGTTTTTTTGCATATGGTGTTTTCTTCACTTACAGTGTTTTGAGGTTTATCCATGTTGGTGCTAGGATTAGTAGCTTGTATCTTTTTGTCATCAAGTAGCGATTAATTTGGATGGCCGTACCAGATTATGGGCATTTGGAATGTTTCCAGTTTTTTCTCTATTACGAATGGTGCTGCTATGAACATTCGTTAGTTCTTCTGTGGACATAATGTTTTCATTTCTCTTGGGTACTTGGGAGTGAAGTTGCTGGGTCGTAAGTGATATGTGTGTGTTCTAGAGGGGGGTGGGGATGGTAAAATGATTTTACTTTTAATCGTAATAAAACTAGATTAATTTATTGAACAAATATAAATACCTTATGTACTGGCTACTGTTTTAGGCACTGAGAATAGAGAGGTGAACAAACATAGTGTTTGCCCTAGAGAAGGCTTGTTTTTCAATGAAGATAAACTGTCACAGGTACTCAATGTTTCACTTGCTGGTAAGTGCTATGAAGAAAGTTAAAATGGCCCTGGCCAGTGTGGTTCAATGGATCGAATGCCTCAGTGGATTGAGTGCTGGCCTGCAAAGCAAAGGGTCATCGATCGGTTTGATTCCCAGTCGGGGCACATCCCTGAGTTGTGGCCCAGGTTCCTGGCTGGGGGCATGTGAGGAGGCAAACCAGTGGATGTTTCTCTCTCACATCAATGTTTCTCTCCTTCCCCTCCCTTCTCTCTAGAAATAAATAAATTAAGTTTTTTTTTTTTTTTACAAGAACTGGTAAATGTTTGTTCAGTGCTGTAGAATGTAATACTTACCTGTAAACTGGAAAATATTTTGGCCGTACATGGTTTCTGACTTCACCAGGACAGGCTCTAGTATTTTCCTATTAAGATTCTAGCTAGCATTTTATTCAGTCAAGGAGGTATCCATCACTTCCTATTTTGGTTGTTTTAACATAAAAGAGTGAATTTTGTCAAATGTATTTTCTGCCTCCATGGAGGTGATTGTATGATTCTTATCTCTTTAACATTATTAGTATGAGGATCATATTAATGGATTTCCTTATATTGAACCTCCTTTACCTTCTTAGAGTTAATTCTGCTTGGTTATGTTGTATTCTTTTTTGTAATGTTCCTGTTGGATTCTGTTTGAAGGGTTTGTGTTGATATACACAAGTGATGTTAGTTTGTAATATTTTTTTTCTCTGTAACCTTTGTCAGGTTTGGTGTTTACTGTTACACTTTGTAAAGTGAATTCAGAAATTGTCTTTCTTTTTCTGTCTTCTGAGATAGCATTGGGACTATACCCTATCTTTAAGTGATAGAATTTCCATGTGACACCATTGGCCTGGTGCTTTTTATGTTTCATTCCGTTTTGGTTTCTGTCTGATCTCTGCCGTCATTCTCTTTCCCCTCCAGGTGATTCTCCACAGCCACCACCGTGACTGCTGTTTACCCATTAAGTATCTTCATGTGTTATTCTCCTTACATGTGATTATTCTTAAACAGCATGGTACTTAATGTTTCCTGGTTTTGAATTTTATGTAAGTGGAATCATACTGTACTTATTCTGCAATTTTTTTACTCATTTTTTTACCATAGTTATACATTTTCACTGCTTTATAAATATCATGTATAAGTATACCACAATTTATCCATTCTAGTATTAATGGACACTTTAGTGTTTCTTGTTATTACAGTGATTCTGAGAATAACTCTGTACATCTCTCCTGATATACAAGAGTTTCTTTAGACACATCCCCAAAAGTAGACTTGCTGGGTGGTAGGACACATGCATGTTCTCTGGGTAGTGCCTTGTTTCCTAATTAGTTTTTCCAGTAAAGTTTTGTGCTATTATTCTTGTACACGTTTTGGTATTTATTCCTTAGTGCCTTACATTTGTTGTTGCTGTTGTAATTTGAATCTGTTTGTAGCTGGTTTATGGAAATGCATTGGACTTCTATTGATTTTTATGGCCCACAACCTAGCTAAAGCCTTATTCCATTATTTTGTGTTTAGCTTCTTTTTGGACAAGTATATCATCTGAAAATTTCAACATTTTTATTTCTTTGCATTACTTAGATTTCTTCTATCTTAAGAGCAGTGGTGATATTGAGCATCAACGACTCGTTAAAAGAAAAGCTCTAATTGAATGAAGGGGCTGTCAGTTTTAATGCAGTTTTCCTTATTAGGTTTTCTTTTTCAAGTCTTTTCAGAGTTGTCAAAAAAAAAAAAAAAAAAAAAATGGAGCCACTTTAAAATGGAGCCAGAGCTGACATGCCAGAGGAATTGCCTTGCAAGTTTTAGGCCTCAAATCTTTGGAATGTTAAAACAGGGCAAAATAACCTTTGGACTGGGACTAAAGCAACCTTATACCCTGAAAGAAAACTATTTGCAATGATAAGGAGAAAGTAGATATTATGACTGCTGGAAGGATGGATGACTTTGCAGACTGAAAATTAAAAACAAACATTTAGAGTTAGCATCACTGTGTTATCAGCACCAATAGAAATGCCTTCTATTGATGTAATTGTTTCCCTTCCCTTTCTCATAAATAACCATTGCTTTTGTCTCCTAATTGGAATACTGTTTGGGCTACTGCCTGAATCTATGCCTCAGAATAGCTATTCTCATTGATCTCATAAACGCTTGTTGCCTTTCACTTTTTTTTAAAGGGTCTTTATTTTTAGGTTAGACAAGTTTGTATTTATTTTTATCCTGAATGTTGAATTTCCACAGCTGTTTTTTTACTACATCTGTAGACTTTTTGTGTGCTTTTTCTCCTTTAATCTGTTACAGATTTTAAATTACAATAAGAAGTTTTTCTAATACTGAAGCAGTTTTTCATTCTTTGATTAAGCCCAGCTTGGTCATGATGTATTATCAGCATCACATATTGCTGGAAATAATGCAAAGTGATAAAATTGTCATAATTTGGTTTGTTAATAACTAATCAGGGTTTTATCATCATGGTTATAAGTGAAATTGGCCTGGCCCTGGCTGGTGTGGCTCAATGGATTGAGTGCCAGCCTGTGAATAGAAAGTTGCTGGTTTGATTCCTGGTCAGAGCACTTTCCTGGGTTGTGGGCCAGGTCCCCAGTTGGGGGTGTCTGAATGGCAGCTGATTGATGGTGCTCTCCCTCTCTTCCCTCTCTCTGAAAAAAATAAATGAAATTGGCCTGTAATTTTTTCTTCATCATGTTCTCTGGTTTTGGTATCAAAATTAGACCACTGTTATAAAATCAGTTGGGAAGTGTTTCTTCTTTTTCTATTTTGTTTGTAGTTCTGTAAAATTAGAATGATTAATTCTTGGTAGATGATTAAGTTTGGTAGAACTTGCCTGTAAAGCAATCTGGACCTGGGTGGTTTTGTGTTTGGCTTTGTTTCAGTGTTTATTTATATTGGGAACATGTTAAACTACTGATTCAGATTCTTTTAAAAATGGTTATATGATTTTCCATTTTCTAATTCTTTTTGATAATTTATATTTTTCTAGTAGTTTGTTTCTTATTTCTACATTTATTAGAGCATCATTTTCTTGTCCCTTTTATTTTATTTTTAAGTATTCAGATATGTGTAAACATATGTATTGTTTAATGTTAAATACATGTAATTGTACAAATTATAAAATAGAACATTGTCACAACCTTACAGATGTGCTTTTCAGCCTCTTCTCTCTCTTTTTTAAAGGTTTTATTTATTTACCTTTAGAGAGAGGAGAAGGGAGGTGGAGAGAGAGGGAGAGAAACACCAATGTGTGGCTTTCTCTCGAGCACCCCCCTTGGGGACCCAGGCATGTGCCCCAACCAGGAATAAAACTGGCGACCCTTTGGTTCACAGGCTGGCGCTCAATCCTTTGAGCCACACCAGCCAGGGCCCTCTCCTCTCTTTATTTTTTACTTTCATTCAATATAACGTGCATATAGAAAAGTACATGTCGTGAGATTACAGCTTGATAAATTTTTGCAAACTAAGATACCTGATGTCCAGATCCACAATCAGAACCCCAGCACCTCAGAGTCTCCCTTGTACTCCCAGTCATCATTCTCCAGAGGTAACCTCTACCCTGACATCTAACAGCACAGATTCATTTTGTTTTGTACTTCACATAAATAGAATCATGTTTGTTTTCTTGTATTTGGCTTCTCTTATTCCACATCATGCTTGCATGGTTGTGGATTGTTCACTCTTACTGTGCTATTAGTATTTTATGGTGTGACTATACCACACGTTATCCACCCTGCTGTTAACACACATTTGGATTGTTCCACTTTTGGACGATTATGAATAGTGCCACCATGAACTTTCTATTGCATGTGTTTTGGTGAACGTGTGTACACATTTCTGTTACGTATACAGGTGTGGTCAAAAGTAGGTTTACAGTTGTGAGTATATGGAACACAGTTTATTCTTGTATTATTACTTATTAATTATTGTATTACAACTGTAAACCGACTCTTACCCACTCCATGTATGTAGGAGGAGAATGGCTGTATCCCGGTATGCTTAGGCTCCACTTTAGTGGGTGTTACCAGACAGTTTTCCGAAGTGGCTAAATCATTCACACCCAGTAGCTGTGTAGAGTTCAGGCTTCTCCATATTTGCAGCACTTGGTATTTTTCTGTCTTTGCGTTTAGCCATTCTGGTGGGTATGAATTGATACACATGTTGTGGGTTTTGTTTGCATTTCCCTGAAGTATTTAGGATTTTGCAGATTTCTTTTTCTATTAGATTTGTCTTTTATTAAGTAATGGGAATCATGTATAGATCCTGGACATGAGTGTGTTTTCAGATTTACCATATTTTGCAGACTATAAGACTCACTCTTCCCCCCCCAAATTTGGGAGGAAAATGGGGGTGTGTCTTATAGTCCGAATATAGCTTCACATTTACATTGGTGAAATATTACTTTATGTTATTAAATATTTTGCCACATTTTTTGCTTCGGATTTGTTTTTCTTATTTTCCTCTAAAACCTAGGTGCATCTTATGGTCTGAAAAATATGGTATGTATTGGAAATGTCTTCTCCATTCTGAGAGTTGCCTTTTCATGCTCTTAATGGAATCTCTGACTTTATTTTATAATTTCTGTTTTATAATTTAGTGAATTTCATCTTGTCATCTATTTCCTGCTGTCTAGATTGGCAGTCAGTAAATGAATATCCCTTCCATTCTAGAAGAAGGGATATTCATGGGAGGAAACCCCAGTCAGTAAAGGAAGAAGGAGGCCTTAGCTGTATTGCATGCACCTCTAGTGTCTCTGGAACCTTTGTACATGCGGTAAGATTACAGATGGGAAGGATAGAGGAGGTCTTTCTTGCCCCTGACTCAAGAGAAGAAGGTAAGGGTGCTGTAGAAAGATGCTGTGAGGCCATGCCAAACTGAATGGATGTGATGGATTTTTTTTTGCCTGCTGGCCTTGGCTTCTGAGTCAAGGAGGAGGTAAGATAAGACGTCTGTCAAGAGTGCATTGCATGAAGCATCAGAGGCTTGGGAAGTTTGGAACAGCTGTTGTGTGCTTGAAAGTTAAATAGAGATGAATCAAAGGACTGTTCCTACTTCTTGAACGTAAGGACTTTGTTTCCTGCTGTATCCGTACCACCTAGTACACATTTCACACAGCAGGTGCTCAGCAAATATTTGTTGGATTAGCCAAATACAGTATCAGTACATTTGGCTGGCTAGCTCTGTGCTCTCCTCATAGTTTTCACCTTCTTGTCATATTTGCATTCACTTCCCTGTAATATTTGAATACCTGAATGAAGGAAGAAACAAGTTCCGCACATGTCTCATTTATCAATTTAAAACTGCATTTAAAATCTCAGCTCTGGCACTAATAGCTTGGTGACTTAGAGCATGTCATTTAACTTCCCAGAGGGTTTTTGTTGTTGTTGTTGTTGTTGTTTAGAAAGATTTTATTTATTTTTAGACAGAGGGAAAGGGAGGGAAAAAGAGAGGGAGAGAAACATCAATGTGTGGTTGCCTCTCACTCACCCCCTACTGGGGACCTTTGGTTCACAGTCTGTCGCTCAATGTACTGAGCCACATCTGCCAGGGCTAATTTCCCAGAGTATTATTTCACTTTTTGAAACAGGGATCCTTTTTGAGTGTTGAAATGACTACATCAACTAAACTATTATGTAATTCTGAGAGCAATTTTTCTTACACCCCAATGTAGGGCTACAGAATAAAGCATTTAAATGAATGACTCAGGAGTATAGCTGGACACCTGTGTGAGTAGGTAACTTGTGGAGCTTGTTTGGGGTTTTTAAATTATTTTTAAATTGTGGTAAAATGCACATGACATAAAAGTTACCATCTTAACCATTTTTTAAAAATTTATTGATTTTAGAGAGAGAAACATCAATTTGCTCCACTTAATTTGTACATTCATTGGTTGCTTTTTTTTTTTTTTAAGATTTTATTTATTTTTAGAGAGGGGAAGGGAGGGAGAAAGAGAGGAAGAGAAACATCAATGTGTGGTTGCCTCTCACGTGGCCTCCACTAGGGGCCTGGCCTGCAACCCAGGCATGTGCCCTGACTGGGAATCGAACCTGCAACCCTCTGGTTCGCAGCCCGCGCTCAATCCACTGAGCTACGCCAGCCAGGGCTGGTTGCTTCTTTATATGTGCTATGACCAGAAGTTGAACCCATAACCTTGGTATATCGGGATGATGCTCTAACCAACTACCTGGCCATGACCTTAACCATCTTTGAGTGTACAATTATGTAAAGTATATTCACGTTATTATACAACAGACCTGTAGAACTTTTTAATTCTGTAAAACTGAAACTCTGTCTCCCTTAAACTCTCCATTCTCCCTTCCTCTCAGCCCCTGGCAACAACCATTTTACTTTCTGTCTATGAATTTGACCACTCTGTGTACCTCATATCGAATAGGTATAATGTCTTCATGGTATGTCTATGTTGTTGCAAATATAGGAATTCCTTCTTTGTGATAAGTGGACTTTAAGACCCTGCTTGCTTGCTTGCTTTTTTTTTAAGATTGTATTTATTTATTTTAGAATGGGGAAGGGAGGGAGAAAGAGAGGGAAAGAAACATCAGTGTGCAGTTGCTTCTCATGTGCTCCTTGTTGGGAACCTGGCCTGCAACCCAGGCATGTGCCCTGGCTGGGAATTGAACCAGTGACCCTTTGGTTCACAGGCCTGTGCTCAGTCCACTGAGCCACCCCAACCAGGGCCTCTTAGCGATTTTTTAAAAATATATTTTATTGATTATGATATTACAGTTGTCCCATTCCCCCCCTTCATTCCTCTCCACCCTGCATACCCCCTTCCCACCCACATTCCCCCCTTTAGTTCATGTCCATGTGTCATAAGTTCTTTAGCTTCTACATTTCCCACACTATTGCTCTCCCCGTCTGTTTTCTACCCACTGTCTATGCTACTTATCCTCTGTACCTTTTCCCCCTCTCTCCTCCTCCCACTCCCCTGTGCTGACCCTCCATATGATCTCCATTTCTGTAGTTCTGTTCCTGTTCTAGTTGTTTACTTTTGTTTTAGGTGTGGTCGTTAATATCTGTGAGTTTGCTGTCTTTTTACTGTTCATATTTTTTATCTTCTTTTTCTTAGATAAGTCCCTTTGACATATCATATCATAAGGGCTTGGTGATGATGAACTCCTTTAACTTGACCTTATCTGAGAAGCGCTGTATCTGCCCTTCCATTCTAAATGACAGCTTTGCTGGATAGAGCAATTTTGGATGTAAGTCCCTGCCTTTCAAGACTTCAAATACTTCTTTCCAGCCCCTTCTTGCCTTTAAGGTCTCTTTTGAGAACTCAGCTGACAGTCTGATGGGAACTCCTTTGTAGGTGACTGTCCCCTTATCCCTTGCTGCTTCTAGAATTCTCTGCTTCATTTTAATCTTGGCTAATGTAATTACGATGTGCCTTGGTGTGTTCTTCCTTGGGTCCCACTTCTTTGGGACTCTCTGAGCTTCCTGGACTTCCTGGAAGTCTATTTCCTTTGCCAGATTGGGGAAGTTCTCCTTTATTATTTGTTCAAATAAGTTTTCCACGTGTTGCTCTTCCTCTTCCCCTTCTGGTACCCCTATAATTGAGATGTTGGGATGTTTAAAGATGTCCTGGAGGTTCCTAAGCCTCCCCTCATTTTTTTTTTTTTTTTTTTTTTTTTTTTTAATTCTTGTTTCTTCCTTCTTTTCTGTTTGGTTGTTTGTTTCTTCCTTCTGGTCCACTGCATTGATTTGAGTCCCAGTTTTCCTCCCATCACTATTGGTTGGTTCCTGTGTGTTTTCCTCCATTTCATTTAGTGTAGCCTTCATTTTTTTCATCTAATTTGCGAGCAAAATCAACCGATTCTGTGAGCATCCTGATGACCAGTACTTTGAACTGTGCATCTGATAGATTGGCTATCTCTTGATCGCTTAGATGAATTGGCTCTGGGGCTTTGATCTGTTATCCCGTTTGAGCCATTTTGGGAGGTTTTGTTTGTTTGTTTTGGTGTGGTCACTCCTGTTACTCGTAGTGAGGGGCGGGGCCTTAGGTGTTCACCAGGGCAGCCCAGTTGCTGGGTTGTGACGCTGTATGTGGGGGCGGGGTCCGAGAGGGAACACTGGCGCTTGCTCCGCTCGCTCGCTTGCTCCGCTCGCTCTCGTACTTCAGTCCCTTCCGCTGCTTTCCATAAGCAAATTGGGCCCTTCTGGTGCTGATTTCCACAAGCAAATTGGGTCCTTCTCGTGCTGATTTCCATGTAGGTGGGCTTGTGTACATTCTAGGACCCTGTGGGTCTCTCCAACGAACTCTCCTTTGATACTGGGAGTCTCTCCCGGCATCTCAACCCCCACAAGTGTTTTCAGGTTTTATTTCCTGGCACTGGGACCCTGGGTTGCGAGGTCTGTCTCGCTCCCCGTTTTCTCCTGGATTATCTGCATGGGAATGTGGAACCTCCTGGTCAGCCAGGTGCCTTGCACGGCCTCACTGGGTCTGCCTGTTGCCACCCCGCGCCCGGGGTCCCCTAGCCACCACCTGCACTCCTGTAGCTCCTGCACACCCAGGTCCTCCAACCTCCGCTTTTTCCTGCTGCAGCTCTTCCCCTCTTACCGGTCTGGATGAATGGTTGTCAGGCTTCCATACAGTTCAATTTTCTGTTAGTTCTGGTTGTTTTCTTGATTTAGAAACAAGATGTTTGTTGTCCTTAATTTTGGTTGTGGGATGAGGCACAGTGTGTCTACCTACTCCTCCGTCTTGACCGGAAGTCCTCTTAGTGATTTCTAAATAGTTAATCTTAACTCTTTCTGTGGACCACTGTCATTGTAGATTAATTCCTTTTTTTTCTTTTATTTTTTATTTTTTTATGTTTTCCAGCTCTGATGGTTTCACCTGCATTGTCTTCTATTTAACTGCCTGGTTTCTGTTACTATTTCATTATAAATTAATACCTTATAATTTACATTCTGCTTGGCTTATTCTTTTTTTCTTTTTTTTAATTTCGTTTTTGCTATTCACAGACATCTTTTTTGTTTTAGATTCTTTTGTAATATGTTATGGTCCTACAACATGTTCTTACCAGCATTCCCTTTACATAGAACACTTTAAATGTTGTTAGTGAGCTCTGTCCTGTCTTTATCTCCATTCTTACAGACTTGACTCTGTGTGCTAAGCCTGCTTTTTTTTTCTCGTGGGTTTAGTTACTAGTCCCAGCTCCTGGGTTGCCCTTTAAAATTTGCTTGCTCTGTTTCTTCAGTTGAGTTTATCTTTGTTCTTTGTTTATAACATGTTTCTTTATTTTGTTGGGTTTTGAAAGAGAAGGCATTCTGTATCATTTCTCACTTAAAACTTCCCAAAGTTCTGTTGAATAAGACTTTCTGGGCACATTCTTGTACAATGGAAAGAACACAGATTTCAGAGAAAAGACCAAGAGTTGATCCGATCCCTCTCATTGAGTGGCTTTGGCTAAGTCACTTAGACTCTCTGTCAGGACGTGAACTCTTCTAAAGTTTTATATAGTTTTGGTATTCTTAAAAGTTAGCATAATTCCTACATGTAATAAAAATATAAGAAACATTTAAAATAATGCATTTACAGTGATCAATAGAAAATTGATAAAAAATTTTTAAATTATTTGATGACTATTTTTAAATGATAAAGTAAAACATGATATTGTCAGGGCTGAGGCCCTGGTAAAATTATTTTCTTCTAGGTAGCAATGACACTGTTTGCATTTGTATTGGATTTATGATGTGAGTTTGCACATACTTATTCTTCTAAATAACCCTGTATATGAGAGATAGTCTTTCAATTTTACAGAGAAATATACTGAGGTTCAGCAAGATTAAGATAATTGCCCAAGGTTATAAGCACAGAGTTGTGACAGTATGTAAGAACTTGAATTCAGTTTTCAAGGACTTTCAGGATTAGGACGTTCAGGATTAGAACTTTGTCTCTTAACCCAAAATAAATTTTAAGGTTATTTTTTCATTATGGGTCATTCTGTCACTTCAGTAGGTTTTCTGGAATGAGTAAAAGGCGTGAGTTTCAGCACTTATCCTGGAAATCATGTAATTCTGAATGTGTTTTTTACTGGTCAGTGTTGTGAGTTACCTGGGGGGCAGCCACAGTCTCTAGCAGTACTTTTCTGTCTAGGTGTTTGATTGTATTTGGTAACAGATCTATTTATTGCTCAAGGGTAAAAGCGAGGGGAAAAGAAAAGGAATTGATTTGAGATAAGATTGCCACAGTAACTTGAGTCAAAAAAATTTGAGTAATTTCACAAAAAATCATCATTCTGCTGGCGAATATCCCACGGAATTCTTGTAGATCTCTGAAGTCCTTTGGAGACTCTTTGTGTACACTGTCAGATAATTGAAATACAGAAACCCAGGCCATGACCTGTGGGATGAATTGGGAAGTCATCAAGAATCAAGACGGTGCCTCTGTTGTGCTCTCTGGAGCAGCAGACCCAGTTTCTGAAGCTGTGTCTGTTTCATATTCCTGTGCAAATTAACTGGGTATGTGGCCCATCCTAGCATTCTCAGCCCTCCAAACATTCCTGTACTAGCTTGGACCTTCGAGTGTCCTAGAGTCTCTGTGTCCCAGCTGCATGTTCTCTGAGAAGAGAAGCTAGTTGGCTCAGCTCAGACTTTGGGTGGGTGCTGCTGTGCTGGGTGTTAACTCATCAGCCATGGTCAGGAGCAGTAGTCTCAAGGGGCACAGACAAGGTGAAGGAGCAGATTTCTCTGAGTAAATGTGATGTAGACTGGACAGGTACCCGAAAGGTGTCTGTCACAGAAAGTCACCTGGAGAACTTTGTAAAAAGAGTTCCAGGCTCTGTTCCCCAGAGGTTTTGTTTATTCTATCATTATGGAATAGAAACCGGGTGCTCACGCTTTTTCCCCCTCACCTCCTCCCCGACACTTTTTTTAAAAATTAATTTAATTTATTTTTAGAGAGAGGGGAAGGGAGGGAGAAAGAGGGAGACAAACATCAATGTGTGGCTGCCTCTCATGTGCCCACAACCCCGGCATGTGCCCTGACTGGGAATCAAATCAGCAACCCTTTGGTACACAGGCTGGCGCTCAGTCCACTGAGCCACACCAGCCAGGGCTGGGTGCTTACACTTTTAAAAGTTCCCACAATGATTCTGATGCTTGCTCAGATTTGGAAATCGCTTTACTCCAATACATGTAAGTAAATCAGTCTGTCTCCGCATAAGAAAATAATGGAAGGGTGAATAAGAAACTAATAAAATGCTTATGGGATAAGGATGGATGAATACAGGGATGGGTGCAAGATACCTGTCTTTTAAAATATATTTTTAGTCCTCTTAAAATTTTAAAGAAATGCTTTGGCGTAACAGTTAGAAAACAACACCCTCATTTAAAAATAATTGAAGATAACTGAGGTGTCACCCTGTTTCTTTTATTAATTTTTGGTATTGTTTGAATGTAATTAATTTTTCCTTATCAGCATAATTCTGTAGAAGTCAACACTTGTAGGCCTAAGAAGAAGGGGATAGACTACAAAGGGAAAGTGAAAATTTTGTGTTCTCTCTATGTTCTGTAGGGAGGGCTCTTCCTACAATAGACCTAAAACCATGGGATACACACCCAGGACAAAGTGGGCTGTGAAGGTTTAGAACAATGATTCTCATTAGTTATACATTAGAATCACCTGGGGTCCTTGGGTCGAGGGTGGGGGACCCCAGTGCCCAAATGGTATCCTAGACTGACTCAATTTCTGGATGTGACTAAGCAATTTTTAAAAGTTTCACAGGTCATTCCATTGTGTTGTAGCCAAGTACTTTAAGACCGGGCATATATATCCTATTTCTTAGATTTTCACTCAACTAATTTAGGCAGGCATCCATGGATCTTGTCTAAAAAAGTTATTCTGGTATTTGGTAAATGATGATTTTTCTATTTCTCTCATTCCTTCCTATTTACTTATTGCAGTGCTTTTGTAAGAGAGCTGCCCCCTCTCCCCCATCTATTTATTCAGTTATTTATATCAGTATGAACTCATGGGTATTTGTTTTATTCTACAGGTATTTCAGCTCCTTAACAGTTACATTTATACAGTCCTAAAATTACATTCGGTCCTTTGAAGGCAGCCACAAGGCTGATGTGGCCCCTGATAAAAATGAGTTTGACACCCCTAAAATAGAGCTAGGAAAATAGATGTGTGTGTACCAGCCCACACTTAAACACAGATTTTTATTTCTGTATCTATCTGTGTTTATGTTTTAAAAAATTTTATGGTATAAAAATGTTTATACTGATAATCTCTGATTCTAATCCAACACTGTGTGGTTTATTTTAGCCTTCCTTCCCCTTTTTTTTTTAAAGATTTTATTTCTTTTTAGAGAGACGGGAAAGGAGGGAGAGAGGGAGAGACACGTGATGTGTGATAGATACAGTGATCAGTTGCCTCTCTCACGCCCCCAGCTGAGGACCTGGCAGGCAACACAGGCATGTGCCCTGACTGGGAATCCAACTGGCAACCTTTTGGTCTGCAGGCTGGCTCTCAGTCCACTGAGCCACACCAGGCGGGGCTGGCCTTCTTCTTCCTTGTAATTCTTTCACCAACCTGGCTGTCATCTTCCATTTGTTTACATTCAGTCACATTCTGTACATCAAGTAGTTTCAGAATTGCTAACCAGATATCCTTGTGAGAAACAAATTTACCAACTTCATTACAGGATTTATCTGTAGTTCTTTGTCATGTTAACTTTACAGTATGGAGTTAAAATACTGTTTTCTTTTATTTTAATTTTTTAATTTATTTGTTTTTAGAGAGGGAAAGGGAGGGAGAAAGAGAGGGAGAGAACCATCAATGCGTGGTTGCGTCTTGTGCGCCTCGCACTGGGGACCCAGCCTGCAACCCAGACATGCGCCCCAGACTGGGAATCAAACCTGCAACCCTTAGATATGCAGACCAGCACTCAATCACCAAAGCCACACCAGCCAGGGCAAAATACTGTTTTCTAAAGTTACTTAGGGTGGTTATATTACTCCTTTGATGTTAGGTCCATTCGTTAGTGTTTGTGTTGCATTTTATAGTCTTCCCACATCCTGGTTGGTTTTAATTATGCATTTAATTTGGGGGGTATGTGATACATTAATGTGAGCTATACATAAGGGGTACTCAGAGAAGTATCTTGCTCCTCATCCCTACCACCTTGTTCCCATTCTACTCTTAACCCCTTCACTGCCTACTTCCTACAGGTAGCCAGTTTCTTTAGTTTATGTCTTTATCTTTTCTGTATCTCTCTTGTCTGTGTAAGCAGAATACATGTATATTTTGTTACTACCCCTTTTATTTGAAGAATAACAGTATAAATCTTGTATTTTGGAAATCCCTCCATAGTGGTTCTTAGAGATTTTGCTCATTTATTTTTACAGCTGCATAGTACTCCATCATATAGATGTACCATGGCTTATTCAGCCTCCCTCCAATGTATGGGCATTTATGTGGTTTCCAGTATTTTGCAGTTACAGATAATCCTACAGTGAATAACCTTGTGCATATGTATTTTCACATTTTTGTGTTTTTCTTCAAAGTAGATTCCTAGGGGTGGGATTGCTGGATCAAAAGATAAGTGCCCAGATACGTAGTTTCGTTAGGTGTTACCAGATTGCCCTCTAGAAGGATTGTATAATGCGTTCCCTCCAGCAGTATATAAGAGTCACTTGCATATGTTTTGAAACTTCACATAGATGTGAACGAAGCTCAAATTTTGTTCTTTTCCTTGCTTACTTCCTCTTCTGTAATGATGGTTTGCAAAAGAAAAAACTTTCACTGCAGAAACTTTTTAATGGGAAGAAGTAAAAATAGTTTTTCAGAGCTGACTGGAGATTTTCTTCCTGGCATTTTAGAGTTATAATTATATGTTACATCTTTCTACTTCACCTAGTTTAGCATCTGTTATGTAATATCTCACCACCTGCTTAATTGTGCAGGCAGCTCTTCTGAGTTTAGGTAATAATGTGTGCCTCAAGTTTAACCATTTTCCTCATCTTATTAGGGGGTCATTTTCCACATGTCTGCAGCAGGTGTTTAGTATTTCTAACAATGAGGCAGTTCATAAGAGACAAATTTCTTGACTATGTTACGTTTCAGTAATGAGGACAGTCATCTGAGCCTCTCTTCCTTGACCTGTTTGCATATAGCTTCAAAGGTGTGCTATGAAGTAGATCATCCTCTCCCTCCTGCCCTTTCTCCCCTGCACCTCTGACTTAAGACCCTCACCTTGATGGTTTTCCCAGTGTATTGATCCTGTCTGCCCTGGATTCTGTCTGATGACCTCTCCTGGGAGCAAATTCTCACTTTCTCTTGATCTCTCCACTCCTATTCTACAAGAACCCAACTTTATTTTGTCTAATGTTGTTCACAGCCTAAAGATACATGCCCGAGAAAAATCACTTAATTGTCATGATTGGCATCACTAAAAATACGTGGATACTAATTTCCACTGGTGTTCAACATGATCTTTGTTACTTGTCCTCATTCAGGTCCCTTTCTTACCTCCCTGGTGTATGATTTGCCTTCACATCTTCTGCCTTGAAACCTGCTTTCCCATACCTCCTTGACAGCATGTATTTACCTCTAGTTTTAGGGGAGACAGATTTTGGCTCATCTTGAGGAAGATGATCTACAAAGCCTTGTGAAGCACAACATTTTCTGTATCATGATCATTATGATTTTTTCGGTCATCACTCTTTGCCTTCTTCAACTTCTTTTCAGCTGTCATTTCAGAATCTGGCTCAGTTATGAGCCTAACCTCACTTCATCACCACCAAGAGAGCATGGCCAGTGAAGGTCCATTGGCCCTTGTATGGTGTAGTGGCTGAGAACATGGGTTTTGGAGGTCAGCACACCTGGGTTTGAATCCTAGTTCTGTTAACTACCAGTTATGTAATCATAAACAAGTTAATTAATTCCTCCCCCTCTGTCTCAGTTTGTTCATCTATAAAACAGGGATTTATGGTTCATAGGGTTCTGGTGAAGACAATATATAAGGATTTTTCTAAAGCTCTGTGCTAAGTGCTCAGTAAACTATGTCCTTATGATTAATGAGGTCCTTTCTCATTTTTTACTCTACTTCAGTTCCAGAGGCACATGGAGCTGCCTGTGCTGCTACCCTTGAATACTTGGCATCAGTGGACATTTGATGCTCTTAATCTTTGTTGATTATCTCTAGTTGTTATCATAGCTCACTATTAGCCAGCCTGACTTGGACCTTTCCAAAATTCTTCTTGCCCAGTGAAGGTGAGAGGGAATAACTGAGGAGGAAGGAAATGTAGCAGAATGATCAAAAAGTGATTAACCCATCTCCTCCATCAAGGTCTCTCATGACAAGTTCAGAACACAGTTGAATTACAAAGGTAACTTCTAAGTGAACTGCTTTGGATTCGAGAATATCCATGGCAGAGAATACTGACTCTGACTTTGTGCTACCCTAGCATGCTTCAGAAAAAAACAGACTTTGTTGGCTGTGGGTTTTTAGGACAGTGATAGTCACAGTGCCAGATCCTGATAAGGAATCTTAGATCTAGCACAATAGACTAACTTTTCCTATTCATAAGGAGAGAAATATTAAGTTTTTTATACTTCAAAAATAATAATTTGTGTACTTCAGTCCACCAAAAACTTTGTGGAACCTTTGCTGAGTCACTCGCTCCAAGTCTTCACTTTTCCATGTTTATATCTATGCATACATATTCAGACACATAACTAAGGTGTGAGGGTTTTTTCCCATTCTCTTGTATAAATATTACATTCTGTTTGTTTGTTTGTTTTGTTTTGTACTTCAAATGTTTGGAAGAAGCCTGACAGAATAACGAAGCATCCTCTATTTTGTAAGTTGGCCAACACTGTCTGAGCAGACATGTAAGGTAGAGCCAAGTTCGGACTAAAACTCAGACCTCCCGATTTGAGGTCTGATGTTACTTCCTTTTTTAGAGGATCATGTGATAAATGTAATTAATAATAATAATAATAATAAATTAATAAAAATGGCTATACCACTTTTTTGGGGAAGGTCTAATGTCTTTCAGGCTTTACATCTGCTATTTCTGTACTCTTCACAACCCTTGAGCTTTTCTTTTTCCCTCCCTCCCTCTCTCTGTCTCTCTCTCTTTTTTTTTCCTTCCCTCATTGTTGAGCCAAGCAAATGGTTGCTCAGAGATGTTAGATAACTCAGCAGTGTCTCAGCTAGTAAGGGATAAGGGCCAGAGTTGCAAATCATCTGACTGCTTGGCCCTGTTTTATTACTGAAGAGATTAAAGAATGCTTTATGTAGATAAACTTGTTCAAGCTCTGAGGTGTCTGCACCTTTTCTAGAGAGGTTTTATGTGCATTAATGACATCAGATTTTAAGCTATGATATCTATAGTTGGTTGGAGCATTGATTCTTAAAATACTTCAAAATTATTGATGGTTTTAGTGTTAAAATGACTTTAGACAAGCTTTTATTTGCTCATATAATTTTTTGCACCCTCTTAAAAAAAACCTTTGCACTGGCTTTCTTGGTTAGTAAATGACGAGAGAGAATCAAACTCAAGTAAGGAATGGTTTTCTTTTAAAGCAGTCATCTGTATTATCTACCTACTTATTTTTGGAACATTAATTTGGATCAGTCTAACTTACTTAGCATCTGAAGACAAGTTAATTTTTATCTGTGAAACGAAGTACTGTAGTTTTGTGTTCAGATAATTAAAGTTCACCCAAATGGGTAGCTTAGAGAACAGCTTAATAGCTTTCTCTAAAAATAACCCATTCACAGTTGATAGGTGGCATTTTAGTTGCTTAACACTGGGTACGGTATGTGGTGCTTGTGCATATCTACTTCATTTAAACAGACTTTGTTTTCCACAAATATTATTGAGTCTCGGCTATGAAATGACTAGAATGAGAGGGGGCGGGGGCTAGGGGGGAAATCTGAACACACCAAAATTTTTATATTTATATCAAAGCCTTAGAGATGACTGTGGAAGGCTGGGCATTTATTCTAATAATACTGACATTGCTCAAAACTGATGTGGAACATTTCCCATGCGATTGCCTTCAATATGAGCATACAGGATGGGGCAAAAGTAGGTTTACAGTTCTTTATATGGAAAATAATACAGTTGAATTAATAAATAATACTGTATGAATTGTAAAAGAAAATCAACCTCATAATTTTATAGCACAGCTTAGTTTTTTAAAATCACCTTTTGAGGCATTGTTTATTATTATTTTTAAGATTCTACTTATTTATTTGTTTATTTAATTAATTGAGAGAGGGGAAAGGGGGAGGGAGGGAGAGAGAGACATCAATGTATGAGAGATACATCAATCGGCTTGCAACACAGGCATGTGCCCTGGCCAGGAATTGAAACGTTGACCTTTTGGTTCGCAGGTCAGCACTCAATCCACTGAGCCACACCAGCCAGGGTGATTTATTTATTTTCAGAGAGAGGGAAAGGGAGGGAGAAAAAGGAGGAGAGAAATGTTTATGTGCAAGAGAAACATCAATTGGTTGCCTCTTAGCACACCCCTAACTAGGGACCGGGCCTGCAACCCAGGCACATGCCCTCACTGGGAATCAAACCTCTGACCTTTTGGTTTGCAGGCCGGTGCTCAATCCACTGAGCCACACCAGTCAGGGCAAGGCATTGCTACATACAGTAAAATAACATCTTTTCTATGTGCATATTTCGGTGAATCTGGCAAATGTATATACTTGTGTAACTGCTACCACAGTGTAGATACAGAACATTACATAATGCCAGAAAGTTCTCGTGTCCCTTTGCATTCAGTCTTCACCTCAGGTAACCATGGATCAGCTCTCACTATAGATCAGCTTCAACTTTTCTGGAATTTTATATAAATGAAATTAAAAAGTCTGTACTCTTTTTGTGTCTGGCTTCTTTCACTTACCATGGCAGTGTTTCAAAATCATGCTTGTTGTTACATATATCATTAGTTGCTTTCCTTTTCGTTGCTGAGTACTCTTCCATTGTATTGATGGCACACAGTTTGTTTATCCTTCCCTTGTGGATGGATATTTGGGTTGTTCCAAGTTTGTGCCTATTATGAGTAAAGCTCCTACAAACATTTGTGTGCAAGTCTCTGTGGATAATGTATTTTCATTTCTTGAGTGGATACTTAGGAGTGGAATTGCCAGGTTATGTGGTAAGTTTATGTATACCTTTTCAGACACTGCCAAACTTTTCCATAGCAACTCTGCTATTTTGCAGTTCCCACTGTGGTGTATGTGAGTTCAAGCTTTTCTACATCCTCAGCAGCAAGTATGGTCAGTCTTTTTTATTTTAACTATTCTCTAATGGGTATGTGGTTTTAATTAGCATTTCCCTTATGACTCACTAGTCCTCTTTTCATGTGTTTATTATCTCACAAAAGTGTCTGTAATCTTTAGCTTATTTTAAATATTGTGTTGTCTTCTTATTTTGAAGGCTGTAAGAGTTCTTTATATACTCTAAATATGAGTCCTACGTATTGCAATTTTTTTCTCCAATCTGCACAGCTCATTTTCGGCCTCGATGGCATTATCTGGCCCGTTCATCTATCTCATTATAAGAACCCACCCAGCATCTTTCATTTTCAGTCTTGCTAATTTCTCTATCACTCTTGTATACTCCAGGGGCTTTACTACTCACCTCAAAGGTGTTTGTTTTCATTTCTTCAATTATTTTGCTGAGAGTGCTGGTTCATAGTGCCCTTTGGCATGGGATGTGAAAGGTCCTGCAGTGGGCTGCATGGTCTCACACAGTGACCCACTTGAACTGCCAGTTATGTATGGGCTTTTGTTGCTTAGTCTAAGCCACTGCCATCTCTCACTATTACAGTGCTTCAAATGGTTTCCTTTTTTTACTTTTTTCTTTTTATAATTCATTCTTCATATCACAGCTGGAGAGATTTTTTTTTTTTAAAGATTTTATTTATTTTTACAGAGGGGAAGGGAGGGAGAAAGAGAGGGAGAGAAACATTAATGTGTGGTTGCCTCTCACGTGGCCCCCACTAGGGGCCTGGCCTGCAACCCAGGCATGTGCCCTGACTGGGAATCAAACCTGCGACCCTTTGGTTCGCAGCCTGCGCTCAATCCACTGAGCTATGCCAGCCAGGGCTGGAGAGATTATTTAAAAATAGAAATGGGGTACTTCTAGTGCCCAGCTTAAAGTGGAAGTGCACTTAAGAGAAATCTTAAATTCTTAGTACAACTGCCAGGTTACTGCCTATTTCTTCAGCCTCATCCTGAGCCATTCTCCCTCTGCTTGGTACACTTCAGCCATAAGGGCCTTCTTTTGAGTCCACAAAGACTCAGGCCTAACCCCTCCCTGCTCAATAGAATACTTACCTTCTCTGCCATCCCTCAACATGGCTAATTCCTGCACATCCTTCAGGTCTCTGTTTTAAATGACATTTCCTTAGAGAGGAAAAACTTTCCCTAAGTTTCTAATTAAAACAAGTTCTCTAGTTAGCCATGATGACATTAATTACATAATTTGCGTTGTTTCTTAGCATCTACTATAATTTATATATTTGTAATAGATACTATGTTTCTGTATATTTTTCCCATGTTGTATAAAGTTTATGAGAGCAGTAAACTTTCTATTTTTATACTTATATCTGTAGTGCTCAGTACTATGTAGATGATTAATAAATACTTGATAAATAAAATTGATTTTAACATTTAAATGTTTTTAGAGTCATTCAGTATACCTTCTTCAAGATCCCAAACTGACATTTCTTTCTCTTGAATACAAACTTCTGTACTAGTTTTCTGTCTGCCATTTCCACTGAATCTGTAAACTGACTAATAACAAAAGTTCTTTTTTTTTTTTTTAATTAATTATGCTATTACAGTTGTCCTGATTTTTCCTCCTTAGCTTCCTTCCACCCAGCATCCCCCACTCCCTCAGAAAATCCCACCACCACTGTTCATGTGCATGGGTCATACATATAAGTTCTTTGGTGATTCCATTTCCTGTACTGACATTGGAAGCACAGGGCCTTTATTTCCTTCATCTGAATCATCCACAAGCATCCTTTGATCACTAAATCAGGAAGTTCAAGACTGTCCTTGTCCCTAGCCCCCCATCTTCATTTGTACCTCCCAAACCCAGGCTTGCCCCTAATGTTTGCAAGGCCTGGATCAAGACTACAGTGGAGCTCCACAAATCAAACTAAGAAACATTAAGTATATATTCTCCCTTTCTACTGTGACCAGTAAACCTTAAAGACCAAGAAGGTCAGGTTCAAACAAAATTTTTGGCCTATTTAGTTTGTCGCCAGCAGTTGAAGAAGAGCAAGCCTCTAGCATAGCCCTCTTCTCTTCCCAGCCCCAGTGATCTCCATCGTGAGCTTGAACTTGTGTACATACACCCAGCCTGATACTGCAGGTGCAATACACACCCTGCAAATGCTTCCCCTACTGCACACCCTGGAGGAGCATTCTGCTCTCAGCAGAACCACTGTGCAGGAAACACAGTGTTGGAAGCAGACCCAGGAGATGAGGATTCTGGAGCTTCTGGTCGTCATCTTATAAAACCTTATGAGGACCCCATAAGCATTAGGAGGAGCATGGCTGGATGAGGGCCAGTTGTTCCCATAATATTCTGCTTATTTTCTTTCTTTCCTTTGTTTTTAATCATCACTCGAGAATATATTTACTGCTTTTAAGAGAGAGGGGGGAAGGAGGGACAGGGAGAGAGAAAACAGCAGTCGGTTGCACAGCTTCCATATGCAGCATGACCAGGGATTTAACCCACAACGTTTTGATGTGTGGGATGTTGCTCCAGCCAACTGAGTCACCTGGCTAGGGCTGTTCTGCTCATTTTCCTCTCCACGTGTTAGGTCTTGCCTTTCTTGGTAGCCTTGCTCCTCTTTTGAAAGCCTGCTCATCCTTCAGGATGTGGTTTCTATAGGCCTCATCTTTTAATCCTGTCCTTAAAACCCTTATTTGGACTTAATCTACCCAGCCTCTCCTTGTGTTTCAGATGTGCTTTACTATGTATGATAAAGGCAGTTTCTGAAGAGTGGAATCATTATTTGTTTTTGCCACCAGTCCTGACATGAAGTCTCACAAATGGGAAGTGCTTGACAAGTGAGGTTTGAGTTCACCACAACTCTGGCATCACTCTCATGCTGTTGTGGTAACCCTATCAAAACAGGAAATGAAGTTAATTTAGCATGACTTGTTCATAATTGACTCATTCTGGTTCCTCTTTCTTCATAAGTGATCACAAAACATCTGTTAAATAATCTACTCCAGAATTTTGTGGGCTTCTAAGAACTTCCACATTTACCGGTCAGATACATTTCTGGAATTAGTCTGTTCCCAACCACCCAGGCCCAGGAATAAACCATGCATCCAAAGAAGCCTGGTTCCTTTTTTTAACTGCTCTCGGAAAAAGTAATTGAAATACTTTAAATACATGCAGTCTCTTTTACATGTACACTGTTTAATGTGTTCAACATACATTCCCATGAAACTAGTGACAGAGTCAAGATGATGAACATACTCATCACCTCTGAAGGTTACCTAGTTTCCATTTATGTAGTCCCTCACTCCCACCAGCCCTAGGCAACCCTACTGATCTGCTTTCTGTGCCCAAAGGTTAGTTTGCATTTTATATGAATGGAAGTACTTTGCTTTTGGTCTGGCTTCACTCGGTATTATTTTAGGGTTCATCCGTGTTGTTTGTATTCATAGTTCATTCTGTTTTGTTGACAAATGGTAGGAATCTGTTTTGGAAATTGAGTATACTCTCCTTGACCCTTTCCCATTCCCCTCAATTTATGGGTCTCAGTATAGAATTCACCTGGGGCTTGAGGCTGCATATATGTAAGGTGACTGGGTGGTGGTCTCAATAGCTTAAGCTTGTCAAAGGGCAGAGTATTGTTTATAACCTTTCTTTTCTTTTTTTTTTTTAATTTTTATTTTCATTGTTGATCTTGTACAGTTTTCTGTCTTTTATTCTCACCCGAACCCGCCACCCCAGCCCTCCCCACCTCCCTCCCATTTCCACCCCCCCCCATAGTTTTTGTCCATGTGTCCTTTATACTTGTTCCTGTAAATCCTTCCCCTTTTCCCCTGAAATTCCCTCCCCTCTCCCCTCTGTGTTTATAACCTTTCTATCCTGTCAGAATAGTCCTCAGTACATAGAAGATACTAACCCAAATCTGGATAAAAGCTTCCCCCTTTATTTATGTGTGTGTATGTGTTTGTTTTAAATAATATACCCAGTGCCACTTGGAAAGATTATTCTCTCAGTTAGGAATGTGATTAAGATGTTTTGTACCTTTATCCAATAAATCTTGTATTTTTCTAATATTTTTGTATCGGTCAGGAACTCTAAAATAATTGTGTTTTCTCCTTTAAAGGGTATCCCAGTGGTCCACTAGTATTTATTTTCCTGTTTCTTTTTCTAACTAAAAAAATTTCAATATGTCTTAAACACATTCACATGGCTCCTTAATCCAAAACAACGGAGCCCTAACTGGTGTGGCTCAGTGGATTGGGTGTCGCCCCACAATCCAAAAGGTTGCTGGTTCAATTCCAGGTCCCTAGTTGGGAGGTGAGCAAGCGGCAACTGATCAATGTTTCCCTTCCCTCTCCTTCCCTCTCCTTCCTCCCTCCCTCGCTTCCTTCCTTCCTTCCCCCTTTCTCCCTCCCTTCTCCTTTCTCCAAAAATAAGTAAGATCTTTAAAAAAAAAAAAAAAAAAAGGCAACGTAAAGAGGAATACAATGAAATATTTTCTTCCCCCATCTGTCCCACTCCAGCCTGGTATTCTGTCCCTCCCTCCACCACCACTCATATTACTTCCTTTTGTAACTTTCTAGACTTCCTTTCTACAAATATAAGCAAATGTTAATATATATTGTATTTTCATTCTTTATTAGAAAAAAGAATAGTATCTACTGCTAAACCTTGCTTTTCCCCCCATTGAATAGATCTTGAAGGGCTTTTCACAGCATTCCCTTTCTCAGCTGCATAGTACTCCACTGTATGGATACCCACTTCCTTTTGATAGACCTCTTTCTAAATTAAATGTTTTATTTTGAGGTAATTGTAGAGTTACATGCAGTTGTGAGAAATAATACAGAGATACCTCAGTTTCCCCCATTGGTAACTTCTTGAATAATTATAGTATAATGCCATAGCTGGGAGATTGACACTGATAAATAGCAGAGCTCATTCATGTGTCACTAGTTTCATAAGCACTCATTTGATGTATGTTTAGTCGTGTGCAGTTTCATCACATATGTAAGTTCATGAAACCACTACCATTCTTTTTTGACCCCTATTGAAATGTTTAGTTTCTCCCTTTTTAAAACTTCTAAATTTTTTACTGTAAAAAAGAAAAAGACGTAATGTGAAATTTACCATTTTAGCCATTTAAGAGTATACAGTGGAGTAGTTCTCAGTATATTGACATTATTGTGCAACAGATTTGTAGAACTTTTCCATCTCAAGAGACTAAAACTGTACCCTTGAACACTATCTCATTTTCCCATCCCCTCAGTCCTTGGTAACTACCATTCTACTTTCTGATTCTGAGTTTGACAGCTTCAGATGCCACATATGAGTGGGCTCATACAATATTTTCTTTTTGAGACTGGTTTATTTCACTTAGCATGTCCTCAGATTCATCCATGATGTAGCATGTGATAGAATTTCCTTCTTTTTTAGGGCTGAATAATATTTGTGTGTGTGTGCGCATGCCACATTTTCTTTTTTTATCCATCCATCAATGGACATTTGATTTGCTTTCCTTCTTGGCTTTTGTGAATAATGTAGAGAATATCAGTGCGCTAATGTCCTTCAAAATCCTGTTTTGAATTCTTTTGGGTATGTACCCATAAGTGGGTTTGCTGGATTGTATGATAATTTTATGTTTAATTTTTTGAGGAACTTCCGTAGCGTTTTTCATAGTGGCTGGGCCATTTTACATTACCAACAGTGCACAAAGATTCCAGCTTCCTCCACATCTGCCACTTTTTTTTTTTAAGTGGCAGTCCTTATGGGTGTGCAGTGATTGCTTGTTGTGCTTCTAGTTTGCATTTCTCTAATTAATGATATTAAGCAACTTTTTATATGCTTATTGGCCATTTGTGTGTTGTCTTTGGAGGAATATCTATTTGACATGTCTTGTTTTTAATATTTCTTTTTAACTGAACCATTCTTGAGTTCCTAAGATTAACCATTACTTAGACTTAATTGATTATTTTAATGTGTTATCAAATTATATTTACTTACTCACTTTTTGTGCTTATAAATGAGATTATTCTCTAGCTTTGATTTTTGTTCTTTGTCATCAATTATTTATTTTTAAATTTCTTTTTTATTATAATTGACATACAATATTATATTAGTTTCAGGTGTACAGTATATTGATTCAGCAGTTATATACCTTACAAAGTGGTTACCATAATAAATTTAGTAACCATTTAGTGTTACCACCATACATAGTTATTACAATATTATTGACTCTGTGACCTATGCTGTACATTTGTATTTCTTGACTTATTTTATAATAGTTTATTCTCTGTATCTATGAATTTGTTTCTGATTCATTTTGTTCATTTGTTTTGTTGTTGTTTCCATAGATAAAGTGAAATCATACAGTATTTGTCCTTCTCTGTCCAGCTTATTTCACTTAACACAGTACTCTCTAGGACTATTCATATTGTTGCCAAGGGCAAGATTTCACTCTTTTTTATGGCCGAGTAAATTCCACTGTATGTACGTATCACAACTTCATCCATCTATTGATGGACACCTAGGTTGCTTCTGTATCTTGGCTATTGTAAACAGTGCTGTGCTGCAGTAAACATAGGGGTGCATATATCTTTTCAAAATATTGTTTTCATTATTTTTAATTTAAAAAAAATTTTTTTAGAGAGGGGAAGGGAGGGAGAGAAACATCAATCGGTTGCCTCTTGTACACATCCTGACCGGGGATCAAATCTGCAACCTAGGCAAGTTCCCTGACCAGAATCAAACCAGCAGCCTTTTGCTTTGCAGTCAGAGCATATTTTTAATTTTTTGAAAAATCTCCATACTGTTCTTTAGAGTGGCTGCATTTAATTTACTGTCTCACCAATGGTGCATGAGGTTTCCCTTTATTCCCACACCCTTGCCAATATTTATTTGTTGTCTTTTGGATAATATCCATTCTGACAGGTATGAGGTGATACCTCATTATGGGTTTGATTTGTATTACTCTAAAGATTAGTGATATTGAACATCTTTTCATGCGTCTGTTGGCCAATCTCTGTTTAGGTCCTTCACCAGAGAGTTCCAAAGAAGTTGGGCCCAAGGAGGAACACATCAAGGCACATCGTAATTACATTAGCCAAGATTAAAATGAAGCAGAGAATTCTAGAAGCAGCAAGGGATAAGGGGACAGTCACCTACAAAGGAGTTCCCATCAGACTGTCAGCTGATTTCTCAAAAGAGACCTTACAGGCAAGAAGGGGCTGGAAAGAAATATTTGAAATCTTGAAAAGCAGGGACCTACATCCAAAATTGCTCTATCCAGCAAAGCTGTCATTTAGAATGGATGGACAGATAAAGCGCTTCTCAGATAAAGTCAAGTTCAAGGAGTTCATCATCACTAAGCCCTTACTATATGAAATGTTAAAGGGACTTACCTAAGAAAAAGAAGATCAAAAATATGACAATGAAAAGACAGCAAACTCACAGCTATTAAGAACCACACCTAAAACAAAAGCAAACTGATCAAACAGCTAGAACAGGAACAGAACCACAGAAATGGAGATCATATGGAGGGTTAGCAACAGGGGCGTGGGAGGAGGAGAGAGTGGGGAAAGTACAGAGAATGAGTAGCATAGATAGTGGGTAGAAAATAGACAGGGGCAGGGTAAGAATAGTATGGGAAATGTAGAAGCTAAAGAACTTATGACACAAGGACATGAACTAAAGGGGGGAATGTGGGTGGGAGAGGGTGTGCAGGGTGGGGGGAATGATGGGGGAGAAACGGGACAACTAATAGCATAATCAATAAAATATATTAAAAAAAGAAACATCATAAAAAAATAAACTAGGATCTATGTTTATTTGATGTTGAGTTGTATCAGTTATTCATGATTTTTGGGTATTAACCCTAATCATATATCATTTGCAAATATCATATCCCATTCAATAAGTTGCCTTTTCATATTTTGGGTAGTTTTCTTTTGCTATGCAAAAACTTTGCAGTTTGATGTAGTTTCATGAGTTTTTTATTGCCTTTGCCCAAGGAGATATATCTAAAAAAAAAGTATTAAGATCAATGTCAAAGAGTTTACTGCCTTTTTTCTCCTAGAGGTTTTATGGTTTCAGGTCTTACATATATAAGTCTTTAAACACATTTTGACTTTATTTTTGTATGTGTGTGGTATAAGAAAGTGGTCCAGCAGTTTTTCTCCCATTTGGTAGGTACTCTAGGGTTAGTAACTGGATGTCCTTCTGGTATAGTCTAAGTGCCCTTTGAATCATTATTTATTCATTGTGCATCAGGGCAGGGAAGTCTGTGCATAGGCCCTTTAGTGATTCTTCCCTACTGTAGGTCATTGCTTTGGGAATGTGGTTCCCATGGTACCATGTCTCCATCTCTCCTGTCTGTTTCTATATGGTCTCTCTCTCTGGTCTATTGTACGGAAGCTGTTCAGTCCGCCCTCATTTCTTCTTCAGGGCTCATTGATCTGTCTGTAAGTGTTTGATGTGTTTGTGGGAAGAGGTGAGTTCAGGGTCTTCCTGTGCTGCCATTTTGGACTGGAAGTCTTTTTTATTTACAATAATTATTCACATTACAGAGATGAGTTAGGAAACTCCTCATTCTCCTAACCTCGAACAGTTTATTTAACCTTGAATTTTTATTTTTGAAAAGAGCAAGTCCATCGGCTAAAAGAAAAATATGATTATCTAAAATTAATTTACCCAAAGACAGTGTAGTTGCAGATTGGATTAAGATCCCAAATTGCAACCATAGGTTGTTTACAGGACTCAAATTTAAAGCAAAAGATGTAGTATGGCAATAGTTGGGAGATGGGAGATAAGCAGATTAAGTTCTCAGAGGAAAAAAAAAGAAAATGGGATTGATAACACCAGAGAGACTTTAAAACAAACGCTGCATTGTCCTGACCAGTGTGGCTGAGTCAGTTGGGCATTGTCCCACAAAGTGAAAAGTCACTGGTTTGATTCCTGGTCAGGGCACATGCCTGGGTTACAGTTCTGTCTCCTGTTTGGGGCACGAAGAAAGGCAACAGGTCGATGTTTCTCTCTCACTTCCATGTTTCTCTCCCTCTCTTTTTCCCTCTTTAAAACAGTGTTAAGAGATACCAAATAATCTGTTGTAAAGATATACCCAATAAAATACATTTGCCAGGTATCAGAACAATAAAAATATAAAACAAAACTGAGAAATTCAAGGAGAAATGAGCAAATACAGAGTTGTCGGGGAGGAAAATAAACTCTTTGTGATCAGTTGTGCGGCAGATAGCGTGAACCAAAAAGTCAGCAGAATGGAGTAGTAGAACAGACAAAAACAGACCAAGCTCCATAGATAGGGTCACACCTTCTTTTCAAGTGGGAACCGGTGAGAATAATCTCATGCCTTCTCACTTAAAACAGGTTTTTTATTTTATCACTGAGTGTTGATACAATTGAAGGGGCGCGCTGACCATAAACCCTCCCCCAACAGTCTTTTAAGATTTTTCTTCCCTCCCTCCCTCCCTTCCTTCCTTCCTAAGAGAGGGAGAGAACATCCATGTGAGAAAGAAACATCAGTTGGTTGCACGCCCCCAAACAAGGACCTGGTCCACAACCCAGGCTTGTGCCCTGACCAGAACAAAACTGGCGACCTCTTGGTTTCCAGGATGATACCCAACCCGCTGAGCCACCTGAACAGTCCTGTTCTTGAAAGCAAATTTATGGTCATGGCCGTGTGTGACTACCATGTCTCAGTAAAACCAGAATTTTATAGTGTTGAGTTTAAACCAGTCTTTTACGACTATATTAACCAATGTACCCTTTTGTTGAACTCATGCTCTATGATTTGAATTACCCGAAGAGAGTTTTAATCTCCAAAATTACTTATTCCCAATATTGAATGAGCTTGTTTAACATATCCTTTTGCCTGCCTACCTGTAAATCAGTGGTTTGGGTATCTATTCAGTTATTCAAGGCAAAATAAGATTTGAGTAATGATTCTTGTATTTAAGGAAATACATTCATTTTAAAGTATTGGGGTTATCTCCAGTTCCATCCATGCTGTTGCGAAGGGTAGGAGGTTCCTCTTTCTTTCTGCTGCGTAGTATTCCACTGTTCAAATGTTCTGCAGTTTATTGATCCACTCATTTACTGATGGGCACCCAGGCTACTTCCAGCACTTGGCTATTGTGAAGTATGCTGCTGTGAAAATTGGGGTGTATAGGTTCTTTTGAATTAGGGTTTCAAGATTCTTAGGCTATAATCCCAGCTGTGAAATAGCAATTCTAGTTTTAGATTCTTGAGAATATTCCATACTGGTTTCCACAGAGGTTTCACCAGTTTTCATTCCCACCAACAGTGCACTAGGGTTGCCTTTTCCACACATGCCCACCAGCACTTACTGTTTGTTGATTTGTTTATGGTGGCCATTCTGACCAGTAAGCCAGGTGGTGAAAGACTAATACCATGTGATGTCACTTATAAGTGGAACCTAAATCACAAAACAACAAGCAATCAAAATATAACCAGAGACACTGATATTAAAAACAAACTGACAGTAACCAGAAGGGAAAGGAGAGAGAAATTACATGGGAAAAAAGGGAAAGGGTCATAAATGAACATGTATAAAGGACACATGGAAAATGGCAAAGGGGGATGGAATTGAGGGTGGGAGGTGGGAGAAGGTGGTATGGGGAACAGTGGTGGTTGGAAAATGGAGAAAACTGTATTTGAACATCAATAAAAAGAAAAAATTAAAAGATCACAAACTATCAAAAACATAAATAAAGTATTGGGGTTATCTATGTGCATTATATTAATGGTATTGTGGGAGAATTGAAGCTGAGTAAGATGAGGTCCCTGCTATAGCATAGTTTGTGATGGTCAAATACATCAAATAATTTTCAGAATAAGTAGACTGATAAATATCATTAAAGAAGCACAAACTAGAAGTAAACTTATTTTACTGTTTTATACTTTTGGCGCTTTCCCTGAGGAAACAAGAAGTAATGTCTTAATTGCCTGTCAGTGTTATTTCATTTCTTCTGTTAATGGACCAGATGTTGATATTTATTAATACAAAAAGCATACAATAGAATACTGATCATAAAGATAGAAGTAACATTCTAGATTCAAATTTATCATAAAATTAAAGATACAGTATAATTATTGTTCCTGCTTGGATTTCTATTATATCAGGCCTTAATGACAACTTGGAAAGAACTGGGCCTTTGTCGGGGTTGTGAAAGTGTTTTTTTGAAGAGTACATGATAGGTTTGGTTATAAGACTACCCAGACATCTTGCTTAAATTTCTTCAGAGGAGTTGGGAGGAGAGAAAGAGTGTAGTCATTTTGCAAGTAAGACAAACAGTTGATAGAAGCATTCAAGGTGAGTCCTCTTGGGTCCACTTTTGTTAGGGATGAAGATATGATTAATGGTCATTTGAATGTTTCTCCCAAGTCAGGGGAATCTAATACAACAGTAGAAGGTTGTTTTGGAGGCAGAAATGATTACTCTCACCAGAATGCAGCTGTTGTTAAAAACAGTAGAAAAAAACGTTTTTGTGTGTGTGTGTGTGTGTGTGTGTGGCATAAATCCATGTTGCTGGGTTTATTAAAATGGGCCAGGCCCTCTGCTACATTGTTCCAGCTGCATCTTCCCTAGCCTGAGGCCCTTTTGTGGATAATATACATGCTGCCTTCACATGTATTACACAAGTATTTAACCACAGTGCTAAACACTTAATACTTTACCAGTTTGCATTCTTTCTACCAAGACAGTTCTGAGGGACTGTTTTTAATGCAATCTCTTCCTTCCTCCTTTTCCTTTTTTTAGCTCTGCATATGACAATGTCAACAAAGTTCGAGTAGCTATCAAGAAAATCAGTCCTTTTGAGCACCAGACCTACTGCCAGAGAACCCTGAGGGAGATAAAAATCTTACTTCGCTTCAGACACGAGAACATCATTGGTATCAATGATATCATTCGAGCGCCAACCATTGAGCAAATGAAAGATGTGTATCCTTTGCAAACAGCGACTCCACTACTTGGTCACCTTGTTGACTAAATGTAATTTGAAATGTTATGGATTTACCAGAGTAAAGGAGAAGTATATAAAGCACATTTAAAGGGACATTGTAATAATATGTTTGCCATTTATTGTCATACATTGTGTAAAATTTTTCTCTGAATCATTTTATCAGTTCTGTTTTTAGTGTCTTTTTAACAAATCCAGTGTTCTTTCATGTCAATTTCAGTCAAGATTTCCTTTAAATGTGGTAATGCCATTTCCAGTCATGCTTTCTCCAGATGCGGCTTCAAGATACAGTTTGTTTTTATGGTGAAAAGGAAAGGAAAGAACCATAGACTAAGATAAGATGGACAGGGTATAAGAAAGAGAGAGTACCCTGGATATCACCTGATCAAATCCAAGCTGTTCTAATCTTAGACAAAGTCATTTTACCTTTAGGTCTCAGCTTTCTCATCTTTAAAATTAAGGTACTAACCTTCATGATCTTTAAGGTAACTCACCTCTAAATTATGTTACTAACTATGACAAAGGTTTAGAAATCTGGACTAAGCAGGTCCAGAGGATGCTGCCTGAGTAAAAGATTCCATTTGAAAGATAAAGATACTAAATACACTGAAGAGGATCTGCCAGAAAAAAACTTACAGTTTTGGTTAGTGTAGCATTCCTACCAGTTCACTTAATTTGCATTCTGCTTCTCCAGGGAGCGGTAGTTCACTCTCTCTAGGCAGCCCTTTCCATTTTTAAATATATCTGTTACTAAGTTGTAGTGATACTTTAAGTGAAATGCCTCCTGCCCCTGCCCCTACCACCTGTTGTCCTGCTTTACCTTTTAAAAATCAAATCTTGATTTCAGATGACAAGGTTTTAGGTCAGTTTCAGTTAAATCCCATACTGTGTCTCATCTACCATGGATATAGAGGAGACATACAATAATATTAACACAAATGAGTAAAAGAAATTAAAGCAATGCTAATGAAATAATATTATGGTGAAGTTAAAAGCTAAAGGCTTTTTTAATGTAGTATCTGTGAGAAAGAAGTTAGCCATAGCTAAAATTCTAGATGGTTAGATAACATGGCAAGAAAGTAAGAGGAGCAAAACTAGCATAAGATCTTTCTTGGTATGACTTCCTCATAATTATTTATTTAAGATCTTAACATTAATTGAAGAGTCAAGTAGATAGACTGAGGGTTGAATTTAATAGCAGTGTGCTTTAGGCCTGTATTTCCAAAACTTTTATGGTTGGTTTTTAAAAAGATGATAACAAAGAAGGGAGGAGGAGGTAAAAGAATAGTGACATTACAAGTTGTTGCTGGGCCAAAGAAAGGAGGGTGTATGTGATACTTGCTGGTATCGCCCTCATCCAGCCAGCTCTTTCCAGAAAAGCCTTGAAGGGGCTTTTTGATGGTGGACAACTTGGAGAACAGAAAGGTTAGGGTTTCAAGATTGGCCAATGTTTTCCTAACAGTTTCAGGTCTTAGTCTAGGCCAGTAATAGGTCATATCAAGCAGGTATAATGCCTGTTTGTCTCACAGGACCTAATAAGGAGTTAACTATTTCAGATTCCTTCCATAAAGAAATACCAAGTTTTCATAAGTTTCTCATTTCCCTCAGGGTCCTCATAAAATAATGAACCATTCGGGGATGGGGTTCATTTGTTTTCAGTGCTTTACTAAGTGTGAACAGCTATTTGGTGTGCTTCCTTAACCTGTCCGAACAGATATATCGTACAGGACCTCATGGAAACAGATCTCTACAAGCTCTTGAAGACACAACACCTCAGCAACGACCATATCTGCTATTTTCTTTACCAGATCCTCAGAGGACTGAAATATATCCATTCAGCAAACGTACTGCACCGTGACCTCAAACCTTCCAACCTGCTGCTCAACACCACCTGCGATCTCAAGGTCAGCTGGGTTATTTACTTTTAGGGTGATAAGTATTGAAAAAACTTTTACTGGGCCATATTTATATTAATTGTTACTCATATTAAAATTATACGAGAAATACATGAGAACATTTTTATGACAAAAAAATGCAAGTAAAGAGTACTAGTTCTCCTCTTTTCCATCCTAATGTTTCCTCCTCTTCAGAGGTAACCACTATAACAAATTGGTGTGTTTTCTTGCAGAGTTTTTTCTATGCTATTACATAATGTGTACTTTATACTTATATATTAAAATAGAATTATATGCATTACATGTAAGTTAAAACAATCATCTGTCTCATTGGTGACCTTCTTCTTCAATACATTTTAGAAAAAGAACACTCAGAAAACCTCCGTGATTTTAATACCCAAATAAGGCATTCCCAGTAAACAGGTAGAACTACTGAAGTCTTTGATAAGATGAAAGGATGTGCATGTGAGTTCAAAAAGACCTAGCTATCCTCACCAAGCTATACTCACCAGCCCCCTGGGCTCCTTACTCGTGGCAGTGGGGGTGGACATGAACCTTCTCCCCAGTCAGCTGGTGTCAGACCTGAGTCCTGGCCTTGTGCTTCAGGACCAGTAGCTATGTGGCAGGCTCAGTGCCAGACATGACAACATGTGAGAGCTGTCAGCACGGCTGCTATTCAGCCAGATGGAGTTAGGTGAGCCATGAGCTCTTCTTCCCATAACCTGCTGGTGGCCCACCAGGTGGCGCTGCTGCACCTATGCTAAAGTGAGCTCTTCCCGCTGAAATTGTCCTAGGCTGCGCTGCACCTGCACACAGCACAGCTGCTGGCCGTCACTGGTCTGCATGCTGCACCCATGGCTGTTGTGGTCTTCATGGACTGGACATGTACCTTCCAGGAGCACAAGCTGGAGCCCCTGTAGGTGGACCCAACCAAGTACCCTTTCCTCAAGGCCATCAGGCTATTCATACTCAATGCCTGTGGTCTCTCTGGATCCAGGGCATGTGGAGAGCCTGCAGGAGAAGATGCAGGTGGCCCTCACCCAATACCTGTGGGCCTAGGAGCTGTCCCACAATGGTACTTCCAGCACCTGTTTCTGTGGCTTCCCACCCTGCACACTTCCCTGGTCTCTCTCATCTCCCCCTGTTCTTCATGTGCCTGGTGGGCAAGACACCCATCACATCACTGATCCAAAACATGCTGCTTTTTGGAAGAAAGAACTTGAACTGGCCCTTCAGCTCGGGCCAGTGACTGGACAGGACACCCGGAACACTGCAGCTTGGTCTGCAGAACTCAAGGGGCATGGCTGCTTGGGCGTCAAGGGGGATTCCCCAGAAGAAGGACCACAGTCTCTCTCCTCAGACTCCTGGGTTTTTTTTTTTTATAATAGAATGCTTGTCTTTTCTGGTTTTTAAATAATTATGAAACCAGAAAATAACTGATCATCCAGGCTCCCTGCCTTGTTCTCCCCAGAAGCGCTAGCCAAGATGATAGAGACTGAGGTTCTAATCCTGGGACAGTCTTGACCCTTAGTGCCCCAGGAACTCCTGGGAAGGTAGGGTTGGCTTCCTTGGTGTGATGCACAGAGGCCTGGTATCTGGACTGCAGGGCCAGCCACAGCTGGGAAAGAGTTGAGTGTGCCAGATGGCTCCTCTGGGCATGCGATTCGCATTGGACACTACACGATGAATGAATCAAGGCCATTAATAAAGGTGTTTCCTACCGGCAAAAAAAAGAAGAAGAAAAATAGATATTTCATGTTCATAGATTGGAAGACTTAGTATTGTTAAGATGGTAGTACTCCCAAATTGGTCTACAGATTTAATGCAGTCCCTATTAAAGCCTCATGTGGCTTTTTTACAGAAATGGACAGGCTGTTCCTGAAATGTATGTGGAAATTCAAGAGACCCAGAATAGCCAAAAACAATCTTACAAAAGAATAAAATTAGAGGACACTTCCTGATTTCAAAACTTACTACAAAGCTATAGTGTTCAAGACTGTGATATTGGCATAAGAGTAGGCTTATAGATCAGCGGAATAGAATTGAGAGTCATTAAATCCATGTGCTTATGATCAACTGATTTTCAATAAAATGCCAAGATCATTCATTGTTCTAGGACCATTTATTTCATAGTCTTTTCAACAAATGGTCCTAGAAGAATTGGATAGCCATACACAAAAGAATGAGATTGGGTCCCTCTTCACATCATATGCAAAAATTAACTCAAAATGGATTAAAGATCTAAATTTAAGAGCTAAAATTAGAATACACCTAGAAAATACAGAAGTAAATCTTTGCAGTCTTGTGTTAGGCAGAGCTTCTTAGACATGACACCAAAAGCACAAGCAACAAAAGAGAAAAAATTGGATTTCATTAAGATTAGGAACTTGTGCTACAAAGTAAACCATCAAAAAGGTGAAAAGAAAACCCACAGAATGAGATAAAATATTTATAATTCAAATATCTGACAAGACATATCTGAACTATATAAAAAACTCTGAGAACTCAACAATTAAGAGATAAATAACCCAATTTAAAAATGGGGAAAAGATATGAGTAGACATCTTTCTAAAGATGATATGCAGATGTCCAACAAGTACAGCATTACTCAGTAGGGAAACGCAAATAAAAACCACAATGAGATACCACTTCATACAAAGTAGGATAGCTGTAATCAAAAAGTTAGGTGATAAGCATTGGTGAGGATTTCATTCCTATGTGTATGTCTAAATGACATGACCACACAAAAAAATATACAAATATTTATAATAGTAAAAGAGCCTATAGGTGGAAAAAAGTTTAAATGTCCAAATGATGATGGATAAATAAAATGTGATAGACTCATACAATGGAATTAAAAGGGATGAAGTACTGGTACATGCTGCAACACAGTTGAATCTTGCAGCATATTATGTAAGTGAAAGGAACCAATCAAAAGACCACATGTTATGTATTTCCATTTTTATGAAATGTCTATAACAGACAAATCTATAGAGACAGAGAAGTTAGTGGTTACCTAGGACCAGTGCAGTAGGAAAGAGACTGCTAATGAGTACCAGGTTTCTTTTTGCAGTTATAAAAATACTCTAAAATTGGATGGTGGTAATGGTTGTATAACCTTGTGATTATAATCCAAAATCATAGAATTGCATATTTTAAATGGGTAGGTTGTAATAAAGCTGTTTAAAAAGTACATATAGATGTATAGCAATGGTAATTTCTTATACTTCAGTTCAACAGACATTTCCTGTGAACAGTCTTGTAAGGTATACCTGGCAAGGCGATGAGTGTCTGTCCCAGCAATCTGAAACAACATATGATTGTAATAATATCTGCTGTAACCAATATAGTGAAAAGAATGGTATACAAACAAATGCACAGAAGAGAGGTGGGTTAGTTTTAGCTGGGGCTATGGGAGGCATCAGGAAGAAGGTGGTATTCCTCTAAGGATGGACGTGCTTTTAGTAAACCAGTGGTAGGTTGGGCATAGGTATTGTAGATAGAAGGGACAACAGAAATAAAAGAAAGAAGAATAGGGACCTAGTGCATAAACACTTGAGATCTGTTCTATGTGGCTGCAGCTTTGGGTGAATAATAGAGAGTCATTGACACTAAGCTAGAGAGGTTGGTTGGTGGTAAATCATGGGGAGCCTTGTGTAACTGTAAAAAAGACATTGGGTTCTGTCATTAGGTGCTCAGCTTATTTGTGGTCACTGAAAGTTGAATACAGGATGGCTGACATCCATGCAGTGTTGTGGACGACAGCGCCCATGTCAGAAACTGTTGGGTTGGACTCCATCACCTTTGAGGATTCTTCCGAGTTAGATTCATGTACTTTTTACATGGGATGTAACCAGATCCTTTCCCATGCGTCTGTGCAATTAAAAGCCAAGTGGGCACAAAAGGAATGAACCTTCTTTTAGGAATGGCCATACTTTGTTGGCTCGTGGTGATTTTTTTTTAAAAATTACAATGGATATTTTTATGTCTCCTAGTGCTTTTTTTAGTGCTTTTGTTTGTTTCTTATCACAACCCTACTAGGGCAGATTGCTTCTATTTGTTTTTTGGAGAAATATTCTCAGTCAATATTATAAGTATGTAATATTTCTGGGAAAAGGCGACTTTTACTTTTGCTTGAAAATGCTCATTCTTAACAAGACAGACAGAACCACTTGTGTCTTCACTGTTGTGAACCTGTCTTTACCTGCAACCATTTTATTCACTACTCCATCTGCATAATCCAAGCATTGTTTCCCAAACCCAGTTTAACACAGACTCAGAAACACAATAGAGCCCTGGCTGGCGTAGCTCAATGGATTGAGCGCGGGCTGCGAACCAAAGGGTCGCAGGTTCGATTCCCAGTCAGGGCACATGCCTGGGTTGCGGGCCAGGTCCTCAGTGGGGGCCACACGAGAGGCAACCACACATTAATGTTTCTCTCCCTCTCTTTCTCCCTCCCTTCCCCGCTGTCTAAAAATAAATAAATAAATAAATCTTAAAAAAAAAAAAAGAAACAAACACGATAGAATGTTTTAAATATTTACAGCAATAGAATTCACCCACATTTTAAAAATGTACATACAGGCAGTGCTTCATTTACATTGCATAAGTACTCGGGAGAATCTCATTCTAAAGATGAGTATAGTTATGTCACTAAGTCACTGATTTGTTGTAGCATGTATCCAAAAGGCAGGTCACAGTATTGTGGCAATTCAGGTACATACATGAGGGATGACAGAGCACTGATGAGAAGAGTCTTCTGCTTGAGCTCTGGGGTCACCGTATACCCATCACATCCTCAGTACCTTGGGGCGATCTTGCTGCTTGTTCCACAGGCCTCCATGTTTAGAAAGTGTATAGCCTGTGGCCTTACTTCCTTCTTGCTATGAATTTTCAAGTAGGTAATTATATCATTTCTTCCTTTTCAGTTGGCTTCTGTATTACTACAGCGTTTCCTACTCTTGAGCCCTTAAGATATCACTTCTCAGTATCTTGGACTTTTGACTGTACCAGTCAAGGCCAACAACAATAAGCTTTCTTTTTGGTTTCCATAAACATGCTTTGCACTTGTTATCTGAAGACCCAGCAGATGTTGGCCTCTTGGGACCCTTCTGGGATCTTCTGTTGTAGACTTTCTCTTTATTTCTCAGGGCCACAGAAAAAAAGGGATATAAACTCTAATTGGAGATTTATCTGGCATATTTTTAGTGGAACTATCGGGGTTGGGGTATGGCTTCTAGTGTGTGTCCTCACTGTTTGCTAGGCTGAACCCATAGAAATCCTGGGATGCTAGGGTCACGGAACATGTGGTTCTGGGTATGCCTGGGAAAGAAGACTGAAAATTTGAACTTATACAGACCCAAAAGTAGTCAACTGGAGTACTATAGGTCATTTGATGTTCCTTATACTATATTCTAGTTGTCTTACCTTCTTTCATAAGGAATTACAATAAATGGTATTGCTTTTTAAATTTTGTATCCTTAATAGTTTTCTGGCTAATGCCGTATAAATTTGGTTAGATTTCTGTGTTGTAATGTTACGGGAACTTTTGTTTTAAAAACTCACACGAGCTTTCCACTGATGACCATACATGGAGTTGTGAAATTTTTTAAAGGTCTAAACTCATATCTTCCTCTTTATTTTTTAAATTCTAACTACTATATTTTTTGTGTGTATTTTATTCCATTTTTTTATTGTTGTTCAAGTACAGTTGTCTCCACCTTCTCCCCATCACTCCTCCCCCATCCCCTAAATTTTGAGAACCTACTGATTCTATTCTCTGTACTAGGTGTGGGGTATACAAATAATAACACATGATACCACTTACATCAACTCGCTGTTGTACAAATCAATAACTAAAGGGAAAGAATTAAACATTTTTCCTGTCTAGTAGAATCTGTGTATCAGGATAAACACATTGCTCTTGTTGATAAACAACAGCTGACCTCTATTTTTTTTTTAATTTTTAATTTATTTTTGGAGGGGGAAGAAAGGGAGAGAAACATCAATGTAAGGAAAAGAGAGAGAGAAACATCGATTTGTTGTTCAATCCATCTATGCATCCATTGGTTTGATCCTTGCACGTGCCCTGACCAGGGATCAAATCCACAACATTGGGGTGTCAAGATGACATTCTAACCAGCTGAGATCCCCGGCCAGGGCAGCCTTTTTTAAAAAGAATGCCAGTCAATAAATGCAAAAGGAATAATGAAATTAGAAAATTACCATTTTGCAACCTCCAATGAAATAATTGATTTGTGCAGTACAATCCATGGGCCCTGTTAGTCCTGCTCAGACTCTAATCCCCTGGGTCAGCAGCCACTGCGTCCCCACATGGACTTCCTCTTCATCTCACACCTAGACCATATCTTGATCTGGAGCCTACTGTCAACTCTACTTGGATGCTACATACCCCACTGGGCTGCTGTGGTTCTCCCCACCCCACAGAGCCCCTTGGGTTACCCAATACCATCTAATAGCTTCTAGACTAGATCATAGACTAGATTTCCTGGAAGGAGAGGATGAGAAGAGCAACTGTACCCTTGGTTTTAACTCTAGAGAAACAGATGTATTGCAGCATTTAGACTGATAGGTGCAGTTGTCTTTCCTGGGAAGGAATGCTGCTACTTCAAATTTTTAATTTTTCTTTCCTCCTTAATATTGCTGCTTTGAACAATGTAATTTTATTAACATGATTATTGTCATATTTTAGCCTGGTAACTTCTACCCTGATTATTTTTAAGGGCTTATCAATACTTCAGATATTGTGAAAATATAATAAATCCTAACTTAACAGCATTGATAGGTTCTTCAACTTTATGCAAAATGGCATAATGAATCCTGTTTTACATAGGCTTATTGATATAAGCAAAAGTTAAGTTTCTTATCAACATTATAACAAAATGCCAATGGATGAAACGATATTATTCAAGGACCTGCTGATCTAGAATGTCTGCCAGTTAATTCATACCACTTGTCATGTTTCCTAAAACATCTAAAGTAGGCATTTGTTCACCAAATATTGAGTGCTCACTATGTATAGGACACTTAGGAATAAAAAGTAAGTTATGTATTGCCTTTTTCTAGCAACTTACATTCTAGCTTGGAAGCAAGGGATGTGCACAAGTATCATAGATTGTGGTTGTGTACTTAGATATAATAAACGTCTCTGTTTTCCAAACTAGTCTCTGCTTTCCAAGCTGCCTTCTATACTCTGGCCTTTCTTTGTTGACATGCTTCTCTTTTTTTCTCAGATTAGTTCCCCAGAGACCAAGGAATTAAAATATCCTGCAGTTGCATTGGACTAACTATATTATATTTTATGCATGTGAATCTTGAGTAGCATCAAAGTATGGGATGGCCAAAGTATGGTGTAAGGCCAGCAGTACTTTTTGTGGGTCAGTAGAAATTAGAAGCTGGGTGTTAAAGGAAAAAAGATTTGTCTTCAGTATATGAAACCTCTTTTAAAGATCTAGGAATGAATTTGACTACAAGGAGGGAAGAAGAAAGTGGAAAGAATCTTTGGAAATAACTATATTCATGGAACAGTTGGAAGAACAGCAGGAAGTAAAGTGTGAGTGGTAGAAGTGTGGGTTGAGGAGCTGATCCTGGTAGTGAGGATACTGGGAGTGCCAGCAGGTGGGGGCACTAGAAGGGATCCTAGGTGGTTTTGGTAACTTTATTTTTATAAAGAACAGTTTAGTTGCAGCTACATATTACCATCATTATTGCTGTTGCCTTTTTTTTATTATACTGATAATGCTGTTACAGTTTGTCCTGATTTTCCCCCCGACCCTCTTCCACCCAGCACACTACACTCCCTCAGGCAATCCCCACTATTGTTCATGTCTGTGGCTCATGCATATAAGTTCTTTGCCTTCTCCATTCCTGTACTGTACTTTACATCCCCACAACTGTTCTGTAACTACCTGTTTGTACTTCCTGATCCCCTTACCTCTCCCCCCATTCCCCTCTATGCCCCTCCCATCTGGCAACCATCAAAATGCTCTTCGTATCCATGATTCTGTCTTATTGTTTGTTTAGTTTGCTTTTTAGATTCAGTTGTTGATAGATATGTATTTTTGCCATAATATTGTTCCTAGTTTTGATCTTTTTCTTAAAATCAGTCCCTTTTAACATTTCATATGATAATGGTTTGGTGCTGATGAACTCCTTTAGTTTTTTTCTTGTCTGGGAAGCTCTTTATCTGCCCTTTGATTCTAAATGATAGCTTTTCTGGGTAGAGCAGTCTTGGCTGTTGGAGTAGAGCAGTCTAGGTCCCTGCTTTTCATGACTTTGAATATTTCTTGCCAATCCCTTCTTGCCTGCAAGTTTCTTTTGAGAAATCAGCTGAGAATATTATGGAAACTCCCCTGTAGGGAACTAACTTCTTTTCTCTTGCTGCTTTTTAGATTTTCTCTTTATCTTTGACCTTTAGTATTTTAATTACAATTTGTCTTGTAGTGGGCCTTTTTGTATCTATCTTGTTTGGGACTCTCTCTCTGCTTCCTGGACTTGCTTGTCTATTTTCTTTACCAAATTAGGGAAGATTTCTTTCATTACTTTTTCAAATACATTTTCAGTTTCTTGCTCTTTCTCTTCTTCTGGCACCCCAATGATGCAAATGTTGGACCTCTTGAAGTTGTCCCAGAGGCTGCTTATACTAACCTCATTTTTTTGGATCCTTTTTTTCTTGTTATTCTAATTGGTTGATTTTTTCTTCCTTATGTTCCATATCATTGATTTGATTCTCGGCTTCATCCATTCTACTGTTGTTCCCCTGTAAATTGTTCTTTATTTCAATTAGCGTATCCTTCGTTTCTGACTGGATCTTGTTTATGCTGCCGAGGTCCTCACTAAATTCCTTGAGCATCCTTGAAACCAATGATTTGAACTCTGCCTCTGATAGATTGCTTGTCTCCATTTCGTTTAGCTCTTTTTCTGGAGTTTTGATCTTTCCTTTCATTTGGGCCATGTTTCTTTGTCCCCTCATCTTGGCAGACTCCCTGTGTTTGTTTCTATGTATTAGGTAGAGCTGCTTTGACTCTGTGTCTTGGTAGTATGGCCTAATGTAATAGATGTCCTATAGAGTCCAGTGGCATAGCATCCCCTATCACCCAAGCTGGGTACTCAAGGTGCCGCCCTTTATGTGAACTGAGTACAGCCTTCTCTTACAGTCAAGCTTTGTTTGCTGTTGGCAGGTGAATGGGAGGGATTTAGCCAGGCCAGTCTACTGCAAGGATTGTGACCACGGACCACCAACCTCTGCCCTCAGTGGAGGAGGATCAGCTGTGTAGGGGCAGGGTGGTGGTGCTCTTACATGGTCTGTAGCTGTCCACAGGGTGCGCTGGCCCTGGGGTTTCCTGGGTGGTGCAGGGCAAAGTCAGCCCCCACCTGTGTTTTGCCCAAGGCACCCTGCCTAAAGCAATCTGAGATGACTGCTCCTTGTGCTGGGCTTGGAGATTCCCAGGCAAAGCCAAGCCGTGAATCTCGGCTTGCTGCTGCCAATGCTGGGACTGGGGCTCACTGAAGCCTGCTGTTGCTTGTTTGAGAGGATTGAGGAAGTTGTGAAGCATGAGCCAAGACCAGCCACTCATATGGAAAAGCAGCTTGGGTGGGCCTGTTAGTTGGGTGGGGCAGAGTCTCTGGGGATCACCCAGGCAGGTCAAATAGTGTTAGCCATGTTGATGGAGTCTCAGAGAGGGCACCAGCTTGCTGGATCTATGGGGGAAAGGATTTAGAAAAGGAACAATGGTGGCCTCTGCTTGCCTCGGTGCCAGACACTTCGGTCCCTCCCTGTTACCACTGGTGCCTTTCAAGCTGCTGCCCCTCTGCTAGAGCTCAGAGGGAGTGAGTCTGAGCAGGTGAGTCCACGTGCTGGTTTCTAAGAGGAACTGCGTGGGGCTCCAGCAGTTTCTTCCACCACCTCAATTCCTGCTGGCTCTTGCAGCCAGAAGTTGTGTGGACTGATCTTCCTGGCACTGGGATTTTGGCTGGGGGGCCTCGTGTGGGCCTGGGATCCTCACTCCTGAGATAGTGCTTGCTCCCACGTTTTTATTGAGTGAGTGAGTGAGTGAGTGTATGTGTGTGTGTGTGTGTGTCCAGCTAGTTCCCGTCTGTGCCGCTCCTACCAGTCTGGACGGGTGTGGTTTCTTTAATTCCATAGTTGCCAGACTTCCACTCAACTCAGTTTCTGATGGTTCTGAATGATGATTGATGTATCTTTTAGTTGTAATTTTGATGTGGTTGTACAAAGAGGCAACCATGTCTGCCTACACTGCCATCTTGACTAGAAGTCTTGTGCTTTTTATTCTTATGATGTTTTGGTATTAAATTGGTTAGAATCTCTAAGACGTACATTTTTCTTTTCTTCTTCCCTTAGATATGTGATTTTGGCTTGGCCCGTGTTGCAGATCCAGACCATGATCACACAGGGTTCCTGACGGAGTATGTAGCCACCCGTTGGTACAGGGCTCCAGAAATTATGTTGAATTCCAAGGTAAGGAGCAAGTTTACATAAAAAGAAAATGAGCAAGCAAAAGACCCTTGGACATGGGTCAAAGTAGGCTTCCCTCTCAGGAAGCTTGTTTCCACTTGGGTTTAGTATGGCCCGTTTGGCCAGAACCAAGGTGCTTTCATAATTTCCTGTTCAGCTTTGGCCTCTGGGCTTTGGGTTTTGGCCTCTCCACCTCTGCTGGAGTAGTGCTGACATGTTACAGCATTAGAGGGCATGCCCCTCTCTCTGGTCACAGTTATAATAAATGGTCTTTGTCCTTGGCCACCTCTGCTGAGGTTTTACCTGTGGCAGCTTTTATACCTGCTGCTGCCACTGCTGGGTGCAGGCCCAGTTGGTGTTAACCTCTAACAGAGGTTATCCAATAATGTGTCTTTCTGTGAACATGGGCTAGGGCTGTTCTGTAAAAGTCAGATTTATCTGATGATAAGAATGTCTCCAGCAAAATTATCATTTGGAGACAACATAGGTATGGAAAGAATAGAAATGCTATGGATTGTTACAAAATTATATGATAACCTTACTTCCAAATGATGTGTTCATGTGATCTCCACATGGCGGTGAAGAGTGCATCTAGTTTGCAAGCAAACTCTTCAATGAGGTTTGAGTCTTAGATGAAATAATTGAATAAATACATAAAAGCAACAAAAATCGAAGTATGATATCTTTGTTATGCTTATGAAAAAATGGCAAGTATTGAGGGCTTCTGTGGAGATTGAGATTCAGTATTTTTAATATATAATTTGCAAATAGTATATGACTAAGGTGTCAAACTTGGAAACTTAAAAGTAGGCCTGACATACTTCCTGTATCTAATATCTCAAAATTATGAGATTCTTGAACTTAATTTTATTTACCATAATGTAACATTAAGAAACAAGAAAAGCATGGACAACATTGTGTTGATTGCTTGAGGAAGCGGGTATAAGGGAGCTAAATGGTAATGGGGGGAAGAATGTTATATTTTAAGAAAGAGCCCTGTCTGGTGTGGCTCAATGGACTGAGTGTTGGCCTGTGAGCCCAGGGGTCACTGGTTCGATTCCCAGTCTAGGGTGTATGCCTGGTTTGCAGGCCAGGTCCCTGGAAGGGGGTGTGTGGGAGGCAACCATACAATGATATTTCTCCCCCTTTCTTTCTCCCTCCCCCTCTTTAAAAATAAATAAATAAATAAATAAATTTTTTTTTTAAGGGAGAAACATGAAGAAAAGCAATAAAAATAGACATTGGACCTCATGTCTCAGATCCAGGGACCATAAGTTGTATTCTCTTCCTCCATCTATTATAAGTAATACAATAGAAGAGTTTGGGATGAACATTACATTGCTTTTGTGAGGAAATGGAATGTGTTTAAAGCAGTTTGTTATTCTTGATATCATTTACTCATTTCAGTTTAAAAGTAAAATTTCATTAAATTGAATTACAAAGAAGGATTTGATATAACATGTTTAAAAGAAGAAAAAACTATGTTGATTCTCTTATAAGTTGGTATTACAAATAATCCCACATACCAGGTTCTCTCTTTGGAGTGGCCACGTGACAGCCATTCCATGCACTGCTGGTGTTTGGTGCCTGCTGGTTATAAAGGAGAGCTCTCAGTATGCTTTTTATACTGGTAGCTTCATGGTCTTACAGCCTCCATCCCAACTCGAGATGCCTCCACTGTCTTCACTTCTCAGTCACCATCTAGGGGGCAGTAGCCAGGGAGGGTGGCTTCTGTTCTGCAAGGTGCCTGGCTAGGTCTCTCTTCTCCTTGCAGAGTTCACTGCAGTGAAATTCTTTTCTATTTGCAGCCTGAGAATGTCACTTCTAGTTACGATGGTGTCCTCCAGGTCTCCACCATTTTTATGGTTAATTACATTAACCATAATTGTTAATAAGTTAATAATTAAAAGGAATTTGTGAGGAAATTCTTTAAGACTATATGTTATCTTTATCAGACTTTCAGCCATTAGTTTTATCATCTATTGATGGTTTCATAAGTCTATCATTCTTGCTCTATTTTAGTCCTCTCCATTTATTAGTTCATGGTTATTTTATTCAGTGGCTTATAATCCGTATCTACCATTCTGTATTTTGATGCTCAGATTATCTCAGGTGTTTCAGTGGGAGCCATTTTGACATGTTCCCACTGTACTTGTACTTTGGCACTAGATGCTCCAGGTTTACTTTATACTGCTTTCCCTGTCCCCTTTCTCCAGGGAGCCCTGGTTCCTTTTAATTAGTTATTTCTTGTGTGTTTTAGATGCTCTTCTTTGTGTAGTTTTGGCCCAAAGCAAAAGTTATTTTGGATTACAAGAATTTCGGAAAGAATTGTCTTGAAATTCAACCCCATTTTATCATAGCTATAATTCTGATCATTAATTCTTTGTCCCCCCCCCAAAAAAAAATGTTGCTCTGTTTCCCTAAACTTTACTATTTAGCAAAATTCTTTTCTGTTTTTCATATTTCTTTTTCCATTTATCACTATATGTAGCATTTTCCGTACAATTCAGCTTTTTTTTTTTTGCACTGTTGTATGATTTAGATCATTCTTCCTTGTCTTTTCATAGAATTTCTTGAAAAGAAGAATTATACATGAAAAATTAATAGAAAAAGAAGATAAGAAAGAGGGATTTGTAAAATATGATGGAACCAGAGCACACTGTTTTTTAGAGATCAAGAGTTTTCAGCTTGACTTTTCTGAAAATGATTTGCAGAATGGTTAAAAATATTGGAAGTGTAACAGTGCTTCTTCTTTTGAGTTGGTTTCCAGGTTTCCAAAATGAGTGAATAGGCCACAAAGCAATGGATGTTACTGCTTTTTCGTGTTTCCAGCTTCAGTGTGTAAGGATTCTAAGTCTTTCTCTCAAGTTATTTGAAAAAAAAGAAGTGAAGTGGACTTTGGAAATTTTAATTTAATAATGTTAATCAAGCTTGAAGAGAAATAAATTAAGTAGTTTTAGTTGTTCAGCATCTTTTAAGAAAACTAAATTATTATTGGTTTCTCTGTTTTTTTTTTCAATTATTTATGAATTATAGAACCAAAGGAAAAGCTAAAACTCCTGACAGTCATGTGCCTGTCACATAGGAAGATCTTACTGTGTCATATAACACCAGCTACCATTCTCTGTTTTTTCTTGCTTTCTACTGCAGGGCTATACCAAGTCCATTGATATTTGGTCTGTTGGCTGCATTCTGGCAGAGATGCTATCCAACAGGCCCATCTTTCCGGGGAAGCATTATCTTGACCAGCTGAACCACATTCTGGGTAAGGTTCCTGGGCACCATAAGGGCTAAGTTTACCCAGTTCATCTACTCACAGTTTACATCAAAGTCATTTCATTAAATTAAGAGTTCTTACAACTCTTTAACCTATGACAGACGTGAGTTTTTAACCCTTCCTTGATTGAAAATGTCAAGGACCTTTGTTCCTCTGGCCAGTGTTGCTTAGTGGGTTGGAATGTCATCCCATAACCAAAGGGTTGCAGGTTCAATCCCTAGTACAGGTGTGCACGATCCCTGGTCTGGGAACATATGGGAGGCAAACAGTTGATGTTTCTCTCTCCATCTTTTCACTCTAAAAAAGCAATGAAAAAATGTCCTTAGGTGGGAATTAAAAATAATAAATGTTAAGGACCCTTGTAAAAATTCGTTAGTTAGACTTCTGGCCAAGATGGAAGCGTAGGTAGATACACTTTGCCTCCTCGCACAACCAAAAGAAGGACAACAACCAATTTAAAAACAAAAAATAACCAGACCTCCCAGAAAATCAAACTGTATGGAAGTCCAACAACCAAGGAGTTAAAGAAGAAACATTCATTCAGACCAGTAGAAAGGGCAGAGACCCAGCAGCTGGGCAGAGAGGATGCGTGGCAAGGTAGCAGCTGGAGGATGGGGTGGGCGTCGGGGGGGAAACAAGGTGGCTGCTGGCAAACCGGATGGTCCCACATTTGCTTGTGCTTGTGAATTAACTAGGAGGAACAACTGGGGAGCGAGACAGACTGCGCAACCCAGGGTTCCAACACAGGAAGAGAAAGTCTCAAAATCTCTGGCTGTAAAAACCTGTGCGAGTTGCTGCAGTGGGAGAAACGCCCCTCACAGGAGAGTTCATTGGAGAGATCCACAGGGTCCTAGAATGTACACAAATGCACCCACCCAGGAATCAGCACCAGAAGGGCCCAATCTGCTTGTAGGAAGCAGGGGAAGTGACTAAAGGCCAGCCAAGAGCCGAGCAATGGGCATTATTCCCTCTCTGACCCCTTTCCCACCTATAGTGCCACAACACAGTGAGGTGGGTTACCTTGCCCTGGGACAGACCTAAGGCTCTGCTCCTTACAATGTAACAGGTGCAACAAGACAAAGAAATACAGCCGAAATGAAAGAACAGACCAAAACTCCAAAAATAGAATTAAGCAATGGAGAGATAGCCACCCTATCAGATGCAGAGTTCAAAACACTGGTAATCAGGATGCTCACAGAAAAGGTAGAGTCTATGCAAAGTGAAATAAAGAAAAATATATAGGAACCAACAGTGAAAGGAAGGAAACTGGGACTCAAGTCAGTGATTTGGAGCAGAAGGAAGAAAGAAACATTCAACCAGAACAGAATGAAGAAACAAGAATTCAAGAAAAAGGAGAGGCTGAAGAACCTCTGGGACAACTTTAAACATTCGAGCATCTGAATCATAGGGGTGCCAGAAGAGGAAGAGCAAGAAATGAATTTACTTGAAAAAATAATGAAGGGGAACTTCCCCAGTCTTGCAAAGGTAATAGACTCCCAGGAAGTCCAGGAAGCTCAGAGTCCCAAAGAAGTTAGACCCAAGGAAGCACACATCAAGGCATATCATAATTACATTACTCTAGATTAAAGATAAGGAGAGAATCTTAAAAGCAGTAAGAGAAAAGGAGACAGATGCCTACAAAGGAATTCCCATAAGACTATCAGCTCAAAAGAAATCTTGTAGGCAAGAACTATTCAAAGTCATGAAAGGCAAGGACCTACATCTAAGATTACTCTATCCAACAAAGCTATCATTTAGAATGGAAAGGCAGATAAAGTACTTCCAAGATAAGGTCAAGTTAAAGGAGTTCATCATCACCAAGCCCTTATTATATGAAATGTTAAAGGGACTTAACTAAGAAAAAAGATTAAAAATATGAACAGTAAAATGACAACACATTCACAATGATCCACACCTGAACCTAAGAAAAAGAAAAAGAATAAGAAAACCTAAGCAAACAACTAGAACAGGGACAGAATCACAGAAATAGAGATCACATGGAGGGTTATCAGTGGGGATGGGGAGTGGGGAGAATGGGGAAAAAGGTACAGGGAATAAGAAGCATAAATGGGCCCTGGCTGGCGTAGCTCAGTGGATTGAGTGGGGGCTGCGAACCAAAGGGTCGCTGGGCCCTGGCTGGCAAGCTCAGTGGATTGAGTGGGGGCTGCGAACCAAAGGGTCGCAGGTTCGATTCCCAGTCAGGGCACATGCCTGGGTTGCAGGCCAGGCTCCTAGTGGAGGCCATGTGAGAGGCAACCACACACTGATGTTTCTCTCCCTCTCTTTCTCCCTCCCTTCCCCTCTCTAAAAAGAAAATAAATAAAATATTTTTTTAAAAAAGCATAAATGGTAGGTACAAAATAGTCAGGAGGACATTAAGAATAGTACAGGAAATGGAGAAGCCAAAGAACTTACATGTACGATCCATGGACATGAACTAAGGGTGGGGGAATGCTGGTGGGAGGGGGTGTGCAGGGTGGAGGGGAATAAAGAGAAGACAACAAACGGGACAACTGTGATAGCATAATCAGTAAAATATACTTTAAAAATTATTAAGAAAAGTAAGCATTGGGAGGTGGTGTGAGAAGAGATTAATTATCAAGGTCCATTCTCCCGTTCAGCTGATGGTATGTGGTCAGTTTACTTTGGTCTTGATAATTAACAGCTAATTATTTTATCTGATAGGTATTCTTGGATCCCCATCACAGGAAGACCTGAACTGCATAATCAATTTAAAAGCTAGAAACTATTTGCTTTCTCTCCCACACAAAAATAAGGTGCCATGGAACAGGCTGTTCCCAAATGCTGACTCCAAAGGTAAATATTATTTTGTTGATTACTTTTCCTGGGTTTAGCTTCTTGTTTGTATGTTTGTTTTACTTGTTAAATCATTAAGTCAATAGCCTGGAAAGTTAACCTATGGCTATTGTGGCTATTATATAATGACTTGTTTATTAGTCACTGTTTATTGCTCATCTTATCATTTAATAATTTTTATAGTCAGGTTTATTGAATAATTTATGTAGAGTAAAATTAATGCTTTTTAATTGTGCAGTTCTTTGAATTTTGACAAACATATACAGTAATGTTACCACCACCACAATCAGGATAATGAAGTAGTTCCTTCAACCCCAAAAGTTGCCTTGTGCTCCTTCGTCCTCAGCTCCCTCCCCTAGTCCTTGGCAATTTCTGATCTCATTTCTGTCCCTATAGTTTTGTCTTTTATAGCATGTAATATAAATTCAGTTATACAGAATGTAGCCTTTTATGCCTAGATTCTTCCGTCTGAGATTTATCTGTATTGCTGTTTGTATCAGTCTCTTCAATAAATGGTACTAGGATAATTAGACATCCATATGCAAAAAGGAGAAAAGGAACAAAAACCTACTGAAGCTATTAAGCTTTGTGAAGAAAAAAGGACGATCTTCAAGACCTTAGGTTACATGAAGATTTCTTAGATAGACTTCCAAGAGTATGATTTCTAAAAGAAAAAAGTAATATGTTAACCCTGGCCAGTGTGGCTCAGTTGATTGGAGTGTTGTCCCGTAAACCGGAAGACTGTGAGTTTGATTCCCAGTCAGGACACACGCCTGGGTTGTGGATTCAGTCCCATTTGGGGCACATGCATTGATGTTTCTCTCTTTTTCTCTCCCTTCCCCTCTCTCTTAAAAAGAAAAGGTAATATATTAGATTTTATTCTTTGATATTTTTAAGTTAACTTTGTTTAATATTATACTTTATTCTTATTTAACATGTATTTCTTAAGTATAATAAGTAGCAATTTTTAAAATATCTTACTAATTATATAAAGCTGTAGTAGGCAGAATAATAACCCACCCCCAAAGTTATCTGCATCCTAATGCCCAGGTTTCGAATATGTTAGACTACCTAGCAAAGGAGAATTAAGGGTGCTAAATTCAGCTGACTTTAAGATAGGATGATGATACTGGATTACCTAGGCGGGCCTAATGTCACGGCCACGGTCCTTAAAAATGGAAAGAGAGAATCAGAATAGGGAACAAGAGAGAGAGGCAGAGAGGCTTGCTACCTACCATCTTGTGCTTGTCCTTCCATATTTTTCTTTATCTTCCTACATATGCATATTTTTACCTAAGTAATTATTCCTAGAGATCATTGTTAATGGAATTGTCTTGAGTATTTTTCCATGTCAGTACATACGTCTAGTTTATCTTCAATGATTTTACAGTATTTTCATCAAGTCTTCTGTTGAAAGTAGCTTTTTCTAATTTTTGTTATTTTATGTATGTGTATTTTTTAAATATTTTCAGTATTTAGAAACAGAACATTTTATTTCATTTTTATTTTTTATTTTTTTAGAGAAGGGTGGGAGAAAGGGAGAGAAACATTGATGTGGGAAACATCAATTTGCTGCTTTGCATACATGCGCTGACTCAGGACAGAATCTTAAACCCAGGCATGTGCCCTGACTGGGAATTGAACTGACAACCTTTCAGTTTGCAGGACAACGCTGAACCAACTGATCCACAAGTAGCCAGGGCACGTGTATATTTTTTAAATTTTAACAACTGTCTACTTCAGATGTTGAATTTGTTTCATGTGTTAACTGAGTTAAGGTTCAGAAACATTTGGTGTTTAAAGTTGAATTTCTTTTACATATAGAAGTAACTGTCCTTTAAAATCTCTGATATAGCCCTGGCTGATGTGGCTCAGTGGATTGAGCACTGGCCTGCAAAGCAAAGGGGCGCTGGTTCAGTTCCCAGTCAGGGCACATGCCTGGGTTGCGGGCCAGGTCCCCAGTTAGGGGCCAGCAAGAGGCAACCACACATTGATGTTTCTCTCCCTCTCTTTCTCCCTCCCTTTCCCTCTGTCTGAAATAAATAAATAAAATCTTTTAAAAAATAAAATAAAATCTCTGATAGAAAGGTAGTATATTATCATGGTAAACAGTTTGAAAGTTTAGAAAGAATAGGTAAGAGGATAAAAAATACTCTTTAATTACCAGAATCCCAACATAACCTGTAACATTTTGCTGTACCAATGTGTGCACATCTTCTAACTAGTTAGAAATTGTAAGCTTTTAAAATTTAGAACTTCACATAATTGTACATATTCCTAATACATGACTTGTATACAGTATATGCTAATTAATGACAATGATACATTCTGAGAAATGTATCATTAGGCGATTTCTTGTCATTGTGCAAACATCATAAAGTGTATTTACATACAGACCTAGATGGTGCACAGCTAGGCTGTACGGAAGGTGTGGCACCATTGCATATGTGGTTCTTCGATAACTGAAATGTCATGGTGCAGCATGTGACTGTTACATTGTCCCAAGCATGTTAACGAAATGTTATTTCCTGAGTTGCCTTTTTAAAAAGGTATATATGTAACAAAACTGCATAATTAAGACTTCATGATAAGTAAACCTTCCAGGCTTTCCTTCTGTTGGTTTTCTTACTATTTTCTATAATTAATCATGAGTTTTGTATAAGACTATTTGTAAGCTTTTTAAAGCTTACTTTCCTTATGTTAAGGTTATGAACTTTGAGATTGCTCTATCCAGATAATAATTAACACCACTAAAGTCCAGACAGTTACTTTTGAAATGTAGGTTTTGGATGAATACAGTGAAACAGGGAAGGTCTGTAAATAGATCAAAGTGGAGAAATGGCATTGGTGGTGCTCGAGTGAGCAGTACATCATCATGTGTTAGGAGCACAGGCTTTGCAGCCAGACCTCCTGGGATCATTCCGTAGCTCAGCACCTTAACTGTGTGAACTTTGAACAGACCAGCCTCTCTGGGACTCAGTTTTTCCATTTATAAAGTACGGTTAGTAATAGTACGTGTATTACTGAGTTGTGTGTGATACAGAACCTGTATCACAGGGCTTTATCACTGGCATTTGTGGGTCTAGATCTGAGATCTCACAGGACTGAAACTTTTTCATTTATGTATCTTGGACATCTTTCCACTTTGTAGTTATGAAGAATGACTATAATGTTTCCTAGTAGGGATGACCCATTAATGTCTTTAGCCAGTCTCATATTGGACATTGAAGTTTACATCATTTATCTACTGCTGTATAACCAACCACTCCACACTACAACTCGAGGCCTCAAGATGACCACTGCATATTTGTTCATAAGACCATTAGGCTGGGTGCAGTTGGGTGGGTCTGCTGTGCTCACCCCAAACTGCATGGTCTAAGGTGGCCTCACAGTGTCTTGCAATTGATTCACCTCTCATCCTACGTACACTTGAGCAGCCTGGGCCTTTCATAATGGCAGAAATATTCCAAAGGAGCCAGAGCAGAAGCTTCACAATCTCTCAAGGCCAGGTCTCAGAACAGCAGACACTTCTGCCACATTTGATCAGAGCAAATCACAAGTTCACCCTAGAGTCAAGAACTGGGGAAATAAATTCACCCGTTGGTGAGAGGAGCTATAAAGAATTTGTGGCCACATCTAATCTGCTTCCAGGTTGTTTCTAGTTTTTTTGTTTTGTTTCTTACTATTACATACATACACTTGTTTGTTTAATAATAGATCTGAGTATCTGTTTTATGCCATCAAGGGTTCTAAGCCTTGGACATAAAACAGCAGCAGTAAGACAGATTAAGAGCCTGCCTACAGGAAACTAACAGTCTGGATTTATATGCAAATGACATACAGAAATGAATGGAAGACCTCAGGGAACTCAAGAAATTAAAACATTTCAAGCTGAAACATTAGTGCATTTGTTTGGTTAATGACAGTCCACAGAAAAGGAAGTGTAAATATTACGAATGGTACTCATTTTTATTCATTATATAAGATAGGAACTTTGAAAAGTCAGTAATTCTGTTTTTTCCCCCCACTCATCATAGTAGCAAGCATTAATAAGTTTGATAACCCACTGTGTGGTCAAGGCTGTGGGGAAATGGATGTTCTTAGAGACAGCTGGTGGAGTGTAAATTGGTTGAATCTCTGGAGGACGGTTTGGCAATTCTGTCACATGGCTTTTGTTCCAGCAATTCTGGCTGAGTATTGAACTTTTGGGTCTGCCAGCTAAATGGGGGAGAAGTGGTGTTTTAATTTGTTTTTTCTTTAATTAAGAGTGGGAGTGAATTTTTTTTCACGTTTGTTGGGAATTTCTGATTGCTGAGTCCCCTGAACCAGTAGTAGTATAGATTTTTCTTCAAAGGGGAGTCTAGCTTAAGATTCTCTACAAAGTCTTGAGGGGGAAGAAATGATTATTATTCAGCAGATGGTGCTGGGCTAGTTGAATAGCTATTTGGAAGAAAATCAATTTAAATTATTACATCAAAAATAAATCCAAAAGAATTAATGATTAAATACTGTTTAAAAAATTATACTGTTAAAAACTAACAGTATTTATAGAGCATTCAGTATTTTTCTAATCTCTGCATAGAGAGTGACTATATTCTTTTTTTTTTTTTTTTAAAGATTTTATTTATTTATTTTTAGAGAAGGTAAGGGAGGGAGAAAGAGAGGGAGAGAAACATCAATGTGTGGTTGCCTCTCATGTGGCCCCCCACTAGGAGCCTGGCCTGCAACCCAGGCATGTGCCCTGACTGGGAATCGAACCTGCGACACTTTGCTTCACAGCCCGAGCTCAATCCACTGAGCTACGCCAGCCAGGGCCAGAGAGTGACTATATTCTTATAAGGTTTTAAAACAAAACAAAGATGGTAGATGTAATCACATAAAAGTTTTAAAACTTAAAATAGACTAAATAGATCAGGTGTGGACAACAGATATAAAATGTTCTAAATTGAATAAGATTTTAAAGGAGCCCTATCCTATCATTTTGAAGGCAGCACAGCATAGTGGTTAAGCTATGTGCACTAGAATTGGTCTCACACTTTTGAAAAGTTAATTAACCTCTCTATTTCACAATTTCCTCATCTCAAATTGGGACAAATTGCACCCCCCCTTCCAATGTAGGATAATTTGGGAGGGTTAAGTGAATTATCAGTTATTAATGTTAGACCCATCGTTAATATTATTAGTGTATAAAGAGCAGAGAGAAATCGTAAGATTTCATTGCATAAATAAATGAGCAAGGACAAGAACACAGTTATAGAAATTACACAATTAGGAAATTTACAGAATCATAATAAAGAAATTTTGGGATGAGCCCTGACTGATGTGGCTCAGTGGATTGAGTGCTGGCCTGTGAACCAAGGGGATGCCATTTCTACTCCCAGTCAGGGCACATGCCTGGGTTGTGGGCCAGATCCCCAGTAGGGAACAAGTAGAAGCAACTACACATTGGTGTTTGTCTTCTCTCTTCCTCCCGTCCTCTCTCTCAAAAAATTCTGAGATGAGGAAAACTAGAGGAGCAGCAGCTTAAGGGGTAGCATTTGAGAATTTAGTTTGTGCCCTGTTAAATTTAAGCCACCTGTTAGGCAGTAGAAACACACTAAATAACAAATGTTTATTGAATGGTTGAGTAAATTATGGTACATATACTTAAAGGAATACTAAAAGTCAAAGTGCCTGGCTGGTGTAGCTCAGTGGATTGAGTGTGGCCTGCAAATCAGGGTTGCTGGTTTGATTCCTAGTCAGGGCACATGCCTAGGTTGCGGGCCAGGTCCCCAGTGAGGGAGTACATGAGAGGTAACCACACATTGATGTTCTTCTCCCTCTCTTTCTCCTTCCCCTCCCCCCTCTCTAAACATAAATAATGTTTTTTTAAAAAGTCACAGTGATTTTTGGTAAAAAGTTTTATAGCATGGGAAAATATTAATGATCAGTATTTACTGAGTAAATAATACAGCATTTATAATACATGCTATGATCTCAATTATGTACAAGAAAACACGGAAAAATTCTACACAGCATGTCAAAAGATTTGCAGTGCTTACCATTGAATGATGGGGCTGAGGGAGCTGTGGCGACATAGATTCGAGGGTCAGCCATTTGAGTCCTTCTCAGTTCCACATAACAAGAACCTACTGCTCACTGGCTTGGGCCTGAAGAAGGACTTGACTGGCTGTCATAACTGACAAGCCCAGTAGTGTTGGGATTCCTAGAAACAGTCACTTTGACTGGAACCTGGACTCTTTTACTTTCAGGATTGCCTTCCTCAGTGCTCTTTCCTGTTCATCTCTTTCTTATGGTCACTGAATGGCCACCAGCAGCTCCACTGACAGATTTCCTGCTCGTTTCAGCCCAAGTATGGGCTAGTACTCATTGTCTCTTTGTACCCATCCTGGCCTAGTCATTGTGGCCAAGGGAACCCACCCAGGTGACTGGCCAAGCCAGTATTATCATTCCCACAGCACAACCAAGGAGTGTGGTCAAGCTTGAGAGCCCCCCATGGCAAGTGCATCTCCACGTGGTCAGAGGGCAGTGGTCACGGGCAAGCAAAACCAACAGACGAAAAGAGACAAGGGATTCTGCATGGAAAAAAGTTGAGGAATTCTGTTTTTTCTCCTTCACTTTTGTTTATTTTTAAAATTTAAAAACAATGGCATCTATATAGGAAGTCTCTCCATTTCTCATATAACCTACTGTTTGAAAAGCTTCTAGACTGTTATTGTCCCTATAAATATACAAGTTGTAAATGGGATCATAGCTATATCCTTTTGAATTACCCATGAAGCGTTATTAATTTGAAGCTTGGGTGAGAGTTCTAGGCTAACGATAGATTTGAGAGTTATTTAACACATGGCATTTGAAATCATGCAAGATGTTGAGAGGGTAGAAGAAGGAGATGTATAAAAAGCTAGATAAATGAACCTTCAGTGGGCGGTGGAATAGCAACTCCTGAAGACTAGAAAAAAATGAACATAGAATAACTAGCACAATAAATATTTCACAGAAGTAGAAGATGGCATTATAATCAAGAGGACATGTTCAGTGGTCTCCATGCAGCAGAGAGGCTTCCAGTTAAGAGGTCATCGGTGACAACATAGCAGTTAAAACATTAGTGTATGTAAGAAGTTTGAAACGGAAAGTGGAGACAGAAATGACTGGTTTAGGTGAGGGGTGCTGGTTGTGACAAGGCTACACATCACAGAGGATTGGCTTTAATTAGTGAGAGGATCTTTTCTTTCTGCAGTGAGGATATGTGGGAATCTGGGTTGAGGGACATCCAGGAGGGTCACTCCCAGGGATCTTGGTTTTCTCATTAGCACCCTCAGTCAGATCTGCTGAGAGTAAGGAGAGCCAGTAGATGGGAATGTCATGATTTAAGCCGTATGAGTTAAGAAGCATCTTAGAATGGAGAATAGGTTGCTAAGGATTTCCTAGAGCTGTTGGTGGTCTTCATGAGGTTTAAAAAAAAAGTCTTGCGTTCTTGTGCTACAACAGTTCTCAGTAGTGTACTCTTTACACCTTTGAGGTCTCCAGGGCTTTTTAGGGTGTCTGTGAGGATAAAACTATTTTTATACTAACACCAAGGCATTTTGTACCCTTTTCTCTGTGCTGCCGTCTGCACTCTTGGTGCAGAATCACTGGTGAGCAAGACTGCCAGCCCCTCAACACAGGACAAGGTGGTGGAAGTGCCATGCCCTCACAGCTAAAAACCAAGGCCAACCAGTAAGAATGTCCTTACTGAAGCAGTAATAAATACTTTATTGAACCCCATTCTTCACATCTGTCTTACTAATGTTCTATATGACAAAATGGGAAATACACATAGAAATGTCTGCCACATATGAATGCTGTGGTCTTCTCAAGGAAAATGGTGGCACAGTTTGAATTAATGAGCTGAAATAAATGCCTTTCGAGATTGAATATCAACAGTTTTTAAGAGTAGGTCTCTGTGGTCAGAAAATGGTGGTGACACAGTTTGCACAGCTAGGTCTTTTTCTTGGGCTCCATTAAGAAACTTGTGTCGAGGCTGGAAGTGACAGATTGCAGCCTTGATCCAGGATCAGTTTTGCAGGACAGGTGAGATGGACCCGAAGCCTTGCAGTAGAGAGCCAGTCAGGTGACCCGCCATGGGCTCTGGGCTATGAGGGGAAGAAAAAAGCCTGATGAGCCAGAAGGGTGGGGTTATGTTGCTAAGCACCCACTGAAGTTCAAGAGGTGTGGGTTCTGAGGGCACCAGGGAGAGAGTCAGAGATCATGGTCAGCCTTGGAGAGACTTAGGTCTTTCAGGAGAAATAAAACCTGTATCCAAGGACATACACGCACAGGCAGCGTGAGCCATGCCCTCTGAGTAGTGCCAGTGGATGGCTATGTGGCGTGGGAGAAGGGAGGCTGGGCACTCTGACTGGCGTTGGCACCTGCCAGCTGCTTCCCATTTCTCTCCTTTCCCCCTTCTATAGTCATGAATAATTCAGAAATGGTTCTTGGAGTAAAAGGAGGCTAGAGATTCAGTTATTTTCTAGTAGCAAAAAAAGTTATCTAGCTCGGGCTGCGAACCAAAGTGTCGCAGGTTCGATTCCCAGTCAGGGCACATGCCTGGGTTGTGGGCCAGGTCTCCAGTGGGGGGCCATGCAGGAGGCAACCACACATTGATGTTTCTCTCTCTTTCTCCCTCCCGTCCCCTCTCTAAAAATAAATAAATAAAATCTTTAAAAAAAAAAAAAAGGATGATTTAGCACTTTACGGATTTAAAGTGGATTTCTCACACATTTACCTAAACACAGGGTTGGGAGACAGTTGGATCTGTAATCCAACCCTGGTGGCAGCATTTTCCAAGCTGTGTTACACTGGGCACACCACCTTGTATCATTAGAAAATTAAGAAAATAGTACCCGCCTTACAGAATGTTGCAAGGGTTGGGAATAATGTAGTTATGTGCTCATATTAACTATTGTTATAAATAAAATGTGTTCTCATTTAAAAAAAATAAAAGTTATCTTTTGAAATTGTACCTGGAAGATTAAGGGCCTAGAATTCTTTAACTTAATGAAACTAACAGCCCTGGCTTGCCTGGCTCAGTAGATTGAGTGCTGGCTAGCAAACCAAAGGGTTGCTGGTCCAATTCCCAGTTAGGGCACATACCTGGGTTGTGGGCCAGGTCCCCAGTGCAGGGCATGAGAGAGGCAACCACACATTGAAAAGAAACTTACAGATCTGTTTTAGAAATGCTTAAGCTGCAGTTATCTAGGTGCCTTCAAGTGGGAAAGTACTCCTCCTCCACCACCACCACCACCACCATCATTTAGAAATAATGCTGTTAGAATTGGACTGTGGCCAGGATCACCTGGACTTTTCCTAACACAAGTTGTGTCTAATTGAGCATAAGGGCAAATACTTCTAATCTCAAGACAGTGCTTGAGGAAATGTCTGTGAGCTCTTTTGTGGGAGAGGTGATTGGGCAAAGGAAATGAGGTAAGATTTTATTACCTGTGTTACAGATAGGACTCTAAAACTTATTCAGTAAAGGGTGTGTCATGTCTTCACATAGCTGCCTGGTATTCCATGGGACTCAGATTTGAGCAAGAGATACCTGAGTTCTTGACCATTGTGCTGCACTGTCCTGACCCTTGACAGAGCCTTCTCGGAAATGGAGGCTGGTTGTGGGCCCAAGACCTCATGCCACAGCTACAGGAATGAACACCTCTTCTGACGCTCCCCAGACAGTGTTTCAGTCAAAGCCCAAAATATGTAGATTCCCAAGAGCCTCCTCTGCTTTGAAAAGTCTTCTAGCCTGTAGAGCAAAATGTTATTGCCTAATTTCCTAAGGCACGCTTGTATGTGTTCAAAAGATCGGTAGAGGCAAAAATTCATTTTATGTGCTTTAAAGAAAAAACCCTTAAAGTTTACTTTATGAACATGAGAAAAATTCTTTGTTATGTGGAATTTCTTATGTCCAGCATGTGGTTTACAACATTATTATCTATTTAATTGTCTTGAAGATCAAGAAGGGTGACATGCAACAAGGGAAGTCACAAGTCGGAAGTGAGCATGCAAAAGCATGCACGCGCGCACGCACACCCCTTAGAGGGAACTCAGGCAGTTAGGTGCCTCCTCAGCCCTCCACCTGCTCTCTTGAGGTTGTCTTACTGGCACATAAGCAGCCACTTCAAAAGGTGTACTGGCCTGCTGCTCTCAAGGATTGAAAACTTTTTTTTTTTTTTTTAAGATTTTTATTTGTTTATTTTTAGAGAGATGGGAAGGGAGGGACAAGGAGAGGGAGAGAAACATTGATGCGTTGCCTCTTGCACACCACCAACCAAATACCCGGCTTGCAGGCTAGGCATGTGCCCTGACTTGAAATCAAAGCGGCAACCCTTTGGTTCGTAGGCCGGCGCTCAACCCACTGAGCCACACCAGCCAGGGCTGAAAATATTTTTTAGTGATTGAATGAGTAAAATGATTTTCCTTAACTGTTCTACTTTTAGAACTCATTGGCATGTGCTGGTTTGCACATGGATGCAGTTGATAACCTAATTATCACTGTTTGATTAGTTGATGCATCTCACTGGTTTTTGTTGTTGTCACTGCATTTTCTAAAAATATATATTCTCTTTTTCAAGCTTGCAGTAGATTTTCAGGCTTGATCCTTGAGGCCCTTGGATTTTTCAGGGGTGTTTCAGGGATATGAGCTAGGACTTAAGGGAGGCTTGGGAAACTTTTTGTCTACTCTCTGTCTTGAGGCTCCCTTTAGAATTTAAAGAAAGGACCTGCTGCTTAAATTGAAACTACTGGTCTGAGCATCATTAAATAAAAGGAGACATTTTAAGAAGAAGCCCTTTTGCTACCTGTTTACCAGAACAGTAAGTGTTTCTCATTGAAGTCTACTCCTGGTACTAAATACAGGAAGTGTTCTACCACGTTTCCTGCAACCCTTTTCCCAGCTGCAGTTAGCCATGCCCTTTGGCTATCCTCATGGCTCGAGGTGGTCCCTGGACACTAGGAATGGAGTCCACTAGGATAAACTGTTCATTACCCACCCACCCCTTGTCTCATTCCTGTTGCCACATTTGCTTCGTACTTCACAACATGAAAGAAATGTTCAGCTGCTGACTGTGGTCCGGTCAAGAGAATGCATGTAGTTTGGGGCCCTGGAGAAAGATGCCAGGCTGCAGAGCAGACAGGTGCCTGTGCTTCACACATGACTCTCGGCCAGGATCTGGAAACAGGAGGCTAAAAGCACATAGGAGAACAAGTGACTGTTTTCTTCTATAACCTTGGAGGTCTTCTCTGTATGCTGAAATTGACCACTGCAGAAATCACTTTGGAGTTGACTTAAAAGAAGTACGTACATGAAGTTGTTGCTTTTGATACTTACAAAGCAGAGTAGTGATTTAGGGAAAACGTCCAGGTGTAGTGAGCAAACTTGGGTTTGAATTTTGTTGTTCTCCTTCCCACCTTTCTGAGTCTGGGTCTGCAATTGTCAGATGGTCACATACTCAAGAAGCTCAGAAATATAATGGGCACCCAGCGTGCTGACTCTTCTCCCTAAGGAAATGCTTAGCTCAACTGTTTTGGGGTCATTTTACTTAAACAGGAAACAGAAAGTATTTCGGTTTTTATTCCTTTGGCTTCTCACCACTGCAAAATCTTTGTCTTTGTAGCTCTGGACTTACTGGACAAAATGTTGACCTTCAACCCTCACAAGAGGATTGAAGTGGAACAGGCACTGGCCCACCCGTATCTGGAGCAGTATTATGACCCAAGTGATGAGGTAAGAGCCTGTCTTCCTAGCTGCTTCTGCAGGGACATGTCTGAGCCAGCAGCAAGCCCAATCAGGAGGGACCCAGGTGTTATGCTTAAACTGTTTTGAGAGGTACTGTGTGGTGCCTTATCTGGTCCTCCCACCACACCCACATCCTCAGCCTGGAGGCCTAGTTGTGTGAGCGCAGCTTGAAACTTCTCCCCGTCCCCTGAAAGGCCCTTTTACTTTCAAAAACTTCTTCCTGGCCCCCTGCAGCATGGGGTGGGGATGGATAAAGGGGAGCACAGATAAGGAAGGGGTTCAGTACTGGAGACTATTGTCATAATCTGTGGCAGGAAGAAACACCTAAACCAAAGTGCCTGCCCTGAGGAGAGGGTGTCACAGAGTGAGGGGCTGGGAGGTCAGCCTGAGCAGTTCCCACTGTCCCACTGTAGCTTGGCGACTTCATGTCTGGTGTGCCTCCCTGAAGATGGGGACACAAGAGCTATCGTGGTAAGAAATGATGAGTTTAGAGGTCAGTGTGACAGCTCTCCAGAGCATTCTGGACATCCAGCTAAAGATAGCAGAGAAAAATGCAATTAACCAAAGTTGAGATGTTTCTAGTGGAGGCTCATATGTGCAGAAAACAAGCCTTCACACTCTTATTTTAAGAAGAGAGCCAAAAGGAATTTATTAAAATTAAAGGGGGAAATGGAAGAGGAGAGGAAAAACTATAAAAGTCAACAGCTGATAAATGAAAGAAGAAATCAAAAAGAAGTATTAATTAATCAGGTTCTTCTTCGGCCTTTATTCCCTCCAGAAACAATTAAGGCATTTTGCAAACATACCTACAAGCATAGTAAATAATAGCGAACTAGCTCAGAGTATGCCTTTTGGAGCCCTTGCTAGCCCTGTGAGCTAGAGATTTCCAAAGGCCTTGTGTTCTGATCACAAGCTGGAGTGCTACCCCATACCCAGGGGGGTTGGGAGGGTTAGATGGATGGCGTAGATGAGACACCTAGTGTGATCCCACACAGAGTCATCCGTTAGGGAGAGCTGGCCATTTGATTTTCTCTAACGGACATGAATCCTTTCCCCCCTTTCAAGAGGCCAAAGCTTAGTACAGTTTGGAGTCCACGTTTCTGTTCCCTAATGGTATGATGTGAGAAATACATGAATAACTACTAGACATCCAGTGATCAACAACTGGTATCATCATTTGGTTAGTTCTATGACATAGAATTAGAGGTTAATTAAAAATCAAAATATACATAATATTAACTAACTTCATTTTTTGTAAGTGATTATGTATGGGGGTTCTTTGACATAAAGAGTTCAAATCTATACTTAAAAAGTTTTCTGACAGCACTTTCACAGGTCCTCCCCCAGGCAGCAGGGCCAGGATGTGATAGCTGGTGCTGAAAGAAAACCCTTGGGTGCATCCTTGCCCTGGGACTGTGCCAGTGGCAGCTGTCACTCAGTGGCACAGAGGGGGGAAAAAGTTTTCTGGTTATTTATAGAGAGCACTAAAATAAAACTTGCAGGAAAAATACAAGGAAGATCACTTTGCAGTTTTGTTACAGTTATTATTAAAATTTTGGAGTTTGCCCCACCCAGTCTTATATTTCTATATCTAAATTTAAAATAGGGTTCATCCTGCTTAGCACAAACATGGGCATTTTCCCATGATATTAATCATTCTTTCCATTGCATTTTTAACAGCTCCATAATATTTCTACATATAAAGATACTGTGATGTATTTAATCAAATGCATCTATCTGATTAGCATGGGTTTTGATTATATAAATATACTGTTACCACCACCCCTACAACATCAAGTTTCTGTGATTTTTGACTTTCAGTGCCTTAAAACATTTGAAAATTACTCTGGGACAAGGTTAGATGAATTCTCTATTCAGTTGCTCCCAGTCCATTTATTAAAGTACCCATAGGAAGTGCACTCTCAGGCATCTGGGGCTCAAGTACCTACTTACTGTGGTTCTCAGTCTTTAGTACATCAGTCTTGTATACATTTCTAAGCCGTAGTCATTTTAAGAATCAATAAACAATTTCCTTAACCATAACAACTGTTGTCTACTGAATATTTTGTTTTCTCTTAAAGCCCATTGCTGAAGCACCGTTCAAGTTTGACATGGAATTGGATGACTTGCCTAAGGAGAAGCTCAAAGAACTCATTTTTGAAGAGACTGCTAGATTCCAGCCAGGATACAGATCTTAAATTTATCAGGTACCTGTAGTTTTAACTGTATAATAAATGCTAGTGAATGAAAAAGGATACAAATTAGAAGTTATTTAAAAGAAAGAGGGATTTCCATGGGCCTTCATGGAAGTTTCATAAGGTTAGATTGTAAGATGTGATGGACAGTGATATTGGTAGATATTTTAAAAAACAAGTTCTCAAAAAAATTAAGTGCAAATCTTGATTTTAGAGAATATATGGAAGAAGAAAGTGAATAGAGCTTATGTTAGAACTCTGTAGAAGAGAACAGTAAAGAATTACAGCCCAGGGTTGAAACATTTGCTGGGGAAATGCTACGGACAGGCTGGCATGGAAGGACTGGAGGTGTCCTGTGGCAGGCAGTGGCATCTTGTGCAGAGTGCAGACAGGTGGCCCAGGGGTGCTGTGCTTATATTGGACTAGGAAGCCACCACCCTGGTGACATGATGTAACAGCGGATTCTGCAGAGGTGCACATTTGGGAGTTTCTTAGCTGGACTCTGTTCCATTTTATCATGCCCTGTCATTTTCATTTTTGTGTGATGAGGCCTGGGGACAATGGCTCAGGCTGAGGGTTGATCCCTGGTTGACTCTGTTGGGCAGCATCCAGGCTCGAAAGCAAAAGCTGCTTGAGGTGTTTTATTTATTTATTTTTTAAGATTTTATTTATTTATTTTTGGAGAGAGGGGAAAGGAGGGAGAAACATCAGTGTGTGGTTGCCTCTCGTGCACCCCCTACTGGCAACCTGGCCTGCAACCCAGGCATATGCCGCCCTGACTAGAAATCAATCCTGTGACCCTTTGGTTTGCAGCCTGGCACTCAGTCCGCTGAGCCACACCAACCAGGCTTGAGGTGTTTTAAATAGAGGGCATGGGGCTGGTCAGAAGGCATTTGAAAGGTTGAAGAGCAAAGAGAGGGTGGTGGGGTGATCTGCAGATTGGTAACTACTGGAGCTGTCCCTAGTCTTCAGCAAAAGGAGCAAGAAGGAACAGGGTGTTAGCCAGGGGCTCGGATCACCACACAAGGCAGATGCTAGGCACCTGCTGTCACTGCATCTGCTAGAGCATCACTGTCACTGAAGAAGGGTCAGGAGCCTGTATTACCACTGCCTTGAGGGATCTTGAGGGCCTGAGACCACCATCACTAGCCAGTGCTTCTAAAACCCAGAAGCCACTCCTCCTAAAAAGCCATGTGTCATTGGGAGCAGAAAGGGGAAGGAAGTATGGCTTTTTTCTTTCATTGCCTGCATTGGCAGAATTTCCCCAGAGACCAGCCACCAAGGAATTCCAGCAGTGCAGCTGACAGGTTGTCATTAAGGACAGGACAAGGGAGGGACGGGTAGAAAAGAGCTGAAAACAGACATGGCCAGCTCAACCTCAGAGAGCCTTGTGGAGTAAAAGGGGTGGGAACAGGTGGGGTATGGACTCTACTAGTTTGGGGATGGAAAATGGTACTTTCAGGAGTCTGACACCAAAGCAGGAAGGGTTGGAGGAGAAGTCTGGGTTGGAGATGAGCTCAAAACAGACCAAATGACTAGGCTCAGACTGTGTGGAGAGAAGCAGCGAATTCGGGAGAATGGAGGGAAGGTCTGAAAGACTCCAGATTTTCTCGCCTAGCAGCTGGAGTCCGGGGGCAGTGATGTGGGCACTGTTAGGCCCTTAGCCTGTGTTATCACTGGACACACCCTCAAAGACACACTTGAAGCACGTGAAGGGTTGAGGAAACCCCTCTTACCTAAGGACATCAGTTGTGCTCTAATAAACTCACCCTTGGGAAGAGTCTGAATGAGAAGGAAGAAGAGGTTAGCAGGGGGCTGAGGACAACAGAGTCTAGTGAGAGTTGAATTCATTTGCGTTTGCACAGCTCACAGGTATGGCAGTCTGTTGAAGTATTTGTTACATATAACGATCTACACAGTCACTTGCTGATAGAAAGTCAGTCCCCAGGACCCACCCATGTTCACACCTTAACTTGAGTCCCCATGGGGCTTCCTTCCTGGCCCCTCTGCTCGGTGCTCACAGTAGGATGAACAGTCTCTCAAGATTTCCCAAAAGCCTGCTCTTCCCTCCCCATGTCCACACAAGGTCAGACTGCCTGCACTCTGATCGGCTACCACTGGGTTTTGTAAGTAACGTTTTATCTGGCCCTTTACAGAGCAGGTTCACTGATCCCCTGCCTAGAAGATTTGAGCTGAGCGGTGCCTGCTGATTTTCTTCCTTCACAGTCCTTTTCACAGGTCATTTCACTGAAGCCAGCTGGTGGCTCCATTTTTCCCCAACAGTTTGTTTCAGTACACACATACAGCAGCATACTGTAAGCCAGGTTGTATTAGACACCCAACTGCGCAGAATAAGACTTGAACATGGACTCAAAAGATCACGTGGTCTAGTGGGGGCAGAACTGTCATGCATGTTTTTAGTGTAAATGAGCATTTGGGGTTGACATAGTTATCAGGTCGTCTTCATTTGTTTAATCACCATTGAGCACTTCCCGGTACCAGCCAGGTGAGGGAAACAAGAGGAGGACAAGACCCAGGCTTTGCTTTCCCAAAGTTTGATGGCTGGACATGGGAGACAACAAGAAGCTGAGTGCTGTATTGTGGGTGGGTTTGGGCTGCAAAGATTGAGGGGGGCCGACATCAGAGTGCTGCAAAGGGGGCGCTCCTCTGGTGGCACATGCAGTATGGAGCCAGGGAGATAGGCCCGCATGGGAGCCCCACAAGAGCCAGGCTATGAAGATGCTGAGGCCCAGGCTTTCCAGGGGGCCTGCCTTTCTCCTGAACATGGTTTCAGGTCCTGAGGCATTGGGGCAGGCGACTCGGGGCAGTGAGGTGTTGGGGAACCACGGAGAGCAGGAACCCATGGGACACCTGGCTGGGCCGCAGGAGGAGAAGCAATGCAGTGAACGCAGGGAGCAAGGAGAAGGCAAGGGTGCTTCTGGGGCCACAGGCCACGGCTGCTGGCTCGGTGCCTCCTGAAGTCCCAGTTAACAGACAAGGACCACGGCCCCGCCCAGGGTCCACCCCAATTCTGAAGACAGTTGTTCTGTGTTTAGGTCACTTCCTCCAGAGTCACAGAAGTCACAGTACATGCCTATAGCCTGATTTTTTTTCCCAGTATTTTTTAAATGACAGTTTTCAACTGTTCTGAGAAGTTGAAAGTTGTACTGTAAATACCCATATTTCTACTACTTAGATTCTGTGATTAATGTTTTACTTTGCTTATTTTCTCATATACATCTGTTCGACCCATCTTATTTTTTTTTTTCATTCATTTCAAAGGAAGTTTCTAAGATCTCAACTGACTTACAGTCATTGTGTTTGGCTGCAGTTCCAAATGGCGTACTTCTAGGTGGAGGTCTTTTCCCATATCTGAGCCCGCCTCCTCATCACACAATTGGGCCATAACATCCACCCTTCCTCTCCTGAATCTTGAGTGGTAGGCAAAAGCCATCCATCTGAAAGCGCTTGTGAAACAGCATAGTGACATTTTGCTACATCGTCATACTAGCCAACCTTTCACACCAGTAAGGGTCTCTAAGGAGATCTCTTGTTTCATTTTGACAGATTTGGTTACCTTCCTGGCCACCTTAACCATGCTTCCTCGTCAGAACCAATACCATACAACATGTTTTGAGTGTCAGTGTTTTCATTTCTCCCCAGGATGATGCAAAACTAAGAGAAACCTAGGGGCAAAGTTAATTCGTTACATACAGTTGGGTGCCTTAGGCAGCGGTTCCCAAAAGTGTGGTCTGCTACACTCCACGCTCCAGCAGTGTGTGCCCTAACAAGCACTCCAGGGGATCCTGATGCTCACAGTTGAGAACCATGAGCCTATTACGTAGTTAGAGTAGATCTAACTTGGAATGTTTTCTCCAAGTAAAATAAAGACATTAGGATAAAGAAGGGGGAATGTGCTTCTTACACTTTAATGTAGTGACACTCCTCGTGAACCTCTTGGGGGCAACCCATTTGCAGACATCTGGAGGGCCAGGTAAACCTGGTGTAGACAATGAGCAAAGGCTGTCAGGAAGTTACCGCCTGCTGCCCTTCAGGGTCCTGTCTTGGAGGTCAGATCGCCTCTGACCTGGATGATCAGAACCCTCCCCCGCCGTTGGGAGCCATGGCACAGTTCCCTGCTTTTCTGGAATCTGGGCCCACCGCCCTTACTCTTTCAACCAGCACTTTGTTTTGCTGTTCTTCTGTATCACAGAGAAAACCTGAGCTTTCTGCTAACGTGTAGTTGGTTTTGCCCCACCTGGTCATCCAGAGGGAAAGAGACTGACTAAGAATAGGAGGGAGAAGAGTTTTTTTGCTTCGTATTGTATTACAAAGACCCTCAGACACTAGCCCTGGCTGGTGTAGCTCAGTGGCTTGAGTGTGGGCTGCAAACCAAAGGGTTGCCAGTTCGATTCCCAGTCAGGGCACATGCCTGGGTTGCAAGCCAGGTCCTCAGTGTGGGCTGTGAGAGGCAACCACACATTGATGTTTCTCTAACTCTCTTTCTCTCTCCCTTCCCCTCTCTCTAAAAATAAATAAATAAAGTCTTTAAAAAAAAAAAAAGAAACAATACATTCATTCATTATTCTAAATAAAAGTAAAAGCAAAAAAAAAAAAAAAAAACCCAAAAAACAAAACAAAGACCCTCAGACACTGATGCGGACACTAGCGTGGTGGGTCGGGAGTTAACGAAAGGTGTCTTGGGCATAGTGAAACCAGCCAGCCTGTAAGCGAGTGTGTGTGTCCTCTGAGTGTTCAGGAAACATGCTCTAAGAAGTGTCTGAGAAGTGCCTTCAGAGTGAGGGCAGCCCTTCCTCTTTAGATCTGCCATGTTACACCTGAAGTGGTTTCAAGTAAAACGACCTTGTTGCGGGGTTGGTTGGTTATTTATTTATTTACTTATTTATTTGCTTTTTGTTTTTCATGATGGTGATGCTTTAATATGGTTCATTCTTTACATGAACAGTTTCCTAGTGCTGCTGATGATGTTTTAATGTGATTCATTCTTAACTCATGGGTTTGTTTATTTTTCAATAGGACAAGGGCTCAGAGGACTGGACGTGCTCAGACATCGGTGTTCTTCCCAGTTCTTGACCCTGGTCCTGTCTCCAGCCTGTCTCAGCTTACCCACCTTGACTCCTTTGAGCCATTCGGAGGAGCGGTTTCTGGTAGTTGTGGCTTTTATGCTTTCAAAGAATTCCTTCAGTCCAGAGAACTGTTCCTGGCACCCCTGTGTATGTCACCCACTGGTGACCTGTGGCAGTATGTACTTTCAGTGCACCTACTGCTTACCGTTGCTTTAGTCGCTAATGCTTTCTGGTTTGAAAGATGCAGTGGTTCCTCTCTCTCTCCCGAGTCCTTGCTTACACGATGCCCTGCTGGCCCATGCAGTCGCACCAGAGGTCATTTTTCCACGTTGGCTCTCGTCACTGGCATCTCACTTTATGATAGGGAAGGCTACTACCTTGGGCACTTTAAGTCAGTGACAGCCCCTTATTTGCACTTCACCTTTTCACCGTAATTGTTTCCCCAGAGCAGGAACTCGTGGAAACACCTGGGATGACAGTTGCAGCCTGCAGCAAGTGCTCCCATCCTGGGAACCATGGGGGCACTTGTCAGCGTCTGTTCTCATATCATGTTAGCCACTAACATTTGAGGTATGTGCTGTTTGCCCTGCCCAGCTTTTAGAAAACTCAGTAATTTTTCTAAATAAAAGAAAGATGTACTGCACTCAGCAACTTCACTCTGTAGATCTACTTTGGTTATTTGTACCATTTATAGAGGTATAACACTTGCCAAAATGTGTTATATGCAGAACAGAGTGTTTGCAAGACTTATGCAAAAAGCTTTAAAGTGGCAGCTTCACTGGGGATTTAGTGAGAAACAAAGGTCACAGCAGGGCGCTGAGGCCCTAGGCTGCCTGATGTCACTGGGCAGAGCTCAGCCCCAGGGATTCCCATACCCCACGCTACTTCACGTGGTGTGCCACATTCAGTGTAACCACATTCGATGCCTGGGGACTTAGCAGAGGGTAAACACTGCATCTTTAAATGAGAAAGTGTACAATTCTCTTCCCCCTACAGCATGTCAGCATCTCAAGTTCATTTTCAACCTACGATATAACAGTTGTAATAAAGCCTTCCTGAGCTCGTGACATGAAGCACTGTTCTGTCATCCAGTGCTCTCACATGTTTCTGATACTGCTGAGCTAAGCCCATCAGAAAAAGCTAGCACTAAGTGATGTTTGGAGCTCAGTCCCTTATTTTCCTGATCTCTTTAAGTATTTGTTCCTGCCACTGTACACTGTGGCGTTGACTCGGTGTTCTGTCCCAGTGCGGTGCCTCCTCCTGACTCCCCCACTGCTCTCTGTGGTGAGAAACTTGCCTTGTTCAATAATTACTGTGCCCTCGCATGACTGTTACAGCTTTCTGTGCAGAGATGACTGTCCAAGTGCCACATGCCTATGATTGAAATGAAAAAATCTATTGTTACCTCTGAGTTGTGTTCCACGGAAAATGCTATTCAGCAGATCACTTAGGAATAATTCTATTTTTAGCTTTTCATTTCTCTTCTTGTTTGATTTTTGACAGCAATGAAGAATGGGTTATATAAAGACTGCCTGCTAATATGAACAGAAATGCACTTGTAATTCATGGAAATAAATGTACATCTTCTATCTTCATATTCATGTTAAGATTCAGTGTTGATTTCCTCTGGATCAGTGTGTCCGAATGGACAGTCAGCTTCAGTTTGCGCTTAGAACAGAAGTGCTTACAGGCCTCGCCTTCCCACCCAAGCGCTGCACCAACACTTTGGTTTACATGAAATGATGTAGAAAGCATTTTTTCCCCTTTTTACCTCCTTGCGCAGCAGAGAAATCAGCTCTGACCTGTTTCTTTATTCATATCATAGTAGAGTATTGTCAAACTCTAGTGAAGAAGCCCAAACGTCTCAGGTTGGATTCTCTGGTTCTTTCTAAAGAGGGCTTGCCTGTGTGCGCCAGAGCTGTTGCTAGGCACAGCTGAGCACTCAGAAGGGCTGCTCGGCATCCCTCGGCCCACCCAGCCCAGGGTGCTGATGCTCATGCCTCACGGGCTAAACAAGGATAGCTGACTCATCCGCAGAAATCAGAATCACATTCGTGCTCTAAAATACATGAGCTTCACCTCCACGCTCAGAGCTGCCATGTCCAGGTCCACACAGCATTGACCGGATGCAGATTTGACTGTTAACTCGATACTCTGATAAGTCAGTTTTCACTTTAAAAGGAGCATTGACGGTTTCATTACTCTTGTTTCTTTGTTTTTAGATGGAATGTTAGTATTATTAGGAGGTTAATCTGCAGTTCTCTAAATAGAAAGCCATAGCCTTGGTTACTAATCCCTGGGGACGGGGCTCTTTTTCATCCTCCTTGCTGGTACCCTGGAGTAAGCATGGCATGAAACCACTAACCGCATTCTAGAATCACTGTAACCATGTGTTGTGTGCTTTTTATTAATCATGCCAAACCTGATTTAATAGGTCAGAGAATTGTAACCAAGGTACCTGTGAGAAAGTACCAGCTGTTACATGTGAAAGACTCATCATTTGGATCTTTTTGCATCTCTAAAAATGTACAGATTAGTTCATAAATTTATGTTGGTGATACCAAACGTAAGTTCACATAAGCATTTAGACTAATGGCTTTTTTGGTGTCTAAAATGTAAGCAAAAAACTCCTGTTGAAACATTCCAGTCCTTTCATTTAGCATGAAATACGATGCCTGCCAAGCTGGTGCAGTGGGTTTGAGAGAACTCACGGTGACCCTGTGCCGACACAGGTCTCAGAGCTGATGGTAGAGATGCACGGGCCATTTCGATGCATGGGGCGAAGACGGTCGTCGTGTTCGTGTGCAGGGCGCAGTGCTCGGTGTGTTCGCGGCGATGCCTTCCGCCACAGGCGCAGGCGTAGCGGTGCCTGTTCACTTTCAGGAGCCCCACGTGGTTCATCGGTGGTTATTTCTAAAGAGTCACCAGTATACTGCCCACGCCGCGTGCCACGTAATATTTAGACCATTCAGAGGCGACTGTTTTATCTTTATTTGCTTATCTGTTAATACAGTTTTTAAATTGGTGACTTTTATATGGTGTGGTAACAGTATGTTAATACACACGCACATAATGCACACATGCTTCGGGTCCTTCCATAATACTTTTATATTTGTAAATCAATGTTTCGGAGTAATCCCAAGTTTAAGGGAAATATTTTTGTAAATGTAGTGGTTTTGCAAATTTGAGCAATCCTTTTGCTTATACATTTTTAAAGCATTTGTGCTTTAAAATTGTTACGCTGGTGTTTGAAATAGGACCCTCCCGTAGTGCAGACGAGACGCACGCAGCAGCAGAGCCGGTCTGTGGTGCCCCTCCCTGCAGCCCAGCTGGGCGGGGCGGGGCCGAGCGTCCGGAGGGGGTTCCGTCCGGAGGGGGTTCCGTGGGGCTGCACCAGGCTCACCTGGAGCTCGTTGCCTTTTCTGTGCTGTTTGTCTGTGTAGAGCACTCAAGAACGTTCTGAAACTGCTTTGTAATCTGCTTTGTACTGTTGGTGCCTTCTTGGTATTGTACCCCAAAACTCTGCATAGATTATTTAGTATAATGGTAAGTTTAAAAAAGTTAAAGGAAGATTTTATTAAGAATCTGAATGTTTATTCATTATATTGTTACAGTTTAACATTTATTTGTGGTATCTGTGATTTGGTTAATCTGTATAAAAATTGTAAGTAGAAAGGTTTATATTTCATCTTAATTCTTTTGATGTTGTAAACGTACTTTTTAAAAGATGGATTATTTGAATGTTATGGCACCTGACTTGTAAAAAAACTACAAAGAAATTAGAATCATTAAATTGTGTCCCTGTGTTACCAAAATAACATGGTACTGTGCATGTACGTTTTAATTGGAATTTTACGTGTGAAAATATGAACTCATCTAGTCCTTTATTAGAATGTTTCTGAAATAAGTGAATCTTCCTAATTCGACTTTGCTTATTAGTGATAGAACCACAAGTTGGTGCGCTGGAGTTCGCTGGGGCTTTAGTGCTCCGTCAGGTTTTCCAGTTTGTTCTTTAGACCGCTGGCGAAAGGGGAGGGAAGAGGCGGTGCTGGGAGTCCTCACGCAGTGCTCACGTGCATCTTCACTCGCTTTCCCGAACTTCAGCACCTCTGCCACCAGGGCCGGTGTCATTGGCAGCCTCTGTCAGACCAAGAAGTCGTGATTGGTTTAGGGACTCTTGGCCATGTGGTTCTTGTCGGTATTGGGCATCATGTGGCGAGGAATTTACAGGACAAAATATTAGAAATGTTTCCGGTGTGGTGGTGTAGAAAGAGTACAGGTTTGGGGCCCGTAAAACTGGGTTCAAAACCAGCCTCTGCTTATACCTGCAGCTGGCTTTGGGCAGGTCATTGTGCTGCTCCACACTTCAGTCCCTCAGCTGTAAAATGGAACCCATAGCCTTCTCTTGGCTGTGGTAAGGATTGTGAAGATACAGTTCAGCTGTGTAGTGTAGGACCTCAAAACAAGTACTCAGGCTGTAGCCGGGGAGTTCAGCTGGTTAGAGCATCATCCCGATACCCCAAGGCTGTGCGGTCGATCCCGTCGGAGCACTTAACAAGAATCGACCGATGAATGCCTAAATAAGCGGAGCAGCAAATCAGTGTTTCTCTCTCTCTTCTCTCTCTAAAAAGATCGAAACAAAAATTTAAAAACAAGTGCTTAGTAAGTAGCAAATCTTCCTCAGTGCTTTTTAAAATGTTATTATTAAGGTGGCACTAAAATGTCTAATCTAACCAACTGCTTTCTGTTCATCTGAGAGGAAAACCTATCTGTCTACAACTTCCTGCAGGAAACTGGGCTGATCCCCCGCAAACTGGGAGTTTGCGATGACTTTCTGAAACAGGGGAGTATGGCGTTTGCTTTCCCTTTGACAGATTAACACTTTGTTGTCTAAATCCTGTAGACAGTGATTAAAACATCATCTTCCTTATTCAACACAAATCTAATAATCATGTTCTTTCCCACTTTAATTGTGATGAGCTCTTTGCCTGGGCACTAACGCAGACATTCTAGTCACTGGTGGACCAGCACCCTGGGTGGTCCAGTTTCCTGTGTTTAATCAGAACCAGGGTGTTCAGAGCTGACTCGTGACTATAGCGCAGCCCTCTGGCAAGCGCAGAAACCAAACCCAGATTTGGGGCTTACGGAGCAGGTGGAGGAGAGGGGGGCTGTGTCCACGGGGGAGCAGTGAAAGGATTGGTTTTCATGGGGCACAGGCTTGACTGTCTTGAGTCTCAGTGAGGAAGGACAGAGGGGATGATGGAGCTGGGCCGTGCAGGACTGAGGGCAGGGAAAGGGGGAGGGTCTAGGTGGGCATGGGATGTGGGGGCTCTTTCTGAATCTAGTGCCAAGGGGGCGCTGAAGACAGAAGGTTTTTTTCTAGGTGGGGAGGAAGAAATGGAGCGAAGTTGTACCCCATGGTGTGTTTTTTTCAGGTGAAGTGGCAAACAGTCTATAGAGAATGAGGAAGAGCCACCAAGAGAAGCAGAAATAGGGGTGCTCAGCACTGCGGGGGCCGGACTGGGGCAGCGCTCCCGAGTCTGTGTGGAGTGCAGTAGACCTGTGCGGCTGCAGCGTCTTTCTCTAGCAGCGATGTCAGCTGGATGTACAGCAGGGGCCTGAGGGGACCGGGGGCAGAGGGCGAGGTGACGGGGCAGGAGGGCTGGCGTGCAGGGGCTGTGGTGGGAATGTGGAAATGTAGGAGGCAGTGTTCAGATTCCCATCCTGTTCTCTGTAAACGAAGCTGCATGGGTTCTGGTACCCAAGTTTCCAACGTTGGCGTGGTGGGGTTTTCCATACAATGCGAAGCAATTCTTGGGACAACTGGGTGTTTAAGAATTGAACTTTATTACGACGCCCTCTACCCAGAGATACAGCATCAGATCCCGCAGGTTAAGGGCTCAGTCCCAAGAGACTGTGTCCCTCCCACCCCTGTCTACTTCAGATGCCGGTCACAGGCCTAGGTGGTGACCTGGGCTTCTGACCAACTAGCTATAGATCGGAGGTTCCCGCAACCCTCTCCTTGGGGTCAGCTAACTTACTAGAGCATCTCGAGGAACTCGGTTTGCCAGCTTATATGACGATGCTGGTGAACAGACAGATAAGATACGTAGAGCAAGGTCTGGGAGGGTCCCAAGCAAGCATAAGAGTTTCTGTCCTCATTGAGTTGGGGTGCATTAACGTCTGAAAGTGTGGGAGTTCCTCAAACCCCATACTTTAGGGATTTTATGAAGGCTTCGTATAGGTGTGACCGATCATTAACCCCATTTTCAGCCCTTTCCCTTCTCAAGAGAATGAGGGACGGGACTGGAATTTCCAAGCTTCTGATCACGGCCTGGTGTTGCCCCGACCAGCGCTTACCCGGAGCCCACCCTGAGTGGACGCATGAGAACAAAAGACACGCCCAGCACTCCCGAAACTGTAAGGGTTGCAGAAGCCCAGTGTCAGGAACCAGGTCAAAGACCGATTAGAACAGAAGATGCTCCTAGTGCCCTGTCACCCGGGAAATGACATCGGTTTCAGAAGCCCTGTGTCAGGAACCAGGGGCAGAGATCAATACAAGTTTTCCTGTTATCTCACAGGCACCCCCAGCATGAGAAGCTGGGGGATATCTGTGGGGCGCAGAAAGTCACCAGAGTGGGGGAAAACGGTGGCTCGTGGTGGGCTTTGTCATGCTGTTGGTTTTTCGTGTGACATGAGACAGTCAGCAGCAGCTGGGGAGGAAGAGACCCGTCCGCTTTCAGTTGCAAATCACCCAGTGGAAGAAACCGGTGGTGCGGGCTTCTTTTTACTTGACTCGATGCTGATTTACTAGTCACCTAAGCGCTGTGTCCCTGCCGTGTACCTGATGCAGAGCCAGCCCTGGGCTGTCCTTGAGGAAATCCCTGATGCTGCAGATCTCTGAAGGAGGGGAGGAAACCATACAACTGTAAAAGGCCAGAAACTACGTCCACGGATTTTGCAGTAGTCTCTCTGTGAGGTCCGTAAGGGTGCGGACTCAAAAGCTGAATGGTTACAACAGAAATGTGAAAAGGTAGTTCTCATTTAGAGGTAAAGCGTTGTCTCTTTCTGAAAGGATCAGAAAGACTATAAAACATTGTCACCCCCTCACGTGGGCCTTGTGAGCCTCCACAGTGCTTGTGGGTACACATAGGCAGTAGGCAGGGACCTCCTCATTTTGAAATGAAAGGCATTTAAAATCACCAGTGCCTGGAAGAACTATATCCCATTTCCTTCTTCCCCTCCATCATCCATTTCCTAATCTCTAAATTGAGTCAAGAGAGAAGTCTCTATATATAAACGATGCCCTGCATTCACATGTTGGCTGTAGAGATGCCTTCCCACTCAGCTAACCAGCGCAAGGTGCTGTGACCCGACAGAGCTGGTTTGGGACAGCAGCCTGTGGTGTGCTGGGCTGTGTCCGAGGGCAGAATGCCCAGCCAGTTAAGCTTGATAAACCCTGAACGACCATGCTGTGGCTCACTGGCTAGAGAAAGAAACGGGGAATAAAAACATTCGGGAAGGGGAGCACCTAATTGGGCAGGAGTTGGGAAACATTACTCTTGAACTTCTTGACCAGAGGAGCAGGGAAGCCCTCCCCCTCCCTTTTTTTTTTTTTTTTTAAGAACGAAAGGTAACCACTGTCAGCAGTGGAGATGGTGGGAGGACAGGGGAAGCACAGTGGGGGGGGGGGGGGCGTGCAGTGACCTGGGGCACCAGGACCCAAGCTTTCAGGCGCAAGAGGCAGGTCTGCAGACAGCGAGTTCCAGCACAGGAGCTGGCTGGCTGCTCGCCGAGGGCTGGCTGCCGAGCTGACCCTGAGGCAGTTTGGGGAGTCAGGCAAGGACCAGCGGCCACACCATCATTGCCAGTAATCTGTGTCCCCTTCTTTGTTCCCTCTGAAGCCCAAACAGCCCTTTTACTTCCTTCCCAAAGTTGCCACGACTTCCACACTCGAGAATTCCCATTCTGTGAGCATCAGGAACTGGCTGACTTCATAGGCAAGAAAAATGTGGGTATTCTGAGATGGAGCCAGCTCCCCAGGGAGGTGGAGGTGGAGATGCAGAACCACAGGAAGAGACCCGTGGTGAGAACATGTGAAGACGGCACCCAAAAGCCAGCGCTGGTCTCTTAAATAATTTAATTGCCTTTGAAAGTGTTCACTGCATGTATAGTTTCCACACAACAGTGGTTTTCAAGTTTTCAAATATTTTTATCACCAGTACCCTTTTGTGAAATGAAGTCAGTAAAAGTTCACCTGCTTTGCATAAGCAAGGTTGGGGTAGCCCAGGACCCCACCTGTCTCCTCCCACAGAACAGCATGATGCTTCCGCCCCTGAAGAACCCAGGTGTGATCACAGAAACAAACCACACAAGAGCAAGTGCCTGCCACCGAAGAGAGCAGGTGAAGGAACACTAAGCCACGGGTGACTTAACACCTCCGCGGTGGACCTGGGGAGTGGGTCAGCAGCGTGGGGGACACTGACAAGATGTGGCTCACTGATTCTTCCCTCGGTGTCTGGTCTTTGATGAACCCATCAACAGCATTCTCCATTTCTAGTTTGGTTTTTTTTCCTAGCATTTTCTTTTGATTCTTTCTTAGAGTTTCCATGTCTCTGTTTACATTACCCATCTGTTCTTGCATGATGTCCACTTTTCCCTTTAGAGCTTTGGCATATTCATCACAGTTGTTTCAAGTCCCCAGTCCAGTAATTCCAAAATCTCTGCCATCTCTCAGTCTCTTCCTAGTGCGTGCTTTGCTCTTCGGACTGTGTTTTTTCTTTTCTTTTAGCATGATGCTGATTTTTCTGTTGAAAGCCAGACATCATATATTGGGTCATAGAACTGAGGTAGACAGGCCCTAAGTGTGAAGTTGTTTTTCTGGCTAGGAATTAGGCTGAGCTGGCTCAGCTGTGGGTGTCAGAGGCTGAAACTGCCTCCAGCACCCTTGCGTTTGTTTCCTTGCTGTGTTTGGGTTTACCTCAAGAGACTCCTTAAATAGAATCGGAACCTTGTCATTCTGTCAGCCGCAGTCCTCTGGGGCGTGCAGGAGCTCTGTCGAGGGGATGGTAAGGCTGGGAGGAGTGGGCAGCCTTGGTAATCAGACAGACAGATCTCAGTCTTCTAGTGGGCGTATGACCCTGGGCCGTGGCCTTCAGAGGTGCTCCTCAGGGACTTTTCGCCTCCCTAGGTAGAGGGGCTGGAGTTAGGCGGACCCCTTTACCCTGTTGGCTGAGGCTCTGAGCAAGCCATCTCCCTTACTGGCTGACTTTCGTGATGCAGAATGGACAATCTGGGCGTATTTCAGATGGATGCTTTCCTCTCCCCGTAATAAACCAAGGGGATCTTGCTCCACTCTTCACTGTGGGATCCCCTTAGACTGGGTCCCCGTGAGTTTTGAACTCAGATTAGTCCACACTCAGCATCCAACTTTCACCCACTTTACCATTTAAGGGGCTACTTTGAGTGTTCCTTCAAGTTCCTGGCTCCAGTGGCTTCTGCTCCTGGCGAGCTGTGTGCCTTTCTGTCTTTGCCTGTCTCTACAGTTTGGGGTGTGGGGGTGTCCTGTGACCTCGATTCTCTCATGGATCCATGACATCATTGATTTTCAGTTTGACTTTTTTGTGTGTGAGGGCAGGAGTGATGACTTTGAAGCTCTACGTCTTGGCGCTAAAATAAGTCGCCCTGTTTTTGTGCTTGCTGGCTACCTATCCCTTTCCTAACACACGCATCTAGAAGAGCAGGGCGCTCGATCGGTAGGTGTGGTTGGACAAACTGGAGAACTGGAGGGAAATATCTCCGCGTCTGCTTACAACACAGACCAGCGTGGGCAGCAGTGGGGCGAGGGGCAGGCGCAGGAGCCCGTGGCACATCTGCCACGGTGACCAGTAATAACAGTCTATTTACCAAAACGAAATGGGTCACGGAAGTGCAGATTTGCCTTGTTCCCAACTAACAGCCAATTAGAGGATGTTGTCTGCTTACATGAGGAAAAACTTTCAGGGCCATTAGTAAATAGGAAATGCAAATTAAAATGATGAGGGGCCATTTGGTGCATACGCTGCTTTCTGGTTTTTCAGGAAGAGCAAAATTATAAAAGCCAGACATGGAGTTGTAAGGAGTATGTAACCTTTGATGTTGCTAATAGTGCTGTAGATGAACACAGTGGAATCTGGCAGAGACTGGAGCCAGTCAGAAGGTAGAAGGTGTGTTTTGACTCAGTAATTCCATTACGGGGATTTTACTTTTCCCTGGACAGTGATTGTAGGGAAAACAGCCACATGTACAAAGGCATTTGCACCAGCATTATTTGTGATGGCAAAAAGAAGGTAAAGCAGCCCTGGCCCGTTTGCTCAGTTGGTTGGAGCGTCATCCCATACACCAAAAGGTTGAGAGTTTGATCCCCGGTCAGGAGACATACCGAGGTTGCTGATTCGATCCCTGGTTGGGGGACATGCAAGAGGCAACCAATCGATGTTTCTCTCCTTTTCTCTCTCTAAAATATCAGTAAATGTATCCTTGGATGAGGATTAAAAAGAAAAGAAAGTAAAGCACTCTCCAATATCCAGCATTAGATAATGGCCAGGCTAACTTGCAGGTCAGTACAGCAAGGACAGAATTTTTATTTTTTTTTTCCTTTTCTTTTCTTCTTCTTCTTTCTTTCTTTTTTTTTTTTTTTTTTTTTTTTTTTTTAAGAGAGGAAAGGAAGGAGAAAGAAAGGGAGAGGAACATCAGTGTGTGGTTCCTTCTTTTGTGGCTCCACAAAAGGGACCCAGCCCACAACCCAGGCATGTGTCCTGACTGGGAATTGAACTGGCAACCCCCTGGTTCACAGGCCGGCACTCAGTCCCCTGAGCCATACCAACCAGGGTGCAATGACCGAATTTTAAGTGTCTTAAAGTGACCTCCTCCAGGCTCTGATCCTCCAACATGCAAATCCCAGCCTCACTTCTAAGTCAGGCAGCTTTCTGGCCACTCTGAAGTGGCATTGCCCCTTCCCTTGTCTCCCTGCCAGGAACTTCCTGGAAAGCACACTGTGGCTTGCTCGTGTTGGTTTGCCCGCCACCGACCTTGAGCAGCAGTACAAAGAAAGGCTCTATTAAAGCCTAATGCACAGAATGCGGGCCACGGACCCCCTGCATCAGCGTCACCCCAGAGCCCATTAAAAGCGCAGCTTCTGTGGTTCAGATGGTACATTTTATGTACATTTTTTCACAATTAAAAATTAAAATGCAGCATCTCAGGCGCCAACCCAAATGTACCACAGTCAACATCAGCACTTTAACAAGATGCCAAGTGACCTGCTTAAATTTTGAGAAACTCTGTATGTTGATATATACTCTTAGAATGTAAATTCCTGTCATTAGTGACTGTTCCTAATTAAGACATATATTTTCTTTTTCTCCCTCTATTTTTTTTCTCATGGAATCCTTCATTTGTAAGAAGAAGGGAGAAATCACAGTGGCAGGTGGCAGGCTCCAAGGACAGTATGATGCCATGGCAACCGCTTCTGTCAGTAACTTAATTTCATCTCTGCTTTTACATCTTTCTCTGCTTAATCCTGAAGCTGTAAATTTTTTAAAATTAATTTTATTAATTAGGCTGTTACAGTTGGCCTGATAATTCCCCCTTTGCCCCACCTCCACCCAGCACCCTACCCTCCCTCAGGCGATCCCCCCACCATTGTTCATGTTCATGTCCATGGCTCATGCGTATAAGTTCTTTGCCTTCCCCATTTCCTGTACTGTACTTTACATCCCCACAGCTGTTCTGTAACTACCTGTTTGTACTTCCTGATCCCCTCACCTCTCCCCCATTCCCCTCTATGCCCCTCCCATCTGGCAACCATCAAAACGCTCTTTGTATCCATGATTCTGTCTCTGTTCTTGTTCACTTAATTTGTTTTTTAGATTCAATTGTTGATATGTATTTTTGCCATTTTATTGTTCATAGTTTTGATCTTCATTTTCTTAAATAAGTCCCTTTTAACATTTCATATAGCCCTGGCTGGTGTGGCTCAGTGGACTAGTGCCTGCTTGTGAAACATTTCATATGATAATGGTTTGGTGCTGATGAACTCCTTTAGTTTTTTTCTTGTCTGGGAAGCTCTTTATCTGTACTTTGATTCTACGTGATAGCTTTTCTGGGTAGAGCAATCTTGGCTGTAGGTCCCTGCTTTTCCTGATTTTGAATATTTCTTGCCAATCCCTTCTAGCCTACAAGTTTCTTTTGAGAAATCGGCTGAGAGTATTACAGGAACTCCCCTGTAGGGAACTTCTTTTCTCTTGCTGCTTTTAAGATTCTCTGTCTTTAACCTTTGGCATTTTAATTATGATGCATCTTGGAGTGGGCCTCTCTGCATCCATGTTGTTTGGTTTGGAACTCTCTGTGCTTCCTGGGCTTGCATGTCTATTTCCTTCACCAAATTAGGGAAGTTTTATTTCATTATTTTTTCAAATAGGTTTGCACTTTCTTGTTCTTTTTCTTCTTCTGGCACCCCTGTGATGCAAACCCTATGATGCAAATGTTGGACTTCTTGAAGTTGTCCCAGAGGCTGCTTACACTATCTTTTTTTTTTTGTTTTGGATTCTTTTTTCTTTTCGTTCTGATTGGTGTTTGTTTGTTTTATGTAGATATATTTTTTCATTTATTTATTTTTAGAGGGAAAGGGTGGGAGAAAGAGGGAGAGAAACATCACTGTGTGGTTGCCTCTCATGTGTCTTCCCACTGGGGACCTGGCCCACAGCCCAGGCATATGCTCTGACTGGGAATCGAACCAGTGACCCTTTGGTTCACAGACCAGCACTCATTCCCCTGAGCCACACCAGCCAGGGTTGATTGGTGGTGGGGTTTTGTTTTTTTTTTTCCTTTATTGTCCATATCATTGATGTGATTCTCAGCCTGAACTAAAACCCAGAGTATTAGCTTGCTAGGCCTTTCATAACAAAGTACCCCGAGCTGGGTAGTTTAACAGACGTTTTTCTTTACAGTTCTGCAGGCTGAGAGTCCAAGGCCAAGATATCAGCAGGTTTGATTTCTCCTGAGGCCTCTCTCCTCGGCTTGCAGCAGCCGTCTTCCCCCCGGGTGCTCACCTGGCCATCTCTCTGTGTGTCTTTTCTCACGAGGACACCAGTCAGACTGGAATAGGGCCCACTCTGCCAGCCTCATTTTAATTAAATCACCACTCTGACGACCACCCCACCTTCTCCAGCCCTGGCCGGGTAGCTCAGTTCAGTAGAGCATTGTCCCAGTACGCCAAGGTTGCAGGTTTGATCCCCGGTCAGAGCGCATGCTTGCAAGAATGAACAAGAATAAATGTATGGGTGGGTGGACCAACAGATCGGTGTTTCTTTCTTTCTCCCTCCTCTGCCTGTAAAATCAATCAATCAGTCAGTCAATTTTAATAAAAAAAATAAAGACCACCATCTCCACAGTAGTCACATCTGGGGGATCACAATTCAGCCTGTCCCACCCAGCCTCTGGGGACCACTGCCCCCACCCTCGGCCACCCACCTGTGTGTGTGTGTGCCCCGTGCCATGGGCCGAATGGGGCTGGACAGTCCCCACCCCACGGAGCACCTGCAATGTCGTGAGTTCCATATTCTTGTCCATTTTTGAACGCCATCCACCTGCGTTGGACTGGAGTCCCCGTCACCAGACAGGTTCGCTGGTAGCTGTTTTGTGACACCGCTGAACACTGCCCGCCCGCCCCCCCCCCCCATGGTACGCCAGCCTCTGACAACCACCCACACTCCTCGGCACCGCTTCCAGTGCTCTGGGCATCCTGGGAGGAGACTGCTGGGGGAACGCTGATGTTTCCAGGGCCGGCGTCTTGGAGCTCATTGAATCCTCGGTCGTCCTGCAGGACTCGCTCCTTCAGCAGATTTTCTAAATGGTGGAGACACCGTTGAGAGCAAACCAAGCCCCTGCCATCAGGGGACTCACATCCTGGTGAAGGGACACAGGCAATACACCAAACAAGACAATGCAGGGTTTGCGGGGGGGGGGGGGTAAGGAGAAGAAACAAAGCTGGGTGGGGGCTGCTGGTCCCCTGAGCCTGGAGGGGTGGCTTCTCTGCTGGGGACACGTTCAAGGAGAAGCCTGAAGCAAGAGGGGCCTTCAGGGGAGGGACGGCAAGTGCGGAGTTGCCGAGGAGGAGCAGCCGGGAGGGAGGCCAGGTGTCGGGAGAGTGGTAAGCAAGGGGACTGCACGGGACAAACCTCACCCCACCCCGAGACGCCTGGCCTGTGCCCTCTGCTCTGGGAGGCAGGCTGTACTGTACGCCCCGATTGGGATGAATGAATGCCTGCCTGGGGGCTGTGCCCTGTCAGATGGTCTAACAATGTGGTTTCCAGTGAGGGCACCCACCACGGGATTCAGGGTGGGTGTTCTGGGTCGCACCCTCTGTGGGATCCTGGAGCACTCAATCGGTGGATCCACCATGCCTGTGTGAAGAAGCCCCAGTAAAAGCTCTGAACGCCCAGGTTCTGTGAGCTCCCCTGCTTGGCTGGACTCTGTGCATGTCGTAACTCCTTGGAGCCAGGCGAGGCGGCTGCTGGTGACTCCACGGGGAGAGGACGACCGGAAGCTCCATGTTTGGAACTTCCCTAGACCTTTCGGTGTGTGTTTTTTCCCGACGGCTGATTCTAATCTGTATCCTCTCTCTGTTGTAAACCGTAACCGTGAGCGTAGCAGCTTTCCACGTGTACTTTGTGTACTTCTAGGAAATTACCCAGCCGAAGAGCTATCACGGGGAGCCTCAAACCTGCAGTTGGCATCAGAGGTGAGGGGGTCCCTCTAAACGCAGACTAACCGCATGCAGGGGCAGGAGTAGGAAATGAGAGGTGGAGAAGGGAGATGCTGCTTGGACCGTCCAGTGAGGCTTGGCTGAACCCGGGCGTGAGGTTGGGCACCACCGCACAGGTCAAGGGGTTGGGAGCGAAACCCGAGGATGGGGGAGCCTGGCCCCACTGCCCCTGAGTGATCTTGCTCGGAGCAGGTGCGGGACGCAGGAGGGCAGTGAAAGGGGGATGTGGACATGACAGCATGCCCCGTTCCGGTGGGAAAACCCAGTAAAGGGGATCGAGGATGCAGGAGGAAGAGGAGATCCTGGTCGAGGGGGCTCTTCAGCATGCATGGGGCGGACCGAGTGGACTCGTGCTACTTGCAGGGTCTTGGAGAGGACACAGGTGACATTCTCGTGGTGGGGGGTGGAGCAGGAAGGTCAGTGGTGGGAGCGGGAGGCGTGCTCTCCGGCTGATGGGGATGTTTTCAATAACGTAGGACACAAAGCTAGCAAGCTGTGCCTGTGAGGGAAGAGGACAGCCTTCAGGTTGGTACAGGGGACAGTGCACTGTGGCGCCTAATGTCGGTGGCTGTGACCAGATCACTAACAGGAGGGGTCCAGAGAGTGCGGTGGTGTCCTAGGATGGGCTGCCCAAAATTGAGGTTGGGAAGGTGGGGATGACAGGGGATGGGTGCCTTGTGAAATCAGAGTCGTTAATGAACACGGCAAAGCACAGAAAATGTTAGGGCACTGCACAGGATAAGTATGTACTAATCATGAAACTTTTTGTTACGTATGTGTAAACTGGGTCATAATGAGGAGTCTATATTTTTACTATTTTTATTGTGGTAAAACAATAAAACTTGCCATTTGAACCATTTTTAAGTACATTCACATTGCTGTGCGACCACTAGCACTCCCCCCAAAGTTGTCATTATCCCAGACAGAAACTTCACATTCATCAAATGTCTCATTTACTGTGGTCATAGTTAAAAATGTTTGAACGGCACTGGTGAGTGGTCAGCAAGGGGGTTTGTATTTACCCATGCAGAGGACAAGGTCCTTGCAGGACAGGGGCCAGCGAGCTGATGGCCAGGGTGCCAGAAGGATGACCTACGACTCACACACTGCAGCCACTCAGATTCTAACAGAAAGCTGCACCTCCAAGAATGAAGCTGGGAACCATGTTGCAAAGAACAATAGTGAGTCCGGTGCCAATTTTCAAAGAACAAAGGGGTTTGCATAAATAGAGCAGAAATGATCGAAGTGCCCAACCACCGTACACAGTTAAATATGTAGGTAGGTATCTGTTAAGTTTAATACTGTGCAGCCACTAAAAATATTTATAAGAAGCTGCAATAGCCCTGGCTGGTGGATTGGTCAGTTGGAGCATCATTCCCATAATCCAAGAGGTTGCTGGTTCAATTACCAGTCAGAACACATGCCCAGGTTGCAGGTTCTAATGCCAGTGTGGGTGCATATGAAAAGGCAACCAATCGATGTTTCTCTCTCACATCAATGTTTCTCTCCTTTTCTATCTCCCTTCCTCTCTAAAATCAACGGGTGTGTCCTCAGGTGAGGATGAAAAAACCTGCAATAACAGAAAAAAATGCCCCACCAAAAAACTGGAATACAAAATTATATAAATTATGGATATTAGAAGTACAATTTGTTTTCAACAAAGCACTGGTTGCGAAAAGATATTTGCAAGCAAAAACAACAAAAGTGTGGTATTTAAGCAATTTAAGAAATTGAAAGAGCCCTGAAAGGCTTAACAGTTAAGGAAGAGATGCTAACACATCTGAAAAACAGCATCTTAAAACCATGAGTTCCCACTTTGCAGCCAGGTTTGTGGGAGCAGGGAGCTGGAGACATAGCTAGGAGAATGGCTAAGTTCCCACAAATATTTAAGAGGCAACAGCCAGCTGCTTTCTGAGTAATAACTCGGGTGACACCCAAAAACACAGTACATTGCAATGCACAGTACAGTGCATTGCACAAAGAAACAAGATCCGAAGAATGCTGACGTGTATAAAAAAATATTACACACGATGTAACCTCAACTTTATGGGTTTAAAAATTATGTACTTAAAAAAACAACCTATAAAAAGGCTACGGAACCAACAAAATAACGAAAGGAGAGTAGTGGGGCACGAAGTGTGGCCAACGAGAGGGGGCGGGCTGCCTGGGGCTGGAGCGCGCCATCGGTCCGATCTGGGGCGTCCAGAGCAGAGCTGGTGGCCAGGTGCAGATCCAGAGGTTCTCAGAACGCCTTGGAAGAGCTCAGCGAGGGTGGTCGGAGTGGGTACGCGCGCAAGACCCGGTACTCTGCGGACGGGGTCAAGGAGGGTCTGGGCGGGTAAACCGAGGCGCCGCGCACGATCAACCCGCACGCCCCACCTCCGCCACGGGACTGTGCGCCCAGCATATCCATGACCAACCCGGGTGTGCGGAGGGAGTAGGTGACCCGCGGCCTTCTCCGGGTAAGGGCTACATATAAGAGGATCGCGCGTGGAAAGTGACCAGCCCGGACCAACCCGCGCCTGCGCGCGGCCCTCGTCGCCGAGCACGCCCCCGAGCACGGCCCCAACCCCGCGCGGCCCCGCCCCTGCGCCCCTCGGCCCTCACAGGCTGGCTCCGCGGCCGCGCTCAGAGGGCCGGCCAATGGAAGCGCGGCGCGCCCCGCGGCACGTGCGCCCCTGCCCCGCCGGGCCGAGTGCGTGCCGGCCGAGCTCCGGGGCGCGGAGCGCGCGGGGCGGGGGCGCGCGGGCGAGGCGGGGCGCGGGCGGGGCGCGGGCAGTGCTGAATGCTGATTGGCCGGCCCCGCGTTCCGAGGCCGTTAACGGCGGCGCGGCGGGGCCGCGGCTCCAAAACAAAGGGCTGGCGGCCCGCGGGGCGGCGGCGGCGGCGGGAGGATGCCTCGCGCCCTGCGGAGGCGACAACGGCCGCAGCGCGTCCCGGGTCGCGCCCGGGCCGCTTGAGAACCGAGCCCGCGCTGACCGAGGCCCGGGCCGGATGGGCGCTGCGGGCCGGGGCGCGGACCGCCGAGCGGCCGTGAGTACGGGCGGGCCTGGACCCTGTTGCGCGGGCGGCTACTTTGTGGCGACCCAAGGAGCCTGCGGCTGCGGGCGGGGTCCGGAGGCACCTGTTGGGCGTCCAGGCGGGCGGGCGGGGCGCGAGCGGGCCGCACCTGTCGATGTTTTCCTTCTGATTTGATTCTTTGATTTGTTGGTATTTGGTTCACTCCGTTTGGAGCAGACCAAAAAGCCTAGTATTTGTTCCCTCCCCCTGCTTTTTTCCCTCCTCTCACCCCCGCCCTGAAAAAAATATACAGAGGGAATGAACTACATAATATAGGCTTTCCCACTTAAAAAAAATAACTCGCCATTGGGAAGGGAAATGAGGCCAAAAAAGGTCTCCTAGGAATAATTAAAAGGGGAAAACGTTTGCAAGTTGCCCACATAAAGGTCGTGACTAAAATGAATTGCCCTCCGCCCTCCGTGTTAGTTCCCCACTTGTGGCAACTGGCTCTATTAAAGCAGAGCTTGCAAATGCCTTCGCTTTGGAAACCTGCTGAGCAGGGTCCCCCTCCCCCAGCCTTGCCTGTGATTGCATATTTGATGTCCAATTTGTGTGCTGGGTTTTAGGATAGAAAGAATGCTGAATTCTGTTTTAGGTAGATAGTTATTTTGGAAGATACCAATGTCCCACCCCCAAGCCTTTTCTGTTCAGTTGCATTTCTTCTTTCTCTTTGTATCCAAGGCATACACATCTTACCCTGTCCATTTCTTTGCCAAGAATGTTGTTTTTTATGCCACCGGAGTCCCTCACTCTCCTAAACGACCCAAGCCTCAAGGCAAGGCTTGCCTGCGCTGGGAAACCCTCTCAGCTGGGCGCCCTTCGGCCTCCGCTCTGCTCCAGTGGGTGAGACAGGTTTGAGGAGCCCCTGCCTTGTGCCGGGGGCTGCGCTCCACCCCAGCGCTGGGCAGTTTCCCAGCCCTGCGCTGGTCTCCCTGCCCCTAGCTGTGGGCTCTGAGTGAGACCCTCCCCTCGCAGCTCGCAGGGTGCGAGTGTGTTCTGCTGGTGGGAACCCCTCAGAGCCAGGACCAGGGCAAACTCAAGTCTTAAAACAACCACGGAGCATAGGGTTGGGCCTGTTTTGGACACTTTTAAAAAATGACTGATCTTAGTTACTAATCTGAGCAATAGTCCTTCCGCTTTTTAAATGAAGTCCTTATTTTGGAATAATTGTAAATGTACATACAAATTGCACAACACAGTCCAGGCCGTCCCAGTGTGCTCCACACGCAGTGTTACCTCTCTCTTTGTTCCCTTCCTACATTGCTGTGGTTCATTTGCCAAAATTAGCAACTGACACGGGTCCATTCCTTTAAGTAAGTTCCAGGCATGCAGTCTTTCTGTTTTTGAAGCGCTAAAATGAGTAAAGCTCTTTTTATGTTGAGAGCGGTGTCCCTTTAGTGTCCATCTTTGGTTCCGCCAGTCCTCCCTAAGTTCCACGAGGACCCTGTGTCAAGGGGCAGGGGTGGGAGTGCAGAGGCCAGGGACTGGGGTGTCGTTTTAATGCACTTTGCTCCCCGGAGGACGGATAAAAGGAGTGTGGTTGGGAATGTGCAGCAGTGACAGACGTCTGCCTGCTTTAAAACCATTCTCTGGCACTTTTCATTCCACATTCACTTGGTTTTGAATTTTTAGAAAATCTAGTAGTTAGAGCTGTTAATCAGCAAAACCTGCAGGGGGTGGGAATTTTGACAAGAGATTTCAGCAAAGGTCAGAGAAAGTTCCGAACAGCCAAGTCACTGGAGGGCCAAGTGTTCTGGGGAGGACAGCACGAGTTAATTTCTGGAAAGAAGAGGATGAGATGGACTTGGCCAGCTGGGTGACATTGTGACAGAGACAGGGTGCTGCAGAAAAAACCTGTGTGCTGCCGAGAGTAGCATAGAAATCCTGCAGCCAGCCGACATGGTGCCCCGGAAAGGGACCCCTACTCTGGCACCCGCCAAGCCTCAGAGCCGGGACCGGGATGCCCCGTGGGTCTTGCGAAGTGGAGCCGAGCTTGCTAACTCTGCCACACTACAGTGACGTGACCTCTCGCGTGATTCTCTGGGCCACCGTGTGCATCGCGTATTACCCACATTTAAGGATAAGGCAACGGCTTGGCCACCACGTCCATGGCACAGTTTGAGGGGAGCCTTCTTTCACCCTCGTCCCCACCCCCCGCCCTGGGCAGCCTGTCTCTTGGCAAACCTCACCTGCTGGCTCTGCCTGCAGCCACCTGTCTTCTCAGCTGCAGCGTACTCCCTGCCCCCACTTCCTTGAGCACACTGGCCCCCTTTTCGATTCCTCTTTGCATTTTGGGTCTTTCCCTTCCCTTGCACAACACCGGGCTTTGAATGTTTGCTTATGTTTTGTTTAGCATGTGACCAATAGTTTTAGATTACCAACTTCTTTCTTCTTCAGTTCAGTCTTCTAGGTCTAGTCCCACCCTCTCCTCTGGAGAGAAGGGCAGCTGGAGGGGGCTGTACTGTTGTGCCCGTGTCTTTTCCCCTTTTAGCAAGGAAGCAAGCAACCTTTGCTAGAATGTCTCAAGGTCATGATGGGGAAACTTTGTTACTAGTGGGAGAATTAAAGAAGAATGTATCGAAGTTTCTTCCGAAAGAAAGGATTAGTGCACACTCATTAATCAGTAGTCTCATGGGAGATGCGGAGCCAGGACCTGGCCACTGGTGGGAGGAGAGCTGGGGACAGAGGCGCCCCAGCTGCTGGGCGAGGCAGGAACCCAGACCCCAGAGAGGCAGGGCTGTGGGGTGCACAGAGGGGCGAGGGCGCTTTGTCTGAGGGTAGCCACGCAGGGGGAGGACTGTCTTCTCCTCCCTCCCGTTGGATCAGGGGTCCATCCGCCTAGGCTGCAGGCCCTGAAGTGTGGAGAAAAGCTTTCCTTCCTCTAACTGGTGTAGGAAAGGAGTTTGTGGGTGTGAGGGGCACCTGGTACTGCCCAAGGCCCGCAGTAGCCATGCCGCCACCCTCTGATGTAAACCCTTCCAGGCCGTTGCATGCCAGTGTGAGTTTGAATTGTCAGTACGTACACATGGTTTCAAAATCAAAAGTTACCAAAAAAGCAAACACACTGCTTATAGTCACCTTCCCCGTCCTTCTTGTCCCCAGCCTGAGATCCCACTGCTTCCTGTGAAAGTGTTTGGCCAGTGTCTGGGTCAGGCTTGAGGAGCTTTCTACTCTTGTGTTATTATAGGCAACGTTGTAACAACCAGTCTGCGGTTATGTTGCCCTGGTGCAAGTGAGTGGGGAGCTCGTGCCTGGGGTGGACCCTGGGCCTGAGCACTGATGGGTGTTATTGGCTTAAGGCTGCATGGCAGCCTGCTCTCCGCAGTGGTATTACCAACTCTCTTAGAATCTTTGCCAACCTGCTAGATCGTGAGGCAGGTATCAGTGCGCCTTGAATTTGTGTAGTTGAGCATAATGAGTAAAATTCATGCCTGTCTACCTGTCTGCAGGCACTGTGGTCCAGGGTGCAGACCCTCCGGCTTTGAATCCAGCCCAGTGTTACTGTGTAACATTGGCAGATTGGTGAACCTCTCTGGGCCTCAGTTTCCCAGTCTGCAGAGTGGGACTAATAAGAGCATGCATCTCTTAAGGCTGCTGTTAATTCATTTGATTTTCATGGAGTCAGCTGCTTCAAGTGCTGGCTTTGGCCGTGCGGCCCTGGGAGAGTCTGCGTCTCCGTGCCCGCGCACGCTGCCGGCCTGGGGTTCTGCGTTCTCCGTGAACTCCGGCTGGACGCAGCAGGTCGTGTGAGCACGCACTGTGTCGTTTTGAGCTGTGTTTTCTTCCCAAGCTCCCCTGGAGCTCCCTCAACCAGCACCCCAGTGACAGGGAGAACCCAGCTCCTCCCACACTGACAAGCTTGTCCACCTGGTGCCTCCTTTTTCTCCATGGGGAGGCAGAGGCCTGGGACTGGAGCTCACCTGCCAGGTAGTGGGAAGGCTGGGAGGAAAAGCAAATGGCATGGGGAACAGAGGGAGAGGGGCGTCTGATGGCCTGGGGGGAGTGAGGACCTGGCAGGGTGCTTTGGGGGTGGGGGCTTGGCCAGCCTCCGTTCTATTCTGTAAGTGTCAGAACTCTCTAAGGTTCATTTCTCACTGTTTTTGTCTTCAGAAGTGTGGTGATGGCACCATATGGATGCAGGCCTGATTCACGTCCTCCTAAAATAAGTGTGCATGCTTATTTCAGGAGAGAATCTTCTGGAATCCAGAATACTGCTTTTGCTCTAAAAATTACCTCACTCATCTCTTTCGGGGGGATGGTAGCTCCCCCGCCCCCCCTCCCGCCACCCTGCCTGGGGAGGTAACGTCCAGTAGAGGACGTGGTTCGCTTTTTAGTCACTTTTAAAGGCGGTTCCAAACCAAGCCTGACCGCTGCTCTGCTGACCCCCTCGGGGTGGGACGAGGGTGGGGATGCCGAAACACCCCACTTGGCCTTGGGAGGGCTGACCGTGAACCCAGAGAATGGATCAGGCTCCAAGACGTGACAGGGCCTTGAGCTGTGGCCCCGTGAGGGAAAGGGCTGTCCAGACCACGGGGGCTCCTTGGGTAGAAGACGCCTTGGGGTGGAGGCTGTCCATCAGAGGCCTCAGGAAACTGACAGGCATACATGGCATTGAGAAATTGAAAATAAGCCCTTGGCAACTTGCCACTTTTAAAGGTGTTGTCCCATTCAGAGTTTAAAAAATGAGCCCTGGTTGCCCTGTCTGGTGCGGCTCAGTGGACTGAGCGTAGGCCTATGAACCAAAGGGTCGCTGGTTTGATTCCCAGTCAGGGCAGATGCCTGGGTTGCAGGCCAGGTCCCCAGTAGGGGGCACTCAGGAGGCAACCACACATTGATGGTTCTCTCCTTCTCTTTCTTCCTCCCTTCCCTTCTCTCTAAAAATGAATAAAGTCTTTTTAAAATAAAAAATGAGGAGTGGCCCCCATCCTGATTATGAATGGAAATGATGACCGCGTGTGTGAGAGCAGACTGCAATGCAGGGCGCTGTCCGTAGGTGTCCAGTCAGGTTGCAGGGAGCAGCGCTTTTGCCACCGAAGGGGACCGAGAACTCTGAAGACCTGAACAATAATCCTTCGAATAATCCAGGATGTCTCTCAGCTTCTTACATTATGCCTTAGGTTAGAAGGAAGTTCAGAGAAAGGAGAGAAGGGATAAAACAGAAGTTAATTAATTTAAGGCTCCTTTCAATGAAAAAAGAGGCAGGGGTGAAGATCTTAACACAGACTCGACATGAGTTCAGTATGAAGTGAAGTCAGAACAAGTTTACTCCTTCCTTATTGGTCATTGCTGACCAGTGGGGCTGACCAGCGGGGCTGACCAGTGGGGCGTGTGTGGATTCGGATGCGTCCTGGACAGTGAGGGACACATGGGAGGGGAGTGGAGACGAGATGAGACGAGGGGTAGCTGGGGAAGGGCAAGGGCTTTGCGGGCTGGCCTGGGGCAGGTGGTGTCCAAGTTGACGCTTTTGTGTCATGTCAGCGACATGTCAGTGCCTGCGGCATGTCGGTGAGCTTATCGAAGATGGGAGGGTTGCCAGGGTTCAAATTCATAAAGGGTCCAGTAGGCTGGAACAACAGGTAAAGTCCGATTAAATGTACTGGGGCTACTGCTTTGTTAGATGGGGTGAGGGTCTCAGGGTGTGGGCAGTTCTGCATGTTAACACTAAACGTTATTCTTGCTAAGTGTTAAGATGTAGCACCCTATTTTAATGTAGCACAGTATTTTGCAGACCAGCTGTAAACAGGATGAGCTTGACAGGAACCCAACAGATTAATGTAGCAACTTCAAAGAAGAAATCAATGTGTAATTAACCAAACAGGGTGTGTAAGCAATGGCTAAGCCTCCCTTAGGGACACAGCTTTGGATATGAATTCTGTCCTTTACTTGCTCGGAGTAAATGAGGAGTAAATGAGTAAAAAAACTACATTTCGAGGACCAGGTCTCCTTCTTGAACAGAGCACCCCAAGCAGTGAACCCCTTGAATTTGGTAACAAGTTGTCCTTGATTCCAAAGAACCCCAAGGGAAAAATTCAGAACAGACACATGATTTAATGGCAGCTAGTGGGGAAGGAGGTGTGCTTTGGGGATTAGTAACTGGGATTACCCAAGGCAATCAGGCTTGTTGAGAAATACGCTTGTCAAGACCACAGACCGTCAAGACCACAGACCGGACAAGGAAGGGGTGTCGTTGGAGAGGGTAGGTGTGGCTGTGGGCACGCGTGCGTGTGCGGGCGCCCCTCCACTGCAGGCTGGCTGGCTGGTTCTCTCCAGTGCAAAGTGCGATCAGGGCTGTAAATTGTTGTTTACGGCATGAGGTAGGATCCAACTTTTCCTCCTCGTAGACAGTTTTTATTTAAACCGCTCTTTCCCAGTGGGCCACAGTGTCGCTTTGGCTGTCTCTGGTGTCCATCTGTGAGAGGCGTAGGTCTGCTACATGATGGGGTTCAGGATGCGCTACCTCGGAGTGTGGTACCCGAGGTTGAAGATCTTAGGCTGATGGAGCGTGAGAACACAGCAGAAGCAGAAGGGCCCATCTGTCCTCTCCGCCTCACGCTTACGTCCTGAAACAGTCCATAAAACTCCCCTGCAAAGGGTGCCCCCCTGTACCAGGAGGGGCGAAGACATTCTTATCACCAGAGACGGGGAATCTGGGGCCAAGAAATCGGTGTACACAAATCTTGTTAAGCTAACCTTTATTTTTCTAGTTACTTCTTCCCCATGGACTAGCCCAACCCCAGCCCAAACCCCTCTGCCTGGTCAGTTCTTCACAAATGTATTGATTCTCTGACTAAAGCATGTAAAAGTTGCCTGCTCTGGTTACTTCTGTAGGCCTTCATTCTTTTGTAAAAGCTCCTATGGTGTAAGTTCAGTGAAATGTGTATACTTTCCTCCTGGCCATCTGTCTTTATTGGTTTAACTTTCAGACCCAGCCAGGACCCCTTAGAGGGTCAAGGAAAACTTTTTCCTTCCCTACAGATACTTATAGGATAACTTTTAGAAGCAAGTGTCTGTCTGTCTGTCTCTTTCTTTCTCGGAGTCCCTGGTTCACACATACCAACACACCTTCCTGGATTTTGATTTGAATTACACTTAATTTAAAAATTACTTTGGGTCCTGGCTGGTATCTCTCAGTGGATTCAGTGTGGGCCCGCGAACCAAAGGGTCACCAGTTCAATTCCCAGTCAGGACACATGCCTGGGTTGTGGCCCAGTGTGAGAGGCAACCACACACTGATGTTTCTCTCCCTCCCTTCTCCTCTCTCTAAAAACAAATAAATAAAATCTTTATTTAAAAAAAGAAAGAAAATTATAGTGAATTTTATTCTTGTACTGCCTTGATTGAGGTTTGGTATCAGGTTAAGCTTCTTTTTCTAGAAGAGTTTGTGTCCGATCAGGGTTATTCAGCAGAATTTATCAGTGGTATTGTCTAGGCCTTTCAGTCTTTTTTGATTTGTTTGTGCGTATACTGGGGGAGGAACCGTTTTAGCAGTGATTCCTTTTCTTTTAGTTAATAGGATTATTCTCGAATCAGTTTTAAAAAGTTACATTTTTTTCTAAAGATTTGTGGTTTCCATTTTATGTTTTAATTATATTGTATTAATTATGCTATTTGTCCTCATTTTCCCCCCTTTGCTTCCCTCCACCCAGCATCCCCCACCCCCTCAGGCATCCCCCCACCCTTGTTCCTGTCCACGTGTCATGGGTGTAACTTCCTTGTTTACTCTCTTTCCTACATTGCACTTTACAGCCTACAGCCCCGGGGCTGTTCTGTAACTACCTGTTTGTACTGCCTGATCCCCTCACCTCTCACCCATTCTCCCCCACCTGCCTCCCATCTCATTACCTTTAACCTTTGGTATTTTAATGATGATGGGTCTTGCAGTGGGCCTCTTTGCATCCATCTCGTTTGGGACTGTCTGTGCTTCCTGGACTTGCATGTCTATTTCCTTCACCAAATTAGGGAAGTTTTCTTTCATTGTTTTTTTCAAATAGATTTCCACTATTTTTCTCTCTCTCCTCCTCCTGGCACCCCTACAAAGCAAATATTGGAATGCTTAAAGTTGTCCCACAGACTGCTCACACTGTCCTTATTGTTTTGGGGGGATTCTCTTTTCTTCTTGTTGTTCTGATTGGTTATGTTTTGCTTCCTTATGTTCCAAATCACTGGTTTGATTCTCAGCTTCATCCATTCTACTGTTGTTTCCCTGTAAATTGTTCTTTATTCCAATTAGTGTATCCTTCATTTCTGACTGGATCTTGTTTATGCTGCCAAGGTCCTCACTAAGTTTCTTGAGCGTCCTCGAAACCAGTGATTTGAACTCTGCATCTGTTCAAGATAGATTGCTTATTTCTATTTCGTTTAGCTCTTTTTCTGGAGTTTTGATCTGTTCTTTCATTTGGGCCATGATTCTTTGTCACCTCATTTTGACAGCCTCTCTGTGTTGTTTCTGTGTAATAGGTAGAGCTACTTTGACTCTGAGTCTTGGTAGTGTGGCCTCATGTAGTAGGTGTCCTGGGTACTCGAGGTGCGCCCTTCATGTGGGCTGAGTACACCTTCCTCTTGTAATTGAGCCTTGGTTGCTGTTGGCAGATCAACGGGAGGGATTTAGCCAGGCCAGTCTACTGCAAGGATTGTCTGTGACCACTGACCACCAACCCCTGCCCTCAGTGGAGGAGGATCAGCTGTGTAGGGGCAGGGTGGTGGTGCTCTTACATGGTCTGTAGCTGTCCACTGGGTGCGCTGGCCCTGGGGTTTCCTGGGTGGTGCAGGCCAAGGTCAGCCCCCACCTGTGTTTTGCCCAGGGCACTCTGCCTAAAGCAATCTGAGATGACTGCTCCTTGTGCTGGGCTTGGAGATTCCCAGGCAAAGCCAAGCTGTGAACCTAAGCTGGCTGCCGCTTGTTTGATGGGATTTAGGAAGTTGTGTAGGAGGAGCCAAGTCCAGCCATTCATATGTAAAAGCAGCTTGGGTGGGCCCTAAGTTGGGTGGGGCAGAGTCTCAGGGGATCTCCAAGGCAGGTCAAACACTTTTAGCCAAGTTGTGGGTAGAGGATTTAGAAAAGGGACAAAAGCTTCTGCTCACCTTGATGCCACACACTTCGGTTTCTCCCAGGTGCTGGATCTCAGAGGGAGTGAGTCTGAGTGGGTAAGTAGGAGTGTGGGTTCTTCAAGGGGAAATGCTTGTGGCTCTAGCAGTGTCTTCCTCCAACTCAGTCTCCAGTGGTTCCACTGTTTTTTGCTGCCAGAAGTTGTGGGGACTTCCTAGCACTGGAAGGTTCGGCTGGGGGGCCTGGTGTGGGGCTGGGGCTCCTCACTCCTGAGATATCCCTCCCGACTTTTTATCCACCACATTTGGATGTGGGACCAGCCTGCTACCAGTTTGGATGGATGTGGTTTCTTTAATTTCGTAGTTGCCGGACTTCCATTCAACCCAATTTTTGGTTCTGAGTGATGATGGTTCTGTACTTTAGTTGTAATTTAGATGCGGTTGTGCGAGGAGGCAAGCCATGTCTGCCTATACTGCCATCTTGACCAGAAGTCCTGTGGTTTCCATTTTAAATGTATTGACTTAAATTGATCATCCTATTACCCATGAATCTTATCCAAAAGTGTAATATTCTATTTTCATTTCTATTTGATCTCTCCCCCTCTCTCCTCAATAAGTCTCACCAGAGGTTTGTCAGTTTTACTTGGTTTTTGCAAACACTTTTGGCTTCGTACTTCCCTAGTGTGTTCAGGTTTTTGGGGTTTTTTTTTAAATTTTTAAAATTTATATTTAGAGAGAGAGGAAGGGAGAGAGAGGAACATCAATGTGGGAGAGATACTTTGGTCAGTTGCCTCTCACGTGCTCCCAGCTGGAGACCTGGCTGTGTCCCAGGCATGTGCCCTGACCGGGAATTGAACCAGTGGACTTCAGTTCACAGACGGGCACTCAGTCCACTGAGACACACCAGCCAGGGCTTATTCTCTCTCTAAAATCAATAAATATATTCTCACTTGAGGATTTTAAATAAAATGGGTGTAGAGTTCCTTAATTTCATCTCTTACTTTCTGATATACATCCTGTAAGATTATACGTTTACTTTTGAGTAGCAGTAAGTAATTATTTTACTCGAAATAATTTATAATTTCCATTATTCTTAGACTCATGGATATGTAAAAAGTACAGTTCTTAATTTCTTTTTTAAATATATTTTATTGATTATGCTATTACAGTGTCCCATTCCCCCTGCTTCACTCCCCTCTACCCCTCCCACCCCCTCCCACCCACATTCCCCCCTTTAGTTCATGTCCATGTGTCATAAGTTCTTTAGCTTCTACATTTCCCATACTGTTCTTGCCCTCCCCCTGTCTATTTTGTGCCTACCATCTATGCTACTTATTCTCTGTACCTTTTCCCCCTCTCTCCTCCTCCCACTCCCCTGTTGCTAACCCTCCCTATGATCTCCATTTCTGTGGTTCTGTTCCTGTTCTAGTTGTTCGCTTAGTTTGCTCTTGTTTTTGTTTTAGGTGTGGTTGTTAATAATTGAGTTTGCTGTCGTTTTACTGTACATGTTTTTTATCTTCTTTTTCTTAGGTAAGTCCCTTTAACATTTCATATAATAAGGGCTTGGTGGTGATGAACTTCTTGAACTTGACCTTATCTGAGAAGCACTTTATCTTCCCATCCATTCTAAATGACAGCTTTGCTGGATAGAGCAATCTTGGATGTAGGTTCTTGCCTTTCATGACTTGGAATAATTCTTTCCAGTCCCTTTTTGCCTGGAAGGTCTCTTTTGAGAAATCAGCTGACAGTCTGATGGGAACTCCTTTGTAGGTGACTGCTCTCCTTATCTTTAATCCTGGCTAATGTAATTATGTGCCTTGGTGTGTTCCTCTTTGGGTCCGACTTCTTTGAGACTCTCTGAGCTTCCTGGACTTCCTGGAAGTCTATTTCCTTGGCCAGATTGGGGAAGTTCTCCTTTATTATTCGTTCAAATAAGTTTTCCACTTGTTGCTCATCCTCTTCCCTTTCTGGTACCCTTATAATTCAGATGTTGGGTTGTTTAAAAATGTCCTGGAGGTTCCTAAGCCTCTCCTCATTTTTTTGAATTTTTGTTTCTTCATTCTTTTCTGATTGAATGTTTCTTTCTTCCTTCTGGCCCACACTGTTGATTACAGTCCCAGTTTCTTTCCCATCACTATTGGTTCCCTGTACATTTTCCTTCATTTCACATAGTGTAGCCTTCATTTTTTCATCTAATTTGTGAGCAAAATCAACCAATTCTGTGAGCATCCTGATGACCACTGCTTTGAACTGTGCATCTGATAGGTTGGCTATCTCTTTGTCACCTAGTTGTATTTTTTCTGGAGCTTTGATCTGTTCTTTCGTTTGGGCCTTTTTTTTTTTTTTTTTTTTTTGGTCCTGTCGTGCCTGCTAGTAGTGAGGGGCGGATCCTTGGGTGTTCACCAGGGCGGGGCAACTCACATGGCTGGGTTGTAGTGAAGCTGTATGCGTGGGCAGGGTCTGAGAAGGAACAGTGGCGTTTGCTCCCTCTCTTTGCTGGCTTTCAGTCACTTTCCCTGCTTCCCCCAAGCAAATTGGGCCCTCCTGGTGCTGATTCCTGGGTGGGTGGGCGGGTTTGTGTATGTTCTAGGACCCTGTGGGTCTCTCCAATCAGTGAACTCTCCTGTGAGGCTGGGAGTCTCTCCTGGCTGCTCAACCCCCACAGGTGTTTCCAATCGGTGTTTTGAGGCTTTATTTCCCAGCTCTGGGTCTGTCTCACTACCTGGTTTCACCTGGCTTATCTGCGCGTGAATGTGGGACTGCCGGGTCTGCCTGCCGCCTTGCATGCTGCGCCCTTCCACAATCCAATGCCACCCCTTGCCCGGGGTCCACCAGCCACCACTTTCTTTGCTGTGACCCCTCTCCACTCAACTGTCGGACCCCGCCCCTCCTAACGGTCTGGATGAATGTGTCTACTTTAACTCCTTGGTTGTTGGACTTCCGTGCAGTTCAATTTTTCTGTCAGTACCGGTTTTTTTGTTTGTTTGTTTGTTTCTAAATTTTTGTTGTCCTTATTTTGATTGTGCGAGGAGACACAGTGAGTCTACCTACACCTCCATGTTGGCCAGAAGTCTTCATTCCTTAATTGCTACACACGAGTATTTTTCTAGTTGTATTTTATTATTGATTTCTACGTTAATTGTGTTGTGGTCAGAGAATATACTGTGAGTTCAGTCCTTGGGACTCTGTGGAGACTTACTGTGTGGTCGGTTTTTGTAAATGCGGGTGTACTTTAAACTAGTGTGGGTTCTGCTGCTGCTGTTCTCCTGTCTTTTAGGTGCAGTCTCTTCATCGCTGTGCAAATCCTCCCGATCTGCACTCATCTGTGCTTGTCTGCTCTGTCAGTTACTGAAAAGATAGAGTAAAATGTAAATATATTTTATAGTATGTATTTATATAGTATGTCCTATATAAATATATACACATTAGTAGTGCTATGTACTTATATATACTGTGCATGTATGTATACTGTAAATAAATATATACTAAGTATGTAAGTGATGTAAGTGTATGAAATATACTTTATTATACTTTGTATACTATGAGTAGTAATACTGTTCTGATTACTGATTTATGTATTTCTTGTAGTTTTTTTGTTTTTTTTTTTTTTGCAGTTTGATTTGAGTAGTTTATTTGGGGGACAAAAAAGTGCAAAAGGCTGGTAGTTCTGTCAGTTTTTTAATTACATGTTTTGAGGCTGTTATTAGGTAATACCTGCACTTGCTGTTTGTCTCTTGCTGTTTTTACTGCGAAGTCACCTTGCTGTTTTTACCTGTCTGGTAAAGTTTTATTATGTGCATATTACAGGGTGGAGCAAAAGTGGGTTTACAGTTGTTCATATAGAAACTGATACAATAAATAATACAAAAATAAACTTTTATGTACTCACGACTGTAACCCTACTTTGCCCCACCCCCTGCATCTTCCCTCTTCTTTGCCTGCTCTAGCTTCCTTGTTGCGAATCACACAGACACAAGAAATACGTTTTAAAAATGGACTGCCAGCAGATAGCTGCAGACCCTGCCTGCGCGTGCCGCCACCCCCCTTCCTGGCCTTTCCAACCCTTTCGTGTCTCCATGTCTCTTGTAATCTAGAGGGGTTTTGTTCTCTGATCAGTCCAGAACCTCGGGCTCTAACATTCAGTCCATGTACAGTCCTGTGAGCAGTGCTCTGTTTGGCTGTAAGTCATCCTCCTCTCTCTGTGCTTCCTGTTTCCGTCCTGCTTCTTTCCCTCTCCTGTCTCACCTGCAGGGGTGTCCAGCCCTGGGACACCCAACCCAATGCAGCCCAAAAACGAAATCGTAAATTTACTTAAAACCTCTTTTTTTGCTCATCAGTTTTCGGTAGTGTTTGTGTATTTAATGTGTGGCCCAAGGCAACTCTTCTTCCCTCTCACACGCCCCCTAGTGGGGACCCAGCTTGCAAGCCAGGGCTAATTGTATCTTTTTAAAGCTCCACAAGTCATTGTTCTGTTTACTACCCATGTATTTACCATTTTCTTTATTCGCCATTCCTTCTTTTAGAGCCTGAAGTTTGGACTTTATCTAATGGGGTTGTCTTCTGTCCAAAAAGCACATCCTTGAACTTCTTTAGTGATATTTTTCTGAGGTCACACTGTTCAGTTGCCTAAAGATATCATCTCCCAAATCCTCGAAAGGTATTTTCGCTGGATATGGAATTCTGGGATTGCAGTTATTATCTTTCAGAACCTTAAAGGTTCCTCTACCGCCGCCTTCTGGGTTCCATTGTTAATTAATAGTGGATCCATCACTTGTATTCATAAATGTCATGGTGCTTTGAGTCGTTGATCCCGTGATTTGGGACAAGATACATCTCGTGCTGCTGCTGGCCCCACTGAGGCGGGATTGGCTGCTGTTTGCTGAAGCCACACACAGCGTCAGGTGTATCTGATCAAATGTTTGTCTCAAGTTATTTGAATGTAAAAGTAGTTCCTCTGCCACTTTCGGCTCAGTTTAGAAAGGTTAGACAGTGATGAAGTGTGGGTGTTTTCCGTGTGCAGTTAACGCGAAAGGACTAGATCTTTAACTAGAAAGCCCTGCCTGTCTCCCACCCCTGGCGTGCATCCTCAACACACCTTGGTGTGTTTCATTCTCTCCGTGACTCGCTGTTTGTCTTGACTCATCGACAGGTTGTGACCTTCTCTCGTCCCAGCTGTGTGGACGTTGCCACACGCCCTCGGAACAGCGACGGCTCTTGCGTGCATGTTCCAGTGCTGCTTCTGCCAGAGAGCCCCGCAGAGCCGCAGTTCCCCCGGTGCCAGCCCTGAGCTGCGCGGCGCGTGCCCGGCAGAGATGGTGAAGATGACAAAATCCAAAACCTTCCAAGCTTATCTGCCAGACTGTCACCGGACGTACAGCTGTGTCCACTGCAGAGCCCACCTGGCCAATCACGATGAGCTGATCTCCAAGGCAAGTGGTTTGTGCCTACAAGTGGATGAGGTTCCTTAACAACGATTACCGTCCCTGGTTAGCAGGTGGACAAGACAGGTAGCGAAGCATCACATGGCTGCCTGGGTTTGCTGTGTCCTGAAAGTCTAGGGCCTTCTGGGCAGCGCTGATGAAGGTTCCGTGCGTCGTTACGTGTGGCTGCCCCACGCAGTCATGATCGTTCCATGGTGGCTGGGTTCGGCAGGCTGGGGTGCCCGCGGTCCTGAGTCGGTTATCTGCCTGAGCAGAAAAAGGCGTGTGAAACCAGACCCACGGAAGGAACAGAGGTGGTCTAGAAAATCTGGGGAAATAGTGTAAGGAGAAGGGAATTAAGACTTTCTTAAAACTTATAATGGATAAGAAAAGAGGCTGTCTGACGAGAACAGCCCCTTCCTTTCTTATTAGGAAGAACTCTTTATTAGCAGTATGTAATGCTTAGAATTACCCTCTTATGAGCTTTTATTTTATTTATTTTTTTAAAATATTTATTTATTTATTTATCTATCTATCTTTAGAGGGGAAGGGTAGGAGAGAGGGAGAAGGAGAGAAATATCAATGTATGGTTGCCTCTTATGTGTCCCATGCTGGGAACTGGCCTGCAACCCAGGCATGTGCCCTGACTGGGAATCGAACCGCAATCCTTTGGTTCACAGGCCCGCGCTCAATCCACTGAGCTACACCAGCCAGGGCATGAGCTTTTATTTTTTAAAGATTTCATTTATTTATTTTTAGAAAGAGCAGAAGGGAGGAAGAAAGAGAGGGAGAGAAACATCGATGTGTGGTTGCCTCTCGAACTCTCCCTACTGGGGACCTGGCCTGCACCCAGGCATGTGCCCTGACTGGGAATTGAACCAGCGACCCTTGGGTCTGCAGGCCGGCACTCAATCCACTGAGTCACACCAGCCAGGGCACTCTTGTGAACTTTTCACGCAATCCAAACATAATGGCTGAGTGAATGTTCCCTTGGGAAGCAGTGATAGCCCTCTCCACCTACCCACACAGGTCTTGACACGCCCCCCCCGCCCACCCATTCTCACAGGTCATGACCCCTGCCTGTCCTCACAGGTATGCCCTTCTGGGCTCCAGGAACCTCACCCTCCTTCAAAAGCAGAGTCTTTTGGGCAATTGTGTGTTTCAGGAATCTCTCCTTAGGCTTGGTTCACTCAAGTAGAACATTTATCCACTTGTGTTTTCACTAGTTAATAATGAGAGGTTGTCTCATTTCTGTTCGTCATTTAAAATAAAAACTCTTATGGCAGAATTTCTGCCCTTGCATTGCTTCTGTGGCTCCTTTGTCCACTCAGAAGTTTCTGGTCAGAAGCGGAAGCACCGCAGAGACTGGGTTTCTCGGTTGCTTTCCACGGTCTCCAGGCCGGGGCTCAGTGTCCCGCGGCCGAGCTCCTGACGCCGGAGCTGCAGGCATCTTTCTGACTTCTGTTCTGAAGCCTTGGGGAGAATCCACCTTGAGGTGGGCAGAGGGACCTGGAGCTGCTCCTTCCAGAGAACCCTCAGGCCCTGAAGCTGTTTTCTGAAGTACATCGAGGGCGGAGGCCTGCCAGGTGGAAATAGTCCGGCCACTGAGCGCGCGGCGTGGGGTGAGCGGCGTGGGGTGAGCGGCGCGGAGAAGCTGGACTGGCTGGGCCGTGTGGGGCGTGCGTTCCGGCTGGCGAGGAAGCGCGCCGCTGCGTTTGGTCCCTGCATCGGCGCTCACCAACCTTTTCGTCTCATGGCACGTGTAAACTAATCACCAAAATTCTGCGGCATACCCCCAAATAGATTTTTTGCTGATCTGACAAAAAAATAGGTATGATTTTGATTGATTCTCACTGCAGAGCTGTTGTTGTGTTGGCTGTTGTCAGCATTTTTTAGTATGAAAAGAGGTCAGTGCCCCGACTAAGTAGTGCATGATTTACAGACTCTCGCAGCGCGCTGGTCGGAAATCGCTGCCTGTGCGGTTGTTTCAGGACACCCGTCACCGAGCAGAACCCCGTTTGTGTGGAGCTGGCGGTGCCGCCCTGACGGCTTCGCCGGCCTCTGGGCCCGTCTCTGCGTTATCAGGCAATCCCCTGGCCCAAGAAAGCCTTCCTGGTGCGTGTAGGTCAGGTTACTAGAGGACTCGGTCTGATCTGCAGACTGAATCTGGAGGTGGCAGACCGCCTGTTTCTGTGAAGTTCTCTGTATCATCTGTGGCTACTTTCGTGCCCTAACGGAAGAGTCGCAACAAAGGGTGTATTGGCCCCGCAGCCTAAGGTACTTGCTGGCTCTGATTGCCCGCAGTTTGCAGAGCCCCACTGGAGCGGACTGTGGCCCTCCCGGGCCCTCCTTTTGGGAAGATGCTTGTCCTGCTCGGGGCCCTGAGCGCCGCAGCCCTTCAGCTCATGTCGGCGTGACCTGAGACTCAGCTTCGCCACTCATTCCAAACTGCCAAACTCACCATCGCTTTTTGCCCTCTCACAGCAAGCCTCCTAAAACTCTTTTTCTTCTTTGCAGTCCTTTCAGGGAAGCCAGGGACGCGCCTACCTCTTCAATTCTGTGTGAGTACCGCTGCCGTGAAGCCTCGAGGACGTGCCGTGTTCACCGTCAGGTCGCAGCTGTCCGTCCGTTCAATTCCTCAAAGCTGGAGTAGATAAATAGTGTTCTCCAGTGGTCTAAGATTACCCAGCATCTCTTACATGATCTTTAAAGAGTTCCCTGTCTCTGGTCTTGAGAGTTTCAGGAAAGCATGAGGCTCATAACTGAGGAATTAGTCCCGCACACACGCTGTGGCCTGCTTGCCATTTGTGGTAGGTTTTGAGTGTTGCTGCAGCAGAACCGTGGCCACTGCCCCGTAGCTGTTCCCTGGGATTTTCATGGGGAAATAAAAAGTCGTTACTTCTCGTAAGAGGTGGCGGTGGGCAAGCGCTGAGGGAGGCAGGGAGTTAAGAAGCAACAGTGCCACATTTCTGGTAACCGTTTGGCTCAAGAAGTCGCCACCCGGGGTGGGAGCCAGGCGGGGGTGGCGGTGCCGCTGCCTGCCCAGGGTCCCTCCAGGGGCGCGGTCCCCAGCACCTGCCCCCTCTTCCCTGCAGGGTGAACGTGGGCTGCGGCCCCGCAGAGGAGAGGGTCCTTCTCACTGGCCTGCACGCCGTCGCAGACATCTACTGTGAGAACTGCAAAACCACACTTGGGTGGAAATACGTGAGTAACCGCCTCGTTCTGACATCTCAGAGGCACTCAGACTTACTCTAACAAACAAAACATTTGCACACAAAGACAAAATCTGCAGAGGCGTGAGATCGCCCCCCAGAAGTGTGACCCTGTAGGTCAGAGGGTTCTTGCTTAGAAAGAATTCCTATTGAGCCATTTAAAGACGTCTGGTCATGCCGCCCCACCCACAGGCCCCGTGCGGTCTGGTGTCCCACGGAAACACAGTAGGGCAGCTGTTCCTACTCCCTGGGGGACGCTCACTGGCCGACGGGCCTGGGGCAGGGGCTGGGGAGGTTGCTTTGCAGCGGGGAGCACAGCCGCCCCTCTGCCCACGGCTCTTATTCTCAGCCCCTGCTTCTCCTGGCACCTGTGCTGAACGGCGCCCTCCTGCCCCATCTCCAGCCTGTCAGCCTCCCTCCGCCCCAGCTTCCCGCAGGCACAGTGGCGCCACCCCGCCGACTAGCCTCTGTCCTCTGAGTGTTTGGCTTTAGGAAGTCTCTCCTCTTCCCTCCCTGTTCTCTCTGATCTCAGCTTGTTGTGACCTCTTGTCTGTTGACAACTCCCAAACTTGTCCTCCTGCCCTAGCCCGTGCCCTGGGCCCCGTGGCCCCGGCCGTCCCGTGCACGCTCCCAACCCCATTTGGGAGGCCCGTCTGGCGTGGCATGTGCCTTCCTGGTGGTTGTCTTCTGTGGCCGTTCTGGTTTTCCTCCTCAGGGCCACTCGCTCTCCCTCCTCAAATTCTTGATTGTTGCTGGTGTCCATGTCCCCGTCAGATGTAAGGGGACACCATCCCCAGCACAGAGACAGGCTCAGCAAGGTCTGCGTGCTTCCCCAGGCCCCCTTCTGCTTGGCCCATCTCCATCCCATCCCTGAACGCTGCCTAAAGGCCAGCCTCTCTGCAGCATCTTTGAGCTGTGCCTGGGGCTCTTGGTGAGGTCCCTGTCATTCTCCTTTAACTGCAGTCCCTGGGAGGAGGAAGATGCTCCTCGTCCTACCTCCCAAGTTGCCCTGCACGTGGTGGGTGCTCAGTAACAAATTTGAAATGGTATTTCCCTATAAGTTTAACCATGACTTGATGACAAGTGTGCAGTAGGCCTGCATCACCCTCAGTGGGCTTGTCACCCGCAGCAGACCCCTCCTGGCCTTGAGGCTGGTGCAGGGAACACCTGGGGAGACACGTACTTGTAGACTCATTTTCTTTGCTCGGAGTGTAATGAAGTTGAAAAATGAAACCGTTTGCCCTGAAACCTTCCCTGTCTCTGCTTTTTTTCCCACCAAGGAACATGCGTTTGAGAGCAGTCAGAAATACAAGGAAGGGAAATTCATCATCGAGCTGGCCCACATGATCAAAGACAATGGCTGGGAGTAGAGTGAAGACTTCCTGTTTTCTTTTGGATGCCGTTTTGTGAAAGAGACTGTAATGTAATGAAAACATAAGACCATCCTGGATGACAATATTTTCTTGAACTTGAACCTTGCTAGCCAACCCCTCCTGGCCGTTCCATGGGTAAGCCTCCATCTGGTCTATGTCCTCTTCATGTACATGGTCGTTTCTGAAATGTTTCTAATGTCTCAAGTGCTAGAGAAAGAATTAACCAACTGATGACTTAGCCGTCTAGTTAATACCTTCTCTAACCGACGCCTTTAAGGTAGAGTTTGGCTGTGCTCTCCCATGTATGAGACCAGACCGGATCTCTGCAGACCACAGGGACAGGGTCTCCTCAGAGAGCAGGGGTCACCCCTGTCGTTTAGCATGAAGGTTTTTTAGCCCACTGTTTTCCTAATTTGCAAAGTTACAAATTGGTTACTTTGCTTGCGAATGAGCTGTTAAGTCATAGTGTTCATTTCAGAATTTTCCAGAAGCAGTCAACAAATCTATTGTATGCACCAAGAGTGCTTTTGCTTTTCAGCCCTGTTCAGAAAGAGGGCTCCACTGATAACATTTTAGATAAGTTACAGAGAAATGTGTCTAATGGAACGTCTTGTTTATTTAAGCCAATAGCTTTCTCATCTGGAAAGCAAGTGAACTAGTCACTAGCAAAGGCTGTTCCAGGGGCCACAGTCCCGGACACAGGGCTCCCGGGGGGCGGGGGGGCTTACGTGGGAGTCAGGCCGCAGTGGCCGGTCCACGGAGTAATAATAGTTCAACACACTGGACTGAGTGAATAGGATTTCCCTTCTACTCTGATGTACTTGAAGAAAAATAATTATTTTTGCATATGAAAGAGGCCAGAATTAACAGGATAAACTTTCAAACTTGAGATTTGGTAGATTGTTTTAATGTTTTCAGAAAAGGTTAAAGTTGCAAGACAGGCATAAACTTTGTAATGAGACGTTTGGTTTGCTTGACGGGTCACCCTGCCTTGCCTGCTTGTCCTGTGGGTGACACAGCAGGGACCTGGACAGTCTCCCAAGTCCTGACTTTCCACAGCCTGTTGTAAGTTTCGTCCACCCGTGCTGCTGCGGGGAGTGGGCACTCCGCAGGGGTTTGGGCCCATTCCAGAAAATGGAGGCCAAAAAACATTCCCAAATGAGTTTTGTTTTTTTACTGTTTGAACCCGGAAAGGGCCCGGGCGAGGCAGGGAGAAAGTTGAGCAGAGTGCCCCGGTGTTTCTCGGCTCCGAAACTGCCCTCAGGGGAGGCTGGTCCGCTGGCAGCCAGCCCGCATCCCTGCCCTGACTGCAGCCTCCCCTGAGCACAGAGCCCTGGCCCATGCAGGCTCTGGGCTCCCCTGGCTGCTCATGGTTCAGCCCCTCCCCTGGAGCTTCCCTTTTGGCAACTTGGGGAGCATTGCAGCCCCAGGCGCGGTGACGTCAGGGCGAGCCAGCACACGGAGGAGCCTCTGACATGCGTCCTCGGCCGAGAAGGAAGATCTTTGTACAGCTGTGGGGTCTCTGCACCAGCAGGTGCTCCCGCCAGCTGTTGCTTCCCTGAACTGCTGTCCCCAAAGATCTAGGCTGTCCCGGCACTGGCCATGTGCTGTTCGGCTGTGCAGCCTCAAGGCCTCCAGGGCTCGGTCATTCCCATCGCTGCCGGGATCCGAAACAGAAGATGCCTCGCCGGTGTGCTGGCTCATGAAACCCCAGACACCGGCAGCTCGGTCCTCGGTGAAAACACGGCGGTCACCTTCCTTGAGGAGTGAGTACTAACTATTGAAAACTTGGCCTAAACTGACATTCCCCTTCCTGGTCTGGTCCCTCCACGAGCCCCAGTGTGGCCTCTGGAGACCCTGGGGGCCAGGGAAGCAGGGCAGGGGCCGCGGGCCCTAGCGATTCTCCACGAGGTCTTCGCTGAAACTGAAGGCGCTTTTGCAGTTCTTCCCAGCGGTTTTTGTATATACTCAACTTGTATCTGAAGCTTTTATATGTTCTGGGCGAATTTCCGGCCCCTTCCATTTGCGCACTTTGGTTTTTGTACCGTGTCTTGTGATGGCACTGAACCCTTTTTCCCAGTGGAGTTATGACATTTGTGTTTTTCTTCTTTTTTGTAACTGATACAAATACTCTTACCACATTTTTTTGTCTTCTGCAAAATCCAAGCTCCTTTTGAAACCAAATGAACCGACCGTGAGCTGGCTTCAGGGAAGGACACCCCCGAAACCACAACCAGGCGTGCTGGTGAAGGGCTGGAGTGCTCCACCCTCTTGAAACCCCACCGTAGTCATCATCCCCTGACTTCTATTTATTTAAAATATTTTCCTTGAGAAGAGTGGGAGGTGATGCCAAGATTATAAATGCATTTAACACAAAACTATGCCATGTCCTCTGGCCCAGTACACTTGCTTTAGAAATGTGGTTTAGTTTTGTTGCCATTTTATATATACATAAATATAGTATTTTTGTACCTTAACACTTAATCTTGATGGCATCTGTCAGATATTATTAGCAAGGATCAGAAAAAGGAATTTTTCAAAAGTCCTTTAATTTACCTGATGACCTCACCAGGTACTTAAAAAATCCAAGTGGTTTTAATTTCTGGACGACTACAGCTTAAGCTCCAAAACAACCTGCGGAGACATAAAGCCTCGTCTGTCAAAGGTTCCGGGCCGGCCTGTCTTCCTGCCGTGGGGTGGCGCCATGAGGCTGCGGCCCGGCTGGCCCGGAGGTCCACCCCTCGGAGCAGGACTGCCACGCCCGAGTACACAAGCCCCCCCCCCCCGCCCCCCGGCCTCCCTGTGTCCAGCCCTCGGTCCTCTGTGTCTGTGAGGTTTAAAAATAAAGCTCCCATGTCCAGTGTCTCCTTTTCAGTAGCACGTGTGTCTCTGGTGCTCTACTCTGATGCTGAGGGACACGGCCATGGTGCTGGGCAGCTCCCAGTGAGCAGAGGAGCCTGCTCTCCTTTGCATAGGTGGTCCCCGACCTGTGCCGTCATGTGCAGATACAGTCTTTGGGGGCGCTGGCTGCCGGGCTCACTGCCTGTTTGGGGCCTGTGAGCAGGGCCCAAGAAAGCCTTACCTACTGTGTAGTTAGAGGGCTTCGGCTAAGCTGCACTCAGCACTCACTTCTGAACTGTAGAAGGGCTAGCTGCCCCGCCCCCAAGAGTCCAGGAGACGATGGGATGCTGTACCCACATGGGTCACCCTTCACCCCCACCCTGCCTGCCCTCTCTTCCTGTGGGAGCCAGGCTCTTGGAGCCAGTGCTGGTGCAGACAGCCTCTCACAAGTGAGCTCAGCGGTTGGTCTGTCTGTGGTCTGAGGGGGTCGTGTCTGGCTGAGGTTGCAGAGGGGCTAGGCACTCACTATGCAGAGCCCAGGTCCCCTGTTGCAGGGACAGGGAGACTGCAAAGGGACAGGCCTGTGGCGGGGCACAGAACTTGTTCTCAGCACAGGGGAGAGCTGGTCTCTGTCCTGAAGCAAGACGAGGCCAGTGAGCTCTGGAAAGGTGGCTGGGCACCCGTGTGGACTTGCACGCAGGGCGGAGACCGAGGCTGGTGAGAGCCCTGGGACCTGGTGTTCTGCGTGAGAGCTGGGAAGGAGCCAAGGTGCATGGAAGTAAGCTGTGGGACTTACTGGTGGAATTGAGGTTTTGGATGAGGAAGGAAAGAAGAAAAACCAAGGGTGGAGCCAAGTTAGTGTTTCAGTGTGGCGAGCAGGATGGGGTGGGAGGGCGTGAGAGGTGGGCAGCGACCCTTTGGAGCCCCAGGGCTAGAGGAGATGTGCACAGGCCTGGGAGGAGGCAGCTGTCCCCACACTTCCTTCCGCAGAGGCACTTCAGGAGAGCTGAGGTAGCAGGGTCAAGGTCAGGAGAATGGAAAGCAGGCCAGCGCAGGCTGCAGAGTGAACAGAAAACAAGGACAGGCAAGCAGGAGTCAGTTTTTTAAAGATGTTTATAGGATGAGGGATCTTTAAGTTAGCAAATGCTGGTGCAGCTGGCCCAACAGCCCTAAGAGCTGGGGCTGACAGTCAGCGTTGAACACAGGGTGAGCCCTGAGGGTGGGAAAGAAGTGGGGGTGAGGGGAGCACGCTGGCTTGCTGGAGCCTTCTGCATGGCCACCAGGAGCAGCAAGAGCCAGCTGTCTTCACCCACGTGGTCCCATCACCGTCCTGAGGTGAAACCCAGAGCCAGGTGGGCCAGTGCAGGCTTGCGCAGCAGAGCCGGGATGCGACCGCCCGTGGTCCTTGCTGGGGTGGACGCAACAAACCCAAGCAAGAGGTGGCAGAAAAGGTTTTTGGAAATAACATCAAGGTACTAGTCCAGGGTCCTCAAACTGCCAGCATCCAAACACAGACCTCAAAGTCCCACCACAGCCTCTGGGTCACAAGGCCTGGGGTCTGAGAATCTGTTTCTAACAAGGTTCCAGGTGATGCCGCTGGTTGGGGACCACATGGAGCCAATGCCCCCAACAAGGTGACGGAAATGGGTGGTGCTAAGAAAACTGCTGTCAGGAGACAACAGCCCTTCTTCCCGGACCTGGACCCCGGTGGTCCAAGACATGGGCTCTGGCAGGGCCCGGGCGGCCCTGGGTGGGAGGTAAGGATGCCCATGGGCTCCGGAGCCAAGAAAGGAGACCCAGGCAACAGGCAAGAGCTTTACTGAGCTGCAGCCCAAAGGGCAGGCCCAGGAGGGCAGAACCCTCCTGGACGCAGGACACAAGCCCCAGCGCTGCGTCCCTACCGGGATCCAGAGCAGCAGGGCCGCTGCTACCAAGAGCTGAAGTCCGTGAAGCCTCGGCTGGGCTTTTTCTTGGCCCCAGGGACAGCTGCACTGGTTGATGGTTCCTCATCGGCTACACGTTTCCTGGGAAGAGAAGAGCCAGACTCCAGCTGCCGTGAGGCCAGCCCCTGAGGAGCGGGCCCTGCGTGTCCACATCGCCCCCACCCCAAGTGGGGGCCCTTCGGCCTGCCGGGAGCCTCCCAGCACCCGCTCGCCCAGGTGCCCGTTACGCCCTTGGCCCCAGCAGGCTCCAGCCTGCGGCGGCGAGCACGTGGGGCACACCGTGGGAACAGACGCTGACTCCCCCTGCACTCACGTGGCTGCTGGGCTGATGTACTTGCCCACCCCCTGACGGTACGTCGGGGGGCCCTGGCTCCCCGACTTGGGCTGGCTTTTCTTCACTGTGCTCTCTGGGGCTGCCTCCTCCAGCTGTGTCTTCTTGCGCTCCTCGGCGATCTGTGGTGGAGCAGGGTGATGGCTGGCCTGCAACCCCTCGGGCTGGGCAGGACCCCCCAAGTCCTTCCCAGTGTGGCAGCTGTGCCCTCCTCACCTGGACGTCGGCCTCCTCGAAGGGGTCCACAAACACCGTGGTGGAGTCAATGCGGATCTCCTCCTGCAGGAGGGTGGGGGGACGGTGAGCAGGGCTGGCGGGAGGCAGCGGGGCCCCATGCCTGCCCAGCCGAGCCTGCGGAACAGCCCCTCTGTTCTCCCAGGCACATACCTTGGGGCGGTCGGTTTTGGGATCGCTCTCCACATTCTCCATGGCTGTCAGTGTGTCGAAGCCCCCGACAACCCTGTAGCAGAGGGAGATGGCCTCCTAATATGCCTGGCTCAGGGCACCCCCAAGGGCCAAGTCCTGGCGTGGCAGGAAGAAGGGCTGGGAATGGGCCCGGGCTGAGGGCCCACAAAGGCCCCACACAGACAAGGGCACAGGTGGACTGGATTCAGAAAGGCCCACGGGCCAGGACAGGACCGCAGGCTGGGAGAGCAGCAGCCTGAGAGGCAGGTCCGGCGGCCGCCATTGCTCCTACACTGTAGCTGCTTTCCCACCACAGCCGGAGCTGAGGAGTGCGGCAGAGACCATGAGGCCACGGAGCTGGAAACCCCCAGGCCTTCACAGGGAAAATGCCGACCCCTGGATGGGAGAATGGGGGGAAGGGACGTGGCCCAGGCAGGTGATTTGGGATCATCCAAAGATGAACCGAGAAGCTGACTCTGAGCAGGACACCCACCAGGCAGGGCTGGAGCTGGCCACTCCTCACCTAAGGTCCTCTGCCCAACAGAGAAGCCCCAAGTCCCCACTTAGGTGTGACCACGACCTTGGTAGGGACAGTCAGGAGGACAAAGGAGTGCAGGGCCAGGCCTGGGGAAGAGGCAGTGCGGCCCTGGCTGGGGCAGGAGCCTGCCCTTGCCAACACCCTGCGCCTCATGCAGCGGCTTCCCTTACCGCCCAAAGATGGTGTGCTTCTTGTCCAGGTATGCACAGGAGCGGAAGGTGATGAAGCTGTGGGGAGGACAGGAGAGTCAGGAAGGGGGCGAGAGCTTACCCTGCCCCGGCCTGCCTTGTCCCCCAAGGCAGCTGGACACAAATTAGTCACCTCTAAGCTAGAGGACCCTTGGTATAAAAGGGTTCCGCTCTATAGGGGCTCCCCAGGGGAGAGGCCCAGAGCCCCAAGCTGTCCCAGTCCCTCCCTGCTCTTGCCCTGTGCCCATGAGGCCAGGGGCTGGCAGCCACTCGACAAAGGTGAGAGCCCAGGTGAGAGCTATCTCCCCGCACCAGTCAACAACATGGCAGCCATTTACCTGGAAAAAGGAAGGGTTTCTCTGTAAGTGATGGCTAGCACAAATGGAAGCAAATGAAAATGCTTTGTGCACATTCACATACAAAAATAACATAAATATGTAATACAAAAATAAAACCTTCCAAAGTTTCCAGGAGACCGACCGCCTTTAAGTACAACTGAAAACCAGAGACAGATATGCTGGAATGCATAATATTTTAAAATATCATTTGGAACACAGATGACACCTAAAAAGATCTTAGCCATAAAAATACAAACCGCCTAATAAAAAAGTACAGAGTCCACAAAAGTACAAGTAGGAGTTAAGGGTTTTTAAAAGCTGTAAATAGTGAAACACGTGAACCCTAAAGCTCCTAGGGAAGGATGAGGGCCGACTGAGAGAAACGGGCCCCCAACTGGACAGAGCCCTCCCCGCAAATTCCTCCCAAAAAGCCGGGCAGGTGAACCCTATCGGACATCCCAGAAAGTTGCGCCCAACCACCCCAGTGGCACCAGCCCGGGCCTCCTCGGCTCCCAACCCTGTCTCCCCTGCCCCTCCTCAGTCCACAGCCTGCGGCTCCTTGGAACCAAGTGAGGGTGATAGCGATGCAGGAATAACCAGCAGTGATCAGAACAGAGTCCAGAACGAGACCCCAGTGACACAGAAACGGAATGCGTGACTGTGGAGCGGGGAGGGAAGGTGCCAGGAGCCTCTCTCGGCCTCGCAGACACCCCTCCGCCTGCACCAGGTCACTTTAAGTCTGAGCTGGGGACACCCAGGCCTGTACTTCTGGCCCACCTGCGTCCTCTCAGCACCAACACGTAAACCCACTAAGAACAAGGTGGGTGTCCCAGGCATCCAATGAAGCATTCAAAGCAGAATCCTTGTCCCCTAACCAGGTACCCATGTTGCCATAAATGTACCCCAGCAATGGCTGCTCAGGCCAGACTGGGATTCCAGCCCCTCCCTGTGCCCACGCCCACATCCACTCAATGGGGCGCCTTCTCCAGGAAGCCTTTCTGCATCTCCTGGTGACTCTGCCACCTGGTCCCTCACAGGCACGTGCCCCAGGGTGCAGTGCTGCCTGCTGACCTGATCTGCACGTAAGTGCACACACCTGTGCTCAGCAGGTCTGGGCTGCGTCACCTGTGAGTCATCCACCTCCCTGGGAGTGCTGCACACCTTGACTGGATTTGAGTTGAGCACAACCTTCAGGGCAAGGCTGAGGGGGACCCTGCAGAGAGCCCCGCACCTCCTCCCCAGGCCCATCCCACGGCCGCCCAGCCACTCACAACTGAGACTTGTTGGTGTTGGGCCCCGAGTTGGCCATGCTGAGGATGCCGCGGCCCGTGTGCGAGAGGTTGGGCCGGAACTCGTCTCGGAAGGGTTTTCCCCAGCACGACTCCCCACCTGGAACAGACAGGAGCACAGCTGGCAGCGAGGACGACCGGGTCCTAGCAGGGTGCAGCCAGCAGGGTGCAGCCGGCTCCAGAAACCTGTGCCGGGTCTCAAGGGGCACTGGGCCCTTGGAGGGCAGCCCTGGCCCTGAAGACGGAGTGAAGCGTGAAGGTCACATGTTACTGCTCCCTCACGTGGGTGAGGCAGTGGGCCTGAGCCCAAGCAGCAGACAAGCTGAGGGGGGCTTCAGGAGGCCATGGAGGACAGCCAGACATCTGGCGCGGGGCGCAACCTCCCTCTGCTGTGGGCTCCCTGAAGCATCCCTTGGCCCTCCAACCAAGGTGGGCGCCCCGGAGCCCTGTGGAGGCAACCTGCTCCCACTTCCATCTGCCATTTAGGCCTTATGGCTGTTTCAAAATGAGAAAACGGACATGCCCAAGGTCTCATAGCACCCTCCTGGCTGGTCTACCCATGTCCACACCCGGAACTCTTAGCCCTGCTCCCATCCACCTACCCCCCAACAGCCTTTGGGGCAGCCACAGCTGCCCAGGGAACCCCAGCACCACTACCTACCTGTGCCTGTGCCAGTGGGGTCACCCCCCTGGATCTGCAGGAAGAACAAAAGCCAGTGAGAAGCCATGCCCTGTGACGCCGCAGCCCTGCCAGCCCTTCGGCAGCTGCCCACTGTCCACTGGTGGAAGCAATTCCCCTCCTGGCAGATGGGCCCCAAGGGGTCTGAGCTCTTGGCGAGGACGGACACCCTCCCGGCCCCATCTGCACAAGCCCAGCATGGCCAGGCCGGGCACTTGGAGCAGGCTACCAGCCCAGGGAGGAGAGGCTCCTGCGTGCGACAGCAGTCCCCTCCAGGGTCCATGTGGCCCTGCAAGGCTGGTGCCGGCCCACGCCACTCACCACGAAGTTCCTAATGGACCTGTGGAAGACGGTGCCGTCGTAATACTGCTTCTTGCAGAGCCTGATGAAGTTTTCGCAGGTTTTTGGTGTCTGAAAAATAGCCCAGGCACTTCTGTGAGGAATGAATGCCTTCAGCCAAGGGAGGGTCACGAATGCCACCCAAGCCCCAATCGTGCAACAGGAGAGGGTCAGCTGCCCATGGGCGCCACAGTAAGCACCCATGACACTGAACGACAGGAAACTTGTAGCTACCGGGCCCAAGAGCAAGGGCCGCAGGGCAGTGGTTGTGAGTCCAGAGCACATTGGCCCCCAGACTGGGGCAGAGGAAACAGCACCGGCTGGCAGGGTCGCGTCAGAGGGTGAGGCGGGCCCCCACGCCCTCTAGAGGACGTAGCGGTCTACTACCAGCCCATCCTAAGCGCTGCTCCCTGTTTAAGGCCCTGGAAACTGCACCGTGCAGGGGAGGGGACAGCTACCACACCCACCATGTCGCAGTGCAGCTCCAGGTTAAGGTCGCCCTTGCTGGTGTGCAGCCGCACGTAGCCCTTCTTCTTCACGAACTGGTAGCGCAGCACGTCCTCGTCAATGGCGGCTGCAAGCAGAAGCCGAGCTCTGTGCCTTCCCTCAACCCAAAGACAGCCATACCCCACTCCACAAAGGGCTGAACTCGGGCCCAGCCCTGGGGGCGGGGGGTGGGGGCAGGGGTCCGCCCTGGCTGAGCACAGGAGAGGGCATGGAGGGCTCAGAAGCTACAGCAGGGGCGCTGGGAAGGCCCAGCCAGGGTGGGAGAGGGGCGAAGAGGGGTGAGGAGTGGGGAAGGGAGGGAGGGGACCTGCCAGGCCTAAAACCCAAGCGCTGAGGACGATGATAACAGCAGCCTTGGTGCAGGGCTAAGGTGCCCATGGGCAGCCTGGGAAGAGGCCAGAGTGGGGGCCCCAGCAGGCAGGACTCAGCACGGGGAGGGCCTCCTGCCCCTGGCCCAACCCTTGCTACTGCCACCCCATTGCAAACAAGAACACAGCTCCAAAAGGGCTCCCCACTGCCCCGACTTTCTGAGCTGCCTAAGAGCCCGCAAAGCCCAGACACAATGCAGCAGTGTGAGGACAGGGGGCAGGGCACCCCCCTGGGCCACCATTAAGCAGCAGCCCTGGCGGTGGAGGAGCGGAGGCAGCTACCTGCTTCATGTGTGGTCTCGGGCACCATGGCGGTGGAGGTGAAGGAGGCGCTAACCTTCCCAGTGGAGTAGTGGGCCTGCCAAGAGAACCATGTAGGCACGTCAGCAGCGCCCTGGGAGGCTGGTGGGCCGGGGACATGGGACCCAGCTGTCCCCATGCTCAGGCCCCTACTCGACACCTCCCATCCAGGATGGTGTCCCTGACCACCACCCAAAGACATCACCGAGAACTTCCTTGGGGATAGAATGGCCCAGCCCAAACCGGCTTTTCCTGAGACCCCAAGGAATGAGGGAGACTGGTTTCTTTTTGAAAATTTTCAGTTTCTGCAATTAAACACGTTACATTTTTAATCATGAGCATGAACCATAGAAATATTTCTTCATCCTTGGCAGAGGAAAAAAATAAAAGGAGGGATTCCTCCCCATCAGAAGGAAGTACACCAAAATGCTAAGAGCTCTTGTGTTAAGAGTGGTGGAATGAAGAACAACAAACTTTCTCCTTCTGCAAATTTTCCTGAAGACTTTTCTAAGGAGGGAGCCTCAGCCCCACAGCCCCAGCTTGCCAGGCTGAAGCGGGGAAGGGCCAGCGCTAGGCCCAGCGGACCAAGGCATGAACGCTGTGCCGTGGTTGCTGACTGAGGGCCTCGAGGCCAACTACTGAGCGCTGTGAGAAGTGAGCCCAGGAGGGGCAGCCACCAAGCGCCACTGTCCCCTCCCCTCAACACCACGGCACCCCTGAAACGCCCCACCATCTGTCCCTGGTTTTGCTCTGGGCACCACGTGACCAGCTGTGTAGCGCAGTGACTCCACACCCCACGGGACATCCCCTCCCACAGACCTGCGAGCCTGAGGCCACTGTGTCATGTGGTACCACCAAAGCCACCTGGCAGCTAGCCATCTAGGACGTCTGTCCCAGGCTCACCAGCCTGGGCTAGAGCATGATGCAGACCCTTCATGGCTGGGGGCCACCTTCCTTCCCTTCGAGGACCCAGCATACCCATGTCACCCCAGCCTCCTCAGTGCACCTGTCCTCTAGGCCCCCAAGGGCACCTTGGCTCTGGGATCCATCTGCTTCCCCTCTAAATGTACCCCACTCCGAGGGGCTATGATGTGGAGGTGCTTGAGCTGGCAGCTCCATGGCCCTGCACCTACTCACGGCATTCAGCTTGTCCACCTTCTTCTTCTCCGGGACTTTCATGGTGGCCGCCAGGACCTCGTCCCCTTTGAACTCCTTGTAGAGCTCCTGCAGTGTCTCCCGGGTCTCAGTGTTTGTGTTTTTCAAATAATAAGACGGGTCCTGCTTGGCCTTTTCTTCATCTGCAGAACAGCAAGGGGGCCTGAGCAGCTGAACTCCCAGGAATGTCCCCAGATGTACATGACAAGGACAAGAGGCCAGAGGTGACCGGCAGAAGCCCAGGCCAGAGCACAGGCTGAGCGTCCACCACAGTGACACTCCGTGGTCGCTACAGACCCAGGAAGGCGTGTGTGGGGAGAGGATGAGGGAACAGCCCAGAAGGGTGCGGTTTACCCACCGAGGCTTCTGCTGGAGCCGGCTTTGGTCTCTGTCCCCAGCCCAGCCTTGACCCCAACAGTGTTCACAAACAGCCCAGTGGTGTGGTGGCACTCGGCCAGCTGAACAGTCCCCACACTCATCAGCCCCCACGGGACCCCCCAGCCTGCCTGACCACCCATCCCGCAGTGGTAACAGGTACAGTCGGTCTCTAGGGAGGAAAGACAAGGCCCCGTCCAGGACCTGAGGGCCTGGCCAATGAAGCAGCCCTGAGGGTCCCTGGAGCATCTGGGAAGGACAGGCGTCCAGGCCTGTCCTCAGTGCCCTTAGGCTGCAGGCACGAAGGCATAAGGGCCCAGCTGGCACCCAGCACACTGGGCCCCCTAAGGGCAGCGTGGGCCAGCATCGTCCTGCCAGTCTCCACACAGGAGAAGCTGAACGCCAGCTCAGGAAACGCCAGGCCAGCCTTGGCTGAATCTCGACTCTGGCCCCAGGAGGCGGGAGCTCTGCCAAGGGAGCTCTCTCCCATTTCCCCCCAAGCCCCGGCACCCAGACCACCCCTGGCTGCTTGTACCTGGGTCTGTTATTTTCATGTTATTCTTAACGTGAAAGAAGTTGGAGACGTTGAATTTGTCCAAATTGGTGGGGTCCTGCGGCAAAAGGAACACGTGCAGCCGAGCGCCCAGCACCGAGTCAGGCTCCAGGCTGTGGCCACGCGGCCGCACCCGCTGCAAAGGAGTGCTGCAGGGCACAAGGGTCCTGGGACCAGGAGGGGAGACGCCGGTGGCTGCCAGGAGACCTGGTGGGTCAAGCACGGAACAGGGGTGCCAGGACTGGGAGAGGGCTCCGCCCCAGGCAGGGCCACAGCAGGGGTGGGGTGGAGACTGGTTCAGAGGGCTGGCTGCTCACCAAACCACAGCCACAGCTGATAGCATCCCTTGCTGTGCGCCAAGAAGACTCCCTCGAGGGAATGCGGGCAGACACAGCACACCCACCTCCATGCCTCCCGCAGGCTGCCCCGTACCCCTCCTTTCAGCCTAGCAGCCAGACCCACAGGTTCTCAGGCCCTGGGGACAGCCAGCCCGCCCCCTTGAAGGGAATGTGTACTAACATCCAATTAAAATGGGACAAGCCGCAGAAGGACTGTCCCTGTGTAAGTCACTCCTGGATTTTCTACGTACATGTTTTTATTAACTCACCCAGGGTACTCTAACACCTTCAGGGGTGTCCTGCGCCCAACGTTGGGGTACAGAGCACACACCCACTCCCACTCTCAAGAAGGCGGGAGGAGAGCCAGGTCTGCAAAGAGGCCACTCAGATGCTGAGATAGCTCTGGGGACACAGAGGAGGGGCCCTGGCACAGCAGGGACAGGCCGAGAAGGAGGAGATGCGAGGGCCAGGCTGGGGATGCGGCGTGTGCGAAGGCCCGTGCAACTGAGTGGCAGGAGGCAGGAGGCGGGAGCACTGTCGGTAGCAGCTGGGGCACCACAGCCAGACAGGTGGCGGAGAGGAAGCCCCCAAGGCTGGGTGGAGAGGTGGGGTTGGCCGAGGGGAGCTGAACCAAGATTCTCAGGTAGTCCCTCCTGAGAACAACAGGGGGAAGGGACACCCACCTGGAGGGTGATGATGTCCTGCCGGGAGAAGGGCTCATCAGTCAGCAGGTCTCGGAAGTTCTTGGCCTTGATATTTAGCTGCTCCACGGCCTGTAGGCGGGAGGAAGGCAGCTGTGACAGTGCTTGTCCCCAGCCCGGCACTGGGAGCCTACAGCCCGCCCAGACAACAGCACCGCCCCAGCAGGGAGACAAAGGGCAAGACGACCATGTGCCCACCTCGAGTTCACAGCCGCGGCCCTGCCACCATGGGGGAGGCTTGTTGAGCCCCAGAAATCCAAATTCAGCCCCCCTGAGCAAGGCTCCTCACAGGGCGCTCTGTGACACACGTCTCAACATCAGACAGGCGCAACAAGGCACCCATCTGTACCAAGTCCTCCCACACCCATGCACACTCGGGCAAGTGTCATCCCCTGAGACCCTAGGGCAGCAGTGGCCACCTGGATGCTGCCGATGGCCAGGGACAGGTGTGAAAACAGCTCAGAAAGGGCTGCCCCACAGTTAGGGGCCCACACCTCTGCTGGCACACCCAGAGGACAACGTGTGTAGAAACCAGGGCCTCCCCTTCCCACACCTGCCCACCAGTCCACATCTGCCCCTCTTGGGGACTCCAAGAACCAGGGTGCTCAGGACTCCTCTCAAAGCCCTGAAGCCTGCCCTCGGAGCACAAGGTCCCTCCCAGGGCCCCTCCCAGGGCCTAAGAGTCTTCCCTGAAAACGACTGTGGGGAGGAGCCCTGGGTACAAAAGAACTACCCAATTTTCAGGTCAGAGGCCACAGGAAGGCCCTGCCTTTTCTCGGCTGCGCTGGCGGCCCCACAGGGACAGGCTGTGCCCAGGGCAACCCCAGAGCCCAGACAAGAGTCCCAGGATCACACACCTGGAGAGCCCAGACGTGCCACAGTTCCTGAGAACCTACCTCACAGGCATAGACATTGCCGGTGGTCCTGATGGCCACAATGTGGCTGTTGTTGGTGAACACGGTGAACAGCACTGGACAGTGGTACTTGCCTGGGGAGAGGCGTGCACAGGCAGACCAGTCAAAGGCAAGGGGCAGAACTGGCATCAGCACACCCAGACTGGCCCGGAGGCACAGCCAGCTACTCCAGCCCCTCCTCCAACGCCACCGGGAAACTCCTGCTCGTCCTGCAAGACCCAGTCCCCACATGGCCTTCCCCGGAGGTGTCTGCTCCACCAGCCCCTGGCCGCCTCCTCCTCCACCTCAGGCCCCGACACGTCCCTTACCCTGGCACCAGGACATTGCGGCAAACTCCTGCCGCTCCCTGCCCCTGCCCCACCAGCCCCCTACAGGTAGCCAGGAGCCTGTTCCAATAAGCCCCAACAAATAAAATGCGGAGGGGAGAACACTTATAGACTATTAGACTTAGAGAAATCAATTACACACATTTGTGTGGACTTTTTAATCTTGGTTTGAAAACTATATAAAAATAATTATGAAAGCATTCTAGAAATTTGACCACTGGCTGGACATTAAGGAATTCCTGTTAATTTTTTAGGTGTAAGAGTAGTATTGTGATTATTATTTTTTAAGCCCTTACCTTTTTATTTATTTATTTATTTATTTATTTATTTATTTTTAGAAAGGGGGAAAGGAGGGAGAGAAACATCAATCAGTTGCCTCTCCTACATGCCCCAGCAGGGACCAAACCTGCAACAAAGGCATGTGCCCTGACTGGGAATCAAACCGGTGACCCTTTGGTTCACAAGCTGGCACGCCATCCAATGAGCCACACCAGCCAGGATTGAAATTGTCAATTAAAAACAAAACAAAGCAAAATACAAAAACAAAAAAAGGTGACTGCTAGGGCAAAGGTGTTAATGGGAAAAATTAGGACAGATCACATTTCTTCTCTTGGGCTCCCATCAGAGCCCTCCGGTGGCTGCTCAAGCCCCACAGGACTGCTCCTACCCCCGCAACCTGCTCCCCTGCCCCCGACCCCTCTGACTACAGCCTCTGCTCCTACGCACGGCACAGCAGCACTAGACTCCTGGCTGTGCCCAGACTCGCCTCAGGGCCTTTACACTGGCTGTGCCCTCTGCCTGGAATGCTCTCCACCCCACATCCCACACGGCTCCCTCCTTCCCATAGAGTTCCACTCCAACTCCATCCAGAAGTCTTCCTACAGCCTTCTCTCCCCTCACCATGCTTTACTTCGGTCCCTGGCTAACGCAGCATGTGACACACTACGGTGATGTGCTGTCCACCTTCCTCCCTTACTGTCACGTAAGCTCCTTCCATTCCAGGAGAGACCTGGCCTGTTCTGCTCTCTGCACATGGCAGGCACGCAGTAGATATCTGCTGAATGAGACACACTGTGGGCCTCCCCAGATCAGCTGCCCTCCGAGCAGGGAAGCCCACAGCACTCGGCTGCCAGGGCTGGCAGAGCTCCCTGACCCCCAGGGACTGTCCCCGAAACGCTGTGCTTCTGTCTCAGTGAGGTCCGTGGGACGGGCCCCGGTCTCGGGTGCTTCAGTGTCTCCCTAGAACGCACGCGCCCAGTCAGCGTGGACACCAGCCTTGACCAGGGCATCTGCGCAGGCCAGGAGAACCATGCCAGACCCAGAGAGCACTGAGAGCAACATCAGTGCCCTGGGGGGCGCCTCAGCTAGGGCATCTGGCCGATGACAGGGTGTGCAGGGACAAAAAGCAGGGGGACCCAGCTGGGCTCGGGCTTCATGACCAGTGGTGCGGAGAAGCCCAGCACAAGAGCCACCCCGCCATTTCGTCAGACCCCCACACCCGCTGCCCGCCACCCGCCCCAGGCCTCTCAGCCTCCACAGCCTCTGCCTCCAGCCACGAGCAGACCAGAGCCACATGGCCCACCTGTGCCCACAAGGGCCACCAGAGGCCCACACGGCCCAGCCACCTTAGGGGGAAGAAATAACCAAGGTTGCATCCCTCCACCTCAGCTTTAAAAACTACCCAGACCTTTGAGAAAGTAAGAGCGAGAGCCGGCTGACCAGAGAGGAACGACTGGTTCTGCAGACTCAGTGAGAGGCGGCGGCTGCACTCCGCGGGCCAGCCCTTGAGTCGGCTGTAAAGGAGATCCCTTACCTTCGCTGTTCTTCGCGAAGTTCAGCTTGATCAGGGACCGCCCGTCCAGTTTCTGAAAGAAGTAGAATTCGCAATCAATAATGAAGAATAGTGGCTGACATGAAGGCTGACAACGCAGAGGCTGGGTGACACAGGCGGACTGGAGAAGCCTCGGACGGTCCGAGCCTTCACCACCGGATCAGGCACGGGTGTTGACCTGGGGGCCCCAGGACACAGCACTTAATCCAGACAGGGGGCTGCCCAGCAGAACCCCAGCCTTCGAGCCAGCAAACCAACCCCGAGCAGAGGGGCTGACATCCAGGCTGGAGGCCGAGAGGGAAGTTTGCTCATACTCTGTGACGTTCAGACAGTTTCGTGACAAGCACTGATTATTTCTGAAATTAAAAAGCAAATACATTTCTTCAGCTGGGTGGTGTTCACCTTATTCTTCTATGGTATAAACTATTTAAGAAAGATAAACTATTAAAAAGTGGGGGGAGCACTGGCTGGTGTGGCTCAGTGGATTGATCGCAGTTCGATTCCCAGTCAGGGCACATGCCTGGGCTGCAGGCCAGTTCCCAGTAGGGAATACTCGAGAGGCAACCACACATTGGTATTTGTCTCCCATTCTCCTTCCCTTCCCTTCTAAAGATAAATAAATAAAATCTTTAAATAAAAAGTGGGGGGAAAGAAATAAATATATGCAAATGCTAGGAGAAACTGCGATGGGATCCTCTACGTTTAACGTTTCTGTGTGTGCGGTCTGCCTCTCCTACAGCAAACTGCACGGTGCGACCGAGCCCCGGCAGCCAGAGGCAAGCAGCAGCCCCGGTGAGAAGGCCTCCCCGGAGGCAGGAAGGGGGCTGCAGAGAGACCCTGGAGCAAGGAGGCAAAGCTGTGCGCTGGGAGCACCTGCCATGGCGGTGCTCACTGGGGAAGAGACAGAGGACATGGGGACAGGTGTGGACAAGAAAATACAAGGGAGCCCTGGCTGGTGTACTTAGTGGATCGAGCACTGGTGATGAAGGAAGGGAAGGGGAGGAGAAAGGGGAGGGGTAGGAAAAAGGGAAGGAAGGAAGGAAGGAAGGAAGGAAGGAAGGAAGGAAGGAAGGAAGGAAGGAAGGAAGGAAAGGAAAGGAAATATGAGGGAGCTCGGGGGCAAAGCGAGGCCTGAAAACCACCAGAGGAAGCAAAGGACAGACCCTCCGAAGCAGAGGAGTCCCAGCCTGGACACCGGCTGCTCCAAGGCAGGCAGGCAGGGCCTCGATGCCAGGGAAGGCAACACACCCTGAAAACAAGCCAATCGCCCAGGGCACAGGCCAGCAACCCGAACCCTGCAGGAGGCCCCTGGAAGGCAGCAGTGGCTCCCAGCAGCAGACTCACAGAAGATCATTTGATGGTCACACTTTCACTGACAAAAATAAAAAAAGGGAAGAGCACAGCAGACACAGGAAAGAAAGGGCTCTCCTTGGGGAGGATCACCCTCCTGGACCATCTGAAAGAGAAAAGCCACAAGCCTTTCGGTGGCTGCCCAGAACACGCCGCCGTGGAGGCCCAGCTCCTTTGCTTCCCAGAGCCTCCAACCTGACCCAAAGGGCGCTCAGAACCTACAGCCTCCCAGAATGTCACTGGGCCCCAGGTGTGCAGGCGGCACACAGAAAATAGGTAACAAGAGCACAGCCAGGTAAAGACCAAACTAGAGACATTTCACCAGCCCTAGGCTGGCAAGCAGGACGCTGATCACCTCACTCCCCCGCCTCCCTCCCTCCACCTCAAGCCTCAAGACACCCAGTCCTCTCGGGCCTCCCTGAAGACAACAACAATGACAATGATGACGATGACCTGCAGGGTCTGTGTCACAGCTCACCAGGCCTCACCCAGCCCGGTGCCTTCCCAGTCAGGCCGGGGCCTCAACCCGACACACGGACTCTGAGACAGCGTCCGTCCAGCCCCGCAGTGCCAGTGCCCGCACTGCCAGCCGCCCCCCCCACCCCCCCCACACACAGGCCGCGCTGTAGTCAGGCTAACCTCTCAGCCTCAAACACCGCCCCAGACACCTGGCAGAGCCACCTTGTCCTCCAAGGTCACACAGAAGTCCCACCCGCCCTGGGCGCCCTCCTCATCCCACCTCCAGCCCAACTGCCTGCCCCCGCTCCGTGCACCCACTTCCCTAGGGCTGCCTGCGGCACTTATTCTGAGGGATCCACCTTCCTGACAAACCCCACTAGCCTGGAGCCCAAGCACAAACTGGATCACCTGGTTCCACTTGCCTGTCCCGGGCATGGGCCACGCTAACTGACCTGGTCCTTCCAACACGTGACTGCGCTGGAAGGTTACCACGGAGCGCTCCGGGCCTGGGGAGACGCAGTGTCTCGGTGAGTCCCGTCAGTCCCGCAAGTCCCACCTCCACAGCAACCTAGGGTCCAGCCTCTCTGTTCTACCGCCCTGGCCTCCACGCTGGTCCAAGCCCACCTAGCACCTCTTGCCCAGACAAGTGCACAGGCCCCAGGCTGCTTTCTCGGCTTCCACCCTCACCTCCCCAGCCTGTTCCCCACACAGAAGCCATAGTGAACTTTTAAAACAAAGGCCAGCCACACCGGCTGGTCTGGCTCAGGGGATTGAGCACTGGCCTGTGAACCAAAAGGTCACTGGTTTGATTCCCAGTCAGCGCACATGCCTGAGTTTCAGGCCAGGTCCCTATTGGGGGCAAGAGGCAACCACACATTGATGTTCCTCTCCCTCTCTTTCTCCTTCCCTTTCCATCTCTCTAAAAATAAATAAATTATTAAATCTTTAAAAAATAAATCAAACAGAGGCCAGATCGCAACACATGCCTGGCTTCTAGCCCACCCAGGACAAACCCAGCTCCCTCCAGGGCCTTCAAGGTTCCCGGATGTGGGCCTATCTGCCCCCCTCTCCCTTTGTCCCCGGGTCTCAGTTCAAAGGGCACCGCTCCAGAGACATTCCCCGGCCCACTCGCCCTCCCTCCTCTCTCACGTCCCTCTCTGCAAGCATCTCTGCCTCCCACCGCCCCTGCTCTGCTCACAGCTCCAGCCCCGCACACAGCACAGGCTAACACGTTCCTGCTGAAAGAAGGAAATCGAATTAAATGAAGAAATGGGTGCCAGCCGCAGTGTGGGGAAGAAGAGAGATAAAGAGACCGAGAGAAGAGAGCGGGTGACTAGGCCATGGACACGCCACGGGATGACGATAAAGGCATGCAGCGGGGGCGGCAAAGGAGAATAAGCTGGCACTTGATCCTGGGGAGTCTCTTCCAGGCACACAGAATTCATGACAGTGGGCCTGCCTGCGTACACGGCACGTTAAAAGCTGCTTAATGTACCTCACAATAAAAATACAAATTAAAAAGACTTTCGCCCTTGTGCAGCAAAAAGTCAAAGAAACAGATGATATCCAGGGCTGCTGAGGGTACAGGGAAATAGGCATTTTCTTCCACACACTGCTGTTTGGAGTCTGAAAAGGTGCAACTTCGGAAGGAAATCTGCCAGTAGCTGCCAGAACAGAAAACGCACCCAGCCCATGACCCAGCACTCCCCCCACGACGCTCCTGCGGGCCCAGAGAGGCGAGCGCAAGCGTGCTCTCAGACGACTGCTCATAACAGCGGGCGACTTCCAACCCCCTGCGGTGCCCCCGCGCAAGGGCACACACGGGCACACACAGCCACCAGAGGACAAGGCAGGGCTTTACACACTGACATGCTCAGATCCCCAACACACTGCGGGATGCAAAAGCAAAGTACAGAGGAATTCCTGCAAGAGATCACGCCCACGGCCCAGGGAAAGATGTAGGCTGTGCATGCATGTGCGCACGTAAGAAACATTTCCAGAAAGGAATGGGTGCAGAGAGAAAACGGTCCCCTCACTGTGCCCCATGAATGGTCCTCTCCCACTCCTGTGTATACACGAAAGCCACAGAACCAGAGGACAGGCGACAGGACAGCATCCACCCGCATCACCCAAACTCCAGCACAACGCCTACCTCGCCATTGCTGGGGTTGGTCCCGTACTTCTTAAGCCAAGGGAGGATGTTTCTGAAGGGAAGAGAACAGACAGCATCAGCATGATGGGCGGGGCAGCACAACCCCGGAGGCTGCTTCTGGGGACTGCTGTGGAGAGCACTGCTCTGCTTCGCTTCTGCTCGCAGAAGCCAAGAAAGGAGCGCCTTGTCTCACCAAAGAAAGCGGAGGACATTTCTGGAAACATGGTTTCAAAGCATGTTCAGGGTTTTTATTACAGTTACGTATACACAACACAAGCTAGCAACATAAAGACATACACAAATGTTGATATATCCATAAAATGAGATAATGGACCACCATCAAAATTCTAACTTCCAGAGAATTCTGAATAATGGGGGAAAAGCTCTCATCGCGACTGAATAAAGAATGGGTCCAGCCCTGGCAGAAGGCTCAGTGAATTGAGCAGGGGCTGTGAACCAAAGGGTCACTGGTTCGATTACTGTCGGGACACATGCCTGGGTTGCGAGCCAGGTCCCCAGTTGGGAGCGAGTGAGAGGCAACCATACGTTGATGTTTCTCTCCCTCTCTTCCTCCCTCCCTTCCCCTCTCTCTAGAAATAAATAAATAAAATATTTTAAAAAAGAAAAGAATGTATCCAGAACTATCTTCATAATATTAACTCAACCATATTACCACCAATAAACTCACAGAAAAAGGTAAGTATAAATATTGGAGTGGTTATCCCAGATAGTCTGATTATGGTAAATTTTCCCTTTGAGATATTTTCCAATTTTTCTGAAACAAGTCTGAAACGTGAGAAAATTATATAAGCTGGCTTATGTTGGACCACAAAACAGGGTATAATGCTTCGAAATACAGCACTGGAAAAGTATGCACCCTAATTATGACTCTTCCATTAAGTGAGAAATATTTAGCTCATTAACATTCCAAAACAAGAACACGAGTGCCAATTAGAACACTGGAGCCCGCCTGGGGGGAGGGCAGTGCCCCTCCAAAAAGAGACACCAGCACCTGCCAGCAAAGCTGCCTGCCGGGGGCACAGCAGCACTGTGGCTTCATCTCTGAGGCCCTGGCAGTCCCTCCTGGGTCCCCAAGAGGCCCCCCCCAGGGGTTCCTGAGGCTGCCAGGACCTCAAGCGTGGCCTGGCCTGGCACTGCCTGGAACCACAAGCCCTCCAGCTGGCCCCATGCCCCCCTTCTGAGTGGATGTCACCGATCCCACCCTGGTTGTTAGCTCAAAAGTCAAGAGAGAACTCACAGCAGGTCGAAGACGACACCTTCAGGGGTGCAGACCGGGTAGCTGAAGGGCTGCAGAGAGAGACTAAGAAAGGACACGGTCACTCCGGTCATGCAGTGGACTGGCCAGGCCGCTGCCACACGCCTCCTATGATTTGTCCCTCTGCCCCTCCCTCCTTCAGCCAGTCCTCCAACAATTCTGGTGCACCCTGCACAGCCTGGGATGGGTGCCGGCACAGCGGTAACCCCCACATCCATGCCTCTTGGCAGCACCCAGCACAAACCAGTAAGTACAAGGCAAGGGTCCCAGGAGGTGGTGAGGGGGCTTAGGGACAACCACAGCCTGGTCCTCTCCACACCCTGCGCTGTGATGTACAATACACAGGGGATCACAGTCAGCCCCTGAAGAGAACCCTGGAGGTGGCCTGGCACAAGCAGGACTGGAGTACACCCTCCAACACCTCACACGGCAAGCATAGGCAGGCCACGGTTTTGTACTGAGAACTGCCCTAGCCCATCCCAAGAAACTCTGGCAGGGCTTCTGCCCACAGAGTGCGCCCACAGTTCCCCCCACACGTCCTAGGGGCAGATACATGACTCAGGCAAGACCTGAGGGCCTGGGAGCCCGGGGCAAGTTCTAATGCATGGGTGTGGGGGCAGAGGGACCTACAGAGGCCCAGACTACCATAGGTCATTTGCCTCCTCATGAAGGGTTTCCTTAAAAGCAGAGCCTGCCCTGGTAGCTCAGTTGGTCAGAGTGTCATTCCAATACACCAAGGTTGTGGGTTCGATCCCTGGTCAAGGCACATACAAGAACCAACCAATGAATGCATAAATAAGTAAAGCAACAAATCAGTGTTTCCCCTCTCTCTAATATCAATTTTAAAAAAAGAAAAGAAAAGCAGAGCCTACAGAAGAAGGCTTCCTGGTGGACTTCCTTGAACCAGCACCCTTTTTTCTTGCATGGTATTCCTGTCACTAGCCATCCAGAGCCCAGGCTAACCTGGCTTGTTTATACATCAGCCACCTGTAAGTTTGGTCAGCACAGGTCAGTCCCTGGAACCTAGAAAGCCTGGCAGCATGGGGGGCACCTACCTGGATGCTGCCCCAGGGACCCCTTTCTTTGGCCCAGAAGTCAACTCTAACCCAGTGGCGCTGCTGGCGCTGCTAACGCTGCTGGGGATGAACCAGAGCAGGACCCGGCACCAAATCAAACTCCAAGCAGCAAGACACGTTCATACTTCCTCCCAAATGGGACCTAAAGGGCACACTCTCAAAGCACATTTTTACCCAGAACCCAATGTAGTTAAAAAATGGGTGAGAGGCAGATCAGAGACCTCTTGGAGGAAACAGGAACCAAAGATGGTAGTATCTCCATACAATCCATTCATACGCATCCTGAGGAAGATGTTCTCACAAGGCTGATGACAAGACCTGGTGGGGGTGGGGAGAAACCCAGCCAAAGATGCCTGCGTCTCATTTGTTCACCCCCTGCAGTGAATGCTCTGAGGGGGGAAAGCCCTCACTCACGGCTGCAGGGCGCCTCCTGGGCGCCCCAGGCAACCCAGTGGCCTTCCCTGCCCCCTTGCCACCCTGTGGTATGTGGCTGGCCTGACTCAGCTGGTGTACCGGGGTCACCAGGAGAGTTCCATCAGTTCTGAAGCCTCGCCCTGACCTATGGAATCAGAACTCGGGGGGTGGAGAGGAATGTTGTGCAGACACACATGCGTACAGGGCAGAGACGACCCTGGCTCAAACTTAGGAAAACCAGACCCATGCACCCCACAGCCCCCAATGTCCTGGGGTTCAACGGTCCTAGTCCCACTTTTCCAGCAGACGCAGGTTCTGCTCATACACGTACCAACTGGGGTGGGAAGAAGCACTTGAGTGGCTCTAAAGCTGGGTCCCTTCCCACCCCCGCAGGTGACCGTGTTCCCAGGGAAGGGGGCTCATGGCATCAGACTACGGGGCTCGCGACTCAGCAGCACCACATCCAGGGTGTGAGGTGAGGGACTTCGCTCTTCTAAGCGAAGTAAAACAGCCTTCACAACAGAGTCTACCTACCCTGGAAGGTAAAAACGAGGTTAAAAAAGCAAACTTGTAAACACAGACACAGAAGAAGAAAATAATCATGGTTCTTATTAAGTCATCTTCTCCCACTTCCAGGAAGGTCTGGGTGGAGGAACACACGCATATCCCTGTCTACACCTCCAGGGATCAGACTCACTACCAAACAATTGTGTATCAGAGAACAATTACTACAGGAAAACTAAACCCTCCAAACTCTTACCTGCAATGGTCAAAAGGTAAACGACGAAAATTTGTTTGTGGGATATCTGTTTAAAACAAAAATAAGAGACAGAAAATTTTTTCTGTAAAAAAATTTCACGTATGTATTCCTACCAACAATTCAATTACATTTTAAGAAAAAGTTCATGTGCCCTGGCTGGTGTGGCTCAGTGGACTGAGTGCCGGCCTGTGAACCTAAAGGTCACCGGTTCGATTCCCAGCCAGGGCACATGTCTGGGTTGTGGGCCAGGCCCCCAGTTGGGGGCGTGAGACAGGCAACCAATCAATGTATTTCTTGCACACAGATGTTTCTCTCCCTCTCTTTCTCCATTCCTTCCCCTTGTCTTAAAATAAATAAATAAATAACATCTTTAAAAAAAAAAAACGATAACATTAACTCCATTGTACATCTATATCAGACCTCCTGGGTAACCAGGTTCATTGTCAATGAATAGTAATATTTTGAAAGGATTTTTTTTTTCTGAGCAGTGGATCACAACAATGGGCTTTAAATAGTCAGCACACTATGATGTAAACAGATGCGCTGTCATCCAGGCTTCACTGTCCCATTTACGAGCACAGGCAGAGTAGATGTAACATAATTCTCAAGGACCCTAGGGCTGTCAGAATGGTAAATGACAACCGGCTTCAACTTCAAGTCACCAGCCGCATTAGTCCCCAACAACAAAGTTGGCCTGTCCTTTGAAGCGCTGAAGCTCAGCATCGACTTCTCCTCTTCGGCTATGAAAATCCTAGATGGCACCTTTATCCAATATAAGCCTGTTTCATCTACATCAAAAATCTGTTGTTTATCGTCACCACCTTCATTACCTTAGCTAGACCTTCCGGATAACGTGCTGCAGCTTCGACATCAGCAGGTGCTGCTTCGCCTCGCACTTCTATGTTACGGAGACGGCTTCTTTCCTTACATCTCATGGACTGACATCTGCTGCCTTCAAACTTTTCTTTTGCAGCCTCCTCACTTCTCCCAGCCTTCACAGCACTGAATACAGTTAGGGCCTTGCTCTGAATTAGGCTTTGGCTTAGGTAACTCTGTGACTGGTTTGATCTTCTAGCCAGACCACTGAGACCTTCTCCACATCAGCAGTAGGCTGTTTTGCTTTCATATGATTTGTGTGTTCATTGGAGTAGCACTTTTAACTTCCTTCAAGAACTTTCTGCTGCATTCACAACTTGGTGAACTGGTGCAAGAGGTCTACCTAGCTTTCAGCCTAGCTCCGCTTTCCACATGCCTTTCTAATTTAATCATGTCTAGCTTTTGACTTAAAGTGCAAGGCTGGCAGCTCTTCCTCTCACTTGAAGTCTTAGAAGCCATAGTAGGGTTATTAATTGGCCTAATTCCAATATTGTTGTATCTCGGGGAATAGGGAGGTCCAAGGAGAGGGAGAGAGAGAGGACCAACCAACCAATGAAGTAGTCAGAATACACAGTTATTGACTGAGTGTGCTGTTTTATCTGGGCATGGTTCATGATGCCTCAAAACAATTACAATAGTAGCATCGAAGACCACACACAGATTACCAAATGAATACAATAATAAAAAAGCCTGAAATGCTGTGAGAATCACCAAAATGTGACTCAGAGACACAAAGTGAGCAAATGCTGTCGGAAAAACCATGCCTGGACTTGCTCAGAAACACATCTGCAAAGCGCAATAAAGTGAAGTGCAACGAAACACGGTACGCCTGCCTCTACTAACTTGATAGAGGAAGGGATGTTATTTTAACCTACATTTAAAAAAATAAACCGAGACTAAACATTTTCTCATGCTTTTAGTGTACTTTCTCTTTTCCGAATTGTCTGTCCTCGGCCCATTTGTCTACTATAGTTTCCATGTTCTTGTTCATTGTTAATTTTTTTAATTTTTATTTATTGATTTTTAGAGAGAGAGGAAGGACAGGAGACCAAGAGAGAGAAACATTGATTTGTTGCTTCACTTATTTATGCAGTCATTGCCAGATTATTGTGTGCACCCTGACTGGGAATCGAACCCACAACCTTGGCATAACAGGACGGTGCTTCACTCAACCAAGCTATCCAACCAGGGCTGACTATTCCTTTTTACAGGCTCGTTGTATAACGAAGACATCATCGCTTAATTACACCCCATACGTACCGAGGGGAACAGAAGGATTTCATGCCTTACCTGGTTTCTTGCCACCATAGAAATGCGTGTACTCAGCACATGTAATGTACCTGGAGGACAGAGAGAGAATCTTACTCCCACCTGCTTTGTAAAGAGGGCAGAGTCTCCAGAAGTAATGCGTGACTGAGTCATTTCACTCATTCAGCAAATGTTTATTAAACACCTACTATGTGACAGGCACATAATGATAAACACAACAGGCATGTCACAGACAAACAAGTAAGCAAATACAAACAGTCCGGCTCTGATCTGGAGAAAATGAACTGAATTTAACAGAAGGCTTGATGATGAGCAGGAGCTTGCCATGTGAATATCTGGGGGACAGGCTCTCTGGGCAGAAGGACCAAGCAGACGTGTCATATATAAAAGCCATGAGGCAGGAAAAGCTGTTGTGTTCCCAAAGAAGAGTGAAGTCACTGATAAACAGTGTGCATGGGGGCATGTGACAGGAGATGAAGGAGACACAAATGGTGGTCAGATAACGTGAGGACTCTGGATTTGCTATAAGCTGGATGGAACGTTGTTGGAGGGTTTGGAGCAGGGCCCTGACATGAGCTAATGTAAGTCCTCATAGCATCACTCTGGCTGCTGCATGCAGAGGGACAAGCAAGAGAGGGAGCAGATCCCTGGCTGGTGTGGCTCAGTGGATTGCGCATCAACCTGCAAACTGAAAGGTCACAGGTTCAGTTCCCAGACGGGGTGCATGCTGAGTTACAGGCCAATGTTTCTCTCCCTCTGTCTCATTCCCTTCCCCTCTCTCTAAAAATAAATAAAATCATTAAAAAATAAAGTAAAAGAAGAGAGGGAGCAGAAATCCAATAGACTACAAAGGTCCAAGAAGGAGTTGACACAAACTCTGCCTAGCCCTGGCTGGTGTGGGTCAGTGGATTGAGTGCCAGCCTGAGAACCAAAGGGTCACAGGATTGATTCCCCATCAGGGCACATGCCGGGGTTGCGGGCCAGGTCCCCAGTAGGGGGGTGCTTGAGAGGCAACCACACACTGATGTTTCTCTCCCTTCCCCTCTGTCTAAAAAAATCTTTAAAAACAAAAAACAACCCCTGCCTATGGAGGGAGTTGGTGAGAGAGACAGTGGTCAGTCCCTGGAAAAGTCAACAGGACTTACTGATGGACTGGAAGAGGAAGAAGCACCAAGACTAACTCCCAGACTTCTGACCTGAGCAAACTAACGGAAAACAGGGGAGGAGTGGCTCAGGCACTGAAAAACAAGGGTTCCGTCTGGGGCATATTAACTTTGAGATGTCTACTGGACCTGGAAGTGGAGATATGGATTAAGCAGCTGGCTATTGCAAGTAGTCACCCATGGAGAAGGTAAACGGGAGCAGAAACCTGGGGAACGTTCACCTATGAGGTCTGGAAGATGAGGAGGAGGATCCAACAGAGAGAGAGGCCACTGAAGTAGATGGAAAATAAAAAGCACGTGGTGTCCCAAATACCAAAGAAGGGCTTCGGAAGGAGAGACATGGTCAACTGTGTCCTATGCTGTTGAGAAGCCCAACGAAATGAGGACTGAGAATTGACCACTAGATTTAGTAACAAGGAAGTTACTGGGATCCTGATCAGCGTAGTGTTGAGGGTCAAAAACTTCACTGAAGTGCTTTCAAGAGACAGCAAATAACAGCAAGTACACACAGCGCTTTCACGGTAGATACACGGTGGCAACTGGAGAGGGACATGGACGAGGTTGGTTCTAAATTGATTCTGTAGCATCTGTGTAGGCTGATGGGCATAAACCAAACGAATGGGCATAAACCATCTCCTGTCTCTCCCAACACACTGGGAGAGACAGGGGATGCAGAAGAGAGAGGGACTAATTCACGAGCAGAGCTCGCGAGTGGACACTGGGGCGGTTCAGGGCAAAAGCGAAGTCGAAGGGGCTGTGTCCGAGGAGCGCTGGGGCGGTGGGAAGGCCGCGCTCAGGTGATGGCACCTATGGTCTATTAGGACAAACGCCTCCAAAGGCAGGATTCCGGGAGATCTCGACGGCTGTGGGGGGGAATTACCCCCCGCCGGGGGAGGGAGGCGGAAGTTTCTGGGAGTAAGCGACTTCTAAGAGGGGCTCTGGGGAACAGCTCTGAAAAATGGGAAGGGGGAACCGGCGGAGTGCGGGACAGGCGGGGACTGAAGCAGGGCGGCGCTCAAGCAGAGCCAGGAGCTCCTGGCTGCGGCTCAACTTACATCTTGTCCTTCTGGTGCTGTCGCTTCCCCATGGCGGCAGAGGTGGCAGTGGCAGGACTACTAAACGCGGAAAATCTTCAATTTACAACCCGGACCACCGCGTCTCGGCCTAACCGAGTAACTACTTCCGGGTCCCGCCCCGGAAGCGGACGCTGGGCATGCCGGGAACTGTGGTCTCCGGAGGCAAGCGCGTCAGTCCGCGGGGGCTGCTGCTCCGCTGGTTGAGTTCTCAGTTGGGGCTGGGTTTTGTAGGAGCTGAGCTGCCTCCGCCTCGAAGCCCCGTCTTGTCCTGAGCGCCTCGCCTACCCGCCCAGCCCCGACTCAATGCCATCCTACTTAAACCCGTCCTGGTTTTGACCTGCGTTCTGGGGTCTTCTAAATAGTCTGCCGGGAACCTAAAGTCCCACCAGCCTCTGCCCCATCTCCACTCCCCTTCAGTGACAGATGCTTCCAAAGCGACGTCCATATTTGCCGTGTACACGCTCATTTCCCATTCTCTCCACGCATTTGGTCCCCACTGCATCCAGAACCCTCTTCTGAGTGGCCTAAACCTGAAAGTCCAAAGCCCTCACTGATCCCTCTGGTCTCTTCTGACCGACCCGTCCCTCGACCAAATCACTTCCGTGTGTCCCAGCCTGAGCCCTGGACTTTGGTCAACACTTAAGCCCTGGGTGATCGTGGCTTTAAGTACCACTTGTAACCCTTGACTCCCAACACTAAATTGCCAGTGCTCCAGACTCCTGATCTGTCCTTGGGTATCCGCTGATCTCAAGTTTAAGATGACTCCTCAAAGCAGAATTCTCCATCCCTCACCCCCTACCTGCCAGTCTCCACTCTCCTCCACCGTACCACGATCTGCCTAGTCACCCAAAGCCAGATGTCCTTGCCTTTCTCATCTCATCTCACAGCTCACTCCTTCTCATTTCTAGATTTCAATATAAACGTCACCACCTCTGAGACCTTCCCTGCCCACCCACCCACCCCATACATCTCCATTTCAGCTCCCGTAGGTAGGGCTTTTGACATCTTGTAATCCTGTATTAATTTGAGCTATATACTGGTTTACCCCACACACACGCGCGTGCGCGCGCACACACACACACACGAGGATGGGATGTAAGATCCTTAAAGGAAGGGGCCCCAACTGCTTGGATGATTATCTCCAGTCTGGAGCAAATTTGGGGCATACACAGTGGCAATGAGTATCTGCTAATGTCCAGCAGTCATCAAGTATTTTGTGAGGACTCACATCTCACATGCAGGTTTGATTCTAAGGTCAGCGTGTGAGGCAACAACTAGAGTCACTATCTTTGAAATTCCTTAGGGAAGTGGCAAGTTGAAAACTGACACACCCGCTCATTTTCCTCTAAGGAGGAAACAGATCACTGTTTGTAAACTTGCACGCAGATAAGGCTTGTGTTTAGGGGCCAGGGGTAGAAAAAAAAGGTAGACTTACAGCTCAGTGGGGTCAAGTAAGGGGCCGCAGAGTCCCTGAAGGAAAGGGAAGCACTCTCTCCTCACTCATTTCTCTTTCAAAGTGCACAGCGCTGGCTTCCGGTGTTAGACTGCAAGCAAGGGGACTTCACAGTAGTCCTGACCTGACCTCCTGCTATATGCAAGCTCAGGCCTCAGGGCCTCAGGATGGCCCTGGACTGACAACCTCTTTGGGCTACAGGGAGCCCATGGGATTGCACAGCCCTAGAGACCCCAGCACAAGAAAGGCACCTCTAAGAGAACTTTATTCACGCCTCCGCAATGGTCTGTACGGAAGAGGTTATGGGCTCTTCGTTTGGGGCACAGACTCTGCACTGCCAGGGTCGTTCTCTGAGTCATCTTGATGTCTGGGCACAGGCTGGAACTTGAGCAGGACGGGTGGAGTGAAAATGGAGGCCTTCACAGGAGGGGCTGGTGTCTCCTCGGTGTTGGGGGACTCACTACAGGATGCGGTCCTGTGCAGGAGACAGCCAAGACATGTCCATGAGGTCAGACACCAGCACACAGGGCCATCAGAGGTACTCATGACAAGCCTGCCCTGGGCTGTGGGATGGCTCTCGATGCATTTATATTCCCAGAAATCTCCCCCAAGAAGGTTTGTTCAAGGCTGCTCATTGTAGCAACATTGTGATTGTGAAAACGTGGAAACATCTAAACGTCTGTCAGGAACCAAAGTGTAGCCATGGAGTGGACTATTCTAGAGCCATTTAAGGAATGAGGTAGGTCTGTATTCCCCAACAAGTAAAGACACCCCAAGGATACAATAATGGAAAAAAGCAAGTTGCTGAGAGGTACATGCAATATGGTCCTGCTTTGGTTAAAAGATTAATGTGTGTGTGCGAACGTGTTGGAACTCTTAGCAGCAGGGGATTTTATGTATGCATTCCTGTATTGCAAATTTTTTCCTATAAATATAGTCCGCTTTTGTAAGTTTTTAAAAACCAGTTTACAACTTCCGGCCAAGATGGAGGCGTAGGTGGATACACTGTGCCTCCTCTCACAACCAAAATTAAGGACAACAAATATTTAGAAACAAGAAAACAACCAGAACTGCTAAAAAATTGAACTGTATGGAAGTCCAGCAACCATTCATCCAGATCAGTAAGAGGGGTGGAGTTGCAGCAAGAAAAAGTGGAAGTGCAGCCCCAGGCACACAGGCAGCAGCAGCTGGCAGATCCCAGGTGTGCAGGTGGCGGATAGCGGGGATGGGGTGGCAACTGTGCAGACCCAGTGAGGCCGAGCAAGGCGGCTGACTGACCAGATGGTCCCACATTTGAGCACAGATAATCTAGGTGAAGGGGAATCAGCGGAAGGGACTGGAATCCAGGAGAGAGCGGAGCAGACACCATTGTTCCCTCTCAGACCCCGCCCCCACGTACAGCGTCACAACTCAGCGACTAGGCTGCCCCCGCACCGGGGAACACCTAAGGCTCCTTCCCCTCATTACGTAATAGCCGCTACCAGACCAAAACCAAAACCAAAAAAAAAAAAACCCCACCAAAAATGGCTCAAACCGGACAACAAATCAAATCCACAGAGCCAATTCCTCTAAGCTGTGAAGAGATAGCCAACCTATTAGATGCACAGTTCAAAGCACTGGTGATCAGGATGCTCACAGAATTGGTTGATTTTGCTCACAAATTAAATGAAAAAAATGAAGGCTACAATACGTGAAATGAAGGAAGATGCATGGGGAAACAATAGAGATGGGAGGAAAACTGGGACTCAAATCAATGGAGTGGACCAGAAGGAAGAAACAAACATCCAATCAGAAAATGAAGAAACAAGAATTCAAAAAAAATGAGGAGAGGCTTAGGAACCTCCAGGACATCTTTAAACATCCCAACATCTGAATTATAGGGGTACCAGAAGGGGAAGAGGAAGAGCAACAAGTGGAAAACTTATTTGAACAAATAATAAAGGAGAACTTCCCCAATCTGGCAAAGGAAATAGACTTCCAGGAAGTCCAGGAAGCTCAGAGAGTCCCAAAGAAGTTGGACCCAAGGAGGAACACACCAAGACACATCATAATTACATTAGCCAAGATTAAAATGAGGGAGAGAATTCTAGAAGCAGCAAGGGATTAAGGGGACAGTCACCTACAAAGGAGTTCCCATCAGACTGTCAGCTGACTTCTCAAAAGAGACCTTCTAGGCAAGAAGGGGCTGGAAAGAAATATTTGAAGTCTTGAAAGGCAGGGACCTACATCCAAGATTGATCTATCCAGCAAAGCTGTCATTTAGGTTGGAAGGAAAGATAAAGTGCTTCTCAGATAAGGTCAAGTTAAAGGAGTTCATCATCACCAAGCCCTTATTATATGAAATGTTAAAGGGACTTATCTAAAAAAAAAGAAGATAAAAATAAGACAGTGAAAAGACAGCAAACTCACAGCTATTAACAACCACACCTAAAACAAAAGCAAACTAAGCAAACAGCTAGAACAGGAACAGAACCACAGAAATGGAGATCATATGGAGGGTTAGCAACAGGGGAATGGGAGGAGGAGAGAGGGGGAAAAGGTACAGAGAATAAATAGCATAGATGGTGGGTAGAAAATAAGGGGAGGGCAAGAATAGTGTGGGAAATGTAGAAGCTAAAGAACTTATGACACATGGACATGAACTAAAGAGGGGGAATGTGGGTGGGAGAGGGTGTGCAGGGTGGAGGGGAATGATGGGGGAGAAATGGGACAATTGTAATAGCATAATCAATAAAATATATTTAAAAAAGTAGAACTCACAAGGGCCTTCACGTGACAGGGAAAAGGCAGGAGAAATAAAAGGCACTGTCTAATTGAGTCGCAACTGTTTAAAACTATGCCTAGAGAAAGCTAGAAGATATCTTGACAGGAATGCCCTGATGATGACCCAGCCCTGCTGTGTGGCTCCACTATTCTGTGAGGACCTGATGGGGCTCAGTAAATTTTTCATTTTGCTTTGTAACAACAGTGCAACGGTTTTTGCTGACCGCCCCTTCTCTGTGACCCAGCAGCCAGCACCTTGCTGCCTCTCCACCCCACCTCCTTCTGATCTGATTGGGTAGCCCATTACGCTTCCACTTAGGTGTAACTCATGAATCTACGTAATCAAACTGATTATAAACGTTTTTATACATAATCACTTTCCCCATCTACTCATCTCCTTGGGGTCATTTTTCAGGATTGAAAAGACTAGATCAGAGAATTTAAGAACTTCTATAGCTCCTGATATATTTTAACAGATTGCCTTTTTTTTTTTTTTTTTTTTAGAGAGAGGGGAAGGGAGGGAGAAAGAGAGGGAGAGAAACATTGATCGGTTGCCTCTCCTACTTGCCTTGACCAGGACGGAACCTGCAACCTGCAATCCAGGCATGTGCCCTGACCGGGAATCAAACCAGCGACCTTTCGCTTTGCAGAACAACCAACTGAGACACACCAGTCAAGGCAACAGATCACTTTTCAAAAGGACTAAACCCTAAACTCTTGTACGTAAAAGGATACCATCAAGAAAGTGAAAGACAACCCACAGAATGGGAGGAAATATTTGCAAATCATTTAAAGGTCTTGTGTCTACAATATGTAAATGTCTTACAACTCAAAAATTAAAAAAGACAACCCATAACAAACACTAGGGAGTGACGTTTCCAGCCCTCCTGACTACACAAGGGGCCTTCCTGGAAGTGGAAGGTACCATCATAAAGAACATTTGTCCAGCCCTTGACCACACCACCACAGTGCTGGTCAGTAGCGTAGCATGGGCTGAGCCAGGACAGTGCCTGGCCCCAGGGAGGCTCAGAAGCACACTCACCAGGGGAAGCCAGGGCCATGGAGTTTGTGCATACTGTTTCCAGGCAGGTACGAGAAATGGAAGCCTCCAGGGTTGAGGACCAAGGGGGTCAGATCAACCACGTGGCTGCAAGACAGGGCAGAGGGGGATCGTCAGCTCTGGGATCCTCCCAGGTGGGGCCTCCCCAGTCTCAGAGGGTACCACTCTGACATGGGGACACAGACCTTTGAGCCTAGACTCCTCCCCTGGACAATGAGAATAACCACTTGGGACTGTGGTGAGGATTAACCAAGAGATGGGGGGGAAATAGCATCTGAGCTTAGCACCAGGCATGCTCCCCAAAGGCTTCCTTTTCCCTTGCCTCACGCCCACATAAATTCCTTTCACCTCTTTTGGTTTGATGACAGGCCAGTCCAGTTTATTTTCACCTCAGAACTGGAAACTTCCATTTTCTCCATCTGCAGGAAACAAATGACATCTCAGGACAAGCTTGGGGGCCTCACCGTGAAAGAAAAATCACCAGTACAAGGACTATGAGAACTATGTGACTTTCATTCAGTCAGCAAATACATCAGGCTCATCCTCTGTGCCCATCTTGAGCTTGGTATTAGGGGGAGACAGGGGATGGGATGGGGTCTAGGAGCCAAATGAGAAGGTCCTAACCCAGCCTGGGGGATGGGAGACTGGCTGGAGTGAGCGTGTAGGATAAGTGGGAGTCAGGAGGGGCAGGAGGTTAGGAAGGACACTACAGGAGAATGACACCGCCAGGGAGAGACCCGGCAAGGGGGCCCGTGGTTCTCCACCTGTCCTTCAGTGGCCCCAGGGTTCTGCTGGTGCCCTGTTCGTCTGAGGCCAAGCAGGTAGAGCTCTATGCCTTCCAGCCCTTCCCCGACCCTTCAGTCAGAGCAGCCCCGCTTTTGTAACTTTATCCATTGCTGTTCCACCCAAGACTTTGCCTGCAGTCTTAAAAAGGGCTCTGCTGCTTAAAAACAAAGTTGTCAGAGTCACTGCTGCGGCCCTGGAGAGCCCTGGGTTCCCAGAAGGGTGCCAGAGGCTGCCCCTCCCTGGGCTGTATGGAGGGACAGTGCCTCCACTAACCGACTTGCTAGGCAGTGGAGGAAAGGGGCCAAAGACCCTTGGCATAGTGTAGACAGCGGGTGATGGGGCTGTCGCAGAGGCCGTGGTGGTGGTAGGTGGTGGCAACGGCGGAGGTGGCAGCAGCGTTGGTGGCAGGCATGGGGAGGTTGACTGGTCCCGCAAGAGGATGGGTTCCGGTTTCTTCATTTTAGGCTTCCTTCTCTTCTTCTTGGCATCTGTGATGAAAGGTGCAAGTGAGTGCCTACCCCTCAGCCAGAACAGGGTAGAGTGGGCGCCAAACACGATGGTGTGGGGTATTCAGTCTCCCCAACACAGAGTGGAGGCAGCCCCCTCGAGGGCACCACATAGCAATGCCTACAACCACTGTTGACAGGCACCAACACGTGCCACCTCACTGACCCCACAACTGCCCCACATGGGAAGGGTACTTTTGTCTCTGTCTTCAACCAGAACAGGAAACTCCGACTGTACAGGCACAGGCAGGATCCACGACCAGGCTGTCCGACTTCGAGGGCAGAATTCCATGGGAAGTGATCGAGTGTCACTGCCACAGATGGCTGGGCTTGGCCTGGGCAGGTCGGGCTGCTGCCACCGCCGCCAAGCATCAGTGAAAGCTCCCAGCATTCTTGGGTGTCCAGGCCCTAGATGGTGAGCCTGCTGACTATCCCTAGCCCCAGGGCCACCCTGGGGCTGTGCAAAGGGCCCTTCTATGAGAACACCCTCATGGAGGTGGGCTTGCACCTTCCCTCAAGTAGGGAATGTTGAGGGGAAGGACCCTGGGACCTGTCCCCTCTCCTCTCTCCATGTTAGATCTTCCTGGCCATTTTTACTGTTCAAAATTGAAGCCTACTGGTAAAGAGGGTGTTAACAAGCTCCTCATACAGCCCATCAGAACAGCTCACCTGGAATGATGATAACCAATGCCAGGGAGCACTGTCCAGGAGGCTGAGGGCCTGCACCCCAGAGCAACCCAGGCCTGAGCTCAGCTCTGGGCCCCATGACTTACCTCGGCCCCTTGGGCCTGCTTCCTCTTCTGCAAAACAAGGATAAATAACATCATTGCTACCTCAGGAGGCTGTGGTAAAAGCCTACATGTGCTGTGCATCCTGCCACTGGATGAAATGGTGACACAGGGCACTCACACTCAGCATCATGGGAAGTGAGACACCCAGAGGAGCTGGGACTCCCAATGGGATGCAGAAGAAAACTGCCCCCCCGACCAGCAGAGTCTCCCACTGAACACCAACACATCAAACGAACTGAACCCAAATCTAATCAAGGTGTTAGAGCAACTGTCCAAGAAATAGAGGCAGAGGGAGACAAACCACACCAGTGACCAAATCAACAGCTACACACCCTAAAAGTGGAGTACCCCGAAGGACCATATCGCTCTTCCAGTCCATAGCAGGGGAGGGGAGAAGTAAGAGCTTCCACCTCAAAGGGGACTTCAGCAGCAGCAGTGGCCACTTGTCCTCATTTGCCATCCCTGTGTGGTCACAATATGGCCCCCTTGTATTTCACCCTCACAAGTGTCCCGATATGGACAGAAATTATACGGTCACCCTGGTGAAAAGGCACCTAAGAGGCCTAACACCCGCACCATTGTGTGGGCCTTCCTGGGCCCTGACATGACAGGGCAAGTGTAGAAAGACCTTTGGGGGCCTCCTGGGAAGTCCGACTATGGACTAAGTACCAGCTAATGTTAGGGAACTCTTGTCGATTACATCAGGTTTGACACTGTGATTATGTCAGAAACTGTGGGGTTTTTTGAATTATCATTATTAAGAAGCGTTCTAAAGTATTCAGGAAGACAGTGATGTCTGAGATTTCCCTGAAGTGCTCCAGAAAAAGCAGAGAGAGTCTAGAGAGGGCAATGAGCATAGCAAGATGGGGGTAGTCGCTGGGGCTGAGTGATGGGGCCGGAAGTGCTCACTGTCGCCTCTAGTGGTATGTATGTTCATGTTCACAACGAAGATTTCAGGACATGGGGTCCTGGGTCGGGTCTGCTGGGTCACTTGGACCAGGCAGAGGTTGAGCCTCACCCTGGGAGTACAGGTGCACGCGGTGGATGCTCCTCTTCAGGTGCTGCAGGCGCTGGTGCATCTCTTGGGCGCCCATGCTGTTGCAACAGTTCAGCTCCCCCTGGACTGCACAGAAGAACTTGGCCTGCGACAACAGCCGGAGAAGTAGGTCAGGTGGAAGCTGGACAGTGAGCCCCCTCACCACCACACTCCCCAAGCTGGGTGGCCTCAGGCTTCTGGAAGACCCAGCCCAGCAACTCCAGCCAGTCTCCCCTATCCCCAAGCCCTGCCCTAGAAGGCAGGGGAGGGAGGTGGCAGCACCGGCCCTAGCGATCCCCACCCCTTCCCCTGCAGCTCCCTCGGCCGCACCCAGAGGAAGGAGAGAAGCCCGCGCTGTTCGCACTCCGCCTGCTTGCTCTTGCGCACCACCCTCTCCGCCAGCGCTGGGTTGCGGTCCAGGCTGCGGAAGAGGCGGCGCAGTGCGCGCTCTGTGTAAGTCGTCGCCTGCCTCTCGAAGTCCTCCTCGGAGATGAGCTGGCAGAAGGTCACACTCTGAGGGAACTCGCGGTCGAACTCGTCCAGGACCTCCATCCAGGTGGGGCTGCAGGCGGGCCAGACTACCTGCAGGGCGGGGCGGCTGTCGGGACTGGCGCCCCTGCGAAGGCCCGTGCGCTGATCTCAGGCAGTGGGCGTTTGTTCCCCACAGCCGCCTCGCCACCGCCCCAGCGCCCCCACCCCACGAGCCAATCCGGAGGGCCGGCCGCACGTGACAATGCCCCTGGCTCTGGAGGTGCGCTCTCTTGCCTTCCACAGGGAGAGCGAACGCTGCTGGCCAATGCGCTGTGCTAGATCCCGACGGAGTGAGGCTGGGCCTTGATCCGGGCCCAGCCTAGGGCCACACCGAGAACACGGCCAGCGCAGGAACCTTCCAACTTCCTTGAGGCCCACATCCCTTGCCCGGCCTCCAGCCCCTCCCTATCCCAGCTGTACCCACCTCCTCATGGTCTGTAACCTCCCAGTCCTCCAGCCAGAGCCCTGCCTGTCCCCCAGACAACGTCCGAAGGACTTGACTCTGCCCAACTTTTCCAGCCCGGGACATTTTGCCCTCTTCCTGTAAGGTATGTGAGTACAGGAGCCCCTTCCCAAGCTCCAACTCCCCTTCCCATCCTGTGGGAATATGATGAAGGCCATCTGTAAGGTAGCACTGTGAGACCTTGGGAGCCGGGCCAGCTCTTCGGTCAAGAAAGGGCCAAAGAGAAACTACTATGGGAGGCCGAACTGTAAACAACTGCGGAGAACAGCTAGCGTTTAGATCTCACACAGCGTGCACTTACTCTGGTATCAAAACCACTCTTCTCGCCCTGGCTGGTGTGGCTCAGTGGATTGAGCACGGGCTGTGAACCAAAGGGTCACGGTTCGATTCCCAGTCAGGGCACATGCCTGGGTTGCAGGCCAGGCCCCTAGTGGGGGCCAAGTGAAAGGCAACCACACACTGATGTTTCTCTTCCTCTCTTTCTCCCTCCCTTCCCCTCTCTCTAAAAATAAAGAAAAAACACTCTTCTCCAGCCTATCCTGTCCCCCCCTCCCCATATAGAAGGCAGTTACGCAGACATGAACAGAGTAGGAATGGTGGGCCAGGTACATAAGGTCATCAGGGAGGGAAATCCTGGGTGGCTAGCAATGGGCATCTGTGGGTGGGAGCTTGCCTGGAAGGGGGGTGTGACCTTTCATATCACTGGCCCTGCAGCTGGGATCCTCCCCTAACCTTTCCTCCCCTGGCATGTTGCTAGTCATGCGGTAGACGCCCTCAGAAGAGGACCGAGTGGGCCGGAGAATGGCCTCATTCGACTCCCGTACAAGCCCTTGCACGACCAGTCCTTCAAGCATCAAGCCCGCATCAACTAACCCAAGGAATAAAGCCTTGGATCTGTTGACCAGAGACAGAGTTTCAATCAAATTAGAGACAACATCCAGGCCTCAGTTGTGCTTCAGCTCCAGGCACGGAAAATCAGCAAAACCAGACGACCAGTCAGTGGACACCTTGACGCTGAGGAGACACACCTGGAAAGGTCATCATACATATTCTATTGGGATCCTCTCCCCCACCCCAGACCCCCAGATAAAAGCTCTTAAGACTCAGAACCCAGTGCACGCACACTCCCTCTCTAGATCATGCCGGTGCCCTTGCCCCTCCCCTACCATCAGGTGCCATTTTCTTTCCCTGCCTTTTTCCTAACCTCCACGGGGCCTGCATTTGCCTCCGTAACTTGCTTCCTGAGCCCACGCAGCTCCGCTGGCTCACTTCTTCTGCCCCTGTGACTTTCTAAATAAACTTTTGCTTGTTTTTGAGTCTTGGCTCTGAATTCTTTCATAGTCAAACTCAGCCAAGGTCTCACGTCTGCTGCTGTTTTGACATTAACACCCCTTCGTAACCACTTCTTTGCCGTATACTCACTGTTACTTCTTCTCTGGCATCTCAAGCTGCAACTTATGCATTGCAGAAGGGCCTGCCTCCACCGTACCACCTGGATGATCTCATTCACTTCTTGGTCCCAACCCAGAACCGATTGAGCAACCCTAACCTGCATCTCAGACTCAGGCCTTCCTTGGGCTCCAGACCCATGTCCAGCATCTACTGGGGATGTTTCTTGGGCATCTCATGCTAAACACGTCCAGATTGGCACACAGTATTTTTTTCCCTCTCCTACTTAGTCAGTGGCTGACACCACCATCCACCCCAGCCACGAACAAGGGGCGTGCACCTGGACTGTTGCCTCCCTGTCTCCTTTGCACATCTCCCTCCAACCCCCATCCCCGAATCAGCCCTGAAAGCTATGCAGCACACCAGAGAAGTCTAATGAGATTTTTCACCTCCTACAGCTAAACCCCCTGCCCTCTAAGCCTCAGCTCTCCTCCTCACAGGCAGCAGCACTCACTTCCTCCTGCTTTACAGACAACCAAGGAGGGAGACCTGGCCTGTGTATTTGCCCAGGGGTGCAGGCAGATACACCCGAGTGCAAAGATCCATTCTGCTTCCTGACCCCTGTGACTTACAAAATGAGACTTTAAAATATATAGTGTGTGTCGCCCTGGCTGGTATGGCTCAGTGATCAAGCGCCGGTTCGATTCCCTGTCAGGGCACACACCTGGGTTGCAGGCCAGGTCCCTGGTTAGGGGCACACAGTGGGCAACCAACGGATGTTTCTCTCCCTCTCCTTCTCCCTCCCTTACCCTCTCTCTAAAATTAAATAAGTAACATATTTAAAAAAATAAAATACATAGTGCGTGCCTTTTTATAAACAGAACAAGCATCCTTTGAGGGGTCAAGCAGACCACTGATTAACCTTCTGACCACGTTCTGCTATTATCACTTCACACTCTATATGTTTATTTGTATTTTTGGGGGGGTTCTAAACTTTACTTCTCTCTAGGATTATTTATTCATGTGTATATAAAACACTTGGGGGAAAGCAGTTTCATCTCTCTCATTTAAGATATACATTTATAAAAGTTTATCTGTATTTTTAAAAGGTGTACGGGGCACTCTCTGTGCTGAGCACTGCCAAGAGATTAAAAACAAAAAAACAAAACAAACAAAAAGAAATGCATGGTCCCTGCCCTCAGGGGTTCCCAATCTAATGAGGACTTCGGCCAGGGGGAGAATATTTCCATCTAACAGGCTCTGCTGGAAGGACATTGGATGCTGTTGAAACCAGATAAGGCTTCTGCTGGAAGGCAACATTTAAGCAGACCCCTGAGTCCACCATCAAGAGCTCCCACTGCTGGGTCCAGAATCTGCACAGGATCAAGTGTGGCTACCTCCAGCCATGGCACCTCGGTGGACAGGCCTGAGCCAGGTGGCCTTGGGATGGAGGAACCCCACGAGATGAGGCCTAGGAGGCAGGGAAGCATGTGCCATTGCCCCTCATCCTCCCATGAACACCAGGGCTTCTACCCTCAGGGTGGAGGTGAAACTGGTATCAGCCAGGGTTGAGGGGTATAGCCAAATGCCCATCTAGAACCTGGGCTTCCTCTCAAGGAGACAGGATTGCATGACTGTCATTGGGCACATAAAAACCTTGTGCATTGTGTCAGGCCCTGATGATGGAGGTGGCCCCTGCCGACATGCCTGGGGCCAGGCTCCTTGGCAGCTCAGCTCCAATCCCCCCAATTCCAGCTGAGAGGGTGGACATGCCAGGCACCTCATAGTCCCTCCTGCAGGCTCAGGGCAGCATGTCTCCCTGTAAGAGAACAAGATGATGCAGTTGGTGGGTATCACCTGCAGGCTTCATATCCCAAGGCCACCTGCCCACTCCAAATAGTGCTGCTCCTGCTGAGAACCCAGGAAAACATTCTCTTCAAGCTCTGGAGGGCTGGCTTGGTCCAGTTCACCTCCACATGGTCAAGGGTGAGCTGGGTCTGAGCCTGCCTCAGACAGACCCTCCATGCAGAGCAGTGGGCCTCTATTTCTCCACAAGACCCTGACCAAACCTGGAGTTTCCAGTCTTACCCAGGGTGCTAGTATGAAAGATCCTCTTCAAACCAGAGCTTTTCTGAATCCAGGGCCGTTGGCCCTGTGCATGTCCAGCCGTGACCCAGATGGAGAGTTTATGGGGCAATCCCCCAGCTCTGCACTCACCTAATTCTCCGACAGAGGGTCCAGTCCAGGTCTGCACCAGTACCTGACTGCTGAGAAGTGGAGTGAGGCAGCAAAACCCCCTGGCCTCAGGTGCTGTGTGTGGTGGGCTGGACCTGACTGATGCCCTTTCATCATTGCACTGCTTCCCAGCAGCCCACAGTAGTGCAACAGGGAAAGAGTGTCAGGCAGGCCTGCCAGTGCCTTGGTCTCCGGTGGTCGGTGGGTGGGGATCTCAGACCAGGAATGCAGGCCCAATGGGGCGGGGCTTCTGCCTGGGGGAAGGGTGCCCTCTGACCCTAGAGGCCCAGGCCTGGCCAGGATCTCAAGTTTCCATGGAGAAGGGAGCCAGCAGGGCACGGGGGAGGGGAGAACCTGCAGGCCCAAGGGGCTCCGCCTGGGGAGGAGGAGATGGAAGTGTGGGGGAGGGGGGTCCCCAAGGTTGGTCCCAGATGCTTTGACAATATCATTGCACTGCTTCTCAGAGCACAGTAGTGCAACCTCGTCAGAGCACCTGCGGCCAGCAGGGGGGGACCCCCCCCACAGCAATACACATAGGGTGCGGAGCTCAGTTGTGGGTGGATGGTGCTAGAGACCCTTGTCCTGGGCATCAGGACCAGGAGGGGTGACTTCAGGGGGCGCTGCAGTCCTCAGGATCCTCAGGACCCTAGGGCACCCAGATCTAACTCAGCCCGCTTCAGCCAGAGGTGAACAAGAGACCCCCAAACTGAGGGGTAGCTCCAAACCAGGAGCAGGAGCAGAGGGGAGGAAGGGGCTTCCACACAAAGGAGAGGGGCCCATGCTCCACCACAGTCCGACACCCACTCGAGCCTGAAGCAGGGGTGGATACAGCCCAACAATCCTATGCCTTCACCCGGCCCCGAGGCTCCCAGGAGAAGGCTGGCTTCACTTGGGGACGATGCTCTTCTGCTAGCCCAGGCCCCCATCCCTGGCCCCTGGCCCCCAACTTGGGCTCCACGTTCTGTCCTAACAGATTTGCTGCCCAGAGGCCCGGAGCACAGCAGAGGAACAGGATGGGGTGCGGGTAGGGAGTCCCACCCTTCTGGAGTACCCCGCCCGGAAAGGGCGCCTGGGATCTGGGCTGAGCCCCTGCACACAGACCTGCCAGTTAGGACCACCCTGCCAGCTCCCGGCGAAGTGCGACACTTCTACTCACGCGGCGGGACATCCCTTCCTTCTCTGGCCCGGGCATGACACAGAAGGTCAGCTGGAGAGAGGTCCAGGCAGTCGTCCGACCCCGTAGTCTCCACCAGGACTACCCCGCACCTCGTGGCGCCCTCTTGCCCGCCGGCTCCATCTTTAACCCGCTGACAGTCGGAGGGGCCGAGGGCCCCCAGCTTCTTAGCATAACACCGCGCTCATTGGCTGGCACCAGAGCGGGGCTTTGCCTCCCTCACAGCTATTGGCTAAGACTGAAGCGATTTCAAAATAGCCTCCGGGCTGGGATTGGAGGTGCTGCGGCCCAATCTAGGGCTCGGTGGTTTTAACAATGAGTTCTACAAACACTTTCTCCCCATTCATAACTTATCAAAAGAAACTTTGCCGCCTTTTCTCTGCTCCGGTGTCCGCGAGTTTTCTAGCTGCGAGGACGAAAGCACTTGGAAGTCCGGTGGGGGGCCCCAGCCGCACGGCTGAGCCCACAGAGGATGGGGTTGCGACCTTTGGAAAATGCCCGAATGCATGCGATACAGCCCGTGGTGGAGCAGAGCTTCAGGTCTGCTTCGTTTTCTGTGCTAATATTGTTCCCTGTACCTCCCAGACGCGATATTCACCTGCGGCGGGCTTTCTGGTTGCGGTAGCCCTCACCACCACTCTCCCACCACCCCCTCGCATCTACTGCGTCGACCCAAGTGGAATTTGCCGGAAGCCACCTGGTTAGGCCTGGGCTGTGGAGCCCTGTGGATCTGAGGGAGGCACCGGGAAGTGAGTGTCGGCTTGGATCCCTGCGTGATTGTGATCCACTTTGTGAATAAGCATGCACTAAGTGCTACCCTGGGCTGATGACCTGGAAAGGTGTACTGTACACCGACTGATCCTCACATAGCAGCAGCAGCAGCAGCGTGTGTGTGTGTGTGTGTGTGTGTGTGTGTGTGTGTGTGTGTGTGTGTGTGTGTTGGGGGGCTGGGAGCAGGGTGCTTAGGGCCCCTCCTGTTTTATTCTCTCAACCCAATGGCTGAGAGCAAATGTTTTTGAGGCAGGCAGAGCTAGGTTTGAAACTTTATGAACCATGGTTGCCTCCTCTGCAAAATTAAGACGATAACTGGACCTTGCTTACAGGGTTACTGCCAGGAGCAAATGAGAGGCTGTTTAAATCGTTGGCACAGCATCAAGGCACTTCGTGTTCAATAAAGGAGAGCTCTGCTGCTACCTCGGTGTTAATTTTTGGTCTTGTCCTGAATTCTGCCTGGAGCCATCTTACCTGCTTCCACCTTGGTTTCCCAAGGATTACTTTAACAATCCATGTGTGCACTGTTTGATTCTGCTCTTAATTAACACTCTGCATTTATGGTGGTAAGGAGGTAATAGGCAGAGGGGACTCTTACAGCCAGGAGGGGCCAGGGATGGACCAGAGTGCCCCCTTGGATGGGCAGTGGGGTCTACATGATTGGTGTCCCACCCATAGCCCCTTGGCAAATCAACACAACTGAAAGGATGCTCCCTGCCAGCACCCGCGGCTCTTCCTGGGGGCTTTATTCTCGCCAAAATAAAGCCCTCATGAACACTTCCCAATGTCCAGGGTAAGTGGGAAGTGCTACAGAACAATTCCCCTACCCACCAATTAGCTCTCAGCCAATGAGGGCAGATACATTGGTAGGACAACAACCCCCACTCCTCCCCGCTCCTTGCCCCTTGGTTGGGATAACTTGGATGCTTGTTCTACACTGGGTCCCAGAACTCCCCATGGAATTAAGCTCCAGTTTCCCACAGGGGTTACTTGCTCAACAATGCAAACTTCACCAGCTGCCTTTCCTTCTCCTCTCACAGCCCCACTCCTCTACCCCAGTGTTTTCTGGGATCATCTCCCAACATTCTGTCCTCCAGTCCTGTCTCAGGTCTGGTGACTGATGGGAGAGAAATGTAGACTTGTACACAAGGCCCGAGAGGTTTGGCAGTGGAGAGGTCAGGAAGAGGTCTGTGTTTGAGCAGAGCAGAAGCTCATGGGGGAGAGGGTAGGGGGCAGTGCACCTACATAGGAACCTCCTCCCCTCAGGCCTCTAGAGCTTTTCTAGGGTTTTCTCCCACCCCTATAAGGTCAATTGATTTCTCAGATGTAAGGTGCTCTGCGCACACTCCTCCAAGCCTCCTCCCAACCAGTTGCTACTCCCAGCCTCTTCTGGGACTCTTACTCATTCAGGAAAATGGCACCCTCTTTCCCTACCAGCAACCTTAAGCCCCTACCCTCTTACACAGCCCCACCTGGGTGTTAAGAAAATCCAAGAAGCCTGTTATCTCTTCCACGGCCTCTAGAAGTCACCACACTCAACAGAACTAACTGTTACCTTCCTTTATTAGAGCCCTCCTACTGTTCCTGCATTTAAATTAATGCTTTGCCAGACTAAATTGTGCCTCTTCTTCCAGACAGCCTTCTCAGATCTCTGCAAGTAGCAGTTCTTTGAGGTTACCTTCCCATTCAATATCTTCTGAAGTTTTGTTACCTCCTTGGGACCTTGGAAAGTTGTAGTTGGGCCCCGAGATGCCACATGACAGGAAAGGCTGGGGCGTGTGCGGTACCATTTACACCTATGATGCTAATATCCAGCAGGTGGGCAGAGTGCTGGTCTGGTGCTTGCTCAAAAACAAGTGTGAAGACTTTCACAACTGCTAGGGCAGGAGTGCCAGAAGAATGGGGGGGGCTTACCTCAAGGGGTGAGGGGTCTGGAGAGCTTGTGCTTCATCACTGCTGAAAGGAATGGGGCTCCCACTCACCCTGCTGAGGCCCTGGCCCCAGCCCTTAACAGGAAGGTTCATGAAGCTCAGGGGTCAGAGAACAAGGGTCAGTTGCCATCAGACTGCCTAAGGGTGACAGGGCAGTGTTGGGATGATAGGAAAGCATCAAAAAAGTTTGGACAGCCCTGATTGGTGTGGCTCAGTGGGTTGGGTGTCCTCCCACAAACTGAAAGGTTGCTGGTTCGATTCCCGGTTAGGGCAAATTAGTTGGTTGCCACCCAGGTCCCCAGTTGGGGACGTAAGAGAGGCAACTGATGGATGTTTCTCTCCCTATCTTTCTCCCTCTCTTCCTCCTCTCTAAAAATAAGTAAATAAATCTTTTTAAAAAAATATTTGGGTCCTGGCTGGTATGGCTTAGTGGATTGAGTGCCAGCCTTCGAACCAAAGGGTCACAGGTTCGATTCCCAGTCAGGACACATGCCTGGGTTGCAGGCCAGGTCCCTAGTTAGGGGTGCATGAGAGACAACCACACATTGATGTTTCTCTCCCTCTCTTTCTCCCTCCCTTTCCTTCTCTCTAAAAATAAATGAATAAAATCTTGAAAAATATTTGGACGGATTCAGTTGACCAGCTGTGTGGGAGACAGATAGCAGTTTTGCATTAAGGAAGAGATGGTGAACTGGACCAGAGAGAGCTGGCATCTCCTGATCAGCCCCAGGCTCACTCCAAAATAATCGCAGACCAACATTCTTTAATTAACAAAGGCACTTGAGAACCCCTACAAACCCAAAGTCTCCAAGAGTGGCCACGCAGACAACCCATCCTGCCACCCTCCATCTACCCAGCCACGGCACTTAGAGTTCATCATGACCTGCAGAGGGATCCATGCTGGGCTTGATGAAGACGCCTTCCATGGCCTTCCACGTATTGTGTGTGTTGGCACTGGGCATGCCGTGCACCTCATGCTGCCCACGGATGGGGTTCCCATACTGCTCGCCAGTGACGGACAGGAACACAGAGGTGCCCACGTGCTGGAATCGCACAGTGCCCTCCCGCTCCCAGTGCTTCCCTGAGCAACGCACCGTCCACAGGTCAAGGTCGTCACCTTCACCATCTTCCCCAAAGGCGCTCACCTCCTGTGGGTGCAAGGGGTAGAGGGGAAAGAGGGCACACTGAGTTCCCTGTGGTCACTTGCCTGGCAGCAGCACTCACACCTAGGGCACTGGGCCTCAGGTTCTTCCTTGCGTCTCAGCCTCAGCTTCCACAGCTGCAAACTGGGACAACACCAGCCCCCCCAGCCCCCCCCCAGCCCCAGCCCCCCCATAGGGCCTCCCCAACAGAGTGGTCACCACTGGCCCCCACAGAGCCGAGGCCCCCTCCTCTCTCTTCCTCCATGTTCTTCCCATCCTAACCCCTCCAACTTTCAATATAAAGTCCAATCCCTCAGGCTGACAGCCAAGGTCCCTACTTAGCTCACACTTTTTGTTCTGACAACCCTCCAAAAGCACTCTCTATTCCACCCCTACTCCTTCCTTAACCGCCCGCCCTTCCTCCCCTATCCAGTTCCAGTGAACTCCATGCACCAGCTCTTCCCCAGGCCTGGAAAGATGCTCTTCTCCTCTCCATGGCCTAGAGAACTCCTACCCATTCTTCCAGACTCAGCCTTAGTTCCTCTTCCCTTGCAGGTTTCCCAGGCCAAGGCCATATGGATCCCCCTCCTGGGTCCAACTCGCCCCCAGAGGTTGAGCCATCCAGAAGACTCAGATCCCTTTTTCTTGTCGGTCTTTCCGCTGGCCTGAGAGAGGGGCCCTGGAGAGTCACCTGTGTCTCCAGAAGGGGCCTCAGTAAACATTGAACTGAAATTCTCTTTCACAGAGGAAGCTGAGGCTCCGAGTAGGTGAGAGGAAGGGTAAGCTCTGTCCCCAGCCCCTCACACCCACACCAGAAGCCTCTCCTGGGGCTGGGGGAGGGGGCTCACCTGGTTATTGGACAGCGGAGACGGGAAATGGTGCGTGTGCAGGTTCTTGCCAGTGAGCACGTGCGTCAGCCTCACCGCCTGCCCGCAACGCACCGGGGACCCTCGCGGGCACCCTCCCTCCGAGCCGCCGCGGATCCGCCAGTAGCTATTGGCGTCGTCAGACGCCTCCACGCCGGTCACAGACTGCTGGCCGCTGCCTGTCAGCGACACCCCACCCCCACCCCCGGGGTCACCGTCAATCCGAGAACTTTCGAGCCTCGGCTCGAGCACCATAAACTTCCCCCGGACAACCTCAACCCTGCGACCCCAACGGCTCCCCGCAAGCCCTCACCCCTGGCCCCCAGCTGAACTCCAAGTCCTTTGGCCCACAGCTCGCAGACGACCATACTCGTCCCCGATATCCCGACTATCCACTCCAACCTCACATCCTTGTCCCCCTAGGTCCCCCAATAACTCCAGCCAGATAACCCTCAGACCCCTGGCCCGTAGACGCCCAAGATCACCCAGACTTCAAACTGCCAGCCCCAGGCCCCGCCCCCTAGCGATGCCCCAGTCCTGAGCCCCGCGCACCGGATCCGTATTTGATGTCGTGCGAGTGCAGCCGCACCCTGTGCTCCGTGTTGAACAGCTTCAGGACAGACCCGCAGGTCACGAGCCCCGCGCCGGTCTTGGCGGCACCGCTGACCGGCACCAAGAACGCCAACAGTAGCCCCAGAAGCGCCGCTTCCGCAGCTCGTCCACAGCTCGCGCTCCACATCGCCCCAGCCCGGCTCCGCCAGCTCGGGCCCTGGAGCCGCTTCCTTCTCCGCAGCCGGCCAATCCGGCTTTGACAGGGACCGGCGCGGCAGCCAGTCGCCGGTCTTCTCGGCGCTCGCCTGCCCTACCATTCGGTCGCGGCGGAAGGGACCCTCCCCCAGCTTTCCCGAGAGGCCGCTAGGGAGGGGGCTGGAGACACGAGGAGGGTTTTAATTGGTCCACGCTTCCGAGGACTCACCAATGAAAACCAAAGGGAGGCTGGTGCGGCTCCAAGCCTTGGGAGAGCAACCCCGCTACAGCTGTAGATTGAGGGTGCCCCACCCAGCAGCCTCTGACCCCCCTATTCATGAAGCTCCTTCATCCTAGATCCCCGAGCCCTCAATCACAACTCCTCTCAGACCCTGGGTCAGCCGCTGCTGGGTCTTGAGGTTGCTCGATCACTAGTTGTGTGATCACAAAGTCGACAGATCTCAGGTCATTCAGTTCCCAGACCCTGGGATTAAATAATCCCCTAGTCACTAGGCCATCGCCCCCTCTCTGATATTGGGTCACCTCAGGCCCTAGACCCTGGGGTTTCTGAATTCACGTGACCTCTCACCTACTCCCTTCATTACACGATTGCCACTGCACAGCAGAGGGCAGCAAGGAGCTGCGGTGTTGAGAATAACGGTACGTTCTCACTGGAAAACCCCACAACTATTTTAGGAAACCAGAGCCTTGGTAGACCAAGTGAGTGACGGTAGGAACCAAGACTGGGTGACTGTGTGTCCCAGGTTTCTGACAAGCACGGGTCCCAGTCTCACTGCCTTCTCAGAGGGCTGTCAGTTTTGTCTTCAAGGGTGGGAAATTTACAAGCCTATTTATTCATCCATTAGTGGAATGTTCTTACGTTGACTTCACTCCAGGCCCTGTGCTGAGGCCACAGGGGAACTGACTTGGGACACATTAACCAACAGGCTGAATACCCATGCACTTGGGGCACCAGCAAAGCCAGGAGAACAGTTCATGGTTAATGAATTTATCCAGAATTTCACATTCAGAAAATTCAGAACAGAGCCATTTTAATTACAGCAACATGCTATTTTGGAGTTTTTGTGTTTAATGCTGTTTTTGTTTTGAATTACATATGGGATAGGGCACCTTGATCTTTCCAGGACTTAGACTGTCTAAATTGCTAACGGTCTGCCCTGGATTTGACAAATCCTACATTTGAGGAGCCTCCAATCCAGGGTGGAGAGGCTAGAGCACAGTCTGGGAAGCAATGGATGTTTCCCGTTGGGCATACCAACGAACATCTCAAACTTAATGTGTCCAAAGCAGAATACCTGCTCTCCTCCCTCAAAATGCTCTCCCCACCACCCACCCCCAGGTTTTCACATCCCAGTAATGGCACCTTCAGTTGCCATTTGCCGAAGCCAAGAACTTGGGATTCATCTTTGATTCCTCTCTTTACCTCACATCTAACCCAACACTGACTCCGAAATAGATTGTAAGTCATCTCTCCTTCATCCCTCCTCGCCACCCTAATCCAAGCCACCCCATCTCCCCTCCAGATATCTACCACCACAGACTAACTGATTTCCTGCTTCTGGGGGGTTTGCAGTCTCTTACTGATGCAGACACTGGCCTGCAGTGTCCGAGTCATTATGAATGAAATGAGACATTCACACAGACTACCGAGTCTAGTGGAGGAAAAAAGACAGCATGGCTTTTCTCTCAAGGGGAGCAAAAGCTTTGGTGCTTGCTTCGATGAGCTTTTATTGTCTTACTGGGCACATTACGTGAAGGTCCTCATCAACTATGCACAGTTTCACTTGAGGTGGTTACCTTTCACAGACAACAAAGGAGCCAATGCCACTAATCACATCACAGAAGGATATTTGCAAATGAAAAAGGAAAAGTGGTCGAACCAGTTACACTCATCCTTGGAAGGTTTAGCATGGATTTTAGGAAAGTTACAATAAGCACTTGCTATCCCAATTCAAGGTGAGGGAGTTTTTAGCAAAAGCAAGTCTCAAAGTGGCTTAGGCACATTGTAGGCCTGATTCCCCACAGGAGAACCTATCCATGGGCATGGGTCCTGTGCATCTCCAAGTGGGAGCTGGGCCCACACCACACAGAACGCTCTCCTACATCTTATAAACAGAGTGGTCTCTGGTTCTTTTACTGAGCGAGCTTATAATAAATACCCCATTCTAGAAATGGATTATAAAAAAATAAAATAAAACCCAGCATTGTGACAAATGATTTGGAGCCACTTAAGTCTCAGAGTGGTAACCAACACCGAAACAGAAGCTGAAGCTCAGGTGTCTCTAGTACCATGTGCCTCTGAGGCTGGGGTGAGGATATATTCAGTTCTCCCTTGAGGACTCAGCAGTGGGACCTTGGAAGTTGGTGGGTATCATAGCAGCTGCTGTCTCTCAGAATCGTGGGACTCCCCTTCGGGGCTGCCTCTTGCCACCAGGATTTCTGGTCTCTCTGAAGAGGGGTGGAGGGTGGCTGCTCCTCACCATCCACACCATCAGTGCAAACTGAACCCAATTGTGCATCCCAATTGCAGGCTCCTGGGACAGAACCCAACTGGCTTAGCTGGGACTAGGGATGTGGCAGTATGGCCAAGCAACTATGGCCAAGTGGTACGACAATAGGGAATGAAAATGGCTGTCATGGCCCCACACTATGGTGGTGGTAGCCGTGGGTGGCCTCAGGGAGTGGGTCTTATGGGCTGAGTATGTTTCTTAAAAGATCCTTACCAAAAAAGGTCTGTGGAGAAAAATGAGTCCCTGAACGCCCCCCCCCCCTTAAGACTCTGGTCCCTCTGACTTGCAGCAGAGCAAGTCCTCCACCCTGAATCGCAGGGCTGGGTGTTATGTGGCAGGTCCTCCCTGCCTGGCTCCCAAGGAAGCTCTACAGTTGCCATGTCTTTAGGTGTGAGCCACTGAGCATGCTCAGGCTGGGTTGAGCAGTCCTGGGCTCTCTGCATCTGGTGGGTGCCAGGGGGAGCCGTGAGAGACCCACCTTCTATGCGGTGAGACAGCCTAGAGCATTTCCACGTGTTTTCTCAGCCACAGGAAAAGGGTGGTGAGCAGGGAGGTTGAGCTGGTCCCTGGGCAAAGATGCCTTATCAGGGGAGAAAACAGACTCCCCTAGGAAGACGGAGAGGAGGAGAGTGCTGAGCTGTGGCACAGAAAGGCCAGAAACCCCAGGAGAACCTTGGAGATGATACCTGCCGTGCCCACAGACCCTTCTGGAGAGAGTAGAGTGGTCCTGCCCAGGGCCACTGCGACGGTCATCATGTGACCAACCTGGGGCAGCCAATCCTGTACTTGACCAACAGCAGCCCCCATGTGGCTTGGCATGGAACCTCTAGTTTCAGAAGTTGGAGGTGAGAAATACTAATTAGGAAGACAGGTAGCTGTGGGAACAGCAGGAAAGCGTGTTCCCTCGGTCAGAACGTGAGGTGTGGCGTGTCAAAGGGAGGAGAGCGCCACCCTGGCAGAGGAGCCCCCTCTGGAAGCAGGAGCCACGACGCACAGGGGCTGTGATGGAGGGGAACCACGAACCCTGACGGCTTGAAGAGCCAGGAAGATGCAGTAGACAGGAGTAGAGAAAAGCCCTGAACAGGGATTTGTGTTCAACAGAGCACATGAGGTCACGGGGTCTAGAGGACTGCCAGCTGGCGTGAAGGCCAGCTGCAGCCGGACCTGGCCCACTGGAGGTGCTGTTCAAGGGCAGGTAAGCAGGTGTCTGGAAGGGAAGCCGAAAGTGCCGGACAACAAAACTGTGCTCCAACAACGGAAGCTTTATTTTTCCTGTTGGCTCTCTTGAGAGGCTGAGCAGAGTTCCTTGTGAGCATTTAGCCCATTCTGACCTCAGCTCAGGGCAGGGGCTGGCAGGGTGGGCAGCGTCTCCCTGAAGCGGGAGGAAGGGCGGAAGAGCAGGAAATCTAGAACTCGGTTCAGCTCAGCAGGACTGGGGGGATCTCCAGGGCCATCTGTGGTGTGGCAGATCTCTGCCTCCCCTTGAGGCCTGAGGGTTCTCTAGGTCTCACTCTTATCACCCCCAAATTTTTAGTTGTCTTCCTCCTCCTCCTCACTGCTCTGGCTCTCTCCCGTGGCCACTACTTGTTCGTACTGGTTGGAGCCCATACCAGCATCGTAGGACATGGAGAGCTTGGGCTCCGAGAGGCTCCTGGGCTCCTGCTCCTCAGGCATATTGTTCTCTTGAGGGGTGAGCAGCTGGGGGACCAACAACTCAGTGTGGAGGTGCTCCCCCTCGGCCACCTCCTGATCCGTGATGATGGCTGGCTTGGGCAAGGTGGAGTAGGACTCTCTGCTGTGTTGGGAAGTGCTCCTGGGGGGCGCAGTGTGATGGGAGGTGACATTCTGAGATTCCTGCTGGGGCACTTGCTGGGGCACCTGCTGGGGCACTTGTTGGGGCACCTGCTGGGGCACCTGCTGGGGCACCTGCTGAGGCACCTTCTGGGGCACCTGCTGGGGCACCTGCTGGTCCCAGTGGGCCTCCTCCAGCTTTCGCAGCAGGCAGCTCCAGTCGACCGCTGAGGACAAGCAGATGTGGGAGCCTTTCACCTTCTTGAAGCCCAGCAAGAGGTCCATGAGCGTTTCAGTGATGGGAAAGGAGATGAAGCCCAGCTGCTTGGCAAGGCTCGTCTCAAACTTGTACTTGCAAAGAAGCAAGGAGACAGCCTGCTCCATCAGATAGTTGACAAGCTCCTCCTGGCAGGGGTTGGACAGGCGGGCCGTGGACTTGGATGAGATGGATGGCAGTCTTGTCTTCTTCATGGACTCATAGTTAGGGCTCTGTGCAGCAGCCAGGGAGGGAAAGGGAGACATGTCATGCCACTCTCGCTGCCCTGCAGTGCCCGTTACACCCAGAGCGCCCTTCATGTCACCCGCATGGACGCCATGCCTGTCCCACTAAGGGTATGGCCTCAACCCATCTGCTCTGCTGTCCCCCTAAACAGCTGAGCACAGGTTCTGCATGCTGGCCAACCGTCACACTTAACTACACTATCATCACCACACTGGCCACAGCAGTCAGGCCCAGGACAAGGCTAGTAACTGTAGTCACAGTGTCAGCCAAAGTGGAGCGTGGACAATCTTGGTTCCAGTAGGTTCTTGCCCAGCCCAGGGTTCAGAGAAGGGAAGTGTGCCTGTGCCTTGTTGGGTGAGAAGAGGGTTGGGGGCTGTGCTGGACTCCCACCAGGGTGAAGCCCCCTACATCTCCTCTGTACCCTTCCTGGCCAACTCCCTGTCATCAGGCCGGATACACCAGAGTCCTGTCCAAGGCAGCAGGGACAAAGGGTCCTAGACCTAGGACGCTGGGCCGCACTCTGGGCTCAGGCTGTTGTCCGCATGGGATAGGACTCCACCCGCATGGGAGGGTCTCCAGGATTCACGTGCAAACGTTAAAAAAATTACCCAGAATTAACAGTAGCCTTTATTTCTCTTCGATAACACCTAGCAGTAACTAGGCCAGGGTTCCTGGGCCCCATCAGCTTGTCCCTTGCTCAGGCGGTTTCCACAGTGCAGGGCAAGAGACCTGAACCATGGGTACCTGCTGATGACAGTGGCCACGAAGAATGGTGGCTGAAGGGGCCCTTCCCTTGCATCTCTGCCCCTAACCCCCCCAATCCCACCCATGAGGCTGTCGTCTGCGGTGACAGTGAAGTGAGTGATGGGGAGAAGCTTCTTTCCAAGGAGGTGAGTGGCGAGAGCATGGGGAGGTGGTGGACAGAAAGACGTGGTGGGAGGAGCGGGGGCAGGGGGAGGCGAGCGGAGATGCGACCTGGGTGAGGCGGGCCTGGCTGGGGACTTCCACCTTGATCCCAGGGTCAGGAAGGGTGAGGTGTAGCCTCCGCCAGGGCTGGGCCCTTTGGCTGGAGCTCAGGGGCCCAGAAGTGGACATGGGTTGTCTCTGTTCTTTGGGGCCCTGGTCAGCTGCCTCCTGCCTGGGGTGGGGTAAAAGGACCTTGGTCTCTTCTGCGGGTATCACTTGGAGCCTGAATTTGGTGACCCCTTGGGCACTAGACACAGGGGAACCACATTCCTTCAGCTTGCCCCGTCCTCTAGACTTGCTGCTCTTTTTCCGAGCCATCTTGTAGCTGGAGGCTGTGGTGGGGAGAGAATCAGTAGGCTCCTCCTCCCCTTCAGTGGGTAGGGCCTCCTTGGAAGTTTCCAAATTGGGCTCTGTGCTGGGCTCCCATTCTGATGGGAAGAGAGGACAGCCATTGTGGCGGCGGGCACCACTGAGCTTGTCCACAGCCTGGTTGACCACACTCTGCAGGGCAGGGAAGAGGTGGTGCTTGGCCAGGAAGTCTAGGGTCAGATGGGGCTCACGGAGTGCAGAGTAACTGGGCAAGTTGAAGGACTCCGGTTGGCTCAGCAAGGACTTGATCTCCTTGTTGAACTCTCTCTGGTGGAAGACCGGCTCTCTCTCTCCAGGACCCAGCTCTGATGCCGCGAGAATGCCCGAACTTGAGCCCAGCGAGTCCCACAGAAGAGAGTCCCCTTGGGAGCAGGACTGCCCCAGGCTTTTCTGAAGAGAGAGGGTGGATTCTCAGAGGTGTCCAGAAACAGCCAAGCCAGGCCTGAACCTGGATTCTGGGGTGGACTCCACCCTACCTCCCCCAGGCCACGGCCCCACAGCTCACCCCTCTGTTCTCCAACCGCAGCAGCCGTTTGAGACTCTTCTCCTGCAAAAGTCTGTCCTTCAAGGGTGGCAGTGGGCCCACGCCATGGCAGCTCAGGTTGCTGCCCTGGTTGTGGGAGCCCACGCAGCCAGCTGTGATGCTGCTGTGTGCGTCAGACACGGAACTGGAGCAGGATGGGTAGTTGTTGGGCTGCCCAGTGCAGAGGCTGGGCTTGACACGGTGCCGGTGTACAGTGCTGTGGCTGGGCCGGGAGCGCACCCGCCGCCCACCCCTTGGCACCTCCACTGGGTCCTGCACCTCCACCAGCGGTGCCCCAGTCTCTGTCTTCATGGTGGCCATGCGTTCAGCTGCTTCCTCCACCACCCTCTGCAGGCTGTCCAACACCTGGCCCTCAACAAGGAAATCCAGGAAGCTACCAAAGGGCCGAGGGCCCCTCAACTTTTGACGGTGGCTGCGAGGCCCTGAACTACCTGAGGGGCCATGTATCGCTGGTGGGTGTGGCATGTTGCCCAGCCTGGAGGTCTGCCCCATTTTCGGGAATGCTGGCTTCTTAGGTGGCGGCACCTGAGAAGACAGGGATGTCATAGTAGGCAGGAATGCCTCAGAGGAGGATGGAACTCCTGGGGTCCTCCTAAAGCACCAGGAGCTGGGCAGGGAGTGGGAGGTGGAAGGAAATGTGTTTTGGAGTCAGGCAGCCCTGCATTTGGACCCTGGTTCTGCCACCCGTGTGACTGTGGGCACGATGGCCCATACCGAGGTCCAGTTTCCTGGTCTGCAGAGTGGGAGTCCACTTAGGGGTGCTCTGAAGCTTCCCTGATATGTTCATTTCACATACACAAGCCTTGGCCTGGGAGCCTGAAAACCCACTTCTGTCCTCACACAGGGTGTGAGCAGGTAATCACAAAACCCCTCTGGATCCTACTTGGGCTCCTCATCTGTCTGGAGAGCAGGCCAGGCCTGCTGTGCTGCTGGGCTGTGCAGACCACCTGTGGTCCTGAGCCCTGCACACTCCGAGGTCGCTTCTGTGACTTGAGTCCCCAGCCCGGAGTACACTCTGTGATCCCACTTGGGAACCCAGTCCATTAAGCCCCTCCCAGGCCACTGGAAGCCAGGGGACACTGGATGAAAATTGAGTGTGCCTAGGGCTCAGCAGGGGATCAGAGCAGTAGTCAGGAGATAAGGACATCAGTAAGAGGCCCAGAGAGGAAGTCAATAGGAAATGAGAAAGTGATGTCGAGAGAAAAGAAAAGAGAGAGAAGAGAAGTGAAGAGAAGTGAAGAGAAGAGAAGAGAAGAGAAGAGAAGAGAAGAGAAGAGAAGAGAAGAGAAGAGAGAAGAGAAGAGGAAGAAAGGGATGGTTGTGATTGGGGCGCTGGAGCTGGTGAGGAACGTGACGGGGTTGGCCAGGCCCCAGAGTCAGGCTCTGTCGGGCACATACCCGGGCCAGGTATGGGGTGTGACCGGCCTCATCATCCGCCAGGTATCCTGAGTGGTGGCGACAGCTGGTCATAGTCTGGGTGCCCAGGGTCTGGTGGCAGCCTCCTCTCTCTTCAGTTCTGCGTGCAGCTGCGGATTCCTCTTTGCGCCGGGTAGGGAGATGGAGTGAGAGTTCCCCCAGTGTTCAACTCTCCATCCGCCTGTTGGACACTGTGCCAGTGGCCCAGGCGTCCCCAGGTTCCTTGCTCCCCCCATCCCATATGCCTCATGTGGCTGACCCTTTTTCTGCTCAGAGTCCTCTGGACATCTACCCACACATTTGTGTCCAGAGTTGTCGGGGTGCGGTCCCTGAGGACGCCTGCATCCTGTCTCTGACCCTCTCAGACCTTCTCCCTTCCCAGACCCTGGTCGTCCTGGCATCTGCCCCTGGCCCAGAGCCCATCCGCTCACCAGAGTCTGCACATCACTCGGTGCCAGCCAGTGCGATCCGCGCCCTCAAGAGGGCAGGGACACTTTGCCTTGGGGTCACCCCAAATCCTCCAGGCGTGCTTATTTGCATGCGGCATCCTGATTGGCTCTCAACCGGAGCTCATTCTCTAGTGCCCCCGACACAAAGGTGGTGGGCGGGGCCCATATGGGCTCCTCCCCCATTTCTTCCGGCCTCACAACATTCAGAGCCCAGAAGGAGAGGTTCTGATCCTCGCTCCACATCTGCCCTGAGGGGGGCCTAAGGGACAAAAACAGTCTCCTCTAGAGACACAGGCACCTTTTTCAGCTTCTCTCTGGTCCCTGCGTTGTCCTGGGCCTCTTGCTTTCTGTCTTCTTTCCAGTATCCTCCCCTCACCCAATGTGGACAAGCCCAGGGTCTGTCTTGAGCCCTCCCCATTCTGCATTCTCCCTGAGCTCAGTGGAAAGAGTCCCGACTCTAAACCACAGACCTAGCCTAAATTCCTAGCTCTTCTGTTCCCCTCCTGTGTGACTCAACCTCTCTAATCCTCTACTCCTCCTCTATAAACGGAGCCAAATGTCCTTCCATATGGAAATATAAAGATTGCATTTTCATACCACACACCAGCACCCCACAATGCCCCGGTATATCTTTATGTCCTCTCCCCCTCTGCCCGGTAAACCCCTCATGCAGTCCCCCTCCCAGGTGCCACCTCTTCAGAGAAGCCTTCCCAAAATGTTCACCCCTCCTTCGCATACAGAATGACCGCAAATCCCATCCCAGATTGTCACACACTTGTTGTTACTTATTTGTCCACCAGATGGAGCTCCTCGGCGAGGAACTAAGGCGCTTACCGCTAATGTCTAATATTTCTAATACCACTAGTAGTATTAGAATAGATAATAAATGTCAACTTTCTCCTTCCAATCTTCAGACACTCAGGATCTTTGGCCTTTCCAGGAACAGCTTCCTAGCGGAGAATGATGATTTATTGAAGCCCGATGATGTAACAATTATGTTTGAACACAACAGTTCTTATGCCAAGAGCTCGGTGAACTCTTTGAGGCCTCCAATTCTTACACTGCCTTCATGGAAGTGGCTATTATTTGTTATTCTCAAGCTTGGCTTTGTCATCTCTGCCCCGACCTAGGGGGCAGCCAGGGCCTAAAGGACCGGAGCAGATCCACATGCAGCCTCAGAGCGTCAGATCCAGTCCCAGCCCCACTGCTCCTGGCAGGGTCACTTTGGGCAAGAAACTTCCCTTCCCTAGCTTAGTTTTTTCATCTGTAAAACAGATTGGTAAGCAGAAATGACATCACTGATGCCGTAGACTGAACACAAATATTGCATGTCCCTTGGGAAAATCAAGACAGCTACATCATGTCAACCATATGACTGTTTGTATAGTCATGGGTAGAGGAAGATTCTCTGGCCCAGAGGGAAAAAAAGGAGTCTCTGAATGTAAAAACTAAGAGATGGGAGCAGGGGTTAGTGCTTTTGCAAATGAAGTGATTGGCATTACATGCTTTCTTTCGTTTTCTTATTGTTTAGAGCTTTTACAAATCACAAAAAAAGATTCCTCTTAGAAAAATCAATAAAAGATAGCCCTGGCTGGTCTGGCTCAGTGGATTGAGTGCCCGTCTGTGAACCAAAAGGTCACAAGCTCGATTCCCAGTTAGAGCACATGCCTGGGTTGTGGGCCTGGTCCCCGGTAGTGGGTACATGAGCGGCAACCACACATTGACGTTTCTCTCCCTCTCTTCCCCTCTCTAAAAATAAATAACATCTTTTTAAAAAAATAAAAAGAAAGAAAAATCAGTAAAAGACAAACGGGCAATTTGAAAAAGAAATATAAAGAGCTAATAAAACCCTGACCGGTGTGGCTCAGTTGGATGGAGCATCCTCTGGTAGCCGAAAGTTTGAGGGTTTGATTTGGACCACTGCACGTGCCTGGGTGGAGGGTTCAATCCCCAGTCCAGGTGCATATGGAAGGCAACCAATCGATGTTTCTCTCTCTCCCTGCCTCTTTCTCTAAAAGTAATGGGGAAAAAATGTCCTTGGATGAGGACCAAAAAAAAAAAAAAAAAGCTAATAACATTAAAAGTTCGTAGTCATTATAAAAAACTGAAACAACACAAGAATGAGATAACACTGATTCGATCATTATTTCTCAAAATTTGGGGGTGGGACAGAAGAGGAATTGGGTGTGCGTTTGCTTAGCGAAAATACTGGAAGGACACTACGCCCAGAAAGTTAACAGCACTAATCTCTGGAAAGGTTGAGATTTCTTTCTTCAAGTTATCCTCCCTGTATTTTTCATATTAAGTGTCATTTTTGCAGTCATTGAAAGTTTCGCGTTGCAATACATGTAGCAGTGGTCTCCTTAGATTGGATACAGCACACTGGGTGGAGGTGGACGTCGTTGCAGGGCCAAGGCGGGACCGCTAGGTGGCAAGAACAAAGGTGAAGTGCTGGCGCGTCCTGTGTGAGCGCATAGGGGCGGGGCCTGGACTGTTTAGTCCACCCCCCAACGTCCCAGCCGCAGGCGGAGGGAAAGGATGTCTTGGCCGCGCGTGCAGCTGGTGGTCACTGCGGACGACTTTGGTTACTGCCCGCGGCGAGATGAGGGCATCGTAGAGGCCTTCCTATCCGGGGCTGTGACCAGCGTGTCCCTACTGGTCAACGGCGCGGCAGCGGAGAGCGCTGCGGAGCTGGCCCGCAGGTGAGGAGTGACCCCCCTACAGAGACTCGGGGGGGGCTTCAGTCATCGCCGCTCCGCCGCCGCCAGCACTCCCGCCTGCTTTCCACCCTCAGGCACCAAATCCCCATTGGACTCCACGCCAACCTGTCCGAGGGGCGCCCCGTGGGCCCGGCTCGCCACGGCGCCTCCTCGCTGCTCGGGCCCGAAGGCTTCTTCCTTGGCAAGATGGGATTTCGGGAGGCCGTAGCGGCCGGAGACGTGGCCTTGTCCCAGGTGCGGAAGCGCGGCTGCAGGAGGAGGACCCCCTCCCACCAAGGCTCCGCCCCGAGGGTACCCTGACGCAATCGGAGGGGAGCGGACGCTGGATGCTTGCGGGATTCCACCTCCAGAGCAGTCACACGCTGGCATAGGGAGGGGTTCTCTTCAGTAGCTGCTTCCGGACGTTTAAGGTGCCTATTGCCCTCACCTTCCAGGTGCGGGAAGAGCTGGAGGCCCAGCTGAGTCGCTTCCAGGAATTACTGGGCAGGAAACCCACTCACGTGGACGGGCACCAGCACGTGCACGTGCTCCCAGGTTGGTGGTCCCAAGCAGGGGGCTGTGTGCCCAGGTGAGGTGGGAGGTGCTCCCAGGCAGGGAGACGTGCTCCTCCCTGACTGCACCTCGCCCGCCCACAGGCGTGTGCCAGGTGTTTGCAGAGGCACTGCAGGCCCACGGGGTGCTCTTCACTCGGCTGCCTCTGGAGCGCGGACTAGGCAGCTGTACTTGGCTCGAGGCGCCGGCACGTGCCTTTGCCTGCGCGGTGGAGCGTGACGCCCGGGCAGCTGTGGGTCCCTTTTCCCGCAGAGGCCTAAGGTGAGCCTCCCCTCCCCCATAGCTGTGTCCTGTTCCCTGACTGGCCAAGGTCCCAGTGGGTCCAGCTGGCTGTGCATTTGGCCCGCTGAGTCTGTTTCTCAGCATCGAAGGGAGTCACGCTTCCATCTGCGGTGGCTCCATCTCTGATCCGTCCGCCCTCGGCCTAGCCCTGCCTATCGCTGTCCTGCCAGTCCCTGCTCTGATGCCTGGGTATCCACAGGTGGACCGATATCTTCGTGGGCCTGAGCACCTGCGGCCGGCATATGTCGGCTCATCGCGTGTCAGGGGCACTGGCTCGGGCCCTGGAAGCTACACCCACAGGCCACTGCCTGACAGCTGAGCTGATGACCCACCCAGGCTACCCCAGTGTGCCGCCAGCTGGAGGATGCGGTGAGGGCCCTGATGCCTTTTCCTGCTCTTGGGAGCGGCTGCATGAGTTGCGTGTCCTCACTGAGCCTACACTGCAGACCCGGCTCGCTCAGGATGGCGTGCAGGTCTGTGCCCTCCAAGACCTAGACTCCAAGAGACCCAGGGAAGGGGTCCCTGGTGAAGCCGCTCTGGAAACCTTCCTGGAGCCCTCTCAACTATGACGCTGACAGCGGAGAACCAATGCCCCAGTGCTCCTGAAGAGGGCAAGAACTGGGCTTCAGCACAGCCCGGAACCAAGCCCTAGAGTGGGTTCTCTGACTTCCCTGGGCAGAATGATGCCACCTCTATGCCCAAGTCCTCATGACTTGTAGAGTGCAGCCACAGCTTCTGCAAGCCCTCTTGGCTGCAGGAGATTCAGCCTGTGGCACCTTGGCCTGGGGGCTTGCCAAGCATTTTGGGCTCTTGACATTTCCATGTAAACATTTTCATTTAGGTATAGCGGTGAGAGATTACTATTGCCCAGAAAACCTTCAGACACACAAACCGACAAAAACAACTTCAGGGTGCAAACCTGGTCACTATTCCAGAAAAGATATATAAAACAAGCTCTACTGTCTCATTTTGCTCATGCTTAGGTTTTATTCTTTGGGGAGTGTAGGGGAGAAGAATGTCTCATCTGGCTATTTTTAGAGAGGTGTATTATCTCAGTATTTATTTAGGATGCCACATTCCCAACTGGACCTGGTAACGTGTGGATGCCCTGTGACTGGATGTCCACACTGGGAGTGTAGGGAGCAGAGCGGATGGGGAAGGGGAAGGAAGCACAGGGAGTCCTGCCCTGCTCTGGGGGATGGAAAGGCAGATGGAACACCACATGATCCTTCTTGTCTCATGTGAAACTCCTCAAGTGCAGGCACACAGACCTAGTGGGTGGGAGTGGGAGAGCAGGGCTTTGAAGTGATCTGTTCATGTATTTGCCATGCACTATGTCAGGCATGGAGTCAGGTGCCAACAGAGCCCTCTCCTGGCCTAGGCAGCCTTGACGGCCATTCAGCTTTCTCAAGGGCGGGAATCTCCGACCTTTCTACCTCCATCCACTTGTGACCCATCCTTGATTGTGGCTTCAGCCCCCTTTTCTGGTTCCAACTTCCATCTTAACCTTCCCTAGACTTTGAGTCTTCTAGGTACAGCCCCTTTCCTCCTACCTTTCCTTCACAGCTGTAAACTGGAGTCACTGGGAATTTGGTCCCTCCTGTTGTCTTGCCCTCACCTCTTTGCCTTGGCCCACTGGGGTCTGGCAACATTCCTTCCTGCAGGCTGTTGGCTGCAGCTAGTAGGGGTGACCTGAAGGTAGCCTGTTGGCACAGAAGCACCTTCCTCAAGGGGGATTCTGCTGTTCTGAGAGGAGGCAGCTGGCTGTGTGGCCCTCAGGCTCAGGACAGATGTGGGTGGGCAGGAGGGACACTTAGAAATCTGTAGATGCTAAATGGAACTGTGGGAGGGAGAGGAGCATGAGCAGAGATGGGGGTCCAGCCCAGTGCTAGGGACCCTCAGTGTTTTAGAGTCCCCTTCCAGGGCCTTGGTTGTGGCTTCTGCAGTATTGGGTAGTCAGTTTTAGTCTGATTGTCTTGAGAACCACATGGTGCTCCCAGGAGCATAGTCTGCAAGCAAAAACACTTCCAGCCCTGGCCAGTGTGGCTCAGTGGACTGAGCTCCAGCCTGTGAACCAAAGGGTCGCTGGTTTGATTCCCCGTCAGGGCACATGTCTGGGTTGCAGGCCAGGTCCCCAGTATGAGGGCATGCAAGAGGCAACCACATATTGATGTTTCTCTCCTTCTCTTCCCCTACTGTCTAAAAATAAATAAAAATCTTTAAAAAAAATCATCCAAGACATCTTAAAAAAAACAAAAAACCCACTTCCAATCACCCAGGATTGGCTGTTACCAAGTACTGCCAGGCCACTATACTGAATGAAGTCCCAGCTTCAGCTCTGGTCCTCAGGTAGCAGCCAATTTGGCTGCTTCCTGCCGCATCCAGATTGGCTTCTCGCTTCCCTCATGCAACAAGGGGGAAGACTCAGCAGCTCTGGCTTTGCCTCCCACTGGGTCAGGTGGCTGCCCTGCAAGGTGGGGCTTGGAGGTGCTGCCAAGTATAGAAAGAACAGGGCTGAGGCCACCAGGAGGTCCTGAGGCCCTCAGAGGGCCAGAGGATGACAGAAGCCAGGCTGCAATGGGCACTGGAGTGAAGTAGGCACATATTTCAAGCTGAACAATTAAAACTGAAGGCAAGAAAATGGCAGCTCCAAGGTTTAGGAAGTTGAGAGGGTCTTGCAGGCCTCTGGCGCCGAGGAGGGGTTAAATGTGGCTGTGCCTGGGCTCAGAAGGACCAATGGTGGAGTGCAGCAGGAGCTACACTGTAAAACCACAGGCCGCGTACCCTTGCTGTCACGGAGGCCCAGTTCCCTCTGTAAAAGTAGTAATAATGGTGTCCACAGGGTTGTCCTGAGCTCCGTAGAGGATAGTGCTGGGAAAGGAAGAGTACCCCAGGCCTGCTCCTTGCTTCCACCTCAGGTAAAATCTTCCCTCCCAGAAACCTGCAGACTTGGCTGACAGGGCAGGCCTGGTCTCCGCTAGTTTCATTTACAGGCAAGGAACTTGGCTGATCAAAAAATAGCGTCATGGCCCTGGGCTGAACCAGTGCCTCAGCAACCCACTGTCCTGGGGACTCATGGGGTTTCTGGGTGGAACCCTTCCAGAAAATGGCCTCGCACCACCCTCAGGTACACCCTCGTTAGTTCTGGGACCAGCCAGCCTGCTCCTCCAAGTGTGGACAATATATACCACTCTGCTGGAGCTGACCGGACTGAAGTGATGCACACACCTAGAGGTGCTGTCCCCTCCCAAGACACCCAAGGGGTCCCTCTGCAGACCCCAATAATCTGGACTCTTTAGCCTTTTCTGCTCCCCTCAGGGAAGGCCTCTGTGCGCCTCTTTTGGCGGCTGGGCATGCAGAGAGAGAAGCAGGCAGAAACTGTGAGAGACCAGAGGCCCCAGCCCCGCTCCCACACCTCTGAGCACAGGCCCCTGGCACTGCCACTGCCCGTGAGGAAGAAACCCACACAACCAAATCAGTGTTGGAGAGCATTTTTATTAAGGGCAGCAGAACGGGATCGCAGCATCTTAGAAAGCCTATTCTCTGCCATGGGGGGGGGGGGGGGGGGAGGGGAAGGACCCGGCCCATTTTGGTTCGGTTCAGGCAAGAATAAATTCCTGAGTGGGCTCAGGTCAGTGGTGACAGCTCTCCCCTTCCCCAGAGGACCCAACTGTTTGGCTGTGGAGCTGCCAGGGCACCAGCGAGCTCAAAGCCTGCCCTGAGGGCTCGGCGACCACCGAACTGCTTCAGGCTGGACGGAGCAAGCCACCCAAGGCCTTAGGGAAGGACCACCTATGGCCTTGCTCTCCCAGGGCCAGGCCTGTCCTGACTGGGGCAAACGGTGGGGTGCAATGCCAGGGCTGAGAGTACCCAGAAGGGCTGCCAGCTTGACGAAGGTACCTCCGGCGGTGAACAGAGAAGTGATGGGTGACAGGCAGGCAGAACTATGCTGGTAGAAACACGAAGCAGTGGGACAGTTTCCAAGAATGGCAATAATTCTGGATTCAGAGAAGCAACAATGGTGGCTTATAGGGACAGCTTCTGATAGAATTTGGCATTTTATTACAAATCTGCGTGTGAGTGAAATAAAGTCCACCATCACCTTTCTGCTAATGAAGGGACATGTGGAAATGCTGGCTCCGCTCTCCTGGGCATACAGGAGTCTCCAGAACCTGTCCCGTGAACATGTAGGACTAAAGAAGCTGAATTCATTGACACGCTGCAAGGGCCACAGACCCAGAGGATTGCACAGCGTCATGCTGCCGAACCTACCCATCGCTCCCGTTTCTGCACAGTAAAACCAAGCTGTCTTACAGGTAGGTCGTAAGCCCTGGAAAGATCTCAAGTTTTACAACTAAAATCAAAACAGAGCAAAGTTTCTTTAAATCATTTCTCCACTGAATCTAGTACCCTGGAGAGCCAAGAAGCGAAGCCACCAGTGGCCGAAGTAGAGCTGGCGACTCCCTCTGGGTGTCAGCGACATGTATACTCCACTATTTTAGGGACAATCCCACTTCCTTTGAAAAAGACATTAACATTCAAATCCTGACAAATTCATCTGAGGATAAATTCTAAGGTCAATTTTTATTTCTACAAAAAAAGGCAGTCAAAACAATATAAAACACATGTAAAGGATATTACTGAGTGAGCTTCAAGTGGAGCTTGACTCTGCAAAGGCTGTGAGTCCGGAGGGAGAGGGGAGGCCGTCCCGTTCCTGGGCTGGGCGGGGCTGGCCCTGCCCGCTGCTCTGAAAGAGGCCAGCGCGGCTCCAGGGACCCCAGACTGGTGCTGGCTACAGCCACGTCCTGCCAGTTCCAACCCTGCGGAGAGTCCAGCCATGCTGAGGGTGGGCCGAGGTGGGGCTGCTGCACTGAGGAGTTGGAGAGCGAGCTCTGTGGCACGTTCGGATGGAGCTTGCTGACAGGTGACCATGGGATTTCAAATGACATTCTGGCTTCAGCGTTGTCTGCAATGACCAACACATCTTCTAAAATGGCTGCAGGGAGGAGCGCCAATCTTCGACCTCAGGAGTCTCTCTGATGAGAAATCCCTCACATGAGTGCAGCGTCCTGTGGCGGGCAGGCCCTCCCCTGGGGTGGCAGCGGACCTGATGTTGCAGGGTTTTTCCAGGCAGGCCGGGCCCGGCTGGAGGTTCAGTCACACACACACAGACATGGGTTGCCATTTAATCCACGTTATTGTGGTAACATTGACCAGGTTTTTACATAAGAGCTGGGCCTCCGTTTTCACAGCTTTTTTGGGGGGGTGGTGATAGTTTGCTTATTTTTAAATTTTTAAAAAAGGATGTTACAAATTGGAACCAGTAGAATTTGAACAAACTCCCGCACTGGGCAGCACAACACGGGAGAAGAGAAGCCGCCAGACTGCACAGAGCTGTCTCTTCCCCTTTGTGGAGGAGACAAGGCCTGGGTCTGGGGAGGGAGTAAGTGAAACATAAACTGAATTCGAGAAAGTGAGAGTTGCAAGGGCAGGGGCAGAAAGGGAACCGCAACGTTTTATGTTAAATCTTAAGGTCTAAATGTAAATTGAAGATTTTGGATAAATTTGGACCAAGAAAAGAAACACCATTCTTTTAGAGTAGATTGAAGCAGTGATTTTTAAAACAAAGAGAGCAGAACTAGAACATCTTAAATTTTTAATCCTTTCTTTACAGGTTACCTATATCACTTTTGATTAAGAAAACTGTAGAAAGTTAGTAACTGCCACAAGCGGACGCCAGGCAGTGGCACGTGTCATTTCCCACAGAGTCCTGCTTTGCGAGGTGTCTGAATGCACTGCTCGGGTCTCTGCTCACACTCGCTGGGATCGATCGCGGCAGATTTTAGTCCACAGGTCGCTTTTCCCCATATTTCTTTGTAAACTCTTCAGCATTCTTACAGAATTTTTTACGGTCCTTAGAGTATTCTTCAGCTAGGTCAGCCCGAAGGGGGTGCTCGGGCTGGGGGTCGTTCACCAGCGCTATGAGGGACTGGATTACTGCCAAGAAAAGGAGAAGGCACTGCTGGTTACCACGGTCTCAGAAAGCACCCCTGCAAGATGGGCAGCGACGCTAACGCTGACTTATAGCCAAGTGCTTCTAAGACACAGTGGCCTCCCATGTATCCAAAATTCCGACCTTCTCCAGCACTTACCATATGGAGACGGGGACGAACAACGAGCAGTCAATGGTGGGTAACCGCTCAGAGTGACTGATGCCTCTTCCCTCTCCTCTAGGGACCTTCCCGAACTGACACCCTGGGGAGCCCCGGACCCAGCCTCTCCCCTCCCTCTCCTGAACTTTGGAGACTTCAGGCCTGAGACACACAGTTTCTCTTCTCTCTCTCTCACACATGCGTGCACAAAGCTTCCCCAGGGCAACAAGTGCTGAGTGGTGTGTTCCAGAACTGTGCTCAGTTCAGGGTAGTTTCAGCGAGTATGAGAATGAAGGGTGCACGACAGGCCTGCACTGCAAAGTGCACAGTGAGTCCACCCTGTAAGGCCCCGAGGAGCTTCTGAACCAGCTGAGAAAGGTTCATTTGACCACCCTATCTAACCACTGGGAGTTCAACCCCCCCACCCCCTGCCCAGTGGCATCACGCTGTCCATTCCAGAGGCAGAGGTCACACGGAATCACACCGATGGCTGGGGGTGGGTTCTACAATGACCCTCTAAAGAGCAGTAAGCTCTAGATGTACTGAAAGGTGAGCCCCGGGACAGAAGAACCTTGAAGGAACTGAAGATGATGGAGGGAGATTGAGGGAAGTAGGGAAGGTCCCAGAACACCAGGCCTCCTCAGAAGTGGGGTGCACACAGCTATCACACCTTCTCACACACACTTCCTCTTAGCCCCTGGCCCCATCAGGACCAGTACCTCTAGAATGCTGCACTCCTCCCCACTGGCACATTCCTAGCATAAAGGCATCTCTCCTCTGGACTGCCAATATCATGGGTTCCTCTATCAGGGACCCATGTTTTCCAGGCCAGCATTATGAGGAATGGATTCAAATGCTAGTGTTGACTCAGTCATGGACAAAGACAAAGCCAGTCAACAGCACCATGCTGTGTGAGGGGAACGGCACAAAGTGCTCCTACCCAGGTGGCCAACGCCACATGCCATCCATCCGGCCCACTGATGCTACCAGGCGAGACAGAGGCAGTCAAGAGTTCCTGCGACCAAGTAGGCACAGGTGAGGCAATGGGGGGAAGCAAGGAAGGGTGGCTCCGCAGGTCGGAGTACGGAGGAAGGACGGCTGGGCAAGGAGGGTGGACTGTGAGTAGCAAGCAGGGGTGAAAGGCCTGGGAGGGTCTCTGCGGGCCAGGGCCGTCCACAATCTCTCTGCTAACCTCAGGGGCGGACGTTACCGCCTCCCTCGGCATCCTGTCTGCATTATCTCTAAGAGAAAGCACACCGTGGAAGTATGTTTTTGTGTCTTTTACTGCAAAACGTATCCATCCTATATTTGATTCTGATGTACCTGAGAAGAAACAATGATAAAGCTATTTGGCTTATTCCTATTTCCTCAACTTCAACCACTAGTATTCCACTGTTTGCCATATATCCACATATAGCCAAAATGGTAACTTACTTAATATATTTTTGAGATTTCACTTTTTAGTATAGATTTTAAAGGAGAGTAAACATTAGTAACTCAACTGGAAAATAACTTTTACTCGCCATAAAGAGAAGGCAAGCATCAACAGAAGGACAAGGCATTCCTGGCTGGATGGTCTCAGACGAACATTACAACAAGCGCCGAAGGCCGCCTCCTGCCCAGCCTGGGGAAGAGACCATGCCTGCACAGACACTCGTCGCAGCGGCACCTTCACCGCTGCTCTAACACACTGCCCTCAGCTCCCTGGCCACGCTGTGTTTTCGTGCACGCCAAGACTCTCCTCCACTCCTCCTTCGAACGTACGACTGCTCCACTCTCCTTATATGCTACTCATAGCTTTGAAGAATAGAGTGAAGAAGTAAAATGGAGTCACTGTGTTCACGTTGCTAAATTGTTTTTTTAAATTTTATTTTAATTGTTGATCTTGTACAGTTTTCTGTCTTTTACTCCCATCCCAGCCCACCGCCCCAGCCCTCCCCACCTCCCTCCCATTTCCACCCTCCCTAGTTTTTGTCCATGTGTCCTTTATACTTGTTCCTGTAAACCCTTCCCCTTTCCCCCTGAAACTCCCTCCCCTCTCCCCTCTGGTGACTGTCAGCCTGTTCTCAATTTCAGTGTCTGTGGTTATATTTTGCTTGTTTGTTTTGTTGATCATGTTGCTAAATTATTAAAATAAAGTATGCTGAGGTAGGAGGCTCGCCTTAAGCAGTCTTAAACTTCTGCACTTATGCCAACACCTGGATGCCCATCAATCGCTGTGTCAATGCCTGGAGGTGCATCAAACCTTCAAGGGACATTCCAAATAACTTCAAGAAACTGTTCCACTCAGTCTGGAGCATCTGGCATCCAAAGATCACCTTTTTGGACCAATCTTGACCCTAAGATGCAGGACTGATTCTTCTCAGAAACGAACTCTTTACTCTAAGAACCCCCAGCTTTTCTCTCTCCTTCGAAACACCAGTATTTTGCCCAGCTGTGTTTCCAGTTTGCAAACTGTAAGCTTGAATACATCCTCTAGCAAACATCTTTACTTTTTTTGGGTTTGGGTTCAAGAGCATAAATAGGTGGCTTCTAATCTTTCCCCAAGATCAGAAATGGTTCTGCAGCATAACTGCTACTTCATTAGCACTTCAGGGCCCGCCCCCCCACCCCCCCTACTCCCGCAGGACTGAATGCTCTGGGGCGGGGCCCTGCTCACTTCTCAACTTTTCCCGCTCACTCTCTGTTACGCTCACTCTCTGTTTCTCTGTTACGGATACTCAGGCTTTTGGCTTCTTACTATGGAGATCTTAAGACCCAATGTATTAGTATAAAACCATTGGATAATTGTTAAGACATGTCTTTAAAAAGATATCTACTCTGCAAGTTTGCTGTTTGTTCATTTAATTCTTTCCTGAGAACTTGTTTTTACTTATTTGATCAAGTTTAAATATTTTCAAATTTATTTAGTAGTTCAGATGAGTATTTCATTCTTTTTCTGTTCCTTTGGGTGCATTTCTATCTCCTCAGCTAAACTATAATACAACCCAACTGAGCTTACTTTTTTTTTTGTTTTGTTTTTTTGAGCTCAGTTTGTTTTGACAATGCAAACATTGAGAGCTGTAAGTGCTTGCCAAGCTACAACTACGGCCCCAGCCCATCAGTTTTTATACAGAGAACAGCACACTCATTTTATTTTATAAACGTCCGGCTCTGATTTCCTGACCCAAATGCTCCCCAGAAGTACTTTTTATCTCCAAAAAATAGGGGCTAAAATACAATCAAAATTTACTACGTATTCTCTCATTGTACAAAAGTAGGTTTACAGTTGTGTATAAAACACTGATTATTCTTGTATTTATTAATTACTGTATTATTTTCCATACGAACTGTGTGCCTGCTTCTGCCCCACTCTGTACATGGTCAGAGAATAAAGCCTACAACATTTCCTCATTTTTGTCCTCCTGGACTGTTTTTGCAATTGAGGATGTTAACACTGCCTGCAATTTCCCCCTTTTCATGGAGATCCAGGGTACTCCACTCCCTCAGAGCTCAATGTGAATGGCGGCTTCCATGGAAGGCATTGTAAATGTGTGAGACGAATCTTTCCCTGTTTGCTGTATTTCTTGAGTCCTTTTTATAAATTTCATTTACTTGATCTGGTATAATAGTGTATGAGGGATAACTGTTTTATTTTTCTCCATATAGTTTTGTCGTTACATTATGTTGTTTAATACATACAGAATCGGTATTATGCTGCCTTTGTTGCTGGCTGTATTTTATATGACAAATCCCATTAAACCACAAAACTAAGATCTAGCTCTGCTGCTAAAATATCTACTAGAACCAGACACACAGCTGAACAACTTAATGATCATATTCTTCTGGTATTATTATTGCCAACTCCTACGACCTTTCTGTTTGATACAATTTTGCCTTTTTTTCTTGACTTTTCATGCTATTTTTAGTCAATTTTTAAAAAAAGATTTTATTTTTAGAGGAAAGGAAGAAGGGAGAAAGAGAGGGAGAGAAATATCAGTGTGTGGTTGCCTCTTGAGCACCCACTACCGGGGACCTGGCCTGCAACTCAGGCATGTGCCCTGACTGGGAGTTGAACCGGTGACCCTTTGGTTTGCAGGCCTGCAGTCAATCCAATGAGCCACACCAGCCAGGGCTTTAGTCAATTGTTAATGCTTTTCTACTTTCTTTTTAAAAATTGAGGTATAAGTTGTACACCAAAAAAGAAACTCCTTCATGTCTGGTCATGTTACGACACATCTTGTGCCATCCACCTCCCACCCTCTTGCTGCCCCAGTCCTCAGGAAGGAAGGAGCCCCCGTGATCTCTGTGTCCTGGCAGTCTAAGGCAGGGGGGGTTGGTCTGCCTGGCTAGCCTGACCGGGAAGGACTCCCCTTCCCAGACACGGTGTTTAATACACACAGCTTGGCAAGCGCTCCTGGAGTTGTGTGAGGAGCTGACAAGGCATTCCCGAACACAGAGCTACGAATCTGCATAGGAAAAAACAAAATTTGGCATGTGTACTTTGCTGGCCCTGGCTGGGTAGCTCAGTCAGAGTGTTGTCCCAATACGCCGAAGTTGGGGATTCGATCCCCAAACAGGGCACATATAAGAATCAACCAACAAATGCATAAATAAGTGGAACGGGAGACTGACGTTTCTCTTTCCCTTCCTCCTTTCTCAAACAAACAAGCAAGCAAAAAACCCAAACCAAAAAAACAAACAAACAAAACAAAACAAAAAAAAAAACAACAAACCACCAAACAAAAAATAAAAACTCTGTTAAACTTTTGTAAACATAAACTTGTACAGAACCAAGTGCCAAGTCCACTGAAAATCTTTCTATTTTGATTCAGCATTTAGAACTGATTCCTTTCTATCACTCAGCTGCGTGGAGCCCAAGGCTGAACATTCAATGTGAAAGCCTTTCAACTCCACCTCCCAGGGTTCTGATGGAAAAGGACCATTTATATCATCCACCTGCTGCAGCATGGATTCCAGCCTTAACCACTATCTTCAATCCAAAAAGACCTTTGGGGGAGGGGGTATAAGGGGACTAAATGGTAACAGAAAAATATATAACAAAGATTAAATCACAAACAAAATAGAAAGACCTTATAGTGGTTCGGCTGGTTACTTATAAGAAAGCCACCCAAAATATGAGATAGAAGGACTTCAAAAGAAAGGTCTGGAATTAGGAAATAAAAACTATACAAATCAGTCCTGGCTGGTGTCACTCAGTGGACTGACTGCCAGCCTGTGAACTTAAAGGTCACCAGTTCAATTCCCAGTCAGGGTACATGCCTGGGTTATAGGCCAAGTCCCCAGTTGGGGGTGTGCAAAAAAGGCAACCAATCGATGTTTCTCTCCCTCTCTTTCTCCCTTCTGTCCCCTGTCTTTAAAAAAAAAAAAAAAAAGGCATCTAGTAAATTCTAGGGGACAAGAAGGAGGCCAACAACAGTATTAAGCACCCCACCACCACTAAATGAGCATGTACATGTTTACACAGAGACGCCCAGACACATGGACACACAGGGCAACATCCAATTCCAGGGAGTTCCAGGCCCACTAAAGCCAACTAAACTTTCATTTGGGCACAGCCCTTGAGTCTGACTGTACCCCTGCCCCCACACCACCCACTGTGAGTCATTGGCTTTCTGCTGATGCCCACCAAGTAGATTTGGCTTGTGCCTTTCTTTTAGCCTGGAAGGCCCTCTCCAGCCTCTCTTCTCCCTTCATGTCTGAGTACACATGCTAACTGCTGAGTGAGGAACCTTAAACACCACCCCCCTCCTTGACAAGGCAACACCATAATCCTTCATGAAAACTGCCGTGGGCAGTGCCTACATCCCCCACTGCACAGGGAGCAAGTACTGGGCTGGTCCGTCTACATGTGTCCCCAGTGGGCTGTGAGCACAGGTAGGGCCTCCTCAAACAGCCGCGCAGGTCAACAGTTTGACAGAGATGTGCCATGCCCACAGGCCTGGTGGGACCTCAGCTGTACTTGAGTGTGTGCTGGAGCTGGTAAGGTAAGATGTCTCTGGACTGTGTGTGACATGGTATCAGAAGGCACTGAGGAACCCCTGTCCCACAGCAGCATCCCCAGAAGAGCACTGTCAGAGGAGGACACAGGAGCATGCCTTACCTTGGTCGGTTTTGGTTGCTGGCTTCCAGTTTTCAGCACTAATTACTGGCAGACAGACCTGCCCCTTTTCATCGATGTTGGGGTGATAGATCTTTGTTTTAAATGTGATCTTCGGTGGTTTGAATGGGTACTCTGCTGGAAAGTTGATTTCGATTCTGAAGGCCCCCTTATCATATGGAGGGTTGTCCTGCAGGGAAAGAGTAGAGATCGCTATGAACACACCATGGTAAACCAATCTACAGCTGAGAGAGGATCATTTGGTTTACTTGAAAAGTAATTTATTTCCAAGTGGTATATGCACTGAAGCTTTGTCACTTTTAGGGCACCCAACAATCAATCAGTACTTCTAGAGCAAGATGTCTGCTAAGCTGTGAAAAGGTCTGAGATTGATGTTCCGGTTCATTTTCTTTAACAGACTTTATTTTTAAGAGTAGTTTTAGTTTCACAGCAAAACTGCCCTGGCCTGCACATATACAGCCTCCCCCACTATCAACATCTTACAACAGAGTGGTGTATCTGTTACAATTGATCAACCCACAGTAACACATCGCTATCACCCAGAGTCTGTAATTTGCGTTAGGGTTCACTGTTGATGTTGTACATACGGGTTTTGTACGGTATCATACACTATAACTGGAATCAAACAGCATGTAGCCTTTTCAGAGTGGGTTCTTTTACTTAGCAATTTGCATTAAGGTTACTCCATGTCTTTCCATGGTTTGATAGCTCATTTCCCTTTAGTACTAAATAATACTCCATTGTCTGGATGTGCCACAGTCTAATTATCCGTTCACCCACTGAAAGGTATCTTGGTTGCTTTCAGTTTTTGGCCATTACAAAAAAAGCACCTATAAATATCCGCAGGTAGGTATTTATGTGGACATAAGCTTTCAACTCCTTTGGGGTAAATACAAAGAACATGACTTCTGGATCACAGGGTAAGAGTATGTTTAGTTTTGTAAGATACTGTCAACTGTCTTCCCAAGTAGCTGCACCACTTTGCATCCCCACCAGCAATGAAAGTTGTTCACTGACGCATCCTCCCAGCATTTGGTGGCATTAGTGTTTTAGGTTTTCTCCCTTCTTCTTTTTTTCAAATCCTTAACTGAGGACATTTTTTAAATTGCTTTTAGAGAGAGAAGGGGGAGAGAAACACTGATTGGTTGCCTCCTCTAAGCGCCAGTATCATAAGCACCTGGACTAGGGACTGAATCCTCAACCTTTACATTACAGGACAACGCTCCAACCAAATGAGCCGCACCAGCCGGGGCTGGGTTTTGCCCTTCTAAGAGGTGTGTAGTGGTATCTCGTTGTTGTTCCCTAATGACCTGATGTTAAATTTCTATTCAAATGTTTATATGCCACCTGAACATCTTCTTTGGTAAGGTATCTATCTGTTCGGATTTTCCCCCCCCTATTTAAAAATCAGGGTTTTACACCCTAACTGGTGTGGCTCAGTTGTTTGGGCGTCATCCACAAAGCGAAGGGTCATAGGTTTGATTCCACTCGCGTTGTAGTCTTCAGTTGGGGCGTGTATGAGAGGCAACTAATTGATACTTCTCTCTCACATCAATGTTTCTCTCCCTCCCTTCCCCTCAGTCTAAAAATAAATAATATAATATAAAAACCATGGTTTTGGTTTTTTAGTGTTCAATTTTAAGAGTTCTTTTTGCATTCTGGCTAACAGCCTTGCATCAAATATCCTTTACAAACCTCTCTTTTTTCTTAAGATATGAAGTCACGCCAATGGTGAGTAACAACCCAACCCAAACCCCACTGAGAGCTGACAGACTCCAGGTCCTGGCCAGTGTGGTCTCATCAGGATGAGACAGTTGGAGAGCTGTCCCCTAGCTGGTTTCCAGGCAGATCCAGAACCATGCCCCATCCCTTTGTCCGGAGGAACACTCAAAGATCTAGCCCCCAGGGCCCGGACACTCTAATGGTCCAAGAGCCTCTGAGAGATGCCTCAAGAAAAAAGAGCCTCTGCAAATTAAAATCACAATGAGATATCCCCTCATACATGTCAAAATGACTACCATCAATAAATCCACAAATGACAAGTGCTGGCAAGGCTCATGAACTAATGGTGGAATTGCAAACTGGTCCGGCAACTATGGAAAACAGTACTGGGCGGGGGTTCTAAAGAATTAAAAATAGATCTGCTTTATGATTCAGCAATTCCACTTCTGGGGATTTATCCAAAGAACCCAAAACACTAATTTGAAAGAATATATGCATCCCTATGTTCACTGCAGCATTATTTACAACAGCCAAGCCATGGAAGCAACCCAAGCAACCCAAAAGACAAGTGGATAAAAAAGCTGTGGTACAGAAGTGGGACTTCCGGTCAAGATGGAGGCACAGGTAAACACAGCTCACCTCTAGCACAACCACAGCAAAAATTACAGTTGGACTACAAAACAAGTATCACCTGGAATCATCACAAAATAGAGCTGTGTGGAAGTCCAACAACCAAGGAATTAAAGAAGTCACATTTATCCAGGCAGGTAGGATGGGCAGAGGGAGGAGACATGTGGAGAGGTGGAATTGGTGGTCCCACACCTGTGTGTGGTAGATAAAAATCAGGAAGGATAGATACCTCAGGAGTGAGAAATCCCACCCCCACACCAGAACACCCAGCCCAGGGTGCCAATGACAAAAAGGTAAGTCCCTGTAACTTCTGGCTGTAAATACCAGTGGGGGTTGGGGTGGTGGAAGAAACTGCAGGATTCTCAGGAGTCTCCTCTTAAAGGGCCTACAACACACTTGGACTTAGGCAGACTTACTTCCTCTGGGCTTCAGCACCAGGGTAATAGCTAGAAGAGCACAGGTAGCATATGGGGAGAAACTGAAGTGTCTGGCACCAGGGCGAGCGCCAGGAGACAGCTTCCTTTTGGACAAAACTACAGAGGTCAGGCAGAGGCATTGTCCCCTTTCTGAGCCTTCCCCCATATACAGCCACAGAGCAGTGACATGGGTTGCCCTGCCCTGGCGATTACCTAAGGCTCTGCTCCACCCAACTTATCGGTGCACTTTTCTACAACAGGCCACACTACTAAGACAGGGAATCAAAGCGGCTCTACCTAATACACAGAAACAAACACAGGGAGGCTGCCAAAATGAGGAGACAAAGAAGAAAAAAAAGAATGCAAATAAACAAAAATAGTATAAGGCCTCTGAAACATGTCCAAACATACCAATATCCGAATCATAGGGATTCCAGAAGGAGAAGATCAAGAAATTGAAAACTTATTTGAAAAAACAATGAAAGAAAACTTCCCTATCTTGGTGAAGGAAATAGACATACAAGTCCAGGAAAGCGAGTTCCAAACAAGATGCACCCAAAGAGAACCACACCAAGACATATCATAATTAAAATGCCAAAGGTTAAAGATAAAGAGAGAATTTTAAAAGCAGCAAGAGAAAAGCACAATTACCTACAAAGGAGTTCCCATAAGACTGTCAGCTGTTTTCTCAAAAAGAAACTTTGCAGGCAAGAAGGAACTGGCAAGAAGTATTCAAAGTGAGGTAAAAACAAGGACCCACATCCAAGATTACTCTATCCAGCAAAGCTATCATTTAGAATGGAAGGGCAAACTAAGTGCTTCCCAGACAAGGTAAAGCTAAAGGAGTTCATCATCACCAAGCAATTATTACATGAAATGTTAAAGGGACAGTTAAGAAAAAGATCAAAACTATGAACATTAAAATGGTAATAAATTCACAACTGTCAACAATTAAATCTTAAAAACTAAGCAAACAAGCAGAACAAGAACAGAATCATAGATATGGAGATCATTTGGAGGGTTCTCAGTTAGGAGGGGGAAGAATGGGGGGAAGGTGCAGGGAGTAAGAAGTGCAAATTGGTAGGAACAAGATAGACGGGGGGATGTTAAGAACAGTATAGGAAATGGAGTAGCCAAAGAACTTATATGCATGACCTATGGACGTCAACTAAGGGGTAGGAAATTGCTGGAGGGAATGGGGGATACCGGGTGGAGGAGGGCAAAGGGGGAAAAATTGGGACAACTGTAATAGCACAATCAATAAAATATATTTTTTTAAAGTTGTGGTACATATTTCATTTCTATACAATGAAATGTTACTCAGCCATAAAAAATAAAATGTTACCATTTGCGACAGAAAGGATAGACCTATTATGCTCAGTGAAATAAGTCATCAGAGAAAGACAAATACCATATGATTTCACTTATCTGTGAAATCAAAATAACAAAATAAATGAACAAAATTGTAACAAACAGACAGATACAAAGAATGAACTGATTAATTGCCAGAGAGGAAGGGGGTTGGGGGACTTAGTAAAAGAGGTAAAGGCATTAAAAAGCACAAATTGGTAGTTACAAAATAGTCACAGGGATGTAAATAAAGCATAGGACATACAGTCAGTAATAATATTGTGATAACTGTGTGGTATCAATTGGGATACTGGAAATAGAGGGAATGCTATGTAAAGTATATGATTTTATAACCACTAAGCCATGCACCTGAAACAATACAAAATAAAATTTAAAGAAAAAAGGGAAAGAGCCTTCTCAGTCTCTCCCCAGGCTCCCCCAACCTCCAGAGCTGAGCAAGGCTTTCATCTACTGACTCTTCCCAGTGTTCCCAGCTCTCCTGGGCCCCACAGACAGGCCACGGCACACCCAACCCAAAGAAAGCCAAGTTTAACAGAGTGCCCAGGGATGCTCTTGGCAGCCCCCACACCACAGCCCTTCCCCCTCAACCACCAGCCTAACTAGCATTCATTCTCCAGCGAAGAGTTCTTCTGGGGAGCGAGGCTGGCACCCACCACGTCTCCATGCTCTGCCATGGCCTATTCCCACTCAGGGAAAGGAGGCAGGGTGCAGGGGCCTCCAAGGACAGGTAAGCTTAGGAAAGGCAGAGGGGTGGGAGAAGCCTGACAGGAAGCTGGGAGCAGGCAGTGTGGCCGAGGGGCAGCTGTCAGAATATTAATTTGCAGGAAAGCTCATCGAGAACGTGGAGACTGAGGGTCGGGACGAGGGTGGCGATGTGAGTAAAGCAGTCCACACCAGGTATGCCTGCCTGCGTGAGGAGAGAGGACCTACGCATACCCGGTAAAGGCTGGGATAAGACTGGACTGGAAAACCATTCCTTACCTGTCCCCTCCCTATGAGAACACAGAACTCTCAAACACCACCTAGCAGTTAAAGCAGCTGCAGCACCACCACCCCATCCCCCATCCTGTCTGCCTCACTAGCTAGGGGAGCTAGACTCACTGCTACCAATGAGTTAACGGGGCAACTCAGAGAAAACTGCTGCTAGTTTTTAAGCAGAGATTAAAACTTTTTTCCTGAGTAAAAATGAGTCATTTACATTGTTTGAGCCATTTAAAAAGAGCATTCCTGTATGACTTTTGGCTGGTAAAATCTGCTAAATTTGTTCATTCATCACCCAGGATTGATGGATCCACCCCTGTGCCCCACTGTGTGCCAGAAACTGAGAGACAAACGTGTCGTCCTACTTGGCAGCTCTAACCTCGGATGTGCCTTTTCCTAGCCAGGTAACTCTGGGAACACTCCCGAACCTTTGTAGAACGGGGTTAACAGCTGTCTGCACCCAGAGCAGTTGTGATGAACTGGGCTATCAAGACCTGCATGCCTGGCACGTGGGCAGAGCACTCACTATGGCAGCTCTGTCACTACAGGAGGCCCTCACCATCCAGGGACCTTGGCTAAGCTCGCCTTAAGCTCTCTGAGCCCCTGTCCTTGCCTGGGGCTCTGTGGATGACCAACAGCGAGGCTCAGGTGTATGCAAATCATGGACTGTCCGTCTGCCCCAGTGATTTTTGTTGAAGGAGGTGTGCAAAAATTAAACAAAGGACACACCTTCTAGATAATGGGCAGAAAGCTCCACATGCAAATTTTAGACATTTTCTAGCTAAACTTTGCTGACAGGCAGCTCACTCACTGTAAGAGGCCTCAGTGAGAAAAGTTTTGTTGTAGAAATGTTATACAACTTTTCAGCAATTTAACAAAACAAACAAACAAACAAAAAAAACCCTCAAGATCAAGCCGCGACACCATTTCAGATTTCAGCATTTTATCTTCACACAAGGCCCTGCCCAGTGTTTTTCCGTTATTCCTTCATTTGGATGCATTGCGTTCCTTTCAGCTAATATTGCTGTGACAAAGGATTTTTTAAAATGTAAAATTAATTTCTGCTGATAATTTTACATGCTCTAAATTTGTTCAGACTTTAAATTTTACTTTTTCTTTTTGAAGTTGTTGCAAGCGATGAGCCCAACATGTACGTTTTACAGCCACATCTGATCCATGCCTAAATTCCAAGATACTTTTCATCCACATTCCTTTTCTATGAGAGTGGCTGGTTTAAAAGTGTTTTATTTATTTTATAAGCACTATGGTTAAGATAAAAATAATTTCTGCACCACTTTTATGCAAAGAATCCACATTTCTTTGCACTTGCTTCTAGCCATTCTATGCATGCATGTAAGATTTGATCATTTATCAAGCACTTATTATATGCTGGATGCTTTTCTGCCTCAACTCCAGTGCATTCCCCCTGCATGCTGTTATCACCCACATTTGAAGAGGCATCTGTCTGGTCCCATCCTCTCCACCTCTATGGGACATGAGGGCAAGGGGAACTGATGCAAGTGTGATGAAGCGCATGCTGCTTGCTGCTGTATGTATGCTAAACTGTTCTTTGTCTCTGTCTGAGAAGTCTCATGTCTTCTCTGGCATCCAACAAACTACGGCAAGCTACCATGTCAGGCTTGCAAATAAGGTGAAAAATCTCAAGATTCTACACAGTCATCATGCCCCCCCCCTTTTTTTTGTATTTATTTATTGATTTGAGAGGGAAACATCAATTTGTTGTTACACTTATTTATTCATTCACTGGTTGATTCTCGTACGTGCCCTGCCAAGAATCGAACCTGCAACCTTGGCATATTAGGACAATGCTCTAGCCCACTGAGCTACCTGGCCAGGGCAACAGTCTTGACCTCAGCCTCCCAAGGCACAAAGTCACTTTGTGGCAACTAAGACCAAAAGGAAGCTCTTCCATGTGTGACACCAAACCACTCCAGGCTTTCCCAACCCTGTGGTCAAATCAAATCTTTCCTTCCCAAAGCAACTCTTGAAGAATCCAAAGACCCACGCTGTGCCCCACCCATGTGTTCCGTTCCTCAAGTGAAGATCCTGAGTCCTTCAACTATCCCAGAGAAGCCAGTTTTGTGTCACTGCTTTCCCTGTGACGTAGTCAGGACACCACGCAGCTCTCCTGAAGCCACAGAATAATCACTCCGACTTGGACTGCTGCCACATGGCTGCAGTCCCCATGGTGTGTGCACAGCTGACTGACACCACATTCAGGACTCCTGGCTGACGACACAGAGGTGGCTCCTGGTCTGGATCTACTGCACATGCTGTCCCTTCTTCATTCCAAGCACCAGACAAACTGAAGGCTCTGTGCCACTTCCTTTTTAAATCCACTACAGATCTTAAACATTTTCAAATTATGAACATTCATAAATACAAAGCTCTGCCTCTGTGCCACTTTTGCCCACCTTGGTGGCAACCCCTCGGCAGCATCCTTCCCCATGGCTAATCCTTTTTAACCCAGCAAGCGAACAAAACCCAGGCCACCACAGGCCCGCCCGGCCAGCTGCTTACCCTCCCGAGTCAGCCGTCTCATTACAGAGGGACAAGGGGAGGGGGGGAGGGGGCCTATTCTGCCATCCCCAACTAGTTCTTATGTTCTAAGACGTGCGCAGTCCGCTCCAGGGTCTTGACAAAAGCTGAGACAAGCACATGAGTCTTCTGAACACATACTGTATCTCTCACTCTTTGTAAATTGTTAAGTATTTATATAATCTATCTTTTCTGAAAGCAAGCTTCTTCCTGGTTGCCTGAATCACAAAATCTGCTCAATTAGCAGATTCATCTTATACTAAAACTTTGCTTTCTGAAGAGGATTTCTTTGTACTGTTTTCAATAATTTGCTTTGTAGGACTTTCCATAGTACAGTCAATGAATATTCCAACATTAAGAAATTCCATCATATTCCCTTTGAAAATAAGTATTAGTAGGAGTAAGTATTTCTAGAACTGGTTTGCCAATCTTTTATGACCAAATTACTCTCTGAATTATATCTAATTTTATTTTTTAAAAGATTTTATTATTTTTAGAGAGAGGGGAAGGTAGAAAGGGAGAGAAACATCAATCGGTCACCTCTCGTATGTACCCCAACCAGGGACTGAACCCACAACCAAGGCACGTGGCCTGACAAGGAATCCAGCCAGCTTTGTGAGATGGGATGATGCCCAATCAACTGAGCCACACTGGTCAGGGTAAATTGTATCTCATTTTAAAATCACAATCTCCATTAATTTACTTCAACAAGGAACTTTCCCTCCTCTGAACTCATGTACCTCTCACAGCATAATTCACCTTCCCCTCAAGAAGTGAAGTAGCTTTATTGTTATTTTTTCATAGAAATTAACATCCACACCAAAAACATAGGGTTAAACCTCCCATCGCCCAGGACATCGGCCCCTGCTGCAGGGCCATGTGGGTTCTCTGTGCACAGACAGTGCACACCAAAGCTTTTCGTTCTAGATGTCTGTACGTACTAGTCATATGGGGCCACAAAACTAGGCATACCATCTGCATTCTCTCGTAGCTTTGCTGTTCCCCTCTCCTACTAGGCCACAGTGACTTGCGGCCTTTGTTCATGAAGCCTGTACCTGGTTCGTGAAAGCTCAGCAGCCTCCCCCCAACAGGAAGGCATAATCCCAGTACCCTAGCGTTGGCAGAGAATTATTTTTATACATGGCCCTGTGTCAGAATACAGGGCTCCCCTTACCTGGCCTCAACCATTACAGCTACAGAAAGGGAGAAGGAAGAAGCTACAAGAGAATTAACAGAAAAGAGCAGGAAACACAGGCCATACCAGTGTCAGGCCCGAGGGAGGGACATGGCTCCACCTTAAGGCCAGAAGGGGCAGCACAGAAGAAAGGAAGGAGTCTGGGGAGTGAGGGGTTTCGGTGATGGGCTAGATAAATGAGGAAGAACACAGAAAGGAAGGTGAGAGATCTGTTACAAATGTAGCTACAAAAGTTGCAAGAAGGAAATCAAACCTCCAATGCACTCCTGAAGGCTGGGCTAAAGTTGAGGCAAATCTTCCTTGTAACAAAAAATAACCTCTAATATTGAAGGAGCTTTTATATTGTGCTTGGGACTGTGCTGGGTGCTTCTGATCGAGAACACCACACCACCACCAGAGTCAACAGAAAAGGGGGGAAGGAGAACCAAAACCGCCCCAAAGGTACTCCACTATCCTACCAGCTCCAGCGGTTTTTCAGGTTTTGTTACAAGTGGGAAAAAGTTTTTAAATTGAGGTGAAATTCACAAACATACAATTAACTATTTTAATGTGTACAATTCAGTGGCATTTAGTGAATTCATAATGTTGTGCAACCACCTCTAATTTCAAGACTTTTTACCCCCCATTTTACTGAGACATAACTGACATACATCACTGTGTAAGTTTAAGGAGTACAGCATGATGGTCTGATTTATACATATTGTAAGATGGTGGCAAAGGTCTCTTGCTGTTCTGGTGGGATTCTTACAGCATTCTGATGGCTGGATTTTGATGACCTATCTTCTCCATTAGTACAGAACATGCCTGAGAGCAGGGACCTGAGGTGTCCTCAAAACCAGCCCTCAAACATTTGCCACCTGAATTGCCAACCTATCAGATTTTTTTTAAATTTGTATTTATTGATTTTAGAGAGAGAGAGAAGCAGTGGGGGAGAAGGAGAGGGAGAAGGAGAGGGAGAGGGGGACGGGGGAAACACTGATTTGTTGTTCCACTTATTTACGCATTCATTGGTTGCTTCTTGTATGTGCCTTGACAGGGATCAAACTGCAACCTTGGTGTATCAGGACGATGCTCTAACCAACTGAGCTACCTGGCCAGGACCTCAGATTCTCTTCTTGATGATAAAATCATCAACACCAGTGCATACGTTATTCTTTTGAACATGACCAAGAATGTCAGCTATCAGAATAATGGCCTAGTGTACCTGGAACACAGTGACCCCAGAACCTAGAACTAGACTGCAAGTTGTTACACAAAAAATGTTTCCACATCTCTATATCCCAGTCATCAATCATAGCTTACAGCCACCAATAAAGCAGGAGGTATGAGAACCTCATCACCAATCTAGGAGGTAGGGACTCAATTCCAGGACATTCGCTGAAATAAAACAGCTTTTCATTATACAAGAAAAATGGATCTTACTGCTTTAAAAAATCAAAACCAGTTACAACTTAATAATTTTAAAAATAAACCAGTTAAAAAATGGACAGAGTACTTGAATAGACATTTCTCCAAAAGATATACACAGCCCTGGCCAGTGTGGCTCAGCTGGTTGAAGCATTGTCCTATAACCAAAGATTGCTGGTTGGATTCCCAGTCAGGGCACATGGCCAGGTTGTGGGCTCGGTCCCCCACTGGGGCATGTGCAGAATGCAGCCAATTGGTGTTTCTCACAGAGATGATTCTCTGTCTCCCTTCCACCACATCTCTCTCTCGAGTTAAAATAAACCTTAAAAAAGATATACGAGTGGCCAACAAGCACACGAGAAGATGTGCATCACCTCAGCCATCAAGGAAATGGAAATCCAAACCACAGTGAGGAGCCATTCCGCACCTACTGGACGGCTACAGTCAACAAGAGGGACAGCATCAGTGGTCCGCAAGGATGCGGAGAAACTGGAACCCTCTTGCACCGCTGGCAGAAATGTAAACGGTATAACGGCCCGGCATTCCTCAAATGGTTAAACATAAGGTTACCATATGACCCAGCAACCCCACTTCTAAGTAAATACCCAAAAGAAATGAAAACATACAACCACATAAAAACCTGCACATGACTGTTAATAGCAGCATTATTTACAATACACAAAAAAATGGAACTAATTGAAACCCACGAACTGAGTAAGAAAACGATAACATAGCCACTACAATGGAATATTACCTGGCAATGAAAAGGAATGAAGTATTGATATATGCTACAACACGGGTGAACCCTGATAACGCTATGCTAAGCTTCCAGGTACAAAAGGTCATATATTGTATGATTCTGTTTATATGAAATTTGCAGAATAGCTAAATCTATTAAGGGTGATGGCTGAGGGCAAGATTCTTTTGAGAACATTAAAAAATGTTCTGAAATTATGGTGACAGCTGCATAACTCTGTGAATACACTAAAAGCCATTGAACTACATACTTTAAATGCGTGAAATGCACGGTCTGTGACTTTCAATAAAACTTAAAAAAAATTAAAGCTAACTCAGGAACACTGATTCCCAACTGAGGACAGTGTCGTCCCTACTGGAGAAGTCCAGAAGTACCAGAGGGTGTCCTTAAGTTGTCCTTAATGTCAAGGGTGGCTACTGTCATCTAGTGGACAAGAAACAGGGACAATCCCACACAAATAATCCGCACACACACCCCAAAATGCAGTTTGCATGCAATCCAATTGAGAATCACTGCTCTAGAACTACAAATTCAATTTATAAGCTACTTGTGGGGTACCTACTATGTGTAACACAGTGCCAGGCACGAGAAGTGGGATGGAAAGAGATAAAGGCCTCTGCCTAAACCAGAACTCATTGAGATAGATATTCCATGACACAGTTGGCAAAGCAAAAGTCACACTGCTAGAAGTGCCCAAATAGAGGGGACCCATTAACGCTGGGAAGGGGAATGGAGGTCCTACTTCTACCCTGGACACCCTGGCCTGCTCGAGTCTCCTCTCCTGCAGCAGCTGACGGCTGGACAGAGCCGACAGAATGAAGCTGAGGACAAGAGACCAGAGACAGGCAGAATCTAGTAACTTTCCCTTTGCGAAGCTAAGCTGAGTTGGGAGTTTCCTTACTTGCAGCCAAGACACACTTCAGAGAACACAGAGAGGGCACGATGCACTGAGAACAGGGGACAGGGAGTGTTACCAAAGACTCAGAAGGACGGGGTGGGGCCCCTAAGTAGAAGGCGTACACATAGCTTCACAAGCAGGAAAAGGCGTGACAGCTCCTGGGAAGGCGTAGCCCTGACAGTGAATAAACAGGTATTTATTTCAATAATTAGTTGGCTTTGAGTACTCCAGCTTCACACCAGCTCAGAGTCAACTGGTAGAGAGCACTGACCTGCGGCCCCTGGAACAAGAGAGCAGAGCTCCTCAAGAGAGTCAGGCACCTGAGTCCAGGTGGGGACTGTAAGGCGAGTCTGGGAGGTGCTGCCAAGAACCTTGGAGACGAAAAGCCTGCGCAGAGGCCAAGGTGGCTGCCATTTTTGAAATGAGATGTTATTAGTGTACCTGATGCCACCCCCAAAAATATTCTAAAGGGGCTCACCAGAACCTGGTGCGCAGGCAGTGAAGGGGGCACTAGGAGCCAGCATGGAGGTCGGAGAAACTAGATGATGTCAGAGACTTTACTTCATTCCCAGCAGGCTGGCGGGGTGAACACCAGGGAAGCACAGACCTTTCAGAGAAACTCTGGTTGATTTTAAAAACAATTACTGACGCAGCTTCTGATATGGAAGGCCTGGGATCCAGAGATAACCCGTAAGTCTGTTCAGAAGCCGGAAGACAAAGAAACTCAGGGGCAGGCTGACTAGGGCATTACCTCGACACTGCATTTGCTCTGTGCTAGGCCCAGAAGCATCATCAACTCATTTAGTTATCCTGACCACTGTAAGAGGCAGGTACTTGTTAGTTCCATTTTATGAATGAGAAACTGAGGCACAGGCAGTTGGAAGGAAGACTCACTGTCACTGTTGGAATGTTTTCACCTGTACATGTCTTACCTTCTCAAAAAAGGTAAAAGCAGCAGCAGCAGCACAAGGTCAGGGGAACAGTAACATAGGACAGGAGCAGCCCAGGCAAGAAAGGAACTCACGCTGGGATGTATTCCCCCCTTAAAGAACTAAGCATTCAAATCATGAAGTTAGAAAAGAACAAAGAAACACCAACGAAAGCAGGAGACATCAAACTCCAAGGAAAATAGAAGACAACATATTAAAAAAGCAGAAATTACCATGAAAGCAAAAATTAGCAAATCAGAACACAGAAAGAAAATGAAATTTCTACTTCGTAATACATGTAGCTGATATGACCACCCACCGAAACCCATTAACACAGAAAACACAACTCAATTTCACATATGAATATGGAGTAACATTAAAAACCGTAGGCCCACAGGTCCCCCAGCAGGGGATGTGCAAGAGGAAACTGATTGATCTCACACATCAATGTTCTTCTCCCTTTCCTTCTTCCTCCCTCCCTTCCCCTCTCTTTTTCTCTAAAAAAAAGATTTTATTTTTTATTTACTTCTAGAGAGAGGGTAAAGGAGGGAGGAAGAGAGGGAAGGAAACATTGATGTGTCAGAGACATGGCAACGAATGCTGCACACCCCCAACTCGGGACCTGGCCTACAACCCAGGCATGAGCCCTGACTGGGAATCAAACCAGCAATCTTTTGATTCTAAGGCCAGCGCTCAATCCACTGAGTCACACCAGCCAGGGCCAGAAATGTACTCTTAATCAAGCAACGTGAAATTTTCTGGTCAAGCATCAGTAAGGTAATGTTATATGGGCCCTCTCCATCATCACGACCCACAAAGAAAGCAGAGGTAACCTGCACAGGAAAAGCCCTTGCCATTCCATTCCCCCCAAAAGATGTCCCAGTCTATAAAAAATAATCCTTTCTTTTCTTTTGTTAATAGCTCCCTCACCCCACCCTTCTTTCTATAAAGATCTTACAATATGTATTTTGTATAAGTCCTCAGAACACCCCTTCTAGTTACTAGACTGAATGCTATCGATTCACGAATTGCTTAATAAAGATAATCATCTTCAAATTTACTGTTAAATTTTGTTTTGACACCATTAAATGTAATACAACAGATTATTTTAAAAATACAGGCGTATCTCAGAGATGTTACAGGTTCAGTTCTAGACCACTGCAATAAAGCAAATACTGCAATATAGTGAGTCATCTTTTTTTTAAATAAACAGGCCATTTAAAAACCCCATGAACCCCAAGAAGAAACTGATTTGTGGAAATGTACTCCCCATGGTTAACAGAGGGCCCAAACTTCAGGAATAGTAAGTTTAGTGGCCATCTGCTGATGGGAGCTCTGTATACACTCTACATACGGGGAAGAACTCAGACTGACACCACTAAGCTATACGAATTTTTCAGATACGTTATAATCTTAGAGATCACCATCACATTATGTGGACTGTCTGACTGAAATGTTGATACATAGGAAATGACAGTACTATGCCCTTTAATGAAATCCACTAATTCCTGATCAAGAGAAAAAAAAATTAGGGCGTGACATCAGCAAAATGGCAAAGCAGGCATCTCCAAACTCCCATTCCTCCACAGAAACATTAAAAAATAGTATTTCAGAACTGTCAGACCACCTTTGTCGGAACTCTGGAAAACAGTCAAAGGTTTACAGCAACCAAATGAATACAGAACCAGGTGAAAGGCAACTAAAACACAGTAGGGAATCTTTGGCACTTTTACCACCCCCCTTCCTGGCCGGGCAGCAGTCTGAAGATGGTGGCATTGTCCCCGTGTGGGACCCTGGTCCTTGCTTCCAGAGGGAGCAGAGCACCTTATTCACATTACTGTGCCTGTCCGTTTTAACCTCTCTGGGGTACCTGAAGAACTAACACCAGGTGCTCATCCGTTCTGCCTAACTCAGAAGCCAGGCGGGGGTGGAAAGCACAGGCACTGCTGAGAAAGACTGCACGGTCATGAAAACCCACAGCTGCACGGAGCAAAAGGTAACAGTTGAGACACGCAATGCATTGCCTAAGGCCAAGGAGGAAGGCCAGGGAGAAACCTGAGGAACATCAGTGCATTCGAAAGTGTCCAGGTAGCGGGGAGTGAAAAGCTGACTAGTACTAGAGGTTTCTGGGTCTTTCACTGGCTAGGGAATTTTTCACAGCCTTCAGCTATGTGTTTCTTTGCCTGGTTGGCTTTGGCATCCAAGGACACTTTGCCCCCAAACTACTGCTATGGGATGAGTTGCCCAGGCATCCAGACAAGAGAATTAACCCTCCAGGGACCAGGCAGGGCCTGGTGGCTATGGGGCCCAGTTTGATGAAAACTGCCATCTGTTCTGTGGAGACAGGGTGGAGGTCCTAGAAGGCAAGCGTGCCAGGAAGTAAGGCCAAGTGGTTCAAGTTACCCAGCAGCTGAGCACACGTGACCACTAGGGTGCAAGATCACGGATCACTAGGGAACCACGATCCACACAACCAGGGCAAATTTATTGATCTCGTGGACAGGAAACCTACTGAGGTGGAATGGAGATTCCTTGAGGAGGGAGGATGGGTCTGAGTTTCTATAAGATCAGAAGGAATTATTTCCAAACCTGGATTTTCTAGAGCTGGTGGCACTGTCCGTGAAATATGGACTGATGGCCCCAAAGACACATCAGTGGTCAGATGCTCTAGAAAGAACCTATGGGCCCCTTCTGAAGACACTGGGAGAGGAAGTGATGGAAGCGATGGGGACCCGGAGACCCAGAGACATAAGAAAGTCTACTGGTATTGAACCTGGGGAGAGCAGCTTCTTTGCTCCATGTCTTAGCCTTGAAGGCTGGGGCTACCACTTCTTCAGACATCAATGAACAGCCATGAGTCCTCAAAAAAGGGGGGAAGGTTGTCCAGGTATACTGAGGAACTGAGAAAGCCATACGCAAGCCATACACACGTCTCTGACAGGATTCATGCTCAGAAAAGACCTGGGAAGATCTGAAGCTTTCACCACCAGCTGGCTAGCTATAGGCTCACCAGAGGCCAAAAGTGAGGGCTGAAGTAGGACAGCTGACCGGCTACATGCTAAAGTACTGCAGCACAGAGCCAATCTGCAAAGACTGAGGCTCTTTTTAAGTCTCTGGAATTCAAGAAAATTTCAAACACAACACTGGTGGAACACAAGCAAAGCCTTCAACAGCCGGGAACAGCAACCCCTGGGGTAGGGGGAAATCTAACTTCCACATTGTCATATTTAGATGTCCAGTTTTCAGTAACAACAAAAATCACAAAACATACAAAAACACAGAAACGTATGACCCATGTAAAGGGAAAAAAAAAAAAAAACAACAAATGACAGAAACCATCCAAATGACAGAAACCCAGACACTCAACTTACTGGACAGAAGATTAAAAGCAACTGTCATAAACATGCTCAAAGATGGAAAGGAAATCACGGACAAAGAACCAAACAAAACCAGAAAAATAATATCTGAACAAAATGAGGTATCAATAAAAAGGTAGAAATTATAAAAAGGAACCAAACAGAAATTCTGGAGCTAAACTGTATGGTAACTGAAATGAAAAACTCACTAGAACAATTCAGCAGTGGATTTGAGCAAGCAACAGAATCAGCAAACCTGTAGTTGGGACAAGTAATATGATTCCATCAAAGGAAGAGAAAGAAAAAAGACTGAAGAAAAGCGATCAGAGCTTAGAAACATAGGGACACCTTAGAGCTAACCAACGAAAATTACAGCAGTCCCAGAGGAGAAGAGAAAATCTGAATAAATAATAGCCAAAACTTCCAAATTCCATGAAATATATAAATCCACACAGCCAAGAAACTCAGTGAACACCCAAGAAGCTCAATGAACTCCAAGCAGGATTATACCAAGGCATTCAAATCACTGAAAGACAAAGAAATAATCCTGAAAGCACTAAGAGGAGAGAAATGACTTTTCACATAGAAAGGATCCTCAATAAGACCTGATTTCTAACCGTACCACAAAGGCCAGAAAGCAGTGGGATGACATATTCAAAGTGCTGAAAGGAAAATACTGTCAGCAAAAACCATCCTTCAAAAATGAAGGACAAATTAAGATATACCCAGATAAACAAAAAAGGAGAGATTCTATCACTGGTAGACTTTGTCTAAAACAAACACAAAAGGGAGTCCTTCAGGCTAAATGAAAGGACACTGCACACTAACTTGAAGTCACATGAAGAAAGAAAGAGAAGCCCTGGCTGGTGTGGCTCAGCGGACTGAGTGCTGGCCCGAGAACCAAAGGGTCACCGATTCGATTCCCAGTCAGGGCACATGCCTGGGTTCTGGGGCAGGTCCCCAGTAGGGGGCACACGAGAGGCAACCACACATTGATGTTTCTGTTCCTCTCTCCCTTCCTTCTCCTCTAAAAATAAATAAAATAAAATCTAAAAAACAAAAAGGCATGTTTAAAAGTAACTATACAGGAAAATATGCAGCGTCTGGCACAAATAACGCCCCTTTTTATTATAAAATCATAGGCATGTAATTCTGCAACACAACAGTATCATACTCAAGCATACCATATGACACTTTAGGTGAAATGTTCCAATTATTAAACTCATATTATTACCCTACCAACCACGCTCAAGCAGGCATTACTTCTGCCGGACCCTATATAAACCAGTATTATTGATTACTGTACTCTGGGTTTGTAACGCCTCTTTTTGACAGTAACAATATAAAGGGGGGAGTGGGTAATGGAGATGTAAGGGAGCAGAGTATTCATGTAGTACTGAAATTAACTTGGTATTATTCCAACCAGGTAGTTAAAAGATTAAGATGTCAATTATAATCCCCAAGGTGACCTTTAAGAAAATAACTATTATGTATACAAACAAAGGAATCAAAATTATATGAAAGAAAAAAACAAAACAAAACAAAACAACCAGCTCTGGCAGCGTGGCTTCAGTGCCAGCCTGCAAAGCAAGGGGTCGCTGACTCGATTCCCAGTCAGGGCACATGTCTGGGTTGAAGGTCAGGTTCCCAGGGCAAGGGGCACATGAGAGGCAACCACACACTGATGTTTCTCTTTCTCCCTCCTTCCCTTCTAAAAAGAAATAAATAAAATGTTTTAAAAAGTATTTTTTAAAAAGCTACATACTGTATAATGTTAACTATGACATTTTGGAACTGGCAAAACTGAATACCGTAAAAAGATCTGAAGTTGCCAGAGGGTTATAGGAGTTGGGGAGGAAGAGGGGTAGGGAGGAATGAATAGGAAGAACACAGAGAATTTCAGAGCCATGAAAATGCTCTGTATGATACTAGAATAATGGATATATGTCATTATACATTTGTCCAAACTCATAGAATGTACACCACCAAGAGTGAGCCCTGATGTAAAGTATATACTTTAATTTAGGTGACTGTGACGCATCAGTGCACATCCAATTATAACAAATGTACCACTCTCCAGGAATGCTGACAAAGACTATGTATGTATGCGGGCAGAGGGTATATGGAAAATCTCTGTACCTTCCTCTTAGGAAGGTTCAGGTAGCTGTGAACCTAAAGCTACTCTTTTTTCCCCCTTAATTTTATTTATTTAATTTTAGAGACAGGGGAAGGAGACAGTGAGAAACAGAAACATCAATGTGTGGTTGCCTCTCACGCACCCCCTACTAGGGACCTGGTCCACAATCCAGGCATATACCCTGACTGGGAATTGAACCAGCAATCCTTCGGTTTGCAGGCCAGCACTCAAACCACTAAAACCACTGAGCCACACCAGCCAGACCTAAAGCCACTCTTAAAAAAAAAAAAAAAAAGCCCAAAACCAAAAACCCACAAAGTCTTTAAAGAAAATAAAAAGGGCAAAGTACATGAATAGACATTTCTCCAAAGACACGTGAAAAGATGTTCAACATCCTTACTCAATAGGGAAATGCAAATCAAAACCACCAGGAGATGACAGCTCTGAGGGCGGGGCCGGGCAGGATGGAGGGGTTGAGCAAAAAGGAAAAAGGACTCATGGACAACGATGTGGTGATTATGGGGGTGGGAACACAGGGGGGACAAAATGGTAATAAAAAATACAATAAAATAAATAATACTGGGGGGAAAATACCATGATATACCCAGTCCACACCAACTAGAATAGCTACAACTTTTTTAAAAGAGAAAATAAGCGCTAGTGAGGATGTGGAAAATTGGAACCCTTGTACACTGCTGGTGGGAATGTAAGAGAATACGGCTACTGTGAAAATCAGTTTGCTGGTTCCTCAGCTGAACACAGAATTACCACACGACCCAGCAATTCTGCTCGTACATATATCTACACCCCAAAGAATGGAAAACAGGAGCATAAGCAGATCCTTGCATGTCAATGTTCAGAACAGCATTATTCACAATAGCCGAAAGGCAAAAACACCCCTAGGTTTCCACCAACAGATGAATGGATAAGCAAAATATGCTATACACAATAATGGAAATATTATTCATCCATAAAAATAATGTTTGATACATGGTACAATATTGATGACCTTTGAAGAAATTATGATAAATGAAATAAGCCAGATAAAAAAGGACAAATAGGCCCTGGCTGGTGTAGCTCGGTGGATTGAGCGCGGGCCTGCGAACCCAAGGATCGCGGTTCAATTCCCAGTCAGGGCACATGCCTGGGTTGCCAGGCCAGTTCCCGGCAGGGGACATACAAGAGGCAACCGCACATTGATGTTTCTCTCCCTCTCTCCTTCCCTTCCCCTCTAAAGATAAATAAATAAAATCTAAAAGAAAAAAAAAATTTTAAAAAAAAAAAAAAAGGACAAATAGCCCTGGCCGGTATAGCTTGGTGGATTGAGCGCAGGCTGTGAACCAAAGGGTTGCTTGTTTGATTCCCAGTCAGGGCACATGCCTGGGTTGCAGGCCAGGTCCCCAGTGGGGGCCACGTGAGAGGCAACCACACACTGATATTTCTCTCTCTCCCCCCTCCCTTCCCCTCTAAAAATAAAAAAATAAAACCTTAAAATTAAAAAAAAAGGGGGAAATAGCAGATGACTAATTTTAATAAACATATCTACAATAGGCAAATTCATAGAGACAGAAGATTAAAGGTTACCAGGGAATGGGGGCAGGGGAATGGGAAGTTACTGTTTAAATTGGGTACAGAGTTTCTGCTTGAGTGGTTTCTTCATGAAGGGATTATGAGATTATTTTCTTCCTGAGACATCACATCTGAATTTCTGATAAAAAATTATATATAAAAACATGTGTTTAAAGGTTAAAACCTAAACTGCCATGGTCAAAATGAAGTATCTCTAAAAAGTGCCTTTCCAGCCTCACCTCCCATCTTCCCCACCTTGGGGGTCTGGTTCTGCCCTCTCTCTGAACTCTGGATAGGGTGTGTTTACTAAGCAGCTCTCCAAAGATGTAAAGGTACACTCTAGGGTGTCATGACTTTATCAGCCTGGTAGACCCCAGGTGAGTCTAGGTGGAAGATTCCCCATACTGACCCAGCCACTATCGAGCAGGAAGACCTGAGGCCCAGGTAGGAGGTATTAGTGGAGACCCTGGAGGGATCAGTGGCTAACCGCATCCTTAAAACTCTCCTCATACCCACCCAGGGGCCCCGAGCAGTGATTACAGGGAGAAGAGAGGGAGGAATGGAAATAGGCAGCATAAGCGGCAGTGAGGGCAGCCCTGGCCATCGCCTACTGTCCCTGGGCACAGCATGCCCAAATGGAAGGTGAGGTTTGGGCCTGGACACTCCCCAGACCCTTGGTTCAAGCACAATGGGATTCTACCAACTAGTCACCACCTTGGGCCTCAGCCCATTCCACAGTCTCTGTCAATGACACCAGAGTGAGGCCTTGGTGTGCACTCGGGTTGGAGCCTGTCTGACAACCATCTACTCTTGGAGCCAGCCTGCGGTCTTTCAGGCCACTGAGCTCATCATGCAGCCAAGCCTGACTGCCTAGTGCCGTCCCATTCATTCTTATCAGTTTTCAAATGATCCGGATTACCTGTTTACTTCTTATATCAGTAGGTACGAAATCTCAATTAGGAAAGGGTCAGAGGAAAAAGGATTCATGGACATGGACAAGTGTGGTGACTGCTGGGGGGAGGGAAGTATAAGGGGACAACGGTAATGGGGAAAAAATACAATGATTAAATCAAAAGAAAGGAAGGGAGGGAGGGAAAACAGGCTTTCTATGAAAAAAATTTTTTTAAAAAGGAAGAAGAGAGAAAGGTGGGTCCTGCCCAACATGGCTCAGTTGGTTGGGTGATGTCCCACAAAGTGAAACATCGCCAGTTCAATTCCCAATCAGGGCACATGTGAGAGGCAAATGATCGGTATTTCTCTCTCACACTGATGTTTCTCTCCCTCTCTTTCTCCTACCCTTTCTCTCTCTCAAATTAATTAATTAATTAATTTTGGGGGGGAAAAAAGAAAAAGGCCAGGAAGTCAGATGGTCCTGGCCACCCTTCAACACCTGACAGGTCCCTGTGGCAGGGAAGGGCTAACACTCCCCAGTGAGGGGCTTCTCCACTATCCACACTCTGCACCTCCAGCCCTACCACCTCCAAGCCTGAAGAAATCTAAAGGACTCCATCTTCAAAACCAGAGTGGACACTCCCAGACTTAAAATTTTTGAATGTTTACTGGAAGACTACGAAGTATAGCTTTCCTTAGTTATCCAAATGATTATGAAAATAAACTACAAACCCAGTATTTGCCATTCAAGTTCCAGGGACTTTAGAACAGGAAGGAAAGGAAACACACAGAAAAAGGTCCCAGTTGTGAAACAAGAGACTAGAAGGCAGACAATGTCAAGTCAGGCCACCTTGTGGACAGGTGGTATGGCTCTGGGGAGAAGGCAGAGATAGCATTTCTTCACGTACAGTAAATTCCCAGTAACCAATGACACTGGAAGAAGCAGGGATCCCAAGAAACAAAACAGAATGAGAGAAAGGTAAGAGACTTTATTAGGCCCATGTCTAAGAGTTAAGAGGACGCAGGACAGAAGCAAATGGCACACTGGTTACAGAACAGGAGGCTGGGACACAGGGGGCTCCAAGGGTTCAGGAGGTAAGGGGGATGCATGGCCCCAGGGCTGCTGAACCAGAGGTGTAAGGACTTATGGGAGCCTCTGTGCTTGGTGTGAAGCAGTGTCAGGAGGGTGGGAGAAACTGGGACCACAAACTGGAGTTAGTGCAGCACAAGTCTCTTGAGGGGTGAGCAGACAAAAGGATGGAGAAAGAGCAGACATTTAATCAAGAAGGCAGTAAGGTCACAGGAAAGTGGCTCTTAGGAGGAGGCTGAAGCCTGTCTGAAGGCAGAAGTCAGTGAAACAGGGAGGCAGAGGTAGAGCTGTGGGGGGCAGACACTGGAGGCACCAGCTCCAGAAAAGATAATGGGTGAAGGGAATAGGCAGCCCATGAAGCAAAGGGATTAGAGACAAATGGGAGGCACATGCTGAAGGGCACCAGGAATAAAGCCTGGAACACAGGTGTCCAGAGGGTTAGAGACACAGAGGCAAGTCCAAGCGCGACAGCAAAGAGAAGATCTAGATGGGAACACCTGCCATCTCCCTAGAGAGGTCAGAGAAGGCAGCCCCGTCCAGACACATGAGGCCAGGCCAAGAGAAGCCAGGGAAGCCAGGAGCACACACACGCCACTCCTTTCCCGGGTCGATAACAACAGACCTGGAAAGCTCAGGACCCCCCAGAATGTTACAAAACCAGCACGAAGTTGGGGTTCTACTCAGGAAACTGAAGTTATGGTCCCTAACTTATTACCCTAGAGTGACAGCTGCCTCTGTGCATCTGGTGGTTGCCTATACTAAAAAGTCTCCTTGGGAACAGAGAGATAAGCCCAACAGCACACACATCACCTTGAGATTAATCTGATAAGAAGTGAAGTGTTCAATACTCACAGGAACAATAAGCCCTTGCCAAGTCAATAAATTAGCTTCATCAACCTGGATGTTACGGAAGTTTTTCATTCCACATTTGCGGATTTCTTCAAGCTCCTGTTGATTGACAAAGCATAAAGGGGTGTCAATAGGGGAAAGCACCACATATTAAGATCCCTCCTGACTCCCTCAAATTAAACCAAGTGCCAACACCACTGATGGTAAAACTTCAGAGTGTGGGCTAGACAATTCCTGGTCTGGGTAAGAGGCCCAGAGCCACAGCAATCCCTTCAACCCATGTCCCAGACCAAGACAAGCCCCTGCCTTGGTGAACCCACAGTACTCAGGGGGGTAAACGACTTAGTAACTGTGCTTCTGCAAAGGCACCACCTCCTCTCTGGGCTGTCACAAGAAAGGAACTGGGGGACCTGACTTCTTCCAACCCAGATTGATTAAGCACTGACTGTGTGTCAGAAGGCGAGGACATAAAGATGAACAAAGTGGAACCAGGAGAACACACATACCCACAAAGTGCTCTGCCCAACACTGTAAGTGCGAGTTCAGGACTCCACCAGGGCACAGGGCACACAGCGAAGAGAACAACTATCCAGTCTGGGATGGGAGGGGGACAGAAAACCTTCACTGAGCCTTGGCTTCCTCAGCTGCAAAGCAGGGATAGTAAGACCCAGAGCTGTAGGTAACGAGGAGGAAACCACATTGTAAGCAGCAGACTCCCTTGCAAATATGAGGGATTATCATCATACAGTCAACAGAGCAAATCCGCTTCATTAAAAAAGCATGACCATCCGGACTACTTCAAGGCCCTACCTTAGATGTGTTTAGTCTAGAACTGTCTGTCACTTGTCTTCAACTGTGCACGGGCCTGACACTTCCCGCTGCTTCCCCAACAACTCGAGCAGACATCCGGTAGGTGTTAAAGCCCAAGCCATCTTCACATATGTGCCTGCCCACATCCTTCCAGTCTCCATCCTCAGATACCTGGAGTGACACGCTGCCCCCAATTCCCTAGTCTGGCCTCTCATCCATGGCACAACAGCCTCTTTCACATCTTTTGGGTGACTTCTCTTTAGCAACCCTGGAATACCACCCAACTGAGCCCTGCCTCCTCTGCTGGGCTGGAAGGACAGCTTCCTCACTGGCCTGGCTTCATCCTTGGTGGTCCAGCCCATGAACCCCTCCATAACTGGGAGGCCCCTCCTTGTTTGGTGCTCTGGCTCACAAATGGTAGAGAAGCTCTGAATCGGCCCCCACATCAACCCCAAAAGATCTCTGCACCCTCTATTTCCATCACACAGCCAACAGTTTACAAGGTACCCTGGGGACACAATTCCCAAGGAAGGGGAATTGAGCCAGTGCTACAGGTTCCAGGTCAGGGGATGTACAGTATGCCTGGCATGGAGTAGGCAGAGAAGGACAGCGCATCAAATGAACATGTAAGAGGCAGTTGGGACACTTGGCACTTCATGGCAGGCAAGAGGCCCAAGTTTCTTCCCAAAGGGTCCTGCTGTTTGTTAATTCTAGCTGCCTACCACAACTGTCTAGGTCTGAGCCTGGGAAATTCTGGTCTAGCAAGTGTGCGGTAAAGTTGAAAATGGGGATTTTTAATAAGGTATAGTGAGATGAGAGAACTGAGAGACTGAGTTCCCAGCAATGTTCAGCTTCAGTGAGGGAAGATGCCAGCAGCAATGGCTGTGACCCCTGCAGTAGGAGAACATATGGTCCAGTCCCTCCACTTGAGCCTGTAGGAGGGAAAATATGGGCCTGAGACCACTCAAGCTGCTAACTGCCACCTGGTCCTCCTGCTAATGCCTGGGACTCATCAGAAACCCTCACCTGGGGAGTGTGCAATCTGGGCAGAGTCAGGAAGGAGAAAAGCCCTTACACCCATACTATCACCTTGGTCCATGAGGGCAGGTGTGAGGACAGGGACCAGGAAACCTCTGAAGCTTATGGCTGTGCTTTGTCAGACACTTGCTTAATGACAGGTTAATAAGAAGATAGGAAGCTGGGGCTTGGGGAAGGAAAAGAGATCTGGGATAGGAAGGGATCTCTATGTATTTTAATTTTCTGGTCCTTAGTTCAAGACACTAGAGTTAATATTCCTGGCTAGAGAAGAAAAAAAAATAAAAATAAAAAAATAAAATGGAAATTATGACAAAAAAGATTCCCTCCCAAAATAATAAAAAAAATTTTTTTTAAAGAAAAGGAAAAGATTCTTGGCAAGAGACACAAGATAGCATGTCCCTTAAGGGCCAAGCCTTACCAAGTTATCAAAAATACAGGCAAGGAAAAAATTCCAGATAGAACTTTGAAATTAGACAATCAAAAAAAGAAAGTACAGAATATACTGAATATTCATGAGAGAAAATACATTTTAAAATAATATGAAACTATATTTTATGGCTTCAGAAATCCACATAGTAACAACATGAGGTATGGGTGATAAACACAAGAAGGTGTATTTCAAAAAAAAATTACAAAAACATGGCAAGATGGGGGTCACCCGTCTGAACCTTACTCAAGACAAAGGGAGGAACAAGTGGGCACTGTGTGCAGGGGTGCAGGAGGGGATTTATTGGTGCTTTGAATGCAAGAGATACGTGAACAAAGACAAAAGCCATACAGTGAGAGGAGGAGGCCACACCCCTTGACCAAAGAAAGGGAGGAACTAATGGTGGCAGGGCTGGGAGGCTCAGAAGCGCAGCTACCAGAGAAACTGTCAGCTTACCTTACTGCCAGGTTAAGCTCAAGAGGGACAAGGCAGCCACCTTTGCATAATTCATTCTAACCATCAAGGAAGAGCTGATTATAAGGCAGAAGTGAAAGAGATCAAGACAAACAAACAAGCAAGCAAGCCCATAACCTCCAGGGAACTCTGGGCAGCCCCCTGAGAGTGTTTCTCAATAGGGTGGTGCCAGCATCCAACAGGACTCCACCTGGGCATCCCCAGCCCTGCCCACCGGATGCCAGGCATTGTGATACCACCCCACCCCAATTTCCCAATGTCCCCGAGAGCCCAGCTGCTGAGAACCCTTGGCAATATCAGGGGTCAGGATGCTAAAAGTCCTGTATTGCACAAGACGGTCCTACAGACAAGAACTGTTCAACCCAAACTGCCAATCACACCTCTACCAATTTAGAGAAGATGGATTCAAGTCATTCAGAGAAACCACAGGTTCATCTGAAGGTATGAAACTGGAAAAGAGCATCATGACTCAAGAGGACAGGTAAACCCTCAAGCAAAACTGCTCCTCTGCAACTGAGGATGATCCTGAAAATGAAGAACTGGGGAAGGAATGTTAAAAAAAAATCAATGTAAACTCAAACTTCAAATTTCAAATTTCACATGTTGGAGGAAAACACCTGACCAAAAAAAAAAAAGTGAGAGGCCCCACTTCAGAAGAACAAGTTAGGACAACCAAAGCCAACAATGACAGAAACTTACAAAATACACCCCAGAAAGGTTTGTTTCAGTTCTACTCACAGCAAGAAACAGTCCCTGGTCAGCTGCTCCCGGCTGATGGTGCAATGATGACAAACCAAGAGAAAAGAGCTCAAAGGAAAGCAGAACCAGGCAGGTCACACGTCCCTTCTCCCAGTGGGGGAAAGCAGACTTCAGAAACACAGCGATGAGGGAGAAAGAGCAATGCCGCTCACAGTGAGGTCTACTTCTGAGCCCAGGCGTGGATCTCAGTGTATCGCAGAACATGAAAGGGCCTAGGTGCGCTTCTCGGCTCTTCAAAGGGAGAAAAGCTTATTCCCCAACCTGCAGAGAACTGGATGCCTGCTCCATGCCAAAGTGTGGTATGCAGCAGAAATGAACCACTGCCTAACAGCTCCACAGGCACTAACAGTGAGATGGTCCTGGCCGCAGCAGGAGTGCACTGCTCCAAGTCCTGCACAGAAGGCCGGCCTCAACCAATGAGAGGACAGGAGACAGCTGTGCATCGGAGTGTGGGCAAAGTATTTAACAAAGTCTCCTTTCTTTCTCTTTAGAGGTCTATGATGGAGCCTGGAAAACTGTTCAAAATCTCTCAGAGTAATTATTGCACACAGCCTGAAAGTAGCTGGGAACCCGGTTTGGCTAGAGTGTTTAGTGATTAATTACTGAGGCTGGGGACTCCACTATGGTCATGTGCCCAAGCCCCTGGGAGAGTTGTTTAACACTCACAGAGAGGTGCAAGTGGGTTGGGGCAGAAAGGGTGGAGAGGGGGCTGAAAGACCATCTCGTGCCCAGGTTCCACACTAGACCTGCAGAATCAGAACCTACTGAGCTCGGCCTGAGAGTCAGTGATTCTTTTTGTTTCTTTAAAAGATGGTATTTATTTTTTAGAGAAAGGGGAAGGGAGGGACAAAGAGAGAGAGAGAAACATCGATAGGCTGCCTCTTGCACACCCCCAACCAGAGACCCAGCCCTCAATCCAGGCATGTGCCCTGACCAGGAATCAAACTGGTGCCTTTTCAGTTCACAGCATGGTGCGCAGCCCACTGCACCATATATCAGCCAGGGCAGGATCTAGTGATTCTTAACTAGCTTGTGGCCACGGTCTTTTTTAAGAAATCCAGACAAAGTAAGAGGAAGGAGATCAGCTGTGCAAACCAGGGCTGCTTCAGATGTCAAACCAATGCTCTGGACCATCAAGAATCAAGGGTGCTTGTAGTCTTCAAAAGCATATTCCATATCATCCTGCAACTTTTATTTGCATAGTGGAAAAAGCTGTGTTGTGCCTCTAAAGAACTATAGGAAGTAAAGCTGAACACCATCTTCCTGTCCGTTGAGGCTGGGTCAGGAGAGAGGAGCTCTGTTCGAGGAGGAGCCTGAAGGTCAGAGCAGGGGAGGCCCATCAGGGAACAGCAGAGGGTAACAGCTTCATGGAAGACAGGCACTGAGACCAGCCTTGAAAGCAGAACTTGTAGAGAGAACAGGAGTCCATGAGTGGGAAACATACTCAAAGACACAGAGGAAATCACGGGGGGAAGTATGAGGAAAGTAGCTGGGAACCCAGTTTGGCTAGAGTGATTAGTGATTAATCACTAAGGTTGGGGACTCCACTAGGGTCGGGGACTCCACTAGGGTCATGTGCCCAAGCCCCTGGAAGAGTTGTTTAACACTCACAGAGAGGTGCAAGTGGGTTGGGGCAGAAAGGGTGGAGAGGGGTCTGAAAGACCATCTCATGCCCAGGTTCCACACTAGACCTGCAGAATCAGAACCCACTGAGCTTGGCTGAGCACTGGAGCCTGGGGCTGCCCAGGTGACAAAGAGGTGCACCCCCATCTAGGAACCACCACACTTGTCCAACCTGGTCCTTCCCAACAAGGAAGACACAGAGGGCCTGATTAATTTAGTGTCATTTCCATGGAGAGGAAAAAGCTCTAAAAGAACTAACACCTCTCGCTGAACTAGGCACATGGAAGCAAAGCAAGTTCTGAACTTTTTTTTAGAAAGTGAAAGCTGATTATGGCTTACAGTGCTCATTTTCCTGTGTGTGTGTGTGTGTGTGTGTGTGTGTGTGTGTGTGTTGAGAGAGACAGAGACATTGATTTGTTGTTCTATGTATTTATACATTCACTGGTTGATTCTTGTACCTGCCCCGACAGGAGAATCAAACCTTGGTGCAATGGGAGGACGCTCTCACCAAGTCAGCTACCGGGCCAGAGCCTTGTTCTCTATTCTGAAGATTCCTATAGGGCCTAAGTTAGGCAACAGAATCAGAATATTCCAATCCCCAACCATTCTCTTCAATATGTACTTAAATATAAAAACAGTATTTTGATTTGGCAAATGGTTGCTTCAACAGCTGCCAAATCCTCAGTGGACTAGAAAGAGCAAAGAAAGGCCTTCAGGTCAGACAGGTCTGGGCTCAACCCTCCCAGTCCCACCCTCCATGCCAACCTGAATCTCAAAGGAGTCTACCATGGGGGGGAGGGGGGGGACCAACTTCACGGGACCCTAATGAGGATTACAAGAACTGTTACATAATGCTTAACACTTAACACCTCAGTAGGTTCTCGATGATAGTTTCACTTCCTTTTATAACTGTATCACCACACTTCTTAATACTTAAGACAGTGTCAAAGGACCAACATGAGGTCTGTCCTAAAAATGTCCAGCCATTGTTGATATAACCAGAAGGGTTTGCATGACATTGATGTAACCTGGCAGCCAAGGAGTGTGGACTAGAATACGCATGTGTGAACAATGACAACTTCACTGTCCTAGTCTATGGGGGTGGCAGATGTCACTGAGTGAGCATGTGTACTGCGTGGCCGTCGCATTCAAAATGACTGAGAGAGTAGAGCAATGAATCTGCATCAAATTTTGCACTAAGCTTGAACATTCCTCCATGGAAACTATTCGGATGATCCAGAAGGCTGCAGCTATGGGCAGCTGGTGATTGGCAGCTTCATTATGACAATGCATCCACTCCTGCATCATGTCTCATGCAGAGTTTTTTGGCAAAACAACAAATCACCCAGGAGACTAGGACCTTCACGGCCCAGATTTGGCGCCTTACAAGTCCTGGCTTTTCCCAAAACTAAAATCACCTTTGAAAGGGAAGAGACCTCAAGACACTTGATATTCAGGAAAATATGATGGGGCAGCTGATGGCAATTGGGAGAACTGTGTTAGGTCCCAAGGTGCTTACTTTGAAGGGGACTGAGGTGTCACTGTCCTGTGTACAATGTTTCTTGTATCTTCTTCAATAAATGTCTGGATACCTGCTGCACAGACCTTGTACATCCCCTATTCTACATAATAGAGGACAGATATGACATCATCACAGCCTATGACCAGAACTCATGGGGTCTTAAATTAGAAATGAATATGTTCATGGTAGTTCACACAAAGCTTGGACATCAGCTTAGGGTTCCATCACCTCCAAAATCCCAACAAAGAACAGAAATGGAGAGATTCAAGGGAAGGTGCATACCTTTGGTACAAGCAGCAAGCACTAAATGTAGCTACATGAAAAGGAGCAGCAAAACACCAAGAAAGAGCCCTGGCCAGGTAGCTCAGTTGGTTAGAGTGTCATGCCAATGTGCTATAGTTGAGGGTTCGATTTCCAGTTAAGGGCATGTATAAGACCAACCAATGAATACATACCGTATTTTTCAAACCATAAGATGCACCTAAGTTTTAGAGGAGGAAAATATGGGGGAAAATTTTTGAAGAAAAAAAAATGTGGTAAAATATTTAATAACATAAATAACATAATATTTCACCAATGTAAATGTAAACAGAACTCAGCAGCAGCATTAACAACCACGGGGGGGGGGGGGTCTTATAGTCCGAAAAAATACAGTAAATAATCGGAACAAAAATAGATGTTTCTCTCTCCTGATAAAATAAATAAAAATTTTGCCCTGGCTGGTGTGGCTCAGTGGACTGAGTGCCGGCCTGGGAACCAAAGGGTTGCTGGTCTGATTCCCGGTCAAGGCGCATGCCTGGGGTGCGGGCTGGGCCCCCAGTGGGGAGGGCATGCAACAGGCAACCACAAATTGATGTTTGTCTCCCTCTCTTTCTCTCTCCTTTCCCCTCTGAGAATAAGTAAATAAAGTCTTTTAAAATAAGTAAATAAATAAATATTTTTTAAAGGAATGTTTAAAAATGACTAAAAGAGAAAGGTCAGAAGCAGCCACTGGCTGTGACAACACCCTGCAATGTTTACAATGAACAGCCAGCCCATAGGGTATGATTGGACACTCAAGACACCTCAGAGGTGGGCAAATCAGCCTCATTCTACAGATGGAAAAGCCAAGGTTCAGAGAAGCCCCAGTCACAAACCTTGTACAGGGCAGGGCCGGACGAGAGCCAGAGCCAGAAATTCCTCCTTGGAAACATCTCGGCCACAAGGCAGTCAGGGCTCCTATTTCTGCAGCGGGCCCCTGGGAGGGCTCGGCCGGCCCTGGAATCGCACTCTCCGAGATTTATACTGACAAAAGCACAAATGGTCACAGTATTTGCCCTCGCTCTTCACAGCTAATCACTAAGTGCTTATGTTGTGTGAGGAACACTTCTAGGCTCCTTCTGGCCAGTCTCAACGACACCTGGCAGGTGGAGCAAGATGTCTGAAGGAAAAATAACAGAAATCTGCCTTAAATCTAAGTACAGGATCACTGTCAAAATACCAGCTACACAACTGGTAGGACATTAGTGGCAAGAGCCACTCCGTGCTTTTGTGTGACTGTAGAAAAGTGACTAATTTTGAGAGAAACGTACTTTCTGAGCTTGCACAAAGCAACCAGTACCAATGACACTAACTCATGACTTCAAGGTACTACGATACTGTAAATCTAAGCACCAGGCTTGTCAGAGCCCCCAAACACAATTCTCCCATTCCAAGTAATACTCAGCAAAGCGGGTGGGACCCACGCCAATGCATTTCCCTTTCCATGGCTGTTGGTACACTAGCTATCTTACACTTTGTTGTCATCACAACTAATGCACTTAATTATGCTCATAACTCTACGAGGTTTCATTATCCCCTTTGGAGAAACCAGGACCCTCAGGCTCAAGGAGAAGACACGAACGAATCCAAGGCAGAAATAAAGATCTGAGCTCAGGGCCCTGTTACTCGACCACAGCACACCGCCCTGGGAGGTAGGCTACTTGTCAAGAGGTCACTCTAAGAGAACACGACACTCAGCACAGGCTTCAAGGAAGGCACTGCCCACACACCTCTGGGCAAGTGCTGCCCAAGCCTCAGCTGGCATGCTCTCACGCCAGCTCCACAGTCAGCTGCCAGCCATCGGCCTCTCTCCTGGAATGTATTTCTGTCTCCATCTGAACATGGGTGTGCCTGGCATTCTTGACCTACATCGTACGCTCTGGAGTCCTGCACCCCGCACCAGGCTGCAAGCTCCTCAGGGACTGGGACTCAACCTTTTCATGTCTATCTACAACAGGCCCAGTGGCACAGAGTCTGAAACACGACAAGTGAGAATGGCAAATGCTTGTGTAAAACACGTGGTGGATCCTTCTGTAAGTTTAGCTGGCACATGCAGATTTTTCTTAACAACCGGTACACTAGTATGAAGTAAACATTTACAGAAAGGGCTCAGGGGCTATCAACTTCTGAGTTACACCCTCTCCCTCATCCCATGACACACTCGGGTGACATCCCCTCCCTCGGTTTCACCCCTCTGCTGAACTATGCTAGTAAGAAGCGGAAGCAAAATCTGACAGGATAATGAAGCACAGAAAGCTGTAATTGACACAGTATCAAATTGTTAAAAATACAACAAAAGTCTAACCACCTCCTGACCCAAAAGAATCCTAGTCTCCACCTTGTCCTTCCTTAAAAACCAAAGCAGCCACATGAAGAGCAGGAGCAAGACCGAGAGCAGAAAGAGCTGGGCGGTGAGTGTGTCTGGCTCCACTGCTAGCCCTGGGGGGTGGGGGGGACCCTGTAAGCCTCCTGCCTGCCAAGGGGCCTCTGGAAGCTCTGGAATTCTTTCTCAACTTTTCTACTTCAAGGCTGAAAGAGAAGACAAAAGACATCACCATTATTTCTGGGACTACACCTACTTATTCAGAAGTTGCCTTCAAATCCCCCAACTGCACCTCCCAGCTCAGCACCTTCTGCTGCTGTCCATGGCACCGGACTCGTCTTTGGACACAGCAACTGTCACTACATGGTATGTACACTCAGAACAGGACAAGAAAATACACGGAGAGATTCTGAGATGCTAGAAGACAAATTTTGAATTCCCAAGCTTTCTGAGTTTGTTGGAAAAAGTAAACATTTCAAAACAAAGATATTCACCCACCTGTCTTGGTAAACCTTTCACTAACCCTAAGAGCAGGTTACTTCAAGAGGCAGGAGAGCACTGCAGGTAAGAGAATGGGCTCTGCCTCGGTGGTGAGGTCACGTCCAAGCTGGCCTGCCCCTACCTGGCCTCAGCACCACTCCTATCATTCCCCCAAACCCTCCCCTCCTGCCAGGTTGCTCTCCTCACTGCCCTGGAATGTGTCTTCCTAACTCCCAACAATATCTACATGTGTCTCAAACTTCACACATGCCACCACTCTTCTAAGCACTTGATACATACTAACTCATTTAACCTTCACACACAGAGGAAGTACTAATCCTAGAGAGGTTAAGTGACTTGCTGAGGTTCACTCAGCTATGATGCTGCAGGCCCAGGACTCAAACTCTGGAACTTGAGCTCCTAACTGCTTAGCTGTATTCTCCCTCAACAGATTTGCCATGAATGAAAGACACTTCCTCCCCCTTTTTCTAATTAGGAAAAGGATTAAGATATTCTATGCCCTCAAGAACAGGCAGGATGAGGCTGACCAGAGGACACACACATAGGCAAAAGTGAGAGGCCTGCCACTTCTCACAGATGTCGCAGGAGGGGATACACCTGATCCCTCAATAGCAAAGCTACAGCATCTCTCTGCCACCCATCCTTAAACCCACCAGCATCTCCATCCATGATGCTCCTTCGCGGAGAGGCAGCTCTTCCAGGGGCTGGCTGGAGAAGTCAGCCCTGCCAAGGCAGAGGGAGGGAGGGCGCCTAGGTCTGGAGGGCCAAGGACGCTGGACACGTCAGCCCTGGTAAAACCAGGCCAGTTCCCCAGTGCTTCTGGAAAGCATCTCAGGGGCTGGCCTAACTAAAACCCAAGGAGGGGACAGCACAAGGTCAGAGGAATGCAGCCATATTGGGGAGCGGGTAGATTGTCACTAAGGTTTCTTAGAGCATCTCTCATCACCACAGTCCACATCCATTCTGAAGGATGGCCCCTCTCCTCTTCAACTACCAAAACCTACTCATTCTGAAAGGACAGTCTGAGTTCCATCTCCTCCATGTCAGAGGGTCTTTCCCTCACCTGTACTCCATTATTCAGTGAGCATATACCAGGATTTCTTTGTTCCAGGTACATGCTCTTCTTCCTTACTAAGCTCCTCAAGGACAGAGCCCAGAGGTGTCCATTCCATTGTGCTGTGTCTTAAAATACAAGAAGTTACCCTGATGCAGAGAAGAGGCAGCGACGCCCATCAAGAGACCTGGGTGTGCAGAGCATGTTGTGTGAGGGGATTCCATGGGCACGCAGGGAGAGAGAAGACCGGCAAGGTCTGACCTTGAAGAAATATGGTAAGGAAGGTAGATTTTTAACTAGAGTCCTGACCTACTCAATTTGGTTCCAACCTCTGAGAGCAGGGCCTGGTCATGTGCATTTGCTTCTGTCAGACAAACTGCTGGTTAGGGATCACGCAGGACTGAGGACAGACTGACTGGTGTAGAATAAAAGGAAACCATTAAGGAATCTCATACAGGTGTCCCGCCACAAACGGGGATAGCTTGACCTAAGGGAGTGGTAGTGGGGATGTGGAGGAGACAGGCAGTGAATAGAGGAAGGCAGTTAAGCAGAATTTGGCAAGCAGCTAGATGTGGCAAGAAGGGGTATGCAGGTTCCCCCAGGTTCTTCCTTGGGTGAATGAACAGACCAGTAGATTAATACCTAAGCAAGAAAGAAGTGCAGGGCACAAGATGAGTTTAAATGTAACCACTTACAGGTCCATGTACCATTTAAAGGAAAACAATCAAGATGGCTGGATAAAGAGTATGAGCTCAGGATGGATGGCTTCATGGTTCTCTAAGCTTGAATTCCTACCTTCCTGTTGGAGCAAAGAAAACAAGTATCTCTTGCCCTGACTGGTGTGGCTCAGTAAGTTGGGTGCTGTCCCACAAATGGAAAGGTTGGGAAAGGTTGTCAGGTTCGATTCCCCACCAGGGCACCTGCCTGGGCTGCTGGCCAGGCCCCAGGTTGGGGGCTTATGAGAGGCAACTGATTGATGGTTCTCTCCTCTCTTTCTCCCTTCCTTCCCTTCTCTCTAGAAACAAATAAAATCTTAAAACAAAAAAACAAAAAACAAAAAACAGACGCAACAAATATCTCGAACATTCAGTGATACTTCTCAATGGAATGAGAATACTTTCAAGTGTGCCAGTACAATAAAATATGAAATCAACAGCCTCTTTAGAGTTGTAACTAAATCAGAAAAGATCCAAGAACCAGAAGACAAATGTTTTTGTTCTAATAGAAACCTTAAAAAAAGGTCCAAATGTTGCAATAACTGAGTATATTCTTTCCCAGGGCCTGCCCATACTATCTTCTAATAGAGAAACATTTACAAAGTGTATCATTAAAGGAGGCGGAATTATCCCAATTAACTGGGACGCATGAATTCCAGATAAAAAGTGCAATGCTTTTTTCAATTCCCCAAAACCCAGAGTGGATTCAGGACACTTACACCGACATATCATCTGTAAAACTCCCTTCATCCCCTGACACACACAGCACACCAGTACCAAACACACTCATTGCTCTATTGTTAGTTACCCAATATCACAGATTACAAACCTGTACTCAAAAGCAAACCAGTTTATTGCTGAATACAACTAATTCCAAGGAATGAACTGAAATTTAGTGACCCTTCCTACTCATTCACAAGTTATCACGGATTGAAAGCATACAGATATGGAGTCCTGAGTAAAAATCATTTACCCAAGACTAAAACATTACTAACAAATCTCAAATGCTCTTCTCAACAGTTACACCACAACAACTAATAAAATGTCACTCCTCTCTTAAATTCACAAATTTTCCCACTGAGAAAGCCCTTCTGGGAAGATACTAAGCTGGACGGCCCTTAGGGGAACTGTGTGTAATTGAAGCTGAAAAGAAATTATGAGACTGCAATCAATTTCCTTAGCCACACCTTCAGGTTTCACTTTTGTAGCTATTTCCCTCCTGACAGAAGCAATGGTTACAATCTAGTTATCACCATTAATGCTGAATTAGCTTCCTGCAAATTAAAACGTTATTTTATGCTTTATTAACATTGTAATTCTAAAAAGGGTTCTGAAAAAAGGCTAATCTTTTGGCCAGAGATTTTTTTTTTTTTTTTTTTTTTGTGATTGGCCATTTAAAATTTTTATTTATTCTTTTGTGACTTCTATATTTACATCTATTATTTGTTTTTTTTTTTGAAAAATATCTTTTTTTTTTAATCAGTATTTTTTAATTGTTGATATTGTACAGTTTTCTGTCTTTTACCCCGCCCCAGCCCACCACCCCAGCCCTCCCCACCTTCCTCCCATTTCCACCCCCCCATAGTTTTTGTCCATGAGTCCTTTATACTTGTTGCTCATGGCCAGAGATTTTTAACCTTTTTCATCTCACAGCACATATAAACTAATTACTAAAATTCTGCAGCACAGCAAAAAATATATTTTTTTGCCAATCTGACACACACACAAAAAAGGTATAATTTTGATTCATTTACACCGGATGGCTATTTTCTGTTGGCGGTTGTCATTTTTTAATTTGACAATCTAAGGGAAAAGAGGTCAGTGCTCCTGACTAACTAGTCAAATATTGCATGTTTTAAAAATTCTTGTGGAACACTAGTTGAAAAATCACTGCTTTGGGCAATTTTTTTTTTAAATTATGACTTTATCATACTCACTTTGCCTAAAATAACTTCTCAGTTTCATATATGCAAATCACTCCATCTTTAACACTACCTGCAGACAGTCATTGTTACAAAGAAACATCTGAGTATCCCAGAAAAGTTTTTGAGGAAACCTGAAGTTCTTCAAGATGTCCATTTGATTATTCAACATGTTTACTTTTTCACCATTGAAAGTCCCTTTTGTTTTCTCCCCCAACGTGCATCAATCTTTTTTTTTTTTTTTTAAACTAACCAGGCTTAAATACTGACTCTCAGAGACAATGATCAACACCATGAAACCATCATTCTCCCTACTGAATTGAAAGAATTTCCATCCACAACTCCAGAAACAACATACCCCTCCATATAGCCTTGAAATGAGAAAGTGCAAGAAGGAACATGGAACTTGCGATTCGGAGCAAGGGAGATTTAGCATCTCATCTCTCCCCACCAGGTCTGCTACTCCACCTTAAGTAACACTCAACCTATATCTAAGCCTCACAATTTTCTCATTTGTTGAATAAAGATAACAATACACTAACTTTTTTACTGAAAAGAAAGAACTTACATCAATGACCTAGCACCTAATAGGTACTCAGTTAATGTCACATATTTTTCCTAAGCTCCAATTTGTTTAAACACACACAAAAAAGTAAAAAAATAAAACCCACAGTAACTCCCCTCTCAGACTGCTAGGAACCTGAGATCCCCAAACTGGGTCAATTGGGCTAGACTAGGGGATACCAGGATGAACTAGGTCAAGATCCGTGCCCCTGAGGAAGTCAGAACCCAGTAGGAAAGACAAGTGGAACACAAATCACATCGTGGTAAACAGAAACATCAGGAAAGCACTGTAGGTAGGCACATTTTAGATCCTGATTCCTGACAACTGCCAGCTTTGGCTAAGTAAACTAGTAAAAATTCTCTAAAGAGAAAGTACTGTAGTCACACAAGAAAGGGAACAATGCATTCTTAAGGGGGACCATGCACACCTCACAAGGGAGCGGGGATTGTAGTGGAACCTGGGACTTCCCAGGAAGGGGAGAGGCAGGAGGAAGGCAGCCTTCTCAGGTACAGTAAACAGCGCGTGCAAAGGGAGACCACGTAACAAGTAAGAGCAGCGGCCTTTGTTGTCAGAACTGAGATAACAGCTCACTCTCTCTCCCTAACAGAAAAATTTGTGCAGCCCACGAATCTGAGTTCCATTTTCTCACCTACAAAATGGGAATAATACTGTCTATTTCACTAGGGATCAAACATGATCACCAATGTGAAGTACAGAGCTATCTGCACAGAGTAAAAGCTTAAAAAATAAAGTAGCTACTGGGAAGGTGAAAGGGTAGAGGGAAGCCAAGGGGCGGGAGAGGAGACTAAACAGTGACTTCCAGTCAACCTGAGAATGATACTGCATGCCAAGTAAGAAGTTAGGATTAACTGCTGAGGACAATAAGGCCACAGAGGTTTTTCAATGGGAGTGAAAGGATTAAACATGTGCTTTAGAAAAAGAAGAAAAAATAACCAACGACTCTGCTATCCCTGAAGGGTAATCAGAGGAAAGCACTCGGGAGGGCATCTGAGAGATAAGGGCATGAATTCAAATAATTTCAGTAAGATTAGGAAGGAAAGCAGGCACTCCAGAGAAATCTTTCTACAGTAAAATTCTCCAGGCTTAACCAGGTGACCGCATCTGGGGAGCTGAGTAGGGAAATAAGTGAGTAACAGTCCTCTCTTCTGGATGACTGGGTGAATGGTGGCGCGCCCACTTCCAATCGAGTTTTATTAAGTTAACCGTCGTCTCCAGCCTTTAATGAACAAAAGAAAGGAAACGTTCTCAGTGAGGGAGGGCCCAGAGGCTGTGACTCCAAATTCAATGTCCAGCTCTACCAAGCACTGCTCTGCCCAGGAGGAACCCCAGATCTCTATGTCCCCTCAGGAAACCAGCTCCTGGGCCTTTTTTATTTCCGGCCCGGTGGAGCTTCGCATCAGTACCCGGCGCCCGACTCACAAACGCTGGCCAGATCTGCTCTGGAGGACGCCGGCAAACACATTTGCGAAAGAATTAAGCCAGTTTAGCATCTGTGTTCTTCCCCAAAGGAGCCAATTAGCAAGAAAGCACCCCGCTGCATTCAGGATACAAAGTACCAAGTTATTTTTATAAACTTTGCTTGGTTTTGATTCGAACGACTGAAGCCAACCCCCACCCCCACCCCAAAAATGGCACTTTGCCTCATCAGGGAAAAAGAGATCGGAATGACTAAGTGGTGGGTAGGAAAGGAGACGGGGAAGGAGAACCGCGCCGCGGTCGGGGCCGACCTTCCCGGAGTTGGAACTTGCCACTGTGTGACTCTGCAGTCACAAGGCGACAGTTTGCTAGAACCCAAGGCAATTTCAAGCGACCCACCAAAAACTGCCCTAACTTTCGTCGCCCTGCATCCTCCTTTATTCCCCAGCCTAAGCCTCCCGGCCGCCGGAGCTGCGGCCCAGATGAGCGGGGCTCCGAGCCGACGCTCTGTGGTCCAGGGCGGGGCGGCTCTCCGAGGCGCGGGCTCCCGGCCGGGGCTCCAGTGCTCGGGCCTTACCCGTAGGCACCGGTTTGGGGCCTCCCGGCCGAGCCCCCACCTCAACACTGCTCCCGGTCTGGGAGGCGGCCGCCGCGAAAAGGAGTAGCCGGCTGGGCTGCGGGCGGAGGGGAGCGTGGACACACCGGGCCGGGCTGAGGGGCCAGCGACGGCACCCAGCGCGGCCTGGCGCTCCCGCCCAGGCTGAGGCCTAGGCGGCCCCGTTAGTTCCTTCAGTTCGCGCACGGCCCAGGGGGGCGGTGGGCCCACGTAGGGTGGAGGCCAGGCGGTGGCGGCCCAAAGAGCCCCGGCCCGCCACGGGGGCCCCGGGCCGGCGACGCCGCCCCCCGCCCGGCCGGCGCCCGAGAATGGCTTTTACCTTCATCAGCCTCCTGCTGGCCGCCATCTTGGATCTGGTACTGCTGCCTTCCCAGTGTGCATCACGGCCGGCCGGGGTGCTAGAGCCCCCGCACTTCCTGGAGCGGGGGAGGGGCGGCCGAGGCGGGGCGCCGGATGTGCAAATCGCCTACTGTGTGCGGGCCATAGCAGTAGAGGCCTGGGTGAGCAGAACTAGTAGAGACCGTGTCTCTGTGCGGGTGTCCAATACGATGGTAATTACAAACAGTGCCTGGCATATAGTAGGTGCACAATAAATACTGGTTGCCCAAAATCATTATAGGATTATTTCAGGCACTGCTAAGCGCTGTGAAGAAAAGGAAACTGGTTGATTAAAAAAAAAAAAAAAAACCTGGGTGATGAGAAAGTGACTGCGGGGACCTACTTTTCATTGAGAAGTCAGAAAAGCCTCACTGAGGAAATAGCAATAATAGCTAACACTGGTTACCATTAACATCCCCATTTCATGGGAAACAGAAGCATGGAGAAGCCCAATGATTTGCCCAAGGTCACGTCCCACTCCTGGGACTTGAAGGATAGGAAGGAGCAGCTGGGAGGCTGGATGGAGAATGTTTCAAGGAGAGGAAATGGCGCTGGCAAAGACCATGAGACTGTCTGAGCATTGGGTGACCAGAATGGAATAAAAAGGATTAGAGGGAGTGAGGGAGGTGGGTGACACACTGCGGAGGGCCTTGTAAGAAAGGGAAGGATTTTACTTTTCTCCTGGATGCTGTGAGAGCCCTTTATGGATGTGGGTAGCAACCAGACAGTCAGGTACAGGTATTTAAGGAGAGTACCCCGATTGGATAATAGAGAACAGAAGTAGGTAAGAGGATAAGAAGGGGATGGGGGGCGATTTGGAAGATTGTTGCAGCCATCCAGGCAAAGAGATGATGGTGGTTTGGACTTCAGGTGGCAGTACAGGCGAAGAGAAGGCTACAGCTTCAGAACACAGTTTGGCCATGTGAAGGAGCTTTTCTCCATTCTAAAAGCAATCCGTTTCCCAGAAAAGGAGAGAAGAAAAGGGCACTGGAAATATATGGCCTGAGTTAGGGCTGGCCTCCTACATAGTGTCTGGGAACCCAGGCTTGACATTGGGAAGGAACGGGGGAGAGACTAGATGCCAAGCCTCATGCACCCTGTCTGCCTTCTATCTCCCCCAGGGCCAGCATGCGGTGGGTCCTCAATAAACATTGGACAAGTTGTAGGAGGGACTCTGTCAGCTACTTCCCTGGAGCCATGGGGGACTTGGAAGTCTGGCCTGGGGACTGACTCCCTGGTCCTATTGTGTATGCTGGGCCTGGTGCTTAGCTGGCCTGGGTCAAAGAAAGAACACAGCTTTATTGGGAACTGGTTTCTCCTGTGAAAGACCACAGAATGAACGGGATCCTGCCCTGAAGACTTTCAAGCCAGTTGAGGAAGCACAATGCACACTCTTAACCTCAACATGTTAAACTGGGAATAGAGGCAACCATCAGGAGAGGCCAAGTGAGGAGATCTACTTTTTGCTGTGGCATCTTCCTGCATCCTCACCAATGCCATGCAAGATGGCTCCCTTGTACCCACTTTGCAGGTGGGGAACCGAGGCCCTGAGGAGCAGAGTACCCTTGTAAGCTGCCTGGTTTTCGGGGCCCCCTTCCTGCTCTGGCTTCTGATCAGACCAGCTACACCCCCACCCTCCACTGAGCTAACTTTGGTCATTCAGACCTGACCTTTTTATGCCACCTCCAGAGCTGCCCATCAAATGTGGCCTCTTCCTCCTCCTGGATTCCAGGCCCTTCTGCTCAAACTTATCACGTGCCACTCCTTTCTCCAATCAGCACAGGCCCTGGGCTCTCATCTGCTAGGTTCAGAGAAGAGGATACAAAGCTGGTACTTGCCCTCACGGGGCTGCCAGCATTCTGTGGAGGCAGAGAGGAAAACAGCAGAAGGTGGAAGGATTTGGTGAGTTGTGGAGCTCAGAGGAGGGGCCTGACAGAGACCAGTGGCGGGGGGGGGGGGGGGGGGGGGGGGCGGCTAGGGATGGAAGGAATTCTACAACCAGAGAGAGGCCAAGAGACATTGCAGGGAATACAAAGTGCCTCTACTAAGGCAGGAAATTGGCAATGGGCACTCACACTTGATAATCCTGACTGTGTGTCTGGCACTGGGCCCTGGACATTTGCACACACCACTGAGTACAATGGTACAGCAGACCAATGCTAAGATATTCTATTTCACAGATGAGGCAAATGAAGCCCTGATAAGATGGCTTGCCTGGCATCACTCTGCTTGGAAGTGGGGCTCCAGGAGGTAGATCCCCAATCCGGTCTATGCTGCTGAGGCTCTGCCTTGACTTCCCTCTGCTTGCCCATAGCTTCATGTCCTTCATCCCTCCCTTCCCACAACAGGTCCTGCAGCCATACCACACCCCCTGCCTCTGGCCATGCTGCTCCCTTGCCTGTGATGCCTTTGTCATTCCCTCCCTCTGCCACCCCCTATCCATCTGACGAGCTCTAGTCATTCTGAAGGACTCAACTTAGCACGCTCATCTGGGGAAATTGACAGCCTGCTGTGTGCTGCCCTGAGTGTAAATGTGCAAGCATCAAATACCCCAACTGCCTCTGAGGTCAGAACTGCTATCAGTCCCATTTACAGAGGAAGAAACTTTGGCTCAAGGGATCAATCAACTTTTTCTCAGTCACCTGGCTGGTCGGAGGCTTGAGCCCAAGTCTTCAGCTGGACCGTGAGGTATAGGCCAAGATCTGGGAGGCTCAGATGACCCAAAGGGCTCCCTCCCTCCCTCCTACCCTCCTGTTCTCCTCCTTCTGTTCTATCCTGCCTTTCTTGCTTCCTCATTCCTTCCTCCCTTCAGCAACCTCCATGGGAGGTTCTCTGTGTGTTAATGTGGTGCTGGGCCCCACCCTGCCCTGATTAGGTTGGGCCCTCAACAAACATTTGATAAAGGACTGTCCCCTGCCCCAGAGCAATGGTCAAATGACTGGGCAAATGATATTGCCACTGGTGTTAGTGGGGAGGTAGGCAAGGCCTCATGCTTCAGGCTGCAGAGAAAGGAGGGTGACTAGAATAGGTCCAGAGAGGACAGAAGCAGAGATGGCAGACGATGGAAGATAGGTCAGTCCTGCCAACACTGGAGAGCTGGAAAACTATGGTGGTGCCAATAGCGACAGGGTCCTTGGGAAATAGCAGCCTCTTGTCTGTAGGCTTGGGGATGACAATTACACTCCAGCTGCCAGAGCCAGTGGGCCAGGTTCTATGGCACCAATTCAGAGCCCAGGTTAGGGTCACACAGACCCAGGCACAAGTCCTTGCGTGACCCTGAGCAGTTTCCTTATCTGCAGAGGATAGTGCCAGCCTCCCTGGCTGTAGCGAGGATTCAGGGACAAGGCACGTAAAGTACAGGTGGGGGCAGGCTGGCCACCCACAGAGCCACATGCCTGAGGAGCTAGGCTAGGGCTGCCAGGGTGAGGCCAGTCCAGCAGGCCAGGGGCCCCAGCCAGAGCGCTGGAAGCTGGCCTACAGTGCCCCTCCCTGCCCAGAGGATGTGGACCATCCAGAGCAGGCTGCAGGGCCCACCAAGTGGAGGCAGAGAGCAGCATGGCCCTTCCCCAGGTATCCAGCCCTGTCCAGGAAGGGACAGTGCGGGCGGTGCCAGGCTTCCCCATGACCTGGAGAAAGAAGGCCTGGTTGGGATCCAGCTAAGTGGCACTTCTCTGAGCTCCAGATTCTCCTCGGGCAAAGGAGAACTGTGACAGAATTGTGAAGAGTTGATGCTGGAAGGGTGTGGGCCTGCCCTGGGCGGGGTGGGCATGGGAGAGGGCCAGGGCAGGCAGCCAAAACACAGGGCTTCACAGGTCCCTCTGCCCGAAATCTGATCTCTGCTCAGGGCAGACCTCACACACCCTCTTATCTCAGTTCTCTCGGGGATCCTGCTCTGTCAGCTTTTGCTCCCCCACAGCACACACCCCTCATTCACAGCACTTGCCCAAGCTCTGAGTTCACCACATTCCTTTGCTATATTTGTGCTTGACCTCCGTGTCCTCCCTTAGACTGTAAACTCCCTGAGGCCAGAGGTCACATCCAGCCGGTCTGCCTCTGTCTGCCTCAGCCGTGTGTTTATTCAGCAGCTACCATGAGCCAGGCCCTGTTCCGGATGCTGAGACAACATCAGAGAACAGGTAGAAAACACATGGACCCCAAAAGAAGGGGAGTGGGTGGAATGCTGGGACTGCTACAGCCGCAGAAGTTAGGAAACTTAAAATCTTTCTCGTGGGTCCTCAGAGTGGAGCCCACAGCCCCTATTAAGGCCAGGCAAGCTCTGCAAAGCTGGATGATTGGGTGGCAGAGCTGAAATAGGGCCCAGCCAGGCTGGCACAGGAGGCTGTGAACCAGCTTATCCAGGATCCCAGACCCCATGACCACAGAGCCCAAAGGTCCGAGCTGGGGCTCTGGGGAGAGGCAGCATGGAATACAGGGCTGGTGATGTGAACCAAGACGTGAAGGGGGCACACACCTTCTCTCAGGGTCAGTGGAATCGCAGACAGTTAGGGTAGCATGTGTGTGTGGGAATAATATATAGGAGGATCTCTAACCCAGAGGTTTTCAAATTTGTTTCCAGCAGCAAATCTCTTTAGGACACTATTAAATCAAAGTCACCCTGACTGGTGCAGCATAGTAGGTTGGGCATCATCCCACAAACCTAAAGGTTGCTGGTTCAATTCCCAGTCAGAATACACACTTGGGCTGTGGGCCAGGTCTCCGCTTGGGGGAGTGAGAAAGGCAACCACTCAATATTTCTCTTGCACATCAGTGTTTCTCTCCCTCCCTTTCCCTCTCTCTAAAAATAAATAAATCAAATCTTTTTAAAACACAGTACTAAACCAAAGTCTTCCTTACAATCTGACAAAGGACACTATTGAAGCAGTAATGACAGTGTCTCCCCTTCAACTCCTGACGTACCCTCTCCAACCCTGAGAGTCCTGTAGTATTTCCCAGGAACCTGGAGCCCCAAGGAATTCAGTTCAAAAACCACCCGTGTACCAATGTTCATAGCAGCACAATTTGCAATAGCCAAGTGCTGGAAGCAACCTGAATACCCATCAGTAAATGAGTGGATCAAAAAACTATGGTACATTACACAATGGAATTCTATGCAGCAGAAAGAAAGAAGGAGCTCTGATCCTTTGCAACAGGCCAGGCACCGAAAGACAAATACCATATGATCTCACCTATAAGTGGAACCTAGTCAACAAAACAAACAAGCAAGCAAAATATAACCAGAGACATTGAAATCAAGAACAAACTGACAGTAACCAGAGGGGAGCGGAGGGGGTAATGGGGAAAAAAAGGGAAGGGTCATCAAGAAACACGTATAAAGGACACATGGACAAAGCCAAAGGGGGGTAGGATCGAGGGTGGGAGGTGGGGATGGGTGGGGCGGAGGGGAGTAGTGGGGGGGAATGGAGACAACTATATTTGAACAATAATAAAAAAGACACAAAGGAAGAAAACCACCCATGTAATCCATCTCTTTTGTGGTATAGGCGAGAATGCCAATGCCTTGCCTTGACCACTGGAGCTCGGTTTGTTGGGCGTCATCCCAAAAAGCAAAAAGTCACCAGTTTGATTCCTGCCTGGGTTGTAGCCCGATGTTTCTCTCTCTCTCTCTCCCTCCCTTCCCCTGTCTCTAAGAATAAATAGATAAAATCTTAAAAAAAAAAAAAAAAAAAAAAAGCCAAGACCCAGAGAACGCAGCAACACGATGAACTAGTGCCAGTGTCTGTTCTCCCCAGCTCCGAGGCCTGGGGTCACAGGCAGGTCGTAACGTGATGCGCGTGGGGATGGCAGAAGCCCTGCCCTGGGGAAGCCCTGGTTTGCTCATCCGCTCCACCATGTTCAGAATGCCTCTGCCATGCCACGGGTGGTGCCAGCACAAGCAGCTGCTGGATGGTGATGGTGGGGCTCCCAGAGACTCGCCCCAGAGTCCTCTTCCTTGGTGGTAGCCTACCCTCTTGACCTGTTGGAAGCTCCGCTCTAGGCTGCGGCAGGACATCGGGTTGTGGAGCCCCACCTACCACCCTGAAATGACAATCCAGCTCTGCCATAGCTGCCCGTGTGCCCTGGCAAGCCACTTGCCCCCACTGAGCCCAGGTCCTTCTCTGTCAGCGCCGTAATGAGGATTCCATGAAGAAACCCTTTCTGTAGCCACCACAACCAGTGGCCCAGCACCAGTTCAAAGCTAAGGCCGTCCTTGCATCTTGCCTACCACCCCCAACACATTCACCTCACCTCCCAAAGAGGACACCTGGAGCCCTAATGCCCTGTGTTTGTGCTGCTCACCACTGCCCAAAGGCATCTCCTGAGGCACACCAGTGGTTCAAGGAAACCAGGTTTGAAAATATGAATACGGCAAAAAGCGGGGAGCCCACAGGGCCACGTGCTGAATGAACGCAGCACCTGCTTCTCAGAACCTCCATTTTCCTTCCTGCCTGGGACATGGGGCCAAGACCACCTGCCCACCTACCTGGGGAGATGACTGTGGAAATGAGCAGGCCTGTCTGTCTGTCCTGCACCAAGAGCAAGTCGGGAGGATCAGTCACAGAAGAGAAGCTGTTAGGGGAGGGAAGATTCACTCAGAAGGGTTGTGTGGGTGGCTTGGGCCAACCAGCCATCCTCAGAGCACTAGGGCCTGAGTTTGTGAGAGGCCCTGGGTGCTGCCCAGGCCAGGCCTACACCACAGACTGAGAAGCAAAGGGGTCTCTCATGTGACCACGACATTACAGTCTAAATGCAAATGGCCAGGTACCATGTCCATCCAATACTCAGGAGGAGCCAGATTTAAGTAGGGCACCTAAACATACAGGTGGCCAGGCCCAGAGAAGGGGTGTGCATGTGTGTGTATGTTCTGTAGCTCAGGACCCAGCCAATATCTTGGCTGAGGCCAGGCCCTCACTCCCAGCCCAGCCTGAGTCCTCTGTTCAAGGTCCTGATGATTAGCATGGAGTCTGGGGCCCCAGCCCTTGCTGCCAGATCGTACCTAGATATGGGAGCTGGTCAGGTCAGGTGGCCGGGTCAGACAGTGCCCTTCATGCCCTTCCTGCTTCCATAGGCCGCCACCCATTCTTTCTGGGGATGGACTTTTCACTCACTCTTCCTCTAAGCCCATCTTGGGCAGGGACACGGATGTGTATCAGACCTGTCCCTGCTCCAAAAGCAGAGGTGCCAGGTGGGGCAATGAGGGCTGTAGAGTCCTGGGAAGCCCAGGCCAAGCTTGGAAAGTCAGGGAAGGCTTCCTGGAGGGAGAACTGATAAGCTGAGACCAAAGGACAGGACAAGGTTGGTAGTAGGTGAGTGGACAAAACCAGGGGTTGTGTGGGATCCACTAAGCATCTGGATTATCGTGAGCGGAACTCTTAATCCACTGGGGCTTGAGACTCATCTATAAACTGGGTGGTTTAAATAATGTATGGCAAGCACTTATCATGACACCTAGTAGGTTCTTGATCTGCTATGGATATTGTTGGTATTTTTGTATCAGGCAAGGTTGGCATCCTAGGCAGAGGGAAGAACATATGCAAAGGCCCAGAGGTCTTTGAGCTCTTTGAATACTTTGAGTACTTTGAGCTCTTTGAGTACTTTGAAGAGTACACAGAGGCACTCTTCAGACTCCTGGAAGAAACTTGTGAGGGTTCAGGCCGAGCCTTGGGTGGGACGATGAGAACTTACCTGAACTTTGGGGACGCTCCTACTGCACACCCGAGAGCATCCTGGTGCTACCAACACACACATGTGTAGAAGCTGGAAGAGGTGAAGTAACCAACCATGGTCACTCAGCCAAAAAGTGGCAGAGCCTAGAGGGAAACTCAGGTCTCTGAGGGTTCCCACCTGCCAGGCGGCGTCCAGAGTGAGTCCAGGGAGCACAGAGAATACGTTTGCTGCTTCCACCATGGCAGCCCCGCCCAGCCTCAGCCAAATCCCTGCCTTACAGTCCTCAGCCCTCTAGGTGCCAGAAAGGGACTTGGATTAAGGCTAGTGAGCTGCTGACAAGAGCTTTGCTCTGGACTGGGCACTATGGCTCTCAGCTCATTGAAACCTCACAATCAGAGGAAACAGGTGCTCCGAGAGGTCAGGGAACTCTGGGAGGTCACACAGCCCAGAAGGGGACTGCACTGTTGGCCAATTTTACAGAAAAGGACATGGAAGCGGCACAAGAAGTTGAAGAACTATTTGATCTCTGAGGTCCTCCAGCCCTAACCAGGCAGTCACACTAGCCTTGGAGAGCCATGGAAAGTTCTCTGGCCTTGCCATTTCCAAGGAGGTGGTGTAGGGACCCACATCGGCCTCTGGCCTTACCTTTGGTAGAAGCAGGTAGCCTTGGGCACTCCTGGGTTAGACCAAAGGGCAGGCTGGACCCCCACAGCAGCCTCATTGTCTCACTTCCCACCCTTCTTCTAGAACTGGGTTCTACTTGACCCTCCCTCCTCCTGTAGATGCAGAATGTGGCCCCCCTGGGAGCAAGGCTGGAGAAGGGTCTTTACACCTGCAACCCTGAGATGGGAGGACAGAGTCAGAGTGCTCGTGGACTCTGGAAACAGAATTTTGCAGGTCAGGACTTTGGTCTCAGCTAGCACCGTGCCCAGACTATGAGCTCAAAAGTTCCCATCCGTAAGCACAGGAGCTTTAAATATGTGATGTATGCAAGTGCTTAGCACCACAGGGGGCCTTGGAAGGGTACACAGGCACATTTGGAATGCAGGCGCCAGACACACCCTACCCTATAGGGAGGCGGGCCCAGCGCCCAGCCTCAAGTTTGGGCATATCCTGTTGCAGTTTTCAGACACCTAAACCCATGGCACAGTCAGGCAGGGTCTGCTTGCTCCCCATCCGTGATTTTAACCCATACACGGAGCCCCTTTCTCCAGGCCCAGAGGAGCAACCTGACTTTCCACCAGCTCATTGACCTGAAAGGAGCCTAGGAGAGCGTCCGGGTCAGTCACAAAGGATATGGCATACCAAGAACAGGGAGAGGCCTGGAGCCAGAGAGACCCCTGGGGAATCCTGGGAAGAACATGGGCTGGGTTGAGCAGGAGTGTTGAGAGCCCATCCCTGGCCTAGGCTACCTGTAACAGGGGCTGAGGGAACACACCCAGCGGCGGAAGGGGCGCGCGGAGACCCCTCAGGGGCGCCGGAAGGGGCGCGCGGGACGGTTGGCCGGCTGGGGCGGCAGCCGTTGGCGAGCAGAGGCCTCGGCCAGGCGACGTCCCTGGCCGGGCAGCAGCCACCATGACCAAGGACTCGCCCAACTCTTCGGGTGGCGGCCGCGCGACACCCAAGAAGCTGGGCTCAACCCCAACGACGGCGGTGCTGGAGGAGCAGAGGCGGGAGCTGGAGAAGCTGCGGGTCGAGCTGGAGGCTGAGCGAGCGCGCGGGCGGACGGAGCGGCGGCGCTCCGCGGCCCAGGCGCGCCAGCTGCGGGAGGCCGCGGAGAGGGAGCGGCAGCAACTGGTTGACCATCTGCGCTCCAAGTGGGAGGCACAGAGTTGTCGAGAGCTGCGGCAGCTGCAGGAGGAGATGCTGAGGGAGCGCGAGGCCGAGATCCGGCAGCTGCTGCGTTGGAAGGAAGCCGAGATGCGGCAGCTGCAGCAGCTGCTGCACCGCGATCGCGACGGCGTTGTTCGCCAGGCGCGGGAGCTACAGCGCCAGCTGGCCGCAGAACTGGTGAACCGCGGCTACTGCGGCCGCGCGGGGGTGCCAGAAGTCGCCGCCGCGCAGTGTCGCTGTCGCCTGCAAGAAGTGCTGGCGCAACTTCGCTGGGAGACCGACGGCGAGCAGGCCTCGCGCATCCGCCACCTGCAGGCGGCGCTAGACGTGGAGCGCCGGCTCTTCCTCAAGTACATCCTGGAGCACTTCCGCTGGCACCCGATTTTGTCCAGTACCCCCGATACCCAGGCTGTGCATTCTTCGAAAGGGTCGCACCCTGACACCTCCGGTGACTCTTGCCATCCCCCAAAGTTCGCCTGTCGACTCGAATCCCTTGACAGCCTGAGCGCCCGCGTTCCCGTGCGCTCCCGCTCTCTCGACGTGGTGCCCGCAGCGCGCTCCAACTCCCCTGACCGCCTGCTCCGCACGCGCGCAAGCTCTCTCGATTCCTTGGCACCAGCGAGTTCCTGCTTGCTCGACAGCACCCTGAGTTGTCCCAAGGCCCTCGAATCCGAGGAGCAGGAATCCTCCTCACCAGACACTTTCATCCTGGGCTCCCCGAGTCCCCCGACACCCCTGCTGCCGCCACCACCACCATCGGGGCCCAGACGACCTAGCGACCGGCGAGAAGACTCCGGGAACCAGCCCTGCGAGGCCACGACTCTCTCACCGCTGTGCCTGGACTACCACGAGCTTGTGAAGCAGAACTCAGAACTGTCCGAGGCGTTGCAGGTGCTGGCGCGCCGTTGCTCTGGCCTGCAGGAAGAGAACATGCAATTGCGGCGCGCAGGCTTTCCTGAGAAGGCGGAGGAGAAGGTGAAGCGGCTCAAGGTGAAGCACGCGAAGCTAACAGGCCTGGCTCCGCGCCTAGAGGACCGGGCCCGCAAGCTGCAAGAAACCAACCTGCGGGCTGTGAGCGCGCCTGTGCCTGGGGAGAGCCGCGTTGGCCTGGAGCTGTGCCAGGCCTTTGCCCGCCAGCGCGCTCGAGACTTGTCGGAGCAAGCGAGTGCGCTGTTGGCCAAGGACAAGCAGATTGAAGAGCTGCAGCAGGAGTGTCATTTACTGCAGGCGCAGGTCGCCTCGGTCCTCGGCAGCACCCAGCACCCTAGTGAGGGAGCGACCGGCGACCAGTGGCTCAAAGTCAGCGACTTGGACCGACTACAGCGCGAGTCCCAGCGGGAGGTGCTGCGCCTGCAGAAGCAGCTGACGCAGCAGCAGGCCACCGGCTGCGCCCGAAAGGAGTCGGGCTGCCAGAGCGAACCCTGCGAGGAGGCGCGGTGCCAGGTGCAGACTCTGGAGCGCGAGCTCGGCGCGCGGCGGCGCGAGTGCGAGGAGCTGAGAGCAGAGGCGGCGGCGGCGCGGCGGCGCGGCGAGGAGGCAGAGGCACAGCTGCAGATCGCGCTACGTGAAGGCGCCTGGCTGGCCAAGGAGAACGCGCGGCTGCAGGCCCAAGCCGACTGGGCGAGAAAGGTGGTAGCAAAGAATGACGACGTGCGCGGGCAGCTGGACCGCGCGTGCCAGGAACGCGACGCCGCCGGCTTGCAGGCTGAACAGCTGCTGCAGCAAGCGGCGCACTGGCCCGACAGGCAGCAGCAGCTGCAGCATGACCTGCGGAAGGCCTCGTGTGATCCCCAGGCTGCCCAGGAGGAGATGGGAGTGCTGCAGTGTCAGTCTTGTCACCATCCCCAGGAACCCAGGGAGGCCCCCCCAGCCCCAGATTCCCGAGGCAGGAATAGCATAAGAACCAAGTTCCATCCAGGGCCTGAAGACCAAGTGTCTCCACAGCCCAGCAGAGACAAACAGGAGGAGAAGGAAGCCTCTCTGCGAGAGAGCCCAGTTGCCCTCCGGGATCCATCTAGTGTCCCCCAAGTGCCAGACAGAGTCCCATCCAGCCAGCCTCTGGACTCCATACCCCAGGCCAAGAAAACCAGCTCCCAGTCAAACTCCTCCTCTGAGGTGGAATCCATGTGGGCCACTGTGCCATCTTGCCTTTCTCTGGATGTGGACACAGCCAGTGAGGTGGAGGATCTGGACTCTGACAGTGAGTCCTTGACCCTGGAAGTGGAGGACTTAGAGACCCCTGCCATCCCCGAGCTCAAGATCTTCCTGGTTCGATATAGCTACAACCCATTTGAGGGACCCAATGAGCACCCCGAGAATGAACTGCCCCTCACGGCTGGGGATTATGTGTATATCTTTGGGGATATGGATGAGGATGGCTTCTATGAAGGGGAACTTGAGGATGGCCGGCGGGGCCTGGTACCCTCCAACCTGGTGGAACAGATTCTAGACAGCGACATCCTTGGCTGCCTGACCCCAGATTCCCCTGACCTTGGCCCCACTCAACTCCCAGCTGGACAGGGCAAAGCTTCAAAGGAAGACACTGGTCTCAGCTTAGTGCCTGGGAAAGCTCAGCAAACTGTGGACACAGAGACATGCCAGATGGTGAGGTCAGGCTCCGAGACAGAAGTGGCGATAGAGATCTCGGATGCCAAGACAGAAGATGGCTGGCTGGGCTCACTGCAGAGAGCAGAGGAGCAGGACTTCTCCAAACCCCTTCTAGGGACCAAAGGGGGCCTTTGTATAGCCCCCAAGCAGCTACACCTTCAGAACATTGCGGCCACATCAGCCGAGATCACCTGGGTTGACAGCAGAGGCAGCAACCCACACGTGGTATACCTCAATGACCATAAGCATGCCCTGACCCCAGCGGGCGTGAGTGGCTACACCTTCCACAGCCTGCATCCCGGCACAAGGTACCAGGTGCAGGTGGAGGTGCAACTGCCATGGGACTCACTGCAGGTGCGCTGGGAAACCATGTCTTCCACTATCACCTTCGACACACCCTTGGCAGGACCCCCTGACCCTCCACTGGATGTGCTGGTAGAGCATCACACTTCACCCGGCTTCCTGGTGGTCAGCTGGCTCCCAGTGACTATCCACTCAGCTGGGTCCTCCAATGGGGTGCAGGTTACTGGCTATGCTGTGTATGCTGATGGGCTCAAGGTCGCAGAGATCGCTGATGCCACCGCTGGGAGCACCCTGTTGGAATGGTCCCAGCTCCAGTTGCCCCTGATGTGCCAGAAGGTCTCAGTGAGAACCATTTCGCTTTGTGGCGAGTCACTGGATTCGGTGCCAGCTCAGATCCCTGAGGACTGTTTTAACTGTAACAGATTGCCAGAGATCTCTCACTTTAGCTACACCTGTGGTGACCTGTCCCCCTGCAGAGTCACCTTCCCCATCTGCCCTCAGAGGCTAGCGCTAGCTCCACTGAGTGCCAAGGCCAGTTCCCACATCTCCAGGAGCTGTGGGGAGCCCCTGGCCGAGTTCCTAGAAGCATTTCCCGAAGGACCCCCAAGGAGGTGCTCCCCAGCACCCAACCTGAATTCAGAAGAAGAATGTCCAAGTGCAGGGGCTGGCAACCAAACCCAAGGGCCTGCAGAGGCCTGGGAGGTCTGCACAAAAGACCTGATCATTCTGAAGAGTCCCGAGAACCACAAGACGCCTCTGCCCAGTGGTCAGTCTGAAGGGGAAGAAGACTGCTACTGGCACATGGTCAACAGCCAAAGCCCTGTCCCGAGAGTTGTCCATTTGTCTCCTGAGTGTGGGCCCAGGAAAGAAGCGTGCCAGGAAAAGCCTGCCCTTGAGAAAGTCCTTAGGCAAAAGCAAGATGCCCAAGTGTTCACCTCTACCCAGATGGGCACCAGCCATCGATATGTGTCTGACTCCCATGACATTTTGCAGGAGGAGGAGGCAGTGTGCTTTGGTCCATGGGCTACAGAGAGGCAAGGGCAGGAGAGGGAGCTTAGGACCCAGAGTAGAGAACGTCAGGCTCTGGAGGGCAAGAGGGAGAACCAGCTCCAGGAGCCCAGCTCTGTGCTTGGTCTAGCTCCATCCAGCAAAGTCATTAAGATGTCCAGTGGAGGCCCCCCACTGCTGGAGGAGAGTGTGGACACTCCAGTGAGACTTTTTGTGGCACTCTTTGACTATGACCCCCTGGTGATGTCTGCCAACCCCGAGGCTGCAGAGGAGGAGCTGGCCTTCCGGAAAGGGCAGTTGCTGAGAGTGTGGGGCTCTGAGGACTCCCATGGCTTCTACTGTGGGGAATGCAATGGTAGAGTGGGCAACATCCCTGGGCACCTGGTGGTCGAGTTGGAAGTGGTCATGGAGAGGACTGATAGGAGGTGGCATTTGCCAGTGCAAGGACACATGTCCTCCATGGCCCCCCTTGATGACTTTGGGGGACTCACCAGCTCCCAGGACTCCTTTCTCCTGCCCCAAGGGAACCCCAGGAGACCCTCACTGTGGACTCCAATGACCATGATGGCAGCTGTGGACTACGACCCCAAGGATGGGCAAGCAGGGGGAAAGAGGAAGGACAAGCTGTCACTGAAGGCTGGGGACCTGGTCACAGTCTATGGGCCAATGGATGACAAGGGATTCTATTATGGGCAGTCAGGTAGCCACAGAGGCTTTGTCCCAGCCCACCTGCTGGATCACGTGTCCTTCCATGGAGAGTGAGCAAGGCTGCCCAATGGGGTAGTGACCTCTGGCCACCCACTCTCCGCCAGAGAAGCAAGCACACTGACCCTTCCACCATCCCCCCGGCCCCCATGAGCACTGAGGGCAGTCCTTTAGTGTCCCCTAGCCTCTGAGAACAGCAGAGCTGAAATCTGAACTCAGCTGTGTCCAAAAGAAAACAGGACAAGCATCCCCTAGAGGCTGGTTCAGAGTTGTCATCAACTACGACAGGTACTTGGAGAAGTGCCTTTCTGTGCTCAGTATGCTTTCCTGTAGGAGGTTAACATTATTCAGCCATTGCTATGTATGAAAGTCTGAAGAAAAGCCTGCCTCTTAAAAAAAAAAAGTGACCAGAATGTTATTTTTCTATCTGATGTTCAACCCCTTATTAAAATGTTGATAGAAAAAAGAAAAAGCATATTTTACAAGTGAAAGCACAACCAAGGGAAACAGAAGCTGTTTCTCCTCCCTCTGTTCTGTTCAGGGGGTGCGCAGGGGCTGCAAACATGTTTTCCCAGCTGGAGAGGTGGTGGGCACCCCCTTGACCTTTAAGGGGGCACCGCTCAGACTCTGCTGGCAGTGCTGCCAAGGGGCCAGCCGGGGGCTGGTACTGAGAAGCAGGGCCCCCAGAGCTCAGCACAGCCAGCCCTTCCAATGAGCCTCCCTGCCCAGGGGCTTTGTGTCCCTTTGTGGAGGGTGGGAAGTGTCTCCCAGCTACTTCCTGAGGAAGCCCTCCGGGAGGGTGAGTCCACATTTATTCCACTTTACAGAAGAGCTGACGAGGTTCAAGGAGTCCCCACAGGTCCCATGGTTCCAGAGCTGCTTCCTCCCATGGTCCTCTGGGGCTCCCCCTCCAGGAGAGTGGGGATGAGGGGTCATCTTTATCTGTCTCTGTCTCTCTTTTCTTTTTAAGATTTTATTATTTTATTTTTAGAGAGAGAGGAAGGGAGAGAACATCAATGATGTGCAAGAGAAACATGGATTGGTTGCCTCTCGCACCCCCCGAACTGGGGACCTGGCCCGCAAACCAGGTTCATGCCCTGACTAGGATTCGAATCAGCGACCATTTGGTTCGCAGGCTGATACTCACTCCACTAGGCCACACCAGCCAGGGCTGCTTCTGTTTGATGCCCCTTTGTTTCCCTAAGTCCAACAATGCTGTCTGAGGAAGGGCACTGCCTTCCCAAGTGCAAGAGGAAGTTACTGGAAGCACGTCCTGGGCAGGAGCATTGGAGGCACGGCCAGGTTCTTCGGGGAGTTGGTGAACTGGGTGCAGAGGATTCCACCATGCAGGAGGGGACAGGGAAAGGGCAGGCCCAGGGCTGCCTCAACCTTTCACACTTACTGCTGCCTTAACCTCAGAGAACACAGGAACTGATGCAGCTATGCTGTGCACACACACCCTGGCCACTCGTGAACAGAATGTTTCGAGGCCGGACTCGGGAAGGAAACACTTCGCACCATCCACTGAAGGCCATAATCATCCCCTCCCAGGCTCACAACCACTCATTTTTTTCTTTTTAAATGTTGTTTCTTTATTTATTTTAGAGAGAGGGGAAGGGAGGGATAACAAAAGAGAGGGGGAGATAAACATCAGTGTGAGAGAGAAACATTGACTGGTTGCCTCCTGTATGCACCCAGATGAGGGACTGAACCCACAAGCCAGGCATGGACCCTGCCTGGGAATCAAACCGGCAGCCTTTCACTTTGCGGGATGATGCCCAACCCACTGAGCCACAGGGCCACAACCACCTGTTTTTATAGTGAAAAAGTAGTCTCAGTAGTTGGTCTGGGGAAGCAACATAGACCAGCTCACAATCTTTTTAAAAATTGTGATCGAATACATGTAACATAAAATTTACAATCTCCACCGTTTTTGTGTACAATTCAGTCAGTAATTTACATTGTTGCGCAAACAATCTCTACCTCCTTGCAAACCGGAGACTCTGTACCTACTAAACAACAGCAACCCCTTCCCCTCCTCCTCAGGCCCTGGCTCCTTCTAATCTGTTTTCTGTCTCTACAAATGTGACTACTCTAGAGACCTCATGTAAGTGGACTGGATATAGTGAATTTGTCTTTTTATGTCTGGCTTATTTCACTGAGCATAATGTCCTCAAGTTTCACCCATGTTGTAGCAAGTGTCAGAATTTTATTTCTTTTTGAGGCTGAATAATAGTCCATTGTATGGATGGACCATATTCTGTTCATCCATTCACCTGTCAGTGGACTTGGGTCGCTGCCTCTTTTTTTTGACCACTGTGAATAGCGCTGCTGTGAACATGAGTGTGCAAATATCTCCTCAGCTTTCACAGCTTTTCCAGCTCTCATCTCCCTTTGAGCTCACAACCCAGAATGGAACCGCAGAATGAGGAGCAATACGAAAACTGCTCCTGCAGGAGGGGATAACCCAGCCCCTCCTGGACACTGGGCTGGAGGTCTTGGTGCCCACGGGCTAAGGGGCGGTGACAAGTATGCTACCCACATGCTGGAAGAGCAACAACAGTTTAGCAATAGAATAGAAACTTTAATCCATGCACTTTCAAAATTAAATACCGTAACTAATTCCATAGGAACCACAAGTACTACCCAACAGGAAGTATGCCAGCCACATTATTCCATCACTTTAACTTAACTTTGCATCCTTCCCTGACCATTGGCCAAGGTCACTCTCCTTTTTCCCAATAGCTGCAGATAGTCCGTATCTAGGACTATAAAGTGGCACCTCCACACCCCAGTTTGGCCCCTACCCTGCTGTATTTTTCTCCATAGAACTCATCCACACCTGGTATGTTACCAATGGTGTTTCTATTGCCAGTGTTCTACTCCCATAGCCATGCCCTTATCAGAATGTAAGCCCCATGAAGGAAGAAGCCTCTTTGGATTGTTCATTGCCCATAAATATCTGCTGAATGAAGGAGGAAGCAGTTTTTGACTATCCCTTGTACGTGGCCCCTGTGCTGGGCCCAGACACTGGCCTGTGCTGCAGACACTCACAGCATGCATAGGCCGCTCCATCCACTGGAATAGAATAAGACACGACCCCCACGCAGCAGAGGAAGGCTTTGCTTATTCTGACCATGGGCAGTGGAACAGGTGAAGAGGAGGGCATCCTAGGCATCGGAAATAGCAGAAGCAAAGGCTCCTAAGCATGAGAATGAGTGATTGCACATTTGGGAAGTTGGGGGAGTAGAGGCACAGGAAGAGAGAATCAAGTTGGTGACAAGTGCCCATCAGCTGGTAGGGCCCCCTCTTCTGGAAGGGCTTCAAAGTCCTCAAGAGTTTCCTCATGCTGCCACTAGGGGGCAGCCTGGGTACACTGAGGGCTGCTCTCTAGGGACTGTACCTGGGCTGAGCCAGAGCAGCCTGGGCAGAGCCAGAGCAGCTTGGGCCCACAACCTACCTTACTCAGGCCCTGACCCCAGTGTCAACATGAATTGGAAATGTCCCTTCGACCCTGCAAGCCTAGGATTCAGGCTCCGCTCACCCTGTTCTCTCCCTCCCCTATCCCCAAAGTACCCGGGGAAACTGCACATGGGGACCCTTAGGAAATGTTCTTCCAGAGGACCCAGGAGCAGTGTCCCAGCCACAGGAAAGCTTCCCTCTTCATTTCTCCTGCAGCTCCACTCCTGCAAATCCTAGTTTCCCTGAAGTCATGGGAAGTTTGAATGAGTGGATTAGGAAGCTCAAGGCCAAGTGAGCTATGGAAGGCAGGGCCTCTGGCCTCAGTTTCCTCACCTGTCGAGGGGGTGGGGGGATGTTTTGAGCATATTCTATGTGCAGAGCACTTGGCCCAGAGTCAGGACCCAAAGGAAGACCAACAAAGCTGGTGAGGGCGAAGGCAGCAGGAGTCTGGGGCAGGAGCAGGTGGTTCTGGGTCCAGTGGGCACCCCCACTAGCCCTGAGAAGCTGAAGACTTTGGTCATGGGCAAGGGGAGCCCATGGAGTGTAGTGACGTGGGCAGGCTGGGAAGGAGTGAATGCCTGGTCACACCTGCACGGCCCCTCCCCAGCTGACCAGATGACCTGGAGGCCCAAAGCCTGTCCAGGCCTGCCTAGGAGGAGAAAGGGGGATGGAAAGCCCAGCTGGCCAGAGGAGCCTACAGTGTGGTGAGAGGGGGGTATCCGAGGAGTCCGGAGAGTCTGGAGCAAGGGTCACAGAGCCTGACCTGGTGTTGTCCACTTCTGCACAGGGGTCTCTGCTCAGGGCAGGTCTCAGTCCCTCGACAGCCCTTCCCCCATCAGAGGAGAGGCTCCAGGCACTTCTCACTGTTTTCTGTTCTCTCCCCACAGGTTGGATGTGCGTTCCTTTCCGTGTTTCACAAACCAGGTCACTGAGACTCAGTGGCAGGAGCAAAAGTACCTGCCACGAAAGCAGCATAAAGACAGCCAAGTGGCTCCTTTTACTCCTTCCCATGGGCCTCTGCTGTGGGAACCCCCCCAGTCTTGCCAGAGACCCCCGGGCCTAGCCCCTCCATCCACCTCCACCTCTGCCACTGTGCATTTTCAGAACATAAAGTTGACTGATGAATTTCAGAGTCATTACAGGAAATGTGTTCACAAGAACACAACGAGAAACCCAACATAAAAAGTTCGGATTCCACCTTTCGGTCACACCTCCTCTCCCTGTCTCAGTCCCGTAGAGGCCGAGTTTGAAGGCTTGGTGGGGGCATGTGGGAAGTCGGGGTTCCACCTAAGGTAGAACACATTGGGCAGCCCTGAGCGTGTGAAACCAAACGTAGTGCCAGGTAGAGCCGGCTTGAGGAACTTGGGCACAGAGGGGTCCTGGGGCCATAGTGGCTTCACTTATACCCCAGCAGCCCCACAGATCCAGCTAGCTTCTGGGCTCAGTGCTGTTTATCCTTGATTTAGGTGTTGAGTGGAGTCTGCAACGGGTCTCTTTAGGGCTGGGATGTCCTATATTTGGAGGTTCCTTCTCTAAAAATCCCTGGCCTCTGGTACCTGGCTACAGGTGTGTGCCCAGCTATGTCTTGGACCTTCAGAATAACTCCCTTTAAATCCTTCAGTAACTGACCTCCTGACTGGTTGTGCCCACCCGGCTGAACGTCCAGGACATTGACCTCAGCTTGGGGGACCCCACTGGCCACAGCCCCTTGGTTAGGGTCTTTGGCTAGAAGTTGCCCTTCTAGAAGCTTGGTCCCTCCTGCTCAGCAGGAGTGGGGCGGGTCCGAATCCTGGACCACCTACTTCCTGGTTGGGCTCTCTCAGGGAGTTCCTTGACTCTCAGTGTCAATTCCCCACCCCAACCCCCTGATAATGGCCTTTGGCTGCCCTGCCCCTTCAGCCTGCTCACTCCAAGGTGTCCTTCAAAAGTGCCCTCCTTTTGGGTCTGACCAGGTAGCTCAAGTTGGTTAGAGTGTCTTCCGAATGTGCCAAGGTTGTGGGTTCAGTTTCTGGTCAGGGCACATACAAGAAGCAACTAATGAATGTGTAAATAAATAGAACAACAAATTGATGTTTTTTTTTCTCTCTCTCCTCCTTAAAATTGATAAATAAAAGTGCTCTCCTGTCTTGGGCGGCCTTCCCCATTCCAATCTGCCCTCTCTGGGTTTAGCTGCCCTTCCCATGTGCAGAGACAAGCCCAAGGCATAATTCCTGGGCCCTGGAATTACTCACTTATTGCGTTGCCTCCCCCAGCATACTGGGTCTTACTCACATGGTACCCTCGATGCAGGTATCTGGACTTGGTGTGGACTGTGTGTGGAACAGGCACAGGGGTTTGTGCCCCAGCACATTTGTTCCTAACTTAGGAAAGGCACCAACTGCCTTGTGACCAAGATCCCAGAAAGGGTTGGCCTGGAGCTCTCGGTGGCCGCATTTCCCACAGAGAGCTGACCTTTGCAAGGCCTCAGCATGTGCCTTCGCTCACGTACTGCCCAGGGCAACCCGACCCAGATGGTGTAACTCTTTCCCCCTTGCACAGATGGAGAAGCTCAGGCTGAGAAAGGGGAGGTCATTCAAGGTCTTTCAGCCAAGTTGGTGACAGAGTGGGGTTGGAACCCAGGCATGTCCCTTTGCCCCTCACCCTTATCTGAAGGATCCCTGCCCTAGCCTGGAGGCAGGGCCTGGGACTAGGGAGGAGGCCAGAGGGAGGGAGAGTCAGGAATTCAAATTGGGAGAGCTGGTAGGGGGAGGGTGGGAGCTTTGGGAGTGGCCAGCAGTGAGGGCTTGGGCAACAGGGTGCTCTGCGGGAGCTTCACTGGGCGGAGGGGAAGAGTGGGGCAGGCATAGCCCTGCTGAGTCAGAGATGTGTCAGGGGTCAGGGTCTCCAGGGGAGCTGTCTGAAAGGTGGCCCTGGACTGAGGCCAGTGAAAGGACCCCAGTGTGTGGAGAAGGGCATTGAATTGGGTGCTGAGACCCCATCCCAGGACCACGGGGTTTTAAGGAGAAAGAGACATCAGAAAGGACAGGGGGGTCACATTTTCCAGAAGAAGGGAGTGGTCAGCCTCCACAAGGTCAGGCAAGATAAGGGCCAATGGGCTCAGCCTCCCTCGTGACTGCTGCCAGAGGCTTCTGTCTCAGCCCAGGGGCTTCCTGGTGTCCTGGCCACGTGGAAGCCAAAGCCCTCCCCCACTGCCACAGGAAGCCCCACTGGGGTCCGGTGGTGGGGGAAGGCTCCAGGCAGAAAACTGTAAAACTAGAATTTGGAAAATACAAGGGTGCACAGGGGCCACTCCCACCCTCTGATTGCAGGAGTGGAGCCTCCAGAGGTTTCCGTGCCCCAGGACCCTGTCCGACAAATGGAAACGAGCAGGGGTCTGCAGATATGACTATCGGCCCCATTTGCGGGCAGGAAAACTAAGGCTGACAGAGCTCAGTTCTGGGGCAGCTGGCTGGTCAGCAGCACAGCCAGGATCTAGATCCAGGGGCCTCTCCATGGCTTTCCCCGGAAACACAGGCCCACCAGCCACCATCTCCACCCTGGCCATCTCAGAGCCACTGCTGGACCCCTCCTTCATCCACCCATTTCCCTGGGCCAGGTGCTATGCAGATGCAGGGGCAGCAACAGCACCCTGCAGACAGACCCTAGAACAGGCTCTGCCAGTCTAATGGGGGAGGCAACCAGGAAGCCAAAGGGTGAGTGGAAGGCCGATCAGGAGCAGAAGGCAGAGGGCCTGGGGGAGTTTTCACCTGTGCAGGAGGCAGGCAAAGCTTCCTGAGAAAGGGAGCCTCACTAAGATTTCTTTTCCTTCTAAATTTATTGATTTTTAGAGAGAGAGAGAGAGAGAGAGAGAGGAAGGGAATGAGAGAGAGCTAGGGTCAAACCCACAACCTTGGTATATTGCAATGATGCTCTAACCAATTGAGCTATCTGGCTAGGGCCTTTATTCTTTATTTCATAAATTGTTTTCCTAAAAAAATACCAAAAATAATACAAAGACATAATGACTTCAACAATAAAAGAATAGTTATTCCTTATTGAGTCCTTCCTCGCCTCTTCTCCATGCTCCTGCTTCCTGTCTCAGCTTTTTATAGGGATTTATAAGCAGATACAGGAATGGAAACAGATGTAATTTCTAAACACCATAAGTGAATTACATTGTACATAATGTTCTGCATCTTGCTTCTTCCATTTAACGAAACATCTTGGCTAAATTAACAGTAAATCCCTTCACACCCTTCTTCACCTGTCTGCCTGGTGACAGTGTTTCCACCTTCAGCCCAGTGCCCTGAGGCCTTTCCTGGGGTTACTGGTGGATAGGGCTCCCCCACATGGCCACAATGCTGATCTGGGCTGACAGTGCTCCCCCATCCCCTTGGTTCTCATTACACCCCATGGTCCCACGTGCATGGCACCTGCCCTGTTTTCTCCAGGTGCCTCAAAAGCCCTAACTCCCTTCAGGAACGAGCTTACATATACTGCTTCCCTGCCTGCCTTCATTTTGAGTTCCCCCTGAGTTTGGCCTTCGGGCCTCACCTACGGATTCGTGCATGCACCAAATCACCATTGACCATGTGGGTGCCCAGCCTGGCCCCAGATGCGGGCTGCAGCAGTGAGCAGTGGATGATCCTGGCTGTCCCAGAGCTCATGTGCTAGTGAGGGTGAGATGGTGAGCGAGGAAGCAGATACCCCTATGTCTATAAGAATGATGCAAAGATTGGGGGGCTAGGGAGTGATGACGGAGAGTGAAGGGTGGCTGTTTTAGAAAGAGCGGTCAAAGAAAACCACTCCAGGAGTGACATAGGGGCTAATGCTGAAGGATGGCATGCCGAGCAGAAAGCATAGCATGGGCAAAGCCCCTATCCCTGGCCCCATACCCCAGGGTAGTCAGTTGCCCTGTTATGGCCCCACAGACTAGCCTGCACCTCTCCCTGGCCAGCTCCAGCCCCCCTGTTAGTGTTCTCTTATCTCTCCCCTTGACAGCGGTCTTCAGGGGCCAGAGACCACTGCTGGGCTGTTTACTAGCCTGGTGCTCCCTTCTTCACCTTCGGTTCTCAGCAACAATTGACTGAATGACAATAGAGTGTGCATCCTGTCTTGGGCTCAGGGGGCTTGGCTCTGCCTGTGGCTGTGGGATGGGCAAAGAGATGGAAGGTGGGTCCTCAGGGAGGAGGCCTCATCACAAGGCACAGCCTTCACCCTAGGGAATACACACGTTGGGAGTTTTTTCTTCAGACGATGCACTGTTTTAAGAGGTTGCACTCCTTTCTTGCCTGTCAGAGGAGCCTGGGTTGGAGCTTAGCTGTGTGACCTTGGGCATTAACTTCTCTGAGCCTTAGTTTTCTCGTCTATAAAATAGGGTAGTCACGGCACCCCTCTCATAGGTAGTGATGAGGAACAGCAGGCCCATTTGTGTGAAGTGCTTTGCCCACACACTGAGTGAAGACTCAGTGTTGGGAGACAATATTAGCAACAAGCATGTAAGTGGTGCCATTGCTTTTGTGAGAGAGATTCAGCTTTCCAGCTGAGCGGCCTGAACACCAAGTTTCTGTAGTGCCTGTCTGATTCCTCTGTGTACCACTCACATTGCCTTCTCTGTGACAAGGAATGAATGAACATGACTTGGGAAGCAGCAGATGGGGTACATTATACAGGAGGTAAGTGGCAGTCAGGAGGAAATTCGTTTATTTGTTTGACTCTTTATTGAGCACCTATTTAGTGTCAGGCAGGAGCTGAATACCGAGTCTACAAGATCGAACAAGACAAAGTCTTTCTCTCTCATGGCAACCACCCAGAAGCAGAATCATGACTATCAGGGTGAGTAGCCTGAGATCAGGGCAGACTTCCTGACGTAGATGACGTCTGAGCTGAGTAAGAGTTCACCAGGCAGAAGCTGAAGGAGGAAGTGACCCAGGCAGGAGGAATCCTGGGTGTAAATGGCTAGAGCTGGGGGAAGAAATCATGGGACGTACAAGAATGGAGAGTTTGCCAATGTGGCTTGAGCTTGGCATGGGAGGAGGTGAAACACGGTGTTATATGGGATATACTTAAACTAAAATACTATTGGTTGTTTATCTGAAATTTAAATTGAATTGGGGAATCTTGTATTTTTTATTTATTGAATCTGGCTGTTATGTTAAGAAGCTGTGATTTAACCTTTTGGATTATTTTTGTATATTTGTTTACTTTTTTTTTGTAACAAATCAGCTCTATTGTTCTTATTGGATTAATCATACGGGACAGAACAATCACAGTTACTTACCCCAAGCTTGCCAAAGCTAGATCTCATTCAAACCCTACCTGCCTAGCCTCGCCTCATTCAATCCTCCAATGAGCCCCAGGGGCAGGGCCATTTTTATCCCTAAATGACTGAAAGATCATCAGAGAGGTTAGGTCTCATACTACACACACAGAGAATCCAGGAGTCGGGACAGAAAGTAAACTCGGTTCTCCTATCCCTGCCACTGTGTGGGTTTTATATTTCTATGTTAATTTCCACCCAAATATAGTTTTATAGAGTTACTGTCAGTGAGAAGAAAATGTTGAAATCTGCTATTTTCACTTAATATTATATTAAGAACTTTCTCCCACCTTTTGAAGTTTAAGTGCTTACGTAAAATTGCACTAGAAGCCGGGGAGTAAACACGCTTGGATTTTATCAAGTGCTTCTCAGGAACACGCGTGGGGATGAGCAAGGAGATCAATCAAAGCTGCCTAGGAACAGGAAAGTTGTGGAGGGTCTAGCTCACCAAGATTTAGAAATTTTTTCTTACCTCTTGGACTTTTCCCCTGAATTTAAAAGGAGCACATACTAAGTTTGTAAAATGTGGAAGGTTTGGGAAAGGTAAAGAAATAGGAAAAATAAAAACTCACCTGAAGCATATGAATTGTTACACATTTTGGGGGAAGTATACCTGGCAGGACCTATTAAAAATGAAAATGCCCCTTGCTGGCATGGCTTTGTTTTGTTGGGTGGCATACTGCAAAGCAAATGTCGCTGGTTTGATTCCTGGTTGGGGCACATGCCTGGGTTGTAGGTTCAATTGATGCTTCTTTTACACATCGATATTTCTTTCCCTCTCTTTCTCCCTCCCTTCCCCTCTCCCTAAAAATAAATAAAATCTTAAAACTGAAAATGCGCACATATTATCCAACCCATAGATTTTACTCCTAGTAAACTATTTTGTGAACGTAAAAGCAGGAGTATGTAAAGATATGTATCCAGGGACTTAAAAATAATTTCAATAACCTAAATATCTATAACTAAGGAGAGTGTTCATGGAGCCATCATACTCTGGGATCTGTCAGTTATTACAAAGAATGAATTATAAACTCAAACTAGAAAGATGTCTGATAGATTCTTAAGTGAAAAAGAGCAAATACGGCATAAGTTCTGTAGTGACTGACAGCTTATATAGTATAATGTTGTATAGTTTCAAAGCAGTAAGATTGTTTTGGTCACATGTTAACAGACACATGTTGATGTCAGAGAAGGAGGTGAAAATGCAGCTCCAACTGTTCGTGTTACTTCAGAGGACAGATGGGAGTCCGAGAGGGAGGAGAACCAGGAATCTATAAAAAATGTATTTCATACTGGTAGAATTTTTCTAATTGGAAATATTACTTTTTGGGGAGATACAAAGTGGGTAAAGGCATCAAATATATGGAAATGGAGAGAAACTAGACTTCAGGTGGTGAGCGTGCAATAGAGTACACAGAAGTCGTTACAATGCACACCTGAAATTATATAATGTTATTACCAATATTACCCTAATAAATTTAATTTAAAATGAGAAATTTTACTTTTGTAGTAAAACACACTAAAATATACATGTGTAAAAATTATCCCTGCCCCTAGAGAGAACTTCTGTATTTTGATGCGATTTCATTTGCTTCCCCATAGATCAATACTTTGCATGTATTCGTTATATACAATTTTGTAGTTTTCTTTTTCACATTTTCAGGTCAGAAAACATCCTTATAAACATTTGTAGTGGCTGCTTAAGAGCGCATAATGTGGACTATTTAATCAATTCCCTCCCTATTCTGACTTTTACTTTGTGTATGATTTTTTTCATTATTATGTTGTTGTTGTTGTTGTTGTTGTTTTTAGAGAGAAAGAAGGAGAGAGAAACGTTGATTTTTGTCGTTCCACTTTTTTTCCAAGTGTAGTTTATAATAATGAAAAAAATCAGGCTCTGGCCAGGTAGCGCAGTTGATTAGGCCCAAGGTTATGGGTTCAATCCCCAGTCAAGGCACATATAAAAATCAACCAAATAAATGCATAAATATGATTATACATTGATTTTCAAGTGTAAATGAAACAAGTGACTATTGGATGCCTATTAAGTCTCAGGTGTGCTCTCGGCACTGGAGTTCCAAGTTTGTGGTCTGGTTAGACAGATAATCCAGCACATGGTCTGCAAATCTGTCTACTTTCTTTAGAATAGAATCCTGAAAGATGAATTACTACTGGTCCAAGAGAATTTGGACTACTGGTCCAAATTTTAAAAGATTTTATTTTTGGCTCATACTGCTTAATTGATGTTCAGGAATTTTGAAGCAATTTATATGCTTCCAACAGTATGTGAGTGAATTACCCATCAGACCTTTGCCTAAGTTTAAAGGTTCATCTGAAACTAATTTTCAATTTGGTAAAAACCAAAATATTTGCATCGGCATCTTATAGCTTTGATTTGCATGGCTTTCATTAGTACAGCATAGACATTTTTTTTTTCAGTAGTTTCTTCAAATAGTGAGTCCTCTACCAAGCTGTTGGTGGAATATTCCTTTTTTCTTCCCAGATATTTGATATCTCCTTTTTCATGGATGTTGGATATTTCCTTTTTCATTTATTATGTCTGGAATCGGTTTCTAGGCTTTCTAATTCTGCTTCTCGGTCTGCACAGTACTGAACTGACTGCAGTAACTTTATAATTTGTTTTAATATCCATTGTGGCGAGTCCATCCTCATTCCTTTTTTGTTCCCAAAAGGGGAAGACCATAGCTGTTTTTGGCTGTTTATTCTTCCAGGTGAATTTATACTTTTGTTAGAATTATATTAAACTTATATATTCATTTGGAAAGAAAAGACACATAATCAGCCGTCTGAAGGAGTTGTTGAATTGGTTTTCAATTTTGAGTAGCGCTAGGGCATCATTTCTCTACATGGCAAACCTGGGTTCCTCTCAGATTTTGACAGTGGTGTGTTCTTTTGTTTGGTGTCCGAAGTAGACAGAGGTTCATTAGAGAAGTGGCCGCGGCTTTTGGCCAGCTCTGGCCCCTTCGCAGGCCATCTGAATGACCGCCTCGGGCCTGGGTCCGGGAGGGCCAGCTTAGGCGCGTCGCATGACCCCAGGGGCCTTCGAGGGGCTGCGGTCACCGGAAGGGGCTGGCTGAGCACGGCGTGATCGCGACCTCCGCGCCCTCTGAGCAGGTAGGACCAGCCTGCGGGGCTGCGGGCGCCGGGTCCCGAGGGAGCGCTGGGGTCAGGGGTAGGAGGCTATCCTCTCCTTGAGACTCAAACAGCCGGGGTCTCCCCAGGAGCCCAGACCATGCAACCTACATTCTCCGGGAGCTCCGTCTTTGAAGGTGGGATCCCTGAGGGAAGCACGCATTAAGGGTGAGAAGGTGTCCTGAAAGTGGGCGCAGGGTGTTAGGGGTTCTTCATGGGGGGCTCCAAGAGGTCAGGGTCAGGCTCAAAGGGGGTCAGTTCAGAGTTTGGGGGCTGGGCCTGGGCCTGCGGGGGACCGGAGTCCTCTTCTCTGGGGAGTGCGGTCCGGGAGTTTCCGGGGCGAGTTAGCAGCCCAGCCCCCTCACCTGGGTCCGGATTCAGAGGGGCGACCAAGGTCGGGGTCCCGAGCTCTCCTCGGGCGCCCCTCCCCCACGGCGGGGTCCGGAGACGGCCCGCCCCGCCCAGCGCCCGGACCGCTCGCCCGCCGGCCCCGCCCCCCAAGGCCCCGCCCCAGGAGCAGGCCCCGCCCCGGCCCAGCCCCGCTGCTCGCCCATTCAGTTGTGGGTCAGGGGTGAGCAGGCAGCGCCGACGTCACAAGCTTCCAAGATGGCGCCGGGCGGGCGGCTGTGAGCGGCGCTCCAGGCGCGCTGGGCGGGGAGCCGAGCCGGGCCGGCGGCGGGAGGACGCGGCGGCGCGGGCCGGGCGCCGAGGACGAGGAGCCGCAGGCAGGGCCGGCCGGCCGGCGGGCTGAACGCCGCCGCCGACGCACAGGAGGTGAGGAGCGGTCAGGGATAGCTGGGGGCGCGGGCGGGGGCCGCGGGGAGGCGCGTCCCCGGGGGCAGGGGCGTGGGCGGGCGCGCGCGGGGCCGAGGTGGGGCTGCGCGCGTGGGAGGGGCGCGAGTGTCCGCCGAGCCTGGGCGGGGCGCACGCGGGACCCTGCGCAGCCCGCTGGGGCTTTGTGGCCCCGGTGCCCGCCCGGGCGCAGGCGGCGGGGGACCCCAAGCACAAAGCCCCCGGGGCCGCGCCAAGCCCGAACGCGAGCCTGCGGAGCGCGGGTCGGCGGGCGCCGGGCGCCGGCTCTTTGTGCCTTTTCATTAGCAATCTAATCCGAACAGCGTCGGGCGAGCTGCGCTGCCTGACAGGCGGGCGGGCTCCCATTATGCAAAGGACCCTGCGCCCGCGGCCGCCCCTCACTGGGGGATTTTGCTATTTCCAGAACTGCGGCCCTGCGTGGTCTGCGGTCCCCTTCCTTTGCCCCCTCCCACAGAAAGACTGGCAAGTCGGGCAGGCCCTAGAGGGGCGGCTCCCAGAACGCCAGGTCTTGTGGCTGGTAGGCTGGCTGCCCTGCCCCCAGATCGCTCCTGTAGGCAGCCGCTTGGCAGGAAGAGAGATGGGCTTGGGGGAGGGGGTCCGCTGGCAGAGGGAGGGGGCTGAAGGGTCCCAGCTTGTCACTCTGTTTATCTACCAAGATTGTTCATATTCACACAGGCCTAGCTGGTGGGGGGGTGGAGGCGGGGGATGCCTCTCCCGGGTGGGGGGGGCAGTGACTTATGGAGGGGAGGGAACAAGACCTGATAATGCTCCCAGCGGCCCCACCCAGAACAGCGTGGGACTGCCTGGAGAAGGGGGCCCAGTGCTGATCCGAATAGGCTGGAGCGGTTTCGAAGTTATTTATCCATGCCTTCTCCTATCCCCTCTATCTCCAGTGTCTTTTCTAGTAGGAGTTCCAAGCTCATCTGGAAAGCTGGGTTCCCGCCCCCCCCCCCCCCGCAACAGCAGGAGGGGTGTAACCCAGGGAGGCCACCCTTCTGACATATGTGGTGGGGGGAGGGGCAGTGTCTTACCCATAGGAATCCTGTGGCAGGGGGTTGTTGACTGATGTGGGGATTGCTGTGCCTCTTGTACTGAGGGGAGGGAAGAGCTGGCAGGTAGTGGAGGGGCCTTCAGAGCCTCTAGGCTGATCTTGGGGGCTGTTGTCCAGGGGCTTCTGGTTGGAGGGATGGAGTTGGGGCACCCAAACAGAGCACCTTTCTGGAGCTATCATTTTTTGCTTCCCAGCTTCTGGCTTTACTTCTTCCTCTCCATTCCCATCTGCCAGCGTCTGGACTCCGTGGGCCTTTCAGCAGACATTTTCAGGAGCACAGGCCATGTGGCCAGTCTGTAGCACTGGCTCAAGGAAAGAGTGTACTCTTAGCCGAGCAGGGTTGTTGGAGTGGTCTGAAAAAAAGCAGATGGGCGGCCTCAGGCCAGCCTCTAGAGACAAAGCTGTGTGGTGAGATTGCTGGTTGAGCCGGCTCTTAGCTTGGGGGTGGGGTTGAGGGTGGGGGGTGGATAGGAGGATGATACTTGAGGGCTGCAGTGAGTCCTTGGCCCCAGAGCAGGTCACTGTGCCTTCGAGTGAACCTTTAGTCCTGCGCAGTTGGGCTTATTATGAAAATGTCTGTGTACCATAGGCAGGTCATAGACTTGGAAGTCTGGGAGGACGCTGCCTGCCTATCTTGGGAGTCAGAGCTCCCAGGTTGGTCTGCTCTTCCTTGGCTCCTGGCTTCCTGCAAGCCTGTTTTGGGGTGTTGCTGAGTGCCTGTTGCCCAGCCTCTCTCTAGCTTGGACTAGAGTGCTGGTGCATGCCCAGAATTTATCCCTGCAGTGTTTTCTTGCCAGTCGTTGGGACTTGTAGATTAGTCACTCCACTTTTATAAGCGATTCCTGAAAAGAAAAATTTCCCTCTGGTTGCTGGCTCTGTGTAGAGGAAGAAGCAGCCTGAGGGAACCAGGTCTTTAATTAAAGCAAAACCAAAATGATTGCTGCAATTGCTGGCAATAGAAAGGCAGAGGTGACGCGTCCTCCTCTACCACTGCTTGGTACCTGCTTTGAGGACAGGTAGGCATGATCCTGTGTTTCGTCCCTGGTCTTGGCCAGCAGCCCAGCCTTCTCCACAAGCTTCAGTCCTGGATTAATCCTCACGTAGTGTTTTCTTTCCATAGATCAGATTTCTCATTTTGTTAATAAGCTCAGCCTCGGATCCACTTGAAGTCAGCTGTCGTGGACTCCGGAGCAACAGGGTTTTGCATTATTGAGCTGACAGGCCTGCTGCCTTCCCAGAGTCCTTATTGTCTGCCAGGGTCAGAGCTGGGGGTGGGTGCCGTGCCTTTTAATCAGCAGCTAGCCTTCGGAGAAGGGCTGGCTGGACAGTTCTGTGGAGAGTCAGAGGAGTGAGGAAGGAATAAAGTTCAGTTTACCCAGGGGACCTGTGGCTCTGCCCTTTTGCTTGGCCTGTTGGCCTCTCGCAGTCAGCCCCACCCCATAGCTGGCTTGTGTTGCCTGCTGGGTCTGAGGGCCACTGCCTGCTGGAAGTGATCACCTGAAGAGTGGGGGCCCTTCTTCCTGGCTGCTCCTGCTCCCTGGGAGGTGGCTTTCACCTGACAACAAATTGGGTTCCTGCCATCCTGGCTCTTGGAGTCCGGCTGGGGAGAGACTCTCGGGCAGTGAGAGGGGAAGTGGACTTAGTCAGAACGTTGGGAGGGCCACACTGATTTTGCCGTTTATTGTCCCTGACTTTGGACAGTGATTAACTCTCTGAGTCTTAGTGTCCCATTTCTAAAATGGAAGCAGAACTTGAGTTCACATTCACGTATCGCTGCCCTCCAGAGCCCAGTCTGAGGAAGACAGACAAGCAAACAAATGATTTGTAAGATGGGGTGATAAGGACTGGCACAGTGACAAACGGAGGGCAGAGGGCACCACAGGGATAGTGGCTGTGAGGCATGGAGGGCGGGGCCGGCCCAGGCTGGAGGAGTGCCATGGGTGGCACGCTGCGTTGAGGTTGGCTGTCGGAGCAGGGTTTTGATGGGGAGTGCGTTCAGTCTCAGTGAGGCAGCGGCAGCGGCAGCGTGGAGTGCGGGTGAGGAGACAGAGCAGTGACAGAGTGTAACCTTGCAGATGCTGTCATAAGCTAGCACAGGAACACCCACTGTGTGCCAGGCACCTGTGAGGTTCTTTCACAAGCTTTTTATTCATTCAACACATTTCTGAGAACAAATGCAGTGCCCAGCCCCTGTGGCTGGAGTAGTCATGCTGGTCTCTGTCCTCTGGTGCTCACGGACCTGCTGAAAAGTGGTCAGCTCCCACCGAATTGCCTAAGAGCGCCCTCTCACAGAGGGGTAACTGCAATTCCGAGGTTAAATAACTTGCTGAAGCTGCAAGTAAGCAACTGGTCCGGTTGGGGTGGAGGGTAAATGCCTTTGACTCCAGGGCCTGTGAGGGCCCCTGTGGTGCAGAATCTGGAGAGGTCTGAGATCCGGGAGGCAGCACAGAAAGCCCCCTCCCAAGACAGTGGTCCTGTCTCCCAGTTAGGGACTTGTAAACAAACGGGGCCAGTTTGACTCTGCCTGGCACCACCAGGCTGTGCTTCCTTCTGGGAGGGGCCTTGCCCTAAGGGTTAGGGACCTCAGCTTGGGGAGGGCTGTGAGCGGGACTGCAGGCTCAACCTGGAGCCAGGTTTTTGAGGCAGGAGTGGCAAAGCAAGAAAAGCGGGTGGGGGTAGGGGTTGTGTGTGGGCCCCCAGTGAGTTTGATAAGGGAGAGAAAGCCAGGAGCCGACTCTAGGCTTCGCCACAGTCCAGGGGGAAGGGGCCAGAGTTTGGACACCTTGACTGACTGGAGAAAGGGACCCTACGAAATTGCCCAGGACAGTGGGGAAGGAGTTTAGAGCCCCTCCTTCTGACTGTTCAGTTTCTGTGTTTTTCATGGTAATGTCCTGTGTGGGTGAGGAGAGGGGAGAGTGTTGCCTTGGGGTTAGAGCAGGTCCTTCTATCAGAAGGGACAGTCAGCTGCCTCTTACCAAAGGGCCTTGGCTGCTGCTTGTGAGCTTTGTGGCACATTCCTGTGGGGCGAGGGTGGGTGGTGAGAAGGGAGAGTAGGTTTTGGAAAGGCAAGTGGGCCAGTCTTTTCATTCATCCCATGGCAATTCCAAGGGCAACGAAGGAAAGGCAGAGCTTGGGCTTGGCTTAGTGGTTGCCTCTGTCACAGGGAGTTGGCCTGTTGTGGCGATGGAAGGACTACTGGCTGTGACATGGGCGTGACCCGTTGTGTAGACTCCTCCTGTGCCTCCCCTGCTGCTCCCAAGGCCTCAGGCCGCTTTTCCGCAGCACCTCTGGATGGGTGGGTTCCCTCAGGTGACCGTGGGGCCACTCAGTGCCTCGAGAATAGCACCACCAGCCCCCCTCCACACACACGGGTGGACGTGCTGCTCCCTTCACTGCGCTGGGGCCCGAGCCCCTTGGCTTTATCCGCCTGGTTGCAGGCCCTTTAGAGGAGGGGACTGCCCCATAGCCGTTGCAGTTCCCTCACCTGTGCTGCTTGCAAGCTAATAAGCTCTTGGTGAATTTTTGTTCACACAAAATGAATGTGGAGGGAGAGTAGGGTTGATGGTTGGAGGCTTGGCCGGGGCCACAGTGGCTTGCCCCTGTGTGGACACAGTGGAACTTTTCTTGGTGATGAGCACAGGCTGCACATTGAGCCATTGAATGTGTGCTGTTACCAGTGCTACCTAGCTGAGGCCTGCCCGCTGCTGCTCTGCTTCTCAGTTCTGCATATTAGGATCACCTGAGAGCTGGTGGGGGCCAGCCCAGCCCATCTCTGGGGTAGGCCCAGGCATATGCATGTGTCCTAAAGCTTTTGAAATGAATCCGGTGTGCAGCCAAGTTTGCGAGCCACTGCTTTAGCAGGTGATAAGTCTTTGTCAATAATAGAAGCAAGCAAGTGGTGAGTCCAAATAGACCAGTGCATGTGACCTGGGTGGTCACAGACTGCTTTACTCTGATGGCCTAGTGGGATCGGATTCACGGAACAAGTCAGGCTGACTGTCTGTTCGTTACCAGGGCCTTGGAGAAGCACCAGGTACAGCGGGGGCTCACTCTTCATGGTCCCTCTTAATTGGGTGGCAGTGGGAGGGACTGCAAGACTCTTGGTCCTGCTTGGCCTTCAGAGTCTGCCTGTCCTGGTTTCTTGGTTGTGTTCTTGGCCCTGGTTGGCCTCTGTGTGCCCCGGCAGGGTCGGACTTAGTGACATTTGGGTTCACTGGGGCTCCCTAACAAGCCCACTGTGGCTGTAGCTGGGGACCCCTGGGACCTGCACTCCTTCTTTTTCCCTTTGACCTCAAGGTCCTTGGGAGAGAGAGAGACTGGTCCCTGAGGTGGTTTTCTGGGCTGTTATCTGGGTAAGGTATGTGAGGAGGGCTGCCAACAAGGGGCCAGAAGGCAGAGTGGGAGGGGTGCCGGAGGCAGAGCTTCAGGTAAGGCTTGGTCACCCAGTCCAGCCCAGCCCCGTTTGTTGGGACGGAACAATGGGCTGTCCTGGGGTTTAGTTCATAACTGTGGCTGACTGGACACAGGACAGCGTCTGCTGCTACGTGCAGCCTGCCATGTGAGGTAAGTGTCCAGGCCCCTGGGTGTGGTGTGGTCTCCTGCAGCCCTGGTTGGTGTCCCGGGAAGGAAGTGTCCGTGGAGAAGGAAGAGCCGCAGCCTGGGCTGGGGCAGTGAAGGGGATAGGGTGGAGGGTGGTCTGGGCTGGGTGGTCAAGGAGGAAGGGGGTGGTGTGGAGTCAAGTCAGGGGTCCTCCCTTGGTTCCTTTTCTGGTGGACCCAGGGGCTCGAGTTGAGAGGGGTGGTCCTGGGGATAGATTCCTGCCTCAGGGCTTTTGCCTCTTTACTCCACCCCTCCCCAGGACCTTATTTCCCTTCCCCTTGGTAGGAGGCAGCTGATTTCTGTCTGGCGGGTGCTAATGGTGACTTTGCTGGAAAGCTGGGAAGAGGATGGTCCTTGCAGAGTTCCTGACAGAATGCTAGAAAAATAGTGGCAGAAGGGGGCCGGGTGCTCGCTGTTGGACTCTTACCCCATGCTAGGCCTTGTGGGAGGTGCTTTACACACAAATTTAATCCTCAGAACATACCTGTGCAGTCCCAGTTATTTTCTCAATCCCCACTGTACAAGTGGCTTAGCTTAAATAATGATCCTCTAGTCGCACAGCTAGGAAGTAGGTAGAGAAGATCTAAGAGTGCGAGAAATACATGCATGGCAGCCTTGAATGCATATGTGTGGGCTCCTTCCCCTGGGCAGTGCTTAGGTCCGGAGGACAGCCAAGGGTTTCATTTTGCGTGGAGTGGTAAGATGGCTGCTTTGGACAAAGCCTGGGATTCCGGTTTCTGGAGCTGGGGAAGGACCATTACAAACCTGTTGAGGAGGTACCCTCCCCCTCCTCCCAGGACCTGGAGGGCAGAGAGGACTCTGGGCCATTCTTATCCTTTTAGTCACACAACTCCTTCCTTTCCTTCTGGCCTGTTGGAATCCTCGGCCCTATGGAAATCACTCCAGGAGAGCTGTGTGAGGGGCGGTGTCCCTGGAAACTCAGAGCTGGGCTCCTTTTCCTCTCTTGGCAAATGAGAGGTGCTCAGGCATTGCCCAGGTGGTGTTGGGGACGAATGCACGGTGACTTCTCGGCACTGTAAGTCTGTCTCTTGGTAGATGGGTCCAGAGGGGTCCAGCGATCCTGGCGACAAGAGGGGCGAAGCAGCAGCCTACTGAGGTGCTCTGGGCTACCACCAGCAAATGCCTTTCCCCAGGAGTGAGCGGCTTGAGCACTGGACTTGGGTTGTCCTTTGGTGGTAGTAAGTCAACCTGAGCCTCAGAGGGGTTCAGGCCTAGTGGAGAGGATTGTTTCCAAAGTCCCACATTCCATGCGTGTGTTGACGCTGATAAGGGCAGCAGGGCTGGCCTAGCTGCTTTGGGCAGAAGGGGACTTTGACTTCATGCCCCCAGCAGGCAACATGCACATCCTGCTTCCTGTAGCACCCCTCCCCCACCTCCCCCACCTCCCACCTCTGCTGCCAGAGGCCCAGCTTGCCTCTCCAGGTATTGCCTGCCCTTTGAGTGAACAGGTCTTTGGGGTCCTTTAATGGCTTGCGCTGGCCCTGCCTCTAAGAGTATTTGTGGATGCCATTTGAAATGGCACTTCTTTTTTTTTGTTTGAAATTTGTTACTCTTGGGTTTGGTAGGAGTCCCTTACTCAGGATTTCACTTTTTGGTGAACAGCTGTGGTTTTGTAGAAAGAGGACTCTGGCGTGAAACCTGTTTTCCTCCATGTGACAGATTTCTGCCTCATTTCCTTGCCTATAAAATGGGTTGGCAGATATATTTCAAATGGTTGTCAGCTGTTCTCAGAGTGTTTTGCAGACCCCTGGGGGTCCCCAAGGCCCTCTCCATAATGTTTCGAAGTAACTGGTCTTTGCCCCACGTTGCCACTTGCACCAGTGGTGTAAAGCGTGCCCCCCCCCCCCCGCCCGCGGGGTGGCCCTGCTTATGGTACACACTGCCTGGAATTGGCCCCTCCCCCTCCGGTGCTCTGGACCCAGACCGCCAGTCTGCCTCCATATGCTGTGGGGGGTGGCACGGGCGGTTGAAGAGCGGATCTCGACCCTGGAGTCCACGTCTCTCCGGTGTTCTCTGTGACAAGATCGGGGTGCACAGGAGGCTCTCCTGTCATAGACGGAGCGTGGTGGTTGTCCTCAGGAAACACACTTCATGTTTGTCTGGGCTGTGTGCTGAGTGTCATTTTCGCTTGAGTGAGCGACTGATAGACAAGGTGTGGTCATTCAGACTCACAGTTTGCCAGACATTTCCTCAAATGAACAAGGGAGCCTTGCCGCTTCGAGGAAAACAACTGACAGTACTTGGTGCCAGTGAAAGAGCTGCGGGAAAACGAGAGTTTTGAAAAACTTGTGTTTGTCAACAGGAGCCTGACTTAAAGACTTAAAGTTAGTGGTGATAACATGTGTTTTTCGGTGTTGTGTAATGAAATGGGGCAGCGTTTAGAAGATGTGGTTAACTCGGTGAACCAGTACTTTCCAGATGACCAGTGCTTGGTGTTACAGAATCCTGGGTGGGTATGAGTACCGGGTAGACCAGTGAGTTTTTTTGTTATAACCAGACAGGAGTAAATCACTGGCAATTCAGGTTCTATACTGCAACTTTTAAGAAGCTACCCCTTGTCAAGTTTTAATGGATATCAATGAAGAACATTGTTCTTCTATCTGTGTAAAATTTCTTCATAGACTTGAATCCAAACAGACCGAATACAGAGGCAGATATGGGAATCCAGTTACTTTATTATTATTATTATTTTTTTTTTTTAGTTTTTATTTATTGATTTGAGAGAGGCAGAGAGAAATGTTGATCTTGTGGTTCCATTAATCTACGCACTCATTGATTCTTGTGTGTGTTTGCCCCGACCAGAGATCAGACCCGCAGCCTTGGTGTGTCAGGATGACACTCCAACCCCCTGAGCTCCCCGGCCAGGGCTAGAGTCCGGTTACTTCTCTTCAGCCAAACATTAAAGAGATTTGCAAAAACGTGAAACAGTGTCACTCTTCTCGCTCGTATGTTTTCACGTGGAGTAGTTTTCTTTTTAATGTTAACATAAAATGGGTTTATTATTGATATTTTAAATCAATTACATTTTATGTTTTACCAGTTTTTCTAGTACAGTAAATAAAATAGTAAATAGAGTAACACCTACTACACTAACATGTAGGTGCCATAAAGGTTCTTTGAGAGTCTTTGCTAATTTTTAAGAATGTGAACAACAGTTTTGGGACCGGTGACAAGGGAGGGCTCTGGGCAGCCTTCTCTCCTTCATCGTTTTCCCCTCACCACCTCCACCTTATCTTCTCTCATGTGTTATTTCACCCTATCTCTGCTCAGCACTGCTTCTTCCTGTCCGGCGTTTGTTCACCTAATAAACGTTTACGAGGCTGTGCTGAACTGCTGCGTGCCAGGTGCTGCTGTGGCTGCCTGGCTAGTGGGACTCAGGGTCTCTAACCTTGGGAAGCTGGTTAGGGAGCAGGGGGGTGGGGGATGGCATGGGCAGAAGTGAAGGTGCACAGTGGGAAGCAGCTGGGTAGCTAGTGCTGATGTTGGGGGGAGGGGGAAATGCAGAAAGGTCTTGGCAGAGGAGGGGGCACCCAGGTGTGACTGCAAGGGGCCCAGCTGAGAGGTGGGCTGGGGCCCCTCTGGGAAGCGCTGTGCAGGCCAGGCCGGAGTGTGGACTTTATTCAGGTACTAGGAATCCATTGAAAGCTTTAAGCAGGGGAGTGACTCGATGAGGTTGGTGTTTGAGAAAGATAACTCGGGGTTGACTGGACTCCGAATTGGAGAGGGCATAGGCTGCAGAGGGGAGGTTTGTGCTAGACTTCGATATTTTCACTTGGAATGACTTTTTAACTGCCTTTCTTCCCCTGCAGTCCTTGGGAAGAGCTGGGGGTTTCCCTCCTGACAGGTGAGACATGCTGGCCCTCCCAGATATGGGGGTCTGCCCTGGCTTCTGTTGCTTTTTGTGCATTAGGAGAGTGATGTTTTCTGGGCATCTCCTGTGGGACTGACCTTCCGAAGTCCTTGTTTACACATTTTTGTCGTGTTTACCCAGCTGTGTGTGACTCTGCTGGTTTTCGGGGTGCCTGGGTCAGGTGACTGAGGGGATGTGCAGCAAGGGTCACAGCTGTAGCCCCTCAGCTTCTCCCTGGATCTACAGGGTTTTGTCTGTCTCCTCTTTTTTGTGGGACGTCTGCACAGAGCACACTGGCTTCCTCAATAGATTAGGAGATTGTGCTCCAGCTTATTTACAGAAGCGATGAGCAGAGGGTGTGAATTACATGCATACACATAAGGTGGAACTATTGGGAAACATACCCCTTGGCTCCCCCACCTGCTGTGAGAAACAGCCCCCCCAGCCCTGGACGCTCACTCACCTGTGCTCATGCCTGCCTCCCTCGGAAGTCACTGCTCTTCTGAATTTGGGGTTAAGCATTCTTTAGCTCTTCCTTGTTCTCTGCACTCATCTGGACTCTTGGCCTGCGGGCGGCTGGATCTGGCCAGGTTTGCCTCTTGCATGTGCAGAGCTGGGCACTAATCTCTGTTTCTGAGTCACTTTAGTGCCGTTGCTGCCATTCTTGCGTCCCGGTTCCCCACTTGGAGTGGTCCAAGGAGGCACCGTTGCACAGTCCATCGCGCTGCTGGCAGGAGGGGAGCGTCGGGATCGTTGTCTGGGTTGTTTGAATTCAGAGTTTTGGGTTCTTTTTTTGCTGCCTCAGTAGCCCAGTTTTCACACACCCCTAGCTCTACCGCTCCAGCCAGAGAAGTGCCTGTTTATTTTGTCTCTAAACCCATTTTTTCTTTTTTAAAGATCTTATTTATTAGAGGGGGGAGTGAGGGAGAAAGAGAGGCAGAGAGAAACAGTCGTGCGAGAGAAACATCGTTTGGTTACCCCTCACATACGCTCCCAATTGGGGACCTGGCCCGCACCCCAGGCATGGGCCCTGACCAGGATGAACTGGTGGGTGACCTTTCAGTTTGCAGGCTGGCACTCAGTCCACTGAGCCATGCCAGCCAGGGCTTCATTCTAAAACAATTCTTCCAGCACCTCTGAGGCTCTGTGTAAAAAGGAGGGTGAAAGCCTTTGAGCACTTTTCCCCCCCAAGTCTGAGTGGAGACTGTTCAAATTATCTGCTGGACGGTGAGATGTTTCCTGTCAAGTGTTGCACCTGGAGGCTTTTCAGGCACAGTGGCACAGGTGATAAAATTTTCTGGAGCAGTTCCTTAATTTCATCCTTAAAAATAGGTATTAAAAATCTTCAGTGGATGCTCCAGGTGTCTCTGTCCCACCCCTACCCCCCTTTTGGATTAAAACAACCTGGTCCTTACTGTTGGCTTTAGCTCCTTAAGCCCTGCATTTGAGGCACTGGGGGCGTTGATCATCCCTGCAGGAGCAAGGGGGTATTCCTTTGACCTGCCCACCAGCACCCTTTGACTTCAGTCCCTGAAGGCCTTGTCCATTTTCTTCCTGGCTGCTTCCCTTTGATGTGCCCAGTGGGCTGTGCCCAGGACCAGCTCAGGCCCTTGCTGGGAACCCTTTGCTAGTGTTGGTACCTAGCCTGCCAAGTTCTCTTTGCTCTTCTCCCCTGGGCTTGCCTGCCCAGGATCTGAAAAGAAAGCCCTTCTCTCTCTTGAGAAATATCAGTTAGACACTAGGATGAGTAAAAACAGCATCGGGCCCTGTCCACGTGGCATATTTAGTTGGAGCGTTATCCAGTATATCAAAAGGTGCCGGGTTCAATCCATGGTCAGGGCACATACCTAGATTGTGGGTTCAATCCCTATTCAGGGCACGTACGGGAGGCAACCGCTTGGTGTGTCGCACATTGATGTCTGTCTGTCTGTCTCTCCCTCCCCCTCTCTCTAAAATCAATAAGCATGTATCTCCAGTGAAGATTTTTTAAAAAATCATCAGGTTGTTTTCGTCGGATGTCAGATATTGGTCTGCCCCAATAAGAGATTTTAAGGTGGTTTCCAGGTTTCCTGTGGGTTCCAAGCCTGTCTGCAGAGTTCCCTCTTCTAAGATGGACACTCCATCCTGAACTGGGCCACCTTCCTCTTTTTTTTTTTTTTTTGGTCTTGTGATTGTTATTAGTTGGGGGTTCAGTGAGTGTTACTGCCTGGCTTTGATCTACTTGCCAGTCAGGTCCAAGACCAGATTCTGCTTCCCTTCCTGAAGGTTTCTGCCCACTGTGAACCCCATAAGAAGTGGGCAGAGTCACTAGTGGCAGCTCCCAGGATTCTTCACAGATGGACATGCTGTGTAACCAGCATCCAGACTGACACGCACAGTTCTAAAAGCCCCTTGTGTATCGTCTGAGTCACTCCTCCCCCAACCCTCAGCTGCCTTTTCTTCCCCACCTGTGACCCTGGATTCCTGCTTTCCAACTTGAACTTGCATTAATGGACTCGCATTTCGTGGTCTCTTGGGTCTGGCTGCTTTGGTCAAAGTGTGCTTGAGAGACTCACACACGTGTATGGCAGTCAGCCGTGTAGCATTGCCAACGATCAGCTCTTTCTGACCTGCCAAAGGCAGAGTCGTCTGTTTCACCTTACATGTTTAGTCCTGCTCACTGACCACTGACGGGTGGGTGGTAGTCCCTGCACCTTCAGCTGCCCCCCTGTAGGAGCAGGGCTGCCATGCCAGCGCCTGCCCAAGTGGCTTCTGGTGGTGTGCACCTCGCAGTGTGCTCTCTGGCCCAGGAGGCTTGCATGCTTGCAGTCTTGGTCTTACTTGATTATTTATTTATTTATTTATTTATTTAAAAAGATTTTATGTATTATCAGAGAGAGGAGAATGAAGGGAGAAAGAGAGGGAGAGAAATATCCATGTGCAAGAGAAACATTAATTGGTTGTCTCTTTAATGCCGCCAACTGGGGACCTGGACAGCAACCCAGGCATGTGCCCTGACAGGGAATCGAACCAGTGACCCTTTAGTTTGCAGGCTGGCACTCAGTCCACTGAGCCATACCAGTCAGGTCAGTCTTGCTTGGTCTTATTTTAAAATGCGACCTTTCTCTGTCCTCCCTGGAGACAGTAATTCTTCTTCTTCTTTCTTCTTTTTCTTCTTTTTTTCTTTTTTTAATAAATTGGTTTGAGAGAGAGAGAGAGAGAGGAAAAGTGAGAAAGAAACAAATGTCCATTTGTTGTTCCACTTATTTATGTGCCCTGACCAGGGATTGAACCTGCAACTTTGACATATTGGGAAGATGCTCTAACCAACTGAACTCCTTGGCCAGGGCAGGAGATAATTCTTTTAGTCTTTGTCTAGCCAACCGAAACCCATCATTGCTGTCTGGCATCGGTTTTGTTTTTTCTAATTCCTCTTTAGCATGCCATTTCTGTGTCATGCTGGCTGGGAGGGTTAAGCCTTGCTGCAGGGCAGAGGTTCCTTAAGGCCATCTCGCCTCAGAGTTTTTACCAGCTCACAACAATGATGTGGGTGAGGGTTGTCAACCACACTTTCTTGGGAAGGACTCATCCACACTGAGAGCTGGCTCTTCCTGTCATTGGCATAAGAAATAGTTAGTTACTAGGATTGTTTTTGAAACTTCGAAGTTGGAGAATCTATTCCCAGATCCCTGGGCTGGGCCGCTGCAGCTCTGTGACTCAGACCTGACTCACATCTCCCTCTGGAGCTCAGCTATCTGGTCTGAAGGATGTCCTGGGGCAAGTGAGATGATCCAGATAGTCACTTCCAGGGGCACAGACCAGGCTTCACCAGTGCCTTTTTAGCTCTGCCCTTCGAGCTCCTTGCATGTGGCGTTTCCACCTACTTAACCTTTCCGCCACCCCGCCTGTCCTTCATCCCTTCCTTGAGTCCTCCGCCTACACCCAGAACCCCCTGGCCACCTCCCTGGCTCTGAGAGGCCTTCGTAACCGGGCTCAGTCTCTCTGTCTCACATTCCAGGCTTGTTTCTGTGGGAGGCCTGTCTTCCCTTTTGGGACTGTCTCCTTCCTCTTGACACTCAACGGCAGAGACTTTACTGCTTGCAGAGCATTGTTTCTTCTGGGGGTTAGAAGCTTATAACCCACTCCAGCGCTTCCCAGACTCGAAGGTGTGTATGTATCCCTTGGAGGTAAAATGTGGGTTCTTTTTTTTTTTTAAGATTTTATTTATTTATTTTTAGAGAGGGGAAGAGAAAGAGAGAGAGCGAGATACATCAATGTGTGGTTGCCTCTTGCATGGCCCCCACTGGGGACCTGGTCCACAACCCAGGTATGTGCCCTGACTGGGAATCGAACCTGTGACACTTTGGTTCACAGCCCATGCTCAATCCACTGAGCTACGCCAGCCAGGGCCAAAATGTGGGTTCTTGTTCTGAGTTCTGGGGTGAGGCCTGAGCATCTGCATTTTAGGAGAGATCCCAGATGCTGCTGCTGGTCCTTGGACCACCCCCAACGATAAGCAAGACTAGTATGAAGTGGGACTGGGGGGACAGGAACCCACCGGGCCTGTCTGCCTCCATGTTGAAGTGCCTCCTGGATTTTTACTTGGTCCCTGACTGATAGGGATGAGTGATTTCCCCTGCTCTTGCAGTCCTATTGGCAGACCCACCCTGCTAGCCTCCTACAGGCTCTCCCACCTCCAGGCCCCTGTTCCTGTCACTGCCAGCAAGCCTTTTCCCAGCAGCTCAGGCCCCAGGCAGGGAGCACTGCAATGTGGGAGACAGGGTCAGGAGGAGAGCCTGGTTTTTGTAACAGTAATCCCAATCTTAAATTATTATTCCCCTCTGAGCAGCATTTACCTGCCTCTTCCCTTCCCAGTAGTACTCAAGGTCTTGGGCTCAGCTCAGAGCTCTTGGCCAGACTGCCTCAAGCCTGGGACCCTCCTGTTAGGACGCTGCCCTTCACCTTTCCTGGTGCCAGCTAGCCAGTTGTGCCAGCACCAGCAGGGGAGATTTACCTGCAGGTCCCCCAGGTTGTCTTGGCCTCATTTCCCCTTGTCGGCACCAAAGCCAGGAGTGATGTGAGGGTCGTAGGCCTGGTAGGAGGAGGAGAGGACCCAAGGCTGCTCTGGTAAAGCAGGCCTGAGGGTTCCAGGGCCTGGCGCACTGCTCTATGGAGCCTCCTGCCGGGCTTTCTCTCAGAGCAGCACTTCCTCCTGGCAGCGAGGTGCCTACAAGCTCTCCCACCTCTCAGATGGGAGTGGCACAGACTGGAGGGTGGTCGAGGCCCATTTGGGACCAGCATGGACCACACAGGGTCTTCAGTGGGGCTTGCAGGGATTTCAGGACACTCAGGGTAGTCAGGCTGGGGTGGACGCCACCTCACTCATTGATCTGGGTGAGCCAGTGGGTGGGCGACAAGACCGACCTCGGGTGGAAGGAAGCCAGCCCAGGGACCCCGATCACCACGTTGCCAGTACACTGAGTGAAACCCGAGTGTTTATTTCAAAGAAGCTGAGTCGGAGGGAGGGCTGGTCTCCTGGCATTTGTGGAGCCTGTTGCTTTCCAGGAGGATGGTCTGGGAGAAGAGCCAGGAGCTGCTGGCCAGCATCCAGATCTGGGCTGGATTACACGGCTGGGCTTGCCCAGAGCAGTAAGTCCCCACCACCACCAGCCCCCGCCTGGAGGATCGGGCCAGAGAGGTCATGGAGGCCAGGGTTGTTCCCAGAGGAGCAGCGGGAGCAGCCTGGGCCCCAGAGCAGGCCGCATGGTGGGCCCCACTTTGTGGCTTCCAGCCAGAAGCTCCTCATTGCCTCAGGGTGGTGGAGAAGCTGGTTCACCCCTGGGCCCTCTGCGTCAGAAGGACATAGCCCAGGTGTGGCCCTGCTGTGACAGGCGGTGGGGGGGTGGAGGTGGGGAGAATGAGGGTGGAGGCACAGACCAAGGCCACCCTCCTTGGCTCTGTGGAGGGCAGCGCTGCTGTGAGAGGCACCACGGCTCCTGCCTGGGAAAGGGAGCGCCGTGTCTGTTCCCAGGGGTAAGGAGGGTCTGGCTGCAGCTCTGGAGTCACACTTTTGAGTCCTCACTCTTCCACTTGCTCCTGTGACCTTGGCAAGTTGCTCACCCCCAGAACCTTGTCTTAGCGCCCGTGGAGGTAGAGGGAACACCTCAGTCTTCCCAGTGGCTGTCACCAGGCAGATTGGTGCGGTACAAAGTGTGGCCTGCGCAGTAGTGAACGGGAGAGGGGCTCCTGCCCTGTGGGCTTGGGGAGGCTTCACGGAGGGATCCTCGGGTGAGTAGAGAGGAGGCCATGGGGTGGGACAAATGGAGTTCTGGGCTTGTGGGTGTGCAGGCTTGGTGGGCGGGTGGGGGGCTGGGCCTCGGGCTCTGCTGCATCCTGGGCTGTTTGTACCTTCTGGGCAGTGCCCGCCCTGCCTTCTGGCTGTCCTCCTATAGGTTTGGCGGGGCCAGCCTTCAGCACGGAGGCAGTGCTGCACCTGTGCGGGCCACACCTGGAGCACCAGATGACCACAGCAGCAGGGGTTGGCAGAAATGAGGGCCAGGCCTGGCATATCTGGGGCAATGGGCAGGCCCCTGCTCTTAGCTGGGTGATGCACTCTTACTTATGACTGGGTGTTCCTTGACCAGGAGGTAGTTAAGGGGAAGAACAGTCTCATGTTAGGTGCCTTAGGGTGGGCCGGGCAGGAGCTTATCCTGGCCCCCAGCATAGCTCCAGGCCTCCCCAGAGAAGGCCCCCTCTGGGAAACTGAGGGAGGGTCTCTAGGGATGAAAGTGGGATGAGGAGTTTTCCAGAAGATGTGGGTGATGAGGCCTGCCCAAGGAGGGGTTTGGGGGTACCTCCTCCGTCCTCCCCCTTTATCTCCGGGGCCCTCCATCCTGGCTGAGTGTAGGCTACAGGAAGTTTCCTGAAATCAGGTGTGTTTCGGTTGAGGTGCCTGAGCTTGCCTCTGTGTGAGCGCATTCCTGCCCGAAGGAGGTCAGGCACCGAGTGAAGGGACAGCATTCTCTGGGGGTGCCACTCACAAGGGTTTGAAGTACCAGCTATGAACAACATTGGGAGTGCGGGCCCCCACTGGTGGTGATTGAAGTGGGCATGGGATGTCAGCCTGGTCTCCAGAGGGTGCCCCTTGGAGGCTGAACGACCAGAGCAGTTCAGAATACCAGGCACTCCTGTGGGCATAGTAAGTGTCCAGACTGAGTTGGGGCAGCTCCTGTCAGAATTGGGTGGTGGGGGGTCATTCTGGGCTTTCTGTGTAAGCAAGGGTTACTTTCCGCTTAAAACCTCTCGTGGCCTCTGAAAGGTGTGGGGCTGGAGCACTCCCTCCTTTTTGTGGGTAGTAGGGAGAGAGGTCTCGAGGTGGCCCTGTTCTAGCCTTCCATGGGCACTGCCTAAGGTGGGTGGGGTCTCATGGGTAAGTGGAGGCCCTCATGGGGTGTTGCTGCTCCGTGGGTTAGGGAGTCACGGTCCCACCTCTGCTGTCCTCACTGGCCTTTCGGCTGATGTGCGCTTGGGGCTCCGTATTGGGATCAAGGCTGCTCAGGGGATGGGGAGCAGAACTGAGGGGTGCCTTTAGCTTAGGTCCTCCTCGAGACAGACAGGGAGGAGCCAGGAGGGATGGGGAGCTTCTGCCACAGTCACTCTGACCTCATGAGCCACTTCCCTTGTGCCAGCAGGCTCCTCAGGCTGAACTGGTGCCCTTGGGAGGGGGTATCACATCAGAAGCCACAGATGACATGTTCCTCCACACTGCAGGCCCAGGCCTTTCTGCCTCGTGGGGTGGGGTGGTGAGAGGTGAGCAGTGGGGGTGGGTGTTGGGGCAGAGGCTTCATGTGCAAAGATGAGAGTGGGGAGGTGCAGAGCACACAGTCTCCCTCCCTCAGGCCGGGCCCTGCCAGCTCCCCCTCTCCGACCTCCCAGGAGTGCCAGGGGCCCAGAAACTATGTGAACAGCAGCCAGTGGGGGTGTCAACCATTCTGTAAACAAGGACTGGGAAGGTGATTCAGGTCTTCAGCCTGGCCTCTGTTCGTTCCCCTACACCCTTTGTGTTCACAAGATGGAAGAGCTGGCCCACAGGGACTACCCAGCTACCGCAGCAGGCCAGGTGTAGGCCCTGGAGGAACCTGACTGCCCCGCTGCCCCAGATCCTGGGTTCCCTGGAGCCAGTGCTCTGGGTGGGCAGCTGGCCTGAGCTGGGTGCGGATCCTTCCGGCTGACAGGCATGCTGCCTGGGCCTGCTGCCGGGAGGCTGCTGGGCACCAGGTGGTGTCCTCGTTCTAGCCCGTAGCGGGCTCCTGCCAGGGCTGGGCACCGGTGTCCAGACCCAGTGGGGCATTTTGCTGCCAGCTTGCTGGTCCGGTCCCCACAGTCATGTTTCTGCTCACCTGGCAAAGGTGAGCCTCCCCCACCCCCAGGCTGCAGCTCTCCAGGATGGGTGCTTGCTGCTCCCACACCTGGCAGAAAATGGAAGGGCAGAAGTCACTGGCTGTCTTCATTTCCCCGGGAAAAGAAGAGCATCGGGGGCCCTGCCTCACCTGTGCTGCGGCTGTTCTGTTGTTTACAGACACAGTGGTGGCCCAGCCTGGGGTGGGTGCCTGGCAGGGCAGCATCATGCAGGCAGCTCTGCTGGGCCCCACCCAGTGGAGGGTGCAGCCAAGCTGGCTCCTCCGTTTTCTGCTGAGCATCCCTGTGTGGAGAGGTCAGGCACCAGACCTGTCACCACTGACCCAGCCCAGGAGACCTTGATCAGGCACTTGGCTGTTCCCAGGCTAGTGAAGTGCCTGGCATGGCTGGGCAGCAGGTGCCCACAGAGAGCCCTGAGTTCTGTTCTGCCACCCACTCCCTGACCTGTCTGTCCAGTAGTTGCTGGCCTGATCTCTGAGCAGAGCGAGCAGCCCCCTAGTTGCAGTGTTTGGCACATGCTGAAGCAGAGGCCACTGGGTAGACACTCAGCCTGGGCAGCGCTTAGGTTGTCCTGAGGCTCAGAGAGGAACAGGCTAGGTGGCACAGGCAGTGTGGCAGGTATCTGGTCATCTGTGCCTTCCTATCCATTCTTACCCCCGTGTCCCAGTGGTCTCTGCTCTCCTTCCCAAGGCCGAGCTCAGCTCTGCCCCGCTGGTTAGCTCTAGACTCCACACAGGTGTTGAATGTGGATGGCTCAGGCCCCTGGACCTACAGAGCTGGTTCTGCCACCCTCCGGGCCATTGGTGGGACACTGGACCAACCACCCTGACCAACTGAGTGCCCCTCCCCCTGGGCCACCTCTGTGAGAGGGGAGTTGTGCTAGGGGCCAGAGAGACAGCTGGCAGGCTGGAGTTGAGGCCTCCCAGCCACCCGCACCCCCGGGTCTGGTCACATTCCTGAGGGACCTGCTGAGCCTCCCTGGCCCTGGGGGCGGGGGAAGGACAGGCAGGGATGGGCTCCAGGCTCCTACAGGCCTCCTCCCCCACCCTGGCTCCATTCCAAGGGAGCCCAGGTCTTCCGGAGTGGTGTGTAAGGAGCCAGAATCTTTGGACCCCCCTCTCTTGTGACCTGGGGGCAGTTAGGGGCAGAGGGAGCCCACCCGCATCTGTAGCAGCTGCCAGCGTCTTTGGCAGGCTGGTATTGAAAGGCCTAGCTTTCGAAAACTACAAGAGGAGGCCATGTGGTCAGGCTGGGCCTTCTGGGCAGGAGGGGGCTGGGCCTTCTAGGCAGGGAGGAGGCAAGAGCAGATCTGGAAGGGAAGGAGGCAGGAGAGGCAAAAGCGGTTGAGACTGGTTCTTATAAATAGCCCACTGCACCAGTGCCTCCAATTTTGACCTTTTGTTATGTAAATGTGGCCGGCCTGGGAAGGGCCTTGCCCAGGCCTCCTGCTGCCACGCCCGCCATGAATTGTGTGCCTGCCCTGGCTCCCCAGGCCTAGGTGGCCCTTGGAGTACCCTGGAGCTTCTGGGTGGGAGGAGGCTGCTGGGCCTTCTAGCTCCCTAGACCTTATCACCTTCCCTACCTGCCACCAGGCCTGTCTGCAGGGCACTATGGCCACTGCCTCCTTCCCAGCTAGCTGTTCCTGGCATCCCAGCCAGAGAAACCCCCTGGCTTTCTTGGGAACAAGGGCCCCAGGGCTACCAGGCACCTTCTACTTCACTGTCCTGTCCCTCTCTCTGTCCCTCGATGATGGCTCTCTGGGTGACCATGTCCATCTTCTCCCCAGGTGACCAGGCATTGATGCACCCCCAAGGGAGGCCACGTGCTCAAGGAGGCCACCCCCACTGGCTGCTGCTCACATGGTTTCTGGGCCCCTGGCACTCAGGTAGGTTGGGGAAGGGGGGCTGGTAGGGCCAGAGGAGGGGTGAGGGAGGCCCAGGGGAGAAAGGACTTTGTCCACCTGCTCCTTCACTGGGAGCTTTCTGGGAGGCCCGTACAGCCGTGCAACTCGCAGCCTGTGTCCTGGCCTGCAGTCCTCAGCAAGCACACAGCACTGAGCACACAGAGGGGAGGCTGGGGCCCACTGACCTGGGTCTAGGGACGAGGGGCTGCTGTGGGCTCACAGGCTCTTGGAGGACGGGACCTCCTGCCCTCCCCAGTCCTTTCGACGGGCTCAGAGCACCAGGAGTCCTGGGTGCTGGCAGAGCTGACCTTGCATGTCCCTAGGGCCAGGTATGCTGGCCCTCCGATGTGGAAGCCATCCCTGGGGCTCTTTGTCCCTGCCTGGCTGGCTGTGGGGCAGGGAGTAGGGGCCGGTCGGCTGCCATGGAACCTGGGCTCTGGCCTCTGAGCCCCAGCTGAGCAGCTTTGCAGGGCCAAGCTGGTCTACAAGTGTCTGCTGCCTCCTGCTGTCAGGCCCTGGGTGCAGCCTGACACCCATCTGCATGTGCTCACAGCTCCAAAGCCGCCTCGGGTGGGAGTGATTTCTAGGGTTTTATTTTTCAATCTTTGCAAACAAGGGCACCTGTGGGGCAAGGAGGAGCATTTGTGTTTCAGGCAGGTGGGGCGGGCACAGTCCCCCCAGGCTTCACCCCTGGTAGGAGCAGGAGGTCCCAGGTGTGGTAAGTTAATTACTTTCAGAGACAGAAAGTTGCTTTTCTCCCCTGCAACCATGAGGCACAGGGTTGTCTGGAAGGTTTTATGTTCCCCGAGGGCCTGGCAGGGGGTGTGGGGCAGGAAGCCATGCATGGCCTTGTGGTGCAGACCCTGCCTCTCAGTGGGTGGGCACACAGTGAGCACACTGAGGCACAGCCAGCCTCCAGGGTTCCCGATGAGGCCAGAGCCTCTGCGAGTTTCGTACTTAATGACATCAGTTAGTGTCTGTGCTGCTTTGTCGAGGCCTGCTGGCCATCTTTCCCGTGTCCAGATGTGCTGCCTTGCCCAGAAAGGAGCCAGGGCCCTGACACACCAGGGCCTTGGCTGGCCACATTTTCTGCTCAGCACCCGGGGACCCAGACCAGGAAGTGCTCTATGCCCTCCCAGGGACAAAGCACTTGTAGATTGGGGGCAAACAAGGGACTACCTGTGGGCTACAGTGTCTGGGAGGCAGTAATGTGACATTGGGGAATCTGAAAGCTTGGGAGGCCTGTAGGGTGGTTTAAAGAGGCCCCCGGGGTAGAGCAGAGGTTGCAGGCTAGAGGCTGCATATTTGATTTGGCCCATGTGGCATTTAAGAAAAAGAACCTTGGTTTAGCACTGGGGGATTTCATGCTTGTCCCCAGAGCTGTGTGGCTGCATGTTCACATGGCAAGTTAGCCCTCCCAGGGCTCCTCAGTCCCAGCCACTTCCCAGCATCGTAGTTGTCTGCTGGTCACTGTTCGGTCCCTTGTGGGCATGTGGTTGACTTCCTTTAGTGCAGACAGTCCCTGGGCTGTGGAGTCCAGTTCAGTCCCGGTTTCTCTACTTCCCTTTTCTCATCGGTACAAACGGGGCCAGTGCCCTTTCTCCGGCAGTTTCAGTTCTAGGTGATGAGTGTGAGTTCCCTTCCTATGTACTGTGCCTGAGGAGGTGGCCAATGGCCAGGTCAGCTCAGAGGCTTCTCTACGTGCCACTGTGCCCTTCCACAGGCCTGGAACCCTTGCACCAAGGTCCCAGTCAGCTAACTCTTGAATGCCTGTTCTTGCAGGTGGTACGCGTGGGCAGGGCGTGGGGACATGGGGCCCGACATGGAGCTGCCCAGCCACTCGAAGCAGCTCCTGCTGCAGCTAAACCAGCAGAGGACAAAGGGCTTCCTGTGTGATGTCATCATCATGGTGGAGAACTCCATTTTCCGGGCCCACAAGAACGTCCTGGCCGCCAGCAGCATTTACTTCAAGTCCTTGGTCCTGCATGACAACCTCATCAACCTGGACACAGACATGGTCAGCTCTACCGTGTTTCAGCAGATCCTGGACTTTATCTACACGGGCAAGCTGCTGCCCAGCGACCAGCCGGCTGAGCCCAACTTCAGCACTCTCCTCACTGCCGCCAGCTACCTCCAGCTGCCCGAGTTGGCAGCCCTCTGCCGCCGCAAGCTCAAGCGAGCCGGCAAGCCCTTTGGCTCTGGACGGGTGGGAGCCTCTGGCATGGGGCGACCCCCTCGCAGCCAGCGGCTGTCCACAGGTTCTGTCATCCAGGCTCGGTATCCGGGGCTCATAGATGGGCGCAAGGGGGCCCATACCTCCCAGGAGCTCCCCCAGGCCAAAGGCTCGGATGATGAGCTCTTCCTTGGCAGCTCCAACCAGGAGAGTGCACTTGGTCTGGGCCGGGCTGTCTGTCCAGCCAGCGGGGAGGCCGGCCTCGGCAGCTGCAGCACCAATGGGAGCAGTGGGGGCTGTGAGCAGGAGCTGGGCCTGGACCTGTCCAAGAAGAGCCCCCCCTTACCCCCTGCCACCCCTGGTCCCCCTCTCACCCCAGATGACCCAGCCCAGCTGAGTGACAGTCAGCATGGCTCACCCCTCTCGGCCTCTGCCCCTCCCATTGCCAACAGTGCCTCTTATGCTGAGCTGGGGGGCACCCCCAGTGAGCCCATGGACCTAGAGGGGCCCGAGGACAACCACCTGAGCCTGTTGGAGGGGCCCAGCGGGCAGTCCCGGAAGAGCCTCAGGCACTCGGTCCGCAAGAAGGAATGGAGCAAAAAGGAGCCCATGGCAAGTTCTCCCTTTGAGCGGAGGGAAGTGGGGCCCAAGGGCCCCTGCCCAGGGGAAGAGAGCGAGGGGCTTGGGGACAGGGTTCCCAATGGCATCCTGGCCAACAGCGTAGCAGGGAGCGGTCCCAGCGGGCCCTACGGGGAGCCCCCATACCCCTGCAAGGAGGAAGAGGAGAACGGCAAGGACGGGAGCGAGGACAGTGGGCAGAGCGGGAGTGAGGGGGGCAGCGGCCACGCCAGTGCCCACTACATGTACCGACAGGAGGGCTACGAGACAGTGTCCTATGGTGACAACCTGTACGTGTGCATCCCCTGCGCCAAAGGCTTCCCCAGCTCTGAGCAGCTCAACGCCCACGTGGAGACGCACACTGAGGAGGAGCTGTTCATCAAGGAGGAGGGCGCCTACGACACGGGCAGCGGGGGTGCTGAGGAGGAGGCTGAGGACCTGTCAGCACCCAGTGCAGCCTACGCAGCTGAGCCCCGGCCCTTCAAGTGCTCGGTCTGTGAGAAGACCTACAAGGACCCGGCCACCCTGCGACAGCATGAGAAGACACACTGGCTGACACGGCCCTTTCCCTGCAACATCTGTGGCAAGATGTTCACGCAGCGTGGCACCATGACACGCCACATGCGCAGCCACCTGGGCCTGAAGCCCTTTGCTTGCGATGAGTGTGGCATGCGCTTCACCCGCCAGTACCGCCTGACGGAGCACATGCGCGTGCACTCAGGTGAGAAGCCCTACGAGTGCCAGCTCTGCGGGGGCAAGTTCACCCAGCAGCGCAACCTCATCAGCCACCTGCGCATGCACACCTCCCCCTCCTAGAAGCCAAAGACCTTCTCTGGCCTGCGGGCACCCTCTGCAGACTCGCCCTCGGGAACAACAGAAGGAAGAAAGGAAGAAGCAAGGAGGCCGGGTGGGCGGACCCGGACCCCAAATCCAGCTGGGGTGGCTCCTGGTGATACCTCCAGCCAGCCCCTGCACCCAGAGCTTTAATCCACAGTCTGTACCAAGGGAGGAGAGCAGAGGAAGGCTGGGTCCTGAGCCCCAAAGGTATTGTGGGTGTGCATTCTACCTCCGGATCCTGCCCAGGCCCCTGGCTCCCCACTCAGGGCTGCCACAGGGCCTGTGGGAGTGGGTCACGGGGACCCGGCCTTGCAGGTCAGGTCTGAGCAGGGGGGAGTGGGGACCTCCCTCTGTGCTGGGAGGATCAGGGCTGCCTGTGGCCAGGGGCAGTGTCCCTACACGCACGAGCGATAGTCTGTGTGGCCGCCTTAGCTCTAAGGGGAGCGGTGCTAGGTGAGCAGTGCTGGGCAGGAGTGGGTGGAGCCCTCCCTCCTTGAGCCCGGGGGCCCCACCGCCTACCTCTCCACAACTAAAGAGCCCTCTGGGCCTGTGTTGCTGTTATTCCTACTGATCTGTTCCTTTTTTCTTTATGAGATTTGTTTTTTAAACCAAAACCAACAGAGTTTATTTTCCTCCCGGCCCCTTGGGGCTGAGCCTGGGTCTGCAGACTGAATGTATGGGGCAGTTGCCCCTCCCGCCCTGGCTGCAGGCTGCGGGGCGCCCCCCACCCCCAGGCCCCAGAAGCCCTTCTTGGCCAAAGGCTTCCCTGGGCCCCGAGCCCCACCTCGGCTGCCTCAGGAGAGAGAGTGCTTTTCCTATAGTTTCCCAGGAATCTTCTTTGTTTAGAGGTACTTGTTTTTTATTAAGAGGAAAACCAATGTAACGTTTATGTGAATGTTTGAACTGGAAGGTCTGGGGTTCGAGGGGGGAGGGGGGAGGCTGGACCGGGTGCCAGGGCCGTCGGTACTCTCGTTTTCCTTTTCTTTGTGTGTGTGTGGTGTGCGCAGTGTGTGTGGGCAGGTGTTGCGCTTTCCTTCTTCCTTACCTGTCAAGGTGGAGAGACTTCTGACCTTTTGCTACCTCTTGAAATTCATGAAGAACAGTAAGTTGGTGACTGGCAGTTGAGGCCGTGACACTTTTGTTTTCCTCTTCTTAGTGCACACAGGTGTTCAAGTGCACAGCCCTGGGCCCCACTGCACACACCACGTGCTTAGTGAGGCTTCTGCAGCTTTGGAGTCTTAGGGCTCGTGTGTGGCTTTTCTTCTGAGCACAGAGCTAGCCACGGCCACCCTGAGGGTGTCTGAGTGTGTTGCTGAGAGCCAGGGAGCCCACTCAACACCAGTCTGGGCCCAGGTGAGGGTGTGAGTGCTCCAGCCCCAGGGGAGCCAGGTACTCAGCAACGGGGAGATCGAAGCCAGCTCTTTGCAGCTCCCTGCGAGGGCCGGATGAGGTGGAAGTGAGCCCCCCTCCCATCCTGTCCCCTGGGCCTGCAAGAGCCTGAGCTTAGGAAAGCAGCAGCCTATCTAGTCATTGTGAGCAGGTGCCACCGGTGCGGAGGCATGGGGAAGGGCTGACCAAAGCGATATGTACCCCCTGGGGGACAGGGAGGGGTCCCACCCTGTTTGGACATTGTTCTAGGCAGTCCTGGCCCCCTGCCACTGTTCTCAAGGCTGGCTGCCACCCATTGGCTCAGCCCTGTCTGGGGTTCCGCCCCTCGCCCCTCGCCCCTCGCCCCTCGGGTTTCCTCTGCCAGCCTCAGACACCTCCACCAGGCCAGAGCCTGGCTCTGGGGCCAGGCCGAGGTTGCCGACGTTGGCTCCACTGTCCTCTGCTGCCTGGAGCCACAGGACTGGGCCGGCGGCTTTATCTTCATTTTGCTTTGTGCTTTTGCTTTTTATTTTTTCTTTCTACTTTAAGTTCAGACCAAAAAATTCCGGAGTCATCCCCTACCCCTACCCTTCACCCTTCCAGAGACCCTCTAGCTAAAATCAGAGCCTGAGTTCAGGGACCTGAGTGGTGAATGGTGTGTTTGGGAGTGAGGGCCCCGAGTGAGCCCTCCTGCGGTGCCCCCAGGCCCCACCAGCTCTTCTTCCCTCTGAGTGGCAAGTGGAGGGCTGGGCCCAGGGCCGCTTGTTCCAGCAGGTCAGTGGGGGGCGGGGGCAGGGCCTGACGCAGGCCCCTGTGCCCTCCCCACCCCCACCCCACTCCATCAGCACTTAAGCCACATGACACAAAGTCTGTACTGCCCGGGAGGTGCACGCATGCCTGGCCTGCGTGTGGCCTCCTGGCTGTGGGCAGCCGCAAACGTGAGGCGTCCTGTGGAAGCAGGTGATCCTTTGCAGAGCTTCAGGGAATGGGCGCAAAGGCCCCGCACTCAACGACGTTCGTGCGACGTAGTATTGTACCCACCTGAGTATTGTATCGAGCCTTTTCTGTATTTTAACAAGAAAGCAGAACACTAGTTTCCTATTTAAGATTTTAAGGGTTTGCGGGCGGGTGGGACTGACACACACTTGGTTTTGTTTTCTTCCTCCTCTGGTCTCATGTGGCGTGTGCTTGCGAGAGTGTGCGTGGGAATGTGTTAAGAGCCTCACAAGGAAATTTGGCCGTTGGAGGCCCAGGGCGGCTCACAGTTCTCTGCTTCAGTCACTTAATTCCCGAATGTTTCGGAGAAACAGGAAACAGAAAACAGCAGACGCATGTAGAAAAGAGGATAAACAACAAGAAGAAAAAAGGAAAAAAAGCTCATACCCAAATTCACAAAACCTATTTTTTAAACCAAAGCACATTTTGAATGAGTATGGAACCTCAGCGGGCTCAGAAAAAAAGATACTAATATATTTATCTCATTGTTTACATAAACTTTTACAGTTTCAGACCTCAGCAGCTGTAAGGCCAGTCCCAGTGAGTCCCCACCTTCCGCTGGCACTCCCAGGCAGAGGGGCAGCTATGGGGCCGGGGCCAGTACAGAGGCCCCGCGTTCACCTGAGCCTTCCTTCCCAGCCCCGGGTCTCTCCAAGCCCAGCTGGCACCAAAGAGCTTGGGCCGGTGCTGACTGACCCCCAGGCCTCCTGGCAGTCCTGGCCAACTGGCACAGCAGAGGGCGGCCATCGGCTCTGACCACAGGACCCGAGCCTGGGCTTGGGCCCCAGGATGGAGGCAAGCCTCCCCATGTGCTGCTCTGCCCAAGATCCTGGAGTGGGTTGATATCAGGGTCCCTCTCAAGCCAAAAAGCCAGGACCTTTGCACACCCATTGATTCTGGCTAGTCTCCGTCCCTGGGAACCCTGCCCCCCACCCCCGCCAGCAGTGGGAGGGGCTGACTGGGCTGGTCCTTACCAACACGGATGGTGCAGACACTCTGACAGTGTTGTTTTTGTATCAATATGTTTGTGCAGTGATGAATGTATTTATTTCTCAGACTTGGGGCGAGCGAAGGGCAGGCCGGGCTCTGCCACCGCACGCTCCTGCCAGACCGAGCCACCTCGAGGGCTCATCCAGGATTGCAAAAAAGAAACGACGAACCTTTAAGCAAATAATCTCAGAGACTCGCAGCATAGCCATACGCCGCAGCCTGTGAAATGAACCACCCGGACCCGACTGACTTGCAGGACCTCACGCAGCCGTGCGTTGTTTCCCACCAGCCACCACTCTGGGGCGCTGGGCTGTCCCTGCCCCCACCCCATCAGTATTCACTGGATTTGACCGAGTGCAGGAGTGCGATCTGGGCGGGCTGGGTGGGCGGGCTGACCGCCGCCGCCTTCCCTACAGCCGTCCTGAGTTGGGGTGAGGCCTGGGCAGCCGGGAGGGCAGGGCTCAGGGAAGAGGTCACTGCATCCATCCTGTCCCCTTGGCTCGGGGGACAGAAGCAGAGACGCCAGGCCTTAGGAGAAGGAATGAGGACCTCAGCCCTGCCACGCCCCGTGGAGGGACCAAGGCCCTTGCTCTCCCCCAGAGCCGTGTTGGGGCGGCAGTTCTTGAGCCTGTGAATCCAATGCCAGGAATGAGGGGCTGGAGAGGGACCTAACCAGAGCCTCAGTCTGACATTCCAAACCAGGGGGTGGGTGTGCACTGTGGGAATTGGGGCTGCCCAGTCCCCCCCAGCTTCAGTCACCCCACTTTAGTTTTCTACCGGGAACCCCTCCCCCTACCTCACCTTGCTATTTATTGCTGTAATTTATTGACCTCAAAAATGCTGCATAACAGACCTCACTTGGGGCAGGGAGGGTCCCCAGGGCTCCCCCCCCTCCACTTGGCGGGGCCCTGTGGGGCCAGGTGCTGAGGGGAGCCTCCCTGTACCCTGCCCATCACTTGCTTTCCCCCTCCCGCCTTGGGGAACCCCAGGTTGGGCACTGGCCCATTCATAAATACCTCGAGGGGGAGGGGGAGGGATGGGATTATAGCTGTTTTGTTTAATTGGAACTGGAAGAGGGATCATGTCCTTTATGTCCTTCCCAGAAAGGGGGAGGGACACTGTGATCGCACTCCTGTACTGGCCACCGCCGCTGTCAGTCATCACATTGAGTTCACTTCCCTTGAGAGTTTGGATAAATTCAGGTCAGAGCTGCAAGTACGCAGCCCTCAAGTGTCATAGAAAAGCAATTCACCGACGACTGATCTCTCCATTCAGAAGCGTGCAGTCTTAATGTACAGTGATGAGAAACTGTTATTTTATGATCTTTTCATTAAAAGCTTGATTGAAAACTCTTCCGTGGGGCCTCTGTGTTCCGTGGCTGTTCTTTCTTGCTGAATGGCAAACTGCTTTCCTTTCTCTGTCCAGCTCTTCCAGGACCCAGGGGTGGAAGCTGGGGTGGCATCTGCCCACCACTGTCCTAAAGGCAAGTCTCAGGTGGGGCTGTGGGGCCTCCCGGGGTGATGTGTGTCTCCTGGGGAGGGGCACCGGTCCAGGAACCAGCACTCGGGATGGCGTCTTCTTGGGCAGCGTTGGCCTCAGTCAGCTGGTGCAGTTTAGGAAGCTGTGGATATGTAGACAGGGTGTGGGCCCAGTGGCCTGGACGAGGGGGGACATGGCTTGTGCCCAGGACCACCTGTTGGAGCAGCAGAGTTGGGCTGGGGCGGTGTGGCAGCTCTCATGTCCACTGCTCCTTCCTGCTTGGCCTTGAAGTCGAGAATGGTGGGGGAGGAAAAGAAGAGTCAGTCTCCCGGGGCGGGGGCAGTCAGATTTCCTGGAGGACTGTCCCTCCCAGCCACAAGCATGGGACCCCAGGATGATTGAAGATGGGGGCGGGGGAGTGGGGCTGGGGCCGGGAGGGCAGTCAAGTAGACTCCTGACCCTGTGCGGGGAGGTGAGCCAGCCGCGGTGCTTCTCACAGAAGGGGCCCAGGCGAGGGTTTTGTGCCAAACTGGCCTGGAGCTTCTTAGCTCCAGCACCTTGAAGAATAGTCAAGAGAAGGGTGAAAGGTGAGATGAAATCCTCTGTGGCACCCTGAGCTCAAGCCAGGGTGAGGATGAGGAGGCATTCCTAGGTTAAAGTTGTAGGCACTGTTTCCTTAAAACACGGCTGTCTCCAGAAGCCAGTTGAAGAAGACGTGTCTGCCAACTCCTGTATAGCGGAGAATGTTTGAGCCGAGAAAAGGAGCAGCCGTAGGAAAAAGTTACTCTGCTGCTGTGGGGCCAGAACTTGTGATTGAGTGTCACAGTTGGCTCTGCGTGCCCTGGGGTCAAAAAAAAAAAAAAGTTTCTGTCATCAGGCCGGGAGAAGTATCTCTGATGCCAAATATTGCAGGAAGTGTTTCCCACAGACCCTTCTATGAAGATGTTTTCTAAATTGTACAGCAAAAGTAGAGGAAGGTTTTTTTAATGAAATTTTTAATTGTTAGAGGGGAAGGGAGGGAGGGGGAGAGAGAGAAACATTGATTAGTTGCCTTTCACACACGCCCCAACCACGGCTGAACCTACCACCCAGGCATGTGCCCTGACCTGTAATTAACCAGTGGCCTCTCGCTTTGTGGAATGATGCCCAATCCACTGAACCACTCCGGTCAGGGCCGGAGAGGAAGCTTTTCAATAGCTCCTTCCCAAAACCCGGCAGAAGCCAGGGCACGCTCTGAAAAGCTCTTGGAGGGGCTGCAGAATGTTACTTAGGCGGTCTGCCTCTCCGGGCTGTCAGGCAGCATGCACACTTGTGCTGACTCTTTCTAGACTCCGAAGGAGAAATCTGGGCACGTGAGACCTAGGTTTCAGTGGCCAGGCACCCCATGCATTCTGTCCAGTCAACTAGCACAGGCTGGACTTGACCCCACAGTCCTGGGCCTGTGCAGGGAAGGGGAGGAAGATGCCAGCTGGGAGAGGGTGGGAACCCACACGTACTGTGCACCTAAGGGGGAGGCCACTGAGTGGCTGGCAGGGAAAGACAGTCACTCAGGCTGAGATGCATGTACAATCTCGCTGGGGGCCCTGTGCCTTAGAGGGACCAGTATGGAGCGTGAGGGTTACCTGGTTGAGTGTGGCCAGTGGGTGGGGTGGCACAGGGAGAACCAAGAATCAACTTCCCTTAGGGCTAAAGGAAACGGGGCTGTTGTATTGGTTTGGGCCCTCTCCCGCAGTGAGGAGAGGAGAGGAGAGGAGAGACTTCAGTGCAGGGGAGGGAGGGACTGTGACAGGGAAGCCTCGGTTAGGTGACTCCTTGGTGTTTGGGCCACCTCTACATCTCCCCAAAGGGAGCCTGGCTTCAGGAGAACCCTGGTGGCCTCCCCTGGCAGGATGAGCTGAAGGGCGGATTGGATCCCTTGGAATGGGTGGCCTGTCTGCTGGAAAACCCAGACACACACAAAGCATGGGAATAGGAAAGCTCTTCATCGCATCTTCAGGAGTGACTGCTCCGTCACTGAGTCTTTAACAGTTCAAACGGGCTCGTGCTGCCTGGTGTTGTGACTCAGTGTATCGAATGCTGGCCTGTGAACCAGGAGGTCGCTGGTTCAATTCCCCGTCAGGGCACAGGCCCAGGTTGCAGGCCAGGTCCCTGGTTGGGGCGTGCAAGAGGCAGATGGTTGATGTTTCTCTCCCCTGCCACCTAAAAATAAAATCTTAAACAGTTCTACATGAAGAAAAGCTGTGACGGAAAAAGCTGTGACGGAAATTGGTCAAGTAGGATCACAAAGACCAAGGTCAGGAAAAGTGGTGACCGAGCAGTGATTCCAGGGAGGGCTGCCCCAAGTGCACAGACCAGCACATGAAGAGTCCTGAGGCATTGAACTGGCATCGAACTTGTGACTCATGGATGGGATTGAAACGGAGTTCACTTTGGCTGATAGTGAATGAGCAACAGGCTGGGAGGTGGGCAGGACCAAACAGCGGGGACCTTATATGCCATGCTAAAGAAGTTGGGATTTTGGATTTTATCCTTTAAGTGAATGGGTTTTTGTTGTCGCTTAAAGCCACGTAACCCTTTTGATCAAATAGTTGTTTACTTGGCAGCGCCTCCACTATCCGATATGCCAGTTAAATATTTTTCTATTGTGCAAAATTTAAGTTTCAAGTACAAAAAAAGTAGGTTCTACACAAAAGGGACAGGTTTTATCATTGCTCTTTCTCTTATTCAACAGGGCATCGTGTAGATGTTCTCACCAGGCCGAAAATAAACGTGAAATTACTGCGTCTGCCATAAAGACTGGGGCGGAGCGGGCTGCGTGCAGGGACTGACACCTCAGCGCCTGTGGGGGAGAGCTGGTGGTGTGCCAGGAAGCAGGGGACCCACTACTGTGGGATCTCGGTGCTGGCTTTTCAGGGGTTTACTCTAAAAATCTCAGCTCCTCTGTAAGTTTGAAAACTTTCATAAGTTCACAAATTCCTTAAATTCTTAAAACTCACAAAAGTTGGGGAAAATGCTACCTACCTGTGGTAGGCTATTTATTTATAATCAACTATAATTTCAAAAGGACCAAGACATTAAGAAATCTCTAGGGTGGTGCAGCTGACACGCCCCTCTTCCTGTTCTGAGTGGCCCTCGAGTCAGGCCAGTGTCGCCCTAATGGGTGCCTGGGAAGCTGGCATGGTGACGCTGGGAGAAGACTGTGTGGAACCCAGCCTGGGAGAGGAGGGTACTGAAGCTGGGTCCTGAAGAAGGGGCAGGACTGGGCCACAGGGGCTGTCGGAAAGACAGGCGAGTGCTTCTTGTCGGAGTGGGTGGGTGGGTGGGTGGGGGGTGTGGGGAGGCAAAGGCAGGGCCGCTGCAGGAGTCAGACCCCAGTGGGCTGCTCCCTGGCAGGGCTTGGAGGCACCAAGGCCAGGAGGTCTGTTCCCATGACTACCGAGGCCCACACCTTATCCCCCTGCCTCCAGGCCACTGAGGGGAAGTGGCTCGGGTTTCACAGCTGTATAATTAGCTTCACTGCAGATATTCTCTCTGTCCAGATGATGGTGTAGGGGTGGGTGGGGAGGGGCTGGTCTGCCCCATGGGACAACACCCCTGGCCTGTGGGCATCCCCAGAAGCACCCATCAGCTCATCCTCCACAGCTGCATAACCGTGATAAATGTGCCGAACCTGTTGGGAAATGGCGAAAGCTGAAACAAGACTCCCCAATTGGACAGAGATACTCTGTTCCCGGGAAGTTCATGGAAGGGTGGAAAGTGTGCATTCTTCCTTTTTAATAGACTAACTTAACGTAGGGGACTTTTTGCAATCCCAATACAGATGCCAGCAAGGTACTTGGGAACTTTTGACAAGACAGCTCTACAGTTTATCTGGAAGAGAAATGACTGATCCCAAGTGGCTACCTAACCCCCAGGTCCTGCGCCCATGGAACAGCACCTGCTCCCTGCCCTCATGGAAGGGACAGCAGCAACAAGCAAACACACACCTCCCCATGGATTTAATTTCCACAGTACAGGTTGTACTATGGGCCCCCTCAGCAGGACAGGGACAAACAAAACCCTGTCCTGTTGAGGGGGCCCATAGTACAACCTGTACTGTGGGAATTAAATCCATGGGGATCTTGAAAGAGAGCAGACTCCATGGCTGATGTACTGACACTCAGCGGTTGGAAAAAATGAGTATCAGATGCAGGTCTCTGGATTCAGATCAACCTGGGTTTGAACCCAAGGGTGGTGGTGGGGCCTCTGGGAACATGTGCACTCTCATATCCCTCTGTGAGCTGAGGATCTAAGTGCCACATCGTTGGGGGTGTAAGGATTGAAGGAGTTCATCATGTACCGGGGGAGGTGGACTGTGAGGATGCACAGCACCTACCGCCCCCATCCCTGTGCCACCTGGGGTTTACCTTTGACCTCTAGGGGACAGATTCCAACACCAGAGAGGCCAAGAATAAAGTTATCCTGTCCCCGCCCCAGTGGCCTGCTCACTGCATGGCATCACATTCATACAAGTATCATAAGTAACCAGCAACCCTTTGCTATATAACAGACCCTGTGCAGGAAACAAAATGCACCACCCCCAAAACCCAATGGCTTAAAACCACAGCCATTTTATTTGCTCTTGGTTCTTCTGGGTCAGCAACTTGGACCAGGCTGGGCTCGGTGGGCAGTTCTGCAGATCTGCAGGCCTGGAGTCTCCAGTCCTCTCAGGGCTGTCCAGGGCTGTATGGTCCGAGCCAGCTGCCAACCCACCAGGCTTCTTCCCTTGGTTCTAAGAGGAAGAGAGGGGCTGAAGGGCTCTAAGGCCCAGCCTCACAAATCATTATTGCCTCCTAATGGTCAGAACCAGACACGAAGGTGAGCCCAGATTAACGGGCTGGGAACTGGGGTCCACCTGCCGATGGCAGGATTGCAGAGGATGTATGGTTGCTTTTAAGCTACTGTAAGAAACCTTAATTTCAGTCTTCAATTTCTCAACATTAGCAAGGGGAGACCCAGCTCTGGGATATGGCAAGCTTCCTGAACTCCACTTGGTATCTTTTGCCCTTGCTATCTTTTTGTACCCAGTGGATTGTTTTTGAGATATAATTTGCATAGTGTTCTGTGGGATGCGCTCAGGTACTCAATCTCCCATCACGATAGAGAGCAGCGTTGCTGTCACAAATGCATTTACATGGAATGTGAAGCAGAGATCTACTTTTATTTTTCTTTTCCTCATGAGCTAGTTTTCCCAACACCATTTGTCATCATCCACCTCGTCGCATACCTTCATCTTGGTTCTGTCCCCATTTGCTGGTGGCTTCCTTAGGAATGAGTATGTGCCCTAGTTGACCCCTGAGGGATGAGGGAAACGCGATGGGAAGCTTCTTCCTGCGCCTAGGCGCCCCCTACCGCCCATTATGACGCACGCGGGCGCTGTTACTCGAGATCAGCGGCGGCGGTGGGGCAGAGCCTGGGGAGCCATGTCCGAGACGAAAGAGCTGATGCTGCAGCTGCAGAAGGACAACCGCGACGGGCGCCAGAGGAAGCAGGAGCTGGAGGAGCTGGTACGCGGGCTCGAGGCCGAGAGCGAGAGCCTTACCGGGCGTCTGCAGGACCTGCGCGAGCGCGAGCGCAGGTGTGCGGGGAGCGCGACTCCAGTCAGTCCTGCGGGCGGCTGCACCCGTGGCTTCGCAAAGCGTCCCGCGGACCCGTCAGCCATTCTTCCCCTGCCCGCCCCAAACCGCTGCTCTAGGCCGTCGGGACCCGGGCGATCTACTCAGGGGAACTCCCGAAGGGGAGGGTGGAGTCTTGGCGCGCGGCGAACCGAGGTGGGCTTCCTTGGCCCCTACTCACGGCTGGGTCTTCCCCTGGGCCGCGGGAGCCTCAGTTTTCCCTTTGCAGCCTGCAGCGGAGGAGAAGCCAGGCCGCGCGGGCCCTGCGGGGGGAGGCGCGCGAGGCAGCGCGGGAGCGCGCGGAGCGGGCGCGCGGACTGCTGGAGGCAGCACAGCAGCGCAAGCAGGACCTGGTGGGGACAGGGCCCTGGACAGGGTGGTGCTTACGGGAGGTGCGGGTGGAAAGGACTAGCCCTAGATAAGGCGGGATCGTGGATGGGGCGGGGAAGGCGGCAAGGGCAGTACTTCGGAAGGCTCGGACGCTCCCTGAATTCTGTCCTCAGGAGCAGCGTAGCCGGCAGCTGCAGGAGCAGTGGGAAGAACTGTCAAGTCAGGTGCGTTCAGCAAATGCCGTTTCTTGCTTCCCCTAAGAAGTTCCACTCAGGTCCGTGTCCCGTTCCGTCCCGTACCCGCCTCCCAGTATATCCCTCGCCCCTAGAAGCCCGCAAACCCCGCCCTCACAAAGCTCCACCCCCAGCTATTTTACTACGGAGGGGATCAACTGAGTCGGCAGCGCGCGGAGCAGCAACTCGGGACCCAACTGCTAGCATTGCAGGTACTTGGGTAGGGCCCTGAGGACTGGAGCAGCGACGTGGGCGGGGTCATAAGGAGAGCTGGAGTGGGTGGGGTACAGAGGGCCAGGGGCGCGGCCCTAAGGCGCGGCGGGATGCTCGGCGGCCGGGCACCTGACGTTCTTTGGATCCAATGGAAGAAACAACTGGAGTTGCTGGAGGCCAAGCACGCGATGCAAGCGGAGGGCCTGCGGCAGGTGCGGGCGGAGCCCGGGCGGAGGGGAAGGGCCGGCTTCGGGTGTGGGTGGAGGCTGGTCCAATGCAGAGGAGTGGACAGCGGTGGGAATGTCTCCCCCTGAGTCTAATCGAGGCTCGCTTCACCCTAGGGCGCACAGCGGACAGAGGAGGCCTGGGCCAGTTTCCAGGAGCAGAGCGGAGTCCTGCAGGTGCTGCCCCCTCTACCTTGAGAGCCACTCATCTCTGACTCCCCTGTGGCCTCTATTCCTCCTTCCCCAGAGTGGCAACAGCCCTCCTCCTGCTCCACCCTCCCCCTCCACCGACGCTTTACCCTGTCCAGAGACCTCACCCCCACCCGCTTCAGGAGCTGCAGGGAAAAGTGATGGAGGCGGCGGCTGCGCTGGATGCCTCGAGAGGCAGCGCGGAACTGTAAGGGATGAGAACTGTTGGGTGTGGCGGGGAGACTGTGGCTCGGGCAGATGGGCCCTATCGACGCCTGTTCCCGCAGTTGCAACTCTCAGTCACGCCGGGTGCAAGACTGCGCAGGGTCCCTCATGGAGGAGGTGGCCAAGGCCGAGTGTGTGAGCGCGTACCCGGGCTGGGAGGGCTGGAGTCAGGACCACCCCCACCGGAGCCCGCCCCATGCCAAATCCGCCCCAGTGGGGCTCACCCTCACACCCATGGGGATCCGCCTCCTCATGAGGACGCCCCCCCTTCGACCGACCGGCCCCCACGAGGACCCCAACTCGCGGGGGACTGGTCCCGGTCGTTCCCACCCCTTACGTGATATGCCGCGCCGCTCCCCTGCCGCGGCCGCGGAGCTGGACGCCACTCCTCTCCCCGCAGAAGAAGCGGCTATTTTGCAGCGCGGGCGCGACAGGCACCAAGTGAGCCAAGGACTGGCCGCGGGAACGCGGGGCTCGGGTCCGCCCCCCGACTAGTACCCTGTGGGGTTCGGCCGGCTTGTCCCTCCGTGCGTCCTTCGGCCCGCAGGTTGTGGGCGCTGAGCATGCTGCAGATGTTGCTGCTGCTGCTGCCGCTCGGCTTGCTGGCGCTGGCGCTGCTCTACCTGCTGCTGGTCAACCCTGAAGCCTTCCGCCGAGTGCTTCCGAGCCTGGTGTCGGACACCGCCTTCCGCCGTCTGCGCTATACGCTGTCCCCGCTGCTCCAGCTGCGCGCGCGCGGGTTGCTGCCCGCCTAGGATTCATCACGTCGGCGGCTGTCACCTGCACCTCTGTCTCCCGTGTGGTTTCTGGGTGTCTGAGTGTCTGGGGGAAGCCCAGGGGAAACGCCTGCGGGTGGGTCGTGTGCCCCTCGGGGCCCAGCAACAGGCTATATAGCACCTCGTCCTCAGTGGGCGCGGGGGCCTTCCATGTGGACGCTGTGTCTAGAGAGGCTGTCTCCGGCGCCCCGCAGCAAGGGAGTGACCCGGCCCAGAGCCTCTGACTTGAGTGGGGTGCGCCTTCGCCTGCTGAGCGCACCAAGGGGCTCCTGGGAGGCATTGCGGGGAGGCCCCTTTCCTGCAGCCCGTGCTGCTACCCTGGAGCCAGCTGGGAAGTTGGTCTGTATCTTGTTAAACTTGCCTTTTTTTTCCCCCTCCCCCTGCTAGTGAGCCTAGGGAGGTAGCGGAAATTGGGGAGGGAGCTGGTCGGTCTGGTCTCCTTGGTGGTCTGTGTCCTTTGGCCCTGCGGTGCGGTTGTTATTCAAGATCCCCGCAGCGTCCCTTTGTTAGTTCTCTCCAGATGGGTTCTCCGCAGAGCTGGGCAGCTTGGCGGTCCTCCCTTTCGTCCGCTTCCATGTCCGTGCTTGCGACTGCGGTCTTCTAGGGAAACCGTCTTTTTATTCGTTTGAAGTGTTCTGCTTAGTGGCAATGACGAACCTTGGTTTCATTTTGTCTGATACAAATACTGCTCTAATTTCACTTACTTTTTTTTTTTTTTTAGTAATGAAATTGTTCTACGATCTCCTTGTATACATCAGTGTTTTTGCTGTGGCCTTTAAGCAATCGTTTTCTTATTGATTTATATCCTCTAATCTTTTTTTGGTTAAATTTGTTTATGGAATGCTGTGTATCAAGTTTTATCAAATTTAAGAATTGTGCAGTGTCTTAAAAAAATCCATTCTTGCCAGGAAGTCGTAAAGACATTCTTACAGTCCAAATACTTTTTTCACTGGTGTAATATTTTGTTTTTCCATCCATCCACCGATACGTACTTGGGTTTATGATGCAGAAATCTTTCTGCATTTTCATCCACATTTTACACTCAGCTTGTCAATTTCCATAAAACAGTCTGGGGTTTTGATTATGCTGAATTTAGAGGCCAATTTGCAAATAATATATGTCTTCCAATCTAACACAATGTCACTCTCCATTTTTTTTTCCCTCAGGAATGTTTTGTATTTTTTAGCGCAGAGGTCTTGCACATTTTTACATTTATCCATAGGTATTTGATGTTTTTTGGATGCTATTATAAATGGTATAGATTTTTAAAAGATTTTATTCATTTCTTTTTAGAGGGGAAGGGAAAGAGAGGGAGAGAAACAATTGGTTGTCTCTTGTGCCCCCTCCCCCAAACATGAATCTGCAAAATATTTTTCCCAGTCTGACAAAAAAAAAAAATAGGTGTAATTTTGATTCATTCATACCAGACAGCTAGTGTTGTGTTGGCTGCGCTTTTTTTTAATTTGGCGTCAGGGAAAAGAGGTCAACGCCCTGACTGAACAGTCAGGCACTGCAGGCTTGAAAAATCCCTGTGGCCACCAGGTGAAAATTGCTGGTTCAGACTCATCTTGGCTTTATGATGGAAGTTATCATTTATTATGCAGACTAATATGATTATAATTATATTACATATAATTACATAGATTACATGTAATTATTATTATACCTTAATCATTTTTCTTTAACACAGAAGACGATGAATTGTATTGTAACTATCTTCCCAGGGCTGAGGCATGCCTTTCTTTCATATGGTCCAAATTATTTTTTCCCTTTTCTTGTGTGTGTTTCCTGAGATCAAGACATTCACTTCTGTACTTTCTTCTGAAAACCTTTAACATTTACCTTTAACATACAGCTCTGCAGTCCACCTGGAAGTTATTATGTCACGCATGAGGTAGGTGGTCCAGATTCTTTTTCTTTTCTGTGCAGGTATCCAGTTGACACAACACCCGTATCGAAAAGCCCATCTTTCTCCTCCGGCTCTGCCTGTCTCTGTGTGTGTGGGTGGGCTCCTGGGCTTCATCTCTCTATTATTTCTTCATCTTAGTTGGCACTGGTTAGCAGCACTGTTTCAACTGGTGTATTTCAGGGTAAGTGTTGATAACAAGGTTTGCTGGTCCTCAAGGTGGAAATAGCTGTATTTTCACCTCTGTGCTCCCATGCAAATTTAGACTGGCCAGGTCCACCACACATCTTTCTAGGATTCCGATTGGCATTGGCAGTGAGACTTGTACAGACCAGTTTGGGGAGAACGAATATCTTCTTTCAATCCATGAATGTATTACTCTGTTTAAATCTTTCAGCAGTTGTAGTTTTCAGTATTTCTTATGAACCTTTCATTAGGTTTATTTCTTGGTATTGGGTGTTCTGCTACGCAGTTGTAAATGGTATTGTTGTAATTTCAATTTCTCCTTTGTTGCGAGGTAGACACACACACACGACTTTTATATATTGACCTGTGTCCGATAACCTTGACAATACATCACATTTATACATTATTTTGGATTTTTATGTACACAGATGCCATTTCTGAGTTTTATTTCTCCTTACTGTTTCTGGCCTGACTGGGCTGGCTCGGGCTGCTGGGACTGGGTGTTGCAGAGGTGTGAAGCAGGTATGGTATGGGCCTCCTTCTTTACACAGATGGCCCGGCTTTTGGTGTTTCACCTGTAAGCATGACGGGTTTTTTGCAGACAAGGAAGTTCAAGGAAGTTCCTGGTCTTTCAGGAATGGCTTCATCACACCGGTCAAGATGGCATCTGTTACACCCTGTCCTGAGTGCAGACCAAGCTCTGCTAACGAACTCCTCAAAGGCATCAGGATCTTTCTTGGGTTGGTCTTTTGTCTCCCACATCATCAAAATAGGAACGTGATTGTTCTTAAGATTTTTTATTTCATTTTTTTTTAGTGTCTAAAGAGACCTTATTTTCTTGTCAGTTTATGGACTTAGATTTTCTTTCCCATATGGTAAATAGCATTTCTAATTTTTCAAGACAGATGATTTGCCATATTGCCAGAATCTTGTACATAGCATTTACTTGAATTTCTTTTTAAAGCCAATTTGACAAACTCTCTTTTCAGTTATTATGGTTTGAAATGATTTCTACTTTGTCTGAATGTATTTCTGCTCTTTTATGTTTATCCTGCCTTTTCTATGCTTCCCCCCTTCCTGTCCTTATCTTGTTTGATCTTTCTGAAAGTTACACCCTTATGTGGTATGCCTTCTACTTGACCTTGGCTTATTTCTACCATCCTCCCCAAACACTACCTTAAAGCATGTTAACTCTGATATTTGCTCAGATCTAACCTGTATTTTTAAAAAAATTCTCCCCAGAGGCCATGTTCATTGATCTAGAAAGTAACAGAGAGGGAGAGAAACATCAGGTGGTTGCCTCCTGTATCCACCCCAACCGGGGATCAAACCCGCAAACTTTTGTTGTACGGGATGACACTCCAACCAAGCAAGCCATCCAGCCAGGGCGGGTATTACATGTATTTTGTTTACTATTTTAGTTGCACTTTGTTTTTAAGATTTTATTTATTTAGAGAGAGGGGAAGGGAAGGAGAAAGAGGAGGGAAACATCAATGTGTGGTTGCCTCTCATGCACCCCCTATTAGGAACCTGACCTGCAACCCAGGCATGTGCCCTGACTGGGAATTGAACCAGAGACCCTTTGGTTTGCAGGCTTAGTTTGCACCAAGCCACACCAGCCAGGGCTCCACTCTTAATTTCTCAATATTTAGGGTTTTTCCAGGTGTGTTGCTATTGATTCATAACTTAATTCCACGTATCAGAGAAGACACCCTGTGTGATTCTGAGACCAGACCTGTTCCGTGGCCCAGCATGCAGCCTGTGATGGCAAACAGAGGTGGTGCGTTGCTGCTGCTGCTGGAGGACGTTTGATAAAACGCCCATCAGGTCAAGGTGGGCAACGTAGTTGTTCAGGTTTCCTGTGGGCACTGACTTCCTTGCTCCTTCTATCAGTTGTGGAGAGAGTGGTGTTACAATTTCCAACTCTGATAGTGGATTTATTTCTCCCTTGAATTCTCTCAAATTTTGCTTCATCAACAGCCACACATGATAATGGGTGGTAAATCTTTTCTCTTCACTTTCACCTGAGGCCTCTATCTTTGTATTTAAAGTGCATTGGTTTCACGTTTTTATCTGTTTCTAATCCCTGCATTTTAATTGGAGTGGTTAGTCCATTGATAGTTCACTAATGGTTACGCTGAAGTCTGCCACTGCATGGTATCTCTGTCCGATGTGTTCTTTCTTCTGTTCCTCATTTCCTGACTTTTTTTTGGATTAATTTAAACATTTTTGAAAAGACTTTGAGAGAGGGAAAAAGGGAGGAAGAGAGGGAGAGAAACATTGCTCAGTTGCCTCTTGCACGTCCATAACGCAGGCATGAGCCCCGACTGGGAATCCAACTGGTGACCTTGTGGTTTGCAGGTTGGCGCTCACTTCACTGAGCCACACTTGCCAGGGCAAATGTAAATGAATTAACTGGGGTGGCATTGGTCACTACAATTATATAGATTTCAAGTGTCCAATTCTATGGCACATCATCTGCATATTGCAGTGTGTTTACCACCGAAGTCGGGTCTTCCATCACCGTGCATTTGACCCCTTCATTGCTCCTTCCACTTTTCCCTCCGGCAACCAGCAGACTGTCTGTTGTCTGTATCTGTTTTTTTTGTCTGCTCATCTGCTTTCAGTTTTATATTCCACATGAGTGAAATAAGTTTCTTGACTTTTTGTCTGACTTATTTAATGTAACATTTTTTTAAATTTTTATTTATTTATCTTTAGAGTGGAAGGGTAGGAGAGGGAGAGGGAGAGAAATATCAATGTATGGTTGCCTCTCACGTGTCCCCCGCTGGGACCCAGCCTGCAACCCAGGCATGTACCCTGACTGGGAACCGAACCGTGACTCTTTGGTTCACAGGCCCACGCTCAATCCACTGAGCTACACCAGCCAGGGCTAATGTAACATTTTTTTTTTTTTTAAATTTTAAATATTTTTTTTTATTTATTTACTTATTTATCTTTAGAGGGGAAGGGAAGGAGAGAGGGAGAGAAACATCAATGTGCGGTTGCCTCTTGTATGTCCCCTGCCGGGAACTGGCCTGGCAACCCAGGCATGTGCCCTGACTGGGAATCGAACAGCGATCCTCTGGTTCGCAGGCCCGTGCTCAATCCACTGAGCTACACCAGCCAGGACTAATGTAACATTTTTAACAGTTTCTTTTAACTTATCCATTGGCTTCTTACTAAATTTTTATTTATACTGCTTAGGACTCAACTGCACTTCCTGAAGCTGAGTATTTGTGCTTTTCACCAACTTTGGAATCCCATTAGAAGTTGATTGGAGCCTCTCATTCAACTCCCCCCCTTTTTTAAATAAAGTTTTGTTTGTTTATTTTTAGGGAGAGGGGAGTGGAGGGAGAAAGAGAGGGAGACAAACTTCAACTAGTTGTCTCTCTCACACCCCCAAGTGGAGACCTAGCTTGCAACTCAGGCATGTGCCCCACTGGCAACCTTTTGGTTCACAAGCCAACACTCAATCCACTAATCCGTACCAGCCAGGGCTCCTTTTTTCTTTTTAAAAAGATTTTATTTTTAGACAGGGGGAAGGGAAGGAGAAGGAGAGGGACATCAATGTGTGGTTGCCTCTCACTTGCCCCCTACTGGGGACCTAGCCCAAAACCCAGGCATGGGCCCTGACTGGGAATCGAACCAGTGACCCTTCAGTTCACAGGCTGGCACTCAATCCACTGAGCCACACCAGCCAGGGCTGGACTCCTTTTCTTGTAAAAAATTTACTTATCGATTTTAGGGAGAGAGAAACATTGATTTGGTTGTTCCACTTTTCAGTCTCTACTTCCTATGTGCTTAGAATAATTGGAGGCTCATGTTGGGTGGGAGAAGATGGCCGCCGCTAGGGGCTGGTGACACAAGGACTGTGGAGTTTCGGAGCAGAACACCTGACCGTGAACACCGAGGAGACAGGAAAAGACTAGAGCAGGACTCTGAGTAACGCCTTCACTGAGACGTGGGCCGGGCAGCTAGGTGGCCTCCACAGGGGCCCCCGAGTGGAGACGGCGTTGGAGTGGGGGAGAGCAGTTAGGGAAAGCGCAACGTTATTTTCAGGACATCTGCACTGTGGTGAGTCATCCTTGTGAAGCTCACAGACAGAGTGCCTGGCCTCACGCTGCAGGGTGGCCATCCCCACCCTGGCTGGGAGGGCCCCCGGAAGGCCTGTGAGTGCAGGCCCCGCAGCTGGGGGGCCCTTTCCCAGCCATTGTGTCAGGACGCCGAGAAAACACTGTCCTGCTGTCTTCCCAGCACACCCAGGAATCACATGCACTTGGGACCAAACAATAAACCTGATATTCAAGTTCAACACACCACTTTTGTTTTTATTTTCACGTTGGTTAAATCTTGAGTGTATTTTTTTTATACACAAGAAAATACTTCATGTACCTATGAAATAAGACAGGTAGGGAATGTGTTCGATGCAGACCCAGTGTTCCACCTGTGCAGAGACCGTGACGTCACACGACTGTCATCTCAGTTCCGTGCCAGACGTGGGCCACACGCAGGCCAGGCTCTGCGGGGGCCCGCTTTTGTCCTAGAAAATCACTCCACGGGATGAAATGGCAGGGCCACTGGCAGTTCACCCATTTTGACCTCACACAGCGATGGGGCAAGGGGGGGCTCACGGCGTCCATGATTGCAATCGCTGGGGTGGGGGCCCAGGGCAGCTGGTGGTCGATCACCGTCCTCAGTAGGGGATATCGTTCTGGTAGTACTGGATCATGTCATAGGTCCGGCTCCTGGGGGGCCAAGAGTTAAGGGGGGCCGTAAGGAGCCCGTGCCAGTCTGGCATCCCTCACCGCTCTGAGCCCTCCACTTTGGAGTGCCCCTACTCCCCTCCCTCGAGGTGCAAATGCAGAATTACAGACCCCCTGGTCTCCCACCAGCACCGCCGGTGCCGGGGACACTCCTTCCCCTCCCAGCAGCTGTGGCTGCGAGCCACATTCTGCCTGTTTCCTGCTCCGTCGCCTCTGAGGCCATCTCACGCTCAGTGGGCCCGAAATGTGGGCTCAAGGGACAGCCCTTCCTCAGGTCCCCGGGTCTGCCCATCTGTAGGAGCTGCCCCTGTGTGTGTGGCACCCAAGTGGGTGATGCTGTACGCAGTCCACTACTTTCATCTCACCAACAAAACAACCAGAAGAGACCTTCTCGTACTGCCTTCCAGACCCCTCTCGCTGACTCAGAAATGTCATGTCCCACACCCACCAAGCCACCTCCCGCTTCTCCGCTAGCGTGTCAGCACATCCGCACGGTGTTGCTCCCGTGCTGTCACAGCCTGGCCCCAGCCCACTGGGCCTTTCCCTGGGCTTATTCAGACCCGCCCGGCTCCAGCTCCTGGCCTTCCCAGTCCCAGTGGTCCCCGCACCTCCCTGGGCTCTGCCTTTCGAATCCCAATCCAAATCCGCCTCTTCTCGAGGCTCCACCGCCTGCCTGCCTCCCCTGGGACCCTTCTCATCGTGGCTGCCTTGGCCTCACAGACTTGGCCCCAGGAGGGCACAGTTGCTCCGGTCTCTGCGGGCATTGCCCCGGCATGTCCTGGTGCCTCTCAGCCAGCAGCCATTACCCTGAGGGGCTCCTTCAGGGCGTCCGGGAGTCTCCCCAAACATTGGCTTTCTTGTCATCTGGCCCAGGCATGGTCCCAAACAGGTGCACAGAGAGCACAGAGAGCACAGAAGTGGGTGACGCCACAGAAGGGGGTGACTTGCCTGTTGCTGAGGAAACAGCTCTGAATGACCTTCATGATGAAATTCGCAGCCTCTCGCTCAGTCATGTTGGGGCTGAACCTGTGCCTGGTGGACAGGCTGTGTCAGGGCTGCGGCTGCCAGGGTCACTGTCAAGGCTGCCCTCCCCACAGGGTGTGCTCCTGCCCACAGACTAACCTTAGCACGCATAGGGGTTTGTTCGGCTGAGGGTCAGGCCCCAGGAATGTTCCCTCCTGGGGACGGTGTTTTGAGGGCCAGGCCTAGCCTCATGTGGGAATGCTGTTCCCAGCTGGCCCCGAGAGCCCCGTTTCCTTCCCTAGCACCTCCTGGGGGTAAGTGGCCCCAAGGCTGGGGAGCATTAGCACCGGGGGGCGGGGGGAACCTCTGGCCTCCTTGGTCATGGAAGGGGCTTCTGGGAATGCCCACAGCAGTGGCTGGCAGGAGCCAGGACATCTTACAAACCCAGTCTGGTAACAATGCCTCACCCTGGAACCCTGTCTGCTCTGGGGTTCCAAGGAGAGTGTTCAGCCTCCATAAGAATCACATTTACCCCACTCAACATGCTCCCATCTCCCCAAATGGCCTAGTGTCTGCCCAGGACCTACTTCAAGAGCTTGATTGTCTGGCCACGGAAGCAGGGCAGGCCCGTGTCCAACATGAGGGTGACCAGAGAGACGACTGCATCCATGTAGGGCCTGGGGAGAGGCGGGGAGAAGCCAGTGAGTGGGTGGCCCTGCCGACAGGCCTGTACCCGGCTGCTGCCCAACAGCTGCTCATGGCCTGCTTGCTGGCACCCCCACCTCCACTGCCTTCCCTGTCTCACCAGAGCAGACCCTGTGGCACCCAGGCTGGGGCTGCACACCCCTCCAACAGACTGAACGGTCATGTATTGGTCCCTCTGAGTCCTCCAGCTGTGGCTTCTGTGCCCAGCAGAAAGGTGCCCTGACCTGCCTTTTCTTCTGTGGTGGCGGGCACCAACGGCTGTAGGCCCTGATAAACTCTGAGTTGGAGTCCAAGTGTCACCATTCACTGTTGTGCGCCTTGACCATATGACACTGGCACCAGGACAGTGAGTCTCTGGCATGTGGACTCCGAGGGACAGGTACTCAGAGTGGAATCTCCAGGCATTGACTAGTGAAGCCAAGCCCAGGAGGCTGCAGGATATGGCTGGACTGATGCCCAGGGCAGGAGAAGACCCTGGCACAAGCGGGTAGGGAAGAGGAGACAAGAAACCAAGGCCCGGGCAGACCTGGGCTACCAGGTGGCCTCCAGCACCTCGCTTGCTCTCTCTGAACCTCAGTCCCTCCATCCATAAAGGGACATGAGAAGGCTGCATGGGCCCTGGCTGGTGTGGCTCGGTGGATAGAGTGCCAGCCTGCAAACCAAAGGGTCACCAGTTCAATTTCCATTCAGGGCACGTGCCTGGGTTGCAGGCCATGTCCCCAGTTGGGGGTGCTCGAGAAGTAACCACACATTGATGTTTCATTCCCTCTTTTTCGCCTTCCCTTCCCCTCTGTCTAAAAATAAAATAAATAAAATCTTAAAAAAAAAAAAAAAAGGTTCCATGGGACATTTTTGGGTTTGGCCTAACTGGCTGAGTCGCACCCAGGACTGGTGCCAGGCTGCCCCACTCCTTCCCAGGGCTCACCGCACAGCCAGGTAGCCTCGGACACACATCTCCATGAACCACTTGAAGGGCGTGGCCTCCATCTTGCCCCCCATGATCATCACCATCTCATCTGTCAGCTTGATGTCTGGTTCCCAGCCCAAGTTGCCGCCTGGTGAGCTTTCAAACATGAAGCCAAAGTCTGCAAAATCCCAAAAGCCATTTGCAATGGGATCAGACGCAGAGCAGATACGTAGGTGTTTCAGCCAGGGTGCAGATCTACCAGCTCCCCGCACCCGGAGCTGGCCACAGGCCCTATTTTCTTAGGGATGGCAGGAGAGCAGCAGGCAGAAGAGGAGAAGGGAGGAAGCAGAGGCAGGAGCCAGGCCAGAGCAGGCAGAGGCCAGCGCCCAGGCCGGGCGAGCTTGGCTCCGGTTTCCAACCCTGAGTTCTCCAAGCCCCATGGCCCTAGCAGTGCCCTCCCCAATGGCCTTTCTCATGGCCAATAGCTCAGCTCTCAAAACTCAGCTTGAGCCCACCCTGAACCTGACCCTTCCCAGCTGGGAGTCCCAGCATGCCTGCTCCTCTTTGGGGTGCCCTGGGCTCCAGGGGTGAAGGGAGAGGAGGTGGGAGAAGCTGGATCGGCTGACCGATGTGGATGATGTGGCCCTTCTTGTCCAGCATGATGTTGCCATTGTGCCTGTCCTTGATTTGCAGCAGGAAGAGCAGGAGGCTGTAGGCGGCCATGCTCCGGATGAAGTTGTAGCGTGCCTGCGGGAAGAGGCCTGGCATTAACGGTGGTCCTGAGGCTGCATTTCCCGGGCCTGTGAGTGCTCTCTGGCTCCATGCCCAGGACCCTGATGCAGGGGCAGTAGGCCCCCATGCCTAGGAATTACTTTCTCCTGGGGAGTCCATCTTGAAGGTTCCTTAAATCCCGAGGAAGGCTGCACAGTGCCTTGGTTTTACCCTCTAATGTAGGAGGACTCACAAGAGCAGGAGTGGGGGGAAGCAGGGTGCTGGGGGAAGCAGGGTGGAAAGCACAAGCAAGCCCCATCTGGGCGCTGGACTGCTGCTCACCTGCTGGAAGGCCAAGGTGGACTCGTCCCCATACTGGCGAGTGAAGTAGTCATACATGCCGAAGTCCGTCTGGCGGCCGAGCTGGTCCCGGGAGGTGCAGTCGGGGATGCACTCGATCACTCCACACTAGGGAGGAAGGCCAAGTGCCAGGCCTGTGGGCTGACTGCTCTCGGCTAAGGCCTGACAGGCAGCCGCTTGGGTTCCTGCCAGGAACTTACCCCAGGGGCAGTGGCCACCACGCGGTAGGGGAAGACAAAGAGGTCTAGGCCAACCAGTTGGAAGATGTTCTTGAAGAGATCAATGATCTGCAGGGCCAGCATGTCCTGGGAACCAAGGAGACACAGTACAGGGGGCCAGCCTCCTCCTGCTCCCATGACCCCTGGGGGCCTTGCCCAGTGAGGGAGGGATGAGGGAGGCCGCAGGGAGCAGGGAACTGGAGCGCCTGGCCTCGCTGATCCTCAGGCATTGGGCTGAGCTCCGCTGCCTGGTAGGGGTTCAAGTAAAAGGCACCCAACCTCCAGGGCAGCTCCCTTGGGGTGGCTGCTGGGTGCAGAGCAGAAGGAGACTCTGGAGAGGTCCTGGGGTTGGAGAAAGCCCTGATTTACTCTGTAGCACCCGAAGCAAGTAGAAGTGAAGATTCGTGTTTCTGCGCATGAGGTTTGACTGTGAGGCGCGCCTGCCCCCACCCCCCGCCTCCCAGTCTGGCCCGGGGCGACCCCTCACCTGCCGGCAGTCGTCTCCCACTTTGAAGATGGCCGCCTGCCAGGAGATCTTCTGGCAATCAGCGTCCTGTGTGGCGCTCTGGTCCTCAGAGTGTGAGCAGCACCGCAGACCTGCGTGTGGGGGTGGAGGCTGCCTGTCAGCCAAGGGCAGTGGCAGGCCCTCTGCGCGTGCCACGGCAAACCCTGTGCACGGCCTGAGGGGAGGAGCCCTGAGAATCGTCACTCTGACGCCCTGGGGAGTTCGATGAGGACCCAGCTAATGTCTGCAGTTGGCCAGTGGAGTCATAAGGCCGAGGGGCTTTTCCTAGAAACGCTGAAACTTAAACAGAACTGAGAACAGAACTCACTTTTCATTAGAAGCAACGCAGGTGTACCTGGAGTCAGCGGTGGGCACTGTGAGCTGGGGGGCAGGGGAGGGTGTCTGTGCCCTGGGGTGCCTGGAAGGACCTGCTGTCCAGTGTTCAGGTGAGGCCACGGAACCTACATCTCTGCACTGGCTGGGGCCATACCCCTGTACTGAGCTGACTATCACCCCCACCAAATTCAGGCCTACCCAAAACTGCAGAATGTGATATTCTTTTAAAAATATTTTACTTACTGAGCTTAAGAGAGAGAGGAATGTAGAAAGAGAAACATTGATTTGTTGTTCCACTTACTGATGCATTCATGGGTTGATTCTTTTATGTGCCCTGACTGGGGATCCAACCTGCATCCTTGGTGAATGGTTCAGGATAGTGACCTAACAAGCTGAGTTCTTCAGTCAGGGCAGAATGTGACTTATTTGGAAAAAAAATCTTGTGTGTGTATACAAATTAACGATGCCACAATGGACTATGGTGGGCCCTTTATCAGATGAGGGGGATCTGGACATGGAGGAGGCCAGGTGAGGACTGAGGCAGAGGTTGGAGTGACGTAGCTACAGGTCAGGAACTGAGAGAGAATTAATTCCACTGTTGACGTCACCTAGTCTGTGTTCAATTGCAGGGCACCCTGAGCAAATGAGTACATGTCCCAAAAGCCCTGGCCACTCTGTCTCAAGAAGAGGTCTCTTGAACTAACCCAGGGGCCAACTTTTAGGGGTCTTTGTCACTGCACAGGAGCTCTGTCCTGTTCCCAAACGAGGGGCCACACTAAGAATGAATAGATGGCCATCATCTCTCATGGGGATCTGGTGACAATTTCTAAACATGCCAGAAAGAAGTGGCATTAGCAAGGGGAGACGCTTAGATCCCAGATGATGTCAGAAATTCTCCACTGACCTTCTTTTTCAAGTTCACTGACTCCACATCGTTTCACCTTAAACTTGGCCAGATATGGAGCTTTTGCAGCACTGCAAACAACAGAAAGAAGGGCACAAGTGATACGGCAAACCAGAGGCCCACGTAGAAGTGGCCGAGGGAGGGGCGGCCTTCACCTCTGCATGGGCGTCCCCGACTTGTAGTCGATGTCCAGCACGATGGCCTCAGGGTTGCTGGGCAGGTAGCAGCCTGTTCAGGGAGAGCAGAAAGTCACAGGGAGCCCACGTGTGACAACGGCAAGGACACAACCCATCCTCAACACAGAATTCTCCTTGCGGAGTCCACCCTGCAGATGGGGTGGGGCGCAGGCACCTCTAGGTCCATCTGTGGCACCGAAAACTTCATACTCCTGGCCACGGAAGCTGCTCTCCCTGATTGTGTGATCTCCCCTGTGCCTTCCTGATATCTAACAAGGAGCCACTGCCTCCCGGGAGATGCTGCTCCAAGAGGATGCACTGAGCACTCAGCTTGGACCCAGCACACTGCTCCCGGGGCCCCCAACGGCTGCCCAGTGCTGGTGTGGGGTGGCCCAGTCTCACAGGATATATGTGGGAGCTCTTGCCCTGCTCTGCTCACCCAAACACCCCCAGTTCTTGGACTTAGCCCACTAACTGCAGCTCTCCACTCAGCGCACGTGTCAAGCAGGAGGTCAAGTGAAACCCCTTTCTTGGCCAAGGAACTGGCGGTTGCCCTTGGGGAGTGAACTTGCTGAGTCCCCAAGGGGGAACTTCAAGGAGGAGCCCTGAAACAGGAAGAACTGGGTGTCCTGGGGAGCAGAGTGAGGCCTTGCTGTGGGTTGCAGACCAGCTGTCCCACCTGGGGAAAGAGAGGCAATCGAGGACTGTGTGGTCCTGCCCCCTCCCACTCGCCCTCCTTTACAGCCAGCTCCTGCCTCTCTCCCACAAACGCAAACTCTACTGCTCTGTTCTAGAGCCCTGGCTGGCTCCCCAGTGCCTCTGGGATGAGATCCAGGACAAGCCCTGGCAGCATGATCTGTGGGGACCCAGGGGTTCATAGATGAGGGAAATGGAGGCCCTTGTGCTTGTCAGCCCTTCTCTGGGAAGCTGAGCCGCTGTCTGTGCTGAGCAGGGCAGGGAGTCAAGGGAACGAGTCAAGGGAAGGTCTAAACTGGGGCTCCACACCGGCAACCTCGCTGAGGCCAGCCTGGATGCCCAGGGTTTTGAAATAAAACCTTTGTACCAATGGTTAAAAATGGAGAGCCACACAGCGAAGCCTGGATTTACACCTTGACTTGAAAAAGCACAGCTCTGATCACACGGGGTTCCAACTCCTGCGCGCCAGCAGGTGCAGGCACCGGGGAGCAGCCTCCCATCCAGGGCGCACGGGCTCCCTCAGCTCGACAGGTCCTAAACACACCTGTGACACCCCAGGTCCAACCCCATGCCCACCATCTGCGTGGCCTACAATGCTCCTGTCGCACTGGAGTTCAGGAATCTTCAAGAATAACAGCTGCTGAGGGCAGTAGGCAGCAAGGACGAGAAGGAGTACCCACTAAGAAGCTGCGCCTAGTTCACCAGGGGCAGATTCTGGAGAGGGGCACTCTCTGGGCACCCAGGGCCCCAGATGGAGTAGCGCCAGCCCCACTGCTGGTCTCCACGCCCACCCCACACTCCCCGGGGAGGGAAGTGGCCCTGACCCCTGCCTGTCTGCAGGCAGAGGCCCATCTCCTTGGCCACCCGAGGCCCCCTGCTCACCAGGCTGTACTTTAACTTCAGACAGAGCTGACAGACACGCCTTCTTTCTCTCGTCTCCTTTAGGGTAGGGCCTGAGAAACAAGATGGACACGCTGAGTCTCCGGAGGGAATGGGCCTGTGGGACTTCTGGGGGACCTCCCTGGGCCCCCTCCTGCCTGCCTGCCTGCCTGCCTGCCGAGTTTGTCCCTCCCCAGCTCCAGCTCCTCCTGGAGGCCTGGCCAGGCTCAGTTCCTTCAGGAGCACAGTCATTCCTGCCCTGTATTTCTCACTGAGAGGCGAATCGCTTTAACAGCAGGAGCTGCGAAGGAGTCTGGTTTTGCTAACTAGGCTCCTTCAGAACTTGCAGAGAGCAGAGTGGCCCCCAACTCTGGGACAGTATCTGGAATGAAACGAAGACATGTTTTCTGAGGTCTGCACGGGCGTGCATTTGGCTCTGCTCTCACGAGGGCAGAGGCGCCCACCCCGGCTGCTCGTCAGCACTCCCTGGCAATCCCCATGAGCCGAGACTGGCGGAGGGCTGCTTACTTGATGATGGCGGACACGTTGGTGATCTTGTTAAAGAAATCAAATTCCCGCTGGTAGAAGTCTTTGGCTGGGCCCGACAGGGAACCTGTGATCTCCTCCACTAACTGCTCCAGGAGGTCACCGATGTCGGCTAACAGAGAGACCAAGAGGGGGAGTCTGCAGCTGAGGCAGAGAAGGCCCCGGAGGAACCCCACACGTCTGTCAGACACACAGGCTAGACATTCCCCAGCACCTCACCCGGCCGTCATCAGTGTGGTCTGCGGACACCTGGGGGCCTCTGGGACCCTCCAGCAAACGCCTCAGTCAAAATCACACCTAGAGGGTGCCTGCCCGCCTCAGTGAGGCCACGCACCAGCAGTGGGGCCGAGGGTGCGAGTGGTCCCTGGAGCCTCCTGCCTCTGCTCTCATGGCTCTGCTCTGACCAACGTTAGCTCACGCTGGCAGCTGAAGCCCACATAAACCGAAGTTCTTTGAGGGTCCCAGTGTTGTTAAGGGTGCGAGGACGATTAAGAAGTCTCTGCCGGGGACCTGTTGCCCTGGGTGGCTGACTTGTCTCACGTGGGATCACTGGGTGGAGCGCAGGCTCCACTGCTTGGGAGAAGGAGCTCAGCCCGAGCAGGAGGGTCTGACAAGTGCCCAGGGAACTGCGGGACGGGGCCAGCAGGCAGCAGGAGAGTGGGCTAGCGGAGGCTTCGTGATGGGTGGGCTCCTGCCCCCCCCTGTGTATTAGAGGGCAGGTGTTCCTGCCAAATGGTGGGAAGCAGGGGAACTACGGGCTGGGGCAGAGTGGGTCACGGAGGGCTCTGGAGGCCGAGCAGGCTCTGGGCAGCTGCGGAAGGTGTTAAAGATGGGGGTGGGATGGGTGGGTGGGTGAGACCTGAGGGAAGATGACAGAACACTCACGGTCTTTCTGGTGCCCCTCTTCATCCAGATAGATGTTCGTTTTCATGTTCCAGATAAACTGGTGTGCCAGCAGCTGGGATCTGGACGCTGCCCACAGAATGTACTCCCGCACGTAGCCCATCTGTAGGAAGCAAGGTCACTGTCAGCCCAGGCTTGGAGCTCCTCTCCCACAGGAGAGGCTCTTTCTAACCCAGCGCAGGAGCTGACTCTCAACACTTGCAGATCATGCAGGAAGTGAGGCTGAGTGGTTTCTGGCCATGAGCAAGCTCTCTGGGCCTGCAGTGAGTCCAGCCCAAGGGCCAGGTCAAGTTCTGGGGGGCTGATCAGCAGGGTAGATGGGGCCCCCTGCTGGTGGGATCTGAAATATAAGCATGAGTTAGCTTTGTTTCACGTTGTTTCCCCTGGATTCTGAGAACTGTGACCCTGTCACCAATTTCTGCTGTTAAGTATGAGGAATGAGAAGGCTGGGTACCGAAACTCCTCTCTGAGCTGCTGTTTGGAACGATGGTCCACAGTGATGCAGGGCTTCCCAGAAAGCTCTGTCTAATGCACAGATGCTACGCAAGTCGACACAGTGTGGCCACCGTCCTAATGGACCACCTCTCCTCCTCCTTAGTCACTTTCCACCACTCATAACACCCGTTTTGATTACTGTGTCCCAGGTTAGAAAGGTGGTTGCCCTTTCTGGAACACTCCTGGAGGAGCGGCCTCTCCCTTCCTGTGGTAGTCTGTGACCCCCCACCTGGTAAAGTCTTCCTTGGACGGATGTCCTCAACTTGTGCGGGGGGTGGGCTCACCAAATAGGTCAAATTTCAAGTAACTTGTCACTATGAGTTTCCCAGTTCTAACCTAGTGAAAGGCTCTGAAGCCAAACTATGACTGTTCAACCTGTGGTGCGTGTGTGAGTCTGCAGGGTTTCTGGGCCGGTGGACGCGTGGGGCTGAGACAGCGGAGCGTGCTCGGAGAGCAGAGAAGCTGTGCGTGCTCCCCACACACCCCTTGCCCTATGCGTCTCCTCCACCTGGCTGTTCTGAAGTTGTGTCCTCTTCTCATAAACTGGTATTATAACCAACTCTGCTAGGACCATGAAAAGGGACTCAACGTAGAACAAACTGAAAACAGTAAGAAAACGGAAACCGAGGCGGCACAGTATTAATACGGAGGAACTGCCATCGGTCACTGTGGGCCACAGAGGCTTTGGGAAAGATCACGGCGTTTTATCTCTATGTTTCTTAATCCATGTAATATATACCTTGCTAGCCAATTGGGTTGGAATGGAAATATATATATATAAATTTGCTGTATAATTATGCACAGGATGACGTAGCTCCAAAGCCAAAATTCACTGAGCACCGTCACTTCCGTCCTGTCTGCTCCCTCTCTGGCCATTATTAGTTTTGGTTTATTCTTCTTTTTAAAAAATATAAGCTAATATGTATTATATTTGTGTATATGTGTATATTTAGTTTGTAGCCTCTCAAGCTTAGACTCAAAAAAGAATTCCTAAAAATGGAAAGAAATTCTTGAAACCAGTGAAGCTAGCTAAGTCCTGAGTTGGCATAACCACCCACAGAAAAATCATTTCATGTGATTTTAAAATAGACTAATCTGACCCTATGTCCCTAATGTAAAATGTACCAAGGACAAAAAGGCAACAGAGTCTGACCCAGTTTTCAGCAACCGCATCATGAGCAATAATGTTGGTCTTGTTATTTTGAACCATGAAATACACACAGTAGGATAAAGCAAACAGGCAGCGTGTTAACGGTGCTGGGAGCCCGCAGCTTAGTGTTGCAAGACTCAGACATGAAATCAAAGGAAGTAAAAAACTTGGTGGTCCTGCATTTGAATAGGAGATACCAGTATAATGTCATGATGTACTGTTAATTTTTCTAAAAAAAAGAGCTCTATCTACTGGAAAGGCCTAGAAACAATGACAACCCAATGGCTGTGATCCCACTTAGCATTCAGACTGTGGGGTCACCGTACCATTTCTCGTAAAGTGGCCCCGAGCTCCTCGGAAATCTGGTGATTCCAGGTCTGGGCAGGGAAAGGACAAGAACAGCCTAGAGTCTCTTGTCATTCTGGGAAGCGAGAGGGTTTTCCGAGGCTGAATAAACAGCAAAGACTGACAGGCGACCAGGGCTCCCAGTTGTCAAAAAGATGGGCCTCAGAAACAGCTGTGGTGGACCGGCGTACATCACACACCTCACATCCGTCGATTTACGGTAGTTGGGGGAAAAAACCTCATTGGTCATCTTTAGACAATGCTAATTAACTAATTATTTTGAAAACTAGAAAATAAATAAAAAACCCCTGGGACTCTTATGTAAAGAAACAGCGGATAAAACAAACCACAGTCCGCCTGCATCTCTACATGCTAGCCGCTACTCGCCCACCACAGCCCACTCTGGCCTGCGCCTGTTCAGCGCAAAGACTGCACGCACAGCCCACCCAAGGGCGCAGTGTCCTCTGGTGGCCACCACTGTGCTCTCACATGGGAACCCTCAGTGTCCCCTCCTGCTTCTCCTCCTCTGGATCAGGCCCTTCTGCTATGTCCATATGGAAGCAAACACAAGCAGGGGAGAGAGGGTAAAGGGAGTCGCTACAGGGAGGAGAGATGCATCGCAATGGCACACAGTGCTGGGATCAGTGCGGAGGCCCCTGCTCAGGGCTGGAAGGCTTTTGAGCTAGGGCAAGACCCGGCCTATCCACAGAGGTTGGCTGTGATTCTGAAAGTGCTTTGGTTTTTGGGACGAGATGAAGCATCCTGCCAATCCACGGGGAAGAAGTCAGCCCTGGGACACCCAGCCGCTGCACTCGCAGCTGCTATGTAGACAGGAGTAGTGGGAGGTGGCCCACAGGTGGCCTGGCACTGCAGGGCTCAGCCAGCATGCAGTAGGGAAATGAGGCTGGCACAGGGCATCGGGGAGCAGGACTGGCACCGCTGGGGAAGAAGCAGATGCTGCTGGTGTACTCGGACACGGTGCTGCCCTGAGGCACGGGCAGTGTGGGCTCCGGGCTGTGGTCACCTCCATTGCTGTAGTGTGTCAAGGCCTGTGCTAGGCATCTCACGTGCATGTGCTCTGTTACAGGCTGAGCTGTATCCCCCCAGTTCAGATGCTGAAGTCCTACCCCAGTGCTTCAGAATGGGGCTGTATCAGAAAATGGGCCTTTCACAAGGGGATTCGGTGAAAAATGAAGTCATTAGGAGAGGCCCTAATCTAATCTGACTGGTGTCCTTAATCATAAGAGACACACAGAGGGACAACCATGTGAGGGGACACAGGGAGAAGACAGCCTTCTACAAGCCAAGGAGAGAGGCCTCAGAAGAAACAACCCTGGCTGACACCTTGATCTTGGACTTCTAGCACCCAGTACTATGCAAAAACACACTTCTGTTGGCTAAGACCCGACGTCTGTGGTGCCTTGTTATGGCAGCCCTCGCAAGCCAATACATATATCATCTCATCTAATTTTCCTTATCACTTCCCACTGAAGAGATTCAGAGAGTTAGGAAAGCTGCTGAGAGTGAGGGACCCGGGCCAGGCTGCCCAACCCGAGCAAATGGATGAGAACACTTCTAGAGTATGCTCACTCTGCAGAGTGAGACTGATCCTCAGGCTGAGTGGGGGCCTCCTGGCCATGGATGCTGGTGACAGTCGTGGTGGGAATGCATGTGAGAAGAGCTTGGGGACAATGGTCATGGGTTGGTGGCCCTGCTCCTGAAGCACAGCCAAGGGCCCCCTCCCCAGCACCCAGCACAGCTGTCAGCGTGAAGGGCAGCATGCGTAGGCACAGCCTTACCTTGTCATACCTGAGGGCCTGCACGATCTGGGGGATGTAGAACAGGATGGCATCCTGCAAACGAAGAGAAGTGACCGTGACCCCAGGGAGGAAGGACAATTCCTCGCGTCTAGAACAACTCAACATGGTGGACGCCCCAGGTTCCTCCCCACCCCAGCTCGGGGCTGGCCCTGCTGGCACTGAGCCTACAGGATACTGAGACCCTGGGAAACGCCGGAGGACAGCAAGAAAAATGGCCAGTGGCTCAAAACATGATCGGTGAGAAAAAGCCGAAGGAACAAGAGCTGAGGTTACAGCAGACCTGTGTGCTGGAGCTACAGTAATTCAGACTCTGGACATTCTACTGACCCCCTTCACTATGCCTGTCACGTGGGGTCACTGGGCGATGAGCCCACATGGCCACAACTAGAATCAAACTCAAATAAACTTTGTTTTAACTCAAACACTTATAGTAAAAAAGAAATATAGCAAGAAAACACCTCTGAGTCAGCCCTAAATCTATCCTCTATGACTATCTGAATAGAAATGAGGACCAATGATTAATCAGGCCTATGGCGGGCTTTGAGGTAAAGCTATCTTTCGTCTCTCCACCTAAACACTGTCAGGTAGTCCCACTGAGGCCAGCTCCAGCAGGACCGGGCTTACCGGGGGGAAGGACCGCAGGACTTTCACCCCATACTGTGCCGTGAGAGGATGCGGTGGGTACATGCTGGAGAAGTAGGAGAGACCTGTGGGCGGGTCCGCTGGCGCCCAGCACAGCACATGGCTGAGCTCAGGTGCGTCGGCGTCAATGGTGTGCCAGGTGACCAGGAACTGGAAGGAAACAGGGAGATGGTCGGCCTCAGGCAGTTCCTGGGACCCTTCTGGAGATACGCGGCACTGTGCCACACTACAAGGATGGCCCCCGAAAGTGATGAGTATAAAGCATTTAAAACAAGGTGGGAAAGGCTTCTGAAAGTTATGTAAATCAGCATAATTTTAACCAGGGTGAAGCACATTCAATATTTCTTTACTGGAAAGACAAATGCTTCCTACAAGAAGTGGAGAACACAGGAAATTAGAAAAAATCATTCTATCACTGAGATCACCAGGTTTTTGTCACATTTCTAGTTTCCAGGCATTTCCAGAGGTCATTCTGCTTTTGTGCATTTTGAACCTGGACCCCAGCATGCAACTAGGCTACCTTGATAGCTTCAGGAACATCGCTAACGGCTCCTGGGTCCAACCGAACCAGACGGGTCACTTCACTGCCAATGGCTTCTGTGTTCTTAAACCTAGAGCCACAGAGCGTATGATCAGGACAGCCTCGCCAGCAGAAGGGGCACCAGAGAGCCCTGAACTGGAGGGATACAGATCAATCCCAAGTGGTACCTAAACAGACCATACTGCAGACACAGTAGTAACCCTGAACACAAATGTTTACAATAAACAGTGTTATGATCAGCTATGATGAAGTGCCAGAACTATCCCAAACAAGAAGCATCCTATCTCACCATTCAGGGATGCCTCCCTTTACAATGCTTACCACCTTCAGAATACCCCCTTGCCCTGGCCCCCAAAGGGGCCTATCCCTGGGCAAGAAGGCACCTTGGCAAGCAGGAGGGTAGGGGTAGGCAATCAGGTGTTACTGCCCAGGCTAACACCAGACAGACTTTGTATAAGCACTGTTAGCCTGTGGTCCGGACCCAGAGGACTGAGTCAGGACCAGAAGGAGGAAGTTGTCAGTGAGCAAGAACGGGCTAACTGGAATTAATAGTCCAGCCCTGCAAACATTTACATGGGGGGATGCGTTCCCTCTGGTGGGGGTGCACATGAGGGCCTTGGAAGTCCCTCTCAGCCACCATCGACCTTAGAATTCTGCCCCTGTAAGAGCTTCCGTGGGAGAGTTCCCAGTCCCTTGGTGATGGCTGCCTCCTCTGAGGGCTGCCTCCTCTGAGCAGCCTGCCACTGAACGACAACATCCAGGGAGAAACCCAACCCTTCCCACGTTGACTCCCTGAAACAGTGGCCTCCATGTATTTGCTCTCCTCATGTAAGACTGGGGCCCTGAACGTGCTGATGCAACCTCCGTTGGCCCCGGGAGTCTATGCTGTGAGATCATGGCACAGGGTCGGGGTGAATGAACGTCCAGGGAAGAGGGCCATCTCGCTAGTATTGCTTCTCTGACTGTCCCTGATGGGACAAGTCACACTCCTCCCCATGAAAGCCCTGCTCCTCTGGCAAGGCCCTTGTCAGGCAGGTGTCATCTAGGCCCACCTGGCTGGCAGCTGCACGGCCAGGTAAGGAGAGATGCTCCAGGCGAGGTTCACATTATCTTTCCACTGCTTCTCACTCAGGCTGATGTACTTGGACCTCCAGTTGGCCACGCTGCTCTCCCCTGCCTGGTCCAGCTCCAGCTCTGGGGCCGACAGTGGGTTGTACCAAGTGATGAGACGCTCAATCTCGGTGGCCTTGCGACATGAGACAGACGCCGGTGTGCCTTCTGCACGCGCCCACATGCCACTCTCCTCCCCGGCACTGTGGGCGCATGGTGAGTGGGGCCTTACCAGCAGGGACAGCAGCAGCGTTCTGCGCTTCATGTAGTATTTGTGCAGCTGGGAGCCCCGGTTGGTTTTCTTGGACATGCCTGGGGGGAAGAGGAGCCATGTGTATGTGTTCCTTGGAGGTCACCAGCCCACCGTTTGTTTCTAGAACCCAGGGGAAGCTGTCTTTCAACACTCTGTCCACCATCTGAGCTGCCGAGATGTGACTCAGACCTGGGGCACCTGTCAGTAAACCTTCAACTGACCCGATTTCTTGGAGATGGTCGACATGCCACTGGACAGGGGGTAGGTGTTGATCCAGCCTTGTGTGGCCTGCTGGCGAGAGCCGACGGCTATATCCAGGTTGCTCCGGGTGTCTTGGTTATCTGTGGGCAAACACACCGTTGCTTCTAGAAAGAGGTGTCTGAATTTTCACCAGAGAGAAGGCAGCCAGTGGAAAGCGGGGGACACACAGCCGATGACGGCTTTGCAGAGCTAACCCACACACCTGAGGAGTTAACCATTCTAGATGAGAAGCTTACTAAAATTCCTCTCTTCCTCCCAGCCTCTGAGATAGAAAGAAACAAGGATGGCAGTCATCCTGACCAACGGCGGCAGCTGTCTAACCCCCAGCTCCGAGCTGCCTGTCCAGACAGCAGTAACTCAAAGATCTGTGGGGGCAGACGATACAGGCTGTTTGCCCTGCTCAAAGTGGAGTCATGAAGCTGACTTAGGAAATCACTGTGTCTGCATTTTTCATTTTTCTTTCCTCTTCCTGGCAGTTGGGGTGCCAGCTGTGGGTCTGGCTGCAGAACCTCCACTTCTCACTCTGATTTATGGCGCGTAATCGACTCCACGCTTAGAGAAGCAAGAACACGTTGCCTTCTGCAGGTCTGCTGCTTGCTCACACTGTGGCATCTACCCTGGCTAGCTCAGGACTCAGCTCACATATCACCTTTTCCAGAAAACTGTCCTGGCTGCCCAATTCCAATGGACCAAGCACCTCTCCTTGAGGGGTGCCCCCACGATTCCCTCCGGCTGAAATCACCTGTCAGCTTGACTGGGGCCTACCAGTAGGGGCCTGTCAGATGTGCAGTGGGTGCCCGTGAACTGAGCTGGCGCTGGGGGAAGTTACAGCGATGGCACCTGCTCAGAGCTGCTTGTGGTCACCCACGCTCCTCAGTTGGGGCCGGAGAAGCGGCGGCCAGGCAGGGCCCTGGTGCTTTTCTGACCTGGCCCCTTCAGGGCTGCCCACTGCGCACCTCTGTCCTGCAGCACCCTCACCCCATGCCTCAGACCCCCACCCGTGTGAGCAGCTGCACTGCTCAGAGCCGCCCTCACCTGGGGGAACCAGCTGGCTGGCGGTCAGGTACTTCTTATCTGAGAACATCGCGGTCCAAAATTTAATCATTATGCTTATGTCTTCACGCAGCCTCTTTTCTCCTTGAGTAGGGAACCTCGGGGGACAGCTTCAAACCACAAGAGGACAAGAGTTGAGTGCCTGGAGTCAGGGACTACAAGGCAGCACATCATAAAACAGTGAGAAGCGACACCAGCGACAGCAGAATGAGAGGTTATCCCAGCGCCTGTCATCAGCAGCCACCATCTCATTAATCCACACAGGAAGTGGGACGGTCTCACAGCCCTCTCGTGACCACCTCTGCCACTGTCCTCGGGAAAGCCTCCAGCCCTTGGCCGAACGGTGTGCTTATGGCGGGCTGTGCAACCACAGCTGTCTCCGTATGATACCACCACCCATACTTGCAAAAGTCCCAGGAGGCAGGTTGTTTGCAATTCTTCGTGCAATAACCATTTGTATTAATTGGAAAGTCAAAAGGATGCACTTAATCTCTTAAGTCAATTGAACTGAGTCGTTGTTCATCTCACAGGGAGGCCACCTAAGCGCACACACGAAACAGCGCAGGGCTGAGGATACTCAGATCCAAGGAGGTCAGGGCTGCTGAATGAAGCTGGTGGCACGAACCAGGCACAGCGTTTCCTCCTGTGAGTGACTTCCCAGGGTCCGGGATGACCAGAGGCACTGTCTGGGGCTGGGCTGTCCCTGGACACTGCACAGCGCAGCAGGGGTAGTACCTGAAGTAGTCAAAGGCGGTTGAATAGATCTTCTCGCGGAGCACATTGCGAATGGTGGCATTTGGAACCACGTCTGCGTGCAGGAGGGACAGCCCCAGGGTCAGCAGTCTACGAGAGAACCAGGGGCTGAGTCAAAGCCTCTCGCAGCCTGGACCAAACCCCCGTGGGGCTTGGGTCCACCCTGCAAAGCACTGGGCCCTTGGGCTCAGGGTACTTCTGCAGAGGACAGAGACCTAGGCTGCCAGGACTGCGGCCTCAGCCAGGTGATCGCAGTTCACAGGTTTGTTATACCCAAAATGAATCAGGAAAGGTTCTTCTTCTTTTTTTAAATTAAATTAAAATGTTTTTTTCCAGGAAAGGTTCTTCTCAAACCTTCACTTCTGTTGGGGTAAACTGAACAATGTGTGTCTTCATCTCCCTTGGCTGTAAGCTTTGGTTGAACAAGCTATCTGCAAACTACTCCCTGAGAGGCCGTCAGCTACAGGTGCTCTGAAGGAAAAACATTTAATTCAAGTTAAAAAACTTTTACCAAGGACCTGCTTCTGCCAGGTCAGGGCACCTGAATGAGCATCTACAGACAGTGCTGGTCTGTGACAAGGTTACGGACGGGAACAGAGGAAGCACCTAGTCATTCCTACAGTAATTCCACATTGCTAAGTGGACCCTTTTCTAGTAATTGATTCTCATGGCATTTTATAAAGGTATAGGTTGGTGACAGATTTAAAATTAGGGAAGAAAGAACTAGCCCTTCCTCACAGTGGTGTGAGAAGCAATGCCCAGGGCGGCGCCCAACCGGCTGCAGGAATGTGGGTCTGGAGCTCAAGGGAGGGGCAGACAGAGCTGGCATCGCCCGTGGGCAAGAGGCAGCAGAAGTGGCAAGTCCCAGCGGGGTTCTGCACCTGCCCTCACCTGACCACGCAGGCACCTGCAGGCCCCGCTCAGATCCCTCCCCACATTAGGCTGGCCTTCCTGCTGTGTCCACAGCACCCCTGATCATAGCACTTGGCTTGAGGTCCCCACCAGGCCACATGTCCCAAAGGGAATTATGTGCCCTCCCCTGTGTGTCTGGTGTTTTGCACAGGACTTGGTGGGCAGCTGGCATGGTCAGAAGTTTTCTGTGGACATCTCAGAGAGGTCAAGTGACCTGCCCAAAGTCACTGCTGGCCCCCCAGCCTGAGCTTGTTACACCACCTACTAATTTTCACTCACCACTATGTCACCAGAATGGTGACATCATTTTGCTGCTACCCACCCCCAACCAATTTAGATAGCTGCTCAACATTTGGCCAACCCAGGTCCATGCGTGGATCAGCTTCCTGGATCCTCCCCTGCTGCGGACACAACGATGCCTGACCGGGATCCCCATGCAGTGGAGGGTGGTGGGCCAAGTCATTTGTGAACACACTGGGGGCTCGGTCAGGTGCTGGTGAGTAAGTATCAACCATAGGAAACCCCCAAGAGAGGGCTCCCGGCATCAGCAACTCCGCCCCCACCAGAGGAGGAGAGCCTCTCACTTGAAGCGGGGCCCAATGGCCGCCACGTGCCGGTTCATGCTCCCCTTGGCCCCGCCGATGTTCAGGGACATGGAGCGCTGCAGCAGGCTGGAGAAGATCTCCACTTGGTCGGAGCTGCAGTACTTGGCGATCTCGAACCGCTGCACCAGGAACTGAGAGGGAAGGACAATATGCTGGGGCCTGGCTGGTCCACCCCCAGAGCTAGCTCAGCCAGCTTCGGGGAGGAGCTCTTCGCTCAGGAGGGCGAGTGGGGTCTGAGGGAAGAAGGGAGAGAGCGGCAGGAGCCTGGGGACGAGGCTGGAATGGTCAATACCCCCCAGCTAAGACAACTTTAATCCCGGAGCCCCATGCTCGCTGGGCCACGGGCCCCAGGGGGAGCCCCTGCCCGTCGCTACAGTGGGTGGAGCACAGCTGAGCCTGGTGAGGCGGTGGGGCCCAGGCACATACGTCAATCCAGATGTAGTGAGGGGTCACTTCCGGGGCACAGGGCTTGGGCTGACTGGCTTCTGATGCTGCCAGGGGGTCTGCTTCCTTTATCTCAGCAGAAAAAAGGCCAAACTTCTGCTCCACTGTCATCTGCCAGGCCCCTGCCATCTCCCGCATAAACTGCAAGTACACAAGGACTATTAGCTCCTCGCAAAGCACAGAAAGGTGCTTACTAATTATTTTTAATTGTTGAATAAATAGATGCTCCCTGAACAAAGTTTAGAAAACCAAGGAAAGTATGAATTAAAAACACAGATCGCCTATGATCCCACTGCTCAGCCTTCCTTTTCCCCTCACCAAGAAGCCCATTCCTGAACTAGGGCCAGGCCACCTTCTGTGTGACGGTGGCCAGGACTGCTCTGTGACGGCAGACCTCTGACCAGAACCCACTTCCTTTCACCACCCCACACGGACCCGACACGATGCCTGCATGCCGCTAAACAGGCTGGGGAATAACTGTGGGAGGTGAGTGGGGTCTGCAGCTGCCACTGGGCTAGGCAAGGGGTTCTGCAGGGGAACTGCCTCCCTGTTGGCCTGACACCACCAGGCAGCTCCTTCAAGGGTGTCCGGAGCCCCCTGCAGAGTGCTGGCAACTGAGGCTTGGTGCTGCAGTAGATGCCCTGGCTCTCTGCCCAGAATTTATTTCCTCCTCCTTCCTTACGGTTTTGTGGGGGCGGCCAAGCAACCAGTCACAAGTACCCCCACCCAGGCTTCTGCTGGGTGGGGTAGCCGCATGTTTTCATGGGCACTAATGAGCAAGTAGGCATCGGCTGGGCGAGGCCCTGGGGAAGAAGGGCACTGCAAGTGGTGCTGGCCTTGGCCCTCTGCCCTCCTTCCTGCCCGGAGGCCTAGGAGCCATCTCAAGGCCCTGAGGGTGAGGCTAAAGACCACACAGTATAGGTGGCGGAGTCGCAGGCAACAGGCCCGAGGTACTGATGAGCTGCTCATAACACGAGGAGGATGAACCCCCCATGGTCAAGGCTCTGTACTGGGTTTCTATTTTCTGCAAAGACATGTAAGTGCTAGACGGTAGATGGAGAAACTGCAGGGCTGCCAGCACTGAGAAGCCACAGCTGAGGGCTGCACAACCACTCATTTGTTTGAGAACCACTGCCTCTGGGCCAACGCCTTCTAGGCTCTGGGAACGGAGTATGAACAAGACAAACGCACCCACACAGTCTACGGCAGGGCCACAGATGAACACAGAGCAAGCTACAGACCCTGGACACTGATCTCTGCTAAGGGACAAGTAGCCATGGGGGGCTTGGCAGAGTGAATGAAGGTGCGTACATGTGACAAGACTCTAGGTGGGATGGGCAGGGGAAGGCTAGGACAAGCCCTGGAGGAGACGCAGGAGCAAGGCCACCTGAGAAGAGCACTGCCTGAGCGGGGACAACACTGAGAGCAGGAGCACACCCAGAGGGCCGAGGCAGCAGGGACCCAGTGTGCCTACAGCGGGGAAAGCCAGAGGAGTGGAGGGGAGTGGACGGAAACGGAGGTGAGGAGGCAGAGCGGCCTCGCAGGGCCTAGAAACTAGCCTGCCTTTTCCTCCGCATGAGTACAGGGTGGCAGGACAGGCCTGGGACCCGGGAGGGCCCTGACTCAACCCCATGTTTTACAGATTTGCCCTGACTGTACGTGAAGGTGGAGAGGGACCGCTGGGGGAGCAGGGAGGCCAGGGGCTGCCTCCCTAGTCCAGAAGTGAGTGGACGGAGGCTGGGGCCAGCGGGGAGCAGCTGGGATGTGGGAAGTGGTCAGCTTCCGGTAAGAAGGAAATCTGAGAGGACTTGCTGACGACCTTCTGTGGGGAGTGTGAAAAGGGAAGTCACAGATGGCTGTAAGAATTTTGAGCAGAAGGAAGAATTACTCTGGCCTTTCCAGAGACTGGGTTATAAGCAGAGGCCAGTATGGGCCTGCTTCATTCGTTCTGAGTCATGAATGAGAGCATCCATCATATGGAGGAACCGGAGTTCCCTCTACTGTAGTTGGGGGAAGGCCCGACCCTGATGACCCTGAAGAGCTGTGTCCTCACACTGACATGAGATCAACAAGCTCGCTAGCTCTTTATCACCCCATGAATGCAAAAGATACCATGACAGCCACAGTGGTTGCCTCTGAAGCTGGAGTTACGATAATTTTTGTTTTTTCATTAGGCTCACACCTTCCACCTTCTCTATAATGAGCAAACAGCTTTTATAATAGAACAAATTAGAAACCAGAATGCAAAAGACCCAGGAAGAAAAGCAGAAAGGCCTCATGGGGTGCTGCTGGGCTTGGAGGGCAGATACTTGCAGAGGCAGAGATGGGGAGTGAGAAGAAATGGACGACCTTCAATCCTGAGCCAACAGCGAGGAAGACCTGGAACATACGCACGCGTACACAGACACTGCGTACATCTGTCAGACTGTTGAGTGGTGGGTGAAGAAAGCCACGAGGAACTGGTTCGCAGGGAGAGCAGGTCTCTCTGGGAAGCAGTGAGCCCTGGCAGCTCATGGGCCAGTGCTGGGTCTGGGCACCGGTGGGTGCGTGAGGTCTGCCAAAGGCTGAGCAAACTGAGGGCAGCAGAGGTACCGGTGGGGGCAGGGCGCGGCACAGACAAGTCTGAAAGACCCCAAATGAAACAGCACCTTACTTGACATAAAAATCCTGCCATGACTGAGCTTCCTAATTTTGCTGGAAAATAAAATCTAAGGGAAGGTGAGGTGAAAAGGAGCAAGAACCCACATTTCTTGCCAAGACTAGCCCCTCGGGAGGCAGTGACAGTCATTTTAGCTACTTGACATAAGAAAGACCTACTAATCTCTGGGAGAAGAAGTCAGCCGTGCTCTTCGGTCTCCACCACTTTTCTACACACAATGTCTTGGTATACAGCCAGAAACTTTAAAGCATTAAAAAAAGTCTATAGAAACCAGCCCAAAGACGACCCTGATAAAAGAACACACCAGACAACAGCTTAAAAATAATTATTATATATACGTTCCAAGGTATAAAGAACAGGTGAAAATATAGAGACTCTCACCAGAGCAGTACAAACTACATAAAAGAAAAAGAAATCCTAGATCTGAGAGTTATATCAGAAATAAAAATATATAAGATGGGTTAATCACAATGAATAAGGCAGAAGAAAATACCAGTGAATTGGAAGACAGGCCAATCAAAATGAACTGAAATGAAACAGAGGGGAAAAAAGGGAAACAACCGACAAGAACACCAATGACCCGTGGGATAATATCACGTCACCAACACACAGGAACTGGAATCTCAAACTGAGGAGAGAAATGGGGGGAAACATTTTCATAAGAAGTACTGGCCCCAAACTTTCCACGTGTGATGAAAAACCCCAAATTTCTAAATTTAAGAAGCTCAGTGAATCCCAACAAGATAACACAGACAAAACCATAGCTCAGCACATCATAGTCAAACTACTAAAAATCAAAACTAAAGGAAAACACCCTAGAATTAGCCCAGAGCACTGCGCCACTGAGAGAGTGGTGCTCAAGACTGCGCCCCGGGGACAATGTGAGCCAACAGACAATAGAGGACGCATTTATATGCTGAAAGCGACACAACAAAAATGTCAACCCAGGATCCTACATCCAGGAAAAGTATCCAGATGCATAAAAAAATGAAGACGAACTAGAGCTGGGAGAATTTGTTTCCAGCAGACCTGCACTAAAGGAAATGCCAAGGGAGGTTCTTTGGTTTGAAGAGAACAATTGCCAATTGGGATCTACAGAAGAGCGTGAGAAATGGAACATGGTAGAATATGGTATAAAGGTTTTAAAGAATTCTTTTCTTTATTTATTTGGAAGGTTTCTGACTTTTAGGAAAAACATTATAAGGTGTATAACATGTGTCTTAGGAAAATAAACGAGAACAAAACATAAAGGATGACGGGAGAAAATGGGCAGACGTGACGGCCACGGCAAACAGCTGTCACTGGGGAACCCCTGCCTGCCCACGACAGGCCCCCCCGCCCCTCCACCCGCAACAGCAGCTAGCACGTCCTGGGAGCTCACTGCGTGCTGGGCGCTGTTCCCGCCTCATGCGGGTGGGTCAGCCACCTGGTCCTCACAGCCAGTCCTCCCGCAGCAGGGCCCTGGTTACCCCTCTCGCTGCACAGATGCGCAGCTATGCTCTGGGGCCGGAACCCTGCAGGCTGCAAGCGTGACCCCCACAGGCCCTTCTGCATACTCTCTGACGAGAGCGGAGCAGGCCAGGCTGGGACGCAGAGTCCACCTTGGTTCCACCTAGAAAGGGCCCAGGAGCCACTGCTTAGCCCAGGGCCCTCGCCGACATCTTCGGAGAGGCAGGGGCAAGTGCCTCTTCCTGTGTAGGCAGCTCCTGCAAAAGCCAACTAAACCGAAACATTTCCTTCAGCTCTGAATGGAGTGCTTGACACAAACTCCACGCAGTTATAAAATAACATGAAGTATTATGATTGTTGCCACTACTACCTGCCTGGAATGTACTAATTCCACCTTTGGAAATACTCTCATTTCCCTCAGGGGACAAGAAAAAAAAACACCCCTTTTAACCACTTAGCTGATCTTAAAAAACACAGAAAAAAAATGTCTAATTCTCTGTTACTATGAAAATTAACAGGATCTTTGAAAAATGAAACTCTTCTTAGGTGTTCCTTCAGTCAGCTGAAAAGGCATCCATGACCTTGCCTGCGGGCCCTCTCCAGTAGAAACTTCAGAAATGTGGACACACACCCCGAATTAGCAGACCAAGAGAACGATCCTTGTGGACAAACACAAGATTCCCGATCTCATTTGATGATGACAAGTGCTCCAATCTCAGAGAAATGGCTCCCCCTACTGAATTTTGGAAAAATAGCAGCTTCTAGGCACCACTGGGATGGTTTTAACATACATCCTCCTCTCAGGTCGCCACGTCCGTCCTGTGGTCAGTCATTAATATCACACTCTTACACATAAGGAGACTGAGGTCCCGGAGGGTGAGGGGCTTGCCTGGGGTCTGCAAGCTCATTAGCTGAGGAGCCAGGAGGAGCTCTCTTCACCTCTTTCCCCGCCCCACCTTCAAGCACAGACCACCACCAGTGACCAGTGTCCTACCGGCACTTCCACTCCGTTCTTGCCAGCCAGCAGCCACTCCCAGCAGGCCAGGGCAGTCTCCATACCATGCTCATTGAACATTCGGAGGGGACCCCAACATAAATGATGAAGGAGCTGTGGGTCACAATCTGGAATCAAACACACAATGCTCAGAAGCCTTGAACATGATGGGATGAACCCACAGCCTCCCAAGGTCAGCAAGGCAGTCAGCAACGGCTGGGCCAGCAATGGCCTTTCTTTACTCCCACCCACTAGAGAGGCCGCAGAGACCTCTATGGGCTGAGCTCCAGCTCTTCCTTTGGCCAGAACTCCAGTTAACTAAGGATGATGAAGGCCAACATTTGTTTACAAATGAGCCCAGAGGTCCATAGTGCTCGTCCCTTACCTTTGCTGCTGATGAGCATCGCTGTCAACTTGAACATGGCCTGTGTGTAGTGCTGAGGATTACTGAGGTCTAGTGCTGTGTTCAGCTCCTGGACCATCATTTTGTTCAGGTCAGACATCTGGCCTGTGGCACTGGAGAACCGAATCATCCCATACACCTACAAGAAGCATGCCATGTTAGCAGAGGCACACGTAATTCAGGCACATGGGCGAGGCCCTGGCAGCCACCTAACCACAAACAAGGCAGGACTGGAGGATGCTTCACTGTCCCAAACTAGACCTTATGGATGCAGAGAGGGATAGGCTGGTGCCAATGATGCCACCACTGTTCCCAACTTTTTGGGAACTTCTCTTTTAGAAATGTGTGTTACATGTTCGCGCCATTCTGGATGGTCCTTGAGGGCAGGGATGTGGTCTTATCATCTTTGTATTCCAGTACTGAGCCTCAGGGCTGACTCATGTAGGGCCACACGAATGTGGGTTGAATAAAGTTCCTTCAGAATTAATCAGTGACTCAACAAAATCACTCTCCCTATATTTTAATTTACTAATTGATTTTAGAGAGGGAGAGAAGGAGAGAGAGAGAGAAAGAAACATCAATTTGTTGTCCCACTTATTTATTCATTCATTGCTTCATTCTTGCATGTGTGTTGACCGGGGATTGAACCTGCAACCTTGGTGTACAGGGATGATGCTCTAACCAACTGAGCTGCTAGCCAGGGCTCAGCCTCACTAGTTTAAAAATCATATATAATTTTCTCCCCCAAGTACAGATTTCCCACTACTACTGGGAATTCAAAACATGTGGAACAGGCACTCAGGGCAATCCCCAGTGACTGGGAACCTCGGGTCAGCGGTAGCGGAGCAGAGCATGGGTTCCGCTGCCGGGGCTGATGGGAAGAGCGACTACTAGAATAAGCAAGTTGCAGAGTTCCTGGGGAAGATGAGCCTCCCCACTCAGACCAGGCCATCGACCGACTGTCAGGGACCTCTGAAATGGCGTAGGCTAGCCTCTGTGTTTCGTGCGTGAGGGAACGAGGGCTGAGAGGTGAAGTGACTTAGGATAAACTGTGGTGTGGTGGAAAAGGCCCCCATGGTGATCAGCTGTGGTTCCCAATCCTGCTCTGCCTGAGTGACTTTGGCAAGTTACTTAACCTTGGGAACCTTAGTCTATCTGTAAAACTGGAATAACAGTACGTGCAGCTGTAGCTCACCAACTGCCCCAGATAACGCATGGCACTCAATGAATGTTGGTCGTACTTAAAACAGAACGCTTCAGTACAGCCCCTGCGGAGAGCATCTGTCATAAATGCTCCAGACTGTGCTGGGGGTCCCAGGGCCCCATGCCTCCAAGTCCACCTAAAAGGAGTGAGTTCCATACTCACTAGGCTCCTTGTTCACTTTCTCCTGGGAAGGCGCTGACTGACCTCAGAACAAGGGGACACTTTGAAGGGTCTTGGACACAGGGGCAGAAGTACCTCGCCCGCATAGCGGTTGCGCAGATTGAGGGACGCCATGAAGTTGGAGTAATCTTTCTTCACACAGGCTGGGCGCTCGGTGAGCTGAGTTGCCTGCAGACAAATATCAATAATTACTTCAGCCCATAGCAATGTTTCTGTCATGTTTACCACGGCTAAACCTAAGTCCAATTGTTGAAGTTCATTCAGATCCATTTGAATAAAGTGCCCATAAAGATTAAAAAAAAAAGTTCAGATCCAGGTTATTAAAAATCTTCAGTGCTGGAAAGTCAATAAAACGAATTACTTTAGAACACCCTAGTCTGGTATGTGCCATGGAAAAAGATTTTTTAAAAAAGTTTCAGTCTGCAAGATCTGTCTGCAAGGCAGCTTGTACTGTAGCCGCACGTGATGATGCTCACCCCTGGGGCGGACAGGCCTCCGCAACCAAAACACTCCCCACTTCGCTGGGAAGGTCATTGTGAACCGCAATGGAAATGCTGTGAAGTTCACGGCCATGGGATGTCCCTCTGTGGTGGTGCTGGTGTGTACATGTGACTTAGAAGATGGCAAAGGGTGACTGAAGTGAGCAGTGACAGAGCCAGCAAAAGCTACAGGGGCTCTGCAACACCCACTGGCTGCTGACAGCACAGAGGCCAACCCACAGGACAGGGAGAATATGCGCAAATCACACATTCCCCCACTTCCTCTGCTTCGGCCTCAGCCCCCAGCCCTCTTCCCACCCCTCCAGGACTCCAGGTCTCAGGACTCCTCTCCTGAACCTTGGCGGTCGCTGCTCTGCCCAGCATCACTGAAGACCGCTTACGTGCATCACCCCCTCTCTCATTTTCCTTCAGCGCCTTTTACCACCAACCAGCGTGACCTATCCGCTGCTTGACATACAGACACTACTGAGCAAGATGAATTTCTCAATTGTTGGAATTTTGAGACTTTTTTTGTGTGTGTAGGGGGACGATGAGGATCAGGGGAAGAAAGTATGAATTTTGAGAAAACCCAAAACACAAGAACAAAAATATATGATTTTCTCATAAAACTTTTTAATTGGTTTATGAAAAAAAAAAAAAAAGCCCACCTAAAATCGCTTTGCGCTTTTTGGAGACAGCACAGCCTTTGGCACGAGGCAGGCCTGCAGTGGGACTGGGCTCTGCCGCTGACCAGCTGTGAGACCCCAGGGAGTCACGCAGCCTCCCTGAAACTCAGTGTGCTCCCCTCGGCAAAATGGGGGTGATGGTGCTCTCTCACCAGGCTGTTGGGGGCTCGCTGACACCCGCAGAGCCCTGGGGCAGCCAGCAGCACTGGTGCGCCACAAGGCAAGCCAGCCCCCTCCGTATGTAACTGCTCTGGCTCACGTGCCCAGGGCACTGAGGAACGACTGCTGGTCTGCAGAGGTTTTCTGACTCAGTTCTCTGGGCAGCACAGCCTGCGGGCCTGAAATCCCATTCTGAAAGGGCTCCGAGTGCCATGTGACGGAGCGCTGTCACTCTGGGGCCTGCAGACTTCTTTGCTTTCCATGGAGCGGGGGCACCTAGGCCAGGTCTCCAGCACAGCAACAATCAGAACATACAATAAAACGTGTCCTTTTGTCTTCAGCAACACAAAAGGGAAAACCTAAACAAAATCTAATTTTCTGAGGATAATATTTAAGTCTTTTAGGCAAAATTGATCTCTCAAGTCAGATGACTATAGCCTAGAGAAGGTCTACAAGTTGTCAAATGCATTCTTAGTCTGTGAGTCCTGCTTCTGGCTTTTGTCTGTGTCCTCAGGTGGGTGGAGAGACCCAGGCTGATGAGCTGAGCCAATGCCACTTGGTCCTGCCAGAGCGGAAAGGCCCGGGGGTGGCAGCCTGGCCTCTGCTGCCTGTGTCTGGGATGCTACTGCCTCCAGAGAACACGCAGTAACCTCTGGGTGAGCGTTCTGAGGGTGACATGAGGGAAGCAGACACTGGCTTCCTCTGGCCCTGCTAATGGGCTCCTCCCTTCCTCCCGAGGTCACAGAGTGGTCCTGCTGGCCTCCCTCCCTGGTGCTCAGCTCTGCACCTCTGCCTTACCACATCCTTGAAAGACAGGCAGTCAACCTCTCCATATCCCGCCCCAAGAGCGTTCAGAAGGACCAAGGGAGCACACAGCCAGGCCCACCAGGCCGTGGGGGTGGCTGACACCAAAGCACAGCGCTGCCAGTTAGGTGCCTGCTCTCAACCCTCTGCTTTGCTCCGAGGCACTGCTGTAACTCAGAAAGCACTACTAGTGGATGTGCTGTCCTCTAGGTTAATCTTGAGTGGAACAAGATAAAACTGAAGATGTGCGCATGCAGGTCAGCATCTTCGGAATACAGGGCTGTCAGGAAGCCGACCAACATTTCAGGTCAACGTGGCTGTAAAATGTTGCTGATTGTGTCTAACAATCATGGATGTCACGGAAATCCAAATCTGACCTCATTAACGAATCAAGCTTAGATCTCCATCAACCCGTATTTTCAAAACAGAAGCACGGTAGGGAAATGCCTGCTTTACTGACCAGCTGTCCCCTGCATCTGGGGCTCTCTTGCAAGATTCCCATCTACTGACAGACACTCTCGGTGCCCTCATATAGGCAGCCTGTGGGTGCCCACGTGGTTTTAGTGAAAAGCTACACATCGGCTTTGGCCCTTCCCCCCACGCTGGCTCCCACGGCTGAAGGAGCTCAGTTCACATACCCCGAGAGTTGTGTTTTGCTTGTTGTAGCCGGCAAAGTGAAGAATGCTCTCAGTGGCCATGGCCAGCCCCGTGTGCTGAGATAGTCCCGACACCCAGTTCTGATGTTTGTTCAGATACTCCTGAAACAGGGAAAAATGCTGTTTTACTTTAAAGGTAAGAATAACACTTTATAAACTGGGGTGTGGGGCAGGGAAGCAAACACTGGTTCTGGTGCTGGGTCTGCTGCCTTCCGACTGCCGTGAAACCCTCAGTGAGCGAGAGCCCCTCTCTGACTGGCTGCTGCTTCTGTCCACAGAAGGACGAAGCTGGTCCCCAGAGAGGCTGGTGCGCAGTAAATGTGAGAGAACCACTGCTTCCTTGGCACGCCCTTGTGAGCACCTGCTATTTGCCAAGTGCTGGGGAGGCAGCCGCGGAGCCCTGGTCCTGCTGCCCACAGGCAGGCAGCTCTACTGCTGAGCAGCCCCGCTGTGAAGGCAGAGAAGTGCCTGAGTCCAGTGGAAGGGGGCACAAGGGTAGAGGCAGCACATCTGATAGAACCTGGAGGGGGGAAAGGGGCCTCCTACTCTGGGGGTCCCTGGGGTATACACTGCAGAAGCAGCAAGTACAAGGGGCAAAAAAGGGGGTTGGTAAGCCCAGGGAAAAGACAAGCCAGGTTTGAAAGGCCTTGTAGGCTTGGCAAAGGAGTTTAGGGAGAACCATGGAACTCCCCTCAGGAAAATGCACATGCGCATTTACACACACAAGTGTGCCAATGATTTTGGAGGGTCTCTGGAGCCCCAGAACCCTAACCATGAATCCATGGTGATGGGGGCGGGGGGCTGATGAGCACCCGTAGCTGGGAGGTGTTGAGATTTGCTACTGAAACTGGGCTCAGGGTAGGCTGGGCTGCAGGCAGGAAATCCAGGTGGGGCAGGGATTCAGACAGATAGGATGCACAGGGGGACGGACACAGAAGGCCAAAGAGATACCTGGTAGACATACCAAGACCATTTCAAGCCTTTTCATTTTCCACTTCCTCCTCAGGCCAGGCTGAAGAAAATAAACAGCTCTCCCTATTGATTGCACTTTGTCCACTGAACCCGTTTGGGAATGAAAGGAAGCTTCCCCTCTCTTTAGACTAAAGCCTTAGGAAATAAGGTCCCTTTCCCTTACGTGAGCCAAATGATACCAGCCATCAGCCAAATATGAACAGTTTGAGAAACCACCCCAGTCTGTAGAACAGTATATAGACCAGATGGCTACAAGTTGTTGAGTTATAGGAGCGGCCCAATCACAAGGCCCAGCTTTGTCAGGCTTTGCTGGTGGGCCTGCCTGATGAAAGTCTGCAACTTTTTCATTCCCCCAGTGTCTCCATCCTCACTGCGCCAACCTCTTTGTGGACAGAGGAACCTTACAGTGACCCCAGGCAAAACCCAGGGGTTCTTGCAAAATGCATTTCCAAACAACCTCCAAGGAGGCTGCCTTGGAGCTAGCTGCTCTGCCCTACCTCAGTTCCACACCCACAAACACTCTGGAACTAGCTTTATCTTGACAAGGTCAACTTCATGAGCTCCTCCTGACACACTTAAGCCAGATTTCTTTTAGTGGCATTTTTATTATCTTTGATTCCTTCTGTGGTGACTCTTTCCCTTACACGCTGTAGCATCATTTCACCCCTGCTTGAACGACTTCAGAGCAATGGCTTACCTTGTTATCACCTGCATTTGTAAGCCAGTGGTTTGGTGTGAAAGGACTCATACACAACTAGCTACACCTGCAGCCCAGGTGGAACTCTCATGGGCATGGGTCCTGGCTCTGCTTCATGACCTTCACTCCTGCTCCTGCACCCTGCCCTTGGACCTGCTGCCGCCACTGGCTAGCCAGGCCTCCCAGCCCACCACGTCTTCCTCACCCATCTTGCAAGCAGCCCCAAGTTCTGCCACAGACCCAGCATCTCACCTGGGGTGTACAGTCTGGTTTCCTGGGCCCACTTCCCCATACATCCAGTTGTACCTGCCCTCCTTACCCCCTAAGGTGTTCCTAAAGCCGATCATTTTCTGAGGTTTCTATTATTCACAGGCACAAATGTTTTGGGTCTGTTTATTCATATTAGTGCTGCTTGTATTGAGTTTGTCTAAAGCTCTTTGGATGGTGTGAAAGAGCTTATCAAGATTTATATTGGATGATTTTAAAAAAGTACCTGCAGGTGAGATTTGGTGACTGTAGGGGCCCACTTCATTGCCTCTTGTAGGATCATGCCACAGCGCGCAGCGAAGTCCTTCACGATGCTCTGAAAGAGGGTGTGTTCAAGCCGAGGTCAGTGTATCTCGGCTGTCAGAAGGCAGTCGCCAGTACACCGTAGATAGCTATAGCCTAATTGTGTCCCCGCCAGATCCATGTTGAAGCTCCACCCCCAGCACTTCAGAATGTAACTGCATTTGGAAACAGGGCCTTTAAGGAGGTGATTAAATTAAAATATGGTCAGGAGGGTGGGCCCTAATCCAATAGGACTGGTGTCCTCATAAAAAGAGCAGATGAAGACACAGTCACACACAGAGGGATGAGCATGTGAGGACACAGAGAGAAAACAGCCAAGAAGAGCGCTTCAGAAGACACCAACACTGCTAATACCTTGACCTCAGACTTGCAGCCCCAGAAACATGTGGAAGTTCATTTGTTATGTTTAAGCCACCCAGTCAGTGACACTGGGTTGTAGCAGCTCTAGCAAACTGGTGCGGGGACTGCGCCCTAACACCAAGACTCCTGGGTACAGGGAGTTAACACATTCTGGTCTGGAATTCCCGTATGAGGCTGTGTGTTAGAGCCCACACTCACAGTGTATCACAGAGCCGCTGTGCAACAGGTCCTGAGTCAGTGACTAAAGAAGAAGGAAGGTCCAGGGAGGTCCAGGCAGCCACACGGGCCTCATTTAGTGCACGTGGGAAACTCGCTGTTGGCAGCTGGTTTGGCTGAGAGGCCCTGATGTTGAACGTGACCAGCCCCAGCCTGGGCGAGCTCCCATTTGAGTTGGGCTTCAATCTAACACAGTGAGGGCTCTGAGTCAGACCTCAGAGCAGTGAAGCTCATCTCAAAGTCATGTTTGTGCATACAGCTTTGAGATGCTACAACCTGACAGGCAGCTGAAAACTCGTTTGGCAGCTAAACCAAGAAAAGAGCTGAGTCAGCATGGCTGAGTGGCAGACAGACCTGGGAGTCACTTGGCACCCATTCATACTGTGTGACCATGGCAACTGCTAAATGGGGCCCATACCACTCACACCTCAAACTGCTGGAGACTGAATGACATAATGTGCAGAACATGCTGACCCTAACGGACACAGGAGATGGCAGTGGAGTGGCCCTTAAGACGGGGACCGCTCTGGGCCTACCTCTCGGGCTTCATACGTGTCAGGAACAGTGATCCGGTAGGGGGCATCGGGGATGTTGTAGTAAGGCTGGTCCTTGTGGATATCCTGAAAGCACAACGGGAGTCCCTCTTCCAACGGCCTTCCCCAGTCTGCCCCTGCCGAGCTTGCCTCCAGGGACACCGAGTGGCAGAGCATCTGCCTCCCTGCTTCCAACTTGTCCTGTGACAGGCTTCCAAACTTGATGTGGCTTACTGGGAAGGGCCAGGGTAGGATGTGGGCTCCCCACTCCCAAGCACACTACTTGTAGCATAATTTAGGCTCAGCAATGGTGGGCAGGGACACTTACTGCACTTAGCGACAGTGACAGGGTCTGGAGGATGTCCAGCATGGTCTTTAGCACTGTCCCGCTCCACAGCAAGTGGGGAAACCTGCACCAAGAGCCACGTCTCAGAGCCCAGGAGCCAAATCCCCAGCGCACCTACATTGCTTAAAGTGTAGCCTCAGGAGGTTGCTAGTCCTACTTCTGGCTGCCCAGCTGAGGGTCAGAGGAGGTCAGGAGGCTTCCAGGGCAGGGCGCCCAGTCAGAAATGCTCCCAGCCTCCTGCCATCCCTACTCCTTGGGGCCAGACACAGGCCCAAGTGACTGCTTCCAACCTGACTGTCTTGGTTATGCAGTGGCCAGGCCACACTGCCCCATACCCCCCAAGAGATCCTCCTTTTTCATGACCAGGGCTCCCGATGTTTTCACACCATGGCACACACAGAAAATGGCAGTGTTTGTGTGACATCCTGGGGGTAAGGAGGAGAAGGTGCTCCTGAGCGGGCGGCCCTAGGCTGGGACTCTAGTGGCTGCAGCAAACTCACTGACGTTCTGTGGGAGGCTGCACTGCCCTTCAAAAGTTTTCATTCTGACTCCACTTTTTTCTGGACTGACAACGTAACAATGATCCTCCTCTGACTCCCAGACTTAAAGTTTACGCACAGGCACGCATGCGCACTTGCAGAGCACTAAAGGAAAAGTGAGCATACTTATCCACCAGACCGGACAGGTACTTGTCCGCCACCCTCCGTATCCTCTTGTGAATGTGGTTGAAGTTCACCAGGAGAAACTGCGCATGTCGCTCCAGCTCCTCCTCGTTCTCCTTGGTCTTAGCCTGGAGAGTCAGAAGAGACAGGGACATCAGGTTCCTTCGGTGTGCTGCTGGCAGACATGAGCTGGTCTCTGATAAGGCTTACTTTATCTGCCATCATGTTCAGGAAGGCGTCAAATACTTTGTCTGCAACGGCAATCACACACTGCATCATCCCTGAAACAAGGAAGGGTTTCCATGGTCAGGAGCATCGACAGAAAGGGACCAACCCCAGCTACTCTCAAATGTTTCGTCTGGACATGATTTCAGACTTACCAAGGAGTTCCCGTACACACTTCACCCAGCTTCCTGACATTCACGTTGCATTTGTTAAAACTAAGAATCGGATATTGACATGATGCTATTTCTTAAACTTCGGGCTTTATTCGGATTTCTGTTCCCCCACTGGCACCCCTTTTCTGTTCCAGACTCTAATTCGGGATGCCACGTGGCATTTCCTCATCATGTCTCCTTGGACTCCCTAGTCTCTGTTGACGCCTCGACCCCTTCTTGTTTTGTATTACACTTTGACACTTCTGAAGAACACAGATACCTTGTAAGAGCTCCCTCAGTTAAGGCTTGTCCGATACTTGCTCATGATTGGACTAAGGTTACAGGAAGTCAGGAAAAATGGCACAGAGCTTAAGTGCCCTTCTCCTCGAGTCACATCGGGGGGTTGGTATGTGAAATCAGTATCTCCTATCACTGACTGGACCTTGACCACTTGGGTGTGGCAGTATCAGCCAGGTCTCCCACCATCTACTTCTCCTTCCCATGCTCTATTCCCTAGGAGCAAGTGAGTCGCTGAGCCCGACCCTCACTCTGGGAGGGGAACTAAGCACCACCTCCTGAAGAGAATCTGTGGACAAAGTTAAAACCACCACGGTAACTGAGAAACATTTTGGAGAAGTTCTTTGAGATTGTGCAGATATCCCATTTCTGTTTAAAATTTTCCCCACTAATTCAGCACCTATCAGTGGGTTTCGTCCACAGCAGTGACTGTGCCTATCATTGGGATTTGCTGTGTCCCTCATTCTTTCTACTTTGAGTTATTAGGAGGCTGTGAGGAATGTTTTTTCCTTCTTTCCCATTTTTGTTTTTAGTTCAATCATCTAATCAGTATGGACTCATGAATATTTATTTCTTCCATTGGTTTATAATCCAGTACTGTAGTTTTGTTGTTCAAACTGCTCCAACTTTTGCCACCTGGAGCTCTTTTAGGTTGGCTCCTGTGTCCTTGTGACAAGCCCACATCATTTTTCTTTCTTTTTTTTCGTATGACCTTCCGTTCTGGCACAGCGCCCCTGGCTCGTCTCGTGTTTTCCCTGCCCCAGACCCCCTAGCATCAACCATTTATCCATGGAGCCCTGGTTTCTTTTATTGGAGATTGGGATTTAGAAATCAAGATCTGGGTGCTGGGTGTGCTCACTGCTACTGGGGTACAAAGCAGATTTTCACAAGCAACAACACATGGCGAGAACCCCTGTGAGAAAGAACTGTATTAAACGCCGACTCGTCCTCCACAACGCTGTCCCACTCACCCAGTGTCTTTAACTAGGATGGCTAAAGGACAGGGCACAAGGCCAGCAGGACAGAGAGTAGGCAGGCAGGTGCTGCACCTCTCCACCTGGGCCCAGCAGAGTCTGGAATATAAAGAGGCACCTAGTATGTGTTTTTTATGATGATAAATGGGCCCCAACAGTTCTCAGAAGTATGAGAAGTGATTAGTATGACCAGGACAGATGCCTAAGGGTAGAAAGAGGCTGCCTTCTAAGGGGCTGGATTTAGGAGGGGAAATTTTGTTTAGGGGGTGTATGTTTAGTGCAGTAATTTTTCATATAGCTCTTAGGAAACTGAAATTGTAAATTCCTAATAAATAACAATCAGACAGTGGTCAGACACTATTATCATGTAGTAGCATCTAAGGAGATTTTTACTTTAAAAAAGTCATTCTCCTTTTGTGAAGGTTAATTCTAGATTATCAGTGTACTGACTAACTGGGTAGCTAGCAGAAAAGGAGCAGGTTCCTGCCCTTACCTTCCTGCACTGCAGGCACACAAGGAGGCTTGGCTTATGCCGGCGGAGGAGGGGCCAGCCCTCCCCTTTGGAGGCTGGTAACGTTTTATGTAACTTCTCTCCTGGTTGGTTCTGAAAATTCATGAATAACATGTCTCCAAAGATATTCCCCTCCCACCTCTCATGTTTTAGGAGGGAAATCAGAAGGGGGAAAATAAACTTAATAGGTGCATGTTAATTGGCTTAATTTAAATACCATACTCAGAACAAAAACAAATACTCCATTTGAAATCATGTGGAGGAGGGCAATGTCTGTGAAGAGCAAATCAGTACGACTTAATTTCCTCTGATGACACAGCAACAGAAAACAGAGTTCAGGAGAGAATGACAGGTAAGACCGAGGGCTTCAGAGAGGCGTCTGATTGAGTCTGCAGATACTCTCATTAGGAGGCTGGTGACATGTGGTACACTCTTAGTCCCCTAGGGGTTGGTAGTCTCAATTTTTTTTTCCCATTACTCTTCTTCCTAGAACCAAAGAACTTAGGGTGACCCAACTATATAGCATGAAACTTAGCACAAAACAGCTGCTAAATAACCAGCACGGGGAGGATGGACGAGGGGAATGAACGAACAGCTGTGCCAGTGGTTAATATCTCCACTGTAGCCCGAGGTGGTTCTGCGTCACTTGTGTGAGACCCTCTGGGCGTGGGGCTCCCTTTTTCCATATGACACAGCCCTAGTGAGAGAGGTTTCCTTTCTTAGAAACTGCCTGCACCTTCCACCCTGGCCTCTTCCAGGCTTCTCCTCCCCACAATCTTTCCCCCACTGCCAGCAGAGAAAACTTCCAGAACCCTCACACCGACCTTCCTTGCCAGCCAACCACACGGGCTTCTAGCTGCTGAAATAAATTCACGTGCCTAACTTTCGGGCTGTTGTGCAGGAGTGTGAAGTGCTCTGTGAAGGACTTACTGGAAATCTTGCACAAAACAGCATCTCAGAGTCCCTGAGGTGATTTTTAAAAAAAGATTTTGTCAAGGCTGACTTTTTAACAAAAGGAAACAATGGAACCAGAAGTAGCTGGGGATTAGTTCTCCATGGGCAAGAACAAGCTGACGGGTTCTTCAGTGTGCCAATGGCTTCTGCAGCGGAAAGAACTCCTAATTGTACTTCATTAACACTGAGTTTATGAATCTTAAGGATTATCAGTCAGCATTCCTCGAAATAGTTACCCATGGTTAATCAATAAAGATTCATGGATCCAGCCTAAATTCCCCCATTTAAACACGATTACGAAATTAATCAAATTCTTCTATTTCAGAGTCTCAACTTTTAAATAGCTTTTAAATCAGTGCACAGACCAATACAATGATGCTAAAACTTCTCAGTGTCCTTATAGTAAAACTGGTCAAACAGTGCCTATACTATGCATCGAAATTTTTTCTTTTGCTGCCTCTATTCGAATATCTCTTCTTCTTCTTTTTAAAAAAATTTACTTATTTACTTTTAGAGAAAGGGGAAGGGAGGGAGAAAAAGAGGTAGAGAAACATCAATGTGTAGTTGCCTCTTGTGTGCCCCCTACTGGAGACCTGGTCCACAACCCAGGCATGTGCCCTGACTGGGAATCGAACCACCGACCCTTTGGTTCACAGGCCAGCACTCAATCCACTGAACCACACCAACCAGGGCTTATTTTTATTAGTATTCTTACCTTAGGTTTACCTCATTAGGGTTTCAATAAGTGTAATAGTTTTACACCATCTGAGAGTTTCAATTTTTTTTCTGTCTGGCCCTCTTAGCTGGGACTGGCTCCACCTGAGATCTGTCATACACTCGGGGTCTGAGGACACGTTCCCAGAAATGACACAGTGCTACCATCAGATGTGGCTCACAGGTCCTGGCCTGCTGCCCTGACATCCTGGTCTGGCCTGACGATGTCATTGGAAATACTCGTGGTCTTCTGTGGGGTCCCCTCATAACCGGCAGGACCACCAAGGAGTCCCTCACAGTGAGGAATGGAGGCTGTGCCCCACCCCAAGCTCTCCATTGGCTAATGGAGCATTTTTAACTAGCTACTTGGTAGGATACCTTTGCCCATCACCTGCCCTTTCTACCTGGTTCCTCTCTGAGACCAGGCATGAACTTCTTCCCTGGACTGTGTAGCTCTTTCCTGATCACAAGGGAAACAATTACATGTCTCTACTTCACAAATACTTAGTAGAAGAAAAAATATTTTATACACACACACCCTAGTATATGCAACCTTCTTGTAAGCGAAACAATGAAAGTACTGTATTCATGTTCGAATTATGACAATCTGTCTACGGGGGGGTCTCCCTGCTGCAGACATTAAGAGGCATGACTGCTCCCTGGCAACAACAACCTGCTCCAGGTCCATCAACAGCCATCCCTGGAGCCCAGGACCCTTCCAGCAGAGGACAGTGTTAGAGACCGAAATCTGGGGGCTGGGGCACACTTGAGCACTGATGTTGGGCAAGAGTGATTTTCCTTCTGCTCTTTGGCCCCTTGCCACGGTGGCAGAGCCCCAGAGATGCGTATTTTTTAAAGTTACATGTTGTACACTGATCTTTCCAATGTAGTGTGCAGCTTCATAAAACTATTTTCTCTACATAGAAAAGAGGGAGAAGCATTCCTTTTCAACACTATCAAAGCTCAGTTCATCACGAGACTACCACAATAATAAACTTACCAGACTTGTCTTTCTGAATAGCTTTATCCTCAAAGTAGCAGAACATGACCTGGAAGCGGTCGGGATCTGTTGAGCGTAAAACCCTAACAAGGAGAACAGCTTTGAGTAAATTTTGAAAAATCCAAGCCCTCCTGATCACAGACTTGATACTGCCTGGAAATGGCGCGGCTGTAAGGCAGGGAAGCCCTGCACCATTTAGAGGGACAAATGCCGACACGTCCTTTCTGAGGGGTGATGTCCACCATCTATCATCACATTCGCACACTGTCGCAACCAGCAACCCACCACTAGTGACGCATCTTAAGGTTTACGTGCCTAAGGGTTCTCCTCACAGCACTGGCTGAATGTCCAGGAGACTTGTCAGACAAACCAAAGCGCACCACGCGGCCACCAAGATGACAGGCAGCTCTGTATGTGCTGCTACAGAAAATAGATGAACTGCTGGGTGAAAAGAGCAGGGTGCCAGGGAAACAGGTTCCCTAGGGGCCTCCATATACCTGGTGTACATGTAGGGTACATGTGCTTGCATATGCACAGGAGATTTCTAGAAGGGGAGGTAAGGGACTAGCAACAGTGGGCATCTCTGGATGCAGAGCTACGAAAAGTGATGCTTGTATTTTTCATCTTTATTATCTGCTATATTATTCCAATGTTTTTCTTCTCTTTTTTACTTTATGCACCTTGAACTTTTCTATTTTTAGAGTAAAAAATATCTTTGGCCTTGGAGAAAAAAGAAGAGAAAGGAAAGAAAGGCACTTGGAGCATGGCCCCTGTGGTGGGCTGTTCAAAGTTGGGGGCTCTCCTGGGACAGCACAGGCATGTACATAGGCCAGCACTCCCCAGTGGCAGCAGGGTCCCACCTTTGGAGAGTTAAGCTTCAGGGGGGCAGGACCGGTGGTTTAGGCATATGTGGTCTCAAGCGTTCACATGCACACACCTTTAACACATTATCTCGTATTTTCTACTTGCTGTTTTAAAGTTCTCCCGATAACTAGTGGCTGGGAATCTACGCCAGGTTCTTGAATAAAGGCTTCAGGGTTGCTTCTCCATGCTAACAGTGCTCCATGCTAACAGTGCCCAGGGCTCTGCCAGCCAAGTCAATGGCCTGTCTGGAGGGCCTGTGACCACCATTCATGGGCATACTCGTGGGGCAGCAGGCAGGCACAGGAGGCTGAGGGCATCTCTTGTGGCCACACATGATAGGGTGAAAGCCAGGTTTTTGCTCTGTTTTGGTATGACTTGTTTTGTTTTTTCTTTGAAAATGTATTCTTTATAAAAAAAGACTAGAAGGAACTACGCTCACATCTTTCAGGGATGGCGGTGAGATCAGGGTTTTTTCTCCTCTACCTATTTCCAAGTTTTTACATAATGTTTTCATATTACTTTTGTAATTAAAAAAAATTACAATGAGAAAAGAAAGTCAAAACTCCCTTAGCTCTGTGGGCCTCTGGGATGAGTGAGTCACTGATTGTGAAGTTCTGCCCTGCTGTGGAGAGTCCTGGGCTGCCAGAGGCAGGGAGGGTGGGGGCTCACTCCCATTTACCCGAAATAGCCTCAATCTATTTTATGCGCTGAGCTTCCAAGTACGATTTCTTTTACCAGATGGTTTTGTGGCACCAAATAAAGGTTAAAGTAGTGTTTTCCAAATAACCCTCCTTTTAAGAATTGATACTTCTTTTCCAAGCCATTTGAGAAAGACATTTTATCATATTCTAAAATATTCCATCCTGTGATGTAAACAGGCTAAGCATAATCTGACTTTTTTTGGTGACAGGGACACAGGATTCTGCGGTTCATGCATCTCTGGCTGCAGTCCAGGACACCTCAGCCTTGGTGCGGGCAGCCATAGGCAGCTGAATTCTGAGCATCCTGGCTGCTTCTCCCAGCCTTCATTTACCAGAGGCAGCAAGACCCAGTGCTTAGGAGATGACGTACGCATTCATCTCAATCAGGAATTATTACCTTGGTTTACTTAACTGCTCAGTCTCAGTTTCCCCATCTGCAAAACGGGTATGTAAGAGTGTCTACTCACAGGCTTGCGGAAGAGCATGCCAATACACTCAGGCATTCGGTCTACACTAACACTGACATTGTCACCATGACAGTTAAGATCATTACAATTATTACAGCCGTTAGGTCCACTGCGGTTATAGGTGCATCTGGAGCGTCAGACCCCCTGTGGGATTATTTTGGAGCAGGCACCTTCCCACTTCCTGTTTGTACTGCACTGTGGTCCCGGAAGCCAGCCCAGCACGTCTCAGTGAGGGCAGGTTTCCAACAGGACTCTCGCCCGGTTAACTGGACTGATTTGCAGCATCTACTGCGACTGCTCAGGAGCCCATTCCCTATGAAGGGAGGATAATACCAGAGTTCAGACACCTGGGTGTTATTAGACGTAGAGTTCAGTGTTTAGGAAGGAGGAGCACACAGGAAAAGCAAACAAAGGGTGTGTTTTGTTTTTAAGAATGCTTGCACATCTTGGGAGGGATTGAAAACAGTCCCATCCAAGCTTTATGCCTAGAAGGTCCAAAATTGTAAATCAGCTCAGATGTGGAGGTGCAGGCGGTAAAGGCTTGTTTACCTCATGTATTCCAGCCGGTAGACAGACAGGAGGTAGGTGGACATGGCGAAGTCCAGCTTGTTGATGAGGGCGGACACCTCGGGGGCAGGATCCAGCAAGTTGATGATGGTGCTGCGGAGCTCGCTCAGTTCGGCCTAGAGGAAAACGAACACTTGCGGGCTCATGTGGGCACTGGAGGGGTGACAGCCCACCCCCAGGAGACACGTACACCAATAGCTAACTCTGGCTAATTCGTGTCTTGTTAACAAGTCACGAACAAGGGTCTGCTCTCATGGTTCCAGAGAGCTCAGCACAAACCCTGTGCTGCACCATCTGCCTTTGGGAGGGCGCGGATCCTTACGGGGGTGACTGTGTCGTTTTTCATGGCCGAGTTATACTGGAGGACGGACCGCAGTGGCTCTTTGCTGGGAAAGGTGAGCAGCGGGGACTTGGTGGCTATTTCACAGACCCCCTCATACCATTCTTCTGGCCAGAGTCCTGGAAGAGAGTGCACGAGTGAGACAACTGCCCTGGCTATGAAGCACTGCAGTGGGGTCGACGCTGGCAACTTCTAGAGTCATTGGCCCTTTGTTTAAGACAAGTCTCCCCAAACTGGGGCACAGAAACAAATCTGTTTCCTAATCTGGGCAGGTTTTCCCTAAGACATGTGGTATTCTCAGAACCCTAAACCACATCTGGGAAATGTAACATGTGCAAATACTTGTAGGAAGCAGCAGCTGCACCGGGCTGATTTTGAATGTGCACACATTCATAGTTAGGCTGGGAGCTACCACACCGTGGTTTTCACTCAGCACCCTGTCCTCCCTGGAAGAGCAGACATGCCCCTACCTGACCCCTCCACGGCGAATCCCATCAGTACGGAATAGAGCCAGAAGTCTCGGAAGAGCTTCTGCAACCGTGGCTTAGCTTCCTTGATGGGCGGCAACCGTCGGGTGAGCTGATATGCCAAGGGGAGAAGGAGAAAAGGAGGTTATTTGGTCACAAAACCCTAACACCTAAGGATGTGAAATCAACCACAGATTCATTCTCCAAGAGCATTCTCTCAGAAGCTGTCAGTGAGATTGAACGGGAAAAAGTACCATAAGCAATGACTAACACTTCTTGGTAAGCTCCCTGGTACATGTTCATTCATACAGCAAACATCAGCAGCTAATTCACTGGGAGGTGAAGAGCCCCGTTCCTATACTTTAAGGTCTTTCTGCCTAATTCAGAGCCAGGTGAGCAAGCAGTGTGATGGCGTCCCTGGAGAAGGTGTCACGAGTCTCAATGTTAGCATGTGAGTAAACCTTAGCCAGGCAGAGAAAAGAGAGCAGCCTGCCCAGCATCAGGCCCAAAGCCTGGGCACGTGGAGAGGATGGAGTGCGTAGGGGAAGGCGACAGTGAACTGGGGCTAGGGCTCAGGTGGACAGATGTGACCGGACAGACTGTGAGAAACCTTGTGGACTGAGAAGTGGCCTTCCCACCTTTCCCCGCAGCCCAACTTTTCAAGCAGTAATCTTGGGCAGAACCCCAGTATGTACATCAGGTACGGGCAGAGCTGCATAGACGCAGGAGCAAGGGACTTAAGGCCCTGCCCCGCTGCTCCAGACGGTGTCCTGCCTGGTGGGAGGTATGGAGCGGCTCCTCAGGCATGTAAAATGGTTAAATGAGCGCATAACGCCTGCTGCACAAGTCAGTCCTCACAGGACCCCAGCAGACATTGAGCCCCCATAATCAACCGGCAGTGAAGGGGAACTCTGCCATAACTTATGAGCGAGCACCAAGTACAGGTCAGACCCTGGGCCAGGGACACAGAAGTGAGAGAGATGATAAGCAGGGGAGAGGGACAACACAGTGAGATGGGCATCTTCACACATGGCTCATAGGATTATAGATTGGCACAACTCTTTCTGGAAAGTTATTTGGTACTACTCAGTGGGGGCGGTAGACACTGTTGAGTGAGCACGTGTACTGTGCGGCATTGCATTAAAAATGAGCGAGCAGAGCAATGAATCTGTATCAAATTTGGCATTAAGCGCGAACATCCTCCACACAAACTATTCTGATGATTCAGAAGGCTGCAGCTTATGGGCAACTGGTGATTTTGGCAGCTTCATCATGACAATGTGCCCATTCATGCATCACGTCTCGTGTAGTTTTCTGACGAAAATCAAAACACCCAGGTGACTCAGCTCCTCTACAGCCCAAATATGGTGCCCTGAGACTTCTGGCTTTTCCCAAAACTAAAATCACCTGTGAAAGGGAAGCGATTTCAGACCATCAGTGAGATTCAGGAAGATGTGACAAGGCTGCTGATGGCGATTGGGAGAACTGTGTGAGGTCCCAAGGTGCCTACTCTGAAGGGGACTGAGGTGTCATTGTCTTATGTACAATGTTTCTTACATCTTTTTAAAAAAGATTTTATTTATTTTTTAGAGAGAGGGGAAGGGACAGGGAAAGGGAGAGAAACATTGATTGCTTGCTTCTCACATGCCCCAACCAGGGACCTGGCCTGCAGCCCAGGTATGTGCCCTGACTGGGAAATTGAACTAGCGACCTTTTGGTTTGCAGGCCAGCGCTCAACACACTAAGCCACACCAGCCAGAGCTGTTTCTTATATCTTGTATCTTCTTTAATAAATGTCTCTATTCTTCATATTACATGGCTGGATACCTCCTGGACAGACCTCGCATTAACAACAGCTATTTTTTTTTCTGGACAGACCTCGTGTATCTAACTGTGAGGCAAGCCTTGGAGCTGGAAAGAAAACAGTGGAGTACGCGTGACAGAAGGTACTGCTCTACAACGAGAGCCCAAACCACACACCTCTCATGGGGAACAGATCGGAAATGTCAAAGGTGTCATTAAGGGTTGAAATCCAGTTTTTGCAACAGTGAATTACATGATCAGAAATCTAGATATGCAGGAAACATTACTGGCTACTAATTTAATAATAACAAAAAAATACCCAGAGAAAAAAGTTTCAACCAAAAAGTATACAGAATAAAAATGAAAGCTTTCCACCTGCCTCCTATTTCCAATGTTAAAAGTTGGCTGTGTCTCCTTCCAGATCTTTTCTATGAGTAAACTATGCTTTGTGAAAGTGGTAATAACCAACGCAGACTGAGCATGAGTCTCATCATCCCTCTTCACTTTTCACTGAGCTCAAAAGGATGGGGATGCCTGCCTGCCTAGCAGCCGTGTCGGCCCTGGAGACCAGGGCAAAGTCAGACACTGTGATCATTCTAGAGGGAAATTCACAGCTACAGGGCAGACAAGTGGCTTCTATTTTTTAGTACAGCTGCTGTCCCTGAAGTAACTCAGTCCCGGAGCTCTGAAGAGCATCTCTAGAACATGGTAGCTTCAATGAGACTGCTCCCATCAGTACGTGACAGTCATGCATTCAAAACATCAGCTACACCAGAACTGGGGCAGAGGAGTCACAAGTCACTCAGCAGTAATCAAAGACAGTTACGGGGTTTGTGCTGACAAAGCTGGTTGAGTGGTGTTTGATTTGGGACATATTTACTTTGGAAGATACGCAACCACAGCCCAGCACCAAAGTTCACTTTGAAACTGTGCTGAATGACCTTGGCTGATTTCATCTCTGCAACACATTTCTCAGAAGCACAGAGGTGAGTTTGGTTTTTAACATTTCTGCTGATTATAAATTCTTAGCTAAGGTTAGAGATGGACAGCTGTGCATGCACTTCTCTATCACAATACAAATGCAAAGCTTTTTGTACTATCTTAGAAATGAGAAAGTGATTTTATTTCTTTAATTCGCCTATTATAACATCTTGTCAGTTATATTATTAGGACAATGGATGAGATTAAGAAGAGGAATTAGATCAGGAATTCAAATTATTTGAATTGGGTAACTGTGCTGTGATGATGTATAAGAATATCCTTGTTCTTAGGCATTTTTCCTTAAAAGATTAGAATGAAAGGTTAGAGGGACGTAATATAAGTTGCCTGCTCTCAAATGGTTCAGGCAAAAAAAAGGCGTGTGTGTGTGCCTCGGTGTGTGTACACACACACACACACACACACACGGGGAGACGATAAAGGAATGATGAAGCCGTGGCTCCGCAACAGCGAGTCCGGGGAAGGGTACACAGGGGTTGTTCTACATGCTCTTTGAACTCTTCTGGAAGTCTGAAGTTATTTCAGAATTAAAGGCTTTAAAGACTTCAGGCACTTACTTCTCTCCCACTATACCTGCCCTGTTTAAGCCTTAGGATAATGGCCACAAGGAACAAGGGTGTCCCGGTGTTACACTCTGATGTGTTAACTGAAACGCTCAACTGCGCTTCATGCAATCGCCATGAGAAAGAGCCTATGAAATTCCCAGAAAAACAAACTTCAGAATAATTTACCTTTGAAAAATAATGCTTCTCTTCAAAGATAGTAATCTGGATTTAAAAACAACCTAGTGAAAAATTTAAAGTATCTTACATAATTGTTGTTATACTACATGGAAAAACAACAGGAAGATTTACCGTTTAGATCTTTAGTTTCATATTCATAGGAAATATCAGACACATTTTCTCCTTCCTCTGATAAGGGAATAATGAAAACTATTTTGGGCTTTTCATCATATAATGCAGGAACGGGGTATAAGAAGCTTCTGAATGTACTGTATTTTGCTGTGTATAATGCGCTCTCATGTAGAGTGTGCACTCACATTTTTGGCTGAAACTTTCAGAAAAAAAACTTTTGTTTTATTCTTTTTTTAAAATATATTTTATTGATTATGCTATTACAGTTGTCCCATTTCTCCCCCATCATTCCCCTCCACCCTACACACCCTCTCCCACCCACATTCCCCCCTTTAGTTCATGTCCATGTGTCATAAGTTCTTTAGCTTCTACATTTCCCATACTATTCTTGCCCTCCCCCTGTCTATTTTCTACCCACTATCTATGCTACTCATTCTCTTTACCTTTTCCCCCCTCCCCTCTTCCCACGCCCCTGTTGCTAACCCTCCATATGATCTCCATTTCTGTGGTTCTGTTCCTGTTCTAGCTGTTTGCTTAGTTTGCTTTTGTTTTAGGTGTGGTTCTTAATAGCTGTGAGTTTGCTGTCTTTTCATTGTCATATTTTTTATCTTCTTTTTCTTAGATAAGTCCCTTTAACATTTCATATAATAAGGGCTTGGTGGTGATGAACTCCTTCAACTTGACCTTATCTGAGAAGCACTTTATCTGTCCATCCATTCTAAATGACAGCTTTGCTGGATAGAGCAATTTTGGATGTAGGTCCCTGCTTTTCAAGATTTCAAATATTTCTTTCCAGCCCCTTCTTCCCTGGTCTCTTTGGAGAACTCAGCTGACAGTCTGATGGGAACTCCCTTGTAGGTGACTGTCCCCTTCTCCCTTGATGCTTCTAGAATTCTCTGCTTCATTTTAATCTTGGCTAATGTAATTACGATGTGCCTTGGTGTGTTCCTCCTTGGGTCCAACTTCTTTGGGACTCTCTGAGCTTCCTGGACTTCCTGGAAATCTATTTCCTTTGCCAGGTTGGGGAAGTTCTCCTTTATTATTTGTTCAAAGAAGTTTTCCACTTGTTGCTCTTCTTCTTCCCCTTCTGGGACCCCTATAATTCGGATGTTGGGACGTTTAACAATGTCCCGGAGGTTCCTAAGCCTCTCCTCATTTTTTTGAATTCTTGTTTCTTCCTCGTTTTCTCTTTGGTTGTTAGTTTCTTCCTTCTGGTCCACTCCATTGATTTGAGTCCCAGTTTTCCTTCCATCTCTATCGGTTCCCCATGCATCTTCCTTCATTTCACGTATTGTAGCCTGCATTTTTTTCATCTAGTTTGTGAGCAAAATCAACCAATTCTGTGAGCATTTTGATGACCAGTGCTTTGAACTGTGCATCTGATAGGTTGGCGATCTCTTCACTGCTTAGAGGAATTGGCTCTGGGGCTTTTATTTGTTTTCCGGTTTGACCCATTTTTGGTGGGTTTTTTTGTTTTGTTTTGGTTTGGTTTTAGTCTGGTCGCGGCTATTACACAGTGAGGGGCAGAGCCTTAGGTGTTCCTCAGGGCGGGGCAGCCTAGTCGCTGGGTTGTGACGCTATAGGTGGGGGCAGGGTCCGAGAGGGAAGAATGGTGCCTGCTCTGCTCTCTCCTAGACTCCGGCCCTTTCCGTCGCTTCCCCTTCACCTGGATTATCTGCGCACGCGCACGTGCTGTTACGTAGTGAGGAGTGGAGCCTCTGGCGCTCCCCAGTGTGGGGCAACTCAGTCGCTGGGTTGTGACGCTGTATGTGGGGGCAGGGTCTGAGAGGGAACAATGGCGCCTGCTCCGCTCTCTCCTGGATTCAGTCCCATCAGCCACTTCCGCTCTGCCTGGACCATCTGCGCGCGTGAATGTGGGACCACCTGGTCAGCCAGCCGCCTTGTGTGGCCTCACTGGTTCTGCAGTTGCCCCCCTGTGCCCGGGGTCCGCCAGCTGCTGCCTGTGGGCCCGGGGACCGCCAATCACCGCCTGTGCACCTGGGAACTGCCAGCCGCTGCTGCTTGCGTTCCCGGGTCCGCACCTCCACTTTTTCCTGCCGCGACTCCGCCCCTCTTACCGGTCTGGATGAATGGTTGTTGGACTTCCGTACAGTTCAATTTTCTATAAGTTCTGATTGTTTTCTTGTTTCTAAATATTTGTTGTCCTTAATTTTGGTTGTGAGAGGAGGCACAGTCTGTCCACCTAAGCCTCCATCTTGGCCGGAAGTCTGTTTTATTCTTAATTATATATATATATATTTAGAAACAAAACCAATGATCATATTCCAGGGTATTATTTTGCATATGGATATCGTTACTGCTTTCTAGAGTATACTTTTAATGCATAAGCATAAATAGAAGAATTAAAAACATTTATATAGATACAGAATTAGTACTACTCATGTGTAATGTGTATACTCATTTTCCCCTAAAAATTTTGGGCAAAAAGTGCTCATCATACACGGCAAAATACAGTACTATCTGAACACAGGATAAAAACATGAATGTCTTCATCTCTGTCCCGTATCTGGTCTCACATTCCTGTTCCCAAATTCTTATTTATTCAAGTTGGGCTTATTTTTTAACCTATTTTTATCTGAGGCTACTTTTCCGTGCAGCCTAGTAAGGAGACTTCCACCCAGTCACTTACTTTCTTCCTTTCTAACTTTGAAAAGTATATTACCATCAATACCTATGCCCGATTCTGCCTGGGAACTGGGCCCAGTTCTGCTTGCAGCCACACACATTAGAAACTGCTTCATGGGTGGCTACGTGTGTGGCCCTGCAGCCTCAGCCAGACTTGGGGGTGGGAGGTGCATGAAAAAAGAGACATTTTCACAGCCAGAAACCACACAACTTTCCCTCTCCAAAACATACAATTTAAAAGCCTCTCAGTTGTGCACAGAACAGGTGAAGAGGTAATTCCAACAGTGCTTGTAGGGGAAGCCCCAAGGAGGGTGACTAAGGGTGGAGACACCAGTCCTGGCGCTCTGTAGGGTGAACAGGAAGAGCACTCAACGAGGGGTGTGTTTGTTGAGGGCAGGGTTCAGCCAACTTGGTCCAATCTAGCCACAGCTACAGGTTCAGTATCCCAACACGTAGAAAGCTGCTGGACTAAGTCACACAGACAAAGCTCCTTGTACAGCGCCAGGCATCCGGCAGAGACTGCACCAAGAGTCGCTGCCATTGTCAACATCAACAAATTGAGAGTGTTTCCAGTGGGGTATCCATACAGGAAGTCCCATCCTCAGGCCGGATAAGTCCAAATATGTACTTAACAGGAGCAGTAACTCTTATCTGGCCTTGACTGGAAGCAGATATTCTGTTCTTCCAATATCTAACAGGAGATGGGAACACACACACAACGAATTTAGTAAGTCACAACTCTTTCTGGGGTAATCAGAAGTTGAGACAGTGTAGGATTGTACAGCATTACAAACAGTGTCACTGTCCTGGGAAAATACAGAAGCATCAAATAATAGCTCATCTACTCAGGATGCAGTTAATAACCAAGAACTAGCAAAAGAAAAGACAAAGCCATTCGGCTAGCACAAGTGATGTGACAAGCCAAGTCAAATCCTTCCTTGGAACAGGCAGAGGATGAGTAGATAAAGACAGGCCTACCACAGGGTACGAATTAAAACGGACTCTCCCGGTACCCCTACTCCCACCATAGGAGGCAGAGTTGCACCCCAGACTTGCATTGCACCCCCGCCCGCTTTGGCAGTGTCCTTAGGAGCGCTCCTGCTTAGGGCATGTCTGTCTCCACCCCTGCTGCTGGTGAGCTCCTTGGTGGGGGAGACCTTTAAGCCTCCAGTGCCTAGTATGTTGTGTGAAGACAGGAGATAAAGTTTAATAAGTGAATGAAAAAGAAACTCCCCCAGGGCCTCTGAGCCCCCAGGATATTAGACCATTATAGTTCTGCAAACCTTGAAAAGACAAGGGGTTCTTATCTAGGGGCCCACGGATCCTTCAGGCAGGTTTATAAAGGCCAGACACAAGGTTAGTATCTATTTATATTCACCAGATTCTCTTCGAAGTCCATAATCCTAAAATGGTTAAAGACTGGTGTTCCCAGGGAGCTTCCTGGGTCAGAGCCACAGGGACTTGCTACATGAGCACCATAGCGGTGGGGTGGGGTCTGCTGGGCTGCCTCTCACACGTCATGCTTTCCCTCTCAGCTTGTGCTCTGCCAAAATGAAATGTCCGTTCCAACCCTTCATTGTTTCTCTCATAATAACATCTGTGTGTGGGCACAACGGCCTGGTGGATCAGCCTGAGAAAGGAGGGAAAGGTTCCAAGTCTGTGGATCCCCAATGGGTGCCGTTAAAGAGCAAAAACCTGAGCATGCCCCTGCTCCCTGCCGACTTCCACAAGGAAAACACGGTCACCAACGACTGGATCACAGAGGGGGAGGAGGACGAGGACTACCTAGATCTGGAGAAGCTGCTCAGTGAAGATGACGACTACATTGACATCATCGACGTGGTTCTGCCGACAGACCCAGAGGCCAGTGCTGGGAACATCCTCCAGCTCTTCCAGGGCAAGACCCGGATCCAGCGTCTTAACATCCTCAACGCAAAGTTCGCTTTTAACCTTTACCGAGCACTGAGGGAACAGACCAGTAATTCCGACAACATCTTCATAGCCCCCGTGGGCATTTCTACCGCCATGGGTATGATTTCCTTGGGCCTGAAGGGCGAGACTCATGAACAAGTGCACTCAATTTTGCACTTTAAAGACTTTGTCAATGCCAGCAGCAAATACGAGATCATGACCATTCATAATCTCTTCCGTAAACTGACTCACCGACTCTTTAGGAGGAATTTTGGGTACACACTGCGGTCAGTCAATGACCTTTACATCCAGAAGCAATTTCCAATCCTGAATGACTTCAAAACTAAAGTAAAAGAGTACTACTTTGCTGAGGCTCAAGCAGCTGATTTCTCAGATCCTGCCTTCATATCAAAAACCAACAACCACATTCTGAAGCTCACCAAGGGCCTCATTAAAGATGCTCTGGAGGATATAGACCCAGCCACTCAGATGATGATTTTAAACTGCATCTACTTTAAAGGTAATAGTTTTATGTTTCTCAAAGCAAAGGTGCAATTTACTCTTTTAGTATACATTCAGGTGGACTGAATGCCAAGAACTGTATTCTAGCTTTGATTTATCCAGGAAACCAAAACACAAGGTCAGCTCGCAGAGACGGGTAAGGTCATGAGAAGGTGACAGTGGGAGCTGACACTTACCTGAGCCCTATTTGTGCTTTACACTCCCTGAACCCTCACCACCTCATGAGACTGTTACTGTTATTAGCCCCTGCATTTCACAGATGGAGCCACTAAGGATACACAGAAGTAAAATGACGCTCCAAGTGCACAGCTAGGCCACCCCACGCAGGCCATCTTTAGCACTTTGTTAAATTGGAAAAAAATAATACAAAAATCTTTTTAGTATTTGGCCATCCTGGATTTTTTTTCATCCCGTTGCCCAATTATCAGTGAACAGGAACATGAACAAAAGGCTGAAGTGAAATTCTTCAGCTTGAGTAACTGACAGTAATGCCCATCACTCTTTTTGGGACACTTCTGCACTAATGGGCAGGTGTGGGGGCAAATAAACTATTCTTTCTAGAGCAACTCTTCTAGGCTAGGCACCCACATACTTTTTAAAGAGGCTACTTCCTCTTCACTATACACATACAAAACCCCTGGAGTCCTAGAAATTAATGGGCTAAGATTTGTAAAATCCAGACCTCTCTTTTAAAATGCCCTGAACTGGGACCTGAACAAGAAACCTATACGTCACTCTACCAGCCTGGAGAGCTGGAAGGCAGACATAGGAATGAGTCAGCATCATAACTGGTCACTGTGACACAGACCACTTTCTGCTCTGCCACCAAGAGTTGGCTAGGGCAAGTCCCCAAGGCCCGGGAGGCCCTGCTTCCTGGGTGGCCAGCTACAGTGCAGTCTACAACAATCCAGACAGGCAAAGGACTGAGGTTTCTTTTGGCCGCTGCTGCAGGGCCAGCGCCCCTCAGTGGGCCAATACACTGCTTTGTGCCTATGGTCAAGGCCTCCCAACGGCTGTGCCAGGCAGGTATTCTGCCAGATGGGCAAAGGAGGACTGAAGAAACCAATACCATAGGAATGAGCCGGGCCCCTGGGCTGACTCCCCACAAAAGTCAAGCACAGCGCTTCCTTGTGGCAGGTGAATGAAAGGTTTGTGACAGACACACAGGCACACGTGCTGTACAGGTATCCCCGACTTTCCGCAAGTTACCATTTTCCTTTTACAAAAGAGCCACATGAGCACAGCAACAGCTTTTTTCGTAAAAATGAAAATGCTCTTCAGATTTCTTTCAGTTCAGGAAAACAGGTTCTCTTCACGGCACACCATTTTGGCTTACAAAAGGTTTCCCAGGACCGCTCTTCACTCAGGGAGTGCAGGAAACCTGTGCACGTGCTGAACGCAGGCATGCTCTATTACTGGCTAGCAGTACAAGCCTTAGAAGTGAGCGAATTGCGGCCTAGGCCCTGGCTTCAACATCCCTTATTTGTGTGGCCTCAGGTAAGTCATTCCCTGTCTGCGGGACCCGGTGTCCTCGCCTTTATCACAGAGATAACACCCACTGACAGGGCAGTGGGCGGCACTCCAAGAGAGTGTTACCACGCTTCCGCCCAGGGCAGCAAGGCCCCCAGTAAACTTGGGTGAGGAAAAAAATGCACACTCCAGTATTTTATATTAAGTATGTATACTGCTAGTGACATTTATTTTACTTCCATAAGCAATTAAATTCTGTTTAGGGATGACTTTAGAACAGGCATCTGGACACCAAAGCCCTCGGCCATACTGGTCTGTGGGGCACCCGAGAGCCTCTGCACTAGGCTGGCTGGGTGTCGAGGAGCAGGCAGACATATGGCGGAAAGCCATCCCAACTGGAAAGGGGCTGGAGAAACAGCTAGGAGGGTCAGTTTACAATCTCCTGGACTTAGTAACCGGAGTCCCACTGAAGTGTGAAAGTGGCAAACAATAAATGCTTCTTTTCCCCATCACATTGGAACAATAATTTAATTTGGTCCTGGGAATCAGAGGGATGAAATGCTAGTAACATCCAGTTGTTCACAGATGCTTATCAAAGGAGAGGAGAGTATGAAAGAGTAATTTTAATCTCTAGCTCTCAAATTTGTTACTAATTTGATTTTACTTTCAAATGTTATAACTGCTTTGTAAAGCTCAAGACAACAGAGGTTGGGCCTCAACAGGAAGCCAAAGGAAAGAATCCCAGGAGACACAAGACAGCTCCATCAGAACTGGAAGAGCAGTGGTTCTCCACTGGGGAACAATTCTGCTCCAGGGCAAATGTCAGGAGACATTTGTGGTTGTCACGACCCGGGGCAGAAAGGGAAGCACTCCTAGCATTTAGGGACAGTTTCACAAGTTAGGACAGGGATACTGCTAAACATCCTACAGGATGAACATCCTACATCCATGTACAGGACAGCTACCCACCACACAATAGCCTGCATCAGCAGTGCTGCGAAGCCCTGGGCAGAGGCTGGCTCAGGGAGGAGGAAACCTAGCTACAAATCAGAAGCAGGTGTTTAAAGGTGGTGTTTAAACTTCCTCCAAAGGAACCTCCTGCTTGTCTCATCCCGCTGATCTACCCACCAGCTGGAAACCTTGAAAAAGTTGCTCCATTATGGGCCTGTTGCCTCATTTGTAAAATGGGGCTAATACTAAAAAGCACCACCTCCATACGGTTGCTGGAGGAGAAAATGAGGTAACACAGGAAAGGTGCTTAGAAGAATGCCTGACACACACCAGGTCTCAACTGTAAGGCATCCATCATTACTGGTTACTAGCATCCTGGAACTAAATTAGTCTTAACTTCCTGGACACACAGTGCTGCACCCACATCTAAAAATAAAGTGAAGATCTTGATGGCAGTGTTGCATCACCAATGCATCTCATTAGTTCTTGAGGAACTGCAGTGTCGAGGATAAAAGCCAACAGAACAGATCTGCCCTGAACTCAAAGATACACATTTTACAGATGAATAAGTAGAGGCCCAGGCAAGTTAGGTATCTGCTGGGGTCAGTTAGTTATTGTCAGAATCTAACCCAGCATCTACTCCAGTCTATTTATCCTCTCCACCATTATCATGCTTCCTACAAGTATGTTAGTGCTCTGACCTTAGAATCCTCTAAGACAGTGGTTCCCAAAGTGTGGTTTGCAGACCAGGAGCATCAGCAACACCTGAGAACTTGTTAGAAAGGCCAGTTCTTGGCCTAAACCAGACTTTTGGGATCAGAAACTCTAGGGGTGGGACCTACAGTCCAAATAAGTCCTATGGGCTTCTGATGTATGCTTACATGGAAAGATCGCTGCTCTATAAGAACTGTTTCATAAAAGCCCCGTTCCTGTTGACTTCACAGGATCCTGGGTAAATAAATTCCCAGTGGAAATGACCCACAACCACAACTTCCGGCTGAATGAGCGAGAGGTGGTCAAGGCTTCCATGATGCAGACCAAGGGGAACTTCCTGGCGGCAAATGACCAGGAGCTGGACTGTGACGTCCTGCAGCTGGAGTATGTCGGGGGCATCAGCATGCTAATTGTGGTCCCACACAAGCTGTCTGGAATGAAGACCCTCGAGACACAGCTGACGCCCCAGGTGGTAGAGAGATGGCAGAAAAGCATGACAAACAGGTATGTCAGGTTGAGTGTTTGTTCTTGTGATTTCCAGGACCCTGAGGGAGCCCAGGAATACTGCCACCTTGGCCATTTTAAGGAAAAGGGGGACGTCTGTATGAGTACGCAAGAACTGCCACACTGGGCCATTCCGTTCATTCATCCCAAATTCCTTGCTCGGTGAGAGGCATTCTGAGCATCTGTGAGAAACACATCTGCTCTCCATAACGAGAGAAGTTAGGGCAGGTGATGTAAGAGTCAGCCTGGAAACAATCCTGGCTCTGCCATGTACCTGCTTTGTGGCTTCAGCCCTGGCTCTGTCATCCACAAAGTGGCAGGATCCCCTACCTTTCCAGGGTCACTGAGGGAAATAAACAGAAAAGCAATGTCGAGCATTCCTCACAGTGCTGGAACCTGGGAGGTGTCCAGCACAGATGCCTCCCCTCCCCCCACCCAAGAAACTGAGGTGTCCTCCTAACTCATTAAGCACATGTCCTGCATGACTTTCCTGTATTACTGTTTATTATTCCACAGTCAAAACTGCAGGTTTTAAACACTTAAGAATGTTGTTGGATCAGGGCAGAAGGTACAGAAGTTCCTTTCTGTTCACTGGACACTGGCTAGGCCCATATTAAGAAGTAACTCTAGTGTGGATCTCCTTTCAGGACAAGAATACAGTAAACTGAGAAGCAGGACCTTAGAGGAAGGTATTTGCCCAGGTAGCCAATTAGTTATCATACCTTGACAATTTTTCCTTAAAAATGTCCCCTCCATACTTGCCTTTCTAACCACACTGCCCATGACCTTCTACTCTGAGCCTACAAAGGCCTAACCAGCTCCTCAGCTCCTATTTCTACTCCTCAGTTCACCCAGACACTGGCCACCAGAACAGCATTCCCTCAACACCATCTCTGTCTGCCTCTTCTCACAAACTCTCTGGGAACCCCTACCTGCAGGACACAGCCCAGCTTCTTGGCCTGCTCTGCTCCCCCACACCCCACCCTGTCTGGAGCCCTCCTGCACTGCAGCTCGACCACAGCCTCACACTCCCTACAGGCCTTTGCTCACGCAGTAAGACCCACCCCTCAGCTCTCAAGTAGGGGCAGCCTTCTAGGCCACAGACATACCCCTTCCCCACACCCACTCTTGAATGGCTCCAGTAGCTAGATCCCTTCTAGTTGGTCAGACATTAACATACCACCTTTATGTTTTCACTGCTTCACACCAGAGTTTTGGATTGCCAAAATGAGAGTAAGCTCTTGAGAAGGAGAATAGCCTCCAACATTTCTTTATACCTGAGAAGGCTGCATTTGCCCCCAAAGGCACTACTGTTGCTGTTTATCCAGTTGGGGACTAAATGAGTTGAGGCAAGGAATGAGAATGTTTAGCACTGTCTGGTATATAAAGGATCCATTTTTTAAGCACACTGACCTTAATTAAACAAAATAAGAAATAAGAAACAAGCAGTTTGCTGCTGACTGGGAAGACAGCACACGGACCACACGGTGTAGGGGCAGGGCCTACACAGCAGCAACCACGCCTCAACTTGCAGTAACTGCAATTACGACGAAATGGTCTTCCCAAACTCCTCGACTGACAGTACCCGGATATGTTAACAAGCGCTGTGTCAATTCTGCGGTAAATGCACCACTCCTGGGTGCACGTAGAAAACATGATTCTTTTGTAACTGGTGGTTCATAAAACTGGGCCCCCTCTTATTCTCTGACCAGAACTCGAGAGGTGCTCCTGCCCAAATTCAAGCTGGAGAAGAACTACAACCTGGTGGAGGCCCTGCAGTCAATGGGGGTCACAGTGCTGTTTGATAAAAACAGCAACATGACAGGAATCTCAGACCACAGGATCGCCATCGACCTGGTAACCTCTCTTCTCTGCCCTCTGCCCCATCCCCAGGGTCTGCCCCCAGCAAAGCCCTCTACTGTCCCACCCTAACTTCACATGTTGGGGGAGCTGGGTCTGCTCTCCTTGAGTCTACCAGATACTGAGTGGGCAGGGTGGTCTGTCTCTGGAAGCAGCCCGGGGCTCGGCCCCGCTCCTGCTGACACCAGAGAGGAGGTGTGTGCTCCACTCTGAAATATCTACTCCCAGGTGAGTCATGAAAGTCCTGTTAAATACATGCAGAGACACTGTGCACTGAACCTAACACACCAGTGATGAGTCCAAATACTGTGCAGCTCCAGGCCCCATCCTTCCCCTGGCAGCGCAGCCTAGAGTGTGAGAAGGACGTGGTGCCCGTAGCCTCTCTGGCTCGGCGCGCAGACTGCTCGTACTGTGACCACCAGCAAGAATGATTATGATGCTAGAGTTTAAAGATAAATATTTAAACAGCATGGCCCCTAAACACAATGACCATACCTGACAGGAGTTAGAAAGCATTTCAAGGATCACTCTGACCAGCTGTGGTCTGTGCATTGTATGTGGGCTTCCAACCTGTTCCCTGAATGAGGTGCGACTCCACCGTATCTTCTATCCTTCTATGTGCCAAGTGACAGAATCTAACAACTCCCCTTTCCATTTTGAAACAGTTCAAGCACCAAGGTACCATCACAGTGAATGAGGAGGGCACCCAAGCTGCTGCTGTTACCACGGTGGGGTTCATGCCGCTGACAACCCAGGTCCGCTTCACCGTGGACCGCCCCTTTCTGTTCCTTGTCTATGAGCACCGTACCAGCTGCCTGCTCTTCATGGGGAGAGTTGCCAACCCCACCAAATCTTGAAGGTGGAGGTCTGGGTGTCTCACGTTTTGGGGGAACCCTGTAATTCTGTTTCCATTCTAACAGTGAGAACAGAGATGTTTGGCATCATGACCTTTGTGGTTTATGCTCCCATTCTGAAATTGAGGCCCACACGAGAGAAGAAATTTAGCGACGACTGAGAGGCTTGCTTGAATCAATTCCGCCTGGTGACCAATGTTGTCAGTTCATAGCAGTTAATGTACCTGTAGCACGTCAGCTGTTACCTAGAGGGTGTCAGCAACACAGAGACCAGCTTACCTCCCTGGCACTTCCTTCCCTTGCAGTCCCCATCCTTGCACATCTGGCTGTGTTACTCAAAGCCTTTCTCAACCAGGGCTCCTCATCTACACAGAACACAGAAACGAGCTGCATGACTAACATCTCACCTTTCTCAAGGATAGTGCACAGCCGTCACCGTTCCTGATGCCCAGGAGAGAAGCCACCCTGTGGTATTCAAGGGGTGCCCTGGGCATTAGGGCTCAATTTCGCAAAGGCCCACACTTCTGAACAGATGCTGTCATCTGTACTCCTGCTGTCACCTCGCTGCTGCCCAGGGGACAGTATGTACGCATGGCCTTGCCTCCTACCATAGAGATAAATAAATATCACCACTTTTACTGTGTATCTGTTATAATTCTAATTTTTGAAGCTCAAATACCCAAGAAAGGCCAAATTCAAAAGAGCTGATATCCCCAGAAATGACAGAGGTTGAGAAAAAGCCACTTGAGTTCCCACAGTGACTCGTGTGCAGGCCATGCTCTCGGGTGAGTACTGCTAAATCCCACGGGCAGGGCTGCTATGCACGGTACTTCGCGGGGAAGTCCTGAAACGCCAGTCTTGGTTTTGGGTTGGTTATTTTTGTTTTACTTTTAAAAAAGATTTTATTTATTTTTTAAAGTGTATTTTATTGATTATGCTATTACCGCTGTCCCATTTTTCCCCTCCCCTTTATTCCCCTCCACCCTGTACCCTCCCTCCCTCCCTCCAGCATGCCACCTGCTTAGCTCATGTTCACGGTTCATACATATGAGTTCCTTGGTTTCTTCATTTCCTATACTATTCTTAACCTCCCCCTGTCTATTTTGTATCTACCAATCGTGCTTCTTGATCCCTGTACTTTTTTCTCCTATTCTCCCCCCACCTCCTCCCCACTGATAACGCCCCCGTGATCTCCATTTCTGTGATTCTGTTCTCGTTTGCTTAGTTTTTTTGTTTGGGTTCAGTGTTGATAGTTTTGAGTTTGCTGTCATTTTACTGTTCATAGTTTAGATCTTCTTTTTCTTAGGTAAGTCCCTTTAACATGAAATGTCAGTCTTTATGTGGGGCATGTTTTGGCTTTCATCCCTGGACACTGGGAGACTCTCAGATGTGCTACTGTCTGGTTTGATAAAGCAAACAATACCTAAGGACTACATTTCTGGACTCTTTGCTACTTGGATAAGACAAGTGGAATCCAAAGAGGTGGCTCAGATTTCAAGAGCGCTGGGGATGATGGGCAGTGCCAGGGAGAATATAACAAGCGTTGTGCATGTGGCTGTCCAACTGTGACCGCCACAGTCCGGCCTTCTCTACAGAGGAGCAAGATCCAGCTCAGCAGGGTGCTGAAACCTGCCAAGATGCCACTACAGTGAGTGGTGGGGCAGGGGTTCAACTGCAGGCTGGGCTGACTCCAGGGTCATGTGTGAAGTCTTGTCACAGAGGGCCTCTGACCCAATGAGACCGATACCGGTCAAGGGGACAGTAAAAGGGGAGCACCTGGTGTTCCTCAGTGTAGGGGGCAATGTGATGGGTGTGCCCAGGGTTATCTCACACAGACCCTGACAGGTTCGAAAGATCATTGCCTCCTTTTTGCAGCTGAAGAAACAACTAAGGCTCGTAGAGGTGAAGTGATCTGCCTCAAGCTCTGCTTTTCGCTGCTAACCCTTCTCTGCATGCTCCCTTCCCAACTCCCTGCACTTGAACCTGCCTCTGCCTCTGTCTACTGACCAGGACAGGGTTGAGGACAAGTCTTCCCTTGTCACACCCTCTTGGCCTCTAAGTGAAACCTGAGGATGCTAATGACCCACTCCTTGAATTCCTTCTCCAGTTTGCTTCAACACTGTTCTTTTCTGGTGCTTGTCCTACATTTCTCATCTTGCTGCTGGTTCCTCCTGCTCCTCCTATTCCCAAGTGTAGCTACCTCAAAAAACTCTGCCTAGCCCGTTGGCACGTCTGTCTTCTACCCAACCTCTACTGGCACCAGCCCAGGTTCCTCTATGACCCTGCATCTGCACAGGTCAAGGAAGGCCCTCTACTCTGCATGCTTTTCATTCTCATATATCCACTCAGAATGCCCTTGGGTCCCCTCTTTCTGAAACTAGCTGACCCATTTTTCAAGGCAGTGAAGTATTAATTCAGAGAACCCTGGGCCAAGCTGCCTGGGTTCGAATCTTAGATCTGACATTTAGTAGCTGTGGGACTCTGAGGCAAGTTCTGTGCCTCAGCTTCCCCATCTGTAAAGTGGGGATAGTAGCAGTACCTACCTTATAGAGTAGTTGGGAGGATTAAGTGAGTTAATGTCTGGAAAGAGTTTAGATCTGTGCTTAGTGTTAACAAGAACTAGGTAAGGACTTCCTGAAGATGAAGATGACTATCTTCATCTGAGACAGTGTCTAGCCCAGGGGTTCCTAACAGGCCCGCCTTGGCCTGGACTCTTCCAAGCAACTTTCTGAGATTAAATGCTAACCCTTGTGAACAGACGCATTTTGTTTTTGGAGAGAGAGGGCACAGCTTTCAGAGTGGTCCATGATCTAAAAGGTGTTAGTCCACAAACCTCTTTTTATAGGCACCGAGAAAACAACCTACTACTAGTAGCACAGGTCAACTAGCTCCAAGTCAAGGTCACAAGTGTTTTTCAAGCAGCAGGAACATGTTATTAAATCACTACTTCTTGACAATAGAGCAATCAGCCCTCTAAGTAATACAGAACTTTCAAAATGCTTAATTAACTAATGGGTTAGGCACTAAGAAAAGCAATTTAGTCAGTGATATTTCTGAAGAAATATTATTCATGAAGTTGCAGGACAAAGATCACCAAACCTAAGCAGGAAGGAACCTCAGAGATCATAAGACCCAGCTCCCAGAAACTCCCTCCAGGTTCTCAAGGTCACTGATAAATAAGTGAACAGCTGCATTAGGACCAACACCCTGGCTTCCAGCCCCAAACCCACTGACACTTCCACTGAACAAAGTAATTTGGGATACTTTATTATCCAAAGATCCAAAACAGAGTATCTTTTTCTTAAAAAAAGAAAAAGAAAAGAAAAGAGAAAGAAAGAGAGAACCACAAAACATTAAAAGAAAAAAAATTGGAAATTAGTTTCTCCTAGTAGGTCCAATGGGTAACCAGAAAGCAAATTGAAGAACTCATGATCTCTGTGCTCTTTGTTGAGCAACAGGATCAAATATTTGTTTCCACCCCCATAATATAACCATTAACTTTTGTTAAAACTAGAATACTTATTCTGTATTCAAGGAAAAGGTCACTGCAGCAGAGGAAAAACAGTCGTATTTGAAGTACGTTCTAGCCCATCATTGCTGACGCCTATGCCTACCCTGACTCGGCCAGAAATTCGGAGGGTCACCTCCGTCTTTTTGAGAAGCTCTGCTGGCAGAGCGGTGTAGACAGGCTGAGACGCTCACTCAGGATCCCACATGCAGGATGAGAGGTTCGACCCTGGCCTTGTTACCCTAAGCCAAGCTCACCAGTCATCACTCCCCAAAAGTGCTAAATGCCTCCTCTAGGTTTCTGTTATTAATTTATTAAACTCTAAATGACAACAGCTAAACATTAAAACTTCACAAGCATGTGGGTCACAGAATTCTGGTGTACACTATGTGAGAGTCAGCTCAGGCTTGCTCCGTCTGCCAAAGTCTGCTCCCTGTGGCGCCTGCCGCCCACCCTTCTCCCCTTCAACAAGCCGAGGGAGTACCGTGGACTTTGCACCCCTCCCTCCAGGTCAAACAAAGGGCCCACGTGCAGGGACACTGCCCAAACACAACTACACACTAGTTAATATTAAATGTAAAGTGAAAACATTTACGTTTTTAAAAATTAACCAACGAGGGTGTTGATGAAAAATACTACGGCAGAGAGTCCCGGTCTCAAAGGGCTGTGGGGAACACCTGAGCACAGTGACGAGGGCTGTGAGGTTCCAGGAGGATGTGAAAGTCACCGAGGCACAGGGCCCACCCTCTTGCCTCCACCAGCATGCTGAGGAAGAGAATGTGCTGACACACGTGATGGGGAACCACCGACACAGCTTCCCTTCCTGAACCGGCCACGTACTGGAGGGAGGGACAGGAGAGAAAAGGACAGGCAGAAGGAAAAGGAACTGGAAACAGAACGCTCCGCCAAATGCAATGTGTCATCTTAAGGGTGAAGGATAATAACCAAGCAGTTACTGTTCTTCATCCATCCTGGTCAGTTAAAATTAAACCTTCGAAAAGCCCCCAGATCAGAATGAGGAGGAACCAGACTGTATAAGTACAGAAAGTGCTTTGCGGAGGTCAGAGGCACCTCTCCACCTGCCTGCCTGGCCTCTAGGCCTGAGTTACACTGCAGCTCAGAGGTCAGCCCCTCCAGCGTTCATGTGAAGGGTCGCACACATAGGTGCTCAAGACTCAGACCGCCAGGGGTGGAGGCAGGTGAGAAGAAATTGGAAGGCAGTGGAAAGGGCTTAACTAGAAGGTGGGCCTGGCTCAGGACTGGCAGTTGGGAATGACTGAGAGAAAAACGACTTTTATAAAAATCATTTGAGAAGTGGCCGCAGGTTGAGACAGGAAAAGATGGAGACAGGCTCTCTACCAGACAGTGCTATGGGAGAGGCAGGGCCTGTATCACAGGCCGCCCAGCACAGTGGTGGGTGAGGCTATGTCCCAAAGCGTGCTCGGCCCACCGTGCCAACAATGTCCTCCAGGGGACACTGAGAGCTGCAGCTTCAAGGCCTCAGGACCAAGGGGCTCGGGAGGAGTCAAAAGCGGGTGCCCGCCTGTATTAGAGACACCATGGCGGAATGGGAGACACAGGAGGAACCCAGAGTCAGCCTGCAGACCTGGGAGCAATGCAGGAGGGAACTGAAGTGGGTTCCCTGGTCAGCCCGCTGAGGACGGTCTGGAGGGCTTAGAGAAAGGGAGTACGGTGGTGTGGCCAGTAGCACATACCTATGGCACAGTTACAGACAAGCTGGCGGTGACTAAAACACAGTCACATCTACAGAATCACTGACACCTCAAAACAGCATTTTTCTAAGGAATTTGCATCACTGTGCAACACTCAAAATGTGAGCACAGCATCTGGAGTTTGCAAACCACTCAATCGTGAATACTTACCACAGCTATTACAGGAATGAGTACGCCCAAGTTCCCTGCGCTGCTAGATGCCTAAGAAAGAACAGAATTGAGTCAGTGATAAGCATGTTTATTAAAAAAATAAATAAAATCTTAAAAAAAAAAAAAAAAAGGGACATAAGGTTGTGTAAAGCTGGAATTCCTTAATCTAAAAGAAGTGAGGAGAGTCCTGGCTGGGCGGCTTAGTTGGCTGGAGTGCTGTCCCTACACCAAAATGTTGTGGGTTCAATCCCGGGTTGAAGCCCACACGGGAGGCAAATGATCGATGTTTCTCTCTCACATCAGTGTCTCTCTCTCCCCTCCCTCCCTAGTTCCCTCCTTTCCGCTCTAAAATCAATAAACGTATTCGCAGGATTAAAAAAAGAAGAAGAAGTGATGAGGGGTGTACACAGGAAGAGAGAGAGATGTATAAAGATGCTCATCTAGCATAATTTTAATAGTGGAACAACTTAAATGTCAAGCAGTAGAATGATTACCGTAAATCACTGTACCTCTGCATGATTAAGTACCACTCTGAAAAAGACAACTTCTGCAAACTATTTAGTCACCTTAGAAAGTAACCAAAAAGTGTTAAATGAAAAAATATCAAGATTTAAGAGTATACTATGAATTAGTTGTAACTTGATTATATAAAATAAACCCTAATGATGCAAAATAAATACTCAATATATTTGCATAACAAATCTAGAAGGAAGTCTGTCAAAATGCTAACGACGATTATATCTGAGTAGAGGAATTATGAGTACGTTTTGCTTTATTATTTATAGGTTTCTGAATCTTTTCTACAATAAACATATATCCTTTCTAAGTCGGGAAAAATGTAGGGATTACTTAAAAACAACTAGATGAAAGGGAAGCTCCTTGGCCAGACAACACTAAACTGCAGCGCACACACTGGTGAGTCAGATCATGAAGGCACGTGCCCAGGCACACTCGGTTTACCGTCTGTAACTAACCACAGTAGCAGCTGAGGGTGCAGAGCACCCACTGCACGCCAGGCACTGTTCCAAGTGCTTCACACCTGTCAACGGTAGCAGGGGCTCAACAGATACTTGCCTATTCACCCTGCATGGTCGGTAAATAGAAACTATTCGCAAAGAACAGAAGTGACAGCTTTGTACACCGGGATCCCCACGTTGCCCTGGGCACCACCTCCATCCCCAGCCCCTGAGCACAGGCAGAGGGGAGCAGCCCACAGGTCCCAGGGGTGTCCTTGCTGGCATGTAGGTACAATTCCCAGCCGAGAGAAGGGGAATGGCTCCAGACACACCCCCCAGGCAGGCTACAGCCTTTGCTTTCTCAGTGCTGAGTGCCTCTTTGTCTTGTTAGAGTTGACCTCTCAACCTGCGGCCAAAGGCCAAAGGCCCTGCTGGACACGATGGATGACCTTGTGCATCAGAATGGGTCTAGCAAGCGTACCACCCAGGTTCTTGAGAAATCAGTCACCCAGATCACTGGTGGGAGCCTGGCAGAGCACCGCTGAATTAGAGCAAAGGGGCCTCAGGGTCCCTTTTTGCATAAGCTACTCCCTCTCAGCCAAGATTTTCACACACAGGGCTCCTTCTCATTCCGTTTCCAGCCGAGCTGTCGCCTCCTCAGAGGCCCCTGCAACCCTCAGCACACCGCCCTGTTTTGCTTTCACCATCTCCCACTAAGCAGGCACCTTGTCTATCTGCTTCCGTAACCCTGGCACCTAGGGCAAGGGCTGGGAAACTGCAGACTATGGCCAAATCTGACCCACCACTTGTGCTTGGAAATAATGCTTTATGAGAACACAACACCCCTCATCATTTATTTAATGGCTATGGTTGCTACGTTATGCTACTGTGACAGACCCGAATAGTTTCAAAAAAAGACCATGTGGCCACAATACCTAACATATCTATGATCTGGCCTCTTAAAGAAAAGGTGGCTGACCTCTCCCTTAGGCATACAGTAGGTGAACAGTAACTGTCTAGAGCAGAGGAAGGAGGCCAGCGGAGTTGAGAGGACACAAAGGAAGGGGGTGGAGACGTGATAGAGGGACTGGCACCCACGTGACATGTCAAAGTGGAGGTGATGGAGTAAGAGGCTTAACCTGCCTCAACTTCTCCAATCTGTCTCTCTGGGTGTTTGAGACCTGACATGCTGTCTCTCCCCGTAGAACTGCCTCCCTTGGACAGCCCGAGGTTAGGCCAAAACTGGCCTCCTCAGGTTGTCACTGTGTTCTGTTGACAGCCTCCAGCCCCTGGCTTCTTGCACTTCACCAGATGTGCAAGAAGGGACAGATGGGGGTGGGAGTGATAAGTAGTCTGCTGTCACCTCATCACCACCCTAGACTGGGGGAGGCGGCTGCCATGAGCTGGAGGTTATCTAACAAGGAAGTCACCCTTTCCCCTCACCCCTGTCGGCACCCCTGAGAAAGAACCTCGCCCCTTTTGTTCTTGCGCTACATCAGATGTATTTAAATCTTTTAACAACAAAAGCGCCATGTCAACCAGGATGGTGCTTGAAGATGCAGCCCTAGCCAACAGGGCAACACACCGGGCCACCTTCCTCCCTACCTTCAGGGCAGGCCCCTTCTCGCTGGCCCTCTCGCTGGCTCGCTTTCCCTCCAGCCCCAGCTGCACAAACAGCTCCAGCAGGTTCATGAGCAGCTCATCCACGAGGTGCTCATCCTGGATGTTGGCTGCGATGTTAGCAAGGGCGTTGATTACTGCCAGGGAGCAGTGCCTGGGGAGGGGGAGAGAAATGACAGCCACCACGAGGCAGGGACCACCCCCACCCGAGTGCAGGGAGAAGGCAGGCTGATTCCACCTACCTCAGCCAGCCTCACTGCCCCCTCTCAGTATCTGTGAGGAAAGAAGCCCTCCAGAGGAGACGAATACACCATCTTTGTGAACAATGGCCCTTAGCGGGAAGTCAGCTGCTGCAGAAATGACTGTGACCTTCTCCCCTGACATGTATTAAGGGCCTCAGGGGACTCTTTGGGTTCCAGGACTATGCCTGTTGCAAACTTGGAAAGATTCAGGACAGTTCCCTCTGAGTGCCAAAGGCCTACCACATAATTAAAAATGGAAGTATTTCCAGCATTACCTGGATGGACCTTGTTTTTCCCTTCAAATTACAGAAAGCCTTAATTCATCACTATCAACCCTAAAACACTCTTTTTCATTTTATTTATTTATTTTTAGAGAGAGGGGAAGGGAGGGAGAAAGGGAGAGAAACATCAAGTATGGTTGCCTCTCACATGGACCCCGCTAGGGAACCAGCCTGCAACCCAGGCATGTGCCCTGACTGGGAATCGAACCAGCGACCCTTTGGTTTGCAACCTGCACTCAATCCACTGAGCTACACCAGCCAGGGCTCAACTCTAAAACTTTTGACTGATGATCAGCTTCTTCCCAACACTGGGCTGATGTTAGTGTCAGCTGTCATCAGACACTTAGAAAGTGCTCAGCGGTCTTGGGATGACCTGCCATGGGATCACACATGTCAGCCCCACATAAACTCCAGACACGAAGCTGACATGCCCCCTCAGACAGATGCGGTGAACCAGCCAGGCTGGCCAGGCTTCTGTGAACCCTGGGGGCAGCCAGACCTGCCATTTCTATGCTTTGTGACCCGGGTGAGTAGCCACCATCTTTGAGCCTCAGTTTCTTTCTGAGTAAAACAAGAATAATTCCTTCCTCCCAGGGTGCAGGAGGAATTAAACTTTACATGAAGCACTAAGCACACCACCTGGCCCCCAGTAATTTCAGAGCAAATGGCAGCCATGATAAAGGCACCCATTTCACAGACAGGTAAATTCCTGGTTGAGGACAAATGAATGGCAGTGTTTCCACAGGTGAGGAAGAGAATGAATCGCTTTTGGTGGCAATTTCAGAAAAGGCTTTATGAAGAAGAGGAAACAAGTCGAAAGTTGAAAAATGGGTAGGCATGGGAACACAGCAGGGCCAAGAGCAACAAGACAGATGCCAGGATCAGAGGAAAACAGAGCAAAGACAGGGTGGGGAAGGTTCAAGGAAACAATGTGGGAAAGAGGTGTTTTGGTCTGTGACTCAGTTTCACTGGAGAGATCAGGAAGGATGGACAGAAGGAAGAGGAGGTGGCCGCCCCAACCCACTCCAGAGGCTGTTCTAGTGGCCTGGGCTCCTGATGGTGGCAGTGAGAAGGCAAAGAAATAATAGTGCTGAGGGCTTCCACTTATCAAGAGCTTTCACATGTACGATCTCAACTACCCACACACCTGGAAACTTCTGATGAATGAGGAAACTGAGGCACAGAGCCACGCTCCCACCGAGTTGGATGTAATGGTCAGGAGGAAAGAACAGACATGCCAGTAAAGAGGAAACATTTCTTCCTCCCTGTCCAACCTTCTGTCTTCCTAACTTCACTTTCCTCTTATCCTCGACCTGACAAACTCTCGTGAGATCCTCCAAACGCAGAAAAGCATGTCCCTATCCTTAAGACATTCCCAGTAAGGGCAAGGGACAGACAAAGAAGTGCTTCTCAGTCTTCCAGGGGAAACTGGTCAGACTTTACACAAATTTCAAACATTCGAGGATATAAAATGACCATTTCCTTCGACCCTCCAAATTCCACCTCTGTGAATCTATCCTGAGGAAAGCATCAGAGATGCTCACAGATATGTGGCTACTAAGGTGTTCAATGTGGCACCTGCCAGAAGAGAAACTGGAAAACTGCCTAATATCCCAGCTGGAGACTAGTTAGATAAACCACAGTGCTGCTCTACAGTGGGAAATTATGGGGCCATCAAGGGCATGCAGAGGAACATTTCTGGCGTGGCGGATGTGTTGCTGCATGGAAAAACAGGTCACCTAGGTGGGCGCTTTGAGCCCGTCTGGAGTGGGGACAGTAATGAGCACTGAGCTTAATCAGCTCCAGGCGGTGGGTATATGGGGTTTTCATTTCTCACCTGCTGTATACCCCGATATGCAGCGTATTTTCTTTTGTAGGAAGAAAAGTTTATTTAAAAGGCAAATCCCCAAACCTCATATTTTCAAAGGGAGTTAAACACTGTCACGATCTAAAGAGACAACGGGCCCCAAGAATTACCTATAGCCGTGGTCCTTGTAATCTTTAGTGGCCGAGTACACGACAGAGCTGGCCTTCACGCTGATCTGCTGGAAGAGATTCCACACTTCCTGATAAATGTATTGCTGGAAGACAGCAAGAGACACCATCACCATGCTGTGCCTACTCCTGAAAGCCCCTCCTTGGACCACAGAAAAGGCCCCTCTCTTGTCAGTGGGAGGGAAAGCTCCTGGAATCATGGATGATAAGGGCCTAAAGACCACCCAGGGCATCTATTCCTAAAACTTTAAGCAAACCTCCAATTAAAAGCTAAAAGGGAAATAGCTTCAGTTTAAATGGTATTATTAAGCAAGATCGTTTCTTTCATAAGAAAGAAATTAGTCTAAACTTCCTTTCCCCCAGAACTCGTGGAATTACACTATTCTTTTTTTAAAAGAAAATCTCACTGTTCAGTGTTAAGAAAGTTGTGAGCATTCAGCTGATCTGCAGGGTAAATTTAATCTGTAATTTTCACATTCCTAATAGTCAAAAGAGTTTAATGAAGCTTGCTCAGGGTAAGTGGGTTTCACAGCTGGGCCCTCCTTACATTTCCAGTGATAACCAGGCAGCCCAGCTGGTCGATGATAAGCACATCAAGAGGGGAGGGGGGCTGGCAGAATTTTTGCTGCAGGATCTGAAGAATTGGCTCCATGACCTTTGGGGTGTCCCTCAGGGCCACTGCGATGTGTCCCAAGGCTCGAATGGTGTGGTCAGGAATCAGGTGAGCGTCCCTAGGGGAGGGAAGAGCAGAAGCACCTTGGGAAGAGTCCTCCGGCACACAGCAGCGAAATAAAACCCGAAGCTGGACCTGACCTCAGCATCATCACAGTCTTTCAAATGAAGCAATCACCTAACAGTGACAGCTTGGGATCCTTAACCAGCAGCAGAAACACAAAGTCCTGGGCACTGGGCGGGAAGACAGAGCTGTTTCCCTACTCCCAAACAGGGGTCCAAGACAGGGAGTCCAATGCACAACGCGCACCGTACAAGAAAGGAGCACAGGTGTGCACAATGGCACCGCCCCGCTGAGACTGAAGAGAGTAACTGGCTGCCCCTGTGGGATGGGACATACTTGTCGCTCTCCTGGGAGATGTAGAGCCGGTTGGAGAGGCTAGCCAGGAAGGCCTCCACGATCACTGCGTCCACCGTCAAGCCAGCTTTCAGGCACCTGAGCAGCAAGGAAACCCACACGGCATGAGGACCACAACCACAGATGAATGTTTTGTGTTTTGTTCTAACTTTCCCTTTCTCAGGTTTACAGTGTAAAGGAATGAATGTGCTGAACATTTTGCCCCAGAAATCTGAAAGAAAGTCATTACATAGAATGAATTCAAAGAACTGCTGCAGATTTTGCCCACTTGATAAATATCTCAGTCTGGAAAAGTAACTTCATTATTTTGCTCAGAACAGTTTCCTTCAGAATTTTATATTTGCCCTAATTCCAATTTAAAATTTCCCAGACTGTTCCTTAACAAAAGTCATTGCAACCGACTCAAAAGACAGATGATCCTCAAATGGCTGAGGAAATATTAAAATTATACAGCAAGTTTTCAGAGCACGGATAAATGCTTAGGTCCTAGAGAAAAGGGGAAATTAAAAAGCCCTGAGAACATAAAATCTTATCAGGTATCTCTTACTCTCGCATCTGGCTGGCCAGGCCTCAGAGGCAGAAAAGAGTGGGAGCCTCACAGACAGGGGGGTGAGATCTGGTCTCGAACTGGCTTCTGAGAGCCAGGAGCCGGAATTCACAGAGGGCGAGGTGCATGTCACATAAATCAGAATAGGTCTGGCTGCCGAGTTTAGGTAGCAAGAGTTCACATGGAAGTCTGGGCAGCAAGGGACACTCAACTATATAAAAAGTGACAATCATTTATGTTAAAAATTATACAGGAAAAAAGTAAAGAAAATATGACAAATGTCACTCTGGACGATAGGCTAATGCATCATTCTTTCTCTACTTTTCTAAAAAGGCAGGGAGCTTTATTTCCTAAAAATATGTAACAATGCCTCTTTATAGAGCAAATGCAGGTTTAGAATAACCAGAAACAAGCTTTACAAAATTATAAACATTTCTTATTTTGTACGAGTGTATTTTTCTGAAACGCCCTTTCCTTCCTCCCGGTCACCTGTCCCTCCGGCCCAGCCTCCCACCTGCAGATGTTGTCGATGGCAATGTCTCGGAGCTGCTCGTACATGGAGGGCTGGCTCTTCTTTCCGGACATGATGCTCAGGGTCGACTCAGAATGCTCGTTGGTTACACTGATTTTTATGTCATTGCCAGCAACTGAAAGTACAAATTCAAATGTGTACCTGGTTAAGCCTGTCACTTTCTACTCCCATGTCTGTAATTAAAAACCAAATAATATGCTAGTCATTCTTAACTTATAATAGCAATCAATCTGAAAAGATCTGACCAAACATTTAAGAAACTGAAGGGTCTGAGAACAGGAAGGATAAAACAAACATGTATTAATGAAAAGAAAGAACATTTAGGTTACAAAGTGATAAATACATAAAACAGCAATTTCTTAAGAAATGGTTCTAAAGGGCTGATGAGCACCCACAGGCACCCACCCGGAGGGTTATCTAACTAATGTGTACAAGCTGGTAAGGGTGGGCACAAGGGTGAGTGCAGGGGCCTTAGATCCAGAGGGACCCCTCTCTGCTCCAGGCTGGGGGAGTCTTTCAGGTACTAGGAGTTTGGGTTTCTTCATCTATAACCCTTGCAAGAGAATAAAATGTACACCTTCACAGGACTGTGGGGAGGATGAGCTATACTACACTAGGGCCCAAGCTTGCAGTGGCTGTTTAATTAATGTCAGTCATTACAGGTGACCAGATTTGCTCTGGGCCTAGGGCCTCGTTGGTAGAAACAGCACATTCCCTTGGGGCAAAGGGACTATGTGAGACTGTGTACAGACAGACCTGGCTCAGTATCTGGGACCTAAGGAACTCACACTTCAGATAACCTCAGTGAGAAGAGGCCCCCCCCCCAAAAAAAAAAGTTGGACTAAGGAGGGGCCTTCGGGGGTGGCAGGTGCACATGACAAGAGAAGCAGAGGAGGAAAAGGTCTAGGCCCCGAGGGGTCCTGTGGGGAAGGCCGTGGGAAAAGGGAGGCGGAGGGGGAGCCCACGTAGAGGGAAGACTGCACAGCCCAGCCCTAGGTGTTCAGCCACACAACCGTGTTGGGCTCACACACAGTCACATGGTCCTTTTCTTGGCACCTCAAGGGCACACAAGGGCTGAGGGCTGGAGACATGGCCTCAGGGGCAGACATCCCGTTACCTGTGTGGTACTGACTGTGACACTTATAGAGCTTCACCAGCACGGGGGACGGAACGACCAGGAAGTCCCGCAGAGACGGCATCACCGAGTGCACCACCACCGGGAACCTCTCACACAGGCGGCCCAGACCCTGCAACACACCACTGGCCCGTCACGCAGCCCGGGGAAAGGCTGGCTGAGCAGAGAGGTGCCCAACCCTTCGAATACCCAAGTTTGACCAGAAACGTCCAAGGTCAAAGCTCCCGAGGGACCACCTGACCATGGGGCACAAAGACAGGAAAGGGAGACGGTCTCCACTCTCCCCCACCTAAGAGGGAGATACATTAAAGTGTGTCCATTTCTCTTTGAAGCAAATTAAGGGAGAAGGGGTCCAAAACACGATTTCTAAACAGCAGCAGACCTGGAGTCACTGGGGTTTGCAACAGGTGAAGAGTCTCAGCACAAGGGAGCTGGCACTGCAGACATCAGGAGGTGTCCTCCCAGGAGGCCCTCTGGCAAACATCTGCAACCCTTCACTTGCATGCTTGAGGACGTCCTGGCTGGCAGATACTGGGCAGCTGCCCCTCAAAGGAGGACCCCGCTGCTCCTGGACCCAGTCACGGAAATCCCAGCCCCCTGTCGGCAGCAGCCTTACTCGGTGGAAAACTGTGTCCACAGCAAGCTCTAGTTCAAGTTGCTAGAGACAACAGCTAAGAGTCTGCTGCTGGTGTGCGAACCACAACAAGAAGGCCCCCGCTGGTGGGATCTCAGTCTCTGGGATATCTGTGAGACTGACCTGCAGACAGCAGATAAGCAAGGGCAAGTGAGCGATGATGACTTTGCTGGAGGTCTTGGACTGTAGCTTCTCAGACAGCTTGATGCAAAGACTCTCTGCACCTAAACTCAAAAATCAGGGGAGGGTATAAACGATTAGCAAAACCAACATTTACAAAATACTCATTACCCAATTAATCACATAATTTCACTAAACCCCTGAGACACACTTTTCTGTAGGGTTTATTAATACTGAGAGGTTACACCAGAAAGTGTTAGGAGGCAGGTGTGCTTAACTGAAAGCTTATCTCTGCTTCTTTTCTGTTGTGAAAATACCATTCTGCACGGTGTGTGACTGCTTTCTTTTTTCTGCTGGCCCTGAGCCCCCTCGTTCCTGTCTCCAGTGTCCTGTGAATGGCAGCCATCTGCAAGTCTGATTCATGCTTCCCATTCTGCTGCTCACCCTAGACCAGCATCGAGTTCCTGCTTCTCACACAAAAGCCTCAAGAACCAGCAGGAAGTAATGAGAGAACAGGCCCCGTGGCCTTGGCCATCACCACCCTCCCAGGTCCAGACACCAGATGTCCAGGGCATGGCAGGAGCTGATGCTCACCCTGCTCATCCTTCACAGCCCAAACCATGAGGTCCACGCAGGCGGCGTTTGCCTGGCAGCGCAGCTTGAGGGGACTCAGCTCATTGTGGATCCGGTCTGCATCGTGCAGAATCTTCTGAAGCTCCCCCTGGCTTGTGTTGAACTGCTCCAGCACAAAATCGTGGATCTCCTTCACAAAGGTGGTCGGGAGGTCTGTAGGAAAGAGAGCAGGCATTGCAGCTGGAAACAAAACCTCACCAAAATTCAGGCAGAGGCTGTGAACTTCTAGTCTTTCCTTCTCTTACAAAAACCCAAGAAGAACATGTTTGCTGCTGGCTGCTATGCTTCCAAGAGTGCCCTCTGGGAAGACCCTGAATAGGCTGTGCACAGGTACCCTCCACACGCACACCACCTGGCACTCAGGGCAAATGATTAGTTCTCAGGAGAGCGAGAGCCATGCTTTTTTATGCGGTCAATACATAAAACCTGAACATATGAAACACCTAAGTTGGGATTTATCACACTAAAACTGATACAATTAGCATGAGGAAATACTTCAGTAACATATACATATATCTATTTTATATTTACTACCTTCTTCCCGTTTTACTGAGATATAAATGACATACATCACTGTTCAAGTTTAAGGTGTATGGCATAATGATTGTACGGGTGAATGGTAGTTTTTTAAAAAGCTGCCAGTTATTAGATAAGGACAAAAATTGGTTGTAGCCTAAAAAGAATTCCCTGCCCACTGAGCTGTATCTTCAGAGCACCCAGAATTTTGCAGCCTTGCTAAAAGTGTTGTAGCAAGAGTTTTCAAACTCTCATCCTTGAGGCCTGAAAACTTGGGAAAGCCAACGTGGGCACGAGTCGGACCAGTCACGGGAGCTGGCAACGCAGAGCTCAGGTAGGAAGGGAGGCCAGAGGCAGTCCCTGCCAGCCTCCCTCATGAACCTAACTAACCCTTGCTGGCCCGCATCAGGCTCGGCCCCCACCTGCCAAGAGCACTTGGAATCAAAATAGGAAAACAGATTAACCAGATTATGGTACATCTACATGACAGATTATTATTCATTCATCAAAACTTAGTGGATGGAAGAGCAACAAGTATAAGGGACTCATGGACAAAAACTATGGGGGGTGGAAGTGGGAGGAAGGTGGGGAGGGCTGGGGTGGTGGGCTGGGGCGGGGTAAAAGACAGAAAACTGTACAATATCAACAATTAAAAAATACTGATTAAATAAATAAATAAATAAATAAATAAAACTTAGTGGATGAAGAGTGTTCAATAAGGTAAGGAAAGAGCACAGGAAAAATGTTTTAAAAATGCACGAAGGAGAGAGTGGAATGAAATGTTAAATTTGTGTGTGTACTACACTATTAAGATATTATCTCTGATTTATAAGATGAGTACCTCATTTTCTTTTTTTTGTACTTTTTAAATGTCTAAACTAGACATGTTAAACTGCACACATGATCAGGACAATACAATGTGTCCATGTCACAAAAACACCTGAGGAAATAAACCCAATGAAAAGCTATCACTGATCACACTAGAGGCATAGGATCATGGACAGATTTTTTTCCCCTTATTTTCTTTTTCTCCAATATTTCAGCAATATGACTACATCTTGCTTGCATTTTTAAGTGTCCCCAGCAGAAAGGAAGCACAAACCTGAGGCGGTGGGCCTGAACCTAGTCTCACCTCACTCACACACACGTGCCAAGGCCTCACCTATCATGTAGTACAGAGTGTCGCGCAGCATCTTGAACATGGCCACGTAGAGGGGGTCGCTGAACGTGGTGTAGTAGAGATCAGCGCTCGGGTTGGCCTGCGGGGGAGGTAGAGGCACGTGAGCACAGCACAGAAACCCTCCACCACGCCTCCACCCTCTTGCAGAGGCCCAGTTAAGTAATCCGTACACTTGTGACTTAGCATTATAAACGGAACGACGTTTCCATGATTCACCCACTTGGAGCCCTTCAATCACTCTCTTCCCCCTCTTTGGCAGCAGGCAGAGGAAAGCAGGAGGCTCACGCAGTCCACAGATGTGTAAGCAGCCGCCTACACCTGCTACCTCTCACTGAAAGCTTACTGTCTCTGAAGTCAGAGGGACACAGGAAGTGGAGAAGAGGGACAGCCAAGGGCACCAGACTCAAAAAACACTGCAGCCATGGAGCCACCAGACTCAGTTTATGTTTTGTAATTAAAACTCATTTAAAATTATTTTTTAGCAATCTAATCTAAAATGTAGCACTATTTTTCATCCAGGGAAAATCATACAAGGTCTAATGCAATGAATAAGATATTGTTCTAATGAAAAAGCACGGTTTATTAGAATTTGTGACACATGAAAAAGTGCTCTGCAAATACAAGGGAGGGGGAAGAGAAGGAGGAGGAAGCAAATCAGCAGCAGGCCAGAGGTCAGGTTGCAGGGAAGGGGCCTGTGGTGCGAGGCTGGTGGAGAGTGAAGGAGTCACGTGAAAGGCATGAAAACTGCAAGGAGGGCATGAGAGTGATGCCAGGAGCTGGGACTAACAAAGTGTCATTGGTGGGCACGGGCTACGCTGCTCTACAGACATCCCTGCGGGACAGAGAGAAGGAGATGAGGTTTGCTGGTTAAGGTGATCCAGGCTCTGACTCTGGAGCTGGGAAGAAGTCACTGCAAGCAAAGAGCACAGGAAGAAAGCCCAGGTAATGCAGCCTGGCTCCAACACTCACTAGCTATGTCATTAAAGCTCCTTACTCTGTGAGCTCCAGTTTTCCCATCTGTGAATGGGGACTGCTGTGGAATTCAATGAGCCGGTGAGTCAAGTCCTACTCCGTGTTGGCACATAAGCATGTAAGAACTGCTAGCGATTTCTGATAATGAGTATTATGTTCAGTAATGCAGGTCATGCTTTCACCCTTTTTTAAAGCAACAAAACCATTTTTTAAGATGGACTTTTATACTATAGTCCCAATTACAAAACAAAAATACCAGAAACTGCTCTGGTTCAATAGCAGGGAAGAGTCCCAGAGTCCCATATTCCCAGCCTTCCTTCTACTTATAAAATAAGCCCTAAAAGGGATCCCCACTGACCTCCAACTTTCCCCTGGGGACCCAGATTGACACTTTTCATTATAGATGGCACACAGGCCTAATAAGTGTGCAGGAGTTCTGCCTGCCCAGCCACTGGCTCTGGTCCTCCTGGTCTGCCCTGGGTCACACTTGACAAAACACTGACAAAGGAACACAAGAGGCCTCCGAGACAGCAAGCAGTGAGAGAGCTAAAGCTCCAGTCAACAGGCGAGACACAGCCTGCAAGAAGGTTAAAGACTAAGTAGGACAGGCCAGCCTGCACCCTGCAGAGTTACAGGAACTGTGTGTTTCAGCCAAGACCCAATCCAGAGCAAGCCACACCTGGCAAATGCTTCTGATGTCTACAGACAGCTTGCTGGGAACACGTGCAAGGTGGCACAGGAAGGTCCCTGGGGCTCCCTCCCCCTTCAGAGCTGAGCCCCAGTAGTGCCAGGCACTGTGTCTCACAATCAGGTGGGAGAAATACACCAGGTTTAATGAGGAATCTGGGTCCAGCACATGCCCATGGCAATCATCAGGCTGGCAATGGCAATCACTCTGGATCCCAACACTCCAAAGAGGACTGACTCAAATGTTTCCTGAGGTTTTGAGACCTCCCAACACCAACATTTAATAACTTTGTAAGTAATGCTGTAGGCGTTCATTTCGAATATATTAAAGACAAAAGTTCCCTAGGCACACACCTCTCACACATAAAAGCCAGGGCTTGTACGTGCCTAAAGAAAATGTGAGAGGTGTGTACTGAGCCCAGAGAAGCAGCTTTGAAAGCACCAAAAGAGCAAGGAAGATAAAGTGCTTCAGGGTCAATAAGGATCCATCGCATTCCCAGCTCTCACGGTGACTATGTGACACGGGCACAGTAGTCAGTCCCTGAAACCTCTTTCATGAGTGAAATAGAGACACTGACCACTGCTCAGAGGCACTGCGCAATGATATATTTAAAAGAGCCCAGCACAGAGCAAGCTTTCAAGTAGCATTATTGAGACCAGGAAAGTTAAGCTGAAAACTCACGGCCCCCACACAAACCCTCGCTGCTCTGTCCACACAGAGGCGCGCAGCAGGCGGATCTCAGTGTGATGCCCTCGGAAGGGACCTACCTCTATCACGCTGGCTGCAACTGCATCCAGGGATTTCAGAACAGGCTCTTCAACGATCTTCTTCACCTATCAGCGAAACAAGACCTCATGAGGCACCTGACAAACAGCGAGAGACAGGGACGCCAGCTCCTTCTTCTAAAGAACAAATGTTGATGGACAAAACTATGTAACAGGCTCATGTGGTGAAAAATATGATAGAAAAATAGGCCGCAATATATAAATATCAAGCTATACACACAAAATGCCCTGAATTCTGCCATTACTTGAAACTTTTCTTACCTAGATTGGCATGACATAAAAACAGTAAAGGTACCAACTCTCTCAAATTTGCTGACATTGGATTCCCATTCCCAGGATGGGAAAGCTTTCAGACTCCTGCATCACTGACACTTCATCCAAATCTCCTCCCAAATGTCAAGACACCTTCGCAGCCAGTTCTTGGGTGCTGACGGCTCCTCCTTTTGCCCCTGTGCTCTTCCAAAGCTGCCCAGGTACTCAAACTGCAGCACACATTTTAAATTTCTAATAGAAGTGATTATTTCTACCCATTCTCTACGCCAGCATTTAGTACAGGAATGAACTGTTCTGTCAACTATGAGATCACCTGATGAAAACAGCACCCTCCCAACCTCTGCCACTTGTAGTACTTTAAGAAGGCATTTTCAAAATGTATAGATAAAACATGCTGGGAGAAGAAATTAAATATTACCTTGAAGGAAACCTTGAAAAGTTAAAATATACTGGAAAAATAATTCCCCTAAGAAAGAATCTGATGCCTTGGTTTGTTTGGCTCAGTGGATTGAGTGCTGGCCTGCAAACCAAAGGGTTGCAGGTTTGATTCCCAGTCAGGGCACATGTCTGGGTTGCGGGCCAGGTCCCCAGTAGGGGGCGCTCAAGAGGCAACCACACATTGATGTTTCTTTACCTCTCTTTCTTCTTCTTTTCCCCTCTGTCTAAAAGTAAAATAAATAAATAGATAGGTAGACAGATAATAAATAAAAAGGAAGGATCTGAAACATTCAGCCTTTAATTGAGATTTCTAAAATGCTACTAAGGAGAGCCATTTGAGAAGGCCACAGGCCACCTAGGCCACCATTCCGTCTGGAACACTGACAGTGAGGATCAGTTTAGGGGGAGTTTTGCTTCCTGACGGCAACTTCAGTAACATCCTCGGCTATTTAGTAATTTGTTATGGCTCTATCCCCATAAATGATGGTCTGTGCTTTAATGTCTTCTGACATCCTCAGCCTAAAGCCTTTCTCTGAGTGACCTCTACTCAGACCCCACACAGGAGGAGACGGCTGCTCTCTCGAGTGCACGCTTCGTACTCTCGGGAGTTGTTCTCATTCTCTCTCGTTCTTTCCAAAACAGAAAGTCTCACGTTTGGAGTCTGTCCTGATGCTTTCTCCCCCACCCACTCGAATGTGTTGAAGCATCCCAACTCAATCCTAACAACTTCAGAGTCCTTGGGTCAAAGACTTGGGCAATGGCACTGATGCCTTCTCTGATATCACCACAAATGCCATCCAAAGGTCCCCAAGTTGGAAAAAATTAGGTTTTGTACTGATCTGAACACAGCAGCTCCTGAGAGAGGATCAGGTACCCTGGGCTGAGCACTGACCCTGCCCTTGGCCTACAGGTCCTTGCTGTATTTGACACTGATTTCCTTACCTCTAAAATAGGGACCACGGCTGCCTCCCCAAAACGGTTGCTGCAAGGATGAGGTGCGAACATACTGCACAGCTGCCCCATGAACATTACTCTCCATCCTTCTTCAACCCAGAATTTATGACTAGTAAGCTGTTTATTTGAAATACTGAAAAACTCCTCGTTTTTCTTTTAGAAAATACAGGCTTACACCACTAGCAACTTTACTGATTGATATACCTGTGGGCTGTTTATCCATCAGCGCTCTGCTTACCAAGTTTAAGAGTTCCCACAGCATTTCTAGTGGAATGCTGAACTCCTTATAGGTGAGGCCGTTGAAAAGCGGAGAAACCGAGAAGCTGGAGCTGATGGTGGAGAAGTAGTAATCGGGATCCAGGGCACTCCCGTCAGGTAGGTAAGAGGCTGACGAAGAAGAAAACGAGAAAGTCAGTCACAGTAATGTGGCCACGATACTTCCTCAAGCTGACTCCCTCAAAAACCAACAAAGATAGAGACTTTGGTTTTGTTTGTGCTCCAATTCCTTGTTTTATAATTAAGTAAAAGCTGAAGTGCAAATCCTTGGGGAGTGACACCCCTCACTGGGGTGTTTCATGTCAAAGGCTCAGATATAGTCATGTCCTAATATTTTCAACGGAGACAATATAACTTAACACACAGGAAGAAAAAGAAGAATTACACCTTTTAAAAGGTTGAGAGATACGAAGGTCCACAGGGCTCCAAACATATTTTACCACCAAAATTGGTGGTAATTGAAACAAAATTGGAACAAAAATGCAAATTACTATAAATTTCAAAATCAGAACAAAAACAGTCAATCATCCAACACATAATAATAATAAAAAGCCAAAAGTATATAATCATTTGAAAATCCATTATTTGCCCTGGCTGGTGTGGCTCGGTGGATTGAGTACCAGCCTGCCAGCTGAAGGGTCACCAGTTCAATTCCCAGTCGGGGAGCATGCGGTGGTTGCAGGCCTGGTCCCCAGTAGGGGGCGCATGAGAGGTAACCACACATTGATGTTTCTCTCCCTCTCTCCCTCCCTTCCCCGCTCCCTAAAAATAAATAAATAAAATCTTTTATTTAAAAAAAAAAACAAAACAAAACTAATTCTTAAAGAGAATTCTTACAGCACTGTGGAAGAGGAACTGGAAAGAGAGGGGGAGACTAACTGTAAGAATAATCTGAGTGAAACAGCAGGCACAGGAACAAAAAGGGAAGGGGCAGTGGTTTCCTGCCTGTCTCTTTGACAAGGTACACTTCAGGCCAGGGAAAAATTGTCCAGCTCACCCCTGCAGGACAGCAGTACCTGCTGAATGAAGCTCAGTGGACCCACACCTGGGTGTGCCCCAATCCTAGGTACTCACTGGAAGTGCTTAAAGGAGGGGAGCCCCACTGGGAAGGGGAGCCTGAGCACAGGCAGCAATTTACCAAGGAAGCAGCAGCTGTCAACAACAACTCATGGCTGTCTACAGACACCCCGAGAGCATACTGGTGGCAAAGGGGTTGTACAAAGTCTGGAGGAATGTATTCTAGGACAAGTGTTCTCTCTGAGAGGTGGGGTTTTGAGTGACAAACTTGGCCTTTATATTCTAACATATACAAAGACTGCGATGTTTTCTCAAATATCAAAGAAATACAGTATACAAAGTTGCCCACATTTATTTGAGTTGATACTCCCCTTTTTAATCCTCATCCGAGGATATTTTTATTGATGTTATAGAGAGGAAAGGGGAAAGAGAAACATCCACGTGAGAAACATCAACTGAGTGCCTCCCGCAAGCACCCCAACCAGGGATTGAACCCACAACTTACATATGTGTATCTTGACCTAGAATCAAACATGCAACCTTTTGGTGCACAGGACAACGCTCCAACCAACTGAACCACCTGACCAGGGCACTCCCTCTTAAAAAAAAAAAAAAATTCCCTCACATCTTTCAAGATCCTATTGAGAAATGGCCTTTTAGCAATTAGCCTCATCCGAAAATGGAATCGGTGGCACTGTGAGGCGTGGAATCTGGTTTCCCCATCTTCTATTACTTAATCAGAGTCTTACTTCTCTCAAGAGTAAGTTGAAGGCAATTTTAACAAGTGTCTGACACTGCACAGGGCTACCATATGAATCAAATTTAGTAGATTCTGTGAAAGTTCTTGGTAAACAACTGAAAACCAGAGCTTTCATAGGTTAGCACGCTAAATTTGTGACCACAGGCACATAGGGGTTTATATATTATTTTCTGCCCTTTTATCCATGTTTAAAATATTTTAAAATTATATGCTGAGAAGTTTAAATACTGTAAATACCTTCTAAAAGCGTGACACGCTAGATGCATGACAGCAGAATGCTAGCATCACCGTCCCTGGCATCACAAGAAATAGTCACTACGAACCTGCTACCCGAGTGCTGGGTCAATATGAAGGTGAAACTCACCTTCAAAGTAGTGAAAGGCAGTTCCTCCGGGGGAGCTGGGAGGGGGCATCCCACGTTCAGGGCTGACCTGAAACACACAACCATACAGATCATGAAAGGCCAGTCAAACCTCATCAGATTTGTCCTGGACAAGGTTCTCTTTTCCAGCTCAATAGTTGTACTTCAAGTTGTAGTTCAAGATTTCATCTTCTCCCTGAAGCCCACCAGACCTACAGCATTCTCTACTATATACCAAATCATATATATATGAATTATATATAAATTCTTCCTCTCTAGACATACATTTTATACTTGATTACTAAGCAGAATTAGTCTCGTGTTTCGTGTCTACCTTTTCTCCATGAGTCTATTACATACTTCTTAAGGGCACCAACTAGCTCCCACTCAGAACAGATTTTGGCACCTAACTGCTAGGAAACAAATACTTCATGACTTAGGAGATGAAGTCACTAATGAACTGTAAAAAAGGACAAGGGAAGCTTTTATATTGAAGAGAAGTCCAGTGAGAACGCTTTGTTCTCTAACTTTCCTCAAGCAACATCGAAGTGAGACTTTCTCCACGGGAGCCCTTAAACAAGACCCCTCTCCTCTGCTCTCTCCCCAGAAGTGCAAGCCCACCTGAGAGATGCTGGACACGCTGCTGGTCTTCCTCTTCAGGGTGCCCTCCTGGCACACAGTCAGCAAGTTGCTGGGGAGGATGGAGCGAAAGTCATTGAAGGAACGCCTTCGCACACCTTCCAGCTCCTCCGGGACTCGGAGGGAGTGCGGAGGGACTTTGGGAAAGAGTTTCGAGAGGAGAGACTCTTCCATGTTGCTGTAACGCCCAAACGCTCGTGAGATTCCAATCAGACATGGGATGGCATATTTGCAAAGGTATTCTAGAAGGCAAAGTAAGAACATTCTGATACCAGAAAGTTACCTGTGAGAGAACCGTACCGTACCAGCTTGTAACACTGGCTCACATATCACAGCCCACCCACTAATAAACCTGAAGGGTCAGAATAAGCCACAGCAACAGGGTCAACCCAAAGGGCTGACCAATGATATTTTCAATCTGGCATTAACAATAACTTCAGACTATGCCTGTGTCATACACAGCTGCCTCCTCTAGGAGGTCTTGGTTTATTCTCATTCATGGCACATCCAAATCAACTGTACAGCTAAGTCATGTTATCAGGCATCTTTACTATATTTAAATAGTGTATTTATTGCTCCCAGGATCGTACTGTTAGCCTTACTCTAGAGAAAAATGACCTTTGAAAATCAGACATGTTACAGGTGAAGAAACTTAGACCCAGAAGGATGAGGTGACTTGCCCGAGGTGACTTGCCCAAGGTCACTCAGCATTTTCAGGTAACAGAGCTGTGCTCATGGCCCTCATGTGACCTCTTAGCTAACACACAGCAAAGGCAACTAAAATAGGAGGGTTTTCGTCTATGACGTAAATGGGGTAGCAAAGAACAGAAAAGAAGACTGAGGAAAAGCAAGGAAAAAATTAATCACAGAATAATTTTTTTTTTAAAGCCTTGATCTATAATCATACCTTTTTCTTGAATCTCCAAAGCCTGGCACATTCCCAAAAGGACATGCAGAACCTGCAAAAGTGCCTCTAGAATCTGTAATAGCCAAGGAAACAGAACAACTTATAAACAAAATCAGAAAAATATCACAAAATTAATCCAGAATTAGAAGAAGCTTCAGACATTATCTTGTCCAACACTGTATCTGATACATAGCTCCTCACACGAAAGCTCTGTTGAGGGGCCAGTCAGCTGGCCTTCCGGGGACAGGAACCCTCCCTCTCGGGGCTGGTCCAGATTTCCTCCTAACATTGGGCCAATGTCGTTCTCCTAGTGCTCTGTGCCCACCACATCTTCCTCCATGTTCTGCAAGCAGGTGTAGGCCCCCGAAACACCTTTTTATGGCTAAATACCTCTACTTCTTTTTTTTTTTTTTTTTTTTTTAAATTTTTTTTTTTTTCTTTTAGATTTTATTTATTTATCTTCAGAGGGGAAGGGAAGGAGAGAGGGAGAGAAACATCAATGTGCGGTTGCCTCTTGTATGTCCCCTGCCGGGAACTGGCCTGGCAACCCAGGCATGTGCCCTGACTGGGAATTGAACCGCGATCCTTTGGTTCGCAGGCCCGCGCTCAATCCACTGAGCTACACCAGCCAGGGCTAAATACCTCTACTTCTTTTCATCCATTCCTTATAAGTCCTTTATGATGCTGACTGCCAGCTTCTGTTTTACTGTAGTACACTTTCAGAAATCTCCAATTATAGTGCTCAGCATAAAATTCTTTTTTTTTATTTTACACAGTTTTTTTTTTTAAGATTTTTATTTATGTATCTTTAGAGGGGAAGGGTAGGAGAGAGGGAGAGGGAGAGAAATATCAATGTATGGTTGCCTCTTGTGTGTCCCATGCTGGGAACCGGCCTGCAACCCAGGCATGTGCCCTGACTGGGAATCAAACCGCGATCCTTTGGTTCACAGGCCCGCGCTCAATCCACTGAGCTACACCAGCCAGGGCAGCATAAAATTCTTTAATATTCCAGGGATCCTGGGACTTACTGAGTAATCACCAAACTCAATACAGAGTCTAGACTTTCATGTATGTGTCATTTGCTTTCTGGCAGCTTCTTTACACTGCTGGCTCAGTGAGCTCACAGATAAGCAAAATGTTTAAATTTTTTCCATGCATGCTGCTTCCAAGCTATGCTATCTCTGCTTACATAGTTGGTATTTTTTGCCTGTCACTGATCCCTACAGAACTCACGGTATTAACTTTAGTTCATCATACTGGTTTTTGCTAATTACTAGAGTTGTGTTTTCTACAAATGAGGTCAACTTGCTTTCCAATCTTCATTCATGGACCTGGCTCATTTTGCTTCAACAGTAGGGGACAGACTACTAGAGGCTTCTGCTGGGCTGGCACCTCCCCAGTGTCCCTTTGCAGTGGTCCTTTGGGCAGTTCCTCATGAACTGTTGTGGTGCTCAGCGCATACTCCAGGACGTCAGGAGAGGGTACGTGCAATGCCTTGATGAAGACCAACTAGACTATGTTCACCTCGCTGCCCTCTACTACCAGTCTTAGAAAACCCAGACAAAGAAGAAAATGAAGCTGGTTAATATGACTTGTTCATAATCAAGTCAAATTTCTTAATTTTGCTAATATTAAATGATGCTGAATAACCTATGAAGACTTGAAATATTTTCTCCATTTCATATATTAATGTCATTGTCTTGTCAGTGTCAACCTCTCCATTTTGATATTATTTAAGAAAAGCCCTTAACTGACAACCTGTTAACTTTTTAATAATATGTGATTCTAACATATCCAGTTATCTCTTTAACCAACCTACAAATAAAGAACTTAAACTAAGAAAGAAGAATGTAATGGCAGAAATATTGACAACAGAATTTATACCTTAATATCAAGGAAAGAGATTTTTAAAATTAAAAAACAGCCCTGCCTGGTGAAGCTCAGTGGATTGAGTACCAGCCTGCGATACGAAACGTTGCCGGTTCGATTCCCAGTCAAGGCATATGCCTAGGTTGTGGGCCGGATCCCCATTTGCAGGCGAGCAAGAGGCAACCAATGTCTCTCTACCACTCTTTCTTCCTCCTTTCCCTTGTCTCTAAAGTTAAATAAATAAAATCTTAAAACAAAACAAAACTCAAAAAGCTTAGTTAGCTGGGAACATTTAGCATACAGGCAAGCAACCAGGCACTTCTTGGCTGGACCTGAAAATAGCAGCATATAAACACTGATTTTTGCCCTGGCTGGTATGGTTCAGTGGATTAAACGCCGGCCTACGAACCAAAAGGTTGCTGATTCGATTCCAGGCAGGGCATGTTCCTGGGTTTCGGGCCAGATCTCTGGCTGGGGGAGTGTGAGAGACAGCCGATCAATGTATCTCTTGCACATCAATGTTTCTTTCCCTCTCTTTCTCCCTCCTTTCCCCTCTGTCTAAAAGTAAAAAAATAAAAATTTTTTAAAAATTGATTTTTAAAATAATAAATTAAGGAAAAGTCTGGAGATTACAATCATTGTCTTCTTTGTTTTAAAAAGTATGAAAGACATTTAAGTAACATTTGCAATAAAATAAACTAGAACCAAAAATATCTGAGCTCTTAAAGGATTAGTTTCAACCATCTAGAAAATTCTCTCCTATGAAAGACTTCCATACCCAGCACAGAGTCAGGAAAACAAGCTGCCTCTGCCTTTGGCTGCCTACCTCACAGGACTATCTTGGAAAGCTGAATGAGATCAGACACAGGAGGTGAGTGGGTAACCTGTAAAGTATTGTAAGCACTCAAACATCTTAGGTATGTTGTTACTAGTATAAAATAAATCAACATAAACAGCCCAATCACTTCAAATTGGCTTTTTTAAATTTTGTCATCACTTTGGGACTCTTTCTGATCTTAGAGCAATGCACAACAATTCACCACACACTCACCTCATCCCTAAGTGAAGGGTCCCTGTAAGCCACATCAGACAGCAAGGTTACTAGGCAGAAGCTGAAGCTCTCTGCAACTGGGAGGGCACCTGGAATCCATAAAGACACGAATCAGATCACCACAAATGAGACATTGGGCCACACCTACTCATCACCCAATTCAGTATGTTCCTCTTCTTACATGGCCTGCCAAGGGACCAGTTTAAAGTGGTGGCTGCCCTCGCTGAAATGAATCTCAGAAGAACAGATGTGGTCCCAACACGCTTGCAGAGAATACCCCAACCTTTCTTTTAATAAAATATTTTGGTTCAATAAATGTAAATGTTTCCTGAGTCAGTTTATAGTTTGAGATGATACAGCCTTTCAACATGATAAATTCCATTTTTTATTCCTGACCCAAACAAAAGCAAGAAATCAATCTTGATAGTGTATGAGAGGGAGAATATGGGGGCTAAATGTCAAATACCTATTACCACTACTTTAAACCAAATTAAATGTTTGTATTTTCTTTTCTGCTTTATTTTGACAAATGGAGAAAATCTTTTTAAAAAAATTTATTGATTTTAGAGAAAGACAGGAAAAAAGAGAAATATTCATTTGTTGTTCCACTTATGTGTGCACTCACTGGTTGATTCTCGTGTGTGCCCTGAGGATCAAACCCACAATGCTGTGTATTAGGATGACACTACCAACGAAGCTACCCAGCCAGGATAATGGAGAAAATCTTAGTAAGAACTTCCAAAGAGTTGCTCTATTTCTTGTAGGTTTTTAAGCCCTTCCACTACTGAGCCTCTCAGCAGGGAAATTCTCAGAAGCATGGCCTCAAGGTCAAGAAAGGAGCACCGTACCCAACTAACCAAAAGAGAAGAAGCAATTCTATCAAGTGCACCTACAAAATGTTAGAACCTCTGCTGTGTACATCCAATCACTGTTAAATACATAATCAATTTTGAATACAAAACATTTAATCGAAGACAAAGAATTACCCAGTTTTATGACCATACACACATAATGCATGGCAGAAAATTGTTACATTTCTGCTTTTGCACTTATTTTAAGAGGGAGTTCTAAGTCATTCTCACACTTCATTGTGTATCAGAATCACATGGAAGGCTCACTAACATGCAGACTGACTGCTTCCTGGCCCTAGTTCCTTTCTTTCCTTTTTTTTTTTTTTTTTGAAATTTTTATTAAGAGTTTACTTGAGCCTGCCCTGGCTGGTGTGGCTCAGTGGACGAGTGACAGACAGTGAACCGAAAGGTCACGGGTTCGATTCCCGGTCAGGGCACATGCCTGGGTTTCAGGCCAGGTCCCCCATTTGGGGGCACGCGAGAAGCAACCACATGTTGGTGTTTCTCTCCCTCTCTCTCCCTCTCTTCCATTCTCTAAAAATAAATAAAATCTTAAAAAAAAAAAGTTTACTTGAGCCAAACTGACATATATGCTGTGGAGCAAGATCTCAAATGCTCCCTGACGCTAGTTTACAATCAGTAGCAACCTAACTGATATGTTAGTATTATTAAACAGTTAATTCTTACAAACAACGAACATATATATTCTTCCTTGCATTCAGGGAAAACATTCTACAAAATTACCTTTGCCTTTACGAGCTGTGCTTTCTTCTACCCAATATACTTTTGGAAGACCTTTAAGAAGTCGAAGAAGATAAGGAACCACAGAATCTTTGTGCTTAAAAGGAAAAAAAAAGATTATAGTTAATAAAATACATGACTGGTAGCTTTTTAGCATAGATTGAACCCAAAGGAAAGTATATCCACACCCTAATCATCTCAAAGAGGAACATTCACATGGCATACACCCTTCTGGTTTTCCATCAGCCTAAGTGCCCAACGGAAGGGCTAAGACCTGCCCTGCAGGGGATGACTGCCCAGCCTGGCTCTGGCCTCCTCTGGGGGCAGGGCCCCAGCGAGGGCTCTCCAGAAGAAGGTATGTGTGTGCGCATGCACTCAAAATCGCCTGCACTAAGAGGTGCTCAGATTGTCCCAAACCCTTCAGCGAGCTTCAGGATCATATCCTCTGGACTGGAGGAAAGCTCACAGCCACATGCTTCTAAACTTGGTGATGCTTCTGTAGTTTATGGCCCTTAATTGCTTTGTGTTTTTGTTTTGCTTTTACATTCTGCTTCACTTTCCTTTGGCTCTTCTCGAATTAAATATTAGACTTTATAGCCATTGTTAGTCAATGAAAATTTACGTTCTTCTAGTTTCCGAACTAGCCAATCAGCATATAACTTCATCATCTTCCATTATTGGCTCTTTTGCTAGTTTCCCTATTTATAGATGCTCCACTTAAAAAGTAGGTAAGTGTGCTGCGAAGGGGAATGCTATTTGATGTTCTGAAATACTGAAAAAACATGTGGTGGTTTTGAATACACGACTGCAAGTTCTGTGACACTCCTTTCACTGAAAGGTGGAGGTGAATTTACCTCTCCTGGAAAATGGGCTGCCTTAGAGACTTGCTTCTAGTGGATCTAGACGGCTGTACACATGAGACTGCCTTCCCAGGATAGGTTAGAGAATGCAGTGCAGCCTCCACCTGGCTCCTTCTTAGGACACTCATCCTTGGAACCCAGACAATATGGTGTGACACAATTACACAGCTCAGGCCACATGGAGAGGCCATGTACACAGAGGTGACCTGGCGAAGAGCCCCAGCCAGGACCAACCCCCAGATATGACATGAATGAGCCTTCAGGTGATTCCAGACCCCAGCCTTCAAGCCATCCCAGGTGATGCCAAATGGAGCAGAAACAGTGACTAAATTGAAGATTTTTTTCTCATGAGAAAAAAAAATGTTGTATTAAGTCACCAAGTTTTGAGATCGTTTGTTATACCATAACTATAACTGATAACCAAACAGAACTTCTTTTAGTGAAAACAAAACAATTTCTCCTCTAAAGGATAAAATGGAGCCGACCACAACATCTGTCTAGGATCCTAGTATGCTAACAGGCACAGAACTCCAAAGGACCCTGCAAGGCAGTCACAAAACACTCACGGAGACATAAAGTACAGCACAGGTAATACAGCCAATAACACTGTAAGAACTATCAGGTGGGTACTTGAACTATCAGGAGGATCACTTTACAAATTCCATAACTGTCTAACTGTTGTGCTGTACACCTGACACTAGTATAAAATAATGCTGATATTGAATGTCAACTGTAATGAAAAATAAAATTAAAAAACATTTATATACCTGGTAGTCGGAAAATATGTATTGTGATAAAGAACTCACTTTTTGTATTAAAATATTTTATATCCAAATGCATAATAAAAATGAAAGGCACATTAACATGGACTCTAAAACTTAATTTACATCTATCATGATTTTGAAAAAGAATGTATTATATCAAAATTATCTTGAAGAATATTGTTCTTTCAGAAGGAAAAAGTGGTTACTCTGAGTCTGATTAATGAACACTTTACCTGAGACTGCAAAATCAAGTCTCCCCTGGAGGACACACAGTTACTTCACAGACCATTTTAACTAACTCTCTGGCAGGTAAACAAACAAGCAAACAAAAAAAAATCTAACTTTTAACAATATAATTTATTCATGCAGTTCAAAAAACAAAATTTCATAAGAGGTACATTAAAAAAATCTCATTCCCGAAGTCTCATTCTCACCTGTTCCACTTAGTCTATCCCACCCACCACTAACCACTTTTATTAGGTTTGTATGCATTCTTCTAGTACTGCTTTAGGAAACATAAGCAGGTATACATTTAAGTTCTAATTACACCCCCTTTATACTGCCAAAAAACTTCCAATGTAGTGAAGACTTACCTGGAGGTCAGATTCAATGAGAAAAATGCCCAAAGCAATCACGGCATCTCTCCGCCTTTCATCTAATTGGAAGATCCCATGGAAATCTACTGGGCACATACAAAGCAGCTTTTGGACCTAGAAAATGAGACCAAAAAACCCATAGATTAGAAAATTATCAACCCACATTCAGAATAAACCAATATCACAAAAGGCCAGTGAATCTATATAACCAAAGCCAGTTTTTCCAATTTAAACATCATAAAAAGAACACCTTCAACTGAAGAAATTATTGTAGACATGGCCTCAAAACACATTCTATGAGGAACCTGGGGAGAAGGTTACAACCATGTATACACAGAGGAGGTAAAGCACACTAGCTAACAGCTAACACTTTGGGGTCAGGACAACGCACAGACGCCACTTCCCACAATGCCTATAAGCAGATTAGCCAAACCTACCTACAGACAGAGTGCCTCCCCTTAAGTCTAAAAATCAAATGTGTGTAAAGCACTTAAGACTGTGCACAGCACACAGTAACTGCTCAATAAACAGTATCTATTATTACTGGATATGCCATAATAGTGGCTAGTAGAAGGCAAGCAGGCAATAAATGAATAACTTACTGAATAAGTGGAAAAATTAGAATTATCTTCAAAACAAACCAACAGTAAATATGTCATAAAGGATTTACTATAAATAGGAAAAAGGATTATCTCAATCTTGAAAATCTCTGCTGCAGGAATCTCTTGAACAGAGCATTCACAAACACGGTGGCACACACAGCCCAGGCCACAGGAGAGCCCCAACCCTGCTGCTCAGGGAGCAGACGCAATGGTCCGCTCTCACCGGCACTGAGAGACCTGATGGGGTGTTTTAATGGCTTACGGCAAGTGTAGTGCTCAATGTTTGCCCTGAAAATATCAGTCAATTTCCATTGTAATTTTTAGAAAGAAAGCAAACTGCTTTTGTTTGCCTGGATTTTAAAAGTGCAAATACAAAGGGACAACATAGGCCTGAAAGAAAAGCACCTTCTCACCTGAAGGATGCCAACGGTCTTTGTCCTAGCATGTTCCGTCTAGGAACGACTATACAGAGTAATTAGAACCTTGGGCGAAGATCATGTAAAATACTTTCATCACAGTGTTGTAAACAGTAATTGAAAACCAGAAATAGTAATGAAAAATGTATAATAAAGATTATATTAAAAAAAGAAAATCAGAAATAATCTACTTAACATTAAGAGATTAAATGATTCAACCAACTGATGAAATTAGGTTGAATCACATGAAATAACTGATATTCAACCATTTTTGAACTACAAAAACAATGCTTTTATAAAGTTTAACCTAACACTACAGCCATTAAAAATAGCATTTTTCTTAAGATAAACAATGACAGAACAAAGCTCTAAATGTTCTATAAAGTTACAAGAGGAATGACCTGAATGACCATATCCAAAAAAAATTCTGTAAGAAAGTGTATCAAAATGTTAATAGTTTTGAGGGGCAGGATGACCAGTGGTTTTACGTCTTCTTTGTGCTTTTTCATATTTGCCAAAATATGCTCTAGGGGAAAATATTACTCATGTAATGAAGATAAACATCCAGCTGACTAAAATAAAAAAACATATACATATGAAGGGACGAGAAATCCATGCTTTTTTAATTAAATGCTTAGGCAAAAGAGTATAAAGTAATAACAAGAGAGGGACAGAAATCTTAAAATTTCCACTTTCTTCAGTGTTCTTCCACAAGAAGAATGTGCTTCGCAACCAGAGGAAAAAACAAAATATAAGAAAGACCTGCAGACCAATGACAATAAAGTGACCGTTTCAGAGACTCCAGCTGCTTTCACAGGAAAATCACGTACCTTAACAGAAAAAGCCTCTCAAGAAACATCCCTGTAAATAAGAGATGAAGGGAAGGTGGATTTCTATCAAAATGAGTCAGTGTGATGCAGAGAATGTTGGTTATGAATCAACAGGTAACCAGAGAGAAGAGTATGGGGCCCTGCCAAAGTCCATGAACTTCGCCCTGTCCCCTGAAACACTTAATCGACACCCTGCTTGAACACACAGAAGACATACGCTGCCTCACACCTGGGAGGCAGGACTAATGTGCCAGAAGACAGAACGGAGACTCAGAAACTCATCAAAACTGGCACAATCTCACCACCAAATATGGAAAAGGTGTAGCCATACAAAAAGACGTAAAACCTGTCAATATGCCCACATGACACATACATAAGACACTGAAAATTTTAAATATTTTTGCTCTCAGCTCCTTTCTCTGTCCCTACTGATTGCTCTGGGGGCAGGGTAAGGATTGTTTTCTTTTTGTTGCTATGAAGACATCTAATCTCAACAATTTTTAGGGGAGTGAATTGCACATGGACTTTGGAGTTAGACCCAGAGTCACATTCTGGCCCTGAAACAGCCTGCTTGGGTGACATGCTGATCTTCAGTTTCCCTGTCTATACAGCAGTCCCTATGGAGCTAGGTAAGACCTGAACTCAGGACTCACTTCCCAGGACATGATAAACATTGTCCATGCTATATGGCTCTTCAGTAACGCCCTTCAAATGGCTTACGTAAAAGTTAATCAAATCAATACACTTTTAACTCACTCTTTACTGGGCACCTATTTTGTGGGAGATACTGCCTTGAGAACTGTGGATACAGAGTAAACCTGGCAGACTGGGCCCCTGCTCTCATTCTACACCTGAACAGACAGACCAGGTAAATATCAGATGAGACAGGGTAAAAACAAAGGCAGATTTAAAATAAGAAGCTTAATTCTTGCTGTTGAAATACGGGAAGTCATTTCCCTTTTCTCTTTTTTTGTCCATTTAAATTGAAAACTCACCATTGTACTTTCTGGAAATGTACATAAATCCTGTTGAAGACCAGATTGGCAATTTGTAAAGCTTTATGACTTAGGAATGTCTTTCTCAAAAACCTGGAAGCAATCTTTGGAATGTAAATATCAAGGGAGACAGCACTCCTATCTCCCAGGTTCTGTGGGAGGGTAGGGACCTAATGTCAATAAGGCTTCTTGCTCCAAGTTGCGAAACAACCTCCTGTCATAAAGATAGAAATTCATTTTTCCTCTAATTAAACCAAAGTGCTAACACAGACTCCAATTACAAGGTAAATGAACTGCGTGTGACAGAGGGTGCTGTCAGGCCTTCTTACCTGAGAACCAGACATGGTTCACTCTGAAAACATGTGTGTGATGGGGTATCTGCCTGGCTGTACACATGGCTGACATTTCTTTCTGCTTTTGCAACCTCTTAATGGATTGCCTATGACGCACATCATGTTCTGGTTTAATGCTTATTCAGTAATAAAAGTGTTTTCTTTCTCTACTACCTTTGTGGAAAGCATGTCTAGGTTGAGAGATTTTGTTTTTAATTTTCTTTCCCTAACGACAGTGCCTGCAGGACAACTTTCAACAGGGTGATCTGGGAAGGCCTCTTTAAGAAGGTGCCCATGATAGTGGGACTGATTAAGGAACCCACCAGGCTCTGGCTGGTGTAAGTAAGTGGATTAAGCATTGGCGTATGAACTGAAAGGTCACTGGTTCAATTCCCGGTCACGGCACATGCCTGGGTTGAGGGCCAGGTCCCTAGGTGGGGATGTGCTGGAGGCAACCAGTTGATATTTCTCTCACACATCGATGTTTCTTTCCCTCTCTTTCTCCTTCCTTCTCTTCTCTCTCTAAAAATTAATTAATTGATTGATTAATTAATTTTTAAAAAGGAATCAGCCAGGACAAATCCAGAAGGGGAATCAAGAAAGAGCATCTGGCAGAGATGGCTAGGGTGGCAGCACTGCAGGAAAGGGACAGCAGGGATACCCAGAAGTCCAAGTGCAAGCAGAGACAACCCCACAGGGCCCCACAGGCCAGAATGGGAGCCTGGACTGTATGTACTCTAACAGCAATGGGAAGCCACAGTTACTGAGGCACACACAGAGACCTTAATGCCTCAAGTTAAGAATTGAAGTTTAGAAAAATTTTCTAGTCGCTACAAGAAGAATGAATTTTGGAGGACAAGGGTGAAGGCAGAGAGATGGGTCCACAGTCCTACAGTAAGTAGTCCAGGCAGAGGCGGTAGCACCCAGAACAAGCAAAGACAGAAACAGACCAGCTTACATGTTCCAGAGGAAGAGTTTACGGACTTGATGATGGACGGCCCATAGAAGTGAGGGGAAGATTATTTTAGTTGCCTCTTTGACACACTGAAAAGTGCCCAAAGTCAGACATCCAGGACATGTGAGGTCTAGAAACATTCCATACAAGGAGCAGTCAAAGGAATGTTTAGCCTGGAGACAAGCAGGCTGTTAACTAAACACAATTTTGGTCTTCATGTATTTAAGAGCTCCAATGACATCACCAATAACAGCAGCTACTCCACTGTTACTGTTACAGTTATTAGTGCATGTGTCTGTCTGCACACTAACCTGTAAGCTCCTCGAGGCAAAAATCATCTCTTATCTTTGCATCTCCATCTCGTCCACTGTGGACATTAATGATAAGTGACACGCTCACTCCTGCCCAGGCAGCAGACCCTGCCCATCTATTCTTACCCAAAATTCACTCTGACCCGTGTGGTGAGTTTTCTTCTCAATCCAGACCCTCCCCTATTTGGGGCATGCTGCCAGCCCATCCTGGCACTTGTCCTAGAGGGCAGAGGTGAACCCTAAGGTCTCCTCCTTTAAGTCAAATGTAATAAATGGATTTCTCCTCGTAGGACAGATGTTCTGGGTTGGGTCTATTTGCTAGTTCTTTTGTTTTTAGGTATTACACTCTTACTGGAAACTACTGAGAAAGGACACAGGCATGCACTCCAGCAATATCCCAGGATAAGTTTCTGGCATCACGAACATGTCTCTACCCCACTGCCCATGCAGTGGGACCACCAACAACTCCCAAACACATGCAAGGTCACAGGTGAAGGTCTCTCACAGAGTCCACTGCCAAACATCCACTTGTAGGCATATCGGTGTGTGTTATTCTATCCTGTGTTAGACGTTACACACAATCTTAGGCAACAGGTTCTTAACTAACTAGACCTCTCTCTGACTTCCGTCTCTCCCTACTCCAACGCCACCACTAGCAGGGCATGCACCTGCGATGGCTCCCCACCCCAATGAACATGCCATGCACATTCCCACCCTGGCAATGAAGGTCTGTTCCCAACTTCTCCTGAACACTGAGACCCAAACACAGCACTCACTTCCCCCTGCGTGGCCTTTCCCATGGTCTTCACCCACCTGCAACATTTCATTCGACTGCCTCACCTCTCCTATAAAAATTCTACCCATCCATCTCATGTCTCCTGCTTCTCAAAGCTTTTCCAGCCAGACCCTGAAAAGTTTTTAAATTACTTTTTATCCTCACCTGAGGATATTTTTTTGTTGCCTTTAGAGAGAGAGAGGAAGGGGGAGAAAGAGATTTAAAAAAAAAATCCATCAACGTGAGAGAGAAATATTGATTCGTTCGTTCTTGTACGCTCCCCAACTGGGGATTGAACCCGCAACCTGGGTATGTGCCCTGACCAGAAACCGAACCCACCACCACTTGGTTTACAGGATGACACTCCAACCAACTGAGCCACACTGGCCAGGGCCAGACTCCACAATGTGATGGATCTCTCCCATCACACCTCTCTGTAGCCCACCAAGAACTCTGTACTTCTCTTGAGATAATTATCTTTTTTATATCTTATTTTGATGTTACTTATATACTTACCTTCTACTCCCTGCAAACAGAACTGTGTCACCCTAATCAACTGTACCGACTGCACCCTGCTTAACCAGAAACTTAACAGCTTCTTAGTGGACCTAAAGGGGTCAGCGTCACAGGGAATTAAGGAAATGAGAAGGAAAGAAAATAGAGTACCACTAGAACTCAGGCTTCCTACTGTAGGGTTTACTTACATTCTGATAATGGTCATATGATCAGTACCAGGCACAGTGCTGGCATGCAAGTGGCATGAACAAATACGTGCTGCGTCATCAAATGAATGGAAGGCTGGTTGGAAGAACAATCAAAGCGATGTATAATGTGATATCCAGCCACGCCCTTACAAGCCGTACAGTCCACTGAGAGTTACACAACCATAAAAATGACATGACAGCTAGTGAGTAACACAAGTCAGCAACCAGAGAGCCCAGAAAACCTGGCACAAGGTCCAGGCTCTGATACAAAATGCCCTCGGAAACTGAGACTCTTGTGAGGAAAAACCCATGAAGACTTGAACCCAGGCCCGACAGAATCCTCACACAGTCAACAGATAAGGGAGAACCAGTTCTGGTGAGCACCACTTTGCAAATACAAACAGCGAACAGTTCACAAGCACTTATCACAGGGCCAGGTCCGCATTATCTCCTCTAATCTGTGAATTATCCTCATTCAATGGATTAAACAACTGAGACACAGAAAGGTCAAAGTCCTAATGCAGGATAAAGCTTTGATGGTATAATTTGAAAATGAAAAGAAATAATAACAGTAAAAATTTTTTTTTAGAATTTTACAACACCCTAACAAGTTGTTTGTTTTGGGCGGGGGTGTAGAGCTTGTCATTGTAAAGTCATTAAACTCAAAATTGACAGAGAGCCAGGCGCATTCCCATTTACGAAAAGGATCCAGAGACTTTACACACTATTTTGAGGGGAAAATAAGTCAAGGACCACAGGGAGGCAACAGAGGTAACGCACACAGACTTTGATAAGAGCTCCTGATAGCACTTTAATTCAAGGCTATTAAAAGAGAGGGAATTTACCCTAACCGATGTGGTTCAGTTGTTTGGATGTCATCCTGCAAAGCAAAGTCACCAATTCGATTCCAGGTCACTACACATGCCTGGGTTGTGGGTTTGGTCCCTAGTTGGGGCACGTGTGGGAAGCAGCCAGCTGAAGTTTCCCTCCCTTCCTCTCCCTCCAAAAATAAAGATGGGGGGGGGGGAGAGACCGCGAGAGAGAATGAATAAATGAGAATTTAGACTGCCAAGGTAAGGAAATGCTAAACCAAGAAGAAAATAAGATGCCCTCACAAGTTGCAGATGAGAATCAGACAGAACAGTAGGTGTCAGTAAGGTATTTGGGTCAAAATACAGCCATAATAATAGCATTACAAGCTGGCTAGTTAAGCAATTTTTTAAAAAGCATACAACTTTTGTTACCTGAAACCTCCAGGAACAGTCTTTCTGGAGAAACAAAATTCCCTGAGAACTAAAGAAAAAGCTTTGAGTAGTTTTTTGGTATAAACCATTTTTTAGATTGTTCTTTCTCAGATGTACTGCTCCTTAGAATACACTGAGTAGGGTTCACACTTGTAAGTGACGCCGAGCCATGAGGATAAGCAGAGGTGACTGTGACCCGATGCACGAGAAGCTGCAGGTGTAGGAAGCACAGCACCTGCTCCTACGAGCAGCCTGGGCTGAGGGGTTCATTACAAACGGGCTTTTGGTCATCAGTAGATGACCACGTGACCTGTTAACATGGCCTGCTACAACAGTCAGCACAGGCCTTTACGCATCTCTAGTGAGCCACCATTCCTGAGCTCTTCCATGTGCCTGGCAGGGTACCGTGTGTACAACGCACAACTCTGGTTCCTGGCACATCATTTCAACAGGCAGCGCCAAAGTGATCGGGGGACCCGCCCTGAGTCATGAGGTCCTAATTTGCAGTCTGGCTCTGCCGTTTTGTACCTCTGTGACCGCAGATACCTGAAGACCTCTGCCCTTGTATTTCCTTCTGTACGATGTGCACAAAATGCCAAGCATGTGTATATACAGAAACACACACACTCTTGCCTGCGTCTTAAAACTATGCCGATATTGGCAAATCATCTCTCTCAAACCTCAGTTCTCTCAGGTCTGTAGGAAAGACTAACCCAGTGTTTTGCAATGTCTGCTCCAGCAATAAAACCCTGTGATCCGAGAATGTCCGTGAGTAGCCATTAGGGAGTAACAGGACCTGGGTTCATCTTCCTGCCATAAAGCAACTAGAAGAATGGACAAATATAAAACCACTGGTTTCACGCACTGGACAGGGAGCACAGGACTGCAATGCTTGGGAGAGCGGAAACAGCGGGCACGGTGGCGTCCCCGTTTCCTACCTGAAGACACTGAGGTCAGGGTGTGCTTTCTGACTGCACCAAAATAAAATTAGATCAACAACAAACATCTGTAAATCCCCTGAATGTTTGGAAACTACACAATATACTTCTACATGCCTCTGAATCAAAGAAGAAATCATACGGCAAATTAGAAAAAAACTTTAAGCAGAATAAAAAAGAAAACACATCTTACAAGATTTGTGGGATGGTGCTAAAGCAACATTCGGAGAGAAATTTACATCTTTAAATAGTATATTAGAAATGAAGAAAGATCCAAATTCCTGTGACCCTACAATTATATAATTTTAAGTTGCCCCAAAGATCTAATAGGACTATTTTCCTAAGTGAGAAAAGACATCTAGGAAAAAAATACCTAATATTCATATAAAATGTAATTTTCACAAATCTATTTAAAGTGGTCTTAAAATAGTTCCATCTCTATGCCAATCACAATTGACACTTTTATTTTACTTATTCTTAGTATTTTAAATTCTTCACCAATCCCCTAAAGGCTATAAAACAATTAAGCTGCTTTTAGGAAATAGTTACAAATCGTTTCCACCACCTGCCCTGGGCGATCAAGCCCTGCCCCCCCTCCTCAGCCTATTTTTGTGCCCGCCTCGCTCCCTAAGCTGCAATCACTGTAGTCTTCTTTAAGGTCATCAAAAGTGTGAGAAATTTTCTAACCTCTGGCCCTTTGCACAAGCTGTACCCTCTGCTAGGAGTGCTCTTTTCCAGACACTTCATTGGCCAACTTCTACTCATCCTTTAGCTGTGTTTAAATCTTCCCTTATATCCATAGAAATACCCATTTCATCTCTACTTACATCATTTACCTTTTTTTTTAATTGAGACAAAATTCATCGCTACCATTTACTTTCGCTTTGTGGTACTTGTTACCATTTTAAGTTATATTTACTTACAACTTTTTGTTTAATGTTCATTTGTCTGTCTCTCACTCTCCATGGTAAATTCCATGACAGCAGCACCATGTCTATTGACTCAACGCTCTAATGGGCCCCTTAAGGGCCTAGCACAGTGTTTGGCATGCAGCAAGCACGCAAAGATTTATTATATGAATGAATGCATGTCACCATCTTTTGCTTTCATTATGGTGTAAGTGTCCTAAATCTAGACTTCCAGACTAGCTCTAAACACAGAAACACTGAGGAAAAAAGAATGGGTTCGGCAGCAGAAATAGAGCCTCTCAGAACTCAACAAATAAATGCAAGTGAGAACTGAGGATTTTTCCTCAACACTGTATTTATGTGTCAGTTTATCACACAAATAAAAGTAGTATTCTGAATCTCTTGGCAAAAAAGGCCGAACATTTTCCAAAATGTCAAGTTACACAAGAGAAGCAAATACAAAAGTAAATATTTAAATAAGTCATTAGGACAATTAAGTGGCTAGATAAATATCAGCAATTAAAATCAACGAGAATAGCAGCTGATGGAAGCAACCACTGGGTACAAACTGCAAACACAGACCGCAAAAAAGAGAATCCGCAGTAAAGAGTCAGAAATAGAACATTTCTGCCCTCTGGGGGAGCAAAGAGCTAGTGACACATCAATTCTGAGACTCCCTAAGGCCGTCCACATCAACAATCTAGCCATCATAATCCTAATGCACATCACTCTTGGGCCCTGAAACATTCAAGGGCATTTCCCTGTCTCATCAGTGAAATCCAAACTCTTCAGTCTGGGACCACCTAAGAGGTCGCCTGCTTTCTTACCCAGCCTCATTTCCACTCTTTCCTTTACATATGCTGTTTCTGCCAATCTGTTACCGTTGCTCCTCATTCTCCTCCGTGCTTTGATCTTGCCTTGCCAACCACGTTAGGCATTTACAAACACCCATCCTCAGCACTTCCAAGCCTTCCCTGCTTAAAATTTCAGGGAAAGTAATTTCCCAGCAAGAGCCCACAACATTTTCACTTTCTTAGAGTAAGAAGATTTCATTTTTTATCTTGTATGACATCTTGCACGTACCTGTCAAGCACCATGAAGAAAAGGTTTGCCCTCCCCCCAATTATCTAGACCTGCCACTCACATCCCAGCAAAATGCGAAACAGCTAAATATCCTCCCATGGGATTTTCATTGAAAAGACACTTAGTGCACCGCCACAGGATATTTCCGGACAGACACCTGGCCAGCCCAGCACCATCACTGCTGCTACGTATCTGCAAATTAGCTGAGGATTGGGACTGCGTGCACGCCTAGTAGGTCCAACTGTAGAAAATAAACTACCTACAGCAAGCACAGCTAAGAGGCAGTAATCGAACAACAGGGCTGCGAGTATGAAGAGAACACTGAATTGAAGTTTCCACAGGGCAGAAAACCAGAATTTGGCAGTATCACATACCCACTTCCACCTTATGGGGTTTTTGGTTGTTTGTTTAACTCCTAATTTAACACAGACAACAATGGTCACATATTATTATCTTGGGATCAAAAGAGTAAGGTACCCTTTCATGCTCACTGAATTGGCAGAAAAAAATAAATAAAATACAACCCTGGTGACACTACAGATGAATATGCACAAGGTGTCCTGCTGATGCTATCATGACAAAGTGCGGTCCCCTGAAAACAACTGGGCAGTAAACATCACTACCCATCCACGATTGAACTCAAGCATGGAATTCAGAAGATGGCAAAATGCTGTGTACAAACAGGCTGTTTTTTTACAGAGGGAAAACTAGAAAGTCTAAACTGAGAAATGCTTAAGTAAATTATGGTCTGTCAAGACAAAAAAATGGCATGCAGCCATTTTTTGGGCATGAAAAGAATAAATATGAGCTATTTTTGAAAAAAATCATGATGTCAATGCTGCTATATGTGGGTAAAGACTAAAAAGGCACTCTAAGAAATGAAAGTTCTGATGGGTTAATGGTATGAGCTGAATTGTGCCTACCCCCAAATTCACATACTGAAGCCTTAACCCCCAGGTACCTCAGGATGTGACTGTATTTGGACACAGGGTCTTTAAAGAGGTAATTGGGTTAAAATGAGGTAATGGGGCCAGGGGTGGGGGGGGGTAGTCCTACCAATCTGACTGGTGTTCTTATAAGAACACTTTCAGACCCAGACAGGCACAGAGGAAGACTGTGAAGACTCAGGGAGAAGACAATTCACAAGACAAAGGAAGACGCCTCAAAAGAAACTAACACTGTGGACATCTTCGTTTTGGATTTCTAGCCTCCAGAATAGTGAGAAAATAAATCCCTGTTGTTAAAGCCATGGTGGAGCTCTGTTACGGCAATCCTAGCAAACAAATATAGCTCATGTGGCATGTTTACAGGTAAAGGCTTTCTTCTTCCAAGTTTTTCTTAAAGTATTTTAGATTGAATAACAATGATTCTAGCAACATGATACCCTCTGCTGATGCTCATTCTCTCTACTCTCACTCTATGGTTTTTAACGTGGCCTTGCACAGGAAAGGGAGCAGGGATAGAAAATTTTCAGCTGCATTGTGCTGGAAAAAAAAAATACCATTACCATTATTTTTATTCCATGGCAGACCACTCTAAAGGACAGACTGGATAACCATGAACTAAAGAAAGCCCACTGCCCTCAGCACCAGCCCACAAGTTGCTCCAATTACAGGTAAGAGCTAACCAGCTCATCCTCTAAGTACACCTGTCCACCAGGGAGGGTCTGGCCTGTCTCCAAAGCCGCAGTGCCATTTAAACATCAGATCAATAGTTAGCTAAGACGACCTCGAGATTCTGGCATTCCAACAGAAGAAAGAGAGAAGATATTTTAGGACATGGGAAAGGACTCTAACCAAAGTCTCCTGAGGGTGAGAAGAGGAATGGAAGGGGCAACAAATGCTGCCTACTCTGCAGCTCTGCCCAGAATTCTCCAGGTCCCAGGGTTTAGGGTCCATTAGTATGGCACAGGACAGAACAGGACACCTGATTTCCTAGCCACAGAGGAGTATAACCAGGCAGAGCCAGGAGGAGAACGGGCAGGGGCAGCTCAACAACATTATGAAGACAGGCAAGAACCAGGAAAGCAGAGCAGGACGGGCAGGCATTTACAAACCAGCGAGAGGGAGTCCAGAAGCCATCCGTACATATGTAGAGATTCCAGTGTAGATGGAACTCTCTTTCTTCTCTAGTTTTCTCCTTTCGCCTTTCACCCAGAGGGAAGAGTGTTGAGGACTGAGTGGAACATGGTCTAGAGAGAGAGCTTCACTGAGTGTCCTCAGAGTTAGACTGTAATCCTGGGGATGGGACTGAGGACTCAGACTCCAGTCTTAGGGACAAGCCCAGCAGAAAAAGATCAAAGCTCACGTATGGATCAGAGAATAGATGCCCCATGGTCTTGGGTCTGGCTTTCTGAACATGGCAGGAGTCTGGTCACCTGACCTGGGATACAAGAGTAGATAGAGGACTTGCGCAAGTCTGACCTGCTGGTCACCTAAGTGACCAAACTAGGACTGTTTCTCATTTACCTGGTTTAGCCTGCACCGATTAACAGTAGGTGCTCAATAAATGTTTTCTGAATGAAAGGCTGAATTAAGTAACTAAACAAAAAAATAGAATCCACTGAGTAGCGATAAACTTGATTTCACAGCCTGGGATTAGAGTGGCATAAGTAAACACAACTGTGGCGTAGAGAGAGACAAAGAGAGTGGAAGTTGTCACTAATGTGCTCCAAATGCCGCTAAATGCATATTAGGGCTGCCCGAGTTACCAAGGCATGAACTGAGCTGTCAGGTCTAGTTCAGAAAATCTAGCCTTCCTCAGGTCAATCCTGTCTAGACTAAACCCTTCTCAGTTCGATCCCTTCTCTCTGGAAAAAAAAGGAAAATGGAAACAAAGAAATGGGGAGAAGGATATTTTTCAATATTCATCTTCCCCTTAAGCCTCCATTTTTGTTATCAAACAAAATGGTACTGGTACCCCAGATGGGTACTCAGAAATTCCTTTCCTCTTCAGAACCTCAAGAATCTTTTGCTTAGGTATGATAAGGGCTTCTTTTTGGTAGTTTTAGAGTAGGGATATGTAGTAAGCAGACAAATACTATAAGACCAAATAGTAACAATGATCCCTAGCATAATCAAGTCTCAGTATCCTGGATGGGGATAAGAGGAATTCACACACACATTTGATGGAATCAGCCACCTATGGAAGCCTCCTCTAAGAAAGAAGTTATTCTGGGGTCCCCAAGACCACCCATATGTACATAGATGTACTTGTGGCTAACTTTTATGACAGTGAAAGGATATCAGCGAGAGAAAAACACAGGTAGAATCTGTAGAAACCCATGCACAGGCTTTCTGATGTTCTCTCCCTCATGTGAGGGTATATCCTGAGCACACTCCCTTTCACGGCAGCAAACAATGTCAGTGCCTAGGGAAGTCCATTAGAGACACAGCACCCAAGGTTCTCATTGTTTTTCTGTGACATGTCACATAGGCACCGTGTTTGTGCCTGGGGAAGTTAATTACAGACAAGGCACCCACAGTTTTTATTGGGGACTCGTCACATAGGCACTGTCAAAATTCTAGCAACCATCAAAATTCCAGATTCCCAGAAGGAAAGCAGGTGTTCAACATAAATCATATCGTCTATACAAAGAGTCTAGGCCCAGTGAACCACCCTTATCAATTAGGGAATGGAGGGAACAGTTCAAGTGCCAAGTTCCCAGATGCCTGGCAGGAGCCAACCTTGCAAGCGAGCCCTTCTGAAGAGAGCAGCTTCAGCTTTGCTCTGTTAACTCTTTTCTAAAGTGATCTGTAAATGTTGCGAATGAGACTGAAGTACCTCCCAAAGTAAGAGATGGTATTAGGGAGCTGCCAACCTAAAGGTTCTATCAATTAGTTGTATTTTGCAGGAGAAAGCAGGAAATAAGATTGGGAAAGTGACCTGCCCAGAGTTATACCAACATAACACAGGTTTTAAATTCAGGTGGTCCTAGAACTCATACTTTCTATTCTATTGTTTTCCTCCTTTAACTAGAAATCAGGTTAGCATTAGTCTCCCAAGACCTGCTCATCCTGCATTTGAATGATAAGTCAAGTCTGAGAGCAACAAAAGCAAGGAAGAACTAGGTCACTCTGCCAAAGTGCCTAAACAGCCTTTCGGCTTCACCCCTCACCAGAACCACAAAAACACTTCCAACTAGAGCAGGCAAGTCTCCATTGCTCTTCTCCTACTGACCGCATTCCCTTTCCATCTTGAAGAAAGCTGTGTGGAGAGAAAGGAAGCCCATCCCTTCAACACTCACACACTGGTAGGGGAAGAAAACTGATATTTACTGCTCACCTACTCCAGGCAAGGCACTTGATGCTTGAATTCCTTTAATCCTCAAGAACCACTTCATTTCAGATAAGGAAACAGGCTCTCTGAGTTGAACTAACTTGTCCAAAACAATGCAGAGTAAGTGACAGAGCAGGGACCAAACTTAGGTCTGACTTTAAAATCTATGTTCCTCCCACCATCCCAAGCACACCTTTGAGCTGCCTTTCACCTTCCTCCCAAGATAAGGCTTCTTCTGGCCTAAGTGCTCCTTTTTCCTCGGAAGCAATCCCCAGATCGAGTCTGCAGCCACTGACAGTTCACTCCTGCTTCCCTGACAACGTCCCTTCAAACACACAATCTTTTACCCAATCTAACGCCCCCTCTAGTGTCACAGAAAAACAATGCGCAGTAGATTTGAATTTCAGAAAGCACTCTCGAAAACACTATTTCATGTGCCCTTCAGGACAATCTCGTGAAGTTGGCAAAGCAGGTAAAAGCACCCCCATTTTACAAGAAAGGCATCTCCCCAAAGCCACGGAATAAAAAGCAGGGGAAGTTAAGAGCAAAGCCTGAGATTTTGATCCTGGTCCTCGGCTCTTCCCACTGCTCCTCCCAGCCGCCCCCGCCCCCCCGCCCCAGCGATGTCACAAGGTGCCCCTCCGTCTCGAACTCCGGCCTGTAGTTCACACGTCCCCCCCACACCCACCTACCCGCAGCATCCCCGCCTGTGCTTGCACACGGCCCACTCTCCCAAGACTCCGTCTTTTTGCCAACCCCCTCCCCCAGCCGAACACCGGTTCATTAGCCCCCTCACAGGCAGTACGCGACCCCCTACTCCACCTCCTGCTGACCCTTGCCCTGCCTCCCCGCTTTGCCTCCATCCCCCACTCCTGTCAGCCCGTGGCCAGGTCGGCCCAGGCTACCTTCTCCAAGGATGCAGGTCTCTGCACGGCCAGGGAGCGGGCCAATGACAGGACCGTGTTGAAATAGAAACCCCGCGAGGCACTGGAACCGGAGCCGGAACCAGAGCCGCAGCTGGAGCCGCCGCCTCCCCGGGCCACGGCCACGGCCGCCATCATCTCGCGCCCAGCGGGGCTGTCCACCGGCTTCCAGCACCCGGCCCTCGAGCTCCGGAGCTCACCGCGCAGGCGCGTCTGCATCCGGTTTCCCCACCACGTGACCTCTATGTTGCTTATACAGAGTGGGGCGTGGCCGTGGGCGATCCAACCTCTAGAGGGGAGAAAAAAGCCTTGTGATAGGCGGGTCGGCGCGCGCCGGGCGTGGTTCCCCCCGAAGCCGGGGCAAGATGGTCTGCTCCAGAGGCGTGGCCGCCCACTCGCGACGCGCCGAAGAAGCTCGCGTTGCGACCGCGGGTCGGCAGGCGGAGTGAAACACTGGGAAAGGGTGGCGGCGCAGTAGGGCTGTAGGGCTGTGGTCGCTCCCTGAGGTCTTCCGGGGGGAATCCGGGACCCCTGCGGGTCCCGAAGGGTCGTTGCTGGCCTCGGCAGCGCAGCTCCTGCCTCTGCCTAGAGCGAGCCGAGCGCTGGCACCATGTCGGCCTACCCCAAAAGTTACAACCCGTTCGACGATGACGCTGAGGATGAGGGCGCCCCGCCGATATCTTGGAAGAACTCCAGCGACCTCTCTGTCGGGTCCGGAGCACCTGCGGACAGGCAGCAGTTCCTGCGGCAGGAGGTGATGCGCAGGGCCGAGGCCTCGGCCGCCAGCACCAGTAGGTCTCTGTCCGTCATGTATGAGTCCGAGAAGATCGGGGTCGCCACTTCAGAGGTGAGTCTGGAGCAAGGCCGGGGTGGACCGGCCAGTGTGCATTGTCACAGGGATCAAGAAATGTTTTGTTCACAATGGTTGGGGGAATTCTCGAATTGCCTAGAATATGTTCTCTTACTTTAGTGACTTGATGATTTGTAATGTAAAGAGATGGCGCATCTTGAGTACTTCAAAGAGGCAGTTTGCCTCCAGGAATCTTCCTTAGCCATTAGTCTGCTTAGTTGACTCTATTTTTGTACTCCTAGTTCAAAGGTACACTCCACTGTGTCCGGTCCAGGTAAGTAAAAATTCTGAACATCAGGGCCTCAGTTAGGAAAATAGAGGGTTTGTTTCGTTTACATAATTTTCTGGTTAGAAGCTTGGCCCAGGGCCTTCAGACATTCCTCCCCCAGTGACCAGAATGAGTGAGGACTGTGTGGGTGCTGGTGTCTGAAGCAGAAGAGCGAATGGGCCTTGAGTATTTTCCTATCAGTGACCTTACCAGAAGAGGTGTTGAGGTCTTGTCTGCCTGGACACCTGTTGAGTATGCCAGAGCACGAGTTTGGTCTAGTCTAGGGCCTTAGCTTTACTTCTCAAATCCAAACAAAGATCTGAACAGACTGTGGTTGGGACAGTCCAGTGCTTCAACTCACCTCTGTCAGCTCAACCCATCCATAGAAGAATTCAGAGTAGGACCTTAAGTGAGGATTTTTTCTTTCTTAGGCACTGCATTCTCTCGTCAGCACACTAATGATTGTGTGTGGGCATTTTTTTTCCTTGAGTTTTAAAAAATCTAATAGTAGATTATTGGTGTGACAGCCAAGAATAATTAATCTTAAGCATATAAAGCTTTGAAATGTAATGTACTGTCTTCCTCCATGGGCCTCCTGTAATTCTTTTCCCTGGCAAAGTTCATTCTGACCTGAGCACTTACGGTCCTGGGCAGTTTTGAGGTATATTGATCAACTTCTCAAATAGTCATCTCCATCATTTCCCCATCACCCCTTTCTTGGTTGGTTTCCTTTCTCTGCTTCTCTCTGTCACGGTATCCCTCTTTAGCCTACCTTCCTATCTCTAGCCTTGTTGAGCAAGTTTAGCTTGTAGCTCTTTTTTTTTTTTTTTTTTACTTATTTATTTTTTAGAGAGAAGGGAAGGGAAGGAGAAAGAGAGGGAGAGAAACAAAAATGTGTGGTTGACTCTCACCTGCCCCCTACTAGGGACCTGGCCCACAACCCAGGCATGTGCCCTAACTGGGAATCGAACTGACAACCCTTCGGTTTGCAGCCCACACTCAGTCCACTGAGCTACACCAGCCAGGGTTAGCTTGTAGTTCTTAAATATCGTATCTACTGATTTCCTATTTTTGAATCTAAATGGAAAAATGTTGACTTAGATGTGGGAGGATTGTTGAGGTCTTAGGGCCCTGGTAGAGGGGTCACTTAGATTGAGTGTCCCAGGCCCAGTGAGCCAACTAAAAACTGCTTGAAGAGACACATTTGGAAACCCATTGAAAACAAATGAAGTAGGAAATCAGAATGATACAAAGTTGGGTGTCATGATAACAGATTAGCTTAAATCTGGCTTTTAAGACTAAGGTTTAGACAGAAAGGGTGAGGAAGAAAAGGAAAGTAGGAGCAGTGCAAAGGCACTAGCCCAACACCAGAGCTCCTGGGCTCCTGGGTCCCTGGGCCCCTGGGTCGGGAAGTGAGGCATAGGATGAGGATGAGGTAAGAGCCTGGAGGAGGCAGCCTAGGAGCCTTTTGTGGACTGGAGGGGTCTGTTCTCATAACTTAAGAGAGCCCAAAACACAGAAGATGTGAGTTGTTTCATGCAAGTCGTGTTGACTCAGCCCATGCTGCCCCCAGAGGTTCTTCTCTCTATGCAGTGGGGACTGTGAGAGCAGATGGAGTGGTACCTGAGGCCTGTGAGGCGTAGCCTGGCCAAGCTGGTGTCGCTCTGAGAGGTACAGCATGATCATGACTGAGCAGCAATGGGCTCTCTCATTACCATGATCCCACGCTGAATTTTTCTAAGTTCTCAATTATTGGATGCAGGAATGGCCCCACCCTACTTCATACTCTCCAAACTGTTTTTCAGTTACTCAGCACTCTTTTATTCCCCTCAGGGTGGCAGTAGGACAGGTGAACCCTTCCTGCCCCTCAGCGCACAGGGTGGTTCCCAGCAGACCCAGGTCACCTGCTCGCCTCCCAGCTTAGATGGGTGCCTGCCGGATACCCAGCACTATGAAACAAGCCAAAGTGTGATAATACTGGGTTGAGGAGGTCATAACTCAGTCTCAGCCTAGCAGAAGTAGGAAAATCAGTTGAGTCACCTGTAGTGAAGGAGAGCTGCCTTTTTCCCGTGAAACCTGCAAGGCTCGTTTCTCGAAGATCAGCCTTAGGTCATGACTGCCACCGGGCAGTGGAGAAGTAGACAGGGCGGAGCAGGTCACGCTCAGCTGGCCTGGTAAGCACACTCCAGAACCATAGAGAGAGAGCTGTTCTGTTTCACAAGTATAATTTATTTTTTTTCTTTTCCTAAGGTTTAGGTTTTGTGAGGTAGTAATCTAGTCACCTGGTTCAAAGTTCAAAACATACAGAAAGCATTGAAGTTTTCTCCTACCCTTCTGCCCTCACAGCAGCCACTTACTATTGGTTTCTTAGATGTCTTACAGAGGTATTCTGCATGTAAAGGTATAGTTACAGCCTCTTTTCCGTTTTTTGTTTTTTGTTTTTTTAATTTTAACTTAAGCATTCTATACATTTTACTCTGCTTAGTAGGATTGGGGGTTATTCCACAGCGGTTTATAATGCGCTGCTCTTTTTCTTTTTTTTAGACTGTGCCATATTCCATTGAATGATGGCTTCTGTTTATGTAGCCAGTGCCTTAATGATGGGCATTTAAGTCGTTTGCCCTTTGGTGAACCTGTTTGTGTGCTGCTTGGACACTATGTGTGTAAACCCTTTCCCCACCCTGGCAGAGGAACCTGCCGAGGGCTCTTCACATCCCCTCTGGCAGCGAGCTGAGCATGCTCCAGTGACATACTATGGGGCCTGTGATCTCAGTGTAGGGGATTCCAGCAACAGACGTTAGACCCGGCCCTAAACAGCTGGTGCAGTAACATCAGTGGAAAGAACAGCAGTTTGAACATGATGCTCTCAGCACCCCCAGCCAGAATGCCCTCAACACTGTTTTGTGCAGGGGCCTCCCTTGCCTTCTCAGTGCCTTTCCAGCATGCAACTGTCACCAAAGCCACACGGAGCATTTAGTTCAGAGAGCTGGGCAAGAGAAGAACACCCTCTTAGCCCAGGAACAAAGACCATCATGGTCAGTTTTCCAGGCTATCTCCGTAACTTACTGCAGTACCCCCATTCTCTGGGAAACTGGCCTTGGAGCAGAACCTTGTTCTCTCCAAAAGAAGGGGGTATATAGACCAGAGTCTCCCCTCCAAGGCAGCCTGAGGTGGTTCTGATGCGGCCATAGTTCTTAGCACAACCATATCCTGACACAAAGGCCGATGAAGGGCGAGACATCTGCTAGGTTCAGTAATTCTCCACTAGATTTCTAAATGTTAGCCATGGGGGAGGAGCGGTCGCTTGCTCAACCTTCTACTCCCACACTTTTCAGCACAGTGTCCTTTATGTTGTTAGGTGCTCCCCAAATGGTTGCCAGGTGAATAAATGACCCCAGGGAAGGAAAGAATAAGGAAGGGGCGGGCACAGAGGATTGATTGGTAGTGGAGGACAGACTGAGGTGGGAAGAATGAATCGATCAGTGTGACTCCAGATGAAACCTTCCTCCTGATGGCCAGAAAATGCCTTCTTGGGCATTTCAGACTTTCTACCAGGCGTAAGGGACTCTGATAGAAATGTCATTGGACCACATCTTCACCAATAGGTCTGTTTTGGATTTATTTTTTTTATTAATTTTTTCATAAGCTGTCAGTGATTGAATTTGACTGGAAAATTTTGGGATCCCAGGCAAACTTGCTGGCTCCTTAGCTGTAACAAGGCACCTTGTGAGGATGAGTTGTTACCATTCTGTAAGGTCAGACATCCCATACCAGAGATGTGGCACCTGGCCGTATCTGCCGCCCCTTCCTGAAATGTCCACTCATGGCTGCCGTGCTGGCCCGAGAGACCTTGCTCTGCTGACCAGGTAATGTGCTGCGGGAAGCTGAGGGGCTCTGCTCTCAGCCTTCCGCCTCTGAGTTGGTGGTTCTGAGAGTGAGCGGTGCTGTTGGAGATGTTGTTTGAGGGACCCCAGACCATCCTCAAGTTCGATGATTCTTTAGGACTAACAGCAAAACTGTTATGTTTGTAGTTATGGTTTATTACAGTAAAAGGATACTGATTAAATTCTCCAAGGAAAAAGGCTTGTAGGGCAGAGTCCAGGAGAGGCCAGGTATGAACTTCCAGCTATTCTCTCCCAGTGGAGTTGTATAGGCAGCACCTACTTCTCCCAGCAGTGATGTACAACATACACACAGTATTGCCGAAGAAGCTCCCCCAAACCTGGGGTCCAGAGATTTTCTCAGGGGTTAGCCATGTCTGCATGGATGCCTACAGGGCTGCCTGGCTGCCCACCTGGCTGACTTAAGTGTCCAGCACCTCCAGAAGTCAAGCGTGTGGGTCTGAGGCGCCCATCACCAACTATGTGGCCTGGCCTGAGGGTTTAGGGAAACAAAAACACTCTTATCTGGGTAATTCAAGGGCAAGAAGGCAGACAAGGCCTTTCTTTGGAATGCACAGGATGTGGACAACTCTGGCCTATTGAGTTAGTCTTTACTTGGGCCCCTGGTCTGCACGCACACACGCAGTAAGGGGAGCAGCAGTATCGTCTTTGCTGTTGGTGGGTTTTTTGTTTAACCTAAGGTTCAGTTTGTGATTTTGAGTCACTTCACACTGTCGCTATGAGACATGCTGAGACTCACGTGCTACTTACACTGAGACAGAGCCCGGATTTGCGTGTGCTGCACACCCATGAGCGTGCGTCGCTGCCAGTGCTTGTACATACATGTGCTCTTTGGAGCAGGAGCTACATAACAAAGATAAATTTCAAGTTTCTAGATTCAGCTTTTTGACTTCAAACTGACATCTGCCTGCTTATCATTTGATACCTGAGTTTAACGACAAGCTCAACATGAGAAACAGCATTGACACCTTTTGCTTGGGAACTCAGAGCATGACTCAGGCGGGGAAGATGCCAAGATCCCTCTGACATTAGGAGATGCCTTGGCTGTGGGGTTGGGGTCTGGTAGTCCCTGCTGTCCTCTGAAGGCCGCAGCTCTGTCCCCTCATTAATCCCTGCTGGGTACTGCCTTGCTCCTGCCTTGCTCACCACTTAGTTTCTCTTCCTCTCTCAGTTCCCCAGCTGGTTCTGCCAACCCCAGGTCACTGCACTGGCCACTCCCTCTGCCTAAATGCTCTTGCCCCACCCCAACCCTTAGACCCCCCTAACTTCTAAGCTTTCAGTTTCTCACCCCTGCCCTCCCCGCTTAAACCAGGTAAGAAGTCCCTCTGAGGGGGCGTACCCTCTCAGAGCCTCAACCATGTGTGTGATGACTTTCTTTTCTGTCTCCCCTACAAGACTGTAAGCTCAGTGAAGCAAGGACCCAGCTGCCTTCCCTTTTGGCTTCTCAGCACCGCAATGTTAGTCAACAGTGAAAAATCAAATTTAACTTCCTGTCCTGTTGTTCTCTGCTAAACTGTCAGCTCCATCAGGGCAGAGATTTGGGGTGTTCACCCCTGAATTCCACGCGCCCGCCTGGAGCAGTACCTGATCTAGGAGAGATTCCAGCAGAGAGGGAGAGGGTGCTTGATAACGGGTGTTGGTGGGTATCTTGCAGCACTCTGTCATTGCGTGTGTGTGTTCAAAGAGCACTCTGCCAGCCATGATTCCCTGATGTTTGCACATCCTCACGTGGCACTTAGACTTACTCCATCAGGCAGGTGTCACCTCGTGTCAGGCGGTGTACACCCTAACAGTGCCTTCAGCTGTCTTTCTGCTTTTCTTTGTTCTGTCAGAAATCGCAATGCTTGACAAAAAGCTACAAGCCAAAGAGAAGAGGAGAGGAAGAGACACTTCCTCCCTCTGTGTTGTCCCTCAGCTTTGTACTTCCAGCCAACCAGATTTTTTCTCTATCTTCTTTTCTGGTTTAACTTTAGAAAAGTCCTTTGGGGCTCAAGGGGGAGGGGGAGTCACCTATAATGCTAACAACTGAGCTAAGAGCTTTGCATGTGTGCCCTTTACAGGGAGGGCACTCTGCAGAGCTCACAGCCACCCTCATCTCTCAGGTGACCTCCCATTCTCACAGGAACCAACAGAGGAGACATGACGTAGCCCCCCTTCTGGAGGACTGGAGTGTTGGAGACCTGCCTTCCTAATGGCTGGGGTGCAGGGCCTGCCTGGCCTGCGCTTTCTCGTTCTTGGTGTTCGTTCTGCCAAGCGCTTCTTCCTTGTTGGTTAGAACTAGGTCACAGGTACATGGAGTCCGGTCCTTTCCTCTGCCTTGGAGGAAGATTTTAACAGAAGTTCCTCCTCTGCTGGCCTCCTGACCAGCAGACCACCTCCAGCAAACACCAGCTTCTAGCTCAGAAACTTTCAGAGACCAGAGTGGCACTCACTTCCTGGCCTTCCAGCAGGACAAGGCACCCCCACATCTCTCTCTGTACTTCTATCACAATATCTAAATAATTCGTTTGGTTTCCTTACTAAAGCACAGTGACACTGACTCAGAGTTTGAAAGACTGTGTCACTTGCGCACAGAAAAAAAATTTCACTGTGAATTGAGAAAGATTTTGTCAGTTGCTTGTTACTACTGTGACTCTCCAAGTTGAGGTGGACAGGCCAAGGTGGGAGGGAAAGTATTGGGTTGGCCAAAAAGTCCATTATGTTTTTCTGTAAAGTAAAAGACACATTTTCCATTTTCACCAATAACTTAATTGATTTGGATATTTTGAGTACGTTGGCTATCTCTTGCAATTGGCTTCTAGTGGGTAGAGGTCAGGGGTGCTGCTAAACATCTTCCAGGTGTGAGACATCCCCACAGCAAAGAATTATTTGCCCAAAATGTCAATAGTCCAAGAAACTTTGCAAATCATGTTTGACATGTTCGATCAATCACAGTACCTTCTCCATACACTGCACAAATCTTCTTTTTGCATTTCAGTAACATTTTTACCTTTCTTGAAATAATGAAGCATAATTCACTGAAAATGTTGCGTATTTTCTTCTATCTTCAATAGTAAAATGGCTGCACAAAAATTCACCAATTTTGATAAGATTTCTTTAGAATGCATGCTGATATGACAGCTGTCATGATACAACTTAACAAAATTATTTCTAATGAAGTTAAAGACAACTAACTTCATGAAGCTAAAGATAAGTTACAGCCAACTTATGAAAAAAACATACTGGACTTTTAACGTATTTGGCCAACCCAGTAGTTCATAAGATGAGCGGAACCATGATGAGATGGGAGAGGTCACTGTCAGGGAGGCCAAGGACCTGCCTCCTGGTGGGCAGCAAAGCCCTGGACGCCACTGCCAGCCCCAACTGCCCAAGTGCCTCTTCAGCTTCAAATGCTTCTCTTTGCTGCAGCATGTGAAATAAGCTAGGTAGGGTTGGACTGGTAAAATATGTCAGCTCAAAAACCACGTGAATGCTGGAGAAAATCATTTTAATCCTAATTTATAGTTGTCCCTTGTTCCAGAAAAGACTTAACCTCTGAATGGACATGAAGATGGCTTGCATTGGAAGAAGTAGAAACTCCAGATAAATTAACAGATTTTTGTTCCTGAAAATTAACCCTTGTCAGATTTGCTTGACATAGGTGAAGAACATGGTCCAGAAAACATTTTTTTCTTTTTAATTGGAAAAGCCTGATGATTTCTTCAGATATATCTCAAGCTGGGGAAAAACATGTACATGTTCAGCAGTATACAGCTCCACAGTTCTAAGTTTATTTCCAACAAGGGTTAAGCAGAATTTAATAGTAATTTCAGCCAGTGTTTTAGCTTTTTGTCTTCACAGTATATTTTTTAATTTTATCCACTAAACATTCAGAACTCATGTTATATGTTGGGCTCTAAATATCCTAAAAGCCTTTTTTAAACAATTCTATGTTTATCTGAAATGGGCTCTCAGACCCATTGCCTAGAGTTTTATTTTCATCCTTCAGATTTTTGGACTGTTCGTTTAAATTTTTTGTAACTTTTAGGTATCAAGAGAAAACATCTCCGCGGATTATTTGCACAGTTAATTTGTTGAACCATGCGGAGACTCAAGGTTAGGAGAATGAGAGGAAAACACCTAAGGGCAGGGGCTGCATCACGAAGTAAAAGAAGAAAACCTTGAGAGGCTTGGTAGGCTTCTGGCTGGAAAGGCAGATGACAGGGAGGGGACAAGGCTAGAATAGCCTAAATAGGGGCTGAAACAAGTTTGGCACAAATAAAAGGGGTGTTAGTGTTTCTTTAGTGGTGCGTTCACATCTGCAGCCAGAAGCATCAGCTCTTGGGGAATAAGATCCAGACTGTCCTCGTGGCCACAGAGCATCATTCATGTGCCCATTCATCAGATTTACAGTGAGCAAAGCAGGTCCCTGCTTCATAGAGCTGGCATGCTGTAAAGAAAACTAAAGCAGGTCATGAGTAGAGTGTTGAGGGTGAAAGGAGTTCTGCTTTGGAGAAAGTGTTCAGGAAAGACTCTTAGAGGAAGTGGGCTTTTTATGGGCACTCAGATTGAGGAATGGAGTCATACAAGTACCTGGATGAGGAACAATGTAGGTAGAGAAAGTAGCATGTGCAAAGGCCCTGTGACAGAGTCCCTCTTTTTGTAAGTTTTAAAACTGACACCACGGGTGAGCTGGAATCAGACACTAACAGGACCCCAGGATTTACTCCACAAAGTTAAAGACATGACCAAAGCCAAGTGGCTCAATGGAAACTTCCATAGCTGGAAAGAAGGAGTACAAAATCATAGTCCACGGGCCAGTGCCAGGTCAAAGCCTGTAAGGGTTACCAGGGCCAAGGGCAGGGCTGGAGAGGCTCTGCTGCCGGTGCAGGCCCTGTACCCTGACCCCCACAAGCATCCATCTTAACGTGGACTCGAGCAAATGAAAAAGCAAGCAAATAGAGGTAGAGCAGGGAGGGGGAGACAAAGGAATGTGTTGTCGGAAAGGATGGCATGCCCTTCCCAAGTGACAGTTTCTATCCCCATGTGTGCTCAGTGAGGGTTTATGAAGAGTCTGCTGTGTGTGGTCCTGTATAGGAGAAGAAGAATTAAACAAAAGTGTAATGTCATCACCTCTGGTTTTCCCCAGGAGCTTGTGCGTCAGCGAGGAGTCTTAGAACGCACAGAGAAGATGGTGGACAAAATGGATCAAGATTTGAAGATCAGCCAGAAGCACATTAACAGCATTAAAAGTGTGTTTGGGGGTTTTGTCAATTACTTCAAATCTAAACCAGCAGAGACCCCACCTGAACAGAATGGCACCCTCACCCCCCAGCCCAACAGCAGGTGAGTGGGTCTTCAGCCGTTCTGATATGAAATAGAAGAAACTGGGGTTTAGTGCAAATGGCCACAACTCTCAGGCCACTTCTGGTGCCTTCAGGGGATCCAGGAACCTTGGAAGTTTCTCATTGGGAGGGATTCCTCTTCAAACAGTTTGAAACAAACATTTCCCCAGCACTCATGATTACCTCCATTTGATTGACATCCGGTCTGCATATTTGGCATCACTTGGGTCTCTAGTAAATTACTGCTCCAGTACTTGTGACCCCAGTAATTGGAAAGAGACTGTTCACTTCAAAAAGCTTCATCAGTACAAATGTGACTCACTTCACCAAAATTTTGCTTGGAAAAGTCTTTAGAGTGAACTTTTCCATATTTAATCCAAGTTGCTAATTGATTTTCATTTTAAAATTAGAGATTATTGTCCTGAATCTTTTTACTAGAGTATAATGAAATCATACATGTGATTTTTGTCAGGCATTTAAATATCACATATTTAAAAGATAAAAGTTGGGGGGTATAAGAGGGATAAATGGTAGTGGGAAAAATACAATAAAAATAAATAAAAGATATAACCAAAGACATTGAAATTGTGAACAGGCTGACAGTCATCAAAGGGGAGAGGGGAGGGAATTTCAGGGGAAAAGGGGAAGGGATTAGAGCAACAAGTATAAAAGACACATGGACAGAAACTAGGGGGGTGGAAATGGGAGGGTGGTGGGGAGGGCTGGGGCGGTGGGCCGGGATGGGGGTAGAAGATAGAAAACTGTACAAGAACAACAATAAGACATGAAAATAGAAGATAGAAACATAAAATTTATTTTAAAATTAAAATAAATTTTTAAAAATTTCAAAAAACATAAAAAGAAAAAAGAAAAATAAATAAAAGATAAAAGAATTGAATTTCTGCTAAAATAGATTACTACTATTCGTATCTCAGATCACTGTCTGTTTTATATTATAAAAACAGTGCAGCCATATTACAGAAAATCTGCCCCTTACGTACCGTAACACGGAAACTTACAATTAAGTTTTCCTTCTTACTCAGTGATTTCATAGTTGTTTCGTGTCAGAGTATTCATTTGGTTTTGTAGCCTGTTTCCATTTAACCCAGAAAAATGTTCGATGTAATGTTATTACACAGGTTTCATAGCCATCTCTCTCTCACTGTGTGTCTCTCTCTTTTACTTCTGCAATAGAGCTATTTTTTAATAGGGTTTTTTTTTTTTTTTAATGCATAACTATCAAACAGAGAGCCAATGACTATTTACCTATATATACACCTGTGTGGCCATCATGCAGATCAGGAAGTAGGATGCGGTGGGGAAGAAATTAGGAACCTATTTTCAGCTCACAGTGGGTCTGGGGAGAAACAAGTGCAGGCAGAAGAGCCAGTGGTAGCCGCAGAAAGAGCAAGCAGGTGAAGTCGGTGGTGAGAGGTCCAGGGGTGGTTTTCTATGGATACGCTAGCCAAGGTTATGGGGTGTTTTGGCTCAACCCTAATGTCCAGTCATCCCAACTTTGCAACTTGACCCTAATTTCAAATACCTTGGGACTCTGCTCCCCCAACTGGAGTAGGTTTTTTTCAACATGCAAATAAGAAAAATGATTTGTGTCCTCATTTTTGGCTACCTATAATTACCATAGGAAGTGTGGATATCTGTTCACTTTGGATTGAGACATCCACGCAAAAGGGCAAACCCTTGGAGGAGGAGGAAGCTGGCGAGTTTGTAATCAGCACTTCCCTGTGTCCTGCATACGTCTTCCCGAGGGCTTCTTCTCAGGGCTCATAGTATAAAAGCCTTTAAGGTTCTGGGTCTCCTAGGGTAACTTCCCTTTTTTTGGAGCATTTGAAAACTGGAGGCCTTCCCATCAAAGGTGTTCCAGTAGGGAAGCAACCAGTTATTTCAGAGAGGAGGGCTTCTCGGTTCCCACACATCATGTACCCCATGTGATCTCTGCCCGTAGATCCACCCCAGTCAATGGTAGAGTTCTTGCCGTCACTTAGTAAATGCAGGGAAGCAAAACTTTTACACGAAGCAACTCGCTCTCATTCAAGTGTTGTCCAAATGCATGGAAGCAGGTCTGTGCAGCTTTGTAGAGAGGCTGCTCTGATAGCTTTGTGTGTGTTCCTTTCTTCATGGGTCCTGAGCGCCCACACTTTGTAGGCTCATACTTTTGGCTGGGAGACAGAGCTGTAGGAGCAAGGTCCGTCTTCTTTTGAAGGTTTGGGGAGGCGGGCAGTAAACAGAGATGCAGTGGAGGTGCAGAGGACTTGGCCCTGGGTACTGAGGAGCCAACCTTTTGCTTGGAATTAAGGTTTTGTGGAGGTCTCCCAGTTGAAGGAGGGGGTTAAGGGACAGACCCATGGCAGTCAGGACACCAGAAAAGCGAGGGCAGGGGAGGACATGACTGTTTCTGGAACAGGAGCCCCCCTCCCCCCCCCCCCCAGGTTCTTAATATTGAGGCATGGCCTGTGATGATAGGGCCTATGAGCTCCTAATCCCTAAAGTTGCAAAAATCACTACAATGTATTACATAATTGCTTCTACAAAATGCAGTAAAATTTTTGTGATCCTGTTAAAACCCTTACTTTATAAATACAGGGGTAATTGTCATTTAAAGTAAGTTTCCCCTAACCAAATTTCTATTAAGTCATGTGTTTCCTGTGTACTTCCTTATTGCGTAAATCCTTGGCCTTTCTCTAAAGTTTTGTCTCTTGGTAAGCCATTGTCCTTGGTGACAGAGCTTCATAAACTGTTTGTTTCTGTTCCATTTAAAGCCCGTGGGGGATCCATTCACATCATAGATTTCACCACCCCTAAACCTAAAACTCTCTTATTCTAGACTTGGTTTCTGACCAAGAGCACCACTGTCGTAGACTCCTTCCTTTTCATACCGCTTCTGTCACTATCCCGGGAATTGGCTTTCCTGGGGGAGCCCTTTCATTAGAGTGCATAGAAAAATAGTCAGCTCTGAGGTGTGCAGGCTGGGTGGTGGCAGGGTGGACTCTGAAGCCGCGCATCTCCCACCTACACCCAGCCTGGCAGTGTGTGGGGCTCACCAGCGTACTCGGAGAAACCAGCTGTGTGTTCTAGACCTTAAGTCACTGCTGCTGGGTAACAAAAACCTCAGGTTTCAGAAGGTTCAGCTCTATTCTTCATGTCAGCGGAGCACTGGGGGCCTGCAAAACCGTTAGCCAGACAAGAGTCCAGGCTTGCTCCTAGTGAGTGGGGAGCCTCTAAAAAACTTTAGCTGGAGAAGTAAGTGTCAGGATTGTGTTAGAAAGATGCCTGGCATTTGGGGATATGGATTAGAAAGGCAGAGAACTAATCCCTAAGGGTAAAGAGAGGCAGAGGAGAAGGAGGGATCGGGTTTCTGGGGTACATGGGAGATCAAGAGGACTTTTATTGGTATGGTCCATGGAGGAGGAAGGCCTTTCGGAGAACAACTGTGCATCCCAGGCTGGCTGATGAAGTGGGCAGGCTGCTGGTCAGCAGAGATGGAGAAACACAGACTTTGTAGGAGGCCCAGCTTCAGGGACACATACCACACCTCTGGGGGTTCCATGGGCTGTTGGGTGCAGTATGAGTATCACTGATTTGCCAGGAGAAGTCACTGTCTACAGCTGGAGCTGGCAAGCTAAGATTCGTGCTCCAGGAAGCAAAATCAAAGATATTTTGTAGGGACTTAGATAATAGGAAAAAAATTTTTTTTTAGTGATAAAAGTCAAAATAATAATTAAGGAAAATAATAATTGAGTCCTTTTTTTTTTTTTTTTGGTAATATATGTCTACCAATTAGACGACTGAAATTCTTAATTCAGGTTCAAAGTGAATGTTCCCTATCATTTAATTGAATGACTGCCAGTGCACATCTGTAAAGGCCACTCTCTGCCTGTGGATGTGTAAAAGCAGCTGGCGGGCCCTGGCTGGTGTGGCTCAGTGGATTGAGCACTGGCCTGTGAACCAAAGGGTCACAGGTTCGATCCCAGTCGGGTGCATGCCTGGGTTGCAGGCTGGGTCCCCAGTGGGGGGCTTGCAAGAGGCAGCCACACCTTGATGTTTCTATCCCTCTCTCCCTCCCTTCCCTTCTGTCTGAAAATGAATAAAATCTTAAAAAAAAAAAAAGCAGCTGGTGGGCTGGATATGGCCCACAGGTCAGAGGTTTGCTGAGTCCCAGTTTAAAATACCCACTTGGTTGTTTCATATGTTTCTCTTCCACCTGGGGCTAGGGTCCTTATTTTCCTGAGGGAGGGCCACCTAACCAGATGCTTCACTTCTAAAGCAAGTGTCTCAGAAGCTTGCTACATGGGCAGCAGGGCTTTCAAGATGTGCTGACGGAATCTCTTCTTGGGTCAGGGAAGGCATTTGATTTTCTCACACAGGATTACTTGAAAAGACTGTACTGTCATAAGTGTTTTTTCTTTGTAAAAGTTTCCTTTTTTTCTTAACTTTTATCAAAAGATTGAAAGATGCTCTAAGTACAAGTAAAGAACAGGAGGCACAGTACCAGGCCAGCCACCCAAACCTCAGGAAGCTGAATGACTCAGGTTAGTGGGGACCTGCGCTCCCTCCTCATTTGGATTTTGTGGGGAGACCTCTGGATTTGGTGTTGGCCCTGAGTGGATGGGATGGGAGGCGGGCCGCAGGGACTTCAGCTGCTGTCATCCAACATGCTGGGTGAAGGGTGTTAGGGACCCAGTGCCACTCTCAGGGAGCTGGAGGTGTGCATTGCTTTGGAGGGTGAAAAAACAAAGTAGGAGCCTGCTTCCCATTGAAAGTGAGCCTGAGTTATAGTTCTAAAAAAGTTATAGCTCTGAAAAAGCTGGAGGAAAACCCCTAGGTAAGTAGAATAATGGCCCCCCAAAGGTGTCTCCAGACCCTGTGTAAATAGGTTATATGGCAAAAGGGGAAATAAGATTGCAGAAGGAATTATAGTTGCTAATCAGCTGACCTTGAGGTGGGGAGATTATCCTGGGTTATCCAGTTGGACCCGGTATAATCACAAAGGTCCTTTCTAAATGGAAAGGGGCTTCTGTAGACCCCTAGAAAGCCGGGCATATTGGAGGGACTCCAGAAACCGAATGCTTTCTGTGGTGCCTTCAAGGAAAGCAGGACACACCCTGGAAGCACCAGAATCCACCACTGTCGTGGTTGAACCAACTAAGGAGAGGCCTGATGGAGGAAGAGCCGGGGGTCAGGAAAGACTGAGATCAACAGGGTTCAATCTGGAAAGGCAAGAAACCACAGGAGGAAATGAGAGAAAACTAAAATAAACCCAGGAGAAAATCAAACTCTTTATACTCTGAAGTGGAGCAGGAGCCCTACACGCAAACAACATGATTTTAGGGAGTTTTTATTCGTGTGGTGTGTATTAAGAGACTTAAAAAAAATTACACTATTTGTAGAATGGCTTCAGTGGGTTCTGCTACAGGGAATACACTAAGCGTGAAGGGGATATTTCCCCCACAGATGTAAACTGGAATGACAGGCCTTTCTGTACATTTAGAAACTGAAGTTAAAGGCACGTTTATTTCTAGGGATGAATGCACATTATTTAACATTTTTTTTCCTTATTTGTTTTGTTTCAGGTGAAAAGACAATATAGAAATAAATTTCAAAAGGAAAAAAATTACTCATCATCCAATTTCTATAACAGTAACAATTGATTTTTAAACCTTGTCTTTTAGACCTTGCCTGGGAGCCTGTGTGGTTGTGCTTTGTTGCATTTCCACTGCCGTATTATTATTTGTGTGAATCTGTGTCTCCTGAGCTTGTGTGCCAGTATCTGACCAGGCCAGCTGTAGGTTGAGGGTCTCTGATCTCCAAAAGACTGCCCTGAGGAAGCATCTCCTCCCCCCCCCACCGCCCCACCACCACAAGCCTGCCCAGTGCTCTTGCTCCTGCGTGTTATCCACTGGCGTGCTTATGTCTTCAAATAGCCTCTGAACCAACCACTTTATTCCTCCCGCCTGTTCTCCAGATTGAGATTAATTTGATGAAACAACATTTCTAGGGATATCAGTCAACGGTTCTCCTCATGTTTCTTTCTAAACTCAGACTCCATCCCTGAAGTGTCTGCTGTGAGTACCGAGGCTTACCCGAAGAACCCACACCTTCGAGCCTATCACCAGAAGATCGACAGTAATCTAGGTAAGATTAGAAGCTGCACCAGCCTTCTCAGGTCCCTTATTTGAGACACTTCTCTTCCAGGTAGCTCGTGTTGAGTCAGCCAGTGTACTAGTAGGCACCCAGGTTCTCAGGACTAAAACCCAGTGGCTGCCTCTCCCTGGTCACATGTCAGTTCCAACACAAGTTGTGTCCATCTCACCCCTCACTCTCTGGAGTCTGTTCCTGTCATTTCATTTTCACCTCTTGTCTGAATCGTGACATCAGCAGGGGCCAGGAGTCCCTGAGGGGCCACACAGTGCAGCCTGGACACTGCTCACTTCATTCTTACCATTTGGCATACGGAGCCCCATTTCCTCCTCTGTCCCCGCTAGTTTTTGCAGCCAGAAGTTATGAGGACTTTCCTGGTGCTGGAACCTTGGGCTGGGGGGTCTGGTATGGGACTGGGACTCCTCACTCCCAAGATATCCCTCTCGAATTTTTATCCACCACATGTGGATGTGGGACCAGCCCGTTCTGCGTCTCTACCCCTCCTACCGGAGTAGATGGATATGGTTCCTTTAATTCCATAGTTGTCAGATTTTTATTCAACTAGACTTCTTATGGTTGTATGTGGTGGTTGTGGTTCTGTAATTTAGTTGTAACTTCGATGTGTTTATTCGAGGAGGCGAGCTGTGTTTACCTATGCCACCATTTCAAATGGAAGTCTAAAGTCTTCCTTTCAAGCATTTAAAGAAACCTTGACAGAAATAAGACTTTTATTTTAGAGAATAGACATCAGCAAGAACAAGTAAAAGAACTGTAATTCCACCACCCACAACTCAGCACTGCATCTCTCAGAGTAAATCTCATCACTGCACCTGCTTGGCTGCAGGGGAGAGAGCCTGTCTCAGCATGTTCATGCCCTGGCAGGTTCCTTACCAAACTTCACCTGCCATTTGCCCTGAAAGCCCAGACAGCCACCCGTTGCTTCTGTCCTCTGGACTCTGCCCTGGAGCCAAAGACCTCAGAAGGTGTATCTGCAGGATCTGACTTATTTCAGAGAAACAAGAGGGCTTGAAAGCCATCAGTCCTCCCTACCAAAGGTTTTCCTGGAGAGAGGCCCAGGGAAGGTACAGAATTCAGTATGTCCAACTCACCTTTACAGGCTGAGGATATAGGGTTGGCATGAGAACTTGCAGCCTGGTGTGGAGGAGGGCTGGGGTGGAACAGGGAGACTTCAGAGCTCGGCCACCAGGCCCTGCTGATACTAGCCACGCACGGCTGCCCTGGCAGGTTAGCTCCTCCCTGCATACCACGCCCTCCCTCTGTCTCAGGGACTCCCTTGCCTGGTGGCTTTACTTTATGGCACTTCTTATCTCAGTGTAGCTATCTGCCTGTTCTTTGCTGTTCCAGCTGCCAACAAACTTCCTGATACCAGTGACCTCACAGGTTTTACTTTTTCTGGTCATGGGTTCCAAGAAACTCAAGAAGCACAAGGCTAAAGACTTCTCTTTTTTTCTTTAATTGTTCCAGCTTAGATTTGAGGTGCCAGTACCAATATTTACAGATTCTGGCCTTTTTTTCACTTAGTGTTTCAGCTGTAATTCAGCAGTTAGAAGGTTTACAAAGCACCACCTCTTCTCTCTTCTTTCTGGCTCTTTCCTGTCCTGCTGTTCTCAGTGAAAGGGCGGAATGCAGCTCTGGGCATGCCCCCCATTCGCACTCCCTGTGTGCAGGTGCGTGTCTGCAGACACACACATGCAGTCTTGGAACCTGGCGAGAAGGCTTTATCACTCGTCCAGACAAAATTGAGTCAAGACTCATTTCTGAAGTTAGCACAGCCCCATGAGGGGACTCCTCATGCCTCTTTATGTCATCTGTGCCGTTCAAGCCCTTCATGTGCTCCTAAGGCTGGCCATGACCTTACAGACATTATTCCTCTGCAAAACAAATGTGAGATTGATTTTTACAACTTTTTGAAACAGAATGAAAATACTTGTTACCAATAGTGGAACAACATAATGAGGGAAATTGAATGAACTCATAAGGGGAACTCATTGTCCCAGGCGCTTCTAGGGCCTTTCTCTCACAGTGGGCTCACCTTAGCTGTAGTCACAGTCCTCAGCAAGGTCAGAATTTGTACTCAGGCCCAGTGGAATTAGCCTGGATTTCCCCTATACTGTATTTCCCCTGGGTAGAAGTGGGGCTCTTGTGTTTGAACTTGAATTTCAATAATAATGATGTAACAACCTAGCACAAAAGCTGAACCTTTGCCAAAAGCAATGTACTCTACAGTTACCTGGGGCTCAGCCATCTGGCATCTCTGAAGGGACTTAGCACCTTAGCGCTTTTGACATGGGGACACTGGGCTGCAGGAATCTGTGTACCCAGCTTGTTCAGAGGCCACTGCCTTCTTTCTGACCACAAAGCAAGTGAAGGAAATGGTGCCAGGCCAGTTCTGGGAAATGCAAGCTAACTGTTGTACCTCAGAACGTTGGCAGCATCTATGTGTTCATGGATCCGGGAAATGGTAGCAGTGAGTGAATGAATGTGGGAAAGTGTGAATTTTCATAACACAGGTAAAGGGACCTCACAGCATCTGGGTCCAGTGGGAACATCTGTAGTTCATGTGTTTTCTGGTAGAGCATAGCAGGTGGCAGAGCAGTGACAGACCGTCATTCCCTTTCTCCTGCCACTTGCTGAGTGGACCATCAGGGTGCAGCCTTCAAGGGGCAGTGCTTCCCGAATCAGTTTCTCAGATGTATTTCCTAACAGATCTTCATGTTTCTAACTCTGGATCTGAGTTTGATCTAGCTTTAGGGAGCTAGAGATGGGAGGAAGGAAAGTAGGCACTACCCATTGACAGGAGGTTTTTGCTGAAGAGCAAGCCAGTGAGTCTGGCTGTTAACAACCAGTGTACCTCTCCCGGTACTCATCATGGGGTCTAGGAAGGAAACTTGTTTCTAGGCCCCTCTGTGCTCTTTTCCACAGGTACTGATCTTGCAGTTTGCAGCAACCTACGAAAAGGTTCAAAGGCCACTGAAAAATTATGTAGATCTATATGTACTTTATAAAACACTGGAAGGACAAAACACCATTGTATTAACAGTGTTTATCTTCCATGGTCGGTCTCAGGAGAAGTGGCTTTTATATTAAGAACATATTACTTTTGTCCTGGCCATTGTGGCTCAGTTGGTTGGAGTGTCATCCTGTAATGGAAAGGTTGTGGGTTCAGTTCCTGGTCGGAGCACATAGCTAGGTTGCAGGTTCAATCTCCAGTCTGGACATGTATGAGAGTTAACTGATCGATGCTTCTCTCTCACATTAATGTTTCTATCTCCCTCTCTGTCTAAAAGCAATGAAAAAAATGTCCTCAGGTAAGGATTAAAAAAAGGATATTACTTTTTATTGAATAAGCAGATTTTCTTTTCACTTGCGCATATTTTGAAAAATATAACCAAAGCCCTGGAGGTTAGCCTGTTATGTGAGGAAGAGGACTTCATAATCTAAATGTCACTGAACACCTGAGAGGGAACAAGAAGCAGTTCCTGATGTTGTCACTGTTTGCTTAGGCCTGCATGTCCTTTCCCTCTCCCACAGATGAGCTGTCCATGGGACTGGGCCGGCTGAAGAACATAGCCCTGGGGATGCAGACGGAAATTGAGGAGCAAGATGACATTATTGACCGCCTCACAACCAAAGTGGACAAGTTAGATGTCAATATAAAAAGCACAGAAAGAAAAGTTCGACAACTTTAAAGACAGTGAAGGATTTCCACTCCATTATGATGAAAAGATTTGAAAGATCTTTTAAACTCCCAAGATATTTCATTTGTTATTTTGGTATGTAATTTGACATGTGTTTGCAAATGTTGTAATAGAGTTGGTCTTAAGAGATTTTGTTACAGGAAGTGCACATCCCACTTTTAATGAGAGCCAGCACCTTGCTCCTTTCTTTGAATGCTTTGAGTTTTAGCCTGAGCACAGTCTCCTTGCCTCGAATATCTTGAGCCTTTGATTATTACCATGCTGGAATGAGAAGAAAAAGTTGTTCTTCTTACTTTAATGAGCATATGGAAAGATGTGGGCAGAATTTCAGTCTGTTTGTTGTATATCTCATTCTTAGGCCTTACCTTCGTCAGAGTGCTATAGCACCCTGTGAGCCCATCGTTGGTGCAGGAGGGTCCTTCCTTCCCACGCCTTTATTTAGCACTCATCATCCCTCTCCCAGTGCCCCACACACACATGCATGACACTCTGAGCACATAATTCTCCTAACCTGGAAAAGGATCAGTTTGAGGTTCATTAATGGAATGCGTGAGCATTCTTTGCTGTTTCATTGACACATGTCACCTTTTCTCCTCCTGGCCTCCATCCTTGACGTGCAATTTAGTGGAAGGTGTTTAGAACAGCCTTTCCAGCTGTGACACCTGGAAATATGTAGGGACTTAGGTAAGCCCTTGTTCTGTGTGTGCCCTCATTCCTAATTCTCTGTTCCTGATCAGGAGCAGATTCTCCACTGGCTCAGTGTTGTGCCTGGCTGACCAACTGGGGGCCCTATGGAATTGGTGGGAATGGAGCATCACACACACATGGCCAAGCAGTGGCCTTCCTACACTGAGCCCTCCACTCTGAGACTCTTCCTGACCAGGCCTCCAGTATCGGGTGTGACTATTCACACAGGGCCTGGGTCTCCTGACCAATCCAAGGTTCACACTCACTCTCTTTGCACATCTTACAAGGTGACTTCATTCAGCGCTTGGTTCTCTGCCACCCAGTTTCAGGGCTGGAACTCCGCAAATGATGCTGACTTTGTATAGAAGGATTTGGCTAGAAGAGAAAGCCCAGACATCATTTTAACTGGCTCAACTTTGTTCTTTCGTTTTACAAAAAGAATGACTTAAAAGCATTCATTACAATTGATTTCTGTAATTAAATGGGTTTCTTTGTGTTGGTACTGCCAACAAAATAATTGAAGCAAAAAGGCTCTTTTAAAAAAACAAATTAAAATATTTTGAAAATGAACAAAGGGACTGATTTTAATGAGACAGTTTAGGTCAGAAACTTTACAATAACAGTGCCTTTTACCTTGAGACATGGCACTGGCTAGATTTTAAACATATACTCAGCCCAAACTAAAGTTCTCAGGGCTTTCAGCTAAAAGGCGGCTTGAAAAGCATAAAGCCACAGTACAGAGCAGCCAGTATGTACATTTCCACTCATTCTAATAGTTTGTTTTTTCTCTAACATCTTCCTCCAGGTAATAACTGTTTCTGCTCATTATCATCAGGCATACACTTACGGAGACCAGTCATTATACCTCAGACCTAGAATTTTTTTTCCCCCTCCAAATAAAGGCCACCCACTGCCAACATTCTCTTTTGCAATCTTCCATTTGCCTAATGGGATTAGTGATTTAACTGACTTGAGGCAAGTAGCACCTTATTTTAAATACCTTTCCTCTCTTTCTTGGATTTATGAAGCCAGTCATCTCACCTTATTTTTTTAACCCATGCATATGGAAGGAAAGTTGTCCTCACTTTCATAGAAGTTTGTCTTCCTCTGGCATATTAGACAGCCTCATATCTTATTTTGTTCTTCTTCAGACCCCCTTATTCTCAGGCCTCTGCCAAGGGACTGTCTCTAAGCCATATACTGGCCAGCAGCTTCTTTCTGCTGGGTCTTCACCCCTGCTCCCACAGTCACAAAAGACGTGTTGCTGATTTTGCTTTATAAAGCAAAGTTGTTTGCATTTTCAGAGAATGAAAGAATATCTGAGGAGCCTCTAGAATCTTTGCACGTGATGGTGATGATCAAAAAGAACATTCTTTTCTCTAGAGACACTCAGAAGTGCCCAGGTTGGGGTTGGGTGGGGGATGGGCTTTGGTATGACAGACAAGACCAGTGAACTTAGCTTTCTTGCCAGATGGGGCCCATAAGACAGATTTTTATTTCCACTGTTGAGCTGGAAACAAACTGTGCCTTCAAAAAAGTGGTTTTTCTAACTTTAGGTTGGTTATATGTTAAATGTGCTACTAACTTAAAAATAAGTGCATTCTCCAGAGGAAACTATTTCTAACATCTAGTGATTTGTAACTTAGCAGTGGGGTTGTCTTTTTTGCATTCTGTAGGAAAAGAGGCCTGAATTTAACTCAGGTGGCAAGGAAAGAAATACAGAAGTGTATTTTAATTTCTCTAACTTCTTTCTATGAATATGTAATTTTAAGTGTACACTACACCTATTTAGTAAAAATCTTATACTTTGCCTCTATAGGCCTTTTCTGAAGAATTTTTAAAGTTAGCAATGTTGTTGAGCATTTTCAGCTCTGATGAATGAAATGTCTTATATACAGAATCATGATTTAGTCATTGAAAGTGCTCGTGGGAAGGTGGGCTTTATGTTCAGTCTGTATGAGAACAGCTCTTATGTTCCATGCCTTCAACTTAACAACAACCATATTCCATGAAATAAAATGTGAAGTTTTTAAATCAGCTTCTGTCTTCTACATAGTTATTTTCAAAGAGTTGGTGGAGGGGAATCCTCTTTATCAAGTCATCCTGCATATGGCCTTCCGTACCACATTTAGCTCCCTGCCACATTTAGCCTATGTACAAGCTTCGTTCTTGAAATCCTCATTTCATCTGTCAGAGTGCTTTCCGGTTCTGTCATGCCTACCTCAATGCCCCCTATGTAGAACAGGCCAGAGTGTAAATGTTTAGGCTCGCAGGCCAAACCGTCTGTCACAACTACTGCACAATTGTAGCACAATAGCAGCCAAAGATGATAAGTGGCCGTGTTCCAATGAAACATGGATACTGAACTTTTAACCTGATACAATTTTTACACGCCACAAAATACTTTTTGTGATTTTTCTTATCCTCACCCAAGGATATGCTCTTTGATTTTAGAGAGAGAGAGCATTTTCCTTCCTCTGAAGGAAGGGAGAGAAACATCGACGTCAGAGAAACATGATCGGTTGCATCTGGTATACATCCCCATAGGGATCAAACCAAAACTTAGGTATGTGCCTTGACCAATGATCAAACCTGTAATGTTTTGCTGTATGGGATGATGCTCCAACCAACTGAGCTATCCAGCCAGGGCAGGTCTAAGAAATTTTGTTGGAATTAAAAGCTGAATGTCCTGACTTGCCCTACTCCACAGCATTTCGATGGCTTAACAATGGTAAAGTTTTGCTGTTTTTTTCATCTTAGAGCCAAGACAGATTTTTCAGAACAGAGAACCGTTCTAAATCATTATTACTGAACACTTAATTGCCTTGGAAATTAGCTTTTGCTATATAATTGATAGGGCTTTTTTAAAGGTTTTATTTATTTATTTTTAGAGAGAGGAGAAGGGAGGGAGAAAGAGGAGAAGAACATCAATGTGTGGTTGCATCTCACGTAGCCCCCACTGGGCACCCGGCCCACAACCCAGACGGGCACTGACTGGGAATTGAACTAGAGACCCTTTGGTTTGCACTGACTTACACCAGCCAGGGCTAATTGATAATGTTTCTTAATTCAACTTAAAGTTATGGGGCAAAACAGTGTTTATATGTCAAATGTATACTACAGAAAAGCCATTTTGACAATATAATAACTAATGTTTTGAAGCACAAGTAACGTTACACTACTTTATACACTTCCCATGCTGTCAAAAATTTAAACAAAAGCAAGATCTCCATTCTCACACAAATTTGCAGCACATACATTTTCTGGGCTCAAACTACAGTCCCAGCAGCATTTTCAGATCTTGATGGCAAGTGCAATGGAACTTTTCATATTTCACAATCCATTTAATCCATTTAATGTGCAATTGAGGAACTTCCATCTAACCTTCAATTGAAGATAGTTAATTTGCAATGTAACAAGTTAAAAGGCTTTTTCCAGACTTATGTACCTGTGTCCAGATCAATAAAGCAGAGACAGAGACGCTTGAGTGGCATTTCCCAGATTGTTAGGGCCTTTGCTATAGTCTTTAAAATTTTTTATTTATTTTAGAGAGAAACTGATTTGTTTCTTGTGTCAACTAGGGATGGTGCCCGCAACCTTGGTGTATCCGGACGAGGCTTCAACCCACTGTACCACCCAGCCAGGGCCTGGACCGGCTTGTCTGGGGTGGTGCTACCAATAATCTGGCACCAGTAGCCAGGAGGTTTTTCTCGTCAGTTATTTGTTCAACAAATATTTGAGCATCAACTCAGGGCCACGCATCGTGCTAAGCCGAGGTGAACAAGACAGACAAGGTCCCCACTTCCTTAAAATGTACATTCTAGTCGGGGGTTAGGGAACAGAAAGGCTACGAGGGCTCGGCTGAAGCCGAGGGGAATGAATGGCTAACGGAGAAGTAGGCTGAGCCCCCAGCAGGGACGGCCACGCCCGAGAAGCGTGTTTTATTCAGCGCCAGGAACGACCAGGCTGTTTTCTAGACCACTTAATCCTGTCAGTCCAACCTTCTTATCCTCGCCTTGTGCCTGTTGGATCACTTGGCCACTCCAGGGCGCTTAGCCTACCAGGACACCTCGCGTCAGGGTCACCTAGTCCCTATCTGGTGGCCGCCTCAGCTCCACAGTCATCTCCTTCCTAAGCCATCTCAACCCATCCAGGACTGTCCCCTCGGCTGGCCAGGTCACCTCAGTACCACGCCTCCCTGGCCAGAGATTCGGCCTGCACGTTACGCTTTGTTCCCAGAGAAGGTTTTCGAAATGCCGCTCCCTCTCGGCTCCAGCTGTTTTCCTACCACTCGGGAGCGGCAGCGCCCCCGGCGGCGTACCAAGGGCCAAGAAGGGAGTGCCCGTTGCCTCCGACTCCTCCGCCTCCACCCGGAACGCGGGAGCTGGAGCGAGCGGCGCAAGCCCGAACCGTCACGACCGCGCTCCTGATTGGATGTGCCGCACGACATCAGGGGAGGGCCCCGACTGCCTCTGGGAGCCGAGGCCCGCGCATGCGCGTACAGAGCGCTTTGAGCGGAGGGGGAGGTGGCCGGCTGCTTCTCCCGCGTCCGCCATTTTGTTGCTGTGGCTCTTGGGAACCGGCTAAGCAAAACCGCCCTGGAGGCGCGACGCTCCTTGGAGTTTGGTACTTGGTGTAGCAGCCGGGGTCGGTGCAGAGCCGTAAGGGCGCGGAGACGGTGCGCTTCAGGCCAGGAGTGACTGGAGGGAGGCACTCCCGGTACGCGGGGCAGCCCGAGAACCCCGGGGCGGCCTCCGCTGCGGCTCGGCTTCGCCCGCCGCGACCTCGGGCTCTGCCCCGCGTTCCCTGAGCCGGCTCCTTCCGTGAGGCGGCCCCGGAGCAGGCGGGCTAAAGTGGAGGATGCTGTGGGGCCAGAGCCGAGAGGAAGGTGCTGGCTCGGCGCTCTAAGCACGCCTCGAAGTGTGCCGAGAGGCCCTTCTTTGGCCCCAAAGCCGTCTGCCGGGAATAGGTGTCCAGAGCAGGCGAGAACAGCCACCGCCCCGACCCGCCCCGCAGCCTCGGCCCGACACCACCATGTCCTCCGCCAGGTTCGACTCCTCTGATCGCTCCTCTTGGTACATGGGGCCAGTGTCTCGCCAGGAGGCGCAGACCCGGCTCCAGGGCCAGCGCCACGGAATGTTTTTAGTCCGCGACTCCTCCACCTGCCCCGGGGACTATGTGCTGTCGGTGTCCGAGAATTCGCGGGTCTCCCACTACATCATCAACTCGCTGCCCAACCGCCGTTTTAAGATTGGGGACCAGGAGTTTGACCACTTGCCGGCCCTGCTGGAGTTCTACAAGATTCACTACCTGGACACCACCACCCTAATCGAGCCCGCACCCAGGTACGCGAGCGCCCGCGCTCCCGGGGCGTGCTACCCACCCGACCTCAGAGGAGAGCGTTGACAATGGTCGAGCTGGTGCATGGGGTCGATCCAAGAGTGTGTGTGTGTGGGTACGGGTGATTGAACTCATTTCCTCCTAGTGTAAACCAAATTACTTTGCAGAAAGCATTCCGAATGGAAGGCTAGTGTCAGGATATGGGTCACTGTGGATGAGGGGATGCGTGTTAACGGCGGTTGCATAGTTAAAAATTAAAATGTACTTTTTTTGTTTTTCGTCACGTTCCCTATTTAGTTATGATACTTAAGCAGGATTTTGTTGTTTGAGGGTTTTTTTTAACCTTTTTTGGACCACAGACTTAAGAATCTGAACAGAGCCGTTGGCATTCTCCCCCAAAATGCACGTACACACCCGTTTGCACACCATTCAAGGTTCTTGAACTCCCTGCAGATCTCTGAATTCTAGGTTAAGAACTCCTGTCCAGCAGCCTTTGGAACAGTCGACAAATGAAAATGCTGTAGCGTTTAGGAACAAAAACTTGTAACTGAAATACCAGAACTGTGTATTAATACTTTGGTGCCAAGTTTGAAATAGCCAGACACCTATTATACATTAAATACAAAAGTTTTAAAAGAGGGCACGTTAGCTTTAGCGAGGATTTCCTTTTGAATTTTTATTTTATATTTTTTCCCCAAACTGGATCATTAGTAAGCCAGCAACCCATTTGGTTATATTCCAAGGAAGAAAAAGCCTAAAATGTTTATTAAGGGAAATTTTTGAATGAGTTTTTTTTGAATTTTAGATGTACTTTTTGTTTTAAGTCTAATGACTTAATGTCTTTTAATTTTAGTATCTATTTGACACTGAGCATCAAGCATCCTCTTTTCCAAGTAAAATATGTTCTTTTATTTATTTTTTTTATTTGCTTTCATCAGTGTTTTATCGGAGGCTTTTTCAATTTAAATTATGCCAAGTTTGAGCTGAAGAAATTGCCTAAAATTTTAAAAATAAAAGGCATTTTATTTCTTTGTTTCTTAAACATCTACTTTAAAAGGACAGGGGGTTAATACAGATGGGAGGATGAAATATTTCTCATTTTATAGGTTTGCTGACAAGACATTACTATGAGCTTTAAACATTAAAAGCTACTATGATTAATTAAGGAATACTCACTGGATGCCTGGTCTAAGTGTTGTTCTGTGGAATAGAGAGAAGAAACAAAAGCTACGACAGTGTAATGGCTATAAGATTTAACTACTGAAGTAAATGGACTTTAAAAACTGGGAGAAAGTGATCATAAATCAAATACTGTATAACAAAGACCTAGACACTAAGAATCTGATTGGTGAAACTGCCAGGTCCCTGAAGAAGCTACTAATTGGATTCAACTTTGAGCACAATATAATTCCAAAATAAAGGGCTGTAGAGCATTTTAGAACCTATTGTGGTGAGATTTTATAATACATTTTAGTAAATGACTTCCTTAACTTGGGAAGGTGAATTACATCACTGATTTCAGGCATTTATTAAGCCAAGCAGTGTGCAAGGCATTGTGCTTAGGTAGAGGTGACAGGTACTATAATATAGCTGTTCCAAGTAGTGAGTAAATAAATGGCTTGAAGCCTGGCTGGTGTGGCTCAGTGGATTGAATGTCGACCTGCAAACTGAAAGGTTGCCTATTTGATTCCCAGTCAGGGCACATGCCTGGATGCAGACCAGGTCCCTTGTTGAGGTTGTGCAGAGAGGCAACAGATATATCTCTGGCACACTAAAGTTTGTTTCTCTCCCTTTTTCTCTCCCCTCAAAAAAACCCCCCAAAATAGATCCCTTTCTAGGGGGAGAAAAAGGAATATGCTGTAGTAGCTTCCTGCTACCCCTAAAAAGCAACTCCGTATTTTCCATACACTGTGTCTCACCAAATACTAAACCTATCTTTGATGTCTGTGCTTGCCTCCTTCACCTCCTAACTCTGGTGCAGCCCCATTAGTCTGCTTACTCATTCCCTGGAAATCTTTGCTCAGGCTGCTGGCTCTTCTTAGACTGCCTGACTCCACCCACTCCTCACCTATTGAAAGCTTACCTGTCCTTCCAGGCTCCTCACAAATAATAGGGCCTTTCCCTGACCCTCCCCCTCACTTTCAGCTTTGTTTCTCCTTCTCTGCCCTGCTGTCTCAGAGGCTCTTCAATCCTGGTTGAATTAGACCCCAACTGGATTTACTTTGTTGTACTGAGTCTTTGGATTGCCTCTCCCAAGCCTGAAATTTACGGATTTGGTTTGATGTGTTATTAGCCTTTATGGATGAAACACTAGAAGCTAATAAAACCTTGGCCAGATGCAAAAATGAGTGTAATACTTTTCACCCTAAACAGGATAAATTAAGTGGTTTAACTTTTTAGGTTTCAAAACTAAGCTCTTTTTAAAGGCATAATTACATGATCTATGGCCAGTAGTTTATTTTTTGTTTATTGCTTAGCAGAAGGTCATAACTGTATGACTTCCTCAGAATTTAAGAGTCGTTGCTTGTTTTGTTCTAGTCTGATTTTTTAATTGGAATATTCCTTAACTTTTTTTTTTTAATCTTCACCCAAGGGTATGTTTATTGATTTTAGATAGAGGGAAAGGGAGAGAGAAAGAGACATCAATTTGTTGTCTTCCATACATGCCCGTACTGGGGATCAAACCTGAAGTCTGGGTATGTGCCCTGACCAGGAATCAAATCTTAAACCTTTTGGTGTATGGGACGATGCTCCAATCAACTGAGCCAACCAGCCAGGGCAGGAATATTTCTTAACTTTTAATTTTATATGTTCTTTCTTTCTTTCTTTCTTTTTTTTAAGGAAGAGGGAAAGGGAGGGCGAAAGAGAGGGAGAGAACTTCAGTTGGTTGTCTCTCATACATGTCCCAACCTGGGACCAAACCTGCAACCCAGACATGTGCCCTGACCAGGAATCGAACTGGCGATCATTAACTTTGTGAGACAATGCCCAGCCAACTTAGCCACACTGGTCAGGGCTAATTTTATATTTTCATTCAAATATTTACAAGATAATTTTATCCCTGTGATAAGTATTGGAAAAGATGGGTGACATACATACTTTCTCCATCATGGAGTGCACTTGGTGCCATGGGAGGAGTTTGAACTTGGGGCTGTTACTGTAATCCAGGTGCAAAATAATGGTGACTGACGGCATATGTCATAGGTTAGATAGACGTCATGTAGACAGCTGTGGCTTGGTGGAGATGCCTATTTTGGAGGTAAGATTAATGCTGATGGGAGAGAGGGAAGTGATAGAGAAAGAAAAAGGAAGAGACAAAAGTGATTTGGTGTATTTGTAACTTTGTCCTCTAGGTTTATCTTATTACTGTAATTGTTTTTTGTATTTGTCTATGGTAAACTAAACCCCCAAAAGGAAGCATATCAGATGGCTTCCCCTGCCCCCAAGAGTACATTTATTAAACAGGTGAAACAGGGAAGGGCTTAGGACAGAAGCAGCAACAGGAGAGAGCCTATGCAGGGCTGCTTTGGCTCACTGGAAAGTAGGAGAAAAGGGGCCTTGGAATCAGGCTCAGGGGGGTATCCCAGGATGAGCTGCCACTGCCCATTGCTCCCCTGGTTGCAAGTCTCATGGGGACCCGTAGAGTTTAGTAGCTGCATGCTTGAAAGGGAAGAAAGGCCTGTGGGTGTGTTCCCTCGAGTATGGTGGCTTTTGTTGATTTTGAGTGGCCCTATTCTCTTTGTGCACATGGGCATAATTTTTCTATTACAAATTGTTTGATAAACATCCTGTGGTGGTGGTTATAGTCAGTAAGGTAATCACTAGTGTTTTTTGTTGTTGTTGTTTTTAAAGATTTTATTTATTTACTTTTAGAGAGGAGAGAGGGAGAGAAACATCAATGTATGGTTGACTATCAAGTGGCCCCCACTGGGGACCCGGCCTGCAACCCAGGCATGTGCCCTGACTGGGAAGCTAATCCTCGACCCTCTGTTTCTCAGCCCTCACCCAATCCACTGAGCCACACCAGCCAGGGCTTGTTTTGTTGTTGTGTTTTTTTTTTTGTTTTTTTTTTAATTTAATAGAGGCTATTTTCAATTTAACAACAGAATGTTTCAGAAAGTTTGAGGGGTTTCTGTAGATAAGAACTATATTTTCCCATGGTTTAGAAACTTGAAAGTGTGTTTTCTTTTTAAAGATTTTATTTGTTTATTTCTAGAGAGAGGGGAAGGGAAGGAGAAAGAGAGGGAGAGAACCATTAGTGTGGGGTTGCCTCTTTCTTGCATGCTGCCCCCTCCTGGGGACCAAGCCTGCAACCCAGGCATAAGTCCTGGCTAGGAATCAAACCAACAATCTCTTTGGTTCACAGGCCCTCACTCAATCCACTGAGCTACACCAGCCAGGGTTTGAAAGTGTATTTTGTGTAACTTGCTTTTCCAGTTGTAGCTTACATATGAAGGCTAGGAGAAAAATAATGAGAAGTAAACATTTAAAAACTGAGGCAAGCTGACCTTCAGAGAAAATCTTGTTTTCTACTCAATAGACATTGTATATCACATGTACCTAGTAATATGGAACTAACTAAATCAGCAATCCTTGTCATGTTCTTGGGGAGCTTACTGGCTACCAAGATTTTTTAAAGGCTACTTCCATGCGATCTAATATGGTAAAGTATCTGTGGGAGAATCAGAAAAGCTTAACCTGAGCGCCCAGAGGAGGACCCTCAGACCTGTGAAGCAGAGAGGAAACTCTGCATGGACCAGAGGATACCACAGGCAGCAGGGTCACACTTTCTCCCACATCCCTGTTCTAAATATGTAATGGGCCTCAAATCTGGACTTTTCTATTTAAGAGTAGGGGTTACCAGTAATTTTGATTACCATAGGATTCAACACTGTGACTAAACCTTTGAAGTTCCTCTTACTGGTATTTTAAATCATCTAAATTCAGTTCAGATGAGATATAAAAACATTGTCAGTATACCTGGAATGGAAGCTTGCCCAGTTAAGAGGCGTGTTCCCATGGCATGTAAAATACTGGTAGCCATTTAATTTGTGACACATCTCTTGTTTGAGACTCGAATCCAGAGAATTTTTTACCTAAGAAAGAATTTTTCTTTTGATCTGAATAGTTGGACTAGATTATTTCTAAGGCTCCTTTAGGCTAAAATATTTCAGTTCTTTCTGATAAGTAAAAGGAGGCAGTGCTTACTAGTGGGAGTTCAGATTATCCTAGAGTCTGAGCTAAGATCCTAACAAATAAGGTGGGTACCGAGGCATGTGGCAGCTAGTCTGGAATGATGGCAGAGTATGAGTGGAGCAGTGGTGAGGTAAAGAGGCTTGGGAGGCAAATCAGGATTTCCTAGCCTGTGTAACAGCATTAAACCAGGTTTAGGAAATTGAAATGGCAACGCTTTTGCATTTTCAGAAGAAAAATGTATAGAGATTAGAATGGGAAATGCCACCCTGTGTCTTTGGCATTTTAATTTTATTAGCAGGAATTTCAGTGTATATAGGCCTACTCTACACCAAAGCCCAATACTAGGTTCAAGGCATATAATGGGAATAAACCATAGTTATAGCCTTTGAGAAGCTCAGTGTATTGAACAATGTAAAAATACACTTTTTAATATATTAAAATATAATACCATGGGAGTTTAAAAGCAAGTATGATCAAATAAAGGGTTAGGGAAGACTTGATAGAGAAGGTACTCTTTCAGACTTGACTCTTGAAGAATGAGAACAAGTGTATGCGGTAGAAGAGGTGGTAACAGTGCTTGCTGGGAAAGGCACAGAGTGTAATTAATGTGAGTGGTGGGAAGTAAGCTAGGAAGGAAGAATAAAGCAGAACCAAAATACATAAGCCTGTCTCCCACAAAATCTGTCAACTTCAAAGGGTGCTTTCTAGTCTTCAGCTTTTAGTGTATTTCTTAAAATCCTCACCGGAGGATACATTGATTTTAGAGAGAGAGAGAAACATTGATTAGTGCCCCATATGTGCCCAGGCTGGGGACCAAATGGGCGCAACCTAAGTATGTGCCCTGACAGGGAATTGAACCCTTGACCTTTGGGTACACAGGACAGCACTCCAACCAACCAGCCACACCAGCCAGGGCTTTTTGTGCATTTTGAAAAGATGAAACTAAGATTAAACGCTTGGGGAATATAAAGTGGCAACTGACATTCTTCCTTGGGCAGTTGCATATAGAAGGTGAGGGAAGAGGTTTGCCTTCAAGGATGGATGATTGAAAGATATCTTTAATTGAGAGAGTAGAAGAGAAAGGGTCAGGGTAAGAGGATGATTCGTTTCAACTGGGAAGCCAGGTGATGTTTGGCAGTCTGATGGTTTTGTTACTAAGAGAGTTGCCGACTAAATTTATAGATTTGGGAGTCTAAGCTTAGATGGAATCTCCAGGATAAGCAGAATGGAAACGAGCAGAGGAAGAGAAGCTGTGGGAGGAGGTGATGAAGCATAGAAGCAGAGCCATTAGTGATGGTGTGAATGTCCAGGGCTAGAAGGGAGAGGTCCTCAGTGTCCAATGACACTGAGTACTAAGAAGGGTTATTTAAAGCAGCTTTATTTAGAGGGGTGCTTAGTTAGTCTTCCAGGAATTGATTCTTTTACCATCTGTTTCTATCTTTCAACTCTTTATTATGAAATACTTCATACATTTAAGAGAGTGTATGTATACATCTGTATACTTAGAAAAATCAATATTTATTTACCCCCTTTTATTTTTTTCTTTTAAAAGATTTTATTTATTTATTTTTAGAGAGAGGGGAAGGGAGGGAGAAAGAGGGAGAGAAACATCAATGTGCAAGAGAAACATCATCAGTCGGCTGCCTCTTGCATGCCCCCAACTGGGGACCTGGCCTGCAACCTAGGCATGTGCCTTGTGGGGGGAATCAAACCAGCGACCTTCCTGTTCTCAGGCCAGTGCTCAATCCACTGAGCCACACCAGCCGGGCTATTTACTTATTTTTAGAGAGAGGGAGAGAAACATCACAATCAGTTGCTTCTTGCAATCCCTGAACTGGGGAACTGGCCTGAACTCAGGCATGTGCCCTGACCAGGAATTGAACCAGCAGCCTTTCAGATTGTAGGTTGATGCTCAATCCACTGAGCCACAACAACCAGGGCCTGCACCCCCTTTTAAAAACTAGAACTTTACCAGTTCCCTTGAAACTTTCCCACCAGAGGTTGATCATACTGCTCTTCAGCATGAATGAGGAAGTTTTAAGCTTAGAAGGTATTAACACTCAAGTTTAAAGAAAATGTTTTATCTATGGTTAATACATGAAGCTGAGAATGCTTTTAACCAGCAATTTTCAACTGGTATGGTGCAAGAATTTTTAAAACATGCAGTACTTGACTATTTAGTCAGGGGCACTGACCTCTTTCTCTTAGATTGTCAAATTTAAAAAATGACAACAGCCAACACGGTAGTAGCTATCCAATGTGAAATAAAATTTTCTGTCAGACTGGCAAAAACTGTATTTTGGGGTGTGCCATAGGATTTTAATAATTAGTTTATGTGTGCCATGAGATGAAAAAGGTTGAAAATCACTGCTTTTAACCAAAAGAAGAGGAAGGGAAGGTTCATTGTCATTAGACAAGAAAAGCCGGTTACTAGGGAGTCCTCCAGAGCCTTGCTACTTAAAGTGTGTCGTGGACCATTGGCATAAGAGAGGGGAAGCTTGGGTTCAGTATGTTTGAATGGGCTTAGAAAACTCTCTCTGTGTAAACTTTAAAGAGGAGTTGATGAGTGCTACTTACAGTCTTGATCAAAGAACAAACTGGGAAGTGATTGAGAAATGATTAATTGTTCTGATTTTATGTTTCATATTTCTTTGGGCAGTGGGACCTAAAAGGCAAGTATATCTGACCTGGCATCATCACGGTTTCATCTACAGTGAAAATAATGTGTAATTTGCAGGAGGTTTTGATGAATAAATGAGTTTGAGACTAGGGTGGAAGACTTCAACGTCAGGGATGAGGCTGGGAGATTGATTTGATGTCAAATTGGAGGATATCTGCACATGTAGTGAAACAGGAAATGAGCTCCAAGGTCACTGTATCAATATAATAGTACTGAAAGTATAAGCTGCCTTCCATCTTTATCAAATTTATACATACATACATTCCCTTACCAAGGAAGTGTTGAAAGTTCAAAGGCACTCCCTCCCTCCTGTAACTCAGTAATCTAGACCAGGAATCAGCAGACTTTCAGTGTAGGACAATGTAGCTTCTGTCACAGCTACTCAGCTATGCCCTTATAGAACAAAAGCAGTCATAAATAATATGAAAACAAATGGGCCCTGGCTGTTTTGGCTCAGTGAATTGAGTGTGGGCCTGCAAACCAAAGAGTCACTGGTTTGATTCCCAGTCAAGGCACATGCCTGGGTTGCAGACCAGGTCCCCAGTACAGGGCACATGAGAGGCAACCACACATTGATGCTTCTCTTCCTCTCTTTCTCCCTCCCTTCCCCTTTCTCTAAAAGTAATAAATAAACTATTTTTTAAAAGAAAATGAATGGACTTAACTTACATTCTGATAAAATTTTACTTATAAAACAATGCAGTAGGAATAAAGGTCTACACACCATAGTTTGCAGACCCGTAGGCTAGACTTCAGATAGTTTTTGTATGGTGTGCTGTAGCTAAGACTGGTTATTAAACTTTTAAAGGTTTGTATATATAAAAAACATGTATACAACAAACACCATAAATAGTCCAGAAAACTTCAAATGTATACCAACCTTTTATACAGAAGGTTGCCAACCTCTGGAGACTGGAACCAGCAGTATGTCCTGTGAGCTGTGGGGAAGCTAAGGAAAGGAGCTTTTGAACCTTTGGGCCGCTAGTCTTTTTTCTGGAGCAGAACCAAAATATGTAAGCCTATCTTCCACAAAATCCATCAGCTTTAAAGAATACTAGTCTTCATCTTTTTGTGCATTATCTCCTCACGGATTCCGACCCTAAACGGATTCCTTCGAGTGCTCTTTGACCATGTCATCTTCTATCATGACACACATCAGTTGCACTTAGATCTCTCACTTGTCTTCTAGTCTCTTCCTCCACTAAATTAGCAGTCTTTTGAGAGCAGGAACTTGGTTTTAATTCATTGTTTGTCTCCCAAATTCTTAGTATATAGTAAGGCCAGTAGATATGTGGGTAAATGGATTTCATTAGGGTTAATTCCCACTGAAACTGTAATAGTGTCCTCACAATCGGCATTGTAGAATTCTAGAACTCCTTTTAACTTTTTACTATACAAACAATAAAATACTCTTGGTTGGGATCTGAGAATGCAACTGATTATGCTCTTAGTAAAGTATCTGAGATTTATGTAGTACTACTCAAACTTTTTACAAAATCGTCATGGTCCTTGAAAGAGGAACAGAGGTATACTTTAAAGGAGGTGGGAGCGGGGCTAATTGGATGATCTGTACCTGGTCAGGAACTGTTGTGAATGTTTTACACACATTATGACATTCTTTTTTCTTTTTTGTTTTCAGTTGAATTTATTGGGGTGATGTTGGTTAATAAAAGTATATAGGCTTCAAGTATATAGTTCTATAATACGTCATCTGTACATTGTATTGTGTTTACGTGGCATTAATTCTTACACACCTGAAAGGTGCAGGTTTAATTCATGAGGCTGACTAGCTTAGAGGCTATCAGTGATAATTCTAGAACTAGACTGCCTGAGTGCAAATCTAATCCCTGCTTTGGCTTCCCTATCTGTAAAATGCAGATAATAACATTTACTTCACCAGCTTGGTGTGAGAATAAAACCTTTTTTTTTTTTTTAAGATTTAGGGAGAGGGAGAAATGGAGAAAAACAACGATGCATGAGAGAAACATCAATCATCAATTGGTCGCCTCTCACACACCCCCATACAGAGACCCAGCCTGCAGCCCAGGCATGTGCTCCAACTGGGAATTGAACTGGCGATCTTTTGGTTCACAATCTGGCACCCAACCCACTGAGCCACACCAGCCAGGGCCTTTTTTTTTTTTTTTTTTTTTTTTTAAAGCCCTTCCTGGAGGATGTTTTGAATTGATTTTAGAGAGAGAGGAAGAAGGGAAGAGAGAGTGAAAAACATTGATCTAAGAGAGAAACATCAAGCTTTGTTGCCTCTAGTATTCCCCCGACCAGGGATCAAACCTGTAACATAGGTATATGCTCTGACTGAGAATCAAACCTGCAACCTATTTCTGGTATAAGGGACAACGCTGCAACCAATTTAGCCACCCAGCCAGGGCAGGATTAAGCCATTTAATGTCTGCAAAGACTGTAAATAATGCCTGGCATAGGACAAGTTTTGTCCTGGCTGGTAGCTCAGTAGGTCAGAGCAAAGTCCCAGTAGGCCAAGGTGGGAGCCTTTCAGGTTCCACCCCCCATCAGAGCACATACATGAAGCAACCAGTGAATGCATGAATAAGTGGAACATCAAAATTGGAGTTTCTCTCCCTCTTTCCCCCCTTCCTTCCTCTCTAAAAATCAATTTAAAAAAATTTTTTATAAAGATAAAAAGTTTGCTCTGACCAATATGGCTCAGTTGGTTGGGCGTCATCCCGCAAAGCAAAAGGTCACAGGTTTGATTCCCAGTTAGGCTGCATGTCTGTGTTGCAGGATTAGTCCCCTGATGGGGTGTATACAAGAGACAACCAATCGATGTTTCTCTCTCTCCCTCTCTCCATCTCTCCCTCTTTCTGCCCACCTCCTCTCCCCGTCTCCCCCCTCCCCCTTCTCCTCTCTCTAAATAAATGAAATCTTTTAAAAAAAAATAAAGGTGAAAGTTTTGCCAAATTACAAAGACTGCCTTTTGGAAAACAGTGTGGCACGTATGTACCAAGAACCATGAAAATGTTCCTGTTCTTTAATCCAGAAATCTAGGCTTTCCCAAAAAAATCCAATATAGGGAAAATATGGTTAAAAGAATTTGTGGCATGAATGATTAAATAGGAAGAAGGAAAAAGTAAATATCCAGGAAAACGGGGATGCTTCATTGCAGCAGACTACCAGAATGAAATGTTACCCTGACGTGAAAGTCATCAGGAAGACCAGCAATGTGGGAGAGGGTCTGCGGTGTGATATTAGCCCCCCCCCCCCCCCCGCAAAATCCTGTAGCAGACATATATAGGGCTCGTTTTAAAGGAAAGCTGTAATCTGGGCTGGTGGGAGGGGAAAAGGGAAGGAGAATTGTAGCTACATTAGGGCATGAACTGTGGGATTTTTTTTCCTTTATTTTCCTTTTTTTGTTGAATGTTGTAATGTGACACTTTTTATAAAGCAAACTTTTTAAAAAAATTAAAATGTTTTGACATAGAGCATGTTGCTATGAAATAACCTCTTAGATCATTGGTAGAGGAATAAAAGAATAGCCGTGAGCTAATTAGAAACCATAGTCAGTGGAAGTACCCTAGCAGACTCCCTAGGGGCTAGTCTAGAACCTGGCTTTGGTGAATGGTCCTGCGGGCAAAGTCATCTCCTAAAGTGGGCAGACTCTTTGTGTGATGCCCAGGGTTTGTTACTCTGGTGCACATTGTGTGCTTCAGAGCTTCAGAAAAGTTATGGGGGTGGGGCAGGTAATGATAAAATAGTTTCTTCAAAACTTAACTGTGTGTGCAGCTTTTCAGAACATTTCTTAGGTTCTGAAAGAAGCCAAGAGAGAGACTTCTATTTCTTTTGCAGAAGGGGCATTATAAATGGAGCATTACTGGAGAGCAGGGGTCTCTGCTTGTGTAATTGTCTCTGGGAGTGCTGTTACATGTTGTGCAAATCAAATACACGTTGAATCTGTAGACATAGCAGAGAGGTGTGGTGGTGTCTATAGACTAATGCCTAGGGGAGCGCTCTTGCCCTGTGAGTTTCATAGTGAAAACTTCACATGCTTTCACTTGGATGTTCAGATGATGATTCCCATACAAGATGCAGTGTGAGGTTTTTTAAATTTGGAAAGCATGTAAACCCTTTTCTGGTTTTTATATTGTGAGGGACACAGAGACAAAGGTCTTTGTCATCTTCTCTGTGGGTGTCTGGGAAAGTGCAAGATGTGAGCCATAGATTAGGACCACGAGAAAGAGTGTGTGGTGGTTGTGGCAGGTTCCTAAGGGAGACAGCTACTGAACTTACTTGAGATTTTAAAAATAGATTCACACCAGATATCTCTGTGTAAACAAAAGTTTCCTGTAAAACAGGTATGGAATGTGGTACGTGTGTATGCACTTGGCATGTGATTTAAAAAGGTATATTCAGGTTATTAACTTCTGTTATGATACAGGTAATAGTAAAACACTGTGACAGAACCTTTCTAACTACTGAGAATATAGGGAGGAAGATAATTTATTATAGAGAATAGTTTATTTAAAAGTTTGACCAACACTGGTATAGGGTAAGATTTTTCTCTTAAAGTAATTTTCTTTCTCTCTTAAGGTATCCAAGCCCACCAATGGGATCTGTATCAGCACCCAACCTGCCCACAGCAGAAGAAAATCTGGAATATGTACGGACTCTCTATGATTTTCCTGGGAACGATGCTGAAGACCTACCCTTTAAAAAAGGTGAGATCCTGGTGATAATAGAGAAGCCTGAAGAACAATGGTGGAGTGCCCGGAACAAGGACGGCCGGGTTGGCATGATTCCTGTCCCTTATGTTGAAAAGCTTGTAAGATCCTCACCACATGGAAAGCATGGAAATAGGAATTCCAACAGTTACGGGATCCCAGAACCTGCTCATGCATATGCTCAACCTCAGACCACAACTCCTCTACCTGCGGTTTCCAGTACTCCTGGGGCAGCGATCAACCCTTTGCCATCCACACAGAATGGACCTGTCTTTGCAAAAGCCATCCAGAAAAGAGTACCCTGTGCATATGACAAGACTGCCTTGGCGTTAGAGGTAAAATCTACTAAGGCTGTTTTGGGGGGTTAACATTCAGTTTTTATCTTTAGTTTTAACTTTGTTTCTGTGAGGTTATATTCACAGGAATAAGAGAACCAGATGATTTTGGAAGTCTACTGTGAATGTTCCACATGATTCTTTTGTCCTTTCCTATTCCTTGATTCTTCCAAGTTCCAATAAGGAAGAGTTAAAACCCGTGACCTAGGAATGACATCAATAGACAGACATACACACAGCCACTTGTATTTTTCCATATTTCTAACATTGTGGTCCATTGAGTTGAGGGGAAATATGAACACGTTTTAGGATTCTGTTCAGTCAGGCAGAGGAATAATTTTAAAATTTTGAGAGATTTTTGTAAATTACAATAGCATGAAAAAGAACTTGAATTTTTCTTTTAATTAGAGACACACACACATACACACACACAATTTATTGTCCACCTATTTATGCATTCATAGGTTGATTCCTGTGTGTGCCCTGACTGGGGACTGAACCCACATCCTTGGCGTTTCAGGACTGCTCTAACCAACTGAAATACCTGGCCTGGGCCTAGAATTTGAACATTTTAATTGCCAAGTCATGTTATTCTAACTGAAAAGAGTCTTGCAAAGCTTAGCATATTACTGTAGTTTGCAGAAGTACAAAGAAGTTCTTAAGACCAATGTTGATGAGTCTGTTGGGAGTGGTGGTAAAGCCTCAATACCACAGTTTCTACCAGAAGGTAGAAAGAAGTTTGATGAGACATCTGATTAAGCCCAGAGTGACCATATATGAGCACAAACCCCATGGCAGTCCTGGGGAGAGAACGAACAGGAGATTCTGACAAATTAAGTAGATTTTAAAAATTCATATTTTTAGAATAGTCCCATATGTTTTTTAGTGTTATTTTTTAGTGAGTTATAAAATGCCTACAGTGAGGTAGGTTCTAAATAGTATCATATCAGAACATGGGATTTGGTACCACAAATCTCAACTCTCATTTATTGATAACTAAAAATGCTTTGTGAACTACAAACTGCAATGTATCATTATAATATGATTACGGTTGAATACTTTTTCTCCTTTTTTAATATATTTTATTGATTATGCTATTACAGTTGTCCCATTTCTCCCCCATCATTCCCCTCCACCCTGCACACCCTGTCCCACCCATATTCCCCCCCTTTAGTTCATGTCCATGTGTCATAAGTTCTTTAGCTTCTACATTTCCCACACTATTCTTGCCCTCCCCCGGTCTATTTTCTACCCACCATCTATGCTACTTATTCTCTGTACCTTTCCCCCTCTCTCCTCCTCCCACTCCCCTGTTGCTAACCCTCCATATGATCTCCATTTCTGTGGTTCTGTTCCTGTTCTAGCTGTTTGCTTAGTTTGCTTTTGTTTTAGGTATGGTTGTTAATAGCTGTGAGTTTGCTCTTTTCACTGTCATATTTTTATCTTCTTTTTCTTAGATAAGTCCCTTTAACATTTCATATAATAAGGGCTTGGTGATGATGAACTCCTTGAAACTTGACCTTATCTGAGATGCACTTTATCCTTCCCTTCCATTCTAAATGACAGCTTTGCTGGATAGAGCAACGTTGGATGTAGGTTCTTGCCTTTCATGACTTGGAATACTTCTTTCCAGTCCCTTCTTGCCTGTAAGGTCTCTTTTGAGAACTCAGCTGACAGTCTGATGGGAACTCCTTTGTAGGTGACTATCCCCTTATCCCTTGCTGCTTCTAGAATTCTCTCCTTCATTTGAATCTTGGCTAATGTCATTATGATGTGCCTTGGTGTGTTCCTCCTTGGGTCCAACTTCTTTGGGACTCTCTGAGCTTCCCAGACTTCCTGGAAGTCTATTTCCTTTTCCAGATTGGGGAAGTTCTCCTTTATTATTTGTTCAAGTAAGTTTTCCACTTGTTGCTCTTCTTCTTCCCCTTCTGGGACCCCTATAATTCGGATGTTGGGACGTTTAAAGATGTCCCGGAGGTTCCTAAGCTTCTCCTCATTTTTTTTTTTTTTAATTCTTGTTTCTTCCTTGTTTTCTGTTTGGTTGTTTGTTTCTTCCTTCTGGTCCACTCCATTGATTTGAGTCCCAGTTTTCCTACCATCTCTGTTGGTTCCCCATGAGTCTTCCTTCATTTCACGTATTGTAACCTGCATTTTTTTTTCATCTAATTTGTGAGCAAAATCAACCAATTCTGTGAGCATCCTGATCAATAGGGCTTTGAACTGTGCGTCTGATAGGTTGGCTATCTCTTCGTGGCTTAGGGGAATTGGCTCTGGGGCTTTGATTTGTTGTCTGGTTTGAGCCATTTTTGATGTTTTTTTGTTGTGTTTTGTTTTGGTTTGTTTTTGGACGTATGAGGGGTGGAGCCTTAGGTGTTCCCCAGTGCGGGGGGCAGCCCAGTCGCTGAGTTGTGACGCTGTATGTGGGGGCGGGGTCCGAGAGGGAACAATGGCGATTGCTCTGCTCTCTCCTGAATTCCAGTCCCTTCTGCCACTTCCCCTTCGCCTGGATTGTCTGCGAGCATGAATGTGGGACCACCCGGTCAGCCAGCCACCCTGCGTGGCCTCACCGGGTCTGCACAGTTGCCACCCTGTGCCCAGGAGCTGCCACCCATTGCCTGTGCACCTGGGAACTGCCAGCCACTGCTGCCTGCGCTCCCGGTCCACACCTCCACTATTTCCTGCCGCGACTCCACCCCTCTTACCGGACTGATGAATGGTTGTTGGACTTCCATACAGTTCAATTTTCTATCAGTTCTGGTTGTTTTCTTGTTTCTAAATATTTGTTGTCCTTAATTTTGGTTGTGAGAGGAGGCACAGTGCATCCACCTATGCCTCCATCTTGGCCGGAAGTCCTGAATACTTTTTCTTAATATTATCAAATTGCATATATGTTAGAGAAACAAAGTTAACTTATGATTGTTCTCTGTTTATTTACCTCAAGATCAAAGCAGGGCAGGGTGAGGAGACAGACTAAGTTCTTGGCAGAAGGATGAAGTAATGGAGCCTGTTGCTTCAAAAAGTCAAAATTTAACTTGCAAAACATTCTGTCCACAGTTAAAAATTAGCTATAATTTGTTTCGTTTATATTTTTCCTTTGGTTATCTTCCATATTCTCTGAACCAGGAGTCACATGTGAACTACACCTGAAGGTCTGTTTCAGAGTCCATTATTACTTCTCCCTCTCATGCTGTCTGTAAGGAAAAAGTGAGGCTTATGGCAGGGACCAGGGACTGGATAGGACCCAGGTGCTTTTATACTTCCCAGTGGAAGACTAGGAGGGAAAAAACAGAGGAAGCTGCCTCTATAGATAGAGTTTGGCTGAGTAGGCCTTCTGGTTTTCTCATCCCCATACAGACCTGCCCCTGCACAGTACACACATCTGGACTAGTCTGCTCCTTACTTCTCAACACCCTAAAATAGGTTGGTGTGTCCTGGGCTCTTCATACCTTCTAGTTTGTGTAGTGGTTTCTGCCTTCTGAGGCATTTTCACATCTGTCATTGCATCGTAGGAGTTGGGAGCTAGGATTCAGAGAGTGGGTGTAACTTCCATGTATTGGGCAGCTGATTTTTGGCACATCAGGATGAGAACCTTGGAGGTTGAGACTTCCAGTCAGAATTCTAAGACCCTGAAGGAAGTCAGGAATTGAGTTCCTACCTGAGTTAGTGTTTGAAGCCTCACTCCATTTAGGACGCCTGCCTGTTGACCTCTGGCTTGAAGAGATGCGTTTTAGAAACCCATATCCCCAGTGCACTCTTGAGGTGTGCATAGGAGGCTGCAGAGAGAAAGATCAGCAGGTACCATAGAGGGCATCACTTAACTGGGTGAGTGGATACATGGGTAGGTGCCTTAGACCAGAATGAGAACACCTTTCTGGTTAATGTATATTTTAAGGTAACCCATATTCTTGGCCATTATGTAGCTCTCCTAGACTTTCAGATCATGACGCTAACCCAGCCATGTCAGCCTTGTCAAAGTCTTGCTTTGGTGCTTCACAGAGTGTGTAAGTGGGACCCAAGAAATATACCTTTGCCAAATTCTCCTTAGTGGTATTTCTCATTCTGTATGTTTAAATGACACTTTCAGCTATAGCATAACTGAATATTTCTATGAATTATGTTATCTTCTAAAACTTAGTGGTACCTATCTGATCTTGTTAAAAACAACTCACTTGGGACGATTGCAATTAGGTTACCAGAATAAAAGTATTAAAACTAAAATGAGAAAGGTGAGACAAATAGGACAAAATGTACCAGTAATTGAAGCTTCGTATTTCCCTTGATAGTATTACAAAGAATGATGGTAGTTTAGGTGAACTTTATTTCTCAAATTATTTCACCTTTTTTTCTCATAAAACTTGATTTTCAAAAGAATGTTTATGCAGGTAAAGAGATGTTTTTAAAACAGGTCTATGTTTAGCCATTTTCCTCTCGTGTTCACCTCTTTTCAAGAAGTGAGTTGATCCCTGGGGCTTGGTTTGAAAGGGAACAGTTGCTGCCCATGTGAGGCAGATCATGGTGGGTGTCCCTGCTCCTTGAAAACAGCTCTCCCCTGCCCTCGATTTGACACAGGACTGGAAGGGCTCCTGGGAGACAGGTCACACCCTACCAGAACATTCTCAGGTTGAAGGAAGCAATGTAGCCTTTTCCAAAAGTAGATCATTGGCTAGCAGATAATGTTTGGAGCAAGGATGCTATTGTCATAAAACACTTGTAGCCAGAGTTGCATTCTGTGACACAGTGGGAAAGTGAGATGGTTAGGAAAGATCACTGGACCCTCATTCAAACCCTGACTTTTCCTGGTGTGATCTTGGACAGGTTACTTAAATTCTTTGAGCTTAAAAGGCTCTGCCTGGCTCTGCCCTGACCAGTGTGGGTCAGTTTGTTGGGCGTAGTCCTGCAAAGCAGAGTCACCTGTTCAATTCCCAGTCAGGACACATACAAGAGGCGACTGGTTGATGTTTCTTTCCCTCTGTCTAAACATAAATGAATAAATAAACAAGTTATTTAAAGAGGTGGGCACCCTGGCTCTGAGAGTTGATGTTAGTTTGTTCATTTATCATCCATTCATGCAGCCAACCTGTGAGGGGTGCTTTGTAGGGTCCTACCACTAAGGAGCTTACCACGTTACGAGAGAATAGAGACAAACAAGCAGTGTGGTAAGTGGGCTGGCATCACAGAGTAGAAGGGAGAGTTGGACATGGGAATGGGAGTCTAGGAAGGCTTCTTGGAGTAGGTGACCCTTGAACTGAGTTACAAAGTTAGCTGGGTGATGCAGGAAGGCATTTCTAGCAAAGGGAAGAGCTTGAATAAATAAGACTAACACCACTGAGAAGCTGTGGGTTGTTGAGAATGCTGAGTATGTTGGGTAAAAGTGGTAAAAGACAAAGCAGGGGAAGTGGGCTGTTGCCATATCATCAAAAGGGCTAAGCTGAAGAGAACAACAGTTTTCTTGTGTTGTCTTCATTGAGGTATGAAATAGCCAATTCCTTGCAATAGAGGAGGTTCTGAATTTTGTAGGCAGTGTACCTTTTTTTTTTCATTGATTTTTATAATAAATTAGAGCAAATGCTTGAGTCCCCCTGTAATCATTTCATTCTCACAGGCTTGTGTTTAGGTATACTTGCCTGACTAGAAAAGAAAGGGAAGAAATTTCTTAGCATCTTCAGAATTCTACTTAACTCTGAGTGTACAGGCCCATGAGTATGAAAATTTGTATCAAAGTATCTAAATGGAGCCATTTTCCCTGTGGTGTGAGTTAATACATTTGGTGACATGAGGTAAAGGTCTGTGGCAATCAAAAGTCAGTGGAACAGAAAAGAAGAATCACTTTTCAGGCTGCAGGTAAGGCTTAAGGTGATTCAGGATGGAATTGATACAAACGAAGAAGAAAGGCAAGATCATTTAGCCTAACCATCTTCCTAGTGATTTTAGCTTTTTACGGTGTCTAAATCCATTGGTGCTCCAGTTTTAACTTGGAAATCTCCAAAAATAATTCATTCCTTCAGTGAAGATTCGAGTGCTGCTTATGTGGCAGGCATTGTTACGGGAGTTGGAGTATAGCAGTGAACAAAACAAAGGTTTCTGTCCTTGTGGAATTTCTGGGATAGTCTCATGACGTAGTTCCTCCCATGTTGGGTGACTTGGATAGTTAAATTCTTTGCATCTGTCCATCACTAACTGCTGTGAGTCCCCTTCCTGTATTTGCCTGGCCCATGTTTGGACTTCAGTGTGTTGCCCTACAGTTGTCCCTCCAGGTTTTTTGTTTGTTCTTCTTTTCAATCTTACATCATCTGTACACTTCTGAATCTTCTTCTTTTTTTTTTTCCCCCGAGAGAGAAAGAGCAAGAGAGAAACATCGATCTGTTGTTCCACTTACTTAAGCATTCATTGGTTGCTTCTTGTGTGTGCCCTGACCAGAGATCAATCCTGCAAAGTTGGTGTATCAGGACTACATTCAAACCAGCTGAGCCACCTGTCCAGGGCCTGAATCTTTTAAAATCCTGATTGTGTCTTGTAGCATGTTGATCCACACCCACACTCCCCTGGGTTCATGCTAACTGAAGAGTTCATAAAAGCACAATCCAGATCTTTGTACCAAGTTCTCTTTTGCAGCTTCTCCTGATCTAATGTCTCATTTAAACAAACACAATGAGGTTGTGATCTGGTATGACTTGTTTTGGGGCTCAGCCTTCCAAGCATCCCATTTCCCATTCTAATCCTTGTGAACCATATTTTGCTTGTTGATTCCGGAATTTTGTCCAGGTTTGATTTCCAGCTCACCTTTTATGTTTTGTGGAATTTGCCATCGTCAAAAGCCGAGACTTGACCCTTCATAGGTCTGCCAGTGTCCTGTGGCAAGAGACCACTATTAAACTCTCATTCCTACTTACCAGTGTGTTTGATCAGTACTTAGATCTTTATCAGAGAAGATCATCCTTTTATCTTTGGTCTGTGTTCTTTTTATGACATTCAAGAGTGGGCCGGGGGGCTCACCACCATTCTCAACTCTTCACTCCCATTGCGGTCATTTGTGATTGTGGTGTTCACATTTTTTTCTTGGATTACCTTCTCCACATTTTGAAACCCCTACTCATCAGAGTACATCTGGTCTCAGAATTTTATGAATTGGCCTTGTTAAGGCCCATGGTTCCTTTACCGAGTGGCCTGGAATTCTCAGATTTCTACTTCAACCAGTTGGTTTTGCTTCATTGGTTAGAATTAAATTCACGCTAGCAGTTTATTCACTGCTTCTTCGATGTCTTACTGAGAAGAAGGCTGCAGAGTGAATACAGGTGTTAGTAGTAGTGGCTGTATTTTTTAAACCTCTCAAGGATTATCTGTGAGTTTCTGTGGCTGGGTGACCTGTAGTTTATATACCCAGAGTGATGTCAGGGCTGTACACATTCATTATTAAGCATCCAGCTCAGCTCTGGAGATCTGTTCAGGGTTATAACCTCCTAACATGTAATGGGCCACTTGCTATCGCAGTCAGCAGTGATGCCTAGGAGCTTGCATTCAGCTTCTTAATAAGAATCTCAGGGCATTTCCTCAGCACTGATAGGCTCCTCCTCCTTCCTTTTGTCTTTGGTGTTGTTGGTTGTCCTTAACATCATCTGGTTTTCAGAATTTGATATACTCTGCTTCTATACCAAAAGTGCTTTTTTCCTTAATCACAAAACCTTATCAAAAGTTGGAATCTTTAGCCCTGACCATTGTGGCTCAGTTGGTTGGGCATCTTCCCACAAAGCAAAAGGTCACCGGTTTCATCCCAAGGCAACAGATCCATCTTTCTTTCTCCCTCCCTTCCCCTCTCTCTAAAAAATAAATAAAACCTTCTTTTAAAAAAAGTTGGAATCTGTAGAAAGTCTTTTAGAATTTTATATTTTTAATATTTTTATAACATATATTCTCATGGTTGTGAGTCAGAGATTATTCTTTTAAAGTTTCCTCCTTCTTCCATAATATGTAAATCAGATGAGAAAAAAAAAAAACACATGAAATTGTGGCCCTGGTGTGGTTCGGGCAAGGCATGTCCCAGCCTTGGGTCATTAGTGCTGACCTCAGTTTTTTGTATGTGGTAATAGCTTTTGAATAAGAACTTTCAGGGAGGGGCCTCACAGAGAGTATTTTAGTTCATCCTCATGGGGTTGGATGGCATCAGTACCAGTTTATGCACTTAAAACTTGAGGTTTGTGTTGTTATTTGCTGACGGTCTCACAGGTGGTATGTATCAGAGCTAGGACTTAACCAATGGTCTTTACAAAACAAAACAAAACCCAGCCCTCTTGTGGTTTTTTTTGTTGTTGGTGGTAGTGTTGTTCCTCTTCAGTTGTGAAATATGTTTGCCATTTTTAGGTGTACAACTCAGTGTCATTCAGTACATCACAGTGTTGTGCAATCATCATCATTAGTTCCAAAACTTTTTCCTCACCCCGAATAGAAATTCAGTATTTGTCCTTTAGGTCTGTCTTATTTCCTTTAGCATAATGTTTTAAGGTTCGTCTTGTTGTAGCATATAGTTTCATTTTTCTTACGACCAAATAATGTTCCACTGTAGGGCTATACCACATTATGTTTAGCTACTCATTAGGTAATGGACATCAGTTATTTCCACCTTTTGGTAATTAAGAAGAGTATTGTGAACACTCAGGTACTAGTTTTTGTTTGAATACATATTTTCCATTTGGGGGGGGAATGGGGTATATGCCTAATAGTGGAATTGCTGGGTCACATGGTAACTCTTTAATTTTTTGAGGACAGCCAAACTGTTTTCCACAGTGGCTGCATCATTTTACAACCCTGCCAGTAATGCACAAGGGTTACAGTTCTCCAGTTATCCACATACTTATCAACACTTATTTTCCTTCTTTTTTTTTTTTTTTTTTTTTTTTTTTTTTGATTATAGCCATCCTACAGGCTGTGCATTGGTACCTTACTGTGGTTTTGATTTGCATTTTCATAATTCCTAAAGATGTTGAGCATCTTTTCATGTGCTTCTTGGCCATTTTTATATCGTCTTTGGGAAAACGTTCAAACTTTTTCCCCATTTTTAAAATGGGTTGTTTGTTTTCTGTTATTGGATTTGAGAATTTCTTTATATATTTTGGATATTAAGCTGTTATCAAACATGATTTCTAAATATTTTTCTCATTCCATAGGTTGTCTTTTCACCTTCTTGATAGTGTGCTTTGATGCACGTTCTTTTTTTTTTTTAATAGGAGAGTTTTATTTGAAGAAATATTACAACGTAAAAACTACATAAAGTTTTAATTTCCACTCATACAGGGGTAGATCTGATATAATGCTTTTGTGCTCTGACTGGGGATCAAACCTGTGACCCTTTGGTTCGCAAGCTGGCTCAGCTTGAAGTACATTCTTAATTTTGATGAAGTTAAACTTACATGCTTTTGATGTCATATCTAAGATTCCACTGCCAAATCCAGGGTCATGAAGATTTACCCTTATGTTTTCTTCTAAGAGTAACATTACGGTTTTAGGTGGAAAATTGGACTCAGGCTATTGACTTGGACGATCAGGAGTTTCTTGGTAAAATGATGGGAACAATAGCCAAGAGTATGGTAGGCAAGGTTTGGCTGTAGGAGAGGAGGGTGATTAGGATAGAGGAGGGTGGTTAATTGGACTGGGGTGACACAGATGATGGAAGGTAAGGTGGCTCGGGGCAGGATGGCTGGGCTGTTAGAGACAGTTTGTGAGAGACTGGGGAGAACTGAAGCAGATCAGAATGTGTTTCCTAGTTCCTGGGCTAGAGGGATGAGCTCACCCAAGAAAAGAGGAAAAGCTGTCCAGGGCCAGATTTTCAGGGAGACTGTCCTCTTCAGCTAAGGCAGACTAAATTTTCAGACTTTCTGCGAAATATGTGCTCTCTAAGCATCTGGAGTCTAGTTTAAAGATAGCAAAAAAAAAAAGATAAGATAACTTCAAAGTATGTTTTGTAGACCATCAAGTGAGTAGGGCAAACAAAAACTTCAGTCACATGGAGAAGCTATTGATTCTGACATCTGTGGAATATCACCTGTCAGTGCCAGCTGTAACTTTGTTTCTTTTTAGTCTGGGCTCATTCTTGCTGTAACCTTTTGTTTTTAACATCTTGTTGGAGTCTGATCTGGCATCTGGCTCTGAGTTCCTGCCTGCCTGCCCCAGACTGCCCAGGTGCCCTCTGATCATCATCCCTTAGGACCACAGAATACACCAGGTGTTTGCCTGATCCACCCCCCCCCATCACTGAATCCTCTCTTCTGGTATACACCCATTCACCCCCTTACTTGTCCTTGCCTTTTTGTGTCTTTATTTTAATAAAGAGGCAACCTGTTTTCTTAGGTGAAAAGGAAATGAGCAAAGAATATGACATGTTAAAGAGAAAAGCTGGATAGTGAAGCTCCTCATCTTGATGGCCTCACTGTATTCTGAACAATAAGACAGTAGGTCCCTGCACTGAAAAGCTTAAAGAGGCCAGAGATCTAGAGGATATGTAGTGCAGAGCCCAAGGAAATCAGGGGGTGCGGTCCAGATGTAGGGACCTGTGATTTGTGGTGTCACAGTGCCTCCTTCCTACAGAAGGATTCTCTCTGGTCACCTAGGCCTGATTGGAACTTGTGTGTCATTAAGTAAGCATTATTATATCTTATGTTTGTGCTTCAATAATACTTTTTTTTAAATGGGATAGGATGATTAGAGTGGACACAAGACATGATTCCAGATTGTCATCAACTTCAGCTTCCAGCTATGTGATTTCTACAGTCTCTCCTATAATTCAAGGTTCTCATTCACAATGAAGTTTTCCTCAATGCAGATCTGGAAAATGCTTCTACTAGAAACAAATATGATGATAATTAAAGTTGTTCTGTAGTGTGACTTCTGTATGATAGGGAAAGCATATACAGATTATAAAATGGAATCCCTAGGCCACTTCAAAGAATATGAATTTTTTCATAATTATCAAGAATATTTGTGTGATTATCCAAATTATGAGTAAGAAAGACTCATAAATAGAAACATTGTGACTTGGAGAGAGAGGGAACAATACTTGGACCCCAAGCACTAATCTTAAAATAATCTGTATTTCAGAAGTCTTTCATATGTCCCAGATATTTTAAAACTTCATTTTTATATTAAATCAGTTTACTCTCACCTCCAAATTTTTATTTCCTTGTAAGGCAAAGCCAGAGAAAGTATGTTTTCTCGGTTGTGATATTCTCCACTGAAGTATTTTACAACTTACTTTTAAGATTTTATTTTATTTATTTTTAGAGAGGGGAAGGGCGGGAGAAAGGGAGAGAAACATCTGTGTGTCAGAGATACATCAATAGGTTGCCTCTTGCATGTCTCCAACTAGGGACCTGGCCTGAAACCCAGGCATGTGCTCTGACTGGGAATCAAAGTGACAGCCTTTCTGTTCATAGGCTGGCACTCAATCCACTGAGCCACACCGGCCAGGGCGATTGGTGGTTTTTCTAAATAAAGGAGTTTGAGACTGAATTCAGAAAGGAAACTTAAAGGAAACACAAAATGTTTTTAACTGAATTTATACTGTATTCTAACCAGGGAGACTCAGGGGATAAAGTTCTTTTTTCCATTGTCATTTTGGTGAGTACATAGAATAAGCCCATTCTACAAGATGAGACGTTCCATTTAGTAATAGTGCTTTTTTCCCGTGGAAATATAGTGACTACAGTTTTATTTCTCAGTAGATTTGAGGAATTACGAGTTATTCTAAATGGCTGGGCTCATACATCCCAGTGAGCAAGTAGAATGATAAAATCAAATAATAAAGGTTCAAGCCCTGGCTGGTGTCACTCAGTGGATTGCGCGCCAGCCTGGGGACCAAAAGGTTGCCAGTTCAATTCCCAGTCAGGGCACATGCTTGGGTTGTGAGCCAGGTCCCCAGTGGGGTGTGTGAGAGATGTGCTCACTGTTTCTGTTGCACATTGTGTTTCTCTCCCTCTCTTGCTCCCTGCCTTTCCCCTCTCTCTAAAAATAAATAAATGGAATCTTTTTTTTAAAAAATCTAAAAAATAATAATGAAGGATGGGAAGGTAGAAAACTTATGGCAGCCAGCCTTCCTTTGCAGGTGGAAGCTAAGAAGATAGGGTATTAAGGGCAGAGGGTGTCTTGGTGAGAAAAGCTCAGGGGGGAGGCTGAGTCATCCTAGGTGCTGGTGGGCCCTGCTGCCTTTGCACTGTGCAAAGTGACAAGGACACAAGTGTCCAGCACTGGTTGCTGCCTAGCTTCGTACCCCTGCTTCATGGTGGACCAGCCTGTTACCTTGAGGAGGGCTCTAGCCTCTGGATCTTTTATCCCAGCACACCTTACAGGAGGTTGCTGTATGTTGGGGATCAAAGAGGAGGTAGAATCTCTGTGACAATGGGGCCACCTGGGCAAGTCCTTGATCCACAGTGTCAATTGAATTAGAAACCCAGGCCTATGCTGCATACTCAGGTTCCTTCTCCATCCTCTTGGGGCCTCTCCCTCAACTCTTTGCAGCATGAGCCCTTTTCATATTGATATGTGGTCACATTAGGACATTACCGAGTTTACAAACTTAGTAGGCATTGGCGAAACAACAAAAGTTGTCTGCTTCCCAGGGGCATGTGTAGAGATAGTCACTGCACAGTTGGTGTGTTTCCAGTCCCCCTGTAAAGGGAGTTGCTTCTCCAAAATGGCTGATCATGTAAGTTGAGTCCTAAAAAGATGTATAGTTTCCTTTGGATAGGACAGTGTGTGTGATTTAATGTTAATTTTCTCTTTAGTTTACAGAGAACATGCTGACTTTGTTTTCTCCATTCTTACAGGTTGGTGACATTGTGAAAGTCACTAGGATGAATATAAATGGCCAATGGGAAGGTGAAGTCAATGGGCGCAAAGGGCTTTTCCCCTTCACTCACGTCAAAATCATTGACCCTCAAAACCCAGATGAAAATGAGTGATTGCCATTGCCCTGTTTTCTGCTGCTTCATTGTTCTGCCTGTCATAGTCCTTTCAGTGGAAAAGCATTCTATTTCATAGGCAAGTTACACTGCATTGCCGACGCCCAGCCTTTCGCAGACTGGCGGTCTCATATGCGTTTGGGATGCACACAGTGGCTGTCTCGGCATTTGTATCATAGTTGTATTGTCAAAGAGTAGCAGATTTTAGAGTTCTTTTGGATCATAAACTGGAAATACTGGTGGAAGCACACAAGTGAAGAGCTGACAAGGCAAGGGTCCTTCTCATCACTGCCCTCTTGTACATGTGACTGTTACTGTCGTGTTCATCAGAGAAAGCTCCAGGCCATGGTGAGACATTGCACGTTGCTGTTCCACAAAGCAGTGGCTGAATTGCTAAGTTTCTTTTTCTTTAAAGAACAGAGCAAGTGAACCTTAAAGAAGAGGGAATTCTATCTCCTCAACTCCCCAAATCTGGCTTTTGTCTTTTTTTCTTTTGGTTTGATTTCGAAAGACTTTAATTAATTAGACTTGTGTGTTCCGAACAGGCTTTTAAGTAGCAGGTTGGATTTTTGTGATATCACCAGGGATGACACGTGCATCTGAGTTTCTAAACTGGAGCTGCTGTAACTAAAGGAAATGAAAAAAGAAGAAAAACCCTGAAGAGGAGGCCTTTATTGTCTTGGTTGGCAGCAGTATCGTTTAGCCATATAGCAAACAACACCCAGTACCCAAAAACTCAGCATTCTGGTGTGCCAAGCTGTGTGGGCAGCCTTTTGGATTACATTATCCCCCAAAGCAAGAGTGTAGAGGGTGATTTGGGGAAACCTTTGCTTTTACCTTGTTTGTCAATGATAGGAACATTTGGGGAAAGGGCACTTGACCAGTTTTTTTGTCTTGGGGTTCAGCGAGTGTACCTTTTTAAAGTATAGGACTTAAGTTTCTTTGAAAAGGGAGGTTGTTCATAAAATCATTGAATTCATTAATGAATCTTTAAATTCTACTCTGCGAAGCCCAGCCTTCCTTGCCCTAGCCCAGCTCACCAGGCTGCCAGAGAAAGATGGTGCTGCTAATCCTCGTTCCTCTGTGTGCTCGTGATGCTCCCAAGCAAAGAAAGTGCAGACGGCGGACATTGGCTAATGTATTTGATGTCTAATGTTTTAGTGGCTAGGGAGAACCATTAACCAATTTACCATTAACCATTTACCAGTTTGATGTTAATTTCCCAATTACCTGAAAGAGGCCTCTTTGTGTAAGCCAGCTGGTACAAGTGGCTATAGCAGATTAGAATTCTGGAACCTTTTTGCATTTCAATCTGCTGTCCCTTCTGGAAACTGATGATGACAGGCCTCAGCTTATAAAGAATACAGCAGACCTGGAGATGTAGCAGCAACCTAATGAGCAGCTCTGTGGTATTTACTGAAGGTCTGCTGTATCTGTCTCCCAAAGGTCTTACGTTTTGAGGGTTAGAGCAATATATTCTGGTAACAGAACTAGCAAAACAATTTTAAAAAAACTTTTTAAAATCTGTATTCTATCAGGCAGGTAACCACCATATTAAAGAATCTTGAGAGTGTTCCGGTGAGACAAAGTTAATGGTCAGTCGGAAAAAATATCACTGGCTGCCTGTCTGTACTTTTCCTAAAAGACAGGAGTCAGCTCTTCCTAATCAAGTGAGAACTGTGGGCACCTGTGGCTCTGAAGGTGCCCATCCATTGCAGTTGGTGCTTGTTCTTAGTTGAGGCCCAGTGACAAGTGACACATGCATAGAAGAAGGGTCCCTGCACTCTGCCTGGAAACTAGCCTTGCAGCTAGTGCTCCAGTACTTGAAGGGTGTTTAGCAGAAGGTGGAATGTGTGTTCGTTACTGAGGAGCTTGGCACCTCTTATGACAATAGTTAGCTCAGAACACAAGAAGTAAAATGGCCATTTTGGAAAGCAAGGTTTTCTTTCAGCCATGTCTGCTGACCAGTGTGGCAAGACCCACATTACGTGGAGCACTTCAGAATCGGAACACTCGCAACCTAGGTTTGGCTTCATAGTAAGTCTGCTCACCACTTCAGCCCACATACGTGTCTCCAGGACTGCCCTGGAGACACAGAGCCTCAAACAAGGTGAGCTCTGAGTTCTGAACTCTCAAGATACGTGCCAAAAGTAGCGCCTTTTTGACTTAGAATCTTAGTGGTTTTTTAATCAGGCAGGGAAATTCTCTTTTTCACACTAAACATACAAAAAACAGCACCCTTGCCTTGGCTTTGTGTGTGGGTTCCCCAGCAGTCTGGGAAGAGTGCTTCAGAAAGTGATGTGAATCTTCCAGAAGAGCTTCCTTCCCTCCTGGGTGCACTTCCCTTTTAGGACGGTTCATTATTGCTACTTGCTCTACTGCTTGTCATTTAAGAAAATATTTGGATGTTAAATTAATTCACTTGGGAATTGAACAAGTTACGTAGTGAAGGGCATTGACGGTTGACTCAAAACTTATCCTGGGAAGGATCTTCAACACAGGAGTCATTTTTGTCATTTATGCACAGTGTGGTACCACCTGATGACACAGTTAATGAAGAGGAGGACACAGTGACTTCAGTCGCCCAGAAGACACCTTCTGTGCTCCCGATTGGAAAACTGAAAGGAGGGAAGGACAGCTGCTCCCTCCTTGGAGCTCACGCATCCCTGGCACTGTGCTTTCTTTTACAGCTGTTTACAGACAGGGCGGGCCGGCGCAGACAGCCGCTGCTCTTGTAATGACTGCTCAGAGGAAAATGAACATTTTATTTTTGAAAAGGGATGATGTGTTTTGTGCCAGGTGTTTATAATTTAATCCTTTAATATTATGTTCATTAACTTCTTAAAGTGAGTGGATTCTTGTTTTAACATAATACCTAAGACTAATGCTTTCTGTGGACACCACTGAGCTCTGCCTCAAACTCTACCCTCCGGGGCCAGAGACCAATGTCCCTGGTAACTGCTGACAGTGTGGACACTGAGCTGATTGTGCGTTCTAAAGGAGTAGGACAGTTCTCTGAGGACAGGGTCGTTGTCTCTGCAGGAGAAACAGTGGCCTTGCTTCTAGACGGTCTTCACTGTGTGTTTTGAAACAACAAAAACAACACAAAATTCTTGACCTGTAACTTAAAGATCGTAAACTTCAGGCAATAATATTTTCTGTGTAAGCTTTTAAAATTATTTTTGGGGATCATAGCTTGTTTTATTTTGTGCTATAAAATTAACAGTATTAAATGACTTATATTCTTAGAATACATCGAGTGTCTTTTCTTAACAGATTAGTGCCTTTTTATTTTTGTATTTCATTTTACGTTACTGGTTCTGGCATCAGAACCCTTGTTTCCATGGCCTGTTTGTACATTGTCTCAATAAAACTTGCATCAGCCGGTGGCGGCAGCAGCTTCAGTGTTTCGGTGTCTCCTCAGTGCTGCCTGGAGGTGCTCAGCCCCCACCAGCCTCCCCAGCAGTTCCTGGTGAAACCCCAGGCACTTCACCAAGGGTGAGTCCTGGTACCCAGCCCTGCTACTGCCCATGAAATAGAATGGGATCTTGCGTCAGCCCTTCCCCACCTTGCGTCCTCCCTACAGAAAAAGAGTAGCTGGTGCTTCCTCTCGGCCTTCTGAGGATGAGGCAGTAGTTATGCTTTATACCAAGGTAAGTGTGGGTGTTTCTCCTCATAGACACCCATATTTGAAGGCTTCTGTTAAATATTTGTGAAGCATGAGCTAGCTAGAGTTCAGTGGTTTCAAGCAGAAGTCACAGAAAATGAGTAATCAAGTAGCCCTGTTCCCGATCAGGGGGGCACGATATCTGAGGCTTTTCTTTTTTAACCTCCCTTTATTATTTTTTATTGATTGATTTTAGAGAGAGACATGAATTTGTTGTTTTACTTACGTATTCACTGGTTGATTCTTGTACATGGCCTGACCAGGGATTGAACCCACAACTTGGATGTATTGGGGCGATGCTGTAACCAACTGAGCTACCCAGGCAAGGCATCTGTTTGGTTTTTTAAAACCCTTTTGTGTTCCTATTTGTGTAGGGGCCTCCTGATGAAGTCTAGGGACCTTCAGGTGGACAGCTTGAGGTGTTGGGGGCCCACTGATTTCCCCGACAGCCCCTCAGCCAGAACCCTGTTTCTATGCTTATTTGTGTGCATAGTGAGAGGTCCCGATTATGTGGTAAAACCTCCGGAAACGAGTTTCAGGAAGTGATACCAATCCGTATTTATATAGAACTATGGTGCTTCCTGGCTCCTACTTTCAAGATTCTGCAGAATTTGAGAGAAAAGTTTGTCTTGAATGGAAATACTGAAACTGTCAAGTCCTGGGGGCGGGGGAGGAATGCCCCAGACACACCTTTGAAGAATACTTTCAGTTTGAAAGCTTTCTTTTGGTCAGAAATCCTGGGTCCTCAGAAATGGGGCTGGGTGTGGGGGCTGACCCTCCGTCTGCCACCCTCCCTCTGCTAGATGATGCACAGGGCTTACTGCAGGAGCCGGAGCCCCGGTTCTGAAACCTCACCCTGCAGTGAAAACCTTGACACTGCTGGGTTTCTGGGAGGCCCCAGTACCTGAGGGCTGTTTAGCAGAAAGTGGAATTTGTACCCATCAGTTGAGGCATGAAATAGGCCTTTGCCCTGCACACCTGGGTTCGCTGGGTGGTACACAACCAGAGCTGGAGCGCAGGCGCAGGAATCCCTACCCCACCTTGGAAAGCTCCTAGTGCAGACGTGGTGGTGGTGATGGCTCTGGCTCTGGGGGTCTGGGGCCTGTGCTGGAAGGCTTCCAGGCTGCCTACCCTTCCAGGGAAGGGATAATCAAGGTAATCTGGGTTCCGAATGCTACTGCTTTTGTCTTAGCCCACGTTCCCTCTGACTCTGGAGACCCGGAGTTATTTGCCCTCCCTCGACTCCTCTGGTCTCAGCACTTTGGGCCCTTTGCCCACACTGCATGGTGGAGACCCTGGGATCCCACCCCAGGTTCTGATTTCAAGGATCTGGGTGCTGGCCTTTTTTTTTTTTTTTTAATTCCCCAGGGGTTTGAGAAGCATTGTCTCAGTGCACCCCTTCACTCCTGCCCCTCTGGCTGCCCAAAGCCCTGGGCCAACAGGCTGTCATCCATGTGCCACCTATTGAGAGCGAAGCTGGAGTGTGGACCAGAGCCAGCCAGCTGGAGAGCTGAGACCCTGGCCCACAGCACCACAGCTGACTCCCTATTGGGGTGCTCTTCCTGTCCACCTTTATGGGGGACCCGAGAGATGGACGGCCGGGCGCCATCGGGCAAGGTGGTAAACTTGGCTGAAACCCCACTGTGGGACGTCCCCCAGACCCCTTACATCTGGCCTCCCGCTGAGGGCAGGGGTCGGACCCTAGGGAGTCCCTGGTGCGAAGCTGGCTGGGTAGGAGTTAAGGGAAAGTGAACCCCTTGCATCGTGGACGTGGAGGACTTAAAGCTCTGGGCCCCCGGAGGCTCCCTCCCCACCTGCAGGTTCTAAAAAGTGTTGACCCACCCTGACATTCTCCACAGCACAGGGCTTCCACTGCCCGCAGAGGGTCCGGGGGAGTGAGTCACTTTCAAGGGGCCCCTTGCCCTGGGACTACAGGGTTTGTCCCGGGGGCTCCTGGAGGAGGACAGAGGGCTGGGTGGGAGTGGGAGGTGGGGTCATCAGCACTGCCTTCTCCCTCCCACCCTTCCCTTGGCTTTTGGCCCTAAGGAACCTAAGGTACATTTTAGACTCCCATGGTCACAAAAGTGGGGACGGGCACCGGTGGAGGAGGGAGGTCTGGAGCAGATGGCTAGGAAGCCACCCAGGGAGAACAGCCCACACCACACGCCCGAGACAGCCCTGTGGAACCACTGTAAAGACTAAGAGGGTCAGGGAAGGGGAAGCCCTCTGAGTGGGCACTCAGCTGCCCAGCAGCCAAATCCGAGGTGCAGGGAGTAGATGGTCTGCTCAATGTGTAGAGGGCAGGTGAGGGCAGGTGCCAAGAGCAGAAGGGACCTGGGCAGGGCCGTGCCAGGCCAGTTACCAAAGGAGAGGGCCCAAGCCCCAGTGCCAGCCCTCCAGGAATGGAGGTTGCAGCCCACCTGAGCTCACCATGACAGTTTGAGGAGTTTGAGAATTCAGCTTTGGAGGGAAAATATCCACAGATACGGCATTCAAAAGATGGGTATCTGATGAAAGTTCTCCCTTCCTGCCCTTTCTACTCCCCACAACCTCCGTGTTTCCAGTTTATTGTACATATCTTTTTAGAGTTATTCTATAGCATACAAGAGAATATGTCTGCAAATATATTTAGTCAATGTTTTCTTTGCACACGGGTAGCATAGATTACTTACTCTTCTGCACAGTGCAGGGTTATTCCCTCAGTCTCTTTGAGGTTGTTATGAATCAGCACATTGAGTCTTTGTTCTTTTTCATCACTGTCCATGAGACGGATGCATTATCATTCATTTATAACCCTGTATTGATAGACATGTAGGTCCTTTCCAACCTCAGGTGGTCAGATCCTTTCAAAAAGAAAGTTCCTCAGAGTGGGATTGCTGGGTCATGGACTCCGGGCATTTGCAACTCTGAGAGCTGTTGCCTAATTGCCCTCTGTAGGGATTGCCTGTTTACACTTTCAACCAGCACTGCATAAGAAAATATACTGTCTTTACAGAACCTCTGTAGACACCTATTTAACACTAAACAATATTGCACTCTTCCACTCTGTGGATGAGGCAGCTTATATTAGTCCATCTGTCACTGGGGTTTGGGAAAGTTGTCAGTCTTTTGATGACAGAAAATCCTCAGGTCTAAGTAAAGGCCACCGGGGCAGGGCCTACCTTCCAGCCCTTCGCCTGACTCTGGCCCACTCCTTGCCCTGAGTGTCTCCTCACCTCCTGGACTCCCTTCTCCCTTTTAGTTCAGTGTCAGTCCTAGTTGCTGGTATGTTTTAGTCCTAAAGACACATGTGATGAAAACCCCTTACCCAACTCTTCCCTGGCCCGTGACATACTTAATGCCACACCTCTACCCAGAACCCAATACTCAGGCCAGACCGGATTGGCACACTCCAAATTTCGCAGAACTTGACATCTTATCTCCTTGCCTTTGCCCACACATTTCTTCTGCCTGGATGCCGTTCTCCTCTCCTTTGATGAACTCCCACTGGCCCATCTGTCCTCAGCTCCCGCCACCTCCTAGTAAAGACCTTCTGACCTTTCCCTCCCCTCATGAGGACTAGAAGCCCCAGAGTCTGAGAACATGATAGTGCTGACAGCAAGCCAGCAACTTGGGGAGCGCTCAGACTGGGCTAAAGAGGTTTGGGGGAGCTGGAGCTGGGCTTGGCAGAGTCAGAGAGACCCCAGAGAACCCAGAAGGTGCTGGGAACATGGTGGACGGATTGTGTAAACCAGCCTAAGCAGGGGAGAGGCTGGCCTGCAGTAGCCAGAGTGAGCCAGGGAGTCAGGGATGAGGCTGGGGGTGGGGTTTGACCTGGGGCTTGACCCAAGCTGGGGATTCTCCCAACCTCTGCTTCTGTACGAATAAATCACTGTTCAGCTCTGGTCACCACTTCCACCCATCTTGCTCCCCAACACAGCTGCCCTCAGCTCAGATGTTGGCTGTGCTCTATCAGCAGCCCAACATTTCCTGGGGATATGTCAGTCAAACTGAGGTATCTCTCTATCTGGAAATCCACCTAAGTTGGCAGGAAAGAGGCCCCCACTTTCAACCCCTTCCCTCAGAAGCCCAGAGCTCAGGTAGAGGCCTGCGGACCCTCAGATTGGCCTCCAGAGGGCGCCCTTGTCAATCCCAATGTTAGACATTGCGGCTACCTCATTTTCTCAACTAAAAAAGGACCAACCTGCACACGGAGCTGGGAGAGAGAACCTAGGCTGAGAGGAGTAGGGAACAAGGAAACCGACAGGAGGGGAAAGATGTAAGGAGGGCAGAGACAGGATCGCTATGTGGTGGGGGTGCTCCAGGGCTGGGGGGTGGGCAAGGATCACCCACCTTCTTCTCAGAATTTGGCAACCCACATCCTGCCTTTGGGGTATCTGCTGGTCTAGGTGGACCTCAGCCCCTTCAGGGCTCCTCACTACATCTGAACCCAGAGCTTGATTTCCCTCTTTGCTGTTGTCACATTAGGCTGCTGGGACGCATGCTACTGTCCTGTCAGAATCATCTTCAGGACTAGACCAGGACCTACCCGAGGCTCAGAACCCTATTGAGTGTCCTTGGACCCCTATGTCCAGGGGCACCACCCCAAAGCCCAAGGGCTCTGCAGGAAGCAGCACTCCTAGCCTACCTCCAGTTCTAATTTTGGCTCCATGGGGACCTTGCCATTTCTGTCCCACCATGGGGCAATCAGAGAGCCTTGAGCCCAATCCCCAGGGCTCCCACATGTCAAAGCCACAATCATCCCATGTCAGCACATCACCCCAGGTTCTTGGCCTCCTCAGCCCCCATACTGACCTACCCCCAAGGTTTATCTCTGGCACCCCAAGCTCAGCAGCCTCCACCCCACCACATGAGTGCTTGGCCCTGCCCCTGTCACGGTGTCCTGGAGGAAGCCCAGCCCAGGGCCAGTGCAGTAACCCCCATGTTTCCTGGGAAACCTAAGGCTGAGGGGTTCACTAACTCAAGGGTTCACAGAGCAGGGCTTGAACTCTGCACTGGAGACCCTAGGGCCTTGGCTGGGCCTGGAAAGCCTCTCCTGTCCAACTCCCACTCTTCTATGTTGTAAGCGCAGCACAGCCTAGCCAGCCTGCCAGGATTCAAGTCTGCACTCTGCCATTTACCAGCTATGTGGCCTTGGGGAGCCTCTAACCTCTCTGAACCTCAGTTTCCCACCTGTAAAATGGACATGATACAAAGAGAAACTTGCTTTTCAGGATGTTTGAAGATTATAGTAATAAATGCATGTGAAGCCACAGCCATGACCATGGGGCATACTGCCTTCTTGGGTCACGGGTTGGGAATAGGGTGAGGTGTGGGCTAGGTCAGCGCATGTACAGAATGAGGGCAGGCTGGTTGAAGGCCTAGGGCACCAGGCTTAGGCAATACCGTCTGCCCAGTGATGGCAGTGGCGACAGTCAAACTGTAAAAACCACACGTGGCCACAAAGGGATGGCCTGAACGGAGCTGCATGTCCCGCACCAGGCCTGGACCCCACACCCACCTGTGTGAGTGTGACCCATGAAGGCCTCAGTCCTGCCCCTAGGGGAGACTCAGCCTTTGAGCTTCCCCATCAGTAAAATAAGGAAGGGGAAGGGTGTTGTGCTGGCGCCCCGGGCAATGTGTGGCATAATTAAAGGGCCACTACTGCTGTCTTATTGTCATCCTTACAGGGAGAGAGCAAGGCCAAGAAAGGGAAAAGGCAGAAAAAAATGAGGGCCCAACTCAAGCCACCGAAGGAGCAATAATAGGACAACAGAGTTGGTTGGCCCTGATATGTTTAGTGATAGGTGTGACATCACTTCCCTGGAATGTGCCATTTATTCATTTCCCACATAGTCACTGAATTCCAGTTTGCTGGTGAGACAAAACCATAACTCAAGGATCTGGACAGTCGGGACAATAAAACACTGAGGTCCAGGAGTCATGTCAGGTCCTGATGGAGTCTGGGGATGTTGGTCAAGGAGGGCTTCCTGGAGGAAGGGTCACAAAACTAGGGTGCACCAGGATTTATGGGGACCCAGCAAGTTCTGGTATAATAACAGGTGGGAAAGAGAAAATAATAAAATATAAGTTAAAATAGAATGTAGCACGTGTGTATGGAGAGGGGAGGGAAGGAGCTAGGAGACCTGGGAGACAGAACACTCAGAGCCAGTAAAGGAAGGTGTCTGGGGAACAAGCAGGTGGGAGTTGATTTGGGTTTTCTTTCTTGGAGAGGTTCTTCGGGTGATTCAACTTCCCCATGCTGCCTGCGGATGGTTCGAAGACAGTGTGGCGGGTGCGGGGCGGGTGCGGGGCGGGGGGGGGGGGGCGGTGGCGGCGGGGAGAATCAGACCCGGTGCGCGCCCCAGTTTGGCGTCTCTTGGGACCCTTGGGATCGCGAGGATCCCAAGGGTCCCAGAAGCAGCCAAAGAGTTTATGGCCAAGGGTCCCTGGCTGCCTCCCCACACCCCGCGACTCGCATCCAAACTCCAAGGCCGACGGCCGACCCCTGACCCGGGACAGCTCAACCTGCACCGCCCGGTGGGGCGGGGCTGAGAGCGCCGGCTCTGGGGCCCGCAGTGTCGCCGCAGCGCCTGCCCCGCCCCCGCCCGCTCCTCCTCCCCCCAACCCCCGCTCTCGACCGCGGTCCCGAGCGGTTCCAGAGCTGACGTCCGCGCCCAGCCTAGGTGAGCGCCTGCCTCCTGCTCCCGGGACCCGGGTCCCGACAGCACGACCCCGCCTTTGCCCCCGGGTTCCTGCCCGCAGCCTCCGTACCCCGGGCTAATGTGCGCGCTCTGGTGTCTGGGACCTGGGGCCAGCAGCCCGTTGCGAGGGGGGTGGGGGAAAACTGGGGTGGGAGCGCCCATCTTTCTTCTCCTCTCTCCCGCTGGCCCTACCCCGCTCGCCGCACAGACCTACTGTGTGGCATTCTCCCTTCCTGGGCCACCCGGTGTGGTGGGGGGACCTGGGCGATGTGTGAGGGCTGCTTGAAAGGGCATCTCAGATAAAGGAACTGCACGTGCAAAGGCAGGGAGAGTGCACAGAAGGTTTGCACTTGAGCTCCATTGGGGAGGAGGTGAGGACCGCTAGCACCCTAAACTCGAACGCCTGGCTGAGGAGCTTGGATGCCATCCGGAGTTAGGCTGGAAGCAACTGAGGGCCTGAGGTGGGCAGGAGCCTCCCACGGTGGGTATGGAAGGACCCACGTGACCCTTGGTGAAGAGTCGGACCAGGAGGAAAGAGGGAGTGAGGAGAGGCTCCTCCCCGGCATGCACCAGCTGGGCCCCTGGGAGGAGGGTCTGGGACAGGACACTGGCTCCTAGTGGGTAGTTAGCACTCAGGCAGTGTTACAGTTTTTTGGCATTGGGCAGCTTGTAGGCAAAGGACAGCACTCCGCAAAACCTTGGGGTCCTCTCCTGTCATGCCCCTGACAAAGACTTCTGCCTTTGTGGGGAGGTGTCTGGGTGTGCAGGCAACAGGAGGGCACCAAGTTGGCTTAGCACACAGTAGGACTGGAGAAGCTTCAGTCCCCAGCAAATCTGTTTCCAGGCCCACGGCTCTGAAGGGTCTAAACACCTGGACACCTGGAGTGGGAGGGAACAGCCTAAACAGACACTTAGCGGCAAGTTGAGGTCCCACCTTTTCTGGGATCTGCGCTTCAGGCTGGAAGGAGGTGGGCAGGGCTAAGCTAGTGGTGCAGCCAGGATCTGGGGAGGGGCCCCGCTGGGCCCAGGGAGGGTGCAGGTAGTGCAGGTGGTGGCTGCATTTTACAGACTTGCCTTGGTGACGGTAGGGAAGAGAGCATGGGTGTGCCCAGGTGGCCTTCGGGTGCCATGGCCTGTGGCCTATAATGGGCACCAATAGGGCAGGTAAGATCAAGTGCCAGGGAGTAGGTGGTCCTTCCCCAACCTTTTCCTCCTATCTTCTTGACCCCCTTGCCCTCAGGTACCCATTCAGGGTCCTTACCATGATCTGGACTAGACCTAGTGAGCTTCAGCCTCACCTCAAGTTAGACTTCAGGAAGAACTTCCAGGGGAAACAAATGGGATGACTATGGGTAGACTGTGAGGAGGTCAGTTGTAAATACAGCAGCTAAACTTTCATCCTGAGTCTTCCAAAGTCCAGTCTGTAAGCTGCACTTTCTAGATAGCCCATCCTGTGGCCTTGAGGCCTCCTTGGCCGCAGGAATCTCTTTGTTGACTTGGTGAGCCCTCCCGCAGAGAGATATGTGGGCTTCTTGGGTCCCTGCCCCTCTTGGAACTAAGATGGGAAGGGGGTGGGAGGTCACCAAGATGCCCTTACCTACTGCTTGACCTTGGCAGATCCTTGGCCCCTCAGTTTTTCCATCTGCTGTTGGGCATGACCTCAGCACCACGGGCCTGGTGGGCATTTGTGACGAGTGAAGGTCAGGGGGAGCTCGTGGTTGCTGGGTATGGTCTGTGGCAGGACTGTGTGCCTAGCCTCCCTTTCCCCCAACCTGATCAGGCCCAGGCTTGGGCTTGCTGCCCACTTCTGTTCACCATGGAGCTGGGTTTCCCTGGGGACCAGTGTACTGGCCCAGCCCCACCCCCCAGCCCTCCTGGCGGCAGCTCACACTGGGAGGAGGGGTGGAGGCTGGGCTGCCGCCTGGACCCCTGCCCCCTTGCCCTGCCTTCCAGGGCCTGGCAGGCTGGGTCTCCTGTTGGGCTGGGAGCAAGAAGCAGAGGCTGCCCTTGAAGGAGGTGGGCAGCCAGGGTGGGTGCAGGGACCAGAGAGAATTAAATGTCATCCCATTGTAGGAAGGAGAAATCGGAGGACAGGATGGCTCTGATCTGCCCAAGGGGATCTGGGTTTTGACCCCAGCTGTGGTGGCCTCCAAGGAGAAAGAAGGGTCCCAGGGCTCCCAGGCTACAGGATTTTGAAGGGGCAGCAGAAATCAGGTCAGATTTCCTGGACAAGGCAGTTGTGGGGCCGGACCTATAAGGCTGGCAAAGGGACTCCCCTGGTGGTGGGTAGAGCTTGGGCAAAGGTGGGAGTGAAGAGTGAGGGTGCTGAGCCTGGAGGGGAGGTGCCCCCAAAGGTCCCGTTGTTCCTCTAGGGTCTGGCTCCTCTTTACAAAACGCTTCCCAGCTCCAGTGGGGGCCTGTTCCAGAAGGTCCTCCCCCTACTGGTTTTATCTCTAAGCCCTGATCCCTGTTGATGCCCCCTTTCCCCAACCCCCACAGGTTCTGAAGGCAGCTCCTGCTGGGATGGCCACACCAGCATTTCTAAGAGTCTTGGAGGGTCCAGCCCCACCAGGGGCATCCTAGCCTCCCACAGCCGACCATCTGTGCGCCTGCCTCCTGCCCAGCTGAGGCCACTCGCCATGGGAGGCTGCTTCTCCAAGCCCAAGCCAGGTATCTCCTCTCTTTTTGCTTCCCCCCTCCCTCCATTCTCCACCCCTTCCCTCCTTTCTCCACCCTCCTCCCTCCTTCTGCTACCTTCCTCCTCCCCCTCCCCCACCGCCTCCGAAGTAGGTCAGGCTGGGTGACAGCCTCCGCTGCTTCTACTGCTGCTGCGAATGTTAAAGTGCTGCAGGCAGGAAGGGGCTGGGGGCCTGGCCCCCCTCCAGTGACCCCTCCTCTTCGTTTGGGGCTTTGGGTGCTGGTGGTGTGAGTAGCAGCTGAAGCTTGGAAAGGGGAAGGGAGGGTTTCTCCTGGCACAGGGTGGGGAAGGGCAGCTGTGTCCCCCAGCTCCGAGAAGGGAGGCTCTGGAGACAGACACCCTCAGCCCCTCTGTGACCCAGGGTTTGTCAGTTGTCTCTCTGAACCTCACTGTCCCTCTCTACAAAATGAGCCTGACCTTTCAGAGTTTCTGTGAGAATGGATGGGATAGATCCCAGCCCTGTTCGCCTCTTCTGACCCCTGTGTGACCTTGGGCCACCTGCTCAGCCTCTCTGGGCACACTTTTCCATTTGTACAGGAAATCCCCCCCCTGCTTGGCCTAAGAAGTTCCAGCTTAGGGTGGGGGCATCCTAGGGTGCTGGGATGGCCTGGGTTTGTTCTAGGCCGAAGACTTTTCTGCTGAGCTCTCCCTCCAGCCCCACTGTCCCTCTCCCATGCTCACGATACCCAGGAAAGCAAGGTATGCAGCCATGTCACAGAGGAAGAAACCAAGGAGGCCGAGAGAGAGGCCTCTCTAGTGCCCAGTCAGTGCCCCGCCCACCCTGTCCAGGCCACCCTGCCCAGTTTGGCTCGCCCCAGCTCCCCTTACCTGATACCCATCGGCTCCATTACCTTAGAACGCCTGAGCCTTTTCTCCTTTTCTTGGGTCTGAGGGAGAACTTGGGGGCAAGAGGAGATGCGTGATGCCCTGCCAAGAAGAGGGACTCACCCACACCTACCCTCCCGTCACTCCTGTGCTGCAGACACTCAGCCTAGGGCCAGATCCCACCACCCTCCCTGCCTCCATGTATGACCTGGGCAAATGGTGTCCACTGCCTTGACCTCAGCCTTCCCCCATCAGCGCTAGGCAGGGGGATGCTGGCTGGCCCCGGCTGGCAGGAGGTGCTGGGCAGAAGATGCCACCTGTAGTTTCCTTTAAAGAATGCAGAGGGCTGGCCTGCCTGGGATCGCTAGCCCCAGGACTCCTAGTATAGACCGCACCAAAGGCAGTGCTAAGAACTTAGCCTCTTGAGTCCAAATCCACCCTCCCTTCCTGGGTGTGTGACTGGGCAGATGACTTCACCCTTCTGAGTCTCTGAGTTGTCATTTGTAAAATGGGGCTAATTGTGCCCCCTGTGCGGGCTGTTGTGCTTAGCACTGGGTCAGGCACATAGGTGGCACTTGCAAAACGTTACTGTGTCCTCTTTTGGGGCTGGGCTGTCTGCAGTCAGGACCCCCCTGTGGGGCTTTGGTGGGAGGGCAGGAGCTCAGGCCCCAGGCACACATCTTGGGCAGGTCAGGGGTGAGACTCAGGGAATTTCAGGGTGTGGGACCGAGAGCATTTGACCATGAGGGTTCAGCTGAGGTCAGAAGGGACTGCAGGGAAACCAGAACAAGTATAAATTTCTCACTTACTACCTTGCTTGGTTCTGTGGCTCAGAGCACATCCGCGTACACTTCCTGAGCTCCCTCTACACTCCCTGGGCTTCAGCAGCACCACGTTCCTTATAGGAAGTGCTCCAGGCCAGACTCTTACTAAGCTCAGGACTAGGAGGGAGTGTGCGTCTCTCCTCTCGGTATCTGGTCACCTGCCTTTTATTAGGCCACAAGTGCTACCTAAAGGCTTTCCCTCCTTACCATGGCTGCAGGAAGCTCTGAACTAACCGATCAACCACTGTTACCCAACTTCATCTGTTGAGCGTCTGCTCTGGGTTACATGTATTATCTCCTTCTGCATTCACCATCACCAGAGAGGCAGGTGTTTTTCTCTGTTTTATAACAAGGGCAGCTGCCCAAAGGGGCTAAGGCAGGGGCCCGTGGGCCCGTGGGCAGCCAGGAATCATGGAGTTAGGGTTGCTTTGGTTCTGCAGAGACCCTCCTCCCCATTTGCCTTCCCACCACGGCTCCTGATTTAATGGTTTCCAGTTAGATTGCATCTGGCAGGACCTCGGAGCCTTCTGGAAGGAGGTGGATGATGAAAACAGCCTGGCTTGGCTGTTATCTGGGCCCCTGCCAGGCTGTTCTTTTGAGCTCCCTCTCTAAAGTTCACATAGCTGGTGTCAGCTGAGTCCAAAGTATTTTTCTTTTTAATTCTTCTGAAAACATTCTAACACTATTACATAAAGTGCAGAAAATGAAGGGAAAATCCCACTCCACCCATAACCACCCCCCCCCCCCAGCACCTGACACAACAGCTTTGGCATGTGGTGTGCTCAGGTGCCCCTCCTGCCCAGCTGGAATCATGGAGTGGGCCTTCACCCCTGCTGTGCCGGGCCTGAGCTGTGGGGTGGGGGGGACTTGAGGATGGGAGGGCTGCCCCCCGGGCTCCCAGGCTAGAGTAGGGGATTAGCACAGCAGCACAGTATGAAATGAGGGACAGGCAGGAGTTGGGTGGGGGGAGGACGGGAGGAGGGAGACAACACCTGAGCTGGGTCTAGGTGCCTGGGCAGGTGTTAGGCAGGGCCAGGAGGGATGGTGGCCTGAGCCAAGGGGATTGCAGAGGCAAAGGCCAGGAGGTGTGACGCTGGGTTTTTTGCTCCTGGAGTGTCAGGGTTGAGGTGGAGGGCTTAAGAGGTGAGCTCAAAAGAAATGCCTGGAACCTCTGGTGCCTTGGGGAGTCCGAAGAGGCGCCTCCTGCTCCCTCACTGGGCCGGGGACTTGGTTTCCATCGCTCGGCCTTCCTCCCTGCAGCCCCTACCCGGGAGGCCAGATTATCGCTGCTGAAAATTCTGTTTATTGTTCCCTTCTAATTAGAAAAAATACCCCAGGCACACTGTGGGGAATTTGGAAAATGTGGAAAAGTATAAAGAAGAAAATGACACTCTCCGGCTAACTCCCCTGAGAACTGCCCCGTGGGCAGGCGGGGAACGCGTGTCTTCTGTGTGGAGGCCGGTTGGGTGGTGGGGCGGTGCTGTGCCCTGCCTGCTTTGTCCACATGCTCTCCCCCGGGTGGGGGTCACCCCCAAGGCCCCAGGCCCGTGCACATGAAGATGCTGAAAAACCAGTGCTTGGTAAATGCTGAAAGATTCTCAAACTGGTGAGAATAGCTATTTTAAGAAGTTGAAATTAAGTTGTGTACACTTAAAAAAATATTTTTTCTATTGATTTTAGAAAAGAGAGAGGAAGGGAGAGAAAGAAACATTGATTTGTTGTTCCATCTGTTTATTCATCCGTTGGTTGATTCTTGAGTGTGCCGTGACCCGGGATCGAAACTTCTGCCCTGGTGCATCGGGATGATGCTCTAACCAACTGAGCTATCTGGCCAGGGCTTTTTTTGTTGTTGTTTAATTTTGGAAAAAAGTTTAAACTTATGGGAAAGTTACAAGCATAGAACAATGAACCCGTGATTTCCCACCACCCAGATTCACCGGCCAGGATCTGAGCTACAACTGTTTGGGATGCCCTGTTCTCACTTGAGTCAGACCCTACACACGCCCCGGGTCCCTCAGGGGTGTCATTGCTTTCCACTGGGGACCATGCCCCTGGAGTCAGATCAAAGCTCAGGGCACCAGGGCTCTTTCTCCACACACATTCCTGGAGGAAGGGCCGTTTGAGGGCTGAAGGAGCTTCGTTTGTGCTCCCCTCACTAATTTTGTTATTGAAATAAAATCATGCAGATATCAATGCAAGCCCACCTGGGGCCCGTCCCTGCTGCCCCTGCCCTGTTTGTCTACTTTAAGGCTCTCTGCTGGTGGTGCCAGTGGCTTTCGGGAAAGGTCCCGGTGCAGGGGAGAAGCTGCACTTAGGAGAGCAGGCCCTGCCTGGAGTTTTGGCGTGGGTAAGGAGGTGGGTGGCCGAGGGACTCACGGTGCCCCCCATCTGCCCACAGTGGAGCTCAAGATCGAGGTGGTGCTGCCGGAGAAGGAGCGGGGCAAGGAGGAGCTGTCGGCCAGTGGGAAGAGCAGCCCCCGGGCCTACCAGGGCAACGGCACCGCCCGCCACTTCCACTCGGAGGAGCGCCTGCCCACCCCACACCCCTACCCTGGCACTCAGGACTGTGTGGAGGCTGCCGTCTGTCATGTCAAGGACCTCGAGAATGGCCAGTGGGTGCTGGGCCTGGCACAGGGGTCAGGGAGCCCAAGGTGGGAGGGCAAGCATAAGCCACAGATAAGGTGGGCAGGAGGCTTCTTTGTGGCTTCTGCTGTTCGGGGCCTGTTCCCCAGAGGCTGGATTCTGGGAGGAAGTGCTGGCAGGAGGTGGTGCCTTGCTTCTGGCCTGACTTCTGAATGCAGCTCTTCCCCAGGATGCGGGAAGTGGAGCTGGGCTGGGGCAAAGTGTTGCTGGTGAAGGACAATGGGGAATTCCATGCCCTGGGCCATAAGTGTCCACACTATGGCGCACCCCTGGTGAAAGGTGAGTTGTCTGAGTGCATAGGGGAGGTGCAGGTGTGGCCTCCTGAAGTGGGCTTGGCCACTGCACCATCAAGCCCTAGCTCCTCCAGGCCCCAGCCCAGCTTGGCTCCTCCCTGGACCCCCAGTTTCTCACCTATTGGGGGGGAGGGTCTCCGAGACTATGTGGGAAGGGTCAGCAGGGGCTGGGACACAGGAATCCTTGGAGAGGGACTCTTGCAGGTGACCCCAGCTCGGCGCTGCCCCGCCTCAGGTGTACTGTCCCGTGGCCGGGTGCGCTGTCCTTGGCATGGTGCCTGCTTCAACATCAGCACCGGGGACCTGGAGGACTTCCCTGGCCTGGACAGTCTGCACAAGTTCCAGGTGAAGCAGGGTGTGTGGTGGAGTGGGAGCCTGGGGCTACACAGTCAGGGACTGGAGCCCCCAAAGCCTGGTTCTGAGCACCACAGCACTTGCAGGTGAAGATTGAGAAGGAGAAGGTGTATGTCCGGGCCAGCAAGCAGGTAAGGGGGTGGCTTGGGACTCAGGTAAAAGGGAAAGCCAAGGGAATAGCAAATGCAAAGTTCTGTGGCGGAAGGGGTTCCGGTGAGGGTGTCTGGGGAGCAGAGTGAAGGGTGTATGGTGGGGATGAGGCTGGACTGCTGGGCTTATGGCATAAGGAGGTTGGCCATGACCCCAGCTCCCAGCCGCCCCCCACTCTCTGGCGATTACTAGGCCTTGCAGCTGCAGCGAAGGACCAAGGTGATGGCCAAGTGCATCTCTCCAAGTGCTGGTCACAGCGGCAGCACCAACGTGCTCATTGTGGGCGCAGGTTGGTGGTGGGGTAATGACAGGCAGGATGGGATGGGGGAGAGGTGGTCCTTGATCCACAGCCCCCTCCCCTCAGGTGCAGCTGGCTTGGTGTGTGCAGAGACTCTGCGGCAAGAGGGCTTCTCAGACAGGATCGTCCTGTGCACGCTGGACCGGCACCTCCCCTACGACCGGCCCAAGCTCAGCAAGGTGGGGGTGGGGTGAGTGGAGATGGGGCTCTGTCCCTCTGGGAGCAGTCAAGCTGCTGCCCCTTGGGGGTCCGGCCAGCTGCCCGCTCCACTCATGCCAGGGCCTGGAGTTTGAAGATCTGGGCTTGTTGAGTTCTATCCTGCAGCCCCTGTGTGACCTGGGGCTGGCTCCACCCTCCCCGGGCTCCAGGTCCTCTGTTGCACGGCTCCGTCTCAAGCTGGCTCTTCCCACAGTCCCTGGATGCCCAGCCCGAGCAGCTGGCCCTGAGGCCCAAGGAGTTCTTCCGAGCCTATGGCATCGAGGTGCTCACCGAGGCCCAGGTAGAGGACAAGGCTGGGGAACCATGAAGGGCGTGAGGATGCATAGGCTCCTGAAGATGTGGGTGTGTTCTGCCCTCCCGGCCTTGCTGGGGGTGCTCCTGGCCTGGGAGGCTGAACTGGACCTTGGTAGGGTAATGGGCACATGCATAGCCTAAGTGTGTGGGGACACGGATGATTTGTTCGGAGCTGGGAGAGCCTGGTGGGACTTGGGGGGTATAAGGAGGGTTTTGAGGAAAAGATGATGTGAGAAGCTTAAAGAGGGTGGAGGAATTGCCAGGTGAGAGAGGAAGGACAACCAGGTGTCAGGAGAAGCCCCGTGGAGCTGCTTAGAGGGGCTGGCCAGGCTCTGGGCATACTGCGGGACCTGGGCGAGGATGGCCAGGCCCAGGTCCATGCTCTGCCTGGCGGGGTTGCAGGTGGTCACAGTGGATGTGAGAAACAAGAAGGTCGTGTTCAAGGATGGCTTCAAGCTGGAGTACAGCAAGCTTCTGCTGGCACCAGGGAGCAGGTGGGAGTGTCTCTCCCGCTGCCCTCTGTTAGGCACCGGGCAGGCCACTGGCCAGAATGGGAGGGCTCAGGGTGCCAGGAGCCCCTCACTGACACTGGCTGTGTTGCAGCCCTAAGACCCTGAGCTGCAAAGGCAAAGAGGTGGAGAACGTGTTCACCATCCGGACGCCTGAGGATGCCAACCGCGTGGTGAGGCTGGCTCGGGGCCGCAACACAGTGGTCGTGGGAGCCGGCTTCCTGGGTGAGCAGCTGTGGGTGGCGGGGTGGAGGTGGCCTATCCCAAGGCAGTACTGGCTCTGGGAGGCACAGGGTGCCAGCCCGCTGCCCACAACCCTGGCCCAGGGATGGAGGTGGCTGCCTACCTGACTGAGAAGGCCCACTCGGTGTCCGTGGTGGAACTGGAGGAGACGCCCTTCAGGAGGTTCCTGGGGGAGCGAGTGGGTCGTGCTCTCATGAAGGTGAGTCCACACCGGTCCCCAGCCCCTCAGAATCAGATCGGTCCCGGCCAGGCTCTCACCCACTGCCCACTGCCCACCTGCCCTGACAGATGTTTGAGAACAACTGGGTCAAGTTCTACATGCAGACAGAGGTGTCAGAGCTACGGGCCCAGGAGGGAAAGGTGGGCCCTTCTCTCCACCCCCTGCCACGTTCTCTGTCCCCTCTCCCGTGCCCAGGAGCTGGGCCCCACTGCTCCCCTGCCTACTCCCCACAGCTGAAGGAGGTCGTGCTGAAGAGCAGCAAGGTGGTGCGGGCCGACGTCTGTGTGGTGGGCATTGGTGAGTAGGCGGGCAGACGTGGATGAGCACAGCCTGGGGCCAGTCCCTGAGCCTCAGTTTTCACATGTATCGGATGGGGACCAGGACCGTACCCACCTCAAAGGGTTGTTGGGAAATTATGCGTGGACTGGGCTTGCCCCAGGCTGGGCACGGAAGACGCTCCCAGGGAGCACTGCCCACTCGCACTTGACTCCGTGGCCTGCCCTGTGAGGGCTGCAGGACACAAACATGCCTCTACCTGGTCCCTGATCCAGCTGAGCTGTCTGTTTGGGGAGGAGCAAAGCCAGGAGGTGGCAGCGCAGGGCCTGGGGTGGCATGGTATGCCCACCCTCATCAGGGGGCATCCTGGACCACTTCCCAGAGGTGACGATACACTATGCCTAATGGGAGACACAGGTACGTGGGGGTCCAGGCAGAGTGGCAGGACACACAGAGGCTGCAGAGTATGCAGCCCATTGGTGGTCCGTCTGGGGCTGCGTTGTGGCACGTGGAGGGTGTGGGTCACACAGAGCAACGAGGTGAGAGAAGTGGACACAGCGGCACCATCCTGTCAGGCGCGGTGCCCTCCACGGGCTTCCTGAGGCAGAGCGGCATCAGCCTGGATTCCCGAGGCTTCATCCCTGTTAACAAGGTGGGGCTCCGTAGGGTGGGAAGGGTACCTGGCTGGGGGCCATGGGAGGTCCAGGCCAGAGCCCCCTTCCCACCTGCAGAGTCCTGGACCCTCTCCCCACAGATGATGCAGACCAACGTCCCAGGCGTGTTTGCGGCTGGCGATGCGGTCACCTTCCCCTTGGCCTGCAGGAACAATCGGAAAGTGAACATCCCGCACTGGCAGATGGCTCATGCCCAGGGTACAACCAGCCCCATGGCAGGATAAGGGCAGGCAGGCTGTCTCGGGGTCTCAGCCTCCCCCGGGCCTGTCCCTCAGTTGCTGTCCTTGGGTCCTGGGTGCTGGTTGCAGAGCCAGTCAAAGCTCTGTGGTGGCCTGTCTGGGTCAGCCCCATCCAGGTGATCACCAAGCCAGGTCACAGTGCTAGTCTTGTGTGTGGCCCATCTCCAGAGACCTCCCTCCTCTGGCCTTTGGACGCCCCATTCAGCCAGCTACAGTGCCCCACCCCCACTTGTCCTTCCAATAGCCTCGCCTTTTCTTTTGTACTCAAAGACACACGTTCACCGGGAGAGAAAAGGGGATTTAGTGGGAGGTAAGCCAGCTCCCCACTCAGTGCCTCTGTCTCCCTTGGGCCACTCGATTGACTCGAAGCCCAGATGCCTCATGCAGACCCCTGGGAGGTGGCCATCTGGGCCGGGAGACCTGGGGCTTGGTGGGGAACTGCGGTGCTCTCTGAGGAACAGATCTCCCCCTCACCAAGCCTCTGAAGATGTGCGCAGTATTCACACCGGGTCTGGGCCCCTGAGCTGCAGGTGCCAGCAAGTCAGCTGCCTTAGAGGGAGGACCCCAGACTCCCTGCACCCGCCTCCCCTCTCCTCTGCTTGCATGTTGTCTGAGCCTCTGCTGCCTGAAACCCCACTCCTGCACCAATTTCTGTTCAGATCCAAGGTTGGTGCTAGGTTTTAAGGAGCAGAGGCTATGCATCAGTGCAATTAAGATTTAATGGGAGGGTGGGGGTGGGGCTTCATGAACTTGGAAGCTACCCATGCTATTCTCTGGGGTCCTGGGTGTGCCTGGCATCTCTGCTTCCAGGTTATTTATGCCTGCTCTCCTGCCTCCCTCTTTGGACCTGATGAGTCTGAATAGTTGTCCGTGTGCTCACATGAGACGGCCCAGCAGCCCCACATCCCCAGGAAGCCCACCTTCCAGATCCAGGGCACTTCATTCAAATTCTCCAGAGAAGCAATCTAAGTGGCCGACTTTGAGCTAGGTGTCCCCCTCTGCACCGATCACCTGCAACCAAGCTCGGGTGGTGGGCTGTACAGTGATGTACCTCTTGATCTCTGGGGAGGCAAGAAGTAACCCCACATGTGAGGGGTCCCAGAGAGCCGGAGGCAGGCAGTATAGGGGTGGTGGGGGCTAGGGTCGGAGCTTTCACTCTTCTGGGTCCCGCAGGGCGTGTGGCGGCTCAGAACATGCTGGCGCAGGAAGCAGAGATCAGCACCGTGCCCTACCTATGGACAGCCATGTTCGGCAAAAGCCTGCGCTATGCGGGTAACTGAATCTCGGAACCGGGCGGGGCTAAGGTGTTACCAGAGTGCAGAGGTGGGGCTTGGAGTTGGGGCGGGGCTATGAGCATCCTAGGGCGGGGCCACGGCAGCTATTGAAAGCAGTAAAGCACTCACTGGGGGCAGGGCCAGGGACTACCTAAAAGGACAAAGAGCTAGTCCTGGAGAGGGCTACAGGGGACAGTTAGGAGGGCACGGGACACTGACCCGGTGGAGTCCCATCCCCTTTGTTGAGTTCACGTGGGCGCTGCCCGCCTGCCTGGCCCACAGGGTACGGAGAAGGCTTCGACGACGTTATCATCCAAGGGGATCTGGAGGAGCTGAAGTTCGTGGCTTTTTACACCAAGTGAGAGCAATGGGGCGGAGCAGGGGCATGAAACAGCAGGAGCTCAGTCGGTAGGGGGAGCTCATCCCAGAAACACCTTCCTCCTGATGAGGGGTGAATTGAGTGGCACTGGGAAGAGCTAGGCAGGAGGCACAGCTAGGAAAGGTGAGGAGATGGGGCAGAAATAACTCCTCCAGCTGCCACACATTGAGGCGGGACATTTTATCGTCAGCACAGCTCTTCGAGGGGGGTGTCAACACCCGCATTTACACTGAGGAAAGTCACACCGATAGAGTGGTAATCCCAGGACAGGAGCCTGAACCCCACTGAAGAGTATGGCTGGAACCTCCATGGGGGTCCCACAGGAGCCCAAAGCCCATGCTGGGCTAAAGTGCAAATCGGGGGGGTTGGGTGCTCAGGACATTCCTGTTGTTCTGGGTAAGATCCCCTCCTGGGTCCCAGGTGGGCAGGAGTATGTCAGCGTCTCCAAGAAGAGGGGCCACTGCTGGGCAGGCGTTGGGCTCAGCCACCCTTTCCCTGCAGAGGCGACGAGGTGATCGCTGTGGCCAGCATGAACTATGATCCTATCGTGTCCAAGGTGGCTGAGGTGCTGGCCTCGGGCCGTGCCATCCGGAAGCGGGAAGTGGAGTGAGTGTGGGCATTGGAGGCCTGGGGCAGGGTGCTAGAAGCCTACCGAAGGACTGGCTCAACGTTTCCAAGGCAGTCACTTGCCTCACAGACCTCCAGGGCCAGTCCCCCCCACTCTCGGTCCCCATTAGTCTGAGGCTCCCAGGGCTATGGGGCCATAGGTTGTGATTTAGGAGTGAGGCTGGTTATATGTACTCTTGAGAGACTGAAGGAAAAGGGGCCATGTCCCAAGGCAGGGCCAGTGCTGTGGGGAGGGGTCAAGGCGCACTGCTTGGATAATCACCGAGCCTTGGACATCCGACTGGACGTGGTAGTGTTGAGCCTGGCAGAAGCCAGGTGGGGAAGTGCAGCTGGGGATACCCTGCACAGAGATGTGGGGTGGTTATTTGGGATCTGGGAGACACTGAACACCAGTCATTACCCTCATACCAGCATGATGTCAATGGTTGAGCCCCCACTGTGGGCTTTACCCACCAACAAAGAGCCCCCAGGGACTGAGAAAAGCATGGAGGCCACGGGATGGGGGTAGGCGTCAGGCTAGGAACAGTGGAGAACCAAAAGGAGACATAAATGACATGCTCTTCCCTGGCCTTCTCTGTCTCTCCCTCTTGCCCTCGCAAAGGCTGTTTCTGCTGCACAGCAAGTACGTGTGTCCTGTCCTTCCTGTTGACTATTCTGAGCCTTTCCCACCTCAACCCAGAGTCTGCATTTGATGGTCTTTGCCCCTTTGCCCAAGTCCACATCCCTGCTGGGCGCCAGGGCCTGGCACAGAGTGGGCCCTGCTATCCTCAAGGGCCAGCTGCTCACGGTGCTAAGTGGGGAGCCTGGTCTCTTCCGCTCTGACTCTCCCTCCCTTCATTCCTGCAGGACCGGCGACATGTCCTGGCTCACAGGGAAAGGATCCTGAGCTTGCATGCAGCAGACTTGGGCAGGCATGCTGGGGCACCAGGGACAGAGACTAAACCCTGGGGTCAGGTGCCAACCTCCAATTTCCCAGGATCCCCCAGGGCAGAACCTGAGCCCTCCCAGTGCTTGCCATCAGCTTCCTGTCTCACCTCCAGAGACACCTCCACTGCTTCCAAGTGATGCTCACCACCCAAGGCCTGGACTGCCATCGATAGCTGGCAGTAGAGGTGGGACAGGCCCTGCCTCTTCTCCCTCTATTGGGACTGGTCCCCTGTAGGACCTTGCATCGTACTAGACATCTCAAAATTAAAACATGCACATTTGCAGATCTGTGTGACTTCCATTGTAATTGGGCACTCATGAGGGAGACTGTAGATGACGGAGACAGGCACAACCAGACTGCTTAGTGCTACACCGAGTGCCCAGAGAAGGGAGCAACTGATTCTACCCCTGGGGGTTTAGGAAGGGTTTCTCCAACCAGTCTTGGATCTGGATTTTGAAGGAAGGGCATTCCAGGTAGAGGAGACTGCAGGTGCAAAGGGCTTGAGACAGGACACACTTCTTCAGAGCTCAGAGGCTGCACAAGTCTGGCAGTTTGGGGGCATTTGCCCACTTAGAGCTGTAGGAACTGGGTCCTGAGACAGCCCTCATGCCTCTCATGGCAGCCAGAGCTTCCCAATCCACATATCACAGGTGAAGAAACAGCCTCTGCTATTAAGCAGAAATGAGAATACAGAACCTCTGCGCCACGTTGCCTCTCAATCAATAAATAAGAACACCGAGGGCAGATGCCAGGGCTTCGGGCTGGGGGCCGGAGCAGGAAGGGGATGGGCTGCCTGCGGAGGCCCCTACAAGCTCGGAACCCTCCACCCGGGACCCCGGGAGCGGGGGACGATGACGGCCGAGCCCCGCTTAGACGCGGCATGCCGGGAACGGTAGCCGATCTCCCGGCAGGCGCAGGAAAAGTGCAGTCGGCCGGGGCTGGGACCCGACGCCGGCACTCGGCGGAAAATCTGTCTCAGAGGGTTAGACACCGGCCGCAGCCTCGGGCGCCAGGTGCCGCGCCCGCTCGCGGGGCCACGAGGAGCGCTAGGCTTGTCGGGAAGCTCGGCGCGAGCCGGAAGTCCGCGCCCTCGGCCCGGAGCTCGCCGGGAAATGCAGTCCCTCTGGGCGACCCAGGGCGGTGGCCGCACGTCTCGCCAGCAGACGAGAGGTGACCGCTCGGACGTGGACCCGGGATGGCTGGGACGGGCGGCTCGGGGGGCCCGATCGGGACCGGGGCGCTGGCGAGCGGCGCGCGGTCCAAGGTAGCCCCGAGCGTGGACTTCGACCACAGCTGCTCGGACAGTGTGGAGTACCTGACGCTCAACTTCGGGCCCTTCGAGACTGTGCACCGCTGGCGGCGCCTCCCGCCCTGCGACGAGTTCGTGGGGGCTCGGTACGGCGTGGTTCATGCAATTTGGGGGTGGGGGTGTCTGAGAGGGTTTTGTGGCGGGTTCCAGGGGCTAGGCCAGAGCTGGATATGGTAATTGAGAGAGGAGAGGTGGTGTCCAGGATGATGCCCAGGGCAGTTTCGTGGGTGTTTTTTTTTTTCTTTTTTAATTTATTGGGGGTGATATTGTTTAATAAAGTTATATAGATTTCAGGTGTACAATTCTATAATGCATCATCTATATAATGTATTGTGTGTTCACTACAAGTCAAGTCTCCTTCCATCACTATTTGTCCCCCTTTTACCTCCCCTGCTCTGTGGCAGGGGTTTTGAGAGGGGCTGTGTGTGGGGGTGGGGGGCGGGGCATGTGTCCAGGGGCAGGGTAGCCGGGGTTAGGGTACTAGAGTTATGTTTTGTTTGTGAGTCTCCAGCCCATCCCAGATGCTCTGCAGTGGGATGAGGATTCCAGAGAGTCCCGGGCCAGTATGGGGGGTCCCCAGATGCAGGGTGTTTTGGTGTACTGGTGGAATTTACAAGTTTCTGTTCATCTTGGTAGTTGAGAGGTGTTACCCAACTTCTGTGGCATCCTGGATGCTTGGTCTCATCCCCCCCGGGTTGCCCCCAGCAGGGTCCTAACCTCACAGCTCCCCACCTCTCCTTCCTTTCTAGGCGCAGCAAGCACACAGTGGTGGCTTATAAAGATGCCATCTATGTATTTGGTGGAGACAATGGGTGAGTCTGAGCATCAGGGTGTTGGACTGGGGCGGGAGAAACATGGTGGTTTGGGCTGGACTTCTGCAGCTCTGCTACTCTCTTTACAAATGCCAGCTAAGCACTCAGCTCCATTTTCCTGGTCTGTGGGGTTCCCTGCACTCAAAACCCTCAGCACAGCATCTAGTGAGTAGCGCATGCTCAGGACACAGAAATTTCCCTTTTGTTCTAATTGACCAGACACAGCCTTGAAAGAAATACATCTGTTCTGGCTGCCACCCTGCCAGGCACTTTTCCTTCCCTACACTTCTCTCTGGGCCTCATCCACATGCTCACACAGCAACTGAGAAGGCATGGAGGGCCATTTTATTTATTTCCCACACTTTTCACTTTTTGGAAGGATTTTCCCACATTGCTATAAACTCCTGGCAATGACCTGATATTCTGTTGGTGAGCATATCTCCATCACCTGAAGTTCCAAGTTAAGCTGTGGCTGGTTTCCTTTGCTGGAAGATCATGGTCAGGGTGAACCCTTGGATTGTACAGCTTCTTCCTTCCCCTGACATGTTTCCCTCTGATGCATTCCCCAGGAGTTGAACCTCCCCCGCAGGAAAGAGCTGTCCTTGTGTGGACTGGGCCATGTCAGGTACTGGGCACAGGTGCAGTGGACACAGGACCAAGATGGGGGTGTCTGGTCCTGTCAGGGAAGCCTTGTGGAAGGGTTGATGACCTGCAAGATGAGTAAGAGTGAGCCCTGCAAAAGAGGAAGAATGTGCCAAGCAGAGGGGTCAGCGTGGGCAATGGCCTGGAGGTGGGAGAGTGCAGAACAGCACTGGGTCTGGGTCTGAACAGGGTTTCCCGCCTTCATTTATTTGTCAATGTGCTCAGGAAAGGCCAGAGATGCCCACCAGGCATCTGGGAGGGCTAGGAGCCTGTTGGATGTGGAGCAGAAGCTTGGTCTCTTGGACAAGCAGGGCTCAGTTCAAGTTAGAGTTTTGTGGCTTTGGGCTCGGGCAGGTGGCTTAATGGCAGTAACTGCACTCTGATCTCCTTCTCTGTATATGGGGTGGCTCTGTGTGCTTCATGAGGTCGAGTGACCGCAAGGCTGTGAGGGGCTCAGCACAGAAGTTTCCTTGTGTTGAGGGTGCAGTGTTTGCACACAATCCATCCTGTTCATAAGTCCTGTCACCACCTCTCAACCACAGGACCTGGCCTAACGGCCGGGAAGGGCTGGCCTCCGATTGGTGCTGCAGCCTTGGTCCTGCAGGACTCCCTGGGGGAGCTAACTCTGGGATGATGGGGTGGGCAGGATCCCATGAGGGCCTGTAGAATGGGCAGAAGAGCCTCCTCAGGCACGGTCCCCTGGCTTGCAGCCATGTCCCCCACCACCTCTTCCCCGTGAGTAAGCAGAGGGATCCATTTGAAAATGCAAGTCAGAGTGTGTTCCTCCTTGGCGGATAGCGCGTGGACGTCTCTCTACCTCTCTGACCAAAGCCCTAGCCCTCTTGGCAGTCAGTGTGCCCCCACTGCTCCTTTGCCTTCGACCCGCACTGCCCTGGGCCGCACCGCTGCCTTGCTGTGTTCAGATTGTGCCAAGCATCCTGCTAGGCCCTGGCACTGGCTGTTCCCTCCTGCTCACCCTCCCGCCCTTCCTCTGAATCACCTGTGAGTGAGGCCTTCCCCAACTACCCAGACCAGCTGGATCAATTAGTGGCCCTCCCCTCCCCTTCTGCTCTTCTTTCTGGCCCATTCATCCCAGAACATACAGATGTTGGTTACTTGTCTCCTCCAGGGCAGGGCCTGTATCCCAGCACCCAGACAACTCAACAAATGATTGTCACATGAACGAGTGAAATAAAGACATTTACTGGAACCTCAGTGGAAATCCCCCAGACCAGAAAAGGTGTGGTGGCCAGTGCAGGGCAGTGGTTGGGAACATTCCCAGAGGTATTCTGTGTCAGGAACTGTAGCAACAAGCAGAAATATTTTTGCTACAATGTGACACTGAGAAACAGGGTACAGATTTGTCTCACTCTAGTTGTAACTTTTTAGAATGACTAGGCAGGAAGAAAGATGGCCTGGCACTGCGTGGGTAGGTCAGTTGGTTGGAGCATCCTCTTGATATGCCCAGGTTTCAGGTTCTGTCGTCAGGACACATACAAGAATTAACCAATGAATGCGTAAATAAGTGGAACAACTCTCTCTCCCTCTCCCTCTCCTTCTTTCTCTCTCTCAAAGTCAATTAAAAAAAAAAAAGATGGCCTACAACCCTGGGAGTTGGGTAGTGGAGCGGCGGCAAACGGGAGAGGGGAGGAGTTAACTGTCACACTTCTGCTTCCCAGCTCCCGGCTTCCTGGTTGCACAGCCTCAGACAGGTCCTTTATCTCCCAGGCTGCTTCCTCTTCTGTAAAGGCAGGTGGGGAGCTTGGCCCGTGCAGACTGAGCTAGACCATGCAGGGGGTGCTGGGTTCCTGCTGAGCTGACACCCTTTTTCCCCCTTAGTGACAGGGGCTGGGTGGTACTGTGCAAGTTGTGTTAGGTGGTGCCATGGCCAGTGGACTTGTTTTCTGTTTTATTGTATCTTTTGTTATTGTTGTTCGTTTGTTTATTTATTTATTTTTATTCAATTTATTGGGGTGACACTGGTTAATAAAATTATATAGGTTTCGGGAGTACAATTCTGTAAATACATCATCTGTATATTGTATTGTGTGTCCACCACCCTGATTTATTGTATCTTTAATGTAGTTATTACACTGGCTTTGTGATAAAGAGGTGGCAGGAAGATCTGAGAGCAGGGCAGGGGCCTTTCCTGAGATGTGGGCGAGCATCCGCCCTGTGGCTGCACAGCCTCCGAGAAGGGGACACTCAGACATGCGAGTGGGGATTCTGGAGCCTGGCGTGGAGTGCGAGCTCTCAAGTCCACGGTGGGGTGGTCCAGGTCACGCTTCGGTTCTGATGCCTGGCAGACAGACCCTGTCCCTGCACCAGCTCAGGAGCTTTCTTTGTGGTCACCTCTCTGGTCCCTCGGGCCTCACCTGGTTCTCTGGTTCTCTGGCCCTGGCTAAGTCCACCCAAAACAACTTGCCCAGCCCCTGGCCTGCCCTGTCCATCTTCTGGGTCTTGGCTGGGCAACGCCCTGCAGAGCAGGCCAGGACTGAACCCATCTGTCCCTGGCTGTCTTTCAGGAAGACGATGCTCAACGACCTCCTGAGGTTTGACGTGAAGGACTGTTCCTGGTGCAGGTGGGTGGCCTCCTGAGTCCCAGGTCCCTGCTCTTCTCGTAGAACTCGGTGGCACTCTTTTGGGCCGATTGCCGGCAGAGTCATGTTCCTGGAAAGGTAGAGACAAGCCCAGCGCCTCTCTCAGTGGTCCCTCTATCACTCGGTTTCTTTTCCTGTCTGTGACTGAGATTTGTTATTCCGAATCCTGTTCATTAGGACATCTGTTTGATCCAGTTGTGGGTCCTCAAATTCTGCCCCAGGAGAGCCCTTTGGTCACCAAGCCTGTCTCCCACCCAGGCCAGGGGCTGGAGCCAACATGGAAGGCCATCAGTTGATGGGTCCTTTTAGGATCGCCTCTGCTGCTGTAGGGGCTCCTCTCTCCTCCCTACCACATGGAGCACAGCCTCTGTCAGGAGACCCCACCCAGGCAGTGGGCATCATGTGGACCTGGCCTCCCGCCTGCACATGGTCCTCCTGTAGCCTTGGACAAGACACCTGCCCTTTCTGAGCACTGTATATCTGTGCCCTCCAGTGCAGCCCCCGGCTGGGAGCAGCTCACAGCTGAGCAGGAGAAGCAGGCTCTGGGATTAGGAGGTAGCTGGGTTTCCTCTTGAGCTCTGCCATCTGTTTGTGCAGAAGCACAAGTTCGCCAGGCCCCTTTTGTGCCACGTTCTGCGCAGGAGCTCTGCGCGCTGCCCTCTCAGCCCCAGCAGCCCTCTGGGGTGGGGTCTGACTGTCTCCTTGGTGGAGGAGGGTGTCAGGACTCCGTACCCACAAGGCCGAACCTGGCACCTGGGGCGGCATCGCTCCATGTGCCTGCCTCCTGCCCAGGAGACCTGGGCAGCACTGGGACCACCACAGAAATGTCTATGTGATTTCTCCCACACTTCATTTTAAAGTACAGCCACTAGTACAAATTCATTTTTAAAACCACTCTGAAGACTTTTCAGTTCTTTGTTAAAAATTGGTTATACATAAGACTGAAAAGGAGCAGCCCCCAGAAAGCAGTAAAAATGGGTTTTTAACTTGGCAGGTAGAATTTCTGGGCCACCCATGCTGCAGAACACAGTGCAGCCGTGAGAAGGGGGTAGTGACGATTCTAGAGTAGCCAGAAGACCTAGTCACAGTCTGTTTAGTTGAAAAACATATTACAAACTATCTACCGCGAGATTTCATGTTTAAAAATCACTCAGAGGCACAATATGCCCAGGAAGGCGTGGGGTAGGCCTCCGGCTATGGACAGTGGCTTCTGGCAAAGGGGTAATACATAAATTTTAGTGCTAGGTTTTTCTTTCCTTATTGGTAACTTTCTTACAAGTTTCTGTAATGATACAGGTATTAACCTTCAAAATACTGCTGACACTACTTGCCTCTCGTTCCCCTGCCAGGGCCTTCACCACTGGGACCCCGCCGGCCCCCCGCTACCACCACTCAGCCGTGGTCTATGGGAGCAGCATGTTCGTCTTTGGTGAGCTGCCGCTTGCCTCCCAGGCCGAGGGTCCCTTGCCCTCCCGACAGGCCCACATGCTGTGCTTGGCCAGCCTGTCTCTTTCTGCCCCCCTGCCTGATTTCCTGGCCTGCATGGAAATGGTCCGCCTCTGTCACTGGGCCGGAAGGTGGCTTTTCCTCCCTGTGAGGGACAGGGAGTGGGGTCCTGCTGATCTCTGTGTTTCCAGAGCCCAGCACAGAGGCAAGCACCCAGTAGGTGCTCCCGGGGTGTGCAGAGGGAGTTCTGGGATGCATTTTCCACGGGGCCAGATTGTGTCCTCACCTCCCAGGATTTGAGTGCTGCCTTTGGGTATGACCGTTTCTCTCTCTTTACCCAGGGGGTTATACTGGGGACATTTATTCCAATTCTAACTTGAAGAATAAAAATGACCTCTTTGAATACAAGTTTGCAACTGGCCAGTGGACAGAATGGAAAATTGAAGGACGGTGAGAAACAGCTGAAAACTCTGGGGGTTGTGCTGTGGGCTCTCTGGCCCTGTAGCATTACAGGGGAAGAGCCTGAAGCTCAGAGGGGCCTGGGAGCTGGTGTTAACCTGTTTGTAGCCTCCTCCCAGCTCTTAGATTGCCTCCTGTCAAAAATGGAAAGGATGGAAAGTTCTGTGATGGGTGCTTCCATGGTCCTGCCTTCCAAGCACCCCTTTGATACTTGGTAGCAGCTGGCAGAAGACTCTGTGCCCTGTGGATGTCTGAATGCCTCATCAGTGACCTGATGCCACATGAGCTCAGCCCCTGGTGTTGTCGATTATACCCTGACTAGAGTCCCTGGAGTCCCAGTGTCAGCAGATGTGGACACGGCAGTCCTAGGGCCTGGCAGGACTTGCAGGGCTGTGGTTGTCGGACCATCCTTGTGGGGTTGTGAGGCTCGGGTTTGCACTGGGTGGCCTCATCCCTTTCCTATCTGTTGTTCCAGGTTGCCAGTTGCTAGGTCAGCCCATGGTGCCACGGTGTACAATGACAAGTTATGGATCTTTGCTGGTTACGATGGCAATGCCAGGTAGGTGGTGGCCTGGCCCATGTTCTCCACCTCTGAGCGGCCCAGGGTACTGGTACACAGAGTGGGCCTTCTTGGCCTTGGAGGGCTCAGGCTGGGGGTTCCTTGGGAGGGTGGGTGTGTGGACAGGGGGTGGGGGAAGAGGAAGATGGGCAGGATGAGGGTGATGGCCACTGGATGGAGCCCCCTGCCCACCAAGTTTGTGCAGCTGTCTTGCAGGTCTCCAGAGCAGAGAGCTAGGGGATGGGGGGAGGAATTGCTGGAGCGAGAATACCAGGTCCACTGCAAGGAATGACCTTAAGGGGCAATGAGCAGGTGGGTGGTGGCAGCAGGGCTCAGACTCGGCCCCTTCCCTACAGAGGAGAACAGACTTCTTGCCTATGTTATAGGCATTTGCCTTCCTATTTTAGCAAATTGGCTTTGCCGTATTTTTCAGATTACAAAAGCAGCGTGTGCTCATTCCCCAAAACTTCAGCATTATAGAAACTCTAAACAGTGCAATTTCTGTGAGCATAGCCTTTCTGAAATCCTCTCAGCCCCAAGGATCAGCTGAGTGGCTGACCCTGTCCCCTGCCCTAAATGTCAAGAATGAGGCTTTTCTTCAAGTGAGGCCTCTCTTCCTGCCTGGGCTGGGCAGGGGCCTAGCACAACAGGGGCTCAGTGCAGCCCCTACAGCCCCCAACTAAAGCTTCATGGCTGCCACAGAGTCCCTGGACCAGTCCCCAAGTGATGGGTTATTCTTCCCCAGAGCCTTCCCTCCCAGCCAGGCCCAGGCACCCCCTGACAGCCAGCCCCAGGACAGGCACCCTGACCCTTTTGTCCTCATGCAGGCTGAACGACATGTGGACCATTGGCCTGCAGGACAGAGAGCTCACCTGCTGGGAGGAGGTAAGAGGCTGGGGGCCTGGGATGAGGTTGTGGGGAGACAGGGAGGTGAGGGATGTGGGCGGTCCAGGGTAAGGAGAGGAAGGGAGGTGAGTACAGGGGAGATGAGGGGCTGGAGTGGGAGGTGAGGCAGGGAGGTTTGAGGACGGGTGGGCCAGGCTGGGTGGGGGTGGAGGCTGCCATGTTCCCCTCTGTCAAAGCGTGGCCTTGTCCTCCCTTGCCCTTCCTGCTGGCCTGCCTGCCCTCACAACGAATCCTGGTAGCAGTTACCTGGTGACTGAAGGCCCTGCGCTTTGGACCGCAGCCTGTCACTGTGACGGACTCAGGTGTACCACCCTTATCTGAACACAGTGAGGACAGTGCACCACCTGCTGGCCTGCTGGCTGCTCTTTTCCTGGGGGGTTTCATTCCCCTTTAATGATATTTTCAGCCCCCATGTAGGAGGGTGAGGTGGGGCTTTAGGTTGTTCTACAAAAAGTGATACATGAACCCTCATTCACAGAAGAAACTTCGGGAATAAAAGCAGTCCCAGCTCAACAGCGTACACACTGACAGGTGCGCTGGGTCCTGTGAAGGCCCGGGGCTGAGCTGCCTCCCACCCCCACAGGTGGCCCAGAGCGGTGAGATCCCGCCGTCCTGCTGCAACTTCCCAGTGGCCGTGTGCCGCGACAAGATGTTTGTGTTCTCAGGGCAGAGTGGAGCCAAGATAACAAACAACCTCTTCCAGTTTGAATTTAAGGACAAGATGTGAGTACCCCAGTGGTAGGCCCTCAGCAGGCTCCCTACGCACGCCTCTGGAGCCATCCCCGTGGGCTCCCACACAAAGCAGGGCCAGCTGCACTCTCTCCTGGAGCGAGGATGTGCGGTGCCTTGGGACGGACTGGGCCAGAGGCCCCCTGCAGGCCCCTTGGGTGTGGCTGCAGCTCAGCATGTTAGGGCCTGGGCAGCCTGCCTCTCTCAGTGAATGGCATGGTCAGCGCCACCAGTAACAAATGTGGCTGGCATAGAGCTCACAGGGTGGCAGAAGACTGGAGGGGTACAAGGGCCCTGAGAGTTCCCAGCCTTTTCTGGCCTTGACTGCTGGCCAGCCCTTGACCTCTGCGATAAGGATTAAGGTCAGAGCCAGGCATTGGCTCTGGGACTTAATGGAGTTTCATCTGCAGGTCAGGGAGGCTTGGGAGGGGACTTGGAGCTGCCCAGGATGCCAGGGTGTCAGCTGGGGAGGAGGCAGTCTGGGCATCCTGGGCAGGGGAGACCCTGCTGATGCTCGGCCAACTCTTTTGTTCCGGGTGGTCAGGCCGGGAGGAGAGCCACACTGCACACAGGCCCACTGTTCCATCCTGACCTTGGCCCTCAGGACAGTGGGTGCCATAGAGAGCTCAGAGCAGGCAGGGGAAGACCTGGAGAAGTGAGGGGCATGGGTAGAGGCTGGGCATAACCCGATGTGGGGAGGGTTTGGGGCACACATGCAGGCTCTGGCTAGGTAGACAGGTGGCTGATCTGCAAGAGGGTCCTCAGAGAAGAGCCAGTACTGGGGGAAGAACAGGGCCTGAGGGCTGCATGGGGACCTGGGGGTACTTGTGGAGCAGACTGAGGAAGGCGTATCTAGAAGGCAGAGGGTGGCAAGGTGAGGGGCCCAGACCGGAGCCGGGGGTCGAGTTGTAGTTTGGGGTGAAGAGGTTGGGATAGGAAGAAAACCACAGGGTACTTGGCCACTAGCAGCAGCTGGATTGGTACTTGGTGACTCTGGTGGCCCTGTTGGGTGGAGCCAGTGTGGTGCCACCTTCCTCACAGGCCAGCCCCCAGGCAGCCTCCTACCCATCATGCTTGCACCCTTTGTTCCCCCACACAAAGAGGTGGGCAGAGCTGTTGCCAAAGTGAAATGGGGTGAGGGACACTGGGCACACACCGCAGGTCCCCCTCAGCCTGAGAGGGTCTCCCAGGGGCTGCAGGGCACTTCTCAGACTGGGCCTGTGGTGGTTGGGGGGACTTGGGGCCCAGATGGAGGCCACAGGGGAGCAGGAGCCCCTGCCAGGCACTGGTTCCATGCTGTATGCCCCAAGGTGGACACGTATCCCCACTGAGCATCTGCTTCGGGGCTCTCCGCCACCTCCTCAGCGGCGCTACGGGCACACCATGGTGGCTTTTGACCGCCACCTCTACGTGTTTGGGGGCGCAGCTGACAACACTCTTCCCAATGAGCTACACTGCTATGACGTGGACTTCCAGACCTGGGAGGTCGTCCAGCCCAGTTCGGACAGTGAGGTAAGCACTGCCAGGTGTTGCTGAGGGGACCCAGGGCCTGTGGCCTGGGGTGTGTTCCTGACCCACTGGCTCCCAGCTCCTTCCTCACAGCCCCAGGACTCTCCTGGGGCTCCCGACAACCAGCAGGAGCAAGGCCAGGGTGCCCTCAGCCATGGACACCCACCCTGGCCTGACCCTGGTCCCTGGGCCTCTCTGCCCATTCTCCGTCTTGCAGCCCATGGGCTTGTAAGATTCCACTTCCTGCCGTGTTTGCTTTGTGCTGAGGGTGTTCTCCCAGTTCCCCGACTCAGCCCGCGCCCTGAGGCTCTCTTCACGTGCTTCCACCCGTCCCCTTGGCGAGCCTGTTGTGCCTGCCTGGCCCTTGCTGACCGGTTGTGCGCCCACATGTCTCCTACCAGGTCGGTGGGGCCGAGGTGCCAGAGCGAGCGGCTGCTTCTGAGGAGGCACCTGCCCTGCCCTCTGAGGATCGGGGCGGCTTCAAGAAGTCCCGAGATGTATTTGGCCTGGACTTCGGTACCACCAACACGAAGCAGGCTTCCCCACCAGCCTCAGAGGTGAGGGCCCATGCCCTCGTTACTGCCCTCTCAACCCCTGAAGCCAGGCCCGTGATCAGCCCATCTCAAAGGTGGGGAGACTGAGGCTCAGAGAGGTTGGGGTCACACGGTGAGTTGAGGGTCAGGAGCCCATGCCCTATTTGTTACCTGGACCATGTCGGTGCAGCACGTGAGACTGAGCACCTGTCGTGTCCACCGTGTGGGTCACAAGGGCCCCATCCTGCTTTCTTACCTACACAGGCCCTGCCTCCTGCCCTGTGCCCACAGCTGTGTCTCAGGGCCTGCTCCAATCCCTCCCTCAAGGCCAGTGGTGCCACGTCCTTGCCTACAACATGGCTCACTCCTGGCCTCAGCCCACTCCCTGCTGGAGACCTAGCCCTGCCCTCTCCCACCCCGTTGACTTGTTCTCTGTCCACGCAGCTGCCCAGTGGAAGGCTCTTCCATGCGGCTGCTGTGATCTCAGACGCCATGTACATCTTTGGGGGCACCGTGGACAACAACATCCGCAGCGGGGAGATGTACAGGTTCCAGGTGAGGCCCACAGGCCTGTGGAGCAGGCGGCTACCTCATGAGCTGACTCTGCATGGGGCCCGCCAGGGTGAATGGGCCCTGGTGGTGGAAACTGAGACCCAGCGGGTAGTGGTGGAGCTTGTTCCGGGGTGTCCAGAGACAGGATTGCACCTGGTGGGATGGCAGCCTTTCTGAGGAGCCTGGCTGCTGGGGTGGGGTGGGGGGCTCTAGGCTGAGGCAGTCAGGAACCTCACTACAGGGTGCGGCTGGTGGGGCAGAGTGGGGGCTCACAGCAGAGCCAGTGGGGGTCTGGAAAGCCACCTGAGTCTTTGGAGAGAGCCGGGCTGAGCTGAGCTTGGCATTTGGGTCTCAAAGACACTCATTACCTAGAGGGGGAAAAACTGGGGGTGACAGTGTCCTCACTTGGTGACACCCGGGTCTCCTCCTGCAGTTCTCCTGTTACCCCAAGTGCACACTCCATGAAGACTACGGGCGGCTATGGGAGAGCCGCCAGTTCTGCGATGTGGAGTTCGTGCTGGGTGAGGTAGGTGCCCTTTCTGTGCCAAACCCAGGCCACTGTGGAGGAGGTGGGGCTTTGCTCCCAGAGACACACTGGCTGCCAGCTGGTGCCTGGAGTCCCCAGGCGCCTGCTCTGGCTGGCTTTCACCAAGGTGTTGTTCTTGCTGCAGAAGGAGGAGTGTGTGCAGGGCCATGTGGCCATTGTCACAGCACGCAGCCGCTGGCTCCGAAGGAAAATAGTACAGGCGAGGGAGCGACTGGCCCAGGTGAGGAGCTGCCCCGCCTGGCTCCGCCTCTGTGAGCATGCATCCTCCCAAGAGCATCCTTGGGGTGTTCTCGAGCTTCCCTTTCTCTTCCCACAGAAGCTAGAGGAGGAAGCAGCTCTGGTTCCCAGGGAGGCCCCTGGTGGTGCTGTGGGCGGGGCCCGGCCACCCCTGCTGCGTGTGGCCATCCGAGAGGCTGAGGCCCGGCCCTTCGAGGTGCTCATGCAGTTCCTCTACACTGACAAGATCAAGTACCCGAGGAAAGGTCTGCCTGGGCTGGGGTGGGGCAGGAACAGGGTGGGGGTGTGAGCAGCCCTGCTTGCAAGTGGGCAGCCCTGCTTGCAAGTGGGCAGCCTGGGCCCTGTCCTCCCTTCCCCGCTGCCTGAGGTCCCCAAGGCTCAGGGAGCTCTCGGTGCAGGCCACGTGGAGGATGTGCTGCTCATCATGGATGTGTACAAGTTGGCGCTGAGCTTCCAGCTGTGCCGCCTGGAGCAGCTGTGTCGGCAGTACATCGAGGCCTCTGTGGACCTGCAGAACGTGCTGGTCGTGTGCGAGAGTGCTGCCAGGCTGCAGCTGGGCCAGCTGAAGGTGCATCGCGGCCTGCCCTGCCCACCGCTGCAAGCCCCTTGCCTGGTCTGGTGCCTTATTGGGGCCAAGGCCTGACCATGCCGCCTGCCTGGCCTGTCTGTCCCAGGAACACTGCCTGAACTTTGTGGTGAAGGAGTCCCACTTCAACCAGGTGATCATGATGAAGGAGTTCGAGCACCTCTCATCCCCACTGATTGTGGAGATTGTTCGGCGGAAGCAGCAGCCGCCCCCCCGTACCCCCTCAGACCAGCCCGTGGACATCGGTAGGGAGCCTGGTCCCTTCCCTGTCAGTGGCTGGCCAGGTGGCATTCATCTTAGTCGAGACTTGGGAGGCATGGAATCACCTGCCAGACCCTCAGGCATGGGTGGAGGGGCGGGTGTGGAGAGGACCCCAGAGTGCTTTCTGGGTACAGGGACAGGGGCACAGAGGGGGGCAATTCAGGCTCAGGTAAAGGAAGAACACCCAGCCCATGGGGTTTTCTACAGCAGTTTGTGTGCCTGAGGGTGGGGAACCTCCTGAGCCCATTTCTGGAGGGGATACGGGGCACCTCTCTGACGAGGGTGCCTACCCTGAATGACATCAGGTCCAACAGCTTCTAAAGTGAGCCATGTGCTCAGGGTCACAGTGATTAGTCATCACACTTCTCGGGGTACCCAAGTCTGGGGCCCACAGAGGGGTGAGCGCAGCCTGCAGACCTCAGCTGCTGCCAGTGCCTCCCTGTTTCCCCCTAGCCTGGGAAGGGAGGGCATGGGCTCCTTCATCCCCAACTCTCCCTGGGGCCTGTGCTGCCACTGGCAGCTGGCTCCAGGTGACACGCAGCAAGCACACAGGGCATGCCAGGCCCAGACAAGGGCTCAGCGGGCTGAGCCTGAGAGATCAGACTCTGGGGGTGGATAGGCCTGAGGGCTGTGTCGGGAGCTGAGGACAGGGCCTGGCGGTGCCTCAAGGACCAGAATGAGACCTCTGGTCTGGGGGAGGTTCATTTAGGGTCACAGAAGGGACAGATGTGCAGGAGGCTGTGCCCCAGGGCCTTGAGGCCTGAGTCAGGAGCAGGGTCTAGTAAGGGGCAGGAGGCACCTGCTCAGGGTCCCTCCATTCCCCCCTAGGCACATCTCTGATCCAGGACATGAAGGCTTACCTGGAGGGGGCAGGTGCCGAGTTCTGTGACATCACGCTGCTGCTGGATGGGCACCCACGGCCAGCCCACAAGGCCATTCTGGCCGCCCGCTCCAGGTGGGTGTGGGTGCAGCTGTTGGGCACTGTGGGCCAGGCGCTGGCTGCATCTGCTGAGAGCCAGGCCTTTGCCACTCCCTGTCTGCAGCTACTTTGAGGCCATGTTCCGGTCCTTCATGCCTGAGGACGGGCAGGTAAACATTTCCATCGGGGAGATGGTGCCCAGTAGGCAGGCCTTCGAGTCCATGCTACGCTACATCTACTACGGTGAGGTCAACATGCCTCCTGAGGACTCACTGCATCCTCATCCCCAAGGGTGCTCCCAGGTCATCACGGGCTCCCGGCCCCGACGTTGGGCGGCCCAGCTGACCGATCTTGGCTGGGTGATTTCCGGAGGATTTCCTGGTGCCTTGTGCTCTCCCAGACTTCTCTGAAACAGTTGCTCGGCCAGCACCAAGGGGTTTGTAGCCAGGAGGGACAGGTGGATTCTTGTTTCATGAATGCTCAGAGTAAGGATCGGTCATTGCTCTGTGTGACAGGTGAGCAAGTGGACATAGAGTGATCCCTGATTGTGTCACTTCAGTGAGGGTCTGAACATGGGGTGTGAGGAGCACTTTCGAGCTCCAGACTTCAGACAGTTCTGCAAAGATGCATATAGGTATTTTCCTAGAGAGACAGTGCTGTGGTATTATTTGGTTCTTGATGGGGCTTTTGACCTCTGAGGAGTTCAGAGTCTGTAGAGATCAAGTCAGTGCTCTGCCCAGATCGGAGCCCTTGCCAGACCCTCCTGGTGGGGCAGGTCCCCTAGTTCTGAGCAGGTGTGATCTCAGCTCTCCTCTGCCCCTGGCAGGCCAGGGCTCCAGATGCACTCTCCCTGGGGAGGAGGGTGGTGTGCGGGAGGACAGTTCCTTTGGCAGCAGCTCCTTAACCAGCTCCCCAGCTACCTGTTCGCGGCCCCCTACTACTATGGCTTTTACAATAATCGGCTGCAGGCATACTGCAAGCAGAACCTGGAGATGAATGTGACGGTGCAGAACGTGCTACAGGTAGTACCCCTGGTGCCTGCTGGTCTCCCGGGACCTGGGCGGATGGGTGAGAGGTGGGGCAGCACCTCAAGGAATCTGCTGTTCCAGATCCTGGAGGCGGCTGACAAGACGCAGGCGCTGGACATGAAGCGGCACTGCCTGCACATCATCGTGCACCAGTTCACTAAGGTCAGGGCCCTCCTGGTTCAGCACTCGCTGCTCCCCTCGCCCGCTCTCCCACAGCAGCAGGTGGGAGGAGGCTGCCTAGAATCGGGCTGTCTTCTGCAGCAGTGGGCCCTGGGGATTACCAAGCAGAGCCACCCACCCACTGGCCACTCCTCACCCAATCTGTGGAGCCCCCCCAACCCTCTCATGAATCCGGTTCCATCCTGTCCTGGCCCTTTGTCCACCTCCCACAGGTCTCCAAGTTGCCCACGCTGCGCTCCCTGAGTCAACAGCTGCTGCTTGACATCATAGACTCCCTGGCCTCCCACATCTCCGACAAGCAGTGCGCAGAGCTGGGCGCCGACATATGAGGGCCCAGGTGGTGCCAGCCCATGAATGGAGAATGACCAGGCCTGCCCTGTCCTCTGCAAAAACCGCCTGCAACGGAGTGGTCAGACCTGCTAGCTGAGGCACAGGTACCCAGAGCCTCAGAAGAGAGCTGAGAGGACATGAGGGGCTCCAAGTGCTCCATTCACTGCTGACGACACAGGTCCCACAGGAAGCAGATGGTGAAGCAGGACCCCTGGCCGGCACCCTCTCCTGGGGTGGGAAGCTAGGGTTCAGTGATGACACAGCAGAAGGCAGGGGTCCTGGCCAGGGCCCAGCAGTGGGGAGAGGTTACCAGGGAGCTGGCTTTGGGGCCCTGACCTGGCAGGGGCCCCGACCTGGCTTGGACCCAGCATGGCTTATGGATCTGGCCACAGCTGTGCTGCGGTGTCCAGTGCAGGGCCCATACAGCACCCTTACCGTCACCAAGGTTGGTGGAAGGGCTGCTCCTGTCACCTGGAGCGTGTCTGTGGGCAATAGTGATAGGCAGGTGGTCTGATTCAGGATGAATTTTCATGACTTTTAAGATGAATTTTGGGGTGTGAAGGGCCCTGAGGTCAGCTCCCAGCCCACAGGGTCAACCACTCTGGACTGGGTCTGGATTCCAGAGGGGCTTCTGGATCCCACACACCTGTGTGCACATCAGGGCCCTGGACTGCACTGAGAAGTCAGCAAAAATGCCCCCCCAGGTCCCTGTCTCTTAGTATTCTGTCATAGACACGCCTCCATTAAAGCCACAGCAGTGGTCCCTACTACTCACACCTTGCTGGCATGGTCCCCACCGGTGGGCTCTGGCCTCAGCCTTTGGCTCTTCCGAAGCTGTGGATTGGCCATTTGGCCCAATTGTGGGATTGGTGTGTTGCCTGGTTCTCTATGCATGTCAGCAACTTCCAGCTCCTACCTGGGGCTGCCTAGACATGTGGGGGAAGGGACTGTGGAGGAATCCAGGCTGGCTTCTTCCTTCCTGGGATGACCCCCCTACCCCTACATGTAGGCTTGTGCACAGGATGGAACACATCCTTCCCTGTCCCCTGATAGGGGGCCCTGTGTGATTTCACCCCAATGTGGAAGGCACCATTCTGCCCCGTTTCTGAGAGTAAGAATCCCTGGGACCCTTCACCAACTGCCAGTAATCCGCTAAAGGGGGAGTGATCTCTTCCCTGCCTTAGAGCTCACTTCCTTCCTCCGTGTCCCACAAAAATGTGGCACCTGCCACTCCACAGCCCTTGTCAGAAGAGTGTGGATGAAGAGCCCCAGTGGTAGGTGGGCACCCTTAGGCAAGCCAGAAAACGGCCTGGGGAAGAAAACCAGCCTGGAAACCCTGGGGAACCATCTGTAAGCCCTGATGTGCAATGGACCAACTGGGACCCTTGTAACTGGCCACTGGATGATCTTTCCTAGACATGCTATGAATAAATGGAAGCCACACAAGGGCTCTAAAAAGCAATTTCGGAACACTGTGTAGCAGTTCACAGGACTAGAAATAATTCAGCTGTTCTGGGGTGGTTGTGGCCTGGCTGGGTGAGGTCACCTGTGTAGTTAAAACTGCCCCATGCACTAAGTTGTTTGTCATGGCTATAGTTGCAGGGAGGCCTATAGTCCAGTAAAGTTAAAAAATGGGGAAACAAGTTGAGGCCAAGACTGCTGCCTTGTGCCTCCCCTACTTCTCTAGACCTCCAGGGATCAGAAATGCCATTTCTAAGGGCTCACTACTTGCCAAACATAGCCACCCCAGGTCAGAAATCATTCCTGTCCATTTTCAGATGAGATAGGCCTAGTTGTGAATGGGAGGCTGGCCTTCAGGCCAGAACTCAGGTTGTGCAGACTGAGCCTGTTGTGTCCCCACAAAGGAAGTCTGGCCTGAGTTTTGGGAATGTCTTCAAAGAAAGCAGCTAGCTCAAGTCAAGGCCATTTCAGGTACCAAGGGATAGGTGCTTAGTGCTGCCCCCGGCCTCTTTGCATACCGCTCTGTCCCTCAGAACCCTGTGGGGCATGGAGCAGCACAGGGAGGAGTGGGTAAGAGCAGGATTCTGCCCTCTGCAGCCCAGAGCTTGGACTCCAGGGTCTGAGCTCTCAGGGCTGTAGCCAATGTCTGGCAGAACAAGCCTGGTATGGAGGAAGGGGCCCCAGCCCCCAGCTAAACCAGATATAGGGCCTGTTAGAATCCACTTTATTAGGGCACCTGGTAGGTCTGCTGGATGAAGCTCACATGAGGTCCCTTTCCAGGTGGATTCTGAGGAAGAGGCTTGCAGCCCTGATGGGCGGCCCCTCAGTCAGTCCTGAGTCCAGCGGCCCCTTACTCAGGTCATGCTGCTGCTCAGCTGCATGGCAAAGTCCTGCACATGCTCCTTCAGAGTCTGGCGGGCATCTGCCTGAGCCCGCTTCTCCCGTGCCCGCTCCTCCCGCGCCCGCTCCTGCTGTAGCTTGGTTAGCCGCAGCCGCAGCCGCTGCTCCCGCCGTTTGCAGGCCTGCAGCTGGCGCTGAGCCTTGTCCAGGGCGTCAAGTGCAGCCTCAGCCCGCCGCTTCCAGAGCAGGGCACTGCCCACCTGGTAGCTGTGCTCATTCTGGATGTAGGCTCCAGCAGGGGGTGGGAGGCGCAGCATGTAGGCTGACGGTGAGACAGGCCGCGGCTCAAGAGGGGACGGCTGGCGTCCTGGCTCCTGTTCCGGTGAGGGCTGGGTGCTGCAGCCTGCTTCATCCGCTTGGGCACCCAGGGGCCCCAGGAGGTCTGAGAAGGGGCTGCTGAGGCCAGGCTCCAGCCTCCCAGCGGGGGACGCTGGCAAAGCAGCAGGTGCTGAGACCTCTTCCACAGGAAAGCAGGTGACCTCAGCAGGTGGAGGTGGAGAAAAAGGAGTTGTGGGCCCTCGGCCCTCAGAGCAGCTGTGGGGTGAGAGACTGACAGGTCAGGAGAAGGGCTTGCCAGATCCCACTTCACCAGCCCCCCTGCCCAGGAGCACAAGCCCACTTCACAGGACCCTGTCCACCACGGCTGCTGGGAGACACTCTATAGCCCAGTACCTCAAAACTGGGTTGACTGGAGCACACCTCCACCCATAGCACATACCGCTTCCTGCATCGCCGGAGCCGGCTGACATCGGGGGGACCAGGTGGGTAACTGTGCCCCTTGGTCTTGGCTGTCCGGCGCAACTTGGAGAAAGACTCAAATATTGTGGGAACTGCACCCTCCTTCAGCCTGTGATAGCCACTGTGGGGGAAAGCAGCCTGGATGACAGAAGGACAAACACTGCCACCCCCAACTGACCTGCAAGGACTCAGTCAGAACGCCCTCCAGCACCCCAGAGCAGACGCCCCAGTGCTAGCAGATGGTTCGTTTGGGGAATGCCAAGTTAGCCAGAGTTACACCAACCTCCTCCCTGCAAGGCTCCTCAAAATTAAGGTGCATGGAGAAGTTCCACCAGAACTGGGTTGCCCAGCCAAAAAGAATTATTTCATTTGTGGACTTGGTGGGAAGACTGGGGTTCTGAGAAACACCCTCTGGAAAAGCTCATGTTTTCTCCTGTGTCACTGGCACAGTTATCCTGAAGGAGTGGGTCTTACTGTACTCGTATCAGAAAAGGAAACTGAGGTAGTGCTAGGAAGAGGCAGCCATCCCTGAAACCAAGCCTGCCTGTCCTCGTGTGAGGTGTGCCAAGGAACTCCTCATCGGGCCCTACAGATGCCCAATGCTGGCTGGCAAGGAGGCTCACCTGATTCCCACCAGCTCAAAGCAGTTCTCCTCAAAGTGCTTGGAGCAGAAGTAGATGTACTCGGATGCTGGGTCCCACAGGCCCTGGCCGCTGGGGTCCAGCCTCTGGCAGTTGGCCAGCCACAAGCCTCGCCTTGGGTTGTCCTTTTTGGGAAGTCTGTAAAGCCACAAACCTGTGAACCCCAGGCTGCCTGAAGCCCTGAGGCCGTAATGCCTAAGCTCCTCAGATGAAGATCCGGCCCTGCACATGCTGCCAGGAGACCTCCCTTCAATCATCCCAGCTAAACACCACCCACCCAGGCACAGACGAAGAAATTGAGGCCTCACAGGAGGCGCAATTTGCTCAGCGTCACCTAGCAGGTAAGAGTCGCAGAGCAGAGTATCCAAGGGTGATGGACGTGCATCCTTCCTCTCCAGTCTGGACTCAGTCCCACTTGGACCGCCCGCTTCAACCTCTGCCACCCACAAGTTCAAGTCTCGGCCCAACCACAGAGCGGCGCATGCGCAATCCTGGCTTCACGCTAGCAAAACGGGCACCGGCGCACGTCAACCTTTGTGAGCCAGCACGCACGCGCGCTGACCTGTGGAAGGAGATGCCGCGATTGCGCGTCTCGCGCGTATCCCGTGTGCAGCAGCCGGCGGCGGAGCAGTGACGCGGCATCTGGGGAAGAGGCGGAAGCTTGGTCGCGGGTGGCAATTCGGACCCATAGGGGCCCGAGCCCCCAGCCGCCGCTCCGGTTCAGGTGGCCCAGTCTTGCCGAGTCTCTCACTGCCCGATCTCGCCTGATCCCCGTCCCAGCCCCTTCTCCTGACTCCTATCAGCGGCACTCACGATCTCGCCATTGCTAAGCCGCCGGAGTCTCGCGAGGTGTGGAGAGCGGCGGAAGTTAGTACCATAGAGACTAGGAAGCACGGGGCGCTCGCCCAGAGAGGGCGGGGCAGGCCCCGGAAGCTGAGAGAGCGTGAGGTCACTGCCGGGCACGCGTCTCCCAGCCCCGGAACCCCAGTGTTGTCGCAAAATAAGCTGGACCCTCTTTGTCCTTTCTGGTCAAATTATTGGCGGTCAACCGGTAGTGCCCTGGGACTGGACCCATACAGGCCGCCTCGGGAGGCCACTGTTGCAAAAAAGAAACTCCAACGCCAAGATTAAAGGGGCAGGGCCGCGAGATCAAACCTGACAAAAAGTGCTCACGTCTGTGAAGGTGCTTCTGATTGGGTGGATAGTGGCCACTGATTACGTTTTGGGAAAATGTGACAGGCAAAAGGTTTTGTGCTAGGGACTTCTGGCAGGAACCTGAATGGGAAAAGCTATGGGCCTTTCTAAAAACGGAGGTCGGAGACTGGGTTAGTGCTGGGCGAGGCTACCTTCTGGGCCACTTCCACAAGACCGAGGGTGAAAACACACTTCACAGCTAAGGAAGAACCGTATTGCTCTTCCATTTTTCCAAGAACATCAAAGTATGGGACATAGGATTTAAGAATGTTTGAATTGAAAATAATTGAAGCATTTTTTCCTTCTTTTCTCAGCCTTGCCTTTTGAACCCTTCTTTCTGGGAGTAATATGGTAACCAAATACAGATATGCTTAATTTTAGTTTGGAAGGAAATGATTTTGCCCTGGCTGGTGTAGCTCTGTGGATTGAGCATCTGCCTGTGAAACAAAAGGTTGCTGGTTTGATTCCCTGTCAGGGCACAAGCCTGGGTTGCAGGCCACCAAATGGGGACATGCAGGAGGCAACCAGTTCACGTTTCCCTCACACATTGAAGTTTCTCACCTTTTCCTCCCTCCCCTCTCTAGAAGAAAATCTTCAAAAACCAAATCAAAATGGAAACGTTTCCCCCCTAGAAACCCACTTGGAAAAAGGCAGGTATCTGGATGTGGAATTTTGTGAAAGTGCACAAGGGACGAATAATGCCTCAATACAGAAACTTTAATAGGTAAACATATCTTGTAACAATTATAGTGGGGGTTAACACAAAGGGATGGGCGCCAGCGCAACTCTCCCACTCAGTATTCTTCCCCTTCTTCAGCCTCCGCTTCCACGGAATCCACGCCCACTTCTTCATAATCTTTCTCCAGAGCTGCCAGGTCCTCCCGGGCCTCAGAGAACTCCCCTTCCTCCATGCCCTCCCCCACGTACCAGTGCACAAAGGCTCGCTTTGCATACATGAGATCGAACTTATGGTCCAGGCGGGCCCAGGCCTCAGCGATGGCGGTGGTGTTGCTCAGCATGCACACAGCCCTCTGCACTTTGGCCAGGTCTCCCCCGGGGACAACGGTGGGGGGCTGGTAGTTGATGCCCACCTGCCAGAGAAGGGGAAATTAGAAGTTTATATTGCAATCTCAGAAATGGCAGCTTGCTTTTCAGAACTGGAGCTGTGGGCCCAGTATAAACGATGCCCTATAGAAATTGGTTCATTAGTTTTGGCAGTATCTATCAACATTTAATATCCTTTGACCACGTACGTTCACCTTTTGGTTACACCCAAAGAAGAACACAAAGCTACATGTACATAGATTTCTTGTATTTAAAGCACCATAATAGCAAAGCTGGAAATAAATGCCCATCATAGGAAACTAGTTAAATTATACACCCACACAGTGAAACACTATATATGATTATAAAAAAACGAGAAACCTGTCCTGGCTTAGGTCTGTCCAGAAGGTACCCAGCATGTAATATGAGAAAGATATTTATTGAAGAATATACAAGAAACATTGTACACAGGACTGACGCCTCAGGTCCCTTTCAAAATAGGCACCTTGGGACCTCACACAGTTCTCCCAATCGCCATCAGCTGCTCCATCATATTTTCCTGAATCTCACTGATGGTCTGAAATCTCAGAGGTGATTTCAGTTTTAGGAAAAGCCGGAAGTCACAGGGTGCCAATTGTGGGGTGTAGAGGGGCTAAATCACCTGGGTGATTTATGTTTCACCAACAAACTGCACAAGACATGATGCGTGAATGGGTGGTAGTGTCATGATGAAGCTGCCAATCCCCAGTTGCCCATAAGCTGCAGCCTGATTCACCCAAGTAGTTTCCATGAATGGATGTTCAAGCTTAATGCAAACTTTGATGTAGATTACTTGTTCTACTTGCTCAGTCATTTGAATGTGACAGCCACACAGTACGCATGCTCACTCAATGACAACTACTGTCCCTGCTGACAAGTATAGTGAAGAGTTCATTGTTCACCCATGCACATTTCAGTCCACTCTCCTTGGCTGGCAGGTTACACTGAAGTTGTGCAAACCATTCTAATTATATTAACAATGGCTGGACTTTTTCTGGACAGACCTTGTATACTGGGTTGACCAAAAAGTTTGTTTAGTTTTTGCATGAAATAAAAGACACATTTTTCATTTTCAACAGTAACTTTATTGATTTGGATATTTTAAGTATGTCAGCTATCTCCTGCATAGCTGGATTGCTGTGCTGATTGCTCTCAGTTAATGTCTTGATTTGATTACTATCAACTTCAACTGGTCTACCTGTCTGTGGAGCATTTTCCAAGGAGAAACCTCCAGCACAAAATTTCACAAACCATTTTTCATACTTTCGATCAGTCACAGCACCTTCTCCATACAATACACAAATCTTTTTTTGCCTTTCAGTTGCATTTTTACCATTCTTGAAATAATAAAGCATAATATGCTGAAAACATTGCTTATATTTTCCTAACCTCATTATTAAAATAACTACACAAAACTTCACCAACTTTGACAAGTTTTTAAATACACGCTGGTATGACAGCTGTCACAATACAGTCTAACAGAATTGTTTTAAATGAAGTTAAAGAGAACACTACTAGAGCCATCTTTTTGGCCAACCCAATAAATGTGTCCAAGGTATACTGTATACCTGGTAAGAAGAAAAGCAAGTTGGATTCTATGTACTTATGCTTAGACATACCTATAGAGGAACAAACAGACTACAGCCTTGGACAGCTTAGAAAACATCATGCTGGAGGAAGACAAATGCCTGGCAGTGTGCTGACATGGTCACTGATCTATGCTCTGGTGAGCAGACAGCAGTTAGCAGCAGCCAGGCAATGCCAGTCCCCAGAAGAGTTGGAAGGAGCAGGGAGAAGGGCACAGAAAGTTCTGATCCTGATCAAGGGGTCTCATGGCTCTAAGGCCAAGTTACCTAGCCCTACCAAGTGGGAGTGCTACCAGCTTCCTGTTATCTCTGGCCACCTGTGTGCAGTGATTCAAGTCTGTCACCTACATGAAAAGACGGTGCACACTTTGCCCATGTTGCCACCTCCTTCATTATCACCCATATAGCAAGGGGCATAATACACCTTGAATATGCACAGAAAATCACTTTCAGGACAAACAAAGCTCTGGGGAAGGAGAAAAACTTCAGTTTTTCTTCATTGTTTTTACTTAAGTTTTTTAAATTTATTTTTAGAGAGAGGGGAAGAGAGGGAGAGAAATATCAATGTGTGGTTGCCTCTCACATGCCCCCAACTGGGGACCTGGTCCGCAACCCAGGCATGTGCCCTGACTGGGAATCAAATCAATGACCCTTTGGTTTGCAGGCCAGCATTCAATCCACTGAGCCACACCAGCCAGGGCATTGTTTTAATATTTTGCCACATAATGTGCATTTTTATAATAAAAACATAACCATATTTATATATGGAAGTTTCCTCGAAAATGCCATGACCCTGAGCAAATGGTTGTTAAAGAACATATGGTGAAATCACACTCAGACTGACAAAAAAAGAACTTAAAAGGCATGAGAATTCAACATGGTCCATCTGAGGTTCGACTGTCTTCTTTGGGGACAGTAGAAGCTTAAACTTCCCACACCTCCCCAAAAAACAGCCTCCCTACTGGCTCACAGAGGGCAGAGACTCAGCTAGGAGTTACCTGAGCACAGGGCACAGCACCTTCCACACTGCCTCCCAGCCAAGGCTGTCTTTGGATGTCCTTAATTTTTTCTTTTTTTAAAAGATTTTATTTATTTATTTTTACAAAGAGGGGAAGAGAGGGAGAAAGAGAGGGAGAGTTACATCAATGTGTGATTGCCTCTCACGTGGCCCCCACTGGGGACCTGGCCCACAACCTAGGTATGTGTCCTAACTGGGAATCAAACCAGCGACCCTTTGGTTCGCAGTCTGCGCTCAATCCACTGAGCTACACCAGCCAGGGTATGTTCTTACTTCTCAAAGGTCAGTGACTGAAAGAAGCTTTTCTTCACTCAAGAACTTGGAATGGAAGGTTTCCACTCCTACCTAAAACCTGCAAACCTATGTAAGATTTAAAGATTATATCCAGATCAGTGAAACCTGTGGTACATTTTATCCTTTTTATGAATCACTTTAAATCATGGATTTTATTTCCTCATAGATGACAGTGTCACAGTGTCTTAAAGTGGGTGGGACTGACAGAGGGCTAGACAGTTTCAACAACTTGTGTAGTTGGTCGGGCAACTTACAACCATTCCAAATGGGAACAAATGACAGGTATATTTCTGCTACTTGTCATTTTCGGTCTGGCATGACCCTGGAATTTGCAACTCCCCAACACCTGAGGACTCATGAGGGCTGACGGATGTGGGGTCTACAGTTTTATCTAATGTAGAAAACCAATTGGGAACAAGGACTTAAAGAAGACAGCACAAAGTTAATGAGCCCGAGCGCAAAGAAGTGCTTCGCTTGGTAATCACAGTAGGTGTAGAGCCTGACATTCTGTGATTTGGCTTCCAAGGACATGATGGAATCAGTTTATAATAATGGCTCACTTTCAAATATCCACATGAATTAGCAAAATGCCCAGAAAGTTTCTAATAGAAGAAAAAAGTATTTCTAAGGCCGACCCATTTTAGCCACACTAATTCTACCACCCACATGGGAACAGACATCCTTCAAAAAATTTCCTTTTGTTAAAAAATTTTTTTCTTACCACAGATAGTGTCATGACTCAGGAAAGAAGCTCAAAAGACACCACTGGGTAAGCGATCGCTCTGGTTCACTGACTGGGGACCAGAGCCCAGCTGCCAGGGAACGGATTCTCCACAAAGGCAGCATTCGCCCCCAGGGTCTGCTGCATGCTGAAAGGCTAAAGCACCCGTTATCGACCACCCGGTCCTACCTTGAACCCTGTTGGGCACCAATCCACAAACTGGATGGTGCGCTTGGTCTTGATGGTGGCGATGGCCGCGTTGACGTCTTTCGGGACCACGTCCCCACGGTACAACATGCAGCAGGCCATGTACTTGCCGTGGCGAGGGTCGCACTTGACCATCTGGTTGGCCGGCTCGAAGCAGGCGTTGGTGATCTCGGCCACGGACAGCTGCTCGTGGTAGGCCTTCTCGGCCGAGATGACCGGGGCGTAGGTGGCCAGGGGGAAGTGGATGCGGGGGTACGGCACCAGGTTGGTCTGGAATTCCGTCAAGTCCACGTTCAGGGCCCCATCGAAGCGCAGGGAGGCCGTGATGGAGGACACGATCTGCCCGATCAGACGATTGAGGTTGGTGTACGTGGGCCGCTCGATGTCCAGGTTGCGCCGACATATGTCGTAGATGGCTTCGTTGTCCACCATGAAGGCACAGTCGGAGTGTTCCAGGGTCGTGTGGGTGGTCAGGATGGAGTTGTAGGGCTCCACCACGGCCGTGGACACCTGGGGGGCCGGGTAAATGGCGAATTCGAGCTTGGACTTCTTGCCGTAGTCCACCGACAGCCGTTCCATCAGCAGAGACGCAAAGCCAGAGCCGGTGCCGCCCCCGAAGCTGTGGAAGATGAGGAAGCCCTGCAGCCCCGTGCACAGATCCGCCTGAGAGAAAGCAGAGACCGTGAGCAGCGCCTGTCCCAGCCGCACCGCCACCTCCGACAAGCCCAGGTCGCTTCTCTCGGCCTCCACGAGAGCAAATGCATTCCAACCCTCCCCAGGGAACACGCATCACACCTGGGGCCGAGGCCGAGCAGACGCAAAGGTGTATGGATGCGCTGCAGCCACGCCACAGAGGAACACCGCGGGCTCTCCGCTCTGGCCTGGGTTCCACCAAAGGGACCCTGGAGGGCCTCCCAGCACCCTTCTTACCAGTTTACGGATCCGGTCCAGGACCAGGTCGACAATCTCCTTGCCGATGGTGTAATGGCCTCTGGCGTAATTGTTGGCTGCATCTTCCTTCCCGGTGATCAGCTGCTCTGGGTGGAACAGCTGCCTGTAGGTCCCCGTGCGCACTTCATCTACAGAGAGGACACACGTGCAGCGGCTCTTTAAGGACACTGTTAACTTGCCAGCACAGACAGGCTTGGGGACCGTTCAATTCTACCAAGCACACGCTGTGCCTCGTATCTCCGCAGCATCAGTGTATCAGAGGGACTCCCTCTGTAGTACACACAGCACATCTGCGTTCTGTGGCTCTACGGAGGTAAACTCAACTCATGGCACAGAAACCAGCTTGAGCGGTTCCCAGAGAAGGAGCAGAGCTCGCAGCCCTGCACACAGGCAATTCTACATGTGCATATTTCTTTCACACCAAAAGGTGTAATTAAACAAACCCTTCAGGCCTTGTCTGGTTAGCTCAGTTGGTTAGAGCACTGTCCAGATATACTGTCGCCTCCTGGATGGCTGCTGAGAGGTGCCCTTTTTGCAGCTCTCCTTAGAAACTACCTCGGGCATCTAATCTGGAGGAACCCAATGAATGTTCCCTACTTACCTTTCTGTGTCTGAGACACGGGTCAAGACTCTCATGCACCAGCCTCAGAGAGTGCACAGCATAAGGAGGGATGAGCCCACCGGCACCCGAAGGCAGGGTCTACAGCTGCCTGGGGCTAAGGCAGCCATGAATGTATCTGTCTGCAGCCCATCTGACTTCTGGAAAAGCAGCTTTCTCTGTAAGGTTGCTCTAAGTCAGGGGCCTAAACCCCACATTTCAAGCACGAATCTTTCAGTTTCTCGCCCAACATGGTCACAGATATACCCATGTGTCCGCCCATCCTTTCTGCGGAGGGATTCCGAGGCGCACCTGCGGGCATTTAGTGAGGCTCTCCCAGCCTCCCTGGAAAACCACCCTACTTGCCCGAGTACCTACCCACCACGGTGGGCTCCAGGTCCACAAACACTGCCCTGGGCACATGCTTGCCAGCCCCAGTCTCGCTGAAGAACGTGTTGAACGAGTCGTCCCCACCACCAATGGTTTTGTCACTTGGCATTTGCCCATCAGGCTGAATTCCATGTTCCAGGCAGTACAGTTCCCAGCAGGCATTGCCGATCTGGACACCGGCCTGTCCCACGTGGATGGAAATGCACTCACGCTGGCAAACAGAACATAATGTGAGACCCATTTGTTTTCAAGAGGATTATCACTATATGGCACGAAAAACTAATATATACATATATTTCAGTGTCTAAGGCTTTCTCAAACTTTTTTTTTTTTTTAGATTTTATTTATTTATTTTTAGAGAGGGGAAGGGAGGGAGAAAGAGAGGGAGAGAAACATCAATGTGTGGTTGCCTCTCACATGGCCCCCACTAGGGGCCTGGCCTGCAACCCAGGCATGTGCCCTGACTGGGAATCGAACCTGCAACCCTTTGGTTCACAGCCCGTGCTCAATCCACTGAGCTACGCCAGCCAGGGCTCAAACCCTTTTTTAAATAAAGATTCTATTTACTTATTTTTTTAGAGAAAGAGGAAAGGGAGAGAGAAAATTGATAGGTTGCCTGTAGCACATCCCCAACAGGCCTCTAACTGGGGACCTGCAACCCAGGTGTGTGCCCTGACTGAGAATCAAATGGGTGACCTTTCGGTTCACAGGTTGGCACTACATCCACTGAGTCACACCAGCCAGGGCTCAAACCTTATTTTCAATGAGGCTCATGTGACCCACTTTTCACTGTTGGATACTGAGGTGCCCTACATCACCCTAGCTAAGTGCCAGAACCCAAGTGTTTTCTACTATACGAAAATTAAGTTATTGCCTTAACTGGTATGGCTCAGTGGATTGAGTGCTGGCCTGTGAACAAAAGGGTCACCAGTTCCATTCCCAGTCAGGGCACATGCCTGGGTTGTGGACACATGCCTCTTGTATAACCCGCTACTGGGGACCTGGCCTGCAACCCAGACATGTGTTCCAGACCAGGAATCAAACCCGCAACCTTTTGGTTCTCAGTCCAATGAGCCACACTTGGCAGGGCAAATGCACTACCTGTTTAAAAGATTCTCTTTAAAGTACCTATTTTGAATGTACCTCTTTTTCCTGCTGGAACGTAACTGTACAGTCATTAATCAATTAATGAACTTTAGACACATCATCCTTACAAATACAGAGATCAAATGAAACTTGAGGCGTCCATAAGTTCTAATGTACAATACTAAGAACTTGAAGGCCTTTTTTCTGTTATACAAGTATCAAATCTCAGTCACCAGGGCATCAAAGATTCACGTAATGCAGCAACAGATTACTGACAAAGAGGAAGCAGAGTTTATTTTAATGTGAAGGATGGAGGAGACAAGAAAGGTGTGTTTGCATATTTGGTGGCAGGAAGCTGAAACTTCTGGATAAGTAGGGAACTATGTCATACAACGAGAACATGAAAATGGGTAAAACTGTTGGCCTCTGAGCACAAATCAGGGTACTGGCACCAAACTGTACCAGTGGTTCCTCAGCCTTATGCACTCAGAGTAAAAAGTGGGGGGAAAGGCCATTTTCATGTAAGAAGCCCTTGATGAAGCAAAATTATTAATTTTATTAAATCTCTACCCTGCGTACTGTGACAAAATGGGAAAGTACACACAAAGTACTTGTGCACAGGCTGAAATACAACTCTCTTGAGAAAAAGCACATGTGTATTTGAGTTACCAACTGTGAACTAGCTGCTTTTTTCATGGAATGCTATTTGTACTTGAAGGAAAGGACAACCTGGCTGTTCAGACTTGGACATTTGTTATTTACACTAAAATGTTGCTTTAAAGTGAATAAATATTTTCACAGTTCTGTTTTAATTTCTAATGGGACAAGTGTAGGGAGATCCGGAGACCAAAAGTTTGAGTACCACCCTGCAGTCTTCAGGAATTCAACATTACGTACAGTCTTGTCCTCTCAAGAGACGGAGTCAAGGCTACCCAACAACCAAGCTGCTGCCCTGGCTCGTTACGGCCCAATTTCTGGGGATCTGCCTGCCCTTGCCACTCCCACACTGGGGTGGGCGGGGTGAGGTCACCAATGTCCTTTGGGCGCACAAACTCAGAACAAGCCAGTGTCCTCGTGTGCCAGTCCAGAGGGCCTCCAGGCCTCGCGGTGCCGCCAGGATGGTGCTCCGCTTGCTCTCCCCTGCCCCCGTTTAGTCGCCAATGCTCGCTTCCGTGGCACCCCGGATATTTCATCCGCGGCCTCACGTGGTGGGCTTCAACTCCTCTCCCGCCAGGGCACTGGCAGCTGGTGGGTTTCTGAGGTCCTTCCAATGCCCGCCAGGCCTACCGCACCACCGCCCACACCCAGGGCCTCACCATAGTGAACTCCGCCGCCGCCGGGCTCTGCTACCACACTTCAACCGACTCGCCGACGCCGCGCGCCCAACTGCTGACCCCTCCGCAATGCGCACGCTGCCCCTTAAGGCCCGCCGATGGCCAGGTGGCCATTGGTCCGCACCGCCGTGGGGCAGGCCGAACTAGAATCCAGCTGTTGATTGGCTGTTGCTCGACCCATGGAGTGTGGCACTTTCTGATTGGACGTGGGTTTGGCGGGAAGGCTGTGGGGTCGAGGAGGACTGACCCCAGATCCAGGTGTTCCGGGGTCGTTCTCCGACTTGAGATTGAAGCAGCTTTGGCGCCCCCTGGGTGGGTCACAGAACGTTACCATGCATGTAAGTCCCCAGCGGCATGTGAATGGCTTGATGTCCACCTTGTTTTGGCGTCCCCTCGCCAGGCATGACCTCGCCAGGCCCCGCCAGGCCCTCGCCTTTCTGCTTCTTATTCAGTTCTTTGCAAACACGGCCACCTCCCAGAGGTGTGACTAACATCTACCCAAAGTCTGTCCCCTCGCTCTTTTCCACCCCTTTCCAGTGGAGAAAGGCCTTTCTCAGCCAGCACCCAGGAAACAGGCAGAATTTGATTACTTCTTTAATGAGGAATTGGTGTCCTGGGACAAGGGAGATGAGATGGGGTACACAAGAGCTGAGTTGGGGCACAGTGTCCATTTTGGAGGACTTTGGAACAATCGTTTTGTTTCTTCCATTCCATAAAGATCAACTGAATTTTCTCTAGGATCCAATGTGTGTTCACTTCTGGGAAAAGTGAGGGTGGAGGGATCCAGGCCCACCCCCAGCTCATCACCATAACGCAGCGCCCTGTTCTGGCGTTCCAGCCAGACCCTTACCTTCTCCGTAGAGGAGAGTGGGGAACCCACCCCCTGACATGGGACATGCCAGAGAGAGGAGTTGGAACTTACCTGAAGGACTCGGGGAGTCTCTGAATGGTGCCATCAGGTCTGCCCTTGGAAAGATGGCATTGGTAATAGGGAGGAGGGCGGTGAAGGGGGTGGGGTCATCAGAGAACCGGGGAAGCCTGGAGAAACCCTCCCTGCCTATTCTCCCCACGAAAGTGAATCTGTCTTATTCATCTTGTGCTGCCATAACAAAATACCACAGAAAGAGGGGCTTAAGAAACAGAAATTACTTTCGCACAGTTCTGGAGGCTAGAAATCCCAGATCAAGGTCTGGGAGGGTGGGGGTTGATTTCTGGTGAGGGCTTGCTTTCTGACTTGCAGTGTCTTGCTTTGTCTTCACGTAAGAGGGTGGGAAGAAAAGAAACGTTCTGGTGCCTCTTCTTATAAGGACGCTAATCCTATTGGATCATAGCCTCACCCCTATGACTTCATTTAACCTTAATTACTTCCTGTGTCCAAATATGGTCACATTAGGAGTTAAGGCTTTGAGATATGAATTGGGGGCTACAATTCAGTCTGTAACACCCTCTTTACTTAGGGCTCCAACCGTGCCATGTACATAACTGAGTTGTACCATGTTGTGTTTTAAGTACTATTTATTTTTCTGATTAGGAAAGTAACACATACTTAGAGTAGAAAATGTGGAAATGCAGGAAAATATGAATAAAATTAAAATCCATAAACTCACAAACAGGGTCATTTTGGGAGGGGGGTCTTTTCCCTTTTTTAAACACAATTTAGATCAAACAATATGATTTTTTTTCTTGGTAACAGCTTTCTTGAGATATAGTTCACATGCTGTACAGTTTGCCCATTTAAAGTGGTATGCAATTAAATGGTTTTTATATATTCACAGTTATGCAACCATCACCACAATCACTTTTAGAATGTTTTGATCATCCCCAAAGTGAAATCCATTCCCTGTACCTGTCAACTCCCAATCCATCCTATTTCCCCAGCCCTAGGCAACTTCTACTTTCTATCTCTGTAGGTCTGCCTCTTCTAAACATTTCACATAACCTGACTCATACAGTATGTGGTCTTTTGTCACTGACTTCTTTCACTTTGCATACCTGATGCTTTCACAAATTGTCCATGCTGCAACAAATACTGGTACTTAATTCCTTTTTTCTTTTAACACCTTTGTTGAGATACAATTCACATACCATACAACTCACATATTTAAGGTATACAATTCAATTACTTTTAATATAGTCATATAATTGTGCACCTATTACCATAATCAATTTTATAACATTTTTATTACTCCAAATTTCACTCCTTTTTATTGTTAAATAATATACCATTATATGGGTATACTACATTTTATTTATCCATTCATCAGCTGGTGAGGACTCACACTTTGTGGATATTATTAATAATGCTGCTATGAACATTTTTATATACAGGTTTTTGTGTGGACCTATGTTTTTATTTCTCTAGGCGTGGATTTGCCAGGTCATCTGGTAACTCCATATTTAACCTTTGGCAGAATTGCCAAACCATGTGGTTTCTTTATACTGATTTTCTCACCTGACATTAATTGTGTGTCATTTCACAAATTGCTCACTGTACTTTGAACACTTGGTTCTCAATGTTTGCAGACTTCCAAATCTTAGTAACCAATCCCCTCCTATTTGGCACTTAAATGATTTCTAATTTCCATTATTATAAACAGCATTGTTTCTGCGGAACAGATTAGTTGGATCATAGGATCAAAGGACACAGGCAGTTTTGAGGCTCTCTGTGCCTTATGATAAGCTGCCTTCCAAACAAGTTGTGACAGTCTGCATCATGGCCAGTTGAGTGTGGGAATGCCAGTTGCACACCACCTTATATCTTAATTGTCTCCTGAACTAGTCACAGGAGCAGGAACTTGTTCGGGCATCTTTGGCCCCGTGCCCAGCTCAGTATGCAGCACATAGTACAACTTCGTGTTCTGTGAAGGAGTGAGTGCAAAGGAAGGCCTGGATTATTAGTTCAGTGGTCAGGGGTGGAGCGGAGGGTACAGGTGTCTGAGACATTGTTCCATAGGACTCACCACCTGGTTTCCATGGGGACTCAGTGTAAACTCAAGTAGCAAGAAGGCATCTTGAGGTCACACTCCACCGTCATTTAGGGGCAGACGCTGGTCCGAAGACTGCCAGCAACTCTTTTCTGTAGTCCACTCTGCCAGCATCCGTCTTTATGCAGAGCCCTGGAAAAATTACCTTCACTGAGCTAGCGAGGTCGTCAAACTCTTTGTTCACCTGGATATCCTGAGGAGAGACCCATGATCATTTTCTGAGAACTTGACCTTTTTACTTACATACATAAGTTCTTGAAGAAGCTCCTTAGGACAGCCTCTCTCCTGTGGGTGACAATGTCATTCCTCCCCAAACTATTAAAACCAAGAAAAGAAGCTGCTCAGGGAGGCTTCTAGGGACCTGCTCTATTTCCTGAGCTGGGGGCTGCTTGTGTATGTGTGTCCTGCTCCTGAAAATCCACCGAGCTCTGCCCCTAATCTGTGTGCACTTTTCAGCATAAATGTTGTTTCTCAATTTAAAAAAGGAAGGAAGAACAAAGTGGCTGGGGAGAGGAGAACGGGCACCAGCTGAGTCTTCTCTGCGCAGGCCCTGTCCATGGGGTCTGTCATCTCATCCTGCCTTCACAGTGGCCCTGGGTGGGAGGTGTTAGCCCCTTTGCATGTAAAGATAAGACTGAGTTCTGGGAAGAGTTTTATAAGAACTGTAAGGATTCAGAAATATTTCCTTTAAAGCTAAGGGTAAAATCCAACTCACATCAGGCTCATGGTAACAGTTAAGGAAAAGGAAAATAGAAGACCGCATCTAGATTAGTGTTGGTCTCTAATGAAGAATCCAAGATCCCAGAGGACGGGCTCAGCACTTGGTTCCAGGCCGGTCTGACTCCAAATCCTGTGGTATTTCCATTATACTAAAGGCTTCTGATAATAACCATACATCGTATCAAATAAGTATATATGTATTTTATCAGGACAATTTCATATATCATTCATTTTTTTTAGAGTGATAGAATTCAGTCGTAAGAGGAACTCTCCAGAAGAGGTCAACATGGTCATGCTATGGCTTTAGAGCTGTAGAGCTCAGGCAGGTGGAAGGAAAGAATAAGGACGTTCAAAACCAGTTGTCCAAGCCAGAAGGACTGGAACTGCAAACACATGTCTCTGGCAAGACTTCGGCTCAAGTCTGTGTTCAGATAAATCAGGGTAGAGCAATCAGTGACTTGCAACTAGGCTTTCTGTTAATAATTCATATTTGAGGATTCTCTCCTTAATGCTAACCGCCTTAGAAAAGGGTGACATTTGTTTTTACATTTAAAAGGCAAAATTGAATGAAGAGAGAATTTCCCTCACAGCCACACTAGTGAATCTTCCAGCACCGTGATTCACTTGCAGGCAGTACAGGCTGGGTGGGCAAGGGGGCACCTTGCAGGTGCTGACTCTGCCAATCCGGGTATCAGTGAACAGTGAGCATTGTCCGGGAGTTGCTTATTCTCTCTCAGCCAATGAAGAGGCCGGCCTCCAAGGGCAGACCACGGTGGTACCCCGAGTCAGGAGTGGGAGTGGAGCCAGAGCGGCCTGGGGTGGAACTCAGACTGGACTGTGCCATGTACATGCGCAGGGCTCTCTATTTCTCTAAGCCCCACTTTTTCCCCCTAAGTACACCTCAGGGATGTGAGGAGGCTCAGAGGTGAGGTTTGTGAAAAGTTCTTACAGAGAAATCCAGCAGTTCCAGGGGAGACACTGGATTACCCCGGACAGACTTGAGGACACCCAGGCAGCCTTCACTTCGCATGGGATTCCTTGATACCTAAGAAACATGCACACAAAGCTGAGAAAAGCTGGTCCCAGGGAGGCCGGGAGAGCAACAGGAAAGGGAAGATTAGGGACTTCTCATCTCTGATGGTGTGCCTCAGGACAGCCCCGCTGTCTCAGCTCACAAATGTCTCCACCAGGCAGAACGCCCTGAGTGAGGCTGCAGGGCCGGGGAAGAGAGGAAGTAGATAGGTACTGAGCGCCCACCCCGTGCCTGGCTCTGCCGCACACCAAAGATACAGACACCCAGGTGCACCCCTACCCTTAAAGACACAGACACCCAGATACACCCCTACCCTTAAAGAGCTCACCAACTGGAGGAGAAGAGGGTAAAGAAACATCACAAAGTGCAGTGTGATCAGTGCAATGAGAGAGTGTGAGTGTGAACCACCTCTACCTGGGAGGTCAGGTTGGACGAGTGATCAAACACCTGAGCTGAGCGGATACAGCAGGATATTTCAGCAAGAAAAGCAGCAGGAGCAAAGAGAGATGCGAAATCACACGGTGTCAGGAGAATTCCAAGGAGCCTGGGTGAGAAAGATGACTTTCAAGGCAGGAGCGAAAGGCAGGTGAGCAGAGCCCAGATCCTGACGACCTGCTGCCAGTGGCGTAATACTAAGCTTGAATTTATCTGGTGGGGAGCCTCTGATGGGTTTAAAGCAGGGAGGGGCAGAGGCGTATTTCAGGTTTTGAAAGATCAACTGATAGCAAGTGGGAAGGAAGAGCCAGAGATGAGAAACTAGCTGGTCAACAAAACTTGAAGGCAAGTGAGGAGGAGCAGGCAGCCCCAGTGCTCTGCAGGGGGTGCCATGAGGAGGGAAGATGTGGGAAGGAAGGAGGGATAAGCACTGGGCCCCAGCTTCTGACTGGGTGAGAAGGAGCCCTCCCTCTAACCACCGCCCCCACCAACACACACACACACACACACACACACACACACACACACACACACACTCCCAAGAGGCAGCCTTTAGAGGGAGAGGATGCGTTCAGGTTGGACTCTCAGAATCCCACGTGCCTATAGGACATCTGAGGGATGATCCAGCGGGCGGAAATTGGGAGCCAGAGCTGAAGAAAGAGGTCTGGGCTCCAGTGCAGGAAGGAGGCGGGTGGATGGGGTCAGGGGTGGATGGTGGGAGAGGAGTGAGCCTCAGGCTCCAGATGGGAGTGCTGCATGGGGCTCCTCTGCTGGCTGAGGGAGTTGAGGGTCAGGCCGGGCTGGATGCCTGGAACTTGGGGCACTGTCCTCTGAGCACATGCTGCTGGCACAGTGGTTCTCAGGGAGCTTCTCTACCCTCATTGCACCCTCGATTCTCTGTCGTCTGCTTAGCTGCTCCCTCCCCACTGGCAACCCTGGAGGAGGGAAACCCCTGCTGTGTGCACTGGGCCTTAGGCAGGTCTGAGAAGGGGCCAGCAGTATTCCCCGGGCTGATCCTGGGTTCTAGCAAGGCCAGAGGAAAGGCACAGAAGAAAATGAAGGGGAAGCAAGGGCTCTCAATCATCAGCAGCAGAGCAGCACTCTGGTGGGCTCGGAAGGAGAAAGGACAGCTGGGAGATATGGGTGATGCCACTGGGAGGGGAGGATGGAGCAGGGAGGAGTCTGAAGCAGTGCGTGGGCCAGACCAGAAAGGGGTGGGTGAGTGGCAAGGGGAAGAAGTGGTACAAGAGGAATCCAGGAGGCCTGTGTTCCCTGGGATGGCGACAGTTGGCAGGGGAGGGATCTGTGTGGATGGTCACAGGCAGGTCTGCTGGGGCCTCCCCCATCAGGCTAGCACTCACAACAAGAATCCTCAGTGTCCGGTTGATCCGGAGGCCCAGGCCCAGGCTTAGGGCTCCCACCGCAGAGATATGGTTGTTGCTGCAACAGAAAGACATGCGCATTGTGCTACCTTCTGAGTAGCTGTGCAGACCCAGATTGTCCCAGGGTCCCAGCTGGAACTGCTGGTGCATCCCCTAGGTGGGGCTTCAATTCCAGTCCCCACTCATGCCCCAGGGACCCTGGGCAGGTCAGGGAGTAAAAGCTGGATAGTGACCCTCCCTCACTGGAGGCTCCCAGTGTTCAGGGAGATCACCCAGCTGACATGCCTGGAGATGTCCCCTGGCCCTCAGAGCTCAGCAGATGTTCTGCCCCAGCTGACCCCTGGTACCTATCCCCATGACAACATTTGTTTTGGAAAACCACCCAGCTCTCTTCCCACATCTTCTCCTCTTCCTGCTGGACCCAAATTCCAGGCCTCCGCATAGTACTTGGCCACTCTGTCTCTGAAGCCAGTCCTATTTCTCTCTGACTTCTCAAATTTCAGCATTTCTCACAGAATTCCCTGGCCTCAGCTCCTGCAATGGGATGGAAAGGAGGGAAGAACTATAGCAGGCAGGCCCTGCTCACGCTGCAGCCCCTGGGAGGGACTCAGCCATGGCTGAGTCCAAGCAGGACCCGTCAGGCCTCCTCCTCTCTCCATCCCTCTGAATCTGTGGCCCCTGCTCTGGTTACCTGCCGAGGGCTGAGTCTGCCTGGGTGTGGTAGAGCAGCTAATACGCTGCAGGCCCCCCAGCAGCCACATGCAGAGCAGAGCGTGCGTGTGTGCTCACTCGTTGGAGTCAGCTTCTCTTCTGACTGGGAGGAAAACTCACAGAGCACCCAGCCCACACCCGGCTTTGCTGAAGAGGCTTTTACATACGTTTGTAATTGCTAGCCCCTGCCTGTGTGGTAGGAATTATGAGCCCAGCGTATAAATGATGACCTTGAGTGAGAGGACATCTCCCCGGTTGTAGTCCTCACCCCATCATAGACTGTGGCCAGTTTGGGAATTAAAGTGGTGAACAGTAACAAAGATCATGGAGCCCCTGGTCTCTGAAGTGGCAATGGGCTCACACACTGTGACATGGGGGCACCCTATGCACCTCACCTCATGTGGAGTTCCTCCAACACGTTGTTGGTCCTAAGTGCCTCCCCCACTGCAGAGGCTCCAGGATCTCCAAAGCCATTGTACGAGATGTCTAGGACTCTCAGGAAGATGTTTGCCTGGGATACAAAAGAGCAAAGCCATGGGACCACAACTGACAGTGGAGAAAGGCCCACAGCCTTTAAACCCAGGGTACCTGGGGTGCAAAGAGCAGGGACTGAGCAGGAGGACAGAGGTTTCAGGGCAGAGTCTCATGGCTTGGATGATGGTGACCAGTAGAGCTGAACAACCGGAAGCACAGCACAGAGGGTGGGTGTGGGTATGAACTCCCCTGAGATTGAGGGGTCTGCCTGTGGCAGCAGATGCCAGAGACAGAGTAAGCAGGCCCCACGGCTGCTTGGGGGCCTCCCAAGGGCAAGTACAACAAGGCACAGAGCAGCTCAGGGGCCCGGAGCTGGGTGAAACCTGCCCAGGGGCTGTGATGGGGAGAAGGGCGGGAGCTTGTAGGTACGCTGGGAAGACAGACCTGTCACCTTGTGGGCCAGGGCCCCAGCTCAGCCTCTGTTGGAGGGCAAGGCAGTGGCTGCCATTCCCCAAGGAGAACTCAAAAAAGGTACCTGACACAGGGGACACTACAGGTGTTTTGTACCACCTTTTCAAGGGCTGGAGCCACCCATTCCTGAGGCCCACAAACCACAACTATGGGAGCAGGTGGCTTGTTAGAGTGTGTGCTGGGATCCAAGGGCACAAGCGTGGCTCTCAAGGAAGCACTGGTGCATGCCCCATAGTGAGCATGTGTCACCAGTCTGCACACTGTCCCCTCCCAGCAGAGTGTCTGTGATGTCTGGGGAAGGTGTGCCACATTCAGCTGGAGAGCCCTCAGTAAGTGACTTGAGATTGGCACAGTGTATCGAAGTCATTAAATGGGGCTGGGAAAATTAAAGACACCTAACAAAATATTTCTTAAGCTCTGCTTAAAAGATCCAAGGCTCACTTCTGAAGAGCTGCAGTGATGGGGAGCTAGCCCTTGGGAGACTTGGCTTCAAGGGGCAGGCTGAAGGGGCTGGCTGTGGGGTGGGGTGGGGGTGCAAACCTCATACCCCTAGTCCTCTGGCAAAAGAGACAGCTCCTGGGCCTCGAAGGTGATTCCAGCTTATGTTAAGATTGGTGAGTCCTGTGTTTTCTGCCAAGGCTGGTCCAAGCATCTCCCCTTCCGAAACACCAAGACAGACATTCTTATTCACTCTCTTCATTCTTTCAAAGAATAATACTGATGTCTACGATGTCACAGGGTCTCTGCTGGGCATGAGGGTCACAGAGTTGAACCCAACGTGGGCTTTCCCTGTTTCTGAGGATTTCATATTTAATGGGGGAGATATAGCACAAATGAATGGGATGTGAACTGTTATAACTACAGACCAGAGACAGAGTGGAGGTAACCCTATTTGGGGAGTGGTCAGGAATGTGGGCACAGAGGAGATAAGCTTGAAGGCCAAGGGACTCACCACGCATGTCTGCACACAAAGAGCAGACAAGGAAATGTGCAGAGACACAGGGAGCACGAGGCACTTGGGGGAATACACGTCAGCCTGGCTCCGGGGGCAGGGACAGAGGAAGCCTGTGAAATGAGGAGTGGTGGGCCATTGAGAGATGGTGAGAGGGCTTGAATGCCAGGCCAAGGGTCTTGGGCACTGCCCTATTATTGGTGAGGAAGCAGGGAGGTCTTTAATAAGTGAAAAGTCTGGCTCGGTTGGGCATTGTTCCACAAAGTGAGGGGTCTCCAGTTCCATTCTCGGTCAGGGCACATAGACGGGTTGCAGGTTCCGTCCCTGGTTGGGGCACGTAGGAGAGGCAACCGATCGATGTTTCTCCCTCACATCGGTGTTCTTATCCCTCTCTTTGTCCCTCCCTTCCCCTCTCTCTAAAAATAAATAAGTGAAATACTTTTAAAAAGGAGTGGCAGGCTGGATTCCTCAGTGGGTATAGGGGATGGACTGGGGTGGGTGGGGGCAGAGATACGAGGCTAGGGAACTAGCTGAAAGGCTTGTGCCGTAGTCTAGGCAGGAGGTGACAAGAGGGAAACAACTGTTGTGGAGAGGAGGCAGTTGTGGTAGAAAAAGGAAATGGGGGGAGGCGTGTGGGGTGAGAGACCCTAGAGATATTTAGTATGTAAGGTGAGCAGAAGCCCTAGCCACCCACACACCCCGCTCTTCACTGTCATCACTCCACCAGTCTGACCCCTTCCAGGTCACAAAAGTGCCAGCACCAACACACCTCCTGGCTGTTCCCCTGTGTGGAACCATTGATGCCCCTCTTCACCTGGCTAGCAGCTCTTCGTCCTTCTAATCTGGGCTCTTGGCATCAGGAAGCCTTTCCTGCCCAGCTCAGCTGGGCTACCTTGGGCCTCATGTCCACTGCTTTCATCCTTCCAGGCTCTGGCCATTAGACCCCTCTCCGCCTGGTGTGTCGTCCCCCTCAGCCTGGTCCCCTGGTCCCAGCACCTAGCATAGGTCTAGTAAGTCTGGTCTGAATGCACAGAGGAAAAACAGATGAACTGAGCAGAATACCCAGCCAGAACACTGGCCAGCAGACACTTTTAGCACCTTGGAGAGCTCCCGCAAAGCCGCCAGGCAGCCCTGTACTGCCGCCCTGAGAACAGATTCCAGACTCAGCGCCCAGCACTGGGTCTGACTCCCACAGGTCCTCTCTCAGACTTGGTGCTTTCCTCTTCCTCAAACACTTCCAAGGCCGGGAGGAGATGGCGGTGTTCCCTCACTTTGTAGGGAGGCCCTACTTTGCTAAGCAGCTGGGGGTAAGAAGTTTCTTCTACGTGTATGCATGCATTAACCCCTCATGGTTTTAATACTTCATTGCTGTGACCCCTGCAACCGCAACCAACCTATAGAGTAGGTGCCACAGTTCCCATGGTTCAGGTGGGGACACTGAGACCCAAGCTCCTTCACCCCTCAAGGGGGTCAGGCCCACCACGGGTCCTTACGTGGGGAAACAAAATGGCCCACTATGTCTGTCCTTTTCCAGTCTGAGGACCCCCAACTCTATAATTTGTGCCACCTTCGAGGGGGCCTTAGCTTCCAGCCCCCTCCATCCTGGCAGCCTCTCTGGCACTTGCTCTCTGATGGTGCTGGCCCAGAGGGATGCCTATACTTAGTTTGTTGAAAGTCTGACATGAGTTTCTCTTTTAATTTCACTGGCTTCTCACAATAATTATCTTAGAAGGCAAACTGGCTCTCTGGCAGTTAATTCTAGGGCTGATTCTCACAGGCCAGGGCTGGTGCTACAACATTCACTCCAAGCAGCTTGAGACAGAGCAGCAATTTCCAAACTTTCTGGATCAGACAAATCTCCTTGGGCATCTGGTAAAATTCAGATGCATGGACACTCCCTGCCACCGAGTCTGGTTCAGCGGGTGCCCAGGAATCTGTATTCCTAACCCAGGGTCCCAGGTGATTTTTATAATTGATTAGGGGGTTGAGGGCAGGCAAAGCAGTTTAGCCCATGCAAAGGCCCTGGGGCATGAGAGAAAGTAGAAAGATCAAGGCATCCCGCTCACGTCTTCCACAGCACTTAGAATAAGATACTCATGCCTTTTGCCATCATTTGTAGCTCTACAGCCCCCTGTTGCTTCTCCACCCCCCAGGCGTCGCCACTCTCCCCTGAATCACTAGTCAGGTCACTCTGTTGTCTGTCAGTCTGAGAGATAGGCCTGCATGTTGTCTGTCCTTCTGTTTGAAATGCTCTCTGTCTGATCTTGCCATGGCTGATTCCTGCCCACCCTGCCCATCTCAGTTTAAATGTCATCTCTGTACAGAGGCCACCCTGGCCACCCCTCTAGTGGGTGGTCCCAGTTCGTCTCTAGAATCATGCCCTGTTTTTTTTTGAAGCATCAAGAATTTTGGAAAATTATGTTGTTAATATGTGTTCCTTAAGGCCAGGGGCTTTGTTTTGTTCATGGCTAGATCCTTAGTGGCCAAATCAGCTCCCAACACATGTAGCAGCAGGCACGGAGGTATTCATGGAGTGGTTTAAGAGGCTCTCCATGGAAGGAGTGGGAAAGGGGCAGGTTGAAGTGGGACCTGGGCAGCAGCAGCCAGAGCATGGATGCCCAGATTGGTCCTGCCAACCCCACCCACCTCTCCCCAGGCAGATGAGCTTAAGCGCACCATGGTGGCCCTGGCCAGATACTACCTGCTTGGTCGTTTAGCTGGTTATAGCTCAGGTCAAGGGACTTCAGGCCGGTGTGGGCCAGCAGGAGTTCAGCAAGGTACTGGGCTGCCTGCTCCTCCAGGCTGTTCCCTGCCAGCTGGACCTTCCATATGGCTGGGTTTGCCATGAGGGCGGCACAGACGACCTGGGCTCCCACCGCTCCCAGCTGGTTCTCCGACAGGTCCACATCTGGGGTCAGCACCAGTCCTCAGTCAGTGGGATTCAAAGCCAGGCACCATCCTCCTCCACACTTCTTCACCCCCCAAACCTCCAGGTCGGAGGCAGCAGAAGGGGCTTTGTAGCCAAACCGTCCTGGGGCACATGGTAACTCTGACACCCATCAGCTGGGTTTAACTCAGGCCCCAGGCAGCTCCCCTGTTGCCCATCCCCACCCTATGTGTCCAGTAACTCTTTTGCCAAGGGGATAAAACCACCTACTTCCTGTTGTTATGGAGAATGCTCGTGGTGGAGATGCAGCTACCCTGTAGATCGTTGGGGACTGGCAGCAATATAGCCCACCCACAGAAGCCCTCACTGCCACATTTCTGGGACTGGCAATAACAGTCTAGGTGGCCATGCTCAGGGCACTTATGTGGGCCACACGCAGTTTCACCGATGCTCACTCACCATATCCTCAAGGGCTACATGGTATTGTTGGGCCATTTCCCAGATTGGCAACTGAGGCCCAACAAGGTTTGGCTCCTTGCCCAGGATTACCCTATTCTTTGGCAGCAGAGGCAGCATTTGGATCCAGCCCCACCAAACACCCACCCAGCCCGCCCTCCTCTCGCTCTGCTCCGCCCCCACCTGTGGGTCAAAGGACCCTCCAACTTGCATTCAGTCATTGGGAGGCCACCATGTGAAGCGTGGGCTGGCCAGAGGAGGAGGTGAATGGGTGGGGTGGGTTGGTCAGGATAGGAGTGGCGTCCAGCGTTGGGTGCACCACAGAGGGCCTAACTCTACCCTTGGGATGAGGCACAGAGGGCCTAACTCCACCCTTGGGATGAGGCACTGCCCCAGCAACCCCAGCCGGATGCAGGTGAGAAGGTCTGGCCGTGTGTATGAGGGGAACACCCCTTAGGAAAGGGAGGGCCCAAGTCTGCCCACCTGTCCGAGGCTCAGCACCTACCACAGATGCTGCTGCTTTTTCTCAGGGCGCGTGCCAGGGCCGCTGCACCGGCCCCACAGAGCCCGTTGTCCCGGAGGTCCAGACGCTTGATATAGGGATTGGAGGTTAGTGCAGAAGCCAGAGCCCGGGCACCCTGTAACAGAGTGGGTCCTGAAGGGCCTGGTTCTTCCCAGGGCCGAAGGCCCCAGGCACGGATAGCTACTACTCTGATTATGTTTCCAGAGCTTAGCCTGCTTGGTGCCTTCCGAGTGGAAGGCCCTCCTTTCCCCACATGACCAGGGGTCACCTGCTTCTCATTCTAGGCTCCTCCTAGCTCTCACCTCCTGGAGGAGCCTCTCCTAGCCCTGTAGCATGTTAGGTGGCCCCTCCAGGCTCCCAAGCCCTATACTGAGCTCTGTCATAGCCCCGATCCCATCTGTCGCCCAGATGCAGGAGTGGGATAGGCCTGGCACAGAGCAAGGCCGGGGTGTGTGTGGGATGGACTCAGGAAGCAGGCCATACCCATGGCTGCCTCCTCCCAGGTCCTCTCCCTCCAAGCCTGGCCCCAGGGTTCCTCCAGGAGTACCTGGGGCCCCAGACCACGGTACCGCAGGTTCAGCTCTGCGGCTCTCCCTTGGCGCAGAAAGCAGGAGGCGGGCACGGCGCTGTAGGCCTGGCATGACCTCAGGTACAGCGTGTCTGTGACCAGTTCCCCAAGTCCATGGGTGCCTGATAGGAGACAGGGAGAAGAATGTGGATCTCTATTCAGGCACAGCCAGCCACCTTCCAAGGACTCCCCTGTCCTCTCTCACTACCCAGCATTTTAACATCACTCTAGATGTATGTCCTAATGGTGGAACTTCTGATGCTCCCAGGAGCATTGCAGAGAGGGCGTGGGGCTGGAGCTGCCACCACTGCTGCACTGAAGGTGTCCCGCACCTGGAGGGGACAGAGGTCTCTGTCCACTTAGCCCCAACCCGGTCCCTATGCCACCGCCCGGGGGCACCTTCCGTCTCCAGGTAGGAGTCTGAGTCTGTGTCCGAACCCTCCTCGGCCTCCAGGACCCCTGTAAGACTCCCAGCGGCAGCCGCCACCGCCTCTTTCTCTTGCTCTTCATTCTTCCCTGACTTCCCGCAGGGACCCGTCACGGTTCCGCTCATTCTGCAATTGCGGCACAAAGGGATTGCACTCCACCACCTCTGGAGCCCAGCCAGGGAATTTGGGCGGACCCTCCGGCTTCAGCCACCAATCGCAGGTGGTGTGCAGTCAACAGGCGCCCGCTGCTGCAAATAGAGACGATGCAGTCGCCCCGACAACTTGGTGTTGATTGTTGCCGCAGAAACCTCGGCCTGTCTGCCCGACCTTGAGTAGGATCCTAGTTAGGCAGATAAAAACGCGAGCACCTGGCAGGCGCAATGCCGGGCGCTTTGCAGGCGCTTGTTCTCCCTGAATCTCATGCAGTTCAAGCACCTTCCACCTTCCCACGAACTAGGGAAGATGCCTGACTCTAGGTTTTCAATCCCTGCGCTTGGGCGGTATTGGCAGCTAGCTATGTGAGGGCATCACACGCGAGGGCTTGGGGCACCTCGTGGAGCCTGGCCACCCTCCTCTCTGGGGCCAGAGTCACGATCTCTGTGGGTCTCAGTTCTCACGCATGCTCTAGCGTCTATATGCAGCTCCCCCCACCAGGAACATCCACTCCTCCCCAACTTTGCTGAACTTCAGACTCTTCAAGTGTGAGTTTAGAGGTCACTTCTTTCTGAAGATTTCCTTGGCCCTTCCTGTGAACCCCTGCAGCCCCCAGACAGTCCTCTTGCAGCGCCTATGACACTTATCATCCCCTCATCACCCAAGGAAGTAAGGCCAGAGGGCAGTGGACAGGGTCTGCTCCTCTCTGGCCCAGGGTTCCCCAGAGAAAGACTGGAGTGGGTGAAAGGTCCAGGACAGCTGGAGGATGGGACTGAGCCCAGGGCTGGGGGTGGGGGATGCAGGGTGGAGGCTGGATTCAGGCCCAAGTGGATTCTGTCCCTTTAATAGCTGCTGGCCTGGTCCTCCTTGGGCTCCTGCTGTATCTCCTGTTTAGCTGTGACTGCAGCTGCTGTGCTGACTCATGTGCCCCAGCAGCCAGCAGGAGCTGGGAGCATGGGCTCCCTAGAGGCCTTGACTGCCTGGGGGCTTCTGGATTACAAGACTGAGAAGTATGTGATGACCAGGAACTGGCGGGTGGGCGTCCTGCAAAGGCTGCTGCAGCTTGGGGTCGTGGTCTACGTGGTAGGGTAAGAGAACAGCTCTTGGCCACAGTGGCTGGAGGGACTGTGAGCGGTCCTGCTGGACTGAGGGTTGAGGGTTTGACTCTTCAGGGGCTGGACTGGTGGTAGTGGAGGCAGGGCAGGTTGCGACAGGGTAGTGGGTAGGGGGAAGGAAGGATCTCTGTCTGTGTAGGGGCCTGTGGGCACGAGAGCAAGTGTGTGTCTGTGTCTTCCTGTGTGCCCACTGCCCCTTCTCCTTGGCCTTGCCCCTAGACCCTTGTTGGGCTCCACCCCTGCCCCCGGCAGTGCAGGATGTAGTCTCTGACACCTGTGAGAACTGGAACCCAAGGCCCCCGACAGAGACCACGAGTTCTGGCTGGGTCAGGGGAGTCATTAAGGAGGAAGCTGGGTCTGGCCGGGGCAGAGGGAAGATGTTGGCTGGTGAAGGAGGTGGTAGTGGGCATCTCCAAGCCCATGGCTGCCTAATAGGAGACACCCATGTGGGCACTGGCTCTCCGATGATGGCCTGTGCTTTTGGCCTGCTCAGGGTGTTTGGCAGTGGGGGGTTGGGGGACATGAGGGTAGAGAGGAGGCAGGGACCTGAGTGGCATACTGGTAACCTATAGTGAGTGAGGGAGAGACACTGAGCAAGTAGGGCCTCACTCTGCCACTGCTCACAGTGTGCCAGGGACACACCGCACTGCCCATCGCCTCCTCCCCAGGTGGGCCCTCCTCGCCAACAAAGGCTACCAGGTACAGGACGTGGACCCCCAGATTTCTGTTATCACCAAACTCAAAGGGGTTTCTGTGACCCAGATCGAGGAGCTAGGGAATCGGCTGTGGGACGTGGCTGACTTCGTGAAGCCGGCACAGGTGGGTGTCTCAGGGCTGCTGCCAGGCGCTGACGCCTCTGATACCACCGTTGCAGCAAGTGTGTGCAAGAGAGGCATGTGGTGCCAGAGGCGGGTGCTGGCACTGTCACGGGCTGGGCTCGGGAAGAGACTCGCAGAGGCGTGATACCTGGACAAGGATATCGGGGATGTGTAAGAAGTGTCCGGGTGAGTGAGAGGAGGGGTTAGGAAGCCAGGCCAGGAGAGCTACATTTATAAAGGTTGCATCTGAAAAAGAATGGAATGTCTAGAAACTTCACATTGAGCTTGAGCTTGAGGGTAAGGTGGGAGGGGATTGTGGGGGCTAGGGCCCGGAAATTCCTGCACGCTCACCTCCCTGACCCAGGGAGCTGCTGTCAGGCCCTCCTCCTCTGCTCCTCCACACTATACTTCTGGCCACTCCTCCTTCTACCCAGATTGTCCACAGCCTGTTTCTCCTCTGTCCTGCTGGTGCCCAAATTGTAACCCCAGTGAGCACTAGCCCCTAGCACACCCACCATGTCCGGAGAGAAATCTCCCTTTCCCAACGTGTCCTGTGCTCATCCATCAGTGCCAGAGCTGGACTCAGGTGGTCATCTTCCTGTCCTTCCCCCATCCTGTCCATCTCCTAACAGTTTCCACTGCAGCACATGTCCTGCCTGGCGGAGGCTGTGGTCTTCTAGTGAGTCCCCAGGTGCACCCATGGCTGAGCCTTCACATGTGACATCACATGTGCACCCAGGTGCAGCAGCCAGGCGGAGCCTTCACATGTGACATCATCTGAGCCTGCCAGCCCTTGCTTTCACCCTCGGAAGGCTCCCTGTCCATGATGGTGGCCACCAAGTCCCTCCAGGTCCTTGCCACTGCCATACCCCTCTGCCCAGCCCTTGCCTCCCCTTCCTGGGTGTACGTTCCCCCAAATTCACAAAGCTCTTGTGCTCAGCACACATGTGCCAGCCACCCTTCCTGTTCCTGACCACCTTTTGCCCAGGCAGAACTCACCACCTGCTCCCCTGGCTCTTGGCCATGCGTGCAAGGAGGGGTCCACCTTCCCACCAGCCTGGGCAGGTGTTCGGCCTAACTCAGTGCTGGATCTTTAGTGCCTAGAAACAAGAGGCTCTTAGGAAATTCTGAGTGAGCAAAAATGGATATGAGAAATAAACTTGTCTCAGAGAGGCAGACATGGGCTCAGAAATGGCCAGAAACTCAGCCAGCCTCCCATCATCCCTCCTTGAATTTGCCCCATGGATGCCTTGCCCTGGGGCCTGGGGCGATGACTCGATGAGGCCAGGGCTCCTTCCCTCCCACACCAAGCTGCCAGCGGCTGTCCTTTCCTGTGTAGGCAGCCTTGCAGACGCAAACCCCGACCCTTGTCTTCTAGGGAGAAAACGTGTTCTTCTTGGTGACCAACTTCCTTGTGACACCACAACAAGTTCAGGGCAGGTGCCCAGAGGTAAGGATGCCCAGGAGCCTTGCAGCCTTGGGTCACCAGCCGTGTCCTCCCTTCTCCTTCCCAGCGTGACTGATGGCTTGGTATGTGCTATTGTGTCCCAGGCACTGGGACAAAGCCTTTATGTGAATCATTCATTTAGTCTTCACGAGCACCCTGCCTGGTGGGAATTGCTGCAATTCCCATTTAAGATGAGAAGGCTGAGGCTCAGTGAGTTGAGTCACTTACCCAACGCCTCCCAACCTGTGGGGGACAGGACTCTTGACCTCTGAAGGGGAGGCTTCCAGAGCCTTCCACTGTCATTCCCTGTGGGGTATCCAGGCCCCTCCCAGTCCTGGTTCTGCCCCTCGGCACTCTCCAGGCTGTCAGTGTGACAGCATGACACCCAGAGCTGGGCACGATGCCCAGGGGGTCTCTAATAGCAAGAGCCAGGCTGGGAGGTCACCTGCCCTTCTCCATGCCCAGCCTCTACTGATGTGTCCCAAGGCAGTTTTCATTTCGGGTGGCAAACATGCCACACCCCTGCGTATGAGTTCGGGCGCACTTATGATCTCCAGGTACTTTTTGCTGTGACTGTGGTCAAGCAAGAGTCCCCACCCTCTGTTCATTTCTCAACAGAAATGCAGATGCTCCCCCTGAAATCTCACCTTTCCCCCTCGCCTGGACCCGTGACCCAGCAGGAGCTCGCAGCCCAATGTGCATACGCAAAAGCCCACACCGTGGTGCCCAAACTGTCACCTTACCAAGCAAGGGCTCACAATGTACATTGGGGCAAATTCTGCGGCACCAGCTCTTGGGAAAAGAACGTTTTTATTTGCGAGTTTGGCCAGCAAGGAGATTGGCATGGCTCAGATTTGCCTTAATCCAGGGTTGGCGTGGAGGGGGGATTATAAGGGGTCACAGCTCTGGTTCTTCCTGGACAGCAGACCCTTTGCTCCTGAAAATTCCCGTGTGTTCAGGTTCTGGTCCTATCCTGGTCCTTTGGTCCCATGGTGGTGGCGGGGGCATTCGAAGGCTCACAAGGGTTAGTTTGTGCCTGGTGTTTCAAGGTTTAAACTCTGGCTCTGGGTCTTGTTAGAAGCAGGGCCCGTTTTAGTTCATTCTGCAGTTACAGGCATGCCCCTGGGATCCAGGTGTGTCACAGAACACGCTCACTCTCCTCCCCAGCTGTGGGTTCCCCCCCAATATTTTTATTGCAATAAAATACACAAAATGTAAGACTTATCATCTTAACCATTTTTAAGTGTACAGTTTCCCAGCTGTAATTTTGTTTGAACAGTTGAGACCAGGACATAGCTCTGGACCCTACCTCCCTGGTGACACCTTTCTTTAATTGAGTCCGACATTTAATTGCTTGCTGGGCTGGATTAAATGCTGGACTGTGTGGTCACCTGTCCCTGGACCCCTGGTGGTTGGTCCCACCACAGTTGCGGAGGGTGCCACCTGTCCCTGGCTGGCCCTGTTCTCAAAGGAGGGGAGTCACGTGCACGAAGCTTATGCTTGTCCTTCCCCCTCTAATGCTCAGAAGACATCTGTTTAATGTTCAGTTTGTCGGCTATTCTGATTTTTGCTGGGGCCATGGTTCTGTGTTTTCTGACTCCATGTGACTCCTTTTTGCCCATGTCCTGACTTATGGCCCTTCCCAAGAAACTGCTGGGGCTGGGAAATAATTCATTTAATCTGAAAACTCAGCTGCCTGAGGCCAGCCAGTGTTCCTGCCAGCTCCTCTCAGGGGTCCTGGTAGTCTGGTCCCTCCCAGCACATGCCCTGTGTTCCTGCGGCAAACACCTGCTGAGCCTCCCCCAGGCCAGTGCTGGTCCTGCAAACTCCTGTCCTCATACTTCAGGAAACCCCTGCCCATGCAGCCCAGCCAAGGGATGATCCTGCGATGGGGACAGAGGCTGCAGCCGGGAGACCCAGGGAGGTGCTTCTGCCAGCCCGGGGCCTCAGAGAAGGTTTCCCGCAGGACTGGAGGCTCACATAGGATCTTTTTTTTTTTAAATATATTTTATTGATTATGCTATTACAGTTGTCCCATTTCTCCCCCATCATTCCCCTCCACCCTGCACACCCCCTCCCACCCACATTCCCCCCTTTAGTTCATGTCCATGTGTCATAAGTTCTTTAGCTTCTACATTTCCCACACTATTCTTGCCCTCCCCCTGTCTATTTTCTACCCACCATCTATGCTACTCATTCTATGTACCCTTTCCCCCTCTCTTCTCCTCCCACTCCCCTGTTGCTAACCCTCCATGTGATCTCCATTTCTGTGGTTCTGCTCTTGTTCTATTTCTTTGCTTAGTTTACTTTTGTTTTAGGTGTGGTTGTTAATATCTGTGAGTTTGCTGTCTTTTTACTGTCATATTTTAATCTTCTTTTTCTTAGATAAGTCCCTTTAACATTTCATATAATAAGGGCTTGGTGATGATGAACTCCTTCAACTTGACTTTATCTGAGAAGCACTTTATCTGCCCTTCCATTCTAAATGACAGCTTTGTTGGATAGAGCAATCTTGGATGTAGGTCCTTGCCTTTCGTGACTTGGAATACTTCTTTCCAGCCCCTTCTTGCCTGGAAGGTCTCTTTTGAGAACTCAGCTGACAGTCTGATGGGAACTCCTTTGTAGGTGGCTGTCCCCTTATCCCTTGCTGCTTCTAGAATTCTCTCCCTCATTTTAATCTTGGCTAATGTAATTATGATGTGCTTTGGTGTGTTTCTCCTTGGGTCCAACTTCTTTGGGACTCTCTGAGCTTCCTGGACTTCCTGGTAGTCTATGTCCTTTGCCAGATTGGGGAAGTTCTCCTTCATTATTTGTTCAAATAGGTTTTCCACTTGTTGCTCTTCTTCTTCCCCTTCTGGTACTCCTATAATTCAGATGTTGGGACATTTAAAGATGTCCTGGAGGTTCCTAAGCCTCTCCTCATTTTTTTGAATTCTTGTTCCTTCATTCTTTTCTGATTGGATGTTTATTTCTTCCTTCTGGTCCACTCCATTGATTTGAGTCCCAGTTTTCCTCCCATCTCTATTGGTTCCCTGTGCGTTTTCCTTCATTTCACTTATTGCAGGCTTCATTTGTTCATCTAATTTGTGAGCAAAATCAACCAATTCTGTGAGCATCCTGATCACCAGTGCTTTGAACTGTGCATCTGATAGGTTGGCTATCTCTTGGTCGCTTAGATGAATTGGTTCTGGAGCTTTGATCTGTTCTCCTGTTTGAGCCTTTTTTTTGGGGGGGGGGGCGGTGAGGTCTGGTTGCGGCTGTTACATATGAGAGGCAGAGCCTTAGGTGTTCTCCAGGGCGGGGCAGCCCAGTCACAGGGTTGTGACACTGTATGTGGGGGCGGGGTCCGAGAGGGAACAATAGCACTTGCTCCACTCTCTCTCAGATTTCAGTCCCTTCCGCCTCTTCCCCTTTGCTTGGATTATCTGCGCGGGAATGTGGGACTGCCTGGTCAGCCAGCTGCCTTGCACGGCCTCACTGGCTCTGCACCATTGCCACCCCGTGCCCGGGGTCTGCTAGCCACTGCCTGCACACCTGGGATCTGCCAGCTGCTGCTGTCTGCGCTCCTGGGTCCGCCAACCTCCACTTTTTTCCTGCTGTGACTTCACCCCTCTTACTGGTCTGGATAAATGGTTATTGGACTTCCGTACAGTTCAATTTTCTATCAGTTCTACATGTTTTCTTGATTCGAAATCTTTGTTGTCCTTAATTTTGGTTGTGTGAGGAGGCACAGTGTGTCCACCTATTCCTCCATCTTGGCCAGAAGTCCTCAAGTAGGATCTTAAATGTGTGCAGGCAGAGGGGGCTGTGTGGGCAAGGGGCCTGAGCTATGGGAGGTGAGGCGGCTCCAGAGTCAGTTACTGCTGAGTGGGTTTGGAGCCTAGATTTGGACTGGGGTGGGAAGGTGGTGACCTGAGGTCTCAGGGGCCCTGTGAGCCCCACTGAGGAGCTGAATTCGGTCACAGGAGCAGCAGGCTGTCACAGAGGGACTCAGGGGAAGGGTACTCCATCTCCTGTACGTGGGCAACCAGTTGCTGGTGGAGGCAGATGAGGGCAGAGGCAGGGCCCTGTGGTGGTCACAAGGGGGTCCAGTTGGGGTATAGGGTGGTCCAGCCAGCATGGAGAAGAAGGGCAGACTCAGGACTGAGGTAGAGACAAGTGGGCAGAACAAGTGGCATCACACTGTCTCCAGCCCACTTATCATAATCCCACCACCCGCAAGGTTCCGTGGTCTCATTTGGCTTTTCAGAGTCCCCGAGCCCTTCCCTGTTCCTCCTGCTGCCCCTGAGCTGGGCTCCCTGGACAGTGGTGTCTGTCCTCCACCCCAGGCGGGGCCAGGTCTGTGCGAATGCCTGATGCTCAAGGGTACCTTCCTCTCTGGGGTCTGGGACCCCAAGAAAGCTCACCACCTTCCCCCAAGCTAATTCCCAGAACTCTGTGCACTCATTAATGCCCCTGTTTTACTGAAGAATAAGCAGGGAAGGGCCTAGCCTTCGGGTCCTACTTCCCTACCCAGGCCCCTTGGACTGGGGTCCCATCCTTGTCTACCACATCCAGTGCCTCTAGCACGAACTTACCCTTTCCAGGGTCCCTCCACCTTCCCTATTGTGTGGTCTGAATGAGGATGAGGCCTGACCAATTAGGATGTGGCTTAGTTGCTTGGGCATCATTCTGCAAAGCAAAAGGTTGCTGGTTTGATTCTCAGTCCTGGCACGTGCCTGGGTTGTGGGTTCAGTTCCTGGGTCAGGGTTAGGGTCAGGGTACATATGAGAGGCAACTGATGGATATTCCTTGCTCACATGGATGTTTCTCTCCCTCTTTCTACTTCCCTTCCCCTCTCTCTAAAAATAAATAAATAAAATCTTAAAAATAAAAATGAATTAGGATCCGAGGAGCTGGGCCTGGATGAATCACTTCTGCCCCCACCAGGAAGAGAACCTCCAGGAAGAAAAGTCTTGTCCTGTCCTGGAGCACAGCACCTGCACCCCGTCTGGTCAGGGGCTGCCCGAGCTCCTTGCTCTGACTGCCTCCGCTTATTTTCGCCCTCCAGCTTTTCCATGTGCCCCCAAACTCAAGGAACCCTGGGGGGCTAAGGCAGGAGGGACATGTCCCTGCAGGCAACAGGGCTGGTCACCCGCTAGGCCATTGACAACTGTGCTTTCACCTGTCTCAGCACCCGTCCATCCCACTGGCCAGCTGCTGGGCCCATGAAGACTGTCCCGAAGGGGAGACAGGGACACACAGCCATGGTAACTGTGGGCCCTGCCTTCCAGTGCCTCAACTGGAAGTGAGGTTCGGGGGGCAGGCTGGGACCCTGGGTGCCTCCTGAATGTGGGCCTGGTGGTGCCTCTGCATCGCTCCTTTTTGTCAATAGCCCCTTGTCCACCCAGCCCCATGTCAGGCCCAGAGATTGTCTTGTGTCTTCAAGGTATTAAAACAGGCCAGTGTGTGGTGTTCAACGAGACCCACAGGACCTGCGAGATCCAGGGCTGGTGCCCAGTTGAGAGCGGCACTGTGCCCGTGTAAGTCTCCCCCAACTCCCAAGGCAGGACCCCTGGATGGCAGAGCCTGTCCCTGACTTCCCCCAACCCTGCCCCACAGGCAGCCCCTGCTGGTCCAGGCAGAGAACTTCACACTGTTCATCAAAAACACTGTCACTTTCAGCAAGTTCAACTTCTCTAAGTAAGCGTGGGTGGGTCTTCACAGGCCCCAGGCCCTCCTTATCACCATCCTGTCCTGACCTTTCCTCCCCCCCACACCCATCGCTCTCAGGTCCAATGCCTTGGAGACCTGGGACAACACCTATTTCAAGCACTGCCGATACGATCCCCTCTCCAGCCCCTACTGCCCGGTGTTCCGCATTGGGGACCTCGTGGCTTTAGCTGGAGGGGACTTTGAGGACCTGGCATTGCTGGTGGGTGTGTGGAGGACAGGGTTCTGGGAGGACTCGGGGGAGGGTCCGAGCCCAGGTGCCAGCAGAGCAGTGATGTGCGGTGTGCAGGGCGGTGTTGTAGGCATCCGTGTCCTCTGGGACTGCGACCTGGACATCAGGGCCTCTGACTGCCGACCCGACTACTCCTTCCAGCTGCAAGAGAGGAGCTACAACTTCAGGTGCCACCCCCACGGCCCCCAGTGCCCGCATGCTGCTCCTCGGCCAGGTCCCCCTCTACCTGTCCTCCTGTGGAGGCCAGGACAGACCCCAGCCCAGCCCCCTGATGCTCTGCTCTGTGTAGGAGGGGGTCCCAGGAGCAGAAGGGGGTTTCTCACCTCCAAGTCCCCCAGCACAGGTTCTGTCCAGCCTCTCTCCTGAGCTCTCCCTGCTTCACCCCGTATGTCCTCACACCCCGTGTTATTGCTGGGACCTCTCACTTCCAGCCTCTCCTCCACCCCACCCTGCTTCTAGCATCTACTCTCCACAGCAGAGGGAGCTTTCTTTTTTACTTTTCCCTTAAGGTTTTACTTTTAAAATCTACAGAAAAGTTCAAAGATTAGTACATAAGCACCCACACACTCTTTATCTGGGTTCACCAGGGTTTGGGGTTTTTTTTTAGCCTTTTGCCACCCTTGCTTCTCCCCCCTTCTCTAGAGTGAGCCAGATATATTTAGATAAATTTCGAGTGCAATTTAAAAGTAGGTGGCAGACATCCAGATACTCACCCCTCTCAACACTGTGCTGAGCCTGAAGACCTTCCCCATGGGACCACTGTCCTGCTGTCACACTCAAGAAATGTAACACTGGCAGACTAAACCTCAGATTTCAATTTCCCCAACTGTGCCAATAATGCCCCTAAATTTTTATTTTCCAATCTAGGATGCACGCAGGAATCTTGCATAGCATTCACTGTCACGTCTGTGAGGCCAGCAGACCTCCCCTTCCCTACCCAGAATCCTTCTGCCACCTCAGGTCACCTTCTCACTGTTGCTCTCTCTCTCTCACACACACACACACACACACACACACACACACACACACACACACACACACACAGAGGCACGCAGCCACCAGGCCTGGACTCAGTGCCTCCCCAGCCCTTGGCTCCCTGCTCACACCCTGCTCCCCTCACCCCTCTGCTCTCATTGGCCCTACTTTCTCAGCCTAGAATCCTTCCGGAACCCTGTAGCACCGGCCTGAAATCCCCGCCCCCCCTGCAGGAAGCCTGCCCCGGTTCCTGTGGGAGTGTGAGCTCCCCACTCCGGACCCTCACAACCCTGGCCTAACCCCACGTCCTCCCATCCCCCACTGTTGGTGTCTATTCAGAGACTCTTCTGTCCCTGTCCCCTCAGGAAGCAGGAAGCTTCTGCGAGGCAGGTCCTGGTTTGCTTTACCTGTGTGCCCTCAGCAATTACACAGAGCTGAGCCCCAGGATCTGGGCTGGGGCTGGGGGTTGATGGAGCCAATGGACGAGCAGAAGGAGGCCAGGGAGTGGGTGGAACAGGCCACCAGACTTTCTGTTGCCCGCAGGACAGCCACTCACTGGTGGGAAGCCTCAGGTGTGGAGGCCCGGAGTCTGCTTAAGCTCTACGGGATTCGCTTCGACATCCTAGTTGCTGGTCGGGTAGGAGGGGTTGGGTGGGGTGGGCAGGGTGGGGGTGGGAGGAGGTGACAACCATGGACTGAGAGGCTCAGCCCAGGTATCTCTCAGGCAGGGAAGTTCGGGCTCATCCCCACGGCCATCACTTTGGCCACCGGAGCAGCTTGGCTGGGTGTGGTAAGTGTGGCCAATGCAGGCTCCCTCTGGCTGCAGACAGGGTGCGCCCAGCCCTGCCTGCATGCACACGAGTCCCCTCTGCCTGCTGTTGAGTCTGGGGTGAGGTTGGGGAGGAGGCAGGAGGGTAGGCTGGGGTCCGGACACGGGGCTATCCTGCCTCTCCCAGATCACCTTCTTCTGTGACCTGCTGCTGCTGTATGTGGATGGAGAAGCCAGTTTCTACTGGACGACCAAGTATGAGGAGGTGAGCTACAGGCCTGCTCCGCCACCAGGTGCTGCTCCACTTGGAGGGTGTTGGCCAGAGCCCTGACCGAACGTCCTCATCTGCAGGCAAAGGCCCCGAAGGTGACCGCCAACCCTGAGCAGACAGACCTGGCCCCTGCACGCCTGAACTCGGATGCCCAGGTGCCTTAGAGGGGGACTAGCCCTACCCCATGGCTACTACCGCTGCTGGGAGCCAAACACCGAAGCCAGGGTGGCCCTGCCCAGGCTCTGCCCCCCACTTGTTTGCCCATTCTTGAGGCCTATAACCATTCTCTGTGGCTGGGAAGGGTTGGGCCCCACCTTGGGGACCTGAAGAATGAAGTCCCAGCAGAACCACCGTTGCAGGGTGGGGAGGATAATACCTTCAACTCCCAGGCCGACTGTCCTTCAGCCTTGTCTCCAGTCTTGGCAGAGCGCTGCCTGGGGAGCAACAGAAGCCAGTTTTGCACAGAGATCTACAGCGGAACGGAAGCCATAAAGAAGGGGAGAACCCTGGGCCTGTGTTTGGAGAACTCTCTCCCAAACTCCACCCGCCGTGCTCCTAGCAGTGGCCTGCTCACCAGCTGTCAGCACTGACCCTCTCGCTGACTGTAGCTCACGCCATCCCTGCCTGGCTTCCAGCCCTCCTCCCCATGCCAGTGCCCCCATCGTAGGAAGAGCCTCCACCCTCTCAGCTGTGCTGCACTGGGGGCCATGTGGCCGGAGTCCACAGCAAGGTAGAAGGAAGCCTGACAAGGGGCGCTGCCTCGGCTGCTCTGGTGCTGGGTTGCAGGGGGCAAGGCCCCCTAGACTTGGGCCTCTCCCATGGGAAGGGAGCAGGGTGGGCAGATGATCCCACCAGGCACCCCAGACAAGGGCTCAGGCACCTCTTGGGCCCACACCTGCTCAGCTTATGGTCGTCGAGGTGTTTGTGACCTTCTGTATGCCTCCTTGGTGACCATCTCAAGACCAGCCCCCTGGAAGCTGCTTTCTGGGCTTCCTGGGAGCTGTGGGGGTAGGCAGAATGTATAGCTGAGACCCAGTCCTGTCCACTGCCATGCCTATAAACCTGTCTGGACAGCTGCAGGCAGGAGGCCTTGTCCCTGACCACAGGTGAAGCCCAGTGGCTGAAGGAGTGTCCCTAACTAAGGACACAGAGCCTCTAGCAGGCTCTCCTGGTTTTGGCTCTGGAATTCTTTGGGACTCTGTGTCCTGCCTGCTGGAGAATTTCTGCAGGTCTGGGAGATCCATGGTCAGGAGGGGAGGGACAGGGACTAAAGGAGTCAACCCCTTTCTTAGTCCTGGGGCAGGGATGTGGGAGTACTCACCCCAGGGAGACGAGGGCTGCTTCCTCATGGGTCCCTGGTGATGATGGGCATGCTAGCAACTTGCCAATGGAGTGACATGGGTCATTTGGGTAAGGCTGGGGTGGGGCTCAGGCTGGGTGAACACCTGGAATCATCTGGGGCCTGAGCAGAGCCATGGGCCCTTGCTGCCTCTCAGTCCCCGGAGCAGTGTATATGAGGAGGCAGGTTCGGAGAGGCCAGGGAAGAGAACATGGCCATGAGGCCCAGTTGTTGGAGCAGGGTCTCATGTACCTGGTTGTCCTCAGGTCCCAGACAAAGCTGATGACATGGCTGCAGCAAGTTGAGGAGTAAAGCCTGCCAAAGCCAGCAGCCTCCTGTGTGGTCCTTGTAAGCAGGAACGGGGACCTGGACATGTCTACATTTGACACAGCCCAGTGTGGGAGGGGCACAGTGGGCCTGGGGATACCCCAGAGGGCTGGAGTCTCACAGCCACGAAGTGGGCTGGAAGGTACTTGGAGCAGGTCCAGGTGCTTGAGCACCCATACATAAGCGTGTGTACATACACACACCATCCTGAGCTCTTGAAGGGGTAGAGGGAGAGAAAGGGAGACAGAGAGAGAGAGAAAGCCCTTGAAGGGGTAGAGGGAGAGAAAGAGAGACAGAGAGAGAGAGAGAGAGAGAGAGAATATGAGTGCCAGCTGGGCCAGCTGGGCCTGAAATTAGAAACAGGCGTTGCCTCCATCTTCACGCATCTGTGCGTCCCAGGGCACGGGTGCAGACCATGTGGGCTTGTGCCTGAGAGGAGCCTGCGCCCATGCAGGCATGCCTCTGCATCCCCGGGCAGGCTGCAGGCACACACCATGTTCTCTGGGATCCTGGGGAGATGAAGGCAACCTGGAATTCCACTGCCCTTTCCAGGCAGCTCTGCTCTCTGAATGCACCCTTGAAGGACATGTGGAGAGTCTGTGGGGAAGCCCTGATCCCACCTGTCACCAACCCCTCCTCACCTGGTGCTTTTTGGGGCATGTGGCTCCCCTCTGAGGTCAGTGGAAGGCACTGGCCTGAAGGCAGGACCCCAGGACCTAGGCCTGTCTGTGTTCCTAACTCAGGGCTGTCCCAGGGCTGGTGCCTCCCCATTGCGGAACCTAGGTGACTTTGCTGGGGATTGAGGACAATCACCTGGTTCCTGGGGGCAGACAAGGACTCAGTGCCACAAAGAACGTCACAGTGGACAAGGTGGCAGATGGTTGTTCAAATAGCTATTATTGTAGATCCTTGGAGCTATGGGCCTCTTACCTGCACACCCCACCCCAGCTGCCCAGGCGGCTGGAGTTGGTTATAAACTGGAAGATGCTAAGCAAAGCATCCATCACACTGGCCCTGGCCATGGCCTGCTCCCAAAAGCGAAAGCACGGAACCTGGGCCGAGCTCTGAGGTCCTGAGGACCGCGCTGTGTGAGCAGGCCTGCAAACATCAGTGCCTCAGACAGAGGGGGCTCTCAGGCCCTCTGGCCTCCTGAGGGGGTGGGGGAGGGAAGGCAGGCCTCTAGCTGCCCTCGTGGACTGGTGGGCTGCTCCATGAAGCGGGGCTCCAGGGCCAGTGCCTTTGGGACTGCATGACCTGCACTGTCTCCTCCAGGCTGCCATGGGGGGACACCACACAATGTGGAGAGGCTGGCTGCTACAGCTGCCGCTGGTTCTCCATGCTGTGCCAGATACCAGAGCTAAAAACACCACAGGTCCTGCAGGATTGCACAAGCCTGAGGGGCAGGTCCCAGTCCTTTACCCTCCTTGTCCTCCCTGCTCTCCTGCGGCCCACCCAGGGCCCCAGCCTGCCCACACTCACCCATCAGCAGCCGGATGGACAAACACAACCCGGTCAGGTAGCTCAGCTTCAGCATGAGACAGGTGTTGAGGAGGATGCTCAGGGCTGCAGTCAAGGGCACCAGGAAGGTCTGCAGGCCCAGGACCTGATTTCTTGGGAATCCACAGAGCCTTTCTTCACTTCTCCAGATTCTGGAGACAGCTGCCCACTCCCCATACGGAGCGGGGTATGCTGGCCTCCCCAGCCCCTTGTGGCACCCTGGCTCATCCTGCCACGGCAGAGGAGGAAGGGGCAGAGGGAGCTGGCTCAGCTGACAGTGAGTGGGGGTTGGCCAGAGGACGTACCTGGAAGGTGTCCTGCTTGTGTGGTTGCTGGTGGGCCCCCAGGATGAGAAGACCAAGCACAAGCAATGTAGTGTTGAGTAGGAGCAGCAGGATGTAGCCCCAGCATGGGAGGTGCACAGCTGAGTCCCCAAAGACCAGCACACAGCCCAAGCTGATGGCCGAGGCCGCCATGACAGCTCGTGCCCAAGCCACAGGGACTCCAAGGCTGCACCCACCCAAGAAGACCAGGTAGGGCATTAGTGCTGGCCGTAGCTGCCTGAGCTCGGGGGCTGAGGCCTGCTCAGTGCCCATCAGCCAGGGGCAGTTTTGGAAGGAGCTGTATTCCTTGGCCACGAGGCCAGAGCTGGCTGGGCCTGGGGAACTAAAGGGAGGGAACTTCCGGAAGCATAGCACGATTACGGTGGTGGCCACAAAACTGTAGGCCAGCACTGTGCCAATGAACAGGAACTGGACCAGTGTTTCAAGGTCTAGCAGCAGCACTGTGAAAGCCACGAGGACCCCAAACACTAATATGCTCACCATGGGCACCTACATCTGGGAGAACATGTTGGCAAACATCTAGAAGAAGAGCCCATAAGTGGCCATTTCCTGTCAGCCTCTCTCTGCCCAAGGCTGTCCCTGGTTCCTTGCACTCACTGTAAGGCTCCCTGGTTAAGAGTCCCATATCTGATTTTCCAAATACCAATCCCTGGAAGCCCCAGCTAGCTGCCTAACCCTCTAACCCCCAGACCACACTCTCTGAAAGCTGCCAGAGCAAAGAATGAGTGGGCAGCAGAAGAGCTGGCCCACTGAATCCACAGTGTGTGGGGGAGGTGGGAGGAGGATGTTGCTTAAACCCAGACCTTTTGAGCGGCCACTGTGAATGTGACCCCATGCCTCCCTTGACCTAGCAATGGTAGGCAGGGTAAGAAATCCGCATTTTGCTTTTTTTTTTTTTTTAATTTATCTCAGCTATTTCTTATGTTATCTATATTTAACTCCTTTTAATTTCTCTATGAAAATTCTAGCTCATTCAGGTTATGCTTAGAAGAGCCAAGAAAAGGGGCTATTTCCTCTGTGGGGTAAACACAGACACATCCATGCACCAGCAACAGGCATGGAGGGAATTGGAGCCACAGGTGAACTGAGGGCTCAGTCACCCTTCCAGGAACCTTGGGAATTCTGTGTGTGCTTTCACCAAGGTGTGCGCATGTGTGGGTAATCCTTTGGCCTCCTGCAATGACTGTTTGTGGGGTCCCCTGCCCTATCTCCCCCTCCTGCCATGTGCTCCCCCCTAAACAACCAGTTCAACCTGCATGTGCTGCTGGCTGGCTTCCACCCACCCAAGCCAGGCCAGTACCCCGGCAAACCTTCCAGCTCTCTGACTTCCTTGTTCCCTGCCTGCCCCGCACACACCATCCATCCCTCTTTGCTGAGATGTTCTAAGTCTCCATGAAGGTAGAATTAACACCTCCCTTCCTCCTAGAGCTTCCCAGCCACTTCCTTCTGGGAACTTATCTCCGTGGTCCATATCTCATACTCTTGCAAGAGCTCCAATGCATAGGTTGGCCCCCTGGCACACTCTGGACTTTAAAATTCTTACCGACCTAGGATACTAACATCAGCACTAGTAAAAGGATGCTAATCGAATAGCCCTTTCAGGTTAGCATCCTTTTGCTCTAGCTTAGGTCTGCAAAGGCCTATCACAGTTACCAGCACTCCTAACTTCTAACACCCCTGGACAGCTCTGTAGTAAGACTATATTTTGTCCACAAACACATGGAACTCAGGAGGTGTCAGCTGCTGTAGAGTGGCCTCCACTCATAAGCAAGGGCTCCTTCTTCTCCCTGCCGCCACCCATCACAGGTTCTCAGCAGGCGCCTGCTGCACTTGGCTGCGGTGGAGTCGCCACTTCCCGCCCAAAGTGAAGACCAATTGAAAGAGATTTTGTAGCTTTAGATAGAAAACGGCCAATCGCAATTGGGGTTCCAGCCTAAGGCCCGCCCCCTGGAGCAGTCAGAGCCAATTGAAGTTGTACAGGCAGCGTGTCAATCAGGACTCTGTGCGTAGCGTGGGGGGCGGGCCATTGGGCGCGTGGAGTTGGACGGAGTGAAGGTGGCAGCGCGGCGTGAGGCTAGGAGGTGACCAACATGGTACGGCGGGCTACATAGTGGGGGATTAGGCCCAGGGGGCAGCTGGGCAGGAAGGTGTCATCCCTGACCCAGGTGTGTTCTGGGGTCGTGTCCAGAGCTGTGTCCGGAGTACGTGGGTCAAAAGTGGGTACCGGACACACTCCGCAGGTGCAGTCATCTTCTGCTCTCACACTTACTTTCCCAAGCAACATCGTGTGGACCTTGAACTCTCTCCTATTTGCGGTGCTGTGTGTGAGCTTCTGAGGGTGTTTACACAAAGAGGCAGTATTTCCAAGGGCTTCAACTAAGAACGATCGAAAATGGTATATGCTAAAAATCTGGCTTGTTCCATTAGGTAGGATTTTAAATTTTTGGTTATTTATACTCATAATTTCTTAAAAAGTGAAACCAAACAAACAGGAATAGATATGCTTATACCTTTCCCTTTCTTGCACCAAAGGTAGCACATAGTATATGCTCTTGCTCCTTGGTTTTTTGCTGTGCAAAAAAAAAATCCGGCTCCCTCCTTACCAACAAACAAAGAACTGCACTACTGTTCACTGCTGCATAGTATTCCAGTAAGTGGCTGTAGGTTATTCAGACTGTTTTGTATCGCTGGATACTTGGATGTTTTGTGGCGTTTTACACATGAAAAGTACAATAAGTAATCTGTGTACCAGCCATTTCCTGCTGGTGTAGGTGTGTATGTGATCCTAGAAATGTATGGCTGTGATTTTTGTAGATATTATCAGATTCCTTATCATCGGCAATATATGAGAATTACTGTTTTTCCACAGCATGGTAGGCCAGTGCCTTTATTTTGCTCATTTTTATGTCCTCAGCGCATAGGTATGTACTAGGTATTGTTGAATTAAGACATGGATAGTTTAAACATCGATGGAAACCAACCAATGCCTCTGTCATTGAGCACTTCTAAAACAAGTGGCACCCGAGAGACAGCCGTATGCAGAGCCAGGCCAGAAGGACCCTCTCACAGGACTTTATGTGATCTCAGTTAACGGAGGCCGATGGCTACTTATTTCAGCCTCAGTTTCCTCCCCTAATCCCCGTGGCAGCTTCCAAACTTTGTCAAAAGTGCGCCTACATAATAACCCACACTAACCTCAGCTTTCTCCCTTTGTAAAAGTTGGTTTTGAAGCTTCTGTCGGTCATTGTATGGCATGAAATCAAGCTCAAAAAATGTTTTTTACCCTTGGCTGGTATAGCTCAGTGGATTGAGCGCGGGCCTGCGAACCAAAGGATCGCGGTTCGATTCCCAGTCAGGGCACATGCCTGGGTTGCCAGGCCAGTTCCCGGCAGGGGACATACAAGAGGCAACCGCACATTGATGTTTCTCTCCCTCTCTCCTTCCCTTCCCCTCTAAAGATAAATAAATAAATAAATAATAAAAATAAATAAATAAAATATTTTTAAAAATGTTTTTTAAGGGTGAGTTATTTCAAGTGTAAAGGAAAGGTAACTTTTATTACATGACAGCTAAAAGAAGCTTCAGGACTAGAAAAAAATGTGTGCTATTCATCATTTTTAGGAGTTGTTATTTTTCGCAAAGACTTTGTCTTAATGAAAAAAATACCATGATTAGTACTTTCAGAAGAACTAGTCAGCCATTGCTTGTTGGTATGGTAGGGTCTTCTCAAGTTGAAATGCCTAAACATGATTGTAAAAGTTCATAGTACTTACACCAGCCCTACAAGCTCCCGGGTAAGTGCCCTATACAGGTGTACTTCTAAAAAAAATTTTATACTGTATTTTTACTGTACTGTACCTTTTCTGTGTTTAAATACACCATTACTTACCACTGCGCTATAATTACCTACACTGTTTGGTATAGAAACGTGCTGTACAGGCTTGTGGCCTAGGAGCAACAGGCTGGACCATATAACCTCGGTGTGTAGTGGGTTATAACATCTAGGTTTGTGTAAGTGTGCTCTGCGATGTTTATACAAGGACAAGAAATTGCCTAATGATGCATTTCTCAGAATGTATTCCTGTCATTAAGTGTTGCATGACTGTATGAATTCATGCAGTCAGGTTTTATTTTCATGCCATGTAGTGATGATTGCCTTGAAGATGAGGGGGCAGGGGTCTCACATTATGTTCTGTTTGCCAGCGCGAGTGCATTTCCATCCACGTGGGACAGGCCGGTGTCCAGATCGGCAATGCCTGCTGGGAACTGTACTGCCTGGAACATGGAATTCAGCCTGATGGGCAAATGCCAAGTGACAAAACCATTGGTGGTGGGGACGACTCGTTCAACACGTTCTTCAGCGAGACTGGGGCTGGCAAGCATGTGCCCAGGGCAGTGTTTGTGGACCTGGAGCCCACCGTGGTGGGTAGGTACTCGGGCAAGTAGGGTGGCTTTCCAGGGAGGCTGGGAGAGCCTCACTAAATGCCCGCAGGTGCGCCTCGGAATCCCTCTGCAGAAAGGATGGGCGGACACATGGGTATATCTGTGACCATGTTGGGCGAGAAACTGAAAGTTAATACTTGAAATGGGGGCTTAGTCTCCTGATTTAGGAAAACCTAACATACAGAAAAACTGCTTTCCCAGGAGTATACTGGGATTATGACAGATTCATTTGTGACTGCCCAAACCCCAGGCAGCTGTAGACCCTGCCTGGGGTCTCATATCTCATTAATGCTGTGCAGTCTCTCAGGCTGGTTCACAAGAGTTTCAGTGCATCTCAGATATAGAAAATAGAGAACATTTGTTGGCTTCCTCCAGATTAGATGCCTGAAGTGTAGTTTCCAAGGAGAGCTGCAAAGAGCGCACCTGTCAGGGGCCATCTAGGAGATGACAGAATGTGACCTTATAGGTGCCATGGTACAACTGCCTGGCAAAAACCACACTGACCTGGTGATGTCCAATATGAAAGTTTTTTTTTAATTATTATTTTTTTAAGGTTTTTATTCATTTATCTTTAGAGGGGAAGGGAAGGAGAGAGGGAGAGAAATATCAATGTATGGTTGCTTTTCGTGTGTCCCCTGCTAAGAACTGTCGCTGGGAACTGTCCTGCAACCCAGGCATGTGCCCTGACTGGGAATCGAACCGCGATCCTTTGGTTCATAGGCCTGCACTCAATCCACTGAGCTACACCAGCCAGGGCCCCAATATGAAAGTTTTTAAAACTTTTTATTTATTAAATTTTAGAGAAAAAGAGGAAGGAAGAGAGACAGAGAAATGTGGATTTGTTTTTTTACCGATATATGTATTTGTTGGTTTTTTCTTGTACGTGGTCTGACAAGATCAAACCCCTACCCTTGGTGTATCAGGACAGTGCTCTAACCAACTGAGCTAACCAGACAAGGCCTGAAGGGTTTGTTTAATTACACCTTTTGGTGTGAAAGAAATATGCACATGTAGAATTGCCTGTGTGCAGGGCTGCGAGCTCTGCTCCTTCTCTGGGAACCGCTCAAGCTGGTTTCTGTGCCATGAGTTGAGTTTACCTCCGTAGAGCCACAGAACGCAGATGTGCTGTGTGTACTACAGGAGTCCCTCTGATACACTGATGCTGCGGAGATACGAGGCACAGCGTGTGCTTGGTAGAATTGAACGGTCCCCAAGTCTGTCTGTGCTGGCAAGTTAACAGTGTCCTTAAAGAGCCGCTGCACGTGTGTCCTCTCTGTAGATGAAGTGCGCACGGGGACCTACAGGCAGCTGTTCCACCCAGAGCAGCTGATCACCGGGAAGGAGGATGCAGCCAACAATTACGCCAGAGGCCATTACACCATCGGCAAGGAGATTGTCGACCTGGTCCTGGACCGGATCCGTAAACTGGTAAGAAGAGTGCTGGGAGGCCCTCCAGGGTCCCTTTGGTGGAACCCAGGCCAGAGCGGAGAGCCCGCGGTGTTCCTCTGTGGCGTGGCTGCAGCGCATCCATACACCTTTGCGTCTGCTCGGCCTCGGCCCCAGGTGTGATGCGTGTTCCCTGGGGAGGGTTGGAATGCATTTGCTCTCGTGGAGGCCGAGAGAAGCGACCTGGGCTTGTCGGAGGTGGCGCTGCGGCTGGGACAGGCGCTGCTCACGGTCTCTGCTTTCTCTCAGGCGGATCTGTGCACGGGGCTGCAGGGCTTCCTCATCTTCCACAGCTTCGGGGGCGGCACCGGCTCTGGCTTTGCGTCTCTGCTGATGGAACGGCTGTCGGTGGACTACGGCAAGAAGTCCAAGCTCGAATTCGCCATTTACCCGGCCCCCCAGGTGTCCACGGCCGTGGTGGAGCCCTACAACTCCATCCTGACCACCCACACGACCCTGGAACACTCCGACTGTGCCTTCATGGTGGACAACGAAGCCATCTACGACATATGTCGGCGCAACCTGGACATCGAGCGGCCCACGTACACCAACCTCAATCGTCTGATCGGGCAGATCGTGTCCTCCATCACGGCCTCCCTGCGCTTCGACGGGGCCCTGAACGTGGACTTGACGGAATTCCAGACCAACCTGGTGCCGTACCCCCGCATCCACTTCCCCCTGGCCACCTACGCCCCGGTCATCTCGGCCGAGAAGGCCTACCACGAGCAGCTGTCCGTGGCCGAGATCACCAACGCCTGCTTCGAGCCGGCCAACCAGATGGTCAAGTGCGACCCTCGCCACGGCAAGTACATGGCCTGCTGCATGTTGTACCGTGGGGACGTGGTCCCGAAAGACGTCAACGCGGCCATCGCCACCATCAAGACCAAGCGCACCATCCAGTTTGTGGATTGGTGCCCAACAGGGTTCAAGGTAGGACCGGGTGGCCGATAACGGGTGCTTTTGCCTTTCAGCATGCAGCAGACCCTGGGGGCGAATGCTGCCTTTGTGGAGAATCCCGTTCCCTGGCAGCTGGGCTCTGGTCCCCAGTCAGTGAACCAGAGCGATCGCTTACCCAGTGGTGTCTTCTTTTTTTAACCCTCACCCAAGGATGTGGTGTTTTAAAAGTGATTTGAGAAAGCGAGAGGAACATCAACAGGTTGCTTCCCTTACACACCCTCACTGAGGATTGAATCTGCAAACTAGCTTTGTGCCCTCACCTGGAAGTGAACCTGCAGACTTTTTGTTACGGGATGATGCTTCAGCCAACTGAGCCACCCAGCCAGGGCTTCACTGGTGTCCTTTGAACTTCCTGAATCATCACATTATGTATCTGTGGTGAGAGAAATTTTTTTTTAACAGAACAGGAAATTTTCTGCAGTGTCTCTGTTCCCCTGTTTGGGGGTGGAGTTAGTGTGGGAAATGTTGGTTAGCCTTAAAAATAAGCCATTTTTTTCTTATAATAGGAATTTTCTGGGAAATTTTGGTAATTTGTGTGGATACTTGAAATTGAGACATTACTATTAGTGTCACTAAATCCCACTTAATCCTCTACGCATATAGAAATTAAACCTAATTTAAATGTCCTATGAAGTGTTTGATTTAAAGAAAAGTTACCATGTATCTTTTTATGGAAAAAAAAGAGGACATCTTTTTCTCTCTCGGTAAAAAAATGACATCTTTCTCTCGGTAAGCCTCGGAATTCTGGCCTGAGTTTGCCTCTGGCCTCCATTTCGTACCAGCCTTCCTTCCATTTAGAGCAGAGACGCAGCCTCGCCGTCGAGTTTCAGCTTTGCGCTGTACCTGACTCCTGAACCCTGCCTGCTCTTTCCTTCTGGGAACTGTTGCTTCCCTGAGCCTTGCTTTTCATGCCGCCTCCTCTCGCTCAGACCCTCACTGCTTCTGGTGGGCCTGCTGTGCTGGGTTGTTAACGAGGCCTTCCTGCACCGGGTTCTCATCCTGTAGTTCAGGGGTCAGCGCGGGTGGTGGACCAGTGCCTGATTATGTAAACTTTAACGTGAACACAGCCTCCACCACGTAGTGGCCTGTCGTTGTGGCTGCTTTTGTGCTCCAAAGACATAACTGAGTGGCTGTAACAGACTGTCTGGCCCACCCAGCAGAGCTTGTGTACTGTCTCACCCTTTATGGACAAAGTTCGCTGACTCGGACTCTAACTAACCCTGTCTGATTCTGCTGCCCAAAGCTCTGGTCCTGTCTCCTCTGGTTCTGAAGCCTAGAATGTCATCCCTTCCCTCCTACCTAGCACACACAGAGACTACCGGCTTTGCAGTTGTAGCGGTGGCCCTAGTCCTCTGGCTGTGTGTCTTTCGCTCTGCTGTGCGCACACCGATTGGTAGGAAAGCCAGGGTAGGTTCTCCCATGCAACACCATCACAGTTGTGTGCTGGGTGAAAGGGCTTCTGCTATGGAGGTCGACTCCCTTCTTGTTGAAGCCTATGGAGAAAGTAACCTATGAAGAATCCAGGGCAGTGCCCTCCCTCAAAGGGATGACAGTTCTATCACCGGGTGCCTATCACATGTCACAGCTGCTGGGACACAGCCCTTCAGGCAGCTTGGGACTGAGCCAGAGTGGCCGGCTGTAGCCACTTCCTTGTCTGGAAACCAGCACCCTGCTTTCCCGGCACCTTGCCTAGTGCAAAGAAGGAAGGGCTCAGAGACCGCGGGGTGAACCGAGCCTCTGCCAGAGGGCAGGGCACCCATATGTCGTACATTTCTGGGAAAGCAGCTACCTTTTCTGGGGCCGACAGAGGCTTCACGCAGTGCTTTATTCCCCTTCTCTGGCAGGTGGGCATCAACTACCAGCCCCCCACCGTTGTCCCCGGGGGAGACCTGGCCAAAGTGCAGAGGGCTGTGTGCATGCTGAGCAACACCACCGCCATCGCCGAGGCCTGGGCCCGCCTGGACCATAAGTTCGATCTCATGTACGCAAAGCGAGCCTTTGTGCACTGGTACGTGGGGGAGGGCATGGAGGAAGGGGAGTTCTCTGAGGCCCGGGAGGACCTGGCAGCTCTGGAGAAAGATTATGAAGAAGTGGGCGTGGATTCCGTGGAAGCGGAGGCTGAAGAAGGGGAAGAATACTGAGTGGGAGAGGGGGGCTGGCGGATGTACCTCTCGTCCACCCTTTCCTGCCTCCCCTCAGCTCACCTGGTTTCAAGTTATTTGCCATTAAAGTTCTGTATCACACCTGTCCGCTGCGATGCCTGGCTGGGAAACACTCATCTGCCCACTGGAGTGGTAGGACCCCAAAGCCGGCCAGGCCTGCGTGGAAGGCTGGTCTGGGCTGCGTGGTGCTGTGCGTTGGGTGGGTGCAGCACTGACCACACCTGCAAGGAGCCACTGCTTACAGGACAGACCCAGGGGAAACTGTTCCGATCCAAGATTTCAAAGCATAAAGATTTACTAAATTCTAGGAAAACTGAGTTAGGTTTTTCAACTGAATCTGCCATTTTTAAGGTTTTTCCACTGATGGGATTTGCGGACTAAAGTATAAAAGCTTAGAAGTGGAGTTTTAAAATCTGAGATCCATAGATGGGGGGTGTCGACAGAACCCCTACAACCCTGGGTCCCATGTGCAAGGTCAGGACATTTGGGGCAGAGGGGTTTGTTGGAGTCCCCAGTGGCGTGCCTGGCCCCCATGTTGGAAGCCCTGCACAGTTCATCTGTGTCCTGGGGTAACTTGACTGTCCCCGCTCCGTGCTGAAACCCCTGCCCCCACTACACCTGGGCACCTGGGAGTGGTCTCTTCTAGTCACTCTTTCACATGAAGGAAAATGTGTTGAAATTTATTAATAAAAGACCTAGTAATATGAAAAATAAAAAACAAAAAAAAACAAAAACAAACAAACAAACAAAAGACTTAGTAATATGGATATATTCTCTCAGACCTGAAAATGAGCTCCAGGAGGGTGACGTCACTGGTTTAAGTCACTGGGTCAGTTCAGCTGCAGTATAATCAGGATCAACACACAGAACTAATTCTAAATATCTGTGCCTTCAAATATTCAAAAGATGGTAGAAAACATCTTGAATGGACCCTCAGTTTTTCAAAAAGGTTTATTATCAACTGGAGGAAATAATACATAACCTTGGCCAGGTCAGTAGAGCCCACAGCAAGTGGGTGTGACAAGTCTCTGGTTGGCTCAGGTGCTGCTGCGGGTGGGGCTCTTCCCTGGCCCGCCCCCCTTGGGCAGCCTGGTAGCACTAGGCTGTCGGGGCATCCTCTGGCTGGATCCTTCCCGGCCGCTTCGTTCTGCCAGAGCTGGGCCTCCACCAAGAGCAGTGCTGCCTTTGTTTCTCCCTAAGCAGACACAGAGAACAATCATTAGGAACCAGGGCAAACCCAACAGTCACAGTACCTGTCTATACTTGTGTTCCTTGAGCAACACTGACATCAAGTATGTTTCTGAGGTCATAGTCCTCTTAGCCAGGGACCCTCTATCAACCCAGGGTTCCGAGTCAGTAGTCCTTGACAGAGCGCAGGTGGCCTCAAGGGTGTCCTAGGGCGGAGGTCATGCACAGGAGGGGGAAGTGTCAGTCCATTTCAGGGACGCTCAGCATGCTGAGGGAGGCGTGTGTGGTTATAACTACAACTGCCAGTAGCTCAGGAGGGCCATGAGTGCCCAGGCACTCTCCTCCTCCCTGGATGGTCCATGTCTGCGCAGATCAGGCTGGTAACAAGGAAGTGTCCAAGTCATCTGGGTCTTCATAGCACCTGGGTTAGGGACCCCAGTCCTGGGTCACTGGGCATCCCATAAGCTCTCGACAGGGGGCATTTGCTGAAGGACTCAGAAGTACAGCTCAGGCACAGCTCACCCCGGCAAGTGGCAGGGTGGGTCTCGGAGGTAGGCCTGACTCTGAAGCCAGCTTTCTTCAGTCTGTCACACGAGTCCCCCCTCCCCCTCAGTGTAATGACGAGGGTCCTTCTGGAAACTCAAGGATGAGGGAAAAGTAGAAAAGGGCAAATAACGTTTCTCCATAAATCTGACAAACCCTTGAACTCTGGAATTAAGACACCAAAGTGGCTTTGAGCCACAGAGGACATTAAGAAAGCCATCTAACGCTGAAAGTAGACCATTTAGTGGGCTCAGTATGATTCATGAAACCCTCAGGAATCCCGTGCTCTTGGGGTTACTGGGGAAATCGTTCAGGCCTCTTCGGGGAGACAGAGGGTGGAGGAGAATGGTCTGCGGGGTCTGCAATGAAAAGACCCACTGTGTTCAGCTGGGCTCAGGCTCAGCCACACCCTCCCTGGGGGACCCAGCATGGGACTTTTTGGAGCAGGTCGTGTGGAATGGAGGTTGAGGCTGAGTCGAGGATGACCACTGGCTGGGGAGGGCAGGGATGCGCCCGGTTCCTGAGGGCACGACTGACATCACTGGACAGTAAAAGCGATGGTGTGATGCAGTCTTCAGAAGTCAGTGTTCCTCTACCCCCAAAACCAGCCTGTGTCCACTCAGGGTTTTGTGACCCCCTAATGAAGTAAACTCCCAAAGCACACCAGCCTGTCATCCCCTGGTGACTTGGGGAGCCCCTGAAGCTGGGGAGATGGCCAGACACAGAGGGACCTTGTCTGTCATTCCCCTTTGATGTGGCCCACGTGAGTCCCACTCACCGTCCCCTGCAAGCTCTGCAGGCAGAGCTGTTTGGGAACAAAGATTTATAAGAAGTCCCAGCAGGAGCTGCTGGTCCCCAAGAGGCCTTTCTCCTTTGTGGTGCGAGCGCCCCCTTGTGGCAGCATGGGCCAGTGATGCCACCAAGACAAAATATTAGTGACGGGCCTGAGCCTGCAGTTGAATGCATTTTGTATGAGGAAGAAAAGAACGGAGTGGACAGGGAGGACAGGGGAGTGAGAAATGAGGAGACGGAAAGAAAGTGCTACAGGCTACAGCCAGGCGAGGCAGCACAGGTCACCCAGCGTCTTCAAGGCCGCTGGCCGTTCCCAGAGAGCCACTGAAAGTCCTGCTGCTCTCTTTTTAGGGCTGGGCACACAGCAGGGGCTTAATCAGTGCTTCCAGAACATACAGACAGTAACAAAGACTGGCATGCCACACGGATGTGCACACATGTACTTTTAACTCTTAGCCCATGCTTTGTGGGAGGTGATCTCCACAAAGGCACATGGTGCTAACAGCGTTACCGCCACGGTCTGCAGCAGCGCTTGCTGCCCCACAGAAATATGCTGTGAGCCACAAACGGCATTTTACACTTCCTAGCAGCCACATTAAAAAGTAAAAAAACAAAAACGAAACAAAAGCCCCTAGGAAATTAATTTACGTAATATATTTTAATTAAAAGCCCGTTTTCGACATGTGCTCAATGTAAAAGTTATTCGTGAGGAGTCACGTTCTGTTTCTGGGCCCATTCTTCGGCACCTGGGCCTGCGGTGCGGACTCCCACTCACAGCTCCTCTCGAGGACACCCCAGGGCTGGGCTCCCGTGCTGGACAGCGCAGCTCCGGGCTCTGCACACCAAACTTCACCTAACACGTTCTGGAGGGACATCTTTTTAAAACTTATAGTTTCCCTGAATTTCAACAGACAGCACTCAACTGAGTTAAGTTTTCCTCAGTGACTCCATATCCTTCCCATGATGAGAATTATTATTCTGTGCTTTGGGGTCTTGTTTGCCCCTTTTCTGCAGGAACAGACAGGAAGGAGTCAGCCTGCCGGTGAAGTCCCTGCAGGCCACCTTGATGGCCAGGGGGTAGAAACCCAGACAGACTCAAGACTATGGCCTGGAGCAACTCTACACCCCAATTCTGTGAGAAGCCTAAGGCCAGTCAGCCCCAACGCCGCATCGTCATCCTAGGCCACCATGGTCCCTACAGCTGGATCTCTCTGACAACTTATTTTCCCCACCCTCACCCTGTCGTTAATGAGGTGGCTAGAAGGTCTGTATGAACAGACGCTGCAATTCGTGGCCTCAGATGTCTTGTCCGGTGGCCTCTGCCTCTCAGCTGTAGCACACTCCTGGCATGGCCCCTTAACTGCCCTGCTCCCCTCCAACTTCTCCCCAGCAATGACCTCCCAGGCTGCCTTCTACGCACACCATGCATCTCCCCAGGGCCCCCATGTCCTTCTAGCCTGGCTCCTGGCCACCAGCCTGGTAGGACCCAAGGCCTAAGCATCCAGGAGAAAACGACCTCTGTTCTCCACTCCTGTCCCCACCTGCCTCTGATCTTCCCAACCCCTCTAGGCCAGTGCTCCCAGCGCCACGCCCGTGTCGCACCCCCTGACTCTCCATCCTCCTCTCGCCCCCACCCTCCAGCGCAGGCCCAGCTCCCACCGTGGCCTGGACCATACCATGCATCTCGGCCACCCCTCCTCTCTCGGCCCCTTCCCACCTCCCAGGGCTCTGCAGCTGGCAGAGGACCCTGTCCCCTACCCCCTCCCCATGCCACACAGCCTGCTTAACCCCTGCAGCTTCAGTTCCTTCCTCTGTCACTCATCTAGCCATCTCCCTCACCGGACTGAGAGCATGTCCATCTTGCAGCCCCACTGGCCCTCAGCACTGAAAGGTGGCCTGGCACCCAGAGTCACTGAGCGAGCGGTGCTACCCTCTCAAGTGAGGAGGGCTCTGTTCCCAGTTTCTCCCTCCCTCTGGGAACTCACCCATCAGTTCCTCAGCTCAGCCTGTAGTCCACCCACCCCTACTCTGAACTGCCTCTTAGCCCTTCCCTACGCCTCCCTGGCCCAAGCTCCAGGTGACACCTGGAATGGTGAGGTGAGGAATGTGAGGCGGGGTGTGTAGGAGGGCAAAGCCAGAGCACCTGTGGGATATCAGGCCCCCAGCCTCATCACACCTGGCAATGCCTGCAAGGTATCCGCAGCTCCGGAACCAGGCAGGAAAGGGGAATCACAGCTTTACCCTCCAGGCTGCCCATCCAGGTATGTGACAGCATCTAAGAGACCAAGGTGTTTCTCATACCTAAGGCTTTGCTGTCCACAGCATACCACATGCCTCTTCCCTGTCCCTCAACCTCTTGTCTTCCTCTAGGGCAGAGGCACCCCTAAAGAGCACAAGTCTCACCCAGCAGTTAGTCTCTGTGGGGTAAGGGGTGTTGGTCCCATTCTAGAAGTACTGGGGTTGTCCCTTAATAAACCATGAAATCATGTCCTCACTCTCTAAGCTGCATGGCAGAGATGGCCAGCAGGACACTGCCCTTGCAGCTAAAAGCTACCCTGGCTTTCTTGGGGTATAGCAGTTTCCATGGAAACAAGAGAGCACACCATCCCCCAGAGATAAACCAATAAATGCAACCTGCAAAAGGAGAGAACAGGCAGCAAGAGAACCGGAGGGAACCAGGGGGCCCCGGAGAGAGAGGCGAGTGCGTGGCAGCTGGGCTGTGATGCAGAACCGGAGAGGCCGCAGGGCGCGGGGCCGAGGAAAAGGAGGGCCTTGCAGAGGGGCTACAGTTCTTGGCAGAGAGAAAGGAGGCCTCTGCAGGTCAGAGAGAGACACAAAGAGAGGAGATGGAGCATGGGTCAGTGAGGAGGCTCAGGGCCTCTCAGGAGAGAGAGAGCCAGTGCCTAGGACCCTGGTACTCCCACCCAAAGGGGCCAGCCTGCCCTTTCCTCCAATGTCAGCTGCTTCTCAGAATGTAAGTGCCTGAGTGCTCTGGCCAAGAAGGTTCTGCTGCATCTCAAAGGGTTTCTGACAGCCCTCAGGAGTATAAGTGACATGGTGCTCCGTCATAACATCCTCACCACCAGCACCTGTTCATCCCCTAGTCATGCTAGTCATGACCCTGGAGAGTGAGACGGCCCCTCAAGCCTGAGCCCAGTGCTCTGCCACTCAGGCCTCTGCCCCCTGACTGTCTAGGGCAGCAAGGACTGCCATGCTGATGCCTGGCCCAATAGCCAAGGGTCACTCAGTTGGCCAGACTCCTGGACAGGATCTGAAGCTGGGTGAGGTACGTATAGGGTAGGGGGCTGTAGGAAGGCCTCTGCCTGCCCACTCTTGGAGCATTCCCGTGGAGACTGCACACACCAAGAGGACAGGAACCACGGCAGTCTCGTCCCTGTATTTGTGGTTTGAAGGCATGAGTGATGAGGTGAGAAGAGGCTGGGACAGCAAAAGTCCCAGAGGAGCCCTAGCCTGCTTGGACCACCCATTCTGCCTCCACCTGAAGATGTGCTCTCTCAAGGCTAGCACTGAAGCCAAAGCTGGGGACTGAGCCAAAGGGGAGAGCCCTTGGATGGGCCCAGTGGGTTCTGGGAGAAGACCTACAGAAAGGCCTGGCCATTGAGGGTCTAGTCCTGCTGTGCCGGGCACTGCCCACCTCCTGGCCCTGGAAACCCCACCTCCTGGGCCACAGGGGCAAGAGAGTACCCCAACTCTGACCTCGGGTCTCCGGCATGCTCGATGCGGGCAGGGACACAGCCGCAGAGTCCTGGGGCTCGCTCGCCAGCCTCTGCCCGGCACACATGGACTTGAGCATCTGGAAGACTGCGAGGGGCGCGACGTTCAGCTTCAGCAGGTCCACCAGGATCCTGGTGAGAACAGACGCGGTGTGGAGTGAGGCCTGGTCACCGGCCCATGAGCTCTGGCGAGAACGGGCCAGACATAGCTACCAGACTGGGGTTAGGCCCAGGAGGGCCACCTCCCTCAAGGCCCGACTCTACTCTGGGTCCCCAGGGAGTTCCGACAAGGACAGGGGACTCATATATAGATCAAGGGCCCGGCGGGGAGCTGAGAGCAGGAATGTCTGGGGGTCGGAGGAGCGCGCAACCCCCACCCGCTCACTTGAACACGTCGGGGTCCATAGCACCGCCAGCCGCCTGCGCCAGCTCATACAGCTCTATCTCCTCGGCGCTCAGCACCTTCTTCCGCCGCAGCGCGAGCTTCTGCAGGGCCGCCTCCAGCCCCGGGGGTGGCCCGGGACCGGAGCCTGGAGCCGCCATCTGCTCGGCCAGCGGGAAGGGAGAGCGTCCCGACCCCACCCTGCCTCGCTGGGCGCTCCTAACAGAGCCCTGGGCTAGTCCCGCTCGCCGTTCCTCTCCCAGCAGCGCCACCGCCTGGCCTCCGAGATAACCCAACCCGGGAGGGCGGGGATTGGTCCGTCTCCCCTTCGCCATTCGATCCACATTTACGTGCCGGGCAGTGTGTTAGGCGTCGGGGATACGGTGGCGGCCAGAGACCTGGTCTTTGGTGATGAGGACTTCCCTGCTAGACTGCAGTGGTCGTTGTCGCTGAAGTAGAAATATCCAGTGCAGTGCCTGGAGTATAGTCGGCGCTCAATAAATGCTTGTGGGACAAAGGGCAGTCAATGCACAAAGTGTAATTGTTCTGCGCCAGGATGCCCCACTGGCGGCGCGCTCAGAGGCCCCTAATTAACAGCCTCTCCCGATGCGCACGCGCGCTGCACGCCGCGGATACAGGGCACGAGCTCAAGCGTGAGGAGCTCAGAGGCATCGCATCCACCACGCACCGTGAGAAGTGAACCCATCAACCTGGACCGCCTTCGCTTTGCGCACGCGCCTTTTGAGGTAGCGGCGGGTTTCCCGCCAGGCCAGGGGCGTAATGCCACGCGCAGCTTGATGACGACACTCCGGCGCCGGATAGCCGAATGGTAGCGGCAGTCCGGCAGATGAACGAAACTATGGACGCCACAGGTGAGTGGCCGGAGCCGCGCGCAGGATGGTCCCGCGTCCCGGCAGCCTCTCTGAACTTCCGGCGAAGCTGTCTCGGTTCCTCCGCGAGCCCCGGGTTCGGGCCGGCGGGGGAGCCAGGGATCCGGGCTGCGCCCTCCTGCCACCTTCCCGCGCGGCTCGCCCATGCCGTCCCGGTGGGTACTCGGTTAACGTTCGTTGAACGAGTTGGGAGGAAGGAGAGTTTCGAGTTAAAGTTGAGCCTTGGACTCAACAAACCGTGTAGGAGCAAGAGCTGGGTGTGAGTCCCAGCCCGAGCCTTCCTCCCTGGGAGGCTCGATTTTTTTCGAGCCTCGGTCTCCTCACCTGTGGTAGCTTAGAGCAGCTAGGGGGAATCCTTGGCAGTAGCGTGATTTGCTTGGCATGCTCGGCAACCGAGGGAAGAAACCTCCAAACAAGGTCCGTTTGCAGAAAGTGGTCGTTGAAGTGGTGGGATGAAGCAAACGCTGGGTGCACAGTGCAGAAGCGGGTCACGAGTGGCGCCTGCCGGTGGCAGGGCCAGAGAACAGACACTGCCGCCCTTGGAAAGGCCCCTAATTTGGCGCCTGTGGTCTCATCCTTCAGGCCTTGCCTCTGCAAGCTTCCTCTGAGCAAGGAGGTGCTTTCACCTCATCTCTTTAGCTCTACCCTTTGCAAGCAGTTCAGGATTTTATGCCGCTTTGGTCATTTTGGAATAGCGCTCTTGGCCATTTGATTTAGGACTGAGGTGTTTTATTTGTTTTAAGTCTTCCTTAAAACTGAAACTGAGAGAGAGCTTAAGAGTTGAGCCCTGGCTGGTGTGGCTTAGTGGATTGGGTGCTGGCCTTCCAACCAAAGGATCGTGGGATCAATTCCCAGTCAGGACACACTCCGGGGTTGTGGGTCAGGTCCCCAGTTGGTGGCGTCCGAGAGGCAACCGGCTGATGTATCTCTCACAGGTCGGTGTTTTTCTCCTTCTTTCTCCCTTCCTTCCCATCTCTCTAAAAGTAAATAAACAAAAAAGGAGTTGAGGAAAACCTTGGAAGTCTTTGTATTGCCAAGTGGCAGATAGGCACATCTGTCAACCCCTCAACTGCCTACACAGCCCCCTTGCACCCAGCCACTCTCCACCCGTTAAGCTGTGAATTGCCCCCTCGTTGCCCTTACTCAGGCCGTGGGCAGAGCCATGCCAGGAGAGCCGTGCCAGGAAAGCCGTCAATTAGCCCATCGTTGGAACAAGGCAGGCTTCCTCTCTACGAAGTCCACGTCTGGATTATTCATTTCCTGACCTGAGTGGGCAGAGAAGTAGGAGTCTAGAGAGCTACTCCTGACTCTCTGATGGCCAGACCAAAGGCTCCCTTGGCAGGGCTTGTTCACCCCTCCCTTTGTTCTCAGAGAGCACAGCTAACAGAGGAGATTTACCCACCCATCTCTGTGAGAGCATCTCTGTGAGAGAGGAGTGGGGAGGTCTGTGTATTTGAATGCTGGTGCTGCTGTTTACCAGCTTGGTGAGGGCAAGGGACTTGCCTTCTCTCTGCCTCCGTTTCCTCATCTGTATTGACCTTGTAGGGTTGTTGTGTGGATGTATTTTCTTTTCTTCTCTTTCTTTCTTTCTTTTCTTTTCTTTTTTTTTTTTTTGGCTTAATGAATTTAGCAGCTTAAAACTTCACCCCTTTATTATCTCACAATTTTATGAGCAGGCTTGGAATTCTCTGCTTAGGGTCTCACAAGGCCGAAATCAAGGTATTGGCTGGCTTTGCTCTTATCTAGATGCTCTTTCAAACGTATTCAGAATCGTATTGCTGTCAGAATCGAGTTCTTGGGAACTCTAAGGTCCCTGTGTCCATGCTGGCTGTCAGCCAAAACTGCTCTGTGTTTTATTTTGTGGTCCACTGACCCGACCCTTTAATTGTGTCTGCGAAGTCCCTTCACAGCAGTACCTAAATGAATGTTTGATTGAATAACCAGGGACGGGCACTTGAAGGGCTACCTTTAGAATTCTGCCAAACACCGAGAATGAAGTGACAAATACATGGAGAGCCCTTAGAACCAGGCCTGACATGTAGCAAGTGCTATACAGGCGCGACCACGCCTTTCCGAGGATTCACCACCACAGAGTCGGCTCTGAAGCTGGCCGCTGTGGACTGCGTGAGAACAGCATGTCTGTGATGCGTGGGGCGTGGCAGTGCAGCGTGTGCTGAGTTATACACATGTTTTCCTGGGCATTGTGGATCGATGCAGTGTTCTGTGGTTTGGCAGGTGTTGAGATTCCATCCTTGCTTTTCCACAGTGGTTTCCTAAGACGGCCATTTTCAACTCTCCACGGGAGGCTGCTATGGCGTTCCCTCACCTTCAGCAGCCCAGCTTCCTGCTGGTAAGTATCAAGTGCCCATGTGAGTGTCCTTGTGAGTGCCCGTGTAATGGTAGTTCCAGGCTGGGGGACTTGAGAGTTCTTTCCGCTGCCTTCAACTCCACAGTGGTTGTTTGGGGGATGTGTGATGGAAATAGCACTGCACTCGGGGTTGAAATCCTTAGGCTGCCTCTGCCTCTGCTGGACCTTGGGTTTATTCACCCGCTGAGCCCTGGTTTTCTCAACAAGGCGAGTTGATTCAAATGCCATTTCCCCCTGCTTCTTGGGGTATGAGGAGGAGCAGCGACTCAAAAGGATGTCCATTTGAACTTTTAAGTATTGTAAATTCTTACACAAAAGAGTAATATAACTGTCATCAATGAAAGATAGCAGGACACCACTGTGCTGAGGGCGACCAGGCCTGCACTGTAAATGTTAAACATGACGTGGAGAAGTTGAGCGTGAGGCAAATGTCAGTAGTAAAAGTGTCAGGTTTCAGTTCCCAGAAACTACTTCACGTAAACATTTCTTTAAAGGATATTCCTCCTCCGTGAACTCACTGGGGCCGACAGAGCCAACCATGGCCTCTACAGCCCAGGTCTTGACTGAGGCCCCATGGACTCACCCTTGTCTGGAGGCGGACAAGGCCTTACTTAGATAACCCTGGGCAAAGCCCTCTTCGTTGAAATTCGGGCACTTCTTCTCGATCCTCATTTGTGCAGCGGCTTCTTTTCTTGGTGTAGTCAGGATACGCACACCCCATGATCTCAGGTAGATTCCTTCATTCTGTTCCTGAATGCCTTCTGCTCTGTCACCTTCATGATTAGTGCCAGCGCCTGGCTGGAGCCGTCTGTGGTTTTGAACTTGCCTGTTTCTTCAGGTTGTGAAGGTTTAGTAGGTTCGTTAGCTACTGAGTAAAGGATAGTTGGGTTAAGGGCTTAAATGGCAATGAAGGACAGCCTCATTTCATTGGACATTCTTACTGGCAATCACAGCGGTGTGAACCGTGGGTGGGCAGTCACACAGGGAATTTCCAGTTCATGCACACACACCTGGTGGACGCTGTGGTCTGTGAGGGGAGCCCTGCTCCCAGGGGCCTCACCCCCTATTATGGGTCAGGCAGAAGTCAGTTTTATTTTGATAATGTGCAGCTCTTTGAGGTAACTGGCGATGCCCAACAGAGGGTGCTGAGAAGCAGGCCTGACAGCTGCTGGTCTAGAGAGCATGGACCTCAGCCTCTCCTCTAGTAGCATCCTTTAGGTCACTGATGCACGCGTGACCTGGTATATGAGGCATTGGGGAATCAGGCCAGTGGTGTGTATCTCACTCCAGCCTGCCACGTGGGCTTCTGTTTTGGCTTGAGCCAGAATATCATTAAGAGCCACAAGACAAATATGCTCATGATTTTTTTCGGTTTCTTCTCCTAGGCTAGCCTCAAAGCTGACTCTATAAATAAACCCTTTGCACAGCGGTGCCAAGACTTGGTTAAAGTCATTGAGGATTTCCCAGCAAAGGTACAGCTCTGCTAACTTCTCTTTGGGGCATGTCTCATGGTGTGTCTCTCACTGTCCTTGAAAATGTTGTTGCAGACCCTGGTTCCTACCCCCGAGCACTGCCCTGCACAGAGGCCTGGCCCGGCAATGTGACTGTGACGTTTGTGGACACATTTAAACATGTGACTGTGTAGACCAGTGGTTTTCGATTATGGATGCTTCTGTCCCACATGGGGTGCTTGGCAATGTCCAGGGACATCTCTAGTTGTCACATGGGGTTGGTGCTACTGGCATTGAGTAGTAGAGACCAGGCATGCTGGTAAAGCATCCCGTAATGCACAGGACAGCCCCTACGACAAAGAAGTGTTCAGCCGAAAATGCCAACAGTGCCAAAGTTGATAAACCCTGATGTGAACACTGAAAGTGTGTATTTGCATCCCACCCAGAAATGTCTAGTAGTAAGTAGGGTAAGTTCAAGAAGCCAGCCTAGAAAGGAGTTACTGCCAAATAAATGATGGTAAGTCTCGGTTTTAAGGGCTCACTTTTCAGAAAGAATGTTGCCGCCTTTTATAGTAAAACTCTCTTCAGATCAGAAGTTTTTGACATTTTTAAGAAACTTGAAAGATGCTGACTTGTGTAACTGGCCCGGATAGGAAGCAGCACTGCTCGGTACCCCATGGGGCTGCAGCGAAGGAATCCACAGCTGCTGCTCCTGTCGGCGCAGCTGTGCCAGGGTCCCTGAGGGTGCCGGGCTGGTCCGTGGGCCTTTGAACCGGGGACTGACAGCCCCAGAGGTCAGATCCATCTAGGGAAGTGGGCAGCGCGTGTTGCGGGACGGGAGCTGGCACATGGCCCAGCAGGGGGCTAGTGGGCACTGTCCGCAGCAAGCCCTCCCGAAGCCCGACTCGCACACTGTTTCAGGAGCTGCACGCCATCTTCCCCTGGCTGGTAGAGAGCATCTTCGGCAGCCTGGATGGTGTTCTCCTCGGCTGGAACCTCCGCTGCTTGCAGGGACGCGTGAGCCCTGTAGAGTACAGCCTTGTGATGGAGTTTCTAGACCCTGGGTAGGTAGGTGTGTCACCTGAGGAGCTGGATGTGTCCTCTGGTGATCCCATTTTTAAATCACTGTATTTTTCAAAGTTAAGAAACCAATCGAAGCAAAGTGGTTTGCGGTTCATTTGCCCTGTTCTTGTTGGTTTAATTTCATGTTCAGTGGCCCAATGATGAAGTTGGTTTATAAACTTCAAGCTGAAGACTATAAGTTTGATTTTCCTGTCTCCTACCTGCCCGTAAGTAAGCCATGGGGGTGAGAGCTGTGCTTGGGGCAGAGAGCCCTAAGCAGTGGCTGCAGGGGTGGTTGGGTGGGCAGGGGCCCTTGATGCTTGTGGGTCTTTATGAGGATGATGTGAAAGATTCTAAGGAAAGGCTCCCTTGCTCACGTGCTATGCAGAGCACAGTACTGTTCCCTCGGGCAGGGTCTGTGTGCTGGCCACCACCTCAATGGCTTTCAACCCCAAAGGGCTGCACCGCATGTGTGGCGCCGAGCCAGAGCCTGCCCGCAAGCCTGCTTCTCTCCCCCCACAGGGCCCCGTGAAGGCATCCATCCAGGAGCGCGTGCTCCCTGACAGCCCTCTGTACCACAATAAGGTCCAGTTCCCCCCCACCGGGGGCCTCGGCCTGAACCTGGCCCTCAGTATCCTTTGCTGGCCTCAGGGGTAGGGAGGCCGGGGTGGCCAGCACAGTGCAGGGGTGGGGGGGGTGGCCCAGCAGCTGTGCCGTTTGCCCCCTGATCCTACCTTCAGATCCATTCGAGTACTACATGTTCTTCTTTGCTTTGAGCCTCATCACTCAAAAGGTACAGAAAGAATTCCTCTCAGCAGAGTGCTTTTCTGGAGACCCTGTGAAGGGTAGGGGCTGTGGCCCCAGGCTTTTGTTTTCACACAGCAGGGGGAGCTGGGGACTTGCCTGGGAGCACTGCCAGCCTTTCTTGGCCTTCCGTTTCTCCTCTTCCCTCCCTGCCTCCTTTCCATGGGTCCTCCTCCAGCCTTTGTCCTTCAGGCCATCCTCACATAGGGCAACAGTCAGGTGGGCGGACTTGACAGGTGATATGCGGTGACCTAGGCACTGCGATCGGCAGTCGGGGCTCCCCGTGAGAGGTGCCCGCCAGATGTTGGGGCAGGGTGGGACTGCGGGTTTCGTCAGGCTGTCCGGTGGGGGCTTTCTACCTGGCACCACCCTCCGTGCTCATGGGCTGGCCGCGGGCACAGCCCCCATCCCAGGGCCTTCGTGTGACTGCTGGGGTCTGCACCCTGAGCCACACCCTGACTCGAGTTTTGTTTCCCAGCCACTCCCTGGGGCCCTCCATGTCCGTACTTCAGACTGCGCCTATTTCATCCTGGTGGACAGGTACCTGTCGTGGTTCCTGCCCACAGAAGGCAGCGTGCTCCCCCCGTTCTCCTCCAGCCCAGGGGGGCCCAGTCCCTCCCCAGCTCCCAGGTAGGCTCTCTGGCTACCCTGGCCCTCCTGCAAGGGAGTGGCCTACCTGGTCAGTAGGCGTTGCTCATGGGGCAATGGTGCAACTCTTTGTCCAGGGCTCCCTGGTTTTTCTTATGCCTGAGATTCCCCAACCCCAGCTGCCATAGCCTGGACCAGAGGGCAGGGTAGAGAAGGGAGTCTGTGTTTTGGCTTTTAGTGGCCATCCCTGGTCAGTGGTCAGGCCCTGTGGCTGCATGGCTCTGCTGCAGGAACGGGCTACATTCTGCCCGTAGCATCCCTCCCCACGTGCAGCCGCCAAGCTCTACACTGAGGTGGTGAGAGGGTGGTAGGTGACTCGAAGCTACAAGCTGGTTGAAGGTGCTGGGCTGATAGTTCTGGAGAGAAAGGCCTTGTAGGTTGACCTGTGGGCGAGTAAGACTGTCATACATCACTTAATGATGGAGCTACATCCTGAGAAATGTGTCATTAGTGATTTCATCATGTGCAAATGTAGAGCGCACTTACACAAGCCTAGATGGTGTAACCTACGGCACACTGAGGCTGTATGGTACAGCCTGTTGCTCCTAGGCTACAAGCCTGCATAGCACATCACTGAGTACTGGAGGCAGTTGCAACAGAATAGGTTCGTGCATCTAACACAGAAAAGGGGCCCTGGCCAGGCAGCTCGGTTGGTTAGAGCCGCGTCCCGATGCACCACGGTGGCAGGCTCCACCTCCAGTCAGGGTGCACAGGGCAGCCGGTGAAAGCATCAGAAAGTGGGATGACAAGCCGACATTTCTTTCTCATCCTGCCTCCCTTCCTGTCTAAAAATCAACCGATAAAGAAAAGAGTTTACAAAGTCAACGTAGAGAAGGTAAAATGTGGTGTAAAAAGTGACACACCTGCACAGGGCACTTCCCCTGCTTGGGGCTTCAGGACCAGAAGTTCCTCTGGGCACATCAGTGAGTGAGTGGTGAGTGGAGGTAAAGGCCTAGAACATTACTGTACACTATTGCAGGCTTTATAAACTGTGTGCACTTAGGCAACGCTAAACTGATTTTTTAAAAACAGCCCGGTTAAAAAAAGAAGAAGAAGAAATAAAAGGAGACCAAAAATGGTACAGTGTTGCAGTAAGAGACCCCCTTGGAAACAGGAGTCTCTCAGCTCCATTGTAGCCTTAAGGAGGCTGCTGCTGTGAGCGTGCTCTGTGCGTTGTTTCCTTTTTTTTTTTTTAAGCCTCACGAATGTGTGAGTCACCCTCACACAGGGGCCACATTGATGTTCTCTGAATCGTTCCAGTTTCAGTAGATGCGCCGCTGAAGTGAGCACGTGCTGTGGTGTTGTTGGCCGAAACTTTGTGACGTAAGGCACGGCTGTAGTGGGAATCTGAGAACTCCAGACCCAGGTCTTGGCCTGAGCCAGAGGTCCTGGGGTGAGGAGCCTTTCACGCCCGCCTGTCTGAGCAGACTGGGCTGTGCCGAAGGAGTGTGTGCAGCTGGTCTCAGCGCTAATGTGAACTGGGGCCTTTGAGCTCACCCTCCCCAGGAGACCTTCCTGCCCCAACAGCCGCTGCCTGCGCTCCTCTGATCCTCCCCTGCCTCACTGGCCCACTCCTTCCCTGGGAAGCTGCAGGCAGGCTCTTTCTTGTGCATGCTGGCCTACCCCACCATCTGGCGCACACCATACCCCAAGCTCACATGTGTGGACAGATGCACCCAAAGAAAGGGGGATTGAAAGGGGAGAGGGGGGACTTGCGGTGGGCCAGATTCACGCCCTCTCAAAAAGGCAGACTACAGCTGCCAAGTGATTTGCTGGCCCTGATTTTGTTTCCTTGTTTTTACATATTTAAGACTTAAAAAATAGTGGCTATGCATAACATAAAGAACCACTGTAGACCTGACCCAGATCTCTGAGTTGTTTTTATGCTCCATCTGTATGTGTTTTTTTTCTGGGCCCTTAAGTAAGTTACAGACACGATGCCCATTATCTCCTGATATTTTAGAGTGTATTTCCTAGTAGCGAGTTCACTGTCCTTTGTAACCACAGCGCTTCTATCCAAATCAGGGAGTAAGTATTAGTGCAAGGCCACTGTCTAGTCCTCGGGCCCCACTCGGATTTCACCAGCCGCCCCGCTAATGGCTGTCACCTGGCCAGGGTGTGGCACAGGGTCACTTACCACGTATAGTTGTCTCGCTAGTCCTCTTCAGTCTGGAACTGAATCTCGATCTTTCCCGACCTTGACACTTTTGAGGCGTGAAGTCTAGGTGTGTGTGGAGTGCCTTTGACCTGGCTTCTCAGTTATTTTCTCAGGCCTGGGTTGGGTGTCATTTGGTAGGAACACTGCAGCAGTGGCCCCTGGTGGCCATGGGCCCCATTATTAGCAGCATTAGCTTGATCACTGAGTTAAGGGGGTGTTGGCCATGTTTTCCTGCTGCAGAGATAAGTACTTTGTGCCTAAATTCATTGAAAAGGGGGATTTAATGGGAAGATATACAAGACTGGGCAGCTATCACTGGTGTTAGCAACCTTTGGCCAGATCAGTCATTAATATGAGGGTTGCCAAGTTGTGATTTTTTCATTTTCATCGCTTCTGTGTTTATTAGGGACTCTCTTCTTCCCATTATTTATTTGTATATATCAACACGGACTAGGGGGTCGTTGTGTGACTCAGCAGGCTGTGGCTATTACTGTGGTCATTGATTTTGGTGTCCAGGTTGCCCCTGGTCGTGCCAGTGGGAGTCCCTACCAAAGGCCTGTGTCTGTCTCCTCAGGACACCAGCCATGCCTTTTGCCTCCTACGGCCTCCACCACACGAGTCTCCTGAAGCGACACATCTCTCATCAGACGTCTGTGAACGCGGACCCTGCCTCTCATGAGATCTGGAGGTCAGAAACCCTGCTGCAGGTGAGAACCGAGGCGGCCCTTCTCAGCTTTCATTTCAGATAAGCTTCCGCCCCCTTCCGCCCCCTTCCGCCCCCTTCCGCCCCCTTCCGCCCCAGGGGCAGAGGCTTGAAGACCTCTGTGACATTTAGAACACAGACGGGAAGAAACTCACCCACCTGTCTAACCTGTATCTCATTGGCAATGTTTGCCATCCCAGGATGCCCGGTCCACCCAGATTTGTTTGGTTTTTCTTGTGGAGGTGTAATCACTCACTGCCCAGTCTTACAGTTGCCAGTAGGTCTGTGTGAATGCTGTCCCCACCCCCCACCCCCTGCACTGGCCCACTCCCATGTGCTTAGTGATGTTTTCTGTGGTCACTGTCCTGCGGATATTAAATGTTGCCCTGGCAACATTTTTGTGATGCTGAATAGAGAGTTCCTTCGAAGTCTTCACCTTGGTCAGCAGGCAGCCCCCAGCCCTTCTGTGTCCCAGGTCCACCTGGGAGGTTGGCAGTGCCCCTTGTCTGCCTTTGTGCAGCTCCAGCTTCTCCTGCAGGCTTGGTCTGGCTCACTCCCACCACACAGTGCCGGCCACCTCCCAGGCCTGGCTGTCTCACCTTGGAGAGTGAGGTCCAGCTGGTTCTGACGTAGGATTCTGGGGCTGAGTTGGTAACAACAGACATTGTTTGTTGGCAACATGGAATGTGGATAAGATGGATTCTGTGCCTCCTACCTTGTGTATAACTCTTGGCCTGTGGGTTGCTGTTTTTAGAGGCTTCTATGTTCTTGTCACAGCTGGGAGGTGGGACGGCTGGCATCCATCTTCCCTGTTCACCAGGGAGCCTGGTGCTTCAGATGGCTCCCGGTCAGCGTGGGCTGTGGGCTCCCCTGGCCGGGGGGGGGGATGGCAGGTGACCACGGCATGGGCTTACAGGACAGCACTGGAGGGGTCTGTCCTGGACTGAAATGCTAGTGCTTTTTTAAAAAAGCTTTTTTCTAAGTTACAGTAAAATACAACTAACATAAAATTTACCATCTTAACCATTGTTAACGGTCTAGTGTAGTGGTGTCCAGAAGGTATCCAGCCATGTAATGTGAAAAATAGAGACATTTATTGAAGAAGATAAAAAATACAAGAAATATTATACATAGGACAGTGATACCTCAGTTCCCTTCAAAGTAGGCGCTTTGAGACCTTACACAGTTCTCCCAGGGCCTCTTCCACTGTTCAAAACACTGCGAAATCCTTTGTTGGAATCGCCATCAGATGCCCCGTCGTATTTTCCTGAGTCGTGTTGATGGACTGAAATCTCTTCCACAGTGGCTGCATCATTTTACGCTCCGCCAGCAAGCAGGGTGGGAGGGTTCCAGTTACTCCCTCCCCTCCAGCGCTCGTTATTTTCTGGTTTTTTGATACAACCACCCTCGTGGGTGTGAGGTGGTGGTTCATTGCAGTTTTGATTTGTGTTGCTGTGATAATTAGTGGTATTGAGCATCTTTTCATGTCCTGTTGTCTATTCGTCTATCTTTGGAGAAATGTCTATTTAAGTCCTTCACCCATTTTTGAATTGGGTTGTTTTGTTGTTTTTGTTACTGAGTTTTAGGCATTCTCTACATACTTGGGGCATTAATCCCTTATCAGATACATGAATTACAAATATTTCCCCCACTCTGTGGGTTGCTTTTTTACTCTCAATAATATTTTTTGATGCACAGAAGTTTTTCATTTTCATGAAATCCAGTTTGTCTGTTTTTCCTTTATTGCCTGTGCTTTTGAAGTTTCTTAACCATTGCCAAATTCAATGTCATGAAGGTTTCTCCCATACTTTACATTTAGGTCTTAGATCCATTTTGAGATAATTTTTGCCATGGCATTAGGGAAAGGTCCAACTTTGTTCATTTGCATGTGGATATCCTGTGTTTTCAGCAGCATTTGTGGGAAAGACTGTCCTTTGCCCCATTGGTCTTGACATTCTTGCTAATTCATTTGACCAGCTGATGCTCTTTTGCAGGTTTTTGTCGAAATGTGGCTTCATCATTACTCCTTGGAGATGTATCAAAAAATGCAGTCCCCTCATGCCAAGGTATGTCACCACAGTTTTTCTTTCCATCTCCTGCTCTGGTCCTGGTGTGTCTGGCCAGCCTGCTACTTCTTGTCCTCGATGTCAGTTAGTTTCCAAGTGCTAAGGGACCCTTGATGGTGGGAAACAAGCCTGCCACCAGCCCTCACTGAGGTGCTGCCCAGCAGGTGCATTTTGTTTTGCGGTGGACTCACACCCAAGGGCTGGAGGCCTGTCCCCTCCGGGGTCCTTCCAAGCCACGTCCAGAGCCCCCTTCCCGGAAGCGGAAGCAGATGAAGCGGTGGTGCTTGCACCGTGGGGGCAGGGGAGCCGCTGATGCTCCTGGGAGTCACGTCTGGGTCTCCCTCTACCATCAAAGCGCCTCTTCCTGCTGAGGGGGCACCCAGCAGACACCCACTACCTGGGTTCTCCACCTCCTCCAGAGCATCCGCAGGCTTTTTTGTGGTTGGGGTCTGACACCCTCCTGCATGTGGCCTGGCCTGTTTCCTCTCCTCACCTTTCCCCCTTCTTTGGCTGGGTCGCATACTCGTGTGCAGAGGCGTGGAGGTGGTCAGGACCCTGGCAGCCTCCCAGGGTTGCTGTCCCTGGGGCCCATGGCCCACTGGCCCATCGGGAATGGAACAGTTCTGTTTGGTTAGTAAGATGGGCACTTAGGTTCGTGCTCTGAGAGACTGCAGTGCATGGCTCCTTAGACTTTGCTTTTTCGTCACTGCCAGACAAAACCCTCACAAGCTTCCTTAAGAATTAGGACATAGAGTTTGTTTAAAAATGGGAAATGGCCGTCTGTAACTTTCCCTCTGTGATTCTGGGAAGAAGTGGCGGTTCTGTTCCTGCTGCAGAGTCTCAGCAACCAGTTCAGTGCCCAGTGCTCTCCGTGTGGAGGGCTGGGGTGCAGCCCCTCCCATCACTGCTCTTCTACAGTGCAGGGTGCCCCGAATCTCCTTCCTTGGTGTCACACAGGAAGGAGGAGAACAGGGGGCTCCGTTCCGGGCTGGGCCTCTCATGTCACGAAACTCTTGCACTGCCCTTCCTGCTTCCAGAGCAGACCCTGCATGTTCCTGGCTTCCTCGTGGGATCCTGGGAGGCTCACTTACCCTGTGCATGTGGCTTGGTCTCGCGGAGGCAGAGGCCACTCCACGGCGTTGCCTTCCGGTCTGCTCACTCTTGGGTCTTCTGAGCCAGTGGAAACACGCCCACTTTAACTTGTAGCAGATGTGTGAGGCAGAAAGGCCTTTCTGGACCTGTGAGGATTCTGAGTCCACATGGGGAAGGGGCAGTAGCCTGTCCCTGCTGGGATAGGGGGCCTCCCCCTTCTCCCCACACTCGTTTCCTCTTGGCCAGACCACGGGGTGGGTGAGAGCTGCTCAGAATGGCTGGGAGCAGGCAGTGGGGAGGGCAACAGTCATTCCCACCAGGCACCCAAGGGAGTTCAGCCCTTTGCCTCCTATTGAGGTAGAAGAACAAAACCTGAGAAAACGGGGTGCGTCAGAAGCCGGGAAAGACTGCTGTGGAGGTCTGCTCCATCTGACGCCTCTTGTTGTTCATGCAGGCCCACACCGCACTGCACCGTATGGAAGTCATGGCGAATGCTGGTGTTAGGGAAGCGGGAAGCGTAGCTCCTGGAAGTCCCCCAGTGTGTCCGTGTCTGGGCTGCGTGCAGACATGCGTGCTCGCTCCCTGGAGGCCTGGCCTCTACTCCACCCAGCTTGCTGAGTGGCGCTTCTGGAAGGGCAGTAAGGATGGCTACAGCCCTGCAGGCTGGTGTGGAGCTGCTCTGTGTCTCCACAGACCAGGATGGGGACCCAATAGGAAAACTGCCCTGAATCCTCACTGAGAAGTGCAGCTGAGTCCAAGGTCTGGCCCAGAGGAAGGCTATGAATGGCCAACACCCCCTTGCTGTGCTCCTTCTCACCCTTGCTCTGCGTGTCTCTGGCTGTGCCTGTCTCCTTGGAGTCTGGCACACTCATTCTGCCCTTTCCTGTGTGACGCATGCTGCTCAGGCACAGCCCTTGCAGGGCAGGGTGTGTGCTGGGACTGCCTCTGGACTGCGCTTGGCTGATAGAGGGCTGCTTTCGTGGGGAGGCAGGGTGGAAGGTCCCAGGGTGGGCCAGACAGCATGCTCGCCCAGCTGTCATCCCCATGTCCTGGGCTCAGGGCTCCAGCTGCCTCTGGGAATGCATGACCATGGCCAGATTCTTGCCGTTGGGACTGATGAAAGTCTCTGTATCTGGAGGCTGGGGGCTCCTGGTGAAGTAGGGGCTGGTCTTCCCAGAAGTAGAGCCGAGGAGCAGTTGCGCCTCCTTTAACCATACCCAGAATGTCCAGTGTGGAGGGCGTTTGGCAAGGCCTGGAGGGCTGAGTCTGCGCTCACCTCGGTGCCGCCTTTCAGAGCCAGCCGCCATCAGGACAGAACCCTGATTGGATCTTAGACGCGTAGGAAGTATGCTGGTAGATTTCTTCTCGGGGGAACCCAGGGAAGTCCAGTAAATTACCTATTTTTGTGTTCTCAGCAGGAAGGCCTCCATCTAGAACTGGCTCCTAAAAAAGTTTCTTTCCTGAGCCTCGGGCCTTCAGGGCCTTGGTGGTTGGCAGTGTGCCCCAGTGAGGCGCCTGGGCTCCTGGCAGGCTGCAGCATGCACGCACAGTGCCAGCAGGGTCAGGGGAGAGTGGGAGCTTCTGGAAGGAAACGGAGCCAGGCCGGCATCAGGGAGCTAGAAGGGCCCTCAGGCCCCAGTGACATGGAGGCCAGCAGGCCTCCCAGTGAACTAGAGGGCCCATCCACCCCTCCGCTTGGCAGGTGCCGCTGGGAGGGGCTTGGTCTGGGTTGCTGAGAGGGTGGTCTCACTGGCCTGAGGTTGGTGGACCGTGATTATTAGGATTGTCACTGACGTGCTTTTGTTTTTTTTTTTCTCCTTACTTCTGGGCTCTCACTTTTTCTTTCTTTCCCCACTCTCCCCTTTCCCTCCCCTTCTTCCACCCTGTCTGGCTTCTGTGTTTTGTTGTCTCAGCTGGAGGTTCTGCACTACCGACTCAGTGTCTCCAGCGCCCTTCACAGCCCTGCCCAACCCAGCCTCCAGGCCCTCCACGCCTACCAAGTACTGGCTGCTCTTGATCTGTTCCGTTTCACCCCTGCTCTGTGGTGTAAGCCACAGAGCTCCTATCAGTGCAGTGGTAAAGCGAGGGCATGGCTGGGAGCCTGCTGGGGCTGCTACAGAACCTGGTTCACACAGAGCACGGTCCTGGGGCTCGGGGGGGAGCCTGGCCCAGCCTCCAGGTTTGCAGAATAGCCAGGGTTTGGGGTGTGCAGCCATGTGGCGGGGAGTGGGGCACATGATCCCTGCTGGCTGTGGGATTATCAGATCTGCCTGGCCAAGCCTCAAGGCAGCTAAGGTGTCACAAGTTCTCGGGTGTTGTGGGGGCTCCATGCTTGGCCCTGATTCAAGGGAGCAAATATCTCTGCCTGTGCCATGGCCCCACTCACCCTGCAGTGCAAGCCTGGTACTGAGGAAGTGACTGAGCACGCAGGGGCCCAGGGGCCATGGGTGGTACACCTGCTGACCTGCGCCTCTATGTGAGGTAGAGGAGCAGGAAAACTCTGGGCTTGGCCCTCTCGCCTGGAGACGCGGTCGGTCCCTGGACAAGTAGGCATGGCTTTCTACAAGCTCAGTCTCTTGTGGACGCATGGAGTCCTCCACAGGTGGACAAGAGTGAGCTGTGACCTCATGGAGATTGTGGTCTGCTTAGGCAGAAATGAACAGTGTGACAGATTTGCAGTCAGCCCTGTAGGGTGTTTTCTCCTAGTTCACTGATGTCTGAGATGAGCCTAGAAGTCTGGGCAGAAACGGCCGAATGGTGTGTTTCGAGCCATGCTCACAGCCAGGGGCCTATTTCATGCAGCACTGAATTTGAACTCAAGGTAAAAAATCCTGTTTTGCTGGGATAGAATAGTCAGCGTGCAGCACATATCGGGGTTTCTGCTCAGAAGGAGCAGCAGCTGCAGTGAGAAGGGAAGAGGATGTTCCAGAAGGTTTAGCATGGGCCAGCTGAACACAAGAGTGGGTGCCGCCCCAGCCTCTGTCGGGAGGATCTCACTCAGCTAAGGGAAGGCTCCCTGGAGAAATGTCTGGCTGCATTCGTTCCACAGCCAGGGGCCAGGAGCCCTGGAATGGGCTTTGGAAAAGTGTCCTTCAAAGGTGGTGGGGGCCACCTGCAGCTGTAGCCAGAGTCCCGTGGGGCTTTGGCTCAGGAGGGTGTGGAGTTGGACGAAAAGATTGACTTGACAAACCTAGAGGGAAGGCAGCTGAGGGGGTTACAGTATGATTGCTGGGCGCCTGTGGCGGGGAGCCTGGTTCTCCAGAAACGGCAGGAAGGACGGGCAGAGATGGAGTAAGGGATCCCAGTTCCCTGCTCATGTCCGAGGAAGGGTGAGCGGCCAGGAATGAGAAAGGGAAGGGCTCTCAGCAGGGAGTTATGGCCTGGAATTGATGCCCTTCTAATCTTTTTCAGTCCTCACTGAGGACATGTGTATTGGTTTGAGAGAGAGTGAGAAATATTGACCGGCCACCTCCCATATGCAACTCAGCTGGAGGGATCGAATCTGCAATCTAGATACATGACCGGGAATGGAACCTGCAACCCTTTGGTATATGGGGCAATGCTCCAACCGACTGAGCCACCCGGCCAGGGCCCAATCTTTTATTATTGTTAAATAGTGCAAATTCATTGCATAAAGACTTAGAAATGAAGATAAGCAGAAGAAAATTACCTTCTGCTTCATAGTATCATCCCTAGATGTAGGGACCTGCAGGGCATGTCACCTTGGCCCATGGCGGCATTTCCATGACGGAGAGGTATGTAGACAGTGCTGGGAGCAGAGCCCAGCAGGCTGGCTTCCTGAGCCCATGGGGGTCTGTGTCACAGGGTGTGTCAAGGCAGGGCCTGCACCAGCCTCAGCACCGCTCTGTGTTGGGATAAGGCTGCCAGACCTCTTCCAACAAGTTTGTTGAGGCCCTAGAGGGCTGGGGGTGAGTGTGGGGAGAGGACAGCCTCTCCCCACACTCATGTCAGTCTGGACAGCCAGAGCGTGTGGGGTGGGGGCAGTGGGTCTTGCCTTCCCATGTGTCCTGTCACTCAGGGGTCTCCACCCTGCACTCCACCCCTGAACAGCTGGTAAAGAGGCTTTTCTCTCGGGTCTGGCTCTCAAAGATCCTACGAGGACTCGGAATCAAGTGTTCAGCTCACAAGATGGCGGGTGCTCTGGCCTTTGGGGTTGTGCTTACTCTGGGTTCATTAGCACGGGGAGGGCTGTGTCCTGGAAGGGGAGCAGCAAGAGGAACTGGGAAGTGCTTCACCTGGAAAAGGGAAGCCATAGGCCACAGCAAGCTGTCTGCACATACCTGGGAGGCAAGGGAATACCCTGAGTCCAGATACCAGGTGGGACGCTGGCCTGCCCGCTCCCTGCTCTTCATCCTCTGGCTAGCCAGGAGGTGAGGACCCCTGATGACCCGGATGGACAGCCACAACAAGGCATCCACGGGAGGTTCAGATAAGGGGTTTGAAGTGAGCAGGGAAGCACTGGGCCAGCTTGTCTGCTTCAGCAGCTGTCCCAGGCCACACTGCAGGCTTTGCCACTCTTAGCCAGTCTCAGACCCTGCAGCGCCAGGGTCATCAGTGGGCAGCAGGCTGGGTAGGGCCCCAGATGGTCCTGCTTCCAGCCTGGCCCACAGATCCTGTGGGGAGAACAGAGAGATGGGCCCTGGTGGGACGTGATCAGACCTGGGGTTCTAGCTCAGAAGGATCTGGATTCTGACACCATGCCCCTCTCTACCTTAGGAGTCATTCACGCCCACTGAGGAGCACGTGCTGGTGGTGCGCCTGCTGATCAAGCACCTGCACGCCTTCTCCAACAGCCTGAAGCCTGAGCAGATCTCTCCCTCCGCCCACTCCCACGCTACCAGCCCCCTGGAGGAGTTCAAACGGTAAGTTTGGGGCTGTGTGCTGGGCTGCTGTGCCGCTTCCTGCCTCCATGTCCTCCACACACGTGTTGCCCACAGTGACCTCTCCCCAGAGCTGTGGGCCAGGTGAGCAGAGGCATGTGAGGCCTCTGCAGGGTGGGTCAGGTGGGCAGTCACCGTGTCCCCTCCTGGCTCTGTCTCCTCATCCCCACCCTGGCCGCAGAGGTGGGTGGGGGCACCCAGCTGCTTCTTTGGCTTTCATGGCCTTTCCCTCCAAGCCAGCCCTCTCTGGTGGAAAGAGCCATGCTAGCAAGGGAGCGGCCCTATGTTGTCCTTCTTGTCCTTTCCTTCCAAGTGGCAGGCAAAACCGATGGGCTAGGAAGGCCTTCACAGCAGGGAGGATCAGTTCACAGGAGGCTGAGTTCGGTGTGCCCCTCCCCCTCCTCAGGCAGGGAAAGGGCTGGGGCTGTGAGCCAAGCCGACAAGTACAGGAGCCACACTGTACAGCCACCTGCATGCAGTGTGTCTTTGGGACATTCCCTAACCTCTCTGAACTTCGGTTTCTTCCTCGGAAGAATGGGGCTAAAAATACAAAGTCTCGCCCCCAGGGGGTGCCAAGCCGCTGAGGTGCCCAATTCCTCTCCTGCAGGGCTGCCATCCCAAGGTTTGTCCAGCAGAAACTCTACCTTTTCCTGCAGCATTGCTTCGGCCACTGGCCCCTGGATGCGTCGTTTAGAGCTGTGAGTGGGGGTCCTGTCGTGCCTCACTGAGCTGTGCGTGGCCCTACTTCTGAAGGGCTATTGAGAGGGCTATTGAGGGTTAAACATCCCAGGGGGGCACTAAGTCCCTATAGTGCCCTCTGAGGGGAGTGTGGGCAGAAGCCAGAACCTGGTGGCACCTCCACCTACCCCAGCAGAGTGAAGCCCTACAGCTAGAAACATGCTTCTGCTCCCATGAGCTACCTCCTGGGCCAAATGGCCCAAGGATCTGGCCCAAAGCCTGTCCTCAAGCCTGTTCCCCACAGCCCACTTGTGTGCACATGCATCTCACAGGTCCTGGAGATGTGGTTAAGCTACCTGCAGCCCTGGAGGTATGCGCCTGACAAGCAGTCTCAGAGCAGTGATGGCCAGGCCCGTTGCGTGTCGGAGAGATGGTGAGCCTGGTACCCTGCCCTCCCCAGGGCAGCTGCTCCAGGGGCCTCCTGGGGCTCTCCTCCGAGATCCTGCACAGTGGGGGCACCAGCTGCCCCTCCTTGATTCTGCTGTGTCTTGCCTGGGCCCTGGGGTTGGTTTCCATGGAAATAGCAGGTCACCCGCTTCCCCTCTGTTGCCTTGCCATTATTGTCTCCCTCCAATGTATGTTCACGCTTATCCCCAAACCTCCCTCAGCAGCTCTTTTACAACAGCCACTGCACATCCCCGACATCTCCCAGCTGGCCCCGTTGGCACCTCTGATCACCACCTCCTGTGCATCCCTCAGCTACCCTGGCGGCCTTGGCCCTCTCGGGAAGGACCTCATTCTGGGGAGGATCCTTTGTCCTCAGGGGACCTAGGTTTTTCCAGTCTCCATCCCGCCACCTCCTCTGCCACCCCCAGACTCCCCCAGCCTCTGTTATTGATACCTTCATGAGGTCATGACTGGGGAGAGGGGGCAAGGACCATGTGGCCATGGTCTCCCAGGGGGAGATCTTGCCCTTGACTAGCGACCTGGTCCCCAGGGCACCCTTTGTGCAGGAAAACCTGCTGATGTACACCAAGCTCTTCGTGGGCTTCCTGAGCCGTGCGCTGCGCACCGACCTGGTCAGCCCCAAGAACGCACTCATGGTGTTCCGAGTGGCTAAGGTCTTCGCCCAGCCCAGCCTGGCTGAGATGATCCAGAAAGGTAGGCCCTTAGCCTTTGGAAGCTGCACTTAGAAAGGGATTCCCAGACCCCAGATGTGCCTCACGGCTTGCAGGGGGCCTGGCAAGGAGTGGCATGGGGAGACCTGGCGCCCTGCTGCAGGGTGGAGGTCTGAGCCTGGCTGAACCCTGTCTTCCCCATAGCTCAGCACGCTGGGCTAGAGTCCGGTGTGCCGGGCAGGAGGGGAGCAGGTCTCTGAGCTGTCTCACTGGCGACACGTGGCAGTCGGTCCCGATCCTGCTTTCATCGAAGCCAGCTTTGTTGGGCGTTAATTGCCTGTGCTATCTCTTGGCAAGTGTCAGCCTTCCATTTGGGACCAGCAGGGGCTCTGGGAGCATCAGGACCTGCACCCTTTCACTGCGTGGTCACTGCTGTTCAGAAACCTTGGGAGGCGCTTAGGGAGCTGGCCAGTGGGAAGCGGATATTTTGTGTCCTTGGCATCCAAAGCCAGACCTGCCTCCTGCCTTCCAGGCGAGCAGCTGTTCCTGGAGCCCGAGCTCGTCATCCCCCACCGCCAGCACCGGCTCTTCACGGCTCCCACATTCTCCGGCAGCTTCCTGTCATCTTGGCCACCAGCCGTCACCGACACCTCCTTCAAGGTGAAGAGCCACGTCTACAGCCTGGAAGGCCAGGACTGCAAGTACACCCCGATGTTTGGGCCAGAGGTCCGGACGCTGGTGAGTGCTTCTGGGCTCTGCCAGCCACAGGACTGTCCTGGACCTCTGGGACAGCGAGCCAGGAAGGGTGCACGCATTTTGCGGGGAAAGGAGGACGGTTAGGTGTTGAGTACACAGTTCCTCCCCGCTCCCCTTTGTTCAGTGAAGTCTAGTTTATCTCTGATAATAGAGGCAGTGTTTGTTGGAAATTTTCCACATTTAGAAAATGCATCTTAGTTTTTCAAACTCTTTATTATGTGGAAGACACCCCTCCTGGCCCTTGGCAGGCTCCCCCAGGGCGGCCTGCTGGTCTGTTGGTGGCTGGGTGTCATGAAGCAGCTCCATCAGAGCTGGCTGACCTCGCCTCTGCCCTGCAGGTCTTGCGCCTGGCTCAGCTCATCACGCAGGCCAAGCAGACAGCCAAGTCCATCTCCGACCAGTGTGGGGAGAGCACAGCCGGTCGCCCCTTTCTTTCATGGCTGGGCTTCTACCTCTCAGACACAAACAGCTCCTACCCAGCCAATGACCTCGATGACATGGGGCAGGACAGTGTCCGCAAGACAGACGAGTACCTGGAAAAGGCCCTGGAGTACCTGTGCCAGATGTTCCGAGTATGAGCCATGGGGCCGACCCCTCCCCAGATTGGGTCCTGTGGCCATCATCCCACTGCTCAGCCACGGACCTGGGCCCAGCATGGGTTCTGCCATAAAGGGTTCCGCCATAAAGGGTTCCTGGGCCTGTGTGGGAGACGCTGGCTGGCCTGTGCCCGCAGTGTTATGTCTGGGTTCCATCGTTGTCACTGCGAGGGGCCCAGTGGGTTGAAGACGGTTTCCTCCTTTCACCTGGAAACTGAGAGCAGGTGGTTTCTCTCCGACAGCTCAGTGAGGCCCAGCTCGCCCAGCTCACTCTTGCCCTGGGGACGACCCAGGATGAGAACGGCAAGAAGCAGCTCCCGGACTGCATCGTTGGTGAGGACGGACTCATCCTCACACCCCTGGGTCGGTACCAGGTAAGGCCCACGTCCCAGAGGGCCTGGCTCCCCAGGCCACTCCAGGCAGCACAGCTGGTGGTCTCACCGGCCTGTCCCCATCTCCAATGAGCAGAGGTGACTCTGCTGAGTTGTTTGCAAAGGTGTGTTTCCTGGACCACTCCTGTGGCCCAGGTTTCACCTGGGGCTCACCTCTCCTGCTGCTTCTAGATCATTAACGGGCTGCGAAAGTTTGACATTGAGTATCAGGGGGACTCAGAGCTACAGCCCATCCGGAGCTATGAGATCGCCAGCCTGGTCCGCTTCCTCTTCCGGCTGTCCTCCACCATCAACCACAGGGTGAGTGTGGGTGGGAGGGGCGCCTCCTCGCCTCTGTGCCCCTTCTGTCTTAGACAAAAGGGGAGGGGAGGGGCTGGGTGGAAAGTGCGGCCCCTGCCTGCTGCCCACTCCCCTGTGCCTCTGCTCTAGTTTGCAGGCCAGATGGCAGCCCTGTGCTCCCGGGCCGACTTCCTCGGCAGCTTCTGCAGATACCACCTCATGGAGCCTGGGCTGGCTAGCAGGCACCTGCTGAGCCCTGTGGGGCAGGGGCGCACGGCCAGTCGGGCCCGGGGCCCCAGGCTCAGCCTGCGCTTCCTGGGCAGCTACCGAACACTGCTGTCACTGCTGCTGGCCTTCTTTGTGGCCTCTCTGTTCTGCATCGGGCCCCTGCCCTGCACCCTGCTCCTCGTGCTGGGCTATTTCCTCTACGCCGCGGCCATGACACTACTGACGGAGCAGGGCAAGCCACACCAGCTCTGACCCCGAGCCAGCCACTGTCCCCACGTGGCCCTTCCTGCATTCCCGGGAGGCCACCTCCGAGCCTGAGCCCGGTCATCTTCACACTGCTAGGGGGCACTTTGCTGCAGCCTCTGAAGTTTCGGGAAGAGATCCTGAAAGAGAAGGGTGTGCAGGCCGAGCTCGGCCTAGAAGGGAGCAGTGTCCAGGGGCCCCTGAGCTGCGCAGGACAGGAGCAGTCCACGGCCCGGCCTCTGGGCCTTCCTCCTCCCCGAGGTCAGAGGCCCTGCAGCAAGGTGGCTTTTGAGGCCTTTCTCTTTTTTAACTGTGTCAGGATGTAGCCATGTGAGGGCCTTTGAGGGGGGCGGTGTGACATGAGTCTCTTCTCCCCAAGTGACACCAGACAGTAGCAGCTCAGCCTCTGGCTCCAGCAAGGAATCAAAGGCCCTAAAAGAGATTACTGAGGAAATTAAATGACAGTTCTTCAATTCCTAATTTTAAAACTAAGTTTTGCCACCACACTTGGCAAAGCAAGGGTCAGTCCGCGTTCTAGCAATTCGAAGCCCGGGCCATGCAGTTCAGCTTCTGAGGAAAAGAGATTCTTCAGGAGAACAGGTGCTCAGGGGACAGCGCTTCGCCCATGTCAGCAAGCACTTCGCTCACTGGTGGCCACGTCCCCACCTGGCCCGATGGGACTCCTCCCCTGCGGGCGTAGGGGATATGACAGGACCTCCAGGTTCATTCTGCCAGCCTCTGGTCTACAACCAAAGATGATCAAAAGCATTGTTTGTACCTTCAATAAAGTCAAGTGCATAAAGATAGAACCTTTTGATACCACTTCAGTATTCAAATTGCAGGACAGTGACACGTTTGCTGTCAGAAACCCCACGGGGCTCACACCTTTCGTCACGCAGATGGCACACTGGAGCAGGCAACCGCGCGAGCAGGGGTTTAGGCCGAGCTGTGTCTTTGGTGTGTGTGCTGGTGGTGGTTGTCCTTAAGTTTCCAAACCAGCAGTTGGGCTGTGTGTTCTGATGTAAACTGGCATTGGGTGGCCTGTGACCAAAAACCCTGTCAGGCTTGTAACTGACCGTGGGTCCGAAGAAACCCATTCTCAGCCCTGAGTCTTGCAGTGCCTGGGCTCAGGCCACGGGGTGTCCTACCATGCCTCACCCTGGGGTCAGGGGGTTCACCGGAAGCAGCAGCAGACTGGCGGGTGCAGGCAAGTGGCTGTGATGGAGGTGGGCCCCAGAGGTTTGGGGGATGTAGGCCCAGTGGGTCTCTGCCAGCTCAGCCCTTGAGATCGGTCTAAGCTGTGAGGACTTTGCCTTCTATGTATTCCTCAGTGGGTCGAGTCAGCTTTAATGTGGGAAAAAAAACTAGTGATCCTGGAACATGCGTTGCACTTTCTGTGGCTTCGGGAAGCTCAGAGGGTCACGCTTGGCCCCACATGAGCATCTCCCCAGGAGTGCCCTGGCCTGGCCTGGGTGCTGAACGACCCGAGATCGGCACTGACAGACAACTGGCTGCTGTTATCAAACTCGTTAGGTCAAATGGCGAGAGATTAACACACCGCCAGATGGTGGCCTGGAGTGAGAGAAATGGCGCCATTTCCCCACCACATCCCCTTCTTGGCTTCCCCTGACGGAAGTCCATCCCTGCCCACGTTTCTCTCTTCCTTTTTTTGTTTTGGTCCTCACCTGAGGAAATGTTTTCTTACTGATTTTAGAGAATCATCGAGTGGTTGCCTCCCCTATGTGCCCCAACCAGGGATTGAACCCATAGCAGCCTTTTGATATATGGGACGACACTCCAGCCAACTGAACCGCCCAGCCAGGACTGTCTCTTTCCTTCTGAAAATATTCGCCAACACCCCACTCTGTTCCACGTGCACATCCATCAGCTATGAATAGCCACCTACTATGTGCACCTTCAGCTGTGCTGGGGACACAGAACAGACACAGACAACCACCACTGCTCTGGCATGTCCTGGTGCAGAACCAGGACAAATGGTAAGGTCAAGAAAGGGCCTGGGTTCTGGTGGTCGGGCCTGGGAGGTGGCAGGAGGAAGCAGATGGCACACAAGAAGGACAGGGGTAAATAAATAATATATATTACTATAGTGCACATTACATTTCTATATATTACGACAATTTATATTATAAATTACACAAATTACAAATTTTTTAATTATTTATACATTTATGTCTATTCTCATTTTTACTGGTTGCCTTAAACTGAGTTTGCAGTTAGGATGCATCCGAGTCCCCTTTCGGGCAGCACCGAGCCACTTCATGGTAGCGCCCGGAACTGGTGACAGAACGTTCCCAGTTCTTCCCTCCCACCCCTTCTAACATTGCTGTCACTCGTTTCACTTATCCATACGCTATAATTACTAACTCTAAATGCTTTGTTGCTATTAGTATTTTGAACAAACTGTTATCTGTTCAATTAATACAAGAAAGAAAATATTTTGTTTATATCTTCTTCAGTGCTCTTCATGTAAAAACAAGTTCCGACTTATGTAACTTTTCTTCTTTCTGAATAACATTTCTTGCAAAGCAGGAAATGTTACAAACTTGGGACGACTACTTGTGACAAAGGCCCTCAATTTTTATTTGTCTAATAAAACATTCTTCGTCTTTCACTTTTGAAAGAAAATTTAGGTGGATAAACAGTACTGTACATGGGTGGATTTTTTTTCTTGCAGTGCTATAAATATTTACCTCCACTCATTGCTTGCATGGTTTCTGAGATGTCCAATATAATTTTATTTTTGCTCCTTTATACGTAAAGTTTTCCTTTCCCTCTTGTTTCTTTCGACATTTTCTTTTTAATTTTCTCTTTGCATTTCCATTTTGGAAGTTTCTATTTATGTATCTTTAAGCTCACCGATTCTGTCCTTGGCCATGTCTAGTCCACTGCTGAACCCATCAAGAACATTCTCTTTTTTTATGCCCTGACTGGTGTGGCTCAGTGGATTGAGCGCCCATCTATGAGCCAAAAGGTCGCTGGTTTGATTCCCAGTCAGGGCACATGCCTGGGTCGAGGGCCAGGTCCCCAGTTGGAAGTGTACGAGAAGCAACCAATCTCACACTTCCTTTTCATTCTTAGAGTTTCCATGTCTCTGCTTACATACCCATCTGTTAATTCATGTTATCCACTTTTTCCATTACAGCCATTAGCATATTAGTCAGTTTTAAATTTCATCTCTGCAACATCTGAGTCTTGCTCTGATGCCTGCTCTGTCTAATCAAACTGTGTTTCTTGTCTTTTAGTATGTTCTGTAAATTTTGGCTGAAAGTTGAACATCATGCCCTGGCTCTTGTAGCTCAGTGGGTTGAGCACTGGCCTGTGAACCAAAAGGTTGCTGGTTCAATACCCAGTCAGGACACATGCCTCGGTTGCTGGCCAGGTCTCTGGTTGGGGGTGCACAAGAGGCAACTGATCAATGTTTCTCTGGCACATGGATGTTTCTCTCCCTCTCTTTCTCCCTTCCTTCCCCTCTTTCTAAAAATAAATAAATAAAATCTTTAAAAAAATAAAAGAAAGTAGGACATGATGTACTGGATAGAGGGGACTGAAGTAAATAGGCTTTCGGTGTGTAGTTCTTTGTTTATCTGAGTAGGGCTTAGTTCATGTCCACTGTTTGCTAAAGTCGAGGGTGTCGGAGGCACAGCGTTCTCTTACACCTTTGTTTTTGCCTTCCCTATTTTTATCATTGGGTTTTACTATAAGCTCATTTTTAAATTAAGGCCAAGAGGCCTTTCACATTCTTTCACTGTGCTTCCCTGTTTTTATACAGAACCCCGTTGAAGTGGTGGAGAGAGAGGGAAGGCGGGGTGGGTTAGATTTGGGTATTTTCCTTCCTCCAGGTGAGTTGGCTCTGTTAAATTCCCAGTCAGTTTAGCTCTTAGGGTATCTTTGGGGTGGGGGCGGTGGAGGCCTAGTAAAGAACAGTATGTTGTGAGCATATTTCAAAATGGCTACTTCCCTCTCCTTGTGCTGGGACCACAAGGAGATTTGCCTCCATTCTTCCCTGTGAGAACATGGTAGAGCTCCTGGAGGCTAAACTCACAAAAGTTTGAGGGCCTCGTAAGATTGGGCCCTCCCCTTGGATTTTTTAACTCCCACAGTGAGCCCCAGTGGGCCCCACCAGCAATTCACTGATAACAGTCCAGACTTTCCCACTGGCTCCTGGGAGGTCTGGATGAGATGTGTCTGCCATCTCCCCAGTTGTGGGGCATTTGCCCTGTGACCTCAGTCCTCTGATGGATCTGAGAGTTACTGTTTTTCGGTTTGTTCAGCTTTTTTCTTTTTGTGTTGATGGGAGTAACAACTTCAAAGTTCCTTGTATGCCAGACCAAGAAACCAGAAGAAGTCCAGATACGTTTTTAGTTCTAGGATATCCTTTAAAAAAAAAAAAGAATTCCGACCAAGATGGAGGTGTAGGTGGACACACTGTGCCTCCTCACAACCAAAATTAAGGACAACAAATATTTAGAAACAAGAAAACAACCAGAACTGATAGAAAATTGAACTGTATGAAAGTCCAACAACCATTCATCAGTCCGGTAAGAGGGGTGGAGTCGCGGCAGGAAATAGTGGAGGTGTGGACCGGGAGCGCAGGCAGCAGTGGCTGGCAGTTCCCAGGTGCACAGGTGGCAGCTGGCAGACCCCGGGCACAGGGTGGCAACTGTGCAGACACAGTGAGGCCACACAAGGCGGCTGGCTGACCTGGTGGTCCCACATTCCCGCACGCAGACAACCCAGGTGACGGGGAAGCAGCGGAAGGGACTGGAATCCAGGAGAGAGCGAAGCAGGTGCCACTGTTCCCTCTCAGACCCCTGCCCCCACATACAGCGTCACAACTCAGCGACTGGGCTGCCCCCGCACTGGGGAACACCTAAGGCTCCACCCCTCATATGTAACAGCCACGACCAGACCAAAACCAAACCAAACCAAAACACAAAAAATGGCTCAAACCAGAGAACAAATGAAAGCCCCAGAGCCAATTCCTCTAAGCTGTGAAGAGATAGCCAACCTATCAGATGCATAGTTCAAAGCCCTGGTGATCAGGATGCTCACAGATTGGTTGATTTTGCTCACAAATTAGATGAAAAAATGCAGGCTACAACACATGAAATGAAGGAAGACGCGTGGGGAACCAATAGAGATGGAAGGAAAACTGGGACTCAAATCAATGGAGTGGACCAGAAGGAAGAAACAAACAACCAAACAGAAAACAAGGAAGAAACAAGAATTCAAAAAAAAAAAAAAATGAGGAGAGGCTTAGGAACCTCCGGGACATCGTTAAACGTCCCAACATCCAAATTATAGGGGTACCAGAAGGGGAAGAAGAAGAGCAACACGTGGAAAACTTATTTGAACAAATAATAAAGGAGAACTTCCCCAATCTGGAAAAGGACATAGACTACCAGGAAGTCCAGGAAGCTCAGAGAGTCCCAAAGAAGTTGGACCCAAGGAGGAACATACCAAGGCACATCATAATTACATTAGTCAAGATGAAAATGAAGGAGAGAATTCTAGAAGCAGCAAGGGATAAGGGGACAGTCACCTACAAAGGAGTTCCCATCAGACTGTCAGCTGAGTTCTCAAGAGAGACCTTACAGGCAAGAAGGGGCTGGAAAGAAATATTTGAAGTCTTGAAAGGGAGGAACCTACATCCAACATTGCTCTATCCAGCAAAGCTGTCATTTAGAATGGAAGGGCAGATAAAGTGCTTCTCAGATAAGGTCAAGTTGAAGGAGTTCATCATCACCAAGCCCTTATTATATGAAATGTTAAAGGGACTTATCTAAGAAAAAGAAGATAAAAATATGACAGTGAAAAAACAGCAAACTCACAGCTATTAACAATCACACCTAAAACAAAAGCAAACTAAGCCAACAGCTAGAACAGGAACAGAACCACAGAAATGGAGATCACGTGGAGGGTTAGCAACAAGGGAGTGGGAGGAGGAGAGAGGGGGAAAAGGTACAGAGAATAAGTAGCATAGACGGTGGGTAGAAAGTAAGGGGAGGGCAAGAATAGTGTGGGAATGTAGAAGCTAAAGAACTTAGGACACATGGACATGAACTAAAGTGGGGGAATGTGGGTGGGAGAGGGTGTACAGAGTGGAGGGGAATAATGGGGAAGAAATGGGACAACTCTAATAGCATAATCAATAAAATATATTTAAAAAAAAAAAAAACAAACCTGACTGTTGAGGCTCAGTTGGTTGGTCATTGTCCTGCAAAGCAAAAGGTCACTGGTTCGATTCCTGGTTAGGGCACATGCCTGGGCTGCAGGTTCAGTCCCTGAGAATCAACTGACTGATGTTTCTCTCTCTGTCTTTCTCCCTTTCCCTCTCTCTATAAATAAATAAATAAATAAATAAATAAATAAATAAATAAAATCTTTAAGAATATATATGCATACATATACTCTCCCTATTATTTTGAAAAATTCCGGATAGTTTTAATCACTATAGCCTTTTTTTTTTTTCCTGTAGCTTTTTAGGATTTTAAAAAAGATTTTACATATTTATTTTTAGAGAGGAAGAGAGGGAGACAAACATCAGTTCATGGTTGCCTGGGGACCTGGCCTGCAACCCAGGCATGTGCCCTGACTGGGAATCGAACCAACCATCCTTTGATTCACAGGCTGGCACTCAATCCACTGAGCCACACCAGCCAGGGCAACTTTTTAAATATATTTGTTATAAAGCACTTTTCTGTTAATTCTATTATCTAGAATTATTTGTGGATCTGTTTCTATTGACTGAATCTTTTTTTTTTCTCTTGACTCAATTACATTTATCTGTCTCTCTGCATGTCTGGTATTTTTCTTGTATTTCAAACATTGGGGATAATGTGCTCTAGAAGCCCTGGGTTCTGGTGTAATTCTCTGAAAAGTGTTGCGGTGTTGGTGTTGTTGTCCTCTCAGTGGAGCTGAATTACTGGAAGATCACCATGACCGTGTGGAGGCTTGGCTTTAAATTTTATCCGGGCAGATATACTTTGATTTTTCCTACAGTGTTTGTGCAAATCCCTTATTTCTAGAACATAGTCTTTATTCCCAAGGTAAGGCCCTTTTAGGGTTAAATAGGTTTAATGGGATTAAAGGCCCTTTTAGGGTTATAGGGTTTAGGGCCTTTTTAGGGAAAACTAGATGTTTACCAAGCCTTTCTTGGAGTTGCCAGAAAATGAATCCTCTCAGTTCTATGCCCTTTCAGCTCTGTATTTTCCTGGGATCCTGGGGCTTTACCCACACATGTGTGGTTCATGCCAGCCCTCTATTGGAAGGGCATTGTAGCTTCCCACTTCTCACCTGCTGAGGATCCAAACCACCCAGCATCACCCCCTCAATTATCAGCTGTAGCAAACTCATCCTCTGCCTCCTGGAGCCAATAAGACTATAACAGTTTCTTGAGGTCTGGCTGAGTAGAGAGAGACCTCAGAGGATTTTAAAGATTTTATTTATTTATTTTTAGAGATAGGGGAAGAGAGGGAGAGAGACATCGATGTGAAACAAACACATTGATCAGTTGCCTCTTGCACCACTTGCCCCCAAACTGGAGAATCAGCCCTCAACCCAGGCATTTGCCCTGACTGGGATTTGAACCCATGATCTTTAGGTTCTCAGGCCGGCACTCAATCCACTGAGCCATACTAGCCAGGGCCCTCAGGGGATTTTAAGAACTGCCTCCCCTCCAGTTTCCACCTGCTTTTTGTCCTTCACCAGTGCCTCAGACCTAGCTGTCTCATATATTTTGTCCACATTTCATAATGCATGGGGGTTCTGCAGTTATTGGAAGTGGAAACACTACCTTTTGACTTTTGAACTTATAATAGAATCATTTGTTCAAAAAGTAAACCATTAAAACACAACAAGCGGACAAAATTAAATATTAAGGCTTACTGTAAACTTACTGTAAAGGAGCCTATTCTTTGACGGTTTATTAAACCAGAGGATTCCTTTTAAATGACATGGCACTCACCTGGGCTCCACCCTCACACCACGCCCCAGCCGTTCAGGCCCCGCCCCATTCACGCGGCGCGCCCTAGGTCGCGCCCGTTTCCATGGTGACGCGGCACTAGGCCGGGCCTGCCCGGCCACCCAGTGGACGCGCAGCGGCAGCAGCTACTGAGATATGAGTTTGGCAGGGGTGGTGGCCGGGCAGCGGCCCCCCAGCTCGGGGATCCCGAGCTCCTGGGGAGCGTCGCGTCCGCGCCAACGCCAGCCCCCAGCCCTCCAGCATCCGGGGCAGCACAACGCGCAGGTCGGGCTCAACGAGGCGCAGAAGCGGGTACTGGACCTGGAGAAGAGCCTGCAGTTCCTGCAACAGCAGCACTCAGAGACTCTGGTCAAACTTCACGAGGAGATTGAGCACCTGAAGCGGGAGAACAAGGGTGAGTCCGGGTGGCGGGGCCGGGGTGGAACAGGGCCGGTGAGCTCCTGCTCCGTGGTGCCCCAAGATACCTGAAGACCTGCCTCCCCGACAACCTCCCACCGCTTTCAAAAACACCAAAACAGTACATGGACTCTACACAGAGTTCAGGGAGTACACAGGGCAGCAAGCCCCATGCCCGGCTCGAGTCCTACCACCTGGGTTCCAACTCCCTGCCCCTGGCCAAAAACCCGGCCTCGGGCGTGGTGGGAGGTGCCCTTCTGGTCGTCTGCCCATCTGGCGGGGCGGGGCCGGGGGGGGGGGCGGGTCTGGCAGCCTCATGTCCCACAGTCACCCAGCCAGCCTTCACTGTAGGCAGGCCTCCACCCTGTTTTAAAAACTTTTTAGAGGAGTAAAACAAACCCCCGAAAGTACCAGGATACAGCTCAGTGAATTTTCACACACTAAGCCACCCACATCAAGGGCAGGCATGCTGGCCCCAGAAGGGTCCTGGGGCCCTATCCAGGTCCTCCCCAGACACCTCCAGCCCTGTGCCCTGTGTCTCCTCAGGGCAGACCTCCCTTCCTAACTACACCCCTTGAGGGTCCTCAGCTCTGTGAGCCAGACCTGAGGCAGAACTTGAGGCCTCCACCATGGGACTTTGCCACTCCCTCTGGCCTTCCTCTCGCTCTAGCTCTCTGCCCACACATCTAGGCCTGCCTGGGTTTCTCACTCCCTCCTTTCACTTGCTGCCTCTACCTGGAGTGCCAGGCACATGCCAACATGGGGTCTCCCTCATGTCAGGACCCTCCCCTCCCCTTGTCTTCATAAGTCTCACCCCAGTCCCTTCCTGACACAGGCTGGATGTGGCCAGCTGGTGGGTTGGACATCACTTGGCTGGTGCACTGACTATACCGACTCATCCATGGCCGGGGCTCCTGGGAAGCTGGGTCATCATGACTTACCTCTGTATGGCTGGGACCAAGCCCCCACCTACAGGGTGGAGGGTTGCCCTGTAGACCTCATGGACGAAGGGTGGGATTTCGGGCAAGAAACAGTCAGAGGCATTCAGGCCCTAGGGTGCCCAAGGCAAAGGCTTGGCCCCTGGTGCAGGGTCCCTGAGGCCTTTTAGGGACTCAGCCGAGAGGGAGTGGGCAGGGCAAGCCAAGCGTCTCTCAGAATGGCTGTGACCTGGGAAACAACGAGAACATGTGCTTGCTTTCAGAGCTCCATTACAAGCTGATAATGAATCAGAAGCAGCAGAAGAAAGGTAAGACTGAAGCCCTCAGTGCCTGATGGGAAGTCCCCGCTATCAAGAGCAGCCCCTCCAGACTGCCTGTGCCCACCCAGCAGCCCTGGCCCAGGCACTGTCCTCGTGGTGAGGGGCCCTGGAGCGTCTGGACAGATAGGCACCACTGCCCCCAGCCATGGTCTGGGTGGCGGGCACAAAGGCACCACTCTCAGGGAGCCCAAGGCTGGAAGTCTGAACAGTAGGGTCAGTGGGCAGAACAGCTGCAGGTGGTGGGCTGCCTGGGCCCTCCCCCTGCCCTCCCCAACCTCATTACTTCTTGGCCTGCTCCTCTGGCCTGCTCCAGGTTCCCTCTGAAATGCTGGGGAGCCCAGCACAGCCCTGTGGCTCTGGTCCCTCACTCACTGGGACAGATGGGGGTGGTGGGGGGATCCTGCCTGCCATATCAGAAGCAACTATGGGGGCTGGGAGAAGGATGCATGGACTTAGAGACCTGCAGCCACTTGTCTGAGGCCCTTCCCCCAGCCCAGCCCAGGCTCTCTTAGGTTTGTTCTCCCCACTAACCTTGGGGCCAGGCCTGAGCCTAGGAGGTGGTCCAAGTGGTGATGGTGCCACCCTGGAATGCCCCAGTGTGAGGGGCACCTGGGGATCTCTCTTCCTGAGGGACACACAGAGAATGGGGTGGTGGGAGCCCTTCCCCAGCAGGGCAGAGCAGCTCCAGTGAGGGGCCCTAGGCACACAGTTAGGCCCATTCAGTGGTCAGAGGGTCTCTGATAGGACATCAGGAGAGGTTGTACTCCTTTGAGACCTGAATCTTCTAGGATTCCAAGCCACCTGCTTTGTGGATGGCCTTTCAGGAAGCCACTTTTCCCAGGGTCTTGGCTCCCTCGGGCACTGGCTGGGGCTGGGGCTGCCTCACCAGAGTGTTGGGGAGGGTTCCACACAAATGCCCGGGCCCAGGGGCTGCCAGGCCAGCAGGCAGCACGATGCACCTGGCTCCTTGCTGTGCAGAAGCTGCTGGGGAAGCCAGGACCTAAGCATCACTGTTGCCATCTTGGGTTGACCCCTGCACATTTGCCCACAGGCAGCATCTCCAGTTCCAGCTTTCAGTCCAGCAAGCCCACCTTAAATTCAGTGGTGTCAGGTGAGCATGCTCAGGGTGCTCAAGGGGTGGGGGGCAAGTGCCCCACTGGTGGGCAGTCTTGGGGCAGGGGTGCCTTTGCTAGGCTCCATGGACTTGAGGGTTAAGGGGCAACCAAAGGGAGCCAAAGAGGGTGTGGTGAGCTGAAACCACCAGCAGGGGGCTGAGGTGGGATGGGACAAGACTGGGGACTGGCCAGAGGGAGGCTGCAAAGGCTCTGTCCGGCTGCAAAAATACATCATTTCAATGAGGGGCACAAGGTCCCAAGGCAGGCCCACCTTGGAGTGGGATGGTGGGCAGGCAGATTCACTGACAGCCTCTCTGAGTGGTCTCCTGGGGAGGGGTGGTGAGCTGGCTGCCTGCGGAAGCCCTGAGGTAGTGTGCCCCCAAAGCAGGCAGGGCGCAGGTGCACGGACCCTGCCCACAGAGTCCTGACTGTGGGGTCCTCTGCAGCCTGAGGGCAGTTCAGAGCCTCTGCTCCTCATTGTCTGCCCCAGGAGGCCAGGCATCTGGAGGAGCAGCAGCCCCTGCTCTCAGTAGGACCCAGGCAGCCTGTGGACCTTGTCCTAGGAAAGTAAACCTGTGTGGGCTGGATCTCATTCGGTTTCATTTTGCCCCAAGTGCGGTGCTGCTTCAGAGTCGGGACAACTCGCAGGGCCACCCTGCCCCCAGCATCTTCCAAACCCGGGGAGGAGACTGGCCCTGTTTCCGGTGTCAGAGTGTTGGGCAGGCACCACCCACAGGCTCCGTCCTCAGACCCTCATTCGTGTTTTCCAGCAGGAGGCTCTGTTATCATCTCCTCTTTCCCAGGAGGAGACTGAGGCAGGGGGCGGGGGCTCCTTGGGCGTACACAGCTGATCCTGGAGGACTTGGGCACCAGCGCTTCAGGCCCGCAGTGACTGGCCCTGTCTGGGTCTGACCTGTAGCCAACCCTCAAGGCAAGGCCAGGCAGCAGCCCAGCTCAAAGAAGCAAGACTCAAAAGCTGAGGTTCCCCAGAAGGCAGACCTGGAGGAGAAGAACTCGGTTGCTGTCCTGCTTCACAGCAGCAAGGTGGACAAAGCCCCCGGGACACAGGGGCTGGCCAAGTAAGGCATTTAGTAGGTTTACGACCAAGGACCAGCCCGTGGCTTTGCCTTCTAACTGGGCCGGCCTCCAGCATGAACCAAACTGGGGGGTCTGCAGGGTACCTGTGTTGACCTCAGCCCCTAAACCATTGTCTCGAAGAATTTAACCTCCAAATGAGTGTGCTTTGCACCAGGGTCCCAGGCTCCACCCTGGGAAACTCACTTGGCCACTGGAAGGCAGGACACCCCATTTTTTAAACTTCCCTGGAAAGCAGCAGTGAGTCTGGACTTTGCACCAGAAAAGAACCCGTTGTCCCTCAGGTAGTAGAGCCGACAGGACAGGCTCCTGCTTCTCTGAACAGTCCTTAGAGTCCCTCTTGACCAGCTCTACCAGGTTTGGGGTCAGGACAGCTTGAACCACATCTGACCCTTAGTGCACCTCGAGAGGGGAGGAAGAGATGGGCCTCAGACCCCCACCTGAGGCCTGGAGCGCCCTGGCCAGCAGAAGGCATCCAGGCCTCTGAGGAGGCTGTGTTGACGCCCCTCTTCCCCACGCTGGCCTCACGTTGGTGAGGGCGCTGCCCTGAGAGTTGGTGGGTGGTGAGGCCGAGCCCGGCAGGCCACCTCTGGGCTGCTGCATGACTGTTTCAGAGATGAAGAAGTGAAGACCTTCAATCCAGAGGCCACCGTTGTGGCGGGCAGCCAGCACAAGGGCAAGCAGGTGATGGGGGCGCACCCCCTGATGAGCCTGCCCCCCCATTTGCGCAAACCCACCTCGATTCAGCAGTGTGAGGTGATCATCCGCCAACTGTGGAATGCCAACCTCCTGCAGGCCCAAGAGGTGAGGCTTGGGCGGTGGGGGACGGCCCTGGAGTCTCCGCGGCCTTGGCCACCATGCCTCTTCCCCTGCCTTCCAGCTGCAGCATCTCAAGTCTCTCCTGGAAGGGACCCAGAGGTCGTCCCAGGTGACACCTGAGGAGCCTGGCCCAAAATCCACGTAAGTGCCCAGTGTGGCTCTTCCCCAGCACAGTGGGGGCCCGACTGTGTGGGGCTCACTGCTTGCTCTTCATCAGGGACCAGGAAGCTTCGCAGCTCCCCAAGGTCCCCACCAAGAGTGTCTCTAAGAAATGGTGAGTCCCAAGGGCACGGGGTGGGTGGGGCACTGGCAAGGAGAGGAGGGCAGGCACAGCGCAGAGCAGGCCCTGGCGCCACTTGCAGACACGCCCCTGCTGCCCTCCACCCCCGCAGCCTGATCCTGAGCCCAATGCCCGGGACGGAGCGCGCCATCCTGCCCGCACTGAAGCAGACCCTGAAGAACAACTTTGCCGAACGGCAGAAAAGGCTGCAGGTGGTGCAGAACCGGCGGCTGCACCGCTCCATGCTCTGAGTGCCCTCGTGCGGTCCTCACGGCGGTCCGCAGCCAGGCCTGGACCACAGCTGGAGACACCGACCCTCTCCAGGTAGCGTTCCCAAAGCATTCTAGTGCCACATAAACCAAACTGACAGCAGACAAGGTCCTTGGTCTCGGGACTGAGAAACTTTATTTTCTTGCTCGGTATTTTGCTATTCTGCATTTACACAAAAATGTGTTAAAAGTATTACCCCACCTGTAGAAGACAAAATAAAGCTTGTTTCTCCCAGTCCTGAGTCTGGTCCCTCGCTGGCTGTCAGGTGCTGCTGCCCCAGCTGTGCCCAATAACAAGGGGGCGCTGTCTGGCGGCTGCTCTGGAAACGAGCTCAGGCATAGCAGGCACCTGGGTGGGAGCGCAGGGCTATTTCCTGGCCTGCAGCTAGAGGAGGGGCAGCCGTCCAGGTACATGTGCACAGGGGGCGTCCTGCCTGACCAGACACTCCTCGGGCAAGACGTCCTCCAGCCTCAGGCATCTCGAGTCCACACAAACAGCTGAGGACCCGCTCCTCCGAACCCACGGTCCTCTGTTGCGGCTGGGGCCCCACCCTGTGCCATCCCTGCCCCATGAGGGCCGGACGTCAACCCTTCAATTGCCAAAATAGCAGCTTCATCTTCTGTCTCCTGGGGGCGGCCAATTTCGTGCTGAACCTCCCCAGACAGGACAGTTGTCCTGGCCCCACGAGTCGTCTCCTCGGTGCTCATCTCTGCCCCCCCAGCTTCAGGGAGCAGGGGCTTTGCCAGGAACCTGGAGGTGAACCAGGGTGAGGCATTGACTGTCGGAGGAGGGTGAACTGAGGTCCGGGCATCTCCAAGGTGGGGAACTTGGCTCAGCCCTGACAGAGTCCCTCCCTGAAGACAATCACGGGAGGGGGACACAGTGACAAATTTATGACAGACACAGGAATAATACATTTATTATAAGAACCACACATGATATGGTAGTGCACATAAAAAAGAGGGCCGGCTGATGTCCCATCAGGGAGTCCTCACTCTCTGGAGCGGCTCTGAGGGTGCCAGGCCCAGAGGACGGCTCCCGGACCCCACGTGAGCCCACTAGTGCACACGGTGCCAGGGACAGGATTCCCCCGGACGCCTCTGCCCCTGGCACCCCACAGTGCTCAGCAGGCCCCCAGGGCTTGAAGGGAAAAGCCACGAGGTATGAGGTCCAGCTGGTAGTGGGGACTTGCCACCACCCACAGGCCAGAATTCCCCTGAGTGGCAGCCGGCGCCCCTGGATGCAGGAGCCTCCTCGTGGCATGCCCCGTATGCCAACAGTGGCAAACTCTGAACCCGGCACGGTGGTCAGGGAATTCTGTGTGTCTGACGGGTTTCCCATGTTCGCCGTGTTCCCCTACAGAAATGGGCAGAGTGTTTCCTGGCACACACACACGGGGCTCTAACAAGGCCCTGCCTTCTCCCCCATGATGCGGAGGAAGGACATGGGCCCTGCAGAATCCAGAGGGACAGCAGCCCGAGGAGCGCAGGCCCGGGGGGCGTCTGCCTCCCTGGAGGAACTCTCACTGCCACCGCGATGCAGCCAGCCCCGCAGCCACCTGTCCCAGTCCTGTACAAGTGTGGGAAAATGTCTGGTAGGTCCCCAAGGCAGAAGATAAAAGCAGGAAAGCTAACCTAAGTCCAGGCTCTCTAAGAGAGCCAACAGCTAGAAATGTCTGACACGAGACGTGTGTCCTCTGTGGCCCCAACAAGGCTGCCGGCTGACCCCATGGTCCCCGAGGGCTGGCAGCCCGAGATGCAGCAGTGGCGATGGCTAGGCAGCTGAGAGGCAGGCCTGGTGGATGCTCTGCGCCCAGGTGTTGAGCAGGGCTGTGACCGAGTGCTTGTCAGGGAGCTGCAGCAGCCTCGAGGTCATGAATCGGTGCACTGACTGCAGGAAGGGGTTGGCGTCTGCAACAGAACAGCGGGCCTTGAGCACTGTGCCCTTTGCCAGGACAGTGCGGCATGGGGCCTGACCCTGGCCCACGCGAGCAGCTCCCATGGGGGGCTGGGGAGAACCTGCTCTCACAGGCACAGGGCTGGGCATCTGGGGCACGTCACACAGCCACTGGGAATGCCATCCCCCATACACCGCTGGCTCTCCCTGGCCCACGTGTCACTGAAGAACTGGAACACGGATGCACCTGGATCCCAGGGCTTTCCCTCAGGGGCAGCCTCAGGGTCCTCGTCCCGGTCCCCTGTGTGCTAGGTCTGAGCCTCAGGGGACTGTCACTATCACTGAAACTCTGGGCCTCTGCCATAGGGCCATGTCACCCAGATGGGTCCCCATGAGCCCAAGCTCCTGCCTGCTCCCCCATGTCAGCCTGGCAGAGGCCCCAGGGGCTGCCGGAACAGTTGGCTTGCTCAGCCCTCACTTATTGGACATGGACACCCTGCAGTTGCAGGACAGGCAAAGGGACACAATGGGAACAGAGACACTTCTTTCTCCAGTGACTGTGGGGCAACCTGCTCTTGTCCATGAAGCGGGAGCCAGAGGAGGAGAGGGAAGGGCCATGCTTAGGGGGTGCACGTGGAGAAAACCCAGGTTGCCCAGAGCTGACCCCCACCTGCCTTGGGTCCCTAGGAGCAGCCGAGAGGCCTGCCCGCAGCTACCCTCTGGGCACACTCACCATACTGCCACTGCCGGTCGATCCACAGCGGGCTCTGGGCGGGGTAGTCGGCGGGCACACTGAGCTCCAGTGGTGGCACGTTTGGGAGGTCCTTGTCGTCTGCAACACAAGAGGCTGTGCCTGTGACCCCGCACAGCCTGCCTCACAGCCCTGTTCTGGTGAGGCTGCAAAGCCCAGTGGTCACTGACTCCCAGGTTTCCACACCTGGACGGGAGGGGCCTGCCCTGGCAGCGGGGGGAGGTGAGAGTGCGTGGGCGCATGGTCCAGCCCACGGTAGGTGTCCTGGGGCCAGGTGTGTCAGGATCAAGGACAATGCAGGCAGACTCCTGAGAGGGACAGAAGGGCTGTGGGCCTGGGGCTGGGCTGTGATCCTGCGTGTCTGTGGGTGGCTGAACACTGTGTGGAGCACAGTCCCGGCTGGGTCAGTTCTGAGGCAAGGCCTGGAAGAGCACCGTGGCCTGGGGACATGGCGGAACTCTGGGGCCTCGCTGCTGGGGTCCCTCCTCGCCGGCCCCGCCCTCCCCGGGTACTCACGCAGGTTGCAGATCAGGTGGACGGTGCCGTTGTTGCTGCAGTGAGAAGGGTCCAAGTTCACCAGGAACTTGGGGTCTAATCTGGCCACCTCCCCCTGGAGCACATTGGGGATGCTCTGCCGCTCATCCTCTTCAAACTTACGCTTCCGGGCGCACGCCACTGGCACCCTGGGAGAGGCAACCATGGTGACCACACTGGCCTGGGCTGTGGCCTGCGGCCTGCAGCTTGCCACCCACAGCCCACCTCAAGGCTAAGCCCTGGGCTATACATACGTGGTGGGCGGGCCGTGGATGGCCGTCATAGCCGGCATGAACGTGCGGTACAGAGAATGGTTGAAGACGGGTGAGCGGATGTTGGCCAGGACAGCATCCAGGAGCGGCTGGCACAGGTACTGCTGTTTGGTTGGTGGTACCGGGGGTGGTGGGGGCGTGGGCTGGGCCAGGACGGGTAGGGTGAGCAGCCCATTCTTGGGAAGGCTCTCCAGACCCCAAGGCACTCATCCTTCCTTACAGCCAGACTTCCCAAGGCTTCCCCACCACCTCCCACCCCTGCAGACAAAGAGGGCCAATCCTGGACACATTCTCCCCAAGTCCCCTCCCATGGGAGCCTGGCCTAGTGCTCAGCAAGTGGAGGCAGGATGGCGGAGGCAGCTTACAGGAAAATCCACAAGCCTGGGGGACGGAGGCAGCACCCGCAGCTGAAGGGCAATTTCTCCCACATGCCCACCACCCACAGCAGACCTACCTGGAAGAAGGCTCCAGGCAGGGTCCCCAGGCTGAGAGGTGAGCCCCCTTTGCCCACCCTGGACTGTGAAGGCTCCTTCCAGCCCGTGGTTCTGAGTTGCTGTCAGCTGAGCCCTGACATTCCCAGGGATGCCTGCGGCCCTCTGAACTCCACCAGGCCACAGTGCCTCACTCACCACTGCCATGTCATTCTTGAGTTTCTCCAGGGCGATCTCACACTTCTGCAGAGTCTTCAAGGGGCACCTGCAGGAAGAGGGCACATGCTGACCCCCTGTGCTGGAGGGTGGGGGAGCTGGCAGCTCTCATGTGCTGACTGCAACCACACTCATCCTCCCCAGACAGAGCCAGCCTGGGGGCCTTGGCTACTGGGACCTCCACAGGAAACCCAGCCGGCTGACCTGCCATTCCCAGACCCAGAGTCTAAGGCGTGGTGATCCGACCCCCAGGAACTGCTCAGTCCTGGTCAGCGGAACAAAGCACAGGCGTGATGGGCCACGGGGTGGGACCGAGGGCCTGTAGCCCCAATGAGGAGGGGTCAAGCCAAGAAGGCCTGGCAGGCCATCAAGCTCTAACAGGCCCGTCCTGCAATGTCTAGCATTCTGTCCGGAAAAGCAAAGCGGGATGACCTCTCAGGAGGAGGAAACCACCGGAGCCGAGGGAAGGAACCTGAAGACCAGCCCGCACTCGCAGCCTAGTGGCACTGTCCGAGCTTGGCGCTAGGGAAGGGGCACAGTGCTGTGTCAAGAACCTGGCTCTCCACTGCCACCCAAGTGCTTCTGAAGACACTGTCTTATTTCACGTTCACAGCTAACACATGAGGGCCCCAGCTGCCCCTTGTGTGGATGGGGAAACTGAGACACTGTGGCTTGTCCTCGGCTACTGGCAAGTCAGGGTCAGGACTGAAAGTCAGACTGAGGCCTGTCTCGTGCAGCTGGATTAGTGAGGGCTACCACAAGCCCAGAGCTGGCCAATGGCCCTATGAGACACAGCTGTGATGGCCTCAGGCCCCTTCTCTAAACTCTGCACTGCCCTAGGCTGGGCCGGCTGAGCAGCCAGGGACCCTCCCTGAGCCATGGGCACAGTGCCACCCTTCCCCTGGGGGCCTGAGGACAAAGCTCACCGCTTGGAGGGGTCTGTCAGGATGTCCAGAAGGCTCTTCATCTTACTCAGGTCCTTTTTTCTGTCTGGAACAGAAGCAGGGACACTAAGACACAGCCTGGGGATCTGCAGGTCCTGCCCCAATCCCCAGTAGGCCCCGCCTTCACCTTCATTCTTGTCGATCTTGTTGATCATACGGCGCAACGGCTCGATGTACTTGGAGAGTTGCTTCAGTTTGTCCAGGTACTGCTGCTCCTCGGCCTGGCTGGAGCCCGCGGGGCTCATGACGGAGCTGGGGTTCACTGCAGGACACAGCCCTGTGAGTGCAGCCCTCCCACAGAGGCCTGGCTCTCTGCAAACCCTCCAGGCGGGGCACTTGGGCTCCCGGGGGTGTGAGTTTGCTCACCCCCTTACACGCGGGGCCTCATGAAGATGAGGGGTGGCCCTCGGCCCCTCAACTCCCAGGGTGGTGTGTGGGTGACCTGACTGGGTCCCAGGCTACATGCCCCCACACTGAGCCCCACTTACCAGGAGTGTTTAAAGGTCCCGGGGAAGGTACACTGAAGTTCTGCGGGGTACGCGCCGTCACTGGACTCTGGGAAGGCTGTGGTGAGGGACTGGGCAAGAAGCTGCTTGGGGATGGGGCAGGGCCGGAGCTGCAGTGAAGTCAAAGGGAGCGTGTCTGTGCGCTGTGGGCACCGGGCAGGGCCCCTCCCTGTGAGCCAGGGGGGTGGGGTACCCCGCCAGGGCCTACCTGACGTTGGAGTTGGGCTGCGAGCTGGGCTGGCCGGGCTGCGGGGATGGCTGGGGTGGAGGGGGCATCGACTGCGGGGTCTGCACCTGCTGGCCAGGCGACGGTGACGACAGCATGGTGAGGCTGCTCTGGCTGACCTGGAAGTGGAGGGGGCTCAGCCTGCTCACCTGCCGCACGCTCTCACTCCTGCTGCCCCCGTGGGCCCATCCAGGCTCGAGGGCCCCACCTGCACGCACAGCCCCTTCTCCCACAGCCTCACCGCACAGCCTTGTCTCAATCTTTGAGGCCCTGCTTCTCAAGCACTGATACAGGCACATTCCCCACCTCGTGGGCACACACACACGCACACAGCGACCACGGCCAGGCTGGGTAGCCCTTGCTCCATGGTGGGAGACCCGCGAAGAACTGGGCCTTCTGTGTTGGGACAGGACACCCCCATGTCCCTGCCTCATGGGTGTGGGAGACTGTGGAGCGCGAGGCCGGGGGAGGCTTACAGCCTCAATGTGCACTCGCCTCCGTGGGCCCCGCTCTGACGGGCGAGACCATCTTCCCGGCTTCCGTGAGCGCCCTCATCCCCGGTCTCAGGGGAACCTCGTCCTCCACTCAGTGGGAGCACAGCGGCCCCGGCAGCGGCCCTCACCAGCACGCCTGGCCTGGGGCTCCTCAGACTGGACCCACAGGTCCCACGGAGAGACGTGAGTGGCTCAGTGTCGTTCTGAGAAGCCATTTCCTTACCTACAGAGCCGGGGCTCACCCCACTCCCTGCAGTCCTCACCGAGGAGGACACAGCAGTCAACTGCGCCAGTGTCGTCACTAGGACAAATGCCCTATTCGCCCGTGACCTCCACAGGGTGGAACCACTCCGCCCCAAGAATCAGGCACAAGGATGTGTGAAACCACCACTTTCTGGAGAAGCTTGAGATGGCAATTCCAGGGGACGAGGACGATGCCTGCTGGCCAGCCCAGGACAACCAGCATCTCCCGGAACGAGCCCCGCAGAGAGCTGCCTCTTCCGGTGCTCGGTGATGGTGGCATAAAGGCCTGGCCCCTCGACACATCGGGATCACCCCAAAGGCCCCGCCAGCCTCAGCGCTCCCAAAGGTTGGCAGCGGCTTCACCCACAGCCTAGTCAACCTCCTGCGAGCACCTCCTCAGAGGCTAATTTCTGTAGCTCTGCCCACACCCCACCTCCCGAACCGCCTAGTTCTACAGGCCAACTGCACCCTCTGCCAGGGCACTCTGGATACCATGGTGGTCGAGGCCTCAGCTTCACGCCTCTCCCCACAAGCTGCTGCACCATGGCACTGCGAGCACTGGGTTAGGATCGATTGGAGGGGGTGGCTGCATCCCAGTCCTCTCATCGGGGAGCAGGAGGGAACACGGGGCGGGACCCAGATCCCACCGGGAAAACAGGATGCCACCCTCCTCGCCGCCTACCCCACGGGCTGGGCAGGGTGGGCCCGGGGCCCTGCCCTGTCTCTCGTACTGCCTGAACCAAGCTCCAGGAAGGAAACAGACTGCCCCTCCTGTTCTCTGGCTTCCTATCCCATCCCCCTGAGTGTGCGGGATGGTGCTGCAGTGGGGACAGAGGCCACACCACGACACTTCCAACACGGTTGGGTCAGAAAGGCACAAATCCAAATCGGAACGGGCTGTTCCCACCCCTTGTGACCAGACCCCCGGCTGGGAGTGGAGGGGCTGCACTGAGGGAGCTTGAGGGGAGCAACATGGTTGCAGGTGCTCACGCTGACACCAGCAGGGGCACACCGGGGCCCGGAGCAGCTGGGCTGGCAATAGAGTGCTTCCCTCCGGGTCGAACTCACCTTCATTGTGGCCCCTGCACTAGAAAATACACTCGAGAATCTACTCAGAGGCCAACAGTCCCAGGACTAAGAAGATGAACAGGCCGCCTTAGAAAAGTCCATTCAGACAACCACGTATGGTGCCAGGAGGGGAAGCGAAGGCCCTAGGGCCCCACCCCAGGCCTGGCCCGTCAGGCATGGACGCCCGCCCTGTAAAGCCCTGCTCCCCTCCTGCCGCCAGCCCCGACCTTTCCCAGACTCCAAGCCGCTGCCACTCTCTGCTGCCCTTGAGTCCCTGAAGCTGCCTCTTGTCTCACCCGCTTTCTGCCCACAGGTCAAAGCCCTTCACCTGGCCTGGCCCTGACCACCTGGGCCGCACCAGCTCCCCACCTGCCCAAGAAAAGTGCTTCCCCCTCTGCTCAAGCAGCTGTCCCTTCTAGAAAGTGTTCAGCTCTTGTCTGTAGCTTACGGCTGATGCTTCTCTGAAGTGGAAGGAGGCACCGGCTGGCATGAGGCCACTGCGGCGGGGGGGCCACTGGACAGCCCACTTTCCACTGAGACGTCTGAAACCGTGCAGGGTGGGCAAAAGGAGGTTTACGGTTGTGAGTACACAAAACAGAGTTTATCCTTGTGTTATTAGTTATTAATGACTTATTTTCCCTACGAACAACTGTAAACCTACTTTTTAAAAAAAGATTTTATTTATTTTTTAGAGAAGGGAAAGGAGGGGGAAAGAGAGGGAGAGAAACATGGATGTGTGAGAGAAACCCTGATCTCACACGCCCCCAACCAGGGACCTGGCCCGCAACCCAGGCACATGCCTTGACCGGGAATCAAACCTTTGGTCAACAGGCTGGCACTCAAACCACTGAGCCATAGCAGCCAGGGTGTGCAAACCTGCTTTTGTGCTACCTTGTATTTTAAGATGCTCCCTCAGCACTCAGACCATGGGGAAGCAGGGCGCACTTTGCCCACAGCCTCTGCTTTTGGGTTCCAAGGAGCCATCGACACGCGCAGCTCCCGAGGCACGAGTCAGCGGATCGGAGACACGGTGAGACCAGCCTGCCCGGGCTGCAGGCACGAGCTCAGCAGTTCTGCTTCTTCCCCAAGCCCACCTCTCGTGTCCAGCCCTGGGCTCCGCCCTTCTGGCCACTGTGGCCACCACTCTTAGGCTGCTAAGGGAAACCCCTTGGCCTCCTACATCCAATCTGGATCTCTTTGCACCCGACAGGTCCTCTGGAAAAATGCATAGTTCCTGTCGGCAGCAAACATTACTCCTCATGGGTCTTCAGGATGCCTCTCCGGACACCGGTGCTGGGAGGCCCCAGGCTCCCCGGACTCCCAAGTCCTGAGTCACCAATGGCACACCTGGGATGGGACGCAGTCACCAAAGGCCCATGTCAAGGAAAAACTGGCCTAATGAGGCAGCAAACAAGACAGTGACCCTGGCCTTCAGGTTCGCACCGGGTCCAACTGGCCTCTGGGACAGAGGCGAGCGCAGCTGTGCCCCCTCCGTCCTGTGACGAGCCCATCAGGAGAGCAGCACGCTCCAGCTCTGCGTCTTTCACCTCTCCGGCCCAGTCCGCCCCGGGCGTGGGCGTGTCCATCCCAGCCACTGGTGAAGCCACAGAATGCTGCCCCTTCCAGAGGAGGGAGCTTGAGTGCCACCCCATCACCCGCACATCACACACAGGAAGTGAAAGCTCAGAGGGAACTGGCTTACTCGAGGTCACATGGCTAGTGGGAAGGGCAGGGAATCCAGGCACCTCGGCGACATCTGTGTCCCAGGGGAAGCAAGGACAGGTGGACGGGGGGCCTTCAGGGAAGCAGACAGAAGGCAGGGTGGATGCGGAGAGCACGCAAGGGGCGAGCAAACAGGCAGGCAGGTGGCGCGGCTGGCGGGCGGCGAGGTCGGAGGGCAGGGAGGCTGCATGGAAACCTCAGGGGAGGCTGACGGCACCTCACACTGCAGCCCTCCTGGGACCGTCGGCGCCTGTCGGACGCCCCGAGGACTGCCCCCTGCTCCTGGCCTCCTGCACACGGTGTGTCCCCAGAGTCCCTTTCCAGAGCAATGTGGGTCCCACCGTGGAGCCTCCTGCTTACACCCACCAAGGGAGTGTTGGGACAGAAAGCCATGTCACCTCTGGACTCCTGCGCTGGGGGCACTGTGTCCTGCGTGTGTCTGGCACAGAATTCCGCTTGGTTACAGCCATTTGCATCTGTGAAGCATTCGTACTAGAAGATGAAAAGGCGGTTGGGGGCCGGGGTTGGGAGAGAAGCGGAGACGAAGGAGTCCTGTCTCAAGGAGGGCTGATGGAAGAAGAGATGGCCTTCTATTCTGTTTTCTTGAACCCAATTTGTTGCCAAAAGTCCCAGGTAGGGACAGCAGGTGCCGAGCACAGCCCACTGGGGGCTACGTGCTGGGGGCTGGGGACAGACAGCAGCCATGTGACAGGCCATATGTACGTGCCAAGGTCTGAGGGTGCCGGCTGCTGAGAGCTTGGGTGGGACCCCTACTGGGACAGCAGGGGTGATTCCTGGCTACGTTTCAATAATACATCCTTGGAATAAGCTCTCTTCTCTCAGAAGGGACAGGATTAGAAACACACTGGCACAAAATCGGCTGCACACCAATTCTGGAACCTGCTCTATGGCCAGCTGAATGCCCAGGGTGTCCTCGGCCCTGTGTGTGTGCTCGGGGTGGGGGGAGGGGCAGGGTTTGACGGCAGAGCAGGTTAAACCCTGGAATGTCAGGGAAGAGCCACTATCTCCTAGGATTGTAGATGCATCTCCCTTACAACAGAAAACGAATGTTAAAGTTTTGGCAAATCTGAGGTTTTCACAGCAAACCCACTAAAATGAAAAGAAAGTCCATAAGATAAGGAAACGTTATCTCCATTTTATTCTCAGAATCTTAGAATGGTGCCTGGCCTGTGGAATGTACGTGACTATTTGTTACACAAAAATACCACGGAAGAATGCCAAATCTCCTCATAGTGAAGAACAAGAAATTCACATCCCTGAAAAAGTGTCAGGTGCACAGAGGCCTTCGTCCACCTGGAAGGAGGACGTGTGCGGTGAATTCTCCGCTAGACACAGGAAACGCCGCGACAGCACAGCCGGGCGCCTTTCCGCGTGCTCGGACTGACTCGTCTGGTGGCCTGCGCTGTCCGGCGTGACCGCCACTAACTTCCCCATGGGACTACCGGGTGCCTGAAATGTAACTGAACTGACTGTAACTTGAGGAACTGAATCTTTAGTTTTACTTAATTTAATTAATTTAAATGTAAATAGCCACGTATGGTGAGTGGCTACAGTATTAGACGGCGCAGACCCAGAAAGCAAAACTATCTGCTTCACTTCTGTTTTGTTTGACCACAGAAATGACAACAGCATGACTGTCTGAAACGCTAACATTAAAAAAAAATATTTTGCTCCCACATTCTCCAGGAAATGAAAACATCAGAACTATCCAAACCATTAAAACGCAAATAAGCCCAGATATTTACTCACGTTCCCTCAGAAACAAGTGGGGTTTGGCCTCATGTAAGCCGGGCTGGGCACTGAGAGCCCTGCGAAGGGACTCACAGAGGTTTCGGTGGGCCTCGCCAAGGCGCTCAGAGGACCCAGAGCTTCCCAGGGGCCCTGGGCACCGCCCCGTAAATACCTGTGCTGAGGGCTGTCCGCCCAAAGGGATGGAGCTGGACTGGATGGCAGACACGGCGGTGGTGGGCGGGAACCGGGCTGTTACTTGCATCCCGCCTTGAGCCAAGGCTGCGGTGATCATCTTGAGGACAGAGGGACAACAGACAAGGTGATCGCAACAAAGAAACGCAATGTGGGGGCAGGTGGCGAGGGGTGTGCAGCCTCTGTGACAAGGGTGAGGGGCCTTCAGGGGCTAGGGACAGCCTGGTCTATGTGTCCACGCTCACGGCATTAAGGCCCATCCAGGCACTGCCAAGAATGCGGCCCGCAGCCCTACCTATCCCGAGGGCCGCCCTCCCTCAACAACCGTCTGATCTGCTGGTGCACCGGCAGAGCCTCCAAGGCCAGACCTCAAGGGTCGGGGGTGGTGTTTCTGGGAGACCAGGCTCCTGGGACAGACTCGGGAAAAACACACTCCACCAAAGCTGATCAGGGGCAGTCAGCTGCCATTGAACCGGAGAAAGTGCCGCGGTCAGCCAGCCACAGCACCTTTCCTTCCCAGTATCCACTGCCTGATGCAAACACCGCCGAGGGCCTGGACTCAAACTGTCCTGCTCTCCTCCAGCAGTCTGGGTTTCTTCCGGGGAAGTAGTTTGTAACCAAAATCAGGGGGAGGTCAGCAAGGGAAGCCTGGGACTCTGCCTGAAGCCTCAAGCTCTTGAGAAGGTGCACGTCCCCTGACAACGTGGACCAGCTGTGTCCCTAGATACACAAGACGACTCCGGACCCCAGAACCCTGCACACACTGGGACCACCCTCCTTGTCAACTCCTACTTCCACAGGCATCCAGGCAGCCCTGTGCTGAGTCCCCGGCCTGTGGTCCCCTGAGGCCTGGTCACTCTCACTCTGGGCTCTGAGCTGGGGGTGGGGAACAGGCCTGCGCACACTCACAACTATTCAGATGAAATAACGCAGCCCCTCAGAAAGGAAGTGGGAGGATCCACGGGAAAACAAAACACCTGTCCCAGGGGGCTGTGAGCCAGCCCATGAGACTGAAGCGCACGATGGCCATTCAGTCCGTGCAGCAAGGTGCGCCAGGACAGAGCTCTGAAGCAGTGGAACAGCCCGAGGGCCGACCTCTGGCATCACAAGTGGGCCCCACACCCACATCCATGGTGGCATGCAGCAGGCACTGCAAGCTGCGGGTGACACGCAGTAGCAGATTCCAACCTGAACCTCCCAACAGCTGCGGGATGGGCAGCCCGCACGCAGGACTGGAAGCAGACATTCCTGCAGCCACCCCGACAAAAGAACTACCTGGTGGTGGGGGATGAGGAAGCCATTCTGGTGTCTGCCAAACAACAAGCACAGTCCTGAAGAGCCCCACACTCACCAGCCAATCAGACACAAAGCGGGACGTTGGTGAGGGCGTGAGGACCGGAAGCCTCGGAGAAGCGTGGCTCTCCCCAAACCCGGGGCAGGGTGAAAGCCCCTCTCTCCTGGGTGCGGCTCTCAGCCCATGGTCAGATGGGGTAACAGCGAACAGTGTCCGTTCACAAGCGCCGGCGCACTGCACTTGGGGGAGCCCGTCTGAGCCCAGGGGCCACGCAGCAGGGCTCCTTCCAGAGGGAGAAAGGCCTGGAAGTAAGTCAGGTGGTGCAAGAGAGTTGCAAGTTTTTTCCAGGAAAAAGCAAAAGTAATAAGGGATGAAAGCTTAAATCTAATTTGCTGCTGACTGGTTTTCTTCTGAGAACTCCTGGGAGGAAAAGCGCATTTCCTTTTAACCACAAGTTCTAATGAAAACACAGCAGCAGCGTTCACCGGATCGGACGGGCCAGGCGGCGAACACCCAGCAGCTCATTCTCCGGTCTCCCACGTGACTGCCTTTCCCTGCCTCCCAACACACATCTATGCAGAGAGGACTTCGGCCTCCATCCCGAAGGCTGTGAGCCTGGCTCCCCCTTGGTCACTGGGCAGGTGGGCCCCAAAGAAGGAGGGGGGTCTATGCAGGGAGCCACATCAGGGAAGTACCTTGGATGGTGACTCTTTGTAACTGCAGAAATACAGTTAAGTTTCCATAAACCGAAAGAACAGAATGTTAAGATAAAAACAGGGACTGTTTGGAAATGGAGACACATTCTGTTCTGGCTTTATCTGCAGTCACAGATAACATTTGGGAAAGAAACAGACACTAGTGCAGCCACCCCATGTACTCTAGTAAATCCCGCTGCAGTGAAGGTGGCGTCAGCTTCCTCATTTACAGGAGTGATGTCGATGCGAGAGCCAGGCGTATACACACTATGTATACCAATTTTTCTGGAACACCAAAACCCCAAACTCAGGCCCTGGCTGAGCCCCATGGAGTGTCCAGCAAGGCCCCCCTTTCCTTCTCTGCGGGGCAGACTTGAGGGACAAGGCATGCAGGTTGCCAGCTCAGGCCCCGTCTCCGCACTCCTTTCGAGGAACGAGTACTCGCCTCTGTGTGTGGCCACTTACAAAAGCAAAACTGTGACCTGTGGCCACTGTGTCCTGATGTGTGGCCACCACACAGGAGTCCTAGCTTGTGTCTTCGAACTTCTGGTATATGACTGGCTGATATAAAGCGAGGACATCAAAGTGACTCAGTGACTCACTTCTGGGAAGTGCCAGAAAATAACCCACAACCTAGCCAGGCATGAGGACATACATTGCTGGTAACAGCAGAAAACTGAAAATAATCTCAGGATCCAAAAACAGGGCAGTAATTAAGGTCAGTAGGATGCATTCATAAGAGGAACACTATCCATAACATAGTGTTGACCGAGAGATTTTAATGACAGAACATTTTACTTCTATTGTAATGTGACTAGGAAATAAGCTCTGCAGAACCCTACGTATGCCCTATGACCGCAGCTACGCGAGAACTGAGGATGCCATACTGTTCAGCCCTGAAATACTTCCCTTATTTACGTTCTCTCAACTACTTTCCATTTTTAATCACCACATATTTTTACAAGTTTTTGGGTCAGAGTATCTCTTGCCTTGTCTTGTCCACTGCGCCAACCCCAGATGCAAAGGAAGGCTGTGAATCCAGTGACGTCACCCCCCCCAGAGAGCTTGTCCCACCCTGGGGACCCCGCTGCTAACAGAAAGCAGGGATACTGGCCAACCGGTGCCCAGGAAATGGCACTGCCTGCCACGAGCCCAGAGACGAGCCAGCAGACAGGGGCAGAGGATGGCCGAGGTCTGCATCTGGGCCGAGAGGCAGAGCATAAACACGCACTCGCACACTTGGGCTTCAAGAACACCCCCTCTGCTGTCAGCACCCGGGAACCCTACTGTAGGCCACACTCTGCCTAACGCCGGTCGGTGACACATTGGAATGAGGTGGACATTGCTCCTAAAAAAAACACTGGAGGCGCATTCTTCGCAAAACCAAACCCACCCATAAGTACTCAAGTGGTGTTCTCCTTCATTCCCCCAAGCTACCGGAGTCCCACCTGAAAAGAGGCCCAGTTCCCCCTGAGCACTGCCTGCCAGCAGCCCTGTGTGCTCCACCCACAGGGAAAGAAGGTTCCTATGAATCAAGGTTACTCTAGAAGTGACTGAGCCCATGGCTGAGCCCAAAGTCAAGCTCCCAAGCTGGCTGGACCAAAACCTCCAGCAGAAGCAGAGGACACTGCTGGGAAAAGCAGTGCCGAGCATGGGCTCACTGCAGGGTACCGAGCGCACACAACTGTGTTTGATTTTGGAAGGTGGTGAGATGCCAGGGAAGCTACAGGGAGTATACTTTCTTCAGCTGGAAGCCTAGGAATAAGGCAGCAGGATGGGCTCAGACCATCGGAAGTCATCCGCTGTTCCATGGCGGCTCGTTCCCAAACACCATGGAAATGGAATGAAGAGGGAAGTTCTGCTTCAGAACAGCCCACTGCAAAGTAAAATGTGCCAAGCCCTTTACTTCCTATGAGACCGACCCAAGAACCAGAAGTTTCTAAAAGAATGGTCCTGGGGCAGAGGAGGGAGGGTCACAAAGCGGCAAGGGCAGTGGCTTCTGTGGGCTGGGTGGGTTGTGGTTCTAGACAGGCACCACCTCCTTCTCTGCATGAGACACCACGAAGCGGGAGTCCTAGGTAGGAGGCCTGAGGACAAGCCCAGGACACATGCAGTGGCCGCAGAAACAGACTCCAACCTGGTCACAAGGGGGAGCCGCCGCCACCCTGCTCCAGATGTGAAGTCCAGGCTGTGTTTTGCACAAGACCATGTCTGGGCAGGCTGGTGACATAGGGAACTCTGGGCCCAGGTCATTTGGTGCAGCAACCCTGGAGGCTGCTAGGCTGGCTCAGCTGCATCCACACACCTCAGGCCCCTCCATCAGCCAGCTTCTCCTCAGGCAACTTCCCGAGACTCCAGCAACACAGCTGGGACCAGGAAAGACTGCCTCTGAGCCCACGCCCACAGGGAAACATCATCTGACACCGAAGGAACGCACCAATCCCAGAGCACTCAGCACATGGCCCTGTGCACCAGCAGGGAGCTCGGCGCACTCCCAGGTAACAAGCGGGACAGGAAGGCAGCGTGGCACTGGGTGGCTGTAGTCTCAGCACATCTACTGGCAGGTCTGTTCCATCTAAAACCAACATTCCCTTCAGGGCTGGGACGATCAGTGCTCCTACCGCTGGGTGGAGACAGGAAGTACCCAGGCCCCAGACTGCATGTCTCCCCACATCCTCGGCACCAGCATAAGGGCAAGGGAGTATATCTAGGGAGAAGTCACAGGCCAATCTTCAACCCCCCAGGATCAATGAGAATCTCCCTCTACTAGGAAAGGCGGCACAAGGCCTCGTCCACCCCATTGACATTCAATACACAGAGGGCAGACGTGGTGGGCCTTGGCCACACTTCCCAGCACAGGGGTTGAGCACCAGGAGTCAGCCAGGCAGGGGGCCACAGCATAAGCCTGTGCTGTCAGCTGGAGCAGGACGCTGCCATTCTCATGCTTTTCCCAGTTTCTACAGAGCTACTTGTCTACCCCCTGCCAGACCCGTACTCAGAGCTGAGGCAAGCACGGGACTGCAATGCCCCCCTCTCCACTGAGTGGTCTCAGAAGAAGGAAAGAGGGAATAAAGGACATCAGAGGAGAGGTGGGAACGACACGTGCAGCTGGGGGACCCAGATATGATCAAGCAGAGCTGGCTACCCCATGACCACAGGGACCAGCTCCAGGAAAGCCGTCGTCTCACAAAGTGCCAGGGGAAGAGGAGCCCCATGCTCTACCAACCTGGCCCCCGATCCAACCAGGACCTTGGCCACATTGCGCGGAAATCGAGCTCCATTCCCACGTGGACATGCACCTGCTAGCAACTACAGCTCTCGGCTCTGATGGCCCTCACCTGGACTCCAGAACCCACTATCTGGGGGGCCTGAGCTGTTGGCACCGCTGTCTGCTGCTGCACCTGGGGCTGCGCCTGTGGCTGCTGCACCACCATCGGAGTGCGGACCTGAAGGAAGAAGGGAGAATGCAGTTTGGAGCCACAGAGAGCAGAGCACACACTACCTCAGGGGGGAACTTTGAATCTCGAAGCGCTTTGTGAGGAGGATGGGATCATTATGACTTTGCTGGGTATGTCGCCTTACTGGCTGTTCCTTATCCTCTAGCCCATCAGAAATGTCCCATACCAGCCTGGCTCTGAGTTGGCACAGCTGAGACACCTCCTCTAACTCTGGTGAGAAGTGCAGCCTTCCCACTGAGATGTTACCCTCAGCTACCACTGCAAGCAAATCAATGGCCCCAACTGCATAGCCTGGTCTGCTCAACCTTTGGGCCAAGCACACTAACAGTCTACAAGAGACCCACTCAGGAGCCCTGACGCCTCAGAGGAGACCAGGGTGGCTGGCTCCCAGGTGACAGGTGTGCTCATACCAGCTCCTCACAACTATTGCTAGCTTTTCAGCCTGTCCCTGAGGGCCTCCTATTCACCTACCACTTGGTTCAGGCCTGGCCTGGCCCTATTCCAGTCAATGAATCACAAATAGAAAAGGCCATGAAAACCAAGGAAATGAGCCGAAATAATAAATCAACCCACTCCCCCCCTAAAAACATGAAAATGGCCCCTTGATGCAGCTACTCCTAAATTGGTGACAATATGCCATCATCTGTGTAAATGTCACTGATTGAATCTTTGAACAGAGATGCCTAATGGGAAAATAACATTTTATATTAATATCCTGCTAAGAAATATGGTAACGACAGGTATCTTTGATCAGGAGCTCTGAGCAGCTAAGCAAATCACTATGGATACCAAATGGAGACGACATGTCCTTCCCACAGTGAGAGTGCATGCGCTCAGTCCATCATCTAATTATCCACGATGCTAAAATGGCCATGGTCACCACCAAAAGCAGCCATGCTGCTTGGAAGACATATTGCTACCCCAGGGCCAGGGCATCCTCCGGTAGCACACAGGAGCTCTTAGAATGCACAGTCCCTCACTGAGCCAGGAGGGGAGGCCAGCATGGGGAAGGGCCACCCGAGCCCTGGTACTTGAAGAGAGGGAGTGCCATCCACAGCTAAGGAGCCCCAGAAACTGCTCACGGCCACTGGCTGCATGTGATACGAGAGAAGAGCTATGACCCACCATGAGTCATGGGTACTCACAAGTTTCAGCTGTGGTTGGGTGTACAGCATCTGCCCAGGGAGCGCCGGAGCCTGCGGCACCAAAGGCTGGGTCTGTGACTGCGGCGGGAGCTGCGATGGTTGGTTCTGAGCGACTGGTGGTTGTTGGGGCTGCGGCTGGGGCTGGTGGTGCTGTGGGTGGTGCATCTGTTGCAGCTGCTGAGGCAGGGCCTGGGAGAGAGGAGGCTGTGGCTGCTGCATTGGTGGCTGCTGTATTGGCGGCTGGGCCTGTAAAGCCTGTTGCTGCTGCTGCTGTTGCTGCAGCTGCAACTGTGCTATCCTCTGTAGCTGCTGCTGCTGCTGCTGCTGTATCTAGAGGCAGAACAAGCAGTACCCCATCACCACATCAGCCTCTGGGCCCTGTGCCAGCCTTGCCCCCAGGAAGCCTACCCTCACACGGGGCAGAGGGAGCACTTCCCACAGAAGGACACTGAGGACACACTGTCCAGCCCTGGACATCAGATGCTGATCCATCCCTAGGCCTGGGAGGATGAAAGAAGATTCAAGGGAAATATCAGGAGGACTTAATAAGGGGTTAACACATGGGTGCAACCCCATGGAAGCTGGGATACATGCTCAGGTGATGCAGATCTCTGAAGGCACCCCGGTGATGCTGCTTGGTCCCCTACAGTGGTCAACAGTACAGGCCTCACAAAGATGGCCAATGTCTGCTTTTCGGGATGAGAATGAACAGTGGGACTGAAGATTCCCTGTTGGCTGTGGGAGAGAAGCCTCCCAGATCCAGGAGGGCGGCCACTGGGAAAAGGAGTCAGCAAGCCAAAGCCTGGAGGGGATGGAAAGGTGGAGAGGTCCCCTCAGAGACTCTTGCCCTCAACCAAGAGCAGACGTAACAATAGGTGCTTAACACATCTGGATGCTGACTGCAAGCTATGGGAGGAAGAAAGTGTTTTCTTAGAAGCAGGGTTCTCATGGACATTGCTGTGACCCTGCAGGCCACCAGATGGAGGCCGATTAGTGCTGCATCCAGACACCAAACAAGCCCAGAGATGGCTCAAGCATTCCTGCATCTTGGAGTGTTCTTCTCACTTCTTGATTCACTTAACTCTTACATGAATCACTTGAACCCAGAGCCTCCACTGAGTCAGCCCCCAGCACATAGTAGGCCTGCAGCTAGACACCCAAGCCTGGCAGGGAGGCTCTCCTTATGCGATCAGAGCACTCTCCTGACAAGTCAGGGCCTGCTTCTCCTCCATGTCCCAGGCTCTGTGGAGAGCCCATGAAGAAAGACGCTGAGGCACCGGGGGTCAGGAGGATCTGCTGCTGGCTCAGCATAGTGGCTGGTGTGTGTCCAGGACTCAAATGTCACAGGAGGGAGAGCACCTGGTACCTGTTGCTGGTTTTGATGTTGTAATTTAATCAGGTGCTGCTGCTGCTGCTGCTGCTGCTGAAGCTGCTGCTGCTGCTGCACCACTGCCTGGAACTGCTGCTGCATAGCGTTCTGCTGAGCCTGGAACTGCTGCTGCTGCTGCTGCTGCTGTTGCTGCTGCTGCTGTAATGCCACCTGCTGCTGCTGGAACTGCTGCTGCTGCTGCTGTTGCAACGCCACCTGCTGAAGCTGCAGCTGGGCTGGACACCAGACCCAGGAATCAGGCCCAGCAGTACAAGGCAGGCACAGGCAAAGGCCCGTTTCCCAGTGCCATGTACTCGGGGAGAGTGGAAAGACCACCCGCGGCCCCACCCACTGCTGGGATTGAACAGACATGATGGGAGTAGTATTCATGTTGATTATGGAACTTACTATTACGAATGGCTCTATAATAATAAAGAAAAAAGAAAAGGGCTAAGTCTTGTGGATGGCCAAAAGGCCCAGCCTCTTGTGACCACTATCTACTTTCTGTCTTTATGAATTTGCCTATTCTGGACATTTCAAATTAACGGAACCTCACAATATGTGGTCTTTGTAACTGGCTTCTTTTGCTTAGCATATTTACAAGGTTCGCCCATGCTCTATGTATCAGTATTTCATTTCTTCTTTTTCTAAAAACCTTCCTGATATTTTCTTTTCTTATTTTTTAAAGATTTCATTTATTTGTTTTTAGAGGGGCAGGGAGGGAGAAAGAGAGGAAGAGAAACATCAATGTGTGGTTGCCTCTCAAGTGCCCCCCACTGGGGACCCAGCCTGCAACCCAGGCATGTGCCCTGACTGGGAATCGAACTGATGACCCCTTGGTTCACAGGCTAGCACTCAACCCACTGAGTCACATCAGCCAGGGCTCTGTTTCATTTCTTCTTATTGCCAAACAGGATTCCACTATACAGATTTCCCACATTTAATTCATCTATTCATCAGCTATGGACATTTGGGTTGTTTCCATTTTGGGCTATTATGAACAATGCTGATATGAACAATCATTTACAAGATTTTCAGTAGAGCAGTTTATTTCTTCTTCTTCTTCTTTTTTTTTTTTTTTTAAGATTTTGTTTGTTTATTTTTGGAGAAAGGGAGGGAGAAAAAGAGGAAGAGAAACATCAATGTGTAGTCCCCCCACTGGGGACCTGGCCTGCAACTCAGGCATGTGCCCTGACTGGGAATCAAAACTGCGACTCCTTGGTTCCCAGGCTGGCGCTCAATCCACTGAGCCACACCAGCCAGGGCTGGAGCAGTTTCTTTTGGAGCGATGAAAAGGTTCTAAAATTGATTGTGGTGATGATTGCACCACTCTGTGAATATACTAAACATGACGGAAAGTTTCACTTTAAATGGGTAGACTATATGGTACACATGTCATACCTCAACAAAGCTGTTATAAAAAAGAATACAAAGAGATCCTTTCTACACTTTGATCAATTTCCACCTAAGAAAACTGCTATTTTTCATGTCCTCTCCTCTGGGCTACATCCTTTGTAATTTCTTTAAATGTAGCTTCTAGTTCACAAATTCTTTCTTCATCTGTATCTTTTTAACTTTTTTTTTTTAATTCCAAAGAGAGAGAGAAGGTGTGGGGGGCATGGAGAGAAAGAGAGAGAAATATTGATCGTATGCACCCTGACAAGGGAATGGGGACCAAACCTGCAACCTAGACACATGCCCTGACCAGGAATGGAACCTGCAACCTTTTGGTTTATGGGACAACACTCCAACCAACCGAGCCACACCAGCCACAGTGTTTCTTCAGCTATATCTAATGCACTGTTTATTCACCCATACTTTCTTCTTTCAATAATTTTCTACATCTTCTATTTGGTTCCTTTTCAGACCTGGCCGGTCACTCCTGGTAGCGTATCACAGTGCTTGTTCATTTGGAGTCTGTCCTTTATTTCTTTAAGCATGCCAAGCCCACATCTAACAATTGCTATGTGTGTAGTCCCTGGGAATTTCCACATCTGTTTATTGTTTCTGTTCCTCCACACAGTGTCTTTGCTTCCTTTCATGCCTGCTGATCCTTGATTGTGTGCTTGACCTTAACTGCAATTCCCACAGTCCTAATCTTGGAAGTATTCCCCAATCTGCCCTTGCTTCTGGGGGAGCAAGGGGTGCCAAGGGCCTCAGCACAAATCGTGCAGGATGGAGGGATCCCAGGCTTGCAGTGGACCAAGGCACAGCAAGGCAAAGAGCATCCCCTACCTTCTGGGAGCCCAGCAATCCAAAATGCAGCCTATGCAGGATCTAGTTATCCAGAAGAAGGAGGGTTCCTCAGCACCCAATCTGTCAACCAGCCAGAAATAGCACTTCTTTTTTTAAAGTCAGTTTTCCACACACACGATATAAAATTCATTGAGGTACAAAAATGTACAGAGTGATAAGTCAGTCTCACTCTAACCTTTTACCCAAACCCACAGCCTCGTCCATAGTCAGTGTTCCCTGTGACTAACCCGGGCCACTCGGGGACCACTGCAGTGCACCCTGCACCACCCTTTGAGAGCTCTGGCTAAACCTCTGATGAAGGCCCTGCCCTCTGGGAGCACTGGATTACGGCTTGAAGTGGGACCTGGAAAAAATGTTAGAAAGGGATAGCCAAGGCCTAGTGGACCATGACACCTACTTCAGGTAGAGCAGGCAGGCAAGAGGTCAAAGGCAGGGAAGGAGGGTCTCTGAGGGAGGCAGCAGCAGGGCAAGAAAGTGGAGAACCCACTTCAACCTTCCTCTGGTGCCATACAGGCGACCAGGTCCCTCAGAACCTGAAAACAGGATGTGGGTCAAGGTCAGATTGGGGAGGGTGCAGGCAGGATACCAAAGCTTTTGCCACTGAACTGACAAATAAAGTCTTAGGTGTGAGACTGCAAAACAAATCACGGGAACATTCTAAACTCATACACTTTAAAACTGTTTCTTAGTATGAAATATCAGTGTGTAATAAAAGAAATTCAACCAGTATGCCCGAGTATAATGTAACAAGGAGCCAGGGCCAGCACCTCTCCTGCACATTCTTCCGTAAGCTGCCTTGTATGTGTCTCAGGTGTGCTGATAAGACAAAAGGGGACGAAAGAGCCCAAGATGAAGAACTGAGTGAAGACCTGAGTCTGACCGCAAGACATCAGTAAGGAGAAGAGAATGAAGACCCGAAGAAGAAGGGGATAGCTGGGGGTGGGAGGTTCCAGTGTATGAGTGGGCAGGAAGGAGGACACCCATGGCATCTGAGAAGAGCAAGGCAATGCCAACACACAGCACTCAGGGTCAGGCAGCGTGGGTTCGCCCCCAGCTCTAGGCCTTATGGGCAAAGCAGAGGCAGTGACACTGCCCTCTTCACAGGGTTACTTTAAGGACTACATGACAAAAATACATCAAAACACCGCCACCTGCACATGAGTGTTCACAGCAGCTTTCTGTCTCTAACAGCCCCAAATTGGAAACGACCCAAACGCCCTTCAAGGGTGAATGCGTAAGTAAACTTGGTACACTCAGTCCTCAGACGCCACTCAGCAACAGACAGGAACAAATTACTGATACAACTTGGAGAATCTCAAGGGCGTTATGCTGAGTGAAAAACACCAACGTCAAAATGTCAGACATTCTGTGATGCCACTGATGTAACTTGGCAAAGTGACGCAATTATAGAGACTGAGGACAGATCGGCGACTGCCAGGGCTCAGGGCTGGAGGGCAAGTGCGGTCACTAGGAGGCAAACAACTGCTTGCTGGTGGTGGTGCTGCAGCAGCTCCGCATGCTGACTGTGGGGACGGCTCCTCAAGTCCGCACCAGAAAGTCTCATGGAACTACACACAGAGAACGTACATAAAAACTGGTGACATCTGAATAGTCCACCTGAGTTGACAAAGTGTCCCCATGTTCATTTCTCAGTTTTGATGATGTACTAAGATTATTATCGTTGGGGAAGCTGGGTGAAGGGCACATGGGAACTCTGTGCTATTCTGCAACTTCCTGTGACTCAAACTATTTCAAAAATAAAATGTTCTACAAGGGGAAAAAAAGTGCTAAAGCCTTTGCAGTCCTGAAGTACATTCAAAGTACTGAACAAATGTTTATGAGAATCAAAGATCCATCAAGACAGGCTCTGGAAGGAAGAGGGAGACCTGCGCTGTAGTCCAGCTTCTAGAAGGGGCAGCTGAGTGCACAAGATAAGGGGCCGTGTCCTGCAGAGAAGTGCAAAGAGGGTCCTGAGACTGGGACAGTCCCGGGGTTATGGGCTGCTAACAGCACTTCATGGCCAGGAACACTGTGGGATGTAACTGTTTCCATTACGGCTACAAAATACAACCCCTTGGATGGAGCCCCAGGCCACCCCCACCTCCTCCAAGTCCTCCACTCTTGCCCAGGGGTAGAAAGAGGACTTTGGTGTCACTTAACTCTGCTGGTAGCTTACAGAAGGCTTGGAGATTTTCCTCTCCATACCAACAAAGAGAAAAAGACAGAGCTTCTTGGAGCTTCTCCATGATTTTCAGGGTATACCATCTTAAGCAAAGGAATAAAATGTGTGTGTTCTCCAAAGAAAGCAGCAGGTCCTCTGAGAGGCGCAGTACTCACTTTGCGGAGGTGCCGCAGACACAACAGCCATGCCGTGGGGGGCCATCCCTGAGGTGCCGGGGGGCGGCTGCCCGGACAGGGGCATCGGCTGACCCATGGCACCAAGGCCTCCCATCCCGCCTAGGGACTGTCCTGGGCCCCGAGAAGGCATGCCGATTCCTGCTGCTCCTGCGGCGGGTCCACCCGTCAGGCTCTGAAGTGCATTCATGGGGTCTGTGGGAACACAGGGCACAACATCTTGGGGGAGCGCCCGCTGGACCGCCGGGGCTTGGAAGGCTGTGAGACCTCCCAGAGCACATACTTCCTAGCGGCCTACGGGCTTGCCTCCCTCAAAGTCCCAACTGGTGAGAGGCCAGAGTCCTGGAAGCCTCCCCAACTGCTGTCACACCCCAGGGGACAGGAGGCCGTGCGTGCTTTCACTGCTTCTAGAGCACTCCTGGGCAGGAAGCATGTCCCACAATCCTAGTCTGGCCTGTGCCAGGGTCCTAACGTTGAGGGACAGACTTGCCCTCCAGGGAAGGTGGCGGCCCCCAGCCCTTCTGGCTGTACATCCCTTCCCGCTGGGCAAGCACACAAAGGCCCTTCTCCAAGTAAACAAGAACACGGGGTGGGGTGGGGTGAAGTGGGGTGGAGGGGAGGGTGGGCAGGCAGATGTTTTTCAGGGAGGCCACCTCTGCTAATCTGCAGAACCCCACTGAGGAGCAGTTCTCAGGCACACTCTCGCCCAGGGACACCATCCCAGCGAGAGCGAGGGTGCAAGGGTGCGAGGGAGAGGCCCACGCAGTGCCCAGGAGCACCATTGCACATGCCAAGCCCACCAGGTCTGCAGGCTCAGCTCTGGGATGAATGCTGAACCGGGACACAGAATCTGACGCTCTCCTGAGTGTCAGCTCATGACAAATGGCTTGCTGCAGGAAGGCGTGGCCTGGCCTGGGCACCTTGCTACAGAACTGGGTGCCTAAGGAGCCTAGCTCCAATGCCGAGAGCCCAGATGTCCTCCTGGCCATGTACTCTGATCCCACCAGGCCCCGGTTGGCTGGGAAGCACTATACATGCAGAGAGACTGAGGGAAGATAGGGCGCACATAGCCAGGTGCAGTCAGCTCAGCTGAGGCCAGCATGGGCGTCTGGCATGTGTACATGTGGTGGGCTGGCTCCCTTCCTGACACGTTGGGGCTTATTTGGCCATCCTGGCCCTAAGTCCCTTCACTGGCTGCTGGGTCAGTGAAACCAAGGCTGAATCATCAAACAGGGTTTCCCTTATGTGTGATAAAGTCTTAAAATTAAAAAATAAAAAATAATTTTTAACTCACAAAGAAACTTTGTAACTTAAGAAGGTTAATTCTTACTTAAGAACTGCTATATGCTGTTACACTGAATGTACCATAGCCACCCGTGACTTCCACAGTCTTGTTCCTGCTGCCCCAGGGCCAAGGTTGGGGAAATTTGAATTCAAAAAGGGAAAATTCTTACCACTGACAGAAGCCTGAGATTTCTTGTTATCTATATTAAAAGAGAAAAAGTAAACAAAGTTTTACATAACTACATATTTCCATAGTAAGTCAGTTTTATAGGCATTTGCCCAGAGGTCATTTGCTAAAACTGAGCTGACCCTGCCTAGAAACTAGATAAAACAGACCTCAGGGCTTCAGAGAGTGTGTGTGTGTGTGTGTGTGTGTGTGTGTGTGTGTGTCCCACTCCTCACAGCGCTGACGCATAAGGAGGCTTCGGCGAAGAGGGTGCGGAACTGCCCGTGTCAACGGGGGCCTCAGAGAACAGCCCCCAGGCGGAGGCTCATGCACCCTGGGCCTGCGCTAGCTCTCCTTCCTTCCCAGGTCCATGGTCTCAGCTTGTGCTCTGAGCGACAAACAGGAAAGCCATAGGGATCTATGATGGGCCCAGGATGGTGCTGAGAACATGACACCTGCCTCATCAGCCTACGCTGGTGAGGCAGCATCTCCATTTTCCAGAGGAAACTGAGGCTGGCCAAGGCAGGTGTGACGTCAAATCTAGCTGAGGTGGAAAACTGCAACACCAGTTCCACCCTCTTGTGAGGAACTGGTGAGATGGCTGTGGACACCCTCGACCACAGGGCTGTGTGTGCCAACCTGCCAGGGCCACCTCCTGTACAGGCCAGTTCAGCCCCAACAAGCAGAGTCTCTGCCAGGACAAACCAAGGTGGTCCACCCAGGCTGCTCATTCCCCAGGCTCCTACTTCTGTCTCCTCTTGTCCTGTACTCCGTAGGACCTGCCCAAACCCAGCAAGAAAATGAAATCAAGTGAGGTCCGCCCAGTTGGCAGTCCTGGTAAAAAGTCAGTGTGGGAAGACGCAAACCCTGCTGGCCACACAGAGGCTCTGGGGTTCTCACTTGGCCCAGGATTACTGACAGCGAATATGCAGCTGCCTCTACAATGGGGGAGCAGCCACCGGACCCACCACAGACCCACCATGTGCACGCTCCCAGGACAGGCTGCGTCAGGAGCCCATCTCCCGCAGTAACAGCTGCAGGCAGGCAGGAGGCGCTGCGGCTGAAACCACAGCGTGCCCCACCAGCCCATTTCTTCTCGAGGCTGCAGCCACCCAGGACCCCTCACTGTCTCCACGGAAGACCACCAGGACCCTGACCTTGGGATGCCACGACATTCACTTCTGAAGAGCCCTGGCCACTGCTAGGCCTGGCTGACAGGGCCACAGCAGGACCCAGGGAACCAGAGGAGGCGGAATGTGGCGGGACCTGGATGTCCCTCACCATGGCAAGGAGCTAGAGGCGGGATGGAGGAAGCTGGCCTCAGAAGCTTCCAGCCTGACAGGATCACATATTTAGGTCAGGCCTCCGTGGGTCGATAAAACCACCTATCAGGGAAAGAACTTTCTATTCCAGGGTAAACTGCTTAAGGACTGCCTAGAAAGAAAAGCAACACTCCTTTTCAAAAAGGAGATTAAAGGGACAAGAAAAAACAGCAGTCCAGTTTAAAGCACTTTGAGGCTAACATTTGCATTATGCCAAAATCAGCATTTTTGAGGTTCTGGGGGTGGGGTGGGGGGGATAGGAAATATGGAATCAAATGCAAAGCAATGAAGAACTTTCCAGAAAGCAGGCCTTTCTACACAGACATTCTGAATCAGGCACTGTGGCCAAGTAAGTCTCTACCGCAAGACAGGGCCGCCTCTAGCAGCAATCACAACCAGAAATGCAAAATGTTACTTACGAATGTCTCGGAAGTGGATAATGAGCCTGGCCACGAGAGACAGGTATTCATCCTAAAAGTGAAAACAGGAAGCAGTTTAATCCAAGATGAAGAAACAGAAGCCGCGGCCCCGCCCCTTTCCACCCCCCTGCCACAAGGCTGAGGGCTCTTCCCGAAGGGCCTCCTCTGGAATCTCTCTCAGAGCGGAGCTGTCAGGGCTCAGCTACCAGAGGCCAAGAAAAGGCGCAGAGAAACAGGAAAACAAGAAGGGTACCAAGAGACTTCAAACTGCTGCTCCTTCCTCCCTGCTGTGAACGCTGAACCCGGAGGGCTGAGCACCGGCGCACGTGCCCTTCTTCTCACAAGTGGGTCCAGTGGGGACCAGGGGCTGTTCTAAGGTCACACGGCATTATCAGAAGCGGTCACGGGTGGGCCGCTTTTGTCTTTGCACTATTTGCATCGAAGTGCTTTCGCTTTTACTACCCAGCCTGTTGCTTTTTCACTGCTGACGTCACACTTACATGCAAATCTGGATGTGTGCCCCTGGCTGTGCTTTTGGAGATCTGTGTTCATCTGAATTTACTGCACAGGCAAGGGAGAGGACACTGGGTCACTCAGGGGTGGCAGGTGAAGGCCACTGCCCAGGGCCCTCTGTCCCAGCTGCTGTGTTTCTGGAACTGCCCAGCAGGGCCTGCCTTCCACCAATTGTACTCCTTGTAACCAAGGACACTCACTCCCGGGTGTTCCGGGGAAATCACTACTGCAGATTTGTCCTGTAGTCAACAAAGAGATGTCTGAGTTCAAATCTTATTTCACAGGAGCTGAACACCTTCCCCTCCTCAAAATGCCCATCCTCCCACCAAGGCAGCCCCAAAGGTGCAAAGCCTTCACTCTCTGCCCTGCTCACGTGACCCTCCTCCTGTGTCACTGACAGTGAGGGTCTACTGGACCGCAGACAGGCGAGACGATGCCCAGGACCCAGCCCCAGCACCTGTGGTCGAACTGCCCAGGACACAGGCCTGCAAGCCCAGGGACACACAGTGAGCCTCTGTTGTAAGAACACCTCCAGGGAAGGGGGAATCAAATGAAAGTGGGCTCGTGTGAATGTAAAACTGTAAGTACACTTTCTAAGTCTTGACTCTCCCTCATCTAACTCCAGACTTCACCCCATCACCTTTTTTCCACCAGGGGAACCAACAGAGGAAACCATGGGGGGCAAGGACCAGGGAAAAGGCAGAGCTGGGATGATAAGCACACTCAGGGAAGCCGGTGCAGAAAGAGGCAGTGAGGCTCTGCTGGAGTGAAGGGACACAGAGGAGGTTGTCAACTCTACCAGTGCCCACTGCCCCCACCGATTTCTAGCAGGAAAGATGATGTAATAGGAGTGAAGAGGCCACTGGTGTCAGGGCTCCTGGGAGTTACCACATCAAAATCTGTATCTGATGTCTTGTTAGGGCCTTGGACCACCTTTTAGATGGGCGATACCTTAAAAGAATTTGTGAAGTTTTCTCCACTTCCATAAAAGGTAAAACAAGAGGAAGCAGGTTTGAAAAGCAACCAGATACTGTCATGAAAACACAAGATACAGTATATGGGGCTCAGGAGCACATCCCCAAAGCCCTTCACATAGAACCAGGAGTGAGGGCTCAGAGCCGGGTGGACAGACGCCACCCTGCAGCAGTCCCAGTGCCACTCCCTGGCCCACGGCAGGGACGCCAGCACGATCTGCTCCTGGCTGAGGCTGCTCTACCAGTGGAGGCTCACAGGACCAGACCAGTGTGAGGAGACCTGAGGGGATGGGAGGGAAGGAGGGATGTAGCCACCTGACAGGAGAGATGGGCACAGGACACGATGAAGCCATACAGCTGCCAAGGGGCTTTCTTATGGGTTAAACGCATCTCTGAAATCCTTGCAAAGGCTGGGTCACTCTGAAACCATTGGGGGATGAGCACTGCAGGTCTGCTGCAAGTGCTCCCTTTCGCAGGAGACCACAGGATCTGAAACTGCACCTCTCTATAGGTTTGCTATACCTGCTTCACAGGGCTGATGTGAGGTCAAATGAGCTCACACAGGTGAAGCACACAGAAAAGGGCCTTGCAAGGGGACATCACTTTAGAGGGAACAAATGGGGTCTGGCCATTAGTCTGGGAGCCAGCTGATGATAAGCAGGGAGGGCTTTACCTTGGGTCTGTAACATTCACACTGGAAGGATGAGCCCACACCAGGCAATTTGGTGAATTCTTTCAGACAAATGTACTCAAGGTTTTCCTTGCCCTGGGCAGCCCATTAGCACCTCATTTTCCTTCAGGATGGTCACTTGTGGACCTGCCAGCTTGCCAGAGTTCCAAGGTTAGGTAAGCCCCTTTTCTATGGCCTCCTCTACCTCCCAGCCCCTCCTGAAGTCCAGAAAAACACAGAAATCTCTCTTCCCCAACCTTTTCCCTGCCCTGGGGTCCTACCTTTTAAATTCTTTCACAGTCACTCTAATGGGGTGGCAGGTAATAAGCACGCCAGTTGCCGCCTGACCTAGAGAGTTCTCCCAGCTCCCACCCATGATGAAGGGCCGCACCGACTGCTGTGTGGCTGACTCCCTGAGGCACCTGAGCGGTGGTGAAAAGCTGGGCACCAGACCACAGCGCCTAAGCGGTGTGTCTGTCACTGTAAAACAGGTTCCAACACCTCTTATAACTATCTCTTCCAAACAGGGCCTCATCTTGGAGGTAGGGATTCACAACAGAACCAGCTCAAACAAAGGACGTGGGGCTGAAATTGCTAAGACCCAGTGTGTGGGCTGCAGAAAGGCAAAGGCTAAGTCGGTGAGGGAAGTGCTGCCTGCAGGATGCTCACTTTGGGCGATTAGGCTTACTCCCCCGCTGCCTGCCTGCCAAGAGTCTCCATGGCAGCCAGTCTCTGAGAGGGCCGCTGACAATCACTGGCCTCTTTGTACCCACGTGCCGCTGCTGCTCGCATCAAAAGGTGGAATAGTGTGGGAAATGTAGAAGCTAAAGAACTTATAACACATGGACATGAACTAAAGGGGGAATGTGGGTGGGAGGGGTATGCATGGTGGAGGGGAATGAAGGGGGGGAATGGGACAACTGTAATAGTATAATCAATAAAATATATTTAAAAATAAATAAACACACACACACACACACACACACACACACGGAGGCGATTCTCACTCCCCCGACTCTGCACTGGCTTTCAGGCCTGCTGTATCCATGCAATGTTCTAGGACTTCTGAGGACAGGCAGCTTCCACTTCCTGCTCCTTGGAAGCCAGCTGCCCTGCAGTAAGAAGCCCGGGCTATGTTGCTGCGGACACTACATGGAGGGAAAGCCAACGCGCAGCCACGGGAGTAAAGCCTTAGGGACCCTCCCGCCCACACAGCTGCCAGCCAGATGCCGCTACACAGGAGGTCACAAGTGAGACGAGTAGAACACCAGAGGCAACTCCAACTGCCCCAATTCCTGACACACAGAATCAGAAGAAATGAATCACTGCTTCATTTCTCCTGTTCATTTCAAATGACCACTGTTTAGTGGTCTAAACCACTAAGTTTTGGGGCAGTTCCGTATGAAGCGGTATATAACAAACCATACAGAACCAACAAGTTCGGCATTTCACAAGTTGACACAGCTCCATAAGCTCTCATCAAAGTTCTTTTAATTATAATACAAATTAACAAAAACAATAAAAACATCATCTTATCTCCCAAATATTTGCAAATGATATATCTAATAAGAGACTCATATCCAAAATACATAAAGAACTCTAATAGCCTAACAATAAAAAGACCAAGAACCCAATTTTAAAATGGGCAAAGGATTGGAATAAACATGTTTCCAAAGAAAATATGCAAATGACTTATAGCACATGAAAAGATGCTCCATATCATTAGTCACCAGAGAAATGCAAATCAAAACCACAATGAGATACTCCTTCATACTCATTATGATAGCTATGATAAAAAAGACAAATAATAACAAGTACTGATGAAGAGTGGAAAAACTGGAAACTCATACGTTGCTGATGCGAATGTAAAATGATGCAGCTGCTTTGGAAAACTGCCTGACAGTTTCTCAAAAGGTTATGCACAGAGGCCATATGATCCAGTAATTCCACTCCTAGGTATATATCCTCCAAGAGAAATAAAATAAAAAACCTGTACACAAATGATGATAATAGCATTATTCATAACAGCCAAAATGTAGAAACAGTCCAAATGTCCATCAACTGAGTATGTGGACTATGGCGCATCCATATGATGGAATGTTAGTTGGCAACTACAAGGAATAAAGTACATGCTACAACAGGAGTTAAGAATGAGCCTTGAAAATATGCTAAGTGAAAGAAATCAGTCATAAAAACATAATGTATGACTGCATTTATATGAAAAGTTCAAAACAGTCAAATTCATAGCAACAAGAAGCAGATAAGTGGTTGCTTAGGACTAAGGGTCAAAGGAAAATGGAGAGTAACAGAATGGATACTGAGTTTCTCTCTATTTTTAAAAAATATTTTACTTATTTATTTTTAGAGAGCTGAAGGGAGGGAGAAAGAGAGGGAGAGAAACATCAATGTGTGGTTGCCTCTCATATGCCCCCTACCGGGGACCGGGCCTGCAACCCAGGCATGTGCCCTGACTGGGAATTGAACCTGTGACCCTTTGGTTTGCAGGCCGGCACTCAATCCACTGAGCCACACCAGCCAGGGCTGGATACAGAGTTTCTCTTAGTAAATGTTCTAAAATTTAGATTGTGGTGATGGTAGAACAACTCTGAATATCCTAAACACCACTGAATCGCACACTTTAAATGGGTAAATTGGCCCTGGCTGGTGTAGCTCAGTGGATTGAGCACGGGCCTGCGAACCAAAGGATCGCGGTTCGATTCCCAGTCAGGGCACATGCCTTGGTTGCAGGCCACTTCCCAGCATGGGACATACAAGAGGCAACCATACATTGATATTTCTCTCCCTCTCCCTCTCTCCTACCCTTCCCCTCTAAAGATAAATAAATAAAAATCTTTAAAAAAATGAATCAGAAGTAATTAAAAAAAAAAATTTAAAAAAAACAAAACAAAAAAAAGATTTAAAAAAAAAATAAAAATAAATGGGTAAATTGTATAGTATATGAAGTAGATCTCAATAAAGTTGTTATAGAAAGAAAAGAAAAAGAAAATGCTTATTATATATACCCAGGGTACAGAGCTCTCCCTTGTGTGTACATGTGCTCACAAACACACACTCACGTGCTCTGACCTTTAATGCCAAACTATACAGATGGTTTCCGTTCTGGAACCCACCTTTTCCAGCCAGTCATCTCTACCTTTCCACCTCACAAAATATTCACCTCATCTCAGCATGCAGACCGTGCTCAGATTTCCCCAACTGGCCTCTAGGTGACTTGCCAGCTGGTTTATCCAACCAGTATCCAATCAAGGGCCATAAATAACACCTGCTTTGAATTCGTGACACATCAGTGTGTCTCAGAGCTCCAACACCACACCCAGGCACCAGGCGCTCAGAGCACGACCGATGCATCAGCAGGGGACTGAAGGTCGGGAGCTACGGGGTGGCCAAAAAGTTCATTTAGTTTTTTCCATAAGATGGCTCTAGTAGTGCTCAGTTGTCTTTAACTTCATTCGAAACAATTTTGTTAGACCGTATTGTGATACCTGTCATATCAGCATGCATTTTTTAAAAAATTATCAAAATTGATAAATTTTTGTGTGGCCATTTTAATAATGAAGATGGGAGAAAATAAGCAACATTTTTGGCATATTGCACTTTATTATTTCAAGAAAGGTAAAAACAGAACTGAAATGCAAAAAATGATTTGTACAGTATATGGAGAAGGTGCTGTGACTGATCGCACGTGTCAAAAGTGTGCAAAGCTTCTTGGCACTACTGACATTATGGCTAAACAATTCTTTGCTGTGGGGCTGTCTTATGCACTGGAAGATGGTTAGCAGCACCCCGGCCTCTACCCAGTAGAGGCCAATAGCGGGAGATAGCTGACATACTCAAAATATCCAAATCAATAAAGTTATTGGTGAAAATGAAGAATGTGTCTTTTATTTTACGGAAAAAACACAATGAACTTTTTGGCCAACCCGGTACAAGGACAGGGCAGGATGGTGCACAACAAAATCTCCAGGCATTAGTCCCACCTTGCACAAGCTGGGTAACTTTAGACAAGCAGCATGGTTTTTTTGGGCTCGTTCGTTCTGTTTCGTTTCTACAAACACAGCTCTGCCCAGGGAAAGAGCATGTACGGGAGGAGGTGGTCAGCCCAGGGTGGGTGCTCACACATTGGAAATCCTCCCCAGCTACTCCACCAGTGGTGTTCCTTGGTCAAGACCTCAATCTCCACTAACACCACCTTCATTCCTTAACAAAAGGGGGCAGGAACTCTTCTGGGTCCACATGTCAGGGCCCTGTGGGGCTTAGGTGAAGACCCTCTGGTAGGGCTGACACTCAGGCAAGAGCAAAGCACTCATCGCTTCTACAGGAGCAGCTGGGGCCTGAGTGAATGCGCTGCAGGATCCGTGGGCGCCAACCACGAATGGAGGATGCTTGTAGTGAGGTCTGGGGTCAGACGCTGGGCCTGCATCCTGGGACTTTACCCAGTAACCTCCCTGTACCTACACCACGGACACAAGGGAAGACCCACGGAGTGCTGCAGGCAAAGCTGATAGTGCCTGTGGCCAATCAGTGAGCAGCCACTCTATCCTCACTCCCCAGGCAGGGGGGCTTCCAGAGTCTGTATCACACCACGCGTTTCCTGAGTCTTTCTGCCACGGGCTCTGCCCAGCAGGGTCTTACCCGGGTCTTGGCCTTCAGGAATACATGGCTCTCCATTTCCTTGCTGGATTTACTATGGGCCACACCAGCTTTTCTCATGGCATCCTCGCTGAAAGACAAAAAAAAGAGGAGATGTTGACACACCTACGAGTCTGCTCCCGCAGGGTTCCTGGCCAGAAGGCCCTGCACAGCAACTGCCCCTGGGTGGGAGGGGCCTGTCCCCCAGCACACCAGCCTCACTGAGGTCCAGGAGAAGCAACAAGGGAGGGGTGCTCAGCAAAGCAATGAAAGGTGGCTGAGCAAGGGAATAAGAGGACAGGGTCATAAGAAGGAAGGAACAGGAAAGGTGGTCACCATGAAGCAAAACAGCCACCACCAGCACAAGGGGGCAGAGGGGCCAGGACCTAGGGATAACTCACAACCAGCACAAAATCAAGTACACATTGGAAGGCCGAGTGGCCCGCCAGCCTCTATTTCCTGCTCTCTGAATGGTCTTGGTCCCCACCCGACTCGGGCATTAAAAGCCATGGGATCCCAGCTCCACTCTCCTTCTCTGACAAGTCATCTCTCAGACCGCCCAAGGCAAAGGGGGGATGTGCAGGTTCTCCAGATGGGAGCCAGGAGACAGACCACACACGAGGAAAACATCTTAAAAGCACATTTGCCAATACATGTACAATAAAAGATGAAACCCTATCACACACTTTCATCATGTCAATGCTCCGCTGGGGTAGAGCCATGCACATTAGCTAGGCTTGAGCCCCCTTGGAATGGCAGCACCCACATCTGCGTGCGCATTTGTTAGAAAGGAAGGGGCATCTCAGGCCTGGGGCCTGAGGTCTGGCCCCCCTGCTCAGACTGCTTTCTTTCCTACAGAACAGGTCTCCCTGCCCATCTCCCCAGCCCTGGGACTGCTGGTAAACACATGAACAAACAGGTCAGGGCTCTGCTGTCTCCCCCACATGAATCAAACAAGCCCAGTCCAGATGCTGCTAGAAAGCCTTCCGACCTTTCCAAATTAAAGAAACCCCAGACACTGACAGAGTGTGTACATGGGGCTGTAGGGTCAGATTGGTGATTCTTTGAGAAATTGCAGAAAGGAGGCCAAATGCTAAGAGATGGACAAATCTGCATTAATGTATAAAGAAAAGTAAAATGACACTGACCCACTACACCGCAGGATCACTCAGCCCACACAAGTGAGTTTAGGGTCCCTGCCCTCTGTCTGCTTCCTCAAGCCTGCACAGGAGGCAGCACCAGGTTCCTGCTGGCAAAGCCCCTAAGGCGGAGCAGATCCCTGCACGAGGCGGTGTATGACCAAGGCAAGAGGGAGGCAAGAGGAATGACGCAGACAGAAAACTCAAGACCCGATGCACAGAGAAGTGAGGCTGGCAGGCCAGGAGGACTCGGCACCCATGTGAGGCAAATACGCCTCACATGGCATCGAGAAATGTCACCTGGTAGGCTCTAAGTCACTAAGCACTTCTGACAAGAGAAGCAACTGAGCAGACCTGTCTTCAGAAGGGTGCCTCGCCTGCACCCCCCAGGAGAGTACCTGTTCTCCTTGCCACTCTCTGACAGCAGTGTGGGGCAAACCCTGCCACAGAGCCAGGGACCAATAGGGTGACCCAGAGCAGGGCAGTGGACATGGCAAGAGGGCACTTGCTGGTCAGCAGGAGAGCCTGGACACTGAATGGGTGGGGAGTGGGGAGGTTGTGGGTAGAAGGTGGAGCCAGGAGCCACCGTGTGAAGCACAGAGAGGCAGAGAGGGGTGCTGAGATCTCTGAAAGTGAGACTTGGTTACGCAAATGGGCTCTTTGCCCAAGAGCAGCTATCCCCAAGGGCTTAACCGGCTCCTGGCTGGCTAAAAGCTGTCCCCCTGAGCAACTGGCTGGCCATCTTTTATAGGGTCAGCAGACTCATAGGCCCCACAGACACAGTGCATTTTTTAAAGACTTTATTGATTTTTACACAGAGGGGAAGATAGGGAGATAGAGAAGGAGAGAAACATCAATTGGTTGCCTCTCGCCTGCCTCCAACCGGGAACCTGGCCTGCAACCCAGGCATATGTCCTGACAGAGAATTGAACCTGAGACCCTTCAGTTTGAGGGACGAGTCCAACCCACTGAGCCACACCAGCCAGGGCAGGACACTGTGTATCTTCACCACAGCGATGACATCTGGCACATCCACAAAGATCACACACAGACACTGGTTCACTGAAATGGCTTTGAGGTGTGTGTGGGACCACAGCAGGCCCCAAGGTACCAGATACCGGGGGCTCTCCTGGAGGAGCCCTACCCCTTCCGGCCAGGGCAACATCACAGACAACACGGATGGCACGGGCACCAGCTGTTAGTGACTCAGCCTGAGGAGCACTGACAACATTGGGGGCCAGAAACAGGCATATCTTCCTTTTGTTTTTAATTTTTAATCTTCACCAGAGGATATGCTTAGAGAGAGGGAGGGGGAGGGGAGAGATGGAGATGGAGAGAGAGAGAGAAAGAGAAACATCGACTGATTGCCTCCTATACGTGCCCCAACCGGGAATCAAACACACAAGCCAGGTACACGAGTGCCCTGACCAGGAATTGAACCTGCAACCTAGGATGTGCCCTGACTGGGAATTGAACCTGCAACCTAGGTATGTACCTTGACTGGGAATTGAACCTGCAACCTTTTTGTGTACAGGACAATGCTCCAACCCACTGAGCCACCAGCCAGGGCAGAAACAGGCATATCTTGACAAGCTGGAACACACACCTTAACAACAGGAAATGGAACTGGGATAAACGTCCAGTTCTCCCATGAGCCATGAGAGGAGTTGCGCCAGCACAGAGCCAAGGAGGAAGGCCGCTCCTTGGCCAGGCACCGGGGCCCTGTGAGGCAGCGCCATGCCCGTGTCATGCAGTTGTCCCTTCTACTGCTGCATGTCGGTTGGCTGAAGAATAAACAGGTGCTCTGAGCAATGTTTTCAGGTCTGCAAACCATATTTTTAACAATGTTTTTGCTCCTGTTTCTAGTCTGCAGATCATGCTCCAGAACACAGAAGATAAGGCAAAAAAGGAACCAGGCAGTTAGGCTCCCCGTTAGTATCTTACATTTGCCCCCGAGGAGAGGGCCTGCCCTTTCCTATCCAGCCATCTCAGCATCGTGTCGGAGGCACCCATCCATGTCTGGGCTCTGACTGCACATCACACCACACTGCACACTTGTGCCTGGATATGGTGTCCCTCCTCTGCACTCAGGACCTAATACGTTCACTGTGTGAGGCTGTCATCAGGACCCAGGCCCACGCTGGGAGTACCCAGCATAGGGGCAGAACTGGCTGCTTGCCAAAGCCCCTCCATTCTCCTCAAGGTGGGCTTTGCTGATGTCCCAGAAGGCCTGCAGGAGCAGCTGCGCCTGAATGGCCACTCCTCAGCCTCCGCCCCCAGAAAACCAACCCCTTCTAGCCACTGTCCCTAAACGAAGGCATCCTACCATACAATAAGGAGAGGCCCCAAGCATAGAGCGGAGCGGAGGTTACAGCCTGAGAGACAACAACGGAGAAGCGCCAGTGTGTCCAGGTGCGCTCTGCCCCACACAAGCAGGCCCCAGCTCTGTGCCACCTAGCTGGGGTGGGGCAGGGAGCAAAACCGGTGTCAGCTCGCAGGGAAAGACCCTAAATGGCCACCCTGCCACAGTCCCAACACCAAGCAGCCGCCACCAAACCCAAAGCTGCCAGGGAGGTGCTAGCACCGTAACAGAAGGGCTCTGTCTGCCCGAGCTGGACCAGCCCGAGAAAATGAATGGACTGACACGGGCTCAGAGCACACAGCTCTTAGTGCAACCTGGGCTCTGCCAGCTCCCTCAGCCTACTTCCTCCTGGTTACCCCAGCTGTACCTGCCTGCCCAGGCAGGGCTCCGCGGTGTCTGGCTTAAACCAGAGCCTGTTGAGGGAGGACCTGACCCATCACACAGGCCTGTGAGCTCTCCCTCCAGGGACCAGAGGAGGCCCTTACTGTCCTGATCCTGCCGGAGCAGAAGGTGGTGACACATCAAGAAAACACCCTGCAACCTTAGACACAAGAAGTGGTTAACGCCATGTATTTTAATGAAACATGAGGTGCAGTGTGGCAGGCACAGGGGAAACCAGGCCTCGAACAAGCACATCTAGGCTGCAGAGGCCAGACTGGGGAAAGGCATGTGGCGGGGCGGGCGAAAGTGCTGGGCAGCTGGGCCTGGCAGGGAGCACACAGAGGAGGGCGGGCCAGAGCTCTGGAACCGTGCAGACTGCGGCTCCAATTCCAGCCTGGCCACTCGCCCACTCTAGTCTTGGGAGAGGCACTCAACGCCCCAGGTGTGTCTTCTTCATTAAGGAGCGTCTGAAAAGGCTGTGGCCCAGGTGGAGGGAAGTGTATGGAAGGGGCCAGGATGTGAGGGCGGGCCGGCCTCAGCACGGCCTGCTCTGCTTCGCCATTCCTCACCCTCTGACCTCGGGTGCACAGGACCCCATCTGCCCACCCATCTGTGGAAAAGACTCTCACTCCGCCCTGAAGAAACATCTCCTGATTTGAGAACCACAATACCTTCCACTCACTAAGCCCCAGTGGGGCAGGAATGTTCGCCAGCCCCACCCCACACCCCCCAGGAGAAGCCTCCTGTTGGACTGCCACCTACCTGCCAGTGGCACAGGAGCTGGAAGCTCGTGTGTGTGACCCTGCGTGTGCAAAACCCCCAATCCTAAAATAGCAGATGACAACAAGAAAACGGTTACACAACAGTGGGATGAGGAAGGCTTTCCCAAGCACATTACAGAAAGTAGACCCCAAGAAGGGAAACAGGTTTTGCCCAATTAAAAAAGATGTCTACCGCACGTTCACCAGCCATCTACCAGAGAAACAGGAACAGACGCCCCGATAATCCAGGCCCTCGGTGACTCGAACCCGGCCCTGCTGTTTGAGGGGTCAGTCTCTGGCAGCCACACTGCCCTGTCAGGGTGCTCAAGGCAGTGCCCATCCTGCCTGCACATGCAGCCTGCACAGCAGCCTCAATGTTTGGGGGTGCGCTCCCAGCACCTCTGGTGCAGCCCTGGGGTGCTCTGTGTTTGGTAAGGCACAGTTCAGGCCAGCATGAAAAAGAACTGTCCCCCCGCCCTAAATGCCAGCTGGGCACGAGGATGAGGACGGCCCCAAATCTCCTGCCCCGCTCTAGTGCCAAGGAACTCTGGGAGCTTGCCTTCGGGAGAAGGGCCAGGAGGTGAAGACAGACCAGAGGAAAGCAAATCACCACAAGGGCACTGAGAGGAAAACACAGCCTTGCCTGACCCTTGTCACATCTGTGGGTTTCATATTTTCAATTCAGAAAGGACCTATTTTTCACTATAGTTCTGGCTTATTCCCCCAAAATATTATACTCTTTTAGGTGCCATTTTTTTTTAAATTAGGAATTTATTCAGAGAGCAGAAAGATAAAGGATCAGTCAGAATGAAAAACACGATTCCAAATGTAATGCTCTGGCCCTCTGAAAAGAGGAACCCCTATCTGTGCAGGAACAAAGCCCTACGAGGGGTGAAGTGCTTGATTTAAATAAAGTTTGCTTAAGTCACAATCCAAATAAACACATTCCCCACAACAATTTCATTTCAAAAACAAAATTAAATGAGATTTAACCTCCAGGTCTGAATGAGGAACTGAAGCCGCACATCTAATTTTCTTCTATCCCAAAACAACACTAAAGTCACAGAAAAGAAAAGGACTTTGTTTTTCTCTAACACAAACTCACGAAGATGGGAAGAATGGAAGGGGTGGTGCCAACACTTCTGGAGGCTGGGGGGCTGATGGCCAAGTAAGTGGTGATGGACACAGCAAGGCAACCAGGTGACAGCCCGCATATTCACATGGCTCAGGACAACGGGGACTGCCGGATGCTTGGGACCATGGGTGAATGGGAGGATTCCTGGGTGAAAGCCACCCCATATCCCTCCCCGACTTGCACTGCTGTGTAACCATCCCCACATCAGGAAACCACTAGAGAGGACTGTATTCTCTGGAAAAGCACGAAATGGAGAGTCATGGGACTAGAGGGGGCCAACCCACCCAGCTGAACAGGCATGGGGAGGGTAACGAAACAGGTGGGCTGCAGCCCACCCAAGCGACTAGATCCACATGAACTGTCGAGACACACCCACCCACCTGCAGCCCCTCCAGCACAGTGCCCAGCAGGCGGGCCCCAGCCTTCCCCTCAGCCCAGCACTTGGAAGACCGTGCTCCAGAAGAAAGACTCGGAGAACCTGCAGCTGCAGGAGCCGCCGGTGAACCTCCCAGTGAACAAGCCCAGGTGCACAGTGTCCACTCACCTACGTGGTGCCCGCCTTTTGGAGTGAGAAGCCAACCAAGGGCTCCCAAACACCCCAATGTAGCGGATAAAGACCCCTGTGCCCTGACTGGTATGGCTCAATGCGTTGGGCATTGTCCTGCAGGCCAGAAGGTTGAGGTTTGATTCCTGGTCAGGGCATATGCCTGGGTTGCGGGCCAGGTCCCCAGTCGGGGGCGTACGAGAGGCAACCGATCGATGTTTCCCTTGCACATCGATATTTCTCTCCCTCTCTTTTCTCCCTCTTTTCCCCTCTCTCTAAAATAAGTAAATAAAATCTTTAAAAAAAAGACCCCCCATGAGAAATGTTGTTTGGATCTGTCAGAAACTCAGCAGGAAGAAGAAACTATCCAGAAACTGTCTTTATTATCCATAGAGAAAAGGATGCTATAACAAGAACAGGATGCTATAAAACAGGAGAAGTCAGATTACAAAAACAAAGTTGTACTTTTTTAAAAAAGATTTTATTTATCTATTTTTAGAGAGGGGAAGGGAGGGAGAGAAACATCAATGTGTGGTTGCCTCTCACATGCTCCCCACTGGGGACCTGGCCTGCAACCCAGGCATATGCCCTGACTGGGAATCGAACCAGCGATCCTTTGGTTTGCAGACCTGCACTCAACACACTGAGCTACACCAGCCAGGGCAAAAAACAAAGTATTCTTACAAATAAAAGCATGTTACCGGGAAAAATCAGAGACAAAATTGAGGAAATCTCCAGCCCTAGCTGGGTAGCTCAGCTGGTTAGAGCGTTGCCCCAACTGGATCCAGAAAAGGAGACCCGACACCAGAGCCATGCAGCTGTCTGTGCGCCTGAGAGACAAGCCGGCCCAGGCCTGCCCTCCGCACACCGCTGGCGGCTGCCCCGGAAGGGAAGTCCAGGGAAAAAGCTGGAATGAATAGCCTGGCAGCACTGAGCACAGGGCAATTGTGCCCAGAGGCTACTAGAAGGTATGGGAAGAGGTAGCCACAGGTACACAGAAAACGAGGCACATTTTAAGAAGGCAATTTTTTTCTAGGAGAAAGAAAAACAAACGATCACAGAATGCCACTACGCTCCACTGTGACTCTCATTTGTGTAGGCATAAAACATCAGCATTCCTTACCCACTGACCCAGAAGGGAAAACACAGGTGGGCCGAGGCAGAAGCAGAGATAACAGCTGTGTAACGGGAGCTGCACAGCAAAGCAGCAGATAGCTCATAAAACTCACAAACGGGATGACTCGAGAGAACACTCGTGCACACCACTTCCAGTCATAGGCACACGCCAGAAGAGCGAGCTGAGAGTCACGGGGGAGGACTCGGTGAGGAGGAAACCACCACAGTTTCTCATAAGTCTTTCATCGTTCCTTGACTTTAAAAATTCATGTGTGCGTATTGTTTTGTTAAAATAAAAAGTAATTAAAAGTTAAATGACATAATTTACCTGAAAAGTATGCCACAGACTCTGCCACAGAGAAATACTCCATGAACACCAGCTATCAAGAGCGTCCCTCACCTCCCCAAACTCCCTGACTCTGCCAACAGACAGACAGGAAGCTTCCATTTCATCAGCAGTTCTGACCTCCGGGAGTGGCCCCAACAGCCAGCCACACATTCATTCCAGTTTTCCCAGGGGGCGCTCAGTCTGAGCCCAGTCAGAGAGGTGCTGGCAAAGCAGTCTCCCCACCATCCCCACAGCTGGAAAAATCCCTTCCCTGTCCTCCGTCTGTGCAGGGCTGTTCACTACTCAGGCGACCTTCGCCAGGCCCACGGATGGCTACAGAGCAGCCTCCTGTACCCCCACCACTCTGCAACAGGTAGTGGTTTACTGTACCGGTGCCCCAGGTGGTTTCATCTCGGAGGCATGAAAAGATGAGACACAGATTGCACAGTCACCGAAAGTAATCAAAGCAAACATCTGGCCTACACACGGAGGGAGCCTTCTCGGCCCCACAGGTAGCGAGAAGCCTGCTGGCCCAACTTCATCCCAGACTGCAACTTCTTCCTCTTCTCTGTTAGCTTGCTTCTGCATTCTGGTTCTCTGACTTTCTAAACAAACATAAAAGTGTTTTTTAACAAGATAAAAATACGTATTTCAGAAGTTTACCATCCACCTACGTGTAGGAAGGGGTATTTTAGTCTTGCAGAAATAAACTTTTTAAGCGTACAAACACAAGAAACTTAAGCACTTTCTCCTCACAATTCCTTTTGTTTTGTTTGATTTGGTCGTCCGATTTCTGCTCTCAGGATTTCTCCATTCCCAATAAACGAGACCAATGGAAGAACCATACCTACAGAAAATGCCACTGTCCTTAAAAGGGCTGTTATTCGAGCTAGTTCAGAAGACTGCATAAGCTTCTCTGAAGTCTGGCCTCAACAGAACCAGGAAAGCTGGAGAGGCCTCTTTTCTGTTTTTTTAACCCTCACCCAAGGATATGTTTGTTTATTTTAGAGAAAGAGGAAGGAGGAGAGAGAAAGAAAAGGCGAAACACTGATGGGAGAGAAAAGCCTCCTGTATGCGTTCCCACTAGGGATCGAACCCACAACCTTTTGGCGTATGGGGACAACGCTCCAACCAACTGAACTACCCAGGGCTGGAGAGGCCTCTGGACCCTAACCAGGCACTGACTACTGGGCTCCAGTCCTGGAACCACTGTGGCTTCCCCCACATCCAGCCCCAATCACATCCCACTCACCACCTTGCAGCCACGTGGGAAGGATGTTCTCTGCCAACCCAATAATTTAACAAAATGCTTATCACACATGATTTTGTGGTATTTGGGCACAGGAGGTAATTCTGTCTTTTAGAGATCTGTACTCAAGTACTGGCATTTGAAATCACATGGTGCTGGATGTGATTTAAGGAAGAGGTAAGGAGTGACAGATGAAACACAGGCCACATGCTGCTACCTCTGGAAGTAACTAGGAGACATTTTTCTATTAACTCTACTTCTGTGAATGTTTGGAAAAATCTACAATGAAGATTTTAACAAGGTAAGTAACATGCTCATGTCAAGCATGCAGATGACTGTTCAGAGGAGCCTAGAGGAGGTTTAGCTCCCAGAGTGCTCCCTGGGAAGGCTGCCTGGGCTGTCGCACAGGGAGTGAGTGGCCATGCACTCTGAGTCACTTTGGCCTGAAGGAGCCTGGGCCTCTGGAAGGCAGGAACCTATAAACGTTTTTAAAATATCAGCCCTGGGCTCTAGCCAGTGTGGCTCAGTTGGTTGGAGCATCGTCCTGTAAACTGAAAGGTCGTGGGTTTGATTCTCAGTCAGGGCACATGCCTGGGTTGTGGGTTCAGTCCCCAGGCCAGGTGCATGCGAGAGGCAACTGATCTATGTTTCTCTCCCTCTCTCTCTCCTTCCCTTCGCCTCTCTCTACAATCAGTGAGCTACCTGTCAGGGTGGCTCAGTGGGGTAGAAAGCAGCTCCAATATACCAAGGTTGTTGCAGGTTCAATCCCTCCCTGGTCAGGGCACATACAAGAATTAACCAATGAATGAACCAAAAACAGGAAAAACAAATCGATGTCGATGTGTCTCTCTCTTTCTCTTTTTCCCTCTCTGACCTTAAAATCAATAAATTTTAAAAACTTGTTTTTATTTTAAAAAAGAGAGAAATAACTTCTTTGCAAAAGTTTTTAAAAAGCTGCTCCCTCAACTAGAAGTCAGTCTAGATCTCAGCTATGCAGACAGAGCCTGACTGTGTGAAAGAGCCCCTCGGGCTAGACAACTTGCTGCGCTGCAGTGGTCCCTGCCCTGCAGGAGCCTGGGAGGCGGGCACGCAGGCCCCAGGCAGACGCTACCCAGGAGACGAACACAACCTAAGCTGTGAGAAGTCGTGACTCAGTCTAAACTCAGAGCTTAATTCCACTTAGAAATACAAATGTATTTACATATTCAAAACACATACAAATAAAGTTATATGCACACTAAAACAGGACTGAAGGAACTAGATCAGAAAGTCAGTAACAGGCATCTCTGGGCAGAGAGATTAGGGAAAACACTTTCCTGTTTTGAAAGCCCCTACAGTGTTATCTGGAAGGGAGAGAAGCACTGCGGCCACAAGGCCTGAACACTCGGACCAAAACAGGAGGTGGAGCCAGGCCTGACCTGGGGGACTGGCTTCCCTGTGCCCACATCCTCTCACTCCAGCCTTTTGCCACATCTGCTCTGCCTCACAGCCCTCCTCCCAGGCCATCTGCTCAGCCTTCCCCGCCGCCCCAACCCGAGGCCAAGGACAGCCCCACCCATGTCACTCCTGCAGCTGACTGCTCTCCCAGATTTGCTCTGTGCATCTCCCACTGGCTGATGAACTTTTTCTCCCTTGGAAGGTTTGGCACCCCCACACTCTGCACATCACCCTCTGCACCCCACCTCTCAGAATCAGGGCTCTTCTCCTTCTGCTGTCATTCGCCTCCCCCTTCCCCCTATGTGTATGTACACACAACACACATGGGCACAGGCACCAAATTCTTTAGTTTCTTTCCTTACAGTTTCTCTCCCTCCCAAGTCATTCTTTCCATTCCTGTCGTTACTGCACCCAGTGGGTCTCAAATTTGAGTGTGCATTAAGATCAACAAGGGTGCTTGTTATAACAGCAGGTTCCCTGACAATGTGAGGTATTGGCAAGGATGTCTAAAGTGGAACTCCCCCACATGGCCTGTGGGAATGTAAATTGGTACCACCCAGAAAAACTGGGAGGCCATGCCCCTGGACCCAGCCCTAGGTCCACAGTCCAGAGAGGAACTGCATGTACTCATCAGAAAACAGGCCCTGGCTGGTGTAGCTCAGTGGATTGAGCGCGGGCCTGCGAACCAGAGGATCGCGGTTCGATTCCCAGTCAGGGCACATGCCTGGGTTGCAGGCCAGTTCCCAGCAGGGGACATATGAGAGGCAACCGTACATTGATATTTCTCTCCCTCTCCCTCTCTCCTACCCTTCCCCTCTAAAGATAAATAAATAAATAAATCTTTAAAAAAAAAAAAAAAAGAAAGAAAACAGGAACCAAAACACCCCTGGCACAGTTTCTGCAGAGCCTACTACTGGTAACAAACTATGGAAATGATCCCCGAAAGTATAGTCTTCAGAGCCTCCTATTGGAACTAACCCCAAAGTCCATCAGGGGTAGGACAGAAAGTAATGTGGGGTAGAGTCATGCAATGTAATGACATGAGGCATAAATAAAAATTGCTACCTACAAAAACAAATTTCGCAGACATAATGCTGAATGAAAGAAGTCAGATGCAAAATTACACAGAGTGTGATTCCACTGACAGGAAGTTTAAGAACAAATGTCTCCATGGCTGGGGAAGTCAGAGGGCGGGGCAGGGGCGGCTAGCATGCCCCAGACGCAAGGCAGCTGGCTGACCAGGTGGTCTCACATTCGCATGCAGATAATCCAGGCGAAAACAGGGAAGAAGACAGAACTTGCAACCCAGGGCCCAACGCTGGGAAATAAAACCTAAAAACACCGAGACCCTGCCCCCACATGAATCGAAGCAGACCTATGGTGACTGAAGGGCCCAGGCTAATCCATCAGGGCCTCTTGGGGCAAGTCCAGCATTCCTTCTACTTTATAATGGGACCCCCATGCATACATGGCAGCCAGATCACTTCCTCAAATGGCACCTCTGATGAGGACTGAAAGGAAGTTGGAGAGAGAGGAGCAGAACAGAAGGACAGTGGGGATGGGGATAAGGCAGTTCATAACCAAGGAGCACTGTCTCCCAATACCCACCAGAGCCTGAACAGGAAGGAATGAGGATACACAGGCTGGGAAGAACAGGAGCCCAGAGGCTGGAGCCTTTCTAGTCCAGGAGCTTTGGCCTGGATACCACTCACCTGCCTTGCTGTCCCTCTCACAGACTGCAAGAAGTGGCTCAGCTCAGAGGCTGACCAGCAACTAGGTCACACCTCACCTGTTCCCACCTGCCCCCATCCCTCTAAGCAGATTCCCACGCAGAGACCCTGTGGGGACAAAGGGTCCAGAAGGAAGAAGAACAATCATTGGCTGCCATTCATCAAACATAAGCACCAGGAAGGCATTTTTTCCTTTTCTTTCTTTCTTTCTTTTTTTTTTTTGAAGCCTCCCTTCTTTTTATTTATTTACTTATTTTTAAATATGTTTTACTGATTGTGCTATTACAGTTGTCCCATTTCTCCCCATCATTCCCTTCCACCCTGCACACCCCCTCCCACCCACATTCCCCCCCTTTAGTTCATGTCCATGTGTCATAAGTTCTTTAGCTTCTACATTTCCCACACTATTCTTGCCCTCCCCATCTATTTTCTACCCACTATCTATGCTACTTAGTCTCTGTACCTTTTCCCCCTCTCTCCTCCTCTCACTCCCCTGTTGCTAACCCTCCATATGATCTCCATTTCTGTGGTTCTGTTCCTGTTCTAGTTGTTGGCTTAATTTGCTTTTGTTTTAGGTATGGTTGTTAATATCTGTGAGTTTGCTGTCTTTTTTACTGTTCATATTTTTTATCTTCTTTTTCGTAGATGAGTCCCTTTAACATTTCATATAATAAGGGCTTGGTGATGATGAACTCCTTGAACTTGACGTTATCTGAGAAGCGCTTTATTTTCCCTTCCATTCTAAATGACAGCTTTGCTGGATAGAGCAATCCTGAATGAAGGTCCTTGACTTTCATGACTTGGAATACTTCTTTCCAGCCCCTTCTTGCCTGGAAGGTCTCTTTTGAGAACTCAGCTGACAGTCTGATGGGAACTCCTTTGTAGGTGGCTGTCCCCTTATCCCTTGCTGCTTCTAGAATTCTCTCCTTCATTTTAATCTTGGCTAATGGAATTACGATGTGCCTTGCTGTGTTCTTCCTTGGGTCCAACTTCTTTGGGACTCTCTGAGCTTCCTGGATTTCCTGGAAGTCTCTTCCCTTTGCCACATTGGGGAAGTTCTCCTTTATTATTTGTTCAAATAGGTTTTCCACTTGTTGCTCTTCCTCTTCCCCTTCTGGTACTACTATAATTCAGATGTTGGGATGTTTAAAGATGTCCTGGAGGTTCCTAAGCCTCTCCTCATTTTTTTGAATTCTTGTTACTTCATTCTTTTCTGATTGGATGTTTATTTCTTCCTTCTGGTCCACTCCATAGATTTGAGTCCCAGTTTTCCTCCCATCATTATTGGTTCCCTGTGCGTTTTCCTTCATTTCACTTAGTGTAGCCTTCATTTGTTCATCTAATTTGTGACCAAAATCAACCAATTCTGTGAGCATCCCGATCTCCAGTGCTTTGAACTGCGCATCTGATAGGTTTGCTATGTCTTGGTGGCTTAGATGAATTAGCTCTGGGGCTTTGATCTGTTCTCCCATTTGAGCCATTTTTGGGGTTTTGTTGTTTTTTTTTTTTTTTTGGTCTGGTCACAGCTGTTACATATGAGGGGCGGAGCCTTAGGTGTTCACCAGGGTGGGGCAACCCAGTCTCTGGGTTGTGACGCTGTAGGTAGGGGTAGGGTCCGAGAAGGAACAATGGTGCTTGCTCCACAGTCTCTCGGATTCCAGTCCCGTCTGCCACTTCCTCCAAGCAAACTGGGCCCTTCTGGTGCTGATTTCCATGTGGGTGGGCTTGTGTATGTTCCAGGACCCTGTGGGTCTCTCCAACGAACTATCCTGGGAGGCTGGAGTCTCCTCTAACACCTCAACCCCCACAAGTGTTTTCAATCAGTGTTTTTAGGTTTTATTTCCGAGCACCAGGAAGGCATTTGTGAGACAATCAGTGAATCAGAGGGAAGGGCGTGCCTGAGCCTTCTCTACTATCCTTGCAACTCTGTTATGTTTAAAACATTCTTGAAATACAAAGCTCAAAGTAAGGAGAACTGGAACTTAGAGAGGTCAAATGTCTTTTCCAAAGACTCAGTGGCCTAAATCCACCCTGTGATACGTAACTAATTCAATCGAGACCTTTATTAACAAGCCCCTGCCTAGGTTAGAAAGAAGATTCGTTATTAAAGTGGAGGGAAATGTCCCCCTCATGGTGGGTTTCAAGAGGATTCCACCTAGTCCATCCCTCTTTGTTCTCTGAGACGGGGTACTCATCTGCTTATCTGCTAAACAGAACTATCTAGTAACAGCCTGGATTCCCCTTTGTCTTAAACAAATGTCTCAATTAAAAAAGAAAAAGGCTCGGAAGTAGAAGCACTCGAGTGTTCAGGTAGCACTAATGGACAAAGCCCTAGCAGGCTGCAAGAACAGAAGGCAGCACGGCTTCCTACAACCCTGTCTGCAATCACTGTGCGCACCTCTTGTCTAAGCCAAGGCACCGTGCTACGAGCTAAATGAGACGTGGGGGTGCAAGACCAGCTCCTTTGCTCAAGGAATTTATAATGTTGTTGACAAAGCAAAATAATAATAATAATGAGTGTAAAAATAGCAAAAAAGAGTTCATCTCTTCATTTCATGCCAGGATGCAGCCAATGAAGGCTCTACAAACTCAAAAGGAAGTAGGAACCTCAGTGGGCTAAGGCGTCATCCCACAAGGAAGGGATGAGGCCATGGCCAAACCTCCAACAGGGAAGGGAAAGAATGACAGAGGGAGAACCAGCTGTGATGGTGACCAGAGGGTGGGGCACGGAGCAGGGAGCATTCTGGACCTCTCACACTCGCACAGAGGGAGTGCCAGCTGGAGAGACAATCTCAGATTGAAAGAAGAATGCTTCTTTGCAGGGGTGGAAAAGGCAGAATTGTCTTAAGAAGGTTGTGCTGGCACTCAGGACCCAGGTGAGAGAGGACCTACCCTGATGACAGAGCCCATGGTGACTTTCCACCTATGGAAGCTGTCTGTGACCATAGCCACCGCATCTCATCTTCACAAGATTTCTGATTACAAAAGGATGCATGTTTACTGTCAACAAAAATACACGCATACATATATGTACTAAAATTACAGAGAAAATTAAAATCAGATAACCAGCTAAAGACATCTACTTAACAAAACTCAGCCTGCACCATGGCGTCCGGCTTGCTAACGTGCTCTTCTCCACAGCAATGTGTTATGGAGGGTCGCTCACGTCCTTTCTCACAGCAGCACCCAGCCTACCATCTGCAGCTGCAACAGCTAGTCTGACCCAGCTCCCAGTCCTGGCTTGTCTCCCCTGCTCCGCTCTGCACGTGATGTGGAGACAAGCAGCCTCATCACCACCAGACTTTGAACACTCTCACTAAGAACCCTGGAGGAAATGCCAAAGGAAAGGAACATTTTAAGGTTACTGGGATAAACAGATTGCCAAACAGCCTTCCCGAAAAATGACCTAATTTATGTGCTCCAGCAGCAGTTTGCGAGGATGCCTGTGTCTTCAGCTGTGAAGTACCACAGCTTTCAACTCTGAAGTAAACGCCGTTCGGTTTAACCCACTATCGCCCCAGAGCCTGACAGGGCCACAGCGCTGCTGGTGAGACAGGGGTCAACTCATTCACGAGCCCTCACAGCCTGAGGCATTCCGACTAAAAAGCAGGGGGCAGTTGGCGGCCCAGTGTCCTTGGAAAGTGAGTGGGATGGGGCTGTGGCGCTCAGCTACAGGAAGAAGAGTCTCTGGGCAGAACAAACAGGATGCAGAACAGCTAGGTCGAGAAAGAGCTGGGCTCCTGTGAGGGTCCCTGGGCAACACAGTATGGTAGGGTGGGCAGGCAGGCGCAGACCCAGGGGAAGGGGGCTGGGCTCAGAGTTGGACCCACAGGCACTGGGCGGCTGCTCACACACTCTGAGCATCAAAATAATTGGGGAGCGGGGGCAGAATCCATGAAGCAAGAGGTGCTCATTCGAAGCTGAGTGGTGGGTACATGGGTCTTTAAACTATACCACTTGGGTTTATGATTTAAACTTTCCAGTTTGAATTTTTAAAAATTCATTGGAATTCCTTTAAAAATGTCCCTTCTTTTTAAAAAAGTACCCTCTGTATATATAACCAACATTATTACTCTAAGGAATGCTTTAAAGGGGGCAAATACCCCCTTGTCCTTCGTGACAGAAAATCATGTGGCCATGGTCCTTCCCACACATAACATGGGTCCTGGACTAGCCACAGCCACCTCGTCGAGAATGACATAAGCAGTTGAAAGACTCTGGTCAGGAACAGCCATGAGGGCTGCAGCTGTGGTAGGTGGGTGGGGTCACCTACAAAGAGGAGCTGGTGCTGTGCGGAAGAACAGAAGACAGCACTGCTTCCTACAGCCCTACCTGCAAGCCCTGGAGGGCCCCTCACTATTTGGGGCCCAACGACCCACAGGGAGTTGCTAAAACTGCCAGGAGGATGCCCACCAGCAGCAGACTCCTCTAGCCCGCTCTTCCAATGCCACAGGCTTGGGTTAACTTTCAGTTGCCATCGCCCCTCTACCCCCAAAAGGTGTGACCTCTCTCTTTCAAAGATTAAACAGTGGTTTGCCTCTCCTGTCCTGCTACAGCTCAGCAAGCATTCATTCATAACGTGCAGAGTATGACTTTTACAAGGAGCTGTGGCCTCTTTTCTATGCCAGTTTCCTCATCTTAAAAATGGGAGTAAGAAGTGCATCCAGGACTGGCATGGCAAGCATGAAGAATCAATGAACTAACATGTCAGCTCCTGCACGGGCCTCAGCACAGCACACCCACTGCATGCCGGTGCCGTTGTTGCTGCTCTTTAGAAAGCCCCAGACTCCAGAGCAGCTACGTGACTGAGGACTTCGTCCCCTCAGGTCACCCACTCCTGGTCTAGAGGCAGTAGAGAGCCAAGGGTCAGAACGCTGAAGCCAGTGTCTCGACAATCACTTCCTAGTCGCCATCAGGGGTACTGGGGCTTGAAGGTGATCACACAGGGCCCCTGCCTTCAGGGAGTAGACCTCCTAGCAGTGGGTCACACACAGAAACCAGCCCAGGCACTCAGACTTCAACCAGGCTATGAAGAAAGCAGCAGGGCGCATCGAGAAAACAAGGGCCAGAATCCCCCCAGGAAGGCACCAGGCTGCTGGGGGGCTTGCGTGGGATAAGCCCCAGAAAAAACGGGGTCAAGACACTAGTTTCTGCCCATGGCAGGGACCACAGCTCACAGGAAAGGTCCAGACGTGTAGGTCTCGGGGCACTCCCCACCCTCTGAAGGCCTCTCCGGCACTTGCAAGTTGCTGTGCACTTTATTCTTTATTTCCTCTGGGGTTTTTTGTTTGGTTTGGGTGTTTTGTTTTGTTTTGTGTGTTTTTTGCTTTGTTTTTGTTTCTAGTTATATAGTACTTGACTTCATCTTCACAGCCTAGGCTAAAATCTCTGCATCTCCTAAATCCTCAACCTGGAGCTCACATCTCTTTGTGGCTCTTTGCCAGAAGAGGTGGCTACCCTGCCTGCTCTGACTCCACTCCATGTTCCCTGAGGCCCTCCTAGCACTCGACTAGCACCCTGAGACAGGGCTGCCCTCCCCTCAGAGTCTCCTCCCCTCTGCAATCTGTTCAGCCCAACAGACATTTATTTATTCCAGGCCTATATGTGGAATCTGCTGTGCTGAAGGGTGGGAGGCATAAAAGGTTCAAGGATAAGATGGTAGAAAAATTTTAAAGGGTTGGGAAGAAATGATTAATGAAGTCCTTTCATGCGCTAATGGCTTACCTACCCTCTGTCAGGCACAAGCTGGTCACGACTCACACACACCAGGGGCCTACAGGCCAGACACGTGCTCAACACCAACCTGAAAACCCCACAGGGAAGAAGACCCAATGCCCCAGCGACCAGCCAGGAGCTGTAAGGGGGAATTTCTCCCGAGGTTCTGCAGAGAGTGGGAGTTCAGCAAAGAGCAGAGATGAACCCAACGGCAGTTTCACAGCCACCCTCCCCACAGGCTCCTTTAAGGGTCATCAATTTCCCTAACCAGGCTCAGGGGTTTCACCTCTATCATCCAAGGCTCCTACTCCTGCAAGGGCCCAGGGAAGAGGCATCAAGAATGTGACACTGAGTCCCAAGGCCTCTGCTAGGGCTCCAGCAGCGGTCTCTTCATTTTCCCTCCCACCTCCCCCATGACACATTGGACTCCTCTCATTTCACAGATAAGGGAGACGATCCATAAAGGTCAAGTGTGTTGCCCAAGGTCACTCGGCTAACAAGTGGAGAAAGCGGGGTTCCAGAGCTTTACCATGCACAATGGCACAGGTAAAGAAGGCCACTGTCACATGAGACAGGGGTGTGCAGCCCCAGGAAAACACTCTTGCACTCCTCAACAAGTGTTTTACACACCAGGTGCCATGCTTCGCAGGACTGGAGTCCTACGCAAAACTAAAAAGGGCTGAGATACAACATACGAGACCCACTTTAGGCAAGGTGGGCAGGAAAGGGTCCTGAGAATTTGTTATTTAAGCAGACACCTAAACGAAGAAAAGGAACTAGTCGTAAATATAATGTGGGGAAGTCTATCCACTGTCAAATATTGTCTTAAATATTTGATAATACGTTGTTTAAAGAGAGAACAAAGAAAAAACTTGGAATGTTCAAGAAGCTGAAAGACCAGAGGGGCTGGAACAGGGTGGGGGGTATAAGAAGACGTGGCCAGGCCAGGCCATGGTGAGGGGCTGCGAGAGTGGGTCATCTAGGGTTGTCCCAAAACCATGAAAAGTCACTCACGGGGTTTCGGCAGGGCGGGGAGACTGAGGGAAGGAGGCAGACAGCGGTCCAGGGTGGGCCCGGTGGAGGCAGAGGCCGTGGAAGGCTGAGAAGAGACTGCACTAGAGAGTACCTGTGAGGACTCCCCTAACCAGCCCCAACTCAAAACTGCTTTTTCTCAGTGGGAGCTGGGAGGCTAGTTTATTTGGCCTGTGCTCTGAAGCATTATTCTCTGGGTAGCTATTCAAGAGCGAGGCAGCGCCAGCGAGCCAGCTATCAGATGCTTTCCCTTCCTCGAAACTTCTCAGTTCTTCACTATGCTTTCTTTTTAACCTCACTCAACTATAAACTACTTAGGTTCAAAACATTTCCGGAGATGGCCAAGTCTTAAACAACAGCATAAACACTGCAGAAAAAAAAAAAAAAACCCGGAACAATATGTCAAGTATCCTAACCCAAGTCCCTTCATTTAACCCTGGGAACACAGTAACGCAAGGCACCAAGAATCACAACTTTCAAAGGGAATGCAAGAGAGAACACAAATCCGAGAACTGAGCACACCCACGTCATGTTAGGAAGATAGGCTTTGAAACTGCTCATGCCAGTGGAAGGCAGAAGAACTCCCCCAAAATGTCCATGCCCTGGTCCCAGGAACCTGTGAATATGCTACATTCCATGGTCGAAGGGAATTTCCCAAATGTAATTAAGGTTTCAGATACCAAAACAGGGACATCATCCTGGATTATCGCAGTGGGCCCAATCTAATCTGAGCCTTTCGCAGAGAATTTTCTCTGGCTGAAGTCAGACAGCTGTGGCAGAAGAGCCCACCCTTGCTGGAGGGGGCCACGCAGAAACTACAAGGAATACCGGCAGCCTCCAGGAATGAAGTCTGCCCCCTGGCTAACAAACAGTGAGGAATGTGGACACCTCAGGCCTACAATTGCATGGAACTGAACCTGGCCAACTACCCGAATGAGCCTGAAAGCAAATTCTACCCCAGACCTTCCAGGAAGAAAAGCACCCCTGCCAACATCTTGATTTCAACCCCGAGAGAGCCTGGGCAGAAGACTCAGCTGAGCCTACCTAGACCTCTAAGCTTCAGAAACTGTAAGATAATGAATGTATGTTGTTTTCAGATGCTCTATTTGTGGTAACTTGTTGCGGCAGCAATAGAAAAAGAATACACAAGCAGCAATGGGGGGTGGGAAGAACCTAGTTTTCCTGGAAGCAAAAGGAAGCTGAATTATGAGGTATCCAGTCAGTCCCTGACACCCAGACACTCTGCAATCGCCTTCCCAGCCCTCCGACACTCTCCCACCCTCCTCATTTTCTTTGATTGCAACTCATTCTTCCTGTTCTTAAATTGTGGGCTTTCCCAAAAGGACTCTTTTGCCCGGGGGCGTTTCTTGCTAGAACCCTAAAGTGGGCCATCCCTCTACAAACAACTCCAAATTGTTTATCAAAGCCAAGCCAAGCCAAGCCAAACCAAACCGAACACAAAACAGTGTTCACTGCTTCTGCAGTACCTGCAGATCTGTCCCCAGACTACTCCAGAGCAGCGCCCAGAGCCACTGCTTCTACAGCCCCCACTCCTCCCACTGTGGTACAGGTTCCCCAGTATCCCGCCCCACTTCCTTCCTTCCACATGGTTGTGCCCCACCCCTTCCATCCAGTTAGTCATCAAGGATGACTGTCACTGCTTGCTCTCCCCTTTCTCTGGAATCGCCTTCCTCTTTCAGTTTCTAACACCTTGTAATGCAGGCCTTTATCATCTCTTGCTTGGTTAGGTCATTCCACAACCATTCTATGGAGCCATGTGACAGGCAGTGATCTAACAGTGGAAATACAGGCACGAAAAATGAATGACAGGTCTGCAAACCCCAAGAGCTCAAAACTCCTAATGGCCTCACTGGTCTCTCTCCTCTGTTCTTGATCCATCTCCTGGGACTCAAGGGATCTTTCTAACTCCGGCATTTCACTACTTCAAAGCAGGCCACATGCCAACACAGGTTCGGCTCCTTAGCACAGTACTAACATGTCAGCACCTGCTCACCTTCACTCCGTGATCATCTGCTGAACCTCCTAATCCTCAAGCCCCAGAACTCTCAGCCTACAGCAATATCTTCCATGCAATGAGTGCTCACCCTTCCCCACTCCTTAGCTTGGAATGATGGCCCATCATACCCCTGCTTGTCTTTTCAGGACTTAGTTTATTTATCCCCTTCACAAGACTGCTCCTGGACTGCTCAAGCAAACTGTCAATTCTTCCTCTGGGAGAAAGACTGCATTGTAACTGTTCCTTTATGGTCGTACATTCCCTGAGGGCAGGAGCTGATTCAGGCAAATCTGTGGCTAGCGCGACAGGCCAGTAAGCTCAGTAAAAGACCAAATGAAACAAGCAGTTCGGGGTGAGGAGCTGCAGTTCCTTTAGGGTGAAGCCTAAGGTGCATTGGCAGCCCCTGCACTGAGGGGTTCAACAACTGAGACTGCGAGGATGAGACACTAACCCTAGCTCTTCACTCCCTCCTCCCGATCGCTGTTGGTTTCCTGACAGCTTCTTCCTGTCGCCCTTCGGGAAAGTCCACTCTGGGGGGCGAGGGGGAAGGGCGGAGGCGGCGTGGGGTGGGGACCCCGCCGGCGACACCCGTAGATCCTAAGTCCCCACCGCCCACGACCCAAGTAGCTAGCTAGTCTCGCAACCTCATCTTACATACACCCCCTCCAATCTTTCTCTTACCCTGATACGCTTTTCTGGAACAGAAATCACAAAGCACCCTGACCTGCGAAAGCCACTATGAGCTGCCTTATTCCTTTTTCTTATGCGGTGTGATTCAAAGCAGGGAAAAGTCTGCACCCAAAGCACACACATGACGAGTAAGAAAGCTCAAGACGATGACTCAGAAGCCAAGGCTTGATGGTTTTCATAGTTCGGCCCCAGGAACGCTAACAAGCAGTCTCTGGCTGCCGAGAACGGAGAGGAACCGCAGGAGGAGGGCGGCGCCGTGGGACACACGCGGGTCCCCAACGCTTTCGACCTCCAGGCGCCCTCGAGCCCCCGCGGGTCCCGGCGCCCTAAGTGTCCCGCGGGTCCCGCCAGGGCCTCTCCAGCCAAGATAGGGGGGGCTAAGGGGAAAGGTTCGGCGATAGCGCCCTCCGCTCCGGCCCCTACTCACATTTGACTGACCAACTTCTGCCGGAAGGCGGCGCTCCGCCAGTCTGCCTCCTGCCCCGAAACGTCCATGCCGGTCCCCCAGCTCCCACCTCCCGTGTCCCACTCCGCCGCCACCACCGACACCACCGGAGCGCCAGGCCCAAACCCGGAAGCCGTCCACGGCACCTCGGCCACGCCGGAAGAGGAGCCGGAATTGTGGGAAATGGAGTTGCGCGTGCGGGCCTGTGGGAAATGGAGTTCCGATCGCGCGGGGATGTCCTCGGCATCCCCAAGGATCCCTCGAGGTCCCTCGAGCCATGCGCACCCCTCCCAGCGCGACTGTCACGCGAGGAGGGGACACCAAGTACTGCCAGCTGATGACAGCGGACTGCGTGATGCTACTCGTGCTATCTCAGCAGGTGCGGGAGATCGGCACCCGTCAAGGGTGCCACAGGAAGCTGCCAAGCAGCTATAGCTGATGCAGTGGAGAGATGGTTTATCAACTATTTATCAGCACCTACTGTGTGCCAGGTACTATGCCCACATGATTTGGGCCCTGCCTTCCTGCGACTGCCTTCCAGCACCGCATAAGAGTGACCAAATAGACATTCATTGTTGCTTGTTACCTCTGTTAGACTCTTGAAATCTCATATCCCACCAATGGCAGTATTTTGTAGAGGCTAGGGAGATGTAAGGAACCAAATCCATGTTTATTAATTTTCAGACATGGGCTTACCTGTTTGGCCCAATAGCCATGTCCTATTCATGGAGAACACAGCCCAGATCCTGTCTGGTGCCTGGATGCATTCAGACTTGCTGGGAGCAGGCAAGCTGGATGGAGGCTGGGTGGAGGAGAATGGAGGAGCCTTTTAGAAGGATAAGAGTTCTGCCAGATTAAACCTATGGGGCCCTTGTCTCTGCTCCTGGGGAAGGAGGACAGGTGACAAAAGTCCAGAGCCTAGATGGTTCACAAATGCTAAGGGGATAGTCACCAATATGGGCCTCAAAAAGTGTGAACTGGCACCTACTGATGTCAAGTAAGTGGCAGGCCCAGGATGGGCTGTGTACACATGCTGCCCCTGTACCCCAGGCAGGAGATTGGGGTGGGGAATTTGGACTGAGAGATCTGGGAGAGGAGGAAGTGACCAATGTCCCCAAAGGGGCCCCCTTGTTTTACAAGGTTTCAGGTCTTGTGTTGATAGAAGAGTTGTTCACACCTTCAAACTTTTTTGCTCTCATCCTCCTGAAGATAATTAAAAAACAAAAAACAACAATTCTGTATCTTTGTGATCAACCTGCCCTGGTTTGCCCAGGACTCTCCCAATTTTAGCTCTGAAAGTCCTGCATCCCTGCAACCTCCTCAGTCCCAGGCCAACCCGAATGGTTTTTCACCTTACCTGTATCCCTCTAGCACATTTGTAAAAATTGAAATATAATTCACCCTTTTAAAGTGCACAATTCAGTGTAATTTTAGTGTCTTCACATATTCATAAGGCTGTAACACCATCACCACTCTCCCGCACTTTTTCTCTATCCTTTTAAAATTGTTTTTTTCTTGCACATTTTTAATTTGACATGTAAATATTTCTCCGTGAATCATCGGAAAGCTATAACTGCAGAGTTTCCTATATTGCATGTGACTTCAGATGTATTTTGTTATTTAGATCCTTGGTTCTGCAGATTCCGTTCATCAATTTATGGAAAATATTGGCCTCGTATAATCTCATTGGCGAAGCCACTTAACTCTGTCAAACTCTCTGGGAGATTAGCCTCCCTGGGGCTTCCAGGAAGAAAGGGTGGACATCATGTCGAAAACAACTGTGTGTGTTAAGAAAGTCACCAGTACGAATTCACCCTTTCTGCGCTCTGGTTCTAGGAAGGCCCATGGAGAAACAGACACACAGACTTCCAGACAGACAGAGGCTTGGAACCTCTGTCATCAGGATAAAAAGAAGTACTTCCCCCTTTGGTGTTTACTCCAGAGCTCTATTTCTACTTGTCCCTTCATTTGGGGCCCAGAGGTAATAATGCCCCAGGCAGTGGTCCTTGGTTAGTGTGTCCAGGGAAGAAGAGGGAGGTAGAAACAGCTACAGACCTCCTGACCTCCAAAAGAGAGGGTGGCCATGGGAAGGTCAATCCTGAAAGGAACCTGTACTCTCTTGACACCTGCAGGCCCTCCTGGTATCTCCAGTCTTAAACCCTGAGAAAGTAGTTTAGACCCTGAGAAGGAATGATGGAGGAAGCTGAAGCCTGACCTGTATCCCACATCATTTGAGATTGTCTCCACTTTGCTGGTTCCTGCAGGCCACTGTGGCCACACATTTTGTGGATACCATCCTGGGCCCTGCAGGAGGTGGGAGTTGGAAGCATCCCAGCAGGTAAAGTGTCCCTCTAGAGAGCCTTGCTCCTGCTATTTGAGCCTCTGGCTCACTCCCTTCAGCTTCACATGGGGTCCCCCTCTGATCTCCCTCCTTGCTTTGGTGCTCTGTCTGTGGAAAGTGCTGACCTGCCCCTCCTCCTCCCATCCTAGCACCTGCTGGATGTAACCCCTTTATTGTGTTTGGCCTGGAGCCTTCAATCACTTATGTGTACGGAGGTGGGGAGCAGTTAATGCTTCTAAAAGCAATACATGGTAGGAATTTTACAAAGAACTGAACATTGTAAATCTCGTCATTCAGAGACAGCATTTTGTGTACCCACCAGTGGTTGTCACATTATAAACTGTAAAATTTAGCCTGCGTGAGGCTACAGGACAAAGGACCCAGTTTCTTCAACCAGAAGAAGAATACAAGACAGAGGAAAACCCAAAGATTAAAAGAGACTTTAGAGGCATTTCAACTGTCTGCAATGTGAGGTCCTTGTTTAGATCTTAATTCAAATGAACTTCAAAAGCAACAAGGAAAGACATATAGAGGATAGTTGGGAAATGTGATCACTTGACTATTTGATGATATTAAGAAATTAATGTTGCCCTAACTAGTGTGGCTCAGTGGGTTGGGTGCCATCCCAGAAATCTAAAGATCGCCAGTTAGATTCCCAGTAAGGGAACGTGCCTGGGTTGCAGGCCAGGTCACTGGTTGGGGATGTGCAAGAGGCAACCAACCAGTTGATGTTTCTTTCTCACATCAATAGTTCTCTCCCTCCCTTTGTCCTTCCCTTCTCCTCTCTCTAAAAATAAATAAATAAAATCTTAAAAAAAATAAATGATTATTGATTTTGTGTGGGTGAAAATGGAATTGTGTGGGAGGCGGGATATTTATACAGGGTGGGGCAAAAGTAGGTTTATAGTTTGGAGTACATGAAACACAGAGTTCATTCTTACATTATTACTGATTAATTATTATATTATTTTCCATGTGAACCTACTTTTGCTCCATCCTGTATTTATAAGGCTTTGGCGGTGGGTCCTTCAATATTGGAGTCTGATTATAATTGGGCACCATTCCTGACGGAATACTTCAGGAGCAATGGACGCCTGTAGCTGAGGGGTTGGAAGCAGCCCTGTGAGTGAACAGGCCTTGAAGGTACTCAGCAGAGCTCTCTGTTGTTCTGAGATGGGACTATACCCTCTGATAGTCACTAGTTGAGTAGCCTATTGTTCAGATAAATAGATTCTCAGGAAGTTCCTGAAAGAAACAGTACAGTTATTTGCAACTTTATCCTCCCACATACAATCCTGTTGGAACATCATGGCGTCATAAGAAATCATCTTGATGGAAACAGTGAGCTGAAGGCTGTGGATGGCTTCAGTCCTCAAAGCTTTGGTTGTTTCTTGAATAAACATTATACTATGTATCTTTTAACAATTTGTCCTTGTCACTTACTAAGAGCTGTTGCTACATCACAGCCCCTAGATCACCCACCGCAGGTCATTCCAGGTCATTCCATCGTACCAATGCACTATATAGTTCATGGACATTCGCTTTTTCACAATTGAAAATATGCTGCAATAAATATCCTCTGCTGTACTGCCTTTTTTTTTTTTACCATTTTTTTATTTATTCATTTATTTATTTTAGAGAGAGGAGGGAAGGAGAAAGAGAGGGAGAGAAACATTGATGTGTGAGAGATACATCAATCAGTTGCCTCTCACAGGCCCCCAACTGGGAACCTGGCCCAAAACACAGGCATGTGCCCTGACTGAGAATCAAACCTGCGATCTTTTTGTTCACAGGCCAGCACTCAATCCACTGAGCGCACCAGTCAGGGCTTTTCCTTCTTTCTTTTTTTTTGTCTTTACTGTTTTGAAATTGATTTTAAAGACAGAGGATGAGAGAGAGAGAAGCACCGATTTGTCGTTCCACTCATTCATGCACTCATCAGTTGATTCTTGCATGTACCTGAGGAAGAACCAAACCCGCAACCATGGCATATTGAGATGATGCTCTAACCAACTGAGCTACCAGCTAGGGCTGCTGTGCTGTCTTGATTCCATCTGGGGGTATTTCTTCAACACAGATACCCAGAGTGGAATCGTTGGTTTGCAGAGAGCCACTTTGCATTTTACTTAAGTGGTACTAGCCACTGCCAATTGTTGTAGATATTAAGTTGTCCAATGTTGTTGCATAAGAAATTACAGTGGTCCCCCTTATCAGTGGCTACATGAAACTAAACCAAGGACAGTTCTGAACCCTGTATACACTATTGTAACAGGGTAAAATGCTTGGCCTCTCTAACTCTATCATGTTCAAGCCTGCTTTGTTCCCATGGCCTTCAGGCTAATAGCTTCTGCTTTGTCTTGCATACAGACATGCTAATCATTAGAGGAATTCTGCTTGAGGCTTGAGTCTTACAAAAACAGCCCCTTATCAGAAGGTGCCTCTCCAGATGAGATAAGGAAAGAATGTACAAAAATAATGATTGTTTATCAAAAATCCTTTTATTAAAAAGCAATCTTTTTTTAAAAGGTTTTTATTTATTCATTTGTAGAGAGAGGGGCAGGGAGGCAGAAAGAGAGGAAGAGAAACATCAGTGTGTGGTTGCCTCTCATGTGGCCCCCACCTGGGACCTGGCCCGAAACCCAGGCATGTGCCCTGACTGGAAATTGAACCGCTGACCCTTTGGTTCACAGCCCGAGCTCAATCCACTGAGCTACACTAGCCAGGGGTATAAAGCAATCCTTTTATTAAAAATGTAAGATCTGCAGGAACCTCTTGACCAGACAGACTCACATCAACTAAAGTCAACAGACTAAACACAGTCTCCCTCTTCCTTAGACCTCTGCTGGCACCCAGATGTCTGCAAGGTCCTAAATCACCTATTGCTCCTTTTGTTTTCCCTTCCCTGGACATAATAGAAGCCTGTACTATCTTAAGATGGATTTGAGTCACCACTAGGCTTTCCATCTCCTCAGTTTGCCTTCTCAATCACTAAATATTTCCTTACTTCAAATCCTGATGTTTTGAGTTTCAGCCTTTTGAAGCATCAGGTGCATAGATTTTGGTCTGGTAACACTACAGGTTTTTTGTTTTAATTAAAGTGTAGTTGGTTACTATGTTTTTTCCTATATGTACATACATACCTTATACTAAAGTTTAATTTATAAATAAGGCACAGTAAGAGATTAACACAATAATAATAAAATAGAACAATTATAACAATATATTGTAATAGAAATTATATGAATGGCTTTGAGGCCATCCTGGAATAAGATAAGGGATACTTGAACACAAGCACGGAGATCCCACCAGTCGACGTGATATCCAGGATGGCTTACTGAGAGACTAATGGGCAGGTAGCCTGCACAGTGTGGGGATGCCAGACAAAGGAATGCTTCACCTCCTTGGTGGGGTGATGTCAGAAGGTGCAAGATTTCATCCTGCTACTCAAAATGGTGCACGACTTAAAACCTATGTACTATTTTTAGAGTTTTCCATTTATATTATGTTGGGACTATGTTTGACCATACATAACTGAAACCACAGAAAACAAAATACTACAGCCAAGCAGTTGAAAACAATAATAAACATATATCATCTTTCATAGTTTCTGTGTGTCAAGAATTTAGGAGAGGGTTAGCCAGGCTCTGGCTCAGACTCTCTTGAGGTTCCTTTGAAGGCCTGACTGCGGCTGGAGGATCCGCTTCCAAGACATCTCACTCCTGGCTCACAAGTTGGTGCTGGTTTTGACAGAGGCCTCAGTTCCATGGAGTCCTCTCCTCAGGACTGCTTTAAGTGTCTTTCTGACCTGGGGGGTCACTTCCTGCACACTGCCGAAAAACAGAGGCTCCAAGGACTTGAGTGACCTGGCCTTGAAGATCACATGCTTTCACTTCTGCCTCATTCTACTCCTTAGAAGCATCACTAAGTCTAGCCCACATTCCAGGGAGGAAGATAGGTTTTGACTTTTTGAAGGGAAGTGAGTTGAAGAATGTGCAGATGTATTTTCTTTTAAAGAATTTATTCATTTCTTTTTAGAGAGAGGGGGAGGGAGAGGGAAAGAAAGGGAGAGGAACACTGATGTGTGAGATAAACACTGAGTGAATCACTTGCCTCTCACTCCCCAACCGGGGACCAAGCTATGTGTCCTGACCAGATATTTTTTTTTTAATTATTTATTTATCTTTTAGAGGGGAAGGGTAGGAGAGAAGGAGAGGGAGAGAAATATCAATGTACGGTTGCCTCTCGTGTGTCCCCTGCCGGGAACTGGCCTGCAACCCAGGCATGTGCCCTGACTGGGAATCGAACCTCGATCCTCTGGTTTGCAGGCCCGCGCTCAATCCACTGAGCTACACCAGCCAGGGCCCTGGCCAGGAATTGAACCAGCAACCTTTTGCTTTGCAGGACAACACTCAACCAACTGAGCCATGCCCGTCAGGGCACAGAGATATTTTAAAATCACTATATGCTCCAAGTTGGTTGTTTTAATTAATTTATTTATTTTAAAAAGATTGTATTTATTTATTTTTAGAGAGAGGAGAAAGGAGTGAGAAAGAGAGGGAGAGACACATCAATGTGTGGTTGCCTCCCACAAGCCCCAACTGGGGACCTGGCCCACAATCTAGGCACATGCCCTGACTGGGAATCCAATCAGCGACCCTTTGGTTTGCAGGCCAACGCTCAATCCACTGAGCCACACTAGCCAGGGCTGGCTGTTCTAATTTATACTCCCATCAGCAATGCATACACATTCCCACCCTTACCAACCAACATTTGATCTCATCCTATTTTATATTTTGCCATGCTGATGTTGACAAAGACTCTCTCTTTAACCAAACTTCAGTCAGTTTCCTCTGAACCCTCTTCTTTCATTTACCGATTCGAGAGAAACAGAGAACATCGATTTGTTGTTCCAATTATTTATGCATTCATTGGTTGATTCTTGTACGTGCCCTGACTGGGGATAGACCTACAACCTTGGTGTATTCAGACAATGCTCTAACCAAGTGAACTGAGCCCTCTCCTTGACAAGGCCTCAACCTTGGTCCCTGTCCTGTCTCTGCCTTGCCTAGGCCAGTCTTAGCAAAGAATTCTGCTAAGTTAGTTTAGGGAGAATCCCCCTACCCTTGATGTCTTATCTTGGTAATTTTACATCCACTGACCCCTTCAGTCTGATCCTTGCTTATAAACCCCTAACTGTCTGCTACATTCAGAGTCAAACCCTATCTCTCACCCCTACTGACACAACCCTATTACAATAGTCTTTCTGAATAGTCTTTCCTTACTGTTTTAACAAGTGTCAAAAAATTTTTTTCTACCAGTATGTGAAAATGTGGTATATCATATACATTTCCTGATTGTTACATTGAACTCAACGTCCTTTGTTTTCATCTACTGGGACTTTACCATCTATACCAGTCTTTTAGCCAATCTCTCTGCTTTTTATTTCTCTCTGTTCCAATTCCCTTGACCTCTTTTTACTTGGTAACTTACTGAGTGCCAGCCCTGTTCTAGGTGTTGGGAAGACAGCCATGAGCAGCAGATGAGGTGTGTGCCCTCTGGGAATGGGAACACATCCATGGGAGGATGCCAGATTATCTTGCAAACTGCAGCTTCTGAGGCCTCAGGCTATCTTGCTGCTACTCCCCTCCTCTGGAACATTCCAGTAGGGGAACCAGTGACTTGATCAGGGTGTATTTTGAGATGATAGTCCTTCTAGTTTGGAAAAGACTGGAGAATGTCCCCTCCCCTCAGTCCTGGCCAGGCCAGCACCCCACCTTCTTTTGGCCTTCTCCCCCTCACTCATCCTTGCTCTCTCCACCCACTAGCTCCTCCCTCCTACCCTGAAGGTGCTCTTTTTCAGTCTCTCCCCTCCAACTGTGGTCCATCTTCCTCAACTCAGAGGCCAGGGCTATCCCTGCAGACTTCCTGTCCTTACCTCCTTTCACATCATTCACAGTAGGCTGGCTTTTGCTACTTCAAGGAAAAGCCTTCCTGTTACAGATTTAAGGACTCTGCCTCATCTATCCTCTGGGGCTACCCTCACACCTTGGCCCCACTGGACCTTTGAGATTGCTCCTCCTGTTCCTTCTGTGGTTTCCTGCTCTCTGAGTGCACCCTCGGAAAATCAGTGCCTCTTGCTCTGCCCTCAACCCACTCCACTTTCCCCTATACTTGTTCTGACTTGGTGAATCACCTCCAGCTAAAGTGCATGATATCACCATGACCTCACCTCTAGCCTGACTCCCCCAGACAGGCCCTAAGTTGGACACCTGCAGACTCCTTATCCTCCCGAGGGCAAAGGTGGGCCTTGTCTTCCCCTAAACCTCTTCCTGCTCCAGCCTCCTTGTGACTGCGGTAGTCCTACTGTCTCCTTCCATCCCTTGGGCTCACCACTCCTCACCCATCACTCATGTGTAATGGGGAACCTGCCTCCTTTCCAGATCTCCAATCAGCACTGCCCTGTTCTCACTCCCTGCCAACAACCAGAGGCAACAGGTTCCTGCTGTCCCCTTGCTCCACTTCCTCCCACTCTCTACTCTAGGCTCTGCAATCCGCACTGGCACCTGCCTGCCCTGGCTGAAGGCTGCCCTCAGCGACACATGCACCTCCAGAAGGCAGGGTCTGGCCCTCAACTTTCCCTTCGGATTCAGAAACTCCTGGCAGCCTCTTCACCACTCACTTCCCTGGATCTCACCTCCACTGCCTTGTTGACAGTCCCATTCCTGAAATGCTTTTCCCACTCCCCAAAAGTACTCATCTGGTCCACTTGCTAACCTTCCTTTCCCCACACACACTCAGGACATCTTCACTGAAGATTCATTTACAAATGAATGTTTCACTAAATAAAATAAAACCTTAAATCTTCTGTAGTCAACGAAGTGAAGCAGAAGTCAAGTCTGGAGTGTGTGAGGCACAGTCTTTTCCCTGCTGCCCACCACCCATGTCCCTTCAGACAGCACAGGCTATTGCTATTGGTTGGTGTTTCTAATGGAGGAAGATTGTCCCTCCTCAAAAATAAGAGTCCTCATCTGTTACACAGCTGGAGTGTGTGTGTGTGTGGGGGGGCGGTTACCTTTTCCAGAGAGCCTTTGCTGAAGCCCACTCCCACTGAGAACCTCAGTCCTCAGAGGCTGATCCTCCCTTCTGTCCCTTGTCTGGACCCTCAGGCAGCTCTCTGGATTCGGCCAAAACAGTGCTTCTCTTTCGTTTATTGTCTTCCTCTTCTACATTCCCCTTGACTTTTCTTTTTTAACGGGCTACAAGGCAAAATAGGACGCTCTAGCCCTATCTATATCATAGGTCTCTCCAGGCTCTAATCTCTGGACGAGGTTACCGATGAGCCTTTGGAGGAAGGGATCCTCTTGGAGAGGAGGCGGAGAAAAATGAATGCCTAGAGCCTGCTGGGACCAAGCCTTCGGGCGGCGAACTGGATTTACATCAGAATCCCAGTAAACAGGAAAACACCTGTTCACACCGTCTTTGTTTATCGCCTCTCAGCATCCAGCAGGGGGCAGATCAGCAGTCACAGTCAATTTACTGGACTCAGGGAAGCAGGGAGCGAATAAGTGAGGGAAGGCAGTAGGAAGGGAATAAAGGAATCAGAGAGTGAGAATGAATGAACCAGAGAAGGGAATGAGGAAGGGATGAAGAGAATAAATGAGGTAGGGAATTAATAAGGAGGTAATAAGTAGGAAAAGAGAGAGAGAAGGAGGGAGACAGGGAACGAAGGAGTGAGGGAGGAAACGAGGTAGCGACCGGGGAAGGAAGGAGGAAATGAGTTTACAGGGTGCGACCCTCACGTAAAGGCATTCATTCCCCTCTTATTCATTCGTTCGGCCCCACCGTGCGCCTTGCGCTGTGCCAAGTGAGGAGACGCACGGTCACCCAGTGGCGGGAGCCTCCTCCGCTGAGCTGAGCCCGGAGCCGCCCTCACGAGAGAGCGGCTGCGAGTCGCGCCCCTCCCCTCGGTCCCGGGCCACACCCAGGACCCGACGCCCTGAGCCCCTAGCCTGGGTCCACACCAGCCCCGCGCCTGCGCGACGCGACCACGTGGTGCAGTCGAAGCCCCGCCCCGCGGCCGCGCGCTCGCCCCCGCCTCCTGCGAGTGCGGCCTCGGCTTACAGCGGCTCCAGGTGAGCTGCGAGGCGCGGGCGGAGCGGGAAGGGAGAAGGAAAGCGCGGGCCGAGGGGGCTGGCGCCGGGTGAGGGCGCGGGGCCCCGGCGAGCAGCGCGGGGGTCCCGGCAACGCGGGGGCCGGCGCGGATGGGAGGTGTGGGGGCGGCGGCCTGAGGAGAGCCCCGGGCCTGACGTGGCCGGGGTGCGGCGGGCTGGACCCCCGGGTGCGGTGGGGCCCGGGGCGAGCGCTTGCTGAGGTCCGGGTCCTCCTCGCGGCAGCAGGGCCCTCCGGCCTCCTGGCCCCTTGTCGGCCCTGTTGCCCGCAGTGGGTCCGGGCGCGGCCTTCACGGCGGCGACCCTCGGCGCTGCGCGGGCGCGTCCTGCAACAGGCAGGCGGGGCCCGTCTGGACTACCGCCACCTGGTGTGACCTTGGACCTCGGCCTGCGAGCCTCAGTTTCCTCAGCCGCGCGCCCGGGCCGAGCGCAGAGATTCCTGGGGGCTGTAGCCAAGGGAGCCCAGCCTCCCCAGCTCGCGCTGTTTTTAGGGAGAAGCCGGAGATCGCGCTGTCAGGGCGATCTCCGGTCCTGAAACAGCGTCGGCCAGTTGTGAATATTTCCAGTCCTGGGCGGGCTGGAGCCTCGGGGCCGCCACCACCTTCTTGGGCTCCTCCCCGGGCCCTCCCTCGCGCCGGGCCAGGGCCGCAGGTTTGGCGCGTTGGGATGCTCCAACTCTTGCTTTCTGGGATGAGACACATTCCAGAGCGCCGCGGAGTCGGCACCCAGAGGAAGGCTTCCTCGTCTGGAAATTAGGACCCGCTCTCCCCTCTCCCCTCTCCTCTTCCTGAGCTGCCCCTTTCCCTTTGTTGCAGACCTGACTTCATGCTGTGAAGGGATGAGGTTCTTTGAGGGCAGGAACTGTTTTGGGGCCCTACAGAGGAGTAGGTGCCTATTCAATAGTAGATGATTTGAGTTGAAAAATCTTTTAAAAATGCTTTTGACTCTGTTGTTTATGAGTTCATAAAAGTTTTTTTTATGTCCTTCAGTTTGTACCTACTTGGGACATAAAGCTTTCTGCTCCCCTCTGCATCTCTGAACAGCACAGAGTGGAGGGCCTTGCTTCTGATGACTAGAATGTTGGGGGCAGGAGGAATTTACGGTAATCTAGGGAAGAAAGGCTTCGTGATAGTGTAACTCCTGTAAAATGAGTAAGAGAAGGGAGGATGCCACCGAATGAGATCTTAAGAACTTTATTTCAGAAAAACAGGCATGGGGAAGGAATCACAAAGGATGTACTGCATTCGAATTAAGTTTTTATGATTTTGTCAATTACCAAAACTGACAAAATTACCGAAATGTGGTTACACTGTGGGATGCTGTTTTTCAACTTTGAAGTCAACAAAGATTAACAAGGAACACTATTGGCCCTGGCTGGTGTGGCTTAGTTGGTTGGCATGTAGTCCCAAGGTTGCAGGTTCAGTTCCTGATCAGGGCACTTACCTAGGCTGTGGGTTCATCCCCAGTCTAGGTGAGTGTGATCCCTGTATGACAGGCAACATATGGATGCTTCTCTCTCTCATCAATGTTCCTCTCTAAACGCAATGAAAAAAGTGTCTGAGTGAGAATTGAAAAGAAAAGTAACACCACTGGTGAGGTAAACAGTGATTGGAATCAGATTCTCGTACTTTTGCTGGTGGGAAATAAATTGGTACCTTCTCTGTGGAGGGCATTCTGGCAATAGCCATTAAAATGACATATACTAAAATTAAAATGATTCAGCAGTTCTGTATCTAGGCAATTTTCCTCAGGTAACTGCTGCATATATGGCACATCTCAGTGATTTTCAGTGCAAATTGTTTGCAATAATAAACAATCAGAGGAAACCCAGATGTTCAGTAAAATATGGTTATCCATACAATGGACTGTGGGAGGTACATGAAGTTATATACAAAAACTAATTAAAGGGGGGGTGTGGAATGACAGATTCTGTGACTCCATAGGTACCATCTGGGAGGGCATTGGGGAAAGAATTGTAGTTTCCTCTGGAAGAGGATCTGGGTAGGGCCTTAGGTGGGAAGAAAATTTAAATTTCAAAATATACTGTACCATTTTGTGCCTTTTGAATTTGAGTCACATGAGTATTACATATTCAAAAACAGGTTTGAGAATTCAGTGATTAAATATTTCACAGTGACAGATAAAGTGCAGATAATAACATACTGCCTTTCCCTATTATATCCTAATATTTTGTCTTCATGACCCTGAATTCTCATAAAGTATCTGTACTGTTTTACACCATAACACCTATCTGTAAGAAGTATTGAAATGGGAGGGAGCTAGGGAGGGCTAGGGGGGTTGGCTGGGATGGGAGTAAAAGACAGAAACTGCCTGAACAACAAATAAAAAGGGGAAAAAAGAGGTATTGGACAGTAGTGTTGTATGTGTTTTCAAACTTTTGGTAAAGGAAATTGTACTACACATTCTGCAGCATACTGTTCTTTTTCTGTGTGGCTTTGAGATTTCTCCACATTGACTGTAGTTTGTGTTCTAATTTGCTCATTTTCACTGTTTTCTAGTGTTCTGTGGAATCACTGCTAGTGACAGGGTACAGGGGAAGAAGTATTTTGAGCCATATCACGGGGAGCCCCAAGTAGGAAGCGGTAGGGAGCCAGCATTTGAGAAATCAGGTGGCATGCTTATGGGGTGTTTTGAGGAGCTGGGGTGGATATGGCAGTTGGTAGGAAACCAGTTGGGTGTCATTGTTGTGGTCTGACCCAAAGTGGTGGCTGTGGAGGAATGGTATCTGGGATGGCCATCTGGGATAGAGGCATGGCATTAAAGGGTCTGGTAGGATACAAGGGCTATCCTTGTGTCCTAGACAGGAAAAGCGATCATTGAGACCATGAGGTTTCTGACATGGAAATGGTGGCTGTACCAGTAACAAAACTAGACCAATTGGGAGGGCTGCTGGCTGGATTAGGAACTGAGTTGGAGGTGTGATTGGGAATGTAGGGCAGGCTCTTGGGGGAGGGGGTGGGCTTGGGCAGGGTGTGTTGGCTGAAGGGAAGAGGTCAGAAAAGAGGGAAGGAGTTGCTATAGGGCAGAATTTCCAGGCAAGAGAGGTTGGTCAGCAAGGGTGGAAAGGAAGGTGGAGTGGGTGGTCTGGCCTGCTGAGAGCCCAGCTCCTAGAATTGAGCATGCTGTGTGTATGGGAAGCAGGTTCTGGGAGAAGAGGAGGAAGCAACAGTGGAGTGTGCTCCTGAGCCCCAGTAGTAAGCAAAGGCCTCTTTTTGGCAAATTTTGTATCATTTTTCTCTTGTAAGGATGCAGTAGGGAATTGGAGAAGAAACATTTAGCAGAGGGATAGTGGAGTAGCTGGAGATGAGGAAGGCAGATGTTCAAGGCCCTGTGACAGGTGGCCCCTCTCTGCCACTGGCTGGCTGGCTGTGCTGTGGTCTGGAGAGTGCAAAGCTTGGCTACACCATGTGGTGCAAGAGTGGTGGCTCCCTGATCTGGAGCAGCCAGCTGTCCGTGGTCACTTCTGGTTGGTTCAGAGTGTGTGGCCAAAGTGTTTGAAGTACGTTTGTTTCACTGATTAGTTTCTGAGCCTCCTAGTCAAATCAGTTTTTTTAAATATGCTGATTCAAATATTAGATGGTAACCTTGAATTTAAAACATGATGCAGATGATCTTGAATCTCAGAATCTTGGTAAAGAAGGCAGATCCTGGACCCTTCCCTGGGACTCCTGACCACCATTCAAGCCTGTTGTAATTTTTAAAAATAACCACTACCTTTATTGAGTACTTACTATATGCCAGACATTTTGCTAAGGCCTTGTACATATGTGTTGTATTCAGGATATAATTCACGTACACATAGCATCTCAATGAGGGAGATGCTATGATCATCCCCATTTTGTAGAAGAGCAAGCAGACTCAAAGAGAAGTCACTTATTTGAAGCCATATACTTAGTAAGAAGATTGGGGGAAAGATTGATGTTACAGTAAGTAACTACCTTTATGTTTCTGGGATTACGAGAGAAAACAGAGCAATCAGTCACGTTAGCTATTTTTGGCAAACATCCCACCTCCTTCAAGGAGATACTAGCCACTTTAATGGTCCTAGGACAAATACGGGGAGAGTGCCTCACTAGAGAACCAAATGCCTGTTGTAATTTTTATGCATTCATTTTTGCATGGAGAAACTCAGTTTTGTTCTTTCTTAGTGGGAGAGAGGAAAAGCTTTTGAGAACCTGGTCTATGTAGATGCTTTATGTTCATCTTTTACTATTTCCCTTTTTTCAGTTGAGGAATCTGAGGCTCAGGGTGATCATTTGGTGAGTCCATGGGGAGGCGGGAGCTTCAGTTTAGGTTGGTCTGTCTCCAGAACCCTTCCATTTCATAGCAGTGCTGAAGGAAAAGGAGCTCGGTGAGCAGCAGGTGCTGCTGGGAGCAGAGGTGGTCAGTAGTACATGGTGTGCTGTTTTTTCCCTGGCTTATTTCCCATCCCCTCTGTCTTGCCAGCTGACGGCCAAGGTGGTGAGGTCTGGTACGGTGGTCAGAATGGCAGAGGAGCAGGAGTTCACCCAGCTGTGCAAGTTGCCCACGCAGCCCGCTCCCCCACACTGTGTCAATAACACCTACCGAAGTACACAGCATTCCCAGGCCCTGCTCCGGGGGCTACTGGCTCTTCGGGACAGCGGCATCCTCTTTGACGTAGTCCTGGTTGTGGAGGGGAGACACATTGAAGCCCATCGCATCCTGCTGGCTGCATCCTGTGATTACTTCAGGTGAGTTTCAGACACCTGTTCTCATAAGTAAAATAATAGGTGATCCTGGCTCCACTGGGCAGGTGAGTTGGTACTGACATGACTGGGCCGGAGGAATCAGCCAGAAGCTGCCAAGTGCCCCCTGCACCCTTAGCTGCTCCCACTGCTTGTTTGGTGACTTGGTCAGCAGCAAGAGAGAAGAAGGGGTCTTAGGGTTTGCTTTTCTTGTAGCTGTTCATCTCTAGGCCATGTTCTCTTTTCTTTTAAAGGTGATATACTTGGCTTTACTTGTAATATTATACTTTATAAAATGAATTTTCTGCTGTAAGTATAATATGTTGGTATAAAACAGACTTTCTTTCAACTTTACTCTGGCTTCACAACATTTCATTTGGAAAAATACCGAATTTGTGGGAAAGGTGAAAGAATAGTATTATAAACACCTAAATACCAATCGGTAACGTTTTGCCATATTTGCCTTTTCTCTCCACACACGTACATTTTTTAGAAGATACTTTGACACTTTACGTCTTAGTCTGTTAGTGCCACATCTCTCCCCACCCGCCTTCCCCATTGTGTTCTTGCAATGCTGGCTGGAAGCTCACACACATGAGTCCTGGTCCCTGCTTGGGACCTGCTTGGGACATACGGTCCCTGTAGGTGCTGAAGCCAAGGCCAGGTGATTTGTATTGTATACACACGGTCCACACAGCTGTGTGATGTGTGGAGTTCCGCCCCCCCGCCCCGCACCCTTGCCTGGCCATATACCTCCAGCTCACACCTCTCACCCATTGGGTTTCAGCCTTTGATGCTCTGGGGTTTCCCATCGTCTCTCCTTGGGAGTACCTTGGAGTTATGGGAAAGCGCCCTGGGTGGCTGCATGTGGAGTAAAATGTCTAGGAGTAAACGTGACACATGTATGCCAGGTCTTTGGGGAGGTGCCATGCAAGACCTCCAAGGACAGAGGCTGGCTTGATAGAGGCAGGCCTGCTATGTCCCTTACAGAGATGCTGGCTCTGTCTGTGTCAACCTAGATATTTAGCATGTTTCCAATAAAAATACTGAGAGGGTTTATTAGGGGAAATTGTGCAAACTGATTCTAAAGTTCAAATTTAAAACAAGCAGTGACCAATAAATTGTGAAAAACAAAGGTAATGAAAGGAAACTGGTCCTGCCTATATGAATACATATTATAAAATCAAAAAGTTTGCCCTGGCTGGTGTGGCTCAGTGGTTTGAGTGTCGGCCTACAAACCAAAGGGTCGCGGGTTTTGATTTCTGTCAGGGCACGTGCCTGGGTTGTGGACCAGGTCCCCAGTGAGGGATTCGTGAGGGGCAACCACACATTGATGTTTCTGTTCCTCTCTTTTTCCCTCCCTTCTGCTCTCTCTGAAAATAAATAAATAAAATCTTAAAAAAAATTTTTTTTTTCAAGTAGAAAAAAGAAACTCAACTCATCCAAAAATGATGGCTACAAATTAACAAGACAGAGTCTAATAGAAAATGGGCAAAGAATCTGGACTATTCAGAAAAGAATATAGAAATGGCTCTGAAACATTTGATGAGCTTATCTATCCCATTGGTTATAAGGTTTCTCCCTTACAAGGTTGATAGCATGTGGGCGGTACTATCCAAGTGTAAATGTATATAAAGCCTTTGTCCCAGCAATTGCTTTTGTAGGAATTCATCCTTGCAGTCACATAACCAAAATGTTGTGGGGATAGGACCATCCATTGGGTGAAAAAATGGGGGATTAGAAGTAATCCAAGTGCACCCCAGCAAGAATGGGTTCAATCAATTATGATAACCTTTACAGGGAGAGGGTCAGACTATGTATACCGACAAGGATCCATTTCCAAGGTGTATTAAGTCAAAACAGTGCAAATATGTGGACTGCCTCTGGTGATAGTGCCACCCTGGGGAGGGGAACTGAGGGCCTGGCACAGAGGAGGAAGAGAGACTTTTACCCTTTCATATATTTTAAGTCTCCTACTATGTATGTGTATTGACCTAGTGGCAAAATAAACAAACTGTAAAAAATAGCTACTCTATCATCTCTGTGTTACTGACTGCTATATTTTAGCCCTGATTCCTACTCTGACCACCAGCTTCTTCCTTCTGAACAACTAACTCTCCACTGGGATGCCTCAGGGGCATATCACACTGATGGTGCCACAGTGGTACTCCCACTGCCCTCTCTGACCCTGTTCCTCTCAAGTCCCTATCTGCCCCGCTGGCTGCACCATGACCCCAGTCAAAAGCCTGATTCTTTCTCTGCTCTGCTCAGTTCAATCTGTCAGCATATTCTCTCCAAACACTTTCAGGGTAATTTCAACTATAGCTCTCCAGCCAAGTGGCTCTTGCCAGGCTTGGAGGAATCTTCTCGCCTTTCCTTAGCCTCTCCACTCTGATCAGTACCGCCCAAATTTGAAGAGTCAGTCAGCTCATGTCACCTTCCAGTATAAAATTCCCCCGTAGCATCTCATTATGCTTGGATTTCAATCCAGACTCTACCCTGCCTTGGGGGTCGCAGGACCTGGCCCTGTGTTGTACCTTCAGCTCCCTTCCTTTTTGCCCTGGCTGCTTGTGTGCCAAGCTTGTTCTTGCCCAGGACTTGGGTGTTCATCTCCACATGGAACATTCTCCCCTGTCTGGTGAGGTGCCGCTCAGTCTCATCTCGGTTCCTCAGAGTGAGCCCTCCCTGCCCCCCATTGCTCTCCACCCGCTGTGCTTCCCCAGCCATGCTCTCCTCCATCCATTGCCCTGTTGAGTTCTTTGCATCATTTTGAAATCCCTTCTTTGTTGTTTGTCTTCCTCCCTAGCATTAAACTCTGTGTGTATAGGAATCTTGCACATTGCTTGTTACTTCTTCTCTTCTGTTCTTGAATGGTACCTGGCATTTAGTAGGTGCCCAGTAAGTATATACGGACTGGAATTACTTATTGTTTCCCATTCATTCATTCATTCATTCATTCATTCTTTCTTTCTTTCATAACATGCTCTGGGCTCCTGCTCTGATCCAGGAAGCTTACTAGGAAGAAGCAGAAAGCAAGCCAGACATGATCTCTGCCCCCAGGAGGCTCACGTGTAACTCCCTGGGGCACATGAAACAGGAGATAGGGCAGGTTCTAGGATGGCTACCCAGACTTGGTCAGGAGTTTGTGGATGCCTTTTGTGGGATGACTCAGTGCTCAGATTGAGCCAATGTCCTGTCACACACTGATGCTGGGGCAGCCAGCTCCGTTTTCTAGATGCTCGTGCTCTTCGTAGCCTGGGCTGGTGTCCCAATTAGTATAACTCCACTGTCTCGTGTCTTCACTTTGCAGAGGTATGTTTGCTGGGGGATTGAAGGAAATGGAGCAGGAAGAGGTCCTAATCCACGGCGTGTCCTATAATGCCATGTGCCAAATTCTGCACTTCATATACACTTCCGAGCTGGAGCTCAGCCTGAGCAATGTCCAGGAGACGCTGGTTGCCGCCTGCCAGCTTCAGGTGAGGCTTACTTCACTGGAGCAAGGAAGAACCATTCCTAGGTGTGGTTTCCCTGAGTGCCTGCTGGGCAGTGGCATGAGGGTGGGTCAGGCAGGGAGGATAAGAGAGACTATGGAGTCGGGTGGAGACTCCCAGGGAGTGCTTGGCTTGGCCCGCTCTGGACGCTGAGGCAGAGCTGCTCTGAAGAAGGTCTTCAGATCCAGGTTCCTCCTCTGCCTTTGCCCTCTGCTTTTCTGCTGGTTCCTTTCCCTCTTTCTAGGTCTCCCTGCTTCTAGAAGGTCCCGCATGTAAACAAGTGGCCAAAGCCAAGCCTGTGACATCCTATGGGTGCTGGCATTGGGCGTAGCTGAACTTCCCCTAGTGTTGCCACTTAGGCCCTTTCTGCCTGTCTTCTCCCTTGGTCTCATTGATCTCTGAAACTGCTTTTCCCTTTGTTATTGAACTTTAAATACTTATTTTCCTACGGAATTCAAAAAGTTTTCAGAGGCTTTGACAAGTGTGGCTTAAATTTTAAAAGACTGAATTGACTCTTGATAATGCTGGTGAAGTTACAGAGGCTGGGCCTGCACATGCTTTGCTCTTAAGGGCTGGCTGTCAGACGGCTACACTGAATTCATGATCCTGACTTTTATTCACATCAGAGCGCATTTGATGAAATGAAAAGTCAAGTTGCAGATGAGCCAACCTGTTCAGGGCATCTGGACGCCCACCGTGCGCTTCCTGTGCCATTACCCTCAGAGTGGTGGGTGGGAGGTGCTCAACTCCTGCTTGGTGCTTGGTTTGAGTAAGGCTTGTCTGGCTGTACATGATAGGTGGACATGAGCCAGGGTGGCCTTTATGACAGAAGAATTTCCCTACCTTCTTTATTCAGAGATTTCTTCTGTCCCCACATCCTTGTTATTTTTGCTTTGGAAACCCTCATCAGGTTCTTGCAACACATAAGTCCCATATTCAGCTCTCCACCCAGGGACTCACTGCCAGCATTGTCTCCTTTCCACCGCACGCTCCTCTCCCTACTTGCCTGTTCTGCGTCCCATGACCATTCTATTGGAGCCTCCATGTCTCCTTGAGCCCTTTCATCTTCATTCCCTGTGTCCAAGTTTGCACAGGTCATCCTAATAAATATTACTGTTCTCTGTTTCCATGTTCTCATCTTTGCCCTCCATTTATACCTTCTTAGCTGGCCCCCGCCTTCTCTTCTCTGAATCCATCATGCACACCAATACCAAACCACCTTTCAAAAGATCACTTTCCCTTTTCTACCCATCAGCTCAGAGACCTGCTGTCTCCCCAGGTCACATACGGCAGAGGTTTGGCCAGTGCTCCTTAGCATCTCCAAGGCCATTTTGGGGGACAGCATAGCAGAGGGAGCCCCCACTTCATGCTGAGCAGCCCAGTTCTGTTTGTTTGATTTATTTATTTATTTATTTTATATATTTCATTTCTTTACTTTTAGAGAGAGGGGAAGGGAAGGAGAGAAACATCAATGTGTGGTTGCCTCCCACATGGCCCCCACTGGGGACCTGGCCTGCAACCCAGGCATGTGCCCTGATTGGGAATCGAACCAGTGACCCTTTGGTTCACAGCCCGTGCTCAATCCACTGAGCCACACCAGCCAGGGCTGTTTGTTTTATTTTTAATATGTTGGGCTTTTATGCAGTAATAGTTTTTAAAGCAGGTTTTACTTGGCATAACAATTCCAGGTCAGTAGGCTCACCAGATCGTGTTTGTTCATGTAGCCACTAGCTCTTGGTGGCTTCCCCCACGCCTGTATGCTGTGCCCCATATTAGATTCTTTTTTTTTTTTTTTTTTTTTTTTAAGATTTTATTTATATATCTTTAGAGGGGAAGGGAAGGAGAGAGGGAGAGGGAGAGAAATATCAATGTATGGTTGCCTCTCATGCATCCCCTGCTGGGAACTGGCCTGCAACCCAGGCATGTGCCCTGACTGGGAATCGAACCGCGATCCTTTGGTTCGCAGGCCCGAGCTCAATCCACTGAGCTACACCAGCCAGGGCCCATACTAGATTCTTGATGGTGTCTCCAGGACCCTGGGTGTGAATCTCAGCAAGACCTCTCCCACTGAGTCATCCCCAGCAGACGAGTTCTGTCTGCTGAGCCTCTTGTGGGGTGGGCTTGAGGTAATTCCTTTCTTCCTTTGTGAGATTCCACCTGGCAGAGGGTCCACTGCTCCGAAAAGGATGGAAAGACGGCAACACAACACAGTCCTTGTGTGGGAGGCTTTGGTTCTTCGGGAGCTGCTTCCTCAGGCCCACTGAGGGCAATTTGTTCTCACCTTCTACCCAGAACCTGGTCCTCAGTGTCCTGCCCACGGCAAATCAGAAGTGGTATTTTAGCCCTGGCTGGTGTGGCTCAGTGGATTGAGTGCTGGCCTGTGAATCAAAGGGTCACTGGTTCAATTCCCAGTCAGGGCATGTGACTGGGTTGAGGGCCAGGTCCCCAGTAGGGGGTGAGCAAGAGACAACCACACATTGATGTTTCTCTCCCTCTCTCCCTCCCTTCCCCTCTAAAAATAAATAAATAAAATTTTTTAAAAATATATTTTTTAAAAGTGGTATTTTAGGAAGAAAAAGCAAAGCAGAAGTGTGAGGCCAAGGGAGAAAACAAATGGTCGGGGGAGGTCTCTTGGGACCTAGCAGAGCACTCTGGGGATACTTCATGGGAGGAAATACGTGCCTGGCACTGCGCAGGTTTCCATTTAGCCCTTTAACATACCCACCTGGCAAGTACTAAATGTCTTGGATCAGACAAAATAAAATTACTTTAAATGTTTATTTTTAAGCTTCAGATGCTGGCAGAATGACTCTATGGGCACTTGTCAATTTGTTGATTATGCTGGCTTAGTGAGGTATTCCTGGTTTTAGAGAAATTCCCAAATCCTGTTTTTCTAAAGAATTTAGCAGTACTTTGGCAGCTTCCCCTAGGGCCCTGCCCTCTGTCTCCTTTATCCTGCTATGCTTTGGTGATGTAATCACAGGGTTCCCTTTAACCCTGTGGTCCAATTCCCAGCACTCACCTGAGTGTTGTCCTCTCTCTTGCCTTCCTTCCAACCCCCTGGGTCTTCTGTACAGTTGGGAAAGGAAAGGCGTAGGCCACCTGGGAGCCCCTTGATACTGAGTTGAGCAGGCCTCTGGCCAGGCTGGATGGCTTTCAGCTTTTCAAGAACTCTGAGTCAGTTTCCCAGGATGGGTGCTGGGCGGGTGTTTGGGAATGCCCTGCTGGTAGTGGTTAGTTTAGGGGTAGCTTGGGCCTTTCTCCTGGGGTAAGGGTTGGGTTCCCTGAGCCTGAAGCTGTGGCTGGGCCTTCAGGTGAGGGGGTTGTGGCAGGAGAAAGGAGCTGAATGTCTTCTAGAGAGCTGGGGGTCAGGATGGGGGTCTCAGGTGCGTTCCAAACCAGGGACAGCTGACATGGTGGCTGTTGTGCAGCTTCCAGCTTCTCTGGAGATCTAGTACTTTTGATCTAAAAGGCAGCTGTCATATAGTAGGGGTTCACTCTGTGCCAGGGAGTTCCTGTGCATGATGTCATTTGTAATTATTCCTCTCCACTTTGTCTTTGTTTTATAGATGAGGAAACTGAGTCTCAGCTTAAGAGCATTCCACAGATCACTTCTGAGTGAGGATTTAGACCCCAGTCCTCCTGCAGTGAGCCCCAGTTGTCTTTGGTGTTGGGGAAAGAGGCTGCACCAGCCTCTGTTACAAGGAAGTTTGGGGATGGTTGAGGGGGGCCTCTGCTTCAGAGGACAGCCTTGTAAGCCATGTAACTGCCATGGCTGCCTTCTGTGCCCAGACACTATTTCCCAGGTGTGAGTGGGTCTTGTTTTCTTCACAGATCCCAGAAATCATCCATTTCTGCTGTGATTTCCTCATGTCCTGGGTAGATGAGGAGAACATCCTTGATGTCTACCGGCTGGCAGAGCTGTTTGACTTAAGCCGCCTGACTAAGCAGCTGGATACCTACATCCTCAAAAACTTTGTGGCCTTCTCGAGGACTGATAAGTACCGCCAGCTTCCCCTGGAGAAGGTCTACTCTCTCCTCAGTAGCAACCGCCTGGAAGTCTCCTGTGAAACTGAGGTATATGAGGGTGCCCTTCTCTACCATTACACCCCGGAGCAGGTGCAGGCAGACCAGATCTCACTGCATGAACCCCCCAAGCTTCTTGAGACTGTGCGGTTTCCCCTAATGGAAGCCGAGGTCCTCCAGCGGCTGCACGACAAGCTGGACCCCAGCCCACTGAGAGACATAGTAGCCAATGCTCTCATGTACCACCGGAACGAGAGCCTGCAGCCCAGCCTGCAGGGCCCACACACGGAGCTGCGGTCGGACTTCCAGTGCGTCGTGGGCTTCGGGGGCATTCACTCCACACCATCTACTGTCCTCAGTGACCAGGCCAAGTACCTGAACCCTCTGCTGGGAGAGTGGAAGCACTTCACTGCCTCTCTGGCCCCCCGCATGTCCAACCAGGGCATCGCAGTGCTCAACAACTTTGTGTACCTGATTGGGGGGGACAACAACGTCCAGGGATTCCGTGCTGAATCCCGATGCTGGAGGTAAGAAAGGGCCCCTGGCAGTACCTCTGTCTGCGCGTTATGCTGTAGTGAAGGAGTCGTGGGCTCAGGGCTGGTTAGGGAGTGGGTTCAGCATGGGCACATCACCATGGACGAAGGCAATCAGCCATTTATGTTAATCTTGGCTTGTTGGGGTAGCCCTGTTTGTGGAATAAATTCCAGGTTAATTTTGGAGAATGTAGATGGCATTGACATAAAAGGGGACCTGGAATGCTTTCTTTTGTCCTTGTCCCTGTCTCAAAAGTACACTTACCCTGGATCACACCCTGCTCTCTTGTCAGTGAGGGGCTGGGTTGTGACTCTGCACTTGGCTGAGCACAGAGGAGGGGAGGCCATGGCAGAAAGGATAGTTGGGCCTCAGAAGGAGGGGACCCTGGAGCAGGGAGCACTGGACAGGCAGCTGCTACTTCTATCTTGCCCATTTCAGAACTTCGACATGTCTTATCCCAGCTTCCCTTTGCCTGTCTGCTTTGTTCTTCTGACCACAAGCCAACAGTGGAGCATGGCTTCTGTTGCTGCTGCTCCCCCAGGTGTGTCCTCCCCCAGGGGAACAGGAAAGGCTGACAGGCATTGCTGAGCCTTATATCAACTCGCCACCCCCACCCTGACCCTCCACCCCATCATCAGCCATGTGCCTAGGCATGAGGTCCCTCGAGGAGGCATATTTTCTGAGAGGGGGTTTTGTGAACTGCCAATGTCTATAGGGGTCTTCAGCTCTGTCAGTCTCTAAGACTGTGAGACCACAAACCCATTCCCTTGGGCAGAGCAAGGGAAGTAGGGTAGATCCCCACTGCCTCAGCTACTGTTATGTTTCCAGAGCCCCCTCCACTGTAGTTTGGTTTGATTTCTTGGGATTTGGTGCCTGTGGGAAGTTTTCGCCCTGCATAAGCTGAAAGATGGCACTGCAGAGAGAGGCAGAGAGAGAGAGAGATTGCCAACTGTTTCTGGCATCTGTGAGCTAGGTGCAGACCAAGTTCATGTCCGTGATTTTATCTTCTGGGGTGGGGATGGGATCTGACCTGGCTGTGCCTCTCAGAAGCATAGTGACCAGGACTGAGGAAGAGTTAGCCATTCCTCAGCCAGCTCTGATCACTTTCCTGGCTCTAGGAAGTGATAACCTTTGTTAACCTGATCAGACCCAAAGCCTGGCAGCATGTTGTGGTCAAACGGGAGCACAGTGGATTCCAAAAGGAGGAAACAATACCTTCACTCATATCAGATGCCATCCTCAGTGGGTGTGGCAGCACCTGGTTCGAGCCTCCCTCCAGCCAAGCCTCGAAGTTTCGTTTTTAGGGAGCTCAGCTTCCCAGTTGGAGAAGTAAGGCCAGATCTTCCTGCTGAGCAACCCACAGACCTATAAAGCAGACGTCTCCAGAGTATCGTGGTCCCTGGCCCTCAGCACATGATAGGGTGGTGGTTTGCCTGCAGGGAGGCGTCAGAGTGACAGGATGCTGCTGGCCTGTAGTCTGTCCCATTACATGCAGTTTCACACAAGGCTGGTCTAAATTTTCCTTTCATTAAAAGTTTTTTTTTAAGTTTATTGATTTTAGAGTGAGAATATTGATTTTTGCATTCACTGGTTGTTGGTTCTTGTATATGCCCCTAACGGGATTGAACCTGCAACCTTGGTGTAGCAGAATGATGCTCTAATCAGCTGAGCTACATGGCCAAGGTTAAATTTCCCTTCTTGAGTAGGTGCTATGAGACCCAAGTCAGATTCTAGAAAATGCTAGTATCAGCCTCTGTGATTGATAATCACAGCCTCAAATTCCAATCAGGAAGTTGAATCACTGTGGCAGGTGAGGTTGTGAGACCTTCCTGGAGGGAATAGGTATTGCTGAGGGGTTCAGGGTCAGAGCATCTGGCGAGGTGGCAGGGAAGGTCCTGGGGTCTGTCATCTCTACAGATGACAGAATGTTTCCTTCTTGAAATTTGGATTCTTAAAGCTGCCAGATGGAAGATGGATCTTAATTTAAGTGATCTAAGAGTTTGGTTCTCTTCCCTCTTCCCTTCCATACTTCACCAGCCTTATAACCCTTAGGCTCTCAGAATGTAAGGAAACAAGATTTTGCAGTAAATTAGGGTTTACGTTTTAAGGTGCTAGGGACTTAGCAGGTGATATCTTAAAGTATTGGTACAGAAACTGTATAAAAGTTTACCTCGTTTGGAGCAAATGGTATTTGCCTCCAAGATACCACTGTTTCTCTTTTCTGTCTTTAATTGCTTCTATGTTGTCTGCCTTCTGTGTTTGCGCCTTTTCATAGCTGCACTCTGGGCTACTGAAAACTGACTGCACACCTTACCTTATAGTAGCTGGTCTCATGTTGCCACATGCTCTGACACTACTTAGAGTAAAAACAGCTTGTTTTTTTCCTCAGGCATTCCCATGACTGTTAATCTTTTAAAGTATATTTCAAAAAAAAGTGTTAATTTTAATGGACTTCATTAATAGTCATGGGAATGCTTAAGTCATGGAAATACTGAAGAAAAAGTCTACTGAATTTAACAAGGACCCCAGAATATAATTGTACCAACTCTAGATTTCACTTCCGAGTTTGCAGTTGGATGATCCAAAGTCTGCGTTAAGGTGATTAAAACTGATTATATCCTTATATGCAATAATAAGCTTATTTTTATTAGAAAAAGAATATTACTGGGGATTTACTCTGATAAAGTAGAAAATTAATCTAATAAAGAAGAAAATGTAGGATGGTAGAACACAGTGGGAAGATAAGAAATTAGCAGCCCTGGCTGGTGTAGCTCAGTGGATTGAGCGCGGGCCTGCGAACCGAAGGATCACGGTTCGATTCCCAGTCAGGGCACATGCCCGGGTTGCCAGGCCAGTTCCCGTCAGGGGACACACGAGAGGCAACCGCACATTGATGTTTCTCTCCCTCTCTCCTTCCCTTCCCCTCTAAAGATAAATAAATAAAATCTAAAAGGGGGAAAAAATCTTAAAAATTAAAAAAAAAAAAAGAAATTAGCAAAACTGTGGTTACCTTTAAATTACTGATGTATGGCGTGTGTCTATAAGTATGTATGTATATGTGTTTCCTTAAATCTGAAACCACAAATCCAAGTGAACTCTGCCCGGGAAGCTGTGCATATTAGGAGACCAGAAGGAAGTAAGCGTAAACCTCTGGAGGCTCTTATCTCAGTCTAGTGGAAGATGCTGACGTGTGCTTGACTCAAAATAGGGAAATGGAGGATGTGAGAGCAATCCAGCTGCAACATTTGTCACCCCATTGGTCCCCAGGGTTGATTTGGCTGATGTGGCTGGCTAGGCAGATGTCCCCTTCCTCTCTCACCACTCTATACGCATCCCTTTTGAGGCTGTGTGCTTGGTCAAAGAAAAGGAATAAAAAAAATTGGGAAGAAGAGACATGTACGTGAATGAGTGTCGTGCATAGGAAAGGCAGGGGAAGGTACCATCCCAGCCCGTTGACAGGGCTTCTGGCCTTGCTGCCTGTTCTTGCCTGACCTTCACCTAGCTGTGCCCCTGGTCATTCATGTCTCAAATGCCACTCTCTCAGGAGGCCCTTCTTTATCTCCATAAGAGAGATTTTCTCTCCCCAGCTCCTGCTGCAGATGGCTCACTCTCTCTTCTTACCTTATTATTATTTGTGTGTGTGTTACCTGAATTACACTGAGTACTTATTCACTCTGTTCTCTTCAGCTTGTTTCCCATTCGAATGGAAAGCAAGGCCCTCGTCTTGAGTTTTTCTCTGGATCCCCAACACTAAGCACTGTGCCTGATACATGTTGGGTGGGCAGTACATATTTGTAGAGTAAAGAAATGATTTCACTGTTGGTAATCTTACCCCTATGTTAATTTATTCAGCAGACAGTATATGGCCGCCCTGGTCAGGTGCTATGCTGAGGTCTAGGAATACAGACATGAACCGTAGTTCTTTATAAATTCCCCTCAGGTTAACAAGGATCCTTTTTATGCGTGTTGTCCTTTATGATCCTTCATGATAGCTTTTCTAGGCAGATGACATCACCCCATTGGATAGGTATGGAAACTAAGTGAATGCCAAGAGCAAAAGCTGGGATGCACCCAGCTACACGGGCAGAGCTGGGATTTGAGCCTGCATCTGTGTGTGACCCAGGTGCCTGTCTGTCTCTCCTGTAGCCCCTGACTCCCAAGACAGCTTGGGTCTTGGAATTCCTGGCAAGCAGGGAGGGGCGGGCCAAATGACATGGGTAGGAAGAAATGGCTGCAGAATAAGTCTAACTTGTGCTTTGGGGTAAAGGATGCATCTTGTCTCTTCATTGACCAGTAAATGGCACAGGCCAAAGGAAACTATTCATTCTCTTCTGAACCACTTGAAGTTTGACTTATCCTCTTTGGAGTTAGTCTTCCTGTGGAAAAATAAAAACTTATGTGAAAGAGGCTATATCTGTACATTGGCCATTGAGCATGGAAGCTCCAGGAGCAGGAGCTGAAATGCAGGTGCCTGGGTGGATACATGCCCAGGGAAAAGTGCCAGATGCTGGTCAGGAGAAGAGTGGGCTTTGGGCCTCAGGCATACGGCGCCCTGGCCACTTAAGGCTCTGTGATTATCTGTATTCGCCCAAACAGCACCCCTGCTTGGGTGTCCCACATGGGGCCTGTAGAAGGGATAGAGGCAGTAGGAAGCCCCTTGGAAAGTGGGACAAGCCTGGGACAGGCTATGAGTGCTGGAAAGGTGGGTGTGGACTTGGGCTTTGAGGGGCCTGGGCTACAATGATAGGGTTTTGGAGTGTGAGCAGGAGCTTTGCCAGTGAGGGTGGGATCAGTGGACAGGTGAGTAGCCAGGTGGAGATGGATAGAGACAGTTGTAGGTCCAAAGTTCAGGAGAAAGCAAGTGTAGGTCCAAAGTTCAGGAGAAAGCAAGGCTTATAGTTAGTTCTGGAGTGGCTGAGATCACCTGGGTTGAGAATTTGGAGCCCTTTAAAGGCAGAAGAGAGGGTAGGATGGGCTCTGTGCAGAGTGCAGGATGAAGCTGCTGCTTGGGGACTAGACCTTTTTTTTTTTTTTTTTTTTTTACGAAGGTTAGTAGTAACAGGCAACAGTGCTTATATGGTGCTGGGGCTCAGCAGTAGCTCAGAAGAGATTGGCTTTTCTCCCCTTGTGCCCACTGTCCTGGTTGTCCCAGCAGTGCTCCTCCAGTCCAGGCTAACTCCTCTAGCCTGGAATCCCAGAGAGGCCTGCCTTCATGGTGCCCACAGTCCAATGTGGGAGATAGCACCCCGACTCTTGCAAAGAGGGAGACCTTGAGAAATGGAAAGGTTAACGCAGCTGGAGAGGCTGGCAAAGCTTGGAGTGCACAAAAGGATAAAGGGGTGGGCAGTGATGAAGGTGAGCAGGTGTGGGCACTGTGCACATAGCAGGCTTGAGCAGATCATGCATGAGGGTGTGTTAGTGTTGGCTGGAGGCTGGGAGGCTGTTGTACCTGTCCACAATTCATGGTTGTCCTATGGAGGCTGGGGGCAGGGCCATGGGGACCATGAGGTGAAACAGGTGAGGTAGAGAGGGCTGTAAGAACAGCCCTTTGGGCAGCCTGGGATGGATAGTAGAGTGGGCTAGAAACCACACAAGAGGTTGCACCTGGAAAGGGACCAGCTTTGTGGGCAGAAACCCAAGAGGCTTCCAGCCATACCTCCCAGGTGTGTCGCAGCCTGCTGCCATGGCTGTGAGTGGGTGTGTGCTGGTGTGTGGGGGCAGCCAGGGGAGGGTTCGGGGGACATGGGCGGAGTAGGACGTGCTCTCTCACCTGTCAGTGATATGCTGTCCTCATGTCCTCTCAAGGTACGACCCACGGCACAACCGCTGGTTCCAGATCCAGTCCCTGCAGCAGGAGCATGCCGACCTGTGTGTGTGTGTCGTGGGCGGGTACATCTACGCGGTGGCGGGCCGTGACTACCACAATGACCTGAATGCTGTGGAGCGCTATGACCCTGCCACCAACTCCTGGGCCTACGTGGCCCCGCTCAAGAGGGAGGTAAATAAGCCCCTCCAAGGGGGGCCTTTCCCACCTGCTTTCCTTTCTGGGGTGTATTGAGTGAGCCAGAGGCCAGGCCCGGGAATCAGTTCCAGTGAGCAGAGTCCACATCCCTCCAAAGACCCTGCACTGAGAGCCGGATGGGGGGCCCATGGGACTCTGCCAGCTGCCTGGGAGAGTCTCTCAAGCTTCCAGACCTCATTCCCCAGAATCTCACCATTTCTTGCTCTTCCCATCTTGGGCCCCAGGGAGTGCTTTAACTCTGACGTTCAAATGTAGGCAGAAACCTTTCCCTCATCTGTCCTGTAGCACAGCTGAGATGAGTCAGCTTGTGTCCAAAGATGTTAAACAGGAGAGATGAAATCTCAGAAGTCTCACACTTCTCTCCGATATGCCCCTTAGAGGGTGGCCCTTTAAAATGCCAAATACTTGAGAATTTGTATTTTTTTATTTTTATTATTTTAATCATTTGCCTCCTGTACAGTACCTTCATTTGTTCCAATTTGGAGATGTCTAAACTTAGGTTCATTGTGCAAAGGCAGTGCTTTAGGAAGATCTCTCTGTTTTGTCCTGTGGCTTTGAGGTACTTGGACCCTAGCCCTAAAATCAGACATGAGAGCCCAGAGCAAGGACTTGCTGATCCCTCATGTTCCAGGTCCCAGTCTCTGAGAGCATAGTGTGCACCCTGTTGGTACCAGCATTGTTGTTTTAAGAGCACCTGTTACACTCCTTTGGGGATCCCTGAGTACCTCAGAAGGAGGGGATGGCACAGAGGACTCTACTGAACTAGCTCTGGGATCTTGGCAGGAGCTCCTGCCTTTCTGAACCTCTTTCCATACCTACCCTCTTTATCTCTCACCCTTCCCCAGTCCCCCAGGGCCTTAGACTTTGACCCTTGGGGGTTAGGGGCCTCTGATGGATCCAGCCTCTCTCCAAGGTCAGGGTTTCTCACCATGGTTCCTTTGAGGCAGGGAAAGCTGGCATGCTCCTTGCTCCTCAGCTTCTTTGGGGAAGGAAGCCCATCTAGAGAGATACTCCCTACGTCCATCTTGGAGAAAGGAGCAGATTTTGCACAGGAAATACCAGGGCTTCTTGAGACCTGGTGGATGAGGATGAACTCCTGAATTCGGCTCTGGAAGGGTACGAGATGGGAATGAGAGGGTCTGTTCTGGGCTTGTGGGGCAGAGGCCTTTGTGTGGGAAGCCACAGTTTTCCATTGTGGCCACAGAGGGGCAGCCTTGGCCTTCAGTCAGTTTCTCCCTGACTGCCTGCCTTCCTGCCTGCCTTCCTGCCTGCCTTCCTGCCTGCCTTCCTGCCTGCCTTCCTTCCTTCCTTCCCTCCTTCCTTCCCTCCTTCCCTCCTTCCCTCCTTCCCTCCTTCCCTCCTTCCTTCCTTCCCTCCCTCCCTCTCACATTCATTCATTTAGCAACTACTTATTATCCTACCCTATACCAAGACCTGGGGATGCAGTGGTGACAAGAAATGACAGAGGCTCCCCCATGGTGTTTACTACAGCCTAGCGGGAGAGACCACTCTTAACCACTAAACAAATCTGTAAAATAATTGCCAATTGCGGTTAGTGCAATGAGGGAATTAAGATGGAATTGAGCTAAACAGTGCCCAGGGAGGAGGCTCTGGGAGAACAAATCTAGATAGACTGTTTGGGGAAGGTCCATTTGAGGAGACGGCAGACTGAGGGAAGAAGGTACTTTCTAGGCCAGGAGGGTACTTCACAGTTTATTCTGAGAAAGGGGAAGCATAGGGAGTGCTTGTGAAGAGACGAGGGTGGAGGCTGTTGGAGAAGGAAGGAGATGGGCGGATCTGAGGTATAGTTTGGAGGTAAACCGACCAGACTGTTGAAAACTAATAACTTCCAAATAAGCCAGAGGTCAAAGGGAAATAATAAAAATACCTTGAACTAAATGAAATGAAAAGGCAGCATGTCAAGATTTGTTGCACCTAGCTAACGTTCTTCTGCCAGGAAATCTTGTAGGACTAAGAGCTTGCATTAGCTAGTGGGGGAGGGAGGGTGGAGTCTCAAATCAGTAATCTAGGCTGCTACCTCAAAAACCTGGAGAAAGAAGGGCAAAATATACCCAAATCAGGCAGAAGAAATGAATAAAAAGAAGAGCAGAAATTAATAAAAGCAGATAATAGAGAAAATCAATTTTTTTTCACAAGATTGATAAAATTGACAAACTTCAAGACTTAACCTCCAAACTGGATCTCAAATCCACCCATACAAATGTGCCCAAAAAGAACGAGAAGACACAATTAAAACTATCAAGAATGAAACTGAGCATTGCTGCAAATCCTGCAGACATCAAAAGGATAGTAAGGCAGTGCTGTGGACAACTCTACACATGTAAATTCGACAACTTAGATAACATGGATTAATTTTTCAAAACACTACAACCTCCACAACTCATGCAACACAAAACAAAATAATTTCAATAGCTCTGTACCTGTTGAGGAATGTCCAGGCCCACATGATTTCACTAGAGAATTCTCTTGAACATTTAAAGAAGAGTTAGCACCAATTCTGCATGATTTTCCCCCTAGAAAACAGACAAAGAAAGAATACTTCTCAATTCATCTTATGAAGTTAATATTACTCTGATATCAAAACCAGACAAAGTACTAAAAAAAGGGGACAGATCTCTTAGAAATATACACATGAATATCCTTTACAAAATATTAGGAAATAGAATTAAAAAACAAAACAGACCACTACATCATTACCAAATGGGGTTGATTATATAGGGATGAGAGGCTGGGTTCAAATTCGAAATTCAATTATTCTAATTCACCATATTAAAATCATACCATCAATGAAGAAAAAAACATTTGACAATAGTTATCATCCTTTCATAATCAAACTCAAAAAATAAGAATGGAGATAAATTTCCTCAGCAAAGAGCATCTACAAAAATCCTACCACTAACGTTGACTTAATGGCCAAAGACTGATTTGAGCACTTTCCCCTAAGTTGGGGACAGGGTAAGGATGCCTCTTCTCACCACTCTTAGATCAACATAGCCCTAGAGTGGTAGCCAGTGAAATAAGGCAAAAAAAGAAAAGGCATGCAAATCGAAAAGTAAGAAATAAAACTGACTCTACAAACGACAAATTGCCAAAAATCTGAAGCAATCTACCCTCCCCAAAAATCCTACCACAAATGAGTTCAGCAAGATTGCAGGGTGGATCTAAGGTAAATGCACAAAAATCAGTAACTATTTCTTTTTTTTTTTTTTTTTTTTTAGATTTTATTTATTTATCTTCAGAGGGGAAGGGAAGAAGAGAGGGAGAGAAACATCAATGTGCGGTTGCCTCTTGTATGTCCCCTGCCGGGAACTGGCCTGGCAACCCAGGCATGTGCCCTGACTGGGAATCGAACCGCGATCCTTCGGTTCGCAGGCCCGCGCTCAATCCACTGAGCTACACCAGCCAGGGCCTATTTCTGTACACTAGCAATAAATACATGGACACTGAAATTAAAAATATACCATTTACAATTGTTCAAAAAATGAAATGCTTAGGTAGAAATCTTAACAAAACATTTGCAGGATTTATATGCTGAAAAGTGTAAGATGCCAATGAAAGAAGATGTAAACAAGTGGAGAGACATACCATATTTGCGAATTGGCAGACTCAAATGATAAAAAGTACCAGTTCTTTCCGAATTGACATATAGTAATTTAACAACATCCCAGCAAGTGTTTTTGTGGATATAACGATTACCCTGAAATTTATATAGAAAGGCAAATGGTCCTAGAATAGCTCCGATAGTTTTGAAGAAGAATAAAGCGGGAAGAATCAATCTGCCTAATTTCAAGACTGATGACATGGCTACAGTAGTCACCACTGTGGTACTGGAGGATGGAGAGACACAGGTCCATGGAATGGAATGGAAAATCCAGAAGTAGACCCATACAGATATGCTCAACTTTTATTTTGGACATAGAGATGGTAGAACACATCATTAATTACTAGGAAAATGTAAATTAAAGCCACATCTCAAAATTACTAAAATGAAAAGTAGTGACAACAAATGCTGGTGAAGATGCAGAAAAACCAGTTCGCTGCATGCATTGTGGGTGGGAAGGTAATGGCACGGCCATGCTGGGAAAGAGTGACAGTGTGTTTTAAACGTTAACCTCCACCTGCCATGAGACCCAGCAGGTGCCATCTTGGGCATTTACCCCAGAGAAACAAAAACTTCTTTACGTAAACATATAGCAGCTTTATTGGTAACAGCCAGTAACTGGAAACAAATCAGATATCCTTCAACTGGTGAATGGCCAAACTGGCTGATACTCATGGAATGCTACTTGGCGATAAAAAGGAATAAACTATGGACACAAGCAGCAACAGGAGAGAACGTGGTTTGGCGTACAAAGCCAATCCCAATAGGTTATATACGACGTGATTCCATTCATATAACACTTCTGAAATGGCAAAATGGAGAACAGATGAGTGGTTGCTGGGGTTAAGGAGGGGTTTGAGGGCCAGAAGGCAGTGGGTGTGACCATAAACAAGCAGGAGGAGAGACCCTAGTGGAAATGGAGATGGAAACATCCTGCGTCTTAACTGTGTCAGTGTCAGGATCGTGGTGTGGTATTTCACTGTGGTTATACAAACTTTTACTATTGGGGAGTCTTGATTGAGGGGTACATGGGGCCTGTATTATTTATAACTACACTTACATCAAAATGGAGTTAAATTTTTTAAAAAAACGAAACCTCTCCAGACCCCCACCATTGATGGGTGAAGACCTAAGCCTTTGGTGTGTATCCTGCCCACTGCTCTGACCCTTGCTCTCCACTCTGTCTACCTCTCCATCCACTTGCTGTGCCGCCACACAGCCTGAGTGCTAATGACTGTCCCTGGACCAAACCCTGGAGCCTCCACACCCCATAGGGCTCCTTTCCCCCTCCCCAAAAAAGTACCCTGCCTTGGTGCCCACAGGTTGAGCAGGAGGGTCTTACATGGGACAGGTATGAGATAGGAGGTCCTTGGGGCACTAGGGACCAGCACAAGGGGTGCCTGTGGTGGGGGCTGCCTGGGCACCAGGGCACAGTGGAAAGCACGTGAAAGGTTGAGGACCAAAATCAAAAGCAGGGTGGTACGTTTTCTTCTCCCACACAAACCCAAAGCTAAAGATTACTGTTGGTGTTTGATTTTTGTATGTCGCTTTTTTCCTCACCATGTCAGATATTGTTCACAAACAAATCTTTTAAAAGTGGGAGCAGCAGGCCTGGAGGATTTGCCAGCCATTGGAAGTGGGGGAGAGGTGGAAGCAACCAAGGGTGGGTCAGAGGTTCCCAGAAGTGCTGTTTCTTCTCTTCTGACTCTGAAAATGATGCTTAGCTTTCTTTGAGATTCTCCCATGCAGATTTCTCCTTTAGGGGCAAGGGAAAGACAGATTCTGTTCTCCCCTGTGGAAGCTCAGCGTCATCTCTGGGTCTGTAGAATCATTCCCCATCAGGAAGAAGTCAGGGGTGGGTGACTGGCAGTACATCTAGCAAAAATCCAGGGAGCATTCTTATCAGAATATGAAGAGGACATTGATGAAACCAAGAGGTGTCAGGCTGTTACGGGATTGAGTGGCCTTGGCAAGGGCTGCTGGCTCTCCTCCTTCACTGCCCTCCTGCCCCCTCCCTGCCCGCCCGTGTTCTCTTGGTGGCCCATGCAGGTGTATGCCCATGCTGGCGCCACACTGGAGGGCAGGATGTACATTACCTGTGGCCGTAGAGGGGAGGACTACCTGAGAGAGACGCACTGCTATGATCCGGACAGCAACAGCTGGCAGGCTCTGGCCGAGGGGCCCGTGCGGCGTGCCTGGCACGGCATGGCCACGCTCCTGGACAAGCTGTATGTGATCGGGGGCAGCAACAACGACGCTGGCTACAGGAGGGACGTGCACCAGGTAAGTGGGGCGGGGCTACCTGCACATGTGGTGTTGTCCTGTCCCTTCCGGTCATTATAGATAGAAAATTATTTGCAAAGTATGCCCCGTTTTAAAATTTTTCATTTTTTAAAGCAATTTTAAGTTCACAGCAAGAAAATTTTAAATGATTTTATTTTTCAAAGCAAAATTGAACAGAAAGTAGATAGAGCAGAGGATTTGGGGGTCAGTGAAGATACTTGTGTGATGGACATATGTCATTGTACATTTGTCCAAACCCATAGAATATGCAACACCAAGAATGAGCCCTCAGGTAAAGTGTGGATTTGAAGTGATTACATGTCAGTGTAAGTTCATCGGTTGTAACAAATGTGTCCCATGTGGGAGATGTTGGTGTTGAGGGAGGCTGTGTGTGTGTGGGGACAGGGAATAGACAGGAAAGCTCTGTGCCTTCTCGATTTTGTTACAAACCTAAAACTTCCCTAAAAAATTACTTAAAAAGTTGAACAGAAAGTACAGAGGTCCATATACCCCCATTCCCATACACACTCACTGTCAGCGCCCCCACCAGAGTGGGACATGTGTACAGCCAGTGAGCCTGCCGTGACACTGTTGTCACCGAGTCCACGGTCTGCACGAGGGCTCGCTCTTGGGGCTGTGCCTCCTGTGGGTTTGGACAAATATATAATGATACAGTATCACACAGAGTAGTTTCGCTTGTGTCTATTATTGTTAAAAATTTTAATTGTAAAGTTAATATAACCACATTTCAAAACCTTTAAATATTGGAGACGGGTGAAGAAAAACTCTCGTAATCCAGTCCTGTGCCACTGTGTTTTCGTCCTTCCACCTATTCGTGATTTCCACCCAATTACAGTTAAAGAACCTCCCACTCTGCTTCTGGCCGAAGTTCATCATGGGTGTTTTCCAGTTAATGTCTGATCTTCACAGCCACCCCTCACTCCCACCTCTGTGGCTGTGCAAAATTCTGTCAGACTGGTGTGTCATTTGGCTTGGTCTAAGTTTTAACTGTTCCAAATAACATCATAAGTAATACTTGCTTTAGAGAACTTTTCAGGTATTTTAGATTAAATTTCCTTAGGCTAGAACAGTAGTTTCCAAAGTATGATCCCCAGACCAGCAGCATTCACATCATGTTAGAATGCATTAGAAATACAGATTCTTAGGTCCTGCTGCAGATGCAGTGAGAAAACTCTGGGGGTGGGGCTCAGCTATCTATTTTAATAGTAACACACCCCCCACTCCGTGGTAAGACCCACTGGGCTGCAGTATATCAGTTTCTTACGGCCGCTGTGACAATTCACCACAAGTTGAGCACTTTAGAACAACGTAAGCGTATTCTGACAGTTCTGTAGGTCGTGAATCCTACATGAGTCACACCTGGATCAGATGCAGGTATGGTCAGGGTGTCTCCTCTGTAGAGGCCCTGGAAGAGAATCCATGTCCTTGTTCACTCAGGGTGTTGGCAGATTTGGTTCCTTGTGACCCTAGGATTGAGGTCTCTATTTCCTTACTGGCTGTCAGCTGAAGGCCCTTCTCAGCTTCTAGAGATCTCTGCATTCCTTGGCACGGGGCCACTTCACCTTCAAAGCCAACAACGGCAGGTTGTCCTTACTTCTCATCTCTCCTGTCATACCTTCCCTTCTGCTTTCAAGGGCTGGTGCAACTAGACGGTTCCACCAGGAAAATCCAGGATAACTTCCCCATCTCAATGTCCATAGCCTTAATCACTTTTGCAAAGTCCCTTTTGCCATGTTGAGTAACACAAGTTCTAGAAATTAGGACATGGCCTTCTTTGGGAGGCCAGTTCTCAGCCTACCACAGCTGGAAAACCAAAGCTGATTATTAAGTCAAAAGGTAAGATTCGTATGGCTTTCAATACATATTGCCAACCTGCTCCTCTCCTGGCTTGTCAGACAAGTGCACAGCAGAGTAGCTTCACTACACCTTCACCAGCTTTGGGTTTTATGGTCTTTGGTTAAGGTTTCTGGTCAGACAATTTGTCTCTGACCATTTATTTTACATATCTTGAGTAACTAGTAGGTTAAATATTTTTCCATGAATTTGTTTACTGTTTGAGGTAGTTTTGAAAACAAGAGAACATTGATGGTTATTAGTCAGCAAGTGGCTATTTCCACATTTTATTTGCATTTCCCCCTGGTATGGGGTGCTGTTGGGGGTGAGTGAAGATACTACATGGGACCTGTGACCTCAGTCAGTTTCAGTCTTACGGTGGGGAGAGAAGCAGTACTATCAGACTGTGGAAAAGGACAACGTGCCATCTGGAAAACGCCCACAGTCCTGGGGCCACAGGCTGACTATGGGCTGTGGAGATGGGACAGAGTGTTTCAACACTAGCCCCAAACCCTTCCCCTCGGGGAGCAGGTGTGTCCACAGCCCATATGCCCCTCAGCCTTGGTGTGAATCCAGGGCCTGGCCAAGATTGCGGCGGCCCTGCCCAGATGGCCTGGGCCAGGCTGGTAATCCCATCCCAGCAGGTGCTTGGCTATACTCCGGCCTTGACTTTGCAGGTGGCCTGCTACAGCTGCGCATCTGGGCAGTGGTCATCTGTCTGCCCACTCCCAGCGGGGCATGGTGAGCCTGGCATTGCTGTGCTGGACAACAGGATCTATGTGCTGGGTGGCCGTTCACACAACCGAGGCAGCCGCACAGGCTACGTGCACATCTATGACGTGGAGAAGGACTGCTGGGAGGAGGGGCCCCAGCTGGACAATTCCATCTCGGGCCTGGCGGCCTGTGTGCTCACCCTGCCCCGTTCCCTGCTCCTCGAGCCGCCCCGTGGGACCCCTGACCGCCAGGCCGACCCGGACTTTGCCTCTGAGGTGATGAGTGTGTCTGACTGGGAGGAGTTCGACAACTCCAGTGAAGACTAGGGCTCTGGGGCTAGTGCGAGCGGGAAGGGAGCCGTGGTGGGAGCTCCAAGGGCAGCCCAGGCCAGAGCACTTTACCCTAGGGCCTTGAGACCCTTCCTTCACGCCAGCCTGCCCGCCAGCTTGCAGCAGGTATTTGCAGGGCTCTGTAGATCTCGACTGTGAATCACCATGGAGGGGGAAGTGCTTGGGAAGGCTCTGGTCCTCTGAAAGGGTTACCAGGCCCGCTTCTTCTCAGCTCAGACAGGGTCCACTGTCACCAGCTGTCTTGGCCTCCCTGCTTCTGGTCCTTGCTGGACTGAGAAAGTGTCCTTTTCCAAAGGAACCTGGGAACTGGCACCTGGGCGAGGGGGCTGAAGCATATCGAGCCCCCTTCTGTGGGCAGGGAGGGGGTAGGGTGAGGCCCTCACCTACCCAGGAGCCAGGGGCTTGAGCAATTGAGGGCTCCCAAGAGCTGGAGAGGGAGCAGAGGCATAAGGTTGCGTGAGATTGGTTCTAGTGATAAGATTCCCTACAGCTGGGCTTTTCTGACCCCATGTTGTTGGTAAATGAAATAAATCCTCTTACAAAAGGTGTGAATTGTTCCTGTGGCCACAGCCTCAATTGCTTTCACAGCCCGTCAAGGCTGCAGCACCGGGAAGTACTGGGTCCCTTCCTGGGAGAGTTGCTGGGGGCGCGGCTCTGGTGTGGGAGCCAAGGCCAGAGCTGCTGCGTGGAAGTGGGAGGCCAAAAGCCTGTCTCAGGGGTGAGAGCACAGTACACTCCCCAGGCTGGAGGGATGTCACCTGGAAACACACCCCAGCCTGGTGACAGGTGGTCACCGCCCTGCTAGAGTACCTTCTCTGGTGAGGAGCTCCTGTTCCAACAGTTGGCAACACTTCAGCCCCAAGTAAAGCTCATCCCGAGGTTCAGGAAGTTGGCCCCAGCACCTGGGGAGGGAGGCCCTGTCAGGATGGGCTCTTCCCCACCTTTGGGGTCCAAGTGTGTGGCAGGAGGAAGCTGCACTTCCTACAGGTTTGCCAGATGAGTTCCTTTCTCAGCGCATCAGCTCCCCAGTGCAGTGGGTAGGACCTGTCCGGGCCACCAACTTTGCCTGCACACATCACACCTGCCACCTGAACACGCTTCTCCTGCGTGCCGCCGGTTCTGCATCAGCAAACTCCTACCACAGGCCTCCCTGCCAGCATCGCCCTGCAGCCCATCTGCGACTTCCTGTGGTTCTGTCCTCCCGTAGTCTGGCTGGGCAGATTATGGAGACAACTGGGTCTTCTCTCTGTTCCTCGGGGCCCTGTCCAGAACCTGGCACCCTGTCATGGATGGGAGGAGAGCAGAGAGGCAGTGTAAGCTACTAGGTGGGAGGAAGGGGTGAGGAGAGGGGCAGGAAATCAGTTACTTTGGGTTCTCCTTTCTGATACCTTTAGGACTTTGGAGTGTTGGGTGAGACCAGTGGGAGTTGCTGCCTGCTCCTCAGGGCCATGTGTGTGACCTTCCTCGCTGTCTCTTGGGGCCTGGGTGCTCCTGAGGAAACACACCCCCGCTCCCTAACGTGCATGTGATATCATGCACTTACTCAGATGTGAGAACACTCTGCACCCATCCCTTCCTGTCTCTGCCACCACCTTTCAGGCCAGGCTAGCAGTTCCTGCAGACTAGATATTTCTGGGGGAGAGAGCACCAGAAATGCTCCCCTGGCCCTGCATCTGGATTATGTCCCAAGCTTGCTGGTGCTATCTCCCCACCCAGAGCCATAGCTTCACAAGAGACCTCTGGTCCACAGGGGAGGAGGGAAGGCTCTTTGGTGCTCTGCAGAGCATGGGGTGGGATAGACACTAGCCATGGAAGGGATCTTGAAAGCTGGGTAGCTACCTCGTCCTGCCACAGCCTGGCATTTGTGGCCACACTTCCTACCACCTCCTGCCCCTGGGCCTTGGCAGCCCAGGCTCAAAGGCCCTGCATCCATGCTTTCATTTGGCTTGTTGCTCATCCCTGTCTGCTTCCAAAACCCTCACCCTTCGAAGTTGACCACTGGGAAGCCATCCTGGCTGGAACTGATCAGCTTGGGCTCTAGGCTCCCGTGATTTGCCTATGTGGTCTGTGGGTGTCGGGGAACCCACAGCTTCCCTGGTACCTGGCACCAGGCTAGGCGCATGGATAATCATTCCACCCACACTTCACAGTCTCCAGATAGCAGCGTGGGGGTGTCTGGGACAGGTACAGGCCCTGCCTTCAACACCAGAGCTTACCATCAACCGTGAGATGGCTGCTTTGGTGCACATGCAGGGGACTGGTTCTGAGTGAGAAGAGGCTGGGATGGTCCTTGTTCTTCAGGCAGTCAGGGACAGCCATATATGAAATTAGACTATTTTGGGTGGTACACAGATGGGGGTGGGTAGAGATCTGAGTCATTCAGGAGTGGAGGCATCATCCACTGGAGGTCTTCACAGGAGCGCAGAGGGAGGGGAAAGAAGGTGATAGAGCCTGAGGTGCCTGTTCATGAACTCAATCCAGCTGGGGTGAGTGCTTCCAGCCCTGGGATCTGTGCCTCTAAAGGCTGGGAGTGGAGCTGCCACCAGCTGCTGGGCAGTCACTGCAGCCACATGGGCCACTGCTGCCCTCTGTCGGTGATAGGCAATAGGTAGGGGGGGCCTCCATGGCAGGGCCCCACTCCCCACCCCCTCCCTACCCTTCCCCATTGGGAGGGCACTGCTCAGGTCAGGGCCATGCCCAGGAGGAACTTCCCAGAAGTGGTCTGGGCTGTTTACTCGTCTCCAAGAAGTGTTTGCATTTGGATCCCATGGGTGTGAATTCTTCCAGTCTACCCAATTGTTACCTGCCTCCAGCCTCCCTCCTGCACTAGCATGACTCAGTGAGAGGCCCTAACCTCAGAAGCCCCCTACCCTGCTCTTTCCCATTCCACCCTCCACCAGCCTGTCCTGGACAGGTGTCTAGCTCAGTCAGCCTGGTGATGTCCTTAGCCTTGGGCCTTTTGGTGGCCCTTGTTCCAAGCCTCCTCCAGGCCCACCGTCCTCGTTGATAGGCCTGCACATAACTAAAGAAAGATGCCACTTCCTCAGTATCTGCATGCAGCCTGCTTCCCAAGAGAAGGCAGGTACCCCTCTCCCTGCTCAGGACCTCTTGCCAGCTTTTAAATCCTCAAAACATGTGCTCATCTTTACAGGGACCTAGCTGCTCCTGCTTCCCTTACTCCATCTGAAGGCTTGCCCACCTACCCTGCCCCATGGGCCCTGGGGTTGAACCTGCCATCCCCCGGAGTTACCAGGCACCCTTCTACTTTCCAGTCCCAGAGTTACTCTTCCCCTTGGTCCCCCTAGGCCCTGTTCCTCTCAGTCTTGCGCCCCTTCCTCCTCCCCTGCTGCCACTGCTCTGCTCTGTGCTGTCACCCCCTGCCCTCCTGATGCAGGACCTCTCGTCTCCAGCCCTGAGGATACTCTCTGGACTTTTCCTTTTGGTAATCCCACAGCCTTCTCAAGCAGAATCGCTCTCCCAGGCTCCCCAGACCCTTTTCGACCTCTGATAAGGATGGCAGGGTCTCTGGACTGGAGCTCTCCCACCTCCTTTGTTTTTACCCTCACATTCTATGGGAGCTCGTGGCTGGGCCATTCTACCTCCCTGGCATCTCTCCAATCCATCCCTACCAGGATGACCTGCCCGGGTGTCTAGGCTAGACCGAGTGTACCCACAGGCCTCGATCATCCTGTTCCGTTCACTGCAGGCTTTGCAGAGTGCTCAGAAGGAGCTGACCACCCAGCTTGGCACCACAGGGATTCAGGGAGTGGGGGCGGGGGATGAAGTGCAGCAGAGGCAGGATTTAGGCCTTGACTAGGGTAGTCTACGGGACACCCTCCCCTGGCCGCTTCCGAGGCCTTGGGGGTAAAAGGGATTTGGTGTGTTTCGCCCTTGCCCCTCAGACGCCTTCCCGCCCTGGCCTAGCTGCACAGTGAGTTCGCACTGGCGGCTTCTCCAGAAGACTGGTGCCTGGGGAGGGAAGGAGAATACACTGGGACCGGGGATTCCTCCGGCAAGCCCCTGCGGCCCCACACTCCCCCGACGCTCTGTGGACCCTCTCCAAGTTTTCCCCAAGTTTGAGAGCGGCAGCGTGGGGGCGGGGGCCGCGCAGAGGGGCGGTGGCGCAGCCGGAGGGTGGGGTCTGGCGCGCGGGGCGGGCGCTGCCGCCTGGCCGGCCGCGGCTGGCCCCGGATCAGGGAGCCGATGTGGAATTTCCTGCCCGGCCCGGCGCCCCTCCTGCCGCCCCCCGCCCGGCCGCGCACTCCGCTTCCGGCCGCTCTCGCTGCGGCCGCACCCGTGCCCGCGCCCGCATGGAGGGCGCAGGGCCCCGGGGGGCCGGGCCGGCGCGGCGCCGGGGAGCCAGGGGACCGCCGCCGCCGCTGCTGCTGTCGCTGCTAGTGCTGCTGCTCTGGCTGCTGCCCGACCCAGCGGCGCCTGAGGAGCTGAACCCTCGCGGCCGCAACGTGTGCCGAGCGCCTGGGTAGGAGCCCGGCCTGGCTGGGGGAGGGGGCCGAAGAAGACGCTCGGGGCCAGGGGAGAGGGGTTGCCCCGCCTTGGGGGGGTGGACACCCGGGACCTCCCTATGCCAAAAGCGCAGGCCTCTTCAGGCACCCTCGCCGACGCCAGCTCCGTTCCAGGCCGAGACTGGGCGCCGGGCCACGATGGAGCATCCGAGGATATCCCGGACAAGAAGTTCAGCAGAGGAAAGAACGGAGTGTAGTGGGCGCCGGGAGGGGTGACACAAAGTGTCCGAGATTTCGGGCCTAGAAAAAGAGACCCTTAGGCCGGGTTGTGAAGGGCGTAGGGAGAAGTTGGGAAAAGGCATTCCACGCGGATGGAATGGTATGCGCAAAGGCCCGGGGCAAGAGTGTGACTTCAGTTGAGAGGGAGGATGAGGGCTCAGGAGAGATGGAGCTGCGCTGTAGAGAGGTAGGAGCCGGAGAGGTCTTAAGGCAGTCGAGACACAGGAGCACAGATTTGTTTCTTAGAAAGAGCGGGCGCAGTTACGAGAAGGGTGGTGATAAAAGTGGGCAACGAGGAGCCTGCGCTCAGAGTGAACCAGAAGCGGGAATTGAAAGGACAACGACATGCACTGGGGTCGGGAGGGTGTGGAACCCCCGGGTGGGGATACTAGGATATCAGAAGGAGCCGGCTGGCGAAGCCCGTGTGGGACAGGCAGGGGACAGGCCCGCCGGAGAGCAGCAGGTCCAGGACCTTGCACGGAGGGCGAAGATCAAAGGACAGGATGCTAGGATTCGGCGCTGGGGTCGCAGGACCTGGTCCGCCAGTCAGAGGCCACGGCGAGGTCAAGGACATCTCTGCGCAGGGGCAAGGAGCTGGAGTGTGTGGGTGCCTTGACGCGTGTTGGGAGGCGCCGCGCGGGCGAGAAGCTGGAGAGGCAGCCGTGTCCCGTCCGGGCGCCCTCGGCTGCAGAGCCGTGGGAGGCCGCGTCCGGGGGCTCGGCCGTCGGCCCAGACAAGGGGCTGTGAGGGGGCCGCGCGGGGTTTCCGAGCTTGGATCCCGAGGCGCGCAGACCCCTCCCCGCTGCGAGCCCCGCCTCCGGGGCGGGGGCCGGCCTGGCCCGCCATCTGCTTCGCATCGACGCCGGCACAACCTCCCGGGCCTCCTCGGCCCCAGGAATGTAGCGGCGGTGGCGGGCGGGGCCCTGCCTGAAGAGGGGGAGGGCTCGATCGCAGCGGGCCCTGCCTATCTGTCTCAGCGGTTCTCGCCCTTGGGGTCGGTGCTGGGGGATCCAGTGGCAGGCTGGAGTTGGAAGCCTGAGCCTTTCGCTCCCACTCCCGGTTGCCGGAGACCTCCCAGAGAGGCGGCCTTCTCTAGTAGCCAAGAGCCCGGGTCTGGATTTCAGAAGCAGTTGCTACCTCTTTTTACCTGTGTGGCCCTGATCAAATCGCTTAACCTCTCTGGGCCCGTCTCCATCTCTATCAAACGAGATTGGTGATGGTCCCCACCTCATGAAGTGGAGGGGGGTGACTGTAATTCTGTGTGGAGCTGGGGAATGGGAATGACAGCCACTTTGGCCACTGCCCACCAGGGCCTGGGCTCTCTTTTATTGTCCTCCGAAGACTCCCACCAGCAGTCCCCTTTTCCCAGAAGCAGGATGACGAGGGAAGGCAAGCAAACACTCAGCCAGTAAAATCCCACACATCTTGTGTGTGCCAGGCCCGCAGCTGGTGCAGGGGTACAACAGGGACGAGGAACACCTCCGTCCCAGTGGTGGATGAGGCTTCCAGCAAGTCATCTGACACCTTGCCAGTGCTAGGGAGGAGGTGTTCAGCTGGGGAGCCCTGTTTCCCTTAGGGCGATCTGGGAGACCCCTGAGAGATGATGAGTGGGTAGAGAGGCCTATGGTGTGGGTGGGGGGAGGCGCTGAGTGCAGAGGGTTTTCTCTAAGGACCATGGGGGCTGGGCAGAGCCTGGGAGGGGGGTGGTGGAGGAGAGGCCACAGTGAGAATGGCTGACCACAGGGCGGTCTGCCCAGTACTCTGAGGACTTGGGCTATTTGTCTGAGGGCCATGGAAACTCAAAGGGGCTTTGCACAGAGGAGGGGTGGGAACTGACAAGGGTTGGCTATCACATGGCATAGGGACTGGGGGCAGGAGGGCAGAAGGTGGGACCAGTTAGGGAGTCAGGAGAAATCTGGGAGAGTCAGGTGCTGTGAGAGTGCAGAGTCAGGGACGCCTCTGGGCATTCAGCCTCCCAGCCTGGAAGGACTAGGCTTCCCAGAGAGGGGAAGGCTAAGAGTTCGGTGTTGGGAGGAGGGCCCCCTGGAGGGCTGGGAGGCATTGTCAGCGTCTTGATCCACCAGGAGAGGAGAGAGCGGGTGAGGCAGAAACCAGAGAAGGGATGTCCAGGGGGGCAGAAGAGAGTCAGCTGGTGTGGGAGCCTGGAGCCTGCTGTGTATGGGCTGGAGAGTGGACTACAGTCTTGGCTGAGCTCTTAGTTTGTGCCAAATGCTTGAGACAGCTTGGTTTAACTCCTGCCAAACTCAGGGGCTCCATTCTGCAGATAAGGAGCCTAAAGCTTGGAGAGGTTAAGTTCTGTGCCCAAGGTCACAGCAAGTGGCAGATGCAGGCATCAGATCCACGTAACTGGGGCCCTAAACCAGGCTCCTAACCTCAGAATCATGTGGTCAGGCAGAAGGCCGTCCGGAAAGGCTGCCTGCAGGAGGACAACCTGCAGAGGCTCTCCTCCCAGAGAGGTGGGTTCCGAACTGGCAGAAAAGGCGGAGGGTGATGGGCCTCCAAACCTGTATCTACCTTCAGATGGGCACCAGGATCCCTGGGGCAGGCAGGGGCGGGCTGGGGGGCGGGGGCGAGGAAGAGGCCAGGCCTTCTTTGTGTTCCCTGGGGCAGGTTTCTAGTTCTACTTGTGGAAATAAGCTGGGCCTCTTTCCTCCACTTTGAGATTTTTATGGATGCTGTCCCCCAGTTCCCACATCTTTGGCCTGAGGGAGAATCAAGCTCTTTTGGTGGAGTGGGGCCCACGCAGAGTGTGCTGAAGTCCTCAGGCTGGGCAATGGCTGGGGGCACCTTCTGAGGAGTATGATGTGGAACAGCTGCAGCCTTTCCCGCCCAGCCTGGCCCCTCCCGCCGGGTCCTAAGGCCCCCTTCATTATCTTCCCACCACCACATCCAGGTTCAGAGCTTTTGGAAGCAGCACACTCCTTTCCTCTAAAACGTGAGCAGCTGCTATGTGCTTTTAGGGTTTAACTGAAGTTCTTCTAGGTTTGATGGGACCCTGCGAACTGTGCTTGAGCATCTATTCCTTCTCAGCCTCCTTTGCCCCCAAATGTGGGCACGCCCCATTTCAGCCCTTGTGCACCCTCTCCAGTGGTCAGGCTTCACTCTGGCAGGACCTCCAAACCTCTGTGCCCACACACCCCATGAGCCCAGGGTTTTGGGTGCTGTGCCACCCCCAAATGTGACAGTACAATTATTTTCCCCCTACTGAGGTGATATGTACCTTGTAAAGCCAAATAAAATTAAACAAGATTTTTAAAAAAACACATTAAGTAGATGCTTTAATATCTCCTTCCTTCAGGTCAGGTCTTGCCCTGGTGCTCTGGAGACCTCCTTTTTACCTTCCTTACTCTTGTGGAGGACTCCCAGGTGTGCCCTGTCCCTCTAGAAGTCCCCTCCACTGAGAGGACGCCTCATTGTATCTACACCCACCTCACCCAGAGGCTGCACATCTATCTGCCTTGGCACTTGACCTCAACTGCTCATCCAGGAAGCCATGCTTGAGCAGGTCGCAGATGCTCAGGGACCTCTCCCCAGCCCCTACTTCACTGCTGCCCCTCCTAAGACACAGGTTCCCTTTTTCTCAGGCCTGGTGGATGCGGGAGGAGGTACAGAGAGTTAGATGAGATGGGGAGAATGAGGAGGCTCCTTGTAGAGAGGACTGGGAAGTTCTTTCCAGGTCTGTTGGTGGTATGCCCTCTGTCACCTTCCAACATCAGATGGTGGAGGGCTGGAATTTGTGTCTTTCTTATTCGCTGGAATTCTCCCAAACCTGCAACCTACAACAGTACCTGGCTCCCATACACAGCAGGGCCCAGATAACCACCTCCCCACGGCAGAGTGGAGGTTGCTGGGAAGCCCCATCAAGGACAAGGGTTGGGGCTTAGTCTCCTCTCTCTGCCTGCAGCTCCCAGGAACTCACGTGCTGCGCGGGCTGGAGGCAGAAGGGGGATGAGTGTGGGATCGGTGAGTGGGACATCCTGGGGACGTGGGCAGTGGGTAGGGGTACGGAGAGGCGGGGGTAGTGTGGGGGCTGGGCGCGCGGCAGCTCCGGCCCCTCTTGTCCACAGCTGTGTGCGAAGGCAACTCCACGTGCTCGGAGAACGAGGTGTGCGTGAGGCCTGGCGAGTGCCGCTGCCGCCATGGCTACTTCGGTGCCAACTGCGACACCAGTGAGCGCTGATCTCAGAGGCGGGCGCCGGGCTGCGGGGCTGGGTACTGGGGAGGGGGGTGGGGCCTGTGAGTGGGGCGGGGTCTGGTCCGGGAACAGGATTCAGCTTAAGAGTGGGGGTTCCCAGAAGGTGCGGGGCGTGAGAGAATAGGTGGTTCGGGGCGGGTGTGAGGGGGACGCAGACAAGTTAAGATTGGTTCCCGGCTCCCTCGTGAGTGCCCGGGCCTCCTACTCTCCGCTTGCCCCCGTAGAGTGCCCTCGCCAGTTCTGGGGACCCGACTGCAAGGAGCTGTGTATCTGCCACCCACACGGGCAGTGCGAGGACGTGACCGGCCAGTGTACGTGTCACGCGCGGCGCTGGGGAGCACGCTGCGAGCATGCGTGCCAGTGCCAGCACGGAATATGCCACCCGCGGAGCGGCGCGTGTCGCTGCGAGCCTGGCTGGTGGGGCGCTCAGTGCTCCAGCGCGTGCTACTGCAGCGCTACGTCCCGTTGCGACCCGCAGACTGGCACGTGCCTGTGCCACGCAGGCTGGTGGGGCCGTAGTTGCAACAATCAGTGTGCCTGCAACGGGTCGCCGTGCGAGCAGCAGAGCGGCCGCTGCCAGTGCCGCGAGCCAACGTTCGGCGCGCGCTGCGAACGCTACTGTCAGTGCTCACACGGCCGCTGCCACCCTGTGGACGGCACGTGCACTTGCGAGCCGGGCTTCCGCGGCAAGTACTGCCGGGAGCCGTGCCCTGCCGGCTTCTACGGCCTGGGCTGTCGCCGCCGGTAAGTGCAGACCCCCGGCTGGGGAGGTGGGAGGAGGAAGGACAGGCCTCCAAAGAGGAAAGGGGTTGGGTGGTTCCGAGCTCGGCCTAGCCTCCCGCCCCTTATGTAGGTGCGGTCAGTGCAAAGGCCTGCAGCCATGCAAAGTGGCGGATGGCCGCTGCGTGACCTGCGAACCTGGCTGGAACGGCACCAAGTGCGACCAGCTGTGCATCACTGGCTTCTACGGCGAAGGATGCAGCCATCGCTGTCCTCCATGTCGTGACGGGCATGCCTGCAACCACGTCACTGGCAAGTGCACGCGCTGCAACGCGGGCTGGATCGGCGACAGGTGAGCAGCCTGTGCCGGAATCCTTCCCAGCCCCCCAGTCCCCCAGTCCCGCCTCCCCCATGAGGGCACTATGAGCTCAGGCTTGTTTGCCCTCATTTCTACTGACGCCTTCTCTCCGCGTTTCGAGGTGCGAGACGAAGTGCAGCAATGGCACTTACGGCGAGGACTGCGCCTTCGTGTGCGCGGACTGCGGCAGCGGCCACTGTGACTTCCAGTCCGGGCGTTGCCTGTGCAGCCCTGGGGTCCACGGGCCTCAGTGAGTGCTCGGGGACCTAAAGAGTGTTGAGGGGTATGGGTCCGACACAGGGCTCCAGCCAGACCCTAGGTGCTTCTGTGTTGTTTGGCCCGAGGTCTGACCCATCAGTTTTGGTTCCCTTACCTTAGCTAGGGGGTGACCACAGGCTCCTGGTGTGGAGCAGTCAGTGACCCCGAGCTACTGTAGAGCGAGCAGGGACCTCTACTGACAGCCAAGAGTCTGATCTGGCAGCCCCTCTTCGTACCCACACGAGTCAGCACCAGAAATGGGCGCTACAGCCAGGTGACCACTGGCCACCCCCAGGCCCCCTCCCGCTGGTGTGCACACACATTCATTTATAAAATACCAGTGGCTGAGTGTGTGCCCGGAGGTGGCGGTGGTTATCAGTTCCCAGAGAATAGGCTCCAGGACCAAGGTTGGCTGGCCAGGGGGGGCAAGGGCGGGAGGCATCACGGATGCTTGCTGTGGCCCTCCCTAAACGTACGTCTCCGCAGTTGTAACCTGACATGCCCGCCAGGGCTTCATGGCGTGGACTGTGCCCAGGCCTGCAGCTGCCATGAGGACTCGTGCGATCCGGTCACCGGTGCCTGCCGCCTGGGTGAGTTGGTGAGCGGGACTCTGGTTGTGAAATTGGTGGGTGCGGGGGCAGGGTGCTGGCGCCCTCGCTGATCCTAATACCTTACAGAGACCAATCAGCGTAAGGGCGTGATGGGCGCGGGCGCGCTGCTCGCTCTGCTCCTGGGTCTGCTGCTCTCGCTGCTCGGCTGTTGCTGCGCCTGCCGCGGCAAGGATCCTGCGCGCAGGTGAGGCTCCGCGCGATCCGGCTCTCTCCTGGGCTCAGGACACACCCTGGACAGATGCTGGGGAACCTTTCTCCACCAACCCCACCCTCTGACTCCGGCCCTAGTCCCCGCCCCGGGAGCGAAACCCTGCTCTCTTTTTAGCTGCGTCCTCTTCCTTTCTGGTTCGGCTCCCAACGAGATCAAAACTACTTCTCCAGGCCCCGCCCCAGACACGCCCCCTCACTCAGGCTCCGCCCCCCCACAGGGAGCTCTCTCTTGGGAGGAAGAAGGCTCCGCAACGACTCTGCGGGCGCTTCAGCCGCATCAGCATGAAGTTGCCCCGGATCCCGCTCCGCAAGCAGAAGCTACCCAAGGTCGTAGGTAAAGATGCTGACACAGGTTCTCTGCGGGAACGCCTCAAGCATGAGGCGACTGGGGAGCGGGTGTGAAGGTGCCGGTGTGAGGAAATGCGGGGCCCTTGAATAGATGTTGATGTAGAGTGGTGGGAGCGTGGGGAGGTGCGAAGGGAAGGAAAAAGGGGGTGCTGACTCTCGAGAACCCAGGGAAGAAGGTAGGAGGCCTAGGTGTGTGTGGGGGTGTGGGAGGCCTTGGGCCCTGATTCTGTGAGTGTGATTGCATCTGGGGTGCAGTGCGGGGGTGTAGACATCTGGGTCGGGCAGGCCCCCCCACGGTCTGTAGGTGTATAGGCTAAGGCCTAGTGCGTTCACCTGGAGTTGCAGGTGAACTGTGGGGCACATGTGCAAGGGAATTGTTGACACCAGGAGATCTGCGGCACCCCCCCACCCCCCACCCGCCTGGACTCTCTGCAGTGCTCTGGGTCCTTCCGGGAGAGCGGGCAGGTGGGCCCCTGGGGCCCTCACCCTACCGAAGGACCCTGGGGGTGGGTGGAGATGCCGCTTCTGTCTACACTGCCACACACCAGGGCAGACTCTCTCTTTCCCATCATGTTTTAAAAATTGTTCAAGTAGTTTTCTGCCCTCCCCTTTTTAATTGTTGTTCATCCCATCGTTTTCAAAGATGAAGGGAAGAGGGAGACTCAGTCTTCTGGAAGGTGAAGATGGAGACAACTGAGAAACCTGTTGGCCCACCCAGCAGAGTGGGATCTTTGGCCACAGGTGTAGGGCTGGACTCCACATCCCATCTGTAAAATAGGAAAAAGGCCAACCAGCCTGTGGGGTTCTCCCACTGTGGGGTCTGCATCTGTGCAGACCCTGGGGGCCAAGCCTGGGGGTACAGCCCACTGAGATGGGCTGAGCCAAAGCTGTTCTGGCGTATTTGGGCTCAGAGCTGCTCCCAAACTCCCTGGGCCACCGAGGCAGGGTCTGAAGCATGGGCTGGAGTCTCTGGCAGCCTGTCCCAGTCAGCTGTTCTCTCTCCAGCCTCGTCTCTCTCCCCAGTGCTGCAGCCCAGCCTTTTTCAGCTCCCTGGCTGCACATACTGGTTCTGTGCCTTTGAGTACATTTACTTTCCCTGGGTCACCGCTACCCATTCTCTGATCCTCTGTCACTCTGCGTGTTGAAATGACATGACCTCATGTCACTCTGCGTGTTGAATTGCCTGTCCCTTGCACAGTCTTAGGGTAGGGCTGGTGCTCCATCATTTGTGGCTGAAGGACTTCGGAGGGCACAGGCTGGGGCAGGGCAGGGCCCCTGGCAGCTGTGCCTCCCTTCTTCCCCAGTGGCCCATCACGACCTGGATAACACACTCAACTGCAGCTTCCTGGAGCCCCCGTCAGGGCTGGAGCAGCCGTCACCATCATGGTCCTCCCGGGCCTCCTTCTCCTCTTTCGACACCACGGATGACGGCCCTGTGTACTGCGTGCCCCATGAAGGTGAGCACCGCTCTGCTTGAGCCTTGCTCCAGACCAGTGAAGTGTTCCACCTTAAAAGACCTCTGCTCTGGGGTAGAGGCAGCGTGGAGAGGAAGCGTGTGGTGATGATGCTGAGGCTGCAGAGCAGGGCTCTGCGCTGCGAGGCGCTGGACTGGGGTGGGGTCTGGGGAGATGGATGGGCTCTCCTTTCTCTAACCACAGCCCAGGTTCATTTCTGGGGGAGACCAGGCAGAGAGGAGGGTCTGAGTCTGAGGAGGGCGAGGTCTACACGATATGGGCAAACATCTTTGACTGAAGCCTTAGCTCACCAGCAGCAGGAAGGAGCCTTGACCCATTTAGATTCTGGCTTCTCTCCTCCCCTGACCATCTGCCTGGGTGATCTTGGGAGCCTTTTTAAAAAAAACATATTTTATTTATTTATTTATTTTAGAGAAAAAGGGAAAGGGAGGGAGAGAAACATCAGTAGGTTGCCTCCCACACACTACCAAAGGGAGACCTGCCCACAACCCAGGCACGTGCCCTGAGTGGGAACTGACCCCGGGAAGGATGATGGATCGATCCCCTTGCAGGTGTTGAAGGATTACATTTGATGATAGTAGCCTCCAGGCTGGGGGTGTGGTGGGGGAGGGGTTGGAGGCCAGGCTGAAGTTGTAGCTTTAGCTGGGAACGTGCTTTTCACCCCCCAGCACTCAGCCACAGCTCTAGGGCTAAGAACTAGATCTGTGGGTAGTGCTGTGAGTGCGCCACGCATGTTCGGATGCCAGGGCCACTAAGCACCAGTGAGGGTGGAGAGGGAGGAGGAGGGAAGGCGAAGATTTGCACCTGGAGGTTGGACGCCCCAGGCTCTTTCTGGTGGCTGTGACCACCTCCGATCTTCCTTTGTTAGAGGCGGCAACGGAGAGCCGAGACCGGGAAGTCGCCAGCCCCCCTGCTGAGGCTCAAGGGCTGTCCCCTGCGCCGGTGACCACGCCAGCTTCCTCCGAGGAGGCGACGCCCCTCCCTGCGTCCTCTGACAGCGAGAGGTCGGCATCCAGTGTGGAGGGGCCTGGGGGGCCTCTGTATGCACGCGTGGCCCGGCGTGAGGCCCGGCCGGCCCAGGTCCGGGGAGAGGCTGGTGGCCTGTCGCTCTCACCATCTCCCGAGCGCAGGAAACCACCACCACCGGACCCCTCCACCAAGCCCAAGGTGTCTTGGATACACGGGAAGCACGGCGCCGCTGGCGCTGTCCGTGCGCCCTCACCACCCACCCTGGGCCTCGAGGTGGCGCCCAGCCCCAGTAAGAGAAAACGGACGCCCAGCGACACATCTGCGCGGCCAGACGAGCCCGGCAGCCCTCGGACCCGCAACCCGACTCTACGGCCCCCAGGGCTGGCCGAAGAGGAGCCAACCCTCGTCGCGCCCTCGCCACCCCGGGCTCGGGCTCGGGGCCGCGGCCCTGGTCTCTCGGAGCCCATGGACGTTAACGGTCCCCCGCGCAGCGCGCCGGAGGCCGCCTCCATGCTGGCCGCGGAGCTGCGCGACAAGACTCGCAGCCTGGGCCGCGCCGAGGGAACCCTGGGCGCACAGGGTCCCCGGGAGAAGCCGGCGCCGCCGCAGAAGGCCAAGCGCTCTGTGCTGTCCGCCTCGCCGGCCCCCGCGCCTGAGACCCCAGGGCCCGAAAAGGTGGCAGACGGCGCACCCGTGCCGGACACCCCCCGGAAGAAGACCCCCATCCAGAAGCCACCGCGCAAGAAGAGCCGGGAAGCGGCGGGCGAGCTGAGCAGGGCGGGCGCGCCCACCCTGTAGCAGGCGGTGGCCCGGCCACGCCCACAGCCTCACCCGGCTTCGCAGCGCTGCTTGCCACCTCTCGTTCCGCGCCTGCCCGGTGTCCCCACGGTGGCCTGGGCGCGACGGCCTCGCGGGGGCCGAGGCCAGACGGGTACGGAGGGAGGCTGCATCTCATTAGTTCAGGCCCCAGCGGCGGCCCCCATTGGTCAAGGCCTGACTGACGCTTAGCTGGCGACTCCTTTTGCATTGGCCAAGTTATGTAGGGCTGCGGCCAGCCCGGGTCTCAAAGGCCAGGACTAGGCGGTTCTAACCAGAGACCACCTCTTACAAGCGTGCACTTGTCTGGGCCTGCCTTCTCATTGGCTGAGGCCAGAAGCACTTCTGCCCCCTGCCTCTCATTGCCAGGGCCTGGTGCCTATGGCTGGAGTCTCCTTTCCTTGACCTCAATCCCAGGCTACTTCCACTGGTGGGGCTTCAGGGGATCTCACTGACCTGAGCATGGGGAGGAGGGCTGGTCTCTGCTCCTCAGGCGGCTCAGCACCCTGGGTTCAGTCTTCCCCCTCTCTTCTTCCCCTGCCAGCCCTGCCCCAGCCTTCCCAGCCCTGGCCCCTCGGCTGTCAGCTGGTTTTGATGGCCTCCCGCCGCGCCACACACTGGTGGGAATCTGAGGGGCACTCCACTATCCTGAGGAGACGTATTTATAGGCCCCCTACAGGGCTGCTCCCACCTCATCTGGGTGCCCCAGGGTGGGCTCCTCCCGGCAGGGGCTTGGCCAAAGCTTTCTTAATAAAGTGCCTTTTTCCGTCTGTGCTCTGACTACTTCCTGTCCGTGGAGCCTGGGACAAGGATGTCCCCCTTGAATTGCATGTGCCCTCTTCCAGGCGGTACTCACACCCCCAGGATCCCTCAACCTAAGTGGAGCCTGGGGGGCCAGTGTGGGTCTCCTGGGGCCACATTGGAAGAGGGTTGTGTCCACCTGCCCATTATTCGTTTATCAAGTTAATATCCCTCCTACCTTGGCCTGCCCTGTGCCGGGGTCAGAACAAATCAGGTGGAGCCCCTTGACTGTAAGAGCAGGATTGTGGGGCTGCATCTGACCTGTGCTTTCCCCACTGCTCACTGTTGTTACACTTGGGGGCTCTGAGCTGTTTGGTGTGGCCAGGTCAGGTCAGAGGCTGGGGCTGGGGGCAGTGGGCCACGGGCACAACCTCTAGCTGGGCCTCATCTGGCACAAACATGACGGTCTGGCACTGCATAGAGCCCTGCTGTCCGATTCAATAGGCTCCTTGTCCTCAGCAGGAAACTCACCCACCCCGCTGGTCCACGGGTGGTAGAGGGAGCGGGAGGGAAGCTGGCCTGGCCCAGAGCCCTTGCTGGCCTCAAAGGCAGCCCCCTACTCTGGCCTGGCCTATCTGACGATTTGTCTCCCAGAGTCTCCACTGCTTCTGGCTCAGGCAGACCTCCCAGGTGACTTTCCTGAGCTGTAGAGCTTTATTGTTCTGTGGCTCCCACTGTCCTCCATCCATCTGGGCTCCTCCTGTCTTCCTGCCTCTGCCTATTGGGCCTCTTCCCCATCTTTTGATACCCAGCAATTTTGATCAGGAGATTCTGCCAGGATCCACCAATCATCTCCCACCCCACCCTGGGGACCGCAGCACCACACAAGTCTGACCAACGCTGGCACCTCTGGGATCTCACCTGGCAACTCTGGTCCTCTGACTGGATGCCACATTGAGGTCAACTTCAGTGACCCGTACAGGGACTCAGCCACCTGAAAGGGGATGGCCTTCTGCCAGGAATGGGACATCTGGCCAGGCTTGCATGAACACGGTCCCTGCATCTGGCTGGATTAGGCAGCACATGGGCTCCATATCTCCAGGACATGCTGCTTCCCTCCGGCCAGCTGGCCACCCTCCCAGCCGTGGCCCTGCGGCTGGCTGGCCTCTGATCCTTTCAGGCACCGGGCCATGCTGGCTGCTGGAGTTGAGAACACAGGCTCAGAGTCCTTCCGGAGGGCCAGGTGCCCAGTGGGGTGCAGCGAGCACAGGGCAGTGACTGAGGGGTGGGGATGGGCAGGGCAGTGGCTCAGGCCGCACTTTTGCTGTACTCCCCTCCTGCACCACTGCTGGTCACACTGTGGCTCCTGACCCCTCACCCCTAGTTAGCTCCATGTCTTCCTCCCCCCGCGGCCTGGACCAGCAGTGGTCACATTAACCAGGCCTTTCCTGAGGTTTCTCTTCCCCCTGCCCTGGGAGGCTGCCGGGTGTCCCAGATCCCAACCTCCAAGAACCGCTCTGTGCGGGTGCATCCCAGAAGAGGAGGGGCACCTCCTGAATTTTTGGCTGCCAATCTCCACCACTCCTGTGGGTCAGAGGCTGTGGCCCAGAAGCCAGGCAGGGGCCAGGCAGAGAAGCACGCCGCCCCCCCCCCCCCGCCCCACCAAGGATGATGTGGGTAGCCATTTGAGGAGGGAGCTGCTGGGACCCCTCACAACCCCCCTGTCTGGCACGCATTCTCTCCCCACCCCCTCGGGCCTGCAGCAGTGCCAACTCCTGGGGCAGGCGCCACAAAAAGGAACCGTGGCTGCTGGAACCTCTGTTGCCATGGGGATGGGGACCACAGGACCCACATCTGGTAGCGATTGAGGAGGAAAAATTATGAGTCGTGGAAAACGCAAATATTTTTTGTAGCACAGAGCACAAAGGAGCAGGAGGAATGTGGGACGGAGAAGGCCTGAGCCCAGCCAGGCTCCAAACAGGAACGCAGCTCGCACACACAGACAGAGCCACACATGCACGGCCAGACTCACAGACACGCTGAGAGACGCTCGCCCGAAACACAAAACACCAAGACTGGCACACACGCAGCTACGTACAGCCCCACACACAACTCTCTCCAACACAAATACACCAACCGCCACACAGAAACACGCCCTGCGACTCTGCACGCTCACACCAAAAGAAGCAGACACCAGGAGAGCCCTGCAAGGAACAGAAACGCCAACCAGCCCCCAGAAACACAGGAGGCACTCTCGCCCTGCGACACACACACACTCCAGATGACGCAGAGAACAGAAGGAAAGGCTCGCTGCACAAGGCACGCTTCGTACCAGCAGACCCAGAAATACCGCGATGGATGCTGGCTGCAGTGTACACACACACACAGCAGGGGCCACAGGGAAACCACAGCCCAGACACAACCCTGCAACACACACACTCCACCAGATCCATAGAAACACTGAGACACGTGCCTTATAGACACACACATCACCCAACACAGACACATAAAGACAGGCACGCTAGGAAACACACTCATTCGACAACACACAGAAACACGGGGACAAATAGCCAGCCTGCAACAGCCGAACGGAGCCCACCCAGCCCAGCTGAGTGCTGAGACAAGCCCTCGCCCTGAAACTCCTCTCTCTCCCGCCCCTCCCGCCCCCTCTCTCCTCCCCCTCCCCCTCTCCCCTCCCCCCTCTCCCCCTCCCTCCCTCCCTCTCCGTCCCCTCTCTCTCTCCCTACTAGAAACCCAGACACGAGTGCTGCGCGCACCCTGCGCATGCGCAGGCGCACCTTCAGCTACGCAGAGCACCGAGGCAGACACACACAGTGGAAACACACACAGCTCACCAAGCGCGCAGAAGCTGACGATACTGAGATTTTTTCGGAGCCCCGTGCTCGGAAAAGCAGCGATGGGTGAACGGTGCCCCCGTCCTTCTGTTTGCTGAGAAATGGCTGATCCTGAGGGACCGCTTCGTCCTCACCCTTCCTAGGACTCCCTTGCTTACCTAACCCTAGAATAACTCAAGCCCTTCCTTTAATTCCAGACATTCCTCGTCAGTAAACTTTCTTCCTCTTGCTGTACCCTGAATAAAACCATCTGGGTAAGTGTCTGCTGCATTTTCCGCGCGGTTCTGGGGTCCCTACTGGGCACGGATTGAGCCTGGCCTCTGGGTCCCCGCCGTTCCTCCAGGCAGTGGGCTTCCTGAGGGCCTGGTGCGCCTCCCCTGACTGGCGGTCCTGGGCCCCGCAGGCAGCGGGGCTCTGTCCTGTGCGCCGGGCTCTTGTTCACCTTTACAGGGTAAACACATAATTTTGATGCTCTTTGAGGATGCTGAATTTTATGTTATGTGTATTTAAAAATTTTTATTTATTGGTTTTAGAGAGAGAGAGGGAGGTCTCACCTGCAAGGACAACGTTTTGAGAGGGAGAGAGAGAAACATCAACTTGTTGCTCCACTTATTTATGCGTTCATTGGTTGATTCTTTTCTTTATCCTCACCTGAGGATATCTTTTTATTGATTTTAGAGGAAGAGAGGGAGAGAATATTGACGTGAGAAAGAAATATCAATCGGTTTCCCGTATGTGAACCTACAACCTATGTATGTATATGCCCATAGAATGGAACCTGCAACCTCTTTAAAAATTTACTTTTAGAGAGAGGAGAAGGGAGGACAAGAAACATCAATGTGTGAGATATACATTGACTGGTTGCCTCTCACATGCGCCCTGCCTGGGGACCTAATCTTCAACCCAGGTACGTGCCCTGACTGGGAATTGAACCAACAACTTTTTGATTTGCAGGCTAGCGCTCAATCCACTGAGCCACAGCAGCCAGGGCTGAGCCTGCAACCTTTTGACGTACGGACAACGCTCCAACCAACTGAGTCACCCAGCAAGGACCATTGGTTGATTCTTGTATGTACCCTGACCAAGGATTGAACCCGCAACCTTTGTGAATCAGGATGATGCTCTAACCCACTGACCTACCCTGCCAGGGCTGTTATGTGTATTTTAACACAACTACAATGACAAAAAGAAGTTGGTTAGAGGGAGGTCAATAGCCACATTAGGTCTGTGATGACCTAGGGCTGACTCTGGACCTGGAGGCAGCTGTTGGTCCAAGTCATGGAAATGTCTGTCTGTCTGTAGTTGTGTAGCAACAGTGGGGGGCACAGGGGGCAATAGAGGAGGCTGCTGTTGGGGACTTGATCGTCCCAAAGTTGGCTGTTGTGTACATCCTCATGTGAGACCTCCCAGTGCCTTTTTTCCACTTCAAATTAAATTTTAATGTTCACTTATTTGTGAAAGCGAATATTCAAGTATTAACAAGAACTTCCACTGACATGTCTGAGAGTGTTACTGAGAGGACTCACCTGAGCAGAGTCAACGCTAATCTCTCACAATGTGAAACTTTTAGCCAGGAGTTCAAGGACACCTGCAATGATGTTGAATCAGGTGTTCAGCTTTTTGGCCTTCCAAGACCAAGGCCAAAGCTAAGTGGTTTAATAGGAAGACAACGCACAAACTTTAGCCTTTCAGTTTTCATTATACCACAGCTGACTAGAGTTCATATTTTCCTGGTCAATTTTTTTCAGTCTTTTCCTTCACACTTTGGTTTACTTTATTTTAGAAAAATAGACTTTGTTTTTAAGAATAGTTTTAGGTTCATAGCAAAATTGAGGGGAAGGTATAGAGTCCCCATATAGTCCCCCAGCTTCCCCCACTATTGACGTCCCCCACCAAATGGGACATTTGTTACAGTCCATGAGCCTACAGTGACACATGATGATCACCCAAAGTCCATAGTTTACATTAGGGCCCACTGTTTTTTAAAAAATATTTTATTTATTTTTAGACAGGGGTTAAGAGGGGAGGAAGAGAGGGAGAGAAACATCAATGTGTAGTTGCCTCTCATGTGCCCCCCTCACCACTAGGGACCTGGCCCACAACCCAGGCATGTGCCCTGACTGGGAATTGAACTGGTGACCCTTTGCTTCACAGACCCACACTCAATCCCCTGAGCCACACCTGCTAGGGCATCGTTCTGCTGTCTTGATGTACCACTGTTTACTATCCATTCACCTACTGAAGGGCATTTTGGTTGCTTCCAGTGGCTTTTTCTTAATGGTCTGACAGGCATGTTGAGAGGCGAGATGTTAGCATAAGTCAAGAGACCTAGAAGTGGGCATTCTGAGTACACGTGCGCCCTCTGTGGTGGACTCAGTGTGTTTAGAACAACAGTCTAATAGTACTGCTTTCAACACTTCAGAACCGGTTGCCACCCGGGTGGAAATGGAACAATGGTGCCATCTAGTGGTTGGATGTGGCAGCATAGTGAAGAGCCTGAGGGAGCGCAGGTGACCACACAGCTGATACAGCTCTCCTGTTGCCGGATCCGGCCCACCCCACCAGGGGGATGCGATGTCCAAGGCCTAGATTATTCCCTAAAGTAGACATATGCGGGTGAGAAAAGCCAGAAGGCTGAATGATAACACCTGCCTGATGTGAGTGCTGTATAACCTGAGACACCAGGTGGGCCCTGATCCCCATTGGGTGTATGTGGACCAGTTGCTGTGTAGGAATTTCACTGAGGCACAGAGCTTTCTGCCTTATGTGGGACCACGGTCCATTCCCTCTCCGTGCTCTGGGCAAAAATGACCGCTGAACCTCCCCTCAAGATTCTGCGGGCACAGGGGTGTGCTACCCATGGGCAATCAAGTAATGAATGGAGTGTAGTGTTCCTTCAAGACTGAATGCGGCCCTGGCTGGGTGGCTCAGTTGGTTGGAGCACCAACCCCAACACCAAAGATTTCGGGCTCAATTCCCAGTCAGAGCACATACCTAGGTTGCGAGTTCGATCCCTGATTAGAGTGCATACAGAAGGTGACCAGTCCATGTTTCTCATGTCATTGTTTCTCTCACTCTCTGTCTCCCTTTTTCTCTAAGACGAACAAACATATCTCAGTTGCGGATTGGAAAAAAATGTTTAAAGAGTGAATGTGATAGGTCACAGGAAGGAAGGGAATTCTGACACAGGCTACAACATAGATAAACGAGAGGGCATTATGCTAAGTGAAAGAAGCCAGGCACAAATTCCTAGAGATAGAAAGTAGAATAGAGCCCTGACTGGTGTGGCTTAGTGGATTGAGTGCTGGCTTATGAATCAAGGGGTCGCTAGTTCGATTCCTAGTCAGGGCACATGCCTGGGTTGCAGGCTAGGTCCCCAGTAGGGGGTGTGTGAGAGACAACCACACATTGATGTTTCTCTCCCTCCCTTCCCCTCTCTCTAAAACTAAGTGAATAAAATGTTTAAAAAGAAAAAAAGTAGAATGGAGACGGAAAGGCCCAGGAGTGGGTGGAATGGGGAGTGAGTGCTTAGGGGGCACAGAGCTTCAGTTTTGCAAGATGAGAAAGTCCCGGAACCATAGTGCTGAGGGCTGCATAACAATGCGAACACACTTAATTCTGACAAGCTGTATGTTTTTAAATGGTTAAAATACAAATTTTATGTTATCCATATTTTATCACAATGAAAATACATAATATGAACTAAAGATAAAAACTGAGCCCTGGCTGGTGTGGCTCAGCAGATTGAGCACTGGCCTGTGAAACAAAGGGTCGCAGGTTCAATTCCCAGTCAGGGCACATGGCTGGGTTGTGGCCAGGTCCCCAGTAGGTGGCACGCAAGAGGCAACCACACATTGTTGCTTCTCTCCCTCTCTCCCTTCCTTCCCCTCTGTGTAAACACAAAATCTTAAAAAAAAAAAACTGAAAAAGAAGGGTGAATGTGATTAGAGACTGAGAGGCTGTCGCAATGAGGGCTGCATAGAATATATTAGTCGTTATAGCAACAGAATATCGGCCCCTGGGAGACTGAGTGGTCTTCATCATTTCAGTTTGTTAAGGGTGGGGCCTTCATGGGCTACTGGTTAAAATTGCAGGAATTCACCATGAGGTGCCACTTGTCCTTTTTGCCTGTGAGTTTCTGCATTGAAAAACAATGCAGGCCAAACTGAGCTGTTAAATGGAGACAGAGTGGGGATAAGCACCTTTCCCTTAATGCCTTGCAAGTAATGGGTCCCATCCTTCAAACTCCTGTTTTAACATACATTGAGTGACACGAATATTTTTAATGGCTTGGGCATGTCCTCAGCATCCAGTTTGGCAAAGCCAATGATAAAAGGGAAAGTTTTTTCTTTTAAATTTTATTTATTTATATATATATAAATATAAATATATATAAATTATATATATATATATATAGAGAGAGAGAGAGAGAGATTGACTCATTGTTCCACTTACTTACACATTCAATCGTTGATTCTTGAGTGTGCCCTTACCAGGGATCAAACCCTCAACCTTGGCATATTGGGACGATGCTCCAACCAAGCTACCTGGCCAGGGAGGAACTATCGTCTTCCAAGATCCTTCTTCTCTTGCTCATGGTCACAGAGCACAAGCTTCAGCCTGTGGTGAGTGAACTGGTCCCCCACTTCTGGGACGGCTTTGCCTGTGAGTGATGCTGAGCTGCGTCCCCCTTGCTAGTCCCTACTGGGCCTTTGTTAGGGATTTAGAACCTGAGCCACATTGGGGAGAAGGGTACAAGATTGGGGTCCCCCTTATCAGCATAAGGGGTGAGAGGAAGGTCCTCTCCTCTGCATGTTGGTTGCATGTTTCAATCAGGAGTGACCCCATTGCACAAGACATTCAGGGGAAAACGGACACCCTATGCAACACGGGACCCTTGGGTGGTGGTTGTGTGACGACCACCAGGAACCAGGGGACATACTCAAGAACAGATGGCTCATTTGACCCTCCCTGGCCTAAATGCCTTCACAGCTGCCACTGCTGCCCTGATCTCTGCTGTATTGACATTCTGACTCGCAGCGTAAGTGAAAATAAGCAAAGGGGTTCAGTGGCACCAACACTTAGGAAAAATGGCCCGGAATGTTTGTCACTGGGCCCTTGTGGAGGGCAAAGGACACAGGGGCAGGAAGTGATGGACTCAGCAGGCCTGGGTAATCAAACCATACGCATTCCAAAGACAGGCCTGTTTTCAGGTTGCCTTTGAGCCTCTGGGCTGCTCTATGAGTCAGAGTGCTCATGCGCCTGAGGCCTTGGGCTCCGCATACCAGTCTGACCAGCTGAGTATCGTTTAAGATGGTGATTTATAGTGAACACCTCTTTTCGCTCTGGGGTGGGAGTGGGACGTGAGGGCTGGACTCTGAGGCTGGGGCCGGTCGCAGGGGGGCTGCAGCCCTTGGGGTGAGCCCCCAGTGAAAACCCTGGCCACCGAGGCGCGGTGAGCTCCTCTGGTCGTGGCTGTCTGCTCGCATCATGTCGCTGGTTCGATTCCCAGTCAGGGCATGTGCCTGCGTGGCCAGGTCTCCAGTGGGGGGCGCATGAGAGGCAACCACACACTGATGTTTCCCTCCCGCTCTTTCTCCCTCCCTTCTCTAAAAATGAATAAAATAAAATCTTAAAAATAAATAAAATAAATGAAATAGCTTTTTTGGCGGCTTTGAGGCTGAGGAGGTGAGATCCTGGCTGGGTGGAAGACATCAGCTCCGTTCCCCCAGCCCTTCAACCCTCCCCGAAGGCCCCCAAGGAAATGGTTTGACTCACCCCCCAAAAATAAAAGGCATCTACATGGAAAGGAGAGGCAAGCTTTTTATTTCCAGGTGTTATGACTGTTTACCTAGAAAACCCAATAAACTGAGAAGTTGTTAGAGACCTTCGAATAACTCAGTAACATCACTGGGTACAAAATAAACACATGAGAAGACACGCACACTCAACAGGGGTCCTGTGTATCTTCCAACAGAAAGACCCCATTTTCAAACCCCACAAAACCAGAATGAAATTCAGGGTAAATATAAGAACATTTACAAAGAAAGCTGTAAAACTTTTCTGATGGTTAGAGGTAGATTTGAATGAACAGTTATCTACCACATTTTTTGATGTGAAGACAATAATATAAGGAAATTAAAACTAGTCAATTCTAATCAAAATCCCAATGAGACATGCAGGGCAATGAAGAAGTTCTGAGAAAATGATTCCTGGTTCACCTGGAAAAACAGATACAGCAACTTTTAAAAAACTATTAAAAAAGTGGTCCTGGGCCCACCACATATTAACGTGAATTATGGAGCTACAATAACAGAAAAGACAGGTCTATAAACGGTGAGGAAAGTAATTCAAGAATGATGCGGGGGCCTTCAATTTCACATCCCAAATAGATGGAGGATTTAAGAGTTAAATATATAAAATATGGAAACAAAAAAGGACTTAAGGAAGAGCCTTTCTAAGAGCCAAAGAAAAATATAAAGGGAAAAAATCACTAGATCTTATTAAACAGTTTGAAAAACCTTTGTACATAAAAAATTGCAGCCACAAAGATAGAAAATGTGTGTGCCAAGCCCATACACGTGTGCAGAAGGGCCCAGGACTGATGTGATGTGGCCCCGGGGACCACATAATGGCATGCCAGCTCACAGACACTCCGGAGGAAGGCGACGGAGTGGCAGAGGCCTGGGATCACCACTGCGTCGTCCCCACGCCCTGAGCAAAGGCCGCCTGGACACTCGGCTTTGGACAGTGCCTGCGCCTGGGGGCGGACGAGCAGCGGCGCCCCACCTGGCCAGCGCCATGGGTTGGTTTCTTCACGATGGAATGGCATCATCGCTCTGCAAACACGCGGCCAAAATGTCCTGAGATGATTCCTTACGCGATTCATTTCCTTTATCTCCAAATTCCCACTTTTAGAAACCAACTCTAGGAAAATGCTAACGAAGTATAATGCAAAAGATGCTCCATGAAGAATGATTACACCAGAACACATGGAAATAACCTCGACATCCAACAAAAGAGCATCTGATAGAAAACGGTGCCCCCACATGGAATCGGCCTCCAAAGACAAGACAGTCCGCTGGGGACAAGTCCTTCTATGCAGCTGAGTGGGGAGAACAAGAGTAAAGTGATGTTATCTACTATGTTTAAAGTGATGTAAAAATGCAACATGAAAAAAAGCAGAAATAAAGTATCAAAGTGCAAAATGCAGTTTTATTAAGAATTACGGATGTTTTCTCTCCTTTATTCCACATTTTCTGAAATGTGGTTATTTTGCCTCCTATAATTTAAAAAGTATACTAAAAAGCATTTCATAAACTATAGTGCTCTATACAAATGTAAAGTATTATCACTGAGAAGGCATCTTGTACTTGCTTAGAACTGAGTAGAAATAACGAGAATTCCATCTCGTTATTAAGAGGAACGCCATCTTCCTGCCCTGCGGGGAGCAGGAATGGTCTCTGTGGAGGCGCTTCGCCCTTGGTGGGGCACAGATGAGCCAAGCTACATGGTGCATGGGGAGACCCTCCAGGCAGCCCCAGCTTGGCGTGAAGCTGCGCTCCTAGACACACCTCTCCTGACACTGTGCCCACCTTCCCCGCACGCACCAGGCCCTGCCTGTGCGCTCACAACCTTCCACCGTGAACCGGGTGGCCAGGCGTGATGCCTGCATGTCAGGACCTGGCTACTCTGATGCCAGTCTGTGCTTCTGTGACATCGGTGCCACCTCTAACAAATGACCCTGTAGTAGAGCCACTTAAGTGAGGTGAGTCCAGGAAATCCACTCTTTCCCAAACTCCAATCATCCAAGGTTATTTCCCCCTCCAGGAATACAATAATATTCGCTTGGAGGTAATACTGTTCATAACTCTGGTCTTGAATACTTCTTCGTATTATTCTAAACATACCAGTTCCCAGATGGAATTCCTGACCGAGATCATGCCAGGAACCTGTCTGAGGACGTGATGACTGACATACCTTTTTACCTGCAGGACAGATCTAGTCCCCTGGTCAGTGACTTCCAAACCCATCAAAGGAAACAGGACCATGGGACATCCTCAGCTGGCCCTCGACTCCACTCTCCTGCAGTGTGTCCCTTCCTGGGGAGGGGACAACCACTGTTAACAGGGTGTCTGTTGCAGCACGCACCTACAAACCAGTGTGATTTCCCCGGTCACCCTGGAGAAGCCAGGTGACAAGCACATGGTGTTAATCTCCAGGTTTGCTGCCCAGGGGGAAGCTCCTGCTGGCTGAGGGCTGAACCACACAGAGGAGCTCGGCCACGTCCAGCGAGTTTATGGGGTCCATGCCACTCACGCCCATGCCACTTGCGTCTAGCAGGCTGCTGGGAACGTAGTACGTGCCCAGCAAATGCTTGTTCAACTGGATGGCAAAGGGCTTCTCCTCTCTGTGCGTCCTCTGGTGTTCGGTGAGGTGGGCGCTCCAGCTGAACATTTCGCCGCATTCATTACATTTAAATGACTTCTCCCCGGAGTGGATTTTCTGGTGTTTGATGAGACAGTGATTCTGGCTGAACGCTTTGCCGCACTGGCTACATTTATAGGGCTTCTCTCCAGTGTGGATCCGCTGGTGCACGATGAGGGATGAGTGGCAGCTGAAGGCCTTCCAGCACCGACTGCAGTCGAAGGGCTTCTCCCCCGTGTGGATCCGCTGGTGCACGATGAGGTAGGAGTGGGAGCTGAAGGCCTTCCCACACTCATTGCACTTGAAGGGCTTCTCCCCGCTGTGGATCCGCTGGTGCACGACCAGGTAGGAGTGGCAGCTGAAGCCCTTCCCACAGTCACTGCACTTGAAGGGCTTCTCTCCGGTGTGAATCCTCTGGTGGAGGGTGAGGCGTGAACGGTTATTGAAGGCCTTTGCACAGTCGTTGCATTTAAATGGCTTGTCTCCATTGTGGATTTTCTCATGCACGGTCAGGGACGAGTGGCAAGTGAAGGCCTTCCCGCACTCGTCACACTTGTATGGCTTCTCCCCCGTGTGGATCCTGTGGTGCCGCGTCAGGTGCGTCCTCTGGTTGAAGGCCTTCCCGCACTCGCTGCATTTGTAGGGCTTCTCCCCGGTGTGGACCCGGAGGTGCATGTTCAGCAGCGAGCTGCAGCTGAAGGCCTTCTCGCAGACGTTGCACTTGTAGGGCCGCTCGCCCGTGTGAATCCGGTGATGCACATTCAGGGACGAGTGGCAGCTGAAGGCCTTCCCACACTCGCCGCAGAGGAAGGGCTTCTCCCCCGTGTGGATTCGCTGGTGCTCGACGAGGTTGGTCCTCCAGGTGAACGCCTTGCCACACTCGTTGCACCGGTAGGCCTTCTCCCGGGCGTGCCACCGCTGGTGCAGGGTGAGGGACGAGCTCTGGCGGAAGGCTTTCCCACACTGGCCGCACACAAACAGGCCCTCCCCAGGCCCGGCGTCGGAATGCCTGTCCGCAGGTGGGGGCTGTCCCTGTTCACTGGGCTCGCCATCGTTTCTCCCTGCGCACGTTCTCTGCTGCTGGGTTACAGCCTCGCTGGACTGGAAATTCTCGGCATGACTGCCAGGAGGCTCCCCTTCTGCATGAATGAGAGTTCCTTTGCTCTGCTGGGCCAAGAGGGTGCACCTGAGGGGAAAAGCCTCCTCTGAAGCCTCGGGTCCCTGCCACCGCTCCTCCGTGGGAACCTCCCCACAGCTGCCAGGCGTGCACCTCCAGAGCACAGCCTCGCCTCGCGACAGAGCAACCACGGGGCCCTCCCAGGCCCGCCCGGCGCCTGGACCGGGGCTGTGGAGACTGGACCTCGCCAGCCCCGCTGCAACCGACTCCTGGGATGGCTCCTCTTTGCAGAGGCCCTGCTGCTGACACAGCTCCTCCTTCACCTCAGGCCGGGGCTCCCATTCTGTAAGAAATGGAAATACAATTTTCTGTGAGCAGGCAGATGCGAGGCCCTGGAACACAGACTTGAGATCTGACTCGAAGGGGTAGATAAGCATAGAAAAGAGAGCAGCATCCCTGGCTGGAGCATCTCAGAGGATTGAGTGCCAGCCTGCAAACCAAAGGATCGCCAGTTCAATTCCCAGTCAGGGCACATGCCTGGGTTGCAGGCCAGGTCCCCAGTAGGCGGAGCACAAGAGGCAACCACACACTGGTGTTTCTCTCCCTCTCTTTCCCCTCCCTAAAAATAAATAAATAAAATCTTAAAAAAAGAGAGAGAGCAACAACTAACAGCGAGGGAGCTTGAAAGCAGACAGGCAAACAAGGTGGCACTAAGGGAGGATGAGAAAAATGGGGAAAGGAATCCCCGACGGGAATTCCGAAAAGAGCAGGGGGTAGGAAATGAGAAGGGCTCGTGGGCATGCTTCACTTGCTGACACACCGACCAAGAGACTGCTGTGCGTCAGAGCTGGCCAGGACAAACAGAAGTCCAAAACGACAATTAAATTTAAAGTGTCCCTTGTGTGAAGGGGAAAGGAACTCTATAAATGCATTCTCTGCCCCTGAGATGTACACACATCTCTATAAAAGCTAAATAAGCCTCTGCCAGCTTCGCATCCCGGAAGGGACGTCTTCCTTGGAGCCACCACTGTGAACGGTCTCCCCGTCTCTCCCACCCTCAGGCTGCCTCTGCCCTTTCCTCAACGAGCAGACTGACCCCAGTTCCACACACACTCCTGCCCCTGTCCTGCTTCACTTTCCACCTGCTTCATTGGTGCCAGCTGACAGCCACCACTTGTTAAATATCCCTATACACATAGAGGTTACTTCTGTCCCCGCCAACAGAAGGCAGATGTGTTTGCCTGTTCTCCAGCTGCGTTCGCAGCACAGCTTCTGGCACATGGCCAGTGCCCCACGGTGTGTGGAAGAAGGGAGGCAGGAGAGAGGGGTCTAGAGGGGCACTGAGCAGGCGCAGATGGAGCTGGGGCAGGGGGCTGAGGTGGGAGGGCCACATGGGGTGGTGGGAGGGACGCTGGGGCAGGGGCTCCACGTGCTTCCACTGCGCCCCCCTCTCACCTGGACGAGCCCCTCCGGGGACTTCCCTGGGCACCCGCCATGGCTCTTCACCTCGTTCCAGATGAGAGATCACGTCTGGCTTGCAGACCGGAGGCCCTGCTTGTGGGGAGGAGGTGGCATGGCCCTGTGTGCTGAGGCTCTCCAGACCAGCAGATAGGACAGGGCAGCCCCCGGAACGGTGCGGGCTGGCACTGAGAGGTGTGTGCCATCCGCAAGGATGGGGGTCTCAGCACGGGAACCCAGACTGAGGCAGGCACTCTGAGGAACCCACAGACATGGACACACACCTGCCTCCATCTCCCTTGGAAAGCTCCAGGGCAGGCTGGGCTTCCAGGACCCCGTCCACCCTCCTGTTCTGACTCGCCTTGGGACCAGCCACGCCTCCAGGCAAGGATGCCAGTGGTGCCCCAGAGCCCTGCCACAAGGGCCTGGGGCCTGGAGACCATGCCCTCACACCCTTCGGAGCCCGGCACCAGTCAGTGTGGGTGCTGAAGGGAGACTCGGTAATACCTGCGTGTGGCGGGATGAGCGACCACAGACTCCGAGCCTCAGGGAGCCATCTTACCCAGGGCGAGAAGGTTCCGGTAGTTCTCCAGCATCACGTCTCGGTACAGGGCCCTCTGCGGAGAGTCCAGCTGGCCCCACTCCTCCTGGGTGAAGTCTACGGCCACATCCTTGAAAGTCACTGATTCCTGGGATGACATGCATGTTCTCAGTCACCCAGGACTGGAGTGACTCCTAGGGCGTTCGTGCTTCCAAGGCAGTTAAGCGTTAACCCTGGTGACCACCTCCCGAGCGTGGAAGGTGGTGCATAGATGCCATCTGTCATACAGCCCTGACATACACACCACGGCTGGGCCCGGAACCACCATCTGGAGCTGGCCTTCGGAACTGGGAGGGCCCAGCTAACTGCGCAGCCCGTGTGCGCGAGCTGTTGGGGACGGGAAGCTGCTGTGGTGAGTTCCGGGTGAGATGCTGTGCTCACCAGGGTCAAGAATGTCAGACTTGGAGAACTTGAAAGAGTAACACAAAGAACCCAGAAACGCTGTTCGAATCTCACCACTGCAGAAGGACTTGAGCCTAGACGGAAAGCCATCAGCACCCTAAGGAAGGAAACCCTGCACTGCTTCCTAAGCAGCTGCTGACTGACTGCTCTCTCCTCAAAGACGCCGGTGCTCTGCAGCCTGGCCGAACTGTGTAGTTAGGGCGTAGTTATGTTGGGCATAAAGACGAAGAAGAAACCAAGGGAGGGAGGCCTGCTTCCCACCTTGTAAGTGTTTGCTGGGAAGGGTCTGGTGTGGCCCCAAGCTCCCAGGGCCACCAGACTCCCCGAGGAGCTCTGGACCCACATCGGCACCCAGCCAGGTGAGGGGCACAGGCTGGCAAGCCTTTGAGAAGAGGCCGCATGCCCACTGGAGGCTTACCGGGCAGGCAGCAGAAGTGGGGGCCCTGGGCCACAGGGGCTTTGACCTTTAGGTCGAAAGGTAGCTTATACCTTTCCTTAGTTCTCAATATTGCTGTGGACTGAACTGTCTCCCTGAAATTTGTATTTGTAAATTTGTCCTAACCCCCAAAGTGATTTGAAGACGGGTCCTTAGGAGGGAACTGAGGTTACATGGGGCCCTAATCCAATGGGATACGTCCCTGTGAGAAGTGGACAGTGACCTCTCCACAAATGTGCATGGAGAGAAGGCCATGTGAGCACCCGGGGACGAGGCCGCCACCTGCAGGCCGGGAAGGGAGCCCTCACCATTGAACTTCCAGCCTCCAGAACGGTGAGAAGTTTCTACTGTTTCAGCCGCCCAGCAGCCCAAACGAAGACAGATGTCAACATTAAAAGAAAGAAGGATTAAACTGCTCCTCACACCACACACGGTGCAGCTCCAGGTGGAGCAAGGACCTAAACATGAGACATGTGGGGACAATTCCGTGAGTCCCTGGGTAGTACAATGGGAAACCCAGAAGCCACAAAGAGATTTATATTTGCTCCATGAAAATTTAGGTTTTCTGCGTGCAATGCTGACAAATCACTAAGAAAAATAAAAACAAGAGACACCTTTGGGCAGGTATGTGGTGGGGAAACATCCATTTAACCGTTTCTAGTAAAGCTGAGAGGGTGTGTTACGTGGGCCTCGAAAGTCCACCCTGAAATTCCGACCCAGCCCAGAGTGACGGAGAGAACCCAGGAGACCAACCGCATGCCCGCTGCGGGGCGGGGGGGGGGGGGGGGGGGGGGTAGGGGTGGGGGTGGGGGCAGGAACAAAAAAAAAAACAACACTGGGCAGCAGCGAAAAGGGCAGATGGACAAACGCGCCCCCACGAGGGTCTCTCAAGAGTGCGGCACTGGGCACGCACAAAGGCAGGCTGAGAGAAACACCAGTGTGATGCCCCTCACGGAACCATCCAGAACTGCACACAGTACCGCACGGCATCTGTCGCTCAGATGTGCATCGAGCTCCACCCTCCCGCAGGTAAGGGCACCGGCTCTGAGCCCCGCGCCTGGGCGCGGGCTCCCAACTCTCGCTCTTACTAGCTGTGTGAGTGGAGGGGCGCCTCCGTCGGCCTGCTTGTACAACGACGCTGACCGGGCCTAAGTCCGCGCGCCACTCCGCCGTGAGGGCACTAAGGGTCAAGTGAATCGTCAGGGCGCCCCTGGTGTCACCCTCCAACACTGTCTGGGGAGGCAAAGGCAGGAGGCGAGGGGAAGGGGATGGGAGAGGGCACCACAAGCACTTTGTCTTTACCTGCAATAGCTTATTTTTTAAATGACCAGAAGCAAATACGACAAAATTTAGACATTTGTTAAGTATGCAAAGTAGATACCGAGGTTATTTCTCTGTTCTAAATGTTTCAAAATTTTAAAAACAAGAAAAAGCCATTCAAGGAAAAAGATGTAAATTTCCAACGGACTTTTAAAAAGATTAGTGATTTCTGTCAGGAAAATGCAAATCCAAACAAAAATAACACTTTTCACCTTTCAGAGCAGCACTAATAAAAAACCGGTGGCCCGGCAATGAGAACGCACTGTGGGTGGGAGCGGGAACTGGGAGCGGGAACTGGAGCACCCTTCCGGGCGTCTGCAGTCTGCACCGAAGGAACAAGAGCTCCTGCACAGGAGGCGGCAAACGCAAGGGTGGACGTCGGACGTCGCAGGGCCGCGCTCACCAAACCAACCACCCGCCCGCGGGCATTAGAACGCTCTACTAAGTTAGGGTGGGGCACGTGGCTGAGCACAGGAAATGGTGTGGCTATCCAAAGGAGTGCAGCGCACCACCGTGGGAGCAGAGGAAGCCAGACCAGGAAGGCACAGGCTGGGCGCCCCCAATGGTAGGAAATGCCCAGAATAAGCAAACAGAGACACAAAGCAGTTAGTGGCTGCTGAGGGCGGGGCGGTGGGGGCAGGGATGGGGACTGACTGCTAACGGGTATTGAGATTGTTTTGGGGGCGATGAAAACATTCTAAAACTGGTGGTGGTGATGGCTGGACTAGTTTGTGAATGCACTAAAAGCCACTGAATTGTGTACTTGGAAAGTGTGGACTTTCTGGGGTATGAACTGTATCTCAGTAAAGACAAAGAGGCACTGGAATGTGTCCAGTACCACTGCACTTTTGAAACAACACATTCACCTCTCTGTCTGCGCGTGGTTGGGCTTGCTCAGGAGAACAAAGGGATGGGAAGAGGGAGCGCCAGAGCGGAGGGCACCGGCTGTCTCAGGGAAACGCGCCTGTGCGCAGGGGAAAGAAGATTATCAACAGATTGCTTGTTACACAGCAAACACTGTTTTTGTAAATTAACTTATTTTTCATTGACGAAGGAAAATCAGAGAAGAGCAGGAACTGACTGCAGCATGTTGGTCTGGCCATGCAGCTTCCTTGAGCCTCAGTTTCTCCAACTAGGGAATGGAGTGAGAAGGGGGGGCCTGCAGGGGTTGAGGATGAATGGTGAAATGAGGTAAGAGCATGCGAGTCTTGAGCACCCCCAGGCAGCCGCCTCGCACCCCTCTGGCTGGGCACGCCGGTAGGCTGGAGACCCTGCTCCTGCCACTATGAGAAGAGAACAAACAGCAGTCAGTGCTGCCTCCAGAGCTGTGACAGGGACGCCTCTGTCTCAGGTGTTAGAGGAGGGACAGACCGCAGGGTGGGGTGGGGTGGGGGCACAGAGGTGGGGTGCGTAGGACCTTGGTCATGCAGTGAACCGAGTTTGGAGAGGAGTGGGGAGGAGCTCCCACAGTGTGTCAGGCGCAGGGCATGAGGGGCCTCAGGGCTGTGGGAGGCAGCGCTGGGACCAGAGTGAGAAGACATGTAGCACCAGGTGATGGTGTCTGTATTCCATGAGGGAGGCAGGAGGAGTGGAGCAATGGCTCATCAGAACTGGGTTTCAGGGTCTGCTTCCAGTCACAAAGAGGTGACAGGAACCAGATGTGTCCCCTTCCTTCCAATAACCAGTGAACTGGGCAAAACATATGAAACAGTGGGTGGTCTCCAGACCCTGAACAAGGGGAAGTTCGGAACAGACTCCTGAGAGAGGGGACACAAAGCAAGCCCTCAAGTGCCCCGCCTTCCTGCCTGCGCCCCATTTCCAGGCTGCGGTGTTGGGGGTAGAAGCCCAGAGCCTGTGGCCTTTGGAGTGGCAGAGACGGAGCACAGAGTTTGGAGAGACCGGGAGAGCGAACCCTGCGGGTGAAATGCCAGCGCGGAGGGAGCCTGCAGACTTGGAACTGGGCTGCGCTTGAGACTGACAGGGCTGGTGGGCCTGTGCCTTCAGCAAACTACCCAACCGGGAAAGAGACACCAAAGGAAGCAGGCAGAACAATCAGCAGCACTCACATGGGCTGGGGACAGCCGCGTGCCAGCCGGGCAGCGTGGCAGGCCCTCCTGTGACACGGGCACGGGAAGGGCGCTGCCTCAGAGGTGAGGCGAGGTGGGCCTGAGACTACGGCTTCTCCGCGCCCGCCTTCGCAAAACCTAAAAGCAGGCCTTGAAGGATCAAACTTACACTAAGTAATTACATTGCATCCCAAGACAAATCCCAGACATATTTAAGAAATTCCAAGTCCTGACTGGTGTGGCTCAGTTGGTTGGGCATCATTCCACAAAGCGAAAGGAGAGGTCGCCAGTTTGACTCCTGGTCAGGGCACCTTGCTGGGTTGCAGGTTCAGTCTTGGGTGGGAGTGCACAGGAGAGGCAGCTGATGTATGTTTCTCTCTCACATCCATGTTTCTCCCCCTCGCTTCCCCCTCGCTTCCCCCTCGCTTCCCCTCTCTCTTAGAAAGAAAAGAAATCTAAAAAAAACCCAACACTCAACAAAGTAAAACTCACAATGTCTAGCATCCAATCAAGTAACCAACAGGAAAAACAAGTTAATAAAGTCAGAGGAAGTAAGAGTCTATTAAAAGAGTACTTGTTTACCCCCAAAAGACGGCATTAAGGGAGAAACAGGAAAAAAAAAAAAAAAGACACAAAACAACCCCAAATAGCCACAGCAATCTTGAGAAAGAATAAATCTGGCCCCAACTGGTGTGACTTGGTTGGGCGTTGTCCCACAAAGCAAAAGATCACTGGTTCCATCAGGAACATTAGATCATTCCCCATCAGGGCACATGCCTGCCTGGGTTGCAGGTTTGGTCCCCAGTCAGGATGTGTGCAAGAGGCAAGCAATCAGGGTTTCTCTCCCGCATCCATGTTTCTTCCCCTCTCTTTCTCCCACCCTTCCCCTCTAAACAAACAAACAAGATAATCTGCAAAATGCCCTATCCTTAATAAATAAATAAATAAATAAATAAATTTGGAGGTATCACACTACCTAGTATCAATTTATATTACAAAGCTATAGTAATCCAAACAACATGGTACTGACATAAAAACCAACACACAGATTAATGGAACAGAACAGAGAGCCTAGAAATAAACCCATGCCTGTATGGTTAATCAATCTATGACAAAGGAGGCAAGAATATACAATGGGGTACAGACAATCTATTCAATTAATGGGTTTGGGAAAACTGGAAAGATACCTGCACAAAAATCAATCTAGACAACCTTCTGAAACCATATACAAGATTAACTCAAAATGGATTACAGACTTAATTGTAACACCTGAAACCATAAAACTCCTAGAAGAAAATATAGTCAGTAAACTCTCTGACATTGCTCTTAGTAATTTTTTTTTTTTTTTTTTTAGTAATAATATTTTTTTTAATCTATCTCCTCAAGCAAGGGAAAAATAAACAAATGGGACTACATCAAACTAAAAAGGTTTTGCCCAGCAAAGAAAACCCTACTGACTGGGAAAAGATATTTGTCAGTGATACAGCCAATAAGGGGTTAATATCCAAAACTTATAAAGAACTTAACACCCAAAAAACCCCCAAACAATCCAATTAAAAAATGGGCAGAGGACCTGAATGGACATTTCTCCAAAGAGGACGTACAGATGGTCAACCAACACATGAAAAGATGCTCAACATCACTAATCTTCAGGGAAATGCAAATTAAAACCACAACGAGATATTACCTCACACCTGTCAGAATGGCTATCATCAATAAATCAACAAAAAAGTATTGATGAGGTTGTGGAGAAAAGAGAACCCTCATGCATTGTTGGTGGAATTGTAAATTGGTGCAGCCACTGGGGAAAATAGTACGGAGGTTCCTCAAAAAATTAAAACCAGAACTACCTTATGACCCAGCAATTCTACTTTTGGATATTTATCTGAAGAAATCCAAAACACTAATTTGAAAAGATATATACACCCCTATGTTCACTGTAGCATTATTTGCAACAGCCAAGACAAGGAAGCAGCCCAAGTGCCCATCGATAGACAAATGGATAAAGAAGATGAGGTGCGTGTACACAGTGGGATGTTGCTGGGCCGTAAGAAAGAATGAAGTCTTGCCATCCGCATCAGCGGGGATGGACCTAGAGGGCACGGTGCTAAGCAAAGTAAGTCAGAGAAAGATAAATACCACAATTTCACTTAAAAATATTTTTACATTCAATATTATTCTGTATTAGTTTCAGATGCAGACTTGTGGATACAGGGTACAGACCGAGGTTTGCCAGATGGGAGAGGTGGGAGGGCTGGATGGAAAAGGGAGTAAGAAATACAACCGGCAGTTACAAAACAGTCACAGAATGCCAACCACAGAGTAAGGAATACAGGCAATAATACTATAATAACTAGGTATGGTGCCAGGTGGGGACTGGACCTATTGGGGGGGAGGCACACTTTTCAAATTATATAAATGTCAAATCACTATGCTGTAGCTCTGAACCTCATATACAATAATACTGAGTATCAACTGCAGCTGAAAAAATTTTTTTAAGAGAAAACGTTTAAGAGAATTTAAAAAAACAGTAATTAAAAACTTATAAAACACAGAAAACAAACAGCAAAATGGCAGATGTAAACCAATCCAGCCATACCAATAATAAAATGAAATATGAATGTTCAAACTCTAATGAAAAATTACAGATAGTCAAATTGAATTTAAAAAGACCCAGACTTCCAGCCAAGATGGAGGCATAGGTAGACATACTGTGCCTCCTCGCACAACCCAAATAAGGACAACAACAATTTAAAAACAAAAAACAGCCAGAACTGACAGAAAACCGAACTGTATGGAAGTCTGACAACCAAGGAGTTGAAGAAACACCCACCCAGACTGGTAGGAGGGGCAGAGTTGGGCAGCTGGGACTTGGCGGCTGGCAGACCAGGTGGTCTCACATTCACGTGCAGATAAACCGGGAGGAACAACTGGGGAGCAGGACCAACCACAGGACCCAGGGCCCCGGGGCGGGGGGGGATAAAGCTTCAAACCACTGACTGAAAACACCTGTGGGGGTTGAGGTGGCAGAGGGAGAGAATCCCAGCCTCAAAGGAATGTTCATTGGAGAGACCCAAAGGGTCCTAGAACACAAGCCCACCCACCAGGAATCAGCACGAGAAGGGCCCAATCTGCTTGTGAGAAGCAGTGGAAGTGACTGAAATCCGGCAGAGGGCAGAGCAAGCACCATTGTTCCCTCTAGGACCCCTGCCCCACAAACAGCGTCACAACGCAGCTACATGGGTTGCCCTGCCCTGGTGAACACCTAAGGCTCAGCCTCTTACTATGTAACAGGCCTGTCAAGACAAAAAAAAAAAAAAAAGGCCCAAATGAAAGAACAGATCAAAGCTCCAGAAAATGTACAACTAAGCTCTGAAGAAATAACCAACCTATCAGATACAATCAGATACACAGTTCAAAACACTGGTAATCAGGATGCTCACAGGACTGGTTGAATTTGGTTGCAAATTAGATGAAAAAATGAAGGCTACACTAAGTAAAATGAAGGAAAATGCACAGGGAACCAATAGTGATGGGAAGGAAACTGGGACTCAAGTCAACGGTGTAGATCAGAAGGAAGAAAGAAACATCCAATTAGAAAAGAATGAAGAAACAAGAATTCAAAAAAATGAGGAGAGGCTTAGGAACCTACAGGACATCTTTAAACTTTCCAACATCCAAATTATAGGGGTACGAGAGGGAGAAGAGGAAGAGCAACAAGAGGAAAAGTTATTTGAACAAATAATAAAGAAGTACTTCCCCAATCTGGCAAAGGAAATAGACTTCCAGGAAGTCCAGGAAGCTCAGAGAGTCCCAAAGAAGTTGAGCCCAAGGAGGAACACACCAAGGCACATCGTAATTACATTAGCCAAGATTAAAATGAAGGAGAGAATTCTAGAAGCAGCAAGGGATTAAGGTGACAGTCACCTACAAAGGAGTTCCCATCAGACTGTCAGCTGATTTCTCAAAAGAGACCTTCCAGGCAAGAAGGGGCTGGAAAGAAGTATTCCAAGTCATGAAAGGCAAGGACCTACATCCAAGATTGCTCTATCCAGCAAAGCTGTCATTTAGAATGGAAGGGAAGATAAAGTGCTTCTCAGATAAGGTCAAGTTCAAGGAGTTCATCATTACCAAGCCCCTATTATATGAAATGTTAAAGGGACTTATCTAAGAAAAAGAAGATAAAAATATGACAGTGAAAAAACAGCAAACTCACAGCTATTAACAACCACACCTAAAACAAAAGCAAACAACTAGAACAGGAACAGAACCACAGAAATGGAGATCACATGGAGGGTTAGCAACAGGGGAATGGGAGGGGGAAAGAGGGGGGAAAAGGCACAGAGAAAAAGTAGCACAGATGGTACGCAGAAGAGAAAGGGGAGGGTAAGAATAGTGTGGGAAATGTACAAGCCAAAGAACTTAACATGTACGACCCATGGACATGAACTAAAGGTGGGGAATGGGGGTAGGAGGGGGTGTGCAGGGTGGAGGGGAGTGAAGGGGGAAAACGGGACAACTGTAATAGCATAATCAGTAAAATATACTTAAAAATAAAAAAGAAAAAAAAAGTAAGATCCAACTATATGCCGGCTACAGAAACCCACTTTAAATACAAAGACAGAGATTTAAAAAGTGAAAGAATAGGGACATATATGCCCTATAAACACTAATCAAAAGGAAGCTGAGGGGGCTACCCCACCCTCTCCTTACCAACCGTGCCCTCCTAAACACTGTGATGGGCAGGGGCTGTCTCAGCAGCGGAACAAACTCCCTCTGTGAAAGGAGGGGGGACCTGGGCCCTGCTTCGCTGAAGATGTGGCCCCAGGATCAATTCCTTGATGAGCCCCCATCCTCGAAAACTCCAGGCTTTCTACGCAGGCCCCAGGCTGGGGGGCCAGTACAGAGGAACAGCACAAAGGGACGGACGCCTACCGCCACTCTTACCCCAGCGCTGCAACATGGCCCTTCCTTTAGCTGTTCCGTACCGGCTGCTAGGCCAGAAACCTCCCCCAAACAAGGACCAGCTGCCACAAACAGCACCTGGGTCTTCAAGTGGAGAGAAACGAAGTAATCTTGGGCAACCTACTTGCAGGAGTTCCACTAAAATCACTCTTCGGAGCTGCTGGCACAGTGTGGGCACACAGGTCCTGGACACGTGACCCAACCATTGAACTGAACGGGGCTGGAAGGGACATTCATCTTCAGGCCACCCCTGGGGCATCACCTGGACTCTCTTCAACTGGAGCTGTTCCCCAAGCACAGAGCTTTCTGAGGGAGGTAGGGCAGGCCCCCAATTGGGTTGGGAGGGGTGGGGGGAGGGCGGGGGCGGCCTTGGATGACTGAAGATCCTGGGCAGAGGAAGGAAGCTGCCAACCCTCTTCATAAAGAACAAGATGTTTGAAAGGAAGAAAAGACACCACTCACCTCAGATCTGGCTTCCAGAAAACCCTGGCCCAATTTATTCTCCGGATTCCCTTTGGAAGGAGCAGGGTCTTGCAAGGACAGAGCTGGGGAGGAGAAGTAAGGGCGGGCTGTTCAGCTCTAACCATCAAGTGAATTGACTGAGCTGAAAACCACCCCACCCCTGGCACCCGGGAGAATCAGAGGGGTCAGGAACTGCCCCCTCAGATGGAGTGGGGAGCAAGGCCCAATATCTGGCACAATCTTATACATCATCAGGGGCTAATCCTGCCACTCAGTATCAGACCTCCAATTAATAAGGAAAAACACTGCCATCCCCGTCCTCTCAAAGCATGTTCGAGACAGTGGGAACAAATAAATGGTTGCGCACAGTGAAGAGGCAGGAGGCTGGATTCTGCTGGTGCTTCTGGGAAACTAGCCCGACCTCTCTTGAGGGTCAATCTCAATTGCAAACCCACAGACCCACTGACTAAAAGCCGATTGTACCTGTCTCCTGGGGCTTCGGGGCAGGGATCTCCATGGCGGGCCTTGGCAGCGTCCCCGGAGGCGTGGGCACCTCTGCAGCCTCCTGGGCCCCAGGCCAGGCCCAGAGAGAGCGGGTCCTGCTCCTGGGGCTCTGGGAAAGAGGCCTTTAGAGGAGCCCACGGGGTTGTGCGTGCACTCCCGGCTGCACGGTCACACTGGTCCTGCGCCCCGCCGAGGTCGGGGCCAGGCAAGCTCAGCAGGAGCTCCGCTGCGAGCACGCCCCATCGCCGCGCCCCACGCAGCCTGTCACACTCCTCCCGGGGACCGCGCGCGGGGCCAGGAAGGCCTGGGGCTCGGCCACCCGAAGCACCCGGAGCAGGTGGGCGCGAAGCGCGGCCAGCAGACAGGCTCCAGAGCGGCCAGACAGACCGACGGATGGAGGGATACGCTAGCGAGCCGACCGGCCCCGCACAAAAGGACAACGGCCACAACAAAGGAGGAGCCCCGCGGCCGCCGTGGGAAAGTGCGCCTGCGCGGGCCAGACGCGAACTACCACTCCCCTGAGCCTTTGCAACACGCAGGCAGCAAACTCCATTTCCCAGGGAGCATCGGGGCACCAGGGCGACTCTGACCTCCCGACGCCGACGAACGTGTAGCACACTCTTCTGGGAAATGTAGTTCCGGGGCCAGAAACCGTGCACTCGGGCTCCGTCCCACCTCCGATCTCCCCAGCCCGGCTCTGTGGCAGTATCTTGGGGACTGGGTGAGGGTTGTCAGTCTGTGGGTGCGTGCTTGGATGCTGCTTGTCTAATTGGAGGGGTATCCAGAGGAGGGTGCCCAGGAACGTGGAATTGTCCTATCAGGGTGTAGGTGTCTCCAATGGCGTCAGGTTGGCTCTGGCCTACTTCCATTTTTGCAGAAAGGCGGAGGTCTCTGCCTCTACGGATGCTAGAGGTGGTGGGTAGGCCGTCAGAGGGTTTTCCAGCAGCCTGCCCAGGGACCCTGCTCCTTCTGGCGAGAGGCCTTTGGGGACCCTGGTGAGGGTAGGGGGAGGAGAAGTTAAAGCTCCAGCTCTGCTCTCAGACCAGGTGTGACCCTGAATTCCATCCACCCTCAGGGTCTGTGTAGTGGCCCAACCTGACACAGAGCTCTAACACTGCCACCTGGACCCCAGGCTCAGTTTTGGCCACAAGCTCTGCGCAGCCAGCATCAGCACACCACAGCTGTGCCCAGGCCTCCCCTGCCATGGTGGCTAGCCTCCAGCACTGCCCCCTATAAATCTTGTCTCCCAGTATGGGCACTCTTGTGTAGCATCTCCCACAATGAATGTGACTGACTTGTGTAACAAAAAGGATATTGTGGAAATGCTGGTACTCGAATCATGAAGCTGGGTCAAGAAGACATTGGCTGCAGCTTCAGCCTTGCCCTCTCAGATCACTTTCTCTTGGGGAAGCCAACACCACATCCTAAGGACACTCCAGCAATCTGGGGAGAGGTCTGCCTGGCAAGAAACTGCACTGATTTGCCACCCACAATGATCTTGGAAGTGGATGCTCCAGTCCCCAGTGACATCTTGACTGCAACCTTAGGAGGTACGTTGAGTGAGGACAACACAGGATACTCAGACGTGGTATACAATAACGAAGTTTATTGTTGTTCTAAGTGACTAATTTAGTGGTCATTTGTTGTACAACAATACAGATAAAAGTAGCACATGTAATTAATGCAGATAACTAATTTCAGTCCTTGGAAATAGGATGCTATGAAAATGAAAAGTCAAATGTGGGAGAAGCTTTGGAACTAGAAAAGGTCAGAATCAAGAAAGACTTTGAGAAAAGTGGTAGTGAAAGCATAAATCCCTTTGAAGGATCTATTAGAAGTTTAATGGTCTTTGAATAAGAGCCCAAAGGAAAGGGAGCACTGACTGGTGTCACTCAGTTGGTTGGGTGTTGTCCTGCAAAGCAAAGAGTCACCAGTTCGATTCCTGGTCAGGACACCTTCCTGGATTTTGGGTTCCATCCCTGGTCGGGGCGTGTACAAGAGGCAACCAATTGATGTTTCTCTCTCAAATTGGTGTTTCTCTCTCTCTCTCTGTTCCTTCCCCTCTCTAAAAATAAATAAACAAAATCTAAAAAATATAAAGGGAAGGGAGAAAGATGTTTTAAGAAACAAGAGAGAAGGAAATCCTTGTTAAATTGTGGTAGAAAGTTTAGCAACTCGGCTGCCCACAGTAATGTGGAAAGTAGAAAATGTACCTAAAGAGGGAGGTGATGTAGCTGAGGAAAGTTCCTGCCAGTGCGAAAGGTGCCTCCTGGCTTCTTGCTGCTCATAGTAAAATAGGAGAGGAGATAAATCTACTTTTAAATAAAAAGAAGCCAGGAACTGCTGGGTTTGAAAATTCCCAGCCTTCCCAGATAGCAAAGGGTGCTAAAATTAGGAAATGACCTGTAGGCAAGGATTAAATCTAGGGCATAGTCAGAAAAAATGGTACAAAGATGAATTTGCATGAAAAGAAGCTCAAAATCATTAGCTATCAGGGAAATGCACAAAACTACAATGAGATACCACCTCACATCTTCTAGAATGCCTGTAATCAAAAAGAGAGATAATAACAAGTGTCAGCTAGGATATGGAAAAAATTGGATCCCTCATCCACTGCTGGTGGGAATATAAAATAATTCAAATGCTTTGGAAAACAGTCTGGCAGTTCCTCAAAAGGTTAAAAGTAGAATTATCACCCTGGCTGGTGTAGCTCAGTGGATTGAGCACAGGCTGTGAAACAAAGGGTCGCCAGTTCAATTCCCAGTCAGGGCACATGCCTGCGTTGTAGGCCAGGTCCCCAGTGGGGGCCAAGTGAGAGGCAACCACACATTGATGTGTCTCTCCCTCTGTTTCTCCCTCCCTTCCCTTCTGTCTAAAAATAAATAAATAAAAATCTAAAAAAAAGTCTACAAAAATTTTTAAAAAATAGAATTATTATATGACCTTCATTCCACTCCTAGGAATATATCTAAGATAAATGATAACATGTGCCCACCCAAAAGCTGTACATGAACGTTTGTAGCAGCACTGTTCATAACAGGCGAAAAGTGGAGACGACCCACACGTCCATCAAATGCTTAATACATAAATAAAATGTGGAATATCCAACGGAATGTTATCTACCAATAAAGAGAAATAAAGGACTGATACCTGCTACAACATGCATGAACCTTGAAAACATCATGCTAAGTGAAGGCAGCCAGTCACAAAAGACCACACAGGATACGATTCCACTCTAACTGGTGGATTCTCCAATGATTTCCTGTAGTCGTTAAAATCTGAGGCTTCATCTGGGCGATACAAAATGTCATCTGGTTTGACTTTTTCTACTACTCTACGGGAAAGTTCTTCAGAAATAATTTGCTTCAGATTTGAATCTTTGGTTTCATTTCTTATTTCTTAGCCTGAAATAAAGATGCTAAATCTCTGTAATGAAAGAAATTTCAGTGGGGGAACTGAAGTATAAAGTAATTGTAACGTAAGTTTAATAAGCTTTGTCAGCTTTTTAGAGAGAGAGAAGAAGGGAGGGGGGGAGAGAGAAACATTACCTTGTTGTTCTGCTTATTTATGCATTCATTAGTTGATTCTTATATGTGCCCTAACTGGGGATCAAACTCATAGTCCCGGCGCATCAGGGCGATGCTTAATGAACTGAGTTATCTGGCCCGGGCCCTGATCAGACAGGTGTAACAGGCTTGCTTTGAGAGGGCAAGGATGAAACCCGAGGCCTGGAGAAGTGAGGCAGCTGAGGGTATGGTGACCCAGTGGAGATGGTGGCATGAGATGAAGAATCAGGAGGGATGCCAGCTGCCTCAGTGCTGCTAAGAGGTCAAAGAAGAGAACAGAGCAGTGACCTTTGGCGACAGGGAGGTGGAGGGGACCCTGATGGGGCAGGCTGACTCGGCTCTCTCGGACTCTCCTCCCAACCCCACCCAGAGAACGATAGGATGCGGTCAACCCAGGTGCCAGTGGTCGTGTGGACGGCCTTGACATGAGACCAGTTCAGCTGGCTGGAGAAGCGGAGCCCTGAGGACCCCTGTGTGGGCCAGACATGTCCGTCTAAGGCAGCCCTCCCCACACAGACGCTCTTTTTCCCCCTGTGTGAGCAAGAGCACGAGGCAGAGACCGGTCAGAGGGCTAGCTCCCAGCTGCAGGGAGACAGTCAGAACCTGGGGCTGTCCTGCCAGAAGCCAGTCTGGGCCCTCAGGGCACACACGGAGGCTGGAAGGCCTGATGCCCATCTGGGGCAGGTTAGAGAGCCACAGCCCAGACTGGCCAGAGCCTCCCCAGGCCAGACATTCTAGGGCTGCTGATGCCAGGACCAGGAAAACAAGGTCATTATCAGGTAACGAGCTCATTTCTGAGGTCAGGCAAGGCCATTGCTAGGCAATGAGTTGCCCTCCCACAGAAGCCACCTGCCCCAGGACAGTCCCCAGGGAACGCCTAGATATCAGTCTCCAGGAGGCCAGCGCACCGTTCCAGGGCCTGGTGGGCAGGGCTGCTCAGGGGCCAGGTGTGCCAGAGGCCACAGGAGGCCCCAGACCCTGCGATAAGACCTAGAGTAAGTCACTTCCCCTCTCTGGCCCCTTCTTTAAAAGACAGGTCATCTGCAGCTCAGGGCCTTCCAGAGTTGACAGACCTGCCCTTTAGGTCACAGGCCTCCGACCACTGCATGTCCCCCTAGCCTGCGTTACCGCTGCCACCCACCCTTATCATCTCCTGGCCAGCAGTCTCACCCTGGGGTCTGACAGGCAGGAAAGCAGGGGAGGCAACAGGGTGGCCAGAGGTAGGACAGGGAGAACTAGCCCAGAACTGAGTCCTGAGCAAGGACCTTGTGGCTGAGTTGGCTGAGGCCCTGCCCTACGGCCTGCACTTTGGGGACACAAATGGCAGGACAGCCTTCCCTTCCTAAGCGCCTGGCGTGCAGGGTCCGAGCCCTAGCCAAGCTAGCCTCATCCACTCACCCTCCAAAGGCCCAGCCAGTCCGCCCCCTGGAGTGAGCGGCACAGTTGCAGCGGTGGATGGGTGGGGGCGTGTACTCGGGCGTCTGTGCTGAGGGTCAGGGTCCCTGACCAGAAAGGAGAGCGGCAGCCCCCACCCAGACCCTCAGCCCACACCACCCCTTCCAGGACCAGATAGATCCAAGGCTGACTGACCCCTACTCCACCCTGGTGGCTGATCGCTCAGAGCGGACCCTGCCCCTGCTCCCCCAGGAGTCCCCCTCAGAGGCAGGTTGAGAATCTGTGACCTGCACAGAGGTCCCATCTAGCTCACCCCTCGGGCCCCTCCCTGCCCAGTGTGCCTGCTTCTCACACAGATGCTGCTGGGTGCTGCCTGGCCAGCTTCAGGGACCTGGCCCACACCTCCACATGCCTCGCTTCACAGAGGACCATCAGTTGCTCCCCTGCCCCTTCTGAGGCCACCAAAGCCTTTTAACAGGCAGAGCCTTCCTGGCCCTGCCTGCTGAACTCTCTCCTGGCTCCCAAGTGCTCTCAGGTTCTGGAAGTAAAACCTTCTCTTCAGGTGGCAGCCAGGGTTTAATGGCCATGGAGTGCAAGACTGACAGCAGTTAAGTCACACGGAGGGACTGCCCCTCTTCTCCCCAGGGCTTTCTCTGCTCTGCCCTGCTGAGGCCCCCACTGTTAATGAGCTAATGGGTGGCAAGGCCCTAATGGCCTGAATGCACGGGGCCAGGGGGCCAGGCTGGGGACAGTCCCAGGATGCTAATGGCTTCTCACAACCAGCCTCCCCACCCCGCAGCCGGCCGGCAGCCGGCCTGGCCCCTGGCTCTGGGAGCAGAGAGGGGAGTGAAACTGGGAAGGAGCTGGGCCCTGCACTGGGCCCCTGTCAGCTCCTCCATGCAGGGAGCTGCTGGCTGTGAGAAGCTTCCAGGAGGACCCTGAAAGCGGTTCTGTCCCTGCTTCTTGCCCCGTAGGGACCACACCTACCTCAGCTCTAACCTGGGAGCCAGCCAGGAGGAGGGTCCCCTACCCACCTCCTTGCCTCCAGTCCTCAGCTTCTGCCCCTGCCCTTTCACCCCTGAAGCTCGGACCAGGTCACAACTTACTTCTCCATCCTGATTGTACTTGACCTCAGGGGCTCAGGGTCATGTTAACCACACCTGCCCGCCCCCCACTCACCCATACTTTGGCAGCCCTCCCAACTCTATACTTGCTCCTGTGCAATGTCTTCTCCGCACTCGCACTTGTGGCTTTGGGACCCTGCACCACAAGCCTCCAGCCCCTGCTGGAGGGAGCCTGAGCTCCTCGCTCCAGAGGCTTTGTTCCCATCACCCATGCCCCGCCCCTCCATCAGCCTCACAGCCAGAGACAGTAAGGCCTGTTTGCCCAGGCTTCCAGGGGCCCTGGCTGGCTAACCTCGCCCCTCCCAACTCTCAGCCACATCTCCTGGTCTCCCACAGCCACATCTGCTGACCAGCACATCTGAAGTCTCTCCCAGGACCTCTCTCACACTCCCGGCCTCCTGGTCAACCCCTCCTGGAGATCTTAGGGGACTCCTTCATTTGACGGATGAGGACTCCACTTGAGCTCAGAGAGGACAGAGCCCACAGGGCACACAGCCTGGCTCCGCAGGCTGGGGAGGGGATCTAGGGCTCTTTTGCCAGCAGTATTTTAATTACTGGGGGAGGGAGCAGGGGATGGTTAATGAGGCTCCAGGGATCTGCGCAAAACCAGATGCTGGAGGTCCCAGCAGGCCAGGTGACTCAGCAGGAATAGGGCGGTCTGAGGGGTTGACCGAGGGCCAAGTTCTCACCTCCCCTGCACCTTCCAGAGAGACAGGCTGCAGAGAACAGATGAATGAGTGAGTCAACTAACAAATAGAGGGGACATAGGCCTCTTCAAAGGGGCCGGGGCCAGGTCTGCCTGCGAACTGGGTCCACAGCATCCCTCTGCCTCCCCCGCCCCCCACACACATGGAGCTGAATAAGGCTAGGCCCCTGTGGGCCCTGGGATCCCAGCCCAGCCTGGAGCTGTGCCAGGCCCTCCCTCTCCACAATTGCTGGGGAGGCCCCTTGGCACCCAGAACCTTAACTAGCCTCTAGGGTGCAGTGAGAACAACATGCTAGGTGGGAATACTGTCCTCCAGAGGGGCCCACAGCCGCACTGCCCTGGCCCTGTGATGGGCAACACTGCCCGTGGGAAGGCGCCAGGCATGGGGGTGAGGAAGGACAGGGTACAGTGGGGAGGGGCTCCCACAGAAGGTGGCAGGGACAGAAAAGGCAGCACGGATGGCTATAAGGGCCTCAAAGGCCAGGCGGAGGAAGCAGACACACAGGCTGCCCTGGGTGGGTGGGAAAGAGGGCAAGGAGGCCCGCCCCACAGAGGACCCTCACCCTAGACTCGTTCAACCACCTACTCCTTTATCCAGCATTCAGCATGGTTAGTGGCCCTGAGTACCACGTGGTCCAGCCTCGTGCTCAGGGACTCTTCTGTGGATCCAGGTAGACAGAGAACAGAAGGCCACTTAAACCCACTGTGAGGGGTGCTGGGGCAAGGGGCCTCATTACCTGGTCAGTGTGGGGTGGTCAAGGAAGGCAGGCATGTAGAAGTGGGATGAATGAGGTCGGCCAGGCAAGTGGGGGTAGGGGGACGTTCCAGACAGGAGAACCAGCCTAAGCAAAGACCCAGAGGGGTGTAGAAGGTTGTTGGGTTAGAGGAGGTTAAAAAAGATGTGGCCCCACAGTGGGAGATGGGCTGCGACCTCCAGCGCCTCCTGAGCGCAGGGCACCACGGACAGCAACGGAAACCACAGAAGAGCTTGAATTCAATGGAAGTGCCCATGACAAGGAGGATTCCTGTGCTGTGTGTGGACTGTGGGGGATGGAGCAGGGAAGTAATAGTGGCCTGGACTATGATATGAAAGGTGGCTCCAGCCAGTAAGGAGGGCTGCTGGGTGCATGACCACACTCGCTTTCCCCTGACTGTGATATAGAGGGTGTGTGAGCTCGGTTCCCATCACCTCTGCCCAGAAGCTGGTTCAGGCCCTTTGTTGGGACTCACCAGCAGGTCGTCCCCGCCAGCAAGTTCAACACACTGTCGCCTGCGCCGCTGCCCCTCCCAGGGTCCTCTGGGGTCCGGACCTTGCCGGGGTTCTCCCGGCCCCAGGCAGGATCCCTTGAGGCCTCGGATGTTCCCACAGCCTTCCCAAGGATCCTCTCCACCTGTGTTGCCCGGGCCCCAGCGGTCGCTAGGCTGCGGACTGGGGCTCCCTGCCAAGCGAGGCGCTGATGGAGCTGGTGGTGGCAGCAACAGCACGCATGCATGGCGGCGGAGTCTGGGCGCTCGTGGGCTCCGGTTCGCAGCACGTACGGCGTGAGCACCGCAATGAGGCGCGGCATGGACCGCCGGCGGGACCCGGGGCCTCAGCCCAATGGGCCGGTCCCTGAAGAAGCCCGCGCCCCTGGCCGCCTGGCCCGCCTGCGGGGCCAGCTCCGGGCTGAGGCAGAGGCGCAGGCCAACGCTCCCCGCCTGCTGCGACTGGTGGAGCGCGCGGGAGCAGCGGCTGGGGCAGGGGCCAGAGAGGCGGGGGCCGGGGAGCGGGAGGACACGCGCAGCCGAGGCTCTGTGTGTTCGGTGTGCGGGGAGCCGCGCATCGGGGCCACCTACCCAGCGGGCGTCCTGGAAGTGAGCGAGCGGCGGCTGCAGGAAGGCCTGGCCGCCGTGCGCGCTGAGCTGGGCGCCGGGCTGGAAGCGCTGCGCAGGGAGCTGCGGGCAGAGCTGGAGGCCCTGCGCGCGCTGCTGCCCGCACCGCCCCAGCCGCAGCCTGCTCGCCGCGAGCCCCGCGCCGCGCTCCGCGGCCCGAGCCTGCTGCGGGCGCTCGGCACCGTGAACGCCCTGGCCGCGGTCGCCAAGCCCACTGACGACCCCTCTGACGGCTCCGCCAATGGCGGCGCGAACCGGGCTCCGGCCCGGAAGAACCTCAAGAAGACACCGGTGCCCCCCGGGGCCTCACAGGGCGGCGGGGATTGAGGACGGGCGCCCGGAGGATGGGCCAAGCTGGAGGCGCCACTGGCCAGAGGGGCGAATGGACACATCTGCCCCCTCGCGGAAATAGCTTGAAGAGGAAGGGTCTGGCGCTCCCGCTTTGGGTGTGGCGGTCGGACGGCGTCAGAGGAGCGCGGATGGCTCAGCGCAGCGATCACTTCTGGAGACGAGTCTGGCCTGGACAGGGCGTGGAACCCCTTTTGGCCTTAGAGCTGGGGGAAGATCTGGTCTCAGCATACGTCAGCTTCTGGGAAGAGCCGAGGGCTTGTAGCAGGTGGGACTCCTGGGCTAGGAGGAGGGGTTGCAGGTTCATTTTTCTTTAAGAGTCTTGGGGAGGAGGTGCACTGAGATAAAACGTATGACCGACACAGCAAGCAGCAGACACCTGGGACAGGTGGGCTGCTGGGACATTGTCACCTGAACACAGTATCACTCAGATCAGTGTCACTCTGATGTACAGCCACAGTCCACAGGCCACCAACTGGACAGCAGCCTGACTGGCCAGCTTCACTCTGCTGCCTGCCAGACCCAGCCTCCCAGAGGACAGTGCGGCCGGGCACAGCCACATCTGGTCGACAGCTACACTTGCACTCGGCTTTGCTTTGGACACTGACAAGTAGGACACTGGCTCCTCCACTTAGTTTTGCCACAGGCAGTCGCCTGGACACCAGTGTCTCTTCAGAAAGTGTCATATACACTGACTCCACCACAGCTTAAGCTCCCAGAGTGCCACCAGGTGAGGTTCCACCAGCTGTCCCTGTCGCCAGGACCCGCTCCCAGGGCAGCCTGCAGTGGGTCCTGGAGCCAGCGCTTCGGACTTCCTGGTCTCCAGGAAACTACCTGGAGTCTTCATTTAACCACTCACAGTGACCCGGGGTGGACGCCGGCTCGTTTTTGAAATAAAATGTGTAATCTTAGACTTTAGCAGGTGGTGCTTTTAGAACTTGCTTTTTTCCATCTGACCAGGGGATTCAAACATAATGTGTAGGCTGGGAATGGGGGCAACTTCTTCCTGAGACAGATCTGGGGGTTCTGAGACCGGCTGTGGTGGTGTAGGGGTGGAGGGTCACTCAGGAGTCTCCCCCTTGTACGAACAGGCACACTAAGGCCTCCATGGATTTAAGAATCCCAGTTCTGTGGGAGAGGTAGTGTGTTCTCACCTCCACCCCCACACTCCTGTCTCCTGCCATGGGAAGCCGAGGTCACTATATGCATTGTTTAAGGCAGGAACAAGGTTGAGTGTGAATTCTAGGGTCCCTGCCAGAGCCACAGGTGGAGCCCCAGGCCCAGGAGCAAGCGAGAGGGTCTGGGGCCAGACAAGGGGTGGTGCTGGACAAGGCCCAGAACCTGTGCCCCCCTAGAGGTGCCGCAGCAAAGAAAATTCCCCGTGAGCCCGGGGGCCTAGGTCAGGCGGCTGTATGTTTATTAGCCAGGTGGGCCAGGGGCATGGCTACATTCTGTGAGCTCTTGCAGTGGGTTGGAGGGGTGGCGCCCAGGTGGGGGCAACAGCAGGGAAAGAAGACCTCCAGGCTCCCTAGGGCCACATGCCAGCAACCATCGCCAGCTTTTCCTGGAGCTAAAGCTTTACAGAGACTCCCCCACACCCCACCCAGTAACCACCCTAAGAGTGCAAACTATAAAGATGCCCATTTAGAGATGAGGAAGGAGATGGTGGCTGGGGACCAGGAATGACATGGCACAGCCACCACCAAAGACAGAAATTCAAGGGGGAAGGCACCTCGGTCCTAATGTCTTTGACTTGAGGGGCTGGAATGGGGAGGGGGTAGGAGGATCTCTTTTCTTCACTGTGTGAGGTACCCCAAGACCAGACGCCCTCCTCCTGGCTCCCCCTCAGGACCTGGTGTGCTATGGAGCTCTTCGCACGGGGCTTTACACGGCCCCCTCCCGAGGGCCACCCCACCCAACAGGTCTGTGCGAAGCACAGCCCACGTGGGGGCATTGCACTTCCTCAGCAGCTATGGAGCAGACCCCAGGCGGTGGCAGAGCCTCAGTTTGCTCTCCTGCAAGGTGGGGCTCTGGTACTATCTTCCACTACTTTCTTCTACCCTCGGTGCGGCCCAGAAAGAAGGCAACATTGTCTAGAAAAGAGCTGCACACCCGGTGCCAGTGTGACCCCCGGTGTGAGTGTGACCGGCCGCTTTCCAGCCCTCAGAGGGCGGGGCTCCTCCCACCGTGGGAAAGGGGCTGCCACACCCAGCAGTGCAGAGCTGTCCACGGTGCTGACAGCAGCCAGGGTGCCCAGGACAGACCACCATCCCATGGATGTGTCCAGGAAGGAGGGGCCACCTCCTCGAAGCTCCTGTCCCCACCAAGGGACCCACTGGTTCCTTTCATAACCCTGGTCCCTCCCCTATCCTGGCTTGCAGCACTCTGGCCAGGAAGCTGGGTCAGGAAGACAAGGACGTGCCCCAGGTCGAGTCCCCCGTGGGCCCTACATCACGTACCGGGAAATTATTGAAAGGACCACTGCCTGAGAAAAAAAGGGACAGAGGGGTCTCAGAGCCCCAAGCCCGGCCCTAGCTTCCTCAGGTGGCCCAACCCCACCCCTCCCACCCATCCTCACACCTGTGCCTCAGCACCAACTTGGTCAGAGCCTCCTACCCCCAACATGGGCCACGCCAAGGACTGACTCCTCCTCTTCCAGAACACAAATTTATTTGGCATTTGGATGAAATGGTTCTCACAGCATCTTAAGGATTAGTGCCAACCCAACCAAAAAGAAACCCAAACTAAAAACCCTTAGAGAAAGGAAAACATAAACAGGCATTGAGACAATGTACAGATTCGACCCTCACTTCCACCAGGCAGATCAGGTCCTGGGAGAGGAGGCCCCTCCCAAGACCTCAGCCTGTCCCTCTGGAGGCCCAGTGTGCATGGGGCAGGAAAACCGCCTCTCACAGGGACACAAGTCTCAGCCAGAGTTGGACCATAGAACACAATCAGATCTCACCAAGGGTGGCGACTAGACAGGAGGCCAAGGTCAGCTGGGTGGGCCATGGGTTCCCACTGGATGCCCTCACAACTGCTTTCCAGCAGAGCTCCGCTCCTGGGGACACTGGGCAGCAGATACCCTTCCGCACAGCTCAAGGATGCCAGTGGGCTGGACACCCTTGGACAGAGCCCTGGCCAGCCCAGAGGCAGGCCCACCCTCCGCAGCCCCCATGGTCTGCTTCGGGCCACCTTCTCCTTAGTACCTTCTCCATGCCTGTCCCCAGCAGTCCTTCCATCCTCAAAGAAGTCCCCCAGTTCCACATGGCTAGTACCAGTCACCTTGCCTTGTACACACAGTTGGGGCCTGGGCCAGAGGGACCCTGTGCTTGGGGGCCAGACTCTATGGGGCTCCATTAGGGTGGTCGCTTCAAAGGAGGCCCGATCAAGACCCTCACCCAGCACCAAGGCCTGTGACTGCTGCTCTGAAACGCAGCTGCCCTGCGCCCAGCACTTGCTGACGGCACCACGTACTTCCTGCTTTGTTTCCGGCAGCTGGCGTGGGGCACATGTGTCCAGGATGCCATCTGCCTCCTACGGGCTGAGCTCAAGGACAGTGAGTTCAATGACAAAACTCACGCCCCCGGCCGACCTGTGGTGGCAACTCTGGAATCTCATTCCATACTGGAAGAATAAAACAGGCCTTCCAACTGAAGTGTGAGCATGTGCCCAAGGCTGAACTGTGTCTCCAAGGGCCGCCACCCCAGCAGCACCCACCACAAGTCAGCTCTCCCTCACCGCGTGCTGGTCTGGAAAGGCTGCAAGGGGGCCCAGGAGCAGGGCTCTGTGTGCTCAGAAGAGGCCCAGGCCCAGCCCCAGTGCCGCCCACGTGGCCATGGCTGGCCTGGGAAATCGAGGACCGAGTTCCCATGTACCACCACCAGCTGCAGACACTTGGACATACACGTATACACAGACACACACACATACAAAAAGACCTCGACATTCAACATAGAAAAGATATGGATGTGCTGAAAAATCGCACAGAACCCGCTTAATCTCCAAACCTCAGAAACGCTAAAAGCCTGGTGTCAGGAGACAAGACCACTGCCCAGGAGTAGGCAACAGGGTCCCTCAATCAAAAGGCCCCTGGGCAGGGCACCCAGCACCCTGTGCTGCTGAGGACAGGAAGGTGGCATGCAGCCACCGGGCACTGGGCTCTAGCAGTGGCGGTGGCATGCAGAAATGGACTTTCAGGAGGTGGACACAGGCCAGGACTTTAATGTCAGCCACCCCAGCCAAAGAAACAACCCTTTATGGCACAAAAAAGTGGGGTGGGGGCAGGCCAGGCCCAGGGGCAAATTTAACAGGAGGAGGGCTCCAGAGGGTAAAAGAGAGGAGCCGGCTTAGCCCCAAGCCCCAGCGGAGGACCCAGGACCAGGGCGCTCATGCAAGGCTAACAGCCTCAGCCTGGATCCAGAGCTGCCTCCCGGGGGGCCATGCACAGCGATGTTGGGGAGAAATCCAAAGGACTAAGGGTGGGGCTTTCTGGCACAGGACTGGGCTTTGCAGAGCCCAGCTGGAAAGACAGAGTGGAGATTTCAGCCTCCTTCCAAGCTCTCCTTCTTAGGGTCTTGGGACCAGAGCCCCAGGCCAGCCTCCAGCCTGGGCAGGGTCACCCTCAATATCAAGCTAGACCTGTGGGGGGCCACCCCCAGCGCAGCCACTGTAGCACCTCCAGGGCCGCCTGCCCAGCAGCAGACCCACTGCCCAGACAACCCCAACAGCTCACACACACTGGTGCCCCGAAGTGCCTTCCTGAGCCGTGGCCAGCGAGGCACACCATGGCGGCAGCTATGGGGATCGGTGGCTGGGTGGCAGGCTCCTCTGGACGCTGCGGTGAGCAAGCCCATCAAAGCCCGGGGTGCTCTGGCCCCTGCCCAGGCCCACAGTGCCTCTTTGTTCCCTACTTCTGAAACGTGTGGTATGAACAAACTTTGTCCTTCTTCTGCCACTTAAAAAGAAAAAGACAGCGGCCCAAAGCTACGCATGTTGTGAAGCCCTCAAGGAAACGTGGCGTAGGCGCCTGCTCCCTCGGGAGGATGGCGCAGTCTCTAAGCGCACACGCACATCCCCAGGGGGTGCAGCAGTGCTGCCGAGTCCAGGCTCACGCAGGGCCCTCCAAGTCCCCCTCAGAACCAGTTTTCCTGACAGCAAACAGGTGCTCCGTGCCCCTTGGGGCCGGGGGCTGGGCACCCCTACACCATGGTGTTGAGGGAACCTCGGCTGTGGCCGCCACCCCCTGGCAGTGCCTCTGTGGCTGGGGGGGTCCCGCTCTGGGCAGGGTCGGGAGGCACAAGCAGGGTGCTGCTACTGTCAGCTGAGTCTTCCAGGTCTGCCAGGGAGACCCCTGTGGTGGGCAGAGGCTGCTCCAGGCACTGGGGAGATGTGCCTTCGCTGTCACCATCCCCTGGGGTTGGTGGGCTGGCCTCTGCTGGCTCAAAGGCATCGTCATCTGCAGGAGGAGACAGAGGTGTGTCAGCAGGTGGGGGGCCTGACACAAGGGAAGAGGGCAGGAGGCAGGCTGGGGGACACTTCTCTTGCCTGAATGGTCCCACTGAGGCTATGGCTTTGCTGTGCAAGGTGCAGGGGACAGGCGGTGTGTGGTGGGGGGCACACGCTTCAACAGAGTCAGGAGAACAACAGCAGGAGTGAGAAAATCCTCAGATTCAGTGGGTGTTGAATCAGGGCTCATGTGGCGTTAGGGAGTTATTCAGTGGGAACGTGGGGACAAGAGCTCGACGGCGTGATGGGCCCAGAGCAGGCAGCCCCGCAAACGGTGCAGGGGCTGCACAGAGCTCTAGTCCGCGGCGTCTGCGGCAGCCCGCTCACCCGGGAGAGCCTGCTCCTCGGCACCACAGGCTCTCTTCGAGCTCAGGGCCTGGGGCCCACTGCGTGTCCCTCTCCTGGCTGTGCCCCCACGGCCCCGGCAGTCCTGCTGTCCTGCCATGGGGCTGCATGCACTTCTGGTCTGTGGAGCGCCTGCACCCCCAGCAGCATCCCTGGCAGGAAGCTTGTTGTACGCTGGTCTCCTTGACAGCAGATGGTGACAATGTCCTGAGGGCCGGGGTCAAACCCAGATTTCTCCTGCCCACACCCTCCAGGGCAGTACTAGCTGACCAAATGAACCAACAGGACGAAGACCACAGCAGCGCTGGCCTCACAACGCCATCCTGCTGCGCTGTGCAGGGACGCAAAGAGCCAGCCGCCCTGGGGCGGGACACCGCCTGCGGTGTATGGCAGGGGTGTGCGTGTGCACGCGTGTTACAGGGAGGGACAGACACGGAAAGGGAGGGACATCTGCACTGCATACGGGGGACAGGGACAAGCTGGGCAATGGTCGAGGCACCTGCAATTTCCTCTTTGCTGCACAGCCCCGGGAGGGACATGCTCAAGTAACTGGCCGGACATCAGAGCCAGCGTTTCTTCCTGTGTCACAAAGCTGCCTCGAGACACGAGGGGCTGTCACATGGTGTCTCTTCATCTCACCACAGGTGCACTCGAGTCTTTACAGCCTCACACTTGGCTCTGGGCCAGCCCCGCCCCCAGGGGACCAGAGCTTGGTCCCCAGCTCTCCACAGAGCCAGGACTGGGTGTCTGAGGGCTGTTTGCTAATAGGTGTTCCCGGGAAGGACGCAAGGGGCAGTGTGACCACTGTCAGCAGTCACCTGCACAAGCAACCCTGGGAGGTGCTTGTTCACTGAAAGGTGCCAGTTCGCTTAAGGGGAAAACCAGAGACAGCAATAGAAGGCTGGAAGAGGTGGGGCTCACAGCCCTGTGCACTGGGGAGGACCCCTGGGCTCAGGCCCCGTAGACCAGGTGGCTGGCGACAGGCTGCCCCCTCTCCCTGTGGGGGAAGCACCTGCAGGGTCGTAGAACACGCTGTCGGGGTTGATGGAGGCCTCATAGGGTGGCGGCGGGTCATCGGGCTGGTCAATATCTGGGTACTTGTACGCAGTGTAGGGGGGCGGAGGGTCGTGGAAGTGGAAAGTCCCGCCTTCTCCGTCGTCAGAAAGGTGCAGCGGCGTGAGGCCTGTGCCGAACCCATCTGGGCCGTAATCAAAGCCTGGGATCCTCCGGCCAAGGTTGAAGTGGTGCACTGCGCAGCAGAAGCCAGAAACAAGCAACAGGGTCATGTCATTCAATGCCTCCCGCACCGGCCCAGGGTGCAGACACCCCAACTGACGCACTTCTGTGCCCAGCTGCCCACGTGAGAGCCCTGACCTTACCCAGGCCCCTCCTGCCGGCACCTCCCTGCCCTTCACCCGCATGCAACGGGTCTGCCTGCTGCGCTCCAGCCCTCGCCACACCCCTCTGGCTCTGACACGTTTCTGGGCGTCTAATCCATGACTGCCTCGGAGTTCCACCCAGCCTGCAGCTCAGTGAGAACTGAGGAAGGTCTCAGAAAAAACTTCTCAGCCCGCACGGATGTGGGGACTTCAGACCTGACCTGGGCTCCCTGGGAAGCGCCAAGGCCCCTAACCGAAGCTGGTGAGGTCGCTCAGCATTCTTGCCACCTCCATTCTGAACTCTCTCCTGCCTGCCTGCCCCACACAGGACTGGGGAGCCCAGGCTGGCTCACTGAGACACAGGGGGATTTCAGAAGTTCTTCTGGGGGCCTAAGTCGCTGCAGGCGAATTGGACTGAGGGTGCTGAGGTGCACTAAGTTGCCTATGGCTACGGGCATCTGCTACTCTCTCAGGGGAGGAGAGCCTGAAGTCGGCTAGCACTGGAGGTACGCCCTTTCTCTACGTGCCCATGGTCTCTGATTTCGGGTTCTGCAAAGAGCTCCTCTAGGGCCCCAGGTGTGCCCTCAGCCCAGGAGCAGGTGGGCAGGTGGGACAGGGATGCCTTCCGGCACCCTCTATTATGTCCTCCTCTTCCTCCCTGCTCCTTCCTGCTTCCTGTGTCCCCATCACCCCTGGGAACACAGCCACAGGCAGGCCTGCACTGTTACCATCACAACAGGGGCTGGGGCACTCACGGTTTGCTCCAATCAGGGACTCGATGCGCTCCCGGCGCCTCTGGCGTAGGCGGTGGACCATGAAAAGCAGCAGGGACAGGATGAGGAAGGAGGAGATGCAGCTCACAATGAGGCGCATTCCGCTGGCCATGGAGTCGAACAGGCTATTCCCATCTGTTAGAGAAGAAACCCGCTGCTCTCAGGCGCTTTGAGCTATGAGGAGGCACGGCCCTCCACCACAGCACTATGAGGACAAGGCAACCCACTGCCCGACTCAGTCTCATCCCGGCAGAGACAGAAGAGCCGAAGATCAAGAACACTGTGGTAACAGCACAGAAGAGAAGCAGATCACGGGCCAGGAAAGTTTCTAATGTGACAAGGGCGATGTGCTTCTCTGCCTGCTACAGGTGTCAGAGAGGGGGCCTGGTCTCCCCCAGCTCATCTGTGTTGGGTGACCAAACACCTTCCTTCAAGAGCAGCAGCCCTCTGATACCTGCTGCGTGCAAATGCCCAGGAAGCCTGGTGAGCCCGGAAACCATGTTCCGGGACCGGCATTTCCAAATGTGTTTTTCAGGGCAACTCTGTACCCCTCTCCCCCTGGGACATTCAGCGATGTCTGGAGACACTTTTGATCATCACTGGGAGATGGGGCTCGGGGGGGAAAGGTGTGTGCGGAGGTACCACTGGTGTCTGGCAGGTAGAGGCTGGGGACACGCTCAACACCCTGCTGTGCACAAGCCAGCCCACAGCAGGGTGTTTGGCCCGACGTCAAGAGTGCTGAAGTGGAGACACCCTGCCTTGCACCGTTGCTCAGTGGGGTTTCTCAGGTGCTCACCATGAACCTGCTGAGCCATGACGCTCACAGGATGAGGTGTGAAGGAAGAGAACCTGTGCTGGCCAGGTGTCTAGATGTGACAGCCATGGCCAGGTCCTTTCACCTAGGTGAGATGGGCCACTAGCACCAAGTCAGAGTACTGGGAGCCAGGAAGGGGTCCTGGGAATACATGTCTCCGCAGACAGAGGGCAGAGGCAGGAGGCATTATGGGGAGCAGTGACCCAGAGCCCTTGGAAGCAGGAAACCTCTGCATGGGTGGAAGGGCTGGGGACAGTCAAGTCTCACCTCCGTGACAGTCACACGGGCAGGTCCCCAACTACACTTCACAGCCAACACAGGCCCCATGTGTGAGAGGCCAGGCACCCAGGGCCCTCCTGTCGCTCTCGCTGGCCCAGCCTGCTCTGTGTCAATGCAGGTGGCCAGAGCTTACCCCTGCCCTGCACTCCCAGGGACAGAGAGTTTCCTCCAAAGCTGCATTTATTGGTGACAACACTTTGGAAGTGAGCATGTGGAAAGGATACATCCTCTCACCAATCACTTGCTTTTTGTGAGGCCTTAATCCTTTTCCAGTTTCAAGTGAACATTTCACCCCTGCCCCCGGGGTGAAGCCCGTCAGCCTGGGGGCTGCTGACATGTCTGTTAACTGGCAGCTAGCTCAGCGATTCCAGTGAGGCACCTCACGAAGCAGTTCCTTTCCAATAACAAACTCTTAATTAGTTCTAAAACAAACCCCAGGACGTGGTCAAGGTCCTTGATCATCTTTCTACAGAGGTGACCAGGAAGAGGCATATCCTAGAACCAAGCCACATGCAGTCAGACAAAAGAGACCACTTTTCAAGGAGCCAGAGGCCAGCCCAAGGGTCCCTGTGATCCATGATATACCGGTTCTTTCATGGACCTCTTGAATCCACACACAGGACACGTCCTGCTAGGGTAGTTGCTGTTGAAACTAAAGGTGCCCCTGAGTCCACCAGGCCTGATGGTTGGTCTGATGTCTGAGTCACCCCCAGTGCACCTCCCCAAGCTAGATGTGAAGAGCTCCACAGGGTCACTGAACTTGGTGACACAGAGCCAGCTCCAAATCTCCACTGGAGATAGCAGATGGGGTGGAACCGCAGGAGGAATCAGAGGCCTGTGTCCTGGACCCTAAAGTGTGCTCTGCTACAGGCTGCTGCCCAGGGGGCACCCCTGCAATAGGAGTGGGGAGCCCTGGGAGAGAGGCGGTAACATGCAGTTCGTGGGCCCAGGAGCGACGGAGCCAGCGTGGGCTGTTTCCCTGATGACCTGTCTGCTGAACATCCTTTCAGGTGCTTAGCTGCTGACTGGTATTTTCTTTGGTGAGGTATCATTTTAAATATTTTGCCCATTTAAAAAAAAAAAAGATTTATTTATTTATTTATCTTTAGAGGGGAAGGGTAGGAGAGAGGGAGAGGGAGAGAAATATCAATGTACGGTTGCCTCTCATGCGTCCCCTGCTGGGAACTGGCCTGCAACCCAGGCATGTGCCCTGACTGGGAATCGAACCTCGATCCTCTGGTTCGCAGGCCCGCGCTCAATCCACTGAGCTACACCAGCCAGGGCTATTTTGCCCATTTTTAAGAGGGTAGGTGGTTTTCTTTTTTGAAGTATTTATTTTTCAATTTGTTGACATACATTATATTGGTTCCAGGTGTACAACCCAGTGACTAGACATTTATGTAACTTACAGAGCGATCACCTTGGTAAATCTAGTCCTCATCTGACACAACGGTTTTTACAATACTGTTGACCACATTCCTTGCGCTGTACTTCATGTTCCCCATGACTGTTCTGTAACTACCCATTTGTATTTTTAATTCCCTCACCTTTTTACCCATTCCCCAACCCCCTCCCATTTGGCGAATGTCAACATCATCTCTGTATCTAAGAGTCCGTCTGTTCTGCTTGTTATTTTCTTTCTTTCTTAGATTCCACATACAAATGAAACCATGTGGCACTGGTCTTTCTCCGTCTGGCTTATTTCACTCAGCGCAATACCCCCAGGCCCATCCATGTTGTTGCGGATGCAAGACTTCATTCTATTTTTTTTGGCTGAGTCATACCCCACTGTACGCATGCGCCACCTCTGCACCCACTCATCCAGGGCGGTCAGGCAGGTCGTTTCTGGGTCTTGGCTATTGTAAACAACGCCGCAATAAACATATGGATGCACATGTCTTTTCAATTTAGGATTTTTTGTTTCTTTGAATAAACACCAAGAAGTGGAACTGCTAGGTCCTTCTTTGTCTCTTGTTTTAAAGTCTATTTTGTCTGGTGTAAGTATTGCTACCCTAGTTTTTTTTTTCATTTCCATTTTTATAAAATATCTTTTCCTACCTCTTTACTTTCAGTTTGTGTGTGTCTTTCTGTCTGAAATGACTCTCTTGTAGACAGCCTATGTAAGGGTCTTGTTTTCTTATCCATTCAGCGACTGTGTCTTTTGATTAGAGCATTTAACCCATTTGCATTTAAAGTAATTGATAGACATTTATTGCCATTACTCATATTTTTTATCTACCCCCCCGCTTCTTCAAGAAGACACTTCTCCTAACAACTGTTTTGGTGGGGATGAACTCTCTACCTTTTTCTGGTCCGGGAAGCTCTTCCTCTGACTTCAACTGTAAATCATAGATTTCTGGGTTGAGTAGACTTGGTTGTAGGTCCTTGCTTTTCATCACTTTGAGTATTTCATGCCAAACCCTTCCGGCCTGCAAAGTTTCTGTTGAGAAACAGCTGAAAATTTTAAGGGACTTTCCTTGTAAATAACTATTTTTCTCTTGCTGCTTTTAGTATTTTCTCTTCAAGGCCTGGGCTGGGTGGCACAGTTAGTTAGAGTGTTGCCCTAAACTATTCCCTTTTGGATTTTTTTTTTCCAAAAACCCCCTGATTGGGCGTTTCTTGCTTCTTTATCTTCCAAATCACTACTATGACCCTCTGCTTCATCTACGCTACTCTTGGTTTCCTGTAACATATGCGTCATTTCAGTTATTATACTCTGCTTTTCTGAATGACTCTTACATTTTCTATCTCCATGTTTGTTGAAGTTCTATGTTCACCTACTCTTCGCCTAAGTTCATCCCACCTCCTTATCATCAGTGTTTTGAACGCTGCATCTGGGAGATGGCTTGTCTCCATTTTGCTTGTCCTCTTCCTGGAGTTTTATTCTGTTCTTTCATTTGAGATGCTTGTCTCCCCATTTTGACAGCCTCTCTGTGTTTGTGTCTGTGTGGTAGGCAGAGCTGCTCCATCTCCCAGTCTTGGTAGAGTGGCTTTATGTAGCAGTTGTGCTATAGAGCCCAGAGGTGCAGCCTCCCAGGTCACCCAGGCGGAGGCACTTCAGATACACCCCCTCACCCCCATGTGGGCTGTATGCATCCTCCTACTGTAGTGGAGCCTTAATGGCTGTCGGCATGTCAATGGGATGGCTTTACCCTCAGGCTGTGAGGGCTGGCTACCCCCAATGCAAGGGCAAACCCCACAGAGCAGAACTCACTTAATGTGTTGTTTGTGTAGGTGGCTGGGTGATGCTCTGGTGGAGCTATCCACTGGGTGTGCTGGCTCTGGGGCTTCCTGGGAGGTACAGGCTGAGGCATCCCTGCCCAGTGCCACCTGGCATAAGCTACAAAATGATCTACAGATGGTTGCCACTTGTGTTGGGCCCAGAGGTGCCAAGATGGGAACTGAGGCTGGATGCTGCTAATGCTGGACTTGGGGCTGCTTGGCAAGAGGCACAAAGCATGCTGAAGCCAGAAGCTGCTTGTTTGTGGTGTATGGATCTCTGAGATTTTAGCAATGAACTGAGACAGGCCATTTGTATGGAAAAGCCACTAAGAATGGTGTCGGTGGGCCCGCAAGTTGAACAGACCAGGGTTTCAGGGGGTCCCCAGGATGGGCTGAACCATGTTGGCCAGGTTGATGGAGACTCAGACTGGCACCAGCCTGCCAGCTCTGCGTGGGGAGGGCACAGCAAAGGAACAACAGCCTCTGCCACACTTCTGCCTGGGAGAAAGCTGCCCCTCCAGTCCCTGCCCCCAAACCGGACAATCATTTTGTCCCCATTTATCCCCAGCACCTTTTGAACTCCTGCCCCAGGGCTGGAGCCCAGAGCCCAGAGTCAAAGTCAGTCTGTGTGAGCCCCTGCAGAAGAACGCTAGGGATTCCAGAAGCCCTCCACCTCACTCAGCTACAATCCCCGCTGGTTTTCACAGCCAGCAGTTATGGGGACTTCTCTTCCCGGCACTAGAATCCTGGGCTAGGGAGCCTGGTGTGGGGCAGGAACCCTTGCTCCTCAGGGAAAACCTCCAAAGCTGAGACACCCCAATTTTTAACACCACACGTGGCTGTGGGAGCAGCCCATCCAGTGTCTCTGCCCTCCTGCTGGTCTTGACACGGCTTCTTCAAATCCTTAGTGTAACAGGATTTCCATTCAGCTCGGTTTTAGCGGTTCTCCATTAACGGTTATTCTACAGTTCATCTGTAGTTATGATGTGGTTGTGCATCTTCCTGTTCTGCCATCTTGACCAGAAGCCCCCAACTAGTAACTTGTTTTCTTATTACTGAGTTTTTAGAATTCTTTTATATACTCTGAACATAAGACCCTTTGTCTGATTTGTGTTTTGCAAATATTTTGCCTTAGTGGTTTATCTTTTTTTTCCTTAAATGTCTTTCAAAGAATAAAAATTTTCAGTTTTACTTAAGTCTAATGTATCAGTTTTTCTTTTGAGGGCTGTACTTTTGATGTCATATCTAAAAATGTTGCCTGTGTGCCTTTGTCAGATAAGAATTGACCGTGTGACCTGGCTGGTGTAGCTCAGTGGATTGAGCACGGGCCTGCGAACCAGAGGATCGCGGTTCGATTCCCAGTCAGGGCACATGCCTGGGTTGCAGGCCAGTTCCCAGCGGGGGACACACGAGAGGCAACCCTACATTGATATTTCTCTCCCTCTCCCTCTCTCCTACCCTTCCCCTCTAAAGATAAATAAATAAAAATCTAAAAAAAAAAAAAAAAAAGAATTGACCGTGCGAGTGTGGCAATACTTCTACACTCTTTGTTCTGTTTCACTGATCTACGTGTCCATTCTTTTGTGAATATACTATTTTGATTACTACGACCATACAGTAATCTTAAACCAGGTACCATGAAACGAACTTCGTGGTTTGTTTTTTTTTAGATTTTATTTATTTATTTTTAGAGAGGGGAAGGAAAGGAAAAAGAGATATCAGTGTGTGGTTGCCTCTCATGCACCTCCCACTGGGGACTTGGCCTGCAACCCAGGTGTGCCCTGACTGGGAATCGAACCTGTGACCCTTTGGTTCTCAGCCTGCGCTCAATCCGCTGAGCTACACCAGCCAAGGCAGCCTTGTTCTTTTTAAAAAACTGTTTGGCTGCCCTGGCTGTTGTGGCTCAGTAGACTGAGCATAGGCCTATGAACCAAAATGTCACAGGTTTGATTCCCAGTCAGAGCACATGCCTAGGTTGCAGGTAGGATCCCCAGTAGAGGGCATGCAAGAGGCAACCAACAGATGTATCTCTGGCACATTGAAGTTTCTCTCCCTCTCTTTCTCCTTCCCTTCCCATCTCTCTAAAATAAATAAATCTTAAAAAAAAAAAAGCTTCGCACCCTGTCTGGTGTGGCTCAATGAATTGAGTACCGCACTGGGAAGCAAAGGGTCACCAATTAGATTCCCAGTCAGGGCACATGCCTGGGTTGTGGGCCAGGTGCCCAGTAGGGGGCATACAAGAGGCAACTATACATTGATGTTTCCCTCTCTTTTTCCTCTCTCTAAAAATAAAGAAATAAAATCTTTAAAAAAATGCTTGGCTATTCTAATTCTTAAAGTTACATGGGAAGGCAAAGGAATCAACTTGTCAATGCCTACAAAAAGCACGCTGGCATTTTGGTTGGGGCGGCACTGAACCTACAGACGACTTGGGGAGAGTTCACCTCCTAATGACACTGAGTCTTCTGATCCAAGACCGTGGAATCTCTCTTTATTTACGTCTTTGATTTCGGTCATTAGTGTTTTATCGTTTGTAGCATAGATAGAGATAGTGCACATACTTTGTAAGATTTATATCAAAGCATTTCATGCTTTTTGGTGCTACTACTGTAAATGATACTCTTTTTAAAATATCCATTTCCAACTGTTCATAGGTAGAACAGGGTAGGGCAAAAGGAGGTTGCAGATGTTTGTATGACTATTAGTAATAATACAAGAATAAAATGTGTTTTGCACACTCACAACTGCAAACCTACTTTTGCCCCATCCTGCGGATGTAAATATAATGGGTTTTTGTATATTGGCCTTGTATCTGGACATCCTGCTAAAACACAGTTACTAGTTTCCTGTAGATCCTCTGGGATTGTCTATGCAGACAATCATGTTGTCTACAAAAAGAGGTCATTTCCTCCCTTCCTTCCTGATCTGGATGCCTTTGCATTTTCTGGTACTGCCCTTGATATCCTGTGCAACTCTGGTCAGATTAGTGAGAGCAGACACTGCTGCTTTGTTAAAATGGACACCATTCCAGTGTCCTCAGTGTTGGTATGGCGGGAGCATCTCTACCTTGGGGCAGTGCGGGCACCTCCCAGGCAAAGGCACTTGACCGGGGAGGCTGTCAGGAGCCTGTAGAAGCAAGGCTGAAGCAAGGGGCAGAGTCAGGCCCTGTCTGAGCTGCTCTGGCTACACAGGGGAGTGGCCTACAGCAGCTCTGGGCCTGCCCAGATGCCCTGAGGGCCCTGCTCAGGGGTCCTCAGAGATGGAAGAGCTCCCCAGGCCACACGTACTTGTACAATATATGCCTGGTCCGACACGGCCTCTGCCTTCTCTGCAGCCAGCTGTGCACCTGATGGGGGCACCCCCTTCTGCTGAGCCTGAGGCAGCCTCTGACACTGTCCTGCCCTTTTGCCAGCGGCCTCCCTTGTGTGTGAGGACACAGACAACTCTCCACTCGGGAAGAGTTCTGGTTGCGGCCCTTCTGCACCAGCTCCATTTCTCACTGAACCAGCCCCTCTTCCACAGGGACCCTGCCCACGCTGCTTTCCTGTAGAGTCTGTGAGTCCAGGGCCTTCCACAGTCTCTGCCCACTCTTGTACTGTGGCAACCAAGAAAGCAAACAAATTCATGCTTTTGATTTACGTTTCTCCTGAGATCATGAATTCATGTAGAGATGTCAACTGCACTGGTGTGGAGAACCACTCAGTACCCTGTATGAAGTCTGATGTGTCCTAAAGGTCCTGCAGAGCAGAAGCCCCACTTGCTGCTCTTTTTTGGAAGTGGAAGGAATGTCACTCAGAGACCACATGGCTGCATAGTGTCCACCGCAAAGCGCCACCTAGTGGGGTGTTTTACTTTTCATACAGCTTCTAACAGTAAAAACTGATGATGGCTGTAAGCAATGAAAACTGTCATTACCTGCCACATCACCATACTGAGAACAGCAAGGACTCAAATGGGGACACAGGTTGGAAGTCTTGCTCTTAGACTTAAAATGAGAGGAGAAAGACAGGCCTGAAGACATCAGTAACAGTTGATTTGGGAACATACAGCCACACTCAAGTTCATCAGTGAATGAATGATACTTGTTACCTGAGAGCCGACCTGCGAGGCAGCAGTTAGCAGAGGCCAGGTTCTGTGAGAGAGACACGGGCTCGTTGGAGTATTTGCCCATCATAGCTGGTGAGACGGCTGTGTGTGCAAACGCTGCCACTGCAGCTACACCATGTGTCGTGAGCTCTCAAAAGTCCCCACTACTGAGGAAGCAGCAGGTCATGCAGCCTCTGGCCCCACACGGGGAGGATGACTTGGGACCTGTCATCAGTCTCACCTGGGTCCAGGCACATGAACTTGCAGCACTCCTTGGGGTCCTTGCGGTACTGCTGGCAGCCCTGTGGCCGTTCGCAGAGGGCAGCCACGCACATCTCCGGCTCCCCGCGATGGCAGGTGCAGCTCAGACATGGGTCGTCGCCCTTGGGGGTGAAGTAGAGCCCTTCATCCACCACATTGTCCTTGATGTCGACACACGTTTGACCTGCAGTGGCACACACACACAAACACAAACACGTGTCACCAGCAGGACCAGCTCTGACTCACCCCACAAACATGGTAACAGAGGAGCTGGCATGGTCAGCCAGAAAGCCCTCCCGTTAGTGGTTGTTCAAGAGAGGTCCTGCAGCACTCTGCTAGGCAGAAGCACGCCTGCCAGGGCGCCCCTGGCCATGAGCCTGGACAGCCAGGACGGAGGAGAACACCAGATGCCAGGGGGAAGGCACATGGAAGGGTCTGCTTTTAAAGTGCCTAAGCAGTTTACTTAAAAAACAAACAAAAAAAAAGGTTTTAATTTATTTTGAGAGAGAGAAGAGAGGGAGAGGGAGGGAAACACCTGATCAGTTGCCTCTCACACCCCCCCCAACCAGGGACCTGGCCCACAACCCAGGCATGTGCCCTGATGGGGAATCGAACCAGTGACCTCTGTTTGCAGGACGATGCCCAACCCACTGATCTGCCCCAGTCAGGGTTTTAAGTAGTGTGCTTTTGTGAGTTCCTCAATTCTAAGATGTAGCTGCTGCATGTATTAACTATTTAAAAATCAAAATGTGCCTTAAATTTTTTTTAAAGTTTATTTATTTATAGAGAGTGGAGAAGGGAGGGAGAGAGGGAGAAACATTGATCGGTTGCCTCCCATATGTGCCCTGACCAGGGACCAAACCCGCAGCCCAGGCACGTGCCCTGACCAGGTGTCAAACCAGTGACCTTTTTCGCTTTTGCGGGACGATGCCCAACCAAATGGGCCACACTAGTCAGGGCAAAATCAGAATGTTCTTGAATGAGCTGCCCGAGCAGCTGCAGGCACTACTCAGGAAGATGGTCCACTCAGTCCACTACTGAGACACAATCAGTAAATTGTGCAGAGCTGACCTGGACTGGAGTTAGAGGAATGACTATGGCCAGAGTTGGGAGGGAGCTGAGAACTTGGAGCCTCGAGCTGGCAGACGTGACAGATGCCTGGAAAAGGGATGACGACGAGGCGGAGGTGGTCTCCAAAGGGATGCATGTTCAGTGAAACCCAAAGGTTCATGAAAAGGAAGTCTGCTCTAGTCTCTAAATAGGGTAGGGATGCCTACAAATACTCTTCAGAAACCCCATGACCGCTGGTCCGTGCCTCACTGAAGACTGGAGTCAAACCTACGTAACTCACGCAGTCAGGAAATTCCAGGACAGGAAGCTCACGTAACATCGTTCTCTGCTAGACTAGAGAAGGAATGAGGAGACATAACCGTTGTCCCGGTCACGGAAGTAAGGAGCAGGCCAGCCAGGCTCACACCAGCCTTGGGTCCCAGCCCCAGGCTCCAGCCCTCACCCTCAAGGCACCTTATCGCCCCCAGAGGAAGTTGCGAGCCAGGCACAGTGCGCCTGCTGTCTGCCATAAAACGGCAGGTCCACTCAAGGTCGACACCAAGGATCGGAAATTCGAAGACCACATTCTCACAGGAAGCACCGTTCCTTACAGCTCACTAAAGGAGTCCTGGTCAAGGCGGCTTACTTCTTTTACAAAGAAATGAAGACTTCTCGTAGCAGTTCTCGGCGTGCCAGCTGTGCAAGTCATGGTGGCGAAGGGTGGGGAAGTGGAAGCAGTGGAGCTGGGCGCAGAGTACGCTGTCACTTTCAGACATGGCCGAGGTGAGTTTGGGGTCTGGGGGCAGAAACACCTTTGAGGAACCTGTGGGGGAGACAAAAGGGAGGGCCATTTCAACATGATGTCAACATCCCAACCATGGGCGGTCTTCGCGGGGACCAAGGCCCCCCCCCTTAAACGGGACCATCAGTCAGAGAGCTCATGGACCACCAAATGGAGTTCATTCCCAGCCTCCTTTAGTGTCACCGAGCACAGGTGTGGGCACCAGGCCAACAGAGGCCACGCTCCTGTGGAGTCAGGGAGGCGAGCACACGAGCAAACTGTACTGGGCTGAGAGCCAGAGGAGACTGCACTTGGCCAGGGATGTTTAAAGGTACAGCAACAACATGAAGGGTGAAGTAATGGGCTATGACACAGTAATGAAAGCGCATGAATCCATACGGATAAAATGAACATAAGTAAGCAGGGGAAGGGAGGCACAAGCTCTCTCTCACAATAGAGTATCAGCTATTACAGAAGGACTCAAGAAAGAGCCCACTGCATCTGCCGCAAATGCATCCATTTAGGCAGAACTGCGGCTCCATACCTGCCAGGAGCCATCAGCAAGTGAGATGAACTCTGGGGAAGCTCCCTGCCCCAGGAAGCCTCTCTGTCATCCATGCAGCCATGCCTTCCAAGCTGGGAATCAGGTGATCAGAAACCACCTTGCAGCCCAGGGTGGGGGGCATGAACCTCTGAGCTTCTTTTCTAAGTCCCAAGAATCTAACACAGCCTCCTGGTCATTCTCCCTCAGGACTGAACAAATACTGGCAAGCCCCAGACCTGTAACAGGCGCTCTGGGTGCACTGGGCAGCAACGGCTTGCCTTGTGGAGCTGACATTTGAGTGAGGAGTGCACACGGTGGAGACAGATGCCGAACAGCAGAATTAAGTGAAGCACGCATGTCAGAGAGTCAGGGCTGCTACAGCAAAAAGCAAGCCAGAGCATGGAGGCGAAGGCATGCCTCAGGGAAGAGAGTGCAGGTAGAGGGGTGCGCCGGCATTCCTGACACTGCTTGGGTTGGGGGTATCACACCATCCACAGGCTCGCTGCTTTGCTAGCGATCAAGGGCCCTGCATTCAGCCCTAGCCACGGCACGGCTCAGATTTATGACAGCGATGAGGCAAGGGAGGAGGCAGCCCCGGGGAGGTCAGGAAAAACACAGGCCAGGCTTCCCCAGCATTTGCCCTCCAGGGAGGAAGGTGCTGTGGAGCAGCAGGTTGTGGCCAGCAGCACTGCAACACGCCTTCTGCTCAGAAAAGCCTGGTGCTGACCCCTGCCCATCGCAATTCCACACTCACTAAGGGAAGCAGGGGTTCACCAGAAATCCCTGTCTCTGCAATCCGGGCTGCCTGGCATAGCAGGCTCCACCCAATCCCCAGGTGGGCCCCAGGTGCCAGGCAGGGCCAGCCTGGCTACGCTGCTTCCTCCTGCACTGCAGGCAGCAGTGGCCCAGGGAAGGCTGCAGTGGGAACAAACGTGACCTGTGGGAAGATCAGGCATCCCTGCAGCTGAAGAGAAGGGCAGGGGGAGTGATAGAAGGGGAGAGCAGAGGGAAAGGGCACTGCGGGCCTCAGTGAGGACAGTGCCTTTGTGGGAGGAGAGTCATGAACAGCTGGGGACAGAGGAGTAGAGGACCCCCAGGCAGCCACGTGAGGGGGTGGGTGGGTGGGGGTGGCAGCAAGGAGGCCAGGCTGGTGGCGGTGGCTGCAGTAATGTAGGTGAGTGGTAGCAGACCTGGTGGCTGCGATCTGGCAACAAGAGAGGAGATTCCGGATGTGTCTGAGAGAGTGGGACGTATGAGAGGAGACAGGGAGGGCCCCAACGCCTGGGGCCCCAGCAGAGTCCTCTATTTTAAACGTTAGCTACCTGATAGCGTTCCTTTTGAGTTTTGGATTTTTGAACTTCGCTGGTCCTAGAAAGCTTGTCCTTCCCTCCCTGGCGCATGCCAGCTGCACACTTTGTATGCTCCTCTTTATGCCCTAATTCAAGTCCTCAACTATAAAGGAGGCCGGTTGGTCTAGAAATCTGGCCAACTAAGGGTTCCAGAAAGAACTCAGCCTTAAGAGGGGCCTGACCCTAGGGTGCTGCCCATCATCACAGCCCTCCCCGTGACGCGGGGCCCATTCCTCTCTGTGCCCCCTGAACCAGGTACCCCTACAGGCTGGGCACCACTGATGAGAGGGATGGAGAAAGGAGAGGGGACCCTAGCAGCACACCCCACCTGGGATGGCAGACCCTGATTTCAAACTCAACAATGCTTCTGGAAAAATCACAAAGGCTTACCTTTGAATGCTGCCACCTCCCAGTGACCCTCTAAGGAGCGGTTTTGGCTGGAGATGACATACTGGTAGCCAACCCACAACCTGCGAGAAGGCAGAAATGGAGCGCACCTCAGCACGGCAGCAGGGCAGCGGCCACTGATGGTGCACGAGCGTCTTTCAACAGCTACACTGACCACTACAGTACTGAACTTCTACAGTACGAACGATGTTTAAGTTTTTGATACTTCATTTTAATGAAATACATGAAAATGCTAAACAATGAACTCACAGGTCAGAAAAAAATTTATCTTAAGTGACTCCTGCCAAGACCACCCTCATTCATTGATCCGATAAAACTTTCACATTCTAGGCAGGACCAACCTTATTCAGGGCGGAGGGAGAGCCCTGGGAGCGCAGCTCTGTGAATACACTCAAGGGAGGGAACAGCACCCTCTAACGGAGTGAATTTCACGGTACGTGAATTAGTCTCGACAAAAACGAAAGTCCTGAAGTGCACACTGCAGTGGGGTGGAAGCTGGCTCACGGCCTTCTGCTGGGACGCCTGCTGGGACACCTGCTCGGACCCAGCTCGCCCAGGCCCTCGGCTGCTGCTGAGCACCCTGGAGCACTGATGGCCCCGTGCTCGCAGACCTGGACAACTGCCACAGCCACCTGTGAGTGCGCGCCCCTCACCCCAGCCTTCCGCAGGTACACTGCCAACAGGGGTGGGGGTGGGGGCCCTGGCAGGGTGCCACTCTGCCCCTTCGGCCTACTGCCACACCCATGCCCACCTTGAGGAGACAGAGGGCTTCCCTACTCATGGGGCTGAGCCCTCCCGCTGTACCATAAATTTACAACCACCCTATGAGCTAGGAGTTATTTTTCTCACTTTGTAGCTGCAGAAAAGAAAACAGCACGGTCTCATAGTTTGCCAATGTCGTGGCTATGATGATAGAGCCCAAGCCCAGCTCTGGTCTTGAAAAGAAGGCTGCGCTCACCTGACCCAGTCACCTCGTTCCTGTGGCAGCAGGGCAGCCTGTGCTGTCGCTGGGAGCGCAGGGTCTGGGACCCCGGTGACTCACACTCCTGCCCCCAGAGGTGTGGATGGGGCAGCAGGAGGCCGCATACCACAGGTCTCACACAGGCCTGCCCCCACGACCCAGGGGCTGGGAGATGGCCAGTTCCCCCACTCTTCCTCAGTGCTGCAGAGCCTGGGGGTCAAGGGCTGGGCTCTGGAGCCAGACTGTCTGGGCAGGAACCTAGCACGGTCCAGCGAGTGTGCGCCCATAGTCACGTGCTGGTCCACCTGGGCCTCCACTTTCTTGCCCACCAGCCTCCATGGTTTCTGGGAAGACTGAATGAGCGAGCCCATGGAAAGCACTGAGTGGAGGGCCTGGCAGAGCCCTCCTTCTCAGAAGGGACTGCTGCCTACCTGTGCACCCCCTGCGCTGGGCCCGCAAAGGCCCACACTGAGTAGCCCCTCTTGACGTGGGCTGGGTCCCCTTGCAGGTGAGCAGCAGCAGCTGAACCTACAGAGGAGGACCAACAGAAGGGACTGGCCCAAAGTGACACAAGGTGGCAGCCCATCTCTGCCCTTCCAAGACCTCCCACCCCATTCAGTGCCCACTCCACACCCCCGGGTCTCTCTGTTTCCAGGGGGTGGAGCTGCTCTTTCCCCATTTGCCAGCTGCTGGCTCAGCCTTAAGACTGCTACAGCGACCAAGAGGCCATGTGCTTGGTAGGTGATGGCCCAACCCTCAAGCCCCTCAGTCCCCATCCAGGACTTACTTGTGCTGGTCCTGCCAAGCAAAACTGCGCTCCGGCTGGTCCCATTCCTGAGCCAGGACGAAACGCAGCTCCTGGTCGGTGGAGAAGGTGGCAAGGGAGCCGTTAACGCGCTGGCAGGTCTGCGCAGCGTCCCAATAGTTCTCCCCGCTCAGGTACACCCTGTAACAGCTGGCGGTGCCTTCATAGTGGTGCCACCCTGTCGGGCACTTCCCTAGGAAACATGAAGGACAGAGGGGAGTTGACCCCCAAAATTAGGATCCTCACTCCAAAACAAAATTACATATGCCGCTCAGAAATCACTCTAGAGAAATGGGGAAACTGAGGCTCAAGACGAAAAGCTCTGCCTCTAAGACCACATACTAGGTGGAATACTTGTTTCTCTAAGACACAAATGTAAGCAAAGGTCCAAGCGTATCCAGTGAATCCTCCCATTTCTATAAGGTCTTTACTTGGTAGTAAAGACTGGCTGCTGAATTCCTTCAACACAGTAGATTTCATTCTCTGGTTAAATCTGGCTGACCGGGTGGCAGAACGGCTCGTGGCAGCTCTGCCCGCACCGCCCTCACTGCCGCAACGCTGGCTCTCTGAGTCTATTCCTCAGCCCTCCTTTTCCGTTCACATGGGTGCTGGCCCGCACTCTGCTAAAACAGGAGCTCAGGAGATCAGAGCTGGAAAGGCCACTGAGATTGCGGACCAACTCCTGCCTCCCACAGATGAGAAAACGAGGCCCCGGCGGTTCTACAGTGGGTGAAAGCCCAGCAGTCAGGCTGACCCATCCCCGGGGCCGGCAAGGCTCCACGCCACATGGCTGGCCGTGGATAAGGGCGGTGACCTGTCCTACAGGATCTGTAACCTTCGAATGGTGGGGCACCTACCTCCTAACTATGAGTACAGACGAAGAGGAACAATTTTTTTAAAAAGCCAGTTAGTAAAATACAAATTTTTGATGTAGCTATGTCATATGGAACTAGTAAAACTTCTTAAAACTCATGTTGTTATTACTTAGAGCACGTGTGTGACTTACGAACAATGGGACCGAGACGACAGGAGAGGAAAGGTACGCCTGGCCCCTGAGCCAACAAGGCACGCCCCAGCGCAGACAGCAGGAGGGCCTGCTTACGTGCCACGGAGCGCACAGGGAGGTCGTCACCAGAGACGGGAGCCAGCCCGCAGGACCACGGGGCAGGGGAAGGGGAGGTGTGTGGCGCGTGTGAGTATGGGGGGGATCACCAGGCCTCTTACTGCATGTTTTCTAAGCCCCTACCACTATGACGTGTTTAACCTGCCACAGCCCCCACACGTGGGTGCCATCCTGTCTCCGGGTTAGAGGTGGGGTCACCCAGGTAATGCAGAGGCCAAGCATCTCGGCTGGTGAGCATCAGATTGGGGTTCTATTTTGCCTCCTCACCCACATCCTGAGATGAGTCCAGAGGAAGTCCCCTGGGGACAGAAGCCAATGAGTGGGGGCAAGGGAGAGAGGGAACATCTTTATCTGCCCGTTGAACTTTGTGGAATTAGTCCCTAGGTGGGCACTGCCTTTTCAGAAGAAAGCAGTACGTGATGAACGGAAAGTGCACGGGGCTGAGCGTCACACTTCCACGGGCTGCCCCGCTGGCCCTGGGGCTGTCGGGCTCTCCTCCCTCGCCAAGCTTGCATTACGCCCCTATGAGAACCCAGAGTTCTCAGCTACACATGTCAAAGCTCCCCAGCACTGAGCGTCTGTGTGGTCAGGACTGACAGGACCACCCAGCACCCAGGCCCGGCATCACGTGTCACGTCAGCTCCTTCTGTCCTGGCGAGTCGCTGCTCATCACACCTACCACGCATGGCATTGAGCCCACGCATGGCGTCATGCCTGTGCAAGTCTGTTGGCTGTGGTTTTTCTGCTTTCCAACCTTCCTTGATCTTGTTATGTTCCTTGAAAATCTTAATGTCATAGGGAACCTGTGAGTAGCCACTTTTTAAAAACTGTTTATAAACACTGGTAGAGCCTTCCCACGCCACCAGCTTGGAGCCTGTTTCCATCTATGGAAGGGCTCTGCAGCCCCACTCTGAAAGGCAGCCATCTTGTAAAAATAAGCAGCCTGGCACGGGAGCCTGGGCTGGCATCAAGGCCTCCCGGTTCGTGGCCTGGATGGCCTTGGGTGGGTCATGGCATAGCCTCTTAGCAAAGGAGGGGGATGCCTGAACTCCTTGAAGGGCTGTTTTAAAGATACCCCCATGCCCTTTGCACAGCCAAGGGGCACTGGGAGAGCCAGGGACTGCATGGGGTTGTAGGGCTTCGGTCACAAACAGGGCAGGTCTGCAACTTACTGCTGAAGCGAACAGGCTGCGCCACATTCACTGCGTGGAAATGCGTGGGGTCGCCACCTCGGGCCCGCCCCTGCCTCGAATCCACAGCCTCCTTCCCATGGTAAGGACGCGAGTCCCCGGTCACTTCTGGAAGCAAAAAGAAAAGTGGCTGTAAGCACTGTTCTCACAGTGGCGTGGTCAGACTACTTGAGGCTCGGAGGACCAGATGTGGGTGCAACGCATACTCCCTTTCTTCAGGTTTTCTTAAGAGCTCTACAAAACATCGCTGTTTGCATCAAACGGGCCACATGCGTGTCTTATTAAAACTACCCCTCAGCAGTCTTCATTTTTTACTGCTACTGTGAAATGAGGTCTTCCCCTCACTGCAGTCTCTACCGGCTGCTGCTGGCACAGCACAGGGTCAGCTGTTCCTGCTGACGAGCTGTTCCTCCTCCCTCAGGAGCTCTGAGCAGTACAGAGGTTTCTTCCAGACCCTCGGTTGCGCCCCTCCCCCCCAGACTGACTGGGAGCCTTCCGTTAGCACGAAGGAGGAACTGCTGTGTGCCACCCTCTCGGCACTGGGCCTCGGTACATTCCTGCCGGGCTCCCTGCACCTGGCATAGGCCCTGTGTGCAGCAGGCCTTGAGGCATGGCTGGTGGTGTTAGCAGGAAGCCGAAGATGAGGAAGAACTCTAGTTTTATGTATCATGGTTTAAGAGTAACTTGCAGGGAGGTCCTTCCAGTCTCTCTCTGGGCTTCTCCAACCTCCTGTGTAGGGAAGAGCCAGAGGCAATGTCCCTCCTGAGCCACCCTCCTTCCCACTCTGCCTGCAAAGTGCCACCTTGGTGCACAGCAAACGCTACCTGGTGCAAGGTCTGACAGTGACAAACAATCTGCACAGCTACACAGGGACAGAACCAGAGCCCTGGAGTCCTCTGTGTGCATGGCTGGCCTGAGACGAAGGATACGGAGGCGTGGTTTGGCTTGGCAAGGGACGTGGCATGGCATGGGGGACTGTGGTGAGTTAAGGGCAAGGGGTTGCAGGGTAGGGTGGTGTCCCATAAACCCAACTTCCCTGACTCTATGGCTGGCAATTAGCCCCACTGATTAAAGCTTCACTAGCCATCTGCTTCTGCTAGTATCATAGACCCTAATAACTGCTTTTATTTCATAAATAATCTATTTTTCTCATTATAATATAACAATTATTCAATGCAAAATACTTGAAAAATATGCAGGTTTGAAAAGAAAAAACATATTAACCATTTCTATGTCAGGTCTGCCCTTCAGTCTCTTTTCTTCTACATAAATCTAAAAATACTGGGATCACATCAAACATTCTATTTTAGGGTTTGCTTTGTAAGCTTAAGACTATAAATAGCCCTGGATGGCACAGCTCAGTGGATTGAACATGGGTCTCCGAATCAGAGGGTTGCCAGTTCAATTCCCAGTCAGGGCACATGCCTGGGTTGCAGGCCAGGTCCCCAATGAGGGGGGCACATGAGAAGCAACCACACATTGATGTTTCTATCCCTCTCTTTCTCCCCTTCTCTCTCTCTAAAAGTAAATAAAATCTTAAAAAAAACTCAACTTAAAAAAAATCTCAAAAAAACACAACTATAAACAAACAGCTTTGTATATTCTTTAGTTCACAGGCCGGCACTCAAGCCATTGAGCCACATCAACAAGGGCCAGCTTTCCATATTCTTAAATAAACTGGAAGATCATTTTTAATGGCTGCAAAGCATCCTGTGAATGGATTTCTTTAGTTACCACAGTCTCCAATGGTACAAAGTTTAAGTCGTTTGGCTCTCACTGGCATGGCTCAGTGGATTGAGCACCAGCCTGCTAACCACAGGGTCGCTGGTTTGATTCCCAGTTAGGGCACACGCCTGGGTTGCGGGCCAGGTCCCCAGTAGGGGGCACGCAAGAGGCAACTACACATTGATGTTTTTCCCTCTCTTTCTCCTTCCCTTCCCATCTGTCTAAAAATAAAATAAATAAAATATTTTAAAAAGTAAATAAAGTAGTCATAGTTAAAAAAAAAGTTTAGGTTGTTTGCATTCTTCCATTACTCCACGCGAAGGAATTACTTGTACAGAAATGTTTGTGCCTCATTATTTCCTTCTGAGACCCGGGCAGCTATGAGCCCCACCAGATTTGGTTCTCTCCCCGCACTAAGTAATCAGGAGTGTATTTCCAGCTTCATCTCAGGCCATGTGATGGGAATCAGGTGCCATTTGACTGTGAATCATTCTAACATATGTAATGTCCTACCAGTCTGAGATAAGTTCAACACAAAGCAAATACCTCAAAAGAGAAGCATCTTTAAGGCTTTTGGAGCCACCTCACCACCAACACAACCACCTCATTTGTTGCCTCCCCTGCGGAAGGTACCTGAGGCTGCAGCTGCTCTGGTCCATTGCCCAGCCCCAGGGGCCAGCGACACCCTCTCTCTAGGACTGAAGTGCCCCACGCACACATCCTGAGCACGCTGCTCCTGGGCGGAGATGGACAATTCAGGCACAGGGACAGCACCACAAAGCCCTCTTCCCCTTTCCCCAGGCAGGTGGAGGATCAGGAAGGTCCACACTGGCCTTCCGAGGGAGGGTGGACTTGGATGAGGGAGGCGGACAGAAGGGCTTCCCAGCAGAGGGCACAGCTTGGGCACAGGCAGGCATGTCTGGGACAGGCTTGAGGACAGGCTTGGGTGTACTAGAAGCTACACCTAAATTTCATATCTCTCTCCTGTCTACTCAAATGAGCAAGACCTGTGATTCCACTTTGTGTCTTGGCCTTTTTCCCAGACCAAGAACAGCCTCTGTCTGGGACAGGCCACAATGCTCGCAGAGAGGCAGAGGGACCCAGAACAGTGGCTTCCAACCTTTTTCATCTCACGACACAGACTAATTGTCAAAAATCTGTGGTGCACACAAAAATGGATTTTTTGCCAACCTGACCAAAAAAAGTGTGATTTTGATTCATTCACACAGGATGGCCCTTGTTGTAGTGACTGTTGTCATTTTTATTTGACAATCTAAGGGAAAAGAGGTCAGTGTCCTTGACCAAATAGCCAGGTACTGCACGTGTTAAAAATTCGTGTGGCACGCTGGGTGAAAAACCACCGATCTAGGACAGAGGGGCAAGAGAAAGAAAGGTAACAGAGCGTTCTGCGGGGTGACGTGGGTACTGAACGCCACCAGGTGGCCTGGATGCCGACTCTGAGGGGGAGAAGCCATCTGCAGCATGCTGGTGAGTGGGCGACAGGTGAGACAGTTAAGGAAAGGCAGTCTGGTGGGGATAGGAGAAGTTACTTTGTGCTGAGCAGGCTTCTCTGCGCTTCGGGTGGCAATTTGGAGCCCTTCTCTTTTCCATCACTCCTCTTCCTATCCCAACGTCCGCATCTACCCGCTCACCACTCACTCACTTGGTGCCCCCTTTCCTCGAGCCGCTAAGGAAACCCGCCAGCACAGTCATAGGCCTTTGTCAGCAAGCAGAAGGGCTTGGCCAAGGAGATGCTGATGACGGACAAGGGGTTTCCAAGTGTGCTGGAGGCAGCTGGGGAGGAGGCGGAGCCAGGATTAGCATACTTAGAGACCCCGACGACCACCTCTGACCATCAAGAATTTGCTTCTGAGACCCAGGCAGCGTTTCACCACTAGGGCCAGCTGGAGGGTGGGCAGCTCTCACAGCCGAGCCGATTCCTGCACAGCTCTGCACACCCCAAGCGGCCTTCCCTCTCGCGCCATCCCTCTCCACCTGAGTGTGCCAGGCACTGTCCCCAGCACTGGGAACACGCAGTGGGCAGGGAACAACAGTGGATGATCCCGTTGCCCCCAGCGACAAGACAAGCCCTCCTCAGCCCTCCTCTTCCATCCAGCAACTGGCTGTGACTGGGAATGGGGCTGGGACGGCCAAGTCCAAGTGTGTAACCCAACCCCAAGCCCACACATGAAGTCCTGCCATTGGTGCTCTTCTCTCTTCAGATGTCCCCACCAGGACTTCAGAGGCGCTCCAGCCACCAAAGCCTGAGTGGGAGCCCACGGAAGGAGATGTGAAAGCGATGAGAAGCCAACACGGCTGACCTGCTACTGGAGAAGAGGAGGAAAGGGAAACGGTTTACCGGCAGGAGAGCAGGCTCAGAGTGTTAGGAGACCGGCCTCAGAGCAGAAGTGGGACATCGGGAGGTGGGCACCCCTCCTCCTCCAAGTCAAGAGGTCCTGAGCCCCTGCCTCACAGCTTGGCCACCTGAAGCCCGTCTCCACCTGACCTTCTGGGCAGACACCTCCTCTCCTGGCTTTCAGCTCTACTGGGGCACCAGGCTTTCTGCTTCCCCAGCACACGCCTCAAGGGAAAGCTGGAGGCTGCTCAAGAGCCTCAAGTCCTATGGGGAAACTGAGTCAGGGCAGGGAGTGGCATGCAAGTAAAAGACAAAATGTGATTCTGATTTGTGTTTCTAGGACTTGTCCAAAGAGGGCAGACTAAGCCTCTCCAACACTCCAGGTTGTCAGAACACACATCACTTCCCTACCTGACATCCGAGCGGGTTTAGAATCATGGTCAAAAATCAGATGTTACTTGATAAGTCAAATAACACTTGCTTACCAAGACAGGATTTCTAACATGAAAGAGCCTAAAAATATGAAATCCCTAATGGTATTTCCATTATGTCATTCCATTAAACCGATGCTTTTTTTCTCCCAGCTAGGACCACGGTGGCCTCGCTAATGAGAGTATCGCTGAGGCTCCAGGTATGCTGGCCCAGGTGCCGCCGTCTCTGTTTCTGCTCTATCAGAGTTTTGAGATCTGTTTCTGAAACACCAATATGAGCACTTTTGTTCTCCCACTTTACTCCCCCATGGGGACATATATAACACAACACAGAGAATCTCTGCAAAAAGTCGGTCCTGGAAGCTCCAAAGCCTGCCTTTCTATTGCTTCTGGGTCCACAAATGTCCCTGGCACAAGTTCACAGAGGGAGTGGCTTATCTTCTGTCACTGCCCCTGACAAGACCTGAAGCCACCAGATAGTCCTATGACACTCGAGCTGTGGCCTTGGGTCTCAATTGCCAGCTGAGATATGGCAGAAGCAGACTGACCTGAGCTGAATACCTCACCCCAGGTCTTAATTCCTACCCACATTCATCACAAGATTAAACAGAAAGCCCTGCTTACCCTCATCCCGTCCCGCTGTCCCTAACCCACTGCCCAGAGCCAGCTGTTTCCCTTTATCTCTTCTGACGCGCCCACTGCCTTGTGTTCGGGTGGGTACAGGTTTAGCTTGAACATGTTCTTACCTTCCTTCCCAATAGGGGAGAATCGATTTCATAATTAAAGCCAGTAGACTAATGTAATAATGTATCTTCACTTGTGAGGCAAATAGGATACTAAGGTTATTTTAATTCTGTAACAACTTTCCTCTCCGCTCAGAGTTAAATACTTGCATCAGTTTTGAAATTTACTTGGTTTTATGTATAGCTACCATTAATTTTTTTAGCTGCTATATAGTAGATAACAAAGGGTAGCAATAAAAATGTTAAACACTCAAAAAATACTGCATCAGAGTCACCCGCTCTGCTTTGCTTCCAGAAAGCCCCTCTTATGCGCCCCCTTCTAGCATGAGAGTGAGTGGGCTGCCATCTGCACTAGAGGATGGCTGGGGTCCTGGGGTTGGTCGTTCGCTGCCCTCCTGTTCCGGACCCTGTTTCCTGGACCCCGGCCATCTTCTTTCTTGCTTTACTCTCTTTTATAACACCACACCTTCCTACAAAAGGGCAGGGCAACTTTATGAGTCTGTCCAGACCTGAAAACTGAAAGTTGAAGCTTCTAGTTAAAGATATCATATTGAACAAACATTTATCAACCTCTAGTCTCTCCTGAAACTCATTAAAAAAAAAAAAAACAGTAATAGGACTTTTTAAAAGGCACATAGTCCCAAAGACAAACAGAACATGGAAGAGGATGACAAAGTTCTAAAAACTGGAAAACGAAGGACAAAGTGGTAATTAACTTAGAGGAGGTAGCCACACTTCGTAATTTGCCTGGGGACAATGCCTGTTTATGCTGCTGTCCTAATATCCTATTCTAAAGTTTTTAGTATTTGTCAGCCTCAAATTTGTTTTATTTTAGAAGTAAATATCACTCTAAACATTTGAGCCCCAAAAGTGAAAGCCTAGGCCAACAGCTTTGAAAGTGGAAAATCTGGTAATATTTAGCAAAACTACATATTCACTGACCCAGCAATTTAACATTTAAGAATTTACAACGAAGATACGTCTCCAACAATTCAGGGGGCAGGGTATACATATGCACAAGGTCATTTATTGTGATATTATATTTAATTGGAAAGCAATGAGCCCATACACAGAATACTGGTTAAATGAAGTATGATACAACCATAAGATGGAGTACAATATAGCTGTAAAAAATAATTTAAAATACACATATTTTCTTACTTTTGTGATAATTTTTTAAAAAGCAAACCCAAAAACTCAGGAAAGGTAAGCCGGAAACTATTCAAAATACCTATAGGAAGCAAGTGGGAACAGAGCAAAGGGATAGGAAATAGAACTCCTAAGAATATGCTTTTATATAGTTATGATTTTTGAATCTTGCCATGAGATTGTAGACTGTAAAGAGGTGAATTTGATGGTATATGAATTTATATTTCAATACCAAAGTTAAAGTAAATTAAAATAACAAGATGAGGAGGCAGTCCTAAAACTGGGTACAAAGACAATCAAACATTAACATAATCCAACAAAAGAAAAGAGGACGAATCTTAATGACTTTTGACTAGAGAACAGACTACACACCTTCCATGGGAAATAGCCTAACAACATAAAGAAATGAAAAGAAGTCCTGGACTTTACCTAGCAGATTTGTTCTTGGTAGTAGCATAGGAGTAGTAATCCCAAAATTTTGTTATGTATAGTTTAGGACTGGACAAATGAGTACAGATATAGAGGATACTGGAAACCAGGACTCTTACTGTGGGAAAGAGAGGTATAAACATGAGATGGGTGGAGGAGAGGCAGCACTCTAGTGCAGATTAGAACTGGAATCGGAGGTATCAATAAGTATGAACTTAATATTTTTAAAAGGGTTTTCTAGCTATATCCAATGAAAGTACCTAGAAGCAAAGACACCCAAATAACTATGAGCACAGCTAACACTCCGATCTTGGTTTCTAAATACCATCCCTCACTAAAAGGAACAGGCCTCCTTAGAAAAACGGCTGCCTCCAGGCCTGGAGGCAGGAAAAGTACAAAGTGAGTCTGGAACATCTTGTAGTGCCATAAAGCAGGAAAACTCTTCGTAGTTAACATCATTTACTACGAATCATCAATAAAACGCTTGGGAGTAAGGTTGTTTGACAACACCTAGAATACCACGCCAGATTTCTTCAGTACTTATTTCACAGATTGTTCATCATTTCGAAAGGGGGAAAAACATTTGCAGTAATGAAGGCATACATTAGCTCAACCAAGTGATCAAATTTAACATCACCAATAATGGGACAAACTGACCTCATGTATCCCCTGATGGGATACTCTGTGACAAGCTTAAGAAGTCTCACTCTGAAGCACCGTGGAGATTGGGCAAGAACAAGCACCTTATGAAAGGTGGCAAAAGGGGAGCCAAGAAGAAAGTGGATGACCCATTTTCTAAGAAAGACTGGTGTGATGTGAAAGCACTAGCTATGTTCAGTATAAGAAATACTGGAAGAACACCAGTCACGAGAACTCAAAGAACTCTCAGAATCACATCAGATGGTCTCAAGGGCTGTGTTTTTTAAGTGAGCCTGGCTGATGTGCAGAACAATGAAGCTGCACTTAGAAAACTCATGCTAATTACTGAGGATGTGCTGGGCAAAAACTGCCTGACTCATTTCCATGGCACGGATCTTACCTGTGGCAAAACGTGCTCCAGGGTCAAAAAATGGAAGACCCGCCTTGGCCAGTGGCTCAGTTGGCTGGAGTGTCATCCTGTACGCCAAAAGGTTCTGGGTTCGATCCCTGGTTAGGGCACGTATGGGAGGCAACTGATTGATGTTTCTCTCTCACATCAATGTATGTGTGTGTCTCTCTCTTTCCCTTCCTTTCTCTCTAAAACCAATAAACACATCCTTGGGTGAGGATTTAAAAAAACAACAACAAAACCTGGCAGACCACAATTGAAGCTCATGCTGATGTCAAGACTACGATGGTTATTTACTTCATCTATCGATTCTGTGCTGGTTTTACTAAAAACACAACAATCAGATTCAGAAGACCTCTTATGCTCAGCATCCACCGGTCCACCAGATCCAGAAGATCATGGAAACCAGGACCTGAGAGGTACAAAGGACTTGAAAGAAGGGGTCAGTAAACTGGTTCCAGAGAGCACTGGAAAAGGCAGAGAAGAGGACTGCCAATCCGTTCATCCGTTCCATAATGTCTTTGTTAGAAAAGTCAAAATGCTGAAGGAGCCCAAGTTTGAACTGGAAAACTCACGGAGCTTCATGGTGAAGGCTGCAGTTCTGTAAGAGCTACTGGGGGTGAGACGGGTGCTAAAGTTGAACGAGCTGATAGATATGAGCCCCCAGTCCAAGAATCTGTTTAAATTTCGGACATTTAATGGTGACAAATAAAAAATCTCATCTGTGATGTTTAAAAAACAAGTCTCACCTGAATTAATGAGTAAATAGACAAGTCAAAAATTGAAAGACATTCTACAAAACTGGCCTGGACTCTTCAAATATGTCAGTGACATGTACAATCAATTAAAAGAAAAAAAGCCAGGACACTTCTTGATTAAAGAACAAGGCAAGATGGCGAGAACATATGATATGTCACTTTTGAATAAATCCTGGTTTTAAAGAAACAAAACAAAAACCAGAGCCTGCAAAAAATGTTTTTTTGGCACACTTTTAGAAATTTCAACATAGGCTATATACATAATACGATAGTGTGGTTGAGTTTTTTCCCATGTGGAAGCGTATTGTGATTATCACAGGACTGCTCTCGTTCTTAGACGACAGATGTTGTGAGGCTGCCTGTAAAATGTCGTATCAGTAGCACACTCTCAGCAGGTCCAGGAGAAAAACCTATGTAGAGAAAGCAACTGTGGCAAAATGCTATCAGTTGGTGAATGCAGGTAAAGGCTGTGTGAGCATTCACTGTACTATTCTTGCAGCTTTTCTGTAAATCTGAGATATCTCACCTTAAAATTTAGGGGAGAAGACAGCTGACATACCCAGACCCCATCCTCTGCACTTGATGTGGTCAGGTAACCCTCCCCATGCCCGACTCTAGCAAAATATGGGTGAGTTACTGATGAGGAGGTAACACAGGTGTTGCTGGGCTGTATGGGGCAAGTTCAGCTGAAAGTCAGAGTTCTGCATTTAGAGAGGGAAGGGTAGACTCCCAGCTCCTTCTCCGCTAAGCTCCCAGAACCCACGCCTCCAAGCAGAACGAACATTCCTCTACGGGAAAATCTGGCCAGCCCAAGAAAAAGGTCCAAACGGGGAGGAGATCCCTAGTGGAGACAGTCCAGTTGGTTCACCCTCCAGGGAGGCCCAGGAGCTCCAAGGCGCTCTGCCCTATGCAGCAGACAGGCCAGGCCCACCCACCTGAGGAGAGTCTTCAAATGAGACAGATAGGGACCAAGACCACAAAGGAAAACAGCACTTAAGAAACGAGTACAGACAGATGAAAAATTAAACACACACACCATTAACATCCTCAAAGCGAGACTATATTGTAGCCACAGAACAAGACAACACCCCCGCCCCCAAAGAAAAAGCTCTCTTGAAAATTAATGCAAACATGACAGCAAAAATAAAAGCTGCTTAAAACATGTGGTGCAAGTAGAAACTTCCTAAAAGTAAAATAAAAAGATGAAGAGATGGCAAACTGGAGACTAAAAAAACTGAACATTAGTGCCAGAGCTCCTATTTCCAATAACAGGAGTTCTAGAAACAGAGACTAAATGCATGGAGGAGAAAAAAACCAAAAAAACAAAAAACAACTAGTGGTTTCTTTCCCTAAGCTGAAAGGCATGAGTTTCTTAAATAAAAGGTCCACTTAGTGGCCAGCGCGGTGTACGAAAAATACAATTTCCAGGGAGAAAGAAACAGGTTACGTACCTTCAAAGAACCATCAACAATGTTGGGAGCTTGTAAAAGATGGAGGAAGATCTTCAAAACTATAAGGGAAAAGGATTTCTAGCTTATAGTTCTAAACTTCAGTCCAACCTATCACATGTGAGGGTAAAATAAAGGCATTTTCAAACAAGAAATCAAAAACTTTTGTCTCCTGTGTTCCTTTTCCGCAGAAGCAATTGAAGGAGGCAGTACGTCATTTAAATGAGGGAATAACCCAAAACAGGAAACCAGAAAAGAGAGAGAGACAGGGAGAAGTCGGATCCTCCTGTGCTGATGTTGAAGGGAGCGCCGAGAGGGCAGCCGGGACAGCGGGCAGCAGGCCCTGCCAGCACTAGCCCTGACCAGCGCAGTCGGAGGTCTCCAGGAGAGAAGGGTACAAAGCGGCTCTGGCAGAATCTGTGATAGATCTACAACTGGGGGGAAATTAGGACAGAGGTCCTGCTTAAGGAGATCTTAATTGGTAGTTTCTTAAAAAGTTAAACATAAATTTACAACATGACCCAGAATTTCTACTTCTCCATACTTGCCCTAGAGAAACAAAAGCGTTATGTCCTGTCAAAAATGTGTACACCCGATGTTCAGGCCGCTTTATCCGCAAAGGGGAAGCAACGGAAATGCCCGGCAAACAATGAATGGTTAAACGAAATGTGGTGTTATCCACAGAAGGGAGTATTTGGTGAGGAAAAGGAACAAACTACTGATGTGTGATGAACCTCAAAAACATGCTAAGTGAAAGAACCCAGAAGCAAAAGAACACAAATTATATGATTCATTTTATATGAAGTGTCCAGAAAAGCCATTCTGTAAGAGACAGAAAGCAGATGAGTACGTCACTGGGAATGGAGGAGGGCACGAGGAGTGACCGCAAATGGACACAGGGAACTTTTGAGGGTCATGAAAGTGTTCTAAAATTACTGTGGCTGATAGCTGCAGAATTTGGTTCATTTATCAAAAATCACTGACTTGTATGTACACTTTTAAAACCAGTGAATCTTATGGCACAGAAATTGTATCAATAAAGCTGTTAAAAGTTGAAAGACTAACAGGACACATACAAGTTTTTTTTTTTTTTTAAGTACATAATAGGTTTAAATAAAAATAGAACAAAAAGAAAATGACATGGGTGAACCTTAAAAACATTATGCTGAGTGAAAGAAGCCAGACACAAAAGACCACATGGTGTGTGACTTCATTTCTGTGAAATGCACAGAAGAGGCAAATCCAGAGACCGAGGCAGATTAGTGGTTGCCCAGGGCTTAGGCTTGGCAAGAAATGGAGAGTGTTTGCTCATCATTTTGGGGTGACAATAATGTTCTAAAATTAATTGTGGTGATGGCTGTACAACTCTGTGAATATTCTAAAAACCACTATATAATGGAGCCTCCCTAAGAACACAGGACTGCCCAGTCCTTTTCCCACCAGGGAGCCTAACCCTTGCAAGTGCCCGAGTGGACCCCTGGCTCCTCACCAGTAGAGTTCCTTTGTTCGGTACCTCACCCCATGCATCTCTTCATCCGGCTGTTGATTCATATCCTCTAACATCCTTTGTAGTAAGTCAGTAATCTAGAAATCAGAAAAGGCGTTTTCCTGATTTCTGTGAGCCATTCTGACAAATTAATTGAGCTTAAGGAGGGAATCTCTGAAACCTCCAATCTACAGCTGGTTGGTTAGAAGCACGGGTCAGAAAGCCTGGGCTTGTGGTTGGTGCCAGGAAAGAACGTTCAATTTTGACAAATGCTTTTTCTGCATTTAGATGGTTGTGTGGTGTCCCCCTGCCCAACCCCAATAATCTGTTATTCTTTTAGTGTGATATATATATATATATATATTTGAATGTGTTGGACCATCCTTGTATTACAAAAACAAGTGCATTTGGTCATGGTGCAGAATCCTTTTAATGTGCCCTTAAATTCTGTTTGCTCGTACTGTCCAGGATTTCTGCATCCGTGTTCATGGGATACTGGCCTATAATTTCCCTTTGGCAGGTCCTGTTTGTAGGAATCTGTCCATTTCGTCTAGGTTATCCAATTTGTTGATACACAATTCCTCAGAATATTCTTTTTAATCCTTTTTATTTTTACAAAACTGTTAGTAATATCCCACCTTCCTTATCTGGATGTTCTCTCTTTAGTCAATCTAGCTAAAGGTTTGTCAATTTTGTTGATCTTTGATTTTATTGATTTTTTCTCAACTTTCCCTTCCTCTATCTTCTGCTACCCTTGGGTTTAGTTTTCTTTTTCTAGTTCCTTCGAGTGTAAAGTTAGGCTGTAGATCTGAAATCTTTCTTTTTAAAATTTAAGCATTTACAACTATACACTTCTCTCTCAGCGTTGTTTTCAGTGCATCCCATTAGTTTTGCTATGTTGTATTTTCATTTGTTTCAAGATACTTTCTAATTTGCTTTGTGATTTCTTTTAAATCTCTCCTTTTCTAAGGTTTTATTTTTATTTATATTTAGAGAGAGAGGAAGGGAAGGAGAGAAACATCAATGTGTGGTTGCCTCTTGTGTGCCCCAAGTGAGGACTTGGCGGGCAACCCAGGCATGTGCCCTGACTAGGAATCGAACCTGTGACACTTTGGTTTGCAGCCCGAGCTCAAGCCACTGAGCTACACCAGCCAGGTGCTTCGTGATTTCTTCTTGACACTGACTTCTTAAGAGTGTGTGGGTGAAATTCCATGTATTTATGAATTTTCTAGTTTCCTTCTGTTGATTTCCAGTTTCATTCTACCGTGATTAAAAACCATACTTTGTATGATTTAAACCTTTTAAATTTAGAGTTGCTTTTAAATTTAAGACTTGCTTTGTAGCCTAATACATGGTCTATCCTGAGAAATGTTTCATGTGCACTGGAGGAAAAAATATGTATTCCTCTGCTGTTGGGTGAGCCTCTAAGTCCCCAAGGCTCTGCCTTTCTCTGTTCATTTTGTTCCAAAGACTAATTGTTACTGTGGGGAGGTCACAGGAACGCTGGACTCCCCTGTGGCCAGCATGGCGGCAAGGGGAGGTGCTTACACTGAGCAGGTGAAAAGCCCTCCCCTACCTGTCAGATTGGGGGTAGGACCAGGGGAAGACAGGCACATGCACCACAGAAGTCAAAATGGTGGCAGGGGGCAGTGCTGGACCAAAGCAACCTGTCAGTCTAGCCTGGGGAAAGAGATCAGATGGGAGGTGGGCCCACAGAAAACAGGGGAAAGTTTGGGAAGCTGATTGGTCATTTTGAGAGAGCACCTGGCCTGTCCCACACCCAAATTAATACAGTCCTAGGGGAACAAAGAAACTTTTGCTCTCCTGCTCCTCACTAGCTGGCTTGTGACCTGCATTCTGATGGTGGACTTGCCTGTTCTCTTCCCGTGGCCCATGGCCTCCAGGAGAGAGTCTGTCTTTTTTTTGCCATGTGTACCCTCTTTTACCATACATAGTGTATGGTAAAAGAGGGTGTGCAACCTTGCGGCCCCAGCAGCTCCACACACAAGGGACCCTGGAACAGACAGCAGCTGGGAACAAGCTAGGCCACCTGGATGACCACATATCAACTGCCTGTGGGCTTCAAAGGACTGTATTTTTTTTTTTTAATATTTTATTTATTTATTTATTTATCTTTAGAGGGGAAGGGAAGGAGAGAGGGAGAGAAACATCAATGTGCGGTTGCCTCTTGTATGTCCCCTGCCGGGAACTGGCCTGGCAACCCAGGCATGTGCCCTGACTGGGAATCGAACCGCGATCCTTTGGTTCGCAGGCCCACGCTCAATCCACTGAGCTACACCAGCCAGGGCCAAAGGACTGTATTTTAAGTTGGAGCAGGGCCCTGGCTGGTATGGCTCAGTTGGTTGGGCATCATCCTGCAAGGTGGGGTCACTGGTTTGATTCCCAGTCAGGGCACATTGCCTGGGTTGCGGGCCTGATCCCCAGCTGGGGCATGCAGGAGAGGCAGCTTATCAATGTTTCTTTCACAAATTGATGTTTCTCTCCTTTCCCTCCCTACCTTCCCCGTTCTCTCAAAAATGAATAAACGAAATCTTAAAAAATAAATTGGAGCAGGAATTCTGGACACTGGCTTTTGTCTTGGTCTTGCTGAGGAGACAGGCTTTGAGATGGGGAGTCTGCCATTCTCTCCGATCACACAGCACCTGAATGAAACTCTTCCCTTTTATACCAGCGCCTGCCTCAGTGTAGCTTTTGTGTGGCAGACGGATGAACGTCCTTTTTTGTTTGGTAACACACTGTATTTTGCCATGGATAATGTGTGCCCAAGTTTCTTGTGCGCATCACACACAGGATTATACCCACGGTATGTAATCATTATGCCCATGTATAATGAGCGTCCTTACTTTTCCCTAAAAAAACTGGGCAAAAAGTGTGTGTTATACATGGCAAAATACATACTTTCCAATGTCTTGTTCTCAAGTTCACTTAGTTCTGGCTGTGGCCAGGTAGTTCAGCTGGTTAGGGTCACCCTGATATGCCAACATTGTAGGTTCCCTGGTCAGGGTGCATATAAGCAGCAACCAATGAATGCAAAAATAAGTGGACCAAAAAACTGATGTTCCTCTCCCCCCACCTAAGAAAACTCCATTTAAAAAAAGATTTTTAAAAAACATTCATTTAGTCGTTCTGTCTGTTGAACCCCAATAGAGAATTTTTCAATTCCGTTGTAGTATTTGGTTCCTTCTAATAATTTCTTTCTCTTTGTTGGTATTCTCATTTTCTCCATATATTGTTTCCCCAGTTACCCTTAGTTTTTTGTATTTTCCTTTAGCCCTTTGAGCCCATTCAATACAGTTTTAAGGCCTTTGTCTAGTATGCCAGGGATAGTTTTTGCTACTTAATTTTATTCCTTTAAGTGGGCCAGGTGTTCCTGGTCGGCTTCATGTCTTGTGATTTTGCTGTTGTTGAAAATTAGGCATGGGCCCTGGCTGGTGTAGCTCAGTGGATTGAGCGTGGGCCTGGGAACCCACACTCTGAAAGGGGCACTGGTTCAATTCCCAGTCAGGGCACATACCTGGGGGCCAGGTCCCCAGTGGGGGGTATGCAAGAGGCAACCACACACTCATGTTTCATTCTCTCTCTTTCTCCTTCCCTTCCCCTCTCTCTCTCTCTTTTTTTTTTTTAAGATTTTTATTTATTTATCTTTAGAGGGGAAGGGCAGGAGAGAGGGGGAGGGAGAGAAATATCAATGTATGGTTGCCTCTTGTGTGTCCCATGCTGGGAACTGGCCTGCAACCCAGGCATGTGCCCTGACTGGGAATCAAACCGAGTTCCTCTGGTTCGCAGGCCCGTGCTCAATCCACTGAGCTACACCAGCCAGGGCCCCTTCCCCTCTTTAAAAATAAATAAATAAAATCTTTTAAAAAACTTAGGCATGGGAGGGAAGAGCCACCTCTCCTAGTCTTCGCAGACTAGCCTTGCACTGGGGAAGACCTTCACTAATTAGCTCGGCTTGTTCTGAGCTTACAGTCTTTTCAAGTCATTGCACCTGCATCTTCTCTGGGCCTAAGTGTGAACTTTTTTGATTCCTAAATATACCTAACTGCTTTAAATGTCTTAATTTCCCAGACAGTGTCAGCCAGCTTCTCAAGGCCTTAGATATTCTATTGTATTCCTCCACCACTAGTCCTTTGCCCCAGGCATCTGAAGCTCTGTGGTCCCCCACTCCACCTCTGCAAGGTTTCCTGAATTGTTTCCTGAATTGTTTCCCCTGCTGTTCACAGCCTGAAACCTGAGCTATGCTGGTTTTCCCTGTTTGAGCTCTGAGTCACACAGGGAAATCAGGGGCTCAGGCAACCTCCAGACAGGTTAAAATGTTTTAAGTCTGCCCTGATCCCTGCCTCCCTCCTGTTACAGGCAGGCAATTAGGGATTGGGCTATTGCTTCCTTCAGACCTGAGTGCCAGGTGGGGAAGGAGTGGAGCACAGGTGAGTTGATGCTACAAATTTCCTACCATTTGAATGTGGCTTTTCCTTGACTGGGTGCCCCTGTGGCTGGGTGTCCAACCCACCACCCAGGATGGCTATGAATTCGGCCCAACACAAAATTGTAAATTTACTTAAAATATATATATATATTTTTTTGCTCATAGTTTTGGTCAGTGTTCATGTATTTAATGTGTGGCCCAAGACAACTCTTCTTCCAGTGTGGCCCAGAGATGCCAAAGGTTGGACACCCCTGAGTGTAGATCTTTGACTATTTCTAGAGCTTCTATAGTTATTATAGCCAGTCTAGTTGCTTTTCAAAAATCTTCTTAAATATTTTATTTATTTTTAGAGAGAGGGGAAGGGAGGGAGACAGAGGAAGAGAAACATCGATCAGTTGCCTCTCACTCACACCCCCCCACCCAGGACCTGGCCCACAACCCAGGCATGTGCCCTGACTGGGAATCAAACTGGTGACCTTTCTGTTTGCAGGCCAGCACTCAATCCACTGAGCCACACCAGCCATGGCTCTAGTTGCTTTTTAAAAATGTACCTGTAGGGGAATGAGGACTTGGGAGTTTCCTAGACTACCATTTTGCTGATGTCAGAATATATTTTTAAAGTCTACTTTTATTCCCTGAATTATAAAATAAGAATAGGTGCTAATTGAGGCATTATTCTGTGCCGTGCTCTGTTCCAAGAACTGTAGTGCATCATGCTATTAGGCCTCACAACAGCCTTAGGAGGTAGACACTATTATATTCCTCATCTTACAGATGAGGACAGTGAAATTCACAAAGCAACTGCCCACAGGGCCATAGCCAGTGGAGGCAGGGGTACCAGCCCCAGCAGCTTGGTTCCAGGCTCTCGCATTTAACCACTGCTTACATGCAGCAGAGCTGGCCAACCCAAGCCACTCTGTTCTGGCCCTTTTGGTCTAGAAGGCTTTGCCCAGAGTCTGGTAAGCATCCTGTGGATGATTTCTTCCAGTCTAGAACACTGGCTGCCTCTCACGTTTAGCAGGAAGGTGGTCCAGCTTCCCAGAGGCTCTGTGAGCACTAAAGGCCAGGTGTTGGTAGGGTCAGGTGAGCCTCAAGGTGGAGACCAGAACTCTCCATCGTTGACACCTCTTACACCTCTTCCATGACCTGCGAGTTTCTCCAGGAGACACCCCTCCAATCCCCTGCCTGAGAAAACACCTGGGTGCCAGCAATCGGGGGTGGGGGGGCAGGGTGGAAGAGATGGCTGAGGTTCTCAGTTGCCCCCATAGAGAATTTATCCTAATTCCTGTTTTCCACCTCCATGGCTCCCCTCTGCTGGGCCTGATGTCTCCTATTTTGCTAACTGTAAGCCCAGGTGCTGTCTAATGGAAACGCCATGCAAGCCACATTTCAACAAAAGATGAGTTTTCATTTCATTTAACCCAGTATATTCAAAACACTGTAATTTCAACATGTAATCAATATAAAAAAGTATTAATGAGACATTTCACTTTTTTAAAACTCAGTCTTTAATATCAGATGTATACTTGACACTTGTAGCACACCTCAGTGCGAAACGGCCACAGTTCAGGTGCTCGACAGCCCTGTGTAACCCATGGCTACCATACGGGACAGGGTGGGTTCGGAAAGGAAACTTCAGGTCTACTGGTGAGTGAAGAAGGGAGGTGGATGGTGGAAGGGAATCCCACCACCCCTATTCTATTTCTAGCCCAGAAGCCCGCCAGCAGTGATACTGAGAACTTCCAAGTCTTTCAGGGGTTCTGCTTGTCAAGCAGGTCATTCCCTCGTGTTCTCTCAAGGAAGCCCACGGTTGCAGTTTCTTTGCTATGCTAAGTCGGTTTCACTCTCTTATCTATGGGCTTAAAAAATAAAATAAAATAAAATAAAAAAGGCTGTATAATATTTGATATATTCCAAAGAACATACATGAAGCACTAAAGCCTAATAATAAAGCGCTTACGAACCCCCACATCCACCTGACTTAAGAACTCAAATGTCAGCTGAGGACTGACTACACACTTGCTTCTTTCAGTCTTATTCCTCCATTTCCCTACCAGGGAGGGGCCAGGAGTGCAAATTTTGTCTATTACTGTTTTACCTTTTTTCTTTTCAGTTTACCATACATGTATGTATCTGTAAATAAGATAATAGTCAGTTTTGCTTGTGTTTATGCTATATGTGCTTTTTGGCAAACTGCCTTTGTCACCTACATTCTGTTTTTAAGATGCATCCATGTTGCTGCAAGAATCTAACATTCCCTTGCTGTTTAAGTTCGGAATACGCCAACAGGTGAATGCAGACATTTGAGTTGTTCCAAGATGCAGGTCAGTATGAGCGGTGCTGCAAGAATTTCTCTCCAGTGTCCCCAAGTGGAAACCCAGGATCAGAGAATATGTGACCATGCCCTTTTGTGTATCCATTTACCCTCACCAGCAGCAGGTGAGATTTCTAAGCCATCCACATCCTCTCCTAACACCTGGGTTTGTCAGACATCGTAATTTTTGCCAATCTAAGTATCCATGAAGTGGTGCATCTCACTTAGTCTTAGAATACTAATGAGGTTGAGTATCTTTCCATGTTTCATCACCACTCCTGTCAATTCTTCTGTGACATGCCTGCCTGTCCTCTGTCCACTTGTAGGAGTTATTTATACGTGCTGGATTATAATCTTGTACAGGCTATAAATGTTGTAAACATCTTCTCACTCTATGGCTTGTGTATTCACATTCTTTATTGCTACTTTTTGATAAAGGGGAGATCTTAGGTATGCTCCTATATTATCTTCTAGAAGTTTTTCCTCAATTAACCTGAAAATGACTTTCCAGTACATTGTACATCAGGGACCCCATTTCCTCCTTCCCGACTGTCACAGCACTCCACACTGAGCAGTCTGACCTTTGCCCAGTGACATGTAACTCCATCTCTGCCATGCACATCAAGTTTCTCAGGTCTGTTTCTGGCAGCTCTTCTGTCCCACTGGCCAATTCGTGCTACCCTGATCCAACTATCAAGTAAACCTTGACACTGTTAAGTGCTTGTTCCTTACTCTTCTTCAAAGTGCGCTAACAACATGAGGACATTATTCTTCCAAATATTTTTGAACTGACTTGTCACATTTCCCAAAAACCCTATGGGGATGCACTGAGCCCACAGATCAATATCGGAACAGGCAGCTTTACCACACTGAGTCTTCCTAAGCAAGAACATCCTGTCTCTATTTATTCAAGTCTTCTTTAATGACTCTTACTAAAGCTGTAAATTTTTCTCCATTAAACATTTTACACAACCTCGGTTAGTTCCCATTTATATCAAAGATAGTTTGGTTAGAACAGAAACCATGCTGGCCATTTAACACAAAGGACTAGCACTAGCTTTTAGTGCTTTCACTAAAAGCTACTTTGCACAAAAGCGAAGTGGGCCACCTCTGCCTGTTTCACCTCTGCAGTTGCAGTGGGACAATCAAGAAGCTGCTGTTTCCGCCCTGGCTGGTGTAGCTCAGTGGATTGAGTGCGGGCCTGCGAACCAGAGGATCGCGGTTCGATTCCCAGTCAGGGCACATGCCTGGGTTGCAGGCCAGTTCCCAGCAGGGGACACACGAGAGGCAACCGTACATTGATATTTCTCTCCCTCTCCCTCTCTCCTACCCTTCCCCTCTAAAGATAAATAAATTTAAAAAAAAATCTTAAAAAAAAAGAAGCTGCTGTTTCCATCCACAGGTGAGGGAGCTGCAGAGAGCTACTGCACTCACTCGCCGCGGTCTGAGCCCATGCCACCCACTCCAGTGCCAGGGGAGGGATTCTTCTGTCTCCCTTCCACCTTCCAAATTTCACGGGAAGGATCTCGTGGGCTAAATGCTATCCAGCAGCCTACTGGCAGGGGGTCTGAGCGTTACACCTCCAGCCTTCCAGCCCGAAAGGCAGGAGATGTACCGAATGCCCAGCCTATATCTAGCATACCACCCATTTTCTATCTTCCAAAACCATGCCGAAATTACTGGTCTACTGTTACATCTTTTCCTATTTTCTTTGACCCTGTGGTTTCCTTTTATTGTAATCTTAGCAGGGCAATGAGATAATCTCGTGTTCACTCCAGAAGTCCTGAAGTACATGTTCGAAAGCAAACTGACCAACCATGGCTGGGGCTTCCCACAGGTTTACTTAAACTCTCCCTACAGACAGGAAGACCACAGCAAAAGTGATTATTAACTAACTTCCTGTCTACACCCCCCATATAGGTTAATGAATACTTAACCTATATCTATGGTTTTTTAATACCATATTAAAAAGATTTTATTTAGTTATTTTGAGAGAGGGAAAAGGAGGGAGCAAGAGAGGGAGAGAAGCATCAACGGGAGGGAGACATATTGATTGGCCACCCCTTGCACACGCCCCACCCAGGGATGGAACCTGCTATCCAGGCATGTACCCTGACCAGGAATCAAACTGGGGACCCCACTCCCTGTGGAATGGCGCCCAATCAACTGAGCCACACTGTCCAGGGCATATCTATGATACTTTAAAAAAACTAATTTCTTTTAAAATAAACTACAAACTATGACAAAATTTCAGCAGTTATTAATTCAGGGAAGTGAGTAACAAATAATATTCTTCGTATATTTTGATAAATTCCTCAAAATCCCAACCCTGAAACAATCAGAAATCACCCTGCCACCCCACCTGGACTGCAGTGTGGCACCACACCACAAGCCAGGCACGGTACCCGGGATCGAGGGGAAAGCCCGGGCAGCTGGGCATTCCACAGGCCCTCGGCCTCCCCACCCCTCCTCCAGCACAGCAGACCCTCCCAGGCCTCAGTGAGTTTGCGTACACTGTCGTCGCCATCACACCCTCAACGGTTGGAACCTAAAACATGCCATCTACTCAAAACTCTGAGCTCCTGTAGGTCAGACTTTATTTTTCTGTTTGGGGAGAAGATACAAGAACCTACGTAACTTCAAGTCAACACTTAAACTAAGCGACTTGTAACTCTCTGTACCAACCACATGACCCAAGGAGAAATCAGATGAGTCCCTGCCTTCAGCAAGTCCACAGTGCATGGAGAGACGAGCAGGTTGAACCAGGAGGCTGCTCGCCATTGTTTTCAGTATCTATAACAGGACAGTTATCACACGCAACCTTAAAAGCTAAGCCAAAGACGCTTTGAAAACAGCAAGTAAGCCATCCATCTATTTTAAAGCAAGCCAAGAACCATTTGGTTCTTTGTTCAGAAAATTCTGCAGGAGGCTAGATATGAAGTTTCATCCTGTAGGTCACAGCAGGTGGCACTTTTGGGCACCATCACCGGTTCCTTGCCAGGCTACCCAGCACCTAGTACTCACATCTCGAGTACCGGGAAAGTCATGCTCTCGGCGGCAACCCAAGGAATGAGCAGGTAGGCTCCCAGACACAGGGCTATCCCAGAAGCTCCTAACTCAGCCACCATCATCTGGATTCTCGTGTGGAAAGGCAGGCGCCTCGACTACAGACATGCACATCCGGTGATGGAAGAACAGGCACAGGGATGATGAAAAGGGGTCCTCTTTACACGCAAATACAGTCCAAAGAAACCACCTCTGTTTCTTGTTTTGGGACTCCCCCGCCCCCCAATGCACTATATCCCAAGCTCAACTGTGAAATTCCACTTGATGTGCCTCCTGATCCCCTGGCTGGAGTTCGTTGGTTTTCTTCAGCGCCTGGCCTACAGGAGCTGCACTCCTTTCATTGGCTGAACACTGAAAAGAAGCCCGTCCTAGGCCAGGAACCCTGAGGAGGAGGACTGGTCTCCGCCCTGAGGGAGGCTCAGTCTGGAAAGAGAGACCAAGCATGGGCACAAGTGACGGTAAGAACTACCAGCGGCTCTACGGGCTGTCGGAGAGACAAGGGCAGGTGCTAGCAGAAGCCACCCTACCACCAGCAGGCCCAGAGATGCCTGCTTGTTGTAGAACCATCCAGCCAAGCCTCGAAGCGTGGGCAGGGTCTGTCCACGCAGAAACAGAACAAGGGGATTCCGAGGAAGGTGAAAGGAGAAAGGCATTAACAAAGCATGTGGCTAGGAAATTCTTCATGGGGTGAGCAGAGGAAATAGCCTAGCTGAGTCACTGAGGGAAAAACAGCGATAAACTGCTCTGGCAGAAAGACAAGGCCAACTGTGAACGCAAGGCCGAAGAGTGTAGGTCTGAGATTCTCACACTGGAGTAAGACGCAGCTTCCTCTTAGGGCCTTTATCAGAACCACCTGGGTCTTAAACACATTCGAATGTGCACATGTGTCTCTGTCTCACACACACGCCGGAGTGCACACGAGACACTATGACCCAAGCCGAGAGCCAGGGACGCAGTGCACACCATTACTCATGGGTCCGCCTCTCTGAGGGCGCTGGACCAGAAACCAGGTGGAACACCAACAACTTGGACTTCTGTGGCATTCCCCGTCTTTATGAAACGGGCATCATCAGGAGAGAACCCCCTAGTGAAAGGTGACTAGGGACTGAGTGAGCAGGATGGAGAGAAAGCCGAGGTCTGTCTAAATGACCCTCATCAGGGTTCTAGCTACGTCTGGAAGGCACCCACCTCCAAAGCCAGGCAAGAGGGAAGCCAGAGGCCACCACACTTTAGGGCGCTGCTCTCAGGGCCAGCAGCACCTCTCAAAACATGGCATCAGAGGTGCTCCTTGTGCCTCCCCACAGCCCTGACCCTGCCATCTCAAGTTCTGAGATCTACCTGTGCTGGGCATCTTTTTTAAAGACAGAGAGAAAGGGGACGAGGTACTCAAAATAACCTTCCAGCACATGGATATAGCATGGGGTGCTGGATGACACCATCTCCCAATGGGACACAGGGGCCATGTGCTTCTGCCTGCCCGACACACTCACCTGGACAGTCGGCTTCGTCGCTCTCATCCTCACAAGTCACCCAGCCGTCACACTGCCAGGGGAGGGGGATGCACTGGATGGTGCCGCTGCGACAGGCAAACTGCCCAGGGTTGCACCACAGCTCTGTGAAACCAAAGGGCAAGAGGCCATTGAGGAAGCGGCAGTAGCAGTGGAGACCTGGAGTGGCCAGCTGCCACAGCCCAGTCCTGCCACTGCCCGGATTCCATGAGCATGAGCTGGACACCAAGCAGCCTGCCGACAGCCCGCCTCCTTGGGGATCTGCACGCATGCCCCAAGGATGAGCCAAGAGCTGTGCCCGAAATGCCACAGGTCCCCAGAGCATCGCATCCCCCCAAGACACTGACCTTCGTGCTCAAACTCAAACACACAGTGCCACGTTTCTGCTCTGCATCAGTCTGCGCTGCACTGCAGGGAGGCAGAAACAAGAGGGCACAACTCTCTCTCCTGAGGGATTCTGGGTCAACAGAGAAGACACACATATACTCCATACACACACACATGGACAAACACACACATTCGGGTTTCTGACAAAGCACAAAAGCAGGTCACTACCACAGGGACGCTCAATGTGCTGGTGACTCTGCCTCTACCTGCAGGGCTGGGATGCTTCTTAAAGATGGTGGGATGCGAACAGGGTTCCCCAGGCAGGTGGACGGTTTCAGAGGCACGTATGACACAGTAGAAAGGGAAGAACAATCCAGAGACAGCCAGACTTAAGGAAATACCACAGGGCAGCAGAACATGCCAGTTATACTGTGTGACTTGATGGATGCGGAGTCACTGGAGATGAGGGTGGAAATATAAGAAGGATCAGACTGTGGAGGCTTTGGGGGTAGGATAATTCTGACCTTTATTTGGTATGCTGTAGGGAGCCGACAAGTAATGTAATAAGATCTATATTTTAAGCAGACATCACTGGCAATGGTTTCTAGAAGCAATTAAAATAGGGGACCAGACAAAAATATTAAATAGCCAAGAAAAGTCTCGAACTGAGGCAGGGGTTGGCAAATTACAGCCCACGAGCCAACTCTTGCCCTGCCCACTGTTTTTTTAAATAAAGTTTTCTTGGAGCACAGCCACAAACATATATAGTCTATGTCTGCTTTTGAGCTAACAACAGCAAAGTTGAGTGGTGGCACCAGAGGCTGTATGACCTGCAACACTGAAAATATTTACTCTCTGGTCCTTCAAGAAAAAGTTGGCAGACTCCAGAACTGAGGTGGCAGCTGATAAATGGGCAAACCTTGGAACCCACGAAAAACACTGAGGTGCGAGGGACAAAGTCCTACACACCAGTGTGATGGCACAGGAAGAATGGATGGAGTTGAAGGAACGAACTTAACTGTCCACCTGCAACAACGAAACACCTAAAACGCCAGTCCTCCAGGCACTGGTCATCAGGCGAGGAAGAGCAGCGAAACCCTGAGAGTCAGGAAACATGCAAGTGAGCCTTACTGCCCGAAGAGCATTTCCAGGCAACAGAGCAGGGGGAAGGACCCCAGGGGAACCCGGAAGACTCTTGGAGACGAGTGGAAGCAGCTAAAAGCTAGGGGAAACTAAGGCAGGTAGCACTCACAGCGCAACACTGTGGGGATCACAGGAAGGGAAAGAGAGCACAGACAAGACTCCGGAGATGCACAGAAGGACCCCGGGGCAGTAGGCATGGTGTTGATCAGTGTGTGGTGGAAGGAAACTACCCCAGGCTGTGCAATTACCACCCTAAAGGGTAAGAGGGAAGAGTAACCAAAATTCAGCAGGACCACAAACAATCCCTATTCTGTAGCCAGTCTGGAAAAAACTCCTAACTTGTGGGACATTGAGTCAACTACTCAGAAGAGTTTTGTGTCATTAGTGGAGAAAAATGAACTCCAGCCTAAATGCTGCTCAGTCCTAACAAAGATTAAAAGCAAGACCTGATGAAATCAGCCCTGGCTGGTGTGGCTCAGTGGACTGAGCACCGGCTTGCAAACCAAAATGCCACTGGTTTGATCCCCAGTCAGGGCACATGCCTGGGTTGTGGGCCAGGTCCCTGAAGGGGGGGGACATTGAGAGAGGCAACCACACATTGATGTTTCTCTCCCTCTCTTTCTCCCTCCCTTCCCCTCTCTCTAAAAATAAATACATAAAATCTTTTTAAAAAAAAGACCAGTCACATACTGGAAGACAACATTTGTAAATCAAATATCTGATGAAGCACTCATATCCAGAATATACTATGAACTCTCATATTTCAATAAGAAAACAACCCACCCAATTTTTAAAGTGGGCAAAAGATTTTAATAAACACTTAACCAAAGAAGGTATACAGATGGCAAATAAGCACATAAGGAGACAAAATAAAACCATAATGAAATACCATTACATACTTCTTCGTGGTTAAACAAGAAAACGATAATAACAAGTGTGGACAAGTATGTGAAGTAACTGGAACTCTCCTACATTGTTAATGGGAATGTAAAATGTTACAGCTACTTTGAAAACACTCAACAGTTTCTAAAAGGCTGACTATATACCTACCACATGACCCAGTCACTCCACTCCTAGTTATTTATGCAAGCATAATGAAAGTACATGTCCATAGCAATTTTACTTGTGATAGCCAAAAGCCAGAAACAATCCAAATGTCCAAAACAAGTAAATGGGGATCAACAAAGTGCAGTACAGTTATACGAAGGAATATTACTCAGCTATAAAGACAAGGCAGCCGCTGCTAATGCAGCAACAGGTAAAAGCAAAACAAAATGGAACGAAAACAAGGGCCGGCTGCAGGCGGTGCTTTGCCAGCCCATGTTCTATCTAGAGTTTAACTGCAGAGATAACACGTTAACCTCAACCCCACAACCAACACACAGTAAAGGCCAGCACTAAATGTCTGACGACTGCTCAAAGGTCTCCCTCTGCTCTTAACATCCACGACAAAGTATCAACAAGCCTCTGGCCCTGGCTGGTGTGACGCAGTGGACTGAACTCTGGCCTGTGAACCAAATGGTCGCCGGTTCGATTCCCAGTCAGGGCACATGCCTGCGTTGCTGTCCAGGTCCCCAGGAGGGGACATGCAAGAGGCAACTGGTGGATGTACCACTCAGGCAGATATTTCTCTCCCTCTCTCTTCCCCTCCCCTCTAAAAGTAAATAAATACAATCTTAAAAATATAAATGTTAAAAACAGTAACAACAACAATCCTCTGATATCCCGGGGAAGGTTCCCTCCCTTCCTGAGTCACCTGCAGTGCAGAGGCTGTTCTGAAATCAATCCAGTGTGTGAGTCACTGGCTAACGCATGTGAATCATGCATTTGAAAAATATTTACTGAACCCCTACTCTGTGCCAGGCAACTCTCCAGGTGGCTGGGTCAGAGTAGCACACAAAGCAGGGTAAACCCAGGACTCGCACTGTGTGGGGGAGACTACGCACAGTCAGCTGCTCAGCACATCAGCCCGAGGTTCTGATGCCTCTAAATGGTGTCACTCTAGCTGTAAATCTACATTCCTTCCCTTTCCTCCTTAGTATCCTCTTGAGGCCCTTTGCGAAGCATCCAGAACAATTTCTGCCTCAAAGTTGCTCACAACAGTCACCTCCTCTTTCTATTACTGGCTTTGCCAAGGCCCTTGTCTCAGGCCTCCTGTTGCAATGGCTGCCCCCTGGGTGTAAAACGGGAGAGCCAAGTGGGCTGTTCTAGCCAATGGACTGTTGCCGCTGTTTGAAATAACCCATACCGCCCCGTGTAAGTCCAAGGCCACAGCAGCAAACAAGAACTTTTATCACATTAGCTTTCCTCAAGTCTTCTGCTCCCAATACCTCTTTACACCCTTAAAATTTCTGTGGACCCAGAAGATCTTTAGTTTATGTGGGTTAAACACATGGACACTTACTGTGTTAGAAATCAAAACTGAGAAATGTTTTTAACACAAGATTCTCAAGCTCGTGCGCAACAGGTTAAACACAGAGTTGCTATGTTTCAGCAATCCCACTCCTGGGTTCATGTCCACGACAGCTGAAAGCAGGGACTCACACACACACCCATGCACTGATGTCCACGGCAGCATTACTCACACCAGCCCAGGGGTGGAAACAACCCAAGCGTCCATCAACAAATGAATGGATAAGCAAAATGTGGCATCGCTACACCACGCAACATTACTAGATCGTAAAAAGAAGGAAACTGACACATGCTACAAAATGGATGAAAACTTCAGGATGTTCTGCTGGGTGAAAATAAGCTAGACAGAAAGGACAAACGCTCTGTGACTCTCCTTACATGAGGTCCCTCCCTAGAGCAGTCAAATTCGTAGAGACACAGGCTGCCAGGGGCGGGGCAGAGGTGATGGAGTTTCAGTCTGGAAACAAGCGCTAGGTGCCAGCTGTATCACACTGTTCATGTGCCTGATGCCACCGAAGTGGACACTTAACAGTGATGAAAAAGGTAACTTTTGTTTCTTTTTCTATGTACTTATTGATTGATCTTAGAGAGAGAGGAAGGGAAAAAGAGAGAGAGAGGAACATCGATGCGTTTTCCACTTATCCACGCATTTGCTGGTTGATTCCTGTATGTGCCTTGACAGGGGACCGAACGCACAGCCCCGCTGCACTGGGACAACGCTCCGACCACCTGACTACCCGGCAAAGTCCAAAGTGCTTAAAATTTATGTTATGGTACTTTACCACAATTTTTTAAAATCCTTTAAAGAGAGACAGAGAAAGAGAGAGAGAGAAAAGGAATCCCAAGCACACATCCCATTCAGCTGTCAATACATGTCAAGCAGCCTCTGGAAATGCCACTGTGCACTTGTGAGAGAATAAGAGAGGCCGGCAAATGGCACCTCGGTGTCAAAACTGCTATAAGGGAATAGTCTTGACCTCACAGAGCCCCCTTCCCCAGGGCCCTGGCCACACTTGAAGAACTACTGCTTTAAATTATGCAATGTGTGTGAATTAAAGGATTCGTGCCATGTAGAAATTCACAAGTCTCTGCAATACAGTCTTTCTCTTCATTCCATTTGTTCTTTGATCAGCAGGCCTTGGCCTCATTTTGAATTATGTAAACTGGGCCATCTCAAATTACTGTGTGAAATTTAATATGCTGTCTCAGTTTTCAGAATTGATTTCTCAACATTTGCCCACAAAGAAATAAAGGAAGACAGTACAGCGGAAGCACACGTGTCCAGTCACACAGCTCAGGAAATGAAAAAATGTCCTGCCAAGAAATATAGAAGGGAATGCTACCCTATCTCTTCTTCGCTCTGCCCACAGCCCGCTCCAGGGCCTCTACTAGTGGACAGAGACCCTTGGACGCAGCTCCTGCACCGTGCCAGAGCACCCACCCTGGGAACAGAAGGCCCCAGCTTCGGAGGGTGGGGGCAAGGGGGCAGCGTAGTCTCCATCAGGTTGTTGTGGCATTCTTCCTTGGAAGGAGCTAACAGCTGCTTCCCAGCAGGGCAGGAAGTCCCCAAGGGTTCTCACTCTGCCCCCCACTCCACCCCCTGCACAGGGCAGTACTGGGGCAGAGGTATCTAACCAACATGACATGACACTTAGAACCAGAGGGAGAGGCCTGAAAATTAGTGCTGGCTGGGCCCTGCTGTACGAGTGATAGGGCAGCTACAGAGGAAGAGCTCCTGTGGGGTGCTGGGTCCCCTCCAGTGCCACGGAACTTGGGCCACGGTCTCTCCTCTGGACACCTTCAAGAGGGGACAGAGACCACTGATGACAACAGAGATCACTAAAAACACAAACAGACGGCATCCTTGCTAAGTAGGCCATCTGAAGAAGGGTTACCTGTGTCCTGAGGTAAGAAGGTGGGAATGAGGGGCTTAAACTGGGCCTCAGAACAGGCAGCACCTGAACCACCAGTAACCACAGGGAAGGCCTACTGGCCAAGGGCCCGGCCTGGACAAGTGCCACCAAGCAGGAAAGGAGCACTCTGCTTGGCTGGGGCTAGGCAGGATTTAAGACCTAAAGGTACTGCAGGACCAGATGGCTTCCACAGACGCGTCATGGCTCCAGGGGTGGACGCTGCTGGCACCGGAGGAGCGCTCGCTCAGAACACTGACCGGCAGCAGGACGCAGAATGGACTTGGGAAGGCGAACCAGGTGAGGGAGAGCACTGCCAGGCATTTGCAACAATCCACAGGCGGTGATTCTAGAACAAAGTGAGACTGTGTTACCGTCTCCACAGTGCTCTAAATGATGTCTGCCCTTTCCTGAGGTGAAGGAGCACCTCCCCGCATGCAGGCTCTTAGGAGCCCTGGCTCGGCAGCCTCTGCAGCTCCCCTGTAGTACCTCCAGCCCTTTCATGGTGACTGTCACCTCAGGGCTCCAGCAGACCTGCTTGCAACCTCCCTACTCCTGCAGCTTCCTGGCACAATGTGTCAGCCTTGAAAGAGGACCCAATGGCCTGTCCCAAGAAAAACTACAAGACCCAGCTCTCAGACCACAGTGAAGCCCCACATCAGCAACAACACCTACTCAGCCTCGCTGGGTTTCTCTCCTTCACCTGTGAAACGTGGGGGTGATCGTCCTTGCCCTGCTATCCTAATTTTGAGTTGGGTGGGGGGTGAGGGGAGAGGTCATAAGGCCCAAAGGAGAAATCCACTAAAACAGTGCTTGGTTGCTGAACAGTTTCATGCATTCCATCCCTTGAAGTAATTCTTCAGGACCTCTGAAAAGGCAAATGCTCTCAGAGGGACCCACAGGCGGAAAGGGAAGATGGGGGCAGGGACCAGAGAACAGGGGCTTTGCACAGCATGGCAAAGACCGCTGGGTCTCAGAAGCAAAGCCCAGTTATGGCTGCCATTAACAGCAGGCCTGGGCACCTCTCAGCTCTGGCAGGTGCCAGGGCTGCAGCAGGAAGGTGGCCAGCACCTGAACATCAAGCTGGAAGGAGCTCAGAGTCCAACTGGCCCCATGATTTTCACACAAGGGTCCAGAGCTCTCGGGGAAGTAAGACATGTGTAGCTCAGAGAAAACTAAAGGACTGAAGATTTACTAGTAAAACGTAAGGGAAGGCCAGACACTGCTGTATCTACTGAACCCCCTGTCTAGTCCAGCACCTGTTCCATGTCCTGTGTCAAGTTGGCAGCAGCAGAACAGAGGCCAGAAACCAGGCTCTGTGCTCTCACCCAGACCCCCACCCCTAAAGCCAGCACAGCTAAGGACAGGTCAGGATCTGGGGTGGAATCAAAGCTACCCCTGCCAGGATGCCCTTCGTTCTGATTAGGGGTGTGGCTGATCCATCCTCCTTCAAAGGACTGGGTACAAACTTCTGATTCGGACCCATTTCCTCTTTGTTAAGACAGAAGACAGGACTTAGGAAATGCTGCGCCTCCGAAGAGGCCAGCCACACAAAGCCCCAGGGGACCAGGAGCGCCTGCCTGCCAACGGGGACCTGTACACTGGGAACACAAAAACACTCCTGTTTTGTGCGTGTGTTTTAAAATCCTCACCCAAGGATATGTTTATTGATTTTAGAGACAGAGGGAGAAAGAGAGACAGAAAAACACTGATGTGAGAGAGAAACATTGGTGGCTTCCTACATGTGCCTCAACCAGGGATCAAACCAGCAACCTAAGTATGTGTCCTGACTGGGAATCAAACCCACAACCTTTTGCCATATGAGATGATGCTCCAACCAACTGAGCCACCTAACCAGGGCTCCTATTGTGTGTAGGTCTGAAGTACATCCACAAGTTTTTTGATGACTCTCTAAATGCCAGCAGCTCCCTAGGCACTATCACCACCAAACCCATTCCCAAATAGACCCTGGGGCACAAAGAGAATCACACTCAGTCAGCTCCCCACGTAGGAGAGGAGGCTTATCTGACCACTGTGGATGAGAAGAGGCAGGTGACCAGCTCAAGGGGGCTGCCGAGCTCAGGGGCCAAAGAGTCACATGACAGACACTAGAGAACGCCACACCAGAACAAAGTGACAAGGCCGAACTTCAGTATTTATTTCTAACAAATAACACGCATTTTCTACATCCAAGAGATGAAGACACCATCACCTGCTACCTTCTATCCTCAGACACTGCTCAACCTGGACACTAGCTTGTCACCCCTGAGCTGCCCTCCAGTTAATGTCTCCTTAGGCAGACGCTTGGGGAAGAAGGCCCTGGTCAATTAACTTATCCTCGAAGAGAAGGGAGAGGCCCCAAGGAAAAGAAATGTGACTGGAAAGAAGAGGCAGGGTCACCAAAATTCTATGAAATGAATGACACTTCAAAAAAAGTAACAGCAACCTGCAGTGCGTCTGTATTTTATGAAGGCTGACGTGCAGGAGGGGGTTCGGAGGCACATACCTGGGACTAAGACCAGAGCAAGAGGGCAGGGCAGAACTGGAGTGACAGCTATCTCGCATCTGACATAACAGCTACCGGCAGTCCATGGACACTCACACCACGTTTGCTGACAGCCACAGCACAGTACGGCCAGTATGTCTCAAGAGAAACACAGCTGCAGTAAAAGCAGATTCCTGAATGTTCATTTTGCAAGTGCCAGGTAACAAGTCAAATACATTATTATTATATTTAAGTCCTTAAGACACAGCCGTTACCCCCTTCAATAAATGCAGCTGCCTGCCTCCTGAGGGTCAGGCACTGCGCTGCAGGCAAGTGAAAAGAGCAAATCAAAAACACAAGGTATCCACCTTCCTGGAGCTCAAAGTCCAGTAGGGAGGCTGACCATCCCAACCTTGAGGTGGGCAAGGATTTCACAGAGAAACACAGAAAGCATGACTATAAAAGAAAAAAAAAACGATAAAGTAGATTTCTTCAAAATTAACCCCCTCTTTGACCAGGAGCTCGCTGCAGACACACATCAACAGAACAGAACACAGAGCCCAGAGTAAACACACGGATGTGCCCACCTGCCTTCTGATCAGGTGCAGAAACAACTCAGGGGAGACAGGCACTCTCTCAACAAGTGACGGTGGGACAACCTGACATCCTCTTATCAAATGATGTCCACTTATCCAAAATGAACCTCAATCCATATCTCATATCGGATATAAAAATTAGCTCAAAACACATCGAAGACTTAAATATAAAACCTAAGACTATAAAACTTCTAGCAAAAGACACAAAATCTTTGTGAACTTGAGTTAGGCAGAGTGCTTACATACATCACCAAAAACAAGATCTATAAAAGAAAAAATGGTATAAACTGGACTTCATCCAAAGCTCAGTGGTTGTCAGTGACCACAAAGTGGCAGCAAGAGGGAACTGGCGACGGACCTGTGTTCTGTATCTTACTTGTGGGGTTGATTACGTAACTCTACACTTGTCAAAGCTCAAAAATATATACCAGAGAGTGAATTTTAGTGTACTAAATTAAAAAATAAAACAGATAACCAATGTCATACCAATAAATTCAATAAAAGTAAAGAAAATTTAAAATAAAAAATAAAACATTTTAAGAGTACAGTTAAGCAAATTAATGGGTAGGACACTGAAAATATCTGCAACATATCTAAGAACTTTTAACTGGACTATACAAAGAATTTCTACAATTCAATAATAAACATAAATAATAAAAAGGCAAACAATCTCATAAAAATGGGTAAATGAACTGAAGAGATGCTTCTTAAAAGATAAACAAATAGTTACCAAGACATGAAAAAGTGTTCACTACCATCACTCCCTGGGAAATGCAATTAAAACCACACAAAGGCCCTGACCTGTGTAGGTCAGCTGGCCGGGCATCATTCCGCAAAGCCACAGGTCGCTGGTTTGATTCCCAGTCAGGGCACATGCCTGGGTTGTAGGCCAGGTCCCCAGTTGGGGGCATGCGAGAGGCAACCCATCAATGTTTCTTTCACACGTAGATGTTTCTCTCCCTTTCTTTCTTCCTCCCTTCCCCTCTAAAAAAAATAAATGAATAAATAAAAATTTTTTTCAAAAGAGTGACTTGCAAAAATCACAATCAATTGACAAAACTAGGACAACCAGATCTCAGAACTCTTAAAAATAAAAAATGATTCATTTTAACATATTCAATGATCACAAAATAATTTTTAAAATAAACTTTTGATTCTGGGATAAGTTTAGGTTTACAGTAAAGTTCCCATATGCCCCTTAGCCAGTTTCCCCTGTTAGTATCTTACACTACTGCTAGGCTGGATAAATAGTAAACCAAGGCGGGAGGGGAGGGAGACATGTCTCATTCATTAATTCAGCAACACCTGGTCCAGTAAGACCGCCAGGTGTTCCAAAAATCACAAGGAAAACCATGATAGCACAGGAGGGGAGCCCTTGAAGTTCCGTATGTATGGTTTCCACTGTCTGGTACAGAAAGTCTTTGAAACTGTGTATCAGTCCTAAGATCTGCAAAGGTGAGGAGAGGGGGAACCTAGAAGGTGGTTACAAGCATAAAACCCCTAAAATCCCAACAGGTGGAGCACTCGGACTAGCTGGGTGCCCCCATGTAGCTTCATGCTCAAGTGTATTTTATAAATACACTTACAACTTCATTTCTACAATAAGAAATGCCCCGAGTGGGGCACTCGGACTAGCTGGGTGCCTGCTCGCAGCCTCGTTCTCAAGTGTATTTCAAAAATAAACTTGTTATCTCATTTCCACTGTACGTATTGTCTCTCACCTGAATTCTTCTATTGTGAGCTAGATAAAAGCTGAGGAGGGAGAGACCCCTAACTTGGGTCTCCCCAGTAACCCTACCATGGCACATTTGTCACAACTAGGAAATCAATTATCAGCGTATTTCTACGAACTAATTCCAGACTATTCAAATACTACTAGTTATTTCATTAATGTCATTTTCCTGTTCTAGGATTAAATCCAGGACTTGTGTTACAAAGTAATTACCTTGTAAGTTGTGTTACAAAGTAATTTCTAATACAGTCCATCAGAAAATACTACGGTTAACACCCTGACTGGAGCGTGGAGCATCATCCTGTACACCAAAAGGCTGAGGTTTCAATTCCTGGTCAGGGCACATACCTAGGCTGTGGGTTTGATCCCCAGTCGGGAATGTATGGGAGGCAATCAATAGATGTTTCTCTCCCTCTCTCCACCCCCTCCTTCCTCTCTCTCTCTCAAATCAATAAACATATCTTTGGGTAGGTAAGGGAACAATAAATCTGAATAAGATATTAAGGTTAACAAAATAAAATAATTAATTAGTAGTATTTATTAATACCCCAGATCTAAAGAAGGCAATTGTAACAAATTTTACTTGGACTTTCTTTTTACTGACACATAATTCTCTTCCTACCACAAAAACGAAACTGGAAAAAGTATTTTAAGCAAACAGCAATATATACTAATGAGTTCACAAGTTAAACTATAAATGTCTACTCCAAAAAAGTTTTTAATTCACTCATGAAAATACTACAACCTATTCGAAATGAGATGTTTCTTTACAAATTACTGTAATGAAATAGAAGCTTGTTATAAAAATGAGACTACAATAAATACCTCTCTCAATATTACTTATTTAATAAAAGTGGTTTCAAATCAATATGGTTTTGAACCTGCCTAGGAGAGAACTAATCCAAGCAGATTTGTGATCCAGTACTTTGAGTATATACCATCAGTCTAAATTCAAAAAGAGCTGGGAAAAAAAAATCCACAGTCCTACTCAGTTGCTTCGCTGTTGGTAGTGGTAATAGGTGCACGACTCCTGAAAGAATTCTGTGTGCACCACAGGAGTAAGCCAATGAATAAATCTACTGATGTTTATGGAAGCCAGTTTTACCACTGTAGAAAAGGACAGATACAGATATGAAAAGGGGAAAGCTAGTCAGACCCTGTGGTGCTGGGTCGGAACTAAAACAGTATGAAGCCACAGCAGAAGACGTGCACACAGACGCAAGCGCATGCAGACGGCACATGTGCGCAGACCCCGCTGTAGTGAAAGCTCTGGCAGCAGCCACATCCGAATAGCCACAAACCCGCCTAGCACCAAAATCTTAGTTCCTAAATATCACCTCCCACTGACAGGAACCAGCACTCCACAGAAAGGTGCCGGGAACAGTAAAGACACAAGATGAGCCTAGTGATAATAAGGAATGTTTAGAATGGATGGGGACGTGTCAGAAGGATACAGAAGCCAGTCTGAGGGGGTTTCCACTGTCCAAATCAGTTACAACATAATCATCAAAATGAACGATAATAAGAGATTGTGTAACACACTGAATAAAAAGAAAAATCTATGAATCCATGCTGACACTAAAAATAAAAATAAAAAGCTCTTTTTTATAGTAGACCACCACTAAAAGAATGTTGAGAGAAAAATCACCATTTAACAATCATCACAGTGGTAACTGATTCAGGCAAAAATCATCAGCAGATGTGTAAAACCACTGCACGAGGGTATCCATCTCCCTGTTGGGTACTTGCCAATCCCAGAGGGGGAGAGGCATCTTTCCAGTACAGAAATACAGCCGAAGCCACCTTACCATGACCAAGGTGAATATGGCCATTCCTGGGACAAAAATGACAGGCTGTGTCTCGCAGTGCATGTACTAAGGAGGATTCAATGCCTGCCAAAAATGCACCAACTCAATACGATCACCCAGAATGAGGAATATTCTATAAAATGGCCTGTTTTCTTTAAAATGTCCATGGCATGAAAGACAAAAAAAGCTAGAGAGCTATTCCAGATGTTAAAAGGTTAAACGCACACGACAATTAAATACAACACACGATCCCAGATTAGATCCTGGACTGAAAAAAACACGCGCTGTAAATGAGCAGCTGGCAGCGTGAGGATGTGGTGAAAGCACCGCATCAACGTTTAACTTCCTAAGTGCGGTCACTGTGCCGTTTGCAAGCATGGCCCTGCCGTTGGGAAACACACACCGAGAGCCCGTGCGAAAGTGCAGTGAGGCAAATGTTACTGGTGAACTTCGGTGAACTGGTGAACTGTACACAGCTGGAGTTCACACTCTTCTTACAACTTTTCTGTAGATATGAGATGTTTCCAAAGTAAAAAGTTTTGTTTTTTGTTTAAAGAATGAAATATCCCATTTTACTCTGAAAGGAGATGTTTTGAAATCTTAATTATTTTTGGAATTAAGGTCTCTTCATACCAATAAAAAAATGCAGATCATGAGATCTTTAGGATTTGGTTTCATTTTTGCCTTCAAGGCAAAATTAATTTTGTTCATATCTAAGTTCCCCAAAATGTCCACTCTAATTCTGAATTATCCTTGGTGAAATTAAGCCATTTAGATAAATAAGGACAAAAATCTGGGTTATAGTACAAACATGTAAAAACCAGGAGTCCAAACTGGAGTTATTGCAGACCTAGGTTCCAAATGAGAAAAATCCACAAGTGTCGGGGAAGTCCACTGAAAGTACTGCTCGCGCACGTCACGAGTTGGGTCCCCCAGCCTATACCATCTCTAACTGCAAATCTCACTAAATTGCAACCTCTGGCCAATGAAAAGTTTGGTATGAGGTCTCTAAGGTAACTTACAAAGATCCTCAAAACACTGTCAAATAAAAACACCAAAAACTGTATAAAAAGTAATAATTCCATTTACATAAAATACTCTGTGCATGCACGTTATCCCAACTGTCCTGAGCTTTCACTGTGGCTCACTCACCATGACAGCCTGCACACGCACCCTTCACACCAACAGGGTGGAGGGAAATCTGATCTCCCCTTCCCAGGGGTGGCCAGCAAACCAGTAAGGGCTGCGGCAAAAGCCTGGCTCCAAGCGAGCCTTGTCCCTTTCAGGTACTTCTAGTCCTCTTGTTCTGTCCCCTAAGACAAAGCTTTGTACAGATTCCGATCAACCCACCATCCCTAGAGGTGGCCAGCGACACTCGAAAGGACTCTGCATCAGGAGACCTGATGTCAACCTAAGTGTGCAGGGGTCCCGGAAGCTCATGTCTCCTGACTGGTCCTCCAGGATGCCCTCTGCCGTAGTTCCCACTCAATGCCCTGGGCAGCCCCAAGTAATGCTCTCCACAGTGAAGAACTCCTAAGGCAGGGGTGTCAAATTCATTTTCACCAGAGGCCACATCAGCCTCGAGGGTGCCTTCAAAGGGCCGAATATAATTTTAGGACTGTATAAATGTAACTACTCCTTAATTATGGGGCAAGGAGCTCTACATTTGGCCCTTTGAAGGCAACTACAAGGTTGATGTGACCCCCCGTGAAAATGAGTTTGACATCCCTGTCCTAAGGAAAGTCCCCCAGGAAACAAGGCTTCTGAGACAAGGTGGGACTGCAGGGTAGGCCTGGACGCTGTCTTGGCCCAGCACATCCGGCAGGGCTCTGCTCTCAGCTCCATCTTAACACAGAGCCGTCCACAGCTGAGGCCAGACACACAAGAAGCTCCTCAAACTGATGGCTGCCTGCCAGGGATCCAGAAGTCAGCCCATAGAGAGGGACCAAAAGAGCACAGGGGCCCTAAGGACAATGACCAATCCAGGCTCACTGAAGCGATGGCCACACCAGGCAAGAAGAGGGGGAGAAGGCCAAGAGGAGAGTGCGTGCAGTGCCCCACACCACCACCTCTTAAGCAAGGCTTGTACTGGGCAATGGCCTGTGAAAGGGCAGGTCACTTCCTCATGCAAGGGGGAGTCGCTCTTAAAGCCTCAGTGCCAGGAAAGTCCATCAGAGAGGCAAGCAGGCCCTAGGGCTCCAAACTGCAGGAGCTCCCAGCCCTTCCAAACCCCGGGCTAGGTGTCTGGTGAACTTCAGTGAAGATCCATGTTTGCAAGAAGCCCTCACCTGCCCTCACCTCTCAGCTCAGCCCGTATCCGCAGAAGTAAGCTCCCCACAGTGTGAGGCCCAGGCCAGCTGGCTCCTGCAGCACCCCCCCCACACACACACACACAAATCCTCCGTAGGCATTCTTGCAGTCAACCACAAGGCCCTCGTCCTCGCCCCCACCCCAGGGGCAGCTGCAAGGCCTGCTGGCTAAGGGAGCTATTGCTCTTTATGTCAAAATATAAATAGCCATTTGTGCATTTACTCAATAACTGATTTCTGAGTGCCCACTCTGTGCCAGACCAGGCCCAGGGGGCACAGCATGAACGTGACAAAGAGCAAAACATATCACTGCGAACAATCCTAGCCCTGTCCAAAGTGCTGCGGCTGTTTGGTGGCTCTCCACAAGCTAATCCCCCCACCCGCTCCCAGACCATCAAAAATGGCTCGACTCACTCAGCACTACGTGTCAGACACCGCTGAAGGCCACTGTGCTCTGCTGTCGGGGTGGGGGCGCAGGAGGGGAGACGATGACACATGAACCGGACCTTCTCCTGATAAATATGCCCTTGTGTGTGCACACGGAGTCCTGCTTACAATTTAAGGGGGTGTCCCTACACTCCCCAATATCCATTCACGGATAGCATTTATAGTTGGCCTTTATGAAGCATTTGCTTTACATCAGACACTTCTCTGAACTTTATACCTACTCATTTTAATTCTCCCAACATCTCTATGAAGTTCTGTTATCTCCACGTTACAGATAAGGAAACTGAGGTACAGAGAAGTCACAGAGTGGGTAGCAGAGCAAGACTTGACACCAAGCAGTGCAGCTATTGGGTCCATGTTCTCAAACCACAACACAGGACTTGCCTTGACCGCTCGCTACACACAGACAGCATATGTAAAGGAACGCCAGACTGGGGCTCTCCTTCCTCCCAGGTTGATGGCTGCAAGCCCTAGGACATTCTGGGTCCCCAGCCAGCTGTACTCCGACCACTGCCAACATGCCATTGACCCTCCCTTGGACTTGCCCCGCCCGGACTGTGGACCATCTTGGAGCAGCAGGACTGTCTTCTGCTAAACCTCCTACGTCAACTGGTAAAACACACAGAAACAAAAATATTGGTGTTACATAAAAACCACATCATGATCCCATCCTTCCCTCTGGCAAACTGTTGCCCCAAAAGTAGGCTCTTGGGATTACTGACCTGCTCTGCAGGAAGGAGAAGGGACTGGTCACCAGCTTTTCAGCAACCAAAACACAAAAGCACATGTGACAAGGGAAGAGTCTAGCAGCACACCAAGGGAAAGACATGTAATCAGTGTCTTGCTATCTACTAGGTCCTAAATGTTGTTACTGACACATTCCTCTTAGACTCAAGAATCTACTAGGTGTTTCCCTATGCCAAAGAGAGGGAGAGATAGAGGTAAGACATCATGTGCGCAGGAGGGCCCACTAGATCACCTCCCATGATGGGTGCACTCATCAAGCACTGCAGAACTGCCAGGAGCGGTCAGGGAGGAGATACTGCCAAGGGGCTAGTCCTGGAAAGCAGGGTAAGGCTGCGGGCAAGAGTGATCTGGACCAAAGGAACACCAAAGACACAGCCTAAGAGGAATGAGAAGGTACAGACACATTTGCCAAAATGCACAACAGCACACCCTATATTCCTAAGACTAGAACCACCAACTGAAACACTAACCCTGACTTGCGGCCACCTGGGCCAACTGGAGCTTTAACCACAGCACGTCCTGTGCCCTCAACCCCAACTGTGGTTGACACCATGCCTAGCACACACAGCAGGTGACAGTCACGGCTTGTTACAGGGTGAATGCAGAGGGAGCATCACTGTACACCTCTCGGGAGCACTAACTACTGGGAGCCTCCTCCTGCTCTCTGAAGTGGTCAAAGTGTTCTGAGGGAAAGGGCCATGATATACTCAACTCACTGCCAAATGGCTCAGAAAGCAATCACGTGCATGCACACATTTCTAAGCATGAGTACAGACACATGGGGGGGGAGGTAAATAAAATAAAATGCTAACAATGGTGCATCTAGTACAGGATGCTAAAGTGTTCTTTGCACTAATTGTATTTTTGAAATTTTTCTGTAAGTTTGAGATTATTCCCCCCCCCCAAAATGTTTGTTGTTGTTTTTAAGACAATTTATTAGCTAGTGAGGTTGGAAAGTGTTAATACTACTTTCCAACTAAAAAGAATGAAATTGTAAAGCCCAAAGCCCAGTTTGCTAACCAGGCAAGTTGTACAGTGTTACAGGGTGGCAGGCTGTAGAGGAAAGAGCTCCAAACTCAGAAGGCGCCTGGCCAGCCTAGGTGCAGGCTCAACTTTCCAGCTACTTTCCATAAGGTTTGGCCACTTCTGTTTATAAAATATCCACACGCTTGCCCTGGCTGGTGTAGCTCAGTGGATTGAGCATGGGCCTGCGAACCAAAAGGTTGCCAGTTCAATTCCCAGTCAGGGCACATGCCTGGGTTGCGGGCCAGGCCTCCAGTGGAGGGGTGCGTACAAGAGGCAACCACACACTGATGTTTCTCTCCCTCTCTTTCTCTCTAAAAATAAATAAATAAAATCTTTAAAAAAAAAATCCATCCTCTTCCTATTCATTAACCAGTGTGCTGCTGCAGAGGTAAGGTACTGAGGCCACTTCTCAGCTCACTGAGGACTTATCAGTTCAGTATACCCAGCAGGCCCCTCAGGGTCCCTAATGGCCAAGGGGAAAGAACCCTGAAGCAGGAGCCGGTTCACCTGGGTTTGAATCCCAGCTGGGCTGCTCATCAGCTATGTGACCTCATACGAGTCACTTGCCTCTCCCAGCAGGGAGAGGCTTTCTTTCTCCCAAGGAACACAGCTCCAGTCCTGCTACCTCACCAGGCCTACCCAAGCACAAGTCTTTTATTGGGCTGGGGACCTCAGTTGAGAACATGGTAAGTCAGGGAAGGTGAATGTTTTCTCAGCTACATATGGTGGGGGCAGCCTGCAGGGAGCTGTGGCATGATTTTCTTTCATAACTGATGACAGAAAAACAGTTGTAGACTCAGCAATTGATGCTGCATTCTACGTACAGATAAAGGGTCAGTGACATGGCATCCCAGTCAGTGGCCCCTAATTGCCCCTCTATGTGTCATCCTTCGGCAGAGACCCTCAGCCTTTCTGTTTCATCACATCCCCCGTAGACATAATAGTGCACATCGTTGCTGGTCATTATGGTCAATTAACCACAAAAGGAATTTTGGGGGAGGGTTGGTTCTCTCTCAGACCAGATTATTCAGATGGAAAAAGCTTCAGCATCTCTCCCTGGTGAACACAGCAAAGAGTACAGACGGCAGGACATTACACAAGCCCCTAGAAAGGTACATGATGGGGTCAGGCCGGACTTCTAGGACTGAGTCTCATCTTAGCCCTTAGCTTAATGAGTTCTCTGTATTCCAATTTCCCTGTTTGTAAATGGGGCTAATACCAGTATCTACCTCACAGGGACCACCTGAGTTCACTTAATCAACACATGTGTTGGTGATACAACAGCGCTTGACATGTAACACATTCTCAAACAGTATCAGACATGTATTTAAAAGAAACTGTGGCAAAAGGTCAAGTTCAGCACTCTAGTGTTGCCCACTGCCCCCATTCTATGAAAGGCCTCATGCCCTGACCTGCATCAGAGAGCAGCCAAAGGTGGCTTAGTCCCCATCCTCAAGGGTTCCACCTGGCAGAAATCAGAGGGCACCCTCCACACCTGCCTGCCTCCCTCCCTCCTTCCTTCCTGGGAAACAGGTTCTGACTGGTGCCCTCCTCACACCCAAGTATGCGTCTAAGTCAGGATTGCAACAGAAAGAACGCAGGCAAAGACCAAAGAAGCACCCCCTCAAGAATGGCAGCCAGCAGACCCCCGCCCGGAAGGACACAGAGCACACAGCACACAAGAATGTCTGACCCTGACCTGGAGTGAGACGTGACCTCACCACCCAAGGTCAGGAAGCCAATAGGAATCCCCCAGTTTCGCAGAGCAAGATACCACTGGGAGCTACGAAGAAGTTCTGATCTGGAGAGTCCTGGAATGAAAGGGGTAACTTTGCTGCCTCCACCAGAGCTGCCTCCCTGCCCCACCTCAGACCTAAGCAGGATGTCTTCCGTGAAGCCCTCCCTTGCTTCACACATACAAATGGTCATCACCTCTGCCACCAGACTGATTTACACCTCATCTCTCCTTCCACACCCAAAGGGCATTCCCAGAGGGAGGGGCTTATTTTCTCCATTTGAATATCCCTAGTGATGGGCAGGCATTGAACACTGAGATGCTTGTTGAATGGCTGCTGGCCAGTTGGCAGGATATGTGGACAGACAGAAAAGGAGTTGGGAATACTCATCACCTCTATCATCCAGGCAGGAGATGCTGGACCTAGAACCAGAGGCACCCCAAGGAAGACAGGCATGTGTGATTCATGGCTTCACCCCTCTGAGTCTAGAGACCTGATGTGCAAAACTGGGACCCAGGAGCCAGAATAGGATGATGTCTTACCTCTCTACAGGTGTAGACCTGTTTTCTAAAGGACCTAATCACAGCAACCCACAATCCATTGGCTCTGCTCCCCAAGAGCCCATCCAGTACCCTCCTAGACAGATGGCCCTTTTCCTGGCTTCCATTCCTGCCAAGGCTGCTGTCCCAGAACTAGTCACCCTGCTGCCCAGAGAACATCAAAAGCAGTGAGCAACCAGCTCTACTCAGGGAGTCCAGGGAAGTATCACTGGAGAGACTTCAGGTTGAGTGTGGGCCCAGGGCCTTGGCCACCAGGTAGACCTTGGGGAATAGAGAGGTTCAGCGAGTCTGGGGTAGGAGCCTGGCTAGGACACAGTGGAGGGCTGCACACTGCCATGCTCCCAACCTGCCTTCACCCGCTGAGGCCTGGCAGCGCTCACAGAAGATGGACCTGAGCGCTTATACCTTCATGGATCCCTTCCCCCATTAATAAAAAAAAATTGTTAAGAACCATACTTCGGCTGCCTATCTTAGTTGGTTAGAGTGTCATCCTGATACACCAAGACTGCCACTTTGAGCCCTGGTCAGGGCACACACAAGAATCAACCAATGAATGCATAAATAAGTGCAACGACAAAAATCGCTCGCTCTCTCTAAAAAAATCCAATTAAAAAAGCCCTACTTCTCCATTGCGTTGTTACAGAAATGAATGCCTGTATGTGTACATTTTTTAACCTACAAGGTTTTTCATTTTTCTGCTTATCTTAAAAGAAATCAGCCCTGGCTGATTTCTCAATCAGTGGATTGAGCACGGGCTATGAACCAAAGGGTCACCAGTTCGATTCCCAGTCAGGTCACAGGGTTGAGGGGCCAGGTTGCCTGGGTTGAGGCCCAGGTCCCCAGTGGGGGCCACATGAGAGACAACCACACACTGATATTTCTCTCCCTCTTTCTCCTCCCTTCGAATCTAAAAGAAATATTTAAAAGTATACATATAAAAGAAATCACATTGTCACAGGCTTCTAAAAGCACTGTGGGACTCAGCATTGTGTCTCCTGTCCTTGCTAGACAAATCGGCCCTCCATTTGGGGATTTGATTTTCTTGCTACAGTTCAGAGGAGAAGGGGTACACTAGAAACAGGTAGACAAAAATTGTCTAGGGCCTTCTAGCTGCCATGATTCTGACCCCCTGCCACAGGTTTTTTTATAGAAACACAAGTTCCAAGGAGAGTTCCAAAGGCATTTAATCATCAAATACAAGGAGCAGTCCCAAGTACCTGGCACTGTCCAGGCTCCCACTACTGTGACACACCTGCGGGGCAACGCGATAGTCTCTGTCCCAGGACAGGCCTGCTCGCGATGCTGGGTCTCTGAGCAGAGTACTTCTCGAGTGTAATACCTCACCGAGTGACAATAAGCGACACGGCTACCAGCAGAGGCGTTTCCAGGGGTTGACGCTGGCACCAACTCACTGCTGGGCAGAAGCAAGGGAAACCAGGTCCCTCCACAAGATGCTCTCTCGACCCCCAGCACTCGAGCCTAACCCCAGCTACTGGACCAGCAAAGAGGGCGCGTCCGGAGCGCAGCTCCCAGGCGAGAGAACTCCATCACTCTCGCTTCCATCAACCTTAAAGCATGTAGTGCTCCACGGACGTGCACCCCCAGGCAACACCCCTCGAGAACAAAGTTCCATGGTGCACGAAGCGCTCGAGCCCAGGTAAACTCATGGTTTCCCGGCGGTGCACGGTCCAGGGCGGGTGATGCCGCGTCCTCTGAGAACACGACCCAGCTAGGTGGAAGGAAGGAGGTCCCGGGCCACCCTAGCCCCGCAAGCCCCGCCCCCGGCCGACCGCCCCGCCCCCCCGTGCCGCACACCTGGTCGCAGCGGCTCGGTGACGGTGAGCACGAGCAGGAAGAGCAGCAGGAAGGCACCGCTGTCTGCCTTGGGCACCATTTATCCTCCGTTCATCGTCCCCGGGGCGGCCGCGTGACCCCGCGGGGAGGCCAGACCGGGCCTGGCTGAGGGTCGGGGAACCGGGCCGGAACGGGACCTGAGACAGGGCCGGATACGAAGAGGCGGCGAGAGAGGGCTCCGGCTGGGTCGTGGCTGCCCTGGGCCGCGGATTGGTGTGCACTCTGCACCGCAGTCTCGGGTTCCGACTCCTGCTCCGCGCAAGATGGCGGCCGTCCTGCTCTGCTTCGCGACGCTCCGCCTCCCGCCCTGTACACTGGAGCTAGCCAATGAGCGCCGAGGCAGGGCGGGGCCTGCGCGTTCTCAGTTTGTGCCGACCATTGGCGGAGCTGGGGCGGAGCCTGAGCAGTAGGACCCGAAAGGGGTGAGGCCTAGGATCCGAACACTGAGGGGCGGGCCCGACGAGGGCGGGACTTAAGGAGTGAAGCGTACTATTGGCTAAACAAAGAGGTGGGGCTCGGAGTAGATACCTGTGCGGTAGGGACTTCCAAGGGCCTAGGATCCTAGGGGGCGGGGCAATGGGATAATCAAGACCGACACAGAAAGGGGCAAGGCCGAGTGGGGGCCGAAAGGTGGGGAGAGGAGGAGCCGGGAGTGGCCGAGGCGGCAGTGCGTGAAAGAAGACGGATGGGACACAAAGGGTCTTCACAACTTGCACACCTGCAGGCTGAGATCCGGTCCGCGGCCCAAGAGTGCGCCCTGATGTGGTTTTTAGGAAGGTCTCCAAAGGGGTGAGGAAAACTGGAAGGCCCCGGACTATGTTCGAGGAAGTGGGGAAGGAGAATCAATACTTTGAGGTACACGCAGTTGTGACTTCACTAGCACACACAACTGAAAATGTTTCCAACAGATGAGGAAATAGCCTAAAGGACTGTCATACAGAGAGAGCTGACAGGGAAGCCCCATTCTAGAGAGACCCTGTAGTAAAGCTGGCTCTGGAGGAAGGGCCCTGCCTACACAATGGGGAAGGAAGGAAAGGAACATTGGGCAAAGTTGCTGCCACATCGGGCCACATCTGCATAAAGGGAAGCCACTGGGGACAATGCTCTAAGTACTGATTTTGCACCTGTTATCGGGAACAAGGTGACCATGGGAGGGGACCCAGCAGATAGGGTGTTCATAGCAGGAGAGAGGAGCAAGCTCTCCAAAGGAAGGACCATCAGCCATGCATACGAGGCCTGGCACAGGGTGTGAGGGCTGGAAAAGAGGGTGAAGATGGAAGCAGAGAAAGTGGGGAGGACCATGGCTGGAGAGGACCCAACCCCACTGGCTCACTCCCCAGGAGTAGGCCTCTCAAGCTCCCTCAAGGCATGGTTCTCCTGAGTGTCTCTTAACCCTAGGACACTGAGGGTCATCTGAGAGAAAGGCACCCATACCCCCTGGGCAGATATGGCCAAGGTTAAACATGGCTAGGCCAGACCTACCTGCATCTGCTCCTCAGTGTGGCCCTGAGCAGGTGCTGGACAAAGGGGCTGTCACAGCAGAGGGCTTCACTGCTAGCAGAAACTGGTCCCTGTCCAATGCTGACATCTCCACTTGCACTGTCCTCAGTGAGCATTCCAGGAGCAGCTGATGGCACTCAGCAAGATCCAGGTCCAGCTTCTGCCCCAGCCCCAGATCTGCCCTAGCCAGGAGCCCAGCCAGGGCTATGGTCTAGGCAGACCCCCAAGAGGGGAACACACAGCCAAAAGCAGAAATCCCTGCCAGTTGTCCCCTGTGCAGATCACTGTCAGAGAAGCAGGCCGGTGAGGTTTTGGATGAGGAGAGAGAACTACAGCGAGGTGAAGAGTCCAGCCAAACCATGCAGGAGAGGGCACAGTCCTGGCTTCCTGAAGGCAGTAACCCTCGGGCCTGGAGTCTTTGCCCCTCCTGACCCACCTCCACCCTTCGCCCTGCTGCATGGCCTGCAGGCCACCTGTGTGGACACAGGCAAGGGCCTCCAGGACGGAAGAGAAAAGATCAGGGATATTTCTGCCCAGCTCCTTGCCTGTGGGGTCACTGTGGCCTCCCCCTAACGTCACTGCCTTTCTCAAGGTTGCCCTCTCTACATGACCCTTCCCAGGTTCCAGTGATCAACCCTCCCTTCTTCCAGAAGTGTGTGACTACCACTGGGGTTTCCTACACTCTGCTCCCACCTTTGCAAATTATGCCCTTATTAAACCCTCAGACCACCCCAAATGGAGTATGTCTTGTTTTCTGCTAGGACAACCACCTGCCCTGGGTTTCCTGGGTTGCAGTAACTAGCTCCACTGCTAACAAGCAGTCCTGGGTTTGGAGGCATGGTGTCTCCATGGACCCCTGCTACCTTTGGTCCCAGCCAAGTGCAAGGCCACTCTCTGTAGGCTTTCAGACTGCTGCATCCCAGTGGCTAGCCTTCCAGGGTTCTGAGTCCAAGTGGCTTAAGCCAGAGCCACATTCCCCAGGAATTCCTTTATGACTTCACCCACTGAAGTCACTTGGGAAACAATGCTGAACGTTCCACCCCAGAGTCTGGGCCTCTAAGGAGGCAGGGACAGCAGGCAAGGCCAGCCCAGAGGACTCTCTGTTCATAGTGTAAATGAAGACACTGCTGGCCCATGTCTTGCAAGGATGTAGAGGGCAGCCTCAGAGGCACTGGGTGCTCCTGGCACCATGGATGATGCTGCCATCCTCAAGCGACGAGGCTACATCATGGGAATAAATTTGGGAGAGGGCTCATATGCAAAAGTCAAATCCGCTTACTCTGAGCGCCTAAAGTTCAACGTGGCGGTCAAAATCATCGACCGCAAGAAAGCTCCCACAGACTTCTTGGAGAAATTCCTTCCCCGGGAAATTGAGATTCTAACCATGCTAAACCACCGCTTCATCATCAAGACCTATGAGATCTTCGAGACATCGGATGGCAAGATTTATATTGTCATGGAGCTCGGGGTGCAGGGTGACCTCCTTGAATTCATCAAAACCCGGGGAGCTCTGCATGAAGATGACGCTCGCAAGAAGTTCCACCAGCTCTCCTCAGCTGTCAAGTACTGCCACGACCTGGACATTGTCCACCGAGACCTCAAGTGCGAGAACCTTCTCCTTGACAAGGACTTCAACATCAAGCTATCTGACTTTGGTTTCTCCAAGCACTGCCTGAAGGATGATGGTGGCCGAATGACACTGAGCAAGACCTTCTGTGGGTCGGCGGCGTACGCGGCCCCTGAGGTCCTACAGGGCATCCCCTACCAGCCCAAGGTCTACGACATCTGGAGCCTGGGCGTGATCCTCTACATCATGGTCTGTGGCTCCATGCCCTATGATGATTCCAATATCAAGAAGATGCTGCGCATCCAGAAGGAGCACCGCATTGACTTCCCTCGATCCAAGAAACTGACAGGCGAGTGCAAGGACCTCATCTACCGCATCCTGCAGCCAGACGTCAACCGGCGGCTGCGCATTGATGAGATCCTTAGCCACTGCTGGGTGCAGCCTAAGGCCCGGGGTCTGTTCTCTGCAGCCGTCAACAAGGAGGGGGAGACCTCCCAGGAAACTGAGCCCTCAAGGGCCTCTGAGCCTGTCCCTGACAAGAAGTCTGTCACCAAGCTGGAGACCCTGGAGGAGGCACAGCCTGAAGTGAAGCAGGAGTCAAAACCCGAAGAGCAGACACTGCAAGTGCAGGCATCAAGGCCTTTGGAGACCACCAACCTCACCCTGTTAGGCAAGCAGCCGAACAAGGAGACAGTAGAAGGGGGCTCCCCGAAGCCTCCAGAGACACACAGCTAGTAAACTTGCATGGCCCAGGGGCTGGCAGGGAATAAGGTAGAGGTGACGGCTTTGAGCCTGAGCTCCAAAAAAGTCAAGGAACAAGCAAGTGAAGGGAAGACAGTCCTGGATAAGCCACTATTTTCGTCAGTTTGTTCCCCCTCCCTTTGAACTTGGTAACCCATATGGTAAAGAAGGAATAAATCACTATATTACCACAGGCTCTAAGGTGAATGTCTTTGCCCCAGCTGACTGGGGTCATCCAGGGGAGAAGATCCACCCCACCCCACCCCAAGTTTGGAAAATATATCCCAGTGTGCTCAATCCTAACCATGACCCAGGGCCCTGGATCAGAGCAGAGAGCTGAGTGAGGGAGATGCTGCTTTGACAGGCAGGCCACGAGTGCAGTGTTGGGTGGGGAGGGGATAAAGAGAGGACAGGACCAAGGAGGGCAAGGTGGCTGCTTGTAGATGACAGGTGGGATGGGAGGAGGACCCAAAAGGCTGCTGGTGGGCAGGGACCTGCAGAGGGCAGGTGGACCAGGTCCTCAGACTCTTGAGCTTCCCACCCTAATGGGCAGCTCAGCTTTTCTACTCTGTTCACCAGGAGTTCCCCTGTGTCCAACGGGCTCCCAGTTTTCAACGGTTCCCTGAGTTGCCCCACCCTGTGGCACTGGCCCAGCCAAGAGGAAACAGGGGGCTCTGCTGGGCAGCCCAGCCACACTCCAGCCCGTGTGTCCCACAGCAACTCTGTGGCCTTGACCACACCCTGTTCCCCTCTGGTTCCAGTCTGTCCCCAGGAGTGCTGCTCCCTGCCAGAGTGGACAAGCTGATATTGGTGAGTAGGAGACCGGACAGGTGTCCTCACAATGCCTGCCTGGCTGCTGTGGCCATCTGTGTCCCACAGAGGGAGAAGGCTTGCACTTAGCATCACCAACTGCAGTGCTCGGCAGGGCCCTGCCTGCCCTTTCCCATGCAGTCCTCACCTCTGCTGTGATGGCCCCTTCTCTTCATGCCCTGCACTCAGTATGACAGCCTCATGTGGACCTGCAGGATTAACACAGCAAGAGGGCCAGTGCCTTTAGACTTACTCCTGCCTCCTGTCTCTGGAAAATCCCAACCCCCAGCCCTCTAGGAGAAGTGAGACCTGACCTGCAACCCTCCCCCAGAAGTTAGTTGGCCCTTTGCCTGGCTCCTCCCTCCCCACAGCCACCTTCACACAGACTGTCCTCCTCTCTCCCTGTGTGTGTGTCATGGCTCGACCACCACCAAGGCCTCGTCCTTGCCCTGGCATTGCCTCCCACAGCGCCCAGTCTGGCTCCCTCTGCTGAGGAGGGCTCCCAGTGCCTGGCCGTTGAGGCCCTCACAGGTCTGGCCTCCTCTTGGCCTCCCAGCCTCTTCCCTCACCCCCACACACATTATAATCATGCTTGTGGATGCATCTCTGCAGACCTCGCCTCTCTCTCCATCCTCAGCCGAGGGGTCATGGCCTCCACAAGGCTTTCTGGGGGCTCCAAAAGCACTCAGCAGCCAGCCACTGAGCTCCGTCATGGCAGGCCAGTGAGAGCCCAGGGCCCAGGCACATATCAGGCCACCCAACTCTCAGCGAAGGCTCCTGGAGCCCAGTCATGCAGCTTGTCTGGTGGTGGGGTGGAATTACAGAGCGCCAAGTGGACCTGAGATGGGAACGTCCCAAGGAGAGGCTCATGAACTTCCTCCTCTCAGTCACATGGGTCCTCAGGGCAGCAGGCAGTGGGCAGAAGGAGGGCCCCGGAGTCTCACTGCAGCCCAGCCCTGAGGTGAGCCTGGGTGGGAGGGGCCACAGGAAGGAGCACTTACTGTGTGCTTTCCAGGTGGGAAGACAGCTCAGAGAGGGCAGTCAGCTTCCTGAACCACACAGCATACAATGGCAGCCTGAGTGACTGAAGCCACAGCTCCCCAGGTGGTGTCGTATGCTGGCCATGCCTGTGAACTGCTCAACCCTGGACTCAGCCCTGGCTTAGACCCCTTCAGTGACTGTCCCCCCAGAGGCTTTAGGGTCAAAACCCTCAATATGGATGCTGTGACCCACAGTGCTCCCTATTGTCCCTGTATCCTTTTGACACATTGTCCGTTCAGGCCATCACATGCACCTGCAGTCCTTGTCTGCCTGCACGTGGCCGACTCCTAAGACCGCAGCCTTCCTAGCCCTCCCAGCCTCCCCAAGTCCAGTCCCCAGTCCATTGGAGTGGACCTCCCTGGCCTCTGGGCCCCAGGAAGGCATGGGTCCTTTCTAGTTCATCTGTGTACCCCAGGCCCTGGGAGCGACCCTCAAATGCTTATGGAGCGAATGGACAAGTGGTTGCCCAATTTATGGAGGAAACTGAAGCTCAGGAGTGCCCTTCTCAGGGTCTGCAGGTCTCTGACCCACAGGACTGCAGTCCGGGAGCCCCACTGGACGTCCCCTGGTCCAATCTAACACTCCTGCCTCCCACATACCGGGAATCCCCACCTCAGCGTGCACATCCTGGGCAAAGCTGCCTGCCCCATGCCCCTGCACGATGCTGAGACCTGCCTCCTTCACCATGTCCAAGAACCAAAGAGGCCACACCATCCAGGCAAGAGCAGGGTAAGAGGGCATAGAATCTACAAAGTGGGACAGTGGAGTCGGTCAAAAAGGAAGATATGCAGGAGCATCGCAGACAGAATGTTTGGGGCACAGGAGAAAGGGGTCCTCACCCAGCTGTGGGTCCTGGCCTGCTAACCATCACAGCCACCCCTTCAGGAACACAGAGCAGTAAAGTATCAGTCATTGAGGCTAAAAGCCCCCAGAAGAAAGAGGGCCTCAGGGAGAAAGCAGCTCTCGGGGAGGCCTGGTTGCTGGAGGGTAGTCGCCCACCGTGGGCCCACCCTGCTGGGGATAGTCACTCCCACCTGGCACCTGCACTCTGGCTGCCCTGCTCCTGCCATCTTCCACATGGACCTTCAGACCCAGAGAGTTCCCCACAGGCTCAGGTGCATCCACAAGGCCACGCTCTGGTCCACATTGCATCTATCTGCCAGCCACGTCTGAACCTGGTGGAGCCCTACTGACCCGCCGCCCACCTGCACAGAAGCAGGCCTTCCTCCCTCTCCCCGTGACACAGAGTACATGGCACACAGGTCCTGACAACTTGCTGTGTGCGGGCATGGGACGCCTGTGGTGGAAAACAAATGAGCTGCAGGGCTTCCAAAGTGCCTCAGGAGATGTACAGAGGAGGCCTTATTTTCCAAAGCAGAACTCCATCCATGTGCCCTGAGAAAGGGTTTTCACGTTGTTTCCAGGTGCAAAAGGAGGTCTGAGAGATGCGAGCAAGGCGCTTTCCCAGGGTTCTGACAGCTACATGTCACTCCTCACAAAGGCCCAAACTAATTTAGGATCATAATTTTGGATCCTTCCCCACGCAGGTGCTTGCTCTTTACAGTTGATGCTCTAGGTGCTGCTGGACCTTGGCACCTTCAGGACCCCCCAGCACCCAGGCTCTGCCCAGGGCCCCACCCGATCACCGACCAGCTCGCCTGGAGCCCCCAGACCTGCCCTCAGCCAGCTTCCTCTTGCCTGGTTGAAGGCACCGGCATCCACTCACCCCAAAGCCCATTCTCTATGCTGCCATCTTAACATGTGACATGGGTCGCAACTCTCCTTGCCCTGCACCCTGCAATGCTGCCCATCACTCAGGGAAAAGCCCCCACCAACCTCTTCTGCCACCTCCCTCCTTTTTGTGGAACTCCACCATTCTCAAAAGAAGCCCTCTCCTCTCCCAGGCTCTTCCTTGCCTGGACACCTCATCACCTCCTCCTCTACCTGACTGAAGCCCAACTCATCCTGCAGGCCTGCCCCAGTCCTCGGAACACACCTGCCAGCCTGTGACCCGCAGCACCCCAGAGCCCTGCCTACTTTTCCACCCCTCATGTGTCCCACTCACTGCAGCAGCAGCAGCACCAGCAGCAGCAGCACTGATCCACTCAGCTCGGACCCCGAACAGAAGCTACTTGGCCAGACCAGACCAGTCCCTCCCAGGCACTGCCAGTCCCGAGGACACAAACCCTAGATGGAGTTTTCTTCATATCCCAGAGAAGCTGCAGGAAACTGACCCCAGTGGGACAGGAACCAATGCAGAGTCAGTCCTCACAGCCAGGAGAGGAAAATCAGTACAGGGCTGGTGCTCTGGCTGGACCTAGGCAGCCCCCATATTGGGCCTGACTTGTGACAGGGAAGCCATGACAAGGAGGAACAGGGAGGGTTACCACAGTCCTGGGTGCTGGCTTCCTTCCAGTAGGTGGCAAGCAGCACTCCTATCAGGCCAGCCTGGCTTCAGGGTTCTAGGGGCCCTGCTCCCCCCAGTCCAGGCTCCACTCCTGGCTGCCTGGCTTTATGACTTCACAGGCTGAAGTCACGCGGAGATAAGGCTGAGCATTCCACAAGTCCAGGCCAGCCCAGCCGGACGGCCCCCCACACTAAATGAGGACGGCGCCTGCTGGCCCACGTGGGGAGGGGATGTAGAAGGTGGAGGCGCTGGCCGCTCCTGGCACCATGGATGATGCCGCGGTCCTAAGGAAGAAGGGTTACATTGCGGGCATCAACCTTGGCAAGGGCTCCTACGCAAAAGTCAAATCAGCCTACTCTGAGCGCCTCAAGTTCAATGTGGCGGTCAAGATCATTGACCGCAAAAAAACACCCACTGACTTTGTGGAGAGATTCCTTCCTCGGGAAATGGACATCCTGGCAACTGTCAACCACCGCTCCATCATCAAGACCTATGAGATCTTTGAGACCTCAGACGGGCGCATCTACATCGTCATGGAGCTTGGTGTCCAGGGTGACCTCCTTGAGTTCATCAAGTGCCAAGGGGCCCTACATGAGGATGTGGCACGCAAGATGTTCCGCCAGCTCTCCTCGGCTGTCAAGTACTGCCATGACCTGGATGTTGTCCACCGAGACCTCAAGTGCGAGAACCTTCTCCTCGACAAAGACTTCAACATCAAGCTGTCTGACTTTGGTTTCTCTAAGCGCTGCCTGAGGGACTGCAGCGGGCGCATCACCCTCAGCAAGACCTTCTGTGGGTCGGCGGCGTACGCGGCCCCTGAGGTCCTACAGGGCATCCCCTACCAGCCCAAGGTCTACGACATCTGGAGCCTGGGAGTGATCCTCTACATCATGGTCTGCGGCTCCATGCCCTACGACGATTCTGACATCAAGAAGATGCTGCGCATCCAGAAGGAGCACCGCATCGACTTCCCTCGCTCCAAGAACCTGACAGGTGAGTGCAAGGACCTCATCTACCGCATCCTGCAGCCAGACGTCAACCGGCGGCTGCACATCGATGAGATCCTCAGTCACTCGTGGCTGCAGGCCCCCAAGCCAAAAGCCATGTCTTCTGCCTCATTAAAGAGGGAGTGTGAGGGCAAGTACCGGGCCGATTACAAACTGGACACCCGGCCAGGCTCACGGCCTGAGCACCGGCCCGAGCAGCGGCCTGAGCACCGGCCCGAGCACCGGCCCGAGCATCGGCCCGAGCATCGGCCCGAGCACCGGCCCGAGCATCGGCCTGAGCACAGGCAGGATCATAAGCCGGGGGCTAAAACCCAGCACCGGATGCTAGTGGTGCCCGAGAATGAGGACAAAATGGAGGACAGGCTGGCCGAGACCTCCAGGGCAAAAGACCATCATGCCTTGGGAGCTGAGGTGGGGAAGACAGGTACCTAGGGTACAGAGGGTAGGGGGCGGGGCGGGGTGTGGTGCATGGTGGCGCCCAAGTAAGCTAAGTAGGCAGGTAGGAGCTGAAGAAGGCACAGGTGCAAGGAACAAGTAAAATCTGTCAATTAAACCACTATTTTGATTACGTTCTATTGGCTTTCTTCCACTTAGTAGCAAAGACGTTAATTACTGACCGCCAAATAAACCACAAAGTGTAAACAAGCATCAAGAGTGCCCCCTGAGAAATCTTTTTCTCCAGGACTCAGCCAGCCACCCTCCATGTGGCATGGAGGTCTCCAGTATAGGGGTCCAGGGGTCCATGCTCAGGCACAGGTACGCACGTAAAGACCTTGTGGGCAAGGAGAAGGTCGCAGCCATGGAGCATCCACCAGGCTCCCACTGGCCTGTGACTCGCCTGTGTCCAGAGCCTCCAGGGCTGGCCAGGGGCATGTATCTCCACCTCAGGTGCAGCACAGCCCACTCTGACCCCATCCTACTCCCTCAGACAGTCCTTCCTCAAACTTCTCCTCTCCCTTTCCCCTACCCTTGGAGCATCCCCCTCATCCCCCAGGCAGGCAACCCCAGCTGAGACCTCTGACCAGCACCTTCTCGTCCTGATCACCCCACTTAGAGCCCTATTTTGTCACTGTCATTCCTTAGGGCACACTCCCAGTAGGTTAGCCAAGTGCTGGAAGTCGTCAGCACCAGGCCTTGGGTAGCCTTGCCTGGACAGCGTTCCTCTCTGCCTCTCACTCACACCCACTCAGACCTGTCTCCCCACTTCCTGAGGACGTCCTCAGGCCCAGGGCCACCCTTCCCTATGGGGGAAAAGCACCAAAACACACATGTTCCAGTTCCAGCCCTTGGCCCAAGCTCACCTGCTAAGCCCACCCCCAGCCCCCTCTGTGGGTCCTAAGGCACAGCCAGGGCTCAGCCCCCAGGAGCATGAAGGAACTCACTGTCCAGGAGTGTAGGCTAGGGGCGCCCACCAGGGCAGCCCTGCACCAGCCTCCAGAGGACAGCGGCACTCCCAGAGGGCAGAAGAGGACCAATGCAGGAGTACCCAGGAAGACAGCCCAGTGCAGGGCTGGCTGTACTTGAAGCAGGACTCCAGCCTGAGGAATTCCAGGTTGCCTCCCTCAGCACCGAGCCCTCAAAAGCACAATCTGACCCCAGCTGAGACCAGAAGAGACCTACGTGACAAGCAGCCGTGGTCTTGGGCCCCTCACCTGCATGTGAAGCAGCTGATCCTGGACCTCCTGGGGGTTGGGCAGCAAGGCCCTCAGGCTGCTGAGAAAATGCTGGCTGATGGTGCAAACAGGTCTGTCAGGTCTGCACGGAGCCAGGCCTCACAGCTTAACACTGTGTTCAGGTTACTATTACCTGGGGCTGCTCCTGGTGGGAGTAACCAGATGAGACTGGTGACTCAGCAGCCTCAGGCCAGCAGTGCCTGGAGCACTAGGGGAAGGGCAGGAAGAAGGAGACAGCCCTGCCCCACCTGAGCTGGAAGCCAGGCGCTTGGAGGTCATGGTGAGGCCACTGGGTACTTCATGCAGGAGTGTGGCCTGACGCCCAAGTAGGACCCATGCAGCCCCGTCACTGGCAAACCATGCAGGCAAGCCAGACCTAGCTGGAGAGGCTGCAGACCTGGGCCCAGGGCCCCAGGTGGACCCTAGAGGGTGAACTCCCAAGGGTTCTGTCCCTCCGTCAGAGGAACAAAACTTGAAGCAGGGGTGGGGGAGTTGGGGACCAACATACTGTGTGCTCAGCTCAGAAGGCTTTAAGCCCACGAGTGCCGCAAAGCAATGCAGGTGGTGGCAGGAAAGGCCACACACTCTGGCCCTCCGAGGGTCACCCCACAGAATGGCAGCCTCCCCTGGAGGCCCACCATCCTGAGACCTTGATGCAGGCCAAGGGACAGCCTCGGGGCTGCGCAGGCAGCAGGATGTAGAGTCAGCTTGGAGACTGTGCTAGGTGTTCTTTACTTCTGGTTACACAGAAACAGGCATGGGTTTCCATAGAAAAAAGTACTAGCAAAGCCCTGGGATGCACAAGGGCCATGGGTTGGGTCCTGTGCCAGCCTGGCTGTGACATGGCATCTTTCTTCTGTGGCTCCTGGGACAGTTATGCTTTTGGCCCGGGCCTGGGTCCCTAGAAGGCCGAGTCCTCTGCTGGGTGGATAGCTGCCCTGAGGGCTCCACGAATCTCCCACGAGCCCAGCCCGGGCCTGGCCCTAGAAGAAGTCTGAGGCTTTGCGCCGGGCGGGGAGCTGCAGCAGGTTGTCCGTGATGGAGGCCGGGTCCTGGCTGAGGGGGGTACGTGTGGCAGAGCCAGGTGCTGGTGTTCCCGTCGGGGTCTGCGGCCCGCCGGCTGGGGTCTTGAGGTGGGCTGAGCGTGCTGGGGATGGCGTGTAGCTGGCACGCAGGGCCCGGTCTGTGTACTTGCTGGCTGTTCTGCTCACAAGGCGCTGTAGGGCTGGGGACATGGCTGGGCTCAGGCCTTTGGGGGTGAGGCTGGGGTGGAGGGGGTGAACGAGAGGGGCAGGAAAGAAAAGAGAGGTAGGATTAGGCTGGATGGGGCACCACCAGCAGCAGGGGCTGCCACAGTCCCACAGGAAGACACATGGGAGACTCACGGCCATCCTGGGCGGAGGAGGCCGGCAGCCCGGCATACCGCAGCATGACCACACCTGAGGATGAGTGCTGCTGCCGCCCTCGGCTGCGGGGCTGGGTGAACCCCCACTTTCTCTATGGGGAATGATAACACCCATCTTCACAGGGCTGACAGGGGCTCACAGTGGGACAACAGGACTAAAAGTGACTCTTAGGGATGTGCCCAAGAGGGGCTATAGAAAAGATGGAGGGGGTCTCCACATCCTGGTTCACACAGGGCCTCACTCTGGACCAGAGGAGCTGCCACAGGACCTGAGGAAGGACCCTTGGGCCTGCCCTGCAGACCTAATGTCCCCACTGTGGGGGGTGGGGGGCTGAGCGGGAGCAGGGAGAAACCCCTACCAGGGTCAGGCGCCCCTCACCTGGCCAGGTTCTCCGTCACTCTCCGCAAGGCCTCCTGCTTCTTGGCCCGGTTTTTGGCAGCGGCCTCATTGGCCATCTTCAGCCCCAGCCGCTCCCTGCGGCCAGGCTCCAAGATCTGCAAAGTAAGCGTGTGGGTGGCCTGCGCCAGCTTGCCACTGAGCCAGGCAGTCCCTCACTGCTGGAGGGGCTGCCTCTTCCCAGGGCCCCCACAATCCCAACATCACCTCCCCTAAAGCCCCTGGAGAGCCCCCAACAAGCTAGGCAAGCTGCCCACCCCACCTATCGTCATGGTTTTCTCAAAGCCAGCACTGCTGAATTAGGACCCTCACAATCCTTTAAAAAAGAAGAGGGTCTTGTTTTAATCTGCTGCCCTCTGCTTATCTGCCTTTATCGACCGACCATCTGTATTTCTTTTGAGAACTTCCCAAAATCTGTCCTTGGCCTACTTTTATGACAAGGCGCTTACCTTGTTTTTTTGTTTAGCTGTTTTCTACTTGTAGGAGTTTCACCCATGTTGGTTATATTACGCTACACCATACAAATTCCTTTTCAGTTATTTTAGTTTTACAAATGATTTTCAGCTGCACTTCAGTTTGTCGCTGACGTCATTTCCTCTGCTTTCAGTTTACAAAGCCCTTTCTACCTTAAAATCAGATCAAATATTAACCACCATTCTCTAATTTTTTTATGCTTACTGTTTCATATTTAACTTACCCAACTTTCTGCAATACATTGTGCTACACAGGTTAAGGACCTGATTCACTTCATTTCCAAATCACTACTCAGCACCACGTGAGTGAGCATCTCTAACACACTGGAAGTTCTGACTTGGACTGTGGTTTGTTTCAGAACTTTATTTTTCTTTTCTGTTGACCGATAGGTTCCGGGCACAGGGGCACCTCTGACCCATCTATGGCCTTAGTATCAGACAGCACCAGGTCCTCTCTGTCATTACTCTCTCAGGTTTTTCGTTATCCTTGCAACACAAATTTTAGAACCAAGGTACCAAAAACCTCTGCATAGGTCCTGTCTGGACACGTCACCCCTCTGAACTCCTCAGGGCACGAGACGTGGTGTGTCTACACTGGGGAGGCCACAGGGCAGAGCCCATGTCCCCACTGGGGGTTGGCAGGGGGAGTCAGCAGTGCTCTCCTGATGTAAGTCTGTGGTTTCTTTGCAAAAGCTAAGTTCTTTCTGGTTATTCTAAATTTCTGTTGCTACAATGAGTGATCTCTCTTTTTCTATTGCACTTCAAACTGACTGCTGCCAGCATTAAGGGACTGGTTCAAGATGACTGACCCAGCCTCCTACACAGGTCTTCTGCATCCATCTCAGACTCCGAGCTCAGTTCTTTGGGGCGTCAGAGCAATGTAACCCTGTCTCTGTGCCCTTTGTCTCTGTGACAATGCCAACCTCTGCCTCCCTCCACCTCCCAGCACTCCACAGTGGGTACAGGCAGCAAAGGGTTGCCTGGACAACAGGACTGCATGCTCCCAACTTTTGGGGGCTTCTCTTCTGCCCCCTTCCACACCACACTAGTCACTCAGTTTCCCCCCAAACTGCATGCAGACCAGAGCACCTCATCTCTCCAATGCCCCTCAGGGGCCAGGACCCACTGGCCTGCCCACTTGCCCACACCATCCTAGGCCACCCCCATCTCTGCTAGAGGCCTCTCTGTGCAAGCACACAGCCCTCCTGAGGACAAAACATCACACCATGTGGAATGCTGCAGCTCTGGGACCCTTCCCAGCCCTCAGGCCTGCAGCACAGTGGGGGCTCTGGATGTGCCTCTGAGATCACCTGTCATCTTTGAGCAGCCTGTCCCCTGGGCTCAAAGGAGCCACACCCACCACACCCCTGCCCTGCATGGATGCCTCACTCCGCCAGTCCCTTCTTGACAAAGCCACCCATCTACCTACACCTGTCCTCATTGTCCCAACCCCACTCAGAAGTGCAGTGCCTGACAGGGTGTTCAGCTTGGCATGTGGCCCAGCCCTGGGTCAGCCCTGCTTTGAACACTGGCGGCTGGGCCATCTGCTGTGCACAGAGCCAAGGGTGCTCAAGACCACATGTCCACCCGAGGTCCCACCTGTGCTCCCCTCACCATGACGCACCTTGAAGGCTGGCCCCGGTGTCCTGTCCACGTAGGGGGTTTCTGATCCTTCGACTCTCAGGGGTGTGTTCTCAACCTCCCCCCAGGTCATCAGCGGGGACTCGTTCACACCTGCAGAGAGAGAGCCCACAGCTACCTCAGGCAGGGGTGCAGCCGGGCCCGCCCTCCCACCACAGCCATGCCCCCACCCCCATGCACATTCCAGCTCACAAACACCTGGCTGGCAGCTGGGCCTCCGCCCTTCCCCAGGATTCTGGAACCCTAACATCTCTGCCCTCTGAGAGGGAAACAGCAAGGCCACCATGGGCACAGGGCAAGCCCAGGCCCCTACAGCCATGGGTCTTAGCTTGGAGGGGGCTCTCTGGAGAAGTTGGGCAGGGTCAGCAAGGCCCCCATCCTAGCACAGGGCCAGGGCAGACTCCTAGGGGTCACTGATGGCACCCTGGCCCAAGGGAGAAGACACTCAGGGGCTTCCGGAGCTCCTGTATCTCCCAGGACCCTGGGCAAACCTGTGGCACCTCCACACTCCCAAGCATGTCATGGCAACCAGCTCCCCAGAGAACAAAGACCAGGGCATAAGAGGGTACAGGGATGGTGTGTGTACTGGGACACCATCCCCAAAGTTCATACACCTTATGTGTGAGGAGACACTGGGCTGGAGCCCAGATATCCCTCCTTACAAGGTGTTCTAAATTTAGGTTTGTAAGCATGGGGCACCTGCTAACATGAGTCCCAGAACTAAGAAACATTATCCCAGGACGGAGGGGATGTCCAGCCCCAGCCCAGGCCAGTGGCAGGAGGTGGGCGGCCTGAGAGATGGGCACACAGTCCTGCAGCTCCCTGAGGCCTATCCTGCCTACCCTACACAGGCCAGGCATGACCTCTTGAGGCTCCAGGTGCACCCAGCCTCCTGCAGAGGACGACCTGCCTTCCACACAGGAAGGTGCCTGCTGGCAGCCCACTAAACAATGCTGTCCTTACTGCAAAGCAAGCCTCGGGCCTTCCCTGTGCCCCTCAGCAGGCTCACCATGCCAGTCTGCCCAGCAAAGCCCCCCCAAAAAACCGGGTTCTGACAAACTCGGTCTGTCCCGCTCAGCTTTGGGTGAGGGACAGAGACCACCCAGCTAAACGGGCCAAGACCCCCACATCTCCAGCCGGGTCTGCCTGAGAGTCCAGCCCTGTCCTTGCAGATGGGACACCGGATCTCTGAGTCATACAAGGTGTGCGGCAGACCCGGGGGAGCGCCAAGAGTGGCCAGGGCCAACCGAGCAGCCACCTCCCCCAGGCAGTCCTGCAGGTGGGCCAGCTTGCCAGCAGGTGCATTTCTTACCAGGGGCAGGAGAAGGGGTGGCAATAAATCCAAATCCACCGACGCGAGGGGACTCCTGGGGGATCAGCTCCTTGCCGTCGGGGCCCACCTTGCCCTGTTTGTGCTGGAACAAGCAGAGAGGCTAGTGTCAGGGGGCACTACTCTCTTCCACTGGCGGATGAGCAGGTACACAGTGGAAACACTTCCCCTCCCTGCAGAGCACAGCTGGGGCTCTGGGGCTGGTAGCCTCCTTGGAGAGAGAGAGGAAGGACCTGGCTCCTGCAAAGACCTTGAGGAGCTCTGACAGCAAGCTTCCAAAGAAGGAGGCTCCCCTCAGTCCTTCCCCACCATGCAGGGCGGCACAAGGCCACACCCCACATGGGGTACTTTTGGGGGCTAATGTCTTCAGGATCCTGCAGGGGCTACGCCAACTATAGGCACCTGTGCGCTGATCTCTTCCCATAAGGCCCCTGTAAGAGCCTCTAGAGCAGTCTCCCTACCTTCAACCTCATGACCACCAAAGGCACCATCACATGAAAACTCTCAGGCTCAGAAACCTCTGCCGTCTGCCATGCCAAGCCCCCCACCCCAGCCTGCCCACTCCTTCTACCCCCTGGCCGGGCCTAGTGCAGAGGTGCAGGTCTGGCCAGACTGGCCTGGCTTATGGAGGCTGATTTTGTCTCTGCCCTTGCCCCCCAAGGGAGCTGGCACAGAACTCTGGACCCACAGCATGTGTCTGACCAAAACAGCACCCCAACGTGTACAGAAGACTTGGGACCCTACCACAGAGGGGCTCCAAATACTTCTGCATGGCTGAGCTGAGCTCCACCAAACCCAAGAATGGTCCTAATATAAGAGGACTAGCCAAGATCAAAGAGGTCATTTCTGCCCACAGCCAGTCCCGCTGGCTCCCGACACCCACCTGGGCATTGAGGGCAGCGGCCTGCTGCAGCTGAGACCTGCTCAGGGCCTGGCTGAAGGGGTCCCTGAGGAAGCGAGTATTCTTATGCACCACCTGCCGGGGCTTCTTAAACAGCTGCTCCTCGTCAGGGACGCCTGGAAGACCAAGGAGAGGGCAGCAGGTGTTGGACTGGCGGGGATGGGCGGCCTCCACCTCCTCCCAGTGCTCAGGGCCTGAGAGAAGCCAAGTCACTCCCCACTGAACAGAAGCACAAAACCTACTTCAGCCTCCACATCACAGAACCAAACAAACCTGGAGAGGGCCTCCCTCTCACCGACTTCACACACAGGCCCACCCGCCCCAAGACAGGCCAGGACCCCTCTGAGGTCCAGAATGCAAAGGAACACAGACGCACGCCCTGGAGGCCAGATCCACACACAGCCCCACCCACACTGCCTGCTCACCCTCTGGGTAGTACATGAGGGAGTTCTTGGCCCTGTATTTCCAGGTCTCCACACCAGCCTGGCTGCTCTCAAGGGCTTGGTGCTCTGCTGACGGAAGTGCGAGGTTATCTTTCTGCCTCTGCATCACAGAAGGAAAAGAGAGGATCAGAGAGCCCCCAGGCACTGTGCTCCGGTCCTGGGACTCCCCCCACCCAACAAGAGGGTGTTTCTGCCCCTGCACCACAGGGCACCTTCTCAAACTCCTCCTCGGCCTGGTAGAGCCAGGCGTGGCGTGCCCGGCTCTTCTCCTTGGCCACCTCCATGATCTCCTGGAAGGAGGCGTTGTCCTCACTCGTGTACCGGCTCAGGAAGACATCCAGGCTGGGCAGGGGCTCCTTCTCCTCCTCCTCTCCAGCCTCTCCTGCTCCGGGGATGGGGCAGTGACACACAGAACCGTGAGCGGCAGCAACACCACTCTGCAGTCTGTCAGCCCCAGGAACCACAATGCCCTACAAGCAGGGCTAGCACGTTCACACCTGGCCCTGGGTCTGTCTGAGAGAGCCCAGACTGCCAGATGGCTCCCCACGTAGGGGCAGCATCCACCACCCCAACTGCCCAGCGAGCCCTCAGGGGCTTTCCCCACCTGCTGGATGCCAAGTGAAGCGTGCAACCTGACTCAGACCGGAAGGGGAGTGCCCAGGCGTCAGAGAAAGAGCAGTGATCACAGGGGGTCTTCCCCCGACCCAGGCTGTGCGGGTCCTGCAGGACCGGCCTCCAAAGGCCAGGATCTCTCTCCACCCTGGGGATTTCCTCACCCCAACTGCTCCACCCCGCTTCCTGGTACTTGTGATACAGGTGGGTGACTGTCACCTAAGACTCCTGATTTACTAGTGGGCCTGGAGGCAGGGACCCATATAGCAAGTGCTCTGGATGGGGCCTCACAGGCACTGGGCCACAACCCCAGCTGCCAGTGGAAGTGGCACCCCCGCTGAAGGGGAGCCTGTGCGCCGTGCTCAGCGGCGCGGACTTCGGCCAGGCTGTCAGGAGGATGGCCTTTTCTTCCACTCCAGCGGGCCACCAGCCCTGACCGCCCACTACTCCGCACTAGACCGTGCAAAGCACAGCGACTAAAAGTTCAAGACCTGCGGTCAGAAAGATGAGGACTCAAATCCTGTTCCACCACAACGGCTCGGGGACCTGCAGAAAGTACTGCCTTCCTGGGCCTTGGTTTCCTCCCCTGTGACTGTGAGTGATGATGGTACCAGGGTGCAGAAAGGATTTATTTACTGACCAGTAAGAGGCATTTAGAAGACAAAGGATCTGCAAATTGCCTGTGATGCAAGTGCCATATGCAATGGAGGCTCACTCCCCCAGGAGACAACACAAGAAACTGTGTTAATGGCAGAAAGAGCTGGGTTTTAAAGCAGAAAACATCATGTTTCTGCGAGCACCCAGGGCATCTATGTTAGGGCGTCATACCATAGACCAGAACCTAACAGAGAACAGCACCTTGTCCATCGGCACGAGCGCTGACATTCCACTCCTGACAAGGACACTGAAAGACCATGAGGACATCCCATAGCATGCAGAACACTTATGTTCAATGGAACTCAGAATGCACTGAGTTCTAGAACACTCAGAATGTCCTAGAAAGACATCCTTATAAAGTCGAGATGTATCACACATACTTCAGTAAATGTCTTCGAGAAGAAAACATTCATTTGTTTTACACATATTTGTGGAAAACCCACATCAGGACCTGACCTGTTCGAGATGCAGAGCATACAGACAGAAGCAAGACAAAGAACTTACTCTGGTGGAGGGGAGAGACAATAAAACAGAAATGTCTTTTTAAGGGCCATGTCTTGCGATGGGAAAACAAAACCAGGAAAGCACAGAGCATCGGGGGTGGCGTGACTTTACACTGGGAGGTCAGGAAAGGGTTCCCTGAATGGGTGACATCTGAGCAGAGACCTGGAGAAAGAGGAGTGGCCCGTGCAGTTATCCAAGGGAAGTGGCCAACTTGGAAGAAACAAGTGCAGAGGCCCTGAGACATCTTAAGGAGACAGCAAGGAAAGGAGCCCTCTGAGGCCCATGAAACCGGCCTGCCGGGGCTGGCACACAGTCGGCAGGCGGTGAGAGAGGACACAAGATTTCCATACCACGGAGGAGGACCATAGGCTCAGAGGACTGCCCCACATTGGGGGGCTGGACCCAGATCTTCTATGTCTTAGACAGTGCTCTTTGACCCAACGGGCTGCCATTTAGACATGGGGACACAGCAGGGACAAGGTGTGACCTGCCTCTAGACCACCCTCTCAGGGTGAGATTCCCTGGCAATCCCACCCATGTGACAAAAAGAGGGCACTCGCTCACCATCGCCATCCTCCAGGCCCCGACCGCGGCCCCGGGGCTTGTGGCTCACCACCCCAGTGGCGGTGTGCACCTCAGGGGTTTCAAACGTGGCTGGAGTCACATCTGGGGTTAGAGAGGAAATGGGGGTTAGAATGAGCCTGAGGCAACAGTTCAGCAGGTGTTCCTGTCTCCGCCACCCACAGGGGTCCTCTTACAGGGCGGCAGGGGCTCTCGGGACATCTTGCCCAGAGCAGAGCCAAACTTGATGGCAATCTGGCGCATGCGTTCCAGGTCTCCATTCTCCTCAGCCTCCAGGTACTCCTTCTGTGCCTGCAGCTTTTCCACGTCAGGAAAGAAGTCTCTCTGGATGACTGTCTGGAGGCCCTGTCAGAAGGGATCAGGACCAGGGTCAGAGCAGCCTTCTGCAATCTCCCCCACCCCCTCAGCCAACCAATACACATCCAAAAAGACCTCTGACCCTTGCTGAGCCCCGCCCCCAGCCTCTGTCCAGCCCAACGATCCCCAGAGCTTAGGAGCATTTTCTAGTGAAGATAACATCCCGTGCGGCCTAGCTGCAATATCTAACATTGCTAGGCGCTCCTTTGACTGTCCTGAAGCCCTTCTCTTTGGCCACTGACTGGTCATTCTCATTCTCATTTGCTGGCCTCACTCCCACACCAGCTAACCCATGTGAGTGTTGCCACCTTCATGCCAACAGTGACCTCCTACTTCCAATGCAAACCCTTTAACCGAATGACTTCGGCCAGTTACCCCACCACCGGCACCAGCTGAGATCCCCAACTCTGCACCTCCAGCCAGACCTTGCTCCTCAGCTGCACACCTGTGCCCCCAGCTGTTCACTAGTGCCACCTAGAGGCCTCCCAAACTTAACGAGTCCCAAATCAAACAGACTCCAATCTCCGTGCCAGCTCCTCTCCCTACCTGTCTGCGGTAGGATTAAAACGTATTTCAAGGTGCCACAATCGCAGCCTCTTTCCAGGCCCCTCACTCGGCCTTTGCACTTGCTATTATCACTCTCTAGAAAGTCCTCTTTGCCACTAGCCTTCCAAACTCTTACTGAAGCTTGAATGGAAAACCTCGCTTCGCTCCCCGCCACCACATACAAGCAGAACTGCCTCCTCTCTCCCCTGAGAACACTGCTAGTGCTTCCTCCATCAAGGACACCCCCCCTGCATTGTGTTTATCTGACTCTCGTACAGTCCACACCCCGAGGGCAAGGATTCCGGCTGCTCCACCTCCGCGAGGGGACTAGATGACACGACCTGTGAAGAGGAGGTACCCGAGAGGAGTGCAAGGCGAAGTGGGGGGACGGGGATGGACCCAGAAGTCGCTGGCGTCCACGCCGAGGTCATACCTCAATGTACTCTTCCTCGTCCAAGACCCGTTGCTTCCTCGTCGAAGCCCCGGCCTCCCCTGCCGCCCGCTTCCTCCCGGGGTGGGACCCGGTGGAGAGCAACAGGGCCCCAGGAGACGCACTAGGCGTCTCCATCACTGTCCCAGGACCTCTCAGCAGGCGCGTCACAGCGTCAGAGGGGCGGGTATGTGCTAGCAGCACAGCCGCTTCCAACAGTTGACCAATGAGGGTGCTGTGCGTTTCTAAGGCCGACCCGCGCTCCGTAATGACGTCACAAGCCCTCGTCTTGATGGGAATTGTAGTCTTCTTCCCGCTCCGCGCTGTTTATGTTTATCTGGGATGCGCGCACTAGACGGCGCTGTGGTGGTGGGGTTAAGGGACGTGTCATTGACGCTAATCGTGAAAAGTTTCTGGACTAAGGCCTTGCAATTCCAATTTGCAAATAATCACTGTGTATGCTTCTATATTATTAACAAAAACACACTCTTCAGAAAATTTGGTTATATACACATTTCAAAGCTTTTATTCAGAGTTTATGTAAGAAAAGAACCTAAGCAATTCTTTCTTGATAGTTATCTAATAAAAAAACAAACAAAAAGAAAGTAAAATACGATGTTTTGATAAAGAAATGTCTAGTTAAAAATTATCAGGTCCCTAGATGCCAGAATGGGCTCCACAGAAGAGGGCTAATGCTCATTGAAATGGACCAGAAAATTGCTTAAACATTTTTCAAGACTGATCATTTCTTCCCCAAAAGAGGTTGTGAATTATGTCAAACAACTAAGCTTTGCTCTAGAATGATTTAGTACAAGAGACAGTCATTCCTTTATTCACTGGTGGTGGTTCCTGCCCTCAGGGAGCTGACAGTCCAATGGAAGGACTGTCTCTCTCAAGAGACAGACCAAGACAGACCCTGGTTAGGTCTCCCTGAACAAGCTTAGAACTGCAGTTGACAGGAGCAAGAAAAAAGTTTCTACTTGAGAAATCTTACCTAGGGATATCCAGGGGAAGTTTCCCTGGACAGGATGTGATTGTAGATCCAAAAGATGAGCAGGCATTGATCAGGTGGGTAGGGAAGAAAGCGTGGGCAAAGGCCCGGCCGCCGGAGGGAGAGGACCTCCGGATATGCAGAGTACAAGGAGCAGTGAGGTGTGAGGTCAGGCAGGGCGGCAGGCCAGGCTGCATGGGATGGAACCTTGTGGGTCATGGTCAGTTTTGTCTTTTCTGTAGGGGCAACGGGAAGCCCTTGGAGCGCTGTAGGCAGGGGAGGGGCAGGTTCAGAATTGCAGACTTTCTGGAGAATGAACTAAAGAGAAACCAGAGTGGACAGAGGTGGCAAGACTGGAGGTGGCAGCAACGGTCAAGGTGAGAGATGACAGAGGTTTTCATCAGGTTGTACAATAGAAGCTGGGGAGATTCTGGGGTTGTTTTTGGAAGTGAGATCGATTTGCTGTTGGCCTATGTCTAATCGGGGAGGGGCAGGATGAGTGGCAGCCTTCTGGTCAACTTAGAGGACCTGTGGGCTTCCTGGTGGAGTAGTCAAAGGGACAGCTGGACATAAGTATCAAGCTCAGGGGAGAGACCTGATCTGGAGATATAAACAGCTGAAAATGGAAGAGAAAAACTGGGGCGACAATGGTGATGAGAGTGGGGTGCCTGGGACTCAGCCTCAAGGACATTTATGTTAATGGCTGGTTGTGGAGATGAGCCTGCCCAAGAGCAGCTAGAGAGAAAGGAGAAAAATCGAAGAGTAACATAGCCACTAGTCCCTTGAAAGTAGAACTCTGATCGTGGTGGCTCCACACAATGACAAATAGCCACTCAGCCAAGGAGGGCGAGGGTCCTGGAACCCAGCAAGATGAGGGTGTTCCAGCCTGCAGGGGAGCTCTGCAGGCAGACTTCGTGGCAGCCAAGGATAAGGCCAGGATTCAGGGAAAGGAGCTTTGTGACGGCCAGAAGTGTGCATCCTGGGAGGTGAGGCAGCAGCTGCTATTGTGGAGGCACCCGCAGTGTTAGGGTGCCCCTGGCTGGGGACATCCTGCCTGCTAGGTGTTAGCGGAACTGGCCAGCCTTGGACAGTCCCAAGAACTGCAGCCCTGATTTCTGTGACTTTTATGGGTGAACTGCGTCTTCCCAGACACTCCTCCCAAACTCCCTCCAGGACCTGTGAGGAGGCAGGACAAGGTCCTTAAGCCAGATGAGGGGGATGTTAGATTCCTTGGGCCCACTGCTTGGTCTACTTGGGGAAATGAAGTCATGTTTTCACTCTCTCCTTCACCCTGTGGGGCAGGATGATGGAGGGAGGCAGACACCATGGCATGGACCCCACCCGCACCCCAGGGAGGAAGCCAAGGACCCCCACCCCTGAAGCAGCACCTAGAGGCCAGTGCAGGCCCCCAGGGTCCCGGGCCACTATGGCTGGGGCAGTATGCTCTGCTGAGGGGCACCTTGGTGCAGGGACTGAGTAATCACTAGGCTGTGCTCCCCAAGATAAACTGGCCCCCCATTCTCTGGGAAGCAGAGAGGAGAGGCAGGTTCTGGTTGGGTGTGGGAATGGAACCAGGGCAGACTTCAACACAACTGCTTTTCTGGTGTTTTTAGTTGTTTATTTTTCGTTATTGCGCTAGGTTCACAGAATTCGGGGCGTGGGTGGGGGCGGTGTGGAGAGACCTCCCAACTTTCTCATTCTAAAGGCCTGGACAAGAACCCAGGGCAGCCCCTTCAAACCCGCAGCAACCCCAGGATGCACACAGACGACCCACCCCGCCTCAGGCAGGTTGTAGGCCGACTCAGGGGGCGGGGCGATGCCCAGGCTGAAGAGAGGCTGGCGGCCAGCATGCCCTCCAAAAAGGAGGATTTTAGGTCCGGTGTTGACAGAGGGTGGTTCCTGTCCTGGGGCGGGGTTAGTGCCTGGGCGGAGGGGTGAGGGAGCCGACCTGCTTGGTGCTCTATCCCCATTCTTCCCAGGGAATCTCCTGGTACTCTGGCCCGCTTGCCCTTGGGGAGGAGAGCGCATCTTGGGACTCGGTGTTCTCTCCTTTCACGGGCCTGTGGCACAGGGACACAGGCACGACCCTGCAGAGGGGCTCCAGCGTCTAACCCTAGCTCCGGGACACAGGCAGCTATGCAGACGGGAAGAGGCAGGAGTCCTGCCTCAACTCCTTTTCGGGCGGGACGGCCGACTCTATCCGGCCCGCGGCCAAGCGCAGGAGCAGCTCGCGGGGGATCAGCAGCTGTCTTTGGGGGGCTTCTTGGCTCCGGGCAGGAGCCTCGCGGCCGCGGACGCTCGTTTCTGGTGTCGCCATTTGGCTCGGCGGTTCTTGAACCAGACCTGAGGAGAAGGAGGGGACAGCTCAGGCAGGACCGGAGTCCCGCCGGGCTGCGGTAGGTGGACCTGGAGGCGTGGGGTCCCGGCGGGTGTGTGGGCGAACCAGCGCTACGGAGTCCGCACAGGGGAGCGGCTACAAGCCACGGTCTCAGTCTCCATTTTCTCACTCGGGCCGGCCACCCCTTTCCAACCCCTTCCCACCTCCACCTCCACCTCCACCTCAGGGCGCCCAGGGAGCCCCTTCTGCCGCTTTGTGCTCTTCTGAGCCTCCCAAATTGTGGAACAGGAACGCGCGCCTCCTGTACGATAAGGGGAAAATAAAGTTTAAAACGGAAGAGGCCCTGGCCGGGTAGGTAGGTTGGTTAGAGCGCCCTCCAGAGACGCCGAGGTTGTGGATTTGGTCCCTGGTCAGGGCACACAGAAGAGTCAGCCAATGAATGAGTAAGTGGAACGACGAGTAGATGTCTGTCTTTCTCTCACCCACGCACTCTCTAAAAATCAGTAAGTTAAAAAAAAAAAAGGAAAGGAACGGAAAACTAGGCTTACTTACCCTCTAGTTCCAGCGCTATTTCCCCGCATGTGCCTGTCCCCGTCCACCCTCCCGCGGAACCGGCCCCTCGCCCCGCTGGACCCAGGATCTCCCTCGCCTCCTTCCGCCGCCACGCCAGCCCCCTGCGCCAGGGCCGTCCTTTCCAAGGGAGAAAGGAAGCCAGCCTTCCTGGACCCTCTGGCAGTACAGCAGGCAGACCCTCACCTCCACGCGCTCCTCGCGCAGGCGGATGCGGCCCGCCAGGCGCTCGCGCGTGCCCACGTCGGGGTACTGGTTCTGCACAAAGAGCGCCTCCAGCGCCTGCAGCTGCTCCTCGCTGAATATGGTGCGGTGGCGCCGCGTGCGCCGCTGCGGGCCGGGGCCGCCAGTGCCGGACAGCACCCCGGAGCTTCCGGGCGGCACGGCCAAGGGCAAGGTAGCCGAGGGCGCCAACCTCAATGGCCACGGCAGCCGGGCGCCTGCGGGACGAAAGTGCAATGAGGCGCGAGGCGGGGGTCACGCTCCGCGCCAACCTCGCTGCGACCCCAGGTCCCCCACGCCCACGCCGAGCCCACTCACCCAGCCCAGCAGCCGGCTCCGGGGGCCTGCGGGGGCTGCAGCAGCAGCAGCAAGCGCAGGGCACGGACTCGGGCACCCCGGGCTCCCCGGGCTCTGCAGGGCTTTGGCGGCCAGCCGGCTGCGGTGTTCGGGCAGCCCGGGCCGGTGGGCTCTGCTCGGGCAAGCTGGAGAGGATGTGCTCAATGGAGAAGGAGCAGGGCCGCCCGGGGCCCCTGCAGCTGGACGCGCCCCCCGCCGCCGCCATGCCCGCCTCGCCGGGCAGCCGCCGCCTCTGAAATATATACGTCGGAGGGGAAAGCGCCGTAATCCTCCGGCCGGGCGCCTGGTCCACACGGGCTAATCCCGACGCGTGGTCAGGAGCGCACTAATCCCTGACTGCGGCGGCGGAAAATCCTGCCCCGCAACCGCGCGCGGGGGTCGGCCGGCCCTCGGGGAGGGGGCCGGCAGGAAGCCCTGGGGCTCAGGTGTGTGCTCCTGTGCTGCTAGGGAGATGGGGGGCGGGGGGGGGAGGCGCGGAGGGCGCCTCCCTTGCCCTCAGAGTCTGGCCGCCGACGCCCTTGTTGCTGCTAGGGTAGCCACCCTGAGACGCCCTAACCCCCGGAGCCCTCTCAGCGTGGCGGCGCCTTCTGGCTAGACCCTGGGTCCCCCCTTCCTGTAGCCAGGGCGGCCAGGGCTGCTCCTTGTTCCCTTCCAGGCCCTACAGAGGCGGATGAACAGGTCTGGAGAAACCCACACCAACTGCGCAAAACTAGCCCCAAAACTGCTGAGCTCCAACCTCAAGTCGGGCCTGGCACCACTGGCGGCCCCACAATCCCACCTTTATGGGGCCCCGAACTTCCCAACCCCTTCAAAGCCCGGTCTCAACCTTCTGGAGGAAACGGGGACAAGGGCAGGAGCTGTGTCTGGTTATCACCAAACCCTGCAACACCTCCTCTCCCTGCCACCCCATGCCCCCAGTTCTCTGCCTTCTCTCCTGCATCAGGGGAGTCTTCTGGACTCCATCCAAGCCCCCCACGCTTCCAATGCTCTGGAACAACCCATCCTCCTGCTTTCCTATGCGTCCCAGAATCCCCCCAGAAAACATTACTCTTGCATCACCCTTGTCACAGCCATGCTTCTCAAGAGCTGACTCGGATGGGCTTTCCCCCTCCTTATTCTTCAGGCCACTCCAGTTTTGTCCACGCACACACCCACCCACACTCCCCCTCATGATGGTGACCTGCACTTTGCCAAATTCAGAGAAGACTCTTTCATCTCAGTTAGGAACCATTGGACAGCTGGCCAGGCACTTGGGTCTAAGACCCTCCTTCTGGATCTCTGAAAAGATACGGCTGGCCCACAGGACAGAGCAACAGACTGCCAACTTAGACCACAATGGTCACTTCCTGAGGGACCTTTCATAGGTTCCTTCGGTCTCCCTGGATTTGTTAATCTGGAGGCTCAGTGAAGGAGACACACTCTGTGAATGGTCCTGCCTCCTGGTTACGGGATGGCTGCCATGGCCCCAGACCTCCCATCTCTTCCCACAGGTCCTTTAGGATGACCGTAAAAACCTTTCCTAGTTGATCTCCCTCCCAGAGCTGTATGCTCACCATTAGCTCAGAGAGGCCCTTGGGTGTCACCACCCTTCAAGGCCTGAGTTCTGCTGGAGTGGGGGCGACAGCATCAGTGGTCAGGAAGGCTGTGCCTTCCTCCTCTCAGGCCTGGCTGTTTCTTCATCCCTCCCCATTCTCTCCCTTGGTGATCTCCTCCAGCCTTGGAACTTGAGACGCCACTTTGTGACAGTGACTCCTGAGCTCGCACTTCCAGCACTTCCCCAACTCCAGGCCAGTATCTCCTGAAGCCTGCTCCATGTCTCCATTTAAATCACCAGTTAACATCTCCAGCCACCATGTCTGAAACAGACTCAAGATCTTCTTAAAACCCATCCGCTGCCTGGTATTCCCTCCGTGGTAAGTGGTGCACCTGCCCACCTAGCCACCTGGGTCAACACGCCAGGTCTCTCCATCTCTCCCCTTCTGCATATACCCCGTCTCTTTGCCAGCCCACCTGGGTAAGGGGCCCACTGTGGTGCTTTTCAAACACACCAGAGAATTTGACACACCTCCCCTCAAGAGGTGAAAGCTGATTCCCTTCTCCTTGAACGTGGGCTGGCTCAGCGACTTGCTTCTAACTTCTAGAATGCAGCAGAAGGGACACTGTTTTCTGAGACCAGGTCATACAGCCAGGGGATACAGCTTCTCCACCTCCATTTCTCTATCTATCCATCTCTTTATCTAACTCGGGGTACTTGCTCTTTGAACCCAGATGCCATGCTGTGAAGAGGCACCAGCAGCCCAAGGAGAGGATAGGCAGAGGCATTGGAGTCAGCAGCCCCCGCTGAAAGGCCAGCCAGAAACCAGCCCGGAGCACCATGGCGAGCGAAGAAGACTCCTGTCCAGCCCCCTTTGACTGCCATCACACGAGAGACCAGAAATGAGACCTGCAAGAGGTAACAATGAGACGATTGTAAGTCAGATGTGGTTGGTTACGTAGCTCTAGATGACCAGACAGGTTCCCTCCTGGAATGGGGATGCTGCCTATACAAACCCTAAATCACATGGCCTTGACTTTGGGACTGGAAGGTCCAGCTGAGATTGACAGTGTGTCACAGAGGAAAGTGAGGAAAATGCTATTGGAACATGGAGGGAAGGAGACCCTCGTTACAGAGTGGCAAGAATTTAGCAAATTGTCCCCTGCAGTAGAGCAAGAAATAGAAAATTGAAAACGTACCTAATGAATGAAATAGATAATCTAGCTGAGGAGATGCCCGGTGCCGGGGGCGGGGGGGGCGGGGGCAGGTTGTTGAAGCAGCCGCCTGACTTCTGCTAGCTACCCACAGTGGATGGGAAAGAGAGGACTGAGAGGCAGAGGGAGGTGCTCAATACAGAGAAGCCAGCCCACCGAGTTAAACACACGCCGCCTGCATGAACTAGCAGTTCCGTTCCTGGGGCTTCACCCTCCAGATGTGAAAACTTCTGTTGACACAGTGTCGCCCTTCATGAGTGTTTCATGAGTGTTCAGGGCAGCTTTATTAATCATCGCTAAAGCTTAGAAACAGCCAGAAGTCCATCAGCTGGTGAGTGGATGGATGCACCCTGCTGAGTGAAAGAAGCCAGCCAGTCTCAACTGTCTCTCTATTATGTAATTCCATTTATGTGACACTTTGGAAAAGGCATCATCAGAGTGACAGAGAACAGATCAGTGGTTGGGGTGGAAGAGAGGACCAGGAGGGAGATTTTTGGGGTGAGGGTGCACCCAAGGGGGACGGGAGGGGGAGAGGAAAATACGGAGAGGAAGGCTAGCTCCACTCTAGCTTGGGGTGTCTGGGGCCACCTTGAGTGAGGTCGGGGTGCACTGCCTCCCCTGTCTGGGTGGCTCCCATCTGGCCGACGCTCCTGAGCAGTCAGTTGGGAGCCCCTAGCTCACATCTTGGGGGAGGAGCGGCTCTGGGTGGGGCGGAGGGCCCTCACTCCTGCCCTGCTGTGCTCAGCCCTGCTGCTTCTCACATCAGGTCCACTGCATTCAGACTCCCCGGCATTCTGGTCGGTCACAATTCCTGGGCAGATGTAGGAGAGGCGGGGGGTGGTGGGATGGGCTTCTGCCTCTGATGCTTGAGTTGGTCGTGAGGCTGTTGCCAGACACCCACCCCCCCAGGAGTGGTGAGTGCTGCTAGAGGTCTGCGGGGCTCACCCAATGGGTGGATCCTGATCCTCCTCCTTGGGGACATCTAGTGGAGGGAAGATCTAATATCCCTGCTCCCAAGATCTGAGCCCAGTACCTCTACCAGCGTGGAACCCCTTCGCTTGCTGTCACAGGGAGCTGGGTGACCCAACACCTGTCAGAGTTCCTGTTTTGTGCCCCTTACTGTGTTTCTGGTGAAAGCACCCTCTCCAAGACCCAGGACCTAAAGCTGCAAGGATGCGAACATAGATTTCCCAGCTGGGTCCCTGGGGATACTGGGGGGCAGGGCGTTCCACCTCCACCCCAGGTCCAGACCCCTGTAGTTCACTAGTGGGAAACCTAGCACCATGTCGCACCGGTTTTCCTTGACTCCCTTGTCTCTGAAACTCTGCTCTGGCTGTCCAGGCCCCTGCACCAGCCTGGTCAACTGTTTGCTGTGGCTCCAGGGCCACCCCCCCCCACCCGTCTCCTTTTCCTTGGCACTTCTCCCTCCATACAACATGGATGACACGGTGCTCCTTAGAAACCCCGCCTTTCGGGGACTTTCCTCTCACTGCTGCTGTTCAGGGCCACCAGAGGTGGCAGCAAATGAGGCCATACGGGGGTGGCAGTCTCGCTCATGCAGCTTACTTGTGGCCTCTGGATTTGTTGGGAACTAGCTGATCCTGGCGATGTCTCTTCCATTGCATGACAGTACCTTAAGATTTGGTGGCTCTGACAGTACCTAGCTCTGATGAGCCATTCTGGCCACGTGGTCCCTTGGTAGCCCAAGGTCAGATGCTCAGTTCTTGCCAGGGGCCAATAACAGCCAGGAGCTGGTCTGTGAATGGCCTGTGGCAAGGCCTCCTCCAAAACCTTAGGAGTCTGCACTGCAGCTCTCCCACTAGAAACTCCCCGAGGCCCCAAGTGACATCTTCCTCTGCTGTAGCATTTGTCACAGGCTCTGCCAGGTCACAGGCCAGCCTCAGGGCTGCTTGTGCCAAAGCCTGGGCCTGCTGCAGGCTCTTTTCTGCTCTGGGCTCTGCTCAGAGCTGGCATGCCCTGTCTCATCCAACAAATGGCTGGCGGCACTGCCACTTCCAAAACCTGGAGAAGCCTCCACACAGTGCTCGGAGGAGGTGCAGGGCGCCGTGACTTGTCCTTTACTTTGAGGGGGTGTTCCCACAGGGAACATCCAGCACAGAACCACGGGTCTTCTGGGAACTTCGTTTATCTTTTTATTATTGGGTTGTAAGAGTTCTTTATCTAGTCAAGATACAAGCCCTTATCAGATATACAACCACAGATATTTTCTCCCATTCTGTGGGCTGTTTTTCACTTTCTTGATAGTGCCCATTAAACACAAAATGTTTATTTTTTTAGTGAGTCAAATTAATTTGTGCTTTGGTTGCTTGTGCTTTTGGTGTCATACCTAAGAAAGCATCAGCAAGTCCAAGGTCCTGAAGGTTTGCCCCAACGTTTGACAGTTTTAAAAACTATAAGTTTTGTAGTTTCAGCTCAAACACCGATAATTTGAGTGAATTCTCATACATGATGTCAGGTAACGGTCCAATTTCATTCTTTTGCATGTGGCTGTCCAGTTGTCCCAGTGTCATTCGTTGCAGAGATCACTCTTCCCCCTGGTGTATTGTTTCGGTGCTCCTGTTGAAGATCAATTGACCGTAAATGAGGGAACTTATTTATTCTGAATGATGCTCCCTTGATCTATTGCCTCCCCTAATGGCAGTACTACACTGTCTTTTTCTCTTTTTTTGGCAGTATGTATTTTTATTGTATTTTTTTCTATTACTGTTTATCCCCCTTATACCCTCTTCCACCTCCTGTACTGTCTTTTTTTTTTTTTTTTTTAAGATAGCTTTATTTAATTATTTATTTATTTACAGACGGAGAGGGAGAGAGGGAGAGAAACATCAATGTGTGGTTGCCTCTGGGGCGTCCCCTAGTGGGGACCTGGCCTGCAACCCAGGCATGTGCCCTGACTGGGAACTGAACTGGCAACCTTTTGGTTCACAGACCAGCACTCAATCCACTGAGCCACACCAGCCAGGGCTGCACTGCCGTCTTAACATTAATTTTTCCAATCCATAAACATGGGCTGTCTTCCATTTACTTAACTCCTTTTTATTTTAGTTATGTTTTGTAATTTTCAAAGTATAGGTGTTCCACTTGTTCGATTAAATTATTTTGTTCTTTTTAATGCTGTTATGAATGGAATGGTTATATTCATTTTCAGATTGTTCATTGCAAGTGTATAGAAATACAATTGATTTTTTATTGTATTTTTCATTATAATTTATCCTCATAATCCCCCTTATCCTCCTCCCCTACCACTACAATTGATTTTTGTACCTTGATCTTCTATCTTGCAACCTGATAGACTTATTTATTAAATCTAACAGGTTTTTTTGTGTGTGTGGTGTGGATTCCATAAGATTTTCTATATATGAGATCATGTTATCTGTGAACACAGATCTCTATTTCTTCACAAGCTAAATACCTTCTACTCCATTTTCTTGCCTAATTGCCCTCACTAGAACCTCCAATTCAATATCAAACAGAAGTGGTGAGTGAGGGTGGACATGATCTGGGAGGGAAAGGATTTGGTCTCCATCATGAAGTATGGTGTTAGCTGTGGATTTTTCATAGATGCCAGGTTGAGATTCCCTTCTATTTCAAATTTGCTGAGTGTTTTATCATGAAGGGGTGTTGTATGATCCATCCAGTTTTTGCAGGAGCCAGACTAATGAATTAAATAAGGATTTTCTAGAGACCACCACCCTGCATTCCTTACATCTTTAACCGTGACATTCATCTCTGATGCTCTTTCTGGGAGACAGCATCATGATCATCATCATCATCATCACTATTATTATTATTTTATCTTAGGTAGAGGGGCAGTTCAGAAGCTGTCACAAAATAGGTCCTCCTCTAATGATCAGAAACCACAGTGGACATTCTGTCCAATGCTTAGTATGTATATGCCAAATATACGTCCCAAAACTGGAGAAATACCAGCAGGAGGTTATGAAGCCCGTGGGCATTGGAATCAAGCCAGTGCTCCATTCAGTGCCCGGCCTCTCTGTACCCCATTCTGTCAGGGAAGCCGTGAGGGCACTTTGGGTCCCAGGCATCACTGTGAACCTGGAGCCTGTATCCAGCAGCTCTGTGTGCACAGCAGCTCTGAAATGATCTGGGGTTTCCCTTCCCTCTGTATACAGTTACCTGGGGAAATGGACATGGGTCCCGTTGCAGAAGGACTCGTTTGCATCGCTCCTATAGATGTTTGCCATGGTGTTGCTGGATCCTTCCTCCTGGGAAGGAGGCTTTGGCAGATAAGACCTGGGCCTGAGAACTGGCTAGAAATTGGGGAAGAGATCATGATAGTCCATTGGTTCAGGTGAACTTGTCCTTTTGCTCTTCCATACTTTTTATTTATTTTTTAATGTGATGAAACATACATAGCATAGTATTTACTGTTTTAACCATTTAAAAAAAATCCTCACCCTACGACATGCTCACTGATTTTAGAGAGAAGGGAAAGGGGGGACAGGGAGAGAAACACTAAAGTGAGAGAGAAGCATCAGTTGGTTGCCTCTCACACGTGCCCTGACCAGGGACCAAACCCATGAACTTTTGGTTTATGGGATGATGTTCCAACCAACTGAGTAACCTGGCAAGGGCTGTTTTAACCATTTTTTAAAAAGAATTTATGTATTTTATGTATTTTTCAGAGAGGGGGAAGGGAAGGAGAAAGAGAGGGAGAGAAACATCAATGTGTGGTTGCCTCTCGCACGCCCCCAATTGAGGACCTTGCCTGCAACCCAGGAATGTACCCTGGCTGAGAATTGAACCAGAGACACTTCGGTTCACTAGCCCGTGCCCAATCCACTGAGCTACACCAGTCAGGGCTATTTTAACCATTTTTTTTTAATAAAGATTTTTTTAAGTACTTTTTTTTCCTTTTAGATTCTATTTATTTATCTTTAGAGGGGAAGGGAAGGAGAGAGGGAGAGAAACATCAATGTGCGGTTGTCTCTTGTATGTCCCCCGCCGGGAACTGGCCTGGCAACCCAGGCACGCGCTCCAACTGGGAATCGAACCGCGATCCTTCGGTTTGCAGGCCTGCGCTCAATCCACTGAGCTACACCAGCCAGGGCTATTTTAACCATTTTTAAGTGTACAATTGAGTATCATTAAGTCTTTTCACAATGTTGTATAACCATCATCACTGTCACTTCTGGAACATGTCCATTATCCCTTATAGAAACTCTATATTCATTAAGTAGTAATACCCCATTTTCTCCTATCCTTAGTGCCGGACAATCAGGGGTTATGACTGAATTCAATTAAATGCATATACCTCATTTTTATTTTTATTTTTAAAATATTTTATTTATTTATATTTAGAGAGAGGAGAAGGGAGGGAAAATGAGAAGGAGAGAAACATCCATGTGAGAGAGAAACATCGATCAGTTGCCTCTCCTATGAGCCCCAGCTGGGTACCGAACCTGCGACTCAGGCATGTGCCCTGACAGGGAATTGAACCAGTGACCTTTTGCTTTGCAGAACGATGCCCAACCAACTGAACCACACCAGTCAGGGCCACATACCACATTTTAAAGTCCATTCACTTATTGGTGAACATTTAGGATAGTCATCTTCTGACTGTTCTAAATAATGCTGTTGTGATTCTAGGTATATATCTCCTTGAGTTCCTACTTTTAATTCTTTCGCGTATTTTCCTAAAAGTGGAATAGCTAGATCACACCCTAAGTCTATGTTTAGTGTTTTGAGAAACCACCGCACTGTTTTCCCCAGCGGCAGCACCATCTTACATTCCTACCAGCAAAGCACAGCGCTCCAGTTTCTCTGTGTCTTCACCAATATGTTATTCTGTTTTACATTTACAGTCATCCTAATGGATGTGAGGTGTCTCATGGTTTTGAATTCATTTTCCTAATGATTAGTGATATTGTGAATCTTTGCACGTGCTTATTGGTCCTGTGCTTATTGATCAACAAAATTGACAAACTAAATTCAAACAGAAAAAAAATTACCAATATCAAGAATGAAAGAGGGGATACCACTACAGATTATACAGATGTTAAAAAGACAATAAGAAAATATTATGAACAACTTCATTAATAACCTAGAGTTAACCTACAATTACTACCATACTTTACGGTAAAATATTGGACATTTTCTTCCCAAGACCAGGAATAAGGCAAGGATGTGCACATTTACCACTTCTGGTCAACACTGTCTTGGAAGTCTTAGCCAGAGCAATAAGGAAAGAAAAATACATAAAAGGTATAAAGATCAAAAAGGAAAAAGAGGTTGGTGAAACTCAATGGATTAAGTGTCGGCCTGTGAACCAAAGGGTCACCAGTTCGATTCCCAGTCAGGGTACATGCCTGGGTTGTGGGCCAGGTCCCTGGTGGGGGGCATGTGAGAGGCAACCACACATTGATTGATGTTTTTCTCCCTCTCTTCCCCTCTCTCTAAAAATAAATAAATAAAATCTTCTTTTAAAATAAACGAAAGAGAAACACTGTCTCTATATGACATAATACTTGCAGTGGAAATGTAGAAAGGAACAACCACTTTGGAAAATAATATGGGCAGTTCTCCTATGAAGTTAAACACACCTATATGATCCAGCCGTTCCAATCCTAGCAATTTACCCAAGGGAATTGAAAAGTGAAAGATTTGTATTTGAATGTTAATAGTAGTTTTATTTGTACTATCCTTAAACAAGAAACGACCCAAACATCCATCAACAGATGAACTGACAAATGAACTGAATAAAGTACAATTAAATACTACTCAGAAAGCTATTGATACAAGCACCTTCCAACCCACTCCTGGCCACTTTCCTCGCCTCAGACCCTCTCCAAAGTGAGCCTGCCACAGAAGCAGTGATCTCTGCAAACACAAATCCAATCATGGTGCTCCTCTGCTTCAGAGTCTCAGGATAAGAGGATCAGCTGCCCAGCTACCACAGTCCCTCAGCCCCTGTGCTCTGACGCCTCTGTCCATCTGCCTCATTGGGTCTCTGCCTCCTCTCTCCAGCTGCCCAGGCTCCAAGTCAGCTCCTCCAATTCCCACGGCTTGCAGCAGCCTGGCCCCTCTCAGCCACTGTGGGGCTCAGTGTGGCCTTGGAAGAGGAGCCCTCTCAGCTTACCCCACCTGCCCTTCACCGGAGGTCTCAGGCTCCAGCCACCTATACATGCTCCCTGACAATCCTAGCTGCCATCACTTCTGTTTCCCAGACTGAAGAGCAGGCCCAGCTACCTCCAGGACTGGTCAAAGCCGGTCAGTGCTAAAAGGGTGGGGCAGGGACTGTTGTGTGGGTGCGGGGGAGTGGTGTGGCAGGTAGCTGAGAAGTGCTGGGGGAGCATCAGAGGCCATGGAGGAATGGATATGCAGATGAGTCCTGAGAGGCCACTGGCTTTGGATAGTCAGAGGCCAGGACTGAAAGGCAGGCCTAACAAGGTCCAGGGCTGGTTTGGAGGTGAGGTCCCAGCAAATGCCTGCCGAGGCTAGAGAGGAGTGGGGTGTGTGTGGTCCCTCAGTATTGAGCTGAGATGGCAGCCAGGTTGGTGGGGAGGGGTCCTGGTTGCGGCCCAGGGCTGGGGAAGTGGACACAGATGAAGGTGGGGAGCCAGGGCTGGCCTCTGTCCTGGAGGCCTCTCCTTCCCTCTCCCCCTCCCCCTACTGGGGCCTCTTTCCTGCCTTCCTCCACAGCCTGCAGCAGGCGATGGCATCAGGATTCCCCTGATTGCTTTCTTTCATCGCGGTGCCTTTCTCTGCAGCAAAAGCTCGCTAATGCTGCCTTTATCACGGAATTAGGGGATTTAGGACGGATCTCACAAAGAGGCCCTCGATAGAGGCGGTAATCAAACGCCAATCGGCCCGATCTCGAACGGGACCGGGAAGAAAGCGAGCGCTGGGGATTAGCGAGGACCCGCGGCCCGCCGGGCGGAGATAGCATCGCCCCGCAGCGGGGCTGAAGCCGCCGGGAGGCCGGCCACGGCCACGGAGAAAGGCCGGCTTAGCTGCCTGGCGCTGGGGATTCTGAAGCCATTAGGGGGGATTAGCACCCGGGTTAATCTGCTTTGGCCGCTCAATTGTCAGCAGGGAACGGAGGTGGACCGGAGGTGGACACCTAAGGGGAGCAACCATGGTACCTCTGCAGTCCAGGCCCTCTGGCTGGTCTCCGTTTCCCGCACCGTCACCAGGGCTTGCTGTCTCCTGGCTATACTGGTCCTGACAGCCAGAGAGAGGAATGAACACCATGGATGGATGGCTCACGCTGATCTGTAGACCAGGCCCACTAGGTGTGTGTGGAACCTGCTCTTGGCTCCAGCTTTTGAAAACTCTGCCAGCCTTCCATGGAGATTAGGGACCCCCTGCCTGCCCTGTCACCCTTCCCTTCTCCTGCCCAGCAGAAGAAAGGACACCTTCCTCTCACTCCACCTTTGTGACCCTGGGTGTCAGCCTCCTCACTGAGCTTGGGCTCCTCAGCCAGGCACACATCCCTTCCCAGCACACGTGGCCTGGAAGCAGGTCTCAGACTGAGGGTGCCGGCTGATGACACTGGCCAGCACACAGAGCCACTGCTTGCAGACTCCCCATCTTTCCCCTGGAGACCCTTCCCAGGTAGGGACCCCCAAGGGGCATGTTTGTTCATCCACTAGCTGACAGAGCTGATGTGATGCCACTTGCATCCCTCATCTCCAGCCAACTCTCACTATGTGGGGCAGGGTGGGGCCTGGGGCTCCATAGCCCCCAGAGGGGTCCTTAGTCTGTGCCTGGGTTTTCCCCGTCTGAGAAGTGGTGCTGGCTGAGAGGCGGGAAGTTCCAGATGGGAGGTGCCACTGTTCCCTTGTGCAACCTGTGCTCACTGCTGCCTCCTGTAGGGACACCCACCCAGCCCCCACTCCTCTTGGGTTGCAAATAACAGGTTCCCACAGTGGGAGACCTAGAGGAGTGACCCTGCACCATAGGGTTTCCGTAGCCTCCTCCGCCATGGGGATGTCACAAGGCCACCATGCCTACATGAGCTCATGGATGGCAACAGGTGGCTGGACTGGGGTTGGTCAGTAAGGTAGAACAGGTAGGGGTTAGCCATGGAGGGAGGCTGAAGAAGCCCTCTTGGCCCCTGACCTTTTTTTCCTTTCCCATGGCTGAGACTGGGGACACTGGAGCAAAAGCTGCAGGGGGAGAAAATGGCACAGTTGGAAATCCTTCCTGCAGTTGGCGGTGGCAGTAACCAGGGTCTCTCTAGCCCAGCCCTGTGGAGGGATACAGGGGGTGAGCCACGGGGCCCGGCTCTTTCCTCTGGGGGCTTAGGTCTGAGGATACCGGAAGCGGGCACGGTGGGGAAAGGGGACCATGCCCCCTACCTGCACGTGGATCGGGCAGGGCCTTAAGGACATTGAGAATTACAAGTCGAGGGTGAGGAAAAGTGTTCAGGGAGAGGGAACGGCAGCTGTGCAGAGGGCTGTGCAGGGGTGAAGAGAGGGCAGGCGGGTCTGGGGAAACAGGCATCTCCAGGCGGCGGCGGCGCCTGGGAAGGCGTCCCCATAGGATGGCGCGTGAGCGGCCCTTGGCAGCGCTCAGCCTGAGTAGTCGGTGATCGGGTCAGGCACCACAGTGACTCGGGGAGCGGCTGGGTGTTGGGGGATTGCAGGCGAGGTTGGGGCGCTGGCGGTGAAATATGAGGACCAGGGCCCGGAGGCAGTGACGGTGAAAGGAGTCGAAGGAGCTTAGCCACCTTGCCCAAAGACAGGGCGCGCGCCCGTGATGTCATCAGCGTGCGCCGCCCCCGACTTCCGGGAGCGAGCAGCGGCTCTCCTGGCTCCTCCCTGGCCTGGGGCGACCCCGTGGAAACCCTCTCCTTCACAAATGGGCCCTGGGAAACGTATTGGGTACCTCTCGCGCCCACGGACCCCGGTCTCCGGACCTCCAAAACCCGGGGCTGAGAGAGGCCCTGATGGTCTGTGGGCTTTAGCAGCCGACCCCAGGGCGCAGATGAGTGACCCCCCGGGCGACCCTCAGCCCTGACAGGCGTTGACTCCTCTCTCATGACCTGATCCAACCCGCAGGATAAGCTCCCGGCTTACGACCGCTTGCAGTTCATTTACCTTCCCTCCATCACAACCCTGGAGGAGTCTCCGAGGCACCTAGGCACCAAGAGCAGTGTGCCTTGCCAGGTCACGGGCAGCGGGGTGGAGGAGGGGACTCCATGGTGCGGGCCGCCAGGGACCAATGAGCAGGCCGGTTAGACAGCTTCAGAGGCTCCAACCCGGTCATCCTGCTTAAAATGCCCAAGGCCCCGGTAGCTTCCTGAGGCAGTGGTTTCCAGCCGGCCGTTGGGCAGCAGGTCAATGTAGGCATCTGAGCAGTGCTTAGGGGCAGAGGGGGTGGCATGGCTTATCTCTTGAGGTCTCTTCAGGAGATGACACCCTTGGGCCCAGTGGGGCCTCCCAGGTCAGGCTCAGGCCAATGGAAAATCGAGAGGTGGGTGTAGCTAACCTGGCAGAGGAGACAAAGGTGACAACAGTTGGGCAGGGTCAGGGGTCAGGGCCTAGCCCAATCTGAGCGGAGGGGAAGCTGCTCTCTGGGATATTTGCCAGGTGGGTGTGGGAGGAGAGGAGCTGCAAGCCACACCAGGGACTATCATGTTTTCTGTAAATCACCCACATTGTTAGCCTAGGCCAGGGATCCTGAGTGTTCTCAGGGGTCCTCCTGTGGTCCTTCTCCACTGTGCTTGCATCTCCATCCTTGTCCTGGTGTGCCCAGTCCCTGTTCCCAGGTCTTGAGGAGGCAGGAGCTCCTTATACCCTCTAATTTTGTGCCCCTTACCAAAACCCCCCGGCCAGGGTATCTGAAAACACGTAGGAAGTAGAAAGTCCAGAGGAAAATACTCCGGCATCCTCAGCTGAGATTGTGTTTGCTGTGAAGGCCAAGGGCACAACCTGAAAAACAGGAGTCTCTTTGTTGGGCTAACAGGAGACAGACCATTTGTCAGGAGTGACTGTATTCTTTGTGTGTGTGTGTGTGTGTATTAAGCGCTGGTTGCCATTTGTTCTATAGAAGAACATGGGAAAACCCAGGGGCAACCTATGCAGTAGTGCCACCCAGTGAGGAAAGGGTTCAGGGAAGCTGGGGTCGGGGGCTGGAGGGCAGCTGCCTGAGGGCCTTTGCCTAGAGGGGCTAGCCACACAGTAGTGAGGGTTGGAGGTTGGCTGAGCCTTGCCCCAGAAGCAGCCACCACCCCACCCTCCACTCCCTTGCTCTGTCTCTGAGGCCTTTGTCCTTCCTGGGCACATTCTGTGATCCCAGGCTGGAAGCCCTGCCAGATGGTGAAGGCCGCCTGAGGCTGAGTGGAGGCTGGCTGTGGCTTCCAGCTAGGCACAAAGGCTCCGATTGTGGGAGGAATATGGTGAGTTTGGGTCTCCACACTCCACAACTCACGTCTCTCCTGATAGGCAGGCATAGCTGCCTCCTCCCGATCCTGGCCTGTGACCAGGCTGGAGGTATAGTCTGTTCTGCTTCTTGATTACTTGAAGTTCTGCCCATCTCTTTGTTCTTTTGCTCCCACTGCGGCTGCAGTAGGCAGTGGTTCTAGTTCCAGTAGCCTGGCATCTGCACAGGTTCCTGCCCTTTGCCTCCTCTCTGCAGCCTTTGGGTCTTGGTCAAATGCAGCTGAGTTCCCTCCTGGCCCCTGCCTGCTTCTCCAGCTGCTCTCCTGCTCACTTCCCTTCAGCCTTGTTGGCTCTGAGCTGACACAGCAAGCTCTTTCCTGCATGCAGGATACCCCTCCCTGCCAGCACCCCTTCCCTCAGGTCTCAGCACCAGAAACAGGCTGCATACTTTTTGGGCAATGTGTGAACAGGAGGTTTCCAACATGCAGGTGGCAACTCCTAGCTCACAGCCCCAGGGCACTCAGACCCAGCTTGATCTACTCTGCCGCCTGTCCACATTGTGCTGTGAGGCACAGCAGGGGACCCTAAAGTTATGGCAGGGTTCCTGCCACTTCTGAGTACACGTCCTCATGCCCTCCTCTCAACCAAGGGTAGGCTCAGTCCCTTCCTTCCTGGGAAGGGGACAGGAACAGGACTCTGGGGTGCTGGTGTATAGTCAGTGAATGGATGCCATCCCTGGAGGTCGGTGTTGGGGGGGCATTAAGTCTCCTCAGGGCCTAGCTACTGGGCTTTGCCCTCTAGGAACTGCCTGGACACCCAAGACTGCAAACTACCTCTTGCAACCCAAAGAAGAAAACTACCATGTGTGGGCCTACTATGTTAAGCATTGTTCTAAGCACCTTACAAAGATCACATTATTTCATCCCCTAAACTCACTGGGGTGGGGGCCTGTGTCACCCAATGTTGCGGCTTAGGAATTGGAAGTTAGGTGACTTGCCCAAGGTCACACAATGAACAGATATGGAGCCAGGGTTCTGCTCCTACACTTGTCACAGAGGCTGTGGCCAGGACAGCAGGTGCCAGGGTGGCTGTATGCCCCTCTGGCCTCAGTAGCCTGCGCTGTGGGACAGTGCTGTCCATCAACTGCTTTCATCCCCACAGCAAAGCCTCTGAGGCTGACCTGGTGGCCTGAGGTTGAAGCTCCAGTCTCCAGAGTTTCCTGCACACCCTCCTGTGCGGGGGGTGAACAGCCCTTGGCCCCTGTGGGCAGGCAAGCTTTGCTGCTGTGCCCTTTCTCCTCCATTGTGGTAAAGACTGGCACGTCTCCTGTGAATGCCAAGAGCACGCAGCCCAGTCCTTTAAAACCCTGTGTTCCCTTGCCCTCCAAGCCAACATCTGGCTTTCAGATCTACCTCAGATTCCTGGGACCCAGGTGCTGTTACCAGATGGGGCACTGTCCCCCAGAAGGAACAGTTCCAGGGAGGGGACCTTCCTACTGGGAGGCTTCTGCTGGCAAGTTACTTCCCAGCCTGAGCCAAACCTCTTCATGACTTTTACCCATGGAAGGCCCCTCCTACCTCCACACAGCCAGGGGCACTGGCTCACCCCATCCTGCTCTCCGTTTCCTCCACTTGGCTCACTGGTTTTGGCTCCCAGCTCCTGATCTGAGATGGTGGAAAGAGCCCTGGGGATTCTCTTCCCAGCTCCTCAGATCACGAGCTGAGACCCCGTGAGCCCTGTGGGGCTCCCGTGTGTGCCTCTGGATTCTGGGATTCCTGAAAGAGGGATGCCTACCTCTGAGGTTCAGGGCTGTGTAGGATAAGTAACCAGTAGGGCCTTGGCTAGGAGGCTCTACCCACTCCTGCCCCAAGGCAGCCACCTCCTAGCCTGGTGGAGTGAGGAAAGGTGCCCCTGCTAAGAGCCTCAGGGAACTAGAAATGGTAACATACCATTTTACAGAGAAACCGGGAGGGAGGGAGGGAGGTGGGCGTAATTACTGGCTGAGGGACAAACAAGAGCCCAGGAGCATTGTCTCCCAGGCCTCTCCTCTGCCCACACAGTGCTGCCTTCCAAGTGAACCCACAGGATCTTAGCCACAGGCAAGGCCTGGATGGGGTGCAGATGTTCCTTGGCCTGGCATCAGGCCTCTCAGGGGGTGGACACTGTGGCTACAGCTGACTCACCCACCAGCGTGCCTGCTGCTTGGCTTCCCTGTCCCCCTGCCAGTATCCACAGATGAGGCGGGCTTGACCATCATTGACCATCACAAAGGTGTGGCCCTTACTGCTCACCCACAGAAGGGCCCACACAGGAACAGGAGGGTGTGACAGGATCCGGTTTATTCTGCCTTGGGAGGGTGGTCCTGAGAGTGGAGGGTGCCACCCTGTCCCAGGCGGAGGGAGGGCCCAAGGGCCAGTTAAGGCCAGTGGCGGGAGAAGCGGGGGGCATGCAGCCCCTGGAATGCAGTGAGGCCAGGCTGAGGCCTGGAGGCAGCTGTGGTAGGCCGGGGGCAGGTGCCTGTGCTGCCATGGTGAAAGGCATCGGGCCGGGACTGAGCCATGGCTACAGGGCCATGGACCCAGACTACAGAGGCACCCCGGGAAGTGGGACACAGGGTCACATAACACAGAACATGAACAACAGGCACATGGCTCATGAGTAAAGCACATGGACAAGTGGGCACAGAGTCACAGGCCAGAGAGACACCCAGCCTCCACTGAACACATGGACACAATGGTGGTATTATACGGACTACATGGGACACACAGTACTATGGGGCACATGCACTCAATGGCCACAGGGGACAGACCCAGGCCCTGGAGTGCAAGGGACAGGGAAGAGGGCCTTTTGGCACAACTGCACTGGAATCATGAGAAGAGGGCGGAGGGGGCTGGTGCGGAGCTGCCCGAGGGCGGCCCCAATGCAGACCCTTCGGGGTCAGTCCGTCTTCCACACTTTGTTGAGCAGCTTCACCACCTCGTCGTAGATGATGAACACGATGGCCACGTCCAGGCAGACCCGGCCCAGGCGGGGGACAGTGCCCTTGTAAAACCTGGGTAGGGTGGGAGAAAAAAGTAGGTGAGAAGGCAAATGAAGGACTGTGCCCTTGGACAGTGGGGGTGGGTCTAGATGCTGGAGGGGGTTTGGGGCGAGGCCTAGCAAGAAGGCCAGGGAGGGCCTGGGGCAGGGACAATAGCCCTATCTCCCCCCCACTCACGCCTTGAGCCCTTCATTCTTCAGAATCTGCAAGCCGCAGTCCCATGTGCTCCGGTATTTGCTTGCTTCCAGGCCCTGTGAGACACCAGCACACCGTAGGGCTCAGCAGCCAGGTGCCGTCCCAAGCTCCCTCCCTCCTTCCCAGCTTTACCCCACCTGCATCCGGGTTTTGATCACGTCCAGAGGAGTGTTCCCGAAGACACTGGCTGCACCCGCAATAACTCCAAATGCACCGGTGACCAGCGGGTTCATGGGCTTGTTGGGGTTGTCCCCTAGATGTGGGTGGGGTTGCAATCAGAAGCCGATGGGAAGATAAAGGGGTCAACTCTGAGGACTGGGGAGGAGCACGGACTAGGGCCTATGAAGGTGGGGCCTCACGGGGCAGGACCCTGGCAGGGGAGCCCAAAAGTGTGTGGAGATGGGGTCTCAGGGCAGCAGACACACCTCGATACCAGTTGCGCAGGGAGGTCATGACGAAGAAGCGGATGGCTTGGTTGGATCCCTGCTTTAGCACAGTGGCTGTGAGGCCCTGGTATGTTCCCTTCAGCCCTGGTGGCAGGAAGACATGGGGGTTAGCCCCAGCTGGGGACTTGGGGAGGCTACACAGAGAAGTGCCAAGGCAGGAAGGGGAAGTGAGCACACGTTTTTCCATCTTGGCTGAGGTCCAACCCTACCTGAAAAGTAAGGCCACATGACTCACCTTGTTCCCGTACAATCTCCCTGACCCCGTGGAAAAATCCTCTGTATTTGGGATTGGGGGAGGTCTGGTCATGGATGAACTTCACCTGAAAGAGAGGAAAGCAAAGGAGCTGGCTCTCAGGGTGCCACTGGTAAGGCACACATGGCCCCTTGGCTTGCAAGTCCAGAGCCCACCAAGGTCAGGCCATGGTTGAAGGTACACCTTTTCATCTAGACACAGGGCCAGCCGAGGCTATTGTGGGACTTGAGGCCCAGGAGAGGAGAGGGCCTGCCTCAGCAGGGAGCCTCTGTGGTTGTCTTCGCTGGTATTGCCTATAGCTAAGGCAATAGGTATTTTAAACACTTTATAAAAGTGTTTTTAAGAAACTTACCATCTTCCCACTGCTTTCAGGAGAGTCCAGCCTCCACGGGAGGCCCATCATGCAGGCCTCCTGCACACAGCTTTCCAGGTAGTTCCCCATGCACACCTTGCCCCCTCCTGCTGGACCCCTCCAACCTCAACATTTCCGCAGGACACAGGGCCACCCCAACCTCCATCACCCCAGATCCCCTCAGCATGCTTTGTCCCTACAGGAAATCTCACCTTAATGGTTTCCATTGGGCACACGACCACCACAGCCTCAGCCACCCCAGCGCCCAGGCCACAAAGCAGCCCGCGGGTGCTGTCCAGTCGTCCCTGGGCGTCCCGCATGTGGTTGCTGAGAAACTCAAACATCCCAAACCTTGGGGCGCAAGGCAGTGGGGTGAGAGGGGCTGCCATTGCCCGTAGCACTCTCCGGAAGCTGCCCCCACCCCGAGCCCGCCTCACCTGACCGCTGCCTTGGGGATGGAGCCATAGAGCAGGGAGCTGAGGCCTCGGTAAAGGCCCAGGACGCCATGGCTGCGGACTGTCTGACGCACGCAGTCCCCTGGGGGAGGGGGTGGTCAGCGACTCCCGCTTCACCCAGGGCCCGCCCCCTGGAGCTCCCCGTCGCTGCCCCCTGCTCACCGATGCCTCGGTAGCGCGGCGGGTGTGAGCGCTCGTCTAGCTGCAGCTGCGTCTTCACGTACTCAGTGGGGAAGGTGATGCAAATTTCGATGCCGCCTGCCAAGCCGCCTGCAGGAACCGGGAACTCCGGGCCTGAGACCCCTGGCGGGCGCCCCGCCCCCTGCCGCCTGGGCACCTCCCCCGCCCCAGACTTTGTCCGACCAGGACCCTATGCCCCACCCCCGTTGTCCTGCGGAGGCTCGTTGGGGTGACACACAGGGTGAGTCCACGAACAGGGCCGCGCCCCCCCCCCCGCCCAACCCGGAAGTAGGGAGGGTTCTAGGCATCCCTGGCCCGCTTGGAAGCACGGCGGGACCCGTGGGACAGCTGGGCCCTGGATTTGGGTCTTCGAGGAGCCCACCTGCTAGGATGGCTTTCCCCGGGTGCGTCAGCTTGGCCTTTCCGGACGCGGGCGCGGCCGCCGCCAGATCGCGGGGCGCCGCCATTGCAGGGAGGCGGGAGGCGGGAGGCGGGGCACCCGGCATCAGCCGCGGGTCCGAGCCTCCTGCACTCAGCGCTGTCTGCGGAGGCGGTGGCGACCGGTGGTTAAGTCTGGGGGCGGGGCGGTCGCGTCAGCTCATGGTCTCCGCCCCGCGTGGTTCGAGCCGGTCTCCGCCCCAGGTCCGCCCCGGGTGGCCGGGAAACTGAGGCCGGGGCGGGGCCGGCAACCCAGCCAATGGCCAAACCAGTCCGGGATAACCACGCTCGGTGAGGCTGGGGGCGGGGCCCTTGGGGGCGGTGCTGCATCGGGCAGGAGCTGTGGTTCAAAGTGCAGTTCCCTGCTATGGCTCCTGTGGCTCAGTGGGTTGAGTGCCAGGATGCATTCTCAGGGTACGAGCCTGGGTTGCGGACAAAATCCCCCGTTGAGAGCGTGTGAATTAATTGATGTATCTCTCACACATCAACTTTTCTCTTCCTTTCTCCCTCCCTTCCCCTGTCTCTAAAAATAAGTAAATAAAATCTTTAAAAAACAGCAAAAGTGCAATCCCCTAGGCTGGTGCAGGAAGGAGCAAGCTTGGAGTCTGTGCTTCTGCCCTGTACGGCAGGACCTACGGGGATGGCGGTAGAGAGACACGTGGGCTAGCCCATCCTTACTGTTTGAGTTTGGCCTTCCCATACCCACACGCCCAGCAGTTACCACTGGCAGTGCACACGGTCGGCAGGTCCCCAACCCTCCTACCCACACTAGCACCAAGGAGGGAAACTTTGCCTTGATAAGCCGACTTTAATATTCATGATGGGCAGCAGGCTCAAAGCCAGGAGGGGGCAGCTCCAACAGTGCTGAGTAGAGAGAGGGCGTACCTCCCCCAAGCGCAGGGACTCAATGCAATCAAGAACTCCCCAGGATGTCCAGCTGCTGGAGGATCTGGAAGCTTGAACTGACCTCCCTGCATGGCGTCTGGAGTTGGTCTTCTTAGGGATCAGGCGTTCTGGGATGGCTCAGTGGCTGCTATCACTGGGCCTCAGCAAAAGAAAAAATAACATCCAGGTGTCCCCGCCTTTCATTCGGGTCCTCTGTGCTCCTCGGAGAGGTTAATAACTTGGCAGAGGGAGTGTTGCCACTGAGGGCCCGCTACATGCTCAAGTAATAAACAAGAGGCTGGGCAAAGGTAGATCGCCTGTCCCCCCCCCCGCCCCCGCGCCCACCCCCCGCCCGGCAACAAAGGAAAGCCTGCAGGGGCTGGTCCAGCAGCAGGGCCTGCTGTCCGGAGTCAGCTGCGGGGCCTGCGGGGGAGAGACACCGAGGGTGAGCAAGGCTCCTGCTGCCCCCTAGTGGCCAGGGACCCCAGGCGCAGGGTTCAGACCAGCCCTAACCACCTAGAGCTGGTGCCTGGAGGCAAGGACTCTGGGAGCTGCTATTGTGGGGCTAGCTCCAGAGGCTGGCCAGGCTAGAGGGTAAGCTCATCCCCATGTGAGGCACTTACTTTGCTCAACTGGCTGGGTCTCACTCATGCCCATCAATATCTAAAAAAACCCAGATTGACATTAATGGTGGGTGGGCACCATGACTCCCAAGGAGCACAGTCTCCCTGGGAGACTCAGGTGGTGCATGCTCATGTTGTACGTTTAGACCTATGTCAGTCCCGCAAATACACTCTAGGACCCATTGGCCTCTCTGTGTGCTGGACACCAAGCAATCTGTATACTGAATGGCCAGGACAGCCAGGCGGGCTATAAAGTACAAAGCCAACAACAACCTTGCTGTCAGGGGCCAGGCAGGGGCATCCACACCAGAAGGCAGTTGCCCTCAGAGCAGGGAAGACAGTGGTGGTGCCTTTCAACATTCATGGATCACTGACCTCTACACCTGGTAGCCATTGCAGTCCTTTATCCCCAGCCCTGTCCACTCCTGCCCCAGTCTGAAGCCCAGTGGTGTAAATTGCCTCCCCTTCCTAGGGGACAGGAGCTATGGGATGCCACCTACTAAACAGGAGAGAAGCAGGCTCTACCACATACTTCTCTCCCTTGTCCAGACCCTCCGAGAGATACAGCCTGTCAATCTGCAAAGAGGCAAGAGCATGTGAACACCCACCTGACAGGCCACATGCAGTCTGGGCCTACACTTGGGAGTCAAACACATAGCCTCCAGGAGAGTTAGAGCTGGAGACAGGCGCACACAACACTGCTGAACCAGCAGTGACCACCCCCTCACTCCATAAAGTGAGGCCTCTCTAACCAGGTGAGATGTGAGTGCCCAGTGTAGACCTGGCGGATCCCAGCTGCTGTTCCAACCCAGTATTTTCCAGGTGGGCACTTGACCACCAGGTACACTGGATCCGTGGGCTGCGACCACAGGCTGTGAGTATGGCATGGCTCACAGAGCTGCGTTCTCCTCTGGGGACAGGGACACCACCAAGATAATGCAGTGGTTCCAGTCCAGGCTACTCGCCCCTTCTGAGTCTGATCACCTTATACCTGAGACCCTTCAGCTGGCAGCAAGGATGCACCACCTGAGGGCAGGGGCTGTGACGGCCATCTGAGGACAAGCAGCACTTTGCCCTTCCTCAAAGCTTCACTAGGTGCAGTGCCTGCATGCTGGTGCAGACGGACGGATGGAGAGGGAACAGAGTGAGGTGGTGCCATGGGGGGCAGAGGGTGTACAGCACTGTGCTAGTAGGGGTGACAGCAACTGTGTGTATGCGACTCCCCTGCCCCCCCACCAAACAAACACTTAGGTAAGAAAGAAGAAACAATTATGCGCCCCGTGCGCTCTCAGGTCTGGGAGTGCTCAGGCCAGGAGCCAGAAGCCCAGCAGAGACAGCTCTGATGCCAGCTCTGTGGGCTGCTTTCCTCTTCCCTCCATGGGGCCTGGGCTGAGGTGAGGAAGGAGCAAGTCAGCTGTCCTCTCACAACCTGTTCTCTCTGCCATCAGCTGGCTGTACTGGGAGAGCCCTGGGGGGTAGGGGTTCTCAGAGAGATGGCCCTCGAGCTTCTCAGAGGAGTCAAGAGGCCTGGGATCCAGATCTCTAGTCAGGAAGGGGCTGTGGCATTCTTGTCTGGGCTCCTCCGCCTCCAGCAGTGTCCACTCTGCTGGGCCCCAGCCCAAGCCAAGAACCAGCCCATACCCCACCCACTGCCAGAGAAATCCCTCATGAGCACCTCCTCTCCCCGCCATGACAGGCAGCTCCTGCTTTCTAGGACTAAGGAAGGTGTCTGGGGACCCTGGGCCAGGGGCCAGAGTCCTTCTAACAAGAAGACACACTGTATAGGTCCCTCCTTCTGCAGAAGGGCAAATGACCTTGAATAGCCCTGGGAACGACCCTTGCCAGGGGCTGGGCAGCTGCTGGGAGGCACTGCATGTAGCAGGCAGAAGAAGCCCCTGCAGGCCAAAGCTGGTAGCACCAGCCTCTGCCCACCCCTACCTGTTTCTTCCCTAACCCTCATACTAACCCTGGGAGGCTCTTCCCTTCCATGCACACTGAAAGGAGCCTCAGCTGGTGGCTTCTTGGCATCGTGGGGCCCCCATCTGGCTGGAAGCAGGTTAGGTATGTGGCTGGATGGGCAAGTAGGCACTGCTGAGCAATTGTTTTTCTGCAGGCTGGAAGCCTGCAGAAACAAACTGGCCCAGATGACATGGGTCTCTGGACAGTGGCTACAGCTAGGCCCTAGAGAGTGACTCCCAGGGCTTCGACACACAGGGAGTTGAAACCAGACACTGCCACTCTGTTAAACAACTCATCAATCTACAAAGAAAGCCAGTGTGGGACACTAGGGTCATGAAACAACATCCGGAATGGCAGAAGCAATGTGCCAAGACATGAGTATGGCCCCTGGGCCAGGGAGATGTGTGTCTAAGCGCCACCCCCCTTCACATGTCAGCTTTGGACCTGAACTTCAGTGTCTGTGGCTGTAAAGGGGTGACTTCCTCCCTCATTAAGGTGTTAAAGGCTAAAATACGTGTTAACATTCCTGTTACACACTCCTCCAATTGCCAATAGCTGGCACTCAGAGATGGTGGCCCACACCAGGCAGCCCTGGGCCTTCTGGTGGTGAGCTGGTGAGTGAGCACACGGCATGCCCCCAGCAGTGTGAGGGAGAACTGCTGTGAGGGCAAGTTCTCAGTTTTACCCAGCTCCACCCGCCCCCAATGGTGATTTTCTAGAAATAATAACTTGGGTAGAACACCAAGTGTGAAGGCAAGACGCCTCTCTCCCAACCGCAGCTGGGGCTCGTCGGGCAATCTGGGCTGACCTCCAACAGGCCACCGCAGGGCCTCTGCTGACCAGAGCCAGAGTCACAGCCAGGGGCCAGGGAGCCACAGAAGGCAGGTACTTACTTTGATAAGGTACTCTCTCATCACCTGGGTGAAGCAGGGCACAGTCAGGTCCACCAGGCTGGGCCTCCAGCCAGCTCCAGCATCACATTAGGGGAAGCAGTTCATGGCAGATGAATAGGGAGGCTGAGAAGCACTCCCATTTGCCACTGCAGCCACTTCTCCGCCAGCTTGGCGTCCCTCGACTCCGGAGTGTGCTGCATGGTGTCCTGCAACCAAGGCAACCGAGCTCAGCCACCCTGTGTTTCTGGGCTGGCAGGGTACAGGGATAGTGCCAGCTCCATGAAGGCCCTCTCCTCATCCGTGGAGGGTTCCCAGTACCTCAGCTGCCTTCTGGTAGACAGAGTACCACCTCCAGGAGGACTGAGAAGGGCACCAAGCATGGGCTCGGCAGCTCGATCTTGCACAGCTACTGGACTAACTGCCCAAGGGAGGCGGCACACAAAACGCAGGTGCCCTAGGAGACGAGATCCAGTCTCAGGGCCCCACAGCACGCGAAGGGAGTACCCGGGCACCGAAGGGGATGGTGACAGTGCCAGCAGGGCCTGCTGTGAAAGCCAGAGTCGCTGTGCTGGGGCCAACAGCCAGCACTATCTTTCCAAACTCAACATGGAGCAGCTGCAGGGGAAGCTCCAGTGCTCAAGAAATAGCAATTTACCTTTTCTTCCTGACATAAGAAAGTCCCTCAGAATTCCCTAATCAGCCCTGGCCAGGTGGCTCAGTCGGTCAGAGCATCGTCCCATACACCAAAAGGTTGTGGGTTTGGTAGCCAGGTGAGGATTAAAAAAAAAGTCCCTAATCACTACTTTTGTATTTGGCAAATTTCTTAGTCTAAAACAATTAAAAACATTATACCCACCCTGTGCTTAGTTATCAGTAAATTAGCCATTTCTATAACCATTCTCTGTTTTTTAGTTATGATAGCAAGAACTGAATCACCTAGGTTGCCAACGTGTGTTAGCTCCCTCGGCCTCTGCAACCCTCCGCACACTCAGCTGATGTAGGGCACAGCTGGTGTGAAATGCACTGTGGTTGCCTGCTGGGACTGCCACCACGGGGACAACTATTGGATATTGTCATCCTTACAATGCCTCGAGCTCACTCAGTCACCTCCAACACGAGGCTCTGAGGTCCCTCTGGAGGCTGACAGGAGACTCAAAGCCCTGCATGCCAGCACGTGGCACACCCTCTTGATCCTCCGCCAAGAAGGATCCTATCCCACCAGCTTGCTGCTTTGTTCGCCAAGTCCCGCCTTGTCCCCACACTGCTCCTACGAGGCACCAGGTCTTTCTTTGTAAGATTTTAATCATCACCCGAGGAATATGTTTATTGATTTTTTAGAGACAGAAGGAGGAGGAGAGAGATGCGAAAGAGTAACATGTACACACCCCAACTGCGGATTGCACTTGCAACCTAGGTATATGCCCTGACCAGGACTGAACCTGCAACCCGTTAGTGTCCAGGATGCTGCTCCGACCAACGAAGGCGCTGGGCCAGGGCTCTCTTTTTTACCATTAAAGTCAATGGAGACTCACATGAAAGCTCCAGGACACCTTCGGGTCCTATCTCCCCAGACATCAGACGCCAATGCGTCACTCTCCCTGCAGTGTCCTCCAGTCCAGCAGAGCTTCTTAGCTGGCTTGTCTTCAGCCTGCACCTGGAAGGAGGCTCTTCTCTCCCTCCTTAGGCCTTGTGGGCTGTCTCATAAACTCCCACAGCCAGCACCAAAAAGTGGATGTTTCCAGAACCTGGCAGCTTCCTGGAGGCTCAGATGCAATAAGCCCCACAGGGGATGTCTCAGTCTGTGCTCTCCCCCCACAGCCTGGAACCAAGGTCGAGTGTGAGATTCTCCCACACCTCCCCAGTCCTTGTTACCACACCGCCCATGTCACTATCAGGGCATCTCTCCACCTCCCAAATCACTGCCAGCTCCTGCCAGGGCCCTGCTGGTTCTGGCCTATTGACTTCACCCCTACAGACCACTGTTCTTCACTTGTGGGCATGGTGGGCCCACGACCTCTCACCTGTCTGCACACCTATGTGTGGGTCCCCTAGCCCTCACTGACCCATGTCCCAACACCTTCCCTCATGCACTGCCTGTCCCAATGTTCCTCAGCAGTCTGTTATTGCCCCCTCTGCTCAGCTGGCTCCCCAGGTAAAATGTGGACACTTCCAGGAGGTCCCCCTGACGACACAGCCACCGGGCTTTCACCCTCAGCTCTGGAATCTGGAAAGCACACTTCTTGCTGCCCCACGACTGTTACAGGAGCAGAGTCACCACTCACCGCCCTGGGGTGACATGATGTAACATCCACTCTCCTAGGGCTGCTACCAAGGGTGGTTCCCCTGCCAGGGCACTGCTGACACTTTGTGTGTGTGTGAGGCGCTGTGCACTATGGGCTCGTTAGCACCACCACCCTTGCCTCCATCTGCTAGATGTAGCGCTGTGCCCTCAGGTGTGACAGCCAAGTATCCTCTGGGGGTCAAAGTCACCCCTGACTGAGAACCACTGTGCTGGAAAGTATACCAACCACTTTCTTCCTGTGGCTCTGTTCTTCTGGGTTCTCTTCCTGGCGCGTGCTGCTCCAAGTGCCATTGCTAGCTGGGGGAGCACGGACGTCCTTCTGGCAGGGCTCACAGCACTGCTTGCTCACGTACTTCCTGCCCCAGTTTGTCAGAAGCCTGTGCATTTGAGACCATGGTGTGCCACTAGCAGGATAGGGCAGCTGTGACCCCCTCAGCCAGGGGCAGCTTCCCTCAGGCATGTCAGAGGCCCACCGCCACCTTCCAGGGCCAGCGCCGGAACACTATGACATGCAGTCCCAGAGCTTTTGCAGCACTTCCTCTTAGCTCCCTCTACAGGGGCCCTGCCAGCATCCCAGGAAGGACCACAAACACTGTCACTAAGGGCAAGGAGATGTCATGTGACAGTCCCAAACTGGAGGTGACAACTCAGTGAGAAGCTCAATGTACCCTGACATTAAGGGTCTCTGGCATCAGCCCACGTGCTGTGAGAGGGAGGTGTCTGTCCTGGGAAGGTAGTCAGGAGTGCTGAGGACAGCTATGGAAGTTACACCCCCAGGTTGGAGCTCATGGCTCTCAGGGGCTCCTTGGAAATCGGTTCAGCCATGCAGCATATTATATACAAGGGCCTTCTTGTGTAACTGTACTTCACCCCACTGGGGAGATGCCAGGCAGAGGGATGGCAATGCCTTGTGGGCCTGTCTCTCAGCAGCCCGCCCTGACCAGCATGTGCCTGGACCTGGATCTGGATCTGGACCTGCAGGTAGTGCCAAGCCACTGCTCAACAGTGGAAACAAGTATTGTGAATGTGATTTTAACTTAGGGGTTGTTAATTCCCCAAACTTGATAGGAAGCAAAGTAGGTGCCAAGTGAATGCAGCCACACTGTGTTTAGGGAGAGTAAAACTCACAAATAACTGCTGGGAAAATAACTGACCATTTGAGAGCAAGTCTTTCAATCCAAATAACTTTCAAGGGCTGTATGTTAACAATACATATTCATCCTCTGGATTGAATATCTCCCAACCCTCACCCTGTGTTCTAAAAATGCCGCCTCCTTAACTTCATGTTTCTACCACGAGGGTTTCCTGGTGGAGGGTTGTGACTGTTCCCTGACCCCCTACACATAAGCATTGGGAAGCATACAGAGGTGGGCAAGCAGGGTACTGGGACTGACCCTGAAGAAACGGTCTTTTTAGCAGAGCTCTGGTCCATTAGTTCTTGCCCTTGTACAGATACATGGCGATGTGCCTGAACTGGATCAGCTGGTGCTTCTCCAGCCGCTGGGCCAGGCTGCTGTTGTCAAAGTTGTTGTAGGTGTAGACAGATGTTCTCAAACCTCGGGAGGACACAGCCTTTCTGCAGGTGAGGGACACGGTGGAGCAGGCACCAGGTGTTACTCAGTACTGGTTGCTGCCACCACGACCCCAGAAAGGTCTCTGTCCACCATCTGAGGTGCCCCTTGGTATCCACACCCCATCCTGTGCAAGAGCAGCTTGCTGAGGACACACTGGCTGGTATAGACAGAGGCTCTCCAGTCCCTGAGCACCCAAGGTCAGTAGAATGGCTCCCTGAGGCACAGGAGGAGGCCGCAACAACCTTCTGATAGGGCTCCTTTCCCCACACCCCCTGGTAATCCTCCTCTTCCATCAGCAGGTGGTTGAACACCTCATTCGCACACTTTCTGTGGCTCTGGACTGACCGCAAGTAAAGCTTCACCAAGGGCAACTGGCCTGCCTGAGTAGGGAGAACAAGCAGTGCACTCAGACAAGTCTTCAGGGAACCACTGGACTGGGGGCCCCATGACGTGCTGACAGGCTGGTCTCCTAGAATCGATCAGCCCTACAAGCACACCTGCACAGAGGGCTGCCTGGATTTCTCAGCAGACGCCAACTTCAGCCATGGGCACTTTAGCGGGAAATGCTGCAGAAGCTCTGGCCATCAGCGATATGATCGCTGCTGTCTCACATGCCATGGTCTCATCTGTGAGGCATGTCATGGGACCCAAGACACTGTGCTGATCACCACCTCTCCTCAGGAATCTGCTGATCCTGACTGTCATCAAGGTGGACTGAACCTGGGTCAGGGGATACATCAGCTACCTGGACAGCTACAACACCCAGATACCACTAAGAAACGAAAAGCACTGGCTCCGGCCAGGTAGATCAGTTGGTTAGTGCGTCGTCCTGATATGCCAAGGTTGCAGGTTCAATCCTCGGTCAGGGCACATTTGAGAAGCAACCAATAAATGCATAAATAAGTGAAACAAACCAATTGATGTTTCTCTCTCTCTCCCTCTCAAATCAAAAGAAGAAGAAAAAAAAGACACTGCTACCTCAAATATGGCATGTCATCAACTTTAAAAAGCATCCTGGTACCAGGAGTTAATGTGAAAAAAGTCACCTAGAAATGAGTTTTCCAGTGTGTTCTTCATGTGTGCCAGGGCACAGGAATGTGTGATCTGCCTGCCTTTCCACCAGCAACTGGCAAGACGCCAGACTTCTCACACCACCGTGCTGATTACTGTGCATGAACATGACCTCGGGGCCAAGGGTTCCCTCTAACAGCTCCCAGTGAGGGCAGATGCTGAGACCTGGCTGGACCCTCCTTCCCTCACCAGCCATATGAGGAATAGAAGGCACCCAAGTCCCTGACCCAGAGGAGAGGAGCCCACACCCCCACTGTGGGAACAGCAGGGCAGATATGTAGTCAGCTCCTTTCCCTGGCACACAGCAAATGGGAGACCTGAGGGCAAATTATTCCCCCAAGGCCACCACAAAATGAGGACACTCAGAGCAAAAGGTCCGGGGCCTGAAGATAGGGAGCTCACTCCCTTACCAGCTAACACATGCACGGAGCTCACAGAGGGGGAGCAGTCCGGAAACCAGAAACACAGAACAGCAGAGGCCTGCGTGATGCCTGCACCCAGGTACGACGCCTCCCACCAACTTTTGGTGCCTGGTGGAACTGCCTGGGATTCTGCTTTAGCCCATCTAGACTACAGGTGGGTGGCAGCTCCTGGGAAGACAGGCACCTGGGGGTGGACCTGGGTTCACGTATCCTCTGGCAGGTGTTCACTGCCCCTCCGTCAGATGCTTGCATTCCTCTGTAGCTGGCAGTGTTGCAGGGAGAGACATGAAGGAAAAAAAATCCTGGATGGTGAAAAATATTAAAAATACACCAGAAAATAGACATGAAGGGAAAAAATCCTGGATGGTGAAAAATATTAAAAATGGTGGTAGACAGGGTCTGGGAGTCCTGAGCTGACAGGATAGAAGGAAGAGCAAACGACAAGGTCCAGCTGCAAAGGGCCCAGCATGGGAGCGCGGTGAGGGGAGCATGGTCTGGGGAGGCTGCAGTGGCAGGAGGGGCATAAGAGGCAGGCAGGGCCACAGCGGCACACTGACCCACCCTGCCCTTAGCCTCGCTGTGCAGCCTCAGGCCAGCCATAACCCTTCCTAAGCGTCAGCTCCCTTTGTGCAGACGGAATGGACCACTCCTGTGCAGAGGTACAAACATTCCCTGGGGTGGCACACTGGTGTTCCTTCCACCTGCCCCTGGGACAGGCCTGGCAGAAGCAGGCAGGAGACTGCTCTCAGGTGCCTTCTTACCTTGGCAATGGTGTCCTTGAACTGCCCATCTCTCCAGGCATCTGGGGTGACTGATCACGGTGAGGATGGCACTGTCATACTTCTTGTACCTGTCACAGAGGAACACCAGCTCCTCCCAGAGATGGGCTTGCCCTGTGCCTCTCAGCACCTGGTAGGACAATATGACTGAGGGTCAGGCTGGTGCTACTCATGCATGTGGCAGCCAGGACCTAGAGGAGGGCTGAATAACCTTTGGGATGTTGACACGGGACCAGACGAACTCCAGGTGCTCCAGCATCTTCTGTGGCTTTGCCCTGAAGTAGAGGGTGGCCCCCAGGTGGGCCTGCTCCAGGTCCACAGCTGCCTCCACAGGGAGATTAGCTCCTTGAAGTTGCCCCAATCCTGCCAGACCAAAAGCCACACTCAGGGTCTGGGTAAACGCACTGGACCACACTCCCAAGGAGGGAAGGCATGCAATGACTACAGCTCCTTGTGTCCAGCCTTAGCTCACTCTCGGTCACGCACCCTGGTGACACCCTGCCTGGCATGCCTGAACCCTGAGTCTGCCTTCCCATTAATGACCACAAACCTCGAGGGCCAGCCCAGAGGACCATTTTATACCTTCCTCATTCCTGTCCTAACTCTCTGTGGACAGATAACCTTGCTTCTGCTTCACTGAGAAAATGGAAGCCATTAGAAGAAAATGCTGTGTTTACTCACCTTCCAGCGCCTGCACCCACATTTTGTGCACAGGTGCACTGTTTGTGCTAGAACGCACTGAGCCTGGAGCTCTAGGTCCCACTGCTTCCCACCCACCAAGGCCATTGCACCAGCAACTCCCCACTTTCTCTCTTGGCACCAGTACCCTCTCTATAGACTGTCTTCAGCAAACATCCTGCTAATTCTCCCATCCCAAAATGCCATTTCTTGACTCCATGTCCCATTTTTCTACACCTTTTTGCAGCAAAAACTCCTAAGAGCTGTTTCTGTTCCTTTCCCTATTCTTGAGAGCCCACCCAGATAGGCTGTCTGGCCCCAGGACTCACAGTCACCAGTGCCCTCTCCCCTTGGTTATTCTCCTGCCACCTCTGGACAGCAGGCCCCACCCGCTGACCACCCCCCCTCCTGAGTGCATCTGCTCACCTGGCTGCTCAGACCTCACATCTCTGGAGTTCCTTCTTACTTTACTCCAGCTCATGTGGGAGGCCAGGCTCAGTCTGTGGTCTCGTCTTTGTCTACGCTCACGCTGGTGGCTGTAGTCAGTCTTCCTGTGCCCTCTATATGCCAAAGGCTCCCATTTTATTTCTCCAGCCGGGTGTCTTCAGTGAGTACCCTGCCTACTTGACAGCTCTACGTGAACACCAAACTGGCAACCCAAACTGAGTATGTTTGAAACTGGACGCCTAAGCCCTGGCTGGTGTAGCTCAGTGGATTGAGTGCGGGCCTGCGAACCAAAGGATCATGGTTCGATTCCCAGTCAGGGCACATGCCTGGGTTGCAGGACAGTTCCCAGCGACAGTTCCTGGCAGGGGACACACAAGAGGCAACCATACATTGATATTTCTCTCCATCTCTCCTTCCCTTCCCCTCTAAATATAAATAAATAAATAAAATCTAAAAAAAGAAAAGAATTACTTCAGGATAGCTCCAAATTGTGAGTACTAAAACCTACAAATTAAAAAAAAAAAAAAGAAAAGAAAAGAAACTGGACTCCTGTCCTTTCCTCCACACGGTCCCCACCTTCAGTCTTCACCATGCCCCCTGACAACAATTACTTCCTGTTCAGATGAAAAACAGACAGAGCTGTCTTTGACCTTTCTCTCTCACCCCACACCCATTCTGCTAGCACATTCAAAACAGCCCCCCAAACCTGATCACCCGACTACTTCTCGCCCCTGCATTACCACCACCCTAGATGGTATTGCAGCTTTCATCTGCCCCTCCGTCTGCCCACCCTTGAAGAGTCTGTTCTCAGCATATAAGCTGGAAAGGGCTCCTCACCCTTCAGGTCCTGCACCCTACCATAGGTGCAGCCTGAGTCCCTTATGATGGCTTCTTGCCCCCCCCCCCGCACCTTGAATACTTGGTCTGTCAACCACTCCACAGCCAAGCGTAACTGCAACAGCAACATGGAGAGCCCCCATGCTTCCACAGTTCTCCTGAGGTTCCCTTTCCTGGACTCTTGACTGTGCCTGTCTCTCCAGCACTCAATAGTCATGCCCTCTGTGGGCACACACTCAGGGGACCTGGGGTACGGGCTGTGGCTCTGCCAACCGACTGGCCCTATGTTTTATGCAAGTTACCCAAGGGTTGTCTCCACATGCAAACCACTGACTGGGTTTCTGAAAGAGGGAGAGTACTTTTAAAAATGCAAGTATCAGCCAGCAATAAGATCCAGGATATCTACCACAGCAATCTGAGTTAATTGAGTTAATTCACAGAAGGTGACTAGCACACGAAGGGGCTTTCCCACAGGGACAAGGCTTCATCTATGCTTAGCACACATGTGCCATGTACCAGGGGAAGGACTGACCCTTTATTTGCAGCGTTTAGGTGTCACTCACCATCTCCATTGCCAGCAGAGATCATCTCTGGCCAGATCCTAGTCAGTTACCTGGTAAAAGTGCATTAGCTCCTCCAGCTCATTGGCATGAATGACGATGTGAAGACCACACAGTTGTGCCAGGCAGACTCCTGCCCATCCACACTGGCAAAGCACACCTAGGGGAGAGAAAGCCAGATAGTATGAGCACCCTGAGACCGGGCCTGGCACCCAACAGCTGCTACCAGGGATGCAACCGCAAATGCAGAAATACCAACGAAGGAGATGTTTTAAGTTGGATTCTGAACAAGGAGCTAACTATAGGATGTGTTGCATGAGATTGGGATCAAAACTGGTGATATTTCTAATCCACAAGCCACGGGGGTGTTTGACACCATGGAGAAAAGAGGGCTCCTGCATTACTTCTGAGGCCTGAGATGTGGAGGTCTGTTTCAGTGACATGGAAGTGATACTGGAATTTCAGCTTTGGGGTTTGAAAAGGATTTAACAAAGCTCAAGAATAACTGTCATCAGGGCACATTCATTTGGGTGCTGTTCATACAGGAGGAACCTGCTTTAATAACCATTTTTTAAACTATGCTTTTGTTTTAGGGACTGTACAGAATGCACACTTACTAACAAATGGCAAGAAGTGAAGAAACTCATGCAGAAAGATGCTTCTGTTCAAAAGGTCACAGGAGGGGACCCTTGAGCTGCACTTCTTCTGAGGGCTGACCAGGAACACACCCTCCTCCTCAAGCAGAGCTGGCTTTTCTCAAAGTTTCCCTACCTTCCCATCTTCTATATACATCATGTATTTTCATCATACATATGTACACATCATATGGGTATATATATGTGTATATATGTACACACACATCATGTATACATTCATGGTAGGTAAGGCAGAAAATGCTGATGAACAAAAATAATCACACAATCCAGAGAAAAGGAGTTGTTACCGCAAGACAAGACCTTTGCCCACTGGATGCCACACGACACGTGCACTAGTGCCCACCAGATCTCTCTCATTCACATACATAATGTAATCACAGGGGACATTCTTCTTAAAATACTTCTCACAGAATACTGGAAACATTCCCTCCTGTAACTCTGCCCATTCACTTTTTAAAGAAAGAGTTCATTTTTACTTTTAGAGAGAGGGGAAGAGAGGGGGAGAGAGAAACATCAACTGGTTGCCTGTTGTACACACCCTGACTGGGGATGGAACCTGCAACCCAGACATGTGCCCTGACGAGGAATCAAACTGTCGATCTTTTGCTTTGCAGGAAGACCCCACACTGGTCATTTTTTAAAAAAGAAACACACCTGCAATCCTTCCACTCTTATGAAGCAACTGTCCCACTTTTTTTTTCTTTTCCATCCTCACCTGAGGACATGCCCACTGATCTTAGAGCAAGGGGAAGGGAGAAATGGAGAGTGAGAGGAAGACAGACACTGATGTGAGAGAGAAACATCACTTGGTTGATTGTCACATGTGCCCTGACCAGGGACAGAGCCCGCAACCTAGGTATGTGCCCCAACTGAGAATCGAACCCACTACCCGTTGGTTTACATGACAATGCTCCAACCAACTGAGCCACACTGGCCAGGGGTGCCTATTAATTTTGAACAGCAGGGCAGAAGTGCAATATATATACTATTCAACCAAGATCTTGATAATGGTTTAATTTTAATCTTTTATTAAATGATGCTTTGGAGATTCGTTGAAGCTAAGTCTTTTACATATCTCTGTACAAACTTTTTCCCAGTCACGGATGACTCTGATATTTTCAGAGAGCTGCTTCAAGACAACTTTCCCTACTAATTTACCACAAATGGCCACTAATGTCAATGGGCACTAATTATGCTCATGAGGTGACATAATTTAAAAAATACTTAAAGTTATGATACTACCTTATAATACTGATAATTCCATGCTATTAAGATAGCTTCTGGGGGCTGACTGGTCCAACATGGGGTTCTTTGGGACCTTTGCTACAACCACAAATGCTAGCTTACTGAGGTCCCCATGCCAACCCAGAGGACTTGCGATCCTCTTGGGACAAGGCAGGCATCCAGACTCTTCCATGTGGCACAAGGGTGTGGGGCACAGGAGGGAGGACGAGGAGGGGAGGTTTGGTAGCTGCACTCTCCTGGAGACTTCCCACACTTACCTCTTTTCATGCATGTGTGTAGTTGGCCGCGTGGCTGCTATCCACAGCTGCCTGATACTCCCTAAGGTGGACCGGGGGGAAGCCAGGCGGGCAGTTAGAACACTGGCATACAGAGGCTTGGTGGCCTTGAACATTCCCTCCTTATAACACTGGTCTCCTACCTAAGGACAATTGGTGAGCTCTGCTGAGACCTTCTCAAACAGGAAGATTTCCCAGGGCTAGTCTGAAGTGCCTGGGTGGCAGGGGTATTCTGCTTTCCAAGGAGGTGAGCGTCTTTCTGATCACACAGTAGCCTGGGCCACCACAGAGCTCCTGGAGGACAAGACATGCCCCTAGCTGCTGGACCCACTCTCCACCGGCCTGCTCCTGCATGTGCTGGCTGGCATCTCCCACATCTGCACCCCAGGAGGCCCAGTCCCTTCCTTCCCACTAACAACTGCCCACCGTGAATCTTGTACAAGTGGTCCCCCACCAGCCCTCCTTGCTGCCTTCGACACATCTTCCTCATTCACTGATAGCTTCAGCTTTAACTTCCTGTGCTGAGGGGGCCTAGTGTTCCTCATGACAACAGCTGGTCACTGTCAGAGAGCTGCCACTCCCAGGAACGCTGGCTCAGGAACCCACTCTCTCCTTACCGCCTCCCCTCCTCTCGGCTCACTGCCTCAAGCACCCTAACTCTGGCCCCACACCCCCACCTGGCCTACTCTCCTCCCAGCTGGCTATCCCTGGGCAAGCTATGTGGCTTCCCCCTCACTCCCTCAGTTGTACTTGTTCCTACTCGCTTGATGAAACCCAGGTTCTGCTTAGGAAAGTCCTCTGCTGACTCACCCCTGGGACTGCTGAGCTAAACACATGGAAACCCCAGAGTGCGGACTGGTCTTTGTCGAACTTCATAATCTAACCGCAGAGGAGCACCCAACACTGGCAATCCTACTCCCTTTCCTATCTTTTCTTCTCAAATCTCTAACAGCTCAGATTGTGTACTGGCTTCCCACCTCCAAGCAAAGACACAACCAGCAGAGCCCTTCCACAAGCACCAGGACTGTGCCTGTCCCCTCACCTGGTCACCAAGGCCAACCCTACTGTCCCATGTGACCCCAGCCCTGTTCATCTGCTCCAGTGCACTGTCCCGGCCGGTCCCTTCAGTGATTTCATCCTGTATGTAATCACTCCCATAAGCTTCAGGAGCCGCTCTCTTTTCCCCGGCTCGAAACCCACCCAAACCAAACCAGACCACCTCCACTCTGACCTCAGCTCAGCATCAGGCACCACTCCGTTTCTACCCTTTCCTTTAGAGCAACACTTCTCAGTGGAGGTGTTGTGGATCTCAGAGCTGTCCTCACTCTCTGGAACCTGCTGCAATTGGGCTTTTGCAGACTCTTCAGCAGGGCATCACAGACAGGTCTCCAGCTTGTGATACGCAGTGTTTGGCTAACTATCGCTCTCCCTGAGAGCCGCCTACTGGGCACCCTGGATATTGCCTCCTGCTTTTCTCCCAACTCCTGGGCCACCTTCCAACTCCACTACTTCCTGTGGCTGAGCTGTGGCGTGCCCTAGTCTCAGGTTTCAGCGCTGCCCCTCATTCCCACGCGTATACTGAAGGCTGCCACATTTACAGATCTAGTCTAGAATTCTCCTTGGAAACACAACTTCTATATCCAGCTGGATAGCCCCTTGTGGATGCTGACTAGAGGTCAAACTTGTCACGGTGTGAGCCCTAACTGCCCTCCACGACAGGGTTCACACCCTGCCCCCATCAGTGAGCACAAGTCCATCTGTCCAGAAGGACAGTCCTATACCCGAAAGCATGGAGTTGCCTTGCTCCCTTCTTTCCATACGCACTCCGCCAACACCAAGATCAGATCACATCCCTGCTCTGCCCAGAATCCTCCAGACTCACCTAGAGTGGAAGCCAGTGTGTCCTGACTACAGCCCACGAGTCCCAGCACACAGTGCCAACGGCCTCTCCCCACAGTTCCCTCTTTGGCTTGAACTCCAAGCCCTCTGGAGTTTGATGGTTCTGCTTCAGTCCCCAGGGCTGCCGCTGCACCGCTTCTGAAATCTACCCAAACGCTCCCTCCTCCCAGGCACTGGGGAGATGCAGCCTCAAGCCCTTCCCTCTGGGATACCTTCCCCACCACGCTGAGAACAGCGTGGCTCACCTGTACACCCACTGCCTGCCCTGACTTGCTCACGCCTCCCTGCTGCACTTTTCCCCTTCACACTTACCACGTAACACACCACAGACTTCTTGAGTGGGCAAAAATTTGACTACTATTTTCACTGTTGCATCCACAGCTCCCCACCCTGGCACAAGGTAGATGCTTGATAAAAGTTTGTTGAATGGATGAATAAAGAAAGTATTATATCAAAGGAAATACAGGAAATTTACAAGAAATTCAGGGAAAATGAGTTACATGAATGACATCATGGAGATGCAGTCAGCAGAAACCAGACTGGGAGAATCAGTCTGGCTGAATCGTACGGACCCCACCTTGGAGGACTGTGGAAGGCGGTGAGCACACCAGGCCTGGCTTGGTGTGCTCCCCGCCTGGGTGAAGAACAACACATGCTGTCTGAGCTCCCCAGTCCGCCCAGTCTTGGGTGGGATTTAACTTTTGCATGACCCAGGGCAGCTCCTCTGACTACTGTGTTCGACAGACTCTCCCCCTCAGGAGATTCCTGCTCTGAATTCAGAGGGGGGTTTTGGGCGAGGTTTTGTTTTCTAACGCTTTTATTCATTTTCTGATTATAACTTTAAAAATGCGTTCACCAATTAAAAGAAGAACTTGGCTAACGCAGGCAAGTAAAAGGAAAATAATATGATATTGCCCAATTTCGTACCTTAGCAGTTTCCACCGTCCCATCTTGGGCTTTTTTCTAGGCTTATATGTTCATTATATTGTACATGCAGGTTTTCACTCTGCTGAAACTTAGTTGAAAGGTTTTTCTATCACAGAAAATTGTGATAGAAAATTTCGATCACAAATTTTCTTCTTCCATTCAGAATGTTCACTGTCTTTTTGTTTTGTTGGTGGTTTCCTTTGCTGTGCAAAAACTTTTTAGTTTGATGTAGCCTCATTGTTAATTTTTTCTTTTGTTTCCTTTGCCAGAGGACATAGATCAGAAAATACGTTGCTCAGAGAAATGCCAGAGATTTCCCTATGTTTTCTACTAGGAGCTTTATGGTTTCAAGTCTTACATTTAAGTCTTTAATCCATTTTAAGTTTATTCTTATACATGGTATAAGAAGGTCATCTAGTTTCATTTTTTGCATGTTACCTGTCCAATTTCCCCACCACCATTTATTGAATAGACTGTCTTTAGCCTATTGAATGTTCTTCCCTGATTTGTCGAATGTTAATTGCTCATACAGATGTTGGTTTATTTTTGGGCTCTCTATTCTGTTCCACTGATCTATATGCATGTTTCAATGCCTGTACCACACTGTTTTGGATACTATAGCCTTGTGGTATAGTTTGATACCAGTTAGGGTGATATCTCCAACTTTGTTTTTCTTTCTCAAGATTGCTGTGGCTATCCAGGGTCTTTTGTGGTTCCATATAAATTTTTGGGTTATTTGTTCTAGTTCTATAAATTATAGCATTAGTATTTTGATAGTAATTGAGTTGAATCTATAGATTGCTTTGGGTAGTAAGGACATTTTAATGTCAATTTTTTCCTATCCATGAATGCAGTATATGCTTCCATTTACTTGTATTTTCTTCAATTTCTTTCTTCAGTTTCTTTATAATTTTCCAAGTACAGGTCTTTTACCTCCTTGGTTAAATTTATTCCTAGGTATTTTATTTTTTGATGCAGTGTGAAGGGGATTGTTTTCTTAGCTTCCCTTTCTGATAGTTCATTATTGATGTAAAAAATACAACTGATTTCTGAATATTTATTTTGTATCCTGTTACTTGACTGAATTCATTCATCAGTTCTAGTAGTTTTTTGGTGGACTGTTTACGGTTCTCTATGTACAGTATCATATCATCTGCAAATAATGAGTTTTACTTCTTTTCTAATTTGGATGACTTTTATTTCTTCTTTTTGCCTGATTGCTGTGGTGAGGGCTTCCACTACTATGCTGAATAAAGAGTGGTGAAAGCAGACATCCTGTCTTGTTCCTGTTCTTAAGGGAAACGCTTTTGGCTTTTCCCATTGAGTATGATGTTAGCTATGGGTTTGTCATATATGACCTTTATTATGTTGATGTGTTGTCCCTCTATTCCCACTTTGCTGAGAGTTTTTATCATAAAGGGGTACTGGATATTATCAAATGCTTTTTTGGCATCTATTGATATGATCACATGATTTTATAAAAATCCTTGATGCAGACACCAGCCTGCAGTGTCTGCATCATTATGGATGAAAGGAGACACTCACATGGACTACCGAGTCCGGTGGAGGAAAAGGGACAGCTTTTTTCTCTCAAGGGGAGCAAAAAGCCTTGGCCCTTGCCAAGGCTTCCAGCCTTTATTGGGTTTCTGGTCACATTACATTATGGTCCTCATTAACTATGCACAAGTTCACTTTAGGTGGTTACCTTTCATAGACAACAAAGGAGATGATGCTGTTAATCACATCACAGAAGAAGGATATTTGCAAATGAAAAGGAAAAAGTGGTTGGATGGTTACACTGGTCCTTGCAAGGTTTAGCATGGATTTTAGGAAGTTACTTTGCAGTAAATGTTTGCTGTAAATCAGGGTGAGGGAGTTTTTAGCAAAAGCAAGACTCAAAGTGGCCTAGGCACACTGCAGGCCTGATTCCCCACGGGAGAACCTATCTGTGGGTGTGGGTCCTGTGCATCTCCGAGTGGGACAAATCCTCATCCAAGGATAGGTTTATTGACATGAGAGAATGAGAAGGGAGTAGGGAGGGAGGGAGAAGGAGAGGGAAAAGGAAAAGGAGGGAGAGAGGGAGAAACATTGATGTGAGAGAAACATCAATCAGCTGCCTCCTGCATGTGCCTGATCAGAGATCAGACCTGCAACCTAGGTATGTAACCTGACCAGGGACTGAGCCTGCAACCTTTTGCTGTAGGGGACGATGCTCCAACCACCTGAGACAGACGCACAGGCACAGAGAACAAACTGATGGTTGCCTGATGGGAGGGAGGTTGGGGGTGCTGGGTGACAATGGTAAAGGGGTTAAGAAATACAATTACAAAACAGTCACCAGGATATAGAGTACAGACTGCATAGGGAATATGGTAAATAATATGGTGATTATATATGGTGTTAGGTGAGGACTAGACTTTTTGGAGAGGTCACTTTGTAAAGGACATGATTACCTAGCCACTGTGCTGCAACACTTGAAACGAATACAAAACAAGGCTGAATGCAACCTATAATTGAAAAATAAAAAATAAAAATGAATAAAACTTATGAACTGTTTAAAAAAAACTGACACTGGGGAAAACATAAAAAGAAATTACTCGCTTGACAGTCCCATGGTTGCTCTCTTTAAGGGGCTTAGGGACAGCAGACTGACTGAGAGGGTTTCAGCTGTGTTTACACAGGACCCCCGGTGACAGCTCCGACTGCCTATGTGAAGGACAGAACACTCCAGGTGTACTGAACATCCCCAGGCTTTCATGCTTCTGTGCCTTTGAGGATGCCAGTCCTTTCTCCTTCTGCATATGTCTCCTTCCCAGGCTCATTCACAGCCTAATCCCAGTGCCCAGCACAGGGGTGCCAAGTAACTCACCAGTAAAGAAGTTACTTATTCTAGGCAGTCATATTTAGTGTATCTGCAAATCTATTTTTAAAAAATATTTTATATTTTAAACTTATCAGCAAGCTTTTCCTAGCTCAAAGAGGAAACTTTGTAAGTAGTGCCTATGAAGAAGGATGTCACCAAGGTCTTTTATGGAATTTACCTAAAATTCTAAGACTAGGTTAGTTCAGGGTAGTTGAAAAACTACACTTTTTTAGTGCCTAATAGAACCTCTCTCAACTTACACCACTGCAGGTGTTCTGTATTTTAAAACCAAAACCTACGACCCTATATTTATCCCTGTTAAATGTCAACTAGTTGGATTCCAGCCTGTGAAGATCTGTTTGGATTCTAATTCTGTCACTGAACTTTGGAATCCCAGCTCTGTGGCTCCTTGTTTAGGCAGCCAAGAGTGATGGTGATCTCTCCCTGACATGGAGGCCACCGGCAGGCCTCAAGCAGGAAAAGCAGCAGTAGAAAATGTAGGTGAGACTGAAAGCAGCAGATTAGGTGAAGCAGCAAGGAAACAAATACAGGGAGAGCAGGGAAAAGCAAAGAAAGACTTATAGGATGGGGGACAGGTGGTAACAGCTACTGTCCCAGGAGGATATTGACAAACAATACTGTCACATAGATGCTGTGATCTGTCTGAGATCCTAAAAGAAAGCTCTTTGAACTATAATAAGTTACAAAAGCAAAGAGCAGGAGAATATTTACAGTAGGACTGTTTTTTCTTTTTATCACTTTTTAAAAAATATAGTGGTGTCTACTGGAGAGAGAAACCCAGGAAGGCTTTAATTTTAATTTATACTTTCTGTACAGGGCCATTCTCCCATGCATATGTAATACTTGAAAGCTTGCTCCAGGTTGACTTTTGCCCCAGCTACAGAATGCTCAAGAACTGGTGGAGAGGAACATTGACAAAGATCCTTCTAGGACCCAATTAATTAAAAAAACAAAAACAAAAACAAAACATGCTATGTAGTGATGACTTGTTTTTCCAAGGCAGCCCTATTCAAATTCCTCTAACATTTGGTCACTCGCCACGCCACTGCTGTGGGCACTCTCAAAAGAGCTCACCCTCCCAGACACCCTTGGTCAGCAGGCAGTTACTTTCCTCACTTTGTAAATAAGAAAGTCAGAAGGTAAACAATTGGCCCAGTACCTACTTCCAGCACAAGGATCGTAAGTCTGCTAACAGGCAAAATTTCACAGCTTGCACAAGACCTTAAAAAAAGTTCGACACAGGTGCACAACAGTTTCAGGACCCTGAGCCTACTGTTGTTTGTCTCAGCGTATCAAACCATGTTAGCCCTGGTTGGTGTGGCTCGGTTGGCTGGGGCATCATCCGGTAAGCCAAAAGTCTGTGGGTTCTATTCCCAGTCAGGACACATACCTAGGTTGTGGGTTCAGTCCCCAGTTGGAGTGCATGCGGCAGGCAGCTGATGGATGTTTCTCTCCCCCCTCCCCCTCCCTCCCCCTCCCTCTAAAACCAATAAGCATGTCCTTGGGTGAGGATTAAGAAAAATAAACCATTTCACAAAATGAGATAGCTACATAAACCAAACACATATTGGGCTGTGGGTACAGTGTCCCCTTTTCAGAGTGACTTCCCAGAGGCCTCTACAGCAGACATAGGTGCTCATGAACTGTTTTCAGTTCAAGCTCAATGTACTCCTTAAGAGTTCTGCTTTCCTTACTCACATGTAAAAGACTTCAAACATCAACCTCTTTCTTTAAGTATGAATAATGAACAACATACAGAAGATTGGTTCAATCCAGTTGTGTGTGAGACCCGCCTGGCAAGAAACAACAAAGCCCCACCCTCACCTCTCAGAGATTCTGATTTAACATTTGAGGTGGGCTCCTGCCTAGGTGTTTTTATAGTCCAGCTTGGGCTGAGAAGCACTGATTAAGACCAGCGACCACCTTGCTCCTATAATTTACACAGATCACTTTGGAAGACTCTACCTATTAAGAACACTACATAATCTAATCCTTGAGGGGACCTGTTTATAAATTCTTGGTGTACTGAGCTGTGCCACATTTCAAAACTCTTACAAACTAGCAGCTGCTTTTTGATACAGCTGGGAGAAAATTATCTAGGGCTCATAACTGAATTTCTAGGCCACTGAATGGTTCAGCGGTTTCTCTTCTGAATCAAGGTGTCATTAGTTCTTGGCTGTTTAGCATTTTTCTGTTCTCAGAAATCACAGACAACAACAACATTCCAACTCCGATATAAATTTTTTTTAAAAGATTTTATTTATTTATCTTTAGAGGGGAAGGGAAGGAGAGAGGGAGACAAATATCAATGTATGGTTGCCTCTCGTGCGTCCCTTGCTGGGAACTGGCCTGCAACCCAGGTATGTGCCCTGACTGGGAATCGAACTGCAATCCTTTGGTTCGCAGGCCCGCGCTCAATCCACTGAGTTACACCAGCCAGGGCTTCAAGATTTTTTTAAAAGTTCAAAAAGTATATATAATATAAGAAAAATATTTTTGCAGAACCAGTCCTCCTTTCAAAACCAGTGTGACAGGAATAAATAAAGCTAAGTAAATCACCATGATCTCAGGCTGAAGTGGAAGGAATACTGCATCACAAGGCCCTGTATGTAAAAGTACGGCTTCCGCTCTAGGTGCATCCCTGAAAAGTTGATTGTAGACTAAAAGTTTCCATACACTGACTTCTATTTCCCCAATGACCATTATATAATTACTGTTTTTGCCCTGGCCAGTGTGGCTCAGTGGGCTGGGCATCATCCCACTGACCAAAAGGTCACGGGTCCAATTCCCAGCTGAGGAATGTGTCTGGGTTGGACAAAGCCCCCCGTTGTGGGTGTGTGAGAGGCAACTGATTGATGTTTTTCTCTTTCTCCCTCCCTTTCCCTCTCTCTAAAAATAAATAAAATCTTAAAAATGAAATTACCGTTTATCCTCTGGGAAAAATCTGGCCTTAAAATATCACATGAAACAAATCAAAATTGAAAACAGAAAAAAAATTATATTCTTACAATAAGATTCACAAATGTAAAGTGTCTGGAATTATTTTTCCATACATGGCATGGAAACTAAGATCCAGAGAAAAAACTAAGCTGAAATGAAGAGTATTGATGTCTCATCAGTCTATGCTTTCCCCTTCCAGATACTGTATAACTGAAAAACTGGTTTCTACTTCTTTTCTCAAGGAATTTTTGGTTTGGGGGAGTGATCAGGTGCACAGACAGAAGGCAGAAACAAAGCAAAGTTAGTAACGGTCACAGGTGAGCCGTCTGGAGAGCCTGGAAAAGCCTACAAATCTTATCACCAGACACTCTACACTGTGATTAATCAGTCATTGATGAAATTGGTTTCAGAGGTCTGAGGGCCTATTACCTCCCAGGCAGTGGGACTACAACTGCAAACAAGAGGAGAGCCTGACCTCTCTGAGGTCGCAGTCCCATAGGGACAATGGGTAGCTATAATACCATGGGATGAGGGCCATCATAATGAAGTTCCAAAGGACACAGGGGCACAGAGGAAGGGCTCTGACAAGTCAGGGACAGCTTCCAGAGAGAGTGTCATTTAAGAAGACACTAGAAGGCTAAGTAGGACTTGGTTAGGGGTGAAGGGAAGAATGGGTTCTGGAAAGAGGGAATAGCATATTGAAAAGCCCACGAGCAAGGGTGCTGGGCTCCAGAGAAGTCCTGGGGGACGAGAAGAGGAGCAGTGAGTGCTAAGCAAGTGCTGAATTATGCAGGTTTTACAGAGTACTTGGGAGTCTGGCATTGTCTTTCTTTCTTTTTAAAAAGACTTTATTTATTTGTTTCAGAGATGGGAAGGAAAGGAGAAAGAAAGGGAGAGAAACACTGATGTGCAAGAGATACATTGATTGGTTGCCTCTTGTACACCCTTAACTGGGGACCTGGCCCTCAACCCAGGCACATGCCCTGACCAGGAATTGAACCTGTGATGTTTTGGTTCACAGGCCAGTGCTCAATCTACTGAGCCACACCAGGCAGGGCAGAGTCTGGCATTTTAATCCTGGAGGCAAGAGGAAACCATTCACTCACACACTAAGTAGCTGTATATCCTTTGAGAAGATCTCTCTGCCTGTGTGCTGGAGAATGGACAGGAGGCGGGGAAGCTTAGAGACAGATGATCAGAGACAAAGTATAGCCATCTAGGTGATGCTGTGGCATAGTCTGGGGAAGCGGTGGTCATGATGAGAATGGGAGAATAATGCCAAAAATAAATAGGAGGAAGAACCAACAGGCTACAGAGAAGCCGTCACGTTTGACTGCATGTGATGTCATCCAGCCTCTTGACTGGAAACCAGAGAAGATACATGTTAGGGGCAAAAGATGAACCCTACTTCTGAACATGATGTGTCTCAGGAACTTACATATCGTCCAATGGCCTTGTCCAACAGACAGCTGTCATAATGGCAATAACAACTACCAAGAACACAGTGCTTTATTACATACCGGTCACTATTCAACACTTTACATTGATCACACCTATGAACTCAAAACTTCAAAATAACTCTGTCTGTGAGGTAAGAACTATCTATATCTTTTACCTTTATTTTATAGATGTAGAGATGGAGCACAAAAAAGATCACAGAAGTTGCCCAAAATCACATGGCCAATAAGTGCATCTGTCAGGTTCAAACCCTTCTCTTTGGCCCCAGTCTGTGCTCCCAACCAGGGCCTGGTGCTGCCTCTCCTACACGCAGCTCTGAGGCTCAGCAAAATACACAGCCTGTCTGGGATCACTGAGCCCATGAGCACGCACACAAATCACTCAGTATAGCAAACTGAGGGAAAAGATTAAGGAGCTCAAGATAGACCCCAGGCTCATGCATATGAGGCACCTGCAAAGGAAACTAGGGTACGGGCACAGAGGTAGGAGAAAGTCTGGGAGACTATGGTACCACCAAAAGCAGCAGGGAAAGGTCCTGAGGAGACAATAATGCAGCTGGAAAGTCATGGAAGATGTCTGTGATGCTGGGGTTTGAGTTTATTTTTCAGAGCAGGGGGTCAAACTGCAGGCTGTCTTTGTATGGCCCAACTACAAAAAGGGCTTTACAGTTTTTAGAAGGTCAAACAAAAAGGGAAGGATATGTGACAAGAGACAGTATGTGTCCTCAGAGCTGAACACACAAGTATATACTATCTAGTTGGTAAAAAAAAAGATGACTTGTGACCTTGGCAAGAACAGACGCAGGGGAAGAGTAGAGACAAAAACCAGACTGAGGGTTACTGAGGAACATAAGAGAAGTATGGAGGGAGAAGGCAAGTCTTTCAGGATGTCTGGCTGTGAAGTATGAGCTTCAAGGGGACAAAGGAGAGAGAAGAGTTTGCTGTAAATATGGAAGAGATATAAGCATGGTTAAATACAAACAGGAAGAAGCCACCAAAAGGAAATGGGTAAAAATACGAGAAGATGCTACCGAGCAAGGCCCTGTTACAGGGGGAAGGATGTAGGATCCAGAACACAGACAAGAAAAAGAACCCCCCTTTGGAGGTAACAAGAAGGCAGGTCGGCTGCAGATCGGTTTGTAAGGCTGCATGCATGAAGGTGAGGAACATGTCAGCTCATGCCTTCTGTTTCTCCAGTCATCTATCTTCTGGCAGCAAGTGTCGAGTCTACAGAATGGGAGGACTGAACAGTCACTACCTGACTCCCAGGGCCTTTCACATTTGGCTATCGAGTTAAAAGTGCACTGTGTTGTGAAAACATGACCTTTCAATCAATCACGTTCCTTGCTATACAGCTGTGTAGTCAAGACTGAACCTGAATCCTGTTCTTATTCAATGAATGACTAAAAACAAGTTACTTATCATTGTGCCTCCATTTCTTCAACAGAAAACAGGGAAAATAATACACATTTCACAAACTGCAGTGATTTAACATTAAGCACTTTAGGCTACTATTATTCACCTAGTCCCATCTCATCTGTAAAATGAGAATCCTTAACACCCTTTACAGGTGTGACACATGCGTGTGATGTGAGTGAAGCACTTTGCACAGTGCCTGTACTGAACCCTCATTCAAATACAGGCAGTCAATCTTTATTTTCCCAAAGTACAGCTATATAAGGAGAGTTACAGACAGAACAAACTGGGACCTCATTAAAAAGTTAAACTTTAGGGATGTCATTGTATTGAAAAGATCCTATGAAAACAAACCACACGATTTGAAGATGCTCCCACATAAAGTCTCCCTAATGTAAGGCTCATGAGACACAAGAGAGAAATTTGACAAGGGATGCAGATTTCAGAGTTATACAGTTTGGGACAGAAATTATGTGCACTGCTAGTTAGTTTCATTCAGCGATTTTCAACTTGTGTGCCGCAAGTTTTTAGAGTGTATTATGCCAAGTGATGCGATATCTGAGTATTTAGTCAGGAGCACCTCTTTTCCCTTAGATTGTCAAATAAAAAATGACGGCAGCCAAGACTACAATAGTTGTCCGGTGTGAATGAATCAACATTATACCTATTTTTCGTCAGATCAGCAAAAATGTGTATTTTTGGTGTGCCACAGAATTTTAGTAGTTTATCTGTGCCACGAGATGAAAAAGGTAGAAAATCGCCGTTCCAGTTAAAGCTTTTCAAGGCCCTGACATGGGACATTTCAGCAGTCCTCGGTTCCCATCACGCGGGCTCTGAGCATCCCATCCATTCTAAGGCCCCGAGAGTGGCTACCCAGACTGGCCCCCGCCCGCCCGAGCCCTCGGTCGCTGCGGCTAACTGTTTCCACGACGGGCACACTTGGCGGTCCACTCGTAGGGCCATCGGTCCCGACACCGAACGGCCTGCCCTAGCCAACTGTGCTCCGCGCGCTGCGCCGCCTCAACCGGCGTCCGGTGGAGGGTGGACAGCGGGTCTGCAGCGCCGCCAAGTCCCGGAGAGGTCGGGGGCGCGGCTGACCGGACGGAGTGCACGACCTGCCCCGCAGGAGCCCGGTCCTCACCTGGAAGTGCAGCTGGAAGCGAATGGGAAGGGTGCGCACCACGGTGGTCGAAGGGCTGGAGCGGCGGCGGCAGCATCTCCCTTCGCAGAGATGGACCTGTGCACAAGCAGCCGCGCGGACCCTCAGGCCGCGGCGGCGGCCGCGCAGGCGCACTGACTGTGGCCTGCCGCGAGTGTTCCCTTCGCGTTCGAATCGGGGTGTGCCCTTCGCCCTCCGCCTGAAGGGCCGTGAAAAGTAGTCCAGGAGTAGCCGCACTTCCGATACCCCGAGAAAAGGCGAGTCCGCGCAGCCAAAAGCAGCGGTCAGACCAGGTGTGCGCAGCAGGGGGGGCGGCACTCTTAGCTGCGGGACGCCAGAGCCTAGGGCCGCTGCGCATGCACGTGGTAGTGGGCGTGGACTGCCTTCAGCAAATTCTGTGAGTGATAGAGCTGTCAGGAGAGGGAAACCGAATGACGGCCTCCCTTGCCTAGAGCCATGCATATGTAGAGAAATTCTACTGAAGTCTGTGGACAGTTGCGTTCAAGGACACTTTCTAAAATCCAAAGATGTGCTCAAAACAGCGTAAAAGGTGGCTTCGAAGTACGTGTGACAGGTGTGTTCCTGCCCAAGGCTCAGCATCTGCTCCTTTAGGAAACATCCTTCATAGCTGATAACAATTTCTAGAGAATACTGTCAGAATATCAGTGCGAAGAGTCTGCAAAGATCCCATCTGGCAGCATAGGACCAACGGAGACACTTAGGGTCCCTTGGATTGCCTGTGGCCACACAATACAGAGTTAGTAGTGGCCAGTCGTTTTGCGAGGCACCATTTGAAGGGTGTTTTGAATGCGATGCCTCAGCTGCATAAATGTTTCTCAGGGAAGGAGAAGCCTTAGGCATTTTGCGCTGGCATCTCACCGAGTAACTGCGACCCTTCTCTACTGCTTCAGGTTGTGTACTGGGTTTTTGTTTTTCACCGTGAATAACACAGCGATGATGAAATTATTGCACAATAGCTTTACAATCTAGTAGTCAAGGGTGTTAAAGAAGAGAACAGACTGTTCCCTTTCAAGTAAAAAAAATTTTTTTCCCAGGTAGCACTGTGACAGGATAGTAAGAAGCTAGGAAAATTCTTGGGCAAGTGGAATAGGGAAACTGAGGCAAGAAAATTAAACAAGGCCACACGATTTGAACAAGTTATAGTCAGCTAGTCAATTGTAAGACCGTATCTTCCCCAACGAAGGGCACTTGAGAGCAAATAGTTTTTACCTCTTCTTCCTAACCAGAGAATACAGAGCTTAAATCACTCTAGTCTGGAAAAATAGAAAACAGAGACCCAATTAATACTATTTATGCCAGCTAAACCCAAGGACAGATGTAGTCAGGGGAGCAAATAACAAAAACCCCATTAAATCCGGGCAGACCCAGGATAAAAGTAAAACAATGAAGAAGACCAAAGAGTAATTCCCCCTCAACCCAACGTTAATTTTGATTATGCACTGGCATATTAAAAATGCAAAAATTCACCTGGAAAGCTGGAGAGTATTCTGCTGAAACCCTCCCCTAAGATTCTCACCCATAGTGTGTGTGTGGGGGAAGATAACAGGTCCTCAGGACAAAGATTCAGTGGGGACTTGCTCTACAGCACAGCCATGCCCCTTCCCAGGCATGAACTTTTTATGTCTACCTAAACTCTAAGGGTCCCCATGTAACTTGCAACCAGGAGGGCAGTGGGCAGTGGCAGCTCATCCTGGGCTTACCCCCGCCTGATCATATATATCTCCAAGGCCCCCCTTTTCTGACTTCCCAGTGAGCTAAAAGCAGCCCTGCCTTGGCTTACTTCTTTCCTGTAACGTTTCTAGGGAGCCAAAGCAGAGCACTGCCTGGGCTCTCTCCTGTTCCTTCTTCTATCCCAAGTCCTTCCTTTGTCTCATTGTTCTCAGCCTTAGTAAACGTACTCACAAAATCAGGTCAGAACTTTGAGAAGAGAGAGGCAGAGTCCCGGCCGGGAAAGATATTGGCACCAAATAGTCCGCTTGCAAACACATCAGCAGGCATAGTTAATGGGAAGATGTGGGGCATCAGTGGACAGGGGTAGGGAGCTGAGCAGGCATGGCCTTAGGGGTAGGGTTGAGGAAAAAGTGGACAGTGGTACCAGAGACAGCAGGGAGGGGTGGGGCAAATTTTTGACCATTATTTTTTCAAATATATATTTTTTCTGTCACCACCTTCTCTCTCTTCTCCTTTGAGGACTTCCATTATTTGTATATTAAGGTCCTTTACTTCCATGGGTTACTGATGGCATTTTCTTTTCTTTCCTCTTTGGATTTTTTCCTCTTTGTTTTGGAACATTTTTATTGCTCTCCTTTCAAGTTCACTACTCTTTTCTTATGCAACATCCAATCTGCCATTAATACTATCCCACGCATACATTTCATGTTATAGTTTTTCATCTCTAGATGTTTGTGAATTTCTAGCTCTCCAGCTAACTTTCTGAACATAAGGAATAGTGTTATAATAATAACTGTTTTAATGTCCTTCTCTGCTAATTCTGCTAGCTTTGTAAATTCTATGTCAGTTCAGTCTGAGTATTCTCATTTTGGATTGTGCTTCTGCTTCTTTGTATGCCTGGCATTTGTTCGGAGGCCAGACATTGTGAACTTTATCTTGTTGGATGCTGCATACTTTTGAATTCTTATAAATTCTCTTGAGCTTTCCTTTGTCATATATTTCATTACTTGGGAAGTTGATCCTTTGGGACTTGGTTTTATTTTTTGTCAGATGGATCTGGAGCAGTGCTCTAATTATTCTCCAATACTGAGGCAAGACTTCCTGAGTACTCGACCCCAAGCCTGTGAGTTATGAGGTTTTCTAGCCTGGTTGGTGGGAACAGGCAGTATTTCCAGCCCTGGGTGATAACTAGGGAATTTTCACGATCTAATCCTTTCAGATGGTTCTTTGCCTGGCCCTGCTGTTTCCTCAGGTGCATGCACTGATCTGTACTCAGATGAGAACACAAAGGTGTTCCCTCTGCTGAGCTCCAGCGTTCTCTTCATGGAGCTTTTTCCTCTCTGGCATTCTGCTGTATGAAGTCCAGCTGCCTTAGTCTCTCTAGGCTTCATTTCTTCAACACAAGTAGTCAGCTGGGCTCCACCTCAGCTTCCCCTTCCTTTGCTGTAGCTTGGAAACTCTCTCCAGGTAGTAAGCTGGGGCAGTTGTGGGCTCATCCTGTTTTGTTCTGTCTTTCTCATCTCTCAGAGATCACTGTTCTTTGTTTTCTGACAACCAGTGTCTCAAGACCACTGTTTCATGTATTTTGACCACTTCCTTTGGTTGTTTCAAGCAGGAGGGTCAGTCAGGTCCCTGTTACTTATTTTGGCTAAAAGCAGAAGTCTCCAACGTTCTGCTTCTTGCCTTCCTTTCTTCTTCAAATAGCATACAGACTGCCAAAGTTTTCTTCAACAGAGCATTTGCCAAGTGCCAGGACTTTGCCTCTATGATCCTGGTTAGTTCTCAGAACCATGCAGGTTTCCTTAACCTCAGCTCTATTTGACAGCTGAAAAGTGAAGCCCAGGTGTTTGCTGGTTTGGGCCCCAGACAGGCCAGTCAGTCCTTCAGCTGTATACATCCTGTGGCTGCAAAATTCTCAATGCCTTGCTGCAGAGTTGTTAAGGGAGCTGCCTGACCCACAAAGCATCTTTGGTTCCCTGTTCCTTAAAGGAAAGTTCATGCTTGCAGCCTGGCTTTTGAGGTATCCATGCCTACAGCGCAGCCTCTGTGTGCTGGCTTCGTCAGGTGTGCATGCGTACCACGTCCCATCCAGCCACCTGACATACCAGTGAGACAGGTAAGATGACCTCTAGGCAGGGAAGCAGCCAGAGAGGTGTCAAGGACCAGAGCCACCTAGGCCTTCTGATTCCAAGTCCAGGCCTTCTTCCTCTGACCCAGGATCACACACAGTTGGCAGGGAGGTAATGATGAAGGCCATGACCCAGGGATGAAGTTGCTCAGCTCTTACCATATTTGTAGATTCTGAAATTCTGGCTACCTTCTCTCCTATGAGTCAGCATGTAGACTACTAAGAAAATCCCAGCTTCCAGATAATCCTACAGAAAACCTGACTCTTTAATTACTGATTTCCTTCCATGAAATCACCAAGTCAGCCATGGTCCTTGGTGCCCAGCGTGATCAGGCACATGAGGCACAGCACAGCCAGAACCAAGGGCTTCAATGCCTGGTGTGGGAGGAGAAATATGCGAGGGGGCCTGCCTGCAAAGCCTAGCTCTAAGATTCTGCATGACCAGGGAAGTGACCTCTACTTTGCAAAATGATTTTTTTTTAAAGATTTTATTTATTTTTAGACAGAGGGGAAGGGAGGAAGAAAGAGAGGGAGAGAAACATCAATGTGTGGTTGCCTCTCATGTGCCCCCTACTGGGGACTTGGCCTGCAACCCAGGCATGTGCCCTGACAGGGAATCGAAGTGGCAACCTTTTGGTTCACAGGCTGGTGCTCAATCTGCTAAGCCACACCAGCCAGGGCAAGCAAAATGAATTTCTGCATGGAGGGGCTGGAAGAGGGGCAGGATTAGATAACATCAAAGATTCTTTCTGTCATTCCCCATGTCAGGAGGGATCCATAGTTGGGAGAGAAAGGAAGAAATGAGAAGGAAAAAGGCAGGGGAAACCACAATGATTTGATATCCAATGCGTGTTCATTTATTTTACACTTACAAAAAAAATCACCCACCCTCTGCCCCATCCCTCCCCAAACAGTCTCTTTTTACAAACATTTAAAAATTAAAACCAAATGAAGATAGACAAGTTAATTTCAGTACAATTATTTTTCAATGTAGCTGTCATAATTAGAGTTTAAATTTTTTCCTACAAGTAACCAATGTCCAAGTGACTTATAGGGAAATCCTGATTATTGGCCAAAAGGAAAATTCCATATTACAAGTTAGCAAATTCTAGTACAAAAATAGTCTGTGTGTTGGAATACCTTTCCTTTTACCTAGGTCTTGCATCAGTCTACTGACTGCATAATACACTAACATTTCAGGGCTCTCTCTCTCACAAATGGCTCGTTAGTCATAGCTGAAGCAGCACGGCACGTGCAGTGGCAGGGGCTAGTGTCCACCTCTGGACCGTGCTGAAGACGGTAGGTCTGGGAGTGCCTCTCTGACTCCAGGGCAGCAGGGCAGAGCCCCAGCCCCTGCTCCGCATGGGGGTCCTGGAGGGAGGGATGAGTAGCGGGCAGAACTGGCCCCTTCCAAGGGAGCTGCAACAGGCCCAGGGCACGGGGGCGGTCTACCCAGTTTGCTGGGCTGGTGTTGGTGCAGGACAGCCCACATCCTGCCAGTGTCTCCTTGACCTACTGTAGACCGACAAGGTGAGAGGTGGCCCTGCTCATCATCAGTGGCAAGAGTGTGGCCTTTCCCTTGCTGTGGCCAGGGCAGATGTGGGCAAGCTACTTGTCCCTCAGGATGTCGAGCTGTTCCTGACACTCGGTGAAGAGGCGCTGGAAGCGGAGGTTCTGCCCGATGACTGGCAGCAGCTCCTTCAGTAGCTCCCTCTTCCGCAGACCCTGTGGACACAGGAGTGACAACTCATTGTGTGTCAGTGAGAAGATCTACGCTGTGCCTAATAGAGACCCTTGTGTCTGCCCATCTGACTCCCAGGTACCCCTTGGATAAACCAGAGGTGGATGAGAAAAATTTCTCTGCATGTTAGGAAGCCCTGGGAGAACTGAAAGGCTGACCTGGGGCATGTGGGGTGGAGTGGCAGGGTGCAGGGGAGGAACACAGTGCAAGGATACTGCAGAGAAAACCGGGGAAGCTTCTGCTTCTCTATGTCCCTTAACTCTGGTGGCATAGTCTAGCCTTTGACTGTACTGTTCAGTGGCCACAGTAGCTTGGTCTTCCAGAGCAGGATAAGTATAGATATCAGGGCAGAGGGATAGGTGGATGGCCACCTGGGAGGGGCTGCTCCCTCATGCAAATGCACTCCAGGGGCCTGAGATCAAACCCAGGGGTGAGGAGGCTCCTGGGGGGCAATGACTGGCTTTGGTTTTACAGTCCTGGGGTGTCTGCCCTTGGCTCTTGTCCACGCCTCCTCCATGACTAAGTGCACTGCCACCCAGGTCTGCCTGCGCACTTCTGCAACATGCACCACCAGATAGGGTCTCCACTGCACAGAACCCTGAGAAGCACAGTTGCTACAAAGGGAAAACCACCAGGTGACAAAACTGACCACCAGAAGAGAAGGCCTAAGGTGTTAAATCGACACTGTAACAAGACAAGGAATTACAAAAAAGTGTAGATATTAAGTCTGAGCAACATAGTGGTTGAAGGAGGTGGGATGAACAGGAGACTGGACACTGCTGAAGACCAAGTCAAGTGGGATCAGATGGAGGAGCAGCCACTGCTTGAGCAGGAAGACATACAGAGGGGAAACTGCAAGAGGGGAGACTGTATAGATAAAGTAAAGGCAGATGGAGTATAGCAAACGGGCCTAACATCTACATGAGGCCCACACGAGAGAGATACAGAGGAAGAAGGAAATATTTGAAGAAATAATATGAATAGATTTCACCTAATTAAAGGAAATGAATTGCCTTAGGTTGAAAGGCTCTATGGAGTACTGATGAAGATATGAAAAACTGGTATCTAGACACATTACTGGAATGAAATATAGGAGAATCTGTGGATATTGAACACAAAAAATTTTTTAAAATTTCTAAAAAAATAAGAGCACATCACCTATAAAAGAAGAGATGCCAAGATTCATGATAAAGTAGTATTTTATTTTGTTAAAAAAAGATTTAAAAATTTAGAGAGAGGGGGAGGGAAGGAGAAAGAAAGGGAAAGAAACATCGATCAGGTGCCTCTCACACACCCCCAACTAGAGACCTGGCTGGCAACCCAGGCATTTGCTCTGCCTGGGAATTGAATCGGTGACCTTTTGCTCTGCAGAATGACGCTCACTCACTGAGCCACATTGGTAGTACTAAAGTACTATTTTAAATATACTGGAGCCCTGGATGGTGTGGCTCAGTGAATTGTAAGTTGGCCTGCAAACTGAAAGGCAGCTGATTCAATTCCTGGTCAGGGCACAGGCCTAGATTGTGGGCCAGGTCCCCAGTTGAAGCACAAGAGAAGCAACCAATCCATGTTTCTCTCACGCATCGATGTTTTTCTCTCTCTCTATCTCTCTCCGTTCTCCTCTCTAAAAATAAAGTTAAAAAAAAAATATATATATAGGAACAAAATCTCATAATCTACTTTTTTATCCAGCTGAACAGTTATTCATATAAGAGGGTATAATAAAAAATATTCTTAGGCCTGTAAGACCTCAGGAAGTTTCCCACAGAATGATCCATCCCGAAAATGTCCTGGAGTAAATATTCAAAGTAAGAAGAAATAAACAGAGATAATGCTAAACGAGGTATGAAAAGCAATGTGATCAACTCTCTTGCTAAAGTTTACGCTGGTCTTTAAAAAATGTAAACAAAAAATGTAAGTGGTTTCAACTTGTGATAGAAAAACAGCTGGTCGCTTGTCTGATTAGATCAAATAAAAGACAGCCACATGGTGCTGGCAAGAAACATGCAAACATGGGTAGAGAAATGTTAAAAAGTTAAAGATGGGGAAAGATATGTAAGTAAATAAGTAAAAGAGAGCTCATGTTTTATAATTATCAGACAAAGTAGACTTTTACACAAAACCACCACTGGAGAAAGGGAAAGTCACGAGAGAGGGACAAGCCACCCTCATGGGGAGCTTTCACTGTACATTCAATTAATGAGGGTCCAGAAAGGCAAAAATCTGCAGATTCAGATAATTCAAACTGAACATGAAGTAAACACGATCATTAGGACATGTACAGAATGAGGCACCCACAACTAGGTAATACAAATTTCTCCTTGGCACATATGGAAATGTGAAGAATTGCTCTAAAAGCACAGCTGGACAAAACAACAGGTCTCACACTGACTGGGGTTGCCTTGGGCCAAATTCACCCTACCATCTCTTTTGTAAACGATTTTTATCAAAACACAGCGATACCTCCCTATTTGTTTACATATTATGTTATAACTGCAGGCTTGAGTAGTTGCAAGAGAACATTTGGATTTTCAAAGCCGGAAATATTTATTTTCCGGTCTCGTACATGAAAAGTTTGCCGACCCCTGAGGTGGGGCAAAGCCCGCCCCTGATAGAGAGCATGTTCTCTGACTAAAACACAACTGAATAAAATTCATGGGTCAGATTATTAATTAACATTAGATAACTGAAATTAAAAATGACTTACAAGTGAATGGAAATAAAACATTAAGCACTGTAAAACTGGTGGGATGCAGCAAAGGTGGGGCTTATGTAGGGACACTTACCAATATAAAACAGCTTATATTACAGAACATGGAAGAATGACAACCAATGATCAAATGTCCAACCTCAGATACCAAGGGGAGGAAAAAGAAGAAAAGACATCAGAAAACATTTTTATAAAGAAGATGATGAAAAAATTGAAATGAATAAAATTGAAAACAAACACTCAATAGAATAGATGAAGCAGGAAAAAGTCATTTTTAAAAAAAGACTACAAAACACAAACCTCTAGCAACATTCATCAAGAAACAGAAAGAAAGCTCAAAGAATATTAGGAATTAAAAAGAGATATACTGCAGGTGTAGAAAAGAAAAATAGCACCAATAGCAACTTTATGCCAACAAAGTTGAACATTAGAGAAAAGATAGACTAATTCCTAGAAAAATATAATTTATTTAAACTGCCTTGAAAAGAAATAGGAAATAGGATTTATATCTTACCACGAAGAAAGCATTAGGTATACTAGATTTTTAAACCGATGTCTAAGAAACTTCCAAGAAACAGATTTTTCCAATCTTATACGAACTCAGAGAATAAAAAAAGAGGAATTACCCCTAATGCATTCTAAGAGGCAAGTAAACCTTGATTCTAAAACCAAAAAAAAAAAAGGACAGACTGAGAATAGAAGATCCCAGGCCAATGTGACCCATGAAATCATATATAAATCCTCTATAAATTAGCAATCAGTTTTAACAATGAATAAAAAAATAACTTTGACTAAGTTGAGTTTATCCAGGGAAACAAGGAGAACTTAATATTAGAAAACTTATAATTTACTATATTAATAGATTCTAATATTATGAACAACAAGGCATGAGGCTTGGAAAATAAGAAATGAAATGATTATTTGAGATGATTGCTTACTCCACACAGAAAACAGAACCATTGACAAATTAATAAAAATAATAGCAATATGTATAAAGATGGTTCATGACTTAGTGATTACTTGAGATGATTTGATTGCTTATTCCACATAGAAAACAGAACTATTGACAAATTAATAAAAAAAATCAAAGTCAAGCCCTGGCTGGTGTGGCTCAGTGGTTGAGTGGTGGCCTGTGGGCCAGGTCCCCAGAGCGGGTATTTGAGAGGCAACTACACATTGATATTTCTCTCCCTCTCTTTCTCCTTACCTTCTCCTCTGTCTAAAAATAAATAAATAAATAAATAAAAAACAAAACAAAACAAAAAAACAAAGTCAAATGCACTTATATGCAGCAGCTATGAATAATCAGAAAACATAAAACAATATATCATATCACAATAGGCCACAATTATAAAATACCTAAGAGTAAATCTAACAAAAGATGTGCATGGCCTATGTGCTAAACATCATAAAACTTCACTGAAGGAATTAAGGAAAACCTAAATGAATGAAGAGTGCTGATGGGAAGAGTGGCAAGAAGAAAACATAGACTAATTTGCAGGGTAGAGGCTGCAAAAGGCAGTGGTGGTAACTACGGCATGTAAGAGCTGCATGGGAACTGCAGGCCCATGGGTACCTGAGAACAAGAGATTATGGGTAGAAGAACATCTAAGGTTGTAGAAAGGAGCAAGAATGAGACTTTAAAAATATATATTTTATTTATTTTTAGAGGGGAAGGAAGGAGAAAGAGAGGGATAGAAACATCACTGTGTGGTTGCCTCTCTCATGCCCCACACTGGGGACCTGGCCTGCAACCTAGGCATGTGCCCTAGACTGGGAATCTAACCAGCGACCTTCTGATTTGCAGGCCCATGCTCAATCCACTGAGCTATGCCAGCCAGGAGAATGAGACTTTTAAGAAAATAAAAATGTTGAAAGCAGCTGCATATATGGAGAAATGGGAAAAACATGCGAAGGCCTGGAAAAGATTCACCCCTAGAAAAGGCCTGAGAGGACCATGAGCTTTCCTCTGGACTGAGTAGTGAAGCCAGTCTGGAAAGAGGGTGATTTTATTCAAATGCCCGATATTCAACAAAGGTCACAGGCACAAAGAAACAGGGAAACCAGGCCCATTCAACAGAACAAAATAAATCTCAAGAAACTCACCTGAAAGAAACACAGGCCTGGAACTTACATGACAAAGAATTTAAAACAATTGTCTTAAATATGCTGAAAGAGAACATGAATAAGACACATACATGGAATCATTAAAACAATATGCAAACAAAGGGACATTATCAACAAAAAGATAGAAATTATGAAAAAAGAACCAAACTCTGGAGCTTAAAAACAGAAAACCTCACTAGACAGGTTCAACATACAGACAAAAGCAAGAATCAGTGAATGAAGTCAGGTTATTTGAAATTATTGAGTCTGAAAAACAAACAAAACAGAATGGAAGAGTGAAAATGGCCTAAGAGTCTTTTTTTTTTTTTTTTTAAAGATTTTTTTTTTTTCCCTTTTAGATTTTTTTATTTATTTATCTTTAGAGGGGAAGGGAAGGAGAGAGGGAGAGAAACATCAATGTGCGGTTGCCTCTTGTATGTCCCCTGACGGGAACTGGCCTGGCAACCCAGGCATGTGCCCTGACTGGGAATTGAACCGCGATCCTTCGGTTCGCAGGCCCGCACTCAATCCACTGAGCTACACCAGCCAGGGCTGGCCTAAGAGTCTTATTGGACACTGTTAGGTTGACCAATATAGATTCATTATGGAAGTCCAAAAAGAATAAGAGGGAGAGAGAAAGGGGAAGAGATTTATTTGGAGAAATAATGACTAGAAATCTCTCACGTTTGAGGAAAGATATGGATCTACAAATCCAAGAAGCTCAACAAACACTCTGTGTAGGAAAGACCCAAAGGAACCCATTTGGTGACACACGAGGAAGTCAAACTGTGGAAAGTCAAAGTCAAAGAGAGAATCTTGGAAGCAGAAAAGTGACGGTTGTGCATGTACAAGGGATCCTCGATAAGATCATGAGTGTATTTCTGCAGAAATACTGAAGGCCAGAAGGCAGTGGGATAACATATTTAAAGTGCTGAAAAGAAAAGCTGACATCTGAGAATACCATATCTGGCAAAAATGTACTTCAAGACAGAGGGAGAAATTAAGATATTTCCAGATAAATAAAAACTGTCAGGGTTTATTACCATTAGACCTGCCCTACAAGAAATGCTAAAGGGAGTCCTTCAAGTAGGAGTAAAAGAACATTAGACAATACAATATAAAGTTTTCTGGTAAAACTAAATATATGGACAAACATAAATCCATATTATGTAATTTTGTTTGATAACACCATTAAAAAAATTTATTTATTGTTTTAGAGAGGGGGAAAGGGAGGGAGAAAGAGAGAGAGAGAAACATCAGTGTGTGGTTGTCTCTTGCATATCCCCAACTGGTGACCCAGTCTGCAACTCAGGCATGCGCTCCAACCAGGAATTGAACCAGAAATCCTTTGGTTTGTAGGCCAGCGCTCAACCCATTGAGCCACACCAGCCAGGGCGATAACTCCATTTTTAATTCATTTATAGGATTTAAAAACAAAAGCATAAGAAATTAGGTATCTATGTTAATGGTTACCCAATATATAAAGATACAGTTTTCAAAAACTATATCTTTAGATAAACTATATATAGTTTATAGACTTCAAAAACATAAAATGTACCCTGGTTGGTGTGGCTCAGTGGATTGAGTGCTGGCCTGTGAACCAAAGGGTTGCCAGTTCAATTTCCAGTCAGGACACAAGCCTGGGTTGCAGGCCAGGTCTCCAGTAGAGGGCGCATGAGAGGCAACTACATATTGATGTTTCTCTCCCTCTCTTTCTCCCTCCCTTCCCCTCTCTCTAAAAATAAGTAAATAAAATCTTTTTAAAAAAGTGTGTGGAGTGGAGCTGTAAAGGATATGCACTGTTTTGTGTGCAAATGAAATTAAATTTGTTATTAGTTGAAAATAAATTGTTATAATTTTCTAATGTTTTTATTATTCCCCATGATTACCAAAAAGAAAATACCAATAGAATATGCACAAAAGGAAATGAGAAGAGAATCAAAACATATCACTAAAAAATCAAGTAAACATAAAGAAAGATGATGAGAGGAAATGAGGGACAAAAAGCTATAAAATATACAGGAAACAAATAACAAAATGGCAATATTAAGTCTTTAAGTGTAAATGGATTAAACTCTCTAATCAAAAAATGGATTTTAACAAAATAGAACCCAACTATATGTTGCATACAAGGAACTCAATTTAGATCTAAGAACACAAATAGGTTGAGAGTAAAAGGATAGAAAAAGATAGCCCATGTAAACAGTAACCAAACTAGAGAAGGGATGGCTATACTAATAACAGATAAAATAGGTTTTACATCAATAACTGTTACAAGAGACCAAGAAGATCACTATATAATAATAAAAGTGTCAATTCATCAGGAAGATGCAAAAATTATAAACATACATGCACCAAATATCAGAGCTCCTAAGTATATGAAGCAAACTGTCTGAAAGGATTTAATGGTCAGCTCTATAATAATTGTAGACTTCAATATTCCCTTTTCCATAATGGATAGAACCATCAGACAAAAGATCAATATGGAAACAGAGGACCTGAAAAACAGTATAGACCAGTTGAACCTAATGAACATGTAGAGAATTCTGCCCAACAGCAAAATATACATTTTTCTCAACTGCACATGGAGCATTCTCCAGGACAGATCATATGTTGGGCCAAAAAACAAGTGTCACCTTGGCTGGTGTAGCTCAGTGGATTGAGCGCGAGCTGTAAACCAAAGGGTTGCTGGTTCCATTCCCAGTCAGGGCACATGCCTGGGATGTGGGCCAGGTCCCCAGTGGGGGCTATGTGAGAGGCAACCACACATTGATGTTTCTCTTCCTCTCTTTCTTCTTCCCTTCCCCTCTCTTTAAAAATATGTATTAAAAAAAAAGTGTCAATAAGTTTTAAAATATTGAAATCATAAAAAGTATCTTTTCTAATAACAGTAGAATGAAACCAGAAATCAATAGAAGAAAAACTGAAAAATTCACAATTGTGTGGAAATTAAACAACATAATGTTAAGCCACCAAAGACTGAAAGAAGAAATCACAAGGGAAACTAGAAGATATCGAGACAAATGAAAATGAAAACACAACATACCAAAAATTATGGGATGCAGGAAAAGTACTGGTTAAAGAGAAAATTATAGCTGTAAGAATCTACCCAGTAGATCTCAAATCAATAACACAACTTTCCATCTTAAGAAACTAGAAAATAAAAGCAAACTAAATCCAAAGCAAGCAGAAATAAGAAAGCCATACATATTAGAGCAAAAATAAATAAATGGAGAATAGGAAGAAAGAGAAAATAAAACCAAAAATGAATTCTTTTGAAAAGGTCATCAAAGGTGACAAACTTTTAGCTAGATGGACTAAGAAAAAAAGAGAGAAGACTAAATGACAATCGGAAACTAAATAGAGACATTTAAATGATTCCACAAAAATAAAACGAATTATAAATAAGAGAATATTATGAACAACTATATATCAACAAATAGGATAACAGATAAAAACGAACAAATTCCTAAAAACACAACCTACTAAGACTGAATCGTGAAGAAACAGAAAGTCCAAACAAATCTGTAGCCAGCAAAGAGATTTAATTAGTAATCAAAAACCTCTCAACAGAGGAAAGCCACATACTGACCAAATGGCTTCACTGGTGAATTTTATCAAACATTAACATAAAAAAGAATGAACAATTCTCCACAAACTCTTTCAAAAAATTGAAGAGGAGCAAACACTTCCAAATTCACTCTATGAGGCCAGTATTACCCCGATATCAAAGCCAGATAAAGATATTACAAGAAACACCCCCCCAATATCTCTTGTGAACACAGATGCAAAAATCATGAACAAAATATTAGCAAACAGAATTGAACAGCAAATTGAAAGCAATATAAATTATGATTAAGTGGGATTTATTCCTGGAATGTAATGATGGTTCAATAAACTAAAATCAAATAATGTAATATATACCACATTAATAGAATGAAGGAAAAAACCCATCCCAGAAGATCACCTCAACTGACATAGAAAAGCATCTGACAAATTTCAACAATTTTATTATAAAAAACACTCAATGAACTAGTAATGTAAGGATACTATCTCAATAAAATAAAAGCCATCTATGAAAAGCCCATAGCTAACATATATATATTCAGTGTTAAAAGACTGAAATGAAAGCTTTTGCTCTAAGGTCAGGAACCAGGCAAGGATGACTACTTTCATTACTTTTGTTTAACATAGTACTGGAAATGCCAGCAAGAGGAATTAGGCAAGAAAAAGAAAGAAAAGGCATTCAAATTGGAAAGGAACAAGTAAACATATCTTTGTTTGCAGACAACATGATCTTATATGTAGAATACCCTAAAGATACCACACACACACACACCACCTGTTAGCATTAATAAATTCAGCCAATTTGTAGAATATGAAGCCAACAAAAAATATCAGTTCTCATACACCAACAATGAATAATATGAAAAGCAAATTAAGAAAATAATTCCATTTACAATAGCCTCCAAAAGAACAAAATACTTAGAAATAAACTTCACCAAGGTGAAAGACTAGTAAACTGAAAACTACAAAATGCTGCTGAAAGAAATCAAGAAAACAAAACAAAACAAAAACAAACAAACAAACAAACAAACAGAAATCAAGAAAACAGAAATAAATGGAAAGACATCCAATGTTCATGGATTGGCAGACTTAATAATAAGATGTCAATAATACCAAACGTGGTCTATAGATTTAATGCATTCTTTGTCAAGAACCTACTGGCATTTTTTACAGAAACAGGAAAATCCATGCTAAACTTCAAATGAAATCTTCAGGGATCTTGAATAGCTGTAAGAATCTTACAAAAAAAGAAAAGAAAAAGAAAAAAAGAAAAAGAAGAAGATGATGATGATGAAAGGTGGTGGTCTCACACTTCCTGACTTTAAAACATATTTCTAAACTACTGTACTTTTGCCCTGGCTGGTGTGGCTCAGTGGATTGAGTGCTGGACTGTGAAGCAAAGGGTTGCCAGTTCAATTCCCAATCAAGGCACATGCCTGTGTTGTGGGTAAGGTCCCCAGTAGGGGGCATGTGAGAGGCAACCACACATTGATGTTTCCCTCTCTCTCTTTCTCCCCCCCTTCCCCTGTCTAAAAATAAATAATAAATAATATCTTTAAAAAATACTGTAGTTCTTAATTTTTGAACTATGTGACTATATTACCATTCAAAATAAATTTTAAAGTCAAAAACAGAAAAACTCCATTAAAAAAATGGAAGAGTATAAAGTAAACTGCTATTAACAAAGTGAAAATTTCACCCTGCCTATGGCACCAGGGGCAAGCTACAAGAGGATTTGCCCTCTGGTCTGAACGCTGGTTTCAATACCAACAGCTACAAAGTACCATCTTCTTCCCTGGGCTCTCAGTAATAGATGATGTTCCCCACTGTTTCAGGCAGCAGTCTGGGACATAGCTCTTCATCCCCTTTCTGACCAATGTCACAGGTCCTACAGTGAAGACCTTGGCAGAGGGAGGCTTCCAAAAGCAGTCCCTGGCTGAAAACGCAGTGGGGAGCACAGAACTCAGGCACCTGAAGGGTGGCTGCTTAGTGCTCCAGCCCTCTACCTTCCTGCTTCCCTCCTGTACACACTGAACTGTAATCCTGGAGGGAAAGAAGCCTGGATCTTTGGGGGTTCCCTGAGGTGTGCTGGCAGCTCCTATCGGTAAGAGTTATTTCCCCAATATATAAAGAATGCCTACAAAGCAATTTGGAGGAATTTTGTCATGAATCTGCTCATGGACCATGAGCAGACCAGCTATTTTAAGCAGTTTACAGAAGATGAAAAGCCGGTGGGGCCACACTGACAGTGCCGCCTAGAAAGAAAGCGACAGACTTTCTTGGGCAAATCCCTAATGAGGTTTCCTGCTTAGAGATAGCAAAAGCAACCAGCAGGAAGTAGGGGAAAGGAGAGTGCACAGCCACGAATTAGTGGTCTGTCCTCTTTTATGTGCACCACACTGGCCTAGAATGCTTACCTGTAGACTGAGACAGAGCACTGCTAGGTAGAGCTCTCGCTGATGTCTGAGGCTAAGGCTGTCAGAGTGGCAACTGGGTCACAGAGTGAAGCCCTACAACTTGGTCATGGGAGGGCTTGGTTCCCATCTCTCACCTAAGACTATCAAGCTACCTGGAGGTGAGGTGTGCTGGGGAAATAGCTCTATTCTTGTAGGTAATTCAGAAAACCCTTCCCATTGAGAAAGGGAGCAAAGCTGGGCAAAGAGAAACAGACCTCATAGAGCTCATGTGTTAGTGATGAAGGACCGAGCTCGGGTGTGAAGCTGGTGGAAATTTAGGGAGACATCTTTGCCTTGGGAACATTTATTGAAGAGGCTGAGCACAGCTTCTACCAGACTTGAGGGGCCTAGGGGGACCAAAGGACCATGCAAAGTGGGGTCACTGGTAAATCACCCCTCCTCTGTGCAGGAACCCCAAAGAAATGTACTCTAGAACAGGGGCAAACTGGTAGTAAACTAGTCTCTGCACCAATTAGTATCCAGCTTGGAGTCCCCTAGCAGCCCAGAGACCTCAATCCCTGAACTGGGTTGAGGGGGCCTTGTAGGGCTGGGGCCAAAAGTTGGTAGCAGCCAATAAAAGTGCCCCATTGAGGAAGGTAACATCACTGAAGCTTCAAACCATTTCTACAAATAATTTTTCAAATATCAAGTCTAGCAGACAGTCAAAACTAACCAGGAGGTAGGACAATATAAATGAGAACTAGCAGAAACATTTATAGGAAACAGAAACAGATCCACAAGGGCTCCTCATACTAGAACTATGTTCAAGCAAATAAAACACTGAACTGAAAATTTGGGGGAGAATTGAAACTAGAAAAATAATAAAACAAATTCCAAAAGAAGGATATTTTATCTCTTATGATGGAGAAAATGGAAGGAATATAATCAGAGAACCCAGGAAAATACACAGAATGAAAGACATAGGCTTAGAGTTTTGTGAAACTTCAAAACAACAAGAGAGGATCCCAAAAGAACTTACGAAACATGGAAATCAGATTTGGGGCAGAGTTTTTAATAGCAACAGTGGATGCTAAAAGCCTCTGGTACAATACATTCAAAGCTCTCACGGGAATTGATTTTGAATTTAAGATTTTATTAGCCAATCAAATTAAGATCTAGTGCAACTAAATAAAAATGTAATAAAAACCAGAGGTGGCTAAGTGCATACCGAAGCCTTCAGAGCCTTGTGAGGCGGACCCTTCCATCTTTCACCCTCACACCGCCACTCTCCTCAGCTGTTCCTTTTATGCTGCAAGGACCAACCCGCCCCAACCTCAGGGCCTTTGTACTTGCTGTTCCCTCTACCTGGATGTTCTTTCCCCAAATATATGTGGGGTTTCATCCCTCACTTTTTCTGATCTTTACTTAATTAGGTCTTCCTTGGTCACCCAATATAAAATAGCACCCTGCCAGTATTCCCTATCCCCCCTGCCTTCTATTATTTTTCACGGCACCCTCTCCACCCAACACATTATATGTACTTGTTTGTTTGTTTGTTTTGAACCTGTCTTTCTCCACAACAATGAAGATCCACAAAGGCAGGGCCCCCGTCAGCCTTAGTCATAGCTGCCTGCCCTGTGCCTGGACTATACTGGGCCGTAGAAGGTGCTCCATCAGTACTTGCTCAGTGACCGAGTGAGTGAAGCAGTGGAGCTGCTTCTTGGGCCCACACCTTCTCCAACCCCTCACCAATTGCTCCTTTTCCAATTTAACCAATGCACTAGTCAAAAGCATCTGGAGGTGACCACACGTTCATTATTCTCTTTTCCTCACCTACTCCACATCCACCCACCCACATACCAAATCTTTTTTGTTTTGCCTCTTGAATACATCTTGAATTTGTCTTCTTTCCCCTTTTGGTAACTATCACACTGCTCTAAGTCACCTGCGTCTATTGTCAGAACTGTTGAAAAAACAAGCCCTCACTTGTTTTCTATGTCAGTTCATGTCACCTCTGCTGACTGGTCTTCTATGTAAGTTTACATCACATCTGTGCACATCTGTGCAAAATCCTTCAATAGCTCTCGCTGCCTAGACTAAAACTCCTCTTCTCACAGGCTTTCTGTGCTGTACTTCCTGCTTACCTTTTTTGCCTCCTCTCACACCACCCTCTCTTCGGCCACCTCTGCCCCAGATCCAGTAGCTTTAATGTACCACGCCCTCTTTGCATCTCCTACGACCTCCACCAGGAAACTCCCCAGGGCTTTGCAGAGCTGGCTCATTCTTAACCTCCGGTTTCATCCTCAGAGTCCTCTTCTGAGTTCTTCCCTGGCCACTCTTTCCCAGCCAGGCATGCTTTTCTTACTGACTCGCTTATTTTCTTCTTAGCATAATTCATAGTCTAAACCTATCTTGACTAAATTGCTCACTTGCCTATATCTGCCTTCCTCCCAGACTATAAGCTCTACGAGGGAAGGATCTTTCATCTTCACTGCTGAACAAGCCCACAGCCCTGGGCAGCCAGCTTTCCTTAGGAGAGGTGCATGGCTGAGGGCTCCCCAGGCCCGATGCTACGGGCCCAGTTCCTGCTAGACTCTGCAGTGCAGGCATCTCACCCGCTCACTGATTCTGGAACCCAAGGCAGTGTGCTGGAGACATCGAATGAGGAAGAATTTCAAAGCACTTGGGCTTACTTTTTAAATCTCCACCTTCACTTTTCAAGAGAATTCTTGCAGCAAGAATGAAAGAAGCACCTACCACTACCGTTGACTCCCACTGGCTTCCAGTGGAGTAGTGAACCGGACCCAGTAAGTCCTTGCATATTTCTCGGAGTCGGTATTCAAACCCTAATTACAGAAAAAACAAAAGAACAAAAACAAAACAAAACAAAACAGAAATAGGAACACATTACAAAAAGAAATAAAAAATCAAGAATATGCTATGTTGTGTATATCAAAACAGAATGAACAAATGCTTATTTTGTTGCCTATGAAGGGCAGATGCCTCCTGCATGTCTCAGTTTGGGGCACCGAGACTCATGATGACAGGTTCTTACTCACCTACTTGGGTCGACAAGCCATGCGGTGGCCCCTCTGTGCACTGGGCCGATGAGAAAAAAATGAGATGTGGCTAACTCCAAGATGAACTCCCCAAGGTTATGGGAAAATGTGGAAGATTGTAGGAGGAGGGGAGAGGGTTAGTCAGATTGGTTTGAGAGAAGACATCTTGGCAGCCAGGGTGAGAGATCAGCAGGGTCAGGCGGTAACAGATGGCCAGGGTATGAGTTCAGACTGAGGAGGTGGTGACTGAGCAGAGGAGACAGGAGAAGCAGGCACGGGCCCGTCAACCCAAGGGTTCTGGGCATAACCAAGTAGAATGCCAGAAATGCTAGAGGCAGCTCAGGGAGGGGATGGATGGGGACTGTCGGCACTGGGGGCAGCTGAGGCCACAGGGAATGGATGAAATCACCCAAAGATGAGGGTGGAAATAAGAAGATAAAGCTGGAATCTGAGGAATTCAGGAGTGGGGTCTCCCTTTAAAACTTGAGTGTTCCTTTTACAGTGAGGGAAGCAAGGGACAGCGAGAGGTGACTTATGTACCGACCCTGGAACAGACATGTGAGAAGAAGAGAAGCAAGCAACAGAAGCGACCACACGAATGGGTGCAGGCCCCAGAGGGGCAGAGACTTTACGCAGGGCAGCAGGGTGAGTCCTGCCCAACACCTAGGATGAAGCAAACCAGACGGGAGCCGGAGGAGGGATTTCCCCAGCAGAGTGGGGTGTGAAGCCCAGAAGTTACTGGAGCATCCTAGAAAAGAGGTGAGGACTTGGGAAGATTGGGTGTTGAAAAATGCCAGTGATCAAATGTGCTGGGTGACCACACATCGGGTGGGAAGCGTACACATCAAACTTGTCACTGGAGTTTGCTGAGGAAGGGCTTGGGGCTTCGAGTTGGTCAGCCATGTTTGTTGTCATCAGGAATGTATATATATTATATATTGTAAGGTGTATATATATACCTAGTTGCACAAGAGGCAACATAACATATGAGTTCTGGGAGTGACATCTGTAGAGGTTTGACATGTTTTTTTCTCCGTCTTTTCTATACTCCATTCCCTGCACCCCCTAAATCATAAATGAAATGGAAAGGGCACTGTCAAAAGCGAAGCAAGGCCAGAAGAGGCTGAGGGGGAGGCTGCTTGGTAACCTGCATGGTGACATAGAGAGAACTTTGAGAGGGCCAATCCCCAGGTCACAGCCCTGGAGGCCAAGTTCAAAGGGAAGGAAGGCTGGTAAGGCACACTCCATGCTTGCCTACAAGAGAGTTGAGAGGCTTTGGAGGTCACCGTAAGAACAGGACGATTACCTCCTGCAACACACCTTGCTTTTGCTGAACAACAGGACAGTGTGGGTGAGGGTATACTGGGAAGGGGACACAGGTGCTGAGAGCCCTGACAGGGAAAGGTAGGCTAGAGGGAGACGGGGAGGTGCTGGACCGCAGGACGGTCCTTCCAGGGCACAAGGGAGCTCAGGAAAGAAAGAGGAATGCAAGCACATTGGATGCTACAAGAAGACACCCTCCTCTGGGCTGACCAGCTCACTGACCATTGAGGCTCCAAGGGTGCGAGGGGAGAGCAGAAGTCTAAGCATCGCATTTGCACGTCTTTCCACATATCCTCTGCCCTCGCCCCTTCCTGCTGCTAATCCTCCTGACCCTCAGGGAGCTTCTGGTAATGGGGCTGGATGCCTGCTGAGCTGCCCTGATCCATCTCACGATAGGAGGTAGGGAGGTTGGGAGACCACCATTCTGATGGGAGAGCTGGAGGCTAGGGCCTCTGGGATGACCATGGCAGACAGGAAGGAAAGGGAGCCCTAGGCCACTGCATCTCTGTCCCAATTCATAGGCTTGAGGAGGGATGTACTGGAACAGGGATTGTGAGCTGGGCCCAGGAGAATGGAGGGGTTACTGGGAACCTCACCTTCATTCACGAGGTACCGCGCGTAGAGGAGGAGCCAATGGCGATACTCGTGGCTGGACTGCAGGGTGAGGGCCGCTGCGACCTGGTTCTCTAGGTAGGCCAGGGTAGTCTCCTGCTGCACCATGTGAGGCACGGAGAAAAGCCGGGCTGCCTGCCTCCCTGAACTGCAGAAACATGTCATGAGGCTGTGAGTACTATCTGGGGCAGGAGGTTGCCACTGTGCACCCCAGGGCAACACCAAGAAGCCAGCAGGGGGTAGATATCACTCCACACTGGCCCACCCATCCCTATGTCCCAGCTGTGGACCTCCTGGATGCTCTGGTACCCCAGGTGTACCCTACTCTGCATCTGCTATTTAGATTCTTGAGGTGACAGGCCAGAGGCCCAGACCCTCAAACAAAATACACGGGTGTTCATCACCCATAGCACCTCAGACTGTCATCTGCACCCTGAAGTAACAGGGCTTGCATCGCAGCACTCTGAGATATTATCCAATGTGGGCCCAGAACTCGTGACATCTACAGCCTGCCTGTGCTGGGCAGCAGCTGGGCACAGGGAACAGCAATCAGAGAGCTGGTCTGGGTGGGACTATACTTGCATGACCCAGCCACCTCTCCTAGCACTCAGGTCACCTACGTGGAGGCACGGCCCTGGACTATGGCTAAGGGTCCCGAGCACAGCATGGCGTCCTGGGGAGGCAGGCTGCTCCTGAAGTCCGCACACTGGGCCAGGGAGTCCTGCTTGTCAGAAACCAGGTTCCTGGGGAGACAAAAGGAGAAGCTGAGCTCAGAAAGACCAGGAGGTCCAGCAGAGCAGGCTGGCATTGAGGCCACCAAGAAGCAAGCACCACATGACCTGTTACCAGAACACCAACAAAGGCTGAGTGTTACTACATTCTCACCATGGGTCCCTCACAGACAGGTTCAAAAACAAGGGGACATTAATGACAGTGAAGGTCACTGACAAGGGTTTTGTGGCCAACACTTCAGCCCTGTGATCTTGGTTCCTGGGGCCAGGAGGCCTATATGTGAAGTGTGCCTGAAATGCCCACTTAGAAGTTTCGAGGAATGCCAGAGCTCCAGCCTTCCTGTGTTTCCACAACATTCGAGGAAGTTAGCTCACCTTCTTGAGACCCTTCATATCTTTGTAAAACATTCTTCACACACTTTTAAAACAGCCAGGCACCTTTGTAAACATGTGCACAATGCAAAGGGTCAACATTTCCCTTCTCAAATACCTGGCTGGTTTCCGTTATTACAGTAATCATACAATACACAACACTTCGCAACATTGACGAGCAGGCAGTGGGGAGTTTGGGGGTTGATTTGGGTTTTTTTTTAAAGACATTTTTTTTTTAAATTATTTTTATCCTTTTAGATTTTTATTTATTTATTTATTTATTTATCTTTAGAGAGGAAGGGAAGGAGAGAGGGAGAGAAACATCAATGTGTGGTTGCCTCTTGTATGTCCCCTGCTGGGAACTGGCCTGGCAACCCAGGCATGTGCCCTGACTGGGAATCGAACCGCGATCCTTCGATTCGCAGGCCCGCGCTCAATCCACTGAGCTACACCAGCCAGGGCAGATTTGGGTTTTTTAACTCAGGAAGGAGATCTCAGTATGGGATAAACTTGTATCTGGCAACTCTGAACAGAAAAGTGCTGGAAGACTTGGGTCTGAAGGACCAAAGGTGCAGGCGAGATAATTTCTCAGAGTGGCTGGTACACAAGGTACATAGTTTACAAGTCTGGGTTAAGATTGCTGATGCATAAAGGGATTTTACAAATCCCAGAAAAGGGCTTCAGCCCTGGCCGGGTGGCTCAGTTGCTTGGAGCCTCTTCCCGTACACCAAAAGGGTTTGATTCCTGGTCGGGGCACGTATGGAAGACAACCAATAGATGTTTTTCTTTCTCTCTGTCTCCCTGCCCTCCTCTCTCTCTAAAGTCAATAAACATATCCTGAGAATTAAAAACAAATTTTTAAAAATATTTTATTTATTTTTAGAGAGAGGAGAAAGGAGGGAGAAAGAGGGAGAGAAATATCAATGTGTGGTTGCCTCTCCCAGTCCCCCTATGGGGGCCTGGCATGTAACCCAGGCATGTGTCCTGTCCAGGAATCGAACCCATGACCTTTTGGTTTGCAGGCTGGCACTCAATCTGAGCCACAGCAGGCAGGGCCACAAAAGCAAACAAACAAACAAACAAATAAATAAAATAAAATACATTTAAAAAAAAAAAGAAAGAAAGAAAGAAAAGGGCTCCAAATTCCAAAATGGGCAGAGGAAAGGCACGGACCATCACACATGGCGACAGTGCAATCTTACTAGTTCGCTAAGTTGGAAATGCCACTTGCCTTCAAAAACTGATATGTGCTGGTGAAGCTATTGTGCAGCTGACTCACCTATGCTGATGATGGCTTAAGGAAGCCAGGCTGGAAATATATATATTTACAACCATTACATTTTTCAAATGTCTACTCCAGACAAAGTCACCTCAGAGAATGATGCAGACAAAGGAAAGCTCCCTGTGCACGGCGCTGCCAGTAGAGAGGCTGTGGGCCACCAGCCTCTCACAGTGACAGGAGGACCTACACAGGCGGGTTTGAGCTCTGTCTCCTCCAGCAGACAGAGCACATCAAAGCTGTCACTGTAAGCTTCCACTCCAGGGATAGAGTGGAAAGTTGACTTCTCTAACTTTCAGGAGAAGTCAAGCCAGCCAGGCCTAACCACCAGAACCAGAAGCCTTTGTTCACTGCTCTGGGCTCCAGCTGAGATGCACACTCTCCCCTGGGATTGGGCTGGGGAACGGCGGCTTGCTTACCATGTAGAAAGTGACGGATTAAAGCAGTATGCCTTTCCATCAGACAGGTTCATTACTGGGATTCCATGCTGTGTGAGCAAGATCTGTGACACCGTCATATCGCTTCCTGCAGAGACACCACAAGAATAGGTTCTGGGTGCATTCTGATCAGCAAGTGCTAGCACATGCACCAAAGGTGAGATCTAACCATGGTTCCCAGTCCCAGCAACAGCTGCCTTAATGCTGACTCAGCAACCAGGGAATCTCTTCTCTGTGAGTGCTGCTTTCTCTGCCACCCACCAGGTTCTTTGTTAACCCTCAAGGAGCCAAAAAAATGCGCCTTAGAGAGGGTGCATCTCCCTGCAACGTAGTTGACACCCTGTCATACTGAATACCTTGGGCTGGGCCCAGAGACTGGCTCTGGCTCTCTATGTAGGTTGAGTGGGGCCTGGGACTCAAGCTGCCCTGCTCCCCTCCCTCCCTAGGGGACCAGGGACTGCGCACTGCCAGTTACCTGCCAGGATGGAGTGTAGAGATTCTTCCTTTACCACAACCACTTGTCTGTGAACATCCCTAGGAAGGAGAAAAGGAAGAGCTTACCCTCCAATCTGGGTGAATGCATTAGTGTGCCTTGCTGCTCAGACCCCTCCTCCATGGTCTTTAGGGCACACCTTGCTCTGGCCTCCCCTGAGAGGGGCTCTGGGCCACGAGTGGCTTCTGCTCCCTATGAGCCATTTTACTTCCTCCACTAAGTCTACAGCAAAGGGTTCAGGCAACAGAGCTGTGGAGTTTGCCACCAATGCTGTACCAACTTTGGGAGAAGTGTGGCCACACTGTGGCAGCTGAGATCCCATTTCTAATGAATCCCACATAAGGACTCTGGCACATGCAGGTAGGCACTGTGTTTTGTCATGTGGTTTGATCCTATAAGGGTGGCACAGCAGGGGTAGGCGTCCTGGTCTGCTTCCGCTTGCACATCTGCCCCCAGTGTGCACGTGCGCGCACACACACACACACACGGTGGCTATCACAAGCAGTGTCCAGTGTCTGACTGTTTGGGGTCTCTTCGGCTGTTAAGACCCCCATGCTAGCAGGACCCAAGGACATGTTCACCAGGTGGCCTCCTCGGCTGCCTCCCCTGTTGCTGCAGCGAAGAGGAACCCGCACAGCCTTCTCTTGCCCTGCCACAGCCCACCTTGCCCCAGGCCGGTCTCTCACCAGACAGATAATGTGGCTGCAGCAGTGAGTGCCATGACGTAGAAGCCTGTGCAATGCAACGTGGAGATTGGGGATGACAGGAGGATGGGAGGGAGGAGGCGGCGACCACCACAGGCAGAGAACACTGACAGCATCCTCTTTTCACAGGCGACACATACCACGTCACTGAGAAGGCAGAGTGTGGACAGGTGTCATGATGATCAGGTGCTGTGGCAGAGGTAGGAGCCCCAAGAGGCAGAGCCCTCCCTCTATATGGACCTGAGCCTGAGTGGGTGCAGCAGGAGAGGTGGGGACAGGGCCTGCCAGTGGGACTGGGGCAGGGTGGGGCAGCAGGGCTGATGGAACCTGAGACCTCTCCTTGGAGACTATATTCTGCTCCCTCACTGGGCTGTTTAAGCTTTTCTGTGCTGACCGTAATGCTGACCCAGGGGGGTGGGGCTTCAGAGGACCACTGCACTTATGGTGACCCAGGAAGCACATCTCACTTGTCATATGAGGCCACAGAGCTCCCACTTGACAGTCTCCTGGCTACAACTAGCCAAACTAGTCCCAAGAAGGCCTCTACCCAAAAAATGAAGGCACAACGGAGCACGTCTCCACAGCGGACGCCAACTGTGTGCTCAGAAAGCCTTTGTGGCTGGGGTGGAGGAGGTGCACACGGGTATAGCTCCACAGGGTAGTGGCCCAGACACCCATGGGAAGACACTGCGCGGCTAGCACTGAATTAAGGTCTCCCCTCACGGTGCATAATTTCAAAAGGGCTGGGATGAGGACTCGGAGGCAGTCAGAAATCTATCCTGACCTCCTTGGATTAAAATCTGGAATCCAGAGAAAGAACCACCCAAGTCAGAGCCAGGCAGAGCTCCTCCTGGGACCTGAGACTTCAGAATTCTGGGCAGACGAGGGAATCGGAACACCTGGGCCAAAAATCCTGGTGTGGGTGAGCTGCTAGGACTTGATTTCCCCTCCTGTGCCACGGAGATGACGACGCCAACTTCACTGGGTGTTGCAGCGACTGACATGGCAAATTCACGCACTCAGCCCAGAGCGAGGTCTGGCGCAGGTCTCCACTGGAGCTAGCACTTGGGGGCAGCTCATGGCCTCAGACAGCAACTGTGCTGCACAGCACAACACATGGTGCTTGCTTTACAAGAAATGCTGTGCTGGGGGAAGACCCTCACCCTTACCAGCTACCAGCAGCAGTGAGGATCCGGCTGGTGAGCACTGTCTCCCACTCCTTCCCTTCCCGGTTACACTTCAAGCGGCTCAGCTTCACTCCCCCCACTGCTGTCACTTCGTTCTCCACCTCAATGTACATGGAGGGGTCGGAGCTCACCTGAATGGAGGAAAGCAAACACGACATTCTTTTCAGGTAACGGTGTGCCCACCAGACTTGGGTCACGGGACAGGGGAGGTGTTAGAGGCCCGCAGCCCTGGGCCCTGAGGCAGGGGTAAGACATAAGAGACAGACAGAGCTGGTTGGCCAACAGAAGGATGGTGGTGAGGGTGGGAACAGGGTGGGGGACCGGAGGGCTGAATATATGGCCTGCCAGGACAGGGAGAATGTTGGGAGCTAGTTTGTGCCTGGTCATCCACGTTGCAGAGCAGAGAACTGGTGTCTGAGCTGAAGACTCCAGAGCCTCCTGACCCCACCATGTCCTCTCCCAAGGGAGCCTGCAGAGAAGGCATGTGACTTGTCCACGAGCACACTGCAAGTGAGGACCACAGCCAGCTGGGGTCAGAGCTGTGAGTGAGACATGGGTCTCTTGACTCCTAGCTGAAGGCCTTCAAAGATCGCAGTGCTTGGCAATCACAAAGTCTGTGCTGGTGTCTGAAGGAAAAGTCTAGAAAATCCAAAGTCCCCTCTAGTTCCTTTGGTAGTAAGGCTCTGTCTGCTGATCTGAAACCAACCTCATAGGAGTGTGCTCAAAAGAGCATGCGTAGAAGCTCTTGGTTCAGTGCCTGGCTCCACATCAGCTCAGCCTCATTTTTTGCATCTGGAGAAATAACTGATAATCCGTGTGGAAAACCAGGAAGAATGGCTGAACACTTTGTACTTGTAGCTGCATGACTGGGTGACCTGAGGCAGAGGGCCATATGGAAGCCAAGAACAGTCCCAAACAGCACTCAGTGGTGAAACGCACTGGGAAAACTGGAGGAGTTTGGGAGAGGGGTTGTGCTCCCTGACTCCAAGCTGCCCAGGACCAAGTATGGAGTGCTAAGGAGGCTTCCAGGAGAAGGGACACCTGAGACAAATCTGCAAGGAGCTGGGTACCCAGAAGATGGCAGCAGAGACTGTGAGGGCAAAGCCAGAGGGGATGAGGGGACCAAGCGGAGTCCTGGAGAATAGGTTAGAGATCTTGCTAATAAGCCTGGTGGCTGCCCTGTCCACTACAACATCCCCCAGAAGGTGAGGGAGAGCCACTGAGAAACAGCCCTGTCTATGACAACTCACGGTTTACACTGGGGCTTAGGGGAGAAGTGGGGACAGAGTGAGAGAGAAAACACTTGTGAGGGAGAGGCAGGCGGCCTGCTCACCTGGAGCGTGAATGCTCTCTGGGGGCCCGGCATGGGCAGCTTCAGTGCAGGCGCCGGTACAGACAAACACACAGTGTCCTTTTCTGCGGTCAGAGCAGCTGGGGACTGCAATAGCAGAAATGTCCTTAAGCCCCTCCCCAGCACTGTAGGACAGTGTCAGGTAAAGGTGAGTCAACTAGAGGTAAAGCCAGGCCAGCCAGCTCCCCAGGCATTTCCACCCACTCTGGGAGGACAACAGTGCAGATGAATGCTCCAGCAATCCCACTTGACAGATGAGGCAGCTGACACCAGGGAGCTGCTCGAGGGCTCGGGGTGGGTTGAGGGCAGGTCTGAGGGGGAACGTGGCCTTCACGCTACCTCCAGGGGAGCGCATGTCTAAACCAGCTGTTCCCACGCTGATGAGGCACACTGTGGTGTGCAGGGCCTCCCTTCTTGGGCACATGCAAGCTCCAACACTGAGCTCAACAGGTGGGCTAGGGAAGGTGGCATAGGCCAGCTGGCCTCACCTGGACAGACAGAGACATGGGCATGAGTCTCGTGTCCTTCCGAGGTCGCCCTTTCTTCTTCTTCTCCACTGTCTCCACTTCAAGCTCCAGCTTTCGCTTGGTGAGCGAAGAGGGCTTGGCCACAGGAACCTTCTCATCGCTGTCACTGCTGCTTTCCAGCAGGTCCCGGGGCCTCAGCTCTTTCACAAGGTTCTGCTCTTTCAACCTGCACAAACACAGACAAGGAAAAAAACCCCAAACTACAGACCAATACTTCTCATGAACATAAATACAAAGTCAAGAAAATACTAGTAAATTGAACCCAACAATGTAATACACAATGATGAAATGAGATTTATTCTAGGTATGCATACTGGTTCAACATTCAAAACTGACTAATGTAATGTATCACATCTGACAGGCTAAAGAAGAAAAGCTTTATAATTGATGCAGAAAAAAACATCTATGTCAAAACCAAGCATCTAGATGTGATAAAAACTCTTACAAACTAGGAACAGAGTAGAACTGCCTCAATTCGACAAATAATATCCAGACAAAACCTAGAGCTAACAAAGACATATAGCTTTATTTCTAGACTCTTACTTCTATTCTTTTGACCTTATATCTATGCTTGGGCTAAAACCACAATGTCATGATTATTATTGCTTTGTGGTTAGGTTTGAAATCAGGAAGTGAGAGTCCCCCAGACTTTTCTTTCTTCCCAAGACTGGCTACTTTGGGACCCTTGAATTTCCATATGAATTTTGGGATTAACTTTCCAACTTCTAAAAAAATAAAAAGCCCTGGCAGGTGTGGCTCAGTGGATTGAGTGCTGGCCAGTGAACCAAAGGTTGCTGGTTCAATTCCCAATCAGGGAACATGTCTGGGTTGTGGGCCAGGTCCCCAGTTGGGGGAATGCAAGAGGCAATAGATCAATGTATCTCTCGTACATTTCTTGCAAATTGATGTTTCTCTACCTCTCCTCTAAAAATAAAAAATAAAATAAAATAAAATAAAATAATAAACAAAAAGAAGCCAATTGGAATTCTGAAAAGCATTGTGATAAATCTGTAGGTCAGTTTAGGGAGTCACTGTCATAACAATATTAAGTCTTCAAGTCCATGACCATGAAATGTCTATCCATTTAATCAGGCCTTTTTAAATTTTTTTCAACAATGTACTCAAATGTGTTCTTTCACTAGAGTGTCTGGAGTCTAAGTTTTATACTTACACTTTAACTCTTTTGTTAAAATTCTTAAAAGCAGATTTATTATTTATTTATTTTAGAGAGAAGGGAAGGGAGGAAGAGATGGAGAGAAACACTATATGCAAGAGAAACATCAATTGGTTGACCCCTGCATGCCACCAACCAGGGACCTGGCCTGCAGCCCAGCCATGTACCCTGACCAGGAATTGAACTGGTGACCTCTCAGGCTGTAGGACAATGCCCAATCCACTGAGCCACACCTAAAGGCCCTTTTGTTAAATTTATTCCTAAGTATTTTATTCTTTTATGCTGTTGTAAATAGAATTTTTGTCTTATCTTCATTTTTGGACTGTTCTTTGCAAGTATATAGAAATAGAAGTGATTTTTATGTATTGACCTTGTATTTCACAACCTTGCTTAAGTCATTTAGTCTAGAAACTCTAGTATGATGTTGCATAGAAGTGGGGAGAGCTGATATCCTCGTCTTGTTTCTGACCTTAGGGGAAAGGCATTTAGTCTTTTACCATTAAGTGTATGTTAGTTATGGGTTTTTCAAAGTGCCCTTTATCAGATTAGGGAAAGTAGCCTTCTATTCCTTCTCTGCTGAGGTGTTTTTAAAAAAATCATGAATAGGTATTAGATTCTGATCATGTGGTGTATTTTTTCCCTAGTGATAGTCTATTACATGAATTGATTTTCATATGTTGAACCAACTTTGCATTTCTGAGATCAATCCTACTTGGTCACTGCGTATGCTTCTTTTTGTATGTTGCCATATTTTTGAGGATTTTTGTGTCTATATTCCTGAGGGGTACTGGTTTGCAGTCTTCTTTTCTTGTGGTATCTTTGTGTGCTTTTGGTAGATAGATGATACTGCCCTCACAGAATGTGTTAGAAAACGTTTTGACCTCTTTTATTTTTTGGAAGAGTTTGTAAAGAATTGGTATTAATTACTTAAATGATTGGTAGGATAAAGAATAAAGTCATCCATGCTTTTCTTTGTGGGTTGTTCTGACTACTAATTCAAAGTCTTCACTTGTTATAGGTCATTCATATTGTCATTTCTTCTTGAGTCAGTTTTGGTAGTTTATGTCTTTCAAGAAATTTATCCATTTCACCTAAATTATCTAACTTATTGGTATACAATTAAATACCTTCATCTTTCTTGTTTTCGTGAAATTGGTAATAATTTCAACTCTTTCATTTCTCATTAAATTTATTTTATAATTATATTTTAATACAACTATATCCTTTTTCAAATAACATTCTGTTTGAACTATTTTCCCATAGTTCTTCAGTCTTCATAAATATTAATGAGAGGTTCATAAGCAATAGCTTATTTCTTCAACACTTGTCTTTTAAGGAAGTTGGGTAAATGTGTTCTATTATAATGCTGCAATAAACATCTCTGGAGATGACAGAACCCCTGGGTCACAGACACTGCCGCTGAACTCTATTTTTTCTCTAGTTGTACAAGATGACACCTGAAGAATGTTGCCTAACCCAAGGCCACAAAGAGTTACATCTATGTTTCCTTCTAAGAGTTTTAAAATTTTAGCTCTTTCATTTAGTTCTGTGACCCATTTTGAGTTAATTTTTATATATGGGGAAATATATTAATCTTTCCTCACATTTTCTGTTTAATATTTTATGTCACTGATTATTCTAAACATTTATTTGCTAGTTTTCACCTGACAATTTTATGATCAGAGGTTTATAGAGGTCTAAACCACTTGTTCGTTAAGTCTCCTGACATATGCGCATAACACACTCACTGGTTTTTAATGTGTTTTGTTACTCTGGATTGAATCCACCTTAGGCAGTGCTTTATTGGTGGGAGAGCTGTACCCTCTGGAGTCAGGGAAAGTCCCTGGCAGGGCTGATTTACACTTGCTTTGCCGAATGTCTGTGTGCGTTAACTAGACCAGAATCACCTTCTCTGGTCATTTCTTGGTTTGGTGATTCCTAGTGGACACAGGTTTTGTTAAACTGATCGCCAAACCACGTGAGGGCAGGTCTGTGGATATACAGTCCCACATGACTTGGCTGCTGTGTGCTAAAGGAGGTGCGGAGAGTGGGCAAGTAGCAAGAGCTCAAGCACTCAACCACAGTGCAATCGTATCAAAGCCTTCCACCTCTTGAACCATCTCCGGCTCCTCTTCTGGGCAAACTTGGGGCTCCATTCAAATGATTTGTTTTCAGCACACCCCCCACACTGACCGGTTGTCATGCTATTGCCCTCATTAACCTGGTACCTGCTCTGTCCACCCCCATGGTTCCTTCCATCAACGTTCCCACTTGAAGCAGCTGCTCCTTTCTCCTTGAAACAGGGGCTCCCAAGTACAGAGAGACTGGAGTCTGCTCCCCCATCCAGGGAGGGCAGGCTGCTCGGCAGGAGTGAGGACACTGTACTGCTGGCCTGAGACTGCACTCTCCCTGGTGTCTCGGAGCCCCACACAGCCGCCACCTACCTTTCTACAGCTGTCGGAGTCACACTGGTCAAGGCAGGAGCACCAGGCGTGGCTTTGGACCGCTCCGTGAACCGGGAGTCCAACGCTTTCATGGGCTCGATCTTGGATGGGGTTGTCAGCACAGAAGGGGACGATGCAGCCGGGGATGAGGCAGCATTCATGCTGGGGTAGGGGAAGAAGACAGGAGAGCATGTCAAGTACAGTTCATCAAGGATTTGGGAGTCTGGGATTTGCATTACGTGGAGCCAAGTCAAAGGTGCACAAATATCAAACTTCTATAAACATAAAAATTTCAAGATATAATCTACTATTCCTAATTACTTTTTAAATTTTTTCATTTACTAAAATGCTGGAGGTTGGCTATCAGAGAAGGTCATGAGAAAATACACTCACATTTGCCCCACTGCATTTTTCTGAGAGCTTCTGGGGCAGCACGAGGCCCAGAAAGTGATCCTTAGAACTCTTGTTTCTCACCATCTCCACAACTTGAACACAGCACCCCAAAACACTCCAACCACCACCTTTCCCCACTTCAATAATGGGTCCGACGAGAAAAGCCCCACCTGGGGTCCCGAAGCCACTGCCTTTTCCTGGCCTTCGACCTCCAGCCTGAGTGGCCCATCTCACTTCCATGTGACAACTACACACTCTTCACACTCTCCTCCAAGTGTTCACCCCCACAGCCCTTGCCTTCTACTCCTGGGAAAAGAGAGCCCAGGCACGAGCCTGCCAGTTTCCCTGTGTACAAATGCATCCCTCACGATGCGTCCCAAAACCACTGGCCTCCTAATGACCAAATCCACCTGCCTGGACCCCACACAAGACGCCTGGCAGGTCTCTTGACAGCCTTCTCCTCCTCCTCTCCAGGGAACTGCAAGACCAACTGCTGAAACATTTTGCAGATCTGGAGCTTTCCGTCCTTCTTCAGACACCCTTCCTCCCCAGAAGTTTTGCTTCCTAACTGTCTAGTTGCTCCATATTCCCTTCTTCTCCTCTACCCTCATACTTCCCTCAGGCACGTGACACCTGACAGCAGGTGCGTGCCCCCATGGCCATGATGGCAGAGCCCAGGAAGGAGGAGGATGCAATAACAGACCTGTCCCCACCAATGGAGAATCACTTGAACAGTAGCAGTTTTGTGTGCTAGGGTGGCAACTACCTTTGGGCACCAAAGCCTCCTGGAGTGACTCTCCGGAGGTAGAAGTCCAGAGCCTTCGGAGCCCCCACTCTGAGGAAAAGCTCGGGATACCTGATTCGGCACAGAAGCCCAGCTTTCTCCCCCTCTATTGTCACTCCTCAGGGCCTTGGGGTTCTACTCTTGCTGGTGTCCCCAACCCCTTCCCTGGGTGACCTGTATGGGTCCTAAGTAGGGCACCCTCTAATAAGCCTTCCTGAGACCAAAAATTCCTGCATCCCCTTACTTTGGATGACTAGCCATTTTACCCAGGAGACCCCAGGAGCCATCCCTACCTCTATCTTTGCCTTTTTCTCCACCAGCCTACACACTCTCTGGGTATAAGGATCCCCCAGCCAACCCCCTGTAGATTTCTGGGCCCTAGGACAATGTGTAGCCCAGAGAAGTCCTGGGCAAATGGCTCCTGGCTCTTGGTCATGCTCCTCTGGTTCTTCCTGACTTCTCATTTGGTTTCCAGGGAATGGCTGGTGAATACATGAGCTACCTGAGCAATCAGAATTCTGAGAGTGTGAGGGAACTCTGTGCCTCAGCACATGAGCACCCTGCCTGAGATGACTGGTGTGGCAATGCTACCAATGCTGCAGTGGGGCCTACGCTACCTCCAGTGCAGACCTGCCAGGTGAGGCTGATCCTGTGGAAGATGACGTGTCCCTGGCTGGTTTCTACGCTTAGTAGCCAAATCCTGGGAATGCATCTTCCCCCAAGACTTCAAGTCCTCATAGTCCCGTGCATCAGAGACAAACCTGAATAAGGCGTCCCTTCCGAGCAGGCCCTCATCTAAAATACAGTATCTCTTTTCTTTCTTTCTTTCTTTTTTTTTTTAGATTTTTATTTATTTATCTTTAGAGGAGAAGGGTAGGAGAGAGGGAGAGGGAGAGAAATATCAATGTGTGGTTGCCCCTTGTGTGTCCCATGCTGGGAACTGGCCTGCAATCCAGGCATGTGCCCTGACTGGGAATCAAACCGCGATCCTTTGGTTCCCAGGCCCTCGCTCAATCTACTGAGCCACACCAGCCAGGGCTCTTTCTTTCTTTCTTTCTTTTTTTAATTGAAGGGGCCATGAAGTGTCTCTGGAATGTGTCTAAACCTGAACTTCCCCCAGGGACAGAAGTGAGCCTGGCTCCCACTCACCTGTCCTTACTGACAGAATTGCCCACAGGCCTGGTGCCGGCTGCTGCCACGGGTTCTGTGGAAGGCTTCGAGGCGCCGAAGGAGTTGGGGGTAGTGGAGTCTAGGGGCAGTAGCTGTGGACTGCTATGAGAGGAGAGCATGGTGCCCGCCAGGGAGCCTGAGAGTGGGATGCTGTTAAAGAACGCCGTGGAGAAGTCCCTGTGGTCAAGAAGAAGAAAGTCAGCCTCGGAAATCGGATTCCACGTCAAGTACTTTACATTCCATATACTCCGTTTAAATGAATCTAAGGTGAACTAATACTTTATGTACCACTGAGAAAAAACTGTTACCAAATATAATCGTCAGCTGTCACCAGTTATAAGATGCACCCTGATCTCAGAGGTGTTAAAACGTGCAAACACGAGCCTCAGAACTAACGAAATACAGCAGACAGAGTGGGCCTCGCTTCCCTTACAGGCTACATGGATATACCATGATCTACCTAACCAGTCTTTACTGAGGAACAACTGAGCTGGGCTGTGTTCCCCGCCTTTCCAGTGATAGACACTGCTGTGACAGGAGGCAAGGTGCCACGGTGTTAAGACTGAGGGCCCTGGGCCAGACCAGCCAGGTTTCGCTCCTCTGCCATGCACCAGCTCTGGAACCTTGGGCTCATCAACCACTCTGTGTTTCAGGTTCCTATCTGCAACACAGAAAATCACAGGACCTTCCCCATGAGGTTACTGTCAGGACTAAAGTTGTTAGTGTAGTGAACACTCAGAACACATGGTAGCTGCTCGAAGATGCCCACTATTGTAACTGTCATTACACTTGTTGCTTCACATTTTACGTAAGATAAATTCCTAAAAGTGGGATTGCGGCAGCCAATGCAATATTCATTAATGATTTGTGACAAATAGTTATAAAGTGCCCTCCTTAAAGGTTTAAAATTACAACCTGTGTATGAGTGTCTATTACCCCACACCCTTGCCAAGAATTTTATCAAATTTCTTGATACTTGACAACTGAGAGATGAAAACTAGTATCTTCCTACAGTTTTAATTTGCAGTTATTTTGATGTAAGATTGAAATTTTTTCATATGGAAACATCTGTTCTTTTTTTGTGAAATATTTGGACAAATCCTTCACCTGCTGATCTATCTGGTTTTTTGTCTTTATTACTGATTTGAAGACTATTCATTTATAAAAGAATTCCTTATATGAGCAACAAATATTTTCCCCAGAATATTGTATTTTGATTCTTCATTGTGAACTTTTCTTTGCCAAAAAAAAAAAAAAAAAAAAAAAAAAAAGTTATTTTGCAAAGAAACAGACCACAAAAGTTATTTGTGTGGTCTAAATTTTGTGTCAATTACAGCAAAGACTTTTTTACCTCAGAGATTATGAAAATATTCTTCTATGAACTCTTCTAAAATTTTAAACAACAAAGAAGTTAAACATAAAAAAAAAAAATCTCTGAGCTGTTCAGAATTTTAGGTGAGGCAGGGCTTCAGTTTTGTTTCTAGAGTATCGAATAGTCCTGACTCCCACTTACTGAATTAGAATGATTCAAGGATGCAAAATATTACCTTTAACATTTTCACAGATACGTGAACTAATTTCCTATTTTTCTATTGTATCCCAATGTTCTGTCTATTCATGTCAGTATCTTACTGTTTTAATTATTCTAACTCTTAATTTCTGGTGGGGCTAGTCTTCCTAATTAATCTTTTTCAAAAATATTTCAGCTATTCCTATTTATTTTTCCACTTAAATTCAGAATCTGATGGTCTGATTCAGAAAACTGTGTTTATTTGTACAGCTCATATTATATTTGCAGTTGAGAGAAATCTGTCATCTTTATGATGTTGAGTCATCCTAGCTAAGCAATGATATACATTTCCTGTAACTTCTTTGAATTTCTTTTTAGGTCTCTCAGTAGGGTTTAAACATTTTTCTTCATAAAGATCTTCTATACTTCTTGTTACCATAAAGTACTGCATTTGTGAAACTGATTTCTTCCTTTATCTCTTCTCAGAGTAGTTGCTGCTACTTGATCTCATCATGTTGGTCATATACAGTCCTCTTACTTTCTTCTTTTATTGCACGTGGCAGTTTTTTCAGGTGATGCTCTTATAGAGCATATCAACTTTAAATAATAATACACCTTCCATATCTTTTCCAAATCATTCTTTCTCTTGACTGAGCAAGGACCTTTAGAACAATGGTAAATTATAGTCACAAGAGTAGACATTTGCTTAGTTTTTAAATTTAATTTGAATTAAGGTAGTTTATTAAGCATTTGTCTATTCCCATTTAATGAATTTTAAATTAGAATGATGTTGAGTTTAATATAAATACCTTTAAAGCATCTATAGAAATGATCACATAATTTTTTGAATCTACTGACATGTAGAATTACGTTTCCTAAAATTTGAACCACTTTGCCTTCCTAAATTAAACTTTATTTTGCTCGTAGTGCATTATTAACCTTTTAACACACTGGAAGGTTCTGTTTATTACTATTTATTTAGGATTCTGCATTGACATTCGGAAATGAAACTGATCAGGAATTTATTATGTACTGTCTCTGCCAAGTTTTGATGTAAATATTGTGTTCATTTCAAAGAAAAAGATTTTGTAGGCTTTACTTGTTTTCTATACACTAGAATATTTTCAATTAGAATTATCTGATCCTTAAATATCTGTTTATATTTCCCTGTGAAGCCTTCTTAGTCTGGTGGGTTTTGGCAGATTAACTCTTTGACAGTGTCCTCTATTTCTTCTATAATAATTCATCTGTACAGATTTCTTCAGTTTGCTAATTTTATTTTTCCTCAAAAATCATCCACTTTCAAATTTATTTGCAGAGTTCAGCAAAGACTTTCATCCTTTTGATTTATTCTTTATATATAGTTATTTCCCGTTTATTTCTACTTTAAACATTTGTGCTTTGCTTTTCTTTCTTAATTAGCTAAGCTAATAACTACTTATTTTTGTTACTACTTGCTTTAACATAGGTTATCAGGAGGGCAAAAAAGCCCTGAAGACCAAGAGAATGAAGTTCTGGTGGCAGAAAATGAGCCCTATGGCAGGAAGGTGGCTCAAGTTCAGGCAGACAGCCATCTTCTCCCTCTGTTTCCTCACTATGTGAGGCCTGCAGGGATGGACCTACAGAACAAAAGTGCCGCTGCGGCCACCACCTCATGACTCTCACTCCCACAAGTCTCGCAAGTCTTCAAAGTACAGTCACATACTTGGTGCCACTTGGTTCTAATAAAAGGTAGGCAGGTGGCATTACCGGCATTACCCTATATAGGGGTTTCCTCAAAGGAAAATTACTCTCTGGGAGGAGTCAGGAAACTGGTACTGGCTCTACCAGTCAGGTCTCTGCCCTCCAGGGCCTCAGTGCCAAAACACCTAACACCAGGAGGTCAATTAGCACATCGTATGACTGAAGGTCTCTTTAGAGTTCCTGGAAGATTCAGAAAAGCTCATGGATGAACAACTGCAAAGTGCAGAGGCCTACTGTGTGTGGCTGCCCCAAGCAGGTCCACTGCACGAGTATAAAACCAGAGTGAATCACCTTGACAGGGGCAATCTCTTTCCTTCACACAGGCCTTTATCAGTGAGTCAATATACGTCGTTTTAGGGAGAACGACACATACAAAAGCAAGCTTCACTATAGACGCTCAAACACAGCAAATGGTGAGCTTCCCTCTCTCGGCCCCCTCAGGTAAATGTGCCTCAGATCCCCACTCTGCACCCAGCAATTCCACTTCTGGGATGTAGTCTGAACAGTCACAGGTGTGCTCAGAGCTTCATTTACAATAAAAAACTACAAGTCTATGAAGGGGCTGGTTAAGTAAATCATGGTGCATTCACAGGCTGGGAACCTGCACAGTCAGCGAGCCAGTGCTTCTGGGGACTGTTTATTAAAATGAGTGGAAGGTCAAGATAAAGGAATAAGTGGGGACAAAAGAATAGAGATCGAGATACCAAAATGTTAACAGTGATTATACCTGAAAGACTGAATTACAGATAATGTTATGCCCATCTTTGGACTTCTACTATTTTCTTTAAAAAACCCAAAGTGGCCCTGGCTGGTGTGGCTCAAGTGGATTGAGTGCTGGCCAGCAAACCAAAGGGTCCCTGGTTCGATTTCCAGTCAGGGCACATGCCTGGGTTGCAGGCCGGGTGCCCACTGCGGAGTGCTTGAGGGGCCATCACACACTGATGTCTCCCTCTCTCCCCGGCTTCCTCTCTCAGAAAATAAATAATAAAATAAAATAAAAAACAAATATGAGTTTATTTATTTATTTTAGAGAGAGGGGAAGGGAGGGAGAAAGAGAGGGAGAGAAACATCAATGTGTGAGAGAAACTGCAATTGGGTGCCTCTCACAGCCCCCCAACCAGGGACCTGGCCTGCAACCCAGGTATGTGCCCCGACTGGGAATTGAACCAGTGACCTTTCACTTTGTGGGATGATGTCCAACCCAGTGAGCCAGATCAGTCATGGAGGGATTCTATTATTTTCAACAAGGTATATATATATATTCCTTTCACAAACAAAAAAAGAAACCTATAAAAGGGAAAAAAGAAATAGAAAGAAAACCAGTCCAATTTCTCTCCCTGGTGTCTTCCAATGCCCCACCAAGAATGAAGCACGGCTGGCTGAGTAGACCTGAGGACACTGTTAAGGTGCCCTTGCATGCTGGCCTGTCACAGGCTCCTAGCCCACCTTCAGTATGAAATAAGTCTGCATAAGGGCTGTGTGTGGAACACTGGACTTTGAGGCTGATGGGAAGCTGGGATCAACTCCCTCACTTCCAGTTTCTATAGGTCAGATATGCCCAAGAGCCTTTGAAGACCCTGATTATGGAAGTGCAAACCGGTAAAAGGCGAGAGGAAGGCCTCCCAGAGAAGGCCACGGAAAGCTTGGTGAATGAACGAGTACCCGGTGTCCAGCTGTGCTATGCAGAGAGGAGTGATTCTTCTCCGACCATCTGCCGTCCGAGTCTCAACTTGTTTCTTCAAAAGATTCTGGCAAAGCAGAGTGACATAAATGAATGGAAAAGTTTATGCCAACTATCTCCAGATATCAAAAAGTAATGCCTCTAAAAAAAAACAAAAAACAACAAAAAAAAAAAAAACAAAAACTAATGCCTCTAAGAAACATTTTAACTTCCCTTTGAAACTACAGACTTCTGGTCCAACTAAACTAAGTCACCAAATCAAGGAGCAAATGTCTCTGTCAGGGTGTGTGCTCCACTTCCTGCACAGTAAATGAGAAAGGACAGAATGCTCCCAGGTGAACCAGCTCCAGCCCCTTCTTCTCCATCACCAGTACTGAAGGCCTGGCCAGGTTCCAGGGGAAGGTGAGCAGCCATAGGGATCAATGAGGGAATAAACAGATGAGACTTACACCCATGAGCCACACTATTGTTTTCTAAGCTGGGGTTTGCAAACTTTCTTCCACTAAAGGCTCATAACCGAGGGTTCCCAGTCACACATTGTATCCGAACCACCTGGAGATGCTCATTACCCTTTGCAAACTCCTGGAGATGGTTTAAGCTGTCTAGGCAATTCCAACCTTCCTGCCCTTCTCTACCTTCTACCCCTCAGTGAGATGCGGACCTCCAGATGAAGAAAGGGGGGCCCACAGATGTCTCCTAAGGGCAGAGACTGAAACTCAATGTTCTCGGTACAGTAAATCCTCACTTAATGTCATCGATAGGGTCTTGGAAACTGCGACTGTAGGCAGGACAACATATAAGGAACCAATTTCACCATAAGCTAATTGATATAAACAAGAGTGAAGCTCCTACGACATATTTGTGGTCATAAAAACATCACCAAATTAAATAGAGACCTGAAATACTTCTAACATTAAACACTGAAATATATGTGAGCTACAACACACATGTAAGAAAGATTAATAAAAGCAAGTAAGATGATTGTTTTCCAACCCACTTATTGCACTTCAGGGTCATGGGTGGCCAGAGCCTATTTTCACAGCTCAGGGCACACCCTAGACAGTAAGCCTAATGTGCACATCTTTGGGGTGCGGGAGAAAACATGGGGAGAGCGTGCAAACTCCACACAGAGTGGGCCAGCCAGGAATCAATTTTTTATTTTCTCATCCATGTTGTAATGACAAAATGACATTATTCAAGGACCTGTTGTATCCAGAATTTCCTAGAAAGGCCACCTTCCTATAAGAAATGAACTCCTCTAGAGCTCCTTGGGCAAAAAGGCCTTTGATAAAGGTAGCTTAATCCCTACTGCTACTTCATGCAGTTGAAGGTAACGGGCCAAGTGAGCCCAAGCTGGCTCACCCCTGGTTCCTACACCAGGCCCAGCACACACCCGCCTCCTGACCACTTGTGTCTGTGCCCTGGCCAGTCTGCCTGTTCCCCATGTGCTGTCCCTGGCATGTGCTGTGTTCTCAGTGCCCTTAGGCCAAGCTCTGACCTTCCTGATGTCTTCCAGACTCTCCCCATTGACGACGCCAGTGACTGAGGCAGCTGATCCTGTCTCTCTGGCCACGGCACTCTTCTGGTCCAGCTGCTGTTGTTGCTGCCTCCGCTGGTACTTAAGCATCTCAGGGTTCTCGATGACAGCTGTAGAGAGCTGGGCCTCAGTCATGATAGCCAAGCTCTTGCCATAGGTGGATTGATGAATGTGGCTCTAGAGAAAGCAGAGAAAAGTACAACAAACAGCTGTGAGCAGCCAAGTGATAGATACTGCCCACTGGAGGGTGAGCTGTGCGTTGGATCTTCTGGCTCTGAGAGCACAAAGGGCCCTGGCCAGGGGTCCCAGAGCGCCGATGCCAGCTCTCCACTGCCTCCCTCCCTTTTCTGCCTGATGCCTATTAGATGACTCTGCAGCAGTCTTGTGCTTTCCCTAGATGTTTACAGCCTCCTGTGTATCTATAGCTGGGGACGAAAGTGAATGAATAGCCAACTAGAAAATACCTACGGCATGTCTGGTGCAGAACAAGTGGCGTTTGTTGAACCAAAGTTAAGACACTCAAATTGCTAACTTAAGGCTTTTAATTCACTTCAAGAGCCCCAAACACTCTTTGGGAATCAGATGCTTAAACCAGAATGTGCTTTCACTGCTCTTACCTGCAGCCATCAGCCCCATGTGGTTGGAGGCTGCTAACAGTGTTTCTAAGAACAAGGGAAGGCCCGGCACAGCAGACCTAGGGAAATCTTCTCTGTCCCTGCTGTCCCAATCCTTCTGAGCTGGGCCCCTCCCTCCATCTTCCCAAATCTCATTAGTCCCATGCCACAAGAAGCCATGAGGGCAGGAATGATGTCCCCAGAACAATGGAGTGACTGGTACGATGAACAGATTCACGTAAGGCTATGTTACAACCAACATGGAGGTCAGGAGGACATGTGCCTCACAGCAGAGGATGCTAGACAAGGGAAGTGACACCTTGGGACGTGCTCCTGCAAGGCTTGTGTGCTGGTATGTGGCCAGGAACTTCCCTCCCTTACCACCCTGGTTCCTGGCCCCTCTTCCCTGAATCCCTCTCTTGGAATCTTGAGGCAGAAGTCAGTGTTTGGCCAAAGTTTCCCTAGTGTTCTTCATACATGGGATCCCTGCCTGTCACCTAGGAAATGATAAGCTAGACAGGTTATTACGTAGGCTCCTACTGCGACTCTTCAAGGGGGAGGGGCGGGCACAGTGATTCTAGTGAAAAGGTGGAAGGAAGACCTGAGGCTGCTGAGACACTCATCCTTTCATTGATAAGCAACTGCCAGGGTGCCAGGCTCTATTCTAGGTGCCGTCAGCAAGGCAGACACCCTACCCCTGGCGGGTTTACAGCATAGTGGGGAGTCCACAAAGCAGCCTAAGAGGGAGCTTCTATCAGCAATTGAATCACTAGGGGAGGGAGCTGCCCACCTGCTGAGCTTTCACAGGGCTCCTATCAGACAAACTAGTGTTGGCAAAGGTCTCGTTGTAGAAACGCTGGTTCTAAGTCTATGGTAGTTACATCAGAGCCGTTCCTGAAGCCCTCGAGAACAGGTACATGGGCCACACTGCCCTGGACATAGCATAGGCAAGAGGTCTAGTCCAAAGACACTGAGTGGGCCTGGTTCAGGTTTCTGTTCTTCTACCAAAAGGTCATATATGGTCTCTATGGTCTCGGCCAAGGGCCATACTATTTGCTGAGGCTTAGTTACCTCACTGATGAAATAAGTAAGCCCTGCTTCAAGGGTTTTGTGTAATTTAGGTGAAATAATATAGGCAGACACACAGTCCAGAATCTGGCATGTAATAAGCGCTGAGAAACAGCCAATATTACTATTTAGTTGCTGCCCCATGGCAACTATGTCAGTACAAGACAATGGGGAAAGTGACGTGAATGGGGGGGACTCTTGGGAACTCTCTCTCTCCAGCTCTCTCCCAGGGTGAAACCTCCCAGTATGTGGCTAATTATCAGCTTAGGAGGAGATGCCTCAAGTTATTTTATTCTTCATTCTAGAACTGAGTTTGGACATGAACAGAGACTCATTTTTAAATTAATCTATTTTGTAAAGAACACAATGATTACAAACTATAAAAGATGAACTACCGATAGTACGTTAAGAAACAATGTATCTGTCTATGTCACAAGAAGAGGGTCCTGCCCTGGCTGGATTGAGAGCCTGCCACCAACCAAAAGGTTGCTGGTTCAATTCCAAATCAGGGTAGTTCCCTGGGTTGTGGGCCATGTCCCCACTGGGGGGTATGCAAGAGGCAACTGATGGAAGTATCTCTCAGACGTTGATGTTTCTCTCTCTCTTTCCCCCTCCCTTCCCCTCTCTTTACAAGTAAAAAAGAAAAAAAGAAAGAAAAAGAAGAGGGTCCAAATGAAGGGGCCTCTCAGAGATATCATAGCCATTTCTGTGGCCCCAGAGTATGCGCAGCACATGGGTCACTAGTCAGCAGTGTATTCTCCTACCTTCTCCTCCTCGCTCAGGGGGTCTCCGAGCTCATCCTGGGAGAAATCTAGGAATGCCACAGAGCCATCCATGGAGCACACCAGGATGCCCAGCCCGTTTAGAGTCCTGAAAGAGATGACTGTTAGCAGCCTGGGAATAAGTGCCTGGGGTACTCACGCATGCCTCAGTGGTTGGCATAGAACAGCAGGGCAGGGCTCTAGGTACACGCTGAGAACCTCTGATTCCTTCTGTGGCCTTCTGGGGATGGGGATAGGGGAGACAATAGAGTCCCAGAAGGTTCTGGCACCCTTTAGTACTAAGCACATGCACAAAGTATCTTTTACCATGTGTTTTGTAAGAATTTCATTTTATTTATCTCATTTTTGAAACCATTTAAAAAAAACACATGAGGGAGTACACATCTAAATGAGGTCACTGCGGAGCAGAATGTGTCTCCGTACCTAAGCTAATCTGGATCATGCAAGGACAGGGGAAGTGGAGCCAGGCACACAGCACTCTCCTTCTCCCAAGGACCAGTTCATTGGAGAAGGCGTTTTCTAGGGGCACCTCCCAGTGAAGCAGGGAGTACAGCAGCAGACACCCTCCCAAAGCAGGACCAAGCTGCCCTTTCCTGAATTGTGTGCAAACAGCACCCTGGGGTCTGCTCCACTGGCAAAATCTGGAAGGTGGTATGGTATTCCTGGCTACCTGAACCTAATCACATCCCGGGGCCCCTGTATTTCAATGTATGGCTTCTCTGCTCCTTGCCTGCACATTGTTACAAGAATCCATCTTACCAGGAAATATCCATGATGGATTTGTCAAACAGCTCATGGATGACAACCAAAGGCCTTTTCAGACATGTGAGCTGGAAGGAAGGAAGCCACAAAGGTTAATGAAATGAATTAAGACCATTTTTTTGTCTACTCAGCTCACTTAACAACTACCAGTCCTAGAAGCCTTGGTAAGAATTTTGCTGACATATAGGACACATTCATCTCTATTCAAACAGCCACCACGAAGATCCTAATCTGTAGAAACCTTGTTGAAATGTGCAAACTAGAGTGGCCCGTCGGAGGGGCTCATTGTGATCTGGTGGGGAAGATGACTTTTTACACAGACCACCGACAATGAAGAAGGGGACTGTGCAAGGGTCAGGACTTGGCAGGGAAGATTTGCCAAGCAGGGGATGGTGTGCCAAGGCCTCGGCCAGGGACAAGGCCGGAAAGACAGCTCCCAGGACAGGAAAACAGCCTCAGAAGAAACCCAGCGCTCCTCCAGGTCCAAGGGATTCTGGCACACATTGTGCAAAGCTTGGTGTAACCTTCTGCACGTCACACAACGTCACTCTACACTGGGTGTGGATAGTGCAGAAACACACAAAAATGGTTTATGTTGCCCTAATCCAGACCCAAAGGTAACCACTACTAATGCTTGGATGAGCTGTTCTCTTCTATGAAATAAGACACATGGCTGTGCCTGCTTTGTCATTTAGTACCTACTGAGCATGTCATTAAATGTCCTGAAGGCAGCTGTTTTTGATGACTGTGTAATATTCACACAGGCCTATTTGTTATCTAGTCACTCTCATGCTGGGCCCTGCCCTGCCTGCACGTTCCCACCATTCCAGCGCGATCCATCTCTCAAACGTTAGTGTCTGACTCCCTGCTAACAGGTCCTGGGGCCACAGGGCGGCAGGCTGGGCGGGAACACCCTTCTGCAGGGCTCCCACCAGGTACTGTGGAAGCTTCCAGGAGGCTGGGACTGTTCTTGCAGAAAAAAGTCACTTCGGTCACTCTAGTTCTGAGGAAAGGGCTGGAGTCTGAGTTACCCGGAATCTATAAGAAGAATCTTACCCTACCCTAATTCTACTTCCAGAATAAAGAGCTCTGCCCTCCTCCCAAAAAAGTCTCTATAGACCCCTCAGAAATCTGGACCTGTGTGAGCAACTGACCTCAATTTTATAAGAAACATGAGCACACGATCAGTGATGTTTTGGTCAAAGCACCATGAATGGAGCCCCAGGCCAGGAGGAGCCCAGGAAGAACATGCCTGGAACTGCCTATGATGGCACTAGGGTCAGGTTCTGCAATGGATGTAACATGAATACTGGGCCTGAAAAAATCACAGTGTAACATAGCAATCAATTTCTCTGTGACAAACGACCATAATAAATGCAGCCAGAGAATAACCTTCACACCTACAACTTCAAATCCACTCTGCTTACAGGCAAATTAACAATAAGGAATAAACTACTGTTAAATGTAACAACATACACGAGTCCCAAAAACATTGTGCTGAGTGAAAGCAATGCAAGAAAAAGTAAACACTGCACGACTCCATTTTAATAAGGCTTAGGAACAGGCAAAACTCCTCTATGTGACAGATGTTGCTAGAGTGGCTGCCTTGGCCGAGGGGGACTTGGAGGCTGGGGTCTCGACTAGGCAGGGACAGGGAACATCCTGGGGTGGTGAACAAGTTACGACAATGCACTGAGCTGTATGCTTCAGGTGAATACACTTAATGTAGACTTTATGTCGACAAAGGATTTTAAAAATGAAGCAAACACCACACGCCAACTATGGCAGCGACCACTAAGGCTGTTCCCTGAGTCTGGACACAGGAGCCGCTCTGGCTGGGCTGTGGCCCTGTCTCCAGTGCTCCCCTTAGCAATTACAGGAGGACCGGCCGCAGGTATGGGGTGAAAGCAGGGGTCCCTCCTCTTCCAGCCTCCAGGCTCCAAACCTTCACCAGCCCCGCCTCCTGTCATCCTTCAGGAGCAGCAACCGCTCAGGATGGGGGGCTCACCCAGACAGAGAGAGAACGGTCCTTGCTGCCAACAGCACAGCAGCAGTATGGGCAGCTGGGCTTTGCAGAACTCCCATTCTTCTGCTTCTTTTTGAAGATTTTTGGGTTGAATTTCTAAAGCCAAATAACAAATAGTAAAATAATTGATCAAGCATTAAGCAGGTATCCCATGACAAGCATTGCAAATCTATCACCACCACAGCCCGCCAGGAAGCCCCATGTAGATACCCCAATAGGTGACCTTCACGACCACCCAGGAGGCATTTTGCTGAGGATGAAGTGAGGTTCAGAGAGTCCGGAAAACATGTGCTGCGTCACCCAGTGAGTTAGTTGTGAGACAAGGACTTGAAACAGGCTCTATCATCTCTCCAGTCTGGGCCTGCAGTTGGGTGGATGGCAGGGGAGCTACTGAACCCTGGGTGGGGCGAGCTCTAGGACCTGGGCTTCAGGGACAAGGTCTGGAGGGGAGGCTGCTCCAGCATTCCTTCCCCGCACTGTATTTCTTGCACACAGTCAATACTGTCTTATAGAGACTGATCAGCCCTGCATGATCTCACAAACAGGGATGATGGCTACACGTCAGGCTAAGGTCAGCTCGGGGGCCATCCCAGTGTAACCTGGGTGTCATTTTTGGAAAGGCTGGAAGCACACACTGAGGTCTTTGCTGCTTTCCTGAACTGAAACGGGTTGGGAGCTCTAGATTCAGAGGTGAAATCCATAAGCCAGGAGAACAGAGAAGGAACGGAGTCAGGTGGCCCAAGTCGTTATAATCCCAGAGGGCAGGCAAGAATGGCCAGGGGTACACAGAGCCTGGAGGACACGAAACCCAGAGGTGTGCATCCTGGGCTCGCGTCTTCACAACCATCTCCCACAGCTGCTCTGTGAGGGTCCCTAGAGAGAGAGTCACGTGGAAGCATTGTGCAAACTACAAAGCAGTGACTTTCAGACACTTTAGCAACATGGTTCTGGTTTCGAACAAAATCTTACATGGACTCTAATACAAAAAAATTAAAGAAGTGATATTGTTTGTATAAATCTAAGTCATAATATATGATATTATCAATTCAAACAATGGGAAGAAGGACCATTTTTGGCCCATTTTGAACTGTTCCATTTCCGACCTGGGCTGGTTCACCCCTCCTTAGGCAACCTGGTGGTCCCCTGCTCCTGGGAGGTCACTATATTGATGCCGAACTTAGTGCAGACACCCGATCGGCATAGCGCACTGCAGCCCAGAACTCCTGGGCTCAAGCGATCCTCCTGCCTCAGCCTCCCGAGTAGCTGGGACTACAGGTGTGTGCCACTGCACCTGGCAGAAGGAGCCCGTTTTGATCAATAAAAAGACTAAAGTCAGGGGCCTGGATGATACTTCACTTTTATCAGCCTTCGCCTGTCAGTCTGCTGATTTTGCTGTTGCTGCCCAGCGTGGAGGAGATTCTGGTTCCCAGAGGCTGTTTGCCTTGGGCACTCCCCTACACACTCTTCAGAAGCATAGAAGGAGTGGCCAATAAGCTCTGACCCCTGCGAGGGTAACAGGGACCCACATCTTCGCCACCCCCCCCCACCCCACATCAACATTGGTCAGGCAGCTCCAGACAGAAACAGTAGCCAATGCAGAGCCTTGACACTACAACTGGTCACCGTGGGGAGAAGCACGCGTGCTTGGGGGCGCAAAAACTGCACGGCGCCCTCTGGAGCCTGGTGAGTGGGGCACTGGACAGGACCGTGGTGCTTAAGCAGTCATGAGCAGATCCCAATGTATAAAAACGCTAGTGCAGAGCACCAGTGTTACTAATCAGAGGCTGATTTTGTTATTCATCACATTGTAGTTTGCCAATAAAACACATGAATACGTACGCTATTTCGTAAATGTAATTTTTAAACATTAGAACATACGTATTTATAATGAAATAAAACCATGACGCGTGCTGAGTCTCAGAGCCTGCCATCTCAGTCCCACACATGACCCAGCCCTGGGGAGCGCAGCCCTGCCCTGGCGCTGAGGGTACCACTCTGAGTACACTCACCACGACGGTCACAGCTTTTCGGTGTCCGACGAAGTCCATGTTGGTCTTCCAGCCCTCCCGTTCAATGATCTGGGCGGTGGGGCCAGAGTTGTTCATGGCATGGGCAGACACCAGGTAGTGCCCATCGGGCGACCAGCTCAGCCGCAACACATGCGTCGTCCCCCCGCACTGAAAGAAACAGCTGTGCTTGAAAGGAAATCAAGGCCAGTCTTGTGACCTGCACTCTGGCCTTGAGAATGAAGTTGAGTCCTGATTTATAAATAAATGCATGATGGGAGAGCCTGCACCCAAGCTTTTGGCTACCCTGACAGCTGCAACTCCAGTCTGTCCAGGAGACACAACAAAAAAGGTGGTCAGATGGGATTTGGGGCTACAGCACCCTGCACTCTTCCCACAGGAGGTGAGCACAGCGCAGTGAGGGGGGCCCTGAGGGGACCCGCAGTATGGACACCTCTTGTACCCATCAACTCTGCATGAGCCAAATCTATCTGGCCACTGACCCCATTTTCCTGCCCAGCACCTGTTAACCGCACTGCATGAGGTCTGCAGCAGAGAAAGAGCTCTGCTGGCCCTTAGGAAACCAGCTCTGTGATGGCAGCTGGTGACCATAAGCCACCGCCCACTGTCTCAAGCCTTGTCCTCACCTGAAGCCTGGTGATGCTACCAGTGAAGAAGAGGTTTGTAAAGTCTGAACAGATCATAGAACACCCAGCAGAAAGGCACTGTTCCCCTGACCTAGAATGAAGGCTGAGGCAGGGAATCCCGTCTCAGTGTTTCCCCTGCTAAGTGAGATGATATGGGCCAAAAGCTCTCCCCACACCCTGAAGCCTGATGTTGGTCCAGGGCAGCCCTAAAGACTTAGGGATTAAGATCGTGAATGCCCAGCCTCAGAGGAGGGCAGGACAAGACAGGGCCCAAATACAGTGACACGACTTCCAGCCAGGCCACAGACCCCTGTCCCCGAGGGGAAGAGTGCTGCCTGTCCCCCCTGGGATGCCAAACCCTTCTGCCCCTGGAGGCCAGCTCGTGGGACCCTACCTGCCGCCCTGAAGAGCTTCAGGTGTGAGGCCCGTGTGCTCTATACAAGGCTGCAGCCAAGGAGGGCAGGACTAAGTGAGGTGAATGCTGGTGCTAATGTGCCCAGTCCAGGAGCTGCTGCTGGTGTGGGGAGAACTGAACACACACCTCAAGTGTCCTCCCACAACGAGCCCTGAGCTGGGGGCCAACATCTACTCTCCCTGTAAAGCTGCACTCACGCCCTGTCCTCTGAGAAGCCTCCTCTGACGAGGCCACGCCACATGCCATGGACCGTTTCCGCACACTCTGACAACGCCAGCTCCATGCTCGCAACAACGTGGGTGTTGCCTTTCCTGCCACGCTCTCAGCTTTAAGGAAGAGACTCCATTGCGAGCCACTTTTACTTCGTGTACACAGTACTACCTTACCTATAGTAGGCACTTACAAAATGTCTAATGAATAATGGTGAGCTTGAGTGCCAATCCCACAGAAAATGAGAACTCAAGTAGAAGGGACAGCAAGGATGACACCAGCTGCTGCTGTCCCACCTCCAGACAATTTGCAAACTGTTCTATAACTCTACCCAAGAAAGTTAGCTGGCCTCAGATGGAAGTCAGCAAGCAAGGCCAGCAATCAGGAAAAACACCAGACAGAGCCAACCCTACGCCTTGTCCCACTGTCCCCTGCATGGGCTAGTGCAAGATAAATGCCACGTGGTGAGAGAGTTTCATCCATGTCTGTGGCAGCCAGCGGTGTGGCACAAGGTTGCGGGGGTATCTCTAAGGTTCTTTACAGCTTTAAGACATAATCAAGACTTATAAATCTTTTTCACCTCAAAGTTAGACATTTGACAGCATCTGAGAAATGAAAGATTTTCACCATCCGACTCTTCGGGCTAGAGTGCCCGCCCCAGAGAAACCTGACCGGTCTGCTCAGGCCACCGGACTCTGCATTCACCCACGAGGTGCAGACTCTGTGCGTGGAGGCCAGGAAGGCTGGTGGGCCGAGCGCTCTATACTGTCTCATTACCTCATCAAAAGGCTTGGTGATGCTGGTCTCCAACTGCCAGTCCAGCGTCCTCCACACCTTCAGGCTGCGGTCATCAGCTTGAGAAGCAATATATTTACCAACAGGGTCCCAGGTCAAGCCCTTTACCAAGCCAGAATGACCTCTCAGAGTAGCTAGAATTTCTGTGGGAAAAAAAAATAGAGAGATTGGGAAGATGCTACCAAGGGGAAAACAGTAACTCTATGTAGAAACATGAGCTACGACCCATGGGTTATGGAATGGCTAGCCCAGAGAAGGGACTTCAGGAGTGCACCCCGGCTAGCGCCACCCCTGGGCACAAGCAGAAGAGCTCCCTAATCTGATTTCCACCAACACAAAACCCACCTGAAGAAAGGACTGTACCAAGGAGGTGGGCACCATGATTTCCCTTCACTCACAGCTAACACGTGTGAGTTGAGGCTGCATGTGCCCCTGGAGGAGCAGGCAATCGGAGGCCCAAGCTTGGGCCGGAGCCAAACTCTGCCCCCTTATCTTGTCTGCAGTTGGTGGTCTTGCCTGTGGTTTGCCTTTCAGGACTGAAGCCCATGCTCACCTGGGCTGTGACATGGGCATTTCTGATGCGAACCTCCCTGGTGGCTCAGGGGACTGGGCGCTACTCTGAGTCCTCTATAAGTCATCACTGAGAAAAAAGTGTGAGACGGTACCTCCTAGACAGCTGCAACCTACATGTCACCCAGCCTCTAAATCTGCCTCTTGGTGGCCAGGTTGAGGGTCCCCACACATACTGGTGGCTTATAGAGAGAAACTGACTTGGATCAAGTCCATGGACAATGCTTTTGGCCCATGAGGAAAACACAGTCCAGATACAAAGCAGGGACATAAGAAGTATCTTACTAGTTATAAACTGCAGTGCTATGCTGGGTCATGCCATCTGCCATGACTTTAAACACATTACTAAGAAAAATTAATCTTTTACAAAACTAGATTTGTTAGCCTGCATCTGTTCAAGGGTGCCGCAGAGGAGGTGGCCACTGAGCTGAGGCCAGGGCCCAGTGGGGGAAGGGCCACCCTTGAGGGCACACATGTGGAGGTGCCAGGAGAAGTGTGCAGGCACAGCACGGATGGGAGTGGCAGGGCAGGCCAAGCACAAGCTGGGCGAGGTCCCCAACTCTGCTGTCAATGTACCACACTCACGGTTTGTGGTACATCCACATTAGCTCTCAGTTACTAGCTTTCTTTAACAAACCTCTTTAAAACCTTAAACAAATGTAACTGATAAAGAAAAAAGAACTGAATCACTGACAAGACCCATGAATCCCTGTCCACCGTGAGAGACAGGCTGCCACCAGCCAAGCGAGACAGAGCCCGCCCTCTCTGGACATGGCCGGCCAGCCCTGACGACAGACAACCCACTCCTGCCACCACCCAGCCAGAGGCAGCCCCGACCTGGGAACTTCACTGCATTCCAGATGACGACAGTGTTATCCACGCTGCACGAGGCCAGCCAGGCGTCATGGGGAGACCACGCTACGTCCATCACATCTGGAAGACAGGGGGCTGGCGGTGAGTCTCTTACCTGGCATGCAGACTTGGCAAGGGGGCATGCAGTAATGTAACACCCCCGTCTGCCAGCTGGGCCCCAGCCCCTGGTATCATGTCTGAAGAGACTTGACCTGGGACTGTCATGATTCCTCTTCTCGTAACCCATCTGGAAAACCTCCCCACTAAGGATTTTCGATTGGTTGTAAAGTCTGAAGCATCTAACTGATCCCACCCCACTCCTTTCACAGATGAAGCAACTGAGGGCACGGCCAAGGGCTCAGTGCCTGTGGCATTGCACCCACACGTTAGAACCATGGCTGATAACCACTGGACCTGTGGCCTGGGCCCGCTCTTCAACCCTGCCAAGCTGGCTTCTCCCATTCCACCTGGGTCTTCCTAACACAGCCCGATGGGCATTGTAGGTCCAGCACTTAGCAGAATGCTGGGCATGCAGTCAGAGCTAACAGCTTTTGGCTAACTGAATGAGCGCAAAGTCATCTTCAGACCCTTTTCTTCATGAACTGGGTCTCCTCTCCAAGGCCCTGAGAGTACGCCTCCCTTATGGAGTCCCCACACACAGTTAATCCTGCTCATTTCTTTGTGACTCAGTTTGCACAGGTGTAAAATGAGGACTAACAAAAGCACCTCTCCTCTGAGGGTTAAATGTGAGAAACTGCCATAGGACGGCATCAGGCACACACAGCACCCACCAAGGTCAACCACGTGGTCATGGTGCCCATCTCACCGTGCAGGTGTGATTGACAGGCAGTCCTAACCAATAGTTCTGACCGCACGGCCTGATGCAGTGCTAGGTGTACAGAAGAATGGCTGGCGAGGTGAAGAAACAGAAACACAGCAGCAAGTTAATAGCTATCGAGTCTGCTCCTCACAGGCTTTTAAAAAAGAAGTGTAAGCAAAACAAAGCTATTGTGCTGTTTTTCTAGTTTTTAAAACAATCTTCAGTGACAGCTTAATGAAACTTTTCCACATTGTACCAGCCTTTGTATTTCACGCTGCATATGCACTTGTATGCTGCATTTAATATTCTGATAGCGTAGGTGATCTTCAGGGCTTCTTGTGACTTGTTCTGCATTCTATGTCACTGAGAGCATTCATAAATGAACCTAATTTAACAATGAACTTTGACTGGGTTCCAGTTTTTCACGCTCATGAGCACATGTGTATATGTTACTCTACACACTCTGGATCGCTTCTTTGAGACTGACATCCCAAGTGGGAATCTGGGAAGAAGAACTGAACATTTTCCTAACTCTGGAACCTCTTAGCACTGTAGACTGCTTTTCAAAGACCTCATACTTCTGTAAGCAGAATGTCCATCTCAAGACTCCCACATCAGCTTGAGGATTATCTTTTCCCTTCTAATTTATTAAGTACATTGTTATATTTTAAATCTTATTTGGTTAATAGTAACAGTGGAGGTTTTTCCCATCTGTTTATCTAGACTGTCTTGCCCTTGGACCACTCTGCTCCTGTCTTTGTCGCACTCTCCTGTGCAGCGATCTAACAAATCCAGGACCGAGAACCTCCTCTAGGAGCTTCAAGTCCAGGAGGGCTGGCAAGTGAACCTCAGGACTCACTATGGCACCTAAGTCCTAGAGCACAGAAGTGGTTAGCTGGGAATCCAGAAAAGAGAAGCGATTTTCTCTGCCATTTCCACCGACCATTGATACTACAGGCATTAGCTGCAAATTCTACCACTTGACCTTCCTCTATTGTAGGAAGTTTATGTAGTAAAGTCTGTTATTCTCCTTTGTGCCATCTTTTATTCCTGTTAACCTGGAAAGACATTCCCTCTACTAGAGGTTTGATACATATTCAATTGTTTCCCCCTGCTTTAATTATTTAGAATGTTTCTCTCTTTAACACCTGAAATTTATTTCTGTGTACGCTGTAGTTAGTGAGGCTCTAATTACTTCCCCCTTACTCACAAATTGCTAATGGTTACTCTACCCCAACGGGGAATAATCCTTTGTCTCCGTTACTGATAAGTGATGCCACCTTCATGATACACCAGGCTCTTAGGTACCCTGCAGTCTACTCCAATGTTGTTAGTTTTACCCGGAAACTCGTGCTGTGACAAACACTGTAGCTTTGAATGATTTCTTCCACACTGCTAAGTTCTGCAATAAATCCACATGTGTGACATAATTTTCTCCCTAGACCTCAGTTTTGCAGCTTTTATTTTAAAACTACACTACCCCCTTTCCTTCTTGCAGATCCACACACACCCGACACCCTCCGTGCACCTGAAGATTTTTCTAGCCATTGTCATTCCTGCCAACACTCCCATCATCATTCTTGGTGATTCCAAGAGGATGATTTCCTAACACCTAAGGTTCTTGGATCCTCAAATTCCTCCTCCTCCTCCAATGACCTCAGCTTCCACTACTACCTCAGCCACTCATTTCCATGGTCATGCCCTGAGTCCCTCCCTGGTCTCAATTCCAACCCTTCCATGCTCCAACCCTACCATCAATTTGGTGCTTACGGCTCACTCTCGACTCCAATGGTTCTTCTTCAGGGTGCTAAGACCCACTTTGGTGCTACAGGCCTCCCACTGTCTGTCTCCATATCCAGCTCAGAGTCTGCCATCCATCGGCTCCACCATCCCTTCTGCTCTTCTGTATCTTCAAAGGTACCTGACAAGTCCCAGCCTGGTTCAATCCGGCTCTGCCCTCTCTTTGGTCTTTCTTGAACTCCTCCAATTAGGCTTTCACTCAGCTACACTAACATGAACTACACTTGCCAAGGCCTCCTGCAGCCTCCATGCTGTCAAGTTCAATGGTCAATCCTCACTTCTCACTTGACCTTAGGCAATGTGTGACACATTGCTTAATCCCTTTTCCTGCAAACACTCCACTATCCTAAATGGCTTCTGTATCTCAGCCTCTTTTCCTGGTTTTTCATCTCCCCAAACCCCAGGCTCCATCCTTGGCCTCTGTTTCCACCTGCACTTCTCCCCTGTACTCAAGACTCATATATCCAAATGCCTACACAGCAGGTCCACTTACATGGCTGCCAGGCGCTGCAAACAGCACCCCCAAACCCAACTCCTAAACATTTCCCCCAACAAACATTTCTGTCCCACCCACACACCTCCCATCTCAAGTAATGGCAGCTGTATCTTTTCCATTGTTCAGGCCGTGTTCCAGTTGCATCCCGGTGCCTCTGCTTTTCTCACACTCCATATCTCATCGACCAGAAAATCTGTATCTCACCACTTCTCCTGACTTTCACCCTTAAGACCCAGGTCCAAACGGTCACTCTCACTCACATAGACTGTCAAGAGCCTCCTCACTGGTCTCCCCAGTCTGCCCTGTAGCTCCCCACAATACGAACTCCATACAGACGCCACAGGCCTCCCCACTCTTCTGCTCACAACCCTGCCCAGCCTTCCTGTCTCACTCAGAGAAGAGCCCTCACCATAACCCAGGCTCCCTACCTCTCTCACTCTCTACCCTAGCTCCTGTGCTTCCTTGACCACACCAAGCACACGTCCACCCCAGGGCTACTGCCCTGGCTGTTCCCTCGGCCTGGACAGCTCTTTGGAAGACCACACAGCTGCCCCTCACCTTGATAGGGCCTGTCTTTGGATGGAACCTTCTTAGCGAGGCCCTCCTTGAGAACCCTGGGTGAGATGGCACCCCACCTCATTTTGCTCCCTGGCACTTATCTTTTAGCTTCTTACACAACTAGTTTATTATCTGTCTCTCTCACAGGGATGTAAACCCCTGAGGGAGAAACAGCACCTGGAATATACAAGGTGCTCAATGAATGTTTGTTAAATAAATGATAAACATGAACTTGGAAGAAAAAATTAAGTCTTTATTTTTCAGTTAATCTTTCCATTTATGAAGTGGTCAATTATCTCAAAAGGGGTCTGTAGTTTAAGTTTTCGAGATTTCATCCACTTCTTGGTAAAATTATTCCTGAGTATTTACGATTTTTGATCCTACTTTATAAGAGTTATCCCTCTATCATTAAATATTCTAATAGGCTATTACCAGTGAAAGATAAATAATTAAAATTTTTTTCTTATATGAGGCCAATTGAGTAACTCATTTTTATTGGTCCTAAGTGCTTTTCAATGCTGTGTAAGTTCTAAGAGCTTTATTCTTTTGGTTTTCTTGATACACAATACCATCATTTCATTTTTGTCTTATTTTCCAGTATGCCTACTCCTTTTGATTTGTTTCAGTGTATTGCAGAAATTTCAAAGTAACAAATTAAATGATAGCCACCATCTTTGTCTTTTCTCAATATAAATGGGAACAAGGTTCAACTGTGAATTGTAACATTTGTCATTGGTTTGAAAAAGACAGAGGACTCTATCCTGTTAGGAAAATAACTTTCTATGGTAATTTCTTAAAAAGCATTTTTATTAGAAATTGATGCTGAGTTACCTAACATTCCTTTCAGAATACCTCATTGGATGACTGTGTTTTTTCTCATTTAACCTCCAAGTACGTTGAGTTATATTAATACATTTCCTTTACACAAAATTCTTCCACTATAAATCGTATTTAGTCAAAATGAATGCTTTCAAATTTGTGAGTATTCTGTTTCTGACTTTTCTATCTTTATTCATATTTCCCTATGCTTTCATTTCACTGTTATTTTTCTAAGTTTGGAAACAGGGTTATAGCTTCCTTTAAAGAATAAGTATTTCTAAGTTCCAGAGTAATTATTCTGAAAAGCTTAAAACAACACCTCAAAAAATTATTTAGGCTCAGGAACCATTTCTGAAGGTAGCGTCCAACTTCTTCATTGGTTACTACTTGGTTCAGTTTTTCCTAACCTTATGGCATCAATTTGGAAAATTTACGAACATTACATTTTGCACTCTCTGATGATATTCTTCCTTTAGGTTAAACATTTTTCTAGACCTCTACTTCTACTTTCACCTAGGTTTTCTTTCCTACCCCCTGTTTAAATATGCCAAGTATATGTTTTTCACACTTTGCTTTCAGAGACCCACTGCTTTCTATCCATTTATTTCTTTTTCTTTTAAAGATTCTGTTTTTTTTCCCCATCCCCAGAGAGAAGGGAAGGGAGAGAGAAAGAGAAGGAGAGAAATATCGATGAGCGAGAGGAACACTGACTGGTTGCCTCTCGCATGCCCCCAACTAGGGACCTGGCCTGCAACCTAGGCACATGCCCTGACTGGGCATCGAACCAGCGACCCTTCAGTTCACTGGTTGGCGCCCAAACCACTAAGCCACACTAGCCAGGGCCATTTCTTTTTGACTGATCTTTTTCTTCTTAAATGGTTCCACCCATACTTACTACCAGGACCACTGAATAAGAAGTGGCAGGTACCCCTATTGAAGGTGGGCAACCCTACCTGGCTAGTAAAGGAGAACTCTGGGCTACTGGACCAGAAGAAAAGTCAAGGTTATGGATCAGCCTGAGTCTCAGGTTAGGAGCCCCATAAAAGTTCTCACTGAGGCCCCACCCCATGCTTGAACACACTCACAGACCTATGCGCCAAAGTTCCAGCTCACTAGACTTCACTGTGAACAAATGAGCAACAGTAAGATTCAGTTCCCATTTTTATCATTATCAACAATAACACAATGCTACTGTCAGCTTTCGCAAATTTAGAATTAACCTGGTCACCCAGAGGTGGGTTTGTTCATCTTTGAAGTGTCTGTAGAGTATTATACTGCCAATGGATTATAGCTGATGCTTTCCAAACCTCTCACTTCTGCCCCATCTTTCCCCAGAGTTCCAGGCTCAATTCCAACAGTCTCTTGATTAACCTTCCACCCCCTAACTAAGCATATCCCACTGAATTGGTGTACATCCCCATAAGCCTATTGTTCTTATGGTCTCAGTAGAGGATATCACTGACTATTCAGGCACCCAGCTAGGTATCTCCCTTACCCCGCCCCTCGCTCTGTCCTAGGAATTTCCCAAATCAATCTCTTCTTCTCTATCCCAATTATCACAGGCCTAGCTCAGGCCACTGAAGTTTTCATCTGAACCACTGAAACAACCTCCTTTCCCCAATAGCTGTCTTTTAATGGCTCCCTGTCTCTCCCATTGCAAAGGACACCGTGCAAAGGGGAGCACGGGCCTTCCATGACCTGGTCCCTGCACAATCAGCCAGCCCCACTCCACGCTGCTTCCTGCCTTGTATGTAAAGATCCAATAGTAGCGAAATGCTGCCAACTCATCATTCACAGCAAACCTCTCTTGCTTTTGCTGTGCTCCCTGCCTGGGAAGCCCGTCAGGCCATTCCTGGGCTAGAACACAGGCTTTCTGAAGTAAGACTAAGTTGTTGTATTCACTGTGGTATCCCTGGCACCTAACCAAGTGTACAGCACATGGTTTAAGCCTGCTACTGACTGACCTTCCTCCCCTTCAGTCCAAATTGGTAAAGTGTGTCTTCCATTCCAAGTCCATTTACAACACTTTGCAAACATACTTGAGGTCAAGTAAAAAACTTTTCATTGGACCCCTGTGTTCTAGTTTCTGTGGAATAAATAAAGTGTGCTTACAGACTTAGTGATCCACTGATGAAGGTAGTGATTCAGTTCACCAGGATAAACAGCAGAACGTGGGGAGTTCTACATTAAAGATATAAACATATACCCCATGAGGGCAGGAGTGGGGACCCTGAATGCAGCTGGAGGCAGGCAGTGGGGACAGTGACTGCACAGACCTTGGGGGACAGATAGGGTGTGACCAATGGTGATGGGGAGGATGACCCAGACACAGGGCTGCTTTAAGGACCAAATCAGTCCACAGGGGCCGTGGAGGTGCTGCTGCTGGTCTTGGACAGCTGCCAGGGCCGCCCACCCCAACAGGCAGCCCCACTCACCGCCTGAGTGACTCCGGAGGATGGAGACACATCGCCACTGCTCCACGTTGGCAAGCTTACCACTGGAGCCGAAGACGGTGCTGGGGCCAATGTACCTGTGTGAAAGAAGAGTCAGAAAGGCACTCCAGGAATGCTCCGGGCACTGCACAGAGATGCTTACTGCAACATGGCTTAACATGGCAGACAGAACAAAGCAAAAACAGACAATGGCTGGAAAGCACCTAACTGCTTAACAGCAGGAGCTGACTAAAAAAATTATTTGCACTTGATGAACTACTACACAGCCATCACAAAGCTTGTGGTAAAAGACTATCTACCGCACAGGAAAAGGTTCACAGTAGATCATTAGGTGAGAGAAGGAGGCCACAGGACAGAATACACAGTGTGTTATATGTAATGAAAAATTACACGTATGCATGGAAAATGCATCAGAAGGACACATACAAAAATACCAAAATATTAACCATGGCTTTCTTTAGGTGGTGGGACTGTGACACTTTTCTTTCATATTTTTCAGTATTCCAAATTATACACCAAATATTATTTATGTTGGCCAAAGTGGCAAAATCAACAGTATTTTTAAAGCCCTCTTGTACTGAACTGAAGGTCTCTGCCTGAAGACCTGAAGCAGAGAAAGCACTTGAACCACAGGTGCTAGCTCCTGCCACTTGCACCCAAGGAGGTGGCACCCACACCTCAGGAGGCACAGCACCTCTGTTAACAGCCTTCACTCCAGCAGAATTCTTCACAAACCCACAGGAAGAGCTTCCTGAAGCAGCTGAGCAGACAGTGTGCCTCTACTCTCAAAGCCAGGGGCATGGGGCCACTCTGGCTGAGTAGCAGGGTAAGTCTGAGTCCCCAGCTTGAATGGCCTCTGAGTCACCTGGGGTGCTGCTTATGTGAGAGTCCCAGGACCCACCCTGAAAGACGCTGCCTAGGTGTAAAAGGAAAAGAGTTTTGCAGGTGACGGTTGGTTCAATATTGGTACAGAGAAAGGGCTTTCAAATGGGGACTCCTTAGAGGTCGGGATGAGGCTGATGGAAAATGAGGGCAGGCTTTGGATTCTGCCGCCCAGATTCCATCAAAGCACTTGGACTTTTAACTACATTGTATGCTGGGAAATTTCATTTGAAGAACAAAACAAACGAAGCCACCAATGTCAGCATTGGAAGGGATTCACTCTTCCTTTTCAGGTGGAAACCCTGGAGCCCTGCAAGGGACAGCAGAGCAGGTTACTAGGGAGCGGGGTGGCCTTCAAACTCCCTGGTCAGGCCTCAGCTGCTCCTGGCCTACGTGTGCTTCGTACTCCTCATGAAATTGGGACTCTGGGGACTTCAGTGCCAGAGTAGAGAAAGTGACTGTGATAAAGACCAGCAAAAAAGCTTCTAAGAATAAAATGTGAAGAAAGGAAAATGATGCTTACGTAGCCCGCTTCCACACCATAATCAGTTTGTCATCTCCCCCAGAAGCTAAATACATCCCACTGTTTGACCACCGCACACAGTTCACACATGCTGGGAAGAAAAAGAAACAGGGTGATGAAAATCCAACAGTCAGGCCCATTTATTTTATGCAGAGTTTGGCAAGATGCAAAGGGTTTATAAAATCCAATCTGTCTAATCTACTCAAGGCATCTACTTGTGTGAGAGCCCTATAAGAATGATTCAGTTTAAGCACTAACCTTCTTGTGCTATAATAACAAATTAACAGAACAGAGTCTGGAGGAGGAAAGGCTACGGAACCTGGGAAGTGTTAGTGCTGGGTGAAACAGTCAGGAGGAGGAGGCTCGTTTCCATGAAAACTGGTAAACACCTCAAAGTCATTACTTAAAAAGGGCTGTCTAATCATGAGATGTATTTCTGAACAGGGATAACTCTTAATAGGAAGGCATGTGCTAAATAGGCCGAGATGCCTTCTCCAGAGCTTTCAGGGAGCAGTTTGGTAAAATGTAAAACTGACTTCATTCTACCTATCAGCAATTAAATTCAGATTTTCCAAACTTGTCAGCACTGCATGTTGGTTGACCCTGTACTTGTACACCGAGACCAACAGAAATCCCCCTCTGCCCTCCCAGCTGGGCTGGAGCCTCTGAGAGCACGCACAGCCCAGCCTCTGGGGGTCCTGCAACATGATGGGCACTATCCGAGTTGTGGCTCCCACATGGCCTGTGGGTGACTTGCGCTCCAAGTTGGAGGATGCCAAGAGACATATTGGGAGAGCAAGAACACACAGTAAAGGAAGGGGATGCAACTGTTAATGGAGCATCTCAGGGGAAGCAGCTAGGTTGGAACCCAGAGCCAGGTACAGTCACCCTGATGCTCAGGGGCAGGGGAGAAACTAATGGCACTAATGCAGGAAAGGAAACCACAGCACTGTCCAGCAGCCAAAAGGGTCCTGGCAGAGGGCCTCCGAGTGACACAGTGGCAATCTGAGATATCTGCTAAGTTGTCTTTTATGCACCCGTCCCCAGAACCCTACTGCTTTCAGGTCGCTGGCCCCAAAGCCCCATGGAATCAGGCAGTAACGACTCATGAGCAGGAAATCACCAGAGGTACCTGCAGACTGTCCAAAGATGGTTCTGTGGGCGGGCCGAGTCTTCTGCCGAATAACTCACCCAGGTGTGCAGCCAACATCTGTGCCTTCAGACAGCAGGCCGAGGGGAGTTACCGCCGCACGGGGCCTTATCTTTCTAATTACAAACACATGTGCTAACCTTGGGCACTCTGCCAACACGAAAAGCCTGCAAAGGGCCACTCTGTAATACCTAAGTGATTGTCCATCTGGCAAAGCATCTTGGGAATATTTTCATCCTTCTCGTCATCCTCCTGGAGGACTGGAGACATATTCCAGATCACAACCTTCCCAGAATCCTGTCCTGGAATGAAGGGGCAGAAATAACTCAATGTGCAAGGAGTAGACTGTTAACTATGAGACACAGCCCTCACTTAAGCTTTCATAAATCATAACTGACTAGATTGGAGACTGAATTTGAATTACTAATGTAAGTTACAGAGAAGATGAAGAAAAACTAGTGCTGATGGGGATTCAGAAAGTGTGGATTTAGCACTATGCTGAAGCCAACCTGACTTTATGAAAAGAACTCTGGACTAGAATCAGGTGAGGACAGAGCTCTGATCTGGCCTCTAACATTGGATCCACCAGGGGGCCCCTAGAAGGTCCTCATTCCTGCCCAGAACACAGACCCTTCCTCTGTAAATGAAGAGGCTGGAAAAGCCCATGTCCTAGCACCCTTTCAGGTCTATACATGGGCTCCCTAACAACCAAGGAGAACAGGACAGTCCCCGCTGGGGCTTCCCTCCCTTTTCAGGCGCTGCCTGAAGCCCACGGCTATTCTCACAGCTGACTGGATGTTTTGAGACTCAAGTCTGAAATGTGCCTAAAATGCTGAAAAGGTGCTCGTTACCTTATCTGCCCCTTGCCATCATCTACAGATGAAGGGGTTATAAGCTGATGGAGTACTGTGCTAAAAAATATACCCATGCATTTTAGTAATGATTCCTCTTTCTGAGATTTCCATTATTGATAACTAACAAAAGTTAGTCCCTCACTTAACTTTGTTATAGAGGGACAAAAACCAATAAATGCCTGCAAATGGACATGTCAAACTTACCATAAGGTATGCTTGCAACTGCCTCTTGGCCACTGTGAAAATATTTCCTAATCAGCTCTCCTAGAGCTTGCTATGCCAAGTAGGTCAGATAGATGTGCCACTTCTTGTGGATGAGAAAAACCTGTCATCCCAGCTAAGTGGCCCTAGGGGATGCCCGTGGGTACCTCTTGGGTGTAACCCGCAGCACGCAGGAAGGAGATCAAGGCTTCCCTGCAAGCCCCCAGAGCAGGAAGTCTGCAGACAACCTGCCCTGCAGTACCTGGCAGGAGGACCTGGAACTCACAGGGGCACTCTCCAAGCTCTGTCCCGGGAGGCCTCAGCCAGAGGAGGGCCCTGCTGTGGGGACTGGGTTCTGTGGGAACGCTGTGCATCTTGGTGTCCTGGCCTCAAAAGTGACTTTGTCTTTCCAAACAGAGTTGTAACTGCAGTATTGCAGCAGACACTGGATAAAACACACCGACAATACCATGGATCATATTTTCAAATGGTGTGCACATTTATACTTGCCTTCTAACCCAGCTGAATTCCTTTGAGCCCAGAGAATGGGCCTAATAACTACATGACTGGCTCTGGAGGTTAACCATCTCCTCTCCCCTTTCAGATGAGAAAACAATGCCAAAAACAAGACGAGAAGCTAGAGTCCTTGCCTCTGGAGCAGTGTCTATGAGACTGCCTGCCACTCTCCACAGTCAATAAGCTTAGTCTCAGACATGCAAATTGATTTTAATATTAACCCAATAAATGGAAATTAGAAAGATAAAGCGCCTTCCAAAATATATAAAGAGAGCACACTAGTGCGAAAAAAAATATTTTGATGTAATTTGTTCAGACTTAAAACTGAGTCACAACCATACTGAAAACAGCACGTATTTTCTCTACACTAAAAAGGGTAAGGAGGAGAGGCAGAGCTGATTGGCAGGGCTGTGAACATTCCCGTTACCTAATCAACATACCTTGTCCTCCAGTTGCGAACTTGGTCCCGTCAGGGTGAATATCAACTGAAAAAATTGGCTTGCCTGGAAACAAACAAAAAAAAAAACACACAACATTTGTCTTGGCTTTTATTCACTGAAGAACAGCAACAGACTCAAACTTTTAAAATATTGGTTATTCAAGTAATGTCCCTTTTCACTGATCCTAGGAAAAAATACTATACTGCTCATAAATTACCTGTGAGTAAAGGTGGAGCGATCTAACTTGGAGGTATAAACTACTAGAAGACTCTCCAAGTGACCTTAAATAGCTGACAGTCTAAAAGTGGGACAGACCATCCTGTCACCAGAGCTACTGAGCTCACAGGTCACTCGGGAACTCACACAGAGGTCCACTGGGTAAGAGCCCAACGCCTTCCGGAGATGCATGTTTGTAAAGGCTATTCGTGACAGCAGCTCTGAGTCACGGGGGGCTATACACAGCTGGACACCTGCCCATCCCATGGGTCAGCCTGGTCACAGGGAGCATGCCCTGGCTTTTCTGACTGTCTGAGAGCTGGGCGGGGCCAGTGGCTGGCTGCAATACACTGCTTCCCTCATCATGCTTCTGCATCCAAAAAGCTTCCTCTACCCCCGACCCCGTACATTTGTGCTGCATCTAAGTCTGTGGAGAAATGGCCTTTTCAGCATCTCCTTTTGCCGACCCTCCTCCATGGTATGTGCCCTACATTCAACTAGATGTTCAGTCTCTCCAGGGGAAAAGGGTTATGGCACTAGCTCTTAGAGTCATCACAGTATCCAGTAAGGGCCCCAGCCTACAGTAGGAGTCCACCAAGCTGGATGGCGAGCTGGGTGGACCAGACTAGCAAAGGCACCGTAAGAACCCCAAAGCCAGCAGATGGTGGAAGTAATCCTGGGGCCTGTGCCAGAGAGCATGTGTCTAGCTCCCTGGTCTGCTTCCAGGCTCCGAGTGCCACATCAATCACAGTCGAATTCATCACCACATCAGTGGCTTCTAGCACCATCCTGGTAAGTGGTAGCTCAGTAGTATTTGTTCAGTGACAAATTAGATGGCATGACAATGAACTGAGCACAGCAACTGCTGATATAGAGAAGGGGCTGTTGCCAAGGCTTTTTAGTCAAGGATCCTCTGTCTCTGTCACCCAAGGAGAGGTGGCATGGACACTAGGACAAAGGTTAAACAGCTCTACAAGGTGGCAAGTGTGGGCAGTGGCTGCCGAACAGCTGAAAGTCCTTCCAGGGCTCCCACCTAAGTGCTGAAAATCAATTGCTGGTACCCAGAAGGCAATTGCCCATACTGGCCCCAGGCAGCACCCAGCTTCCCTCGCTTTCTTTTGGAGGGTTAGGATTAGGACCACTCCCTTAGAGTTAAATCAAGCGCGAGTTTTCACGTGACAAGGGGAAATACACTCACTCCTCTTCCTATTGGTCATTGTGTGGTAGTGGGGGACGCAGCTGTGCAAGCAGGTGCAAACACCCTATTTTGTCTCAGGGAGCTAAGTAGAAACCTTGGAAAGTTTGGAAATCACACCACATGTTATTTCATCTTCAATAGTTACTGAATCCAAAACAACAAAGGCTCCCACAACAAGCCATGTTAGCATCTCTATCCTAGTCTCTGAGCCCCTCGGTCACCTCCAGGCCCACACCAAGAGCCAGAATTCTGTAATGACATGTCAAGTTCAGCCAAGTAGCTGCTGACCGCATTCCTGGAGCACTGCAGTGTGCTCAAAGCTGTCCTAAAACACACAAGAAAGTCAGCCCTGGTCTGCTGTGAAATTTCATTCAAAGGATTCGAGAGACAAGCCCCAACACAGCCTGGTTCTCCACACGGCTCTGAAGGAGCCAGGCCCAGCAGTGGAGCGCACTCACCAAGGCCTGGAGAGAAAGCCTGCCGGGTCTTCCTCACCCATCGACAGGGCAGGCACAATCACTCCTACCTTAATCTTCAAGAGAGGACTCCAGAAAACTCTACAGAGTGAGCTAAAAATGGCAGGTGCTGAGAGCACAGGTGAGAAGGACCGAAAGTGCCCTAACTGGTCCTTCCCTGCATGTGCACTCAGGCCCATGCTGGCCACCCACACCCTTCCTGGGCTCGGCGGCTGCCATGTGTGATAAGCTAGAGCCCCACAGGCAGCTACTAAAAATGTGCCACCCTTTCCCATGGGCTGAGGGTCTGGGAGGGAAGCAGTTGTGAAAAGGTAGATTTCTTGCCCATTTGGCTGGGAGAAGTGTCACACTGGAAAGCCTCAAGAAACAAGGAAGGACAATTAGGGGTGTGGGCCCAGCCTCAAAAGGTGTGCGGTGCAGACACCTCTGCTCCAAAGGCTGTACAGGATGGTGAAACCATGGCACCTAGTGCTAAGAACGAGGTGTGGAGTACTGCCAGACAACCAGAGGACAGTGACCAATGAGCACCACTAGGAGCCTTGTAAAATTCACGAGCATATATCTCCAAGTGTGATGAGGATAGCAGCAAGGGACACTTGACCCCATCAGTGTTGCCATCTCCACTTGGGGCCTCCTGAGGAATCTGTAGCAGGCCAGCCCATGGAGGTGCCAGCCAGCTACTCCTTCTAGGGAACCAGAGCCAGGCTGGGGTACGTCCTGTGGAGCCCTGCCTTTCCAAGGCCAGGCCCTCTTCTGCCTGACCCATGACGTGTTCTTGGGTATCTGACATGGCTCTCCAAACCTGCAGGCAGCACGGCCCAGGGCATACTATAAATCTCACATGGTCCTCTGAGGCGAATACTTCTGACATCCTCATTTTACCATGAGAAGGAACTGGGGCATGCAGAGAGGTTAACAAATGTTGTCCAAGGCCACAGAGCTGCACAGTGGAGTCCAGGTATCTGGCCTGAGCCCATGGCGTTAAATACTGTGGTGTGTGGCCTCTGTAGGTGAGCTGTAAGGCGGTGTGCCTGGAGCTGCTGTGAGGGTCAGGGTGACTGCCTGGGGAAACCGATGCAAAGCCAACAGGTGGAAAGCACACAAGGGAACAAGAGTGATGGCGCATGTGGGTGCAGTGCGTCCTGATGACCTGCTCTGGGCCCTGGGACTGGCCATGCTGAGCATCAATCACCTGGATACCTCGGTCCCGTGGGCCTGTGTGCTTCCCTCCCCTTGAATTTGGGTGGGCTGTTGTGACCTACTTTAATAGAATATCACAGAAGCAACACTGCTCCGGGGTTAAGCCTGAAGAAGGTCCAGCAGTTCAACACTGGCTCTCTAGAGAAAGCCAGTTGCCATGTAAGAAGTTTGACTGCCGAGACCACCATGCTGAGAGGAGACCAAGCTGGCACACAGAGAGGTCGATGAACCCAGATAACAGTGAGACCAAGGCCCCAACATGGGACCTGAGGTGAACTGCTCCAGCTGGAACCATCCCAACAGACCCATGTAGAACCGAGACGAACTACTGTGCCCTGACAAGTTTCAAAACCACAAACAAATAATAAAATGTGTTGTTTCTCAGCGAGCAAGTTTTGGGGTAGTTTGTTATGCAAGAGAGAACCCAAAATGGCAATTCTTTCACTTTTCTGCTTAAGCCAACCTGCACTGGGCATTTGTCATTTTAACCAAAACAGTAGGCCATCAGGAAGGAACATGCACCCAGTCCTTGGAATGCTTGTTAGTTCCTTAAGTCTAACACTGAGACACTGTATTAGGTATTCCTTCAAGAGCTACATGAAGTCATTCACTACAAGTCACATTGCTTCTAACATGTATATGTTTCATATGTGAACACTTCTGGAATCAGGACCCACTTTGGTGGAAGATGTGGATGGTACGACCGCCACCCTGGAGCTTTCACAGTGATGTGCCACAGAAGAGATGAGATCTGACAGTGGGCCTCCACAAAGCCACCAACCATCATCGTGCTGGCTCCCTGCCTCCTTAGAGCACTAGGCCTTTCAGTCCCAAGGAAAACAGCAGCTCACATTCCTTCAGTGGGAACAGACCTCTTTTTCCAAAGGGCTCTTCGAGGGGGAGGTAAGGAAAGGGATCTTACGGCTGAATTGGTCATAGAGCTTTTCCTGTGGCACAGCATAACGACCAAGATGAGCCCCCAACTCGCTTCAGCATTTGCCTTTCTTTGTGTAGAGACAGAGACAAAAGAAACTAACACATCCTCCATCCCCTACACCACCAGGCAATCTCCCATCCTCTGGGAGAGCAAGGCCAGCATGCTCTCCCTGCACACCCACCAGCTCATTCTCCTTGGGGCTCTGCCTCCAGGTCACCCCTCCCAGCTACCTTCCTGGACCCGCCCTTAGTCCACACGTAGTACCCTGCTGTCACTCTCTCCGCAGAGCCACAGAGTTGGCCACCGTCTCCTGTCTGGGGATTGCCGACCTAATGCCTGCAGTGTGAATGCTCTCCATCTGGCAGGAATAAAGAATAAGCTATGGAAGCTCGGGTTCAATGGGGTGCAGTCCGGGGGCACCCTGCCGCATGCCAGGGGAGAGATGCCCGGAGGAGGCCCAAATGTGGAACTGAAACTCTGAGCAGAGAGCACTGGCCAGAGAGAAGTGAGGGCACAGACAAGAGTAGCTGGCCCTTCCCATGGCCCCAGGACCTTCAGTTTGGACTCCCGTCTCTGGGCTTTCGCACTGGCCAGCTCACTGGGCACGTCTGATGGGAACATCCATGAGTACATCTGGCTGCAATGGAAGCCTGGGGAACTGGAGGCCTCCACGCACCGCACGCTGCTCAGGAAACACATCCCTGCACAACCCAATAATACTTGGTGTGAACAAATTGTGGTACATTTGTAATTAAAAATGAAACATGAAAAAATTTTGAAACATTTATTAAGTGAACAAAATTACGAAACGATATTAAAATATAAGGTGGGTGTAAAAGACATGATCTTATATGTAGAAAACCCTAAAGATTTCACAGAATAAACAAAGTTAGTAAAGTTGAAGGATCTACAAGCAACAAACACCCACTGCATTTCTGTATGTTAACAGTAAAACAGTAAAAGGTTACTAAAGCAATTCCACTTAAAATCAAGTCAAAAAGAAAAATGACTGAGAAATAAACTTGACCAAGGGGGCCAAAACTTGTACACTGAAAACTAGAAAATGCTGCTGGAAGAAATTAAAGAAGACACAAATAAATGAAAAGACACCCTGTATCCATGAACTAGAAGACTTCATATTCAGATGTTACTAATACCCAAAGCTCTACAGATATAATATAATCTTATGAAAACTACAATGACACTTACTGCAGGAAAAAAAAGTCCACCCTAAAATTCATACGGAATCTCAAGGGACCTCAAATAACTGAAAGAATCTTGAAAAAGCACAAAGCTGGAGGGCCCATGCTTCCTGACTTCAAAACTTCCTATAAAACCTCAGTAAGTGAAACAGTGTGGCCGTGACTTGCAGACAGACATACAAACCAATTCAATAGAACAGAGAGCCCAGAAATAAACCTGTGCACGTGTGGTCAAGTGGTTTTTGACACGGGTAACAAGGCCATTAAACGGAAAAGGGCAGTTTCTCCAACAAATGGTGCTGGGAAAACAATGTCCACATGCAAAAAAGAGTGGGACCCTTACCCAACCCACACACAAAGCTGAACTCAAAATGCATCAAAGACCCAGATACAAAACCTAACACTATAAAGCTCTTAGAAGAAAACATAAGGCACAAGCTTGACAACACTGGATTTACCAATGATTTCTTAGATATGATACCAAAGGCGTTAAGAGAAAAAACAGATGAACTAAACTTCTTAAAAATTAAAAACTTTTACCCATCATAGGATATTAAAACAATAAAAAGGCAAACCAAATGGGAGAAAACATTTGCAAATCACATATCTGATAAAGGATTAATGTCCAGAACATATACAGAACTCCTAAACATGACAAAAAATAAAAACTCAATTAAAAAAATGAGCAAAGTACTTGAACAGACATTTCTCCAAAAAAGATAAACAAAATAGCCAATGAGTCTATGAAAAGAGCTCAGTATCATCAACTATCATGATGAGACACCACCTCACACCCATTAGGGTGGGTGCTATCAAAGAAAAAAGAAGAAAAGAACAAGTACTGGTGGGATGCATAGAACTGGAATGCTTTTCCATTGCGAGCAGAAACGTAAAACGGTACAGTCACTATGCAAAATGGTACAGTCACTATGCAAAACAGTATGGTGGTTCCTCAAAAAACTAAAAATAGAATTACCTATGATCCAACAATTCTACTTCTGGGTATTCATGTGTACTCAAAAGAACTGAAAGTAGGATCTCAAAGATATATTTGAACACCCACGTTCATAGAGGCATTACAATAACTAAGAGGTGGAAGCAATCAAAGTGTCCATTGATGGATAAATGGATACGCAAGTTGTGGTATATCCATTCAATGGGTTATTATTCAGCTTTAGAAAGGAAAATAAATTCAGACACATGCAACAATACAGATGAACCTTAAAGACGTTATGCTAATTGATATAAGCCAGTCACAAAAGCACAGATACTGTAGGATCCCAATTATATGAGGTCTCTAGAGTAGTTAACTTCACAGACACAGAAAGTATAGAATGATGGTTGCCAGGAGCTGGGGAGGGTAATATGGAGAGTTGTTGCTTAATTGGTATATATATAGTTTCAGTTTTGCAAGATGAAAAGGTTCTATAGATATGTTTCATAACACTGTGAATATACATAACACCACTGACTTGCACACTTAAGAGATGGTTAAGATGATAAATTTTATGTTATGTGTGTTTTACTATAACTCAGAAAATGCTAATCAAAACCAAATCAAACATGTATCTATAAGATGGCAGGGCCCACAGCAAAAGGCCCGAAGTTCAAACACACCTTCCCAGGATCATTAGCATCCCAATCTTTGGAAGGCAGGCTCCTCATCTCCTGAGGTGGGGACACAGATGTCACCAACCACCTCACAGAGCCATCTGCTGCTATTATCTCTACTACTTTCAACCACAAAAACCTCCCCAGTCTTAGGTAAGCAATACCACAACGACATCTAATAGGGGCCAGGTGGCTGACAGAGTCAAAACACAGCACAGGAAGGAAGCTGTAGCAACCATGCAACCACTGCCCCCCTCCCCCAAACTAAAGTGGAAGAAAGTAACAGGTGTATCATTCACAGACCATAATCACTTCTCCTGTAGCACCTGCCACACACAATCAAGTTTTGGTAACAGTCATGGTCTGTTTCTTCACACTCTTTTCTCCTCTCATTTTGCAGAACAGAGATATTCCTTAAAAGTTACCTGTAAATTGGATTTCTATAAATATAATCATAATCATCTCTTCCACCCAGTTCCAGTAGAAAATTAAGAACCACATTCCCACTGGGTGAGCAGGGAGATCTGTTTGCTAAAAGAATAACACTACAGTTAACAGTGCTCTGTTGCATATTTGAGAGTTGCTTTGAGAGTGAACCTCAACACAGCCTCGTCCAGGGAAAACAATTCTGCAACTATGTTTGGTTATAGAGGTAAACTAAATATTTTGTGATCATTTCAAAACATGTACAAATATTGAATCATTATATTGCACACCTGACACTAATGTAATGCATTTCAATTATACCGCAATTTACAAAACAAGAAAAAGGAAATAACAAATTATAGTATTAAATGGAAAATGCACAGCAACGTGTTATTAATTCCAGTTATATGTGCAAGGTCTGAAGGGAGGCTACACAATAAAAATACTGAATTTGTTATGGTACCAGGGATTTGGCTAAGGTCTTAAAAAAGATTTTAGATACTTTTATAATGTGGTATAATGTGGTATTTAACAGTAAATAATATGTGTGTTCTTTTAAAAAAGCAGCAAGTCACCAGTTATTTTTCTTCAAATGGTCTGAAAGATGAGTTTTAACAATGTTCTCCTTTTCACATTTTCTAATTTTTCCTAAAGAAGTATTACTTTTATAAGAAAGATAATTTTACATTTTATAAATTAAAAATATCAAATCACAATATGCCTCATTACCTGTATCTACACATATACCATAAGCTATTTCCTGGTATAATTATATATGGCAATTGTCACTAGCCAAAAATAAAGGTATTTGTCCTGCTCCTTAATAGGTCTAGAATGGAGCCCTAGCATTTTCAAAAGGGAGAAGGCAGAGAGGCCACCCACGAAAAAGGTGCCGGGGGGTGGGGGGAGGCCCCGGTTGGCGGCCTCGCCTGGACGCCCTCTCTAATGGAATCTCGGCTCGCTCTCTGCACCTGCTCCTTTCACGGTCTCACCACTGACAGTCTCCGTGGACGGCAGCTCCGGCCCTTCGAAAAGGACTGGCCAGTCAGCCAGCCCTTATCTCACACCTCGCCTTCCACTCTGGCAACTCTACCTTTGCAATATGTCTGCACCTCAAACTTTCTGGGGAAGTGCAAATGTTCTGTATCTTGAGTGGGGAATAGGTTACAGAGTGTATTTGTCAAAATTCATCAAATCGTACACCTTAGGTCTGTGCATTTTACCGTAAGTTAAACCTAAAAAGTACTGCATACGTGTACTACACACACACACACACACACACACACAATCCAACCATTTCTCACCAGCACTTTCACCTCTGCACCACCCTGGTCCAACCCACGGTCATCTCTTGCCTGGATCATTGCGACAGCCTCTTAACAGGTGTCTCTTGCTCCCACTCCCAACCTAGTCCCCAGGCAGAGCGAGGAAGATCTCTAAGACCCAAGTCAGACCACAATACTCCTCTGCTCCCATCACACTGAGAATCAAAGCCTTTCAACAGCCCAGCAGAGCCTCCTGGTCAGTCTACTGTTGCTCTCCCTCTGGCCTCGCCTCTTGGTGCTCTTGCTCTTGCGTTGCTCTGGTCTCACTCAAATCACAAGAAATCCTTGTTCCTCAAACCCACTAGGCAAGTTCTGGCTGTTCTCTGCCTGGAATGTTCTCTCCCTCAGATGGATGCCTTCCTCACTGTCATCAGGTCTGTTCCGAGTGGATGCTGTGGTACCCTGTCCAGGTCCCCTCCCTCCAGGAATGAAGCACACTCCCTAGCTGTGGGAGTGGTGACAGCTCCCAGCTGAGTCCTTCTTCGGGTAGGATCTGCCCTCAGCAAAAGAACTGTTTCAACCGAAGTCAGGCCCCCTTCCCAGGACAGCCTGTGCCTAATGATTGCGGACCTGGCAATATAAAAGGCCCAAGCCCCTCACCTCAATTCAGGATAACTTCGAAAGGCTATCCCAGCTCCAGAGCCCCCCACAGGGTCAGCTGCAACGTTTGTTGGACTTGCATTACAACTTAACTTCTCCCTATCCAGTCTGACTTCCCTCAGTCCCCTGCAGGTATGGATCCCAAGAGCACTCCCCAATAATTCTCCGGCTTGCAAAACTCTCCGGCTCAGAGTCTGCTTCCTGTGACAGGGTCTTCACTCACACGTGACCTTTCCACTCAGGCTTTCCCAAGTCACCCTATTTAGAATTCTCCCACCCCTAGCCCAGCACTCCTCATCTGTGGCTGCTGTTTCTCCCCACACTCACTGGCCTAGTGCTCTAGGTAACCGCTCATGTTTATGATGTCTGCTGTCTGTCTCTCCAGTATGGTCCCACCCTATGCCTCCTTTTCTGCTTATACAGGAGTCCCGGAAGACAGCCCTCCCAGTCTCCTTGCCTAGAATGCATCACATGCTGCTTGCTCCTCAACAGATCCCAGCATGCAGGTGGTTCACAGTGCTGAGCCCTGGGATGCAACTGGCACTCATTACTGGTTGAATGGATGAATTTATTGAGTGCTTCTGTGTGCAGGCCCTTCCACTGGGGGATGGAGTGGCCTAGGAGTTTGCTCCTGGCCCTCAAATGAGGCTTGCTGCCTCTTCCGTCTGTCCCTCAAGGGTGGGGAGGGGTCAGCTTCTATGTGACTTAGGCTGTCCTAGGTTGGTTATGCATCAAGGCAGGTATTGCTTTTAAGAACAAGTTTTGACCTAAATGGCTTTTCTTTTTGCAAGGGTGTTCTAAACCACTTGCTACCTATTCTGTTTCATCTACTCCCCTTCCTAAAATAGAAAGCGCTAAATCATAATATATAAATAGGTTCCTTGGGTAAGCACTTGGATACAATGCTTCTTCACCTTATCATTGGAATCCCCAGCAAATTTTACAAGTCTGATCTATTAGAAGAGCCAGCCAGGATGAACAGGAAGTTTGTTGAAGCAAATCAACTCTGCCAGCCAAGGGTAGTGGACACTGGGCTACGCGTCCACCAGCTGCCTTCCAGCAGCTTTCCTCCAGTATTCAACCCTTGTTTGACATTGACTGAGTGCCTACTGTGGTGCGTGCAAGCACTGTCCAAGACCCTGGGAACAGAGCATGAGCAAAGGCAAAGCCTCTGCCCTTCAAGAGCTTACATTTGGTGGGGAGGCCTCTGGGAGAACCTCAATTTTAGTCAGGTCTCTACCCCTCCCCTACGTAAGCCAGCAAGGCAATGGTGATTGGTGTAAGAAAGGGCAATGAGGAAGACTCAAAGTCTATGACTGGGGCTCAGGGCCCTCCCTGTTTCTGAAAGCATTCTGTTTATATCCTGTGACTGGCGAGCTCTTGGAAACCAAATGCCAGAGGTTCGCCGATCATACCTCAAGGGAAATCTGCCAGGTTAGAAGCCTCAAGGCCTTCTAAGTGGCTACAGAAGCAGTCAAAGGATGACAATATTCAACAAGGGACTCCTGGTACCACAATGTACCAGGTTTTTGAAAGCTCTTTCCAAGGAGGAAAATGGTGCTCAAGCTCTCTGGGACAGAGGTGCCCAGCACTGGGACCAACACTTGGTAATTAGAACGAGCAAGCATGGCCTCTGGCTGGAGTCTGGGTATGAATCCTAACTCATCCCTCTACACCTAGTATAGTCCTGGGGAGGTCACCTCATCCCATGCGGCCTGTTTCCACCTGCATGTTATGGATCTTTTCTTTCTGATGCAAGTCATAGGGATCTTCAAGGGTAATCTACACATAACAAGTCCCAAGACCGGTCAGCTTCTGTGTGCATTAATTTGGCAGTTTAAGGAGCCATGTCCTTCCACTTTCGACTGTTGTCATCCTCAGTGTGAGCTTCATCCTTGTGATTGCAGGCTTGAAGTCCAGTGAATAAAGAAAGGCCTCTCACACATCTCCTCTTACCTGATTCCCTAGGAGCCCCCAGCAGACACCCCTGCCCAGTCTTACCAGCTAGAATGGCATCAAATGGCTATTCCCCAATAAATCTCTGGTACTTACCCACGTAACAGACTAGGGCTACCAAGACCTGCCCCTTGCAGCTTGGCCTGCAGAAGAGGGCAGACACCTGAAAAACAGTGGGATTCTGCTGGAACAGGGGCAGGCAACCCACACAGTGTTTGCAATGCTCCCTTTTCTGCTATTTAATAATGTGGATATTGCCAATGGCTCCACTCACCTCTCTTAGTGTTGCTGTTCATCCTGGCATGATAATAAAATGTGCTTGCATCAATTTTTGGTCCCAGGGTTCATTCCAGACCTATTTTTGATGTGCTAGACAACTCTGCATGCTACAGGCAAACACCCTGCACAAACAGGACAGCTGAGCAACCTCTGGGGAAAAGGAGGGGTCAAGGCAGGTAGGGCCCTCTCTCCACAGCCACTGACAGGGCCCAAGATCAGTGTAATTGGCAGCAGGTCCCCTCAGTGGCCAAAGCCAGGTGCTGCCCAGAGGTCCCTCCAAAATGTAAACTACAATTGTGCTCACGAAGTGAAAACATCTTGTCAACCATTTCTTAGATAAAATAAATGTTCAAGAACACCCAATTGTTCTAGCCCTCATTCCTACTCTTTCTCTAGCATACTAAAGAAATAAACTCAGAGAGTGACTCAAATATACACTCACCTGCCTCTTCCCTGTTTTTAGTGTCCATCCATTCCTTACCCCCCACCACTGACCTCCACGTCTCCTTCATCTCTCACCAAGGCCCAGGGAACTGCCTCTTAACTCCTCTGGGGCCTTCTGGAGACACAGGATGTTACATCCAGCATCCTCAGAAACCTCAGTGTGCCCCTCCCCCAGACCTCTGGAAGAAGTCTAAGCTTCTATCAAGGTGCTTAAGGCTCTGCCTACCAGCCCCACTCTCTCCCCTCACTTGCTCAGTCACGCACTAACACGCTCTGTCTCCTTTTAAATGCTCTCAGCCCTCCCTGGGCCTTTGCTCCTGATGCTCCCACAGCAGCAGGGCCTTTTGCACCATCACAGTCCTGTGGTCAAGGATCAACCCAAGGGCACACCACAAAGCAGGCCACCTCCCTGGGGCCATGGCAGCTCACACATTTAGCTCTGGTTTCCCTCAGCCCTGCATTCTAGAATGTGCTGTATATCCCTCTCTCCCACCTACTGCACAGCTTTCCACACTTAGGGTAGCATGATGTACCTCTGATCCCCACAGAACTTCTCTCTAGAAGGGTTCAATGCCTGGCTCATAAATCAGTGAGAAATCCACATGTACATTATCCAAGGCAAAATCCCACCCAGTTTTCTTCTAAATCCTCTTCAGATGTATTCTGGTTACTTTATTTATTTATCTTTAGAGGGGAAGGGAAGGAGAGATGGAGAGAAATATCAATGTATGGTTGCCTCTCGTGTATCCCCTGCTGGGAACTGTCCTGCAACCCAGGCATGTGCCCTGACTGGGAATCGAACTGCGATCCTTTGGTTCGCAGGCCCGCACTCAATCCACTGAGCTACACCAGCCAGGGCTTCTGGTTACTTTATTAAATCACCTACTGTGTTCAGGCAGAAGTCAGTGACAAACGGTGTAAAGAGAGCTCACATTTCCTGAGCCTTCACAGGCAGCAGATGAGGCAGGTGTTACTGGCTTCATTTAACAGATCAGGAAGAGATCAAAAGAACCTTCCCCGGCACATCTGGTAAGCAGCAAGCATGGGGACTCAAGAACAAGACTGACTCCAAAATAAAAGGCAAAACTCTTGTCCTCGAGACATAATTCAGTTGGAATGATGAGACAAGTATATGAAAAGACAAACAGCAATGAAGATGCTCTTATCTAGAGCAGGGTTTCTCGACCCTGGCACTACTGGCCTATTGGGCCCGACAACTCTGGTGTGCAAGCGTACATCCCACATGCTGCAGGGTATAAGCAGCAGTCCTGTCCTTTACCCACTAGATACCAGTGGCTCCCACCTCATCAGGTGTGAAAACCAAAAATGCCTCCAGACACTGGCCTGTTTGAGAACCCCTGATCTAGAGCAACTGCAAAGCTTACCTGAACAACCACGGCAATGATAAAGTATCACCTTTAGGGTCCCTCCCAGCCTATTCTCAGAGGCAGGTCTGCAGTGCCTCCCAGCAGCTCTGCAGGGCCTTTCCACACCCAGGCCTAACTTCCTTGTTGTACCACCCTCTCCACATTTCCCCTTTAAACTGACTTATCTCTTTTCACTCAGATGCAGAATATGTCTCAAAAGGATGCCTTAAAAACCCTTTCTGGAATGAGACAGGGTAGGGAAGAAAAACAATGCAATCACCGGTCAAGAGAGAAAACACACCACAATGCAATGTGATTAACTGACAAAGTATCCCATCATTGAAAATTTGCCAAACACCTTTTATAACACTGCCATCCCTGTGAGCCAGAGGCCAGAGTGGGATGAGAGCGTTCTTTCAGTCCTGGTCCTTCTGATGAGAATGGGCTTCACCGAAGAGCTGAGCATGAGCACTGTCTCCCCAGGGGCGAGAATTCCAGAAAAACTCTTAGGAACAAAGGGCCAAGGATGGGAAGAACCCACCTCAATGAAATTTCCTAAATACAAACTACATTTTTCTACAACCAAAAACCCAATTGCTTTCACTTTCTGACCAAGATACAGTCATAACCTAGCTAAGAAATGAGCCTTATTTTAGCCAAGCTTAAAGTAAAATTAAATATATAAGGAATACTGTATCTAAGAACACAGAGTAAAATACGTGTCTGAATAATGCCTGCCAGCTAACTTCTATATAAATTGTAAATATTATTAGCTCTTATTATATACCTTAAGGCACTTGTATATTTCAGTACAGGATAAAATGACAGAGGTGAGTCTTTATAGTTACTCAACTTTACAAGGTTTGAAAGAATTATAATCCCAAGAATCTACAGCTAATAAACTATGGCCTCTCTGATTCCATATTCAAGGTTCACTTCACTCTGATATAACAACTTCAAGATTTATTAACTTACTGATCTCTATAGAGCAGAGATTCTCAAATGGAGTGATTCTGGCCACCAGGGGACACTGGCAATTTCTGGAGACATTTCTGGTTGTCACAACTTGGGGGATGGGTGCCACTGACACCTGATGGGTAGAGGCTAGGCATGCTAACATTTTACCCTATACAGGATGGTCCCCAGAACAATTGTATGGCCCAAAATGTCAACGCTACTGAGGCTGAGAAACCCTACCTCAGAGAAAAGGTCTTACTATTATCAGCTAGGAAAATGAAGTCTGAAAGTATGCCTACACCTCAACATATACTTCATGCTTTGCCTTCAACATGCCTTATTCTAGCTGACCTTTCTACCCTGTCTGAAGGGATCCTGCCACCACAGGGCAACTGTGGGTTCTCTGCTCCTTCCCCCTTTGACCTCTCAGACACCAGGTTAAGTATGTTCAAGCCACAGAACAAGTCAGGAGACATAAATGCAGAGACAGGAAGCTAGAAAGTGGTGTGATGCACTCCCCAAAGCCCCACAGTCGTTTCGGTTTGTTAATCCAAAGCATCCACCACTCTGGCTTCTGGTTAAGCAGCTTCTATCCCAGCAGCCCTCACTATTCACTGGTTTTTAAACGACTGCTCAGTGGGACTGGCCAGCGACCCAAACCATTGGCATGTCCTTCAGGATCATGGTAATTCACAGTGACAGTTCTTTTGAACACTTGAAGACACAAAGGTTGATTTCAGGAGATTTTAAAAGAAAGGAAATTTAACAAAGAACAAGTATAAAAGAAGTTAAATCCCATATAGCCAGAGTCTCAATTATTTTCCTCATTATGTCTTGCATTTTATAGTCTGGGGTGCACTTTTGTGTCTATCTTCCCAACCACACACCATGATTGCACTGTGAAGGCGGCAGAGAAGAAATCATCAAGTTCCACCCTTAGGACTATGGAGACGCCACAGCAACAAGGGGCCCGGGCCCATTGCTCTGCCCACTCTGCCAGGCTAAGATGTTTGGCTGCTGGCCTGACCAGAGACTCTCACCCGTTTGCACCTAGATAATCAAGTAAGCATCTTAACCTATGCTTACACAGCACAGAACTTGTGTTCTACGAAGGAGTTTATCACAAAGTTAGAAATTATATGGCAGAAGGTCGAAGAGATACTGGAGAAGGGTTGACTGACTATACACACAAACTGATCCAGGAAAAAATTTTTATCTTAAAATAAAAATTCCTTCAGATCTTCACTTATACAACTAGTTCCCAATGAAATCTTTCCATTTCTGATTCACAAACACCATAATTTATAATTACTGACCAACTGCCCAGTTCTCCAGGGAAAGATCTGCACACTACACATCAAGAAATGCTCTTGCAAACCAACACAGGAGAAGTGAAATAAAGTTCACAACTTTTGCTTTCGTGTACAGTAAACCTAGCTGTGTCTTCGTAAATTACAGAAACCTCAGCTTTCTTATCTGTTTTAGCCAACACTTATCATATGCCCTAAGTATGGCAGGGAATACAGAGGGAAATGAGGCAGTCCCCACCTGGGGGGCATATGGAAAGTACACCCACAGGGACCGACCTCATCTAGTGGAGTAACTCAGGAGCAATGGTAACAAAAGGAAAAGGTGACCTCGCCTAGGCCCTGAAAAATGAGAAAGACATCACACAAGGAGATGGAAAGGGACAGCACTTCTGACTGACATCTGTTCAGTTGCAGTAGAGAGCAACCCTGAATCAGGTTCAAAATCGAAAGGCTACATGTACAAAAGAGGCAAAAGCATTTACTCTACTTGCTCTAAAAGAAAACTGGAGCTCCTTCTGGTCACACTGCAAAGTAGAAATGAGGAACACAGCAGAATCGGGGTGACCTTCCACCTACCAGTAGTCAGAGACCGGCTGGAATCAGGGCTACAGGCCTTATGCTGGGGAATGCTCCCTAGACTTCAGTGCTGTCAGCAAGGGCAAGGGGGCTCTATCCCCTCATCTCCCTGGGGGCAGGAGGGTAAAACCAACTCCTGTAGTTGCCAACAAGGTAGAACTATGACAGCACTGCTGGTTACCAAAGGCTTCTCTGTACCACGCAGTCTGCTCTCAATTAGAGGCCTGCAAGAGTCTATTCCTCCAGGGTGTGCGCTGGGGCACTGCCAGAGAACTAAGGAAACCCCTCTCATAGAACACACTTGTATCCTATTGGCCCCAACCCAAGTCACCCTGATGCCCCAGCTCAGAATAAAAGTGGTTCCATTGGCTGGGGAACCTCGGCCTTGAGCCATAGTCCCCCAACTGGGGAGCACTGTCACCAGCTCCGAGCCTCAGCCGGAGCAGTAACAGTCTCTCCAGTATGGCAGAGACTTGGAGATTTCAGGTGTTCACCCTGCCAATGAAAGGCTACAAAGGGGGACTGCGCCCAGGTTTCACACATCGGACCATCTGAACACATCCTGGCTGATGCAGACGAGTAGCAGGAACTGGCTAGTGCCCAAGGGCCGCTCCCCAGAGCCAGGCCGCGCGCCTCCACGGACCACGGGTGGGCGGTCGAGGGCTCAGCGAAAGTGCTGGGGGCAGAGACGGACTTCGCCGCAGCCAGGCGGAGCACGTGCGGGGGCTCGCCGGTCTCCACGCTCCCAGGACAAAGTCCGTTACCTCCCGCCCCGCGGCTCTGGCACCGGGCACAGGCGTCGGGAGCGAGGCGGGCAGGGCCTGCGCGTGACTCCGACCCGACTCCAGACCCAGATCTGAAGACAGGCTCGGCCTCTCGCGACCCCTGCGTTCACATACCATTGTGGTTGACCCAGGTCGGCTTCAGGAGCTTCATTGTTCGGCCGCCGCCGCCGGGCTGAGGCAAGAGCCGCGTCCTTCAACGCGCGCGGGCCATGGAGCCACCGCCGCCGCTTCCTCCCGCGTCGCCCGCCTTCCAGCCGCCGCCCGCACCGCGCCTTCAGTGCCGCCACGCCATCGCCGGCTCGCGCCCCAGGCCGCCGCCACAGCCGCCCCCCGCGCTCGGCCGCCACCGCCGCCGCCACAGCCGCATCCCCTGCGCCGCTCCTCCTCCGGCAGCTCCCGGGCAACGCCGGAAGTCACGGCTTGCACCTGCCAAATCGCCCCGGCGGGAAACCGCTCCCCACGCGGACGGGGCCGTCCAGGCTCCTCTGCCGGCAGGGGCAGCACGGCTCCGCTTCACGCCCAGCCTGGGCGCAGCTGCAGAAGAGGGGTGGGAGGAGGGTCGGCTGGGATCTTGGAGGGCGACCCGGGCCTCGGGTTTCAGCCAAGGCCGGCGGAGCCAGATAGGTTCGGAGTGGCGTGGACCGCCTCTCTCCAGCTCTACCACGCTAGTTACGAGTCCGACTAATTAACTAGCTTCCGTCATTCATCAACACACGTTTATTGGGCATCTCGCGAGCGCCGTGCCACGTGCAGCCACCGGCGGGCGGGCGGCCGCGGTCCCGGGTTTGCAAGGAGGCAGTGGGATGAGCCAACCCTAGGGTGGGTCTGGGGGAGGGCCGAGGCGGCGCGTTTATTGGAAGATTGGGGACCTTTTTCACAGACGTGGACACTTAGAGTGGAGGGATATCCCCACGGCCACTTCGACTGCACCGCGGAGTCTTTGCTTTCGCAGGGGTGGACCCCGACGAGGTAGGGGAGTGACGTTCGGACTCGCGACGCAGGACAGACAGAAGAGAGGATACACACAGGCGCCCGGGGCATGGAGCTCAGGGCAGGGCCAGGCGTAATCCAGCCCACCGTTTGGGGCGTGTCCGCGCGCCGCCACTACGTCCCGGCCTGCCAAGCGTGATTCGGCACGCGCGGATCGCGCCCCAGGGCGGAACTAGGGAGTGTGGATCGACGGCGCGGTCGGACCGTATCGCGAAGCACAGCCGAGGACCGCCGAGGTGCGCGCAGTGAAGCAGCCGGTTGGCTGCCTTAGAAGCCATGGCCGCTGCGGTGCTAGGAGCTACCGCGCGCGCTTTGTGCTCGCCGTGCTGGTGAGTGCGGACCTCAGACCCGACGCGGGGTGCCCGGTGAGCACGCTCGGGACTCCGCACCAGCTAGCACGGGCCTCGCCTGCCCTTCATCCACGGCTGCCCTTGTCCATGGATATCTAAGAAGGTGGCTGATCCCGCCTCTTCCTGTGGATGAGAATTCTAAGATACTGGCTGGCAGGGACCCTGCAACTGCTTTCTGGTGTGAACTGGGGATTTTGAAGAATCTCCACATTGACCTTGCTGTCACATCTAGTGCCTTAGGTTTTGAGGGCACTGTTAAAAAGAAAGGGTAGGTTGGGTTTGTTTATTGGGGGAAAATCAGATATTTATATATACTCTTCTCTCTTTCAGGCGACTGGGAACTTGGCAGACGCAGATTAGAGACACCCACCAGCGAGCCTCATTGTTGTCCTTCTGGGAACTCATTCCCATGAGGTAAACTTAACTGGGGTCTGACCTCTTTGGGGGTGTCAGCAGAAGATAGATGTGCACCTGAATAGGACAAAGGGAGACTAGTCTTTGGTTTACAAAATTAATAGCCTACAAAATTTCTGCGTTAAATTTAGCTAGATGTTTTAATGTCTTTTCAACATTCTCTGTATGGGATTATAGACACAGCATTCTCTGTATTCTGTGTCTATAATTAGAAAACAAAACATGTAAAAGTAGTTTAAACAAAAATTTAATTAGCTTTGAATGGATTCTTGTGTCTTTTAAAGGGCAAAACATAAACTTCTGATTCTCCATGGACCTTCTATTTCTGACTCCCTAGAGAAGGGAGGGGAGGTGTGAGGATGAGTTTTTCCACCTGGAACTCTGGATGCTTTTGAGAGACTTGATTCAAGAAATCTGGTCTTGATGCTAGAGGATTTGATTATTGCTAATAGTACATTACCACCATGGGAGATGCATTGCTGAGTATAAATCAGACTTCTGTGAATACTCTAGGATGGGAACATTAATTAAGAAATCCCCCAAAGTAGGGACATGCTAGTCATTTTTATGCTGTTTTACTCTTACAGAAATCATTCTTATAAATCACAAATCCATTTAAGACGTGAGTAATTAGCTTCTAATTTGTCAATTTGGTATTTTCCCTTTTCAATGCAAACCCAAGGCACACCTGTACTCCAGCACTAAAGATGAGCACTTCCCTTTAATTTACACCCTGATACCCCCTGAAGCTTTTCCATCCCTTCCTGGGTTGACAGTGCCCACACAGTTCTCACAAGGACCCTGGGGTGGAGGCTATCTCCTTACCACACTCATTTTACGAGGTCAGGAGCATGTATACACAGTCCATTCCCCAGTGGAGAGCTGAGAAGCTTGGGGTACTTTACCTAGTGCCATGTCTCTCAGGATGTTTGTGAGACTGAAGAGGAAAGTTTTTAATGTTTGCTTTATCCATTAGAGCAGAACCTCTGCGGAAGAAGAAGAAGGTAGATCCTAAAAAAGACCAAGCTGTGAGAGACCGTTTGAAAAAGAGGATCCGACGACTAGAAAAGGCTAGTCAGGAGCTAATTCCCATTGAAGACTTTATTACGCCTGTGAAGTTCTTGGATAAAGTGAGGTAAGGGTCTTCTAAGGTTGAAGTCCTCAGGGCAAAGGAGTTCATCGCCTAAAGGTGATTGTACCTGCAGTTCATGCCAGTGATGGGAAGGGGTCAGTAGGCTTGGGCTGACTTGGCCGTGGGCTGAGTCCTTTTCTCCTTGATTATGTTTTGAAGGAGTTGGAAAACATTCCTGGGTGGTGCTCTTGAATGGCTGAATGTGGGAAAGAGACTCAGAGTAATTATTTGATAAGCCAGACCAGAGACTTGAGTGAAGTTCTTACAGCACTACTCAAAAGTTCATAGTTGCTCTTTTGCAAGAGGTTGTAGTTGTGACTGACAACTTGGGCCTTGGGTCTGCAGGTGCTGCCCATCCTGGTGGCAGAATGCCCTTAGTCTCTTGCTTTGTGATGCACATGCTCACAGTTGGGTTGTGTGTGTGCAGGGTTAACTGCCTTGTAAAAGTATGTGCTATCTGTAAAGTAGCAGCACCCTGCCATACAAGTGGGACACTGCAGGTGTCATTTGGTACTCTGGGGCTGCTAATAGGCTCTCAACTCCCTGGGATTTTGGTGTCCGTTTTCATTATACTATTTCATTTTTCTCCAAAGTCACCTCTCACCAAAAGTAGTCTCTGCCTGGGAAAGAGAAGTGCTGTCATAGTCTCCTCCGAGAATCAGTGTCTCTTATCTGCAAGTAAAGCAAATGGCACTGGCTCGTAGCATCAGTTGCAGCTGCCACCACATTGAACATTCCATTTCTTAATTTGTCTCAAACTTTCCTTCCTTTTGTAAGTTCCATCTGTGTCTGGCAGGGAGGATGCATGGCCCATAAGCAGTTACCCAAACTACTTGGTCAGTGCTGCCCAGCTCACACCTTTGGATTTGTGTGTTCCCAGACAGCGGCCTCAGGTAGAGCTCTCCTTTGAGGAGGCTGAGCGGAGAGCTTTGCTTCTGAAGAAGTGGTCCCTGTACAAGCAGCAAGAGCATGAGATGGAGAGGGAAGCCATTAAGTCCATGCTTGAGGCCCAGCAGGAAGCTCTGCAAGAGCTGAAACTCACATCCCAGGAGCTGCATGGGGAGGCCATCAAGCGGGACCCCAGTCTGTTCCCCTTTGAGAGAGAAGGGCCAACTTACACACCACCAATCTCCAACTACCAGCCCCCTGAAGGCAGGTACCACGACATCACCAAAGTATACACACAAGTGGAATTCAAGAGGTAGAGCTGGAGGCTGCCGTCTGAACACTCCGCTCTTCAGAGCCAGAATGACCAGGGCTCAAGTCTGCTTGTCACAGTATGAGGCATGCTGAGAATAAACGTAGGTGTAATCAAGTGTCTTTTTATCTTATGTTAGAGTCAAAATTAATTCATCTGAGGATGGACAGGGGTGAGAGGTGAGTGGTACTATCCTTCCTCACCAGGTACTGGGGAGAGGATGACCAAACCTTGACCATTGCCCCCCAGTAAAAAGGAACATTCCAGTTCTGTGGGGCGGATGCCCCCAACAGGAGGCATAAAATGATCCCAAGAGGCAGGTGAAGGACGTGCAGCCTGTGTGTGCTGTGCTGTCTGCACGGATAGGCAGAGGAGAGGCAGGGCCTTTCACAGGTGGGGCAGGCAGAACACACGAACTTCATCACAACATCACTAGCAGGGCCAGCTTCACATTTTAAGCTGGGGAGGGAGGCTGAAGAGGGTGGAGCAGGCCAGGGACACACTAATGAACAAAGTTGCTGTGTCCCGCAGGAGGGTGGGACACCTGGGGCTGAGGACTCTTACTCGAGTACTGTTATTCTGGGATGGTGGCTGTATTAGGGTGCTGGGGTTGCCAGGACAAAGTGTCAGCCTGCATGGCTGAAAAAGACATTCCTCACAGTTCTGGATGCTAGAACTCCCACGGTTAAGGTGCACGCAGGGCTGGTTTCTCTGAAGGCCTCTCTGGCCTCTAGATGGCCACCTTTTTGCTGTGTCCTCACATGGTTGGCCCTCTCCAGCCATGTTGGATTATGTCCAACCTTAATAACCTCATTGTAACACTGTGAGTACAACATCAGATGTGAAATTTAATAGTCCCAACAACTAAACTGTTGATTTAAATTTCAGCTTCTCTTTGAAGTCTAATGTGTAAAATGGCCTTTGACATACTCCACATTTTCTAAAAATGACCAGGGGAAATATTAAGCAGACCAAAATTCCAGGTTTGGGTTTCTTCAGCCAAGAATCCATGAATGCTTTTTATGCAAGGTGGTGTGTTCTTAGTTGTGTGCAGTTGTTAAAAACCAGAATCTCACCTCCTGTGAGCCTAGGAGGTGCAGCCTGCTGGTCCAGAGGTACACCCTACCTGTGCCTGCAGGGGACCTGAGCGAGCAGACCACAGCCAAGTGTGAGCACAGTGGCTGGCCATGCGTGGTCCTCACCAAACCAGGGCCAGGCAAGCTGTTCTTGGCAGCACAACCATTTAGATTCCTCATCCTGACCCCTCTATGTGTCCACAGGGGTCACAGCTACCACTCAAGACTTTACCTGAGAATTCTAGACCTCAGGTTGACCATCTGCTGTGCTGCTGTCCCCCTGGGAGGTGGGCGGGAGGAGTGGGAGACAGCTCCACCTGCCTGCGCACAGCAGTCTGCAATGGTCCTTGGCTTCCTGGAAGCTGTGCATTGGGCAAAACTGTCTTCTGGAGCAATGGCAGCAGGGGGGCACCTGGAACACAGGCGAGGGCTGGGCAAGTCGCCCTGGGGACGTGGTGCTCGGTGTTCCAAGCCAGGCAGAAGCTCCCAGGTACCTACTAGAACTTTTGGGCCAGTCAGAGTCCTTAGGGTTGCACACAATAGCCCCACTTGAAACAGACCAGAGGAAGCTGTGCAAGGGTGCTTGTCACTTGTCTTTCTCCTGCGGCAGAGGGAGATGCCAGTCTGCGGGGGGGCTCTGCCTTGGGGTCCACACCAGGGTGTGCTTTCGTGCAGCCTGGACTCTCTTACGCTCGCTCTCACAGAGGGACCGCTGTGCAAGGGAGACCCTGGTTACTTCACACTCCACATGCCCTTGTACCTCCCTCTGCATCAGCCACCTCCCAAACACAGAAAAACAGAATGTATGATACACACCACTCCAAAACTCTGCTTCCGTCTAATGCACCCTGGCGATTGTTCCGTACTAGCATGCAGATAGCGAGATCATGCTTTCTCCTGTGCTACTGTGAGAAACTACAATTGACCCTTGAACAACATGGGGCAGGGGTGCTAATCCACCACACAGTTGAAAATCTGTGTACACCTTCAGTTGGCCATCTGCACATGCAGATTCCCAATTGTGGGTGGAAAATACAGTTGACCTCTGAACAGCGTAGCTTTAAATGGTGTGAATCCCCTAAAAAAAAAAATCCATAATAAGTGAACTGCATGAATCCATGCAGTTTAAACCCATGTTGTTCAAGGGTCCTGTGTAGATCACCATAATTTGAGGAAATTTCACAAATATCTTTTCCCAGGTCTCAGGGCTTGATGCCTTTGGTTGACCTGATAAGATTTAGCTGCTAAGGCTACTTGGGAGCTGAGCTGGAAGAAGAGACAAGAGTCTGAAAGAGCGGCCCAGAGGAAGGAAGACCAGGCAAGACACACATGTCCAGGGAGCTCTGGATGGGTGAGGAAGAATCCAGACCACAGATGCCACTCTCCCCAAAATAAACACATATCACAACTGTGAGGACCCCCTGGTTAGGTGCCAGGAGCTGTGTTGGCCTCTTTACACATGTTAATTTCACAGTTTTCTTAAGCTCTATTGTCTGTAATAGATGTTTTTGTTCTTGTTTAAAAAGTGATCAGAAACCCAAAGTAGAATGTGAAACACTCCCAGACCTTCACGCCCACCTGAGGTGAAGTCAGCAGCTTCTCCCACACACTTGTTGGCCTGAATTTTAGAGTCATTACATGTTTCCCTAAAGAGGGAATAATCTACTGGCTAGCGTATATTTTCTACTTTTTTTTGCCAAGGCATCTTTCTATGCTAGGATATGTAAGTAGCTATTGTTTTTAACTAGGACATGTTCCTGTCTATTCTTTAATGACTATGTAATACTCCACTGTGTGCAAGAAGTTATTTGGTCAAATGTCTGTTGGTGTACTTTAGGACACTTTCAGTTTTTGCACTCTCACAAACAGTGACAAAGTGGCCATTTTGAACTTTTAACTGTGCTCCGTTACCCAATTACTTCCCTAGTATAAACTTCTACAACTAAAACGGTTCAGAAGGTATGCATTTGACTCAGGCAATCAGAACACTGGACACCAGCAATGCTACGCGAGGACTCCTGCCTCTGCGAACTCCTATGGACACTTCCGACATCGGCTAGGTAGAAACCACCCACTCTTGTTTCAACTTCTATGCCAGGCCATGGGAGCTTTCTTTTTGAATGAATGCCTTCTTTGTGTCCTCTGCCTACTTTTCTATTCTAAAATCATCCCCATTTTTCTTACTGATATATAAGAGCTCATACATATATAAAGGTTACTAAATCTCTTGCCATACAGGCTGCAAGTTATCTTTTCCATTTTTTTGAACTTCCACTTACTATGGACTTGTCACATTTTCTTTTATACAGTAGCTTGGTTTCCACATCAGTTTGTTTGTTTCAATAATAAGATACACTTAACAACATTGAGGCAGCCACCAGTCCTTCAGGCTCCCCTTCCACAGGCACCTCCCCACGCACCCGCACAGCTTCTCCCCACCCACACAGCTCCGAGACACCATTCTACTCTAGAATGTAGATGCTAGGAGGGCAGGTGCTCTGTTCTCACCACTTCTGTATCCCTAAGAGTGCCCAACAGGTTCGAATATCTACTGAATGCATGGACAACTAAAACCACCTCCTTACTGGTCTCTGTGCCCTCCATAATGTACTCTCCCACCCCGGCAACCAGACTGATATTTTAAAGGTACAAATCAAACCATGCTTCCCAGCACACATTTAGGCTAGAATCTAAGGGTGTCCAACCTTTTGGTGTCTCTGGGCCACACTCAGAAGAAGAAAAGTTGTCTTGGGCCACACATGAAATACATTGCAACATGTAATCACACAAAAAAATTCTCATCATGTTGTAAGTCAATTTACAATTTTGTGTTGGGCCGCATTCATAGCCATCCTGAGCCTCATGAGGCTGGCAGGCCGCAGGTTAGACACCCCTGAACGCCCACCAGGTGTCTGGCACCTCCCCAGCCCCATGCCCTACCCTTCTACAGCCCACCCTCCTGCTCCACGCACGAGGACCTTGTTCCTCAGCTTGATCCCCTGAGGCTGTAAGAGGGCTGCTAAGGCTGGTTCCTGGTCTTTCAGGACTCAGCAATATCAACACCTTTGCAGGTAAGGGGACAACCCTATCACTGTTAGGGGACCTTCCTCTCTTTCCAAACCAATCTTCACTCCCCTCTTTTCCTTCAGTGTCTGAAAACCCAGTTGATAGACTAATTTTTGCTATTTCTCGAAAGTAAGAAAACACAAAAAGAGGGAGTTCCCCGGCAGTGCTCTTTTCCAGAGTCCCAGGACCTGGGACGTGGGCGGGATGGCCCGTGCACTAGGGCGCCCAGACTATTCGCCAGGCGGCTCAGCGCCACCCCCAGCATCCCGGGCGCACCTGGGCCTCGACGCTCCGGCGCTCCTCCCATTCGCGGCAGCTGTCCAGGTCGCGTCGCCATTGCTCGCAGGCCGGGCGCTCGCCGTGGACGTAGTAGTGGTGCAGGAAGTGCCCAGCGCTGCGGCAGAGCTTCCACTCAGCGCGATAGGCTTCGCAGGGGCGCGGCGGCTGCAGTGAGAGGTGTACCTAAGGCGAAAGCCGCTGTGCCACCCACCCTGAACCCGTCCCGGGAGAGAGTTCAGTTAAGCCGGTCACACGGTCCAACACGGTCCAACAAAGTCCCTGCAGGTCCCTGGCGCCCACCACACTTACCTGCCAGCCGGCGCCTTCAGCCATGTCAAGGGGAGTACCGAACCCTCGCCTCCTCAGCTCGCTAGCCAATGAAGATTGATTAGGCCGGCACCACGTGAGAAGCCGAGGAACTCAGATATGACGATTTAAATCCTCGCCACTTCTTTGAGATGCGCCAATAAACAGGACATCTGGGTGGGGCAGCCAATAACAGCCGGGGAAGGTGGTGCACGCGTGGAGGGGAGGAGCCCCGGTGTACGGGGGTGGGGCGGGGGGCGTGCCCTCGGGGTGAGAAAGCTGGGTCTGGAGCCTGTGCAGAGGACATCTGCCCACTGGGCAGGCGTCCCGGGCTGCATAGCCACGTTAAGTTGGCTGTTTCTGAAACCACGAGGGCCAGTTCTTTTCAGTGGCTATTATTTCCATAAATCTCAAAAATTGTATTTATTGTCGTAATCACATACTGTGCAGTAACTGTCGCGAACCTGCTAAGTCTACTGCTGTAGCGTCCACTCAAGGACAGAGATGAACTCACAAAATAATCAGGGTTGGCTGGGGATGACATGGTTGAGGGTTGAGTATCTAGGGTGCAGGGTGACCTCCTGAGGGAACCCAGGATGGAAGTGGAGGCAAGAAGGGCTTTCTGAGCAAAGGAATGGAGGCTGAGCAGCATGAGGTACAAGTCCAGAGGTGGCTTGTATGATTAGTAGCAAAAGCTTTACTGAGACAGGAAGCCCTGCAATAGCAATGCAATGGGTTCTCTGACTTCTGCAAACCTCATCATGTGCTGGACCGTTGCTGGGCCCTGTCTAGGACTGAGTCTGGGTCAGACGCCTTGCAAGTGGCCTAGGAAGTCGCAATTTTTTTCAGGAGTCCTGTCATGTCAGCTCACAGATCAAGCTTGGAGAAGACACTTTGTGACAATAAGGCTGCAGGCCAGGGTACAGCAGTAATGACCACGACTTTTGCTTCAGGTGACCCTACTGTGTCACCAGATCCATCAACTGGGGTCCACCCCTGTCCCAGGCAGGAGTGTGTTTCCAGCAAGAGAACAGCAGTGACTTCATTGCATATACAGTAGGTGATGCTTAGTTCAGACAAAAACCCAAGGCCAGCATCTTTCTTTATTGTGCATAAATGACAAGACAATGTGCCAGGCAACCAGACCCTGACAGCAGAGGCTGCCTACCCAGCATGGGCTTCCACGTCTGCTGGTGAAGCTGAGACCCCTTAAGTAAAGGGTCAGGTAGGTCACAGTAGCACTCCACATTCATCACCAGTGGTGTTGTTTTGGGTCACAGGGCCCAGTCCTGGTCATCAGGACAATCTTCAACGCTTATTCACTGAAGTTACATGGGTGGGCCCTGGGGCTCATGTCCTGAGGTGGTGCATCTTCTCCTTTTCTGAGTGCTGGGGGGAGCCCTGTGCAGAGGACTCCTCTGCCTGCAAGCAGGAGGAGACCTGGTACAAGGTGGAGACCCTGCTGGGCCTGACCATCCCCACCCCAGGGGTCAGAGAGCCTCATTCCTCCCTACATTGTCCAGGAGAAGCCCCCCAGAGCAACTCTTTTCTAACAGCAAGATAGAATGAGGGTCACCTGCAAGCAGGCCTTCCTCCAACTCCTGGTCAGTGGCCCCACCATCAACTCATGTTGGCACTTAATCAAACATTTAGAGGCAATCCAGGTTTTAGTCATTCCCTGTTTTTATTTGAAATTCTTGATTTAGAATGATTTTCAAGGGACAAAAAAGATTAATGTAACTGGATTAACATGTCAAAAGATCTCACTTTATAGAAAGTGAGGATCTGAGACCAATACAAAATAAAGACAGGCCAGCAGAACCTTGGATAACTTAGTATTTTAAACTGGGAGTGGGGGATAGGGAAGGAAAAAGAGGACTGTTATCTTTAGCTTTTATTTATTCTAATATTCACATTTGTCCTTCACCAGGAAGGTTCCCCCCGCCCTAGAACATATTCATTAAGGAGCTAGTTGTTTCCAAATGCACTCTAAAAGTAGAAATGCTTTCAGATCAGTTTTTCCTTCTGAGGAATGGTTCTTCTGGGAAAAAATAATACATAAAATAAATACTTAAATTGCAGCCAGAGTACCGGAATAACCACTATTTATAGAGCACGCATCTATTTAAACCATTTTTCTCTAGGCCAACAGCAATGTTTAAGCTACAGACCAACAAAAAAGAAAGGATAAAGAAGAGAAAGAACACCACAAGTTAGAGCAAGTCAATCCCCTCCATTGATTTTTATCAGGGACGGGGGACTCTACTTCTGCTGAGGCAGTGGGAGTGCTCCCAGGGGCTGAAGGCAAGGAGTGGCAAGGAGGCCGCCTTTGGGACCTCAGAGACAGCTTTCTCTTCCCCCAATTCAAGTACAAAAGTCCTGCTGTTCCACTTCCAGGTTAAACTCGACAATTCTTAGGTAACTCTAAACAAAGCTAAAGTGACAGAGCATTCTCTGTGATAGTCTCATCCCTGTGAGAGCCAGTAACTAAAAGCCATTATGCTGTAATTGGTTATTTTATTTTCCAATCAGCTAACAGTCCCAACTTATGGCTTTCTTCCCTTTTTACGCAATGACTGCCCTTCTCCAGAGAAAGCAACGAATCTGCCTCCAGCTTCATCCTGTGTGAAGATAAAATACTATTTTCAGAAACTTCTTGGAGGTTTATAGAAAATGCTTTCTTTGTTATTTATTGTACCATTCAACCCTTTTCCTTACTTCCACATTATTCATAAGAAATGTCTTTGAAATACAAATACAAATCAAAATCAATTAAACTGAAAAGCACACAATCACTACTATGTGTCTACCATAGCCTTTATTCTCAGGTTGAATGTATATCCTTTTGAATAAGTACCAGATTTTCGATGTAAAAAATACACCTCCAAAAGAAAAATGACCTTTAACTTTAGCACCCCAAAATAACATTTCTAGTCACTTTTCTGTATATGCTTACATATACAAATGCTTTCATAGTTAATTCCCAAGTTTCAAGTCAATGAATTTCTAATCCAGTACATTCTAAAACCTACAGAGAAGTTCACCACTTGGGAGAGGCAGTCCTCTACCATTCAATGTTATTCCCAGGTTTGCAGTATTTTAAATTGCTGTGGTGAGTAGCTTAATGTGTTTGCACACAGCTATTATTTCCTGGAAGTTGAATTCCTCAGTAAGCTCTCCTCCAATCAGCAAAAAGGCGACTTGTTTTTTCTGAACCCTCAAAACCAGTAGATATCTTTTATGTGTTTGTATTGCTACTCAGTCATTGATAGAAAATAAAACTCATTATCCATGCAATATACTCACTTCTTCAACCTTTTTGATCAGTGGACGTGAATTTCTGATAAAAGTGATTTTACCAAGTTTAAATTCATAATTGGGAATTCCTCTGTAAAGAAGACAGAAGATGAGAAATGTCAGTTACAGGAGAAAAGGATTCAAATTCTCTTTTGACAATCACAGAGGGAGGAAAGCCAAAGAGATGACGAGTGTCCTCCTGGCGATTCTCATTCTGGGGTATGTGGCTGTATTGCACCCTGGCCTTGGGCCGGCCCTCCAGGAGAGAAGCGGCAGGCAAGTGGGTCTGGGGCCTTCAGACTGGGGGCCTGGCCTACAGTGAGGTATCACCTGGAGGCTTGGAAGGCCTCATCAAATCTGCCCTGCAGCCTCATGGATCACCCTGGAAGGGGTGCACTTGCACTAAACTCATTTCACTCCTTTAGACAGTGGGTAAAAAACCTATTTCTAGCATTTTCCTTCGGCTCTAACACATAGTAGACAGTGGTATATTTCATCCCTGCCACCACCATGACAGCCACCAGGCAGGGAATTGGCTCTGAGTCCCTGGATCAAACATAAAAACACATCTCACTGATGCAGCTCCTGCCTCCTGATTGAGGGAAGTTAAGGTACTATGACTTGATGAAGTCACAAAACAGAAAAATAAATTACTAGTCCCCCAAGAAGAGCAGGTTAGGGTGAGGGGAAGGGGGATGGAAAGGATTCATCTACCCTGCTAGTTTCTTTGATTCAGGCTTTGTCTCCAGAGCTGGAGTATGCCTGCCTACCCCGGAGGTCTGGGACACCCCCTCCCTAGATGGTGATAAAGCATTGGGCTAGGGCAGAGACAGGGAAGACCCACCTTTTAATGTCTCCAGGCTTGATTGGGGAGGGGCTGGGCTCTACACCCTTTTTCTTCCCATCCAGTCTATTTCCAGAGCCGGAGAAGGCCTAGACAGGCAAGCAGGAGAGTGTGGGTGTACTGAGCCCTGAGAGTGAGCACATGCATGCCCTTTGCTGAGACCACTGAAGGGGAATGTTAGCCAGTCCCTTAGTACAGGCAACTGAGAGCTCTCTGCCCAGCCCCTCGACTGCTGTGAGCTGAAGGGAGCCTCCTGGCCTAAGAGCAGCCACCCCCCAGAGGCAGCCAGTAGCCAATGATAAGCTGAAAGGTCTGGCCCTGGCCTCTGCAGGGCCACCCAGTCTGGGGCCCCGTGGTGGACTATGGCCTTGGTTGCAACTGCCCCACTGCTCAGCTTTCCAATCCTGCTTCCTCTGCTGCCTCCCAGTGCACTGGTGCCCTCCCCACTTTTTTCCCAGGGAGACTGGCTGGCAGCACTGAAGGGTCATGTTACAATTTACCTCCAAACAGTGCAGGTGAAAAGAGGACATGTTCTTAGAGCTAAAGAAAATGCAGTCACATTGGTGAATCTAAGTGAACGGGATATGTGTGTCTTTTAACTTTTTGGTAGGTTAGAACGTTAAAAAGAAGGAAAAGTTATGGCTGCCTTACAGATTTGTTAGAAAGATTCCACAAGAAAGTAGATGTCAAGTGCCATGTAACTGACGAAGTGGCAGGTACATGTGTGTACAGATAGATACCCAGAGGCCCAATCCCTGCTGGGTCCCTGGAGCATTATACAGAGTGGCTAGGAGGAGCAGATGGCAGGGCAGTAGCATAGGAAGTAAAACACGTGGCCTGGTACTCACTCGGAAGCCCAGCTCTCCGGCATAGCCGCTATGGTCAGCTTCTCCTTCCTGCCAAGGACAGAAAAATGGGAGCTAAGCTTCCCAGCAGGGACACCCCAACTTTTCCCTTGGGTCCCTCATTTTTATTGCTGTCTCTGTACCCAAATAGCTGGGACATCTCCTAGGAGCAGGGCTGGAAGAAAAACATGGAATGTGGCTGCAATGGCACCAGTAGAGGCCAGACACACACCCGCAGTCAGGACACAGACCAGGGCACACTCCCAAACCCCATTACCAAAGAAGACACCAAACCTGCCAGGCTGAGCAGGAAAGGTAGGGAGAGAAACAACTTACAGTTGATTCCTCATGCTGGACTTGTCTTTCGGGCTCTTTGTAGCCCAGTGGAGCATCGAAATCCACCTGTGTTCCCAAGGTGAGAGTAAAATTGTGAGACACAGGAGCATTCAGACTTCCCTAGCTTGTCTGTTTGAAATTGAGATGATAGATTTATGTGCAGTTTTAAGAAATAACACAGAAAGATGCCCTGTATACTTTTCCCAGTTTTCCCAATGGTGACATTTTTATAATAGCATAGTATCAGCACCAGGATATTGACATCGACAATGTCAATTCGGAATTCCTGTTTTACAAGAACTCACTTCGCAAGTTCTCATAATTTATCACCAGTGTAGTTCCCTGCATCCTTGCCCACAGTCAAGATACTGAGTAGGATAACCCCTTCAAATTATACTTCCATATCTATACCCACACCTTTGCTGGTGGCCCTCTCCACCACCCAAAGGCCCTTGCAACCACTATGCTGTCCTCCCTTTCTGAAGTTTTGTCATTTCAAAATGTTATCAAAATGGAGTCAGCGTGCACCATTTGGGATTGGCTTTTCCCCCTCAGCATCATTCTCTGGAAAGCTACTACCCTGTTGTGTGTCTCGACAGTTCCTTCCTACTTGGGAGCTAAGTAGCCTTCCTTTGTTTGTTTTTGTTTTGTTTTGTTTTTAATTGAGAGCTTCCTTAGCTTTTAAGAAGATTCACTCCTTGGTAGGTCTGAGATGCCAGTGGATTTAACCATCTCAGAACTACAGGCAACTCTGCCACCTCCACTGGCCCTGAGAAGGATCACAAGGTCAGCGGCCTCCTCATGATGTTCTGGCAGCATTTTCCTCCTCCCTCACCCAAACAGTACCTGGGGCTGTGTGACAGTGACACCCCTCTGGGGTACTGGCCTGCAGGGGCTACCAAATACTCATTTCTCCCAGGCCTGAATGCACAGTAAGTAGCAAAACCACTCACATTCATGTCACACTCGATGATGGACACGGCCTTGTCAGGCTTGGTCTCCATCACCCGTAGTTCATAGATCTGTGGGAAGAACACAGAAATCAGCTGGAAAGTTTCGTGGCTGCACCAGGAGTTGTGCATCATCCATGTCACTGTGGCTCCCTACCAAGTGCTTGCAGACAGACACATCATTCACCTCCACGACACCCTCCTCAGCCACACCTCTTGCTGTGACAATAAGCCTATGGGGTGGACTGCCTTGATGCCTACCCATCACTCAACAGAAGCTATTTCCCAAAAGTGGTTCAAATCAGGCAAGGGAATTACGAATCAAATGGCAAAGACATTTATAACCTTTATCCCAGAAAGTATATTCCTAGGAATTTATTTTTTTCCCTTAATCCTCACCCAAGGATATGTTTTACTAATTTTAGAAAGTAGGGGAGAGAGAGCAAGCGAGCGAGAGAGAGAAGAGGGAGGATTATCAATAGGTTGTCTCCCATACGTGCCCCCAAACAGCAAGTGAACCTGCAGCCTTGGTATATGCCCTGATTCCACATTTTGGTGTGTGGGACAATGTTCCAACCAACTGAGCTACCTGGCCAGGGCAGGAATTTATTCTAAGTAAATAATCAGCTTACTACACAAAGAGAAAATTCTAAGGATTCTCACTCCAACATTGCTAAGAGTAATATGTGGCCAAAATTTAGTCATATGTAAATAAGTTACAGTCACCAGCGGAATACAATGCAGTCAAAAGAAAATAAATTAAAAAAACCAGTTATGCTATGTGTCTAGGATAATATCATGTATGTAAAAATATACATTAAAAACACCCAGAGGACAGGAACTAAAAGTACCTTAATCTGTGTTTTTCAACACCACTTTTAAGTTATTTCTTTTAACCTAGAGTATGCCTTGTTTTTATAATGAACAGTTCAGATACTCCCATCAATTAAAAGACCTAAACATTGGGGGGAAGTCACCAAAGTGAAGTGAGAAGGTTCAATGTGCCATGCCTGTTTTTAAAAGCTTCTCCATTATTGAACAGAGAGATTCTTGAAAACGTCCTATGTTTCTCATGAGCCCACCAACACACTAACAATCTAGGTCTGATCCAGATTTAACTGGGTTCCACCAAAGGGCCCTTTAGAGTATCCAGTCTCCCATGCTTCCATATAGCACATAATTCACTTTTCCCTTTCAGTCCAAAAATATAATCAATTTAGTTATATTTAGCATTACTACCTTAATATTAAGAATGGTAACATTAAGACTATCTGTAATTAACTATGAAAGCATATAAAATCAGTTAAAGTAGACAATACCTAAACTGTTCCCCACAAAGCTAAAGGCAACAGGATTATTTCTTAGTTTTAGAGGAAAGTGTGATTCAAACCCCAAAACTTGAAAAGTGAGGATTCTCAGTTATCAGATACTGCAAAGAGAAGGAGCCACTGGAGAACACACCAGATCCCTACTCTGACACCAGGGGAGTGACTGTCTTCTCCACCCTGGAGGAAGGGACTGGCTGAACCACAAGCCCCTGTTCATGGCCCTGAGGGCCCCAGTCCCCAAGGGGACAGGAGAGTATGTGAAGGAGCTAAGAACTGGCCTCAGAGAAAAGGCATGCCAGGGCCACGGTCACTCCTGAGCACTAGGCAGTCCACCCTGACAGCAACTCTGTGAGGGTCAATCATGGTCACTGGCAAAGTGGACAAGGGATAACCATATCACTGCTCCATGCCTGTTAGGATGGCCTATCAGTAGGACTAACAACTATTACACCTTCCCTCAGACAAGCTGCCACAGAAAATGAGTGAGTGGATGCTTACTGTCTTGAATTCATGGGAAATCATCTGTCACTATGCATGAAATGAATAAGAAATGGAGGATGAAACACAGTATTTTACTTTCCAGCTAAATTGTCTAGATGCAGACACCTAACAAGAATGGAATCATGGATGAATAAAAGTGGTGTTCAGACCTGAAAAACTTGTGTCAAGATGGACAAGCCCAAAGGACCCAAGAGAAAAAAGGAAAAGGATGTGGGATCCCATGAGGAGAGGTGACCTCAGGTGGCACTATCACTTGGTGATGCAGGCTCTGCTTCCAGGTGGCCCACAGCACCAGAGGCGCACTGCGTGGAAGCTCCAGGAGGGCCTGTATACTTCCAGGGGAGGAAATCACAAGGAAAAGGCCTCAGACTGGATCGTTTCTGTGTCCTGACAGCCTCGCAAAGGCTCATCTCAGATTTTAGGAGCAATGCAGACCTTTCTAACTGAGGCACAACTAGCAGGCTCGCCACCATGATACAGAGACATATGATTAATGAGTATGACAGCGTTAAGCTCATTCACCTATAAATGTAATCAAGCAATCGTCAAAACACAGTTGCTGAATGATTAGTAAAGGTCTCTACAAAGCAAACAGCGGCAGCAATTAGTTAACAAAAACCAGGTACAACAGATAGATGCTTCTCTCTCTCCAGGCCCTGCAGGCCCCACGGCCGACACACTCACCTTCTCATTGTAGTTGATGGCAATCACATCCCCAGTGGTCAGACAGGCAAAGTTTCTCAATGCGTTTTCTAATCTGCAGGCACGCTGTCAAGGCAGATACATAAACTGTGGCTCCAGAATCTGCCACTGTGACATGGCACATCCCAGAGAGGATCTTAGAGTCTGAGGGAGAAGCCAAGCTGTCTAGGTTCACTTCTCTTGGTCATGCAGCCTTCCATGGTGACAGCAACTTTGTAAAAAGGGCCTTGTGTAGACTGTCGCCTTCATTCCTTATTTGAAATGTACACTGCAGGAGTGCCCTGTCCTCGACTCCTCCTGATGACCCCTGAGCTGTCAAATCCGATCCACTGGGCCTCTGAGGATGAAAATGGCTCCCGTATCCTGCTCTGTGCGCCTTCCACATTCTCTGCTCTATCCTGACTGCACTGATCCAGACTGTCAGCTAGACCAGGGGGCACTGGGTTGACTCTGATGATGAAAAGTAATGCCCTTCCTCTGTAGACTAACGAATTAACTACGACAGAAATTGCTTCTGAAGGCAGTCCAGTGAGACCGCAACTCGCGTAAAAATTCAGAGAAAATCATGAGGGGCTACAATCACAGAGGCAGGCCCTGCTCCTCCACACTGACAGCCAGAGAAGCATCTTCAAGCAAAGCTCTGAAGGACAAGGGTAATGAGACTTAGCCACAGGACACTGTCCTGCCTGCAGGATGGGAAGCCTCCACCACTGACTGCCGGGAGCAGAGCCCAGCACCCTTGCATGTCCAGGATCTGGCTGCAGGGGGCTCAACACGCCACTCCACAGACACAGTCAGTGGACGGCTTGACAGGACCCACCTGTACCTTGGACATAGCTGGAAGCACGCTGCTCCTGAGCTCCTGCCTGGGGAGAGTGTGCGAGGGGGCAGAGGGAAGGTGGGAACAGGTGGACGCAGCTTTTCTTTTACTATCAACTTATCTGTGTTTTTTTCAAACATGCATTTTTAAAAACAAATAGGTGATACAGTGGCTACTCTATACCATAATCTCAACGAGCCAAACTGGGGGCTCCAAGCTATTGTAGTCCATGCACAGCTCGCCCCTTACCCACACTGGTCACTCCTTAAATTATAAACACACATATAGGGCTTACGTTTAGAGAACCTACCAAAAAAAAAAAAAAATCACTAGAACCTAGTGATTTTGCTCTCCTCTTGCTGAGAGAAGACTTACTAAATCACTGCTCCCCGCTGGTTTGGAATGAAAAGCCCTAAGCCTGGGTAAAAAGGGAGGCTGAGTGGCAAGTTCCTCACAGGGGTTGGGGGCAGAGAGGCAGACCAGTTGGCCCCCTTCTACCAGGACATACTAGGCTTTGTGCTTCCACCCGAAGGAAGGGTTCCGGTCTGCCCATGAGAAAATACACAGAGAGAAGGCAGAAGAGGCCCACAGAGCGCCTAGTGTGCTTGTCAGGCCCAGGTCCACGAGTTGTGGCAGATATGCTGGTTGAATATCATTATTCTCCAATCACAGCAAGTATGTGCTCCTCAAAGTAGGCAGACATTCAAAAAAGCACTGTGTCTTACCAACTGCCAGCATACCCCTTTTTTATTCACAACCCATCTCATCTCAAAAGGATACACTGCTTTAGGGTTGGTGATGTCCAGGAAGTCAGGACTCTGGGGCTGAAACTTGGAGTATGTGGCCACTTGAAGGTTGACACTTTCCACCTGAACCAGGCCTCCTTCTTCCAACAGCAAATTCTGCATCATCTAAAGGAAAAAGGAGGATACATGAAGCTCCTGGAAATCAAACGGCCAGCAGAATTGTCACCGACTCATACACTGGGCAGGCTAAAGCCTGACATACAGCTTCTTCCTTGGGAACCTATTCTGGACTGACTCACCCTGAAGAAGCCCAGGAGCCTAAGATGGGATGGAGCCTGCCAATCAGCCAACAGAATACTTTTTCACAGGGGTTGACTCAGTGGCAGCAGCTGAGAAACCCCAGGCAACCACCTACTCTTGCTGAGAACTGGAAGGCCAGCTCAGGAAGAGGTGAGCCAGCAGCTTGCTGCTACATAAAAACAAGCATCCCAGGGATGTGATGTTTCTCAACCAAAAGGATTCAATTAGTTTCCTGGTCCAAAGTGGTCTAAGAACCTAGACAAGGGACCATCGAGTTTATAGGTTGGAAAGAGAACCTTTGAGTCCTGTGTGTCCTAGTATCACCCGCCTCTCTCACCTCTAGAGAGGAGCCACAGAGGGGTCTCTGCAGATCCAGAGTGGCCTCGGGAACTTGTCACTGCCCAACACTTCGGTCACCCACAGTACTCTATCGGATGAGCTGAAGGCCTCCAATACAGGAGGGGGACCCTCAGACACACAGGAGAATGATGCACTGAGAGGCAAGTGCTGGGGAGGGCAAGTGAGCAAGAAAGCAAGTTGGGTCGGGGCTGTGAGATGTAAGAGATCCCAGTGGGATTGAGACTGGGAAACATCACAACAGAGGCCAGGCAGCAGGTGTGATAGAGTGGAGGCCTCCTGCAGGGAGAGGGTAGCCCTGTCTAGCACCCTAGAAGAATAAGTGCTCTAGAGAGGGGTTGTTTCTATGGCAACAAAGTGCATACTTTGAAAAGGTTCAGCGACTTCTGGCCAAGATGGAGGCATAGGTGGACACACTGTGTCTCCTTGCACAAGCAAAATTAAGGACAACAAAGATTTAGAAACAAGAAAACAACCAGATTTGATAGAAAATTGAACTGTATGGAAGTCTGACAACCATTCATCCAGACCAGTAAGAGGGGCAGAGTTGCGGCAGGAAAAAGTGGCTGGCAGATCCCGGGCATTCAGGCAGCAGCTAGCAGACCCCAGGCACAGGGTGGCAACAGGCAGACCCAGTGAGACCATGCAAGGCGGCTGGCTGACCAGGCGGTCCCACATTCATGCACAGATAATCCAGGCGAAGGGGAAGCAGCGGAAGGGACTGGAATCCAAGAGAATGGAGCAGGCGCCATTGTTCCCTCTCGGACCCTGCCCCCATATACAGCATCACAACCCAGCAACTGGGCTGCCCCACCCTGGGGAACACCCAGGCTCTGCCCCTCACTACATAACAGCCCCAACCAGACAAAAAAAAAAAAAAAGAAAAGAAAAAAAGAGGAAAGGTTCAGTTTTAGGCAAGATAGTAAACACGCACTCATTGCAACAGAATTGGGGGAGAAACTACTAAAAATGGGGAGAACGTGTATAAAAATCTAAAATTCCGTACTGAGGCCATTTAAAAAATGCTCCTGCTTCATTATCTTTAAAAAGTCTTCCCCAGGAGATCGCAGGTAAATGGCATGGATATGGTGCCTAGTCCACCAGTTGAGTAACTATCAAAAAAAGGCTATTCAGAATGCCCTCCCTCACTCTAATTCTGAGGGAAAGACACCTGCACATGCTTGGGGAAGGGGGGACGGTCTCTGCCTGAGGTCCCAGCTCCGAGACAGACTCACACTCTCCAGAGACCAGGATGGCCCCACTCACCCAGTGTGGCAGGTAGCAGATACCCTCGTCAGCCACAAATTCCAGCACACCGCAGTGCGTCATGCGGTCCGAGTTCTTGTTGGTCAGTTTGAACAGCATGGGGTAGGTAATGTTGAGTCGGCCTGAAGACAAGAAAGGCTATGTGAAAAGGCTTCTGCAAGGGAGAGAAACCCTGTTCCCCCAACGTGCTCCCCTAGAAAGCAGCCTCCTGGGCACCCACCGTGGATATACACTGCCTTGCCCTGCCAGAGCAGGCACTCGGACCCTCATGGTGCTTAGCCCTTCTGTGTCTGCTCACCCACCAGACCCCACATTCCCACATCCTCAGCTGCTGAGATCACAGGACCTGGCCCAGAACTCAGAAAAGTTCAGTGACTCAGGTTCTCAACAGCAGCTTACACTTGTGATTTCCTGAAATTCCAATTTTAAAAGGTGGCGTGTTCACTCATTTGCAAATTTAAGTCCAATCATGCGCTAGACAAAACTGCCACCTTCGAAGGTTTTTAGTGAGCAAGCTGAGAAAAAAACAAGTGCACCCAGATGCAGTGGTGCTGTGGGAAGGGTGGGGGAGGAGGAACAGGGCTCTTCTTGGAGGATGTCCTCCAGTCAAGTCTCAGTGGGATGGCCAGGAAGGGAATTCCAGGCAGAGTAAGAAGCCTGAGCACAGAGGGCAGGGGAGCTCAGCGGAGCCCAGCCAGTTCAGGAATGGCTGACAATTTAGGTGAGACTGGGGCACAGGGACAGGGTATGAAGCCATCAGGAGGGGAGGCAGGGTGGGACACCATGTGGGGTGACTGACACCAGTCAGCAGTGTGGACTCTCAGCAGGGCCATGACACAGTACATTCTCTCAGAGGGTGGGCCACGGAGGGCCATAGGCAGGCAAACAGGACTGCTGGCATGCTGACCCAGAAGTGCAGGGGACACAAAAGAGGAGCTAGCAACGGGAAGCAGGACCCAGGAGAGTCCAGGACTGGGACAGACTAACATAGTGACAGGCCCTCACTCAGTCTTCCCATTGCCCCTTTTATCTACAGAGAACTAAAGCATGCAGGTTCAACAACATGCTCCAGGATCCAGGGCCCAGAAGTCATGACACTGGGATTCAACCCAGGCTACTGGCCAAGTCCGGGGCTTAAACCCACAGAAGCCCACTTTGGCCTATTGATTTAGGCAAACAAGGCAACAGAAGTTTCATTCAGCAGTCAGGGAGGTGTGGCAGACTCCATTTGGGATTCTCCTCAAAATTCCGGTAAAGCAGACCAAGCAACAAACTTGGGCGTGACACCACAGGTAGGAGAGCCTCCAGAAGTGGCGCCTCACTGCAGAGGCAGTGGAAGGCATGGGCGTTTCCCCACCACGAAGGGTGCTTGCACGCTGAAAGTAGGTGGACAAGGGCCCAAAAGCCAGGCTTTCCGGCCCTAGGGCACCTCCCAGCTACGTAGCCATGGGAAGGAAATGAAGTCAGGGTGAATTGGATCAGGCTCCAGCCAAAGGTTCAGAATTCTTGTGGTTGGAAGAAAACCCTGTGTTCCTTAGTCTGTTGGTTTTGAAAGTGCATTTTGTTATTCAGAGAAATGCTTTCGGGCTCCCAAGCAGTCTGCACTCGCTCACTTACTCCAGCCCGAGCAGCAACCCTTTTTATAAATTTTGTAAGATTTCATTTGGACAGGTTCTCCCATGACTTAAAAGGTTTGAACAACACTGATCTAAATCCCACTGTCCCAATCCCTGAGTCTTGTGCAAAGGGTCACACTGGTGCTCAGCTCCTGGATTGACTCAAATGGAAAGGCAGGCTTTCTGGGGGCCTTTACCCCTCCTGTTATCACAGGGACCTGTCTGCTGAGGGATGTGAACCCCTGGATTCTATTCACCCACTGGCTGACCTGAAGCCAGGATTAAAGGCTTCCACTGGGTACAGCTACTGCTGCCGCTGGCATCGGTGAAGCCCTGATGGCTAAAGGCTACCACCTCATGCCTTCTGGTGGGAATTACATGGGTTCAGGCTCTTTATAAACACACCCTAGGGTACCACCTAGGAGGAGGTATTCCTGCCACACAGGAGCTCTGAGGCACAGGCGCTATGTGTCCTGTTTAAAGATGAGGTCACTGAGGTTCAGATAGGCCAAGTCACTAGTCTAAAGCCAGGCTGTGCAAGGTGCAAAGTTCAAGCCAGAGTGACACCAGAGTTGGCACCCTTTTTCTAGGTGCACTGAATATCAAGTACAGGCCCTTCTGCTGGGGGCCTCCACATCTCCTGCTCCAGATGGGAGGAATTCACACCAGAAAAACCACTGACTCTCAAAAGGCAATGGCTGCACCTGTGGTCAGGGTTTTCTGTGTCCAAGTAGAGTGGGGCCAGGGCATGAGGACTCCAAATTGCTCTCAAGGGATGAGGGGGTCAGGGAAAGAGGCAGGAGCCAGTAAGGTGGGCAACTTCCAGGGCAGAAGACTCTGTTTTTGGTAGGCTGAAGATGTACTAGAGCAGAAAGGACAGAAATAAGGGCCTAGACTGAAGAAAGATGCTTGGGGAGGAGAAGAGAGGCTTGCCATACAGCATCCTCTTGGGAGCCAACCACCGCCCTCTAAGAGAAGACCTACTAAACCCAGCCAACAGCATCCGCTGCCCAGGCAATGTGATAAGCACAGGGGCTCGAGCCTTCCTTTAATACTGATGAGATCAGAGACGGGGGTTTGGGGAGATCCCCTCCCAGAGAAGGGATCTGGATCTAAATACTCATGGCCCCCAGGGCCACCTCACAGGGGCATCTGTGGCCTCAGCCCTCACAGCCCAGCATGGATATTCCACGGACAACTCCCAGCCAGATGTGACACCCATCTTTATATTACCTCAATTCTCAAGTCATGTAGAAAATACTTACTGAGTTGATCGAGGGCTGAGGGTGGCATAATTACTGTGGAAAGAACATTTTTAAAATATTAGAAAATAAAAGTAAAAAGGACAGAATAAAAGCTAAAATGCAGTTTTCTGTTATATCTTTAAAAAGTATTAAAAAGCACTTATTTATGGTAGCCAGAATTTAATAATGATCTTTCAAGAAGAATTTCACTTGCTGTAATTCATTTTGGGGAACCAAATGGCTACTAGCCATAAATCTAATCATAACTTGGACACCCATCCCTACCACAGCAAATCTGGGTCAAGCAATATTTTCACTGTAAGTAGCTACTGTTACACATGCAAAATAAGGACTGTTGAAGATTATAAGCACTGTAGATTGAGGGCAGGAAAAATTACTATTCAAAGTAAAAACAAGCACATACTCTTCCCGCCTTTCTCCACATCTGACCTGTCATTAGGCCCTGCAAGCATGGAGACGGAGAAGCAGCGGTACTGCGTGGAGAAGCGGTTCTGGAAGACCCGGGGAATCGGGTGGTCAAACATGTTGAAAGAGAACTAGGAGAAAAGAGATGCCAGAGTTAGAACAAACAAAGGTACATTTCGTCTCATCAAAAGCCAAAATAGATCAGGGTAGTTAAGGCTGCTAAACACCGTCAAAGAACAAGGTGCAGCGAACTCCTGGAGGACCACAGTGGCCTGCCTGAAGCCCTTTCCGGTAGCACAGTGAATCTGTTTCCACCCTTTGTGCCATGCTCAGTCTGTCCTCTGATCTAGTCTCCAGCATTTTTAGATGGTATGATCTTACCAAAATAACCAGGCACATTAAGCCTGTTTTTAATCTCTTTCAGCCATGCCTCCCCTCCCCATATACACACACTGCCATCCAGGTAGGACTTCCTGCTGTTGGGAGGTGATACATGCCCTGAGGACAAAAGAGGCGAAAGGACACAGAGCTCCTGGGAATGCTATTTTAAATGGGTGGTCAGAAAGGCACACTGCAGAGTCTGGAATGCCCTGAGGCGAGCCAAGCAGAAAAACAGGGAATGGCATTCAGACGGTGGGAAGAGTGGCATCCAGTGTTTTCATCTCTTCCCTTTCCTTTCTCCAGGAATCTTCCCTGCTCTGCCCAGGGTCAGGGCTGGTGCCCCTCCAGTGTGGCCTCAAGTTGTGCTACACCCTGGCACTCCTTCTCTCCTGAGACATGGTGCCATCAAGAAGGTAAGATCACAACTCTTAAAGCTGTGGCTTATGATGAAGCTTAGAAAACATGTTATACAGCAACCTGGGGTCTTCTCAAAGTACTGCAATTATGACATTTCCAAAAAAAAAAAAAAAAAAAAAAAAGAATATAATAGTACAACAGGGTCTATATCAAAATAATTGAAAGCAGGGTCTTGAAGAGATATTTGCACACCCATGTTCACAGTAGTGCTGTTCACAATAGTGAAGCGGTAGAAACAACAGAAATGTACACTGATGGATGAGTGGATAAAGAAAATGTGGTGTATACACACAATGGAGTATTGTTCAGCCCTAAAAAAGAAGGAAATTCTGCATATGTTACATGGATAAACCCTGGGACATTATACTACGTGAAATAAGCCGAACACGAAAAGACAAAACCCAGATGATTCCCCTCATATGAGTTCCCTAGAGTGGTCAAATTCAGAGAGACAAAAAGTAGAACCTTGGTTTCGAGGGGCTGAGGGATGGGGAAATGGAGGATTGTTTAGTGGGTACATAGTTTCAGTTTTGCAAGATGACAGAGCTCATGTGAACATTATTCAACTGTACACTTAAAAATTGTGTATTTTTTTTACCATAAGTTTTAAAATAAAACCCCAAATGACAAATATTTCTTGACTTGATTCCAAATATACATTAAGTAGAGGGAAAGCCATCTACTGATGAGTTTACTAGCAGTTCCAAAATTAGCAAGCTGAATCGGTCATCTTCTTAAAATCCAACTACAGCACACTCCTGCTTAAAATCTCAAATGGTTCTTCACTCCCTGTGTTCCAGCAGTTTTCAAACCTTCGACTCTCTTCTTTTAACCAACAGAACTCTGTTCAACACCATCTTGGCCAGAAGTCAAACAAATGAAAGTGTTTCTGGATGAAAGAAGGAAGAAGAGTGGGGCCTTCCTGAGCCCCTCTCACTACACCACCCCATCTAAACCATTTCTTCTCTGCAATATGAAAGAGGAAAATAGGCAAAGTACTTAATACCCATACCAACCTGCCTGCAACCCATCCAGACACCTGACTTTCTGCCCCTCCCTGCTGCTCCCCATACCAAACCCTCCTTTCCTTTATAATAAGCCCAATGCTTAGCATATTGCCTACCACGTACCCGGTATTCAATGTCTGTTAAGTGGATAAACTTCAGAATAGAAGTACGATTCGACACCGACACACTTAAAATAAAATCGAATAATCATTCCTTGTTTTGACAAAAATGAACAGGCGACGCCGAGGCAATGCTGTGCACAGGAGTAATCAGACTGAGCTTCGCAGCCAGACAGGCTTGGTTTCAAATTTCCACTCCCCATTTTTGGGATCTAAACTATCTACCTCTTTGAACCTTAGTTTTCTCCTGGTTAAAACGATAATTAGCACTCTTGCCTCCAAGGGCACCGTAGGCTTTAGACGAGATAAGGTGTAACGAGGGACAGTAGGTGTTAAAAAAAAAAAAAAAAGAGCCGTGTAAAAGGAAAAGCGCCAGCAAATATTAGCTACTACTGTTATCTTGACTGAATCGCTTAAAGAGCCGGAAGCATGATTACTACCCAGGCAGACCCAGGAGGTACTGGGCTAATCAAGGAACTGGCGCCAGAGCGGAGTGTTCCCGCTCACAGAGACGTTCCCCCCCACGCAGTCTTCCTGAGGATCCCCTGATTCTGCTCCTCACCCCAACAACCTTTCAATTAATTTGGTGTTTATGGAAACCTGTTCCATGTCTACCACTTGCGAAACCCGTGGGTGGAGGCAAACATGGAAGGAGCTCAAGTCCAACTGAGAAGAAAAGCGAGCCACGTCTCCAACTAGCGGGGATGACCCACGACCGTTCGTGGTCAGGGGTACGACTCTGGCCCGATGCTCCCCGGACGCGCAGACCGGCCTGACTCAGGCCCGGGTGACTCGGCATCTCACCAGCCGTCACGTCCGCCCTGCCGGGTCCCAACCCCGGCCCCAGCTCCCGAGCCCTGCCCCGCGGCGCTCACCATGATGGCGCCTCTGACACGCGAATGCCGCTAGGTCCAGGGAACGTTAAGACCAAGGGCGACCAACTGGCTCCCCTCACAGCCGCTGCCGCTGCCGCCTCAGTTTGGAAGTCCTGGGAGGCTCACCGGAAGTGCAGGGCTTGAGATCCGGGGGGAGGCGCCGAGGTCACGGCTCCGTGGCAAAAGAGAAAAAGGCAGGCAAAGGAACCTGGGTTTCAAGTTTTCTCGGAATGAACACTGAAGTACCTTGTCGAACTTGTGTCCACTTTAGAGGAATTTAAAACACTATTTAAAATTAATTTTGATAATATCCCCCTCTAGACGAACTTGCAAGGGCCCATTTTCCTTACTGACTACACTACCCAAGATGCACTAGACCTTCTGGTCTTTGGGGCAGCCTAGGAGGACTCGAGCGGAAGTAAGCTACGCATCCGCCTTCGAAATAGACCAAGAGCCTATTGCAATCAGGAACCGACCCCTTCGTTCGATGTATAAATATATTTAATTTTTCCTGGAGTTCCAGTGGAAGAGTAATAGGCCTCTCTACCCAAAGTAAAGATGTCCACAGACCGTGCGATTTTGGGTAAATAAAAGTCAGAGTGGCAAATTGTTTTCGTCCGGCTTGTTGCTGATGCGCCTCGGGGGAGGGACAGAATTTTCCAGTAGTGAATGGCGGAGCCTTACTGCTGCCGCAATGTGCACCAATCATAAAGGAAGAAAGGCGGGAATTAAGTAGTTATTGGTTGGCCCCTGGGCCAATTGGAAGAACCCTGATTTGGCGGGAGTCTTGACCCAGCCGGGGCCATAGGTGACTAAGTGTGAGCTCTGAGTGTGTGGCCGCCGTGGTCATGTTCGTGTCCGATTTCCGCAAAGAGTTCTATGAGGTGGTCCAGAACCAGGTGACCCCCCCTTTCTTGGGCCCCTAGGCTTTTCGCGGGGAAGGGATGAAAGGGAGCGGCCGTGGGAGAACGGGAAGGGCCTGGGTTAGGGGCGCTGCGCTTAGCTCTCCCTCTCTTCACCCGATAGAGGGTCCTTCTCTTTGTGGCTTCGGACGTGGATGCTCTGTGCGCTTGCAAGATCCTTCAGGTGAGCACTGAAGACCCTGGGAGGGTGGGACTGGGCGAGATGTGAGGGTGCAAGGTGGGCACGGGCGGGAGGTGGGAGGGAGGGAACTCGGTGGGGTTGGGGAACGGGGAGGGAGGAGAGGAGCAAGGGAAGGAACCCCTTCCTAGGTGAGAACCCTGGCTGGGTGGGGCCTGGAGCAACAACTGAAAGCTGGGGAGAGTGACTTTTGAGAGGTTGCTTTCCTGGCGGGCCAGTATTGGGTGGGTTAGGAAAGGATTAAGCAAAAGTCAGGGAGACTAGGTAGTAGTTTTGCATAAACTAGGCAAAAAATGACTGCGTTAGAGAGACCTGTAGACCTGTAGTGGCTTCTGAAACGTGGGGTTTGAGACACAAGAATCTGAGACAACCTAGGACATAGTGATACCATAAGCAATACAGGAAATGCAAGATAGTCTATTATGGAAGGAAAGTCATTGGTTCAGTTTTGAATATGGTGCCATGGTTGTTTACCTGAGCTCTGATCAGGCCCTTGCTTCAGGAACTACTTCCAAGCAGACCTAAAAAGCTCAGACCTAAAAAGCTCTGACCTAAAAAGTGTGGCTTGGTTGGCGTCATCTTGCAAAGCAAAAGGTTGCCATTTCCATTCCCCATCAGGGCACATGCTTGGGTTGCAGGATTCATGGGTCAGGGCGCCGATGAGAAGCAGCCAGTTGATGTTTCTCTCCCACATTGATATTTCTCTCCTTCTCTTTCTCCCTCCCTTCCCCTCTCTCTAGGAATAAATAGATAAAATCTTTTTAAAACCCCCCCCCAAGACCTAGAAATAGGATCACCTTTTCTCCCAGTGTTTTTCTTTGGTAATTTTCAAAATTTTGACCAAGTTTACAGAATAGTATAGTGAACACTCACATCCCCATTACCTAGTTTTTCCCATTAATATTTTACTAACCTTACTTTATCACATGTGATTTGTCTCTTGACCCATCTTTTTTTTTTTTTTTTTTAAGTGCATTTCAAGGTAAGTTAAAGACATTACAAATGTGATTGCCTTCAAATACTCTCTCCAGGCCCTGTTCCAGTGTGACCACGTACAGTATACACTGGTTCCTGTCTCTGGGTGGCAAGAACTTGAAACTGCATTTCTTGAACATAAAGAACAGGTATGCAAAACATACTTTGGGATAATTAGGCTTTTTAAACTCAATTACAACTTATTATTTTAGTATCAAATATAGTAGGCAATATGGAAGACAAAAACAAGCTTTATGTCTAGGTGACTTACCCTCAAGTCAAGAACAACAAAGAAAGGTAATGAATATGGACAGCCTCTAACTTTGAACTTGGGTTGCAGACATTTCACTATAAGGTATTGAAATTTAGCAGTTTGTTTTAGATATGGCCTAGTTAAAAATTATTGATATTTTAGATTAGACTACTATTTTACATTATCTCTCTAAGAAGATGTGTTCTAGTTTCCAACTTGGAATCCAGAACATAATTTAAACAATAGAAATCAGGATTCCTCTCACCTCTGCATGGGGCTATAATGAGAGTTGGGACATCTGAGACCCCATGTCGGGGAGACTGGAGGGTGGAAGAGGGCCCTGCAGTCTCTGGCTGTATCTAGGACTGCCTGGCAGAGGTAAACCCTGACCTGGAGCTCCTGTCATCATGGGAGGGACCTCAGCCAGTTCTGTATTTATAAGGAAAGTGTTTTCTGTAGTGATGGGTTACAATAGAAACTTAATGTTTAGGTGTCCATTAAGTATGGGCTACCCAAGATTTGCTAAAATTTTGAACCTATAGAATACTAGTAGCATGGGGAGGCAGCTCATCACAGTAGAGTGATTGAGATCTGGAGAGGCCCAGTTACACCTTTGAAGTCTTGGTCTGCTCCTCATCAAATTCTTGACTCTCATCAAATTCTGGGTCCAAATGCATGAGCCCAGGTGTACTAAGCTTCTGCATGCTCTACGGTGTAGCGGGGACAACCATAGGACCCCTCACAGTGTTGTGATGGAAATGAAATAGTGTACGGAGTATGTTAAAGCACTGAGCACAGGCCAGCTCTGGCCCTGTTTGGAGCCCCTTGCCATCAGGCCTTGCCAAGTGTCAGGGGTTTGATGTGTCTCACTAGGACTCAGAGGCCTAGTGCTCTGAAGGTAAAGGGACCCTCTCCATGTACTTAAACTTCATTCACGATATCTCTTTTTTTTTTTTCCAGTTCCATTATTTTATCCTCATTAACTGTGGAGCTAATGCAGACCTATTGGATATCCTCCAACCTGATGAAGACGCTGTATTTTTTGTGTGTGACACCCATAGGCCGGTCAATGTTGTGAATGTGTACAATGACACCCAGGTAACCAGGCCTTTGGGGCCCATCTGTCTCCTGCATTCTCCCATCTATCTGTCTGTTCCCTTGTAAGCCAACGACAGCATTGTACCTGGTGTCCTAGCAAGACAAAAACCTGGTTTCATGTATCTTTGATGAGAAACGTGACATCTAACCCTTGGAGTTGCTCCGAATGCGTTTGTAAGATTTGCTTGACCAGAAAGGTATAGGGATCAGAACCTGCACCGAGTCTGGCCTCAGAACTCAGACACAGCCCAGCCTCATTAAATATCAAAGGACCTCAGAGGCATCTGCCCTGCCCATCCAAGGGGTGGCATGAGGACCAGCAAAACAGTGGTGGAAAAGGCTACTGTTAGCCCAAAATGTTTCTGCTGCACTTACTCTTTGAACTCCTGAGCAGCAAGCAGGGAGCCTGGTGCACAGCAGCTACCTAACCTTTCTCTAAGTTGATCTTCTCCCACCCATGTTAACGAAGTGTCAGCCTCAGAATTCTCACGTGAAAGTCTTCTCCCAGAGAAATCAGCCTGCCTGGAGCTGCTTTTAGAGGCAGGTGTTTTACTCACTTTGGAGTTGCCCATCTTCGTGTCCTTTGTCGGGCCAAGTTGGGGATGTTCATTTTGTTGGCTTGGTGTGTGGCATAAGGGGGAGTTTTTTCCCCAGACTTAGTGGCTGTGGATAGTTGTCAAGGTTTTGAAATTTCTGCATACAGTGTGGTGCAACTCAAGTGCCTCACTTAATGGATATGAAAATGTTTATTTATTTATTTTAATTGTTGTTCAGGTTGGAGATGAAAATTTTTAAGTATCTGAAAATTTTAAATGCCAGGAAAGTTTGAAATTACAAACAGGTGGTTACTTATATGTACAGAAAAGTTATGAGTCACCCAGTTAGGAAATAAGATTCTTCAGGAGATAAACTTGATGAATAGTTTTTTTGTCAAGAGAGACTTGATTGCTCTTTGTTTTATTTTTAGATCAAACTACTCATTAAACAAGATGATGACCTTGAAGTTCCTGCCTACGATGACATCTTCAGGGATGAAGAGGAGGATGAAGAGCATTCAGAAAATGAAAAGGATGACGGGTCAGAGCCTTCTGAGAAGCGCACACGGTTAGAAGGGTTAGAAGAGGTGCGTTTGGGCTTCTCACCAGTCTTAAACTTAAATCTCCCCCAGAGGCCAGAGGTCGGTCTGGAGCCTACTGGGCCCAGACTTAGATTGGAGGCAGCAGGTATGAGTGCTGTATTCTGGCTGCGTGGCAGATTACTGGACTTCTCTGAGGCACAGTGTTCTTATTTGTACAGTACAACCCCATCAGATGAAATGAAACTGAGAATAGCTCAGCTGTACATGTGGACAGCAAACATTTATAAAAAGTGATACAGAGAAAAAATAAATTGCTTGAGTGTCACCTCCCTTCCCCACCCCCTCCCAGAATTGCTTCCTGTGCAGTCACCATGGAGTAACGGCATGGGTTTGTGGCCCTCAGCCAGGCTTGGTCCCAGATGGTCACTGCAGGGGAAGCACCTGTGTGCAAGGACATGCGTGGCTTGTGCCTCATGAACCTTGGGTCTGAGCCACTTACTAGACTAGATCTGGGGCCTGGCCAATGCTAGTGGCTTCTGTGAGATGTAGAATTCCAGGTGGGAGGCAGTTGTTCCTCTAACACAGAGGCAATGCTGTATTCTAGCGCTTAGTGTTGACAAGCTGATGGATGCTCTCTGGCTCCTGATCCTTGGTGTGCAGGCTGAAATTGCCTCTGGAATGTTCTAGGGTCTTCCCTTCATCCTGGGCCTGGCATCTCTTAATACCACGCTTTAGCAGAGCCCTTATGAGCCATATTTGGGACGCTGCATCTGGGGAAGGCATGTCCTCAAAGCTAGGAATGTTTCTCTTTGCTTTCCTCCCCTTTGCCCTCTCCTTTCTCTCAAGTTTCGAGTCATCTGGTGGGGACTGTCAGACCCATTCTGAGATTTTTCTTCCTCTTTCCCAGCTTTTTATCTGTTCTACTTTCTGGCAGATCTTTGGTCTTTATCTTCGAATCTTTGATTTCTGTGAGCCCTTATTTGTCCTCTGAATACTTCTTTTTTCTAGTGTTCTTTTAATTGTTGATGAGCTGCTTTTCATAGGGCCCCAAGTATCATTTTCACTTACCCTGTGCCCCATACTGGTCAGGCTCTGGGATACCAAGGGGCAAACAAAGTTCTGCATTCATGAAACTTCCTTTCTAGTGGGTGGGGACAGATAAGGAACGTGTAAATGAGCGTGAGCAGAGCAGGTTTTCAGGGTGAGATACAGCAAGGTGAGGGGCTAGACAGAGAGTGGCTTGCTCGTGTATGAAGGTGGCTGTGGACACTTGATGGGGGAAGTGGCAGGAGAGAACTGAGCAGCGGGTTTAGCCCGTAGGAGGAAGTTAGTGGTCTTGACGAGATGCCAGAGCACGCTAGAGCTTTCGTCTATTGGTCAAAAATAAATAAATAGCAACTTCATAGGCAAAAAAAAGGAAAAAAGAAACCTTTTATCTTTGGCCTTTTTAACCATATTGTACAAACCATCTACTTACAGTACAGCTACGTAAAACAAAAAAACTTAATGGAATGCTCAGAATAAGACTTTTTTTTACAAAGTTTTTGTTCCCTTTGAGATAGTAATGAATTTGGTCGCCACCACAGGTAAAGTCAGAAGTAAGAGAGCACCCCAAAGGCTGGTTTGGTCATCCCGAGTTTATTAAAAATGGCTGATCCCTAATAATACGTATGTATGGAAAAATAAAATGTAAATTAAAAATCCAAAATTTTTTAAAAAGTAATTTTAAGAAAAAAAGCTGGGCCCTGGGAGTTGTGGTTCTTTCTTCCCTCCCGCACTGCAGATTCATGCTGCGGTTGGGTTGGGTGGTGGAGCGCCTGTGCTGCCAGCGGCGAGGGCAGACGGGACTCTGCTCCAAGGTGACCGACCGCCTTTGGATTCTGGGAGAGGCGGAGGGTGAATAGGTCACGGCAGTCTTTTTTTTTTTTTTTAGTTTAACTTTTCATTTTTTGCTGTGCATTTATTGTTATCAGTCTTCTCCTTCTTGGTGTCAGCATTGTCATCCTCATCATCTTTAGCTGCCCTTTTGCCTTCAGCTGCCTCAGCCACCTCATCTTTATTCTCTTCCTTACCAATACCTTCCTCCTCCCCCTGCTTTCCTCCCCTCCTTTCTCTTTTTCTCCTACCATATTGTTGGCCTTTTGCTCCCCATTTTCCTCGTTAGCGTTCCTATTAGGAATACATCTCTTCCATTCTCTGCTTCCTCCAAACCTTCCTTCTTTAAGTCTTTGGTGGTGATCTCAGAGCTGATGTCCATGGCCATATCCGACATGGTGGGGCACACCAGTGATTCGACGCAGCAGATTAAAGAGAAAGCCAGAGAGTTCAAGGACTCTGGTGAAGAAGCTGCAGGAGTCAGCGGCAGTGGCAGAGGTGGCTGTTGTTTCAAGTATGTTTGTAGTTGCTTGTTGAAGCGTTTATACGATGGCTGCTTTAACATCTTTGTCAGATAAGTCTGACATCTCCGTCATTTTGGTGTTGGCGTCTGTGGATTTCCCTTTTTGTATTTGATTTGTGTTTTCCTGTTCTTCACATGATGAGTGATTTTTCAGTTGAAGCTTGGACATTTTTGTATTATGTTATCAGTTTCCGGGTCTTACATGGATGTTTTGTTTTACCTACTCCCTCTGGCACCACTCTGGCAAAAGGAGGAGGTGGGTGGCGTGGTCTCTTCACAGCCAGGTGGAAGCAGAGGTTAGGGTCCCCCACTCGACCTCCATTCACCTCTGAGGGGAGTGGCTCCACGTTACCACTGGGCAAGGAGAGTCTAGGCTCCCTACTTGGCCTTCTCTGGCGCCACCTCAGTGGGGATATTGGGAAATGTTACAGGTAGAACAGTGGAGGTGTCACAGGTGGGAGGGAGGTGCTTGAAGGGTGAGTGTCTTGGCATTTACTGGGGTAGACGGGGTTGAGGCCACGGTGTTTTTGGTGGTGCTGGCTGGTGTAGAGCAGTTATTATCTAAAAGTATTTTGTATTTTAAGGCTGTTTCTTCCTGATACTTTGGCTTTTGTTGGGGTTCTGTTTTGTTTTGTTTTGCCTATACTTGGTGTTATTAGGTTACTAGCTTCTTTAGCTCCAAATTTGGGATATATGAGCCAAAAATAAAACCCAGGGAATTTATCAGTGTGTCATTCCTTAGGTCCTGGGGCCCCGGGGTCCCCAGCTGGTGAGCCTTTCTCTCCACCTTTCAGAGTCTTATTGTGTATTACATACAACATTGGGTTTTTTTAGGTATAGTTAGTGGACGGACAGGGAAAAATATGTTTATCGCATCTTCCTAGAAGCAGAAATCTCAGGACCATGACATTTAAAACTGCAACACTACCTCATGCCTTGGCTGTGAGGACTAAATGAAATTGTGCTTGTAAAATTAGAATAGTCACTGACACGTGGTGGGATGTAAGAAACTTTAGCTCTTACTAACCTGGTGGGGAAGCCAGTGCGAGGTGGCTGTGCACTTATCCCAGATCACGTGGTGGTAGGGGCGATGGAAGGCTGAGGCAGACAGAGTGTGGCCTGAGCAGAAACTGCGGAAGCATCCACTCTTGTCAGCATCTTCAGTGCTGATGGGCCAGAGGGGTCCCAGTCATCCCCGTGGCATCTCCCTTCTGCAGGAGCAGGTTGTTCTCGGGGCCTGGGAACGACCCATGTTTTGGATCTGGGCCCAATGGCTTCTGTCGATTCAGAACCTTCTCGGGCTGTGGGGATAAAGTCCTGGCTCATTTGCTTACTCTTTTCTTCATTCCTCCATCAGGAGATAGTAGCGCAAACCATGAAAAGAAGGGAGCGAAGAGAGTGGGAAGCCCGGAGGTGAGTGTGCATTTCAAGCAGCACCCCGCTGTTCCTGAGGGTCTGTGGCGTCACCGACACCTGTTTCTTCCATGGGAGCTGCATGCACTTTTTCCATTTGAGGATGATTTGTTCAGTGTAGAGCCGCTGGGCCAGTGGTGCCTCCAGTGAGCATGTGATCCCTGGTTAGAGAACTCTGGGTCTTTTTTGTGGTGGTCCTGGTCCCATGAGTGACAGAACCAGGCCCACAGTTCTCCCAAATGCATGGCATCTGTTACGGGTGACAGCCCTGGTTCTTTTATTTTTATTATTTTCTAGACGTAGATAACTTTTATTTACAAATTTTTACAAATGAGTTAGATGCCAATTGTGTAAAACTTTTCAGAGGAACAAAAGTATGAGAAGAAGATGAAGTTATCCATAATTTCTTTTCACATTGCAAATTTAAAAACTGAAGTGCTCTAAAATACAAACATTGGATAGGTTATTTTAGCTCGAGGTGAACATGTAGCAATGCCCCTGGGCTGGGAATTCCTTGCTGGATCCTGTTGTTCAAGGTCAGGCTGCTGTGCCCTGCTGTTCCTTGTGGAAGGACAATGTAAAACTATTTTGGGAAGTGTAAGAAAAGTGACTGTAATCTATTTTCACTAAAGGGAAGAGATTCTGGCTTTGGATTGATCTTCCTGGGTTATTTATACTTGCACATATTTTACATAATCATAATAGGTGCCTAATTTTGCTTTTCTTCCACCCGATATACCCTTTTATGTAGTTCCAAACAGCCTTTCATAACCATACAGTACTTAATTGGCCATTCTCCTCCTTTCTGAACTGTGTGTTACTTCAGTATTCTGCCACGACAAGGAAGGCCACGCTGAACAACCTTGTGCACGTAACAAGTTTGGTCTTGCTTGTTCCTTTGCATGGTTGTCTTGGGATAATTGCTCAGCAGTGGGGTTCTGGGACTGTGCTGTTGTACATGTTCTGTTGCCACAGGCGGTTTGTGTTTGTATGGCTCCCTTCCCAGGCTTGTGCCCATACACTCCAAGGCAGAGTCAATGAGTGAAAACAAAGACACCGTGACTTTAGTTGCATTTCTTTGAGTGCTGTCAAATTTTAGCATTTTTTCCACATCTTCGGCTTCCTGAACTTCCTGGTGAAGACCCGCCTTTTACGTTGCACTTTATTTTGTTACAGAAGAGACATCCTCTTTGACTATGAGCAGTATGAATATCATGGGACATCGGTAAGTATGGATAGGTAGAATTCATTACAGAGTTCCGACTGGGGTGGGATCGGGGTCTTGAAACATGAATGAGCATAGGTTTTAGAGCTACAGAGGTCTCGTTTGATTCTGAGCCCTACAGTTTCCTGCTGTGTGACCTTGGGGAGGTGGTAGGGCCTCTCTGAGCTTTAAATTCCTCCATTAAAGAAAGAGAACAATCTTCATTTCAGAAGCAGTTGTTAGGATGACCCCTCACACCTGATGTGTGCCCAAAGAACATCAGTGATTATTTTTATTCATAATTAAAAATATAGAACTAGTCTGTATTAGCCTCTGTGCAAGAAGATAAAACTGCAGACTTATAAAGGCCCCTCTATATGCCTTATGGAACAGAATTTCATGTAGAGAAGCTACTCTGTTGGTCCAGTAGTGCTGAGCAGAGCTCAAGGCCTTCAGGAGGTCTAGAAAATAAGTTCCCAGGAGGACATGTCATATTTGGTCTTTACATTTGGCCCTGGGGCCTTGAACTCTGAACAACATCTCTCCAATGTCCCCTTTATATCAGGGTCCCATTGTCCTTCGAAGGATCGTCTTTTTGCCCTCTCTGCTTTGCCCTGGCCAGTGGAGAAGTCTAAGCAGTGGGTAGATGGGTGATGCTCACTCTGAGAAGGTGCAGACAGGGCAGCGGGTGCCCGGGTCCCTCCAGATATGTGGATGTTCCCTTGGAAATCTTCTCCCTAGAAGGAGGCCCAGTCTCTCACAGCTTAGGAGACTTTAGTATCTTCTAGTTGGACACTGAGCCTCCTTCATTGCTTCCTACCAAAACACAGACCCTGTGCTCACAGGAGACTCCATGGACAGTCATGTCAGAAAGACCTGCCTCACAAGGGGCCCCCTCCCTCTTTAACATCCAGGTAACTGGAACCAAGGCCCTGCCTCACCTGGCCTTCCCTGAAATGTGTTAGAGACCGCCAGCCAGCCAGGAAGAGCCTGTGGACAAAGGGTCATGAGGATGATGAGGTCCCTGACCTATCGAATCCAGTGCCTCCCTTGGGTAATACCAAGGGACCAAAGGAAATGTGTAGAGGCCCCAGCACATGCTGTGCCTGGCTGCCCTCCCTAGCTGGATGAAGTGTGTGCATAGCAATGACTTCAGTTAGTGGAGGAGACAGTTCAGGTCACTCAAGTGACTGTCTTCCTCAATTTAGCCTAGAATCCACACACACCGTGGTCAGGCAGACCCTTGATCTGCAGGGGTTCAACTGAGCCCTGGGCAGCTCAGATCTGGCCTGGCCCCAGCGGACACCCCTTTCATAGGTGTTGCTACCTCTGGACTCAGGCTTCTCTTTTTCTTGCAGTCAGCCATGGTGATGTTTGACCTGGCATGGATGATGTCCAAGGATCTGAATGACATGCTGTGGTATGTAGCCTTTAGTCAAGGTCAGTGCCATGTGTGGCTTCCTTCTAGCAGCTCTGTCCTCCCATAGTGAGGGCAGGGTCTGGAGGAGGATGTCACCATGTGCACTCCCCTTGTCTCTGCTGGGAACATCGAATGCAGCTCCCTTTCTGAGAGTGTGAGTGGCCCTGGTTTTCTTTCTAACTGAGGCTCTCAACTCAGACATGGAGGAAGCATGGCCAGTGCGGAGGGTCGGACAGTGAGACCTGTGTACAGCTCCTCCCTTCCCACCCTACCACTGAGCCTTGCTGCCCAGGAAATTCAGGTTACAGAAGGAGTGTGAGATTTGAACAAGGCAGCCCATGTTCGGCATCCTTGCAACCCTGGCATGTGGTGAAATCTGATTCAGGAAAAATTGTCCTGCCACCTCTGAGTTTGCTTCAAGCAGGAGCTCTTGGCACACTGGAGTGGAAAAATCAGGAGGTGGGGTTGGTCTCAGGGATGACAGCCCAGGGGGCATTTTCCGAAGAGGTCCCTGTGAGGTGGGGGCATGCTGCACTAAGAGATGGGGTGGGTGCTCCAGTGACTGGCTTCCCACCCCCAGGGCCTCTCCTGCCTCACTCTGTGCCCATGTCCTTAGCTGTTTTCAGCTGTGGGCCTGGAGGGGCGTCTTGAAGGCTACTGCCTGGGACCAGCAGATGGCACATACCTGGGGTCCTGGTCCCTGCTGCTGTGAGCTGTCTGTGACCCCAGGGAGGTCAGGCCAGCCTGGATCTTTATCTTATCCACAAAAGATAAGCTTGGAGAAGGGAACTTGGAAGGTTATTAAGGGGCCTAAATGCTGTTACTCTGTGTCCCATCATTTTACTCTGGAAGGACAGGGAACCGTGGATGTGACAAGGGTATGCTTTTCTGTGGGCATATTACAGAGAGAGGGAAGCTGAGGGGCTCAGAGAGGCAGAGTGAGGCACCAGAGGCCTGAGCACGGGTGTCTCCCGCAGTCCTGCACTAGCAGGGCCAGGCGAGAGGGGCGGGCCAGCCAGGATACAGAGAGCAGCTCCCCCTGTCCTTGTCCTCGATCCCCTTGTGCACCAAGAGTTTCTGCAGTGAAGACATGGAACCAGGAGCCTTCAGTTTCCCCCGTCATCTGTCCTCCCTGAAGAGGGGGACTGCCTGTCTGAGGGTGGGCCTGGGTCTGGTCACAATGGCAGGACGCTCCTGCCTTTCCTTCTCTGTTCACTGCTTCGTCGTCCTTTCCTTTCAGGTGGGCCATCGTTGGACTGACGGACCAGTGGGTACAAGACAAGATCACTCAGTAAGGACGTACTCCCTCGGGCTGGTCAAGTTGGCCTGTGCCGCAACAATGTACACGGCCTGGCCGCAGCCTCTGAGTTTGCGCTGGGGGGACAGGTGGCAGCACCACTGTGGAGCCCCACTGAGGATGGGCTGGCCTTGGGCCTGGGTCTTTGTCACCAAGGAAGGGCTTAGTGCCAGGAACTCTATCAGAATAGCATGTGGCCTTATTGTGGACGTGTTGTCCATCCTTAGGGAGCCCAGCAGGTGGAGCCAGAGGTGAGAGGAGGGAGCCCAGAGTCCCGGCTCTGAGTGCTGTTTGTGCCCTGTGCTTCAGGCATGGTGGAGTGTAGAGGTGTGGCCTGTGCACAACAGACATGGGACAGACAAGGTGAGGGCCCCAAGGGTCCTGCCAGGGAGGGTGGGTGTGATCTCAAAAGGCAAAGGGAAGGCTCAAGAGGGTTGCGGGGATGGCTGTCATAGAATGAGTCCTTTTGCCCCTCTGTGGGCAGACTTTGGTACTTGCCATTGGAGTCGGATAGATAAGCTGAAAGGCCACCCCAGAATACAGGTGCCAGGGAGGGGTAGGCTGCCAGAGCCCTGTCTTATCCCCACCCCTCTGGTGACCGTCAGGTGGGGATTCCAAGGGAATCAGAGACCTAAGCCTCAAGATGCCAACCCCTTCCCCGGGGGACCCAAGTCTGTCATGTGGCATTGCCCCTGGCACAGCCTCCTTGTAGTTTGCAGAGGTCCCACGCTCCCTATTTTTTGCCTCCTCCACCTGTCCAGGTCCTGTTGTGGCTCAGGGAGTGGGAGGGTCCTGAGTTTCACAGGCCTGGGGCACTTCCTGGATCTGTCATTTTGGCCCAGCCTGCTGTCCAGATAGGCTTCCCTCCTTCCCCCACCAAGGCTGGCATGGGGTGTGTGCGGTGCCAGGTACTGTCCCTGGCCTGTGACCTCCCCTCTAGAGAGGCCATGCTGTCACCATCCTGCTCGGTGGCCACCTGGACTTGGGTCTGCTCTTTCCTACTGTGCTCATAAACACTTCCTGTGCCTGGTTCACACCCTTTGCTGTGGATCACTGTCACTCATGGGGATATGTCCACTTGATTGTAACTAGCGGGCAGGGCTGTGGTCTTCTGTAGTGCCCACTCTCAGGAGGCCTCAAATAAGTAACGACAGTGCAGCTGATGCCCAGAGGAGTGGGGGGAAGCGAGGTAGGGGAGGCCAGAGCTCATCTCTTCCGTTCTGTCAGCTCAGCTCCCCCTGCTGCCTATCCCTGCTACCCACTTTGCCACGATGGTTTCTACGCAGAAGTGGTGAGGAACACCTGAATGGTGGGCTGGCCCCTGAGCCTGGGAGGGCAAGCTGTGGCAGGCTGCCTATGAGGAGAGGAGGGAGCCCACCCAAGCCAGCAGTGCTTCCTCCCCAGGATGAAGTATGTGACGGACGTCGGCATCCTGCAGCGCCACGTGTCCCGGCACAACCACCGGGACGAGGACGAGGAGAATGCCCTCTCCGTGGACTGCATGCGCATCTCCTTCGAGTACGAGTATCCTTCTGGCTCATGTCTTCGGGGTGCAGGCCCTGCCCCTGCCCTCAGGCACTTTGCTCTGTCGTGGGCTATTCGTTTGTCACCTCTGCACACCCCAGCTCACGTACCCTGTGTGTGGCGCGCTTGTGAGCTGCAGAGCTGCAGGTTGTGTGGCTGTGGCTGCCATGTCCCCAGGATGGGCAGCAGACAGGATAAGAGCCTTCAAGAAGAGGGATCCTATGTGTCCCTGGGCTGGGCAGAGCACCAGGTACTGGGGAACAGGTTCTGCCTCACCTTTTCTGTGTGGCTTTGGCTCCTAGACAACACAGCTCTTTTTAGAAACATCACGTATCTTTAGAGCTCATTCTAGGCCTAGTACTAGATATATGTGAGTGAGGGCATGTGGGGCTGCCTGTGTGGTGTAGGCAGTTCAGTGACATTTGCAGGCTCCTGTCAAGTCAGGAAAAAAGTCAGCCGGCATGTGATTACAGAGTGTGGTGTTTTGTGAGATCATATGGGGTTTGATGGAATAACCAAAGAGCAATGGGACCAGGTTGCTCAGGGAAGTCCTTGGAGAGGCCACTGTCCAGGCTGAGATTCAGCTATGCTCCGTGGGAGGGAGAGTGGTCTGGGCAGAGGTTGTTGGCCATGCAAAGGCCCTCAGGTGAGCTCAATGAAGGGGCTAGAGAGATAGGCAGGGTTTGGGAGTCAGAGGCCAGAGTAGGTGGCGCTGTGAGCCCAGCAGTGACTGAGTTTGGTTCTTGGTATTTAAAAGGTCTCTGAACTGCCTATTTGAGGAAAGGAGACTGGATGGTGGCTTGGGTGAGATCATAGTGGTGAGTGGAGGCATGCTGGGGTTGCTGCTTCGGCAGTGGACAGAGTAAGGGCAAAGACTGCCTCCCTTTCCTTGTGCTGGGTTGGCTGGGGGTGAATAAACATGGGTTTGGACAGGTCATGGGAGATGTAGGAAGAGGGGCTGGGTGTGGGGCATCTGAGTTCCTGGGAGAGGGGCCACACTGCAGGAGCCCATCAGGAGCCAGGTCAAGACGTGACATCAGGACCAGGGCTTGTCGGGTGTGGGCAGAGAGGATGGTGGTCATGAAGCTTAGTCCTTTGGAGGGGCAGCAAAGAAGACATAGAGGCTGGTCCGGGCAGGTGTGTTGGCAGGAACAGTGGCACTCAGGTGCAGGCAGGGCCAGCCTGGCATCCTGCCCCAGAGCCTCCAGTGTGAGAGGAGAGGCCTTGGGAGATGGGCCCGTCCTCGTACACAGCCTCGTTATTGACCCCGTGAGCAGCGAGGGCGGGAGCCAGCAGGGGTAGGGTGGGACAGAGGGCAGGGTCAGGTAGAGGACACGGGGAACCATGGGGGCTCTCTGACCACAGTATACAAACTCTCAGAACCCCTTTACCTCAGTTTCCCTGTCTGTCCACAGAGATAATGGTGTACACCCACCACCTCACAAACTTTCTGTGTGGGTCAGATTAAGCTAAGAAGGTCAAAGAACTCCAGTTTACCCAGGTGGTAACTGGTCGTGCCCGGGTGGGTGGAGCAGGCCACCTGTTGGAGCATTAAAAGTGGGCCGTCACAGGGTAGATGGAACCCCAGGTCACTGCAGCCTCCTTGACTGCGGGCCCAGCCTCCGCCTGGTGCTCTACCAGCACTGGTCCCTCCATGACAGCCTGTGCAACACGTGCTACACTGCAGCCAGGTTCAGGCTCTGGTCTGTGCATGGGCAGAAGCGGCTCCAGGAGTTCCTTGCAGACATGGGGTGAGTGACTGCCTTGGCCTGGAGTCTCCCACCTGCAGCCCCCAAGGGAAAAGTCCCTCCCGGTCGTTGTTACTGACTTGGTAATATTTAGCCGCTGCCGTTTCTGCCATAAATACCTCTCTCTGAATTCCGATAATGTCATCTGAAGGCCTAAACGGGGTATCCCTTGTTTACAAACACTGGGACCCCCTTCGGGGTTCTCTCCAGCCCTTTGGTGTTTCAGCATTCTCTGTTCGAGTCTGCCTAATGCTTACCATCTTTCTAGTCTCCCCCTGAAACAGGTGAAGCAGAAGTTTCAGTCTATGGACAGCTCCTTGAAGGAGAATTTGCGGGAGATGATTGAAGAATCTGCAAATAAATTTGGGTAAACTCGTGTTTTTCTGTATTAAGCTTCCTTAAGGCTTCAGCTTTAACCACATTCCTAAAATAGTGCAAAAACCAGGAATGCACAAATGAGCATGACCTGTGCGGTCTTTCCTGAAGTTGTAAGTTCTCTTTGGGTTAAAAATAGGGCTTTGTAAAGTGCCCAGAAGATATAGAATCCTCAGATCCTGGGGCAGAGGTGTGGATATTGAGGTCAACCCAGTGCATCCCTCACTGAAGAGCCCACTGGGGCAGGTTCAGGCCAGCTCTTTCCAACCAGGTTCTCTAGCACAGCTGGAGGAGCTGTGCCTGGCTGATCCTGGCATCCTGGGGCGTGGGAGAGGACCACACACAACCTGGCCCAACAGCTAGTTATTGTTCTGCTCCCAACCAGCTGAGCAGTTTTGGACAAGGCGCTCAGTGCCCTAGGTTACAGGGCTCTATGTCAGGCCTCCTAACCCCCTCCATTCTCAGACCAAAATAGCCATACTACCATTGCGTGTTGGGGGGGGAGGGGGAGCAACAGCAGCACATTCTGCTGTCCTGGCCTAGTGGTGAGAGCCCATCCATACATGAGGACACTCCCATTTGACAGCCACATTGCCTCTTCCTGTTGCAGGATGAAGGACATGCGTATGCAGACTTTCAGCATTCATTTTGGCTTCAAGCATAAGTTCCTGGCCAGTGATGTGGTCTTTGCTACCTTGTCACTGATGGAGAGACCTGAGAAGGACAGCTCAGAGACAGATAACTTCATCCAGGCTCTGGACAGTCTCTCTAGGTAGTGGACTCTAGCCCCTTGGGCCACCTCCTGCCCTCAACCTCACACTGCCCAGGCAGGCAGGTCTCAGGGACTCTGAGGGTGTGGGGGTGACTGGCCTGCAGAAACTGTTCAAGTGCAAATCAGAATCACAGTGCACCGGAGGTGAGCGGAGGGGCGCACATGACGTGTTTCCTGCCCATCTTCACTATTTGTCACTTTCTCTTGAATTTTTTTTCCTTTTGCTTTCTAAAATTTTCTTCTTTTTTGCCTCTTAAGGCATCATTTGTGGTGTTTATTCATTCTTATGTTTCTTCTAGTTTAGTCTTCATTTCTCATTCTTCATCTTTCTTTTATTTCTAATTTTTTCCTCTTCCCGAGATGTCTTACATTATTTTTCATACCTTTAGCTTGGTTTGAAATAGGGTGTAACGTTACAGTTTTGATCATTTGAAGGCATGTCTCATAATGCGCTCACTGCCGACAGGGAAGCTGTTCTTCGTCTCTTTTTTCTGATAGTTGCTTAGAGGAGTTGGTCTTGATGCTCATCTGCTGCTCGGTTTTTTTTTCTTTAAAAAAATTTTTTTAAATTTTAATTGTTCTTGTACAGTTTTCTGTCTTTTTGCTTCTCATTTTCTTTATGAATTTAGTTGCTCTGGCTTTTTAGGAGGAGGCACTATTCAGAACTTCTGAACTTCAGAGAGTTGCCACTCTGTTGCTTTTGTGCAGTGTTAAAAAACAGGGTCTTGCTTTTAGGGGTTTCCTGGGTCTGTTCCCTAGCATACTTTTTAAAAATAGCTTCACTGAGGTATACTTCACACATCATATACTTCATCCATTTAAAGTATACAAGTCAATTCAATTCAGTCTCTTCACAAGGTTGTGTGATCATCACGATCTAATTTGAGAGCCTTTTTTTTTTTTTTTGCCTCCCCCTCAAAAACCCTGCTTCCCTTAGCTATCACTTTCCAAATCCCCCATCTCTCTCAGCCCTAGGTAACCACTAATCTACTTTCTGTCTCCGTGGACTTGCTATTCTGGATGCTTCATATCATTTGATCTGACACTACGTGGTTCTTTACGGAGTGGCTTCTTTCACTTAGAATGTTTTCAAGGTTCATCCATTTTGTAGCAGCAGTAGGGATTTTCTTCCTTTTTATTGCAAATAATTTTCTATTATAGGGATATACCACATTTTATTAATCCATTCATCAGTTGGTAGACATTTGGATAGTTTCCACCTTTTAACTGTTATGGATAATACTGCCATAAAAATGCACATGTAAATTGTGTGGACAGATGTTTTCATTTCTCTTGGGTATATGCCTAGCCATGGGCTTTCTGGGTTATATGCTAACCATGTATCTAACCTTTTGAGGAACTAATTGCAAGACTTTCCCAAAACAACTGCACCATTTTATCTTCTCATTGGCAGTGAATGAAAGTTTGAATTTTTCCACATCCTTGCCAACATTTATTTTTGTCTATCTTTTCTGAGCAAACCATGCTAGTGGGTATGAAGTGGCATCTCATTGTGGTTTGGATCTGCATTTCCTGCTGTTCCTAATGATGTTGAACAGCTTTTCATGTGCGTATGGGCCATTTGTACGTCTTGTTTGGAGAATTGTTTATTCAAGCCCTTGGTCCATTTTTCAGTTGGGTTCTTTGTTATTGAGTTGTAAGGGTTGTTTTATATATTCTAAATACACATCCATTATCAGATACATGATTTGCAAATGTTTTTTCTCATCCTGTGGGTTATTTTTTCATTTTCTTGGTGTTCTTTGAAGCATAAAAGTTTTTAATTTTGATGTTTAAATTATCTGTTTTTTCTTTTTGTTTCTTGTGCTTTTGGTGTCATCTAAGAAAGCACTGCCTAATTCAAAGTCATGAAGATTTACACTTTTGTTTTCTATAAGCGTTTTATAGTTTTGGGCCATGGCTGGTGTGGCTTTTAGTGGATTGAGCACTGGCCTGTGAACCAAAAGGTGGCTGGTTCGATTCCCAGTCAGGGCTCATGCCTGGGTTGCCAGCCAGGTCCCCAGTAGGAGGGCAAGTGAGAGGCAACCACACAGTGATGTCTCTCCCCGTCTCCTTCCCCCTCCCTTCCCTTTTCTCTCAAAATAAATAAATAAAATCTTTTTTTAAAAAAAGAGTTTTATATTTTTGGCCTTCATATTAGGTGTATGATTTATTTGAGATTATCTTTTGTGTCTGGTGTAAGGAAGGGGCCCAACTTAATTTTTTTTGCATGTGACATCCAATTGATCTAGCACCATTTGCTGAAAAGATTTCTTTCCTCCATTGAATTATTCTGGCACCCATGTTGCAAACTGGTTGACTGTAAATGGGGAGATGTGTTTCTAGGTTCTCAATTCTAGTCCATCAGTATGTCTATACTTATTGCAGTACCACACTGTTTTGATTACTGTAGCTTTGCAGCAAATTTTGGCTATTTTGTGTTCCTTGGATTTCCATGAATCTTGGGATCAGTTTGTTATTTCTGCAAAGAAGTCAGATTGCATTGAACCTATAGATCAATTCTAAGAGTATTGCTATCTTACCAATATTAAGTCTTCCAACTGATGAACATGGGATGGTTTTTTAGTTACTTAGATCCTCTTTAATTTTTTAACAATGTTTTACAGTTTTTAGAGAATAAATTTTACTTTTTTGTTAAATTCCTAAATAGTTTATTCTTTTTGATGCTATTGTAAATGGACTTGTTTTCTTTCTTCTGTGTTCTCATTGCTGCTTGTGTAGAAATAGTTGATTTTTGCAAATCGATCTTGTATCCTGCAGTGTTGCTGAACTCACTTGTTAGTTCCAACAGTTTTTCCGTGGATTTCTTAGGGTTTTCTGTGTGCAAGATCATGTCATTGCAAATAGAGATAGTTTTACTGCTTCCTTTCCAATCTGCCTTTTATTTCATTTTACTGCCTGAATTGTGCTGGCTAGAGCCTTCACTAAATCCCCATGTGTTTTTATCTGTATCTTCTCTTTCCTTTTTTTGCATTATCACTATCTTGCTCAGTTTGGATTCTGTTCTCAGTAGTTTCTGCTTAGTGAGGGGCCCGTGTGGAAGGGATCTCTTGACTGTCAGGCGGGACTCCCAGGGCTGGACTGCTGCGGCCCCCGAGTCTTCACCACGCCTCTTGTACTTTAACAAGTCTCCTTCAACACTCCTCTTGTACTCTTCTGCTTAGATAGTGCAAAACCCCTCTTAGTGTCCCCCAGTTGCCTGTAGTTTTCATCATTCTTAAGTCTTGTTGCCTCTCTGCACCCTCCCACGCTGACACTGGCAATATACCAGTCTTGTGGCCAGGTGGTGGTCTGTTCTACTAGTTTATGTTTGGGGGTTTGTATCGTAGGTGTGGGTCCTGGGATTTTGGTTTTGAATTGCTCTATTTTTATTTGGAAATATGGGAAAATCCAAAAACTACTACTATCAACTGCTACCCTCATCCCAAGATCGACGAGGCAGCTTCAGACATTGTCTGCTGACATTCTGTGATGACAAAGGAGCATTTTCCCACCTTTGCGCTCCTTCCCCTGCTGTCGTTAGAGTCTGCCACTATTTTTAGATCCTTTGTAACTTCAACATACCTGTCGTTCTGTCACCAGCATCCCTTGTCTCCTTTTTCTGTGAAAAAAAGGGTGTCAGCATCCCTACTTTTATCCTTCTGCATACCTCTCAGTTCCTGAAATCTATGCTTTTGCATTTTAAAGATTGAGAACCCTTAATCTCAAGTTAGAGAGTAGAATGTGAGTCATCTCATTTTTGGCTAAGGTTGATTAGAAAAGATGAAAACAATAAATAGTGTTACTTCATTGTGCTATTAAAATATTTCAGAGTCGTCCTAGCTGGTGTGGCTCAGTTGGTTGAGCTTTGTCTTGCAGAGGGAATGGTTGCCGGTTCAATTCCCAGTCAGAGCACGTACAGAAAGCAGCTGATTGATGTTTCTCTCTCGCATTGATTTTTCTTTCCCTTTCCTTCTTTCTCCCTTTCCTTCTCTCTAAAATAAAAAATTTTAAAAAAGTAAAATTTATTTTTAAAAAATTTCAGTCATTAATGACCAGTGATTACCTTATTTTCTGGTACAGATCTTTGTTTTTCCTGGAGCTGTTCGTTGCCTTTTATCGTATCCAGTTTGTTCTCAGCTCTCCTTTCAGCGGATATTCCCTAAGCCCCTTGGTCCGTGAGGACCTGGGATTCTGTCTTTTGACTCTAGCCTGGACCTGCAGCCCCTATGCCTGCTGCCTGCTGTCGTCATGGATGGCCCTTGACTGCACCCCTGGTTTGGGGCCAGCATTTCTTGGGGTCCTCATCTTTTGTCTCTCTCTCTCTCTTTTTTAACTCTCTCATTTTGCTAGAGCACAATTCTAGTGCAACTTTTAAAAGAGTGTGTGTGAAGTATAAACGTTCTGAATTCTTGCGCAGATCTGACAATACCTGTTCTACCCTCATTTGATTGCTGGTTTAGCTCATATAGAATTCAAGGTGGGAGGTAATTTGTTTTCAAATGTGGATTCCATTGCTTCCCTGTCTTCAGCAGCCAGTGGTGCTAATGAGAAGTCTGAGCTATTTTGGTTCTGTTTTTTTTTTTTGTAAAATTTTCCCCATCCTTCATGAAGAAGCTTACAGGACCTTTTCTTTTATTCCCAGTGTTCTAGAATTTCGTGGTATGTTTGGTATTATTTCTTTACTACTCCCCCAATACATACTTATACACACTGGTGTTTTTTACTTTCTTTCCACACTTCCTAGAACAGTTCTATTTCTTATTTTTGTCTTATATTCCCATGGTTTTGTCTTGTTATTGATGTTAAGGAAGCTTTTCTTGACTCTGTCCTCTTGCCTTCAAGAGAATTTTTTATTTTTTGCAATTATTTTACTTTCCACAAACACTTTCTAGTTTCAGATGGTTCTTTTTTCATAGCATCCAGTTTTTGATTTATGAATGTATTAGCTGCTCAGATCTCTCCGAAGATACTAGAGTTCACTTTCAGTTTTCTTTTGTTCTTCAATTACTTCGATGTCCTCTAGGGTTGTTTTTTCAGGCCCCAGGAGTTTCTCAAATGCCTAGTGGTTTTAGCAGTCAAGTCGGGGTGTGTCACCCTGGGTCTCTGGGCACAGCCTGCCAGCCAGAAGGCACCACTTCGTCTTGATGGGTGGGAGTCAGTGTGACACTTGGGGAAACTTAACTTCCGAGGGCAGGGGCTTTGTTTGCAGACCTCCCTTCTCCATGGGGGCTCATTTTAATGCACTTGGAGGGGAATCCTCCTTTTTGTGGGGAAGGGTAAAAACCCATTTGTCAGGTGGTGGGGTTCCTGGTCCTCCCCCTAACCCTTGCCCATGCTGTTCCTGTAGAAGCCCTCCAGGCACTTTCCAGGGCCCTCTGGGCAGGGTCTTCCCCCGGCTCCCGCTTTTGGCTTTTAGTCTCCAGCCTTCTGATGCGAACACCCCTTCCCACCTCTCATGTCCATCACTATGGGTTTATACATTGTTTATTCCTTCCTTACACGTGAAGGGGAACTCAGGAGGGTGAGAAATCAACTGTCATCCCCACATCCCTTCCTGACCCAGGAACTAAGCGTTCTGTTTGACTGTGTGCCGAAGTCGTGTGTCTGCTGTGTTACAGGGGTAATCTGGACAAGCTGTACCATGGCCTGGAGCTTGCCAAGAAGCAGCTGCTAGCTACACAGCAGACCATCGCCAGCTGCCTCTGCACCAACCTCGTCATCTCCCAGGGCCCTTTCCTGTACTGCTCCCTCATGGAGGTCAGGCTTCCTAGGACTGCGGGTGGACACCAGGCCGTATCTGCTGGTGGTCGCCTCTGACCGACTGTCTTCTCCCCACAGGGCACTCCAGATGTTGCACTGTTCTCCAAGCCAGCGTCCCTGAGTCTGCTCAGCAGACACCTGCTCAAGTCCTTTGTGTATTCGGTGAGGGGCTGGGCGGGAGGATGCCAGAAGGCAGACACTCGAGTAGTACTCAGAAGAGCTATAGAAGCTGGCCTTAGGTGCCAGTGGCTGTTTGCCCGCTGCAGGGGGCAGACCCCTCCGTTTTTCTGAGCTCTGTTTTCCTCAGCTGACCCCTAGGAACCTCCTGGTCCTTATAAGCTCTGACTTTGTCACTGGCCATCCTGGTCACTCACATGAGTGGGGAGAGGCCTCAGAGAGCGTGTGGGAGTACGGTTTGTGTCCCATTATTGCAGATCAAGGGAAGATGAGGTTGGTTGGAGCAGACTTGCTTCCCTGCGAAAGTCTGTTTTCTGGGCTGACTTTCCCTTTTCTGTGTGTGGTTCTGTCTTCCCTATGGCCTAATGCCCCTCTTTGCCTTGGTCTGGGATACCCTGCCAACTCAGCTGTCACTGGGGCTAGGACCCTACCCTGATAACATGAGCTCCTTCCCAGGTGTGGTCAAGGAAAAGGTGATCCTGCAAGTTTTGTCAGTCAGTCTGCTTCCAGGATGAGGGCTTACACTGGGGGATACTTTACGAAAATGTTGGGTAGAAGGTTGAGATTATCTCACACCACTGAACTTACCAATGAAATTACTTGAATACAGTCAAGTCATGACAAAAGGTATACTAGGGACAAATCATGAGTTCTGAAGTCCTCCAGGCTGTTTGACTCTCGGCCTCTTCATTTGCCAATAGAGTGATGTGAGGTCTGTTATCTGACCTGAACCTCTGTTTCCCTATCTGTAGAATGGGTGAGTGAATACCCACTTCACAGATCCATCCGTGTATCAGACATTTGTTAAACATCCACTACCTGCTGGACTCCAACATCGTAGGGTGACCAGCCAACCATATAGGTTAATGCCCCAGAATGCCCCTCAGGCCCGGACATATCAGGACAGTTGGTCACCTTTGTTGTGGGGTGTGGGTGCCATGGACATAGCAGTGAAGGAAACACGAGAGTCTCCTTGCTGAGGAAGCATGCCAGCGAAGGGACAGATGAGGAATGAGTGCATGCAGTGTTGGGTGGTGGCACACACTGTTGGGAACCTTTTCCTCTGCAAGGCAGGATAAAGGAGAAGGGCTTGGTTGGGGAGGACCTCCTGGAGGATGTGATAACTGTCAGGACCTAAAGGAAGTGAGGGAGGGAATCAGTAGCACAAAAGGAAGATGGAGCAGCCCATGCTTGACCCTCTCTTCCGGTGATATGAGGCCCCTGGAGGCTTTTGGGGAGTAAGCAGTTGGCTCCATCAAGGTCCTAGGCGCTGAGTGCTGCACTCACCTTGTAGGGCCATGAATGAGGGTGTATTTTCCCTCCACAGACGAAGAACCGGCGCTGCAAGCTGCTGCCCTTGGTGATGGCTGCCCCACTGAATGTGGAGCAGGGCACAGTGACGGTGGTGGGCATCCCTCCGGAGACCGACAGCTCAGACAGAAAGAAGTGAGCTTTGTTCCACATGTCCAGGGAGCTTAGCGGGGGCTCCGGGGGCGGGGGTTACTTGCTCATGGGCCCTTCGGAATTGGGGGAGGTTTCCCCACAGTACCACACCAGGGAGACCCTTTTCTCCATGTGGCAGGCCTGCGAGGCTTCAGTCCGGGGGCAGTAGGCTACCCCTCCTGTTGGACACTCATGCTGTTTCCACCTCTTTGTTGTTAATGACTGACCAGTAGGTGTGTGGATACACAGGCTCATCTTGCACTTCTGAGAAGCTTTTCCCATGTCTTCTAGTTACCTCTCTGGCCCTTCCCTGCATCTTCAGCACCATGTTCTTGCTCTCCTCTTGCATCAGGTTTGGGTTTCCTCCTGCCCACTTCTTCCAGACCAGGTATTGACCAGCAGGCAGGGCCGAGGGTCTTCCTGGTACTCCCTCCTGCCCCTCCATGCTCTGCGAACTGGAGAACCTGGTGGCTAATCCAGAGGCTGCCTGTCACCGTCCTTAGGTGTCTTTGCCTCCCAGGTGCAGTCAGTGCCCAGGGTCTAGTGCTCCCCAGCAAGTCCCATAAGGCCACTCCAGACAGATGCTGAGTGACAGCAGCTAGCAGGAAGATCCCACCTAGCTTCCTGGTGGGATTGCTCGGGGCACTGAGGATCAGTGAGTGTCCTGTGTCCCTCATTTTTATCAGCTAGCCTTTTGGGGCCTCTACCATGGAGGACACTGGTCATTGATCCAGATCAGTCCTAGCCCCACTGTTGTGAGCTTTGACCTGTGTCTGCAAAGACCATTTAGTAGGAAGTTGGGAGGGATGATGGATTTTTTAAAGGTAAGTGCTTCTCTGTGGCTAGGCTGCTCTTCAAAGCCACTTCATGGGTCTCCAGTTCATGATTACGCAGCTCGTAGCTGCCCGGGTGCGCCTGGCCCGGATTCCCAAGGTGACCAGCAAGCACTTCCCCTGTGGGTCATCATAGCCACCTGCATCCTTCCTCCAGCTGTCACTTTGTCATTGTATGTCATATATGTAACCATGCTTAGTGTTAGCTCTGACTGATGTGCACAGTCCCTGTGAGAGTTGCCGTGGAAGCTTGAAGCACATGCCCCTCTTGCTTGTACTCTATGGTGGGCCCAAGAGCCTCTTACCCACAACTCACTCCTGCTGTCAGCCATTTTCTGCTGTGGCCCTGAGCCCCCAGGGGGTGGGCCCATGCTCCAGGCTATCTCCCTGCTGCCCTGTGCTCTCAGCAACTCAGGGTACTCCTGCCCTTGCTGGGCCAAGTCCCAGTTGTTTGCCACAGCCCGGCCCTGCAGCCTCCTCCTAGTCCTAGTCTACTGTGTGAGACCTGGTCTCATCTGAGACCCCCATCCCAGCACAGCTTCCACTGAGCATCGGCATCTTACCTGTCCCAGCTGCCGGCACAGTGCCACACCTGAGGGAGGCTGCAGCCAGAGCCTTGGGCATGGAGTGTTGGGGGTACAGATGGACATTCACTCCTTGAGGGCCGAGAAGGACTCAGTTGGGTATAGGTGGGAAGCAGCAGTGAGAGGCGGTGAGACCTCAGAGGGCAGGGGCCCAGGAAGGGGCGTGAGTGCTGACGGGCAGAACCAGCAGCTGGGGAGGGGTCAGGGCTGACTCCAGTGTGTTCCAGGGGTGTGGGGAGGATCTGTCCCAATGGCCAGGCCCTTCATGTGCCTCTTACGTGTCTGCAGCTTTTTTGGGCGGGCATTTGAGAAGGCAGCAGAGGGTACCAACTCCCGGACACTGCACAACTACTTTGACCTCTCAGGTAAGAATCTGATGAATGGGGACCCCTCATTCAAGGTCAGTGGTGACCTTGGAACCAGGGGAGCTGGCATCACCAGAGGTACCCTGCTAGCAGCCCTCTTGGCCTGTTGGAACTAGCCCTGTGCTGGCTTCCGTAGGCAGCTTAGGGAGTTCAGGCATGCCTCGGGCCCTGCACCTCCTGTCTGGGCCCTGATAGACTCACAGGAGACACTACCTAGGTGTTGCCTAGACCCTTGAGACCTGTTCACCAACGAGCCTGGAGGACTGCCCACCAGAGCCTCCAGGGCCCAACCTAACCTATCAGGGTCACCTGCCCCTTCTATGTGTCATAGAAACAGCAGGGCCTAAGCTCTCAGGGCTGTTGATCGAGATGGCAACAGAGGTAAATGTGTTATTCGCACCCTCCCATGATCACATCAGAATTACAACTAGACTACAGGCCAGTCGTCATTGAGAACCACCTGAAGTCTCACCGGACAGATGTCCTACAACTAAGGATATAAAGAAGAAGCCATGTGGAGACTGGTAGGAGTGGAGACATGGAGTGGGTTGGTCCCACACCCACTCGTGGTGGTTAAAATTCAGGAGAAATATCTTGGCTGTGGAGGTTCCCTGAGGAATGAGGAGTCCTAGCTCCACACCGGACTTCCCAGCCCAGGGTTCCAGTGCCAGAGAGAGAAGTCCCCGTAACTTCTGGATGTGAAAACCAGCAGTTGGGGCTGAGTGAGACGGAGGGCTTCTGGAGTCCCTGGTGTTCTTCCTGAAGGGGAGGGCTGAGTACGGGCTTACTGGGATTCAATCGTTCTGAGCCCCAGCACTGGGGTGGCAGATCGAAAGGCACCAGGGGCGTCAGGGGAGGAACTAAATTGTCTGGCCTTGGGGCAGGGGCTGGTGGGCCACTTTGTCCCTGACAGAAGTGCTGTCACAGCCATTGTTCCTTTGCTGTGCCCCGTTCCTGTAGGCTCAGGCAGATACCATGTCTGAATCTGCATCAACCTGGCTGGTACCTTTCGTTCTGCCCTGGTGACTCCCTGAGACCCTGCCCCACCCAACTTGCAGGCCCACCCAAGCCACTTCCAGTGGAGTCTGGAGTTTATTTTTTAAGATTTTATTTATATCATTTTTAGAAAGAGAGGGGAAGGGAGAGAGAAAAGAAGAACATTGATTTGAGAGAGAAACACCAATCGGTTGCCTCTCGTACATGCTCCATCTGGAGATTGAACCCGCAATCCAGGCATGTGCCCTAACTGGGATTTGAACCAGCTACCTTTCACTTTGCCAGACGGTGCCCAACCAACTGAGCTGCACCAGTCAGGACTTAGCCTGTCTTGGCTCATGCTACAGACTTTCCTAAAAATCTCAAAGGTCAAGCCCCAAACAAGTAGCATCTGGTCCTGGCATGCCCCGTACCTCGGGCTACCTCTAGCCCAAACATCGGCACTAGCGGCATCCAGCCTTGGTTTGTGGCTTGGCTTTTCCTGGGCACCTCCAAGCCCAGCAAAAGTGGCAACCCTCTGCAGATCACTTTATATAGCTCATGCCAGGTGGCCTCAGGCAGGACACAGACAGTGACTGACCTTGGCCTACATCTCCCAGGAGGCCCCAGAGCCAGTGCACCCAATAGACAGATTTACACTACACCAGAGTACCACGCCCCCACTTCCACGAGCAACACACCGAAGGGGCACGTTCAGCAGGCACCTGAGCCCTGCCCAAATGAGTCCTGCTCCACGGGCTCGGCCTACTGTGCTCCCAGCAACAAACAGGGAGGCAGCCAAAGTGGGGAGACAAAGAAACATGTTCTAAATGAAGGAACAGGACAAAACTCCAGAAAAAAAGAACTAAACAAAATGAAGACAAGCAATACACCAGATGTGGAATTCAAAACGCCAGTTATAAGTAAGGATGCGTAGTGAACTTAGGGGAAGAACAGACAACTCAGTGAGAACGTCAGCACAGAGATAGGGAACATAAAAATGGAGATAGAAGACATAAAAAAGGACCAGTCAGAAATGAAGAATACACTAGAAGGGGCCAACGGTGGAGTAAATGAAACAGGACCGAATCAGTGATTTGGCAGATGAGGTAGCAGAAAACACCCAATCAGAACAGCAAAAAGAAGAAAATCCAAAAATAATAGTTTAAGAGGCCTCTGGGACAGTATCAAGTATACCAACAACATTCATATCACGGGGGTGCCAGAAAGGGAAGAGAGAACGAGAAATTGAAAGCCTCTTTGAAGAAATAAGGACAGAAGACTTCACCTGACAATCATTGTGATCAGGACCCGGTCTCCGTCCCAGTTGCCTCAGTGTCGAGAGCCGGCTTCTTCACACTGGGCCCACTCAGGCTGCGGCCGTGTTGGGTGGTTTCACATTTATGTCCTCGAGGTGGGAGAGGTTGGTGCTGGCTGGCCTGCAGTATGTCCTGGGCCCATTTGGGGAGGGTTTGTGGGCAGGAGCTGCTTGGCTTCCCCTGTGGGTGGAGATCATGGGTGGGAGGCTAAGGGAGCCGCAACTAGTACTACCTGGGCGAGCGGGTCCTGAGCCTCCTAGAGCCGTGACCCACGGCACAGACAGCTTTCAGGATTAGCCGTCTGAGGGGGCCCATGTGTTTGTCTGAGTCTGATGGCCCCCCAGAGATGGAGGCAATTTGCATCGTGTCCCCCTTCCACAGAAGAGGACACCGAAGCTGAGGGACTGGCCAGAGCAGGATGGAAGGCTGGCCTCCTGCCTGACAGACCTAGAGCCTCCTGCAGCCCACTGTGGGGCAGCACTCTGTCCAGCAGGGTGGGACGGCCCATCTCGGCCCAGGGCCGTAGTGTTTTACGCCATCACGTCCCCCATGTTCCCTCCTTTGCCTGTCAGTGCTAGTCCCCTGGCTGCCTGGCGGGTGGGGGCGGGGGGGTCCTCCCTGAAGACCACAACTCCAGCCTCGCCAACAGGACAGCTGGAAGTTTCTGAAGATTAAATACAGAGGGATGGAGAAGTATAACCTCTTAGTCCAGAGTATTCCAGGCCACCAAGGAGCCAAGTCCATTTTGGAATGTGCTGGAGGGCTCCAGTCCTGGATGGGTGGGAAGAGGAAGTTAATGTGCTCTGACTTGTTTTTCTCACTTCTTTCTCACTCCCGTCCCGACTCCTCCCGTCTCAAGATGTTTTTCTTTCATTACTGCAGTAATTGAACTGAAAGCGGAGGATCGGAGCAAGTTTTTAGACGCGCTTGTTTCCCTTCTGTCCTGAGGGTGAGTGTGGGAACTGGGTGCGGGGGGCGGCCATCACAAAGCCAGCGCTGCTAATGGCCCCTCTTGATTCCTGCTGTGGTCTCCCCACTCTTTTCCTCTGCAGGCCAGGCTTCTACTTGGGTTTCACACCAGAGTAGGACTCCTGAGATTTGGGAGCAATACATTTTTCCCCAGAATGTCTATCTCTGTGTTGGCGGCATTGCCACAATGGGGCATTTTGGGGGAGCTAATTGCTTTAAGTTCCTGGGACCTCTTCAGAAACAGTTGGCATTTACGCTCTTCCCAAACACACTGTGGGCTGAGCAACAGCCAGGGACACGTAGGCCTTTGGCACTGCCAGCAGTGAGGGCGCCCCAAGGAGGCCACCTGGAGCCTCGTTGCCCCTCCAGCCTGGCTTCAGGCCCTGGGTTGGAGCCCACAATGGCCTCTATCCAGGCCCTCATGTGCTTGAGTTTTGAGAAAGCCACGCTGTTGTCAGCCATTCAGCTGAGAATTAGAAAATACCGGCTCTTCACAGGCCTGCACCGGCATGTGGCTGTAACGGACAGGCCTCCTTCTTGAGGGCCTCCTGAGGAAATGGGCTACAGCTGAGCAGGCCATGGGGGCTGCTCTGTGTCCAGTGCATGCCCACACCCTGCCTTTTCCTGAGCCTGCACTGGGGCCACTGCTGTGGCTGTCTGGCTTGTCAAGGCTCTGATGTCCAGGCTCCCCTCGTGCCAGCCCAGGCTTCTCCCCATCCATGGTGAGCTGGAAGCTGTGAGAGCAGGTGCCCTTCCCCTGTTGGGGCCCAGTGGGCACTGCCGAGAATGGCATAGGGAGCCTGAGGGACCCCATAGTCCCTCTGTCAAGTTGGACTGGGGTACACAGGTTTTGTGTTAGGGAAGGGCCCTGGGGTCAGACCCTTAGGGTCTTTAGCGAGGTCTGTTGGGTACCTTACCTGTTTCTTCATCCAGAATGGGGCTGATGCACCTTAGACAAGTGCTGAATCTCAGCACAGGGTCTTAGGGTGGGGCAGAGGTATAAGTTTATGACCCAATCAAAGGTTACAAGTGGGGCTCTCGGGCAGTGAGGCTGGTGTTTGAGGCAGCCCTTCTGCTGCAGTCTGCTCAGTGATGATGCCAATGTTGCTGTGTGTCCTGCCACCAAGACACAGTGCAGCATGGGCCACCCAGGAAGGGTGAGGAGCAGTGTGCTGGGGGGTGGCAGGGAAATGCTCCCAGCAGGGGGAGGGTCACCGTGGGGCTGAAGCTGGACAAGCCACTGGGAAGGCTCTGCAAGGTAAGAAGGTACTGGGAGTCCAGAAAGCCTTCAGGGGTTGTCAAGCAAATGACAGCCTAGACCTGGCCAGGAGGGTGCAGTGAGGATGGCAGGGTCAGGTGCCATGGTGGTTCTGGGGTGGCCCTTGCCCATGAGTGGTGGCGGCTGCTCGGAAGCAGCAGCCTGGCAACGTATCAAAGGGCAGGTTGGGGCAATGTATTCACTTTGGGGAGACATCAACATTGTTTGAAATGTCTTTCTTTTTTTCTTTTCTAGAGTTGGATTTCTTCAGAAATGACCTCCTTCTCCTTATTTATATTAATAGGGTTTTATTTAGATTGTAAGTTATGGACATAGTTTTAAATGTAGGGACAGTGGTTTTTAATGGAATAAAATGCTTATTTTAAGGTTCAGTGCCCCATCGTTTGCTCTGGTCATAGGGCCAGCACTTATTTGTGCCCTGAGGCTTCTGTGGGTTCATAGGAGCCTTATTCCTGTGTCCTGAACGCCCTCAGGCCCAGCAGGAAATCAGCACAGGTACAGGGTCTCAGGGCTGCAATGGGCAGAGGCCAGGCTCCTGAGCACCTGCACTGACCACTTCCCAGTGGTGCCAGCCAGAACCTGGCTCTGTCCACCCTCTCCCCACTTCTTCCTGTCCTCCTAGTCTTGGCAGCATCTCAAGTTCAACTTCTTGATCATGTCCCACTCCCAGGACTGTCATCTTACCCTCCAGCACCTACCTGTCCATACACCGCTGGCCCCACAGGCACACAGTGAGGCCCCAAGCCAGGAAGGGTGGGGCTGGCTGAGTGCCCCCTGCCCTGATGGAGACACGGTGACCCCAAGGTCAGCTTCACTTGTGTCTTGGTCACAGAATGTTCAGGCTAGACAGGATTGCGGCAACCTCTTAAGTTTTTAGAACAGGAATAATTCTCAGGGGAGCCATGGGATCAGTTGGTCCCACTATCCCAGATATCTCTGGAGCCTGATCTGGAGGTGAGGATGCTCCCTGCTCCCATCCATTCCTGCCCTCTGGGAGGTCTGTCTGGTACCTCACCTGTTTCAGGGGAGGAGAGAGCTGTTTATACAAGTCACTGATGACAGGCTGGAAGGACATGGCCACCTGGGTGCAGTTCCTGGGGTTGAGGGCAGGTGGAGGCAGAGTGGTTTGGGTGGGCTCTAAGTTGCAGGGAGGGGTTGGTGGGGAGCCTGGAAACTGGCCTGGAATTGAGGGTATGGGTAGATGTGCTCAGGTCTCAAGGCAGCCCTTGGGAAGGGGTAGTTGGCACAGTGAGGTTGGCGGCGGTGGTGGCCAGCTTCTCTCTCCTGACCTCTGGCAGTGGAGTTTGCCCCTGCTCTTCCTGGCATGGGCTGTCAGGGCTTACCCTCAAGGTGCCCACCTTGGCTGTGTGCAAAATCTGAGGCTGTGCAACTGCCCTTCAGAACGCCAGCTGATGCCTGGTGCCTGAAAAAGTCGGAGAGCTATGGGCTTGTGTGGGATACAGACTGCTCCTCGCCAAATACCCCATAGCCAGTATTAGCTGGCCCCAGCAGGCAGGAGTGGTTTTGCAAGGACCAGGATGACAGACTCCTGCACTCAAGAGCTATCCTTGATCCCTGCTGCACAGGCCAGGTGGGACGGCCATGGGGTGCTGCTGGGGGAGCTTGGACCACCAGATGTTTTAGCCTCACTGGCTCTGCTGCAGCCTCTCTGAGCCTATGACCTCAGGTTCTCTCCCCCACTCCCCACCAAGAAGCCTGACCAAGCCTGGGAGACTTCTTGCCACTGGATGTGACCCAGGCATTTCTGGACAGAGCCCCTGAGGCTGGAGTTGAGGACAGATGCCAGGTCTCCCTGCTGGCCAGGCTTAAAATGCCTCCCTTTCTCCCATTCACTGCTCTTTTCTGCCCTAGCCTTTGGCAGAAGGTAAAAGTACATTGATTTCAAGTGCCTAGAACAAGGCTGGAAGCAATGAGCTCTCAGTTGCTGCAACAGCTCTGGTTCTGCTCTCCTGGGACCCCCACCCCCAGGTATCTGACTGGGGCCAGTGTGGTTCCCAGGGGTCCCACCCACCAAAGGAAGGTCACACAGGGTGCTCCTAGCAGATGCTGATGGCCGGCACGAGCCTGGGATGGCCATCAGGTTGAGCACAGCCACACAGAAGACTGGCAGAAGAGTCCAGACGGGCTGGAGCTGAGCCTGGGCACTCTCCAGGCAATTGGCCATGGGGCCTCCTCCCCATGGCAACATGCTCGCCAACTTGCAGCTAGCTCTGCTGGAGCCCAGCACACATCCTGGGTTTTCCCTTTCTCGTCGCACACAGGGAGAAAGGGCTCTGTTTGCGTTGTGCAGATGTCTGTGGCCATTTGATGTGACCCAGAGTTAGGCAAGCCCTGAGAGGGCAAGTGGAAAACATCCCCCCTATGGAGCCCAGCCTCTTCTAACCAAGGGCAGCAGCCTAGCAACTCACCCTCAGCACTTCCTACATCCCAAGCCCACCACACACTGGCTTGGGGAGGAGGGGGTCCAGCCCACATCCTCTGCTGGGGTCTCCATCCTCCTCCCAGGTCCCATGACTCAGGATCTGACTACAGCACCTTCCTGGGTAGGAAACAGCCACAGCTGTTTCCTATCCAGTGTGATCAGGTGGCAGAGAGGACCTGACCAAAGGCTGCAGGGAGGAGGGTCTTATGGACTCTAGACCCAGCTGTGGGAGGTCCTCACAAGGGCCTTTCAGGGATGAGTCTGTGGGTGGGTGGGTGGGGGAATGGGAACTGCTGGGTACAGGTGGTGACTGGATGGACAGACAACGGAACACAGGCGGGAAAGTATTCAAACCATTTACTAAACAAATTCTTACCCTCCCCCAAACTGTGAAGGCGAGCAGGGCCCCAGCCCCACGCTCAGGTTTTGTGCGCCTGGAGAGCTGCCGGGTTGAGGGAGGCAGCTCCAAACCAAGTCTCTTGGACCCCTGGGCTCAGGCCCTGCTGATGGGGTAAAGGCCAGCTGTACACAACCTTCAGGCACCTCAGTCTGTCTCTCTGGAGTCAGCAGGAGCCGCTGGAAAGTACAGTGGCGTCCAAGACCACGAGGGAGGGGCAGGGAGAAAAGTGGCATCTTTAGTCCAGTGCCCACACAGCCAAGGAACCCTCGCCCTACCCTCGTCGGAGCCAGCACTTCCCCACAGAAAAGAAGCCGAGCAAGTCCTCCCAAGTGCGCGTTGCCTGTTCAGTGCAGGGCACCGCATAGTGCCCAGCGAGTGACGGTCGGAGCGGACGGGCTGCGGGCCCTAGCAGGATCCCGTTGGTGGGATATACGTTCCGCGTAACCAGTACGCGGCGCGACCCAACGGAGGCCTCCGTTCATGCACGGCTCCCTGGCCAGTCCTCCGGCTTGTGGGCGCGGCTGGCACGAGGGGCTCCTCCGTCTCGCGCCTTCAGACGTAGTTTTTCTTGTCGTAGTCGCCGCTGGTCGGGGGCCGCCGCGGCGAGTACTTGACGGGAAAGCTGAGGTCGGGACGGCCGGCGCAGACCCAGGCGCCACAGCACACGAGGCCGCCGCCGCACATGAGCAGCGCCGAGGCTGCCCAGCCGATGTACAGCGCGGCACCCAGTTCGTACTTGTTCGACACTGGCACGCTCGGGTCGTAGAATTCGCGGACCACGATGTTGGCGAACCAGCAGAGCGGCACGAGTGCCAGCAGCCCGCAGAGCGCGTACAGCGCGCCACCCGTGAGAGCCACGCGCGCCTTGCTGGGACCCGGGGCCACGCAGGTGGTGCACTGAGCGCCCGTCAGGGTCAGGAAGAGTGCGACGAGCGCCAGCAGCACGGCACTCACCGTGAGTGCCCGCGCTGCCTGCACCTCGGTGCTCAGCGCCAGCACCGAGTCGTAGACCTTGCATTGCATGTGCCCCGTGCTCTGCACCACGCACGACATCCACAGCCCCTTCCAGGTGGTCTGCGCCGTCACGATGTTGTGGTCCAGGAAAGCGGTCACCTGCCACATTGGCAGCCCGCACGCCAGAATCAGGCCCACCCAGCCTATCAGGCACAGCACCAGGCCGAGGATCTCCAGCGCCACTGACCCCATGTCTGGAGGTGAGACGCGCGCCCGACGGCCCCGGAACCTCCGCAGGGGGCTCGGCAGTGGCTCCGCGGAGCAGGTGGGCGCCGCGTGTGGATCCTGCTACCCTTGAGCTCGCGTGACCCACGCACCGCGCTCCGCCGGACAGCCCCGCTCCTCTGCAGCACAGTTTCGCGTCTGCTGGGATCGCCCGCGGTCCTACTTATTTGAAGGTTCGGAGGGCGGACTCGGGCTCCGCCGCCGAGTCCAAGCAGCCAATCGGCTCACGAGCCATCGGCCCGCAGCCAATCATGGCGCCCCATGGCATCCGGCAGGTAGGAAAATAACTGCGGGTGGGGATAGCGGACGATGCGGGAACCACGCCTAGCGCGGCCACTGCCCCGGATCCTTCACCCACGGTTTTCTAGTTGAGGCGAGCACGTTCCGGGTCGGCCAGGGGCGGCTCCGCTCGCGCTGCTCGGGCCACCTCCATGCCCGTCCCTGCCTCGCCATTTCAGAAACTACGTGATCCCCAATTTCCCCCTCTACTTCTGGGAACGAGGCTGATGGCCTCTACCCCCGGGCCTGCTCCACTCTTCCTTGGCCAAGTTCTGCGGGAGTCCCTACCATCACCACCATGCAGAAGCCTGCGTGGGGGACTCTCGCAGCCAAGCACAGCTCGGTCTGTTCCTTCAGGAAGCTCGCCCTAGAGTCTGAGCCCGGCCCAGACTCTTTCACCCCATCCTAACTGCTCGGTGCCCCTCTAGGACTTGGCGCTGTCTCTCCCGCAGGCTGAAAGATCAGGCAGGATTATACGAGTCACGCTGGCCTCCTGCCTCGTCCCGACCTGCCCAGCGCCACTGTCCACCGGCTCACAGGCCCCAACACGAAGCAGGCGGCACAGACACGGTCTCTCTCAGAAGACCCCGACTCTGCCCCTGCCACAGAGACTCTCCAGAGCTCCCAACCTTCGCACTGACCGCTCCTTTTCCTGAGATGCTTCCCATCCCCCCATCCTGGGAGGCCCAGCTCAGGCGACACCACTTCAGGAAGTCCCAAGTGTTCCCCAATGACCCAGCACACAGGCTGTACTCTCAGGAGCAGCCTGTCCCTCAGACAGGGGAGACACAAAGGGACAGAGGGTGTGTGCTCTGCCCTCCCACCAGCGGCAACCCTGGCACCCCAGCCCACAGACCGCCCTCCAGAAGTCAATTTGGAGTTTCCTGGCCAGGAGGAAGAGCCCCCATCCTCGCTAGAGGAGGGAGGTGCGGGATTTCCGGGCATTCTTCTGCACAATGGCCCAGCCGTTTCTCGAAAGGCCCAACGGGTTGAATAATGGGGCCCCCCTAGGCTCAGGTGGGGCACCAGGCCCTGTAGCCCACAACCCCATGGGGTCACTAGCCCCATTCTGGTAGCCCCCTCCCACTCCCTGTCAGCCCCTTTGTTTCCAGCGAAGTCTACTTGGTCCTGGACTGGGGCCCCTGGTACGCCTGTGCTTTCCTATGGTCTGATGTGCCTGGCTCTGCTAGATAGGACCCTTCACAGAGAAGACCTAGTGTGTTGAGGCCAGCCACAGCCTGGGAGCTTTGATAAAACTGTCCCTTCTCCTTCCTCAAGTGGCTCTGTGATAAGGCCACTATCCTGTTCCTCCAGCATGGAGTGGTTAGGCAAGTTTGCTGGGCCCTGTGGGCAGGAGTGGGATGTGGGGGAAGTTTTACCACTTTCCTTGTCCCCACCTCATCTCCCAGCACCAAGAACCACTACTTCCTCCAAGCTACCACCTCACTGGCTGCTACACTCCTGCTACAAACCGTCAGACACTCCCCCTCCACGCTACAGAACCTCCTGGACCTCCCCTCTCCCATCCACTGCACCTGTACCACCTACCCCACCCTCTCAATCCTGCTCCCCATCAGCCCAAATTTAGGGACATTACCCAGGGTCCCCCCCACCCCTCAGCACACTGCCTTACTCCTAGGATAGCTGCCCTGCCTCAGGCTGTCTGGGCCCCATCCTTGCCCTCTGGGTCTGTTCTCCTCAGGGCAGCTGGGCCACCCCAGCAGGCTCCTCCCCTGGCTCACACTCTGTCTCCAACCCTCTATGGCTTTCACTGCCCATGGACAAAGTGCTGACTCCTGGGAGTGGCCCAGGGTGACATCTGCCTGGCTATGCTGGGCCTGATCAGTCCAGCAGCACACACTCCCTGCTCCATCCAGGCTCGCCTCCCTCCAGGCCCCAGGCTGGTCTGTCTCTCACCCACCGCCTCTTCTGCCTGCAGTGCACATCCCTTGGCTTCGGGCCTGCTCATCCATCTACACTGTGTTGTCCAGCTCACTTCCTCTTAGAAGACTCTCAGCCCCAAATCCTAACCTTGCTCCAGAGGCCCAAGCTGGAACTGTCCATCTGCTTGTTGGTTTTCCCCACTAGTATCCAGGAATGAATTTCAACACAGTGGCCATATTCATGTACCTGTACCAGGTAGGGGGCTGCCTGCTGCCCCTCCAGCCAGCTTGGGGTGCAGATGCATGAGGCTCTCCCCCTTTGCCTGCCCACCTTCCTCCCTCTCTTTACCACTTTGGGGCCCATTGTGGGGCCCACCTCCTGCCTGGCATCCCATGGTATGCCCAGCGATCCCACGACTCTTTGGGGAGAGCCTTACAGTATCTCGGGGACCACAGTATCTTGGGAGTGTCAGGTTCTACCTATCACAATCTGATTTCTACCTCACTACCACTGAACTGGTTGTGGCCCTGGCCCACCTTGGAACCAGACTTCCACAGAGAGGCCCAGCCCAGCCCAGTCCTGGGGGTGGGGTTGGGGAAAGGGGCGTGGGGAGAGGAGGCATGAAGACAGCCCACCCTTCCTTCCACTCGAGAGGATCTCTTGGCTACTTATTTGTGCACCGAGAACATTCTCTAGTGGAGCACAACCCAGGGAGCTTCCACCCTCAAGCGGTAACTGGGTAAGGCCCTTGCAGGTGTGCCGTGGCCTTGGGGAAGAAAGAACTGTGTGGTGCAGAGTGAAGGCTTCTCTGAGGAGCTAACAGTTCAGCCAAGACCCAGAGGTAGGAAGGGGCGGAGCCCCAAGGGACAGATGGAGGCGAGCTTGGCTGGGGCCGCATAGTGGACCAGGGCCTGCAAACTGAGTTCAGTGGGAGCCCGGGGGCTGGCCAGGGACGTCAGTCCCTGATCTGTGGCAACAGGCTCGTACCAGCCAAGGCCACCTGCTCATCTACAGCCATTGTTCTCTTCCCCAGGGGAAGTGCAGCAGGATCTCATTAATTGTGTGAGGGAAAGGCCTGAGTCAGCAGAAAAGTAAAGTTATCTTGACCAGCTGCTGGCTGACCCTGAGCCAGGGTTATCCGGTGACCTTCTAAGGACAAGCTAAATTTAGGGTCCAATTCTTTAGGATTGGGGTTTGGGAAGCTCCTGGTTAAGGGATTTCATTTCAAGGGAAGGGAAAAACAACGTTCCTTCTATCTTTTGGCTTTGACACACTTAAGGATGTTTTCCTCCAATGCAGCAGATGTTTCTTGGAACAAGACAGTGCTACAAGAGGTAGCTCTGGAGCTGGGTGTCACCCTGCCCTGCTCTGGGAACTTGAGGCTCTCTGCGTGGGAGGGGCGCCACCTGCACTCATTCGCAGAGCACCTTTGACAAACAACCTGTGAATTCACAATTCAGACTAGTGAGTTAGCCTCTCCTTGTCCTAGTTTAACCATCGGTTACGAAGTCCTCCGTGGTGGAGGCTGCAAGGTTGGAGGGGAAGCCATCACTGATCCTGGTCCCTCTGCTGCCATTCCCAAGTGCCTTCAAGTTCCTGAGACATCCTTCCTGGCTCCCTTGACCTTCAGAAATCATCTGATTCCAGTTCTGTCCCTGAAAGCGGGTGCCGCTGGTTGTTTTGTCAGCATTGGAGGGCACTGTGGCCTTACCTTCCCCCAATGGGACAGGGAGCTCTGGTTGACAGACACCTGTGTACCTGCACAACTGCACCAGATGGTGGTCTCTGTGTGGCCCAGCCTCACCCCAGGAGCCTGGGGAAGGCCACCCAAGGCTCTGCGAGATAGCAGCAGGGCCCTCACCCCTCACTCCGCACCCCTGCCTACACTATAGCCATGGCCTCTCTCTCCCAACTTTTCCTTCTCAGAGTCCTTCCTTCTCTGCATTTTGCAAACTCTTTCCACTTAAAATCATACAGTGATTCTGGGTCCTCCGTTTTCATTTTGCATCATATTGTAAACATGTCCCTACTTTGTTAAATACATCCTCTTGATTGTTGTTTCTAACTGCCTATGGGTTGGCCTTGGGAGCTGGACGGAACCAGGATGGAAATGTCTGTCTCCACCACTCCCGGGGTGGGGCATGGTGTGGCGAGGGCAGTCTCTCCAGAGGTTCTATAAAATGGGCATGATAATGGACTTGACGTAAAAGGATTGTCCAGGAGCTTGGTGAGCTGTACTTTTTGGCCCAAGGTGGACAGTGGGTTGACCTTGATGATGTTGTTTTGGTTATGCAGCCCTCCCTCAAGACAGTTTTATAAATGACAATTTCTTATTATAACTATTGCTGCTATGAATATAATTTTTCATAAGTCTTGGTATTCTGAATGATTTCCTCAGGAAAAGTTCCTGGAAGTAAAATGTCTGGCTCACACCCAGGAGACTGTATCGCTAGACCCCTGAGCAGAGTATGCATTTTCATTCTTGTCACCAGTGATGGGTATTCAGTTTTAAAAGTTGACTAAGTGAATAGGTAGAAAATGTCAACTTTAATTTGCCTTTATTTGGACAGTAATGAGTTTAAATTTGAAAAAATTTTACAGTTGACATTCAGTATTCTTTTATATTAGTTTTAGGTGTTAAATGTTCTTTTCCAATTTATATCACTCATTTTAATTTCCTCTTTAATGAACCATCTATGTACCCACATAGAACATTGATGTTTTTCTCACTTTTTATGTTAGGGACATTACTTGCTATCATCTATGTGGCGCATCCTTTTACCATTCGCTACCTAATCTACGGTATTAATGATTTTTTTTTCAGAATGTTATAGATGTTTATTTTTTGGAGTATTTAAATCTATTAAGGCTTTCCCTGTGTGACTTCTTTATTTTTATCCATCAAAAAGTCCTTCTATATCCAGAAGATACAAATTAAGTTATATTTCCTTATAGTTTTCCTCATGCCAAGGAAAGCTTCTGATTCTCGCCAAGGTGGATGGGACTAACAGCAGTTTAGAGTTTTGCTCAACGTTGAAATGGGGGGAGAGCAGCAGAAACAGTCGGGGGATTTGAAGATAGAACAATAGGGTTATCACTTCTCAGTGAGAGAGAATGTGGACTGAAAACAACGACAACAACAACGACTCCAGAGCCTCAGGAAATGTGGGATCGTAACAGAAGACCTAACATACATGTCGTTGGAATTCTGAAAGGAGAGGACAAAGAGGGTAGGGGTAAGGACAAATACTCACAGAAATAATAGCTAGAAATGTCCTAAATTTAGCAAAAGTAAATGAAAAAAACCTATAGATTCAAGATGCCCCAAAGAGGATGAACCCAAAGAAATCCACACCAAGATACATCATAATTTTAAAAACTAAAAAACTGAAAACTGAAGATAAATATTGAAAGGAGCCAGATAAAAAAAGAACACTTCACAAATCAAACACCTGAGGATTTTTCATTAGAACATGGAGAACAGAGAAAGCAGCAGTTTTTTTTTTAAGGGCTAGAAGGAAAAAATATTAACCCAGAGTTCATTATCTAGTGCATATATTCTTCAGGAATGAAGGGAAGATAAATATGTCCTCAGATGAAGGAAAAGTAAGTGAATTTGTCATCAGCAGATGTGCTCTGAAAGATGTTCTTTAGACAGAAAGGAAATGGTAGAAGGAGGAAGCTTGGAACATCAGGAAGGAAGGAAGAACATGATAAGCCAAATCTTGGCAAGTACAGTAGACTTTTCCTCTTCTCTTGAGTTTTCTAAATTATGTTTGATGGCTGCAGCAAAAATTATTATACTGCCTGAAGTTGTTATCCATGTACAGTATGTAGAGGAAGTATCTAAGATAACTATAAAATAAATAGAGGAAGGTAACAGGACATAAAGGGAGGTGAGCTTTCTACACTTCATTCCAAATGGTAAAATATTGACACCAGTAGACTTTGATGAATTTAGTTTATATGATGTAATCCTGGAGCAACCACTAAAAAGCTATGCAAAGGGTACACTTAAACATACTGTAGGTAATTCAGCCCTGGCTTGTGTGGCTCAGTGGACTGAGCACCAGCCTGCAAATCAAATGATTGTTGGTTTGATTACCAGTTGGGGCACATGCCTGGATTGTGGACCAGGTCCCTGGCTGGGGGCTTCCAACTGATGTTTCTCTCTCTCTTTCTCCCTCCTTTCCGCTCTCTCTAAAAATAAGTAATCTTTAAAAATTATTTTCTTTAAATTTTTTTCTATAAAAAAACATACTATAGATAATTCAAAATGGAATTCTAAAAGATGTCTGAGCAAACCACATGAAGTCAGGAAAAGTTAAACAGTGAAACAAGAAAAGAGAGAAAAAAAGTCAATAGAAATAAAACTGCAGATGTAAGCCTTAGCATATCAATAAATACATTAAATGTAAATGATTTAAATACAACAATTAAACAACAGAGATTGATAGAGTAAATAGAAAACATGATCCAAATATGTGCTATTTAAAAGAAACTCACTCAAACACAATGACATGTGTAGGTTGAAAGGATAGGAAAAGATATACTATGCAAACATTAGTTAAATAAATGCAAGAATGGCTATTTTCATACCAGATAAAGTAGACTTCATGAAGCAAATTACCAGGGACAGAGAAAGACAGAATGATCAAAGGGCCAGCCCACCAAGAAGAAAGAGCGATTAGATGTGTGTGCACCAAACAGCAGAGCTGGAAAACATGTGAAGCAAAAGCTGATCAAACTGAATGGCAAAATAGGCAAATTGACAATTATAGTTGAAGCTTCAACACTTCTTTCTCAACAATTCATAGAAGTAGGCAAAAATAAGCAAGAAGATAGAAAAACTCAATAACACCATTAAACAACAGGATCTAATCAACGTTTATATAACACTACCCAACAACAGCAGAATACACATTCCTTTCAAGTGCCCAGAGAACCAGTGCCAAGACAGACTATGTTCTGTTCTGGGCTGCTAAAAAACTCCAAAATCAATGAAAGCAAATATTGGCTCTTTGAAAGGTCAACAAAATTAACAAACCTTTAGCTAAATTGACCTTTCAAAAAGAGAGGAGACAAATTAACGAAATATGAGCTATCAACTAATGATATTTTGCTAATGATAGAAGTGATGATAAGGGGATGCCATGAACAATTTTTTGCCAACGACGTAGGTAACCTAGGTGAAATGGACAAATTCCTAGAAACACAAACTACCAAACCTGACTCAGGAAGAATCAGGAAATGCGAATGGGTCTGTCAGTTAAGAGATTGAGTTAGTCATTTTAAAAACTTCCAACAAAGAAAAGGCCAGGGCCAGATGGCTTCACTAATAAATTCTACCAAATGTTAAAAGAAGTACTAATTAATTTTAAACTCTTACAGAAAATAGAAGAGGGGGGAATACTTCCTAACTCTATGAGGCCAGAATTGCCCTGTTCCAAAGTCAGATAAAAATGTCACAAGAACACTGCAACCAAATCTTATGAATACAGATGCAAAGACACTCAACATATCAGCAAAGTGAATCCAACAACATATAAAAAAGACTATAGAACATGACCAAATGACATTTATTCCAGGAATGCAAAGTTTTTTTAACATCCAAATATCAACTAATATAGTACACCATGTTGACAGCATCAAAAACAAAAACAATATAATGATCTCAATAGACACAGGTAAAGCATTTGACAAATCCAGCACCCTTTCTTGATAAAACACACAGCGAACTAGGAATAGCAGGGCTCTCCTTCCATCTAATAAAGGGCATCTACAGTGAGGAAAGACTAATACCTTTTGCCTAAGGTCAGGAGCAAGACAAAGATGTCTGCTCTTACTACTTCTATTTAATTGTATTGGAAGTTTTAAACATGTCAATTAGGCTATAACTGTAAAGGAAGAAGTAAAACTATCACTATTTATAGATGAAATAATATTGTATATAGGAAATACTAAACAATCCACTAAAATATTATTAGAATTAACAGGCAAGTTTATCAAGGATGCAGGGTACAATAAACAATTGTGTTTCTATTCGCTAGCAATGAACAATGTGAAAATAAAATTAAGAAAACAATTACAATAGTATTCAAAAGAATAAGATACTTAAAAGAGTAAAATAAAAATTAGAAATTTAACAAAATAAGTGAAAAACTTATATTCTGAAAACCACATTGTTGAAAGACATTAAATATGACCAAAACAAATGGAGATATATTTCACGGTCATACATCAGAACACTTACTATTGTTAAGATAGCAATATTTTCCCAAATGATCTACAGATTCAACAAAATCCCTGTCAAAATCCCAGATGGCTTTTCTGCAGAAGTTGACCTTAAAATTCTATCAAAATGGAAGGGATGCAAAATAACCAAAATGATTTTGAAAAAGAAAAAGAAAGTTCTGGAACTCACAACTGATTTCAAAACTTGCTACAAAGTCATAGTAATCCAAACAGCATGGTGCTGGTATTAGGAAAGACATAGAGACTGAGAGAATAGAATTAAGAGTCCAGGGGGAAAAAAAAAGAAACTCTCACATTAATGTCCAATAGATTTTTGGCAAGGGTACTAAAAAATTCAACAAGGAAAGGAATAACAAAAAAGGTGCTGGGAAAAGTGGATGTCTACGTGCGGAAGGATGAAGTTGGACCTCTTTCTGTCGCCATACATGAAATTTAACTGCAGATGGATCATGTACCTAACTCTTAGAAGAAAACATAGGAGTAAATATATGTGCCCTTTGACACAAAAAGGTAAAGACTTCTTATATAAAACACCAAAGACATGAGTGCCAAAAGAAAAAAAAACTAAGTGAACTGTATTTAATCAAGATTTATAACTTCTGTGCTTAATAAGATAACATCAAGAAAGTGTAAAGACAACCCTTATAACAGAACAAGTATATGCAAAGCATCTGATAAGAAACTTGTATCTAGAATATTTTTAAAATCCTTGTAGTTCAATAATAAAAAACAGATAACCCAATTTTTAAAATAGTCAAAGATCCGAATAGTTAGTTCTCCACACAAGATACACAAACGGCCAATAAGCACACAGAAAGATGCTCAACGTAATTAGTCATTAGGGAAATGCACAAAAAAACCACAATGTGATACAATTTCACAGCCATGAAGATGATTGTTGTAAGAAACAGAAAATAATGAGTATTGATGAAAATGTGAGGAAATTGGAACCCTCATACATTGCTGGTTGGGAATATAACCCGATGAAGCCACTTTGGATAACAGTCTGGCAATTCTCAAAAGATTAAACAACGTAAAGTTACCATATGTCCAAGTAGTTCCATCTTAGGTATATACTCAAGAGAAATGAAAACACATATCCACATGAAAACTTGTACACAAATATTCATAGCAGCATTATTCATAATAGCCAGAGTGGAAACAAACCAAGTATCTATCCATCAACCGATGAATGGACAAACAAAATGTGGTACATCCACACAAGGAACATTATTCAGCCACGAGAAAGGTTGAAGCACTGATACAGGCTGCAACATGGATGGACCTAGGAAATATGCTAAGTGAAAAGCTAGGCACAAAGACATACTTATTATTTGGTTCCATTTATGGGAAATGTGCAGAAGACCTAATCCGTATGAAGATAACTTAGTTTAGAGGCTAGGCTAGGACTTGGAGGGGAATGGAGGGGAAATAGGAAGTGACTGGAAAGTGACGGCTGGTGAGTACAAAGTTCCTTTTTGGGGTGAGAAAAATGTTCCAAAATTGTGGTACAGCTGTGAGTAGGCTAAAAAACACTTCATTGTATACTTTAAATGGGTGACTTGTGTGGTATGTAAAGTCCATCTCAAGAAAGCTGTTTAATAAAATTGTGTAGACTAGCTATGTCTATCTTAATCATGAAAAAAAAATCCCTCAACAAATTTAAAAGAAATGTAATGGTACATTAAGTAAAAAACCTATTCTATAAACAGGAAATCAGTCACTAAAAAATTGAACAAACAGAACAAAGAGTAGCTAATAAGTGAACAACAGGGGTAAAATGAATTAAAGTGCCTAGAGTAATAATGGCAATAAGAAGTGCCATATAATAAAGTATAGTTTTATTATATGATAGGGTTACACTTTTATTAGATTTATTCCAGGAGTCTTTTTATTTTTGTCACTATTTTATTCAGTAACTTTTAAAACTGCATTCTTTTGATTTTTGCTAATGTATAGAATACAAATGAACTTCAGTTTAAATCCAGCACCCTTAGTAAATTCTAACAATTTATTTGTAGATGCCTTTGGGTTTTCCTTATAATCATATTGTCTGCAAATAAGGAGTTTTGTGTTTTTCTTTCTGAATCCTGTACCTTTTATTTCCTTTTTGTCTGTTTGTTTTTTGTTTTACTGCACTGGCTAGGATGTCCGGCGGAGCACATCATGTAGAAGTCTCAGGTTGGCAGTGTTAATTTGTTGTTACGTTGTCTGCTATAGCTTCTTAGTAGATGCCTTTATTGTGTTCGATTTTATCCCTATTTTTGTTCTCTTTTTTATTATGAGTGGATTGAATTATTGGAGAGGGTTTTCTTTTGCCTCTATTGAAATAATACTGTGGTTTTCTTCCTTTATTCTGTTAATATGGTGATTCACATTATGTAATTTGAGGGGGGGCATTGTATAATTGTATGCTACACCAACCTTGCATTCTGTGGATAAACCCAACTTGGCTGTGACAATGACCTTTATGATGCATTATTGGATTCAGGTTGCATCAATGTTCATGAGTGAGATTTACTAGTAATTTTATTTTCTATTCTGTTCTTGTTCAGTTTGCATATCAAGATTATATTAGCCTTGTAAAAATGAGGTGTTTCCTATTTTTCTATTCTCTGCGATAAGTTGTACAAGATTGGAACAATCCGTTTCTTGAAAGGTAGAATTTGTTAGCAAAGCTATTTGAACACGGTGGAAGGGCAGATTTCAAATCACTGCTTTCTTTCATGGTAAGACAATTCAGAGTTTTATGTTTCTTCTGGATTCCACTCTGGAAAACAAAGTTTCTCTGTTTGGCATCAAGTTGACTGACAGCCTCTTCTGTTTTTGTTCACTTGCTGGTGTGTCTAGGGTTAAGTCTGCTTTGTTTTCTTGGTGTTTTTATTTCTGCCTCCTCTTTTTCCTGTTAGTGTTGCCAGAAGTTTTGTTTTATATATGTATTTCCAACAGGTCAGTTTTGAGTTTTGTTGCCTCAAACTGTGTTTCATGTGATATTAACAGAGCTCACAAGTTCACTGTTGGTTAGCCTTTGCATGGTGTGTCTTTCTCTCCCTTGACCTTCAATATTGTGGATTTTAAAAAACTTTGTAGGAGGGTCTCCCATACTTTCGGAAAGCCGGCTTTCCCCTCTACGATGTGATGATCTTTCCCCGTATCCAGAGCATTTGGTCCCCTTACATTTTCTGTGATTCCAGGTCTATTAGAATTTATCTGTAACAGATTGTGTCCAAGCTCCCCTTGCCCACTCCTCCTTTTTATCTTCCTTTGGATTAATTTAAAAATTTTTATTCTTATTCCCTCTATTTCCCTTTTACCTGTTTGGAAATGGTATCTTCGTGCCTATTTCAGTGGTCACCTAAGAGGTAATAATCTCTAGCATTGACATCTTTGCCTTCCTTCCCTGAAACACCAAAACTTTATGTTTTAACCCTGTCACCTGCTGCTAGTGTGCAGGGTGCATCGGAGAGGATCCCCACACCTCCTCCTCCTTAGACGGCAGCCGCACCCAGCCCTCCAGACGGAGGGCCAGGACAGGAAGCAGCTGTAAACACATGCCACACTGTTCCCACGGTTGGTCCTCAGATCCTATCTCTGCTCAACCTGCCTTTGTTAAACCCTCGGGACTTGGCACCCAGGCCTGGGTTTGCCCAAACAAGGAGTGAGTCAGAGCTGGACATCCAGGGCCACACTGACCATGCCAAGGATGTGAGGACGCATGCTGTTCTGGCCCTCAGCCCTTCCCAGCATCAGGAGGATGTCTTATCTCCCGACCCGTGGGTTTGCCCAGGGAGATTGGCAGGGCCTGGAGTGTGCATACTCACCCCTCAGCTGCCCTTGTTCACCCCTTCTCTCCACACTTTCATCAGAGAGGCAAAGCCAGAATGCCCTTGTGACTGGCCTTGGCTGGGCCTGACTCCTAACAGCAAACACTGGTCCACAAGGATGCTGCCTCAGACCACTCAAACTGAGTGACCAGGTGGAGAAGGGCTGAGAAGCTAGGAAACTGCTACCTTCCCAGGATTGGGAAGGTTGTAGAGAGGAGCCCCCCTTAAAGTGGGTTTAGAGGAGTGAATGAGAGTTCACCAGGGCAAAGGTGGGAATAGGCATTCCTGGAAAGGGGAACGCTGGACAAGAGCAGTAATAGCGCTGGTGTGGTGGGGGGAAGGGAGGGGACACAACAGTAGAACAACTGAAGATGCTGCTTGATGCCTGGAAAAGATCTCACAGGAACAAAGCCCAGGTTTCCAGGAAGCTGTCGTTTAGCAGAAGCCACCACCATTCCACAGTAGTCACATGGCCACATCTAGCTTTCAGGACAGGTGAAATGTAGTCTTTCAGCTGGGTGGCCACAGACTCAGAAGTCAAGGGGCCTCCCATTTGCAGGAAAAAAGATCATCCCCTGCCATGTGCTAGGCTCTGAGGACCTGTGGATCTCAGGGCCAGAGGGGCAGGAGTGAGTCAGAGACCCCAGGCCAAAGCCGGGGTTCAAGACAGCAGACAGAACCCATCTACAGCGCTCCCCTCCCTCCCGCTAGAGCAGGGATATCAAACTCATTTTCACTGGGGGCCACATCAGCCTTGCAGTTGCCTTCAAAGGGCCGAATGTAATTTTAGGACGGTATGAATGTAACTACTCTTTAACTGTTAAGTGAGAGCTCAGCGCTGCTGTCGGGTAGAAATAAGGTGGTGGGCCAGATAAAACACAGTGGGGGGCTGGACGCGGCCCGTGGGCCTTCTGTTTGCCACCTGTGTTCTAAGGCAATACCTAGGGAGTAGCTACATGAATATTTGCTTTATAATAATATGTGAAACTATGTTTATATTGAATGTTATCTTCCACAATAAAAACTGTTAAGGGGATGTGTGATAGGAGATATCTCTGGATATTTCTGTGTCTGTGACAGCTTTGGAAAATACGGTCTGCCACAGAATCACACATACATACAGTCTGGCGTCTTATCTCTCACCCAGCATCGCATCTGTGAAATCCGCACCCATGTGCATTGCTGCACTTTGCTCATTTTCGCAGTGCCTAGTGTAAAGCACTCTGGGTTTAGATGCTGCAGCGCAGCTCCTGCCAGCAGCCCCTGCCTGCAGCCCCCATGTGCATAGTAGGGAGCGGCCTGGCCTTGGACAGGACCACTGCTTCCTGAAGCTACCTTCTCACTAAGGGCTCAACCCCCTGGGAGGCCAATGTGACCAAGAGAGAAACGCACGCCAGCCACCATGATGACCATTCAGCCAACCATGAAGTCCCAGATGGAAGCCAGCTAATGAGAGAACAGAGGTCAATGTTAGAAACCTTGATAACGTGAAACAATAGGAAAGCCCTGGCAACCACTACTTTCTGTCTCCATGAATTTGCCCGTTCTGGACATTTTATGTAAGTGGCATCATATAACATGTGGCCTTTCGTGTTTGGCTTCTTTCCCCTAGGTTCATCTGTGTGGTAGCCTGTGTAAGTCCTTCCATCCTTTTTGTGGCTGAATAACACTCTGTTGCATGGACGTACCACATTTTATCTTTTCACCAGTTGATGGACATTTGGGTAGTTTTCACTTTATGATGAATAAAGCTGCTCATTTGTGCACAAATTTGTGTGTGGATGTATATTTTCACTTCTCTTGAGCACCTAGGTGTGGAATTGCTGGGTCGTATGGTTGCTCTATATTTAAGGAACTTCTGGGGGAACTGGTAAACTTTTCCACCATGGTTATACTATTTTACATTCTGACCAGCAAAGTATGAGGGTTCCAATTTCTTCACGTTCTTATCAACACTTGTTACTGTCAATTTTTTAAATTAAACACATCCTAATGGATGTGAAGTGGTATCTCATTATAGTGTTGAGTTGCGTTTCCCTAATGACTAATAAATAATATTGAGAATCTTTTCATGTGCTTGTTAGCTATTTGTATATCTTCTTTGGGGAACTGCCTGTTCAAATACTTTACCCATTTTTATTTATGTATTAATTTTTTAAAAATTTATTTATTTATTTATTTACTTTAGAGAGGGGGAAAGGAGGGAGAAAGAAAGGGAGAGAAACATCAATGTGTGGTTGCCCCTCGCATGCCCCCCACAAGGGACCTGGCCCACAAGCCAGGCATGTGCCCTGACTGAGAATTGAATAGGCAACCCTTTGCTTCACAGTCTGGTCCTCAATCCACTGAGCCACACCAGCCAAGGCCAGATATTTTATCCATTTTTAAATTGGGTTGTCTTGTTTGTTTTGGTTGTCAAATGATCTTTAATTGAAATATTTTCCTTTATAGTTCCTAACTAGCCAGGCATTCCACTGCAGCACTGTGGATGGCATCTGTGATGTCATGAGGGTGGTGGCCATCAACACTGCAGCCCACAGACTGGGCCATCCCCAGGTCTCTTTAATGGTTCCAGAGAGTTCTCTAGCTGAAGATCAGTGACACATCTGTTGGGCAATGTTGACAGTCTCATCAAAAGTGATATTTCCACTGTGCTTATTCTATTCTATTCTATTCTATTCTATTCTATTCTATTCTATTCTATTCTATTTATTTTTTGCTTCTTTCTGCCTTGTGGCAGTTCTTTAAGAGTTTTAATGATCAGGGCAGAGGCAGGAGGCACTACCTTAGTCTGGGCCTGTCTGTTCTGAATGGTCAGTTTCACTGTAACCCTCAGGCCCTTCCAATCACTGGTTGTTTTGGGGATGTCATCACCAGCCTTTTTTGGAGACAGGCCCAAAGGGGCCGACCTAGGGGGCCCAGGTGGATGTGGTGCAGACTCCTCTGCCAGGTTCATGTTGATGTTGTTGGGGTCAAACTTTGGTGGCATGGTGGGAGTGGCTGGTGTCAGATGAACCCTGATTCTGGATGACCAAAGAAAGTTGCACCTTTGCCTCCTCCGAGCTGAAAGCTACTTTGGGTTGTCTTTTTGTTGCTGAGTTGTAAGGATTCTTTCTATATTCTGTATACTTGACCCTTATCAGATACATAATTTGTAAATATTTCCCATTTATGAGTTGTCTTTTACTTTCTTGATAATGTCTTTTTTTTTTTAAAGATTTTATTTATTTATTTTTAGAGAGGGGAAGAGAGGGAAAGAAACATCAATGTGTGGTTGCCTCTCACATGGCCCCCACTAGGGGCCTGGCCTGCAACCCAGGCATGTGCCCTGACTGGGAATCGAACCTGCAACCCTTTGGTTCGCAGTCCGCGCTCAATCCACTGAGCTATGCCAGCCAGGGCTTGATAATGTCCTTTGATGAACAAAAGATTTTATTTTTGGCAAAGCCTAATTTTTCTATTTTTTTCTTAACCGCCTGTGCTTCTGGTGGCATTGGCAAGAAAACGTTGCCTAATCTCAGGTCATTCAGATTTTCACATATGTTTTCTTCCAAGACCATTACAGTTTTAGTTTTACATTAAGGTAGTTAGTCCATTTTCAGTTAATTTTCATAGATGGTATAAGGTAGGGGTCCAAGTTCATTCTTCGGTATATGGATATCCAGTTGTCCCAGAACCATTTGTTGAAGAGACTATTTTCCCCCCATTGAATGGTCTTGGCAGTCATGTCAAAAATCAATTGACTACAAACGTATGGATTTATTTTTGGACTTTCAATTCTGTTCTGTTGGCCTATGTGTCTATTTTAATGCCAGTGCCACATGGTCTTGATTACTGTAGTTTTGTATTAAGTTTTGAAATTGGAAAGTATGAATCTTTTAACATTGTTCTTTTTCAAGACTGTTCTGGCCCTTCTGTATCCTTTGCAATTCCATATGAATTTTAGAATCATCTTATTTTCTTTTCAGACAGAATTTGGATAGGGAATGCACTGAATATGAAGATCAATTTGGGCCCTGGCTGGTGTAGCTCAGTGGATGGAGCGCGGGCCTGCGAACCAAAGGATCGAGGTTCGATTCCCAGTCAGGGCACATGCCTGGGTTGCAGGCCAGTTCCCAGTGGGGGACACATGAGAGGCAACCATACATTGATATTTCTCTCCCTCTCCCTCTCTCCTACCCTTCCCCTCTAAAGATAAATAAATAAAAAATAAAAAAAAAAAAAGATCAATTTGGGTAGTATTGACATCTCAATATTGCCCAGGTTGCTGCAAGCTTTTGGTTAATTTTCAGAGTTCCAAACAAGTTGCTCTTGACAATTTTTGCCCATGTTTTCATTGTTTTTATGGAGGGGTGGAATGCGGAGTTCTTCTCTCCTCCATTTTTGCTGACATCTCTCCTTTGATTTCTGATAGAGCAGACAAAACCATCCCAACTGAGAAGAAGTTTATTTTGGTATGAAGGAAGGCATTAGGATGATGGTTTTTACACTGTAGGATACATATGAATGAACTAGAGGGGATGATTATAAGCACATATTCCTAGGTCTCACCACAGATTATGATCATTTTGCCCGGGCCCAGGAACCTGCATTTGAGGCATTTGCTCAGAGGGCCCTCTTTGGAAGCACTGGATTCACAGGACTAAAAGTAACAACAAATCAGTTGGGGGTTGAGAGGAAGAGAGGTCACGCAAATGTGTTCACTTCACATTTTTCATAAAACGGAGCCAAGAGAAACTATCTGTGGTTGAGAAATCAAGACGTGGGGTGTACGCTTTGGAGTTACAGATGTAAACATAGTAAGAACTGGAACCAGAAATGGCGAAGAGAGGCGACCTCCAGGGAGGGAGTTGGAGTGAGATGGGGCAACTTTGACTTTTTCAATTGATAGTTTAAACTTTCTTGCTCACATGCAGCTGTTATCTTTATAATAAAACAAATGCAAACAAAAGTAATGGGGAAGTCAGTAGGTGGGGACTACTGGCCAACAACCCTGCCTCATCTCCTTGGTGCCTCGGCCAGCCTCGCCCCACCTACCAACCATTCACCAGCCCCTCAGGAAGGGTGCCACCGAGCTGGGCTCCTCTCCTTTAACTCGGACCTCGCCCTCACCACCTCCCTCCAGAGAGGCAGGACTTGGCAACTGAGTGCCAACGAGATGAAAACACTATAATCCAAGGAAGTCAAGAGATGCAACCTGGAGTCAAAGAGGCTGCAAGAATCTTCCTAAGGCCATGGATTGACCTGGTCCTTCCCAGAACCGGTAGTCTTTGGGGCTTAAAAACATAAGCACAAGATCAAAAGCAAACTTTGATTTTGTTTGGAAGCTGGCTGTTGGTCGTTGGCTTAGCTTACACCAGGGATTCATCAGTCAGCTGTTTCAGAGGCTTGGGCAGGGGGCCGCCTGACAGGATGTGCTGGGAGCCCAGAGGGGTGGCTGCTTTGGGGGAGGGATGGGCGATGACAGCGGTGCCCCTGGATAGTGGAGAGATGTGGCTCCCCCACCCTGTCCTCCCGCTCTTCAAGGCTGTTTGGGGTGAAGGTTATCTGGACTGTGCAGCCTAACGCCCTCTGGTCCAAAGCAAATGCCAGAGGTTCATTGTCCTTTCCACAGTGGAGGTATTTCTCCCTTTCCCAAACATCCTGTGCTAGCATGGGAAATGCCTCCAAACAGAAAAGTTGGTAAAGCTCCTCTTCTCCACAGAGCCCAGAATCCACACTAGGGGAGGAAGGGATTGGTGGAAAGTGGGGTCTTGGGGCTCAGCCTTATGACATCCCAGGTAGGGTGACACTACGCTCAGATGACCTGAGCAAAGGACTTGGGGAGTTAGTGTTGGGGGGTTTTCAGGGCTGTGAGTGCCACGGTAGCAGGAGGCTTCTCAGAAGAAACAGCACATGAGCGGGGCCTGGAGCTGGGAAGTTTTGGACTCAGGAAGGCCGAGGAGTGCCTCTGCCTTACTCTAACCGTCAGGAAGGTGTGGTGACAACCCATCATTCAGGCTAACCTTGCCTCTTGCTCTCTGGGCCTCCTGAAATGAGCTCTGGGAGGTGGCGGAACCCCACAGGCAACACCAGATATGAGCCCGCCTGGAGGCCTCTGCCAGCTCATTGTCCATAAGTAATTGCTATGCTTTTTAAAAAGAATTTTTACCTTTGTTAGTGTAAGTTCTTCTGCTTTCACCTCTGGCTTCAGGAATGGTGAGAACCAGCTCTGTTCTTTCTTGGTTCTCACCAGGTATGGGTCAGCATCTTCTACCTTTAGCTTCTTTACCTACCTGCCAAATGGGGGGATAGATGTGTCCCAGGTGACATTAGCACAATGATGAAACCCATTCAAGCTGACCAGTCAGTAACGTAAGGACAGCAGCAGCAAACGTACTCACCTGGCACCTGTGGTGTGCCTGGCACTATTCAGAGTGATGGACATATTTGACTCTCCAATTCCACTCATTTCTGATGTAAAGGATTTCCCCACCACCACCAAGCAGTTCTGGGACACCAGCTGGCATCCTACAATTTAATTCAATTCTGACACCATCTGTCTGTAAATAGCATTGAATTTCACAGGTTGAGGGCTCAGTCCCACAAGACTATCTCCACTTCAGATGCCAACCACAAGTCCAGGTGGTAATCTTTGGCTCTGACCAACTGGCTATAAATCAGTGGTTCCCACAACTTGCTCCTTGAGTTTGATTAATTTGTTGGAGTGGCTCTCAGAATTCAAAGAAACACTTTGCTTTCTAGATCACTGGTTTGTCATAAAAGGATATAACAAGAACAGTCAGACAGAAGAGATACAGAGGGCAAGGTATTGGGAAAAGGTGTGGAGCTTCCATGCCCTCTGAGCATATCACTCTCCTAAAATCTCCCCCTGTCACCAAGCCAGAGCTCTCCTGACCCTGTCCTTTTGGATTTTTATGAAGGCCTTATTACATCAGCATGACTGATTAAATCAATGGTCTTTGATGATTGAATTCAGTCTCCAGGTCTTCTCCAACCCCTCCTCAGAGATGAGAGAAGGGTCTGAAAGTTCTAACCCTGTAATCACACGGTTGGTTCTCTTGGCAAGCCGCCTGCATCAAAAGACAGACATCTTTAGTGCTCTTCTCACTTAGGAAATGTCAAGGGTTTTAGGAGTTCTCTGCCAGGAACAAGGAGGAAGATCAAATATATATTTTTTATTATAAAGCACAAAATCACAGACTATAACCCTTGGGCTCAGGCATCAGTACAGCCACTGCGGAGGGGAGGACACTGTGACACATCATGGGGCTGGGAGTGGCAGAGTCAGGGTCTAACCCTTGACCACTTACTACCCTGCCCAGCCATTAGGCCCGGAGAATGGGACTAGTCATCTTTGTATCCTCAGGGTCCAGGGAAGCACCATACACTTATCCCCAATGTTTGCCAAACCAAAGTATGAAAATGTGTACCCATAAACCTCCAGCACATAAAACAGACTGTTATTATAACTGTGGGGGGATATGAGTGAAGTTCATAGAAGGTAACATGTTTTTAGGATTCACAATTAAAACAGATGGTGACAAGTGCTTGAGTCAGTGTGACCAACAACAGCTGTCATGTCATAATAATTGGGGGTCCAAATGAAGATGCAAGACATTTGGAAAAAGCATGGACACTCAAAACATGCAGCTGGTTCTGAGCTGCAGGTTTCACAAGACCAAAATCGAGGTGTTGGCAGGGCCACATTCTTTTTTGTGAACTTCGAGGATGAATCCACTTCCACACTCCTTCAGGTAGCTGGCAAAATTCAGTTCCACATAGTTGCAGAACTGAGTTCCCTGTTTTCTAGCTGGCTGTCGGCTAAAAGTTACTCTCAGTGTCCAGAGTCTGCCGAGTTCCCTGGCCCATGGCCCCCTCAAAGCCCATAATGGCGGGTCGAGTTCTTTTCACTCTTCAGCCTGCACTGGCCCACTCTGTCTCCTCCCTCCCAATTCATCTCCGACTCCTCTGCCTTCTGCTGCCGCTTCTAAGGGCTCATGGGATTCTACTGTGGCCACTCAAGTCATCCAGGATGAGTTCTCTCAGTTAAGGTCGGTTGATTATAACCTTCATTTCGCCTAGCTGACTTTCTCTTCACCTTCGTGAGCTTGCCTCCATATTTTCAAAATGGGGATATTTACTGCAAATATTTACTGAGCACCTCCCAGTGCTCTAGGTGTGGGGGATACAGCTGGATCTGACTAGTCAACCCATCTGGGACCTGCAGGTAGGCCAGCAGGTCTGGCTCTGCTCAGAACTAGAGCCAGGCTCCCAATTTCCCCATTTCTTGAAAAGCTCGTTTGTAATGTCCACAACATGGCACCGTGTTGGGTCTTCTTTCCCACTTGACATCTCCACTGTCCAGTAGGATCCACTCTCGTTCTCGTTCCCAAAGGACTATGAGGGCTTTCTTGCAATAATGCTCCCTTGAACACCAAGGACTCCTTTTACAGACATGGCTTTGTGTTTCCCTAATAACAAATGATGGTTGTGCATCCTTCATGTGCTTATTTGCCATTTGTAAATCTTCTTTGGTGAAGTATCGGCTCTGTTTGAAGTTTTACTGGATGGTTGAGTAAGTTCTTTATGTACTTTGGATAGAGGTCTTTTATCAGTTATATGTTTTGATTTCCTCCCATTTTGTGGCTTGTCTTTCACTTTCTTAATGGGATCTTTTTAAAATTTAATTTTCTTCAGGTTTATTGAGGTATAATTTACATAAGTAACAGTCACCCTTTTTAGGTGCCGAACTCTATGTAATCTACCACCACAATCAAGATAGGAAATATTCCCATCTTCCTCCCAAAATTCCCTTAAACTCTCTTCTGACAGGTCTGGTTCTGCAGCTTTTTAATAAGTTCTGGGTGCTTATATGTCAGGGATTCTCTTTACTGGGTAGAACACTAAATGCCTCTGGGTGAGCTTTGTGCCCTGACTCATAAATTCCAGGGTAACAGGAAAAGACCCATTAAACGTCCCGGTACACACAGCTCTAATAAAAACGGTAATAATAACACCAAACCCTCATATAGTACTTTCCAGCCACCATTCTCACCCTCTACTAATAATATTAATTCATTTGATCTTCACAACAATACTCCCCGTGAAGTGCGGTCACAAACCCGTTTCCAGCTGAGGAAACCGAGGCACAGAAGAGGTACTCCCCCACCCCCCACCCCCGCGAGCTCTCAGAACTGGCGGCGAGCCACGGAGCTGTAATCCTAACTCAGGGGGTCTGGCTCCAGTGCACCCTGCCAGGCACCACGTAGGAGAAGCAGACGAAAACTATCACAAGGCCGTCATCTCCTCTGCGTGTCTGGTTGAAATTCGTATGAATAAGAGAGTCAGTGGTCCGGGAACAAGGAGTAGGTACAAATCGCGGCTCACACTCTATTTGACCGCGGGGTGGATGAGGGAGCCCGCGCATCCCTACCTCCCAGGCAACCGGTCGACTTGCCCTCCGCAGCGCGCACTCCGCCTGTGGCCTGTCCTGCACCGCTGCCGGAGGGGCGCGGCAGCACCACACCCTATTGCGCGTACTCGGGCCTCTGGCCCGCGGGACCACAGCCTCCCGCGAGGAGCCTGTAGCTAGGGGCTCCGCCATTTGCCACGTCCCGGGCCCAGTTCTCCATGCGGTCGGTCGCGCCAGGGCTGGAGGCCGCGGGCGCGGGGCCCGGGCGCGTGCCGGAGCAGGGCTGTGCAGACGCGCGGCGCTGGCTTGGCGCTGTGGGCACGGGCTCGCGGCGGCCAGAGCGCCTGTGGCTGGGCGCTCGGGAGGCTGGAGGCTTGGCTGGCTCAGGTGAGCGGCGCTGCCAGCCGAGCCTGGGCTTCTGTAGGCGTGGACGGGTACACGGCAGCGTCCCCCCCTTCTCGGGTGGGCCAGGAAAGGACAGAACAGTTCCCGTCAGCCAAGTGTGGAAGGAGCCTAAAAGGGCTCCGCCGCGTGAGAGCGCAAATGGACCGACTTGAGCTCTCACGAACTCAGGGGCCCTGGCGCCCACTCCTAAGCGCCCTGTGTATCTTACCGTCCACCGTCGCGGCTTTAAGTGTGGGGTTTTGCTTCGCTTTGGCAAATAAGATTTCTAATCGGATGGTCAAGGTCCCAGCTGTACCCAGCACCGTGGCTTTGGGCCAGACACGTCATATTCCTGGAGCTCTTTATTCCCATTGTTAAAATGAGGAGGGTGCGAAACTGTTCAACCCTGCAAATTATTAAATTGAAGGAAATGGGATGGCTGCTTGACTAACTCATGTGCACGCTTGCATTGGGTGTGGCAGCGTGTGCCTGGCCTGGCTCACCTGCAGGGATTGTGTGAGGGACACTGAGGGGACAAAGTAGCCAGGTCCTGGCCCCCAGACCTCATGGTGAAATGACTAGTGTTGATAGTGCTGTAGAAGACAGAGTGGAAGTCAGGTGTGAGTGACTTCTGCATGGGGGGGGGGAGGGTCAGTGCAGGCTTCACCCAGGAGATGACCTCTGAACTGGGCCTGGAAGGATGAGATGGAAGTGGGGTGCTCTTGGCCAAGGGAATGCCTGAAAGCCTGCACTGGCCATTGATGCGTCTGGAGAGTTCTGGGAATGGGTGCCAGACTAGTGCTGGGCATGTGGGGAGGCAATAGGTAGGTTTGGTGGGGGACGGGGTGGAAGATTGGGGAGGGTCTTGAAAGCCCCAGCAGACGATGAAAAGCTGCAGAGGGTCTTCAGGCATGGAACTAATATCAGATGTGTGTTTAAGCAAAGTAGCTCTGTCAGGAACCAGACAGGAAGTAGTGTAATTGTACGAAGGGGATGTTGGAGGAAGGAAGTCAACCTCATAGTCCCTGGAGTGACGAGGGCCTGAGTGCAGTGGGTGATGGAAGCAGGATTTCACAGAGATTTGGGAGATAATAATGGACAGACATCATTGGCTCCCCATCACAGCTGGACCTAGATGACTCCTGGGTCCGGAAAACCCCGGGGGATTGAATCATTAAGACATTTGATTTTCTGCAGAGTACAGACCTTGTGAGAGGTGCTGGGGTCAGAAGATAAAACAAGTTTTCCTCTCTACCCTGAAGGTGTTTCAGTTGAATAGAGGAGATGGACACATAACTAGAAGATTACACCTTTATCTGTGTGCTTAGCATTACTATTTCCCCTCCTGAGCCAGGTGGGGGTGGAGGCAGGGAAGTCTCCTGAGGGAGGGGAGGCGTGAGCTTCAGGGAACTGGGAGTTCCTAGCAATGTAGGCATCCAAGTTTCAGGAGCAGGAAGGCCAGGCCATTTGTGATCTGCTTAGAGCACTAGAAACAGATGCCGGGGGGGTAAAGGACCTAGTAGAACCAGATGCTGCAGTGTGAAATGGAGGTGGAGCTTAAGTTTTATTCTCAAGGGAAGTGGGAGCCATGGAAGGACCTACCTTGGAGGAGTAGGGCTGGTTCAAATCTGACTTGGGACTGCTTACCCTTGGTGCATCACGGAGAACAGTTGCAGAGGGGAGAAGCTGTGGGGAGAGGTGGTAGGGTAGCAGGAAGTGCTGGTGTGTGAGAGTGGGGCTGACCCTGGGCCATGGTGGCAGGAGCAGAGCTTGCATGGGTTTGGGAGGTTCGGGAAGAAGAGTGGTGTGGGGAAAGTTGGGGGGAAGTAGAGGGGAGGGTGCACGGGGCCCTGAGGACATCCTAGTGGAGATATGTAACGGCAGTTTACTAGCTAAGCAGAATGGCCGTTCTTCTAGCCTTGGTGAGCCGGTCTCGCATGCACAATGGGGACAGCAATACTGACCTCATGATGTTGGGGCGATTCACTGCACAGATAGTTACTTAGCACCTTCCCATGTTCTAGGTGCCAAGGATTCAGGTGGACTGCTGCTGTGTAAAGTACACAGAAAATATAGGGGAAGCTAAAAATAAAGGACTCAATTAGAGGCATAGATTTGGCTGTCATCCACATTGAGATGCCAGAAAAGTCAGATGAGCACTGAGTGAGTGAGGCTCCCTCCACTGGAGGGCAAGATGGAGGTGCCTGGTGACAGTCTGCTGGCCGGCAGAGAACAGAGCACTGGTGCGTGTCTGAAGAGCCTTGGCAAGGTCATGTTCAACATGATGGTTTGGGACTGGACCATCTCAAGGCTCCTTCCTGGTGTTAAAACTTCTGGTGATTACCTGTGTGCTTCCTTTTATGTGTGTAGAGGGAGCTGACTCTGTGTTTAGCTACATGGATCCAAGAGCCTGAGGGTCTCTGGGAGGCCCCCAGGCCTGTGGAGCTCTGCCGGGAGCCTGACTTTTCTCAATACACAGTGGGTGTTTTCAAAGTACAGTCATATCTCAGTACTTGTTGGCTTCAGAGCTCGTCAAACCCTGTACCTGCATTTTGATGAGAAAAAAATGTTTCAGCACTGGGCGCTTGCTCAGGACATGGCACATTCGCTAGAACTTGTATAAGTCACGATGCTGCCCCAGAAGAGAAAATGCTTCATTGTTGGGTACTTGTCTGTTTTGGCACTCATCGTGAGTTCTGGAATGAATTAACGACAGTGCCGAGGTGCCACCGTATCATGTATTTGTTGGGTGCATAAGAGCAGGACAGAGGCTTTTATTATTTTTCATCACCATTCTTCAGAGTAAGCTAATTGTCACCTCATTTTATAGTTGAGCAGATTAAGGCATGATGATATCAGGTCCCTTGCCAGAGGCTACACAGTTATCTGAAGAACTTTTTCTTTTCCTTCACTGTAACCTAGAATGTCAATAACAAATTAATGTTTTTGTAAAAAGGAAGTAATAACAATTTATCCAAAGGTAACTCATACATAACCTTGGAGTTTTTAATCATAAATTTTAAAAAGGATTTTATTTATTTATTTTTAGAGAGAGGGGTAAAGAGGAAGAGAAATGTTGATTGGTTGCCTCTTGCACATGTCCTGACTGGGGACTGAACCCACAAACCAGGCATATGCCCTGACCAGGAATCGAACTGGTGGTCTTTTGCTTGGCGGAACAATGCCCATCCAATTGAGCCACACTGGTCACAGGCGATAATTTTTAACTAAACTTAAAAACTTCAAGGGCTAATAAAAAATCATTGTTAATATTTATTGAGTGCTTCCTAATCACAGTACTTTGTGGTCAAGTGGAGTAACCTGGGAGTGGGGTGGAGTGAGGTGGAGTAAAGTGGAATGAGGTCGGAGTACGGTTGATGTGAAGTAGAAGAAAGTTGGAGAGAGGTGGAATAAGGTTGGGGTGAAGTGGAGTGAGGTTGGGGGAGGAGGAGTGAGGTTGGGGTGAGGCGTGAGGATAGGGTGCGGTGAAATAGCTGGTCCAGTATCATTTGGTCAGTGAGAGGCAGAACCCAATTTTGAACTCAGTAGGTTAGGCCCAGAACTTCAGCTCTTGACTACTAGGCACATCGCACCTTATCTGATTTGTCTTTGAGATCTTACTATGAACAGTGGTAATTCAGTAGCCAAAATTAACTTTTAAGTGTTGACACCCTTAAAGGGTTGCAAGCCTTTTCTTACCTCTCTCGTTGTTCAAGCCAAATAAGGAGCTTGAACTTGACATAATTGAAATGGCAGTTTGCTGAGGGAGTCGAGGGCCCACCAGACTGTGGAGCCTTAGGTTTGTCTACACCGAGGCAGCAAGTAGCAACAGCCTCTGCCCTGGGGAGGGAAACCTGGGAACTGAGATGGGCTCCCCTAAGGGAGCAGGCGGGCCAAAGCTCGGTTCAGGCAATGCCATTGGAGTGAAAACTCACTACTCGGGGAGGACGATTTGGCATGTACACAGAAGATCACTCTCCTAAATTCAGTTTTATTTTTCTGGAAAAGAAGATACAGTGACCCAAATACCTCTGAGTTTCTCAAATCCTGGCTTAATCCAGGAAGGCTGAGGCCCATCTGTCTTCCATTACCTGATCTTATGCAGCTCCTGTTGCTTCCCAGGAGTGGCTCTTAGGTGTGATGGGAGTGGAGATGGAGCACAGGGAGTGATCAGGGCGTCTGGGGCAGCACTTGGAGGAAGGATCGGGGTTGGGGGTGGGGAAGGAGGGCCGGGGTAGCTGGCTCAGTGTGGGCCACAGAAGAGGGACAGACTCGTCAGCCTGGTTTCCAGTTACCCATGCAGCATCCTGCTGACTACGTCTGGCCAAGAGGGTTACTTGAAAGCAATCATGTGATCAGGATTGACAAATGGGTAGGGCATTGGTGCTCATAAATCTCTGAATGTATTGAGGCTCTTAAACCTTTCATGTGCTGCTAGGTGTTGACTATTAAAAAACCTCATCACTTAAACCTATGTTTTCCTTCCGACAAAGATGTGCCTTCGGCATGTGGGATTTTCGCCTGTGGTGATGATGGAGACGTGCGCCCCAAGCCCTCTCCCCTCTGAGGTGTGGTTGCCAAAACTAACAGCTGTGGAATTATTTGTGGCTCTTAGGGATAAACATATTTATCCCTTTTCATTGTATGTTCAGCAAGTGCTAGCAGTAACTGTGATTTACTCTCCCTATTATATTTTTTTAGGCTAGAAGTGGACACAGAAACCATGGCATCGTTTGTTTTCTTTGGGACCTGGGTTATGAGTTTGGGCCCCATTTTCGGACAGACCTTGGCTTCTCAGACTCTGCAAGATCGGGCCTTCCTGTTTTTGTCATTCTCGGTGTATTTCGTAGGCATGCTTTGTGTAATGGAGAAAAATACCCACGAAGGAAGCTTCCCAGAGGGTGACCAGGTGCACAGTTCAGCCAAGTAGGTGACTCTGTGGGACGCTTCTCTTTGTGTTTGTTCGTGTCGGGAAGGGTGTGACAGTGTGCCGGGAGAGACTCGGCTCACAGCCAAATAACTTTACCACCTGAGATTCAAGGCGCCTATTCCGAGGGGTCCAGCCTCGGCTGCTTGAGAACCTGAGCTTGTGGAAAGCATGTGACCCTGATGGCGCGACGAACTCTCATTTAGGTGCTTCTCTGAGTGGAGACACAGCGCTCCTCCCCGGTATGCGTTTATGTGTCCAAAAGTGTATCTGTGCACGTACTGAGGTCTTTGTGAGTAGAACAATAAAAACAAAAAGGGAAAAGGTTTGAGGGGTGGATAGAAAAATGGCAGCATATTGAAACTGGGTGATGGCCATGTGGGGGTCCATGATATTCTTCTCTTTGCTTTCATGTATATTTGAAAATTGCAAAATGAGGAGGTTCAAAGGTATGTGTAGCACAGACACATTTGTTTAAATGTGTGATCCAGGCACTTCTCACGGCACCCAGCTTGACTGCATCCGGCGCGCTAGGCATGCGGGTGCTGTGATGTTCCTCTATGTTCACGGCACTCAGAGCGGGTGCGGGGTGCACAGTCATCCAACATCACACAAACACTGAATTTCAAACAGAGAGGAATTCTTTGAAGCATGGGGACGGGTATTATGAAAACCTTGAACAGTGGAAACTGTTAGGGGGAGGGTCAGAAGAAGCTTCACAGAAGGACTGAGGCCTGAGCTGAGGGTTGAAGCGTGACTAAGAATTAACTGGGCGCCACGGGGTAGGGGGAGAAGAGAGTTCCAGAAGGTGAGACTCGCCTGTGTAGTCTGTGGGACCTGCAGTGAGTCAGGGTGGTGGCTGGGCGGTGGGCGGCGGGTGTGCCAGGCCTCGTGAAGGAATTGCCCTTGTTCTGGGAGCCGTGGACAGACAGTGAAGAGTTTAAGCAGGGAAGACCTGAGAGCTGACTTTCCTTCTCAGGCTGCTATTTTGGCTGCAACGTGGAAGGTGAAACAGCATGGGAGGAGGTAGAGGTGGATACAGGTGTGTCTGAGAGAGATTTAGGACTTGCTGCCAGTCTGGATGTGGGCCAGGGAGAGGGACTGTCAGCGTCACGGTGGTGGGCTGTCCTGCGCTAAGATGGGAAACCAGAAGGAAGGGCCCGGTGTGGCGGAGAAGTCCTGCATTTGATTTGGTGGAGTCAGAGGGAGATGTTGCCAAGGTGATTGGTCGTGTGGAGTTGGAGCTCAGAGCAGGGATCTGGGTGGGGAAAGGAGCTGGGGGACCCCTTACAGGCAGGTGATGGTGGGAGCCAGAGATGCTGCTCGGAGAGAGGCCCCAGGTGGCGGGAAACCAGGACAGGGCAGCGCTGGCCAGCTCCAGTATGCGTTCCAGCCTCCAGCATGCGTTTGGGTTGTTTCCTTTTTCAAGTTAAACCGGCTTTGCTTCAGCATGCTTATTGTAAAACTGTTAGAACACCGCACTGACTGACCGGTGCGGTTCCGTTGGTTGGGCTTCGCCCTGCAAGGCGAAGGGTTGCCATTTTGATTCCCAGTCAGGGCACTTGCCTGGGTTGTGGGTTCCATCCCTCCTCGGGGTGCGAGCAAGAGGCAACTGATCGATGTTTCTCTCCCTCTCTGTCTTCCTCCCTTCCGCTCTCTCCAAAATGATAATAAATAAAATCTTTTAAAAATGTTAAACCACAGCAAGAACATACAGATACATTCCCTTGTCGACCCTTTTCTGTATAGTTAATGTACGTATGTATGTATACATGGCTTTACATTCCACCTAAACTGGTCCACGCCTTCACCTCAGCAACTCATTTCCTGTGACAGTTTTTTTCTCTGATTTTTCTATGTTATAACATAATACAAAGTTGTAACGAAAGTCTCCTCCTAAAATCCCATCTTCCCGATGGCATCACTGTTAACATACTCCTTTGACTTCCCCCCTTCACCTGTATAGTGTCTTATATGGATGCATCATTGTGGAATTGTTCCTCTGTTGGAAGATGTTCAGATGCCTATAGATTTCTGCTGTTCAGAAGAGTGCTGCAGTGAACGTCCCTGAGGGCGTGTATTCATCCGTGTGCTTTTGTGAACATTTTTATAGGCTGGAGTCCTCCAGCTGAATCAAAGAGTTTGCACATCTCAGAGTTTTAACAGATGTTTCCCAGTTGCCCCACGATGGCCTATTTCCCCGTACTTTCACCAGCTCTGGATTTCATCTTTCTTAGGTTTTTCCTAGTTTGTTGGGTAAAAAAGCTTGTATTGATACTTTAATTTACATTCCATCAACTAATTGCAAATTTAAGCATCTTTAAAAACATATTGGCTATAGTCAGCTTTCATGAGGAAATTGTATCTTTTGCCCATTTTTCTTTGGGGTTGCTTTCCTTTTCCTTTATTGTAGCAGGGTTTTTTTTTTTATATGAAATGGATATTAATTATTAAGAGCTTCTTAAGCCTCAGGACGTGCCCAAATTTAGACAGTAGTCTGAGACATTGCCCTTCTTTTGTGTCATCCCCAGCACTCCATGTCAGTCACCACCAGACTGCTTGTTTTCCTTTGAAACATTTTGACAACTCTGCTGGGGACACAACACAGAGCACGCCCTGCAGTGTTCCCACAGGGCGAGTGACACGCCTAGGCCTCACGCTGAGGATGGAACCCTGGTCTCTGCATCTGCGACAGCTTTGAGTGACAAAACATTGAGTGTGGGGCCTAGAAGGCCTTCTGGGTCCGCTTCACCTGGGCTGCCACTGGTGAGCATCTCAGGGACCCTCTGCACTGCTGTGACAAGCCTCACCCCTGCCTGCCTTAAGCATTCAGTTTCCTAGGTGACCAGTAGGGGATGAGAGTGACTGTCAGTCTCTCGAAGACATTCGGCTTGCAAATGGAGCCTGCAGTTTTGGGTAATGTGTGGGCTCCTGCATTCCTCAGTGTACTGGGATCCCGCGTGCTTCATGCAGATCGGACATAGGTTGTGAGCACGCCGATTTCAGGGAGGTATGAGTCCTTACTAGAAGGTTCTTAGTGTGTTGTGCTGTGCTTGCTGGTTTCACAGTGGGGAGACCAGGACTGGGGGTGATTTTCCTGACTGTGTCTTCCCTCTGGGTTTTTTGGGGGAGCAGTTGTCTGGAGTCCAGGCCACCACCAGAACCTTGGCGAGCTGATTTCTGACTGCATGATCCTGCCAAACCCCCACAATCCAGGCTGAAAGCCCACAGGGCCCTTGGGGTGACAAGTCCACCTGCCCTTCTGCCCACTTGAGCCTCTGTCTTGCTGTGGCCCCCCTGCCTCCTGTTCTCCATAGCCAGTTCCCAGGACGTGCATAGACAGGTCTGGTTCTGGATCTTGGGGTGCCAGCCTCTTCTTTTTCAATTTGTTTTGTGGCAGCCTTACTGAGATATAATTCACAGACCCTACACTTCGTACACCTATCACTACAATCACACTTAGAGCATGCGAGTCGCTCTGAAGAGAAGCTCTACACCCATTAAGCAGTTACTCCCACTTCTCCCCACTCCCCCCAGGTCCTGGCAACCACTGACCTTTCTGTGTCTATTTATTTTCCTGGACATTTCATATCAGTAGAATCAGACAATTTGTGTCCACTTGTTTTTAAAGTTGTAAGTAGAGGCCAAGCTGCTGAACATCCAAACTGAGAGCTCTGGGCTGGTGACAGGTGAGTTAGTCCTGTCTGGCAGGCCCGTGAGCTGGGATCCCAGGGCCGAACCCAGGGCCAGGTGTCTGAGGCAGGACACCCAGCAGAGGAGACCTGGTGAGTCACAGCCACCTCAGAGCTCAGGTCTGAGGTGGGAGGGAACAGGGCAGAAGATGGCAATGGTCAGAGATGGGAGCTCATGTACCCTGTAATTCTGAATCTTTGTAACCCTGAGAGACCTGGAACTTGAGCTCTCCTGTCCGTGTCTGTACTGGGCCCCAGACACCCTCCTTCTTTGATGCGACATACAGCCTGACATTTATTCTGCTGGAAATTTTACCAGTTAGATGCTGGGTGTATAAGTACCTTCTTAAGCTTTTTGGGAGGTTTTTGACACTTGTTTTCATTAATTCACATCTTAGGGTCAATTATTTTTAATCCAGTCACTTTCTCTTTAACACCTTGTAAAAATCAGTTTAATGTGCCTAGAAATCCCCAGTCACCTTGATTTGATAATTGGCCTCAGAATGCAGTGAGAACCCTGAGTCTCTCAGTGGTCATGTCAGGGGCTGTGCTAGGGAAGCCGCGTGGGAAATGTGAGCAAAGTCAGACCGACCTTTCGTCCCAGGACCTTCTCTCCAGTTGTGCGGGAGATAAGCCGAGACTCTGGGATCACGTTGCTCTTTGCGTTGCTCTGGCCCACATTCACTCAGTAACAGTTAGGAGCCCCATGGGGGCCATGGCCTTTGTGACCTACTGCTCTCCCAGTCCCACTGGCCACCTTCATCCTTGGCCGGCCAGGCATGCTGTAGCCTTGGGGCCTTTGTGCGGTGCGGGCAGTTTCTGCAGTCTGGAATGGGCCCGGTCCCCTGCTCGCTTTCCTCAAGTCTGCTCAGGTGCTGCTTTCTAGGTTCCCAGCACAGGGCCTGCTGGTGCTAGGCACCCACGAAGTATCTGTTGGAAGAAGTGAACAACTCCAGTGTGAGTGTGGAGAGTCAAGTCCCTAGTGAAAGAGTTGCTGGTCTCAGTCGCCAAGAGGACTGTATAGCTTCTTTGTGTACCTGACAGTGCCAACACTGCGAGAGTTTGGGAGAAGTGGGGCCTCTGCCTCCTGGAGCCACTGGGATGGTGTGAGCCTTGTGCATGGGGCTGGAGGCTGAGGGCCCTCCTCTCTGGCACAGCCCGTGCTGTTACTTTCTTGGGCTGGTCACTCGTTGGGTCGTACCTGTTGCGTGCCAGTCTGTGGAGAGATCCCCAGCTAGGTTCTTTCAGTTCACCAGTGGGGGCCCCAAGGCCCCAGTTAGGTGGGGTCTCTTTTTATGCCCTGGCCTAATAGCAACTGTGGCTAGGATGTGGTTAGTGATTAGTCAGGCCTGTGTGAAGGCAGGTGTCCATGTCTGTTGGATGCAAACCGAAGTCTGTCTAAAGTCTGCAAGGTCTCCTGCCCAGCCCAGCCCCTGAGCCCCACCCTCCCGCAGCCCCGCTCTCTGCTCTGCCAATACTTTGTGCCCCTGCCTCTCTCCCATAGGACACCTGCTCCCCACTGCTTGGTCACAGAAGAGGACCTGGTATGGGATAGTTTCCCAGTAAATATATGTTGAATGAGCAAATATATAGAGTTCATTTGTAAGTTTTTCTGGCTTAGTTCAGCTGGAATAGGGTTGAGTCAGTTCTGCTGAGATAATCACTGTTGGTTTTGTTTAGAGAACATTATTATCATTTGGATGTTTAGAAAATACCAAGACAAAACAGAGGACTTTTTAAAAAAAGACTTTACTATAGAAACATGGAAATGTAGACTAGTATAGTCACTCCCCATGACCCATTCTCAGCCCCTCCAGGTCCCAGTTCACGCCCATCCTGTTTCGTCCAGCCCCCTTGCCCTCACTCTGGATTAACTAGAAGCAAACCCCAGATAGCATATCATGCCATCTGTGAGTATTTCAGTTTGTATCCGAAACAAGCCTTCTAGAAAGAGAGTGAGGGGGAGGTGCAATTGGGGAGCCCACGCTCTGCCGGCCTGGGCAGGACAATTCCCCTATGCTGTCTGTTACCCACCCAAGTGGGTGTGTGAACTGTTTGCATGAAATCCAAAAGGGGCAAGCTTGGCCCTCGCCACTGTGCAGGTGTCCCCATGGTCATTTCCTTCCTGTGCTGGTCAGGAGACTATCACCAGCTTGCAAATGCTGAGGTGTTTTCCCTCTTTCCATTTCCTGTCACTGTTTTGAAATCAAGAGAGGGAGAGTTACCTCGATTTGATAACCACTCATTTACTAGCAAAGTTGGTGCTACCTATTTATAAGAAAGTGTGATCAAAATCATGAACATCAGCAATCCGAGGAATGCTGATGTTCCATTGGGGTAGGAAGAAACAGATTTTCATTTGCAGTTATGTAAAAGTTGTTTTCTGTCTCATTGCTAAATGTGAATTATTGCATGAATGATGGGACAAAAGACCCTGAAATCAATGAAATAGAAAACAGACAAACAATAGGTAAAGGACAATAAAACCAACAACTGGTTCTTTAAAAAAATTTTTTTTAGATTTTATTTATTTATTTTTAGAGAAAGAGAGGGAGAGAAACATAGATCAGTTGCCTCTCGTACGCCCCCAACTGAGGACCTGGCTACAACTCAGGCATGTGTGGCAACCTTTGAGTTTGAAGGTCAGCACTCAATCTACTGGGCCACAGCAGCCAAGGCAACAGCTGATTCTTTAAAAAGATCAATACAATTGATAAACTTTAGTTAGACTGATTAAGAAAAAGATCTCTCAAATTACCAGCAAGGGCGATGGTATAAGAAATAGCAAAACAGATTCCACAAACATTAAAAGGAAAATAAGGGAACATTATGAACAACTTTATGCCCAAAACTTTGATGAAATAAATTACTCAAATTACCAAAATGGACTCAAGAATGAAGAGAAAGTCTGAGTAGCCCTCAATGTATTAAAGAAATTAAATTTGTATTTAAAAACCTTCCCACAAGGAAAATTACAAGCACAGGTGGCTTCACTGTTGAGCTCTACCCAACATTTATGAAAGAGACAATGCCAATTATATATAAAATCTTTAAGAAAATAGAAAAAGAAGGAATACTTCCCAACACATTCTATAAGCGAACACTACCCTAACACCAAAACCTGACAAAAATATTACAAGAAATCTATAACCAGTATCTCTCATGAAAAAAGACATAAACAATTCTTTCAAAATATTACCCAATTGAATCCAGCAACATATGAAAAAGGATGATAAACCATGGATAAGTGGAGTTTATCCCAGTAATGAAAGATTGGTTTGACAGTCAAAAATCAATGTATTTCATCATACTAATGGAAAGAAAAAGATAACACATGGTCATCTCAATAGATGCAAGAAAATAAAATAAAAAGCAACATTGAAAAATCCAACACCTATTCATGATTTAAAAAACAAAAACTAAAAATCTCTCAGCAAACCAAGAAGGGAAAAGAATTTCCATGACCTCATACAGGGCAAATACTGAAAACCTAGAACTAATATCATATTTAAAGGTGAAAGACTAAGTGAACATTTCTCACCTGAGGTCAGTAAAAGACAAGGGTGTCTGCTCTTACTGTATTTATTCAACATCTTAGTGGCAGTCTTAGCTAGAGAAATATGGCCAGAAAAAATGCATACAAATTGGAAAGAAATAAAACTGTCTTTACTCACAGGGGATATGTCCATCTTAGGACATGATCATATACAATGAAAACTGCAAGAACTCTACAAAAAAAACCAAACATTGAAACTTAGTGAATTTAGCAAGGTCACATGATAAAGAGTTAATATTCAAGAATCAATTGTATTTTAGAATATTGGCAATAAGCAATTGGAAATTGAAGTTTTAAAAATGCCATGCGCAATAACACCAAAAATCATAAAACACTTAGGTATAAATATAACAAAATATTTATAAGAAATAAATTATAAAACAGAAACTATATATATAGATAGAATATATTTATAGAACTATCTCTATATATATGTAGAAACTATAAAACACTGCTGAGAGAAATTAAAGACCTAAATAAATGAAAAAGTATGCCAGGTTCATGAATCAGAAAACTTAATATCATTGAAATCTTAATACCCCAAAATTGATTTGTAGATTCAAAATGGTTCCAAATAGCAGCCTTTATGTAAAAAATGACAAGTTGATTCTAAAATTTATGTGGAAATGCAAAGGACTGAAGCCAAGGTAAAAAGAAGTCAAAATTTTAAAAATAAAAAAGAGTTGGAAGACATACACTGCCTAATTTCAAAACTTACTACAAAGCAATAGTAATCAAGACAGTGTGGTGCTTGTATAAAGGTAGACATACAAATCAGTGCAACAGAATAGAGAGTCCTGAAACAAACCCACGGATATATAGTCAATTAATTTTGATAAAGGTTCCAAAGCAGTTCAATGGTATAAGGATAGACTTTTCAACATACAGTGCTAGGACTACTGGATATCCACAAAGGGAGAAATGAATCTTGATCCTTACCTGATACAATGTACAAAAATTAACTTGAAATGGATCATAAACCTAAACATAGCCCCCGCAGCTGCCACAGATGAGAATAAGCCTACCAAGACATGATCTGCTTGGGGAGGAAAGGTGGCCAATCTCTCAAAGGAGAAGGGCCTTGAGCCTGTTCCTCAGTGGGCTTTCATTAGGTTCAATTTGCACAGAAATACAGGGAAAGCTCATCAATCATCGTTGGGCAGTACTGATCAAACAATAGATAACTTTCAAAGAACTATGAGGGCTTATTCCGAGTCAGGGTCAGATAGCTAAAGGGCCGTAAAACTTTGGAAAACAAACTCATTTTATGCTTGGACCCTTATCATTTAAATTGAGGGTATTAGCAAAACAGGTTTCACAGGATTTTATGCATTCTTTCTTAGACCTGATTGCCCAGGGAACTGCCCATTCCAGCACAGGACCATACCTGCATTGTTTTAGGCTTAAGTCAGGTGGGGGATGCAGGCAGCCAAGAGATTAGGAGACTTAGACAGAATGAGGACTCAGGCTATGTCAAAGCCAAGGTGTGAGGGTCCATTACTCCGTTTTCCTATAGTCCCCCAAGGCCTTCCCTGATGGCTCCTTTGCAACCGTGCCTGTCTTAGGTCATCCCTCCCTTGAGGAATCTTACCAGTCATTGGCTAACCAGTCATCTGCCCTGCCTGGAAGATAAGCTTTGTCTCCTTAATGGCTTATGGTCCCAAGGTCTTTTACTCAGCCGTAGCCATGGCAGGTTACAGCTTCTGAAACCAGGCAGGGCAGTTCCCAACACATAAACCTTGAAGAAAAAACATGGAAGAAAATATTGGCTACCTTGGAAAAGATTTCTTAGAACACAAATAAATCACAAAAGAAAAAAATTGATTGATTAAATTTCATCAAAATTTAAAAGTTCTCTTATTTTAAAAGCACTCTTAAGAAAAGGAAAGATAAGTCAAAAGCTATATATGTAACAAAGGACTTTTATACAGAAGAAAAATAAAATTTCATTTAGATTTAGGCAAAAATTTGAGCAGACATTTCACAGAAGAAATAAGAATGGCCAATGAGCACATGAAAAGGTGTTCAATATCTCTAGCTATAGGGGAAGGGCAAATTAAAACTGTAAAGAGATACCACTAGACACTCATTAAAATGACCAAAATTAAAAAGACTTCAAAATATTCAGTGTTGCTCAGGAGACAGAGCACTGGAATTTTCATACAACATTGGTGGGAATGTAAAATGGTACAAATTTGGAAAAGTTGGGCAGTTTTCTTTACTCTTAAACGTTCATTTACTATTCATAAGTGGCAATTCCACTGTGAGATCATGTGCATGAGAAATGTGTCCAGTAAGACTCATACAAAAGTTCACACAGTGTAGCTTCATTTTTTTTAAAGGATTTTATTTATTTTTAGAGAGAGAGGATGGGAGAGAGAAAGATAGGGAAAGAAACATCAATGTGTGGCTGCCTCTCTCATACCCGCCACCGGGGACCTGGCCCGCAACCCAGCCATGTGCCCTGACTGGGAATTGAACTGGCAATCTCTTGCTTCACAGTCCGGAGCTCAATACACGGAGCCACACCAGCATCAGCTTCATTTAATAACACTGCAGACAACTTAAATGTCCATCAACATGGGATAAACGAATGTGGTGTAACTATACAGTAGAAGACTGTCAGCAAAAAGAAGGAGAGATGTAACAAATGGATGAATCTCACAGACATGTTGAATGAAAGAAATCAAACAGTACATCTGTGGGATCCCATTCATACAACACTTGAGAAAAGAAAAATCTAATCTATAGTGACAGAAAACCCTGGGCTCTGGTGTGTGTGTGCAGGGGGGGATTGACTGGGAAGAGTCACTACTTTTTCGGGTGGCAGAAATGTCCTGTGTCGTGACTGTGACAGTGACTACTACCACAGGTTCAGACATTTGTCAAAACTCATGGAGCTATACACTTAAAATGAATGTACTGTTTTATACATAAACTTTACCTCAAAAAGTTGATTTCTAAAAAGCCTTTATATAACCAAAGTAAAAAAACCCTTATATACAGTATTCTTATTCTGTGCTTTCTCAAATAATTATAGTTTATATCAGAAAAGAAGAGTGGGGAAGTGTTGAAGTTTCAGAATGGCACATATAGTTTGCTACCATTGTAAAACCCTAGTTGTGCATGCACGTATAAATCAATACGTACAATATTTTTGTGAAGACCCATAACGTTCCTGCGATGGGGGATAGGTGGATTGGGAGAGAGACTGGAATTCTTCATCATGTGCACCCATTTCCTAACAGCAACAAAAAGTTCTGCTCTACAGTGGATCACACCGAGAAGGTATAATTCAGCCTGGAGCAGGCAAGTGAATTAATGGAGGTAGTGCTAAGAAACCAAAGTGCCGGCACAGCAAGTGCAGACGTCAGGTCTGTGAAGAGGGTGCGCTCTGACTGATGGAGGCGAGTCGGGAGTGGACCTCCGAGCACAGCCTCAGAGGCCAGGGCCAGTGTCTGTCCTGGCATTGCCACCAACAGGCTGTGTGGTCCTGGCCAGCCCCTTGTCAGTCCCATCCACACTTTCCTAAACACACCCAAGTCACAGCAAAAATCCAATTCATTTGAAAATGCAGGTTAAATATGAGGATGTTTGTGAGAGGAGAGGCTGTGTGCCTCCAAAACAAAATGCTGAATTTTTCCCCTTAGATTGCCGGCTGCAATGCAGTAATTCCAGTGTATGATCTCTGGTATGACCTAAAGTTACAGTGATCCAAGAAATGAAATTCTGATGACTTCATGAAGAATAAAATTGAACTTATTTTAGTAAATAAGTTGTAAAGAAAATCTCACAGATTTAAAGCTACATACATGGATTTTTAAAACCTTGAACTTGTTCTTTTGAGTAATAGCTTCAAAAAGTAGAAATCCATATGACTGTGAAGATTTGTCATTACAGCAGTTCAAGCCCATGAACATACCTTAGAATAATCCCTCCTTCAAAGAAAGAATGAATTTATCTAAAGTTCTGATTTTCTTTTTAAAAGTTCTGATTGTTCTTTTTGAAGTCAAATTTATTTTAAGTACAATTTACATACAATAAAATGTATTCGTTTTAAGTATACTGGTCAATGTAACTACCATTACCATCAAAACAGAGAATATTTCATCACCCCAGTAAGTTTCCCTGTACCATCAAAACAGAGAATATTTCATCACCCCAGTAAGATTCTCCCTCAGTCTTCTCATTCACAGCTCCAGGCAAACACTGATCAAATTTCTGTCACTAGGGATTAGATTTATCTTCCAGAGTTTCATATAAATGGAGTCATTCAATATATACTATTTCTAGTCTGGCACCTTTTGCTTAACATAGTATTTATCAGATTTATCTATGTCGTTGTACGCATCAGACATTTATTCCTTTTGATTGCTGAGTAGTATTTCTCAAATGACCTTTAAAAATTATTTGCTTCCTCATTACCTGCTAATAATTCCTGGGAAAGTGATGAATGAGAGATGCTAAGCTGCTGAATAATTAAACCAGTGAGCAAAGCAGCCCTCTATCCAGTTGACCAAGCCAGAAACCTGGGGATTACTTTCAATTCTTTCTTCTACCTCTTTCCAAATCCAATAACCACCAAGTTCTGTCCATTTAAATCTCCTGATGATTCTCAAATTGATTTCTTAAGCCAGTACTCTAAGCATGTCTTCATCCCCTCTCATCCGCATTACTGCAAGAACCTATTTTTCTTTAGTTTTGCCCCCCACCAATCTATTATCCATCTTCAAACCAGAATTATCTTAACCCTGGCAGGGTAGCTCAGTTGGTTAGTGTGCCATCCTGATAAACCAAAGTTGTGGGTTTGATCCCCGGTCAAGGCATGTGCAAGAAGCAACCAGTGAATGCATAAATAAATGGAAAACAAATCGGTTTCTCCCTCTCAAAATCAATCAATAAAACAAACAAATGATCTTACTGAAAGGCTCTTATTGAAAGGAGAATGACCAAAGCATTCAATATATATTTCAATTGTTTGAAGTTGAACCTCGAACTTATGTAAACTTTCTAGATTTTTACATCATCCCAACTGAAATTCTCTAGCCATTGAATGATCACTCTTCATTCCCTTCTCCCAAGCCCCTGGTAACCTGTGTTCTACTTTCTATCTGTATGCATTTGCCTATTTTAAGTACCTCATATAAATCAAATCATATACTACTTGTCCTTTTGTGACTGGTTTATGTCACTTAGCCCATTTTCAAAGTTCTTCATGATGTAGCATGTGTTAGAATTTCCTCCCTTTCATGGCTGAATAATGTTCTATTGTATGACTAGACCACATTTTGTATACCTATTATCTACCGATGGACATTTTGGTTATTTCCACCTTAGCTATTGTGAATAATGCTGCTGTGAACAGGGTGTCTAAGCATCTGTTCGAGTCCCTGCTTTCAGTTCAAGTTTACACCTAGGAGTGGAATTATTGGATCACAATTCTATGTTTGACCTTTTGAGGAAACACCAAATTGTTTTCCACAGTAGCTGAACCATTTCACATTCCCACCAGCAGTGCACAAAGGATCCAATTTCTCCATAATCTCTGATGTGGCGAACAACAATTTTGGGCAACTTTGGCTCTTTGTGCCTCAGTTTCCTCACCTCTCAAATGTAGATAATGATAATATTATCATTCTTAAGGTGGTTGTGAAGTTTAAATGAGCAGATATGTGTAGTTTAAATGCCCAGATATGCATAAATGATTTAGCAAGGGCCTGGCAAATGGGAACGGTGGAATGAGTGCCAGCTGCCTGCATTGTTGTGGTTACCAGGCATCAGTATGTCTGCACACTTCGCAGCCCACGCTTCTCCAAGCCTGTGTGTCCTAGGGCTCCACAGAGCTGCAGTAGGAGGGCAGCACAGTGAGTCAGTGGCCTGAAGTCCCAGGAGATGTGTGCAGCGAACGGATGGGAGGTGTGAGAAGTGTGGAAGGGGGCACGTAGTTCAGGGGAATAGCAGCTCATCCCTTCCCCTTAGGGGGCAGGAAGGGGAGGCTCACAGAGGCCAAATGAGCCCTTCAGCTCGCACATCCTGTGACGGCATTGCCGGGGGTTCACGCACCTAGTTTTCTTCAGGGTTGTTTTCAGGGACTAGTTTACTGTGGTCACAGGATGTGCACATTGTCTCAGGGTTCCTTGGAACAGAGTCTGGCCCAGTGTGAGTGCTCTGCATTGCCTGGTGCCGTCACCTGATCGTCATGGCTGTTTCTATGGGGTGGTTCAAGTGAGGGTTTGCGGCCTGTTCATCTGATGTAGAAAGCCCTGAAATGGTCCACTGACAAGTCTATGGCAGCATAGAATGTCACTTTCTTAAAACTGGCACTTACAAGGAGAAACTCTCAGCGTGTGTGTGTGTGTGTGTGTGTGTGTGTGTGTGTGTGTGTGTGTTGGGGGTGGGGGTGAGGGTCTGGGGGTACTTGGCAGCTCTTCATTCCCAGTGCATCTGCTGTCTTTCCCAGCTCTGCCTGAGCCCATGGGTGGCACGGACTTTGCAGGGCTGAGCGCACGGGAAGTCTGCCAAGCAGGGTTCTGCTCCTGCCTTTATGGGAGTTGGTGGGTCACTTCCTGGTTCTTTCCTATTCTTATTGTTTGGTAAGTTTGGATAGTACTGATAGCTGGGCATTAGGTAGTTTTTCTAAAACCTTTCTAATTATAAAAGGTTTATTATAACATTTTTTAAAGTAAGAAAAAACATTTCACTTTTATTTTCACCATCCCAGCCGGTGTAATAGCTGCTTTCACTCCCCCAGACTTTCTTCTGGTCTTTAAGGATGCTGATGTAGATTTTACATTGTTGTGATCGCCGTATGCAGGAATTTAGGTCCTTTCTGCTCAGCTTTGTCCATAAACATCTTTTACATGTTATTTGTTCTTAATAGCCATATGACATTCTGTCAGGTTACTATATCATAGTTTATTTAGATATTCCTCTATAATTGGCATTGAATTTTTCCCAGTGTTTCACCATTGTGAATTTTATTCAGCTCTCCTTGATTTCAGACAGTTTGTAAAAAATACAAACCCAGGTTTGGGTTTATATAGTTAAAACTGTACTTAAAATGAGCCCCAAACTCAATCTGAACGACTGAAATGATTCTATTGACATCTGTTTTGTATAAAGTAATAAATTTTTTTCACAATTTATTCTTCAGAACTTTTCCAGGTCAGAAGTGTAGACTGGGCATTGCAGTCCTTCTTCCACCCTCCTGCATCAGACTCCTAGGGAGAGCCATCGTCAGGAAGCGCCCTGGCGTTGGCATTCTGGAAAGACAGGCCCCTTTCACGAGGGCCACCCTCAGACCTGGACACGTGGCTCTCTGGGGTGGTGTCTGCCATGAGGTGGGTCAAGCACAAGTGCTCGGCTGGACTGTTTGGGGTGGACAATACCAAGGCCAAGTCAACAGGATGGGATAACTGTACGGCCCGTACCCTGCTGCTCTGAGGAGCCAGAAACCTGACAAAGTACAGGGTTGGGCCAACGCAAGTCTATGTCCGTGAATCCATAAAACACAGGGCTTATTCTTGTATTATCATTTATTTATTCATGACTGTATTAATTGTTATTATTATTAACTTACTTTTGCCCACCCCTGTGTCGGAGTCAACTACTTTCAGGTATTGATCACAGAGCTGTGTCCCTGAGAAAAGGGAAACAAGACAGGCCAGTGCTGCAGTGGCCCTGGATTCCACCTGGGGGCACTTTGTGGGCCTTAGCTTGTGGAAGGAGGACCCGAGAAGTGTCTGGTGGCTTTGCTGCATTGAGGAGAAGAGAAGGGACTCCGGGACTCAGGTGTGATTTGTAGGGCAGGATCCTGGAGGGGACGGATCTCTGCAGAGAAGGAGATCCAGAAATCCTCGGGGTGCCCTGAGTGTTTACGGGCTACTGAGCTGAGCATGTGTCGTGTGCGATGCTGTGAGATGGGCCAAGAACAGCTGCCAGGGAGTTGCAAGGAGGCCAATCCCAAGGGCTCAGCCACAGTGGACAGCTCCTGCTGACTCCCGGGTATGTTGTAGAGATCCCTGAAGGGTCCTGCCATGGTAGTAGTGTATAAACAAGCCCTAGAATGAGGGTACGTTAGATTCTCCCCAACACAGCTTAAAAACAAGCCTTGAAAGGATCAAGTTAGCCCTCACTGGGTGGCTCAGTTGGTTGGAGCATCATCCTGTACACCAAAAGTTTGGGGGTTCAGTCCCCAGTCTGGGCACATGCCTAGGTTGCAAGTTTGATCTCCAGTGGGAACGCATATGGGAGGCAACCAATCTGTGTTTCTCTCTCACACAGATTTTTTTTTTCTCTCTCTCTCCTTTCCTCTCTCTCTAAAATCAATAAACATATCCTCTGGTGAGGATTTAGAATAAAAAGGAAGAAAGAAAGGATCAGGTTAATCTGCAAGTAACTGAAACACATGCCTAAACAGACTTAGAGGAAAGGAAAGCTACAGACCCAGGTGCTTCGTGAACACAGGTGTGAAAATCCTCAACAAGATAGCATCAAATCTAACTCAGCCCTATGTCAGAAAGATAATACATCACACTCGGTAGAGTTTATCCTGGGAATAAAAGGTTGGTTCATATCTGAAAGCCAATCAACACAATTCTTCATATCAGACTCAAGAAGGAAAACATTGTAATCACCTAAATAGATCTAGAACAGCATTTCACAAAATCCAACATTTATTTGTAACAACGACAATAATAAAAACCCTCAGCAAACCAAGGTTTAAAGGGTTTTTCCTTAACCTCATGAAAGCATCTACAAAGCCCCTTCAGCCTCAGGTTTAAGAGTGACCGACTGAATGCTTTTCCTCTTTAGATGAGGAACAAGGCAAAGATGTGCAAAATCATTTATTCACCATTATACCAGAGATTCTAACGGATGCAAAAGGTAAGAAAAAGAAATAAAAGGCCTAGATATTGAGAAGGAAGGAATAAAACATCTTTATTTGTAGATGATATGATTTTCTATGGGGAAAAGCCAATGAAATCTACACACAAGCTAAGACTAACAAGTGAATTTAGCTGTATACTAGCAAACAGCCATTGGAAGTTGAAATTTAAAACATTTCATTCATAACAGCATCAAAAACCATGCAATACTTAGGCATAAATCCTACAAAATATGTGCCAGTTCTGTTTGCTGGAAACAGACTGCAACAAGCACCAGCAGGACCAGGAGGGAAAAGGGATCAGCGGCGCTCTCGCTGTCCTGGGAGCCGGCAGTGCCGTGCATACGAGTGGTGAGGGCGGAAGTGAGTGACCTAGAGCTAAAGAGGTGGAGGCCGTGAGCGCGCACTGCACCATGGAAACAGCGTGAGCACCTGCAGTTCAGACAGCAGCTATTCTAAATGCCTCATAACTCTTAAATCACTTCACCCTCGCAACTCCCTGCAGTAGGCACTATTAGCCTCATTTCACAGATGAGGAAACTGAGGCCGAGTTCTCACCCTTGCCAGTAGAGGCTTTGAGCCCACGCCCTCCCCAACCACGCTTTGCTGCTCTGGCTCAGGGTGTTGAGGGCAATGACTCGGGAGACCTCAGAGGGTTTGCATGTTGTGCCTGCTTTTCAGGACACCCTTCGAAGCCACGCACCCGAGATAGGTAGACTCATAGGCAGCACGGACTGATGATACATCTTTGCCTCACAGACCAAGTGCAGGAGGGGTGGACGCACTCCAGTCTCAGATCTCCTGCCCTCACTCCGTGCTGCCTGCCTCCTCACTGCTCAGAAACAGGTCCCCCCACCCCCTGTCCCCTACAGGGCAGCCCTTGGAGACTGGACCCCGGGCATCGTGTGGCCGCCTTCCACACTCTGCCTCCAGGACCAAGCTTGTTCCTCCTGGGGCAGGTTTTGAAACAACAGGGTCTAACAGAGAAGGTGCTGGTTCAGCAACACTAAGTACAGGTTTGGATTTGAAAGGGAAAAAGACTCAATTCTAAAATGTTCTAAAAACGATTCTAACATTAATTGGAATTCTCTTCAATCTGACAGAAACCCAGAGTTATTTCCAAGTTATTTTGAACAATGGTAATTTCTGTAAAATTTGTGCGTGCAAGGTCTTCGAATGTGTACAAAGGACCACTATTTGGGGAGCTTTGCCTGTGAAGAGAACTGGCTCTTCATTTCAGCCACCTGGTATTTTTGGTCTTCTGTATCTTCCGCTGAATAAGAGGAAATATGGTTGCCAGTTGTGTTTAATTTATTTTAAACAAATCAAAGCCCTGATTTCTACTTCCTGTCTGTGTAATTCTTGAACTGCAGGAGGCTTCAAAGGGCAGAATAACTGTGTTCCTGAGTGATAGTGCATCTGCGATATTGTTGTAAACAGTTCAAAGCCCCGCATTGTACAGGAGCGACTGGTACAACACTGGGATGCCATTTTCTGTGTGAGAGACTCCAAAGTGGTCCTTTGATTTGTCTTGTGCTAGTTAATAGATTAAATTTAGATTTTGATAGAATACATATTTATGTAAAGACTCAGAGTTTACTTTTCCTGTTTTCTCTAAAACTGCCTGTTCTCTGAAATGTTTGTCACAAATGGCAGGATGTTGCAAAGGGCCATGGAGAGAAACTAAATACTTGGAGCGTGGTTTTCTTACAGAGGCATTGGGTTTAGGAAACTCCACCTAGATTAGCAACTTGTTTCGCATGGGCCTCTTCCCTAGAACTGCATTTCTGGGGCCGTGGGCGTAGGGCCTCAGAATCCAGGGTTCCAGAGCAGCACAAGGCAGACCCCTGCCACGCGGATTGTTACAGCAAAGGCATCACCATCTCCAGATTCCCGAAGCAAGTTACTTTGTTTTAAAAACGGTCCCCTGAAGTTCTGCTGGGGCTGCTCGGCCTCTCTGTCCAGCCTCTGCTGCCACCCTGTCTCTTCTGGGCCTGGGCAGACCTTAGTCATCACCAGGGGTGCAGGGCACAGGCATACCGTGCCTCCCGGCTGGGTGCCTCCCGGCTGGGTGCCTCTGAGGAGAAGGTAAGGGATCCACGCTGTTAACCCTGCTGGGTGCGCAGCCTCAGTGAGTGCATGTGGCATTTCCCCTCTTAGGAAATGGCTTGTGGACTCTTGTGAGGGGGCTGCCCTCTGACCTGATAGGAGTTGGAGAGAGGCTGTTTGACCCCTGGGTGAAGCTGCACCCCCATACTCTGATCTTGGACCAGAGGGGCTGGCTGGGTCCTGGCTCCCGGACGGAGAGGGCGGGGGCAGGTTTGCCGGGAAGCAGGCTGGCAGGCTGCGGTGGGTGCTGGACACTTTAATCTTCGCTCGGTGGCTCTGGGAGCACCAATTCCCGGTTTTCATGGCTTTGGAAGTGCTGATAAGATGGGAATAAATCAAATGCAAAGTTACATGTTTCCTGGTTTAGGAAGCAAAAATCTAAGTATGACCTTGGAAGTGCTCCCGGACACTATTCTTTTTAAAATTTTTCCCCAAAGTGATTTTTCCTTGTCATTTTTTCTTGTGATAAAATACACACGGCATAAAATTGACCCTTTTTACCATTTCTAAGTATAAAGCTCAGTGGCTTTAAGCACCTCAACATGGTTGTGCAGCCATCACCACCATCTTCTCCAGAAGTTTCATCTTCCCCAACAGTTTCATCTTCCCCAACAGAAAGGCTGCACCCCTCACACGCCGACTCTCCATCCCCATCCTTCTCTCAGAGCTGCCCGTGGGTTACCCAGGAAGTGCAGCTTCGGTGGAGCCCCCGCCTCCCCAGGCGCCATCTTAGGGGGCATGCAAAGGAGCCAGGTGGGCTCTGGGTGTCTTGGCCCCTCGGGCCTCTTGGCCTGGGCCAGGCGGTGATACTTGGGCCAGCAGCCACCTGGGCCTGGATGGGGCTGTCTGAGGATGGCTGTTCTTGTTTAAAGGAAGGGGATCTGTCAGGGGTCAGGCTTGGTAGTGGCCACTGCTGACACTGATTGAGTGCCTGTGTGCCAAGCGCTGTCCAGAAGCCTGCTCCATGCAGTTCTTGTTGTTTGGTCACCTTTCGTCTGGTCCATACAGAATGAGTGTGGCAGGGAGTCAGTTCAATTAACTGAGGTGGGGTGGGGGCACTCCGAGGCTGGGCTTTTTTTTAATTGTTTTGTCCCAATCTCTACAAAGACTTGTGAGAGGCAAGGATTTTTCATTCCCATTTTGCAGTGGAGAAACAAGCACAGAGAAGCTAAGTGTAAAGTGTATTTCTGGATCCTGACCTGGAAAAGCGTCAGAGAGGAGGTTTCGCTGCACTTGGCCATACATGTGTGAGCTGGGAGCCCATGGCAGCGGCGTGGCCCTGGGGTCCTGCTACACCTGCTGCAGGCGTGCATAGGTGGCAGGAGGGAAGACAGGACAGGGCCGTGTGCCCATGCATGGCGCTGACGTGTCTTAGCCCTCACCACTCCTGTATCACTGGGGCTGGGATGCAGCCTGTGTGCGCACCTGCATCAAGGCCCAGTGTGCATTGAGTGTGGCTTTACCTCCTTGGGGACAGTGACTGGCTTGTCCCATGTCTGGGTTAATTTTCTAGTACAAAGATTCCACTACAGGTCTGAAGGGATGTGAATTGGTTTGCAAGTATTTTCTGAGCAGCTTTGGGAGGAGAGTGATGTTAAAGATCTCAGAGATTGAGCGGATCTCAGAGAGATTACATCAGTGCCGGGCTCGGATCCAGGCCACTGGGTACGTGGGCTTTGACCTTCTGGCCCTGCTCTCTCTGTGTTTATCCACGCTGCTTCCTCTGCAGCTGATGTCATTGTGGCTTCATATTTTGCCCTGAGCTGATCCTTGGGGAGAGGAGTGGTAAGGGCCACCCGCAGGACCCCTGTAACAAGAGTTTACCACACACCTGAACTCAAGGCTCGGGAGCTCAAAATAGGTGTTGCCTCGTTAAATGGTTGGGGGAAAGAAAGCAAAAAGAAAAAGATTTCATGACCTGTGACAAGTATATGAAATTCCAATTTCAGTGTCCATAAAAAAAAGCTTTGTTGGAACGCAGTCACACACATTCATTTGCATGTTGTCTGTGGCTACCTTCAAGATACTACTGAGACCGTGTGGCCTGCGGAGCTGAAAATGTTGACTCTCTGGCCCTGGGGCAGAGTGCTCCTTCCTGTGATGACAGAGATTCAGGTCGTAGTAACATTTCACATGGTCAGCTTAAACCTTTGGCTTTTAACCAGTGTGGCAGAAGACGTGCACAGCGAGTGACCAGCGTGATTCCTAGAGAGAGGTCACGCTGGTGACTGACTGTTCTGCACCTGTGGCTGCTCAGGGTCTGAGACCTCTTAGGAGTCACCTGAATTTTACTGAGGGGACTAGGGTCTGCTGTGGGCCCCTGGCAGGCAGTCAGGCCTCTATCCAGAGCTCACAGGATGCTCCTCAAAGGGACACTGACTGGGGACAGTTTTCCCTGTGTTGCCAGAGTGACCCCAAGAGAGAGCTGCTGGAGCTGGCCCATCTGTGTGCAGCAGCCTGTGTGTGTGTGTGTGTGTGTGTGTGTGAACAGTGCATCCATGTGATGATGGTACCTGGCCTTTTTCAGCACTGTTGTGCTCCAAGGGTAGCAGTTCTGCCTTGGCTCTGGGAAGTGACCTTTTGAGATGGCAGGAGGAGCTGAGAGGTCATTAAAGGGCTGGACAAGGCCCTGCAGGCTTGGGGTCGGTCTTCAGTGACTTGCGGGTCTCTAGCTCACAGCTGGCATTTTCTGTGAAAATGAGCTCAGAGAGAAGGGCCAGGGCAATGTGGCATTTGGGTGAAAAGCCAGGTTGAGGTCATTGTGGGGTTTGCATAGGTCCTTGGTCTCTCACTGTGTGGCTTTAAAAAAATTGTGATAAAATACGTCTAACATAAAACTTACCATCTTAGCCCTTTTTCCCTTTGACAAATGTTTATCAAATACCTACTGTATACGAAGTACTATGTTAGACATGAAAGATATAAAGACAAATAACAGCTTTCATTTGACAAAGAAATTTTACAGTCAACCAAAAAATAACTACTAAATGCTTACTCTTATAAAGTTGGTGCGGGGGGAGTCTGAGATCTACTAGTCTGTAGTTCTGAAAACCTAGAAACTCATTTTTTTCAAGCTCAGAATGTCTGAAATCTTACCTATAATAAAACAAATCATGATGCAAATGTATTAATTAGCAGGGAGAACTGTTAGATTGTTGTGGAATTATCTCCTCAGTAGAAAAGTCTACTTAGAAGTCAAATTATTCCCAGAGGTGGCAACGGTGGCTTCCTGCATTCAAGTGCGCACTTGTACAGGGTCTGGCCAGAAATCCAGTCAAATGCTCAAGCTTCTCCATCCCTCTGCCCAGACACTACCCTGTTCAAATGTCCTTTCCTCAAACATGTTTTATTCACACAAACACCGTTGTCCATGGGGCCACGCACCAGCAGTGGAGCTGGCTGTCTGCGCTGCTCACAGACGTCTGTTTGCTTTCACGGTACTTTTCTTTCTTTGTTTTTGATTTTTAAAAATTGGAGTAAAATACATATCATATAAAATTTACACCTTAAACATTTTTAAGTGCACAGCTCAGTGGCATAAGTACATTCCTATTATTATACAACCATCACCACCGTCTGCCTCCAAAGTTTTTTTTTTTTTTTTTTTTAGAGGGGAAGGGAAGGAGAGAGGGAGGGAAACATCAATGTGCGGTTGCCTCTTGTATGTCCCCTGCCGGGAACTGGCCTGGCAACCCAGGCATGTGCCCTGACTGGGAATCAAACCGCGATCCTTTGGTTCGCAGGCCCGCGCTCAATCCACTGAGCTACACCAGCCAGGTGCCTCCAAAGTTTTTAATCTTCCCAAACTGAAGCTCTGCCCCTATTAAATAAGAGCTCCTCGTCCCCCCTCCCCCAGCTCTGGAAACCACCATTCTCACTTCTGTCTCTGTGAGTTTGACAGCCCTAGGTACCTCCTGAAAGTGGATCATGCAGTGTTTGTGTGTGTGTGTGTGTGTCTGTGTCTGTGTGTAAGCGCATGTGTGTGACTAGCTTCTTTCACTTAGCACAATATCCTCCAGGTTCATCCATTTTGTAACATGCGTCAGGATTTCCCTCCTTTTTAAGGCTGATAATATCCCGCTGTACGTATATTTTACGTATTATGTTGCCACATTCTGCTTCTTCATTCATCCATCAATAGACATTTGGGTTACTTCCCTCTCTTGGCTATCGTGAATAATATTGGTATGAACATGGATGTACAAATACCTCTTCCAGACCCTGCTTTCAATTATTTTGGGGATACACCCACAAATGAAGTTGCTGGATCATATGCTAGTTCTATTTTTATTTTTTGAGGAGTCACTGTACAGTTTCCTGTAGCAGCTGCACCATTTTATCTTCTCACCAACAATGCACAAGGGTTCCACTTTCTCCACACCCTCACTAACACTTGTCATTTAAAAAAATATTTATAGCTTTTCAGCCAGAACTGCCATCTTCCAGTAATTCGCCAAAGTGACGGACACAAAGGGGAAGAGGAAAGGCACCCCTCCCACAGCTGTATGTTCTCCAGGCATTTCAACAAACTTGCAGGTGTTCCTTTGGCCACATGCATGTGAATCTACGAGAAAGGTGATATTGTAGACATCAAGGGAATGGGCACTGACCAAAAAGGACTTCCCCACACAGATGTTTCCAGGGCAAAACTGGAAGAGTTTACAATGTCACCCAGCATGCCGTGGGCATTGTTGTGAACAAACAAGTTAAGGGCAAGATTCCTGCCAAGAGAATTCATGTGTATATTGAGCATATTAAGCATTTTGAGAGCTGGGATAGCTTCCTGAAACGCATGAAGGAACATGATCAGGAAAGAAGGAAGCCAAAGAGAAAGGCACCTGGTCCAACCAAAGTGCCACCTGCTCTGTCCAGAGATGCACATTGTATTAGAACCAATGGAAAGGAACCCATTCCCTACAACTTCATAACACTATGAGTGTAAAGAAATAAAAGACCTCTGTATAGTTAAAAAAATTATAGTAGCCATCCTAATGGGTGTGGGGTGGTTTTACTCTGTTTTGTTTCTAAATAAGGCATAATTTTTGCCCAATGAAATGCACAGATCTTGGTTTCCATTAGAGGAGTTTTGACAGATGAATATCCTCGTGAAACCCACATCCCATTAAGAGAGAGAACATTGCCAGCCCTCTGGAAAGTTATCTCATGACCTTTCCCATCAGTCCCACCCACCCTGCCAACAGATTGCCATCACCACGAGAGAGTCGTGCCTGTCCTTGCACTGATGTAGCTGGACCCACACAGTGGGGACGGTGGATCTGAGCTGGCCTGCTGGTGCCCAGTGAGGTCTGGGCCCCCCTCCCACTGGGGAACGAGATGCCATTGTGTCATCAGGAGCAAGGAGAGGCTCTTTGTCTGCAGCCTGCAGAGTTTCTCTTGGCATGTAGCTGTGACCCCCGTGTCCACACTCCTGGCCTCTCTTGGAGCTGTGCTGTGTTTGCTTTCGGAGGACGCAACACAGGATGCACCGTCCTCCACTGGATGACAGGAGAGTGATGTCAGTCCAGGTGCTTCCTGGGCAGGGCTGGGGGAAGGTTCCTGAGAAGAGGGCTGGGACGCTGAGCCAACGATGCGTCAGCAATGCCTACAATAGCTGTTCCCCAAATACATTCAACTTTTACAAAGAAATAGTTTATTTATTTATTTTTAGAGAGAGAGAGCAAGGGAGGGAGAAAGAGTAGGAGGAGAAACATCCATCAGCTGCCTGTTCTACGTGCCTCTACCGAGGAATGAACCCACAACGCAGGCATGTGCCCTGACTAAGAATTGAACCAGCTACCTTTGCTTTGCGGGATGACACCCAACCAACTGAGGCACGTCAGTCAGAGCCATATATGCTCAACTTTGAAATGGTGCAGTTTTAAGGAGCAGCAGGTTCCTGAAAGCTCCTGTCCCCCAAATCCATGCCAGTGTCCTGAGGACCTGTCCTGGGGGGGGGGGTCGGGGTTTGCTGAGGGATAGCGCATGAGTCTCTTCATCCTCCAGGGCTTTGCTTTTTCATTTGTCCTTCAACAGGTGATTACTTCGGCCAGGCACTTGAGTATGGAACCCAGTAGGCCAGATAGCAGGGGAGAGAGACGTGAGCAGGTGATGGCTCACTACATAACTACTTACCTGAGTGTGGTGAAGGGGCTGCATTCAGGTTGGGGGCCATCAGGACAGGGTCCCTTTGAGGTAGTCACACCTGAAAGACTGGTAAGATTCACCAGTGACATTAGCCTAGGCTCAGGATGCAGCTGTCTCCATGGTGATGTGTGTGTGACAGCCAGAGACAACCTAGGGAAGGGTGTGCCAGCCCTGAGCTGACTGCCTCTGGGAGGGGGTGCAGGTACCTGGTGGCTTGGGACAGGGCTCCTGGGGGCAGTGACATAGCCCAGAACCAGGATCTCCTTTCAAGCCTCAGTGGCTTTCCAGGGCCTGGAAAGTGGGATTCCAGGGCCTTCGGTGACTTGGGCAGGAAGAGACTAAAGTTTCTATTTCAATTCTTTTCCACAAACCAGCTTTTCTAACACTGGCTTTGATGATTGTGTTGAGTTTGATGGCTCTTTTTCTCCCGACATGTCAGGGTGGACTCGAGTTCGGTCCTTTGAGGGGTCAGGGTCAAGGGCTCTGGGCAGTGCCCAGACCCGAGTCAACAGCGGACCTTGCTGGGGAACTTGGTCCCCACACTGACTGGCTGTGTGATCACATGGCCGTGCTGTCCCTTTGCCCTGTCGCATAGTGCCCCTTCTGGGCTGTGACACCTCTCAGCCCGTCTCTGCGGCCACTTGGTGCCTGCAGATGACGACTGGTGACCACTGCACGCATTCCTCAGAGATCTCATTTTTAAAGCGAGGGTCAGTAAACTGGAGTGCGCTGAAGCCCACCAAAACGGGGTAGAGTGCAGGAAACAAACTGTCTCTCGGAGCTCTGCTTTCCGTCTCAGAGCTTTTTTTCTTTTTAATTATGGTCAGAACATATAACACGAAATTTATCAACTCAACCATTTTTAAGTGTGCAGTTCAGTAGCAGTGCTAATTATACTCGCATTGATGTGTAGCCGATCTCCGGAACTCTTTTATCTTACATGAATGTTAGGCATCTTTTAAGAAATAAACAAAGTATTCTTTCTTCAGAAATCAACTGCCAGAAGCTGGCTTTATTCTCTTCTGTCACTGCCTCGCCCCAATCACTTCCCGCCCCTCCTCATGTGCACGGTGCCCGCCTGTCACGGTGCTGGAGCTTCCATGGGGCCAAGGGCACAGCCGGGAGATTGCTGCCCAGGTCGATCTGTTCCCCACTACCTGCATGCTTGTAAGTTGCTGACTGCCCCATAACTATCATGAAGCCAGGGTGACAGGAGGAACATGGCATCCGCACAGCCCCAGTGGGCCCCAGCTCTGTGGGGAGGCTCGGTCTTTTGCGGGGGGCCTCCACATTGCACCACCAGCGGAGCACCCCCCACTCTGGTTCTTAACATATCTTTCATTTTGAATTTTGTTCCACAGTGGGCTACATGCTCAGTTTAGGCTGGTGAGCATGAACGACTTGAGCCCTTTGTGTATTGGGAGTATTAGCACTTTTCATTTTGTGGTTTTCCATTCATCATAAAACAAAAGGGGGAAATGCAAGAAAACAGTGGCTTTGGGTTTGTTTTGATAGTTAGTAGTAAAACCCTTTCTCTTAATGAAGTATCCCCTAGCAACAGTGTTGTAGGAGAAACCAGCAAAATTTCTTTGGTAGAGCGAGCTGGGGCCCATGCACCTGAGGCCCCTCCTCTGATCCACAAGAATCCACTTATCAGTCCCTTTCTGACTCCCACATCCTTTAGTTGATAATTGACATGGCCTAGGATCTTCATTGACTACTGGTGTAAAGTAGGGGGAGGGCAGGGGTAGGACACGGCAGAAACTGAAAAATAATAAGAGGGTGCTACCCACAGCCATGTGCTAATGCATTTGAACGTTTCGTTGAAATGGACAATTTCCCAGGAAAAAGAAAATGTTCAAAACCTGGATCTAAAAGAAACAGGTATACTTTTTATTGTTTCTTTTACAATTATTTTCATCATATCCGTTCCCCTTGTATAAGGGAAAATAACGTAGGGTAGCAAAAGAAAGAGAAAAAAAAAAAGGAATTCCGCAGCTCAGGCCCTGGAGTGACGCATCTCCAATTACAGCTGGAGCTGAACAGCTCCAGCAGAAACTCCTGAGTCACGTAGGTCGCCAGCCCTGCGGGGGAAGAGCCGACAGCAAGAGGGCGTCCTGAGTCTACCCCTGGCCAAAGCTTTTTTTTTACTTTTAAAACATGGGTCCCTCTATCTCTTTCCACTCTCGTTTCACTCTGAGTGAAGTTATCTTTTGACCCGCAAGAAGTCAGTCAGCAGCAGCAGCAGCAGCGTCTTCTCACGTGTCTTCTCTTGTCATATAATAAGGCAGAAGTGGGGGGGGGCGGGGGGCCGGCATATTCAGCCCCAGAAGGTAGTGCTTGCAGTTTCCCTGGGCGTTTGCTGTCCTCTTCTCTCTTCCCTGCTCTGGGCCAGGAGAGAAGCCGATGGTGCAGGCACCCTCTCTCGTCCCCTGCAGGCCCCGAGCACCATCCTTTCAGGCTTCATAGGCAGCGTTAGCAGCATCTTCAAGGTGATGCTGAACTGGTTCTGCATCCTGGACTGCAGGCCCTCAGAGTCTGGGAAGGAGGTGGGCAAGGGAGTTAGTGTGTTGGGTGTGGGGCACTGCTTGGGCTTGTGTGAGCAGAGTGCCTAGTAACACTGTAAGCTTCAGTTGAAAGGTAGGCATTCCCAAGCCACCAGGTGGTCACCTCTGTCATAGTGGTTTTGGGATGACTGTTTTTGTTGACTTTGTCTGCATTCCCGGAGCAGCATGATATCATCTGGGAGAAATTGGTATGGTCAGATCACCTGAAAGCAGGAAAGATCTGGGCTGTCATTCCGGCGACTCTCAGGTGCATTGGACCAGGTGGGCACATGGTCACTGCGGTTTGAGTTCTATGTGGGGGGTAAAAAGTATGATAAAATTCATCACTTTAATAATTTTGAAGTATATAGTTCAGTAGTGTGAAGTATATTCACATCGTTGTGAAATACCCCGCCAGAACTTTTTCATCTTGTAGAACAGAAACTCCGTCCCTGCTCCCTGTTCCCCCAAACCTCTGCAACCGCTGTTTCAACTTTCTGTGAATCTGAAGACTCCGAGAACCTCATACAAGAGAAATCACACTGTAGATGTCCTTTTCTGACTAGATTACTTCCCTTAGCATAAGGTCTTCAAGATTCATGCATGCTGTAGCATGCACCTGACTTCCCTTCCTGTTCAGGGCCAAATAATATTCCGTTGTCTGGATATACCACATTTTGCTTATTCCCTAACGAACACTTGGGTTGCTTCCACCTTTTGGCTATTGTGACTAATGCAGCTGTGGACATGGGGGTGCAGATTTCTCTTGATGAACCCCTACTTTTTATTCTTTGGGTATATACTCAGAAGTGGAATTGCTGGATCATATGGCAATTCTATTTTTAATTTTTTCGGGAACCTCCATACTGTTTTTCATAGTGGCTGCACCATTTTACATTCCCGCCAGTGGTGCAGGAGGGTTCCAGGTCCTCAACGTCCCCACCAACACTAGTTCTTTTCTGTGTTTTTGATAGCGGGCATCCTTGCGGGTGTGAGATGAAATCTCGCTGTGGTTTGAATTAGCACTCCCTGATGATTATTGATGTGGAATGCATTTTCATGTGCTTATTGGTCATTTGTATGCCATCTTTGGAAGAGTGGCTATTTACATCCTTTGCCCATTTTTTAATTGAACTATTTTTGATGTTTTTTTTTATTGTTGAGTTGTAGTTCTTTATACATTCTGAACACTAAGCCCTTATCAGATGTAGGATTTGCAGATGCAGTAGTCCTCCACGAGTTAATTTCTGTTAAGTATATATCTGTGGGGCCCAAGACTCTATAGGAGGCTCTCTTAATTCTGGTGCTACATTGCCGTGCTGGGACATTCCGTGGTCACATTTGATCAACTTTTCTTTTTTTTTTTTAATATATTTTATTGATTATGCTATTACAGTTGTCCCGTTTCTCCCCCATCATTCCCCCCACCCTGCACACCCTCTCCCACCCACATTCCCCCCTTTAGTTCATGTCCATGTGTCATAAGTTCTTTAGCTTCTACATTTCCCATACTATTCTTACCCTGCCCCTGTCTATTTTCTACCCACTATCTATGCTACTCATTCTCTGTACCTCCCCCCGCCTCCTCCCACGCCCCTGTTGCTAACCCTCCATATGATCTCCATTTCTGTGGTTCTGTTCCTGTTCTAGCTGTTTGCTTAGTTTGCTTTTGTTTTAGATGTGGTTCTTAATAGCTATGAGTTTGCTGTCTTTTCATTGTCATATTTTCTTGACTTCCCTCTTGCCTGAAGCTCTTAAATGTAGAATTTGTGAAAGTTCTTAATGGCAAAGTGTCTTTGGCGAATGCCAAAGCCGATGCCCTTGCCTGAAGGAAAGAGGGGACTCAAAAATGGGGTAGGCAGCTGGACCTGGACGCCTTCCTTTGGGGTCCATGTGGGCAGCTCAGAGAGAGGCAGATTCTAGTGTTAAATCCAAATAGAGCAAAACTTGAAAGAGTAAGCATTATTGGTTTGCTAAAAATAAAAAGTTTTGACTAGTTAGAGAGAACATCTTCTGAGGTTGCCAACCGCCTCCCCCCTGCACACTTGGAGCTCTGGGTAGCCAGGGGGCAGGATTTGGGGAGGGTTCGAGGGGGTAAGGGACAGGGGATGGGGGTAGAGGGCATGCTGCTGCCTTTACAGCTTACAACAGGACCTCCCACCACCACACACACAGGGCTGGCCTCTAACTTCAGGCCATCCCCTCTGTCTCAGCAAGAAACAGCACAAATGCAAAACCACTCACAGCCCCGCATCCAGCCCATGTGTCCAGCATTAGAAGGGCTGGTGGGGGTGGATCTTGGAGGCAGACCTCCCTCCCTACACTCCCTCTCACCTGTGGTCCAAGTCAGGCCCTGCAGCTGTGCTGAAATGGAAATCACTGCAGGGAATCAGGTATTGTCTATTCTTCCCTTTTTTCCTTTCCGCTGCCTTCTGCAACAGCAAAAAGGTGCCAACATCCTTCTGTGCCCAATTATGGGCTGGATTGTGACACCCTAAAATTCATATTTGAGGCCCTAACCCTTAGTACTTTAGAATGTGATTGTATTCGAAGATGACGGTCTTTAGTGAGGTGATTAACAATGAAAATTTTTAGGGTGGACCCTAATCTAATTTGACTGCTGTTCTTGTAAGGACACAGACAATTAGGACACAGGCAAGCACAGAGGGAGGACAGGGTGACAATGGTCTTCTACAAGCCGAGGACAGGCCTCAGAAGAATCCATCTATCTGAACACTGTGATGTTGAACTTCCAGCTTCCAAAACTGAAAGAAAGTGCATTTCTCCTGTGTAAGCCCCCCAGGCTGCGGGGCTTTGTTGCATGGCCCGGCACGGCCCGGCACATGGACCCACCCGCCCATTTCTCCCAATAGAACAGCGTGAGTCCCCCTTTTGACTCCAGCAGCAGTAGGTCATGTCTTTGTTCATGAGAAACTCCCAAGATGTACTTGTACTACTGGCAAGTGCTTGCGAGCCGTGCCCAGCATCCTGTTATAAATGGGTACGTTCCTTATTAAAATGCCACTTGTAGCCCTCTGTTTCCCAGCGCTCTTGGCAACAGCCCAACTCTGTGTTCCAAATAGGAAAAGGTGGGTTGATTTAGAGACTCAGCCATCGTTAGGCGTTACCGTGATTTATGTAAAAATAATACGAATGAGTCGAACAACAATGGCTCGCCATTCACCTGCAGCCCCTGAAGTTAATAAAAGGGCACATTAATCTCTATTGCGATGACATCGATTTGAACCAGCAGTTCTTCCAAGTGAAGAAACGTGTCATGTTGTTCCAAATGTACGTTTATTTGGTACAGGATTGTGTTAAGTGGTTCCAAAAAATGAACGTGTGTATTTTCTCTAGGGAACCGCTCGTGTATTATTTCAGCGCAAAACATTTCTGGAACACAATTGCTAATCGGGAATAAAAATCAACATTTCTCCTGCTGGCCCCACTAGAGGGTCCCTTCCTAAGACGTGGCTGTCCCGGGGGTGGACCCTCGGGGGGAGCAGAAGGAGCTCCGGCCTGGCTTCAGAAAGAAGCCCGGCTGGGGGCAGTTCCTGTTTGGTCTTGCTGGAACTCAAAGGTCCCTTCAAGCCTTTCCCCCCACTTGAGTTGAGAGGGTCTGGAGCGCAGTTTCACAAGCTGTGCCATGTAGAAGTTCTGAGGAAAACTGCTCAAAAGAATGACTTCATGAGAAGGAAACTAATATTTGCCATTTCTTCTCTCCCAAGGGAAGGCTAATCTTTAGAAACACAGAATCTCTGGAGGCCAATAGCGCTGAGTGCAAGAAGCGAGATTATTTCATTGTCGCCACCATGAAACAGAGTTTGTTTTTATTGCATTTCTTTTTCCCTTCAGGAAAGCACTGGGTAAGAGCCCTGATAGATTATTCTTGCACCCCCTGGTTCTGACTTTCCCCCAATTGTTCCAGTTGCCTTTTTATCATCGAGATCTCTGTCAAGTTCAATGTCCTTCTTGTTTCATGTACTTGTTCCCACTGCTGGGCTGCCTGCCTGCCTCTGCCCGGGGTTCCTAAGGATGAAGGCATGCGTCCCTGTTACCACCCTTTTACGCTGCAAACTGCTTGAGAGTCCCTGAAGCTACTAGCTCAGGGTGTTGGCAGGACAGCAGCCTGGGGCCCCTCAGCTGGACCGTCCACTTGGCATTTCCCAGCCCAGTAGCGGGTAGTCGGGCTTCTGCTTGGATCCAGTGCCTCTCTCTGCACTTGCAGGTGCCTCGGTGGTGGGGTTCAGCGAGGAGCTGGCCTGCTGTGAGCACTTGGGCTGTGGGCTGTGTGTCTGATCAGAGGAAGTATTTATGTACAGAAACACGTAACTTGGCATAGAGATAACACTGCACAGCTAGGCGGGGGCACTACCCTGAACTCCAAGTCAGGCGCTGGGGACTGAAAGCATCGGGCATGGACGTGAAGTGCTTTCACATGCAGGACGGCTATTAAGTGTGTGGAATGCCCTCTGTCGGGGCGAAGCTCCGACCGTGGAGGAGTTTAGGCAAGGAAAAGGGGTTAGGGGCTGGAGCTGGGGGATCCTCTCCCCTCCAGTTCCCAGATGGTGCCCTCCAGGTACCTTAAGGGGGCAGAAACCAACCCTTGAGTCCTTTGCCCTAATATTACCTGAGCATTAGCTGAGGGTGTTTTCCCTTCTGCTTCCTGAGGCCTGGGGCAATTAGAATTCTGAACCAGAGGATGATGACCTCTGACACATAGGGTTGGCTGAATAACTTTTGGGGACTCAGCATCTGAATCCCTCTGTGACCTCCCAGAAATAGTCATCCAGGGGTGCCTGGGCCCTCCATTGACGAGGACCCCAGAAAGCCCAGACACTCCCAGTCTGGCCCTTGTGTGTATGTCCACACCTCACCCCAGACCTCCCGAGATGGCTCTGGGCACTCCACCTGCCATCTGTCCCCGAGTCCACATTAACGTGCTCTCCAAAAAGTGTCGGAAGTTCAGCTCTTCTGGAAGGGACATTTTTTCCGCATGAAAATGCTGTCCTTGTTCGTGGTAGTTTCACTGGTCGGCAATGCTCTGCTTTTGTTTTGGGATTGTCTTTCAATCCTTGGAGGGGAAGAAGGATGTTGAGTCCCTCCCCAGCTGTCAGCTCGGACAAAGACCCGCTGCAGCAGTCACTTGTCACTTGGGAGGGCGGAGGGTAGGGCAGGGCACTGGGCCTGGGGAGTGTGGCTACAGAGCTCCAGGAACCACATCAAGAGTGTTTGTCCCCTGAGGTGTGCAGCACAGTTGGAAGTATCACCTGGGACCACCTTGTCCTAACCGTTTACGCCCAGGATACCGAACCACTGCCCCGGGGGAAGGCCAGGGTCGTCCCCTCCCCCACATCAGCTCTGGTCACAACATTTCCCTTTACTGATGAGCGCACAGCCTAAGTGCGTGTCTGTTTAAATAATGTAAAGTATTGACTCTACATTGCTGATTCATTAATGTTGCACTCGTGGCCAACAGTGCTAACTTAGGTTTGAACAAAGCTCATCTAACACACGTATTTTCTCCCTAAGACGTATCCCAGCCCTTCGTGTGTTTAGGAGCACCAGTCAGCATTTGGGCCTTAGCTTACAAAGTAGAGATAGAGGTTGATGGCCCAAGGCCAAAAGAGATGGCAGTGCGTGGAGACAGCAGCAGGTGTCCGGGGCCACCTGGGCCCACCCCGAGCCAGGCCTGGCACGTAGGTGCTATCAAGCCCCTGCACCAGAGGACATGTGTGTGTGTGTGTGTGTGTGTATGTGTGTGGCCTCTAGGCAGCATTCACAGGGACCTGCTGTACCCCTACCGTACCCAGCCTCTGTACCTGGACCCAAATCCGGGAGCCTGTACGTCACACCACTAGCCTGGGCTCAGCAGACATGTCTCCCTGTGAGGATATGGCCACTTCTATCCTCATCAGGCCAGGTAACACGTAGACAAGGGTCCCAAAGGGAAGGCTGTGGTTTGGTGCCTACTTCTATTCACCTTTTAAAAATTCAGTGCATGGCCCTAGCTGGTGCGGCTCAGTGGATTGAGCACCAGCCTGTGAGCCAAAGGGTCACTGGTTCCATTCCCAGTCAGGGCACATGCCTGAGTTTTGGGCCAGATCCCCAGTAGGGGGCAAGCAAGGGCAACCACACATTGATATTTCTCTCCCTCTCTTTCTCCTTCCCTTCCCCTCTGTCTAAAAGTAAAATAAACAAAATGGGCTTGTAGCCTCCAAGACTGTGACCAGCAGGGGAGCATTCTGGGGGTCTTGCCATGACTTTCTAGGGCTTTCTGGGAGAACTGACCTCAGAGGGGCTGCACCTCCTCCCTGCCCACCTCTCTCTCTCCTCCTGCCTGCTGAACCAAGGCCAGAGTATCAGAGGGAGGCTCTGTATAACCACTGGGTGTGCTGAGTAGCCAGGGGAGGTTCCTATTGCTGAGGGCAATTCCTGCCCCGGTCCCTGGCAAAGTCGCCTTTGCTGTCACATGTAATGCAGATGAACCTGCTCCCATACCCACCTGCTGGCCTTCCTCTTCTCCTTGGCCCCATGGCTTGAGCAGGGGTGCATTTACAGGAATAGGGGCCTCTTGACCCTGGAGCAATCTCCCACCTGGTGTGCAGCCCCACCCTCCCTGGGGGTTGCTGGACAGCCTCCTGGATCCCTGCAAATGTTGAGGACATAACAGTCCTTAACCTCCTTAGGGATCACAGACCCCTTAAATAACTTGGTATGCCCTGTGGACCCCTAAAACTATCATCAGTTGCCTACATTTGTAGATGGATGCTATATCTTAGAGGTTAATGAAAATCCTCATTTTTTTCCATCCAAGATTATGGATGCCCTGAATGAACTCTCTGCATGGGGCCCTTATGGAATCATGGGCCCAGCTAAAAAGCCCTGGGACAGGAGTGTATATACACAGATTCGTGGTCCAGCATTGTACACAGCCGCCCAGGAGAGGCATTTGCAAAAGTGTGGGCTCTGCGAATGGGCACTCCTCCTCCATCCCCCAAGCCCACCCCCCCAGACCCTGCCTAACAGGGGTGGGGTGGGACCCCAGATGGCAGAATGGGCTTCCTCAGGGTTTCACGGCTAGTAGAGGACAGAGCCTGTGTCAAGATTAAATCCACTCATGATACTGTGCAACCATCCTCCGAACTTCCCCATCTTTCCATCTGTCCCCTGCATTAAACAACAAGTCCTCATTTCCTGCTCCGCTCAACCCTTGGCAACCACTATTGTGTTCCCATGAACCTGAAAACCCTCTAAGTACCTCATGTAAGTGGAGCCATGCATTATTTGTCTTATGGTGACTGTTATTTCACTTAGTGCGATTTCCTCCAGGTTCATCCACATTGTCGCAGGGGTCAGAATTTCCTTCCTTGCAGAGAGGGCACAGGGCTGAACAACGTTCCACTGTGCACATCCACCACAGTTCATTATTCACTCATCCGTCGGTGGCCGCTGGGTTGCGCCCCGCTTTGGCTGTGGTGAACCGTGCTGCTCTGCACATGAATACAAGGGGGGGCACTTTTTAGGAGTTTAAAAGGTTCCTACCTTTGTGAATGTTAGCATTTTAGATGTTTTACACTTGGAAGAAGATTGGCAGTAATCCAAAGTTGTTTTAGCTATAGGCTCCATTTCATTTTCCTCACCTCCCGGCACATGCGGCTACCCAGGGCACCGACATGGTGACCTGCCGCCTCTGTGCTCACTCAGGCCTGTGCTCCATCCGCAGCCACGTGCTCCCATTAGCTCTCGAGGCAAAGGCCAGACTGGGGGCACCATGTGGAGGCCCTAAACCCCAGACCCTGCAAGAGCACATAAAACCAGCCCGGAATTCTCTTCCTGTGGGAGGAGCGTGCTCCAGATAAGGGTGTAAAGTGGCCTTTTTTAGAAAACTTGCAGCTCTGCCCAACCCCAAAGTTACCACCGGGCAGCGGCCATCCTTGACTGCACAGCAGAAAACTCGTGGTCATTGAAAGAGAGGGAGCCTCCAGGAGCCCTGGGTCAGAGAGGAAAGGGTGGCCCAAGAGCTAGGACAGGAGGGTGAAGAGATTGATACAGGGTGAAGCCAAGAGGGGGGCCCCCAAAATAGGGATTTGGAATGGGGCCCAGAGCTCAGGGTGTCCAGGAAATATTAGAGGGACATATACGATGTCCTCACCCCTTCCCCACAGGTGTGAGTTGGGGGAAGGGACACATGGAGCAGGGATATGCAGAGCTGTTTTGTACAGCCACAGCTTTGCAGCTAATCCATGGCATGGTCGCTTAACATATCTGTACCCTTTGGCTGGTGGCTTAGATGTGTTAAATAGCCGTGGCCATGCTCTGAGCCAGGGGGATGGAAAGGACTCCCCCCCAAGATGTAACTGGGAGGGAGGACCCCCGAGTTACAGTGCCCGCATGAGAGCTTGGAGAAGATTGGCTCTAGGACATGGGGACACACCTGCCCAGACTCACGATGGCAGCCCAGTCAACTTGTAATAATGCAGGAATGCTGGCAGGTGTAACTGATTGTAGGAGGAGTCGGAAGTGGGGGTATAGAGGAGGATTGGTGTGAGGATTTAAAACTGAGACAGGGCAGCCATTGGAGGGAGATCCATGTGGTTTCACCAGAGTCAGGATCCCCGCAGCCCTGTGAGGGAGAATCACCATGTGGCTTTAGCAGAGAATCCCCACAACTTAGGTGAAGGGGGAGCCACGTGCTCCCTTTGGCTGCGTGGCCTGGGAAACAGGAGAGACTTTGCCTGGAAGAAGGGTGAACGAACTCTTGCCAGTAGGCCATGAGAAGGTGCCACATGGCTTTGGATTAATCAGAGATCCTGCCTGGACGGAGACACAGCTGATGGTGTCAGGAGCCTGGATCCCGGACATTTACTTCTATTCCTGAGTTACAGTACCCTGAATTAGGGCAGGGGGAGAAGGAAGCACTGTGGGCATCTGTGGATATCCTAAAGGACTTCGATATTTTAATGAAGATGTTAGGTCGCTACTTTAAGTCTGTATAGCGTTAAATAAACATTTCCTTTCCTCTTCACAAATCTCTGGCATCTGGCAGCAGACGATCGGGTCCTTTTGGTAATAGTGTACTGTGACCCCCTGGGCCCTTTGGCCCTGTGTATGAGAGGCGTATGCCTGTCTGTATGCCTGCTCTGTAACAGTTTTTGGTGTCCCTGGGTGGGCCAATAATTGCCCCCCTTGGTCCAGTGTTCTGTCATGAGATAACAGAGAGGCCTCCTGCCTGCCTGACTGCTGGGGCTTGCTAGTCACTGACAGCACTGCTTGAATTCACTGCCTTCTCTGATTCTTTCTAGAATCTGTCCCGTCTCAAGTACCTACTGTCCAGCTCTAGGACACCATGGCTCTCCTGTAGGTGGTGTGTACAGAAGGCAATCTTACAGAGAAGGAGCCTGGGAAGAGATGGTTCTCTCCCTTCACTGAGACCAAAGGAGGAGCACGGCCGGTTTTAAAGCTCCTGCGTCTGTAGGGACCTTCAGTCATATCAGCAAGACATAGAAGAAAAGAGTCAGAAACCAAGGCCAGCCAGGATGGTCCTGGGCTCTGCATTAGTGAGCGCTCACTGCCCTCTAGTGGTGACATGAACAAGGGACACTCAGTGTTTCATAACATTGGCCAGGAAAGGACAAAGCCACTGAGTGATCTCACTCACAGCACTGCGATGGCTGACAGGCACATCTTTAGTACACCTTACGTGTTGGGTGCTGTAGGCAGAGGGGGATGAATACACAGGGTTCATGCTGAATTGTGTCCTCTGGAACTTCATATGTCCTAACCTCTGGTACCTCAGAATGGAACTCTATTTGGAGATGGGACTTCAGAGAGGTAATTACATTCTTCTCAAGTTCACGTGAAACATTCTCCAGGGAAGACCACGTATTATGCTATAATACAAGTCTTAATAAATTTTAAAGGCTTGAAATTATACAAATTATCTTCTATAACCTCATGGAATAAAATTAGAAATTAATAACAGAAGGAAATTTGTGAAATTCACAAATATGTGGAAATTAAACAACACAGTACTAAATAATCAATGAACCAGAGAAGAAATCAAAAGGAAATTAGAAAATACTTTGAGAGGCATAAAACAAAAAAACACAACACACCAAAAAAACATATGAAATAGAGTGAAACAGTGCTCAGAGAGAAACTTAAGGCTGTAAGTACCTATATTAGGGAAGAAGAAAAACTTTGAATCAGTAACCTAAATTCCCACCATAAGAAACTGGCAAAGTAAGAACAAACTAAACCTCATGCAAGCAGAAGGAAGGAAATAATAGGTTAAAATGGAGATAAATCAGCCCTGATCGGTGTGGCTGGGTTGGTAGGGCATAGTCCCACCAAATAAAGGGCTGCTGGCTCGGTTCCCAGTCAGGGCACGGGCCTGGGTTGCGGGCTCGGTTCCCAGATGGGGCATGTGCAAGAGGCAACTGGTCAATGATTCTTTCTCACATTCATGTTTCTCTCCCTTTCTTTCTCCCTCCCTTTCCTTCTCTCTAAAAATAAATAAAAATTGTAAAATTAAAAAATACATAAAATTTCTTATCTTTTAATGTCTCCTAGAATACTTAGGGATAAAATGTGTCTGGGCTATGCTGGAAAATACTTTGGCAAAGAAAAAAAGATAAAGCAGATATGGCAAAATGTTAATAATTTTAAGATCCAGCTGATGGGTATATAGGGGGTCCACTTAATATTTTCTCAGGTATAGAGACAGATAGCTAGGTGTATCTCTCTCTCTCTCTCTCTCTCTGTCTGTCTATCCAAAGAATTTCCATTTAAAAAGTGGCTGAGTAGAAGCATACATTTAAAGGTGTTTTCTCCACTTAATTTGCTTCTATTATTTTGCTCTCTTTGAATGGAAATACAGGATATTGCGATCTTGTAACGTTAGAAATGAAATAGAATAATGTGATTTGTAAACAGTATAGACTATTAGGATGAATACAAACATACGATCAGACCAAAACTGCCCCAGCATTATGTCCAGCGGCCAGGGCACTAGCCTGGACTCATAACTGGCTTGTGAATGAGGGTATTTACTATTGGATCAGCCACCCTGGCCAAATCTTGGAAACCTAACACCTCTCAGAAGGGGACTGGCTGAATCTGGCCACTCCCCTCCCTCCCCTGCTTCCTTTGCTCCTGGTCTTTCACCCTCTGACCTCACTCCACCCTGTGTTGGAGTAAGGACTTCCTTGGTAAGTTGCCTCCACCCTGTGAGGACAGGTCCAGCAGGTTGCTAGGTAGCTGAGCCCTGGAACATGCCCATCAGGCTGAAAGCTCACTTATTTCTTTAATAAGTGAAAGGTCAGGGAGTCACCAGTGGTTTTAATTTTATCTTTTATGTCTTCCTTTTGGTTTTCAATTTTTCTATAAAGAAGATATTTTATGCTTAAAAAAACCCCAATAGCTGTTGTTTTAAAATGTGAAAGTGTGTGAAGCAACAGGAACTCTCATTCATTGCTGATGGGAGTGTAAACTGGTACAGCCACTTAGGAAGGCAGTTTGACAGTTTCTTACAAAACTAACCATACTCAACATGTGATCCAGCCACCATTCTCTTTGGTATTTGCCCAACAGAGCCAAAAATGTATATCCACACAAAAACCTGCATAAGACAAATACTGCAGCTTTATTTGTAATTGCCAACACTTGGAAGCAACTAAGACCTCCTTCAGTAGGTGAATTGGATAAACAAACTGTGGTACATCTAGCCATGGAATATTGTTTAGCACTAAAAAGAAATGAGCTATCAAGCTATGATAGGACATGGAGTGATCTTAAATACATATTACTAAGTGAAAGAAGCCAGTATGAAAGGGTACATACTGTGTGATTCCAACTGTATGACGTGGAAAAGGAAAAACTACAGAGACAATAAAATGACCGGTGGTTGCCAGGGGTGGAGGGGGAGGAGATGATAGAGCTCAGAGGACTGCAGGCCAGTGAGACCAGTCTGCACGCCATCAGAATGATGAGCACATGTCAGTATACACCTGCCCAAACCCACAGGGTGCCCAGCACCAAGAGTGAACCCTAACGTGAGTGCTGGGCTGTGGGTGATGATGACGTGTTGCTGCGGGTTCATTGACTGCAGCCAATGTCCCACTCTGGTTGGGGATGTTGGTGGTGGGAAGGCTGTGTGTGTGTGTGTGTGGAGACAGGGAGGATGTGGGAAATCTCTGTACTTTGTGCTCAAGTTTGCTCTGCTCCTAAAACTGCTCTAAAAAATAAAGTCTATTCAAACATTTTTTTAAAAAAGTAAATGTGAGGCTCAGAGAAGCTAGATCACAGTGTGGGGTTGGCTGCAGTGGTTCGGCACATGCGCCGCCCCTCCCCGCCACCTCCTACGCGTGGGAAGGAGCAGGCGGGCTGAGCTGAGGGGGGCCCGGCTCGGAGTCAACAGAGAGCCATCTGTGAGAATGTGGATGTGCAGGCTGTGCCTGCTGGTCGCTGAGCATGCCCTTTGCTGTCTCACCTGGGCTCTCTGACAAGGTCACCTCAGGTCACGGGCAGGCACACTCTTTGCTGCAGATCAGTAGGAGATCCAACCTGAAGTTGGGGGTTGAGTGGCAGGAAGAAGGCCCAGGCAGAAGTTCTCCCTCTGAAAGGCTCTGCCCCTTTCCTGCAGGATACATTCCCTCGGGAGCTTTGGCTGGGCAGTGCCCCCAGGCCACTAGGCCAGGAAGAGGGGAGGAAGTAGCCCTGAGCATGAAGACCGCCCCGGAGTCGGGACAGGCTGCTGTGGACAGCGGGAGGTAGGGCACAGCCAGGCGGTCTGGCCAGCACCCTGCAGTGGCACAGCCTGCCTGGACAACCCCGGAGCCTCGGGATCTCCTGTCTGAGAGATGGGTTAAGAATCTCCTTCACCGAGGTCTTCGGGGTCAAATCCAGGGGTTGTATGTGAAAGTCACAACCAGCCCATAGGCCGTCTTGTCCCTTGGAACAATCTGCGTCCTGTGCCTGTGATCCTGCGGTCTCCTGGCCCCACGACCAGTGTCGGATGGGTAAGAGCGGGGAGCAGCCACACTAGAGCAGTGCTCTGCTTCCTTCTCCAGGCGTAAAGTCCAGGGGCCCGTCCTGTGCTCCCGGTGTTCCTGGTGCCTGGAAGAGGCACAAAAACAGCCCACTGGGGCTGCAGTTCACGGCAGCCGTACCTTGGAGGGTACGGGCCCTCCAAGAAGCCCCTGGAGGCACCCGAACTTGGAGGAGGTGAGCCTGTTTCCAGAGAGGAGCTGGCCCTGCTGCTGTCTGGAGGCAGGGCAGGGCCAGCACGGCCTGCAGGCCCGCCACACGCTCCTCTCGTTGGTGGGAATCCCTCTCCTTCAGCCATACATTGTGTTTGACTTGCTGTGTTTTTCTTGGCTTTAGTGAACAGGATTTGTTGCACTCTTTGTAATTTTTGGAATTGAAGGTATTTTTAACAAATGCAGCCGGTATCGTGGGAACATCCTGAAGTTGCTGGTGTGTCTGCAGTCTAAAATCAACCCTGTCCCACCCCCAACCTTCCTCCTTAAAGAGTCTAAGTCACTCAATGGGATGTCTATTTTTGTTCATTTAGGTTTCAAACTGAAGTGTGGATAGAACTGAGGAAATTCCCCTTCGGTTACTTCTTTCTCCTGCTCCTGGTCTGTGACAGCAAAGTGGAAGGTAAAAAGGGCCAGACCACATGGCATGTTCCAGGCAAGGCAAGTGGGGTGGGGAGGCCCTGCCTTTGCCAGTCCGACGGTGATTCCCACCCCCACACTCCACCATCATGTTAACTGCATGCCCCAGTTGGAAGTAAGAAAAACAAAAGTGAAATACATGAGCAATTATTGAATCGGGAAGGTGTATCGGTGACTTACTGTTGCCTAACAAATTACCCCAAACTTAGTGGCTTAAAACAGCACACAATGACCTCACAGTTTCTGCGGGTCAGGAATTTGGGCATGACTTAGCTGGGTCCTCTGATCAGCGTCTGTCATAAGGCTGCAATCAAGGTGTTGGCCAAGGCTGGGGTCTCATCTGAAGGCTCCACTGGGTGGTGTCCCCTTCCTAGCTCACTCATAAGGCTGTTGGCAGGACCCGGTTCCTGTGGGCTGTTGGACAAGGCCGTCCTCAGTTCCTTGCCATGTGGGCCTCCTCCACACAGTGACCTGCTATCAGTCAGTCAGCCAGCAAGGGGCAGAGGCTGAGCCTTTGTGGGCTAATTCCAGAGTGACATCCTCAATGGTGCCGCATGGTGTTGGTTTGAAGGAAGTTACTCAAGGATGGGGGATCACACGGGCCATGCATTCCAGGGGGTGGACAGTGGTCCATCACAGACACTGCCCACCGCCAAAGGATGTGGACTTGATCATGCCTGTTGCTGCCGTGTGCACCCATCTTGCAGGTGTGGGGAGTGGCACACCCTTTTCAGAAAGCGCTTTGGCTCCCAGTCCACGGGGGGAGCATCGGGGAGAAGTCCTGACTTAGGACCCTCCAGCAGCCCACTTAACCCCTCTGACCCGCAGTCTCCCCCACTTTCAAATGGGGGTCATGGTGACTTTGGTGCCATTTTGTGATGTTTTTAGATTAGATGGGATAAGTATTAAAGAGCTGGTCAAAGCAGCTTACTCATAGCAGGCACCCAGAAATTCTTATTGAATGAATGAATAAGATTCCTGTTGACACAATGAGGGCAAAGTCCTGTTTAGAGATTTTGGTAGCAAAGAAATAATGGGAATTCCTTCAGAATATTTGCATTCCTGAAGAAGTGAAACCTACCCCAGACCCTGGGGAGTAGGAGCAGATCAGGGCCCCCAGCCTGGACCTGGGCCTTTTCTGTTACAGAATAAATATGCATTCTGGCTGGTGCGACTGATCACAGAAGTGGTGCTAGCTGAAGGCAAAATTCTAAAGGAGGAGCTAGCAACTGTGATCCCGCTGCCCCCAGGTGTATGTGTCAGAATGGTGGGGTGGGGGTGCGCTTCCCCCGGGCACAGCGGGGCTCACCTGCACGTGTCTCATAGGAACCTCAGGGGGCAGGCCTGGGCAGGAGGGGGCTGAGAAGCTCACGGGCGATTCTGATGTCCACCTTGGTCACTCACAAAGCCTCTGAATGCATCATCTGCAGTCTTCTGTATGTGCTTTGCCCCAGGGGACTATGTCAAAACATTTTTCAATGACATCGAGTGCTGACAGCCCAGTGCCCCTTAGCTGGCATCATCAGATTGCTGCGTGGTGTTCTTGGCCATTTTCTCTGTTTCTCAGTACTTTTATATTAAATGACAATATACTTTGGGTTTTTTCTTAATTATGTAAATGACACCACAGCACACATGGCATCCTGTGGCTTACCAGTTTTCTCCTCAGTAATATGTCTTGGTATTTTCCATGACTGGACGTATCTCTGAGGCACATTCTTTTCATTGCTTCTTGATGTTCCAGGCTATGGACATACTGTTTTTCATTGGCCTCCATCTATTTGCCGACATTCGGATTTCATGCAGAGAGGTTTTGCTCCTGTAAGCAGTGCTGCCGCAATCGGTGTTCTTCCTCATGCGCACACACGTAAGTGTGCCTGTAAGATGGCGGTTTCCAGCAGGTGTGCCACGGCACAGCCGAACCTTACTGTTCAGTCAGGGGGCACTGACCTCTTCTCCCTCAGGCTGTCAGATAACAAAATGACAACAGCCAACACAACAATAGCCATCTGGTGTGCATGAATCAAAATCATACCTTTTTTTGTCAAATCAGCAAAAATGTTTGTAGAGGAAAGATTTAAGACAACTATACTTTAAACCGAGAAGGGTACAGAGATAGAAAGAGAGGTAAGATTTCTGTACTTCGCTCAAACTGGTAAAATGACAACAGCTGTAGACTGCGGTAGGTTGTATGTAATGTAGAGCAACCACTAAAAAACTACACAAGGAGAGACACTCAAAACACTAAATAAATCAAAATGGAATTCTAAAAAAATGTTTAACTCACAGAAAGCTAAGAGAAAGAACGCAACAAAAACAAAGAACAAACAGAAAATAACAGGATAAAATGGCAGAATTAAGCCCTAACATATCAATAATTGGATTAAATGTAAATTATCTAAATTTTCCAATTAAAAGACAGAGATTGGCCCTGGCTGGTGTAGCTCAGGGGATTGCGCACAGGCTGTGAACCAAAGGGTCACTGGTTCGATTCCCAGTCAGGGCACATGCCTGGGTTGCAGGCCAGGTCCCTGGTGGAGGGTGTGCAAGAGGCAGCCTCACATTGATGTTTCTCTCCCTCTATTTCTCCTTCCTTTCCCTTCTCTCTAAAAATAAATAAATAAAATCATTTAAAAAAGAGATTGGTGGAATGTATTTAAAACCATGCTTCAACTAAATGCTTCGTACAAGAAATTCATTTCAATATATTTCATAAAACATTAGTCAAAGGAAAGCATGAATGCTATATTCTATCAGAGAAGGTAGACTTCAAGACAAGAAAAATTACTTGAAAGCGGTTAACGTTATATAATAATTAAAGGGTAAATCTGTTGTAGGCAGTCGAGGAGCAGAGCTAGGATGATAGGCCAAGTACAGGGTAGAAAGCAAGGGCAAAACTGGGACAAGGACCTCTCCCCCAGGGGAACATTTTCTTCCCTAGCATATCCCCTGGTCAGGCAGTTTAGACCCCTGACTCTTCCTCCCTAGAGATAACATCTAAGCCTCAGTTGTATTTCAGCTCCAGGCCAGAAAAGCAGCAAAACCAGACGAGTGCAGCGTGGCTGCCGGAGGACCAGCTGCATTGACTAATGAGACCCTGCCTGGCACCCGCCAATCAGTGGAGACCACGACCCTGAATGCTGATGAATATTCTATTAAGATCCTGCATGGAGACCTTCCCTAAGATAAGAGACCAGCCTGCAAGAGAGAGATAAAACCCTCCAGACAAAGGAGGCAGCAGGTGCTCTCCCTCTGGGGAGGACGCCCGGGCCTTTCCCCTCCCCCTCCTCTTCCCCAACAGGCACGCATCTCCTGAACTCCAAGGGTCCCCGCGAGACTTGCAGTCAGGGAGCAATGGGCAGCGGCAGCTCATCCACGTTAACCCCCTGACCCCGTCCTCAAAGCCCCCTTTTCTCTGACTTCTTAGTGAGCTAAAGCAGCCTAGCCTAGGCTCTCCTGTTGCTTCTTCTACACTATTATTATAGCCCTTTCCTGTTTCACTGTCCCCAGCTTTAATAATTGTGCCGTCTGAGTGTGCTTTTGCTGTGGCCAACGAATTGTTGCTTGCTCTCCTACACTTTGTCTCTTGACTGAAATCTTTCCTTCAAGAAGACAAGAACTGGGGTCTCGTCTGGTAACAAATCCACCAAGAATACATGGCAATCCTAAATGTGTATGCCCAGAACAACAGAGCTGCAAAATATGTAAAACAAAACTGATGGAACTAAAAGGAGATACAGACAAATCCACAATTATAGTTGGAGACTTCAACACTCCTCTTTCAACAATTGATATAACTAGACAGAAAGTCAGCAAGGAAATAGCAGAACTCGACAACACCACCAACCAAAAGGAGCTAACTGACATTTATTGAACATTCTGTCTCAACGACAGTAGAATTTATATTCTTTGCAAGTGGCCATAGAACATACACCAATATAAACCACATCCTGGGCCACAAAACAATTTTCTAAAAATTGAAATTATACAGAATGAGTTCTTCAACCACAATGGATTTAAACTAGAAATCAATAGCAGAAAGAAAATAGGAAAATCTTAAACACTTGGAAACTAACACACTTATAAATCACCCATGGGGGAACAAGAAATATCAAGGGAACTTTAAAAAAATACATAGAGCTGAATGAAAATGAAATGCAGCATGTCAAAACTTCTGGACTGATAAAGCAGCGCTGAAAGGGAAAATTTATAGCACTATGTGCATGCATTGGAAAAGAGGAAAACTCTCACCCTGGCCAGTGTGGCTCAGTCAGAGTGTCGTCCCATAAACTGAAAGGTCATGGGTTCGATTCCTGGTGAGAGACGTGCCTAGCTTGAAAGTTCAGCCCCCAGTCGAGGCGTGTGGGAGAGGCAACCGACTGATGTTTCTCTCTTACATCAGTGTTTCTCTCCCTCTCTCTCCCGCCCTCCCCTCTCTCTCTGAAATTAATAAGCATGTCCTTGGGTGAGGATTTAAAAAAGAATAGAAGAATAGTCTCAAATCAATAATCTAAGCTCAAATCTCAAGATGCTAGGAAAAGAAGAACAAATTAAAACCAACACAAGCAGAAGGAAGAAAATAATGAAGGCAAGAGCAGAAATCAATGAAATGGAGAACAAAAATAATAGAATAAATTTAAGGAAGAGCTGTTTTTTTGAAAAGGTCAACAAAATTGACAAAGCTCTAGCAGCATTGACAAAGAAAAGAAGACACAAATTACCAATATCAGAAGTGAAAGAGGGGACATTATTAGGATCCTGCAGATATCAAAGGGATAATGAAAGAATGCTACCAATAACTCTGCATCCATGAACTTGACAGTTAGATTAAATGAACCAATTCTTTGAAAAACATAAACTACCATAACTTACCCAATGTGAAATAGATAAGTTGAATAGTTCTATTAAGGAAATTGAATTCATAATTTTAAACTCCCCCCAAAAGAAATCTCCAGGCCCATAGAGTTCCAATGGAGAATTAAAAAAAAAAAAAAAAAACAGCTTTAGAGAATAATTGACACAACTTCTATACAGTCTCTTTCAGAAAATTGGAGAGGAAGGAGCACTTCTCAGTTTGTTTCATGCTCTTAGAATTACTCTGATCTTAAGCTCAGACACAGACGATACAGGAATGAAAATCACAGACCATTAGCTCTCATGGATATAGACATGCAGATTCTCAGTAAAATACTAGCAAGTAGAATTTAGCAACGCAAAACACTAAGTACACATCGTGACCAACTGGGTTTTACTCCTGGGAAGTCAGGCTGCTTCAGCATTCAAAGAGCAATCACAGCAACACCCGTGTTGACAGGCTAGAAGAGAAAAACCACAGGTCTTATCCGTTGATGCAGAAAAAGCACTTACCAAATTTCAACAGTCGTTAATGATAAGAATTCTAAAAATAGCAATAAAGGTGGGACCTTCCTCAACTTAATGAGGAGCATTACACAATATCTGCAGCTAACGTACTTGATGGTGGAAAACTAAATACTCTCCCTCCAAGATTGGGAAGAAGGTAAAGATGTTCACTCTCACCACTCTTATTCAACACAGTGCCGGAAGTTCTAGCCGGTGCAGTAAGGAAATAAATGGCATGCAGTGAGCAAAGGAAGAAATAAAAGTGCCCCTATTTGCAAATGACATGATTACCTACATAGAATCACAATGACTACCAAAAACCCCTGCTAGAACTGATACATGAGTTGAGAAAAGTCATAGGATATAAGGTAAATATTTTTAAAAAATTAATTGTATTTCTGTGTGCTAACAAACATATAAGGTGCTAAAATTAAAAATACAATACTGTTTAAAATTGCTCACAAAAATAAACACTTAGATGTAAATATGACAAAATATATACAGATTTCGTACACATAAAACTGCATAATGCTGATAGAAGAACAAAGAAATGAGTTGTTTATAACAAACTGGATGAATCTCCAAATAATTACAAGTGAAAAAATCCAAACCCAAAGTTTACATACTATATAATTTCATTTCCATTTCTATAACATTGCTGAAATGACAAAATTATAAAAATGGACCACAGATTGGTGGTTGCCAGGAGTTAAGGAGGAGGTGGGGGCCAGAGGGAAGTGGGCGTGGCTATGAAAGTGCCACAAGAGGAGTCCTTGTGGGGACAGGTATGTCCTGTGTCCTGACCATACCAACATCAGTGTTCTGGTTGTGACGTGGCACTGCAGTTTTGCAAAACGCTACCACTGCGGGGGACTGGGTAAAGGGTGCAAGGGACCTCTCTGTGTTATTTCTTGCGACTGCATATGAATCTACAATTACTGTACCTGAAAAATACAATGTTTAACTTTTTACAAAAGTACACAACGGGTAGTAATATGTAGTTTGGATCATGCAGAACAAATTCAAATCATGCCGGCTGTGAAGCTGGTGTTTGAATGCATGTCTGGCAGTAAGCCAGCGTCTGCATTTCACGAGAACTGGAGTTGGGGTCACCCTCAGAGACCCCATCAGGAATCTGGGGCAGAACCAGACATTGTGTTTTTAAACTTTTAAGCTGCACCCTGGGGAACGGCCTCGGGTGTGCATTCATTCCTTAGTGCTCAGTCCTTGTTCCTCCCTCCCTGTCCCCACCTGCCTACAACCACCTCAAGGCTCTGCTCTCTGCCGGCCCCTCTCTGTGAACTCCATGCCCCTAAAGAGCTCAGCTTCTCCTTCCTCAGGCTCCCCTCACAGCACTGACCTGAGGGCAAGGGCCTGTCCTTCACCTTGGGGCCCACAGCGCCCTTCATGATGCCATGGTCCCTGGATTTCCCACAGGGGTCTGATGATCACCCTCCCCCTCTGACAAGAACATCCTAGCCAAGGAGCCTGTTTATCATCTGCTCTCGATTCAGGCCAGGCTCCCTCAGGGTCAAAGTTGCTAAAGAAACAAATTGCAACACAGCTCTTCGTGTTTCTACACATCTGGGAAGGGCCGCTGGCCCTCAGCTGCAGGAACCTGCTGGGGAGGCCGGCAGGTGCCTTTCTGCATCTCAGGCCTGCACGCATTGCAACAGGCTGCCTCCACCGGCAGGCCCGCCTTTGGCCCGGCCTTAGAATCTCTGTCACGCCCCGTGCAGGGAGCGACCCTGCCCTCACAGGTGGAGCTGGGTGGAAGTTGTGCACAGGAGGGGCGCCTCTGCTAGGACCTAATGGGTGGAGTGGCATCAGGCAGGAGGTTGGAGGAGTGGCATGTCACAGCCACAGTGCGCTTGCCCTGGAGTCTGCAGTTTGCTTTTTAATTGTGGTCACAGTGAGTGTGGAAACCCCAGAAGGACCAGCCTGATTGGAGCGGGCTCCTAGAGTTGCTTCACTGCTGTGCCCTCACTGCATCTCGCCATCCATCCCTGCCCTGGCTCCCTCCCTGCTAACTGGCCCCTCGAGCCCCTCAACCTACACCTCCACATTATCCCCCCTTAAACACTGGTTTGTTCATGCCACTTCCCCTGAGAAATGTCCTGGTCCTTCTCCCCAAAAGTTGCATCAGAGGTCCTTAACCTCCTCAGCCCCCACCCCCATACCAGGTGCTCTGGCCATTTTGCTCCTAACCTCTACTTCTGGAAACTTCCCCATCTTTTAGGCTTCTGTGCTAGACCCAGAGCCCTTCCCTGATGGCTCCTCCAGAACAGCCTCAGCCTCCTCTGGCTGGGAGGCAGGGTCTGTTGGCCACTCCGAGTTCCCTCAGCCTTGTAGCCGCCACACTGTGCTTGCTGGCACCCTTCACCTCAACTTCCCAATTGCTAACATTTCCTCTCTCACTTGCTTCCTGTATAAATATGCATGGTGCCACTGCTGTAATTATTTTTACTGGACCATTTAGGAACATCCTAGTTCTTTGCCCTGAAAACTCACCATATTTCACCTAAAAACAAAGACACTCAGCTCAACTATTCAAGTCAGAAATTTCACGTTGCTACAGCACCGCCATTAAATACAGTCCATAGTCAAACTTTGCCAGTTGTACCAATAATGTCCTTTCTATCCATTTCCCCCACCATCCAAGACCACAGCTTGTTCTGAGGTCAAGCAGCTGGAGTGGCTGCTTGGCCCCATCCGTGTCTCTGACATTTGTGTCTGTGAACATGGGCACCTGCCCTGTAGCATGTCCCTTGCTGGGATGTGTGTTTCTTCCAGATGAGATGCGTGTGGCCCGACATTATGAGTCCTTCTCCAGAGGCCTGTGATATTCTTGGAGCGGCTGGTTCCCTCCAGGTGTTCCCACCCACGTCAGTGATAAGGAGCCTGTTGGAGGAACTCTGAGTAAACATCTTTCCCCAGGAATCTCTTGCCCAACGGTTTCCTAGCTCGTTGGCCATTCTTGCCTGAGCCCGTTATTACTGCCGAGGTTGCAAGATAACGACTCTGCAACTCCCCCACTTGCCCTCCGTCACCGGTTGGCGTGCTGCTGTGAGGAAGAACTTTCCAGTCTCCCACCCCACTCTTTCTCTGTGAACAGTTCGAGCTTATGGCTCTTCACTTTACTCAGTGAGGTGTAACTCGTTCCTGCCACTGCTCATTGCGATGCTGTCGGCTGGCTCCCGTGTCCTCTGACGCCTCCCTGTCAGGTCTGAGCCCTTTCTTGCTTTCTGGCACTACTTTTTCGCTGCCCCGGCTCTGGTGCCGGCCAGTTCTCTACAGAGTCCAGATTCCCTCAGAGCAGGATGTTTCTTTGACAACAAGATCTAGGAAGCAGGCGTGCTTGTCTTCCCCAGGTGTCATCCAGGTCCTAGAAAGATGTGTAATGAACAATGCCATGAGCTCCCTCGGTCACTTCTAGTCCCGCCCCAGCGATGCAGGCTTTTCCTTGTGTCTGCCATGGAGCGGCATCTCCTGCTCCCTCGGGAGAGGCCTGACCTCTGACACCGTCACTGTATCTTTCACCCAGTTAGTCCTCTGGACACACAGGCCCACCCACCACAAGTGGCAAACATACAAAGCCTGGTCCAAAGCCTGGTCCAAACCTCTTTTTGTCTTTTTTTTAAAGATTATTTATTTATTTGTTTGTTTGTTTATTTAGACAGAGAGGAAGGGAGGGAGGGAGGGAGAGAAATATCGATGTGTACGCCCCTCTCTGGGGACCTGGCCCGTAACCCAGGCATGTGCCCTGACTGGGAAGTGAACCAGCGACCCTTTGGTTCACAGGCCAGCACTCAATCCACTGGGCCACACCAGCCAACGTTCTTCTTGTCTTTAGATTGAGTCTATAGTCAGAGCACTGTTTTCAGGAACTAATTGGGTTTGCTTTTCCTTTTCTTCTCTGTGGTTGTGCTACGCCTACGCATTTGGAACGTGGTTGGGTTGGTTTTCTGTTTGTGTTCAATTTTAGTGTTCCCTCTCCGGTCCTCATGATTGCATTTTATTTGTGAGTGCAGGAAACATTAAGATTGTGCTGCCCTTCCCTCCTGCCCTGCCTCCTGCACCCTGCCAGGCACTTGATGTCATTTTGGTTCTCTCTCCTGGTTTCTTTTGCACACATCAGGAAACAAATGCATTCACATGTATTGTTACTTTTCTTTTTGTACATAGCATAACGTAGCATACCATGTGGTGTGTGTGTGTGTGTGTGTGTGTGTGTGTGTGTGTGTGTGTATTCCCCCCCCCCCCACCACATAAAAGTAGGCTGGAACTGTAGGCGCTCCCCAGTGTAGCTGCCGCTCTGCGGTTCTGGATGGCTATCATATTTGTAATGACCGGAAGTGAGTATGTTTGTTTCCAGGCATCTTCATACAGTGAGTGGTGCATCTTCAGGGCATATTCCCAGGGGAGGGGTCACAGGCCTGAGGGTAAAGGCAAATACAGTTCCATTAGTCACCTCCCCCTGACACTTTGGCTTGAGGCATTGTGCAGCCCAGGTGGGAAGCAAGCCTGTCCCTGCAGCCAGTGACTCCAGGGCAGCTGACTCAGGGTGGCCCGATTAGCACTTCCTCCCTGGCTGTGAACTGGAGCGTCTGGTCTGGTCGTGTGTTTAAGACCATTTTTATATTGTGTTGTGTATGGTCTGTGCCTTTTGCCCATTTTCCTATCTCCCCCGCCACCACCTTGATTGTTGAGTTCTTTATATATTAGAGTTGCCTGCAGACACTCTCTCCCGACTTGTTGTGTGTCATTAGTCTTGTTTAAAAAAAAAAAAACAACAAAATTAAACTAAGTAAATTTGAACATCTAATTGGCTTTATTAAGTGACTCACAAAACAGGCAGCATCCCATCTAGCAACCGGAAGGGAGTTCTGGGGGGTTGTACGAAATGTAGGGATTTTATGTGAAGAAGGATGGGGCGAGGATGCAATCAGTAAAAGAAAAGAAAGGATTGTCTGGGGACATCTTCTCTGGGGGAAGAGGATGGAAGGGTCTATCTTGGAAATTGCCTTGTCTCTTCATTCTGTGGGGCCTTTGTGACAGGCTACCTTACTGGTGTTTGACAACAAAATTCCAGACTAGTTAAGGTTCATTAAGAGTATACTTCTGGGGGAGGTTCAAACTGCAATTAGATCAGGTACTAAATCTAGGTTTGGTATCGTGGGCTTTTAGCACGAGTGAGGCCATTTCGGGCCTGTGAGTTTTCTCTGCAACAGTCTTCAGTCATGCTATCTTTCACCATGGGGCTGTGTTTTGTTTTTAAATAACTGCATGTTGATCTTTCCTTTAAAGTGCATGTGGAGTTTTGAATCGCCACACCAGCGAGCCTTCATCTGTTACATTTAGATCTTTGCTATATGTGTAGTTTCACTTCTTAAAGGTGTGAGCTACACATCGAATTTTTCCTGTATCTAAATGGCTTCCTGGTTGTCTCGGTGTCATTTATATTTAAAAAGTCCACCTTTCCCCTGTCTTTGTCATCTCTTAAATCTCCAAATGAGGTTGGGTCTGTTACTGATTTTTTTACACCAATGTCAACCAGTAGAAATAAAATGTCGGCCACATGTATAATCTTAAACTTTTTTGGAGCCACATTAAAAAAAATAAAAAGAAACAGGTGAGGTTCATTTTAATATTTCTTTAACTTAATATATCCAAAATATCAATTCAACAACCAAATGATGAATGTGGTAGCCTGCAATCTTCTGCTGACAAGGGCAAGTTCATGTTGTCCCTGCAGATCATCCTGGTCAGGACCAGCCATATCCCAGGGGCCCCTTGGCCATGCAGACACCCAGAGCTGGGCTGTCTGCCTCTCCTGGCTGTGCAGAGCCAGCCTGGCAGGAGAAGGATGTATCAGGAGTTTGCACATCTGGCAGGGCCCTTGCCCTTTCCACAAGGAGGCTGGCCTTGCTTGATGGTGGTGCCTCTCTCCTCAGGGAACATTCTCATTCTCCAGAAGGAATTGTCTTATTGCGGCACAAGGAGCAGCAGGAATTTTGCTGAGAAAGCCTAAGACATGTATGTCTATTTCTTTTGGAAACTTGATCTAGGAAGAGTTGGCTAATGAAAGTCTGTTCATCTGCCAGATGCCTTGGAATGACTTCTTAATTTAAATACTGAATTTTCTTCTGATTTTCAAACCTCAAACCAACTTTGTAATAATATACTTGGAATTTTCCCAAAATGTGAAAATAAAAATAGAAGCCATTAATACACCTTATTATTGCTCCTTAATGAGGTAAGTGCCTGGCTTCTTGGGCTCCTAGGATGTAAATTCTGAAGGAAAAAAAGAAGGGCTATGCTTTTCTTTTTAAGATGTTGTGTCTGTGCTAAAATCCCTGACTTTACACTTAGTGGGTTTAGTTGCCTGCATTCAAACCTTGGCTTTTTCTATGTAGTTCGTTTCACTCTCCGCCGTGGATAACCCTTCCCTGTGAGGTTCTTCCCGGCAGAGCTGGGAGTTTGCACCCTGGGCTGAGCATCACTGATGGGAACGCCCTGCTCTTCCTGCCCTGCCTTCTGCTCAGAATTCCACAGTCAAAGCAAATATGTTTGTTCTCTTTGGTCTAGCCACTGGGGCCAGGCCGACCACATCGCTGCCCTTCTGTGCAGAAGACGTGCGAGGTTAGAAGGGGAAGGAAGAAACAAAGTCGCCTCCTTCTCCACTGCCCTGGCTCAGCATCTAGACCGTCACCATTAGTCAGCTTTTGAAGGACGTCGGAGCTTCGAGTTTCCATCCAGAGATTGGAGATCACTCGCAGGCCAGTGTTGCTGCGTCTGCATAAGGAGCCAGTTTTTGTCCACGGCAGGCTGCGCCTCCCTGCCCAGCAAACACCCGCAGTGGGGTGGGGCCGCCCTGTCCTGGGGCTTTGGCTCTTTTCCTCGGCTTGGCCTCCTTCGGCAGTCTATTTTTTAACTTTTTCCAGTTGGTCACAGAGACCCAAGATTGAAGGCTCCAGCAGCACACAAGGGTTCACACATCTAGAATTCTGTCACTCTGGCCTGCCTACCCAGTGCCCTCCCTGTCACCCACTGAAGGATGGGCTAGCTTCTTGGTATCCTTCCAGGACACTCTGGGCATGTATAAGCACATGTACACATGTATACACATGTTTTTTCTTCTGCCACCTTTTCCATACACAGGCCTGCCACTTCTTTATTGTGTTAAGAACACTTATCATGAGATCTCCCCTCTTAACAAATTTTTTACAGATTGTTCACTATGGGCACAGTGCTGCACAGCACAGTAGGTCTCTAGAACTTAATTGTCCTGCGTAACTGAAACTTTATAGCCATTACATTGTTTTTTATTATTTTTTAAATTTGTAGTTAAGCACCTGGCTGGTGTGGCTCAGTGGATTGAGTGCGGGCCTGTGAATCAAGGGTTCGCCAGTTCAGTTCCCAGGCCAAGCACCTGCCTGGGTTGTGGGCCAGGTCCCCAGTAAGGGCTGCGTGAGAGGCAGCCACACATTGATGTTTCCCTGTCTTTCTCATCTTCCCCTCTCTAAAAATGAATAAATAAAATTCTTTAAAAAAACATTCGCAGTTAAATACACATTACAAAGTTTACCATTTTAACCACTTTTAAGCATACAGTTTGGTGGCATTAAGTACATTCACATTGTTTTACACATGTCGCCACCCTCCAGCTCCAGACTTTGTCATCTCCCCAAACTGAAACTCTGTCCCCGTTAAACAGCAGCTCCCCATTTTCCCTCCCAAACTGCCCTGGTAATTTCCATTCTGCTGTCCGTCTCTATGAATTTGATGACCCTCAGTAAGTACCTCATGGAAATGGAATCGCACAGTACTCAGCCTTTTGTGGCTGGCTTCTTTCGCTCAGTGTAACATCCTCAGGTTCATCCACGCTGTAGCATGGGTCAGAATTTCCTTCCCCATTCCCCAGCCCCAGCCCCCAGCCCCAGTCCCCAATCCTGAGTCCCCGGCCCTGGCCCCATGGCTCTCTGATGGGAGGAGCTGGTAGGAGGGCTCCAGTAGTTGTTACCAATAAAGCATGTGGCCTGTGCTCATCTTTCAGGTGGTGGCTCTTTCCCACGTTCTGTAACAGAAAAGCTGAGTCCTGCACAGAGGTAGCAACTCCTTAGGACAAAGACCCCTGACGGTGGGTTAGGTCACACTGGACCATACAGGAAGGACTTCTCCACTCTGCCTCCCTCCCACACAGGCCCTAGGACACCTGTGGCAGCAGAATTGGGGCTTTGGATGAGACTGCAGGTGAGCCCACACAACAGCGCCTCTGTTCCCTGGGAGGGTTTGGTGCCACGTGGACTCGCTGTGCTGTGCTGCTCCTGGCAGGCCGGCAGAGGGTTTGGGAAGAGGGAGAGAGGAGAGGAGCCCAAGGGAGCCAGCCCGAGGCCGGCAGGAGCTGGAGGGAACAATCCTGGTGGCACACGGGGATGTGCCTGGGTGGGCCCCGTTCTCCTTCCCCGGTGCCAGCCTGCTCCTGGCAGCTCTGGGCATGAAGGTCATTCCACCTGCAGGGGACACAGGCCCTGCCCTCATGCCTCCATCACAGGTAGAGGAAACGAATAGCAAATCCAGGCGATCAGGAAAACAGGGGGACCTTAGGGTCCAGTAAGGCCTCTCTACTGGTTATGTATCTGAGAGGGGTGAACGCATGTCCACACAAAGACGTGTACACAAATGTTCATACCAGCCCGTCCGTGGTGGACAAGAAGCGGAAGCAACTCTCGTGTCCATCAACAGAGGGGCGGATGAAAAATGCGGTCCACCCACGTAGTGGAGTGTTATTCAGCCATGAAAAGGAATGAAGTTCTGGCACATGCTACCACATGGCTGAACCTTGAAAGCATGATACTAAGTTAAATAAACCAGACGGAAAAGGCTGTGTATTGTCAGATCCCGTTTATATGAAATGTCCCAAACAGGCAAATCCATAGAGACAGGAAATAGATGAGTGACTACCAGGGCCTGGAGGGAGGGAAATGTGGAGTGACTGCTTTTTGGTGATGGAAATATTCAAGAGTTTGATGTCAGTGATCAATGTACAACTCTGTAAATGTACTAAAAATCCACTGAATTATACACCTTATAAGGGTGAATTTTATGGTATGCAGATTATGTCTCAATTAAAATGTTCTAAATTTGATTGCGGTGAGTGCTGCACAGCTCTAGGAATGCAGTAAAAGTGCTAAAAGTGGGCTATGTGGTGAATCATCTCAATAAAGCTGTTACTAAAAAATATATAGGTGCAGGACCAGGACCCTGAGAGAAGGACTGGGTGGCCCTCGTATTTGACTCCAGGCAGAGCAAAGGCTCGTTTCAAGGGATTGAAACGAGCTTGGTGTGTTTGAGGGAAGGCGAGGAGACCTTTGGTCTGAGCCCAGGGTGAAGGCAGAGAGTGCGGCGGGAATTGGAAAGTAGACTCAGACCTTACCACTCGGGCCTGTGTGCGTGGTGAGGGGTGGAGCCTGGGACCTGAACGCACAATTCCAGCAGGTCCCCCCTGTGCCATGGAGGGCTCAAGGCCCTAGCTGAGGCAGTGCAGATGAAGGTGATAATGGGTGCTATCGAGGGCTGGATTGTGTCCCCATAAACTCACATGTTTAACCTTTAACCCCAGTTAAAGCCTCCAAATGTGACTATACCGTATTTGCCATGTATAATGCGTACCCACGGCTTCGTGCACATTATACACGGGATTATTGTACCCATGGCATGGAATCATTATACCCATGGTTACTTTTTGCTCAAAAATTTGGGCAAAAAGTATACGTTATACATAGCAAAATGCAGTATTTAGAGATAGGGTCTTTACAGAGGTGATTATAGTTAAAAGAGACCATGTAGGTGGGCCCTAATCCAATCCGCCTGGTGTCCTCATAAGATGAGATATGGACACAAACATTCACAGAGAGATGACCATATGGGCTAACAGGGACAAGGTGGCCATCTCCCAGCCAAGGAGAGAGGCTTCAGGAAAAAGCAATTCTGCCAGCACCTTGATCTGGGGCTTCCAGCATCCAGCACTGTGAGAAAATATATTTCTGCTGCTTAAGCACCCAACCTGTGGCATTTGTTACAGCAGCCCCAGCACACTAATACGGGTGACAGAGCAAAGTGAGCCAATTTTGAATACGTTTGGGTATAGAATCATCAAGACTTGCTGATGGACTGGATGTGGAGGCTGAGGGAAAGAGGACAAGCAGTGTGATTTTGAGATTTTTTATTTGAGCAGCTGGTGGGTAGTGTGATGTTACATGTCAGATGGGGAAGCCTGGGGCAGGAGCGGGCACAGGCCCCTGGAGGGTGCGCCATCTACGAGGGGTTCGTGTGCTTGCTATCAGCTGGGTGGCTGACACAAGGGTCTGGAGTTCTGGGACAAGGACACAGACCTGCCCAGGGCTCTCACCTTAGCTCATGTTGGCAGCCCCCCCTCACAGACCCCATGGCAAGGGCCCCTCACCAGCCTGCACTGCAGCAAAAGAAGACAAAAATCAAGAGGTGCGCTCTTGGGCCGGTGTCTGACAGGGAGTGGCCTCTTCCCCCTCCCACTAGCTCTGGGCACTGTGCCCGGTAACGTGCCATGGACAAGCCAAGTGCATACGACAGGCCAGAGTCCTTCTCAGGGGTCTGATTCATGTGAGGGGGAGGCTACCAGGTAAGTGAAAAACAAGATGTGCCCAAGAGTGACTCAGAGGTGGTGCTGAGGCGGAGAAGCTCATCCAGGAAGGCCAGTGGGCTGAGGTGGCAACAAGGAGCAGCAGCTTCCAGGAGACAGGGACGAGCAAAGGCCCTGAGGTGGGGTGGAGTTCAGGAAAGATTGGGGAGATGGATGATGGAGCCGAGGAGACTGCCTCAGGGGGAGGGGATGGGTGGTCACCAGACCATCTCCCGCACCCCTGGATTGGACCCAAGATGCTAGGGAGTTCGCTGAAGGCAGAGCAGCCACTTGGGGAGGGGTTACAGCAGCTTGACCTTCTGTCAACAGTGACTTCTTAATGATCGCCTTAGATCCATGATTTGGGAAAGGGGGGTCGCCCACGCAGGAAAAACACAGATGGTCGGCGGGCCCTGGAGGTGTCGATGCCTTGGAGAGACCCGGCCAAACACAGCCCGCTGTCCCCACCCCGCCCACCAGGCCGTCAGTGGAGCGGCCTCCGCCAGCACGGAATGCGCCCACTCACTCAGCGCCTCCGCTGGAGCCTGAGACGGCCGCATTCAGCTCTGACGCCCTGCGCGTGAACCCCAGCCAACTCAAACACGCTTGTGTGGGGCTTTCTTCCTGAGTCAGAGCAGTGCCCGCCTCGCTGGAGTTTCAGCGCAGCCCTGGCCCTGCAGGCTGCACTCCGCCCCGCTTTCCTCCTGTCTCTGAGCCCTGTCACCACTCACCGTGGTGTAGGCCAGGCCCAGGTACCCAGCGTGAGGCCTCAGGGGCACATTAGAGCCAACCGGCCTGGCCCGCAGGGACACACTGCCTCCCATCCCTCCCCCGCCCCCCACACCTGGCACCGCTGTCCCTGACCACACACCTCCAGTGGCCCTCTCCTCTCCATGGGCCTGCCCTCGTCCCACTGCAGACCCGAGTAATAACTGCGTAGATGGGGAGTCTCCCCAGCACCCGCTCCATTCACCTGCACACCCCTGGCTAGAGACAGGTCACAGAAATGATCCAGTCTTTAGACCAGAGAGGTAAAAGATTGACCGACAAAAAGATGAGATTTTTATAGTCTGTGTTTTTCAAAGATGGCCTCAGCCGTGTTTCCCCTCCCATGTGTTCTTCTAGACTCTGACACTCCCCTTTGAATGCGGGTGAGCCGACATTGACTTATGAAGAGCAGATGACAGCAGAAGTGATGCCGCACAGCTTCTGAGGACGGGTCACAAAAGACAATGCGGTGTCTGCCCCAGGTGCTGGAGCACTTGTCCGCAGAGCCTTGAAGCCACCATGCTCTCAGGAGGCCAGGCCAGCCCACCTGCAGAGATAACACCAAGAAGGACCCTTGAGACTTGGGGGGAAGGTGTCGTCCAGCCAGCTGCTGTGGCCCCAGACACTCTCTGCCTGAAATCACGGGAACTGCCCAGCTAAGCTCTCCTGAATGTCTGACTCATAGACACCATGATAGATAATAAAATGACTAAACTGATGTTTTAAGCCACTAAGTTTCAAGTTGTTAACAGCAACAGATAATCTTTTCAGAACAGAATTAAGAGTCCAGAAACAAATCTACAATATACAGGGAAAATCCGATTTTCATCAAAGGTGTTGTGGCAATTCAACGGGGAAAGACAAATTTCTTCAACAAATGGTGTTCCAGACCTCAGGAGAGCTAGGCACCCGGTCTGGGGCAGGGCATTCGGGGCTCAGAGGTGCTCTGGTTGGACCCCTGGTTACACTGGTGTCTGTCATGGGAATCTTGGATCCAGACTCTGGGCAGGAGGTGAGGCAGAACCCCCATGGCTGTCGTGGCAGCAAGGCCCAACCCAGCGTGCTGGCCTGGCCCTGCTCCCTGCAGCACCACTGGGGACACGAGCCCGGCAATACCCTCATGGTCGCATGATGCGCATCGCCCCAGGCTTCATGGACTTCTCCACTTCCCTGGACCTCGACTTGGCCATTGCCTGCCTAGGACTGCTCTGTGACCAGACCTCGTGGCCCAGCTCCTCTCTTCTGGCCTGTGATCAACATCGCATGGGGGCCTGTGACGCCCTGACCCTCCAACATGAAACCCCAGGGAAGGGGTTTCGCCCCACTTTTTCCCGCCTGTGCTGCTGGAAGGTGTGACCAGGCAGGGCTGGTGGCCACAGTGCAGGTGAGAGGTACCAGGACTGCGCACACTCTGCCCTCCACCTAATGCGCACGGCTGACTGGGAAGTCCCGAGGGAGGACCGGTTTGGCAAGCAGCGGTGCATCCTGCTGAGGAGATTGAGCATAGCTCTTCATCAGGTGAGAGTGGAGAGTGGGGGGCAGGACATACCTGAGAACACACCACACCTGTGGGTGGTTGAGAAGACTCATGACTGCAAAAATAAGCCTTGGGTAAAAGCTTGAGGGAGGGGAGTGGCTCTCAGCGAAACCTTTTTTCTACACGGTCCCACCTGGGTGTCCCCAGGTCCAGCTCCCAAAACCAACCTGGTGAAGCCTTTTTGGTCTGAACCTGCTCAGCCACTCCTGTTGGGATGCTGGCCAGACATGCCAAGGCTTGGTGGCCAACCCCGTGCCTCCCGCATGCCGCTTGGAGTAACTAGTGATGCTGAGGGGCCCTCCTTCCCTGGAAAGCAGCCCGGGCTAGGGGGCTCTGTGTCTTCCTGCTCTCTCATTGACAGGGCCCTGATGGTGGTTCCCGTCAGCCTCTAGGCAGCCCGCACAGGCTCCAATTTTTAACGACAGCTTTTGGAACAGGGAGGGAACCGGCATGACTTCAGCACCAACTGGGAGCCCCTCCCGAGGCTTCGCCTGGCTCTGTCCTGTTGTGGGTGTGCAAGGGACGCCCTGTGGGGACTGAGGCCAACTGGGAGTAGAGAAGAGGAGACCCACGACCCTGCTCTCACCCTGGAGGTGGGAGCAGGGCACCCAGCCCAGGCATTGGAATGGCAGCCCCCTCATTCCCTGCCTGCCTTCCTTGAACCTTTCCTCAGAGGTGTGTGCTGGGGGTAGGCAGAGGAACCCCTGAGGGCCGGCAACCAGAAGGAAGATTGGAGAGGAAAGGACAGAAGGGGACAAGTTGAGACCTCGGGTCCCTTCCCTCACTCAGGCGCGGCCAGTCATCAGAAACCAAGGAAAACAGTGGATGTACACCAGCTCTGAGGGCTCTGGGTGTGATCAGCAGCACACTTGCCTTGCACAGCTAACCCCCACCGCACCCTGGGCGGAGCCTCGGGTGTGTGGGGTGGGGCGCCAGGGCCAAGGCAGGACAGGGCCTGTGTGGCTCTTGGTGGGAGCTGGAGCCCTCGCCGTGTCCTGTTTATTCTGGGGGTATTTCGATCCATCTCCGGCCTGATGCTCAAGTAGCAGACAGGGGAGCTGGGGCACAGTGGGCAGCTGGAACCAGCCTTTGGAAGCTCAGCCCCAGGCCTTTCCCTGGTGGAGAGGCGGGTCACAGGGAGGGGTGTGAGCTCCCCACGTTGCCTGGCTGGCCGCCTCGGGATCTGGGTCACTGGTGCTCCAGCCCCACGCCCCGCCTTTCGCCAGCACGTGTTCCCGTGGGATTTTCTTTAATGCATGAATGCCTCGGGGAGCAGCTCCATGTTGGCACCCTTCCCTGTCTCCACCTCTGGCTTTTCATGAAATCACAGAACTGCAGTGAGGACAGAGAGCCTCAGAGGTGTCAGGACACCTTGGGGGAGCTCGGGTCGAGCCCCCTGGCTGCCACCAGTGATTCCTTTCAGAGGGTCCCCAGGGGCACTTGGTCAGGCAGCTCTTCCACGCTGAGCCGCAAAGCACTCAGGCTCCCTGTCGCTCTGGCCCCAGCCCTGACTGTTCTCTGTGTTCTCTCTCTGAGCCCTTCAGGGGACTGCGTCTCACTGGACGTGGCTGGAGGCCCACACCCTGCACTGCAGGTGGCGCCCACCACTGTTCTGGGCCCTCGGTCCCCAGTCTCCAGGCTGGCTCTCTGCCTGCGAGCACAGGCGTCCTTTGTAGCCCTCCTCCTATTGCCCAGTGAATGGGGGACGTGGTGTGGCCCGAGGCTCTGCCCCACTTGGAACCCGGCTCTGTCCCCTGCAACACACAGGCTGCTGTAACGGGCTAGGCAGCGCCCTCCTGGCAGCGGCAGCTGCTGTGACACTGTTCTTCAATCGGCTTGTCTGCATTGGCAAGGAGGACCGGCGTGGGTCCTGACCCCACACATTTTCTAACAAAGAGATCAAGAAAAGCATTCTCTGTAGCCCCTCCCTGCAGACACATTGCCCCGTGTGCTCTGAGACAGCTGCCCTGAGCTCCTGGCCCCACACACCTGTCTCAGCCGGGCCAGGATAGCACCTAGGCCTGCGCTCCCCAGGGATCAGTGGGGCAGGGAAGGGCGGTTCAGGCAGAGGGTACAAGGAAGCTGCAGGAAACACCCATGGGTGTAGGGCAGAGAGAGTGTGTCAGTGGGCAGGGCAGCCGCCTGCTGGAGCCGCAGGTGCTGGGATAGTTTCAGGTCTTCTCTCAGGTGCAGCTGAGCCAAGACAACAGGACCAGCGAGGATGGGGCGTGGGAGCAGTGCCCCGAAGCAGACTAAAGCAGGGTCAGGAGGGCATCTGGGCCATCCAGTTGATAGAGTTCAGGGTCAGACAGGGCTGCCTGACCAGGGTAGGCCCCTGACCAGGCTGGGAGCACGTCACACCTGTTTGCGGGAGTGAGGCCTAGGCCTGGATGCCTGGGTTCAGCTGTTTGGTCTCACCACACACTGAACCCTGATTCGTAGGCTATGCACAGGCACAACACCCATTCCCAGGCTGAGTCTGTGCTGTCCCAGAGGGGGTCCTGTAGGTGGGGGGCTGAAGCAGAGTGCCCTGGGCCCTGCTGCCCTCATCCTTGGTGGAGGTGGGGCGGTTGAATTCGCTTTGCAGTAGGCTAGGAACTACCCTGGGAGACCACTGGGGAAGCCAAGGTTCAGCATCTGCTGGCAGGAGAGGGGTAACCATTTGACCCCAGCCCCCATTGCCCTCCACAACCCCTACATTGCACCCTGAGGAACAGGGGCCTTGGGAGAGGGACGATGGACATAGGGGTACAGCCCCCAAGCCAGAAGCAGATGGATGCAGCACAGCAGTGTCCAGGACAGTGTGGCAGGAGGGAGGGGAACAGGTGGGGCTTTTTGTGGACGCTGGCAGAGCAGGTGGGGAGAGGGCAACATCAGGGAAGGATGTTCACCATGGGAGGAGCCTGAGCAGAGCACCCTCCATCAGCCAGCGTAGTAGATCCTTCTCCCGGGCCTCACTGAGATTTATCTTGGCCTGCTCTGCACGCTGGTCCCACGCTCTACAACAGATTCCCAGGAGCAACTTAGAGGACCCAAGCCTCGAGACTCACAGCCTAGAGCCTTACATTGGACCTTCCCTGATACTCCCCCAGGGAGGGTCCCACAAGCTACCAGGCATGGGGAGAGTCTCCCACCACGAGGACTTTGCCAGGGGGCAGTCAGAGCAGAAAGGGGTATCTCAGGGCTCCTGGCTTCTGGGATGCCTGAAGGTCCAAAGACACGGTTGGGTCGTATCTTTCCATGCTGCCCATCCGGCGCCCAGCTCCCAGAATGCTGGGACCAGGGTTACATCACTGTCCCCAGCCTCTCTGGGTCTGTTGCCCCATGTACTAGATCATCCAGATGTAGGAACGCAGGTGAGGTTTCCATTTCATGTTACGACGATTTATCTTGAGTGGGTTAAATGCATTTTGAGCTGACGCTGAGGTCCTTCTTTGTTGTACGTCCATCTAGACAAAGGGATGTGCTTTCTCTTGTTGTAGTCCTCTCCTCAAGGATATGGTCTGCCCTTTGTGGGTCGGCCCGACCAGCAGGCCCCTCCCTTCCAGTCCTTGTGAGGGGTCTCAGTGTCTCACTTTCTGTGCCCAGCTTAGCCACTGCCTCCTCCTCAGACAGACTGCATATTCTAGAGCTTGGCCATCAGTGGCCCCTGCTCCACCTGACATCTGTGTGGCACCTGTAGCAAACCTCTGGACCCTGGCACCTACGCTGCCTGCCCCCCACTTGACCCTTTGCCACCATCACTGGGGTTAACGCTGAGGCCATCTCCCACCAGCTCCTTCCTTCTCTACCCGGTGTGACCACATAGGCACCCACGAGTTTGTGCAGAGGGGGGAGACGCCAGCAAGCTAAATGCAGCCTCTTGAGAATTTAACTAAGAAGTTTTGTTTTGTTTTTTTTTTTCTGAAAAGTGTTAAGCTATTTGTAGCCCAAGTTGGTTGAACAGATTTTTCTGGGTGTAGCTTATTTTTTTACTCATTAACTTCTCTTCCTTATGAATTAAAAAGTAGCATTTTTTTTCCTACCCAGGAGCCTTTCGCTTACTGCTCTTTGTATCGCAGCCAGCATGTTGTCTGCCTGCTGGGGAAGCAGACACAGCCCCACTTGGGGAGCCTGGGGCTTCCTTCAGGGCACAGCTCGAAAGCAGGTAAAGGTGTTGTGTCCAGGCCACACCCTGCTACTCTTGCCCCTTCTCAATGCGCTGTTTGATGGACAAGAGCCATGTAAGGGTTTTGTTTAGAGCATTCCATTGGCAGTGTCCAGGCTGGAAAAGGTGAAAGAGGCCTTACGCCATCCTACTGGGTGGGACTGGAGGCGCGTTTGCTGGCCAGTGCCCTCATGGTCCATTTCCTGACTTCAACAGTACCCCAGACAGATCCTTTGCCTATCAAGCAATGGGTGCCGCCACCCTGAGGGTCTCTGCAGGAGGCAGCTATGTGTGTGTGCAGAGGGATTCGGGGCTCTCCCTTGGATTCCTAGTCACAGGTGACCACAGCCCCAGGGCTAGGAGCCGCACTGACCCAGGTCTGCCCTGACTTCTCCTTCTGGGGAGCGGCTCCCGGTCCCCCACGCTGGTTTTCCAGACCTGAAGTGCTACATTTCTCTCATCCGACTGCATTTCCGTCTGTTCCCTTGTGGAGCACATTTACCTTAATAAGAAAGACCATGTTTAGGTGGCACACCCTGTCCTTTCTGTCTCCCATCTCCAGAATTGCTTCAAAACTCAGAATCTCATTCACAGGCACCTCCCATTCTCTGGCCAAGCTATGCCCTTGACATGCAGTCCACTCTCCTCAAGGCCAATTTCAACCCCCCTGGCCCAGGACTGTCTGGACCCCCCGCCCCTGAGCCCCGAGAAGAGCGGCATCCATCGCCAGGGCTCTTTGCAGGGGCATGTCTGCCTAGTCAGGGGCAGGTTTCTGTTCTTCCTCCTACGTCCCCACAAGCATAGGCTTGCAGAGGTCAGTCAGTCCATGCTAAATGTCCACGTGTCATTTTGCACTGACCAACTGAACCATTTGCAAAGCTACAGACCCCCTGAGACGGGGTTCCTACAGAGCCCCTAGGGCTGATGACAGCTCAGAAGTCTTCCGTGGCAATTCATGTGTCCTGTCTGGCCCTATTCCTTTTTTTTTTTTTTTTTTTTTAAGGTTTTATTTTTAGAGAGGGGGGACGTGAAGGAGGAAGAGAGGGGGAGAAACACTGACTCGAGAGCCTTGACCAGGGACCAAATCTGCAAACCAGGCACCAAACCTGCAAACCAGGCACTGCTCTGATCGGGAATTGAACCAGTCATGTGGACCCCCAGCCAACTGAGCTACACCAGTCAGGGCCGGCTCCATTCCTTTTATCCACAATTCCAAATTCTCCAAAGCTCTGAAACAAAGGTTTTGAAACTCAGTGGCAAAGCCGGATCTGAACTGATGTGCAGTCATTTATTATGGTCTTTATTTTTTTTCCATTCCTTTGAATAGGAGTGCTCCCTGATAAAAACCTTAATGTGATTGATTATGAGGTACAGCCCTAGGTTCCAGAGAGGTGTCATATAATGTACAACATATACAAAAAAATCTGAATTCTGAACACACCGGGTTCCAAGGCTTTGAATGAGTGGTTGGAGCAGTGAAAGGTCCCCACACTTATCACAGGTCTGGACCAGAAGGAGGTTGCCAGTCCCAGGAAGCAGGGGGCTTTGGCTACAGAATTGACAGAGGAACAGTGCTGCTGATGCTCACAGAGCAGACCTCCACTCATGGGGGTGAGTCAGAGACTAGGAGCTGCAGGAACCTCTTTCCCCAGCCCATGCACCAACGGAGGAAGCGAGGGGCACATGAGGGGCTGGAGAGGGAGGAGAGTTTTCTGCCTGTGGAGGGTACAGCAGGTCATCTCCCTCCGAGGGGCCCTCACCTGGAGAGGTGGTGACCACAGGTCTAACTGTCCTTTTCTGAGGGACCAAAGGCTCCAGATTTGCTGTCTGGGAGCAGTCCAGGGAGGTCCAGGCCGAGGGTCCCAGGAGTGTGATTGTGGCAGAGGGGATGGGAGGCACTCTTGTTGGAGAGTTCCGAGTCTTCATTGCAGGTCTGGGGCCTCCACTGCCTCACATGCAAATTGGGTGCAAGCCCCGGCCCTCCCTTCACATGCTCCTACTGCTCTCCAGCACAGAAAGCCAGAATTCCCCCCTTTCCCCAGTGTGAGTCTGCAGAGCAGAGGGGGTTGCAGAGCAGGAGCTGGCATGAGGCACCCAGACTCGAAGGGGCAGGTTTTACAGAAGGGCCACAGGGTGGGATAGTCCGTGGCCCAGGTTTGGACTGGGGGCTGCGAGGAGAGGGAGTCGCAGTCCAGGCCTGAGTGAGGGGACAAGGGAGGTGGGGCAGGGTGTGGGGTGGTGGGCACGGTGCCTGCCAGATGAAAGGGGCGTGGCCCCCAGGCCGCGGGTGCGGGAGTGGGTGGGGGGCACTCGGGTCCCCGCCCCCGTGGGCCGCCCCGGGTCGCGCGTGGGCGCGGCGGGCGCCGATTGGCTGCCGGGCGCGCGGGCGGGGCGGGCGGTGGCGCGCGGAGGGCCGGTCACCCCGCAGCCCGGCCTCGGCCTCGTCGCTTGTCGCCGCGCCCCGCCCGCGCGCCCGCCGCCGCACGTCCCCCGCCGGCGGCCACCATGAGCACAGGCCTGAGGTACAAGAGCAAGCTGGCGACTCCAGGTGAGCCTGGCGCCCGCCAGCGCGCCCGCGCGCGCCTTTGTCCCCGCCGCCTGCCCGTCTCTCACCATGTCTCTCCGTCTCTCCCCCGCCCGCCGGCCCGGAATCGCCCGGACCCGGACCCTGACCGGACACCGACTCTGACCCAGCAGAAGACAAGCAGGTACGTGCGCGCCGCCGCCCACCCGGCCCGCTGTCATCTATTGTGGTAGCAACGCTGCCAGCGCCCAGGCGCGACCCCGCCCCTGCGGGCCATCACCCCACCCTGTCGTGATAACCGATTGTCAGCTTGGGCAGTGCTGCAGTGCCTGGGGCTGCGGATGGGAGGAGTGGGCGCCATGACCCAAGGGCCTGGCCTCTGACCCTTAAGGCAGGAGTGTGCACCCCTCCCAGGATGGGGGTAACAGCTACTGCCCTTCTCCCACTGGTCCAGCACCTGCATCTCAGGCTGACCTGGTCTCAGGCCGTGTGCTGAGGACCTGGAGTAAGGGCACTGGTTATGTCAGACTACAGGCTGGGGGACCCTGCACCACCCAGGGACCCTGGGGGCAGGGTCTCTGTGTCCACCAGCCAGCAAAGACCCTGAGTAGCCCCACAGGGGAGCCTCTGCCCACCCCACCCCACTCTTCTGTATCTTATGTTCTCTCTTCCCCCACACCAGTTTGGGTGGGCTGATCTGTGACCAGGCCTCTTCCCCAGATTGGGAAGTCTCCGGGCCTGGTCTGAGTCATCCTGGAGCCCAGCAAGGGTCTTCCAGCCTAGTGGGTACAAAAAGGCTTGTCATGCAGAGGGGTTGGCTTGGTCCCCACCCTCTAGGAATGCAGGACCTGACAGGAGGCTGGCCTGGGCACCCACTGTGAAACCCAGAGAAGGCTGGGGTTAAACAGAGCTGGAAACCTGGAGAGGGGGATGTGGGTGGCTAACCAGGTGGTCTGGGGGCTCTGAAGCATCACTGCTAGAGCCTCTCTGGCTTGAGAACATCTATGTTTGAGGGAGAAAAGAAGGGCCCAACTCTGGCACCAGGGTGACCCTGCAGCCCTGTTGGGGATGGGGGTTCATACACCAGGTAGATGCTGATGGAATCCTGAAATGCCAGCCCAGAGTAAAGCAGGTGGGCTAGGTGAGGCCCAGTAGGTGGGGTGGGGGCTGGGAGTCACTGGCTGCCTGATGGCAGTCTCTTGGCAGGGACACGCCCCGCCCTGGGACTCATGAGGATTGTGGGGAGGGGCCCCATCAACCTCACCCTACCAGTGAGGGGCTCCCAAGGGAGCCCAGGTGGGGGAACTGCCTCCCCATCATGAGCGAGTGGGACAATGATACAGAGACACATGCCACCAAGCCACTGTTTTAGGGAGAGAGAGGGAAGGCCTGGGAGACCAGCTCCCATGGCTTCTCCTGGGCCTGCAGTCGCTTGGAGTCACTGGGCCCAGCAGTTGCTGCCCAGCACTACCCTGGGACCTCTCCTGTTGAGGTGTGAGCCCCTTCAGGCCTGTGTGTGCCTCCCCTTCAAAGTTAGCTAGGTGCCAGCCTCACCCATCCCCTGCCCCTGGAAACCGAGGGAGAGGGCACCATGCAACCAGAGGGGGAGGCCCCAGAGCAGGGCCAGGGAGCCAGGTGTTTGGGGCAGGCTCCTGCAGACCTGGGGGGAGCACAACAGGACTTCACTGTTGCCATTGTTGGTGTTACTGAGCCGCAGCCATTCCCACTCTGTGGAAGGGGGTGGGGGGAGCTCTGTTAGCTCTCTGTGCTTCCTCCGCATCTCAGGCACTAGGAGGGCTCTGGTGGCCCTCTGTGCCCCCTCCTCCAGTCCCCACCCAGTCTCAGGCAGTGATGGAGGCTCTGTTGGCTCTGGTGACTGCTTCCAGAGCTGACTCGGGCGATTCTAAGAATGGAAATGCCTCGAGAGTCTCAGGCTCCAGGAGGAGGTGGGCACAGCTGTGTGTCTAAGGGCTCGGGAAGCGTGAGGAGAATTTGTTGTGCTTTAGTGCCAGAGAAAGGGGGTGGCAAGGCCCCTTCCTCGAGGCTCCCCCAGGGAGTCCACAGACCCTGTCTGGGCACAGTTGGGTGGTGGGGCAGGCCAGTTGAGAGCTGGGAGTGAGACTCTCAACCTCCCCGAGTATGGCTCCTAGAGGCTGCCTAACCTGGGGGGGAGATGAGGCCATCTGGGAGCCACAAGCTCCGTTAGATACCAGGCTGTGCGGAGCTGAGGCTCTCTCTAAGCCTGAGCCCAGACCCAGGTCTGTCTGTCTTCCTGGAGAGGCCCTAGGCCTGAGATGCCGGTCTTCTGAGTGGGTGTTGGGCTGAGGGCCCTGTCTAAAGTGGACTCAGTCCAGAGGCCTCCTGCAGGTCAGCATGGCCTGGAGCGAGGACTGGGAGCCTGTGGCTTCCCCTGTTCTCCACACCCTCCTCTTGGATGAAAGACTCTCCTGTTCCCAGCTGGGGGCCCACTCCTCCTCCCCAGGTGCCTGCAGCTCCAGGCCCCACAGCAGCACCATGAGCCTGGACAAAGGGACAGAGGCTCCTCAGCCGGGGTGGGTGGGGGAGAGCTGGGGGCCGCCTGTCCCTACGGGCACACGTGGTCTAGGGGCCACGTCTCTTCATACCCAGTTCCTTGCCAGACCTCCCTTCCTGTCCAGCCGGTGCTGTCTTGTTCAGAGTCTAGTGGGGTACTGCAGGGCATGGTGAGAATTTGGTGGCTCAGGAGACCACTGTGGTCCTTGGGGTGGCCACATGGGGGTAAGGGCTGAGCTGGCTGGAGCTTCCTAGTCCCTGAGTGCCTAGTTCTGTGGGTCAGAGCAGGCAGAGAGGCTCAGAAGGAGTGCCCGCAGGAAGGGGGGCCCACTCCACACGCCCCCTCCTCTGGCAAGGGCTTTCTCCATGGCAATACATGCGTGGCCTTCAGGTTTATGGAGAGACATGCTGGCTGCAGCTTCCAAGTTTCCAGAGGTAGAGCGGGGTAGGTGGCTAGTGCTCTGACTGCCCCTTCCTACTCTAAGTCTCCTTGGGCCTGGGGTGGGCAGGTCCAGGCTGCGGTTGGCTCTGATTCATGAGGAAGGTGGGCTCTATCCTGCCCAGTTCCCTGGTATGTCTCTGGGGCTACACCAGTTAAGTAGCCCCAAACCTACAAACAGGCGCACAAGGGAGGAGGAAGGGACAGTTCAGCCCCAAGCATAGGGAAGGGGGCAGTGCCAGGAGAACTGTGCCCGTGGGTAGTCTGGACTCTGTGACACCGCAGACAGCTTTCTTGCGGAGTCTGCGAGGAAAGCCGGGTGCACGGGCTGGTCCCGCGTGGATGCGGCCTCCGGCGCCCTCTGGCGGACGGAAGCTACACCGCACCTCTGGAGGGGCGGGACACCGCGACCACAGTCTCTCCCCCGCACCCCCAACGGCCCGCCAGTGGGACCCGGCCTCCCCTTACCCATCTTTACCCCGGTTGTCCCGACGTCTGGACTGAGACCGTGGGTCCTGTCACAGACAGGGACGCGGGTTCCCTGTCCGCGCCGAATGCCCCCACGCCTGTGCTCCGCCCTGCCCTCCGCGACAGCTTTCCGGTGGCTCCGCCCGCGGCCCAATTTCCAGGCGACCGTTTCCCGGCGACAGCGGGGAGGCGGTCTCTGCGCGGAGCCCCGCCTCTGGTTCGCGTGCAGATCGGGGCCGGCTGTGGCTGCGACGCCGCGCGTCTCAGGGCGGGTCCGGGTCCTCAGAAGCAGGGGGATGGCTCCCGCGGTCTCCGAGGTCGGCGGCACCCCGGGTGGGCCACGTCCGGCCTCCCGGACTCAATTCCCGTGTCCCTAAAACGGGAACGAGAACAGGGCTTCGAGGCACTACAGCATTTGAGCCCCTCGAGAACGCTGGGCCCCTGTCGGCTTGACCTGGTCTGGGGTCCGAAGTCGTCAGCAGGGTGTGGGGGGGTCGCCGCGATGGACTCCCTGGCAGCGCCCCAGGACCGCCTGGTGGAGCAGCTGCTGTCGCCGCGGACTCAGGCCCAAAGGCGGCTCAAGGTGTGTGTGGAGAAGGGAGTGGAATGTGGGTCAGTGTGTGCACGCCTGCTGGGGCCAGGTCCCAGGGCTCTGGGATGTGTTAGGGGCCGGCAGTGCCAGGGCCCACAGAGGGTGGGCTCGGGACCCGCCAGCGGGGGAGGCTCAGCGCCACTATCTATAAATAGCCCCTGCTCCAACGTTGCTGCAGCCAGCCACCCCCGCGGCTGGATCCGGGCCACTGGGGGCCTCCCACCCCCTGGTACACTGGGGAGGGGTGAGTATTGAGTCCGGGCTTCTCCTTCCTATGAAGGACCTGGGGCATGTCCGAAGGGCCTTGGTTTTGGTGCCTTCTGTCCACCAGTCAAGGGAGGACACTGCCTGTGTCTGCGGCAACTGGACATCTCCCCCTACGCACACATGCGTACACACACAGACATAGTCTTGGGATCCTCCAAAGCCCCTCTCTGAAGCTAGGACAAGGGCACATTCACCAGTTACCCTCTGACCTGCCTTTCCACCTCCAGGTCTTCACCCCCTTTCTGCCATTGAAATGCCCACCCTGGAGACTCTGTCCTCTGCTGCCTCCTTGCCTCAGCTGGGTAGGGGACAGGGCATGGGGCTGCCTAGGAGCCACAGGGTACCTCTGACCTGCTCCACCTCTGCCTGCAGGATATCGACAAGCAGTACGTGGGCTTTGCAACGCTGCCCAACCAGGTGCACCGGAAGTCAGTGAAGAAGGGCTTTGATTTCACGCTCATGGTGGCTGGTGAGTGGGCCAGGCTCCCAGGTGGGGTGGCTGGGGCCACTGGCTGGCCAGGCTCTCCTTTGGGGGCCTGAGACCTAATCTGACTCCTTCACTGTTCCTGTGGGCAGGTGAGTCGGGCCTGGGGAAGTCCACACTGGTCCACAGCCTCTTCCTAACGGACCTGTACAAGGACCGGAAGCTTCTCAGTGCCGAGGGTGAGTGTGCCCCAAGCCTCCCTGGCACTGATTCACCATCCCCTCCTGTGCAACCCCTCAAAGAGTGCCCTTCCAGATCCAGCCGCCCTTCCCTTCTCTCTCCCCACAACATGAGTCTTCTGTTTGGGGTCCAGGAGGTGTGGCCCAAAGCACAGTCAGGCCTTGTGATCAGGGCCAAAACACTAGGATGGATGAGAAAGGATCCTGGCTGCCCGAGGCAGGGGGTGAGGGGTGAGAGATGCCCCTTCAAGCCATATCTCCTTCCCTGTAGAGCGCATCAGCCAGACGGTAGAGATCTTGAAGCACACCGTGGACATCGAGGAGAAAGGCGTCAAGCTAAAGCTCACCATTGTGGACACGCCAGGCTTTGGAGATGCTGTGAATAACTCTGAATGGTGAGGAAGGCCTGGCCAGGGAACACCTCCCCTGGTGCCAGCTTGCTGCCTTCACAGCGCAGCCTCACTCACCTCCTGCCCGCAGCTGGAAACCCATTACTGACTACGTGGACCAGCAGTTTGAGCAGTATTTCCGGGACGAGAGCGGCCTCAACCGCAAGAACATCCAAGACAACAGGGTGCATTGCTGCCTGTACTTTATCTCTCCGTTCGGGCACGGGTGCGTGACTCTGTGGGTCGAGCCCCCACAGCCATCTTCTCCCTGAGCCCCCCCACCCTATCCCGGCCCTACCATCAACCCCACCAGCCCCTCATCACCCTGGGTGCTCCCCGCAGGCTGCGGCCAGTGGATGTGGGTTTCATGAAGGCCCTACACGAGAAGGTGAACATTGTGCCCCTCATTGCCAAGGCTGACTGTCTGGTCCCCAGTGAGATCCGGAAGCTGAAGGAGCGGGTGAGCCTGTGTGGCAGTGGGGCCTGGCCCAGGACTTGGGCTGAGGGCACCGGGTGTGCTGACCTTGGGTGCCACTGAACCAGGCCCAGGGGACCTTGCCAACCTTTGATTTGACATCCCTGTCCCACCACAGATCCGGGAGGAGATTGACAAGTTTGGAATCCATGTGTACCAGTTCCCTGAGTGTGACTCAGACGAGGATGAGGACTTTAAGCAGCAGGATCGGGAACTGAAGGTGAGCATGCAGTCGATTGGGCAGAGGCGGGCCAAGTGCCCAGGTCCAACTTGGGGGGTGGATAGGGGTCTTTGGTGTGGGCAGTAGAGTCCCTTCACCTAGCCCTAGAGGGCTAGGCTTGCCCAAGTTCCTGCCTGGCTTATATGTTTGGGTTCCTCATGGTTAGTGAGTCACGGAACTCTTGCCAGGAGCTAAAGGCACAGCTGCTAGCAAGGCACCATCCTGATCCTGCTCTTCAGTCTCCTCATGAGTCACCAGCAGAAGGGCCCAGCCAGTGGCCACCGGGCTAAATATGCACTGGCTCCCAGAATTCTGTGCAACAGAGGGTGGGTGTGGCTTTGAGTGCCCCAGCAACTAGAGTGGTTATGACTGAGCCCAAGCTGGGGACAGGGGGTCACGAGGCCAGGAACAGGGTCAGGCAGGACCTTGACTCCAACCAAAGTCGGCAGGAGCATTACTAGGAGGTATAAGCTCAGTCACAGGCCTTAAGATTAAGCTGCACCAGTTCTGGCCTCAGCCAGCAGCAAAGAGGCCATGGCGGGGCGGGGGGTGGGGGGGACGGTGACACCAGGATCTCTTTGGGGAGAGGTCATTGATAGTGATGCTAGAGTGGCTGACCAGGCCCTGAGTGCCCATGCTCCTTTCAACCACTAACCCTGCACCCATACTAATTGGGTGTGAGCCCTTGCACCGGCCTCTCCCCAGGAAAGCGCACCCTTCGCGGTTATCGGCAGCAACACCGTGGTGGAGGCCAAGGGGCAGCGAGTCCGGGGGCGGCTGTACCCATGGGGGATTGTGGAAGGTGAGTCCAGGCATAGGGCACAGCGAGCGAGTGGGAAGGCTCCCCTGGGCTGGCACCCCACCCACTGCCCACTCCTGCCCCACAGTGGAGAACCAGGCGCACTGCGACTTCGTGAAGCTGCGCAACATGCTCATCCGCACGCACATGCACGACCTCAAGGACGTGACGTGTGACGTGCACTATGAGAACTACCGCGCGCACTGCATCCAGCAGATGACCAGGTGCGTCATCCCACCTCAAACCTGGACATGCGCCTCTTGGCCTCCCACACATCTCTACGATTGAGACCTGTGCTGGCTGCCCACCTAGACTGGAACCTTGTCCCAGCCCCCAAATCGGCTCCCCAGCACCTTGTCTCCCCAGCCCAGCCCAGAGGTGTGGGAACTCAGAAGGGCGGCCTTGGTAGTGGCGAGGTTGGCTGAACCTCCCACCAGCACTGTTCCTCTTGTCCACCCTGCAGCAAACTGACCCAGGACAACCGCATGGAGAGCCCCATCCCCATCCTGCCACTGCCCACCCCCGACGCTGAGACGGAGAAGCTTATTAGGATGAAGGATGAGGAGGTTGGTGAGGCATGGGGTGGGGAGTGGTGGGGGCTGGGGGCTGGAGACTGAGCCAGGACCCTCCCATCTCATTTCTCACCCCACCTTCTGTTTTTCCTGCCCCACTTCCCAGTTAAGGCGCATGCAGGAGATGCTGCAGAAGATGAAGCAGCAAATGCAGGACCAGTGACCCAGCCCCAGCTCCACATTGCCATGGATATACCGCTGGTTTTCCGACTGACTCTTCTCACCCCTGAACCCCAACTGGCCTGGACTCAACCCTTTTCCTCTGGATCTCTAACAGGCCTGGTTGCAACCCCAATCCCAAGTGACCTAGACCTGGACTGTCCCCGTCCTGACCCGGAGGCATGGGGTCACAGCCTCCAGCCATCCCTAATTTATTCTCAGCATCAGCCCTTCCCTTCATTTGTATCTGTTTCCATGGGGCCTGGGCAACACCCCCCCCTTTAGCTTTGGGGGAGCAGGAGCTAGGGTGTGGGGCTGTGACTTTTGAGATTTTTTTCCCTCTACCCCACAAGGTCACAGCACCCCGACTCCAGGCCCTACTCAGGCAGGCAGGTAAACCAAGGCAGAATAAGGGCAGCAGATCCCTGGGGTCTCCAACCTATTCCCCCACCCAGTGCCACAGCACAGACTTGGGAGCTGCGTCCCCCTGCTCCCATGGGCCTCCCAGTATACGCTGAGACCTCACCTGATGTGGATGTGGTCCAGGTCCTCTCCAACCCTGTAGCTCAGCAGGCAGGCGAGGCTGCCAAAGCACTTAGGATCTCTTCAGACCTAAGGAGGCCAGCCAGCTGCAGGGGAGGGTGGCCTGGGGCTGGGATGCCTGTGATAGCCCATGCCCCTCCCCCACAGCTGCGGCTTGTGGAGGGCCGCAGGAGCAGTGGGCTGTGGGCTGTCCTCTACGGTCCTCATGCCTAAACCGCTGTTCCCTGCCTGTGGCTGGGGGTCCCTTCTCCCCAGCAGCATTGTTGCCCTGGGCTCCCTGGCCCTCCCCCTACTCCCTCCACCCGCATGAACCCTTTCCCAAGCCCCATTCTCCAGTTTTGTTAAGTTGTGAATGCCATCCTGTCCTGGTGACAGGAGAACAATGTTGGTGAACATTGCTGTGGGTGTCCGAGTGCTTCTTATGCCCCTGGGAACGAGTGCAGAGCGGAAGCTCGCAGGGCGCTGGCCCTGGTGATAGCATTCTATCAGCGGCCGCAGCGCCTGTCCAGGCAGCCTTGGGGTTATTTCTGGCGGGACGGCTGTGCTGTGGTCCTCATACCGGGAGTGCCGGGCCTGGCAGGGGAGGGGCAGCCTTATCATCTGGTTCTCCGAGAAGCGCTTCCAGCTCCAGAGCAAGGCGGGCCACCATCCTCTCGCCATGGGCTCTGGTAAGTCTGGTGGCTGGGCGAGGCCACTCCCTGAGCAGACTCGGGTTGGGAGGCGCTCCAGTCGTTTTGGCTTCAGTAGGGAAAGATTTGGGTCAGACTTAGAGGGGACTTCCAGCCAGTGCGCGGGGTGGTGGGGTGGCAGGGCTTGCGGGCAATGCGGGACACAAGTCTGCACTGGAGTCAGGCTCCGCGCTCCGGGTGGTGAGGGACCCCAGCCAGGTGCTCAGCAGGCCACGCGGCTCACCGCGGCGCTTTCTTTCCAGGGCCGCGCCGGGCGCTCAGCCTGTTGCTCCTGCTGCTCGCGCTGCCGAGCCGCCGGGCCTTGGGCTGTCCCGCGCCATGTAGCTGCGCCGGGACGCTGGTGGACTGCGGGCGCCGCCGGCTGACGTGGGCCTCGCTGCCAGCCGCTTTCCCACCGGACACAACCGAACTGGTGCTGACGGGCAACAACTTGACCACGCTACCGCTGGGGCTGCTGGACACGATGCCCAGGCTGCGTAAGGCACACCTGGGCGACAATCCCTGGCGCTGCGACTGCCGCCTGGTGCCACTGCGCGCCTGGTTGGCCGGTCGTCTGGAACGCGAGCTCTACCGCGACCTGCGCTGCGCCGCGCCCCCATCGCTGCGCGACCGCGTACTGTCCTATTTGACCGAGGAAGAGCTCCGTGCCGCCTGCTCCCCTGGCGCGCTCTGCTGGTGGTCGCTGGTGGTACCGCTGGTGCTGCTCGGCCTTGGGTTGCTGCACGCGCTGCTGCTGGCGCTGCTGCTGTGCCGCCTGCGGAGGCTGCGCGCTCGCGCGGCGCATCGCCTGTCGCTCACCGCCCCACTAGTGGCGGAGCCAGCTGGAGACAGTGAGTCCTGAGAGGAGCGGACTGGCGCTGAGCAAGGCGGGCCTGCCAGCTCCACAGGACCCTGCCCCAAGGAGCCCTAGCCCTAACCTGGACCCATTCTCCTCCACTCAGGCACCATTTCCCAGGCCCGCCAGCCCCTGCAGGTCCTGGCCCACAGATCGATTGCTGCAAGCCCACCCTTATCGCGGCGAGCCCACGTCCCAGATGCTTAGGCAGATCCAGGGGACCAACTGCGGCCCATATCCTGTGGGGTCCCTCGTGCCAAACTCCAGTGCAGAATAAACCCTTCCCCAATCTGACCTGTTTCTACACCAAAGACCTGGAAACCCTCTCCCCCAAACCACAGGAAAAGCTCTGAGAAACTATTCAAGGGGACACTCACACCTTCATACACCCCAAATAGTTTTTTCCCAGCTACTGACTCTCAAAGAAGTTCAAGTGGGAAAGAAAGCCCAAAGGACAATGATGCGCTGCAGGGTAGTGAGGACGCTGGGAAGCAGGGACAACTGTGGGGTGGAGGGGACACTGGCGAGTTTGGACAACACGTAACAGGACACAGGGGGCAGCGAGGGCACAGTGGGGAGTCGGACACCGGACACTGAGGACACTGTGGACAGTGAGGAGACTGGGGAATGAGGACATGGGGGGCAGTGAGAACACAGTGAGGAGGACACTGGGGAGGGAGAATGCTGTTGGGACACAGGACACTGGGGACAAGTGAGGACAACTTGGACAGTGAGGACACTGTAAAAAATGAGGACACTGTGGACAGTGAGGACACTCTGGGACAGAGAGGACACTGACTGAGGACTCTGTGGGGCAGTGAGGACACTGTGTGGACAGCTAGAACCTGGTGGGGACTGAGACCACATGGGACACTGAGGACATTGTGGGGCAGTGAGAACACGGTGGGAACAGCAAGGACACTGGGGAAGGCAAGTGAGAACACAGTGGGGACAGTGAGGACTGTGTAGGGCAGGGTGGACACTGCAGGGCAGAGCTGTGAGAGAGAGAAGATGCTCTGAGCGGCAGTTTCCAGGGCCAGGGAGGCCGTGAGGTGGCTCTGAGGACAGTTCAGTGTGTGAGGTTTCCCTGGTGGCAGCTGTCAGAGGAGTCAGGATGAACTGGGGATGGTGAGGACAGTCTGGTGGTCCACCTGGAACAGCCTGGACTCCTAGCGGGAAGCTCTGGAGGGCAGGTGGGGTGCGGTCCGAGCCATGCAAGGGGGGTCCATGGAAGGTCCCTGCAGGGGTCAGTAGGCACCGGGGCTTGCAGGGTCTCTGGACTCAGGTCCTCCCCTTGCTATCACTCACTGCAGGAAGGCACCCCCGACTGCGCAGACTAACCCGGGGTTTCTTGGGGCCTAAGCCAGTCAGGGCCAGGGACTCCACTGTGGGTACCTCAGCACAACTCAGGCTGCTACCGGGGCCCCAGGTGCCCAGAGGAGCAGCTCATGCATCGCTACTCCCACCCAGCTGTGGCCTCCACCTGGCTGGCCTTGTGAACAGTGAGGGCTGCTCTCCGTGGACCCCAGTGGAGCCTCAGGCCTGGGCCTCAGTCACCTGGCACAGGAAGGTCCAGACCTTCACTGACCGGGTCGGGGAGGCTGCCGCTGACATGGCCTTTGTCCTGGCCTTTGTAGGACAAGATGGATGACTCTCCGGTTGGGCTGATGCTATCTCGGGGCTACTGGTGGGACGTGAGGCAGGTGCCACCCCTGCCTTTGTAGACAGGTGCGAGGCATCCGGCTGTTCTTCCAGGCTTATCACCACATCGGAGACGGTGGTTCCTTTGTACAAATGAACTGCCACCCTGCCTTCCCTGGGGGTGGCCCAGCACCCCCAGAGCCTCTAGTGGGGTCAGAGGTGATGGTTGTTGTCACAGCAAGGTACACAGGCAGCTTCCTAACCTCAGTCCCAATGTGGTTAGGAGGCATCCCCCTGACTTTCCATAGGAAACCAGATCCCAAGATAGGTCTCCTGCTGGGCCCAGAGACGCCTCCATGGCTAAGACCAGGCCCCTGGGACCCCCTCTCTCCTTCTCACTGAGGTCCTCAAGGGGACAAATGCAAGGCCCAGGAGAAAGTAGCCTTGGGAATCCTAGGTGACCCTGGCTAAAAGAAGGAGGCTCCCCTGGGCTGTGGGATGAGGCGCCAGCAGGAGCTATGGGGGGTGGTCAGCAGGAGCCCAGCTCCACTGCTCACTGTCCCCAGGCTTGAGGGCTCCTGGGCCAGTGCCCAGATGAGAGGGTGGACATGGGGCACTGAGGGGCAGGATGGAAGAAAGAGGCTGACAATGCAATGTGGTCGGAACTAAGGAATCCCACCTTCCCTCTTGCCAGTTCTCCATGATGTAGACCTGCTCCTGCCCCTTTCATGGTACTGACCATAGGAGAACACTGGCCTGGCCTCAATGGCTGACCTTCTCCAGGCTGCCTGGGAGCCCCGGGTCCCAATTCTGGCCCTGAGCTGACCCTTTATGCACCGACCCTGGGACCTCAGTCACTAAGGAGTGTGGGGAAGTGGATGGTCCCAACTCAATGCTCCTGAATGGCCCTGTTCAGGGAGGGAGAACATAGATCCCTCCCCCCAGACCAGGGAGCTTACCACGCCCCTCACCCCAGCATTGTCCTCCATCTCATGGAAAACACACCAATTCCAGGGCCCCTTTCCCACTGACAGGCTGGTCCCTTCTGTGGCATGACTCCTTCCCAACAGGTACAGGTGGGGGTCCACTCGGAGGCCCTGCGCAGTCCTCCCACACCTCCAGCCCCCAGGCTGGCTGATTCAGGGCCCCTTGCCCCGCAGCCCAAGGGTTCTCCGACCACACCTGTGCTCCCCCAGCCTCCCTGGGCTCCCAGTGCCCTCTACCTTCCATCAAGGCCCAGCCTTGGTGTGCCTTGCCCCACTAGGCCAGAGTCTCTGAACCTTTCTTTGTCCCTTCCTTCTGTAACTATGCTCACATTATTCAAGGTTCCACTCAAGAATGTCCTCTGCAGAGAGCTTGCCAGCACTGCCGCGTCCAGACACATGGTGCAGGACACTGTGTCCTGGCCTGTGCCCCTGAGGTCCACCAGGGGCCCAAGCCACATCCCAGGCTTGCATGCAGCCAGCTAGTGAGTGACAGGTCAAAGGATTGGATAGAGTGATCCCCCAACAGGCCAAATGGCAGTCCCAGTGCAGACACAGCCCTGATCTAATGCTGGGAGCCTCCCGTGTCCTCATCCCTGAAATGGGTGGGTGCTGTCCGTGCCCCTTTCAGTCCTTCCCTCACGCGCCGAGACGCCGAGCAGGCACCAGAGGGCGCTCGCAGTCTGCAGAAACGCAGGGGGCGGGCGGCGAAGTGGGCGCTGGGTGCGGAAAACCAGGATCCAAGGAGAAACAGAGACCAGGAGACGGAGAACTTACCCAGGCTAGCGGGCGGAGGATCGCCAAGAGGGGCGGGCAGGTGGCACAGCCCATGGGAGCAGAGAGGGATGGGCCAGGGTCCGCTGATAGACGGGGAGGGGTGAGCGCCCCCCTCAGCTCCTTCCCTCCCTGCTGCCCCTTTCCTCTTACCCTCCCCGCCCACCGCCCCCCACGCCCCCCCCCCCCGCCCCGCAGCTTGCTGACAGCCCATCAACCGGGAAGATAAGGGACCTCTTCCGCCGGGTCGGGGGCGGGGGAGCGGGGGTGGTCAGCCCAGGTGTGCCCTCCGCCCTCCCGACGCCTGTTTGCTCCGAAAACACTTATTGAGCCCCTGCTGTGTGCACCGAGGAGGAGGTGGAGCAAAGAGGCTGCCAGGCGGCGAGGAGGCGACAGTGAGGGGCTGCCCTCAGCCCCTTCTGTCTCGGAAGCCCGCCGGGTTGGAGGCCTGGAGCGGGCTCCCCAGAGGAGTGGAACAGAGGCCTCGCCACTTTCTGACCAATCTGGTGGTGGGGGAAGGGATGCGGGGGTCCTCCAAAGTCCTCCTCCAGCCTTGGGAGGCTAGGGGGAGCTTGGGGAGGGGGCTGGCCCGTCACTGGGCGGAGACTTGAGTGAGGCCGTTGGAGGAGGCCCTGGGAAGGTCTGGGGGACTGAACCCCTGGCCACGTCATGGTGGTGGGGGGTGCACCCGCCGACCAGACAGAGCAACAACATTGGGGTGGGTGGTGGAGCCCTGGGGGCCCATAGCTCACTACTCAGTCTGCGCCCACCCCTGGCGTTTCCGATGGAAGACAGGCAGTGGGTGATAAATCACCAGCTCCCACCCCTACCCACCCAGGCAGTCATGGGGAGGGGGGCTGCACCGGACAGAGACAGAGCCTGAGACAGAGACGGACCTCAAGATGGAGAGACAACCACAGAGAGAGACAAAGGCAACTATGGCTGGCCAGGCCTCCTTACTCAGGGTGTCTGGGTTTCCACCCCCAGGTACCCCTCCACCAGGCCCATCTGGAAAGCAGCTGAGAGCCACCTTACCCCAGTTGACCCCCAACCAGGAGGAGGAGGAGGGAGGGAGCAAGTCCTCAGCAGCCTAATTCCTGTCCACCATAAATCAGCGGGGGGCTCTCCCCTCACTGCCCCCAGGCTGTGAGGGGGGTCTTTGGGGTCACAGGTCCTGGTGATGGGCCTGGCCTTAGCTGTGTCCCTGCCTCCTTAAACATCCCCTTGGGCATCCATTGGCCCCGACCTCTCTTTCCCCAGCCCAGTCACATACCCAGAGCTGACTGTAACCAGTGCTGTCTACAATGGGTGCTCCCTTCACTGTCCTCATCTTCTGGGTCTGCAGGGAGATGTCCCAGACAACCTCCAGGAGACCTGTGCGCTGGCTCTGCGGGTACCGGCGGTCAGTGGTCCTCTCCAGTGAAGCCTTCCCAGGGGTCCACTTTGCCTCAGGGGAAATGCTGGCTGCCCTTCCTTCCAACCTGCCTTCTTGTCACCACCCCCACCGACAGGGTGCTGAGGCCAACTGAACAAAGGGTGCTGAGAGATGGGCCAGGTGGGGCCCCCTCCACAGGTGTGCCCACCCCTGGGGGTCAGAAATTAGTGGACGAGGCTTGAGAGAGCCCATGGGGGTGCTCCCAGGATTTGCAGGGTGGACTCAGCACCCCCGCTGTCCAGAGCCCCAACCCCAACCAGGTAGTGATCGCTGCCCTAGTGGTCTGTCCTGCAGACAACCCCTCAGGGCTGGTGTGGCAGAGGTAAGGCTACCTGTACACAAAGAAATGTACGGTGTCCATCATGAGACCTTTCATGGCTCGTCTCAAAGAGTGGTGGGGGTGGGGATGGGGACTTGTTTGTCTTGAAAGACTTTTGGAGCTCTTGGAATCCCGTGCCTGAGAGAGGCACGGAGTGTCCTGTAGGTTGGCCTGGGCGTTGTCATGTGGATGATCGCCTTGACCCTCAGAACAAACCTGAGTTGCCCCCTCATTCTGAGACACCTAAAGCACTGACCAGGTGTGTCCAGAGGGGTACTGGGAGGGCCTCCTGGGGAGTCCAGACTGAGGGAGCAGCATTATGTTGTCAGGAGACACCTTCCCAGGGAGGGGACAGAGAGTGAAGGGGCTGAGAGGTGTGCTGAGCTCAGCCTATAGGAGGGAGAGGGCAGAAGGCCGCCCCAGTGTGCAGTGGGAGCCATCACCCAATCATTCACTTATTCTCGGCCATTGCTGCTCCCCACAGTGTGGGGCCCTGCCTGGAGGCCCCCAGCCATGTGGGGAGGGCTGGCGCAGGGATCTTCATCCCCAGACCTCCACCCAGTGGAGACCCCTCCCCCCAACTCTTCCCCAGCCTAAGGGAGCTGGCCAGCTCTCTGCTTCCAGTGTCCGTTGGGGGCTTACCTCGCCCTGTTTAAGCATGTCAGACAAACTGAGAGACTCTGGGTCCGACAGACCCTCATGTGGCAAGGGGTGGTGGAGGGGAGGCACCAGCCTGCCAAGCCCTTCCCGCCTGCCCAGGTGCTGCTCTCTCTGCCTCTGTCCCAGTCACACAGGATCTTGGGGCCAGCCCCACAGGGTCACCGCACCCCTACTGGGGTAAAGGAACCCTCAGAGGTGGGAGGGTCTACAAGGCGATCCTTCAAACTTCACCTAATGGACATCCCCCTTGAAAAATACGGGGTCCTCAAAGTAGTCAGTTCTTCTGCCCACGTGTGTGGATAGGCCTGGCATGCCCACCCCCAAGAGGGAGGCTGAAGCCTGGGGCTGGGGGCCCCGGGTGGGGGAGTGAGGGTCCCAGGGCATAACCGGGGCAAGTGTGCTCCTGGCGGGAAGGTGTGGGCCGGGAGGAGTTCTGAGGAGGCCCTGTGTGGGGACCGAAGGCCTAGCTCTGCCGCGTGTCTGCAGAGAAGCCTATTTTGATGTGATTTGTATTTGGGAGTTTGCTTTTCTCTATGCTTTGTTTATTTAAAGATGCTCTTGAAGAATTCCAGTCAGTCTTTGCACTGACGAAGGAAAGAGCTTCTGTCTCGGCAGGGCTGGGAGGGGTGGGCGCCCCTGACAACCGCCTGCCCCAGCATGCCCACCAGTGCCCCGTGTGCCCACGAAAGGTGCTTGTGGCGTGGGGGCTGCCTGCCTTCCTGCAGGAGTGAAGTCTGAGGGCAGGCCTGGAAGAGCACCCATGACACAGACCCAGAGCAGGGAAAGGAGCCCACAGGACTGCCCCCCGAGAGGTCCATGAAGTGGGGGGTGCAGGAGACCATCGGCTTCCTTAATGGGAATAGTCAGACTTGTGGGAGACCTAGCTCTCTCCGGCAGTAAATGCCTCACCTGGGCCCCCTCTGTTATGGGAGTTCCCTGGTGGGGGCTCCCATGTTGTGGGTCTCTCTGCTGCATGTCTCTCATCTGGGGTCCCTGTTCTGCATGTCTCTTCTCTGTGGGTCCCTCCAGTGGGAATCTCTGTGGGTATCCCTGGTCTGAAGTCCCTGTGCAGTAGTTCCATGATGCGGGGGTCTGTGGTCTCAGAGGTCCCTATTCAGTTCCCCAGGTGTCTGCTCTGTGGGTCCTTGGTGTGGGGGTCAATGATGCTGCCTCTCCTTAATTAGGGGTGCCAAGGTTCTGCCTCAATGGTCAGTCCCTTCTCCCAGAGTCAGACATCTGCAGCCACCAGAATCCTCCGAGGTGTCCTCCTGAGTTTCTTGTGGCAAGGCCAGCAGGAGGAGTGGCTGGAACACAAAGGTGTCCCAGCCCCTCCGTGGGCGGGTGTTCACAGCTGAGGCTACTCCATGAAGCTCCCAAGCCCTTGCCAGACTTCAGGGACGCTGTTGAGAGTCCACTAGGTCCTCCCGGAATCCTTCCTGAGTCCTCCCAGAACCTCCCCCAAGTCCTCCCAGTCCTCCATGGTTTCTCCCAGAGTCCTCCCCAAGTGTTTCCTGGGGCTTCCAGGAACTAGTCTGCAGTGTTCCCCCAACCCCACATTCTCAGGCTTGGGCCACTATGCCTGGTTGGGTATCAGCAGATAACCAAGGTTGGCACCAGGGGAGCCGCAAGCCTGGAAATGTCCTACAGAGTGCTGGTGGACAAGGTGTTAGGGACCAGCAGGGCCTCCAAAGAAGTCAAGCCTCAAAGCAGGCGGAACCCAAACAGGACTAAGGCACCACCATCCACCCTGTTCCTGCACATCCCTGTCTCCCAGTACGCTCTCCTGTGTCCAGCTTGGCCAGCTGGTCTCCTGCTCTGCTCTGCCTCCTGGTGCAGTGAACCTGGTCCCCTCATGGGCTCTCAGGGGATGGGGGAAACTCTGCACATGCACTCACACACATGTACGAATGCATGCACGCACACACAACACATGCATGTGCAAAAGATGTAAACACACATGCACACCCAGACATATGCGCACATGCAAACCTACACACATAAATGTGTGTGTGCATGCACATACCTATGCACACATGCACTCACGCACATGCACGTGCATGCGCAGCATTCAGCGAGCCTTCCTGTGTTCCCTTTCCTGGGTCTGATTCCTCTGAGGGTGTGGGTCTAACACAAGGCTAACCACACATCTCTGAGTGGCATACCTACTGAGTGTCCCCGGCATGCTGTGCACCTTCTGATGTGTCCATAATCACCCCACCTTCCTGGATGAGTCTGTCTGTGTCCCCACACCCCCATGAGTGTGTCTGTGTCCTCACACCTTCTGCGTGGGCTTGGCTCGCTGGCCTGCCATGCCCTGAGTGCCCCCAGCAGCCGCCCATCACTGCCTGCCACGCCATGTGTACACAGAGGCTTGTTTTCTCTGCTTTTCGGGCCAGGGGTGCACTTGTAAATCGTGCAGTCGATGACACATTTATCCTGCAGGCGACTGGCAGTGTGAATTTATGGCTGCCCCTCCCTCCTGGCGGAGGTAGGACAGGAGCCTGGACACCCCGCAGGCAGGCATCTACAGGCCACTCCACCAGCCCGGCTGTCACAGGGCCACTGGGGCCAGGGCTGGGAGGGCTCTGAAACTCCAACACTTCGGGGTGCTCAGGGCAGGGGGGAGGCCAAAAGGCTGGGCCAGCTCTGCCTGGGTCTGGGCTGGGGTACAGAGGCTTCTAACCTGCCAGAAGCACCAGTGCCAAAAGCTCAGCCTGACGTCAGATGCATCTATTTACCTTCCCCATGCTGCACCGCAGTCTTCCCTCCTATGAAATGGGACAGGAGCTTTAACGTACAGGACTAGAGGGGCCGCTTCCCTCAGGAGTAGTTGGCCCACTCACTTGCTACTGGGCCTGTTGGAGGCAGTGAGGTTTTGAGAAGGACAGTCTGAAAGGGCGGGGACCTTGAGGACAGCTGGGGCTACACACAGGGTGGGAGGAGAGGTGATGGCTGCAGGTCAAGGCAGGGAGGGCCCTTCAGGGCATGCCTGCCCTTTCCTGCTTTGTGCAGGTGGGGAAACTGAGACCCAGGGAGGTTCAGGACCTCAAGACTCCAGATTCCTGATCCTCAGTGTATAATACGGGGGTCCCAGGCTCAGCACCCCCTTCCTGCACAGTCTCCTTTGTCCTGCAAAGTCTTCAAGTGGGGGAGGGGCAGCCAGCCAGGTCTGACAGGAGAGATGCTGGAGCCAGGTCCCCTGAGGCCACAGCTGGGGATGGGAGCCAGCAGGGGGGATGGGGGGTTCATAACTGCCTCCCCTCTGTCTGTCTGTGTTCAGGGTCGGGTCTCCAAGGGGACCCTCTGTCGGCTCTCATGCTCCCCTCCATCTCTGGTCCCTGGCCCCCCCTCACTGCCCGCCTGTCAGGATGAGCGATGGCCATGCCCCTCCCTAGGCCCCCGGCCCCAGGCCCGGTTCCCGCTCATTAGCCGCTGACACTGTTTGCTTTCCCGCCTGGGATGCCCACCCCCGTCACAGGCCATTTCTCCTGGCGCCTCCCACCCCCGTGGGCCTGCCTCGGGGGTCCAGGGTGCCCGACAGGACCTGCATTTGGCTCCCAGAGTGATGGTCAGACAGAGCCCAGCGCCACCCTCACCTGCACCCACCCTCACCTGCACACTCTTGAGGACTTGGCATAGCCCAGCACAGCAAGAGTGAGAGAGCCATGCCACCAAGGGTCAGTTGGCTTTGTGTGACACCCAGGGTGGGTCTCTCGTGACAGACACCAGGCTCACTCTCCCTTTATCTTGTCTCTCTTTATCATCTGGCCCTGTTTCTGCCTGTGTCCCTCTGGGTCTTGCTCCCAGTCCCATCCTATTAAATGACCACGGAGCCACCAGCCCCATGCAGAAGGCATATCCCCGACCTGGAGCTCCTCTGTCTCCCCAAGTAGCTCTGACATCAGTGTGTGTGTGGGTCAGAGGGTAAATCTTTGATGCCAAGGTCCTGGGAGGAAGGCAGGAGGCAGAGCTGGGGGTGCTCCCTGTTCCTGCACCTCAGCTCTGCTGGGGTCTAGGCAGAGGAGGCCACAGATATCAGTGGTGGGCTTGGTGTCAGCTTAGCCTTCCTGGCAGCCTCGGGGGGCATGTTGAGGGGAACAGTTACTCCTCCCTCAGGCCATGCTTGCTGCCCCCTACACCCCCACTCCATGCCCTCCCCCAATCCTCCCTCAACTGCCCCCCCCCACAGTGTGGCCACAGCTGGGCGGCATCAGGGCCCGAAGGCTGGTGGCAGCCAGTCCTTCACTTAAAAATGTGTTTGTGATTTCGGCGGCGGGGCAGATAACGGTGACGAATGGCCCGCCTGCCCCATGGGGCCCCCAGCCCATCTGGTTTGACTTTGGCCTGTCGTAGGGTGCCCTTGGGCCCCCACCCCTGCCCTCGGGTAGTACCCTCAGAGTGGAGCCTGGGGCCAGTGTGGGCAGTCCGAGCAACCCGGATGTACCTCTAACCTTTGCATGCACTGGTCCCCCCTCCCACCCTCTGGGAGGGTCCCCCCCTTCATGAATCTCCCTTGGCTGTGCCCACCAGGAGACTCTGGGGTACCGCTGCCTGTGGGCACTGGGAGTGGGCTGGGGATTGTACTGGGGCCATGCCTGAGTGGTGGCTCCCCTGTGGAGCAGGGAGAGGTGGGTGCCCCACTTGGAAGGCAGCAGGAGCAGAGAGGGCAAGGCGGGCCGGTGCGTGCATGTGGCTGTCCTGAGGAGGAACTTCTGACAGGGCTCCCAGCCTGCCCACAGCCCACATCATTGATTATTCGGCCAGAAAGCAGCTTCTGGATTGGGGCCCAGGCTCAGCCAGGGGACAACGAGGTCACCTGAGCCTCTCTCTGACCCCAGCCTCTCCCTTCCTCTCCCCTAGGGGTCCCGGAGGTGGGCAGAGGTGGGAGTACCTCAGTCACCCAGGTCCCAGCTCCTCCCCCCCAGCCCCAAAGCAAGCACCCTGGGCCAAGACCAGGCCACACCACACCCTTGGAAGTGGTTGGGGTGCCCACTAGGTTTATATGACCCAAGGGACATGAGCTCATGTGTTCCTCAGGGAAGCTTCCTGAGCCCCTCTGCCCAAGTCATAGATGGGTTAGAACCCACCCTCAGTGAGGAGATAAGAGAGTTAGGGGGTTTGGCAGCCCATGGGGGTGGGGGAAGGGCATCAGACCCAAGGGCGGCTGCAGGGCCTGCAGGCCTGAAGAAGCAAAGCTGGGGATGGGATCACCCTATAAGAGCAGCCTGAACTGCTCTGTTCCCCGTCTTGGCTGTGGGGACAGCTGGGGTGAGGGGGGGGGATGGCGCTGTGTCAGGGCCACAGTCCCCCTCCCCCCTATGGCAGGAAAATCCCTCTCCCTCAGTATCACATTGTTGAGAATTAACTTTGTTGAAATAAAAATTGGTCTTGGTATTAACTTGGCCTCGAGGATTTTCTCCGGATTGTGGAGGCCGCAGAAGGGTCAGACACCCATACCCAGATCGGGCCTCAGGCTCAGTTTTCAAGGGCGCCAACGACCTCCTAATCCTCCTTCTGCTGTAACTCTCAGCCCCTCTGGGATAGGGCACCAGGTTTGGGGTGGGGAGGGCATGACTCAGGCTGCTGCTTTCTCTAGCCCTGGCCATGGAGCAGGACAGTATGGATCTCAGGCATCTGTCCTTCCCCTGCCCAGACTCTGTCCTGACCTCTGCCACCACTGATGATCCACAGGACAAACGGGACACCCTCAGGGCTTTGCCACAGCCTTGGTCTCACAGCCTGGGCTTCCCCACCTGTAAAAGTGGAGACTTGCCCCGGACCTGAGAACCAATAGAACAACCAGGCGGTTGGACGCTCAAAGGCAGCCAACTATGAGCACAGTGACAGCCCTTCCAAGAGGTCACCACCTGAGTGTGGCTGGATCTGGAATCCTCTGGAGGATGGGCAACAGCTAGGGGGAGCACTCTGCCAGGGTCTCTCTGGAGGGGAACGCCAGCGCTCACTGCCTCAGCCCCAGATAGACACTGGCACCCCAGGCCCCACGAGGTGAGGAGGGTGAGAGAATGGGAGCACACACGGGGTCTGCGGGCGCTGCCCAGAGCTCTCCAGGACCAGTCTCCAGGAAGACAAGGAGACACTTAGCCTGCTGGAGCTACCAAGAAGGATGGCGGCCACCAAAATGATTTATTTCTGCCCCTACACAGACCCATGTGCAGCTGACCCAGAGTGGCTGGGGGAATGCCCTGCACTCGTCCCCTCTAGCTGGAGTTGTCTCCCGGGGCCTCCTGTTGTCTGGAGTGCATGTTCCTGCAGGGAGACTGAGCCTAGGAACACAGGCGGAGGGGAGGAAGAGTCAGGAGTCAGGGGCTGTGCTGGGCCTGGTGGCCTGGGGTAGGTGAGATTTCCCAGCAGGTGGTCCCTGAGCAGCCTCCTCTGGCCACATCTAGAGCAGTGTGTTTTGGGGGTGGGGTGCAGCCTGGGAACGACTGGAATGGGGGCCTGGGAACAAAGGCGGTGGCCCCTGGGGGACACTCGAGTGGGGCCAGCTGTTGCTGCCTGGCTCCAATTCCCGCTCTGCGCGGAGGCTGGTCCCTCGGGCCTAGGCCGGTGGTCTGCCTGGGAGGGAATGGGCTGGCCTCGGGGTTGGGTCTTTCCTCCGAGCGGTGGTCCTGGGGGCAGCAGAGGTAGGAGGGAGCTAACTTCACGCTGAGTGGCAGAACCATGGTCCAGGAGGGCTCTCGTGTCCCCCAAGCAGCAGATTCCCAAAGTCTGCTCTGAGCCTCCACCCCACCCTCACCTGGCCCTGGGGCCAGCCCCTGGCCTGGGCCTGTGTTCCAGGCTCCTTGGTTCCTTCCATTCCCCAGGGCCCTCCCTTCTACACCACAAGCCTAGCCTAGCCTGTACCCTCCAGTCTGGTCCTGCTCAGGTTTGTCCTTCTGTCCAGGAGCCTCCCAACCAGGACCAGAACCATCTGAAAACTTCTGCTCGACCTTCAAGACCCCATACAAGCATTGCTGTCCCTGAAAAGCCACCCCACTGCTGGGTCCAGTATCAGCATGGTGTCGTCATCCTTTCGAGATGGCTCCCTGGTGGCCCTGCATCCACCGTGGGGCTGACAACCAGGGGGATGCACAGCTCCCCTCACCCCCTGGGCCTTAGTTTCCCCATCTGAACTGTCCTTGGCTGAAAGCATTCACAGGTCCTGCTGGAGCACATCTGAGTTCTAGGGAGAGACTGAGGCCTCTGGAACCTATGCCTCCACCCGCACCCTCATTCTGAGGAGGCAGAGAGGCTCTGAAGAGCAGGATTTGGTGTGGGTCAACTGGGGTCTCCCCTACAACAGGAGAGTAGGGGCTCAGCTGGCCCCGCCCTACTCCAAACACTTGGCTGCCTTTAGCTGAGGCCAAGGGGCAGGGAGAGAGGTTGGTGGGGTGGGGGCCAGAGAGGAATCTTCTTACTCTTGAAATCCCTCCCGCCTGCCTGGAGGCCCCTGGGGAAGCCCCGTGATGCAGGAACCTGATATTTTAAGACTTAAAACAAATGTTTCTGGAGCCCAAGCTGCGCCAAGGCTCCCACCCAGGCCTCCTGGGGGCAGGGCCGGCCAGAGAAGAAGAACCCCCACACCCCTCACATCCCTTCCAGGAACCAACCTTGCCCCTCCCTGGGCTGCCATTTCTGGTGGGACAGGAGGGACAATGAAGCAGGACGCTTTTTGAGGGTTTAGAGCCAAGGGCGGCTTCAACATCAAGGGTTGGGGTCTGGTGTTGACTCCCCACTCTCTCTGCTGGTCCCTCCAGGGGACTCGGGGAGATAGGCTCCAGCACAAGGTGAAGCCTATCAGAACCCCTGAACCCCTTTAGGCTTGGCCTTCCCTGATGCTACCAGACTGTCCTTCCCCACCACCTTCAGGGTGGGCAAGTTGCCATGCTGTTTTTGCTCCACTGGCAGAAGTCACCTGGAACTCAGGGCTGATAAACCTGAAACTTCTGGGTCCATGGAGCAGGAGATCTGGGATCTATTGGTGATGTCTGCCTGGGATGCAGGAATGAGAGCATAGATTTGGAACTAGCTTGATGAAAAAGCAACATGTCAGGGTTTCTTCACCTCAACATTAGAAGGGTGTCCCAGTTACCTGGGTGACAGAGAGGGCCGAAGCTCAACTCAGGCTGAATAGAGCTAGCCCGGGTGAGGCCCAGGCTCCAAGTCACACCCGGGGGCTTGGTGGAGCCCTCTTCCTCCTGGGAGCCTCCCAGGGCATTGACGGCTGGAACACTGAGTGGAAGGGTCAGGTTGGTGGGGGGACAGAGCAGGGCAGGGAGACTAGGGACCTGCTGGATCTGACAGGATTAGGGCTTAATCTTTAAAAAATGTTTTGGGGGCTGGGCTAGCTGAGGACCAGCTGGGAATGTAGGGGATGAGGAGGCAGATGTTCTGGGGATTCTTCCAGGGTGGGCCATCCTAACCACTAAAGTCAGTGGGGCCCCCAGCTCTCAAAGCACCTGCACTGAGTCCTCGGTCTGGCTCGGCTGGCGGGGCTGGGCTGTAGCCCTACCCACCCCCCCATGCCACAGAGTCTGTCAGAGCCAAAGAGCCTCCTCAGGGGCCATCGATCATTTTACAGATGGGAAACCGAGGCCAAGCCCTTCCAGAGTCACAAGGAAAGCCTACAGCCAGCCCACTATGCAGGCTCCTTCCTCAGAGATGCTGCCCAGACCCTGAGGCTCTCCTGTCTGGGCCCTGGGAGGGATGGAGCCTTAGACAGCTAGGCATGGGTGAGGACAGAACCAAATGTGAATCCAGTCTCCCGCCTCCAGGGCTGGGGTGCTGCCCATTCACCCTGAGCTCCGCTTTCCCACCCAATCGTGGCCTGCCTCTCACTGGCCCTTCTGCTCTTATGAAAGCCTTTGCACACCCAAAAAGCACCAGGCAGGGGGCTCATTTGGTTGGAGCATTGCCCCATAAACTGAAAGGTCGTGGGTCTGTTTCTCGGTCAGGATTCCCTAGGTTGCAGGTTAGGTACATGGTCAGGGCACATATGAGAGGAAACTGATCGATGTTGCATCAGTATTTCACTCTTCTCTCCCTCCCTTCCCTTCTCTCTGAAATCAATAAGCATGCCCTTGCCTGAGGATGAAAAAAAAATAGCACTGGGGTCTGAACAATGAAACCCTGGGCACACACTCACCCCAGCTCCATCCCCAGCTGCTCGACCCACTCCCTCAGCAGGGGGCATTATGAGCCTCATCCCCCCTGGAGGTCACCAGCACCCACCCCTGAGGCAGTATCAGGCCTGGCCCTGCTCCCTCACCTCACTAGACACCACGGGTGAAGGGGCTGAGTGGGTGGGTGGACAGCACAGGGCAGGGAGGGACTCATCGTCAGGCCTGGATGGACACCCTGTGCCACTGTGCCTCAGTTTCCCTAGCTCTGAAATGGAGATGATGTCGGGTGGGTGATGAGCCCTGGATGCCCAAACAGAGTGCTCAGAGGGAGGTCAGGGTGGGCTGCACAGAGGAAGGGCAGCTGCTGGGAGCTGCTCCCCCAGGGGCACCACTTCAGGGGTGCAGATTCTGTAGTTCCCTTGCCCAGCGAGGTTCTTGGAGCTTCACCTCTTCCAATGATACCGCTGACTGCAGGCAGACCCCTTGACAAATGGCCCCGACAGGCTGGGGAGCTGGGGAACTGTGTCCACTGGGGGCTGAAGCCTGAGGAGCGGCTCCTCTCAGGAAGCCAGGCTGCCCAGAAGTCACTGCCTCTCCAGTGGGCACAGCTAGTTACCCACCCATCACCGCCGCCATCACCCCCATGGCAGCTTTGACCACTCCACCCATGACTGTTTCATCTCAGCGCTTTCTTCCACTCTTTGGGCCTTGGTGTCCCCACATATATCTGGGAGACGAGCAGGAGGCAGAACTCGATTGGAGCAGAGGAGAGGGCCTCCAAGGCATTTGGGCAGCTGAGATTGCAGTGGGGAGATGAGTCAGGCTGTAGAGCATTGGACAGGAGGGCAGGAGGGCAGAGGAAGAGGAAGGCCCCTGTCCGTCCCTCCAGAAGCACAGAGAGGTTCAGGTAGGAAGCCAAGGAACCAGGATTTAAAACAAGGGCAGACAGTGCCATGTAGATGGGAGATGCCTCCTCCAAGAGCGCTATATTCTAAGGTCTCAAGTGACTGCTCACTGCTACTGTCCCCACTGTTCTCCCACACAGAGCCCATTGCCCAGGCATCTCCCCAAGAGAGGCCAAAGGGGCCAGGGACCAAAGAGTCCCCCCAGGTTTGGGAACCTGTTCTACCCACCCCCCTCTGACCACAGAAGCCCCGCTGAGGCTGCACCCTGGGTCCCCTCCGAGGCCTGTGATGGGGCCAGATGGTAGAGGCAGATGCACTGAGGACCAGCCTCCTCTTCGAAGCCCATGTGAGCTCAGTGGCTCAGGGTGGGGCTCACCTACTTGTCACCAGGTGAGGGAAGATATGAACAGGAAGGAGGCAGTAAGGCAGGGCCCAGGGGTGGCCCTGCAACCAGGCCCAATTCCTTTCCTCAGCCACACCCCTGCCAGAGCCCCCTCCTCCTCCATCCCCCACCCCCACTGGTTCCCAGGCCCCTAGCCCTGCTTGGGCACCCAGGCTCCAAACCAGAAAAACTAGATGAAGAATAAACAAGCCTCTGCTGCAGCCTCCACCATGTCCAGCACAGGCAGGGCCATGGAGCTGGGTCCTGCCCCTCCTGGGGTCCTGAGGGGCAGGGCGGGAGAAGTAGCCGGGAAGGGGGTGTGCAGAGTCCACACTCTCCAGCCAACACCCAGACTCCCCAGCCCAAGCTCCTGCCACACCGGGCATCGCCCCCTCTGCTAGCCCTGCTGTCTCTGCAGGAATGGCCTTCTACCCGCCAACCTAGAAGGCCGCTGACCTGGATACCATGGGCTACTTCTGGGGAGTAAGCCTGGGAGCAGGGCCAGATGGCCACAGTGGGCTGCAGAGGGCAGTGAGGGCTAAAGGGTATGGCTGGTTTCCTGAGTTCCCCTTCAGGAAGAGTCCTAGGATCCAAGGCTCCCTCCTAGAACCTGAGGTTCTGGGAGTCTGACCTCTGGGATGGCGACACGTATCATGTGGTGAGCACAGTGCAGGGCATGTAGGTGCTGGATAAACACTCGCTTACTCAATCTACAAACATCCCGGTGGGGTTTAGGGGCAACGGGTATCTTGAACTCATCAGCCTCCACTCTCCCCAACACCTGCCCCTGTCCTCCCCATACCCCTCTGAGGTCAGGCCAGACCATGGGACCCTTGAACAGGCCTCCCCTCCCCAGCATCTGCCACTTGCTCCAAGGGCTTTTTGCATGTGACTTTAATAAAATGAGGGTAAAAATTGTTGGCTTGGATTCAAGTAACTGGAATGACCACAGTGGAAAACTAGGAAGGATACATCTCTCCCAGGGTACTTTGCATTTTTCAGTATATTTGCAGAGTCTTAGCTGGACAGTGTCCCTCCTAGAAGGAGTGGGAGAGAAGGCTTGTGATTTAGGGAAGCAATGGCTGAGGAGAGCTGTATTTAAGGGCAGGCTGCTCAGTGTCCAGGACTCGCCCAGCAGAGGGGCATGCAGTAATGCAGTATTGGGCTTGGGAGACAGGCCAAGGAGGGACCTGGGGCCCAGAATGCTATCTGAGGGGGCTGGGGAGGGTAGCTGAAAGTTTGGGAGCAGGGACTCCATCCCCTGCTGAGGCTCTCCCTGCCTTCCTCAGAAGCCTGACCCTAGTGATATTGTGGAGGCTCAAGGGACCTCACTTGACTGTCAGGTCAGGAGCAGTTTGAGGCTGGGACAAGGGGTGAGGTACAGAGTGGGCATCTACAGGACACTGGAGTCGAGCTAATTGAGCTAGTTGTCAGCTCAGGACAGCCTGAAAAAGAGGGGTTGGTGTGGGGTGGTGAACCACTCCACAAGGATGAACATACTGGGCAGGATAGGGCCTGAGAATGGAGGGGACAGGTGGAGGCTAAGGCCGTGGGTGTCAGAGTGGCAGGGCGGGACTGGGCTAAGGGCCTGACTACCCAGTCAGGACTGAGCAGGCCTACCCTTCCCAGGGGCCTGACAGAAGCCTCAGAAGAGAGTGAGGGCAGGGTCCAGGGCTGCTCTGAGGAGCGAGCTGGGCGCCCAGCTGTCCTGTGAGGACACACCACCTCACCCTTGGGTCTTGCCACTGACATTCACATGACCCATGTCTGGCTGCCTGCCTGGCCAGCACCCCTGCCAATCACGCTGACCTTCCTCCCACCAGCACCTGCTGGGAGCTGACAGAGGTCTCTATTCCCGGCCAGGCGCCTGCACAGGTTATATTTAGGCCATTGGGGGGTGCTGGGCTGCTGACCCCCTCCTGGGGCCCTGAGCAGGGGCAGCTGGGGCTGGGCATCTGCCCAGGCCCAGCCTGATGGCTTGGGTTGAGCTGGAGGTGTAGGTTCCTGCATGTGGGGCCTCTCCCTAGGCTCCTGGACCTCTGTCCATAGCTGCTTGCGGGCTGGGAGACATGGGATCTGGTCATGGCTCATGTGGGAAACTGAAACTGGACTAGGGTCTGAGCTCCTGGCCACAGGAAGATGAAGGGTGATGAAGGCTGACAGTGCTGGCAACTCCAGGAGCTCAGTCAAGGGTGGGGGTGGGGAGCAGGAGCTCCAGGTTGGGGTTGGGGGAAGGCAGCAGCCTTTGAGCTCCAGAGGCTCAGACATCCATGAGCTCATTCCCTCCTGGGACCTCCCAGGGCCCTTGCCTGAGGGGGTGAGGGGACGTGAGCCCCAGGCCCTTCCTGCCTTCCTGGACTGGAGCTCTCTTCCCTTCTGCTGCCCAGCAGGATATTCCCAGGGAGGAAACAGCCCCTTGGAGGCCACCCATCCCTCCTGGAGCCCAGGGCCTCTTCCTGCTCCACGTGGGCGCCTTGGTCCTGCCCTCATTCTGCCAGCCCAGGCCAGACCCAGACTTCCTGCCCCAGCAGCATGGAGGGGCAGGGATGTCTCAGCCTCACCCAGCCTGGTAGGCAGGCACAGTTCAAACTCACCGGACTGGAGTGCTTGAACACCTCTACATGGGACCCCAGACCCCTGCCCACAGACCCTCCTTTAGACACCCCCACTCTGGCATCACCTGCCAACCCACAACCCATTTTAGCAGGAGAAGGTGACCTCTGGCATTCCTGATCTGTCTCTGGAAGCTGACAGCTGCATCAGAGCATCACCGTGGCTGTGGCAGAGGTGGGCCCGCTTTGCCCCCACAGAGCCTTGAAGCAGTGGGCTAGCCTAGGTCTCACTAGAAGTCACAGCTCTGCTCTGTAGGCAGCCTCATCTCCAGAGAAAGTCCCTCCTTAGTCCAGCCCTCCCCTTCCGCCCAGGCCCCTCACCCACCAGGTCTTCACACCCCATTCAATGGGGCTTCCTGCCTCTGCTGACCCCAGATCAGGGCAAGTTGCCTGGCCATCCCCCTCCACCCTCTGCCCCAGGAAACAAGCAGCTGAGGGGCTTCGGGACTGGACTAGGGAAGCTGAGGGCAGTGCTGGGGGCTCTGGAGGGAAGTGCAAGGCCCCAGCCCAGCCCGTTCTGAGGTTCAGGAAGTGGGGGTCTTGGAAGCTTCCTCTCTGCCAGACGTGCTCTCGGTGGGCTGAGCGGCTGGGGGGTCAGAGGCCTGGTCACAGCTGCCCCTTCCTCTCCAGCCGGTCACCAGCTGGGTGGGCTACGCTACCACAGGCCTCAGGCTGGGTAGCAGGGTGTCCCTCAGGCCCACAGGTGGCCGGCAGTCAGGGCCAGAAGGTCTTTGACCCTGCCCAGGCTGGAGGCATGTCAGCCATGGCCTCCTTGGGGGCTGCCTGGCAGGGTTTGGCATCCACGGGTGTGGCAGGGCTCAGGAGAGCCTGGCAGGGCCCGCCCCAGTGCGAGTCTGTATTCCCTCCAGCCGGAGCTTTCCCATCTGTACTGCGAAGTATTCCTGGCCCTGACGGACAGAGGGCTGGTGAAGGTCGGAGCTGGGCTGCATGGGCCAGTGCAGGGTGTCCAGGCCTCCCAGACCGGGGGACTCAGGGCCCTCCCACCAGGCCTTTCACCCAGCCTCAGCCTCTGCTGGTGCCCCTACCCCACCTGGTCATGGGCTGAGGGGCCCTTTGTGCCTGACCAGGTGTCTTCAGCTCAGGCCCTGCTGGGGTTCCCGCCTGAGGAGACTCCCCGGGCCCACGTGCACACACTCAGGTCCTGAGGAGACTCCCCGGGCCCACGTGCACACACTCAGGTCTTGAGGAGACTCCCTCTGCGCATGTGCACAAGCTAGGCTGCTGAGGAGACTCCCTGAGCCCACGCGCACACGCTAGGGTGCTGAGGAGAATCCACGCGCCCACGTGCATAAACGGGTCATGAGAAGACTCCCTGTGGGCATGCGCACATGCTCAGGCCTGGAGGCGACTCCCCGGGCCCACGTGCACACACTCAGGTGCTGAGGAGACTTCCCAGGCCCACGTGCACACACTCAGGTGCTAAGGAGACGCCCCGGGCCCACGTGCACACACTCAGGTGCTGAGGAGACTCCCCGGGCCCACGTGCACACACTCAGGGGCTGAGGAGACTCCCCGGGCCCACGTGCACACACTCAGGTGCTGAGGAGACTCCCCGGGCCCACGTGCACACACTCAGGGGCTGAGGAGACTCCCCGGGCCCACGTGCACACACTCAGGTGCTAAGGAGCCTCCCTGCGCCCACGTGCATACACTCAGGTCCTGAGGAGACTCCCTGTGCCCATGAACCAAACCCCGGGCTTGAGGAGATTCCCTCTGCGCATGTGCACAAGCTAGGCTGCTGAGGAGACTCCCTCTGCGCATGTGCATAAATTAGGCTGCTGAGAAGACTCCCCAGGCCCCCACACACACACTAGGGTGCTGAGGAGAATCCACGCGCCCACGTGCATAAATGGGTCATGAGGGGACTCCCTGTGCGCATGCACACATGCTCAGGCCCTGAGGCGACTCCCCGGGCCCACGTGCACACACTCAGGTCCTGAGGAGACTCCCTGTGCCCATGAACACAAACCCTGGTCTTGAGGAGACTCCCTCTGCGCATGTGCACAAGCTAGGCTCCTGAGGAGAGTCCCTGAGCCCACGCGCACACGCTAGGGTGCTGAGGATAATCCACACGCCCACGTGCATAAACGGATCCTGAGAGGACTCCCTGTGGGCATGCGCACATGCTCAGGCCTTGAGGCGACTCCCCGGGCCCACGTGCACACACTCAGGTGCTGAGGAGACGTCCCGGGCCCACGTGCACAAACTCAGGTGCTGAGGAGACTCCCGGGCCCACGTGCACAAACTCATGTGCTGAGAAGACTCCCCGGGCCCACGTGCACACACTCAGGTGCTGAGGAGACTCCCGGGCCCACGTGCACACACTCAGGTGCTGAGGAGACTCCCCGGGCCCACGTGCACATACTCAGGTGCTGAGGAGACTCCCTGTGCCCACAAACACAAACTCTAGTCTTGAGGAGACTCCCTCTGCGCATGTGCACAAGCTAGGCTGCTGAGGAGACTCCCTGAGCCCACACGCACACGCTAGGGTGCTGAGGAGAATCCATGCGCCCACGTGCATAAACGGGTCATGAGAAGACTCCCTGTGGGCATGCGCTCATGCTCAGGCCTGGAGGCGACTCCCCGGGCCCACGTGCACACACTCAGGTGCTGAGGAGACTTCCCAGGCCCACGTGCACACACTCAGGTGCTGAGGAGACGCCCCGGGCCCACGTGCACACACTCAGGTGCTAAGGAGACTCCCTGAGCCCACACGCACACGCTAGGGTGCTGAGGAGAATCCATGCGCCCACGTGCATAAACGGGTCAGAAGGAGACTCCCTGTGCTCATGCGCACATGCTCAGGCCCTGAGATGACTCCTCAGGCCCTGAGATGACTCCCCAGGCCCATGCGCCACACTGGGCACGCGGGTGCTGAGGAGACTTTCTGGGCCCACGCGTGCACACTTGGGTGCTGAAGAGAGTCCCCGTGCCCACGTGCATACACTAAGGTGCTGAGAAAGGTTTCAGGGGACCCCAGCCTGACCAGGCCCAGAGTGCAGAGACCAAGGAGGGTGTTCTTGCCGTCTGGGCGACAGGGAGCAGTCTCAGAGGGTATATGGAGGTTCCCACCATCAGGAACATTGTCATGTTGCCTTATTCCCCACCCATAATGGGGGCCCAGACCACATAGTTGGGGAAACTGAGGCTTGGGGGGCACTGACCTGCCCAGGTCTTGGTCTGCCTGGGTCTGTGGCTGGGGAGGGTCAGGGAGGGACAAGGCCAGCACCATGGCTCACGAGTGTGTGTGTCTGTGCCTGTGTCGGAGGCCTCACTGGGCCCCCGCCCCTGGCCCACACATGATGGGCGGTCGTCCATCAGCACAGCCAGCCCTTCTGGCCATCCATCACCAGCCAGCAGCCACAGGAGGAATGGCCTGTTTGTTTTGCCAGCTCCGTGTCGCTCCCCGGGGCGGGGGCTAGAGGAAATGGCCATTTTCTGCCTGGGCGGGCGGGTGGACAGCAGAGGTGTGCAGGGCACTAAGGGCAGGTCCAGGCTGGGATGTGACAGGACCCCAGCTGGGCAAGGCCCCTCATAGATGCCCAAGGCCTTGCCCTGCTCTGTGCCTCAGTCTCCCCTCTGGCACCAGTCTGAGTGACACTGGGATTTTCCCACAGCAGCTGTCTCCAGCCAGGTCATTCACCCCTGCCCCTTGCCACTGGGTGGGGTGGGCTCAGGTATCAGCTGCCACCAGGTGGGAGGTCCTCTTGTCAGAAATCCAAGATGCTTGATGCTGGCTGTCCACAGCGGCTACAGGGAGTTACCCTGGGGGTGAGTCCAGGCTGTAAACTAACTGGTGAGGGGTAGGGGGCTACCAAGTCTAGAAGGAACTGAGCACCTATTTGGAGACATCAGTCTCAAGATCAGAGCCATGGACACTTGGGTTGCATTAAGAAAGAGAGCAGATGTAGAATGGAGGAGGTGACATGCCATACCAAGAGGGTGGTGTCCAGACCCCAAGGCAATGTCTGCAGCACCTACACAATGACCACTGCTGCTTCATGAAGCATATTTGTAACAGGTATAATTACTGACACAGAGTGAGGTGCCCAACAACCGTGATCACTTCTCACAGCAACATCCCTGAGGCTCCTCCATGCTGACCTGGGACGTGCCTTTCACTGCTGCAGCCTTGGACCTCTGCCTTTATCCCTGATCCGTAACATAGTCACTCCTCACTGCCCCCAGGCCTGGGCTACCAAGGAGGGCCTGGGCTCTGGCTTGGGCCTGCAGACAAGGAAAGTGAGTCCCAAAGTCCAAAGCTTCCAGGCCATGGGGCAGTAGGCCCCTGTCCAAGGCAGATTCCACACAGACAACACATGCTGAGTGTAGAAGGGGCCTCATCCTCAGGAAGCAAAGCCAGAAGCCCAGAGCTGGAGTCACAGTGTCCCTGGCCCTCTGTGGCCTGTGCCATCCCCACTGCCCTCCTCCCTTCCTCATGCTACCCTCTTTGCTGACCTCCCAGGCAGCCTAAAAATTTTGTAGTTTTTCATCTGAGAGCAACAATCCCATTCCAGAACTTGCCACAGCCCCGGGACAGCTCTGCACACATCTGAAGGGCATTGACTTATTCTGCCTATTCCGACAGGAAGATATTCTCCCCTCAACTAAGACTCTGGCTGGTCTCAGAGGATGTTAGCAATGATCTGCCAAAATACCCTCTTACGGTGAGAATGACTAATGGTCATCCTGCCTCGAATGTGTGGAGATGGGTGGGAGGCACTCGGGGGAATAGTGATACCTGAAGTCACGAGAGAGAACTATCTGGATGCTAAGTTGAAGGGGCTCTGGGAGGGCTAGGTCCCAGCTTGGGTCCAGCTCATGAGGGTGAGCTTAGCCCATGGATGTGCCACCTCCTTGGCCGACCTTCGAGGCCACTCACTCTGATGGTTTGGTCCTGCCTTGCCACTTACCACCACAGGTTCAACAAATAGGTAGAAACAGCAAAGCAGAGCAAAGGCCCAGCAAGTCCAAAGGATGCAGTCCTGAGATGGATTTAGTCCTTGGTGGGGACAGAACCATGGCACAGAGTCAGGAAGGAGGAGACACATGGCCAGGGGCCTGGATGGGAGCCACGACCCAGGCAGGCGGGCAATTTGGAGGGGCCTGTCATGGAGTTAGAAGGAGAGCCAGGCTGACCTTCCCTCCGGGAAGCCCTGGTGTTCCTCTCCACACTGGCTTTGCCAGGGGGCTGCCTCAGTTTCTCCAGTGGGCACCTCAGACACTCACATCAGCTTTAAGTCCTAGCCATTCCCAGCGAGGCTAGAGAAAGCCAGGTGCTGCCCCACACTCCACCTAGCATGGGGCAGCCCTGGGTGCATTTGCCCCTGGCAAACACCCTGGAGGGAGGGGCTGGGCTGGCTTTGGTGCACTGATGAAAGCTTGGATCCATCTGTCTATCTGTCTGCCCCTCACAGCTGGTGCTAAGCATCCACTTAGCAGTATGGGGCAGCCGGTGCCTCCATGCTGCCCATGCCCCCTCCTGTCCACGATGCCTGTGAGCCAAGGATAGTTTCACCCACCCTGTCTTGGCCTCAGTTTTCCCATCACCAGGAGGCCCCCTGGTGGGTAGAAGGAAGGATCAAGGCTTGGTGGGAATGGGAAGATTCGGTCAGACCCTCCCCTCTGTCTTTCTGATCCCAGTGACTGGCCCTGGAGGGAAATGGAGGGTCCAGGCCTCGCCAGGGGCCCCTCCCTCCTCCTCCCTGCTCTCCACTGGCATACCTCAGAGCTAGGGATAGCTTGGTGGGTTAGTGGGAACCCAAGAGGGTGGCTGCTATAGAGGCAAAATTGACCTAGCCTCTGTCCCACCCAGTCACTGATGGCTACTCTGACAGCAAGAAGGGCCAGGCCACCCCCTACACACACAGATGCAGGCCAGACCCTCTCAGCCATGAAGGCAGAAGAGGCCTGGTGGGGGGGAGGGGTGGGTGGAAGAACCGGCTCTGAGCTCTGCCCAGGGACCCATCCAGGGGCTGACCAGAGAGTGGGCCCAGCGGCAGGGGCTCCACCGGGGCCTCAGGGCTGTCAGGCCATCCCCTCCCAGCAGCTGTCTCAAGCTCCCACCTCCCCCACCCGCCCCCAGGACTCCTATTTCACTGAGGAGATTAAGACCACCTGGCGAGAGCCCCCTCTGGGCCCTCCCTCACCCCAGCCCTCCCTCCTGGCCCTGTGGGCCTCTTGAGGTGCCCTCTTGCTTCATGCCTCTCCACCCCATGTTCCCACACAACCTCCATGGCCCTGCCCCTAGACAACATCACCACCTGCTCAGATGGCCGCCTGGTCCTCTGAGCCCATACCCCTCCAGTCCTCACCCACTCGGCTCCACCAGCCCTGCCTGTTGCACCTCAGCAGACCACTGTCACCAGCCACTGTCCCAATGGTGGATAACTGGTTACGTCCTGCCCTTCCCCTCCAGGCCTGGTGTCCTTTCAGGGCAGCAGAAGGAACTGGAGCAGCCCCGTGCTTCAGGCACAGTGTCCTGAGGGCTCAGGCGAGGGCCCCATCCAGACTGCCGTGGGCAGCAGCCGGGCCTGATGCTGCTCAGGCAGACCGAGGAATCTGAGCTCTGAAAACCACAACTCTGAGCTCGCCTATTTGTTTGCTTTTGAGAAATTCCAACCTGGTTCAGCAGAGCCACAGAGGAGAGAAGGGATTTGTCTGGCTGGGATGGGGCGGGGCCATGCTCATGGACATGGGGAATCAAGGCTGAGTGTGGGACCTGAGCTGGTTGGGAAGTCAGGCAAAGAATGCCTGACTGGGCTTTTGGCGGGCACAGCCAGGAACCCCTCTCCCTGAACCCCAGGCCAGGCAGGCCTGGAGGCCCCACAGGAACAGAGAGGCAACAGTTGCCCACCTATAGTCCTGGGGGACCAGCTGGATTGAGGGGTGGCTCAGGGAGGCCTGGGCAACAGCAATGGTAACATCAGCTAAGGACCCATACTCAGGAGTAGCATGAGCTCACTTCATCCACACCGTGGAGCCTCTGGCATTCTCCCCATTTCTTAGATAAAAACACTGAGTCTTGGAAAGGTCAAGCTATGTCCCTGAACACACAGCATTGCAGGGTGAGGGTCACACCTGGCCTCAGCTCATGATGACTGGGCCATACTACCAGCCCTGGTTCTGCCCTGCTCTGAAGGGCCAAGGAAAGAGACCTGCTTGAGTCACATTCTCCACTGAACTGTTATTTCCACCTTCTTCCCAGCAGCTCCTCCCCAAGGAAAGCAGGAGGCCACGAGGGGTTGGAGACCTATTGGTGATGGAAGTCCACCAGAGAGGTCTTGCTGCCTCCCCTGGTCTCTCCAGGCCTCAGTCTCCCATCTGCCCATGGGGTGCTGGCCCTCAGCCTTGCTCATCAGGCTACTCACCCAGCAATTCTGCCTTCACACTGACTGCACTGTGACAGACATCCCCACCACTTGGACAATGTTCCCCAGGTTGGACAATTTACCTGCCTCCTCCCTGTAGCCCAGCCTAGCAGGCAGAGGGTGATTGCAAGGTGAGAGCCTGCTGAGGGTAGAGGGCACAGGGACTCTGGGTGCCAAGCCACAGCACCTGGGTGTGGTCTTAGGATAACCATCAGCAGCCCTGGGGCTCTGCCAGGGAGCAGAGTGGGTGGAGAAGGGCGCAGTCACACAGCCAACCCTCCATTGCACCGGGACGGGATTTCCACCCAGAGCTCCAAACAGTTGCACTTGGCTGTCACAGTCAGTATGTGGGCAACTTGATTCTATTTGCTAACCTTATCAAGCATTTAATGAAAATTCCAAGACTGATTGATATATTCAATTACTTTAAATGCACTAAGTGTCTTTAAGGGGAGACACAATATATCCAGTGAGTATAGGGAGAATACCCTCTCTAGGACCTGTGGACAAAGGTGCTGGTGTCACGGGCTCAGCTGTCATTCTTCATCACCTCTGGCCCTGACCCCAGTTCCTTCCTTCACAGAATTTTTCAGGGCTCATCTTACCCACCCAGCCCGATTTGGGGCTGGGCTCGTGTATGGAGAGAGACCTTCCAGGGAACTCCACCCAGAAAAGTCCCTGTTGAGTCACCCTGTTATGGGAGACTCTTCCTGCACCCAACATCCAGAGCATCATCCTAGCCATTGGACCCTCCCCTCTGGGGCACCATCAGAGTGTGTCACCTTCAGGAAATGACCCGACATGAGTGAAGCGCAACGTTTTATTTTTCCTTCATTACCAGAGGAGGCTCCACATGGACTTTGTCCAAGTCTAAGGTCCACTTAAGTTACTGGAATGAGTGTCACTGACATTGAAGACCTACCCCAGAGGCCACTATGAGGAGTATGCCTGCACACACATGCATACCCATGTAAATGTCCTGCACATGCAATATGTGCACTCTGGCCCATGTTGGTGCCTGTATGTGAACAGTGTGTGCATGTGCCTGCCCCAATCACACATGTGGGTGGTGTGCTTGCATGCATGTGGGCACTCAGCTGTGGAGGAGTTCATGCATGTGCAGTGTGTTCACACATGCCCACTCAGGCCATGCTCACAGGTGAGTGTATGGTGCTGTGGGCGCCATGAGGGTATATGATGGGTGGGTACTTGTACCCAGCAGGGTCCCCCGCTGGCCAGGGAAACCTAAGGAAAGTGTCTACAGGGTGTCCATCTTCTGGCCACTTACCCTCAGCTAACACACCCCAGGGGCTTTTGGGGTCTGTCCCTTTCCCTGGAAAGTGTGGCTCCCCTTGCCCTGGCCACAGAGGGAAGCCAAGGGGCCAGTGGGGCTGGTTTCCTCAACCCCCCAGTAGGCAGCCTAAATCTAGGTCGCCTGGGTGTCTGAGCCCCACCTCCGCCTGAGAGCACCTGGAGTGGAGGAACTAGTGTGGCCAGTAGATAGACAGATAGACAGCTGGCTCCCCATGTGGCTGGGTCCTCCTGCGACAGGGGCAGCTAAATCAACAGGTCCAGAAATTGGAGCCCAGGACCTGGCTGTGCACCAGTCTGTCTGTTTGTTTGTTTGTTTGTTCTGGAGTTGTGGGAGCTTCCAGCCTGCAGGGGGCCCTGGTGCCCAGTGGGGGACAAGGGGTGCTATTACCCAGATCTAGCTGACATCCCCATCCTGCCTGGCCATCCCTCTCACCACCTTCCCCCATCTGTTCTCATGGGCACTGGGCCCAGAAGACAGTATCCACAGGGAGGGGGAACACTGCACCCAGAAGATGGCACCTGCAGCAAGGGGGCACTGGGTGCAGGAGATGGCACCCACAGTGAGGGGGTCACTGGGCCTAGGAGACAGCACCCACAGTGAGGGGGTGCAGACAGGAGGCTTTGACCCAGCTGTGCACTGCTGTACAGACCCTGGCCCATCCCCTCCCAGCTCTGAGGGGGAGTAGTGTCATGGGGCTGGGCGGGGGTGTGTGTCTCGGTCCTGCCTTCTCTTCTACACCCACCTGTCACTCCCTTTGGTGTCTGCCTCGCTCAACTTCCCAGTTGTCCTCTTTGTTCATCTTGCAGTCATCAGTCCCCCAAGGTTCTGGGACCAGGAGGCAGGTGGCACTGGAGTCCAGGAAGTCTCAGGTCCAACCCCTCCCTGGCCATGGCTCCACTCACCCCCACCCCACCCTCTCCAAGCCACCAGAATGCATGCACCAGGCTGTTACTAGCCCTGAGTCTTTTGAGGAATTCCATTGGGTTTGTCTGCCCAGATTCACTTGGGCATCTCTTTGGAGTCTGCGTCCCCCCTCATACGGACACCACTATACACCTAGGCCTCTCAGGCATGGCTTTGCCTGCTGTCTGCTACACCCGACAGAGCTCAAGGCCAGGCATAGACTACTTCCCCTGACAGAGGTTAGTGCAAGGGTCCAACATCAAGGAAGAAGCCTGGGGGAGGGAAGTGAGCCAGCACAGACTACTGCTTCAGTAGGGGCATGCCCAGAGGGAAGGGCCAGGGGGCAGTTAGGGATCAGCAGAGCCACTGCTTTCCCCAAGCTGGGGAGTGTCACAAGGGTCCAGGACTTGTGCACCTGGGGGTGAGGGTTTGTGCTGAGAAGCTACTTCTGCCCTCTTCCCCTTGTGGCCTCCGCTCTGGCCACGCAGAAAGCCCCAAGCCCCGCAGGCATTCAATCCTGGCGAACCCCCCCCCCCCACCAGGGTCTGGAAACCCACCGTAAGAGGGAAGCTGGTGCTTCCACAAGTGCCCACTGGAGCGCTTGCTGGGTGCGGGAGGAAGGTTAGAATCCGATTCTGGCTTTGCCGCAGACCTGGTGCTGACCATGCCTGCTTCTCCCCTGCGGCACTGGACCCTCCTCAGGTCTTCTCACCGCTCTGCGAGTAGCTGGGGACAGATGGGAGGGAGGTCATAGCGCAGCGTTCCCGAGGATAGGGAGGACTGCAGCCGCCACTCTCCCATCACGCCCACGGGGGCCACGCAGAAAGCCGCATTAATTGGGCATCCCGGGCAAAGCACCATTGTTGAATGGAGGAATAATGGCGTGCTCCTGAAGGGCCAGGGTCTTGCAAGATGCATTCTGAATCGGAGAAGTGGAGATGGAGCAGGGAAGGGAGGACAAAGCTGCCAGGCTCGCTACCTCTCCCGTCTCCAGCGAAGGTGGCTCCCCTCCTGCCCACTGCCGCCGCCCTGCTGAGACTTGGTCTCCCCGCCCCCAAGGCCCAGGACTGCGGGCAGGGGAGGAGCCGCTGACAGGGCTCTTGGTGCGGGGCCTCCCTGTGAGACCTCTGAGGCTGAGTTTAGGCAGGCGCGGGACACAGTCCCCGCCTAATCAATCCTGAAACGAATCAATGGGGTCAAGTAAAGCCCAGCCCCTCTCTGTCTGAGCCCTGGTTGATGCAACCTGGTTCTATTCCGCTCCATTCTCTGATTTCTAGGGGAGGGGGGCCCCAGTACACCACGAACTCACATCCCATGGGCGGCTTGCACAGATCCATCTGCGTGTGCTTTTGCCCCAGATGGCTGGAGACCCGTTGTGGGCGCTGGTGGTGTGCACCTTGTCTCAAGGAACACTTGAGTACAAGGATCGGTGGGCTTCGTGACTGCCAGAGATGCACGAGGGTGCACAGGTCCTTCCAAGGCTAGGAACAAAGAGGCCGAATGAATTCTGAGCGGTGGACGCATGCTGTGGATGTGCCTTTACAACGGACAGAGAGTGAGGAGAGGGGTCCCCGCCAAAAGAGTGTGAGGATGCCCGTCTGGAGGCTCTCCTGGGGAGCCACTTGCGCTCTGGGGAGGCGGAGCTGAGCGGGCAGCGAGTGAGCCAAGATTCTCCAGGGGCCGCCTCCTGTGCGCTAGAGAAAAAAAACATCCGAAATGGGGCTTGAAATAGGGTTTGCTTCAGGCGAAACTCCGAAGATACGGGGGAAGGTGGTAGTGAGTGAGCCGAGGCACGCAAGGCTCCCGGGCAGTGAGTGAGTGCTGGGGAGTGCTGGGGTGAATCCCAGCACCCACGTGGGACCCTTCGCAGGGCCCAGAGGAAGAAGCAAAGGCTGCGGTCCTGTCCCTGCCAAAGAGGGGCTGCGACCCCAGCCCTGGTCTGCCACTGTCGTCTCCTGCCCTCTGCCAGTCTTCTGGTCCCCATTCTGTACTACTGGTTGCCAGTCAAAGCCGAGCCTCGGTTTTAGGGCCTGTAAAATGGTCTCATAGCACCCACCTTGCAGGCAGCTGGCGCGGCGAAATGCGGGTCTGGTCTTCACTCTGCGTCCCAGGCGGAGGGACCCGCCGCGAAGCCCAGGCCGCTACCGCACACCACGCTCTAAGGAGACCGATCCCGCGCAGCTCACGAACCCCGGTCGCGCTCTGCCCTCCGGGCCCCCGCAGCCAGGCCTCCTACCTCGCGGTAATGGAGAGGCGACCGGCAGGGGGAGCGAGGCGGAAGGCAGCGGCGGCCCGTCCAGGTGAGGGATGAAGACTTCCCGCAGGCAGCGGCACTGCGCGCGCGTGAGGGACGGGGTGTGCGGGGCGCCGGACCACTCGCGCGCCCGTTCCCTCTGGGCTGAGGCCTGCAAGAAGGGTGGGCGGCGCGAGCGGCTAGGAGCTCGGGCGAGTGGCGGGGCGGTGGAGCGTGGCGGAGCGGGAGGGCGGTGCGGAGCCCCAGGAGGGACTGAGGGAGGGTCGGAGGAGCGCAGTACGGGTGGGCGGTGAAGGCAGCGGCTCTGCGGCGGGCTGGAGGCTCGGGCGGCCTTGCGCTTAGGGCCCCTTTGGTGCCCTCCAAGTCCAGGGCTCCAGGAGGGCCCTCGCGTGGAGCGGCGGGGTCCGGGGTTCTGCAGTCGCGCGGGTGAGTATCGGTAGCGGGTGGAACGAGTCGCTCAGCAAACGGAGCCGCCGGGATCGGGCCCCTCACGTCTTCCCAGCACCCTGTCGTGGACCACGAAGAATTCGAATTTTTTCTGCTCTGGAGCTTTTAACGAAATAGCCCTCCACGTAGTTCCTAGCTTGGGCAGAGAGGGGTTAATGAGGAACTGGGAGGACTCCCCTCTCCCCTCCACCACCTGGGCCACGGAGGGTCCAGGACCTCAGGAGGGTGCACCAGGAGGCTGGCCCAGAGTCTCCAGGAAGCCCCAGGGTTTTTCACTTTCACTTCTCCCTTCTCAATATCCGTGTTGCCCTGGGACTCTGGCCACTGTCTTCAGGTGTTCTCCCAGATACACTAGGAAGGTTCCCCCACGTTTGAAGGACACAGCCACTGGCTCCCCACATGCTGGGACAAGGTGCATCTCAGATAATGAGCAACCACTAGCAGGAGCCCACCCCACCCAGCCCCCACATAAACTGCGGGTGGGTGCAGCCACCAATGAAAGGTACCCCAGGTGACACAGTGACATGGCCCAGCACCCCTCTGGGTACAGACCAGAAGCACTGGGTACACCTCTTGCAACACCACCATGACCTGCCTCCACTGATGCCCCCTCCCAGCTGGGCTCTCCCTTCTATCTTCCTGGAGTCCTGGCCCTGCTCAACAAGAAGGGACAGGGAAGCCTGGCTAGTCCCCTTATCACGCTCCTCCTTGGACCGGTCCCTAAGCTCTATAGGTCACTGTCATAGCCCTAAATGACCACTCAGGGCTGGAGACATGCCCTAGCAACAGCTTCCCTTTGCCTCCGCAGACCACAAAGCCTGGGGGGCAGGGAGGGGCTCACTGTGCATGAGGTCACGCACACCCACCCCAGTCACACAGCACCACCTACATGCTTACCCACTGCACTCTGGCCTCACATTCTTTCCTGGGCCTCAGGCCCCAGAGCCAGTCATTTTTGACTGGACCCTAACCCCAGGTCCCCAATTTCTTCCCTACCTCCCAGCCAGCACTGCCTGCAGCCTAGGGTCTGAGGCCCTGGGACTGGAAAAACCCTGAAAGAGGCTGCCTGTCCCCTACCCCCATCCAGACAAGCACAGGCAGATGATGTGGTTGTAGGCAGAGAGGCCTTGGAAAGGAGGCCCTGACTGCCAGAGTCTCAGTGTGGGGCCAGAGAGGCTCCTGGGAGGCAAGGAGGCTTGATGTCTCATTGTAGAGACACTGGACAGAGAAGCCACGGATGTCTGCTATGGTCAGAGGAGGGCCCAGAGGCAGTAGGTGGGCAAAGGCACAAGTCAGGCCTTTTCATCCCGGATGCCTGGGCCTAGAGGCCTTGAGGCCTCAGGCAGGCCTTGTCTCACTCTGTGGGGTCTAACTGCCCTAGGCGGGCAGGCTGACTGTGGAGTGGGTGGCAGCGACGGGCAGCACACCACCGGACTGGGAGGCCTGGACTCCGACGTGTCCTAGGCTCCCTCAGCCAGTCCAGGCCCCGCCCCTGGCCCTCCCTGCGCCTGGCCGGTGTGCAGGGAGGTCAGAAGAGCGGGCACTGCCCACCCTCCGGATGTATAAGCGTCCAGGCCAGAGGCGGGCGGTGCGCGGGTGCGCGTGACGCTTGGACTCCTGGGCTGCACAGCCTGGGCGGTGTCCCTCTGCTTGGGGTCCCCAGCCACCACAGTGAGCCAGCCGAAGGGGGCCAGGGGCATTTGCTGGGCTAGGTTCTGTCCTGATGCGCTGAGTACAGGACGAAGCCACGGCCCCGGGGTTGTCTGCTTGTGGTCGTGCTGGAGCCCGAACTGCCGGTTCCTCACCCAGGTGCAGGGGTAGCCAGGGAGGAGGAGGCAGGAGGGACTGAGGGCAGGGGCAGGGCCGGTACCCCTCGGCCTGGCGCTGGGGCTGAGCGCTCCCAGCACAGCCACCTTCTCGCTGGGGCTGTGGAGGCTGACGGAGGGAGCCCTGACCTCGGCTGGAGCAGTGGGATGTTCGAGGGGCACTGGTCATGGAGGTCCCTGGGAGTAGAGGCGAGGGGCCAGGAGCCTGAAAAGTCGAAGGGAGCTGTGCTCCCAGGGAGCCCCACCCGTCTGGGCCCCTTGGCTGCCACTGGCCCAGAGTGGGGGGCCGTGACGCCATAATCCCCTGGGTCTGGGCTAACGGCTGTGAGTGGCACCACAGGCTCCCGCCCCCGGTTCCCGTGGGCTGGGCCGGCCTCAGTGCGGCAGGGTGCTCGCAGTCGGAGGCGGCGCCGGCCAGGCCGCCGGGTGCCTATGGACGCGCGGAGCCCACTGTCTCCCCGGGCCAGTGCGTTCAGCATCGCCTCTCTGGTTGCAGCAGAGGCCGCAGAGCATACTGCTCGCCTGGGTCCCGGGTCCTCCGACCGGGCGAAGCTTCACCGGCTGCTGGAATCCCGGGCCGGGATGCACTTCAGCACCGTCACCAGGGACATGGAAGGTGAGCCTTCCTGCTGCGTTTACACCCACCCGCCCTCCAGATCCCCTGCCGCTGCTGCTGTGGGACCCCGATGAAGAGGGCTGGCAGGGCTGGGGCACGGAGTGGGTGGGAAGGGAGGTCTGGCAGGGTGGGCTCCAGGCTTTCAGCTTCAATTCTGGGGCAAAGGAAGGGCAGGCATCCTGCTCAAAGCCTGTGCACCCTCTAGCCTGGGGACCCAGCTCCAGAGACCTGCATGCAGCTAGACACAGGCCCAGAAAAGAGCCACTGGAGGCCGGGAAGGATAGGCGAGGAGGACCAGGGAAAGGCGGCAGAGCCTTGAGCTTGGAGAGGTGGGATGAAAGCAGTACAAGAGGAGAGTGCGAAGGTTAGAGAACACAGGAGAGAGAGAGAAAGCTGTGAGATGGCGAAGAGAAACTGAGAAAGGGGGAGAAAGCACAGAAATCCTGAAAGGAGGAAGAAGAAAAAGCAATAAAGAAAGCATGAACAAAAAAAGCAAGGGAAAATTTAAGAAAGTCATTAAAAAAAAAGAAAAACTTCAGTTCTTATTTATTTATTTATTTTTAAAAAAGAGGGGGACATGAACAACAAAGAAAGACACAGAAACAAGAGGGGAAAGGCAGTCTGGAGAAAAAAGTGATGAAAAATAAAGTGGAAAGAAAAGAGCAGGGCATAACAGGAAAAAGGGGAAGAGGCAGAAAAACAAACAGAAATAAAGAGAAACGAAAGAGATAGTGGAAAAAGGAAAGACGAACAGGAGGGAAAGCTTAAACGATGAAGACAAAGGTAAAAAAATATAAACTGGAAAGAGAGCTTGAAGAGAGAAGGGAGAAGTGCAACACGGGAGGGCGGCAAAGCGAGGGGCGGCCGGCGCTCTGGGGAGCCGGTCCGGGCGGTCGGGGGGCCCGGGCCGAGCAGCCGCGGCGGGCGGGCTGGGGGCCGGGGAGGGGAAGGGGCGGAGGAGGGGCGCGGGAAGGGGAGGGGAAGGAGGCATTGTCTCGGCGGGGGCGGGGGGGCGCGGGGCGGGGCGGGGCGGGGCGCCTCCTCGGGGCCGGCCCGCGGTGTGGGGCGGCGCGGCCCGGGGCGCAGCGCGGCGCCCGCCACTCGGCCCGGGGCGCGGGGCAGCGCTCACCTCGGCGGCGGGGCGGCGGCGGCGGCGGCCCGCGGGTCATGATCTCCGCCGTGTCCAGCCCGTGGCTCACGCAGCTCTCGCACTTCTGCGACGTTGCAGCCTTCACGGCCAGCAGCCTGAGCAGTCTGGGGGCCGCCGGGGGCTTCCCGGGCGCCGCGTCGCCAGGCGCGGACCCATACGGCCCGCGCGAGCCGCCGCCGCGCTACGACCCGTGCGCCGCCGCCGCCCCGGGCGCCCCGGGCGCCCCGGGCCCGCCGCCGCCGCCGCACGCCTACCCGTTCGCACCGGCCGCCGGGGCCGCCACCAGCGCCGCTGCCGAGCCCGAGGGCCCCGGGGCCAGTTGCGCGGCCGCCGCAAAGGCGCCGGTAAAGAAGAACGCGAAGGTGGCCAGCGTGAGCGTGCAGCTGGAGATGAAGGCTCTGTGGGACGAATTCAATCAGCTGGGCACCGAGATGATCGTCACCAAGGCTGGCAGGTCAGGGCACCCCTCTCCCTGCCGAGACCTTACCCACGTGGCGCCGGTCTCGGGCAGCGGGCTTTGGCTCGATTCACGCGAGTGGGACGGAGAAGCGGGGTGGGGGGCGCGGCCAGGCCACCTGCGGGTCCCCCTCGGCGGCGCCAGCTCCTTCACTCTCCGAGGTCCCGGCTCCAGCGACAGCCGCCTGGTGCGCCGGGCCAAAGGGGACGGCGCGGGAAGCCAGGAAGGCGGCGGAGAGAAACACCGCGGACCTGCCGCTTGACCAGCAGTCCCCAGACAGGGCGCCGCCAGAAACGGACCTGCTCGGTTCGGAGCACTCCGGGCTTGAGGGGAAGGCAGCTGCCTCCCAGGGGCCTCAGCCAGCTCACAGTGGATCCCACCTCAAAGGAAACCCGGTCTTCGGTTTCCTAGTTCAGTCTACCCCCACTTAAGAGCGGGCAGCTGGACAATTGGAAGATTTTAGAGGAGAATCAAGACTCTAAAACAGCGTGTTCTGTTCCGTGGAGGTTGCCACCCAGTTTTCTCAGGCCTAAATTCGGGTGATTATGGGGCCTGGTTCAGCCGCTGGGGCCCGCTGCCTTCCAATGGCCTGTATTTGTTGTAAGGGCCCAGGGAGAAGAAGGGGAACAAGTTTTTCGATGCAACCGATTTGACCAACAGACAAAGGCGGGTGCCGGGCTGTGTCTAATGTACACAGAGAGACACCAGCTCTGTGTCCGCCTGGCCAAAGGGAGCTCAGGGCCTGTTTGCAGAGCCTTCTCTTGGTTTGTTTCCTTGCTGAGGCCGTCCTCCCTGGGAAGCCTGGGCCGCTGGAAGCTCAACTCCAGCTCTGAGGGTCCTCTCCAGGCCCTCCTTGCTGTCCTGGGCAAAAGGCCCCCCCTGAGGACTGTGCCCTGGCCTCTGGTCCAGCCCAGCCCAGTATAAAAGCCTTGGCACCAGCCAGGCTCCACCCCAGGAGCCAGCACTCTGCAGCACCCTCCGGCCTGCAGAGGCAGGGGGTACGATGGTGGTAGGCCTATGCAGGAGGGCCAGCTCCGTGGCATTTGCTTTCTGCCCCCTGCCCTGTAGGGAGTGAGGGGAAGCCGTAGGAAGGCTAGGGGGCCAGGCCTAGTGCTGTGCTCCAGGGCACAGTGGCTGGCACCACTGCCCATCAGGACAGGGCCTCCTGCGGCCAGTGGCCCATCCTGGAGTGGTATAATGCCCTTTCAAGAGCTGGATCCGGTCAAGTTGCAGTCCAGTGGAGGGAGAGGTAGAGACTATGATGGCACAAGCCAAGTCCACCCTGAGTAGCTGTGTCTTGGGGTTACGTTGGAAGGAGGGGAGTGGGAACTTGCATGTGTTTCCGACAAAGGTAGAGAGACACCAGCGCTGGGTGGGAGGCAGGGCCTGAGAGTTGGGCACAGTCAGGGCTGTAGGCTCCAAGGCTTTGGCCTTACTGAGGGATTGGGGACTAGCCACAGACCCAGTCAAAAGGGCAACCAGGACTGCTCGGAATCACACAGACTACCCGGTTTCACTTTGTTTGACCCGGGAGCGTAGATGGGGCTGGGGTGGCTGTGTGGAGTGCCGAGAACCGCTGGGACTGGGTCCTGCTGCTGGGGTGTTGCCAGCTGAGGCTAGCTCAGCAATTGCTAGGCTGGGTCCACGCAGGCAAGGGTGAGAGAGGCATTGGCCATTTTTGTGCTTATAGAAAGAGGGCAGAGGGCTGCCCTGCCGCTCCTCTTGCCCTGGCTGGGCAGGAGCCTAGTCGGGTTAGAGCAGCTGAGTGAGGGGAGGTGAGATGGAGGGACCAGGCCCACAAACCAAATGCGGCAGTCGGCAGGGAGCCTGTCCTTTCCCTGGCTGGTCAAGGCGGGGCAGCCCTGCCCCTCTCCACCTAAGGTGACCTGCCTCCCTGCTGTCCCCAGGCGTATGTTCCCCACTTTCCAAGTGAAGCTTTTCGGCATGGACCCCATGGCCGACTACATGCTTCTCATGGACTTCGTGCCTGTGGATGACAAGCGCTACCGGTGAGCGCCCAGCAGGACCTGGGAGGGCGCCTTGGGAAGCCACGGGTCCCTGCCTGGTGATGCCTCGGGTACAGCCCATGACATTGGTAACTGGATGGTCCCTGGCATCTGTGCCAGCTTCCCCACCAATCTGTGTGTCCTGTTCCCTCCCCACCTGGTTGGACCCTGGACTCAAACACCCCACCCCAGAGGAGCTCCAGAACTCCCGTTAGGAGATTACGCAGGCTGGTTACCTCCCCACCAGCTGTAGACCCAGGGCAGCTTCCATACCCCTGGGCTGGCTTGGCCCCAGCACAGAGCCTCCCCTTTCTTTCCATCTCTTCCCACGAGGTGAGCGTGGGCACCCTGTCCCCTTCCTTCATCCCCAGGGAATGCTGGGCTCCCCCTGGAGCAGGGCAGGAAAGGTGGGGTGACTGGGAGAGATTATGCAGGGTGGGTGTTAGCTGCCTGGACAATTAACAGCAATTAATAAAGAACATAGTTCGCCCTGTGCCCCAGGCCCCCTGCGGGGGCCAAATCCGGGCTCAGTCTGAGCAGCGACACCGGAGGCCAGCTCTGGGAAGCCCAGAACAGCCAGACCCGCATGCGGCGAAATGTGGCACCAGGAGCTCAGCCTCCCTCCTCCCGCCTCCCTCCTCCCGCCTCACTGCTCGTGCCTGGCTTCCTGCTGTCTTGTGTATTGGGACAGGAGGGAGTTTTCTGTTTTCTCTACAACCCCCTTGGAAAAGCTCCCAGCCCGCGTGGCAGCCGAAGCCTCGATTTCACCGATAGGGAAACTCATCTGAGGCACTTTCTCGGGGTTCACTCGGCAAGGCCCTCTCGGTTCATCCCCACATGACGTGACCTGTGCTCCGGTGCCGTCCCAGGTACGCCTTCCACAGCTCCTCCTGGCTGGTGGCCGGGAAGGCAGACCCTGCCACTCCAGGCCGAGTACACTACCACCCTGACTCGCCTGCCAAGGGTGCACAGTGGATGAAGCAAATTGTGTCCTTTGACAAGCTCAAGCTAACCAACAACCTGCTGGACGACAACGGCCACGTGAGCGACCCCCTTCCCCAGGCTACCACTCTTTACCCCCTGCATGTCCTCTGGAGTTCCTGCTGGCCAGAACCAGAGGCAGAGCTTGGGCAGCTTGGGGTGTGGATGAGGGACAGGTTGCAAAAAGCAGCCCTCTGGTCAGGGGCTTACAGAGCCTGGTGGACCTCGGGCCTGGGAGAGTGGCCACCGTGCTTCTCTCACCCCATTCCTGATCTTTTGCTGGAGATTTTTAACTGGAAAGGATGGGGGTGAGTGTGGGGGTAGGTGCAGGAGGCTTTTATGGAATCCAGGCTGGTGGTGTGGGTCGCAGTAGTTCTTGAGGACGTAAGGAAAGAGAACTATGCCCCAGAATTTTGCCACTCAGGAGCGTCTTTTCCAGTGCCTCCCTCCCACGCACCCCCCCCCCCTCGGCCACATCTTCTGCTCCGGCCTGTGGCCAGGCCTCGTTTAGAGCGTTCAGGGTTTTGCCCAAGTTCTCTGGAATGTTCACTGCCTATCCAGGCCTTGGCCAGTTTCCTAGCTCCCGCCTCGCCATCTTGTCTTCCAGATTATTCTCAACTCCATGCACAGATACCAGCCCCGCTTCCATGTGGTCTATGTGGACCCCCGCAAAGACAGCGAAAAGTATGCCGAGGAGAACTTCAAAACCTTCGTGTTTGAAGAGACGCGCTTCACCGCCGTCACTGCCTACCAGAACCACAGGGTGAGGCCCTGAGGACCGGCACCTTCAACACTTCTGGGATGGGGTGCAATTGTCAGTCCCTGCCTGGGGAACAGAAGGTTTGGACCTGCAAGTTGTGGGCCCCAGTGGAACAACCCGCATGCAGCCCCACCCCCCAAGGGCCTCAAGCCGCCCCCTCCCCTCTGCCGCAGGACATCCCAGCCTCCTATCAGGTTGACCTCTCAAGCAGCAACTGTCAATGTGGCCTGAAAGTTTGTTTTCCAAACCATTCCGGAAACTTCCCGTCAGGGGCCAGATTTGAGATTTACCCAGATTCCTAGGGCGCCCCTTCGCTCTTCTCCACTGCCGGATGTGGGTGGAGGTGACCGCATTCCCATCCCAGCCAGGGGGCTCAAGGTCTCCATCCCAACTTCTTGGGGTCCCCAAAGGGGTTCCTTTCCAAGAAAGGAGACTCCCGGCAGACCCCTGCGGGAGAAAGGCACAATCTTCGTGGGGGAGGGGCAGCTGCGGGTCGGTTCTTGTCAGCAGAGAGCAGAGGGCTCCTTCTTGGAGGAGCCCCTCTTAATATTCCCCAACTCTCCGCGGAGGTCCGATGGCCCCCAGCACAGGGGCTCAAGCCGCTCGCTCAGCGCCCTCTTCCTCGCAGATTACTCAGCTCAAGATCGCCAGCAACCCTTTCGCCAAAGGCTTCCGAGACTGCGACCCAGAAGACTGGTGAGTGTCCTCCGAGGAGACCACGAGCGCCCGGCCCCTGCATGGTGCGTTTCCTGACCCACCGCCCGCCTCCCTCCCACAGGCCCCGTAACCATCGGCCCGGCGCGTTGCCGCTCATGACTGCCTTTGCGCGCTCGCGGAACCCGGTGGCCTCTCCCACGCAGCCCAATGGCGCGGAGAAAGGTAGGGCCGGGGTCGTGGAATCCGGGCCGCGGCCCTGCGAGCGCTCCGCCCCTGGGAGGAGGCTGCGCCTGGCCTTGCCCGCGCCTCAGGGGCGCTCGCGGCCTTCCCGCCGCTTGCACAACGGCCGTGGCGGCGGGCAAGCGCGCACTCGCCCGCCCGGCCCGACGGCTGAGCCTCGCCCTGCCGCCCGCCCTGCCGCCCGCGGAGGGGCGCGGGCTCCTGGGGAGGGCTAGGGTCTCTGCTGGTTCGGGGAGAAGGGGCGGGGAGCGGCCTAGCACCTCCTTTTGCCGGCGGCACTCTTCGCGGCTCCCTTCTGCAGTTCGGCCCCTGCGCTCACCCTCGGCCCTTCTCGCAGACGCGGCCGAAGCCCGGCGAGAATTCGAGCGCGATGCAGGCGGGCCGGCAGTGCTCGGGGACTCGGCGCCTCCGCCGCCGCTGCTGGCGCGCGTGCTGAGCCCCGCGTTGCCCGGGGCTGGCGGCGCCGGCGGCCTCGTGCCGCTGCCGGGCGGCCCCGGAGGCCGGCCCAGCCCCCCGCACCCGGAGTTGCGCCTTGAGGCGCCCGGCGCGTCGGAGCCGCTGCACCACCACCCCTACAAGTACCCGGCTGCCGCCTACGACCACTACCTCGGGGCCAAGAGCCGGCCGGCGCCCTACCCGCTGCCTGGCCTGCGCGGCCACGGCTACCACGCGCACGCACACACGCACCACCACCCTGTGAGTCCGGCTGCCGCTGCCGCCGCCGCCGCCGCCGCGGCCGCAGCGGCCGCCAACATGTACTCCGCAGGGGCCGCGCCGCCTGGCTCCTATGACTACTGCCCCAGATAACGCGGCTCCCGGCCCGCGGGTCCCGGCAGCCCTGAGACCGGCAGGGAATGCGCCCCAGCCCCGGGCCACTGCCGGTCCCCTCTTCCCCAGCCTCGCAGCCATGGGGTCGTCCACCCTAAGCCCAAGCGCTGTCGAAGGACCTGATTCCACAGCTCGGGCGCCACCGTGGCCTTCCCGACCCCCAGCCCCAGGGCCACGGATCGCGCCGCCAGTGCCAAAGCGCCCGGTCAGCGCGGAAGGAAGTGATATTTATTGTTCTCCGCGAGACCGTGTCGGCCCCGGGCCCGGCCAGCAGTTGCAGTGTAGACCCGAGAGCCCTGTCTACAGGCGGTGTAGATACGTGTAGATATTTGTAGATACTGTAGATACAGTGCCGTCGGCGACTTGATAAACAGTTTCGCCTCTTTTGGAAGCTGCTTGCGTGTCTATTTATTTGCCATTAGTTAGATCAGGCGGGGGATCTCGTGGACTTAAGGGTCTGCCCAGCCCTGGTACCCGCGGGCCGCAGGTCGGGCTTTGGGCGGAGCGGGGTCCCTGCAGTGCCCTCGGTGCCCTTTTCCAGAGCCTCTTCCCTGCCACGCCTCTCCCCGCCCGCTCGGCGCGCTCCCCGTCCGTCCGGGTTTGCCCTCACCGCCCCCTCCCAGCTTTTCCCGGCCATACCCACGCCCCTTTCCCACTTGGACCTCGCAGCTTCACCCCAACCTCCCCCAGGCTGTGGGTACCAGGGCTCCACCCAGCCCCAAGCGTGCATCCGGCTTTTTTCTTAAATTCCTCACACGGGCTGTTGTCTCCCTTCTAGGATTGGGCCCAGGCCTGGGCCTGTTTTCAGGACCAATGCTGGTTCTGAGTGCGTTTCCACGGAAGCTGGGAATGACTGTCAGGACAGAACACTGTCCCTGGGGATTGGAAAGGGAGAAGCCCCGACTCTGATAAAGGAAAGACAAAAACAGGCAGTACTGCTCTTCTAGCGTTTCCCCTGGCTCACCCTCGCCCCCGCCTGCGCTTCCCCCTGTTTATTGACTCTATTCACTGTGAGTGTCCCCATGGAGTGACCTGGACAGGGGGCACAATGACAGTGGTCATGAGTCATCTTAAAACCTGTCTGTGAAGCATTTTTCCCAGGCCAGGTGGTGAGGGACCTCTCCCCATTAACTCAACACCAGGGATGGGACAGAGGAACCCTTTGATCCCTCCCTTCCTGAGTCCTGGCAGGAAAAGCTGACAGCCAGTCAACGTCAAGGCTACTAACTTGGACACAAAATGAACGGGAAATGTGAGTGGTTGAGGTTCTGTCCCAGTGTGTGTGGCAATCACAGCCACACGGCAATGGCAGCCTGATCCCACCTCTCCAAGGCCACTGCCAGGCATTTCCTGATGTCTATCCAGGACTGGTCGCTTTCTTCCCAGACGTGTTTGCCCTGGGGGTGTGAAGTGGCTGAGAAATTGGATGGCAGGAACTGGTCCCCTGAGGTGGGTCTAGGAAGGGAGTGGGTACCCACAGCTGCTGAAGAGTGAGCTCTGGAACCAGGGCTCCCCAAAACCCCCAAGTGTGTCTGTTGTCAGGGGGTGAAGACTTGCAGCATCTGCTCAAGGCCAGCAGGCTCCGTGGACACAGCTTCAGGGATGCACTTTCCTAAGGAAATCTTTGGACACCCATCCCTTACGGACCCCTGTCCACCCCCCACTGCAGATGTCCCACTGGTGGGAGCAGCCTGTTTTGAATTTGCACCACAAATGGACCCACATCCTTCCTTGTACTGGGAGGCCTGCAAGAGTGATGGGCCGTGTTTGGCCCTGCAGAACCAGTGTCTCCTATGGGTGCTGGGTACCTCTCCGGGGTCCACTGTGATTTTCAGGCCTCCCACTCTGCACATTTTGGACACCCAGGCCATGGGGTGGGAGGGGCGGGGTGAGACCATCAGTTGGAGAGATCTCCGTTTTGCTTTTGTTCAAAGCTAAAGTGAGGAGAAGCACCGCTCTGGACTAGTGATGGTGTCTGGTGTCTGCAGAGGACAGGATGCAGCCAACACCTGGACCTTCAGTGCTCAGCTTGCCACCTTGTGCACATGACCCCTCCCACATAAACCACTCGAGGTGGAGAGCCACACTGCTGTCCAACTTGGTGGCCACTAGGAAGAGAAGGCCACTCACATTTTAATCAACGAAAATAGAATAAAATTAAACATTGAGTTCCTCACTGGCTGCATTCCGAATACTAGACACTACATATGAGGGCTTGCCCTGCACTGGAGAACAGCCCCCAAAGCCATGGTTTTCTCCCCTCTGCTTGACAGATGAGTTTGCCCAGCTAAGGACTTCTCATAAATGGGATACTGCAGCAGGGTGCCTGGACTGGCTGTCCCATGCTGCTGCTCACTTGGCAGTTCTCATGGCTGACCAGCATCCAGTCTCTGGTGAGGGGCACTTAGTTGTTTTAGGATGGGCACTTCCGTGTTCGGTGCTGAGGGCAAGGCTGGCTCCTCCAGGGAGCCCTGCTGTGTGCAGGCTGTACATCACTTCTCGAGGTTACTGTGCTGTGATCTGTCCTGAATCCTGGGGCAGGGTGCTGAAGAAAGGACTGGTTTGGATTACCCAGCTTCTACTGGGGGCTCTGAATTTTGGAAAGGCACTAAGGCCATCTCTTAGTCATTCATTCCTGAAACAAGTGGTTGGTGAGCACCTCCAGCTGCAGGCTCTGGCCACTGCCGTTTGGGGCTGACATGATTGTGGGCATCTGCCCCGGGACAGTCCTTAACTGACTTCCTTGTGAAGCATCTGTCCCAGCAGCTTCCTTTCAGTGACCGTCTTCTTCTCACTTCAGTTTCCCTCACTTGCCTGCCCTTTCTATGAGCCGCTGTGCTGTGCAGGGCTTGGGGGCCTATCCAATCTGCCTCTTCGTGGGCTCACCCCTCAGCACCTTCCTCTGGGTCCCCCAGTTAGCCTAGAGGCCCCCCTCCTGTCTCCAGGTGTCCAGCTGCCAGGATGGGGGAGGACAAGAGTTTGGGCTAGTGAGGACCTCAGAGATCTTCTGTTCCAAAGATCTCAGACTCCTTAACCCTCAACGTCCTTCAAAAACAACAGACACCCACCCTGACTGGTGTGCTCAGTGGGTTGGGCATTGTCCTGCAAACTGAAGGGTTGCAGGTCCCATTCTTGGTCAGGGCACATGCCTGGCTTGCAGGCCAGTCCCAGGTTGGGGGTGTGAAGGGGGCAACTGATGGATGTTTCTCTTGCATGGATGTTTCTCCTCCTCTCTTTTGCTCTCCCTTCCCCCTCTCTAAAAATAAATAAATAAAACCTTAAAAAAAAAAAAAACAGTAGACAACCAATGTGTAAAATAAGTAAACTCCTAAGTGGAGGAGGGGTGAGTCTGTCCATTCCCTGCCTTCACCCTTCTGGGTCCTGTATGAGGGGTTTAATGAGCCCACAGACCCTGGAGTGTGGTGGGATGTCCCCGGACAGCCCAGCTCCCTGTTTTTAGAGGAGGAAGACCAGTCAGGAACCACTATGACCACTGTCCTCAGCTGTGGAGCCTCCGTCTGTGACTGAAACATTCCAGCTCCTGGGAAGGCTTGGGAAACTCTGACCTGCTGCTTAGGATGTCCCAACACCAACAGCTGGCATTTTGGAGGACTCACCAAGTGCCAGCTGCCCCAAAGCCTCATGGTTGCTGTCTTCTCTCATCTAAGTCTCAGAAAAGCCACGATGGGGGAGCTCTGATCATGACCCTATGGAACACAGGGCGTTGTCCACAGTCTCCTGTGGTTCGAAGATGCTCCGGGCTAGGACCTTCCCTTGTATTGCCACTTAAGTAAATATAAAGGTGATGCTGAATGCCTTTATAAAGACAAAGAGAAAGCACCCGAAACCGGCGTGCTGGGGAGCTGTATGGTGCTGTAGATGTGGGCACAGGTCTCTTGGCAAACATCTTGCAGGGGCTGGTTACAGTCTCCCCCTCAGAAACATTTGGGGTGCAGAGGCTGTGCGATGAAATTTGGCCACAAAATGAGGGGAGCCTAAAGCCTGGAGTTGCAGAGGGGGGTGGGGGGGGTTCTTGTGTTGCAGGGCTCCAGTCTCCGCCCCAGGGAGCCGCAGCCCCCCTCTCCTCTAGCCGGGGAAGCCCACAGAGTGTGTGGGACCCATATGACTGTGGCTGGGTGAGCGCAAGGCACTGATCTCCAGGTGTGCTGCAGATCAAAGCACCCGAGCACCGGAGAATTCCCGGGGCCACAGCTGTCGAGGGCAGAGCTGTGTGCAGGCAGATGAAGGGAAGGAGGGGGTGAGGAGCTTCTTCTAGGACCAAAAGGATGATTCCAGGGGTGGCAGGAGCACAACCCAACCTGAGGCTGGGTGCGAGGGAGACCATGCTCACTGGTTCCGAGGGCCTGTGCCTCAGTTTCCCCTTAATGCCATGGTGCTAACCCCTGCCTGTGCATGATGTGTCTGCCCATCCTGACCCCAAATACCTCCTCCTGGCTGCCCTCGCCCCTCAAAGCCACCTCTGTGTCCAGCCAAGGAGTAGGTGGGGGATGTGGCCCTGCGGCCCAGTGGTGGCACCCAGACCTGAGAGGGGAGGATGGGGTAGTTTCCTGGTCTACCTCACACATTTTTTGTATTTAAAAAAATACACAGCCGTGCCTTTGATTCGATTCCCTTTCCTGCTTGTCGCACTACTTCAAACCAGATGGCTCACGAGATGAAGTTCTGGAGTCTCGGCGTCTGTTCAACTGCTGCCAGGTCTGTGTGTGGGAGACAGCAGAACCCAGAGGTACTCTGTTAAAAGCAGCTCACGTGGGGGAGAAGCTTAGGCCTTAATAGCAGTAATTAAATTATCTTCTTAATTATAAAGAGGAATGGCATAGTAGACATCCTTTATCTATCAGTTTTCAATTGCACAAAGTAAGCACTTAATCCTCTCCTTCCAGCGGCTGCCACCCGCTTCCACCGCCACCCCCCACCCCCGGGCTCCCTAGGGCTGCTCCTGCCACGGAGACACCCATCAGGAACGTGTGAGGGTGTGTCAGCTGTGTCAGCGACGCTAAGATGGCTAGAGTTCCTCGTACCTCAGCATCTCTAAAGTCAGGACACGTCTCTATCGAAGGGGCTCCCGGTATAACTGAAGGCCTTTTCCTTGGGGACCCAAGCACCTTAGACTAGACGGGGCCCAGACTTGAGGAATTTGGTTATTCCTTCACTCACGTATTTATGTGAGCCTACTGAGCCCTGGGGGCCCGGAGTGCCCCTGGGTGCTGGCATCTCACCTGGGAAGACATGGCAAATCAGGACCTGGCTCCTCAGGCCTCAGTCCCTGAGCTTCACCCCACCTTGGCCCTGCCCCCAAGGCTGGATGCATACACCCCATCCTCCTTATCTCCTCTTCACTCCTGTGTCACCCTAGCCTCATGTTCTGTCTTGATTTTTTCCATCTCCAAACACACCTTTTATTTCAGAAGGCACTTTCTTGGATCTTCCCCGGGGTTTCTTTTGTGACCTCGTCACAGCAAAGGGGGTGATGGCAGCCAGGGCCAGCAGAGGCCTTGTTGAGGAACAGTCCAACCTGCCCACCCTGCTCAGGAACGGGGTCTCCCACGTTCGTGGGTGACTCTGGGAGAGAGGAGCCATTTTTCAGGGGCAGCCACTGGGCCCAAAATGTGGAATTGCGGGTGATCGGGTTGGCTGGGCGAAGCTTCAAGGGAGCACATCTGCCCACAAGGAATGGAAGCAGAGACTCACACCCGAACGTTAATAGCAGCCGGTGTCACCAGAACCAGGGCGCAGGCCAGGTGTGCCCAGCAGGTGGGCAGGTGAGCACGGTGGTTCCTCCACCTGCAGGGCAGGACCCAGCAGTGAAGAGGAAGGAACACAACTTGGGTGCCTGGCAACCATGTCAGGTGAGCAGACCAGCCAGGCTCAGGAGGTGGTGCCCAGGGTGAGTCCATCTACAGGCAGGCGGAGCCTGGAAGAGACAAAGCTGCAGAGAGCGAGTGAGCAGGCCGGGCTGCAGGGCGGTCGCTACAAAGGGCAGGGTGGTGTTCCCTGGCAGTAGGAAGTTGCCACCACTCACACAAGCATCTACCAAAGAGTGAATGTTACTAAACGTTAAGCTCTGCTCTCACGTATTAAGAACTTGCCAGGCCCTTTCTTGCCTCCTCCTTTTCTTCTGTTTTGACCCCATTCTGGTGTGTGTGTTCTTTCCCTTCTTCTCCTTCTTGGCTGCTTTAGTGAAGTCGAATGGTGTCCTTCGAATAGTTTAAGGATTTGTTTTTCTCAACGAGCAGAGCAGCATGTTTTTGTTCTTCACTCCTCCAGGTAGGTAAGAGTGATGTCAAGTTCCATGGGTCACGGGTAGGAAAGGTGTGTGCTGGGGCCCCTGCCGAGTCTGGTCCTCCCGCCCATCCAGGCATTCAGGCTCTAGTCTACAAGGTAAAAAGGACCCATTTTGTAAAGTGTTCTTCTCCTCTCATCTGGAGTTGTCACCCCCATGTTCAAGGGGAGCAGAGTGAGCTCTGGGTGTCTAGGAGCACGCACCTCCGAACCCAGAACGCTCGCTCCTGAAATGAAGGCACCAGTGCCCACTTTTTTGACACTTTGGGCTTGGTGTGTTTAATGTCAAAGCTGGGTGCTGGCTGCACAGGATAGCTGTTTTTCCCTTCATTTGGTCTATGGTTGAAATTTCAAAATAAAAAATTATGAGTTATCCAATGAATTCTCAAGATTAATAAACTGTATATTATGTAATAAACGATTCCTATATAGTCCCACTCCAACTCAGTTGGTAAATCAAAATCTAATGGCTGTAGCAAAGTAAAATTTCCCCGATGTTTAAACATTGGTTGCAAATTTATTAAAAGTCCTTCTAAATATTTAACAAAAATGACAAGCCTAATATATCAGTTCTAAAAGTGCCTTAACATTCCAGGAAAGACACACATGCACAATATGAGAATCACTAAAGCTGGTTTTAAAAGCACTGTTTTTAGGTTCTCTCTAGATGGTTTCTCATTCTTTGTTAGGTGTGTTCTCAGCACCCACAGGGCTCGACCTGCCGACCAGGTCATTGGAAATGCAGCTCTGGGTCAGGCACCTTGAGGGCCTGGTGCCACCACTGAGTGAGGCTGGCCCCACCCCGGCCTCAGACCGAGCCTTTCTTTATAACAAAACTCTATAGATCGAGGAACTCATAGCAACAGCCCTTTCATATTTGTATTCAGTTTCTGACCCTTGACTTTTCTCCCTGAGTTGAGGGCTTCTCTAGGTTTCATGTGCTTGGGAAGTCCTCACCCACTCACTGTCCTGTTATTTGGAGATATGACCCTCACGTGTCAGGATGAGCAGCCTTCCTCATGAACATTTTGTCACTCCTAGCAGGGCTGACTGAAGGGTGCTGTGTGTGTGACTGGACAGTCCCACCTGCTAATGGCAGGACCAGGTGCACAGTCCCTGCCCCCCTGCTCCTTCTCCCCAGCTCTGGAGCCTCAGTGGTCTGTACTCACTCTTTCTTGCAACACAGAGACACAGGATGAGCCTCATTTGTAAAGGCTGCAGACACCTTGGCCTTCCTCCATCACCTGGCTCAAAAGATGAGCTCTTGGAGCCCCACATAAGAAGCCCAACTCCCCCCAGACTGCAATGCTGAGAAGCCATGCAGAAGAGCTTACATCGACGGCACTTCCTGTGCCCAGCCCTCCTGGGGCCCCCCAGTCCAGCAAGCCCCTCCAGATTCCTGACCGATGGGTTCCACAGGCACAGATGCTAGGTTTGGGCTGGTTATTAATGCAGCAATAGGTAACTGCAACGGGATGAGAGCAAATGACTAGATTACTTACCATTCCACATTTTTACGAAACAACAAGGAAGGTGAAATGGGTAATGGGGCTCAAATGTATGGTGACAGGTGGAAACTCAACTTTGGTGGTGGGCATGATGTAGCACGTACAGATGTCAATTATGATGTTGTACACATGAAACTTATATGTTATAAACCAATGTTACCTCTATAAAAATAAATTTAAAAAATAAATTAAACAATAGAAATGTAAGCATCTTAGTTTGTTCAGGCCTGCTATAACAAAATACCAGACGGGTGGCTTATGAACTACAGAAATCCACTTCTCATCGTTCTGGAGGCTGCAAGTCCATGTTCAAGGTTGATTCGGTGCTGGGCAAGGGCCTGCTTCCTGTTCATTGATGGCTGTCTTCTCTCCATGTCCTCAGATGGTGGAAGGAGTAAGGAATCACTCTGGGATCTATTTTATAAGGGCACTAATTTCACTCATGACCTAAACATCTTCCAAAGGCCTTACCTCTTAATACCATTACTTGGGGGGTCAGGTTTCAACCTATAGGTCTGGGGGGACCCACACATTCAGACCTTAGCAGTCTCCAGGCACACTTTGACTTTATTACAATACCTTCCTGGTATGATTTTTGTAACTTTTTATCTGAGTGCCAATGAGAATTCTTGGATTATGAGTCTTGCCTCTGGGAACTGACGGCCGTGGCTGTCATCTTGATGCCTCATGCATCCCAGGCCTGTGTGGGAGGCCCCTTGACCTGAAGCGCTGCTTCTGGCACCTCTGAACTCATCCTGGCTTTGTGGTGGCAGCAAGAGTCCTCACATCAGCACCCTGCTCCAGTGAAGGGCCAGGCACTGAATACTTTTGGCTCTGGGGGTCTGAGGTCCCAGATGCTGTGGCACAGGTGTGGCTGTTGACGACACGCAGGGCATACCTTCCTGACCTGCTCCAAGGGTCTGAGAACCCAAGTTGGGTGCAGGCCATGAGCACTTACCAAATTTTTTCAGTTTAGCACACCATGTGGGCATGCCCTACTGTCTGAGGTAGGTGGGTGTATCTCCCACGCAGATGCTTTTTTGTGTGGACCCCCCCCAACCCAAGCATGGTTTTGGAACTTCTTTTGGTGGACATCTGTCTGGGTGGGTCAGGTGTGTGTCTGCCCTGTTCAGCAGCCGTCGCCTCTCCCTCTGCATCTAGCTCAGCTCCATCCGGCCAGGTGCTTCCTTTCTGCCTGGCTCCTAATGGGCCTCCTGGGCAGGCTGGTGTAAGGGCCGGGCTGCTGCTCTCTGGCCTGGGGAAGCAGACTCTAGCCAGGGCTGAGCTGGCCCCAACACATATGAAAACCAGAGCAAAGGCGGAGATGCTGCAGGAGACCGGGCGCGGGCTGGATGTGGGGCTGCAGGATGGGGAGGTGGCCTGTCTTCACCGAAGCACAGGTGCACGGCAAGCTCAGATTTAAGGTCTTCGACCGTGCCAGCTTGTCTTTAACACCAGGCTTTCCCATGAAGTTATAGCTAGTTGAGTATCAAGCGTTTCTAAAGAACCCCCTGAAGGAATGTTTTTTCTTTGTGCAAACAGTCCTTTTGTGTACAGGGTGTTCTGTGGCTTCTTGGCAGAGACACAGGTGGGAAACACCTGACTGAACATCACTCACTCAGGAGTGTAAAGACACGCACCGCACGTCAGCACAGAGCCAGCCTGCCCAGCCAGTGCAGCGGGGTCTCCCAGGTTGCTGTGCCCCAGCAGGCCCTTCCTTGGGTCATCCTCAGCATCCACTTCCTGGGGTCACCGGCCACCACATGCAGGCTGGTTTGTGTATTTCCAGAGCACATGGCTTTCTGTCATTATCCCATCTGTGAAATCAGGAAGAGCAGGAAAAGGCGGTGAATTCTGAAGACCTTGGACTGTGTCCCTGGTCACAACCTGGTCTGCCATCAGCCTCCTGCTTGTCTGAGAGGAACCCGACCGGCAGTGGGATGCTGGGTAAGTGCTCCACACCTGCTGGGTGTGAGATGACTGTGAGACCTGCCTTGCAGGGCAGCTATGGGGCTGGAAGAGGGTCAGCAGCAGGTTCCTCTGATGCTATCTCTCACCAGGCGCACGTGCTGGGCCACTCAGCTGCCTGCGCTGCTGGCCAGGGCTGCTGGGCCTTCTCTACCTTTCTGCACAGCTGCCTGCCTTCCAGAGGAGGTGGCCTGGAGGTGGGACCCACTGCAGCCCTGGCCATCCTGTTGATCAGAAGGGGCCCTTGCCCTGCACTGGAGACAGTGACCAGGGATGCTTTCTTTGTGGTCGAACATCCGGATTCCACACTGGGCCATGAAAGTTACTGCATGGAACACCATAAGGCCACTCCTGCTGGCTGTGAGGAAGTGTGGCAGCCTCCAGGAGCCTAGGACCTCTCCTACAACATAGGGCTCTGCATCCTGCCACCAGCCATGAGGGCTGGGAGAGGCGCCGTGCTGCTGCCACCTAACTACAGCTTGGAAGGCCCCAAGCAGTGGCCCCGGCCACACTGTGCCCACACTCCAGTAAGAACAGGACAGCAGAATACACTGACCAGAGCTGGAACCTCCCACAAGAAACATCTATCACTAGCCCCAAATGTATTTCTTCTGTTGTGAGAAACTTCACCACAATCTCAAAGAATGTTAATGAAGAACACTGTGGGAGATGGGGGAATGAACTCCGAATCTCCCAGCTGATGAGCTGGTTGGACTGGAAAATGTCCTGCCGAGGGCATGAGGGCACATGATGGGAGGTGGCTTGTCCAACATGTCCCCTTGCACGTGTCCTGGGGAAACTTGGGACGCTGCCCCATCTGTTTTCTCCACTTGGCGCTTACGCCCAGCCTTCTTCCAGGTCCTGCCAGCTCACAGAGAGTGGCTGACTACTGGGAAAATAATGCTGATGGCTGTGGCACAGTCACCATGGTTTAGCCACTGGGGACTGTGTAAAGTGAAAATGACTCCTGAATGAAACAGCATTAAATTTAAGTCCCAAAGGAGGTTGCTCAGCGAACAGCTGAAGTAGCCAGAAAAAGCACTTTGGAACCAGGGAGAAAATCATGGGACTGATTTTTCTTTTCAATGTTTTTAAAGATTTTATTTATTAATTTTTAGAGAGAGGGGAAGGAAGGAGAAAGAGGGAGAGAAATGTCAATGCAAGAAACACTGGTTGGTTGCCTTTTTATACGTGCCCTGACTGGGGACCAAACCCGCAACCCAGGTACATGCCCTGATTGGGAATCAAACTGGTGACTCTTCACTTCGCAGGATGATGCGCAACCAAGCCACACTGGTCAGGGCTCATGGGAGTGATTTTGCAAGGCCACCCGATGCCACAGACAGACGTGGCTGGGTGTGCTGGGCCCAGGGAGGGTCCCGTTGGAAATACCGGACATGAGGGCAGGTAGATGAGAAGGGCCAGAGATGGCTGGATGAGCTGCCTCCGGCCCTCAGCCCAGCCCCAAACCACCCATGGGGACAGGCAGACACCACCTGTCAGCAAATGCACCGGCGCCGCCAGCCTCCAGGTGTGGGACTAAGAGTGGGGCTTCCCTCATGGCCTGAGGTGAAGGTCAAAGGCCTGGCCCGAGCCCTGCTCTCCCTTTCATCTGAGGGGCTGAGGAACAGTGCTGGCAACTGGACTGCCAAGGACAGGCTTATCACTGGGCGTGTGGGAACAACTTTAAGGAAGAGCAGGCCTTTCGTGTCGTGGTAAAATGGAAACTGGAGAACACTTTTCAGTGGAGTGCGAGGCCTCCCACTGCCCTCTGCCTGAGCCCCAGGGATTACTCAGAGTGTCAGGGGGCCATGCCCAAACAGCCTCTGTGCAGGCGTTGCCCCAGGGGTGCCTCATGTGACCCCCACCTGGACAGGCACAGGTGGGTGGGGGGGAGGATACAGGCTGTGCTGAGCTATCTGGCCTGAGATGGCCTCAGTGGGCTGCCCACTACTATACCCTCCACCGGAGTCCACAGGGCCTAGCCAGTTCCTCTCTGTGGCCGGCGGAACTCCATGACACAGACTGACCCAGTTCACATCTCCATTCACCTGCCAAGAGACATTTTGGTCATTTCTAGTTTTGAACAAAGCTGCTGTGAACATTCATGTAGAGGAAATAAAGGCACCACCCCACAGAACGTGGAGGGCCCACAGTTAACATCCAAGGGACTGACCGTGAGAGCATACTTGGCCTTGGAGCCGCACAGAGGCTCCAGAGCACCTACCTGTTCTACGTGAGTGATGCAGGGACAGCACCTGTGTCCACACAGCAGCCCATGCTGGACAGTCAGGAAAACTGGCTTAAAGCCCTCCCACCACCACGGGGGTCACAGCTGCTGAAAGATGGCAGTGCCCCTGCACACCTGGGTCCTAGAGCTCAGCCCACTCCCGGCACTCGGTCAGGTCCGAGGAAGGACTTGGCCCTGGGGATGTGACAAGGATAATCTGAAGCTCTGCAAACATCAAGCATCGTCCTCAGGCTGGCTGGCTGGGACAAGGCCCGTTCCTCATGGTGGGGGAGGTCTGAGTCTGCTTGGGTTTGTGGTGATCTGCTAAGGCCCCAGGTCCTGCTGAGGCAGAGGCCTGCTGTACAAAGCCAGGGTCCCACTGTGGGTAAAGAGGAGGAACCCAGAAAACGACCTGGATGGCCCCCTGGTTTGGACACTAACATTCCTAGTACAGCTGGTATCATTGTTGTTCTAGGTGGCTCAGCTGAGTAAACAAAATCCTTAGCCACCAATCTTCTGTGACATCCATTAAGCCTCAGAGGCTGAGGATCCTGCCACCTTACCCGCTCAGCCCCAACCCAAGACCCGCTCTGCACAGAGAAGGGCCACATCAGGCACAGGGGGTTTGTGGGGGACGTCTGACACAGCCCAACTTGGTCCCCCACACACTGAGATTTGGCCACAAGATGTCCCCAAGACACTGTTCACCAGCATGACTTGGTGGACAGCCCGGAGCCCAGCTTGAGTCAGCTGCCTGTGATGCTTTCTGTGAGCCTCTGCGTGCACCTTCAATGTCGGGCCAAGGGCTGGGCATGGGGTCTGCGTCACCAGCACCTTCTCTTTGCCATGTTCAGGCGTAGGACCCTGGCAGTCAGCACACATGGCTCACCTCAGCATCCTAGAAGCACCTCATGCTGACTTGCAGTACCCCATCCCCTGGTCTGTAACACCCTGCCAAGGCTATCTTTGTAAATCCACGATTCTGACAAAGGACAGAGTCATTACGATTCTTGATGAGCTATGACGTGGACTTACACAGGCCCTTAGCCGGGATCCAGCCTCACAGCCCCCTGAGGCTGCACCAGCCCAGTGCACGCTGCCTGGGAGTCCAAGCTGAAGCAAGACAGCCACGGGGAGTCCCAGCACAACAGCGGTTCGAGCAGGGTTCTGGAAGGGCACAGAGTAACTAATGAGGTGCCCCTTTCTCATGGTGGCATCTCCACAGCACAGCCCCACTATCCCCAGCACCTGAGGAGGGACATCGCCACTCGCCCTTTGCATGTGTTCACAGCTTTGCTTTCATGAGAAGGCCAGGTGGGTGCAGAGCCTTGTCTGACAGAGGTCATTGCTATTTGGTAGTAGCCCATGGCCATTGTTACCTCTGATCCAGTCTTTAGGGCGTGGATGTCTGTGGAAGTAGCCGTGGAGGCTTTGCTGGAGGTCAGCGAAGGTTCGCCTTCTGAAATGACCATCCACAAGCTGGCACCCTGCTGCCTTCGGCCGTGTGAGCGGGCAGGCACCTCCGCAGAGATGAGGCAGAGGATGTGTGCTCTGAGGTGGCCCTGCCAGACTTCGGTTGCTGCCCCAGTGTGTGGCCTCTTGGGGGAGCAATGGCCAGGCTGCCGCCTGGTGAGGTCACCCTCCACTGTGTCTGACCTGTGAGGGGCACCTATGGCTCCCCTCGGCTCTCCTCATGTCTGACGAGGTGCAGGTTCCTGCAGCCCAAACAGCCCCTCCTCCTGACGATGTTCACGTGGAAATCCTGGCTACAGGACACTCAGGGGCTGGTGTGGCCCCCGCCTAAGGTGCTGGGGGACACCTGGCAGTACCTCCATCCAGCAGGGTCAGCATGGGAGGCCAGTCCCTGCACTGGGTGATCCATGAGCTCGGGATCAGACCTGCCTTTCCGGGACGGTGCTCAGTTCCTGGGGAGCGGCCTCCAGTCCCTGGCAGAGGCTGGGTGAAGATCAGCAGTACATTATTGTCAGCAGTGTAGTGGGGTCTTTCCTCAAGGGGCCTGGCTCTGTGATTGAGGGGCTGGGCCTCCGTTTTGGTGGCCCAGGTCAGATGTCCATTTCCTAGATCCACAACACCTCTGCTCACGTGGACCAAGACAGAGCTCAGCAGGCTGCCCCTCGATTCCATTCCCAGGGACCCACGGTCTCGGGCCTGCGCCTGCGCCTCTGAGTCAGACTGCTGACTGGGGCTGCAACCCCAGCGGCCACCGTGACAACTGTGCCCACCCTGTCTTTAGCAACTGGGTGCCACCAACAGGCCCTGCCAGCCCGGGAACCACTGCCCTTAGAGATCCCTGTTCTACAGCAGCAGCTCTCGCTGCGGTTTCTGACCTGCAGAGAAAAGCGATGGCAGAGTCCTTCCAGGATGCCGGGCCCCTCACAACTGTATTCCTCCCACTGATGGGGGCGGGCGTGTCCCTGGCCCCTCCTACAGTGGGTGAGTGGGTCTCCCGTGGTAAGTCATCTGGAACACCCCAATCTCCATAAGCCCTCAGGTGCCCCCTCTGCAGCACCCCAACATGGCTCTGGCATTTCAACCCTAACTTAGTGTGCCTGCCCTGTGGTCCCTGTTTCAAACTACCAACGAGACCTTGGAGGCCCTTCTAACCCCTCACGCTGTGGCGTCAAGGCCAGACCCTTTGTCAGTGGACCTGTTCCAACGGATTCGGCCCGATGCATCTCATATTCCTGCCACCTGGATCCCACACGTGTTCTCCAGATTTCCGCCGGCATAAGCCGGGAGAACCATGCAGCTCTTTTGGAGCATAGCCACCTCCTCATGGGTCACACTTTGTACCTCACCCTTGGGGGCCTGCTGGGACCTGAGTCTAGTTACAAGCAAAGCAGGGCGGGGCTGAGGATCCTGAGTGTCCCGCAAGGCCCCTGCCTAGGGGGACGCCATTCTAGGGCCTTCAGGTAAAGGAGGGTCGACTTCCTCTGGCAGGGCCCAAGGGGGCTCTTCTGTCAAAGAAGCTGGCAGAACAAAGGGGTTTGAGGCCCCCAGCTTTGCTGGGACCTGCCCACAGTTCCCACCCCAATTTTAAGGATCCTGTTTCTTCCCTACTGATGACCTAGCTTTAAGAGAAGACGCGCTGATGGCAGGGCTTGGTCACACGTGGGAGGGGACTCTGGGTGCACTACCTGATTGGGGTGCTGATGCCCAGTTGCCCTGTACGTGCGGTGCCAGCTGTCACTGTGCCCTGGGTATCAGGACGGCCAGGGTTGGCCTGTCTCATCTATGGCTGCTGTGCTTTCTGCTCAGAAGCTTCCCTGGACATAGCCCTTAGCCATCCTCTGTCTCACTCTCTTTGGGGTGGCCCTTCCTCCCACCCATCCTGTGTTTGGCCTGCCCCCCACCACGGGCTCTCTCTGCCCAGTTGCCTTTGCCATCCCTCCTCGGCACCCTCTTTCTGCCTCACTTCCGTAGGAGTTAGTCACTCCCTTCTCCTGCCCTGGCCTCAGCACTATGCGTCAGAGCTCCCGCCTATCCTTGGGGTGAGGAGCTACATGTCAGGTCCTGGGGACCACACTCAGTGTCCCCTGCTGGACGGGGGCTGACCAACCTGCCCCGTGGAGGGTCTGAGTAGATGACACTCGGCTCTGACCCTGAGGGGAAAACAGAGGGAGAATTCATACCCCAAGCTTACAGGTTTGCAACTTTAAGTTTACTGGAAAGCACCTCCCAGGCTGACCTCTAACCCAGGCCACACATGCCCAGGTGTCTGGCCCAGTTACTCTTTGTAAACCACAGAGTCACTGCCGTACGGATGCTGAATTTCACAAGAGGAAACAAGCCTCATGCGAAAAGTGAGGAGAACTGGTGGCTTGATGTCCTCAGGGGTCCTGAGGCATGGTTTCCACATGCCTGGGTCAGACCGAAGTGTGGGTGCCACCTCTCTGTCCCCCGTGTGTCTGGAACAGGGAGCGGGCAAGTCATGAGCGAGGGTAGAGTGACCAGACGCTGATGCGATGATCCTTGGACCCCGCTGCCAGCAAGCCATCAGCCGCAAAGGCCACGCAGTGGACAACGGCGGTGTGGAAGGCCAGCACGGCCAGTGGCTTCATAGTCCGCCAGTGAAACACGCGGACACGATGGTCCCAGCCCGCGGTGGCCAGGATCTTTCGGTCAGGCCGGATCTTGACATCAGAGATCCCAGGATTGGTGAGTTCATGAGTCCTGCACACCTAAAGGTTGACAGTGGCAGAGAACCATTAGGTGGCTTCTTAGACCTGTCACAGAGGCTCCCACCCACGAACACACCGTCCAGCAGCTGGAACGAGGAGGGAAATGTGGGCTACACACGCCTGCAAACGTACCCTCTTCCTCCTGGGAGCAGGCCTGTCTAGGGAAACGGCCTGACCCCTGCCTTTGGCCAAACCCTCGGGTTACAATGGAGGACTTAGGCCCTTCCCCCAGAGAGCCCCTGAGGTGCCAAGGAGCTGCACCCCTGCACAAGCCCCCTGCACACAGTCTGCTGGGAATTCAGAGGCTGCTCAACTCTGTCCCATCAGGCTCCCAGGAAAAGCCTCAGTGGGCTGGACCCTGCAGCCCCTTACCACAGTAAACTGCACCTGAGTGTCCAGGTGAGCAGAACGTTTCTGGCGTGACGGCAATGTAAAATCAGCACCTCTCCCTCTGGGGAAACCTCACACCCACCGCAGCATGGGGAGTACGACAAACGCAAACTCCATCTTCAGCAAAACTGAGATTAAGTGAAACCTCGAAATGCAAGAGGGGTTCAAGGGCTGCCAAGAGTGGGAACCAGCAGCGTGTAGACAGGATGAGTGGATGCCAACACTGAAGACCGAGGTGGCAGGAGGAGCTGCAGGGCGTGACCCGGCTATGGGAAAAGCCTTAGGCCCCGGCTGAGGTCCCAGAAGAGGGCCGGTGCTGGCACAAAACAAGGAGTTGCGCACACACACCCCATCGGTGTGGAGCAACCATCCGGGCTGGTGTCTCGCTGTCCTCCTCAATGCTAGGGATGACCCCTCCCCAGCACGCGCCTCCTGCAACCAGAGCTGCCTTTGTGGCCACGGCTGTTCTTGGTTACACAGGGCGCTGTCGTGCACTGCAGGGCATCTGGTATCTCTGTCCCACACGCTAAACGACAGAGGCACTTTGCCATCATTGTGACAACCCCAAAGGGCCACTTCCTTCCACTGCTCCTGTGTTTGGCCTAGGCCTGGGTATCACGGGCTTGCACTGCCTATCCCTCACCAGCACCCCCTTTTCTCCTAATTCCCCTCCCAGTGGGGCCATAGCGACCTCAGTTCAGAATCATTCATTTCTACAAAGATAACACAAGGTAAAAGGAGCAAAGAAATATGGAAAAACAAATGGCAACATTCCTTGGAAGCAAATGGGAATTGTCAGCAAGCATTTTTTAGCCCTAAGTTAACAAAGAAAACTTTACGAAGCAGTTACCTCTATAAAATAAAAATCCAAAGCACAGAATGGAGGAGGAAACTTGAACTGGCAGAGCACGGGAAGAGGTGGCAGGAAACTCAGAGAAGTGAACAGGAATTGGAAACAGCAGACAGAGACTCCGAGACACCTAACGAGACAGTGAAGGCAGGACTGGCACAAAGGGAGCGAAAGGAAAGGGAAACGAAGGGCGACAAGGGGCTGGGCAGAAAACAGACACGGAAGACAGGCAGAGGTGCTCTAGCATTCGCTGATTTGGAAAATCAATTTTTTAAAATTGATTTTAGAGAGAGAGAGGAAGGGGGAAGAGAGAGAGGAGAAACAAAGGTTTTTTGTTCCACTTATTTATGCATTCATTGGTTGCTTCTTGTATGTGACCTGACTGGGGACTGAACTCACAACCTTGGTGTATTGTGATGACATTCTAACCAACTGAGCTACCTGGCTAGCACTAGAAAATCAATCTTAATTTCTAGAAATTGAAGTCTTATGATCCAAGTCCAGAGAAAGGCTATGGAATAGTCAGCATTAAGATACATCTAGTAAAATCACTGGACAGAACAGCTAATAAAAGTCCTTTTGGTAGTCAGGCAAACAGACCGAGTCGGTCTATGTGGGTAAGGTTTAGGCTGTCCTCAGAATGTTCCACCATCACATCTGTGCCAGCGGACGGCAGAGTGATGCCTGCAATGGCTGCAAAGGGAGGCATGGCCCAAGAACTTCATATCCAGCCAAACTGCCGCTCAAGTACAAAAACAATAGACAAGCATTTTTGAACATGTAAGAACCAAAGAATATGCTCCCATAAGCTCTTCCTGAAGGACTACAGGATTAACCCCAGTCTCATAAGAGAGAACTGGAGAGCTACAGCGAATGGCCTGGCAGAGAAAACTGAATCTACTTACCTACGGGATTAGGTCTAAAACAATATGGGGATTATGGCTTTAGAACCGGTTATGTAAGTAACAGAAAGATGGGAGGGTAGCAAGAGAGATGGGATGTTAAGTTCACTGATTCGCTCATCTTTTGCCATTTGGGGAAAAGATACAATAGTCAACCTCATATTTGAGAGATCATCTGATACCTCACCGTAAATAATGACAAAACATTATTTCCTCCGCACCCCCACCACAGACATTAGGTATCTTTGTTTCCTAGTATTTCTCCAGAAAGGAATAAAAACAGAATTGTAACTGGAATCCAAAGTTAAATCCAAATCTGTGCTATGTGTAAGAGAGACACCAAAACAATAATTGGCAGAGATAAACCAGGAGACTGCAGGCAAGGAAGTGGGGTCCCATCTCAGCAAAGACTGAATTCAGAGCCCAAAGCATTGAGCCAGACTATATACCACACTTAACAATGATAATGGGTACAATTCACAGTAAAGAGCTGTGAATACCTGTTCAACAAATAAACAGTCTTATCATTCATGAAGCAAGAATGATTGGAAAGTGGCTATGACGGAGGAACTGGTAGCAGACTAGGGTTATCCTCTTGCTGTAAACAACCACCAAACTGGACAAAATATCCTAAGCAACTATGGCCAGGCACTGGACACCAGGAGGGAAGGGCAGCTGATGAGAGAAATCTCCCAGACGCTCCAGCAGCTCTCTGCCCAGGGAGATGTCCCAGCCACAAGTCCAGGTGGGGCCCAGGACTTCGTGAAGCTGAGGAGGCAGGGGTCAGAGTGTGGGGCAGCTGGAGCAGCTGAAACCTGTGGGGTGCAGCAGTGGCACCGAGGGCACCGGTGGAGGGACTGAAGGCTGTGTGTGGTCCCATGAGTTCTGTGTGAGGCTGGGCTGTGCACGCTCAGAGCACCATACCAGGTTTAGCAGACAGTGGTAGCAACAGGGTTAAACAGAACAGACACAAGAGACCAACAGTTATCTCAGGGTCAGCTGGGCCAGAGTACAAAAACTGTATGACAACCCAATGCCCTCTGAGACGCCTGGCTTTGAGAATGAGGGTCACACCTTCAGGCAGGGCCACTCTAGACCTACTGGGACAAAGCAGGAAACTGGGCCCTCCATGTTTGGAAGTTGGTCCCATCACGTTAGAGAAGCCTGGGAACGAACCTGGGCTTTCCACAGACCTGCCCTACCAGAACACCAAACCAAACCTACGCAAGTTCAAGGTGAAAGCCAGGAACTGAACGCCTGAAAGAAAGTGAACACTGTTCAAGGCAAAATAATAGAATTTAGAGTCTCTATCACATGTTCTTTACAATGTCCAGCACACAAACAAAAAATTATTAGACATGCCAAAAAGCAGAAATATATGACCCAGAGTCAAGTGGGGAAAAAAAGCGGTTAATAGAAATTGATCCAGAATGTCACAGCTGTTGAGCGTATCAAAGACTGTAAAGCAGCTATTTAAATATATGTAATAAAAAAAAGAAAGTGCATTAGTTACCAAAAAATTGTCTTGATGAGTGAACCAATAGGAACTATTAATGGAGAAATGAAAATTATCAACAAAGAACCAAAACAGAAGAGCCAACACAACACCAAAGGAGGAAACAAAGTTGGAAGATGGATGCTGCCCGACTAAGACGTCCTATAAAACGACAGTAATCGGGTTACCTGGTGTTGGTGAAAGGACAGGCAAAGCAGATCAATGCAACAGACGAGAGAGCTCAGAAACAGACCCATATACATGCGGTCAACTCGATCTTTGAAGGAGCAAAGGCAATACAACGGAGCAACAACAGTCTTTCCAACAAATGCTGCTGCAACCGCTAGACATCCACGTGCAAAATATAAATAAATAAATAAATAAAAAGAATTACACACGGACCTTATACCCTTTACAAAAATTAACTCAGAATGGGCCACAGACTCAAATATAAAATACACAACTATAAAGCTCCCGGAAGACAACACAGGAGAAAATCTAGATGACTCGGGGGTTGGCAGCGCCGTTCTAGATACAACACCAAAGGCACAGTCCCTGAAAGAAAGGACTGGTCAGCTGAGTTTCATTAAAATGAAAATTGTCTGCTCTGTGAAAGACACGGTCAAGAGAATGAAAAGACAAGCCACAGACTGAGAGAAAATATTTGCAAAAGATATATGATTGTCATCCAGAATACATAAACAACCCTTAAAACCCAGCAACAAGAAAACAAACAACCTGATTAAAATATGGGTCAAAGACCTTAACAGATACCTCACCAAAGAAGATATACAGAGGGCAAATAAGCATATAAGATGATGCTCCCCAGCCTTAGGCCATGCTGCATGGCAGTGGTGGTGGTGGTGGTGGTGGGGATGTGCCTCTCCGCTCAGCCGTGTCCTATGCAGCCACTGCAAGTCCATGTGGCCCAGGCCAGAGGGTGCCCTCTCCAGCTCCAGGCTGGGAAAGAGCCAGCAGCTGCCACTCTGCAGGAGCTTCGGCAACCCAACTCAGGTCTCACAGCACATCTCAGAGCCAAGAGACAGACCGTCAGACGGGCTGTAGACGGAAGCCTCGCACCCCTCCTGCAAGTGTGTCATGCACTGAGAAGCAGCACCGGTCTGCTGAATTTCCCAACCAGGTTTATTCTGCAGAATTTTCTTCACTGACGTTTCAGGAAGCATGTGTTCCAGGGCACCGGTTCTCCGGCTTTCCTGAGCAGGGGTTTGGCGGTGAGCAGAGCACGGTGGCCCTACATGTTTACGAAGCCCTTCTCCCACCTGAGGAGCCAGAGGGGCGGCTGGGTGCACTCAGGGCTCTGCAGCACCAGCCTCTGGGATCCCCTCTAACCGGACTCATATTTCAGATGAGTCTGTCACTGCTCCAAATATTCCACCTCCAGGGCAGGGTCAGGCCAGAATGAAAAAGTGACCCTGTGCTCAGCAGGTCTGTTGAACGACAGCCTCCACTGTCCCCACCCTAAAAGGTAAGGGTTTAGGCTGGGAATGGCACAGGGGGAAAGTATACAAAGTGTGTGTGGGGAAAATAGGGAGCCTTATTTAGAGAAGAGAAAACCCAGCCATGTCTTCAAATGATTACAAATTATTTTACCAGTGCATTTGCAAAGGTTTATAAAACCATCCATAACATATTTTTTCCTTAGATTCTAGACTTACTGGTGTGACAGCTAATGCAATAACGATTTGTTTCAAATGTCAGTGCTTAAGCTGTATAAAGCTGATTTTATACATTTTTCTTGTTGGCTGCATTGTAGTTAATGAAATTAAACACACCCATTGCATTTGTCCTCAGGGGACAAGAGACTGAACACACCACTGGTTTATTTTTCTATTAAAATAAATTGCAGACAGCCACATTTGAATGGCCCCGAGTGGGGCTCACCCAGGAGCCAAAGGACTTTCTTGGCTGCCGGGTGCAGTTCATCAGCACCAGGGCTGGACTGGGGTGCCCATATTCAAGGGAGTATGGCATCACCCTGGCCAGTGTGGCTCAGTTGGTTGGAGCGTCATTCCGCATACCAAAAGGCTGTGGGTGTGATTCCAGATCAGGGCACATACCTAGGTTTTGGGTTTGATCCTCAGTCAGGGCACATATGGGAGGCAACCAATCAATGTTTCTCTATCAACGCCCATCCTCTCTCCCTATGACCAATAAAAATAATTGGTCCTCGGGTGAGGATTAAAAAAACAAACAAACTACTATTGGATCTTAATGCAGTCATGGATAAGAATATACTTTATGCTATGTGAAAATCTTATTACTAGAAACCACAAAAACTAATCATCATTACTTTTTTTAAGATTGCATTTTTATAAGAAAACATTCAAATGTGTGCAGCTATTTTCTTATGTTGAAAAGTTTTTGTCCACAATGAGTTAATGCATACAAAATACCTTAATTATTAATAGGCCAATATGTGTGATGCCAATATCGATTAAAAAAATTGAAACCAACCATGCTTCCGGCATGATAAAAGTATTGAATTACACCCATGATTTTCATTCATCTAGAATGTTGTTAAAACTTATTCCACACCATCTTTAAAACTTGAGAATATTTTTAATATCTCTGGCTTTATTTTGCCAGAATCATTATGTCATATATGTATAAAGAAAAAGGCGAATATATACTTGTATGAATCCTTAGCTGGAAATATTCATATAAAGTTGACTAATTTATATTCACTTTATATTGCATATAGATTTCTAATATTTTCAGTCCTGTATCATTTAAGCTTCCTTTATCTGAATAAATTCACTAAATATTCCTTACAAAAAGATGCTTCCTTTATTTTTCATCAAGGGAATGCAAATTAAAACAAGACACTACCACACACCCACCAGAAAGCCTAACATCCAGAACACAGACACCGCTGAGTGCTGGGGAGGATGAGGGGCACCAGGAACTTGCACTAGCGGCTGGTGGGAGCGGGCAAAAGTGCAGCCCCTTTGAAAGACAGTTTGGTGGCTTCTTACAGAACTGAACATACTCTTACCTTACAATGTAGCAACTGCACTCTTTCCTATTTACCACAGAGGAGCAGAAATTTATGTCCACTCCAAATCTGCACGTGGATGTTTATAACTGCTAAAACTTGGAAGCTACCAAGATACCTTTCAGGAGGTGAATGGATAAACTGGGGTACATCCAGACAATAAAATATTATTCAGCACCAATAAGAAATGAGCTATCAAGCCATGAACAGACATGGAAGAAACCCAAGTGCATGTTACCAAGTGGAAGAAGCCAATCTGAAAAGGCTACATACTGTGTGATTCTAACTCTATGACATTCTGGAAGAGGCAAAACTATGGGGACAGTGAAGAGATCAGTGGTCACCAGGAATCAGTGGGGAGGGAGCCCAGATGATTTTTGCCGGGGGGGCGGGACACACTGCGTGATGCCGTAATGATGGACACACACCCAAACCCACAGTATGTACAACACCAAGAGTGAACAGAATGTGAAGCACAAACCCTGGGTGATAAACCAAAATAGAAAATCTAGAACTAAAAGCTGAAAACTGAAATGAAAAATGTGTGGGATAGGCTCAACAGCAGATTGGAAATTATTTTTTAAAAAATCAGTAAACTGGAAGACACATCAATAGATATTATCTAACCTGAAGAAGAGAGAGAAAAAAGACTGATGACAACTGAACAGAGCCTCAGGGACCTACCTATGGGGTGACATCAAGCTGTCGAACTTAGAGATGTCCCAGGGGAGAGAAACTGCTGGCAACGACAGGTGGACAGAAACTCTGGAAGGAGACAGCAACATGTGGGAAATGAGACATGACGAGCTCTCTTCAGGAACAATGGAGGCCGGAAGACAATGGAACAGTGGCCTTAAAGTACAAGGTGAAGACCGAAACTATCTTCCCTGAATTCTAGAGGCAGAATTCTTGGGAAAGGAGGGTGAAATAAAGACATTTTCCTGAAAAACAAAAACTAGAGAACTTTTCACCAGTGGAACTATCCTACAAGAAATGCTAAAGGATATTCTGCCAGCTAAAGGGAAGTAAAACCAGATAGAAACTCACATCTACAGGAAGAGCACCAGAAATGGGAACAGTTGAGTAAATATAAAATACTATGGTTTTTATATCCAGTAAGTTTTAAGAAATAACTGATGCTTTCATGTAAAACCAGTAACACTGTAAGGTGGAGTTTCTAGTGAGTGTGAAAGCAAACTATATAACAGCACAGCAGAGAGTGTGGGAGAGAGGGCAATTAAATCACGCTAGGGCGGGGCTATGACATGTGACAGGCAGTGTGACCACATGAAGGAGACTCGGGTGAGTTAAAGATGCAGACTGTTAGCCTGTGAGCTAGCACTCAGAAAAAAAAATATGACAGGAGCTATGCACAGTGAAGGAACCAAGAGGGGAAATGAAATGGAACACTAAAAAATAAATATTTGATAACACACAAGAAGGCAGAAAAGGAGTAAAAGAGGGTCAAAAACGGAAGTGACAAGTGAAAAACAAATACCACAGTGGTGGACTTAATGCCAGACACATCACTAATTATATTAAGTGCAAACAGACTAAATGCTCCAATTAAAAGGCAGAGATTGTCAGAAAGGATCAAAGACTACAAAAGATGCTTTTAAATATAAAGAGATCCAGACAGGTCCACAGTCAAAGAGAGCTGTACCACGCAAAGAGGAAACATAAGAAAGTTCATGCCTCAGCTCTTGCATCAGACAAAGCCGACTTCGGGACAAAGGATGTCATGGGAGACACAGAGGACGTTTCCATAAAATGACCGTTCAGCAGGACGTGGCAGCCGTGTTGAATGCTTACATTCCTAGTGACAGAGCTTTCAAATTCATGAAGCAAAACTGACAGAACTGAAGGGAGAGACAGGAACGTTCACAGCCACACTCAGATGCTGTAAGGCCTCACTCAGTACCTGGTGGGAGACCAGACAGAAAGATGGGTAAGGATACTGAAGACCTGAACAACACCGCCACGCACCTCGACCTAAGTCGGGCTGACAGAACACTCCGCCCAACAACTGCAGAACACATGCGCTTTCACCAAGATACACCATGTGCTGGGCCAAAACACAAGCCTCAATAAGTATCTGCATACTGACATTGCACAGGGTACCTTCACTGACAGCAGAATTAAACTAGATTAAAGATATCCACAAATTCAACAAATATTTGGAAATTAAATAATATACTTCTAAGGAACCACTGGATCAAAGAAGAAATCACAAGGGAAAATAGAAAGAATTTTCAACCAAATAAAAATGAAGACACAATAAATCACAATTTGTGGGACAGACCCACAAAGGCTGGTGACTAGACTGGCGGCTGACTCTTCCACAGCCCTGCGGAGGGGCGGCGGGAACCTAGAGAAGCACCTGGGACTGTGGGCACCGTCAACACGCTGACTCACGCTCAGGGGTCCCCACTACAGGATTCCTGGAGGACAGCCGTCCAAACTTCTGGAAAGGGGGGCTTGAGATGCAAACGTGTGGGAAACGTTTACAGCACAAAATAGCAACAAAGAGATACAATGTGTGCGAAACCAGCTCAGTGAGAGAGGCAGCTGCATCTGAAGGAAGGTGGAAAGGGAAGGATTAAAAAATAAATAGAAGTATTAAAGAATGTAGTCACCAGAAGAAACCTGGCCTGAGCCATGTTCAGTTGGTGAAATTGGCTTTTAGGCAAAAATCCTTTCTAGAGATAAGAAGAGGTACTAAAGAAAAGGTTCAATTCCCCAGGAAGATTAGCATTCTGAACTTGTATGTTTGTAAGCCAGCTTCAAAATGCAGAAAGCAAAAATGCATGGGGTACAGGAAAACTGAGCAAGATGTGTGGCAGCTGGAGGGTCCACCTGACCCTTCCCGGGGCCCCCAGGTCACAGGGACAGCGGATGCCGTGCCTGGCCCGGCACGCACAGGTACAGCCGTGCACGCAGCAGGGAGAAGCACTTCCTTCTCAAGCACATGTGGAATACTTATGAGAACTGGACTGGCCTCCACATTTCAAAGAGCTGATATCATTCAGACCTTCTCCTCCGACCACAATGGAATTAAGTTAGAAATTGGAAAATAAAAAATAACTGGGGGGGAAAAATCAAACATTTGGAAACATAAAAACACTCTAATCAGCTCAGCAGTCAGCGAACAAATAAAGATCGGGTCCGCCCAGAGTGCGTGGTGATGAAGACGGCGACATCCTACAATGTGGGACGCAGACTTTGGCTGCTGTGAGGAAGGCAGGCCGGGAATGAATGCGTCATGCTCCCCTCTCAAGTCAGCAGAGCCCAGAGCGCACGGGCGGGAGGCAGGGGAAGAGGGGGGCAGAAATGCTGAAACAGGAAACACGATCGACCACGCCGAGGCTGATCAGGGACACAAAAGGGACAGTCCTGCAAGTACAGCAGAAGTGTAAACCGTCATTATAAACAACTTCTAAAAAGTCAATATGAAATTACCTTGAGGAGTTTGATGCCTATTGACAAATTCCTGGAAAAATAAAACTTATTTAAAAAAAAAAATCAGGAAACCTAAATTAATCCAAGAAGAAAATCAGACCTTCCCTGCCCCATGGGTATAGGCAAGGACTGGCCCACAGCCACTCGAGAAACAGCCCCCTCCCCTGTCAACATGTCCAGAGATCAGCAGAGGAGGGAATGCCTGCTCCCCGATTCTGGGGCCCCTGACACCCGGATACCATAAGCAGTGTGAGGCAACAGAAGAGGGGGTACAGCTCGGTCTACTGACTGACAGAGACAATCCTGAACAACTCCAACCAAGCCCCTCAGAGGACATGCTGCGGAGAGGGTTACCTCAGCACTATTGTTTTAATGTTATCAAAAACTGAACAAAGCAACTCATTAAATTAACAGATTTGAGAAGGAAAGCCATGAGTCTGACAGCCCGACGCAGTCTCACGATCCAGAGTCTTTCCCCACCAGCAGCGGGACAGAACCTAACCTGACAACGGGAGTCTGCCAGCCCCCACAGCACTCTCGGCTCTCCCCGTCCAGCCGGCAGCATGTCCAGGATGCTTGCGGCAGCCCCTGCTTCCACTCAGCATGCCCTGCGCTCCGGCTCCACACAGGCGGCCACCGCGGGCACTCGCTGGCGCAGGGCCACGGGGCAGACGCACCGTGCACGGGCGAGAAGGCAAATTCCACACGTGTGCCCACTTGTGCAGGCGTGCATCCGCCCGGCCCCTCCCGACTCGCATGGCCGGAGCACTGGCAGTCGGAACCAGCACCGGAGGCTGACCGCCCTTCTCTCCTGTGAGCTTCGTCCCTGGGCCGGCCAGTGTGCACAAACCTCCAAGGCAGTGACACACCTGGGAGTGGCCGAGACACCTAGGGATGCCCTTGGGTCAGCTACAAGACTCATCCCACCTGCCACCTCGCAGCTCCTCCTGGAAACTCGGCGGCATCGAGGCAGAGGCCTATGGTGCGCAGCCTGGCTCTCAGGCAGGCGATGAAAAAGAGGCACTGGAAGTTTCCCGGGGACCTAAACTGGAAGAACCCAGTCCCGGTTCTGGGGCTCGTGTTCCTAAGGAGGAGGAAGTCCTGTCAAGGTGTTCACCGTGAATGTGGCCAGAGCCCCATCCCACTGTGTTCCTGAGATGAGGATGACAGGCTGGGTTGTGCCCATAGCTCTCTCCCCTCTTGTTGTGAAATCAGGAGAAACATGCTTTGTCAGGGTCCTGTGGGCTCCCTCCAACCTGCCTCACATGCCCTGCTGCTGACACTTTAGGGGGACGTCCCTGGAAGGGCTGTGGAGAGAAGGGGCAGTGGCCATGCAGTGGGGACACCTGGTCAGCCTCAGGCACAGTGAAGATTGGGGGGGCATGTGGTTAGTCTGCTTCCCAGTCCAGGCTGGCTGGGGTGGGGGGCCTCATTATTATTTAAAGGCCTAAAAATATTGCTGGCCGTAAATCAGCCCCTGCTTCAAGGCTGCGGGCCCTGCCCCAAGTATGGGAGGAAGGAGCAGGTCTGTGCACCACCTGTGTCTCATGACAGCTGGGGCCCAAACTCCTGGTGGCGCTCGGGAAAGCCACCTCAGGAAGGCAGGTGAGCAGCCGGTGTCAGAGTGTGTCCTCAAGGCCACGAATCCTGACACAGGTAACCGGGGGCTCCTGGCCACCACCTCAGCCCCTGGCCAAACCTGTCTTGGACCAGGCCCCTCCGGAAAGGATCCCTGGCCACCAGTGGCTCTCACAGCACATGACCTCAGGTGCCAGGAATGCGCACGCGGCGCGGCCGCCATCTGGTTCCCATTACCCACGCTCTGCTGCGGGAAACCTCATCTGCGTCTCTGCGCCCAGCGCCCGCCTGGGAGAGATTGATTTGGGCTCATTAGAGACTTCGGCAGCAGGCCGAAAGGTGAGGCACATCTGTGCCCACGTGGCTTGTGGGCCGGTGGGTAGCCACATCACAATGCCCACTGCAGGGCTGGGCACAGCGCATCAAGGGCCCCTGGGCCAAGGACGCCTATGGACGCCAAGGGCCTGGAGGCCCCCAGACGCTTCCTCCTCAGAGGCTGGCGCTGCACAGCCTGAAAGTCCTCAGGGCCTCTGGGCCAAAGCGACTTCCAACATCATGCCCAGCTGTCTCCGGGTGAGGTGGCTGTGCTCAGCGGGTGGAGCACTCCCCGGCTTGGACGCACACTGCTGAGCGAGGCCCCGGCCCAGGCTCCACCAGCACACCAGCCACGTCCATTGCTCCCCTTCTGCCACAGCCTTCCAATTCATTCAGAATGCCCTCTGCTTTAACTTTTCAACTTATCAGTACAGTAAAAGTTTATCTCTGGAACACGCCCCATAAATTTGTCTTAAGTTCCAGCAGCTGTTTTCTGAATAAGCAAGGAGAGACCAGGCCAATCTGAGCTGGGGCAGCAGGAAGGCCCACTCCTGGGGACCTTGGGGTGCTGCAGCCTCGGGTGCTCGGGGAAGCCACCTGGGTCCTCAGACATTTGCGAAGTCAGGCTGATGAAGTTCAAGGCACAGAGGAGTGGAGCACTCGGCTCCACAGTGAGTGGGTCTGTGGAGGCTCAAGGAGCGGGAGGGAAGGGCATGAGGGAGCACCCTGCGGCTACAGGGGGTGGGGAAGGCTCCGCGCTCAGCTAGGCTGACTCAACTGCTGAGGACCCAGCACCAGTGTGGCTCTGCTCCAGCTTCCGGAGGTGACAACCATCATTATGACTTTCACTGCCACTCCCAGCAGGTCCACAGGCCCCCTTCTCCGGGAGAAAGGCACAAGAAGCTCAGCCGCCTCTTGCCCGGTCCCCCTGGGAGGCCTGTCTGACCACCTCTTGCCTTCAGGGTCTCCATGGGCTCCCTGGGATAATGGAAGGATGGAGGAATGGTTGGAAAGTTCGGAGGGGTGATGCCAAAGAAGTGTGAACTTGTGCCTTGTCCCCAAATGTAACATGTGACCTCCTCCTTCTCCTGTCTTGCCAGGCTCTGACCTGCTGCTCCTCATGACTCACAGAGCTCGAGACAGACCCTCAGCTCCAGTGTGCAGAGCCACGGGGCGGTCTCATGCCTGGGCAGTGGGCACAGCCCTCTGCTGCCCACAGCCTGCTCTGACACTAACCCTGGGTCTCAGGCAGGGCTGCTGTTGATGACAGGCCAGCAGCCCCTTCAGCTCCAACTTGGATGGACACCTCCCAGTCTCACGACCTGACCTCAGTGTCTGTTCTCCGACCTTCACGTCACCACTCTCGGGCATGCACTTCTGCCCCTGGCTGTCCTTACTCTGTTCCCCTTGGGATGGCCTGGTGACAATGTGGCACCCCCAGGTTGCAGCCAGAGCACAGAGACACTTCTGGGGCACTGCAGTGTGTCCTGACTCTCCCCTGGGGCCCATCCCTCCCCCATCCCACCCATGTGCCTCAGGGGTCCAGTGGTGCCCACCCAGGGCCACCTCCCCTGGTTGTGGGGGTCTGGTCTGGGCAAGTGTGAAGCAGGCTTGGTAGGCTGCTGGGCAAGGTTTCCCCACCTGGAGAGGAGTCCCGGGAGATATCTTCTTCAGACTCCTGTCTATGGGGGGCAGCCTAGACCATGCATACCTGCAGAGAAGGCAGCTGCCAGGGCCTGTCCTCCAGGGCTCCAGTGATGAGAGCCTAGGTGAAGCCTGGAGCTGGGCCACTGCTGCTTCTCCTGGCACTCCCTGGAGCCCTGCTCCCTACCAGACCTGGGGACAGAGAGCTGCCTTTCCGAGGAGCCTCTACTTGCTGGCTGTGGTCAAGCCTCAGCCTTCCAAGACTCCCTGGCTAATGAGGGCTCCTCGCCCACCCCCAGAAGCCAGTGTGTGCCCAGGAGACCCTCCAGGAGCTGGGAGGCACAGGATACACCCAGCAGCATCTCATAACCCATGGTCTGCAGCCCCTATCTAGAGTGAGGCCTGGAAAGGAGGCTCCCCACCCCCAAACTCCATCCCTCCCATCCCAAACAGGGCTGAGCAAGCAGGCTGGGCCAACCTGTTCTGAGCACCAGGCACAGGCTCAGACGTGGCCCCCAGGTGCTCCCTAGGCACATTAGATGGAAAAGTCCAAGGGACATCATGAGGTTTACCGGGACATTATGGGGAGGTTTTCAGCAATGCCCCACTCCACCCTGAGGCCCTGCATCCCTTCCCTGCTGCCCGTGAGGAACGGCCTCCCTGGGGCCTGCTTACAGACTGCCACCCGGGCGTGACTCCGTGGATTTCTCCACATTGGGCTATTTTTGTTTTTTGATTAATCAGTTCCTTACTGACCAAATTCCTCTGAGTTTTTGCAAATGGGCTTGCGTACTTACTCCCGGACTCTACATGCCTTTTCTCTAGATGGACAAGACGTGACTGCTATTAACCCAAGGTCTGAGAGAAACCCAAACCATGTGAACGGTTCACAAACGCCCACGCCCCCTTCTTCCTGCGCGGGCCCTGCAGACAGGCCCGCCTGCACCCCGCCTCAGAGTGATTAATTAGCCAGCGATCTGCAACAACTCCTCTTCATGCCTAAATATTGTTTCAGCCTATCAGACTGTTAGTGCAGAGTAGGATAAATGACACCTCGGGTCTGGCGCACTGACCTGCAGGGCCTGCTGCTCATCCAGGCTCCAGACAGCCAGCGCCTTCTCCGCGGAGCCTGAGACGCCCCTGGCCTTCTGGGAGTCAAAGTCAAGGCCCATGACGGGCTCTGTGTGGCAGGCGATGTGGCTGCACACCTTCCGCTCGGAGACATCCCACAGGGCCACCGATCCATCCTCATAGCCGGCCAGGAGGAACGGGCGGGAGCTGGAGTCGGCCTGCGGTGAACAACACAGGTCAGCTCTGGAAGGGTCCTGGTGCGTTTTGGGGGCAAGGGACTTGAGAAATGGGCTGTCTCTCCCAGGGGTGGCCCAGCTGGGGAGCTGTTTCGTGTGTTCTTCACATGGCAATACCAGTTCAGAGGCTCTGCATGCATACCACCTGGATGGCCGATCCCATTGGTGCAGGGCCTGCACAGACTGCTGTTGGGGCACCCCAAGGACTGGGACTGGAGGGGGCACAAAGCTCCGGGTAGCTTGGCACACCCTGACCTGACGCTGCCATGCCCCTGTTCACCAGCCCAGGTCCCACCAGGATCTCAGGGTGCTTCCGGGCCCTTTCCACAGGCCTGAGACTCTCAACCACCCCTTGGTGGGGCCAGTCACCTATCTACAGCCACGAACCAAAGAAAATTGTGAGCTCTTTGTCAATGAAAAATGAACTTTCTGTGCTTTGTCAACGTCACTGCGGAAGCCCACCACCCCCGCCCCGATCCCTGGGCCGGGTGAGCCGCCACGGCGCTGAGCTATTGTGATAAATGAGGGCACAGGTCAGAGGGCCTGCACCCTGGGCAGACGCCTCGTTTATCTGGCCTCTGTATCAACTCCAGAAGAGCACTGCAGGATTCCAAGTCACCCTGGCACCGAGAGTGGCGACACCATGCTTGGTGCCCCGTCCTCAGAGACCACCTCCAGGACTGGTGCCCAGGTTGCTTCTAGGACAAAGAGCACACTCTGGCTGATGGCTTTTGCCCTTCACTTATCTCGGCATTCCCTGCTGAGCTGCCTGGGGCCGGCCTCACATGGGTGTGAGAAGTAACTGAGCACATCCCCTCCAACTGAGCTTCTCTGGGCCTAGCCCTCAGCCTCTGGATGGTCAGTGCTGAGAATGGGGGCCAGGGGCAGCTGGTCAGTGAGACTGCCCCCAGGTCACATGCAATTCAAGGATGGTCCGCTGCTGGCGGGCAAGGCTGGCACTGAGCAGAGCGTCTGGGTCTCACTCGGTGTGGGCCGACATAGGGCATCACGCAGGCCCTGCTCGCCCACCTGCTGGAGCTGCTGTTCATGTGCTGTGTGGGCGCTTGGACCCACCCAGAGGGGCTCTGGGCCCAGATGCTACATGTACTGTGCAGAGTGCCTCCCCACGTGTTTCTGAGAGCTCGGAAAGAACCCTCCTCCAGCCATGCAGGCGACCTGGTTTAACCAGAGGCATGAGGGTTTGTGAATAACATGAGTGGACACCATGTCCTCAACCCAGAAAGCAGAGTGTTCCCCGAGCATCAGAGGGAAACTGAGGCTGTGGGTGGAGTGCACGCCACGGGTTAGCGATGGGAGCCAGGGGACCCTGACGCAGACCGGCTCTTTGATCTGGAGGAGACGGCTGTGCCAGGGGACAAGGCATACAGCCCTGAGAACTATACACAGCCACAGTGAACCCTCCCAGACCAGAGCTGGGTCAGTGGACACTTCTTACACGTCCCTGAAAATGCTTGTACAGTCATTTTTTTTCTGTGATGTGTTCTCACAAATAAAAACATAGCCCTGGCTGGTGTAGCTCAGTGGATTGAGCGCGGGCCTGCGAACTGAAGGATCGCGGTTCGATTCCCAGTCAGGGCACATGCCTGGGTTGCCAGGCCAGTTCCCGTCAGGGGACATACAAGAGGCAACCGCACATTGATGTTTCTCTCCCTCTCTCCTTCCCTTCCCCTCTAAAGATAAATAAATAAAATCTAAAAGGAAAAAAAAATCTTTAAAAAAAAAAAATGGCAAATTTAAAAAAAAAAAAAAAAAAACATAAAGGAGGAGCCTAAGGAATTGAGTGGGGGTCCTCGGAGGGGGCCTGTGACATTCCATGCTCCTCTCTGGGGCCCTGCAAGCTGACTGATACACCCACCCCTCGGGCCTGACCGTGTGAGCAGTCCCCAGACAGGCCCTGAGACTGCGATCCTCGAGGGGACGTGCAGTGCCTGGTGGCTTCCACCACCAAGCAGCACAGGCTGGGGGGAGCGGAGCATACAGGCTTCCCTGCAGCGTCCCTGATGGCACTGGTGCACTTGCTCTGTAGTTCTGTAGCTGGGAAGAACTTCACTTTGGCTCTTTTGGTGTAAAATTTTTTTACGCTACTTGTTTCTGAAGTACAGAGTGCTTTAAGCAATGGTCAGGTCCTCTGTTCAGGCAGCTGCTTGCAGACAGTTGTGCCTCTCTAAAGCGGGCCTTCCCTGCGAGCAACCGATCTGGACGCAAGGCAGGGAGAGGGCCAGGTGAAAGCCTGGATGTGCTGTCTGAACCCCAACCAGGAATTCGCACCAAGCCTCAGACCACGCCTGCCAGACCCCACCTCAGCGGCCGGCTGTGAGGAACTCATCTGGGGCCTACTTGGGTCTGTTGCCTTTGGGACAGCGCTCTGACATGTCCCCATCCATGCTGCCTTGGCCCAGCCTGCCTCTGGCTCCCTGGGCACATTCTTCCCTTGCCCAGGCCCCCTGACGCTGCTGACACATTTTTTTTCTGTCAGTCTCCACAGCCCAAGCCCACATGATGATGCCGTGGTCTCCAGGTTCTGAGCACCTCAACTAGTTCAGGGGCTACTCGCTATCAACCTGCTGGCTGAGGCATTACAGGGTGGCCGGACAGGAGCCAGACTGGCTTGCAGGGGCTCACCCAGCAGCTGCCGGGGCGCCCAGACGCTGATCACCAGCCTGCAACCCCCACCTGTGCTGCACACCTCTCCAGCTTCTTTCCTAGCATGCAGGGTCCCTGTGGCCCCTCAGCCCCGTGACAGACTGCAGGTATGACAGTGCTCCTATGGCCACAGGCCTTTGGTGGCCACACCCACAGTGCCAGGCTGACCTCCATGGAGTGAGGACATTAAGTTACTATGAAGATGTGCCTGGTGACCCCTCCCGTATGTGGTTGGGCCAGCCTGGAGGGACCCCAGCAGACAGATCCCGCCTGCAGCATCTCGAGGTGCTGTGGGGAGCCCCTAGCTCAGGTGGGGGCCCAGTTCTGAAGTAGGGGTGAACGACTCTGCATGAGGCTGGATTCTGGTCCTGACTGTCTGCACGATAATCATCATAACACCGCAGGTCAGCCTCCCTGAGGGCAGAAACGAGAATGTCTCTGAAAGCTTCAGAAAAAAACACCACTTCAGGCCATTCTGCCACACTCAGACTAATAAACTGTAACCTGGATCTCCAGGTTTGTAGGGAAAAAAGAGACATTTAAGATTAACACAGACTTTTCTTTCGTGTTGGATCTGTATCAACCAACAAAAACGCGATTTGTCCTCTGTCAACTATATTAATTACCTTAACAAGTTTGTACATCCCATTTCTACACATTTTTCTGCAGGAATTTTTACATGATTACGCAATGACACCATTTCCAGGGAGTGGAGTCTGAGCGGATGCAGTCCCCGACGTCCTGCCCCGGGGCGCAAGCACCACACCGGCAGCAGCGTCAGGGCCTGGTGCGGGGGGTGGGGGCGGATTTCCCACCAAGCTCTGCCACAAACCTGCTGGCGCCAGGAGCTCAGTCATCCAGGTGACCCTCGGAGCCTCACCTCCTCACCCCCAGGGGCTCCTCTGAGGGACTGCGGCAGCAGCAACACAGAGATCCCCTGTGCCAACTGGAAAGTTATCGGGAAAGAAACTACTGGAGGAAACCAACGACTAGAAAGGCGGGGGAATCTCTCTGGTCCTTAGACAGCAGAAGGCTGAAGACCGGGTCTCTGGGATGCCTGTCCCCATGAACCCCGCTGGTCACGTGCACACCTCCAAACTGCCTAAGCCCACCTGGTCTAACTCTTAGGGAGAGTGCAAATGAGCACTGAGGCACAAGGCAGGAATCACCTGCACCCGACTCTGGACTGGCACAGGGCTGCCCTCAGAAGGTGCCTGTCAACTGGACAGCGCTGAGAAAATGGCCCCTGGGCAGCACTCCCGAGATGGGCACTGGTCAGTGACCTGCTAGCCCTGGGGTCTGCCATGGCTAAGATGCTGCCCGGGCCTCTTTTTAAGTGAGCACGCCAGACGATTTACTCTGCTGAGCCGAATGTGAGCGACCCAAAGAGCGGGCGTGTGTGCTCTGAGCCCATGTTAACCTCTGGAGCATGGGTTCGACTCGAGGGGAGCCAGGGCCTCTGGCGGAGGCAGGCAGGCCCCAGAAGACCCCTCCCCAGGCTTCAAGAGCAGAAACCTATCCTGCTGGGCCTGGGGACTGTGACCATCCCCCTCACCCCCTGGCCTCCCAGCTTCTGCTACCAGCCCTAGGGGATGCCTCCTGACCCTCGCTCATCAGAAACAACAGTTGAGAAAGAAGAAAACAGCAGTGGATCAGAAATTCCAAGTGTGGCTGTGGGGAAAGTCAGCATATTAAGCCCACTCCTGCCTCTCTGAGGCAAAAAAGTCACAAAAATGAGAATCTTAAGCACAGTGGGCCGTGCAGGCTTGCAGGATTAGTCGATACTCCCCTCCCAGCCCTTGACCAGTGACCAGTGGCACAGACCAGTGAGCAGAAAGGAGCAGAGCCCCTTCCGGGGAGGGGCCGTCTCAGCTGACCCAGCTGTCCCTCCTCACTGCACTGGCAGGGGGTGCCCCCACTACCCCCAACCCAGCCTGCGGAGGACAGCACAAGTGACGCTTGCCCTGGGGAAGTTTGTAAGAGCATCCTTCCAAGCAGCGTGAGGGTAGCAGGGGTGGCCAGCGGGTGGCCAGTGACTGGCTGCTGTGGAATCAGTGAGCGCACGTTCTCCCAAGGGGCTAATTGTCCTGCTGGTTCCAGGACAAACCGAACCCTGAGTGGGGCATGATTCAGGGCCTGGCAGGCATGGCCGGCAGGGCGTGGCTGACGTGCACTGGGCCTTACCTGCCACAGCTCCAGGCACATGGGCATGCCTGGCTTGGCATCCGCCTCTGGCTTGAGGGTGCACACTGACGTCTTGGATGGCATCTCCAGAATCTGAATCTGACAGTAAGAAAACAAGTTGATTTGGGCCGGCGCCAAGCTGAGTCTGTTCTATACAAACAAGAGAATTTTAAGGCGATTAGCCAAGACTGCTACGAGTTTCTGTCTGCTCCCGGTAGGAACCTGGGAGCCCAGCCTCCTAATTAGGCCGCACAGGCTCATGGGCTCCAGTGCTACCAGCCTTGCGAAATAATGTGCATGGCGTCATTCCTGAGTGACCGGCACATCCCTCTGAGTAGCATTCCCACCCAGCAGCTGCCTCCAGCCTCTCCCAATTTTACCTCATTGCTGAGCAGGAGGCCCGGCGCACTGAGCACTGCCTCAGCTCACCCACTCTCCTGACCTCTGCTTGTTTCCCATTCCTGCTGTGGGTTTTACATGGCAATGACTCTGCACTCTCGGGCATAGCGAATGGTTTAAAGACTTGTACAGAGACCACCTGGGAATCCACCACCCAGTCTAGGAAATAACCATGGTATGTGCCATGGGAAGCTCTGTTTGGAGCCCGGTGGTACCCAGTACCCTGTTCCTCCACCCTGGGTGCCATGGCTGTATTTTGTGTCACCTGAACTGGGCTGGCAGGTGTGACTCACTGCCCTGCACAGCCAGCTCACATTCGGGCCTGTCCACTGAGTTGGGCCAGGCTCTACCCCAGCATCAGCAGGGGACAGCCAAAGCCACAAGGAACAGGCTCAGCTGAAGCCCCACAGACTGGAGCTGGGCTCCCAGCCATTCGTATCCCTCATGCCTCAGCTCCTTATCTGCCCAGGAAGGACCAGGGTGCTGCTCCTGCAGGGCCTGGAAGAGGAGAGGGGCTCCCATGAGACCCAGGCCCACTGCTCCATGGTGGCGGGGGCGGAAGGGGGAGGTTTGGTTGGCCCTTGGCTCCTCATGCTACTAGCAGCTCCACCGTCATAGCAGCAATGAGCAGCCACTGTGGAGCCGCATGTCACCCCTCACTGACACAGAGGCGTCCCCTGGTTTGCAGATGAGAGGTCTGGGCTCCAGAGGAGTTGAGGATGTTGAGAGGACAGCTGGCCTACTGCCTGATACCCAGAACACAGAACGTCCAGCGTGGAGAACTGGAGGCGAGCTTGGGTTGTGTGAGTGTGGCTGACCTGCTCTCCCTGACTCGCACAGAAGAACGGGCCTGAGTCCCAGGGTAAAGGCCCGAGTCTGAGCCCCAGTTCTGCCACACGTGTGTTGGGAGCCATGTCTAGGGCAGCTGTGGCAAGGTGGAACGCTGGTGTCATGGTCTGGTCCTCTCAGTTTCGAGGCCCTGCAACAGGCCCCATGCCGGCCTCCATGCTTGGGCGGCACGCCCACAGGCTGGGGCTGGGGGTGTGCTTTGGGCAGGGCTCTCGCCAGAGGCTTGCAGAGAGACCTAGCACCAGCACTGTTAGGAAGGGTGAGTCCTGGGGCCCCTGCTGGTGCGCACACATGCATGCACATACACATACACACACACAAATGCAAATCACTCACACATGCACACACAAGCACAGGCTCCCCATCGCCATAGGGACAGCATCTACCCTGGGTGAGTTGACCCTCCCTACCCACAAAGGAGACAGAAAAGGACAGAAGGGACATGAGCCATTGCTACTGTCATGAAATAAAAGGCTGCCAGAAAAAGGACCCCTGAAATAGCAAAGATGCTCAAGAAGCTCTAGCAAAATGAAAAGGAAGATAAGAAAGACGATGTTGACAACCAAGACACAGCGGCAAGAGGCATGACCCATAGTAAAAAGAAAACTGCGGAGGAAGGAGAGAGCTCTCGGAGCCCTTCTGTTCTCTGTGGGGAGTGAACCAGCTCGGGACAGGCTCATCCCGAGAACCGCAGCTGACAACGGAGGCAGGCCAATACCCAGCCAGGGGGGCTCACCCAAGAGAGAGATGCTCTCCTCAGTCCCCACGCTTTGCACACCCTAACCCCGCACAAGGGCAACACAGCAGGCTGCGGCCGACTGACGGACCCCCCTCGGCTGCTTCACAGAGTCTGAGTGAGCCGCCTGCCGCCACGCAGCAAGGGGTCGTCTAGAAAGACACAGACCACACTGTAGGGGCAGGACACTCGACTTCCTACTCCGTGTACTGTTCTGTTTCTTGATTTATTCAGATTTCTTAAAATGAGATCTGTACCTTTTGTCACCATATCAAGAGGACAGGATGGTTCCAAGATGCTGAGTGGCTGGAGGGGGAAGAGAAAGCCACAGGAGAGGGATGTTGCTGGACAGAGTCTGCACGGGTCTGCCCCTTGGGTGGCCTGGCACACAGGTCCACAGGGGTGGCCGGTCCTGACCTTCAGGCTCAGGAAGACCGCTCTGGCAGCAGTGAGGAGGGACCCAAGAAGAAGGGGATGGGCCCTGGCTAGTGTAGCTCAGTGGATTGAATGTGGGCTGAGAACCTAGGGGTCGCCAGTTTGATTCCCAGTCGGGGCGCATGCCTGGGTTGAGGGCCAGGTCCCCAGTGGGGACCACATGAGAGGCAACCACCCATTCATGTTTCTCTTTCTCCCTCCCTTCCCCTCTCTAAAAAGTAATAAATAAAATCTTAAAATAAAAAAAAAAAAAAAAAAGAAGGGGGTGAACTATCCAGCAAATCTGTGCTGGTCGGGAGGAGAGGGGCCGAGGGGGCATGAGGACAGCCCCGAGTCCTGAGGTAGGGCCATGGGAGGGAGCGAGGGGCAGGGGGACCAAGGAGCTGCGGTCCAAGGAACAGGGCAGGCCCAGTGGCCTGTGCTAGAAGCCTCCGCAGTCACTGGTGAGCTTTCCATCTGGCACTCAACTGCTACTTCTGTTACCAGAAGGGGAAATGTTTGGTTTGAGCAAGCGTGGCCCCCCAGACGGCCAGGTGGGGTGGGGGCACGTCCTCCCCTGCCATTGTCTGGGCACAGGCCAGCGATGCTTTTCCAGGGCCCTGTCTGGGCAGATTCCAGGTGGGAACATGGAAAAGAACCATTTTCCCAGGATGTGCGAGGTCCCTGGACTGGCTGCTCCTGAAAAACAAGGATGCTGCCAGAGCTGGGGGCCAGGAGGTCGGTTAAAATCAGCCGCAAGCAGAAGAGATGAGAGGTCTTCAGTACTAGGCCGGGGAGAGGAGGGTGGGGCTCGAGGGTGAGGGCAGAAGGAGCGATGAGACCGGACAGAAGTCCAGGGGAGGCTGAGGTGGAAGACAGCACCCAGTGCCCGGCCTCGGTGGGGGAGCTGGCTCGGCCGGCAGGCTGGTCTCGGTGTGTGCAGCCCAGAAGGGAGCCCGGGCTGCCCAGCCCCTGCCCTCCTGGGGGAAGCACACCTCTTTTCACAGTAATAAAGCTTTTAACAGGGTTTTGGCAAATTGGCAAGAGAAGTGTATGTAGCTCCTAATTGGTGATTTAAATGCAATCATGAACAAATAAATGCCTGTTCCTATCTCATTATTTATGAGCTGAGTGTGCTTTAAGACAAACGGCCCTTCCTGGGCGGGGGCCAAACCGCTCCGTGTGTACAGGCCTCAGGTGCCTGCCCAGCGCTACCTGCCGAGCAGGCTCTCCGGGCCAGCGGGGGAAACCAGGAGAAGATGGGAGTGGGTGGTAGACAGAAAGCTCCCATTTCCTGTCCACCACCCCACCCCTACCTGCAGCGGGACCCCAGGCCATCCAATCACTTCTCAGGAGAGTTTCTTCTCGCATTTCCCTTCAGCTCCTCCAGGAGCTGGTACCTCCAGCTACACCTCCTCCTCTACCAGGCTTCCCGATATCTGCCCCCACTCGGGACACTGCTTCCCTTGGGGGATTCTGCCTCTTCAGTCCCTAGGCTGTGGACGCCACTGCACAGCCTGACTAGCGCCCCCCAACCACTGTTGCCTACTCTGGCATGAGCGCCATCTGACAGCGACCTCCAAGGCTCCGTCACACCCACCTCACCCTCCAGCCCCATCCTCTGATGCTCCCCTGCTCCCCTGCGTCCCTCTGTACTACGGTCATCACCCAGGTGCCAGCCCTTACCCCCCAGGTCCTAGTCCGTCCATGGCCTCTCACACCAGGGCCCTGTTCTGCTCCCCAAAGGACTGCCCTCCCCTACTGTCCTGGCTTCCAGGCTTACTTCAGCTTTACCAGGGCCTTGGTCTGTCTTCCACCACCTCCTGCTGGCCTGCTAGGTACCTGCCAGCACACACGCCTGCTACTGAGCCCTCCGAGGATCTGTCTGGGCAGCCTCTCCCCCAGTACTCCTGATGGCCTCGGCCTTGACACTCGTCCACCTGAACTGGGCTGGGTGCCTGGTCCTGCCACAGACACTGGTCACCCCTCTCACCACCAGGGTCATCTCACAGGTGACCAGGTGAATGCCCATCCCCAGGTCCTCGGAGCTGCGATCCAGCAGACAGACCCAAACCTGCCCCACAGCTCCCTGGGGGCCTGGGGCCAGCCCAGTGTTCCCGCAACCAGGTGCTGACAATGGGTGTGCTGACACAGGGGAAACTGAGCCTCCAGGGACTTGAGAACAGGGGCTGGTGCTCACCTCATCGCTGTCTCTCCCCGGCACTGCCAGTATCCAGCGCTGTGGGCCTCTGGCCAGGAGGGAGCCCTTGCAGAAGCCCACGCTCTCCAGGCCCACGGAGTCCACGATGGCGTTCCTGCCCTCCGCCAAGTCCCACAGGCACAGCCTCAGGTCCCGGCCCTGACTGCAAAACCGAGCAGAGAGACAGGCTGTGAGCCTCCCCGGTGAGCGGACCGCACATCCTGCCTGGCCAAACATCTGCATACTGTTGCCAACCTAAGGCCGAAGAAAGGCAGGGCACACTTTCCAGAGAGGCTGCTGCTCACACCAGACCACAGGGCTGGGGCACCTCAGCCGAGGAAGGGCTTCTCAGCCCTGGTGTCCACATGCGCATCTGTGTCTGTGATGCCTAACGCACAGCACACTCGTGCGCATCCCAGGGACGCACCTTGAATGGAGGCCTGCTGTGGTTTTCTTGCCACTCCCCACGCAACCAAAACAAGTGCCCTCTCTACTTCTCTCCCTTTGTGAATTAACTTTGACCACCTGGCAACCTCACCCTCGGGTCTTCTCCCAAGTGAACTTAAAAACTGCATTTGCACAGAAGCCTGTACACAAATGTTCGCGGCAGTCCTGTGCATAACAGCCCGAGCTGGAAACGACTCTTCAGCAGGAGACTGGATGAGGAACTGCGGTGGACCCGCACCGTGCAATTCCACTCAGCGGCAGAGGAACAGACTGGGCCACGTGCAACAACCTGCCCGAATCTCGGGTGCATCTTGCCAAATGAAGGAAGCCACAGGCAGAAGGCCACATGCTGCATGATTCCAGTGGTGTGACCTCGTAGAAGAGGTCAGGACGGAGGATGACAGGGCACTGTCCACAGAGGTGTGGCACAGGTCTCTGCAGGGTGCGGCCTGCTCTGTGTGGCCCCAGGTGGCCCAGACATGACTGTTGGCACCATCAAGCCCACAGATCTATGCCATGAAGAGCAAGCTTCACTGTGTACACGTCAAAAACAACAACCAGGAAGCCAGGGTCCCAGGGTGAACTGCAGGCCGTGACAAATGTGGGGCGCACTGCATGCAGTGGAAGGGCGGACGGAGTCCGACCTGAGGCACTTGGGACAAGTGTGTCGGCTCGATACTGATTGCAAGGTTCCAGGCAAAACAACTGGATAGAAACACAGAACTCCAGCTGGTCCACCTGTTTCCCACAGGGCTGTGGCTGGCAATTCTGACACCTCTTTCTGTACACAGCGGGGTTGGACAGAGAAGTATGTAAGCAGTGGGGAGTGGGGTCTGAGTTTCTCCTGCCACAGAAAAGCAATCGCCAGGAGGCCCAGGGGAGGAGAGATGGACCCATAGTTTTGGATTCAAATCAGAGATGCTGGTATAAATGCATGTTTATCCCAAATCATACTCAGCTGGACAGACATGAAGGTGCACACGGGCTGTGCCTGAGAGGACCTGGAAGCAACGACACCCTTGCACCCTGGTCTGCCCTCTTCCCTTTTCTTTAAAAAGAGAAAGCAGGTTTCAGCAGAAATGGCTGGAGTGTTGGGGGGCGGGGGGAGGCCAAGAGGAGTTCTGAGCATCTTGTGGCCAGAAAGTAAGAAATACTTTTAAAATAAAATGAAGGATGGGGGCATACCCCAAGGACCCAGGGGCCAAAGCTGGAACAATCTGAGCAATAAAGGAAATAACCTTGGTGTGGAATCATAACTGAAGAATACACTAAGTCTCCACGAGCCCAGACGCATGAGGCAACACATAAACACATGAAGAGGAGATAAGCCTACCTTACAGAATCCTAATTAAAGTAAAACACTACCAGAAGTAGGGGTGCAGGACACACCGAGCCCCGGTGAGAACACCCCAGTGGTGACTGTGGGGCAGAACCCGCTGATGGATGCTAGCTAGGATCAGTGGGCAAAACGGGAGGAGAAACGGGGCACGTGCATTGCCTCACAGTGTCTCCCAGATGCTCACCACTCGCTGTAGAGGCTTGGACGCAACCACATAGTCTTTGACCCACCTTAATCCTCACCTCCCTGTCCCTTGAGGAAGGTCCTTGCTGGACATAGGGACTCATCTCCAAGGAGGCCAGTAAGCAGAGGGAAATGTCCCTGAAGGCAGGACACCTGCAGACACGCCCTGACCAGGTGACCAAGGTGACCCTCACCAGAGATGACTCCTGTGGACATCACAGACCCCAAGACGGTGGGATGAGACTCCTTGGCCTCTGCAGGTTTCCTCCTGAAAGAGCATCGGCCCACCTAATCCTGAGACACCATGAGGCAAACCCAGCATGAGGAGTGTTCTACAAAACTGCTGACCAGTCGCTCTGCTCAAGGGGCAAGGTCAGCAAAGACAAGGGGGAGAGAAGCGAGCCCAGACCACAGGGGACTAGGGAACAGTGACCACTCTGTGGGTCCCAGAGGAGAAAAGGATATTGTGGGGGACCGGAGAGCCTGCACAAAGCCCAGCATCTCATTGCCGGTGCCACCACCAGTGTTGTGACATATGCCTTGTCACAGGAGATGCCCCGGCCTCCAGGACCTGCTGCTGAGCAGAGCACTGCTTTCCCCAGGTGACCCATAGCAACTCAGTCCCTGTCCACAACTCCACATGCCGTGTCCACATTCTGGACAACCCACCACGCTGATGTTAAAATGTCTGAACATTTGGAGGATGAAGAATGACATAGCACTCCTAAGGATCAGGCTGACGCTGCACCCTGCTGGACTATGGGGGAGACAGGTGTGGCAGTGTCCTCCACATAGGACAGACCAGAGCCTAACGCAAGAGAGACACGTTCATACCAGAGGCGGCGTCTGACTCTCGGTCAAGATGGCAGTCATGCTGTAAGCAAAGGGCTGGCCTATTTTTAAGTCACTTTTTATTTGGAATGTTTTGAACCCACAGAACAGTTGTGAGGATGGTAGGGCGACCTCCCACACCTCCGTCACTCGTCCCCTAATTGCTAACGCTGTGCACATTCTCTCCTGGCCTGATGCCCATCACCCCAGATGATCTTCACGCGGGCAGAGCCGCACCCAGAAGCTCCTTGGCCCCAGGTGGGGGTGGGGGTGGGGGCGCTTACTGCACTCCAACGAGTGCAGCCTGGAGCTCCTGAACGGCCCAGTGTGCACACACAGGACGTCCCACCCCTGGGCACAGGGTCCACCTCGCAGACATGTGTGTGCCTGGCACCAGGAGGCCTAGACGAGAGCCTTCTCCCACCTTATCCACAGCAGGCCCAAGTGGACAGCTCAGATCCCCACCGACAACAGAATACAGGCCATCTGGGTACACACATCCATAGAACACACACCGAAAAAGCCTGCGCAGGGCCCTGCAGCCACATGCCCCTCGGCGGGTCTCACAAAGACAGAGCTGAGTGAAAAAGTCAGACGCACTGGAAGCTGTTCTGTATGGCTCTGCTTTTTTGAGTTAAGAAAAAAAAAACCACACGCAGACAAAATGAGTCTCTGCCTTTTGGAGATGAACATTCACATGGGACAGACAAGCGAGGCACGAGAGGCTGCCTGCGGGGGCAGGGCAGACAGCAGGCCGGCGGAGCTCTGCTTCCTGCGGAGAGTGGTGACACAGGTGTCCACTCTGTGATAATACAGCAGTCTGCAAACTTGTTCTGTGCACTTTTCCGTGAGTACGTTACATCTCACAATGAAATAGGCCGAAGACATACCCACCCAGGTGGCTGTCGCGAGCACAGGTGCGTTCTTGAGTCTGTGGACGGGGCTAGGGGTGTCTGTGGAGCTGCCCCTGGGCTTTCTGTACAGCCTGGCGAAGTCCGGGGCCCTCACTCCTCGCTTTCTGTCCTCCAGCCTCTCCTTGACATGAAAGCTCACCTTCCTCCCTCAAGAGCCACTTCGGAGACTTGGCTTCCAAACACAGCTGGGTGCATGGCCTCTAGTGCAACGTAAATGCACCTGCGCATTCCAAGCACCTGCACAGTCTGCATTGGAGACCTCCTCACCCACAGGTCCCTTGCTTGGAATGGGGCCACCACAGTGCCATCCCAACTGGAAGGAAGAATGCCATCCAACATCCCCTTACCAGGAGCTTGCTACCCTGCACCTCACTGGCCCAAATTTCCGTGGAGTGAAGCCTCAGAGTAGGGTGTCAGGCACTGAGCACTTACAGCCAGGGGCTCCCAGATGACAGCCCAAAATGCCTGGGCCCTGGAAGAACAGGAGGCCCAGAAGGGCATACACCTGAGCTGAAAATTCTGCAGGAACATTTATAAATGGCAGCTCCCGGTACGAGCGGCTTAGTGGGGCATTCAGACACGACAGCTGTTGTATTATCAGGAAAAGACCGACACTGTGAGGGCCCTGTGCACCACGTGTGGGCGGGGGGCATCTGGGCTGCCTGGCCCGGGAGACAAGGCCATGCAAGGGCTCCACACGCACATGTGTCTAGGGCCACAGCCTCCAGAACACCTCTGGTCTCTCAGTCACCTTCAAGTCACCTTCAGGTTGGCAGGAGCAACATGAGTCTGGCATAGAAGTGCTGTGCGGACCAGTGGAGTCCCAGCAAGCCTCGTGCTCTGGGCACCAGCTCCATGGTGCACAGACAGATGCCCAGGCTCCAAGTCCAGCGCAGGAGAGCAGGCCAGCCCTGGAGTGGTGGGGCACAGAGAGTTCAGGAGAACAGCACTGCGATTCAGCAGATCCTGGGCTGGGGCAGCCATCCCTGAATGGGGGCAGATGTCAGCATGACCCAAAATGAGGATCAGCTCTGGCAGCTAGGTAGGCATCCCACTCCCTGCACGCTCTCCTGGTCTGAGCCCTGTCCTGTCCTCTCTCTCACAGTGGGAAGCAGGGAAGCCCCTCCCAACTTGCTCTCTCACCCACCTGCCCCTTACTGTTGCCTCCTGGCCCACTCCTGTCTGGAGTCCCTGGCCTGTCACCTCCCCAAGGCCAAAGCAGCCGTGTGGGAACAGAACCACTCTGCTGTGCAGCCCTCAGCACCTCACAGCACCCCGTGACACTCACAGGCTGGGCCCGCCACAGCCTCGGCAAATGCCCTTGCTTCTGCCATTTCCTGCTGACCCCTGGCTGGCCAGCCCTGAGGGTAGTAGATGTGGGCAGCTATGCGACGGTCCCAGTGCCACTGGAGGTGTGCGGAGCATCTCCCTGACCAGCCTGGCGAGCTTTAGGCTCACTCAGGCTCTGTGTGCTGCCCTGGTGCCCAGTCTTCACCACCCTGAAGGAAGGTGGCTTCATGGCGAGGGAGAAGGTTACCTGGCAGAGCGGTGCTGTGACACCAGACCCCAGGGCCTGTAGGAAGGGAAGCTGAGGATCCTCCAACAAGAAGCTCAAGTTCAGCCCCAGGGCCCTGGCTCCCACCACTGGGGAGCTGTAGCAGGCCAGGCAGGCTCTGCTCAGGCCACAGAGCTGTCCTACACGTTCATCAGGCCCTCCGTAGGGGGCACCAGCCGGGACAGCGCGCAGCACACCCCAGACGCACAGTCTCAGGATGGGCTGAGAACAGAGGTCACACCCTGTTCTGTGTTGGGGGAAGGGGAGCCCAAGTGGCTGGGGGAGGCCACGAGGGCCTCAACCTGGCCCCCATGAGGGCCATACCTGGCTCCTTTGGGACTGCCACTGAGACCTACCTGAGGAGCTGGGGCCCCTGGGGCAGTGTCTGCAGCCAGATCACACACTGACCCCCGTGCCCATCCAGGGTGGCGAGTGCTCTCCGTGTCTGCAGGCTCCAGATGTGCACCAGCCCGTTCAGGGACCTGTTCAGGCAAGTACAGGTGCAGGTCAGGAGGAAGCATTGGCGGAGGGTGGACATGCCCGGCACACTCCGCTGGGCTGGTCTGGAGGCCACAGCGCTGGTGGACCAGGTGTGGCTTGAGATTTTAGCTCAGGCGAGAGTTCTGAATACCAAGGTTAAAAGTGGCACATGCTCCTCTTCCAAGGGGTCCACAGGAGCCTCCGAGGCCCCCTTAGGCAGCACCTGCCTCTCAGCAGAGGGTAGGAGGGCTGCCACTGACAGTGTACCCTGGGTGGCACCTATAACAACATAGGCGTGTGTCCCTGAGTCCCCAAGGGGATAAGGCCCAGGGGACAGCATGTTGAGAGGGCTGTAAAAGTGTCTGGGCAACAGGCAGCCTGAGCCCCTCAGTAGGACCCCCAAACAAGCACCGAGCTCATTGCTAGCACCCCAAACTTCACCCTAGGCTAGCCCCGGGGGTGGGTCCCCAGCAGCTACTCACCCTGAGAGTAGGAGCGGGTGCCCCTGTCCCTGGGCGCCTTCGAGGAAATGCAGCGCATGCACTGCTGACTGGGTTCCTCGGAGGACAAACTGCGGGTCTGGCGGCAAGGACGGCCGGGCCGCCATGCTGGGCGGGGGTCCACAGTCACCTGTGGACTGAGAGAGGGTATGGGAGTGACTGACTCACCTGTCTGCCTTCAGAAAAGCAGCAGGAGGCCTCCCTGGACCCTGCCCAGCCTCTCTTCCATCTGTCTGTTAGCCTCTGCACCCAGTGGGACCACCCTCGTTCCAACGTGTGTCATCCCGGGGTTGCACCTGCCTGGCACAGAGACCTCCACTGGCCTCTAGGAATTCCAGTCCAGCCACCAGCCGTGCCTTCTGGCTCCCTGTCTCCCACTGGCCACCAGAGTGGCCCTCCTTGTCCAGGCTGGGCAGAGGTCGTCCTGACTCTGGGCCTGGCTGAGTCCTACCTTTGGTCCAGGCCTCACTCCGGCTTCCCCTCCCTCAGGGAGCATACTCCATCTAACCCTCCCAGTGAATTCAGAGTGTGAGCGGTCCCGGGATGCCAGAGGGGTGAGCAGGACCAGAAGATGGAGTGGAACCTCTTCCTCACAGGTGCTGCAAATGTTGCCCGCTGGGTCTTGAGCCTGAACACTTACAATGGCTAATTGTCACTGCCACCCTTCAACGAGGCAGCACCCTGCTGGGGATGGGACAGGACACTCCAGTGAGCTGCTGTAGGCTCCTGAGGCTCAGGTCTGGCATGCTCCAGAGCCTGCTGCTGCCAGAGGGGCAGAGGGGCTCGTGCAGCAGTGCATGGGTGGGGGACTGAATCGCCCTGCTGCTACCCAGGAGGGCTGCTATTGTGGATGAGAGACTGTTCCTCATATCACTGGTCCTGTGTTTAAGGCCTGTTGGGGCTCACCCATCCCACAGGAGACTATGCCTAGTGTCCCCACCAAGTCTACCCTAACCACCCAATCCTGCAGAGTCCCTGGAGGCCTGTGTCCTTTCATGCCACCTCAGTCTTACAGGCAGCAAGGGATTCAACAGTGCAGGGGTGGCTGTTCTCAGCAGGTGTGTGTGTATGTTGGGAGGGGGCAGAACCAGAAGTGGCCTGCTCCGACAGTCAAGGGCACATTCGTGTGCCTGCAGATCCGGGCTGGGCTGAGGATGCTGGGCTCTGGGACAGCTTCCAACCCACCCGCCTCCAGCCTGTACACAGAGCAGGGATGAGCCGTGTACCCAACCACGATGGCAGCCACAGCCACCAGAGGAACCAGGGCAGGTAAGACAGGAAGAAGGGTTCCTCCAGCAGGGAGCCTTGGCCAGGCGGCTGATGCCAGGGGTTGAGAGGGTTCCAGGCCTGGGATGGAGGCCTGTGCAGGTGGGGCTGCAGGCCGAGGCTGTGCACGGGCAGCAGGGGCAGCAGGGGCAGCAGGGGTGCGGGCGCTAGTCCAGGACCCATGTCAGCTGTGCCCTCAACCAGAAAGCCCTGCACTTTCCCTCCTCAAAAGCATCCAGGCCCTTTCCTTCTAGTCTGTCTTCAGAAGAGAGCCAGGAGCAGTTTGACCAGAGCAAAAGGTTTAAAACATGTAAGAAATGCCACTGTTGAAGCAGCTGGGACCCCACAGGGCTCTAGGTCACCTGAGAGCAGAGGGAGAGCAGTAACCAGAGCCTGGAGACCACCAGGGCCTGTGCAAGGGGGTGGGGAAGACCCGGCCACAGAGACCCACAGGAAGTCACTGCCAGTGCCCAACTGAGGTCTGGCCACCATGAGGCAAGTGGAGGCAGAGCTGGGTCCTAGATCCTAACGACTGAGAACAATACTCCAGGGTCAAGGCCAGGAAGGGGTGGCCCCAGCCTCTGACTCCAGGGCGAACAGTCACCCTTACTGGCCACTCTACCACTAGCTCATGCCTCTGTCACGGGGTTTTAAAGAGAAGGAAGGGGTCCCTAGGAACATGCTTCCCAAATAGCCAGGTCTCTGCTTCTCTCTCCCCCCGGCCTCTCTCTCCCTCTCTCTCTCTCAAACTTTCCCACCTTTGGCTAAAGGCCAATAGACTCTTCCCAAACACAAGAACGGCCTCCAGTGGGGAGCAGAGGGGCCCCACCCCACATTGCTTCATGACTGTGGCCTCTGCTCTGGCATGAAACAGGTAAGCCACCTAGAGATGCTCAGCAGGCCAGGGCCACAAATCCTGCAGTGGCCACCCCTAGGCCAGCTGGCTTGGTGGACACATTTAGAGGAGCAGCAGTTGGGCCCACAGAATCTCTGCCTGTCTGTGCGGTGCCATCCCCTTGAGGGCAGCTGGTTGGTGACAGGCACAGGGGCACTGGGCCCCAGACTCAGAAAAACCCAAGAATGCAGGCCCTGCTAAAGCACCTCAACCCAGGTGAAAGCCCCAGTTCAGGATGGGGGACCACCCCTCCACTTAGTCCAAGCCAGAGTCCAACAGGCCACCTTTGCAGGGATCCCACTACACAGTCCTGACATGCACACACCCACTATGTTCCCACTGATGCACACACGCACACATAACAAGGGGGCACCCCGAAACACCCTGGAATCTATTTATAAAAAATTGTGTATTTATTCTCATGTTTAAACTCAGTCACCTTCAAAGTACTCTCCATCTCATGCAATACACCTATTGAGACTTTTTTCTATTGCGCAAAACAGTTTTTGAACTTGTTAATTTTGATGCCTTTTAGTGCTTCTGCTGTTTTTTGTTTTACCTCTTCCACATCAGCAAAACATTTCCCTTTGAGGACTTTTTTCATCCGGGGAAACAAACAAACAAAAAGTCGCTTGGAGGGAGATCAAGTGAATAGGGAATGTGGGACATGGGGGTCATGCCGTTTGGGTCAAAAGCTGCTGACCACTCTCAGTGTGATGTGTGCAGGTGGGCTCACAAATCACCCATCATGAAATAGGCAAACGTGTTGAAAGAATCTTCAAAAAAATTTCACTGAAGCCGAACACAGCCTCTCACAACAACGCCAGCTAGTACACTGACACAGATGGGCTCCTAGAACACTCACCTAGCAGAGGAAGCCTATACTACAAGGGGCCCACCTTCCAGAAGATAATTCTGGGTTTTTGTGGGTCCCCCATATACACATATGCATGCACACACTTGTGGGCACACACAGCACACACAGAGGCACGCACACACACACACACACACAGTGCCAGCTAAAGCCCAGCCTGCACTTGCCCCCTGCTTGGGGCCCGAGAGGAATTTCCAGAACCTCACCAGCACAAGGCTCACTCTGCGGTGATGAAATCAAGTTCTCCTCTATTGTTTCCCCAGAAGTGCAGGGAATAAACCCGTCACGTTGTTACAACAACCAAAATGCTCAGGCCAAAATGATGCATCGGCAATTAAGGGCTCCATCATTTCAAGCAATTAAAATAAATGCTTTATTTGAAAACTAATTAATTCTAGCTACATATTTTTCCCATGACAATATCCAATGATTGCTTGATTTATGACATCTAATTATTCTTTATTTATCTAATTGAGAATAATCGCATTATCCTATCTCCCCTGGCACCAGCGGCCCGGAGCGGAGGCCGCAGCCCCTTGCGCAAGGCCGATGTGCGATATGGCCAACGCCCCCTCCTTTCCCTGTTCTATCATTTGTCTCTTCCTCCCGGAGGGCGAAGGAACATGAAACTTAATCCACTGAGCACAACTTCATATTCTGCCTGCTCTTCAAGATGTCAAAGCGAGACACATTCTTTTAAAAATTAAAAAGCAAGATAATCTGACACAATTTGCACAACTCTGACAGCCTTTCCAACTGATGCTACAAATGCTCCCAAGAGCCCTGAAGGCCCTCAGCCCACAGATGGACGATGACAGTGTCCCCCTGTGTCCCCTCAGCAGCAGCAGCCTGGCAGGTCTCAGGGTTATCCCCCAGAGAGGGGACTCAGCCTTACCCTAGGTGGGGGGAGCAGTTGGCAGGTGCACTCACCCTCCCACTAAGGTCACATGCCTTGGGCAAGCCCACTGGCCAAAGGGGTCCAAGGACACCCCTCATGGCAGAGGCAGGAGTGTGTACCCAAACAACCAGGTGCTGGTGGAAACCGGCCACAACCCACAGGGGCTGCATCAGCAGACAGAACCATGTGATTCAAGAGGCAGATGCCCAGAGACCACAGCTCCCGACCTGACATTCTGGAGCTACTAGGGGTTCACACCTCTGTGTGCCTCAGCCTGATCCACCAACAGGTTGAAGGACTGCCCCGGGCATCTGCCCTACACTGAGTCACACACCCCTTTCCTTTTATTGCAACAGGACCCTGGTTCCGTGAAGAAGCCTGGAAATCGAGAAAGAGCAGCAGAAGTAAGCCAAGTGGTGGGGGCGGGTGGTGGTGGGGGAACCACCCAGTGACACCGGGCACTTCCCAGCTCGCTGGGTCCTGCCTCACTGACTGTGTGTGTGTGACAGCAAGGACAGGCAACATGGGTTCCAGAAGTGCCTCAGACCCTCAGACCAGAGGCCCGGCCCCACACAAACCCCCTCCAGCAGGCCCCCAAGGCCCCTGAGCGGCCCGGCCAGCCCAGACTGGGGAGGCACCACTTCCCAGCAGGATGCATGTCCTGACTGGCTCTCTCCCTGCCCAAAACACATGAAAATGCTGATAAACAAACAAACAAACAAACAAAATAAAAACAAAAATCTTCAATACATCACTAAGTTGATTTTCAAAAAGTCTGGAACCTTCAGAGGATAAACATGAAGGGAAAAAGTCAAACCTAGTAAGGTCGGTGGAGCCTGAGGCTGGCTCCTGCCCTGGGGACATTTGCTGTACCAGTGACTGGGAGTTCCTGCTCTCAAGGCCCCTGGGCCCACAAAAGACAAAATGCAGGGCCCTCCCAAGGTCAGTAACCTTAAAGGAGCATCTGCAGAAAGATGAGACCCTACAGGGCCACATGCTCAGTGTTAGGCTAAAGTGGAACTAAAGCTGCACCCAGGGGTGCCAAAACAGGTTTCAGCCCTAATCCACAGCACCCTGGGAGGTCCCTAAAACTTCAGCCTGGGAAGTCTCTCAGAAGGAGCCCATCTGCAACCCAGGCCTCAATGCATTCACAGACACAGCCCTACAAAATGCAGGCTGGTAGTCGAAACCCATAAAAACAAATAAGGAAACACGGCACCATGAGTGAGAGCCACCAGAAACTATAGGAAGCAGAACTAGTGCCCCAGAGCAAAGCATTCAGGTATATTTAAAATAAGAATGCTTAATGGTTTAAAGAGAAAGAGGGAACTGAAACTGTAAGTAGAGAGCAAGAGAATGTAAAAAATTACCCATTAGATTTGAAAAAGGGCCCAACTGGGTGAAAAGGTTGCTGGGAAACAGGTGATCTGCACGGTGCCAAGGTTATTACTCTACTGATAATTTACTGATTGTAAAAGGAAAAGATTCCTTTACAATGGAGACACCTGGCTGTCACCACCTTCACCATCTGATCAAAACCGGCTCTGCCAATAGTAAACAAACTGACATCACTTACCGCCCGAGGTGATGCAAGAAGACTCGGCGCCATCCCTGACCTTCCTCTGTGCCAATGCTGTGCAGGAAACAAGCTGGCACATTCAGATTATGGGGCTAGACAACTAGCTCGCACTTATCCAAAGGTCATGGTCAAGAAAACAACAATAGAAAAAGCAGGCAACCCTTCTGAATTAAGAGACTGAAGAGGCATCACAACCAAATGCAGCGTGGAAGCCTTGATTAGATCCTGGATCAAAAAGGGGGTACCTACAGAGGAACCACTTGGGACAGCTGAGGAAATCTGAATATGGGCTGCAGAGAATATGGAAGTATTGTTAATTTTCTTGGGAAGGATAATGGTATTTTATGTAGAAGAATGTCCTTATTCCTAGGCTACAAGATTTTTGAGATAAATGTCATGATGTCTGCAATCTGTTGCAGATGTTTCAGTAAAAAGTTTCCTTTATCTCTATCTACATGCAAGTACACAGGCAGAGAGGTAAAGCAAATGCTAGAGGCAGCATAAACTGACACTATCAGTTTGGAAAATGATCTGGGACAATTTGCACAGCTCATGACTCAGCCATCCCACTCCTAGATAAACACCCTAAAGGAATTCTCACACAGGTACAAAAGGAGATTTGTATAATGTTCATAGCAATTGTGTGCATAATAATAAAAAAAAACAAAACTAACTAGAAACACCCAAATGACCATCAACTGCAGAATGGGTAGCTTTGGTACATTCATACAATAGAATACTCCACAAAGCTGAAAATGAATAAACTCCAGTCTCACATGAATGAAGCTCAAAATCCTAATTCTCATCAAAAGACATTACAGAAGTAAAAACTAGACTAAAAATAACAACAACAAGAACAAGGCTACAGACGGAGAAAATATTCATAAAAATATATCTGATAAAGAGCTGGTACTCCAATTTTATAGAAGTCAATAAGAAACAAAAATTAAAGTGATTCAGAAAGGCTGAACTTAGAGATAGACAAAGTTACATCAGGCAAACAGAAACAATGAGAAAGCAGAGATTGAAATACTGATACCAACAAAGGTGAATTCTAGCCAAAAAGCATTTGATTTGATAAAACCAGACACTTTCTAATACTAAAAGCTGAGATTCACAATGAATATATACCTATGAATATCTATGTAACAGAGATACCATCTTTATAAAGCAAATATGAAAATCTGAATAATAGAGATACCATCTTCACAAAAACCACAGGAGATACAAGGAGTCAGAAAAACCCACAGTGGCTCTTAGCATGTGGTGGTTAGATCCAGCAGACAATAATACAGAAGGAGAAAGAAGACTCGACAGGAAAGATACTATGGCTCTAGAAGGAACGTCACACTCTGATGACAGAGACCACGCCTTCTTCTCAACCGCACACAAACATCTGCAAAAAATGATTACATATCAGGTGCCACAAAGAAAACATTAGTAAGTTCCACAAGTAAGAAATCTAATAAACAACATCCTATGACTATAGTGCAATTAAGCCAGAAATTAACAAAATAAAAACCAAAAGATTCTTGCAACTAAAAATTTTAAACCATTTATTAAGTGAATTTTAGGGGAAAGGGAAAAATACTTAAACCACAAATTTTAAAAATGAGTCTTGGCCAGAAAGCTCAGTTGGTTAGTGTTGTCCTGATACACAAAGGTTATGGGTTCAACCCCCCATCAGGGCAAACACAGGAGTCAACCATTGATGCACAAATAGGTGGAACAACAAACTTATCTCTCTCTCTTTTGAGCCCTCTCTCCCACCTTCCCTAAAATCAATAAAAAAAAAGACAATGAAAAATAGTACATGCCAGATTCATGAGGTATAATTAAGCCTTTGATCAGAAGAAAAGTAGAGACCAATATCACTTACGAATATCACACAAAAATAAATAAAATATTAGCAAACAAAATACATCAAATTAAGAAAATGACAGTGTGGAATTTATCCTAGGAATGCAAGGCTGGTTCAATTAGGAAATCCATCCATGTCATACACCATATTAACATATCTGTAGAGAAAACACATATAATCAATCATCTCTAATGATGCCAAAAAGCCTTTGACAACATTCAATACCCATTTTTCACCCAGCTGAGCAATCAGACACTGACAGGCTTCATACAAATGATGACACACGCACACCCAGCCCTGCCCAGGGGGCTTGCTCGGCTGGTGCACTGTCCGTGCACCAAAAGGTTGCAGGTTTGATCCTGATTGGGGAGCACATGGGAGGAAACCCATCAATGTTTCTCTCACATCAATGTTTCTTCCTCTCTCTCCTTCTTTCTCTCCCCACCCCTGTGTTCCTCTCTCTCTAAAATCAAGAAATATATCCTTGGGTTTAAAAAATCTACATACATAAAAACGTTCCTTAGTTTGAAAACCAGCACATTACTTTATGAAGAAATATTGGAGGTATTTCCACTAAGATGAGAATACCCAATGTCTTCAACACTATACTGGAGGTATAAGCCAACGCAATCAACCAAGAAAAGTTAATCAGAGGTATACGAATTGGAAAAAAAGAATTTATACTATTTTCCAAATGACGTCATGGTATACACAAGAGCCAATGATAAGTCAGATTCAAACACTAAAAAAATTTTCATCTGGTAGCGGAAAATAAAACAAAAAATGTTCAGAAAGAACAAAGTTGGAGGTATCATGTTACTTGGCATCAAACTATACTACAAGGTATAGTACTCAAAGCAGCACGGTATTGACATAAGAACAGACATATAAATCAATGGAATTGAATAGAGAGCCCAGAAATAAACCCATACCTATAGGGTCAATTAATATATGACAAAGGAGGCAAGAACATACAATGGGGTAAAGACAGTCTATTCAATAAATGGTGATGGGAAAATTGGACAGATACATGGAAAATAATGAAACTAGGCCACCTTCTTTCACCATATACAAGAATAAACTCAAAATGGATTGAAGATTTAAATGTAAGGCTCAAAGCCATTAAAATCCTAGAGGAAAACATAGTCAAGGAAATCTCTGACATTTCTCTGAGCAGCATTTTTTTCTGATATATCTCCTTAGGCAAGGAAACAGAAGAAAAATAAACAAATGGGACTGTACCAAACTGAAGCTTTCTGACAGCAAAGGAAACCATCAACAAAACAAAAAACCCTACTGAATGAAAGAAGATATTTGCCATGATACAGCCAATAAGAGGTTAATATCCGACATTTATAAAGAACTCAAACACCTCAACACAAAACCCCCCCAAACAATCCAATTAAAAAATGCACAGAGGACCTAAATAGGCACTTCTCCAAAGAAGACATACAGATGGCCAACAGACATATGAAAAGATGCTCAACATCACTAGCCATAAGAGAGATGCAAATTAAAACCACAATGAGGTATCACCTCACACCTATCGGAATGGCTATCATCAGTAAATCAACAAACAAGGAGTGCTGGAGAGGATGTGGAGAAGGGGGAACCCTAGTGCACTGTTGGTAGGAATGCAGACTGGTGGAGCCACTGTGGAAAACAGTATGGAGTCTCCTCAAAAAATTAAAAAACGGGCCCTGGCCGGTGTGGTTCAGTTGGTTGGAGCATTGTCCAGTAAACCAAAAGGTCATGGGCTCGGTTCCTGGCCAGGGCACGTGCCCAGGCTGTGGATTCGGTCCCTTGTTGAGCGCATGTGAGAGGAAACTGATTGATGCTTCTCTCTAACATCAATGGTTCTCTCCCTCTCTCTCTCCCTTCCTTCCCCTCTCCCTATAATCAATATGCATGTCCTCCAGTGAGGCTAAAAATAAAATAAAAATAAAAATAAATAAATGAATAAAAATTAAAAATAGAACTGCCTTATGACCCAGCGATTCTACTTCTAAGCATTTATCTGAAGAAACCCAAAATGCTAATACGAAAACATATATGCTTACTGAGGTGTTATTCATAACAGCCAAGATATGGAAGCTACTCAAGTGCCCATCAATAGATGAGTAAATTAAAAAGCTGTGTTATAGATATAAAACAGAACATTACTTGGCCATAAAAAGAATGAAATCTTACCATTTACAACAGCATAGAGGAACCTAGAGGGTATTATGCTCAGTGAAATAATTCAGAGAAAGACAAATACCATATGATTTCACTTATATGTGGAATCCAAGGAAAAGCATAAACAAACAAACTTGAAACCCTCACCAATACAGAGAAAAGACTGATAGTAGCCAGAGGGGAAGGGGTTAGGGGACTGGGTGAAAAGGCAAAGGGATTAATAAGTACAAACTGGTAGTCACAAAAGAGTTAAGGGGATGTCAAGTGCAGCACAAGGGATAGAGTCAATAACGTTGTAATAACTATGTGTGGTGCCAGGTGGGTACATGAAGTATCAGGGGGACTACTTCGTAAAGTATATGATTGTCTAACCACTGTGCTGTACACCTGAAACTTATACAAAATAACGTTGAATATAAGTTAAAAATAAATTAATTAAAAAATAACTTATTTTTTAAAATAAGAGCTCAAGCTTCCATATACAAACAATAGCCTGTTAAAAGAAAATCCCATGTAAAATGCCAACTAAGAAGATAAATATTTAACAACAAATTTTTTAACTTTTGCATGTCAAAAGAGATAAAAGTTGCCCTGGCTGGTGTAGCTCAGTGGTTGAATGCCAGCCTGTGAATCAAAGGATCACTGGTTCCAGTCCCAGTCAGGGCATATGCCTGGGTTGTGGGTCAGGTTGGGGGCATGCAAGAGGCAACCACACACTGCTATTTCTTTCCCTCTCTCCCTCCCTTCCCCTCTATCTAAAAATAAATAAAAAATCTTTTTTTAAAAACAGAGATAAAGTCTAGTATCTGTAAAAATATATAGAACTCTTCAAAATTAAGAAAGACTAAAGTCAAAGAGAAAAATGGGCAAAAACATTGGCAATTCACAAAAAAAGACATGAAAATGGTCCTTAAACATATGGAGAGACACTTAACCACACTCATGAAGAAATGCATACTAAACTACTTTGAGAGGCTTCTGGTTCTGGCCGGGATGAAGTAAGCTCACTACAGCCTCACTCTCTGGCTGACTGCAACTAAAAACCCCGGACAAAATACAAGAAAGCAATTACCTGAACATTCTGAAGTGTGAACGATGACAGACACATTTTGAAGGCAAGCAAAAACTGATAGAAGTGACCTGCACTGGGAGAATTCCTTCCTGTTTTTAGCTGCACGGCCTCGAGGTAGCAGTGCCTGAAAACTTAGACAGAAACCCCTAATTTCTGTACAGAGAAAAGTCTAAAGAATGTGGGAGGAAATCTCCGATGGTTCATTTTTTTCTCTCCTCTTGGTGCTGTCCTGGGGATGGGCCCCATTCGGGGACCTGTGTGGAAGAGGTGGCTCTGCGGGAAACTCCCATCTCTTTGGCTAGAGTAACCAAGGGAAGGGGACCCTGCAGAATGAAGTGTGTGGGTGCGCGTGTGCAGAGAGGAGAGAGATAAAGAAAACGTCCTTCATTCTGTGAATGAAGCCTTAAAGTCCCAAGCTCATTCCTGAGCTGCATATGCCTGGAACAGGCCCAAAGCAGCACCGGCTTTAAAAGTGGACTAAGATTTAATTCAATCACCACCCAAGTCTCAGACTGACCCCCAAGAGGCTGATGTGTGGGACAAACCCAAGCAGCATCTCAAAAGCTTTGAAAATTGAAATGAGATTAAAAGCATAGCCTACAGAGGGCGAGACAGAACTTGTGATGCAAAGCTAACTGGGTTGCCCACCTGCTAACACAAAACACAACATTCTCCAAAGGAGCCAACATAATACTCAATCCAGGATATGTCTAGGATACAATACAAAATTATTCACCATTCCAAGAACCAGAAAATGGCACCAATTCTCAAGGGAAAAAATAACTTACAGATGCCAACCTCAGGATGATTCAGGACAAGGGCGTGGGGATTGCCTGAGGCAGTGGGGTGGGGGTTGGGGGGAGGGGGACAAAGGAGAAAAAATTGGGACAACTGTAATAGCATAAACAATAAAATGTAATTTAAAGAGAGATGATTCAGATGCTGGAAATATCAGATAAGGATTTTAAAAGAGCTTTTATGATTATGCTCCAGGAAGCAAAGGTAAATACCCTTGAATTGAACAGCAGGAAAGTTCTCAGCAGAGATGTAAGAATTATTTTTTTAAGAGGAAGTTCCAGAACTTAATAATACAGTATCTGAACAAACAAACCAAAAAAGAATGGGATGGGCAATGACAAAGGAAAGAGTCAATGAACATGAAGACTGATCAACAAAATTATTCAATTAAGATCCAAAGGAAGAAAGAGGAAAATAAATGATTAGAGCATCAGGGACTTGTGGAATAACAGTGAATGGTCTAACATTCATGCTATTGGAGTCTGAGAAAAAGAGAAAGGGAGTGAAGTATAAAAATTACTTGAATAATGCCTGAAATTTCACAAATTTGGGAAAAGATAAATTTAGAGATTCAAGAACTTAAATGACTCATAAACAGGATAAAGCCATGCTCAAAGATGTAATTAAATGTCTAAAAATACTTTTTTAAAATCTTGGCAATAATGACACATTATACATAAAAAAATAATAGTTGAATGGCTATGGATTTCTCATCAGAAACCATGGAAGCCAGAAGATGGTAGAATACCTTCAAAGTACTGAAAGAAGAGAACTCTATATCCAGCAAATGATCCTTTGGGAAAAAGGCAAAATAAAGATATTCTTAGATGAAGAAAAACTAAGAGAATTTCTTGCCCGCAGACGTGCTCCAAAAGAAATACCAAAGAAGGTTCTATAGCTCTAAAGAAATCAGAAAGAAATGTGGAACTTCAAGAAAGCAGAGCAAGAGAAATGGTAAATATCAGGGCAAACACAAAATACAAGTTTTCACCTCTCAAGTGAACATGTGTATTGTTAAAGTTAATAGTGGTGGGTTTTTTTCAATATAACAGCTACAACATGAAGGCAGAGGAGTAAGGGGACCCATAGGGTTGTAATGTTTCTATATTTTACTTAAAATAAAAAACAAAAATTAACCCTAAGAAGACTGTTGAAGGTGAAATATGTACGTACACTGTAATCCCTACAGCAAACATTAAAAACATAATATATAATAGCAAAAGGTATAGCTACAAGGCCAACAGAAAAATTTAAACTATTTGAATATATCAAAATAATCCAAAAGAAGGCAGAAAAGAGAGGAGAGAAGAACAAAACATCAGAGGAAACAGAGAAAACAAAACAGTAAACCAAACAGAACCATATCAATTATCACGATAAACATGAATGCTTTCCAGATGTTACTTGTAAGACCCAATGCTTACGAGCTGATGGGAAAAAATCCAACTATACCTTGAAGAAACCCATTTTAATTTAAAACCATAGATAAAAGAAAATGGAGTGGATATATTAACATCAGACAAAGTAGATCTCAGAATAAAGACTATTATCAGGGATAAGAAGGATATATAAAAATATAAGGCATCAGTTCATCAAGAAGACATTAAAGTCCTAAATATGTATTCACCTAACAACAAAACTTCAAAATGCATGATGGAAAAACTTACGGAACTGAAAGCAGAAATAAACAAATACCTAATTACAGCTGGAGACTTAAACTACTCCTTAGTAATCGATTGAGAAGTGGCCAGAAAATCACACTGGAGCCCTGACTAATACTCCCTACCTACCTGACCTAAGTGACATTACGAAAACACTCCACCCAACAGAAAAACATTCTTCTCAATGCACATGCAACACTCAGCAAGATAGGCCACACCCTGGGTCATAAAACAGACCTTTAAAAATGAAGAACCAAAAAAGCATATGAAGTACATACTCTAGCTTACAGAATTAACCTAGAAATCAATCAGTAACAGAAAGATAACTCGAAAAATCTCCAAATATTTGGAAAATAGACAACACAATTTTATTTTATTTTATTTTATTATTTTTTAAAAGATTTTATTTATTCATTTAGAAAGAAGGAAGGGAGGGAGAAAGAGAGGGAGAGAAACATCAACATGTGGTTGCCTCTCACATGGCCTCCCACTGGGGACCTGGCCTGCAACCCAGGCATGTGCTCTGACTGGGAATTGAACTGGCAACCCTTTGGTTTGCAGCCCGAGCTCCATCCACTGAGCTACACCAGCCAGGGCTAGACAACACAATTTTAAAAAACCAATGGGTTATTTTAAATGAGTCAAAGATGAAGTCCCAAGAGAAATTAGAAAATATTTTGACCTGAATAAAAAATAAAATACCAAAACTTGTAGAATTTAGAAAAAAATTAACAGCATTAAATGCTTACATTAGAAAAAAAGAAGGGTCTTAAAACAATGACCTAGCTTCCACCTTAAGAAACTAGAAGAGGAGCAAAATAAGCCCAAAGCAAGTCAAAGGAGGAAAATAAGGTTAGAGAAGTGAAATGGAGAATAGTGCCCTTGCTGGTGTGGCTAAGTTGGTTGGGCGTCGTCTCACAAACCCAAAGGTTGCTGGTTCGATTCCCAGTCAGGACACATGCCTGAGTTGCTGGCCACCTACGGTTGGGGCATGTGTGAAAGGCAACTGATCAATGTTTCTCTCCCTTTCTTCCTCCTTCCCTTCCCTCTAAAAATAAATAAATTAAATCTTAAAAAAAAGAAATAGAGAACTGTAATAGAATAGAGAAAATCAATGAAACCAGAGATTTGTTCTTTAAGTTAGACTGACAACCAAAAAAGAGAGAGAAGAAACAAACTATAATAACGAAAGAAGGGTTATCACTGCAGATGCCACCAACACTAAAAGGATGACAAGGAAATACTACAGACAACCCAACACACATGAACTCAACAACCTAGATAAATGGAATTGAAGACCACGGACTATTAGAATGGCTAAAACAAAACAAAAACAAACAAACAAACAAACAAACAAAAAACAAACAAACAAAAAAACCTGACAAAACCAAGTGCTGACTGGAATGTGGAGTGACTGGAATTCTCACACTTTGTTGGTGAGAATGCAAAATGGTACAAGCATTCTGGAAAATGGTTGGGCAGTGTCTTATAAAATAAAGTATACATGTATCATATTGCCTGACAATCACACTCCTATATATTTTCTGTAGAGAAGTGAAAACTTATGAGCAAACACCTGAACATGAATGCTTACAGCACTTCTACTGTATTCATAGTGCCCCAAAGGGGAAATAACCCAAATGATATCCATGGGTGAATGGAACACTCTTGAGCAATAAAAAGGAACAAAACTATTGACAAATGCAACCACACAGTGAACGTCCTGAGAATTATAGTGAGTAAAAAGCTACATACTATGTGAGCCTAGTTATATGGCATTCTGGGAAAGGCAAAATGAGGCAGAGAGCACAGATGGCCATTGTCAGGGGTCAGGGGTCAGAGCAGGGGCTGACTGCCAAGGGGCAGCCAGGGGAGAGGTAATGGAACAGTTTCTGTAACCAGACTGGCAATGCTGGTGTGGACAGGTGTTAAGAATCACTGTAAGTACATTTCACAATAATCATAACAGAGTAATAATAGATATTCATGAGTTCATACGAATGCAAAGGCAGGAAAGTGGATGAATCTCCCATACGGAATTCCAAATAATGCATGCAGATGCTCTGCCCTCAAGGAGGCAGGGCAGAACATCCACCCATCATGAGTGGCTATGCAAAGTGACTTCCTCCCCAAGTGGGTAATGTGGAGAGGGGCAAGGCCAGCAACTTCGCAGTGGAGGAACCTCACAACCACCAGCCTGGCCCAGGCCCCAAGACCAGCATCCACAGAGATGTCATGCTGACAGCATGTGCCAGCGATACAACGTGATGAGATGGTACCAGTCTTTGAGTTCTGGCTCCCAGGAGCCTACAACCCGTGTCTAATCATGACAAAAACTGGCAATGAATCTCAGCTCAGGAGGAGTCTACAAAAGGCCTGACTAATACCCCTCAAAACTGTCAAGGACATAAAAACAAGGAGTGTCTAAGATGCTGTGAGAGTCCAGAGGAGACTAAGGAGACATGATGGCTAAATCCCATGTGGTGTCCTGGGCGGATCCTGGGGCAGAAAGAGGACATTAGGTAAAAACTCAAAAAATCTGAATAAAGTATGGACTTGAGTCAGTAACAATGTATCTACACTATTTCATGACGACTATACCATGCTTACTAACAGAACATGTTAATAAACAGGAACAGGGCTCAGGCATGCTCTGTGGACAAGGTAACACACAGCTCTCTTGGCCATTTTCAGGGGGGCCCTTTTTTCAGTTAGAATATATTGCACGATGTCTTTGTGCTATTTTTTCTTACACTATGGGTAATGGCATTTAATTTACCACTAATGTATTATGAAAGCCCAGTTTCCTGCTTAGAGTCTTTCGGATTTAGGGCCAATTTCTAATTCGACTCAAGTTGACTTTCAACAGATTTAATGCCAATTTTTAAGTGCTTCTCCCATTTAAGATAACTTACCACCCTATCTTTGCCCTAATAGATTTTTAAATAGATATTTTTAAATAGATTTAAGTTCAGGCAGTCAGTATTCAGTTAAGCAAATTAGTGGGTGACCTTTGCCGTGTCATTGTTAGGTCTAGAAGTAGAGCAGCGAGCCAGGGAAAGGAAGGACACTGATGTAACGATAGTGCCCTCCACCAGCCCGACCTGCTCATTCCTTTTTTGAGGTAGCACAACCATTCTAGCAGGGAAATTCTGGATTGGCTGGTCCTCTAGCCTGGCAGGAATGGAGGCCCACTCCCTCTGCACCTCCTGGGCCACCGATGGAACCTGAGACGTTCTCCGTACAGGCTGGGCCTGAGTGAGTCCTCCCACCTTCCTGATCAGAACAGACCACGGCAAAGCCAGAATCCTAGAACGGGCCCTAGCGCTCAGCCATGATGGCCTTAGCTGGTGACCTCATTCTCCCAGCTGGCCCCTCAAAGTTGCACCACAGGCCTGAGGTCCAGGCCAAGACCCTGGGAGACTTCCCAGGGCTGCTGCTTCACATCAGGAAATGGAGGTCTGATCACAGCACCCCCACTGCCTCTGATGTGCACGGAGATCCAGGGGAGTCATCAGGTACATACAACATATTGGTGACTTAGAGCAACCCAACACCTCTCAGTCAGTAAGACCCCGGGGGTCAGTGTCCTGTCCACAATGTTGGCTCACTGCCCATGAGTGATGCCTGGGCCCCCAAGGGGTGGTCCTACCATAAATCAGGACCCCTGCAGGGAGGCCAGGCTTGCCCCTGAAGGCTACAGAACAGCTGTGTCCAGATGAGGCAAGGGAAGGAACAGCCTTCTGGGATGAGATCCGATCCCCTTACCTGCAGCTCATGGCCACATAAAGAACTGGACACACTCCCAGGCCAAAGAAACACCACACGGAAGGAGCTGGGCAGGTGGGCGGGCCAGCCAGGGCCCCAGCCAGCCTGAGCTTGGAGGCAGGTTTGCCCAGGGTAACTCAAACTTCACAAAGAAACCATTTCTGGAATGGGGCTCCGCTGGTGAGTCGGAGTCAAAGGCGCACTTCATAGCTCCTTTCCAAACCCCGCGCATTGTCAGGGCCCTTGCCCCTTTGAAGCCTTGGTGAGTGATTGAAGCGTCTACTTTCTGAGGGGCAGATAGCACGGGCCGGTAATCTGACTCTAAGCCCCGGGATAAAGGTAGTTTGTTTCCTCTCAGCCCGTCTGTCAACACCTCCTCAGTAATTAGCCCTAATTATTACCAAGGGCCAGCCTCCCATTCGGTTATTAAATCAGAAATAGTATCATGGCCGGGCATCTGTCAACGCCCGGCTGGCGACCTTGGATTCATTGAATCCTCTGTCAGTATCCATGGCTTCAAAGATGCAGATCCTGGGGAGGGTTCCGGGATGCAGCCTGGCCAACCCTGCCCCAGAGGGAGGGAGGGAGGGAGGGAGGAAAGGAGAGAGGGAGAGAGGGAGGGAGAGAGGGAGAGAGGGAGGGAGCAAGAGATGCTGGTGCCACAAGCAGCCCAGCCCTGCACACCTCAGGCCTCAGAGACCAGTGGGAAGGTGGGAGGGAGTCCAGCACTGTCCCTGCACACGCCTCCCCAACCGCAGCAAGTGCACACCCCAGCCACAGCCATTTCCAACTCCCCAGGTCACTGATGTAACTGTGTGGGAGTGTGGGGGGTGATAGGCACACCCCCAACAGCCCTTTCCCTAAAGGACCTCAGGCATGTCCCAGGCCTGCTTGCTTTCTGCACATCTGTCTCCCAGGAGCATCAGGCAGTGGCCTTGGCCTTGACTGATGGATCTAGGCCTAAGGTTGGGCAAGGCCCTGTTCCGTGGGTACACAGGGAAAACCCCTGAGCCCTGCTGTCAGCATCCCCCTCTGAGCCTCGTGTACAGCCTGGGCACCCCTACAGGTAAGGCATCTCCCTACAAGCTGGTGAGTCCCCAAAGCAGAACTCAGGGTACAGCTGGAGACAGGTTTCGGTGGTGGAGCCAAGAGCATCACACTCCTGAAAGCCCTGGGATTAGGACAGCCATCCACCTCTGTCCTTGGCCTGAAACCTCCCTTTTATCTACAAAAAGGAAGTCACTTGCTCCATAACATATAGACCTTATTTCTGCTCTCACAAATCTCAGCCACCACCTCCAGCAAAATAGATCACCTGAGGCAGGAGCATGCAGGCCCTCTCCTCCCAAGGGGCAGTGTCCCAGGCCCCCTGGGGTTGGCTGCCAGCAATTCCTGTGAAGGCCTAAGGAGCCTCCTGGTCTGCAGTGAGTTAGGCGTTGCCTCCAGCACCTGGATACTCACCCAGTAGGTCTAAAAGCACCCCTTTCCAGGTCTGTGTTTTGGGGAGAGGGAAATGGAGGCCAGGTTATAGCTGAGTTTCCCAGAACCAGAACCCCCTGCTGGAATCAAGGCCCACATGGTGTGGTCAGTGCCCAGGCAGAGTGAACCTACCAGCCCACCTCGGCCTTTTCTTCTCCCGTGCCATGCCAGACAATGCCCTGGCACTGGGCTGGCAGAGGAGCAAGCCTTCGGGAGGTGAAGGCATGGTGATGTTTCACAGTAAGGCTGGAGGTATGAGGTGCGAATGCCCAGTCTGCCCACAGTCAGCAAGGGCCTCCCACAGCTGTGGGCGCTGAGGTCAAGAGTCACAGACTTCTCCTCAGTACTGAGCTGAAAGGAAGGAAATGCCAGGGTGAGGGGCTGCTGGACTGCAGGGACAGGCAGGATGGGTGGGCAGGGCCTCTCCATGAACAGGCGCCTCAAGCTGCAGCCGAGGACATCCGTTGCCCCCAGAAGCGGGTCCAAGGAGCCTGGTGAGATGGCAGGAAGGAAGCCCGACCGAGGGGAGTTTTCTGCCAGCCTGCCCCAAAGTACTTTCGGGCAGGGGTGGGAACCTGGCCAACGACAGGCCGCCAGCCTTTTTGTCCCTGGTGAACACATGGAAAAGCGTGTTGTTTTACAGGAAGGGTGGCCGTCCTGTGTGCCAGTGCCAGCCTCTGGGGCCCACTTCTGCCATGTCTGGTGCACAGCGGCCATCTGCCAGCATTGATGGTGATGCCCAGACAATACTCACCTAGGACATGGAATGGGGGCCAACCCCTGCAGGCTGGCGCCCAGGCGGCTTCCAGGAACCAGTCCCACGTGGCTAGAGAGGGGTTCCTAGCCACGGCAGTGGTGATACACTTTCTGACAGGAATCCATGTGGCTGCCCCCGTGGCAGAGGCCATCTCAAATGGAGGAGCCCCCCCAGCAATCTGTCTACCAGACATTCAAATAACACGCCGCAGATGCATGCATGTACACAATGGGCCGGAGGTGTGTACACATGTGTCTGGGGACACACACCCACACATGTACACTCGCACTGATGGCTGTCACCAGTGCTCGGTTGGTGTCTGAGGGAGGGAGGGGTCAGGAACAGTGATTACAGCCCTGAGGGGCCTGCTGCTTCCCAGGCACATGGCGGGTAGAAGTTCTAACTTACAGGTGGCGAAAGTGAATTTAGGAGTTCAACACTTTGCTGGGAGTGGGGGACGCTAACGAGAACCAGGAGGCTGAAGGAGGCATCATGAAGTGTGCACCTGGGGCGGGCAGGTGCCCAGGGACGCAACTGCACTGGCATTAGGTCATCCTCCCGGCTGCCACCAGCCCAAGGCTCCCATCTGTGTCCTGATTTTCAGGGGAGGAACACAGGGACTCCGTGGTGCCCCAGGGGACAGCACATTCATCAGGTGTCCAATCAGCACACCTCCCGATCTCCCAACTTGCAGGCCCTCACCTGCGCTGAATGTGTAATGGGAGTGGGAAACAGACGGACGTGTGAAGCTGCCGAGTCTGGGGGCTTGTGTTCTCCACAGCAGGACCTATTCTATCCTAACCCATCAAGGGCCCCGTTTCACCTTTCCCACAGAGCAGGTGACTGTCAGCCTGCAGTGCTGGGTGCCAAGGTGGCCAAACCTGTCCACAGTGCCATCATTGCTCACACACGCCTGGTTCCCTTCTCAGGCTCTCTGATGCCTACAGCAGACCCCTCGGCACACCGCGCCACCACAGACTCCACAGTCAACGCAAAAGGCAAGCACTGAGACTTGGGAGTATGGGGTCATGTCTTTGACCCTCAGGTAGGGAAATGCACACAGAACCAGGCACTTCCTACTTCAGGGGCCCAGAGGGGCTCTGCACGTGGCCTTCCATGACTCTCAGAAGGGCTCTCATGACAGCACTGCCCAGAATTGAAAAAAAAAATATCCATGTTGGGCAGCATGATGGCCTGAATTGTGTCCCCCCAACTCCCAATTTATAATTCTAACCCCCAGCACCTCAAAAGGTGGCTATATTTGGAGACAGGGCCTTTGAAGAGGTAATTTAAGTTAAATTAGGTCAAATGGGTGGGCCCTAGTAAAATGACCGGTGACATCATAACAGGAGATCAGGACAGAGACAGGCACAGAGGGACAAGCATGTGAAGGGGGAGAAGACAGCCGTCACAAGCTAGAGGAAGGAACCAGCCCTGTAGATACCTTTGTATCAGACTTCCAACCTCCAGAATTGGGGAAAAATGTATTTGTTGTTTGAGCCATGTGGCCCTAGCGAAGGCACACAGGCATCTTTCCAGGAACTGAAGCTGCCCGCCACCCACTGCCTGGACGGCTGCACTCCCAAGAGTTGTGCTGAGTGGACGCTGGCTCTTCTCAAGGCTGAGTGCCCCACCCCACCGCGTGGGAGGATCAGCCTCTCTCATCCATCCAAACTCAGGTGTGCTTGTCTCCATGGTAACAGTAACAGAAGGGGAGACACTTGTTACTTGTGGTTCGCTATGGTGTTTCCCCTCTATGGTCATGGAAAAACACATCCAGGGGGGCTCCTGTTGGCATGGGTCCATACGGGACTAGAAAGGGCAGAGCTGATCTGTGACATGAGGGTGGCTGCAATGCTAGAAGTTTGTTACTGCATCACTGCCTGGCATATCCTGACTGATAAAACAGATAACAGCTCCACCGACCTCACTCTGTGCCGCAGGGCCTTTGGGCCATCGCCAGTTTTGCTGCAGGGAGGCTCACTTGGCAGTCACTAAGGCTCAGGCCACAGTGTGGGCCTTATCTCACTCAACCCCTCCCCCAGCCCCCCATGCCCTATGAGGATAAACTATTCTAGCGGCTCAGACAGGTCAGGTGACACAGAGGACTGTCGGCTTCCAGCTGGTACAGGCAAGATGTAACCAAGCTCAAGTCCACTCTCTGAAGCCCCACACCCACCGAGGAGTGAGCAATGACCACCTGCACGCAGGCGAGTCGTCAGTGTCTGCATGCCCAGAAATGTCACATGTGTCAAAAGCAGCGTTCGATGCTCCAACAGCACGGAGAAGTCTGCTTCTCCATGCTCGGCCATCCTGGCACCTAAACTTTTAAAGTCAGTCCTGGAATCACAGACTGGAAAAAAATCACCCCCACCACTTTAATGATTTTTTAAAATATTGAAATCTTTAATTTGTCTGGGGTACGGGCTGGTATAAACAGTGAGGAAGGTGTCCAGTTGTATTATTTCCCAGATGGCTAACCAGTTGTTCAATTCCTTTTACTGAATAATCCACTTTACCCCCATTAATTTGAAACACCTCTAGTATGAACTAAATTCCTTATTTAGTTGGCTTTATTCCAAAGTTCTCTAGTCTCCTTTGTTCATCCATCTGCACCAATTTCCAAGCACCTTCTTTATTGCAGCTTTATAAAATGTTCAGTATCTCATAGGACCTTTTCCTTCATACTTCGGTGCTAGAATTTTCTTTGGACACAGGTACTTTAAAAAACCCTCCCATAGTGCCCACAGTGTCCCATCCTTAATAAATAAGATCTGTGGGTATTTCCAAGGGATGTGAAAGACAGACATGATCTAGAAGGCAGGCCCTAGCCCTCCGCCAGCCCTCTCCTTAGGGTTGCCAGCCTGTGTGGAGAGCCAGGAGTGCTGAGTGCCCAAAGGGCCCTCCTCCCACCAAGCACAGAGGGCCTCCTCTCCTGGCCCTCCATGTGCCTGTTCGCCCAGAGCGGGGAAATACCCAGGTCACTGCATCTGCCCAAAGGCAGAGGAAGCTGTCACTGTGCAATACCATACCCATTCCCTGTGTGGAAGGCCAGCCCAGAGTCCTCCCATCCTCTCCTGATGCCACCCAGGAACGGGTGACTTTGCCTACACCACTGAGGCCCTGCCCTTTCCTCCTTTCCTTTTGTGAAGGCAGACCAACCACCCTAAGGCCCATTCCCCAAATTAAAAAACAGGTCATCAGGCCTCTCCCCAAGTCCCCCTGGGCCTGCCCTGGCAGGCCCTCAGGAGCGGTATGTCAGACTATACTCCAAACCCACAGGAGTTGTCTGGGGCCTGAGGGAGGAAGGGTTGCAATGAGACAGGGGGTCGGAAGGGAAAATGACAACCCTGAGCTGAGGGTCCACTGAATGGAGACAGAAAAGGCAGCCTGTGCAGAGCCAGCCACATAACAGGGGCGTCAGCTGGGCCACGGGTCCCAGAAAGCAGCTCTAGGTCTTACTGCCAGAGCAGTTTGGCCAGCTCAAAGGAGGGCCCTTCTGATTATCACCAGCCATACCAGACCTGCAGGCAGCTAGGCTGCAGCTGATGGGGGTCAGCGGGAGCAGTTGGACCTGTGCTTGGGCAACAGCATGGAGGGGCAGTGGTGCCACCCCTCACAGGAGCACTGCAGCCGGGGCTGGCTGGGACGTTCAAGGATTCTCCATATCTGAGCAGAATCAGACTACATGTGATTGCTTTCGTCAGCTTGCTTGTCCTGCTTTTAGAGTTATATCAGCTTCCCACCTATTTCCAAGATTTGCAACTGGTTTACTTACAAGGTATGCCTTAAAATAACTCACATATAAAACCCTCTGAACCCAAGGCCTTTTTAAGTGATAGCTACTAAATAAAATAACCCCAACAATGTACTTTACTTATTTTTTTTAACCGTATGTTTGCTTATTACAATTTTTCCTAAAATAACTAGTTTTAGTTGCAGCTCCCGTTTCCACTTATTTTTTCCTTACTTCCCAGGAAGGTGTCCTCTCGTTTTGTTTGCATAACTATAAAACTGAAAGGGGCTTGCCATTCCTGCCTAACCACTCCTCTGAGTAGGTACAGCACACCAGCCCTCCGTTCAGTCTGGCGGGAGGGAGCTCCCCAGCTCAGCTCCCGCTATTAGAAAACCCATCCTTGTACCAAACAGGTCTTTCTTCATTCCAGTCCTCTGGCCCCCGGGGGCCTCGCAGCTCCCTGCTGCCTGCTCATTTCACCTCCCCTCTCTGAAGTCAGTTCTCAAGGCCACACTCCACCTGTCAAGCCTCCTGTTCTCACCCAGTCAGCCCAACTCCTCAGCCAGATCCTTCCATCCTCAAAGCTCCCAACCACACATGCCGCACTGACCTGGTGTGCTCCTGGCTGGGGCCTAGCCTCTCTGTTCCCAACAGAATGAGCCCAGTGTTGCTGCCAGTGGAACAGGCTCTGCTTGTCAGCAGTCACCACACTGCAGGCTCAGCCATGGATCCAACACACATTTAATGAGCACCAGTTGTGTACCAGGGGCACAATCTGGGCCCCTGCCCTAGAGGCTCACGGTCTACCCCGAGGTACAAGTCATGTAGTGTGGGAGTTTAGGTGCTGAATCAGCAACGTGCAAGAGTGGGCAAAAAGGAAGGGGCTGTTGAAGAGTGGGAGGGCAGCAGGGGTAAAGGCACTGAGATGAAAAATACAAGAAAACCAGGTGTCTAGAATGTTAACATACAGAGGGAGAAAATGCCTGGATGGAGTTGAGACTAAAAGGTGGCCTGCATCTCCCCTTCCTGTACTGAGCCTTCCCAGCTGATCAGGGCTGCTGACAAACCCACAGAAAAGCATCTTTTTCCACCAAGACCATCCTATTCACACTCAACAATGAAAGCGGCCACTTCCTCCAAGCAATCTTCCTTCAATTCCAGCCCAGAAGGCAGGCCATGGAAAGCAGATTGTGGGGGAAGGGGACAAAGCAAAGGCCATCCAGGGACCAGATCCAAACAGGGCTAGCATGACAGACCCAGTCCAGTTGCAGCCAGGATTTGGGGGAGCGGGGGTAGTTTGTGTGTGCTTGGGCAGGTGGGGTTTACAAAGACAGTGCAAATATCTGATGGGGACCGACCTACAGAACTCTGCCCAAATAGCAGGAACAAGCCCGGGTGAGACAGCCCTCCCAGGGCAGCTGTGGGGATGATACAGAGAGCCTAGCACAAAATAGCCTCTGGGCCACCAGGGAAGTCACAGAATGAGTACAGGCCAGAGGCCAATGTTCTGCTGTGGTGGGCGAGGTGACTGTTTGTACTCAGACAAGGTAGAGTCAAAACAGGTGCACCTCCTGCCCAGCAATGGGGCAAGTGGACAGCGCAACACATGGCAGCACTATGTCTACAGTCACCTGGCAATGCCACTTGGTCCTGATGGGGGGCTGGGGAGCTCCTTGGCTATGCGGGCCACTTCATCACGAGGGCCACTGCTACACCTGCCTGAACCCTGTTTAGAATCCAGGGTTGTGGGATGAAGAGCAGGAGAAAATGGTGGCTCCCCTGGGGTCTCCAGGGTGTCCACTGCCCCCTGTGGGTCATCTAAAGATGCCTCCTTGTCTCCCTCTGCCTCAGAAACCTCCTCCTCTGTCTTCTGGGGTTTTGGACTCCCTGGGAGAGCTAGATCTAGTTTCTGGGCAGGAGGGTTAGCAGATTCTGGAAGTACAAGGACAGATTTGGGTGCCCCCTCCCTTGGCTGGGAGGAGGCTGGCCCCACCAGACCAGGTTTGGTGCTGCATGCAGAACTGGACAAGGCAGGAGGCTCAGCGGGCCCAGAGCTGCTTTCCTTGGCCAGCTGCTGCTCAGGCAGAGCATTTCTGAATGCAGAGTCAGAACTAGGAACAGCAGGTGTGGCCGGAGTGGCTAGGACAAGCCCAGGGGTAACAACCATGTTGAGTGCCAGGGTGTCCGAGAACCTAGCTACATACTGCCTCACCACAGGCAGCTATGAGGCCACTGGAGGCTGGCTCGAGGCGGGGGGGCAAGGGGCAGTGCACCGCAGCATGGTACTCAGCAAAATTGCTCGGGTCCTGAATAACCTCCTCGAGATCCTGGCAAAAGCGCTCACAATCATCAGGCAGGGGTAGGTCCCTATCAAGGCAGGGGGCTGCCCATGCCCGAGCTCGGCCTGTCAGGCGCCCAAGGATCTCACAGACATGGCTGAGGTTTTCCTGGTAGTGCTTAAAGCGGAAAGACATGTAATCACCCAACTGAGCCAACAAGTGGTCCAGCAGCAATGGGAAGCCATCAAAGGTGCCTGGATCTGAGCCCGGCACTCAATGGAAGTCTACCCTGAGGGGTCGTGGGTTGGGCAGGCACACAGCGGGGGGACCCCTTTCTGTGGCCTCCCCATTTACTGTGTTCTTCTGCTCCATGGTTGCACACACACACAGGATCCCCATAGTAGGGCTGCTCAATCCAAGGATCCACTGGGGGGGGGAGCATATGCAGCCCCAGGAGAGGCCCAGTCAATCTCCCGCCAAGGGTGTGCGTTAGCATAATTGGCTGCAGCTTGGATGGGATTTTAAGGACCCTGCTGCCGGTGCCAGCCATGAAGCATGCTGGGAGTGGAGGGAGGCTACTGCACCAACTACTACAAAGAAGGGGAGAAGGAAGGAAGAGATGGCGTGGGAGGGGAGGGTGGTCCGAAGTGACACTTAGGACACAAGAGAACAGAGATGGGCTGGAGAGGGGCGCAGCAAACCCCAGGCAGTCCAGGCATGTGCTGAGGGTCAGGGGAGCTGATAGCTGCGGCCTCAGGACAGCTGAGAAGAGCTGATGGGACTGTCAGACGGAGGTCACAATCCAGGGCAATCTGTCCAAAAACAAGGTGGGGAAGAGCGGAGACTAGGCCCAACCATCACCATCAGGCTACAAGAGGAGGCAACAAGCAGGCAAACCCTAGGTAACCCACAAAGAGCTCTGAATGGAAGGAGGGCCTGGGAGGTCCAAGAAGGCGGACAAATGCCACCTGTGACATTTCAAGGACAAGGCATGATGGCAGATGCTGTCAGTACCAGGAGAAGGAAAGGGGGCCAGACTGGAACCCCCTGGACTTCCTAGAGCAGCCAGGCTATCTGGGAATTTCAGGAGAATGACAGTAGCGACCTTTTACTGAGTGCTGTATCCACACCAAACACTGACCCTCTCATAAGGCTGGTACCATAATAATGGTCCCCGAGGCAGAGTGGTGAGTGAAGTCACTTGTCTGCAGCCACACACCAACCAGTAAGTGGCAGAGGCAGCTGAACCTGGCTCTAGAGACCAAACACTTAACCATCAACTTCACCACACCAATTATGCACTACACAGTCTGCTTAGGAGGAATTTTCTAGCTGTCCCAAACACTAACACTAACTTATGACACAGATGGACATAAGATTCTTTTACATCACAGCATCAGGAGCATGGTAGATGCTACCTATGTGTGTGACAAGTCCAGGTCTTCCAGACTCACCTCACCACTCAGAGCAGAGCCTACAGGCAATGCCACCCCGACCTCAAACACCACCTCCTTCCCTGTCAAAAGCCCAGCATCTGATATCCCAAGTTTAAACCCACTGGCTACATTTTCTCTCACCTTCCTCCTGCAAAGGGCCTGGACTGCGATGATCATCAGTCCTGAGTAGCCCAAAGAGCCCTGAAGTGGGAAAGGAGGCTGTAACCAAGAGCAGGCACAGTTCTCTTCCAGTGCAAGCAGCCCTCCCCACAGGCTCTTACACTGCCTAGCCTCACAGCAGCCATCTCCCCAGTCTCTCTGCACACTGGAGGTCCACTCATGGCCTCCACAGAACTCTCTGCTTCACCCCAACTTGTACAGTTTTTCCAACAATGCCTCCACTCATTCCCCAGCACCCCATCAGTTCAGACCTAGGGGCACCATGACCTGCCCACACCTTCGTGTGCAGTTTGCTATGTGTTCATCTACCTCAATGAGAGTGAGTTCCTCCAGGAAAGCATAGCTCTGTGTTTTTCTGTCCAGAACCTCCCAGGGTGGCCTGCAGCACTCAATGCTGCCAGGGCCACCAAACCCTACCGTTGCCACCAAGCATTACCAAACCTCTCAGACACATCCTCTACCCTGGGGGCGGCCTTCCATGTAAAAAGCCCTTCCCATCCTAATACAAGGAAAACATATGCTAGGGCCTGCCAGCAGCAGTGGCCCAAGGAGAAGCACAGGAATGCAATATACTGAGTCCAGTCCAGTCCCTCACCAAGCTCTGAAAAGCAATAACCACATTGCAGCTCCTATCACCAATCTGAAGTTAGGTGCCAGGCCACCCACACAGACCACACACATCCCATGCCTAGGAGCCAAGACACTACTCAGATCTCTGCCCTCCCTCTCTCCCAGTCCAGACCTTGCATCCCCACTCAGAACCCTAGCTTGTCACCTTCCTGCTCATCGGCATTCCTGTGTGTCCTGTACAACCTTAGGAAGAAAACTCTGCGCCAAACAGCCAGCCCTGCATGCGCCTGAACCTTCCTAAGCTTGGGCCTGACTGGTGAGAGAACCCTGGCTCTCCCGCACCTATCAGTCTATTGATCTCTTTCATTTCTCTCCCCACCCTGCCTGACACTTTAGAATTTGGGCTCTTCTCCTGGACTGGACAGCATTCTATCAAGGAGCAGGTAACACGGCTCACGCGCACTTGCCTCCGCAAAGTCAAAGCCAGCACCCTGGAACACTGGAAGATTCTCTGCTCCGAGGAGACCCCGAGGCCCCAGGAATAGAATAACTTGCCCAAAACCTCATGGCAAATGCCTCTACTTTAGGGCAGACCACTGCACCACCCCTCCCGCAACCTCGGTGCAAGAAACCGTGGGGATTTGAGCTCACAAGCTCCACCGCAATAAGAAGGCGACCCACCTACAGCTACGCCAGGCACCCAGGAAGAGGGCCCAAGAATCTGCAGCCAGAGACCTTGTGGATGCGTTTCCCTCCGAGGGCGAAAGTCCAAGTGTCACCTAGAAAGTGGAGAACAAGATCGACTGCCGTGAGGAGACTGAAGGGCGCTACTTCTAGGGACGGAGACGGCGGGAACCAACCGAAAATGATTCCAGACGCCCCCTCAGCCCCCGGCGTGGCCTGATAAACTGAGGCCCACTAGCCAGGACAGCGGGGACCTAGTCCGAGGGCTCCGAGCCCGTCTCTGCAGAAGGGAATTTGGGAAGGGACGGAGGGAGGGATCCCACCGCCGGACGCCCGGGTTCTCACCGCCCCACTGACCCTCGAGCCGAAGATAGCAACTCCAACTCCAAGCAGCGAGGAGCTCAGAGTCCACTGCGTTGTGCAGCCACACCCCCTGCGTGCGCACAGCCTCCCCGTACGTCCCCGCACTGGCTCGCGGCCCACCGCACGCGGATCTCCCAACCGGGCCGCGCCTGCGCCGTGCACCTGGGGCCGCGGCCGCACAGATCCTCCCTGGTCCTGCCAGCGCGGCGGCGCAGAGCAAGGGGTGATGGGATCGCTCTCAGCCCCGCGCCGCGCCTAGTGCCACGAGAGCACACGGGGTCTCGTGCGCAGGCGCGCAGCGGGCGGAGTAGGCGGGGCTACGCGGGAGAGCGGGCGGGGAATGAGCTGTGGGTACGCATTGTGTAGCTAGTGGGAGGGGCCCACGGCGCCCACCTGGCTCCCGCAGAGGTATTGGGGCTGGTGCCACTGCAGCTGGGGGCTGCGGGCATTAGGGAGCGTTTGGGTATAGAGGGACCGCGGCTGTCTTTTGTAAAGTTTCTCTCACCACCCAGTACTCCATGTTCAAAGGGCCTGGTTCTACATACACATTTCCAGAGCAGAGCGGGAGGGCCAGGCAGCGCTTTCCGCAAGGACTTTCCACCTGCATTCTGACGGGCAGGGCCTGTGGGTTTCTTATCGTTGGTGGGTTTACCTCTAACCCAGCCGAGGCTGGACCCAGAGAGGACAATGAGGGTAGGCTGCAAAGGCCAAGCCTGCTGCCCAGGAGTGGAGTGCCGGTCAGCACCCAGAGATGCTGGAAAAGCCCTTGGAGGATGAGGTTGGGGGCTCCTTGCGTGCACCGCCCCGTGCCTCCTCCTCCCGCCCTCAAGGCGCCTAGGCAGGAGGTGGGGGAAGGTGCCAGACCCCAGCTCAAGGACCTAATATCCCGTGGGCCGAGGACTTGGATGCAAGCCAGGAGGTACTGGGGCCACAGACAGCCGAATTTACTGGAAAGTGATCTTTCCCAAGGCGAACGCACACGTAACACACCAGCTCCCTTTCTGCCCTGGTCTAGTGACTCCTTTCATGAAAGGATCTCTGAAATGTTATCTGCATTTACACCCAAACTCACTTTCTTTGATCTTTGAAACACAAATCAAAGATCACATTGTACCTTCACCGGGTCTGTGGGGCTTTCAGCAGCCTCCGCCAAAAATAATAAAAGTGGCACCCGGCCAGGAAACGCCTCCTTGAAGCGTGAATGAAACTTGTATTTTTCGGTTGTATCTTTCCTAATTGACCTGATAATTTAAACTTCCTGCCTCAAAGGACAGGGGGAGTTCCCGACAATTTGACTTACCTCAGGCAATAGGCAGCAAAGGCCAGCTCAGGGTCCACCAGCAGGCTTGTGCAAAAGACTTCATTCAGCTGGGCCAGGCCATCAGAAAAAGACTTTTTTTGGTCCAAATTGTTATTTTTTTTAAAAATTCAGGCCATCTAGGTATACGAGTATATATATTTTAATTGTGGTAAAATACATAACATACAATTTGCCATTTTAACTCTTTGTAGGTACACAGTTTGGTGGCACTAACTACACTCCATCGTTGTGGTGTACAGCCTTTCATTCACCCCTATCCAGCTCTAGCATTCTTCATCCTCCCAAACAGAAGCTGTCCCCATGAGACACCAACTCCTCACCACCATCCTTTCCCCAGCCCCTGGTGACCTCTGTTCTACTTTGTGTATGTTAATTTGCCTATTCTAGGTACTTTCTGTAAGTGGAAGCATACATTGTCATTTCACTTAGTGTTTTAAAGGTTCATGTGTGTAGTAGCATCCATCAGAATTTTGTTTCTTTTTAAGGCTGAATAATATTCCATTATATGTACATATCACATTTTGTTTATCCATTTATCTGTTAGTGGACACTTGGGTTGCTTCTATCTTTTGACTGTTGCTACTAATGCTGTTAGGAACATCAGTACTCAAATATTTGTTTGAGGACCTGATTCCAAGTCTTTTAAGTATATATCCTGAAGTGGAATTGCTGAATTGTATGATAATCCTACATTTACTTTTTGAGAAACTGTGAAACTTTTCCACAGCAGCTGCACCATTTTACATTCCTGCCAGCAATGCACAAAGTTTCTCATGTCTCCACATCCTCACAATCATTTGCTCTCTTCTGCTTTTTTGATAATAGCCGTTCTAATGGATGTAAAGTGGTATCTTGAGGTTTTGGTTTGCATTTCCCTAGTGACCAGTAATATTCAGCATTTTTTCATGTGCTTGTTGGCCAGACGTATGTCTTCTTTGGAGAAATATCTATTCAAGTGTTTACCCATTTTAAATTTGGGTTGTTTTGTTGTTGAATTGTAGGAGGGTTTTTTTCTTTTTCTGGTATATTTTGGTTATTAACCTCATATCAGATACATGACTTGCAAATATTTTTCCCACTCTGTGAATTATCTTTTCACTCTTTTAATAGTTTTCTTTGATGCACAAACCTTTTAATTTTGATAAAGTAAAATTACCCATTTTTTCTTTTGTTGTTTTGGTGTCATATCCATGAAATTATTGCCAAATCCAATATTATGGAGATTTTCCCATGTTTTCTTCTAAGGGTTTTATAGTTTTAGCTCTAGGTCTTTTATCTATTTTGGGTTATTTTTGTATGACTTGGTGTAAAGTTATGGTCCAACTTCATTTTTTGCATGTGGATATCCAGTTTTCCCAGCACCATTTGCTTAAAAGACTGTCTTTCCCCATTGACGGGTCCTGGCACCTTTGTCAAAAATCAATTGACAATAGCCCTGACACATGTTACTCAGTTGTTCGGATGTCGACAGTTCCACAAAGCAAAAGCTTGCTGGTTCAATTCCCAGTCAGGGCACATGCGTGGGCTGCCAGTTCGGTCCCTGTGGTTGGTGACTGTGAGAGGCAACCAACTGATGTTTCTCTCCTTTCTCCTTCCCTTCCACTCTCTCTAAAAATAAATAAATAAAATCTTTAAAAAAATCAGTTGATGATGAATGCAAAGGTTTTTGTTGGAATCTCTATTTTAATCCATTGATCTGTATGTCTGCCTTTCTGTCAGACATTCATGGTTTTACTGCAGCTTCATAATAAGTTTTGAAGTCAGGAGGTGTGAGTCCTCCAACTTTGTTTTTGTTTTATTTTATTTTATTTTATTTTATTTTAAGATTGTTTTGGGCCCTGGCTGGTGTGGCTCAGTGGAAATAGCATCAGCTTGCGAATGGAAAGGTGACTGGTTGTTTCCCAGTCAGGGCACATGCCTGAGTTGTGGGCTGGGTCCCCAGCTGGGGGCATGTGAGAGGCAACCACACATTAATGTTTCTCTCCCTCTTTCTCCCTCTCTTCCCCTCTCTCTAAAAAATAAAATAAATAAAGTCTCTTTTTAGAAAAAGATTATTTTGATTATTGAGGTTCCTTGAATAATTAGAATGCGTTTTTCTATTTCTAAAAAAAAAAAAAAACTGTTGGGACTTTGATAGGGGTTGCATTTAATTGATATATTACTTTGTGTATATGGATATTTTCATAATATTGTCTTCCACTCCATGAGTATAGGATGACTTTCCATTTATTTAGGATTTCTTTAATTTCTTTCAGTGATTTTTTTTTTTTTTGTAGTTCTTAGTGTACACATCTTTTGCCTCTGTGGTTAAGTTTATATCTATATATTTTATTCTCTCTGATGTTATTGTGAATGGAATTGCTTTCTTAATTTCCTTTTTGGATTGTTCATTGTCAGTGTTTAGAGACATGCTGAGTTTTGTGTGTTGATTTTGTATCCTGAAACTTTTCTCAATGCATTTATTAACTCTAGCAGTGTTTCTGTGAAATCTTTCAGGTTTTCTAAGTAGAAGATCATATCATCTGCAAACAAATAATTGTACTTCTTCCTTTCCAATTAGAATGCCTTTCTTTCTTTTTTTTTCTTGCCTTACTGCTCTGGCTAGCATTTCCAGCACTAAGTTGACTAGAAGTGGTAAGAGCAGGAAAAGCTTCCCGTTTTTCACCATTGAGTATGATTTGGCTGTGGGTTTTTCACATATGACCTTTATCATATTGAGGAAGTGTCCTTCTATTCCTACTTTATTGAGTATTTTGTTATGAAAAAATATTGAATTTTATCAAATGCTTTTTTCTGTATCAATTGAGATAATCACGTGGGTTTTTCCTTTCTTTCTATTGATGTTGTACTACCTTGATTTTGATATATATTTTTAAAATGGTTTTCGCTTTCCCGTGAGCTGGATCCTTAGGAGGATCCCGTGCTGCTTTTGCAGCCATGTAGTGGGACAAGCTAACTTTGCTGGGAGCCCATCAAGGGCACAGCATGCGATCTCAAGCTTCTCCTCCAATGATGAGGCAGGAGTCCTCAGCTCATTTCACAGATGCAAAGCTAGGCTTTGTGAAGGCCAGGACTTGCCTGAGTAATGGTAAACTTGAGAATTCCTGCCCAGCTTGCAGCCCCTCCTTTAGGAGTGCTCCCATTGGTCTTGGGTGCTACATGTGAGGGTTTGAATTGGGAAGCCCAGAGGCAGTGGTCAGGCAGGGGAGATTGGAGCAAGGACTTTGGTTCTGAAGTATTCGCAATTGATGTCAGCACTGTGGCCCCCCAGAGACAGGGGGCAGCAAAAAAAAAAAGCAAGGACATGCAGCTGCCACCAGCTGCACAAGGACTTCAGCCTCTCAAGCCTACCAGTGTTTCTTGCCCTTGAACCTTTATCAGAGCCCTTCCCTGGAGTGAGCTGGTAGACATTCAGAGCCCAGAACCAGGAGAAGCAGAATCTCTCTGTTCATTGATCCCCTTCTTGCTTTAACAGAAATTTGAACTCTTTGGTGCCTTCTCAGAGGTTCCAGTGTCATTTTCCGGAAAGGGGTCTCTGTCCTGCCCTGCTGGTAGGCTGTGCCCCACATCATTAGCACAGATGCTTCAGAGACCCTTCCAACCTAGCCAGTGGGCTGGGAACCTGAGCCTGGTGCCCCTGGGGTTCCTTGTGCTTCAGCCCTGTTATGGAGTGAATGTTTGTGCCACCCACCCCATCCATATGTTGGCACCTCGCTGCCCCCTGTCTCCCATGTGTGATGATATTAGGAGGTGGGGCTTTCAGAGATGGGTATGTCATGAGAGTGGAGTCCCCGTAAATGGGACTATTGCCCTTGTAAAACAGCTTAACAATATCAAATCTTCCAATCTATGAACAGATTATATATCTTCATTTTTTTAGGTCTTCATTAATTGCAGGAAGTGTTATAGTTTTCAGTGCAGATTTGCAAGGATTTTGTTAAATTTATCTCTCAACATTTTAGGGGTATAGATACTATTGTAAATAGTATTTAAAATTTTTTATTTTCCAGTTGTTCTTTGCTACTGTGTAAAAATAGAATTGACATTTTATCTTATGCTCTTGCCAAATTCACTTAATAGTTCTAGTAGTTGTTTATAAATGTATAAGTTTCCTTAGGATTTTCTATGTACACAACCATGTCATCTACAAATAAAGACAAATACATACTCTAGTTTCTCTTCAGATCGTATAAATCTTTCGCCTTTTACAAATAAAGACAATTATCCTTCTTTCTTTTATATATATGACATTGGCATATCTATATATAGAGTGTGCATACATACATATATTATTTTTTAATTGGCCTATTGCAATGAATAGGACTTTCAGTAGTCAAGTTCCGTGAAAGTGGTAGGAGTAGGCATCCTTGACCTCTTCCTAATCTTAGGAGGAGAGTGTTTGATCTTTCACTATTAAGTCTGCTGTTAGCTGTCAATGCTTTTCATAGATGCCTTTTTTTATCAGGTTGAGGGAGTTTCTTTTGAGTCCTAGTTTGCAGTAGTTTTGTTTTTTTCATAAATGGATGTTGGATTTGGTCAAATGATTTTGCTCCATCTTTGCTATGATCACAGTATCTTTTTTTCATTCTTTTAATGTGACAAATGACAACGACTGGGTGTTGAATATAAAACCACTTGCATTCCTAGGATAAACCCCACTTGGGGGGTTTATTATCCATTATTCATTCCATAATGAATTCTTTGCATGTAGTGCTAGGTCCAAGCACTCATATTTTGGTAAGGACCTTGATCTACATACTTAGGGGATACTGGTTTGTTATTTTCTTTTCCTGTAATGTCTTTGTCTGGTTTTATATCAGGATAATACTGTCCTCATAAACTGACTTGGGAAGTGCTTTTTCCTTCTCTACATTCTGAAACAATTGGTGTAGGTTGGCATTATGTTGTCTATATGTCTATACATTTGCTTCCTTAAATGTTTGCTAAAATTCATCAGTGAAACCATCTGGGCCTGGAGTTTTCTTCATGGGATACTTTTTAATAAAGAATGTAATTCCTTTAATAGATACAAAATTATTCATATTTTCTACTTCTGTTTGTGAAAGTAATGTGTCCATGTCTAACTTGTTAAATGTATCAAATTAAGTGTGTTCATACTGTTGCCTTATTATCTTTTTAATGCCTATTAGGATCTGTAACAGTGTTACCGCTTTCATCTGCAATATTGGTCATTTTATTGTCTCCCTCCCTCCCTTTATCCCTTCCTTTCTTTCTCCTTTTTTCTTTTCTGTTACTCTTTTTATTTCCTCTTTTGGTTATATCAATTCATTTAGTATTTCATTTTAATTCCTCTATTGGCTTTTAGCTTTACCTCTTTGTGTTATATTTAGTGGCTGCTCTAGGAGTCCCAACACACATATTTAGTTTACTGTAACCTACTTAGAATCAACATTGTACCACCTCACACTGACTTGTAAGAGCCCTGCAACTGCATGATTCCACTTGCAGCCATCTTTTTGCTGTTGGCATCTGTTCTTGATTCACATAAACCCCACTGTACATGGTTCTAATTCTTACTTTAAGTAATTGGTGCTTTTAAAGAAAATAAGAGAGGGAAAATAGTCTTTTAAATTTACCTGCATTTTCACCATTTCTGGTTTTTTTCATTGCTTTTGGTCATTAGCCTCAGCATCCAAACTGGGTGTGATTTCTCTTCAGCCTGGAGAACTTCCCATCGCAGCTCTTACAGTGACAGCCTTCTGATGAGGAATTAGATGAGCCTTCGGCTGTCATTTATCTGTAAATGTTTTCCTTTCTCTCTTACTGAAAAATATTTTTACTGAACATCCATTTCTAGGTCGGCTTTTCTTTTCTGCACCTAAATTTTGTTTCATTGCTTCTGATCTACATTTTTTTCTGAAGTGAAGGCAGGCAGACATATGTAATGTGTTCTCATTTCTCTGGCTGTTTTCAAGGTTTTCTCTAATCTTTGGATTTCAAGAGTTTGACTGGTTTTATGTTTGCTAGGTTGGGCCTCTTGCAGTTTTGCCTTTAGTCCTAATGCAAACCCTTTAGTCCTGGGACATAGTTTCTTCTCCCACAGTGTGGACTTTCTGTGATTCCAGTGGAGAGCCCACAGTATGTACACAGCCCTTGTAATGTGGCAGGACTTGTGACCCAAGCCTTCCCCCGTGGTAGGTGAGAGCTGGGTGTCTGTGCGGCTGTTATCCTCCACACTTCTTGAATCTTGGTCATGCGCGTGCAGTTCAGCAGTCTACCAAGGGTTTGAGGGGAGTTTATATGCAGGCTCAAGGATTTCCTCCTTCATTTCCAGATGCTCTGGCTGACCCCAACTCTGTTCTCTGGCACCTTGAGCCCATAGGACTATAGCTTCTCACTTGCCATCAGTATGCCCTGCCCTAAAGCAGGCCCTCAGGGTAAAAGCAGTATAAACAAGGATCTTAGTGCATTTCTCTTCTTCCAGTGGTGGGATTCTCTCTAGTTTCTGGCTGCTTTGGGGTGATCTTCAGTGCTTTCAAAGAGTTATCTTTTCTATTTTGTCTGGAGTTGGTCGTTTCTATCTGTGGAAAAGTTAGCCCTCTCCAACCTGCTCAGTTAGTGCCCAGACCAGCCCCTCCATCCATTTGCCTTACAAGCCTCCATCCAGTTGTGCCTGCCTTTGTGGTCAGGACACTCAGTGCCTGGTGAGGTGTTGGAACAGATCTGCTGTCGTGCCCTCCTGGTGTGGTCCTGGCATGTCAGCACTGCGGGGAGGGAAGCTGAAGGAGGTCAGGTCAGGTTCTAAGCCACACCCCCTTTCCCTGGATGTCCAGTGTGTGGAGCACACCCACTCAGATCTTGAAGAGCAGGGCGCTGTGGACATTTCAGAATGGGGAACGTCACATAAAGACTTCACACCAACATTCATTGGACAGCCGTTCTCTGAGCACCAGGCATGTGCTGGAGACAAGGATGTGAGAAGGAGGCTCCTTCAGGGCAAGAGAAGAAAGATGGTAATAAAGAACCATGATTCCATGGAAGCCCTAAGCTGTCCCCTTGCCAGGTGTCAGGGAAGGCTTCCTGGAGGGGGAGCTCAGCACTGAATCTTAACTAAAGAGAGAGAGTTAGATGGGCAGAGGGTGGGTGCACGGCTCTGGGCTGAGGGAACAGCATGGACACAGGCTGAGGGCCAGTGGTGTGCTGTGGGAGGGAGTGCATGGCAGGAGGGAAAGGAGCAGCCCCACTCACTGAGTCATCAGGCCCCCCAGCAGCCCTCAGTGTGGGGGGTGGGGGTCAGAGCTTGTCTGAGCTGGTCAAGGCAATACTCATTCAAGCTGTGCCCGGGCCCCCTGGGGCAGCTTCCCGCCCTGACATGCTCGGGCACCAGGGAGCTGATAGGTATCCCACCTTTGGAGAGACATAAGGTGCTGGATGGAACTCCGACTTGCAAGGAGTGGGCTGATGTGAACAACATACTCCATTTATACACCGTTTCCCCTCCCAAAGACTTTGAAAATCAAACACTCCTCAAGCTATGGAAACCCAACCTCTGTTAATTGTGAGGGCTTTATTACTATCATCACCCGACCCAATTCCAGCCACCACGGACTGAGCAATGAGCTATTGAAGCTGCTCTGGAGGTCTCACCTCCCACCCACCCTCTTCCACAGCCGTGGCACCAAGGCCACAGTGGACAAGGCAGTGGTGTGGCTAAAACACTGGGACCCACGGAGACTTCTGGGGAGTCTGAGCACAGGTTTTCTCATTCATCAAGTGGGAGACCCCCCCACCACCAAATACATTTAGATGTTGCTTTGATCTCCTCACATTCTGTCTCCTATCTTGACCCTGGTGGTTCAAGAGCTAATTACATCTGCTCAGGGGACATTTCGGGTGTGAAAATTCTTCAAAGATGCCGAAGACCACGAGGTGCCATTAACTGTTCTCACCAGACATGGCCTGCACGCCTTGCTAACGGAACGGTAAAATGGGAGCCTATAGGGTGCCCTGTGCTGGGTTGTTCACATACATGTGCCTGGTGCCCAGTCCCCTGTGAGCCGTGGCTGGGTCAGTGGTCAGCGGTCAGGGCAGGGAGCTGGGCCCAGCTGGCTCCTGACCCCCAGCTGTTACATAACGAGGTCACACGGTCTCTTGTTTATGGTTCCACTTTATTCCCAAGCTCTTGGTGTTATTTGATCATCAGTTATAAGCCAAAAAATCCCGATTTTATTAGGGGAAAAAAAGCTTAATTTCATGGCCAGATCAGTGTCCCATGAAACCCTAGAGGCCGGGACCTCAGCAGGCTTGAGGTGGGCCTGCCTTACCCGTTATTTCTGCTGTCGCCACTGGCTTTGAATTTCCTGCCTGGACCAGCCAGGCAGCCGAGGGCTCAGCTGTTTCCTGAGCTCACCAGGCTCGTCAGGGTTGGCTCCTCACCCTGTGGGTGCCCACCTCCCTGTCCTGTCCTGGTGGGGGTCAGCTCTAAACACAACAGGAGCCCGGTGGGGGTCTTCATGCTGCCCCTTCATGTGGCTCTGGGAAGGCTGCTAGGCCTTGGTTTGGGTTTCGGGATTAGGGAAACCCGAGCACCATAGCATGCTGGGGCTGGGATTAGGCAAGCTCAGCTCTAAGATGCTTTGCTGGGCCCCGTGGGGCCCACTCCATGGCCTCTTTGCTGCCCTTGCAGGCACAGGTGCTTGGCTGGGGACCAGGATGTGCAGGGCTCCTGGAGCCTTCAGTGGCAGCACCAGAAATCTGAGAGACTGTTAGTAGCTGGGGAGGTAGATGGGGGAGGAGAGGGGACAGGGCAGAGTAGGTCTGTAGGGGAGGGCACCGGGCTGCCTTGTCCCGCAGGCATCACACCCAGGTCTGAAGGTCATGGCCCTGGCCATCCCATGATCAAGTGCACGTGGAACAAGAAGCAGCACCTGTAAAACCAGTCCAAACCCCTATCTACTCTGCCCCCTCCCTGGGGCACCACTCTTGCAGTCACTCAGCCCTGCCTCTGCCTGGTGGGGACCCCTGAGGTTGGGAGAGAGGGGAAGTGACTCCCAGAGGGCACCTGGGAGGCTTAACCAGCTGTGAGCAACTCGGGGAGGTAGGAGTGGCTCCTGGTGGCCAGCCCCTGAGCACCCTGGCCTGGACCCTGCTGTACTCACAAGAGCCCAATGCCAGTGTGTGCACTTTTAGTAAGTGACATGAGTGAGGCCATGCAAGGAGCCCCCTCACAGGCACCTGGAGTGTGAACAGGGTCCAGAGGGCTCAGTGATGTGGCCTGGAAGCCGTGGGTCTCTCAAGATGGTGCAGGCCCTGAGGAGCACACTAACTGGCCAACTCAGAGTGCCCCTTTTGCAGGGTCCTGGGTCACTTGCACTTGCAGCAGCTCCAGCAGGCCTGCACTCAGCAGTGAGCAGGGCCTGCATCAGTGAAGGGCTCAGGCCTGCATCAGGCTGGGGAGTGGCTGGGCCCTAGGGCACTGCCTCTGCCACCAAGCTGCTGCGTGTGGCTGAGATACTGTGGGACAAGCCACCCCAGGGTCCTCAGGGACAAGCCCAAACGCAAAGCCACAGACAGACACCCTGAACCATAGGGATCACCTGACCTAGACCCGTTTCTCCTGGGACAGCTCAGCCTGCAAGGGCCCCCGGCCCAGCTCAGTGGTCACTTCCTAAGCCAGGCCTCTCCACCACATTAAAGCATGGCTGAAACATGCATGGGGGTGGGTGTTCCCCGCTATTTCTGAGAAAAGCTGGGGGTCTTGGCGGGCTGTGGGAAGACACCAGCGGCCTGCAGAGGGTTTGGAGGGGGACTGCAGCCTGAGCATCTTAGCTACCTCCTGTGAGCTGGTGCTCCTTCTGCACCTCCAGCTGTCAGTCCTAGATCCCCTCCTCCAGCAAGGACCATCCCCCCCTTGCCTGTTTTGTCCTCAGTCTAGCCCTCAGTGACTGCTTGTCACCCCTCCTCTGTGTGCCTGCCTCCCTTGGGGCCTCGGACCTTCCAGGGCTGGGAAAGGAAGAGGAGTGGCGGCCAGCCAAACGGTGACGTGTCCAGCTTCAGAGCCAAGGCGGGGGGAGAGGCTGGTGTGGCCCCTGAGCAGGGGCCCCTCTCCCTCCCATGTGGTTGCACAATCTGAGCCATAAGCAGAAGCGTGCAGGACGTTGCCGGGGGTAATTGTAGGTTACACAAAACAATCCAAGGAATTAAAATCATATTTTCATTGCACCATAAAAACATGCAAGGGCGGCGGGAAGGCGGCCCTCAGGCCAGGTGGAGAGCACCTGGCCTGTGGCCCTCTGGCCCCTCCCTCAGTCCCTGGGAGGAGGGCACAGGGTATGGGTGGGCCTAGAGAGGGCCTCAGGCCATGCAGTGAGCCAGGAGCCAGGCGGCAAGCAGGAGAGAGAACACTGCAGCCCGGTGTTCCGTCCTGCTGCCCATGCTCGTGTTTAGACAAGGGACCCATGTGCACAGTGGGCCCGGTTCTGAGTGAAGCAACTGTCGGAACACCCTGCCCCGCCAGGGGCCCTGGAATCGGGTCCCCAGGCCCCACAGAGCGGTGGGTACATGTGGGATGTCCAGGTTACTAGGCCCCATAGCTGGCAATTGTGTACTGACATGGCATGTGGCAGGAAGGTGGCCCAGGTGACGGCAGTGGCCAAGCCCCATGCCCTTTGTGGCAGGCCTCCACCCGGAGCACCCCCTGCTCGCAGACTGGGCTAGGCCCCTGCCCTCCATTTACTGGAAGGCTGTGAGCCCCCATGCAGGGGAGCCAGCGGGCTTGGGGTCTCCAGGACGGGTGCTGTAAAGCTTCAAGGCCACACAGGCAGCATCTCCCAAGAGCTGTCCTGAGCACCCGCAGGGCTGAACAGGGTGACTGGGGGTTCCCAGCACCTTGGATGCTTTGTTCTCTCCTAGGTGACAGCACAAGCCAGACCCAGCACAGAAGTGGGTGCTGCGGACACAGCAGGTGTGCTGGAGCAAGGTCCGTGCTGGGGGAAAGTGTGTGCAAAGAAGACCGCCAGGGGTTGTGGGGGGAGGCACAAGCGGACAGCACTCTGGCTGCCAGTGATGGGCAGGACTGACCCTCACCACCGCACCGTGCCCAGTGTGTGCTCAGGGCTCCCACCCAGGCATCATCATTTCCATCATCACAAAAAGCAATGAGGCCATTTCAGGTTCCTCTTTTGCCCCAAGGCAGAGGCCGTATCAGCAAACCTTTGCCTACAAGGGGCCCCTCTTGCCGACCGGGCAGCCCAAGTGTCAGCTGACCTCTGCAGACCTTGCCTTTGCCTCCAAGACAGGGGCACACCCCCTCCCAGTGGAGAGGCGGCCCTCTGGCCCTCCGAGCAGGATCCAGGATGGGGCGCGCCGCCAGCCGTGCGTTAAATGGGACACGGCTGATCTCGCACTGCACTTGTCGAGAGGGCCCGGCCCAGCCCAGCACTTGGCATCTTAATTGGGCGTCTGAGAGCTCCTGCACGCGCTTCACACAGAGAGTCTGAGGCTCCCGTAGGCCCATTAAGGTGTAAAGACATTCCTTTGTTTGCTGACAAGCAGGGTCCCATCCAGGGCTCCAGGGCCGGCAGACTAAGTGATGTTTTCTTAAGAAAGACACGAGATTAACCACCACTAAAGCCTCAGCACAATGCCAGGCCCTGCCCGTCGCTGTCAGCGCTATCTCTCTGCAGTGACTGACAGGTGCAGCCGGTGCAGATGGATGCTCTCTGGGCCCATCAAGCCTCAATGTGCAGGATTAGCCTGAGCATAGCAGACACGCTGACTTGGAGGCCACCATGAAAACGTAATGAGGTGCCTGATATTCAGGGGACAGAAAGCTTCCAAAACCGCTGCCCACTGCTGCTCCTGGATCACACCACTGGCAGGATGCTTTGGAACAAAGCCAGAGGCTCCCCATCCCTCCTGAGCACCTGTAACGCACACAGAGGGTCCCAGGAGGGATGCCCCAAGGTCTGTGCCAGGAAGGAAGGGTCGGGGTCTTCTGAGGCACTGATGCTGGGAATGCAGTGATGCTACCCCAGTTCCCATCACAGAATGACATGGAAGCAGCTCCCAAATGATAAAGGGAGGTGATGGGAGTGTTGACGGGGTAGGTAGCCAGGCCTCACCCCCACCTGGGCCATCCTGGGGCCGGTAGAGGACACTACAGGCAGCGCAAGCTTGAGGAAAACACCCTCTTTATTGGCAGTCCAGAAACACCAGGGGGTTCTGACGTGGGCAGCCCACAGGGTGGGTTTCTGCGCAGGTCGTCATCATCTGGCGTTGGGGGCCGGACAGGGCCGGCCCAGGCAGGAGCGGGTGGATGGTGCGGGTGAGGGGGCTGACACCCCCAGGAGCCATCCCTGCAGGGCACAGGGGCAGTCCATCCAGACACACGGCCCCACGCCAGCCACCTCGGGGGCTCTCCAGGCTGGGGTGACGGTCTCCAATGTCCTGCCAAGATGGGGAGTCAGCATGAGGTGGCCACACCACTCCTACATATGCCTGGCCACATCTCTCGTGGCCACACACAGGGAGCCTCTCAGGGCAGAAGGGAAATGAGTCCCAAAGAGTGCTCCCGCAGGATGATGACTCACAGGGAGCACTGTGCTGTGAAAAATACTTTGTGATGATAAAAATTGATGGCAGGCTCTTAACAAAACAGCTCTTTTAGGTGTGACACTCAGACAAGAGTTTCCTCAGGATGCCCTTTGTTTGTCTGCATCAAAGGCAGCCCTGGCTGGGGGACTGCGATGGAGCGGGTGCCCAGAGCACCCCAGGAGAGGCCCTGAGCCCACTGCAGATGGGATGCTCGGCCATGACTCAGCCCCTCATGCTGGCACTGGAGGATGCTCAGGCTGAGAGATGAAAAGCCCTGACCACAGGCATCCCCTTGGCAGGGGTCAGGGAGGGCCTCGCTAACGTCTTCCTGCTCAGAAGATGGCTGGGATCAACAACGTAGCCAGAGGCTCCCAGCATCCACTGGCCCAGCCTGGCTTCTCAAAGCTCCAACAGAACCAGCTGTGCAGCAGCAGCTGTGCACAAGGCAGTATCTCCACCTTCTGGGCAGGAGAGAAACGAGCTGGCACCACTCTGTGCGGAGTAAGGCAGGAGAGAAAGGCCCTCTCCTGCCCAGCAGCCTGCCGAGCTCAGCCCGGGGGACGCTGTCCACACCCACTGTCCCACCTGGGACAGGCTACCTGCGATGGGCGCGAGGGAGTATGTGTCTGAGGTGGCACAGCAGGTACACCCTGCCACACCCCTGAAGAGCAGTTCACAGTGGCACCCCACCCTCCCGTCACTGCTCTATCTTTACACAAAGCCCACCCCACCCATGTACCTGGATCCGAACCTCCGAAGGGCCTGGCTGTGGGGGATGCTGGTGTGCGGTGTGCCCTGGGCCTGGCAGGGATGGCGGCTTACCCTCAGCAGCCAGTCACAGTGGGGTCCAGGCCCGAGCGCTTAGTGATGCGCAGCTTGGCCACCTCCTCAGCACACGTAGGATGGATGCCCACTGTCCGCATCACCTGTGCATAGGAGGCCCCACACCTACGTGCAGGGGAGGTGGGGATCAGGCAGTGCAGGGAGACATGTTCATGTCATCCTGTCCTTGGGAAGGTGGCACACGGGGGAGCACCTCAGAAGTTTCGCTCTTCTCACCGTTGCCCAGCCCTGGCTCCCACCCTCTCTCCTCCAGCCAGCAGCCAGAAACACCTGTTCGACCCAACCCATCTCCCTCCAAGAAAATGCCTGGTGCCTGCAGTGGCCAAGCAGCCCCACCTCAAGCCTGCATTACAACTGACCCATCCCTCACTGGCTCCAGCCTGGCCTCCTGCTATTCCCGGCCCACCAGATGCAGCTCTACTTGGGCCTGGTCCTTCTGCCGGGCACACTTCCTCACTCTGCCTGAACCCACTTTTCTTTACTGCAGCCTGCATCGGACTAGCTCACCCTCCTACCCCACTCTTCTGCTAGGCACCCAGTACTTGTCACACGCGTGCCTCCTGCACGCTCAGCAACCATTCCCTGTGCACCGTTCGCTCCTTGGCACACTGTGTATGGGCACCCACCAGGAACGACTAGTGTGTTCATTTCAAATGTGGACGGAAGGCCCTGTGACGGAGGGGCCAGTCCTTCCTCCCAACTGTGCCGGACACATCACTCTCATCACTCTGCCAACTTGCTCAGACCTTCAGCGGCTCCACTGCGCAGACACTGGAAAACTATCACCTTCACCAACCAAAAGGGTTTTTGATGTTTCAATTATATTTTAAAATTCTGATCAAGACATAGCAGCTTTCTACTTATTTTCATCTTCATTTCCGCTGAATTGCCTATTCATGTTCTCTATCTTTCTATTGGATCCATTCTATAATTATTACTGTCGACTTCTAAGAGTTCTGTGTCTGTTAGAGAAATCAGCCCTTTGCAGTTGCATTATTTTGAAAAGCTGCCACATTTGAAAGAGTATCTCTAGACATTGTTCCAGAAGCTGAGCATCAGTCCTGGCAAGAGTACCAGTGTGCCAGTGTAGGGATGGATGGGTGGAGATGGCTTTGTGGGAGAGCCGTGGCTCTCCCTGTCCCACCGGCCCTGGACATCCTCTGGGCTGGAGCCGTGGGCAGCCTGGCCTGCCAGCACGCACATGCAGCCCCGTGGGCCAGGTTCCAGGGGTCACCTTAGCTGTTCTTCTTGTGCCCAGGTGGACGGACCTCCCCACAATGGGCTCTGGCAAGATGCAGCAGAGCCTCGTACCAGCCCCACAGGCTTTCTTCCAGGGGTCGCTCTGGATGGAATGGGGTGTAACCTGAATCCCGTGATTAAGGACCACAGACACATGTTCCAAGGATGTGAGTCCAGCCCTGGATCCAGCCCTGCCTGCTCTCCTCTCCTCCAAGGCTCAGCGCCCCTTCCCCTCCGGGAAGAACCTGGCCCCACAACCCATTGATCAACTTGATGTGTGTGTGAAGGACTAGGGGGGCAGTGGTGGGGCCCGAGGCTCACAGCCCTGTGATGGGGTGCCCCTATCTCAAGGCCTGTGTTGCCCATGTGGGAGGCAGGGGTGCCCCTGGGATGTTTGGACTAGACCCTCAGCCTTTGTAGCCCTCTATTGTCAGCTTTTCTGGGTATCAACCCTGCTCCTTGAGCCCCTGCCCAGGCCTCAGACCTCCATCTCCACACACCCCAAGCACATGTGGGGATTCAGGGGGCACACGCTTCTTCCTCTGTGAGTTCAGCCTCTCTCCTCTGCTTCATCCTACCCTCCAGCCCCTGACAGCCCCACACCCAGCTGCCCAAATTCCTCACTGCCCTGGATGACCCACTCACACCCAGAGCCTCTGTCAGCAAAGGCTCTGGGAGCCCTGAGCGCCACAGTGCATGGCCTGTGCCCAAGACACAGTAATGGCCAGGGCTTCAGCAGATGAACGCCCACGAGGCGGGTGCAGCTCCCACAGTGCACTTGAGGCTGAGACCTTGCTTGTGACCACCTGGGCACTGGGCCCCAGGAACAAGTACCCCAACTCTGCTCACTCTGAATAGAAAAGACCCAAAGACTGACTCCCCAAGTGCCACCAGGGCCACGAGGCTCTCCCAGCGCCCCCCAGGTGGCCTGGCCATAGACAGAGTCAGTGTGGCTGGTTTAACAGGGTTTGGCTAGAGAAGAAGGTGCCTCTTGTCTGGCTGAACCTGCCCGTCTAAGGAGAGGCTCTGCTGAGAACACAGACAACACTACACAAAAGCAACGTCAACATGGCGGACACGCTGGCGTAGCGCTGCCGGGATCCGAGGGATGCCAGTCTGGGCCTGGTATAGTGGCCGACATTCTTTGGGACTTACTTGATCCCCAGAGCAAATCCTTGAGTAACTTCACCTGCATTGGGGCCAAGGAAGTGCAGGCCCAGCACCAGCTGTGGGGGCTCCCGTAGGCACACCATCTGAAAGCCACATGGTCAGCTGTCACCTGGCTGGAGGTGGGACCCCAGGGCTGTATTTGGGGCTCCCCCAGCCCCAGGACCTACTCTTTTCCTCCCCCTCACCTCCTGGCATGCCCCGACTCAGGCCCACAAGGACACTCACCTTTATGTAACACTGGGACGCATCCCGTTCAGCCACTGTGAACTCCAGTGGTTTATAATAGGCGTGATAAACCTGGGTGATAAGGTACGGATCCCTGGAATCAGCAGCTGCAGCCAATCAACCCCCCTGGATATCTGCAGCTCTGACAGGCTGTGTGAACACAGCAGAGACCCGTGCACAGGAGTTCTATGCCAGAGCCACACCACGGGCAGAACCTGTCCCGTGCAGGCCGAGACCCCTAGGAACCACAGTGGCAGGCAGAGCAGGCACCAGGTCAGCACCACCCGCTGTGACTGATCCCTGAGCCTGAGGCTCTGCACAAGGCATGGGCCTCGCCCAGGAGTGCAGATCGGGTGGAAGCGGCAGAGTGATCAGGGTGACTGAGGTTAGCGGGTGGCCATCTGGCCTCCCTCAGGCACCCTGGTGCTTGGTGGGCCCTCACTTGAGCAGGGAGGAGGGGGCCAGCGCAGGGTGGCCCCCAGCCCACACTGGAGCTGTCGGACAAAGGCTTTCAGCACCCGAGAAGGGATCGACAGTGTGTTCAGGGCTGCGGCTGAGTAAAAAATGAGCAAGGCCCTCACATGTGTTGCACAGCCATTATTAATTAATGGAGCTTCAGAGAATATTGTTCTAACTAAGACAGAATTGGAAAAAAAACAAACAAAGGGTATTTGGCCATTCAACATTGTGAAACATAAAACAACATTATAAAATGCCATGAACATATGTCCCAGTGTACTTGTGATGAATCAAACAAAAATAGCAAATAAAGTGCTGAGGGAAAGGCTGGCCTGTCAGGCCTGGCCCGTTGATGGAGAGGACTGGGGCGCTGGGGCAAGGGGCAGGCCCTGGCGTCCAGCAACTCATTCCCAAAGGGTACCAAGCCCTGTGGTGGTGGCCACATGGGGTCTGGTTTCTCACTGGTCTGCCTGCAGGCTGCTGCAACAGCGAGAGGAAGCCACACTGAAGGCTTCCAGCATCCAAAGCCTCCCCACATCCTGCCAGGCTGCCTGGGGCACGCTCTATGGCCACCCCCAGGCCACAGCGGGCCTGCCAGAGCAGACCCCTGAAGCAGCCTTGTCTTGTCTGATGAAAGCCCTGCCCTGGGCTGTCATGGGGCCTGTCGGGACTGGAGGATCTGGGAAGAGGAGCAGAGGCAGAAGCTGGCATGGGGCTGGTGGGATGAGTGGTCACGGACTGCAGGAACCACAGGGGAGTCAGGGAGTCCCAGGAATTCGAGGTACCTGGGGGCGGGTCAAGACCGGGGCAGGAGGATAGGGGACAAAGGGAGCAGAGGTCAGAGTGCAGGAGAAGCCTTTCCAGGCCTAGGGAGAGAAGTGCCCTGTGAGGTGAGCCACACCCTAGTTTCTGGGACCCCCCCCCTACACTTCTGCCTCACAAGTCCCTTCCCGCCACATCGCAGCGTCGCAGCCATTGCTCTGGGTCTGCAGGCCCCACCAGCTCCCGCCCTGCCCAGCTGCAGGCCCTGGAAAGCAGGGAGCCAGCCCTGCTGCTCTCCTGCTGGGCCTCTGTTGGGGAGGGGTGTCCGGGGGCAGGAGCGCCACGTAGGCCATGGTGTGGCGGCCCCTTCTCCTCGGGCCCTGACTTACCTCCACATGTTCCTCTCCATGGCGAGCCACGGCCTCCTCCTCCGACAGCCCCACACAGCCATATTCCAGCGGGGTGAAGACAGTCGTGGGGACCTGGAAGGCAGGTTCTGAGTCAGGCCAAGTCCCCAGATGTGCTGGCTGCCAGTGGGTAGACTCACTCACTTTTTCCTGGGCCCCACCCACAAAGCTAAATCTCGCACGCAGGCATGCACACACACACTGATGAGCACCCCCCACACTGATGTACATACCCACATCATGCACACATGCATAGAAATGCCCCCAAATGCAGACATACATGCATACCTGCACATACCACACGCCCGCATGAACACACACAGAGAAGTGCACGCACATGCATCCCCACACATACTGGCACATATACAGATGTGTGCGCACGCACACACACAGGCACACACAGCCCAGGACGAGCTGCAGCCCTCTCCAGGCTGAACCTAGCCTTGTGCAAGGCAGTGAGTACTCACGTTGTCGTAGTCCATCAGGTCTGAGGACTGGCCGCAGAGCCTCTGGGCCAGAAGCTTCCCTGCCGTGATAGCTGTGGGTGTCAGCTCAGGCCGCCCCTGACAGAGGAAGGAGGAGTAGGGGGTCAGTTCGGCCTGTCCCCTAAGGGAGTCCATGCAGTCCCCCATCACCTTCCTGGTGAGGCATCTCCCTTTCAGAAACCCCCACATGCCACTTGCTGCTGGGTCTCTGAGTTGAGGTAGCAGCACCCAGGGTCCTCAGCGCATCTGCTGGGTCTCTCTTCCCTCCCTATGTCTTGCTCTGGGAGACGCCTGTGGTGTTGACACCCTTGCCCAGGAGAGAGGTGAGATTCCGACGAGGCCACACAGTGCCCACGCTCCCTTGTGGCTTCTATCTGAACCCCTTCTTCATGTTGGTGACCTTGGAGAGCCGACCCTAAAACAAAGCTCAAAAGAGATGCCACTGCCATTCAAGCATTCACATTAACTGGGCTTCGGGCTAAAGCGTGCCCTCCAGGCCTTCCATAGGCTCCTGACACACAGCTCGTCACAGCCCCTTACAAACCCCACATCAAAACGCCGCTCTGCTGGGGGCCCCTCAGTCCCAGTGTGTGTCCTGCTGGGGGCATGGTGGGGGCACAGCCCCCAGTGCTCTTGTACACATAAGTCTGGGACAGGCTGCCAATCACCTCCGTGGCAGCAGGAAATGCAGATGTTGTTTGACATTCCAGAAATGAATGGAGATCCACAGAGATAACTCCGGAGAGCAGGCTGCGCATTCCACCGAGCTTGGCGAGCTGCAGAAACCTCCAGGCACACGGCACAAGCTGCACTAAACAATGCCCGTCCCCCCCACACCTGGACCAGTGGGGCATTAACTCTTGTGACTGCTCAGAGGGACCTTTTCAGGAAAGTGGATTCAACGTTTGAATAGATAACACCTTTGTGTGTGCCACACGTTCCTGACAACATGGTCTGGAATATTGGTTTCTGCTGCATTGGCACGAGCCCTGCAGCTGATGGGACTCCAACCCACTCAGCTCCCAGGGTGCACAGAGAGCATGTCTTATTTGAACTGGGCTCTCTCCCAAGACCCTGATGCTATCTTAGGGCACAGCTCACAGAATGAATATAGAAGGCCACTAGCAGAGAATGCCATGTCCTGGCCATCAGAGATCACACTGATAACTGCATTTCCTGGCAATGGGGGTCAGGTCCATGGGACACTTGGGGGCATGTAAAGCCACTCACTTCTGTCCACAGCAACAGCCCGACTAGATGGTCAAAGATGATCTGGCAGGAGAGCTGACCAGAGCTCTGACCACATGGTCCAGCTGAGCTGTCACTGAAGATCCATGACAGATGGGAAGACTGTCCCTTCAGGAACAAACGGAAGTCCCAGCCTATGCCCAGGCCCTGCCCTGGCCTGTCCCCATGTGTCCAAGCTCTCATGAAACCCCCTAAATATCATGATCAGAGCAGAGGCTGGCAGGTGACACTGAGGGAAGGATGGTCCCACAGCATCCATGACAATAGCCACCTGCACACTCTCAGCTCCAGGATGCTCCACCCAGGGATCTGATCACCTTAACTACCCACAGCCCCCAGGCATTTCCCCAAGTGGATTCCTGGGTGCACGTGGGCAACCTCATCCTCGCTGAGCAACCCCGTGCCTTTGCTAGCTCTTCCCAGCCCAGAGGTCCCTCACTGACGCTCCCTTAGGTCTCTGCTGACCCCCCGTCACTAAGCATCTTCTGAATCTGAAATAGTTCACTTATTTATTTGTCATCTGTGACCTCTACCAAAACGTCAGCTCTATGAGCGCTGGGGCTTTCATCTGTTCCTGCAGTGGCCCCAGAACTCAGAAAAGTGCCTGGTGCCAGAGCAGTGGGCCCTCAGTCAGTATCTGATGAGCAAATGTAAATCAGCACATCATGGTGGGTTTAATAGCATCCCCCCAATTCATCTTTGTCTGAAACCTCAGCATGTGACCTTATCTGGAAATAAGAGTCTTTGCAGATATGACTAAGGCAGGTGCGGAGATGAGGTCATGCTGGGTTACTGTGGGCCCTAAATCCAATGGGAGGGTCCTCATAAGAGACAAACAAGAACACACAGCCACCTAGAGGGCCCAGTGAAGAAGGAACAGAGACGGCAGAGCTGTGGCTCCAAGTCTGGACCGTCTGGGGCCACCAGAAGCTACAACTAAAAGAGTGAAGGAAGGATCCTTCTCTTGGAGGCTCAGGAGTGGGGGATCTCGGACTTCTAGTCTCCAGAATTAGAGGAAATAAATTCCTATTGTCCTAAGCCACCCAGTTTGTGGCGATTTGTGGGGGCAGCCCCAGAAAACTAACACACATGTCAATGGAGCTAGCAGGTCTCAAGGCCAAGAGGGCTGTAGGAATCTGGGGGGCCTGGTGCCCCTCTCAGTCCCCTTTGACCAGGGACTCTCCTGAGCCACCTTCGTCAGGACCTGCTGTACAATATGCACGCAGGCCGACTGCTCCTGAGGCTTTGGGGGAGCAGAGGCCCCACAAGTGACTAACTGCAGGTCTTGCTAAGAGCCTGTGAGGTGGGGGCAGGGCTTCCACCAGGGACTCACAGGTGGTAAGCACCCTACTTTCCAGGGAAGGGAGCAGCAGGCCTGTGGGTGGGGCACGGTCAGTACCCTGAGAGGCTCCAGTGTCCTCAGGCCCAGCCCCTGTCTGACAACCCATGGAGAGTGTTGACCCGTCTAGAGATCAGAGCATAAACTGAGGCAAGGAAGTCAGGCCCAGCACTCTGGGGCCAGCATGGCCCCAAGGCCATGTCCAGCAGCAACATTTCTGGGGCTCTGTACTTGTGCCCGCCTGTAGGGAGGTGAGGTCGGCACCAGTGTGTGTGACCAGGTGCCGTTCCCTCAGAGCTGACGCAGCGATGGTTCACTGCAGGAATCTGCTAACCAGGCTCGCAGCCCTCTTTAAGCCTTACCCTCCCGCCCTCCATAGAAAGGAAGAGCATTCGAGAGAGCAGAGGCTGACATCCAGTTCTGTCCAGAACTCGAGTCTCACAGTCCCCAGGGTTTGGTCCAGAGCCTCTATCATCCCTCTGTGTCCCCAAGGTCTGGCCCCGGTGGGGGTGGGGCAGCATCAGGCACCAGCCATACCTCTGCCACGTCTCCGATGGCATAGATGTGAGGGACGGAGGTGGCTTCCCGGGCATCGACCAGGATCTTCTTACTCTCAGGGTTAATGTTTACTCCAGCCTTCTCCAAATTCAGACTTCCGGTTTCTGGAACTCGACCTGGAGAAAATACAGAGTGGTTTATTTACTGTGGTTTTCTTTAGCAGTTTTGACCAAGATCCCTTGGTTTACTGGAAACACTTCTCAGAATGCCCACTTTAGAATTGGTTAAACATCAAACACAAACACTGTCAAGAGACTCCTGGCCTCCCAACACACACACACACACACACACACACACACACACACACAGCACAAGCACTCACACACCCCCTACCTTTGCACAGAGAATCAATGAAAGGATGAGGCAGGACTAATATAAACAGGGAGCTTCAGAAAGGGAGGAAACGGGGGGCAGGGAGGGGAGAGACAAGAATAGGACTTCTCCAAACATATCCTGTGATAGAATTTTGTTTTCTTAATCACATATATAGTTTATATATTTTTAAAAAATCAAATAAAAAATGGGAAAAACTCCTATGAGCTGTAAACAACCCGGAACAAAGGGGTCTGCTTGTGTATGAAGTTGGTAACTGATAAAAAGACAATTTGTTCAGGAGCTGCAGGAACCCACGTTTTCACTGAATATCCTCAGAGGGCTACGTCCTAACAAAAAATAAAGCTGCAAACAGTTCTTGTGTGTCATTCAAAACCTCATAATGTTAAATTTGAATCGGAAATTCATTATTTCTTTTTTTTAACTATAAAGTTCCTGGTTCTGACCACAGAAAAATCTAGAAGCAGCGATGGCCCTAGAGTGATGTGCGCCAAGACTGTGATCACTGACCCTCCCCAGCGCCCTCCTGTCCCAGCCCACTCCAGGCCTGGAGGCCCTGGGACACAGCAGAGCAGCCACAGACAGGATGTGACAGGGCCATGCAGCTGTCACAGACCTGCTCCAAGGGGAAGGCATGGGACATACACAACCCAGGCCCCTCGCAGAAGCTCCTGTGCCTGCTTTTCCCCCGAGGGCGTCTCAGTCTCCATGGGGCCTGCCTATGGGCCTCAGGTAAGCTGACAGCCTTGTGAGTCCCCATGTGGCCCTTCCTGGGGTCGGTGCCCTCCCTTCCACTCTCTCTGTGGCCCTAGGGCTCCTCACATTCCTCCTCAGGCTCAGCTGGGGGCAAGAAAGCACTTTGTGGTGGGTTTATGCTTCTATCCTGCCACCAGGCTGTTTGCATGGATAGGATGTGGCCTTGTGTCCCCAGTGCCACATGGTAGGGAGCCAACCCAGAGCAAGCAGTGAGAATGCACAGACTCACCCCCTGCTCAGGGTCTCTGTGGGGCTAGAGGCCAATTCCTGCGGCAGCTCCATTTCGCAGACCCTCAGCTCCCCATCCTGTGTGTCGTGGCCCCTGCCCAGCAGACAGCCTCAGCTTGGAGACCCCCAGAGTTGAGAGGAGACCTGGGCCAAGGGGCAGAGCACACCACACCCACCCTTGGTGCAGTCAGCTTGGTTAACCCTGCTTTTGGGTACAAAGGCCAAGAGGGCAGAGTACAGTGGCCCTTGGAGGTGTGGGTGCAGCTGCCTTCCCGCCGAGTTCCCTATAGGCTACAGCCTTGGGTGTCATCACAGCTGAGCTGCCAGCAGAGGTCCCTTTCTCCCTAATTCAGTTGATGTGGCCTCACTGAGCCAGGAGGTGGCAGAGGCAGCTCTTCTGCTGATCCTAGGAGGGTGGCGGGCAGCCCCTCACGGCGCTGAGAGGCTCAGAGCGATCCCCTAATGGCAAAAATTAATAGTTTCTAAGGTACAGTTCCCACAACTCACAGTGGCTCAGACACGGGTGGTGGGTGGTGCCAATCTGAACATCTGGAGACCAAGCCGTGTGAAAGGGAAACCACGTCTCCAGCTGCTCTCTCGGAGCGGGAAGTCAAAACAGAGACTTGGCTAAGCCATGCTTCTCAAGTTCGCGGGGAGCCGGCTCCAGCCTCCTCACTCTGCTTGGCCACAGATTTCGGGTGCCGGGCAGGCTGGCACCCACCGCCACTCAGACTAGACACAGGCGACAAGAGGCTCCGAGATCCCCATTCTGACAGCACTAGCGTCATCTGAATGGAGACCCGTGAGAATGCAGAGTGGGGCATACCCCAGCCTGTCCTGCCCTGGACAAGATGGCCTGGGGGCCCAGGCCCCACCCCTGGAGAAGGGGGATTGGCCACCTGGACCCAGCGGGCACCCAGGAGCCCTTGTGCATTTGGGAAGGGGCTGGACTGTGTGGGCAGGACAGGAGGGGTCTGCTGGGTGGGCCGAGGGTCTCTGCAGGCAGAGGGCTCATAGCTCAGCCCTCTGGCTCTGCCCCAGGCCCCCGATTCTGGGGAGCACAGCACACAGCAGCTCACCAGGATCGCGGCTCACAAGGGCTGCAGCTTCCTGCTGACTGCTCTGTGCTGGGGCTGCAGTGTCTGACCACTGGGGCGAGCTGGCGGCCCGGGCCCAACTTGCTCTGATGCCGACCACACTCCTGCACTCCTGCCTGGCCAGTCACAGGAGGCCAAGAGCATCTCCGTATGCACCTCATGGTAACCATAGCAACTACACACCTTGCAGATGCCAGCCAAACCACATTGAGGTCCTGAAGGAAATACAGTAGTCCCCCCTTGTCTGCAGAGATATAACATTCCAAGACCCCCAGTGGATGCTTGAAACCATGAACAGTACTGAGCCCTATAGATGCTTATTTTTCTGATAGATCAGTGATTTCAAAAACCTTTTTTATCTCATGGCACACATAAGCTAATTACTAGAATTCTGCAGCATACCAAAAAATATTTTTTTTGCCCATCTGACAAAAAATAGGTATAATTTTGATTCATTCACACCGGACAGCTATTAGGTTGACTGTTGTCATTTTTAACTTTGACAATCGGAGGGAAAAGAGGTCAGTGTCCCTGATTAAAAAGTCAGGTACCGCTTGTTTTAAAAACTGTGGCACCCCAGTGTGCCACCGCACACCGGCTGATAATCCCTGTTACACACAACACGCCTTTTCACGGAAAGGGAGCACTCTATGGCTTCTCTTCCACGTGTTCTAACTGCCAGCATCACTGCTCATGCTTTGGGGCCATTTCCAAGCAAAATAAGGGTGACTTGAGCACAAGCACTGCGATACCTCGGCCGTCGGTCTGATCACTGACACGGCTCCTCAGGGACAAGTAGGTGGGGTGCAGACACAGAGCAGAGAAGCTGGGCAAAGGGATGACTCACGTCCCGGAGCAGGATGCAGTAGGATCGTGCAGGGTTTCATCCCTCCACTCAGAGCGGCATACGATTTAAAACATAGGCAGTGCGTATGGCTAGAATTTCCATTTAATATTTTCAGACCACAGTTCACTCTGTGGGTAAGTGAAACAGTGAAAGGGGAAACCATGCACAAGAGGGGACTACTACACTGATGAATGGAAAAGTAGGAAGAGGAGATGGAAACACATGCATGAAGTAGGTGGCCGCCTCTGCAGTCCACTCTGAAGCCTGAAGTTTTAAGGACGTACTATGCACATAAACTTGGAATGCTCATGAGAATGTGTGAATCAGGCCACTGATAGAAGGAATAAATAAATGGCTGGCTGGCTAGGGCAGAAGGGCGGAAGGACTGAACAGTACATAGCAAAGAAGATACCTGCATGCAGCAAGCACTCAACGGATGCTTCTGGGATGAACAGTGAAGAGAGAGAAAGGCCACACCAGGCAGGCAAAGGCAGTCCAGAGGACAGCCATGGCCCTCCAGGGTTTGAAACTACGCCGGTAGGGTATGTGCAGGATGAGGGCTGCGAGAGCCGGGGCCCCAGCTCCAACCAGGTGCCCACACCATGGGGCCACATCCCAGAGCTACGGCAAGGCTCATAGGGCAAAACCCCTGCACCCCCACCATGGGCAGCGGTCACAGAGGAGGGAGGGACCGGCCCCGTGACCCTCCAGAGTTGTTTCCTCACGCTCAGAGCAGTGCCACGCCTTCCCATGGGGAAGGGGTGCAATCACATGGTGTGGGCCCCCACCCAGCCCAGGCCCTGACCCCAGGGGAGGGGGAGAACAGGTGCCACAGTGGAACCTCGTGGCTGGCCACACAAGCAGGGCAGCACTGCCACAAGGACAATGCCCAGCCCAGGCCCAGGCTGTACATAAATGGCACAAAGCAAGATGCAGGCAAGTGCACCTGGTCATCTCCTGGAAGCTTTTCCTTTCATCCTGTGCAAAAATAAAGGTATTGCTCCTTAGGTGATCTGGGGAAAAGGGAAGCCCCCGCCATCTCCGCATCTCTGTCACCCTGCATGTCACACAGGGCACTTTCCCCACCCCAGTACAGCAGGCCACCCACTCCAAGCCCACGGAATCTCTCCCCCTTCAGCCTGGGCTCTCGGCACCCAGCTTGGGTCCATCAAGTGCCCGCTTCTGGAGGCTCCCAAGTCTCTGTTCCCTGGACACCAACAGGATGGAAATGGCGATTTGTCCACATGTCAGTTTCGTTCCTTGGGGCAGGTCCGCAGAAGAGGGCCACTGGGCAGGTGGGGCGGTACAGGTCAGGGCAGGAGGCCAAATCCCCATGGCTCCTTCTTAGGCTCTGCTCCTTCCCAAAGGGTGTGGCAGGTGGGGGGGACCGTGGCGCTCAGCTCTCTCTCAGTGTTGATCTTTTCTACTAAAATTATTTTTGGGCCATGTATCGATTAACTCTATTTCCTTGTGAACTGTCACTTCCTGTCTTTTCTCATTCACTTATAAACATTTTCACGGCTTTCTCAACTTGTAAGAGCTTCTTACAGAATACACATATGACACTCTGCCATTGTTACAGCAAAAGAGAACATTAAAATTCCAGGTACAAACAGATGTTCTCACTTCCTCCGCAGAGGCAACCACCACCTGCGTGAATGTGTGAATGGGCCCCACACCTCTCTGCCCTTGGAGCTGCCTCCCTCACAGGCCCAGCCTTGTCTGTTGGCCAGAGTCTCTCTGGAGGATCATGTGACCCCTGGTGTCTCTGAGGTGAAACAGTCCCTCCTTCCCAGCGCCCACCGCCCAGAGCACCCCAGGGTCCAAAGGGGTGGCAGAATCAGCATTCAGCCCAGTGTTCTTGGCACAACTGGACCAGGCCAGCCCTCCTCTGATGGCCCCACCAGCTGCCGCTGCTCATTGGCCGACACACTCGTCCATCCAGCTGGGGAAGGCTGGAGGCCGGAAACCCCACTGAAGGCAGCTGGAGGTCGATGACGACCTGCTGTGGTGGACACAGGGATACTGACAACCGGGCACATGCAGTTTCACGTGCCTCTCTCATCCATTATGGGAAGGAGGGCATTCCCTCCAATTTCACGCCTGCCCGGAGCACATGTTCTGATGAGTGAAGGGCAATCCGTGTAACGAGGGAAGATTTAAGTGCCAGTAGGAGGACGACAGGGCAAATGAGGGCCTGTGATCAGGCATATGCAGCAAGGATTTAAAGGAAGCAGCTGGAAGCTCAGTGCCGGGAGGTCGGGAGCCCAGGAGGCTGGACGGGATGGTGAGGGCCCAGCAGCAGCTCATGGAGAGCCCCTGGGTCACCCTCCTGAGGGGCATGTGGTCCCCCAGGGCTGGCCACTCCCACCGTGCCGGGCCTGTGAAGCACCATGGACCAGGCATAAAAAGGAACTCACACCTTTGGAAACTGTGGTTGGATTTCTGGAGACCTACTTTTCAAAAATGTATTATATATATCTTGTCATCCTTGAGACTTAAGGGAAAATAATAACAATGGCAAAGGTCTTCTTTAATTTTCTCAATAGTTTCCTTCTCAGTGGGTCCCAGACCCTACCCACAGTTGTAAGCCCCCCCAGGGACAGAGGAGAGCAGCTATCCTGCTGGTCTCAATGCCTCAGGCAGGGCTCAGTGTTTGCTGAATGAATGAATGAGCCTCGGGACCTTTGTGTGACCTGAGGGCAGCTGCTTGCTGCCACCACCAGCACCTACCAGTGCCCCCCAGGCCATCAGGAAGGAGTCTCCTACTTCAAGGACTCCTTAGCCAAGTGGGTCGAGCTTAATCCTTGGGGAGCACATGGGTCTTTCCTGTTTGAGCCTGTGTGCGAGCTGACATCATGTCAGCTAAGCCACACTTGGCCCTACAGTTAGCCTTTGGACTCACTGAAACCTCCGGCTCAGGCCTGGCTACAGCCTAGTCCATGGGACCGCCCCCAGGAAGGAACAGGCTCCACGGCAGGTAGCAATTACAGTTTTAACAATTACAGATATAATTTTCCTGCTGGTTGGCTGCTGCAAGTGGCACTTGCAGAATTCAGATGGTGCCCACAAATATGTACGCGCGGTGCCCATTTATCTGTAGAGGAGCTTTCACTTAGGGTTTGTTTTTCCTTTTTTCCTAATTGGTTGCCACTAAGTTCCAACCATAAAACCTACTTGTGACTTGGAGAAAAGACCCCACCTGACTCCAGGAGCCCCGAGGCAGACCAGTTGGGTCCGATGACTGTGGGGCAAGGTGACGGGGACACAAGGAGGAGCTGGCCCCGCACAGCCCTCTGTCACTGGCTGTGTGCTTATTCCAAGTAGAGGGTGCGAGGCCAGCCTGGGAGCACAGGGTGCTGTTCTCCGATGCCCCTCCTGGCTCCTGCCATGGGTTAGTGCCACTGTCAGCTGGGGAGGAGGGAAATGAAGGCCATGGAGCCAACGCTGCTTCAGGGGCAGCGGCCACGCAGTGCGGTAGGGAAGGCTGTGGCCCCTTTCCTGGGCCTGTGAAAGGTGCCCATAGGCATGAGCTCTGTAACTGTCCTCTTTTCCTCCAAAATGAACCACATACACGAGCTGATTTGGGTCTCCCTGATGTCAATAATTACAAACTTTACATTTGCTCCAACATAAAAAGGCGTTAGTGTGCCAGAAGCAGGGCACTGCATTCTTCAAGGTCAGCCCCTTTACCTCTAGAGAAGGGGCGAGTACTTGGTGAATTGGGGTATCTGTCACAAAGCAGTCTTCTGTATGTGACTTGTGACAGCCAGGCCACTGCAGGGTCCCCACTGGGAGTAAGAAAGCCACACACATGCTTTCCTACAGCCTCAGCAAGATGCAGTCCCAGAAGACAGACCTGCTGGCTTTGGGCCGGGGCTTCTCCCAACCAGGTTGCACCCAGTCAACTACCAAGCTCCTCCCCAGCGTGCCTGGCCTTCAGGAGGAGCCAGGGCCCTGGAATGCCTCTTCCTTCTCGCTGGATTGGAGCACTCCCACCCATAAATCCCCAGCCTCAGGGGCTCAGTTCTGCTTTGCCTCGTGCCCCCAGTGGGGAAATTCTTCAGGTCTTTTGTGAGCCATGCCTATGGTGTGCAGGAGCCATCAGGGGACCACAGCTGAGTGAAGATGGCTAGCATGTACACCAGGGCACAAAGCCCATGGGGCAGGGGGAGAAGAGCCCCAGGCTGCAGTCTATCCTGGGCAGGTGTGCTCGCCTCCTTGGGCATAGTGAGCCGCCATCAAGGGCTCCCTGGGCACCACCTGCCCCTGGTGGGGGGTCCAAGCACACGTGCTGTGTGGGTGGGTTGCACTCAGGGTGGCTGGTGGTGGGGGCCGCAGTGTGGTGGCGGATGGAAGCTGGAACACTGGGCCTCCCGCTCCCGAGAGCCCGAGTCTGCTGGCTCCTTTGATATAACTCTCTAGAAGCTCAGAAGTGACATAACGGTGAGTGGTACACACAGGGGGACAACAGCAGCTCTTCTGCTGAGATAAAGCCTGAGAGAAGAAAACAGCTTCAGCGGCTGATTCCCCCAGGTCTCACCCAGCAGACTATGGGGGCTCCCAAGGCAGGTCTGGGACAGCCCTCCCAGCACTATGCACGCTGTGAACACAGCCATCCAGGCTCTTCCAATAGTGGGCAGGACTCCCATGGCCCAGGGATGGATACACCAGAGCCTTCATCCTTCCCTCAAGTGAGGAACACAGAACCTTCCCAAAGGCTGGAGATGCTGAGGGGCAGGGGGTTTCAGCTCGTGATTTGCAGGCTGCGACCCAAATGCCTTTCGTCTGTGCTTTAAAACACATCTAAGCTAAACTAAGGGTGACCACAAGCTTGGAAGCTTTTATGCTCAGAGGTGTCCATTCCTGATGCCTGGCCTGCTTCCGCTCCCCGGACAACCAGGGATTCAGGCCACAACTGGTTAACTGTGCAGGGTGAATTCGAGCCGGCAGCACAGGCTGACTGTCTTCACTCAGCACTGTAATCGGCACATCTGCAGACAGGAAATCCTCCTCGCTGCAAGTTCCCAGTCTATTATCTGAGACACCTGGTGTGGGTGGGTGATTCAGAGACAAACAATGAGAGGGCCCCCTGCACAGCAATTAACTGCTTTAACTGCTAATGTGTTTAATCCACCTCGCGGAGATCAAGGCTGCCTGAGGAAGAGGCTCCGAGTCCTCCTTGGCTTCCAGACGAGGGCCGACTTCGCCATCCCTACGTCCAGTGTCGTCACAGGCTGTGGCCCAGGCGTGAGGCACACGGGCAGCCGAGCTAGTCCCCACGGGAGCTCCCTGCAGCCCTCAGCGTGTGTCCATGGGGCACGAGGGGCATCCTTCCCTTTTCTGTTTTTAACTGATGTCAAAGCCCAGCTCACTTGTTGGGGTGGGATGTCCGGTCCAAGAGCTCTGCTGAGCCAGCCGTGTGGCCCCCCGGGGCGTTTTATTTTAACCTCCTGGATTGGATCATCCTTTATTGCAAGTAGAAATAGAGCCTGGCTAAAGGCTTATGGGGTAAACTGGCAGAAAACATTCCCAGTTGTTAAACTGGGAAGTGGCTCCTGATGTTTACAAAACCTGGCCCAGGAGCGAGCAGCAAAGTCAGCACATGCCCGTGCAGCCCCAGAAGGCGTGCCAGAAACCGCCGCCACCACAGCGCCGCCTGGGGAAGCAAGGTCAAAGGCCAAGGGCTGTGAAAAGCTTACACCCCCAACATCAATCACGCTGGGCAGACTGTCTGGGGATGCTCTTTTCGAAAATACAAAAAATAAAATGGACTCCTGGTGGGGGAGGGCAGGCCTGTGTGTTGGGGGACCTTGCTTCTTGTCATCCACCAGGCCCTGTCTGGGAGCTGGGGGCCCTCAGGCGTTCTGAGGGCACAGCTCCTCACCCTCTGAGCCGCTGCCCTCAGCATGGACTCCATAGGTAGTTCTGGGGGCAGACTCACACCTCAGTGCAAAGGCCGAGGCCAGGGATGTGGGGCCACAGAGAGACATCGAAAGACGAAGGGGTAGTGCTGGGATGCGGATGGGAGGGGAGAAACCTCCCAGTTTAGAATGGAGTTTAAGATATTAAACGTCACTCTACATTTCTGGGTCTGAATAACCATACAATCTTTCATAGTGTTCATCAGAATAAACCTACTTCCAATCTATTTTTACAATTCGATCAAGAATATTTCCTTTAGGCCCTGGCTGGTGTGGGTCAATGGTTTGAGTCCCGGCCTGTGAACCGAAGGGTCACCCATTCTATTCTCAGTCAGGGCACAGGCCTGGGTTGTGGGCCAGGTCCCCAGTTGTGGGTGTCTGGGAGGCAATGGATTGATGTTTCTGTCCCTCTCCTGCTCCCTCCCTTCTCTCCTCTCTATAAAATAAATAAAATATTTGTTTTTAAAAAAGAACATTTCCTTTGGTAAGTGATTGCATTTTGATGAAGAAGCACTAAATTCACGCTGGGGCATTTCTGACCTATTTCCTTGTTCCTCAATCTGCTCCTGTTGACCAGACAAAAGGAAGAGCTCTGACTCTGCTGGAGTTTAGTTCTCCTTTCCATTTCCAATCATTCTGAGCAACTCAGGGAGAACAGGCTTCTCAGAAACAACTTGCTCTGCACGCAGCCCTGCTCTACCCCAGAGGCACCCACCTCAGGCGGCACCGGAACCCGGCCCCCGGGTCTTAACAAACCCTGACAGAGCAGCCCCTCTGGGCACTCGGTAACCGTGTCAGTGCTGACACTGACGCGGAGCCTGACCATAGTTCTATTGCCACGTGGACTCTGAGCCTAGGCTCATGGGAACACAACTGACCGGGCTCAGGGCAGAGAAAACCTCTCAAACTGCAAATCTTAAGAATGAGCAAGACCTCGATTGCTCTAGCTTCTAACCTGCAAGTTGACAGGTGATCAGGAAAACAACGCTCTAACCCCAGAAGACACAGCAGAAGCGCCCCAGCAGAGATCTGGCTCCCGACGGCATGACCTCCCGTTCCCCTCCCTCTGACCAGCCAGGTCCAGGCCCTGAACAAGGCTCTTCTCTCTTGCTCCACACCCTCACTCTCCATCCTTCTCCTCAAGCAGGCTGAGCTAGGGGTGCAGGAAGGGCCCAACCTGGGAGGGAGTGTGTCCTGCAAGGTGGGCGATAGGCTAGTTCTGCACAGCCACACCTGCCCAGGCTTTGCCCCCATCTAAAGCTGCCCCCGGGCCTCTCAGAGAATTGGAGGATGAGAACACAGCCTGTGCCTGGCTGGAAAAGGCCCGAGGCCTCTGCCCTACCATTGGATGCCTGCAGTGTGACTTCCGGAAAGGCCAGTAAAACGACCTTTCATTTTACAGCATGTGACAACTGGCAGAGCTCAAAGCAACCCACTGGGAGGTATCGGAAGCAATCCCATGAGTATTTCTGATGGTGCACGAAGCACGCTCTGTAGCAGCCAACCCACCTAAAAGCTGGCAGGATGGGCGAAGCCCCTGGGACCACTGTTCTCCATGTATGGCTTGTGCATGCACTCACACACGTGCACGTATGGCTTGCACACCCTTACCTACGGCCCACAGGACAGTGTTGAAGGTGTCCATGTCCTCCCTGCCAGAGGCGAGGTCCTTCCAGGTGACCTGGAGCTGGCTGTCCTGGAGCCTCCTCACTCTTAAGGGGGTGCAGCCCCTCAGAAACTGGGTGCCATGAGAAGCCATGTGGTCCGTGACCAAGGATGACATTTGCTGCAAAGCACAAGAACACATGCTGTGAGGACCAGGTGGCAGTGAAGATGCCTCTACTGATGGCTGTGAAGAGAGGACCTGCCCCCTGCCTTCCTGAAAAGCCCCTGAGGTGGGGGCAAGTGGGGTATGTTCAAAGGAGAGGGTTCCATGCCCCCACCCCTTCTTCCATGTGGCCCCATGCAGACCCCCTCCCACCTCTGGGTCCCCTTGTTCTCTGTGGAACTGAGAGAAGAGACAGGAGAGCATCTGGCACCCCTTCCCCCCCGCACCAGCTCCAAATCTAAGGACCCCAGTTAGGATGCACTTGACCTTTGGGCTCTTCTTTAGATGCTAATTATCTGTCTTCACTGTGCCCCTGTGGCAGGTACTCAGGGACTCTGTACCCAGTGAAGTGACAGGCGAAGGGCAAACGGCACATGATGGGCACAGCACGAAGGGGCAAGTGTCTGCACCAACTGGCAGGGCAGGGCCAGCCTAGGAGCTGGGGGTGGACTGAAGGCCCACAGGGGTGTGTGCTGGATGGTAATCTATCTTCTTTTGGGGGCACAGAAGGTTTGACAGCTTAACAACCCCAGACTTGGATTTTAACAGGTGACCCTTCCTTGGAGAGTTTGTAGTTTAAAAAAACACTCAACATGCTGTTCATAGGGGTGCATTTGCTGTCGGCACGGGGGTCTGCATCCCAGCCTCGGGTGAGGGCAGCCTGCAGGGTGCAGCCCTGGTGAGGCAGTGCTTGGCACTCCTGCCACTTGGCTGTCAGGACAGGGGGGGAGGTGGAACAGGCTCCCTGAGCGTGGGGCTGGCACTGCCTCTGGACAGTGCACATGGGGCTGGCGGGCCTCGGAGGCCGAGCTGGTGCCCCGAGCGCTCAGCCCACACACTGGGGAACTGAGTGCCCACCCTGCTCACGGGGTGCATCTCTCGGACTATGGCAGGTGGCTAGCACTGGGGCCAGGAGCTGCTGTCCTCCAAGGTGGCCACCCAGGGCCTCGCCAGTCTCCACCTGCTCCCTTGCCTGGTGCTACCCTTGCTGAGGTGGCACCTGCCCCCAGCTCCCCACTGGACCCCAGAGGGGCTCAGCAAGGAGGTGGGGGACAGCACTTCTACTGACATACACCTGCTACTTACTGACGAAATGACCAATGTCTCAGAGGCTGGCCCAGCCTGCCCAGAGCTGCCACACACTCGACGTGACAACCTTTGCTTCCACTCTCTGGCAGGTGTTTTATATTGTAGGAACAACCTTCTCATTCAACTCAGGGCCCAGTTTCTAAAGACTGAGACATGCCCAGCCCTCCCCTGCTCCTGCCTGGGCTGGGGCAGTTTGGGGAGGAAACATGTCACAAACTGGGGACAGCAGAGCCGCAGGGTGGGAGCCGGCCCCCGGGTGTTACCTGGTCAAAGCCCCGCAGGGGGATGCTCCGGATCATGACAGTGGTGTCCAGCCCAAGCCCGGTGAGGAAGCCGGCACACTCCAGGGCCACATCTGCCAGGGCCAGGCTAAGGAATGCTAACTAGGTCCCGTGACCTTGGGAATCAAGTGGCAAGATCCCCAGGGCCTACACCAGCAGCCCACTCCCCACCAGTCCCCAGCCAGCCAGAAGGAGCCTCCCAACACACGCTGCCAGGTGCCCCTAACCCTAACCCTGCCCCCATCTCTCACGCGAGGTCCAGAACGAGGTAGGGGCTCCCTCTAGCACCCATAGGCCAGGTGGCTTCTGCCTCCATGGGGTGCCTGTCCAGACGCCCTGGAGTTTAACCTCAGCCTCCAGGATCAGGCCCACTCTGTGGGGTCCGAGTGGTGACGGAGAGGAAACACCCCCTCTGTGAAAGACACGAGGCAGCCGCTTCTGGCCTGTGTCCTCGGCTAGCAGCCCCGGCGCTTTCATCTTCCCAGGGTGTCCCCGCTCCTGACCCCAGAGCCTCCGGCAGCTCCTCTCCTGACCTTCCCTGGTTCTATTGCTCCTCTAAGGAGTGGGCCTGAGTGAGTGGGGCTGCTCTCCAGGGAGGACCGCCTGCCCCACGGCTGTGGCCACCTGGCCCTGCTGGCCCCGCCGCCTCAGTGTGTGGCTCAGGAACGGTCTCCAGGAAGCCCTTGTTGCAAAGGTCAGCCTAAAACTGTCCCCTGAGTATGGGCCATCCACCCCAAGTGGCCCTGTAAGTGCCTACTTCCAGGCAGCAGAGGGTATTCCCTGACGAAGGGAGAGCAGTGCGGGGCTGGGGGGTTCTGGGCACTGAGCCTCCATTCTCAGGACTGTAGGTGCAGCCCACCGTCACCTGCACGCTGGCAAAGGATACAGCTGGCTCCAACCACCAACCTGTTAGAGGAGTGGATACGGAGAGAAAGAACAGGAGTGAGTCTCGCATGGGGCCCACCGTCATGCATGAGCAGCTGCTCCGAGTGCGGGCTCTGTCTCGGGGACAGGGCCCTTCAGCCTTCGTGTGTACAAGGCCCTTGGTCAGCTGACGAGCCGGCCGAGGCCGACTGTGCAAACAGCTTGTCCCGGGTACAAAACCCACTTCCCAGAGCCTGCAGCTGTGAAGTACAACATGACAAACAGTGTCACTGGATCAGGAAATTGCCTGGTGGTGAAGGACACGAGTGGCTGATGACAAAACAGCACATGTCCCACGAAAGGCCCCGGAAGCAAGGCCAACGTGGGTTGCGTGGAGATGTTGAGAAAAGCCTGGTCAGAGGAAGCCGAAGGGCTTTGCTTCTGTCCCAAGGTACGTTCTGCCCTGGGGTCTCTCTGGACCTCCTGAAGCCAGGGCGCAAACAAAGAGACACTTTACAGAGTGGGGAGGGCACCAGACAGTGGGGGGTGGGGGGCTCCTGGAAAGCATCATCTAAGGGCAGAACAGTTTTGGACCATGAAGGGCCAGGCTGGAAGGCCGGCACCTGCGTACCTAGCCCCAACACACACAAGCCCAGGGCCTGGAGACACAGCTCCCCGGAGCAAGGAAGAAGGGGCCTGGGTGGAGGGACAGGGATCTGACAGAACCAAGTAAAATACCTGCCACAGCAGTGGGAATCCTCTCCTGTAATTCAGCCCCACACTCTGCACGCACACACACACTTGCACGCATGCACACACACGCACACGTGCACGGAACCTGACACAGAATGAAAACTCCCAGCCTGGGAGGCGACATGTGGGTGGGCTTGTCAGATCACTCCTTCAGCCTTTGAACAAGAGGAGGTGATGTAAGGATGGATAAGCCCGATGTCAGCTCTAATCCCGGCAGGTACTAATGATATAATTCCATTTCAAGAAGTGGCGTATCCCGTGGAATGCTCCCGCAGGTGCCCTGTGAGAAGCAACTGGTGCACGGCTTCCTCTCAGGAGCTGGAGACACAGCCGTGGAGTCACCAGTGGGCTCTGTGCAGGGAGCTCAGCACAGGAGGAAGCCTCGGGGACCCAGGCACCCGTGCACTATCACATATGTATGTCTGTGCATAGGTGTTTGCCAAAAGGGACAAAACCCAACTTAACTTTTTTTGGACTTGATGTATACGGTGAAAGGTATAAACCTTTAAGATAAGAAATTATGATACGAAGTCACTGTGATAACAAGTCACAGTGACCAGTGCAGGCTCTGGCCAGCCAAGGGAGGGCAGCAGTGCCAGCAGCATCACAAGTCAGGGGACTTAGCTTGTTGGACCCGGGGGGAAGGGGATGAGTGAGGTTCGGAGGGCTGGAAACACCTGCCTTATCTCTGCATTAGGATGCCAAAACAAGGGCATTAGCCTACGCCGGAAGTCACCACTCACGCCTTGGAGCCCAATTTAATTTTCCACGTGTTCTGGGCAGTGTTACTCCCTGTGCCTTTCAGTGTGCAAACATTTTACATGAAGGTATAACTACAGTGGGATTAGCCTAATCACAGGGCAGGCTTTCTTGTTCAAAATCTGAATTGGGGGAGGAAACAGAAACAAAAGCCTTAATTCAGGCCCATGAAGCCCTGGCTTAAAGCATTCTCCACCTGCCTCTCGAGTTTGAAGGCCCCTGATCTGCTCCCCAAGGGGAATACCCACACGAAGTGAGGGCCTCACAGCAGGCACCTGGCCCCTTGGCAGTCCTGCCAGCACAGGAAATGCCAAATGGGCCCTGGGGAGGTGGCACGAGGGGTGGGGCCCCCGAGGCCTCCTCACAGTGTGGGCCAGCCCCATCCCACCCTCGGGGTCTGTTGCTGGGCCCACGTTCACCAGGCCAGAGCGTCTACACCCTGGCCCCACAACAGATGCCACCTTAAGGCTCTGACCCCATAACTACTGCCACTCTGAGGAGGTGTCTTCCTCAGCCCCTGAGCCCTACACCTTTCAGTGCCAGGGACCTGCTCTGGGAGATGGGTGGTCAGTGGTGCTTTTAGCCTGGTAGCCAACTCCAGGCAGCCTGCTGATGTCCCTTTGCTGCACGTAAGAATGTCACACTAAACCAGTAAGAGAGTTAAGCAGAAAAATGGGAAAAAAGCAGCAGCGAGTTTTCCTACATTCACAACTGTGGTTCTTTGCAAAATAAAATTTACGTTCTTCTCCCCTATTAGGAAGAGAGGAAAATGATTATAGTACCTAATCAGCCACTGGACTTAAGAAGGGCCAGACAAAAAAAAAGCTCCTTCCACAACCAGCTCTGGGAGGCAGCATCAAATCAGCCCAAGTTACAGAAATGCTCCCTGCTTCATGCTCCTTGGGGTCCGAGGACAGAGGGTTGGGCTGTGCAGCAGCTGCAGGACAGGGCACAGTCTGGGCTGGCATGCAAGCTGGGCAGCTGCAGGACAGGTCAGTCAGCTCCTCACTCTGCAGACCCTCAAGGGGACCCAGGCTACCCGAGTGGGCAGTGAGAGCGCAGGGTCCTGGTTCTTGTCTGGAAATGGCAGCTCTCTTGCCTGGTAGGTCCAGTGTGGGAGAAGGGCCGCCCTCGGGTGTCTCCGGTCTCATTCAAGCCCCCTTTGTTGTCAGAGGAAGGAAGGGCTGACACTGAAGTCAGCCCGGAGCTCTAGCTCAGAGTTCAGGTCTGCAGAGAGCCCACCTCAAAACCTGGAGTGAGCCCCAGGTGGCGGGGGCGCGGGGGCTGCCCAGCAGGGCCACTCAGGGCTTGAACGCCTCCTCTGAAACTCCCCATGTAAAGCTGTGCACCCCCTCTGTGCCCCCATTTCCTCCCCTGGTGGTGGACAGCTTCCCAAAGTGGCTGTCATTCCCCTACCCATTCCTTCCAAAAGGGCTCCCGTGGGCCCAGAGGTCCCTGTCCTTCCTCCAGAATCATCCACACATCTTCCTGGATTTTCACAGAAAAATTAAGAAGCAAGAATAAAAGAAAAGGCAAACGAGTTGGACACAGAGCTGGTATTTGGGCAGCGGAGCCGAAGATGCCAACGTGTGCGGTCCTGCTGCCTTAGGCCCCACCGTGCAGGCCCAGCCTCGCCTGGCCTCACAGGGTCCTGCTCATGAACTTGGGAACTCACACTGCACTTGCTAGAGTCTTCTACATGTGATGCGTCACCTCTAGGGGTTCCAAATCAGGTACCCAGCTGTGTAGTGAGAGTGCTGATTCTGTTTTCCACCAACTGGGCTCCAGCTTGCCCACCCCCGTCTACCAGCAGGCCTCCTCAGACCTGGGCACAAGCTAAGAAGGAAAGGGGGCTCCTCACATGTCCATGAGGCCAGGACACCACTGTGGCCACGGGGGTCCAAGGAGCAGCAAGGGTGGTGTGGAGCAACCTTGGGAGGCCGAAGGTGGCAGGCCCCACTGTGGGCTCCATTGCCAGATCTGAAGCTGCTGGTCCTTGCGCCCCAGGCAGACACACCCTGGAAGAAGGTCCCTGTTGCCCGCACCACATCACCCAAGAGAGAAAAAGAGAGGGAGGCTGGGATAGGCTGCAGAACCCACAAGAAACCTGGGGCTGGGCCTGCCCACCCGAGGCCTCCAACAGGCTGTAGGGAGCCAGTCACTGGACACCGCGCCCGCTGCAGGAGGCCGGGCACACTGGGCACTCTCAGCCACCGGCTTGGCCGCCTTGAAGGGGCCAAGTAGAAATGTCCCGCCCGGTGATGGGAGGCACTTAGGGCCAGGGGGCAGCCCTCAGGTCCATATTAATTTCAGCTCCATTTTAAAGGCGAGTTAAAATAAACACGGGGAATATTTATAAGGCAAATAAATCTGGCAGAAACAGCCCCTCCAAGTGTGAGCAGGGGCCTCCCCCTCAGCCCCAGCCCAAGCTGATAAAATACAGAAATGCTACTGTAGACCCTGCGGGCTTATTTTGACTGCGCGGAGGAATGTAACATGTAAACACTGCCTCCCATATCACACTGTTACAACTTGCATTAACAGCACCGGACAAAAGCTGCATTTTCACAGAAGCATCGTACAGGGATATATCTCCAGCTTAATTTTTTAAAAAAACCATTTCCTCACATAAATCATGCTCACGACGAAACGGGTGACTGATACATTGCAAACACTTTTTTTCTTAAACAATAACATACCTAGATTCCTTCTAAACGAAAGAGCTTGTTTAAAAAAAATCTTCTAAATTTTTTTTTCTGAAGAAAATAAACACTGCAGTTTCTTTCCTGACCAAAGTATCTGGGGCCGTGTCTTCCTGGCCAACGGGGCCACTGCCCCCAGCATAGAGCCTCAGAGGAGCAGCCCAAGCCAGGGCCACCTTGCTGAGTGCTGCCGGTACCCACTGCACCCAGGCCTCCCTCCCTCCCTGGCCTGGCCTGAGGACGATGCCAGGCATTCCCGCCAGCATTTCAGGAAAACCAGAGTCGAGAGCCAGAGCAAGACAGGGACTCGCTCAACTCCGGAGGGCACTTTCAGACTGGCTGGAGGGTCTGGGCGGGTGGGGACCCTGGACTCCAGCGGCCTGGTCTCCACCTCACCACCCCACCGATGAGCTGCAAACACCCAAGGACACAAAGGCACGTCTGAAGGGTGGAAGCCCTGAGGGAAAATACAGGAGCTTTTTTTTCAAAAACAATCTTGGGGGTGGTGCAGGCCTTCCTGAACATGCAATAAATCTAAAAGCCATTAAGTGTAAAAAGAGATCTAAGTTACATTTAAAAAAAAAAGCCAACATTTGTACTTTGCACAAGTTAAAAGACATGACAAGCTGAGAAAGCCTGCAACATAAACGACATGGGATCACAGTCCTAATATGCAAACCAGCTGGGAGATAGGAGAGAGATAAGCGAGGGAAAAGGAAAACCAGATAGAAAGCAGGCCAGGGACCAAGCTGACAATTTACACACACGTGGGCACACACAGATATTCACACACAAACTCACATGCAGACACTCAATTTTAAAGGGCCAATAAATGCACCAAAAGATAACTAATAATAGCAAACACAAATGAAACCAGGTCATGTTCAACCTGCCGAATAGTCCAGGATAAAATAACAGAAACCCAGAAATGATGCATAAAGAGAAAAAAATGGTAAATGTGACCACATAAAAATTACGAGACTTCTGCTTGAAAAACTATCCTAAGTCAAAAGACAAACCACAGCCTAGGGGACCAGTGGAAAGTGACAAACAGAGGGACACGAACCTGCGAACCTGCGTGAGCTTGAGGGAAGATGCAGGGAGGGACCCAGCTGGGCCTCAGGCAGCAGCAACTGCAGCTCACCTGGCGGGAGTAGGGGAGACTCCTTTCCGAGTTATGTTTATGGAAAAGCTGATGCTCACACGGGGAGGAGGGGGCGGGAGGCGGAAATGCACAGGGTGCGGCCCGCCAGGATGTGCGAAGGTGTGAAGGGCACCTGCCCTGGACCTGGGGTTTCCACTTGTGAAAACACGCTGACAGGTACATGTAATGTATAAGAGGCACACCAAAGGCTTTTCGTTGCAGCATTTTATAACAATGAACAAGAGAAACTCGTGAATGGTGGAAAGATAAATAAAAAATAAACTATGCCGTATCCATTGAAGGGAGCCCAGCCTCAGTCCTGAACAAAGATGCTTCATGAACAGGAATACATGACATACACACACACTCCCCATGCACACAACACATGCGCACACACTGCCCCACATGTCTGGCTGTGCACACACGCCTGTCCACCTCTGGATACACTTTTCCACCCTTGTTTTCTCGTAGGCAAGTCCCAAGGCAGCCGAGTGCTGCTGATGACCAAGCCTCTGACAACCAAGCCTCTGCCGCCCTCTGGTGGTCTTCCCGGTCCCTATGAGTGTGAAGTCCCCTCCACAGCCCACAGGCAGGACTGTCTGGACCTAGAACAGCTCTGTGGATTTGGAAATGAACTTCTTGCATAAAACCACACCCCCCCCCCCGCCCCGCAGGTCTCATTTCCACAACTAGGCTGTAATTTCCAAGGCCTCTGAGCCTTCTTTGCTAGATCTCAGGGAAGACCCCGGTGCGAACCGGGTGAAAGCAGGGGTGGTTGATGGAGGCCGGAGGGGCTGAGGGCTTTTCTGACGACCTGAACTTCTTTCTTTCCTTAAACGCCCCCAACTGATGTCCCTGACAGGACCCACTGGGACCCTGAGGCTCCTGGGAACCCTGTTTGAAAACCGATGCCCTAGACAAATGTCTGACTGGCTTTGGGACACACCCGCCATCATTTCCAAGACAGTCACAGGATGGGTCAACAACCCCTCTGAGGGACACAAGTCACGGGCTTTCTGTCCTCCTCTCAGGGAAGTGGGAAAGGATGCGCACGGCCCGGACGGATGTTTCTGAAGAAGAACAAAGAGCAACCCCACTCAGGCACATGCCAGGGCTTACGTTTTCCCAGGGGACTCCTTCAGCCAGAAGATGTCATCACTTGTGATTCCGTGTTCCAAGGCGCCTTCGATCTACCCAGAAAACAGGACCAACGTGAGAAGAGTGTCATGCAGCCCACCCTGGAGACTCCCTCAAAGGGGATGCCCATCTTGTAGACATGACATGACCAGAACCACCCCAGCCCACTTGGGGGCGCACTTCCCCACCCCACAGAGCTGTCGCCTCTAGGGACAGGCCACCTATCTATATCTAACCCCTTGTGCAGACACCAGCACCAGAGCACTGAGGTCTGCCTGGCTGTTCGAGGTGACCCGGGAGCCAGGGCACAGCCAGCAGCTCTTTCCTCTCCACTTTCCAGGACCCCCACCTTCATCCAGGCACAGGGCTGTGGGAGGGGAGGGGGAAGCTAGCGGGGTGGGGGAGCAAGCCAGCTCCCAGGGTGCCAGGCTGAAGGCTGCATGCGAGCAGGCACCCTCGAGGGAAAGAACTAGTGGGCCCTGTGCCCAGGAATTGTCCGCATCACCTGTGTCCCAGTGGGGCCTGGTGAGGGGCTGCTAAGCAGGCGGGGCCGACACGAGGACGAGCGTCCTCCGAGGCCTGTGAGAGTAAGATGTGCTGCTGGAGAGGAAATGGATTTCAAACAGTTTATGATTCCAATTGGCAAAAAAAATAAAGTCAGGAATTTCTTGGGTTTGCTGAAGGAAAACGGAAAGGTATGAAAATCAAAGGGACTAAAATACAAAACCACTCGGCAGGCACCCAGGGGGGCAGCCAGTGGGGTCATCCTCGGCGAGGCGTCAGAGAGCAGAACAGCCAGGCCCAGCACCCGCGGCTCCTGCCATGCCTGCCTCCGGGCGAACAGAGACATCAGCCACTGCCCGGCGGAGGTCCAGCAGCATGGAGCCAGGCCAGTCCCCGCACCAGGCACCCTGGTGTGGGCACGCAGCTCTGCCCGGTGCCTCAAAGGAGATGAGATGACAGTCTGGCTCCCAGGAGCTGACTGTGGCCTTCATGGGCATTAGGCAGCACCAACATGGACCTGGCTGCTGGGTGAGGGGTCACTAAGAGTGACCCGCTTTGCCCCTCTCTGCTGCAGCAACCTTGAACAATGGTGCCCTGCCATCCTACAGGGTCATGCAGCTCGCCCGAGGCCAGCCCTGAGCACAGCTGCATGGTCCCCTCTGGAGGCTGCTCTTTGTGGCCTGACAGCAGAAGGGCAGGTCCAGGGGTCTCTGAGGACTGGAGTATGCTTTTTCCTCAGCATCCAACTTCTAGAGAAAGCACCAAACAGAAACCAGAGGTTCGGGACCTAGATGTCTGAGGAGAAACAGAACCATTCCTTGCTCTTGCCCCCACCTGGGTCTAAGCAGGAAGCAGGAGGGGCCCCCAGGCCCATGGGGAGGCTCAGGGCTTGCGGCACCCATTTTCTGGGGACCGTGGGAGACCCTCGAGGATGAGACCTCAGCCAAACAAACCCCTCCTCCCTTCCTGCTTCCCAATCCCCCTCACCCCACCCAGGGCCTCTTCCTTAACTCTGCCTTCCTTGTCAGGGGAAGGACAGAGAAGCCCACACATAAGGCCAGGAGGGGACGTCAGCAAAAAACGGTGTGGACCGAGGACCTCCTGAAGTCTACCCCTCCATAAAAACAGCAAAAAGAACTGGCAAAAATGATCAGATTCAACTTTTTCATAATACTGGAAATTAACTGAAGGTTTGTGGCAACACAGGGAACATTAAGTCAAGAAAAATGGCTGAAACTTGGTAAGAATGGTAAGCTTTGTGGAGCTTGAACTCACTCCAGTCCCATCCCCCAACTCAGTGGCAGCCTTGAAAAATGACAGTACGGAGAGAGCAGAACAGAGCTGGAGCTGTTCAAAGCTCCTTCCTAAAGAGCAGCCATTGGCTGATCTCTCTGGGGGTTCCCTGGAAGACCCCACTCGATAGGCTTGTCTTCATCTGGCCTCGCCTGAACTCGCCCCGTGCTGAAAGCTTCTCCCAGGGGAGGATTTGCCCCATGACTGAACATCACGGCTGCCTGGAGTGATGGATAGTGGTTGACGCACGCAACAGACAAACCAAAAGCATAAAAGGAAAAGCTGAGGAATGCGATGTCCGTAGGGGCTTTGGAAAGCTCCAACATAGTCCCGGGGTCTAGATGGCCAGGCACAGGCTGGGCTGTGTACACACCTGGGAGAGGCCTGGCGTGGCACCAAGCTCTCGCCTCTGGCTGACCTCAGGCTTGGCACAAGCAGGAAGTGAGGGCTAAGGCAGAGTTTCTCCCACCTGGCTGAGTATTGAAGCCTCAAAATGCCCACTGGGGCCCTTGGCGAAGGCAGGGAGATTTCTCGGTTCCGGGTATTTAAGGAAATCTCTGTCCAGTCATTAGCTGACTACTAAGCTAACTGAGCAGAGAATTCAGTGGCCTCACACAACAAAGAATATAGACTTTACAAAATCAGTTCAGAAAAATCACCCAACAGCAATAAACAAAATCCTACTGTGGGGATTTCCAGAGTTAACATGTTGCTTTATTTGAAAAGTACCATTATCAACAACAAAAAAAACCCCTATAAGATGTGCAAAGAAATGAGGAAGTATGACGGTCATACACTGCTGGTAGGAATAAGAAATGGTGCAGCTGCTTTGGAAAAACAGTCTGGCAGTTCCTCGAAAGGTTAAACAGAGTTAACGTAAGACCCAGCAACTCCATTCCTAGATTTATACCCAAGAAAAGCGAAAACTTAAGTCCACAGAAAAACTTCCACACAGATGTTCCCAGCAGCAATGCTCAGGGAGGCTAAAAGTGCCAACAACGCAGAGGTTCCCCCAGGGACAGGAGGATCAACAAAATGCGGTGCACACACACAAGGAGGCATTACCCCATCACACACAGACACGAAGTTCCGACATGTGCTACCCCGTGAGCGAGCCCTGAAGATGCTATGCTACGTGCAGGAAGCCGGTCACAAAAGCCACATCTTGTGTGACTCCATTTATGTGAAATGTCCAGAACAGGTAAAGCCATACAGACAGAAAGCGGACCAGTGGTTGCCAGGGAGTGGGGGAAGCGGGAAGCGGGGAGTGACTGGTAAGGGGTACAGGGAGGTTTATTTTGGGGTGATGAGAATGTTCTGGAAGAAAGGAGTGGTGATGGTTGCACAGCTCTGAAATACCCACTGAACTGTACCCTTTAAAAGGGTGCATTTTATGATATGTGAATTTTATGTCAATTAAAAAAAAAAAACTTGGGTTCTGGCCAGGTGGCGCAGTTGGTTGGAACGTTGTCTGATAAACCAAAAGGTCCGGGGTTCGATGTCCGCTCAGGCCACATACCTAGGTTTCTGGTCAATCCCTGGTCAGGGGGCATATGGAGGGCAACTGATTGATGTTTCTCTCTCACATCAATGTTCCTCTCTCCCTCTCTATCTCTATCTCTGTCTCTCTCTCTCTCTCCCCTTTCCTCTTTCTCTAAAATCAATAAACATATCCTCGGGAGAGGATTAAAAAAAGAAGATTTGGGTTTGGAGGAGGAAGAGCAAGGCTTAATTAAATCCCGGAGTTTCCAGTGTTTTGAGGCTGACCAGAAAATGAGGAACCGACAAAGGAGACAGAATGAGGGACGCTGAGACAAAAGGAGGACGGATCTGGTGGAGGCCCAGAAGCCAGCTGAAGAATGAATTAACAGCTCTTAAGATTCAGCAGTGTGGGGGTCCCCGTGACTGGATTCAGGATTCAGCAGAGTGGATTCAAGAGAAAATTGGGAAACAGAAAGTAACAATGAGCATGGAAAAAAAAATTAAACAAGAGAAAGAGTGGGGAGTGTTGCTGATGGGAGAAGAATGATCGTAAACAGTGTACCACATGAGCCCAGAACCAGGAACGCAGCCAGGACGTGGGGGAAGCTGTGTTTTGAGGACACTCACATGTGGGGGGTACCTTGGCCGCCCTCCAGTAGCGATGACGATGTGCTCAGCTGAAAGCAGAGTCTGAGAAGAAACCGAGGAAGCCACAGTCAAACAGGTGCACTGTGGTCACCCATGCAGAGAACTTGATGCCAGCAGGTACCCCAGGGCAGAGAATGTGGACCCTGTGGAGCTGGGAGGCCACCAAGGGTCCAAGGGACAGGCAGAAGAGGGCAGGGGAATGTCCTAACTTCAAGCACTTCATAGTTTACAAAGCACCCAGCAGGTGTTTGGTTGCCTGCAATCCCCACAAAACCCTGCAAGGGAGTGATGGCCCACCCTGCTGCCCCCTTGCCCACTGTACCCTAAGGCTGGCAGTCTGGTGCAACATGAATTGCCCGTGATCCGTTTCTTCCCTCATAAAGGACCACGAGCAGCCTGGGGGGACCCGGTCTCAGGGATTCGGCAGCACCTGTACTGAGAACAGCACCGACATCCGCAGACAGGTCTGGACTCACCTCTTTCCCTCCTTTCGTGACACCGCAAACCATGTGCTCGTTAACAAAGCTGGCCTTCAGATTAAAGTACTTGACTTTTCTGCAAAATAAATAAGATTTTCAAACATTTCTTATGCAAATTCAGCATGCCTGACAGGATTAAATAGGGAGCACCGTGCAGACTGCTAAAATGTGAACATGGGCCCACAGTGCACCATCCCCCACCCACGGTTCAGGTGGGGAAGGGAACAGCACTAGGAGGCATGGCGGGGGCAGCCTGCCATCTGCCCTGGGGGTGCCCTGGGACATAGTGACCACCACTGCCAGGCAGGGACGGAAGCCAGGTCAGTGCAATCCTGAGAGCTCAAGTCTAGCCCTGGAGTGTGATGACAGAAGTGGCCGGGCCTCCCCTGGGGTCAGTCCTTGTCATCTAGGCACCCTCCAACAGGAAGAGGCTCCCGAGTGCACCCAGTTACCCCAAAACACCCAAACCGCCAATTTCCCTCTGGCAAGGGAGAGTGTGCAGAAGGCGGGCATCGCCCCCAGTCTTTGGGGAACCGTGAGGCCAGGAGAAGGGTCCAACGAGAGCAGGAGGGTGGCCAGGCGCAGTGTGTGCAGAAGCACCCGCCCCTCCCAATCGCAAAGGCTGTGCTGTCGTGGCGGCTCTTGGTGGCTTTGGTACGCCTTCAGCGCCACCCTGACCTCGAGCTCTCCCCAGTGTCATGCCCTGTGCCTCCAAGTGCCACCAGAAACCCCTGCAGAAGCCCTCACTCACCCCACAACCTATTAACAGCTGCGGGACACAGACACACCACTCTGCATCTCCTGTGGGCCGCTCTAGAGCTGGCCCGGGGTCTGGCCTGCTTGGTGACCCTCAGGGTCAGACAGAAGAAATGGCAGAGCCTGATGCCTCCAGAAAACTGCAGTGGGGGACACCGAACCCATTCTGAGAAGAAATGACATGATGTGGCTTAGCTCCCTGGGGGATTGCTGGGGAAGCTAGGGCAGCAGCACCCCAGCTCAGCTTTCTTAGGTTAGAGGGCACAAAACAGCCCAGGAAGACCCCTTGGGACCAAGCTAAGGGTGCTCAGAAGGGGGCCACCAGACCTCTGAGGGGGACCACGGTCCCCTCCATGACCCACACAGGCACAGGGCAGAACTGGATGAGGAGCAAAGCTTAGCCCAAGTTGAGTGCAGATGCAGGCACCTCTCCTGGCAGCCGTCAGGGTGGGGGAGGATATTCAGTGGGAGGAGGCGTCGGCACCTGAGCTGCAGACCCGAAGGGCAGCCAGGGCCCAGCATTCTCAGGCCAGAGTCATTACGTCACACATTTGCTCCAGCATGCAATACCGGTCCCTTTGCCATGCCCAGGGGGCCACAAGCGAGTGACAAAGCATGAGGTCCACAGTGCAGAAGGCATGAGATGAGGAGTGGGGTTCACAGTGTGAAACCGGGGGTGGGAGGTGAGGAGCGGGGTTCACTGAGCAGTGCCTGGTGAGGAGCAGGGTTCACTGAGCAGTGCCTGGCCTCTCGTTTGCACCAGCTAGGCTGGGCTCACTTGGCTCCCCCCACATAGCCGTGGTCTGCCCCGGCAGGAAAAGATCTGCCACCCAAGGAGGGGGCTGTCCAGTTGGATGGCCCTCGCCATGCCCCCATCTGGCCTGCGTGCCCTCAGCCCCAGCACCCCTGCTCCTTGGCATGCACCAGCCCTGGTCTCCCCTAACCTGCCCCTCCTGTTTTGCTGCTCTGGGCTCTGCTGGTGCAGGCACTGCAGGGCGGCCTCCACTCCCAGGGCACTCGCCTGTCAGCTGCTTGCCTGCACACTCCCTCATGGGGGCAGCAGGGCCTCTCACCTTACTGCTGCCGAGCCCCCCCTGAATAAGGGCTTGTCAAGGTAAGAAATGACCTAGAGGAGACCAGGGGACCGGGCGAAGCTTCGGTACCTGTCCTGCAGCTGGACCCGGTGCCCCCAGTTCAGGGACTTCACGTGGTTTTGAACGGCCTCTGCCATCTTCCTCCTGTTATTGCACAGAACAAAACGTAAAGCCACCGCAGAGGCGGCAGCGGTAGATTCCCACACAGACTGTCAGACGCAAAGCGTGTGTTCACAGGAACACCAAGAAACGAAGGTGTTTCTCAAAGTGGTAAAACACGACGTCCCTCCCCATGGCCGCTACCCCTGGTCCGGGCTTGGGGCTATGGAACTTACAACTCAGGGGAAACAGAGCTTTGGGCCACAGTGGCCCGGACACAGCAGCAGCCCTGCGTCCAGGTCATCTGGGAACCTCGAAGGGGCTGTGCACGGCTCTGAGTGGACTCCATGCCACCTGCTAAACCTGAAATGGCTCCCACCCAGAACCACTGGCCTCTGGGTAAGGTCATCCTCTGTGGGGGTGTCCTGCCTGCTGTCGGACCTGTAGCAGCAACCCAGGGTGCTACCCAGCAGATGTAGCTACACATGCCTCGCTGCACCCTGTGGTGATAACCAAAACTGTCTCCAGACCTCCCACCGGGTGCAAAGCCCCACCGGATAACAGGCTCCCCTGACGGGAGCAGATGAATAAGCCCCGCCTCCCCCGAGAGTAGCAGAAAAGCACTGGAACAGCGGGGTTCCTCACCAGTCATGTGGGACCTGCTGGGCCACCTCCCAGCCGTAGTGGGGGGCATCTCGGATCAGGCCACCCAGCAGCGCAGCCTGGTGCATTAGCTTCTTGGGGATGCAGCCGACATTCACACAGGTGCCACCAAGGCCCCACTTGGTGCCTGGTACGTTGAGAAGAGCACATTTAGATTTATATTCAGGCAACTCTGGAGGCTTTCCTGTTCTTCTACGGTTTAGAATTCCTCTAACTTTGTGTTTGTGACTCAAAGACGGCACAGGTGACCCTGCCGTGTGGATGTGTTCAGAATTGTTTTTAAATAAGAACAAGGAATTTTACAGTAATGGCAGCTTATGGGAGACACAGGATACTCTCTGGAGACTCTGGAAAGCAGGTGTCGACTGGCTCTGGGCCCGGCCGCCCTCAGGACCATGAACTGCCCTCTCCCATCCCTTTCCGCAGGACACACAGCTCCAGTCAGGGGCTGCCTACCTCGGGGGGAAGGCTCCACGTAGTCTACCACGGCCACCTTCTTTCCCAGCTGAGCGGCTGGAATGACAAGAGGAGAGGGCAAGTGGGCACAGCTGGGAGCTGCTTTGGGGCTGGGGACCTTAGGAGCCCATGTAACCCAGAAGAGGGTGGGAGAGGACCAGGGCCAGTGGTGCCCACCAGCTGTGCACCCCAGTTTCCCCCTGCCTCCTGCCACTCAGCTATGCTGCCCATAGGTGGGAACCCTCTTCTGGGCCCAGCTCTCCCTTGCCTCCCAACCTGCCTGGTGCCAGGCCTAGAAATTCAGCAGGAGCCCAGTGCCCACCCAAGCCCAATGCCCATCTGAGCCTAGTGCCCACCTTTAGCATGCTAGGAGGCATCAAAGGAGTGTCCACTCCCCAGGAGAGGCCCCGGACTCACCAGGCCCTCCCAGTGGACTTGCTACCTCCTCTCCTCCCTGCCAGACAATACCACACAGGGCCTCCACCCATGGTCTACCCTCATCAGGGCCCCCTGGCTATCTTGCTCTCAGAAGGAGGACACCAAAGCTCGGGAGAAGTGAAACAGCAGGGCCACAGGCCCCCAGCCCCCAGAGTAGAGGCATGACCCAGGCTTCAAACGGCCGCCCTCCCCGGAGCCCCCTGGTCTCCCTGCTGGCTGTCAGCAGGTTCCCCTGAGCCACGAGTCCCAGGTTCTGAGGCTGAACCTGACACCAGTTAGCCAGAGCTAACCACAGGGATTTCCCCCAGGCACTGCTTCGGCCAACCTGAGGCCCCTGGACTTGGCTGCCTCAGAGAGCACGCCTGACTTAAATGTCATGAACCCACGGTGTTCCAAATACTATGGAGCACACTCTATTCATGGGTGCCAGTTAGAATAAGGCTTTAGAAGACTTCATAATAAAAACCCATTTGGCTCAAGTAATTAATGATGGGAGTCCAGTGGCAGATTTCAAAGCTCTGGCCAAGAGGACTCATCAAACATACCAATGGCCAACTCCCATGTCTGCCAGCAATGGAGCGACAGGGACCAGATGTTCCCTCTCACTCGAAACCACCAAAAATCCAGGCAAAATGCATGATGCAATGGGTTTCAGGACACTGGACATCGGTAAACAAAGGACAGCACTCTCCAAGAGATAGGAAAGGAACAAGGTGAGCCCCATGGCTGGACCCTCTCCAGGACATGGCACAGGCAGGCTCCCGGGCCGAGGAGAGGGGCTCACAGTCTGGGGAGGCCAAGGTGGCCAGAGTTCCTGGGACAAAAGACCAGAGAGGAGAGAGTTGCCCAGAGACCTTGAGTGTCTGATCAGTGCATGAGTGTGAGGAAACTCCCCAAGGCTGGGAAAGAACCATCCAGAAGGATCAGAGGGCACGGTGCTCACACAGGACTGGGAACAGCGCCTATTCCCAGCAGCTAGCCCACAGAAAACAGTTCCAGCACAGAATAAACCCGTGAAGGTCATGTCCCAGGTTGAGGAGAATGAGCCCTGGACCATGCACAGCTCCAACAATCTTTAGCAGAGGACCCAAAAAGACCAAACTGTCTTCTATCCACAGAACATACTGGAAAATAGTTCTAGGAATACAAAATTATCTAGAGCCCTACAAGGGTAAGTTCAAAGTATTTGGGATACAAACAAAAATTAACAGGTGTGCAAAGAAGCAGTAAACTACAAGCCCTAAAGAGAAAACAGTGGAGAGTGGAGAGAGCGGATGCTGATGTCAGAATTTGAGAAGAACAGCAAAACAAGCACTGCAGCCGTGTTCCGCAGGTGCAGGAAGCTAAGGAGCATCATGGAAGATGTGAAAAGGGACCCAAGTCAAAGAGCACCAATTAAAGTACAACACAAGGAGATTAAAGTACAATACAAAGAGATCAAAGTACAATGTAAGGGGTGAAAAATAGACTGAGCAGGATTAATAATAGATTAGACATTGCAGAACCGTTTATTAGTGAGTTTGAAAACCTAGGAACAGAAACTATCCAAAAGTGAAAAGAGCACCAATGAGCTGCAGAGCCACTTCAAGCAGCCTAACACATGTGTGATGAGAGTCTGAGAAGTGAAGGAGACAGGACTGAACGGGAAACTTTTCTGAAGAAACTGTGGTTAAAAATTCTCATGGCTTGATGTAAACGATAAATCCTCAGATCTAGGAAGCAGAAAAGTGATTAAGAGCTTCATCAAGGCACACCATCATTAAATAGCTCAGAACCTCCTAAACAACCAACCAGAGAAAAGACACACTATAGAGCAACAAAGATAAAGACGAAGGAGGAGTTGATCATCAGAAACAGTGTAAGCAAGAAGACAGAGGAGCAACATCTTTAAAGCAGTAAAAGGAAAAAAACCCGTCTACCTCAAATTCTATACTGAGAGAAAATATCTTTTAAAAAACGAAGGCAGCCCTGGCTTGCCTGACTCAGTGGATTGAGTGGTGGCCTGCGAACCAAAGGGTAGCTGGTTCGATTCCCAGTCAGGGCACATGCCTGGGTTGCAGGCCAGGTCCCAGTAGGGGGCATGTGAGAGGCAACCACACATTAACGTTTCTTTCCCTTCCCCTCTGTCAATAAATAAATAAATAAATAACCTTTTTGAAGGGAAAAAAATGAAGGCAAAATAAAGATATCCTCAGACATTCAAAAGCTGAAAGAATTCATTACTCTAAGTGCCACATTACAAGAAATGTTCATGGACACTGTCCTTAGGGGAAAAGAAAAATGATGCCAGATGGTAACTATTTAAACAAAACTAAGAACAATGTGTTGTGGCATCTAGAACATGAAAATGAAAGTAAAATGTATGATAGCACAGAATAAAGGCTGAGAGGAGAGAAACGGAAGCACGCTATTGTCACGTCCTTGCGGGACATGTACAGTGGAACAATGTCACTTGGAGGTGGCCTATGACCGGTTAAAGATGTTTACACCTCACACCATGTTTGTATATTAAGTCAAAGTGTAAGAGCTGAAACTGTGAAACTCTTAGAAGAAAACACAGGCACAAATCTTTGTGACTGTGGATTAGGCAACTGTGTCTTAGATATGATACCAGAAGTATAACCAACAAAAGAAACAATAGATAAACTGGCCTCATCAAAATTAAAAACTTGTGCTGTAAAGAACACCATCAAGAAAGTGAAAAGATAATCCACAGAACAGGAGAAAGTATTTGCAAATCATATATCTGACAAGGGTCTAGTATCCAGAATATCGAGATCTGTCCAGAAAAAGTCCAGCCATTGTTAATATAATGAGAACAGTTTGCATGGCATCAATGGAACCTGGCAGCCAAGGACAATGGACTGGAATGCGCATGTGTGAACAATGATGACCTCACTGCACTGGTCAGTGGGCGGGGGGCGGTAGATGCCGCTGAGTGAGCACGTGTACTCTGAGGCCATAGCATTCAAAATGACTGAGCAAGTAAAGCAATGAATCTGCATCAAATTTTGCATTAAGTTTGAACATTCTTCTGAGGAAACTATTCCTCTGAGGAAATCATTCTTCGGATGATTCAGAAGGTCGCAGCTTATGGGCAGCTGGTGATTGGCAGCTTCATCACATCACAACAACATGCCTGCTCATGCATCCCATCTTGTGCAGAGTAGTTTTGGTGAATCATCAAATCACCCAGGTGACTCAGACCCCCTGAAGCCCAGATTTGGCGCCCTGCAACTTCTGGCTTTTCACAAAACTAAAATCACCTTTGAAAGGGAAGAGATTTCAGACAGTTGATGAGATTCAGGAAAACAAAACAGGGCAGCTGATGGAGATTGGGAGAACTGTGTGAGGTCCCAAGGTGTCTGCTTTGAAGGGGACTGAGGCGTCATTATCCTATGTACAATGTGTCTTGTATCTTTTATCTTCTTCAATAAATGTCTTTATTTTTCATATTGCATGGCTAGATACCTTCTGGACAGACTTCATATATTGTTAAAAATCTCTTATAACTCAGTAATTAAAAAACAGCCCAATTTTTAAAAGGGCAAGCGTTCTGAACAGATATTTCTCCACAGATATACAAATAACTAATGAACACATGAAAAGATTCAAGTTGACCACAATGAGATACCATTTGATACCTATATAGAACGGGCTATAACTTTTTAAAAAGGCAGATAACAAGTGCCAGTGGGGACAGAGAGAAATTCAAACTCTCGTACTTGCTGGCGGGAACATAAATTGACACAGCCACTTTGGAAAACAGGCTGGTGTTTCTTAAAAAATCCTGAGTTACCATGCCACCCAGCAATTCCACTCCTAGGCATCTGCCCAAGAGAAATGAAGCCACGTCCATGGAAAAACTTTTACACGAGTGTTCAGAGCAGCGGCCAAAAATCGGAAACAATCCAAGGCCCATCAGCGGACAAGTGGGTGAACGAAATGTGGTCTCCGCACACAATGAAATCATATTCAGCAACAAGAAGCAATGAAGTACCAGCGCATGCTGTACACATGGATGGATGCAGGCTGGAAACAGCATGCTAAGTGACACAAGGCGGCATATTTACGTGAAACCTGCGGAAGAGGCACCGAGACAGAGAGGAGAGCAGTGGCTGCCAGGGGCTGAGGAGTGGAGGGGACGGGACGTGACCGCCGATGGGTCCGAAGTAGGCTTGGGGGTGAAGAGAATGTTCCAAAGTGCATTGGGGCAACAGCTGCACAACTCTATGAATATGCTAAAAACCACTGAATTACTTACTTTAAGTGAGTAAATCGTATGGCACATGACTTATATCTTAATAAAACTGTTATAAAAATAGGAAGTAGGGATAAATCTGACAAAAGATGTGAAAGACATGAACATTAAAAAATTACAAAATATTGCTGAAAGAACTGAAAAAAAAACAAAACAAAACCCTGAATAAGAGATATACCATATGCCTCAGCTGCTCCACTTTTAAGCATTTACCCAAAAGAATTTAAAGTGTACATCCACACAAAGACACACATGAATGTTCACAGTAGAGAAAAACTGGGAGCACAAATGTCTATCTGCAGGTGAATGGACAATCAGAACATGGTGCGCATGCGCGCACACACAACGGAATACCAATCAACAAGAAAAAGAAACAAACTGTGGATATATCCAGCAACGTAGACGAATCTCAGAGTAACGTTGCTATGTGGAAGAAGCCAGAAAAGAATACATGTAGCACAATTCCATTTACACACCATTGTACAAATGCAAACTAACATACAGTGAGAGAAGGCAGATCACTTGTCTGGGGATGCAGCAGGGAAGGGGGATCAGAAGGACTTCTCGAGGTTTGAGGAAAATTTGGGGGTTGTCATGGGCTGAACTGTGTCCCTCCCAAATTGAAGTTCTAACCCTCAGAATCTGAGAATATGGTCTTGTTTGAAGACAGCGTCTTTCTAGGGATGACTGAGTTAAAATGAGGGGGGTGGGCACTAATATAGCCTGACTGGTGTCTTTACACAAAAAGAGATCAGGACACAGTCACCCACAGAGGGACGACCGTGTGAGGACGCAATGAGAAGGTGGCCATGCACCAGCCAGAGAGAGAGGTTTCAGAATAAACTGACCCCGCTGGCATCCTGATCTCAGACTTCCAGCCTCCAGAACTATGAGACAATGCATTTCTGCGGTTTAGGCCACCCAGTCTTTGACACTTGTAACAGCTCCAGGACACTGATACAGGGGTGACAAATACATCCCAGTGTTGACTGTGGAACCAGTTTCATGGAAGTGTGCACATGTCAAACCTTATTAGATTGTTTAAAAATGCATGACTGTATGTCAACTGTCTCAATAAAGCTGTAAAAAGGTGTGATCACCCACAGGGACAAATGCCACTGTTATAAAAGCCAAAGATAGACCAGAGCACTCTGTTGGGTTGAGATGCATCTCTAGAGGGACGACACTGGAGTGGATGCAAGGTCCAGGCTTTCTCCTGCTATAAGGGACAGAAAATTGGCCATCTGTGCAGTTGGTTTCCTGTGGTGGCTCAGTGGCCCAGCGGGATGAGGACGGAAAGTCTCTCTGTGGACTCCCAAATCAGCCGGGAGAGTCCCCGGTTCCTGCCCCGAGTGCGGGCTGGCCCCCTTCCCCACCCCTCAGAACAAGAGCAGTGGGCAGCGAATTTCCTTTACACCATCTGATTCTAAAACCTGGTATCAGCCATGAGAGAGCCATAGTTTCATGGTCAGGGTACCTACTCAAGTTTCTCTTGTTTGGGGGCCTGTTCCTCTCTTGCCTCCTCCCTGTCACTCTCCCACATCTGCCTCCTTGTCATTCAGACTGGAGAGCAGACCGCTGGGCACCCCAACAGCAGAGCACAGGGTCCACAGTGAAACAGTGGCAGTGTGCTTCCTGCCTGGGTGAGCAGCATGTGGTCACACGATGTCTCAGGATGTCTCTGGGTCCAGCCCGTTAACATCTTAACTAAGTATTCCTGGGTGCCCGGGACCATCTGGCTGCCCAGGCCTATCTGGAGAGCGAGGCACAGCCAGCAGAACCAACCGCGACCTCTACGGGGGCAGTGCCAGGGCTAAGAACAAGGATAGTGGAGCCACTGATGGGAACTGGATGTGCAGGAGGGGTACAATTCTAGTAGTGTCAACTCAGCAAGAGACTGAAGGGAGATGAGTGAGCCCCACAGCTAACCAGGCAGGTAAACAGCAGGGACCTAGGCAAGCATTTCCGCAAAACATCGAAGAGGCAGGGGGCTGGAGCGGTGTAAGCGAGGGCACAGATGGTGGGAGACATAGCCCGTGGGTGGGGGGAGATCCTGCGAGGTGCCAAGGAGGGCAGGCTCAGACTTGGGGTTCCAACCTGGCTGTTGTGTGTGGCACAGACAACTGGGGTGCAGTGGAGCAGGACACAGCGACAAGAATGCTAAGGTGATCCCAGCTGAGTGATAGGGCCCTGGAGGCCAACTGCAGAGACAGTGCATACTGCTCATGGCCCCTCAGGACACCTCCCCACCCAGCCCTGAAAGCTTGGGGATGCCAGTGGGACACAGAACACAGGACACATACCTTCCTTGGCACAGGCCAGGCCACCGGATCCCCCACCAATCACCAGGAGATCGTAGTCCTGCCGTCCTGCTGGGGTAAGGAGTGAAGGGTAAGAAGGAAGGGCAGGATAAGCCTGGGGCACCGACCCCAAAGGGTGACACACAATTTCCAAAGGGCAAGCAGCCCTGTCTGGTTAAAAGTGGCACAGGCTCTATTTCATTGGATGGACGACCCCACCCTGTGGTGGCTGGGGTGATGCACACACAAGGGGCGGAGGGCAGCGACTGCACTCAGGTGGTCTGCAGGGATCTCGAGACTGCGTCATGCTGGGGAGATGGGGAGATGGGGAGATGGGAGATGGGGAGATGGGGAGATGCACAATCGCCATTGTGCCTCCCACCCCCACCATTCAAGTAGGAAATTTAACTGGCAGGGCTGCTCTGAACTCCAAGGTCACCCAGTGTTCTGAGCCAGGAAGGATGCAAATGTTTTTCTTGCATCCACCTGTCTTTCCGTTGTGAAGGTTACCTTGTCATAGGTGAGGGAGAACAAAGAGCTGCTCCCGCATCAGGAGGCACAGCCAGGCCTCTCAGGGTACCTGGTGCATGCCGGGCTCTGGAGGGAACCCGCTCCGAGCAACAGTAAGAGCTGTGGGGCCCTGAGTGCCCCCCTGGAATGCCTTTGGGGCTCACTGTGGTGTCATGTCAAAGACAGCTTGCATCCTCCACTCCCACGCCTGGCACAGCGGGCTGCTTGCATCCTTGCTGCCCTATACAAGGCACTGCCTGTATCTCTTCTATAAACTAATGACATAGAAGGCAGTCAAGAGACAGCCAAAAAGAGGACGTGGAGGGAGGGAAGGATGGGGGGAGTAGCTGAGGGCAGGTATGTCCTTGGGTATGACCAGCCTGTGAGAGCTCTGACCCAGGGCCCCTGTCGGGGATACCCAGTGCAGATACAGCCCTGCTCCCTGTGGAGAAAGGAAGAAATGACAGAAAATTATCAGTACTCAGAGAGGGAGGGGAGGGTACAGACTGTTGCCAGGGTGTCTGGTGTTGACTGCTGCTCCTGGGCAAAGTCCAAGGTCCTGGGTCTGCCATTCAAGCCCAGTGAGCTCACCCCACAGCAGCAGCAGAGCTAGGGCCTGTCAGTGAGAAGAGCCCAACTGTTTTTGCAGCCACCTCAACCATCCTAGCTCCGGGGAAAACACCCAGCATCCCATGCCCGTCAGGGACCTTGGCTCAGTAGATGCCCCATAGGCCACTCTGGGGCCTGGGCTCTGCCAGGGACACAGGAGCTGGAGCCTAGAGGAGGCCCTGGGGTGCCATTGAGGAAGCCTGAGGAGTGGCTGCCCAGAGCTGTGTCCAGGCACTCGGCCCATGGCCTGCAGGCAGTCTGTCCCATGGGGACACTCAGCTGTGTCCAGCACGCAGCAGGGCTCACCCAGGTTTCTTCCAGGAGGAGGCCTTTGAAGGCACCTGAGATGCCTGCTCAGGTACTTGCAGATCTAGGGGAACCACAGCTCAGTTTGAACAGCCAGTCTGAAGTGGACCCAATTCCAAACCCAACTCAAGGACTCTAAAGAGGCCTTAAACCGCTGTCCGTTGTTCTGGTGGCTTTGCTATGAGCCCAGAGAACCAAGGACCAACTGCTGTTGGAAAAAAGCCACCGCCGGATGAGAAGCACAAGCCTGCTGGCCAGGGCTGAATTCGGCAGCCCGTGAGGGCCACAGGGGCAGGCTCTGCCAAGGAGAACAACCCTACCTTCCATTGCAGGGGCCCGTCCTTCCTGCCACCACAGCAGAGTCCCAGCTGAGTCTCCCTGTCCCTAGGCCTGGCCCTGGACCCCCACCCCACCCAGCCAGCTACCAGGCAGAGGACAGGGAGAGCACAGCTGGCCCTGTGGATTATGGGTTTATCTTTAGCAGTTTGCTCTCCCCACTCACTGTGCACACCCAGGGGCCCTCTGGGTCTGATAATCACTTGGAAGAGGCCAACGGTGGAGCCTTCTGTAAGTGTAGGAAAGCTGCCTTTAAAGTTGTGGGAAGGTTTAGCTAGGAAGGACCCTAAGGAACCCCAGGGTGGGAGGGGTGGGCGCTACTCTGCAGGGTTACCTGGAGGCACCTGTGTACCACATGCCTCATGGTGCTTCACGGCCTCACCCTCCCTACCTCAGCTAGGCACGGCAGGCAGGACTGGCCCAGAAAGGTCCGTCTGGCCTTTGAGTTCTGAGCCCATTGTCCTTGAATTTTCTGCTCTTCTCTGAGCGTGGTGCCTGGCACAGGACCCTAGCAAGTATGGCAAGGCAGAGTAAACTGCACGCTGCTCTGGGAGGGCACGTGGCCCATAGGCGTGCTGGCTGCCTCAGGGACGCCCTGGCAGCAAGTGTTAGGAAACAGGTGAAACCAGTAGCACTGTCCTGCTGGTTCCTGTTCAGGGGGTGCATCAGCTTCCCCCCAAAGCCTGGGACAGAGGCAGGCATCTTTCTGCTCTGAGAGAAGCTGCAGGGCTGAAGTGGAGGAGGAGTCTCAAAATTTGACCAGGTGTCCTTGTTGGGGCAGGTCCTATCTGCTCATCACCCCAACACCGGAGACAGAATTCTTGGGGTACCACCTCCTGCCCAACTGCAAACTAGGCCATGGCATAACCACCCTCAGCCTGAAGGTCTCTGGCTTGTGACCACAGGGGCGGCTCCTTTACAAATCTTTTCATTGGCTCCCCTGAGTCCTCTGAGGCCACAACAGTAACCAGGTTTGCCCATTTACACATGCACAGTCCTGAATTCCAGCGCACCGCTGGCGGCCGGCCCAACCTCTCTTCCTCCCACACCTCTTCCCACAGCCCTCTGTGAAGGCGCCCTCACCCCGGCCTTGCTCAGGCTCTTCAACACGCGTAAACCCTGCTGAGCGACCTGCCCCTGCTCCAGACCCTGACAGTACTCCCGCACTCTTGCTGTTATTACTGTGCTGGTTTCCGCAGGGTCCTTAGTGGCTCCAGGAGGTGGAGCCGCCTATCCTTTCCCCACCCAGGGCGCCTGCAGAGCCTGGCAGACAGTGGGCGTTGAGAGCCCATTGGTTCCCTAGCGTTGTCTCCTCACTGTTGTTCTGCACGTGCATGTCTTGAGCACTTGCTGTGTGAGACCACTAGGGCCTTGGGGCGGAGGTGGCCAGATGCGGCCAATGGCGTGTGCAGGGGATGGTCACAGGGAATCTCCGACTGGGTGAGCAAGCACTGGTAACTTTACCCGGCAGAACCTCTGGCACTGTCACCCAGCCGGCTTTGGGGGTAGCTGGAAACTGCAAGACTCCTTGTCCTAGCTGACACTGCTGAACGTGGGGACACCATCACGTGGACAACCCCCGGGAGGACAGCCGCGGCCTGACCCCGCCCTACCTGCTGTGTTGAGCGAGGCGCTCCGCACCCCACCCGCCCAGGCTTGCATCCGCCACCGGAAGCGCCCGGGGACTCCCCAAAGCGCTGCTGCTCGAACCGCCATCGCTGCCATCGGGGCCTCGGCAGCTGGGCTGCCCGTCGCACTGCCTGCGCCAGTCCGGGTGTCCCGGCGGCTGCCAGGGCAAGGCGAGTGCGCGCGCGGGTTGCGGAGCTCCACCCGGGAAGAGATCCGACCTACTGCTGGGGTCCGTCCCAGGGCGGGAGGGTTCCGACCTCGGGTAGGAGTCTGTGGACCTGGAGGTAGGGATTCGGTTGGAAGGGTGGGGAATTCGGACCCAGAAGATGGGGTCCGATCTTGGGTGGGGGTCTCTGCAACAGGAGTATAGGGAAGAGGAACCGGACTTGATTGAGGAAGTGCGAGCTCTGTGCCTGTGCGGCGAGATCCGACTCGGGGATAGGGGTGCAGACTGGGGTGGGGTATCCCACTTCTCGTGGGGATCCAGACTCCTAGGGCAGGGGCCTGTCTGTGGGGGGAGGACTTTGACCTTGTGATTGGATTGCAGAGGCTCGTCCCTCACCGTGAGTGAGTCGCACTTGTCCTTGAGTTGGGATCAGAACCTTGGGCGTGGGAGCATTGTGGGGATCCAGGCCCAGAGGCGCTCAGTAATAGCCGCAACAGGTTCCCTTTGGAAGGCTTTGGGGTACCCGCAGGCCTTTCCTTTCAGGGGAATGGCTGCCCCACCAGGGAGGCAATGACAGTAGCCCAAGACCCTTCAGGACTGAGTCTAGATGGTGCGGCCTCATTATACCCGCCCCCAACTCCCCACCCCCCACCTCCACCCTCTCTCTGCCAACGTAGAAAAAGGGGCAGTCACCCCAGGCCTGACTGGCTAACTTCGTGGTTTTTCCAGCCAGAGGCTTTTGTGTGCTTCGCCTGAGACTGAGCTTCCCTGAGTGCCTGCCACCTCCCAACCCCTAGAGGGGCTCTGAGGGGCACTGCAGGTCCTGTGAGGAGAGCGGTGTCCCGGATCCACGCAGCCAGAAGCTAGCTGAAGCGGTGAGGACAGATTTTGTTCAGTAACTACTGACAATAGGGAAAAGAGCTTGATTTGCTCAGAGGCAACTGGGTATTTTAAAAGGGAGATTGAGGTGGGAGGGGGCAGGCCAGAGGGTGGGAGCTTGAGAATCATTGAAGTGAAAAATTACAAAAAGCAGAATGGGGGGTGGGAGGTGGTCCATGTAATACCACCTGGGTTCACTAACTAGCACTTGTGGAAGTTAGGTTCCTAACTCTTTGGAACTATTCTCTGGGCTGATTCAGCCTTGCCCTGATTCCAGGGGCCCTAGCCCCGACTCCAGGGGCCCTAGCCCCAGCTCCACACGACTGGGTCCTGAGCTACCTGCCTGAAGAGGGGTGGGCAGGGCTCCCCCTGCCCACATGCTGTACCTGTAGCTGCTGATATAGCTGGCAGGTGTTGCTCACACCGTGGTGCAGGTGACCGGGCTGGCCTTCCTTGTCAAGAGATAGACCCATGCCTTGGCTGGGTAGTTCAGTTGCTTAGAGCATCATCTCCTCTACCAAAAGGTGGCTGGTTCGATCCCCAGTCAGGCACAAACCTAAGTCGTGGGTTCGATCCCTGGTCAAGGCACCTAAGATAGGCAACCAATCAATGTTTCTCTTTCACGTCCATGTTTCTCTCTCTTCCTTTTTCTCTTTGTCCCTTCCTCTCTCTAAAATCAATAAAACGAAAAAATAAAATAAAATAAAATCAATAAAACGTATCCTCCGGTGAGGTTAAAAAAAAGAGAGAGATAAACTTACCCCCCGTGCCTGGCCTGGGGACCACCTATGTCCTTGTTTGGTTACTCACTTAAAGGACAGATATCCTGAGTGGGCACCCACGTGGCCTGCACGTGGACAGGGCCCCCCCAATGGCTATATGTTGTGACCTCAGGCCAGCTGTGCCTGTCTAAGTCAGGGCAGCGGCTGGCCCAGGCTATCAGGGAAAGTGACCAGGAGGCCCCCAGGCAGAGCTGTCAGACACACACTTGCTCTGTGTGCCTGAGGATTCGGTCCTAGCCGGAAGCTGTTTGTGGGAGGGTTGGGCTGATGTTACCCTTGGGTTCTGCCCGGCCCAGGCACTGGGCCCTTCCCGGGGCTGCCTCTTGACATCTGGACTCCAGCATAGGCCCAGGCATGTGCTGGGGCACTCGGTTGACCTTTGGAACCTTGGGCCCCCATCAGCATAAGGGATACCAATGGTAGTACCACCAAACCAAGGAGAAAGCAGGCGAGCCAGGAGGATAGGTGTGCAGTAGCCCAAGGGGCCTGGCCAGTCACAAAGCCCTGGAGCTGGCCTCCCTCCCCTGATTCCCCTCCCTCCTCTCCCTTCCCTCGGACCCAACCCCTACGTGTCTCAGATGATGGGAGCCCTACCCCTGCTGTTGACAGTTTTATTGTGCCTGGCGCTGCTGGCCCTGCTGCTCTTCCTGCGACACCGCAGTTGCTTGATTTTTGTCTTCTGGAACGAGTGCGTCTTGCAGCCCATCCACGACCGGCTCATGGGTGACAGCAAGGAGCAGCGCATCCTGCGCTACGTGCTGCAGCATGCTGTGGCCAGGGACCCGCAGAGTGTGCTGGAGGCCATTGACACCTACTGCTCGCAGAAGGAATGGGCCATGAACGTGGGTGACAAGAAAGGTGGGCGGCCTGGCCAGCAGGCAGTAAATACAGGAATGGGGACACCGGGCCAGGCAGCATAGCCCCTTGACTAGAGGGGCCTGTCACCACCCCATTTCTGGGTATTGGGGTATAGGGCCTTATCTGGAGCCCTGGGGGCATGCCATCTGCCCAGCCAGGAGCAAAGGCTATGCAGAGACCCCGTGGAGAGGGACATTGATAAACTGCCCAGGGGGCACCCAGCCCCCGCCCCCCACGCCCTGCCCCCAGACCAACAGCCGATATTAGTTAGAGGGACATCGGGGGCTCCTTGTAGGCCCCATACTCACATGCCATCTCTCACAGTAGGGGCTGGTGCAGAGTGGGCCGTGGGTTCCTGGGTGTCCTGGTCAGGCATGGGGGTGCAAAGACCCCCTTGGGTTCTGCCCAGCTCAGGCACTGGGCCCTTCCCTGGGCTGCCTCCTGACCTTGATACTCCAGCATGGATACAGGCATGTGCTGTGCTGCCTCCCTAAAGTCCAGTCCTGGGGACAGATGTGATAGCCACTGTCCAGCCCCCTCAGAGCCCTTCAAAGTGTTCAGCTCAAGGGAGCTAGGCAGACCCTGAGTGTGGCCCATGGGCAGGAAGTGATGGGGGCTTCCACAGAGGGCAGCTCTGGATTAGGACCAGTAGGAGTCAGCCAGGAACCTCGGAAAGAGAGGGACCAGTGTGTGGAAAGGCACAGAGGCCTAAGGGACCATGGAAGCTAGTGGGGGGTTGGGGGTGTATAGTGGGACCGTGGCATTGGGGGAGGGTTGGGGGCCAGGCATTGGGAGGAGCTATTGCTCAGCCAGAAGGAACAGAACCAGGACTGGGAGTGGGTCTCCTCCTGCCCGTACTCATCCCCTCTTCCCGCCCCCAAAGGCCTGATCGTGGACACAGTGGTGCAGGAGCAGCGCCCCTCCACGTTGCTGGAACTGGGGGCCTATTGCGGCTACTCAGCTGTGCGGATGGCCCGCCTGCTGCCGCCCGGTGCCCGCCTGCTCACCATTGAGCTCAACCCTGACTACGCCACCATCACCCAGCAGATGCTGGAGTTTGCAGGCCTGCAGGACAGGGTGCGACGCATCCCCCAGTGACAGATGTGGACACTGACAGGGGCCAGGTGTGGGTGGGTGGGAGGCGGAGGGCCCATGGCCTGCCCTGCATGGTTCAAGGCCACATTTATCCTGCGGTAGCCAGGCCCACGGAGCCTCCTGCGCCAGGTTTCATGGAACCCCCGCAGCTCTGTGAGGGCGTTCTTGCTGCTCGGTTCCACAGAGCAGGACACCCCTCAGAGGGAGGGGGCAGAATGGAGACTTGTCTCGCCTGAACCCCAGAGACACTGTCGGTGGACACTCGCCTGGGTACCCAGGCTGGGGGTCTCAGACCCCTTGGGCATAGGCACTGACGGAGCCTGTTGCAGGTGACCGTCATCATTGGGGCATCCCAGGACATCATCCCCCAGCTGAAGAAGAAATATGACGTGGACACTCTGGACATGGTCTTCCTTGACCACTGGAAGGACCGGTACCTGCCAGACACACTCCTCCTAGAGGTGAGCTGCGAAGTCAGACCCGGATGGGCTGGCTGCTGGCACAGGGGCTGCCTGGCCAGTGGGCCTCAGCCCCTCAGAGAGCCAGGTGCTTCAGCCAGCCCTGCCAGGGGTGGCCCTGAAGGTCACAGGTGGCTCAAGGAGAACAGAGGACTGTAGGTGGCCCTGGGGCAGGATGGAGACCAGGGGAAAGGGGTTCTGAGCAGCCCCCGCCAGGGCAGCAGGGTGGGTGAGCCCGCGGACCAGATGGTCTGATCAGAGAGCGCACGGAGCAGTGGGGCAGGAGGGAAGCTGGCCGCTCTGGCTCTCCCAACCGCATGCTGGTGCTGGTTGGGGAAATGGGCGTCTCCTGCCCTCCTTCCTCCCGAGGCCCCTTGTTGTGCAATGCCCCCGTTCCCCACCCCCAGACTGTCCCAGCCCTTGGTGCCAGCTGCTCAGCTAGCACCAAGCGGTGACCAATGGGGCTGCCTGGTGTCAGGAGGGTGGAGTGTGGGGCCTGTCATGAGCTGACACGTGAAGCTTAATATGAATAACCACTGCCTTGTCCCTCCTGGCGGTCAAGGGGACACTTAGCAGCTCTTCAGCCCTCATGGAGGGCTTGGGATGCTCTGTCCCACACCAACCTCCCTGTCCAAGGGCCAGCCTGCGGCTGTCCCACATTATCTGTCCTGTGCTCCCCCACGGGCCAGATACTCTGCCCAGTGCAGAGGGACTGAGAGCACAGGAGGCATGGCTGAAGGCTGGGCAGCGCCTGGAACCCAGTGGTTCTGGTGGGTGTGAAAGGGCACAGAATGTTCCAGGAGCGGGCTGATTCAGGGCAGTGGGCCAGGGCTCTGTGTGGAGGGCCTCGAATGCCACATCGGGGAGGAGAGGCACGAGGACTCCAAGCACTTGAGGATGAGGTGAGACTTGTCTTCAGGCAAGACCCCGGCTGCTCGTGTGGAGAGTGGGATGCGAGGGCTTGGTGCAGGTGCGGGAATCTCGAGGAGGCAGGAGTGCTGGGAGGGCACTCGGGGACTGGAAGTTGGGCTGGTCACCTGTGTTGGCCAAGGCTGGCGGTCAGTGGGGAGATGACAAGGAGACCCGTGGGGCAGGCGTGGGGCAGGTACGGGGAGCATGCCTGGGCCGGGGGAGCTCCACCGGGCAGAGGAGCATGAACCTGAGGATCGGGTATTAAGGGTGGAAACCAGGTGGCCAGCTCAGCTGGGCCTGCGTCACAGAGAGTGAGGAGGATGCCAGCAGCTTTGGTGTGTGCGATGATTACGGAAAAGTGGCAGATACTGCCTTTTAGTGACTAGGAAACTGATAGTTTTCTCCATGCTCTTGTTCAGGGCTGGTCATTCCTTCAGAAGAAGAGAAGTCACATGTGGGAGTGGCTATACTTAAGCGAGTGTTCTGCAGCCCCGCACCTGTGGCTCTGCAGGCCTCTGGCTTGTGCTGGGTCAGGGCCAGCTGCCCCTGCCCTCCGCTGGGAGTACGGGGTGGTAGGGGCAGCTGGCGGTTCAAAGTTGGATGGCCCCTCTGAGGAGGCCTCAGTCTCTTGTCACATGGGCATCTCTGCAGGGCTGCTTGGGGTGTCCTCACCACATGTTAGCTAGCTTAGCTTCCCCCAAAGCCAGAGGTGAGAGAGAGCTAGAAACAGACAGAAGGAGCAGTATGGAGGGCTGGGTGCCCTGTGTGACTCAGTCTCGGAAGCCACACCCAGCTTCGGAAACCACACCCTTTGATAGAAGCCAGTGGCTAACCCAGCCCGCACCTACCTCTGGGAAGTCAATGAACTGTGGACACAGTTTAGAATCATATCACACTTGGCACGCTAGTCCTCTGAACAGCGTTCCCTCCCTTCAGCAATTAGCATAGCAGGCTTGCTCAGGCTCTGTGAGCTTCTGGCCAGAGGTCTCCAGGGGGCCTGTGTCCTCTGTCAGGAGCTGCTTGGTGTCCGGAAGGGCAGTGCTAGTACCGCCTTCTTCCCCCTGCTGTCCAGCTGTCAGGGATGGCTGGGCCCTACCTAGCACCCTTCCAAGGTGGCCGAAGTTTTCTTCCTTTCATGCCTTCTTTCCTGGTTAACTGCATGTGCCTGGTGTCTTTCAACTCACTGATAGTCCCACTTGCGGCCAGAGGCGTGCCCTGGATCCTTCATCACGATGCTCCGAGATGGGAGCCCCTGCCCCCAGCTCACCTGGTGTGCTCCCTGCCCTGCACCTGAGCTGCCCTCCAGGGGCCCCTCTTCCTGGGCTGCTCTCTGTTTAGTCTTTTTAGGCAATATTGCTAGAAAGTTCTTTTTCTTTTTCTAAGAGAAAACACTCCATGATTCATAATGACACTTTCTGCTCAAAATCCGTCTCATGGGTTGTGCCAGCCTCGCTGAGCTCGCAGTCGCACCTCCCGCAGCCCCCACCAGGAGGGCTGTGACTGTGGTGAGACTCTGTCCCAGGGCACTCGCCCTGGAGGGGTGAGTTACAGCCCCGAGACCTTCAGTCACTTGGAGATGCCCCATGCGGGTGGTCCCGCCGGTAATGTCAGACCCACCTGGGGTCACGTGTTTGCCTTTGTTTTTTGTGTTTGGGATTGCTTTTTTTTTTAACTGTTGTGATTATGTAAATAAAAAAAATTCTGTGCTTCCAAAGTCAAACCCAGGAGACGAGGCAACTTGGGGTGACCACTGCCCTAGTCTCTCTTCTCCAAAATAAGTATTTCCTCTTAAAGCTCCTCTTTCTACTGTTTCCTGTAACTAAGCAGCTCCTCCCATAGCTCAGAGACTGCGGTTGCTGGGTGACCTAGGCTGTGTCCTGCTGCTCTTCTGCAGAGCCAAGAACTGGGAATGGCGGCTGGCTGCCCGGGGCCCAGTCACCGATGGAATGGGGCATGTCAAACCCAGGCCTTGGGGATGTCCAAAGTAAATCCCTGAGGAGCAGGCTTGTGGGTGGGGAGATCTGCCCCTCCTCTGCCCCCCCAGTGCTGCAGGTCAGGCCAGATTGTACCTCCAGTGACCACCCCCAGGAGCCACACACGGGCACCGGGCATTTCTCCTACCTGGAGAAGCCACATTTTATTGGCACCGGGTGATGAGGGACCCACCGGCCTTAGCACTGTGACCCGAATCCTGGCCCCCTTGTTACCTCTATTCACTCACTGAACTGGCATTCAGTGAGCACCTGTTGCGTAGCACAGGCTGTTCTAAGGCCAAGGATGCAGGAGTGAATGGAAGAAGACCCTTCCTCACAGAGCTGAGGTTCTAGAGGTGGGACCTGAGCTCAGCACAGCCCTTTCCCACAGTGGTTACTGCCAGGGAGGAGGTGGGGGATGCAGAGGGACCCACGTGACCCCAGGAACTGGTAGGGGGGCTAACCCCAGCATCAGGCCCCCATCTGGCCAGGTACACCTGTCCTGTTGGTTTGGAGCAGGCTTGCTGGGCAGTCCTGACCCTTTCCCCCTCCAATTTGTCTTGTGCCCTGCAGGAATGTGGCCTGCTACGAAAGGGGACGGTGTTGCTGGCTGACAATGTCATCCGCCCGGGAGCACCAGACTTTCTGGCACACGTGCGTGGGAGTAGCCGCTTTGAGTGCACACACTTCTCCTCCTACCTGGAGTACTCGGAGATGGTGGACGGCCTGGAGAAGGCCGTGTACGTGGGCCCGGGCAGCCCAGCGAGGCCTTGACTTCCTCCCTGCCCTGGGTCTGGTTATGGAGGGTGTGATGGATATGCTGCTGCCAGCCCCCACTGGCCCCTCTGCACACGACCCCAGGCGGTCACATGCTGACCCACCCCAAGGGCAACCTGCTCACCATGCAAAGTCACTGCAGTACATCTGGAAAGTAAATACCAAATCAGGGTAGCTGGGGCCCATGACCCTGCCTGCCACTCAGCCCCACCGGCATTCCCGTAGGGTTTCTTACACGGCCAGGTCCCTGGGCACAGGAAACGGAGGGAAGTTGGGAACCTCTGGAAACCTGGGCTGTGCAGTCTGTCCTCGAGCTTTGCGGTCACCAGGTGGCAGCACTGCCCCGGTGACAGCGCTGTGACCAACAATACAACACACCTTTGATAATTCAGAGTTCTTTTTAAGAATGAAATGTAACTGCACTAAAATTCGTTGACTGTTAATAATCTCATGCACTAATATCATGATTAAAAACACTAAATTAGTAATAAGATCTAAATAGATATTTGGATATAAGAGGTCGACTTTGTGTTTCTTTTCCACCACTGCACTGCTCCTTCTTCCCCCTGGTGGCCTCCACTTCGGCGCCAAGCACATGGCACTCACTCCCCTTGACCGGGTGCTAATGTTGTCCATGTCCCCTGGGCAGCTACTGCTGCCAGCCCCAGTACGCTCCTCCAGTGGCCAGACTGAGGACACCTACCACAGGCCCACAGGGATAGCTCCCAGCTGGGCTAAGTCCTCACCTGGAGGCTGTCTCACCTGGGAAACCAGAACGGGGCAGTTGGCCACCCTTCACAGCCATCCCTGAGAAAGCAGGTGTTGGGGGTGGGGGACTCAGCCCTGCAGCGCCAGGCGTAGTCTCTCCAGCACCTGGCCCCTCAGTCCCTGTGCCACACTGAGTGGAAGCACCTTCCCCAGCCCCACTCAGCCTTGTTTATGGAAGAGACAGTGGGGGCAGGCCAGGCGGCACAGCTGGTGAGTGATGAGGTAGGGTTGGTTTGCTTCTGCTGAACCCCTCACTGCCCCCAGCCCCAACCCTGTCCCTGCAACCCCAACCCCCAGAGTGTCTGGACCTCTGGTCACCTCAGAGGCTCCCAGGGACTGCCCTCTCCCAGATGAGCCCTGAGCCCACCTCTGCCCAGAGAAGCCTCTGGCCAGGACACCACTTTGGGGCTCCGGGCCCAGGTGGCTGCCCAGGAGCAAGCCCACTCCTCTTGGTACATAGAAAGTGGATCAAAGTGAGTCTGGGAGGACGTGCGTAGGAAACACCCATGGGGCCTGCGAGCTGAGCTCCAGCTGGACACCTGATGCCACCTTCCCCCCACCCCCAACCCCCCACCTGGCAAACAGGGAGGAATGATCAGCTTGTGGCCAGAGGTCCCAGCCAGGAAAGAAGTTCCTTTGTTGCTTTTTTTTAATTTTTAAATTTTCTTACAAAAATGTACATGTTTACCAATACAGTCTTATTTTGGTTTTGTTTTTAATGCTTTTTGTCAGTGTTTTTCTTCTGTTTTGAAGTCACAAACAGCAGGCACTGAGAGGCAGTCCCCTGCTGCTGCTGAGGGTCCATCCTGGAGCTGTCAGGCCGAGGGGCTCCGGCAGACAGGGTGCCGAAGCCGCACCAGGGCCAGTGCCACTTAGGAAGCCCCCCACCGCACTGGGGTTCCACACGTCCAAGGGCAGGGTCGGGACAAGGACAGCCTGGCCTCCATTTCGCTGTCTCTAATCCTTTCTTGGTGGTAAGCCCCCCGGGTGGTTGGCCTGCCACACAGGGTGGGAGTTGGAACCCAGGGGATCCTCTCTACCTTTCAGAGTCAAACTCCTTCTGAGCCCCCTCCCGACCCAGTTGCCTGTCCCCAGGGCCAGCGGCTGCCAATACAGAGCTACACTCTCCTATTCCTCTGGTCCTGAAGCAAAGCCAGGCCCCCTCTCCTGCTGCCTCTGTGGGGAAGCCCTGCCCTACAGCCCTGTGAGCTTTCTCTCTCACTCACACACAGCACCATGCACACAGCACCATGTCAGTAAACAGCTAACTCTGCCTAGGGAGTTAGGAGGGAGGGAGCCGGGGGTGGGAAGGTAGGCAGTTCCAGAAGTCCAGCCTTGGATCTGGTGCAGAGGCGCTGCTGAGCCCTGCCACCAGGGGGCTCCAAGCTCCACGAAGGGTCTGTGCAGGCTGGCCCGGGAGTTCCCTTCTTCCCACGATCAGATCCCTAAGAATGAAAGGCTGGGCCCAGGCCCTGAGGAGGGAGGGGAAGGCTGAGCAGAGCGGCCCAAGGGCAGGGGCTGCCTCCACAGACTAGGCGGGTGGAGGTGTATACACAGGCAGCTGCCGAGGGCGGTGTGGGCAGACCCTGAGGATCTCAACACCAGGGTCTATCCCAGCTTGCTGGTCTTCAGGGTCTGGAGTATTTGAAGGAGTGGGGGCCACCCCTGCTCTGGTCCCATCTCCTCAGGGCCCTGACTTGGCTTGTCCTTCCCTGAGAAGGGCATTCAGGCAGCTGGGCTCCAGGTGGTAGAGCAGGGAAGGGTCCCACCAGGGAGCACGCAGGGAGAACAGAGCATGCAGCCAGCAGAGATGAACAAACCCTTGGCCCAGAGAACGGGAAACAATTGGACAAACAACCAGAGGAGAGAACGTACCAGGCATGCAAGCTAGACCCAGGAGTCAACGGGCTGAGGCTTAGCGTCCCCCACAGCGTCCACCAGCCTGACGGCGGGCCGGCTGGGCCCTGGAGGAGCCTTCCTGCTGGGGTCAGGCTGCAGCAGATGGGCGGTGGGCAGGCGGGTGTTAGAGGCAGAATAGAGTAGGTTAGTCAGAGCTGACTGTGGGCGCTGGGCTGGTCAGTGGGGCAGGGCCCATGCTGGTGTGCAGGAGGGGAGGGTTGGGGCAGAGGGCAGCCGAGTTAATGCGGCTCACACAGATGCAGAGGGACAAATGGATGCACCGAGGCCTGTGCCCAAAGCCAGGGGTTGGCATAGAGCAGGTGGCAGGTGCTGCCCTGGAGGTGGGACCATGAGGGGTCTTTGCCCACGCACACAGGCAGGGTAGGGTGCAGACACACTCGCTCAGACTCCTGGGGCCCCGTCCCTGTGCTCTGTGCCGGGTAGGGCCCTCGGTGATGTGCCCCCTCCCTCCCAATGAGTGTGAGCATCAAACTATCTGCGCCCACAGACTGACTCTGATGTGAGGTTCCTACAGCGGAGGGGCCCCTCCCTGGGCTCCATCTCCCAGCCCAGCAGCCCTACAGGTGAGCCCCACTCTGGGTAGACCCCAGGGCCCAGACCACCTGCCTGAGCCCCTGTCCAGGCAACCACTACACATGCTGCCTCCCGGAGCACCTGCCCACAGCCACTCACTTTTAAAGGCTCCTTCTCAGAGATGTCCCCCACAGGGGCACTGCCTCGAGCCCTCCACTCCCTCTGGTCCACCGTAGTGTATCCATCTGTGGGGGCACAAGAGGAATTCTGAGGAACAGGCCCCACAGTAGCGGAGTTCCCTCTTGGCCCAGACAGGGGCCCCCCAGGGCAGGGTGCATCTGGAGAAGGGCACCTAACTGCCCTGCCCCAGCACCATCCTGGAGGCCTAGGACAGGTCTTCTCATAGCCCCTCCGCCCAGCTCTCACCATCCCCTGCCTCAAGTGGCTCAGGCATTGCGGGGGCTCACCTGCTCCCCCCTGGCAGCTTGGGCCCCTCCAGCCTCCCCTCAGCTGTCAGACTGGAGACCCTAGACGGGCACTGACCTCTCCCTGGCTGCCCCACCCAAATCTCTTTTCCAACCAGTGCCTCGTGGGAAGGCCTTCCCAGCACCACACACGCACACACACACGCGCACACACACACACGGATGCACACGGAAAAACCCCCTGGCCCATCTCAGGCACCCCCGCTCCCCACCGGAAAACAGGCACCTGTATTCACCTGAGCCAAGGGCCTCCATGGGGATCACGTCCCGGCTGCCTGGCTTCTCACCATCTGCAAGGCACGAGCAGGCTGCTGGCTGGCTGCAAGCAGCAGCGGGGGGACCAGAGCAGATACACCCCCCCCATGGCAGGGCTGGCCTCAGAGACCCTGGATACCTGGATACCCTTCGTCACTAACATTTTTGCACCTTTCTCCCGAGCCACTGGCCACTGGCACCCCTCCACTCCCAACTTGGCACCAGTGGGGACACCATAGGGGAGAGGATGCAGAAGGCTGCAAATAGGGAAAGGGGCCACCCTGGGGACATTTTTCTGTAGGAAGGCCAGATTCCCTCCTCCAGTCCTCACCGGCCTTGTTGCCATCAATGCGCTGGCTGGAGGGGCTACTCTTGAACCTCAGGGATGGGTTCTGACACCCTCCAAGCCCATCCAGTACTCACCGAGGCTCTTGTCCACCAGTGGCAGTGTGCTGTCATCAAAGCCTCCAGAACTCAGTGCTGCCTTGGGCCCCTTGGCATTAGCAGCAGCCGACTGGAGGAGAGAGAGCACAAAACAGGTAGGGCTGGGGGTCAGGGACACTGCGGCAGGGGAGACAGCCTGGCAAAGCGAGAAAGGAAGGGCTGCGCAGGCCGCACCTGGAAGCGTGCCTTGGTCCAGCCATCCTTCTGCAGGGCACCACGCAGCTCCTTGTAGCTCCACACTGTCTGCAGCACATGCGACGCAGCCTTCGCCTCTCGAACTGACTGGCTGTGGCCAGGCCCAGGACCGGGTCAGTGTCCACTCCCACCCATGGACTCCCCTCCCCCACGCCCCTACCCACCTGGAGGCACCGAGGGCCACCAGTGCTGGCACGCCACGGGCCTGCAGCAGCGAGCGTGCGTTGTCCAGGCTGTCCGACACGATCTCGTGGATGGTGTTGAGCACAGCCACCACCGTGTCCTCCTCCAAGTGGGCCCCGGGTCGTGCTGGAGCCTGCGCATTGCGCACGTTCCGCACCAGCTCGGCCATGGCGTAGCTCCCTGAGGGGCAGGGTCGGGTGTTAGGACACGCCTCTGCCCACCCCTGTGGGGAGAAGGGGGATTCAGGAGAGGGGAGCCCGCACAGGGGGCTAGGCTCAGACAGGGTGAGGAAGGCTGGAGCTCCAGAAGCTGGGCCAGAGTGATGGGGGTGAGGCCAGGCCCCTGACCACTGATCCCTCAGCCCCTACGGCAGGACCCCCAGAGCTGCCCACCAGGTTCGCACGCATCCAGGTTCAGCTTGCCCGCGTCCTCACCAATGAGGTCCTTGTTGCGTCGGTCCAGTGAAAGGTTTCGCAAAGCGATGGCGACCGCGCGCACCACCTTGTCAGTCTCAGACTGCAGCAGCTCCACCAGCACCGGCAGCCCACGCTCCTTGCGCACGGTGGCGCGAATGTACGTGGCCCACTGCAGTGGCAGAGGAGGTGCAACACACTCAGCAGGCAGAGTCGCACTGCCACATGCAAAGGACACTCTACCACCTGAGCCCTGAGCCCTCCCTTCAGCTGGACTATCCTCCTGACCAAGTCCCATTCCAGCCGCGCAACCCATTCCAGCTGCGCAACCCCGCCTCCACTATACGCCCATGCACACGTCACCCAGGGCACACTGCTTGCAGCCCTAGAACCCTGAGCCTCCCCGACCTTGGGGAGGTACAGTGTCTCCTCCCTTCCCCAAGCCTGGGCAAAGGCAGGGGCAGGCAGCCACAGGGATGCTTGGGATTCCCTTTCTGTCCCCTCCCTGCCAGACTTGGGCCCTCACCATCCAGTTGCCAGCACTGAGGTTCTGTAGAGCACCAGCCGCAGCCTCCAGGGTGTTGAAGTTCCGGCTCTCCGTGAGGAGGGAGAGGTAGAGACGTACCACCTCGGGTTGGTACAGCAGCTCAAAGCCTGGGGACAGAGCACCAGCTGCCTGCGGTCACCCAGGCTTCCCCACTCACCACCCCTTCCTCCTCCTCCCAGGCCAAGAGTCACTTGGGACCCATGGATGGGTGCAGTGCAGTCGGGGAATGTTTAACAATGGCATGGCCACCCAAGAGAAAGAGCAGTCCCACTTCACGGAGGAACAAACAGAGGCTCAGTGAAGATGCAGGGGGTTTGGGAGATGCTGTTCTTCCCCTAACCCTGCTGCAGAAGAAATGGGATTAGACCTGCCTGGCAACCAGGGCATCCAGGAGACCTACCGGTGGGGAGAAGGTGGCAACCAGGGCCTCTCCCCTAACAGGACTCAAACTCCCTAGCAACAAGGCCCACCCTCCTGGTAGCTAACAGAAGCTCTGCAACTGGAGGGTAGGGCCTAGCAAAAAGACCTGCCTTCCCTAGCAACAGGGCCCAGCTCCCATATATAACTGAGGCGGTGTTACCAGGGCTCTGCCCTTAGCAACAGGGCCCATCCCCCAAGAGGTCCAGACCTGGCAGCAGAGCTTCCCTAAGATGTTCCAGAGATGAGGGGCTGAGTAGCTTTTGGAGGCAGCTTTTCTGCACGTTCCTGGACATTAACTCCCTGTCCCTTCCATCCACATGCTGTTGCCCCCTCTCTAGTCCTCATGTCCCATGCTCCCTCCACTCCAGCCTGGCTAGGCTTCCAATTCCCCAAACATGTTGCCTCTCAGGTGTTGGCCCAGGCTAATTCCTCAGCCTATGATGCTCCCTGATGCCTCATGTGGTCACCTCAGAACAGCCCCCTCCATTCTGCTTGGGAGCATCTGGGCTCACAGGGTGAGCTGCGGCCTGGGGTCTCTCTCTCTGACTCAGGCTGGATTCCCTTCACACAGATCAATGCCAGCATATAGAGGGTTCCAACAAACAGGGGACTGGCAGCACAAACCACTCTGCCCCTGCATGAATTAGGGTGACCTGGCCTAGCCTCCGAACTGGACCAGACTGCACCCTCCCACACCCAAACCCCTTGGAACACACCTGAGCCCCCCAGCTGGCACTAGAGGCCCTGCTGGCCAGCCCTGCCCTTCTTTGAGGGCCTCACTCCAAAGCCATGTGACCCAGCAAGTGCCTGACTTCTCCATCCCCCGACCTGGACCTGGCCTGAAGTGACCTGTACCTCTGACTCCGATTCTAAACCCTCTGCGGGGACCCAGGGCCTAGTTGGTCTTCTGGGGAAGGCCACACCTGTGGGTCTGTTTCCCCATCGAACCCCCAAAGCCCTTTAGGCCTTCGTGGTGGCACAGAGCTTCGCCAGCCGGACCATCCTGATCCTGGACTCCACCTCCACCTGCTCACCCTTGGCGGCCTCGGTTCTCTTGGGCAGGTCCAGCGTGTCGAAGTTCCGGTCCATCTCGCCATCCCTCTTCCCTGGAACAGAAGAGCGGTGGGAGGTGAGGTGGACCCTGTGGGGGGCAGGTGTGTGACAGGAGGGCTGGGCACAGCACTTTCCTGCCTAGAGCCCAGAAAGCACGCCCATGTCTAGAAGGAGGCATCAAGGGGTCGGGTCGGAGGAGCAGAAGCGTTCTTAGTTCAGGTAGGCAGGTCGGCCCCAGAGAGGGCAGTGGTGGCAGTGGGCCTGGGGATGTCCCAGCCTTGCCCCGGCAGCCAGGACTCATCTCCCATCAGGTGCTGGGAGCTGCGCTGCAGGCGTGCCCAGTGGCCTCCTCGTGGCTGCCAGGTGGGGAGGTACAGACAAGGCTGGCAGGGACAGGACGTGCCAGGCTACACGGCAAGGCAGGGCTGTGGGAAACTCACCCCTATCTAGGACCTAGACCAGGATAGACCCTGCACACAGGCCAAGCCCCTACAGCAGCACCACCTAATACCTGTCAGCCTCGACCTGTATCCCTCTGTGTGTACACCACCTCCTCCCAGCCACCCTCCCCACCTCAGATGAAGGAGTTTCTCCTTCTCTGGAAGGCAGCAGAGCAGGTTAGATGATCAGGGACCCCACCCTGCCTGGCCTCCGGGGGCCTTTATGCAGTCCCGGCCTGAGCCACACATGTCCCACGCCACTGGAGGGACATCCCCAGGCCCTGCCCACATTGGCTCTGCTCCAGGTCCAGCTCCAGGCCCAGCCCTTCCTGGGGAGCAAAGGCTGAGGCTACAGAGGAACAGCCTTCTGGCCTCCAAACCAATCCAGGGCTGACATTCCTGCCGTTGTCATGGAGATGGTTGCCCAGAGGAGGCCCTGGGGATGGGGCAGGGCCTTGAGGCTGGAAGGCCCTGCCTGAGCAATAACAGGTGGGGGTGCCTCCCAGGTGCCCACTGCACCCTCCAGGCCTGGATGGCAGGACAAACAGGGACTCACCTTGATGGAACCAGTCCTCTGGGCGGCCGGAGGAAGCACAGGAGAAAGGAGACGAGCCTGAGCGGGCAGCACCCCCCGAGCTTGCCCAGGAAGTCTCAGCTTCCCACTGTGCACCCGGGTTTGAGCGGGTGGTATGCGGAATCTCACCCCAGTTATTTTGGGGTGCTGAGTGCCCATAAGTAGTACAGGGATTGGAAAAGGCCCACACAGGTGGGGCAGGTGAAGGTGGTAGAATCCGCCTGGCAACTGTAGGGTAATGTTGGAACCTGCCCTGGAGGTGGGGGTGGTATTCAGGTGGGGTAGGTGCAGCCTCAGAGCTTCTCCAGAGCTTCAGAGGGTCTCGTGTGCTCTACCAACTCCAGGAGGGAGCATCAGCTTTGTCACTTTCCAAACTTGGGGCCATAGAACCCTCCCTGGAGCTAAGGGACTAGGTCCAGGCACCAGTCAGAAGCAGCACATGGGTTCTCTCCTGTCATCCCCACAGGACGGAAGGGTAAAAGTTGGGCCTGTCGGATGGGTACCCTGGGGTGGTACACCCTCCTTGGCTCCCTGCTTCCCCACTTGCCTACCGGGGGGCCGGGAGGAGTGGTTCTAAAGTGGTACCCCAGTCCTACCCACACACCTTTGGCCTTCTTGCCACCGAAGCAGCCAGCGTCATCCCGCCTCCGGTGCTGGGAGCCTGAAGTACTGCTCGGGGGCCCAGGTTCAGCCTCCTGGTACCTGTCGGCCCCGGGCACCTCCTTGTGCACGTGGTAGGACAGGTTCCGCATGATGCAGACACAGTTCTCCACCGACTGTGGGGAGAAGAGAGCTGGTGGGGAACGGCACAGGAAACGCTAGACCTCGAAGAGAAGAGTGGCCACAGCCAGTTTGCGCCCAGCAGCCCAGGGGTGTAGAGAAACGCAGGCCCCACACGGGCAAGAACCCTCAGGGACGGGCCGAGAGAGAAACAGGGTGAAACACTTACTTCAGGTAGGACCCTGTCTTGGTGGCAGGTGGCACCTGGTGCCACTTGGTGGCAGGCCCACTCCACAGTATGGTCAATACAAGGTGGCCCACGCTGCCTGAGAGGTGCGGGCCAGCTCCACTCTGCGCACCCATATAGTTCCAGCCCCCGTGGGCCCTGCTTATGCTCCATCTCCCTGATCTTTTGAGGGACTGACCCTGCCTGGCACCTGCTGGGACCGTCCTCTCCCTCTCAGCCCACCTTGTTGTCCGTGTCCTTCCTGCCCACAGCTGACTGAAGGGCATGCAGGAGTGCGTCCACCAGCCCTTCACACTCCCGAAGTCGCCGCCGGGCCTCTGCGCCATCTGAGCTCACGTTCCTGGGTGGCCAAGAGCAAGCTCTGTGACTCCTGGCTCCCACGGGAACGCCCCCAGTCCCCACCTGGCCTTGGGGGTTAGTTTTCCTCTGCCAAATGGGCGATAGCACTGCCCTGTTGGGATTTTTGGCAGATGGCACCAGCCTGCAGCAGGGAAGGAAGGTGGAGCTGGCCTAACCACTGAGACCTGGGGAGGGGGCTCCAGTCTGGCATCTCCGTGGCTGGGGGCTTTTCTGATTTCCACCTGAATTAGAAAGGGGCAGAGGTGGGTCCAGAGGCCTGAATCTGTGCACAGGCAACTCTGGTTCCTGTCCCAATGGCATCTCTGGGCTCCGCTTTTCCTGAGGCCAGGACCCTATTGGGCCACAAGGGCATAGCCTGATGGGCAGCCAGGACTGTGGAGACCCAGGACTGCCTTCAGGGTCTCTGCAGGAGCTCCCAGGGTGTTGGAGAAGAGGTGACAGGGTTGGGGTGAGCCCTCTGAGGTAGACTGAAGATGAGGGTCCTGGCTCCCCATTCCCTGGATGTCACACTGATGGAAGAGTGGGTTGAAGCTGGGCAAGGATAGGGCATAACAGGGTGGCAGAGCTTGTCCAGAGGCGGCCCTTGGGGGTAAGTACAGCCCTGTCAGGACCCATCCTCAGGACTCAGACAGGAATCGTGACAGGGCTCTGAGCCCTGGGACTCGGGCACCTAGCTGCCTTCCAGGTTATCTGGGACACGGGGACATGGCTATCCCAGGACAGCTGTGTGCATGGGGATTCTGGTGCCCGGCTCCTGCCTCCTTGACCAGGAACAGCCCAGGGCAGCTGCTCAGAGGGTGCCTGAGCCAAGCCCCACCCCCACCTCAAGCAGCCTGATGTGTTCTTGAAGACAGTCGTCCACTCAGCATCCCGTGGCTTGGAGTCCTCATTGGGCTCTCGCTCCCAGCCCGAGTGGGGCACAATGACCTCGTGAGTCAGTGTCTGTAGGCCATGGTCAATGATGACCATCTTCAGGGGCTCGTAGGATGACAGGTTCCAGAGTGTGCCTGTGGGGCACCGTTGACCAGCCAGTGCTGACCATGGGCAGAGCCTCCCTATCTCCCACGTGACCCCACCCAGGACCTGCTGCAGCCTCCATCGTGCCCCAGCTCGGACCACACAGTAGCAAGTGACAAAAGCTGTTAGAGGTCCTGAGTGCCTCTCCTGGCCCAGGCATACGGCACCCACCACTGGCTCCCACAGGGGTGGGGAGAGTGGGGGTCCCGAGGAGCTGGGGCAAGAGGAGGGGCTGGCAGGGAGCCTGGGGCCAGATACAGCAGGTGCCTTCTCTTCCCCACCCCTTCCCGGCCACATGGGTGGGTAGGTCTACCATTTCTGGAGCCACACTGGGAGGTGCTCACGCAACCCTGCCTGGCAACTCCAGTCCCACAAAACACAATCCCCACCACTGCCCTGTGGGGAGTGGGACCAGTGGGGAGGGGGCCTGCCGGAAAGGCCCAGTGCCAGCCCCACCAGTGGCAGCAAAGTCAGAGGTAGTGACTGGGGCCCTTAAGTGGCCAGGCACCACTCACCTGTGACGAGCTCCCGGACCTCGTTGTCCCGGGCAGCCCGCAGCAGGCGCACCAGGGCAGGCACGCCACCGCAGTCCCGGATGGCAGCCTTGTTGTCAGTGTCTCGGCCATAGGAAAGGTTCCGCAGGGCCCCGCAGGCCCGGCGCCGCACCTCTGCCCTTGGGTGGTCCAGCAGAGCCACAAGCAGCGGCAGTCCCCGCAGCTGCCTCACGCGCCGCTTGATGCCCTCATTCTCAAAGCACAGGTGCTGCAGGTAAGCAGCTGCATTGGCCTTCACGGGGTCCACGGGATGCCGCAGCATGGCCAGGACCTCGGGCAGCTCAGGGTCCCGCCAACGTGGCTCCTTGCGGGCACTGTCCACAGAGGGCGAGTGCCGTACCACCCGGTCCAGGCTGCCCAGGCTGCCCCGTTCTGGCTGGGCCAGAGGTGCTGTCGTGGCTGGGAATGGGGGCCTCTCTTCCACCATCTCACCGCTATCGTCTGCCACGTCCTCATAGGCCCTGTGCAAGTGAGCAGGGCACATGAATGTGTCTTGCTGGCTGCTGGCCCTGCCCCCAAGCTGCCCCAACAGACTTCCAGGGAAATATGAACCCACAGAGGGTGAGGCTGGGTCTAGAGTGTTGGTACTTGGTCCCAAGCACCACGTGGGTGCTCAGCCCAGTAAGAACTGACTCAGAACCAATGAAAACCAAACCCCAGGCCATGGCCATCAGGGCTTGCATCCTCCTAGACATGGCTCACTCTCTCCATCACAGGGCAGTGTCCCACAATTCTGAGCTAAATGTGTTTCTGTGAAACATCTGTCCACAACCGAAGTCCCACCTTCCCATGCGGCTCATCTCTGGCTGCTGCCAGGATGTCGAGGGAAGAGCTGATCCTCTCTGCACACGGCCATCCTGGTGGGCCCATCTGAGGGGCATTCAGACCACCAGTCCCCCAGGACACAGATGTCTCTGTGGGCTGTCACCATCAAACCCACTTCCCAGGGGGAGCGGATCGAGGCCAGGAGGGGCAAGGTATCTTGCCCATGGTCATGCCGCATACTGTAGGCCCAGGCTGTGGTCATGTTCCCACTCTACAGATAGAGAAACTAAGGGCAGAGAGGACAGAACCAGAGGTTTCGCTGAGAAGGGCCAGGGGTTGGGATCTGGGTTCTAGCTGCAACTGAGCATGGGGGAAACTGAGGCCTGAAGAAAGACTAGGGTCTTAAGCTCAGGGAAACACACTGAGCCTCTTGGGCTCCTATCTTCAGGGCTACCTGCCTAGAGCAGGGGCAACAGGTGTGGGACACTGTCACCAGTTTCTTTCATGCCCCGGACCTGCAGGGAGGGCATCCAGTGCAACTTCCACCATCCCAGAGCCTATCCTTGCCGCTGTCCTGGAGAAGGATGGAGGCCAAGCTGACGTGTGCATGAGTAATTTAGCCCCAGCAGCCAGAGGACCTGTGGGGTACTCTGTGGAGGGTGAGTGGAAGGCAGGCTCCCTGGAGGTGGTGGCAGGGTGCAGGGTGCTCACCTAGTGCGAAGGCCCCGCCCACAGTCAGGCCTCCTCCTCGTGGCTGTGCCATAGTCAGGCTCCAGCTCCGGGCCACCCCCGTCATCGGCAGCCAGGCTGCGTGTGTCGTCCTCTAAGCCATACGGCTCTGCCTGGAAGCGCTCGGGCTGGGAGCGGCTGGCTGGTGGCACAGGCTCAGGGCCCTCGGTGAAGGCTTCACGGCGGCCAGGCAGTGTGAAGCAGCCGTCACCAGGGCCTGGGCCAAGGGGGCCACTACGAGGGGGCCGCACCCCCAGCCCACGGGACAGGCTGCCATAGCTGGGGACATCACGGGGCTCAGGGCTGTCAGGAAAGCCAATCCCACTGCTGAGGTAGGTTCGAGAGAGTGTGGCAGCTGGGCCACCCCCACGCAGCAGGAAGTGCCGGTCCAGGGGGCCATCGGCAAAGTGCCCCAGCGGGGGGCCACCATCCAGGACAGGGAGGCCGTCTGGGCCCATAGGCACCTGGCGCACTGTTCGTGTGGTCACCGTCTTGACCGTCTTGGTGACCTGGTGAGAAAGTAGACAGCCAATGGGCTGGGCAGCCTGAGGGACCCGGACACTGCTCCACAGGGCCAGAGTGGCCTGTCTTCCACCCAAACGAGGGGTCCGCAGGAAGCTGGGACATGTGCCCACTCTACAGATGGGACAACGGTGGCTACACAGCCCACTTGGCAACCACCGGGGCCCAGCCATACCTTGGTCTCCGTGCGTCTTGTAGTGCCATCTTCCGACATGACAATGGACACGTGGGAGGTGGGTGTGCCAGGGTCCTCTTCCACTGTCACTGTCTCCTCTAGCACCTCAGGCGCCTCCGGCATCGTGGCCAGTGAGACCTGGCTGCCCGGGCTCTGCTCCTGGGTGAGGGGTGTGGGTGTTGGTGGGAGGACTCAGAGCTCACCCCGCCCTAGAGTGCAGGTAGGTGCTGGCCTGGATGCCAGGAGTGACTTCATCCCCACTTCCAGAACCCACTGACCCTAGGGTCTGCCTCAGCTGGTGAGGCCAATATGTTCCTGCCTCTGAATGTTGACAGGCTGACCCGACCCTGTTTCCCCATCCCAAGGTGGGCCACAGGAGCCAGCCTCCCTTTCTGGGCCTCCTGGGTCTGAGTTGGAAGGTAAGGCCCAGGCCTTTAGTGGCGTAGGTGTGGGCAGCCGTGTCTTAGCTGTGAGGTCTGACTGCTGCAGGCTCCTGGAGGTGCAAGGAGACCAGGTGGGACCCTCAGGATGCTTTCCAGGTGTCCTGGGCCTCTTCTCTGCCCCACCTCAGAAATGTTGAGTACAGAGGCCTTGGGAGGGCAGTTTCAGTACTATTCACTAACTCCCTGTGGTCCAGACTCCCCCGTCCCTAAGGCCAGCCAGACACCCCCGTCCCTAAGGTCAGCCAGACACCCTCACAGGCCAGAAATACCCAGTTCCCAGAATGCCCTGCGTACTCAGAGCACCAAAATATCCTCCCTCCTTCCGGCCCAGACACTCTTGGGGTGTTGAGTGGGCAAGGCCTGGCCCTACCCTCACTGAGACCCTGGGTGTCATATCAGAGCTCAGAGAGTAATTCAGGCCCGGGGGGCCCTGCTTGTCCTTGACAAGAACACCAGTGACTCCTCCCTGTTCACCACCCCAGGTCTCCCCACCTTGGTCCTCAGCTCATGAACACCTGCCTCATTCTTAACCTGTGCTTCCCCCTTGCCATCATCCCTGCTGGGATGACCATGATTGAATTCTAGGCAAAATGGCTCTGGACAGAGGCCCTTTGAAGGTCCACATGTCTACCAGCCAGTGGGGAAACTGAGGCTCAGAGGACAGGCCAGCCCACAGCTCAGTGGCAAGGAGATCAAGAGTCTACCCACAGGTCTCTGACCACATGGGTCCCACACACGGCACCGATGTCTCAGGGTCAGCATCTGGCCAGGATGGGTAGGGTGTGAAACCCAAGCCCCAGGGGGCGGACAATGGGGAACACATTCCTGGACAGCCAGGGCTGGGTCAGCAGAAGAGTAGGCTCTGCTCTGCAGCCCAGGCCCCATGTCTTGCAGGATGGGTCCCCTGGCTGGGCCCTAGGAACCTACATCCTGTGCAGACATGGAGCTAAGGCCTGGGGAAGGCCAGCAGCTCCCACCTGCTTCTGCCTGGCATCAGAGCCCTACTCTTGCTCCTGTCCCAGGGCCTCGGAGCTATGCAGAGAAAGGTGGATGGAGCTGCCTTCAGGGCCTGCCTCCCGAGGTCCGTGGGGTATAATGTTTTCCTAGGTTGAGGTCCTGTTCTGAAGGAATGCTTGAGCACTGCAGCTCCTTACAGTGTTGAGATTCTGAGTCCCTGCAACCTCTTCAGGGGTCCAAGGAGGGGCCGAACCAACATGATAGCACAGGTGCATCCCTTGGGCTCTGTCAACCCAGGAGGAAAGAGGCTACAGAATGCACACCCCCACCCGGCCCCAGGCAGGAAAAAACACATGATCTTTTAAAAGGGAAAATGAGGTCTGACAGAGAGGAGAAGATCTACCCAGAACCTCACAGAGTGCTAACGAGGGAATTTCAGGCATCTGTAAAGGCAATGTTAAAGCCTTTTAGCCACACTGCACCCACTTTGGGCCATAGCCTTAGTTGTCCCCTTCTCAGTCTTGGGACACAGGTGGAGTGCCTGTTGGAGACTTGGCCAGGAAGGAGGAGCAGTGTTCCCTGGGAAAGAGAAGTAAACTGAGGCCCAGAGTAGGGACATACTGGTGGGCTGGTGGGCGGCTGGGCAGGGTGGCCTGAGCGCTTCTCCGAGGGCATTGGAGAGCCAGGACAGTTCTGAAAAAGGAGAAGGTTCAGGAAAAGCTCGTCACTGCTGGGGCCTCAGCTGCCCCTGTATTTAGCAAGTGCGGGAGCAAGTGTGTGGCAGGGACTGAAATTCTCTCTGCTGGGCCCTGGAGGACCAGGCTTGGAGGGGCCTCGGGCCTTGCCCTGCTGGCTGCAAGTGTGGGGGAGGGGAAGGAAGCAAGACTGACATGAGGGGACCAGGACTGTTGCCCAGGACACTGCACTGCCAGTGAGATATGGCCCCTCAGTAGGTTTGCATACATTTGCATATATTAACACTCTCAGACAAGAGCCCCTACTCCCTGGCTGGGATGGTGGGAGGGGGAGCACATCTCAGACCCGAGGCTACTCTGCAGTCTAGCTTCGTCTTCTCAGTCCTGCCTGTGGTGAGGTTCTGACAGTGCAGTCAGGAGCACGAGGGGATGGGGTGTCAAGGAGAGCTGGGGTCCTCCGATAAGGCCTGACAATCCCACAGCACCAGCCACCAACACCCAGTCCAGGCAGCCCTGCAGCACGATCTGGAGACACAGAGAGCCCCTGCTGGCAAATGACCTCAGGGAGCTAAAAACAGGCGATGACTTCACCCAGGCGGGCAGGCAGGCAGGAGCCTGAGTCAGCTGGAGACCACGGGAAGGCCTGGCCCCCATTTCATATGCCTGGGCACACGCATGCAGACAGGGACCTGGACACACGTGTGCATGACACCCCGGTCTGGCCCACAAGCCTGAGGAAACCAGTTTGTGTGCTCTCCTCACAGCACTCAGCGCACAGTGCCCACCATCCCCAGAGGCACTTGTCTGCGCACGCACCCTCATCACCCCTCCTGTCCTCCACCATGTGTCCAGACTCCCTCCACCACCACCCAGGCGTCCACTACAGGAGTCTAGAGCTTGCGGCAGATGGGCAAACTGACACCTTGGGGAGGGCGAGTCCCAGGGTCCACCCATGCCATAGAACTCCGCGACACCTTCGGGTGGAGACATGGGATCGTGGGCTGGTGACCAGCACACAGTTGGTGCTCAACAGAGGAAGCTGCCCAGTGTGCCTGGATCCTTGTCTGGCCTTAAGGCCTGCTCTAGGGCTCCATGTCTCACCCATGTCCACCTACCCAGGCCAGCCCACCCTCAGGGACCCCTGGACCGGCAGCCCCAATTCTCCCCATAACCCAGACATGGGCACCTACCTGGACACACCACCCCCAGCCCTCCCCCATGTCCCAAATCCTGCCACGTCCCGTCAACTGTGTCTTGGCACCCCTTCTCCAGCCCTGGCCTCATCCTTGCAGCTCTCACTGGGAGCACTGTTCAGCCTCCCATCACCCACCTCCAGGGCCTTAATCTATCCCATGATACTCCTACTGATGGTCCACCTGGTCCATGGCCCATGGGCTCGGACCTGGACAGGGGCTGCTGCCCAAGCCAGGATTTCCTATGAGCTCCCTTGAACTTATGGGAGGGGCCTGGCCCAGGCTTCCGAATGGGGGCTAGAGTACCCTGAAAAGGTGATGCTCTCAAGAGGGTGCCTGGAGGCATGGAGCTGAGCATAGCAAAAGGGCCCTAGCCCCCTCCACACACCAAGGGCTCAGCTTCCTTACACAGAAACAGGAAGGGCCTGGGTTGTCAAGGCTGTGGGACAGCCAGGGGATAGTGTCAGTCCACCTTTGTGGCCAGACGTGGGACAGCACAGAGAGGGGCCACCACCAGGGCAAAAGTCCACAAAAGTCTCTGGGGTGCACGTGGGAATCGTCAAGGCGGTGGGGCTGAGGAAACGAGCTGAGCTGCAATGGGGGGGCAGGCTGGACATAGATCTACCTGTGCTGCCTGCCCTTGACCAGTGAGCGCCCACGGTGTGTGTCACAGAGAACAAACCATGGGGCAGGTGTCCTGCCTTGTCCACGAGCCCAAGGCAAACACCTGGCTCCCACAACCTCTGGGCCAGGACCCCAGAGGGCGTAAGCTGGGTGCTACTGAATGGATGGAGGGGTGGGGGGGTGACAGCCCCTTTCCACCAGCATGGCCATCCCAGTTGGACACAAGGACAAGCCAGGCTGGCATCTCCTACCAGGCAGCAAGCCCTTGACCACCACTGACACCCTCTCCCTTGGTGCCATGGCCTCTGCCCAGCCCTGGCAGACTGGAGCTCACTCCTCTATGGCAACAGTGCTGCTGGGGCACAGCCCCACGATGAGTGGCAGACAGGCCAAGGGGTAGTGGATGCCTTGTGAGGGACAGAAAGCCAAGCTGGCTGTCATCCACCCCAATTTCCCCAAGCCCAGCCCATATCCATTGGCCACACCCTGGGTCACATTCCCCAACACCCCCAATGGCCCTTCCATCCCTGGGGTAGTCAACTGCCAGTGGCCAGACCCTGGGGGCCACATCAGGGATATAGAGCAGGCAGAGACTGGCCGTCCCAAGCAGGCAAGTGCGTGGGAGACCTACTCCCAGCACAAGGGGCACGGTGAGGTTGTTCCTCAACTCAGCCTGTTTCTGGGCCTATTATTGGACCCGCTCCCTCTGGGCAAGAGTGTAGGTAGCCCACATGCTTTCCCCCAGCCCCAGTAGTGGAAGGCAGACTGCCCGGGTTTTCCTCAGAGACGCCACCCGACTCTGCACGTGGGCAGGGCCGTCCTCCACCCCTCCCCTCACGTGCGCTGCCGCTGCAGACAGGGCTTCCCTTAAAGCTCCCTCCCTAACCTCCTTCGCAGGTCCCCAGAGTCGGAACCCGGGCTGGTTCTTTGGAGAGGATGGGAGGACCAGGAGCCCCCGGGACCTGTAGGCCTAGCTGGGCTTCCCCCTCCAGACTCCGCCTCTCTCCTGCACAGAGAGGGGTGCTCCGAAAGGCCTTCGCCCCCTGCCCCTGTGGCCAGCACCTGTCCTGGGCGCTAGCCCGGGGTGCACCCACCAGGTCCCGGCCCGCTCCCTGCGCAGGGTCTCACCGGCCGGGACCCCTGAGCCCCGCCCCCGGAGACCTCGCGGCACCGCTCCGCGCCGTGCACAACCTCCGGCAGCGCGCTCACTCCACCGCCCCACCCGGCCCAGCCCGACGCGCCGGTCCGGAGCGCAGACAATAGCCGCCTCCGGCCCGCGGCTCCAAGGAACAAAAGCGGGTCCTCCGCGGAAGGCCGGCGCCCCGCCCTCCGCCGCTAGTCGCGGGATCGGGCCCCATCACCCGGGACCAAGTTCCCTCCAACCTGTCTGAGTTCGGCCGGCATTGGGCAGGCTCGGGAGGCGCGAGTCGGAGGTGGGGCAGCGGCGGCTGGACCGGGCTGGGCTCCGACGCCTCCACCGCTCCAGCTCCAGCTCCGCGGACTCGCTCCCCCGCGGGGGCGGATCTGGCAGCGGTCTCGGCGACCAGCCAATCGGGCGGGGCCGCGCCCAGGCGGGGCGGGGCGGGGACCGGTGGGCGGGCCAGGGCGGGGCGGGTGAGAGGCGAGATCTGCAGCCAGGGCGGGTCAGGGTCTCCTACAGCAGGTCTGGGCTCCTCGTCCCTTCCCCGCGGGGGTGATATATTTCCTGTCCAGGGACTTGGGCTGAGTCCTTCTTCCCCAGCTTCGGTTTTCCCCCAGTAAAAGAACTCACAGGTCTCTTCCCCTGTAGAGTTGGGGAACAATTCTGGCAGTGCAGGGTTCAGTGAGGCCAAGGACAGAGTGCAAGGCCATCCTCAAGGGCACAGGCTGCCCATCCTGGCTGCGACTCAGTTTCCCCTTGCTGTGAAATGGGAGCCGATGAGACAGTAGTTACTACGATAACAGCGCTGCAAGTTCTCTTAGATCCGGCTCCAGGCCCCTGCCCATTCCCAGAAAGGCCCCCCAAGTAAGTGTCCCCACAGAGCTTAACCCACACTTGGCAAATGGACCTGCACTGACCCACTTTATCTTGGGCTTTCCCCTCAAGACAAAGGCCCAGGATCCCTCTGAGGAGTGTCAGAGCAGATCAAAAGGAGGGGAAAACTGTTCAGTGACCCTGCGTGAAAGCTTGTAGGCTGAGCTGCATCAAACCCTCTCTCCTCCGTGCCTTTGACCTATTGGGAAGTGGCGGGCGGGGGAGCAGTTCAGAGTGGCTGGTTAATCAGAATGCACTATCCCCACCTTCCAGAAGCCTGGTGAGAAGGTGCAGTCACATCCCAGGGAGTCTGGCTCTGCTGGAAAGAAATGTAGACAAGGGAAGGGCTGGGCTGGGCTACCCTTTGAGTCACACCCCACAAAAACAAGCTCTTGTATTATGATCAAGGTAACTAGGCTCTGAGAGGAACAGAGCCAGGGCCTGCTTGCCTCCTATCTGCTTTTCCACAGACCCCACTCAGGAAACTGAGCCACCTCGAGGCCTCCTTTCTTCCACAGCATGCTGTGTACATATGCCACACAGCCAGCATGCTCAAGCACTCTGGATGTCCGCTGCATGTGCCTCTGAGCCTCAGTTTTACCACCTGCACAGGGGTGAGCTGACCTGACCACCGGTTCCTTGTATCATCCATCATGGCGGACCTTGGGGGAGCAGAAGCAGAGGGACTAAATCGCTGCCCTAAGAAACTTGGCCTGGATGCTTATCCTGGGTTCATTTCTGTCTTCTCCCAAATTTCACCAGCTGCCAGTGCCCCAGCCCAAGGTTGGATAGATCCCTAGGGCATCCCCCACCCCACCCCCCACACACAGCACACAGCACTGGGTGAGGGCCAACCGTACTTAAACCAAGGGAGGAGGGAACCCTTACTGCTGGAGGATGCAGGGCAGGCAGCCAGGGCTGTAGATCAGCCTAGGGGGCAGGGGGGTCACAGTAGCCGTAGCCCCTGGCCTCTCAACCCCCTGGCTCCAGCTACCTGCCTTGCCGCCAGCTCCCAAGCTGTGCAGAGCCTGGCTCTGACCCTGAGGACCAGCTCCAAGTGGCCCTGTAGCTCACCAGGCACCTCACACTGAGATGAGTCTGGAAAGCAGGTTTGGCATCGAGGCTGCCAGGCCTGGACAGTCAGATGTGGCCCCACCTCCCACCTGCCCTGCCAGTCTAACCCCCCCGCCCCCCCAGGAACACACGCTCTCCTATCTCAGACTGGGAAGATCATCTTCTTCCAAGAGAAAGAAAATCAAGGGCAGTCTGGGAAAGCCTTGGGTGGGGAGGGGTGGTGGGGAGAGAAGGACAGTGGCCTGAGGTCTTCCCTCCACAGCCCTTAGGAAGCCAGGGCAGCTCCAGGCCATGGGAACATCTTCCCTCCGGGGGCATCAACCCTTGGCAGTGCCTTCTGGGCTAAAGGGTCAAAGCTTTTTCCGGCCTGGGAGGGCTGGATAGAGTGCCTGGCGCCTGAGGGGTGGCCTTGGGGTCAACAGCTGTCGCTGTCCTCATGTGGCCCAGCTGGCTCTTCTGCTTCCTCTCGAGTTTGGAGGTACAGGCCTCACCTTTGGAAGGCTCAGCGGGACTAAGGAAGGGAGAGTGTGCGTGCACTAGGGGACACATCGAGAGGAGCTCTGGCTGCCAAGTTTAGGAGAACAACCCTGCTGCCCTGCCCAGGGAATTCAGGAGCCCACTGGGAGGGCCCTTCAGTGTCACTACGTGGAAATCGGGGGAATCAGCAGACCTCTGCCCCCTAGGCCTCTGAGCCTGATGGTGAGGAGGGGCCACAGTGGGAGGCCTGCAGGGTGTGGAGCAGCCTGAGTGGGGAGACCCCTACCCAGGGACCCTACCCCCAGCTTCCCCCAAATCCCTGGGACAGCTCCACCCTTGCCTGTCCCCTACCCCATGCCTCAGTTAATAATGGAAACCAAAATAACTGCACCAAACTCCAGGACTCCCAAATTTCCCTGTCCTGCCCCTACCATCCTGTGAGCAAGGTGCTTTTGTCACTCATCTGCAGGGTAGACACTGGGGCACAGTGGGGAGTGGGAGGAGGCCAGGTAGACTAACTCCTGAGCATGCACCCCAACTTCAGAGTTCTCAGGGCCTGGCCACAGAGCAGACAGGTTTCCATACCTCCTGGGGGCTGATCAGGAGCCTGAGCCAGTGGAGAAACTGAGCTCCCAGGTCATCCTCTGAGCTGCAGGCAGAGCCCAGGGCCTTGCTTGAGCCTCCCCCTGGGGCTGACCCACTGATGCATGCTATGAAGAACACCACAGCAAGGAGATTCCAGGGCTGGCAAAACCATCAGTGTCACCATGCTGACCACTGAGCTGCCCCAGACAGACCCTGTCTAGCTGCCTGGGTCCTGGAGTCTGACTCAAGTGGAGGGTGCTGTTCCGAGGGTCAGGTTGTGTCCGGCCCATTCATCGTGTTGTGCCCTGCACACCCAAGTGGGATTTCTAGTCTGTTTGGGGTCCTACTTTTCTCTCCTCAGAGGTCCCAAGAGGTTTTGCAATAAGCCAATGCATGCTGGCTTGTGGCCCACCAGGGCCCCTTGATTGTTTTCCCACTTGGCTGTTTTCCCCTTCCTGTGCCACTGGGCTGTTACCTGCAAGACCAGCTGTTGCCAGGCCATCGGCAGGGGCTGCCCACTGCCCACGCCACCACTGCCCACACCAGGCTGCTGGGCACGCTCCAGCTGCAGGGCAACATGGCGCCGCTCCTGCTCTAGTGCCCATGTCAGTCGCTCGAAGCGAGCTTCCTGCTCCTTCACCGAGGCCAGGATACTGGCAGCCGAGTGCACGTTGCAGTCCTCCATGACTGGGACGCCTGCTGGCTGCAGGCAAAGCAGAACAAGGTCAAAGTAGGGCCAAGGCAGAGGCCTGGAGAGGCCACCATGGGCCCCCTGCCTACCCCACTCACAAATCATACAACTCACTCCCAGACTGGAGCATCCAGCTCTCCAGAGAGAAGCCACATTGATTAAATTCTAAATTAAAAGCCATTAATCTGAGGCTGGCCGGAAGCAGCTGGCTCCTTCCCTGCAGGGTGTGGGGATCTGACCCAATCTTCCCTGCTCCCTGGTAGGCCCAGCAGAACCACAGATCACAGGGGCCCCAGAGCCCACTGGGAAGGGAAGGGCAGGAAGAGCTTGGTGAGACCAGCACTCAGATCTCCCAGGCCCGCTGCTGCCCGCTGCACATGCCAGCTCACTGCAATCTCACAGGCCATCCCAAGCACATCGAGGTGAATGCTGGGACCCAGAGAGGGTGGGAGACTTGTCATGGCCACACAGCTGGTGTGGCAGAGTGCATGCACCAGTGAGCAGGGAGTGAGGTATCACTCCACAGCTGCCAGGGTACCCGGGACACCCAGGCAGGCACAGGGGTGACACAGGCCTAGAGGCCAGTGGTCTGGGCTCCATCCACAGCTATGCTGGTTGGAACAATGATGACATCTACCCACACCACAGAGTGAAAACTGTGCATAGCCTGTGTGCGATTCTGTGCCTGAAAGTGGCCCATGTGCTGGACACTGGATCCAAAGGGAGGCTGAGGGCAGGGGCCTGGACTCCCCAGGCCCAGTGTGCCGCTGGTCTGGGTCCCAGTCCAGTGCTTTCCCTGCACGTCCCAGGGAATCTGGTGGGGGTAGTGGGGCTTGGCAGCTGCAGTGACAAGCCAGCGCTTTTCCTCTCCGCTGCTCCCTGGCTGCTCAGTGTGTTTGTTTTTCATGGGCAAAAAGAAGCAGGAGGAGTATTTGGAGTTCACATCCAGCCACACAGCAGCGGGTGGGGGTGCAGGCCATGTGACCACACTGCCAGGAACTTTGGTGTGCCTCATGGTGCAAACTGCTGCTCGGGGCCTCCTCCTGGCCCGACCCACACTGAGGCTGCCTCTGCTGGCCCCTGCCCCCTCCACCCATGTAGGGCCTGAGCTTAGAGACACAGCACAGTAGGCAGCACCTGAGAAGGTCCAGCTCTGCAAGGCAGAGCCAGCTACCAGGGCAAAGCCCCATGGAGGAAGGGTCAGTGCTAGACTTGGTCACACCGATGGTGCTGGGCCAAGCACACTGTCAGGAGCGTGGGTGCACCTTGAGTTGAAAGGACATCACAGAGTCCAGTCCCCTGTGACACCTGGGGAAACCGAGGCCCAGAGAGGAAAAGAGGCCAGTGTGGGTCCCAGAAGCTGCTCTTCATCTCCCCAGCACCAGTCACACAAATAAACTGTCACCATGACCTAGAGGAGGGGCAGAGAGGTCAGCACAGTGGGAAGAACAAACTAAACTTCTGCTGGGAGAGGTCCTGGCACCCACAGAGAGGTGGGGGTGCAGTGGGCAAGATGTCAACCAAGTCCTCTGGCCAGTAGGGAGTAAGGAACAAACAGCATAGCATGTACAAAGCCGTGGGCACGTAGCCTCATGTACACCCACCACTGCCTGTGCAGGGGTCCTAGACACACCTGCACGTGGTGGCCACCAGGCCTTGAGCACGGATCAGCTAAACCTGGCTGCCCGCAGCTGTGGAGCCCTTCCTCCCTCGAGGGCAGCACAGGGCAGGGCGGAGGTCAAAGCAGGTCAGCCCTCAGCCAGCCTTGATTGTACCAGGCAGTCACAGCTAACTCTCGAGGCCCTGGGCATCCCAGCTGGGACCAAGGCCACTCATATGAGGGGAAAGTGTGCCCTAGGAGGCGATGGTCAGGACCCATGGGATGGGGGTTGGACTCATGGCCAGGACGTGGCTTCCCTCCCTCCTGTGCAGAGACATGAGTTGCTGACTGACCTCAGGCTTCCCCTCCCCCACCCCAGCCAGACCAGATCTGCACTGCAGATCCTGGGGTCAGCAGGCAAGGGAGCAGCCTTAGCCTCCAGCTTCCCTAGCCTGGGCCCTCCAGCATGCCCCGCCCAGCTCTTGGGTCCAAGGAGCCCCCTGAAGGGGGCCCACTTGCTCTGGCTGGGGCCTGGCCAGGGGCCCAGAATTCTGAGGCTATAGTGAGAAGGTGGCCAAACCTCACACTGACCTTTCCATTGCTCAGTTCTCTCAGCTGGAGCTAAATGACTATGTGTCTCCCAGGTGACACCCTCAAATGCCAGCCAGCTCAAGGGTGTAGTGCCTCATAGCCCCCGACAGGAGAACAGAGACTCCAAGTCCTGGGCAAGCGCCCTCGGCTCTAGCCTGAGTGCAGCCCTGTGCCTGTGAGGGTGCCAAACCTTGCAGACTGCAGCCTCGTCACCTTGGTGGCCTCAAGGGCAGCCCTGGCATGCGCAGGAGACTGGGGGCATCTGGGAACCAGGCCCACTCTGCTGACACAGCAGCTTCCCCAGGTCCCAGGTGTGCAGGAGCACGTGTGGGCACAGGTGGCCCAGGCCATCGCCCCAGAGGCAGCTTTTCTGATGGTAACTCAAAATGCTAGTTTTATATTAGAACAATAAATATGTAATGACATGAAAGGCAAAATGTGCATGAATTTTAAGATCAACCATGAGACTTCAAAGATGTTTTCCCAAGCCTGGCCCTGGGGTGGGGCCCGATCCTGGGTAGCAGTGGGCACCAGCCTCACTCTTGCTGTGTCCCGGGTGGCTCTGGAGGCAGGTGGGAGGTGCCATACTGTGAGGCCTTGGCTGAGCTTCGCTGGCTTCCCTGGCTGATGTCATCACAGCCACTGCTCTCCTGGGAAGGACCCTGCCTGCACTGCCTGCGGGGCAGACCCATCCCAACCCCCACCCCAACCCCAGCCACCACCTTCACAAGTCACTTTTCGCCACACGCGCCAGCCTGCCCGTGGAGGTAATTTAGCAAGAAGACAGGAACAAACATGCCGCCCAGAGACAGTCTTGCCTGTCTTGGGGAAGGAGTGGAGGTGCTCGACCTGGGGAGAGCCTGTCCAGATTTGGGCACCCAGGAGTGAACCCAGGTGAAGGGACTGGTGGGCGGGTGGAGCGATGCAAGTACAGAGGCCAGATGCCAGGGGAAATGAATGACCGAGTAAGTGGATGTGTGGGTTGGAGAATAAGTAGGTTGTTGTATGAGAGGATGGGGTGGATGGGTGGCTGGCTGGATAGGTGGATACTAGGCAGTTGGTGAGTGGATAAAAGCATGGGTGGAGGAATGGGAGGCTGGCTGGAGGAATGAGTAAATGGACAGTTACGCAGATGAATGAGTGGGCAGGTGGGCAAGAATGAGGCTCTGAAATACCCCTGGGAGGAGGGAGCCCTGCTCCCAAGCCTTCTGGGCACAACTGTAGACAACACGCTCCATCAGGAAAGAGAAGGCACTATCAGAGGGACCGGGGGGAAGACGCTGATCCTCCCTCCAGAACCCAAGCCCACATTTGACGTCTTTCTGCTAACCCAGACATTCCTGCTCACAGGGAGTACAGCCAAACCCTGCTCCAGAAAATCAAATTATGGAGCCTGAGTCCAATCTTGGTGGAGGAATTAAAGGAATTTCCTAAGGGTCAGGGCAGCAGGGGAGGGGGGTTAGGCAGGAGGCTTGGGCTCCAATCCTGACCCCTCACTGGCCATCTGTCAGCACACTGCCTGCTGCCCCTGTCTACCATGGGGGAGACAGGGGACTGGCCGTAGGCTGAACCTTCCCCACCCCCACAGCCCCACCCACAGAGATGGGGAGGAAGCGGTGTGAGCAGGAGCAGAAGAGCAGAACCCAGGTTGGTGGCGCTGCATCCCCTCTGCCTGAGGGCGTCACATCTCCACCTCAGCACTGCCAGTTTGATGGGGACTTGCTCCCTGCTCCTCTGGCCAGGCCTCCTGGGGGGCCCCCTACTGTGGTTCCAGCCAGAGGACAGCTTCTGTCCCAATCAACACACACTGTGACGAGGCTGGAGGCCTGGGGCACGGGGCTCCCACAGGGCGGAGTCCTCCTCCATCCTTCTGTCCCACTGAGTCACTCACAGTCAGTGCGGGACCGTGGATGCCTGGGTGGCAGTAGGCTGTTCTCAATCTTAAAGCACTGGAAGGAACTGCTAAGGGAAGGTGGACCAGCTTGGCTTTGTGAGAATGAAACATTTCTGCATATCCAAAATAAGAGCCATGTATTGTGGTTACAGTGGGGGTTTTTTTGTTTGTTTTTTAAGAGACAGCATTTACAGCAGCACACGCATAGAACATCTCAGACAAAAGACAATGAGTTTACTTCTAGACTGTGACGTCATCGTGGCGGAAGCTGGGAGGGGTATGTGAGGATGTGTCACACTAGCCTCTCTACCTCTGCGTGTTTGTAATTTTCCCTAATAGAAAGTAGGAGAAGAAGACACATAGACAACCAAAAGACAATTGACACATTGGGATCAAGTCTTTGCAACATCCAGTAGTAAAGTGATATCCTTTGTCTATAAAGTGCTCTTATAAATCAATAGGAAAAACCAAAAACCCCAACTTAAAGTAGGTGATGGATATGAACACGGGATGTAGCCAGAGAGACTAGAGGCAATGAACGTGGAGACAGCTGTGCGTAACAGGAGGGGCATGGAAATAAAGGACTGGAAGGAATCATCTCAGGCTGCAGCAGCTCCGGGTCCCTCGGGCCCCTGCCAGTGTTCTCGGAGGAGCATGAGCTCCTGCTATAATCAGACCCTAAGAAATAAATGGGGAAAACAGACCCAGTGAGCAAGAAAGCTGAGGAACTCAGCTCCCCGGGGGGCCTGCGTGGGGCTGAGCCGTGCCAACAGCTGCCCAGGGAAGCAGCAGGATTTTCAGGGAGCTGGGAGAACCGTCATTGCATTCAGCCTGGAAATTAGATTTCCTCAGCAGAGGAGGTGCCCCCACTGCATTGGACCATGCGCCATGGAGGGTTGGGGGGGCAGAGATGGCCCCTCAGGGACCTCCTTCTGCCCCAAGGCTGTCCACACAGACCGCCTAACTCCCACATGTGGGGAGAGCAGTTCAGGGAGTTTGTCCTGAGGGGTTCTTGACCTGTGCTAATGGGGCACCCTAGGCCAAGCACTGGTCAGCCCAGGGGCACGGGGGCCACGTGGCAGATGATCCAGAAGGACCAGGGGCTGTAAGGGAGGGCCTAATGCAGGAAGCTGGGGTCAGATCCCAGCAGGGACACTTCTGGGGACTCAGGGAACCTGAGGTCTGAGGAGCTGAGAGCCTGGGCAGGGGCTGGGGCTAGGGAGTGGTCAGGTGACTGCAGGTCAGATGTAGCAACGATGACGATGATGACGGCTGGCAGGGGCAGGTGAGCATCCCAGCTGCTGCCCCTCCTAGTAGGAGGCCTGAGCCACAGAGCACTGCACCAGAGCCCCCTAAAAGGTCTGGACCTGAGAGTCCCACTGGGGCAGGTCACAGACTGTGCTTCCTGTGCCAGGTGTAGCCCCCTCAAGTCTCCATGGTTCCCTGAGACCCGCCTGTCTGCCCCTCCCAGCCCCCTCCCTGCCCCTCCTGCTGCTGACTCAGACTGCAGCTGCGGCCAATGCCCAAGGCTGTGCCTCACAGGCTCTGAGTGTGGGTATGGGCAGCAAGGACCCACCTTCTCTATGGTCCCTGCAGCAGCCAGCCCAGGGGCACCCCGAGGCCCCAGGGCTGGGGAGACATGGTGCTCCAGGTAGAGAGGGTTGGGGGCTGGCAGTCACTGTCCTCTCTCCATCTGCAATGACAGCCCACCACTCCGGTCCCAACCATGAGCAGGGAGCCTGGGGGAGAAGGGAGTCTGGGGCAGAAGGGAGCCATGAACCCCACAGTGCCCCACTGTGTGGGACAGAAGGTCCCTGCTTCCAGTGCCTCCCCCACAAGACACCCAGCCTGCGAGGTGCCCTGTGTGGCTCCCTCAGGCCCTCCAGCAAAGGGCCCTGCTCACCATCCCCTCCATCTCAGGAAGAGAACAATGTGGGGGGGCAGGGCAGTTATGAGGGACCAGGCTCAGAGACCCACCCAGACACACTCTGGGGTGAACACAGGGACCCAGGTATTCCTGAGGGGCCTGAGGCCCACAGCCAGGCTGGGGCCAAACCCAGGCAGATCCAAAAGCAACCAGGGCCTGGGAGCCCAGCCTCTACTGAGGGGCCCACGGGATCCCTGAGATCCTCTGATGGCTCCACTGAGGCACAGCTGGGACAGCTGTCTAGCCAGGCTGAGGGCCGAAGCCGGGCAGTGCAGCAGTCACCCACACTGGCCCCTGGCCTGTGCACACCAGTGCCCTCTGCCCAGAATGCCCCTTTCCCTCTGCACGGTAGACTCCCTTCTTCCAGGCCCCTCTGTCACTATGGCAACACCCAGGCTTCTCCGGGAGGGACAGAGCCTCTTTGTGGTGGTACAAAGCCTCTTTGAGGGGCAAGGGGGTTACAGCCCCTGGGAGGCTGTGACCAATAAGCCTCTGGAGGGGTGAGACAGGGCCCCTCAACCCATTGCCCCCCATTATAGAGCCAAGGAAGCTGGGGCAGGAGAGTCTGAGGGTTAGGGGCTGCTCCCCCCACCAGAGCCACCTGCACCAACTGCCCATGGAAGGATCCCTGGGAAGAGCCCCATGGCCTTGGGAAGAGGCTGTCTGCCGCAGGCTAGGGGACTTCCCACTGTCTTCGCCATTGCTGTGACGAGCAGTGCACACTGCCTCGATCAATGGAAGAAGGCATAGGCAGCAGGAAAATTTCCACCTCACTGTAAACCAGGCATAGGGCCCAGTAGGAACTGGGGATAGGAAGTCCTTGGTGCTGGCAAGTAGGGTAGGCTGGTCAGATGGCAGGAGGGCTGGGACCAGGGCAGCTGAAGGGGCTATGCATGGTGTCTGTTCCTCCTCCCAACCCCCACGCTCACCAGTCCACTGCCCCTAGCTTCTCTGGCCTGGCTTCCCCTGCTGTAGAAGTCCCCACCTTTGCCTGCTGCCCACAGGAGAAGTCCATCAGCCAAGCCATGTGGCCTGGGGCAGACTTAACTGCAGCCACGAACTTGGGACACACCTGGACAAAAGGGAACCTCGCTGTGGCCTGGCTTGCTCCAGAGTTGGGGAGAAGGAACTCTGCGGGCAATGTAGGTCCAGAACACAGTGACAGGCACCCAGCATGGAGTCTCCACCCCAGCGTGTCTGTCCTGTGTGTACCCCAGCTCCACAGCCAGGGAAGCGTACCCCAGCAGGTTCCCTGCCACCCGCTCCGGCCCTGGAGGTGGCCCCAGCCATGGAGCCCTGCCCCGTCCTAGCCAGTGCGTTCTTCCCACCCTGACTGCTGCTGACCAGGCACTTGGCAGTGCCCCTGCATGTTTGGCCCCCGCAGGGCCAGCCCTCCCCAAGTGACCTCAGTCTGACCCGCTTGCAGCTTTGCTCACTAAGTGCCTGGGGTGGGGGATCACAGACCCAGGCAGCAGCATGAAGTGGTAATGACCTCAGGACAGACTCGTCCCTTTGTGGGCAGATCCACACAAGTCCCAGGGAGGGGGACACCAGGCAGCCCTGACACAGCAGTGGCCCTGCCAGACAGCAAGCATCCCTGTACCCCCACGTTGGCCCCTACTTCACCTTCCTGGGCAGCCTTCCCAATCAGCGTTGCTGTTAGCTGCTGACACTTTCAGGCAGCTGGACATGCCTGCACGGACATTATCAGCAACACCCAGTCAATCCTCCCCACAGTCCTGAGAGGGAGAGGGTAGCTGTGGGGATCCCAACGTAGCCCAGCCTGGAGTCTTGCCATCCAGGGAGTTGGGGCCTGGGCTCAGCTGAATCAACCACAGTTCCAGAAGAAGGTTCTCTGGGAAGGGTGAGATGCATGGGGAAATTACCCTCATTCCCTCCTTAGGGGACAACCCTAGGGACCCAAGCAGGGAGACTCCACTTGGCTTCACCTGCAGGTCACTCACAGCAGTGAGGGGGACAGGGCCTACATGTGGCACAGGTGTCAGGAACACCTCCAGCTGCTGTGGGCGGAGGCAGGGTGGCCATGGCTGATGGGTTCTGGATGGGTCAGAGGAGGGCTCACCCTGGGGAGGGAGGTTCCCAGCTCTTACAGCCTTGCTCCTAGCTTGCTGCATCAAAGGGCTAGGTCCCCTCTGGTCTGCCCTTGCCCAGGGTTGCAAGTGGCCTCTGGCCAGCTCTGGCTCCTCAAAGGGTCCCCCTCCAAAGACACCTCTTTCCTCCCAGAAACTGAGTTGTGTGCCAACCTTGCTGTTCCCAACCCCTCTCCTCTGTCTGGGAGCCAGCTCTGCTACTCCTGAAGCTCTGAGTGCCCATGGCAACAAGGCCAGACACCACCAACCTCAGGCCAGCAGCAGTGAAGTCCTGCCTTTCATATGCAAATGACCCAGTGGGACTGAGCTGGGGGCTCCACCCCACCCCCACTCAGCACAGCCTTTAGGCTATCCCAGTCTGGTGCCCCCAACCCACACACATATACCACAAGAGCCTGCTGGGAACCAAGCCTGTCTGTGGCTGGCCACAAGGAGGAAGAAATACTGCAGAAGGCTTGCTGACTGTTTTGGGACTTCCTAAAACCCACCTGCAGCACATGCGTGCAGCCACCCACACAATCATGCATATACATGCATGCATAGATCTGGTCTGTGTCCAGCCCAGTCCATACGGAGGTCTGTCTGTGACAGGTGGGGGTGGCTGGGCATGCACAGACCTCCTGCAGCACCCCAGGCAGAGCCTGCCACCCTTGGGGGACCTAAGAAAACTGCCAATATGTTTATCAGCACAGATATTAGGGAATAGCTGATACGTGTCCTCAAAAGGTTAAAGACTGCATTGAACTGATGAACTGGGAATAGACCGCAATGAAAAGGAGCGATCATAAGTGAGGAGGACCCTGCAGAGATGCGCAGGGAAGCACGGCAGACGCAGCGAGCAGCAGACAGGGCCCAGCAGAAACCCAGGAGACAGTGAGGTGGCAGAAAGCAAGCTCGAGGCAACCCTTCCGAACCAGCAGAGAATGACAAAGAGTGGATGAAAGAGGAAAGACAGGAGACGTAAAAGATGAATCCTGGGCTAAGCTTCGACATAACAGGAATTCTCCAAGGGAGAAAAAATAGACGTGGGACCCAAAGAAAAGGTCAGAAACTGCCCTCAACAGCGAAGGCCTCTAGCGGGGAGGTCATTGTCCAGGTCGGAATTTGAGCTTTCTGTCCAGAAAACAAGCTGAGAAGGCTGTGGATGTGTCTATTCCCAGAGTTTCACAATTCACTCTTTTTGGATGATGTTTCCTTGGACTTCTTAAACATGTGGTGCCCACTCTGCATGTGGGAAGGAGGCCTGCCTAGCTTGACATCCCAGCCCACACTGAGGTCTGGGTTCACGTCCCCCACCAGGCTGTCCGCAGCCTGGACACTGGCCGGATATCCACGGGAGTCAGCTGCTGCAGCCACTGCCCACTCATCACCTCCCGTGTTGCAGACACTCTTTTTTTAGGTAAGGAATAGCTGACAGCTTTGTTAAAACAAGCAAAAATACTGCGCCTCCTTAACTCGAGACCTCTGTTAAATTAATTACATTAAGGAGGCATTGTGGGGAAGTTTCTGGATGTTCAGAGTCACGATTTGCTGTTCACATGGTCAATCTTTCTCTGGAAGGCAGCAAATCTGGCTCACCGGGACCATGGAATATGGCTTTACAAGCCAGAAGAAGTGAAAACGTCCAGAATCCAAGAGGCCTGGCTAAACCACGGGCATCTTTGGGGCATCGCAAGCAGAGGATCCAGGCAACGCCCCTCAGGGAACACGGGCTGCGAGAGGTCGAGCTGCATTTTCCAGCAATACAGGGTGGGGTAAAAGTAGGTTTACAGTTGTTCATATGGGAAATACAATTGATAAATAATAGGTTCTCTGTCCTCACAGCTGTAAACCTACTTTTGCCCCCCCGCCCCCGCCCCCCCCCCCCCCCGTAATACTGACATTGGCTTCAGTTGTCCGTAGGCACCCTCCGCCTGCGTCCCTCGGGAGGTTTTTATTGTCTCAGGAAATCTGTGGATCTGCGCACTGAAGACTGCAAGGGAGTAGGTGTGAACCCGTGAATCATAAAACAAAGCACAACCAATCCAAACAACCACACACACACACACACACACACACACACACAAATACCTGAGGTGATGGATGTGTTAATTAACTAGAAGGGGGTAAACCCTTCCACAATGCACATTCATATCAATCGCCACTATGGACACTTTAAATATCTTTTGATTTTGTCAATTATACTCAATAAAGCTGAAAAAAGAAGAACAAAGGAATATTTTACCTACCTTCATTTTACAAATTCACTCACTTAAAAATAAACTTAAACAATGTCAGAAGAAACCCACACTCATTTGTGTTCAGTATCTTTTTCTTGTGTAATGTTGTATTCCTCTCTTCCCCTTGTGCATACACTAGTCTTAAATGAAAAGATTATAGAATATTATGAACAATTATACATCAACAAATTCAATAACCTAGATGAAATTGATAAATTTCTAAAAACAGAATCTACCAAAACTGATCCATGAAGAAGTAGAAAATTGAGCAGAGAGATTAAATCAGTAATCAAAACCTCCTAACAAAGCAAGACTGAGGCCCAGATAGCTTCACTGGCAAATTCTACCAAACGCTGAAAGAATTAATTAACATCAATCTTCTTCAAACTGTTTCCAAAAATTTAAGAAAAGGGAATACTTACTAACTCATTCTATGAGGCCAGCATTACCTTGACACCAAAGCCATAATAGAAAACTGTGGGCTACTATTCCTTATGAACATTAATGTAAAAACCCTCAACAAAATACTAGCTAACTGGACTCAGTGGCATATTAAAAAAACTTGTACACCGTGGCCAAGTGGGACTGAGTCTGAAATGCAAGGATCTGAGTTGATACTCAATCAACATAATGAAACACATTAAAAGAATGATGAAAAAAGATAATTTCGATAGATGTGCAAAAAAAATTTGATGAAATGCAAAGTCATGATAAAAAACACATAAATAGAACTAGGAATGGAAAGGGGCTATCTCAACATAACCAAGATCATATATGGAAAGCTACCTCATACTATACATGCTACATATCATACTACATACATACACACCACCACTGACACCAGACTCAGCGGTGAACAACTCAAAGCTTTTCTCTCAAGACCAGGAAAAGGTGCAGGTTTCTGCTCTTGCCACTTCTATTCGGTGCAGTACTAGGAATCCTAGTTAGAGCAATTAGGCAAAAGGGGAAAAAAAGGAAAATAAATAAATAAATAAATAAATAAACAAATTGGAAAGGAAAAATAACATTGTTTGCAGACAACATGATCTTATTATATGCAGAGAATCCTAAAGATTTCACAAATAACTCAGAACTAATAAACAAGTCAAGTAAACTTGCAGAGTACAAAAATCAGTTATATTAACAATGAACAATACAAAAAATTTAAGAAAATTATTTCATTTAGAATAACATCAAAAAGAATAAAAAAGAGCCCTAGCTCAGTGGACTGAGTGCCAGCTTGCGAACCAAAAGGTTGCCGGTACAATTCCCAGTCCCGGCACACGCCTGGGTTACAGGCCAGGTCCCCGGTGGAGGGCGTGTGAGAGGCAGTCGATCAATATTTCTCTCACACACTGATATTTCTCTCCTTCTCTTTCTCCCTCCCTTCCCCTCTCTCTAAAAATAAATACATAAAATATGTTTAAAAAATAATAAAAAAGAGATAAATTCAACTAAAAAGAAGAAAGACCTGCACAATAAAAACTGAGCTGATGTGACTCAGTGGATTAAGTGCTTGCCTGTGAACCAAGGGGTTGCCGGTTCTATTCCCAGTCAGGGCACGTGCCTGGGTTGCAGGTCAGGTCCCCAGTGGGGAGTGTGTGAGAAGCAACCACATATTGGTGTTTCTTTCCCTTTCTCCTTCCCTTCCCCTCTCTCTAAAAATAAAGTCTTTAAAATAAAAAATAATAATAATAAAAATAAAAACTGTAAAACACTGTTGAAAAAAATTAAAGATCTAAATAAATGGAAAGACATCCTGCTCTACACATTTAATACAAGGGTGGGGAGGGGAGGGACACAAGAGGAGGGAGGAACTGTGACCTAGGTGTTCAGGCTACAGAGAGGATGGGGATGTGGGGAGCAGGGAGCTGAGGAGCCCAGAGTGGGGGAGAAAGTGGGGGCACAGGGAGGGGAGGGTGACTGGGGGAGGGAGGGAGGGAGGGGTGGTGGCAGGGCTACTGGGAGGAGAAGGCGTGCTTCCCCCTTGCCCTGTCAGACCTCCTGGTTGCAAGGTCCCCAAAGCAGGCAGACTGGAAAGTCCATAGCACGCTCCAAGGGGCAGGGCTGGCACCCTCAGCAGAGCCCTGGAGCCCTCACTCAGTCTTGGTCCTTTGCATAGGGGAGAGTGGGGCTGGGTGCCAGGTGCCCTGAACCCTGTACCTCCAGCTGTGTGCAGAAGAGACTCACTCTTACTATCAGAGCCATCCATGAGCCCTCCCTGAGGGTCTCAGAGACTCACCTTAGAGGTGATCATCTGCAGGAGTGTGATACCACCAGGCCTCCAACTCCCAAGGGGACCAGGCTGGGTGGGGGGCAGGGAAGTGCCCAGGACGAGGACTGAGGTTTGGGGAAGCAGAGGGGAAGGGGATGGCCCCAGCCCTACTGTGCCATGGCCACAGAGCTGGGGAGCAGCCTGGCCTCCTGATCACCCACATTCCTCAGCACAGCCCAGGAGTGGGGTCACCTCACACACACCTGCTGGGGCACCTGGGCTGCCATGCCACACGAGGGGGCACAGGAGTGGGAGAGGTGTGGCTCCCTGGACTGTCTGCCTTGGAGGGGGTCTGTCTCCTGGGCAGGTCCCTGGGGCGGAGTGGACTCAGTCTTAAAACGGCCCCAGAGCGCGCACACACACATGCACAATTGGACCTGCCTGGACTGTAAGGTAGAGGCAAACCCAAGTTGTATAAATACAGAAAAACAGCTCTGGGCACAAGATGTTCACCTCAGCGGCCCTGATGGGGAAGGAGTGAGGCAAACAGTGTGCGCATCCACGGTGGAACGTGTTTCCTGAGCTCTGGGCTGCAGCAGCCACTGCACAAACCCCATGGGCACACCAGGGGCAGCCTGCCTGGGGATGTGCGGAGGCCCAAGGGGAAAGGGCTAGGGGGTCAGGGGAGAGGAATGGCAGGGCTGGTGCAGCGAGGGGCACCCACTGTCTTGTGCTGGCAAAGCATCAACCCAGAAGAGGCGGGAGAGGGGAAGGGATGTCACAGCCCCTGCAGCTTAGACGCACCCACACGGAAACCACCTCCCTAGGAGCCTAGGAAGGACCACCAGTGCCAGGGTGGAGGGGTGTGGTAGGCATTATTTCTTTTTCCTTCTTTTCTGGTTTGTCTACAGTTTCTAAAAACAAGCACATAGTGGTTTATAATTTATTAAAAAGGCAAAACAGGAGGCTCTAGTGCCACTGTCACTTAGAGTTTGTAGGTTGGTCCTGTGGTCTCTTCCTGGCTCTTAGCCCCTCAGGAGAGCCTGGACCAATGGAATTTAGGAGGCACCTCCATGGTATCACCGAGACCACAGCCTTGACCCTGGGCCTGGGGTGACAGGAGGTGTAGGAGGTGATGAGAGGTGCTAAGAGGTGACGAGAGGTGACAGGAGATGCTGATTTGTGAAGGGTGGGCCTTGCTGAGGCTGAGACCCCTCTACTTATGCCATCCAGACTCTTCAGGGGTCCAGGCCTCAGTTTCCCTATCTATATACTCGCCATACCTCCCCCTGGCTCTGGGGCCCAGATCCCACAGGCCAGGAATGGCCATGGCCACTGGGAAGCCTTTCCCTCCCGGGCACAGAGCAAACGCTTCCCGGGAGGGTAGGTTTGGCAGCACCTCCACAGCCTCATTAGCTCACAAAATGCAGACAGCAGCAAGTACATTCAGAGGAATGAATGGCCTAATTAGGTTTTCGGGAGAGTGAAATATTTTAAAAAGAAAAAGTTTAACTAAAGGCATATTCGAAATACCAAACTCGACAACTGCAAACATCAACCTGGCAAGATGCGCCGCAGGGGCCTCCGGCTCTCCGACCAGGGTGCTGGGCGGCCTTCTGTGAGAAGCAGAGCTGCCGACTGCAGGTGCTCCAGCTGAGGGTCCTGTTGGGACAGGGGCACCCAGGGCCTGGGGGAATGGAGGCCCCTCAGCAGCCTGATGGTCCAGGGGGCCTCACAGGCAGCTCTCCGGAGGAGAGTCCAAGAAGGGGGACAAAGCAGGACAAGTCCAGGGAACAGCTCAAAGCTGACTCTGGCAAGACTGATGGTGAGAGACCCCTGGGGAGGCCATAAGAGAAGAGTAGAGGGCGGGCATGGGCCAGGAGGAGAGTGACAGGGCTGGGGGGCCACGGGAAACGCACCGAAACAGCTGCCATGGGCTCGCAGGGGCTGCCCACAGGGACCTGGGGGCAGAGCACGGCTGGCCTCACCAGGCTGGCCTGGAGGCACCGTCCCTGCCACCAGCTGTGAATCACCCTGAGTGTGGGATGGCACAGCTGGGAGCTGGTGTGGCATGTACACCAGAACTGCAGTGGCCAGCACGGAGCCCTTCACGCGGCCTGTGGGACAAACGGAGCCAGGGCCTGAACCCAAGTTGTGCCATGTACGTGTTCTTCCTCCTGCCTCACCTGAGCGCGTGGGTTCTGGGGGTGGGGAGGGGCTTGGGGCTGTGGTCTTGGCTCCTATTTCTCCCATTGAGCCCCCTTGGAAATGACCCACAAGTCCAATCACAGAGGCCCCTGGGTGCCTGGCATAGAACAGCGTACAGGTGAGAGGGCAGTTAGCCAGTCTGCACCAGGCTTTCCAGACACGTGGGCAGGATCCTTGCATGGCAGGCAGATTGGCTGACCACCACACCTAACAGACCAGAGGCTGAGATACAAACAGGACACATGTGAGCGCCTGGCCTGGTGGAGCGGCCCCCTGCGGCCACGAGGGTGCCAAACCCATAACCCTTGAAGAAGAGGCCAGTTTACACCCCACAGCACGACAAAGCCACCTAGGCAAAGGACACCATGAACGCTGTCACCAGGAAACCCATGCCCTTCACTGCAGGTGGTCCAGGGGCTGTACCCGGCCACAGGTAGTACACAGTTGTCAAAGCCTAGATGTCTACAAAGGGGCCTGGTCACCTTTGGTGCTTCTGAGAGGGGCCCATGATGTCAGGGGCCTGTTTGCAGTAATGAAGGGAGCTCAGAGGGGCTGCAAGCCCAAACACAGAGAAAACAGAGCAAGATGTGCACGGGCCAGCACCTGACACACTCCCACGCAGGGCGGGCCAAAGTGCTCCAGACAGCACGCGCTCAAGGTGAGTCCACAGAGGGAGCAGACCCGACAGGGCGGACTCAACGTGCCCCCGCAGAGTAAACACGCAGAAAGTCTGACTTCTGAGAACAAAGGCTGATCGTAGGGGGCCCTGACCTGATCTCCTTAGCAATCCAGTGGGCGCTGGCCAAGGGCCAGGTGCCTGCTGGGGATGCTGCACACCCGAGGACACATTATGCAATATTTCCAATTTATGGTGACAGAAAATATTAGTCAAGAAACAGTTCAGCATGCTCCCCCTCCCAGGAGCATGCCCACGCCTTTCCTTTCCCTCTCTTCTTCCCTTACAGGCGTGTGTCTTTGCAACTCTAAAGAACACCACAAGCCCTGGCTGGCGTAGCTTAGTGGTTTGAGCGCGGGCCTGCAAACCAAAGGGTCGCAGGTTCGATTCCCAGTCAGGGCACATGCCCGGGTTGCGGGCCAGGTCCCCATTGTGGGGCACGCAGGAGGCAACCACACATTGATGTTTCTCTTCCACTCTTTCCCCTTCCTCTTTCTCTAAAAATGAATAAATAAAAATCTTAAAGAAAAAAAATAAATAAAGGACACCACGAGACTTGCAACCAGGGAGCAGTGGGCAGCGGCAGCTGGTAATGGGCTAACCCTCAATCCTGTCCCCAGGGCCCCTATTCTCTGACTCTCCAGTGAGCTGACAGCAGCCCTGCCCCCAGCTCACCTCTTTCCCATACCAGGGAGCCAAAGCAGCCCCGCCTCGGCTCTCTCCTGCTGCTTCTTCTACCCTAAGCCTTTCCCTGTTTCATTGCCCCAGCTTTAATAAACACACTCTCAAAATAAAAAACAAGAAGAAAAGAAAGAAAAAGTTCAGATACCTCACATTTACGTCAAAACAAATTCTAGATGAATGAAATCTTGGATAGAAACACCAGACTAGAAATACCTACAGGAAAAGATCAATGTGGATTCATCTGGCTACATGCTAGGGAGGGCGATGCATACAACAATGGTACAAGTAAATGAGGGAAAAATTCAACAGGTTCCACCACAAAATGTGAAAAATCTCCGCACCACGCAAACCATCACAAACAACAATTAAAAGGCTGAACAAACTGGCAGCAGGCAGGCAGACAGGGGAAAGATTCATACTTGAATGTGTAAAGACCCATACCAATGGCTAAGAAACACATCAGAACCCCAAGAAACCCTGGCTAGGGGCCAGCGTTCGCAGAAGTGCAGCCTTGCTCAGGCGCAAAGGCCGAGAGGAGGGTGGGTTCCGAGAGATTATCGGTGTGGGCGTAGCTGCGGTGCAGAACACCCATGTCCCCAGGGCCTGTCTTGCCTATACCTGGCATCATCATCACCCTCCATGCTGCCTTCCAGCTTCCTTTTCTTTTTTTAAAAGGTTTTATTCACTTATTTTTAGAGGGAGAAGGAAGGGGGAAAGAGAGGGAGAGAAACATCGATATGAGAGAGAAGCTTCTTCCATGGGTTGTTGTCTCTTGTATGTCCCCCAGCCGGGGACTGAACCTGCAACCTAGACCTGTGCCTTGACCCGGAATTGAACCAGTGACCTTTTGCTTTATGGTATGAAGCCCAATCAACTGAGCCACACTGGTCAGGGCCAGCTCCCCTTTCTTGGCACCCTGCTATTCCTCACCATTGTGCAATTTCAGAGTTGGCCGCTCCTTTTTCTAGTCAGTTATTGTGTCCTCAGCCAGGCTGGGGACTCCCCCAGGGCGGGGAGGGACCTAATGTGGTTCCGATGCCCAGCGTCCAACATGAAGCTCAGCAAGCAGGTGCTAAGGGGCTGAAGGTGAGTATGGGGGACACATGGGTGCTTGTTATCAGCCCCCGTCCCAACTTCATCCCAAGGACCCTGCCTCATCCTCCTCTGATGTGGGTAGGGCCTTACCCCAGGGCCCGGCAGAACAAGGAGCCCTCCACCAGGGCCCAGGTTCTGTTGCCCAGTTTTTGACACAGTCCCCGCCCAGAGCAAAGGTGACACAAATACCACCACTCATCCCACTAGTGCTTATGGCAGAGAAACAGTCGATCACCACACTCAAGGAGGGCAGGACAGGGACAGGAAACAGGAGACATGAGGCAGGGAGAGGCAGAGCTGCCCAGAGACGGCCTGAGGGAAACAGGGAGAAAACCAGGAGCAGGAGACAGGAAGGGAAAGACAGGGACAGGAAAAGTGCAAGCAAGGGCAGTGACGGCGGGCGAGAGTGGCAGGCAGCCTCCGGCAGGAGGTTATCAGAGCGGTCATTCTGCGTCTGGTGGCCTGCCAACCTGCGGCATGGTGGCCTACCAGGAGTTAAGGGGGCTGGGGATCAGCCACCTGCCAACCCTCACTCCCAGATGCCATGTCACCTGTGCCATAAGAAATGCCATGTCCTAAGCCCTGGATATGGCCTGAGCGTCTTTAACCCAATCCAGAGCCCCTGCATGGCCCGCCAGCCTGGCCTCGAGATGCTTGGCCGGACCTTAGTCCTCCCACACAGCCGGATGGCGGTGGATCCCCTGCTCCCACCAGCCCAGCTGGTGACTTCCCACAGCTGAAGTCCTGGGAAACAGACAAGAAAAGAGCCGGGTGCCCCACGCCTCTCCTGTCACACAGCCCTCAGCCAAGGACACTCAGGCATCTGGAGGCCTAACGGCTCCTGAGTCTGTGGCTACTGCTTTTTCGCCACCACCCGAGCACAGACTGGGCTGGGCCCTCCACACTGGATGCTCAGTGACACAGAGGATCCACAGAGCTGGGCTGGCTGAGCCTCCCGTGGAGACAGCACCCAGTGGGGCCAGGGCAGGGGCGGGCGCTGGGCTAAAGACCGGGAGCCTTGCACTGGAAGGACAAGAGTGACTGGGGGCATTTTGACAAGCCATGGCCACTCTGTAAACGCCACCACCACAGCAAGCTCTGGCAGACTGGGGTGTCAGCAGGGCACACATTCACACCATTCAGAGGGCCTTCGGGGACATAGGGACCCCTCAGCCTCCTGCCACACTTCCTGGCACCATGCCCCAGTCCCACTAGAGCGGTGATTCACAGAAGAACCCACAACACGGAGAATGCCCAAGGCCATGGGCAAGCATGTAGCATCCAGCAGTGAGCAGGGCAGTCAGACTACTCAGCGGCTTGTCGTCAGTATCTGCTTTCGCTCTACAATGCGGACCAGTATGGCCGTGAGTGGCAGACCTCAGGGCCGGCAGAGCTGAAACATTTGCTTTCAGGCCCTGACAAAGCCTGCTGCTTGGCCTCAGCACCCTTCTCCTGGTGCTCTGTCATGTGGGCCCATTTCTTGTCCCTAACTGGTGGCTTTAGTGTCCCTTGGCAGCAGGGACCACCCTGAGCTAAAAGCAGAGCTGGGTGGGCAGTGCCAATGTCAGACACTGCCGTGGCAGACGTCCAATCAAGGTGGGCAGAGAGCAGCCCAGCTAACCCCCTGGTGAGCTGGTCCCACTGCAGGCTCATCTGTCAAGCCAGGTGTCTAACTGTGGCTGTTGTCCACACTCAGGTCATCAGTGAATCCAAGCAGCGGTGGCAGGAGGTCCCCATGTCCAGCCCTGTCCAGCCCAGGGAGCTGTTCCCACCCATGAGAGGCTGACTGGAAGCACACACCATCCAGAACCACGGCTCATCCCTCTGTGGACCACACTAGCCCAGCCCACCAGGACATTCTGCTGTCCTGTGTGAGGAGATGTCCCCAGGCCAAGCCCAGGTCACCTACCTGTCTCAAGGGGAGATCAGCATGTCCCAATACCCATCCTGCTGACTCCAGCTCCTGCAGAGAAACCAGAGGGCACTTTGTGAGGCTCCCCTGCCAGGCTGCCTCTTTTAGATGTGGCCAGACTTCTGTCATCCCTGACCGCCAGGTCATTCTGGGGTGCTTCTGACAAGCAGTTGTAGGCACTCTTGTACCCACACAACTGGGACCATCACATCTGCAGTTTGCATCAGAAAAACATGGTCCCTTGTGTTTCTAATGCTGTTGACTATTCTTCAAAAGTGTGAGTGTTGAGCCCTGACTGGTCTGGCTCAGTTGGTTGGGCATCGTCCCATAAAGTGAAAGGTTACTGGTTTGATTCCTGGTCAGGGTATAGACCTAGGTTGTAGGTTCCAGCCAGGGGCATGTATAAAAGGCAACTGATTGATGTTTCTTCTTCTCATTGATGTTTCTCTCCCTCTCTTTCTCCCTCCCTTCCCATCTCTTTAAAAATAAAGGTTTTTTTTTTAAAGTGTGACTGCTGAGCTGTGGGCTGGTGATGACACCTGTCCCCCTTCCAGAGGGCTGAGTGTGCCTCGTTGTGATAACGGCCCACATAGGGTGTCATCACCCGCTGAGTGTCTCTTCCTCCTGCCCTGTTCCCCCTAACTGTGGGACAGGCCACCTGCCATTTTCTGAGGCTCCCTGAGGCCAGCCCAGCTCCCCAGTCCTTGGGCCTCAGGTGCTAACGCTATGGCCAAGTGCCCTTCACATGCCCGCAGAAGTGGGGACAGAGGACCCACGTGGCCTCCTGTCTTGGCCAACAACCTGGGGGGCTCTTTTCTTCTTGTATTGAGCCTGGGATGTCATCAGAGAGTGTCTGTGTCGTGAAAAGTAAAACCAGGGTGGCACAGACAGGGAGGGTGGGTCTGGGCCCCAGATGGGAGGCTGTCTCCTGGGGGACATGGGTGATGGGAGCTCTCTTCCTCTGCTCTACGGTGTTTTCCAGATTACTGCAGCCTCTGTCCCGTCTTCCTTTGGGGACCTCATCACAGCCCCTTTTTCAAGGGGAGGAGCTTCAGGTCAGGGGGATCATGGGGTTGGAGTCAGGGTGCTGGGGCCAGAGGCAGGGAAGGGCAGGGGCTCAAGCTGGGCTTGTGTGCAGATGCACGCACGTGCACGAGCACATGTGCCTGGGAGGGGAGGTGTGGGCAGGAGTCCACCTGCCCCCTGACGCCCTCCTGCCCGCAGCCCAGGCGCTGCTGCTCCTGTCCCTCAGTCTGAGGCTCAGGGGTCAGGTTTTGCTCAGAATGGTATGTCTGAGACACCTTGGTTTTGGGCTTAAATGTTCACACAGATCTTGTCCCAGAGAACTGCATGCCTCTTTAAAATCAGTCCTGATGAGAAGCCTCCTGAAATGCTGGCTGGGCACTATCACACAGATGCTCACTGAACACCGTGTGTTGGCCCGACACCCCATTGCACAGGTGGGGAAACTGGGTCTGGGCAAGGCAGCACTGGGCCAGCACTTGAACTCAGGTCTCCCTGCTCCTCGCACGCCCCAACCCACTCACAGAGCCAGGAATGTGCAGTCACAAGAAGAACGGGTTCCCTCTTCACAGGGCTCCTGCTAGGCCAAGATCTCCACAGATGCAGAGGAAGGCTAGCAGTAGACACTAGTGTGTGTGGGGGGGATGTCTGCAGGGCTGTGGGGGGAGGGGTCTGTGGAAGAGCTTCCAAGAGGTGGAGGGTAGAAGCAGAGTAATGGGAGGGCTTAGAGGACACGTGGGTCTCCATCCCCAGGAACTCCTTGTCACAGCAGTGCTGTATCGGTCAGGGCAGAGCCTAACAGGAGTCCTAGGGCAGTGGACAGATAGACAGACAAACAGATGAGATATAAAGGTAGAACCAGTGATGGGATTTGTGATGACAGAGCAGGGGTGTCCCTGTTGTGGAGAGTCCTTCCCACCACCCCTTCAGGGCTGGTCTGCTGGCTCTAGAGTCACCTGCCAGCCAAGGATCACATTGTGCCAAGGGCCTTGGGGTCGAGGGAGTGACCATACTCACCCCCAGCCCTGGAAAGGCCTGCTGTATCTTTGAGGCAAGAGCCCAGACCAGCCTGCAAGGGCCAGCCTACAAGGTCCAGAAAAGCAAGCTATGGACCCACAGACACTAACAACAAGAGGCAGCTTTCATGGGCACAGAGGGAGTCTGGAGGAAGAATGGGGCTAGGGCTGGGAGGGCTGGGCAGGTGCTCGGGGCCATGGGGGGTGTGAGTGGGGGTGGGGAGCTCAGGTGAGGGCACAGCAGGCCTGCCTGGGCACTTGCTTTGTACCAGAGCCTTGCGTCCTGCTGCACCATGGAGAAGAACCCTGATGAACTCTTCCAAGCCACTGGTCACTCTGGTAACTTGGTGCCTGGTGAACAAGGCACCCACTTTGGCTGCACCCTTTTGCTTTACAGACAAGGACACTGAGACAGAGGCACAGCCCCTCCCTGAGCGGCTTACTCGGAGTCCTTGCCTGGACCCCTTGGTGATGGGAAGGCTGGCCTATAGAAGCAGGGGGGCGCCTGGGGCAGGCAGCTGAGGAGTCCTCACTCTCAGGGCTGTGCAGATGCAGGGCCCGGCCTTTATTGTGTTTGCCCGAGCTGGTACTCAGCCACCCGGCATCCAGACCTCTGGTCTCCCCTGCCTGCACCAAAGGGGAGCTCTGAGGGGCTCTGAGGGGTACTGAGAGGTTTTGTTCAAGGGATCCTTGCTCCTCTCCAACTGTGCACCCAGAACAGGCAACCTGGAGAAAGCAGAGCTTTGCCTCCCTACAGGGTGCCTCAGGAAGGGTCCTGGGTGGAGCCAGTCTTGCCTGCAATGGTGGTCCTGGGTGCCCTCTGGTGGCCTCACTCAGCTTGCTGCAGCTTTGCTAGAGAAGCTGCTGGACCCTCAGGGTCCACTGGAGCAGTGGGAAGGCCTATGCCTGGCCCAGGTGGGGGCAGGGGAAAGCAGGGAACCGTATAGGTGATGTAGTTGCCCACCAGTTCTGGGGTCATCTTTTGGCCTGTGAAATAGGTCAGGATGTGCAGCCCTCCCAGTGGGGAAGGCCCATGAAAGGATTCCTGATCCTGTGTGCCCCCTCTGGTTACTCTCAAATTCAGGGGCTCCTGAGGAATGGCCCAGGACCTCGTCCTGATCTTGATAGAAGCTGGCAGCAAAAGAAGAGATGACTTTCCCCCACTTGAGCCACTAGCAAGGCTTAAGTTCCCAGAACCCCTTGTGCACCTCCAACCCCACCCCAGCATTCCCCACTTGCCCTCAGAGCCCCCACCTTCCTTCTCTGGTCCTCTACCCCAGCTCTTTCCCCTCCGTCTCTCTCCCGAGGCCAGGCCAGGCCAAGGGCAGTTGCTAGGGGCTGGCTGAGGCTCTGACATGCCTGGTGTCCTTGCTCCGCTGCCCCCCCCTGCCCAGCTATGCTTCAGTTCCAGATTCTTCTCGGAGGCAAAGGATCCTGTTGCTCATGCCCCCCAAGCCTGTCTCTTGGGGTGAAGGAGGCACAATGAACCCATCATAAATTTTTATGCAACGAAAACAGGAATGGAGATAGATGCAGAGGGATCTCGGACTAGAAAGAGCCCCGAGGGGTGACCTCTGGAAGGGGCACCATGCAGTCCAGATGTGGCAGGAGGTGGAGGCAGCTCTAACTTAGTAGGACTGAGGGCTGGCAGCTAGACCCCATTCTCCCAGGAGGGACTTGGTCATCAGAGACGAGTGTCCTGTAGAAAAGCCAGTGAGGAAGAGCAGGGTGGTTCTGGCTTGGCTGTACTCATGTGACCCTCCTCCTCAGGCCAGGCCCAGCGTTCCAAGAACAGAGAGTGCTGTGCCCAGCTCTGTGCTAGACTCTGGCAGACCACAGTCATGCAGGGATGACAGGGGACAGACAGGGGACAGTGGGTGGGACAGTGTGAGGCTGGGAAAGTACACCTTCTGGATTCATGGCCACACACTGTGGCCATACCCAAGGCCTGGACCACCTGCTCAGAAACTGACTGGCCAGGGCCCAGCATACTGGGCAGAGGACTCTGACTGTCCCTGTGTCCAGCACCATTGCAGAGACACAGTGAGTACAGGACAGGCAGGACTTGCTCAAGACAGGTGGACCTCTGGTGGCAGCCTGGGTTTGGGAAAGGAGGCAGCAAGAGTTGGGGGGCTCCCAGCATGCCCCTGGTACTGCCCTTATCAGGCAGGTTGCCCCCACAGGTACTAAGCTGCTCATCCCCTGAGCACCTGAGTTTGTAAGTCGTGACCTGGTGTGTGCCCTGTACAGTGACATGGGTGACAAGGGAAAGGGACACGAGTAAGGGGTAACCACCTGAGATTATATTAAGAATCTACGGTAAAGGATCAAACCCCATCGATTGAGTTATTCTCTTAACCTTGTTTCTAAGCATGTCTGGGTCTAAAGTGAATGGGAACCGCAGCGATACATTCTGCATAGGTTAGAAACGGTGACTTGTAAGTAACCAACATTTAATTATTTAGTGATTAAAGGAAGGCTGGGGATCCCAGACTGCCCACCCATGGCAATACCTCAAGCGAACCCGGACAGAGTAGCATTCCGAGTGGGGAAGACGCTGTTCCGCTAGGGGCCCGGTGTCCCACCGAGGCAGCACAGGGGAGAGTGGGGGTGAGAGGTAGGGACCTTAGGTCGGGGCACCGTGGAGGGACCCCGGGCAGCGTGCCCTCCCTGTCCTCCAGGCAGTGAAAGCCACAAGGTGCAGAGACAGCCCCTTGGCTCCACTGTGCCCGGCCCTTCCCGGCGGCGAAACGCCCCAGGAAAGTTCCCGGACCCCACTGCCCCTCCAGCGGTTCGAAAGTTTCTGTGGTTGCACAGCCCTGGCTACAAGGCGCCTGGTGTCGCGCGATGCAGAAGCCCAGGCCAGTCCGGCAGGGCCCAGAGGCCACGCACAAAAGGCCCACCGGTCGAGGGTCTAGCGTTCCGTGGCGCGGAGGAGGTGCGGGTGGGGCGGCTCTCGGTTCCGATACCCAACCGGGATCCCCGCCCAGACTCCAAGTCAAAGACACCGCCCCGACCGGGCCCCTGCAAGCCAATACCTACAGTTCTAACCCCTAGCTTGCAGCGGCCCCGCCCTCCGGCCCCAGCCTACCTGGAGCGCGGCGTGGGCGGCTCCGCAGCGAAGCCCCCGCCCGCAGACGGGCGTCCCCAGGTCCCCGAGCGCTCAGGATGCGGCAACCCCAGGGCACGCTGCAGGTGGCCTTCCGCGGGGCCGTGGATTGGACCCGTGCGGGTGCTGACCCCCCTGGGCCCAGCGCGCAGCTCCCGGGCCAGCCCTCGCGCCCCTCCAGTGGCCCGTGCGCAAAGCGGACCTGGCCAGCTGCACGGCTCTCCGTCCCGCCCCATCCACCCTTAAATTTTCCCATTGGTCGGGAGACCCAGCGCGGCCTGGCAACCGGCTTCGATTGGCCGGGCTCGGGGAGACACCAGCTTGCCATTGGGCCACATGGGTGTCTGTCTTGACCGACACCGTCCCCCTTATACAGCGGCGGAGGCCCGGCACCTGCCTGGACCGCTGCTGCAGCGGCGGCCTTCCCTCCCTCCCGCCTTCGAGGACGTCCCGGGACTGTCCAGCCCCTAGCGGGGTCTGGCAGAACTAACGCCCCTTCCCATGACTCTGGCCGCGTTGTCCCTATCACTCCCCGCCCGCCCCGCCCCCCTTCGCAGGTATCCTTCACTAGCACCTGCTGTTCGCCTGGCGCCGCGCGCCTCGTCCTCCTTTCCACATCCAATTGTATTCCTCACACAAACCGCGAGGGAGATTTCTGCTCTCATCCCATTTTGCAGATGGGGAACTGGGACTCAGAGAGTGTTTCACTTGCTTTAGGTCACTGGAACTCAAACCTATTCCTTCTGATACCTGGGCCTGGGTTCCCTCACCCACATAGCCCCAGGATTCCCACAGCAGAGGCAGGGTGCAACCTTGGCTCAGGGAGGCTGTGGCAGGTGAGGGCCTGCAGGGTTTCAAGGGCAGGAAGGGACCCCTCGGTGAACAAGGGTTTTCATCTACCATCAGGCCAAATCTACAGGCACCACTCTGCAGGGCACCACCCTCCCTCACATTTCTCATCCCCCTGCCATAGATCTGGGCCTGGACAGGAAGAATTTGTGCCTTTATCACCCCCCTTTCCTGGTGTCCCGTTTTCTCCACCCTTCTCCAGGGTCACAGAGGAACATCGTGGGGTTCAGCCACCCAGGCTGATTTCAGCAAAAATTGTATTTACCCTGCCAGATGGAGAGTAGTGACACATGGCATACATGTGACTGTGAATGGGACTATAATCCTAGGCCAACTCCACTTACCTTTGTGGTGTGGGGGGCACTAGTGGGGATGCTGCCCATGGGGGATGATTTCAGGGGGTTTCTGAAATGGCCCCTTGGCCAGTTATCCTGGCTCATTTTTGGTCCTAAGCTTTTCCTGTCCTGGTTGCAACTGGAGATGACCAAATCCTCAGCTCACCATATTCCCCACAGCCACCCAGGGAGCCACACTGCCCACAGCACTGCTAATGGGGGGACCAGGCACTCGTGTCTCATCCACCATGGCAGGGGCCAGAGTGTTCACCCAATAGTTTCTTGGTCAGAACAAAGAAAGAGAAATGCCTTGGGGCTAGAGCTCACCACTGGTACCACCGCTGGGTCCCCATGCGCTTCCGCATACAAAGTAAACTGATCTCCACAGCCTTTCAGAGCCAAGCAGCCACCACCAGTCAACTGGAGTTGGCACTTGAGGTGATGGCCATTTGGCACCCTGGTATAGGGACATTGCTCAAAGCTCTGAGCAGGCAGAATGAAGTGTCCTCCTCTGGAACACAAAGGCTCCAGGTAGTAAGACAGTTGTTGTCCCATGGAACCACACCGCCAGTGACACTCTGGTGTAGATTAGATCTCACCAAGGGCGTTGGGCCCTGGTCCTCCTGGATCCCCTCCTCTTGCAGTGACCTTGTGGTCCAGCATCACCCCTTCTCCACATACTTGCTACTGGTGGCAACAGGGACTAGACAACCTCAGCTGAGATTGTGCATCTAAGTCAGCCCAAGCACACTCCTCTCTCCCCGCTAATTCCTGACAGGGTTCCAGATACCCGTCTGCCCATGAGCCAGATCCCCAGCACCTACAGAGGATCGGGGGTGGGCAATGACATTTCCAAGAGGACTCTGCCACTGTTTGGCAGTAGCCCACCATGACCCAGGCTGCAGGTGGGGGGTCAGAAGGTCACAGAGCAGGAGAGATGGCATCCACCACTCACTCTCTGCCACAGGGACCAGGACCCAGTCTCCTCCCTATCTCCCACTCTTTTGATTCAGCCAATGGCCCACTCTGTAGGGATATCTATGGAGCATGAGAGGAAATCTACAGGGAGGAAAAGGTTTCAGTTGGATGCCAGGAAGAACTTTCCAACAGTTGCAGATATTCAGACACCAAAAACATGGCCATACAAGGGAGTGAGCTCCCTGTCTGAGGCTATGGGATGGCAGTGAGTTCCTTGCAGCCTTGAGACCCCAGGGCTCAGATGCCCACCTCCACCCATCTGATTGGTCTTGCCTGCTTCCTAGTACCAAATGTCATCCAGACTGGAGTCCGTGGTAACAGAACAGGAAGGGAGACTATGTATCTTGCTGGGTCTGCCACCTGCTGGCCATAAGTCCTTTGGCATCTGAAGTCCTCTGTTCCCATGCCTGCAAAGGGCTTCTGTTGAGTTCCAGGAGGAACACAGATGAGATGGTGAAAGAGTGGTGTGCCATGGGTCGTTGGGGGTGTCCTGCAGCTTTGGGTTTTACTCTTGCTGTTGCTGATTACAAGCCAGGCCCTCCCACTTTCTGAGTTCCAGTCTTCCACAGGGCTTCAGCATTCTGAGTCAGGATCAAGGTCTTCAGCACCAGGCTGTGGAGCTAATGTAGCCGCTGCCACTTGCCACTTTTTTTTTAACTTCAAGCAAGCCACGTAACTGCTCTGAGTCCTGGTGTCTGCATCTGTAAAATAGCATGAATGAAATCTGTGTACTGAAACACAGGGTTTAGAGTGCTTAGCACATTGTGATTATCCTTAAAATAACTGTCCTTCTTGTCATAGTTTGCGTAGTGCCCATTTTGGAGCAAGCCACCCTGGGCCTCTGATTCTCCACTTTTCCTACGCTCAGGCCCCAAAGAGTGGGGACAGAGAGCCCAGTGAATGCCTCTGTCCAGTTGGGAAGACCCCAGTCAGTGCCCTTTCCTGGCCACTTGCTCACTGACTCACGTAGTACTACAGATCAGGGTGGGCCAGCCCTTCATCCTTGGGGTCTAGACCTGCAAAACAGCCTCCAGGTGGGCTCAAAGGCTACGGTGGCTGGATGGCGCTGGAATGCCTGGTCCACGGTCTGTGCTGAACATGGCAGGGATGTCACGGTATCAGGCTTGCAGTGGAGAGGATGACCGGGTTCAGAGGCCCAGATTGGATGGTCTCAGGGAGACAAGGACCCAACCTGAGGGGCGGGTCCGGAAGTGAGCATCCCTTTAGTGCTTCCAGCGAAGCCAGGGCCTCCGAGGGGGTAGATGACCGATAAGCGTGGGGAGCTCAGGGAGAGGCGCTGACGGGTCTCGAAGGCATGAACTTGGGGGCGGCTGCGACCTCCCGCGGGAGTCCCCAGGGCCGGGGTCCAGACAAGGCTGAGACGGCCGCGGGGGTCACAGGAACCCCGAAACCAGCTCAGCCCTGAGGCTTGGCGCAGCCCGGGGGGCGGGGCGTCGGGAGGGCCGCAGCCCCCGAGCGACAACGCTGGTAGCCAACCGTACCCCAGATTATAGAGCGCTGCCCCGCCCCAGTCCAAGAAACCCAATAGCGAGCAAGCAGACGGTACCAGGGGCGGGACCTGGGCGGTGGCGGCGGCGCGCGGGCGCGGCACCCGGAAGTCGGCGGCGGCGGAGGCGGTGAGTGCGCGGCTGGCTGCCCCGGCTGGTAGACTCAGCTCCCCACGGGGCCGGCCCGGGCTTGGGGGCTCGGGGGCTCGGGGGCTCGGGGTTCTGGAGGTGCGGGGCTCTGGAGGCGCGGGAGGGGAGGGGCAGGGTCCCACCTCCCCCTGCCTCAGTTTCCACTTTCTGAGGCGTGAATTGGAAATCTAGCGGCCGTGTCCCGGGAGACCAAACCAACCCCGGCCGACTGAGATCTCCACGCGTTACTGGAAGGCGTTTCTAGTGATTCCTGCCCGCTCGGATGGGGTGGTTGGTGGGGGGAACCCACTGGCAGACAGGGCTAGTCTCACTGCAGGGAAGGAGAGACTGGCGGTGCTGGGAGTTGCGTGGTGGCTGCAGGGTGGGTGGGTCACGGTGTCGGTCACCAGTGGAACCCTGAGTCACGCTGATGCCTCCCTGCGTCTTGCTGCAGGGGCAGCGGGGTGACAGCTAATCTGTGTCTGCGTAGGCAGCAAATGCTAGGTTATTCCTGTGCCTGGAGAAGACCTTCCTGGGGTGACTCAGGTGGTAAAACCCTCCCTCCAGGGCATCAGCGGTGGGGGCTGGGTAGGGCTGCACCCAGGGAAAATTCTGGCCCATTTGCTAGCCTTTGAGACCCCTTCCCTCACCCCAGCGCCTTCCATGCTTCCAGGCTTCATTCTGGGCCACAGGTAGAGAGAACCTTCTGCCCTTGGACCAGTCCCTGAGCCTCAGGCCACCATTCTTTTGCAAATATGTCACATGCTCGGTACAGGCCTGGCTTGTCGTCCTGCTCCAGACTTGCTGACCACTGTTTTGCTGCTGCTGTCTGGGCTTAGTGCCCTCTTCCGTGAGGCAGATATGACAGGACAGCTATGAGGGGTGTCTCCAGCTGCTGGTAGTGCTTTGGAAGTGCTTTCTCACACTTGCTTGATAGTCCTCTGGGAGCCTTCGGTCCCCTGGGCAAACTTTTTCGGCAAGTGTTCATTGGCCAAACACTGTTCACAGTGAAGAAAACTCAGGCTGAGGGGTAAATGGTGTTCCCAAGGTCACTCAGAATCAGGGCTGGCTCCTAGTGTCTCTGCTCCTTCTGAGTCTCTCTCCCAGGAGTCTTCCTGCATCAGGTGACCTGTCAGGTGGAGTGGTGGCAACTGGAGAGGATGGCTGTGTTGTGCTGGCAGATGGACATAGCGGAACCTCTAGCTAGCCTCCTCTGACCCCTCTCTCCAGGATCCCAGTGTTCCTGAGGGTGCTCCCATCTGTAGGCCCCCGACCATTTACCCCAGTCCTTTCACTTCATGTTACAATGTGTCCACAGACTGCAGGCCCTTCAGACCAGGCCACTGCCTGCTCCAATGTGTGGTGACGACAGTCCTTTTCTGAACGAAAGCAACAGGCCATTCCTTCTGCCTGGCTGCCCAGCCCCTAAGCTATTATGATTGCCTCATGTTTCCTTAGTGTCATTGTGTGAGGGCTGTCATTTTGGTTATGTTTCCCCGTGGGTGTAACCATGTGCTGTGTTCTCGGACTTGGCCTCCAGACGAGAGGGCAGGCTCTCTGAAGGCACTACAGGTGGTGTTGCTGAGGACTGCTGTGGTGACGAGGTGAGGGGACCCAGAGCCTGTCTGGAGAGAAGCGCGAGGGAGACTGGGAGGCTTCTAGAGGTGGGGCCACACTGACACTGACGCTCTGGATGTGTGAGAACAGGGCCCATCCTTTGCTGACATGTCGGTCTGCGTGTGAGGGCAGCATTGCAGAACCTGGCATTTCTGGGTCTGGACCATGGGCTTTGTGATGGGTTCCACGAAAATGAGATCTGCCAGAACCACTGGGCTGCCCTCTCAGGTTTTCAGTGCAGCTTTTTTCTTTCTCTCTCAACTTCCTTTCCTATTGCAAAATAATATATGCACACTTCAAAGTATCAAAGGCTGATCCCCATCTCCTGCTGACTGCTGCCACGTTGGGTTCATCCTCAACCCCTCGAGGTCTTCCGTGCCATGCCAGCTTTAGGTGCTCGTTTTCATCCCCTTTTCGGAGGTTCATGGGAAGGTGGCCTCTTCCCCTTTGTTAATGTGCAGGTTGCAGGGGCCACTGTGAGGATGGGCTGGCCTGTGGGGGAGCCGAGTGTTCCTGCCAGGCCGAGGTGCAGGGGCCGCCTCATGACGGCAGCTTTCCTTAATTCTCACTGCTCCCCCCTCGTTTGTGCTGCTCCTTTGAACTGTGAAGCGCCAATGACACTTGGTGTGAGGCCGAACTAGCGCTCCTAAAACATCTCAGAGATCTTAGGAGAGAGGATCACTATAGAGAATTTGTCATGGTGAAATGCCACTTAACAGTCAGAACAGCAAAACAGAGATCGAGGAGTCTTCGGTTGCTGAGCAGTGGGGAGGGTGGAGCACTGCAGTGGGCCGGCCGCTTAGGATATTTACGGACGTCAGGGCTTTCTTAGCCAAGGCCGGAACAGCGACACTGTGTTCCCATGTGTGTTTACCTCTTCTGTGGCTGCTGCTGGGAGGACTTCAGGCATCTGTGAAAAGAGCAGCTCGGGCTTTCCAGCTCTGCCCCTGGGAGCTTTTACAGGGTGGGGAGGGGATGCAGGGTGAGGAGGAGGTGCCTGGCTCTGCAGCCCTCCTGTGTGAGGCCTGAGGGATCCCATGCTCTGCACGGCTCCTCAATACTGGGTAGACAGGCTGGCTAGACTTACAAATGTATTTCCAAATGTGTGAAGTGCTTGGCGTAATGAAATGGGACCTGACTCTAGGGACTACTTAACCTCTCTGCCCAGAGTCTCAGCACTGGCAGCTGGGTAGGACACTGATTTTTTTTTTTTATTAAAGATTTTATTTGTTTTTTAGAGAGAGAGGAAGGGAGGGAGAAAGAGGGAGAGAAACATTTATTGGTTGCCTCTCAACTGGGGACCTGGCCAGCAAACCAGGCATGTTCCCTGACTAGGAATCGAACTGGCGGCCTTTTGGTTCACAGGCCACCACTCAACCCACTGAAACACACCAGCCAGGGCTTAGGACATGGCTTTGATGTGAATAGGGACCCTCACTTTCCTGAGCATCTGGGTCCCCTTGGCTCTGTGGGGTGAAAATACCATCCCTGCCATTCACTGCTGCGTTCTGACCTGGCATCTCCCCACTGCCTAGATGCCCTGTTTGCCTTTTTAGTTGACAAACGGAAGTGATCATGTTGAGGGCACAGGTCCCCCTCGCCCCTCTGCCCCAGTGGTCAGGTGTGGCTTTGACGCCAGCTCAGGTGGGTGGTGTGGTTGTGCAGAACTCACTACAGCCCAGCAGTGCTTGGTCCCTGTTTTGAGGCATTTTGAGCCAGGGCCGAGTCTGTTCTTGTCCACTTTTCTGTGAACAGCTTCACCTTCCGGACTTTTCTGTTTCACCCTGTTCCCCCACCCAGAGAAATATCTCAAAGCCAGTGGGAAAGGAGGACAGGTCTGTTCACTTGCTTCTCGTGGGCAGCTTTGGACAGTGGGCGATCCATTTTACTTCCCTGACGTCAAAACCACCTACGTTCTAAGTGTCTAGCTCCGTGGATGGGGCACCGACCCCAGCCTCTCAGTCGCCGTCTGCGTGAAGGTGTGGAGACCATCGCCAGCACACACATGTCTCCCTTGTGTCCACTAGTGTCCTGTAGACCAGGTGCCACAGTGCATGGACGTGCTTTCGGGGAGGCTCTCCGTTCCGGGCTGCAGACTTCCTCGCCTGTGTTGCTTCATGGGCAGCGGCACTGGTGCGGCCGGCAGGGGTGGGGCGTCGCACGCTCTGTCAGAGTTTTAGAAGACTGTGTGAATGCCCAAAAGGGAGACATCCGTCCAGACACCAGAGTGCTGAGAGGCCTGGTAACACATGCAGGGCCCTGAGGGGCTGTGTGATTGGGTGTCCAGGTGCGATGAGGCTGGACAGACTGGATGCCCTGGAGACGGGGAAGCTCGGGAGCCCATCCCTCACACCACCCACTTGGGCAGACCCTGTGCAGATCTGAGAACCAAACCGAAATACAACCGGGCAAGGACGTCAAGAAAGGGGCTCTTGTTTTGGGACAGGAAGGGCAACCACTATACGGGACAAATAGGAAGATTCACTATAAAATAGTAGACTTCAAAATAAATCGGATCCTTTTATTATTACTTATTAATTTGAGAGAGAGAGAGGAAGGGGAGGGAGAGGAACATTGATTTGTTGTTCTACTTACTTATGCATTCATTGGTTGACTCTTGTATGTGCCCTCACCGGGGATTGAACCCACAGCGGTGATGTATTGGGCCGATGCTCTAACCAACTGAGCTACCTGGCTAGGGCAATAATAAGACATTCTGACAGGCAACGTCACAGGCAAGGCTGCAATGCAGGGATGGACTAGGAGGAAACATCTGTGGCTCGTGGAGCATGCAGGGCATGCCTGTCTGCATCACATCGGCTACACTGCAGGTTAGTGCAGCAGAGGCGCAGGATTCAGTTACCAGATCGGCGGTTCATGGACATGGTGGGTGGGGACAAGACATGCAGGTTCTAGAGGATGCCAAGGAAACTGGTGAGAGCATTACCTGCCACGTCAGGAGGGTGAGTCGTGGCAGGTTCCGCCCCGGGGGGTGGGGGAGGGGCGGGACCAGACTGGCACTGGATGTTTGGAGGGAGTTGGGCCATGTGTGCTCACCTGAGAGCCTCAGCCTCTGACTGGGCCATTCTGCCTCCTGGGTCACTGTCCTAGGAAGGTCCTCTGCCCATTTGCAGAGCTTGTGCACAGGACTCCACCCTCCAGGAAAGCTAGGCCACAGCAAGCAGGCTGGGGATACCACCCCTTGGTGAGGATGGACCTGCACAGCCAGTCATGGGGAAGACAGGCAACCAAATCCTGCCTGTGTGATGACGCCATGCACCCATTGTGGAGGAAGATGTGGCAGTGCACAGCTGACTGGAGTGGGGGCTTTTGCTGGAGGTGCACAGTTTGAAGATTTCCAGATGAGAGTGTGTTCCTGGGTGACCTGGGAGTGGGAACCACAACCACAGGCCCTGCCGGGCCCCAGGAGCTGCTGGTTGTGGCAGCAGGAGGTGTGGAGCTTTGGGCTTGGGGACAGAGAGGCTGAACTGGGTGGGCTGATGAGCCTGCAGTGGGAGTACGAGAATGGGTGGGCTGGGAGGAAAGGGAAGGGAGAAACCCTTGGTGCAAACGCTGGAGGTGGTGGTGCTGGTAGGCACAGGGTGGGTGATGGCGGTCAGTTTGCGATGCTGTTAGCCCCTGGGCGGGGTGCGGTGGGCAGCCAGGCGGGGTCTGGAAAGGGATGTGTGACCACCCCCAGCAGTACTGAGGTTGGCCAGTCGCCCTGCTGGGTCCTTGTCCATCTGGGCTGGCAGTGACAACAAGGCCCTGTCAGTGGCCCTCAGGCCCTTCTTGCCTCCTCTCCCCATCGCCACCGTGAGCTTGATGGCCTGCCCTGCCTTTCACCCACCTGTCTGTGTGCCAGGCATAGCGGGGCCAGGGCAGCAGATCCTCATTGTTGGTCAGCAGGCTGTGGGCTAGCCCACAGGGTGCCAGGTCTTGTCCCCGTGGCCCTTGCCAGAGCCGCTGCAGTCATTGCCACATTTCCTGGCGTGTTACTCTGACCTGCCCTTGGCCAGGCCTGTCAGCCTGTGTCATTTTCTTGTTGTGTTCTTGTTAGATGCCACACGGAGTGAGGTTGGAACCTTGACTCACTGAAGAGCTTGATCTTTCTGACAGGCAGTTTAGCGGCTCCATGTGGCTGTTGGGAACAGTCCTGTTGGTCCTCTGGCAGGCAGGGGAGGAGGAAGGAGGAGGCAGCAGCCGGAGGGGGCGATTCAGAGGCAGTGGGTGAGCAGCAGGACGCAGCAGGCCAGGAGAACTCTCAAAAGCGCTATCAGCAGATGGGCCGTGAGTGCCTAGAAAGCTCCTGTGCTTTGTAGCCAGTGCCAGCGCATTAAGAATAACCGGTGCCAAATCTGTGACCCATCCTTCCTGTGCTTCGGAATTGCCAGGCGGTTAGACAGGGGAAAGCCAGGTTTGCTGAGTCGTGATCTGGGGAGACTTCAGCTGCCTTTCTCAGAGAGGCTGGGAAGCTCTTGGCTTTGGTTTCAAGAGGACGCTTTCCTTTTGCTTCATGCTTCACAGGTCCTTCCTTCAGGTGTGCCCAGAGATTCCAGGTGTACGTGAGAAGTGCTAGCTCTGCTCTGCACACGTGGATCTGCCCAGGCTGCAGGTGGGAGGACCTGGCAGAGATGGAGATGCACACTCAGGCTGGTGGAGGCCACCCCAGGGGTAATCATGTTTTCTTAGCTGTGTTTAGGCAGGCCAAGGTCACAGCGGGAGCCCCAGTCTGAGTGACTGGTGAGCAGCGGTGAGTGGGCAGCTGTGAGGTGTGGGTGCACTGGTCTCATCTGTGCCTGTGCAGCCTCGTGTACCTACCCAGCCTGAATTGCAATTCCTGGGCCGGGGACTTTTGTCACTGTCTCAGTTGTCGCAAAGAATGAGCTTCCGGAGCTGCAGTCTTCCTGGTTTAGGCAGGACTTCATGCTGCTCTCTATTTTCAGTTCCAGAAAAGTCCTGGGTAGTTTGTTCCAGCAGAGTTGTCACTTGGCCAAACTCACAGAAGTCAGTGTTTTATGTGGAATAGTGTCGATTACAAAGATTGCCTGGCTGCAGCTGGTAGAGTCCGAATCAGTGTGAGCCATGGAGCATGGCTTCGAAAGGCAACCATGGTGAGGACGCTCCAGGAGCACCGGGGACCACCGATGCCAGCCCCCTCCCCCGCAGGACCAGCCCCTGGCTTTCTGTGCAGCACAGTCCAGGCCTCAGTGAGCACGGAGGGACAGGCTTCCTGCAGTGGAGATGGCACCTCTCCGTGGCCGGCTCTGCTGCCCTCTGCTGTGCAGGGCTGTGCCAGAGTCCCAGGCACTTGGCAGGATGTTTGGCTGCCTCCAGGGCTCACTCTCTAGCTCTTCGTGTGGTCCCTCCAGAATGCTGTCCACACAACTCTCCTCCTCAGCCTGGGCCACTCCCTGGGGTCTTCCATCCCTGTGGACCAGTCCCCCTGAGTGTGAGGCAGTTGTAAAACTGCGCCTCCGGGGGACCACGCATGGACACAGTGACTTTCCATTGTGGCTGGGATGGAGCTGGCTGCCCATCACTAGCTTCCCCAGGGACTTCTCATGCCCTGGGGCGGGAGAACAGTGGGGCCCGTGCAGGAAGTGTGCTGGCTTCCCAGGGCTTCCATGACGACATTAGGCGGAGGGGCTGTGGCTGTGCCAGGGCGGTGCAGACATGCAGGCCCAGTGCTGCAGGCGGCCTGGCTTTCTAGGCAGCTGCCTGGGAGCAGAGGTGAGAGGTCAGCGAGGCCCGCTTGACCGCAGCACCCTGCGTGCACCTGCTCCTTTACACCTTGTACAGCCCATAGGCACCCCTCCAATGAGCCTCTTGGGTGACGTCAAGCTGAGCTTTCAGTGAAGGGATATCATACCTGTAAAGTGCCCAGCATGGGAAAGGGCTCCCCAGCTGTCCCCTCCCTTGCCCTATGGTACCTGGTGCCCTGGCTCAGTGTGTCACTGGCCAGAGAGCCTAGCTCTGTGTGGGGCCCTCCTGCCTGCACCCTGTGTTCCCTGGCTGCCTTCTTGGTTGCCTGGAGGCCAAGCAAGGGTGAGGGAGGGAAAGCAGAGGGCGAGCCTGGGACGGCTATCGCCTACTGTCCAAAGACTCGGCTGAGTGTGCACATTGCTGTCATGGCCTCTTTGGCCTGCCGGGCAGGCAGCACCCTGGGCACGGGACTCGGAGGTGGGACATGGCTTCCTGCATGGCTTAGATGCCCGCCTTCAGGCCTGTGGTAGAGATCCTGGTCAGATCCTATGGGACTCTTCTGCCTGCCTTTTCTCTGGCTGTGGGCTGGGTCTGGCTGCCCTGCCCTCAGGAGTGACCCCGGCACCTGCATAGCTCTTACTTCTCGGGCCTCTATGGTTATTCCCCCTGGGCCTGAGCCTATGTGCCGAGCCCCAGGTGGCAGTGGAGACAGGTTGGGCAGGGGTGTCACCAAGAAAGCCAAGCATGCTTCTTCCTCCCGGGATGCTGCCCGCCCTCTCCTACAGATTTTACCAGCTCAGGTGTCATTCAGGGTGAGCCCCTCCTGAGAAATGTAGATGCCACCATCCTTACCTGGTGTGATGGGACCTGTTGAGGCCCCTTCACCTCTGCTGGCCTCAGAGCTGTGGGAAGTGGAGAGGAGCACTTTCTCAGAGGGCCCGAGTGACCCAGCAGGCAGGACACTGTTTGTCACTGTGAGCAGTTCCAGCCACCTGCCTGCCACCCTCCTTTGCACCCAGCCCTCGGTGCAGTGACTGGGATGACGGAGGCTGTCTCCAGAGCTTGTTCTCAGAGCCCTGAAAGTCAGCAGGGGTGACAAGGTAGCCGAATGAGCAGGGGTGTCAGGAAGGACATTGCCAGGCCCTGGGAAGGGTGCTGGAGCTCCATGGTGGGCCAGGGTGGGGGCACTCTTGGAGGAGGACCCTGCACCCATGGGACCTGCCAGGAGTTTGCTGAGGGAGCATATGGGGTGTAGATGAAGAAGGGTGCTGGGGGTGGGTGGAAGGTGAAGCCAGGAAGGGGAGGGGCTGGTGGGCAGCCGGCCTGGCTTGAGTGGGGGGTGAGGGATTGGAGAGAAAGGCAGTTCCTGATGGTCCCCTCCCCAGGGGCTGGCTTTCCTCTGGTCCTTCCCTCCTAATGACTGCACCTTCGTCACGGCCGCAGCCCTGGGCCCTGCGCCCACACACCTCTGACACCAGGCTTCCTGGAGACCCTTCAGCGGCCTCTTCTCAAACTACGGAGTCCTCCCTGCTACATCTGGAGGGCTGGTCTGCCAGTCACCTGCAGCTAGGACAGCGAGGTCCTGCAGCTGAGTTGGGGGTGGGGCCTGTGAGCATCAGGGACCAGGCCTGCCCTTTGCAGTGGCCTCACCTATCAGCGAGGTGTGCAGCTCAGGGAGGGATGTGGTGGGCCAAACAGACACGGTGGCCTCTTCCTCTGACAGCCCGGAGTGGCACGTCCCTGGTGGGGCAGCCTTCAGAATAGCCCCCTGTCTAGCGGGGCTCTGGACCAGTGGGATGTCAGCAGGGAGAGGCTGGCAGGGCTCCTACCACTGCCTGCAGCAGCCGGGGTGCCACACTCACCACCGCCTTGCGTGGAACATTCTTGTGTCTGAGAGATACCAGCCTCTCTGGGCTAAGGGGCCTCTGTCTTCTGTGCTGGACTGTGGTAAGGTGGCAGGTGCTGGAAACCTGTCAGCTGTCCCTGGTGGCTGGGACACCTGAAGTCCTCGGAGGCCCAGAATGCTTCCTGTCTCCCTGCACTGCGTCCGCTGACTCATGGCATCAGTTGTGTCTAATGGGCTGTGAAATCCACTGCTGGGTTTTAATTCGTGGTTACCTATTGCTTCCATTTCTGAAAGTTCTCTCTGGTGCTTCGTGAACCTCCTTTTCTCTGCAGATACTCCCAAGCTCCCCCTTTCTGCAGGCAGAGCCTGGTCGGTTTATAGACCTGTGGGGGTCTCTTCCTGCTGGTTCTGGTGCATGGCGGTTTGTTCTGGTGTGTGGCTCTTTCTGACTGTATACTGCTGTTCGTTGGAGAAATTATTGTGGGACTTCTTGGTGTCCCACTCGGTTCCATCTTAGGGCAGCCCTGGGTTTTGTCTTCTGTCCCCCTCACTCCCGAGGCTGCCAGCGCCTGGTTTGCCCAGATGACTCAATGCCCCAGGGCGGGAGTGGCCCTGGAACTCGGCTTTTCTCCCTTTTCTCCCTCCGATGCTTGTGTTCTCCCAGGTGCTGGTTAAATGCAGCATGACCTTGTGACACAGTGTTTGGCTGCTTCTACGATGTTTTCATTCTCTCAAGCATTTGGAGTTGTTTTTACCAAGAACGTCAGCCCCCTCAGGCTACCCAACAGGACTGGGGTCGTTAGGCCCCCCTGGAGTGATGGCCCCCAGTGGGCACTACTGGAGGCCCAAGGGTAGAAAATGCTCCTGTCAGCTCAGGCTGGTGGCCCGTCTCACATGGCTGGCATTCGCTAGCATGTGGCACTTCTGCTAATCACCGTGACAATGCCTCACCTGTGTGACTGCAGGCTTTACATGCACCATCTCCCACACCTGTGCCTGCGGAGGCCAGGAGAAAGCTGGGTCCTGGGGGTCACTGCAGGGCATGTGGGAGCCAGTGACCCTGGCTCCACCCCTCCACCCCTGCCTCCACCCCAGCCCGACCAGCGAGCAGAGTGGAGCGTGGGGAGCACCACGGCGTTGTCCATGATGAGGCCTGGGAACTAGCAGCCTCCGAGTGGCTCTTGGCCAACATTGTGTTTGTGGTGCTGGCCACAGCCTTTGGCCCCTCCTTGGCTCCTCCGTGGCTGCAGGCCCTCCTGCCCACCCACCCACCCATGGGTGCTAGCAGAGTTAGTGTGGTGGGAAGGCCCCTTCTGTGAGTCCTGAGATAGGAAGGATTTCACTTCAGAGACCCAAGAACCGGGAGTGATTCACAGACATCAGAGAGGCGCGCTCCCCATCACTATTCGTCTGCCTTTCCTCATGGCAGGGAACTGGTCTCTCCTGAAGCTGTGGGGGCTCGGGCCTGAGGCAGTGAGCTGGAGTCCTCTCTGGCCCATGCCTGCTGCCCACAGGCGTGCAGGGGTTCCATGTTGGTGTCCCACACAGCAGGCTGGCCCCTTTTCCTGGGTGGCTGCCCTGAGGCCCCGGGGTAGAGAGGCAGGGGTGGCAGAGTAGTCATGGCTTATATGGAAGATTAGAGAAAGGATGGGCTGGGTGGGACATCTTTCCCCTGTGCCTGCCCCCAGTGAGGCCCCAACTCACTGACCTGCTTTATAGCTGTGCCCCCCTGGGGCGGAGCCCAGGCCCTACTCCAGTGGGCACTGTGAATGTCTTGAGACGGGCCACTGCACAGACCCTCCCTAGCCCCAGGGTACCCCAGGCTAGGGCACTTGGGTTCAGTGGCCTCCTCTAGACACACATGCACACATGCACACAGAAGCACACACGTAGACATATCCATGCACTTACACGTAGGCACAGACCCCTTGGCCTCACACACATGCACACACACTGAACACATCTTCCCCCGCTTGCTCACCAGGCTCTTCTGGGGCATCTTCTTCGCTCCCTGCAGCACCTGCACAGTCACCTCATTCAGGATCGGTGGCCTTGAGATCTCATCTCAGTTCTCAGCTCATTAGTGGGGAAAAACCCTGCTGGCTCCAGAGGCCCCAGGTGAGGGACCTGTGCGTGGCCGGAGGGAGGGAAAGGAGGTGCACACAGAGTCCTCACCCATCACCTGAGTTGGTGTCCCTGTCACCAGCTCATGTGCTTTGCCCCTTGTCCCTGGCTGACGGGGGTGTGCAGGGCCCCGTGGGAGTCTGGCTGTGCTTGGGCTGTCACAGGTGGAGGGCGTGCACCGAGGGCCTGCGGTAGACACAGCTGCCGAGCAGCCCCAGGCCAGTCGGGTGTGATGTGGCCCAGTGCTGAATGGCGGGGGGCTGGAATTGGTGCTGTTGCCAGGGGAGGGAATGGGCAGGCCGGGTGAGGGCCACGGAGTGGGCTGCACAACCTCGCTCCAAGGCAGGCGTGGGCCGGCTGCCCTGCCCCCTGCTCCAGCTGTGCTTGTGGTTCTTGTTCTTGCTGCTTTTTCCTGCTAGCACCTCCTTGCCACCCCGATGCGCTCCAGGCCCTGTGAGCACAGCCGGCAACAGGGTGGTCTGGCCGGTGCTGACGAGTGTGCATGTTTAGGGAGAGGGTTGTGCAGTGCGGTGTTGGGCACATGACTTTGGCGCATCTAGGGAAGGTCACAGGCACTACAGATCTGGCTCTGTTCCTGGTCCAAGAACATTGCAGGTTCAGGGACAGCGGTTCTACTCTCTGCTATTTACTCAACTCACTTTTTTTCCTTTCCCTGCAGACTGTGTGACCCCGTGTAAGCAAAGCCACTCTCGGGGACCCATGTGCATCATCTTCTTTAAGTTCGATCCTCGTCCTGTTTCCAAAAATGCATACAGGTAACCCCCTCACTCCGCGTCTGCCATCATCTGCTCAGCCTTGCTGCCCCATCGTCTTCAGTGCCCGTGTAGGTGCCCCAAGCAGGGGAGGCATGCTGCTGCCGCCCTCGGGTGGGGAGAGGGAGGCCCCAGGATGAGCCTCGCAGGCCTGGCAGCACCCTCTCAGGCAGTGGCCACTCAGCGTGGGGTGCTGGAGGGAATGCACGGAAGGCCCTCTGTGGTGAAGACCCTGAGTCAATATATAAATATACTAAGACTCAGCCTCTAACGGTGGCTGCATGGGCCGGACAGAGGAGCAAAGCGGGTTGAGACAGGGGAGCAGCCCTTTGGGCTCTGATGGAGGACCAGAGGGCAGCGGAATTGGGGTGACAGTGGGCAAAGTCCTCACTTGGACTGGCTGGTCCACGTGTCTGGGAGCAGCCTGGGTAATGTTGTCAGGGTGCAGGGGGATAGGGGAAGCTGCAGGTACCTCCTCTCCCCAATTCTAGACTCTGGACCATGCCCCTGCATGCCCTGGGCCCCCCCAGCAGGATCCCATCATAATTTATCTGCGCAGAGAAGGAGGCTGAGATGAAACCCACAACCAAAAATGATGTCTGAAACTAGTGCAATTGCATGCAAAGTTTTTATCATTTTAAAATCTGTACCAGTAAGGATTTTAACTATTTCAACTAGCTTTTTGGGTTTGAGTCGCCAGGCCAAATCACAGACACTGTGCTGCCTCACATGGTGGCCAAATTCACTCGGTCCAGGCCAGGGAGTGGAGGGTGAGGAGTGTCCAGTGCTCCCTTCCTACAGAGGAGAGGGCAGCAGGCCAGGCTGGGGCCAGGGAGCTGACTGGCCCCTGCAGAATGAGCTGTGTGTCAGGACAGATCCAGACCCAGTGCTTTGAGCAGGGAAAGGGTAACACACAGAAGGACTAGCGACTGTGGGACTGAAGTGCCCACAGAAGAGCCCCATCCTTCACCCGCCACTGGGATCAGACCCTGCTGGGGAGGCACAGCCCTGGCTCACCAGATGACCAAGAAGTTGCTGGGGTGCTGCACCAGCAGAACTTGCTGGGCTGCCTTTCGGTGCTGGCAACTGTTGCAGGGAAGGTGCTGGACACTGGGTACTGCTTAATGCTGTGGGCTGGGGAAGCCACAGGTATGGCAGGAGGCTGATGCCCGGGAAGTCCCGCACGCACGCATGTGCGTGCGTGTGTGTGCGTGTGCGTGTGTGTGTGTTGGGAGCCTTCTGAGAAAGCACTCTGCAACCTGCAGACACCTCTCTTCCTCCAGCGTCTCTCTGGCGCCCTCCACTGACAGAACATAATATGGCACCACCTACAAAGTTCAGTTCTGTTACCACAGAAGGCAATGCAGAGCGAATTTGGGGCTGAGATGCAATAGCTGGCACAGTCCACCCCTTTGGCTACTGAGCTTTCTTATGCACTCTTCTATGCTCATTTGAACTTCCACTCACCAACAAAACAACTCTCTCTCCACCCAACAAGTAAAGAGTTTCTCAAATGAGGAGATGCTGCCTGACAGTCACTAAGTCCACCACTTTCTGTATTTGCTACTCCCAGATTCAGACAGAGCCCCTCTTGAGATGCTCTTCCCTGAGACTACCTCCAACCTCCTGCAAGTAAAATAAAAATGGAAAGAAGGAGAGAGGAGAGCAAGCACGGATCTCTCTTGCTTTTTCTCACAGCCTGTACATCACTGCCAAATAGCGGTCCTCACAACAACGAACTCCTCGTGGATTGTGATTCGAGATAGCCTTAGTGTTTCTCTCACATTGTCTTTGGCTCTAAGCCAAAGACTAAATATGCCTCCTCTGGGTGACTGAATGGATATACTCAGTGTTTTCCTGACCACATGGGAGGGCCGGAGGGGCCTGTCATGGAAGGGACACTGCAGCAAGGCCAGTGAGGAGAGGCCTGGTGAGCTGAGCCTGGGCATGTCGGAGATCTGGGAGGGGCTCCCACTGCCTGGAGTGGAAGGGGAAGCAGTGAAGGGGGTGGGGGCCCAGCTCCAGGGCCGTGGGCATGGAGGGGAGCAGGCCCTGACTGTCTGGTGCTGCCAGGAGCTCTGTGTGCCAGCAGGGCCTGCCCCAGTGCCCCTCACTTGGGTTCCTTCCTACCTTAGCTATCCCTGTCCTGGCCTGGGTTGCACCAGCCTCTGCGCCCCATCCTGGCATCCACTGCTGTATCCTCATCTGCCCCTTATGTAGCAACAGTCAGGAATGAGAGTGCGCATTGTTTAAAGTGTGTGTAATAAAGCATGTATAACATGAACATTTGCCACTCTGACCATTTGTTAGTATCTAGTTCCATGGTATTAAGTACTTTCATGTTTTTGTGCAACCATCACCACCATCCATCACTAGAACTCTTCTCAGCTTCTCGAATTCTGTCCCCATCAAATAACCCCCATCCCCCTCACCCAGCCCCTGGCAGCCATCATTCTCCTTTATATTGTTACAGCCTTGACTACTCTGGGTACCTCATATACGTGGAATCATACAATATGTGTCTTTTTGTGACTGGCTTCTGTCACTGAGCATAATGTCTTCAAGAGTACCCGTGTTGTAGCACATGTCAGAATGTCCTTTCCTTTTAAGGCTGAATAACATTCCAGGGTATGGACCACATGTGCTTACCCATTCATCCATCGGTAGGCCCCCGGGTTGTTCAGCCTCTGGACTCTTGTGAGTAGTAATGCTGCTATGAATATTGGCATAAGAGTTTCTGCTTGGGTCCTGCTTTCAGTTCTTTTGGATGTGTACCCAGAAGTCGGATTGCTAGATCTTATGTCAATTCTGTGTTTAGCTTTTGGGGAACTGCCAAACTGATGTCGTCAGGTGTCTTTGTCGGCCCTATCCTAGGCTCCCTGGGGCACAGTGGCCCATGTCCCCTGTTGGGTGGCAGAGCATGTCCTGACAGCATGTCACGTGCACCATCCAGACTAGACCCTCTCCTCCCAGCCAGACAGGCGCGGTGCCAGGGCCACTGTCCCCTCAAAACCTGCACTCACAAAGCTGGTCCCCGTGGCGGGGACTGTGGAGGCCCCTATGGCTCTGTGTGCTCCCTCCAGCACCCGCAGTATCAACTGTGCAGTGCTCTACCCCTTGGGGTAATACAGGCACCTGTTTTTATTCGTGTTTGTGGGTGGAGCTCATCCCTGCAGTCTGGGTTCCTCTGGGTCAGATGATTGCAGAGAGGACGTTTATGGCTGGACCCGTGGCCATTATTGCCATATGTATAACGGTGCTTCAAATGAGCCACCTCTGCCTTGCAGAAGAAGTAGACATCCTCATCTCTGATGCTGTGAGCAGTGTTGCCTGTGGCTCTGCCATTTCCAGATGCTGATCTTATGGGAATGTGTTTTCCAGTTTTCAGGAGTTAGCTCCTAGGAAGGGGAAAGGTGAGCCTGTGCCTGTCACACCCTGCCCAGGACCGCCCAGTGGTGTTTGCGGTTGGCTCGTCCTGCCACTTGGCTGGGCTGCTGGTGGAAGGCGTGATCACTGAAGCCTCTCCCCACCCCTCAGGCTGTGTTTGAGCATTCGAAGGCGTGGGCCACTCAGAGCATGTGTCTTGTGGGTTGTTCATGCCCAGACTCAGCAGCCACTGCCTGAGTGGCCCTCAGTGTGGGGAAGGAGGGGAGGGAGGAGAGCCAGCTCAGTGCCTGCCCAGGGAGTGAATTCGAATATGGCCTCTGCAGAGCAGCCCCAAGCCTATTTCTGGGATGGGCTATCACAGAGCCTGCAGTCTGTACCCCCCACATCTCTTATTGCCACCCTGCTGCCCTCCCTATTGAGGATACCCATTCCTCCAGACATGGCAGCCCCCCATGCCACGTGCTACTGCTGCCTTCTCCCAGGCTCCCTCAGGCCTCCCTGTCTGTCCCCTGGGTGCTGGGCTGGCCGTGGTACTCGTGGTACTAGGGTTGCATGCTGGCCAGACACAGATGGGCTCTTCTGGTGTCACTCCCTCCTGGGGTCACCTTGGACACAATGCATCATGGCCCCTGCTGAAGGGTGTGATCCCCTGCGTGGTCCCAGCAGCCTTTGCTACCCATGCCCGTTGATGCCAGACACTTGGGACCACCATATTTTGGTGGCAGTTACCCAGTGTGAGTATAGTCTGGGTGCCTGTTGGTTTTGCTCTTGTTTTTAATTCTAGTATGACTCTCTGCAGTACTCTGGCAAGTAGCCTAGTAGATAAGAACTTGTACTAGGGGTCTGTGAGATGCCAGCGTGGGAGTTTCCCATGCTGGCTGCAGCTTTGCCCTGACGATCTGGCATGCTCCATAGAGGCAGCTGTGTGTGATGGGATTCTGTTGATCTTATTTCCTTGATTGCAAAGGGACATGTGCTCTTTGAAGAAAGACCATGCCCCGCAAAGATGTGTAAAGCTAACCGCGAGCTCACAGACCCACCTTCCCCAGAAGGTGCACATATTCAATCTACACTCACCCTCAACAGCTGGTGAGGAGTGCTCACTGGTCATGAATAGTTAATCAGTGGTTTCAATGGTCAGAACAAAACAAAGGCAGGGTTGACTGGCTGTGTCAGGCCCCCTGCTGTGGTGGCCTGTCCCCTGCCTCTGGGCACAGTGGCACAGATGGTCCTTGGTTGGTGGTGTGGTCCCAGAGGCGGTGGCTGAGCGGTTCCTTCCCTCACGCGGAGCCCGGAAGTGGGTGCTCTCACACCCGCATATCTCTGAATTGTGTATTCAATGAAATCCCCAGCAAACCCCGAAGTTCAGCTAAACAGTGACTCATTTGATGAAAATAACCCAGCAATTAATGTTCCTAGTTACAAACACATGTAAGTGCCCCTTGTTTTAAAGAGGCAGTTGAAAATCTTAGGACAGAAGGTTTTATTCAGTCAGCTCCTCCTCTCCCATTTTTCCTAACGTAAGGATCAAAACCAGCCTCGTCTTGGGTGCTGCCTTCCTGGCCTCCCCACCCCCGACTCTCTGCAGGTGGCAGGACCAGTGTGTGGAGGAGCACTGGGTATCTGAAGGAGGACCCTTGATCCTGACCACGTGAAACCACCCCCACCCATGGCATTAGTGGGGAGCCTGGCCCCTGCCACATCCCCGCCAGAGCTGCGGAGTCTCCCCGCATTCGGGACATGGGACTCTTCCCCCTCCTGACTGCTATCCAGGCCATGGTGGAGGGACACCTACCAGGACGGCCGTTCAGGCAGCCTGTGGGGGCAGGGCCAGCCAGGACACATCCATGGCTTGGTTCCAGAAGGGATGGAACTGATGTGGGAAGCAGGGGTCAGGGCCCAGCTGGCCTCTCCCTCAGACCATCTACCTCAACCCGAGACTGGGGTCCAGGTCGGGGAGCTGCATAGGATTGTTCTGGGCGCTGCGGGGGCTCACATAGGGCAGGGACCTTTCCCTCTCTGGTGCGCGGCCTGAGACCTGGTGCAGCCCTGGAGCCAGCTCTGGAGAGGGGGTGGTGGCTGCAGGCTGGATGCGCGTCCCGAAGGTGGGGAGGCTTTGGGGCTTCCATGGCCCGAGTATTCCATGGCCCTGCACAGTCCGGGCTGTGCTGGCCCCTGTCGCCGGGGCTGCACGGGGAAGCAGAGTCAGGGTGGGGGTAGGGGAGGTCGTATACTGTGTCCACGGGGTGAAAACACTTCCATGGCCTGGCGCTGGTTTCACTTTCAATTTATGAACATCTTTGATCATTCGTATTGTACCACCAACAGATATTTATGATATCAACGAGACAGTACAAAAGTTATTTTCCAAAGTTTTTTTAGGACATGACCCAACTAACTGGGTTTCAAACCCAGTGTGACCACAGGCCACCAAGCCCTAGACCCTGGCCCCTCGTCCTCTGTTCTCTTGCGCACCAGTTGTACTGCTTAGAGGGCCCTTTGGAGGTCACTCCTTAGGCCCAGAGGGGTTCCCCTCAACCACCATCTGTGTTCTTATTTAAATGGCAAAGCTGGCTGATAACAGATTTCTTCTCAGCCAGGGCTCTGAAAACTGTGATGCTTTTTCTAATTGTCAAAGAAACACTCGTTCAATTCATAATGAAAAAATCTAGTGAAACGCAGAAGGTCCCACCCATTCCCTCCCCCAAACACTCAGGACAGCAGCCCTCGGAGACACCGTGTGCTGGAGTGGTCCGCGCGCACCCCAAGCCATGCTGGTGAGCATGCTCACACTTCCAGGATGCTCACTGGGGTGTCTTCAGAGGAAAGGACAGGACACTTCCAGGATGCTCACTGGGGTGTCTTCAGAGGAAAGGACAGAAGGAGGGGCACCTCCCTGCTGCATGGGTACCCAGGCGTGCTTGGTGCCTCGGGTAGAATTCATCCACAGGGCCCTCGCCTGCCCGGGTCTTGCTTGCCAGGCCCTGTTCCGGGTGGGCAGTGGGTGTGCAGGGCCGCACTCCGCCTCCCGGCCCCGGACAGCGTGGGCACGCACCTTTGATTCTCACCGAGCTCTGTCCTCTGCAGGGCCCTGGGCACAGTCTGGCCAAGGGCCCCCTGGAAACCACCTGCCTGGGGCTGCTACCACCCTTTGTCCCTTGTCGGTTCCTATTCTCTTCGGGACTGGCCCATGTTGTTCCTGAGGCGAGTTCTCCTCATTAGCTAGAGAGAGAAAAAAATGTGGCTTTTCTGTTTTGACGCGATGATTTCAGTTGTGCTTCTTTCTTTAGGCTCATCCTGGCAGCCAACAGGGATGAATTCTACAACAGACCATCCAAGATAGCAGAATTCTGGGGGAGCAACAACGAGATCCTCAGTGGTGAGTCTTTCCTCGTGGTGGGTGGCCACCGTGTGGCAGGAAGCATGAGCCCCAGGTGGTCCTAACTGCTACAGGTGCTGCTTCCCTGTGTAGGTTTGGAATGAGTAAGTGGGCTCGGATGGCTCTCATGGGGCCGGGCTCCCAAGTCTCCGTCTGGGGCCTGTGTGGGTGGGTCAGCCCAGAATGGTCCACCCAGCACCGTCCACGTGGCTTCATGTCCCGTGGATCCCCAGGAGAAGCAGCCGGGAGGGTCAGTTGGTTTTCTCTGGACCCACCCTTCGCTGTGGGCACACGGTCGTGTGGGTGTGAGGTGCAGGCCCTCACTGTCACTCAGTGCAGCATCACAGTTGGAGGGGGGTGCACTTGTGCTTATATCTGTGCACGTTTCTGTCTGTGCATGAGCACCCCTTGCTCCAGTGAGAGCTGGTCTGAATTTGGGGAGCAGAGGTTGGGTTGGGATGCCTTCGGGTGGGAGCTTCACGAGGAGTTCCTGTGAGTGGAGGTGACAGCTGGGTCCCCTGTGCACCCAGCCAACAGCCTCCCCCAGCTTCTTGGACAGGGAGCAGTTCTTGCCCCTGGGGTGGGCAGGAGCCCCTCTGCCTGGGAGCCAGGTGCCAGGCAAGCACAGGGAGCCTGGCAGAGTAGACAGGGTGCCCAGTGCGCTGGGCAGGTGGCCTCCCGGGCCCAGGAGTGGCCTCACTCCCGGGAGACACTGCTCTGCCTGCAGTGTCTAAGAGCTCAGCTATGGCGCTGGTAGAAGGCTTCCTGTGGAGACCATGGCTGGGCAGCAGCATGGGGAAGATGCTGCTGGGTCGTCCTGGTGCTGTGTGAGAGGACAGGAGTGGGGCGGCTGGGGCAGGGCACTGTCCTGGGCAGGAGGTCTGGGGGGTGGGGTGGGGAAAGCTACTGAGAGGCTGTGAGAGGGGACCCAGGGTGACTGAGTGCGAGAGGGAGAAGAGGCTGGGTCTCTGGGCTATCTTGGCCTTGTCCGAAACTGCACAGGAAACCTTGGAAATGTCCAGACATACAGACAGGAGCAGGTGGTGGGCTGGTAAGGAGCCCCATGCTGTTTAAAGTCTGGGCACAGCAGTACAGTGTCCCCAGGGGGGTGTTTGTAGGGGCAGTCCTTGGCTGGATCAGCCATGGCTCTTGCAGTGGACAGGCCCGCGAGGACTGCTAGGGGGAGTGCTGAGGGGAGCCTGGGGGCACATCCAGGACCATCCCAGCCATCCTGGGCTGGGAGGGTGCAGAAGGGGTTATGGGACAGGGCAGGCTGTGTGTGTCCACACTGTAGGGCACTGATGGGAGGCTGATGTGTGTGTGTGTTGGCGGTGGGGTGCTTATCAGGACATCAGGGGGAGGGGCTATTGCCTTGGGGAAGGGAGGCAGGAGGCACCTCTGGAAGATTCTTGTAGATGAGGACATGGGGGCTTGGAGGAAAGGTTAGCCTGCCCAGGCCCCTGCCCCGGATCCAGGACGAGGTTTGCGTGATGGAGCTGGTGTTCTGCTCCCAGCTTAGCGTCAACCCAAGCTCCAGGATGCTGTCTGGGGAGTCAGTTGTCCTGAGGGGTGGGGTTTGGGGAGGGCATCTTTTGAGTGTCCTGCTGCCCTGCCCTGTGGAGTCAGAGCCCCTGTTCCACAGCCAGGGCTGTGGGACTGAGGTGCGACTTCCCGGGATGCAGGGGTGGGGTGGGCACCGCTGGTGATGATGCTGGCATCTGCCCAGGGCTTGACATGGAAGAAGGCAAGGAAGGAGGCACGTGGCTGGGCATCAGCACGCGTGGGAAGCTGGCGGCACTCACCAACTACCTGCAGCCCCATCAGGACCCAACTGCCAGGGGCCGAGGTACTAGGGGGCCAGGCAGGGGCTGGCCTGGGGGGTGGGGCCTTGGGGCGGGGCTTCCTTGGGCCTGAGTAGAGGCAGGAGGAGGAGCTAGAATGGGGAGGAGGGCACGTTTTCCTGGGCCCTGCAGTCCACTGACTGGCCTCACTGTGGGAATCACTGTCAGCCTGGCCCACGTGAAACCCATGTTACTGACCTTTTACCCCTCTCAGGGGTTGTGCTTCATGCTTGTTCCCCGGGGAGTGTGTCACTCGACTGTGGGTCATCGTCCCCAACCTGTCCAATGTTTGCAGAGCAGGTGTCCCTGGAAGGACAGCTCTATGGACACACAGTGTCTGCATGGACACTGTTGTCCCCACTGAAGGCTTTTTCTGCCTGCTGGACTTCCATGTGGGGGCACCATGGAGGAGAACAACTTTTAAAACCAACAAAAACAGAGTTCTCCGTGCCGACCTCCTTGGCTGGCGGTCAATGAAGTGCAGCCAGCCCACGCTGGACCACCAGTCTCCCCAGGGAGAGGGACTCAGCCTGCTGCCTCAGCCACGGGTGTCTGTTTCCTGCTCATAGGTGAACTGGTGGCCCAATTTCTGACCACGGACATGGACAGTTTCTCCTACCTGAAGAAGGTCTCCATGGAGGGTCACCTGTACAACGGTTTCAACCTCATAGCAGCTGACCTGAGGTGAGTCTGCGGAGGGCAGGGACAGCAGCCCGCCGAGTGCCACCTCAAGACGGGGTTGTGGGCTCGGCAGGGAGCAGGACACCTGCCCCGCCACTCAGCTTGGGGTGCTGTGGGATCTTTGGCAGCCTCTCCAGAGACATCACTTCTGGTGGGCTTGGTGAGCATCCTGAGGCCCAGCCCCTCCCAGACCCCCTGCTGTGGGGACTTGGGATGCAGAGCTTGGCAGTGGGGCTTCTTGTGACCATGTGAGGGCCACTGGCTCCTGCCCACGAGACCTGGAGCATTACTGGAGCATGGGTGCTGCCCCAGCACTGGATGCGACCCCTGCCTACACCCGCCCCTCTGCCCCTAGGTCCCCTCCCCATGTCTGTGGCTGAGGAGCCCCCTGTTTTAGAGCCATTCCTCACTGGCACTGCTCTCTGGTGGGCAGAGGTGCCTTGGGCTGGAGAAGGAAGGTGCAAGTACAACTGGTAGTGGCCCTGGAGCACTCTGGGACCCCATGGTGTTTGGGTGCTGCTGAGCGCGGGGGCCCTGCCGCAGCATCTTCCGGGAGCTGGGTCTGGGTGGGCAGCATGGCTGCTCTCGATTTCTGTGAGGGGCTTGGGGCTGTGACATTCGGGAGTCAGGTTGCTGGGGTCTGAGCTGTTTGGGAATGGCCGTTGGAGCCTCGCCAGGCCCTGTGGGCCCACAGGTGCCACGGAGGCTGACAGCTATAGCAGCAGTTGGCAGCTACCTCTGGCCGCGTGCTGAGCCCCTCACGTGCAGCACTCATTGTATCCTCAGAGCACCGGGCACCTGCTGCAGCCGACCTCAGACAGGCTGGTGACCTGGCCACAACCACTGGTGGTACGAGGTAGGGCCCGGGGTCCCCTGGTGCTGTGCCTGAGTTCCAAGTGCCACTGGAAACAGCACCTATATCACACCCATCTTGCCCCAGGCTGGGAAGGAGCACCGTGCTCATCCCCACTTGGTGCTAGCTGCTGTTGGGCTGTGGCCTGGCACTCAGAGGGTGTTTGTTTCTGCAGTGGCCAGACCTAAACCCTGGGCTCGGCTCCACATCAGCTCAGCAGCAGCCGCATAAGCACTGTCTGTGGCACCAGTGTGGCTCCCTTCCCACTGCAGATAGGGAGCCCCGAGCTGAACTGGTTGTTTGGTACTCGGCTCAGGTTAGAGGGAGAAATGCAGCACCCTTGTCTTCTGGGGGGACCCCAGAGGACCATCAGTCAGACATCAGTGGACAGGGCAAGGGAGGGTGTGGGGTCTGCATGCTGGGTGCCAAAGTCCCACCTGTCCCTCTCTGCAGATAGATGAGTAATGCTGTTGACAGTCTCATTGTACGTGGCAGAATGTGCTGGACAGGGGGGGCAGAAGTGCTGTGGCCAATGTGGGGAGGCCCCGGCTGAGGGCCTTGAAGAGCAGCCAGTTGGTCCAGGGGTCGGTGGAAGCAGCCTGCATCCCCCGACCCAGGTGGGCTGTGTGTCTGGGCACCCACCCATGTGAGGTGCAAGTTAGAGATGTGGCTGTGGGAACTGCAGGGGTTTTATGTATTTTGCTCTTCAGTGAAGTGAGCATCCCTCCCATGCGCCCTCCCTCCTGCCCTCTCCTTGCTCCCCTCCTCTCCCCTTCCAAAGCCCCAGAAGTTGGTGGATGCTCCCATCAGCACAGGTGCCAGGGAAGGTGGTCAGTGCCCCATGGTTGGCCCAGGAATGGGTGCCTGTCCTGAGCCAGCCTCCTCTCATGAGGGTGGGTCCACGGGCCTCCTTCCTGCCCTGGGAGCTCCAGGCCTGCTGTGTGGCATGCTCTGTCCTGCCCTTGCCTCGCAGACGGCTGTATCAGTCCAGAGGCGGCAGTGTCCCTTAGGAGAGGGCCGAGGGTGTGGGCAGCTGCTGGCACTGGCACTTACTGCCCGGAGCCCTCTTTTCATTGCGTTGGCCTGCTCGAGCTCCCAGTGACTCTTTGTCAGTTTGGGCGTCATACTGCCTGTCAGTAGTTCTGTGTATGTCTGACCTGACCCAGGAGACCAGCCCCTTGGCTCAAACACCAGCAGGACTTGGTTCCAGCAGTGTGTCAGGTAGCTGGGTAATGAGGACCTCATGCTCTGAGTGGACGCTAGGGTTGGGTAGGCAGTCCTATAGGCGGGGGAGGCCAGCGGGGCAGGGGCTTGGTCCCTTAGAGCCTGAGCAGCTCCCTTGGCTCCTAGGCCATGGGGTTAGGGCCTGCCTCCCTGGACACAGGCAGGTGGCAGCCAGGGGAACCCAGTGGGTTATGCCCAAGGGGCAGGTTGGCCCAAGGAGCATCCCAGTGCAGGCCAGAGGGTGGAGGGAGTCAGAGGTCAGAGGGATCCAGAGGGCTCAGGGAGTTAGACGTTGACCAGCAGCCCTGGTGGTAGGTACGAGGAGGAGCCGTGAACTCCTCCCTGAGTCAGTCCCTGAGTCAGTTCCCCTTCCACCTGACCGGTCTTGGTAATGTGGAAGCCCACTCCTGCAGGTCCTCATGCTTTCTAGCATTTTGCCTGCAAACAAAATTTCTGAAGTCATTACACAGACTTCCTAAGAAAGGAGCCAAGGGTGTGGGGAGGAAGAATGTGAGCAGGACGTGAAGCCTCCTGGGGACATGAAGCCTCCCGGGGCACCTGCAGGGTGGGCCTGGCCAGTGGGACTCTCTCACCCTCCTCGGCCAGCCTATTCCTCTGCATTTGTTCATCCTGAAAGTGCAGGTCTCTAAGTCGAGAATCCTACCAGGAAGTCAGGCCAGAAAATGTCCCTTTTGAGTTTGCAGAAAAGGCATTCCGGGTTATAGCGGGAAGCTTTACTATGGTATTTTGGAATTAGAACATATTCAGCTCTGGAGCATTTTAAACTATTTTAAAATCCATGCTCAGTGTATGAAAGCAGAAAAGTGTGGTCTTTGGTGCTTTGTTTGGAAGCCTCCATTACCCTGGGGGATCTCATCTGGTCCGGAAATGCTCAAAGATGAGCTGTAGGGGAAGGGGCTGAGTCCTTACAAAGGGGACCGGTGTTCTTGAGTGTGGGACTCAGCCTCCTGCAATGGTCACTACTAGCAGCCTTTCATTCTCCTGCTGTGGGGCATTCATCTAGTTGGTGGGGTCTTTTAGATGTTGTCACTCCCAGGCCAGTGGTTCCCATGGTGAGCCAGGAATCTCGATGACCCTGCTTGCAGGTCTCCAAGGGGCTGGGACCCTGAGTACCCCTGACCTGGCTGCAGCAGGCCACTGTCCCTGTGCTGGCTGTTGGCAGGGGGGCTGGGGATAGGGTTGCGGAGACTGCCAGGAAGGGAGAGGTCTGCTTGATCTGTGGCCCTGTCAGACCCTCTCTACCCTCCTGTTCACAGCACAGAGAAGGGAGATGTCATCTGCTACTATGGAAACCAGGGGGAGCCCGAACCCATGGTCCTGGCACCAGGTGAGCCTGCTCTGGTGGGTGGTGACAGGGTGGGGGCTGCTCCTATGGGGACACCTCTATTTTTCAGAGACTAGATCCCTGTCATACTTCTCCGCTGAGACTGCTTTCTGGCTGTTGGTGCATCTTACGGCGTGCTCCTATCTGGTCCACGTGTCAGGCTGCCTTCAGCTTAGGCTGCCTTCCCCCAGCGCTGAGCCCGTGTCTACCCTGAGAAAATGGGAACCTGAAAGGCACAAAAGCACATGGACCACCACCTCCCCACATTCTGTGCGTTGGCCCAGAGGCCTTTGTGGAAGCATCAGGAAACCGTCTCCGTGACACCCTCAGTTTGCCGTGCTAGAGGCTCTGAGACTGTAGATGCTTCTTTCCTAGATTGTTGCTTCTGTGAAAACTGCAAAAAAAGAAATTCTTTTCACTCGCACCCTGTGGTTTCATCCCCAGCCTGCCCTCGCCTGGTCTGTGTCACTGCTTTTTAAGAACAGCTTTGTTGAGCTCTAACTCACATATCAGACAATTCCCCCAGTGAAGCACACCACTTAGTAGGTTTTAGTGTGCTCACAAAGCTGCGAGGCTGTCACCGCTACCTGCTGTCTAACACTTCCATCACCTCCAAAACAAACTGTACCCACTGGCAGTCACTCCCCATTCCCCCTCTTTTCCCGCCCCTGGCAACCGCCATTCTTCTCTCTGTCTCTGCGGATCTGCCTATTCTGGACGTTTGACATAAACAGAGTCATGCAATGTGTGGCCTTTGGTGTCCAGCTTTTTCCACTTAGTATCTATGTTGCAGCGTGATTAGGGTTTAATTTCTTTTTATGGCTGAATTATATCCCAATGCACGTATATTCAACATTGTGTTTCTCCATTCGTCCTTGGATGGATCTCTGGGTTATTTCTACCTTTTGGCCATTGTGGATGATGTAGCTATGGCATTTGCTACAGGCTTTTGTGCAGACACATTTTCATTTCTCTTGGGCAGATACCTAGGAGTGGAATTTCTGGATCATAAAGTAATTGTTTAATCTTTTGAGAAACCGCCAAACTGTTTTCCCAAGCAGCTGCACCATTTTACTTTCCCACCAGTATATGAAGTTTCAACTTCTCCACATCCTCGCCGAAAATTGTCATTGTCTGCTTTTTTGGTTCTAGCCATCCCCGTGGGTGGGTGTCACCTCACTGTGGTTTTGATTTGCATGTCCCTGATGGCTAATGATATTGAGCAGCTTTGCATGTGTGTATTTTCTTTGAAGAAATGTCTATTCAGAGCCTGAATTGGGTTTTTTGTATTGTTATTATTAAGTTGTAGTTCTTTATATATTCTAGCTGCTACTCCCTAATCAGACATACGATTTGCAAAAGTTGTCTCCCCTTTTGTGGGTTTTCTATTCACTTGATTGTTTGTCAAGCAAATGACAAACAAGAAAGTTTTGAAGTGCATTGTTTTCAATTTTGATTATGTCGATTTTATATTTTTTCTTTTGTTGTTTATGCTTTTTGTGTCATAGCTAAGAAGTCATTGCCCAATCTAAGGTTGTGTAGCTTTCCCTTATATTTTCTTCTAAGACTTTTATAGTTTTAGCTCTTACATTGAGGTCTTCGGGATACTTTGAATTGATTTTTGTGTATGGTATGAGGCAGGGGTTCTACTTCGCTCTTTGCATGTGGCTACCCAGGGGGCCAGCACCACCGATGAGTGGCCTTTCCCTTCTCTCCTGGTGGATAGAGCACCGTGATTCCTGGGATGGTGGCATGGCTATGGGGTCTGGCAGAGCCAGGGCTGCCTTCCTTGGAAGTGGCTGAAGTCACACCATACTCAGCCAGGATCCTGCCTGGAAAGTCTGGCAGGTGGAGAAGGTGGTGGTGCCCTGTCCTCGGTGCATGTTTGTGGGCTCGTGACCCCAAGTGCACCTGCCCCTGCTGCCTGTCGTAGCCTCTCTACCTCAAGGCATGCCTCTTCTTCTTTTTGATGTAAGAAACCTGTTTCTTTTTTGTGATGACTTCTGTTAACCACTGAGAACTCGTTCTGAGAAAACTTGTGTCAAGACCTTAAGGCTCCCCAAGCCAGGGTCCCCGCCAGCATGCAGAGTAGGCCCTGCCTATGTTGACTTGGGGGGACACATGTCCTGATGTTGGTGGATTCTCTTAAGTGCTGTGATGTGAGCCAGCACCGATTTTGGGAGGTGCTCTCCTGGCCTTGGTTGCTAACTTTCCTGCCCTTGACCTGCTCAGAGGACCCATGCCTTGAAGGTTTTTTTTTTTTAGCTTAGAAAGGAATGGGAGTGAGATGGGGAGATTGTTCCCTCTCAAGGTCTCCTTTTCCTTTGTCCAGTTGGATTTCAAGTTGTTTATTTCTTATTGTCAAGGCCATTTGGCCTCTGTGCCTTGCCATCCCCTGCTGGTGCCCCATCATTTTGAATTTTCCATCTTTCGCTGTGCAGATGGGTTGGGAATACCCATAGAGAAGATTCTGGAGTGTGGGGCAGCCTGGCCTCAGTGCACCCCGTCTGTATCCTGGCACCTCGCCTGCTGCTGTGTGGGTGGGCAGGAGTTTACCCTAAATTCAGACAGTGTGGCCTTTACACTGATGGACTGATCCCTCCCTGCAGGGACCTATGGACTGAGCAATGCGCTGTTGGAGACGCCTTGGAAGAAGCTGTGCTTTGGGAAGCAGCTGTTCCTGGAGGCTGTGGAGCAGAGCCAGACCCTTCCTAAGGATGTCCTCATCGCCCAGCTTCTGGACGTGCTCAACAATGAGGAGGCGTGAGTGGGTGGGTCCTGTTGGGGTGAACAGGGTGTCCCCCCCTTGCTCTGGCCCTGGGACAGAGAGGCAGGCAGTCTCTGCTGCCCTGTGAGGCCCATGGAGGTGACTGGGGCCAGCTCCTCAGCTATGGGAAAACCTGATGGGAATGCTGACTCGCTGACCTCTGGCCCCTCCACCTGTCCCTGTGGACTGATGAAGTTTCTGATGCGGGGGACTCTGATAATGGGAGATGGGGCAGTCATGGGCTGGTGTGCTGGGAAGCCCGGTGCTTCTAGAGCTTGATGGGGGTGCTGTGGGGCTGAGAGCAGCTGGAGGGTCCTCTGTGTTTTCATGCAGGAGCCATGGCACAGACAGATCCACCCTGGGGAGATGTTACCTGGGGAGAAGGAGCCTCTGACATGACTTCCTTGAGGCAATTCAGTGGCCGCTGCAGGGGCCACCTGTTCCAGGGAGACCACCCTCTGGTGGACCTCAGCCATCCCAGCAGTGGGGGAGTGTGTCAAGGTGCTGGCCAAGCTACCTTCCTGCCATGCAGTGACACACCCACACATCCCTCCTCTACCCCACTCAGGCCAGGCCAACGTCCTGCCCAGATGTCCAATGGCCTCTTAGCAGAGCCCTGCCACAGCCTGCCACTGGCTCCTCTCCCCTGGGGCCCCTCTTGCCCATTGCTCACCCTCCTCTCTTCTCTAAATCATGAACCAGGGCACAGCCTCAGCACAGCTACCCCTCAGGGAAGCCCTGCCTGGGCCCACCGAGTGGTCCATGCTTAGCTGTAAATCCATGCAGCCCTCGGGCACTGTCTGTCATCCCTGTTAGCCCAGGACAGACCCTGGCTGTTTTTATTGAACCTGTGGCCCCAGTGCCAGCAATCATGGCCGGCAAGCTTCAGGGTTGAAAGAGCTCCTGTCATGTGGAGAGATGCCCTTAGCGCACCTCTTGGGATAGGCAGGGAGCCGATGTGGCCAGGTGACTGCACCTCTTAGCTGGGCCCCTGCCCGCAGCACCCCCACCGACTCAGGCCCCACTAAGAGGAGAGGACAGACTTGCTCCCTGGGTGGCTTCTGCCCCTCTGCAGGGGGCCCTGTGCCACTCTGGCCAAACAGACCCCTGCACTTGCAGATCTAGAAGAGCCTTCCTAGCGCTGAGCTCACAGGTGCTCCTGTCCTCGGGGTCCTGAGTTCGGGGTCCTGGGTAAGCTCCTGGTGGCTCTGTCAGGGGCAGTTTTCCCAGTGATCACCATCTGGTAGCCTTGGCCCAGTGATGCAGTCCTAAGTGAAAGTCTTGACGGAGATTCGAGCCCTTGGGCAGCAAAATACATGAAATAAGAGCCCTTCCAAGGCTGGCGGTGCCTCAGGCACTACAGGGCTCTGGGCAGGCAGTAGAGGTGCTGGTGGTGACCCCTCCTCTGTCCTTCCAGGCAGTTGCCAGACCCGGCCATTGAGGACCAGGGCAAGGAGTACGTGCGGCCCATTCTGAGCAAGTACGCGGCTGTGTGCGTGCGTTGTCCAGGCTACGGCACCAGGTACGGTGGGCTGCTGGGTGTATCCAGTCCTGTCCCATGAGGAATCTGGCCTTACCCAAGCTCTGTGGACCCCAAAGCTTCTGCCTTATCTAGAAGTGGCTGCCATTTCAGCTCAGGGGGCTGTGGGGAGAGCAGATGCCAGCTCCCAGGGGCGCTGCAGACCAGGCACACAGCCCCTGAGGCTTCCACTGCTTCCCAGGAGGGAGTCCTAGGCTGCCTCCTTCCCTCTTACACTGCCACAAGGGGGCCAAGGTGGCATTGGGCATACTCTTGTCATCGAAGTCAGCAAATCCCTGTGGACTCAGAGGTCTCACTATCTGGCTCTTCTTTTCACTTGCTGTGACCAGGGTCAGGGTTAGGTCATCTCAGCCTGGGATGTTGCCTTATCCTAGGAAAGGTGAAAATACCATGGTTGCAAGATGAAAGTGTCCAGGAGGGAAAAGCTCTTGGCATGGGTGTCTGCTGTCCCCGCAAATTCCTTTCCTGCCTCCCTCCCTGCTGGGGGCGAGGCTGGGAGGCCTGGCCCACCCACTTGGCTCCATCAGAGCGCAGCTCAGATGCTGCACTTGGAGGTGGCTGGGCTGCGCAGAGGAGGGTAGGTTGCTGGTCCAGCCAGATGCTTCAGGAGTGCTGTTGCTATGTGCCTGGCCCCCCTGGCCTGGAGGTGGAGCATGGCCGCATGTACAAGCCACATCTGCCTAGGCTCAGCTTGTGTCGGGCCCTGTGGGCACCAGCCTTGTGTCAGGCTGGGGATCTGCAGAGACTGTCATGGATGGGCCCTGCCCTTGGGAGGTCATGGCCCGCAAGGATTCAGACACAAGTCCTGCGGGACAAGGTATTTGGGCCATGACAAGTGCCAACTGGCTTTTAGGTTCAGGTTGTCTGAGATTGAGCCAAGCCCCTTCTTTCCCTACAGGTGGGAGAGGTTGGATTATTGCTGCCCCTGGGCAGGTCAGGAGGTGGTTCTCCCAGGAAGATGTGAGCCAGCCTCACTGTGGTGACATGGCTAAGGCTCTGCTGATGCTGAGGGCACTGGGCAGAGAGATGGACATGGGAAGTCCTGGGGACCGCTGACCAAGAGGGTGGCAGGCCCCCTAAGTCCTCCATCTTTCAGGGAATGGTAGTTTCAAGCCCTCTGGCTAGGGGATGGGGTGGTGGGCAGGGCTAGCATGGTGTGAATGCCCAGCACTGATGCTCCTGGGTCCAATGATGCTCCCTGGCCTGAGGAGGGTGGCATGGCTCAATGACAGTCTTTCTTGCTGGGCTGGTTTTTCCTTCAGCGGGAGCGTCATTTTCCTCAAGCCCCTCCTCCATCATGGGCTTATTTTTGTGATTAAATTGTGTGCTCCTGTGTACTTGGTATGTAAGGCAGAACGCCAGGTCTCCAGCCTGGCTGGGACCCCCAGTTCATAGTATGCATGCACCCACTCTGGGTGTCAGCCTGCACTGGGTCTGCTTAGGGACTCAGTGCCTGCCCTCCATCAGTGGGAAACAAGTGCTAAGTGAGTACTGGCCATGGGAAGGACCAGGCAGGACAGGTGTGCTGAGCATTTGGGATGGGGAAGTGGGGGGTGGCGAGCGAGGGCATGAGGGAGTTTTCTAGGTGAAGAAGCCTTGGTCTCCAAACAGTTGACAGGTTGGCCTCTTGGAAGTGCTGAGTGTCCACAGCAGTGCTGGGCCATTGCCTGAGAGCCCTGGGGGATTCTGAGGGGGAAGTGCATTGTCAGCCCAGGGCTCACCCTGGTGAGAGTGGTGGGTGGTTGGGGCTTGTACTACAGAGGGTGGGCAGGGTAGGCTGGGGGAGTTTCAGAGTGGAGGCAATAGGACTTGTTAAATGGGAGCTCCAGGCCCCATCAGGCTCAGTGCCCAGCTACCCCAGAAGAGTCCTTCTACTCCTTGAGGCTGCTACTCATTAGTGAACTGCCTCCAGCCAGGCTGAGTGCCTAGCACAGGGCCCTGGTGTGGTGGGCTTAACCCTTCTGCCTCAGATCTGAGCCCAGTTGGGGCTCCGACAGGTGGGCAGGGTGCTGAGGGCAGCGGGCTGAATGTGGGCCCCGTGCTCTCTTTCAGAACCAACACAGTCATCCTTGTGGACGCGGACGGGCATGTGACTTTCACGGAGCGCAGCATGCTAGACAAGGACCCTTCCCGCTGGGAGACCAATACCCACGAGTTTAGGCTGCAGAGCTAAGTCCCACCCCTGGGTGTGGCCAGACAGCTCCTGTAAGGCCCTGCTTTGAGGGCTGGATGGGAACCTTCCACAGCACATGCACTGCCTGTGTGTGACTCTGCCAGTGTCTCTCAGGACCAGGGCCCTCTGATTTTTGTGTGATCTGTCTGTGTCCCTGTATCCAGCTCGAGGTCCACTCTTATGCCGGTGGGAGTGACAGAATCCCACAGCCAGGTCAGGGGCAGGTCCAGGTGTGCTGTGCATGTGTGAATGCACCTGGCTCTGCCCCTGCCTGTGCATAGAGACATACTGCAAGGCACATGCTTCCATACATGCCTATACATGTATAGGCACCCATGTACACCCTGTGGGGACACACATACAGGCACAGGCAATAGATATGTGTACACATGCTGGAGCACACATGCACTCATGCCAGACAGGCAGAGCGGTACCTCTCACACCCACACGTACTTTTGGCCAGCTTTGCTTTAATCAAAACAACAGGAGTTTAAAAGTGTCCCATTCTCTCCTGGGCATAGGCCAGTTCCTGACAACCAGACCTGCTCTTGGAGGAGAGATAGGCCACATTTGGAATGAGGAATGAGGAAAACGCAAGAAAAACCTACTCTCAATGAAGCTCAGGTCTGGTTGGTGGGCCCGGTGGTCCTGTGTGCACTAGGGGTCCCATGTGCATGGGACTGTCCTGTGACTGGGAGTCCTTCATGTGCTGGGTGGCTCAGCAGCCTGTCAGGCCCTGCCTACCCACTTGTTGTGGGTTCTGGGCAGGCCTATCTCAGTGAGGGGACACAGCCAGCCCTTTCCTTTCCTTTCTCCTCGGGGAGTCAAACTTCATAGGAACCTGTACTTGAACGTGAGATGTCGATAATAAAACTTTGAGGCTGTGGTGAGTCCACACAGTCCAGGTCCTTCCTTAACTCATGTGGCAGGGACAATTGGAGCTGCTGTGTGCGAGGGGTTGGGGCTGCTCTCCTGGCCTGCAGGAGTTCCCACGGAACAGATACGGCTCTTTCTACTTTATCCTTCTGCTTATAGCTTCCTGAGTGCTAAGAGGGTCCTTGGGCAGAGGCCGGGGTGCGAGAGAGCCTTTGTATATGGGACACAGTAGTTGCCAGTGACAGGCCTCCTGAGCTGGGCTGAGGAGCTAGGGATTTATCTGGGTGCAGTGGGGAGCCCCTGGGAGCCCCCTGAAGGAGCAGTATGGTCAGACCTACACTCGGTGTGAACCATGGAGGCCAGCTCAGGCTCCCAGTTCAGGCACTGCTAATGCCCGACACCCTCTGTCCGCCTCAGCAGGCTGCCTCCCAGCATGGACCCCACCCCAGCATCTACCCTGACCAGGCACGTCCGCCCTCGGGAGGCACCACAGGCTGGGTGCAGAGCCACCGAAGAGCCTCCAAAGATGTCCACCTCTACCCCAGGGGTGGGGCATTGGGGGAAAGCTTCCCCACCCTTGTCAGGGACCCCTCTGTGTCTAGCCTGCCCAGGGCTCCCCAACAACCTGGATCCCCCAAGGAAGGGACAGCTCAAGGTGTAGTTCTGTAATTGTTAGGGGTTCAATTTTGTACCCCTAAAAGATATGCTGTAATCCTTGTTAGAGACCTTATTAGGGTTTTATAGAGCTAATCAAGATAAAATGAGGTCATGGTGCGGGTACCCTAAACAAATATGACTGGTGTCCTTATAACAAAAGGGGAAACTTGGACACATAGATGTGCACGTAGAGGGAACATCCTGTGAAGACAACGAGTATGCTGCCACATGCCAAGAAATTACCAGAGGCTGGGAGAAAGGCCTGGAACAGATCCTTCCCTGTCACCGACAGAGGGAGCGTGGCCCTGCTGTTGCCTTGATCTCAGACTGCAGGCCTTCAGAACTGTGAGAGAATAAATTTCTGTTGTTTATGTCAGCGGTCCCCAAACTTTTTGGCACCACGGAGGGTTTCTTGGAAGATGGGGGTACAGGAGGTGGCAACAGGAGGTGGAGCTCAGGCCAGCTTTGCTTGTTGCCTGGTTCCTGCCTGGGGATTGGGGGCCCCAGGTTTATGCCGTTCATTTGTGGTACTTTGTTATGGCAGTCCCAGAAAAATAACATAATTGTGACCTTCACTTTACAGATGAGGAAACCAAGGCTTGGGGATACACCATAACAGTCCCTTAGTCCCAGAGCAAATGGGGAGGCAGAGCCATGAGGCTAGGAAGGAGTACAATGAAGATGAGATGGACCTTGTGGTGCCTGCCCCTGTGGGCCCACAGTTCTCCCACACTGGTCTCATCCTGCTGCCCAGCACCCCTCCCACCTTCGCCCCCCTTAAGCCCGTGCCACTGCTTATGGCTACACTTTCTGCACAGTTCCTGCCCCAGGGCCTTTGCACTCATCCCTTTTGCCTGAGTAACTCCTCTTCCATATATCCCAACCACACTCTCCCTCACATCCTATGGGCTTTTGCTAAAGCTTTCTGGGGGAGGGGGTTCATCCCATCTAAATTTGCAATTTTCCCTGACTTGCTCTCTCTCTTTCTCTATATCAGTTAGCATTGTCTGACATACTATGCATTTTGATTGTTTCTTTTATTTTTTAAAAAGATTCTGTTTATTTTTAGAGAGAGAGGAAGGGAGGGAGAAAGAGAGGGCAAGAAACGTCAATGTGAGAAACATCACTTGGCCGCCTCCCGCACTTGCCCTGACTGGGGACTGAACTTGCAGCCCAGGCATGTGCCCCGACCAGGAATCCAACAGGCAACCCTTCCTTGTGCGGGATGATGCACAGCCAACTGAGCCACACCGGTCAGGGCTTGATTGTGTTTATGTGTCTCCCTATCAGGAGAGGTCCAGAAATTCAGAGCCTTTTCTCTCTTATTCACTGCTGCATCCCAATTCCCAGGTTAGGTAGATATTTGAACCAAGAGTGACAGCGCTGATGTTTCCCAAGCCTTGTGTTTATTTAGGTTGGTGCCTGAAATGAGGCCTCTGTACTGTTAGAAGGGTACAGGGACCCTGGGAAGCTGATGTCTTTGAGAAGCACTTTTGACATACCATCAAGGAAGGCCTGGGCCTGACTTTGGCATGGCTTAGCCAGTCCTATGTGCTTGCCACCAGATACATTCGATCCCTGAGTCCCCAACATGGGTCCCCTTCTCCTGGGAGGATGGAGAATTCATCCCTTTCTCAGATGCCCTTTTTTCAGATGAGCTTCTGCTGCTCTCTGGCTCCAAGACAGCCCAGCTGAGGTGTGCTGGCACGGAGGCTGGAAGTGGGAGGTTGACTGATGCAGAAGCGTCTGTGAGCAAGCATGACCAGCTCAGGAATGCAGCCTGACCTCAGGTCTTGTCGTGGCAGGCCTGGGCTCCTTGCCTTCTCCCCACAGGGACCCCTCACAACCACATCTTTTGATATGTTTTGTCAACTGATGGTTATTGCCACTAATTCAATGTCAACAGGAATCCTCAGTTTGGGGTGCAGTAAAGAAAGAAACTTGATTCAGTGCAAAATTGCTCAATTGTGACACAGCATGGCTGTGAAAAAAGCACAGCTGTAGAACTCTGGGGCCAGCCCCTTTCCAACTAACAGCCCTGCTCTGCCCTGCAAGTCATCTTTGGTGTTTCAGTTTAGCCAAAGAAACACGGTATTAAGTTTTTGGTGGAAAGGAAAAGTGCACTCTCTGAGTCAGAGGGGAGCTGGCTTATATGGACAGAAGCCCCCACCCCCTGTAGTCTGGCCTCAAAACCACTTCTGTTTGGTTAGAATAGAGCCACTTTGATTGGCTGGAGCTGCACAGCTCCAATTGGACAGGGAAAGCCTCAGTCCTATTGGTTGAAATAGGATTCCAGGAACTCCATTGTAAGGGCTTGCTCAGATAGCAGAAACATAGTGCAGGTAGGCAGTTAAGTGCAGAGGGAGGCAGTTGAGTGACAACTTCTCTGTGAAGTGCAGTTTGTGTGAGAGTCCCTTGTGCAGAAATGGCTGCGGGGCTCTGTTTTCAAAAATTTGAGCCCACTTAGCTACCAGGATCCCTTCTTAGTAGATGTCTTTTTTTTTCTCAGATTTCAGTTTGGATGTGTACTCATTTGCTGGTAACCATGATCACTTGGTTAAGGTGCCAGCACATGGCATCATCCAGGCTCTTCAGCAGAGACCTGGCTTAGAGAGAGGTGAGCCAGGCTGAGGTGGAAACACAAGCCCAGAGGGAAGTTTCCTCCCCTAAATTGGGCTGGAGTTCCCAGCTTCCGGGTATCAATCTTTGTGACTCCAGGCTGGAGCCAGGTGGGGATTGTAGGGGAGGTCCTGTGGTGAGGGTCCTTGTCCTTTACCCAGTTGGTCCCCCCCCCCCTTGAGGGAAGCTGGCTGTAAGGTGCAGGTCTGAGGTCCCAAGTTGAATAAAGCAGGTGCGGTCCCCCAGCTCAGCATGCAACAAAATATGGAGAGGTAGCTGTGGCTGAATGGTGGTTCGTCAAGTCACATGGGCTCTGACTGCCCTGGGCCAAGGCCAACAGCTGGCTGAGTCCAGGAACCAGACTCTCACGGGGCTTGGTGCCACTGTGAGGTGACAAGTGTTGACCACTGAGTCAGCCAGGTAAACAGAAGGGGGCAGGAAGGGAGGGAAGGGCCTGAGTCAGCTTCCAGCTTCCTCACCTGCAACACTCCCTTCTCCTGGTCTTTATTAACCTTTTTGTTCTGAAATGATTTTAACTTGCTACAAACTTGAAAAAATAGAACAAATAATTTCGATAACCTTCAACCACTCCCCCCAAATATTAACACTTTACCTAACCAGAGTAAAATGATTAGAACCAGGAAATTAGCATTGATACAATACTATTAACTGATATACAGATCTTACTTGAATTTTATCAATTGTCCCACTAATATCAGTTTCCTAAGCCAGGTTTCAATCTAGGATCCAGATCCCACATCACAATTTGTTGTGTTTCCTTTAATCAAAGATGGTTCCTCAATCTGTCTTTTACTTGCATGATCTTGACACTTTAAGTGTTTTTTGGTAGAATGTCACTCTTTTGGGTTTGCTCAGTCTTTCTTTATGATTATATACAGGTATTGCCTTTGGGGCAGAAATACCAAGTGATACATGTCCTGCTCAGGAGAGCCACAATTTGTCCCTTGCCTGGTGCTTTTTTCCCTTCATTTTAATCGAGGTATAATTAATATACACTGCAACACATCCTTATAGTGTATAACTTGGTAAGTTTGGATGTGTATATATTTGATCACTTGATTAAGGTGGTGTCTCAGGTTTTTTCCACTGCAAAGTTACTATTTAACCTTTGCAATTAGTATCTTGGGGAAGAAACTCTGCAACTCTGTAAAACCGCCCCCCCCCCGCCCCAGTTCCTCATAGTTTTGCCCACCATTTTTTTAGCATCCATTTTTGTCTTAATGTGCTGTCTGCCAAATGGGATTTTTTTTTTTATTTCCATCATATCTTCTTTATTTATTTACTGGAATGCTGGTCTAACTAAGGAAGAGCGGTCCCTTATGCACTTACATCCTCCTCCCTTTCTTGAGGCTCCTAATACAGTATTAGCAAATGGAAAAGTGCTAGACAATTGAGGATACTTGTCCTTTTTTACCTAACGATTATGTTTAATGATTTTAATTGGAAAATGTCTGTGTGGACAATCTCTACGGCACTGTCTAGACTAGAGGCGGCCAGAGCCCGGGAACCACAGGAGTGCCTTGTGCTCCTGGAGTTCCCGTACTCCTGGGTTCCCGGCATTCCCCCATGACTCGCTACGTTCCCGGCGTTCCCCGCGCTCCCCTATTCCCGGCATTCCTCACGCGTCCCGTTCCCGGCGCTCCTCGCGGCGATCACTCTCCGCGCGGAGAGCCCCCCCCCCCCCCCCCCGGGCTACGACCGTTAGCGCGGCCGCGACCTCGGCATTTGGTCCCGCCCGCGCGACCGCGCTATTGGGCTGCGTGTCGAGGCCGCGAGCATCCTGCGCTGCCGATTGGTGGCCTCTGCAGCCCGCTCCGCGGTTTCCCCAATGCGAGGCGGCCGCGTCCAGGGATTGGGCGCGCGCCGCCAAGGCCCGCCCTCCGCTCACCCGCGCGGCAGGCGGGTCCCGCCGACCGGGGACAGCCTGGGTGGCCTTTCTGGTCGGCGGTGGCGGTCGGCGTGAGGGTCTCCCTATTGTGGTCGGGCTGCGGGCAGCTCGGGCAGGCCACGGGCGCCGGAGGTAGGTGCGGGGCGCGAGGGGCGCCCCGCGGGCCAGGCGGGCGGGCGCTGCGGCCTGCGCGAGGGTGCGCCCTTACCCTCTCGGGTGGAGGGCCGCAGGCCCGGGCGGCACGGCGGGGCGGGGCGGGTGGGCGTGAGGCGGGCATGGCCGCGTGGACTCTCGGCCTTTGTGAAGCTCTGTGGCCGCGGTCCTGGGAGAGCGCTGGGCTGGGGTTCCGCCCGGCGGGGGGGTGGGACGGTGGGGGACTTCGGCTGGGGGGCGGGCCGCCACTGGTCGCTTTCCGCCCGTGTTAACAGCCCGAGTGTAAAGAAACACCCCTCGCCTTGTTGGGCCCGAAGTCGTAGCGTCGCTTTCAGGCGGGAAAGGTATGAACATGGTAGTGTTCGCTTACGACCCTGCGGGAAATCTGAGAAGTCGCCCAAGTCTTTTCCTTCGCTAAATGCTCATGGATTGAGTATCACGTTGATAATCGGGATGTGGTTTTGTTGTAACAACGGTCGTGGTAGAAGTAAATGTAATGTGGCAACCTGTTGACGGTGATACCTGTCAAGTATCATCTGATGGACTTGGGTTGTTCATGGTAGGAATTTGATTTACCGTTTTTGCATGCTTGCATGTACCTTGTTACCTGATGCTGGGCAGTCCAGTCTCGCGCTGGTTACTGCGAGGCCAACCACTAGGACGGGACCCTCTGTTTCCTGGCAGCAGAATGAACTTTTCAGTCACCGGGCTATGGGCAACCCCGACACAGGCCTTCGCTCACCCAAGGGAGTAAATGGCCAGTCGATGGTGCTGCCTGTGAATACGGGATGTGAAGCCCGTTGAAGGATAACAAAAGGAATGGATGAGGTCATATTGCTGCTGGGTTGGGCGGGAAGGCACAGCAGGAGAGGCTTGACCTAAAGGCCGCAGCCACAGCTTGTACTATCACAGTTGGTGCCTCTGTCAGCCCAGTAAGTGGGCTCCCAGTGAAGAAGGGTGCTGTCCCAGTGTGTTGGTTTTACCCCTGGGTCAGGGATTCAGGGAAGCCTGCTGTGAGTGAGTCTGCTGCTGGCTTACCGTCCTGCTTGGCAAGCAAGGTTTGCATCCCTGTGTTCAATCAGCTGAAGCAGTAGCGAGGCCAATGGTGGGATGAACCATCCTTTGAAACCTTTATGGCCAGGCACTGTGTGGGGCAGTTCTCAAATGTTGTTTTATAGTCTAACTGTGTGTGACCTTGCGGGGTAGGAAACATCTGACTGGTTTGCCCAGTTGTGGCTTCTCTTGTGATTGCCCTCTCCTGCTTGGTGATCTCATCCAGCTTCCTGGCTTTAATGCCATCTCTCCTTGACATCTCCATCTCCAGCCCCAGCCTTCCACCTGTGCTGCAGCCTCATCTTTCTGATTGCATCTTCCACATCTCCGTGTGTTCCTTTGCGGCCAAGCAGCCATGTCCAAACCTTTATAAACCCCAGTCTTGACCCCCAAACACTGCTCATGCTGCGTTCACCACCTCAGTGCATGGCAGCTCAGTTCTTGAATGTGAAGCCACATGGATCCCTCTAAGCAATCCTCAGGACCATTTCTCACCACCTCTGGCTCAACCCTGGTGAGCCTCTTAATTCTTTTTGTTGTCACCCTTGCCCCTCCCCCCAATACCCACCTAAAGTTTTTTTGGACATAGAATGGTTCTTTTAAATTGCAAGATAGTGTAGCCCTGACTGGTGTGGCTCAGTTGGTTGGATGTCATCCCATGAAGTGAAAGGTTGCTGGTTCGATTCCCGATTCGGGCACATGCCTGTGTTGCATGTTTGGTCCCTGGTAAGGGCATATGCGAGAGGCAACTGATCAGTTTTTTCCTCACGCTGATGTTTCTCTCCCTCTCTTTCCCCTCTCTAAAAATAAATTAAATGAAATCTTTTAAATTAAATTGAGAGTGTAAAATTGAGGCAGTACAGACTGAAACTAGATTGCTTGGGTGGTAAAGCAGCTCCACCACTTTCTAGCTATGTGACCTTGAACAAGTTGCTTAACCTTTCAGTGCTGTGTGAGCACCGGCAATTGAAAATGCATAAAGTGCCCTGGCTGTGTGGCTAAGTGGATTGAGTACCTGCCTATGAATGAAAAGGTTGCTGGTTCCATTCCCGGTCAGGACACATGCCTGGGTTGCTGGCCAGGTGCCCAGTTGGGGGCGTGAGAGAGGCAACTGATGGATGTGTCTTTTGCACATCATGTTTCCCTCTCTCCCTCCTTTCCCCTTTCTTTAGAAATAAGTAAATAAAATCTTTAAAAAAAGAAAAAATGCATAAAATGCCTACAACAGGGTCCTGCTGAGAGTTGGTTGCCACGGCTGTCCTTGGATCATGTGACCTCACTGCTTGGTCCTCCTGTTCAGTGGGCCCATCTAAATTAAGAGCCAGAGTCCTGGTCTTGCTTGCCCTCATTGACTTGGCCTCCTGTCATATCTCTTTGGCACACTGCTCATACCTTCCACACCACACTCCTTCCCCAGGGCCTTTGTTCTCTGTGTGCTCGGAATGTCCCCTCCTCACACCCCTGCTGTCTGCCTGGCTCACTCTCCTTACTTACCTTCAGATGGACACTGGCCATGAGACCTTCCCAGACCTTCTGACTGTCTCCTCTTCCCCAGTTCTTTGTTTTCTCTTGAGCACTTCTCAGTTTTTCTTAGTTGTTACTTGACCATCACTCCGGCTAAAACGTGGGCTTGGTGGGGCAGGGATTTTGTCTGTTTGGTGTCCTTAGTGTCTAGGATAGTGTGTGTGTGCCATCTGTAAGGTGCTCAACAAATATTTATTGATTGAGTGGAGAAAACTTGCAGAGGGAAAGTAAGGAACTTGTCCAGGACTGCCCCGCTGTGGGGCTTTGCACTGGGAGCTTGCATCCCTCTGGGGCCGAGCAGGTTTTTCTGATCTCCCAAGGGGTGCACACTTTCTCTCCAACCCCACCCTTTGTCCTCTTCAAGGCTTCCTTTCATCAGTTATTATTATCACCTTTGCTTTGTGCTTTTACATGGCTGTTTCTTAGCCTTTTAACGTGGTAGCAGGTGTTCCCTGTCCTGTACTGCCATTTATCTTCAGTCCCCCCATTTCTTCTTGTCTTCATTTTAGCTTTTTTTTTTTTTAAGCCCCCAGAGTCATGGATTGGCTCTAGTTGGGGCTGGGCAGACCTGCCAGGTGCTGACAGGTTTGGTCCTGGTCTGATCTGTGTTCTGTAGCACTGGGCATGCTGACCTGCCTGTCCTTTTCTTAAAATGATCTTTCTTGGTTGCCAGGAGACTGGCCTTACTCCACTTGGTGTTCCTGGTGCCTCTCTGGCTGCAGTCTTCTCAGCGTTTACTGCAGTTCACTCTTTATCTGTCATTATCTATGTGCTGCATTTCCTTCATCCTTAGCACCTTTGATGGAAACATCTCTGGCGGAGGTATTGTGTTAAGCTACCATTCCACCAGAATAGTAAGGACATCTTAGAATCTTGGAAATAGAGTGACAGCTCCATGGTCATTGCCCTTCCAACTGCCCAGGTGGTGGGGACCTTGTCTCTTGTGTGTGGTAGTGCTCCCTCGGAGTAAACGATCACTGTTTGTTGAGTGAATTGATTAAATCTAAACAAGTCTTTGGTTTATATGCTGTGTTACCTTCACAATACTGCCACTATGCTCTGTCCCTTCACTGCAAACTTTTTAAACGTGCGATGTCTGCTGACTCCTGTCTGTGCAGTCAGGCTGCCCCCTGTGCACATATGGGCATGCATGTGCATACCTGCACCCATGTGCATGGCATATCTGTGTGTTTGTGCATCTGCACTGTGTATGCGCGCCTGCATGTGCTTCTACTCTGATGCCCGTGCCTCCTGCAGACCTCTGGGTTCAGGATTGCCCCCGAGCTTTCCTTCTCAGCCTCATGTCAGCCCTCTTGTCCTGCTTCCTCTGGAGTGAAGCTTCTCAGAGTTGCGTCCTCGCCCCTCTTTTTGCTCTGTGTTCCCTCTCTGGGTGGCCTCTCTTCTGTGGTTTTGATGACTACCACCCTGCTGAAGCATTCTGGCCCCTTTTTCTGGGCCAGTCACAGTTCCAGAGCTGTAGTCTCAAGCACCTGTTGGACAGGAATGCCTGGAGGCTTCATTTATTCCCCTCTGCGGGCTCCTGCCTGAATGCTGGAACACGTGTCCCTCCAGGAAAAAGCTTCATTGGCTCTCAGTTCCCTCTTGTCTGAGCTCTCTGCCTCTACCCGGTTGGCAGAGCAGTCAGCTCTGTGTCTTCACTGTTCTTGAAGGCTCCTGTCCCTCTTTCACACCTTGGCCCTCTGGCTGAGAGGACTCCTGTGCCTTGGTTACAGGGACTGTGCCTGGTTAGTCTCCTTTCTCAAATAGGGATTGAATTGTGGCATGAGGTTCACCTTGCCCTTGGTGGCTCCTCATTGCCCCCAGGATGGAGCCAGGCTCCAGATGGCACTTAGAACTCCCTGGGCCTTGGCTTCAGCTGTCTCCTGTAGCTGCCCCACCAACCCTGGCCTGGCTCCCTTCCCACAGCCACCACCCCTTCCTCTACTGGGAACAGAACCACGCCACCTCTGGCGACTTCAGCACGCTGCATCACTGTCCCGGTCCACGTGCCACCTTGTGGGCCCAGGAGAGCCCTGGGGTCCAGGGTAGCAGAGCGCCCGGCCGTACCTCTGAGGCCCTAGTGCTGCAGAGTTGAGCCGAGGGTCTCGCGCTCGCCCTCTGACTGACCCAGCCCTGGCAGGTGAGTAGATCGATGTCGCTCTAATGGCCGGAGGGAGGCCGCACACCTTATGTGTGTTCTGGAAAGGGCAGCCTTGCACCATTTGCTTGCTTACCTAGGAAGCTGAGGGGAATGCTGTGGTGAAGTTCAGTGTAGGTTTTTAAAAAATCCTTTCGAGCCTTAAGATAATACTGTTTTTATGCTTCCGAAGTAGGGACTACAGTGGACATTTAATGAAATATTTAACTTTGGACTTATCATTTAGGTCTTGAAGAAAAAAGTAAAGGTAGTGTGTTCTAAAGCCTGCAAAGTTCTCTTAGACAGTATTATTTTCTTTACTACACTGTTAATAGCAGTTGACTCTTGGTACCAGGGAAGCAGAAGGTTTCTGTCACTTGTGACGATGTTTTTAAATCTCTTTGCAGGTAGAAGAAGAAAGGTGCCACTTTGGCACGAAGAGAGAATCGCTTAGTCGTCAGTCATTTAAGCTGAGTGCATTGTGATTTCCAATAATTGAGGCAGTGGTTCTAAAAGCTGTCTACATTAATGAAAAGAGCAATGTGGCCAGCTTGACTAAGCCGTCAGCGTGTGCAGCGCGGGCAGGACGGCACCGGGTCTCGACGGACTTGTGCATGTTAGCTGTATAGATTTATGTAAGGTTTTAAAACTGGTCTTTTAAATAGTCTTAACTACTTTTTACTATGGAGACATATGAGAGTCCCTCTCCTCTCCCGCGTGAGCCCGCAGGAGAAGCGGTGATGGAGAAACGTGCTTGCCCCCTCCAAGCGCTGCCCTGTGAACAGTCTCCACCACCTCCCCTGCAAACGTCCAGTGATGCAGAGGTAATGGACGTTGGCTCTGGTGGTGATGGACAGGCCGAACCCCCTGCTGAGGACCCACTCAACTTCTACGGAGCTTCTCTTCTCTCCAAAGGATCCTTCTCTAAAGCCCGCCTCCTCATAGACCCGAACTGTAGTGGCCACAGCCCGCGCACCGCCCGGCACGCACCTGCGGTCCGGAAGTTCTCCCCTGACCTTAAGTTGCTTAAGGATGTAAAGATTAGCGTGAGCTTTACGGAGAGCTGCAGGAGTAAGGACAGGAAGGTGCTGTACACAGGAGTGGAGCGCGACACTCGTGCGGAGTGCGGTCTGGCCCTTAGCCCTGTCAGTGGAGACGTGCATGCTTGTCCCTTTGGTGGGAGTGTTGGTAACGGGGTAGGCATAGGGGGTGAGAGTGCTGATAAGAAGGATGAGGAGAATGAGCTGGATCAGGAAAAGAGAGTGGAGTATGCAGTGCTCGATGAGTTAGAAGATTTTACTGACAATTTGGAGCTAGATGAAGAAGGAGCAGGCGGGTTCACGGCTAAAGCAATCGTGCAAAGAGACAGAGTGGATGAAGAGGCCTTGAATTTCTCCTACGAGGTATGTCAGTGACCTCTTCTTTGGAGTGCCCTTAACAAAACCCAAAGAGAGGTGTTTGGGAACTGCAGCATCTTTTGAAAGCTGTTGTTGCTGAGGAAAAAAGCCCATATAAGGTGGGATAACAATGTGGAAAAGAAACCAAGTTTTTAACTTTAATGAAAAGTTTGGCTGACAGGCCTGCTTTGTACCTTTTACCCAACCTGAGTTGGAAGGTGCTGCTGAGACGCGCTCCCTGATGGTGTGTGTGCCTGGGCCCAGCTTTTTGGCTTCATTTGTTGGTTTCATCCCGTTTGTTTTTTCAGATGATCATGCACCATAAAGGCACACCTAGGTCCCCTCGAGAGCGTCTCATTTCTCTGTTCACTCTCACTAGTGCCATTAAGCTTGCCCATGGTGCAGGAATGTAGGTGCCGGGGCCATGGTGCCTGAATAGTATGTCTTGCAGGACGATTTTGACAATGATGTCGATGCTCTTCTGGAAGAAGGCCTTTGTGCTCCCAAAAAGAGGAGAGTGGAGGAGAAATATGGAGGAGACAGCGACCATCCATCTGATGGAGAGACAAGTGTGCAGCCGATGATGACCAAGATTAAAACAGTGCTCAAAAGTAAGTTGGCTGGTAAAAAAAGTAGTGAGTGTTCACAGGGTGACAGAAGCGCAGGTTTGAGAGCCTTTGGGACACCAGACAGTGGTCTGGGCATACTTTTGAGGGCAAGGTAATCATCTCCGCTGAAGGGGACAGACAAGACACAAGGATGCACCCAGAAGCAGTACCACCCAGGTGCATGTCATGGTGTGTGCTATGGGAACCACACAGAGGCTGATGTCTTGCAGAGCGACTGGGAGGGGACTTCTGACAGGGTGGGGAGTGGACCCCTAAGGAGGGGACATTAGTGTGTTCTGGGAGATGACAAGACTGGCAACTAGTGTGTGTGGAGGCTGAGGCCAGAGGTAGGTGCTTAGCATAGTGGCACGTGAAGGTCGGGGTTCAAGTTCTAGGCTCTTTCACTGTTGTGGTAAGCCACTAGAAGCATGGAGGTGTCAAGGGGAAAAAAGGATGGTAGAATAAATCTTGTTGTAGCATAATTGCCCTCAATAAAAATGTTAAACCTAATGAAATGTTTTTTAAAACAGGTCTAGAAATGTGTTATATTTTAAAAAGTTAAAAAGATACTGATACTTGGAAAAAATGTATCTTTGTAGCTGGTTGTAAAACGAAGCAGGCAGGTATTGTTACACAGTGTTTGTCTAAAGGCACAGCTCCTGTGGCTGCAGCACAGCCTGTGTACTTCAGGTGGGTAGGGTGGGGGCTCCTGTGGGACAGGTGGAGGTCTTCTGGAGGTTCAGACAGCGGGATTTACACTTGGATTTGGGGACAGAGTGGGGAGTAGCGGGGAGATGCCCAGAATTTTGGTCGTGCAGCTCCTTTGCCAGTGTAGTGCCGGTCTGGGAGGAGCCTATCAGCTTCTGTCTGTCTCAGCAGCACCTGTGAGTGTCCGGGTTGAGATGTTGGGCTGGGCAGTTGGGCAGCAGAGAAGGGCTGAAGCGCTACACGGGGACTCAGTGGGCAGGTGGAACAGGGAGTGGCACCCCAGCACCAGGTCCCTTGCCCAGCAAGGAGGGCCCCAGGACACCTTAGGTTAAGGGGCAGGGTGCAGAAGGTGATGAGGTGTGATGGCAGGGCAGGTGGTATGCAGTTTCTTCTGGCTGTGGAGTGGACACGTCAGCGGTGGGCTGCATGTGTCTGCCCGTGTCAGCCAGTTGTTGGAACAGGATGGGGGTTGGGTTCGTTGACTGCAGGTGGAGATCTGCTTGGGTCTCAGCTTCTGAGGAGGGGTTAGTGGGTAGTCCTCACCTCACCTCGATGCCTCTGGCAGGTTTGCTTTGTCCTCTTTCTGTGGTTTCAGCAACCTCGTTCTGAGCAGGGAAAGCTGAGCCCGTCCTGAGCAGCGCACGGGTCAGCAGTGTGCCTGACCGTTCTGTCTGCCTTTGTGGGCACAGCCTTTTCCTCTGCAGCCTTTGCCACCTGGCAGCCTGCCTGGAAGCAGCTCCTCCCTCTTAGGAGCTGCAGCTCGGTCCTTGTGCACATAGACTGCTTAAGCATGGCCTGTGAGGTCTTCAGACAGCTGGAGCCACTTTATGACCACTTGTTGTCATTACTGAGTGGCCCAGATGCACCTGTGTCCCATGTTGTGCTTGGCTTGTATTTCATTTGCTTTTTCTCCTAACTTAGCCCAAAGATGGTGTAAGGCAGCAGCTTCTTGGCCCTGGTTCACTGGGGAGAGTGCCTGACAGGGTTCCTGCACCTCTGACCTGCAGCACTTCCTCCCAGGGACTGTCCTGATGTCAACTGTCCATTGTCCGCTATGTGTGGCCATCAGGCCTGAGGCCCTCCTTGCTGGACAGGGACCTGGCACTCGGTGCCGCTCCCTTTTCCATGAGAGCTGCTAGTGCTGTTTTCATCGTACATATATGTTTATAGATTTCATTTGTTTTTTTTCCTTTTGTTTCTAAAATTTTTAACTTGATCCCAGTACCTGAAAGAAAATTAACTTTTAGTTGTCTTTGCCTTATGCTTTTCCTAGCAACTGGGCCTGGTGTCAAGTGGATAACACGTCTTGAGCTTTTTGTTAATGTCTTCCTGTAAAGCAGGGAAGGGGTTGGTTGTAGTGCTTTAAAACTGAGTAGGTTTTTTCTAATTTGAAGTAGTATTTTATATGCTGGTAAGAGTTTTGCAGCTTAGGTACAGTGAAGACTTGTCACCTGGTCTCAGGGAGTGGTGTTCAATAGGCATGACATGCAGTTTATTAGCGAAGCTTACCCAGCCCCTGGGGTGCCTCTGGCCACAGCCAAGGTGGAAAGGTGAGGGTTGAGCATCCGTGGTGCTCACCAGCTATGGAGGCAGCAGCTGAGGCTCCTTCATGCACCACCTGCTGTCCCAGGCCAGGAGTACAGCAGTGAGCAAGGTAGACCCTTCGCTGCTGTGTCAGAGGGACTTAGAGTCTATCAGTTAAACCCAGATAAACAAGCACAGTGAGAGCGCAGCTTCATGCAGAGGAGGTGCTGGGAGCTGCCAAACAACAGACTGGGCTGGGATAGGCTCTGGAGGGTGGGGCACTTCCCTACTTGCCTAGTTCTTAGGGCTTCCTTTCAATATTTGATCCATTTTACCATTTTTGTCTGCCATATGTCATAATTTTTAAGAAATCCCAACAGTTTTTGTATTTTTCCAGTGACTGTAGGATGTTCTTCTGTGCAGGTCGTGGCCGCCCACCTACGGAACCACTGCCCGATGGGTGGATCATGACGTTCCATAACTCCGGAGTCCCCGTGTACCTGCACAGAGAGTCTCGGGTGGTCACCTGGTCCCGGCCGTACTTCTTGGGAACAGGAAGCATACGGGTAGGGGATGCATCAGTCATGAATGTAGTCTTATAATTCGCAGATAAGAGCCTGCTTGTCTGCACCCATTGTATCATAGCCAACCTGCGGCAGGTGAAAGACAGGATAGTCAGACCATCGGGGTCATTCCTGTAATCTCTTGCCGTTTTATTATCCACAGAAACATGACCCTCCTCTGAGTAGCATCCCCTGTCTGCATTACAAGAAAATGAAGGACAATGAGGAAAGGGAGCAAAACAGTGAGCTCACCCCTAGTGGGGAGGTGTCCCCTGTGAAGCCCCTCAGTCGATCTGCAGAGCTGGAGTTCCCCCTGGAAGAGCCTGACTCCATGGGGGCCGACTTGGGGCCCCCAGATGAGAAGGACCCGCTGGGGGCTGAGGCCGCCCCTGGAGCCCTGGGGCAGGTGAAAGCCAAAGTTGAGGTGTGCAAAGATGAATCAGTTGGTAAGTTTCCAGAGGGAACTCTCTTTACCCTTTGCTTCCTTGTACTACCTGCAGGGATGCCACTACGTTCTATGCTTCTGGGGTGCCCACCCTTCTGCCGAAGGCCATCTGTTCCTAGTTATATGTGTGAGGGACTGCTGGGGACCTCTGTCTACTCCTGCATGGCTGCCAAGGCCCCACCCCCTATTTGGAGAACCTGCTGGGGTCCTAGGCTCCAGGCCCCTGCTCCTGGGCTCCGGAGGGCCCGTGTGGCCAATGCTGCCATGGAGATGGCTGCTGTCAGTGCAGACCTTTCTTCTCTGTCACTTTTATGTTCTTTCCTGAAGTCTTGCTTTTTTCAGTAGGATGTGTTTGTGAGGCGTTTTGATTTATCCTGATGCACTCAGAGTGAGCTTCTTCAAACCACGGATTCAGTGTTGGGAAACTTCCACTATTCTGTGGACATTTCACGCTTAAACCCTGCAGTTGCTTTTTGGGTGTGTGTTGGTATTTTTCATTCTCTCTTCTGTGTCTTTTAGCTTAGTTCTACCCATTCAAATCCTAGTTGTCTCTTCAGTGGTGGCAAGCTGTTTTAGCCCACCTGCTGAATCTTGTTCAGAGAGGCCTTTGTGTTTTCAGGATTTCTGGTTGCCTGTCTTGCTGCCTGGCTTGTCTCATAACTATTTCATGTGAGGAGCCCTAGAAGAGCTAGGGGGATGGCTTCTGGGGGATGGGGAGGTGCAGTATAATGGGTGGGGCCTCCGACACCTGGGGAAAGGGCAGAGTCTCATTGACCCCCAGCTCCTGATGAACCTCGGCCTCTCCTCAACCTGTGTCTGTCTGGTGTTGCCTCTCTCCCCAATCCAAGTCAACCCCTCTGCCTTCTGTTGGTGTGCTGGGGCTTTTCTTGGCGACCTATCCAGAAGGGAGCTCTCCCTTTAAGGCAGTGGTTTATTATTATTTTTTTTTTTAAGATTTTTTTTATTTGTCTTTAGAGGGGTAGGGGAGAGGGAGAGGGAGAGAAATATCAATGTACGGTTGCCTCTTGTGTGTCCCCTGCTGGGAATTGGCCTGCAACCCAGGCATGTGCCCTGACTGGGAATCGAACCGCGATCCTCTGGTTCGCAGGCCCGCGCTCAATCCACTGAGCTACACCAGCCAGGGCTATTTTTTCATACCATCTTTTATGCACATGTACATGAACATGTCCCTGTTTTTTTAAACCCCTGCCTCTGACTTCTAACCTCAGTGCTTTGTGAGAGGTGACCACTGGTGCTTATTTCCAGACTTCTCTGAATTCGTATGTAAAGAAATAATATACCATATTTTTTGGACTATAAGATGCACCCCCTCCCCATTTGGGAAGAATAATGGTTGTTAATGCTGCTGTTGAGTTCTGATTACATTGGTGAAATATTATGTTATTTATGTTATTAAATATTTTACCACATTTTTTCCTTCAAAGTTTTTTTCCTTGTTTTCCTCTAAAATCTAGGTGCTTCTTATGGTCCGAAAAATACAGGTAGTTTCAGTTTATAATTAAGTAGGTGCAAGTATATTGTTTTGTAGCCTTTTTTCTTTTTAAAGATTTTTGTTTATTTCCAGAGAGAGGGGAAGGGAGGGGGAAAGAGAGTGAGAGAAACATCGATGTGTGGTTGCCTCTCATGCACTCCCAACCAGGGACCTGACCCACAACCCAATTATGCGCCCTGACTGGGAACCGAACTGGCAACCCCTTGATTCAAAGGCCGGCACCCAATCTACTGAGCCACACCAGCCAGGGCTATAGCCTTTTGCTTTAAAAGGCTACCTCTCAGTCTTTTTACATGGAACCCCTCCCTCCACCTTCTGTTGGCACTGCTCTTAGGGCTGGGCATGAGCCACTGCACGCTCGAGTGGTAGGAGGCAGGTAGGAAACTAGTGAGGCCAATGGGAACCTCTAGGAAGTATTGAGGGAGGAGGGGGTAGTAGGTGTGGGGGTAAAAGTAGGAGGCCCCGGGGACCTTGCTGAATGGTGAGGGGCGGGGTACTTAGTGGAGGCAAGGCACCTGGGGGAGCTGTGGGGCTGGGCCAGGGACCGGGTGGGGAGAGGCGTGATGCCTGCCAAGGCCTGAGCTGCCTGGGTGTGTTGCTGAATTTGGAGGCCACTGGGGTGGTTGGAGGGGAGAGAGCAGGATGCACAGTGGGTGTGCAGTCCCCCAACTGCTGTTGGTAGTCGGTGCCTGTTTTGATACAGGGGCAAAAGGCCCTGAAGGCTGCAGGCTGCCTGATTTTTTGTTGTTGTTGTTTTTAATCTTTCTTCCATTAAAAAAGAGAAATCCTTGTTCTTTCTCCAAATAAACTAAAAGACCATCCCAGAAGTTTGTTCATAAAGACCTGCCATAAAAACTTGAACCGCCTGAGTGACGACGGGACCTAACTCTTTGCTTTCCTTGCACTTCCAAAGGAACAGGGCAAGGGCAGTGGGGATGGCAGGTGGGAGCTGTCCAGCTCACTGGGCGGAGGAAATGACTTGACGTGGAAAACTAGTCATTTGGTCCTCTGGAAATCTTGTACAGATCTTGAGGAATTTCGGAACTACCTGGAGAAGCGTTTTGACTTTGAGCAAGTTACTGTGAAGAAGTTCAGGACTTGGGCTGAGCGGCGGCAGTTTAACCGGGAAATGAAACGGAAACAGGCTGAGTCTGAGCGGCCCATCCTGCCAGCCAATCAGAAGCTCATCACTCTGTCTGTGCAAGATGCACCTACAAAGAAAGGTGAGTTGAGGTTTGTAAATTGGGACATTGGCAGACTGGTTATACTGTTAATTTTTCATTTGATCTTAAAATGTATACTTTGTGTGTGAGTTGCATTTTAATTCAAAGCTTATGTTTACCCTGCAAATACACGTTCATGGCCATGAGCCCCTAACACAATAACCTGGTAACTTGGATGGTGCCAGGTCCGAGTGCTAGCTTATAGTGGGGTCCTCACACTGTTGTTGAGATGGTCCTTCTTGTCACAGAATTTGTCATTAACCCCAACGGGAAATCTGAGGTCTGTATCCTGCACGAGTACATGCAGCGTGTCCTCAAGGTCCGCCCTGTTTATAACTTCTTTGAATGTGGTAAGTTTGACCTTCCTGTCTCTCAGTCCTAAGGTCACACGCCTTACTTCAGTCATGGCTGGGGAGGCAAGAGCTGGCTGTTAGCTGAGTTAGAAATGAAAGGGAAGGGCACAGGGAAGGGAGTTGCAGATAGGCAGCTCAGTTTTATGGGAATGTGTCCAGTCTAAGGGTCAATGCCCTTTGCTTCCCCTCGTTTGTACACAACCCCCTCCCTCATCTTTCTTTGTTCCTTGTTCCTTGTTGAGGAAGGCCTCCTGCTGTCTCTGGGCTCCAGGTAGATGAAGGGATTTCAGGCCTGGACTTCTCATCAGCTGTCTCCTGTCCATTCTTGTCACAGCTTTGTGAAAACCAATTTGTCTTTCCCTTTGAAGCCAGAACCTAGAAATTACTGACTGTTCTTGTTTCTTTGGCTCACGACTTCTTTGCCTCCCTGCCCCTTACAGTCCTGTGTTTGTGTTTCTCAGATGTTGGTCCCTGTCCCTTGTGTTTCTGTCTCTGACTTCTTGTTTCCCCTCTGCCTCACTGTCCCATGGTCCCCATTTACTGAACTCTTCCAGGTGTGCTCCCTGCTGTCCCATCTCAGCCCCATCTCAGTGCCTCAGGGCATCCCGGTGTCTCTGCCTCTGGTAGCAGCCCTGACCCCACCTTGTCTGTTGGTGTGAGCAGATGGTGTATGTGTGCATGCACGCTTTTAATGTCTTGGCAAGTGTGTTTTAAAACAGTGATTTTAATTTTAAGAGAACCCAAGTGAGCCTTTTGGTGCCTCGGTGACCATTGATGGTGTGACCTATGGATCTGGAACTGCAAGCAGCAAAAAGCTGGCGAAGAATAAAGCTGGTAAGGTGCCTGCTTGGGTTCAGAGCCCCACGCTGCCCCCTGTGTCTGCCCCTCCCCTTGTCTGGGGAAGGCTGAGCAGCAGCCCAAGTGGGAGGGGTGTGGGTGGGGTAATCCATTTTATTTATGTAATTATCTGTTTTGATTTTTAAGAATTAGGTTGTCATTGGGAAAGATTCAGATATAGAAAGTAAAACCTGAGAAATACAAATAGACGGTCCCTTCTCTTTTCATTAGCAGCGGGCCAAAATTTCCCACCCCTTCACCCCCGCTCACAGAGCTGCCTAGGCTGTGCTAGGCACATGTTTTATAGTAGGTTTGTGTTTAAAGCGAGCAGAATGTGGGTATGCTGCAGATGGAAAATGGGAGTGCACGTGCCGTTGGCATTTTCTTTGAGTGGTTTCAACATTTATGAGGACAATATCCTGAGTCCTTCAGACTCCAAATTTGGGACTGCCACTCATTGAACACAGCATAGCAGATCAGTGAGAAAGCTTATGTTTTCTGGTTAAAATGCATTGCTCTTTTTGACCGTGTAGGTGCCGTTTGCTTTTGTGCCCAGCACTGGTAGTTATTGGCATTCTTTTCTAAAAGTCGTTTGTTCTAGCATCAGAGCTATTTAGCCTCTTAGGAGTGGACCACATTTCGGCGGGGGTGGGGGGGTGGGGATTAGGTGTATTCTAGGTCCTGGCACCCATAGGTTGATTCTTGAGGTTTCTACCATTCCCATATTGTCCAGAGCAGCTCTGCCCCTTCATAGTGTGAAGGATGTCAGTTTTATCAAAGTCTCACTAGGTCTCCAGTCAGTGAGAGTGTTTTTGCTCATGGGACTCAGCATTTCCCTCGTGTTGCTTTCCTTTGTCAGTGTCTGCTGAGGACAAGTGGGGTAATACATTATTGTCTGCCCTTCCTCTGTGAGGCTGTGCTGGGCTCACACACTCCGCACCATTCTCCAGGAAGGCCTCTTGTCGAGTTTTGAGAAATTCTGCCAAAAGACTTTGCTTAACAGTCTGGGTGTTACCAAGGTCATGGAGCAGATAACCCGAAGAGCAGGGCCCGGTGTAGGGGGTGTAGACATTCTGGTGGTAGGGTGCTGCTGTACTGCTCCCCATGTGCAGGGATCCACTTCTTCTGCCCAGACCCTGCTGCTGTCTGGACGCCTGCAGTTGCATGTCTTGCAGGCACTGCAACCCTACGGGGTCAGACTGTTGCACACCCCCCCACCCCCAGTGCCCCACTTTCCCTTCCCCAGTGGTGAGTGGCAGCGTTGCTCACTAGAGCATCTGTGCTTAGCATGGGTGTGTCCTGCAGATGCTTTCTCCAGAGGATCCTTCAGAGCTGGCTGCATCTGCCTGCCATACTCATGTACTCTGCTGAGTGCACTGTCCTCCCTACTTGGTCCAGGTTCTGCTGAGCCATTTGCCTGCATGTCACATGATTCCTCTCACATGCAGATCTTCTTTCCCTAATCTGCTACAGGTGCCTCATGGCACAGGTCTCCTTCACTTGGGATATACTCTTTTCCATCCTCTGCTGTCCCTGTCTCTAGTACTGCTGCTTCCCGGTGCCCTTTACCCCCACACTGAGCCATGGGGTCCCTGGCCCTCTCTGCAGAGGAACCCATGTATAACTTGCTCTGCAGTTGGGAAGCAGGCTGCGCCCAAGCCCTCATCCTCAGGGTTTTTCTTTTCATAGCTCGAGCTACGCTGGAAATCCTCATCCCCGACTTCGTTAAACAGACTTCCGAGGAGAAGCCCAAAGACAGCGAAGAGCTTGAGGTGAGTGTCGTGCCTTTGCCCTGTGGGGCTGTGACTGCAGCGCAGCCTGTCTTGCCCTGCCCTGCCCTGCCGCGCAGGCGCACCCAGTGGTCGGGCTGCCCAGACTTTAGGTTGTGTTGTTGGTTTCTGTCTCGTGAAGGGGAGCTTGGTGAAAGCAGGGGAGAAACATCGTTTCTGTCCCCATGACATGCGGTTGGTAGTGGGAAGTTGCTTGTGCATGACGAATGTATTTGGGAGCACATCAGCTTTCTTCATAGATCGGGAATAGACGCTTGAGGCAGAGTCAGCAGCAGTTAGATTGTTCTTCGTGTTAAGAACCACTTAAAACTACTTGTGAACCTTTGTGGGGTTTTGTGTGTGTGTGCACGCGCACGCGTGTGTGTTTTTGGTATATTTGATTCTGTGATTTGTAGCAAGGCTTCTCAAACTCTGAAGAATGCTTTTTTTATACAGGCTTTATTGATATATATTTTATACACCATAAATTTTACCATTTTAAGCTATAGTTCAGTGGATTTTTGTGTATTTAGATCTGTATGACCATCACAACAGTTTAACCTTAGAGTGTTTCGCCATTCACTCCCAGTGCTCCCTTTCCCTAGCCCCTCAGCACCTGGAAACCACTGATTCACTTGCTGTCTCTCTTGGTTTGCCAGTTCTGGACATTTCCTAGGAACAGAACCACATCGCATGCAGTCTGCTGTGTGACTGGCTTCTTTCACTCAGCGTGCTGGAGAACGTTTTCTCCTATCTGCTCCTGGTTTGCTGAGTTTTTGCCAAGACCAGATGTTGGATATTCTCAGATAGCTCTTCTGTTTCTGTTGAGATGATCATGTGGTTCTTTTTTTTACTTTACTAATGTGGTGATAGATTACATTGATATTTTGAATGTTAAACCAACCTTGGATTCGTGGCATAAATCCCACTTGGTTGTGATGTACAGGTTGTAGTAGTTTTTATGGGGTTCTGGATTTGGTTTGCCAGTATTTTGGTAAAGACTTTTGTGACTGTATTTATTTACGGGGGATGCCGATCTGTAGTTTTCTTAAGATATTTCTGTCTGGTGTTGTCGGGGTAATATTGGCCTCAAAGAATGAGTTGGAGAGTGTTCCTTCCTCTTCTGTGTGTGGAGTAGTGTGTGAAGGATTGGTGTTAATTTTTTAAACATTTGCTAGAATTTACCTGTGAAACCATCAGGGCCCAGAGTTTTCTTTGAGGTTATTTAATGACTAGTTCGATCTCTTTACTTGTTATGCATCTATTCAGATTTTTTCTTTCTGGAGCTGCTTTTAGGACTTTGTATATTTCTGGGAATTTTTAAATTTGAACTAGGTTATCTAATTCATTGGCATAAATTTGTTTATTGTATTTCCTTAACAATCCTTTTTGTTTTGGTAAGGTTGTGATGTAACTGCTTTAGTGCTTGATTTTAGCAGTTTGAGTCTTTTTTTAAAATTCTCATCTGAGGATATGTGTAATGATTTTTAGAGAGAGAGGGGAAGAGTGGTGGGGGTGGGGAGAGAAATACTGATGTGAGAGAGAAACATCAATTAGTTGCCTCCTGTATGTGTCCCAACCGAGGATGGAACTCGTGGCCTTTTCGGTGTATGGGGACAACACCCCAACCAGGGCTCGAGTCTCTTTTTTTCTCTTGGTCAGTCTAACCAGAGTTTTAGCAGTGTTGTTGACCTTTTCAAAGATCCAACTTCTGGTTTGTTTTGTTGACTTTTCCTATTGCTTTTTTAATTCTCTATTGTGCTCTAGCCTTTCTTGTGCTAGTTTTGGGTTTAGTTCCTTCTTTTATAGTGTCTCATGGTTAGCGTATTGATTTGAGATTTTCTTTCTATATGCAGCTTACAGCTATAAATTGTCTTCTGTGTACTATTTTATTTTAACTGCATCCCATAAGCTTTACTGTGTGTTGCGTTTCTGTTTTCATTCATCTCAAAGTATTTTTCTAATTTCCTTTGTAATATCTTATTTGAACCCTTGGTTATTTTAGTTTACATAATACATTTGTGACTTTTACAAATTTCACTTAGTTACTGATTTTTAACTTAATTCCATTGTGGTATAAAAGCAGTTTGTCTGATTTCAGTCAATCCTTTCAAATTCATTTAGGCTTGTTTTGTGACCTAACAGATGGTCTGTCCTGAGAACGTTGCATGTGCTCATGATAAGAGGGTATATTCTGCTGTGACCAGGTGGAGGGACTACCAAATGACTTTCAGGTCTAGGTGATGTGCACTGTTTTCTGCCTAGTTATTTGATCTGTTACTGTCAGTGGGTATTGAAGTCTCCAGCTGTTACTGTTGGGTTGTTTTTCTCCCTTCAGTTCTGTCAGTTTTGCTTTATGTACTTTGGGACTGTTAGGTGCATATGTTTGTGATATTTGATATAATAAGAAATATCTGTTTGGTCTTTGACCTTGGTTCCTGGGACAGAGCTAAAGTAATACAGTAAGTTATTTTTTGTTCCCAGTTCTTGAACTAGCTCTAGGTTGATAAAGGTGAATGGAATGTCTTTGGTTATTTATTTATTATTTTTTTAACTTAAAAAAAATTTTTTTTTGAGAGAGAGAGAGAACAGTGATTTGTTGTCCCACTTATTTAAGTATTGAGTGGTTGATTCTTGTATGTGCCTTGACTGGGGATCAAACCCATAACCTTGGCTCATCAGGATGACGCTTTGACTGACTGAGCTGCCTGGCCAAGGATGTTATTCTTACTGTTCCCCTTTCTACCACACTGGAGTTTATTTATGTTAGTGAAGTGACTTGGAAAGACCCTAAGGATTGGGGGGGTGCTGGTTGCCAAGGGAACCTACATTTAATTAGAGGGTTGGAATTTTTAGCCCCACCCTTCATGCCACCCCCACCCCCAGTTTCCAGCCATGGGGGTAAAAGGGCTGGAGGCTGCCTGCATTAATCATTCATGGCCAATGATGTAATCAGTTGTGCCACTGTAGTGAAGGCCTCCATAAAAAACCCCCGCCAGTGGTGTTTAGGAGCCTCTGGGCTGGTGAACCCATGGAGACAGAGGAAAAGTGGTGTGCTTGAAGAGGGCGTTTGAAGAGGGTGTTTGAAGAGGGCGTGGGAGCTCTGCGTCCCTGCCCTTCCCCAGTCCTTTGCCCTGTGCCAGCAGTTTTCAGCTGGAGTGCCGCAGAGTTTTTAGAATGTTCAGTACCTTACTATGTAGTCAGGGCACTGACCTCTTTTCCCTTAGGTTGTCAAGTAAAAAAATGACAACAGCCAACACAGCAATAGCTGTCCACAACGAAAACCTGTTTTTGTTAGATTGGCAAACATTTTTGTTGTGCCACAGAATTGTAGTAATTAGTTTATGCATGCCCTGAGATGAAAAAGGTTGGAAATTGTTGGAATAAGGCACTGCGGGTAGTTTACATTTTCCAGCAACAGGTCTGGGTTTTTTTTTTTTTTTTTTAAGATTTTATTTATTTATTTTAGAGATATGGGGAAGGGAGGGAGAAAGAGAGGGAGTGAAACATCAATGTGTGGTTGCCTCCAGCATACCCCATTACTGGGAATACGGTCTGCAACCCAGGCTTGTGCCCTGACTGGGAATCAAACAGGCACTGCTTTGGTTTGCAGACCTGCGCTCAATCCACTGAGCTACACCAGCCAGGGCTGCAACAGGTCTGTTTTATCTAAATGTTTGAATTTATGGGTGTTGGGTTCTCTGTGGTGCTCCCTTGTGGTCCTTCCTTGTCTGTTGGGCACCATTCTCCCGGCTCTCCTGTGCTGTGCTCAGGGGGTCCCTTCTGTCCTTTGCCTTGTGCTGTCTTGAGCAGCAGCCCCCACACTACCCTGGCTGGTTAACCACCAGCGACCTGGTCATTGTGTATGGGTCTTTGTCAAGGCTTATTTTGGGGCTTCCAAGCACGTAGCGCATGTGTGTCTTGGCCTCAGCTGTCGGGGAGAAATCTGGAGCTGTAGGGTACATAGGTTCTCCTCCTGCTCAGCCTGATTACCAGTCCACAGCCCAGTTGCTGACTACTGGTTAGAGTGGGTTTCACAGGGTGAATGAAAACTGGACATTGCTGATGGGTTGGCCACCTGGCTAGCCATTTTTTGAGTAACTTTTCCTGGAAACTAATCCACACTGATGTGGGCTCTTGAGAGTGGAGATGTCTTGTGGGCACCTGTTGGAAGACAAGTAGCCAAATGATAGCAAGAGGATTTCCTGCTCACAGAATCAGCACTTCTCTTCAGAAACAGTGCCTTCCTTTCCTTGACCCAGTCACAGTGAGCTCGCCTCCTCACTGAAGCAGGGGGAGGGTGGTGGAGAGAACACCATGTGGAGATGGGAGTTTTGCTGCCACAAGCCAAGGAAAGCTTGGAGCCACTAGAAGCTGGACAAGTCAAGGAAGGAGCATCCCTGAGAGGTTTTAGGAGCAGGGCCCTGCTGACACCTTGACTTTTAGACTTCTGGCTTCCAGGATTGGAGAAAATAAATTTCTGCTGTTTTAAGCCACCCAGTTTGTGTACTTTGTTATGGCAGTCCCAGAAGACTGCAGCTCCCACTGGGAGGCCAGCCGTGCTCCTGGGCAGCTTCCTGCGTTCACCAGGGGAGCCACTCCTGCCTGGCATCCATCTCTGTTGTGCAGACTTCCCTTTTTCTCCTTACCTGGTGAAGTGGTTTCCTGTTAACCCTTCATAACCTTTCTGTTCTTTGATCACAGTAATCAGTTTTACATCCAGGATGACTTTGTGTTTGAGACGAGAGCCTGGCCAGGCCCTCTGCAGCTTTCAGGGAGATTGGCTGATAAGAGAGTGCAGCTTTTGTTGGCTTGCCTTCTCTCTTCTGTAATCTCACAATGATCTTCAAGTTTTTCTTCAAAGGTGGTTTATCTTGAAATTTCTGACTAATTGTGTGAAATCTAAAGATTGGATTCAGAAAAGACTCCCTAGGCTGGCTGGCTATGCAGCCCTGGCCCTTGACTTCACCAAGGTCTCTCAGCCCATCCTTGGCATGCTCTTTGTCCTGGTTCAGTGCGGCTCCTTGTCTGTGTCTCAGAGGGCCAGCTGGACAGTGGCCAGCTGGAAGAGGGTTGTGCGGTGCTCCCCGAGGCACTGAGGAGGACAGGAGGCCTCTGGGGGAAGAGTGGAAGCAGCTCTGTAAGGCCAGCACTTAGGAACGGGTGCTTTGTTTTGTAGTATTTTAACCACATCAGCATCGAGGACTCGCGGGTGTACGAGCTGACCAGCAAGGCCGGACTGTTGTCTCCCTATCAGATCCTTCACGAGTGCCTTAAACGGTAGGTGGGGGTTTCCTGTCCTGAATCAGGTTGTGGGCACTTCTTTCTGGGTACCCAACATCCTTACTGGCTGTTTATCCTGGCTTAAGAGGCCATGCTAAAGGCTGAGCCATTGCAAGCATTCTCTGTGGGCACAGAGGCCCCCCTGCCTGGCGGTCTCTCAGAACCCTGTGGGAGGGGGTTGGGTGTATTTGGAGAACCTCACACTCTTTAGCTGAGAAGCACTTTTGGGGAAAGGGTTGGCAGTGTCTTCAGAGAGCCCTTAAAGAACTCTCTGGAAGCAGTTATTTCCTCCTCCTCAGCTGATGTCAACCATTGTCTTTGTTTTCTCCTAAAGAAACCATGGAATGGGTGACACATCCATCAAGTTTGAAGTGGTTCCTGGTAAAAACCAGAAGAGCGAATATGTTATGGCGTGCGGCAAGCACACAGTGCGCGGCTGGTGTAAGAACCCCCTCCCCTCTCCCTACTGCTGGCCATGTGGTCAGATGACCGCTGGGAGTGTTGCCCTGTTGGCACCCCTCAGTGTGGGCTCTCTGGGAGTTTTGAGCCCCTGTGGCTTGGTCTGGGGCCACTGCCTTACTGTTGCTCCTGAGCGCTGGCCATGTGCATTGAATGCATCCAGTTGTGTCCACCAGCATCTCACGTTGACATCTGGAACACAGCTGACCTGAGACATGGCTGTGACAGTCCTCTCTGTGCTGCCTCTCTCCTCCGCCTCCTCCCGGGCTTGGACTGGTCATTCTGTCTAGGCCTTACATTCTTCTCCTGCCACCTCTGCCTCCTAGCAGCTCTTGGCCCCTGTGGCATCAGGGAACATCCTGCTCAATTGGTAGCAGAGCCTCCGGCTTGCCACACTCTGCATCTCTGTGCTGGGTGTGTGTTGCCCCTCTGCCTTCTGGTCTGTGTGTGCTACCTGTGCTCTTTATCTAACTGGAGTGTTGAAGTAACTGCTTCTTCAAATATTTTAAAAAGAAACTTTGTACAACTATTGGAAGCACAAAACCAGTGCTGTATAAATTAGAAGTATGCACAAGTTGACCCTGGGAAAATTGTAGGGCCACGTGGAGACCTGGTGTGTCCTGCGCTGCAGGAGATACCAGTCCCACTGAGAAGTGCTCCTGAGCAGGTGGGCAGGGCGTGAAATGGAGGAGGGGTCCTGGTGTTGGGACTCCCTCCTCCAAGCCAGGAGGCCCTGTATGGAAGTGTGGCTTGCCTTGGCCTACTGAGCCCGAGTGCCCACTCAGTACTTGCTATTCTCCAGGCCCACTCTGCATCCTGGCCCTGCCTTCTTTCTGTTTAGGAATCTCCTCCAAAGCACACATACACTCTCTGGAAACTCCTTCTATGGGCCTTCTGGTGCCTACCTCCAAAGAGCTCAGGCCACATGCTTCCTGATGCCTCGTTGCTGCTTGTCTGTGTGCCTGGAAATGGGGGTTTATGCTGTAAGGGAGGACTCTTAAGACCTACCTTGGTCACGTCCTGGCTTTCCGGGGCCTCTGATGGGCTGTTCTACGAAGTGGGGTAGAGGTGGGTCCAGGTCCTGGTCCAGGGTTTGTGAGGTGCCAGTGCTCTGCTTGGTAGAGAGCAGTTCTTCGCCCCTTCCCATAGAATATGCCCTCGGCTCAGGTTGGAGGGGGCAGGTGAGCTTCTTTTTAGGCAAGGTGGCTGTGTGGACAGCTGGATGTTTGTGACTCCTCTGCGTATCCTTTCCCTCTTCACAGGTAAAAATAAGAGAGTTGGGAAACAGTTAGCTTCTCAGAAAATCCTTCAGCTGCTGCACCCACATGTCAAAAACTGGGGATCTTTACTGCGCATGTATGGCCGTGAAAGCAGCAAGATGGTCAAACAGGTAACAGGATCTCTCTCCCAGCCCCGGAGTCCCACCGTCATGGGGGACAGAGTTGAGCAACTCTGCTCGTGTTTATGGCTGCCCCTCTTGGGCTGTCCCTTGGGCCATGTCTGTGACTTTGTGGGGGTGGGGGTCTTCCCTGCCCAGATGGCCCTGGGCCTGGCTTGGCAGTGTGGGGAGGGGACTGGAGCAGCAGGAGGTGCAGATGGTGAGTGCTGCCAGCCTGTCTTGAGTCCTTAGTCCAGTAGAGCCTTAGCACAGGAGCCTTTGTGCTAATTTGAGGCCACCCAGAGGCTGAGGGAGAGTGAGCACGCAAGGGCAACTCTTGGCAACAAACACAGTCACTGACCTTTAATTCAACAGCCTGCATGTCATCTCTTTGCCTCTGCTGCTTTTGCCAAGATCTTGAGATTTAAATCTTATATTTGTGTACTTCATTGGGTAGAGGGAAGTACTGGGAGGTGAGTGTTTATTTTCCCCTGATGTTTATAGAAAGTCTGTATTATCAGCACCCCAGTAAGTGGAGGGGTGGTCAGTGTAGAGGGTAGGGACTGCAGAGAGTGAGGAACATGCTGTGGACTCTCAGACTATTCCTGAAGATTCCCTTGTTCTGGGCATGACAAGGCAGGGTAAGGGAGGTGACAAGGGTCCCCAGTGTGCTTAGGGGAACCTCAGGGAATGTGTTGAGAAAACGGGTGCAACGCAGATGATACTTACTGCGCCTTTTGTATATGCCTCCTGTACATCCTCTTGGGCTAAGATTGAAGGAGAGAGCGCCTGCTTTGGCCTGTGGGTGGGAACCTTTCCTAAGCTGGAGGGCAAGAGGTCCAGCCCAGGCACAGCCCAGCATGGGCTTTTGGAGGGCAGGTGGGGCATGGCATCCCAGGGACAGCAGTTGTCCTGAGAGATGGAGGGCCTCAGGACATTTTGCTCTTGTACTGAAACTCTAGGGCATGCAGAGAGCTCGCTCAGTGACTGGGGCTGATGGCCTCCGGCTGAGGCATCTTTAGGCAGAGGGCTCTGGGCATAGTGAGTGCCTGGCTGACAGCACTTTCTGAGGCCATGTCCAGCTTCCCTGTAGCTGGGCAGAATTGGAGACAGCTGGATGCCAGGGTGCTTTTGTCCCGTGAAAAGGGGAGGTTGTGGCTTTCTGTCCACTGAGGATGGGGCAGTGGAGGCAGCATGGATTGCACAGTGTTCCCTGCACAGGTCGAGGGTGGGGCAGCTGGTGCGGGGCCAGGGCAGTTCTGAGACAGAGGCACTGTGCTCCCCAGGAGACCTCGGACAAGAGCGTGATTGAGCTGCAGCAGTATGCCAAGAAGAACAAGCCAAACTTGCACATCCTGAGCAAGCTGCAGGAGGAGATGAAGAGGCTGGCTGAGGAGAGGGTGAGCACAAGCTGTGGCTCTTTCATCCCCTTGCCCCCGAGGCAGGGGGAGGGGGCCAAGCTGTGTTGCACTATTAGCTGTGGGGAGAAAGCTGTCCCCTAAGAACCTGTAACTAGCTTCTGACACCCTGGCAGTGTCCAGGCATCTGGAAAGCCCTAATCCTTCCACATTCTATTTGCTTGTCCTTGAGCTTCATCATTCGTGATACTTGTGCTAAATCAGTGTCTTGTATCATCAGCAAGCTGGCAGCCCTGACCTGTGGTTGTGAAGGGCCCAGCTGCTGTGTGCTGACTCTGGATCCCCAGTTGGTGCTGGCTGTTTGAGGACAAGGACAGTGCACACAACCCCCTGCAATTCAGGGTCCTATGGGTAACAGACTGCCATCCTGGATCTCTTCCTCTTGGAGTCCTCAGCAGTTCCAAGCGGGGAGTATGGTTCATAGAAGTTGAACTGGGGTAGGGCTCAGCGTTTGTGCAGCTTTCTAAAGCCACCACTCAGGGGGCCTCTGGGCTCAGACCTTGTCAGCTGTGGCATCAGCCTGGGCCTGAATAAACCCTGAAGGAGGTGTTTTCTTTGTGGCCTTTTGGATCCATGAGAGGCCTCACTCCTGCCCTCAGGTGGGGGTCGGGAGAGAAACCCACCCAGGTGGTATACCCCTGATGGCTGTCACCTCCTTGGCCCTTCACTTTTTAGTGTGTGTCCTTATTCTCAGGGAATTACGTTGTACTCTGCTGTTCAGGGTGACCCTCCCAGCCAGCCCCCTGTGTGGCCCACTTCCCTTCCTTCTTCTAGCTGGAGGTCACAGAGCAGAGATGCCCTCCTGCTCCAGAGGCTGCCTGGCACCAGTCTACTGGGCTTAACTCCACCTACCAACCTGTTCCTCTCGGGAGCTTCTTGCTTGAAGTTGGGCTGCAGCAGGTTCTCACCTCACTGGCATTTCTGACCTTTGTTGTTTTTCTAGGAGGAGACGCGGAAGAAGCCCAAGATGTCTATTGTGGCATCTGCCCAGCCTGGCGGTGAACCCCTGTGCACTGTGGACGTGTGAAGAGGTGGCAGACTGGGCACGGGGGCTGCCGGCTGTGCTGCCAGGGAGACCATGCACCGCACACTCTGCAGCCTCTTGCCTCCAATCTAAGTTCCTCTCCTACAGCCACACATCTGAGGGGTGGGGCTCCAGTACGTGGGGACAGCCAGGGCCACGTACTGTACCATACCGTACTGTACCATTTCCTTAGGGGCCACCCACAGGTCTGAGTGGACATGTTAAAACATCAGCTCAGCCTGCCCGCACAGGTGGAAGCTGAGCTTGGAGATGACCTCTGCTTGTATGGACTTACTGCAGACTGGTTTTTGAAGGTTTTCATGAGTTTTAGTACATAACCTGCACTGACAAGAAACAGTAGTTGATGACAAGATGAAAAGAGAAAGCGATAGTTGGGTCACATGGCATCCTGTGCCTGGGACTCGCGTGGGCCTCTGAGGGGCTCGTGCTGGCAGCCCTCCCCTTCCTGTTTCCTGTGTTCCCTCTTTTCTCTGAAAATGTTGTAACAGGAATGAACATTTCGGACCGTTTTGGTTTAAAAATAAACACAATTTTAGTGTCAGAACTATTTTTCAGAGATTGCAGGCAGATCATCAAGGTGATTTATTCAGCCAGTGAACCTCAGCCTGGCTTTTTGCCCAAGCCCTGAGCTGGGGTGTGGTCCATTTTTCTGTTTTTACTTTTTAACTTTAATTTTGTTGATTTTAGAGATAGATACATCGATTTGTTGTTCAAGTTATTTACGCATTCTTTGGTTGATCCTGTATGTGCCCTGACTGGGAAGAGATCTGCAACCTTGTGTATTGGGATGACGCTCTAATAACTGAGCTGCCTGGCCAGGGCCTTCTGAGTATGTCTTAATGTTCTAAAAACACACCTCAGACATCAAGGACCCTTACCTGGCTTCTGGCAACTTTTTACTAAAGATTTTTGCACAGTCGGTTCTCTCTGTCCACCCTTAATTTTTAAAGCTTTTATGATATTTTAGCATTTGGAAAGAAACTTACAGTGCGTAGAAGATAGATTTGGAATTATGTAGCAGATATGAACAATTAATGCATTTCAGTGCGTGGATTTAAGAGGAAACAAGGACCTTTAGTGCAATCCACTCTTGCTCACAAATGGGCACTCCTCTCCAGAGGTGGTGCCGGCACACGGACGGTGGCTTCATGGATTTCAAAGGTAGCTGCCTTGTGCAGCCAGGCCTGGTGACCAGCTTACTCCTGACCAGCAGCCTGTGCTCTCCATATGGCCCCTGTGGACAGGTGTAGGGGTAGATGTGACCCTGGGTTGTCCCCATATACAAGGCAGTGATGGTGAACCACCTGTTTCCTGCCGCTGAGCACCTGTTCAGGGTGCCACATGCTCATGGTGCACTGCCAGATACAGGAGCCTGGCGCTGGGTCGCATTGTTAACGTTCTTGGGGTGTGCCTGTCTGCCACCACATCCCCTGTGGATGCTGTTTGCTTCCAGGAAGACAATGTTGGCCTCGTGGGCCACCCAGTGTATCCCTCCCTCGGCACCTGTGTGACCAAGGTTGGCTTCTGTGTTGACCTTTATAAAACAGAATCCTCAATCAAGTTGCTGTAATTATACACTTGCTTCTGTCTTGCCTCCTGTCTGCAGCTGTGAATAATCATTTGACCGTGAACTGTTTGCCCTTAAAACAGGCAGATGCACCATTGTGAACCAAAGCTTTGTGCACGTGTTACTAGAAGTGGGTGAGCCTCACTGTGGCCTTCCCAAGTCTTTCCTCTGTCCCATGTGTGGGTGCGAGTGTTGTGTGCACACAGCTGTACTGTGAGGGTGGAGGGCAAGGAGAGCCTCTGCTGATGCCACCTGTGTCATGTGCCTCCCAGGTGGTAGCTGGGCCATTGCTGTTAACAGTGACCCTTGATTGGACACATAAAACAAAACTGACCAAAAGGTTGATTCGTGTTTTTCTTCTTCCTAACCATGGGAGATGGGGGGCCTGGTGGACCCTGTTTGGAACCGCTGGAGCAATCCTCAATGGGCTAGGGTGTTTGCCCAGACACAACCCAGGAGCATCCCTGCCCAGTTCTTCCTTGGTCATCATGCAGGTGGCTTCCCTTCAAGGCTAGTTGGGGATAGGACAAAGTTGAGGCTCCTCTCTGGTGCACAGGAAGTGGGGCCTAGGCAGGCAAGGCCAGCCCTTGCCCTGTGCTCCCTACCCCACATACACACGTGGCCATTGGCTGGGCAGTCTGACTCTGCTTTTCCTTGGGGTTAAGCATAAAATACCAAGCTCTGCTATAACTTCCCCTGTTCAAAGAGCATGGGAGAACCACCCCAAAATCCAGCTCCAGCTGGGTCAATCGTTGGCTATTCCCAGGGCTGAGTCTTATCTCCAAGTGTCCCTCCTGGCTGTCCCTTTGCACCTGTAGTGGGGGACAGAGGAGCCTGTGTGCCAGAACCCTGGGTTCTTATCACAGAAACATTGATAGTTCAGCAGTTGTTTATTGTGGCCCAATTGGTCCAAAAAGAACAGGTGTGTGTGTAATGTGTGTGTCCACAGGGTGTAGGAACTACAGCCCATAGGGACAGGAATGCCCTAGGCAGGACAGCTGGGTCTTAGGCTCTGTTGGTTACTGCCCCATGGCATTTTGGGGTGAGGCAGGGACTTGATTCACTTGGTGTCTGCCCTGTGATGCAGACAGCCCTGTTGTGGAAGGGCTGGTTTCCACCACTCCAGGGTCTAGGAAGGAGGGGACGACCTGGCTTCCTGCTGGGTATCACCAGGGGGCCCTGGTGAGTGCTGGGCGGGAGGGTCCTGGGGCTCCAGGGTCTCTGTGTCATTGGGGTTCTCCACCCTTTCGAACAAGATGAGCATCTCACAATGTGGAGTCTGCGGGAACAGGTCCACAGCCACAGCCTTGACTGGCCGGAAGGGGGTGCCCTTCACCCGGTTTGATGGGGCTCTGCAGAGGCTATGGTGGGAAGGGAGCAGTCAAGCTCAGCCACGTGGCTGGGTCTTCTTAGGGGATATGAGGCTGGGTGCTGGCCCCCATTTCACACCAAACCCCCACCTTACACTCACTCGACAAAGTTGCCCATGGCTGCCCGGGGGTTGCAGGAAACGTATAGGAGACGCCTGAGATTCTCAGCTCTGCGGATGGCCAGGATCACTTTGGAATCTGAGGAGGCAGATTCCTCAAGAAAGGGTCCCCACTTCAAGGGGAGAATGGAGGCCCAGTGGGTCTGGACATCAGGCCTGAGGCTACATAGCCTGGAGTGCCACCTGGATGTCATTGCCCTCCTCTTCCCTGTACTACCCCAAGTGGAGGCTACTCACGCAGACCAGCACGGGGTGGGTCCAGGATGGCAATGAGCTGCTGGGAGGCCAGTTTGCTCACCAGGGCAGGTACCAGGTCCTCGGCCCTCCCGCAGTGGAACTCGACATTGCTCAGCTCTGCAGACGACACAGCAACGCTGCTGGGACCTGGGACGCCTGGCCCCACAGGGCCTGTCCAGTGCCTGGTGTCCTGAAGGCCCTGACCAGAGGTGCCTGGGAAAACACTAGCCGAGCGGTGTGCTCGCCCTCCCCCTAGGCAGTCCCGGGCACACTGGGTGCACATCAGGGGACGTGTTGTGTCTTCTGACCAGTCCCCACCCCACTTCTTGCCCTCGGGTTCCAGGGGCACAGTAGGGGTGACTGCCCCGTGTGGGGCCCTGGCTCTCACCATTGTTGTGGGCATTCACCCGGGCATCCTCCACGGCCTCCTGGCACAGCTCAATTCCCACAACTTTCTTCACCTTCTGAATCAAGGAAAGGGCACTGGCTGATGGTGCCCTGCACTACCCAAGGAGCTTCTTGGGGAGGAGAGTAGCAGGAGGCATTGTGGGGGTGTAGAAGAGGGTATGGGACAGGCTGGGGGTCATTGGGGGATGTGGTCACAAAGTGGTGCCAATACAAGGGTGGGGTAGGGAGAGGGCATCTTCAGCTGGGGCAGCAGGGCTTACCTGGGCCAGGGCCAGGCCGATGGTACCGGTGCCACAGCACACATCCAGCACGGTGCTCTCCGAGTCCAGCTGGGCCCAGTCCTGGATGACTGTGTAGAGCACCTCGGCAGCCGGGCTGTTCACCTGGAGGGTGGGCCAGCACCACCGCCCAAGTTAGCCTTCCTTCCTGCAGCCCCCGCCAAGTGCTTTCGTGCCCCAGGGCACTCCCCTGCTCCCACGCCTGTGGCCTAGTCCCTGGCTCAATTATCCTCTTTCTAGGTCTCCTGATCCCCATCCCTCCCCACCTCTAACTGACTAAGGACCCCAGGGCTAGTCTTTCCATTGCCTCACCACCCACAAGATGCTGGGCAACCTCACCCAGGGCCCTGGTTTTAAAAGCCACTTGATGCTGACCCCCTTCCTCCCAACTTATGGTCTTTAAGTGCTGCACATGTGGGATCACACCTCACCCCTGACCCAGCAGCATCAGGCACAAAGACTTCACCAGGGCTCACACCAAAGCCCTGGTGTCATCTCGCCTCCCACTCCCCACATGTGGTCTTCCAACAGGGCTGTCACAAAGGTCCAGCGGGTGCAAACGACTTCCTGCCCCACTGCCCTTGCGGCTCCCCTGCCTGAGTGCTCTCCCCAGGACCTCTGCATGTGAAGTTTGTCGCCACCCTCGCCCATGCCCCAGTTATGTCCCAGTATCACATCAGGCCTCCCTCTCTGTCTTTATGACCCCCCAGGGGACTCTGGGCTACCTGAAAGAAGGCATGAGGGGAGATCTGGAAAGTCAACCCCAGCAGGTCCTCGTGGATGTACCGGTCCCCAGCTACGTGCTCCAGTGGCAGGCCCTCTTGGCTGGGAGTCTTTCTGTGGGTGGTGGGGCCAGTCATTGTCACTGGCGTCCAAAAGGACCCACACTGTCCTCCCATCCCGGCTCCTTACCGTTGTCCCTCCTGTACGAAGTAGAGGCAGGTCACCCCACTGGCTTTGCCTGGTCCCCCTATGAAGTGCTGTGCCAACGAGGCCTTCAGCCCTGCCAGCTCCTCGGGGCTCAGTTTCTGGAGGAGGCAGTAGAAAAGGCCCTGTAAGGCTGTGTTGCATGCAGCCCACTCCGGCCAGGGCACCCTCCTAAACTGAGACCTGAGGATGGAAGTAGGCAATGGCCATGGCTTGGCCTCGGCGGCTGGTGCGCACAGTCAGCTGCTTCCAGTGGCCTGAGTATGTCTCTGGGTCATATGCCGAGTACGGAGTAGACCTGTGGGAGCCATGAGCATTCCTGAGTCCCCAACATCTGCTGACCAGAACTGGCTGACCAGCCTCCCTACTTTCTCCTTCAGCCACACTCACTGGGCCACAATTGTAGGACCCTCCCCTCCACCACTGGTAGGACCCAGGCTCTCTGCCACCAGACCCTCTCAGAACACCTGGAGCTCTCACTCCAGCCACAAATCCTCACCGGATAAACTCCTGGAAGGCCTTCACGACCTGCTTGGTGGCCTCGGGGATGTGCACGGTGTCAAAGGGGGCCGCAACAGCACATGTCCCGCCCTTGTACTTTCCCAGGCGGCAGCCGACAGTGTTGTCCTCCCCGTCTACCCCGACTCCCACCAGAAACTCACACTTGTTACGATACTCCGTCTGCAGAGCGGGCGGAAGGAGGCAGAAAGGCACAGCTGACCTTACCCTGGAGCCCATCACTTGTGTGTGGAGGGAACCACAGTGAGTGGGTGATAGCCATGGGTGAGAAGCCCCAGACCCTCCACAGGACACAGCAGTCCTGGGGACAAGGCTGACGACAACAACGAGCAGTCTCAGGACCAATATGAGTAGTTGATGAAAAGCAGGAGAAGGAATGGATAAGGACAGCTTCTTTAAGGGCATGGGGTGAAGGTCTGTGGGCCTGACCTGCTGGGGTGACGGCATGATCCCCTCCAGTGGGCAGCAGGCTTTGCTGTGCTTGTGCCTCTGCGAGAGCAGCCAGGGCAGCAGAGCACGGTTGGTTTTCCCAATTTCCCTATGGAGTGAGGTGGGGCTGGGGTTAGACTCAGCCCACTGCTACCAACCCATCTCCAGCTACTCTCCAAATGCCCAAGTGCCTGGGCCTCTCCCCTCGGGCCTCCCTGCCCCCACTGATAACACAGGGGACCTACTGGCTAGCTCCCTAGAGCCTGTACAGATGCCAAGGGTGTCTGTACAGAGCACAGGGAGGACTGAGCAAGCATGGAACTGAACAGAGTTCAGTGGCAAGGGGGTGACTGTGTCCACACTCACTTGGCGAGCTTCTGCAGCACCTGTTCACACTCAAGCCGCTTCCGATCAAGCTGCTCCGCGTAGGGCACAGTCCAAAGAGGAGTCACTACGTCAGCCACACATGTGGCTGGCGCCTCACCCTCATCTTCATGCCGTCTCTTCCTGGCCATGGGATCGGCCTTGGGCTTGGCCAGACGCACACTGAGAGGGCGGCCCTTCCAGAGGGCACCGTGCAGCACACGCAAGGCCTTGTCCCGCTCGGCGGCACTGCGGAATGTCACAAAGGCGCAAGGAGGTTGGCCAAAGAGTTTGGTTTTATGGGGCTGCAGGCCAAAGCGTCCCAGAAAGCGCCGGACATCACTGAAGCTGGCGTGGCGCGGAACATTCTGCAGCTCCAACTTGAAGATCTCCGAAGTGAACAAGTCGTCCCTGATGTAGTTGTAGAGCCCAGGCTGAGGCCCTGACTCAGTAGGTGCCCCAGCCCCCTGTTCTTCCTTCTTCTCCTCGCGAGGGGCTGGGGCTACAGAGATGACCAGGGCACTGCTGCTGTCCTGGCCGCAGCCCTCCATTGTCCCCAGGCCCTGGGTAAAGACAGACAGGGACCTGGATGATGGCTGGACTCTGGGTCCGCACCGCCCCACATCCACACCTCCAGTAGTGCAACCCACACCCAGCCCCACCCCTTTCCATCATCCTCAGCTTCCACTCCCTTCCTCTCCTATCTCAGCCCTCATCCCCAAGAGTTTCCCACCAGGTCCCCACCTTCATCTCCTCCCATTAGCCATCTCTGCCCCGCGTCTCTCGCCAGGATCTCCCTTCAATGTACCTCATTGTCGAGGTTGTCATTCATTGTCCCGTCCGTCCGCTGCATGGACTGAGAGCCCCCCGAGGGCCGCCTCACCTTGGGCCTGGCGCACGGGAGGCTCTCAAAGCGCTGGTTTAGCGCCCCGAGGTCGCCCTCACCCAGCTCCAAGCCGGGGGCGGGGCTGGAACCCTCGGTGCTCAGGTCCCGGTCTCAGGCGTGGGGTGCACGGCCAGCCAGCCAGGGACCCGGGCCAACCACTCGCGCCGCCGGTCGCTATCCCGGCAGTCACCGCGTGCAGGCCAGGCGGTGCGTCTCTATCATTTTGGCCTGCGATACGTCATCACTGAGCGCCGGCTCCGACGCCGGCGTCTGGTTGCCGCTTTAGCGAGCACGAGGACCGCGCGGGGCCGTGGGGCGGAAGTGCGCGCTAGGGCCGCCGGGAGCGCACGCTCTCCTGACTGCCAGGAGGGTCGGGCATGCGCCGCGGGTATTTTGGCGGGAAGCGCGGGGAGGGCCGGACAATGAGAGTGTCCGTCGCCTGAGTCAATAAAGCTGCACTGGTTTTGAATCGCGGCGCGTTTCCCGCCGCTGGGGTCAGGGGTCAGGGTTCGGGTCGCGGGGCGGAGGGAAGAGCGAGCGAGCGGGCGGGCGGGAGGCGCCGGCGCCAGACACAGAGGGAAGGAGCTACGAGTAGCCGCCGAGAGGCCCCGAAGCCAGTGAGGACCAAGCCAGACGAGCCGCCGCCGCCGCGCCGCCATGGCGGCCACCAAGGTGCGGCTGAGCCCGGGCGGGTACTGGGCGGGGGCTGGGGGCCCCGGGCAGCTATCGGCGGCCACGTGGGCGGCCCGCGCAGTCGCCGCCAACCCCCGCTGGCCTGCGGTCTCGGCGCTTGCGGGTCTCCGTGGCGCGTCGCCGTGGCGCGTCTCCATGGCGCAGGGTCCTGTTGTGGCGGAGTGCGGCCTGGGGGCTGGAGACCTTCGGGACTAGGACGCACGGGACCGAGGGGCTCAGGCCCGGGGGCTGCGGGGCGCCCGCGCGACCTTGGGGCGGCCCCAATGCCCAAGCTCCTTGGTCTCGTGTTCACTTCACTACACGCTTAGGACGCAGGGCTGGCGGCTGGTTTCCTCCGACTCGGCCCACTTTCGGGCTTTCCAACAGGACCTTGCATCTCTCCCTTCTGTCGTCTGCGCAGCACTTCATTCATTCTGTCCTAGTCTCGAACCGCCACAGGCCTCTGCGGCGGAAGCTCTTGTGTTCCAGCAGGGTCCTGGATGCGCCGACCCAGGGTGGGGGCGGCTTTGTTGGCAGCGGGTGTCTGCTCTGCTGAGCTGGCCGCGGCGGAGCCGCAGTGCTGTCCCACGAAGGAAAGCAGCGGAGGGCTTATCTTTTCTTTTTCCCCTTGAGTCTGGTAATGAAGTGTCCAGATTTCTTACAGTTCTATAGATTACCAAGCCACGTGTTCTGTACAAGTTGAACCTAAAATAACATTCTTTGTGTTCTGTAATTTTCTAAACTGGACCAGAATTTAATGGCTCTTATTTGTACAATTCCTTTGCACTTAATTTCCAAACCAAGATAAAGTTGCTGACGGAACTGTGGTTTCCTTTTAAAAACTGGCAGTCGCAACTTTTTCTTCTAGTAAGCAAGTGCACACATTTTTCTCAACCAGTAAAAACTCAAAGGGCTGCTTTTTGATTTAAGGGTAATATTGTCCTCTTTAGCACATTGTGTCTTTTATAGTATACACTTGGCAGTATTGATATCCACGTTTTATAGATGAAGACACTGAGGCTCAAGGAAATGGGGCGGTTTCTCCAGGCCACTTCAGTTAGTAGGTGGCTGAGTTTTAGGAGCTTCAGTCAGATGTGATTCATGCATCTGGGGTGAGTGCTGCAGCCCAGTGTATCTCACTGCTGGACAGACATGCAGACTTTCCTAGTGTGAAAGGCTGTGGCCTTAATTTCTTGCTTTGGGGTGAGGCCATTAGGGACGGCCCGTTAGGGCTGCACACTGTGGGACCTGGTGAGCCTGGCTTGCAGGCCAGGTGCACTGCTTTCCATCAGCTCTGCACACCCCCCCTCCACAGGACATCCACGAGGACCACGACACCTCCACCGAGAATGCAGATGAGTCCAACCACGATCCCCAGTTTGAACCCATAGTTTCTCTTCCTGAGCAAGAAATTAAAACGCTGGAAGAAGATGAAGAGGAGCTTTTCAAAATGTAAGCCGATCTTTTTTCACAAAGAGATCTGTTTGGTTTAAGACGGAAATTGTGGTTTTTACGGGTGCTAAAGACTTGGCCTGACCTTTAATTGGACTGAGGCTGAAGAAAGGGCCTGGAATTGTGTGATGACTAATCCCATGTGGAAATCAAGGCTGCTGGTAGAGTCCACTCATTAGGTAACTCCTTACCGGTTGCCCCGCTGCCCTGTGGCCAGTGCTGTGGAGGACACAGTCACTGTCCCTTATCCTGTTGCCGCTCCTCTGTCTGCAGCGGTGCATCACCGCCCTGAGCCCCACCGACTCCCACGGCCTCTTTCCTTCTGTTGAGCTGGGAGTCTCTACCGATACTGTTATCTTTCATCTTTTACTACCGTCTTGTTTTTTTGCCGTAGATTTTGGCAGTCTGAAGTTTGTGAATCTGATTCATTGTTTTTAATGCAAAAAATCATGCCTGGTGTTACAGAGAAAAGTGCGTGGTGGTATAGTTACTGAGATTACTTTTTAAAAATTACTCTAAATGTGCTTCTTGGCCCCTTCAGTGAGAAGCTGTAGGGCCAGTGTTTTTTTGTTTTTTGTTTTTTTAATTGTTTTGTTGGGGGGGTGGCATTGTTTTGAAGCAGTGTCTACACTAGCAACGTGTTATTGACATATTTGACAAAGTGGGGGCCTGTGGCCTGTTGGCTAAGCTCGGAATTGCAGGAAATGCTACAAGTCAGTGGGAATAGGTTGTAGCGTTGCCCTTGTCCAAGTTGTGGGACTTCCTGCCCCCATTCAGACCTATCCTGGATACCGGGTTATGGTTCAAGTGCTTTGCTTCGGATGGGGGCAGGGGAGCAGAAGCAGTCACCAACACTGGGAGCCTCTAAGGCAGGGAGCCGGGGAGACCACCTTCCCATAGCTCCCAGGGGCCTGAGAAAGGAGAATTGTGTATTCCCCTTTGGTTTCAGAAGATGGTGGGCGTCTCCCTGAAGACACTCTTTCTCCAGGTCTCTGCCTGGCCCAGAAATGATGCTGCAGCCAGGGGCTGGCTCCTTCCGAGAGTGAGGACTGCTGGTGGCACTGCCGCTATCACCCCCTTGTCCCTGTGGAGGTGGGGGTGCTCCTGGTGTCTTGGTCACAGGCCCTTAGGGAAGAGAGGCCAGCAGGTCTGGCCTTTGTATCTGGGCCCTCAGGGCTCTAGGTCAAAGTCCCAGAGGTGTCCTTGTGAGAACACACTGCCCCTGGGGCCCTAGGTCACCAGGAAGCCCCTGCACAGTGCCCGGAGACATGCCCAGCAGGCTCAGGGGAACGACTTTGCTGAGGAGTCAGGTCTTTCTGTTAGGAAGTGTTCTTTTTGTCAAGTTAAAACTTGGAGTTTGGATTTTCAGTCTTTTGATTGCTATTTGGCATGTAGTTTTTAGGACATAAAGATACAGTCATTTGTTTAATGCCCAGAAAATAAGTGTTTTTCCCAAATAAGTGTTTGACTTATCTGTTACCTTTTCTGTGTGTCTAAGCTCTTAATGGCTTTTCTTGAAGGCGGGCAAAGCTGTTCCGATTTGCTTCAGAGAACGATCTCCCAGAATGGAAGGAACGAGGCACCGGTGATGTCAAGCTCCTAAAGCATAAGGAAAAAGGGACCATTCGCCTCCTCATGAGGAGGGACAAGACCTTGAAGATATGCGCCAACCACTATAGTAGGTGACCTCTCGGGTGTGTGTTTTCATTCCAAGCCCCCACACTCTGCATCGGGACAGCTTCAGACCTTTGAGCAGCCTGCTGTCGGGGCTGTGCTGGGAACCCAGGAGCGTACTGGTACATGGAGTGCTTGCTCACAGTGTGTTTTTTTAATTTAAACTAGGAAATGAGTTTTCCCAACGTGCCTCAGAACTCAGAGCAGACCTGCAGAGAAGCTAACCGCGCACAGCAGGGGTGTGGAGTCTGGGCAGGCGGGACCAAGGGGGCTGGATGCAGAGCCCCAGTGTGGGCTCGGGACCGGGCTCCGCCTGAGGGCGTGTGAGTGCATCTGTGTGTGCTCGTGTGCATATGTGTGTGGGGCGCCTGGGCGGCGGCCTTCCCACCCTTCGGTGTGTTGTGTCCCCACATAGTGTCCCCTGAGGGGGATTTGGGATTGGAATGGGGTGGGAGAAGGTGGCTACCGTTTACTCAGGTGCCCATGAAGCTTCACAGGGGTGGGTGGGGCTGCTGGAGGCCCTTGGGCATGAGGGAGTCCATAGCCCTGGGCTCAGTGGGGTGTGGGGTTTTAGGGTTAGCCACTCAGGGCCTGAGCTGTGACGAGGTGACAGTGAGCTCATCAGTCTCGTGGCTGCTGACCTGTCGTGCAGTGCTCTGAGAACATGTGTCTTTGGAAGCCAGCGTGTCCTGGCTTTGGTTCCTGATCCCAGGCCATGCTGCATTTCTGGTGTTGTGTGTGTCTGCCAGGCAGAGCCCCTTGTCTGTCTGTGCCCACAGGGTGAGCGCTAGTGGGAGCCGGAGTGGAATGGCCCTCAAGGGTGGTGTGGAAGGATGGATGGGCTTGCAGAGGCCCTGTGGGCGGGAGGGTTCCTCTGTATCACAGTTGTTTCTGCCCTGGTCCTTGCCTACCAGCCCAGTTTGAATTGCTTCCTCAGGGGTCTTCCTGACACCTGTGGCTTTTTTAGAGCCTTGCCAGGTTGCTGGGTCACTTCCACGTGAGTTGCAAGTGGATTCTGGGCCTGGTACACAGCGTAGGCCCTTGATGGACCGGGTGTTTGGTGGTGGGAGAAGGCTGTGCACAGCCTGTACGGCACACAGGCTTGTGGGGCATCCAAGTCGGGGCTGGGTGGCTGTGGTGGTGTGCTGCCCAGTGCCAGAGATGTCCATGCCCCAGAGTCCTTTGCCTCTGGCATACTTGCCCAGCATGGCGCTGGGGTGCTTCTGTTCGTTGGGGAGCTGGTCTCCCTTGTTCCCCTTGGGTTGGCATAGAGCCTGCGGGGATGAGGTAGGTTTGCTTATTCCAGGCCATCATGGCTGTGTCTTCCATGGCATGTGACCGTGCCACAAGGATCTTGGTGCCCACTCTGGTAGCCTTGTGCCTCCCTGCTGGTCTCCCTGGACAGTGTGAGGCTATGGTGGTGTTTGACTGTGCATCTTTCCGGGTGATCACCCCACTTCCCAGGTTATGGCCATCTGCTGATCCCCACCTCCCAATGGGCCAGGTCCCCAGTGGTGTGGCTGAGTGTGGCCACAGCCATGAGGTAGATGCCCCCCACAGGAAGGGTTGGGTCTGCTTGGCATTGTGCCCTCATCTGATCCAGGTCTGGGTGCTGCAGCAGGGGGCCGGGTGTGATCGGTTGCATTGGCTTTGGAGCCCTTGTCTGCATTGGGATTAGAGACCATCACTAAGGTGTCCTCGTGGTCAAGGAGCAGGCCACCCTGTTCCCAGATTTAGGGTGGCCCTGGTTTAGAGAGAACGTAGTCATTTTTAAAAGAGGTTTGGGTAAATTCCAGGTTGTCCCAAATCGTCCATGTTTTGACCAAAGTGGGGCGTTGCGTTGGCCAGCACCACAGCTGTGGTGGGTGGCCGGGGTAGTGAGCTACCTGGCTGCGTGGCAGTGGGCACTGTCCTAACGGAGCTTCTCCTGCAGTTACGCCAATGATGGAGCTGAAGCCAAACGCAGGCAGTGACCGTGCCTGGGTCTGGAACACCCATGCCGACTTTGCCGACGAGCGCCCCAAGCCGGAGCTGCTGGCCATCCGCTTCCTCAACGCCGAGAGTGAGCAGGAGGGTGGGCGGGCCTCTGGGTGGGCCTGACTGCTGTTGCCTGTTTCACAGTGTAGTGGTGCTGTCGCTCTTTGGGGAGAGGTGACAGTACTTGGGAAGTTGGTTGGGGGAGTGTTTCTGCCCTGCTGTCTGGTGGCGCCTCAAGGAAGGGATCTAAGTGCAGCCAAGCTGTGCGGCCTCAAGGCCACCCCCAGACTGAGTCCATGAGCAGTGCTTTCCCCCCTTAACCTCAGAGGAGGCTGTGCCAGCTGGATTTCCCTCACCATCACCTGGGTGCCAGCAGGGCTGTACTAAGAGCCACAGGCCCAGGCTCACTTCTCCCCTGCTCGGGTGTTTTTCCAGCCCAGATTGTCAGAAGCTGGGCCCAGTGGGCCCTGGGGGACTTGGGTGAGTGCTGGGATCCAACGGCCTAGTAGCTCACCATCTGGTGCTGAGTGGACCTCACTTCTGCTTTAGGAACGGGGCCTGCCCAGCGTCTACTTTCAACGTGAGTGGAGATCAGAGTACCTGAGGAGGAGGGCCCAGGCCCTTGGTTGCATGAAGCCACCACACTGTGCTGCTGTGCCCAAATTGTACAGAGTCAGATGGAAGCAGACAGCCCCGCATGGCCACTAGCCTCGGCAGGGACCCAGGAAACAGTCACTGCACGGTCTAGGCAGAAGTGGGCCCGGGGCTGCGTTAGACGGCCTGGCTTGTCCTTAGGTCAGAATTGCCGTGAGACGGGCCCTCTGGGTCCTGGCTCTTCACACTCACTGGGCTTGTCCCCTTCACTGCTCTGGGTTCTGAGGGAGTCTCTTCTTTCCACAGATGCACAGAAATTCAAGACAAAGTTTGAAGAGTGCAGGAAAGAGATTGAAGAGAGAGAAAAGAAAGGTGATGCGGTGTTGGTGGGTTGGGGCTTGCTTGCAGACTCACTCTGCACCTGGCTGCAGTCCCAGGCAGGTGCTTTTTTCGTCTGCCACAGAAACATTCCAGAGTACTGGGACTGCCTTGACCTGTCATTGGTGACGCAGCTGCCCTGGGACACGGTGCTTTCTGGGGAGGGAGCTGGCTGTCCAAACCCCAAGTGCATGCTCTCTGGTCTGGCCTTGTTGCACTTGGACAGGTGAAGTCACAGCATGTGACGAGCCCTACAGAGGCTGAATGGGCTTCGAGAGGTCCTCACAGTCACTTGCTTATTCAGGGCCTGACAGTGGCCGCCATAGCAAGTGACCAGACGTGACTGAGCAGACCGACTGAGGTCCCAGATATGAGTGTGTGTTTATTCAGGTGGCTCCGGAGGCACATGGTACAACTGAGGTCCCTGTGGGGAGCGTGTCCTGGGCTCACACGTGGCAGGTGCATCTGGCTACGGCGCGGGCTAGGAGAGCGGCACTTCTCTGCTTCCTTACTGTGTTCCCCTGTGTTTCAGGAGGATCGGGCAAAAACGATAATGCCGAGAAAGTGACTGAAAAGCTAGAAGCGCTTTCAGTGAAGGAGGAGAGCAAGGAGTCCGAAGACGAGGAGACCAAGGAAAAGGCTGAGGAGAAGCAATAAGTCCTCTGCCCTTGTTTTCTGTTCCTTCCTTCCTTTTCCTTTTTTAAAAAAGAATTTGCCCTGGCCCTTTTCAGTTTGTTTTTATTCTGTTTTGTTTTTACAAGGGACTTTATATAAAGAACTGAATTCTAGCATTCAGGTGTTTTTTTTTCCTAAGTTTTTGCCCTATCGAAGATGACTTCAGAAAATCCATTCCCCAGTCATGAAAATGTACTGTGCTAACTTTCTTTTCCATAGTGGAAACACTTATTTATAGTCATCAAAAATAGTGAATAAACGACACATTGGAAACCGTCACAGAGGGCAGGACCGTGTATGCGCCGGCCCGTGCTGGCTCCAGGGTGTGGGGCGGCACTCGGACTCCGACCCCACTGGTCATGCTTGTTCTGTCCTGGACTTGGGGCTGCTGTGGGGCAGCTGGGCTGCGGGAGACCAGTGCTGGGTGCTCTGCCTACTGAAGGCCTTGTGTGCCTTTGCCCTGTGGTGAGGAGTGGGGAGGCCTTTTTTTTTCTTTTGCCTTTGGGGAAGTGAAAGGGAGACCACTAAATTCGTTGGCTTTGGTACAAGGAGGCCAAGCAGACCTCCATCCAGGCTTTGGGCAAGGCCGTCTTTGCTCAGCCGGGATGGACCAGTCCCACAGTGCACGCACATGCCATTTGTGGCAGGGCCCGGCCTCACTGCCACCATCATCAGAGAAAACCACTCCTTCATCTTTCTCCCAACGTCTGCATCTGGGTGGAATCACGGATACCTGTAATAGCTTTAAATAAAAGGTGCTTTCAAGAATGCAAGTGGGTTAGTGCCATTTGGGGGTTTGGCTTGTAGATGGGGTGCCTCTGTAGACATCCTATGTAGGGGAGAAGGGTTTTCAGTGTGCTGGCAGGCTTTTGAAAGCACGTGGGCTCACTGTGATGGTGTGTTCCTGGGGAGGTAACCTCTGAGGAGCTGTGTGTGGCCTCCCCACCTTCCAGCAGGGGGGGAGCAGAGGTGGACTGACTCAGAGTGGGTACTCATGCCTCGTGTGGCTGTTTGCCATTAACACTTAACAGCGTGGTGACGTCTGCTAGCGGGGCCCTGCGTGTCCTAGCATTTGTCCACTTTAAACTTGTGTCCGTGGTCAGTCTGGGGGTCGCACCTCTAAAGGAAGCCACTCAGGTTTTAACACAAGACATCACTGGCCAGCTTCATGTGTCCCAGCAGCCCCTGGGCACAGGTCAACATAGGTGTGATGGGTTTTCCCACCCCAGGAAGGACACCAAAACTTGGGACGTCTCACTCCGTTTGAACTGGAATTGTGCTGTGAAGGGCAGATGTCTCTTCCCTGGGAGGCCTCTGTCGGATGCATTATGTGGAGGATCTCGGGCTTGATCCCCTGGGAAGGGTGGTCAGACACCCCTTTTGGCATAGAATGGATGTTTAACATGGTTTTGTACCCCAATAAAAGATGACTCCCTACTTGATGTAAAACCCCAGGCTGACTTCCTCTTGGGTAGGAAGATGTAGCCCCAAGCTGGGAAGGCCCCTTCAAATTGCTGGAGGACAGCCGTGCTGTGACCAGGTGCATTAAAACTTGCAGCTGTTACCAGCATATGCAGAATGTGCTGCAACGGGAGATGTGCAAGTGCAAGCAAGGATGCAGTAGGGGTCCTCTAACCCTACAACCCCGTGCCCCCAGCCAGTATTTTCAGGTGGGCTCCTTGTGGCACAGAGGTGGTGTTGAGAAGCCAGAATTGGGGTGCTAACAGTATTGGTGATGAAAAGAGGTGCAGTATTGGAGATGAAAAGAAGTGAGATGACCTATGACCTTTTCATTCCCTGGGTGGAGTATTCTGGGCTGTGGCCTCGCTGGGTCCATCCCACCCAGGATCCCCTCTGCCCAGGCAGTCTGCAGTCACCTCAGCAAAGACGCATGAGAGTCCTTTCTTCCTATGACCAGCATTTCACACTCCACAGCTTTCAGCTGTCCTGGCACCCCTACACAGAGCAGAGCCCCGCTCTGGGTGCAGTGGGTGAGTTGGGAGGAGCCTCTCCTAATGAGTGGGTCTGTGTCCAGGCCCAGTTACCTGAGGAGGGATGGTGGTCTGAACAGGGCTGCAGAAAGGCAAGAACAAGGGTGAAACCGCGGTGCAGGGCATGGTTTGGCTGGAGTGGTGTCCCTTGTCCCGAGGGCCTGTTCGTAATGTTAGGCCACCATAGGGCTATGTTATCTCAGACAGCCATGAGGAGGTGGGGCCTGTTCTTTGTTCACCCTTGCACTCTGAATCCACCCCACTGCCCCAGACCCCCTCTCAGACCTAGTTCCCCATGCTCTGGGTCTCCTGGAGTGGGCAGAGGCCACAACGGGGTGTTGTGGGAGAAAGCACATCACCATATCTGCTGTCAAGCTGCCTTAACGCCGCGGTCTGGCCCCCATCCCGGGTTCTTTAATAGCAGCTCACACACAGCCCGCAGCCTTAAAAGCTGGAGCCTTAAGAAGGCCCACCTACCGGCAAGGAGGGGCCTCCAGGCCAAGAAACCCCAGGGCCTCTGGCAGCTTGGCCTGAGGAGATGGCCACTGTGTCGCGCGCGCGCAGCCACGGATGGAGACATTTGCTGGAGCTCCCTGGAGAGACTGTGGAGCTTGATCGAAGTCCCACCCTCCCAGAGCCGCAGCACGCGCTGCCCTGCTGGTCCCGCCCACCCCTCACCGGCTCTGCAAAGCTGCTGGTCCACCTTAAGCGGCATCGGCGCGGGCGGGGGGATTTCCTGCCGGAGGTGGGCCTGACCACGGGCCTATCCCACGCAGGGGCAGGGTGCCCGGTGCTTCCTGAGGGGTGCTCCACCCTGCCCCGGGGAGGCTGAGGGACTCGCCTGGCCTTGGACCTTTCACCCACTCATACTCCCAAGCCTGCAGCTTGGGCCAGGACACGGAGGGATCAGTTCCCCACTACCCTTACCCGGCCCTCTAGCTGTGCTCCGTCTTGCCGAGTGGCCAGAGGGCTTTGAGATGGGAAGGGGATAAACAACCAAGGTGCCCCTGCACAACTCCCAACCCCTCGTGAATATCAGAGTGGAAGGAGCTCCAGATGAGAGAGGTCTGGCACTATCAAGAACACCGTGGAGTAGGGCCATCAGCCTGCCCGCAGGGACACACTGTTCCGAGATGTTTAGGGACAGGACTGTGCAAACAGGCCTAGAAGGGGACTGACATGCCACAGCACCAGAGCCTGCGAGCTGGGAAAAGGGTGCCCGGCGTCCTCTACGATGTCCACTTAGTGGGCATGGCCTGCAGTGTGCTACGGCTGCGTGTTTCGGAAAGCCGTAGGCAATCGCCGGGCGGGTGCAACAGGGCTCTAGGAGTGGCTCATCTTCCGCGGCTCTGAGCGCAGGGCAGAAGGCCGACCAGGTTCAGCCAAGTGCGCACGCGCATGCGCGCGCACGACTGGGCGCTCTGGGGTCTCAGGTTTGGGTGGGCTCCGGCATCCTGCGTCGGAAGGAGGGCGTGGTGGAACTGGGGTAATTTCCAGCGTCCTCGACCCCGCCCCCTCACCGCCCAGCCCCGCCTCCTCGCCAGCCAGCCCCGCGCCCCTCGCCGCCGGGTCCACCTTAAGGGGCGCGCTGACATCAGCCGCCGCCGCGCCGCCCGTGGGGTGGGATTTCCTCCTCCTCTGCCGCCGCCGCCGCCGCCGCGGGTCCAGCGCCGCGTCCAGCCCTCCCCGCCAACCCCGGCACGACCCCGCCGGCCCCGCCCGTCCGGCCCCTGGGAGGGATGCGGCGGCGCGGCGCCCAGGATGCCCCGCAGCCCCGGGACGCGCCTCAAACCCGCCAAATACATCCCAGTGGCCACCGCCGCCGCGCTGTTGGTCGGCTCCAGCACCCTGTTCTTCGTGTTCACGTGAGTCCACCGCGTCGTCGTCGGGGACGCAGGGGCCACAGTCGGGTCAGAAGGGGCTGGGACCAGGTACAGGGACCCGGTGCAGCTCGGAGGGCTGGCCAGGGCAAAGCTGGCACCAGGGCTTTAGGCATCGTGAGTCCTTACCCTGTGCTGAAGCTGAAGCCGTGAGTGTGCTTTTCCTGGGGCAGCAGGGAAAGGTGAGTCCTGTTGTGGGGACCCGAGTGCCTGGCGGGCATCTAGTGAGTGTACCAGGCAGGCCCTAGCTGTGAAGCTCTGGGCCTGGACAGGAGAGTGTGCAGTGGCTGCTCAGGGTGTGGCTGCAGCCCGCTGCTTCCCGCAGGCTTCAGGAGAAGTGGGCTGCCCAGACCCACCAGCTCTTCCTTCGAGGAGCTGAGGGCTCTCTTGAGTCCTCTCTCGCTGTCTGGCCAGGGGCCAGAGCCAGGTTGTTCTCAAGTAGGTGTGGTATGGCCTGACTCTCACGTGCCTGTCCCACCACAGCCACTGGTGACACTGGCCTGGCAGTACCCTCCACCCTTCCTTGACCTTCTTCACAGGAAAGCCTAGTGATCACAGCTGGAGGGCCTAGGCCAGGCCACACCCAGGGACACTGGTCACATTGGGCATTGGAACTCTTGAGGCAGAAAGCAGGCAGGGCTCTGGGCTTTTGCAGCTTTAGCTTCTTCAACTGAAACACAGGCTGGCTCACAGACCAAAGTGGTGGGCTGGGGATACAACTCCCTCTGCATGGTCGCGGGTGCTCCCCAAATCTCCTTCTGGCACAAGGAAAGATTGGGACACCAGACTTTAGCCATGTGGGCCTGAGACCACCCCCTCCATGAGTCCCAGGCTCATACACAGCCCAAATGACCAAAACAATGACCATTCAAACCTTCCCAGGGACCGGAGGCCTCAGGTGTGCCTGAAGCCAGTGGGGCCTCTGTTCAGAGGGGCGTCAGCCCAAGTGTGAGTGAACCTGGAGTGGGGTGGGCAGGGGCTGGCATTAGTAAGAGCGAGGGTGGCTGCCTCATGTATGGTGAGTCTGTGCTGGGTGCCTGTGGAGGCGGGAGAGCCCACTACCTGGACTCTGGAGCTGGGTAGGTGCCATAGGCTGCCAAGAGCGTGTTTAAAAAAGGCCTGTGTGGACGGGCTTATTTCTAGCTTTGGTGAGCAGGCGTGTTCTTGTCACTCAGAGGCTGCTGCCTGTGGGGCAGAGAGGAGAGGGGCAGGTGGGCAGCAGGCGCAGGAAGAGGGGGAAGGAGTCCTGCTGGGTTTTCTGGGAGGTGGGGGGGGCAGCCCAGCCCAGTCCTGTCTGGGGGTGGGTGCCTCAGGGTGGGAGGTTTCAAGGAGTCTCAGCTTTTCATTTCCTAAGTAAAACTTAGCATTTTTCTCCTAACATTCAGAATAATACATGTTCACTACCAAGAACTTGTGAAATGCAGGGGGGGGGGAATTAAAAAGGAATTGAAATTGACTCCACTCCAGAGAGCCCGTTCATCCCTTTCTCCAGGCTCACCTGGACTCGCTGTACCGTGCTGTGAGATGAGCCTTTCCGGTGATTTCAGAGGGCTCTTATTCGCTGTCCTGTGAACTTGACCCACCCCCAAGTAGTAGGTTGTGTGGCTGCTGCGCGCTTTGCACTCTGCCGCACACCAGGTCTTCCTTCCTCTGTTCTCGCAGATGGGGGTCTGGGCTCAGGGACGCCATGCTGGGAGGCGTGGGGTTCCCTTGGGGTACCACAGGCAGTGCCTGCTTTCTGCCCTGTGTATGGCCCAGGAGAGAGTGCCACGTGTGTCCTTGTGGCAGGATGGTGGCCTGGAGGCACTAGCTGGGGTCCAGGTGGAGTGACCACCTAGCGAGGGGAGCCTCACTTATTCCCAGGACAGGGCTCCCCTGCAGCCTGACCCTGAGGCCACTCACAGTCCCTGGGTCAAATTGATCCTGGCCTGCCTCACCCTGGCAGCTGGGTTCTTGAGAAGGGGCTCACTCACTTTGTGGGGCGGCCAGGCCCATCCATGCCGGTGTAGTGTGCCAGTTCTGGGCAGGCAGGGGTCCCGGCGGTCCCCTTCTCAGGATTGGTCTTTCATCACCCCAGTGTCTGCGCTTCTTTCTGCTCTGTTTCCCGGCCCAGGCCTGCTGCGGACTCAGACACGTGCGTGCGGGGCGAGCAGCACTGCTGCTCCCTCTTCCTGGCCCCAGGGTTCCGTCTCCTCTGCCTTTGATCCCTGGATTTCACTGGGTGCTGAGGGGCCCCAGGCCCTGTCTTGGCACTCAGTAAACATGAGCTGCCCTTTTAGGGCAGGTTGTCCCACACAGGGTGGTGCACTGGGGGCCTGGAGGGCCAAGGCCAGCTCCCTGAGGGGGCTGGGACCAGCAGAGCATTCGGGCATGTTGCTAGGAAAATGTGGGGTGTGGAAGGGATGCCGGGAGGTGGGGGCATCCCTACTCTGAGAATGGGGAGCATATTACCACAGGGCAGGCTCCCAGAGGCCCCTCTCCTCCAGGAAGCCTTGCAGGGCTCCTGGTGCAGTTGTGCCCCTCTGGGCCCTAGAAGCCTTTCACACTGTGGCTCAGTGTCAGGTTGGGTTAGATGCTGGGGTTGGGATGGGGAGTCCAAGGGTCCCTAGGCCTCTGTCCCTGCCCCTTACTTCTTCCAGAGCCGCTTTGCAGAAGGATGGAACCCTGTGAACATCAGAGAGCTGGGCTGCCTGGTAGAACACCAGTGCTGGGCCGTCTTGTGTCTGTCTGGGGCCCGTGGGTTGACTTCTGCGATGCTAGGGCCTGTTCCCAGGATGGGCCTGAACCCTCCCCATGCTCAGAGGCCCAGACAGGCAACAAGGCTCAGCCTAGGACTGTGGGAGGTCCAGCCCAGGACCAGGCCAGCCCATGGTGCGCCCAGGTGGACAGAGCTGCTGGCTGGGGCTGCAGGGGGGCAGGGGGGAATCTTGGTGTGAGGCCCCACCAGGACTCGCTGTATGTGGCCTGGGGTATCCCTGGCCCCCGAGCCTCAGTTTCCCTCGATGTAGGGATCAGATGGGTGGACGCACATGGCCAGAGGCCTTGCCTGGCCTGATCAGGGCAGAACGGCCACAGACCTTCAGTTCCTGGGTGTCCCTGTGTGTGAACATGAACCGTTAACGAAGAACCCAACTTAAAGGAAAATGTCTGAGTTAAAATTTTCTGTCCACGGATAACTTGGGTGCCCATGCTGCTCCTGCAGAACCTCCCACCCAGCCTTAGTCCCGAGCCTTGACATGGGTGGGGCTCGTGGTGGTGGTGTGTGGTCCTGACGCTGGGGAGGAGGGCCTGGGGGCTGGTCGGGGACGAGGGCACGGAGCCTCAGCTGGGCCACCCCCCAACCCCACCCTAGTCTCCCTCTGGCCCAAAGCCTCGCTGTAGCCAGCAGGGAGTGTCCGGCCCCCTCCCACTAGGGCGAGCCTGTAGTGCATCATCCCTTGGGTGGGATGTGGGGTTACATTCCTGTGGGCAGAGGGGCCCCCTGGAGCCTAGAACAGACTCAAGATGGGCTGAGCACTGTTGTCTGCCAGGCTCTGCCCAGAGCTTTAGTGTCCTCATGTGTCCTGCTTACCTGGCCCACGAGAGCAGAGGGAAGCACAGAGGTGGGAGGGCGGTGAGCAGCGCCCAGGCTGGGTGAGGGGAGGCCAGGGTCGGTCGGTGGTAGGAGAGGCTTGTGTTCCCAAGTGCACATGTCTGTATTTGTGCAGGTGTGCCTGTGTGGCCATGTGCATGTGTGTTCATGCAGGCGTGCAAGCTTACACAGGTGCGCGCACACAAGTGTTTGTGCACACGTGCCCTGTATGTTGACACATGTTTGTGTGTTCATGTACACCGCCATTTGCGCAGTCATGTGTGTGTGCATGCTTTGCAGCATGTGCTCATGTGTCTACACATGTATGTCCCGGGTGGAGCACGTGCATGTTTCTGTGTGTGCATCACTCACGCGCACGTGCGCCTGTCCCTTCCTGTTCACATGGGTACGTGCTTATGTCCATGCACGTGTTTGCATGGGCTCTTCCGTCACCCCCCCAGTCCACATGTTTCCCAGGGTGGCTGGGTTCCAGGCCTTGGCAACACTGGCCAGTGAGCCAGCCCCCTTAGGTGTGAGCCAGGCCGGAGCCCCCTCAGGGCACTACCTGGTGGTGAAGGCCACCTGGGGGCATCTGGGGGGCCAGGATTGCATGGGTGTGCCTAATCCTGGGTCTGAATCAAGTCTGGGGCCTGGAGATGGTGGGCAGAGGGGGCAGTGGCTATGGTCCCAGTTAGAGGACCGGCACCCCTCCCCAGCCGACCCAACACCGGCTGAGGCATGCGCCCCATCCTTGGGTACGAGAGGCTCAGGCAGTGGGTAGGTCATGTGCACACTAGCAGAGGCCACCCAGCACCTCAGTGCAGGCATCGACCCGTCACAGTGCAGATTTCCAAACCTGGCCCCCATGCCCCACAGCCACACCCTCCCCCAGCATCTCCTCAGGGTCACTGTCCAACCCCTGTGGCCTGGGTTCTCATCAGAGCTCAGGGAGGACGAAGCAGTGCAGGCTGCCCAGGCCAGCGGGAGCCCTGGTCCGCATGGGGGTGGGCGCTGCTCGTGTGGCTCAGGCCCTGCCAGCCTGTGTCATGGTTTGAATCCCAGCTCAGACACAGACTCGTCCCAAGACCTTGGGCCGGTGTCAAGCCCTGCAGTCCAGCTCCTTGTCTGTGAGATGGGGAGGACAGAGGAGAAGCACCCCTGACACACACAGCTGTGTGGCCCGCTGTGCAGGGCAGATAGGCAGCGGGTCCTTTGTATTGTCAGTGAAACCTGGACAGGACAGTGGGCAGGGCTCACACTCCAGGCTCCTCCCCATGTGTCCTCCTGTCTTCAGTGCCCCGCCCCCGTTGCTGCGCTTCACACGTCTGCCCACCCACCCTCCCCCGGCTGGCCCCAGTGCATCCCAGGTTCCCTCGGCCTCATTCTTCCCCAGATCAGGCTGCCTCCCCGGCTCTCGGACTGTGCTGTGCATGCTCTCCTGTCACTGCCTTGAAATTCTTCATACTTTTTAAACAAGTGGCCTACATTTTCATTTTGCACAGATTATGTGGCCAGCCCTTCCCAGAAGGTGCCATGGGGAGGGGGTTCGAACCACTAGTTTGGGGGCCACAGCACCCCACCTCTCCCTGGGTGCCAGGCATGCTTGGGAAAAGCCCTTCTGGACTGGCATTTGGACCTGTGCCCCCAGGCCTGCCTTGCTGGGCAGACCGTGCCTCAGGGGCCCACTGTTGCCTTGCTGAATGGGATTGCATCAGAGCCCCAGACACACATTGAACACTGTCTGTATGCAAGGCTTCAGCATGCAGGGGTGGGGAGTGTGGAAGGTGTCTGCTGGTGGGCACTCCGGGCTGCCTGGGAAGGGGGTGCTGGAGGAAGCCCTCCTGGCAGAGGGAAGCCCGTCCTCAGGCCCTGCATCCACCTCCATGACTGGTCCTGGAGAAGAGGAAGGGGTAACTCGGGCTCTGGGGTGCCTAGTGTGCTGCTGTGGGAAGGGAAGCTTTAAATAGCTTCTTGCTTTCCACTAAAAATAGCGAAGTTCTGCTGTCATGGAGGTGGTTGCTGGGTGGCGGGGCTGGCTCCTGGCCAAGCCAGGCGTGGGCGCACCAGCATGGCCTGCACGCGCTGGGTGACAGGCAGGGCTCACAGCGGGGGCTGCTGTGGGGGATCCCCACTGGACCCCCAACTTCACAGTGGGCCTCAGTATTGGGAGGGGAGAAGACCCCCCAAACACCCCTGCTTGTCACAGCAGCCAGGAGCCATGGGAGAGCTGGGGCGGCGGGAGGGGCTTTGTAGGAGCTGAGAGGCGGACTTGGGGACCTACTGCTGAGTTGGGGCAGGGGCCCACAGGCCATGTGCCCAGGGACTGGTGGGTCTCACAGACCGGGCTCTGGTCAGGTCCCCAGAGGGCTGAGGAAGACGCCGTCTGTGGCAGACTGCCCACCAGGGAGGTAGGCATGACCCTTGCAGGGCACCGGAAGTCTGGGAAGGCGTCCTGGAAGAGGAGAAGCCTTGAGAGCCGAGGTGTGAGAGACTTGGAAAGGGGTGGGGGAGTCATTCTTTTCTGGAGTCTCCAAGCGTTCTGCACTGTCATGTGGAGAGTGAGGTGACCTACTAAAGAGAAGGGGCTGCTTGGTGGCCCAGACTCTGAGACTGCGCCACTCAGGGAAGGGCAGGGTTAGTGCCACTTTGCATTTACTGGCTGACAGTTGGGGCCCCTCCCACCCAAGGATCACTCTGCTAAGGGGGCCCACGGGGCTGGGGACAGGTCTGGGTGAGATTGGGGAGGTTTGAGCAGTCATCACTGGCCTCTGTCGGTCATGGCACATGGGTAGGAAGGGCTCCTTTCCCTCCTGGCAGCCTGGGAAGGCTGCTGGGTGGGGTGGGTGGGTGCAGGTAGGCTCTGGCCACCCCTCCTAAACCGTGCCACCCCAGGCCTGTGAGCCTCTCTGAGCCTTAGTTTTCTCAAATATGAGTTAAATTCCTCACAGCTACCTGGGGGCTTGCCGGGCTTAGAGTCAGCACTCAGTCTGTGTGCTGTGTAGGATGTGCCCAGCCCCGATAGCTGAGCAGAGTTGCTGCAGGCAGCTGGGCGGGGCCTCCCAGAGGGCCCAGGGCAGCAGTGGCCTTCCTGACTGCTGTGCTCAGCATCAGGGTGGCCTCGAAGGCCCGTACATGCATGCACATGCCTAAGTCCTCTGCTCGTGAGTTGCCTGCCATGCTCCCAGACCCAGCTCTGCCCTGCTGTCCCACACAGGTGCCCGTGGCTGACACGAGCTGTGTCCCCAGCTGTTCCCGTCTACAATGGCATCATCTTCCTTTTTGTCCTGGCCAACTTCAGCATGGCCACCTTCATGGACCCTGGCGTCTTCCCCCGAGGTAGGACCTTGTGCTGGGACAGATTATCTGTTCTTTTTCACTAGAGTGTGAGTGGCTGACTGGGGGAGAGCCTTTCGTAGGGGTTCCTAGTAGGTGGGCTGGCAGAGATCGGGGAGGGGCCCTCCTGCCAGGGAAGTCACTTGCTGGCCCCTCCCTTTGGTTCTGGCCGGCAGCGGACGAAGACGAGGATAAGGAGGACGACTTCCGGGCCCCGCTGTACAAGAACGTGGATGTGCGGGGCATCCAGGTCCGTATGAAGTGGTGCGCCACCTGCCATTTCTACCGCCCACCACGCTGCTCCCACTGCAGCGTCTGCGACAACTGTGTAGAGGTGACCGCCCTGCCACCCCATCTGCCCCCTACCCACGGGTGCCCACCCCCGCCCACTGTTCACCCTGACCTGCCGCTCCTGCCCAGGACTTTGACCACCACTGCCCCTGGGTCAACAACTGCATCGGGCGCCGCAACTACCGCTACTTCTTCCTGTTCCTGCTGTCGCTTAGCGCCCACATGGTGGGGGTCGTCGCCTTCGGCCTGGTCTACGTGCTGAACCACGCTGAAGGGCTGGGCGCCGCCCACACCACCATCACGTATCCTTGGCCCGACCACAGGGGCATCGTGGGCTGGGGGGCGAGTTTCACAAGGGAAACTGAGACTCAGGGGGATGGATTGGCCGTGTGGAAATCCCCAGGGGGTGGGTCGGCTTTCCTGGGGGGGTGGGCAGTTTGTCCGCAGGCACCTGCTCTGTGTCTCCGCCCTTGGCCGTTGGCCTTAACGGGCCAGCATGGCCGTCATGTGTGTGGCTGGCCTCTTCTTCATCCCTGTCATTGGCCTCACCGGCTTCCACGTGGTGCTGGTCACTCGAGGGCGCACTACCAATGAGCAGGTGCAGACCTGGGCGGGCCCTACAGTCAGAGCAATGGGGGTCCCTGGTGCCGAGAGGGCCAGGCTGCACGGACCCTGGGCAGGGGCAGGGCTCCGGGGGCCCTCAGCTGAGGCGGCCTGTGCAGTGGTGCTGGTGGAGTCTCTGGTCCCCCACTTCCCGGTGGGGTTTCGGGTGGGGCTGTGCTGCTGCAGCCACCGGGGACCCAGGGCCTGTACATTCCCCAGCTCCCTGCAGGGACAAGCCGAGGTGGCCTGGGTGGGGCTACCACTGGGCCGACCCTGACCAACCTGTGAGGAGCCCCAGCTGTCTCTCTGTCCACCTTGGCCTGGGCCCTGGGTGGCCACGCTGGCTGAGGGGTCCCTTGTCCGCAGGTGACGGGGAAGTTCCGTGGGGGCGTGAACCCCTTCACCCGAGGCTGCTGCGGGAACGTGGAGCACGTGCTGTGCAGCCCTCTGGCTCCCCGGTGAGGCCTGGGTAGGGCGTCCGGGGGCCTCTGCTGGGTTCAGGGTGGGCAGCTGCGGGTCCTAAGCCTGGTCTCCTTCTGCCGTTGGCAGGTGGGCCTGGCCTTGCCCTTGGCGTACACTCACTCCGGGCCACCCTTGCCGCTGTCCCCTCTGCCCCTGGTGCAGGTACGTGGTGGAACCACCCCGGCTGCCACTTGCTGCTCGCCTGAAGCCACCCTTCCTTCGGCCCGAACTTCTGGATCGAGCTCCTCCACTCAAGGTCAAGCTTAGTGACAATGGGCTGAAGGCTGGCCTGGGCCGAAGCAAGGTGGGGGCCCTGGGGTGGGTAGGAGATGGGGTGAGGGTCAGACCCTTGGAGGTGGGAAGCAGCTAGGTTGGAGGGGCCTAGAAAAGTGGAAGGGGGAGGAGTTGGGCAGATTCTAAGGGAGGTCTAGGCTCCAGGACCCCAGGAAGGAGCTCCCAGTTAAGCCCTGTTCCTGGCCCACACTCTACCCACCACTGACCACACCCCCTCCCAGTCCAAGGGCAGCCTGGACCGCCTGGATGAGAAGCCACTGGATCTGGGGCCACCACTGCTCCCCAAGTCGGAGACTGGCACATTCGGCAGTGACCGGCAGACCCCACGCCCAGGCAGTGCTGGTGAGGCGGGGCTGGCCAAATGAGGGGAGGTGGCGTGGGTTGACCGTGGCCTGACTGTGGTCCTCCTCCCCCAGAGAGTGCTCTGTCCGCACAGAGGACCAGCCCCCCGACACCTGCAATGTATAAGTTCCGGCCTGCCTTTCCCACGGGTTCCAAAGCGCCTTTCTGCGGGCCGAGTGAGCAGGTAGGAAGCCTGGCCCTGCCCTGGAGACAGACCCTGCCCCAGGGGCCACACCCCCTGGAAGGCCTGGCCTGGGGCATAGAGGGTATCAGCAGGACCCCACCTCACAGAGTTCCCCGAGGGGGCCAGCGGAGGGGAACAGGGCAGAGTGTGCTGGGCGGGGCCGGTGCAGGCAGTCCTGGCCCCGCTCCCTTTGCCTGCACTGTCCGCTGGCCTGGTAGGCGGCTGCCCACAGGAGCAGTATGTGCCGGGATGCCAGGAATTCCACCATTAGTCACTCCAAAAGGCCCACGGGAAGGCTTCAAAAGAATCCGAGATTGTTTGAGAAAGCACATTATTTCTCTGAGTTGTATAAGCATCGTGTGCTCACCATGGAACAATCGGCAGCCCTGGACTGCCTGAGGAATTCCCAGGAATTCCCCACGAGTTCCCAGGCTGCCCATCCTCCTTCACAGCCACCCGAGAGGCCAGCCCTGTGGCTGGACCAGCACACCTAGACCAGCCCCCAGCCCCAGCTCGGGAGGCCCCTCCTCTCAGGGCCCACTGGTCTGGGCAGCGAGTCCCAGCCTCCCTGGCCAGTGGGCCATGAGTGGCCCTTCTTGGGGATGGGGACGGGCTTTAGGTGCCCTCGCTCGTCACCTCCTTCCTGGGATTGTCCTGGATCCCACCGAGGGTCTGGAGTTGGCCAGGTGCCCCAAGGCTACGTCTGTGCTCACCCATGCATGCCCCTCTGGATTTTGAGGCTCTTGTCTCCAGCCCAAGCATTGAATCATGAAGACTGCCCGTGTGCTGCCCTTGAGCTGGGCGGACTTCAAGGACACCGCCCTGGGTGTATGTAGCAGCCAGCGGTGGCCCTGTAGTGCCCCGGCCCTTAGGGGTGGGGTACCCAAGGGAGGGCCCTGGTTACTGTGTGGTTATTACATCTCCTCAAGGTCCAGCTCCTGAGGTGACCCTCCCCCCACCAAAATTCAAACTGGAGCAGGATGCACATCCTTCCCCAGGGAAGCGCCATCAGAGGCTGCTGCTCTGTCCCACTTCCTTCTGTGGCCAGGGGATAGAGAGCTTCTGGGACACCTTGTTGGTTGTACCTGCTACCACCTTGACCTCCCTAGGATTGCAGCCTCCATGTGGGCACAGAGCATCTGGTAGGGCGTGGCAGGCGGGCAGCGGCAGATGTGCAGCCTCTGTCCCTGCAGGTCCCAGGCCCCGACTCCCTGACTCTGGGGGAAGACAGCATCCACAGCCTGGACTTCGTGTCTGAGCCCAGCCTGGACCTCCCTGACTACACAGCTGGCGGTCTGCATGCTGCCTACCCGCCGTCCCCACCGCTCAGTGCTGCCGACACCTTCTCGGGGGCTCTTCGATCCCTGAGCCTCAAGGCCGCAGGCCGACGGGGCGGGGACCACATGGCCCTGCAGCCCCTGCGCTCTGATGGTGGGCCCCCCACACCCCACCGTGGCATCTTCGCCCCCCACGCTCTGCCCAACCGTAACGGCAGCCTGTCCTATGACAGCCTGCTCAGCCCGGCCTCGCCCGGTGGCCGTGCGTGCCCTGCCCACCCCTCAGCCAGTGCGGCCAGCTACCGCTCTCCCTACCTGCACCCTGGGTCTGCGGGGGACCCTCCGCAGCCCCCGCCCCGCAGCTTCAGCCCCGTGCTGGGCCCCCGGCCGAGGGAGCCCTCGCCCGTGCGCTACGACAACCTGTCCAGGACCATCATGGCCTCCATCCAGGAGCGCAAGGATAGGGAGGAGCGCGAGCGGCTGCTGCGGTCTCAGGCCGACTCGCTCTTTGGCGACTCCGGTGTCTACGATGCACCCAGCTCTTACAGCCTGCAGCAGGCCAGCGTGCTGTCCGAGGGCCCCCGGGGCCCTGTGCTGCGCTACGGCTCCAGAGACGACCTGGTGGCTGGGCCTGGCTTCGGAGGCGCCCGAAACCCCGCACTACAGACGTCGCTGTCCTCGCTGTCCAGCGCGGTGAGCCGGGCGCCGAGGACCTCCTCCTCCTCCCTGCAGGCGGACCTGGTCAACAACAACGCTCCGGGACCCCGGCCAGGCAGTGGCTCCCACAGGTCTCCCCTGCGCCAGGGCCCGCCCTCCCCACCCAGCACTCCCCGCTCGCCTTCCTACCTGGGCCCCAAAGCTGTTGCCTTCATCCACACGGACCTCCCGGAACCACCGCCCTCACTGGCCGTGCAGAGGTGGGTGCTGGGGTTGCTGCAGGCTTCCTGGCAGGAGGCAGTTGTCCATCTGTCTGTGGGGCCACTCGGCTAAGCAAGTGTGGGTTATCTGCAAGGCCTGATGTGGCCGGTGGGGTGGCCCTTCTCCACCTTGCAGGCTCCTGTGTGAGGGTTGCACCCTTCCAAGGGTGCCCTGGCATGTCCCGAGGTGTGGGAGGACTTGTGTCCTGGCCTAATGCCCCCCATGCCCTGATCCAGCACAGACCCGTAGGTGAGGGCCCAGGCCTTCTTCCTCAGGAGGCGGTGCCACTGTCCCTGTCCAGGAGACTGAGTCTAGGGTGCAGCACCCTGCAGCACCGTGGGTAGGGCACACAGCACCTAGGAGCAGGGGCTTCCCTGCTTGGAGATGCAGAAACTGGGCCTCGAAGGGCAGGCTGGTCCCAAGCCCCGAGTGGGTGGGTAACTGAGGATGCGGACCGGCTACCTGGCAGGTCAGGTCCAAGCTCAAGAACCGAGTGCCTGCCTGTGCGCACCCTGCCCTGGGCTCAGCAGCACCGTCGGGGTACCGCCCTAGCCACCTTGAGCACAGGCTGGGTCAGGGAGTCTCTGCTGTGGGGGCAACAGGTCCAGCAGGTGGTGGCTGCACAGAGGCAGGGATGGTGGCTGAAGGAGGGAGGGCCCCCTGCCCTCCTGATGAGGCAGTGAGGTCATTGCTAGGAAGGCGTCCGGCCAGGGGGGCAGCACCTCGTTTTCCTCCAGGGGAACAGGGAAGGGGCCACACAGTTACCACTGGACTCCCCAGCTTAGGGTACTAGGACTGGGCAGAACCAGGGGCCCAGCTGGCCTCCCCATGCTGTGGTCTTGCCAGTGGGAGAGACCAAAGGGGTGTGACAGCCATTCTGATGTCTGTCCTATGACAACACAGCCCTCCCCCTGCGGGCTCGGTACAGCCCCATTTTCTGGGTGGCACCTTCCGAGCTCAGTGGCGTGGGCCACCCAGGGCTCTGTCTGCATCGTCTGTCCCGTCACCTTCATCGGCCTCTGTCCTGCCGTGGTCCCTTGTTCACTGTGTGTGTGCATGTATGTGTTTGCTTTGATGCAGGGACCACCCTCAGCTGAAGACCCCCCCAAGTAAGCTTAACGGGCAGTCCCCGGGCCTGGCCCGCCTGGGCCCTGCTGCCGGCCCCCCGGGGCCCTCCACCAGCCCTGCCCGGCACACGCTTGTTAAGAAGGTGTCTGGCGTGGGTGGGACCACGTACGAGATCTCGGTGTGAGGAGTGACTGCCACCCACCTGCCGTGGCACCACGGGGACCAGGACCCCCCAGCGGCTGCCCCCATCCCTGACTTCTCTGCCCTGACAGAGGAGGCGGCCCAGGCCCGGTGTGGACACATCAGCAGGAGTGAGAACCACGCCTCCACGAGTCTGTCCCTCGTACTCCACCTGTCCATCCACTTGTCTGCACACCAGGGCGCGGTCAGGCCGAGGGCCATAGGCTGCAGATCTGTGTTGATGCCCCTGCTTCCATAGCTGGGCCTTGAGGGGGCGCGGACTGCATCTGTGTGGACTGCATCCATGTCCTGAGGTTGTCACCAGGCCAGCCCCCACCACTCCCCTTATAGATGGGTCACTGTGGCCCAGACATGGACAGAGAGGCCTGGGTGCCTGGCCATCCTCCGGACTGAAGGCCTGCTGCCTGGCTGATCCTAACCTGCTGCCTTTCAGGGACCCGCTGGAAACTTCTAGTTTGGTGAGGCCGATTCTTCTGTGGGGAGTCCAGCCCTGGCCCACAGGCACCCAGCTCCGAGGCTCCTCTGGGTTCTGATGGACAGGGGGACGGACAGACGGACAGACTGCCAGCTGTGGGAGGGGTCCTGGCTCCATGTGTCCCGTCTTGCCCAGCTGGTGGGCATGTCCCTGTGTCTCTGCGCTGAGCTGCCATGCCATGTCCCATGTGTTAAAGCTCAGGCTCCCGCTGCCCCCACTGCCGGGAAACTCGCTGTCATTGAAGCCTTAACCTCTGCTTTATGCTCTTGTGGGTGGCAATGGGGGCAGGCGGGAGCAGGCACAGGCCGGACACTGCTGCAGGGGCCTCTGAGACCAGGAGCCCCTTCCCTGCCAAACGAGAATCCCTACCCCAAGGCATGCAGAGTCGGGGTGCCAGAGCCTTGGCGCCTGTGTGGGAAGCACATGGGGAGGGGGTCAGAGCTCTGCCTGGTGCCAGGGGCCCGAGAGTAAGCACACAGCAGCGTCTGCTTGCGTTGTGTCTGTTTTATGTTTTTATATCTACATCTATATATCTATAATTTTATTAAAAAAAGAAAAAGAGTCATTTCGATCCTTTCCTTGAGCAAGGCCAGGGCTGTTGCTGATAACTCAGGGGCTCCAGGGTGGGGGGCAGAGCCAGCCGGGCTCCGGGAGAGGTGGTGGCCGGCAGCAGGGGTCACGCGTCCGTGTGGGCATTTTTGCTGACTGGGCCAAGTTGAAAGCCTGGGAGGCGGGGGCTGGCCAACAGGTCTTTGGCTGACGAGCATGCGGCTCCCTGGGGTCTGCGTCATTCCTGGCAGTAACAGGGCTTTTGGAGAAAGGCTGGGGCTGCAGCTGCCCCAGGGGCCCCTGGGAACCCAAGGGCTTGCAGATGGAGGAGGGGTGTACACGGGGCCACCCGCTGGCTGGGACCCTGTGGGGCTGTTGCCGAGTTCCACAGCTGCTTTGACTGGGCCCACCCACCTCTGCCTGTTAAATGTGTGGAGTGGAGGCATCGGCAATGCACAGCTTTTTGGGACTGAGACAGCTGGGCAGAGGTTGGGGGGCAGGGGTTGGCCCATTGTGGGAGGTGCCCCGGACCTTGGACCCCCTGCACTGGGCAGCTGTGCCCTAGGCTGACCTCCACCTTTCTGCTTCTCTCTCATGGGACGCTGCGGCCCGCAGGGGGCGGATCGGCACTTGTAGCCGTGGATGGGGGCGTCGTGGCCCGTCCAGGGTGCCCCCTGGCCTGCACCTGTGCCACCTGGGCCTCCCTGAGGACCGCCCACTACTGCAGGTCCCCTGGAGCCCGGCCGCTGGGGTGCCCCCCCGAGGAGCTGTGTGCCGCCTGCACTTGGCCGCCTCCAGCCTTTTCCCCAGCCTCTCGGGGCCTGAGCGGGATGCCAAGTAGGCGTCCGTGGGGCCCAGGACAGCCCAGCCCAGGATGGTTGGGAGGTCAGGCTGCCACGGGTCCTGGGGTGTTGGCTGAAGGTCCCCTCTCAGCCAAACCTTGACTGACTCCCAGCCCACTGGGGCCTGTGACCGTGTGCCTGCTCGCCCACCTCAGGAAGTTCCCATCTGCTGCAGGGGGCCCAATGCCCCGGGTGGGGGGCCCCTGGATCTGCTGGGACCAGCATGGCCTTCCCAAGGTGTCAAGCCATCACCTTCACCTCCCTGCTTGATCAAGCACTTTAGACGCCACTTCCTCCTCAGGAAGCCCAGGCCTCTGTGGTAAGGCTGGGGTGGGGGTCTCAGGTTGCCCCCACAGGTCACTGCACTCCCCCCTCCCTGACCCCAGCACAGATGCCTTAACCGGAGCCACCAGCCTGCTGAGCCGTCCAGGCCCTGCCAGGGCAGGAGGGAGAGCTGGCTGCCCAGCCGCTGCCCAGCAGCCTTCACTCTTCACTTGGAGATGTGCACTGGGGGTGCTTGGGGGCGCTCGGGTGGGGCTCTGCAGTGCCCAGCCAGCTGGGCCTGGATGCCCCCAGGGAGAGAGGGCGGGGCCCCAGCCCGCCCTTTACAGCTGGAGCAGCAGCTCTGTTTCTCCCACGTGGGGGTGAGCAAGCCACAAAGCTATTCTCTATTGTTTTAGAAGGAATTCCCTACCCCAATTTAATGCCCTAAATAAAATTTTTGGTGTTTACCTCCACAGTTCTCTCCAACAATGTGGTCCCCCTGTCCTCCAAGCCTTGGGGTGTACTGGGAGGTTGGACTGGACAGGGGCCCTGGGTTGAGGAGGCCACTGGAGTGGGGCTGGGCGCTGGTGATGGCCGGGGGCGGGGGGGCTGGGGCGGGTGAGGCAGTTGGCCAGACAGAGACCTCCGGTTACGTGATCGCTGTGAGGTTCAGGCTGAGCATCCATGTGGGCGAGGAGGGATCTCTGTCCTCACGGACCGAGGACACCCTCCTGGCAACCCTCTGCTCAGAGCCCTCTTGGTGCCCAGGGCAGGCTGGGGGCTTCTTGGGGAGGGGCTGCCATCCAGCAGGCACGTGGGGCATGAAGACCGAGGTGGGGCTGCCACCCTGCGGGACCCCCACCCACTTTGAGGTCAGCCTCAGGATGCAGCAAAGCTCTCTGTCCCCAGCTCCACGGAGACAGTCTCAGACGCTGTACGTGTCACTGCTGTATGTCCAGCCGCAGGCCCAGCCCTCACGACAGACCCTCCCCCACCCTTCTCCGAGGCGCTGGTGGGGACGCTGTGCCAGCAGTGCTGCGGTGGGGGCTGGCTCGGCCGCTGGGAACCCGGGGCCGTGCCGGCCGCCTGGCCTCCTCCTCACTGGGGCAGCTGGGCCTCCAGCCTAGAAGGGCAGGAAGTCATCCACTTCGAGGCGCAGGAACGGGCCCAGTAGGGCCCGGAGCTTCCAGACGGCGGCGCGGCTCAGCAGGGGTGGCACCAGCCCCTCGAAGGGTGTGGGGTCCACCACGTACACGTAGGCAGCGGTACAGGCCAGCAGGGTGCCCAGCAGCAGCCTCAGGGCCAGCAGCCTGCGGGCGGTGGTGGTCAGGGGGCAGGGGCGCTCAAGGGACAGTCCCAGGGGACTGGGCTCCACCCGCACACTCATGCAGCCACCTACCAGAGCTGGCCTTTGAGGCCTTCGGAGCAACCCAGCTGTGGCTTCGCCTTCTGCGGGGGAGGGGGGCAGGTCAGAGCCTCCCCGCGCCCCTGCAGGGATCCAGGTGTTTCGTGTCCCTGCTCCCCCTGCCCAGGACGTGGCCCCCCGGGTGACTCTGGTCACCTGGCTCCTGGTGGGGCTCTCACCGTGGGGCCTCTTCCATTGAAGCCCACCTCTCCCCTCCCCAAACAGGGCCTCCAGGGTGGGAAACTTGGCAGTGGGGCTGCTTACTGCTACGCACAGGTCCTTCCTTGCCTGGGTGCGGCACTGGGCACGGTCCCTGGGGGAGTTACAGAGTCAGGGCCACCTGCAGTCCCTGCACCGGCCCGGCACGGGCTAGGTCCGGTGCCATGGAGCCGGGGAGAGGCTAGGGATTGGCTTATCCCGTCGTGACAGGACACCTGCCCCTCCCAGCTTGTTCAGGCCACCCCTGACCCCACACATCACCCCAGAATCTCCAGCTGAATGTCTTCCATCTGGTCTAGCACACCCCGGATATCCTTCTTGAGGTTCTAGAGGGAAGAGGAGGTAGAGGGTCCTCAATCCCCGATGGTCCTGCCACGCTCCCCTGCCTCTCACCCCTCCCCCAGCCCCACTCATTCCCTGCCTCCCTCAACCTCTGGGCATGGCTCTTCCGGGGACCTACCAGGAGTCCGGTGGCCTGGTTGTTCAGGGCCATGTGTACCTCTGCCACACCGTCCCACACCTGGTTGGGGGAAGGCTAGTTCATGCTCTCAGTGTGTGCCCCACCCTGCAGGTTGCCCAGCACCCCCTCCACCCTGGCTGGGCGGGCACCTCGGTAATGGCCATCTTCTTCCTCTCAAAGGACAGTCGGATCTTCTGTAGCTCATTCTGGGGGGGAGTACAGTATGGGCATGGGCAGGGCCAGCGGGTGGTCAGCCTCTTCCTCCTCCACCCACCTGGGACTGCTGCATGAAGGCCCCGCTCCGCCCTGCAGCCCCTGCCAGTCCCAGGCGCCCACCTGGGACTGCTGCACGAAGGACTCCTCGCCTCGGCACAGCTCCCGCCGCAGCAGCTGCAAAGGTGCCCTGTCCTCCAGGGGCCTGGAACCAGCCTGCTCAGGAGACTGCAGAAGAGCCCCTGGGTCAGCTTCGAGGTCATGGACAACGTCTGTGGTCACGGACTGCTCAGGAGCAGGAGTGGAGGGTGTGGCGCATGGCTGAAGGGGTCAGTCCTGACAGCAGCTGAAGCCCTGCTGGGCCCGGCTGCTGCCCTGTGCTTACCCAGGCCAGCGCTGTTCGGCTTGAGTGCTCTGGGCACAGGGGCAGGAACTGCTGCCCCGGTCCCAGAAGGGCCCCCAGCTGCTCCCGCAGGTCCTGGTTCTGCCTTTTCTGGGGGTGGGAGGCAGAGAGATGGGATGCCCGTCACGGCTGCTCCTTGGGCAGGAGCCTGAGACACAGGGCTTAGGAGGTCCAGGAAAGGCTGAGAGCTCATTGCGCAGACAGGCGCAGAGCCTGGGGCCAGCCTGGGCGCCTCACTCACCAGATTCTGGTTCTCCTGCTCCAGCTGGAGGAAGGAGTGTTCTCCAGGCCCCAGGGGCACACTCTGGAGCTGGGAGGAGGCTACCCTGGGTGAGGCCGGGGTTCCTGCCCCCTGTGGCAGGTAAGGGCACAGGCAGGGTCTGGGCCCTGAACTGGGGGATCCCCCCTGCCTGGGTGACCCCGGCTCCCTTCCTGAGTGCAGAGGCCAGACCCAGCCCAGCTCTGCCTCCATCTGTCCTTGTCTCGCCCCTGAGGGCTCTCTGGGTCTCTGTCTCTGCATCTCTCCCTCTTCACTTGCAGTAAAGCCTCCAGGTACCCCGTTACCTACCCTGGGCCCGCCAACCCCTGGCCCTGGGGCTGGGAAAGTCCTGGCAGACTCCACTGAGTGCGTGGAGCTGAGAGGCCCTGGGCAGGACCAGCTTACAAACCCCTGGCAGGGTGGGTCTAGACATCCTCCATGGCTGCTTGAAGTTGAGGGCTGGGGGCATTGGGGGTGGGACAGGCCACAGGGCCCCAGGGTTTTTGGCCCCTCCATACTTCCCTGTGACCCCTTCCTGACCCTAGGTCCAGGCTCTGGCCTGGCCAGACCTGCCACCCTCTTACTGAGGGGCCCCCAGGTGTCCCAGCTCACAGGTCTGCCTCAGGGGTGCCTGTCACAAAGGCCTGGGCACAACCAGGGAGGTCACAATGGGCCAGAGCTGGCAGGGCCCCTCCCACCACATCCCTGTTCTTGAAGTACCCTCCTCTGGTCACCCCTTCCTCATCTTCCCCGCCCCCCCGCCCAGCTACTTCCTTAAAGTGGAAAACGGGTAATGCAGACATATGGTGAAGACAGAAATCAAATCAAACAAAGAAATCAGGTGCCTGCAGTGATCCTTGCCCACACCCCAGTCCCCCCACTGGCACCAGCCCCCATGTGCCTGGCAGATCCCATCCTTCCGGGGACCGCTGCCCGTCCTGCGTAGGCAGCCTTGTGACCCCTCTCTCCCTCTCCACACAGAGCAGAGCAGAGCCTGGCTTTTTACCTAGTGTCTCCGGGGGCTTATTTATTTTAAAATACTGTGTCGAACATTTAACGGTTCTGTAAGGATGATTGTTACCCTCTCTCTACAGGTGGGGAAACTGAGGCATGAATACAGTTAGTCACTTGCCCAAGGCCACACCCCTGTTGAGTGAGGGGACTGGATAGGTAGGCGCTCGCTCTTCGCCGCTTCAGGAGTCGTTTTGACCACCGAGGAGCGTGCGCCCGATGGCAGCGCCAGATTCGGGTGCCTGGCTTGTTTCTCCTCTCTCCTTCTCAGGGTTGCATCCTACCGCCTATGGGCCACGCCTTCCCCACCCCCACTCCTAGCAACTGGTTCCACAACTGCCTCTTTCTCAGTGCCCTCCCTTGTTTCATGGAAGAACATCCTCAAGGAACACCCTCAGAAAGGTGGGTCGGAGGAAATCTGAGTCCCTGCGCAGTACCCTGGCCACCAACCCCCTCTCCTGGGTTCGTGCTCCTCTGCCACGTGACTCTGCCCTCTTCCCATGGAGAGACCAGCCCTCCCTTCCTCCTGGCCTCTGGGCCAGCCTGAGGAGTCATCTGGGCCAACGGTTTGTAATAAAGTGTTGGCAGTTGGATGCTTGTGTGCTGGGCCTTGACCCCTCCCTCTTGCTGCTCTGGGGACCCTCTGCTGCCGGGGAGGTCTTGCTACAGCATCAGAGGTCACAGGGAGAGAGGCTTCTGTCATTTTAACTGGGAAGAACAGTTCCACAGGGCGGCCCACTTGCCAAGCCCTGGGCTAAACCGCGCTTGCTCTAGCCACGTGGTTTGGGAGCAGCCTGCCACGGTGGGACTCGATCGGGAGACCCCTCCCAGGTCCGAGAGCATCTCACTCCTACCTCATACTTGCTGGGTGTTGGGTGAGCGGGAGAATTGCTCAGAGGGTGCTTTCCCACGGGAATTCGAGGGGGGCCCCACAGCCCTCAGTGTGGCTGGAGCAGGCCAGGCTTGGCGGCCGGGCTTTTGAATTTCAGCAATCAATCACATTTTCAGTTTACAAGACATCACTATTGTTCTTGAGTGCCCCTGTTCTCTTCTCAGAGCATCTTGTTCTGTTTTAGGGACAAAGGGGGTTTGGGGGAGGGGAACATTTGCTTCCTGCATTTTTCCCCTATTCTCTCTGTGGTTCATTTTTTCCTATCTGGTCTTAGCACTTCCTATCAGACTCCGTCCTCGAGTGTCTGGCTTTTCTACTCCTGCGAACAGGGAGGAGGGAAGAGCTGACCAGGGCGTTTCCGTCCCCGGTAGGGGCTTGTCCTCCCATCAGACTCCTGGAAGGAAGGCCCCCCCGACTCTGGGCCTGCAAACGTGTGTTCACTGCAGGTCTGCAGCATGGACCGGGGGACAGCTTGGGGAGTTTTCCCGCACAGCCATTGTGTCACCTGCTGTCCTCACAAGTGTTGGATGGTCATTCCAAGCTGTCCCCTAGAGAGTCCCACTTTTCCGCTCTGCCTCATCCGCACCCAAGCTGTCTTGCTAAGCCAGCCTCCACTTCCCATCTAGATAAGCTCACTGAAGTGACTCTTCTGAAGGGGGTCTCTCTCCAGTCCTCTTTGCCATGGTGGGGGGTGGGACACACGGCAGGGACTGCCAGTGTAGGCCGCTCACCCACGGGGGAGGTGTGTTCACAGTCCACTTGCCATGCCTGGCTGGAGACATGTGTGGCCCTGGCCCCAAGAATCCCTGCTGTGCCTGTAGGTTGGGGGCAACGTCTGCAGCCCTTAACAACAGGCTCTGTGTGGGGATGAACTGGGGAGGACGGGCCCGAAGCATAGCTCAGGTACCAGCTGCCACTGCGTAGCCAGCGGGGGCCTGCTCAGCCACCCAGAGGAGGAAGGAGCCTCTGGGCCCGCCCCGGCCTTGGCCATGCCATTCCTCTCCAGAATCTCATGCGTCTCAGAGTATCCCCTCAGGGAAACTTGAGGTGGTGGCCAAAGAGGGCTTTTGGAGGGCATCTGAGGCACGGCAGCCGTGGGGAAAGGGGTAGGCCAAAAGCCCTGGGTGTCTGGGGTGGTGGAGAGCGCGGGTGGGGTAGGGGCTGCTTGCTGCGCTCAGTGCCCTGAGCCTGCCAGATGCTGGTAGGAGCCTGGAATGTCAAGTGGGGGAGAGAGGCAGTCCTCATGGAGGCTGGTGGTTCCTTCCCCTGCAAGAACAGCAGTGGCCACACAGGGGAACCGCTGGGCGGTGGGTGGGACTTCCGTCCCACCATGGCCGCACCCACCGAGCTGAGAGGCCCCAAAGCCATGGCAATCCCCAGTGAGTTTGAGGAGAGGCCTGGGGCACCTGGATGACACAGGAGCCTCGGTCCTACCCACTGCCCCTGCCCACTGCCTGTGACCCTGGGGAGCCCCCCTTCCTGCCCTGCCGACTCCCATGCTGTGTCCTGGAGAGCTGGAGACTCAAGTCTGGCCCTGAAGACCCCACTTCCCCAAACTCTTCCTTCCTAACTCCCAGTGGTCCCGAGCTGGAGAATGCCCCAAGGGGTAGGGGTACTATCAGAGGGAGAGGGTGCTGGAGGTCCACAGTTGTGTTGGCATTTCCAAGAATGGGGATAGATGTTCTAATGTGTGCAAAACACCCTGAAAACCCGTGTGCTGCATCGGGGTAGAGGGGTTCGCATTGACCTGAGCTCCAGGATGGGGTCCTGTGCAGGCCACAGTTCTCGACCACAGGCGGAAGGCTTGGGTCCCGCACAGGGTGGGGGGTGCCAGGCCATGGCCCCCATCAACAGGCAGAGCTCCTCCCTACAAGCCAGTTGCCATGGCAGCTGCTTGTGACCAAGTTGCCATGACATCCAGTGGCCTCAGGGAGCCTGGAGCCCTTAATGGGGGTGGGGGGCTACTGGGGAGGGACAGGAGGCCAATGCCCTTCTTGCTCTGAGCCAAGCACACCTGCCTGGATTCACTGTGGCCTCCACATTCAAGGCCCCACACTCATTTCAAAGGCTGAAAAATAGGTTCCCAGCAGATGAAACTTGGGGATCCCTGGGCCAGACACAGCCTCTCAGGGGAAGTTTCATCTCTACGCCCCCAAACCTGGGCTTCTGGCTAAGACCCTATCCCACTAGTCCTAGGAGACCCCTTGCATGTGCCTAGCCCCAGCAGGCTTTCTGGAGCAACCTGGGCTAAGGGTTCCCCTCTTAACCTGGGCCTTCAGGTTCCTCTTGGCCCACACCCTGTGCAAGGGCTTGGGGGGTAAGTTATCCTTGCACTGAGTGTGTAACAGGCAGAGGGTGACCGTGGCTGGGACCCATAAGTTGTCCTGCACCTCCCAGGCACCCCTAAACTCACAGCCAGGAGGATGGACAGATCCACTGGCAGTGACCGCAGGAGAGATGGGGCAGCCTGGCGAGTGACCGCCCCATCCCAGGGCCAGAGGACAGGCACACTCTGGGTGGGCGGACACACCTACTGGGCACAGGCGGCTTTCCTCCTGGGCCTGTGGGCAGCCCTGCAGGGTGGAGGACTGCCTGGGGTGGGCCCCGGGTGCAGGTAAAGGTCAGAGGAAGGCCCCAGGAGGGCTGTGCCGTGAGGTGCTCCCAGGTGGTCCCGTCTCGGAGACTGGGGCTCAGATGGCGGTCACACTCCTGTGCTTGCCCTGTCTGCAGTGTGGCTCATCAGCTCTAGGGCAGGGGCCATGGCAGGCCATTTGTTTTCCCTTCCTGGGGGACTCTCTGAATACCGCTACTCATCTTTTATTTAAGAATCAGAGGGATATTAAGAATGTCAGGAAAATCCTCTCAGGGACAGCCAGCGCCAATAAATTGCCATCAGCCAGGGTGTCAGGGACTCCAGGCTGGGAAGATGGCCACGCTGGGGGCTGCACAGGCTCTTGTGCTCCAGGTGGGGGGATCGTGTGGGCCCAGAGGCGCCCGCTTCCTCAGAGGATCCTGCCCATCGGGCCCACCCACTTCTCAGCATCCTCCTGCTCCTCTGTTCTTGCTGGACAGCCAGGGGTGCCTGGGCAGTCAGCAGGGCTGCAGCGCCTGCTGGTCAGTGCCAGGGTCACCCCAGCAGACCCTCACCAGGCCCAGAATCCAGGATCTCCGTCCACTTTGCTCTTGGCTTTCTGGCCCCACTCAGCTCTTACTGGGAGCAGACAGTGCTGGGTCATGAGCTCCTGGGGCCCGTCCCTGTATCCAGGAAACAGGTCCAATGGGGTCGAATGAGATACTGGGGGTCGGGTGAGGGGTAGAGACCTTGGGCGGCCCAGGCCCAGCCACTGTCCTCCTAACTCTAGGGGCCCAGGAGATTCCTCCACGTGAAGGACTGGCTCTCTCTCCTGGCTGGCCAAGGTGTGCATTCCAGAATCCACCACCAGATGGCGCCACAACATTGCAGATAGGACGTAGACCTGAAGGGATCGGTGCCCCTGACTGCGCCAGGGTGGAGGAGGAGCCCCGGTGGGTCCAGCCAGGTTGAAGCTTCCAACAAAGTAGGAACAGTGCTTGGGGCTGGGAGACGCTCTCACCCAAACTGGATTTGTGGTTGGCTTGTTAGTTTCACCCCACTGTTCACACTGAAATAAGTGACCGCAGGACTTACACTGGCATCCCCGTGCCTGCTCCCTCCCAAGGGGCTGGGCTCCCATCCTGGGCCTTCCCCACCTGGAACTTTTGAGGCTGCTGTCAGGCTGGCCCCGTGTTGCCTCTTTGTCAGTGGGCAGCTGTTGTGAGGCGGTTTCACTCTCGGGTCCTTTGTTTGAAGGTGGCTCAGCTGAAGACAGCCTGCAAACTCCAGCAGCAAGCTCAGTGCACAGACTGGGTCAGCACCCCCCCAACCCAAGGGCTACCCGCCAGCCCACCCAGCAAGAAGCATGTTAACTCACCCCCTAGCTAACTTCTACCACTACACCCACCAGCCACCTAGCTTACAAACCACTGGTCACCTACTCACCTTCCTGCCTGTGTGGCAGCCACTCCCTGCAGAGCCTCTCGGTGCCTGGCCCTGAGGTGCCATGGGACCCCTGGGGACCCAGCTCAGACCGCTGGCCAGTTGGCCCTCTGGTCAACTGGCCCTCTGCAGTCAGCTTTAGTCAACGGGTGAGTGGGCAGATGGGTAACACCCCCTCCTTCCCAAGAGGCCTGCTCGCTACTGCCCCTCCCTCACCTCCTCCCTCTCTCTGGCCTCAGGCCTGGCTTTCCTGGGCAGCGGGGCTAGGACGACAGCTGGCCCCATCCCACCACCCACACCCTCAGCCAGCTACTTAGCAAGTGGCCGCCGCCCACCCACCGCCCAAGCGCTGCTGATGGAGCACCGCTGAAGCCCATGCGGCCCACTCAGGGCTGCGGCAGAGCCGTCAGGCGCCTTGCAGAAGGCAGGGAGGCATTCCTCTTAATAAGGCCCCGAGAAGCTGATCAAGGGCGGTGTCGCCCCTCTCTGATGTGCCCTGAGCGGCTGCCACACAAGCGAGACAGTTCATTTATCTCAGGAACTGGGAGCACATTATAAAAATGGTAATTCTTGGAGATCACTTATGTGTTTTCCTTGTTATCCCCAGTAGTCAGGGCTGTGGGGTGGTAAGGATCGAGGGGAGGAAAGGGGCTGTGCCTGCTGGGGGCTGAGCCGCCCGGCCTCAGTCTTCCCACCCCAGACCGGCCCATCTGGGGCCTCGCCGGCCTGTTTTGGGGGCGATGACGTGACTATGTGGCTGCTAGGACACCCGCCTCCCTGTCCAGCGTCCCCAGCTGGGCGTAGTCTGTCCCCCGAGGCCTCTGGCGGGGAACAGAGGGGAGCTCCTTGAGGGTTCGGACCTGATCCCCCCCGGCCCCCCCCGGTGATGTCTAGGCTGTAAATAACGACCCCAGAATTAACAGCGCTGGCAGCCAACCGCACCAGGTGATTGGAAAGGGTTTTATGGCCCCGAGGGTGAAATTGAACTGGCATTGGGAGCTGGATTTCCAGGATGGGATTTTCCTCCCCGGCAAAGGGGCACGCTTCATGCTGATTAAAGTGGCAGTTCCTTGCAGCTAATCACCCGAGGCTGCAAGCTTGTTGGGGCACTGTTGGGACTTCCAGACCTGGAGGTCGGGGCTGGGTCACTGACAGGCCATGTAATCTCATCAGACTCTGGCATCACTTCTGGGGGGAGGTGACCCCACCCAACCAAGGGCCAGGGAGGGAGGGGGTGCCCCAAGGGAAGGAGGGCTAGCCTGGCTGAGTCACATAGGAAGGGACCTGGAAGGAGGCCCCCAGCCTGGGAGTGGGAGTTATACCTGGTGTCAGCACCCACGGGCCCCCAATCAGCAGACTCTGGGGCAGGGCCTGTCCTGCTGCAGGGGCTGGCTTTGAGCTGGGCACTTGACCTTGGATCTGGTTCTGCACCCATGAATGTCCTTTTCTACCTGACTCTGAGATGCCCAGTGTCCAGCCAGGCTGGGCAAGAGCAGCCTCTGCCTTCAACGGGCCTGTGCAGCGCCCCCTGCTCCAATGGGCTTTCAAAGCTCTTCGAATGGGATCGGGGGACCTGGGAGGAGGTGCTCACAGCAAACCCCTCGGGCTGTGTTGGAGTCTGTGGAGGGAAGGGGGCACGGCCCCACCCCCTACGCACAGACAGGCTGCTGTTGCAGGTCAGTGGCTCCCTCCCCCCGCCACAGGGACACTGACCATCAAGCAGACCCCCTCCCCTGGGGGGCAGGCAGGTCCCTCATCACCCGTCTTTTTCCAGTCAAGGACGCAGGTTCATAGAGGTGAAGGCTTGCCTGGGCCCCCACAGCAGAGGAGCAACAAAATGGGTGAGTCAAGGGACTTGGGCTATTCAGAACCACCCCCTTCTGCCAGGAGCTGGTGTGTCCAGGCATCCAGGGGTGACGCGCCAGGGCAGAGGGGGGCATGGCCAGCCTTCCAGCCACTTCCCTGGGTGGAGGGAGGGCAAGCCCTCCCTGCTCTGTCCCACTGACCGCAAAGCGGCCCCACCTGCCAGCCATGGTCCTGACAGGCGGGGGGTGGCGCCCAGAACCCTCCGTGTGCACTTTTCCGAGTCATTACCTTCAGTTCACTTACAGTAAATACTAGGCTATTTTTTTCCCTTCCAATAATTGGACTTATTTATTTTTAACTAAGATTAAATGTTCTCTGTGGGTTCAAGATATGATGCTGTCCTGTCAGGCCTGGTGAAGGCTGTCCCTCTTTTCGCCTCCCAGGGAGACCCCACCAGCAGGGAAGGGGCGGCAAAGATGTCGCTTCCCTGGGAAACGTTGGGTCCTGGAGAACTGCCTTTCATCCTCACTGCCGTCACGGCGAACCTGCCCATCACCTCCATCACCTCCATCACCTCCATCGTCGCTGCCGCCACCACCGCCATCTGCAGCACCTCTATCACCACCATCACATCACCTTCGTCACTGCCTCCACCGCAGCCGCCCCCGCCACCGGCACCACTGCCACCTCCGCCACCTCCATCACTACGGCCATCCCTGTGGTCACTTCTTTGGCACTGTCTGGCAGGGCTGCCCCCATCACGAGTGTGTCCTGGGCCTTGGGCATGACCCAGCCCTCCCTCTGTCTCCCCATAGCTGCTCCCCCAACACCAGACTAAAAGGTGGCCCACCCCTCCGTGTCCACACCCAGCCTTAAACCTGCCAGCCTTGCTGAGACCCACAGGTTGGGGTGCACCTGGCCCCACGGCCTACTGGGAAAATTGCACTAGGGACTCTGCAAGGTGCCCGCCACAGAGCAGGTGCCCACCCATGGCCCTGCTGTCCCTAGCCAAACCCCCAAATGCCAGCTCTAGGCCCAGGTGGCCCCACAGGCCTCACTGATTGCTCAGCCCCACTGCAGTCTTCAGTGTCTTCAGGAGCTCTGGCTTCGACCCTGTGGTGACCAGGCCACAGAGGAGCCACCAGGAGCCACTCTCCTGGAGTGCACTGGGTGGCTGTGGGGACAGGACAGCAGTGCCTGTGGCTGACTGGGGTTGGGACCTCTTGGTGGGATATAGCTGGCGCTGTAGAGTAACATGATGTGACACCTGTGACCTAGAACCACAGAGGGTGCAAGCTCCGACGGTCACAGCAAGTTGGCACGGTAAGGCCTCCCTGTCGACTCGGGACTCCGGCTCCCCACCGGGCCGTGCTCTGTGGCCCTTCCTGGGCCCTGCCCCACGTGCCCTCGTGGTCGGTTCTGCAGAGAGCATTCAGCTTCCCCGCCTCACAGGAGAGCTCAGAGGCTTGGCGGCGGGAGGCTGGCCCAGAGGCAGGCTCTGCTCTGCAGCCACTTACCTGGACACTGAGGACGAGGGCCGGGCCTCAGCTCCAAGCCTTCAGGGTGGCCTGGGTGGGGCCGCTCCTGAGGCCCTCGGGGATTCTCCCTGCCTCATGCTAGGCAGGGAGCATTTGTCCTCCCTCGTGTTTGGGAAATATTACCAATAGCAAATCTTACATCTTGCCCTGAGTGATGTTGCTTGGATGGTTGGTGCGGTGGCCTATAAACCACAAAAGGTAGTGGGTTCGATTCTCATCAGGGCACATACCTGGGTTGAGGGTTTGATCCTCAGTCCGGGGGCAACAGATGGACGTTTCTCTCTCCAATCAATGTCTCTCTTTCTTCTCCCCACCTGCAAAAGTGATGAAAAAATGTCCTTGGGTAAGTGTTAAAAAAATTGAAAAAAAATGAATAATAAAGAAATATTCTTTTAAAAAACTCTTAAATCTTGGTGACACTCTCAATGGCCAGATAATTAATACAAGAGCAGATAATAATTACTTAATGATTAATAACCACACTTAATAGTTTTCAGAGTAATTGGGATAAAGAGAAAGCTAAATAAAAACCCATTAAAACTGCTGGTGCCCTGCACAGTTCGGGCACCTTGGTGCTGGGGGGCAGCCGAGTCATCTGGGCCGGGTGTGACCCCGACGGACCTCTGGGTCAGCCCGCTTTCAGGGTGGGGTGGGGGGGTAAGGACCTCACACCCACGTGCAGAGAGGTGGAGGTCTCGCCCCATCACTGGACCAGGTTGGCGGAGCCTGTCTTCCTCCCTGGGGGACATGTAGAGTAGCCATAGGGATGGATCAGTGGGGCCAGGAGTCTCTGCCCCATACCTGTAGGTGTCCTGGGCTGGTAAGGGGGGACACCTTCTGCCTCTGAGGACCAGTTGCTGGTCCTCCTACTGCCTGAAGCCCCTCTGGGAGCACCCATCTGTCATTGGGTTTACCCTGCCATGCCCTTGGGATCTGGCTCAGGGGTACTCTATTCACCAATTCTCACTAAAGTGTGAGTGGTTGCTCCACGCTGCCCTAAATCTCCAGGCTTGCAGTCTGGTTAGATTAGCAGTGATACCTTCACCTGCAGAAGAAAGAGGGCAATTCCAGGCAAAGGAGGCCTGGCATAGGCTGCCCTGAGACTATGGACTCAGCCAGCCCTGAACAGTAGCATGGAAGATGCCAGGAGCCCTGGCAGGGGCAGGATTGGGGGACCCGCTGCCCTTCAGGTGAGTCATCCTTTCTGGTCCTCGTTCCTGGCCCCACCTGGCAGACTCTCAGCTGACACCTTACCTTGGCCTCCCAGCCGAACCAGCCTGTTTACGCCCCTCTTCAGAGCCTTCTCCCTTTCCAGAGCCCTCAAAGCCACCTTGTCCCCCATCCGGGGACAATGCTGTCCCTGCACGGCCTACCACTGGCGATGATGGGACACGGTGGTGCCTGGCACCTGGTGGTGGGCCAGGGGCAGGCAGATGGCTGCTTAATCCGCTCTTCCAGCTCTTCTGAGAGTTTGAAATTTTTCAAAGCAAAAGATTGAGAAAAGGTGGCACCTGGAGAGACAAAGCAGGGAAGGTGGCAGCTCCACGGGGGGCCGGGCAGGGAAGCTGCCTCGCTCAGAGCACACGGTTGCCATGGGCACCTTGGGCCAGGCCAGGCTGGCCCCCGCTTCGGTTTCCCCATCTCCCACTTCGGAGAACACCACCTCCCTCATCTCCCCTGTTCCAAGGACACACCTAGATGGGTAAACTGAGGCCCCGAGAAGGGCGGCGCTGCCTGAGGTCCCAAAGGTAGGCATTTGGCCCCTGACCCGCACCCCCTACAAGGCCCCACCTGCGGTCCAGGCCCTCAGGTCCAGACCCTCCTGACTTCTGGAGCAGGGTCACCGCTCTGGGACTGTCCCTTGGCCAGTGCTCCCTGCCCGCCCGTCACAGCTCTCAGCTCTGAGGTCGGACGCTCCGAGGTCATGAGTGGGTGTGCAGTGCCCCCGAGCCTGGTTGCCCGTTCAGGCTCCTCCACAGAGCCTGCTCCTGTGCCCAGAGACGTCCTTCCTGGTGCTGGAGTTGGCTGTCCACCCATCTGAGTAGCCATTGGCCTTGGCCCTGACCTGTGGGCCCCCAGTGGGGTGGGCAGCTCTGCCCACTGCCTGTCCTCCCCAACCCCTCCTGCCATCCCCTGCCCTGGCCCCCCTTGCACTGGCCCAGGAGGGGCTGGTGACCTCAGGGAGGAGAGCTCCCAGGATGCATCCCAACAGCAGGGACAGCACTGATGCCACACGGGGGACAAGGTGGCTTTGAGGGCTCTGGAAGTGGTGAGGGCTCTGAAGAGGGGTGTAAACAGGCTGGTTCGGCTGGGGGGCCAAGGTAAGGTGTCAGCTGAGAGTCTGCCAGGTGGGCCAGGAAGCAGGACCAGAAAGGATGACTCACCTGAAGGGCAGCGGGTCCCCCAATCCTGCCCCTGCCAGGGCTCCTGGCATCTTCTGAGTTCCTGTCCAGGGCTGGCTGAGTCCAGGGGGGGCCTGGCCTCAGTCTCTGTAATCAGGGCTGCCCACCCCCAGGCCTCAGTTTCCTCACCTGTAAAGTGGGTTTGGACACTGCCGTCGGATGCTGAGGCTCCTGTTATCAGAGTTCATTGGGCCAAGCCTGTCCTGAGGGCAGCCTCCACGTGGCTCCCAGGGTGGGGATTCTGGTTGTGCCCCCTGGCCACAGCTTGCACCCCCAGGGTCAGGGCAGAGGAGGGGGAAGGCACTGTTTGCTGAGCTGGCCTTGCTCCAGGGCTGCCTCTCCCTTCTCAGAGGTGGCAGGGGGGAGATGGTGGGAGACAGGGCAGAAGGCCAAGGTCATAAGCCGTTCTGCCTCGGACACACTTGCTGTGGTCAGTGACTGTCCTGTGGACCCTGATCTACTCCTCTAAGGTGGGGTCAAAGGCTGGGGAGGGTGCTTCCCCTGATACCCTCAGGAGGTGGGGCAGGCGGGCTCTTAGACCCAACCAGGGGCTGGGGGGGTGGGGGACCCCTGGCCATGGCACTGATCACCCTTGAGGCCCTGCCCAAGCCTTGGTCACTGATGGGCTCCGGGGCACCCAGGGATCCCCCGCCCGTAGCCTAGCAGACCCTCTGGGGGCTTGACTACTGCCTCATTAGTCCTTGGGGATTCGGGGTGAGGGCAGGAAATTTATTGGTCTGCCTAATTAGGCCTCTTCATTAATAATACATTTCCGCTAATGACCTTCTCTCCTTTGTGGCATTAAACCTGTCAGCAGGCTGGTGTGGGTGGGAGGCAGCTGGGGCAGCTGCTGAGGCCCAGGGACCCCAGGATCGAGGGGGCGAGGGGAGGCTGGGTGGGGAGCTACGGGCAGGGTGGGCAGGGGTGGTGGCCCAGCCTAGAAGACAGCTTGGTAGGTACTGGGCAGGGGTCCCACAGAGCCCTCCTTGTCTGGAGTCAGGGGGCTTTTGCAGGGCAGTGCTGGGCAGCCCGAGGCCTGGGTTGGCGAGTGGTGGAAATGTTAAAGGACAGGTTTGGGGGAAGGGAGGCTTGGACTGCATGTTTGGGGCTATCCCACAAGGAGATATTTCCTATGGGGTGGGCCTGGGCACTGGAGGACATTGTTACCCCATTTTACAGATGAGGAAACTGGGGCCAGGGAGCACAGGAATGCAGCCCTATTCAAGATCCAGATGGAGAACAGGTACTGGGGGAGGGGCTTGTCCCCGCCAGCCAGGCCCTTTCCCCAGGATGCTCCCCCCAGCCCTGCCCAACCCCACCCCAGTCAATCCCGCCTTCTGCGGTGGCTGAGAGTTAGGCCCTGCAGTGGTAGAGGACATCTGTAGACCTTGGGCGGGGAGTCAGGACATGACTGACCCTGGTGGGGAAGCAGGGGAGTCTCAGGCCAGGGTCTAAGGACACCCCACCTCTGGGTCAGGCTAGTTCCCACCATCCCCTCTGCAGCCAGCAGAGAGGAGTCCTCTGTCAGGCATGGCCACAAAACTTAGACTTAATTAGAATCAATCTCCAATTACTCAAATGCCATTGATTCAGGTCTCGACTGATGGGGAAAGTATGATCATCATTATGGGAAACGCTGGTGTTAGCCAGAGTGCTGAGCACTGGCCGGGCCCAAACCAGCGCGTGCAGGCCCCATTTCCAGAGCCCTCCCGGCGGGACAGCTCTGCCACTCCCAGCCCGGCACCCCAGAATTTGTACCTCCTGGCTGAGCCCCAGGCGCTCACAGAAACGGGGGTACTTGGGGGGACCAACAGTTTCCAAAATGTGTGTCTTGGGTGGCCGAAGGGGGTGTTCTCACAGTTGGCCTGATATCCCTATGTGGTTGGGGTGCATCCTCCTGCTGTTGCGAGGGGACCCCTGGCCAAGTCTCACTGGGGCTCCTGGCTGCTGACCAGGCAGCTCCCCAGGCCATCGGGCGAGTCAGGGAGGTCCCCTGGCCTCAACACAAACACCCATCGCTCACATGGCTTTGGAGGTCTGGACTTGGCCTGGGCACCTGTCGGGCAGCAGGGGTCCGGTGAGCAGCACCACACACCTGGATCTCTGGGCCCCCTTGGTTCAGACCCTCAGCTTAGGCTCCACAGAGGAGAGAGGACAGAAAGCGGGACACAGAGGCAGAGGTGGAACGCCAGGGAGGAAGGAGGTGGCCTGGCTGGGGGCTGGGAGAGGTGGCTCAGACCAGAGGACCTCGGGTCTTGGCCTGGCCCCAGGCTCTCCAGCCCGTCCTGGGGCAGAGGGCCAGGCTCACAGTGAGGTCCCCAGGGTGGCCCCAGGGTGGAGGGAAGCCCAGGGAGATGGTTGAGGCGAGGGAGGAGTAACTGAGGCCATGTCGTCAGCCACCGAATCCAGCTCGTTGTTTTCCCTAGAGAAACAAATGTAGAGTCCTCACCTCTCCTGTCCTTACAGGAAAACGTTGCATAAACACCTCCCACGGACGCAGCGAACTCACAGCAAACTTGACACCTGTGTGGTTCTGGCCGGGCTGCGGACAGGCAGCAGCCTGAGGGGAGAGCGGAGGGCGGGAGGCGGCCAGGCTCCAGAGCAGAGCGGGAGGGAGGTCGTAGGTTACCTGTGCCGGCTGCAGCGTCCGGTCCTGTTTCCTGCGTCCTCCGACCTTGGCCGCTGTTCCCAGCTGCCCCCTGGCCTGAGCTCTTGTCTGTGCCCACAGTAGGGGTCAGGCTCCTCCAGGGTGGGATCACATGCTGGGGGTGGGGTGGGCTGTGACAGGTCCCCAGGGCTGCTGGGGCCTGGCAAGCACTGGCGGGTCTCTGTCTGAATTCCAGTGTGTCTGCCCCATCTCCCTGTCGGGGAGGAGTGAGCGGGGGCGGGGGGGAGGAGTGAGCGGGGGCGGGGGGGAGGTCAGCAAATGAAGGGCAGACAGACCCAGCTCTGGGCCGTGCAAGGCCAGGAGATGGGGGCACAAGTCCCCATGTGTCCATCGGTGAGTGGACCTAGGGGTGGTGATGGAGGACACTCGGACACTGGCCACCCAACACTCTCAGCCTCCCCTGCACACCTGGACCTAACCTTCTTAGCCTGATTGGGCTGCCTTGTGCTGAGTGTGCTGAGTGTTTTGTTACTTTAACACCCAAGTTTCTGATGAGTAATTAAACTGGACTTACTCCATGTCCAATAGCTCAGTGTCCCATTAGATGCAAGTAAATGTAACTGTTATAGTGACAGCAAAATGAGGCTGGTGCAGCCATGGGGGCAGCTGGCCGCACACAGGGAGGGCACCCAGCCTGTGTCCCAGGGTGAGGGGCCCTTCACTGGGCCACGCACTTGGGGGCCCAACCCAACCCTCCTCTGAGCCCTGGGCACAGCTGTGGCTGCCCTGCTGCCCGAGGGCCCTGCCCTCTCCCCACAGACGCTCCCCGTGCCAATCACTGGCGAAGCTCGTGCCAGCGCAAGGACAACTAGAAAATGCAGCAAAATTAGAGAGAGGAGAGTGAAGATCCCTGTCACCCCAGAAATGGGTGTCCCCTTCCCTGCACTGTCCTTCTGGGGGCCTGTCTTCGGCTCTGCCTGGGGTCAGGGTCGGGGTGCTCTCTGAGGCCTGTGGTGGGGCTGGGGGAAGAGTCCCCTGGGGGGCAAGGCAGGGAGGGGCTGCCAGGGGCCAAGGGAGTCATGCCTGGTGGGCCCTTCCCCACTGAGTCTCCTTTTGCTCCTGGAGGACCTGGGCGGAGTCAGGAGTGGATGGAGTGGGCCCGAGAGAAGGCCGCTCTGGGAGCTCGAGGAGGTCACTATGTGGTGCTGTCCTCCCTGTGGGCTGGGCTCCCCCGTGGGGCCTGGGGGAGCCCTGAGGCGGGAGTGGCTGGGGCCCGAGGGTCGTGTGCAGGATGGGCCTGGCAGTGCTGGCGGCAGGCAGGTCTCTGGTTGGCGGAGGTGCTGGGCCCGGTACTCCCTCCTGTGCACTGTCTGGTTTCCACTTGAGGCCAGGGACATATCCACCTTGCCCTCCCCTGTCCCCCCATGTCCGGCTCGGTGCCCCGAGGGCCTGGGTAAGTGTGTGCACTAGGACATGGCAGCAGGTCGCGTGCTTCCTCCTGGGGACGCCCCATGGCTGGGCATCTGTGGGGGATGAGGAGCCGTGTCTTTTGTCCCCTCTCAGAAGGACATGGCCCCGGCACCCCCTGTGCATTCGGTTCCTTTCTGAGCCCCTGGTTGATGGTGCAGCAGTGGCGGCTGTTTGCACAGAGCGGATCTAGGCATGTTTGTTCAGCGAGATTGAGTCTGCCGGAGCTGCCCCTCGGGGCAGGCCGGGGGCGGGGGAGTGAGTGCACCACGGAGCTGGCCGGGGAGTGATTCTCCTCACTGCCAGCCACTCTGGAGGTGAGACACCGCAGCCGGCCCAGCGCACTGGACATCACAGCTGTGAGGCGGCCATCCGTAGTGGGCGCCGGACCCACACAAATCAGGGCCCCACACAGTGACCCCATTCCTTGCCCTTGGCCAACCTCCCAGGGCTCTGAGCTGGTCATGGGGCCCTGCCCTTGGCCCAAAGTCAAGAGCAGCAGCCCCCTTCCCTGTAGGACGAAGATCCAGACCAAGGGCACAAGAAGAGTGGGAGGTGGCAAGTGTGGACAAGAGATGTGGACACTCTGCAGGCCTGGTTGGGTGAGGGGTGGGAACAGCCTGTGGCCAAAAGGTGTCTCTAGAGCCAGGGTTCAGGTCCTCACTCTATTGTTTATAAGCTGGGGGCCCTCGGGCAGGCGGGCCTCCGTCTCTGAGCCAGTGGGCAGGTGCCAAAGAAGAATCTGCCCCTCTGGAGGGTGAGCAACGTGCTGGCTGCCCACTGTCCGGGCCTCAGCGTGTCCTCGGCTAACGCCCACCAGAGAGCAGGCTGGGGGTGTCATTTGGGGGTGGGGCATCCAGGGGACATGGAAGGCAGGCGGCCATGCTTGCAGGGCCTGAATCCCACGTGGGCACCAAGACCCCACCTGGGCAATGGTCCCCGCCTGGATAAGTGTCCCCTGTGGCTCCGCCTCCTGAATGTGGTTGGTCCAGGGTTCACTGCCCCCCTGACCTAGTCGGGACCAGAGGGGGCCCTGGCAGTATTGTTTCCTCATCGGTACTCAGAGGGTAGCTCAGCTACAACCTTGGGGTCACTCCCTTTTTTCTAGGGGGGCACGTGGGGTCCCAGTGGGCTTCAGTGCCGTTGTCCTCTCTGGCACACTGTACTGAGCCCGGCCTGCAGGGCCTCATGAGGCTGCTGAAGATGGCCACACATCCCTTAACCCCCCGTCGCGCTGGTCGTGTCCCTCCCTGGACTCAAGCAGGCCTGAGGCACCTTTGATCATGAACGTTGGGTGGACCTGGTGCTGTGCTGGGCCCAGGCCTTTTGAGCCCGGAGCCCCTACCTCCTGCTCTTGGCCTTGAGCAGCCACGTATGGGGTCTGACCTCTGTGGAGTGTGACCTCCCACTTAGCCGGCCTGTGCGCCAGCCCACCAAGGTCAGGCACCCACTGAGAGCCACTGAGGGGCCCCTTCAGACACTGCATGGAAAAGAACCTCACCGGCCCGTCCCTGTTCCATTCCAGACCCACCGGCTGGCTCTGAGCACGGCAGAGCCACTGGGCTGGTTTGGTCCCTGCACTAGTTGCCCCCATCCTTGGAGCTCCCCTTGCAGCCCGTGGGGAGGGAACTGTGGTCCAAGGGCTGGAAGTGTGTACCCAGGGGCCTGGATCCCTGAAGAGGACCCCAGCCTGGCCAGCCTGGGGGACCCTTTCTAACCCGGCCTGCATCCCATCCAGACCCAGGGGTGCAGAGTATTGTGTCTCCCAGCGCCCACACTGGTGAACCCTACCTCTGCCTCACAGCCTGACACCACAATGCCCCTGCCAGGCCCCGCTGGGGCACCCCCACAGCTCTGCCTCCCTCTGCTGGCACTGCCCCCTCGATGCTGTCTGTGGTTTTACATGTTTAAGACCAAGGCCATGCAAGGTCTCATCGGCCCATCCTTCTGCCAGGGAGGCCATGAGCTGCTCAGAGCAGGGTGGGCTGGGGTCTTTGCTGGTCCCAGATCTTGCCAGGCACACGGATGGGAATGCAGAGTCTTTGGGGGAGTGGAGGTGGGGGGCTCCCCTGTGGGAAGAAGCCGGGACTGGTCCCTACCCTCTGCCCCCTGTTGTTTCAGTAACAGCTAAGGAGAAAACGAGGACTCCGTGGCTGTCGCAGACACGGCATCCCATGTATTTCACAGCCTACAGGAGCCGGGAGATTCATAAACTGTTCGTGGATTTTTATGTCCATGATCCCAGGTAACCACCACCCAGGAGCCAGACCTGTCTTGGTGACCCCCTACCCCCACAAGGGAGAGACTTCTCAAGGGAGAAGTCTGGGCCCTCCTGCCTTCTTCCCAGGTGCTGTTTCACACCCTCCTGCTACCCTGGGGAAGAGCCAGCTCTGGTCAGCCTCTAAATGCTGTCTAAATCCTTCCAGTCTTTCCACACTTCTGCCCCACCTGTGAGGCAGGTGCGGGCTCCTTGGTCCTCTGGAGCACTTGCCAAGAGGCTCCCATGCGGGCGAGGCCTTCCTATGTGAAGGGCCCCCCTGAGGCCAGAGGGCCCCCTGCCAGTGGGGCTGCAGGACCAGGGCTCCTGTGCCCCCTGCGGAGGCTGTCCTCCTGAGCCTCAGTTCCTCTCCTGGAAAATGGACCAATATGACGAATGTCAATGCTGAGAAAATGCCACTCAAGAGGTTGGCACTTGGGCACCATGACCCAGGGCTGAAGGCAGAGCGACTCAGCCAGGCGGCAGGGCCTGCCAGGGCCTGGCTGTGCGGGGAAGCCGAGCGCGGTGGGGAGCAGGCTCATCAGTTGCGGACTCACGTCCCTTCATTACGGCGCCTGCAGAAGATGTTCTCTGATTAGTCTGCTGAATTATGAATTAGGTTCCGGGTCCCTGTGCAGCTGTTCCCGGCTTGTCATCCCTACCACTTTATTTCCCTATCTGCTTATAAAACCAGGAGCTCTGTCCTGCAATAAACACTTCAAACACTTTTTTCAGGGGCTAATTAATTGTGTTGCATTTCTCTGACACAGCATGTAGGCCGGACCTGCCCCGAATTCCCAATGTGGTACATCCTCCTCCTTCCAAGTGCCTGGGGACAGGGCTGGGGTGTCTGTGGGGCCCCAGCCAGGGCTGCATTCGGCTTCCCCCGCCCTGGCTCCGGCAGGCTTGGTAGGCATGGCTGTTCCCAGGATCCCCTCGGAACCCTCTGGGCACACTGGACGAACACTCCCCACCAACTCACCCGTGACACATCCAAGGTCAAATTCACACTCCCCCTGCTGGCTGGCAGCACTGACCCTGTGGCTCCGCCCCCCAACTTCCAGTCTTCACCACACCTCCCTCATGCTCACGCTCACACTCACGCTCACACTCACGCTCATGCTTACGCTCACATCTCCTGGACTTTGCCCTTTCCTCTGCCCAGAGTACCTTTGGCCCTCGTCCACCCGGTGAGCTTCTTCTGTCCGTGCTCCCAGATGCCCCTGGGTGAGCACTTTCCTGGGGTGGCAGTTTTAGGGGAGCCAGTCTCTGCAGAACTACCCAGCGAACTCTTTAGAGGATGCCTTTGGGAGCCCCGCCTCTGCTCTGCGCCCGAGGCCTGGCAGAGAGTGTGGTGAGGAGGTTGAGAGCAGCGACGTTACTGAGAAAGCAGAATCTCAGTTATTCAGTCACAAAACAGAGCACTCAGAGATGGTTCTGTTGCGGCAGCTGTGAGAGGGTCCCCAAGGCCCGGCACGTGGCTTCTTAGGAAGATGATTCTTCACGTGAGCTCTGCATGGAGCCAGTAAGAAATCTGGGTGTTAAACCTGTGGCCAGGTGTTGGAGTCCCCATCCAGCCCCCTCTGGCAGGTGGGGCCTGCTTGACTGCAGACGGGGCCCAGGAGGCACCTATCGTGTGGGCCTGGTGGGGCTGGGCCCTCGGTCGGTCAGCATGGTGCCGGGGGCTGCTCTTGTGCCCGCTGGGACCGGCTGGGCTGGTCCTCTCCAGTTTCCCACGACCTCTTCCCCAGGCACTGGGGCAGGGCAGGGGCTCGGCCAATCTCCCGACAGAGTCTTCAGCTCTGGCTGGCACCCGGGCACCATCTGGGCACCTCGGTGCTCTGGGAGAGGGTCACCCATCAAGACCACAGCCCTGTCCTTGTCCACCGGGGCGTGGGGGCACTGAGACCAAGAACAAACATGGCTGTTGGGCTTCCAGGCCCAGGGGTTGTTGGGGGTCCCTCCCCAACCACAGAGGCCTCGTTTTCCAGCTGTGTGGACCCTGGACACACTGTGGAGAGCCGTGGGGTGGGCTTCGCTCCTGCATCCCCCTCTGTCCAGGGCCAAGGGCACCTTGACCAGGGGAGTGACCCTGCAGCCCCAAAGGAGGAAGCCGAGGCCAAGGGAGGGCCTGAGCCCCTTCAGTCTGAGGGATGGGCCAGAGGAGACTTGGGGAAGCATGAATACAGGAGTGACACGGGGACAAGGAGCCCTTGGACACACGGAGATGTGCCGCAGTCTTAGTGTGGGTCCCCCAAAGTGAGTCCTGGCCCTAGGTTCAGGGTGGGAGCTTGTTTGGGAAGCCAGGGCAGGGACAAGGAGGGTGGGAGGTGACCTGGCTATGCCAAGGGGTGGGGTGCTGGGGGCCGCTAAGGCTCAGTCCAACAGGGCCTCAGGGAGCCCAGTGGAGCGCACACCTTCCAGGGGTCGGGGACGGTGGGCCCTGACGGTGCTTGCGCCACACTCGGGGACAGAGAGAACCAGGCAGGTCCTCAGCCTACTAGGGGGTTCCTGCCTGTGAGCAGAGAAGCCCTCTGGGCCTTCCAGGCAGAGAGCCCGCTCTACCCCTTGTGGCCCACGGACCCGGGGTCAGGCTGTCTCCACCCTGCCAGGCAGGCCCAGGCCGCCCACAGGGGCCCGCCCAGAGAGGATGGAGCCAGGCTTCGCTGGTTGGCAGGGCTCTGCTCAGAACACTTTTATGGACTGTTAATTGTTATGCCTCCATTTAATTCTGAGTGTCATTCCTTGTCAGCTAAGCCCGACAGGCTGGAATTTATGCCTCCAAATTACGGGGCTTGGGCTGTTCAGAGGTAAAACAGTTACCCATCAATCAGCCACCAACTGGTTCACTCTTGGGGCTGGCAGCCCCGTCAGTGGGTATGGGTGGCCATGGTCCCAGCAGGACCCCTCGTGGGGCAGGGCCACCATCCAGGGCAGGGGCAGGCAGAGTGGCAGTGCTGCTCCAGCCAGCCCCTTCCTTGTGTCATGGCTCAGCTTCCCGGGGAGGCGGCCCCTGCAGGGGAGGAGCCCAGGTCTGCCCTCACCTGGGGGTTCGGTCTCCCATGCACAGGCTATGACCCTGGGGGTGTGACCCTGAGTGCTGTTCGGTGAGGGTGCTGCAGACTCGGTGAGAGTACAGGCCCCACGTCCCATGCAGTGCCTGGCCAGCCACTGTCCCTCAGCCCAGGGCTCCAGCCAGAGGCCCAGTCAGCCTGGATCTGCAAACACAGGTAAACGAAAGCATCCTTAAGCTAGGATGGGAAGCCATAAGCTCATCTGCTCACTGGCTTCCAGCAGAGAGTCTGTGCCTCAGTTTTCCTCCCGTGACCTCCACACACTGGCTGTGGAGCACGAGAAGCAAGGCTTAGCTGCCCTGGGAGGGCCGGGCTTGCAGACACCCAGGCTGAGCCCTGAAGGGCTCTTCTTGGAAGGAAGGTGGGTAAGTATCCCAGGAGCTTGGGGTTGTGGGGGCATGTGAGGTGTAGCGAGTGAGGTGAGGTGGTGGGTGAGGTGGGGAGAGGTGGGAGTAAGTTGGGGACAGGTTGGGGTGAGGTGGGGAGAGGTGGGGGAGAGGTAGAGTGGGCGGGATGATGGGGCAGCTCATGGGGCTTGCAAGGTCTGGGGGAAGCTTGGCTGGCAGAGCAGACTTGTCCCGGCCTGACTAGGGTGTGGTTTGGAGTCTAATGTGGGGGAAAGACTCCTTGGTCGTTCCCTGAGGAGAGCCTCTTCAGCTCCCTTCCCTCAGGGTCATGGGGGCGGGGGAGGATGAGATAGCCAGCACACGGGGGAACGCAGCTCTTCTTAGTCCTGAGCCCTCTGGGCCGGGGATCACCGGCTTCGTGGTTCCGTGCCCCCATCCTGCCCCTCCCGAGGTCCGTCCTGGGCCCTTCGCTGTCTGGTCAGGTGGTGTCCGCCGGGAACCGGGCAGGGCTCGCCCCAACCCTCAGCACCCAGCACTGCTGGCTGCTCCGGTGGTCCTGAGACCTGGCCATGTCCCCCGACAGCCGCATCTCCCATCTCACACTCCCTTGCTCCACATGCGATGCCCGCCCCCCACCCGGCTCCTCCATGTCCTGACGCTTCCTTCCTGTCCCTGTTGGAGCCCATGTCCCACGCAGATTCCAGCACGAAGCAGAAAAGCTGGAGGCTGCTCCCACGGGTGCCCACCCTGTGGACCTGAGCTCAGCCCCTGTGAGCTTCCTCTCGCCCCAGTATGCACCACTGTTCCACCACTGTGCAGCGCCCTGCCTTTGAGGCCCTGAGGTGACGGCTGTTCCCCTGCCCGCCTCGCCCTGGCCTCCGGCTGGGGCCTGCCAAGCCTGCGCCTCCTTCATAGGCCCAGTGCCATCCCCAAGCTCTCGGTTCTGCCACCGCTTTGAGACCCTGCCCTGGAGGAACCCTCGGCCTGGCCCCCCTGGGTCAGCCTCCTTGGCAGTGCCCTGGGCTGGCCCTTGCTGCAGCGGGCGGCCCACTGTTTGGATTTCCTCCCGGGTCCAGGACGTGCCCGAGCTGGCGAGCGTCTGCATTGGGTCGTTCAGAGAGAACCCGGTGGTTTGGCCGTTTGTCTTCCTGGCCAATTAGCTGCAAAGGGTCACTGATCAGAGGGAGGGAGTCAGTCACAAAACCTGGCCCAGTGTCACCGGGTGGCCTCCTGGTGCTGGGTTCTCCCAAGGCTCGTGGGGCTTCTCCTCAAGACCAGGTTCGATTCCCCAGCTTCCGTGTCCTCACAGGTAGAACTGGTTTAGCGACAGAATCTCCTGAATTTTGTGCTGAAACCCTGCGTACTGAAAAGAAATAACCCCATTTTTTGCTTTCTCAGCCCTCTTACCATACCTGAGTACTGCCATATTTTTACTGAGTGGCGCCGCTGGCTTCGGTGACAGTAGGGTGGCCCTTCACTGGCTCCGACAGCAATAAGGCAGAGGCAGAGGCCTGGTGTCACTGCACGCAGCACCCCCACCAGGCCCTAGTCGTTGCTGGTGTGCCCATTTGCTTTCCCAAGCTCGATGCCCGGCTGGTAGTCCAGGTCGTCCAGGCACGCTACCTTTGGGGATGGGGTGCAGGTCCTCCCTCATGGCTTCTTCTTCACTGAGTGGGGAGGGGCCGGCTGCCACAGCCCCTAGGTGCTTCGCTGGCTGACCTTGCAGGCTGGGGCTGGGCATTGGCATTGGCATGGGGCAAACCTCTCTCAAATGGGCTGTCGAAGGCTCCTGGGGTGGGTGTGGCTTTGATTCACAGGTCACGTGGGTCCCCGGAGGGGCTGCTCTGAGCTCCTTGCACAGGGGTGGAAGGGCCAGGGCTGGAAAGGGTACACCTGGCCCCCAGCTACAGCCAGATGCTTGCCGTGCAGTACAGTGGGGGGTGGCTGTGGGGTGCCCCCTCCAGCTCTCAGCCAGGAGTCTAGCCTGCTGCGTCATGCTCAACAGGGAGGGGAGCCTGCCCTCCCAGGGAGAGAGGTGCTGAGGAGATCAGCCCTAGGATCCCCACAGTGGCCCGGCTGCCCATGCCTGGCCTGGGTTGCCTGATGCCTGCACCCAGTGGGGCTTCCCGGCCTCCCCCTGCCACGCTTGGGCAGCCTCTCTGGCGTTAGGAGCCAGGGGAGCCTCTGACAGAGCTTATCTGCTGGCTGAGCAAGTGCAGCCGATCTGTTTGGAAATGTCAGGCTGCTGGGGCAGCAGGTACTGCCCCGCCCCCACCGCCCTGCTCCTCCCAGATGGTGCTAGAAATGGGCTTTGGCCTCAGTGATGGAGCCAGGCCGACATCGCCAAGCAGGGGGGCTGGCACCCCCGATTGAGGGAGGCCCCCTGGGGGTTTGGGGCCTCTCGGGGACAGGAGGCCACCCCCAACGGGAAATGCTGATGAACCAAGGCCTGTCTAGGCCAACTTTTCAGCCCTGGTGGGCTGGTCGATGCGGAAGAGTGAGGGTATGCTTGGGACTGTAGGGTGTCTGAGGGAGGTTTATTGGTGTCAACTGATTTCCCTGGGGTCCCTTGCTGGCAGCAGCCTCCACGGTCCCTAAGAACTGACTGCCAGGTTGGAAGAGCGGTGGGGAAGCCTGGTGGCCCAGTGGAGGAAGTCTGGTACTTGGTCCACTTGGCCTGGACCAAGCCCATGATGGGTGTGCAATGGGCTATGACAAGGGCATTGCGGACAGCTGGGCATCATGGGCTGGGACGTCCGTGGAAGGGTCTCTGAGGGAGAGGGGTCAGAGGGAGGGGGGATGCACTCCAGGGTTGGGGGCTGTGGGGTGGAGGGCACTGGGTAACACAGTGATAGGACAACTGGGGGACCCAGGTGGAGCGATCCAGACAGGACATGGGCCTGGGGCACCAGGAATGACCTCTGGTTTGGGATTTGGTCTACCCTGCTCATTTTTTGCAAGTCAGCCTGGCTGTCCCATCCTGCCCACACTGCTAGGCTCAGGTCCCTATGGTCTCCTCTGTGGCCACCACCTTCCTGTGCCCTAGCTACCCACATTGGAGTCCTTCCTCGCAGCTTCCCTGGTCCTGAGGTGGGTGAGAGGGCCACCTACTGCCTGTCCCCAAGCCTTGGCCTTCACTGGAGAGAACCCTTTCCCTGGCTGGTGGTTCTGAATTAGGTTTCATTTTATCCTTATAATTGAATGACAAGGAGCAGGACCTAATCCGATTGTCACCATCCTACCCGTCCTGGCTCCCCAAAGAAGTGAGGGCCTGTGGCTGGCTGCCATGCAGAAGCAGTGAGAGGGGGCCAGGCGAAGCCAGCTGTCAGGCTGCAACCTCAGGCTCCCCTCTATGTGAGGGGGCTGAGGGGCCCTGGGCACAGCTCCCTCCCCAGGCCCTGTCACCTGAGCTTCTCTGGGTGCCACTGCCCCCATGCCTCTCGCCACCTCTGTCTTTTCCTCTCTGTTCCTTGTCTCCCTCTCTCATTCCTCTTGGCATGCTTCATGTTGTCACCAGTGCAAGTGAAAAGTTCCCTATTCCCTGGACTCATGTCCCTACCCTATAGCTAGACCTGTTTCTTCTCGGCCCCCGGGCCGTGTGGGGCCATTCAAACACAGGGACGTTGCACCCACACTGACCTGGGCCCGGTCCCAGCTCAGCACGCTTCCTGCATACCGCAGCCCCATCTGCGCCTCAGCCTATCTGCCTGCCCCATGGTCAGGGGACGTCTGTCTCACATGGTGGTCAGGCTGGCCTGGCGTGGTCTGACAGTGGTGTACTTACTGCTCCCACAGGTCTGGCCACTCTGAAATGTGCTCAGCTCTGCCCCATTTCTGTCCCGTGTGGCCCTGGGCGTGTGTCCCTGAGCCTGGTCTGCTGACAGGGTACCCACACAGCCTGGCAGGTACCTCCCTGTGCTGTTTCCGTGTCCTGAGGATGCACAGGGTGAGTGCAGGGTCTCAGCCAACGTCCACCATCTCACCCACCTCCCGAGCTGCCTGAAGTCAGACTCAAGGTTAACCCAGGAGGTGACAGGCTCAGCACTACACTGTGCGTGGTCCAGGGCCCACAGCCTGGGCCCAACCCTTCTGGGCTGGTCTCTGGAAGGCTCCTGGCCTCAAGGGGGCTCGGGGTTGGCAAGGTGGGGACAGCTGGTTGTTTTGAAGTCGGGAGCAGGGGATCCTGCCTAGGGAGCCTGGTGTACAGTGGGGACAGATGGCTCTTGGCAGGACATGTACCCCCACACTGTGAGACCAGCTGTCCCAAGCTGGCATGGAGCAAGGCTTCCGGCAAACCCAGAGGAGCTGGGTCCGGTGGTAGCCAGGGGCCTGGGGAGGCTGGTGGCCTGTAGCTGGGGCTTGAGGCCCACAGTAGGGTTGGGGCCCCATGGTTCAGGAGATTCCTGACTTGTCCAGCCTTAACTTTTCATGGATTTTCATGATTACTAAAGAAAGCACATTTTTGTGGAAATCAGAATGTAATAATTCTGAAAACAATAAAGAGAGACGAGGAAGTTCATCCCACTGCTGGCCCCTCTTGGCATGGGCTTCTCTTCCTTCTCCGCTGAGTGGCTCCTACGAGCCCTTACACCCGGCTGCATTCCCGTGAGAGGCCCGCTTTTCTGTGAACATGACCTCAGACACCGAGCCTTCAGGGATGCTCCAGCAGCTCGGGTTCAGCGGCCATCCGTGTTCCCTCGTTCATGGCACCGCCTCCCTCTGGTCGGATATTTGAGTCATCTATAGCTTCTCCATGTCATAAGCGAGCCAGCAGAGAAAGCCCTGGAAGACACCTGTGCTTCTGTGTCCTTCTCAGGGTCGATTTCCGGTGGCTCACAGGGCCACAGTGGGCCTGGCCATCCCCGGTGCCAACGGTGCCACCGTGAAGTGAAAGCCTCTCTGCCTTCCATGCCGTCTCCTACCAGGCCCACGGTACACCGGTGGTTCCTTCCCCAAACCTCTGCCTGCTGATAATTCCCCCACCCCGAAAGCTCTGTTGCAAATGCTGCCCCTTTCAGAAGGAGCTGGGGGCACGCTTTGCTGCCTCTGAGGCATGAAACAGGCCTTGCCCGGCACGCAGCTTTAATCCAGGATCCCGCTAGGCCCTAAGTTGGGCCCTAGTGCTGGGAGGTGACGGTTTCTTAGAGACCCTTCCACAGGTCTGCTCACTGACCTCCATGGCTCAGGATGCCCATGAGTCCCTGGGGGAGGTTTGCCTCCCTCAGCACCCCCTGCCAGGCCCAGGAGATGGTGGGCCCAGCGGGAAAGGGACTGGAGTCTATGATCTGCCTGAGAGGCCTGCTCTGAGCTCCCCTGGTGCGCAGGAGGGCGCTATCCCACCTGCCCTTAGTGCTCAACACCAGTCAGCAAGGTGCAGATAAGGAGTGCGGGAAGTACTCGGCTAGGGGCAGACCCGGGGTGGGGCCACCTCTCTCACTCAGGTGGGGGTTGGCGGGCCTGAGTGAGGCTAAAGCTCCAGGCCTAGGTCAGGGAAGCCACGTGTGTCCCATGGCTTTGCAGGACACAACAGGAAGAGCAGGAGGTACCAGCTGGGTGGGAATCATTTCACTGTTAGAATGAAGCCAGATGCATGAGCATACTCACGCTTGAGGGAAAGTGTGATCTGTCCAAGAGGGCTGTCTGTCTGTCTATCTGCTCTCCTTGGAGACACTCCCAAGCTGGGGTAGAGCCAGGGGAGAAAGGGTCCCTGGGGAAGCCCTGAATTCAACAAAATGAGGGTACCCCGCAGGACTTCTCTGAGCCCTGAGCATGTACGGTGTCAGGGAGTCTGACCACTGGTGGGGTGCCTGCGTGCGGACGCTGCCAGGAAGGGCCGTATTCCTGCTCTGCCCCCGGCCTTGGGCAGGGGACTGGGGTGAGGCTGGGGCTGTCCGGGACTCCAGGGCCTGGGGCAAGCAGAGGAAGTGGGAGTCCCTATTCCCAGATGCCGCTCTGAACTGGGGTCGAGATTCTGTCATTTCACGTCCCCTAGACAGTGCTCACAGAAGCTGCCCTGTTGATGCTGCGTTGGCCATAGGAGGAGCTCTCTGACCTCTGGGCGGGGACGCTCTCCCTGCAGGCGAGATCCCTGTCCTCTGAGGCTGAGGAGTGACAGGGCCCAGCCCCTCCCAGCCCGGTGTGGAGATGAAGCTGCCTGGGGAGAGCTCCAGCCTCTGCAGGTCCTGGGCCTCGTGGGATTTCATCACGTGTTTTGTTGTCACTGTTTGTATGGGTACTTTCTATCTGCCTCCTTCAATGCTTGTTTTCCATTTCCAGTGGTGCTGTAGCATTTCCTTTCAAAATATAACCACTTAAGTAAGAAAAAAAATGCATTCGAAGAAAACTCTCCAGTCAACAATAGTGAAGCAGGTGGGCAGATACGGGATGAAGTGGATTGTGGGTCTTGGCGGGGTGGGCACGTGGGCGGCATCGGGGCGGGGAGGGGAGCAGGGCGAGCGGACCTCCTGTGTTGCTGCCCAGACCAGCTCGGCCCCCCTGGCTGTCGTAGTGACGGTGGCCAAGCTTGTCCAGCCCGGGGGTCCCAGAGTCCCCCTGGTGTCACGCCCACCTGCACCCTTGAACCTGTGTCCCGTTGCTGTGCTTTTATTTGCTGTGTCCAGGTGGTGGGAACGGAGCGTCTCAGGGGAAGTCTCGGGTGCCCTGAGTCAGCAGGGGCTGCTCCAGAAACCCACCTCAGTCGGGGCCTTCTGCCCACAGACCCTCACAGGCGATGACAAGGGGCAGCCTTTTGGGGCTGCGTTTTTGTTCACACCCTTTACATGGAGGGTAAAGTGAGGCTCAGAGTGTCACTCCTCAACCGAGGCTGCGGGGCCTGGCAGGGACCCCAGCAAGGGCTGACGTGGCTGTGCCCAGAGCAGGGGTATGGGGCCTGGCCCGTGGGCCTCTCAGGGGTCCCTCCCTCAGCCTTGAGTGTTGGGACTTTACACCCATCAGCCTGTCCCTGTGAGTCCCTTCCCGAGGTGTAGGGCAGAGCGAGGGAGTGAGGTGGGAGGCTGGGCTGGGCCTGGGGCAGGCTCTGCCTGTGGCTGAGGTCATGCCCTCGGGCTGGCGAGCCCATACGAGCGGGGTCTAGTATGGCTCTCACAGGGGCCTGGACACGCTGAGTGGGCAAGAAGGAGGGTATAAAACCTCGGACTGAGCGGATGGCTCAGGACCCTGAGCACCAGAAGTGGCGGTCCTGGGTTCAAGTCCTGTCTTGGCTGCCCTTCGGTGGGAACGGAGTTCCCGGCAGGCTCTCGCCTCAGCGCACCCACTGTCGCCTCCGAGGAGGGTGGGGCTGGCAGGGCTTGCAGAAAGTGGACTGGGGGCTCCTGAGCCCACAGTTATTGGTCGCTCAGCCCTCGGCCTCCCTTTGGACAGATGAGAAAGCTGAGGACAGTCATCGAGTCACCTGCCTGGGTCTCACCGAGGACCGGTGACAGAGCCTGGCATAAGCCTAGCCGGTCAGCTTTCTGTTCAGGGAGCCTCGCCCACCGCCCACTTCCCTCCCCCTGGAGTGTGACTCCTACCGCTGACTCCCAAGTGGGACCCCACCATCCGCTTCCTCCTGCCACACCGCGACCACTCCAGCCCCCCCCCGCTGCCCTGTGACAAAGACGGCTGTGGCCATTGGCATAAAATGTGCCAAACACCTGTATGCATAAAGTAGAAAACAGAAGCCACCAGAGCCCAATCTCACTCGACCAACAGTGTCTCTTCACCGGGCTTCCCTGACCACTGCGGGAGGCCGCACCGGTGCTGTGACCACCCACAGCTTGTCACCTGCCCTCTCCAGCCATCGCCTCAGGGTCCGAGGCCCCATCACTCAGCTGCTTCGTCCTGGGCCGGACAAGCCCTGGGCCTGCACGTGCGGGTCATTTCCAGGATTTCACAGGTATAAACCACTCTGCACAGACCCTTAAATGCGGAGCTTGAGCGGTGTCACTGGGGAGCTAGGCTGACCCCTAGCAGCAGGCTCAGGGACACGGGCCTTGGACCCCATCTACTCCTCACTGGTTTTCAGCAGGGGCCTTTCTCGTAGGGTGTAGACTCTCTGACTGGGGTGAGGACACCACGGGACAGGAAGCTCTAATTCCGAGTTTGCTCTGGAGGCCTTACGGATGCTGCGGGAAGGAGGGGCCCAGGGGCTCCCCTCAAGCCAGCCTGGGAAATGGGGTCTCCCTGCATCGAGCTCCTGAAGATCCAGCCCTCGCACCCTAGGATCGCCCCTCCCATCCTGAGTCCTGGAAGGAAGTGCAGGTCATGCGCACCTACTGTGTGCCAGACCCTTGCAAGAGCAAGGCCTCCTGGTAAAGCAGGTGTGGTTATTGTGGGTGGGGACGTGGGTATCCCAGAGGTGCTGGGCTTTCATGGCGGCTGGTGTGTGTGGGGGCGGTTGCCTGTGTGCCAGACCGAGGCGCCCCCCAGGTCTGGCTGGCTGTCCTGGCGCCGTGCTGGCTCTGGGCACTGAGTCGTCTGGGGAGGGTTGGGTGCTCCAGGAGGCTCCACACCGCTCTCTGCTGAACCTCGGGTAAACGGATCTCCGTCCTATTTCATGCCACAGGGGCTTCGTGGAGGCAACAGGTGTGGATCAGGAAGTGACAGATCTGAATTACTGGCGACCTTTAGGCAGGTGTTCCTGAGCTACCTGCCTCCCCTGCCTGTCTCCAGAGCAATCTTCCTCTTCTGGGGACTGGGGGCACCCACAGTACATCCCACTTTCACTTAAACATCAGGGCGGGCCTGATAGGGGTTCACGGGAAGGTCCAGAACCTGCCGTCTGCCCTGTGTCTAACTCCTGGTCACCCACATCCCCTGCTCACCCAGACACTCTCAGACCTTCAGAACTACCACTTGGGGTTCATACCCCAGGGCCCCCCTCCTTGCCCATCGCCTTACCCCACACATGTAGACATGTATGACAGTGCCTACAGTCACTACCATGTGTCCTAGAGTCCTGGCCAGCCCAGGGCATTGGCCATGCATGGGGCCTCCATGACAGGGAGCTATAGCCCAGCCGTATACAGTTACACGTGCCTTGTGGGGGCTGGGGCAGCAGGCCCTGAGGGCGGCGGGCTGGCCGGAAGCCCTCCCAGAGCCTCGCACCTTGAGGGGCAGGAGCCCTGTTGTCTGGAGGGCCCCGCCAGCCTCACCCTGCCTCCTGAAAGTCCATGGCTCTGCCTTCCACCACAGGACCCCGACGCTGCCCCATCTGCCTCTCCCCATGCCCATCGTGTGAGGGTTAGAGCCAGGAATCAAGAAAACCAAAACCAGGTTGTTCCGGAGATAAGGGGTCAGAAGACTGGTCCTGGCCACCGAATGTGGTTTTAGGCCTTGGGTGGGCCAGCGTGACTCCCCGTAAGTGGGGTAGAGAGGACTGTCCAGCCCCAGAGACCATGTGAGGCCCCTGGGCAATGAGGTGTGTGGCATGCCCAGCTCAGTCCCTACATGCTTTTTTCTCTCCATCGGTGGCAGCTGCCCCCCAGTGCCCTCCTAGGCCCTACTTGGCCTGGCCAGATACCCACCCCCAATACCTCTGATGGGCTCTGTTCACGGATTTGAACCATGCACTTGGCAGGCTCTGCTCAGCACACAGTGCAAGCTGCTGCTCCAGGTGCGGAGTGAGGGTCCTTTCTGGGGGCGGAGGGATGCCGCTGCCACCCCATAAGCGTGAGGTGCTGGCGGGGACACCGGGGCAGCAGCCTCTGGCGAGGGTGAGCCCCCACGTGACTGGCTTTTTGGAGGTCCTGGGCAGCCTGGGGCAGGTCCTGCAGCCTTGTGCCCTGCGACCGCCGTGCAGTTGGGTGCGAGGCCTGCTGCCCAGGCTCGTGTTGAGAACAAGTCTCTCAGGGATCCGCACGCCCTGCAGACAGCACTGATGCTGTTTCCGCCCAAACAGCCAAATGCCAGACATCAATTCCAGGCTCTGCTGGAAACGTGGAAATCGATGCCCACAGAACAGGAGGCCAGACCTGCCACGGGCAAAGTTGGTGGCCTCTCCGCAGGAAGTGATTACTAGCTGGCAGGAGTGGCAGGTAAACAAAGCTCTGGACAGGTGGGCGTGCCCTGTCTCTACCGACCTGCCAGGGCCCAGATATTCTTGATCTCAGGCTCCAGGGTCAGGGGGAGGGGCTGGTCTACATGGCCCCAGGCCCCCCAGCTCCCTGCCTGTTGACTCAGCTTCTCCGCCGACCCCCACCCCAGCACCATCCAGAACCCAGCATGGGGCATGCACAGGGCAGGCACCTTCCTGCCAGCTCCGAGGGCAACTGCTAGGAGCCTCTTGCTTGTGTCCTGGACGGGGTTTTTCACCTCTCTAAGCCTCAGCCTCAGTTTCTTCATCTGTAAAACAGTTGTGGAGGGGTGGGCAGTTTCTTGGGGACCCACGGAAGCACTGGAATTGCAGTGTGCCTGCCAGCCCAGCCCCTGGGCTCCCTGGTCAGCTTGGGGTGATGCCATCTCCCAGCCACCTGGGTATCCTCCCCTCCCAGCATTCTCAGTGTCCTTGTGGAGCTGCCGCCTGGGGCCTGCAAGCCGACACTGCTCCATTCAAACCTGCCCAGCTCAGCCGGTGGTCCCGAAACACAGAAATGCCCAAGTCTCCTACTGCTGACCCAGCCAACCCAGGTGCCGACTCTTCACCCCTGTCCCCTGCCCTGGGCCCTAGGAAGCTGCCTGTGTGGACCAGACCGGTGGGCTGGGTTGGAGAAGAACAGGGAGGCGGAAGGAGGGTGAGACGGGGGGCCCCAGGCTGGCTGTGCAACCTGGAAGGCCTTGGCTCCCCTTGGGTGGCTTCTCCCCTGGGTACAGCAGCTTCCTCCCCCCGCCGCCCCCCAAGGCGGGACTCTACCTTGGGCCCTTTCTCTCCAGTCTGCCAGCAGTAGGTAGGGTTAGGGCTGCTCTGGGGGGGTCCTGACCGACTCTGGGGCCCTCCCCCCACCATCCCTCCTGTGCATGTGTGGTCTGGAAAGTTTAGCCATCAGCACCCGCTCACCGAGGCACTGCGGCAAGTCCCCGGGGAAGGAGCCCGCTGCAGCCCTGCAGGGGTCCTGTAAGGGAGCACCAGCTGGGGCAACTTTCCGTGGGAGGCCCAGGAGCTGCGGAAGGCTTGTGGGTTGGGTGCTTGCTTAGGCACCTGTTGGGTGCCCTCCTGAGCCAGGGGGCTGAGAACTGGGCTGACGCCCCACTCCAGATCCCCACCCCAGTACCTGCCCTGCCCCTGCCTTCCGTGTGTGGGAGACCGGCCCACTCACCCTCTCTCCCACTTCCAGAGAGGCCCATCTTCTGCCAGGCCTCTGCCCATGGCAACCCCTCGGGTCCCAGGGCTCCAGTGTGCTCTGGAGCGAGGTCCAACCTCTCAGGCCAGTCTGGCTGTCCTTCCAGCCCCTGACAAGGGGGTGCCTGAATTAGTGGCTTTTGGGAAGAAATCCCTAAACACGGTTGTAGAAATCTGGAAGGTTGAAGAAGCTTGAGGCACTGGCAGCAGCGTGTTGGTGATGGTGGGCCGGAAGCCAGCAGAGCCAGTGACTTGCCCCCAAGGAGGGGAGAGCTGGCACTCAGCTGGCAGGGCTTGGTTGGGTTTGAACCCAGCCACAGAGCAGCTGGTCGGCCGGGCTCTGCCTCCTCCCCGACTTTCGTTCTACAGTAAAGTTGATCCAGAATCAGGAAAGTACGGACAGTGGCCACATCCGCCAAGAAGTATTGGGGGTTTCAGAGGCTCTTCCTCCTCCTCCAGGTGGCTTCCCCGAGAGGAGAGGACTCCAGACCTGGGCCACCACGCTGCTGTGCCCCTGGCTTGCCTCGGCTGGTCAGGAATCCCTCTGAGCCCAGGTCCGGCCTCGGATGGGTTTGTGTTTGTACCAGGGGGCTGCCCCTCTCTGGCCAGGCCGTCCTTCTCATCCTTGCCCCGGCCTCCTTGCCACCCTGCCTGGGCTCCTCTGCCCCCTTGCCCTGTCACTGCCTGCTGGGTGCACACCATCTCCCTGAGCCTCTGCAGGCACCCTGCCGATGAGAAACCTGAAGCTGAGCGGTCACGGCACCTGCGCAGGTCACGCAGCTGTCCGGGCCGCCTTCGGGTTCGCGCAGGCAGCTGTGTTCCAGGAAGCTGGCACCTCTACCTGGTGGAATTTCAGGCATGTGACCCAGGGAAGGAGAGCAGGGAAGCTGTGGGGCGGGGTGGGCATGAGTGCAGACCCTCCCCAGGGTCTTGCCAGCGGTGTCCTGTGGTCACAGCCTCATGTCACCTTCAGAGGGAAGAGATCCATCTGTCTCATCCCTTGGCTGTGGTACCCAGTGGCCTTTTGACAGGGCCTGGGTGAGGGTCTTGGGCTGGGAGCACCCATGACTCAGGCCTGCTCACCGGCTGCCTCCCTCCCACCATGGGACCTCCCTCCCCACAACTGAGCTGAGCTGAGCTGACGTGGGTGCTGGGCCTCGAGGATTCCTCTCAGCAGCAAGTGAGTGTGTTGTGTCCTGGGCTCCTCACACGTAGCTGCACTTCTCGGCAGGCACAGTTTTTTGGCTCCGCCTTCTGTGGGACAGGGCCTAGAGTCTTGTGAAATGGGTTTCTCAGTTCCCTGAGGGCCAGAGGTTTCCTGGATGGCCTGGAGCCACCTGTCCTCTCCCTCTGGGCCATTGGAGGGTGTCCCAGCCGTGCAGCAGCTGGGGCTGGGCTGGGGCAGGCTCCCTCGAGGCAGTGGTGTGCTGGAGGTCCCCCCAACTCCAAGCACAGTGATGGGATGTTTACACCTGAAAATTGGCAAATGCTCAAAATCAAAGCCTCCTGTACTGTCCGCAGCCACTTACAAAGCGTGTGCCAGGTCCTCATGGCCCGGGGAGTCCTCCCTGCCACACTGGCTGTTCTCAGGGCTCACCAGGCAGCAGGATCAGCCACGAAAGAGCCTCCTGGGTCAAGCACAGGCCTCTGCCAGGGTTTGGGGGCTCCAAGGGGTGGGGGCTCCAAGGGGCAGACGCTCCAATTACTTGTCCTGCGTGTCAACTGCTGGACCAGAGCTGGGACAGTAGCCTGCCCAGGTGCCCTGTGTGCACAGAAATGTGCTCCTTGTACCAGAGACTTGGGGTGCTGCAGAGCCTCCCACGTCCCAGGGCTGTCACATAAAGAGGATTCCGGGAGGGAGGGCAGTTTCCGCTGGGAAAAATTAGCCCTGGGTTCCCTGGGAAACTCACAAAAACAAGCCAACAGCCCCCAGGGAACAGGGTGATGGGATGTGGGATGTCAGTTCCTGTGTCTGTGCCCGAGCTGGGTTGTCCCTGGGCGCAGGCAGGGTGTGTGCTGAGGCCAGTGAGGCAGGGAGGGGTGGGAGGGTGGGGGCTGCTGAGGCCCTGCCCTCTCTGTCTGCTTTGCCTCCATTCATCAGCCTGCAGTTCCCCAACCCCATCCTTTGAAGCTGCAATAAATATTGATTCAGGCAAATCAATATGTTTCCGAGGACCTGGGTCGATAGCAAAGTTACAAGGATCAGGGCAAAGTCATCCATGCGTCAACTTCAGCATCGCTACAAGTCTGGCCGTGAGTGTGCTGGCCTCATAGCAAGGGGCCAGCACCCATGGCTGGGTCCCTCCGAGGGTCTGGCAGAAATCAGCACTTCATCCTCACCTGGCCATGGCTGAGGGGGGTTGACAGATAGCATCTAGGTGCCCCTCTACACGCCTGCCTGGGCCTGCCCTGTGCCCCTGTGCTAAGCCCCCAGCTCAAATGATTCCTAACCCCCATCCCCATTCCTGCCTGGGCATTTCTCATAGGTACCTGAGCAGGTCTGTGCCTGGGGGCTGGGGGTGGAGGTCAGAGTGAAGGATCCTGGCAAAGGCAGCCTTCCTTGAGCTTTCTCTGTGTTCCCTGTTCTCCTTTTGCTGGTGGCCTGTCCCTGAGACGGGGAGCTTACCACCTCCTAAGCTGCCTTTCCCATCTCTGCCCCTAGCGTCACCTCACCCTGACTCCTGGGACACAGGGCTGGCACCCTCCCCAAGGCGCATTTCAAGAGGCAGCCTCTGCCTGCTCAAGGTCACTCTGGTTGTCCACCCCCCTATCCCTTCTCCATCACCACCACCTGGTTTGATCACTTTTTCCCTGAATTGAGTCAGAATCCCTGACTGGCCCTGGGGTTCTCTGGGACTCCATCACCCCTCAGCACATTTGCCTAGAGCTCTCTCCTCTCTTCTCTGTCCTCCACCCAAATAACCACTCCCCTCCCAATCCTTTTTCTGAGCTCCCAACTGCTGGAACCACCCTCCCTAAAGGGCGAGCTGGGGCCCAGGACCCTCGGAAGATGCTCTCTGGGACTCTCCTGGGGGAGGCCGGGCAGGACAGGCCTCAGGGACAGCATCTGGGTGGTGCACATGCGTCCTTCCCCACCTGTCTCACGGACATTCCTTCCTCCCTCCGTCTACCCCACCCCTGTCTGGTCTCTCCTGTCTCTAACCATTTCGCTGGTCTGCAGCTCGCTCTGCTTCCCTTGAATGTCAGGACTAGGTCTGGTGTGTTTCAGCCGGGCTGCTCTACGAGAACTTAGGAAATGCAGATGGGATGTTTCCAGCTAACACCCCTGAATCACCCGTGCCGCCCCATTAGCAGGGAAACCGGCCTGTGTACCTTGCGTACTGCCTAAGTGGGAGCTGAGGCAGCGGTTTTATGACCCCATAAACTTTGGAAGTTTATTGCTATTGAACAAACATGTAGTCCGATGCTTCAAGTTCAATATATGTAGCCAACGGCATCCAGAACTGGCTGCAGCTGTGGCTCCCACAGCTGGGCCAGGCGGCCGCGCAGGCTGAGCTGCCGAGACATCCGGGGCTTTGGAGCCAACTGGTGATTGGCTGGCCGCAGGATGGGGGAAGATTTATAGTGGCCATGCCGGGGCCTGTCCTGCTTACTGAGCAGCCCAGAGGGTACGAAAAGCAGAGGGGCAGCTACCTGGGACCCAGAGGTCTTGGCAGAGGATTGGCCCGCAGTCCCCCGGGCAAGGGCCTGGTCTGGGGATGCTGAGGCAGAGGCTGCAGAGAAGGGAAAGTGTGCTCCCTGGGAAAAAGTGGGCCCAGCAGAGCTCCTGTCAGGGAGGGGTAAAGGGACAGACTAGGGGACAGGTCCATGGCTACGGCTTACACACCAGAAGCTCCCACTTGTCCCTCTATTCATCCACATGTCCATCCCCCTGTCTGTCCATCCATCAGCCACCTGTCTACCCACCCGTTCACCCGCCTGTCTATCAGACTGTCTACTTTTCTGTGCTGTTTGCCCATCATTTACCCTCCATCCACGTGCCCACTTGTCCATCCGTCCTCCCCCGACCTCCTGAGCTGCCCCTTACCCAGGAGCGAGGCTGTCCTTCCAGTCCCCAGAGATGACTGGAGCCTCAGTGACTCACACCATCACGTGGGAGATGCTGACGTCACTGCACTGGCCTTCCTGGGGCAGCCACGCTCTGGTCCTGGGCTTCGTCCTCCAGGAATCCCTTTCTATTGTCTGCATCATGTCATACATTTATTTTAAATAATGGAAACTCCCATGGCGGATGATAGTTTATTTCCTTCCATTCTTTTTTTAAAATATATTTTATTGATTATGCTATTACAGTTGTCCCATTTCTCCCCCATCATTCCCCTCCACCTTGCACACCCCCTCTTACCCACATTCCCCGGCTTTAGTTCATGTCCATGTGTCATAAGTTCTTTAGTTTCTACTTTTCCCAAACTATTCTTACCCTCCCTCTGTCAATTTTGTACCTACAGTCTATGCTACTTATTCTCTGTACCTTTTCCCCCTCTCTCCTCCTCCCACTCCCCTGTTGCTAACCCTCCACATGATCTCCATTTCTGTGGTTCTGTTCCTGTTCTAGTTGTTTGCTTTTGTTTTAGGTGTGGTTGTTAATATCTGTGAGTTTGCTGTCTTTTTACTGTCATATTTTTTATCTTCTTTTTCTTAGAGAAGTCCCTTTAACATTTCATATAATAAGGGCTTGGTGATGATGAACTCCTTGAACTTGACCTTATCTGAGAAGCACTTTATCTGCCCTTCCATTCTAAATGACAGCTTTGCTGGATAGAGAAATCTTGGATGTAGGTCCCTGCCTTTCAAGACTTGGAATACTTTCCAGCCCCTTCTTGCCTGGAAGGTCTCTTTGGAGAAATCAGCTGACAGTCTGATGGGAACTCCTTTGTAGGTGACTGTCCCCTTATCCCTTGCTGCTCTAGAATTCTCTCCTTCATTTTAATCTTGGCTAATGTAATTACGATGTGCCTTGGCGTGTTACTCCTTGGGTCCAAGTTCTTTGGGACTCTCTGAGCTTCCTGGACTTTCTGGAAGTCTATTTCCTTTGCCAGATTGGGGAAGTTCTCCTTTATTATTTGTTCCAATAAGTTTTCCACTTGTTGCTCTTCTTCTTCCCCTTCTGGGACCCCTATAATTAGGATGTTGGAACGTTTAAAGATGTCCCGGGGGTTCCTAAGCCTCTCCTCATTTTTTTGAATTCTTGTTTCTTCCTTCTTTTCTGTTTGGTTGTTTGTTTCTTCCTTGTGGTCCACTCCATTGATCTGAGTCCCAGTTTTCCTTCCATCTCTATTGGTTCCCCATGCATCTTCCTTCATTTCATGTATTGTAGCCTGCATTTTTTTCATCTAATTTGTGAGCAAAATCAACCAATTCTGTGAGCATCGTGATCTCTAGGGCTTTGAACTGTGCATTCTGATAGGTTGGCTATCTCTTCATCACTTAGAGGAATTGGCTCTGAGGCTTTGATTTGTTCTCCAGTTTGAGCCATTTTTGATGGTTTTTTTTTGGTCTGGTTGCGGCTGTTCCGTAGTAAGGGGCGGAGCCTTAGTGTTCCCCAGTGTGGGGCAGCCCAGTCGCTGGGTTGTGACGCTGGATGTGGGGGCGGGGTCCGAGAGGGAACAATGGCACTTGCTCCGCTCTCTCTTGGATTCCAGTCCCTTCCGCCTCTTCCCCTTCGCCTGGATTGTTTGTGTGCTAATGTGGGACCACCTGGTGAGCCAGCCACCTTGTGCGGCCTCACTGGGTCTGCACAGAGTTGCCCCCCATGCCCAGGGTCTGCTAGCCGCCACCTGCACGCCTGGGAACTGCCAGCCGCTGCTGCCTGTGTGCCCAGGTCTGCACCTCCACTTTTTCCTGCCACGACTCTGCCCCTCTTACCGGTCTGGATTAATGGTTGTTAATTAATTGAACTGGACTTCCGTACAGTTCAATTTTCTATAAGTTCTGGTTGTTTTCTTGTTTTTAAATATTTGCTGTCCTTAATTTTGGTTGTGAGAGGAGGCACAGTGTGTCCACCTACGTCTCCATCTTGGCTGGAAGTCCTATTTCCTTCCATTCTTGCTCTGTGCACACACTCTTTCTTCCAAGTTCATATGTGACTCTCTGCACTTGTCTGCTCTGCATTTTCACTTTGCGTTGGTGGATATTGTAGCCTCTTCCACCTTTCCTGCAGATACAAGTAACGCTGTGGCCACGCCTGATGCCACACGGCTGGGCCTGCTCATCCGAGTCTGAAGCCATTAGCACGGTCCCTGAAAAGGTCCAGTGTCTTTTGTCACAGGGCACCAACCACCCGGCCCCTGGACTCCGCCCTCAGTACATGAGGGAGGTCCCTGGTTCCTGACTAGAGGGGCCAGGGTATTCACTGGGGCTCAAGTCTGCAGAAAACAGTGCCCCGGTTTACATTTACAGTGTTGCAGTGTTGCTGTGTCTGCAGTTTGCTCACGCCCTTGGTGTTTTGGCTTCAGATAGCCTCACGCTATATTAATGGCATTAACTTTTTGTCCCGGTAGTGTCAGAAATTTCCCTGATTCATTGCTTGCCTTTTAACTGTACGGTTTCTTCTGAGGCACCTGAAAGTGGAGCTTTCACACAGCAGTACTCATCGTCACCTTCGTTTGTGGAAAGTTCTTTCCCACGGGCAATTTGGCTAATATTTGAGTTTCCATCTAGTCCCCTTTGGCGGCTTTCGTTCTTTTCTGCCAGAGCCGCCTCGTCCTCCAGCCCATACCTGTGGGCCCCTTGCTTTGATCCAGAGGGTTCTGTGGGATCCCTCTCTCCCTCATCTGTCGCTCTCTCCCTCCCTTCCTACAGATACTTTCCTCAATGGCTTCCAGGTTGCAGCTACTGAGGGGACAGACCCAGCTGTACAGGTGCGCCAGGTGGAGAAAGAGGCAGCGGAGTCAGGACTGAGGACTGGGAAGCTGCCCTTGGGCTGCAGGAGAGGGCGGCAGAGTGAGCCGGGGATGCTGCAAAGCTCAAGGAGGGATGGGGTAGGCAGGACTCGGCCAGACAGAGGAGGGGCGGAGTGTGGGCTGTGGAGGCCCACGTGGTCCCCGTGTCAGGAGTCTGGGACACTGGATGGGGGGATGGCAGGAGAGGGAGGGGGTGCTGAGATGCTGGCATCACTACTCAGCTGCCACCTGCCTCTGCCCACTTTCAGGAAGACCCCAGGATTTCTCGGGATGAGACCCCGCCTTTGTCTGCAGCCACTGGAGGCTCCAGTCCCAAGGGTCCTGGTTGAAATCCTGACTCTGCCACTCATGTGAGATGCTGGCTGAGCCTCGGTTTCCGCACCTGTGAAACGGGGTGATCAGTCATCGAGTGGACACACGTGACTTGCCCAGAACAGAGCCCGGTACATAGGCACTCTGGAATATTCTGGAAATGTTTCCTCCCACCAAGGACTTCTTTGACCCCCTTGTCATAGGCTGTGAATCCCTGGCCTTTGACGCCTGGGCAGTGGCCCCAATGGGCTCCTAGGGCAGGCCAGACTCCTACAGGACAGTGCCGGGTGGGATCCCAGTGGGCAGTCTGTGTCCTAGGGTCTCACCTGGACGCAGGTCCTCAGACATCCGTGAGGGTCTCTCGGCTTTATGCCTTCCACCTTCACGGAGGCTCCACCCCCTTCACCCTTGAAAGACACCTGAGTCAGCAGGGCTATGATGTCATGTGGACGGAGGCTGTGCTCTGAGAAGCTGGGCAGGCACTCTCGCCTTCAGGGCCCAGGATGTTCTCCTGGAATGAGCCGATGTTGTAGGCTCCTCTTTCCCTCTGCGCAGCAGGGCTGGAGTCCTTATCAGCACTGGAGTTCCCCTCCCAGGTCATGACTCACCTCCAGGCCGCTCTGCATCCAGCTCTCGGTGTTGGCGTGTCTTGTTGCTGCTGATCTTGTCAGGCTGTTTCGGGATTTGTGGGGAAGGGGGATACGTGGAGGCAGAGTAGGAGGGCGGCCCTCTTCCTGCCCCTGGGTGATGAGAGTGGCCCACGAAGGGGCCCAGGCTGGGAGAGCCTGAGAGATGAGCTGGACCCAGGGCTCCCGGCTGGTGAGGCTGGCTTGCTGGGCCGTCTCTGGGGACAGTACTGTGAGAGAGAGCAGTGCCTACAAAGAACAGAACTCGGGACAGTCCCTGGTGTGAGCTCCTGGGACCCTCAAGGGAGTCTCCCTGGGAATACTGCGGACACATTACCAACCAGGCGTGGCCAAAGGGGCACGGGTGAGGAGAAGGCCTGGGCCCTTGTGCACAGTCTGGACCAGACGGGGCCCAGCTGTGATGGACGAGCCCAGTCCTTGGCCACCAAACCCAGTGATTCAGGGTGAGGTGAGAGGCAGGCTTGGCTGATCGCAGGGAAAAAAAGAGACTCGGAATCAGGCCACAGAGTCCCAGGCATCCCTACTGTGGTTGGGGGCTGGTGTGGATGCTAGCATTGACCACAGGAACAGAGGTAGAGGCCCAGGGGTGGGAGGGGACAAGTCTGCTGGGTGGAGAGGGGCCTGACATGTGGCAGAAACAGGCCCCAGGTGGCAGGTATCCAAAACTGGACACAGATCCGGTGGCTGCCTGGGCCACAGAGCAGAGAGGAGAGGGGCTACAACTCTGGGAGGTGCATGTGTGGGAGGCAGTGCCGGGAGGGGAGGCCGGCTGTGAAACAGTTCCGGGACAGCCAGCCCGTGTGCCTGACCGGCAGGGGCACGAGACAGCTGAGTCAGAAACAGCGCCCTGTGAGGGAGCTGGTGAGCCGGGCAGGGAGACCGCCTGTCTCTCGCTGACCCAACCTGACTCTGTACGGCACCCTCGTCCCTTATGGCTGAAATTGGGCCCCCTCAGTTCCCAGGCAGGGCCGGTGCCACACCTGGAGGATTAATGTTCAGAGAGGGTGGGCTGTTTACTGGGTAGCCTTGTCAAGTTCATTATCTGTCTCCATTAGCACTCGACCTGTGGCCTGTGCTAGGCTCCTGTCAACTCATTATTGCTAATTGCAGGGACTGGGTGGTCCCTCCAGGTCCCTCTGTCACCTGGATCTCAGCTCCTGCCCTGTGGAGGCTGGTGGGTGTGGGGAGCGGGGAGGGGGTGCAGACAGGGGCAGGGGCTGGAGTCTGGAAGCACCTCCGTGAAGGGCCTCCACCCAGCTGCCTGACTCCCCACCACTGGGCCAGGCCAGGCCCCTCTGCTCTGCATACAGTTTGGTCTATTGGCCTGGGGTCACCAGGGTCCTTGGAGCTCCTGTGTCACCATGCACCCAGGGGGGCTCAGAGTGGGCCCCTGGGCAGAGGGTCTGTAGGGTGGACATGGCCCTATAGAGGGTGAGGCTCTGAGAGTAGATCCGGCCCCTCCCGGGCCACCTCGTATTGCTATCTTGTTACTGCCTCCCTTTGTCACCCTCCCCTTCCTACAGAGGCCACCTCAAGTCTTGCAGAGGTGGGGGGCTGTAGATTCACTTGCCTGATCAACAAACTCTTTCCAGGCTACGACGCAGTGGGGAGGGGCCTGACCGGACCCTCAGTGACACCATGTCCATTCGTTTGCATTGGGACGAGCACCTCACTGGAGGTGCAGGTTTCGAGTGCCTCTTTAGAGCATCCTGGGCAGGTGCTGGTCCTTTCCTAGCTGCCCCCCTGCCCCTCCCCCCCGCTCTGAAGCTCACCACAGGGGTGGGTGGCCCTGCTCTTGAAAGTTGTGGCTGGGTCTGGGGCTACTTCTTTCACCTGGGGTGACCAGGGACACTTCTGTGGTCACCCTGGGTGTGGCCAAGTGCATCCCTGCCCCTTGCTTGCCTCTGCAGGTCCTGCGCCCCTGCTTCTCAGCTGTCTGTTCCCCCTGGTCCTCCTTTATAAGCACTGGGCTCCGTGATCTGCCTAGGCAGGTGCCCAGAGACGTCCCCCTGGGCGTGGATTTAAATGCAGCTCCTGAAACTTGATGATCCTGAGGAAGTCCACTGGTGTGTGGCTGGGAGTATCCCCCTCAATGCAGCCTCCCTGGTGGGCGGACCTCTCCTCATCACGGAACTAGGACGCATGGAGCTGGTTTCATTTCCGCTGAATTATGGGTTTAATAGCAGAGGAGCCGAGCAGGCTGCCCTGGGTGCTCTGTGCTGGCTTGGGGCAGGGGGCTAGGGCTGGGGCCGCCATCGCCTGGTACCCGCCTGCTCCCTGTCAGCCGGCAGAAGCAAGCTGGGAGATTTATCCTCCCTGACTTTATGAGGTACTAACAGAGAGAAGGCTGAGAGGCAGAAGCTAAATAATTGATGGTCCTCGCTTGCTCGTTTGCTCTGGCATCAGCCTGAAGCTGCAGGGGCTGGGGGCACGATGACCTGGAAGAGCTGGGAAATGAGCCAGAGGGATGGAGGACCCTGACTCGGGGCCCCAGGAGTCACAGGGCACCTTAGGGGAGTGTCAGAGGACCGCAGGGTTGACCTGCCCCCACTCCTCACTTGTACCTGTCCACTGCCACCCATGGCTGAATGGGGTCTCTGTCAGGCTTCTGGACTCTGTTCTCTCAGCCGTGGGAGCCAGGGGAGATAAGTAGAGGGTGAAGGGATGGGGGTGGGCTATGTTCCGCTTGTCACCCCCTTTCCTGGCATCCTCAGCCTCCCTCCACGGAGCACCCCACCTGCTGGACACACCTGTCCTTCCCCCGTTGTGCTCTCATCTTCCTACCCACCCCCAGCAGCCGGGGACAGCTCCCCTGGTCACACTCCAGGTTACACACTCAGGCCCTGGCTCAGTGTCCCCTCCAGGCCCAGGCCTGTGTTCAGGGTCCTTGGACCTTGGCTCTGGGCCTTTCCTAGTTGCTGCCATGGTAAGAAAACCCTCACATGTCATGCCTCCCACAGGCTGGGTCCTAGCCCTCTGAGAGGCTCGAAGGCAAGTGACTACATCACAGGGAGGCACATGGAGTGACCTGAGCTGCCATGCGTTGGCCACCACACTCTCCTCCTGTGGGCCGTCCAGGAGGCCTGGCTCCCTGGGGGAGCTCCCTGGGGTCCTGGGTGTGGCACGCAGAGAAGGCATTTACCAGGTGGGCGGGAGGCTGGGCCAAGTGGATCATCCCCTGAGTTTGTTTTCAATTAGCACTTGTTTAGTGCAGCTTTCCCCCATTAAACCTCCCTCCTCACAGCAGCCCGGTGCTCTGGCGGCCCAGCTAATCTGCTGAGCTCTTGCTCAAATATAAGCAGCTTTGCCGCTTACTAAACACAGCTAATCCAATTTGGGTTTTGGGGAATAGGAGGTGGGCGGCGCCGGCCATCGGACAGTCCTGAAAAGGCCCAGGGCTGGAGCAGCAAGGATGGGCCCTAGGCCAGGGCTGTCAGAGTCCCCTCCTCACGGCATGGCAGGCCTGGCCTGGCCGAGGAGGGGGCTGCTATGAGGGTCTCACTGGGGCAGAGCAGGCCTTAGCCCGGCTGGGCTCACCCTGTGCCACAGCTCCCTGTCCCCACTGTCCGTCGTCTGTCTGACTGTCCTGGATGATGACTGGCAGGGTGCACCACGAGCCCTGCAGGCTGACTATGAAGAGACCGGGCCCAGTGCGCCCTGTTCCCAGAAGGGCAAGCCAGGGCCCAGGAATGCGGGTGGGGCCTGCGCTTTGGGGCCTCAACGTCACTGGGGGTCCAGGGTACACCTCTGTCATCCTGAGACCCCAGCTGACCCTGCCTCCCCCTGCCCTCACCCCCCGCCCTTCTTGTTCTCCCAGCCCCATGCCGGTATTCCTGGGATCTGCTTGTCCCCAGCTGCCAGCCCTGGCCTCAGCCCTCTGCCCACCAGCCCGGCCTGCTGAGCATGGTAGACACCAGGCTTCCACGGGCCTCTTGACCTGGGGTCAGGCTGACTGGGGCCTTCAAGTGTCCCTCACGCTGGGCTTTGCCTGCCAGCAGCAGAGACCGCAAGACTAACCAGAACACGTGCAGCTCCCTGTCGACGGATTCGATTCAATTCCACAAATATTGACCGCTGTCTAATCCACTCGCCCTCTAGCACGGCTCGCTCCTCTGAGGTACCCACAGCGGCAGCGAAATCAGCCTGCTTAATCTGGGCCTGACAATGTCACTGGGTCACAGTGAGGGAGCTGAGGCTCCGCGGGTAGGGCCAGAGCTGGGGTCTGAACTCTGCACCCAGGGCAGCACCAGCCATCGAGTGTGCCGGGGGGTGTGGGGCTCAGGTCAGCTGAGGACCATCCATGCCTGGTGGGCCAGAGACCGTGCAGGGGAGGGGCAGGGGGCTCTTCCTGGACTCAGTGGGGGAGCTGAGTGAGTCCAGCCTACCCAGCATCCAGGCCTGTGTGGACATCTCATCTCAGCGGGATCTGGTGGCTGGATGGGGGCTGGGACAATGCCACTCCTTGTGAGGGTCCTTCCCCTGCCTGAGGTACACAGCAGGAGCTCAGCATCCGATCCAAGCTCCTCCTCTCTCCTCTGCTCTGGGGCTTCCCTCTCCCATACCCAGCCCCTCAAATCTGCCCCTGGGAATCTTTTCCTGAGACCCCTGGATCCTCTTTTCGCTTCAAGGCCCAAGGTGGAGTGGAGGGGGCCAGGGAGGGGGGGACACAGGATCTCTGCCAGGCCGAGTGTGAGCCCCTCATGCTCGTGGGGCTCAGTGCACACCCAGGCCGGGACCGCTGCAGTGGGGAGCCTGGATTGGGCCTGCGGGGCCTGGAGTCTGGTTCCTGGTCAGACGCAGGAGGAACAGCCCCATCCTGGCTCAGTGGCCCTCTGGCCCAGTGTTCTGAAGGCCTCCCTGAGTGGAGGCCTGGATACACAGTGAGCAGACGAGATGTGTTGACTCGTGTCTCAGGCCCTTTCTCTCCAGGCCCACCTGTGCAAGGCCGAGGCTAGTCACTCACACCTTAGAGAGAGTGAGCGGCCCCTGGCAGGCAGGACCCAGGTTTTGGGGTGGTCTTGCTGCAAGCCTGGTCTGCAGGTGTGGGGCAGAAGCTGGGGACCTAGGCCACCCCTGCCACCTAGGCAGTACTGCCCTGGCAGCTAATCTGTGCTGGGCACTGCAGCTCCACGGTGACCCTGGGCACTGGGAATTGAATCAGAGACGGAACTGATGGATTAAAGCGGAACCAGGAGAATTGGTTTGTCTCCCTGGGCTCTTAAATGCTGCTCTGTCAGGTGATTAATCCTCTGCAGGGGTGGCCCCGGGAAGCAGGGTCACACTTCAGCCCAGCCTCTGGCAGGGACTTTGTGTGGAGTCCCTTCTCTAGCCAGCGAGGACCAAGCATGGACAGTCCCCCTCACTGGCTGTGTGACACCCAGCCAGTCCCATCCCTGTGGGAACTCACTCGGTGGCCTTGATGTAACCCTGGGGGAGCCCGTGACTCATCACTCATTCATTTATGCATTTGACGGTCCCTTGCCAATGGGGTGGCGGTGAGCCTCCCCAGGATGCATGGAGCATCTGGGACGTTCATACCTGGTGTGTGTGGGACCTGACACACCCACGTCCACCTGCTGCGGTTCTCCTGTGCCCTGGGTCCTAAGGTCCCACCTCAGCCTGCCCATCCCTCGCCTGCCATGGGGCCAGGCATGGACTGAGTTAGTCAGGGTGGACACCCCCTTGTTCCGGCTGCTGGAGCCTGGAAGGTAGGCTGGGAGCTCAGTGGGCACGGCAGGTGGCCCTGGGCTGCCTGATGCCTGGTCTGTGACCCTGAGCTGCCAGAGTATAGTGCCTGCTGTGCCTGCCTTGGGCCTGGCAGGGGTGGGAGGTGGTGTTGGCAGGCACTGGCTGAGGAAGGGCAGGTGACCCAGTGCTGGGCCTGGTCTTGGTGTCGCAGCCCCACACCAGCCTGACCCTGGGAGGCTGGAAGGGACCAGAGGGGCCCAGGGTGGCAGACGAGTGCCCGGGGTTCTGGATGGGGCCCAGGCTTGGGGAGTCTGAAGTTGAATTCATCACTGACGCTCCCAACATATACAGCTCCCCCCGTCCCCCCAAAAGGACACACATAAAATGCTGGTGGTGAGCAAGCCAGCCTGGGCAATGGCTGAGATTTCTGGACCCAGACCCACCCCCATCAGGAAGTCCTGTGTACCGTTGGTTCTTGTCAGGTGCACCCCCGAGCCTCAGTTTCCTCCTGCACTTGGCAACCTCAGCAGGGTTGGCTTAGGGGTGCAGACAGGCAGCAAAGTCCCCCCATCCCCCATTTAAATACCCAGGCTCACACCCTCACCCAGGGAGACAGAACTCCTGTGTGCCGCCTGCCTGGCGGTCCCTGGCAGCCACTCCCAGCTGTCAGCAGGGGTGACCCGATTGGACTGCGGCCTCCAGTGGCCCCACAGACTGCAGGAAAAGCTCTGAGGGCATGCCGAGGGCCGGGCTACCTGGTTGGCCTCCAGGAGCTGAGCGGGGACAGTGCAGCAGGACCAAGCAGCCTTCTGCCCACCTGGACAGGCGGGAGACTGGGTGCCCCTGATGCCAGCCAGGTGAGAGCCGAGGCCCCACCAGTCTGGCCACATCTTCACAAGCAAGCACCCATCCCCTGAGGCTCTGGTCTCTGGGCTCTGGGTGTCTGGACCACACTGGGCAGTGGGGGAGGGGGTTAGACCCAGCCCCAGACCTGACTGTGCTGGCCCTCCATGCGGTGACCTCTGCTCAGGTCCTTTCCTCAGGCCAGAGTCTCTCGTCTCAACCAGATAGCCTGGGTATCATGTGACAGAAGGAAAGACCAGCCCTGGACCCCCAGGCTGTCCCCCACCACGGCGAGGACTGCCACTGGCTGTCACGTCGCTCAGCCTTGCTTCCTTCTGTCCCTGCAGCACAGCCTGCCTTTGCCCACCATGTGGCCTCAGCTCCCTTTTGGGGTCCTGGGCTCCCCCAGGTGATGCGAGCAGCCTGCTACGCCAGCCAGAACCTCTGTCTGCCCTATCCAGCCCTCTAGAGTGGAGCCAGCTTCTCCCTCTTCTGCTCTGTGAGCACAGGTGTGGGTGGTCCTGGGGTGCTGTCCTGGGACCCCAAATCTTCCTTTTTTAAGGCTAGAACTTGCTGGTGGTGGAAGGCCCTGCCCCTCCAGGCTGTGCAGTAATTCTGGGTCTCTGCCCGGGGGTGGGTCAGCCCCTGCGGGCACTGGCGTTTGAACCAGACCCCATGAGCTGCGAGTGGCCAGGGCCTTACAGAAGGAGCCCAGGGCACTGGGAAAGGCACAAAGCTGTAGGTGGGCTGCTATGGGAGGCCTGGATGCTGAGCAACCTGCTGCAAAATTGATGAACAGGCCTGTTGGCTCAGAACCGAAAGCTGGGGGGCCACCCAGGTATAGACAAGGGCCAAGAGGGCGAGAGGGCTGGCGGGGGCTCAGGCCCGGGCAGGGGGTGCCTCAGGTTGACTTGCAGTCAGCATCGGACTGGTGTGGGGAACGAGTCGGCCTCCTCCCCAGAGCCAGACAGACCACTCTGGATGCTGCTCACACTCTGGGCTCCCGGTGGTCAGGCCAGTCTTGGACTCGCCAAATGCTCATCTCCTCTCAGCTTCCCTCCCCGGTGCCACCTCCCTTCGTGACTGGCTGCTTTGGTAGACCCTGGACTAAGATGGCCAGCCACCAGCATGTCCCCCAGCCTCCCTTCCCTCCTCCGCTTGGTCTTGTCCTTACTGCCACTGTGCCGCCCCCTGCTGCCTTGCAGGCTCAGCGGCCACTCAGCCCCTGCCTGGCTCATGGAGGGGCCGGGCTGCGCCTGGCTGAGGAGGAAGTCCTCCTGGCTGTGCCTCTGTCCTTGGTCAAGGTTGTGGCCTCGTGCCTCAGGGGAGCTGGCCTGCCAGGCTATCCCTCCATGCTAGCATCTGGCCCTGAGGGTCTCAGAGCTGCCATCGCTCTCAAAGTCACGTCAGGCTGGCAGCCGGGGGCACAGAGGACCATACAGACCAACAGCTCTCACACCGCCCCAGTGGGAGCTCGGCTTGCAGTCTTCTCGGCTGCCGCACTTTAACTAGCTGCTGCGCAAACTCGGACCCTGGCCCCCTAGCCCAGGCCCTCCAGGCCCCCTAGACCTGCCGGTGCTGGCTCTGTCCCTGGCTGGGCAGCCCTGGTGCCCCCTGGAGCCCTACTGTGCCACCCTAGAAGGGGACACAAGTTTGTGGGTGGCTCCTACCCCACCCTGTCACCTGATGATACCCCTCTGTCTGGCTTCCAGGGTCTGGGCCCCAGAGATCGACCTTGACCCCTGCCCTGTCTTGGCACAGGACCCCTGCCCAGCATCTCCCCCTGGCCTCTGTTGCCTGGGCCAGGCCAACACTTGTCACCAGGTCCCTCTGGATCACACATTTTCCAGGCCTTTAGAAATCTCAGGGATGAGTTTCATGTGAGAAGAGGTCTTTGCCCTCACCTCTGCTGTCTTATTTCTGCTCCCCCATCCCATAGGGCAGAGCCCAAGTCCTTGCCTGTCTTATTCCCTGTCACCTGCCTGCCTGGGGCCCCAGCTCCAGGGACAGCTCCAGAGAGCCCAGCCCCGTGGCACCCAAACTCCACGGCCACTGAGCAGGTGGGCAGGTGGGCAGACATGCTGGCTAGCTGCCAGCCCTCTGGAGTCACTACCCACGGCTGCTCATGGTCGGCTCAGAGCGCCTCTGGGTGATGAGGGTGGACATGGTGCCACTGGGGTGCAGGGGAAGGTCTGGAGCAGCTGGTAAGCCCACAGTTCCTCCCTGACACAGGGGAGGGGGCAGCTGCAGGTGGGACACTCGCCCTGAGTGTCGGTGAGGGGCCTGTCTGTGTACAGGGCCTGGGTGAAAACAGGAAGACAAAATGTGCTTGTGTGTGTGTGCATATGAATGAGTGTGCACCTGTGAGTGTGCAAGGGTACCCACATGTGTGAGTGTGCCAGTGTGCCTGTGTGCAAGTATGCATGTTTGGGTGTGTGAGAATGTGTGAGTGAGCAAACTTGTAAGTGCATGTGTGATGCATGTGCATGTATGTGAGTGAGCCTGTGGGTGTGCAAATGTTGTGAATGGGCATGAGTAACTATGTATACGTGCATGCAAGTGTTTTTACTTGTGACAAGCCTGTGAGTGTGCATGTGTGAGAGAGTGTACAAATGTGTGCATGTGTGTGGTTCAGGTTTTACACCTATGTGACTTTGCTTCCAGAGAAGACTTGGACAGAGGTGTGGCTCCGCCCCCGGGCAGGCTTGCAGCTGAAATGCCTGTTTTTGGGCATCAAGTGACATGCCCAGGAGGCCAGGATTGCTCAGAGGGGAGCCCTTGGCTGGAAAGTGTTGATGGGCAGTTGTTACCAGCCCAGGAGCTGGGCACAGGCTCTGGGGCTGGAGGATGCACCCCTGGCCCTCCTCCTGACCTCGTGGTGACCAGCAACCTGCAGGGAAAGTGTCAGCAGTGTGGCCTTGTCATGGGGCATTCCTACGACGCTCCGCAGAGGGGGGGCTGCCTTACCGCCTCACTCCCAACAGGCACGTGGAGGCTCCGTCTCCCACCAGGCCACCACGGGGACACAGCCCAGGACTTGCCCCTGTGGATCCTGGCCTCAGCTGGCCACTGTCCACCATCCCAGAGCAGCGGGCACTGTACTGCGTTCTCGGAGGATCTGGGGGTGAGAACAGCTGGCCAGACGGGGGCGTTTCACACGCATAAGCAGGCTCCTGGAACTGGTGGGTGTTTGCAGGCGCTGCTTTAGTTAGCGCGAGGAAGGTTTGAGACCGAGGTGCTGAGCCTGCGGCTGAGCAGTGCCGGCGCGAGGGGGCTGGCGGGGGAGGTCTGGGAGAAGAAAGTGAGAGGCTTGGCCCTCAGGATGGGGCGGTACAACCAGGCAGGGTCATCCGGGGCCACAGGGCAGCCTGGTGGCGATACGGGCCAGGGCCCGGCATGCTTGGCTTGCAGGTTTGGTTCTGAAGCCTCCGACAGGTGGCCTAGTGCCACTAAGGGGATGAGCCTCAGCACATGGACTCACCATCACTGACCTCACCTCCTCTGCCCCCTGGCAGCAAAACTATAGCCACCTGGTTGACCCCATGCCTCTGGACCCTGGGAAGCTACCCTCTCCGAATTGGTGACACTCCTGGACGGCACCTCCATGCCCACCCCCCTCACAGCGATCCCAGCAGCCCCAGCGGGTGTTGGTTACTGCGGTGCTGGCTCAGCTGGTGTTTTTGGAGGATGGGCTGTCGAGGCAGGGAGGGCCTGACCTGGGTGCCCAGCGGGCTTTTCTGACTGGTGGGTGTGCGCCTTGCTCCCGCACGCCCAGGTCCCCTGTGCAGCCCTTCTTGCCCTGTGCCCCCCTCCTCTTCCCTGCCCCCCTGCCAGCTGCCTGCCCGCCTGCCTCAGGGTGCGAAATCTCACAGTGGCGTTCTCCTTGCCAGCTTGTGTCTCACGTTGGGGATGTTTCCATTTTTATAGCAGCAAGCAACATATTCCAAACGCCTCAGCCACAGCCGGAGAGCAGCGGCCCCCGGGGAGACGCTGCCACGTCACATGCTTTGGAGGGAGCGGCTGCTCTGCCAGCTACGGCCCTAATTGCTGCCACTCAGAGAGCGGGCTCTAGCCCGGGGCGGTGCGGATTGACTGACACTGGCGGGTAGGAGCCTCGAGGAAGGGTGCCTGGGGCCGGCTGGACTGCCGGGGCTCGCGGGTGTCCAGAGCTGAAGGCAGCACCACGCCTGGAGACCCGACGGTGCTGGGTCCAGAGCGGGTCTGGAGGCCGTGTGCAGACCGGGCGTCCGGCGGCTCTGGGCTGCGTGGGCGTCCGTCTGGGTGTGTTCGGATCCTGGCACCGCTCCTGTCAATCTTGAAGCCGTGGCAGCCTGTCCCACGGCTGCTCCGAGAGGTGACTGAGGTGGCTCATGCAGCTCTGTTGCCAGCGCCTTTACCTGACTCGGTTCTGTTTGGAAGCCTCTGTCTTTGTTTCTAGGGGTGGGAGAAACATGGTGTCCTCGGTCACCTCCCAACCCTGCTCGGCGCTGATCTCCACTCTCCTCAGACCCTTGGCTCGGCTGGGCATGGCCACGCCAGCACCGGCCAGCCTGCAGGCGCACCCCGCTCCTCCTGAGCTCGTGCGTCCTCTGCCAGCATGAGCCCCGTGACCCACAGCACTGGACACGACACCCTGTAGGCACCCTCTGCACCTCCTGCACCTCGGGCTGTGAGCACCCAGCTGGGCCGAGTGGAAGGACCTGACCAACCATCCAGCACCTGAGATGAGATTCGAATCCCTAACTCAGACTTCAAATTCTGGCCCCATGGGCTCTCTGCCTCCGAAGGGAACCCCCTTGGGTGCAGAAGGGCGTGGGCCCCAGCCGCAGCCCGTGACCAGGCCTGATTTCCCTGGGCCCCAGCCGGCCAACGTTTCCCATCTGGCCATGATGCCACCAGCCCCAGCTCTGTGTGCGTACATACATGTGTATGTCATATGAATGTGTGTGTACATGTGTGCATGTGAGGGTATGTGTATGTGTAGATGTCTGAACCCTGGTGGCTGCCCTGGAGGGGCTCTCTGCCCAGTGTCCTTCTGTCACTGTCATTATATATTCTGAGCATCACGGGAACAGATGCCTAAATGGGCAAAGGCCAAGGCACCTGTGCCCAGCCTGGGCTGCAGGGACATGGAGGCCAGGCAGGGTCCCCTGTGTTCAGTGCCCCCAAGCCCTAGCTGGGGGCGTCAGGCACAGGCAGAGGTAGCTGTGACTTGGGAAGTAGTTGAGTTTTGCATTCTGTCCCTTCAGGAAGGACAGGCACCTCCTACACCTGAGGGAGGGAGCTCCCAGGAGAGGGCCCCTAGCTGGGAGGATGGAAGGCCCTGGATGCCCATGTGAGCCACTTGCCTCCCACCAGGGAGGGTGACACGGGGAGAGACCGAAGCTAGAGGCCTGGAGAGGGTGGAGGGGTGCGGTCTACTCTTCCACATGGAGTTTATGCCCCATTTAATGAGGGGAAACTGAAGCTTGGGTATTGGAGGCCTTGACGAAGGCACCAGGAATTGCTGTGTTTCCTTAGCAGGCACCCCAACTCAATCCCCCAGCGAATGCCAGAAGCCCTGGTGAGGTTCATGGCCTGTGGCCCAGGGCAGGCTCCCTTCCCTGAGAAGAGGCTGGTGCCTGCAGGTGGGTTTAATGACAGGAAATCCAGCAATTGCACGCACATGGTCCCGGCGGGTTACCAGAGCTCAGCCCAGGGGCAGCAGGTGCTGGGAGGAAACTGAGTCTGGGAGGGCAGTGTGGCCCCAGGTGGGCAGCCCCAGCCAGCGTAGCTGCTCCATGGACAAGGCAGGGTCTGCACCCAGCTGCCCCAGGCTCAGTCCCATGACTGTCATGGACTCTCAAGGACCTGGGGCCCACACTGCCCCTTCAGGCTTCAGTCCACATGTGTGGACGCCTCTGCACCTGTCAGAGTGCACAGGTGCTGCACAGGTAATTACAGTTCTGGCTGACTGAGTGCCTCCTGACAGAAGGACCCCTGGGACCAGCTGAAGCCGAGCAATCCCGAGTCCCCATTATGCCCTGCAGACAGATGGGAGCCGCAGGGCCAGGCTGGCCAGTCCACAGCCCGTGGCCACCCTGGGCCTTCCGGGCCTGAATCAACCCTCTCCTCGTCTGGAGCCAGTGGACACAGCCTGATGGTCAGCCATGGGACAGGGTGGAGGCACAGCCCAGAATCCCACCCTGCCTCCAGGGGGCGGGACTCACTGGCACCCCCAGAGCACCCCGGGTTGTATGTCTCTGAGCTTCTAGAGTCTGCGACTTCTCTGATGAAGTTACTTTCTGGTTGATACGTGCCCATGGCTCCGTGGCTGCTCCATCCTGCCTGTCCCCATCCCTGAGATGAATTCTCGCCCCTGTCGAGCACAGGATGAAATTCCTGCCCCAGGGAAATCAAGGCTGTGCAGTTTTGCTAGTAACCACTCTCCTCAGCCTTCCACAGTCCTGGTTGCAGAGTCGCCATCCACGCCATGCTGTGCGGTACAGGTGCGCCAAGGCACAGGGCGGGAGGACCGAACCTGACCGGGCTGCAGGGTGCTCCCAGTGTGATCGGCCGTCCTGCCCAGGGTGAGGCCACAGTCTCAGTGTCCCGGGGCCCAGGGCTCCACCAGGGCTCCCCACCCCCTTGACACACATGCCCTCCACCCAGCAACTTTGGGTGCCCTCCCAGCACCCCAATGCTCACTGGCATCTCTGCCATTCTGGGGAGCTGCTAGTCCACGGGATGCTCCAGAAGCCTAAGGGGTAGGGTGAAGGGGCAGCTAACCCAAGGGGATAGGTGTCATTGTACCCCTGGCCCCTGCCATGTTTGTCCTGGGCTGCCTGTTTTAAGTGGAGGTTTTATTATTATTCAGGTCGGGCAAAGCCAACAGATCAGGAGACAATTGTCATTGAGAAGATAGTTGGACACTCACAGCTGTGATGTGGAGGAGTGGGACCTGGGGAAGGACCTGGGTAGGTCAGGAAGCTGTGGGTGCCACAGCCTTTTGGGTGATTTGCCCAGAAAGGAACAGGCGGGGCAGGGTTAGCAGGCTCAGGATTGGCTAGTGTGAATAATTTCAGGACTCCGGGGTACAGGGGCTTCCTGACTGTCTGGTACCTGATCCCGGGGGGTTAGGGCAGGTGGGCAGTGGCTCTGAGTGTGAGAGCCCCATAAAGGAGCTGGTTGGGACAGCTGAGGATTGGCTGGTGCTCATGTGAAAAGTACGCTCCTGGGTGGGTAAGCTGTTTGCTCTTGGGCATGGGCGGGCCGGCCCTAGGAGGGGCAGTCCCTCCAGGGTCAGCAAGGACTCAAGACATCGAAGCAGCGGAACAGGGAGAATGAAGGTGTGGGTAACTCGGCTCCTGCCACAAAGGCTCAGGGGAAGGGTGTGAGGGAGCTTAGCAGGTGCTGAAGGCCGAGCACTCCCCAGCCCCGTCTGCCAGGGAAACCCAGGGCCCACCGTTACCACCTGTCCCACTGAACCATACAGGCCTGTCCTGAGAGGCCCAGTGACCTGCCTGAGCGAGGGTGAGCAAGAGCCCCAGGAGAACCAGATCTGGTCTCTCCAGGCTGCCTGGCCAGTCTTCGCAGGATTTCTGGTTCTTGTGGCTTTTCATTACAATTTTTGTTGAGGGAAATTTCTAAAGTATGAGAAAGAACCTCTTCTCTATGGGAGACCCCCTTGACATGGAGCATTTTCTGCTTCTTGCTACCTGTCTGTGTCCCCCTGAGAACTCCCCATCTGTTCCGGCCGGAGCCCTGCACCCATAAGGCCCTGGGAGGCTCCCCAGGCTGGAGGCCAGAGCTCGCCCTCCCTGCCTCCCTCTCGATACCGCCACGTGGAGCTCTTCCCCGCTGTGTCCAAGGCTTCGTGGATGGCATGGTGTTGCTCTGCCCCATCTGAGAGCATCTGCCTCCCAGAAGGATGATGTGGACACTGGGTGTCACCCAGGTGCCAGGTCTTGCTTTTATCATTCAGTCTTCCAATTATTATTACTCTTAATCCTCACCTGAGCCTATGTTTATTGATTTTAGAGAGAGAGGAAGGGTGTGGGGAGAGAGGGAGAGAGGGAGAAACATCGATGTGAGAGAGAAACATTGATCGGTTGCTTCTCGTGTGACCAGGGATGGAACCAGAAGCAACCTGCGTATGTGCCCTGCCTGGGGATTGAACCTGCAACCTTTTGGTGCATGGGACGATGCTCCAACCAACTGAGCCACCTGGGCAGGGCTCATCCAGGTTTTTTATAGACCCTGTTTTATGCTCTTTTCCTTTTCTTTCTTTTTCTTTCCTTCCTCTTCTCCTCATTTTTTTTTTCACTAAAACAATCCATTTATTGAGTTAAAGAATGTATATTCAGCTTACTCACTCAGCAAGTGGTCCTGTAGAGTAAACCGAGAGTGAAACAGAGCCCTAGTCACATTTATTCGTTTATTTTAATGACTGGCATATTGACTTATAATGGTGGGGGGTTTTTTGGAGGGGAATATTTTTCTTTAATTGTGGTAACATATGTAACATAAAATTTATTTACCATTTTAACCATTTAAAGTGTACAGTTCAGTGGCATTAAGTACATTCACATTGTTTCACACCCATCCCCACCCTCTACCTCCAGAACTTCCCCATCTCCCCAAACCGAAACTCCATCCCCACTAAGCAGCAGCTCCCTGCTCCCTTCCCCCAGCGCCTGCCAACCCCCATTCCACTCTGTCTCCGTGAATCTGACCCCTCCAGCTCCTCATGGCAGCAGAATCCTACAGTGTCTGCCCTTTTGTGATGAGCCTGTTTTATGCTTTCGCTGCCTGGCATTTTGTTTTTTTTGTGTGTGTGTTCTGCAGCCATGGATGGTAAGGAGGATGGATGTTCTGCCCTTAATTCTGAGGGCTCAAGTCTCAGTTTTCAAAAACACACCTGAATCTCTGGTTCTCCAATTCTTGCTGCTTCCTCATGCGCAAACCACGGAAGAGACCACTCGGTCGGCATCAGGATTAAGATGGAAGCCCTGGGTTCTGTACCCCTCCACCCCATCCCCTTGTTGCCGATGGAAGCAGGGTTCTTGCGGTGTTGCAAGGGAAGTGTTCCGGATCACCCACATATGGGAGATTGTGGTGTGCTAAGATTTATTTGTGGTGCCAGATGCAAAATCAAAGGTGTGCCCGTGGGGTCCCAATGTCTTATCTCCATCTGTCCCACTGTGGAAAAAGTCCGCTCTTGCCTTCATTAAGCCCAGAAATAGGGCCAGTGACCAGAGATTCAGTGCCATGGTAAAGCTCAGTCCCTTTCCCAGCTGCGCTCTGGGAAAGCTATATTCAGGCTCAGCCTGGAGCCTGCTTGAAGTCCACGTGGCTATGGGCCACAGGGCTGCTATGAAGAGGTGCAAATGAATGGGGGAGTGCATGTTACTGGGAGAGAGGGGAGGCAGGTTAGGGGGACACAGAGAGAGAAAACTCTTTGCTTGCTGGGGTTATATTATATTGGGCTTGGGAAGGACCAGATGCTCTTTCAAAATAATCAATCAACTTCCCCAGCTTTCGAGGGCTTTCACTGGGCCCGCCCTCTCACCAATCCATTTCCTAGATCTTTCAGGGTTCTGTGTCCCCTTATCTAATACAAAGCTTTTCCCCAGGCTAGACTGGCGGCAGGCCTCTGTGATCACCATCGTGGCCCCTACTGCCCATGTGCTCACCCCTCCCCCCAGTAATCTGCAAGGAGGGACCAGTGCTTCCCTGGGGAGGGTGTGAGGCTGTAACTTTCTGGCTAAGCAGACTTAGGCTCCCTAGTTGATTATGCTTAATAATATCTGATTTCCTTTGCCCCCTTCCTTTATTAACATCTAGCTACCTGTGCTAACACCCTGAGTTCTTAGACCATCAGCATCGGCTCCATGACCATGCACTGTTGTGGGTCTGAGAGCACCCAGGTTCTGATGTGAACCCTAGGACTCAGGGAAGTATCTCAGGATAGTGTAGGTAGGGACTTCTTGGGCTCCTAGGATGGACTTGGGACCACAGGGTTCTGGGACACTGGTCCTTTCCCAGGCCTCTTGCCACTTCCCTCCATGGTCAGTCTTCCCAACTGGCTGGACCCGTGGCCCCAGCAAGTGCCAAGCTTGTACCTCCTAACCTCCTTCTAGGGAGAAAGCAGATCCATCTCCTGCTTAGTTTGAAAAATTCCAGAGAATCATCTTGATAGGTATAGCCCAGGTCACATGACTCTCCCCCGACCCAATCATGGTGATGTGGCCAGCAGGAGGAGATGCTGTGGTTGGCCCGGGGCATCAGCCATCCCAACAGCATCGTCCCACGCAGAGCCATCAGTCTGCCTTCTCAGAGGAGCTGAGCTCTGTGATAAGAGTTGCCAGCCTGGCCCCACGGCCTATACATGGCCTCAGGGGGACTGAAACCCAGGTTCTGTGATTCCAGGTGGAACAACCAAGTTCCAGAGTGGGAGCAGACTTGCTGGAGTCACACAGCAAGATGGCTGCCCCTGCACAACTGAGTGCGCCTGCCCACATGGTACCACCTCCTCCAGGAAGCCTTCCTCTTGGTTGAGACAGACCTGGGGTAGTCACCACCAGATGCCACACTCCGATGGGGAGACAGGGTTCCTCTTATGCACCTGTCCCCAGTGTCCACTATAGCACGGGCGCTGGGTGCACAGTTACTGAATTCAGTCAACTTCCCTGGGTAGGAGGTTTGTGAAGTTACCAGTTGTGAGTGCTGGTCCCTCCCACTCCTGTTTGTCATCCTCTCATTGGCCCTCACTGCCATCTCTCAGTACTCTGATCTCTGGGTGCAGTGACCCCCTCTTCCTTTCTCCCTAGTTTCTGGGTCACCAAGGGGTCCCATGTATGCTTCTTCAGCTGGAATGCACTTTCCCTTGCTGTTTCCCTTCAGTGACCAGACCCGGTGCTCTGACCCCCCGAGAGGGACCCCCGGGGGGCTAGCAGAACAGGGCCAGGTGCCATGGCTCCTGCTGCCGTGGGCCCGGCCCCACCTCACTACAGAAAACACAGCATCTATTCTGTAAATTATGGACATATGTAAGTGTTTATGGTGCCCTGGTGTGGTTTTGGCACGTACGGTGATGAGTCCAGGGGGACATGTGAAAACGACAGGCCTTGTACGTCGGAACCCGCTGAGTGAAACTCCGTTCCTGAGATTTACGGCGATCCTTAAATATTGAAGATTAATTTTTTGAAAACATCTATAAAACAAGAGATTTATACCTAAAACAATACCATACACTATGACAGGAAGGGATTAGAGTCAATTTATTCATGTATTAGTCAAAAACTCAATTTCATACATTGTGCAGAAAAATTAAAATCCTTTCTACATTTTATAACAAATTATGCATTCTCTCTATATAAAGATAAATAATTGATAGTATTACAAATACTTAATCTAGAAAATATTTATTAGGAACAGACAACTCATTTTTTATGTGTTTTGTTGAGGACAATATTGTACACTTTAAAAATTAATGACGACTCTGCCAGAAGAAAATGTCTACATCCTAATTCTTTTGTTTAGCATCATGTCTCAGCCAAGATGGCACAGCTGGGAAGCAGAATTCAGTGAGGGGCCAGGACGTGCATGCCCTGGACTCTGGCTGCCGACTGGCCGCGGGTCTCAGGGGTCCTGAGACTCAACCAGTTCCATTCCTCTAGTCTGAGAAGGGGCGTTTGGAAAGTCAACATATTGTGTTTCTTCTGCTGTCCACACTGCCCTTGGCTTGTAATTTAAAATAGATGTTTGACTTAATTTCTGAGAAAGCCAACCCTCAGCCCGGAACATCACATGCCGAGCGGTCCAGGCCCCTCGTTTGGGTCCCAGCCTCAGCGTGCGCAGGAGGGTGGGTCTCGTGGGTGGCATGAAGTGGGGAGCTTGTCCGAGGACAGTGGCCTCACACTCTGCAGCTGGCTCAGCCTGCCATTCCAGGATGGGTGACCCGGCAGGCCCTCCCCACCACATGCTATCACTGACGGGGGACCCCCAGCCTTTCCCTGGGGCCCACCTCACCCTGGGCTCCTCCCCACCCCAACTCAGAGCTGGCACAGCCTCCCCATTCCCCTGCCCCGGGCCTGCAGTGGGGGAGATGAGAGGAACAGGCTGGCTCTCAGGAACTCTGCACCAAGGCTTCAGACGGAGCTGCTGGCCAGGGAGCGAAGGCCCCACTCCCTCTGCCCTGTGCCCCTGCCCTGCGCTCGGGCAGCTTGCTGGCCCATCAGGGGGCTGACGGTGGTGGTGCCTGAGCAAGTCCTCATCGCCCCTGTGCCAGCCCACCCCAGGGGGCTCTAGAAATCAAATAAATAACTGCTGTGTTTATTAAAAAATAAATTTGGTGCCTAACAAAAATGCTGTTTCTATACATAGAAAAAAACGTTTAAAATAAAAAACAAAAACAGTTTCTAAGGCGAGGTAGCATTAATTATTCATCTCTTGCTAATGAAGTAAGCCTTCGAGGGCTGCAGAGCCTCCTCTCCTCCCAAGGACTCCTGGGTAAGTCCGGTCCTGCGGCAGTGGGGCCCCTGGCGTGCAACGGGCCCCTGGCGTGCAACAGACCCCGAGGGGCCAGGCCAGGCAGCTCTGAGCCCAGTGTTCCTTTGTGTAAAATGGGGGCAGCCATGGCCGTCCCTCGTGGCTGTTTAATGGGCACTTATTCCGCACTTCATGCCACCCGCAAGCCCCACCCTTCTGCACACGCAGAGCCTGCGGCCCAAGCAAGGGGCCTGGACCGCTCAGCTCTGTGATTTTCCAGGCTGAAGATCAGCGAGTGTTGATTTCTTGGCTCTGTGAGTCCATCCTCACATCCCATTATTTGGTGTTTTCTGAGAATTAAGTCAAACACTTATTTAAGTTACAAGCCAAGGAGAGCACAGCAGCAGCAGCAGCAAAACACTGCGTTGACTCTCCTGTGTGCCAGGTACAGGCAGCTTTAGGCCTCAGGACCCAGAGGACGACAGAGGGGACAGTCTGGCCTGGAGGGGTAGACGGTGGTGTTGCTGTCAGGCCCAGCAAACATGTGTCTGACCCAGAGGAGGGAGGAGGGGTTGGCTGGATGGCAGAGCCCCTCCAGGAGGAGGGGAACGAGGACGAAGGCTGGGAGGTTCATCCTGATGAAAAGGTTCAGTCTAGTGCACAGCTGGGCGGTCGTGTTAGAGGGTCTGCCCAACCGGGCCAAGGCGCCTGACAGAGGGACCAACTTGGCTGTGGCCCGAAGCCCCTGGTGCTTCCCTGTCCTGCTGAGCTGCTTGCCGCTCACCTCCCCAAGGCCAAGGGGACAGTGGCTGCATGATTGTTGTGCTGACCGGTTCCAATTGGGTCCCCTCTCTTGGGCTCTCCTTCATGGGGTTGAAGTCTCCAGAGACTGGCTGGCCCACCAGCTCCGACATCTGGCCAGGAGGGGCCCCCCATGGCTCCTCTGGGCAGCTTCAGACCCTGCTTGTCATCCTTTTTCTGTTGATTCTCCTGTGCTCCAGGCACCAGCTGCTTTAGGACTCAGGACCCAGAGGAGGACGATGGGGACAGCTTGGCCTGGAAGAGTGAACAGTGGGTTCATAGTCAGGCCCAGGGAGAAGGTCAGCCTGGGCTGTCTCCTGTATCAGTCAGGATGGGTGGATTATGCTGCTGTAACAAACAGCCCCCAATGTTAAGCAACAGTAGAGGGTTTTCTGCTCACACTAAACATTGCCTTGAGTTGGCAGGAGGCCCTATTCTAAGTCATTCAACAACCCAGGCTGAGGGGCAGCCACCATCTGGGCATCGCTGGATTCAGAACAGAGGGAGAAGGGGATCCTGCAGAACTCCCACCAAGCCCACACCTGTCCTGCCCTACTCCGGCCCACAGCCCATTGGCCAGAACTGGCTACCTGGCTGCCAGAAGGGCTGGCCTTGGTGAGTAGCAACAGGAACTTCCACCCTGAGCCTCCACCTCCCCACTGAGTGCATCGGGGGATAGGCTGCCGGAGGGGGCTGACAGGAACCTCCAAAGAAGCTGGGTCCAGGCCCTAAATGGAACCCCCCACCCCTGGGACCCTGAAGCTCTTGGCTTCTGCCCTCAACTGGGGGCACTGTAGCTCTGTGGGGACACCAGACATTTGTTCTCTTGTTCATTCATTCATTCATTCATTCATTCACAAACATCCCTGAGTCCCCCAATGGCCAAGGCACCTGGGCTTACACTTGGTTGGAGGATTTCCTGGGTGACAGAGGACACCAATCCCATAGTCACCTTGCCCAGCCAAGGGGTCTGAGATGCCCAGAGGATCCTCTCTGAGCTGCCCTGGCAGCTCTGGGTCGGGCAGGAGGAGATGAGCTGTGTCCTCCAGCAATCATGGAGGGGAACCCACCAGGGCCTTGAGGCTCTGCCAGCCCCTGTGGCAGGTGGCGGAGGGGAAGGTGGCTGTGGTGAGGGGGCCACATGGGATTTGTCCTGGTGGACAAACTATCCCCGTCCTGGCTGCCCCCTCTGCTGGGGAAGAAAGTGACATGGTTCCTGCGAACCAGTTGCCTGCATTCAAGGATCTGGCATGAGGGTCCCTGCGCTGGGAGCTCCCGAGGGCGGACAGAGCCGGGTGGGGCTTGGGCCTGGGACGGCCCACTCTCTTACAGAATGCAGGTGGGGAGCTGGCCCGGACACCTCAGCCTGCTCTCAGCCTGTGAGCAGGTGAGGGGAGGCAGCCTGGCCCGATCTCCTACCTGCCTCTCCCCGCCGACCCCCAACTGGTCTGACCTCGCTGGAAGCATCATCGCTCAGCCCAGGATGGATTTCCTGTCTTCGAGGAGGAGGCCACCGGGCAGCCGATGCAGGAGTTGAGCTGATGGCAGGCGGGAGAATGTTTTTCTGTTTTGGTGGAGGGAGGGCCGAGTGGGCCTGAGCTGCCCAGAACTAAGGCCCGCTTCCTACCTGTGGTTTGGGGCTCCTCCCGTGGTGGGGGTTCTGGGCCTTGCCCTGTGATGGGAGCAGGTTTCCTGCCCAGCCGCCTGTCCTGAGCTAGGACCCTCTGCCCATCCCCCAGGGCAATACCTCAAGGCCCTTTCTGAAGCTACAGTGACAACACAATTGCTGAGCTCAGTGCACATGTGACCTCATGTAGGGGACACTGTGGTGGCGGTGGATGCAGAGAGGGGTCATTGGCCACCTGGCGTCAATAGCCAGGACCCTGGGGCCCCACCCCCACCCACAGGCTCCTGGGAGCTGCCTGCGGTTCTCTACAAGAGCCCTGTGAGGTGTGGTCCCAGAGGATGGGCACGCCCAGGCCTCTGCGAGCCCCCATGTCCCCGATCCCCCAGCATAACATCAGTGGGTGGGGTGAAGGTGGACAAGGAGGAGTGTGGGAGGTGCAGCCAGGAGCCCTGCTGTTGCTGGAAGACCGGGAGTGAGATGCCAGGCCCAGGTCAGGTCCCATGAGGGGCTCAGGGACCCCGCCCGGGCTGGGGCAGGATCCACCATTCCCCGGACAGGGTGACTCAGGGTCTGGGGCCAACTGGGTGCCTTGCTGTCGGGTCCGGATGAGGGCCAGGTAAGGGTATGGGACATCCAGCAGCTGAGCCCCCAGCAGCACAGAGAAGAATAAGCGCTCTGCTATTAGAACAATTTATTTTGCTCTCCAAGACACTAACAGCTGCTTACAGTCAACGTGTCTGAGCCCCTCCCTGGGTGGCAGCTCTGCTGTATTCGGCCTCCTCTCCGCTTCCGAGTGAAGAAGGGCCCTGCCGGGCCTGGGGTCAGGATGAGCAGAGGGCGTCATCAGGTGCTGGGCCATGTCCTTCTGGCCACTTCCACGACCCCAAAGTCCATCTCTGACCTGCCAGGTCCATGTCCCCTCTGCTACCATCACAGTGGTCACCAAGGCCTCCATTCTGGGAGAGTGCAGTGGTAATGGGGACTGGTAGCCCCCTGGGGGCCCATATGCAGCACCCACGGCAAACTCAAGGGGCTGGGAGGACTGCTTGGGGGGTGCGGAGCGTAGTCAGGAAGTGGAGGTGTGCTGTGAGCACCAGCCCAGGAAGGGGCTGTGCCCGGAGAGAGTGCTCAGGGAGGGGTGGGGGGTGGGCAACTCCTGGGCTGGGTCTGCAGACCTGCAGGGCCTGAGAGCACACATGGCTGCCCCACAGGGGCTGGAAGGGGTACGTAGTATCCTCTGTGACCATCCCTGCCAGCACCTGGGGCCGTTCCCAGTGACTGCAGCTGGGCCTCTGTCTCCCTGGTCACGTCACTGGATGGCCCCACAGGACCCAGGTGGGTCTGCAGTCCCATATAATCATAGCAGCGCTGGGTCAGGTACTTTTTCCCCAGTCTCTTCCTCACCTTGCAGTGGGGCTGCCTGCCCCCCATGGCCACCTCTGGCCTGTCAGGAAGCCCCAGACAAGGACTCAGCCAGGTGTGCATGCTCGAAGCTGGGCACCTGCCCCAGTACAGGCCAGCCCCTCCGGCCCTGTCCCACGGCTCACAGAAGAGACCGCCCTTTGGGACTGAGTGTGCTGGACTTTCAACAGCGGTTCTAATTTTAACGTTGAGTGAACTGTGAACAACACACCACACAGCAGTGAAGAGCGTGTGAGCGTGCAGTGTGGGGGTAGCGCTTCGGGGCCTCAGCTTCTGGAGTCTTCAGGCAACAGGACCCTCCAGGCCATCCTCCTGCCCTGAACTGGGTGCACAGACCCCAGCCCTAGGGCATCAGGCAGAGCCAGGGGAGGAGGTCAGTGCCATGGATCATTTCCCTGCCAGCCTGAGGGCTGCCTTCTTGAATCAGCCTAGATGGGGGCTTCGAGGTGGGGCCCTTCCACCCATCTGTGTGTCCCTGTGCTGAGCACCAGTGATGGCCTGGTGGGGGCCTGAGCATTGCTTCCTGAGGCCAGCTGCTCAGGAGAAATTCATTCAGGCAGCTTGGTGCCCACACCAGGAGCCTGGGTTCCAGGAGCTGGAGTTCACCCGTGCATCTGCTGCTGGCTCTTTGCTGCAGGCTTTGTGGTGACAGGAGGGGGTCTTAGGTGGGGGGACACAGCGTGGGAGCAGACAGCCACAGACACACGAACCCCGGAAGTGAATACATTGCCAAAATCACAGCCCTGAGAGCTGACCTGCTTGGCGCTGTGTGTGCCCCGGGTTTGGGTCTCCCTCTGTGCACACGTGTGCGTGTGCGAGAGTCCACGTGTGCATGAGGTTCTGGAACATGGACTTGGTCCCTGCTGGGTGCAGCCCATGGAGAGCTTTTCTTGGAAAGCACGCAGGGTTGGGCTGAGGACGGTGGGCCCAGGGTCTTCCTTGCGGGCGTTGCTGTGAGTCTCACCGTTACCCCATTTCACAGAAGGGCAAACTGAGGTCTGGGGAGGTGAGGTGACCCCAGGGCCCCCTGGCAGCGGGAGGCCAGCTCGAGCTCAGTCTCACTGGCCCTCCACGCTGCCTCTGGAACCTTCATCTGTAGTTTCCCTGTTACGAAATCATGATGTTTGTTCCTCGCTGTGCTTGTATAATTCTTTCCATTTGGGGAGCAGCATTTTGAGGTCGATGTCTCAAATGTGCCCCATTATAGAAGTCACCCAGGACACTTGCTCAGCTCTAGAGGCCTCAGACTGGCTAACCCACTCTCCAGAGAAGAGCCTGGCCCCTGCCTTTCCAATGACAACCAGGGAACTCCGGGGTCAGGCTGGTGGCCGAAAGGGGCTTGTGGAGGGAGAAAGGCTCTGGAGTCCCACGCAGGCATCATCCCAGCTCCCGCAGAGGAGGTGAGATGACAGTTAATCCCAGGTGCCTTCAGGTCCTGCTGTCCAGGCTGGGTCCCGTGCCACATACTAATGGTGCCCTTGGCTTGGCCCAGTGCCGATCTGCCCTGAGCTGGGCTCGGGGCCTCCCTGAGTCTCAGTGGAATCTGGCCCTGGACCAAGATCTGACCCGAGCAGGGCAGGTCCAGGCAGCCCCAGCAGCCCCACGCTCTCCCCACCACACCCAGGGACTCCGCTTCTCCCCGTTCTTCTGCTGTGTAGCTCCCCGGGGACCCAGAGCTATTTTGGCTGCACCAGCCTTTCCATTCTGCCAGGCTTCAGCTAGCAAAGATGGTACCGATGTTAATAGAACTGGCACAGAGGCCCGTGTGGCTCTCTGTCAGGGAGAAGGCCCGATTAGGAGGGAAGCGGAGGTGGCACAGGCCAGGTGGAGTACTGGGGAGCCCTCAGGCCCAGCCCACTCGGGCAGCCACACGAATTTCAGGCCACCAGCGCCAGCGGGTACAGCACCAATGCTGGGTGCCAAAGAGAGAGCCTTGCTCTCCAGGTTCCTGCTTGGTGCCCCACCTGCCAGGCCTCGAAGCTGCTGTGTCTGGTTGCAATCTGGGTGAAGAACTAGGGTGCATAGGTTCCTGCCAGGTATGGGAGGGAGGTAGAGGGTGGGCCCAGTACACTCAGGCAGGGTATAGGAGCGAGCCCAAGGACCCGCTGTGGGTACTGGGGTCCCCTCCCACCCACTCAGCCAGGCTAGCAGGTCTCTGGGGAGGCGCCTCAAGGGCGCAAACCTCTCTCAGGTGCTAAGTGCCTTCTCGTTTTGCTCCCTGCTGCTCTGGGTCAGCTCCCCTTCCAGGTGGCAGGCAGCCAGTGCACCAGCCAGCCTCAGCGACACACCCATAATTGGGGGATTTCCTGGCTCAGTGAGCAGCTGACCATAAGCATCCAGCCAGGACTGTGCCCGGGCCCAGGGCTTAGGGCTCCCTCCCTGGCACCAAGGGCAGGCACGCAGCGCAAAGTGGTTGGCACCAGGAACAGGATGTGTTGGGAATAGGAAGAAGGGGAGGTTGCTGAGACCCCAGACCTCAGCAGCTCAGTGGGGTCCCCAGCCAGCCCCTCTCCCTCCATTCCCCCTCCATAGGCCCAGACCCTTCCTCTAGCATAGATGCTACAGGGGTCCAGCAAGGAGCTCCCCAGGGTCTGTGGACCCCTAAAGTGGTGACACCTGCCTCACCTGGGGAGGAGTCCTCGCCCCTGACCCCAGCCACGTGGCTGTGATCTGATCCACGGAGGCACCCATTCCCGATGTAGCACCTTCCCCACTTGTCACCCATAAGCAACCCCATCTGTGTGCCCAGCTGGGCTCCTGCTGAGGGTGCTCAGCTCCCTGTCCCCTGTTGGGCCCATTCTGCCAGCCTTCAAGTTCTGATGAGGGACCCAGGAAGAAGGGATGGGCTGCTATCATCAGACCTGAGGTCCACTCATCCTGAGAGCCACAGCGGGGGTGCTCCTGACTGGGGCAGGAGGGGTGTGTAGGTCTCTAGAGCCACGGTCCTGTGGGGGAGGGGCTAGGCAGGTCTCCCTCCCCCGCAGCCCTCCAGGGTTTAGGGAAGGGTGGGGGTGTCACATGTCTTGGGCTTTGCCTACTAAAGGCTCTGGGACCAGTAAGTGGGGGACACTGTCTCTCAATTCAGGCTGCCTGACTGTTCCCAACACTGTATCCTTGGGCCCTGAGTGGGCCAGGGACCAAGGTGACAGGCCTAGGGTCCCCTTAGCCCCCTTTTCTAGACACACCCCTATCCAGGCCAGACCCTGGTGTCCTCCTGCCCTGAGGCTTGGGTTTTAGGTCCCCTAGCCCACCTCCATGTGAGCATGTCTGCTTTTAACCTGCTTTGCACTGACTTTGCAAAACCCAGTCCTGCATCGCTGAGCGTCTATCTGCTTGATGTGTAGCCAGCAGAGCTGGAGGACAGCTGGGAGCAAAGGAGGCTCTGGGTCCTGGGGGGGGAACCAACCAAGGAAGAGGGCCCGGGGGGGCCGGTGGGGCCAGCCCTACAGCCTAGTCCTTCCGTAGGTATCCAGTCACCTCCTCCCTGCCCTCAGCCCTGCCCTGCTTTTGCCTGGCACCCTCACTGGGTTCTCTGTAGAGACCTGCCGCTGCCCTGCACGGGCAGCAGGGAAGGTTGACAGGTGAGTCCACGGAAACCAGGGTCAGGTCCCCACCCTGCTCCCCCTCCCCCAAGGGTCCCCAAGCTCAGGGTAAATTGTCAGCCTCTTGCTCTCCCGTCTCAGGAGCCTGCACGGGCAGTTTCTCCCACCAGGGTGGCCTTGCTGATACTGCTCAGCCAGGTGGAGCGAGAGGGGAGAGTCCCTCTTCCACAGGGCCCTCGGGACGGGGCAGCTGGGACACACGCAGCGGGCACCTGCCACAGGCTGGCTGTTCACGGGGCCAGGCATGTTTTTAGCCCCTCAGCTGGAGCGCCCACTGCTCAGCTTCCCCGGCTTTCAGGAGTGTTTCAGGGGAAGAGGAGGGGCTGCTTTTCTGTCCCTGCAAGCCCCCGACCTCTCCTTGTACCTACAGTGATGCTGAGGCCCAGCCCCAGGCACTGCAGGAGACAGACCCGCCAACTAAGACAGTGGAGAGTGTGTCCTGCGGTCTCAGTGTGGCGCCCCAGGAGAGGCAGCTGCCTCGGGGCTGGCAGAGGCTAAGGGACCCCCTCAACTAAGTCATCTGTCCTGGCTGTAGGCTCTGGTTTGGGCTGGTCTCAAGACCCCAGAACAGTGAACACTTTTCTAGGTGTCATGGTCTCTCCCACATTCCCTCTCCAGACCATGGAAGCCTTTCTAGGAGCAGGCAGCTGATGACTGTCACTGTCACCCTGGGCCGCATTTGGGGAGGTTGAGGACTCTGCCAGCTGGGCAGGGGGAACTCTGGGTAGGGACTCTGACTCCAGGGCTCAATGGATGCAGTCAGGGCCAGCTTCCAGGAGGTGGCGGCCCCAGACCCAGGTCTTAGGATCTCAGTAGGATGCGTCAAAGTGGAGAATGCTGGTACCAGACACTGCTTGCTGCCCAGAGTGCCCACAGCAGCTGGCAGGAACCTGAGGCTCCTGCAGGACCCCGCTGTGCGGATGGTGGATGCGGGCGCCCCCTCCCTTCACCACACGTGGCTCGCATCTTTTCTCCGGAGTGCAGCGCTGGATGCTTCTGTTTCATTGTGTTAATTGGGGTTGATTTTTACAGAACGAGCCTAATGGGGTGGGAAAATTGCAAGTCTTTGTGCGCCAGTTAACCTACACACGGGGAGCGGGTTTGGGGGGAGTGTCCTCACTATTTGGGCATGTCTGTTCCTGGCAGACCAGGGTCCGAGCAGAGGGGCAGGGCTGAAGTTGTGTACCTCCCCGACCTGGGCTCCTGAACAGACCAGACCCAGCAGCTGGGTGGGGGCCACAGGCTTTCCTGGGCATGGGAGGAATTCTGGCAACAGCACCACTGCCTTCAATTCGCACTAAGTCAGGCTTAGCCCAGCCTTGTGGCCAGTTCATTACTCTGCAGGCCTGGAGGTCATCCCTGGCTAGAAGGGAGTGTGTCCTGGGCCAGACTGACCTGGGGCAGGAAAGCTGTTATCTCCATCTCTAGGATCTGCGAGGTGAAGAGCATGGGAAATAGTATTGGATGGACCTAGTGGACGGGGATGGACAGACAGTCAGAGAGGACGTGTGCACCTTGTGCAGAGTCTGACAGGAGCTCGGGGGGCAGAGGGGAGAGAGGAGAAGGACCCAGGGGTGAAGGGGGAGGCCTGGGGGGTGGGGGCTTGGAGGTGGGCAGCTGCTCCTGGTTGGCAAAGGGAGGGTTCAATCTTGAGGCACCTCCTACCCCCTTGTTGGTTCTCAGGGGCCCTGTGGTCCATTGGCTGGGCCCCTGAGCTCCCAAGGCCCCGAGACTGCCCTTGTCCACTCAATTCTGTGACTACCTCCCAGAAGCCCCCATTCCAGAGGTTATAGCACCCCCGGCCCCAACCCCCCACACCTCCGCTTCCACTCACTCTCTGCCCCATAGTTTTTCAAAAGTGATTGTGTGGCATCAGGCTGCCCGGCCCCCGTGGCCGGCTCCCAGGTTGGCCTTGCCAGGCTGTGAGTGTCAGGGTGTTTTCCCTGCAAGGTTTTTGTCACCCCCTAATTGCTCACATTGATTTTCCTCCCTCCCTGGCAAGCTTCCCTTGGAGCCTCGCTCGTGTTCCCCCTTTGCTGCATCAAAATGAGGCTGCGGTGCTCCTTGGGAGGGAACTGCAACTCCCACCCCCAACCCTGCCTCAGCCACCCTGAGATGGATGTCCCTTTAGTGCCCATAAATCTCTACACAGCCTGTGTGAGGTCAGATCAGGGGCCTCCTGCTCCCCAGTGTTTGTTGGCAGTGGGCGTAATTAGCCCTCCTAGCAGAGGAGCGGGCCGGGGAAGGGGTCCTGCGAGGCCCACCTGCTTCGTCTGGGGGAAGCGTGGCCGGAGCACCCTGCCCTCATGCGTCCATGTATGCAGACTCCACACGCCAGGCTGCGTAACAGGCCTCCCCACACTCAGTTCCAGGCAGGCCCCTTTCTTGCCCATTGGTCCAGGGTGTGATGCCTGAAGCCCCAGCAGCACCTCTGCGGGTGCCCAGGAAGGAAGCCCGTTAGTTCTGCCTAGCACCCTAACAAATGCATGGTGAGCTGGTGGGTGCCGGGATGAGTGGAACCCCTCCCGCCCCGACTCAGCCCAGAGAGAGAAGACTCCTCCACCAAGACCAGCTGCGAAGCTCAAAGTGAACAAGCCCCAGCAAAGAGGGCGGAACACCCCTGGAGCTGGGAGTCCCCGGGAGTCCCTGCCAATGGCCGTGGAGGCCCCTCCTCCCCCATTGTCAGCAGGGCCCCGCCAGCCCCACTGTGCGATGGGCTGCAGAAGTGAAATGCTCTGTGCAATGCTTAGGGAGAGAGGCTTCAGAGGGGAGCTCCAGTGGCCCCTGGGTGGGGTGTGCTCAGGGGGCCAGCCTGGTCCCACTACATGCTGCATGGGCTTGGGGCTCCCTCTACCTGCTGGGCCTGGGATTCCAGGTGTGTGCTTGGTGCCTGGGTCTGAGGGCCGAGAAGACATGCGTGCTGGGTGAGGGTCGACTGGAGGGAGGAAGGGCATTGAGATCCTGCAGCCCGAGGTCCCGCCCAGCCTCTCCCCCAGGGCTTGGCCGTGTTGGTGTCTCTGAGCCCCTCCTGCTCTGATCCCCAGCTGGGCCCCCTCACAGAGACTTTGGGAGCTGCAGGGACCCCTTCCACGAGGGTTCACTCATTCTTCCGGACAGGTGGGAAAACCGAGGGCCACTGAGACGTGGTGACGTGCCCCAGCCACAGCCTGACTCCAGACTCCCCAAGCCCTGAGGGCCTCAGATCCATTCCGTGATTGCTCAGCTGGGTGGGGACCAGCCTGAGGGGGGGCGTCAGGGACAGTTTTCTGGACAAGGGGGTCATGTCAGAGCTGGATGTGGAAGTGGAGGGTCCTGAGAACCCGGAGGCTGTCTAGGTCTGGGAGCTCGGTAGACAGTAGGGGGAGGGAGGGAGCAGGGCCCCTGGATCTCCCCAGGATCCCAGCCTGACTACACAGGAAGGGCCGAAGCTAGGATGCTGGTGGGCAGTGGCCGCTACACTCTTCCCTGGAGCTGCCCAGGCTCAAGTGGAGACCCTGCCATGCCCCTGGGCTATGATGGGCATGGGGCCAGGCTTCTCACCCAGGGCTCCAGGGGAGCCTCAGCCCAGCACAGGGAGGGAAAAGAGTGGGAATGGGCAAGGCAGGACCCAGAGCAAGTCGTCCGGAGGGGCCGGGGCATAGTGAGACAAGTCGCACCAGTGTCAGGCTATGTGTCAGGCCATGTGTCCGCACGGCTCTGAGTGCATCCACTTGCTGAATGAATGACATCTCTGGGCCCGGGGCACTCCTAGGCTGACTGGCACCAGGAGAGAGATGGATGTCCAGGGTCACAAGACATCCTGGAGCTGGGATGAGGACACTGGGGCAGAGCGAGGGAGCCACGTGCTGGTGTGTCTGAACAAGTGTGGCCTCAGGCAGGTCCAATCCTGCCCAGATATGTCCCTTCACACCTTGGGGCCTCAGGGTCCTCACCTGCACACTGTCAGCAGCTTCTTCCTTCGAGGACATGAATGAGATGAGGTGGATGAGGCGCTCACCCCATGCCAGGGTGGCTGAGAGCAGGCGCAGGGCTGGTGGCTGGGGCAGGTGCCCTGGCTGTGACAGAGGCCTCAGCAGGGCTGCCAGGGTCCCAGCTCATCCAACAAATACACACTATTTCCCTCAATGTGTTTCCTGCTTGTTGTGTCTCACTGGACGTCAGTGTACCGTTGGCTGCTGCGCGTTTTACTGCTTCTAGTATTTCAAACTGGTATAAGGATTAAAGACTAATTATTTCAATTACTGTGCAAAGCCCCAGCAGCCAGGTAAATGGGGTAGGTATGCCCATAGGAGGGCCTAGGCCAAGCCTGCCGTTCCTAGGCAGATGGCGGGCAGCACAGGGTGGCCCTAGGACCCCCTCAAACCTCAGAGGGCTTGCAGAGAAGTGGCCCCCAGGAGCAGCCCAGTGCTGGGCCCAGCGCCTTGACAGGGCCACTTGTTTACCCCATTCACCCAAGCCTGGGCCCCAGATCAAGATGTCGCCCTCCACTGGCTGTGTTCAGCAGACTTCACCAGGCCGGGGCCTGGGACACGAGGACAGGCCTGTGAGCTGTGAAGGGCTCTGTCCACAAGCTGTCCTGTGGCTGGCCTGGCATCCCTGGCTGGGGGCCAGGAGCATCCGCGGTAAACCAGTAGCTGGCGTCGGGGGAGGCTGATGTGCTCGACACCGATTTTCCTGGCTTTAATTAGCGTCCCTCGTGGGTCTCGGGGTCTGGGAGGCACAGGCTGAATGTCAGCTGCCCACCCAGCCGCCAGCCCAGGTCCATCAGGCAGGATCTCAAGGAACCAGCAGGGCCAGCAAGAGGTCAGGATCCAGATGGGAGCAGGCGGGAGCTGACCCCTCTGCCTCCGGCCCAGCACTCCCACCCCTCCCAGGCGCTCGCCAGCACGGGCTGGCTGGTGATCTCATCTCTTCCTAGGCTGTAAATATCACCCAAATGCTCATGACTCCCAAATTGTCCTCCAGCCCGGGCCCCCTCTCCTGAGCTCAGCCCGCAGAGCCCACGCAACACCCCCGCCCAGATGTCTCCTGGGCCTCGACAACATGGAAGGCTGCTCCTCCCGGCGTCCCCACCCCAGGGATGGGGGCGCCCCATGCCGGATGCAGACACTGGGAAGCCTGCCCGCCACTGGGTCTAACTCAAACCTGGCCACATCCCTCCTAACCCCCCAGCCCTCACTGGCCGGACTCTGCCCCCTCTGCCCCCACTGAAGGCAAAGCAGCCAGAGGAGCTTCTCAGGAAATCAGATCCCACCCTTGCCTGCTTGGGACATAGTCCCCAGAGCCTTAGAGACCCTGCATACATGCCCCAGGTCCACCTGGGCCCACCCGCTTCACCTTCAGCATAACCGGTCAGTTCCCACTCCCCACCACGGCCTCGGTTTCTCCCTCCTGAGGGACGGGAGGATGCGCGCAAGGGCCATGTTGTAGCTCAGTGCGGGCCCTGCAGTCTCCAGGGATTCTAGCTGCTGGTGACAGGCACCATGGGCCTGAAAACTGTCCTAAGGGCAACAGGTATCTCTCAGTGAGGAGCAGGCTCAACGGAGGTAGTGAACTTCCACCTTGGGAAGCACGCAAGCTGAGGAGCTCAGGCGGGCCTCAGAGCCTTTTGCAAATGGGCGTTTGCAGTTCTCTGGCTGCCAGGAAGACAGTGGGAGACCAGGGGCTGCCATGCCGTGCCAGAGCCCTGCAGTCTCAGCCTGGGGCCCTGCCCCTCCTCACACCCAGCAGTGTGGCTGCATCTTCTTGGGCGTAGCAGTGGCTGCTCAGAGAAAAATGGATAAAGAAACTCCTGCCCATGCTCTCCCTCTGCCCACAATGCCCAGGCCCAAAGTGGCCCAACACCTTGACATCGGAGTCCACAGAGCTGCCTCCTGGGAGGCTTTCAAGGGGGACACTTGGGTTTTCGGGGCCCAGAGGGGTTGGGGAGGGAGCCTGTGTGGGGCTTGCCTGAGCTGCTCCTTCTTAGCCCAGGAGCAAGGCACTGGGTCTTGGAGGTAGGACACACTCGTACCCACCACAGAGGAGCAGACTGCTGGCACCACACAGAGGCGGGCAGCTCCAGGGGGCCCAGGCCCAAGGGCCTGGAAGAAGAGATGGGGTGTGTGGGAGGACCTGGATGAGGAGGGGTGAAGGCCAGACAGGAGAGGCAGGGGCGCCTCCCCCACGCACAGGGCCCTGGTACTGCCCCGGGCAGCAGAGGGAGGGTCTGAGCCCCACGGAGGGACAGAGGAGAAGGGGCCTGGGTGCTGAGCACGTCCTCCCCCGTCCTCCCTCCCTCCCTCCCGTGGGCTTCTGCAGCCCCAGCGGCCCTCATGGCCATCTGGCTCCACCAGCATCGCTCCCCTCCCTCTCCCTCCCCCCAGGGCCCCTGCCTGAGGAGGGTAGGGAAGCCTCCTCCACGTGTCCTCCTTCTCTTTGCTGTCTGAGTCCTCCCCACCCAGGCCTGGGGGGAGCGCGTGTGTGCACATTTCTGTCTGCACTGCGTGTGCGTGCCTATGTCCACGTGCAGGACCTGCCCTGCCTGTGTTATGAGTGCGCACATGTGGAAAGGGTTATGCAGACCCACGTGGGCCTGTGTCTGAGGTGTGCTGTGGTGTACGTGTGGGTCCCTTGGTGCATGTCTGAGCAGGTGTGACTGCAGGTATGGCATGTGACCACAGGCAGGGGTGTGGGGGTGCACACAGCCCCTGCTGGGCCCCTGAAGTGAGGGAGCTGGCCTCACACCTCAGCCCTTCGGCCCACCTGCACAAGACCCTACTGGGAACACTCCAAGCCACATGGGAGCTGGGGGACCACTGAGGCAAAGCTGGCTGGGGTGGTAGACTGGGACCTCCAGGGACCTTGCGTAGCACCAGAGCAAATGTCCCCACAAAGGCAGCCACATTTAGCTCCCCCGGCTGGTGTGTGGTCTGTGCCGGACACACTCCCCTCCCTGGATGCTGTTATCAGCCCAGCATGGCTGGGGGTGGGCAGGGGTGCTGCTGGGCTGAGACAGCCCGAGCTGGCCACAGCCCCGACTGCACCATTTGCAGGGGTGGAACCTCCTTTTGGTCTCGGAGCCTCTGTGGGGCTGTGAGTGGGTCAGGGCCCACCTCCCCTCTCACTGCCCACAGCACCCACAGCCGGAGAGGCCACCGCTTAGAAAAGAGCTCTTTATTCCACGTTGCCCAGTATTTTTACACAAGTAAAATAAAATGCATATTTCTGTACCCCGCAGTCCGGGCGGGAGGCGGTGTTCTGGAACAAACACAGCCACTGCTCCCTGTAAACATGATGGAGTGGAGATGGGGTGGGGGGTGGTGGAAGGCGTCCTTCGGGGATGGCACCTGCACCCCGGTGCCGGCCGCAGCGTGGAGGGGACCCCGTATGTACACACGCCCGGCCACTGAGAAAGGCTTTGCTGTCCATTGGGGGCTGGTCAGCAGAGTCCCAGCACGGTCCACAGCACCAGCGCGAGACCAAGGGGCTCGAGGCTGCAGGCGAGGCCAGGAAGGGCACCTGAGCCCTCTGCATCTCCAGCACCAGCGCCCACACTGCCCGCACCGCCTGCACCACCCATACTGCCTGCCTGGCCCAGACGGCACTGGCCGCGAGTACGGTTCTTCCGGGAACAGCCTGGCCTCCGGCGAGGCCCCACGGTGGGGGATCCTGGAGGCTCAGAGCCCTGGGGACGAAGTGCGGTTAGTGGGGGCTCAGCCGAACCAGGCATGACTCCGAAGGGGGAGTCGTTGATGTGCCTCGGGCCAGAGCCATTGCCTGGAGGGCTGTCGCCAGGCGGCGCTCGTCCTTTCAGCGCATTACCAGCCGAGGCTGGACTGCCAGCCTCCAGCACAGAGGCCTTGTCTGCAGCCTCTGGCTGGCAGCACTTCGGAAGCCCCAGCAGCTGCTCATCAGCAGGCCCACCAGTCCAGAAGTGACGGGAAGGCCCAGCAGCCCCGGCGCAGCCTTCTAGGTCGGTGGCCGCCAGGCGCTTGAGGTCTCGGCCAGCCAGGCGCCGGGGCAGGCTGCAGGGCAGCTCGGACGAGGAGCCGCGGAACTGCTGCAGCCAGGCCCAGAGCGGGCGGGCCCGGCAGTCGCACACCCAGGGGTTGTCGTTGAGCCGTAGGTACTGCAGGGAACGCAGGGGCGCCAGGGCCTCTGCGGGCAGTGCCGTGAGGTTGTTGGCAAACAGGTAGAGCGTCATGAGGCGGCCAAGGTCACGGAAGGCGTGCGGGTGCACACGGGCCACACGGTTCTGGTGCAGCAGCAGGCGGTCGAGGCTGTGCAGGCCCCGGAGGGCACGCTCGGGCACACTGGGGATGCGGTTGCCGTGCAGGAAGAGGTGTGTGAGGTTGCCCAGGTCTCGGAAGGCGTCATCTGGCAGCGCCTGCAGCCCGTTGTCCTGCAGGTAGAGGTACTGCAGGGCGGCCAGGCCGCGGAACAGGCCAGGGCCCAGCTCCTGCAGGCCACAGCGGTCCAGGTGCAGGGTGTGCAGGCGGCCCAGGCCGTGGAAGGTGGTGGGGTCCACGGCCCGCAGCTGTGCATTGTCGCTGAGGTCCAGCTGCTCCAGCAGGGCCAGGCCTGCGAAGGCGGCGGCGTCGATGTGGGCCAGTGCGTTGGAATGTAGCCACAGGATGGTGAGGTTGCGGCAGGCGCGGAAGCCAGCTGCCGGCACGTACGTGATGCGGTTGCCGTGCAGGAAGATGCGCTGGCTGGCTGCCGGGATGTCAGCGGGCACAGCCTGGAGGCCCTGCTGCGGGCAGCTCGTGGTCACCTTGGGCTCGTCGTAGCACACACAGGCTCCCGGGCACGGAGCTGCCACCTGCCACACCTGCAACCACAGCACCCAGGCCAGTAGCTGGCTCCCTGTAGGCAGAAGAGAGAGCAGTCAGATGGTAGGGATCCCGAGAAGCTGAGGGTTGCGCGGGAACCAGGCCGCCCCAGGACAGGCTGTCACCCCTGAAAACTCAGGTGCTGTGATCCTGCTCTCCCTGCCATGTGGAAGCTGCTGCCCCAAAACCTGCTGGGGAATCACATGCTCCCTTGAAAGCAGACAGAGCCTTGGTGCTGGGGGCTGGTATTCCAACCTCGGCCAGAAATGCGCTCTGGAACTTGGGCCATCCAGCAACAGCCCTCCAGATAACAGCTCTGGCTAGAGGCGCGTCGACGACTCCCCTTCGGGACCCTGCCTGGCTCGGTGCAGCCCCTGCTGACTGCACTGAGGCCCAGGGCTCCGAGCCACCAGGGCCGCCCACCTGTCCAGAGGCCGGGCCACTCCACACCGGGAAGCCTGGCCTGCAGATGCCCACGCTGTCCCGCCCAGAGCTCCAACACACCAGCCGGCGCTCACAGCCCCGCCACTCAGGTTAGCCAGGACCCGCAGGGGCCTTCCCCGGGTGGACACTCCCACCTGCTGACACCTTCTTGGGACCCATGCAAGCTTGGTCCCTGTTGGCCCAGCACTGTCCCCAGCCTGTCCCCAACCCCACTAGCCCAAAAGCCGGGCTGGGAGTATCTTGGCAGATACTCGAGGGCCAGCCTGGCAGAGCTCCTTCAGAGGGGCCCTGAGTGGAGGTTCATGCCCAGGCCTGCCAGGCGGTCAGCTGCTGGGCTCTCTCCGGCTCCAAGCAGGTGGGGAAGCTGTGGCTCAGACCCTGTGCGGTGCCCCGGCTCTGGGACATGCTGAGGCCCCAGGGCAGCCCTGATTCTGAGGAGGCCTCAGCACCACAGGGAGCTGGGCTTTAACAAGGAAACTGCAGGTACTTTGGTGGAGCCGGAAGCCACCACCTCCAGTGGTCCTCCTGTAGGGGCCTGGGGTCCCACCAGCTGGCCCCGAGCAACGCACTGTCACAGGATCAGGAGGCTGGACATCTGAGGGCAGGTGGGTCTGAGGCTCAGAAGGGCGAGTCCCCCACCCCCAGGCAGGCTGTTCCCTCCTCCGCATGCATCACAGCCGCTTGGAGCGCTTCCTGCCTTGGCACAAAGCATCTCCTGTAGCCTCCTCCCCGCAGCCCCATTTGCTGCCTGATCGCTTCCCCAGGCGAGGAGCTAACTCCTTACCAGCCTAACGACCTTCGCACAATCCCAGCTGCCCCAACCCTCCCATCAGACCCATTCTCGGGGATTCTGCCCCAGCCCCAAGGGACTACAACCCCATTCTTCCTCCTCCACTGAGGGGCCAGACACATGGGACCTCACCAGTGGCTTATACCAGGCAGCAGACCCCTCTAAGGCGGTGCGTCCAGCCCTGGACTCAACAGGAGGGCCACACAATGCTGAGCTCATTGCCTATCAGCCCACCATTAGAGCGGCCGTCTTTGAAAGCCGAAGGTTCCTTCTGCCTTCAGGAGTGAGTCTATTAAAATGCGAATCCCCCTGGGAGGGTTATGGCTTATCAGCTAACATTTGAGTTATCAGCTAACACCTGCACTGATAGCAAACACCTTCCTTGGCAGCTAGCTAAGAGCAAGGTTCTGCAGACAGGAGCTGGCTAAGCACTGGGGATGGGGCCGGGAGGGAGAAGAAGAGGACCATGAGCTAACTTCCTCCATCCAGAACTGTGACCTTGGGGTTCCCCACCCCTGCTGGGCCCTCTTTGCCCGGACTGGTCCAGAAACTCACCCTAAACTCAGGGCCCCAGCAAACTGCCATGTGCGGCAATCACAAGGGGTGTGCACTCGCAGACTCTGGTCCCCAGGTCCTGGATGTCCCCTCCCCAGTCTGGGGACCTCCTCTGTGCTCTGTCACCTGCTGGGAACGTGGCAGCCCGAGGGTGGGGATCCAGAGAGACAGGCGAGGCCCAGGATCCCCCAAGCTCTGGGTACCCCTCCTGGCTGGCCTTGCGTGGGAGGCTGCAAGGGGCACCACTTCGACAGTTGTTCTATTTATATTGCTGACATCCTCTCTGGCTCTCTCCTCGCGGGGCCTCCTTGGGAAGTCAGGCCTCATTATGCCAGCTAGCTCCCACCAGCATCTCACCTGCTGTCACAGGATGTCACTGTGCTAGGAAAACAGCACTTCCTGTCCTCGAGACCCAGGGTGGGATGGGGCGGGGCCACAGGTACTCACCGGGCCAGGCTCTGATCCCACCTCAGCGGCACCGAGGGCGGGTCCCATCATGACTCTGCCACGCAACCAACTGCACCAAGCCACAGCCCAGGCCACACCACCGACCTGGTGACTGTGTCACCAGCCACCCACCGTGTCCATGCTGCCGCTTCGCTGGCCCAGAGACATTGCTGTTGCGCAGTACCCTGGGTGCCCAGGCCTGCACTCTGTGAGCTAGCCTTGTGTCAGGTTCAGCTGACTTCACCCGAATGGGGGCGGGCCGCTCTGACCGTGGGCCGCTCTGACCCTGGGCCCCTCTGACTGTGGGCCTGCCCCAGCCTGGGCCCCCAGGCAACAGTGAACCTGGGGCCACCCCCACGCTAAGAATGCCCCGAGCTAGGTTCTGGGGGCTTGGCCGAACCACCACGGTGGGCGGGGGCAGCTGGCAGAGGGGCTGAGCAGCTCAGCCCTGCCGGGAAGCGGGCATCAGGCACAAAGACATGGCTCCATTCCCGCTGAGCCAACTGCTTTTCGGAAACCAACTCAGAGGCGCGGCCCTTGGGCACCGGCCCTGCTGCCAGGGCAGGAGCGGGCGGTGGGCTCTCTCCTCGCACAGCCGCAATAATTGGCTCCAGTCCGGCCCCTCTTGGGGCCAGCCCGCTGGTCTCCATGGCAACCCCTCTGCTGAGCAAGCAGAAGGGGGCATCTTTTTATGAGATATTCAAACCCAACTTTGCAGCGTGGGTTCACACTCACAACAGGGTCCCTGGGGATACCAGAGACCAAGCCAGGCAGTGGGAGGCCATCCCCTGACCCCGCCCTGCAGGCTGGGCCCAATCACCCACCTGACCTGTCCAACGCCCACTGTGGACTGCAGCCCCTCCCAGCCCTAAAAGACCTCCCTGTCCTGTCTCCCCACCATCCCCATCCCATTCTCCCACCTGTCCCCTCGGCCTCTCCTTTCACCCTGTCCCCCATCTCCCTGGCCTCTGCAGCCCCCGGAGCCAGGCCTCTCTGCCTTCTAGGTCTGTGCCCTTGCGGCTCCCTCTGCCCATCAGAGGCCGCAGGCTGCACCCCAGCCCACCTGCCCCCCGGCTGCAGCCTGGCTGCCCGCCTGCTCCAGTTGCATCTCCCAGCTGGGCCCAGGCTCTCTGGGCCCCAGTCCTCAGCGACCACCAGTGCCAGCTTGCCTCCAGGCATGTGTGGTGAGAAGACAGCCCTGCTGTGGCTCTGGCTCGCACACGTGGAAACCACGGCGCACACACGTGGAAACCATAGTGCGCACAGGAAACCAGGGCGCAACCTCCCCCCCAAGGCCCCTGTCACTGTCGTGGCCCCACGCCAGGCCCTCTGAGCTACACACACATACCCACACCAGTCCCTCTCCTGCCATCCCTGAGGCAAACGCCGGTTCAGTGCCCTCGGACTTCAGTGCTCCCACTCGGCAATGGGGTGGCAGAAACGCCCCCCTCAGGGGCTGCTGTGAGGTTCCGCCCGCTGGTATCAAAGGTGTGAATCTGAGCTGGATAAGAATCCATTTTCTTCTCAGTACCATGAGTCCATTTTACAGATTAGGAAACTGAGGCAGTGAGTGGTGAGGCCCTGACCTGCCCCCACAGGAGCAGGTCCAGGAGGAAAGGTGGGAGACGGGAAGAGCCACACTGCCCCCTGCCCAAGCCTGAGGAGTAGCCACCATGTGACCTGGGCAGGAAGGGACCCAGGCTAGGGGGACGTGGACAGGTGCTGGGGCGCATGGCTTCCTCCTGTGCCATTGGTGGCTGGGAGGGTCATTTCTAGGAAGGCTCTGAGCTGCTGCCTGCCCCCGAGGCCCCCGGAGACTGGGGTCAGTGGGCTGTAGGGGGCTGGGCAGCTATAGCGTAGCCACAACAGCGGTCAGCTCGGGATCCTCTCGAACACCAAGAACATCCCTCACAGGGGCACGGCACAGACCGCAGTTACAAGGCAGAACCGGAGGCCACAGCTCAGCACACTGAGGACAGAAATAGCTCCAGGCAGGGGCGGGGCCAGCGGTGTCCACCTGCCGCAGAGGGTCAGGCGGCGTTGTGCCCGCGCTCCTCCCCTCTGCCTGCTCTCCCCCTCCCCACCAGCCCTCCAGCTATCACGGGCTCACCACCCATCCTCTGCCTTCAGTCTGCCCTTCTCGGTCTTCACTCGCTTCTCACGCTCACAGTCATTGTCCACTTGTCCTGGGTGGTGTGCACGTTCACTGCATTTCCCAGGCCCCCTCCCCGGCTCCAGGTGGGGGCAGCCCGCCCTTGCAGGGGTGTGGCTGACCCCCTGCTGTCCCCAGTGCCCTAACAATCTTCTCAGGGCAGTGGCTGCAGGCATGGGCCAGGTCCAAAATGGACCAAGTCACTGCTGTGGCGGGAGAGCGCTGGACCCAGGCCAAGCGGTGTGAAGTGGAGGAAACTGAGGCCAGCGCAGGCGGGGCCTGCCTGGTGTGGCGCCGAGACTCAGGCAGAGCCAGCAGGACCAGCCTCCTGAACACACACAGGTGGGCCCTGGGCCCTGGGCCAGGCCCAGGCTGGGCCCCTGTCTGCTAACTCTCCTAGAGGCTCAGCCTATGTATCCATCTCACAGTCGAGGAAATGAGTTTCCGTGGGGGAAAGCCGCTTGCTCACAGCCCAGGGCTAGAAGGGTTCCCACGGTCATGCTGCCAGGTCCATGAAAGCCTTGCTGGGCAGTAAAGGGTCAGGGCTTCCCCCTGCCCCACTCACCCATTGCCCCAACCTCAAACCCAAGCTCCATTCTTCCTCAAAATGTCCAGCCCATACAGCACCCAGGAGGGCAGCCCCGGGCCCCTTTCAAGTCAAGGGAACAGGTCTGCAGGAGAGGGCCTGGCCCACCTGGGAGCTGGAGGCCAGAGGCAGCGCCCTGTGACTGGGGCCTCGCTCTCACTCAGCCCTCGCTTGCTCAGCAAACTGCATCAGGTGACGTGCTGGGCACTGCAGGCCTGAGACCAGGACACAGGCCTTGGCTTGTGACAGCTGTGATCTGGGAGTAGAAGGACCACAGGTGCACACCCTACTGTGTGCCTGGCATGTGCCACCTGGGGAATCAAAGGTGCCCCAGAACACTGAGCTGGCTCTGGGTGTCAGGGTGCTCCTGGGGAGTTCTGGAGCCCCTGCCAGGGTCATGGTCCAGGCAGGCAGGCTGGTGATCAGGACCCTTGGCCTGGAACCTTGGAAAAGCTGAGCTCCTGGCCTGGAACTCTGGAGCCTTGCCCTGTCCACCCCACACATCTCCACATACCCACCTCCCTTGGCCCCCACCCCAGGGACCTCCATGCTAGGGGCTGAATGCCAGCACCTGGAGGCTCTGTTCAACTGCAAATCCTTCCAGCCCAAGGGAGTTAGCCAGCCTCCCTACTCTTCTACCAGGCCGCCAACAAACACCTGCTGCCTAATTACCTGGAGAATTCTGTCTCCACAGCCAGTTCATCACAGTCCTTTGGTTAATTGATTCCAAAGGCCAACATAGGCTTGAGTTCCCAGAGAACACGAATGAGGAACCAGCCCAAAGCTGACATGCCCTTGCCTGGGGGAGGGGCTCAGGAAAGGGGCACTCCTGCCCCGACTCCCATCTGCCTGGCCTGACTCCTTCCCACCACCGGTTCCCGTCCGGGACTGAGTACCTGGCCTGGCGGTGCCAACCGTGCTAGGCCTGCCTCCCTCCCCATCCAGCCCTCCTCTTCCCAGGCCCCTGCTCCTGCCACTTACTCAAAGCTGACAGTTCTTTTGAGCATCAGCCGCCGACGGGGCAAAGTGCAGGAGTGCACAATCAGGATGCACACAGTAGGAATGCATACTTGGGATGCATGCTGTAGGAGTACACTCCTGGGCCTTCAGCTGTGGGGGTTCAGGGCACAGGGGTGAGTCATCAAACAGCAGAGGGGTTGCTAGGGTGAGGCTGGGCAAACGGGGGAGCCCCTCCCAGGAGCCAAGGCTGGTGGAGGGCGAACGGGGGGCAGATCCCCACGTGCTCTCAGCACTCGTCAAACACCGCTGACAGGCAGGCAGACGGCCTCTGTGCGAGCCAGATTGCTCTGCCCTGAAAAGTCAGGCGCACACCTTGGGAGGCCCTCGTCTATCTGCCCTGCGGGACCAGCCTGTTTGGACGGAGTGGTCGAGTCGCAGCACATCCGAGCTGTCCTGGAGCAGCGGAGCTCTCCCAAACCCCGGACCAGGGAGGCTTGGGCCTCTGCAAGGGTTTGAGCATCTGCAGGGGGCTCGGGAGATGTGAAGCTGAGCTGTGGCGGGGAGCGAGGAATGGGCGCCTGCAGAGACCTCGGAGAGGCCCCATGCGCATTGGCGAGCATTGTAGGATACAGCGCTTTCCAGGGGACCAGGTTCTGAGAGGCAGCGCGTGACCCTCCTCAGCCTGAGAGTCTCCTATTCCAATCACCACCAGCGCAGGCCAGGCTGACACATTCAGGTGGCTAAACTGAAACCGTCGTCAGAGCCTATGGGCCTCCTGTTCCACGGGCATCCGGCAAACCAGCCCTCTGGCCGCTGCCTGGGCAGGCGCCGCCCCAGCGGAGCGCAGTGGCCTGACACAGCATGGGGCCCGCAGGGCTGAAATTGTTCAGTATTTGGCCATTTGGAAAAATAGTGTGCCGACCTGGCTTGTGACGGGAGCATGGTGAGCACCAGCTGCCTGTGGATGTTGCTGCCTGCGACCTCCCCCCGACCTCACGGAGGTCCTTCAAACCCCCATGTGACAAAGGTGCTGCCGAGGCCACACAGCTGGAAGGAACAGCGCCTGGCAGCATCACAAGGGGCCGGAGGGGGTGAGGAGAGATGGTGGACCTGAAACAGCATGCGGGGCAAGAGAAAAACAATTATTTTGCTAAGGAGGCTGTCAGGAGACTGGCAATCAGACGCTCACAGAAGAGGACAACTTAAAGCCCAGGACAAAACTGGCTGTGAGGAGCAGATGTCTCCGGGCACTAGAGGGAGGCACAGGCCCCCACACTCCCTGCTTGGGAGGAGGAGGGTGGCCTTCAGGGAGGCGTGTCTATAGGGAGGAAGTTCTGGGTGGGCGGGGGGCCCTGGGGCCACAGTTTCTCAACTTGGATCCAGCCCCGCCCAGGGTAATGTGCCCTGCTCTGGGGGCCCTGCAGCCAGCTGCCCTGAGGGGGGCCTGCTGACTAACTAGCATGGCCCTGTACGCCCTGTACCCTTGGGCTGGGAGGAGGGGAAGCGGCTGGTCCCCATGTACTTCCCAGGTTGACCGGAGCTTCCCATGTAAGTACAAAGATGGGGTGACAAAGCCTAAGGAAGAAGGGAGGCATGGAAGGGTGGGCCCCCCTCTCCCCTCCCCGTGGAGTCAGGCCCCCGAGTCATCTGCGGACCCATGGCCAGGGTCTGGAGTGGCAAGTGAGCTGCAGAGACCCACAGTCCTTGTCATCATCACATCAGCCATGGGCAAGGCCCTGGGATCACAGGCAGCCGGCGCCTGGGGTGACCTGGGGCGACCTGGGGCCCACTCGGAATGCAGTCAGCCTCACATGACGGCAGGGATCCCCAGAGGCGAGTGAGCCATGGGCCGGTGCTGGGCAGCCACCAGACATTGCTGAGCAGGGCAGTGGCTCCGGACGCTCCCTTCCAACATCAGTGCCTTGATGCTACAAGGTGTGTGTGTGTGGGGGGGTGGTTCTTAGAGGAGCCTGCCTCCTGTCAGCTCACTGTCACGCCCCCACTTCACACAGCACCGCCCCCAGCGTGGGGCAGGAAGGCGGGGGAGAAAGGGCACCCTTGGCCTCATTGGGAATGGCCCCAGGTGCAGGCTTCCCTCATTCTTGGAGGTTTCACCACATCCCACAGCACAGAAAGGGGTGGCTGTCAACCCCACTCCTCAGGCAGGGCCATGAGGCTGAGAGATGTTAGGTGACCACGGGGCATCTGCGAGGCCAAGGACAGGGTCCCAGACCCACCCCCACTGTCCCAGGAGACCAGAGCAGGCCCTGAGTCCCAGGGACCCATGCAGCAGGAAGGGGCAACTGGCCCCCCACCCTGCAGGAGGCCAACGGGCTCTGACCCCCACAGCACCTTGTCCTCAGCCCACGCCTCCTGTTCCCAGGCTGCTGAGGCGGGCCCTGGGGTCCCGCAGCTTTGGGCGAGGATGTGAGTTCCGCACCCCTTCCCTGAGCGGCTGGGAAAGCTGCAGGCCTGCTCCGAGTCTGTTTCCCCCTGGCGACTCGAAGATAGAGGATGACAACGGGTCAGCATCTGCCTCCCTGGGTCCCCACGGTGCCTCCAGCCTAGAGCCCCACTAAGCACCTGCACCTGGGACCCCAACCCAGTTCTGCCTCCCCAGAGGCTGGTGCAGGGCCTCTGCTAATCTGGTCTGGTCAGCCCTGTCTCAGGTGAGGAGCCCAGGGGAGTGAGACCCACCAGGGCCGGAGATGGCACCCCAGAGCCATGCTGTTGGTCTGCTTCCTGCAGTCTAAGGCTGCTGCAGCCTGGCCTCACAGCCCTGCTTCACTCGCCCAGGAGAGGCTGGGTCTGGGTGGGAGGAGGCACCTCAGCCAGGCTGAGCCAAGAGCATGCCGAGAGCCACTCTCCTCTTCCCCACCACCTGCCCGCCCCACCTCCACCGGCACAGCCTCAGCGCAGACTCGAAGACTGGAAGACAGGCCCGCAGCCCAGAGCAGCCCGCCTGGCCTCACGAGACAGCCCGGTCCGCACTCAGCACCGAGCCACGTTGCTGCTCAGATGGCACTGGTACACTCGCTGGTCCCCTTCCCTGCCCACCCACCAGCCGCGTGGGAGATGTGTGCATCCCTGGGACCCACGGTGATGGCGAAGGTGTTCTTGCTGTGCAGGGCAAGGAGCAGGGTGTTGGGCTGTGCCCTGAAGGGACACCCAGAGGAGAGGTCTCCCTACAGCGGCTCTCGCCTGGTCGTCCCAATCCTGTGTCCACAAGCCCAACTCTCAGTGCAGCATCTGGTCCCTGTTTAGTGCTTCCCTCCCAGGTGCAACCAGAAACCAGGCTTCTAGGAAGGGCACCAGTGGAGACGGGAGGGAAAATGGCTGTAGAGGAAGTAGAGATAGTGCGGAGAACAGATGTGAGTGAGGAAGATCTAATCGGTGTCCTTGCAGGGATAGAGGAGGATTTGAAACAAGAACAGGGTGCTGTGACCAAGGAGCCATCAGAAAACAAGAAGAGTGCCTGGAAGTTAAAAATAGAATTGCTAAAATTAAAAAAAAAAATCAATAGAAGTGTTGGAAAGCAAGGTCAAGGAAGTCAGGAAAAGAAAAACAAAAGGAGAAAGAGGGGGAAAATGATGATCTTCAGAAGACAAATAGATAGGTCTAGCATCTGTCTTATTGGGAATTTCAGAAAGAGAAAACAGAGAAAATAGAGGAGAAAAAAATTATCAAAGAAATAATACCAGAAAATCTCCCAGAGCAGAAGACCTGGCCCTCCACTGGGCAGGTGCCTTAGCACAACTGGTGAAAGTCGCCATGTGATTTCAGGTCTCTGAAGGTCATGAGAAGCACCCAGAGAAAAAGCCACGTGGCGTCAGACTTCGCCATGGCGCACCGAGCACCAGTTTGTTCATCACTGTGGCTTCACAGCTGTGAGCGGAGCCCGTTTCCAGAACAGAATTCTGGACCAGGCTGATGCAACTTGAAATGATTTGCTAACATTCAAGGACTCAGAATGATTCTTCACTGTGTCTGCCTTAGAGAGTTTGTTGGGGGTGTGTTTCAGCTAAAACAGAACATAAACCCTGAAGGAGGAAAACGCAGGGTCCAAGAAACATTGGGGGATGAAGGGAAGTCCTGGGCAGCTGTCAGGGGGCCATCGCTCCCTAGCCTAAGCGTAGAAAACCAGTAGAATGCCTGATGCACATAAGGGTGGCAGATAGGACAAGAGAAAAAAAAAGACAAAGTCAACCATAAACTCCAGGAAAAACAAAAGGCCGCACAAGAGCAGGAAGGTCACTAAGGTACCCCTCTATGGCCGGGCAGCAGAGAGCATTTATTTATGTGGCCGGGGCTGTGCAACACTGGTTACGAATGGAATTGATGGTAGCAAGACGCTGGGGAAGGTGCTGAAGAAGAGGAACTAGGGTTGAGCTGTGGAAACGTGAAGCCGACCACGTGGAAACATGAGGAACGAGGCACCGGTGGCTGCAGCCCAGCACTACAGACTGATTCTCCAGGCCAGCCTCCGGGGCTGGGTGCAGGCTTTAACTTTGAGCAAGATACAGTCGACCAGTGTGTTATCTTCCTAAAAAGCCTGCATGTTTGGCACTGACATCTCAGAGACAGAGAAAGATAAAAAGAAGAAAATAAAATGTACGTGTCAGAAGGTGGGGAGGAACATGGGTGAGAAGCAGGTGTCTTTGTGGGGCAGGAGAGACGGGGGCTGTGGGAGGTCCAGCAGAGCTCCGCCTGGGCAGGGACAAGGCTCCTCAGCTGCCCCTGCTCAGCCAAGGGTGGCTGAGGATGCCCCCAGTCCCCAGGGACACTCCAGGCTCTTGGTTCCAGAAGCCTCTGAAATCCAGACACTTGAAGGGACAGCTTCCAGCCTGAGAATCCACCTGTGTGCTCAGGCTATCCACAGTTCCGCTGCCACCAGGCAGACGCTTCTGCTGACCCCTCCTCACCTCTGCCCTGCTCCTGCCCCCTAGATCTGAGCCCCCTGACCCCCACTGAGGTCCCTCAGAAGCAAGGGGCCTGGTGGATAAGCCCAGCAGGGGCCTCCTGCACTTGTGGCCCCAGGGAGCGTTCACCCTGGCCTTGGCCGTGCACAGACGAGCTTCCTTTGGCTTCTATGAGAGCCCTAATCGCGTCTCTGCAACTGAATCCACGGCACGCAGGCAGGGGCGACGTGCATAAGTAATTGCTCTTTTATTAACAAGTGATAAATTATTCCTATATGATTGTGTGTGATTACTCTTCCTTATTTGAAATCAATTTGGGATGGAAACCGTTGGCGGTTTCTCACCATCCAGGGTGGGAGAGGGAGGCGCCGCTGCCTCCTGGAAAACAGGTCAGTGTATTTCGGCTACTTCCTGAGGCTGCTGTGCCTGGCGCTCTGGCAGCAGGAGGGGGTCAGCTGCCCTGGGGGCAGGGCCAAGGAGGGTGGCCTCATTTTCTCAGCATTTGCCCTGGGGATGGGGAAGAGGTCACTGCAGGTAACCCAGCATGGTCTCCCCTCACACACACCTGAAGGAAGCTCCGGAAAATACCTAGCCCACCCCCCTACCCCCCAGACCCAGGGCATAGATGCCCCTGGGGCCAGGGATCAGGCTGGGGGAAGGGCCCCCAAAGCCCCAGGACCACACAGACTGGGCAGCCATAGCCAGGCCATCTGCAGGATGCGTTCTACTCATTCCCCCATGGAGCCTGCGGACCAAAGCCACTGGACCTTCCCTCCACAGAGCTGGCCTCTCCCACCTCCCTGCCCAGGCTGACTGGCTTGACTTTATTAAGCCTGAAAAGGCATTTGTCTTTTCCTCAAAATTTTCCCAGTGATTTCACAACACCCCGCCCCCATTCCCCTCCCTTCCTCCTCTAGCCCCAACACTGGAGGGTTCCCAGCCTGAGGCCAGGTCCAGGCCAGACAGACCTGGTCCCCCACCCGGTGCCTCTGGCAGTCCTAACCTGCTCAGAGCTGTGCCCTTGGCCCAGGCCTCGCCCCTCTTCCCCTCTTCCCCTTAAGGAATACTTAAAGACCTGCACGTGGCCAGCTGCCTCCCTCCCCAGCAGGGCTCACAGGAAGCCAGACCCCGCCCACCAGCCCACTCCTCTGCTCCTCTCCAGCTGCCCACCCCCCCACCCCAGGGCTGCAGCAGGCCCACAAGGCTGGGTCACCCCCAGCCCAGCTGCTTTGCCCAGTTAAGCTCAGATACCGCCAGTGACCCTGGCCTCTTAGGCCTGGGTTTGTCATCTGTGAAATGGGAGGCTGGGTCTCAGAACCTCACCAGGGGTGGGAGTACCTCGGTGAACCCCCGCAGGGTTCCTGACATCCCCATTTCTGTCCACGGCCAGGGAGCCCACTTCACTCCACACTTCGCCAATCCACTTCACAGGTGACTGAACTGTTTGTTTCCGTTGGTTGCATCCTAGGCTGTGGGCCCCAAGGGGGCAGGACTGCGGCAGGGGGCCAGCCCACAGCGGGTGTTCCATAAAGGCCTGTCACGTGCATGCAGAAAACGCCCACCTCTCCAGCACAAGGCAGCCTTTTCACGCCTGTGGTGGCCAGCATTGCCTGAGGATGTCCAGGCCAAGGAGAGTCCACGGGGTGCCGGTCAGGTGATTAGATCAGGTAATTAGGTTTAGCGAGGTCCTGGGGTGTGGCCCCACAGTGGGATCAGAGCCCTTAGAAGAAGAGGCAAGGGATCTGGCTTTCGCTCTGTCCACGTGAGGACCCAGAGAGAAGGCGGCTGTCTGCCAGCCAGTGAGAGAGCCCTCACCAGAACCCGCCTCTGCGGCACCCCGGCCTCAGGCTCCAGCCTCCGGAACTGCGAGAAGGCACCTCCCGTTGTTTAAGCCGCCCAGTCAACTGGACACATACATGCCAAAAAAAAAAAAAAAAAGGGGGACAAAAAGCTGCCCAATCTGTGGTCTTTCATTATGACAGCATGATTTTCCATACGACTCCTTTCTTAAAATTCCGGGGCGTTTTTTCAGGGTTTCTCTCAGGACAAGGCACACAAACCAGTAAAATCAGAAGTGCTTTCAGTCTGCTCTGTTTGGTCTCGTGTGCGACACTGGACGGGCAGCCCTGCCCTGGAAAGGTGGGTGGGGCTCTGCTCAGGCCATGGGGTCCCTGCCCAGGACTCTGCCTTGCTGGGGAATCAGGCAGGTCTCCCAACCTATTGGAACCAGCCCCTCACCTGCAGACCAGGGACCCGCCCCACAGCGGGCAGAGAGACCACACAGCTCACATGGGCCGGCACACAGGAAATGCCCAGCCCACCCACCCTGGGGGAGCATCTAAGGAGCGCCTCATGTCTTCCCTGGCAGGGACCATGGTCCCACCTGACAGAGGCGAGGTCAAGTCATAGCTAGAAAGGGCATGCTGGTGACCCGGCCTCACCTTAGGCTGTGACCCCGGCCGGAACGCTGGGCCTTGCCTTTGCTCAGGGAGCCCCCCTCGGGAATGCCCTCCCTATTCCCAGAAACACCCCCTTGGGAGGGATCTCATCCCCAGACCCCCACCACACCACCCCTCAGAGGCAGGACCCTTCCCAACCTGCTTTCCTCCCGCACCGCGGTCCTGCCGGGGGCACCCTCCTCAGACCGGCCCGAGCACCGGACTCAACCCCGATGGGGCCATGGCGGGGCTGGGGCACAAGCAGAGCCGGTCAAGCTTGGCTGGGGGTCACAGGCTCATGGGCTCCCCCATGGGGCATCGGGACCTTGAAGGAAATCAGTGAGGCCTGAGGGGTCCCGCATGAGTGACAGGCCAGTGTGTGTGTGGGGGGGTCTTGACCCTGACTGGGCCTCAGGGCAACTCGGGGGTAGTGAGCACACTGCTGGCTGCCTAGGCTGTCCCCGGATGTGGAGGTCTGCAGCCCCTCTCTCCCTAATTCCCACACCTGCCCAAGGAGCACACTGCCCCCTCCCCTGGCCCTGCTTACTGAGGAGGATGAGAGCCTCTCTCAGACTGTGGGGGTCGGGGCAGGTCAGGCAGCCACAGTGTGGGGAGGGCTCCGTAGGGACACTTACGCACGGGCCACCACCCACCACCTCAGGCCAGCGCCCGGGCCAGGCCGAGGCTCAGGCAGCCGGTGAAGGACGGAGCCCATTAGGGCCGCCGTCTGTCTCCGGCATGATGGGTGCGCTCAGTGGCAGCCAGGAGGCGTGCAGATAGAATATCTTTATGGGGAGAGTTTTTCTTTTGCCAATTTTCAAACAGGAAGCCAAACACTTGTCACACCTGTCCCTGTGTCAGCCTCTGCCTGACATAAATTGGGGCCGAGGCAGGGAGATGAAGGACAGCCTGGACAAGGCTGCGGTGCAGGGCCCATGGGCCACACAGCCCGGAGCCCGCAGCACGGGAGGCTGGCTCCCTGCTGGCTCCCTGCTGGGCCGGGCGGGTGGCAGCAGCCTCCATGGGGCGGCCATCTGGTACAAAGTGCCCACCCCCTCCCTCTGCTACCCTCTTGGCCTCCACAAACTCCTTACCTGGCTCCCATCTCCCTCCTCCCCATGCACAGGGCCAGCCCGGGAACAGCCCCACGCAGTGGGCTGTCCTGGAGTCTCCGAACTTCTGCTCCCTCCAGGACCCGCTCCCCTCAGACAGCAGCTCCAGCCCCTACCACCGAGGGCCAGTGTGACCTTGGAGGAGCGGGGTGGGCCTCAGGGTCCTCACCACCCTCCTGGCACTCACACAGCACTTCTCTCTTCTGGGGACCTCACGGGCTTTGGGGTGTCTTCCTGGGACCTGGGGGCCTCTTGGGTGGAAGGTGTCTCAAGAATCTAGGGGACTCCGCTGTGCAACACAGGGCTGGCCTGAACGTAACGCTGAAAAGCATTTGGCGAGAGAATGGAGGGAGGAAGGAGTGACCTTCTGGGAACCGTCTAGGTGCCCCCAACCCCACCCTGAGTGTGCACCCTGGCTAATCCCTCCAAGGGTGGAAAGGGTCCTCCCCAGGAGAAGACGATGGGGGTCACCTGCTAGGCCACACTCAGGAATCACGTCCCATGGCCTGTCTCTGCCCCTCCTTCGGTCCCTGTCCTGTGGGGAAGGTTACCCCTGTGCCAGGGTAGCGGATGCTCAATGCACCAGGGGACAGTGACAGTCCTGCTGCTTTTCCAGTTGGCCTGAGGGTCTTGACCTTGGTCCCCAAGGAAACCTGCCCGCCTGATCCCCACCAGGCTCACTGGCCACTGTCTTGCATGGCCTCACCCCTCAGGAGGCCCTGGCAACTGGGTGGGGCATGACCACCCGCTCTGTGCTCTCTGAGGACAAGGGCTGGGGCTGAGTGGGTGCTGGGAGAGCAGGGAGGCCTCACCAGGGCACGTGGAGGGACCTGGACAGAGGTGAGCACGGGCAAGGGCGTTGACAGGGCTCTGGGAAGAGTGGGTGGGCACAAGGGCCACTCCAGGGCCCCTGGCTGGGCTGCTCTGTGGAGGCAGGTGGGAGAGCTGAGTGCAGCGCTCCCTGCGTGACCTTGGGCCCCACAGCTCTCCCGAGGTTGCTCCAACGGGACACCCTGCGTGTCCTGGTGGTTGGCCAGGTTTTGCCCTTCTCTGGAATTCTGCTTCCAGCCACATCTTTGGGGATCGGAGGTGGTTCTGGGCTACAGGCCACACCCAAGGGTGGCCCACCCTCCTGCTGCCCAGACCCCACTGTGCCCAAGGATGGGGAAGGAAATGGGCTGCCCCTCCCGCAGCAGCGTGAGGCTGGTGCAAAGAGAACTGTGGGCGGGAGCCTCTGCACAGCCCCGGCTCCCTGGCTCCCTGCCTGGGCTGGACGGGCCTACTGTGTGCCTGGAGCCGCCACAGGATGCCATACGCACAGCTCCCACCTCTGCTGGCCCTGTACACAGCCATCCTCCACAGCCCCCAGAGCCCAGTACCCCGCATGCCTCCAATTTGGTATGTTTTCCTACCCACGAAGGCACCGAGTCGGTCAACAGGTACAGATAACAAATGAGGCCTCTGGTGACCCGGAAGAGCGGTGCTACCCAAGGTCACACAGCAAGCCGGCTCGGCACAGGCCCATCCAGCGGCTGCCCAGACTTGGAAGGGAGACTGCTGGCAGGTCCCCGAGCCTGCCCCATCTGGGCCCTGGCAGCAGGTAAATAAAGGCAACATCTCGACAAGGTCACAATGGCTGGCTGGGACAGACTGAGGACACAGTGCTGGGCCCAGGCACTGGGTGGGCAATCCAAGAGGGCTCCTGGGAGGAGGTGAGGGTCTCGGAGCCCCACCTTGGTCCGAGCCCCTCAGCACTCCGCCCACTTCCTCGACGGGCCCCTTACCGGCTTCAGCCTCAGCCTGACATTTCCCGTGGCATTTGCTGCAAAGAAATAGAGTCATAAACCCAAAGGTTAAATTTGCACATTGCCTCATGCTGCCAGGAGAAGCGTGGTCCCTCCACCCACCAGGTAGCATGGCTACAGGGTATGGGTAAGGTGGCCCACCCATTCCCGGTGCCCTTGCTGGGGGCCCAAAGGTCCCTTCACAGTCCCTCGGAAGTACCTCAGTCACCGTTTCCCAAAACGAACTCTGGAGCACACCAGGCCCTGGGGAGTGCTGCAGAGGGGTCAGCAAGGGGCCCTTCCCACTCGCAAACCCGATGCCCTGTGGCAAACGGAGCTCCATCAGCGCCACTTAACCCGGCTGGTCCCAAATCTGCTTGACTACAAAACCCTTGCTCACTTCCCACCAACTTTCCGTGGAACTTCAATTCCACAGAGCGTGATGCGTGACGGCCAGTTAGGAGAGCCTTGGTACAGACCGCAGAGCAGAGCCGCACTCCCAGGGTGCCGAGTGGGCTGCCTGAACCGAGGTGGGTCAGCTCCTGACACCCTGGCCCCTCCACCCAGGCTCCCCGAGTCACCATCGGCCCAGCTCCACCTGCCAGGCCTGGTGTCTGCCCAGGCAGCACCTCCCTGTGGCCCCTCTGGCAGGTCTGCCCACTGCCCTGCCTTGCGGCCACACCTCCCAAGGCTGGCTGCCCTGTCCTGCGTGTGGGTGGTGGGGGCACAAGGCTGTGGGAGGTGCCTGATGGCTCCTCCTCCCTCCTCCCCCGCTGGAGCAAGGCCGCATGGAGACGAGGCAGTTGGACAGCTGCAGGGCGGAGGCACAGGCTGTGGGAAGGGGCAGGAGAGGGGTGGCTGGAGGTGCCAGAGCTGGAATATCCTGATCAGCGAGGACGCAAATTCACTCACTACCAGTGAGAAACGCAGATCCCACACTGGAAGGTTGGGAGGGGTCAGGATCAGGAGAGGGGGATGTGACCACACCTCCGGGGAACCTGGTGGGGTCTCCCCACACCCGGCTCCCCAACTCTGGGCAGTGGGAGAGGCAGGGGCAGAGTAGGAGGAACAATGGCGCATCCCCGGGAAGGGGCTCTGCACGCACCACTGAACCCATGATGCACAGGAATAGTTCCCGATGTGCAAAATGTTTAAAATACAGTGACAAAAGAAGAAACTGCCGCACAGAACACCCGTATGGTGGGACTTGGTGGGCCCACGCACTCCAGTGATGGTGCAGCGAGATGCAGGGGGTGTGGACAGTGTGCCTATCCTCTGGCGAGGCTTCCACTTGCGGCTCTGTGACCATCTGCCCTTCACAGGATTTAGTCCTTTAAATGCAGGAGGCCAAAGGTCACATCCTTTTAATTGTCTGGCTCAGAGTAGAGTCGCACAGTCCAAGAACAAATAAATGAATGAATGGATGAACGAGTAAATGAGGGAATGAATGGGTGTCTGGGGTTGGGCCACTCGAGGGTGCAGAAGCAGCCAGGCCACAGGGCAGGGGATGCCGAGGGGTGCGGAGGATGCAGAGGCCGGAGAGACCGGGCCCTGGAGGACACGTCTGGGCACAGCTGGGGTGGGGCGGCCAGGCAGGCGCCTACGGACCTTGAGCCTCGGGTGTCGGGTGGCCACAGAGGGTCAGGCAGCCCTGCCTTGGGCAGGGGGTGGGGGTCATTGGCCAGGGCCCACCAGCCCGGGGGTGGGGCAGCATGGACGACCTGGGTCAGGCACAGCCAAGGGCCCTCAGCCTTCCCACACTCGCTGACACACTTACTCCCTCACCAGCACTCACTCAGTCAACACATTCACTCTTTCACCATGGAACTCCCCCCTTGGGCTCTGTTCTCCCAACTCCTTTACAGGTTCACAGACAGAGGCTCCAAGGAGTCTTCCTGGCCACAGGCCCAGGAGGGCAGGAACCTCATCCCTGGGGGGTGGGCTCCTTCTGCCCCTACCAGCCAGGACCCTCCTGGTGCTGTACCAGCTGCCATAAATGTCTATGCTACAGAGCCATGAATTCAAGGCTGCGACAGGGAGCAACGAGGGGTCCCCGATGTCCATGGGCCTGGAGGCAGCAGGGGGAGGTTCGGGGGGAGTCAGAGGGCCTGGGAGGGCACAGCCGCACAGGCCTGGCTGGTCCTCAGCCTCCTCCGACCGCAGGCAGGCCTTCCACAGCCCCAGCACGTCTCACCTGCCCTCTTGCTTGTTGAGACCTGCCAGGCCAGCCTGCCCCGCCTCAGCCCTCTCCCTTCCCTGTCACCCAGGACCACAGGGAGAGGCCCGTCCTGACTGCAGGGCTCCAGCTGACCATGAAGCTGCACACGGAGAGAGGCGGAGGCTCTGGGTTCTGCAGGCTCCCTGCTGGTGAGGGGCAGAGCAGAGCTGCTGCCCCAGCTTGGGAAGTATGTAGGGAGGTGGCCACCTCCCACCTCAATAGTGCCCTCTCCCTCCCTGCTCCCTTACCTGCCCACACCCCCTCCAGCTCCCCTGTGACCTCTAGGGGCCTTTATTTCCCATCTGCCAATGGGTAGGAGGGAGGGGTCTGCTGGCAGTGCAAGGAGGACTTCCCTCCCTGGGAATGGCTGACGGGGGTGGGATGGCGGTCCTTCCAGGTATTTTGAAGAGAAGCCCTGGGGTCAGAACTCAGTGGGGGCCTCTGCCTTGAAGCACCCCCAACAACCCCTGAGGGGATCCTAATTACTGGCCCATGTCACACGTGAGGAGACTGAGGCACAGAGTGATGAACTGTCCCACCAAGGTCATGCCCTCCGATGGGTGGCACCGCCAAGACCCAAATCCAGGCCATTGTCCTCCCACCAACCTGCACCCTGGAGTCAGGGACCACCACCTGTCCTGGTCCTTGAGTGGGAGCCTGCTTCTTCCCCACTCTGACTGGAGGGGGCGGAGGGTGGGTGCCTGATTTACAGAGGGAAGGACAAACTTAGACAAAGGACGGTGGCCAGACACGCTGCCTGCCCTATCAGGGGACTCACCGTCACACACCTTCTAAGAATGACTGGCTTGTCCCCATTCTACAGACAAGGACACTGATGGTGGCTGGGGAGCAGGTGTTGTGCCTCTGCCTCCCTGAGCCCTGGCTGGGGTCCTCCTTACTGCGGCCAGAGCAAGTCCCTGGCACCCTTATCTTGGAGCCCCACACAGATCCTGAGGCAGGTGACACACCACAGAGCCCTCAGCATGGAGGGACTGAGGCACTGGGGTCAAAGCCTCCTAAGATCACCCTGGGTCAGCAGAGGGCTGGGCACACATCTGCACCGTGCTGGGCTGAGCAGCAGTCACTGCTGAGCAACCAAGGAGTCTGGCTACTTTGTCCCTGTGCTGACCTCCAGGTTTGAAACAGACCTTCCCTGTCTAGGGGGGTCCCAGTGCCCACTGGCCACCACTGCCCCAGCATGGTGGGGGGAAAGGAGGAGTGCCTGGGGGGCCTGTTCAGCCTGCAACCTGGGCTGCGCGCTGAGCCGGCCCCCAACACATTCCCAGGGCCTCTGCTACAGATTTGGGCAGACCCTGGCGACAGCCCCCCTGGGCACGTGGGGGCACTTACACCCAGAGGCCACGAGATACACGCTGATGTGTCCACAGGCGCACACGGTCATGCATGCAGGCACACATGTTCAGGTGCATGCTGAGTTACACACATGCACACACACTCACACCGAGTCCTGAGGGTCTGTGAAGGGGAGACTCCCTGGACACCAGGGCTGCTGGACAGAGGTGGGTCCAGGATCTTGTAGCTGTTTTCTCACCTCCTCAGTCTGTGAGCTGCAGCTGCCCATAGCCTCCCCCTCAACACATGTGCGTGTAGGCACAGGAGCGGGTCCTGCTCAGGGGCCCCGGCATGTGCCAAGCGTGGCGATCACAGCAAGCGTGCTATGTACATGTGTATAGCCGTGGGCATGCAGGCGGGGGTGAGGATGCGGGTGTGCACCCACAGCATCCATGCACATGCACACTGGGGCAGCCTGGCATGCGTGTGCACACGCAGCGTGCAAGTGTACAGCCCTTGTAGATTCGTGCACGTGCAAGGAAACGTGTGTGCAGCCTGCGGCATTGTGGACATGAGCAGGGCAGCCCATGGGGAACCATGGCAGGGCAGCAGTTGGTCCCCCTGCCCCCAATCTCCGGACCTCATACCAGGTAGAGGGAGGGGCCCCATGAGGGCTGCCAGGTGAGCCCCTCAGCAGAGCCCCGCAGGAGCCCCACAGGCTGCAGATGTGAGGTGCCCAGCTGCCTCCTCTCATCGCGGACCCCCTGAAGGGGCAACGCAGGGCTAACCCCGCACCCCACGCCCTCTGCTGTTGCTAAGGCCCCCATTCCGCCCGCTGCAGCCTGACCCCAGAGACAGGAGAGGTCCTGAGCTGAGTCCGCGGGGCAACCGCGGAGGAGGCCGATGCCTCCACCCCTGCTCCGTACCCACGTTTCTGCAAATCTGCTCATTAACCCCTTCGAGGCCGGGGTGCTTCCAGGCTAGACCGCGCCCTTCCAGTCGGCAGCCCCCACCCCAGCCCTGGCCCTGCGTTGGGAGCCATCCCGATCCGTTGTCTCCCGCTCCGCGGCCGCAGCCAACTTTCCCGGGAAGCGGCAACTTTTCCTGCAGCCCCGGGCTCCGCCCTCCCGGGGCCGGGCACCCGCGGCCCCAGTCGGCGCGGCACTGCGGTGGCCCTCGCCGCTGCCTGTGACCCTGCCGCCTGCCTGGGCAGCCGGGACCCGCCCTGCAGCTCAGAGAGTCTCCCCTACCCCAGCGCCCCACCCAGCGGCCCGCTTCGCCGAGGCGCAGCACTCACCTCCGCTGTACGCCTTCTTCATCGTCGGGGTCGGGCAGGGCGGGTCGGGGACCGAAAGTCGCTTCGGGGCCGGCGCCCGTCTTCCCGCGGCCGGGTCCGCATCCAGGCGCCGCTGCTCCGGCCCGGCCCCGGCCCGGCCGCGGGACGAGGCTGGGCGCGCTCCGCTCCGCCAGTCGGATGAACTGGCGGGGCCGCGGCGAGGAGGGCGAGGGCGGCGGCGACGTGGGTCGGGAGCGGATGAATGTTTTATGGGATCATGTGGTCTGACGCGGGAGGAACCCGCCCGGTACCCACGCCGGCCCGGCCCGGGCGGGGCGGGGGCGGGCCGGGGCGGAGCCTCAAGGCGGGCGGGGCGCTCACCTGGGCGCGGGGCCGGGGCCGGGCAGGGGCGCGGGCAGCGCTGGGCGGTGGGGCGGGCGGCGCGGGGTGGTGGGGCTGGTGGCTTGAAGCCGGGGGGCGCAGGCCGAGCCGCAGGAGGCGCTCAGCACGCCCCGTGCACCGGCGCCGCGCGGCCCCAGACAAAGGCGGCGCATTTCTGAAGAGTCGGCGGCCCCTGCAGGCGACCGCGGGCATGGCGGCCTGGGACAGAGCGGCCGGGAGCGCGGGCCCGGAGGGCGTGGTGGCCCGGGCTAGTCGGGTGTGCGGGTCCCCAAAGTAGCCAGCTACTCATTGGAGATTTGTCCGGAGGCCTAAGGATGGGGGTTGGGGCGCCTCTGCCTGGCCCACTCCCTTCCTCGCCTCATAAATTCTATAGCCCCCATGATCAGCGACCCTTTGCTGGAGGAGGATTGTTTCATTTTCAGTTTGAAAACAGTCTCGAAGCTCCAGAGACTTCTGAAACCCCTTACCCATCCTCGTGGCCCTTTCTGCACCACCCCAGGGAAGGGACACAAGTGCAGTCCTGCCTTTGCCCCTGAAGGTAGCCAGCCACCTGTTCCCTCCTGTGGAACGGGGGCTCCAAGCCCAACTGCTTAGTACCCCCACCCTCCACAAAGCCAACCAGGGCTGTAGGACTAGAAAACCGAATGATCCCACCCCCTCCCCCATGAACACTAGCACAGGCAAGCAGCCCAAACTCCCTCTACCTGGCCTCACAGATACGCTCCTGCGTGTTTCCTAGAGCTGCCCAGCCAGTGTGCCTGCAGGCTGTGCTGCCCACAGAAGAGTGCTGGGAGGCAATCAGCTGGGTCTGGGCCTGGGCCCAGGCATCTCGGAGCCCACCGTACAGGTAAGAGGACGGTTCAAATAGGGGACTGGCTGGCCAGTTCCAATCTGCAGGATGCGGGTCCAGGGCAGAACCTGGACCCCTCCCTGTGGCTGGCGCTCCTGGCTGAGGGCTTGGTGGCCCCTGTGGGAGCCCTAGTGTGCGTTACCTGGTGATGTGAAGCTGAGAGACCTGGTAACTGGGAAGCCCAGTACACTCTGCTCCTCATCAAAGCAAACCTCCTGACCTTGGCAGTGGCACCAGAGAGGTCAGGAGAGCACAGAGCTCATGGCCTGCCAGCCTTGCCAAGGGAGCATGGCATCCTCTGTGAGCCTGGTGCTCCCATCGAAGCACAGGGCCCTGGCAGCTCCGTGGGGTGGAACCTCAGCTGTCTGTGCCGGGCTGGCATTCTGTCCTAGCGTGGGAGCTGCACTGCCCGGTCCCCTCTGGCTACCTCACTGTGGTCCTAAGCACACTTTTGCCTGATTGCTTCTCATCCCAGCCTTGGTTTTCCAGGTCCTGTGGAGTGTACTCAATTCCCAGACACATGATATGTGAAATAGAGCCTAGATACCCCAAGCTTCTGTGTGGCTATTCCTGCCCCCATCACCCTAAAGGGACAGGATGTGAACCCCTGGGCCCCTCACCAGTGGGTGCTGGTTGCTGAGTGCCACCAGTGAATCCTCCTCACAGCCACATGGGAAGTGCATCCCCCATTGGACAGCTGGGGAGCTGAGACTGAGGCTCACAGAGCCATAAAGGGATCGGTGCTTGTCCCTATGCCAGCACTCTTCCCCCAGAAGAGCTCCCAGACCAGGAGGAGTTCTTCCTGCAGGGCCACCTCAGCTCAGACGACAAGCCATGTGGCACTGGCCATCAGTCTGAGATTAGGGCTAGTGTGGATTGAGGTCACAGGGGTGTGCATGCTTGCAGAGGGGCCTGGAGAGGACATTTGCCTGCTGACTGCTCCTGGGTTCTTAGAATGATACAGCACTCAGGGCTGGCCCACCATGGTTGAAAACTGTGTGCTCACCTCCCTGTAGGCTCAAAGCCCCCACAGCAGCTGGGAGCAGGCATTCTGGGGCAAAAGTGCACGTGGAAGGCAACGGGGAGCCAGTGCTGCTTGCAGTGTGGAGGCTTCTGGCACCAAGACCCTCTCCAGCTGCCAAGCCCGGATGTTCTTGGCTGTTCTGGGCTGGGCCTGGGCCGGCCACCTGCCACAGGTCTTTGTATGAAAGCCAGGCTCTGTGGGCCGTAGGATGGGCGTCCTTTGCCCCTGTAGTCAGCACCTTGGCCAGCGTCATCCTCACTGGAAGCCTATTGGCCGACTGCCAGGTGTTAGCTGGGGTAGGTTGGTGTGGGCCTGCTCTGAGGGGCTTCAGGGCAGGCAGAGGGGGAGCTGAGCAGGGCTGGGTGGCTGGTCAGTCCACCGCTAGCAGGACACAGCTCATTGTTCAGGCTGGAGACGTGGGGACGGTTTGGTGAGGCACATTTATCAGGGCGTGGGCGGGTGTAGGACAGCATGAGGGACAGTGTGCTCGCTGGGTGGGCAGCTACGGAGCCATCAACATCCCGGGCCTACAGTGTCAGGGAGGGAAGGCATATGACAGCTGCTGAGGAGCCGGTGGGGATGGCTCGACAGAGGCTGCAGCCTCGGGCAAGGGGCGCTGCCAGCCCTAGGGATCCACCCTTCAGGAGGAGCCAGAAATCCCATGGGAAGAGCCTGGTGGAGCTCTGACCCCGTAATGCCAGCTATGCTCATCTGTTCCTGGGAGGCCTGGCATGGGGGCAGGCATGGCAGGCCACTGGGGCCACATTGATCTGTGTCCCCCAGGCTTTCTGGACACAGACCTCTGAGGACCAGGAGTGGGCATGCGCTGAAGACTGCGGGCAGCTCTGCTCACCAGCTGAGAAGGCCTGCCACCCCTTGCCTGGCCTGGGCTTCTGTCCGAATTGCCCCCTCAGACTCATTACACTTGGAACACAGCCTCCGAGGAGCTTGCCCAGCCCGCCACACCCCTCCAATGAGGTCTGGTGCTGCCTCACTCCCACCCTCTGGTCCTGGGGACCAGCCTCCATGACAGCATGTCAGGCATTCGAGGCCCCCCTCCCACACCAGCTGCATGAGCACACCCAGCATCCTGGTCTCTCTGAGCTCAGAGCAGCATGTGGATGAGGCAGACACTAATACCTCCTGGGAGAGATCACCTGCTCACTGTCCCTTTTTGGTCCACCTCCCCAGTCCCCTGAGAGGACCACGCAGGGCCCTATAGGGACAGTTTGAGGTTTTCACTCAAACTCATAGAATACAGCTAGGGCAAAGGGATCCTTCTCTGTGGCCAGTTCTGAGGGACACAGTTTGACTTCCTTAGAAGGTCACTGCTTCCATGGGCTCCAGGAGCCTTGTTTCTAACCTGGGGAGATGGGACTGTGGCGGCTTTGCTCCAGCAGCCTGGTGGGGTGCCTGTGGCCATCCAGTTTCCCAGTGGACTCCCAGGGAGGGGTGGGGCGGTGAGAGACAGGGTGCATGCCTACTTTCTGAGCCATCCCCAGGCCAGTGCAAGGAGAGACCCAGAAGGAAGCTCGAAGGTCATACAGCAAACCTGTGCCTGCTGCCCAGGTGCGGCTCCAATGTAATCCTCCCCAGCACTCTGAGTGGGCAGATGGGAATGCGGTCCCAGTGCCAGGGAGCTGGGGGTGCACCAGCTGCCATCTGCTCTCACCATGGAGGGTGGCTGCCTGCCTGAGGCCTGAGAGGACTCAGTGCCAGGCATGCTAGGTGCATTGTGCCATTCTGTCCGGTGGTGCAGACACCACACCACTACCCATTTTACAGACAAGAAAATTGAGGTCAAGGTGCTCAGATAGACCTACCTCCTGGCAGCCTCTCCCAGAACTTTATTTGCCTACACCCACTGCTTCCTGCCGAAGCCCCACCCCACCCCACCCTATCCCCAACCTTGGGGCTGCAAGGGATGTCCTGGCCTTCTGTCATCAGCCCTGCACCCCCAGGGTCCTCCTGCCCAACTTTGGTGCACGTAAAGACAATCTGCTTCCTCATTTCTTAGCTATCAAAACCAAGCACAGCAGCAACCTAAGGTCAGGGCAGGGAAGGGGCCGACAGCCTGACCCCTGGCAGCATTCCCAAGAATCCCACTGGGCCTGCCCATCTCCATATGCCTCCAACCTCCACACCAAGCAGGGGCCTCCTCCCAAAGGATGGCGTCCTAGATTCTGCTGTGTTGGATGAGCTCCTGGCCTGGCCACGTGCACCTCCTGCCTTTGAGGCACTGCTGGGGATTGTTGATGGGGCATGTTCATTGCACAGTGGTGGCCCTCACCATGCCCACCCTCTGGGCCTGGAGCCCCCATGGGCAGTCTCCAGGACAAGGAGACTCAGGTTGGGTGGACATGCAGTGCTGGCACCTGGCTCTTAAATTTTTTTTTTTTAATTTTCACCTGAGGATATATTTATTGATTTGAGAGAGAGAGAGATCAATTGGTTGCCTCCCATATGTGCCCCAATAGGGGATCAAACCCACAACCTAGCTATGTACCCTGATCCAGGATCAAACACCCAACCTTCTGATGTACAGGATGACACTCCAACCAAGTGAGCCACCCAACCAGGGCAAGGCAGCTGACTCTTAAGGCTGTATCTGACCCTTCTTCTTTCTCCCAGAGGAAGGGGTGTGTGTCCAGAACTCCCTGGTGGTCACCAGCAGGTGGGCTCAGGGTCTTCTCCCAAAGGGTGCAAGCAGGCTGGTAGCCTCTGTCTGGGCACCAGCCTAGGCCAAGGATAAGTAGGAGGTTTCTGGTCTCTGTAGGCCCCAAGTCTGGTGTAGGGGCAGAGTTCGGGAAAGCGGGGTCCCCAGGCTGCGTCCAAGGCACAACACTTGATTCATTCCCCTCCCCCATCCCTGCAAGAAATCCAGTCCTTCCAGAGCCACCCACCTGACAGTGATGGCTAAATTGGGAGCCACTGTTCACACCAGGGGCCCAGCAGACAGTTAAATCTGGGTACCCGCAAGCACCCAGTGGAGCAGGGAATGCAGGCCTAGGCATGGCCACAGCTGCCAGCTGGAGTGAACAGGAGTGGAAGGCGGGGCATGAACTGTGTACCTCTCCTGGAACTGCAGTGAGGGGGCTCTTGCTGGGCTAATTCAGATTCTGTGCCCAGCCTCACTTTTCCCAGGGTTCCCCAGCCCCTGAGCCCCTTGCTGAGCTGCCATGACCCACAGGGCATGCAGATTTGCTCGTTTTTGCTGAGAGAGAGGCCAAGGGCTCATCCTGCTGAGGGCAGAGCAGGGCTGTGGGGCTCGGAGACCCCACCCACAGAGCACCATGGAGGAGGCCCTCACTTTTATGCCCTCCATGCTTTCATCTGCGCTCTTGTTTAGTCATTTAGTCACTCACCAATGTGCCGGGAGACTGGTTCCAGGTGCCCTCGTACCTCTCTGCTAGACTCCACTTCCCTCACCTCCGAGGGGTGCAGGTGGGGAAAGTGAGCCCCAGGGAGGATGACCTTGTCTTGAGTCATTCAGCTAATGAGCCCAAAACAAAGGGTGTGTCTGTGCCACAAAGTCATCCAGAAGCCCACAGGGACCAATGTACCAGTGGGGCAGACAATTAGAGCCCACCTGGCATTCTCTTGCTGTCCCAGATTCTTCTGTATTGGCTCAGCTCAAGCCCTCAGCGTTCTGCCCTCCAGCAAGTAGCTCTGCACCCTGAGAGCCACGGGACAGAGATGGATGCAAGGTAGGGGCTGGCAGAGCCTTCATGCTATGCTGAGCTTCTCCTGGACTGAGCCTTGCCCTGACCCCTGCCCAGGGTCATGGGCAAGGAGCAGGGCAAGGTCCAGACCTGGCCTTGAGGTGAGACAGGAGATTCTCTGGTTGGTCCCAGAGATTGGGGCCAGGACTCAATGGGTGCAGGGCCTGAGTTTTCTCACCTATCCAATGGGCCCTTTTGCCAGCCTCTTGCATGAAGGTTGAAGGGAACATTTGTGGTTCCTGGTGTGAGGAGGGGGCTCAGGGGCCTCTGAGACTGGGGTATTTTTAGCCAGGTTTCCTACTGACAGCCCAGGCTGGCTGACATTTGCTGCCAGCTTCTGAGGCACTTCTTGCAGCCTGTCAGGGGTCTGGGGTCTGCCCAACCCACCCCAGCCCCGCTGGGTGCTCCTACTCAACCAGCCCAGCCCACAGCAGCCCTTCAACCAAGTGGCTGGTTTCTCCCAGGTGAGGCCCAACTAGGCTGGCAGAGCTTGGGTTCTGGGGGTGGAGGAGAAGAAGCGAGGGAAGACCTGGGCACAGAGCCATGGCTGCCTGTGTCACAGATTCCGGGCTCTCAGCTGCTGCTCTTGACTGGCCGGCTCAAGGGTCGGGTTTCTGGGAGGCTTTGATCGATGCCCAGGCTCCAGGCTCCGGGCTGAGTGTGCACAAGTTCAGCTTGAAAGCTGACTGGTTGCTGTCTCCCACCTGCCTACAAACCTCCTCTGGAATGAGTGGTCAGCAACGGCACCACAGCGGCTCCTCCTGGGCCCATCTCCTCTCCTGGACTCTTGTGCTCAGTGCTGCCCACCTGCTCTGGCCGCTGGTCCTCTCCAGCCCATTCTACAACACCAGGCGGGCTCCACCCAGGTGCGTGTGAGCTGAAAGGCCCACACTGGGGCTTGCAGAACCTCTCAGCTTGGCGGGAACCATCTTCCTTCCCATAGACAAGTGATGCCGTCTGGGGCAGAACCACGGACCAGCACCCTGGAGAGCGCCGCGCCTGCGTACTCCACCCCCAGGGCGTGGCCAGGCTGGAGAGTGAGGCCCAGGGGCACCTACCGAGGAGAACCCTGCCCTGGGACGCAGGTGCGTGTTCTGAAGTTCTGTTTGTTCTCCAGATAAACCAAGAGGCCCAGCTTTAGTAATTCTGAAGTTCACATGAAAGAATAAGCAAGCAAAGAAACCAAGGGAAAATTTTAAACTAAGGGTACTGCCGGAGATTGGCTGCGTGGGATCCTAAAATCTATTCCGAAACATCAGTGATTAACCCAGCCCATGGACAGTCAGAGGATGGAAAAGAAAGTCCAGGAAGAGACTCCAGTGCAAATGTGGGAAGGGGGCAGTGTAATCCAGCGGGGAGAAACGGAATTACTCACTAAATAATTTAAAATGTACAATAAATGCAGCCTTAGGACTACTGAGCAGACATTTGGGGAAAACTTCTGGATCACTACCTGACTCCTTCACACTGAAATAAGTACCAAATGAACCAAAGCGTTAAAAAGTTTTTTTAAAAAATCAATAATCTTGAATTTTTCTAAGAATTATACCAAACCCAGAAGCCATTAAATAAAAGATGGATACATTCAACATCATAAAAATAAAAGGCAGCTGCATGGGAGGTGAACCAAATAAAAAGATGACAAACTGTGGGAATAGCGGCCGTTCATCTTGCGAAGGGCTGTTTCTCGTTACAGATATGAATTGTTACAAATTAGCAAGAGAAAGACCAACAACCCAGGAGAAAGATGAGCCAAGACATAAAACGAACCCATCAAAACAGGCTCACCTTCAGTCAACACAAGGAGGATGAACGTTTAAATTACAGCAAGTGGCAGTATCCCACCCCTGGCGGGATGGCAGGGTTTATGAAGAGGGAGGGTTCACGCTGGTGGCAGCGGAGGGCGCCCGCAGGAATGGCTGGGGGTGGGAGAGGGGCACCAACAGGCGTGGCTGGGGGCTGGGCGTACCTGCAGGTATGGCGGGGGTGTCAGGTGGCTGGAGATGGGGTGGGAGGGGGACACTTCCTTGTGTCCCTTTATTCCACATCTCAGTCTGGGAGATCCAGTCTAAATAAAAATAATAAAGCATTCTTTTAAAATAAAACAAATGCCACTGTCCTCTCCTGGCTGACACCCGCTCTGAGGCGGCGGGCAGAGGTGCTCCTGGCCGTCCACCTGTGAGGAGCTGCCAACAAGAGCCTGCGAGCACCTGCCCATGAGCATCTTCATTGGCGCTGTGCTGGCAGGGACCCGGCTTAATGACTCTCTTGCCCTGCTTCTTGGGAGCAGGTCCAAATTCAACAAGGGTGCCTGGCAGCACTGCTTGGCTCACAGCCCCCACTGCAGGCCCTGACCCAGTGGCCCCGCCCTCCTCATCAGATCCGGTCTCCCTGCCCACACTGCTTTTCACACCCCAGCTGTCCCAATGTGTCACAGGTGGCCAGTAAATCCTGGACCTCCCGTGGACTGGCCTGGTGTGCCTGGGATGTCTCCTCCTCTCCCAACCTCAATTTCCCTGATGGCGAAATGGGGCGACACCTACTTCGCAGGAGGAAGAATGAACAGAAACAGGGAGGGCAGGAAGGGTGGGGCATGGAGGGAACAACGTCTCAGGGGGTCCCGGAGCAGGTCAGGGGTCCTTGTGTTTGCAGGCACTGCCTGGGGACACCATCTGGGAGATGATGCAGAGACACCAATGGGATGGAAAAGGGGGTGATCCGGGAGGGCTTCCTGCGGGAAGAAGCCTGACTGCTGGTCCCTGAGTCCAGGCGGGGGTGGTCAAGGCTGGCTAGGGACACTGTGCAGGAACCCACCTGCCTGCCTGCCTGTGCCTGCCCTCCCCTCCCCTCCCCACCCTGAGCAGGGCCTGACAGAGCTGAGCTGGGGGCAGCCCCTCGTGCTGAGCATCTGGGAGCGCAGCGAGACAGGCGCCGTTGTCACCACAGCAGAGCCTTTGGGTCTCCCCTGCCCCAGAACCTACCGGCTTATTTTGTCCTGGCAGAGCTTTCTGGGGAAAAGGTCACCTTTCAGCTGAGGCTGAGCTGGAGGTGGGAGGGTGAGGGGCCAGGGGGAGGAAGAGGCCGGAATACCAGGGGCTGAGAGATGACAGGCGTGAGAACTGGGAGAGGCACCTCCAAAACACACTCTACCTTGCAGGTCAGGGAGCGCCTCCTGTGTGCCCCCGGGGAGCAGGTTGTGCCAGCTGGCCCTGTCCCACCCAGGCCCTGGGACAGAGGGGTCCTGCCTGGCAGACCCAGGCTGCTAGAGGGGGGAGCCCAGCTCCAAGAGCACTGGGCCACAGCCAAAAGTGGGAGAAGGGCTCTGCTGCCCAACTGTGGGGTGCCGGGCACCGTGTGAGTGTGGCACCGTGTGAGTGTGGCAGCGGTCTGTGCCCATGTCACAGATGCGGAAACTGAGGCCCAGGAGGGTCCCCATGGTACACAGGGAGTGGGAAGGGTGACGCTTTCTCCACTCTGTCCAGGCCTGACGCTGGGGAAGCCTTCCCTTGCTGCCCCACCCCCCAATGCCTGGGGAGGTTGAGAAAAGGCAGTGCGGGAGTGGGGGGGGAGGTCACAGCTGGAGGCCCTCCTACCACACCCACCGTGTCCCCTTGTTTGGGGGAATTTCTTTTTTTTTTTTAAGCCTCTCTTTATTTTACTTAATATTTTATTTATTTATTTTTAGAGAGAGGGGAAGAGAAGGAGAAAGAGGAGAGAACTATCAGTGTGTGGTTGCTTCTTGCCCACCCCATACTGGGACCTGGCCTGCAACCCAGGCATGTGCCCTGACTGGAAATTGAACTGGCGACCCTCTGGTTCGCAGCCCATGCTCAATCCACTCAGCTACACTAGCCAGCACTGTTTGGGGGAATTTCAATGACTAAAAGTCAGGCAGATCCTCAAACACAAAGAGAACATCAGGTAAAAACTAGGGAAATAGGTACAAAAACACACTCTGGTCGGTGTTGATGTTCCAATATTGGTTCATCAATTATACGTACCCATGCAAGATGCTAACAGTAGTGGGAAGCCGGGTGTGTGGTGGATGGTAACTCCCTGTACTATCATCTCAATTTTTCTGTAAATATAAAACTGTTCTAAAATTAAAAGTTTATTTTTGAAAAGATGGATTTGTTAGCAAAAAGCTGGGCTTTAGAGAACCGAGCAGGAGGACCACCCTCCCTCCAGCGGCGGAAGCTCAGGCGATCTGGACGATCCGGACAATCCTCCGTATGAGCCTCCGAGCCTGCGTACGATCGATCGTATGCAGCTGTTTTCCATTCAGTCCGCCCCAGTCCCGGGCGCCTCTCTCTCTAACCCCCTCTGCTCTCCTCTCACCCACGCTCCGCCCTGCCCTGCCCGGACCAACTCTCAAATCTCTCTTCTGAGCAGCAGGAAGCCAGATGGGTGTAATCCTTCCATTCCGCACCACAGGATGCGGTGGTGGGCCCCCAGTTAGGCTGGCTCTTACTCTTCAGGGGGCATCTCTGCCCATCGGACCCGGCCCAGCCCCCTTTTCCACAAGCTGAGGTCTCGCACCCCCGCAGACTATCCCACATGCAGACAGCAGATGGAGGGTGGGGCTGGCTCTGAGCTCCCCGAGGTGGGAGCAGTGGGTCCACACACTGCTGGCCCTCTCCTTCCAGGCTGTAGCTGAGTCTCCCCTCAGTTTTTTCTGCAGAAAACAGAGTGTGGTGGGGGACGCTCAGGCCTGAGGGGCAGGCAGGCTGGGTTCAAACCCCCACGCCGTAGCCCTAACCCTTCCTGGCTGATGGACCTCATGCTCCAGGCTGAGGGCCCCCCTGACAGAACAGGCACCATATAGCTCCCTCAAAGCACGGGAGGGGTGGCCTGGGACAGCAGTGCCCAGCCAATTGTGCCCACTCAGGGAGGGGCCGGGAGGGGCTTTGCTGATTACAATGAGCAGGGTTTCCTCGACTGGGCCGGGAGTCCTGGTGATGTCTTCGAGCTCATCGGGATTGATGGGGAATGAAACATGGTGGGTGGAGGTGCGGTGGGGGTGGATTGAGCTCTGTCAGTGACTTGCTGTGCGTCAGGCTCTGGGACTGACCGTGGCAGAGACTCCCACCGTCTGTCCCAGCCCCTCCCCTTCCAGACATGTCCTGGGCTGCGGCCAGGCCTGCTGAGGGCTCGGGCAATGGGGAGGAGGCATGGGGCTCTTCTGTCCGTTTGGGCTGCTGTCACACAATACCACAGGCTGGGTGGCTTATAACTGGCATAAACGTACTGCTTGTGGCTCTGGAGGCTGGAAGTGCTCGCACAGCCTGGGTCGCAGGCTTCCTGTATCCGCACACAGCCAAAGGAACAAGGGGGCTGTCTGGAGCTTCCTGTTCATGAAGGCTTGAGCACCTCCCACAAACCCTGCCTCCTCACTCCATCACTTAGGGGTTAGGATTTCAATGTAGGGATTTGGGACCAGGGGGCACATTCAGACTATAGTGGAGCCTGACTGTGAGCGTGGAGCCCGGGCCTCGGCCTTGGACAAAGGAGCAGGTGGCTAACCTGCACCCTTTCTCCTCACACAGCCGGCAGGGCTTGCTCAGGGCCTGCCTGGGGCCCAGAGCCCTGACCCAGCCCCAAGGCACACACGTCCGCTAAAACTGCCTGTTTTCAGACCCAAGATACTAGGCGGCTTGGCCTAGAAGTGGGTGTGGCCCCTCTCTGCTGGATGTGGGCCCAGCTGAGTCACTGCTCCCAGGGGGCTCACCGGAAACATCGAGGGTGGCTTAGACGCTGTGCTGGGCAACGCCTAGAGAAGCTGCCTGGCTCCTGCTGTACCCTGTCCCACGGCGGCACAGTCTTTCTTGGTGTCTAAGCCCCTCGCCTACTCCTGGGACCAGGACCATGGTGCCACCTGCGAGGTGAGGGCTTCCCGGGGTCAAGCTGCTCAGGTGGGATGGGAGTCCAGGCCAGGGTAAGGGGGTGCAAAGGCTAGAGTCACCCTTGGAGCCAGCCTGGGGGGCAGCCTTCTCTGCTGCCTCTCGCTGTGTCCTTCCCTTCATCAGTAAACTCCCAGGGAAGTCCCTGATTGGTCCAGCCTGCCTGGGACAGGAGTAAGTGGGAGGGTCTGTGAGCGGCTGCCCTCAACAGAGCTCCTGGATTGGAGCAAGAGGGGCAGGGTCTCCCCTAAAGACGTGAGATGTCTTGTTCCCGGGCCCAGCATGGAGCCCAGTGCCCCAGATGTCTGTGGACATTTGTTGAAGGGCGGACAGCTGCTTCCGTTATGCAGGAGAGGAAACTGGGCCTTGAAGCGGTCCCAGATCTGCTTGAGGGCCATGGTAAGTGCATGACAAATCCCGAACGGCCCCCTCTCCCTCTGCCACGCCAGGGTGGGTGAGAGGGAAGTGGCTGCAACCCGAAATTCTGCTGCAGATTCTTCCAGTCGCATGAGTCAGCGGAGATGATTAAAGGGTGGATAACGCAGAGATAAAAAGTGCGAGCAAGTGCGCGCAGGATGCAGAGGAAGCACAGGAACCTCAAAGACCCTGCTACGCTCTCGGTGGGGTGACTCAGAGACAGACTCCACACAGGGACCACGGAGGCGCAGAGGGGACTAGCTGGGTCCTGGCTCAGGAGCCGTGTGCAGCCCACCCTGCTGGCCAGCCTTGGACCATTGGTGCTGGGGGCACGGAGAAGGGGACAGCATCTCCCCAGACCTGTGCCCAGGAGCCTTGGGGACACTGTGAGTGCACGGGCAAGAACACCCCACTGTACAGATGGCCAATTTGGCTGAGGGGGTGCAGGGAGAGGCTGTCTAGAGTCACATGACTGCCTCAGGGCATGACGCATCCTCCAAATGCCACGCGCCAGGTTGGACTGCAGAAAGACCAAAGGACGCAAGGCCTCCCCAGGGACCCGTGTGCCTCAGTTCCCCTCATTGCATCCAACTTTGAATAGGGTTCCTGTAAAAGCACACCTGTTACCCAGGTAGGCCCAGAGTCAGTCCACAGCAGAGGGAGAAGCAGTGGGTGCGCCGGTCTGGCAGGGCCGGGTATCTAGCTGGATAGAGAGGAAGTGGCACTGGCCAGGCTCGGGCAGCCATCCTAGCTACCCCCACCCTGGCCCACCAGGAGAGGAGGGAAGCCTTGAAGTGCCAGGCCTTTGAATCCCTGTCTCCATGGCAACGCGTGGGCACAAAGGGCTGGGTGGTGAGCGGGCTGTGGCTGTGCAAGGCTGAAAGGAGGAAGGGAATCTTTTATTTATGGGGTGGGAGCATTGGGGATCCGAGCTGCACCCACTCCCGTGACCAGATTGAGGTCCTGAGGCTGTGGCCTGCACCCTGGACCTGGGACCCCTGTGGCCAGCACCCACCAGCACTCCAGAGCCACTGGGGAGGAAGGAGCATGAGCAAATGGAGGGCAGGGCTGAGGCAAGAGTCCAGCATGTATGCAGCCTGAGAAGTGACCCCAGAGGCTCCTCCCTCCCCTGCATGCCGGTATCTATAGTGCGAGCTCCCGAGGGCAGGTGCAGGCCAGGTGCTAGGGCAGGTGCAGGCAGTGAGGAAGTCTGACCAAACCAGATGCTGCAGACACAGAACTCAGGTGGAGGTAGATACTAAAGAAGGAATTCTCAGAAGAGGAGACCAGAAGGTATCAGACAAGGGCAGAAAGAACCACCAGTGCAAAGGCCCTGAGGCAGCACAGAGCCGGGAGTATCTGAGGACAGGCAGGAAAGTCAGAATGAGAGCAGGGCAGACCTGCCCTCTGCAGCCTCTGCTTTCCTAACACCTGGCCACAGGCTCCAGACCTCCGATGTCAGGGGCCTTGGGCGCCAAGCGCGTGGGTCCCACCTGCTTCAGGGATGGCCGTCTCTGCGCTCCCCTGTTCCCTGAGCCCCTAAATGCAGAAAATCGCACCCAGGTGCCACAAAGGGAGAATTCTGACCCAAGAGACCCTGGGAGCAGCGTAGAAACCGCCATTGTGAAGCAGAGGTTTTATTTTATTTTTTTAAATATTTGAGACAGATTGGAAAGAGAGAGGGGGGTGAGTGTCAGGGCCCTGTGGTAGCTTGCCCCGACTCACCCACAATAGCCCTTTGCTCCTCCGATCCTCCTGGCAGCATGCCCCATCTCCCGTCCTGGCAAATGTCTCCACTGGGGTAATAGCTTGTGAAATTGGGAGAACTGACTGGAGATTCAAAACCAACATATACGATAAGCTGCATGCGCATTCTCTAGGTTGAGTCCAGAAAGGGACACTGGAGGCCGCCCACCCACTGCAGCTCTCAGACCTCACAGGGGCTGGGCTGGGGGACTCGTAGGAAACCCCAGCTCCCTTCCAACTGGGCCTGGCCCTGGCGGGCCTGGGGAGCTGCAAGGCCTTTGGGGAACCTGGAGCCCAAGACCCATATGACCTGTCTGGACTTTTCTGTCCTGACAGATGATGCCCCCAGCCCCTGGCTCTCTGAGCACTGGCCTCGGGGACATTCAGGGCCATTGGGGTTGTTTCCTCCCCTCACATTTGGAGACAACACCCCCTCACCCCCACTTCTGCCCCAGCTGGACGGAGCCCCTCCCCGGGGCATCTCCCAAATGCTCAGCGTTGGGGTCTGAGCCCAAGGTTGGGGAAGGCCGCAGGGGACCGGGCAGGATGGAGGGGAGAGTCTGGCAGGCAGGCAAGAGGAAAAGGGCTCGGGCGGCATGAAGCAGGGAGGCTGTGGCTGACGTGGGCAGGCTGCCAGCTTTGCCCCACAGGTGCTGTGCCTGGGAGGGCCCCTGGCCCCCACAGCCCAAAGATGGGACCCTCCAGCGCAGGGAGCCTGGCTGATGATCCCCAAACCATCCCCCCTCCCAGACCCCATTGTCAGTGACGTCAAATGGGGCATTCTAGCTGTGGCCACTGCACAGCACCGCCGGGCTCAGCCCAGACACGCCCTGGTTCCTCCAAAGCTCTGAAGGCAGACTGAGGTAGCCACGTGTTTCTGCTGGGTTCGCTTGGCCCTTCTCTACCCGCACCAAGGGCGTTCTTTTGGCAGACATGTCTCGTGCTCATTTCATCCCACATCAGCCCCATCGTAGAGATGAGGAAACTGAGTGAGTGGCAGGAAAGGGAAGTGTGGGGTCGAACAGCTGGGATGGGGGGAGACAGAGCTCAGGCCAGGCCAGCCTGACGGCAGAGCCGGGACCCTGCCTACCCGCAGAGAGGACCTGGGCATGGGGGGCACCCTCACTGCCACTCATGGCCTGCCACATCCCGTCGGCCTCTGTGTGACCAGACCCTCTCCAGACACAGGCTCAGGCCCCCATGTGCCTCCTGCCCCAAGCTGCTGCTGACAGGCGCGGTGGGTGCTTTGCCTCCTCTTCACCCTCCCTGAAGCGGCTCTGCCTCAGGACGCTCCCAGCCACTGGCTGCAGTGGCCACTGCCCTGCACCTTGATGGGAAAGGCATGAGGCTGAGCCAGTGGGGCCTCACTGCCCCCTTAGTAGCCCGTATCAGTGGGGGCCACTCCTGGGGACCCAGGCCAGCCCCAGAGGTGAGGGGGGATGCAAGCCAGCTGGGGGGACGGCCCAAGGGCAGGGCCAGGTCGAAGGCCTCTGCTCCACGCGCTGTGTCCTGTGGCAGAGGCTCTATTCAGTTTTTTTGTCAGTGGGAAGTCACTTCCCTTACCCATCACACCCTTCCATTATGAAGTGCTCCGTCTTTGAAGACACTGCTTCAGGAGAACGAGGAGGAAGCAGGCCTGAGATGCCCACCCTGCCAGCCCTCGCCCTTGAGGCAGCTCCTTGGAAAGGCTCCCAGTGTCTTTTGAGCGCACCCCGGTGGGGTGGGGGGCTGCAGTTGGTTGGTGTGAGCTTGTGGAGCTGGACAAAAGGCATCAATGGTGTGCAGGACTTTAAGGGTGAGGGCATCTAACCGGGGGAGGGGTATCCAGCTGGGCCTGCTGGAGCCCCTGTGTGTGGACTGGGGGTGAGGAAGTGGGGTGGCAGGACAGTGGGGGGTCTCTCCCAGAGTCAGAACTGAGGGTCTGGCTTGAAAGGATCCCCCTTCTGGGAAAGACGACCTCTAGCAGAACCCTCCTAGGAAGTGCTCCCTCCTCTCATCTGACCCCCCAAATGGGCCTCTCTGTTGGCAGGTGCTGGTCCTCGGGGGCCACTGGGTGCCTCAAGGTGGTTGTGGGCCAACCTCATTGTTCCAGAGGTGGCGCAGCCCAGCCCCCTTCTCAGCTGCATCCCCCAGAGCCCCCAGGCCTGGTGAGGAGCCGCACGAAGTCAATTGCCCCCTAGGTGAGCTGGCACAGATCATTAGGAACACAGCTTCTAACGAGGCAGACTCGTGGAGCCCAGCGCCAGGGCGTTTCCACCCAAATCAGGACTTGGGGGCTTGGTGGCTCAGTGGCTTGCCATGCCCCACAGCCAATTGGGAGCCCTTGTGCAATGCCGTTGGCTCAGGAGGTGGTGGTTTTTGGTCAACTGAGGTGCAGCTGAGGGAACACCTTGGGACCCTATAAGTAAAATATATGCCCCCCTACCCTCCCAATTACTTCCCAGGAGGCTCCTCTCTTTTCTTTCTTGAAAACCAGAGCTCACTGGGCCTAGAACAACCCCTTTCAGTGGAGGAGATACGGGCAAACCCTGGAGATGCTGCAGTTCCGTCCCAGATCCCTGCAATAAAGTGAGCTCCACAGCGAGGCGCGTCCTAATCTTTCTGCTGGTACAGGTGTTGCCTCCGATCTGTGAAAAACCCGAGGTGGACTAAAGTGAGGTCTGCCCGTACTTTGCACTCCACCCCGCAGCCTGAGGGGGTGTCGGGGGGTAGAGGAGGAGACCGTCTCACTCCTAGTTTTCCTCCCACCTGATTGGGCAAGAAAAACCAAGAGCCGAGTTTCCTACTGGAACAGGTAGAACCCCCTGTCCTGGTCCCCAACACGATCCCCCTGAATTGTCACACCCCCCATGCCCGAGATGAGAGAGAGGACCAGGCTGGCACTGACCAGGGGGAGTGGTTGGGGGACCAGGACACATCAGAACCTCTGACCGTGAACCCTGTGGTTGCAGGTAAGGTGTGTGGTCCCCAGCCTGCCTTTTCTCTTGGGGGGCATAGCCCTCTGGGGGTCTCTAGGACTTCCATTTCCCAGAATCCCCTCGGGGTGAGGCTATGGGTCAGGGGGACCCAGCCTGGACCCCCGATGCCAGCCAGCTACATTGAACACTGAAAGCAACATGGTCACCCCTAACTCGAGGCAGGTGTGAGGGATAAATAAGGAGTGAACAGCACTCAGCAAAGAGCCTGACCAGGGGAACTGCCTTGGAGGCATCTCCAGACGCATTTCTGGCAGGGGCGTGGGGGCGTGGGAGCGTGGGGGGTCACTTGGGTACTGCGGTGGGTCAGGGCCGGGGTGAGGTGGGCGGATGGAGATCGTATGCTGACAGCGAGCCTTTGGCTCCAAGGAACAGAAAACCTGCAGCAAACTGGGTAGGACGGTGATGAAAAGCTGTGGGCTCATGCAATGGGGGAGAGTCTTAGCAGGGCGACCTTCAGGTGCTGCTTGACCAGGGCTCAGTTCTGCTCCTTGGGGCTCCCTCAGCCGCGCTGCCCAGTGAACCTGCCTCACCTTCTGGGAGGTCCTCAGTCTGCAAGGCTCACCCCTGCCATCCAGCAGTCACCCAGGGCTCCACCCTCATTGGGAAAACCTGGCCCATCATTGTGCTTGGGGCAGCAGGCCAGTGGCAAGCCACTGTGGCAAGCACAGGTCTGCGCTGACGCTGACGGGCTGAGCCAGCCAGGAGCTGGTCCTCACAGGGGGAAGGCTCTGGGCCCTGCCAGGTTCCAGCTGCTGCAGGCAGGGGGATGGGGGATGGGGGCAGGGGCAGTAAGTAGGAAATGGGGGCTGGCCCTGGGAGGTTTCTCGGGTCGGGGTGGAGGAAAGAGGGCAGTGAGGCCTTTCTGTCCAGGGTGGACACCGGGGCTGGCCAAGTGGAGTGGAGGAGGAGGTAGAAGGTTACAGACGTGGGACAAGGGGGAAGGGGGTGGGGGAGGGATAATGTCCCTAGGACCAGGGGTGCCATTAGGTGGATGGTGAGGACAGAGCTAGGTAGGCATGTGTGGCCAGCAGTGGGAGCTGGGTACACAGGTGGGTCCCTGGAGTGGCTGGGCTGGAGAGAGGACAGTGGGCCTCACTAGTGACATCAGGGGACCCTAGTTACAGCCAAGAATGCATCCACCAGAGAAAGGAGGTGGATGGAGAAGGGAGGGGCTGGGGGCAAGACTGGGACCAGCAGGGGGAGTGGGGAGGAGGAGGGCTTCGGGATCTTGATGACAAATTTGGAATACACTCCTGGGTACGGGGGAGCTGACAGAGCTGAGCCTGGGCTGGTGGGAAAGAGCCATAGAAGGTCCTGGAACTAAGCCTCAAAGGGGTGGGCTCCCCATCACCAGAAGACACAGAGGGACTGGCCATTGGCTGAGGTGACGGGCTCTGAAACCCTCAGGATGCTGGGTCTGAGGGAGCCTCACTTGGGTCCAGCGTGTGGTGACCTCCACTGGGACCCCCACTGGGGGAAGCTGGACCCTGAGGATGCTTGGCCGGGCCCTGGAGGCTGAGTCTGTCTCTGTGAAGTTGCTCCCTCTTCCATGGAGGGGGACCTCGCCCAGCAGGGCCACATGTCACATGTCCACAATGTCACTGTCAGCCACGCCAGCCTGCCTGCCATCCGGGGGCCTCCCCACTGCTGGGAGGTGTATTCTTGGGGATGTGTGATGCAGTGGTGACACAAACATGCTTTACGGTCCCTGGTTTGTGCTCCTCATGAGGACCACCAAGAACGTTCTGGAACCTCACCCCATCCAATAGGGCCTGGAAATGCAAAAGTGAGACCCTGTGCTGGGCCCTGGGATGGACCAGGGCAGTGTCCAGGAAGGTGGCTTGTGGGGGTGGGGTGCGGGGCGGTGATGGGGACAGTGGAGGGAGAGTACTAAGAGCTCTGTGCTGGGGACAGGCAGCAGGGGGCAGGCCTGAAAGGAGTGGTCTCCAGGACAGCAGCTGGACTGTGGTGGGGAGTGGGGAAGGTCAGGTCTGACCTCCCCCTGCAGCTGTGGGTCAGAGTCAGGGTGTCCTGGAGGTGGGACAGGGCCCCAGGGGACAGGGGGCTCATCCAGGGCAGCTCTGTGGCCCTCTGCTGCCCTCTGCTGCCCAGCTCTGTCACTACAGTCCCAGCCCTTCTGCTCTGTCTCCCAACTCCCTGGGCCCTCCAAGCCCAGGCCCTGCCAGTCCAGGAGCAAGTGAGGTCTGAGGGGGCTGGGCACCTGTGACACCCCCTGGGCCCAGTTGTATCCCAGCCAGAAGCTCTGGGAGGGCTCTCTCTGGTGGACAGCCTGGGGGTTGCCACTGCTGCCCCCCAGTGGCTAGGCTGCCACCCAAGATCGCAGGACAACATGGACTGATCTGGCATGTGTCCCCTGAGGAGGGGTCCAGGGAACCTCACCCTAAGCACCTTGCACTGTGACCCGCCATTCTGAGTCCTTGGGAGGGTCTAAGGAGAGGATAAGGGCAGGGGCTCCACAGCCTTCTGGCCCCTACCACACCCTGAATGGGGGCCGGGATCCCCCAGCCCCCTCCAAGCCCAGGGCTCACCCCTAGGCCCCTTCCCATCAAGGTGTGGAAGTATCTGTACAGTGGACAGAGTTCTGGACATGAAAAAGTGAATTCCATCAAATTTTGTTTAAATCTTCACCCACGAACATACTTATTGATTTTAGAGAGAGGGGAAGGGGGGGGAGAGAGAGGGAGAGGAACATCACTGGGTTGCTTCTCCTACGCACCCTGACCAGGGACCAAACCCGCAGCCTAGGTGTGCACCCTGACTGGGGATCGAACCAGCAACCTTTTGGTGTACAGGACGATGTCCAACCAACTGAGCCACACGGGTTGGGGCTGAATTCCATCAGTGTTGGTGGCGTTTGATAGGTATTTCACACAGGCTGGTGGGCTGTTCCGAACGTCCGATGCTGCCCCTCATGCTAGGCCTGGTGAGCCTCCAGTGGGGGTGGTCGCTGTCATAAGGCAATGATGGCTGTTCTCCCTCCCTGTCTATGGGGCTTGGTGGCTCTCAGAGGATGGCAATCTCCCGAAACGATGCCCCGTTAGGCAGAAGCTGGCCACCTACCTCTGGGTTCCCTGGCACCCTTACTTGCAAATGAAAGTTCTGACAGATGGACAAGTGGGCCTCCGGTGTGCAGGGGGTGGCAGCTGGAGGCTGTGCTGAGGCCCAGTCCTCACCCGTGGGCATGAGGACGGGGCCGTGAAGGGCTCAGGGTGAAGGCCCAGTGACTCAGATAGGTCCCTGCTGCTGAGAAGCCCTCGGTGCTCAGGGGCTCCCTCCTGGCTCCCCTCACTCCACACCCCAAGGCTCCTGACCCTCCAGGGCATCACCCAGCACCTGCCCTGCTCTTTGAGGGGAGGAGTGGCATGGGAACCTCACTGCAGGTGTTCCCGATCACACCCACCCTGTGAAGGGTGGACTACTCCCCCTTGAAAGCTGCTGGTGGGAAAGTGCTGAAGCATCTCTTGGCTTTGCAGAGGCCACCGAGCTGCATGACCAGGGGGCTGTCTGGCTGAGACTTCGCCCTGACTCAGCCCGAGCACTGCACCTGCCCCAGCCAGACATTCAGGCCCCTGTGAGGACACCACGGATGCCTCGAGAGCTCGCCTGGGCCCCAGGAGCCTAGAGCCAGGAGGGGTGGAAAGTTCCAGAAAGGATGGAGCACGCACTTGGTGATGGGAGGCAAGGCCTGGCGTGAACATGTCATGGAAAATTTTTAATGAAATAGGAACGTGCCTGGCAGATAATGCACAGGGGTCTACTGTCGAGTGACCTCAAGTGTGGGGTGGGTGTGAATGAATCTGTGCACACACACACACACACACACACACACTATGTGTATACACATGTGTGTCATGCCTGCAAAGAAAAGAGACAGAGACACTCAAATTTCAGCTCTGGCTTCCTGCCCAGGGTGCTGGGATTTTGGACGACGCTGTTCTGCCCAGGTTGTCTCCGAAAGGCCCGTGCTGGCTTCATAATCACAAGGGAATTCCAAAACATCAGGTGGTGTTCAAAAGGCCTCTGAGGGCCTGAGGCTGAGGCCTGGGTGGTTCAGAGCAAGGTTCCTGGAAACAGGAGGGGCTAAGGAGGAAGTGGGGGTGACACTGGGGCTGGGGGACCCCACAGGGCCTTGCTTCAGAGCCCAGTGCTCGTATGTTACGTTTCTTCACCCACCTCCCCACAGTCCCTGGGCAGCCTGTACCTCCAGGGTCCGTCCTGCTGAAGCCCTCATAGCCCAGATGGGGCACCATCCCAGCGTGCCCCATGCATGCCCTGCTCTGCTCTCTGGCACCCACCCTAGTCTCTCCAGACTCTCCCCTGGCTCCTGGGGAACTCGGTGGGTTTTGCCTGGCGGGGGGGGGGGGCACAAGACCCCCGATGTCCGTGATCTCCTGCTTCCCCGTTAGCCCCACCAGCTGGCAGCATCTGGGCAGGCAGGTAAAACAGCTCTCTCCGCACCACACCTCCACGTGTGTTTAAACATTAACCAAAGGGGAGGCCCCTCTGTGCTGCTGTCTGCGATGACAGGGCCTGTCACAGCCAGAAGCCCACCCCGAGGGACAGGCCCCTCAAGGGCCAGCTAGGCATGCCTGGCTGTGTGGGGACGGCTGTGGGACTGGGACGTTTGCTCCTTGGTGCATGATGGCCTCCTCAGGAGGACATCAGCTGTGTGCTCTGCGAGGAGCGGGGGAAGAGGAGGCCAAGGTCAGCATCGTGCAGCACCTGGAGGTACAGCGAGTACCAACATCAAAGCCTGGCCGTCAGTTGAGGAAGGAAAATCAATGTCTGGCGGAGGGACTAACGCAGACACATGGGGGTGGGGACGGGGACAGTGTCGAGGGGGTGCCTGGCTGACCTGGCTCCACACAACCTGAGCACATTTCCACCTTCGGCAGAATGTGCTGAAGGGGCGGCCAGCCCAGCAGCTCCGGATGGCCCCGGCGGGGTAGCTGGGCTCCGCGCCCGACTGCGGCAGAACTGCTGACAAGGCGCTGGGTGGTTCCCCCAGAGGAGCCAAAGGCCTTGAACGGCAATCCAGAGACGCTGCCAGCCAGTGCCAGCCAGACCCTGGACTCGTGGCCAGTAAGTCCTGAGAGCCTGGGCTGGAGGGCTCCTGTGAGGGGTTGCCTGGGCCCAGGTCACCGGCCAGCCCAGAAGGCCACACGTTACAAAGTAAGCAGTGGGGTGGTTTTATTCTTTTTGTGACACATGACAGAGAAAAGGAGCAATTGATGCAAAAATATCACCATAAAAAACACGAGTCATCCAAGTGCTGCCTTCCTCAGTTCGCATGTTCCTGCCCCACTTTCCTCCCCTCCCCGTGGCCTCTGGGGGCACGCTGCCTACCCTGTGAGGTGTCCCCTGCCTGAGTGTCAGGGACACGTGTTCATGCGGCTAACACCTCAGTAGACTCTCATCCTATCCTGTGGACACCCCGTCAACTGCTGTGGTGACAGTGAACATGTCCCAAACCTTCCTTATCAGGAGAGGCTCCAGCCTAAGACGCTGCCCTGGAGAGGCCCAGCCTGCCAGGCCTGCCTGCCCAGTCACCAATGACCCCCAGGGAGACCCAAGCTGAAAGTCCCCCACGAAGCCCACAGAGAGGAAGTGGCCCTGCAGGAGGCCTAAAGCCCCGCCCCCTCCCAGGAGGTGTTGGGGCAGCAGGAACGACACAGCCCCTTTCTGTCCCTGTCTCTCACCCAAGGGGACCCATCTTGGTGACACCGGTGCAAGTTCTGATCTATACCTAGAAGCAGGGCGGGCAGGGGAGGAAGCCCAGACCTCTACCACGCCCCAAACCCCAGGAGAGGCCGTAGCCTGGCACCCCCACTTAGGGAGGTGGGACTGATGGGAGCTCACAGGGGGCTGTTGGGGGTGGCGGCAGGCTCATCCTCATGCTGCTGTGGGGAGATGGGGCACAGGTTCCCTCAGTAAAGTGTCAGAGGTCAGAAGCAGAGGCTGGGGGTGGCCCAGAGACTCTGCTGGCTGGCAGAGCAGGGGTACCAGCCTCCCTCCTCAGGCCAAGTCTCCCGTGACCCCCGAGGCCCCAGATCTCCCTCACCAAGCCAGGGTCCTCCTTGTTCTAGCTCAGCTGTCACCTCCTCCAGGAAGGCCCAGGTCCCTGAGCGGGTGCCCAGGAAGCACAGCCAGGCGGGACCCTGAGGACACCGGACTAGCTCAAGCCTGCACTCAGTCGGGGCCTCCGTCTCAGGCAGAGGGAGCTGGGCGGGTCTCAGCTGGGCGAGGCCCTGGCGGGCCCGAGCCACTTCCGCCTGTGTCTAAGTCCCTAAAGGCCTGGTCGCATAGCCCTGACTCAAGCCAGCCCTTCCTGGGTGTCCAGAACTCCAGCCAAAAGCCACTGCTTTGCCTTTTCTTTTTATGGCTATTTATTTAAGTACTTGAACAATATTTGTTTATCATAGAAGTCATACATGCTTGCTGGGATAAAAAGCCCAAATCAGCATACCCAGTGGTATGTAAAGGAATGAGGGACCCGCCACACTGCCCCGGGGCACCCTGCTGGGCCTGGTGCAGAGACCACCAGAGCAGCAGCCTCTCAGAGGCGCTGTTCTGTGTCTCCCCTCAAGGCCACGCGAGTTCTCCTCAGGAGTGGTGTGGAGTGGCCAGGCCCCTGCTCCCTGGGGAAGTCTCCACCCCAGCGGGGGTGTCACCATCACTAGGCTGGAGCGGAGAGGGTGGCCTAGTGTCACCAAGGGTCCTGACTCCTGGTCAATCCCATATGACCCAGGTGACACATCTCTACCATCAGGCCCAGATCTGAGGGTGTCAGCCCCCAGGCTCATAGGATGTGCATGGAGGTCCCCAAGGGGGCTTCAGGGAGACCACAGCTGCAGCTTCCTAGGAGGGCCCTGCCTCCGAGACCTGGCCCAGGACAGCTCAGGCCTCCCCAAGGTCCATGTCCCCAGGACCCATGCCAGCAGGGCAGCCCCTGTGACCTGCTCATCTTCAAGCAGGGGACCTGGTTCCTGAGGCTTCCCTGCACCATCAGGTGCCTTGGGCAGGTGGTGAGAGCTCAACTCTGGTTTGTCAGGTTCTTAGTGGACTCATGATTTGTGCTAAACACCTTTGGGTTGAGTCTTGGCAACAACCCTGGCCAAGGGTAAGTGTGTGTGTTGTTGTTGTTGTTGTTGTCGTTGTTATTTTTTTTTAATTTTATTTTTTTCTGAGGAAGAAGCCCCAAAGTCTCTGGGGTCCAAAGCTCTGGCTCTGAAATTCATGTGCTCTGGGCACGGGCTGTGCCCAGGAACTGGGTTGCTGCTGCCGTTGTCACATTGTCCTGGGCCTCACGGGGCACATGCCTGCTAGGTCCCGCTGAAAGACTCTGGAGCCCTGAGCCAGCCGCCTTCTTCACAAGAGGATTCCACTGCACTGACAACAGAGATGCAAGTTCATCCCACCTCAACTCCGTCATCATTTGCCCTCTTCTGTCGCCAGGGACCTTGGGTCCTCTGGTTTGGCCCCCTTTCAAGGCCTGGGCCCTGGCTGGGCTCCCTGGCTTGTAGGCTCCCAGGATGCCTCTGGCCAGGGCTCACCTGGTGCCAGAACAGACTTAACAATTGGACGAAGTGGCAGAAGTGACCTGGGGACACAAGCTTGCTTTCTAATCCTGCCGAGGGTCCTAGGGCAGGTGGCTCCTGCTGCTGAGCCTCAGTTTTTCCTGCATAGCGTGGGCAGCAATGGTGGCCCCTAGATGGGGAAGGTGGCAGTTGCCAGCCACCCTCGTCAGCATTCAGAGTATGCTGATTTCACAGGGACAAGCTCGGGCTGGGGGGCGGAATGCCTTTCTTCACATGTGCATCGTAAGTGACCTTCCAAAGTGGCTGGTGTGGCGAAGAGTGATGGCCTTCGCACAGTCTTAATGTCAGGAAATGCAATCATATGTTAGCAGTTCTGAAAGAAATGAATGAAATGACATAGCTCGGTAGAGCTTGGGCAGGATCTGTGAGCACGGCGTGGATGGTGGGATACCGTGCCGATGGCAGACTCTACGCACCAGGGGAGCAGATGCTGGCCTGTGCTCGGTGCCAGCCGGTAACAGACAGACAAGCCCCACGTTAAACAAATGTGAATGAATTTCTCTTCATAGAAGCAGAGCAAATATACTACTTAAAAATGGGCAGAGCTGGTGCATTTATTGCAAAAATGCAATAAATCAGAGTGAACTCTGACGTGGAATCAGCAACGAATTATTTCACTGAGTACCCATACAAGATGGGCCTGGGGAGGGACTCAGAGCAAGGGCTATGTGGGAGGAAACACGCACAATGCAGCCGCATGCCTGTGGCACAAAGGGGTTGTAGTCATCCTGAGGTGGCCGCGCTGGCCTCCCATTAAGCTCTGTTTCCTGCATGCCTCCGCTCAGGAGCTCCTGGCCTGGCTCCTGCAGGGGGGTGACTGACGGGCGACAACCACAAGACCAGGTCCACTGAGGCCCTCTTGGACATGCCTTGGTCTCCTGACCTGAAGGACAGGAGCCCTGCCCTCCACCCTCTGCCCTCAGCTTACCCCGCACCCGGCTGACCTCCTGGAGGACCCCTGCACAAACCACCCTCAGTATTTCTTGTCCTAGGGACTGTCTTTTCAAAATGCGCCACCAGCTATTCGCAGCAGAATTGCCTTCTTGGCATTGCAGAGTGTCCGTGAAACTTAGCTGTTTTACTTATTTGCATGTTGGCTGGCCTCCTCCAGGCTGGCCTTGTCTCCACAGGCACATTAACAGGCAGGTCACTCCCAGCCTCAGCCCGGGGGTGAGAGGACGGTCTCAGCAGAAACTCCGTGCACCTCTCTAGTGTCCCCTCTCTGCAGCCCCAAACCTGGCAGCCCTACCCACCTTCACCTCCATGGCCAGGCCACCAGCTTTCCTTGAAGCAAATGCTGGAACTGTAACCCCTTTGCTTTTTGTATTACAACTGCTTTTTGAAAAAGAAATTTTTAAAAAGATTTTAGTTTTTTATTTTTAGAGATAGGGGAAGGGAGGGAGGAAGAGAGGGAGAGAAACATCAGCGTGAGAGAGAAACACAGATTGGTTGCCTCTCGTACAGGCCCTGACTAGAGACCAAACCCATACTTCAGGCACTTGCCCTGGCTGGGAATCAAACCAGCGACCTTTCGTTTTGTGTGAGGACGCGCAACCAGCTGAGCCACGCCGGTCAGCGCCACAACAGCTTTACTGAGATACAGTTCACATACCATACAACTCAGCCATTTCAAGGGTACAGCTGTATGGCTTTTAACATATTCACAAAGTTAAGCAAACATCACCACTATCCAGTTCCAGAGCATTTTCATACCCCAGCTCCACACCCATTAGCAGTGACTCCCCATTCCTCCAGGAAACCACTCATCTGCTTTCTGCTTCTATACAGTCTTGTCTATTCTGGGCGCTTCCTAGAAATAAAATCATACAACATGTGGCCTTTTGCGTCTGGCTTCTTTCACTTAGCATGACATTTTCTAGGTTCATCCACGTGTAGTGTGACACATCAGTACTGCATTCCTTTTTTATTGCCAAGTAACATTCCACCATGAGTGCACTACAGTTTGTTTCTCCGTGGGTCCATTGATAGACACTGGGGTCGGTTCTACCCTTTGGCTATTGTGAACCAAGTTGCTACGAGAAAGGATCACTTGCCCCGTCCCCACAGTTGCTTGCCCCTGGGTTGAGGAATATGGGGATGGTAGCTGATCTACTAAAGGTGGAAATAGAAATGAACTGAAACTGACCCTCTTCATCGCCCTGTTGCCTGGAGGCTGCGTGAGGTCAGCAGTGCTGAACAGGGCAGGATGTCCAATTTACCAAGATGCATGGAGCACTTGGTGAACCAGGCGAACCAGGTGGGCAGGTGGGGGGAGGGGCGGGAGTGAGGCTGCCACCCACAGTCAGACCCAGCACCTGTGGGGGTGCAGAAATGTCTTCAGGAGATACAGGAGGGGCCCAGGAATGAGTGATGGGGAGGGGTGTGCTAAAGCAGGCAGTCAGGGCAGGTCCCTCTCAGAAGGTGATATCTAGAATGTAGGAAGGAGGGGCATCCTAGGTCTAGGGTGGGAAGGCCCTTACGAGTGAAGGGAGGTCCGAGGGAAGTAGCAAAGCAGGAGGCTTTGCTGTCAAGCCCCAAGGGTTTGAGGGCCCAAGCACTGAGGCCCTGCCGAGGAGGATGGGGAAGGGGCTGAAACCAGGAGGACTGCAAGGGTCCAAGGGAGCCTGTGAGTTCCAGGCTGCCCAGTGGGTGGGCGATAGGAATGGAAAGACAGGAGAGAAAGGAAGTTGGGCAAGTTCGTAAGGGGCCTCCTTCCTAAGATCAGGTTTCAGGCTCAGGGAAGAGAACGGATGGCTTCCCAGCCTTTGCCCTTCCCGGATTCTCTGTAGGCCCGGCCTCCGGGCATCCAGGCGGCCCAACGAACAGGGAGGAGTCCAGAGGTGCAGGGGTGCAATGTCGCTGACCGGCGGGCTCCTGGTCCACTGGGACAGCTGGGCGACTTGAGAAACTCGAGAAGGAATCGCGGGCCCAGCCCCCGGATGCAGCGGGTCTCCTGCGGGGAAGGAGGAGACGAGGTGGGCTGCCCGGGAGACAGGCTCCCCTTTGGGGGTGTGTCTACGGGCTGAGCGGGCGGTTTTCAGGCGTCAGTGGGGCCGCTTGGCGGCCAGGATATGCCACAGTACTTACACCAGCTGAGAACGCCCTGGGGGCGGGGCCTGCACGGGAGGGGGCGAGGCTGCTGGGGCGGGCCCGGGCCTGCACCGGAGTGAGAGAGGCCGCTGGGGCGGGGCGGGGCGGGGCGGGGCGGGGCGGGGCGGGGCGGGGCGGGGCTTCCCTCTGTGAGAGCGCGAGTCCTGGGGCCTTCCGAGAAGAGGGCGCGGTTGAGCCCGGGGCGGGGCCTTCGGGGCGGAGCGTTGGCTTCTACTTAAGCACACCCGGCGCTAGTGGCCGCGCAGCCATGGCTCTGAAGCGCATCCTTTCCGTGGTGCGTTCCGGCATTCCTCGCCTTTCCCCGCTGTCAACGGCTCCGGCGACCCGCGAGCAGCCCGCCGCGAGCCCAGGGGTCGTGCCAGGACGCGGGGCGGCTGAGCCCGTGCGGCCGCCGGTGCCTACCGTGGACTTCGAAAACGCGCAGGAGGCGTACCGTAGCCGGCGCAGCTGGGAGCTAGCGCGCAACCTGCTGGTGCTGCGCCTTTGCGCCTCGCCCGTGCTGTTGGCGCACCATGAGCAGGTGCGGGAGTGGGCTGGTAGGAGGGCGGCTGCGCCGGAGCGCCCCGGCTTCCTCTGCTGGTCCCGGGATGCGTTATGAAGTTTCAGAGTGTAAAGAGGGGGCTTCTTGAGCATCGCCTGTTTCGAGGGAAGTCAGGAAGGGAGGTGTTTCCTGCATTCCTTTTGGGGTCCCTGAATTTTGCTACATCTCGGTACCAACTATAAACAAAGAAAATTTTAATTCTTAAGCTATATACCACTTGCAGTAATACAAAGTTGTGATGTGACATTTAAATTGAGTGTCCCTATGTTGCCAAGGTGAAGTATGGTGGTATTTAAGGTTCATAGTCCAGGACCCCCAAGTTCTCAGTGATCCAGGGAACACGGCCATGACAAACAGATGGTGTTGGGGAAAAACGGGAGTCTGCTCAAACATCAAACTCTTAAAACTTTAACATGGTAACTTTGAAAAGTGCGAGGGCTTTGGGGAAGTAAGAAGCAGAACTCTGCCTTAGCCGCCGTCACTCTGGGGTACAGAGATGCACTTATTTCAAGGTGATCCTGGGAGCAGTTTGCGAGGCTCCAGTTGCTGGCCTGAAGGCTCTGGAAGACTCTTCTTGCAGTTGGTGTGGATTTCTCAGGTGGGACTGCTGAGGCGATGGTGCTGCCCCCCTTGGTCCCTGGGGAGCCTGGACTGAGGGGCACTGAGCCAACCTCAGGCTCAACTAAATGAAGGCCAGGACCCAGCAGGTGGGAAGTGAGGGCAGAGGCCCAGAATGTCTCAGAGTTTGGTGGCTCTGAGGGAACTGTGAGGCCACTGGAGGTGTTGGCCTGGATCCCTCCAGAAGCTGCCCTGTCAGGTTTGGAGTCTGGGACTGATGAGGAGAGGGAGGGATTCAGAGGGACAAGGAGCTGAACTAGAGAAGCGGAAGCATCCCGGCGACGGCCAGGTGGAACTGGGATGAGCAGGGCAGGAGCTGTGTCCTCTGTGCACATGGAAGGGAGGGGAAGAGAGGGCTTGGAACCAGCTAGGTCATTGTCTCGGCACAGCGTGGACTTTCCTTGCCTGGGTTTAAAACCAGCAGTGAAGCCAGCAGAGCTGGGAGCCCTCAGTACCATGGGAGGGATGTGTCGTCCTGCTGTCTCTGTGATGCCTGCTAGGGGCACCTGCCAGAGTGCAGGGACTGAGCTGTGGGTGCCTGGAAGAGGCTGGGGGGCCCACCCAGGCCTTCTCAAATCCCACCTGTGACCTGGGGATGCCCTCAAGGAGCCCACTATCAGTAGGAGGCACCCTGCATGCCCCCGCCATGGGACCTGTTCTACCTTTGTCATTGCTGGTGGTCCCACTGGTGATGGTGGCCTTTGTGCCTGTTGCTGGGGGGAAAGGGGCAGAGGCCAGACGGGCTGCACAGACTTGTGAGCCTGTCCTCCCTGACCTCTTCCCTGAAGTAAAAATTCCTCTTGCAGGAAATTTTTCCTGCCGAAGGGTGCTGGTTTCTGCAATTCCTGCAGGGGCGGAGTTCGTTAGAGTCTGCTCCGAGGGAGGATCAGAGTGCATGGGCCCACTCTGCACTCTGCATTGGCCTGGGACCCAGAGATTAGAGAATCCAGGTCTTCCCTGACAAAGGCTTCTGTGTTTGGGTGTGAGCCACTGCAGAAGAGGGTGATGGAAGGAATATTGCAGATGTGGACAGTGGCCCTGCCAGAGGCAGGGAGAGAGAACCCTCTTTACCTGTGCTCTGCAGGCACCTTTGTTTTACAATGAAAACTAGAGTCTGTGTTATTGGTGCAAGATTCTAAATCCACGGAGGATGCCCCCACCTAGAGAAAAGGTGGGGCAGCCTGCACGCCAGGTAGTGCTGCTCAGAGGGTTTCAAAGCGGCCTCTTTGTTCTGGAGTTGGCTCTAAAACTGTCAGCTCTGCCCCGAGTGCTGCCCCGGTGAGAGGGTGAGTGACTGGCTCCTTGACCTGGGCGGCCATGCCCTCCGAGCCCCTCCCACCCTTGGAGCAGAGCAGAGGAGGTCAGAGTGCAGTGCCAGGTGTTGGCTGGCAGCCACCAGCCCAGGGCCCATCCCAGGCTCCCTGTCAATACAGCGTCAGCCTTGCTCTTGCTCCTTTGATGGGTGGTGGCCGTAGTGGCTGCTTTTGTACTACACCGGCAGAGCTGAGTAGCAGGACAGAGGCAGTTCAGTCTGCTCAGCCTAAGTGCACTGTTGACTACATGGCCGTGGCTGGGAAGGTTTGCTGGCCTGCGAGGAGGCACTTCCGACCTGGTGCGGCAGGGCCGATGTGTGCACTGCAGGGCTCTTTTCCAGAGCCGCCCCTGGCTGTTCCGTCCTGGCTGCGCCTGAGACGATCCTTGATTACATTTGAGACTGGCCTTCCTTTCTGCCAGGCAGCTCTGCTTGGGTGTGAGGCGGTGGGGCAGGGAGAGACTTGCCCTGCCCTCCCCGATAACATTTTGTTCCATTTCTAATCCTCTATGTAAAAACTTTCACTTTCCTTTTCTAATCCTCCTTATAAAAAACGAGATGCAATGAAATCAGATGTGGACTGGACAGAAGCTGCAGCCAGGTAGAGGTGATGGCCCGGAAAGCCTCGACCTTGGGATGCCCTGCAGGTGTGGCCTTGAGGCATCTCCACAGAGCATCAACCTGCATTTCCGGGCCTGTCTGCCTCCGGCCAACATGGGCTGCTTGGGGCTGATTTGCAGACATGCTCATGCTTTTGCTTAGAGTAGAGATTATTCCTTATCCCAAGAGATGTTCCCCACAATACAGGGGATCCAGTTATCCACTGGGTTTGAGAAACCTCAGGCCAGCTCTGTCTTGGAGCTGGGGTAGGGGCAGCGGGCACATGGGGATTCCCAGATGGGTGGTGGGGGTGCCGCCCCCCAGCAGCCATCCCTCAAAGCCGCAGGCCTCCTGCCCTGACTGTCCCCAGTATGCCAACTCTTGGAGTCACCCCCTCACCCGGGCCAGCCCCTCTCTCTGGATCTAAGTTCACGAACACTTCCCGCTCTGTTCTCAATCACCCCCTGGAGTAACCTTGCCCCTCCTTCCTTTGGAGTTTCTCCCCCAGTAGGATGTAAGTGCCTCTGTTTTGCGTGGCCTGGAATTGCGCTGGGCGTGAAGCAGCTGTTAGGACATTTGAATGATGATGGCAGAAGTTTGGGACGTGATTGGAGGAAGATGCTGGGTGGTTTGTGGGCAGTTGTCTTTCTCAGGGGCACATCGGTCCAAGCTGCTGGTACGCTGTGGCCCTGGATGACTGTGCAGAGTGCCCACTGGTCCCGGGGTGGCCGCTCGTCTGCAGAACTTTGTAGATGGTCACCTGGGTGGTCGGCAGCCCACACTTCACTCCAGCTGAGTGCGGATTCCGAATTTTGGACGTGTTCATTTGTTCAACAGCTCTAGGAGAGCCGGCCCCTCACCAGGCACTGTTTTAAGAACTTGGACTAAGCAGTGAACGAACTATTGAAAAACCTGGTGCTCGCCTTCTAGAAAGTTGCACCAAACCCTCCTCTTCCCCAGCGTCATCTTCTGAGGCGTGGATGTAGGGAACGTTATGGACACGCCAATAGCTCTCTCAGAGACACCTGCCATTTGCTCCTTTACCCAGCAAGCAGTGGTCAGGTGCTGAGTGCCACTGGGGTCATCTGTGAGCCTGCAGGGCAGAGAGGAAAAGTGGCTGCAGGGGTGGCCCCTGAGATCTGCCCCACCGCAGGAGTGGGTGATTGACAGTTGTTGCAAGCAGACAGCAAGCTGCTTTGGGTGGTCTCCACTGTAAAATGGGGGCTGTGAGCCAAGTTTGGCCCTGGGGAGAATGGGTCTAGGCTTTGTGGCTGGGTGAAGGGGGCAGGGAAACAGGGTGTCTTGCTGGGGACAGGGGAGGCTGCTGGCCCAGGACAGCTTCTTCCCTTTGCCTTTCAGCTGCTCCGTCTCACCAGTAGACTTCTGGGACAATGGCTCTTCGACAAGCTCATGAAGATGACCTTCTACGGACAGTTTGTGGCTGGCGAGGACCAGGAGTCCATCCGGCCCCTGATCCAGCATAACAGGGCGTTTGGTGTGGGCTCCATCCTGGACTACGGAGTGGAGGAGGATCTGAGCACAGAGGAGGCGGAGCGCCAGGAGATGGAGTAAGGCCTGCCTGGCATCTGCTGGTGCCCCCAGAGCACCGCTGGGGGGCCAGGGGCTGGCTGAGGCCTGGGCTGGGAGGAGGCCAGGGCTAGGAGAGCTGCATCAGCCTGATTACTTGAAGCCCTCATGGGTTCAGCCCGGGATGCTTGCATTTTCGCACCATGAGGATTATAGCCCTGTGCTTTCCCGGGAGCCCTGGTGTGTGCAAGGCCAGAGGAGCACCGAGAATAGGGGTCAGCCCCCTGTCTCCCACAGCGAATCCCACCCACCGCCTGGTTTTGTGCCGTCTGCACGCTGAGAATGGTTTTTGCATTTTTAAATGGTTGAAACAAATCAGAGCAAGAATAATAATTTGTGACGTGAAAATTATATGAAATTCAGATGGCTTTCTCCTGACGGGGGCAGAGTTTAGTAGCTGTGACAGACACGCTGGAATGGCCCTCAAGGCCAAGACCAGGGCTACCCAGTCACACATAAACGCTGCACCTGCCTTGGCGTGCCGACTTCCTGCTCGCTTCCGGATGGGGCCCCTGCTCTGCTGCAGGGACCCCACCGCCCCACTCCTGCCTGGCCCTGAGACAGCTTCCCCATATGCAGGTGGGCTCTGCCTGGCAGGTTTGCAGCCTCTTGGGCTCCAGGCTCCGTGGAGAAAGGAAAGAACAGCTAGGAATGGTGGGGCCGGCTGGCCAGGCATCTCCCCCTGAGGCCACCACCTTGCGTGTTCCCCGGGCAGTGAGTGTGGAGACACTTTCCTGAACTGCAGTGCTGGGTCAGAATTAGGTCACCCTCTGCTTCCTGGAGTAGTGTCCTGAGGGGAAGTACAGACGAGACCGAGACCACTGAAAAACCTGCTGTCTCAGGCTGTGGAGTTTGTTCTGGCCCAGGGAGGGTGGGGCAGGAGGGAAAGGTGTCACATGAGGCTCCAGGCCTGGGAACAGAATGTCCAAGACTCACAACAGCCAATTGGCCCAGGGAGCCCAGCCCCTGCCTAGTGATTTGCTGTCTTGGAGGCAGGGTTCTCTGGCTGAGCACCCTTTCTGTTCCCAGTGGGGGCTGTGGCTGCAGGAGGACGAACTAATGAGCTGTGTGTCCCACTATGTCAGGGTGGGGGCTGGCGGGCTTCACAATGGGACTCTTTCTGGTTTGAGAAGCCTGCTTTCCCAGGGTGGCCTACCTGGCTTCCTTCCCACCCTGCTGAGAAGCCTGTGCCCTTGCACTGGCCGCGCTCAGGGCCCTTCGTCCCGCAGGAGCGCCACTTGTGGGCTCTGGGATGTGAGCGGTGGTCCCTCCCCATCCTAACAGGGTGACCACCATCAATGCCTGTGGCATGTGTCAAGGACTTGGGCCCCGCTCTGCTGCCAGAGGGGCCGAGCCTGAGAGGTGGGACCAGGCTTGCAGCCGCTAGTCTGCACTGTTCAGATGCCTGCCTGGCTGACTGGAGGTTCCTGGCCAGGGGTGGCTTTAAACATGCCCTTGGACCCTGCTCTCGGCAGTGACGTGGATACCATGGCCCCAAATGAAAGTGGCAGGTGGGGATGGCCGGGCCTGCCTCAGGCGTCACTGTAAAAGGCACAGAAAGTACAGTGGCACCAGACGGGAGGCCCAGTCAGCCTCCTGAAGGCGTGACAAGTGGACCCAGGAGGGCTTCCCAGGGTGGGGAGCAGGAGGTGGGGGATGGTGTTTCCCAGAACACATTAGAAGGCAGAGGCCAGCGGCTCGACTCCAGGAGAGGGGCCCCACAGGATGGGTGTCCGCAGCGCTGGGAGCCATGGGGGTGGGGAAAGGGACTGGGGTATCTTCCTGATGGTAAGGACACCTGGGGACAGTGTGGACGGCAGATGTATCTGTCCTGTTTGTGCACTCCCAGGGCTGGCTGGGGGCTCTGGTCCCCAGAGTGGTGGCCGCTGCCCTGGGATGAGTATGCACAGAGTGTCGCAGGTGCTGCCTGGAACTGGGCCCAGGGAGGCCTGGGAAATGGGCGTACTGGCAGGAGCACCCCCACGGGCTTGGCCGAGCTCCTCTCCTCCCGCCCTTGCTGCCTGGCCTACGTCTCACCAGGGAGGTCTGGAGTGAGAGGGTCTGGCCTGGTCCCCCCTCACTGTCTGCTCCTCTCTAAAAGGCGTCCTGCTGACAAATCTTGCCATGCAGCTGCTGAGAACTGAGCTTGGACATGGCCGAGGGGCTGCTTGGGTCTTCCCGTTACCTCTACAGACCCCTGAGTCACTATGTTCTTTCTCTCCTGCCCTCTGTCCCCAGGTGTACTTTGTTCCCTCTTCCAGGTCCTGAGCCATGCACAGGTGTGTGTGTGTGTGTGTGTGTGTGCACGTGCGTGCGTGTACACACACACGTGCACAGTAGTGGTTCTCCTCCTTCCTCCCTTGGTGCTGTGGCCTCCACTCCCCGGGGGATGGCTGTCTTTGTCTCCTTGTGACCCACGCACCTGATCTGAGGCTGTGCAGCCCTCCCAGCCCCTCTGCTCAGCCCGTTTCTGAATTGCTTCCCCTCTGGTCTGTGCCCAGGAGGTTCAGGGATAGAAATAGCCCTGGCCTCCGGCAGCTTTCCTGCCACTGAGAACACTGGGTGAGAGAAAGGGAGAGTCCTCGGAGCCTGGTTATACCAGTCAGGTGGAATCTCGATCTGGTGACTCAGGCCCCAGAAGGGAACCTTTTCGCTGGCTAATGGCCCCGTCTGATGGCAGGAAGGTGTGGGGCTGGAAGGCAGGTAACTGTGTGGCTGACACTCAGAGAGTGGGGCTGTGTGTCACAGCGCAGGCAGAGTCCTCGCTGGCCCAGCCCCTGCCTTAGTGCCCACGGTGGGCTCCCGTGTCGTGTCTGCACTGCAGTGGATGGCTTTTGCCTGGTTGTGCCTGGGCCACAGTTTGGAGGGCAGGGGCTGGTCTCATTGGTGCCCTTGCCCAGGGACCTCGGGGTGGGGGTGGGGATGGGAGCTCCTTGTCCCTGCAGGGAGGTCGAGTGAGGGACCAACACTGTCACATCCCTCACCCCCTTCTCTTCTGTCACACCAAGCACTTGCTTCTGCTTGGCGTGAGGTGGCCAGAGCAGTGGCTGCTGGCCATTCTTATCCCCAGCCTATGGCCACATGGGCTGTACCACTTTTCGGGGAGCCCCTAGCCCCTCTGGGTCCTGACCTAGGCATTCTGTCTCATGCCATCCTGGACTCAGGCCCTGGGGTTGTACAGAAGCCAGACCTGGAGGGACAGCTCCCCAGAGGGTAGATGGGCACCTGGGACTTGCTCTGGGGGCAACCAGGTGAAAGTTGCCGTAGCTGCTTGACTCATGTGAGGCTCCGCAGGTGCAGGTACCTCTCAGCAGCTTCTCTGGCTTCCCCTGAGCCCGGAGTGCCCCTGGGGGAACTCGGCACCCTTCCCTGGTGGGGTGTGAGCAGGCTGCAGGCACCCCGCCCTGCCCTGCCCTGCCCTGCCCCGCGGGTCTGACCCAGGGTTGGGTGGCCATGGGACGGATGCAGGGCTGCAGCTGAGCCCTCTCTGGGTGACTGACTGACAAGGCTTTCAGTACAAATTCCTGTGACAAATGAAGCTGCGGAGGTGCCATCCCTGGCTGGTGGCAGTGATGGGAGTGTTCCCTTTCATCTGAAGCCAGCCATGATGCTTGCTGTCCCAGACTCCATGGCCACTGGGAGGAGGAGGTGGGGGTGGGCCAGGCAGGGCCAGGCAGGGTGCAGCTGGGGACAGTGGAGAGGCCAGTGTGGCCGAGTGCTGGTCGGGTGGGGTGGCCAGGGCCCAGGGCTGCCTTGCTGTCCTGTCCTCACTGTCCTGTCCCCTTGAGGCCCGAGGATGTTATTCAGGTCTGATGGGAGGGTTTTCAATTTAAAAGAAAAACTCCGGTTGCTGCTAGATCATAAACCCGAGGAACAAGAATGAAGCAGGGTGCCAGGTGGCTGGAGGTGGGGGCAGGAGGCCAGCCTCAGGCCCGGGTGGTTGGGGGTACCTGGATGTGGGGGTGGAGGGTGAAGCAAGGGGCCTCGCTTGCCGATTCGGGGAGTTTGGTGCGCTGGTGGCTGCCCGTCTCCGTTCCTTGCCAGCCCTGCCTGGCTCCACAGCTGTCTCTTCGGAGGACACTCCTTCACGGACTTGCCTGGGCAAGAGAACCCCTCCCCAGCAGGTGGTCTTACTTCTCATCCACACTCTGGAGGGGCTCCACCCATGGGGAACTTGAGGCTTCTTGGGGTGCAGGGCTTGGAGGCCAGGTTGCTGCGGAGGTCGCTGTCCCTCCCAGCTCAGAGGAGGTGACCCTGGAGGCCCAGGTAGGAGGGGTGGTGAGTCCCCCTTATCTGCCCTGGCTCACCCAGCCCTCCTCACACAGCCTCTGGTGGTCAAGTTCAGGGCTCAGCCTCTAGTGTTCTCTTACCCTGACGGGTTCATACTGTCAGTGGTGCCCACGGTGCCATGACCCTGACCCTTGCCCTCTCTCTTCCCGCAGGTCCTGCACCTCAGCGGCAGAGCGGAAGGACAGAGGTAAGCGGCGGCCAAAAGATGCTCTCACCTCCACTCCCCTCTCCTCCTCCCCATGGCCTGGGTCCTGGATGGGATACAGCCAGCCCAGGGGACAAGGGGTGGTGTGGAGTTCTGACCCATGTCCCAGGCCACATCCTCATGGTCCCCGATCAGTCCGGCTCTGCCTGCTGGCCCAGGTCTGCCACGGGGCCAGGACTCTCCAGGCAGCAGTGGGAGTCCAGGGCTGGGTGGCACTGGGTGCTGGCAAACAGCTGGCAGCACAGTGTGGGGGAGCTGCAGGGCATCTTGGGTGCTGGGCCTGAGGTTAGAGCTGGTGCGGAGCCGGGTCAGTGCTCAGGCCGTTTGCAGGCGCCAGTAAGAGAGAGAAGCAGTACCAGGCCCACCCGGCCTTTGGAGACCACAGGAATGGTGTCATCAGTGCCCGCACCTACTTCTATGCCAGCGAAGCCAAGTGTGACAGCCACATGGAGACGTTCCTGTGCTGCATTGAGGCTTCAGGTGGGGCCTCGCTCTTTGCTGGCTGCCCCCTGGCCAGGCCCAGCCTGGGCCAACGGGAGGCGGGTGGACATGTGGTGGGTGAGCGGGAGGCCCGGACCAGAGCACTCGCTCTGGGCTCCCTCTCTGTCTGGGCAGCCCTGGTGGTTGTGTGGATGACTTGGGGTGACCGGGTGGGAGGGTGACAGGAGAGCCACAGGTGAGACTTCAGTCACACTGGGGTCACTCCTGCATCTAGCGCCTCCACAAAGAGCCCAGCTGCCTCCAGGAGGGGGCCTCCCACTCCTTTCCTGGGTGCCAGGTGCCTGGTGTGGACCTTCGGGAAGGCTTTCAGTGGGTTGGCGGCCCCCAGTTCTGGCAGGGGCAAGTTTCTGGTTGCACACAGGTGTGCTGAGGGCTGCACCGTTCAGGGAGCTGGTGCCGGGTCCTCTTTAGTGGAGAATTCCTCTGCACACAGCCTCGGGGCCGGAGCACCTGCCCAGGGAGGCAGGGAGTAGGGGGGGTCCCTGAGGCCTTCATGTCCTGTAGTCTTTCGAAAGCCACCAGGTCACACTGTGCACCCCACACACACTGTGCATCCTCAGCAGCCCCCCTGTGATGGGAAAGTGGGGTCCGCACTTTCCGAACACTTTAAGAAATGGGAATGAGTGATGGTCAGGAGCAGCCTTCTGAGAGCAGCACCGGAGAGGCCCTGGCCGGTCAGGCCCACACCTGGCTGTCCAGTGCCCAGTGCCAGGGGGGTCTCGGTGCCTCCCTGCCCACTCCGCCTGGGGACAAATAGACGGGGGGCTCACACAGAAGCGGAGCCGTGCTCCGGAAGCCAGAGGGCAGATGCAGATGCAGTGGTTGAGTGGCCCCCACGCTCCAGCCTGCTCTCTGCTCTGCGGGCATGTGTTCTGTGAGCGTGGGCAGGCCGGTGCTGACAGAATGGGAGAGGAGACCGAGGCAGGGAGAGGGGGTGGCATCAGGGCTGGGTAGGAATACGCAGGCCTCCACACCGCCTTCCTGACCCACATGGCTAACGCCAGTGAGCCACCGTTCCCACCTCACGTGTGGGTGTGGGGAGCAGCTGTGTGCACTGTGGTTCTGAGTGAGCACAGGCTCCTGGTCCTTGATCCCCAGCCCCCACCCCCACCACCTGAGCCCTAAGGGCCCTGCCTGTGGCTTCCCACAGGTGGAGCTAGTGATGATGGCTTCATAGCCATTAAGCTCACCGCGCTGGGGAGACCCCAGGTTCTGGTAAGTGCTGGAACATCTACGTGCAGAGAGTTTGCAGGACCTGGGGGCAGCTGTGAGCATTAAGTGAAAGCTCACGTGCCTGTACCTTTGGGGTGGGAGCTAGGTACACAGGTGGGCCAGGGCAGGGGTTGGGGCTATTTGGGGGTCTTGGGGGCAGGGAACTGGGCATGCACCTGAGACAGCAGCCCGGGCCTGCACCTGCAGCTGCAGTTCTCAGATGTGCTGACCAAATGGAGACGGTTCTTTCACCAAATGGCTGCCGAGCAAGGGAAGGCCGGGCTGGCCGCCACAGACACGAGGCTGGAGGTGGCGGCACTGCAGGTGGGCAGCCCTTCCCTGGTGGTGTGAGTGGGTGGATCTGGTGGGGCTGGGGAGGTGCCCTGCCCAGGAGGGACTGGCTGGGCTGTATCTGAGGTGGGCTCCTAGGGCTGCTCCAGGGCCTGGGGCCTGCCCGGAAGCTGCTAGGTTTTGGCTGGGAAGGAGTCTGACCAGAGACTGAAGATGCGCTGGACAGGAGGGTGGCGGAGGGGCGGGCCCTGCGGGGAGCAGAGTGCTGTGGGGCTGCAGGGACGGGCGCAGGGCATCGGGACCTGTGGGGATGGACTCCGCTGTGGATCAGCAGCCCAGCCCGAACTGCATCCTGTTCTCACTAACATGCAGTCAGGTCCAAGCAGATCACAAACCAACAGGCAGGAGAACTAAGTGTTAGTGAGTGGGGCTCGGGGTGCCAGGGGACCGACACCCTCTCACTTCTCAAGGAAAGCGTGGCGAAGATGGGCATTGCGTCCAAGAAGGAGATTGAGAGCTGGTTCACCACAGAGACCCTGGGCGTGTCCGGGTGAGAGCAGCCCCTGGCCGAGGAGGTGGGGGCGTTGGTGTCGGCCCCTCTTCAGCAGTGGTTCCAGCTGGGTCCCTGCAGCCTTTCCCGGTCCTGGTCACTCTCCTCAAGTCTGTGGGCCCTGAGGTGATGGCGCCAAGGAAAACGCACCCCTGAGAGTCACAGAGTGGGAGCTGACAGGGAACCCGGAGGCCACGGATGAGGGCCACAGCTTGGGCACAGGGCCAGGTGACTGTGCCGCTTGGCAGGAGTGCCAGCTGTTCCTGGGCCCCTCCCGGCAGACAGGTGAAGGGTCAGGGCAGCTAAGGCCTGGAGAGCCCCTGGGTTCATTCTTAGGGTGCTAGGGGCTGGGACTGAGGTTCCTGGGGCCCCTGGGCTGGCAACAGGATGCTTCGTGCTGGCAACTGTGCATGCTTTTGCCTGCTCTCCCTCGTCCGCTCCCCCGGAGCCTGACATGGCCAGTGGTCTTGGCACAGGCCCTGCGTTCTCCTAGCTGCTGCCGTCCTTCTGCAGAACACCCGCGTGTTTTGGTTTTCATTTGTTAAACTGAGGATGACATTTACATTTTATCTGTCTTTTGAAACTGAACACTGGGGCAGGTTCTGTGGGGATTGGGTTTAGGGGTGCTCTTTTCAGGGGATGGGCTGGTTTGAGGTCTAGGCTCCCCAACAGATCCTGGCACCGTGGGTAAGGCTGCCTGGCTGGCTGGAGAAGCGGCCGCAGCTGCTCTGCTGACCCACCGTCTCCTGCAGCACCCTGGACCTGCTGGACTGGAGCAGCCTCATCGACAGCAGGACCGAGCTCTCCAGGCACCTGGTGGTCCCTAACATGCAGGTGCGCCACACCCCTCACCACTGAGCCCCGTCTCAGGGGCTGCTGGGCGGGGAGGGGCAGTGTTCCCTGTTGCCTTAGCCTGCTGTCCTCCTGGGCCCCATGAGACCCTGTGGTCTAGGGGGAAGAAGACAGGCCCACCAGTGCCCCACGGAGAGGGACAGGGACCCGTGAGGACAGGGGTATCTGGGGAACCTTCCCCACGTCATCCGCCCTTGCATGCTGGGTCACCCCAAACCTCGCTGGCTTGAAAGGGCAACACGTTTTACTGCTCTTTGCGGTTCTGAGTGGCTCTCAGGTTTCCCTGCTGTTTTATTCAGAGGGTGGCAGGAGCAGGGTTGCTGTAGAGGGTCCCTACTCACACGGCCAGCTGTTGGCCAGGGCTTCCTCGCCACATGGCTGCTGGGTTCCCAGCGTGAGTGTCCCCAGGAGCCAGGCAGAAGCTCTGTCACCTCTTTTAGCCTAGCCCCAGAAGTCCCACAGCATCACCTCTGCCTGATCCCGCTGGTTAAAAGTCAGTCACCAGGCAGGCCTGTGTTCTCGGGGAAGGATGAGACCCCACCTGCCCGTGGGGGTGAGGGGCATCTAGGAATTTGCAGCCGTGTGGAAACCACCTCCTAAGCCGGGATGTGAATAAGCAGCAGAAGCAAACACTGCCTTCCACAAACCTCCAGCCTAGGCCACTGACGGCCCAGCCCCCACACTGAGACACTGCGGAGCCCTCCCCACAGAGCTCCCTGGACAGGGTTGGTGGGCAGGTGGGGCGAGCAGAGGGCCCAGGGCTGCACAGGCCTGCAGAGCACATGCCCACTGCCTCCACGCGCCAGACCGATGCCAACCTGCCCCGCTCCCTCAAGGCCCCCACCAGGGGGTGGTGCCTCTGTCCCCTGTCCGTCTACGTTGAGAGCTGTCTCTGTCTTCCTGTAGCTGTGGCTCTTTCTCTGAGCCCACTCCCTGCTTGGGGCTGAGACTTTCCCAGTTTGGATGGGCCAAAGGTAGCTTCCTTAGTTGTCTGGAGGCAGAAGCAGGGACCCTCAAGTTACTGGGGAGGCTGTGGAAGCAGATGCCTTGGGAGCAGGTCTGACCTGAGGCAGCTGGCTGGCTGGCTGGGAGGTTGTGCCTCCAAGTGGCCTTGTTGCTGGGTCACCAGCTGGCTTCAGGGCAGGGCACTGACTTTCATGCACAAATAGGGTGGAAGAGGGGCCCAGGTGAGGGGGTCTCGCTGGTCCTGGGGACCAGGCAACAGGTGTTGGTAGGCTCTGGGCTGGGGTGGGGGCGCTTCGAGAGCGGTGTGGTTCGGGGCCCTGCCATGACCTGACCGCATGCCACTCCCCAGACAGGACAGCTGGAGCCTCTGCTCTCAGGGTTCACCGAGGAGGAGGAGCAGCAGACGACACGGATTCTGCAGAGAATGGACGTCCTGGCCAAGGTCGAGGGCCTGGGATGCGCCCGGGGGCTGGGGGGCACCTGCCTCTCCTGAGCCCCCGACAAACCCTTTCTCCCACCCCTGACCTCTAAGAAAGCCTCGGAGGTTGGGGTGCGGCTGATGGTGGACGCTGAGCAGACCTACTTCCAGCCAGCCATCAGCCGCCTGACGCTGGAAATGCAGCGCAAGTTCAATGTGGAGAAGCCGCTTGTCTTCAACACCTACCAGTGCTACCTCAGGGTGAGGCCCGTCACTTCCCCACTAGAGTGACTGCTGGAGGAAAGGCTGGCCCCTCCCGTGGGCCCCTGGTCCCAGATGAGGGTGTTGAAGGGGCAGGAAAATGAGGAAGGAGCTTGTTTAGGGCCCAAGTAATGTGCTTTCACCCCCTGAGGTCAAAGCCTTCAGGAATGACTCTTTTCTCCCATCTCCCAGTCGGGTCCCTCTGAGAATCCGATGGAGGCTCTGGCCCTTCTCGGGAAGATGATGCGGCTAGAACTGTGCTGTGTCCTCAGCGACTCAGGGTGGGAGTCCCACGCACAAAACGAGAATGGGCTGCTGCTGGGGGCCAGTGAGGTGTTTGGAGGTGGTGGGGTAGGGTGGGTGTTGAGGCTGTGGGGGAAGGGGGCTCTCCAGGCAGGTGACCACCCCACAGTCAGTCTGAGAAGACTGCCATGTATCATGGCTGCTGGCACCTGGCCTGTCTCCTCGAAGGACTGCCTCCAGGCCAAACAGAAGAGGCTGCAGGTGGCCCCTCTGTCAACATTCCTTGAGGGCAGAGGTCAAAGGGCCCCCCTCACCCACACCTGTCCCCCAGATCCCAAGCACCTACAGGGCACCGGGCACCTCAGCCAGCTGCTGCTACCCTGGTGCCCCTGGCAGACTATGCCCCTGATGCTCTTGGGCCCAGAAATACCCTAGGGGGTGCTGGCTGGAGGGGGGCTGACCTAGTTACTGACTTTTGACCTTGACTCTGCAGGATGCCTATGACAACGTCACCCTGGACGTTGAACTGGCTCGCCGCGAGGGCTGGTGTTTTGGAGCCAAGCTGGTACGGGGAGCGTACATGGCCCAGGAACGGGCCCGTGCCGCGGAGATTGGCTACGAGGACCCCATCAACCCCACATACGAGGCGACCAACGCCATGTATCACAGGTGCGCCGGCCTCCTTGGTTCCCAGGGCCTTGGCCACCTGGGGAGGGGAAGCGGTGAGGGAAACATCCCTCCTTGGTGCTGGAGCTGAGCTGATGGACTGCCACCCAAAGGGGGAGTGGCCCTGGAGGGCAGAAGCTTCTGGTAGGAGCAAGGCTTTTGCCATGAGGCCCAAACTGATTATTTTCTCTGCTTTTGCTTTACATTTTCAAACACACTAAGGTGGCTTTTTAACATAGAGAAGTCGACTGGCCCAGACTAAGCTGGCCTGAGTCCCGGCAGCTGCTGCCAGTACCCGAGGGGCCCTCCCCACACTGCACTTGCCTTGCTTCCGGGACCACCCGTTGTGGTGACTGGTGCCGTGTGGACAGGCCGACCTCGTGCCGTTTCATCTCCCCTCACTGCCTGGCATTTGCTGGTGCGGCCCATGTGGTGTGCTCACTGCTGTCCTTGCTTTTCTGGAAAAGCTGTACCTGGATCCCCCAGGTCAGGGGCAGACCATCACAGCTGTTGCTGGAAACGGAACTGCCAAGTCAGGCAGCAAGGACCCAGCTGAGCTGCTTTCACTGACAGATGGAGGCGCTGTTCAGTGCTGCCCCAGCACAGGGAGCCCACCCACCCTAAATTTCCTGGAAGACCCTTTCCTGAAGCTGAAGCTGCGTCTGTCACGGGTGCACAGGGCACTGTGTGTCAGCTCAGTCCCTCTGAATGTGTAGCCCCTGAGCTGCTCACCTTTTCTCTTACAAGGCGCTGGGGAGGTACGGGTGCTCCTTGCCTGGGTCCCATCGCTATGGACACCTTTAGGACGGGAGGGCTCGCTGGACAACCCTGGGCCTTTGCCACTGTGGGGTACACTCGAGGCCCAGGCTCACATGCCACCCGCCCCCTCCCCCTAGGTGCCTCAATTACGTCCTGGAGGAGCTGAAGCACAATGCCAAAGCCAAAGTGATGGTGGCCTCCCACAATGAGGACACGGTGCGCTTCACGTTGCGCAGGTAGGCGCCCCCCCCCCCCCGTCACCCCCCGTAGCGGTCCAGGTGCTCCCCAGTGAGGGCAGGGCTGGGACAAGCGTCCTGGAAGCATGTACAGGGTGACCTGCTGGGGGGACCTCTGCAGGGTGAGCTGGAGTGGTGGCTTCGGTGCCTCCCAGGCCCCTGCCCCACCAGGGCCGCCTGGGCCTTGGCTCTACTGTAGCAAAGGGTATTTGCAGTTAATTTGGTTTTTGAAATTAAAACCTACTTACTGAAGTTTCAAATTCAAGTAAGTTGATTAGGTGACTGAAATAGCTCACTAAAATGCGGACAGTGTGAAATGTCAGCCCTCTGATACTTGGTCTCTTTATGAACAATCTCCCTCACCCTGCTCACTGCCATGGAGCAAAACTGGCGGAACCCTTACAAGTCAAATAATGAGTAAGGTGAAGCAAATCCTTACATATTCCATGTTCTTCTACCTCATGTCCTAACCCAAGCAGCCCACACCAGAGCTTCTAGTTCCCCTGCCTCTCCCCAGCCTCTGCCTTCCGGGGGCTTAGGCCCTGTACAGTCTTGCTCTTGCTGGCCCTCGTTTCCCCGGAGTAAAGCAGGGGCCCTGTCCCACAGCGGGAGCACCCCAAGCCCAGGACTTGCTGCTGAGTAGGGCCTCCCAAAGGAGTGGTGAAGGAGCAGGTGGGGTGTGGGTGCAGCCCGGAGAGCTGGCTGCTTGTTCTAAACCCATCCAGTAACGTCGCTGTCCATGCTTTGCTCACGGGGGTGCTGGTGCTGCTTTTTCAGTCTGAAGTTGCAGCTGAAAACCGCCATTTCAAACGCACGGCAGTGGCAGCCATCGCAGTCGGGAACCTGAGCGCCAGGTTCCCTCCTGAGCGTCGCTGCCAGGGTTGGGGGTCTGGCTGTTTCCGGTGGGGGCAGAGCAGAGTCCCGGCTGTCTTCTTCCCTTCATCCCTGGGGACTTCTTAGGTCCTCATTTCCCACCTTGGACGCCCCAGTCTTGTCACTGGATGTAGGGGGCACCAGCTTTCGTGTGCAGCAAGGATGAGTTCTGGCTTCAATTGTTAAAATGAACATGGTGGAGCCGCAAGTTTTAGAATGCGGCTTTCCTTTAGGATTCAAAATGGTATTCTGCGATGGAACCTTGATCAGGGTTTGATCCCTCGGGTGCCAGGGTCCTCCTCTGGGCAGTGGCGTACCCATGAGGCCAGCGGGTGGAAGGTGCCGCTCCGCAGGCTTCCGTCACGAAGGCAGCGGCCCGCGCTGGTGTCCGCCTTTACAGCTGGGGTCATGGGCTCGTCTGCTCGGAGCCGGCTCGGCGGAGAGCTAGGAAACTTCCCAGCGTGGAGCCTGCCCTCTGAAGGGCTCCCTTTCTTCAGACTCTGCCCACCGAGAACACATCGCAGCAGCCCCCTGCCCCGGAGGCCGTCTCCCCCCTCCTGAGGGGGCCCCACCAACATCTGAGAGGCACTAACAGGAGTGCGAGCCACATCTCTTAACTCTCTGTGTGCTGGTGGCCACATTAAAAGAAAAAATAAGGTTGATTTCAATAATACATTTCAATTAACCCAACATAGTCAAGCTATTACCATCTAAACACGCATTCTTCTGAGAATGACGAGAATTCTGCATTCTCCTTTCGCACTGTCTTCACACCCCCACATGTGTTTCACACTGGCAGCACCAGCCACCTTCTGAAGACTCTGTGGCCACTGGTCACTGCCTTATGGGACAGAGCAACCAGCAGGGGGTGACAAAGGGCTTGGCTAGGGTGGGGGCGGGGGCAGGCGCCTGGCACTGATGTGGAATGGCTGGAGGAAAGGACAGCGCGAGGGCTCAAGCTGCCACACGTGGGGCAGGCTGTTGAGTGGGGCCTCCTCTCTTGGGTCAGGGCAACAGCAGTGGGGGTCTGGGCCAGCAGGAGGGAAGGGGCCACTGGGGAGTGAGCACGGCAGGAGGGGAGGCTGGCTAGGGAGGGAGGGAACTTGGTAGCCGCAGGCTGGGGTGGGAGCTGCAGGGCAGAGCTCCTGCCCACGCTCCACCCTGAGGGGTGGAGGGAAGAGCATGTGGGTGTGGGTCTGAGGGTGGCAGAGGGGCTCAGAGCCAGCCCAGGGCCCAGGGGGCTCACCTGCCGCCTTGCCCTGTTACAGGATGGAGGAGTTGGGCCTACACCCTGCCGATTGCCAGGTGTACTTTGGACAGCTGCTGGGCATGTGTGACCAGATCAGCTTTCCGCTGGGTGAGCGAGCGGGCCTCCCTGGGAGGTTGGGGGGATGGTGTTGGGGAGCAGGGCAGGGCCGGGACTCACCGCCTCTGCCTGTGCGCGCAGGCCAGGCAGGCTTCCCTGTGTACAAGTACATGCCCTATGGCCCTGTGATGGAGGTGCTGCCCTACCTGTCCCGCCGTGCCCTGGAAAACAGCAGTGTCATGAAGGGTGCCCAGCGGGAACGGCGGCTGCTATGGCAAGAGCTGAAGCGGAGGCTCCGCACAGGCAGCCTCTTCCACTATCCAGCCTAGTGCCCGTGGGCCGCCGCCACCACCACCACCACCAGATTTGGCCTCTGGCTGGGGCAGGGGTCTGTGGGTCTGGGTGCCCCGGGCCAAGGCTGTGCCAGTCCAGCCTCACACGCATTCACCTTTTGACATCTAAGACTATGAGACCTGCTCGAAGTGGGGCCTGTGTGACCCCGGCCCCACCTAGGATGGGGGCACATGGGTGCAGGCCCAGTCTGATACCTGCCACAGCCAGAGACGGCCAGGAACCGCCCTTTGAGTGGGCACCGCCCTGTCTCTGTCTGCCCCTCCGACCCAAAGCCCGCCTCCCACCAGGGTCTAACCCAGCCCCCCAGGTGGAGGGTGGCCATGCTAAGGTAGGCTGACCAATAAACCACTATTTCTGCAGTTAAGAGCCTCAAAGCCCTTTCCTCGGGGGCGGGGGGGGGGGGCTCAGCAGGGGTCAGCAGCAGAGAGGAGTGTTCCCACAGCCTGAGAAATCTCACCTTGGTCTCTGTCTCTCCTGAACCCTGGGCCCCTGGAGGCCAGGCCCGTGCCTCCCTTAGGGCAGTACCACAGCCCCTGCCTTGCAGGGTGCTGGATACCCCCACCCCCACCCCACAGACCACAGCAGGGCCATCAGGATCAGACCAAGGCAGACAGAATGTTCCTGGGGTGGGTGCTGCCCCACCCTGGGTCACTCCCTCCCGCAAACCCTTCCTGCGCCCCCAAGCCCATGGCTCACAGCAGGCTTTTGCTGCTCTGATAGGAGTGGGCCCATGGCTGCCCCCCAACCCCCACCCCTTCAGCTGCCAGCCCCATGGAGCAGGCTAGAGGTGGCCTGGGGAAAGGTGGTAGGTGGGGCCTGGGCTGCGAGGGAAGCCCTGGGGAGGGGCCTCTGGGGAGGGGCATCCTTGGCCAGGCCCTCTGTAGGCCGAGGAGTGAGGGCTGCGGCCGTGCCCTGGTCATGACAGGCACCACAGACCTGTCACACAAGCCACATGCAGGCCATACCAAGGCACCTTTATTTCCCTGGGTCACACAGGGTTTGGGTGGTGGGGCCTCTCCCACTCGGGGGCTGCACCCACCAAGGGTGGGGCCAGAACTGGCACGAAGCCTGGGGCGAGGCAGAGGTCGAGGTGTGCCTGGTGAACGGGAAGGTGCCAGCACCTCCAGCTGCACCCTGTGCCCAGCCCCGGGGCAGAGAGCCAGCAGGCTGGGCCTGCCCGCCTTCTGCCACACAGCTCTAGCTTGACATAAAAACCCAGACAAAGGTGGGTGGCAGACACAGCCAGGGTCCACCCTGCCTCTCCTCAGAGGGCTTGAGTGACCCCTTCTGCAGGCACCTGGGAAGGTGGTGGCCAGACGTCAGGAAGACAAGTTCCTTAGCTTTCTGCTACTTGTGGCAACAGTGGGATAGGGTTGCCTTCCCAGCCAGGATGGGCAATGGGCAACTGGCAGGGACCGCACCTGGTCACAGGGCTGCCTTCCCGGCCTGGCAGCCCCTCTGCTGCAGCTTCCTGATGAGTTCCAACAGGTTCATCTGTAGCGTCAGTTCCTGGGATGCAGAGGGGCCATTGTGAGGCCAAGATGACTCCCGGTCCCACCTGGGGTAAAGGCCCCAGGCAGAAGCCTCCTTTCCCAAGGGCCGGAAGCAGATATCAGGGACTAGGGTGTGCCAGGCAATGAGCCCAGAGGGCTGACTCCAGTGAAGCCTGACTACAGCCTGCCAGGGGCTGGGATTCCGCTGCGCAGCAGGGCCCACAGCTGCCCCAGGCTGGTGCATAGAGATGTACACAGGGGAGCAGCAGCAGGGGCCCCTGCAGCGCGCATCGGAGCAGGGGGAGGTAAGCACCTTCCTGGCAGCTTGCCCGCCTGTGGACAGGGGCAGTGCAACCAGCCTCTGTGCTGAGCACTGCACAGAATCCCTTCCTGCAGCCTCACAGCCCTCTCCCTCCGAGACCTACCCCCACACCACACCCAGGCAACCAGCCCCAAACCCCAGATGGAATCTGGCCTTCGGGGATTAGCATTCCCTGGGCTGTGCCCGGACAGGCCCAGGGCACTGACCTGTGGGTTGGTGGTCACATAGAAACCAGCGACCCCCGCCTTCTCCAGTGTGCTCTGCTGGTCTGCCACCTTCCGGTCTAGCTCCAGGATGATCTTCTGGTCCATTGCCCGCTGCTCCTCCCGGATCCGGTGCTCCATTGCCTGCCACAGTGAGGGCTGCTCAGGGACACGGCGAGGGGACTTGGCCTGACCCATCAATGCCCCAGTTACAGGGTCCTGGCCAGCCACCTCCCACCCTCGCAAAAGCTCAGGTTCTAAGACCACTGACGGCACCCTTACTGCCCCCAGATCCCTTCCTGGGCCACAGCAAACCCTGCAGAGGGGCCTGGCTGCCCCCCGCCAAAGGGTCTTCCCTCCAGGATCTCCTGCCCAGTGTCCTCCCTTGGCATGCCAGGCCTCGCCCGGTGCTGACGGCTTAGGACCATCATGAACTGGTCAGTCGCCAGTTGCCTGTGCCACCACCGCTCACTAGCGAGCGGGCTGCCACCCCTGGGCCTTTGTGTGCACCGCTTCCCCAGTGGGGCCTCTTGAGACTCCAGCTCGGCCCCTCCCCCCTGCATACCCAGCCTTACAGCTGCCTCGGGCCCCGGACACATTTCCACATGCACCGCCACCACCCGTGGCTTCTGGGTTTCACGCAGACTTCCTGGCTGTCCCTGAGTAACCTGGGAGCAGGACGGGCCCCTGCTGACTATCCCTGTCACCCCACCATTGCCCTTGCACCTCCAAGGCCATGCGCACAATGGTCCCTATGCGCACCTGCCCTGCACAGGCCCAGGCCACCAAGAGCTGCAGTCTTGGGGAACAGGTGGAGGGGACCGCACTGTCTCTGCCTGGTCCTGGCACACCCCAACGCCCCAGGTGAAAAGCCACATACGAGAACTCACCGGGCCTCCCGCAGCCCCCAAGCCACCCCGAACACCTCCACCATGCCCTGTCAGCAGAGCCCGTGTCCCTACCTCCTGCTCGCGCTGCTGAGCTGCCTGCAGCATGGGCAAGTTGTGGGGCCGGCAGGCCTGCTGGGCTTCCTGGTGCTTCTGGCGCAGGGCCTGCCTGAGCACTGGGCGGGGACAAGACCGAAGAGTCCATCAGGAGGCAGCAGGGGCGAGATGGAGGGGCCCGGGAACACCTCCCGCCTCAGCACTGGGTTGAGGCCCAAGGCAGCCAGGCCAAAGGCACAGACGTGAGGCCCCAACTGATGGCCCAGCCCACCCGAAGCCCTGCACCAGAAGCTGGGTGGTGCTCCAGGGGAGGACTTCCAGCCACCGGGCCCCCTTAGTCTCACCCTCACCCGGGGCAGGGCATTTCTCCAGCAGTGGGGCTCCAGGGGACCCAGGATGGTGTAGGGCACTAGAGGAAGTGAGGCAGGGCAGTGGCGTGGGGGCGGGGCTGGGGCTGTAGCCTGGACTCAAGACCAACGGGGTGGGAGACTTTGGTCTGGAGCCTTCTGGGCTCACATGGCCACAGGCCAGTGGCCCTGGGTGCGACCTGCTCTTTATCCATGGGACATCCACGGAAATTGTCCAGGAGACCACCCAGGCAAAGGTCTGGGGCAGGAGGGTGAGGAGAGGGGTCACTGCCCACGGGAGTGTGGGGCTGCTGCTCCCCGCTTAGCAGCACCCTTCAGGTGGGCAGAGCCCCCTACCCCACACAGCTCCCAGAGGGAGTAAGGTGGACCCGGACCTGGGAAGCCCCAGGCTGGGATGAGCTGGGCAGTCTGTGTTGCCAGGACAGGGCCTCACCTGGGCCAGCAAAGCCCCATGAGCCCCACTAAACCATACCATTAACACAAGCACACACCCACTGCTGGCAGCACCGAAACCTGCCCCAATGTTCCGAAGGACGCGCAGCAAAGGGGCTAGAGAGTTATCAAAAACTTCCCACTTAATGGAACTGAGCCCTGGGCTCGCCTCAGCAGCACATACACAAAAACTGGAACGATACAGAGATTAACATGGAGTCCAACAGGACTGGACAGAGGCGACAGGTATCATGGAATGGAAAGAAACCGTCACAAAAAGGAATACGCAAATCCCAGACCAGCAGGAATCAAGTGGTACAGTGCCCATAACATAGGGTCCCTGACCACAAGGAAACACAAGGCCACCACTCTGTCCTAGGCAGGAACCTCATGTCACAGCTCTTCTTGGGAGGGCCCTGGGGTTCCCCCGCCAGTAGTTCGGCACCTGCTGTGCCCACAGTTTTCTCCAGTCTCCTGCTTCTTGGCATCCTGTGCACCCCTCAACTATGACACACATCACATTAAATGAGTTTGAAACCAAGGGCCACCCTCAAGATGCAGGGACAAGAAAGATGCTCCCCAGTTAACGTGTGAGCCACGTGGGAGCAGGATTTGGGGACACACACAAATGCAGGAAAATGTCATCCCCGTCACTCTGTTTACTAAATGTTGCTACAAACCTCAGGTTAACTACAATTCCACTGGATGAGCAGCCAGAGGCAGGTGGAAAGCTGCACCTGCTGCCGGGATGGAAGGGCCATGGCCTTGGTAATGACTGAGGAAAGCAGGCACAGCCGATGGCCACCTGCTAAGTCAGAAGAAAGGAGAAGCAGAAAGTCACAGGGCGCTTGCCCAGCACCACCAGCAGCAAAACCTGCCCCAATGTTCCGAAAGAAAAGTAGCAAAAGGGATAGAGAGTTATAAAAACTCCCCACCGAACAGAACCAAGTGCCGGGCTCACCTCAGCAGCACGTACACGAAAACTGCAACGATACAGAAAAGATCAGCGTGGCTCTTGGGCAAGGATAACACGAGGATCCATGAAGCACTCCGTGTCTTTAATAAATAAATAAGTACAATAAAGTGCAGTTTATAAAGAAGGAACCAAAGCTCTATGGAGAGATGGTTGGCTTCCCGTTCACAATTATTATTATTCTGAGTGCTTTACTTGCGCCCCAAACTACTAACCTCTGGGGAGATAAGCAAACATCACCAAAACCAGAGCAAATGGGACTTACTGACAGCAAGAGTGAGCCACCACCGCCGCCTGCATTCGGCAGAGACACAGCCAAAGGCAGGAGGAGTGGGAAAGCTTCATGGTGGCCAAAGGGGAAGGTCCATCCCAACGGGAGGTTGGTCAGTCGGGGGACGCTGGAGGCGGGCTGACGAGAACAGGGGCCGAGGCAGGGAAAGACAAGATGAGCCCGAACACCTTCCTCTACCAGAAAGCAAGGAAGTACTCAAAGAATGATGGGGACACATCAAAAAGACACGGGAGCCAGGCTGAAGTTCCCCCACTGGCCACATGTGGCACGATTTGAGCATTAAGAAGAATGAGCCCTGGCTGGCTGGCTCAGCTGCCTGCAGCACGGGACCGCACACCACAAAGGCTGTGGGCTAGTGGTCAGGGCACATACTGAGCACGCGGGTTCTATCCCTGGTCGGGGAGCGGACAGGAAGCAACTGATTGATATTTCTCTCTCTCCCCCTTCCTCTTGCTAAAACTTTAAAATCAATAAATCAATAAAATATCTCCTTGGGTGAGGATTAAAAGAATGAGAATAGTAAGCTAGGAATTTGAGTCTGTATTTGTGAACGTATGCATCTTGTACCCCAACAGAAACGTTTACAAAGACAGCCACCCACACGGGGAAGAGGTAATACTGATCCTACACAAACGCATCAGGAAAACTGGAGAGAACACTTCCCAGCTCGTCCCATGAAGCCAGCTGCACCCTGACACCCACACCAGACAAATGCACCACAAGAGAAGTACAGAGTGATGTCCACCATGGGCAGAGGCAAAAATTCTTGAGATTTTAGCAAATCCTGTCCAACACAGATGAAAAGGATATACATCATGACCAAGCAGAATTTATTCCAGGAATATAGTTTAGCTCAGTAATTAAAAACTCAATGCAACTCACCATAGTAACCAAAAGGCTACTGATCACCCCAATAGATGCACAACAAGAATCTGACAAAACCATCATCCACTTCCGATAGAAACACATGAATCCTGGCACAGACGTACATCACCTGTCCCCCTAGAGAACAGCCTTGCATCACCAGAATTTCTGGCCAGGAATATTTACCTTGCATACCACCAGGCCCTACCTGCTGTCCTCTTCACAGGACACACAGAGGGCAGAGACAGGTTAAATGCCAGCCCGAAGCAGCAATCTGACAGAGCCAGAGTGGGGACACGCTGCAGGTGGAAGGCCCTGGAGTCTTCAAAAAGTCAATGCCACAATAAATGCTGGGGACGCTCCCAGAAGCTGAGAGACCAAAGTAACCAACGGCAACGCACGAACCTACACTAAACCCTTATGAAGAACAGACGATCTGAGACAAGTGGAGCATCATGATCATGGACTGAAGGTCGAAGACACCCCTGAATGATTAGTTTCTCAGTAGGTTGCCCACTGTGGTCACACAGGACAGTGTTACTGTCCTGGACCACTGGCTCTCAATCCTGGGCCAACGCTGACCCCCAAAGAGGTCTGAAGATATTTTTGGTTGTCATCACTCAAGGAGGGAGGGCCTGTCATCTACTGGTGGAAGCCAGGGATGCTTCTACACGTCCTGCTATGCACAGGACACAGTCTCGCCATTAATAGTTGTCCAGTCACAAACATCGTCAGTGCTGTAGTTGAAAAGCGTGGTCTAGAGGAATTCTGACCACTCCTGGTGAGGCCCTACGATGCTGCAGAGATTTAGGAGTATAAAGAACTTTGGCAGAACGTTAATTATTGAATCTGACTGGAATACATATGGATGTTCATTATACTATTTTTCGATGTTTCTAAATGTTTTAATTTTAAGTTTTTCACAAATAAGAACAGGAACAATAAAATAATAAAAGTGAGAAATCTGATGGGGCAGAGAGAGCTGCCCAGAATACCTTGCCAGGAAGGGGCTCGGGAGCACCCCCCACGCCCGCTGCCGGGTGAGGATGCCTGGGAGGGGCCGAGACTCACGGACGGGGCTTTGGCCCACTGTGTGGCTAGGTTTTGGGGTCCCGAAGGGTGCCACAGGACACAGTGCACGGGAATCCGATGCACAGCTGGTGGGATGTTCTGCACCACAGGAGAGGAAGCTGACCAGAAAGGACGCTACACAGCTGTCAACACTTCAGGGCATCCCTGGAGGCGGCCAAGCGCTAGGCCAAGCATCTGTCCTTGGGTCTCGGGCCATCCTGCCTGGATGCGGGTGGGAGCACGGAGAAGCCCGAGGAAGAAGTTTCAAGTGTTATGCTAAAAGGGGACCAATGCAACTGAGAAAATGAAGCTGGCTTGACCCATTTGTCACCAAAAAAGCCCTAGCAAGGCCTCCGCACCCTTGATCTGGTCAATTTTAGGAAATTCTTTCGAACGACACCCAGGGAAGGGCTCAGCCCTCAGAGACCGAGAGCTCCCAGGCTGATTTCTCGCAGGAGGAGCGTGCGTAGTCTCACCGCCCCCCCGCCCCCCACCGCCGCGCACCTCGGTGTTCGTTCTGCAGCCGCAGGCGCTGGTTGTACAGGCTCTTCTCGGTGAGGTGCTGGATCTCCAGCAGCCCCTGCACGATCTCGAACACGGTGCCGTCGAGAAGCGCCAGGGCCAGGTCGCTGAGCGTAGTGTAGGACAGGCGCTGCTGGAAAGAGCTGCGGGCAGAGGGGCACGGTGAGCGCGGGCAGGACCTGGAGCGGCCTCGCCCGCCGCCCCACGGCCGCGTACCTGGGCAGCTCCTTGACCAGGCTCTGCAGCGCCGAGAGGAGCTGATAGTGCCGCTCCTGCTGCCGAGTCCCATCCACCGCCTCCTCGAAGGCACCCGCGTAGCGATCCATAGTCCCTTCACCCCACAAGTCGCGGACCAGAGCGACGCTCCCTACCGCTACGTCTGCCCCGAGCACGGAGTGTCCCGCCCCCTTTTACGACAGTTCTGGGCAGGGCGCACCCAGCTTTCTGCGTCAGCCAAAACGAGGCTCGCCCCGCCCCTCCGCGGAAGCGCTTGGGCGGGTCTCGCATTGTCCCCGCCCCTTACCCTGCAGCCCCGCCCACGCAACCACAGGGGCGTGGCTCTACAACCTAGAAATCTCGAGTTTTCCAAGATACTCAAGAATCTGTTCCCAGCCTCTCCCCTCTCACCCTCCTTCCTCTGGACAGTCTATCTCCTAGCTGGGCTTTGCAGTGCGGCGGCCTGGTCGTGAGCATGCATGCGACTGTGGGGGTGGCTTGAGAATCCTGCGGCCCCAACTCAGTGGCTCCCCGCCTAAAGTACTGAATCACTAAGACCCCTGAGCTCCGCCAGTCTGAAGCGACGTGACCTTGAGCCGGCTTTGTCACCTTTGGGCTCAGTCTCCTTGTCTTGCACTCTTGGGATGCTTGTCTGGGACACTTGTCAAGTGACTCCCCACCACACCTTCCGTCTCCAGGCACCGCCTGTGCCGTGGGGGTGATAGGGGAATTCAAGAGTTAAAGGTTTTAGCTGTAGTTTTCCTAGATAGGCTTAAGTGATCAATGGGGAAAGCTGTTTTTCCAGGAACTGGTCACAAGCAATCCCGCCTTTGTTGGGGGTGGGGGGTGAGGGGGTCTGCAAGTGATGGAGCTGTTAACCTGAGCCATTGTGTTCCAGGGAGGGAAAGTCAGAGAAAGATAAAGAATTGTTGATCAGCAGATAAAGAAATACTAGGAAAATCGTCCTTGATTTTAACTCTTACCTGATTAACCTTTTTCCCAAACCCCATGCCTACCCTTTTCTTCTCCTTTATAACCTACAACTTGAGATGAAATGTTAAGACAGCTTTGAGGGCACATAACCTGCTGTCTTCTCAGATCCCCAGCATCTGAATGAAGCGCCATAAAGATTCAATCCTTGTCTTGACTTATCGGTTCTGGCAGCGACAGGTAGCGCTAACGTGGTTCTGCAGCCCACTCACTCCTCCTCCCTGCCGCCCCACTTTTCAGAGGCAGTGCCTGGCATTCAGCTGCCATCCGCAGCCCTTCATTTCGACCTTGACAATAAGTTACTGGGAACCCCCAGTTACGCGTGTATACAATAAAATGAAATGAAATGAAATGAAATGAAAAAATAAAATAAATAAAATAAAAAATAAAATAAACCTACCAAAAAGTTGGACTGCTGAATATTCTGCTGGGCTCCTGGGGGCAGGAGGCAGGGATTTCCTGCCTTAGAGAATAAGCCTTGTGGTGGGAAAGGGACCAGGGAGAGGCAGGTCTGCCCCTCACCGGCTGGGATGTGTGAGGTCTGGGCACAGTGTGGGAAAGAAGTGAACACAGAGTCCAGAGGATTTTGAGAGTGTGGTTATTAAAGCTTGGGACAGTGAGACAAAGGATGGGCTTAGGACAGAAGAAGCAAGATCACAGCAACAGACACGAGTCTCAGCTGGGCTGCCTGCACTTGGGAAAGGAAACCACAGCAACAGGAGTGAGCCTCATTAAATCTTTTGGGTGTGTTTCGATTAAAAAATATACCTAGTAGAGTTTAGGCTAAATATTTGCTGTGAAGAAAGAAAAAGAAGCGAAAGCAACCTTGTGAGTAATGCTTGGTCTAATTCGTGGGAGACACTGTTGTATGAACGTGTAATTGGCATTTCAATGTGCACTGTGGGTGTTTCTGCAGTTCGAAGCCTTCCTCTGATGCTCAGGTGTTCACTGTATAAATGATACCTTGCTGGCTGAGCAGATTTTCTTCAAATAAGGTCAGCGGACTCTCAGCACTGTCTCCCCTGGGCAGGCAGAGAACATTTTCTATCTTTTACAAAGTGAAGAAGTTTATTTATGTTCCTGTTGCTAAAGCTGCAACTCTGGCCAAAGTGGGTGTATTTGTGCTTCGGAAAATAGGCCACATGCTAGGCAGGCCTTGTCCTGCATTCTCTGAACAGGTTAATACCATCCGGCCTTTCCCTCTCCTCCTGGAGGTTGGCAAGGTCACGATACTCTGGAAAAAAGATAGGGGAGACCCTGCAGGCTGGCTGGCCAGATGCAGAGCATAACCCTTTGGGCTGCAGACCTGATTGCTGAAGTGTTTGGTGACGAGGGGCAAGTGGTCTTTGACTGCAGTACCAGAGACCCCTGATGAGTTGCACTGATGGTTAGTTAAGTAAGCAGGGGACCCCTAAAGTGAGGGAAGCACTCCATGGTTGGTGCTCACGCTCCTGCGCCATGGGGAAAGTGAAACTGTTTCACTCCAACTGGTAATGAAACTCTTCCTGGGGCTCAAGGGTGTCGGTAACACGGAGATGTGCTGAGTTCTGCACTTAGAGGCAGCAGGAAAGGAGGGAACCGGGAGGAGGCTTGGCTCCCCTGCAGCGTAGAAGGAGTCTGCGTGTCTGCTGGATGACAAGAAGTGGACCTCACTCAGTAGCCTAATGACCACCCTATTCTCCCTGCCCGCCTGGCCACAAGCACTGTGCCAATGACATGAGCCTGGAGGAAGAATCAGCAAAGAGCACATGGGACTCATCACAAGTGGTCTTTATGCTCACAACACTGTGCCCCCCACCCTGCTGCATTTCTGTTATCTCATACGTGCCCGTGGGCAGTAGTAGGGGGATGTCTGCCTTTCCAGGGCCACTGTAACCAGGCCCAGCTTTAGAATGGAAACATGAGTGCCCAGAAGATGAGATGGTCACTGGATTAGTGTGCTTGGGCTGTCGGAACAAAGTACTGCGCAGACGGTGTTATTTAAACCACAGGAACTTATTTGCTCACAGGTCTGGAGGCCGTAAGTCCGAGATCAAGGTGTCTGATGGGTTGCTTTTTCCCGGGGCCTCTCTCCTTGGCCTACAGATAACCACCTTCTTGGTGTGTCCTCACATGGTCTTCCCTCTGTGTCCCATGTCTGTGTCCTGATCTCTTCTTACAAGGACACCAGCCATATTAGATTAAGTTCCACCCTAAGGACTCATTTAAGGTAATTACATCCTTCAAAGGCCCTGTCTCCAAATACAGTCATGTTGGGTTGCTGTAGTTTTCCACAGATCTTGATCCAGGATGTGGTTACACTGGGAGATGGCCAGACAGGTCTCCTATAGCCAGGACACACTCTTCCTTAGCTCCAATGCTGAAAGAGTCCGATTTCCTGTTGGTAGATGGGGTTAGCACTGTAACCCCCTTCTTCGCTTATTGATTCAGAGGTGTGAGGAGCCCCAAATGGCCGAGTGGCAGCCTTGACTTCCTATTCAATAGAATCATTGTTGTGCCCCCTTGTGGAAACCTTTCTCACTCTGTAAGTAAGTCCTTCAGGCAGCAGAACATAGAGTTTGTGAGAAATGGGCATGGTGCCGCTTCTCTTTCCGCCCTTGCTGCCTGGACCCATGAAGCCTGGCAGAAACACAGCTCCCCAGACTGGACACTGATTCAGAGCTTGTGAAACCTTCTGGAGAACCTGGCAGCAGCCCCACGAGGTAGTGCTCTCTGGCTGGTGCTGTAGCTGAGTCTTCAAAAGGCCATTCTGTTGCGCCATGAAGCCAGTTGGTGGGGGACATGGCAAGACTAGTGGATTCCAGAGCATGGCTCCATTGCTGTGCCTCCTCTGCTTCGAGGTGAGTTCCTTGACTAGAAACAATGCTGTGTGGAATAGCAGGATGGTGAACAAGGCATCCTGCAAGTCCATGGGTAGTAATTCTGGCAGTAGCGCCGTGTGCAGGGGAGGCACATCCGTATCCGGAGTAAATTTGTATTCCAGTGAGAATAGAGCGCTGCCCTTTCCATTTGGAAGGGCTCCAATGCAGTCAAGCTGCCGCCAGGTAGCTAGCTGGCGGATCACCCCAGGGAATGATGCCACACGGGGGACTCAGTGTTGGTCTCAGCCACGGTGGGTGAAGCCAGGTCTGCCCTAGTGAGTGGAAGTCCATGTTGCTGAGCCCATGCATGACCTCCGTCCCTGTCACCGTGACCATTTTGTTCACGAGCCCATTGGGTGATGGCAGTAAGTCATGGGGTAACATAGTGACAATAGTTGATAATAGTATATGCATATTTGAAAGTAGATCTTGAAAGTTCTCATCATAAGAAAAACAATTTTTATAACAGAATGATTCTGCCCTTCTAGATAGCCTCCCAGGCTCTATCGCAGACAACTGGGCTGGATTGGATCCCACTCCTACTTCCGCCGGAGCTAGAGAAGAAAGCTACATAAAGTGGCCGCCAGGTGGCGCGCAGCACGGCGCGCGGACTGCACAGGGAAGTGCCCGGGTCCCCAGGCCTGCTAGAGCGCATAGCTGCGCCCTGGGGGTCTGGCCTTCTCGCAGTCCTGCCCTAGAACTATACGGTGGGAAAGAAGACAAAGAGGCCGTGCAAAGTCCCCTGCCGGCCTCATCTTATTGGTTGTACTGCCAGGCCACAGCTCCTGGGAGGGGACTTGGAAATATTTGCGGTAGTTCTGACCACCGGACATCACTCACACCCACACTTGGGATGGGCGCTCTACACAGATTTATCCGTCCAGCCTGCGCTGGTTCCCATCTCCAGAGCGGGACTAGGAAAAATTGGTGGGAGTCCCATCCTCTGGAGACGCCCTTCCAAACCATCCCGCGGGAAGGAGCAGGTCTGGTATGTGAAGTGGAACTTGGAAAAACTCCTTGGAGGCACCTCCGACATCCGGAGCACGTGCGGGATGGCGTCTGGGAGTAGGAATCCTTTCACTTTAACCCTTGATACCCCTGTCAATCCCACAGGGTACGGGCACCGGACTGCTGTTCGACCCTCAACCCCGGCAGCCTCAACCTAGCCCAGGAGAGAGTGGCTATAGAAACCCCTGGACATTTAAGCTCGGCGAATAGATGATGCGCCGACGCCCCAGTACCACCAGTATGATCCCGCTAAGGTCGCCGGCCTCCTGGAAGTAGGCAGCTGACACCGGGGCCACATCCCATCCATTGCATATTTCGCTGGAGCTCCGGAGGGAAGACACTACATAAAAGTGGCCACCAGATGACGCCCGACAACTGGCATGAAAGTCAGCAGGATGCATCCCAACGCCAGGGCTGGCGAGGGCGCCTTGCGGGCCACCCGGACACCGGACACCGGATCTCCTCTGAGCCCACCTAGGATCGGGTCTCCCCGCCCAGGGAGGGTGGCATGTGGCATTTCGCCCCGAAGCTCCCAGCCGGCAGGGCGCGACCCCGGTAGCAGAATGGAAATTTGAAAATGTTTTTAGGTTGCTGCCAGGAATGGGATAGAATTCCCCCCACGTGACTCCCAGGCTGGCGCTGGCCATTTCTGGGCTCTGGAGAGGACTTGTAATTCCCATAGACACCCAGTTCGGGCTTCCCAGAGCGGCTCCCCTGCTCCAGAATGGACTTCATCAGCTCTTCAGGGACTTGGCCGGTGGGGCTACAAAACTGAAACCTTGAAAGTGTACTCAGAAACATTCGACCGAAGTTAAAAACAAAACTGATCTTTGCCTATACTACAAGTAAAGTCAAATGGCAATACATGGGGAACATTTGTGCAAACACATGTGCAATGTGATTATTGATTTCAGCATTACTTATTATAATAATAGAAAACTGGGAAAAAATAGTCATTAAGAGGGACCAGGTTAAGTAGATTCTAGTACATCAGTACAATGCAACACCATGAATTTGTGTTCTGGTTCATTTTTATTTTTACTTTAAAAATGACATAGATCAATAGGTACTAACATGGAAAGGTATTGATGATGGGCTGTTAAATGAAAAAACAAGTTGTAGAACTCTTGAAAATGAAAATATGCACTTTACTTTAAAAAAATACTTATAAAGAAAGGCAAATGAGTTAGAATAACAATTTTGCAAAACCAGAATAAAACCTCCCCTATTTTAACAGTTATGTAGCCAAGAATTCTGTGTGATGTTGGCGGAGGTCAAGATAGGTCGATCAACGGAGCAGAGCAGAGACCCAAACAAAGAAGCCCGGCTGATTTTCAGCGGATGTGCCAAGCAATTCACAGGAGAAAAGACGGCCTTTCCATTGAGTGGGAGTAGGGCCATCAGACATCTACAGACCAACAAAACAAAAAGCCCTTGATGTAAACACCTACACCTCACAGCTCATGAAAACATTAACCCCAAGTGTATATAATACACTTATATGTAGAATGTAGAACACTGGGGAAAATTGTATGAGAAAAACTGGGGCTCTAGAGCCAGGCAAAGGGACTCTAGACTTGACCCCCCAAATGTGATCTATCTAAAAAGAAATGAATAAATTAAAATTTACTAAAATTTAAAATCTGGGCTCTGTGACAAATGAAATGACAAAGCGCACACTGGACAGAAATACTTGCAAACCACATATCCAGTTGGGAGAGTGTCCGAACATACAAAACCCCTCAAAATGCAACAGGGAAAACTAACAACCCTATTACAAATAGGCAATGGACACGAACAGGCGTTTCACTGAGGAGGATATACAGACGGCAGAGAAGCAGACGGGAAAGTTAAAAGCATAGTGAGATAGTCTGACACACATATCAGAACCCCTTAAAATAAGTGTAAGAACAGTCCCACGTGCTGGTCAGGATGTGGAGAAACCAGTCACTCACGCGTTGATGGCGGTGATGTAAAGTGGTGTGGCTGCGCTGGAAAACAGTATGGCAGTCGAAAAAAGAAAGAAAGCAGACAACAATGACAAGAGCTTGCCATCACCACACATCCCAGCAACGCAACCCCCGGGGGCGTTTCTCCCAGAGAAACGAAACCTGTGCCATAAAGGGCTGACTCAGCAGGTCTGGGATGTCCAGCACTTGCACGTTACAAAGAACAGTCTGACCGGCATGGCTCCAGAAGGAAACCTCAAAGCCCTTGGAACGTCCTGCCTGGTAAGTGTCTTAGGTTAGCCAGGCCCTGGGTAGTTCAGGCCAACAATATAATATATGGTAGGGTGCAGTGCAGTGGGGTGGGGTGGGGTGGGGTGGGGTGGGGCCCTGCGGGCTGTGTGGTGGTGTCGGTCTGACCTCCAGGGAGTTAGCTCAGTGGAGTCCTGTGCATCCTCCCAGGGAGTTCAGCGTCGCGCTCTGGAGGACCCCCCAGGGGGCCCAATACCACTTATGTTCAAAGAGTCACAGCCGAAAGTTTGTAGCAGCTTTGTTTTTCACAGCTCAAAACTGGGGGAAAAAACAAAAACAAAATGGTTTAAGGGGTGAGGGGGTGTTGTTTGTCTTGGAAAAGGAGAGAAGTGTTTACAGGTACCTGCCAGAGGAAGGACAATGAACAGCCCCGGGCAGTGGGTCATCTGTGGTATGGGGAGACACGGGGTGAGAAAATGCTTCCAGAGCAGGGAATGGGGTCCCTTGGTGAACAGTGGCACTGTCCTCTCGGGTGTTACGTGTGGGGCTCGGCCGAGGTGAGCAAGAAGGGGACAGATTTTAGAGCTGGACTCTTTGTGCTGTGTCAGGTCTACGAGGCATCCAGGTCAGAAAAGAAAACGAGTGAGGTGGGCGGAGGTCTAGTTCTGGATGGAGAAGAAATCTGGGGTGTGTAAGTATTGCGTTCATCGTGAACGTCGTAGAGATTGATAAAGACTAACTGGAACTTTAAGAAAACATAACCAGTTGGGAGAGTCTGTGGGAGGCTGTAGGACTTTAATGGAAGCTCTCAGACTCTGCCTAATTGTGAAAACGCTACATGCAAGAACCAAACAGGAAGAACTGTTTTGTTGTGGACAGTTCAGCCTGGTCTCAGAAATTGTAACCGTCGCCCCATGGTGGGCTGAGTAAGAGCCTAGGGACCTGTTTCATCTAGGTCTGTTTTGTCATGAGGACCTGAGCTACTAAGGAGACAAAGCTTATCTCCCTGGCAGGAGGGCCGCTTCTTCCTCATCCATCTCTGGCCCCAGTGCTTGGTCGGTAGTCAATGACGGGTAAGACTCCTCACGGGAGGGGCAACCTAAACCAGACACTACCACTTGGAAGGCGCTCATGGAAGGACTGGGGGGGGGGGGCTGCAGCAAAGAGGGGGTGATGGACCCTCGCCCCCTGGCTATTCTGACATAGCCCGAGTCCCCATTTCTGACCCGGAGATGTCTTCTGCTTCCTGGGCATAATTGGCTTAAAGCCTGAAACTATGACAGCCAGCAATGTAACCCTGTGCTGGCCAGGACGGTTCCCCAGGCGATGGGGCATAAGAAAGAATTCGTAAAGTCCTGTGAAACCTGCTTTGTTTGCTAAGAGTGCTCTCATTTAAATGATAAGGGTCTGAGGAAGAAATGGGTATTGTCTCCCAAACTTTTGCAGCCCCCTTTCCTGACCCACACTGACTCAGATTAAGCCCTCAGATTTCTTTGAAATGTTAAGCTTGTATTCCTGTGTATTTGAACCCAATAAAAGCCTAGTAAGAAAGGGGCTCTGGGTCATTCTCCTCTGAGAGTTTGGCCACCTCTCCTCCCCAAGCAGATCATGTCTTGGTAGTTTTATTTTTTTCTGTGATGGAGGGATGGGGCTCTGCCCCCCAAAACTGTTTCTTTCTTTTTTTTTTAAGATTTTATTTATTGCCCTGGCTGGTGTAGCTCAGTGGACTGAGCGCGGGCTGCGAACCAAAGGGTCGCGGTTCGATTCCCAGGCAGGGCACATGCCTGGGTTGCGGGCCAGGTCCCCAGTGGGGCCACGTGAGAGGCAACCACACATTGATGCTTCTGTCTCTCTTTCTCCCCACTGGGGTCCTGGCCTGCAACCCAGGCATGTGCCCTGACTGGGAATCGAACTGGCAACCCTTTGGTTCGCAGCCCGCGCTCAGTCCACTGAGCTACACCAGCCAGGGGAGGAAGAACTGTTTCTAATAAAGCTCTGTGGTTCTAACGTCCCCTTGCCTCAGCTTCCATTTTCCCTCATGTAAGCAGCCCTCCATCTCGGCACCCAGGTGAGAGTGCACACATGGCTTCCATGTCCGCATGCCCTGGGTTGCGACCCTTTCTTTTTCCCATACATGTTCTTTTTGGTGATGAAACCCCTTCCTTACAGTAGCCTTGGAACCCTTGAACTACGCTTCTTGTCAGTATGATGTTGCTTCTTCCACGTGTGTGTCAGCAAGGCGGTAAGTGTGAGGAAGCCCTTACTTCCCTTTGCTGCCTTGTTTCTGGTACTGAAACACACTTGGAAACTATCCGATTTTAGGGAAGAGTTGGAGAAATATAAGCAAAGCAAAATGTTTAAACTCAGTACTTTACACAACTCTCCCCATATCCAAAAAAAGTATGAATACTCCTGACAGAGGGTTTCCTCGGAGACACCCCACGTTCTAGCCTCTGCTCAGAGTGTGCCCCCTCCTTCTGACCATCTGATCAGGCAAGCCTTCACCACCCTCCTCTCCACAGGGGTTGGTCTGGTCCAAGGTTCACCTTCCTGCCCACGCAAGGGGTGGTTTATGGGGCCGTATCCCTCAAAATCAGAGCTATTCCATACAGAAGAGCAGCACCTTCAGCAGAGCAGTTTGGAGTTATCTTCGGCACTCAAAATCTGGATCCCTTCCAAGTCTTCCTGCCAGTGAGGAGTGTAATATGATTCCTCTTTCTCCCTGATTCTTCTAAGCATAACACACACACACACACACACACACACACACACACACTTAAAGACAGTAAAGTCTAAATTTACTGTAAAGAATAGAAGGATTTTCCCAAATGTTCCATAGTGTACCTTCAGGGCAGAACAGAGGTAGCAGGTGACATGCTCACGTATATCCATGGAGCTTCTTTTTTGTTCTTCTTTCGCTTTCAGCCTTAGTATCCAGAGCCCCTGGCTTGACCCAATTACAAGACTGCTCACCCCATGATTACTATCCCAAGGCCGAAGAGTTCTAAAATTAGAAATATTTTAGCTTCGATTTATCTTTACATTTCAGACCAGGGCCCTGGCCAGGTGGGTCAGTTGGTTGAAGCGTCATCCAGCGCACCAGAAGGCTGCAGGGCACATACCTAGGTTATGGGTTTGATACCCAACAAGGGGAAGTACAGGAGGCAACTGGTCAATGCTTCTCTCTCATATCAGTGTTTCTCTGTTGCTCTCTGTTTCTGTCTGTCTGTCTGTCTCTCTCCCCATCCTCTCCCTCTAAAATAAAAAAAAAATTTCAGACCACATAAGGGGCTCTTGGGTGAAGGCTTCTCTTTTGTGTATATTCATGTATATGAAAGAGATGATTTATGATGTTTCCAGACAAGCAATCTCTCTGGGAACTGGGAGACAATCTTACCTATGGCCCAAGGCTGTTCCCATAACTGAAGAAAACCACATTTACTCTCGTGGACCTTCATATCACCACTTGCCCCACCTCCCAGCCAGAAATGTCACTTGGACAAGCCCATTTAGCCTACCAAGAAAAGGATGGAAGGCATGGGGCCTCATCTTACTCATCTCTTGGGAGCACATTAGAGCCAAGTAAATGGTAGCCACTTAATCAATGCTAAATTGCATGCAATGAACCCATTTACATAGTACAAAAATCTACTATTATACATACATCCTCAAGAAGAGTATGAACAAGCGACTTCCAATTTTTAAAGTGGAGAGAAGACCCTAGTAGAGAGAAAAATGAAAATTCCCCCATCTGTAGATAAAAAGATATGATGATGCTTCCCAGTAATGAACTGATACAAACAGAACCCTCAGAAAAGCACTCTTTTCAGGGTTTTACCCAGGGCAAGTTTAACATCCTTATTCCTCAAACTGTAGATCAAAGGGTTGAGCATGGGAACCACGTTGGTGTAGAAGACGGAAGCATACCTGCTCTGGCCCACAGAACCAGGGAGAGAGGTTGTTAGATAGGTAAATGCCCCTGACCCAAAAAACAGAGCCACAGCAAGGACGTGGGAGCCGCATGTGCTAAAGGCTTTGGCCCTTCCCTCTGCAGAAGGAATACGGAGGATACTACGGAGAATCAAAGCGTAAGAGATGAAGATGCTGACGCTAGATGTCACGATGACCACTCCAACGACAATGGAAAACACCAGCCCATTGAACCGGGTGCTGGTGCAGGAGAGCTGCAGGAGGGGGAGCACTTCACAAAGGTAATGGTCGATGACATTGGAGTGGCAGAAGCTCAGTCTCAGCATGCTTCCAGTGTGGGCCATGGCCCCCGCGAACCCTGCCATGTAGGAACTGAACATCAGCAGAGCACAGACCTGGGGGGACATGGTGACCGTGTACAGCAGAGGCTTGCAGATAGCCACATAGCGGTCATAGGCCATGGCTACCAGCACATAGCACTCAGAATTGACAAAGAAACAGAAGAAAAATAGTTGAGTCATGCATCCCACGAAAGAGATGATATTTTCAGACACAAAATCATTCAGCATTTTGGGTGTAAAGACGCAAGAGTAACAGAGATCTATAAAAGACAAGTTGAAAAGGAAAAAGTACATAGGAGTGTGAAGGCTAGAATTCAGCCCAATTAGGGTGATCAAGCCCAAGTTGCCCACCACGGTGAACACATAGATCCCTAAGAACAGGAGGAACAGGAAGACACGGAGTTCTGACTGTTCTGAGAATCCCACAAAAATAAATTCAGTCACCGAGGACCTGTTTCTCAGAGTCATTCTCTTCTGAGGAGTGCTCTGTGAAAACAAGGGAAAAATACACTGATTGACAATCGGCAGAAGCATGGATGGTAAGAGAGATGAGATGGAGCTGGCTGCCTTCCCTTGCACCTTGCTTCCTACAACCATGAAACAAGCTCAAAATGGTTCTCCCCTGTTTGATGAGGTGCTCAGTTGTTATTCAGAGACCACAGACCAAAACTACAAGTTATGCAGCTGGAGCACGCACAGATGGGAGAACTCTGGCCTCCAGCTGCGCCTGGAACCAAAGCCCCCTACCCTTGCCTCACCCCATAGAATGGAAGGACCAGGACATAACTGGAACTTGGTCTGTTGTACAGGATGATCTGGTGTTGACGTCCCTTCACCATATGTGGCCAAGTTCCAAGGTCCTCCAATGAATACTTGCCCCACAGCGCTTCTACACACCTGTTCCCCTTAGCCCCTTAAAAACCCTAGTCTATTGAGCAAGATGGATTTGAGGCACCACTAGGTCTCCCATCTGCTTGCTTGGTAGCATTTAGATCAACAAACCCTTACTTATGTCAAACCCTGAAGTTTTGACTTTTGGCCTTTGGAAGCATTGGGCACACAGACTGGTTCAGTAACATGCCTTGATGACTCCATCCGAGCACTGCCGTGTGCCTGCAGCTGAGTCTCAGTGCCCCTGGGCTGACCCTGAATCTAACCTAGAGTCTCTGAGCATGTGTAGCAAGAATTCTGTCCCTTCCTCAGAGATGAGGAGATTGAATTCCTGCTTTGGCTGCTCAAGGACTCTCAGAAAGACACCCCAAGAGCCGGGAGTACAACCTGAGGTCCACTGTCTCTACTCATCCTATCTTTTTCCTCTAAGCCCCTTCATTCCATCTCTTCAAAGTCAGTGTTGAGAGCGGAGGGGGAATTGATATACCCCAGACCTCTTGGTTGTGGGTTTACAAGAAAGTCATTAGAGAAGATGGGATTCAGACATTCACCTCCCTTCTCCCTGGCTCCCTCAGTGCTGGGCCACCTGCATCTCTTCCTCCATCAGCCCAAAGGAGAGAATGGTGCCAGTGCGTGAAGCAGACAGCTTCGTGTCAACACTTCTGACTCCCCTGGTGCTGAGAACCAAAGCTTCTGCAGACCCCAGTCTCCAGGTGCTCTAGGAATGGACCAAGATTTCTGTCTGTGGATATTCTCAGACGGTCTGCATCAGCTTCAGGAGAAGAAATAGCAATGCTCATTTTCCCCAGAACCCCAGCTAGCATATCATGGAGAACTTAATGCTCTTTGGTGATCTCGGGACCTCATTAGGCACCATTTCCCCTAGGAATTTTTCAGATTGTCCCTGCAGGGAAGATATTGCACTCTTTGCTTAGGGCGAGGATGGTGATTATTATCCAGCATCTTGGGACTCCAGTGCGCCATTCAAACTTTCCTTTTACTCCAGGGATTTCAGGACTTCCTGTGTGAGGTTGGGGACCTCATTTTCCCTCTCCTTCATTAACTTGGGCACTTAAGCTTGACTTTAAGGAAGAGTGGCCCCAAACTTATTTTGGCCACCATTCCAAAATTTTCAAAGGGAGATTTGAAAATAATACAAAAAGAAAAGTTAGATCAGAGTTGTAGGTGCTACAGAAAGAGCATCTCAGACAACAGGCTCCTAGCACCTTGAGCTGCTCAGAGCAGTGGAGACACCCCCACCCTCCATCTTCTCTCAGCTCTGCCAAGGGCCACAGACAGGCCTTTGCTATATATGAGAAGGTCAGAATGCTACATCGATATGTAAGAAAGCACACACACACTCACCTGCATCAATTTACTTTACAGATACATTCAGTCTTCAGGGGAAACAAGGGTTGTACCTGAAGTTTTCAGTCCTGTAATTCTCCAGTGACAAAGCTGCTCTCCCTGTGATCTGCTACGTGAATATTCTACAAAATATTCAAAGACATGTGAGCAACTGCATATATAAGTTTCCACTGAGGCTTATTTTCACCCCCTATCACTATAATTATTAGTAGCACACCCTATCACTCTCAAGTGTCTGGGTTTGGATAACAAGTTATGTAGTCACCTTCCTGAAATCAGTGTAAGTAACTATTCAAATTCTCTGGCCTCTGCTATTTCCTAGACCCATTGACCTCCATCCACCCCAGTTCTGACCATGGGCATCTCTCTCTGTCTTTGTTCGTGTTGCCCTCTGAGTTCTCATTAACTGAACCCACTGTCCCTGGCCAACTAATATTATCTTGTCAGTAAATTAGGCTTTAAAAATGGGTAGGGCATTAACAGCAAGCTGTTTCTGGTTTATACTTAGCCCAAAACCCTGAAGCAAAGAATTATAAACACTAGCTACCTGACTAAAATAGGTGGAAGAGGAACAAAGGAAGAGTCATTACATCAGTACAAGGAATAAATATTGGTACAATTTTACATTGCAGCCATTGGTACAATAGTACAACATTATTGTATATCACTATATATTGCATAATAAATTATTATTAGTAGTATTAACAAACTTGGGCAAATATATATATTTTAACCCAGCAATTTTTACTTTTGGTATATACCCACTAAAAATAAGTACATGGGCTTACCTAAAGACATACCAAGAAGGTTCATAGCACCATTGTAGATAATAGCTCCAAACTAAAAACAATCCATATCCAGACTAGAGACTGGATAATAAATTGTAGGATATTAAGAAAATAGAATTCCATGTAGCTATGACAATTACTAGCATAGATAAATGTCACAAACCTATTATGGAACAAAAGAAGCCAACCACAAAAATCATCCTTAATGATTTCATTTATATAAAGTTCAAAAACCAGGAAACCAATTTTTGGTGTTAGAAGCCAGGTAGCAATTATTTGTGGTTGGGCAGCTGTTTCCAGCAATCTTACAAATTTTGTATTCAGAAAATCTCTACTGAACAAAACTGAGAATTCTGGACAAGATATGAAAGTCATTTGTTTGTTAGTGTTTGAACTGGCAGAAACAAAGTGAATTCTCATGAGAGCAAAAGAGAAAAGATTTAAAAGTAAGAATCCAGAGGGAGGCACAAGCACTGAACTTGGGTTTGACCTTGGGGAACTAGTGGAGTCCCTGTGGCTCAAAGTCAGGGTTTAATTGGCTGCCTATGCAGGACGTAAGAGAGAAAGTCTGGGACTCAAAAGGTTGGGGGTTTGGAACCATTACTGGCTCAGCATACTGAATCCCAAAGGGAAACATCTTCCATGGCTAAATTAGAGGAAGAAAAAAACCCACAGAAGAAGGCAAAGAAGGTGGCTGACTTGGCATTGGCTGTAGAAGGGCAGGAAAAGAAAAAATATCCCCTATGAATTTCTAACCACCTCTGTGTTTCAGGTAAAACAATTCATATCATACATGTAACAAAAAATAAAATAAAAACAAACTCCTCTCTGGACAATAAAATTTAAGTCCAGATATCAAATAATTTTTTCCAGGTAACCATTCAAGGATCATGAGCTCTTTTTTGTCTTTTTAAAAATCCTCACCCAAGGATATGTTTTTAAATTGATTTTAGACAGAGAGGAATGGGGTGGGGAGAGAGAGAAAGAAAGAGAGAGACACACAGAGAGAAAGGCATTGATCAGTTGCTTCCTATACACATCCCAACAGGGAAAACTGCAAGTTACATATGTGCCCTGATCGAGGATCAAACTGGCAACCTTTCGGAGCACAGGACAATGCTCAACTGACTGAGCTGTCCAGCCAGGGCGAATCATGAGCTCTTAATGGAAACCGCTAGACAAGCACAAAATAAAATGCTAGGAAAGAGAATCACCATGAAAGATGAACCACAAGCTACAGAACCAGACCTACAAAATTACTAGGCTTATCAGGGACAGAATACAAAATAAATGTACTTAATGTGTTTAAAGAAAAAAAAAGGGGACTTCTAGCCAAGATGGAGGCATAGGTGGACACACTGTACCCCCTCTCACAACCAGAATTAAGGACAACAAAAATTTAGAACCAAAAAAAGAACCTGAACAGATAGAAAATTGAATTGTATGGAAGTCTTAGAACAATTCACCCAGACTGGTAAGAGGGGCGGAGTTGGTGGCTGGTGGAGAGGGATCACAGCAGGAAAAAGCAGTGGCTAGTGGTCCCGGATGCGCAGGCAGCAGTTGGCACACCCAGGTGCACAGGCAGCGGTTACTGGGAGCAGGGAGGCAACAAGCAGGCCAAGCGAGGCACACAAGATGGCCAACCGCAGTCACATGTTTGTGCACAGATAAACCAGGTGAAAATGGGCAGCGAGACAGACTGCGAAACCCAGGGCCCCAGCGCTGGGAAATAAAGCCTAAAAGCACCGATTGAAAACACTTGTTTTCAATCGAGAGACTCCCGGCCTCACAGGAGAGTTTGTTGGAGAGACCCACAGGGTCTTAGAACATACACAAGCCCACCCACATGGAAATCAGCACCAGAAGGGCCCAATTTGCTTGAGGAAAGTGGCGGAAGGGACTGAGATATGAGAGAGTGGTGCAACCGCCATTGTTCAGTCTTGGACCCTGCTCCCACATACAGCATCACAACCCAGCAACTGGGCTGCCCTGTCCTGGGGAACACCTAAGACTCCGCCCCTTAGTACATCACAGCCGTGATCAGACCAAAAAAAAAAAAGCCTCAAAGGTGAGAACAAATCAAAGCCTCAGAGCCAATTTATCTAAGTGACCAAGAGATAGCCAACCTATCAGATGCACAGTCCAAAGCCCTAGTGATCAGGATGCTCACAGAATTGGTTGATTTTGCTCACAAATTAGATGAAGAAATGAAGGCTACGCTAACTAAAATGAAGGAAAATGCACAGGGAACCAATAGAGATGGGAGGAAAACTGGGACTCAAATCAATGGAGTGGACCAGAAGGAAGAAACAAACAACCAAACAGAAAACAAGGAAGAAACAAGAATTCAAAAAAATGAGGAGAGGCTTAGGAACCTCTGGGACATCTTTAAACATCTCAACATCCGAATTATAGGAGTACCAGAAGGGGAAGAGGAAGAGGAAGATCAACAAATGGAAAAGTTATTTCAACAAATAATAAAGGAGAACTTCCCCAATCTGGCAAAGGAAATAGACTACCAGGAAGTCCAGGAAGCTCAGAGAGTCCCAAAGAAGTTGGACCCAAGGAGGAACACACGAAGGCACATCATAATTACATTAGGCAAGATTCAAATGAAAGAGAGAATTCTAGAAGGAGCAAGGGATAAGGGGACAGTCACCTACAAAGGAATTCCCATCAGACTGTCAGCTGATTTCTCAAAAGAGACCTTGCAGGCAAGAGGGGCTGGAAAGAAGTATTCCAAGTCATGAAAGTCAAGGACCTACATCCAAGATTGCTCTATCCAGCGAAGCTTTTATTCAGAATGGAAGATAAAGTGCTTCTCAGATAAGGTCAAGTTCAAGGAGTTCATCATCACCAAGCTCTTATTATACGAAATGTTAAAGGGACTTATCTAAGAAAAAGAAGATAAAAAATATGACAGTAAAAAGACAGCAAACTCACAGCTATTAACAACCACACCTAAAACAAAAGCAAACAACTAGAACAGGAACAGAACCACAGAAATGGAGATCACATGGAGGGTTAGCAACAGGGGAGTGGGAGGAGAAGAGAGGGGGAAAAGGTACAGAGAATAAGTAGCATAGATGGTAGGTAGAAAATAGACAGGGGGAGGGCAAGAATAGTGTGGGAAATGTAGAAGCTAAAGAACTTATGACACATGGACATGAACTAAAGGGGGGGAATGTGGGTAGGAGGGGGTGTGCAGGGTGAAGGGGAATGATGGGGGAGAAATGGGACAGCTGTAATAGCATAATCAACAAAATATGTTTAAAAAAAGAAGAAAGAAAAACTCAAAAGTACAGTAAAAACAATTAAAATTAAAAAATTAAGAAGGTAGACTTTAAAAAATCAAATATAACTTTTAGAAGTAAAAACATAATAGTTGAAATTAAAAACTCTCTGAGTATGTTAAACAGCTTATGAGACACAGGTGAAGAGAAACTAAGTAAACTGGAGAGTAGATCTAAAGAAATTATCCAGAAGTCAGTATCAGCTGAAGAGGGGTGGGGAGAGACTGTATATTAGAAATATAAGAAATAGAGAAGGTCAAACAGATATGGAGAGAGCTGTTACCACATTCTAGGCCCTGTGCTTTGCTTTAGGAACAAAGTAACAGTCAAAATTAACATAACTCCTGACTTTTCAAATGTATAACCTAGGTGGAGAAGCCTAGACTAAACAGATGCTTACAGATAACTCATTAGGAATACAATAAGTGTGCTAGAAGAAGAAGTTTTGGGGTGCTATGAAACCAGTTAACGGGGTATCCTACTGAGTCTGGAAAGTCAGGGAAGGCCTCCCTGAGGAAGTGAAATTCAGGCTTAAAAGTAAAAAGTAAGCAGGGGTAGTACTTGTTCAAACTAAAATGTAAGTAGGGATAAAAAGAGATGCTTGTTTGTGACTGGCCAGCATTGAACCTCCATCTGTGCTGGGGAAGGACTGAACCTCCCTGGGAATATGGTCTTGTATGAGCCTCGGTTGGAGCCAGAACTTGGCTTCCTCTTGTGAAATCTCTCTAGAGAACGTAAGACCTGCGCTCACCTAGCCATGTTCCCATGCAGGACTCTGACTGTGGGACAAGTGACACAAAGAAACAGAAACAATTTCCATTTATTTTGCAAAGACAAAGGACCTACCAGTCAATGACACATGTTGGGTGGGTGTTGGTGGGGCCAGCAGGAGTGGGCAGCACAGCCTGACCAGCTGGGTCCGTGGTGCAACTTGGCTGCAATTCCACCACCTGGCTTCCTCTAAATCCTTCCTGGCTCGGACAGCTGGTTCCTCCGCTAGCTCTAAGAGTCTGTGAACTAAAAGTCCCATTTCTTGCCAGTTAACACTCTTTTTTTTTTTTTGTCCAAAATTAACCAGAATCAACTCCTGCTGTTTGCAGTCAACAGCCCTGGATGGTAGAGTAGAGACTGGAGATGCAGGGGACTGTGGGCAGGGAGTGGAGATGGGGAATCACTCCAGCCTGTGGGGCAACTTTCTCATATCCCCGTGATGAAGTCGCCTTCTTAAAGGACTGTAACTAACTCTCCCTCAAAGTTTTGCTCTATTTTAAACAATCTTTCCCCTTCCAGGGAAATGTTGTTTGGAGGATAAAATAGATAAACATTCCTAATTTCAGAGACCATTCTTTACACTCCTGCACAAAGTTTTTAAAACATTCCACTCTTTGATGACTCCTCTTTTCTTTAATAAGCTAAATTACACTCGTTGGTAGAATGAATGAATTTCTAGGCTGGGTAAACAGGAATGCATTCAACAAATTATATGGCTAGCCATTTTAATGCAATGTGAGCCATGACGATAATAATAATAATAATAATAATAATAATATCTAAGGAACTAATGACAATAATTGTTTTTATTAAAGGTTAAGAGCTATTGTATAACTAGTTGGTCAATGTTACAGTAGGGTTCTACTTTTTCATTTTTATTATTTTTAGAGAGGGGAAAGAAAGGAGAAAGAGAAGGAGAGAAACATCCATGTGTGGTTGCCTCTCACGTGCCTGCCCCCCAGGGACCTGGCCTGCAACCCAGGCATGTGCCCTGAATGGAAATTGAACTGGCGACCCCTTGATTTGCAGGCTGGCATTCAATCTGCCGAGCCAGGGTTAGGGTTCTATTTTTCATGTGCTCTATAGTCTATTTATTGTCTTTGAGATTCCTAGTAAAATCCATACATGGAATAGCTTTAAAAATTTTTTTAACATCACCACCATGATTTAACCCACGGAATAGCTTTGGGCATGCTTTGCAAAACTTGGAAAATAAGTTTACTCTTAAAAATCATTTATAGAGTATTATAGAAAGTGTGTATTTTATTTTATAACAGGTTATTTCATGCTAGATCTTTATTCAGAAACAGTCTCTGATTATTACATTGTTATTATGGAAATAGACAATATGTTTTAGGATATGGTTTTAGAAATGCATTTGCTTTTAATCTTGATGATAAGTAGAGGTTTACAAGGGGAGAAAATCAGGAAATTCTGAGCAAAGGGACTCACAAAGGAAATATAAATGGTCACACGGGGAAAAGCACTGCAGATCTGGAGGATGGCAAGTGATAGGGAGACTTGAATCATTGTATGCATGGCAGAGAGGGGTAGGGGATGGTTGTGGTGAATCAGTGGTGACAATAAATCACATCACTACTTTTCTATGAGTCCAGAATCAATTGAGAAATTAAACACAGAAGTCAGATAGAAAAAAAAAAATGCCAGCTTTACTGCTGATAAAGTTGATTGGAAGACCTAGCTTGGATGTGCGTCCACAATGGGACCTTGTAATTCCCTATACCACATGACATAGACTGAAGTCATGAATTCAGGTCTAAACTGAGCTGGACAATGGTTGGTCTTCTCTACAAAGGGTAAGAGTTGCAATCGGAAGGCATGGGTGGGGACCTGACAAAGTGCCTGTCCTAGCTTGAACTGTGGAGAGGGCCATAGCAGGGGGCTGGATAACACTGAGCCACGTAATAAATTCGTTCTCCCAATTTCTCACCAGCCCTTTGGGGTGGAGTTTGGAGAATAAGAGGGAACAGAAACGGCTGCTCCTTTATTTACCTGCCTGGGACCTAGGAAGGCTTCTCCCCTGCTATGGAACGTGAAGTGCAAAGCAAATATAAAGCTAGAATCACAGTTTGAGCACAGACTGGTTGGCACCAGAGTCTGGACTTGACTGTTGTTCATGGTGAGCAAAACACAAGAGATTTTACATCTCCAGACTTGCCTTTTGAACTTTGGTAAAGCATGGAAAAGAAGGATGGGACTGGAAACAAGGAAACCTGAATTAAGGTGGTGGGAGGGGCATGCAAAATTTGACACCTAAGAATAAATCAAAGAGAAAGCCACTCTTAGAATATAGAAAGGAATTTAGGATCATCAGATGAACACATCACTGTTAAAAGCTCTTTAAAAAGAAGGAAGTAGCTGTGGCCAGTGTGGCTCGGTTGGAGCGTCATCCCATAACTGAAAGGTTGAGGGTTTGATTCCCGGTCAGGGCACATGACTGGGTTGTGGGTTTGATCCCCGGTCTGGATGTATCCAGGAGGCAACTGATCAATGTTTCTCTCTCACATTGATGTGTCTCTGTTTCCCTTCCTCTCTCTCTCTAAAAGCAATGAAAAATGTCCTCAAGTGAGGATTAAAAAATTAAATAAATAAAAAAGAAGGAAACAGTGTTGTCATTCTGTGCAGCAAATGAAATGTTTCACATCATTCCACTGATCTTCCAGGTTTAAACACAATAAGGGAAGTCATTAAAAAATCGTGATTTTCATATACTACATTTAATCACACGGAAAGCTGTTTACAGTGTGCTACAGAATGAAAAGTGGTGTTATAAACTCCTACTTAACACGATCACACCGTCTGTGCAGCACACACCTACATGCCGTTGACGCAGCGCACACGCACTCATATGCACAGAGTTTCACCGCCCTGTTCAAGCCGTCACAATGACACACAGAGAGAAATACACCAAAATAACATACACAAGAATCCTAAGAGGGGTTACCTCCAGGTGGCAGGATTATGGAGTTTTAAAAAATATTTTTCTTGTCTTTACCTTTACATATTCTTACAACACTCAGGCCTTTCAAGGTAGGACATGAGTGAAGGAGGCAAGTGGGACAAGTGGTCACATCTTTAAGGGGACCAGGCTGAACGGTGTCTACAACCAAACTGTGCACACAAGTCTGGGGCTCCACTTCCTCCAACCGCAGCCCATTCCTTCCTTTCCTGTGGTCTCCCCAGGCTCTGATGGGAACTGTCACGTGAGCAGGTAAAGAGTGGTGAGGACTGCAGGGGACACTTAGGAATCACCATCAGCTTCAGGCCGTAGAGCACTGGCCCAGTCACAGAGAGCAGGGTTATCACTCATTACAAATAGGCCTCTTCAAGGAGAAATGTGTAAATGAGTGTTTTACAACTACTTATTACTCTCCTATTGAATAAATGCCTGCTTGCAGAATTGCATTTCATACAGCTCATCCCACTCAGCATTTATATCCTAGTTTTTAACACCATTTGTCTCCACACAGAACTAGCAATGGGAAAGTACAGGATGTGCCTGAAATGTGTTTTGCCAAAAGTAGCTAAGTGTTAAAGATGTATTGTGATCTATTAGAAGGAGATAGGAACCAGTGTGAAGAGGCTTTCAGTGGACAAATCAGGGGCAAATTTAGCATCAAAGTAAATAATGACAATAATGAGTCATAACTCATTAGACCAAATTAGACTGCATGAGCTCAGTGACTTAAAAATAAATAAATAAATAAATAAATACAGCAGAAGAAAAGGTTCTTCCTGACAGAATGCCAAGTAACAAATAACAAAGGATTCATAGAGTTACAAAACCCATTTTTCAACCCTCGGAGTAATCATTGATTTGGGCAAGAATCATCTATGCATGCTAAAATTAGAGTGTGAAAGATTGAAAAAGAACAAGACATTTCATAGCCTCAAAATATCTCTTCGTGATTCTTTTTAATTATAAAGAGAATCATATAATTCATATAATGAAATCATATAATTTAATTTAATTATAAACAAAAAACCCAATCTTCCCCAATAAATTACTAAGCAACTTGCAAAGTTCCAAAAACTGTCTTCTCAGATGTCCTCAGAAGCAATTCTAAGAAAATATAGAAGATACTCATTTGTCAAGGAAAAGAAAGAGGATAGTTTGCTCTGAGAAGAAGGAAAGTTTACTGTCCTGTGCCCTGGAAAGCCGGCAAAGAAGAAGCAGACTATGGTCTTGGCGACTTTCTTCTAAGCGTATTTATATTCCAGACGCAATCACACAGGTGCACAGGCTCTGGTACTCTGGGGAAAATGGGAACAGCATACACGAATGATTCACTTTTTCACTGTACAAGGTTGTGTTCAGTGTGTCATCACTGGAATATTGGTTAAAATAGAGAGCACACAATGAATGCTCAATTGCTGGGGTTTTATAAACTTCCTTTGAAGCCCTATGTTCAGTTGGATAGCAACTTAGAGCTTGCATAAGTTAACCATTTTATATAACACTATATACATTTTACCATACGAAGGAGTGGAAAGTTGGGGTTTACAACTCTAAGATAGGATCTGGTTTCTGCTACAGCCACTGGGAGACAAATGCCTAGAACTGGGGATCATGAATGAAATATAGGAAGACTCTAATCAAGGCATCAGGGCAATGGGACAGTAGGGACCAAGCACGTGTCTATCCATGCACTGAGGGGGTGAGGGAGAGAATATGTTGCCAGAAAATAAGAACAGGAAAGTCCCTTGAGCAAGTCAGCCCTTAAACTACGAGGTGCTTCATTCTTGCATCCAACACCTATGTGTCCCCACCCTCCCACTGTACACGTGTCAGGCACTGTGCTGGGTGTGGGGGCTATGTCAAGATGGACTCTGCAGGCAGGAGACTTAGTCTAATTGATGGTGCAGGTGGACACAGAGAAGTAAATGAGCACTTCGTAGGGTAAGGGCAGTGTGCCATGTGAGCACAGAGCCAGGGCCCTGAAACCATCTGAGGTAGAGGAAAGATATTCCAGAAAGGCGTCTCAAGATGGAGTACCACAGAGGTAAGGGCTGCCGAGTATCTTCCCTTCCCAGGATGAAAAAGTTCACCAGAAATAGGATCAAGTCAAGGAAGGTCATTTAAGAAATAAGAGGGGTATATGAGGAAGGAAAAGGAGGAAGAAAATGTTTTCAATTTTGCTGCGACTTTTCTCTTTTTTACCCATTTAGATTCACAAGTAATTTACAAAGTAGAGGGAAGAAAGATATAAAAGGAGGAGACAACACCACCACCAAAATGAAAGGTAACACGTTGTCCTGAGTGCTGGCCAAGAGCAGACCGTCTGGCTATGTTTCTGCTGCCAGTGACGTGCAAACACACCTTCTAGAAGGAATTTGCAATAAAATGCAAGGATCTTGTGTAATTCTGTGATTCCTTGTCTAAGGATATATCCTAATTAGGGAAAAATGGAAAGATTTATTGAATAAGTGTATTGGGCAAGTATTCATAATTTGGAAAATAAAATAATACACAGCAGTAAAACATATGAATTAGATATAAAACATCCATACGGAGAATTTTACACCATCGTAAAAATCAAGTTGGAGGCAAGAGATCAGAAAAGCCAGTTCTTGCTGTGAGCCATGTTCCAGGCTGCACAGCAAGAGCTCAGAGCAAGAGCTGAGGCTCCCTTGGGTTCCCAGGATTCCTTTACCTCTCCCTCTTCTGGGCTGCCCACCCCCATTCACATACGTCTTTCCTACTGTTTTATTCATTTCTTTGTCACAGTAACCCTCCCCATTCCCTCCTCGTCTAATTAATTTTCAGTAACAGATACATTTTAAAGCAGCTTTTCTAAGACTTTGAAAACAAGGATAAGATCCTATGTGTGTATGCACAGGTGCCATACATGCAAAGACTGTCTAAAAATATACAAGTTACAAGCAACCGTGATGGACCCAGTGGGAGGTATAGGAGGACCCGGAAAACTGGAGTAAAGGGAGATTTTTTTCCTTCACCAAATATTCTTTGGGAATACTTTAAAAAAATTCTCACCTGAGGACATTTATGCATTGCTTTTAGAGTGAGAAGGAGGAGAGAGAGGAAGGGAGAGAGAGAAACATGGACATGAGAGAGAAACATCAATGGTTGTCTCCCATACGTGCCTGGACCAAAGATCAAACCTGCAACCTAGGTATGTGCCCCGATCAGGAATCAAACCGGTGATCTTTTGGTTACGGGACAATACTCCAACCAACTGAGCCATACTGGCCAGGGCTCTTGGGAAACAATTTTAAATGAACATGTACTACCCAGTCAATATACAAATATATGTATTAAATGGAATGCAGAAATCATCTGATTGAGCATAATCAATTTTCATAGAAGCAGGCATGAGCACAGAAAGGCGAAACGATTGCCCCACGTTCATGTGATAAATTCGTGCAAGTGCTCATGTACTATGTGGCAGAGGATCTAGCAGGGATGAAAGGAAAACTTACTGAGCACTTAGCATTTAATTGTTTTAATAATTCTTCAACAAAGTTTTTAAAGATAAAAGCATCAATGCTTAGAGACACAAGCAACTTGGTTAAGGGCACAGAGCAACAGAGTAAAAGCTAAGAGCTCAAATTTGATCCCACCCTCCAATTCACCAGTCTCTGCTCTTTCTGGGTCTTTCTGCTGCTCTGTTCCTCCCCCACCGCAGTCACGCAGGTTCAATGCTGTCCATCTATCTTGTGCTGTCTAATGCACAATCCTCTCACTTCACTCTCATTCTTTTAAATTCACTTACTGATCTGTACCATCCCAAAGACAAAAATGTATCCATGTAAACTTCATTTTTCTAAGTAGAAGGCGATTTTCCTAAAGAGAATCTTGTTAAGTCAGAAGTCTTTTCACAGCATTTCACATATTCTTGCTTCACAAAAATACTTACACTTACAGTTTTCTTTCAAACCAAAAGACAACTCTACCTGCCTTGACACAGTACCACGAGGCTGCGGATTTACAAACCTGAGCCATAGAACTCTTCCACCCTTTACTGGAAAACGTATCAGTCAGGGCCCTAGCAGAAAACAGATGACTCACTGAAACAAAGTAATAGAAAAATACACCCTGACTGGTGTGGCTCAGTGTGTTGGGTGTTGCCCGCCAAACTAAAAGGTTGCTGGTTTGATTCCCAGAGAAGGGACATGCCTGGGTTGCGGGTTCTGTCCCTTGTCAAGATGTATACAAGAGGCAACTAATTGATGTTTCTGTCCTACACCAATGTTTCTCCCCCTCTCTTTCTCCCTCCCTTCCCCTCTCTCTAAAAATAAGTAAAATCTTTACAAAAAAGTTAAGAGGTGCTTAAAATGGGAAGAATAAACTTGTTTGAGAAAGAGTTAACATTTCCTCCATGTAACCACTGGAACCAGCATCACCTATGGAAGGAAGACTGTCCCTTCCCTAAGTATTTCCCCTTTCTTGGAAGAATGACATTCTGCTCAAGGTTTTCTTCAGAGCAGCTTTGACATCCTTGTTCCTCAGGCTGTAGATTAACGGGTTCAGCATGGGCACCACAGTGGTATAGAACAAGGAGGATACTTTTCCCTGGCTCATTGGTAGAAGAGAAGATGGCTTGAGATACATGAATGCCCCTGACCCAAAGAAAAGAGAAACTGCAATTATGTGGGAGCCACAGGTGCTGAAGGCTTTGAACCTGCCCTCAGTGGAACGAATGTGGAGAATGCTGGAGAGGATGAGGGCATAAGAAATGAAGATGGTAACAACAGGCACACCAATATCGATTCCCACAACCACAAAAACTACCAGCACATTCACATGGGTGCTGGTGCAAGAGAGCTCAAGAAGGGGCAGGATGTCACACATGTAGTGGTTAACCAGGTGGTCAGCACAGAAGGTCAGTTGGACCATGCACGCTGTGTGGGCCATGGCCCCCACGAACCCCATTCCATAGACACCCAACAAAAGACGCAAGCAGACCAGGGGAGACATGGTGGCTGTGTACACCAGTGGGTGACAGATGGCCACATAGCGGTCATATGCCATTGCTGACAGGATAAAGGACTCAGACACAACAAGAAAAAGGAAGAAGAAGAGCTGAGTCATACACCCTGTGTAGGAGATGATGTTCTTCTTAGAGACAAAACCCATCAGCATTTTAGGGGTGATAACAGTGGAATAGCAGAAATCTATGAAGGACAAATTGTAGAGGAAAAAGTACATGGGGGTGTGCAGGTGAGAGTTCAGCCCAATCAGTATTATCAAGCCCAGGTTCCCCACCACGGTGACCAGGTAGAAGCCCAGGAACAGGAAGAAGAGGGGGAGCTGGAGTCCCGGCTGGTCCGTTAAGCCTGCGAGGATAAACTCTGTCACAGAGGAGTTCTCAGCTACCATTCTCACTTAGGGTACTCTGTGGGAACAAAGGAAAAGGGTGAGAGAGAGAGAGAGAGAGAGAGAGAGAGAGAGAGAGAGGGAGGAAGGGAGATGGCTGCCATCTGTCACCTCCCCATTCTTTCTTTTAATTTTATCAAATTTTTTTCTTTAGAATAATCCATTATCTTTTTTTCCAATTTTTATTTTAATTGTTGATCTTGTACAGTTCTCCCCATTCTAGAGAATTAGACCCGCACAGGCAGGCACCGGGCGTGGGCAGAGAGGCTTTCTGGGAGCCCTGGGCCTGCTCTCCCCACACCCTGGAGCAGCCTCGGGGGCTGCGCAGTGGGAGCAGGTGTTGCCCGAGGAGGAGCTGAGGAGTCTCCCAGATCTTCGCTCTGGTCCATTTACTATGTCCTTCTGACTCTGGTTTCTGCTCAAGGTCACCCAGACTGGGCCCAGCCTCTGGAGAAAGCCCCCTCACAGGCTGAGGCAGCCCCGCTGTGCCTGGGGTGTCACCTCACAGTCAAGTGAGACAGAGTGGAAAGGTGAGGTGACCTTTCTCCAAGCCTTTCCTACCCGGGGTTGACGACAGAGAAAGTTCATTCTGGATCCAGTCACTCACCCTCCTTCAGCCTGATGTTCCTTTGGGTCTGATTCTTCTCAGCTGTTCAGAGAACTAGCTGGTTGTAGTGCTGACACAGATGACGGAATTGATAGCAGATCCATCTGGTCTCTGTCCTGTCTGGAGGACCAGGGCTGGGGTGGCCTTAGAATTCTCCCTCAGCTGCAGAACCTGAGAGCTGTGGGAGGCTCGGCCCGGAGGCTCTGTTCCCAGCTGGCGGGAGGGAGACCGCGTTCTTGCCTGTGACTGGTGCCGGGTGGGGTCAGGGGACTGAGCAGTTTTATTCTGCGTTCAGAGACCTGGGGACCTGATTACAGGTAGAAAGCCAGAGGTTCCCCTGGGAACACAGCCCTTGAAATTAACGTTAAAAAGGAAGAAGTTTTGCTTATACCCTTGATAATATTTTAATGGGGTTTAAAAACATTATTTGTTCAGTTAACCTCTGCTCAGGAAAATGAAGAGCATTGTGTAAAAATAATAATTTACCGTTTATTTTACACATATGATGTATGTCCCACATACTTCCTGTCCTCACACTTGTATCCTGACCCTAGCATGCCTGGGGCCATACCATCTTACATTTATAATGCTTCATTTTAATTCTCCCCTGAGTCCTGGGAACTGGGTTTTATCTCTCCCATTTTATTTTATTTGTAAAAACATTTTATTTTATTTTTTATATTAGAGAGAGAGGAAGGAAGGGAGAAAGAGAGGGAGAGGAATGCTGATGCAAGGGAGAAACATCGGTTGGCGTCAAACCACAGCCCTTCACACTGCGGAAGGAAGTCCAGCCAACCGAGCCACAGCCCGTAGGTCGGGGCTACCACTCCCATTCCAGAGATGGAATTTAACAGGTGTCACAGTGACAAAGGACACATGAAATCTAAGTGACTCCGAGTGCAAATCTGGTGTTCTTAACAACTGCATTTAATACCTCCCTGTGAGAAATAATCAAATGTATAAAGCTTTACCTTCAAGGCTCTGACATTCTCTTGAAAAGATGATAGAACACATATACCTTATCATGCAAAAAAAAAAGGTAAGATCTAGAAAAGGTAAAAATAAAATGCTATGTGAGTTCGGAGGAGGGCATGCTACGCACCACTTACATTTCTGGCACAATGTCTAGTCCAGGGAGAAGCAAATCTTCTCTGTTGTCTCTTGGAATTTGAACTTGACAGTAAAAACAGTCCCTATTAATTAAGAACATTTTTTCCCCCCAAACTGCTAAATCATTGGGCTTCTCCTTGATGGCTCCTGTCTTCTGTCTTCTCAGCCCTCTTTGGGCCCAAGCGCCCTTACAGTGGCCCCGATGACCTTGCAGATTGAGGCCCTTCACCGCACTGGACCCACCACGCCGCTTCCCTGTTGTGCTTGTTTTGACCTTTTTCTAACTACCCTCTCTCATGACAAAACTTATCCCTCTGTGGTCATATCTCTCAGAGCCCTGCTTGAGCTCAGTGACAGCCAGTTTACACTTTGGGGACCTAGGTTTGATGTCATATTAAGAAGTCATCTAACCCTGTGGTTTGCAAGTCTGACTGTGCAAGGGAGCAGGGAAGTGTGTGTATGCCCACTAAAAGTACATATTCTTGCTGCTCCTGCGCAGTCGTAGTATATCCGAATCCCCGGGGGTGAGACTTTATCATCTGTTTTCTCTTCCAAATCTTCCCTGGTGATCTGGCTCTTTCGCCACGTTGGGATTCACCCATCTAACCCTGTATCTTTACCCTGCGGACGGGAAAACCAGGCCTGATCACAGAGCTGGTTGGTGGCAGAGACCAGAGTGAAACATGGGCTAACCTCCCCAGGTGAAGAGGTTTTCCGAATGACCCAGTACAAACCCACCTGGCTTTTGGCTGAAATGGGGGTCCAGTGAAAGACATAATTGGGCAGCACCCCAGGGTGGTGCTGGGGAGCGACTTGGATGTCGTGATGGGAAAACTGTGGATAGTGTAATCCGTGGAGCATTTCCAACAGGGGATGGCAAGACCAGGTGTCACGAGGAAGACCAGCGAGTCTAATGGCTACTGGGTGTCAGTGACTTGAAGCAGCAGTCCCTCTAGGCACAATGTTTTGCCTTGCAATTCAGACAAATTCACTCGAAGCACAGCAAGGAGATAAGGGACAAGGGATACACTTTCAAAACAAGTAGCAGCTAAATGGAGCAAAAGGCCTTCTTAAGAGTTGTAGCCCATTACAAACCACAGCATGTGGGCCTTGCCTCAGAGTTGGGTGCCCTCTGCCCTCCACTCTGAACATTTTCATGAGGCCCCGAGTTCAGGGCCCATTACCACACTCTCTGTGCTGGACATCTTTTTTGTCTCACTTTATATATTCAGCCCATCTTTTTGGTTTCTCCTATTGCTGCGGCAGCTGGCTGCAGGCAGTTAGTGCCAAACAATGCGGCTCCTCAGCTGTACCTCGTACGCCCTGCTTTCTGCTATAGGACGCTATCTCTGTCACCACCTGTGGAATGTCTGTGGGCATCCACACAGACATGCTTATAATGGTGGGAATTGTAACCCACCCCATCATTCTTCTGGCGTTGTTTCTATAAGTGCTGACTCTAATGCGTAGCTTACAGATGAACAGCATGCTAGGAACTAACTTCAAAAGATACAGAATCTGACCTTCAGGCACCCCAGCTCCAGGAGATTTGCTGAGCTTCAAATGTGAAGCCAGGATGACCTGAAGCCAGGATGACTAAGCCAGGATGATGCACACTGAACCATCACTTGCCTTATTGGACTGGGCTCTGCTCATTTGCACACAGAGAACTTTTCAACCCCCTCCTTTGATCTCTTTGTTCTGTTTCCCTCTATCTCTTTAAAAAATCTCTGCCTGCAGTGAGAAGTGGAAGTGGCTTTGAGACAAGAATCCCCAATCTTCCCAGGAGATGGGCTTTGAGATATGGATCCCCCATCTTCCAGGTGACCAGCATCTGAATAAACCACTTTCCTTACACCAGCACCTGCTTCTCCAGTATTGTTTTCAGAGCGGCAGGCAGACAGACCTGCATTCAGTTACATTCTGGTGCTCGTGCAGACCTAGAAGTGGGAAGGGGTTAACACCCCTGGGAGCCTGTGGGTAAGTGCTCCCTTCTTCTGCATCTTTCACGGTTCATTCTTCGTAATGCGCCAAATCAGAGGGATGGATCCTCAATTTCCCAGTAAGGTAACCAGCTCCTGAGCCCACCCACACTTGAGCTGACTTTCTACCCTTCTCTGTTTACGTTTCCTCTTCCCTGAGATCACTGCCAACATTAAGCTGCCTGCACACAAGTCCTCGTCTCCAGCATGGCTTGCTGCGGGAATCCCACTTAGGCCCTGCTGAAACAGTGTTTAAAGCAGGTCTGACTAAAATGTGCCTTTTCCAGCAGGAAGGAAGCAGCCTCCCCCTGTTTGATTCCAGGTAAGAAAATAAAATATGTATCAGTAACTTTATCAACTACCTGAAACTCCATGTTACAGAGAATTTTTGTGTCTTAAATATGCCCTATCAAAATTCCTAAATGCCAGAAGGCGTAGGGTCTCAAATTCTCATCAGCTCACACTGTGAGGTCTGTCGGGGGATCAGCCGAAAACCCTGCAGTCCCTTGTCCTCAGAGACGAGGCAGCTTCCCCCACAGTGCAGCGCTGTCTTCGTTTCTGTTCACGCGGCCCCGTGAACTGTGACGGATGGGAACTAGGTTTGGTCCCTTTAATGCCTTTAGAACCAAGCACAGAACTTGGTTTGCAACAGCTCACAGATGAGCTCACAGAATGTTTACTGATCTCAGGTACTCAATCTCATCATCTGTGAAATGGAGCCAATAATGATCATTGACAGGGTTGTGGTGAGGGTTGGATTAAATCAGAAGGTGGAACAGCCTAGGAAAGGGGCTGACACGTGGAAGAGTCGTGATCATGTCCCAAGAAATATACAGAAAGCATACATTAAATATGTATAATTTAGGGAGGGAGTGAGGGAGAGAAAAAGATCGCTAAGAGTGAGGTCACTCTGAAAGGGGTGAGAGAGAGGCTCCCATAAGGTGGGAGAGCTGATAGAAGTTAGGGGAGCTCTGAAGTAATGCTTTGTCTTCAAAACTCTATCTAGGGCCCATCTTTCCACATAATCCTCAGACAGGCTCGAGGCCCTTGGTCATTTACCTTGTCCCTACTTCCTGTCCCACCGCCGATGCCCTAGTTTTCAAATAACCCCACTCCTCCACACCTCAAAGGCCAAATTACAAAGTCAGGTGAGATTTCCTTTGCAGTCTGCAATCTCCTCTTTCTGTGCCCCTTTCTAATCTCGATCAGTGTTCCTCTTCCCCAAATACTCAGTGTCCTAATACTTGCCCTGCCTTTGATTTTGTGGTAAAACCCATTCTCAGGAAAGATCTCACAAATTCATCAACACAGTCTAGAGTAAAGACTTGCTGAGGACCATCCACATTCCAGACCTTCTTCCAGACATATTAAAAAAAATGAAGACAAAAGCACTCACCTGAAAATAGATTTCTAATTATGAAATTTCACACAGTACTCAATTGATGACAGGTATATTTTGGGATGATCATGAATGGGGTTTATAATCGGAGCCCTGTTGGCAGCTGCTTGCCCTACATTTGGCAAGATAAGTACAGTCCTACATCAGTCCTCTGTGTGTGTGTGTGTGTGTGTGTGTGTGTGTGTGTGTGTGTGTGAGTTCGAGGTGCTATCTGCACAGCCCCAGTGCTTGCCAGTCCTCCACATGGGGATACAGTTTGGTCATTGCTCAATAACAAGAGGCCTAAAGTGTAAATCTCACACTTAGACATTTGCCACTGCCATGGCGATCACAATCCATCCCAGCCCCTGCTCTGTTCCACACCTCTATTATCCAGTCACCATTAAAGAAATCGTCAGTGCAGACCTGGACTGAGCCCCACAGGAAAAGGGCCCCTGGGGTCGCAGAAAGCAAAGAAGGCCCAGGCTTCATCACGAGATGACTTTTACCTGTGAGCCTTAGAGGATCCTTGTTTGGATGACAGAACAACTAAGAAAAGTTCCTCTGGCGTTATGTCACTTCAGGGCCTGTTGCCATGGGAACTACGTTTCAAAATCTCCTCATCTGGGGCTTCACGCAAGTCATGTTCCCTAAAGAGCACATGAAGCCCAGGCAGGAAGCAGTGTAGGAAGAACTATTCTTAACCGTATTCCTTTAGTTGCAGAGCTGCCGTTTTCCAAAAACTTGAATCTCTACATAGTGCTTCTTTATTTTATTTCTGTTTTTCCATCATTGTTTATTGTGATCTGTTTGTGTCATTTCGTGTGCGATACATATAAATGCAATACAATGTCTCCCACACACAAGCATGGATGCTCAGACTTCTGGGGGCAAGAGTTGGGCCTTGAGAGCGTGGACCATCACCGCACCCCAGAGGAGGCCAACCACAAGTGACAATTTCGTGAGAAGAGGCACAGATGTCACCGAAGAGACAAGATGGCAGCTGAAATGTCTTCATTTGAAATGGCCTCAGCTAGCTCCTGAGAAAGTAAACCTTTGGAGTTACATGGCTCTGCATGATGTTTAATGTCAAATTACTCTCATCAAGCATTTTCAATTGCTTAACATACGAATCTCTGCATAAATGATATGTGTGTTTACCACTGATTCCTAGAGTTAGAAGGGAACTTGGAGGTCTGTGTTGTGGGTAATCAACAGGTAGTGAACACCTATGTACACAAAATAAAATACTATGTATTTTATGGAAAATGACAAATCTATAGAAAGTGAATATTTAGCATGCTTAAAAATATCATCTAATGGGTTCAAGAATACTAATGCTAATATTTTATGTTTTTTAAAATGTTTACTATGTACCAGGAACTATGCTAAGGATTTTACACATATTAATTCAGCTAATTTTTACAAAAATCCTATGAGGTAGGTGCTTTCCTTATCCTACTCGGTACAGGAACTTTTCCTTGAATCAAAGGAACCAGACTGGCTTATCTCTTAGCTGCGACAGGTCTCAGCCTCTAGGTATTTGTAGTGACAGCGGAATTAGCAAGATTTGCTAGATTAGTGGTCAGGGACAGAATGGAGAGGAAAAGCTAAGTATCAAAGGAGACTAAGAATGCAATCCCAGTATAGAGGAAAAGGGAAGTAAAACAAATAAAGACTGTCAAATGCTGAAAGTTCACCTAAGAGGAATGGGAGAAAGAACTGTCAGTGGACACGGAGCCAGGAAGTGGAAATCCTGCACACAGTGGTGACCCCAGCACCCAGGAGTGAAGGGTTAAGGATGGGACTTTCCGGTACTGGGGAGGAGGAAGTAGTTAGTACCTGTGTCAGAGAAGGCCGATGTGGTGACCCTGTGCGGGCTTCACCGCCAGACGACCTGCGCAGTGACCACGGCACGCACTGGCCCAGTAAGCATATGGCGTCTGCACCTCAGCGGCCCTTCTGTAAGCAGAGATACTAACACCTAATGTACAGGACTGTTGTGAGCACCAGCTATCGTAATGTTCGAGAAGTAATTTTGAAGTAATGAAGTGCCATAGGATCCTTATTCTTTCATATCTCTTTTTTACCCACTTGGTCAAATTCTGCTTTTTACTTTTCATCCACGGTTTTGGGACTGAAATCCCCTAGCCCCAACTATATTATAAGTGAGTACAAGGCAAGATCATATACTGCAATACTGCTTAACTTACACACCCAATATTGAACACAAAGACAAAGGCACATACTGTTTATCATATTTACTAAGTTCAGTAGAAAAAATATAAATATGGTTCAATAAAAGCCCATATTAGAAACTTGATAAGTTCAAGGACACATTTATTTTTTCAAACACTAAGGACTTCATCAGGGGTTTCTCATAAATAGCTATGTGGCAAGACCATGTCCAAAGTGTAAATAAATAACATGAATGACACTTAACTGGTTTTACTGCCAATATTTTGGACATTTGCAATATGCTAACGTTGACATTAAACTGACAGTCATGCTAGATGGCGTGTACCTTTTGGTTGTGACAGCCAGGGTCACGATATTCTGAGGTCTGGCAAAGGAAAATTACTCAGCCACAGAAAGAGCTGGAATGACTTCCCAAGTCAGGAGCTGCCCAGAGCTCAGTTTTGTCACAGCCCACAGTTTGGGGCTCTTAAAATAGGAGTCCATTTTTAAGTGACATTTATCCAAGGAACATATAGGCTATAAAAAGCAAATTGCACTAACACTAGCACTATAAAATATATGTGTTAAGGGCATGCCATGTTCCAAGCCTGTGCTAGAGGGAGAAAGTGCAAGGAGGTGGCCTTATTTAAAGGTAGTTTGATGGAGGACAGGTTATTCTAGGCAATAGTGGGGAAGTCTTAATTGATTTAAAAAGATTAATTCTAAAAATGAAGATTCACAGACTTTCCCTGTTGGACAGAAATGTCTCAGACATCCTAATTTCAGGATAAAGAAGACTCTGCTGTTTTTTTTTAAACATTTTTACTGGTCAAGAAAGCTACATAACATCTGTAACTTTTTTTGGGTACTTTTCAAAGCTTTCCTTAGAGAACTTTTATAAAGACTACTTTTCATCCAGAAGTCATGTGAGGTGGTTGAAGGAAACAGGTTTAGGGGTGTGGAGGGGCTCCACCCGCAGAGCCCCATCCATTCCTCACGGATGAGAATAAAACTACCAAGACATGATCTGCTTGGAGAGGAGAGGTAGGTGGCCAATATCTCAAAGGAGAAGGGCTAAGAGCCCCTTCCTCAATGGTTTTAATTAGGTTTGTAACACACAGGAATACAGGTAAAGCTCATCAATCAATGTCAGGCGGTAAGGATCAAACAATAGATAACATTTCAAAGAACTCTGAGGCTTTAATTGAGTCAGGGTCTGTCAGCTAAGGGGTTACAAAACTTTGGGAGACAATCTCATTTCCTCCTCAGACCCTTATCATTTAAATGAGAGCACTCTTAGTAAAGCAGTTTTCACAGGACTTTACAAATTCTTTCTTATGCCTGATCAGCCGGGGAACCGCTCTAGCCCACACAGGGCTGCACCACCCTCCGTCATAGTTTCAGGCTTAAGTGGATTGAGACCAGGAAGCCAGAGATAAGGAAAACTTCTCCCAGACAGAATGGGGACTCAGGCTATGTCAGAATAGTGGGGGTGGGTGGGGGTGTGGTGAGGGTCTATCACCCCCTCTTTGCTGCAGCCCCCCAAGTCCTTCCTTGAGGGACTTTCAAGTGGTTGTGCCTGGCTTAGGTGACCCCTCCCTTGAAGGAATCTTACCCTTCATTGGCTAACAGATCAAGCATTGGGGGCCAGTTATGGATGAAGCAGAAGCAGCGCTCCTGCCAGGGAGATAAGCTTTGTCTCCCTAGTGGCTCAGGTCGTCATGACAGAACAGACCCAGATGAAACGGGTCCCCTGGGCTCTTACTCAGCTCACCATGGGGTGGGGGTTACAGCTCCTGAAACCAGGTAGAACGGTTCCCACCATAGGGGTCTGAAGATCTAGTTGTGTGGCCTCGGGAAAGTAAAAATGATTTCAGTCTGGGGTTTCCTGTCTGTGAACAGGAATGCCAAACCCTGCCATACCTACCCATTGGTGTTAGGTCCACTACCACAGCTATCCTCCTGCCTGCCTGCCATTCAGTGTTGAAGTTCCTCAAATTTCCAACCTCATCTTTCTTATCTCCTCATCCCATGTTAGTTCCCAGAGTAATTCCATTCATTCCTATGGTTTACATAGCATCTGTTTTTTAAAATTCTCACCTAAGGATATGTTTTTTTTTTTTTAAGAAAGCTGATTTTAGAGAGAGAAGAGAGCAAGAGAAACATTGATTGGTTGCCTCTTGCATAAGCCCTGACCGGGGATCGAACCTGTCCAGGACAAAGCTCTCACCAACTGAGGCACCCAGCCAGGGCATTTCATTGCTGAAAGGACTCATGAGACTCAAATGTTTTATATTCACAGAGCAGGTTTATCATGAGTAAAGAATAAAGCAACAGCTGGTATGGTACACAATGAGAGGGGTCCAGATATTTCTGGCCCTGGCTTCTGAGTCCTCCCACCACTGGGTTGCACAAGATGCACTTGGTCTCCAGGCCTTAGAGTGCCACCAGCATCCACAGGAAGTATATCAATACAAAAAAGTCTGAAGTCTACTCTTCTAATACTACTCTGGTACCATAGGCATAGTCCACCCATGTGACCAGCATGAACTGTTGAAGCCCCCCAGGCTCCATTGAAACCAGGTTCTATTATTATGGAATTATTACAATTCAATTATTTTTACCGTACAATGTTGGCCAAAACAGGTCAGGGACCCATGGTTATAAAGCATCATCTATCTTTAGTATATATATTCCATTGCATTGCCAGTGGTCAGCACAACTGGTAGCTGCCCAGTGTACATGTCTAGCTCAGACCTATGTCCTGGAAGTATGCATATTCTGTGACCCAGTGAACCCACCTCTAGGGATAGGCCCAAGAGAAATTAGTGTATTTCAAAGAAACTACATGTCAAGAATATTCATAGCAGCTTCATTAATGATATGCAGAAACTCAAAATAAGCCAAATGTCCATAAAGAGGATAGTTGATAAATGAATTGCTCTGTATTTATATACTTGAACACTACACAGCAATAACAAAGAGCAAAGTACCTATTCATATGTTATGGGTGAGATGCATAATACCTCTATATTATAAGAAAGAAGCCAGACATGAAAAAGCAAATGCAATATTTAACATTTATATGAAGCTTGAGAATGAGTGAATTAGATCTGTAATAACAGTGAGAATAGCAGCTATTTCCAGGAAGAGACTGTAGAGTAATATTTACTGGGCAGAGGCAGACAAAGATATTCTGAAATGGAAATCTTCTGTATCTTAGGATAGGTGCTGGTTACATAGCCTTACAGATGTGAAAAAAATTCATTGAGTACTCAAGATTTTTGTGGATATAAATTATACTTCAACTTAAAAGGGGGTGGGATTGTTTTTCCATCTACTAACCTCCTACTGATGCTCCGTCATCTTTCCTGCATTCCCAACCCATCAGTGTCCTGGATTCAGTGGCTGTCCCCTCCACTGCACCACCCAAAACACAACCATCGCCTGCACTTCCATCCCTTTTGTTATGTCCTTGTCGCCAGAGTCATTCCCAAGGACAAGACTACCCATTTCTCCAACATTTCCTTTTTTCCTAAAAGAAGAAAACTTTTCTAGCAAAAGTTTATAAGTCAAAGGATCTTGCAAACAGTTTCCATACCATTGCTTCTACCAATTAAAAAAGCTATGTTCAGACCAAAAATTGTTCTCTTACTTTATGCAGGTCCGACAGAAGTGACACCCATGTCAGTGTGGTTGGCAGGGTGATAATATGGGTGTGATAATTTATAGTTTTCATTTGAACACTTCACCCAAAATGTCATATGGTATGCTTGAGTGTGATATTGTTACATTACAGAATTACATGCTTACAATTTTTTTATAAAAGATTTTGTAATTAAAAAGGGGGTGTTTTTTGTGTGTGAGACACTGGATAAAGCTGTACATCCATTTTCCCAATACTGTGAATTCACAAACCCTCCTGAGACCACCATTGCTTTCCTTAGTTGTTACTGTCAAAGGATCACAGCTCTATGCCTTAAAATACAAGGGCAAATGCCTCCCTAATACACTGTTGCTTGTACTGCTCTTATGTCTCTCTTGCACCCAAAACTGTTACTCAATTACACCATTCAAACCCTTGAACTGAGGCTTCAAATTCTATTTTATTAGTCAGGAAATAACTCTTTTAAATCTGTGCATCTTTCTGTTAATGGTCTAATGAGTAAGCCTCTGCTCTTAGAGCTCAGTACGCCATCTTAATGGGCACCATGCTGGACTCTATATAAAACTTCCCCCCTGAAAAACCTTAAACCATGTACAAAATCATTGTGCTGAGACCAAATCAGTACATTTTTTCACCTTCAACATTCTTGCAAAATTGATGTTCCAAAAATTAACCCTTGAAAAGATTCATGACATCCTTATAAATAGAATTAGATCTCTTTAATGTAAAACTAAAAAAAAAAAAAAACAACACTTGAAATGAAACTTAGTATGAAAAAGATGGATCAAGAAAATATGACTGAAGGAAAGCAGAGCTCAGTGGATACTGAGCTGGATACCAAGCCCAGGGCCTAGATCCCAGACCCAGCTCTGGTACTGGCTGTAGGCATGTTCACAAGCGACCTACAAAATATTTCTCCAGTGTGCAACGTGTCACACGAGAGGCTGGTCTAAATGGTTTCTTACACCAGTTCAACAGTAACCCTATATAACTGTGGAAACTATTTTCATAAAAAATGATTGGAGTAGCTAGGGTGGAGTAAGGAATAGAGAGAAATAGTATACTTGAGAACAAATTAAAAATTTCTTCTACCTACAAGAGAGCAAGTTTGGATATTCGTTTCCTTCATTGAAAAACTAAGAAAAACATACTGATGATCAAAGCTTTGGATCTCTTTTCTGAGTCATATTCAAGAGAAGAATTTTTTGCTCAAGCATTTCTTCATGGCTAATTTGACATCCTTATTCCTCAGGCTGTAGATTAGTGGGTTCGACATGGGCACCACAATGGTATAGAACAGAGTACACACTTTCCCCTGGTCAAGGGGTATAATAGAAGGTGGTTTAAGGTATGCAAAAGTTCCTGACCCAAAGAAAAGAGAAACTGCAAGTATGTGAGAACCGCAGGTACTAAAGGCTTTGGATCTGCCCTCAGTAGAACCAATGTGGGAAATGCTGGAAAGAATGAAGCCATAAGAGAGAAAAATGGTCACAACGGGTACCCCAATGCCAAAGGCCACAATAATAAAGACTGCCTGAATGTTCAGGTAAGAGCTATTGCAGGAGAGCTCAAGGAGGGGAAGGATATCACACATATAATGATTGACAAGGTTGTCTGCACAAAATATCAGAGACAGTATATTACCTGTATGAGCTATAGCCCCCCCAAACCCCATCCCGTAGACACCCAGCAAAAGAAATAGACACACCTGAGGAGACATGGTGACCGTGTACAACAGTGGTTTACAGATGGCCACATAGCGGTCATATGCCATTGCTGACAGAATGAAGGATTCGCAAAAGACAAAGAAACAGAAGAAAAAGAGCTGAGTCATACACCCTGTGTGGGAGATGATGTTCTTCTTTGAGACAAAACTCACCAGCATTTTGGGGATGATGACAGAGGAGTAACTGAAGTCAATGAAGGACAAGTTGAAGAGGAAAAGGTACATGGGAGTGTGCAGGTGAGAGTTCAGCCCAATCAGTGTTATCAAGCCCAGGTTTCCCACCACGGTGACCACATAGAAGCCTAGAAACAGGAAGAAGAGGGGGAGCTGGAGTCCCGGCTTGTCCGTTAAGCCTGCGAGGATAAACTCTGTCACAGAGGAGGTGTTACCTGCAGCCATCCTCCTCTGGGAGGGTCTGGGAGGCAAAAAGAAAAGAACTGTTCAGAGAGAGAGAGGGAAACAACCCATTCTTGAGAGTGGTGTTTGAAGAGGGAGGTGTGGAACGTAGAGTTGAGATGGCATCTCCTTCTTCCCGCATCTCTGTTTTTATGGTCCTCCTGTGGCTTCAACCATCCTAGTAATTGTTGGTGGGTAAAATTTGCCTGCAGAGTAAGGGCTCATCCTACTGAGGAGAAAGTCCACAAAGCTCACCTAGGAGGACCCTGCCACCTTGCAGTGACCCTCTCCTGGTACTGCCTGCCCTCTACAGCCCTGGACCAAGTTTTGTGTGACCTGGGCCCTTCTGTGGAATGCTATTGAGAAGCAGAAGCCAGTTGCCCTAGACCTTCCGCCTTTGGTCAGTGCTGGTCAGAACAGGAAGATGAGGTCATGTTGCCCTCAGTCTTTAGTAGGAATGGCTGTGGAAATGTTATGTAAAAATAATTCTGGAGTAATAAGGCAAAGTTATTAACTAAACCTAAGAAAAAAGAAACATTTGCCGAGCACTAACTATGCTAATGGCAGTGTTCTAAGTGCTCTGGGGCATTTTGGTTAAACCCATTCAACAAGTAAAGACACTGGGCACAAGCCCCAGTCCTTCTAAGTGGCAGCAGAAGGGGAACTCAGGCTGACTGACTCCAGGTTTCAAACTTCGTACCCTAACCACCCTGCTAGAGCATAGACCAGGTCATGCAGGCACTCACCCTCCTTCTGCCTGCAGTCACAGAGCTGGACTCTACTGGCTCCCACCCATCTCCCTCATGAAGACCCAGATGGCCCTGGTGACAAAAAGGGGACAAATCAGAGCTCAGACCACTTTGCTTCTAATGCGTCTCTCCTTTAAAATTCAAAGCCTTCAGTTTGTCTTGGTTCTCCTGTTTAGCCGAAGAACATGGTCTCTGATCTACTTTGTTGCAAGCCTCCCATCCAGCTTCCAGGCAAGGGACAGCACCTTTATAAAGTCCATGGATAACTGTAGAATAGACAGCGTTATTCTGGATTAGAGACCACAGTGACCTAGTTATAGGGGCTCCCTCAGGATCTCTGCTCCCTACGGAAGAAGAAATGTTTGTTTATGCCCTTGATAGTGCTTGATGGGGCTTTTAATGGCCTTTCCTTTCATTCAGGCTACACCTTTTTAAGTACAATTAAGAACAAAGCACTTGGAAGAAGAATTCTTGGACTGAGTGCTTACTGTATACAGACCACTCATTCTGTCCCTGCACCTCATCTGAAAGATCCAGAGCAAAGCATAAATGATTTTACCGTGTTCATTCCTCAGAACAACCTCGTAGGCTAGACATATTACTTTCCATTAATAATACATGAAAAATACATGAAAAAAACACGAAAGTGCACTGAGGAAAAGGAAAGCTAGGGAGAGGGACAGCACACAGGGCAGAGCAGCTGAAAGGGCCAGTGTTACAGATTTCAGTTCAAATAGCGGAATCAGACAGTTGAGCAATGACCTGAGACAGATGTGGACAGTCTTTACTTAATAACACCACTTACTCTAATGAAACACTGGGTGTCATGGCTTAATGCAGCACCTTCCCTGGGCATCAAGGTTTTGTCCTGCACTTTTACACAGTACTCCAGCCCAGATTATTGCTGTGGGGAAGGAAATTCTGATCGTATAACAGGATAGAGCCAAAAGACCTTGCTGAGGTTTTAGATAACCACAAGTCACTCGGTGTAGATTTTTGGCTGAGACTGATATAAAGATTAATGAAATTTTGTGTGGCAATTTGTATTCAACACCCTTTATCAGGGGCATTTACATAGTAAGGATGACAAATTTTCTATTCAAAAAACAAATCTCTCTTTAGGGAAGTTCAAGAGTTGATTACCTGATGAGTTATGTATGTTTTTGGTCAGAGTTAAGGTCTGAAGTTCTTTGGGAGAAATTATGACATCGGAACACAAAGGCAGAACCCATCGTCTTCCAGACAAGTCCAACTGAAACCACTGTGCATGGGTCTCTGTGTGTATCTGAGTGTGTGTGTGTGTGTGTGTGTGTGTCTGAGTGTGTACACGTACAGCAGTGAAGACTTGCCCTCCCCCCACTAAGGCTCAGCAGTGATGGTGCCTCATCTGCCTGTTTACATTGAGAATTGTCCACTGCCCAGATGACACTAATGAATCCCACTCCCTGTTCTCAATCCCACTGCACATGTTGAAGAAATAGAGAAAAACAATTCATTATCAAGAAACTAAAGTCAGCACCACAAGTATGCTCTCCCTAAGACCCAAGGTCAAAGAAGACCTTGGGGACTCCTTGAAATGTTCAGTTTCCTTTCAGAATCTCTGAGGATTCTTCTAAGCATGATGCAATACCAGGAAGAATTCTTCTGAGATCTTTGCCTCTTCAGAGATGGTTTCCATGGGAATTCATTTCCAATGCATCAAGGTTTTACTTCAAGCGAACCAGGCCTTCTCTAAAGCTGTTTTGACTGTTGACTGGCTCCTATACAAGCAGAGAGAAATAGAAACCAATATTCTTGATTAAGTTATTTTGTTGCAGATCCTTTACCTCCTTGGTGAAATTTATTCCTAGGTACTTTATTTTTCTTCTTGCTACAGTAAATGGGATTTATCCCCTAGTTTCTCTTTCTGATACTTCATTGTGGGTGTACAAAAATGCCATCGATTTCTGAATATTGGCCTTGTACCCCACTACTTTGCCAAATTCACTCATTAGGTCAGGTAGTTTTCTGGTGGAGACTGTAGATTTTTCTATGTACCCCATCATGTCGTCTGCAATAATGACCAGTTTACTTCCTCCTTTCCCATGTGGATGCCTTTTTATTCTTTTTCTCATCTGTTCGCTGTGGCTAGGACTTCCAGTACTATGTAGAGTAAGAGTGGTGAAAGATGACACCCTTGTCTTGTTGCTGATCTTAAGGGGAAAGCTTTTAGCTTTTCCCAGTGAGTATAATGTTGGCTGTAGGTTTCTCATATATGGCTTTAATTATTTTGAGGTATGCTCCCTCTAGTCCCACTTTTCTGAGGCTTTTTATCATAAATGGGTGCTGGATTTTATCAGAAGCCTTTTCAGCCTCTATTGATCTGATCATGGGATTTTTGTCCTTCATTTTGTTTATGTGGAGTATTACATTTATTGATTTGTGAATGTTGTACCATCCTTGCATCCTTGGGATGAATCCCACTTGACATGGTATATGACCTTTTCAATGTATTTCTGAATCGGGATATGCAGTATATTGTTGAGGATTTCAGCATCAATGTTCATCAGTGATACTGCCCTGTAGTTTTGTTTCACTGTTGAGTCTACCTGGCTTTGGAATTAGAATGAAACTGGCCTTGTAAAACGAGTTTGGGAGTTTTCCCTCATCTTGAATTTTTTGGAATAGTTTGAGAAGATGGGAGTTAGTTCTTCCTTAAATATTTGGTAAAATTCAACTGTGAAGCCATCGGGTCCAGGGCTTTCTGAGTGGGGAGTTTTTTGATTGCTGCTACAATTTCAGTAGTTGTTATCAGTCTATCCAGGCTTTTCGCTTCTTCTTGATTCAGTTTTGGAACATTGTATGTTTCAAGAAATTTCTCCATTTCGCCCAGGTTGTCCAATTTCTTGGCATGTAGTTGTTCATAGTAATTTCTTTGTATTTCTGTGGTATTGGTTGTAACTTCTTCTCTTTCACGTCTGATTTTATTTATTTGCGTCCTCTCTCTTTTTCTTGATGAGTCTGGTTAAAAGCTTGTCAATTTTATATAGCTTTTCAAAGAACCATCTCCTGGACATATTGATCCTTCGAATTCTTCTTTTAGTCTGTGTGTCACTTAATTCTGCCCTGATCTGGATTATTTCCTTCCTTCTCTTTGCTGTGGCCTTTGTTTGTTGTTGTTCCTCTAGTTCTTGTAGATGGATGGTTAGGTTGTTTATTTGAGATTTTTCTATCTTCTTTATGTAGTACATTAACTGATTTTTCAATATGAAGTCAACCTTATGTTTGTAGGATCAAACTCTACTTCAAAATGATATAAAACTATTTTTGCATTATGTTGGATTTTTTGGCCAGTTTTCCAGTTGATTTTTTTGCATGTAAATTCATGAAGGGTATTGGTATATATATATATATATATATTTTTTTTTCTAGTAACATTTTCATCTGGTTTAGGTTATCAGATGCAGTACAATTTCCCCTTGGGAGCCAAGATTTCAGTCACTAATAATCTCATCACCAGACTTATCCCTGGAACCAGGCAACCCATGAGTGCTGCAGAGAACCGACCATCAGACTGCTGTGAGCCTGAGAGCTAGGAACACAAGGATGTCCTTGGCACAGCTGTTTTCCCAGTGGCTCCTTCTACATTCCTAGACTCACTGGGCCTGCAGTCAAGGCTAGACCCAACACTTCCAATGTACTCTCTAGTTCACAAACCCCCTTCACACACATCATGTGCTAATCAGTCCTCACAGAGTTAAGATTGTATCATGTTTTTCATTTTAAAGATAATAAAGTTGAAGTATGTATGAGTCACCCAAAGTCACATAGTAAAAAATGCATTTCTAACAGGTTACAGAGTAAGAAATGCACGGAACCTAATCCACAAAAGAAAAAAAGCAAGCAAAATATAACTGGAGATATGCAAATTAAGAAAAATATGACAGTAACCAGAAGGGAGGTGGAAGGGATTAATGGAGACATAGGGGAAGGGTTTTCCGGAACAACTATAAAGAACACATGGACAAAACCAAGGGGGGGTGGAAGCAAGGGAGGGAGGTGAGTATGGATGGGATGGTGGGTGAGGGATAGGAATAAACACAGATAGCTGTAATTGGAGAACAATAAAATAATTTTTTTAAAAAGGGATAAACTCCTAGATACCAAAAGAATAAAAAACGAAGGGAGATACATTCTGTGGCAGCATTTGGTCTTCAATTTTTAAAGTTCATGATCTTTCCTCTAGCAATCCATGCATTTTTCAATATTTCTAGAGAATTGTTGGGGTCTCCAACAAAATTGTAGTAATGTGATTAAAATATCTTGGCAAAAGTCATGTGGCAGGTAACAAAATGTAATACCAAAAGAGGAGAAGTTTGAGGACATAAATCAGGAATGAAAGTTGAATCTGTAACGAAGATAAAGACCTCAGTAGGGTAACTGTCCCAGTCAAGGTTTGGATCTCCAGTGCCACCCACACAACAAAATGAACTCCTACTACATTCAACTCCTAGTAAATGGGAAGCCTCACAGCACTACCTCCCACCTCATCCCCACTCTACCTGGGCACACACCTCATTAATGAGAGGGCAGTATAAAGCCACGAGGCTCCACCTACTTCTAGAAAGCAGACTGGCCTGACCACCAGTTGAGTCCTGTCCACAATAAACCCTGCCCGTAATGTCCTGGCCCATATCCTTGTATGTTATTTAGAGAGTCAATGTTTGCTCTGAGCACAGATACTCGCAAGGCTGGAACTGCAAACACCCTCTCAGAGCCAGCCGCATGATGCTCTTGTGTCCTCACTCTGGCCATCGTGACTCATCTGCATGTGCACATTCAGCAGTATCATGGCACTTGCACACACAACTGCATAGCACATGCTCACAGGTGCCACACTGCTTTGCCACAGGGGCCCACCTCCAAGATCATGCTGGTGCTTCCCTTAGATCCGATTGGTCAAGTTCATAGCTGCAGACTTCCCCTTGTTACTGATGTCCCTGGGATTTTTCCAAGAGTTCTGCCCTGTGGCGTTGCTGCCATGGTCCACTTTCAAATTGTGACCCACATGGTGAAAAACCCTTGTCTGAAACTGCACTTTGGAGATCAACCAGCAGGGGCAGAAAACTTGAGAAAGATCATCTGAACTTATCATTTCCAGAATTTTTCAGTCAAAAATCTAGAAACATCCCACTCACCCCCAAGCATATATGTCAGAGGGACCCACAACCGAAACAGAGCTGTGTGGTACAGCAACTGCCTCACAACATTCTTTGTTTCACCTAAGTGACTTTCTATGTTACAAGTTTTTAAAAACTGCTTAGTAATCCTTGGCTCTTTTCTTGAAACTGAAAGTGTCCTAAGCTGACAGAACACAGATGTACTTTGTCCAACTGGTCACCAAGTGCACTTCACTCTCCCCGTGTTTGTGTGGTCTGTAGTGCTAGGCAGCTCCTGTCCTTGGGATCCAGGTCTCTGCCTTCGGGCTAATCAGTTTTACCAGAAGACAACGTTCCATTCGCCTAAGCAGTCATGTTGGAGTGCATAATAATCTTAAGGAAATCCTTTTTATAATTATTTTCTTTTAGTTTAGTTCAGTTTTAGTTCATGTATGTGCAGGGGCAGGTTGCTGGGCTTCCCTCCTCCCCAGCTCACTCTTCCTCACCTGCCAACTCCACGATGCCTGGGAGAAGTGCTGAGCCTCTCTGTTTATTTAAAGCACCCAGAACTAGCAGCAAATTCAACCTGTTAGTCAGGTCCAGCCTTTTCTCTCAATATCACAAACTCACTCTTGGGTGAAAATCCCTGATGATCTCATGGAACCAGCACCAGGTGTACAGTCTGTTACTGACGGTTGTCACATGGTGAATCAGTACACACTTTCTCAGCCTCCTAGTGTCTCACTTCTGCATTCTCACTGGGTTTACCTGCAATGCTTCCTAACAAATCATTCCCACATAAGCCTTCATCTCAGGGTCTTCGGGGAACCCAATGGAGAACTGGAGGAAAGGAAACCAAATGAAGAGTAGAGAAGACTGCACGCAAAAGAAAAGGGGAGAAAAAAACATTCGGGGAGAAAATAAAACCCATCACTTTTTAGAAGGAAAATGGTTGGAATTCAGAATGCTCAGTAAAGAAAATTTGAAAATAAAATGATATATCAGCATTTGTCCAAGTCAAAAGAAAATCTCAGAGTTTCCGTCTCAGGAAATGAGGTGCTCAGAGGGTAGTTCAGCATGGCTGCTGCTTTGCTGTAAAAGATGCCACTTCTTGGTGGTTGCTCCCCAGGCAGCAGGAGCGGCATCCCTGGGGAACTTGTTAGAAATGAAAAGCCTCAAGTCCTACCCAGAACCTGCTGGATTCGAAACTCTGTGGATGGGGCCTAGAGTCTGTGTTTTAGCAAATCCACTGTGTGATCCAGATTCATGTGAGAACCACCGATGTAGTTCCTGGTCCCAGGATGTGAGCTAAAGTAAAGCGTTTTCCTGACCCAAAGGGAAGAAAGAGCAGCTTTTGCATCTGCGTTTGGAGGGAGGAAAATAACAATGAGGATGTACCAGATGAAGATGGTCAGTTGTAACGCTTATGGTACAAAATCCAACCACTTGTGAATAGGTGCTGAAAAAAGAGAGTTTGAGGAGGGCTGGTGTGTTGCACGTGCCATGGTTGATGGTGTTGTGGTTACAGAAAGACACATTGACCTTTGCCACTGGGTGGATCATGACACCACTGATATCTATTCCTACAATAAACCAAGTGTTGACAGAGAACAGACCTGAGAGACAGATGCCATAATGATGTCAGGCCATGACTATGAAGACGGTGGTCACTAACCACAAAGGAGCAGGAGAAAAATGTCTTGCACTTAAAGTTAGTGATGCTGTTCCTCTCTGATATAGAGTTCATTATTGTTTTAAGTGAAATGACAAAGACATAGAAGAATAATTTATTATTCACTTTCTTTTAAAAATATAATTCATTTCCTTTTATTTTACAATTACAGTTGATGTACAATATCATGTACGTTTCAGGTGTGCAACCCCATCATTAGACATTTGTACAACTTAGGAAGTGATCACTCAATAAATCCAGTCCCCATCTGGCACCATGCATAGTTATGACAGAATTATTGACTGTATTCCCTGTGCCTTCCTTTACAGCCCCATGACTCTTCTGCAACTACCAATTTGTACTTCCTAATCCCCAGATCCCTTCACCTTTCTCATTCTCCCCCCTCCAAACCGTCTAATCTCACAGCCATCAAATGTTCTCTGCATTTCTGAGTCTCTTTCTTTTCTGCTTGTTGTTTGTTTTTAGATTCCACAACGAAGGGAAATCATCTGGCATTTGTCTTTCTCTGTCTGACTTTTTTCACTCAGGATAACACCCTCTAGGACCATCCATGTTCCTGTGGTGCAAGACTTCATTCTTTTTTGTGGCCGAGTCACATTCCATGGTATATCTGCACCCTTTCTTCCTCCACTCACTCATCTATTGATGGACCCTCAGGCTGCTCCCATAGCTTGGCTATTGTAAATAATGCTGCAGTGAACATACAGGTTTCTTTGGATAAACACCCAGAAGTAAAGTTGCTGGTTCCTTCTGTGTCTCTTATTATAGCTTTTGTTTTAAAGTCTATTTTTTTCTGGAATAAGTAGCTTTTTTGTCTTCCCTTTGTTTCCATCTTCACGTGCTACCTTTTTCCATCCCTTTACTTTCAGTCTGCGTGAGTCTTTTGGTCTGAGAGCAGCATATGGAAGGGTCATGTTTTGTTATCCTTCTTCAGCCACTGCATGTCTTTTGATGGCATCATTTAATCCATTTGCACATAAAATAAGTGTGGATAAATATGTATTTATTGCCATTTTATTATTCATATTTCTAATCTTTGTTTTCTTTTAAAAGAAGACCTTTTCACATTTCGTTTTCTTCTTTTTTCTTTATTTCTTAATTGAATTTATTGGGGTGATATTGGTTAATAAAATTATGTAGGTTTCCTGTGTACATTTCTATAGCACATCATTTGTATGTTGTATTGTGTGTTCGCCCCCCAAGTCAGGTCTCCTTCCATCACCACGAATCCCCTCTCTCCCTCCCCCACTTCTTCACTCTGGTAATCACCATACTGTTGTCTGCCTGTGAGGTTTATTCATTTTCTGCTTAATCCCTTCACCTTTTCCCCCAACTTCCTCTCTCCTCTCCTCTGACAGCTGTCAGTCTGTTCTCTGTATCCATAAGTCTGTTTCTATTTTGTTTGTCAGTTTATTCTGTTCATTAGAATCCATAGGTAAGTGAAATCACATGGGATTTGTCTTTCTCTGACTGGCTTATTTCATTTACCCTAATACTCTCCAGGTCCATCCTTGCTGTCCCAAAAGATAAGATTCCCTTCCCTTTTACAGCCAAGCAGTATTCCATTGTGTGAATGTACCACAGCTTTTTCATCCACTCATGCACTGATGGACACTTGGGCTGCCTCCATATCTTGGCAATTGTAAATAGTGCTGCAAGGAACACTGGGAAGCATAAATTCTTTGACTTAGTGTTTTGGGTTCCTTTGGATATATTGCCAAATTTGTAATTGCTGGGTTATGAGGCAGTTCAACTTCTTGCTTTTTTGAGGCAACTCCATACTGCTTTCCACAGTGGCAAGGCAGAAGTTCACTAAATGAATGCTTCACACTTTTGTTCACTTATTATTCCATAATTGCTACATTTAAAAAAGAATACCAGAATTAAATTATGCCCAGTAACTGTGAAAAGTTTCCTCTGAATCATGGTGTTAATTGAATGATGTAATTTTTCCTAAAACTTACTTTCTTTCGTAATGTTATATATTTTCTCATGCAAATGAAATGATATATAGCGGGCCTTTTAATGCTGTGTTCCTAGTATGGGTGTCTTAGCTGTTTTGGTTTGATTTTTTACTGTGGTAAGATCACTTAACATGAGATTTATCCTCTGAACAATTTTTAAGTGGACGATACAGTATTGTTAACCAGAGGCTCTGCATCTTATGGCAGATCTCTAGAATTTATTCATTTTGCATAAGTGAAGCTTCATGTGCATTGAAAAACTGGTGAGGGCATAACACCTTCACGTTTGGGTTAGACAGAGTGACTCTTTCCACTTGGTGGCCTGATGCCTGGATTTCAGAGGACAGTAATCAAGTCACATAAACAGCATTGTGTGGTTGCCTCTCGAGTGCCCCTCTCCGGGTACCAGACTGGGAATCCAGGTGTGTGCCCTGACTGGGAATTGAACCAAGAACCCTTTCATTCATAGTCTGGTGCTCGATCCACCGAGCCACATCAGCCAGTAAAATGACAAGGAACTCACAACTATCAACAACTGAATATTTAAAAAAAATGAAAACAAAAACTAAGCAAACAACTAGAATAGGAACAGAATCAGAGAAATGGACATCACATGCAGGGTTTTCAGTAGAGATGGGGAGAGGGAGAATAATGGGGAGAAAGGTACAGAGAATAAGAAGCATAATTGGTAGGCATAAAATAGACAGGGAGAGGTTAAGAATGGTATAGGAAAGAGAGAAGTCAAAGAACCTATATGTACAACCCATAGACATGAACTAAGTGGGGGCAGCTGGAGGGTTTCAGGGTACATGGTGGAGAGGACATAAAGGGGGGGAAATTGGAAAAACTTTAATAGCATGATGAATAAATTTTTTTCTTTTAAAAAGGAAAGAAAAATTCACATAAACAGGAGCTGAACCTCAGGTTCAGGAAGCCCTGAAAATCAGACCTGAAGTCTCATTGGCACTGATTGGTCAGATTTTGAAATATAAGTGCATCTGAATAGGGGTGTTTCACTCCAACACTGGGGTAGAAAGGGAGACATGGGTGAAAATTGCATAAATAACACACAAAAATAGTCACGAGACTATGAATATGAAGAAGAAAGAAGCACTGGTCACTCTTCTTAATTTAAGACAGAAAGGGGAAGAGAATAGCAAAGGGAATTTTTAAGGGTAAAAGCAGACTTGGATGTGTTTACATGTAGAAGCGGCTGTGGAGACAGTTTAAAGATCTAAGAACGATGAAGACAGTTTGAGGGAACAAATCCCAAATAAGATGAAAAGAAGTTGACAGAATTCAACAACTTTTCAGGCTTCCAAAATATTTATTTGAATTTGGGAACGACTGATAATTCTTCAAGATGATGAAAAATACATACAACTCAGACCAAAAGTCAACAACTTAATTAGGAAACTCTAGAGGTGTTCCTAATTAGAACTAGTAAAACCAAGATGACTACAGTCTTCAGTATTATTTAACACTGTATTAAAGGAAGTATTAGAAAATGCAATTATAGACATGAATGGAATAAGAGGCATGGAAATTAAAGGGAAGAGGTAAAATTATCTTTAATTACAAAATATTTTATTACATATTTGGAAAACCTGAAAGAATACATGGAAAGAATTCTACAAATAATATTTACTTTACCAAGTATAAAATGAGCATAGAATGGACACATACAAATAAATAGTAATATGAAAATATAATGAAAGAGTAAACTCTTGTTACAGTTGCAAAAATAAAATAAAATAAAATTTCCACACATGAATGTAATAACAATGTGCTAAAATATGTGAGGAAAATTACAAAACACTCCTAAAAGATACTGAAGTTGACCTGAAAGAAATGGGAAGATGTGCCACACTTAGAGATTGGAATTCTCAAGATCCAAAGTTGTCAATTCTTCATAAGTTTACTTATAAAGTTAACATCAATCAATACATATGCCTTTAAGTTATTTTCTAGAACTAGACAGATTAATTATAAACGTTGGGGTTAAACATGAATAGCCAGGAAAATCCTAATTAAAAGAAAAACACCATGGAAGTTACCTTCAAGATATAAAACATTATAAAGCTTCTGTAATTAAAGCAGTGTAGTATTGGCTTATGAATAGACTGACAGACCAATACAACACAATGGGAAACAAGAAATAGCCCAGGTGCCTATGAAACTTTTTGTGTTATGAAGGCAACAGCTCAGACCCATGGGGAAAAGATGGACATTTTTTATAAATGGCAATAGAACCATGGGATGATCTGGAAAAATATATAGTTGGATCCATTCTTCACATCATACACTGATAAAACTTCTACAATGACCAGATATTCAAATGTAAAAAAATAAAATCATACAATTACATTATGATAAAAATGAGTTACTTTCTTCATAACCTAAGAGGAGAGAAAATATTTCTAACTATCATTAAAATACCAGAAACAATAGAAGATACATAAATTTAATTTAAAATTTTTTTATCATAAGAACAGCCAAAAGCCAAATCAGAAATTAGAGGAATATATGCAACTCATACCTCAAACAGAAAGCTACTATACCCAATATACAGTCCTCCTAAAACTTCAGATCAAAATTCAGCAGAAACATGAGGAAAAGGTATGAAGAGGCAGTCCATAAAAGAAGTAGTAATACCAACAGTCATTAAATACATGAAACCATCTCCCATGTTTCTTAAAATTAAAGAAATGCAAATCATAACAATACTTGAACACTCCTTCTGAACCATCAGGATGGAAATTTTAAAAATTCTGATAATATACCATGCTGAAGAGACTGTAAGAAAGTAGGCACTCCCATTTATTGCTGAGGGAGAAAATAAATGTCAAGTCTTCCTCCCTCAGCACAAAATCCATTGCCAATACAATCCTCATCAAAATCGCAGCAAGTTTTTTTTGTAGGAATTTACAAGCTGATTGTAGAATTCATATGGAAATTCACAGGTCCTAAAGTAGCCAAAAGAACTTTGAAACAAGTGAATGAAACCCAGGAATTACACTAACTGATTTCAAAAATAATTGTAAAGCCACATTAATCAAAACTGTACACTACCAGCATCAAGATAGACAAATAGATGAAAACAAACACATACACAAATAGAATCAACTGGTTTTGACACAGGTAAAAGAACAATCACTGGACATTTATGGGTAAGTATACATATACCCCCAAACCTCACTTTGATCCACATACAAAAATTAACTCATAAAATTTCTACATTGTTCTTCTGGCCTCAGCAAGAACAGTAAAGAATTTCTTAATTAGGAGAGAGCACTAACTATGAAAAGCAAAGTTGATAAATCAAACTTCATTTAAATTAAAAATATTGGCTACCAAAAGATATTATTTAAGATAAGTAAGGCATAGTCCGGGGAACGTAGACAGGAAGAGGAAGGTGACTATGTATGTATGCATGTAGTATCCATAGATACACATATATTATCTATACATGCACAAACACAAACATGTACACTTATATGGACTTACCTGTGCATTTTAAAATTCCTTCAATACAATAAGAAAACAACTAACCACCCTTTTTTTAAATGAAGAAATGACCTAATTACTTCAAAGAAGATATCCAAACAGAAAGTAAATATGTAAAAAGGTATCCAACATCATCACTTATCAAGAAAAAAAGTTAAACAAAAAGGCATTCCACTGTCTGTAGCAGAATAAAAATACATTTTTGCATATGGGGTAAACCAGGGATAAAATAAAAACACCAAAGTTTCACAAGGACGTAAAGCAATTAGAATCCTCAGACATTATTGATTGCAAAGCAAATTGAATCAAAGATTAGAAAGCAGTAAGGCAGTGATGTTTATAAAAACTGCACATAAGCCTACTCTATTATCCAGCAGATCCACATATAAGCATAATTCAACAGAAATGTTTGTTTATTCAATCAAAATACACATTCAAAGTGTTTCTAAAGGCTTTATCAATAATAGGCAAAAACTTAAACTATAGGACTTTATTAACAGGCTAAATAATTGTACATTCACATGATGGAATACTATGCAGCACTATAACATAACCTACCCTTATACGCTGCAATATAGATGTACATGACAGGCTTTATGATGAAGAAAAGAAGCCAGAAACAATCGAGTACCTGTTTACATTAAGTTCAAATACAGACAACACTGTACAATGACAAAAGTCAGAACAGTGGAAAGCAGTGGAGGTTGGGGTAGAGGGCAGATTGTATTTATTGGAAAGATGTAAGAAGAAACTTTGTAAAGTAGATGGAAATGTTGTACATCTTGATCTAGGTTGTAGTTACATATTCATGTGCAAAAGTTTAAGGAGCTATACACTTAAGATTTGTGCACTTTCTTATATGAAAGTTAGGGCACAACATTTTCAAAAGGAGGTTTCTGTTTTCTTTCATGACCTACATTGAACAGCATACTCAGTACAACACCCCCAACTCCTACATTCTAGGTTCCCTAAATTCAAGTACCCACAGGGGCCAGCACAAAAAAATACCTCTTTATCCATCAAAATCTTGTATTACAAAATAATAAGCATGTAATTGTGTACATAACAACATCACGGACTTCCGGCCAAGATGGAGGTGTAGGTGGACACACTGTGCCTCCTCTCACAACCAAAATTAAGGACAACAAATATTTAGAAACAAGAAAACAACCAGAACTTATAGAAAATTGAACTGTACAGAAGTCCAACAACCATTCATCCAGACCGGTAAGAGGGGTGGAGTCACGGTAGGAAAAAGTGGAGGTGCGGACCCGGGAACAAAAGCAGCAGTGGCTGGTGGTCCCTGGGCCCACAGGCAGCAGTTGGTGGACCCTGGGCCCAGGGGGCAACTGCGCAGACCCAGTGAGGCCGCAGAAGGTGGCTGGCTGACCAGGTGGTCCCACATTCGCGCACGCAGACGGTCCAGGCAGAGGGGAAGTGGCGGAAGGGACTGAATCCAGGAGAGAGCGGAGCAGGCGCCATTATTCCCTCTCAGGCCCCGCCCCCACATACAGCGTCACAACCCAGTGACTGGGCTGCCCCACACTGGGGAGCGCCTGAGGCTCCACCCCTCACTACGTAACAGCATGTGCACGCGCGCGTGTGCAGATAATCCAGGTGAAGGGGAAGCAGCGGAAGGGACCGGAGTCCAGAAGAGAGCAGAACAGGCGCCATTGTTCACTCTTGGACCCCGCCCCCACCTATAGAGTCACAACCCAGCGACTGGGCTGCCCCGCCCTGAGGAACATCTAAGGCTCCACCCCTCATACGTAATAGCTGCGACCAGACTAAAACCAAACCAAAACAAAACAAAAAAACCCACCAAAAATGGATCAAACCGGAGGAAAAATGAAAACCTCGGAGTCAATTCCTCTAAGTGACCAAAAGATAGCCAACCTATCAGATGCACAATTCAAAGCACTGGGCATCAAAATGCTCACAGAATTGGTTGATTTTGCTCATAAATTAGATGAGAAAATGCAGGCTACAATACGTGAAATGAGGGAAGAACCATGGGGAACCGATAGAGATGGAAGGAAAACTGGGACTCAAATCAATGGAGTGGACCAGAAGGAAGAAACTAACAACCAAACAGAAAACGAGGAAGAAACAAGTATTCAAAAAAATGAGGAGAGGCTTAGGAACCTCCGGGACATTGTTAAACGTCCCAACATCCGAATTATAGGGGTCCCAGAAGGGGAAGAAGAAGAGCAACAAGTGGAAAACTTATTGGAACAAATAATAAAGGAGAACTTCCCCAATCTGGCAAAGGAAATAGACTACCAGGAAGTCCAGGAAGCTCAGAGAGTCCCAAAGAAGTTGGGTCCAAGGAGGAACACATCAAGGCACATCGTAATTACATTAGCCAAGATTCAAATGAAGGAGAGAATTCTAGAAGCAGCAAGGGATAAGGGGACAGTCACCTACAAAGGAGTTCCCATCAGACTGTCAGCTGATTTCTCCAAAGAGACCTTACAGGCAAGAAGGGGCTGGAAAGAAATATTTGAAATCTTGAAAAGCAGGGACCTACATCCAAAATTGCTCTTTCCAGCAAAGCTGTCATTTAGAATGGAAGGACAGATAAAGTGCTTCTCAGATAAGGTCAAGTTCAAGGAGTTCATCATCACCAAGCTCTTATTATATGAAATGTTAAAGGGACTTATCTAAGAAAAAGAAGATAAAAAATATGACAATGAAAAGACAGCAAACTCACAGCTATTAAGAACCACACCTAAAACAAAAGCAAACTAAGCAAACATATAGAACAGGATCAGAACCACAGAAATGGCGATCATATGGAGGGTTAGCAACAGGGGCTCGGGAGGAGGAGGGGGGGAAAGGTACAGAGAATGAGTAGCATAGATAGTGGGTAGAAAATAGACAGGGGCAGGGGAAGAATAGTATGGAAAATGTAGAAGCTAAAGAACTTATGACACATGGACATGAACTAAAGGGGGGAATGTGGGTGGGAGAGGGTGTGCAGGGTGGGGGGAATGATGGGGGAGAAACGGGACAACTGTAATAGCATAATCAATAAAATATATTTAAAACAAAACAAAACAAACAAACAAAAAAACAACATCACACTCCAGCACACCATATGACACTATAGGTGAAATGTTCAAACTGCTGTCCATCTCGTGTGAGACATTCATGAACCCTACCAACCATACTCAATGGCACTACTTCTGCTGGACCCTGTTCTTCATCTCATCTGAATCTTCCCTTTACCAGCTTATTCTTTTCTTTTTGGCAGCACGAAACAGAATCAAAAGGCAGAACTCAACAGTTATTCAAATTTCCCCTACATCCTAATAGAATAGACTTCTCTAAGGAACAGCCCAGTAAGTCAAAATACTTCCCCCAAGCACTTCATTTGTCATTGCTTCTCAAAGGAATTTTACAAATAATAGTGAGTTTACACAAAAATAGTTCTTTTGTTAATATAAAGCTCTATTTCCTATTTCATAATATGGTGGCTTTATGAACTTATCCTGAGATCACCATTTCTTACCCATATGCCTCTACTATTAGAATATCAAGGCTATCTGCAATGCCTGAAAATTCCATAGCTATTGCATCTCCTAATAAGCAGCAGCTTGGTGCTGCCTGGCAGGTGAACATGGACCCAGGGGCAGCTAGTGCTCTGTGACATCCTCTAGACTAGTGTCATCCAATGGAAATACAATGCAAGCCGCCTATAAATTCTAAAATTTCTAGTACATACCTTAAAATAAACCGATAGATTCATTTTAATGATATATTTTATTTAACAAAATACATCCAAAATGTTATCATTTCAACATGTAATGAAGTATAAAAGTATCCATGACATTATTTTTCACATTCTTCAAAGATTGGGTGTGTGTATATCACACTTCCTTTGCCCACTTACAGTAGGTCTCAATTTGGATGTCCACATTTCAGATGCTCAATACCATACATGACTAGTGACTACCGGATCCGATAGCACAGCTCCCAGTGACCTTGGACCACAACCAAAATAACCCTTAAAATGAGACTCCAAATTCTGTCTCAGCCTTCAAATAATACAATGCCTCCATTCAGCATCTTTCTACCCTATGAAATTTCATTTCTCTCCCCTGGAAGTCCTAATTCCCTCACCCACGTCCCCGGTGCTTCACTCACCAAGTCGGTGGTCCCCATACTTGACTTCTGGGAAACCTAACACACTACCTATTTACACATGAAAAAATCATCAGGCACTGATCTTGTCATTTTGCCAAGACCAACTCAACAAAATTTTTCACTTCCTATTCTCTTGCAAAGTGTGATGTATTAAAATTATGTTGTGCAAGTAGCACAAAATTACTGTCAACCCATTTTTAATTTAGATATACTAGGTGAACTAACATGTGAAATGACATCTTGCAAGAAAGAGATGAGGTAAGAAAACATGGCATAAAGGAAAATAACTGAACTGAGATTCAAGCTGGGATTTCAGTCCCAGCTGTGTCACCAGGTAGTTTTATATTTTCAGACTAGATGAAACGATTCTGAAGCCCCATTCAATATTACGCACTGTATAATTGCAGAGGCTATTTTCGCAAAATAAAGAAGGAAGAGTTGGGGTGATGGTTAGAGAGAAGAAATCCATTTGAGAGTGTTAGAATTTCCTTTAAATAGAGAATACAAAAGCATGAAGGTTGAATTCCTTATTCACGATCACAAAATCGTAACAACACTCTAACTTAAAAATTCTCATCTCTTTTCTCAATTTCCAGTTTTTTCAAGAGAACGTTATTCTGCCCAAGGTTTTCTTCATGGCTAATTTGACATCCTTATTCCTCAGGCTGTAGATTAGTGGGTTCGACATGGGCACCACAATAGTATAGAACAGACTACACACTTTCCCCTGTTCAAGGGGTATAACAGAAGGTGGTTTAAGGTATGCAAAAGTTCCTGACCCGAAGAAAAGCAAAACTGCAATTATGTGAGAACTGCAGGTACTAAAGGCTTTGGATCTGCCCTCAGTAGAACTAATGTGGGAAATGTTGGAAAGAATGAAGCCATAAGAGAGAAAAATGGTCATAATGGATACCCCAATGGTAATGCCCGTAGTAATGAAGAGCACCAGCAAATTCACATAAGAGCTATTACAAGAGAGCTCAAGGAGGGGAAGGATATCACACATATAATGATTGACAAGGTTGTCTGCACAAAAGGTCAGAAACAGTATATTACCTGTATGAATTAAAGTGCCTGCAGCCGCCATCCCGTAGACACCCAGCAAAAGAAATAGACACACCTGAGGAGACATGGTGACCGTGTACAACAGCGGTTTACAGATGGCCACATAGCGGTCATATGCCATTGCTGACAGGATGAAGGATTCAGAAACGACAAAGAAACAGAAGAAAAAGAGCTGAGTCATACACTCTGTGTAGGAGATGATGTTCTTCTTTGAGACAAAACTCACCAGCATTTTGGGGATGATGGCAGAGGAGTAACTGAAGTCAATGAAGGACAAGTTGAGAAGGAAAAGGTACATGGGGGTGTGCAGGTGAGAGTTCAGCCCAATCAGTGTTATCAAGCCCAGGTTCCCCAGCACAGTGACCACATAGAAGCCTAGAAACAGGAAGAAGAGGGGGAGCTGGAGTCCTGGCTGGTCTGTTAAGCCTACAAGGATAAACTCTGTCACAGAGGAGGTGTTATCTGCAGCCATCCTCCTCTGGGTGGGTCTGGGAGGCAAAAAGAAAAGAACTGTTCAGACAAAGAGAGGAAAACAACCCATTCTTGAGAGTGGTGTTTGAAGAGGGAGGTGTGGAACTTAGAGTTGAGATGGCATCTCCTTCTTCCCGCATCTCTGTTTTTATGGTCCTCCTGTGGCTTCAACCATCCTAGTAATTGTTGGTGGATGAAATTCGCTGGCAGAGTAAGTGCTCATCCAACTGAGGAGAAAGTCCACAAAGCTCAGCTGGGAGGAACCTGCCACCTTGCAGTGACCCTCTGCTGGTACTGCCTGCCCTCTACAGCCCTGGACCAAGATTTGTGTGACCTGCACCCTTCTCTGGAATGCTGTTGAGAAGAGGAAGGCAGTTCCCTTAGACCTTCCATTTTTAGGCAGTGTGGGTCAGAAAAGGAAGATGGGGCTGTGGTGCCCCAAGTCTTTAGCAGGAACAGTGTGGAAATATGTAAAAATAATACTGGAGTAATAAGGTAAAGTTATTAACTAAACCTAAGGAAAAAGAATCATTTGCCAAGCACTAACTATGCTCATGGCAGTGTTCTAAGTGCTCTGGGGCATTTTGATTTAACCCATTGAACAGGTGAGGACACTGGCACAAGCCCCAGTCCTTCTAAGTGGCAGCAGAAGGGAAACTCAGGCTGTCTGACTCAGGGTTTCAAACTTCGTACCCTATCCGCCCTCCTAGAGCACAGACCAGGTCCTGCAGGCACTCACCCTCCTTCTGCCTGCAGTCACAGGGCTGGACTCTACTGGCTCCCACCCATCTCTGTCATGGAGACTCAGATGGCCCTGGTTACAAGAAGAGGACAATTCAGAGCTCAGACTGCTCTGCTTCTTCTGCCTCTCTCCTTTAAAATTCAAAGATTTTACTTTGTCTTGGATTTCCTGTTGAGCTGAAGAACATGGTCACTGATCTATTTTGTCCCTTGCCTCCAGTCCAGGTTGCAGGGATGGGACAGCTCCTTTCTAAACTCCGTGCATAACTGGAGACCAGAGAGTATTATTCTGATTACAGACCACAGTGACCTAGTTATAGGGGCTCCCTCAGGATCCCTGCTCCCTATGGAAGATGAAATGTTTCTTTAGGCCCTTGATAGTGCATGACAGGGCATTTAATGGTCTTTCCTTTCCTCTAGGTTACACCTATTTAAGTACAATTAAGAACAAAGTACTTGGAAAAAGAATTCTTGTACTCAGTGCTTACTATATCTTGACCACTGTATCTGGCCCACCACCCTGATCTCAAAGATCCATAGCAAGGCATACATAATTTACTGTTTATTCCTCAGAACAACCTCGCAGGGTAGAGATATTCATTTCCACTTTAAAAGCAAGGCACACACATATCTTATAGATTCCAGAACCTTGAATGAAACCCCAGTCTACCCAACTCCGAACTCTTTCATGTGAATCACTGGTCTACACTGTCTCCCTGTGAGTGACAATGCACGTTTGGAGGTAGCACTTTTGCCTACTAGCATCTCATGAGACTCTGGACAAAAATGAATACTTAAATAACTTCAATGAAATGTAGAAATTGTCAGGGCCAGGAATGTGACAATTTGAGTATCTGGACTTCAATAGCGGAAATTCATTATTTCAATCACATTCAATATATACTAAGAATTATTTGCATCTTCTCCAATTTTAAAAGAACTGTGTCTGGTTTATCTCTACTACTTGATCATGCTGTTGAAACTTGGTTATTTAAACAAATACTTGTCAGAAGACTAATAACAACTGTTGTCAAGACCTAGAGGTGTGGAAAAGACACTACAGCCAATGTGTCTGATAATGGGGAGCTGATAAAAGACTTTGACAAGTGGCCCTCCTTCAACAAATCCCTATTGAACATTCACCCTGTCCTCAAACTCTTCTAAGCCCTAAGCTCCTAAGCTTCTGTGAAAAAACAAAAATAATTTTGTATTTCCATCTTGATGGAGCTTTCATTCACGTGGGAGAAAAATATATGAAAGAAACACGAAAGTGCACTGAGGAAAAGGAAAGCTAGGGAGAGGGACAGCACACAGGGAGAGTGGCTGAAAGGGAGAGTGTTACAGATTTCAGTTCAAATAGCAGAATCTGACAGTTGAGCGTTGACTTTAGAGAGACCTGGAAAACCTTTGCTTAATAACACCAGTTACTCTAATGAAATGCTGGGTGACATGGCTAATGCTGTATCTTCCCCGGGCATCACGAGTTTGTCCCACACTATACACAGTACTCCAGCCCAAATTATTGCTGTGCGGAAGGAAATTCTGATCAAATAACAGCATAGAGGCAAGAGACCTTGCTGAGGTTTTAGATAACCACAATTCACAGTGTAGACTTTTGGCTGAGACTGATATAAAGATTAATAAAATGCTATGTGGCAATTTATATTCAACATCCTTTGCCAAGGGTGTTTAGATAATACGGATTGCAAATTTTCTATTCAAAAACTAAATCTCTTTGGGAAAGTTCAGGAGTTGGTTACCTGATGAGTTATGTATGTTTTTGGTCAGAGTTAAGGTCTGGAGTTCTTTGGGAGAAATTATGACATCGGAACACAAAGGCAGAACCCATCCTATTCAAGGCAAGTCCAACTGAAATAACTGCACATGGGCCTGTTTATGTGTCTGGTGTGTACACGTACAGCAGTGAGGACTTGCCCTCCCCCCACTAAGGCTCAGCAGTGATGGTGCCTCATCTGCCTGTTTGCATTGAGAATTGTCCACTGCCCAGATGAAACTAATGAATCCCACTCCCTGTTCTCGATCCCAGTGCACATGTTGAAGAAATAGAGAAAAACAATCCATTTTCAAGAAACTAAAGTAAGCACCACAAGTATGCTCTCCTTAGGACCCAAGGTCAAAGAATACCTTGGGACTCATTAAAATGATCCGTTTCCTTTCAGAATCTCAGAGGGTTCTTGTAAGCATGATGCAATACCAGGAAAAATTCTTCTGATATCTTCACCCTTTCAGAGATGGTTTCCATGGGAGATTCATTTCCAATGCACCAAGGTTTTATTTCAAGCGAACCAGGCCTTCTCTAAAGCTGTTTTGACTGTTGACTTCTTCTTATACAAGCAGAGAGAAATAGAAACCAATATTCTTGATTAAGTTATTTTGTTGCAGATCTTTTACCTCCTTGGTGAAATTTATTCCTAGGTACTTTACTTTTCTTCTTGCTACAGTAAATGGGATTTGTCCCCTAGTTTCTCTTTCTCATATTTCACTGTTGGTGTACAAAAATGCCATCGATTTCTGAATATTGGCCTTGTACCCCACTACTTTGCCAAATTCACTCATTAGGTCAGGTAGTTTTTTGGTGGAGACTGTAGGGTTTTCTATGTACACTATCATGTCATCTGCAATAATGACAGTTTTGCTTCCGCCTTTCCATTTTGTATGCCTTTTCATTCTTTTTCTTGTCTGATCCTGTATCTAGGACTTTCAGTACTATGTTGAAATAGAGTGGTGAAAGGTGACACCCTTGTCTTGTTGCTGATCTTAAGGGGAAAACTTTTAGTTTTTTCCCATTGAGTATAATGTTGGCTGTAGGTTTCTCACATATGGCTTTTATTATGTTGAGGTATGCTCCCTCTAGTCCCACTTTTCTGAGGGTTTTTATCATAAATGGGTGCTGGATTTTATCAAAAACTTCTTCAGTGTCTATTGATCTGATCATGTGATTTTTGTCCTTCATTTTGTTTATGTGGAGGATTACGTTCATTGATTTGTGAATATTGTACCAGCTTTGCATCCCTGGGATGAATCCCACTTGATCCAGCTGTATGATCTTTTCAATGTATTTCTGAATCAGGATATGTAGTATATTGTTGAGGATTTAAGCATCAATGTTCATCAGCCATACTGGCCTGTAGTTTTGTTTCTTTGTTGAGTCTTTACCTGGTTTTGGAATTAGAATGACTCTGGCCTTGTAAAAAGCATTTGGGGGTTTTCCCTCATCTTGAATTTTTTGGAATAGTTTGAGAAGATGGGAGTTATTTCTTCCTTAAATATTTGGTAAAGTTCAACTGTGAAGCCATCGGGTCCAGGGCTTTGTGTGCTGGGAGTTTTTTTGATTACTGCTTCAATGTCACTAGTTGTTATCAGTGTTTTTAGGCTTTCTGCTTCTTCTTGATTCAGTTTTGGAAGATTGTATGTTTCAAGAAATTTCTCCATTTCTCCCAGGTTGTTCAATCTCTTCACATGTAATTGTTCATAGTAATTTCTTACAATCCTTTGTATTTCTGTGGTATTGGTTGTAACTTCTCCTCTTTCACTTCCGATTTTATTTATTTGCATCCTCCCTCTTTTTCTTGATGACTCTGGTTAAAAGCTTGTCAATTTTATATACCTTTTGAAAGAACCATCTCCTGGATTTACTGATCCTTTGAGTTGTTCTTTTAGTCTGTCATTTAATTCTGCCCTGATCTGGATTATTACCTTCCTTCTTTTGTTTGGTCTTTATTTGTTCTTGTTCCTCTAGTTCTTGTAAATGTATGGTTAGGTTGTTTATTTGAGATTTTTCTATCTTCTTTATGTAGTACATTAACTGATTTTTCAATATGAAGTCAACCTTATGTTCCTAGGGTCAAACTCTACTTCAAAATGATATAAAACTATTTTTGCGTTATGTTGGATTTTATTTCTGGCCAGTTTTTCCAGTAGATATTTTTTGCATGGAAATTCATGAAGGATATTAGTTATATATATATGTATTTATTCTTTTTTTGTTCTAGTAATATTTTCATCTGGTTTAGGATATCAGAGGCAGTACAATTTCCTCTGGTGAGCAAGATTTCTGTCACTAATAATCCCATCAGACTTATCCCTAGACCCAGGCAACCCATTAGTGCTCCTAAAAACCGACCTTCAGGCTGCTGTGAGCCTGCTCTCAGGAACACAAGGATCACAAGTTTGACCTGGCATCGCTGTTTCCTCTGTGGCTCCTTCTCCATTCCTAGACTCACTGAGCCTGCAGTCAAGGCTACATCCAACACTTACAATGTACTCTGTAGTTCACAAATCCCCTTCACACATACTATGAGCTAATCAGTCCTCACAAAGCATTAAGACTGTATTACGTTTTTCATTTTAAAGATAATAAAGTTGAAGTATGTAGGAGTCACCCAAAGTCACAAAGTAAGAAATGCATTTTTAACAGGTCACAGAGTAAGACAGGCATGGAAACTAAATACCAAAAAATAAATAAATAAATAAATAAATAAATAAATAAATAAATAAAACAAGCAAGCAAGCAAAATATAACTGGAGCATGGAAATTAAGAAAAATCTGACAGGAACTAGAGGGGAGGTGGAAGTGATTAATGGGGAAATAAGGGAAGGGTTTTCAGGAACAACTATAAAGGACACATGGACAAAACCAAGGTGAGGTGGAAGCAAGGGAGGGAGATATGTTTGGCTGGGGTGGTTGGGGGAGTGGTAGGGAGTAAACACAGGCAACTGTGATTTGACAACAATGAAATAATTTTTTTTTAAAGGAAAATATTCCCAGGTACAAGAAAGAAAGAAAGAGAAAGAAAGAAAGAAAGAAAGAAAGAAAGAAAGAAAGAAAGAAAGAAAAGAAAAGAAAAGAAAAGAAAGAAAAGAAATAAATGTATTCCATGGCAGTCTTTGGTCTTCAATTTTCAAAGTTCATGATCTTTCCTCTACCAGTTTATCCATTTTTCAACATTTCTAGATAGTTGTTGGGATCTCAAACACAATTATAGTAGTATGGTTAAATTATTTTGGCAAAAGGCATGTGGCAGGGAGCCAAATTTAATACCAAAAGAGGAGAAGTTTGAGGACATAAATCAGGAATGAAAGTTGAATCTGTCACAAAGGTAAAGACCTCACTAGGGTAACTGTCCCCATCAAGGTTTGGATCTCCAGTGCCACCCACACAACAAAATTAAGGCCTCTGATGTATTTAAGTAAACTCATACTACATTCAACACCAGCTAAATGGGCAGCCTCCCAGCACTCCCTGCTACCTCATCTCCACTCTTCCTCTGCACACACCTCATTAATGGGAGTGCAGTGTAAAGCCATCAGGCTCTACCTACCTGTAGAAAGCAGCCTGGCCTGACCACGAGTTGAGTCCTATCCACAATAAACCCTGCCCGTAATGTCCTGGCCCATATCCTTGTATGTTATTTAGAGAGTCAATGTTTGCTCCGAGCACAGATACTCCCAAGGCTGGAACTGCAGACACCCTGTCAGAGCCAGCCGCATGATGCGCTTGTGTCCTCACTCTGGCCATCGTGACTCATCTGCATGTGCACTTTCAGCAATATCATGGCACTTGCACACACAACTGCATAGCACATGCTCACAGGTGCCACACTGCTTTGCCACAGGGGCCCACCTCCAAGATCATGCTGGTGCTTCCCTTAGATCCGATTGGTCAAGTTCATAGCTGCAGACTTCCCCTTGTTGCTGATGTCCTTGGGATTTTCCCAAGAGTTCTGCCCTGTGGAGTTGTTTCCATGGTCCACTTTCAAATTGTGACCCACACTGTGAAAAACCCTTGTCTGAAACTGCACTTTGGAGATCAACCAGCAGGGGCACAAAACTTGAGAAAGATCATCTGAACTTATCATTTCCAGAATTTTTCAGTCAAAAATCTAGAAACATCCCACTCACCCCAAGCATATATGTTAGAGGGACCCACAACCAAAACAGAATTGTGTGGTACAGCAACTGCCTCACAACATTGTTTGTTTCACCTAAGTCTCCGTCTATATGACAAGTTTTTAAAAAACTGCTTAGTGATCCTTGGCTCTTTTCTTGAAACTGAAAGTGTCCTAAGCTGACAGAACACAGATGTACTTTGTCCAGACTGGTCAACAAGAGCACTTCACTCTCCCCGTGTTTGTGTGGTTTGTAGTGCTAGGCAGCTCCTGTCCTTGGGATCCAGGTCTCTGCCTTCGGGCTAATCAGTTTTACCAGAAGGCAATGCCCCAGTCTCTTAAGAGGTCATGTTAGGGTGCAAAATAATCTTAAAGATATCCTTTTGATAATTATTTCCTTTTAGTTTAGTTGAGTTTTACTTTATGTGTGTGCAGGTGTGGGCTGCTGTGCTTCCCTCCTCCCCAGCTCACTCTTCCTCACCTGCCAGCTCCAGGATGCCTGGGAGGTGTGCTGAGCCTCCTTGTTTATTTAAAGCACCCAGAACTAGCAGCAAATTCAACCTGTTAGTCAGGTCCAGCCTTTTCTCTCAACATCACAAACAAACTCTTGGCGGAAAATCCCTGATGATCTCATGGAACCAGCACCAGGTGTATGGCCTGTCAGTGATGGTTGTCACACGGTGAATCAATACACACTTTCTCAGCCTCCTAGTGTCTCACTTCTGCATTCTCACTGGGTTTACCTGCAATGCTTCCTAACAAATCATTCCCACATAAACCTTCATCTCAGGGTCTTCGGGGAACCCAATCCAGGATTGGAGGGAAGGAAACCAAATGAAGATTAGACAAGACTGCATGCAAAAGAAAGGGGGAGAATGAAACATTTGGGGAGAATATAAAACCCATCACTTTTTAGAAGGAAAATGGTTGGAATTCAGAATGCTCCGTAAAGAAAATTCGAAAATAAAATGATATATCAGCATTTGTCCAAGTCAAAAGAAAAATCTCAGAGTTTTCACCTCAGGAAATGAGGTGCTCAGAGGGTAGTTTAGCATGGCTGCTGCTTTGCTGTAAAAGATGCCACTTCTTGGTGGTTGCTCCCCAGGCAGCAGGAGCGGCATCACTGGGGAACTTCTTAGGAATGAAAAGCCTCAAATCCTACCCAGAACCTGCTGGATCGGAAACTCTGTGGGTGGGGCCTAGAGTCTGTGTTTTAGCAAATTCACTGTGTGATTCAGAATCATGTGAGAACCACCGATGTAGTTCCTGGTCCCAGGACGTGACCTAATGTAAAGCCCTTTCTTGACCCAAAAGGAAGAAAGAGCAGCTTTTGCATCTGCCTTTGGAGGGAGGAAAATAAGAATGAGGATATACCAGATGAAGATTATCAGTTGTAACGCTTATGGCTACAAAATCTAACTGCTAGTAAATAGGTACTGAAAAAGAGAGTTTGAGGAGAGCTGGTGTGTTGCATGGGCCATGAGTGATATTGTTGTGGTTACAGAAAGACACATTGACCTTTGCCACTGGGTGGGTCATGACACCACTGATATCTGTTCCCACACAAACCAAGAGTTGGCAGAGAACAGACCTGAGAGACAGATGCCATAATGATGTCAGGCCATGACTATGAAGACGGTGGTGACTAACCACAAAGGAGCAGGAGAAAAGTGTCTTGCACTTAAAGTTAGTGACGCTGTTCCTCTCTGATATAGAGTTCCTTATGATTTTAAGTGAAATGACAAAAACATAGAAGAATAATTTATTATTCACTTTCTTTTAAAAATATAATTTATTTCCTTTTATTTTACAATTACAGTTGATATACAATATCTTGTAAGTTTCAGGTGTGCAACCCCATCATTAGACATTTGCACAACTTAGGAAGTGATCACTCAATAAATCTACTGCCCTTCTGGCACCATGTATAGTTATGACAGAATTATTGACTGTATTCCCTGTGCCTTCCTTTACTTCCCTATCACTCTTCTGCAACTACCAATTTGTACTTCCTAGTCCCTAAATCCCTTCACCTTTCTCACTCCCCACTCCCAAACTGTCTAATCTGACAGCATCAAAATGTTCTCTGCATTTCTGAGTCTCTTTCTTTTCTGCTTATTGTTTATTTTGTAAGCAAAATAAATGTGTATCTTAGATTCCACAAAAAAGGGAAATCATCTGGCATATGTCTTTCAGTGTCTGACTTTTTTCACTCAGGATAACACCCTCAGGACCATCCATGTTGCTATGGTGCAAGACTCCATTCTTTTTTGTGGCTGAGTCATATTCCATTGTATGTCTGCACCCCTGCTTCCTCCACTCACTCATCTATTGATGGACACTCAGGCCGCTTCCATATCTTGGCTATTGTAAATAATGCTGCAGTGAACGTACAGGTTTCTTTGGATAAAAACCCAGAAGTGCAGTTGCTGGGTCCTTCTTTGTGTCTTGTTATAGCCTTTATTTTAAAGTCTATTTTTTTCCTGGAATAAGTATTGTTACCACAGCTTTTTTTGTCTTGCCTTTGTTTCCATTTTCATGTACTGCATTTTTCCATCCCTTTACTTTCAGTCTGTGTGAATCTTTTAATCTGAAGACGGCATTTGGAAGGGTTTTGTTCTGTTATCCTTCAGCCACTGAATGTCTTTTGATGGCAGCATTTAATCCATTTGCATGTAAAATAAGTGTGGATAAATATGTATTTATTGCCATTTTATTGTTCATATTTCTAGTCTTTTTATTCTTTTAGAAGAAGAACTTTTCACATTTCTTTTTCTTCTTTTTTGTTTATTTCTTAATTGAATTTATTGGGGTGACATTGGTTAATTAAATTATGTAGGTTTCATGTGTACATTTCTATAGCACATCGTCTGTATATTGTATTGTGTGTTTGCCACCCACATCAGGTCTCCTTCCATCACCACGAATCCCCTCTCTCCCTCTCTCTCTTCTTCACTCTGGTAATCACCATACTGTTGTCTGCCTGTGAGGCTTTTTCATTTTCTGCTTAATCCCTTCACGTTTTCCCTGATTCCCTCTCTCTTCTCCTCTGGCAGCTGTCAGTCTGTTTTCTGTATCTATGAGTCTGTGTCTATTTTCTTTGTTAGTTTATTATGTTCATTAGAATCCACAGGTAAGTGAAATCACATGGGATTCGTCTTTCTCTGACTGGCTTATTTCATTTACTCTAATAGTCTCCAGGTCTAGTCACGCTGTCCCAAAAGGTAAGATTCCCTTCTTTTTTACAGCCAAGCGGTATTCCATTGTGTGAATGTACCACAGCTTTTTTTTTTTAATTTTTATTTTAATTGTTGATCTTGTACAAATTTCTGTCTTTTATTCTCACTCGAACCTGCCACCCCAGCCCTCCCCACCTCCCTCCCATTTCCACCCCCCCATAGTTTTTGTCCATGTGTCCTTTATACTTGTTCCTGTAAATCCTTCCCCTTTCCCCCTGACATTCCCTCCCCTCTCCCCTCTGGTGACTTTCAGCCTGTTTCCAACTTCCATGTCTTTGTACCACAGCTTTTTTATCCACTCATCCACTGATGGACACTTGGGCTGCCTCCATATCTTGGCAATTGTAAATAATGCTGCAGGGAACACTGGGGAGGATAAATTTTGAATTAGTGTTTTGGGTTTCTTTGGATATATTGCAAGATTTGTAATTGCTGGGTTATAAAGCAGTTCCACCTCTTACTTTTTTTTGTGGGAACTCCGTACTGCTTTCCACAGTGGAAAGGCAGAAGTTCACTAGAAGAATGATTCACACTTTTGTTCACTTATTATTCCATAATTGCTACATTTTAAAAAGAATACAGGAATTAAATTATGCCCAATAACTGTGAAAAGTTTCCTCTAAAACAGCATTAACTGAATGATGCAAATTTTCCTAAAACTTACTTTGCTAAATAATGTTATGTATTTTCTCCTGAAAATGACATGATATATAGTGGGCTTTTCAATACTACGTTCCTAGCATGGGTGTCTTAGCTGTTTTGGTTTGCCTTTTTTATTGTGGTAAGATCACTCAACAGGAGATTTATCCTCTTAACTATTTTTAAGGGGACGATACAGTATTGTTAACTAGAGGCTCTGCATCACACAGCAGGTCTCCAGAATTTATTCATCTTCCATAACTGAAGCTTCATATGCATTGAAACACTGGTGAGGGCATAACAACTTCAAATTTGGATCAGACAGAGTGACTCCTTCTACCTGGTGGCCTGATCCCTAGATTTCAGAGGATAGTAATCAAGTCATGTATACATCACTCGGCATTTGCCTCTCGAGTGCCCCCCACCAGGGACCTGAATGACAACCCAGGGGTGTACCCTGACTGGGAATCGAACCAGCAATCCTTTGGTTCATAGGCTGGTGCTCGATCCACTGAGACGCACCAGCCAGTAAAACTCACAATTATCAAACTAAGCAAACACGTAGAATAGGAACAGAATCAGAGAAATGGACATCACATGAAAGGTTTTCAGTGGGTGGGGGGGAGAAGGGGCAAAGGTATAGGGAATGAGAAGCATAATTGGTAGGCATAAAATAGACAGGGAGAGGTTAAGAAGGGTATAGGAAACAGAGAAGTCAAAGAGAAGTCAAATTCTACAAATAATAATTGATTTACAAAGTATAAATTAGCATAGATTTCGATAGAATTAATACATAGAAATAAATAATAATCACAAAATACAATGAAAGATAAAAGTCTTGTTACAGTTGCAAAGGTAAAATAAAATTCCCATGCATAAATGTAATAAAATGTTCAAGAAATAGATGAGGAAAATTATAAACCACTCCGAAGACATACTGAAGTTTCCCCCACAGAAAATGGTAAGTCGTACCACACTTCATGATTGGAGGTCTCAAGATCCAAAGATGTCAATATTCCTTAAGTTTACAAATTAAGATGCAATCAATAAACATGCCTTCAAGTTATTTTTTAGAACTAGACAGATTAATTATAAAGGTTGGGGTTAAACATGGAAAGCGAAGAAAACTATAGAAAAAAGAACAACATGTGGGAAGTTACCTTCGGGATATGAAACATTATAAATCTTCGGTAATTGAAGCAGTGTGGTATTGGCTTATGAATAGAATGACAGACCAATAGAACACAATGGAAAACAAGAAATAGCCCAGGTGCCTATGAACCTTTGTATGTTATGAAGGCAACAGCTCAAACCAGTAGGGGGAAAATGAACTTTTTTATAAATGGCAATAGAACCACAGGATGGTCTTCTGGAAAAATATATAGTTGGATCCATGCCTTACACCATACACTGATGAAACTTCTACAATGACCAGATATTCAAATGTACAAAAATAAAATCATACAAGCACATTATGATAAAAATGAGTGACTTTCTTTATAACCTAAGAGGAGAGAAAATACTTATAACTTTCATTGAAATACCAGAAACAATAGAAGATTCATAAATTTAATTTTAAAAAATGTATGATAAGAACAGTGAAAAGCCAAATCACAAATTAGAGGAAAATATGCAACTTATAGCTCAAACAGAAAGCTATTATACACAATATATAGTCCTCCTAAAAACTGAGAAACTCCAAATCCAGCAAAAACATGGGGGAAAAGTATGAAGACACAGTCCATAAAAGAAGTAGTAAGACCAACAGTCATTAAATACATGAAACCATCCCCATGTTTCTTAAAATTAAAGAAATGCAAATTATATCAATTCTTAAACACTGCTTCTCACCCATCAGCATGGAAATTTTAAAATTTCTGAGAATATATCACTCTGAAGAGACCGTAAGAAAGTAGGTACTCCCATTTATTGCTGAGGGGGGAAATAAATGTCAAATCTCTCCCCCAACCCACAGCACACAAATCCCCAGCACACAGAGTCAATACAAGCCCTTTCAAAATCACAGGAGGTACTTTTGTAGGAATTTATAAGCTGATTCTAGAATTCATATGGAAATGCACAGGTCCTAAAGTAGCCAAAACAACTGTGAAAGAGGTGAATGAAATCCAGGAAGTATACTAACTGATTTCAAAAATTATTATAAAGCTACAGTAATCAAAACTGTAAGGTAATGGCATCAAGATAGACGAAAACAAACACACACAAATAGAATCAACTGGTTTTTAACAAAGGAAAAAGAACCATCACTAGATATTTATGTGCAAATATGCACATACCCGAAACCCCACTTTGATCCATTTACAAAAATTAACTCATAAAATATCCACATAGTTTTTCTGGCCACAGCAAAAATAGGGAAGGGTTTCTTAATAAGGATATAGCACTAGCTATGAAAGGCAAAGTTGATAAATCAAACTTCATTTAAATTAAAAATATTGGCTATCAAAAGATATCATTTAAGTAAGGCATAGTCTGGGGAAGGTAGACAGGGAGAGGAAGATGACTGCGTATGTATGCATGTATTATCCACAGATGCATATATATTCTCTATACATGCACAAAGACAAACATGTACACGGTTATGGACTTACATGTGCATTTTAAAATTCCTTCAATACATTAGGAAAACAACTAACTACCCTATTTTTTTAAAGAGGAAATGACCTGAATAATTACTTCAGAGAAGACATCCAAACAGCCAGTAAATATGTATAAAGGTGTCGAACATCATTACTTATTTGGAAAAGAAGTTGAACAAAAAGCTTTCCACTGTCCCTATCAGAATAAAAATACATTTTTGCATGTGGAATAAAACAGGGATAAAATAAAAATACCAAGGTTTAACAAGGGCGTAAAGCAACTGGAATCCTCAAAAATTGTTGATAGCAATGCACACTGACTCAAACATTAGAAAACAGTTTGGCAGTGATGTTTATAACAGCTGCACATAAGCCTACTCTATTATCCAGCAGATCCACATATAAGTATAAGTCAAAAGAAATGTTTGCTTGTTCAATCAAAATACACATTCAAACTGTTTCCAAAGGCTTTATCAATAACAGGCAAAAACATGAAATTATCAAACTTGATTAACAGGCTAAAGACTTGTATATTCAAGTGATAGAATACTGCACAGCACTATAACATAACCTACCCATATACACTGCAATATACATGTACATGACAGGGTTTATGATGAATTAAAGAAGCCAGAAACAATCCACTACCTGTTTATATGAAGTTCAAATAGAGACAAAACTTTACAATGGCAAAAGTAGGAAGAGTGGATAGCTGTGGGGGATGGGGTGGAGAGCAGGATGGATTTATTGGAAAGATGCCAGAGGAACTTTCTAAAGTAGATGGAAATGTTGTACATCTGGATCTAGGTTGTGGTTACATATTCATGTGCAAAAGCTTAATGAGCTATACACTTAAGATTTGGGCATTTTACTATATGAAAGTTAGGGCACAACATTTTCAAAAGGAGGTTTCTGTTTTCTTTCACGACCTACGTTGAACAGACTACTCAATACACTAATCCCAACTCCTAAATTCTAGGATCCCTAAATTCAGTCACCCACAGCGGCCAGCACAAAAAATACTCCTTTCATTACATAAAAATTTTATTACAAAATAACAAACGTGTAATTTTGTAACATAAGAATATCACACTCCAGCACACCATATGACACCTTAGGTGAAATGTTCAAATTGCTGTCCATCTTGTGTGAGACATTCATGTACCCTACCAACCACACTCAATGGCACTGCTTCTGGTGGACTCTGTATTTTATTTCATCTCAATCCTCCTTTTAGAAGCTTATTCTTTTCTTTTGGGCAGCATGGAACAGAATCAAAAGGCAGAACTCAACAGTTATTCAAATTTCCCCTACATCTTAATGGAATGGACTTTCCTAAGGAACAGCCTGGTAACTCAAAATATATCCCCCCAGCACTCCATTTGTGATTGCTTCTCAAAGAAATTCTACCAAATAATAGCGAGTTTACACAGAAATTCTTCTTTTGATTTTTAATATAAAGCTCTATTTTCCCATTTCATAATATGGTGGCTTTATGAACTTACCCTGAGATCACCATTTCTTACCCATATGCGTCTATTATTAGAATATCAAGGCTATCTGCAATGCCAGAAAATTCCATAGCAATTGCCTGTCCTAATAAGCAGCAGCTTGGTGCTGCCTGGCAGGTGAATATGGACCCAGGGCCAGCTGGTGTCTGTGACATCCCCTAGACCAGTGTCATCCAATGGAAATACAATGCAAGCCACCTATAAATTCTAAACTTTCTAGTAGATACCTTAAAAACAGAGTCATTTAATGATATATTTTACTTAACACAATATATCCAAAATGTAATCATTTCAACATGTAATCAAGTAAAAAAGTATCCATGAGATTATTTTTCATATACTTCAAAGATTGGGTGTGGATATCACACTTCCTTTGCCCACTTACAGTAGGTCTCAATTTGGATGTCTACATTTCAGTTGCTCAATACCATACATGACTAGTGACTACCAGATCAGATAGTGCAGCTCCCAATGACATGGGACCACAACCAAAATAACCCTTGAAATGAGACTCCAAATTCAATCTCAGCTTCCAATTAGCATATTTCTCCCCTATAAAATTCCATTTCTCTCCCTCGAAGTCCTAACTCACCCACCCATGTCCCTGGTGTTGTACTCACCAATTTGGTGGTTCCCATACTTGCCGTCTGGGAAACCTAACACACTACCTATTTACACATGAAAAAATTCATCAGACAATGATTTTCTCATTTTTCCAAGACCAACTCAACAAAATTTTTCACCTCCTATTCTCTTGCAAAATGTGCTGTATTGAAATTATTTTGTACAAGTAGCATGAAATTACTGTCAACCCATTTTTAATTTACAGGTAGTAGGTCAACCAACATGTGAAATGATGTCTTCCAAGAAAGAGATAAGGCAAGAAAACAAGGCATAAAGGAAAAAAAACTGAACTGAGATTCAAGATGAGATTTCAGTCCTGGCTCTGCCACCAGGTACTTTTATATTTTCAGACTAGATGAAATGATTCTGAAGCCCCAATTATATTACACACTGTATAATTGCAGAGACTATTTTCACAAAATAATGAAGGAAGAGTTGGGCTGGTGGTGAGAGAGAAAAAATGCATTTGAGAAATATTTAATATTTCCTTTAAATATAGAAGGACAAAAGTATGAAGGTTGAATTCCTTATTCATGATGATGATATAATAATAATAACAACAGTCTAATTTAAAAATTCATATCCCTTTCTCAATTTCCAGTTCTTTCAAGAGAAAGTCATTCTGCTCAAGGTTTTCTTCATGGCTAATTTGACATCCTTGTTCCTCAGACTGTAGATTAGTGGGTTCAGCATGGGCACCACGATGGTATAGAACAGAGTACACACTTTCCCCTGGTCAAGGGGTATAATAGAAGGTGGTTTAAGGTATGCAAAAGTTCCTGACCCGAAGAAAAGCAAAACTGCAATTATGTGAGAACTGCAGGTACTAAAGGCTTTGGATCTGCCCTCAGTAGAACTAATGTGGGCAATGCTGGAAAGAATGAAGCCATAAGAGAGAAAAATGGTCACAATGGGAATGGCAATATCAATAGCCACAACAGTAAACATCACCAGAGTATTCAAGTAAGAGCTATTGCAGGAGAGCTCAAGGAGGGGAAGGATATCACACATATAATGATTGACAAGGCTGTCTGCACAAAATACCAGAGACAGTATATTAGCTGTATGAGCTGTGGCCTCCCAAACCCCCATCCCGTAGACACCCAGCAAAAGAAATAGACACACCCGAGGAGACATGATGACACTGTACATGAGTGGTTTACAGATGGCCACATAGCGGTCATATGCCATTGCTGACAGGATGAAGGATTCAGAAACGACAAAGAAACAGAAGAAAAAGAGCTGAGTCATACACCCTGTGTAGGAGATGATGTTCTTCTTTGAGACAAAACTCACCAGCATTTTGGGGATGATAACAGAGGAGTAACTGAGGTCAATGAAGGACAAGTTGAAGAGGAAAAGGTACATGGGAGTGTGCAGGTGAGAGTTCAGCCCAATCAGTATTATCAAGCCCAGGTTCCCCACCACAGTGACCACATAGAAGCCTAGAAACAGGAAGAAGAGGGGGAGCTGGAGTCCTGGCTGTTCTGTTAAACCTGCGAGGATAAACTCTGTCACAGACGAGGTGTTACCTGCAGCCATCCTCCTCTGGGAGGGTCTGGGAGCGAAAAAGAAAAGAACTGTTCACAGAAAGACAGGAAAACAACCCATTCTTGAGAGTGGTGTTTGAACATGGCGGTGTGTAACGTAGAGTTGAGATGGCATCTCCTTGTTCTCGCATCGCTGTTTCTATGATCCCAATGTGGCTTCAACCATCCTAGTAATTGTTGGTGGGTGAAGTTTGCCTCTAGAGTAAGGGCTCATCCAACTGAGGAGAAAGTCCACAAAGCTCACCTGGGATGACCCTGCCACCTTGCAGTGACCCTCTCCTGGTACTGACTGCCCTCTACAGCCCTGGACCAAGTTTTGTGTGACCTGGGCCCTTCTCTGGAGTGATGTTCAGAAGAGGAAGCCAGTTGCCCTAGACCTTTCACCTTTGGTCAGTGCTGGGCAGAACAGGAAGATGAGGCCATGTTGCCCCGAGTCTTTAGCAGGAACACTGTGGAAATATTATGGGAAAATAACACTGGAGTAATAAGGTAAAGTTATTAACTAAACCTGAAAAAGCCAAAACATTTCCTGAGCACTAACTATGCTAATGGCAGTGTTCTAAGTGCTCTGGGGCATTTTGATCAAACCCACTGAGCAGGTGAGGACACTGGCACAAGCCCCAGTCCTTCTAAGTGTCAGCAGAAGGGGAACTCAGGCTGTCTGGCTCCGGGGTTTGATTTTTGAACCCTAACTACCCTGCTAGAGCACAGATCGGGTCAGGGAGGCACTCACCCTCATTCTGCCTGCAGTCACAGAGCTGGACTCTACTGGCTCCCACCCATCTCTCTCATGGAGACTCAGATGGCCCTGGTTACAAGAAGGGGGAAACTCAGAGCTCCAACCACTCTGCTTCTTCTGCCTCTCTCCTTTAAAATTCGAAGCCTTTAGTTTGTCTTGGTTCTCTTGTTGAGGTGAACAACATGGTCTCCGACCTCCTTTGTCCCAAGCCTCCAGTGCAGACTGCAGGGATGGGGCAGCATATTTATAACATCCATGGATAACTGTAGAACAGACAGTGTAGATTAGAGACCACAGTGACCTAGTTACAAGGGGTCCCTCAGGATCCCTGCTCCCTATAGAAGGAGAAATATTTGTTTATGCCCTTGATAATGCTTGATGGGGCTTTCAATGCTCTTTCCTTTCATTCAGGCTATACCTTTTTAAGTACAATTAAGAACAAAGCACTTGGAAAAGAATTCTTGTACTGAGTGCTTACTGTATACAGACCACTCTATCTGTCCCAGCACCCTCATCTGAAAGATCCAGCACAATGATTACATAATTTTACCATGTTTATTCCTCAGAACAAACTCGTAGGGAAGACCTATTCATCTCCACTTTAAAAGCAAAGCGCACACATATCTTGTTGGTTCCAAAACCTTGAGCGAAACCCCAGTCCGTCCAACTCCAAAGTCTTTCATGTGAATCACTCGTCTACACTGTCTCCCTGTGAGAGACAATGAAAGTTTGGAGGCAGCACTTTTGCCTACTAGCATCTCAAGAGACTCTAGACAAAAACAAGTCCTTAAATAACTTCAATAGAATGTAGAAATTGTCAGGACCAGAAACGGGAAAATTTGAGGTGTCTAGACATCAAGAGAGGAAATTCATTATTTCAATTACATTCAATATATACTAAGAATTACTTGCACCTTCTCCAATTTTGAAAGAACTGTCTCTGGTTTATCTCTACTACTTGATCATGCTGTTGAAACTCGGTTATTTAAAATAAATACTTTTCAGACGACTAACAACAACTTTATCAAGGCCTAGAAGTGTGGAAAAGTCTCTTCAGCCAATATGTCTGATAATGGGGAACTGATAAAAGACTTTGACATGTGGCCCTCCTTCAACAAATCCCCATTGAACATTCACCCCATCACGGAACTCTTCTAAGCCCTAAGCTTCTGTGAAAAAACAAAAATAATTTTGTATTTCCATCTTGATAGAGCTATCATTCATGTGGGAGAAAAACACATGAAAGAAACACGAAAGTGCACTGAGGAAAAGGAAAGCTAGGGAGAGGGACAGCACACAGGGAGAGTGGCTGAAAGGGAGAGTGTTACAGATTTCAGTTCAAATAGCGGAATCGGACAGTTGAGCAATGAGTTGAGAGACCTGAGAAGCCTTTGCTTAATAACACCAATTACTGTAATGAAACACTGGGTGTCATGGCTTAATGCACCACCTTTCCCGAGCATCACGGTTTTGCTCTGCACTTTTACACAGTACTCAAGCCCAAATTATTACTGCGGGGAAGGAAATTCTAATTGAATAACAGGATAGAGGTAAGAGACCTTGCTGAAGTTTTAGAAAACCGCAAGTAACACAGTGTAGATTTTTGGCTGAGACTGATATTAATAAAATTTTTGTGGCAATTTGTATTCAACACCCTTTGCCAGGGGCATTTACATAGTAAGGATGGCAATTTTTCTATTAAAAAAACAAATCTGTGTTTGGGGAAGTTCAAGAGTTAGTTACCTGAGGAGTTATGAATGTTTTTGGTCAGAGTTAAGGTCTGGAGTTCTTTGGGAGAAATTATAACATCAGAACACAAAGGCAGAACCCATCGTCTTCCAGACAAGTCCAACTGAAACCACTGCACATGGGCCTGTGTTGTATCTGAGCCTGTGTGTGTGTGTGTGTGTGTGTGTGTGTCTGAGTGTGTATACATACAACAGTGGGGACATCTCTCCCCCTACTAAGGCTCAGCAGTGATGGTGCCTCATCTGCCTTTTTCCATTGAGAACTGTCCACCGCCCAGATGACACTAATGAATCCCAGTCCCTGTACTCAATCCCACTGCACATGTTGAAGAAATAGAGGAAAACAATCCATTTTCACGAAACTAAAGTAAGCACCACAAGTATGCTCTCCTTAGGACCCAAGGTCAAAGAAGTCCTTGGGGACTCATTAAAATGAATGTTCACTTTCCTTTCAGAACCTCAGAGGGTTCCTGTAAGCATGATGCAATACCAGGAAAAATTCTTCTGAGAACTTTGCCTCTTCAGAGATGGTTTCCATGGGGGCTTCATTTATAACGCAACAAGGTTTTACTTCAAGGGAACCAGGGCTCCTGTAATGCTGTGTTGATTGTTGACTGGCTGCTGTATAAGCAGAGAGAAACAGAGATCAATATGAAGTTAATGAATAACTTGATTAAGTCATTTTGTTGCAGATCTTTTACCTCCTTGGTGAAAGTTATTCCTAGGTACTTTATTTTTCTTCTTGCTGTAGTAAATGGGATTTCTCCCCTAGTTTCTCTTTCTGATATTTCATTGTTCGTGTACAAAAATGCCACTGATTTCTGAATATTGGCCTTGTATCCCACTACTTTGCCAAATTCACTCATTACATCAGGTAGTTTTCTGGTGGAGACTGTAGGGTTTTCTCTGTACACTATCATGTCATCCACAATAATGACAGTTTTATTTCCTCCTTTCCAATGTGGATGCCTTTTCGTTCTTTTTCTTGTCTGATCACTGTGGCTAGGACTTCCAGTACTATGTAGAATGAGAGTGGCGAAAGTTGACACCCTTTTCTTGTTGCTGATCTTAAGGGGAAAAGCTTTTAGTTTTTTTCCTGTTGAGTATAATGTTGGCTGTAGGTTTCTCATATATGGCTTTAATTATTTTGAGGTATACTCCCTCTAGTCCCACTTTGCTGAGGGTTTTTATCATAAATGGGTGATGGATTTTGCCAAAAGCCTTTTCAGCATCTACTGATCTGATCATGGGATTTTTGTCCTTCATTTTGTTTATGTGGAGTATTACATTCATTGATTTGTGAATATTGTACGATCCTTACATCCCTGGGATGAATCCCACTTGACCATGGTGTATGATCCTTTTAATGTATTTCTGAATCAGGATATGCAGTGTATTTTTGAGGACTTTAGCATCAATGTTCATCAGCGATACTGGCCTGTAGTTTTGTTTTTTTGTTGAATCTTTACCTGGTTTTGGACTTAGAATGAAACTGGCCTGGTAAAAAGAGTTTGGGAATTTTCCATCATCTTGAATTTTTCGGAATAGTTTGAGAAGATGGGAGTTAGTTCTTTCCTAAATATTTGGTGAAATTCAACTGTGAAGCCATCTGGTCCAGGGCTTTCTGTGTTGGGCATTTTTTGATTGCTGCTTCAATTTCACTAGTTGTTATCAGTCTATTCGGGCTTTCGGCTTTTTCTTGATTCAGTTTTGGAAGATTGTGTGTTGCAAGAAATTTCCCCATTTCACCTGGGTTGTCCAATTTCTTGCAATATAGTTGTTCACAGTAATTTCTTACAATCCTTTGTATTTCTGAGGTATCGGTTGTAAGTTCTTCTCTTTCATTTCTGATTCTATTTATTTGGGTCCGCTCTCTTCTTCCTGATGAGTCTGGATAAAAGCTTGACAAGTTTATACAGCTTTTCAACAATCAGCTCTTCGATTTACTGATCCTTTGAATTGTTCTTTTAGTCTGTGTGTCATTTAATTCTGCCCTGATCTGGATTATTTCCTTCCTTGTCTTTGCTCTGGCCTTTGATTGTTGTTTTCCCTCTAGTTCCTATACATGTAGGGTTAGGTTGTTTGTTTCAGTTTTTTTCTGTCTTCATTACATAGGACATTTACTGATATTTCAATATGAAATCAACCTTATGTTCCTAGGATCAAACTCTACTTCAAAATTATATTAAACTATTTTTGCCTTATGTTGGATTTTTTGGGACAGTTTTTCCAGTCAATTTTATTGCATGTAAATTCATGAAGGGTATGGGTATATATATATTTTTTTCTAGTAGCGTTTTCAACTGGTTTAGGTTATCAGAGGCAGTACAGTTTCCCTTGACGAGCTAAGATTTCAGTCACTAATAATCCCATCACCAGACTTATCCCTACACCCAGGCAACCAATTAGTGCTGAGAACTGACCATCAGGCTGCTGTGAGCATGAGAGATTGGATCACAAGGGTGTCCTTGGCATAGTTGTTTTCCCAGTGGCTCCTTCTCCATTCCTAGACTCACTCTGCCTGCAGTCAAGGCAAGACCCAACACTTAAAATGTACTGTGTAGTTCACAAACCCCCTTCACACACACCATGTGCAAATCAATCCTCAGAAATCGTTAAGATTGAGTCATGATTTTCATGTTAAAGATAATAAAGTTGAAGTATGCATGAGTCACCCAATGTCACAAAGTAAGAAACTCATTTTTAACAGGTCACAGAGTAAGAAATGCATGGAAACTGACCAACAAAAGAAAAAAAGCAAGCAAATTATAACTGGAGATATGGAAATTAAGAAAAATCTGGCAGTAACCAGAGGGGAGGTGGATGGGATTAATGGGACATAGGGGAAGGGTTTTCAGGAACAACTATAAAGAACACATGGACAAAACCAAGGGCAGGTGTGCAAGCAAGGGAGGGAGGTGAGTATGGATGGGATGGTGGGTGAGTGGTAGGTATAAACACGGACAGCTGTAATTGGAGAACAATAAAATGATTTTTTTAAAAAAGGAAAAGACTCCTAGATACCAAAGAATAAAAAAAGAAGGGAGATGCATTCTGTGGCAGCATTTTGTCTTCAATTTTCAAAGTTTGAATATTGGCTGATGATCTCATGGAACCAGCACCAGGTGTATGGCCTGTCAGTGACGGTTGTCACACGGTGAATCAATACACACTTTCTCAGCCTCCTGGTGTCTCACTTCTGCATTCTCACTGGGTTTACCTGCAATGCTTCCTAGCAAATCATTCCCACATAAGCCTTCATCTCAGGGTCTTCGGGGAACCCAATCCAGGATTGGAGGGAAGGAAACCAAATGAAGATTAGACAAGACTGCACGCAAAAGAAAGGGGGAGAATGAAACATTTGGGGAGAATATAAAACCCATCACTTTTTAGAAAGAAAATGGTTGGAATTCAAAATGCTCAGTAAAGAAAATTCAAAAAGAAATGATATATCAGCATTTGTCCAAGTCAAAAGAAAAATCTCAGAGTTTTCACCTCAGGAAATGAGGTGCTCAGAGGGTAGTTCAGCATGGCTGCTGCTTTGCTGTAAAAGATGCCACTTCTCAGGGGTTGCTCCCCAGGCAGCAGGAGCGGCATCACTGGGGAACTTCTTAGGAATGAAAAGCCTCAAATCCTACCCAGAACCTGCTGGATCGGAAACTCTGTGGGTGGGGCCTAGAGTCTGTGTTTTAGCAAATTCACTGTGTGATTCAGAATCATGTGAGAACCACCGATGTAGTTCCTGGTCCCAGGACGTGAGCTAATGTAAAGCCCTTTCTTGACCCAAAAGGAAGAAAGAGCAGCTTTTGCATCTGCCTTTGGAGGGAGGAAAATAAGAATGAGGATATACCAGATGAAGATTATCAGTTGTAACGCTTATGGCTACAAAATCTAACTGCTAGTAAATAGGTACTGAAAAAGAGAGTTTGAGGAGAGCTGGTGTGTTGCATGGGCCATGGGTGATATTGTTGTGGTTACAGAAAGACAAATTGACCTTTGCCCCTTGGTGGGTCATGACACCACTGATATCTGTTCCACAACAAACCAAGTGTTGGCAGAGAACTGACCTGAGAGACAGATTCCTTAGTGAAGTCAGGCCACAAGTATTAAGACAGTGGTGACTAACCACAAAGGAGCAGGAGAAAAGTGTCTTGCACTTAAAGTTAGTGACGCTGTTCCTCTCTGATATAGAGGTCCTTATCATTTTAAGTGAAATGACAAAAACATAGAAGAATAATTTATTATTCACTTTCTTTTAAAATATAATTTATTTCCTTTTATTTTACAATTACAGTTGATATACACTATCATGTAAGTTTCAAGTGTGCAACCCCATCTTTAGACATTTGTACAACTTAGGAAGTGATCACTCAATAAATCCAGTCCCCAACTGGCACCATGTATAGTTATGACAGAATTATTGACTGTATTCCCTGTGCCTTCCTTTACAGCCCCATGACTCTTCTGCAACTACCAATTTGTACTTCCTAGATCCTAAATCCCTTTACCTTTCTCATTCCCTACTCCCAAACTATCTAATCTGACAGCCATCAAAATGTTCTCTGAATTTCTGAGTCTCTTTCTCCTCTGCTTGTTGTTTATTTTGTATCTTAGATTCCACAAAGAAGGGAAATCATCTGGCATTTGTCTTTCTCTGTCTGACTTTTTTCACTCAGGATAACACCTTCAGGACCATCCATGTTGCTACGGTGGAAGACTCCATTCTTTTTTGTGGCTGAGTCATATTCCATTGTATATCTGCACCCCTGCTTCCTCCACTCACTCATCTATTGATGGACATTCAGGCTGCTTCCATATCTTGGCTATTGTAAATAATGCTGCAGTGAACGTACAGGTTTCTTTGGATAAACACCCAGAAGTGCAGTTGCTGGGTCCTTCTTTGTGTCTTGTTATAGCCTTCATTTTAAAGTCTATTTTTTTCTGGAATAAGTACTGCTTCCCCAGCTTTTTTTGTCTTGCCTTTGTTTCCATTTTCATGTACTGCATTTTTCCATCCCTTTACTTTCAGTCTGTGTGAGTCTTTTAATCTGAAGACGGCATTTGAAAGTGTCTTGTTTTGTTATCCTTCAGCCACTGAATGTCTTTTGATGGCAGCATTTAATCCATTTGCACATAAAATAAGTGTGGATAAATATGTATTTATTGCCATTTTATTCTTCATATTTCTAGTCTTTTTATTCTTTTAGAAGAAGACCTTTTCACATTTCTTTTTCTTCTTTTTTCTTTAATTCTAAATCGAATTTACTGGGCTGACACTGGTTAATAAAATTATGTAGGTTTCATGTGTACATTTCTATAACACATCATCTGTATGTTGTATTGTGTGTTCGCCAACCAAGTCAGGTCTCCTTCCATCACCACGATGCCCTCTCTCCCTCCCCATCTTCTTCACTCTGTTAATCACCATACTGTTGTCTGCCAGTGAGGCTTTTTCTGTTTTCTGCTTAATCCCTTCACCTTTTCCCTTACTCCCTCTCTCCTCTCCTCTGACAGCTGTCAGTCTGTTCTCTGTATCCATGAGTCTGCTTCTATTTTCCTTGTCAGTTTATTCTGTTCATTAGAATCCACAGGTAAGTGAAATCACATGGGATTTGTCTTTCTCCGACTGGCTTATTTCACTTACCCTAATACTCTCCAGGTCCATCCTTGCTGTCCCAAAAGATAAGATTCCCTTCCCTTTTACAGCCAAGCAGTATTCCATTGTGTGAATGTACCACAGCTTTTTTTATTCTCTCATCCACTGATGGACACTTGGGCTGCCTCCCTATCTTGGCAATTGTAAATAATGCTGCAAGGAACACTGGGGACCATAAATTCTTTGAATTAGTGTTTTGGGTTTCTTTGGATATATTGCCAGATTTGTAATTGCTGGGATGAGGCAGTTCCACTGTTTACCTGTTTGAGGCAACTCTGTACTGCTTTCCACAGTGGCAAGGCAGAAGTTCACTACATTAATGATTCACACTTTTGTTCACTTATTATTCCATAATTGCTACATTTAAAAAAGAATACAGGTATTAAATTATGCCCAGTAACTGTGAAAAGTGTCCTCTAAAACATGGTGTTAATTGAATGGTGCTAATTTCCCTAAACCGTACTTTCTTAAATAATGCTATGTATTTTCTCATAAAAATGACATGATATAGCCTTGGCTGGTGTAGCTCAGTGAATTGAGCGCGTGCCTGCGAACCAAAGGATCGAGGTTCGATTCCCAGTCGGGGCACATGCCTGGGTTGCAGGCCACTTCCCAGCTAGGACACACAAGAGGCAACCACACATTGATGTTTCTCTCCCTCTCCCTCTCTCCTATCCTTCCCCTCTAAAGATAAATAAATAAAGATCTTAAAACATTAAAAAAAATGACATGATATATAGTGTGCTTTTCAATGCTATGATCCTAGTATCACTGTCTTAGCTGTTTTGGTTTGATTTTTTTACTGTGGTAAGGTCCCCTAACATGAGATTTATCCTCTTAACACTTTTTTTAAATATATTTTATTGATTATGCTATTACAGTTGTCCCATTTCTCCCCATCATTCCCCTCCACCCTACACTCCCTCTCCCACCCACATTCCCCCCTTTAGTTCATGTCCATGTGTCATAAGTTCTTTAGCTTCTACATTTCCCATACTATTCTTGCCCTCCCCCTGTCTATTTTCTACCCACTATCTATGCTACTCATTCTCTGTACCTTTTCCCCCTTTCTCCTCCTCCCACACCCCTGTTGCTAACCCTCCATATGATCTCCATTTCTGTGGTTCTGTTCCTGTTCTAGCTGTTTGCTTAGTTTGCTTTTGTTTTAGGTGTGGTTCTTAATAGGTGTGAGTTTGCTGTCTTTTCACTGTCATATTTTTTTCTTCTTTTTCTTAGATAAGTCCCTTTAACATTTCATATAATAAGGGCTTGGTGATGATGAACTCCTTCAACTTGACCTTATCTGAGAAGCACTTTATCTGTCCATCCATTCTAAATGACAGCTTTGCTGGATAGAGCAATTTTGGATGTAGGTCCCTGCTTTTCAAGATTTCAAATATTTCTCTCCAGCCCCTTCTTGCCTGTAAGGTCTCTTTGGAGAAATCAGCTGACAGTCTGATGGGAACTCCTTTGTAGGTGACTGTCCCCTTATCCCTTGCTGCTTCTAGAATTCTCTGCTTCATTTTAATCTTGGCTAATGTAATTACGATGTGCCTTGGTGTGTTCCTCCTTGGGTCCAAGTTCTTTGGGACTCTCTGAGCTTCCTGGATGTCCTGGTAGTCTATTTCCTTTGCCAGATTGGGGAAGTTCTTTATTATTTGTTCAAATAAGTTTTCCACTTGTTGCTCTTCTTCTTCCCTTTCTGGTACCCCTATAATTCGGATGTTGGGACGTTTAACGATGTCCCTAAGCCTCTCCTCATTTTTTTTGAATTCTTGTTTCTTCTTCGTTTTCTGTTTGGTTGTTAGTTTCTTCCTTCTGGTCCACTCCATTGATTTGAGTCCCAGTTTTCCTTCCATCTCTATCAGTTCCCCATGCATCTTCCTTCATTTCACGTATTGTAGCCTGCATTTTTTCATCTAGTTTGTGAGCAACATCAACCAATTCTGTGAGCATTTTGATGACCAGTGCTTTGAACTGTGCATCTGATACATTGGCTATCTCTTCACCGCTTAGAGGAATTGGCTCTGAGGCTTTTATTTGTTTTCCAGTTTGAGCCATTTTTGGTGGGTTTTTTTTTTTTTTTTTGGTTTTGTTTTGTTTTGGTTTTAGTCTGGTCGCGGCTATTACATAGTGAGAGGTGGAGCCTTAGGTGTTCCTCAGGGCGGGGCAGCCCAGTCGCTGGGTTGTGATGCTATATGTGGGGGCGGGGTCTGAGAGGGAACAATGGCGCATGCTCCACTCTCTCCTGGATTCAGTCCCTTCCACCACTTCTCCTCTGCCTGGACCATCTGCGTGCGCGAATGTGGGACCACCTGGTCAGCCAGCTGCCTTGTGTGGCCTCACTGGTTCTGCACAGTTGCCCCCCTGTTCCCGGGGTCCACCAGCTGCTGCCTGTGGGCCTGGGGACCGCCAGCCACTGCCCGTGCACCTGGGAACTGCAAGCCGCTGCTGCTTGCATTCCAGGTTCACACCTCCACTTTCTCCTGCCTCGACTCCACCCCCTTACCGGTCTGGATGAATGGTTGTTGGACTTCCATACAGTTACATTTTCTATCAGTTCTAGTTGTTTTCTTGTTTCTAAATATTTGTTGTCCTTAATTTTGGTTGTGAGAGGAGGCACAGTGTGTCTGCCTATGCCTCCATCTTGGCCGGAAGTCCTCCCTCTTAACAATTTTTAAGTGGAGAATACAGTATTGTTAACTAGAGGCTCGGCATCGCATAGCAGATCTCTAGACCTTACTCCTCTTACAGAACTGAAACTGCATATGCGTTGAATAACTGGAGAGGGCATAACACCTTCAAATTTGGGTCAGATACAGTGATTCCTTCTACCTGGTGGCCTAATGCCTAGTTTTCAGGACAGTAATCGAGTCACATACACAGGAGCTGAACCTCAGGATCAAGGGTGCCTTGAAAATCAGATGTGAAGTTGCATTGGCATGGATTGGTCTGATTTGGAAATATAAGTGCATCTGAATAGGGACATTACACTCCAACATTAGGGTAGAAAGGGAGTCATGGGCAAAAGTTGCATACATGACACACAAAAAATAGCCACGGGACTGAATGTGAAGAAGAAAGAAACACTTGTCACTTTGTAAATTTTGGACAGCAAAGGGGAAGGGAATAGCAAAGGGAATTTTTAAGGGTAAAAGCACACTTGCACATGTTTAGAGGCAGAACAGTCTGTAGAGGTGGAGTGATTAAAGATCTAGGAAAGATGAGGAAAGTTTGAGGGAACAAATTCCCAAGAAGATGAAAAGAAGTTGTCCGAATTCAACATCTTTTCATGTTTTTAAAATACTTATTTGAATAGGGAATGTCAGATACTTCTTAAAGATGATTAAAAATATATATAATTCATACCAAAGTCAGCAGTGTAATTAGGAAACTCTAGAGGCATTCTTAATTAGTTCTAGTAAAAGCAAGTTGACTATAGTCTTCAGTATTATTTAACAATGTATTAAAGGAAGTATTAGAAAATGCAATTATAGATGCAAATGAATGAGACATGCAAATTATAGGGAAATAGGTAAAATTATCTTTAATTATAAAACATTTTATGACATACTTGTAAAACCTGAAAGAGTCATTGAAAGAATTCTACAAATAATAATTGTTTTACAAAGTATAAATTAGCATAGAATTCGATAGAATTAATACATAGAAATAAATAATAATCAGAAGATACAATGAAAGATAAAAGTCTTGTTACAGTTGCAAAAGTAAAATAAAATTCCCATGCATAAATGTAATAAAATGTTCAAGAAATAGATGAGGAAAAGTATAAACCACTCCGAAGAGATACCGAAGTTTCCCCCACAGAAAATGGTAAGTCGTACCACACTTCATGATTGGAGGTCTCAAGATCCAAAAATGTCAATATTCCTTAAGTTTAAAAATTAAGATGCAATCAAGAAATATGACTTCAAGTTATTTTTTAGAACTAGACAGATTAATTATAAAGGTTGGTGTTAAACATGAAAAGCCAAGAAAACCATATAAAAAAGAACCACATGTGGGAAGTTACCTTCAAGATATGAAACATTATAAAGCTTCAGTAATTCAAGCAGTGTGGTATTGGCTTATGAATACACTGACAGACCAAAAGGACTCAATGGGAAACAAGAAATAGCCCAGGTGCCTATGAAACTTTGTATGTTATGAAGGCAACAGCTCAAACCCATGGGGAAAAGATGGACATTTTTTATAAATGGCAATAGAACTACAGGACGGTATTCTGGAAAAATATATAGTTGGATCCATTATTCACATCATACATTGATAAAACTTCTACAATGAACAGATATTCAAATATAAAAAATAAAACCATACAATCACATTATGATTAAAAATGAGTGACTTTCTTTATAATCTAAGAGGAGAGAAAATATTTCTAACTATCATTAAAATACAGAAACAATAGAAGATTCGTAAATTTAATTTAAAATTTTTATCATAGGAACAGTCAAAAGCCAAATCACATATAAGTGGAAAATATGCAACTTATACCTCAAACAGAGAGCTATTATACCCAATATATAGTCCTCCTAAAAGCTGAGATGATCAAAATCCAGGAGAAACATGAGGAAAAAGTATGAAGAGATAGTCCATAAAAGAAGTAGTAATACCAACAGTCATGGAATACATGAAAATATCTCTCATGTTTCTTAAAATTAAAGAAATGCAAATTATAACAATGTTTGAACACTCCTTCTCATCCATCAGGGTGGAAATTTTAAAAATTCTGACAATATACCACTCTGAAGAGACCTTAAGAAAGTAGGCACTCCCATTTATTGCTGAGGGAGAAAATAAATGTCAATTCCTCCTCCCCCAACACAAAATCCATTGTCAATACAATCCTCATCAAAATTGCAGCAGGTTCTTTTGTAAGAATTTATAAGTTGATTGTAGAATTCATATGGAAATTCACAGGTCCTAAAGTAGCCAAAACAACTTTGAAAAAAGTGAATGAAATCCAGAAATTATACTAACTGATTTCAAAAATTATTATAAGGCTACAGTAATCAAAACTCTATGTTACTGGCATCAAGATAGATAAGTAGATGAAAACAAACACACACAAATGGAATCAACTGTTTTTTAATACAGGTAAAAGAGCAATCACTGGACATTTATGTGCAAATATCCATATATCCCAAAACCTCACTTTGATCCATATACCAAAATTAACTCATAAAATTTCATATTGTTCTTCTCGCCTCGGCAAGAACAGTAAAGAATTTCTTAATTAGGACATAGCACTAACTATGAAAGGCAAAGTTGATAAATTAAGCTTTATTTAAATTAAAAATATTGGCTATCAAAAGATATTATTTAAGATAAGTAAGGCATAGTCTGGGGAAGATAGACAGGGAGAGGAAGACGACTGCGTATGTGTGCATGTATTATTCACAGATGCATATATATTCTCTATACATGCACAAACACAAACATGTACACTTATATGGACTTACATGTGAATTTTAAAATTCCTTCAATACAATAGGAAAACATCTAACTACCCTATTTTTTAATGAGGAAATGACCTGAATAATTACTTCAAAGAAGACATCCAAACAGCCAGCAAAGATGTATAAAGGTGTCCAATATCACTACTTATCAGGAAAAAAAGTTAAACAAAAAGCCTTCCACCATCCATACCAGAATAAAAATATATTTTTGCGTATGAAACAAAACAGGGATAAAATAAAAATACCAAAGGCTAACAAGGATGTAGAGCAATTGGAATCCTGAAATATTGTTGATATCAATGCAAATTGAATTGGACATTAGAAAACAGTTTGGCATTTTTTTTCTTGATTTCTGCTTCTACTGTTTTATTGCTGGTATACAAAAATGCTTTTAATTTCTGGATATTGACTTTGTATCCTGCTGTTTTGCCAAATTCATTTATTAGGTTGAGCAGTTTTTTGGCCGAGTCTATAGAATTTTCTATGTACACTCTCATGTCATCTGCAAAGAATGACAGTTTTGTTTCATCCTTTCTGATTTGGATGCCTTTTATTTCCTTTTCTTGTCTGATCACTGTGGCTAAAATTCCAATGCTAGGCTTATATCCTAAGAACCCTGAAACACCAATCCAAGAGAACCTATGCACACCAATGTTCATAGCAACACAATTTACAATAGCCAAGTGTTGGAAGCAACCTTGGTGCCCATGAGTAAATGAATGGATCAAAAACTATGGTACATTTACACAATGGAATTCTATGCAGCAGAAAGAAAGAAGGAACTCCTATCCTTTGCAACAGCATGGATGGAACTGGAAAGCATTATGCTATGTGAAATAAGCCAGGTAGTGAAAGACAAATACCATATGATCTCATCTTTAACAGGAACCTAAACAGCAAAACAAACAAAAAAGCAAAATACAGCCAAAGACACTGAATAGAGAACAAGCTGACAGTGACCAGAGGGGAGAGGGGAGGGAATTTGTGGGAAAGGGGGAAGGGTTTACAGAACAATAACAAAGGACACATGGACAAAAACTAGGGGGGGATGGAAATGGGAGGGAGCGGGGGAGGGCCAGAGAGTGGGCTGGGATGGGAGTAAAAGACAGAAAACTGTACTTGAACAAAAATTAAAATTAAATTAAAATTTTAAAATAGAAAACAGTTTGGCAGTGATGTTTACAAAAGCTGCACATAAGCCTACTCTATTATCCAGCAGATCCACATAGAAGTATAATCCAAAAGAAGTGTTTACTTATTCAATCAAAATACACATTCAAACTGTTTCTAAAGGCTTTATCAATAATAGGCAAAATCTTGAAAGTATCAAATGTTATTAATAGGCTAAATAATTGTATATTCACATGATGGAATATTACATAGCACTGTAACATAATATACCCATATACACTGCAATATAGATGTATGTGACATCTTTTATGATGAAGAAAAGAAGACAGAAACAATCAAGTACCTGTTTATATGAAGTTCAAATACAGACAACACTCTACAATGAGAAAAGTCAGAACAGTGGATAGCTGTGGGGGCTGGGGCAGAGCGCAGGTTGTATTTACTGGAAAGATGCAAGAGGAAACTTTCTAAAGTAGATGAAAATGTTGTACATCTTGATCCAGATTTTAGTTACATATTCATGTGCAAAAGTTTAATGAGCTACACACTTAAGATTTGTGCACTTTGCTCTATGAAATTAGGGCACAACATTTTCGAAAGGAGGTTACTGTTTTCTTTCATGATCTACATTGAACAGCCTACTGAATACACCAACCCCAGCTCCTAAATTCTAGATTCCCCAAATTTAGGCACCCACAGGGGCTGGCAGAAAAAATGCCTTTTATTACATAAAAATCTTTTATTATAAAATAATAAGCACGTAATTCTGTAACATAACAACATCACACTCCAGCACACCATATGACACTTTAGGTGAAAAGTTCAAATTGCTGTCCATCTCGTGTGAGACATTCACCTACTCTACCAACCACACTCAATGACACGGCTTCTGCCGGACCCTGTATTTCATCTCATTTCAATCCTCTCTTGTGAAGCATATTCTTTTCTTTTCGGCAGCATTCAACACAATCAAAAGGCAGAACTCAAATGATTCATTTTCCCTACATCCTAATGGAATGGACTTCTCTAAGGAACAGCCCAGTAAGTCAAAATACTTCCCCCAAGCACTTCATGTGTCATTGTTTCTCAAAGAAATGTTACAAATAATAGTGAGTTTACACAAAAATAGTTCTTTTGTTAATATAAAGCTTTATTTCCTATTTGATAATATGGTAGCTTTATGAAGTTATCCTGAGATCACCATTTCTTACCCATATGCCTCTGTTATTAGAATATCAAGGCTATCGACAATGCCTGAAAATTCCATAGCAATTGCCTCTCCTAATAAGCAGCAGCTTGGTGCTGCCTGGCAGGTGAACATGGACCCAGGGCCAGCTAGTGCTCTGTGACGTCCTCTAGACCAGTGTCATCCAATGGAAATACAATGCAAGCCACCTATAAATTCTAAACTTTCTAGTAGATACCTTAAAATAAACTGATAAATTCATTTTAATGATATATTTTATTTAACACAATATATCAAAAATGTTATCATTTCAACATGTAATAAAGTAAAAAAGTATACATGAGATCATTTTACATATTCTTCAAAGATTGGGTATGTATATCACACTTCCTTTGCCCACTTACACTAGGCCTCAATTTGGATGTCCACATTTCAGATGCTCAATACCATACATGACTAGTGACTACCAGATCAGATAGCACAGCTCCCAATGACCTTGTACCACAACCAAGATAACCCTTGAAATGAGACTCTAAATTCTGTCTCAGCCTTGAAATAATGTGACACCTCCTTTCAATGCCTTTCTCCCCTATAAAATTCCATTTCTTTCTCCTGGAAGTCCTAATTCACTCACCCATATCCTTAGTGTTTCACTCACCAATTTGGTTGTCACCATACTTGCCTTCTGGGAAACCTAACACACTACCCATTTACACAGGAAAAAATTCATCAGGCACTGATCTTGTCATTTTGCCAAGACCAACTCAACAAAATCTTTCACCTCCTATTCTCTTGCAAAGTGTGATGTATTAAAATTATGTTGTGCAAGAAGTTTGAAATTACTGTCAATCCATTTTTAATTTAGGTGTACTAGGTCAACCAACATGCAAAATGACATCTTCCAAGAAAGAGATGAGGCAAGAAAACAAGGCATAAAGGAAAAGAAACTGAATTGAGATTCAAGCTGGGATTTCAGCCCTGGCTCTGCCACCAGGTAGTTTTCTATTTTCAGACTAGATGAAATGATTCTGAAGCTGCATTCAATATTGCACAGTGTATGATTGCAGAGACTATTTTCACAAAACAATGAAGGAAGAGTTGGGGTGGTTCTGAGAGAGAATAAATGCATTTGGGAAATATTTAATATTTCCTTTAAATATAGAAGACAAAAGTATGAAGGTTCAATTCGTTATTCATGATGATTACAAAACAATAACAACACTGTAATTAAAAACTTCTCATCCCTTTTCTTAATTTCCAATTTTTACAAGAGCAAGTTATTCTGCCCAAGGTTTTCTTTATGGCTAATTTCACATCCTTGTTCCTCAGGCTGTAGATTAGTGGGTTCAGCATGGGAATCACAATGGTATAGAACAGAGTACACACTTTCCCCTGGTCAAGGGGTATAATAGAAGGTGGTTTAAGGTATGCAAAAGTTCCTGACCCAAAGAAAAGCAAAACTGCAATTATGTGAGAACCGCAGGTACTAAAGGCTTTGAATCTGCCCTCAGTAGAACTAATGTGGGAAATGCTGGAAAGAATGAAGCCATAAGAGAGAAAAATGGTCACAGTTGGTACGACAATGGTAATGGCCACAAGAATGAAGAGCACCAGCAAATTCATGTAAGAGCTGTTACAAGAGAGCTCAAGGAGGGGGAGGATATCACACATATAATGATTGACAAGGCTGTCTCCACAAAATATCAGAGTCAGTATATTACCTGTATGAGCTATGGCCTCCCAAATCCCCATCCCATAGACACCCAGCAAAAGAAATAGACAGACCTGAGGAGACATGGTGACCGTGTACAACAGTGGTTTACAGATGGCCACATAGCGGTCATATGCCATTGCTGACAGGATGAAGGCTTCAGAAATGACAAAGAAACAGAAGAAAAAGAGCTGAGTCATACACCCTGTGTAGGAGATGATGTTCTTCTTTGAGACAAAACTCACCAACATTTTGGGGATGATGGCAGAGGAGTAACTGAAGTCAATGAAGGACAAGTTGAAGAGGAAAAGGTACATGGGAGTGTGCAGGTGAGAGTTCAGCACAATCAGTGTTATCAAGCCCAGGTTCCCCACCACGGTGACCACATAGAAGCCTAGAAACAGGAAGAAGAGGGGGAGCTGGAGTCCTGGCTGTTCTGTTAAACCTGTGAGGATAAACTCTGTCACAGAGTAGGTGTTATTTGCAGCCATCCTCCTCTGGGAGGGTCTGGGAGGCAAAAAGAAAAGAACTGTTCACTGAGAGAGATGAAAACAACCCATTCTTGAGAGTGGTGTTTGAAGAGGGAGGTGTGGAACTTAGAGTTGAGATGACATCTCCTTCTTCCCGCATCCCTCTTTTCATGGTCCCCACATGGCTTCAACCATCCTACTAACTGATGGTGGATGAAATTTGCCTCCAGAGTAAGGGCTCATCCAACTGAGGAGAAAGTCCACAAAGCTCATCTGGAAGGACCCTATAACCTTGCAGTGACCCTATCCTGGTACTGCCTGCCCTCTACAGCCCTGGACCAAGTGTTGTGTGACCTGAGCCCTTCTCTGGAGTGCTGTTGAGAAGAGGAAGCCAGTTGCCCTACATCTTCCACTTTTGGACAATGCTTTTCAGAATAGAAAGATGAGGTCTTGTTGCCCTGAGTGTTTAGCAGGAACAACTGTGGAAATATTATGGGAAAATAATACTGGAGTAATGAGGTAAATTTATTAACTAAATGTAAGAAAAAAGAAACATTTGCCAAGCACCAACTATGCTAATGGCAGTGTTCTACGTGTTCTGGGGCATTTTGATTAAACCCATTGAACAGGTGAGGACACTGGGCACAAGCCCCAGTCCTTCTAAGTGGCAGCAGAAGGGGAACTCAGGCTGTCTGGCTCCGGGGTTCGAGCTTTGTAACCTAACTGCCCTGCTAGAGCACAGACCGGGTCAGGCAGGCACTCACCCTCCTTCTGCCTGCAGTCACAGTGCTGGACTCTACTGGCTCCCACAAATCTCTCTCATGGAGACTCAGATGTCCCTGGTGACAAGAAGGGGACAACTCAGACCTCAGACTGCTCTGATTCTTCTGCCTCCCTCCTTTAAAATTAAAAACCTTTAGTTTGTCTTGGATTTCCTGTTGAGCTGAAGAACATGGTCTCTGACCTACTTTGTCGCAAGCCTCCAGTCTAGCTTCCAGGGATGGGACAGGATCTTTATAATGTCCATGGGTAACTGTAGAACAGACAGTGTTATTCTGGATTAGAGACCACAGTGACCTAATTACAGGAGCTCCCTCAGGATCTCTGCTCCCTAAGGAAGAAGAAATATTTGTTTATATCCTTGGTAGTGCTTGACAGGGCTTTTAATGGCCTTTCCTTTCATTCAGGCTACACCTTCTTCTTCTTTTTTTTTTAAATCAGTATTTTTTAATTTTTGATATTGTACAGTTTTCTGTCTTTTACCCTGCCCCCAGCCCACCACCCCAGCCCTCCCCACCTTCCTCCCATTTCCACCCCCCATAGTTTTTGTCCATGAGTTCTTTATAGTTGTTGCTCTAAACTGTTCCCGTTTTCCCCTGAAATTCCCTCCCCTCCCCCTCTGGTCACTGTCAGACTGTTCTCAATTTCAGTGTCTTTGCTTATATTATGCTTGTTTGTTTGTTTTGTTGATTAGATTCCTGTTAAAGGTGAGATCATATGGTATTTGTCTTTCACTGCCTGGCTTATTTCGCTTAGCATGATGCTCTCCAATTCCATCCATGCTGTCGCAAAGGGTAGGAGCTCCTTCTTTCTTTCTGCTGCATAGAATTCCATTGTGTAAATGTACCACAGTTTTTTGATCCATTCATTAACTGATGGGCACCTAGGTTGCTTCCAGCACTTGGCTATTGTAAATTGTGCTGCTATGAACATAGGGGTGCATAGGTTCTTTTGGATTGGTGTTTCAGGGTTCTTAGGATATAATCCAAGCAGTGGAATTGCTCGGTCAAAAGGTATGTCCATTTTTAGCTTTCTTAGAAAATTCCATACTGTTTTCCATAGTGGTTGTACCAATCTGCAATCCCACCAACAGTGCACTAGGGTGCCCTTTTCTCCACAACCTCTCCAACACTTGCTGTTTGTTGCTTTGTTTATGAAGGCCATTCTGACTGGTGTCAAGCAGGCTACACCTTCTTAAGTGCAATTAAGAACAAAGCACTTGGAAAAAGAATTCTTGTACTGAGTGCTTACTGTATACTGACTGCTGTATCTGTCCCAGCACCCTCATCTGAAAAATGCAGAGCAACGCATACATAATTTTACTGTATTTATTCCTCAGAACAACCTCGTAAGGTAGACCTATATGTCTCCACTTTAAAAGTGAGGGGCACACATAGCTTGTAGTTTCTAGAACCTTTAGTGAAACCCCAGTCTGTCTAACTCCAAACCCTTCCATGTGAGTCACTTTTCCACACTACCTGTGAGTGACAATGAAGGTTTGGAGGCAGCACTTTTGCTTACTAGCATCTCATGAGACTCTAGAGAAAAGCAAGTACTTAAATAACTTCAATGGAATGTAGAAATTGTCAGAGCAGGAACGGGAAAATTCAAGTATGTGTACTTCAAGAGAGGAAATTCATTATTTCAATCACATTCAATATATAATAAGAATTATTTGCACCTTCTCCAATTTTGAAAGAACTGTCTCTGGTTTATCTCTACTACTTGATCATGCTGTTGAAACTTGGTTATTTAAAATAAAAACTTGTCAGATGACTAATAACAACTGTTGTCAAGATCTAGAGGTGTGGAAAAGAATTTACAGCCAATATGTCTGATAATGGGAAGCTGATAAAAGACTTTCACAAGTGGCCCTCATTCAACAAATCCCTATTGAACATTCACCCCATCACGGAACTCTTCTAAGCCCTAAGCTCCTGAGCTTCTGTGAAAAAAGAAAAATAATTTTGTATTTCCATCTTGATGGAGCTTTCATTCACGTGGGAGAAAAATACATGAAAGAAACACGAAAGTTCACTGAAGCAAAGGAAAGCTAGGGAGAGGGACAGCACACAGGGGAGAGTGGTTGAAAGGGAGAGTGTTACAGATTTCAGTTCAAAAAGCAGAATGGGACTGTTGAGAAATGACTTGAGAGAGATGTGGACAGCCTTTGCTTAATAACACCAGTTACTCTTATGAAACACTGGGTGTCATGGCTTAGTGCAGCACCTTCCCTGGGCATCAGGGTTTTGTCCCGCACATTTACACAGTATTCCAGCCCAAATTATTGCTGTAGGCAAGGAAATTCTGATCGAATAACAGGATAGAGCCAAAAGACCTTGCTGAGGTTTTAGATAACCACAAGTCATGAGGTGTAGATTTTTGGCTGAGACTGATATAAAGATTAATAAAATTTTGTGTGGCAATTTGTATTCAACACCTTTTGTCAGGGGCATTTACATAGTAAGTATGGCAAATTTTTTATTCAAAAAACAAATGTCTATTTGGGGAAGTTCAAGAGTTGGTTACCTGATGAGTTATGTATGTGTTTGGTCAGAGGTAAGGTCTGAAGTTCTTTGGGAGAAATTATAACATCAGAACACAAGGGCAGAACCCATCATCTTCCAGGCAAGTCCAAGTGATACCACTGCACATGGGCCTGTGTGTGTCTGAGTGTGTGCACGTATAGCAGTGAGGACTTCCCTCCTCCTACTAAGGCTCAGCAGTGATGGTGCCTCATCTGCTCATTTGCATTGAGAACTGTCCTCTGCCCAGATGACACTAATGAATCCCAGTCCCTGTACTCAATCCCACTGCACATGTTGAAGAAATAGAGAAAAACAACCCATTTTCAAGAAACTAAAGTAAGCACCACAAGTATCCTCTCCTTAGGACCCAAGGTCAAAGAAGACCTTGGGGACTCCTTAAAATATTCACTTTCCTTTCAGAATCTCAGAGGGTTCTTGTAAGCATGATGCAATGCCAGGAAAAGTTCTTCTGAGATCTTTGCCTCTTCAGAGATGGTTTCCATGGGAGCTTCATTTCCAATGCATGAAGGTTTTACTTGAAGCGAACCAGGCCTTCTCTAAAGCTATTTTGACTGTTGACTGGCTCCTATACAAGTAGAGAGAAATAGAGATCAATATTCTTGAATAAGTTATTTTGTTGCAGATCCTTTACCTCCTTGGTGAAATTTATTCCTAGGTACATTATTTTTTTCTTGCTACAGTAAATGGGATTTGTCCCCTAGTTTCTCTTTCTGATATTTCACTGTTGGTGTACAAAAATGTCATCAATTTCTGAATATTGGCCTTGTATCCCACTACTTTGCCAAATTCACTCATTAGGTCAGGTAGTTTTTTGGTGGAGACTGTACGGTTTTCTATGGACACTATCATGTCGTCTGCAATAATGACCAGTTTACTTCCTCCTTTCCCATGTGGATGCCTTTTCATTCTTTTTCTCATCTGATCGCTGTGGCTAGGACTTCCAGTACTATGTAGAGTAAGAATGGTGAAAGTTGACACCCTTGTCTTGCTGTTGATCTTAAGGGGAAAGCTTTTAGTTTTTTCCCATTGAGTATAAGGTTGGCTGTAGGTTTCTCATATATGGCTTTTATTATGTTGAAGTATGCTCCCTCTAGTCTCACTTTGCTGAGGGTTTTTTAACATAAATGAGTGCTGGATTCTATCAAAAGCTTTTTCAGTATCTATTGAACTGATCATGAGATTTTTGTATTTCATTTTGTTTATGTGCAGTATTATGTTTATTGATTTGTGAATATCGTTCCATCCTTGCATCCCTGGGATGAATCCCACTTGACATGGTATATGATCCTTTTAATGTATTTCTGAATTCGGATATGCAGTGTATTGTTGAGGATTTCAGCATCAATGTTCATCAGCGATACCGCCCTGTAGTTTTGTTTCTTTGTTGAATCTTTACCTGGTTTCGGAATTAGAATGAAACTGGCCTTGTAAAAAGAGTTTGGGAGTTTTCCCTCATCTTCAATTTTTTGGAATAGTTTGAGAAGATGGGAGTTAGTTCTTCCTTAAATATTTGGTAAAATTCAACTGTGAAGCCATCTGGTCCACGGCTTTCTGAGCAGGGAGTTTTTTGATTGCTGCTTCAATTTCAGTAGTTGTTATCAGTCTATCCAGGCTTTTTGCTTCTTCTTGATTCAGTTTTGGAACATTGTATGTTTCAAGAGATTTCTCCATTTCACCCGGGTTGTCCACTTTCTTGGCATGTAGTTAGTTGTTCATAGTAATTTCTTACAATGCTTTGTATTTCTGTGGTATTGGTTGAAACTCCTCCTCTTCATTTCTGATTTTATTTATTTGCATCCTCTCTCTTTTGGTTAAAGCTTGTCAATTTTATATACCTTTTCAAGGAACCAGCTCCTGGATATACTGATCCTTCGAATTGTTCTTTTAGTCTGTGTGTCACTTAATTCTGCCGTGATCTGGATTATTTCCTTCCTTCTCTTTGCTCTGGCCTTTGTTTGTTGTTGTTCCTCTAATTCTTGTAGATGGATGGTTAGGTTGTTTATTTGAGATTTTTCTATCTTCTTTATGTAGTACATTAACGGATTTTTGAATATGAAGTCAACCTTATGTTACTAGGGTCAAACTCTACTTCGAAATTATATAAAACCACTTTTGCATTATGTTAGATTTTTTTGGCCAGTTTTTCCAGTTGATTTTTTGTGTGTAAATTCATGAAGGGTATTGGTGTGTGTGTGTATACACACACACACACTATATATATATATATATTTTAAACTTTTTAAAATTTTTTGAAGTTTTTTTTAATTTTTATTTTAATTGTTGATCTTGTACAGTTTTCTGTCTTTTATTCTCACCCCAACCCACCACCCCAGCCCTCCCCTCCTCCCTTCCATTTCCACCCCCCCATAGTTTTTGTCCATGTGTCCTTTATACTTGTTCCTGTAATTCCTTCCCCTTTTCCGCTGAAATTCCCTCCCCTCTCCCCTCTGGTGACTTTCAGCCTGTTCTCAATTTCAATGTCTTTGGTTATAGTATGCTTGTTTGTTAGTTTTGTTGATTAGCTTCCTGTTAAAGGTGAGATCATATGGTATTTGTCTTTCACTGCCTGGCTTACTTCGCTTAATATGATGCTCTCAGGTTCCATCCATGCAGTTGCAAAGGGTATGAGCTCCTTTCTTTCTGCTGCATAGAATTCCATTGTGTAAATGTACCACAGTTTTTTGATCCATTCATTTACTGATGGGCATCTAGGTTGCTTCCAACACTTGGCTATTGTAAATTGTGCTGCTATGAACATAGGGGTGCATAGGTTCTTTTGGATTGGTGTTTCAGGGTTCTTAGGATATAATCCAAGCAGTGGAATTGCTGGGTCAAAAGGTATATCCATTGCAAATTAAAACCACAATGAGATACAACTTGACACCAGTCAGAATGGCCCTCATAAACAAAGCAACAAACAGCAAGTGTTGGAGAGGTTGTGGAGAAAAGGGGACACTAGTGCACTGCTGGTGGCAGTGCAGGCTGGTACAACCGCTATGGAAAACACTATGGAATTTTCTAAAAAAACTAAACTTTTTTAATTTTAATTGTTGATCTTGTACAGTTTTCTGTCTTTACTCCCACCCCAGCCCACCACCCCAGCCCTCCCCACCTATATATATATATAAATAATTTATATTTATATATAAATATATATATTTTATTTATATATAAATCATATATATATTTTAGTAACATTTTTGTCTAGTTTAGGTTATCAGAGGCAGTACAGTTTCCCTTGGTGAGCCAAGATTTCAGTTACTAATAATCTCATCACCAGCCTTATCACTAGACCCAGGCAACCCGTTAGTGCTGCTGAGAACTGACCATCAGGCTGCTGAGAACTGACCATCAGGCTGCTGTGAGCCTGAGAGATTGAAACACAAGGGTGACCTTGGCACAGCTATTTTCCCAGTGGCTCCTTCTCCATTCCTAGACTCACTCTGCCTGCAGTCAAGGCAAGACCCGACACTTATAATCTACTCAGTAGGTCACAAACCCCCTTCACACACACCATGTGCTAATCAATCCTCATAAAGCGTTAAGATTGTATTACTTTTTTCATTTTAAAGTTAATAAAGTTGAAGTATGTATGAGTAAACCCAACGTCACAAAGTAAGAAACTCATTTTTAATAGGTCACAGAGTAAGAAATGCATGGAACCTAACCAACAAAAGAAAAAAAGCTAGCAAAATGTAACTGGAGATATGGAAATTTAAAAAAATCTGACAATAACCAGAGGGGAGGGGGATGGGATTAATGGGACATAGGGGAAAAGTTTTCAGGAACAACTACAAAGAACACATGGACAAAACCAAGGGGGGGTGTGGAAGCGAGGGAGGGAGGTGAGTATGGATGGGATGGTGGGTGAGGGATAGGAATAAACACAGACAGCTGTAATTGGAGAACAATAAAATAATTTTTTAAAAAAGGAAAAGACCCCTAGATACCAAAGAATAAAAAAAGAAGGGAGATGCATTCTGTGGCAGCATTTTGTCTTCAATTTTCAAAGTTCATGATCTTTCCTCTACCAATTCATGCATTTTTCAACATTTCTAGAGAATCGTTGGGGTCTCAAACACAATTGTAGTAATGTGGTTATAATATCTTGGCAAAAGAAAAGTGGCAGGGAGCAAAATTTAATACCAAAAGAGGAGAAGTTTGAGGACATAAATCAAGAATGAAAGCTGAATCTGTTACAAAGGTAAAGACCTCAGAAGGGTAACTGTCCCACTCAAGGTTTGGGTCTCTAGTGCCACCCACACAACAAAATGAACTCCTACTACATTCAACTCCTCGTAAATGGGTGGCCTCACAGCACTACCTCCCAACTCATCCCCAGTCTCTAGTCATCCCCTGCACACACCTCATTAATGAGAGAGCAGTATAAAGCCACGACGCTCCACCTACTAGTAGAAAGCAGCCTGGCCTGACCACCAGTTGAGTCCTATCCACAATAAACCCTGCTGGAAATGTCCTGGCCCATATCCATGTATCTTATTTAGAGAGTCAATGTTTGCTCCTTGCACAGACACTCCCAAGACTGGAACTGCAGACACCCTCTCAGAGCCAGCCGCCTGATGCTCTTGTGTCCTCACTCTGGCCATCCTGACAGAGCTGCATGTGCACATTCAGCAATATCATGGCACTTGCACACGCAACTGCTTAGCACATGCTCACAGGTGCCACACTGCTTTGCCACAGAGGCCCACCTCCAAGGTTGTGCTGGTGCTTCCCTTGATTCTATGGTCAAGTTCATAGCTGCAGACTTCCCCCTTGGTGCTGATGTCCCTGGCATTTTCCCGAGAGTTCTGCCCTGTGGAGTTGTTGCCATGGTCCACTTTCAAACTGTGACCCACATTGTGAAAAACGCTTGTCTGAAACTGGACTTTGGAAATCAACCAGCAGGGGCAGAAAACTTGAGAAAGATCATCTGAACTTATCATTTCCAGATTTGTTCAGTCAAAAATCTAGAAACAACCCACTCACCCCCAAGCATATATGTTAGAGGGACCCACAACCAAAACAGAGCTGTGTGGTACAGCAACTGCCTCACAACATTCTTTGTTTCACCTAAGTCTCCATCTATGTGACCAGTATTTAAAAACTGCTTAGTGATCCTTGGCTCTTTTCTTGAAACTGAAAGTGTCCTGAGGTGATAGAACACAGATGTGCTTTGGCCAGACTGGTCACCAAGTGCACTTCATTCTCCCCGTGTTTGTGTGGTCTGTAGTGCTTGGCAGATTCTACCCTTCGGATCCAGGTCTCTGCTTATGGGCTAATCAGTTTTACCAGAAGGCAATGCTCCAGTCTCTTAAGAGGTCATGTTAGAGTGCTTAATAATCTTTTTTTTTAATTTTATTTATTTATTTATTTATTTTTAGCCATTTTTTTTTTATGGTTTACACAGTGCTTTAATATACATTCTTAGTTGGTCCTATCACAATCTTTGGTAAAAGGTACTATTTTGCTAGCCCCACCGTTTTTTTTTTTAATTAGCATTTTTTAATTGTTGATATTGTACAATCTTAAGGAAATCCTTTTTACACTTATTTCCTTTTAGTTTAGATCAGTTTTACTTTATGTATGTGCAGGTGTGGGCTGCTGTGCTTCCCTCCTCCCCAGCTCACTCTTCCTCACTTGCCAACTCCAGGATGCCTGGGAGGTGTGCTGAGACTCCTTGTTTATTTAAATCACTCAGAACGAGCAGAAAATTCAAACTCATAGTCAGGTCCAGCCTTTTCTCTCAACATCACAAACTCTTGGCTGAAAATCTCTTATGGTCTCATGGAACCAGCACTGGGTGTATGGTCTGCGACTGACGGTTGTCACAGGGCACATCAATAGACACTTTCTCAGCCTCCTAGCATCTCACTTCTGCGTTCTCACTGGGTTTGCCTTGAATGCTTTCTAACAAATCACTTCCATGTAACCATTCACCTCAGGGTCTTTGGGGAACCCAATCCAGGATTGGAGGGAAGGAAACCAAATGAACAGTAGAGAAGACTGCACGCAAAAGAAAGGGGGAGAAAAAACATTCGGGGAGAAAATAAAACCCATCACCTTTTAGAAGGAAAATGGTTGGAATTCAGAATGCTCAGTAAAGAAAATTCGAAAATAAAATGATATATCAGCATTTGTCCAAGTCGAAAGAAAAATCTCAGAATTCTCACCTCAGGAAATGAGGTGCTCAGAGGGTAGTTCAGCATGGCTGCTGCTTTGCTGTAAAAGATGCCACTTCTCAGGGGTTGCTCCCCAGGCAGCAGGAGCGGCATCCCTGGGGAACTTGTTAGGAATGAAAAGTCTCAAGTCCTACCCAGAACCTGCTGGATCGGAAACTCTGTGGATGGGGCCTAGAATCTCTGTTTTAGCAAATCCACTGTGTGATTCAGATTCATGTGAGAACCACCGATGTAGTTCCTGGTCCCAGGACGTGAACTAAAGCAAAGCATTTTCCTGACCCAAAGGGAAGAAAGAGCAGGTTTTGCATCTGCCTTAGGAGGGAGGAAAATAAGAATGAGGATGTACCTGATGAAGATGGTCAGTTGTAATGCTTATGGTACAAAATCCAACCACTTGTGAATAGGAGCTGAAAAAAGAGAGTTTGAGGAGAGCTGGTGTGTTGCACCTGCCATGGTTGATGGTGTTGTGGTTACAGAAGGACACATTGACCTTTGCCACTGGGTGGATCATCACACCACTGATATCTATTTCTACAATAAACCAAGTGTTGGCAGAGAACAGACCTGGGAGACAGATGCCATAGTGACGTCAGGCCAGGAGTATTAAGACGGTAGTCACTAACCACAAAGGAGCAGGAGAAAAATGTCTTGCACTTAAAGTTAGTGATGCTGTTCCTATCTGACATAGAGTTCATTATCGTTTTAAGTGAAATGACAAAGACATAGAATTCTTTATTATTCACTTTCTTTTTAAAAATATAGTTTATTTCCTTTTATTTACAATTACATTTGATACACAATATCATGTTAGTTTCAGGTGTGCAACCCCATCATTAGACATTTGTACAACTTAGGAAGTGATCACCTCAGTAAATCTAGTCCGCATCTGGCACCATACATAGTTATAATGGAGTTATTGACTGTATTCCTTGCGATGTCCTTCACGTCCCCACTCTTCTGCAAATACCAATTTGTACTTCCTAATCCCTAGATCCCTTCACCTTTCTCACTCTCCCCTGCAAACTGTCTAATCTCACAGCCATCAAAATGTTCTCCAAATTTCTGAGTCTCTTTCTTTTCTGCTTGTTGTTTATTTTGTTTTTTAGATTCCACAAAGAAGGGAAATCATCTGGCATTTGTCTTTCTCTGTCTGACTTTTTTCACTCAAGATAACATGCTCTAGGACCATCCATGCTGCTGCGGTGCAAGACTTCGTTCTTTTCTGTGGCTGAGTCACATTCCATGGTGTATCTGCACCCCTTCTTCCTCCACTCACTCATCTATTGATGGACACTCAGGCTGCTTCCATATCTTGGCTATTGTAAATAATGCTGCAGTGAACATACAGGTTTCTTTGGATAAACACCCAGAAGTGGAGTTGTTGGGTCCTTCTTCGTCCCTTGTTATAGCCTTTGTTTTAAAGTGTATTTTTTTCTGAAAAAAGGACTCCTACCACAGATTTTTTGTCTTGCCTTTGTTTCCATTTTCATGTGCTACATTTTTCCATCCCTTTACTTTCAGTCTGTGTGAGTCGTTTGATCTGATAGCAGCACAGGGAAGGGTCTTGTTTTGTTAACCTTCAGCCACTGCATGTCTTTTGATGGCAGCATTTAATCCATTTGCACATAAAATAAGTGTGGATAAACATGTATTTATTGCCATTGTATTATTCATATTTCTAATCTTTGTTTTCTTTTAAAAGAAGACCTCTTCACATTTTGTTTTCTTCTGTTTTCTTTACTTCTTAATCAAATTTACTGGGATGACACTGGTTAATAAAATTATGTAGGTTTCATGTGCACATTTCTATAACACATCATCTGTATGTTGTATTGTATGTTCGCCACCCAACTCAGGTCTCCTTCCATCACCACGATGCCCTCTCTCCCTCCCCCTCTTCTTCACTCTGGTAATCACCATACTGTTGTCTGCCTGTGAGGTGTTTTCATTTTCTGCTTAATCCCTTCAGCTTTTCCCTGACTCCCTCTCTCCTCTCCTCTGACAGCTGTCAGTCTGTTCTCTATATCCATGAGTCTATTTCTATTTTGTTAGTCAGTTTATTCTGTTCATTAGAATCCACAGGTGAGGGAAATCACATGGGATTTGTCTTTCTCTGACTGGCTTATTTCATTTACCCTAATACTCGCCAGGTGCATAATGCTGTCCCAAAAGGTAAGATTCCCTTACTTTTTACAGTCAAATAGTCTTCCATTTTGTGAATGTACCACAGCTTTTTCATTCACTCATCCACTGATGGACACTTGGGCTGCCTCTATAACTTGGCAATTGTAAATAATGCTGCAAGGAACACTGGGAAGCATAAATTCTTTGACTTAGTGTTTTGGGTTCCTTTGGATATATTGCCAGGTTTGTAATTGCTGGGTTATGAGGCAGTTCCGCTTCTTGCTTTTTTGAGGCAACTCCATACTGCTTTCCACAGTGGCAAGGCAGAAGTTCACTAAATGAATGCTTCACACTTTTGTTCACTTATTACTCCATAATTGCTACATTTTAAAAAGAATGCAGGTATTAAATTATGCCCAGTAACTGTGAAAAGTTTCCTCTAAATCATGGTGTTAATTGAATGATGTAATTTTTCCTAAAACTTACTTTCTTTCGTAATGCTATATATTTTTTCATGCAAATGACATGATATATAGCAGGCCTTTTAATGCTGTGTTCCTAGTACAGGTGTCTTAGCTGTTTTTGGTTTGCCTTTTTTATTGTGGCAAGATCACTTAACATAAGATTTATCCTCTGAACAATTTTTAAGTGGATGATACAGTATTGTTAACCAGAGGCTCTGCATCTTATGGCAGATCTCTAGAATTTATTCATCTTGCATAAGTGAGGCTTCATGTGCATTGAAAAACTGGTGAGGGCATAACAACTTCAACTTTGGGTTAGACAAATTGACTCCTTCCACTTGGTGTCCTGATGCCTAGATTTCAGAGGACAGTAATCAAGTCACATAAATATCATAGTGTGGTTGCCTCTAGAGTGCCCCCCTCCAGGTACCAGGCTGGCAACCCAGGTGTGTGCCCTGACTGGGAATTGAACCAACAACCCTTTCGTTTATAGTCTGGTGCTCGATCCACTGAGCCACATCAACCAGTAAAATGACAAGGAACTCACAACTATCAACAACTGAATATTTTAAAAAAATGAAAACAAAAACTAAGCAAACAACTAGAATAGGAACAGAATCAGAGAAATGGACATCACATGCAGGGTTTTCAGTAGGGGTGGGGAGAGGGAGAATAATGGGGAGAAAGGTACAGAGAATAAGAAGCATAATTGGTAGGCATAAAATAGACAGGGAGAGGTTAAGAATGGTATAGGAAAGAGAGAAGTCAAAGAACCTATATGTACAACTCATAGACATGAACTAAGTGGGGGCAGCTGGAGGGTTTTGGGGTGCATGGTGGAGAGGACATAAAGGGGGGAAATTGGAAAAACTTTAATAGCATAATGAATAAAATATATTTTTTAAAAAAAAGAAAGAAAAAAATCACATAAACAGGAGCTGAACCTCAGGTTCAGGAAGCCCTGAAAATCAGACCTGAAGTCTCATTGGCACTGATTGGTCAGATTTTGAAATATAAGTGCATCTGAATAGGGGTGTTTCACTCCAACACTGGGGTAGAAAGGGAGACATGGGTGAAAATTGCGTAAATAACATACAAAAATAGTCACGAGACTATGAATATGAAGAAGAAAGAAGCACTGGTCACTCTTCTTAATTTAAGACAGAAAGGGGAAGAGAATAGCAAAGGGAATTTTTAAAGGTAAAAGCAGACTTGGTTGTGTTTACATGTAGAAGCGGCTGTGGAGACAGTTTAAAGATCTAAGAACGATGAAGACAGTTTGAGGGAACAAATCCCAAATAAGATGAAAAGAAGTTGACAGAATTCAACATCTTTTCAGGCTTCCAAAATATTTATTTGAATCTGGGAACAACTGATAATTCTTCAAGATGATGAAAAATACATACAACTCAGACCAAAAGTCAGCAACTTAAGTAGGAAACTCTAGAGGCATCCCTAATTAGAACTAGTAAAACCAAGATGACTACAGTCTTCAGTATTATTTAACACTGTATTAAAGGAAGTATTAGAAAATGCAATTATAGACATGAATGGAATAAGAGGCATGGAAATTAAAGGGAAGAGGTAAAATTATCTTTAATTACAAAATATTTTATTACATATTTGGAAAACCTGAAAGAATACAGGGAAAGAATTCTACAAATAATATTTACTTTACCAAGTATAAAATGAGCATAGAATGGACACATACAAATAAATAGTAATATGAAAATATAATGAAAGAGTAAACTCTTGTTACAGTTGCAAAAATAAAATAAAATAAAATTTCCACACATGAATGTAATAACAATGTGCTAAAATATGTGAGGAAAATTACAAAACACTCCTAAAAGATACTGAAGTTGACCTGAAAGAAATGGGAAGATGTGCCACACTTAGAGATTGGAATTCTCAAGATCCAAAGTTGTCAATTCTTCATAAGTTTACTTATAAAGTTAACATCAATCAATACATATGCCTTTAAGTTATTTTCTAGAACTAGACAGATTAATTATAAACGTTGGGGTTAAACATGAATAGCCAGGAAAATCCTAATTAAAAGAAAAACACCATGGAAGTTACCTTCAAGATATAAAACATTATAAAGCTTCTGTAATTAAAGCAGTGTGATATTGGCTTATGAATAGACTGACAGACCAATACAACACAATGGGAAACAAGAAATAGCCCAGGTGCTATGAAACTTTGTATGTTATGAAGGCAACAGCTCAAACCCATGGGGAAAAGATGGACATTTTTTATAAATGGCAATAGAACCACAGGATAATCTTCTGGAAAAATATATAGTTGGATCCATTCTTCACATCATACACTGATAAAACTTCTACAATGACCAGATATTCAAATGTAAAAAAATAAAATCATACAATTACATTATGATAAAAATGAGTTACTTTCTTCATAACCTAAGAGGAGAGAAAATATTTCTAACTATCATTAAAATACCAGAAACAATAGAAGATACATAAATTTAATTTAAAATTTTTTTATCATAAGAACAGCCAAAAGCCAAATCAGAAATTAGAGGAACATATGCAACTCATACCTCAAACAGAAAGCTACTATACCCAATATATAGTCCTCCTAAAACTTCAGAAGATCAAAATTTAGCAGAAACATGAGGAAAAGGTATAAAGAGAGTCCATAAAAGAAGTAGTAATACCAACAGTCATTAAATACATGAAACCATCTCCTATGTTTCTTAAAATTAAAGAAATGCAAATCATAACAATACTTGAACACTCCTTCTGAACCATCAGGATGGAAATTTTAAAAATTCTGATAATATACCATGCTGAAGAGACTGTAAGAAAGTAGGCACTCCCATTTATTGCTGAGGGAGAAAATAAATGTCAAGTCTTCCTCCCCCAGCACAAAATCCATTGCCAATACAATCCTCATCAAAATCGCAGCAAGTTTTTTTTGTAGGAATTTACAAGCTGATTGTAGAATTCATATGGAAATTCACAGGTCCTAAAGTAGCCAAAAGAACTTTGAAACAAGTGAATGAAACCCAGGAATTACACTAACTGATTTCAAAAATAATTGTAAAGCCACATTAATCAAAACTGTACGCTACCAGCATCAAGATAGACAAATAGATGAAAACAAACACACACACAAATAGAATCAACTGGTTTTGACACAGGTAAAAGAACAATCACTGGACATTTATGTGCAAGTATACATATACCCCCAAACCTCACTTTGATCCACATACAAAAATTAACTCATAAAATTTCTACATTGTTCTCCTGGCCTCAGCAAGAACAGTAAAGAATTTCTTAATTAGGAGAGAGCACTAACTATGAAAAGCAAAGTTGATAAATCAAACTTCATTTAAATTAAAAATATTGGCTACCAAAAGATATTATTTAAGATAAGTAAGGCATAGTCTGGGGAAGGTAGACAGGGAGAGGAGGATGACTGCGTATGTATGCATGTATTATCCATAGATACACATATATTATCTATACATGTACAAACACAAACATGTACATTTATATGGACTTACCTGTGCATTTTAAAATTCCTTCAATACAATAAGAAAACAACTAACCACCCTTTTTTTAAATGAAGAAATGACCTAATTACTTCAAAGAAGATATCCAAACAGAAAGTAAATATGTAAAAAGGTATCCAACATCATCACTTATCAAGAAAAAATGTTAAACAAAAAGGGAAACACCAATCCAAAAGAATCTATGCACCCCTATGTTCATAGCAGCACAATTTACAATAGCCAAGTGCTGGAAGCAACCTAGGTGCCCATCAGTTAATGAATGGATCAAAAAACTGTGGTACATTTACACAATGGAATTCTATGCAGCAGAAAGAAAGAAGGAGCTCCTACCCTTTGCGACAGCATGGATGGAATTGGAGAGCATCATGCTAAGCGAAATAAGCCAGGCAGTGAAAGACAAATACCATATGATCTCACCTTTAACAGGAATCTAATCAACAAAACAAACAAACAAGCATAATATAAACAAAGACACTGAATTTGAGAACAGTCTGACAGTGTCCAGAGTGGGAGGGGAGGGAATTTCAGGGGAAAAGGGGAATGGTTTAGAGCAACAAGTATAAATAAGCCAGGCAGTGAAAGACAAATACCATATGATCTCACCTTTAACAGGAAGCTAATCAACAAAACAAACAAACAAGCATAATATAAACAAAGACACTGAATTTGAGAACAGTCTGACAGTGTCCAAAATGGGAGGGGAGGGAATTTCGGGGGAAAAGGGGAACGGTTTAGAGCAACAAGTATAATGGACTCATGGACAAAAACTATGGGGGGTGGAAATGGGAGGAAGGTGGGGAGGGCTGGGGTGGTGGGCTGGGGCGGGGTAAAAGACAGAAAACTGTACAATATCAACAATTAAAAAATACTGATTAAAAAAATTAAGAATAAAAAAAAAGAAATTAATACCAAAACCTTATCATAATTCTGGTCATTGTAAATAATGTGCTCTTATATGTGATGGCATACTGAAACTAATTGTATAAAGTGAGTAAAATTTTATTATAAAATATGGACTTATCCACAATTATTTTCCTATTTTTATAATGCAATGAGTTAAAATAAAACTATCTAATTACATTGAAAAAGAAAAAAAGAACTCATGGACAAAAACTATGGGGGGTGGAAATGGGAGGAAGGTGGGGAGGGCTGGTGTAGTGGGCTGGGGTGGGGTAAAAGACAGAAAACTGTACAATATCAACAATTAAAAAATACTGATTTAAAAAAATAAAATAAAAAATGGAAAAAATAAAAAAGCACAAAAAAATAAAAATAAAAAGTTAAAAACAAACAAACAAACAAACAAACAAACAAAACCAAAAAGGCATTCCACTGTCTGTACCAGAATAAAAATACATTTTTGCATATGGGGTAAACCAGGGATAAAATAAAAACACCAAAGTTTCACAAGGACGTAAAGCAATTGGAATCCTCAGACATTATTGATTGCAAAGCAAATTGAATCAAAGATTAGAAAACAGTATGGCAGTGATGTTTATAAAAACTGCATATAAGCCTACTCTATTATCTGGCAGATCCACATATAAGCATAATCCAACAGAAATGTTTGTTTATTCAATCAAAATACACATTCAAAGTGTTTCTAAAGGCTTTATCAATAATAGGCAAAAACTTAAACTATAGGACTTTATTAACAGGCTAAATAATTGTATATTCACATGATGGAGTACTGTGCAGCACTATAACATAACCTACCCTTATACACTGCAATATAGATGTACATGACAGGCTTTATGATGAAGAAAAGAAGCCAGAAACAATCGAGTACCTGTTTACATGAAGTTCAAATACAGACAATACTCTACAATGACAAAAGTCAGAACAGTGGATAGCTGTGGGGGATGGGGTAGAGGGCAGATTGTATTTATTGGAAAGATGTAAGAAGAAACTTTGTAAAGTAGATGGAAATGTTGTACATCTTGATCTAGGTTGTAGTTACATATTCATGTGCAAAAGTTTAAGGAGCTATACACTTAAGATTTGTGCACTTTCTTATATGAAAGTTAGGGCACAACATTTTCAAAAGGAGGTTTCTGTTTTCTTTCATGACCTACATTGAACAGCATACTCAGTACAACACCCCCAACTCCTACATTCTAGGTTCCCTAAATTCAAGTACCCACAGGGGCCAGCACAAAAAAATACCTCTTTATCCATCAAAATCTTGCATTACAAAATAATAAGCATGTAATTGTGAAACATAACAACATCACACTCCAGCACACCATATGACACTATAGGTGAAATGTTCAAACTGCTGTCCATCTCGTGTGAGACATTCATGTACCCTACCAATCACACTCAATGGCACTACTTCTGCTGGACCCTGTTCTTCATCTCATGTGAATCCTCCCTTTAAAAGCTTATTCTTTTCTTTTTGGCAGCATGGAACAGAATCAAAAGGCAGAACTCAACAGTTATTCAAATTTCCCCTACATACTAATAGAATGGACTTCTCTAAGGAACAGCCCAGTAAGTCAAAATACTTCCCCCAAGCACTTCATGTGTCATTGCTTCTCAAAGAAATGTTACAAATAATAGTGAGTTTACACAAAAATAGTTCTTTTGTTAATATAAAGCTCTATTTCCTATTTCATAATATGGTAGCTTTATGAAGTTATCCTGAGATCACCATTTCTTACCCATATGCCTCTGTTATTAGAATATCAAGGCTATCTGCAATGCCTGCACATTCCATAGCAATTGCCTCTCCTAATAAGCAGCAGCTTGGTGCTGCCTGGCAGATGAACATGAACCCAGGGCCAGCTAGTGTTCTGTGACATCCTCTAGACCGGTGTCATCCAATGGAAATACAATGCAAGCCACCTATAAATTTTAAACTTTCTAGTAGATACCTTAAAAATAAACCGATAGATTCATTTTAATGATATATTTTATTTAACAAAATATACCCAAATGTTATCATTTCAACATGTATTGAAGTATAAAAGTATCCATGACATTATTTTTCACATTCTTCAAAGATTGGGAGTGTATATCATACTTTCTTTGCTCACTTACAGTAGGTCTCAATTTGGATGTCCACATTTCAGTTTCTCAATACCATACATGACTAGTGTGACTACCGGATCAGATAGCACAGCTCCCAATGACCTTGGACCACAACCAAAATAACCCTTAAAATGAGACTCCAAATTCTGTCTCAGCCTTCAAATAATACAATGCCTCCATTCAGCATCTTTCTACCCTATGAAATTTCATTTCTTTACCCTGGAAGTCCTAATTCCCTCACCCACGTCCCCGGTGCTCCACTCACCAAGTCGGTGGTCCCCATACTTGCCTTCTGGGAAACCTAACACACTACCTATTTACACATGAAAAAATTCATCAGGCACTGATCTTGTCATTTTGCCAAGACCAACTCAACAAAAATTTTCACTTCCTATTCTCTTGCAAAGTGTGATATATTAAAATTATGTTGTGCAAGTAGCACAAAATTACTGTCAACCCATTTTTAATTTAGATATACTAGGTGAACTAACATGTGAAATGACATCTTGCAAGAAAGAGATGAGGCAAGAAAACATGGCATAAAGGAAAACAAACTGAATGGAGATTTAAGCTGGGATTTCAGCCCTGGCTCTGCCACCAGGTAGTTTTCTATTTTCAGACTAGATGACATGATTCTGAAGCCCCATTCAATATTGCACAGTGTATGATTGCAGAGACTATTTTCACAAAATAAAGAAGGAAGAGTTGGGGTGATGGTTAGGGAGAAGAAATCCATTTGAGAGTGTTAGAATTTCCTTTAAATAGAGAATACAAAAGCATGAAGGTTGAATTCCTTATTCACAATCACAAAATTGTAACAACACTCTAACTTAAAAATTCTCATCTCTTTTCTCAACTTCCAATTTTTTCAAGAGAAGGTTATTCTGCCCAAGGTTTTCTTCATAGCTAATATGACATCCTTATTCCTCAGGCTGTAGATTAGTGGGTTCAGCATGGGCACCACAATGGTATAGAACAGAGTACACACTTTCCCCTGGTCAAGGGGTATAATAGAAGGTGGTTTAAGGTATGCAAAAGTTCCTGACCCAAAGAAAAGCAAAACTGCAATTATGTGAGAACTGCAGGTACTAAAGGCTTTGGATCTGCCCTCAGTAGAACTAATGTGGGAAATGTTGGAAAGAATGAAGCCATAAGAGAGAAAAATGGTCACAATGGATACCCCAATGGTAATGCCCGTAGCAATGAAGAGCACCAGCAAATTCACGTAAGAGCTATTACAAGAGAGCTCAAGGAGGGGGAGGATATCACACATATAATGATTGACAACGTTGTCTGCACAAAATGTCAGAGACAGTATATTACCTGTATGAGTTAAAGTGCCTGCGGCGCCCATCCCATAGACACCCAGCAAAAGAAATAGACACACCTGAGGAGACATGGTGACCGTGTACAACAGTGGTTTACAGATGGCCACATAGCGGTCATATGCCATTGCTGACAGGATGAAGGATTCAGAAACGACAAAGAAACAGAAGAAAAAGAGCTGAGTCATACACTCTGTGTAGGAGATGATGTTCTTCTTTGAGACAAAACTCACCAGCATTTTGGGGATGATGGCAGAGGAGTAACTGAAGTCAATGAAGGACAAGTTGAGGAGGAAAAGGTACATGGGGGTGTGCAGGTGAGAGTTCAGCCCAATCAATGTTATCAAGCCCAGGTTCCCCACCACGGTGACCACATAGAAGCCTAGAAACAGGAAGAAGAGAGGGAGCTGGAGTCCTGGCTGGTCTGTTAAGCCTACAAGGATAAACTCTGTCACAGAGGAGATGTTATCTGCAGCCATCCTCCTCTGGGAGGGTCTGGGAGGCAAAAAGAAAAGAACTGTTCACAGAGAGAGAGGAAAACAACCCATTCTTGAGAGTGGTGTTTGAAGAGGGAAGTGTGGAATTTAGAGTTGAGATGGTATCTCCTTCTTCCCGCATCTCTGTTTTTATGGTCCTCCTGTGGCTTCAACCATCCTAGTAATTGTTGGTGGATGAAATTTGCCGGTAGAGTAAGTGCTCATCCAACTGAGGAGAAAGTCCACAAAGCTCAGCTGGGAGGAACCTGCCACCTTGTAGTGACCCTCTCCTGATACTGCCTGCCCTCTACAGCCCTGGACCAAGTTTTGTGTGACCTGGGCCCTTCTGTGGAATGCTGTTGAGAAGCAGAAGTCAGTTGCCCTAGGCCTTCCATCTTTGGTCAGTGCTGGTCAGAACAGGAAGATGAGGTCATGTTGCCCTCAGTCTTTAGTAGGAATGGCTGTGGAAATGTTATGTGAAAATAATTCTGGAGTAATAAGGTAAAGTTATTAACTAAACCTAAGAAAAAAGAATCATTTGCCAAGCACTAACTATGCTCATGGCAGTGTTCTAAGTGCTCTGGGGCATTTTGATTAAACCCATTGAACAGGTGAGGACACTGGCACAAGCCCCAGTCCTTCTAAGTGGCAGCAGAAGGGGAACTCAGGCTGTCTGACTCAGGGTTTCAAACTTCATACCCTAAGTGCCCTCCTACAGCACAGACCAGGTCATGCAGGTACTCACCCTCCTTCTGCCCACAGTCACAGGGCTGGACTCTACTGGCTCCCACCCATCTCTGTCATGGAGACTCAGATGGCCCTGGTGACAAGAAGAGGACAATTCAGAGCTCAGACTGCTCTGCTTCTTCTGCCTCTCTCCTTTAAAATTCAAAGATTTTACTTTGTCTTGGATTTCCTGTTGAGCTGAAGAACATGGTCACTGATCTATTTTGTCCCTTGCCTCCAGTTCAGCTTGCCGGGATGGGACAGCTCCTTTCTAAACTCCGTGCATAACTGGAGACCAGAGTATTATTTTGATTACAGACCACAGTGACCTAGTTACAAGGGCTCCCTCAGGATCCCTGCTCCCTTTGGAAGATGAAATGTTTCTTTAGGCCCTTGATAGTGCATGACAGGGCTATTAATGGTCTTTCCTTTCCTTTAGGTTACACCTATTTAAGTACAATTAAGAACAAAGTACTTGGATAAAGAATTCTTGTACTCAGTGCTTACTATATCTTGACCACTGTATCTGACCCACCACCCTGATCTCAAAGATCCATAGCAAGGCATACATAATTTACTGTGTTTATTACTCAGAACAACCTCACAGGGTAGAGATATTCGTCTCCACTTTAAAAGCAAGGCACACACATATCTTGTAGATTCCAGAACCTTGAATGAAACCCCAGTCTATCCAACTCCGAACTCTTTCATGTGAATCACTGGTCTACACTGTCTCCCTGTGAGTAACAATGCAAGTCTGGAGGCAGCACTTTTGCCTACTAGCATCTTATGAGACTCTGGACAAAAATGAATACTTAAATAACTTCAATGAAATGTAGAAATCGTCAGGGCCAGGAATGTGAAAATTTGAGTATCTGGACTTCATTCATGGAAATTCATTATTTCAATCACATTCAATATATACTAAGAATTATATGCATCTTCTCCAATTTTAAAAGAACTGTGTCTGGTTTATCTCTACTACTTGATCATGCTGTTGAAACTTGGTTATTTAAACAAATACTTGTCAGAAGACTAATAACAACTATTGTCAAGACCTAGAGGTGTGGAAAAGACACTACAGCCAATGTGTCTGATAATGGGGAGCTGATAAAAGACTTTGACAAGTGACCCTCCTTCAACAAATCCCCATTGAACATTCACCCTGTCCTCAAACTCTTCTAAGCCTTAAACTCCTAAGCTTCTGTTGAAAAAACAAAAATAATTTTGTATTTCCATCTTGATGGAGCTTTCATTCACGTGGGAGAAAAATACATGAAAGAAACATGAAACTGCACTGAGGAAAAGGAAAGCTAGGGAGAGGGACAGCACACAGGGGAGAGTGGCTGAAAGGGAGAGTGTTACAGATTTCAGTTCAAATAGCAGAATCTGACAGTTGAGCATTGATTTAGAGAGACCTGGAAAACCTTTGCTTAATAACACCAGTTACTCTAATGAAACACTGGGGGACATGGCTAATGCTGTACCTTCCCCGGGCATCACGAGTTTGTCCCACACTATACACAGTACTCCAGCCCAAACAATTGCTGTGCAGAAGGAAATTCTGATCAAATAACAGCATAGAGGCAAGAGACCTTGCTGAGGTTTTAGATAACCACAATTCACACAGTGTAGATTTTTGGCTGAGACTGATATAAAGATTAATAAAATGTTATGTGGCAATTTATATTCAACATCCTTTGCCAGGGGTTTTTAGATAATACAGATTGCAAATTTTCCATTCAAAAACTAAATCTCTTTGGGGAAGTTCAAGAGTTGGTTACCTGATGAGTTATGTATGTTTTTGGTCAGAGTTAAGGTCTGAAGTTCTTTGGTAGAAATTATGACATTGGAAGACAAAGGCAGAACCCATCCTATTCAAGGCAAGTCCAACTGAAATAACTGCACAAGGGCTTGTGTATGTGTCTGAGTGTGTACACGTACAGCAGTCAGGACTTGCCCTCCGCCCACTAAGGCTCAGCAGTGATGGTGCCTCATCTGCCTGTTTGCATTGAGAATTGTCCACTGCCCAGATGAAACTAATGAATCCCACTCCCTGTTCTCGATCCCAGTGCACATGTTGAAGAAATGAGTCCCAAGGTCTTCTTTGACGTTGGGTCCTAAGGAGAGCATACTTGTGGGGCTTACTTTAGTTTCTTGAAAATGGATTGTCCATTGAAAAACAATATAAATATATTTATTCTTTTTTTGTTCTAGTAACATTTTCATGTTATTTAGTATACCAGAGGCAGTACAATTTCCTCTGGTGAGCAAGATTTCAGTCACTAATAATCCCATCACCAGACTTATCCCTAGACCCAGGCAACCCATTAGTGCTCCTGAGAACCAACCTTCAGGCTGCTGTGAGCCTGCTCTCAGGAACACAAGGATCACAAGGTTGACCTGGCATCGCTGTTTCCTCTGTGGCTCCTTCTCTATTCCTAGACTCACTGAGCCTGCAGTCAAGGCTACATCCAACACTTACAATGTACTCTGTAGTTCACAAATCCCCTTCACACATACTATGAGCTAATCAGTCCTCACAAAGTATTAAGACTGTATTACATTTTTCATTTTAAAGATAATAAAGTTGAAGTATGTAGGAGTCACCCAAAGTCACAAAGTAAGAAATGCATTTTTAACAGGTCACAGAGTAAGACAGGCATGGAAACTAAACACACACACACACACACACACACACACACACACACACACACAGCAAGCAAAATATAACCGGAGCATGGAAATTAAGAAAAATCTGACTGGAACCAGAGGGGAGGTGGAAGTGACTAATGGGGAAATAGGGGAAGGGTTTTCAGGAACAACTATAAAGGACACATGGACAAAACCAAGGTGGGGTGGAAGCAAGGGAGGGAGATATGTTTGGCTGGGGTGGTTGGGGGAGTGGTAGGGAGTAAACACAGGCAACTGTGATTCGACAACAATGAAATAATTTTTTTTAAAGGAAAAGATTCCCAAGCACCAGGAAGAAAGAAAGAAAGAAAGAAAGAAAGAAAGAAAGAAAGAAAGAAAGAAAGAAAGAAAGAAAGAAATGAAGGAACAAAGAAAGAAAGGAAGGAAGGAAGGAAGGAACAAAGAAAGGAAGGAAGAAAGGAAGGAAGGAAGGAAAAGAAATGTATTCCATGGCAGTCTTTGGTCTTCAATTTTCAAAGTTCATGATCTTTCCTCTACCAGTTTATCCATTTTTCAACATTTCTAGATAGTTGTTGGGATCTCAAACACAATTATAGTAATATGGTTAAATTATTTTGGCAAAAGGCATGTGGCAGGGAGCCAAATTTAATACCAAAAGAGGAGAAGTTTGAGGACATAAATCAGGAATGAAAGTTGAATCTGTCACAAAGGTAAAGACCTCACTAGGGTAACTGTCCCCATCAAGGTTTGGATCTCCAGTGCCACCCACACAACAAAATTAAGGCCTCTGATGTATTTAAGTAAACTCATACTACATTCAACACCAGCTAAATGGGCAGCCTCCCAGCACTCCCTGCTACCTCATCTCCACTCTTCCTCTGCACACACCTCATTAATGGGAGTGCAGTGTAAAGCCATCAGGCTCTACCTACCTGTAGAAAGCAGCCTGGCCTGACCACGAGTTGAGTCCTATCCACAATAAACCCTGCCCGTAATGTCCTGGCCCATATCCTTGTATGTTATTTAGAGAGTCAATGTTTGCTCCGAGCACAGATACTCCCAAGGCTGGAACTGCAGACATCCTGTCAGAGCCAGCCGCATGATGCGCTTGTGTCCTCACTCTGGCCATCGTGACTCATCTGCATGTGCACTTTCAGCAATATCATGGCACTTGCACACACAACTGCATAGCACATGCTCACAGGTGCCACACTGCTTTGCCACAGGGGCCCACCTCCAAGATCATGCTGGTGCTTCCCTTAGATCCGATTGGTCAAGTTCATAGCTGCAGACTTCCCCTTGTTGCTGATGTCCCTGGGTTTTTCCCAAGAGTTCTCCCCTGTGGAGTTGTTGCCATGGTCCACTTTCAAATTGTGACCCACATGGTGAAAAACCCTTGTCTGAAACTGCACTTTGGAGATCAACCAGCAGGGGCACAAAACTTGAGAAAGATCATCTGAACTTATCATTTCCAGAATTTTTCAGTCAAAAATTTAGAAACATCCCACTCACCCCCAAGCATATATGTTAGAGGGACCCACAACCGAAACAGAACTGTGTGGTACAGCAACTGCCTCACAACATTCTTTTTTTAATTTTTTTATTATTTTTTAATCAGTATTTTTTTAATTGTTGATATTGTACAGTTTTCTGTCTTTTTCTTTGTTTCACCTAAGTGTCCTTCTACGTTACAAGTTTTTAAATACTGCTTAGGGATCCTTGGCTCTTTTCTTGGAACTGAAAGTGTCTTAAGCTGACAGAACACAGATGTGCTTTGTACAGACTGGTCAACAAGAGCACTTCACTCTCCCCGTTTGTGTGGTCTGTAGTGCTAGGTAGATCCTACCCTTCGGATACAGTTCTCTGCTTTGGGCTAATGAGTTTTACCAGAAGGCAATGCTCCAGTCTCTTAAGTGGTCATGTTAGGGTGCACCATAGTCCTAAAGAAATGCTTTTTATAATTAATCCACTTTAGTTTAGTTTAGTTTTAGTTTGTGTATGTGCAGGGGCAGGCTGCTGGGCTTCCCCCCTCCCCTGCTCACTCTTCCTGGATGGTGAACTACAGGATGCCTGGGAGGCATGCCCAGCCTCTGTGTTTATTTAAAACATCCAAAAACTAGCAGCAAATTCAACCTCTTAGTCAGGTCTAGCCTTTTCTCTCAACATCACAAACAAACTCTTTGCTGAAAATCCCTGATAATTTCATGGAACCAGCACCAGGGCTATGGTCTGTCACTGAAGATTGTCACACGGCACATCAATACACACTTTCTCATCCTCCTAGGGTCTCACTTCTGCCTTGTCAACTGGGTTTACCTGCAATGTTTCCTAACAAAGCACTTCCATGTAAGCCTTCATCTCAGGGTTTTTGGGGAACCCAATCCAGGACTGGAGGGAAGGAAACCAAATGAAGAGTAGAGAACACTTCAGGCAAAAGAAAGGGGGAGAAAAACGAATTTGGGGAGGAAATAAAACCCTATACTTTTTGGGTTTTTCTTAAAAAACTAAAAATGGATATACCTTTTGACCCAGCAATTCCATTGCTAGGACTATATCCTAAGAACCCTGAAACACCAATCCAAAAGAAACTATGCATCCCTATGTTTATAGCAGCACAATTTACAATAGCCAAGTGTTGGAAGCAACCTAGATGCCCATCAGTAAATGAATGGATCAAAAAACTGTGGTACATTTATACAATGGAATTCTATGCAGCAGAAAGAAAGAAGGAGCTCATACCCTATGCAACGGCATGGATGGAACTTGAGAGCATCATGCTAAGCGAAGTAAGCCAGGCAGTGAAAGACAAATACCATATGATCTCACCTTTAACAGGAACCTAATCAACAAAACAAAGAAACAAGCATAATATAACCAAAGACATAGAAATTGGGAACAGGCTGAAAGTCACCAGAGGGGAGAGGGGAGGGAATTTCAGGGGAAAAGGGGAAGGATTTACAGAAACAAGTAAAAAGGACACATGGATAAAAACTATGGGGGGGTGGAAATGGGAGGGAAGGGCTGGGGTGGTGGGTTGGGGTGAGAATAAAAGACAGAAAACTGTACAAGATCAACAATTAAAATAAAAATTTAAAAAAAAAAAACCCTATACTTTTTAGAAGGAAAATGGTTGAAATTCAGATGCTCAGTAAGGAAAAATTCAAAAATGAAATTCTATATCAGCATTTGTCCAAGTCAAAAGAAAATCTCAGAGTTTCCGTCTCAGGAAATGAGGTGCTCAGAGGGTAGTTCAGCATGGCTGCTGCTTTGCTGTAAAAGATGCAGCTTCTTAGTGGTTGCTCCCCAGGCAGCAGGAGTGGCATCACTGGGGATCTTCTTAGGAATGAAAAGCCTCAAGTCCTACCCAGAACCTGCTGGAATGGAACTCTGTGGGTGTGGCCTAGAATCTGTGTTTATCAAATCCACTGTGTGATTCAGATTCATGTGAGAACCACCGATGTAGTTCCTGGTCCTAGGACGTGAGCTAAAGTAAAGCGTTTTCCTGACCCAAAGGGAAGAAAGAGCAGGTTTTGCATCAGCCTTAGGAGGGAGGAAAATGAGAATGTGTATGTACCTGATGAAGATGGTCAGTTGTAACCCTTAATGCTACAAAATCCAACCACTTTTGAATAGGTGCTGAGAAAAGAGAGTTTGAGGAGAGCTGGTGTGTTGCATGTGCCATGGTTGACGGTGTTGTGGTTACAGAAGGACACACTGACCTTTGCCACTGGGTGGGTCATGACACCACTGATATCTGTTCCACAACAAACCAAGTGTTGGCAGAGAACAGACCTGAAAGACAGATGCCATAGTGACATTAGGACAGGAGTATTAAGATGGTGGTCCTAACCACAAAGGAGCAGGAGAAAAGTGTCTTGCATTTAAAATTAGTGATGCCGTTCCTCTCTGATATAGAGTTCATTATCGTTCAAAGTGAAATTACAAATGCATAGAAGAATTCTTTATTATTCACTTTCTTTTAAAAATATAGTTCATTTCCTTTTATTTTACAATTACACTTGATGTACAATATCACGTTAGTTTCAGGTGTGCAACCCCATCATTAGACATTTACACAACTTATGAATTCATCACCTCAGTAAATCTAGTCCCCATCTGGCACCATGCACAGTTATGATAGAATTATTGACTGTATTCCCTGTGCCTTCCTTTACGTCCCTACGACTCTTCTACAACTACCAATTTGTATTTCCTAATCCCTAGATCCCTTCACCTTTCTCACTCTCCCCTCAAACTGTCTAATCTCACAGCCATCAGAATGTTCTCCGCATTTCTGAGTCTTTCTTTTCTGCTTGTTGTTTATTTTGTTTTTTAGATTCCACAAAGAAGGGAAATCATCTGGCATTTGTCTTTCTCTGTCTGGCTTTTTTCACTCAGGATAACACCTTCTAGGACCATCCGTGCTGTTGAGGTGCAAGACTTCATTCTTTTTTGTGGCTGAGTCACATTCCATGGTATGTCTGCACCCCTTCTTCCTCCACTCACTCATCTATTGATGGACACTCAGGCTGCTTCCATAGCTTGGCTATTGTAAATAATGCTGCAGTGAACATACAGGTTTCTTTGGATAAACACCCAGAAGTGGAGTTGTTCAGTCCTTCTTTGTCTCCCGTTATAATCTTTGTTTTAAAGTCTATTTTTTCCTGGAATAAGTACTGCTACCCCAGCTTTGTTGTCTTTCTTTTGTTTCCTTTTTCATGTGCTACATTTTTCCATCCCTTTACTTTCAGTCTGCTTGAGTCTTTTGATCTGAAGACGGCATTTGCAAGGGTCTTGTTTTGTTACCCTTCAGCCACTGCATGTCACTTGATAGCAGCATTTCATCCATTTGCACATAAAATAAGTGTGGATAAATATGCATTTATTGCCATTTTATTGTTCATATATCTAATCCTTTTATTCTTTTAGAAGAAGACCTTTTCACATTTCCTTTTCTTCTTTTTCTTTATTTCTTAATTGAATTTATTGGGGTGACACTGGTTAATAAAATTATGTAGGTTTCATGAGTACATTTCTATAGCACATCATCTGTATGTTGTATTGTGTGTTCGCCACCCCAAGTCAGGTCTCCTTCCATCACCATGATCCCCTCTCTCCCTCCCCCTCTTCTTCACTCTGGTAATCACCATACTGTTGTCTGCCTGTGAGGTTTTTCTGTTTTCTGCTTAATCCCTTCATCTTTTCCCTGACTCCCTCTCTCCTCTCCTCTGACAGCTGTCAGTATGTTCTCTGTATCCATGAGTCTGCTTCTATTTTCCTTGTCAGTTTATTCTGTTCATTAGAATCCACAGGTAAGTGAAATCACATGGGATTTGTCTTTCTCTGACTGGCTTATTTCACTTACCCTAATACTCTCCAGGTCCATCCTTGTTGTCCCAAAAGATAAGATTCCCTTCCCTTTTACAGCCAAGCAGTATTCCATTGTGTGAATGTACCACAGCTTTTTTTATTCACTCATCCACTGATGGACACTTTGGCTGCCTCCCTATCTTGGCAATTGTAAATAATGCTGCAAGGAACACTGGGGACCATAAATTCTTTGAATTAGTGTTTTGGGTTTCTTTGGATATATTGCCAGATTTGTAATTGCTGGGATGAGGCAGTTCCACTGTTTACCTTTTTGAGGCAACTCCGTACTGCTTTCCACAGTGGCAAGGCAGAAGTTCACTATATGAATGATTCACACTTTTGTTCACTTATTATTCCATAATTGCTACATTTAAAAAAGAATACAGGTATTAAATTATGCCCAGTAACTGTGAAAAGTTTCTTCTAAAACATGGTGTTAATTGAATGATGCAAATCTCCCTAAACCGTACTTTCTTAAATAATGCTATGTATTTTCTCATAAAAATGACATGATATATAGTGTGCTTTTCAATGCTATGATCCTAGTATCACTGTCTTAGCTGTTTTGGTTTGATTTTTTACTGTGGTAAGGTCCCTTAACATGAGATTTATCCTCTTAACAACTTTTAAGTGGAGAATACAGTATTGTTAACTAGAGGCTTGGCATCCCATAGCAGATCTCTAGACCTTACTCCTCTTACAGAACTGAAACTGCATATGCGTTGAATAACTGGAGAGGGCATAACACCTTCAAATTTGGGTCAGACACAGTGATTCCTTCTACCTGGTAGCCTGATGCCTAGATTTCAGGACAGTAATCAAGTCACATAGACAGGAGCTGAACCTCAGGATCAAGGGTGCCTTGAAAATCAGATGTGAAGTAGCATTGGCATGGATTGGTCTGATTTGGAAATATAAGTGCATCTGAATAGGGACATTACACTCCAACATTGGGGTAGAAAAGGAGTCATGGCAAAAGTTGCATACATGACACACAAAAAATAGCCACGGGACTGAATGTGAAGAAGAAAGAAGCACTGGTCACTTTGTAAATTTTGGACAGCAAAGGGGAAGGGAATAGCAAAGGGAATTTTTAAGGGTAAAAGCACACTTGCATATGTTTAGAGGCAGAAGAGTCTGTAGAGGTGGAGTGATTAAAGATCTAGGAAAGATGAGGAACGTTTGAGGGAACAAATTCCCAAGAAGATGAAAAGAAGTTGTCCGAATTCAACATCTTTTCATGTTTTTAAAATACTTATTTGAATAGGGAATGTCAGATACTTCTTAAAGATGATTAAAAATATATATAATTCATACCAAAGTCAGCAGTGTAATTAGGTGCGGGGGACCCTGTCCTGGGTGCCAGATGTGGGGGGCTCCACCCGCAGAGCCCCATCCCTCTGTCACGGATGAAAATAAAAACTACCAAGACATGACTGCTTGGGGAGGAAAGGGGTCAAACTCTCAGAGGAGAATGACCTAGAGCCCCATCCTCACTAGGCTTTTATTGGGCTCAAATACACCGGAATACAAATTTAACATGTCAAAGAAATCTGAGGGCTTAATCTGAGCCAGTGTTTGTCAGGAAAGGGGGTTGCCAAACTTTGGGAGACATACTCATTTCCTCCTGGGACACTTATCACCTAAGGAAGAGCACTCTTAGCAAAGCAGGTTTCGCAGGGCTTTAGGAATTCTTTCTTATGCTGATCACCCAAGAAACTGTCCAGGCCAGCACAGGGCTGCACCGCTCACCCCACAGTTTCAGGCTTTAAGCCAATTAGGAAGCAGGAGACATCTCCCAGATGGACATGAGGACTCGGGCTATGTCAGAATAGCCAGGGTTGGGGGGCGAGGGTCCATCACATCTTCTTTGCTGCAACCCGCCCCCAGTCCTTCCATGAGGCCTCCCAAGTGGTTGCGTCTGGCTTAGGTAGCCCCTCCCATGAGGAGGCTTACCCATCATTGACTGCCAACCAAGCAATGGGGCCAGAGATGGATGAGGCAAAAGCAGTGCTCCTGCCAGGGAAATAAGCTTTGTCTCCTTAGTAGGTCACATACTTGTGACAGAACAGACCCAGATGAAGTGGGTCCCTTGGGCTCTTACACAGCCCACCATGGGGTGAGGGTTACAACTCCTGAAACCAGGCTGAACGGTCCGCAACAATTAGGAAACTCTAGAGGCAACAATTAGGAAACTCTTCTTAATTAGTTCTAGTAAAACCAAGATGACTGTAGTCTTCAGTATTATTTGACAAGGTATTAAAGGAAGTAGTAGAAAATGCAATTATAGATGCAAATGGATAAGAGACATGCAAATTATAGGGAAAGAGGTAATATTATCTTTAATTATAAAACATTTTATGACATATTTGTAAAACCTATAAGAATTCATGGAAAGAATTCTACAAATAATTATTACTTTACAAAGTATGAAATTAGCATAGAATTCAACAGAATTAATACATACAAATTAGTAATAATTAGAAGATACAATGAAAGATAAAAGTCTTGTTACACTTGCAAAAGTAAAATAAAATTCCCATGCATAAATGTAATAAAATGTTCAAGAAATAAGTGAGGAAAATTATAAACCGCTCCGAAGAGATACTGAAGTTTCTCCCCACAGAAAATGGGAAGTCGTACCACACTTCATGATTGGAGGTCTCAAGGTCAAAAGATTTCAATATTCCTTAAGTTTACTTACAAATTTAAGATGCAATCAATAAATATACCTTCAAGTTATTATTTTTAGAACTAGACAGATATTTGTAAAGGATGGGGTCAAACATGAATAGCCAAGAAAACCATATAAAAAGAACCACACGTGGGAAGTTACCTTCAAGATATGAAACATTATAAAGCTTCGGTAATTCAAGCAGTGTGGTATTAGTTTATGAATAGACTGACAGACCAAAAGAACGCAATGAGAAACAAGAAATAGCCCAGGTGCCTATGAAACTTTGTATGTTTTGAAGGCAACAAGCTCAAACCAGTAGGGGGAAATGAACTGTTTTATAAATGGCAATAGCACCACAGGATGGTCTTCTGGAAAAGGATATAGTTGGGTCCATTCCTCACACCATACACTGATGAAACTTCTACAATGACCAGATATTCAAATGTACAAAAATAAAATCATACAATCACATTATGATAAAAATGAGTGACTTTCTTTATAACCGAAGAGGAGAGAAAATACTTATAACTTTCATTGAAATACCAGAAACAATAGAAGATTCATAAATTTAATTTTAAAAAATGTATGATAAGAACAGTGAAAAGCCAAATCACAAATTAGAGGAAAATATGCAATTTATACCTCAAACAGAAAGGTATTATACCCAATATACAGTCCTCCTAAAAACTGAGAAGCTCCAAATCCAGCAGAAACATGAGGAAAAGGTATGAAGAGACAGTCCATAAAAGAAGTAGTAAGACCAACTGTCATTAAATACATGAAACCATCCCCCATGTTTCTTAAAATTAAAGAAATGCAAATGATAACAATACTTAAACACTGCTTGTCACTCATCAGGATGGAAATTTTAAAAATTCTGAGAATATACTGTGCTGAAGAGAATGTAAGAAAGTAGGCACTCCCATTTATTGCTGAGGGGGGAAATAAATGTCAAATCTCTCCCCCAACCCACAGCACACAAATCCCCAGCACACACAGGCAATACAAGCCCTTTCAAAATCACAGGAGGTACTTCTGTAGGAATTTACAAGCTGATTCTAGAATAGAATTCATATGGAAATTTACAGGTCCTAAAGTAGCCAGAACAACTGTGAAAGAGGTCAGTGAAATCCAAGACTTATACTAACTGATTTCAAAAGTTATTATAAAGCTACAGTAATCAAAATTGTAAGGTAATGGCATCAAGATAGACAAATAGATGAAAACAAACACACACAAATAGAATCAACTGGTTTTTAACACAGGTAAACGAACAATCACTGGGCATTTTTGTGCAAATATACACATACCTCAAAACCCCACTTTGATCCATATATAAAAATTAATTCACAAAATTTCCATATTGTTCTTGTGGCATCAGCAAGAACAGTAAAGAATTTCCTAATTAGGAGATAGCACTAACTATGAAAGGCAAAGTTGACAAATCAAACTTCATTTAAATTAAAAATATTGGCTATCAAAAGATATAATTTAAGATAAGTAAGGCATAGTCTGGGGAAGATAGGGAGAGGAAGATGACTGAGTGTGTATGCATGTATTATCCACAGATGCATATATATTCTCTATACATGCACAAACACAAACATGTACACTTATATGGACTTACATGTGCATTTTAAAATTCCTTCAATACAATAGGAAAACAACTAACTACCCTATTTTTTAATGAATAAAAGACACAAATAATTACTTCAAAGAAGATGTCCAAACAGCCAGTAAATATGTAAAAAGGTGTCCAACATCATTACTTATCAGGGAAAAGAGTTAAACAAAAAGCCATTCCACTGTACATACCAGATGCAAAATACATTTTTGCATATGGGATAAAACAGGGATAAAATAAAAATACCAAGGTTTAACAATGATGTAGAGCAACTAGAATCCTCCAACATTGTTGATAGCAATGCAAATTGAATCAAACCTTAGAAAACAGTTTGGAAGTGATGTTTATAAAAAGTGCACATAAGCCTACTCTATGATCGAGCAGATCCACATATAAGTATAATCCAAAAGAAACGTTTGCTTATTCAATCTGAATACACATTTAAACTGTTTCTAAAGGCGTTATCAATAATATCCAAAACCATGAAACTATCAATCTTTATCAACAAGCTGAATAATTTTATATTCATGTGGTGTAATACTATAGGAGCACTATAACATAATCTACCCATACACACTGCAATATAGATGTACCTGACAGGCTTTAGGATGAAGAATAGAAGACAGATACAATCGAGTACCTGTTTATATGAAGTTCAAATACAGACAACAATCAACAATGACTAAAGTCAGAACAGTGGATAGCTGTGGGGAATGGGGTGGAGAGCAGGTTGTATTTATTGGAAAGATGCCAGAGGAAACTTACTAAAGTAGATGGAAATGCTGTACATCTTGATCTGGTTGTAGTTACAAATTCATGTGCAAAAGTTTAAGGAGCTATACACTTAAGATTTGTGCACTTTGCTATATGCAAGTTAGGGCACAACATTTTGAAAAGGAGGTGATTGTTTTCTTTCATGACCTACATTGAACAGCGTACTCAATACACCAACCCTAACTCCTAAATTCTACATTCCCTAAATTCAGGCACCCACATGGGTCAGCACAAAAAATATCCCTTTTATTACACAAAAATACTTTATTACAAAATAATAAGCACCTAATGTGGTAACATAACAACATCGCACTCTGCACACCATACAACACCTTAGGTAAAATGTTCAAATTGCTGTCCATCTCGTGTGAGACATTCATGTACCCTACCAACCACACTCAATGGCACTGGTTCTGCGGGAGCCTGTATTTCATCTCATCTCAATTCTCCCTTTAGAAGCTTATTCTTTTCTTTTGGGCAGCATTGGACAGAATCAAAAGGCAGAACTCAACAGTTATTCAAATTTCCCCTACAGGAATGAACAACCTAAAGGAATGAACTTTCGTAAGGAACAGCCCAGTAAGTCAAAATATTTCCCCCAGCACCTCATTTCTCATTGCTTCTCAAAGAAATTTTACCAGTAATAGTGAGTTTACACAAAAATAATTCTTTTTATTTTTAATGTAAATCTCTACTTCCCATTACATAATATGCTGGCTTTCTGAACTTATTCTGAGATCACATTTCTTACCCATATGCATCTATTATTAGAATATTGAGGCTATCTGCAATGCCTGAAAATTCCATAGCAATTGCCTCTCCTAATGAGCAGCAGCTTGGTGCTGCCTGGCAGGTGAACATGGACCCAGGGGCAGCTAGTGCTCTGTGACAACCTCTAGACCAGTGTCATCCAATGGAAATACAATGCCAGCCACCTATAAATTCTAAACTTTCTAGAAGATACCTTAAATATAGATTCATTTTACTGGTATACTTTATTTAATAAAATACATCCAAAATGTTATCATTTCAACATGTAATCAAGGAAAAAGTATCCATGAGATTATGTTTCATATTCTTCAAAGATTGGGTGTGGATATCACACTTACTTTGCCCACTTACAGTAGGTCTCAATATGGATGTCCACATTTCAGTTGCTCAATACCATACACGACTAGTGACTACCAGATGAGATAGTGCAGCTCCCAATGACCTTGGACCACAATCAAAATAACCCTTGAAATGAGACTCCAAATTCAATATCAGGCTTGAAATAATATGATGCCTCCACTCAGCATCTTTCTACCCTATAAAATTCCATTTCTCTCCCCTGGAAGTCCTAATTCACCCACCCATGTCCCTGGTGCTCCACTCACCAATTTGGTGGTCCCCATACTTGCGTTCTGGGAAACCTAACATACTACCTATTTACACATGAAAAATTCATCAGACAATGATTTTCTCATTTTTGAAGACCAACTCAACAAAATTTTTCACCTCTTATTCTCTTGCAAAATGTGATGTATTGAAATTATTTTGTAGAAGTAGCATGAAATTACTGTCAACCCATTTTTAATTTAGAGGTACTAGATCAACCAACATGTGAAATGATATATTCCAAGAAAGATATAAAAAGAAAACAAACTGAACTGAGATTCAAGCTGGGATTTCAGTCCTGGCTCTGCCACCAGGTAGTTTTATATTTTCAGACTAGATGACATGATTCTGAAGCCCCATTCAATATTGCACACTGTACAATTACAGAGACTATTTTGACAAAATAAAGAAGGAAGAGATGGGGTGTTCATGAGAGAGAATAAATCCATTTGGGAAAGACAGTTAGATTTTTCTTTCAATATAGAATACAAAAGCGTGAAGGCTGAATTCCTTATTCATGATGATGAGAATAACAATAATAAACAATTTTACTGTAACGTAAAATTCTCATTGCTTTTCACAATTTCCAATTTTTTCTAGAGCAAGATATTCTGCCCAAGGTTTTCTTCATGGCTAATTTGACGTCCTTGTTCCTCAGGCTGTAGATTAGTGGGTTCAGCATGGGAACCACAATGGTATAGAACAGAGTACACACTTTCCCCTGGTCAAGGGGTATAATAGAAGGTGGTTTAAGGTACGCAAAAATTCCTGACCCAAAGTAAAGCAAAACTGCAATTATGTGAGAACTGCAGGTACTAAAGGCTTTGGATCTGCCCTCAGTAGAACTAATGTGGAAAATGCTGGAGAGAATGAAGCCATAAGAGAGAAAAATGGTCACAATGGATACCACAATGGTAATGGCCGTAGCAATGAAGAGCACCAGCAAATTCATGTAAGAGCTATTGCAGGAGAGCTCAAGGAGAGGGAGGATATCACACATATAATGATTGACAAGGTTGTCTGCACAAAATATCAGAGACAGTATATTACTTGTATGAGCTATAGTCCCCCAAAACCCCATCCCATAGACACCCAGCAAAAGAAATAGACACACCTGAGGAGACATGGTGACCGTGTACAACAGTGGTTTACAGATGGCCACATAGCGGTCATATGCCATTGCTGACAGAATGAAGGATTCAGAAACGATGAACAAACCGCAGAAAAAGAGCTGAGTCATACACCCTGTGTAGGAGATGATGTTCTTCTTTGAGACAAAACTCATCAGCATTTTGGGGATGATGGCAGAGGAGTAACTGAAGTCAATGAAGGACAAGTTGAAGAGGAAAAGGTACATGGGAATGTGAAGGTGAGAGTTCAGCCCAATCAGTGTTATCAAGCCCAGGTTCCCCACCACAGTGACCACATAGAAGCCTAGAAACAGGAAGAAGAGGGGGAGCTGGAGTCCTGGCTGGTCTGTTAATCCTAAAAGGATAAACTCTGTCACAGAGGAGGTGTTACCTGCAACCATCCTCCTCTGGGAGGGTCTGGGAGGCAAAAAGAAAAGAACTGTTCACAGAAAGAGAGGAAAACAACCCATTCTTGAGAGTGGTGTTTGAAGAGGGAGGTGTGGAACTTAGAGTTGAGATAGCATCTCCTTGTTCCCACGTCGCTTCAGCCATCCAAGTAACTGTTGGTGGATGAAATTTCCCTCCAGATGAAGGGCTCATCCAACTCAGGAGAAAGTCCACAAAGATCACCTGGGATGACCCTGCCTCCTTGCAGTGACCCTCTCCTGGTACTGCCTGCCCTCTACAGCCCTAGACCAACTGTTGTGTGACCTGGGCCCTTCTCTGGAATGCTGTTGAGAAGAGGAAGCCAGTTGCCCTGGACCTTCCACCTTTAGTCAGTGCTGGTCAGAACAGGAAGATGAGGCCATGTTGCCCTGAATCTTTAGCAGGAACAGTGTGAAAATATTATGTGAAAATAACACTGGAGTAATAAGGTAAAGTTATTAACTAAACCTAAAAAAGCCAAAACATTTGCCGAGCACTAACTGTGCTAATGGCAGTGTTCTAAGTGCTCTGGGGCATTTTGATTAAACCCACTGAACAGGTGAGGACACTGGCACAAGCCCCAGTCCTTCTAAGTGTCAGCAGAAGGGGAACTCAGGCTGTCTGGCTCCAGGGTTCGATTTTTGAACCCTAACTACCCTGCTAGAGCACAGACCAGGCCAAGGAGGCACTCACCCTTCTTCTGCCTGCAGTCACAGAGGTGGACTCTATTGGCTCCCACCCATCTCTCTCATGGAGACTCAGATGGCCCTGGTTACAAGAAGGGGGAAAGTCAGAGCTCTAACCACTTTGCTTGTTCTGCCTCTCTCCTTTAAAATTCAAAGCGTTTAGTTTGTCTTGGTTCTCCTGTTGAGCTGAAGAAGATGGTCTCTGACCTACTTTGTCCTGAGCCTCCAGTGCAGCTTGCAGAGATGGGGCAGCATCTTTATAACGTCCATGGATAACTATAGAACAGACAGTGTTATTCTGGTTTAGAGATCACGGTGACCTAGTTACAGGGGCTCCCTCAGGATCCGTGCTCCCCATGGAAGGAGAAATGTTTGTTTATGCCCTTGATAATGCTTAATGGAGCTTTCAATGGCCTTTCCTTTCATTCAGGCTACACCTTTTTAAGTACAATTAAGAACAAAGCAGTTGGAGCATGGGCCTGCATACCAGTCAGGGCCCATGCATGGGTTGCTGGCCAGGTCCCCAGTAAGGGGGCACAAGAGAGGCAAGCACACATTGATGTTCCCCTCTTCTTCTCCCTCCCTGTCCCTATGTCTACAAAAAATAAAATAAATAAATAAAAAATAAATAAATAATAAAAAAAGAAAAAAGCACTTGGAAAAAGAATTCTTGTACTGAGTGCTGACTGTATACAGACCACTCTGTCTGTCCCAGCACCCTCATCTGAAAGCTCCAGCTCAATGATTACATAATTTTACCGGGTTTATTCCTCAGAACAACCTCGTAGGGAAGACCTATTCATCTCACTTTAAAAGCAAAGCGCACGCCCTGGCAGGTGTAGCTCAGTGGATTGAGCGAGGGCCTGCGAACCAGAGGATCGCGGTTCGATTCCCATTCAGGGCACATACCTGGGTTGTAGGCCAGTTCCCAGCAGGGGACACACGAGAGACAACCCTACATTGATATTTCTCTCCCTCTCCCTTTCTCCTACCCTTCCCCTCTAAAGATAAATAAATAAAAATCTTAAAAAAAAAATCTTTAAAAAAAAAGCAAAAAAAAAAAAAAAAAAAAGCAAAGCGCACACATATCTTGTCGGTTCCAAAACCTTGAGCGAAACCCCAGTCTGTCCAACTCATGGTCTTTCATGTGAATCACTCGTCTACACTGTCTCCCTGTGAGAGACAATGAAAGTCTGGAGGCAGCACTTTTGCCTACTAGCATCTCATGAGACTCTAGACAAAAACCAGTACTTAAATATTTTCAATGGAATGTAGAAATTATCAGGGCCAAGAACAGGAAAGTTTGAATATCTGGACTTCCATAGAGCAAATTCATCATTTCAATCACATTCAATATATACTAAGATATTTTGCATCTTCTTCAGTTTTGAAAAACTGTCTCTGGTTTATCTCTACTACTTGATCATGCAGTTGAAACTTGGTTATTTAAAACAAATACTTGTCAGATGACTAACAACAACTTTGTCAAGACATAGAGGTGTGGAAAAGTCTCTTCAGCCAATATGTCTGATAATGGGGAGCTGATAAAAGACTTTCACAAGTGGCCCTCCTTCAACGAATCCCCATTGAACATTCACCCCATCACGGAACTCTTCTAAGCCCTAAGCTGCTAAGCTTCTGTGAAAAAACAAAAATCATTTCATATTTCCATCTTATTGGAGCTTTCATTCACATGGGAGAAAAATACACAAAAGAAACATGAAAGTGCACTGAGGAAAAGAAAAGCTAGGGAGAGGGACAGCACACAGGGGAGAGTGGCTGAAAGGGAGAGTGTTACAGATTTCAGTTTAAAAAGTGGAATTGGACAGTTGAGCAATGACCTCAGAGACTTGAGAAGCCTTTGCTTAATAACACCAATTACTGTAATGAAACACTGGGTGTCTGGCTTAATGCAGCACCCTCCCCGAGCATCATGGTTTTGCCCTGCACATTTACACAGTACTCCAGCCCAAATTATTGCTGTGGGGAAGGAAATTCTAATTGAATAACAGGATAGAGGTAAGAGACCTTGCTGAGGTTTTAGATAACTGCAAGTCACACAGTGTAGATTTTTGGCTGAGACTGATATTAATAAAATTTTTGTGGCAATTTGTATTCAACACCCTTTGTCAGGGGCATTTACATAGTAAGGATGGAAAATTTCCTATTCCAAAAACAAATCTCTGTTTGGGGAAGTTCAAGGGTTGGTTACCTGAGGAGTTATGAATGTTTTTGGTTAGAGTTAAGGTCTGAAGTTCTTTGGGGGAAATTGTAACATCAGAAGACAAAGGCAGAACCATCGTCTTCTAGACAAGTCCAAGTGAAACCACTGCACATGGGCCTGTGCTGTATCTGAATGTGTGTGTGTGTTTCTGAGTGTGTATACATAGAACAGTGAGGACATCTCTCCCCCCACTAAGGCTCAGCAGTGATGGTGCCTCATCTGCCTTTTTCCATTGAGAATTGTCCACTGCCCAGATGACACTAATGAATCCCAGTCCCTATTCTCGATCCCACTGCACATGTTGAACAAATAGAGAAAAACAATCCATTATCAAGAAACTAAAGCAAGCACCACAAGTATGCTCTCCTTAGGACCCAAGGTCAAAGAAGTCCCTGGGGACTCATTAAAATATTCACTTTCCTTTCAGAACCTCAGAGGGTTCCTGTAAGCATGATGCAATGCCAGGAAATATTCTTCTGAGATCTTTGCCTCTTCAGAGATGGTTTCCATGGGGGCTTCATTTACAATGCATCAAGATTTTACTTCAAGGTTTTTGTCAAGATGGCGGCATGGTAGGAGGATGCAGATTGTCCTTCCTCCTGCACATGGGAGAAAAACCTAACTGATCTACAGAGGAACAGAGCAGATAGCCAACAATACCACAGTATATATGAAAATAGGAGATCAAAATCCATAGCAGACATTGGAAAACTAGACGTGGCAGCCGAGCGACCGGAGGTGGCCCGGAGACGGGACAGAGGCGACCCGGCGACCGGAGGCAGCTCCGCAACCGACCGGAGGCAGCCCGGCGACCGGAGGCGGCTCCGCAAACGACCGGAGGCGGCCGCGCGACCGGAGGGGCCTCCGCAACCGACCGGAGGCGGCCCGGCGACCGGAGGGGCCTCCGCAACCGACCGGAGGCGGCCCGGCGACCGGAGGGGCCTCCGCAAACGACCGGAGGCGGCCGCGCGACCGGAGGCGGCTCTGCGACCGGGTTGGAAGCAGCCCTGCAGCCAGAGGCGACCCTGCAACTAGAGAAGGGGACTCTGGAAGACCCGGAGCTCACATCTGTGATCCTGGGGTGAGTGCGCGCAACTCGGGAAACTCTCAGAGCCCACGCCCGTAGTCTCAGGCTGGCGCCTGCGCCCTGTAGGAGACCCGGAGCTCACAGCAATAGGCTCGGGGAGGGATGGATCTGTAAGAGATTCCAGCTGAAACCCATAAACTCTGGAAAGCTCGCCCCCTGCAGGAGGCTCAGAAATCACACCCAAGGCCCTGCATGGACAGTACGCCATTAGCCCTGGGGACAGTGCTGGGCTGGCACTGAGGACAGTAGCCCAAAGCTGACTGAGTGAGGAACAGGGAGAAAAGCGGTACGAGTCGCCTCGCAGCCTGCTACAGCCAGCAAGTCCAGAAAATCCAGTTTGGCCTGTGTGAAAATAGCAAGAGATTTTTTTTTCTTTTTTTTTTCCCTTCTTATTCTTTTTTTTTTTTTGGGGGGGGGTGTTTTGTTTTGTGGGTTTTTTTTTGATAGTTGTTTTTTGTCTGCTTAGTTGGGTTTTTTGTTTGTTTGTTTTGGTTCGTTTTTCGTTTTTGTGGGGTTCTTTTTGTTTTGTTTTGATTATATATTTTTTATTTCTTTATTACTTCTACCTTTTTTATCCCTCAATTCCTTTTGCTTCTCTTTACTTCTTTCTGGCTTTATTTCTTCTTCCTTTCTTTCCAATTTTATCTCTCCTTCCCTCCTCTTTTTTTTTCTTTTTTTTTCTCTTTTTTCTCTCTCTTCTTTTTTTCACTTTATTCTTTTCTCTTTTTGAATACCCACGAGTGAGGCAAAGAAATCCTAGAACTGTGAAAAAACCAGAGTTGGACCAAAAGAGGGGGTATTCCCACAGATGAGACAGTGGAAGCTGTGAACACCAGGATACCTGAAGAAGACTATAACACTGAATCTCACAGGTATTCCACCACAGAAGTTCACACCATAAACGCAGGTAGCCAGAACAGATCAACTTAAGAAGCAGAGGTTTACAAGAAGAGTCTCACCAACAATGAGAAGACAAAGAAACAATCCCCAAATGAAAGAAAAGGTGGAAGCCCCAGAAAGAATGCTAAATGAAACAGAGGCAACTCAACTATCAGATAAGGAGTTCAAAGAAATGGTTGTCAGGAAGCTCCATGAGCTCTCAATGAGCTACCAGAAACTACAGGGAAGCTACGATGAACTCAGTGCAAACTATATCAACATGAAAAAGGAAATAGAAACTATCAAAAAGGGCCAAGAGGAAATGAAGAATACAATTTCTGAGCTGAAGAACACAGTAGAAGGAATGAAAAGCAGAATCGATGAAGCAGAAGATCGGATCAGTGAGTTGGAGGACAAAGTAGAAAAAAACAGCCAGATAGAGCAAGAAAAGGAAAAGAGGCTCAGAAAGAATGAAGAGGGTTTAAGAGAAATGCAAGACAACATGAAACGTAATAATATCCGTATAATAGGAATACCAGAAGGAGAAGAAGAAGAGCAAGGGATAGAAAACCTATTTGAAAAAGTAATGATGGAAAACTTCCCTAATTTGGTGAGAGAAAAAGTCACACAAATCCAGGAAACACAGAGAGTCCCTATCAAGAGGAACCCAAACAGGCCCACTTCAAGACACATCATCATTAAAATGGCAAACTTCCAAGACAAAGAGAGAATCTTAAAGGCAGCAAGGGAGAAAAAGGAAGTAACATACAAGGGAGCCCCGATAAGGTTAGCAACTGACTTCTCAATGGAAACGCTCCAAGCCAGAAGACAATGGCAAGAAATATTCCAAGTAATGAGAACCAAAGGCCTACAACCAAGACTACTTTATCCAGCAAGGCTTTCAATCAAGATAGAAGGCCAAATAAGGAGCTTCCCAGACAAAAGAAGTCTAAAAGAATACACCTCTACCAAACCAGTACTACAAGAGATACTAAAGGGACTGCTTTAAGGAAAAAAAGGAAAAGAGAGAGTGAGGAACACAGATACGAAAATGGCAATGAATCAGTACCTATCAATAGTAACCTTAAATGTAAATGGATTAAATGCTCCAATCAAAAGACATAGAGTAGCTGACTGGATAAGAAAGCATGACCCACACATATGCTGCCTACAAGAGACCCACCTCAGGACAAAAGACCTACACAGACTCAAAGTGAAAGGCTGGAAACAAATTTTCCAAGCAAATGGACAGGAAAAAAAGGCCGGGGTAGCAATACTCATATCAGACAAAATAGACTTCAAAAGAAGAGCTATAAAGAGAGACCCAGAAGGTCACTTCATAATACTCAAGGGAAGAATCCACCAAGAAGACATAAACATTGTAAATATATATGCACCCAATATAGGAGCACCTAAATACATCAAGAAAATCTTAGAGGACTTCAAGAAAGATATTGACAGCAACACAATTATAGTAGGCGATTTTAACACCCCACTGTCAAAAATGGACAGATCTTCCAAACAAATTATCAACAAAGATATTGTGGCATTGAACAATACTCTAGACGAATTGGACTTAGCTGATATATATAGGGCCCTCCATCCCAAAGAAACTAAATACACATTTTTTTCAAACGCACATGGAACATTTTCAAAGATAGACCACATGATAGGACACAAAACAAGTCTCAACAAATTCAAGAAAATTGATATCATACCAAGCATTTTCTCCAACCACAAGGGACTAAAACTAGAAACCGACTTGATGGGGAAAATCCCCAAACCATCAAAATCATGGAGATTGAATAGCATGCTATTAAACAATGAATGGGTAAAGAATGAAATTAAGGAGGAAATCAAAAAGTTTCTGGAAACAAATGAAAATGAACTCACAACAACCCAAAACTTATGGGACACAATGAAGGCAGTCCTCAGAGGGAAGTTCATAGCAATACAGGCCTACCTAAAGAAGACAGAAACATTTCTAACAAACGACTTAACCCTACGCCTACAAGAACTCGAGGAACAACAACAAAGACAGCCCAGGGCAAGTAGAAGGAAGGAAATAACCAAGATCAGAGCAGAATTAAATGACATAGAGACTAAAAGCACAATCCTAAGGATCAATGAATCCAGGAGCTGGTTCTTTGAAAAGATAAACAAAATCGACAAGCCTTTAAGCAGGCTCATCAAGAAAAAAAGAGAGAGGACTCAAATAAACAATCAGAAATGAAAGAGGAGAGATTACGACTGACACCACAGAAATACAAAGGATTGTAAGAAATTACTATGAAGAACTGTATGCCAAGAAATTTGAAAACCTAGGTGAAATGGACAAGTTTCTAGAAAAATATAACCTTCCAAAACTCAATGAAAAAGAAACAGAAAGCCTGAACAGACCAATAACAGCTGGTGAAATTGAATCAGTAATCAAAACACTCCCGGCACACAAAAGCCCTGGACCAGATGGTTTCACAGGAGAATTCTACAAAACATTTAAGGAAGAGCTAACCCCTATCCTTCACAGACTATTCCAAAAAATCCAAAATGATGGAAGACTCCCAAACTCTTTTTATGAAGCCAGCATCATCCTAATCCCAAAACCAGATAAAGACATAACAAAGAAAGAAAACTTCAGGCCAATATCACTGATGAATGTAGACGCTAAAATCCTCAACAAAATATTGGCAAACCGCATCCAACAATACATTAAAAAGATCATACACCATGACCAAGTGGGATTCATCCCAGGGATGCAAGGATGGTTCAACATTCGCAAATCCATAAATGTAATACATCACATAAACAAAAGCAAGGACAAAAATCACATGATCATATCAATAGATGCAGAAAAAGCTTTTGATAAAATACAACACCCATTTATGATAAAAACACTCAGCAAAGTGGGAATAGAGGGAGCATTCCTCAACATAATAAAAGCCATATATGAGAGACCTACAGCCAACATCATACTCAATGGGCAAAAACTGAAATCTTTCCCACTAAGATCAGGAACAAGACAAGGCTGTCCACTTTCACCACTTCTATTCAATATAGTATTGGAAGTCTTAGCCACAGCAATTAGACAAGAAAAGGAAATAAAAGGCATCCAAATTGGAAAGGAGGAAACAAAACTATCATTGTTTGCAGATGACATGATAGTGTACATAGAAAATCCTATAGACTCGGCCAAAAAGCTGCTCGATGTAATAAATGAATTTGGCCAAATAGCTGGATACAAAGTCAATATCCAAAAATCAAAGGCATTTTTGTATACCAACAGTGAAACAGCAGAAGCAGAAATCAAGAAAAAAATCCCATTCGATATAGCAAAAAGAAAAATAAAATACCTAGGAATAAACCTAACCAAGGAGGTAAAAGACCTGTATGCAGAAAACTACACAACACTGAAGAATGAAATCAAGGAAGACACAAACAAATGGAAGCATATACCATGTTCATGGATCGGAAGAATTAATATTATCAAAATGTCCATACTACCCAAAGCAATTTACAGATTCAATGCAATACCTATTAAAGTTCCAATGGCATATTTCACAGACATAGAACAAACACTTCAAAAATTTATATGGAATCATAAACGACCCCGGATAGCGGCAGCAATTTTGAGAAAGAAGAGCAAAGTAGGAGGGATCACAATACCTGATACCAAACTGTATTACAAAGCCACTGTAATCAAAACAGCCTGGTACTGGCACAAGAACAGACACGTGGACCAGTGGAATAGAACTGAGAGCCCAGAAATAAACCCAAGTCTCTACAGTCAATTAATATTCGACAAAGGGGGCAGCAACATAAAATGGAGCAAAAATAGTCTCTTCAATAAGTGGTGCTGGGAGAACTGGACAGCTACATGCAAAAAAATGAAACTCGAGCACCAACTTACACCATACACAAAAATAAATTCAAGGTGGATAAAAGATTTAAATATAAGCCATGACACCATTAAAATTCTAGAGGATAATATAGGCAGGAAAATCTCAGATATTTCACGCAGCAATATTTTCACTGATACGTCCCCTAGAGCAAGGGACATAAAGGAAAGAATAAACAAATGGGATCTCATCAAAATAAAAAGCTTCTGCACAGCTAAAGAAAACAGTATTAAAATAAAAAGAGAACCAACTGTATGGGAAAACATATTTGCCAATGATACCTCAGACAAGGGATTAATCTCCAAAATATATAAAGAACTTACAAGACTCTACTCTAAGAAGACAAGCAACCCAATTAAAAAATGGGCAAAGGATTTGAACAGACACTTCTCCAAGGAGGACATACAGAGGATCCAGAGACACATGAAAAGATGCTCGATATCTCTAGCTATCAGAGAGATGCAAATTAAAACTACAATGAGATACCACTTGACACCAGTCAGAATGGCCTTCATAAACAAAGCAACAAACAGCAAGTGTTGGAGAGGTTGTGGAGAAAAGGGGACCCTAGTGCACTGTTGGTGGGATTGCAGATTGGTACAACCACTATAGAAAACAGTATGGAATTTTCTAAGAAAACTAAAAATGGACATACCTTTTGACCCAGTAATTCCACTGCTTGGATTATATCCTAAGAATCCTGAAACACCAATCCAAAAGAATCTATGCACCCCTATGTTCATAGCAGCACAATTTACAATAGCCAAGTGCTGGAAGCAACCTAGGTGCCCATCAGTTAATGAATGGATCAAAAAACTGTGGTACATTTACACAATGGAATTCTATGCAGCAGAAAGAAAGAAGGAGCTCCTACCCTTTGCGACAGCATGGAAGGAATTGGAGAGTATCATGCTAAGCGAAATAAGCCAGGCAATGAAAGACAAATACCATATGATCTCACCTTTAACAGGAAGCTAATCAACAAAACAAACAAACAAGCATAATATAAACAAAGACACTGAATTTGAGAACAGTCTGACAGTGTCCAGAGTGGGAGGGGAGGGAATTTCAGGGGAAAAGGGGAACGGTTTAGAGCAACAAGTATAAAGGCCTTATGGACAAAAACTATGGGGGGGTGGAAATGGGAGGAAGGTGGGGAGGGCTGGGGTGGTGGGCTGGGGCAGGGTAAAAGACAGAAAACTGTACAATATCAACAATTAAAAAATACTGATTAAAAAAAAAAAAAGATTTTACTTCAAGCGAACCAGGGCTCCTGTAATGCTGTTTTGATTGTTGAGTGGCTGCTGTATAAGCAGAGAGAAACAGAGATCAATATGAAGTTAATGAATAACTTGATTAAGTCATTTTGTTGCAGATCTTTTACCTCCTTGGTGAAATTTATTCCTAGGTACTTTATTTTTCTTCTTGCTGTAGTAAATGGTATTTCTCCCCTAGTTTCTCTTTCTGATATTTCATTGTTCGTGTACAAAAATGCCACCGATTTCTGAATATTGGCCTTGTATTGCACTACTTTGCTAAATTCACTCATTACATCAGGTAGTTTTTTGGTGGAGACTGTAGGGTTTTCTATGGACACTATCATGTCATCCACAAGAATGACAGTTTTACTTCCTCCTTTCCAATGTGGATGCCTTTTCGTTCTTTTTCTTGTCTGATCACTGTGGCTAGGATTTCCAGTACTATGTAGCGTGAGAGTGGCGAAAGTTGACACCCTTGTCTTGTTGCTGATCTTAAGGGGAAAAGCTTTTAGTTTTTTCCTGTTGAGTATAATGTTGGCTGTAGGTTTCTCATATATGGCTTTAATTATTTTGAGGTATACTCCCTCTAGTCCCACTTTGCTGAGGGTTTTTATCATAAATGGGTGATGGATTTTGCCAAAAGCCTTTTCAGCATCTACTGATCTGATCATGGGATTTTTGTCCTTCATTTTGTTTATGTGGAGTATTACATTCATTGATTTGTGAATATTGTACGATCCTTACATCCCTGGGATGAATCCCACTTGACTATGGTGTATGATCCTTTTAATGTATTTCTGAATCGGGATATGCAGTGTATTTTTGAGGACTTTAGCATCAATGTTCATCAGCGATACTGGCCTGTAGTTTTGTTTCTTTGTTGAATCTTTACCTGGTTTTGGACTTAGAATGAAACTGGCCTGGTAAAAAGAGTTTGGAAATTTTCCATCATCTTGAATTTTTTCGAATAGTTTGAGAAGATGGGAGGTAGTTCTTCCTGAAATATTTGGTAAAATTCAACTGTGAAGCCGTCTGGTCCATGGCTTTCTGTGTTGGGAGTTTTTGAATTACTGCTTCAATTTCATTAGTTATCAGTCTATTCAGGCTTTTGGCTTCTTCTTGATTCAGTTTTGGAAGATTGTGTGTTGCAAGAAATTTCCCCATTTCACCTGGGTTGTCCAATTTCTTGCAATATAGTTGTTCATAGTAATTTCTTACAATCCTTTGTATTTCTGAGGTATCGATTGTAAGTTCTTCTCTTTCATTTCTGATTCTATTTATTTGGGTCCACTCTCTTTTTCTTGATGAGTCTGGTTAAAAGCTTGACAATTTTATACAGCTTTTCAAAGAATCAGCTCTTGGATTTACTGATCCTTTGAATTGTTCTTTTAGTCTGTGTGTCATTTAATTCTGCCGTGATCTGGATTATTTCCTTCCTTGTCTTTGCTCTGGCCTTTGATTGTTGTTTTTCCTCTAGTTCCTATACATGTGTTGTGGACCGTTCAGCCTGGTTTCAGAAGTTGTAACCCTCACCCCATGGTGGGCTGCATAAGAGCCCAAGGGACCCACTTCATCTGGGTCTGTTCTGTCACAAGGACATGAGCTACTAAGGAGACAAAGCTTATCTCCCTGGCAGGAGCACTGTTTCTGCATGATTCATCTCTGGCCCCCAATGCTTGGTTGGCAGTCAATGACGGGTAAGACTCCTCATGGGAGGGGCAACCTAAGCCAGATGCAACCACTTGGGAGGCCTCATGGAAGGACTCGGGGATTGCAGCAAAGAGGATGTGATGGACCCTCTTTCCCCCCGGCTATTCTGACATAGCCCGAGTCCTCATTTCCATCTGGGAGATGTCTTCTGCTTCCTAATTGGCTTAAAGCCTGAAACTGTGGGGGTGAGTGGTGCAGCCCTGTGCTGGCCAGGACGGCTCCCTGGGTGATCGGGCATAAGATAGAATTTCTATTCTTGTCTAATCGCTGTGGCTAAAACTTCCAATACTATATTGAATAGAAGTGGTGAAAGTGGACAGCCTTGTCTTGTTCCTGATTTTAGTGGAAAAGATTTTAGTCTTTGCCCATTGAGTATGATGCTGGCTGTAGGTTTCTCATATAGAGCCTTTATTATGTTGAGGAATGCTCCCTCTATTCCCACTTTGCTGAGTGTTTTTATCATAAATGGGTGCTGTACCTTATCAAATGCTTTTTCCGCATCTATTGATATGATCATGTGATTTTTGTCTTTGCTTTTGTTTATGTGATGAATTACATTTACTGATTTGCAAATGTTGAACTATCCTTGCATCCCTGGGATGAATCCCACTTGGTCATGGTGTATGATCATTTTAATGTGTTGTTGGCTGCGGTTTGCCAATATTTTGTTGAGGATTTTAGCATCTATGTTCATCAGCGATATTGGCCTGAAGTTCTCCTTCTTTGTTTTGTCTTTATCTGGTTTTGGGATTAGGATGATGCTGGCTTCATAAAAAGAGTTTGGGAGTCTTCCATCTTTTTGAATTTTTTCAAATAGTCTGTGGAGAATACATCCAACTTGGAAAGGAGGAAACAAAACTATCATTGTTTGCAGATGACATGTTAGTATACATAGAAAATCCTATAGTCTCAGCAAAAAAAACTGCTCGACCTAATAAATGAATTTGACCAAACAGCCGGATACAAAGTCAATATCCAGAAATCAAAGGCATTTTTGTATACCAACAATGAAACAACAGAAGCAGAAATCAAGAAAAAAATCCCCTTTGATATAGCAAAAACAAAAATAAAGTACCTAGGAATAAACCTAACCAAGGAGGTAAAAGATCTGTATGCAGAAAACTACACAACAATGAAGAAAGAAATCAAGGAAGACACGAACAAATGGAAACACATACCGTGTTCATGGATCGGAAGAATTAACATCATCAAAATGTCCATACTTCCCAAAGCAATCTACAGATTCAATGCAATATCTATTAAAATACCAATGGCATATTTCACAGATATAAAACAAACTCTTCAAAAATTTATATGGAACAATAAATGACCCAGAATAGCGGCAGCAATCTTGAGAAAGAAGAGCAAAGTAGGAGGGATCACAATACCTGATACCAAAATGTATTACAAGGACACTGTAATCAAAACAGCCTGGTACTGGCATAAAAACAGGCACGTGGACCAGTGGAATAGAACAGAGAGCCCAGAAATAAACCCTAGTCTCTACAGTCAAGTCATATTCGACAAAGGGGGCAGCAACATAAAATGGAGTAAAAATAGCCTCTTCAACAAGTGGTGTTGGGAGAACTGGACAGCTTCGTGCAAGAAAATGAAACTCGAGCACCAACTTACACCACACACAAAAATAAACTCAAGGTGGATAAAAGATTTAAACATAAGCCATGACACCATTAAAGTCCTAGAGGAGAACATAGGCAGGAAAATCTCAGATATTACACGCAGCAACATTTTTACTGATATGTCCCCTAAAGCAAGGGACATAAAGGAAAGAATAAACAAATGGGATCTCATCAAAATAAAAAGCTTCTGCATGGCCAAGGGAAACAGTATTAAAATAAAAAGAGAACCGACTGTGTGGGAAAACATATTTGCCACTGATACCTCAGATAAGGGTTTAATCTCCAAAATATACAAAGAACTTACACGACTCCACTCTAAGAAGACAAGCAACCCAATTAAAAAATGGGCAGAGGACTTGGGCAGACACTTCTCCAAGGAGGACATACAGAGGATCCAGAGACACATGAAAAGATGCTCGATATCGCTAGCTATCAGAGAGATGCAAATTAAAACCACAATGAGATACCACTTGACACCAGTCAGAATGGCCCTCATAAACAAAGCAACAAACAACAAGTGTTGGAGAGGTTGTGGAGAAAAGGGGACACTAGTGCACTGCTGGTGGGAGTGCAGGCTGGTACAACCACTATGGAAAACAGTATGGAATTTTCTAAAAAAACTAAAAATGGACATACCTTTTGACCCAGCAATTCCACTGCTAGGACTATATCCTAAGAACCCTGAAACACCAATCCAAAGGAACCTACGCACCCCTATGTTTATAGCAGCACAATTTACAATAGCCAAGTGTTGGAAGCAACCTAGATGCCCATCAGTAAATGAATGGATGAAAAAACTGTGGTACATTTACACAATGGAATTCTATGCAGCGGAAAGAAAGAAGGAGCTCATACCCTTTGCAACTGTATGGATGGAACTTGAGAGCATCATGTTAAGCGAAGTAAGCCAGGCAGTGAAAGACAAATACCATATGATCTCACCTTTAACAGGAAGCTAATTAACAAAACAAACAAACAAGCATAATATAACCAAAGACACAGAAATTGAGAAAAGGCTGAAAGTCACCAGAGGGGAGAGGGGAGGGAATTTCAGGGGGAAAGGGGAAGGAACAAGTATAAAGGACACATGGACAAAAACGATGGGGGGTGGTGGAAATGGGAGGGAGGAGGGGAGGGCTAGGGTGGTGGGTTCGGGTGAGAATAAAAGACAGAAAACTGTACAAGATCAACAATTAAAATAAAAATTAAAAAAAAAAAAGAAAGAAAGAATTCCTAAAGTCCTGTGAAACCTGCTTTGCTAAGATTTCTCTTCCTTAGGTGATAAGTGTCCGAGGAGGAAATGAGTATGTCTCCCAAAGTCTGGCAACCCCCTTTCCTGACAAACACTGACTCAGATTAAGCCCTCAGATTGCTTTGAAATGTTAACCATTGTTTGATCCTTGCTGCCTGACATACCTATATTCCCAGGTATTTCAGCCCAATAAAAGCCTAGTGAGGAGGGGGCTCTGGGTCATTCTCCTCTGAGAGTTGGACCCCTTTCCTCCCCAAGCAGATCTTGTCTTGGTAGTTTTTATTTTCATCCGTGACGAACGGGGGCTTCTATGGGCGGGGGCCATCCGCATACATGTAGGGTTAGGTTGTTTGTTTCAGTTTTTTTCTATCTTCATGACATAGGACATTTACTGATATTTCAATATGAAATCAACCTTAGGTTCCTAGGATCAAACTCTACTTCAAAATTACATTAAACTAGTTTTGCTTTTTTTTTTAATTTGATTTTATTTTTTATTTTTAAATATATTTTATTGATTATGCTATTACAGTTGTCCCTTTTCTCCCCCATCATTCCCCCCACCCTGCACACCCTCTCCCACCCACATTCCCCTCTTTAGTTCATGTCCTTGTGTCATAAGTTCTTTAGCTTCTACATTTCCCATACTATTCTTACCCTGCCCCTGTCTATTTTCTACCCACTATCTATGCTACTCATTCTCTGTACCTTCCCCCTCTCCTCCTCCCACGCCCCTGTTGCTAACCCTCCATGTGTTCTCCATTTCTGTGGTTCTGTTCCTGTTCTAGCTGTTTGCTTAGTTTGCTTTTGTTTCAGGTGTGGTTCTTAATAGCTGTGAGTTTGCTGTCTTTTCATTGTCCTATTTTTTATCTTTTTCTTAGATAAGTCCCTTTAACATTTCATATAATAAGAGCTTGGTGATGATGAACTCCTTGAACTTGACCTTATCTGAGAAGCGCTTTATCTGTCCTTCCATTCTAAATGACAGCTCACAACCCAGCGACTGGGCTGCCCTGCCCTGAGAAACACCTAAGGCTCCACCCCTCATACGTAATAGCTGCGACCAGACTAAAACCAAAACAGAACAAAACAAAAAAACCCACCAAAAATGGCTCAAACCGGAGAAAAAATGAAAACCCCAGAGTCAATTCCTCTAAGCAGTGAAGAGATAGCCAACCTATCAGATGCACAGTTCAAAGCACTGGTCATCAAAATGCTCACAGAATTGGTTGATTTTGCTCATAAATTAGAAGAGAAAATGCAGGTTACAATACGTGAAATGAAGGAAGACACATGGGGAACCGATAGAGATGGAAGGAAAACTGGGACTAGTTTTGCTTTATGTTGGACAGTTTTTCCAGTCAATTTTATTGCATGTAAATTCATGAAGGGTATAGGTATATGTATATATATTTTTTCTAATAGCATTTTTGACCTGTTTAGGTTATCAGAGGTAGTACAGTTTCCCTTGGCGAGCCAAGATTTCAGTGGCTAATAATCTCATCACCAGACTTATTTCTACACCCAGGCAACCAATTAGTGCTGAGAATAGACCATCAGGCTGCTGTGAGCATGAGAGATTGGAACACAAATGTGTCCTTGGCACAGCTGTTTTCCCAGTGGCTCCTTCTCCATTCCTAGACTCACTCTGCCTGTAGTCAATGCAAGACATGACACTTAAAATGTGCTGTGTAGTTCACAAAACCCCTTCACACACAAGATGTGCAAATCAATCCTCACAAATCATTAAGATTGAATCATGTTTTTCATTTTAAAGATAATAAAGTTGAAGTATGCATGAGTCACCCAAAGTCATAAGGTAAGAAATGCATTTTTAACAGGTCAGAGAGTAAGACAGGCACGGAAACTAAACACCAAAAGAAAAAAAGCAAGCAAAATATAACCGGAGATATGGAAATTAAGAAAAATCTGACAGTAACCAGAGGGGAGGTGGACGGGATTAATGGGGACATAGGGGAAGGGTTTTCAGGAACAACTATAAAGAACACATGGACAAAACCAAGGGTGGGCGTGGAAGCAAGGGAGGAAGGTTGGTATGCATGGGATAGTGGGTGAGTGGTAGGGATAAACACGGACAGCTGTAATTGGAGAACAATAAAATAATTTTTTTTAAAAAGGAAAAGACTCCTAGGTACCAAAAGAATAAAAAAGGAAGGGAGATAAATTCTGTGGCAGCATTTTGTCTTCAATTTTCAAAGTTCTTTTTTTAAAATTTTATTTTAATTGTTGATCTTGTAGTTTTCTGTCTTTTACTCCCACCCCAGCACACCACCCCAGCCCTCCCCACCTCCCTCCCATTTCCACCCCTCAACAGTTTTTCAAAGTTCATGATCTTTTCTCTACCAATTCTTGCATTTTTCAACATTTCTAGAGAATTGTTGGGGTCTCCAACAAAATTGTAGTAATGTCATTATAATATCTTGGCAAAAGAAAAGTGGCAGGGAGCAAAATGTAGTACCAAAAGAGGAGAAGTTTGAGGACATAAATCAGGAATGAAAGTTGAATCTGTCACAAAGATAAAGACCTCAGAAGGGTAACTGTCCCAGTCAAGGTTTGGATCTCCTGTGCCACCCACACAACAAAATTAACTCCTACTACATTCAACACCAAGTAAATGGGTGGCCTCACAGCATTCCCTCCCCCCTCATCTTCATTCTCCCCCTGCACACACCTCATTAATGAGAGAGCAGTATAAAGCCACGAGGCTCCACCTACTTCTAGAAAGCAGACTGGCCTGACCACCAGGGGAGTCTTATCCACAATAAACCCTGCCTGTAATGTCCTGGCCCATATCCATGTATGTTATTTAGAGAGTCAAGGTTTGCTCTGAGCACAGATACTCGCAAGGCTGGAACTGCAGACACCCTCTCAGAGCCAACCGCATGATGCTCTTGTGTCCTCACTCTGGCCATCCTGACAGAGCTGCATGTGCACATTCAGCAGTATCATGGCACTTGCATACTCAACTGCATAGCACATGCTCACAGGTGCCACACTGCTTTGCCACAGGGGACCACGTCTAAGGTTATGCTGGTGCTTCCCTTAGATCCGATTGGTCAAGTTCATAGCTGCAGACTTTCCCTTGTTGCTGATGTCCCTGGGATTTTCCACAGAGTTCTGCCCTGTGGAGTTGTTGCCATGGTCCACTTTGAAATTGTGACCCACATGGTGAAAAACCCTTGTCCGAAACTGCACTTTGGAGATCAACCTGCTGGGGCAGAAAACTTGAGAAAGATCATCTGAACTTATCATTTCCAGACTTTTTCAGTCAAAAATCTAGAAACATCCCACTCACCTCCAAGCATATATGTTAGAGGAACCCACAACCAAAACAGAACTGTGTGGTACAGCAACTGCCTCACAACATTCTTTGTTTCACCTAAGTCTCCGTCTATATGCCAAGTTTTTAAAAAACTGCTTAGTGATCCTTGGCTCTTTTCTTGAATCTGAAAGTGTCCTAAGCTGATAGAACACAGATGTACTCTGTCCAGACTGGTCAACAACAGCACTTCACTCTCCCCATGTTTGTGTGGTCTGTAGTGCTAGGCAGCTCCTGTCCTTGGGATCCAGGTCTCTGCCTTCGGGCTAATCAGTTTTACCAGAAGGCAATGCCCCAGTCTCTTAAGAGGTCATGTTAGGGTACAAAATAATCTTAAGGAAATCCTTTTGATAATTATTTCCTTTTAGTTTAGTTGAGTTTTACTTTATGTATGTGCAGGGGTGGGCTGCTGTGCTTCCCTCCTCCCCAGCTCACTCTTCCTCACCTGCCAGCTCCAGGATGCCTGGGAGGTGTGCTGAGCCTCCTTGTTTATTTAAAGCACCCAGAACTAGCAGCAAATTCAAACTCAAAGTCAGGTCCAGCCTTTTCTCTCAACATCACAAACTCTTGGCGGAAAATCCCTGATGATCTCATGGAACCAGCACCAGGTGTATGGCCTGTCATTGACGGCTGTCACACGGCGCATCAATACACACTTTCTCAGCCTCCTAGTGTCTCACTTCTGCATTCTCATTGGGTTTACCTGCAATGCTTCCTAGCAAATCATTCCCACATAAGCCTTCATCTCAGGATCTTTGGGGAACCCAATCCAGGATTGGACGGAAGGAAACCAAATGAAGATTAGACAAGACTGCATGCAAAAGAAAGGGAGAGAATGAAACATTTGGGGAGAGTATAAAACCCATCACTTTTAGAAGGAAAATGTTTGGAATTCAGAATGCTCCGTAAAGAAAATTCGAAAATAAAATGATATATCAGCATTTGTCCAAGTCAAAAGAAAAATCTCAGAGTTTTCACCTCAGGAAATGAGGTGCTCAGAGGGTAGTTCAGCATGGCTGCTGCTTTGCTGTAAAAGATGGCACTTCTCAGGGGTTGCTCCCCAGGCAGCAGGAGCGGCATCACTGGGGATCTTCTTAGGAATGAAAAGCCTGAAGTCCTACCCAGAACCTGCTGGGTCGGAAACTCTGTGGATGGGGCCTAGAGTCTCTGTTTTAGCAAATCCACTGTGTGATTCAGATTCATGTGAGAACCACCGATGTAGTTCCTGGTCCTAGGACGTGAGCTAAAGTAAAGCATTTTCCTGACCCACAGGGAAGAAGGAGCAGCTTTTCCATCTGCCTTAGGAGGGAGGAAAATACGTATGAGTATGTACCTGATGAAGATGGTCAGTTGTAACCCTTAATGCTACAAAATCTAACCGCTAGTGAATAGGTGCTGAAATAAGAGAGTTTGAGGAGAGCTGGTGTGTTGCACCTGCCATGGTTGATGGTGTGGTTACAGAAAGACACATTGACCTTTGCTACTGGGTGGGTCATGACACCACTGATATCTGTTCCACAACAAACCAGGTGTTGGCAGAGAACAGACCTGAGAGACAGATTCCTTAGTGAAGTCAGGCCACAAGTATTAAGACAGTGGTGACTAACCACAAAGGAGCAGGAGAAAAGTGTCTTGCCTTAAAGTTAGTGACGCTGTTCCTCTCTGATATAGAGGTCCTTATCATTTTAAGTGAAATGACAAAAACATAGAAGAATAATTTATTTTTCACTTTCTTTTAAAAATATAGCTCATTTCCTTTTATTTTACAATTACAGTTGATATACAATATCGTGTAACTTTCAGGTGTGCAACCCCACTATTAGACATTTGTACAACTTAGGAAGTGATCACTCAATAAATCCAGTCCCCAACTGGCACCATGCATAGTTATGACAGAATTATTGACTGTATTCCCTGTGCCTTCCTTTCCGTCCCCATGACTCTTCTGCAACTACCAATTTGTACTTCCTAGTCCCTAAATCCCTTCACCTTTCTCATTCCCTACTCCCAAACTGTCTAATCTGACAGCCATCAAAATGTTCTCTGAATTTCTGAATCTCTTTCTTCTCTGCCTGTTGTTTATTTTGTATCTTAGATTCCACAAAGAAGTGACATCATCTGGCATTTGTCTTTCTCTGTCTGACTTATTTCACTCAGGATAACACCATCTAGGACCATCCATGTTGCTGCGGTGCAAGACTCCATTCTTTTTTGTGGCTGATTCATATTCCATGGTATGTCTGCACCCCTTCTTCCTCCACTCACTCATCTATTGATGGACACTCAGGCTGCTTCCATATCTTGGCTATTGTAAATAATGCTGCAGTGAACATACAGGTTTCTTTGGATAAACACCCAGAAGTGCAGTTGCTGGGTCCTTCTTTGTGTCTTTTTTTTTTTTAATTTTTATTTTAATTGTTGATCTTGTACAGTTTTCTGTCTTTTATTCTCACCCCAACCCACCACCCCAGCCCTTCCCTCCCATTTCCACCCCCCCATAGTTTTTATCCATGTGTCCTTTTTACTTGTTTCTGTAAATCCTTCCCCTTTTCCCCTGAAATTCCCTCCCCTCTCCCCTCTGGTGACTTTCAGCCTGTTCCCAATTTCTATGTCTTTGGTTATATTATGCTTGTTTCTTTGTTTTGTTGATTAGGTTCCTGTTAAAGGTGAGATCATATGGTATTTGTCTTTCACTGCCTGGCTTACTTCGCTTAGCATGATGCTCTCAAGTTCCATCCATGCCGTTGCATAGGGTATGAGCTCCTTCTTTCTTTCTGCTGCATAGAATTCCATTGTATAAATGTACCACAGTTTTTTGATCCATTCATTTACTGATGGGCATCTAGGTTGCTTCCAACACTTGGCTATTGTAAATTGTGCTGCTATAAACATAGGGATGCATAGTTTCTTTTGGATTGGTGTTTCAGGGTTCTTAGGATATAGTCCTAGCAATGGAATTGCTGGGTCAAAAGGTATATCCATTTTTAGTTTTTTAAGAAAAACCCATACTGTTTTCCATAGTGGTTGTACCAGTCTGCACTCCCACCAGCAGTGCAGTAGTGTCCCCTTTTCTCCACAACCTCTCCAACACTTGCTGTTTGTTGCTTTGTTTATGAGGGCCATTCTGACTGGTGTCAAGTGGTATCTCATTGTGGTTTTAATTTGCATCTCTCTGATAGCTAGCGATATCGAGCATTTTTTCATGTGTCTCTGGATCCTCTGTATGTCCTCCTTGGAGAGGTGTCTGCCCAAGTCCTCTGCCCATTTTTTAATTGGGTTGCTTGTCTTCTTAGAGTGGAGTCGTGTAAGTTCTTTGTATATTTTGGAGATTAAACCCTTATCTGAGATATCATTGGCAAATATGTTTTCCCACACAGTCGGTTCTCTTTTTATTTTAATACTGTTTTCCTTGGCCATGCAGAAGCTTTTTATTTTGATGAGATCCCATTTGTTTATTCTTTCCTTTATGTCCCTTGCTTTAGGGGACATATCAGTAAAAATGTTGCTGCGTGTAATATCCGAGATTTTCCTGCCTATGTTCTCTTCTAGGACTTTAATGGTGTTACGGCTTATGCTTAAGTCTTTTATCCACCTTGAATTTATTTTTGTGTATGGTGTAAGTTGGTGCTCGAGTTTCATTTTCTTGCACAAAGCTGTCCAGTTCTCCCAACACCACTTGTTGAAGAGGCTATTTTTACTCCATTTTATGTTGCTGCCCCCTTTGTCGAATATTAATTGACTATAGACACTAGGGTTTATTTCTGGGCTCTCTATTCTATTCCACTGGTCCACGTGCCTGTTTTTATGCCAGTACCAGGCTGTTTTGATTACAGTGGCCTTGTAATACATTTTGGTATCAGGTATTGTGATCCCTCCTGCTTTGCTCTTCTTTCTCAAGATTGCTGCCGCTATTCTGGGTCATTTATGGTTCCATATAAATTTTTGAAGAGTTTGTTTTATATCTGTGAAATATGCCATTGGTACTTTAATAGGTATTGCATTGAATCTGTAGATTGCTTTGGGAAGTATGGACATTTTGATGATGTTAATTCTTCCGATCCATGAACACGGTATGTGTTTCCATTTATTTGTGTCTTCCTTGATTTCTTTCTTCAGTGTTGTGTAGTTTTCTGCATACAGGTCATTTACCTCCTTGGTTAGGTTTATTCCTAGGTACTTTATTTTTCTTTTTGCTATATCAAATGGTATTTTTTCCTTGATTTCTACTTCTGTTGTTTCATTGTTGGTATACAAAAATGCCTTTGATTTCTGGATATTGACTTTGTATCCGGCTGTTTGGCTAAATTCATTTATTAGGTCGAGCAGTTTTTTGGCCGAGACTATAGGATTTTCTATGTATACTAACATGTCATCTGCAAACAATGATAGTTTTGTTTCCTCCTTTCCAAGTTGGATGCCTTTTATTTCCTTTTCTTGTCTAATCGCTGTGGCTAATACTTCCAATACTATGTTGAATAGAAGTGGAGAGAGTGGGCAGCCTTGTCTTGTTCCTGATTTTAGTGGAAAAGAATTTAGTCTTTGCCCGTTGAGTATGATGCTGGCTGTAGGTTTCTCATATATAGCCTTTATTATGTTGAGGAATGCTCCCTCTATTCCCACTTTGCTGAGTGTTTTTATCATAAATGGGTGCTGTACCTTATCGAATGCTTTTTCCGCATCTATTGATATGATCATGTGATTTTTGTCTTTGCTTTTGTTTATGTGATGAATTACATTTACTGATTTGCGAATGTTGAACCATCCTTGCATCCCTGGGATGAATCCCACTTGGTCGTGGTGTATGATCTTTTTAATGTGTTGCTGGATGCGGTTTGCCAATATTTTGTTGAGGATTTTAGCATCTATGTTCATCAGCGATATTGGCCTGAAGTTCTCTTCTTTGTTGTGTCTTTATCTGGTTTTGGGATTAGGATGATGCTGGCTTCATAAAAAGAGTTTGGGAGTCTTCCATCATTTTGGATTTTTTGGAATAGTCTGTGGAGAATAGGGGTTAGCTCTTCCTTAAATGTTTTGTAGAACTCTCCTGTGAAGCCATCTGGTCCAGGGCTTTTGTGCGTCGGGAGTGTTTTGATTACTGATTCAATTTCACCAGCCGTTATTGGTCTGTTCAGACTTTCTGTTTCTTTTTCATTGAGTTTTGGAAGGTTATATTTTTCCAGAAACCTGTCCATTTCACCTAGGTTTTCAAATTTCTTGGCATACAGTTCTTCATAGTAATTTCTTACAATCCTTTGTATTTCTGCAGTGTCGGTTGTAATATCTCCTCTTTCATTTCTGATTGTGTTTATTTGAGTCCTCTCTCTTTTTTTCTTGATGAGCCTGCTTAAAGGCTTGTCGATTTTGTTGATCTTTTCAAAGAACCAACTCCTGGATTCATTGATCTTTAGGATTGTGCTTTTAGTCTCTATATCATTTAATTCTGCTCTTATCTTGGTTATTTCTTTCCTTCTACTTGCTCTGGGCTGTCTTTGTTGTTGTTCCTCGAGTTCTTGTAGGCGAAGGGTTAGGTTGTTTGTTTGAGATGTTTCTGTCTTTTTTAGATAGGCCTGTATCGCTATAAACTTCCCTCTGAGGACTGCCTTTGCTGTGTCCCATAAGTTTTGGGTCGATGTGAGTTCATTATCGTTTGTTTCCAGAAACTTTTTGATTTCCTCCCTAATTTCATTCTTGACCCATTCATTGTTTAATAGCATGCTATTCAATCTCCATGATTTTGAGGGTTTTGGGTTTTTCTCCTTGGGGTTGGTTTCTAGTTTCAGTCCCTTGTGATCAGAGAAAATGCTTGGTATGATTTCAATTTTCTTGAATTTGTTGAGGCTTGATTTGTGTCCTATCATGTGGTCTATCTTTGAAAATGTTCCATGTGCATTTGAAAAGAAAGTGTATTTAGCTTCTTTTGGATGAAGGGCTCTATATATATCAGTTAAGTCCATTTCCTCTAGAGTGTTGTTCAGTGCCACAATATCTTTGTTGATATTTTGTTTGGAAGATCTGTCCATTTTTGACAGTGGGGTGTTAAAATCACCTACTATAATTGTGTTGCTGTCTATATCTTTCTTGAAGTCCTCTAAAATTTTCTTGATGTATTTAGGTGCTCCTCCGTTGGGTGCATATATATTTACAATATTTATGTCTTCTTGGTGGATTCTTCCCTTGAGTATTATGAAGTGGCCTTCTGGGTCTCTCTTTATGGCCCTTCTTTTGAAGTCTATTTTGTCTGATATGAGTATTGCTACCCCAGCTTTTTTTTCCTGTCCATTTGCTTGGAAAATTTGTTTCCAGCCCTTCACTTTGAGCCTGTGTATGTCTTTTGTCCTGAGGTGGGTTTCTTGTAGGCAGCATATGTGTGGGTCATGCTTTCTTATCCATTCAGCTATTCTATGTCTTTTGATTGGGGCATTTAATCCATTTACATTTAAAGTTATTATTGATAGGTATTTATTCATTGCCATTTTCGTACCTGTGTTCCTCTGTCTCTTTCTCTCTCTGTCTTTTCCTTTCTTCCCTTAAAGCAGTCCCTTTAGTATCTCTTGCAGCATTGGTTTGGTAGAGGTGTATTCTTTTAGACTTCTTTTGTTTGGGAAGCTCCTTATTTGGCCTTCTATCTTGATTGAAAGCCTTGCTGGGTAAAGTAGTCTGGGTTGCAGGCCTTTGGTTCTCATTGCTTGGAATATTTCTTGCCATTCTCTTCTGGCTTGGAGCGTTTCCATTGAGAAGTCAGATGCTAACCTGATTGGGGCCCCCTTGTATGTTACTTCCTTTTTCTCCCTTGCTGCCTTTAAGATTCTCTCTTTGTCTTGGAGTTTTGCCATTTTAATTATGATGTGTCTTGAAGTGGGCCTGTTTGGGTTCCTTTTGATTGGGACTCTCTGTGTTTCCTGGATTTGTGTGGCTTTTTCTCTCACCAAATGAGGGAAGTTTTCCATCATTACTTTTTCAAACAGGTTTTCTATCCCTTGTTCTTGTTCTTCTCCTTCTGGTATTCCTATTATACGGATATTATTCCGTTTCATGTTGTCTTGCATTTCTCTTAAACCCTCTTCATTCTTTCTAAGCCTCTTTTCCTTATCTTGCTCATTCTGAGTATTTTTTTCTATTTTGTCCTCCAACTCGCTGATCCGATCTTCTGCTTCGTCGATTCTGCTTTTCATTCCTTCTACTGTGTTCTTCAGTTCAGAGATTGTGTTCTTCATTTCCTCTTGGCCCTTGTTGATAGTTTCTATTTCCTTTTTCATGTTGATATAGTTTGCCGTGAGTTCATCATAACTTCCCTGTAGTTTATGGTAGCTCTTTGAGAGCTCATTGAGCTTCCTGACAACCATTGCTTTGAACTCGATATCTGATAGTTGAGTTGCCTCTGTTTCATTTAGCATTCTTTCTTGAGCTTCCTCCTTTCCTTTCATTTGGGGATTGTTCTTTTGTCTTCCCATTGTTTGTAAGACTCTTGTTGTTAGCCTCAACTTCTTAAATTGATCTGTTCTGGCTCCCTGGGTTTGTGGTATGACCTTCTGTGGTAGAATATCTGTGAGATTCAATGGTGGATTCTCCTTCGGATATCCTGTTGTTCACTGCTTCCACTGACTCATCAGCTGGAATACCCTCTTTTGGGGGCCAACTCTGGATCTCCCCCCGCCACAGTTCCAGGCTTGCTTGTTTGTTTGTTTTGTCTCACTCGTGTGTATTTACAAAAAGAAGAGGGGGGAAAATAAAAAAAAGAAGAAAGGGGAAACAAGAGGAAGGTAGAAAAGATAAAAATTGAAGAGAAAGGAAGAGGGGATAAGAGAAGAAGGAATTCAAGGAAGGCAAAAGGAGTTGGGGAGTAAAGAAGAAGATATAAACAATGAAGAAGGAGTAGTTAAAAACTCATATAGATATACAGGCTTACAAACAAAAAGACACTAACAAACTGGCAAAACAAAAAAGAGACACGCACACAGACACCCCCACACAAATATAAGCAGCCAAAGGGGGGAAAAAAGAAAAAAAAAAAAAAAACAAGCAAAGCACAACAAAATATTTTAAAAAATAAAAATATATTAAAGAAATAAAAAAATTAAAAAATTATTAATTTAAAAAAAAAAAAAAGAAAAGAAAAGGAAAAAAAAAAAAAAAAACCCTCTTGTTGTTTTCAAACTTGCCAGCCGGTTTTTTTCAGGTCTTGCTGGCTGCAATGGCCGAGGGGTGATCTTATTGCTTTTCTCTGTGTTCAGAACTCAGTCCTCACTGTGCTATGTATCCCAGCGTTAGTGGGCACCTCTCCCCACAGGGTTTCCAGCGTGTGATCTGAACTTCCTGATGTGTGCGCACTACTCCGAGGTTATGGGTGTGAGCTAGGTTCTCCAGACGTGCACAGCCGCCTGCCTTTGTCCCTGGGAGGCTTTCAGTGTTCGGGCACAGCTGCCTGCATTCGGATCTGAGAGAGGCCTGCGTTCCAGCTGCTATCCGGCGCCTGCACCTTGGGCCTGAGCTGTCTGCGTTGCGAACCCGCCGGTGAACTGGCGCCTCTGGCTCCACAGCTGTCTCCAGTGGCCTGCGCCTATGTTTCCGCGAGTGTCCACTAGCCCGAGACCGTGTGCGGTCCCCTGAGGGTGTCTATTTTCATTCAGCTGTCTCACTTCGCCCGCGCCTCTGTATCTCTTGGGGCGCCTATGCTTTCGTAGTCGCGCGGCGACCACGAAAACTCGGTTCAAAGTCGCGCAGTGACCTGGTGCGGGGCACCCACTTTCGCTCCCTCGCAGGGCACCCACTTTTGCTCGGGCGCAGTCGCGCGGTGGCCCCTGAGATCTCCCAGCCGGTTCAGCGGCTGACCCAGCTCCCTCCCCAGGGCCCTGGGGCAGGCTTGGCGGAGCGCCGGGCCGCGGCCTTGGCCGCCCCGTTCTCCGCGCGCTGGAACCCTGGGCTCTTATTGTTCCGAAGAGCTCTCTTTACCGCTTGTTTTTCAGTGTCCGCTACAATTTCCGACCTCTTATTCTCCAATATGCTGTATTACTGTTCCGTGTCTGTTCTGATCTTTACGTAGATTGATCTGGTTTTTCTCCCGTGTGTAGAGGGGGAGTAGGGTCTGCTCCCTCCTACTACGCCGCCATCTTCCCTGGATCTCTCTTTGTGTCTTGTTATAGCCTTTATTTTAAAGTCTATTTTTTCCTGGAATAAGTATTGCTACCACAGTTTTTTTTGTCTTGCCTTTGTTTCCATTTTCATGTACTGCATTTTTCCATCTCTTTACTTTCAGTCTGTGTGAATCTTTTAATCTGAAGACGGCATTTGGAAGGGTTTTGTTCTGTTATCCTTCAGCCACTGAATGTCTTTTGATGGCAGCATTTAATCCATTTGCACGTAAAATAAGTGTGGATAAATATGTATTTATTGCCATTTTATTGTTCATATTTCTAGTCTTTTTATTCTTTTAGAAGAAGACCTTTTCACATTTCTTTTTTTTCTTTTTTCTTTACTTCTAAATCGAATTTACTCGGCTGACACTGGTTAATAAAATTATGTAGGTTTCATGAGTATGTTTCTATAACACATCATCTGTATGTTGTATTGTGTGTTCGCCCCCCCCAAGTCAAGTCTCCTTCCATCACCACGATGCCCTCTATCCTTCCCCCACTTCTTCACTTTGGTAATCACCATACTGTTGTCTGCCTGTGAGACTTTTTCATTTTCTGCTTAATCCCTTCACCTTTTCCCTGACTCTCTCTCTCCTCTCCTCTGACAGCTGTCAGTCTGTTCTTTGTATCCATGAGTCTGTTTCTATTTTCTTTGTCAGTTTATTCTGTTCATTAGAATCCACAGGTAAGTGAAATCACATGGGATTTGTCTTTCTCTGACTGGCTTATTTCACTTACCCTAATATTCTCCAGGTCCATCCATGCTGTCCCAAAAAGCAAGATTTCCTTCCCTTTTACAGCCAAGCAGTATTCCATTGTGTGAATGTACCACAGCATTTTTTTTTAATATTTCATTTATTTATTTATTTATTTTTATTATTTACTTATTTATTTACCTTTAGAGGGGAAGGGAAGGAGAGAGAGAGAGAAACATCAATGTGCGGTTGCCTCTTGTATGTCCCCTGCCAGGAACTGGCCTGGCAACCCAGGCATGTGCCCTGACTGGGAATCGAACCGCGATCCTTTGGTTCGCAGGCCCGCACTCAATCCACTGAGCTACACCAGCCAGGTGAATGTACCACAGCTTTTTTATCCACTCATCCACTGATGGACACATGGGCTGCCTCTATAACTTGGCAATTGTGAATAATGCTGCAAGGAACACTGGGGAGCATAAATGCTTTGAATTAGTGTTTTGGGTTCCTTTGGATATATTGCCAGATTTGTAATTGCTGGGTTATGAGGCAGTTCCACTTCTTGCTTTTTTGAGGCAACTCCTTACTGCTTTCCACAGTGGCAAGGCAGAAGTTCACTACATGAATGATTCACACTTTTGTTCACTTATTATTCCATAATTGCTACATTTAAAAAAGAATACAGGAATTAAATTATTCCCAGTAACTGTGAAAAGTGTCCTCTAAAACATGGTGTTAATTGAATGGTGCAATTTTCCCTAAACAGTACTTTCTTAAATAATGCTATATATTTTCTCATAAAAATGACATGATATATAGTGTGCTTTTCAATGCTATGATCCTAGTATCACTGTCTTAGCTGTTTTGGTTTGATTTTTTACTGTGGTAAGGTCCCTTAACATGAGATTTATCCTTTTAACAATTTTTAAGTGGACAAGACAGTATTGTTAACTAGAGGCTCGGCATCGCATAGCAGATCTCTAGACCTTACTCCTCTTACAGAACTAAAACTGCATATGCGTTGAATAACTGGAGAGGCATAACACCTTCAAATTTGGGTCAGACACAGTGATTCCTTCTACCTGGTAGCCTGATGCCTAGATTTCAGGACAGTAATCGAGTCACATACACAGGAGCTGAACCTCAGGATCAAGGGTGCCTTGAAAATCAGATGTGAAGTCGCATTGGCATGGATTGGTCTGATTTGGAAATATAAGTGCATCCGAATAGGGACATTACACTCCAACATTAGGGTAGAAAGGGAGTCATGGGCAAAAGTTGCATACATGACACACAAAAAATAGCCACGGGACTGAATGTGAAGACGAAAGAAGCACTGGTCACTTTGTAAATTTTGGACAGCAAAGGGGAAGGGAATAGCAAAGGGAATTTTTAAGGGTAAAAGCACACTTGCATATGTTTAGAGGCAGAACAGTCTGTAGAGGTGGAGTGATTAAAGATCTGGAAAGATGAGGAAAGTTTGAGGGAACAAATTCCCAAGAAGATGAAAAGAAGTTGTCCGAATTCAACATCTTTACATGTTTTTAAAATACTTATTTGAATAGGGAATGTCAGATACTTCTTAAAGATGATTAAAAATATATATAATTCATACCAAAGTCAGCAGTGTAATTAGGAAACTCTAGAGGCATTCTTAATTAGTTCTAGTAAAAGCAAGATGACTATAGTCTTCAGTATTATTTGACAATGTATTAAAGGAAGTATTAGAAAATGCAATTATAGATGCAAATGGAATAAGAGACATGCAAATTATAGGAAAATAGGTAAAATTATCTTTAATTATAAAACATTTTATGACATACTTGTAAAACCTGAAAGAGTCATTGAAAGAATTCTATAAATAATAATTGGTTTACAAAGTATAAATTAGCATAGAATTCGATAGAATTAATACATACATATAAATAATAATCACAAGATACCATGAAAGATAAAAGTCTTGTTACAGTAGCAAAAGTAAAATAAAATTCCCATGCATAAGTGTAATAAAATGTTCAAGAACAGATGATGAAAATTATAAACTACTCTGAAGAGATACTGAAGTTTACCCTACAGAAAATGGGAAGATGTACCACACTTCATGATTGGAGGTCTCAAGGTCAAAAGATTTCAATATTCCTTAAGTTTACTTACAAATTTAAGATGCAATCAATAAATATAACTTCAAGTTATTTTTTAGAACTAGATATTAATTATAAAGGTTGGGGTTAAACATGAAAAGCCAAGAAAACCATAGAAAAAAGAACAACATGTGGGAAGTTACCTTCGGGATATGAAACATTATAAATCTTCGGTAATTGAAGCGGTGTGGTATTGGCTTATGAATAGAATGACAGACCAATAGAACACAATGGAAAACAAGAAATAGCCCAGGTGCCTATGAACCTTTGTATGTTATGAAGGCAACAGCTCAAACCAGTAGGGGGAAAATGAACTTTTTTATAAATGGCAATAGAACCACAGGATGGTCTTCTGGAAAAATATATAGTTGGATCCATTCCTTACACCATACACTGATGAAACTTCTACAATGACCAGATATTCAAATGTACAAAAATAAAATCATACAATAACATTATGATAAAAATGAGTGACTTTCTTTATAACCTAAGAGGAGAGAAAATACTTATAACTTTCATTGAAATACCAGAAACAATAGAAGGTTCATAAATTTAATTTTAAAAAATGTATGGTAAGAACAGTGAAAAGCCAAATCACAAATTAGAGGAAAATATGCAACTTATACCTCAAACAGAAAGCTATTATACACAATATATAGTCCTCCTAAAAACTGAGAACCTCCAAATCCAGCAGAAACATGAGGGAAAAGTATGAAGACACAGTCCATAAAAGAAGTAGTAAGACCAACAGTCATTAAATACATGAAACCATCCCCCATGTTTCTTAAAATTAAAGAAATGCAAATTATATCAATTCTTAAACACTGCTTCTCACCCATCAGCATGGAAATTTTAAAGATTCTGAGAATATGTCACTCTGAAGAGACCGTAAGAAAGTAGGCACTCCCATTTATTGCTGAGGGGGGAAATAAATGTCAAATCTCTCCCCCAACCCACAGCACACAAATTCCCAGCACACACAGGCAATACAAGCCCTTTCAAAATCAAAGAAGGTATCTTTTGTAGGAATTTACAAGCTGATTCTAGAATTCATATGGAAATGCACAGGTCCTAAAGTAGCCAGAACAACTGTGAAAGAGGTCAGTGAAATCCAGGAATTATACTAACTGATTTCAAAAATTATTACAAAGCTACAGTAATCAAAACTGTAAGGTAATGGCATCAAGATAGACAAATAGATGAAAACAAACACACACAAATAGAATCAACTGGTTTTTAACAAAGGAAAAAGTACAATCACTAGATATTTATGTGCAAATATGCACATACCCCAAACCCCACTTTGATCCTTATGCAAAAATTAACTCATAAAATATCCACATAGTTTTTCTGGCCGCAGCAAAAGTAATGAAGGATTTCTTAATAAGGACATAGTACTAGCTATGAAAGGGAAAGTTGATAAATCAAACTTCATTTAAATTAAAAATATTGGCTATCAAAAGATATCATTTAGGAGAGGAGGGAAGATGGCGGCGTGGTAGGAGGGAGCAGATCCCATTCCCCCCCTACACACGGGAGAAAAACCTGGCCCATCTACGGAAGAACAGAGCAGACAAGGAACAATAACACAGCACATTTGAGAACAAGAGAACGAAAATTGTAGCGGACATTAAAAAACCAGCGGTAAGGAGAGCTGTTCAGAACAGTAAGAGCCCAGGGATCAGTGCAGAGAGCGGGGTGGCTGAGGCCCCGGCCCAATGCTCCACCAAGCCTGCCCCAGGGCTCTAGGGAGGGAGCTGGGTCAGCCGCTGAACCGGCTGGGAGATCTCAGGGGCCACCGCGTGACTGAGGCCGAACGAAAGTGGGTGCCCCACGCCAGGTCACTGCGCAACTTTGAACCGAGTTTTTGTGGTCACCAGGAGACTGCGAAAGCATAGTTGCCCCAACCACATACAGAGGCGCATCTGAAGTGAGACGGCTGCATGAAAATAGGCACCCACACGGGACGCACACACGGTCACGGGATCGTGGGCATTCGCAAAAACATAGGCGCTGGCCACTGGAGACAGCTGTGGAGCCATAGTTGCCAGTGCATGGGCGGGCGCTCGAGAGCGGTCAGCTCAGGACCATAGGCACAGGCACGAGAGAGCTGCTGGAGCACAGGCCCCGCACAGGGGCAAAGGCCGTCGGCTGCGCCCAACCACAGAAAGCCGCAGGAGCAAATGCAGGCGGCTGCGCCCGACTGGAGAACAGAACACACACCCATCAACTCGGGGAAATGCGCTCACACCAGGAGGCTCAGAACACATGCTGGAAGCCCTATGGGGAGAGGCGCCTACTAACGCTGGGATACTTAGCACAATGAGGACTGAGTTCTTAATACAGAGAAAAGCAATAAGATCACCCCTCGGCCATTGCAGCCAGCAAGACCAGAAAAACCAGCTCGGCAAGTTTGAAGACAACAAGAAGGTTTTTTTTTTGGTTTGTTTGTTTTTTTCCTTGATTATTCTGTTTTGTTTTGTTTGTTCCTTTTTTTTTTTTTTTTTTTTTTTTTTGGTTATTTGTATTTTTGTGTGTGTGCTTGTTTTTTGTTTCGCTAGTTTGTTTGTGTTTTTTTGGTTTGTGTGCCTATCTATATAAGTGTATTTAATTATTCCTTCTTTATTATTTTTATCTTCTTCTTTACTCCCCAACTCCTTTTGCCTCTCTTTAATTCTTTCTTGTTTTCCCCCTCTTCTCTTTTTAAATACCCACCAGTGAGACAAAACAAACAAACAAACAAACCAGCCTAGAATTGTGAAAAAATCTAGAGTTGGCCCCCCCAAAAAGAGGGTATCCCAGCTGATGAGACAGTGGAAACTGTGAACAACGGGATATCTGAAGGAGAATCCACCACTGAATCTCACAGGTATTCTGCCACAGAAGGTCATACCACAAACCCAGGGAGACAGAACAGATCAATTTAAGAAGTTGAGGCTAACAACAAGAGTCTTACAAACAATGGGAAGACAAAGAAACAACCCCCAAATGAAAGGAAAGGAGGAAGCTCCAGAAAGAATGCTAAATGAAACGGAGGCAACTCAACTAGCAGATATAGAGTTCAAAGCAATGGTTGTCAGGAAGCTCAATGAGCTACCAGAAACTACAGGGAAGTTATGATGAACTCACCACAAACTATATCAACATGAAAAAGGAAATAGAAATAATCAACAAGGACCAAGAGGAAATGAAGAACACAATTTCTGAACTGAAGAACACAGTAGAAGGAATGAAAAGCAGAATCGATGAAGCAGAAGATTGGATCAGCTAGTTGGAGGACAAAATAGAAAAAAACACCCAAAATGAGCAAGATAAGGAAAAGAGGCTTAGAAAGAACGAAGAGGGTTTAAGAGAAATGCAAGACAACATGAAATGGAATAATATCCATATAATAGGGATACCAGAAGGAGAAGAAGAAGAACAAGGGATAGAAAAACTGTTTGAAAAAGTAATGATGGAAAACTTCCCTAATTTGGTGAGAGAAAAAGCCACACAAATCCAGGAAACACAGAGAGTCCCAATCAAGAGGCACCCAAACATGCCCACTTCAAGACACATCATAATTAAAATGGCAAAATTACAAGACAAAGAGAGAATCTTAAAGGCAGAAAAAAGGAAGTAACATACAAGGGAACCCCGATAAGGTTAGCAGCTGACTTCTCAATGGAAACGCTCCAAGCCAGAAGAGAATGGCAAGAAATATTCCAAGCAATGAGAACCAAAGGCCTGCAACCCAGACTACTTTACCCAGCAAGGCTTTCAATCAAGATAGAAGGCCAAATAAGGAGCTTCCCAGACAAAAGAAGTCTAAAAGAGTACACCTCTACCAAACCAGTTCTGCAAGAGATACTAAAGGGACTGCTTTAAGGGAAGAAAGAAAAAGACAGAGAGAGAAAGAGAGAGAGGAACACAGGTACGAAAATGGCAATGAATAAATACCTATCAATAATAACCTTAAATGTAAATGGATTAAATGCTCCAATCAAAAGACATAGAATAGCTGAATGGATAAGAAAGCATGACCCACACATACGCTGCCTACAAGAAACCCACCTCAGGACAAAAGACATACACAGACTCAAAATGAAGGGCTGGAAACAAATTTTCCAAGCAAATGGACAGGAAAAAAAAGCTGGGGTAGCAATACTCATATCAGACAAAATAGACTTCAAAAGAAGGGCCAAAAAGAGAGACCCAGAAGGTCACATCATAATACTCAAGGGAAGAATCCACCAAGAAGACATAAATATTGTAAATATATATGCACACAATGGAGGAGCACCTAAATACATCAAGAAAATCTTAGAGGACTTCAAAAAAGATATTGACAGCAACACAATTATAGTAGGCGATTTTAACACCCCACTGTCAAAAATGGACAGATCTTCCAAACAAAATATCAACAAAGATATTGTGGCATTGAACAACACTCTAGAGGAAATGGACTTAACTGATATATAGAGAGCCCTTCATCCCAAAGAAGCTAAATACACTTTCTTTTCAAATGTACATGGAACATTTTCAAAGATAGACCACATGATAGGTCACAAAACAAGCCTCAACAAATTCAAGAAAATTGAAATCATACCAAGCATTTTCTCGGACCACAAGGGACTGAAACTAGAAACCAACCCCAAGGGGAAAAACCCAAAACCCTCAAAATCATGGAGATTGAATAGCATGCTATTAAACAATGAATGGGTCAAAAATGAAATTAGGGAGGAAATCAAAAGGATTCTGGAAACAAACGATAATGAACTCACATCGACCCAAAACTTATGGGACACAGCAAAGGCAGTCCTCAGAGGGAAGCTTATAACTATACATGCCTACCTAAAAAAGATAGAAACATCTCAAACAAACAACTTAACCCTACGCCTACAAGAACTCGAGAAACAACAACAAAGACAGCCCAGAGTAAGTAAATGGAAGGAAATAACCAAGATCAGAGCAGAATTAAATGACAGAGAGACTAAAAGCACAATCCTAAAGATCAATAAATCCAGGAGTTGGTTCTTCGAAAAGATCAACAAAATCAACAAACCTTTAAGCAGGCTCATCAAGAAAAAAAGAAAGAGGGCTCAAATAAACACAATCAGAAATGAAAGAGGAGAGATTACAACTGACACTGCCGAAATACGAAGGATTGTAAGAAATTACTATGAAGAACTGTATGCCAAGAAATTTGAAAGTCTAACTGAAATGGACAGGTTTCTAGAAAAATATAATCTTCCAAAACTCAATGAACAAGAAACAGAAAGCCTGACCAGACCAATAACAGCTGGTGAAATTGAATCAGTAATCAAAACACTCCCGACGCACAAAAGCCCTGGACCAGATGGTTTCACAGGAGAATTCTACAAAACATATGAGGAAGAGCTAACCCCTATCCTTCACAGAGTATTTGAAAAAATCCAAAATGATGGAAGACTTCCAAACTCTTTTTATGAAGCAAGCATCATCCTAATCCCAAAACCAGATAAAGACAAAACAAAGAAGAACTTCAGGCCAATATCACTGATGAACATAGATGCTAAAATCCTCAACACAATATTGGCAAACCGCAGCCAACAATACATTAAAAAGATCATACACCATGCCCAAGTGGGATTCATCCCAGGGATGCAAGGATGGTTGAACATTCGCAAATCAGTAAATGTAATTCATCACATAAACAAAAGCAAAGACAAAAAACACATGATCATATCAATAGATGCAGAAAAAGCATTTGATAAGGTACAACACCCATTTATGATAAAAACACTCAGCAAAGTGGGAATAGAGGGAGCATTCCTCAACATAATAAAGGCCATATATGAGAAACCTACAGCCAGCATCATACTCAAAGGGCAAAAACTAAATTCTTTTCCACTAAAATCAGGAACAAGACAAGGCTGTCCACTTTCACCACTTCTATTCAATATAGTACTGGAAGTCGTAGCCACAGCGATTAGACAAGAAAAGGAAATAAAAGGCATCCAAACTGGAAAGGAGGAAACAAAACTATCATTGTTTGCAGATGACATGATAGTATACATAGAAAATTCTATAGACTCGGCCAAAAAACTGCTCCACCTAATAAATGAATTTGGCCAAACAGCCGGATACAAAGTCAATATCCAGAAATCAAAGGCATTTTTCTATACCAACAATGAAACAGCAGAAGCAGAAATCAAGAAAAAAATCCCATTCAATATAGCAAAAAGAAAAATAAAGTACCTAGGAATAAACCTAACCAAGGAGGTAAAAGATCTGTATGCAGAAAACTACACAACAATGAAGAAAGAAATCAAGGAAGACACGAACAAATGGGAACACATACCGTGTTCATGGATCGGAAGAATTAACATCATCAAAATGTCCATACTTCCCAAAGCAATCTACAGATTCAATGCAATATCTATTAAAATACCAATGGCATATTTCACAGATATAAAACAAACTCTTCAAAAATTTATATGGAACAATAAACGACCCAGAATAGCGGCAGCAATCTTGAGAAAGAAGAGCAAAGTAGGAGGGATCACAATACCTGATACCAAAATGTATTACAAGGCCACTGTAATCAAAACAGCCTGGTACTGGCATAAAAACAGGCACGTGGACCAGTGGAATAGAACAGAGAGCCCAGAAATAAACCCTAGTCTCTACAGTCAAGTCATATTCGACAAAGGGGGCAGCAACATAAAATGGAGTAAAAATAGCCTCTTCAACAAGTGGTGTTGGGAGAACTGGACAGCTTCGTGCAAGAAAATGAAACTCGAGCACCAACTTACACCATACACAAAAATAAACTCAAGGTGGATAAAAGATTTAAACATAAGCCATGACACCATTAAAGTCCTAGAGGAGAACATAGGCAGGAAAATCTCAGATATTACACGCAGCAACATTTTTACTGATATGTCCCCTAAAGCAAGGGACATAAAGGAAAGAATAAACAAATGGGATCTCATCAAAATAAAAAGCTTCTGCATGGCCAAGGGAAACAGTATTAAAATAAAAAGAGAACCGACTGTGTGGGAAAACATATTTGCCACTGATACCTCAGATAAGGGTTTAATCTCCAAAATATACAAAGAACTTACACGACTCCACTCTAAGAAGACAAGCAACCCAATTAAAAAATGGGCAGAGGACCTGGGCAGACACTTCTCCAAGGAGGACATACAGAGGATCCAGAGACACATGAAAAGATGCTCGATATCGCTAGCTATCAGAGAGATACAAATTAAAACCACAATGAGATACCACTTGACACCAGTCAGAATGGCCCTCATAAACAAAGCAACAAACAACAAGTGTTGGAGAGGTTGTGGAGAAAAGGGGACACTAGTGCACTGCTGGTGGGAGTGCAGGCTGGTACAACCACTATGGAAAAGAGTATGGAATTTTCTAAAAAAACTAAAAATGGACATACCTTTTGACCCAGCAATTCCACTGCTAGGACTATATCCTAAGAACCCTGAAACACCAATCCAAAGGAACCTACGCACCCCTATGTTTATAGCAGCACAATTTACAATAGCCAAGTGTTGGAAGCAACCTAGATGCCCATCAGTAAATGAATGGATGAAAAAACTGTGGTACATTTACACAATGGAATTCTATGCAGCAGAAAGAAAGAAGGAGCTCATACCCTTTGCAACTGCATGGATGGAACTTGAGAGCATCATGTTAAGCGAAGTAAGCCAGGCAGTGAAAGACAAATACCATATGATCTCACCTTTAACAGGAAGCTAATTAACAAAACAAACAAACAAGCATAATATAACCAAAGACACAGAAATTGAGAACAGGCTGAAAGTCACCAGAGGGGAGAAGGGAGGGAATTTCGGGGAAAAGGGGAAGGATCTACAGGAACAAGTATAAAGGACACATGGACAAAAACGATGGGGGGTGGAAAAGGGGGGGAGGTGGGGAGGGTTGGGGTGGTGGGTTGGGGTGGGAGTAAAAGACAGAAAACTGTACAAGATCAACAATTAAAATAAAAATTGGAAGAAAAAGAGATATTTAAGATAAGTAAGGCATAGTCTCGGGAAGGTAGACAGGGAGAGGAAGATGACTGCGTATGTATGCATGTATTATCCATAGATGCATATATATTGTCTATACACTCACAAACACAAACATGTGCACGGTTATGGACTTACATGTGCATTTTAAAATTCCTTCAATACATTAGGAAAACAACTAACTACCCTATTTTTTTAAAGAGGAAATGACCTGAATAATTACTTCAGAGAAGACATCCAAACAGCCAGTAAATATGTATAAAGGTGTCGAACATCGTTACTTATCAGGAAAAGAAGTTGAACAAAAAAGCTTTCCACTGTCCCTATCAGAATAAAAATACATTTTTGCATGTGGAATAAAACAGGGATAAAATAAAAATACCAAGGTTTAACAAGGGCGTAAAGCAACTGGAATCCTCAAAAATTGTTGATAGCAATGCACACTGAATCAAACATTAGAAAACAGTTTGGCAGTGATGTTTATAACAGCTGCACATAAGCCTACTCTATTATCCAGCAGATCCACATATAAGTCAAAAGAAATGTTTGCTTATTCAATCAAAATACACATTCAAACTGTTTCTAAAGGCTTTATCAATAACAGGCAAAAACATGAAATTATCAAACTTGATTAACAGGCTAAAGACTTGGATATTCACATGATAGAATACTGCACAGCACTATAACATAACCTACCCATATACACTGCAATATACATGTACATGACAAGGTTTATGATGAATTAAAGAAGTCAGAAACAATCCACTACCTGTTTATATGAAGTTCAAATACAGACAAAACTTTACAATGGCAAAAGTAGGAAGAGTGGATAGCTGTGGGGGATGGGGTGGAGAGCAGGATGGATTTATTGGAAAGATGCCAGAGGAAACTTTCTAAAGTAGATGGAAATGTTGTACATCTGGATCTAGGTTGTGGTTACATATTCATGTGCAAAACTTTAAGGAGCTATACACTTAAGATTTGCGCACTTGCTATATGAAAGTTAGGGCACATTTTCAAAAGGAGGTTTCTGTTTTGTTTCACGACCTACGTTGAACAGCCTACTCAATACACCAACCCCAACTCCTAAATTCTAGGTTCCCTAAATTCAGGCACCCACAGGGGCCAGCACAAAACATACCCCTTTCATTACATAAAAATCTTTTATTACAAAATAACAAGCATGTAATTCTGTAACAATATCACACTCCAGCACAACATATGACACTTTAGATGAAAAATTCAAATTGCTGTCCATCTCGTGTGAGCCATTCATGTACCCTAATGACCACACACAATGACACTGCTTCTGCTGGACCCTGTATTTCATGTCATTTCAACCCTCCCTTTAGAAGCTTATTCTTTTCTCTTTGGCAGCATGGAACAGAATCAAAAGACAGAACGGAACACTTATTCAAATTTACCCTACATCTTAATGGAATGCACGTTCCTAAGGAACAGCCTGGGAAGTCAAAATATTTCCCCCAGTACTTCATTTGTCATTGTTTCTCAAAGAAATGTTACCAATAATAGTGAGTTTACACAAAAAATTGTTCTTTTGATTTTTAATATAAAGCTCTATTTTCCGATTTCACAATATGGTGGATTTATGAAATTACCCTGAGATCACCATTTCTTGCCCATATTCCTCTGTTATTAGAATATCAAGTCTATCTGCAATGCCTGAAAATTCCATAGCAATTGCCTCTCCTAATAAGCAGCAGCTTGATGCTGCCTGGCAGGTGAACATGGACCCAGGGCCAGCTAGTGCTCTGTGACATCCTCTACACCAGTGTCATCCAATGGAAATAGAATGCAAGCCACCTATAAATTCTAAACTTTCCAATAGATACCTTAAAAATAGATTCATTTTAATGATATATTTTATTTAACACAATATATCCAAAATGTTATCAATTCAACGTGTAATCAAGTAAAAAAGTATCCATGAGATTATTTTTCATATTCTTCAAAGATTGGGTGTGGATATCACACTTACTTTGCCCACTTACATTACAGCTCAATTTGGATGTCTACATTTCAGTTGCTCAATACCACATATGACTAGTGACTATCAGATCAGATAGTGCAGCTCCCAATGACCTTGGACCACAACCAAAATAACCCTTGAAATGAGACTTCAAATTCCATCTCAGACTTAAAATAATATGACGCTTCCACTCAGCATCTTTCTCCCTTATAAAATTCCATTTCTTTCCCCTGGAAATCCTAATTCACTCACCCACATCCCCGGTGCTCCACTCACCAATATGGTGGTCCCCATACTTGCCTTCTGGGACCTAACACACTGCCTATTTACACACTAAAAAATTCATCACACACTGATCTTGTCATTTTCCCAAGAGCAACTCCACAAAATTTTCACCTCCTATTCTCTTGCAAAATGTGATGTATTGAAATTATGTTGTGCAAGTAGCATGAAATTACTGTCAACCCATTTTTAATTTAGAGGTACTAGGTCAACCAACATGTGAAATGATATCTTCCAAGAAAGAGATGAAGCAAGAAAACAAGGCATAAAGGAAAAGAAACTGAACTGAGATTCAAGCTGGGATTTCAGTCCTGGCTCTGCCACCAGGTAGTTTTATATTTTCAGACTAGATGACATGATTCTGAAGCCCCATTCAATATTGCACACTGTACAATTACAGAGACTATTTTGACAAAATAAAGAAGGAAGAGATGGGGTGATGGTGAGAGAGAATAAATCCATTTGGGAAAGACAGGTAGAATTTCTTTTAAATATAGAATACAAAAGCATGAAGGCTGAATTCCTTATTCATGATGATGAGAATAACAATAAGACTGTAACATAAAAATTCTCATCCCTTTTCACAATTTCCAATTTTTTCTAGAGCAAGTTATTCTGCCGAAGGTTCTCTTCATGGCTAATTTGACATCCTTGTTCCTCAGGCTGTAGATTAGTGGGTTCAGCATGGGCACCACAATGGTATAGAACAGAGTACACACTTTCCCCTGGTCAAGGGGTATAATAGAAGGTGGTTTAAGGTATGCAAAAGTTCCTGACCCAAAGAAAAGAGAAACTGCAAGTATGTGAGAACTGCAGGTACTAAAGGCTTTGGATCTGCCCTCAGTAGAACTAATGTGGAAAATGCTGGAGAGAATGAAGCCATAAGAGAGAAAAATGGTCACAATGGATACCCCAATGGTAATGGCCGTAGCAATGAAGAGCACCAGCAAATTCATATAAGAGCTATTGCAGGAGAGCTCAAGGAGGGGGAGGATATCACACATATAATGATTGACAAGGTTGTCTGCACAAAATATCAGAGACAGTATATTACTTGTATGAGCTATAGCCCCCCAAATCCCCATCCCGTAGACACCCAGCAAAAGAAATAGACACACCTGAGGAGACATGGTGACCGTGTACATGAGTGGTTTACAGATGGCCACATAGCGGTCATATGCCATTGCTGACAGAATGAAGGATTCAGAAACGACGAACAAACCGCAGAAAAAGAGCTGAGTCATACACCCTGTGTAGGAGATGATGTTCTTCTTTGAGACAAAACTCACCAGCATTTTGGGGATGATGGCAGAGGAGTAACTGAAGTCAATGAAGGACAAGTTGAAGAGGAAAAGGTACATGGGAATATGAAGGTGAGAGTTCAGCCCAATCAGTGTTATCAAGACCAGGTTCCCCACCACGGTGACCACATAGAAGCCTAGAAACAGGAAGAAGAGGGGGAGCTGGAGTCCTGGCTGGTTCGTTAAGCCTGCGAGGATAAACTCTGTCACTGAGGAGGTGTTATCTGCAGCCATCCTCTTCTGCGAGGGTCTGGGAGGCAAAAAGGTAAGAACTGTTCAGAGAGAGAGAGGAAAACAACCCATTCTTGAGAGTGGTGTTTGAACAGGGTGGTGTGTATCTTTGAGTTGAGATGGCATCTCCTTGTTCCCACGTGGCTTCAACCATCCTAGTAACTATTGCTGGATGAAATTTGCCTCCAGATGAAGGGCTCATTCAACTGAGGAGAAAAGTCCACAAAGCTCAGCTGGCAGGAACCTGCCACCTTGCAGTGACCCTCTCCTGCTACTGCCTGCCCTCTACAGTCCTGGACCAAGTTTTCTGTGACCTGGGCCCTTCTCTGGAATGCTGTTGAGAAGAGGAAGCCAGTTGCCCTGGACCTTCCACCTTTAGTCAGTGCTGGTCAGAACAGGACGATGAAGCCACGTACCTGAGTCTTCAGCAGGAACAGCTGTGGAAATATTATGTGAACATAATACTGGAGTAATGAGGTAAAGTTATAACTAAACCTTAGGAAAAAGTAACATTTGCCAAACACTAACTATGCTAATGGCAGTGTTCTACGTGCTCTGGGGCATTTTGATTAAACCCATGGATCAGATGAGGACACTGGGCTGAAGCCCCAGTCCTCCTAAGTGGCAGCAGAAGGGGAACTCAGGGTATCTGGGTCTGAGGTTCCAGCTTTGAACCCTAACCACCCTGTTACATCACAGACCTGGTCAGGCAGGCACTCATCCTCCTTCTGCCCGCAGTCACTAAGCTGGACTCTCCTGGCTCCCACCCATCTCTCTCTTGGAGACTCAGATGGCCCTGGCGAGAAGAAGCGGACAGCTGAGACCTCAGACCACTCTGCTTCTTCTGCCTCTCTCCTTTAAAATTCAAAGCCTTCAGTTTATCTTGGTTCTCCTGTTGAGCTGACGGACATGGTCTCTGACCTACTTTGTTGCAAGCCTCCAGTCCAGCTTCCAGGCAAGGGACAGCACCTTTATAAGGTCTGTGGATAACTGTAGAACAACGTGTTATTCTGGATTACAGACCACAGTGACCTAGTTACTGGGGCTCTCTCAGGATGTCTACTCCCTAAGGAAGGAGAAATATTTGTTTATAACCTTGATAGCTCTTGACAGGGCTTTTAATGGCCTTTCCTTTCATTCAGGCTTCACCTTTTTAAGTACAATTAAGAACAAAGCACTTGGAAGAATAATTCTTCTACTGAGTGCTTACTGCATACTGACCACTCTATCTTGCCTAGCAATTGATCTGAAAGATTCAGGGCAAAGCATACATAATTTTACCGTATTTATTCCTCAGTACAACCTTTTAGGCTGTACCTATTCATCTCCACTTTAAAAGCAAGGTGCACACATAGCTTGTCACTTCCAGAACCTTGAGTCAAACCTCATTCTGTCCAACTCCAAACTCTTTCATATAAATCATTCGCCTACACTGTCTCCCTGTGAGAGACAATGAAATTTGGAGGCAGCAGTTTTGCCTACCAGCATCTCATGAGAGTCTAAACAAAAACAAGTAGTTAAATAACTTCATGGGAATGTAGAAATTGTCAGGACCAGGAACAGGAAAATTTGAGTATCTGGACATCCATAGAGGAAATTCATTATTTCAATCACATTCAATATATACTAAGAATTATTTGCACCTTCTCCAATTTTGAAAGAACTGTCTCTGGTTTATCTCTACTACTTGATCATGCTGTTGAAACTTGGTTATTTAAAACAAATACTTGTCAGATGACTAACAACAACTTTGTCAAGACCTAGAGGTGTGGAAAAGACTCTACATGCAATATGTCTGATAATGGGGAATTGATAAAAGACTTTGAGATGTGGCCCTCCTTCAACAAATCCCTATTGAACATTCACCCCATCACGGAACTCTTCTAAGCCCTAAGCTCCTGGGCTTCTGTGAAAAAACAAAAATAATTTTGTATTTCCATCTTGATAGGGCTATCATTCACGTGGTAGATAAATACATGAAAGAAACACGAAAGTGCACTGAGGAAAAGGAAAGCTAGGGAGAAGGACAGCACACATGGGAGAGTGTGTGAAAGAGAGAAGAGTGTTACAGATTTCAGTTCAAATAGCAGAATCTGACAGTTGAGCAATGACTTGAGAGAGACCTGGACAGCCTTTGCTTAATAACACCAGTTACTCTAATGAAACACTGGGTGTCATGACTTAATGCAGCACCTTCAACGGGAATCAGGGTTTTGTCCCACACATTTACACAGTACTCCAGCCCAAATTATTGCTGTGGGGAAGGAAATTCTGATCAAATAACAGGATAGAGGCAAGAGACCTTGCTGAGGTTTTAGATAACCGCAAGTCACACAGCGTAGATTTTTGGCTGAGACTGATATAAAGAGTAATAAAATTTTTTGTTGCCATTTGTATTCAACACCTTTTGTCAGGGGCATTTACATAGTAAGGATGACAAATTTTCTATTCAAAAAACAAATCTCTATTTGGGGAAGTTCAAGAGTTGGTTACGATAAGTTATGTATGTGTTTGGTCAGAGTTAAGGTCTGAAGTTCTTTGGGAGAAATTATGATATCGGAACACAAAGGCAGAACCCATCCTATTCAAGGTAAGTCCAACTGAAACCACTGCACATGGTCCTGTGTGTGTGTTTGAGTGTGTACACGTACAGCAGTGAGGACTTGCCCTCCCCGCACTAAGGCTCAGCAGTGATGGTGCCTCATCTGCCTGTTTGCATTGAGAACTGTCCACTGCCCAGATGACACTAATGAATCCCAGTCCCTGTTCTCAATCCCACTGCACATGTTGAAGAAATAGAGAAAAACAATTCATTATTAAGAAACTAAAGTAAGCACCACAAGTATGCTCTCCTTAGAACCCAAGGTCAAAGAAGACCTTGGGGACTCCTTAAAATGTTTCGTTTCCTTTCAGAATCTCAGAGGGTTCTTGTAAGCATGATGCAATACCAGGAAAAATTCTTCTGAGATCTTTGCCTCTTCAGAGATGGTTTCCTTGGGAGATTCATTTCCAATGCACCATGGTTTTATTTGGAGTTAGCCAGGGCTTCTCTAAAGCTGTTGCAACTGTTGACTGACTCAGAGAGAAAGAGAAATCAATAACTTAAGTTATTTTGTTGCAGATCTTTTACCTCCTTGGTGAAATTTATTCCTAGGTACTTTATTTTTTTTTTCTTGCCACGGTAAATGGGATTTGTCCCCTAGTTTCTCTTCCTGATACTTCATTGTTGGTGTACACAAATGCCATGGATTTCTGAATATTGGCCTTGTATCCCACTACTTTGCCAAATTCACTCATTAGGTCAGGTAGTTTTTTGGTGGAGACTGTAGGGTTTTCTACGTACACTATCATGTCATCCACAATAATGACAGTTTTACTTCCTCCTTTCCCATGTGGATGCCTTTTCATTCTTTTTCTTGTCTGATCATGTATCTAGGACTTTCAGTACTATGTTGAAATAGAGTGGTGAAAGCTGACACCCTTGTCTTGTTGCTGATCTTAAGGGGAAAGCGCTTAGTTTTTTTCCGTTGAGTATAATTGTTGCAGACCGTTCAGCCTGGTTTCAGGAGTTGTAACCCTCACCCCATGGTGGGCTGTGTAAAGAGCCCAAGGGACCCACTTCATCTGGGTCTGTTCTGTCACGAGGATGTGACCTACTAAGGAGACAAAACTTATTTCCCTGGCAGGAGCACTGCTTCTGGCTCATTCATCTCTGGCCCCAATGCTTGGTTGGCAGTCAATGACGGGTAAGACTCCTCATGGGAGGGGCAACCTAAGCCAGATGCAACCACTTGCGAGGCCTCATGGAAGGACTCGGGGGGGTTGCAGCAAAGAGGATGTGATGGACCCTCACCCCCTGGCTATTCTGACATAGTCCAAGTCCTCATTTCCATCTGGGAGATGTCTCCTGTTTCCTAATAGGCTTAAAGCCTGAAACTGTGGGGGCGAGTGGTGCAGCCCTGTCCTGGCCATGATGGCTCCCTGGGTGATCAGCATAAGAAAGAATTCCTAAAGCCCTGTGAAACCTGCTTTGCTAAGAGGGCTCTTCCTTAGGTGATAAGTGTCCCAGGAGGAAATGAGTATGTCTCCCAACGTTTGGCAACCCCCTTTCCTGACAAACACTGGCTCAGATTAAGCCCTCAGATTTCTTTGACATGTTAAACCTGTATTCCCAGGTATTTGAGCCCAATAAAAGCCTAGTGAGGATGGGGCTCTGGGTCATTCTCCTCTGAGTGTTTGACCCCTTTCCTCCCCAAGCAGTCATGTCTTGATAGTTTTTATTTTCATCCGTGACAGAGGGATGGGGCTCTGCGGGCGGACTCCCCCCCGCCACATATAATGTTGGCTGTAGGTTTCTCATATATGGCTTTAATTATATTGAGGTATGTTCCCTCTAGTCCCACTTTACTGAGGGTTTTTATCACAAATGGGTGCTGTATTTTATCAAAAACTTCTTCAGTGTCTATTGATCTGATCATGTGATTTTTGTCCTTCATTTGTTTATGTGGAGTATTATGTTTATTGATTTGTGAATATTGTACCATCCTTGCATCCCTGGGATGAATCCCACTTCAAATGATATATGATCCTTTTAATGTATTTCTGAATCCGGATATGCAGTGCATTGGTGAGGATTTAAGCGTCTATGGTCATCAGTGATATTGGCCTATAATTTTGATTCTTTGTTCAGTCTTTACCTGGCTTTGAAATTAGAATGAAACTGGCCTTGTAAAAAGAGTTTGGGAGTTTTCTGTCATCTTGAATTTTTGGAATAGTTTGATAACCTGGGAGTTAGTTCTTCCTTAAATATTTGGTAAAATTCAACTGTGAAGCCATTGGTTCCAGGGCTTTGTGTGCTGGGAGTTTTGTGGTTTTTTTTTTCCATTTTTTATTTTATTTTTTTAATCAGTATTTTTTAATTGTTGATATTGTACAGTTTTCTGTATTTTACCCCGCCCCAGTCCACCACCCCAGCCCTCCCCACCTTCCTCCCATTTCCACCCCCCATAGTTTTTGTCCATGAGTACTTTATACTTGTTGCTCTAAACCGTTCCCCTTTTCCCCTGAAATTCCCTCCCCTCCCACTCTGGACACTGTCAGACTGTTCTCAAATTCAGTGTCTTTGTTTATATTATGCTTGTTAGTCTACGGCCATACCACCCTGAACGTGCCCGATTTCGTCTGATCTCAGAAGCTAAGCAGGGTCGGGCCTGGTTAGTACTTGGATGGGAGTTTTTTAATTACTGCTTCAATTTCACTAGTTGTTATCAGTCTATCCATGCTTCCTGCTTTGTCTTGATTCAGTTTGGGAACACTGTGTGTTTCAAGAAATTTCTCCATTTCACCTAGGTTGTCCAATTTCTTGGCATATGCTTAGTTGTTCATGGTAATTTCTTACAGTGCTTTGTATTTCTATGGTTTCTGTTGTAACTTCTCTTTCATTTCTGATTTGATTTATTTGGGTCCGCTCTCTTTTACTTGATGTGTCTTGTAAAAAGCTTGACAATTTTATACAGCTTTTCGAAGAATCAGCTCCTGGATTTACTGATCCTTTGAATTGTTCTTTTAGTCTGTGTGTCATTTAATTCTGCCCTGATCTGGATTATTTCCTTCCTTGTCTTTGCTCTGGCCTTTGTTTGTTGGTTTTCCTCTACTTCTTATACATGTAGGGATAGGTTGTTTGTTTCAGTTTTTTCTATCTTCTTTACATAGGAAATTAACTGATTTTTCAATATGAATTCAACCTTATGTTCTTGGGATCAAATTCTACTTCAAAATTATATAAAACTATTTTTGCGTTATGTTGGATTTTTTGGACAGTTTTTCCAGTTGATTTTTTGGACGTAAATTCATGAAGAGTATTGGTATATATATATATGTTTTTTCCTACTAAAATTTTTGTCAGGTTTAGGTTATCAGAGGCACTACAATTTCCCCTGGCAAGCCAAGATTTCAGTCACTAATAATCTCATCACCAGACTTATCACTAGACCCAGGCAACCAATTAGTGCTGAGAACTGACCATCAGGCTGCTGTGAGCATGAGAGATTGGAACACAAGGGTGACCTTTGCACGGCTGTTTTCCCAGTGGCTCCTTCTCCATTCCTAGACTCACTCTGCCTGCAGTCAAGACCCGACACTTAAAATGTACTCTTTAGCTCACAAACCAACCCCCTTCACACACACCATGTGCAAATCAATCCTCACAAAACATTAAGATTGTATTACATTTTTCATTTTAAAGATAATAAAGTTGAAGTATGTATGAGTCACCCAAAGTCACAAAGTAAGAAATGCATTTTTAACAGGTCAGAGAGTAAGACAAGCACGGAAACTAAACACCAAAAGAAAAAAAGCAAGCAAAATATAACCGGAGATATGGAAATTAAGAAAAATCTGACAGTAACCAGAGGGGAGGTGGACGGGATTAATGGGAACAGAGTAGGAGGGTTTTCAGGAACAACTATAAAGAACACATGGACAAAACGAAGGGCGAGTGTAGAAGCAAGGGAGGGAGTTGGGTTTGGCTGGGGTGGTGGGTGAGTGGTAGGGATAAACACAGACAACTGTAATTGGAGAAGAACAAGTTTTTTTTAAAAGGAAAAGACTCCTAGACCCCAAAAGAATAAAAAAAGAAAGGAAATGAATTCTGTGGCAGCATTTTGTCTTCAGTTTTCAAAGTTCATGATCTTTCCTTTACCAGTTCATGCTTTTTTTTCAACATTTCTAGAGAATTGTTGGGGTCTCCAACAAAATTGTAGTAATGTCATTATAATATCCTGACAAAAGACATGTGGCAGGGAGCAAAATGTAATACCAAAAGAGGAGAAGTTTGAGGACATAAATCAGGAATGAAAGTTGAATCTGTCACAAAGATAAAGACCTCACTAGGGTAACTGTCCCAGTCAAGGTTTGGATCTCCAGTGCCACCCACACAACAAAATTAACTCCTACTACATTCAACACCAAGTAAATGGGTGGCCTCACAGCACTCCTTCCCCGCTCATCCCCACTCTACCCCTGCACACACCTCATTAATGAGAGGGCAGTATAAAGCCATGAGGCTCTTGGAGAAACACCTACTTGGAGAAAGCAGACTGGCCTGACCACCAGTTGAGTCCTATCCACAATAAACCCTGCCCGTAATGTCCTGGCCCATATCCTTGTATGTTATTTAGAGAGTCAATGTTTACTACTTGCACAGACACTCCCAAGGCTGGAACTGCAGACACCCTCTCAGATCCAGTCGCCTGATGCTCTTGGGTCCTCACTCTGGCCATCCTGACAGAGCTGCATGTGCACATTCAGCAATATCATGTCACTTGCACACACAACTGCATACCACATGCTCACAGGTGCCACACTGCTTTGCCACAGGGGACCACCTCCAAGATTATGCTGGTGCTTCCCTTGGATGCGATGGTCAAGTTCATAGCTGCAGGCTTCCCCTTCTTCCTCTTGTCCCCGGGATTTTCCCCAGAGTTCTGCCCTGTGGAGTTGTTGCCAGGGTCCACTTTCAAATTGTGACCCACATGGTGAAAAACCCTTATCTGAAACTGCACTTTGGAGATCAACCAGCTGGGGCAGAAAACTTGAGAAAGATCATCTGAACTTATCATTTCCAGAATTTTTCATTCGAAAATCTAGAAACATCCCACTCACCCCCAAGCATATATGTTAGAGGGACCCAAAACCAAAACAGAGCTGTGTGGTACAGCAACTGCCTCACAACATTCTTTGTTTCACCTAAGTCTCCTTCTTCATTACAAGTTTTTTGAAAACTTCTGCATGATCCTTGGCTCTTTTCTTGAAACTGAAACTGTCCTAAGCTGATAGAACACACATGTACTCTGTCCAGACTGGTCAACAACAGCACTTCACTCTCCCCCTGTTTGTGTGGTCTGTAGTGCTAGGCAGCTCCTGTCCTTCAGATCCAGTTCTCTGCTTTTGGGCTAATCAGTTTTACCAGAAGACAAAGCTCCAGCCCCTTAAGAGGTCATGTTAGGGTGCATAAGAATCTTAAGGAAATCCTTTTTATAATCGTTCTCTTTTAGTTTAGTTTAGGTATGTGCAGGCGTGGGCTCCTGGTCTTCCCTCCTCCCCAGCTCACTCTTCCTGGTTGGCCAATTCCATGATGCCTGGGAGGCGTGCTAAGACTCCTTATTTATTTAAACCACCCAGAACTAGCAGCAAATTGAACCTCTAAGTCAGGTCCAGCCTTTTCTCTCAACATCACAAACAAACTCTTGGCTGAAAATCCCTGATGATCTCATGGAACCAGCACCAGGTGTATGGTCTGTCACTGACGCTTGTCACATGGCGCATGAATACACACTTTCTCAGCCTCCTAGCGTCTCACTTCTGCCTTCTCACTGGGCTTACCTAGAATGCTTCTTAACAAATCATTTCCATGTAAGCCTTCATCTCAGGGTCTTTGGGGAACCCAGTCCAGGACTGGAGGGAAGGAAACCAAATGAACAGTAGAGAAGACTGCACACAAAAGAAAGGGGGAGAAAAAACATTTGAGGAGAAAAGAAAACCCATCACTTTTTAGAAGGAAAATGGTTGGAATTCAGAATGCTCAGTAAAGAAAATTCAAAAAGAAATGATATATCAGCATTTCTCCAAGTCAAAAGAAAAATCTCAGAGTTTTCACCTCAGGAAATGAGGTGCTCAGAGGGTAGTTCAGCATGGCTGCTGCTTTGCTGTAAAAGATGCCGCTTCTCGGGGGTTGCTCCCCAGGCAGCAGGAGCGGCATCACTGGGGATCTTCTTAGGAATGAAAAGCCTCAAGTCCTACCCAGAACCTGCTGGATCAGAAACTCTGTGGGTGGGGCCTAGAATCTGTGTTTTAGCAAATCCACTGTGTGATTCAGATTCATGTGAGAACCACAAATGTAGTTTCTGGTCTCAGGATGTGAGCTAAAGTAAAACGTTTCACTGACTCAAAGGGTAGAAAGAGCAGCCTTTGCATCTGCCTTTAGAGGGAGGAAAATAAGAATGAGACTTCTGGCCAAGATGGAGGCGTAGGTGTACACACTGTGGCTCCTCTCACAACCATAATTAAGGACAACAAATATTTAGAAACAAGAAAACAACCAGAATTTATAGAAAGTTGAACTGTACGAAGTCCAACAACCATTCATCCAGACCAGTAAGAGGGGTGGAGTCGCCACAGGAAAAAGTGGAGGTGCGGACACGGGAGCTCAAGGAGCAGTGGCTGGCAGTTCCCAGGTGTGCAAAAGGTGGCTAGCAGTCCCTAGGTGCACAGGCAGTGGCTATCAGACCCCAGGCATGGGGTGGCAACTGTGACTGACCAGGTGGTCCCACATTCGTGCACAGATAATCCAGGTGAAGGGGAAGCAGCTGAAGGGACTGGAATCAAAGAGAGAGTGGAGCAAGTGCCATTTTCCCCTCTCAGACCCTGCCCCCACATACAGCATCACAACTCAGCGACAGGTCTGCCCTGCACTGGGGAACACCTGAGGCTCCATGCCTCATACGTAACAGCCATGACCAAACCCCCTGCGCCCAAAAAAAGAAAACACACACACACACAAAAGAAACACCAAAAATGGCTCAAACCAAGCCCCAGAGCCAGTTCCTCCAAGAGAGGAAGAGATAGCCAACCTATCACATGCAAAATTCAAAGCCTGGTGATCAGGATGCTCAAAGAGTTGGTTGATTTTGGTCACAATTAGATGAAAAAGTGCAGGGTACAATATGTGAAATGAAGGAAAATGCATGGGGAACCAATAGAGGTAAGAGGAAAACTGGGACTCAAATCAATGGAGTGGACCACAAGGAAGAAAAAAACAACCAAACAGAAAACAAGGAAGAAACACGAATTCAAAAAAATGAGGAGACCCTTAGGAACCTCCAGGACAACTTTAAATGTCCCAAAATCCGAATTATAGGGGTACCAGAAGGGGAAGATGAAGAGCAACAAGTGGAAAACTTAACTGAACAAATCATAAAAAAGAACTTCCCCAATCTGGCAAAGGAAATAGACTTCCAGGAAGTCCAGGAAGCTCAGAGAGTCCCAAAGAGGTTGGACCCAAGGAGGAACACACCAAGGCACATCGTCATTACATTATCCAAGATTCAAATGAAGGAGAGAATTCTAGAAGCAGCAAGGGATAAGGGGACAGTCACCTACAAAGGGGTTCCCATCAGACTGTCAGCTGATTTCTCAAAAGAGACCTTATAGGCAAGAAGGGGCTGGAAAGAAGTATTCCAAGTCATGAAAGTCAAGGACCTACATCCAAGATTGCTCTATCCAGCAAAGCTGTCATTTAGAATGGAAGGGAAAATAAAGTACTTCTCACATAAGGTCAAGTTCAAGGAGTTCATCATCACCAAGCCCTTATTATATGAAATGTTAAAGGGACTTATCTAAGAAAAAGGAGATAAAAAATATGACAGTTAAAAGACAGCAAATTCACAGCTATTAACAACTACACCTAAAACAAAAGCAAACAACTAGAACAGGAATAGAACCACAGAAATGGAGATCACATGAAGAGTTAGCAACAGGGAAGTGGGATGAGGAGAAAGGGGGAAAAGGTACAGAGAATAAGTAGCATAGATGTTGGGTAGAAAATAGACAGGGGAGGGCAAGAATAGTGTGGGAAATGTAGAAGCTGAAGAACTTATGACACATGGATATAAACTAAAGGGGGGGAATGTGGGTGGGAGGGGGTGTGCAGGGTAGAGGGGAATGATGGGGGAGAAATGGGACCACTGTAATAGCATAATCAATGAAATATATTTTAAAAAAAGAAAATAAGAATAAGTATGTACCTGAAGAAGACTGTCAGTTGTAATGCTTATGGCTACAAAATCCAACCACTTGTGTATAGGTGCCGAATAAAGGGAGTTTCGTGAGAGCTGGTGTGTTGCACATGCCATGGCTGATATTATTGTGGTTACAGAAAAACACATTGACCTTTGCCACTGGGTGGGTCATAACACCACCAATATCTGTTCCACAACAAACCAAGTGGTGGCAGAGAACAGACCTGAGAGACAGATTCCTTAGTGACGTCAGGCCACAAGTATTAAGACAGTGGTGACTAACCACAAAGGAGCAGGAGAAAAGTGTCTTACACTTAAAGTTAGTGATCCTGTTCCTATCTGATATAGAGTTCGTTATCATTTTAAGTGAAATGAAAAATACATAGAATTCTTTAGTATTCACTTTCTTTTAAAAATATAATTTCTTTCCTTTCATTTTACAATTACAGTTGATATACAATATCATGTAAGTTTCCAGTGTGCAACCTCCTCATTAGACATTCGTACAATGTAGGAAGTGATCACCTCAATACATCTAGTCCCCATCTGACACCATTCATAGTTATGACAGAGTTATTGACAGTATTCCCTGTGGCTTCCTTTACACCCCATGACTCTTCTGCAAATACCAATTTGTACTTCCTAATCCCTAAATCACTCCCCCTTTCTCACTCTCCCTGCCAAACTGTCTAATCTAACAGGCATCAAAATGTTCTCTGCATTTCTGAGTCTCTTTCTTTTCTGCTTGTTGTTTATTTTGTTTTTTAGATTCCACAAAGAAGGGAAATCATCTGGCATTTGTCTTTCTGTGTCTGATTTTTTTCACTCAGGATAACACCCTCTACAACCATCCCTGTTGCTGCGCTGCAAGACCTCATTCCTTTTTGTGGCTGAGTCATATTCCATTGTATGTCTGCACCCTTTCTTCCTCCACTCACTCATCTATTGATGGACACTCAGGCTGCTTCCAGAGCTTGGCTATTGTAAATAATGCTGCAGTGAACGTACAGCTTTCTTTGGATAAACACCCAGAAGTGGAGTTGCTGGGTCCTTCTTTGTATCTTGTTATAGCCTTTGTTTTAAAGTCCATTTTTTTTTTCTAGAGTAAGTACTGCTACCGCAGCTTTTTTGTCTCGCCTTTGTTTCCATTTTCATGTGCTACATTTTTCCATCCCTTTATTTCCAGTCTGTGTGAGTGTTTTTATTGGAAGATGGCATTTGGAAGGGTCTTGTTTTGTTATCCTCGAGTCACTGCATGTCTTTTGATGGCTGCATTTAATACATATGCACATAAAATAAGTGTGGATAAATATATACTTATTGCCATTTTATTATTCATATTTCTAATCTTTGTATACCTTAAAAAAAGACCTTCTCACATTTCCCTTTGTTCTTTTTTCTTTATTTCTTAATTGAATTTATTTGGGTGATACTGGTTAATAAAATTATGAAGATTTCATGTGCACATTTCTATAACACATCATCTGTATGTTGTATTGTGTGTTCGCCACCCAAGTCAGGTCTCCTTCCATCACCACGAATCCCCTCTCTCCCTCCCCAACTTCTTCACTCTGGTAATCACCATACTGTTGTCTGCCTGTGAGGTGTTTTCATTTTCTGCTTAATCCCTTCACCTTTTCCCTGACTCCCTCTCTCCCCTCCTCTGACAGCTGACAGTCTGCTCTGTGTATCCATGAGTCTGTTTCTTTTTTGTTTGTCAGGTTATTCTGTCCATTATAAAACACAGGTAAGTGAAATCACATGGGATGTATCTTTGTCTGACTGACTTATTTCATTTACTCTAATACTCTCCAGGTCCATCCTGCTGTCCCAAATGGTAAGATTTCCTTCATTTTTACCGCCAAGCCATATTCCTTTGTGTGAATGTACCACAGCTTTTTGATCCACTCATCCACTGATGGACACTTGGGCTGCCTCCATATCTTGGCAATTGTAAATAATGGTGCAAGGAACACTGGGGACCATAAATTCTTTGAATTAGTGTTTTGGGTTTCTTTGCATATATTGCCAGATTTGTAACTGCTGGTTAATGAGGCAGTTCCCCTTCTTACTTTTTTTGTGGCAACTCCATACTGTTTTACACAGTTGCAAGGTAGAAGTTCACTATATGAATGAGTCACATTTTTGTTCACTTATTATTCCATAATTGCTACATTTAAAAAAGAATACAGGAATTAAATTATGCCCAGTGACTGTGAAAAGTTTCCTTTAAAACTGGTGTTAATCAAATGATGGAATTTTTCCTCAAATTTTCTTCCTTAAATAATGCTATATATTTTCTCATAAAAATGACACGGTATATAGTGGGCTTTTTCATGCTATGTTTCTAGTATGGGTGTTTTAGCTGTTTTGCTTTGATCTTTTATTGTGGTAAGATCACTTAAGATGAGATTTATCCTCTTAACAATTTGTAAGTGGACAATACAGTACTGTTAACTAGAGGCTCGGCATCACACAGCAGATCTCTAGACCTTACTCCTCTGGTAGAATTGAAGCTTCAGATGCATTGAAAAACTGGAGAGGGCATAACTCCTTCAAATTTGGGTCCAACACAGTGATTCCTTCTACCTGGTAGCCTGATGCCTAGATTTCAGGACAGTAATCGAGTCACATACACAGGAGCTGACCCTCAGGTTCATGAGTGCCTTGAAAATCAGATGTGAAGTCGCATTGGCATGGATTGGTCTTATTTTGAGGTGTAAGTGCATCTGAATAGGGGTGTTTCACTCCAACAGTTGGGTAGAAAGGGAGACATGGACAAAAATTGCAGAAATAACATCCAAAAAATAGCCATGAGACTATGAATGTGAAGAAGAAAGAAGCACTGGTCACTTTGTAAATTTTGGACAGCAAAGGGGAAGGGAATAGCAAAGGGAATTTTTAAGGGTAAAAGCACACTTGCATATGTTTAGAGGCAGAACAGTCTGTAGAGGTGGAGTGATTAAAGATCTGGAAAGATGAGGAAAGTTTGAGGGAACAAATTCCCAAGAAGATGAAAAGAAGTTGTCCGAATTCAACATCTTTATATGTTTTTAAAATACTTATTTGAATAGGGAATGTCAGATACTTCTTAAAGATGATTAAAATTATATATAATTCATTCCAAAGTCAGCAGTGTAATTAGGAAACTCTAGAGACATTCTTAATTAGTTCTAGTAAAAGCAAGATGACTATAGTCTTCAGTATTATTTGACAATGTATTAAAGGAAGTATTAGAAAATGCAATTATAGATGCAAATGGATAAGAGACATGCAAATTATAGGGAAAGAGGTAATATTATCTTTAATTATAAAACATTTTATGACATATTTGTAAAACCTATAAGAATTCATGGAAAGAATTCTACAAATAATTATTACTTTACGAAGTATAAAATTAGCATAGAATTCAACAGAATTCATACATACAAATCAGTAATAATTAGAAGATACAATGAAAGATAAAAGTCTTGTTCCAGTTGCAAAAGTAAAATAAAATTCCCATGCATAAATGTAATAAAATGTTCAAGAAATAGGTGAGGAAAATTATAAACCACTCCGAAGAGATACTGAAGTTTGCCCCACAGAAAATGGGAAGTCGTACCACACTTCATGATTAGAGGTCTCAAGGTCCAAAGATTTCAATATTCCTTAAGTTGACAAATTTAAGATGCAATCAATAAATATGCCTTTAAGTTATTTTTTATAACTAGATAGATTATTTATAAAGGATGGGGTTAAACATGAATAGCCAAGAAAACCATATAAAAAGAACCAAATGTAGGAAGTTACCTTCAAGATATGAAACATTATAAAGCTTCAGTAATTCAAGCAGTGTGGTATTGGCTTATGAGTAGACTGACAGACCAAAAGAACGCAATGGGAAACGAGAAATAGCCCAGGTGCCTATGAAACTTTGTATGTTATGAAGGCAACAGATCAAACCAGTAGGGGGAAAATGAACTTTTTAATAATGGCAATAGAACCACAGGATGGTCTTCTGGAAAAGGATATAGTTGGATTCATTCCTCACACCATACACTGACAAAACTTCTACAATGACCAGATATTCAAATGTACAAAAATAAAATCATACAAGCACATTATGATAAAAATGAGTGACTTTCGTTATAACCTAAGAGAAGAGAGAATACTTATAACTATCATTAAAATGCCAGAAACAATAGGAGATTCATAAATTTAATTTAAAAAAATGTATGATAAGAACAGTCAAAAGCCAAATCACAAATTAGAGGAAAATATGCAACTTATAGCTCAAACAGAAAGCTATTATACACAATATATAGTCCTCCTAAAAACTGAGAACCTCCAAATCCACCAGAAACATGAGGAAAAGATATAAAGAAGCAGTCCATAAAAGAAGTAGAAATACCAACAGTCATTAAATACATGAAACCATCCCCCATGTTTCTTAAAATTAAAGAAATGGAAATTATAACAATACTTCAACATTGCTTCTCACTCATCAAGATGGACATTTTAAAAATTCTGAGAATATATCACTCTGAAGAAACTGTAAGAAAGTAGGCACTCCCAATTTATTGCTGAGGGGGGAAATAAATGTCAAATCTCTCCCCCAACCCACAGCTAACAAATCCCCAGCAACACAGGCAATACAAGCCCTTTCAAAATCACAGAAGGTACTTTTGTAGGAATTTACAAGCTGATTCTAGAATTCATATGGAAATGCACAGGTCCTAAAGTAGCCAAAACAACTGTGAAAGAGGTGAATGAAATCCAGGAATTATACTAACTGATTTCAAAAATTATTACAAAGCTACAGTAATCAAAACTGTAAGGTAATGGCATCAAGATAGACAAATAGATGAAAACAAACACACACAAATAGAATCAACTGGTTTTTAACAAAGGAAGAAGAACAATCACTAGATATTTATGTCCAAATATGCACATACCACAAACCCCACTTTGATCCTTATACAAAAATTAACTCATAAAATATTGACATAGTTTTTCTGGCCACAGCAAAAATAGGGAAGGATTTCTTAATAAGGATATAGCACTAGCTATGAAAGGCAAAGTTGACAAATCAAACTTCATTTAAATTAAAAATATTGGCTATCAAAAGATATCATTTAAGTTAAGTAAGGCATAGTCTGGGGAAGGTAGACAGGGAGAGGGAGATGACTCTGAATGTATGCATGTATTATCCATAGATGCATATATATTCTCTATACTCGCACAAACACAAACAAGTACACGGTTATGGACTTACATGTGCATTTTAAAATTCCTTCAATACATTAGGAAAACAACTAACTACCCTATTTTTTAAAAGAGGAATAATTACTTCAGAGAAGACAACCAAACAGCCAGTAAATATGTATAAAGGTGTCGAACATCATTACTTATCAGGAAAAAAAGTTGAACAAAAAAGCTTTCCATGGTCCCTATCAGAATAAAAATACATTTTTGCATGTGGGATAAAACAGGGATAAAATAAAAATACCAAGGTTTAACAAGGGTGTAAAGTAACTGGAATCCTCAAAAATTGTTGATAGCAATGCAAGCTGAATTAAACATTAGAAAACAGTTTGGCAGTGATGTTTATAACAGCTGCACATAAGCCTACTCTATTATCCAGCAGATCCACATGTAAGCATAATCCAAAAGTAATGTTTGCTTATTCAATCAAAATACACATTCAAACTCTTTCTAAAGGCTTTATCAATAATAAGCAAAACCTTGAAATTATCAAACTTTATTAAAGGGCTAAAGACTTGTATATTCACATGACAAAATACTACACAGCACTATAACATAATCTACCCATATACACTGCAATATAAACGTACATGACAGGCTTTATGATGAATAAAAGAAGACAGAATCAATACAGTACCTGTTTATATGAAGTTCAAATACACAGAACACTGTACAATGACAAGCGTCAGAACAGTGGATAGCTGTGGGGGATGGGGTGGAGAGCAGGTTGTATTTATTGGAAAGATGCCAGAGGAAACTTTCTAAAGTAGATGGAAAGGTTGCACATCTTGATTTAGGCTGCGGTTACATATTCATGTGCAAAAGTTTAAGGAGCTATACACTTAAGATTTGCACATTTTGCTATATGAAAGTTAGGGCACAACATTTTCAAAAGGAGGTTTCTATTTTCTTTCATGACCTACATTGAACAGCATACTCAATATGCCAACCCCAGCTCCTAAATTCTAGGTTCCCTAAATTCAGGCACCCACAGGGGCCAGCATAATAAATACCCCTCTTATTACATAAAAATCTTTATGACAAAATATTAAGCATGTAATTGTGTAACATAACAGTATCACGCTCCAGCACACCATATGACACCTTAGGTAAAATGTTGAAATTGCTGTCCATATCATGTGAGACATTCACATACCCTACCAACCACACTCAATGGCACTGCTTCTGGTGGACCTTGTATTTTACTCATATCAACCCTCTTTTTAGAAGCTTATTCTTTTCTTTTGGGCAGCATTGAACTCAATCAAAAGGCAGAACTCAACAGTTATTCAAATTTCCCCTACATTCTAATGGAATGGACTTTCCTAAGGAACAGCCCAGTAATTCAAAATATTTTCCCCAGTACTTCATTTGTGACTGTTTCTCAAAAAAAATTTTTCCAACAATAGTGAGTTTACACAGAAATTGTTCTTTTGATTTTTAATGTAAATCTCTACTTCCCATTTCATAATATGGTGGCTTTATGAACTTACCCTGAGATCACCATTTCTTACCCATATGCGTTTGTTATTAGAATATCAAGGCTATCTGCAATGCCTGAAAATTCCACAGCAATTGCCTGTCCTAATAAGCAGCAGCTTGGTGCTGCCTGGAAGGTGAATATGGACCCAGGACCAGCTAGTGATCTGTGACATCCTCTAGATCAGTGTCATGCAATGGAAATACAATGCAAGCCACCTATAAATTATAAACTTTCTAGTAGATACCTTAAAAATAGATTCATTTAATGATATATTTTATTTAATACAATATACTCAAAATCTTATCATTTCAACATGTAATCAAGTAAAAAAGTATGGATTAGATTATTTTTCATATTCTTCAAAGATTGGGTGTGGATATCACACTTACTTTGCCCACTTACAGTAGGTCTCAATTTGGATGTCCACATTTCAGTTGCTCAATACCATACATGACTAGTGACTACCAGATCAGATAGTGCAGCTCCCAGTGACCTTGGACCACAACCAAAATAACCCTTGAAATGAGACTCCAAATTCAGTCTCAGCCTGGAAATAATGTGACACATCCACTCAGCATCTTTCTACCCTATAAAATTCCATTTCTCTCCCCTGGAAGTCCTAATTGTCTCATCCATATCCCAGGTGCTCCGCTCACCAATATGGTGGTCCCCATACTTGCCTTCTGAGAAACTTAACATGCTACCCATTTACACACTGAACAATTCATCAGATACTGATCTTCTCATTTTGCCAAGACCAACTCAATAAAACTTTTGACCTCCTATTCTCTTGGAAAGTGTGATGTATTAAAATTATGCTGTGCAAGTAGCATGAAATTACTGTCAATCCATTTTTAATATGGATGTACTAGGTCAACCAACATGTAAAATGACATCTTCCAAGAAAGAGATGAGGCAAGAAAACATGGCATAAAGGAAAACAAACTGAATTGAGATTCAAGCTGGGATTTCAGTCCTGACTCTGCACCAGGTAGTTTTATATTTTCAGACTACATGAAATGATTCTGAAGCCCCATTAAATATTGCACACTGTATAATTGCAGAGATTATTTTCACAAAATAAAGATGGAAAAGTTAAGGTGATGGTGAGAGAGAATAAATCCATTTTGGAAAGAGAGTTAGAATTTCCTTTAAATATAGAATACAAAAGCATGAAGGTTTAATGTCTTATTCATGATGATGATGATAATAATAATAAGACGCTAATTTAAAAATGCCCATACCTTTCCTAATTTCCTGTTTTTTCAAGAGACAGTTATTCTGCCCAAGGTTTTCTTCATGGCTAATTTGACATCCTTGTTCCTCAGGCTGTAGATTAGTGGGTTCAGCATGGGAACCACAATGGTATAGAACAGAGTACACACTTTCCCCTGGTCAAGGGGTATAACAGAAGGTGGTTTAAGGTATGCAAAAATTCCTGACCCAAAGTAAAGTAAAACTGCAATTATGTGAGAACTGCAGGTACTAAAGGCTTTGGATCTGCCCTCAGTAGAACTAATGTGGAAAATGCTGGAAAGAATGAAGCCATAAGAGAGAAAAATGGTCACAATGGATACCCCAATGGTAATGGATGTAGCAATGAAGACCACCACCAAATTCATGTAAGAGCTATTGCAGGAGAGCTCAAGGAGGGGAAGGAATTCACACATATAATGATTCAGAAGGTTGTCTGCACAAAATATCAGAGACAGTATATTACCTGTATGAGCTATAGCCCCCCAAATCCCCATCCCGTAGACACCCAGCAAAAGAAATAGACACACCTGAGGAGACATGGTGACCGTGTACAACAGTGGTTTACAGATGGCCACATAGCGGTCATATGCCATTGCTGACAGGATGAAGGATTCAGAAACGACAAAGAAAGCAAAGAAAAAGAACTGAGTCATACACCCTGTGTAGGAGATGATGTTCTTCTTTAAGACAAAACTCATTAGCATTTTGGGGATGATGGCAGAGGAGTAACTGAAGTCAATGAAGGACAAGTTGAAGAGGAAAAGGTACATGGGAATATGAAGGTGAGAGTTCAGCCCAATCAGTGTTATCAAGCCCAGGTTCCCCACCACGGTGACCACATAGAAGCCTAGAAACAGGAAGAAGAGGGGGAGCTGGAGTCCCGGCTGGTCCGTTAAGCCTGCGAGGATAAACTCTGTCACAGAGGAGGTGTTATCTGCAGCCATCCTCCTCTGGGAGGGTCTGGGAGGCAAAAAGAAAAGAACTGTTCAGAGAGAGAGAGGGAAACAACCCATTCTTGAGAGTGGTGTTTGAACAGGGAGGTATGGAACTTAGAGTTGAGATGGCATCTCCTTGTTCCCACGTAGCTTCAATCATCCTAGTAACTGTTGCTGGATGAAATTTGCCTCCAGATTAAGGGCTCATCCAACTGAGGAGAAAAGTCCACAAAACTCAGCTGGGAGGAAGCTGCAACCTTGCAGTGACGCTCTCCTGCTACTGCCTGCCCTCTACAGCCCTGGACCAAGTGTTGTGTGACCTGGGTCTTTCTCTTGAGTGCTGTTGAGAAGAGGAAGCCAGGTCAGTGCTGGTCAGAGAAGGACGATAAGGTCATGTTGCCTTGAGTCTACAGAGGAAATGGCTGTGGAAATGTTATGTGAAAGTAATACTGGAGTAATGAGGTAAAGTTATTAACTAAACCTAAGAAAAAAGTAACATTTGCCAAACACTAACTATGCTAACAGCAGAGTTCTAAGTGCTCTGGGCATTTTGATTAAACCCATTGATCAGGTGAAGACACTAGGCACAAGTCCCAGTCCGTCTAAGTGGCAGCAGAAGGGGAACTCATGCTATCTGCCTCCAGCATATGAGCTTTGAACCCTAACTACCCTGTTAGATTACAGACCAGCTCAGGCAGGCACTCACCCTCCTTCTGCCTGCAGTCACAGAGCTGGACTCTACTGGCTCCCACCCACCTCTCTCATGGAGACTCAGATGGCCCTGGTGACAAGAACAGGACAACTCAGAGCTCAGACCGCTCTGCTTCTTCTGCGTCTCTCCTTTAAAATTCAAAGCCTGTAGTTTATCTGGGTTCTGCTGTTGAGCTGAAGAACATAACCTCTGACCTATTTGGTTCCAAGTCTCAAGTCCAGCTTCCAAGGATGGGACAGTACCTTTATAATGTCTGTGGATAACTATAGAACAGACAGTGTTGTTCTGGATTAGAGACCACAGTGACGTAGTTACAGGGGCTCCCTCAGGATCCCTGCTCCCTAGGGAAGAAGAAATATTTGTTTATTCCCTTGGTAGTGCTTGACAGAGCTTTTAATGGCCTTTCCTTTCCTTCAGGCTATACCTTTCTAAGTGCAATTAAGAATAGAGCACTTGGAAAAAGAATTCTTGTACTGAGTGCTTACTGTATACTGACCACTGTATCTGTCCTAGCACCCTCATTGGAAAGATCCAGAGCAAAGGATACATAATTTTACCATGTTTATTCCTCAGATCCACCTCACAGGGTTGACCTATTCGTCTACCCTTTAAAAGTGAGTCACACACATAGCTTGTCAGTTCCAGAATGTTGAGTGAAATCCCAGTCTTTCCAACTCCAAACTCTTTCGTGTGAATCACTTGTCTAAACTGTCTCGCTGTGAGAGACAATGAAAGTTTGAGGCAGCGCATTTGCTACTAGGATCTCATGAGAGTCTAGACAAAAACAAGTACTTACATAACTTCAATGGAATGTACAAATTGTCAGGCCACGAATGGGAAAATTTGAGGTATCTGCACATCAGGAGAGGAAATTCATTATTTGAATCACTTTCAATATATACTAAGAATTACTTGCACCTTCTCCAATTTTGAAAGAACTGTCTCTGGTTTTTCTCTACTACTTGATCATGCCGTTGAAACTTGGTTATTTAACACAAATACCTGTCAAACTAATAACGACATTTGTCAAGACCTAGAGGTGTGAAAAAGATACTACACCCAATATGTCTGATAATGGGGAGCTGATAAAAGCCTTTCACAAGTGGCCCTCCCTCAACAAATCTCAATTGAATATTCACCCCATTATGAAACTCTTCTAATCCCCACGCTCCTATGCTTCTTGAAAAAACAAAAATAATTTTGTATTTCCATCTTGATGGAGATTTCATTCACATGGGAGAAACATACATGAAAAAACACGAAAGTGCACTGAGGAAAAGGAAAGCTAGGGAGAGGGACAGCACACAGGGGAGAGTGGCTGAAAGGGAGAGTGTTACAGATTTCAGTTCAAATAGCAGAATGGGACAGTTGAGTATTGATTTAGAGAGACCTGGAAAAACTTTGCTTAATAGCATCAGTTACTCTAATGAAACACTGGGTGACATGGCTAATGCTGTACCTTCCCCGGGCATCAGGGTTTTGTCTTGCACTTTTACACAGTACTCCAGCCCAAATTATTGCTGTGGGGAAGGAAATTCTGATCAAATAACAGCATAAAGGTAAGAGACCTTGCTGAGATTCTAGATAACCGAAAGTCACACAGTGTAGAGTTTTGGCTGACTGATATAAAGAATAATAATTTTTTTGTGGCAATTTGTATTCAACATGTTTTGTCAGGGGTGTTTATGTAGTAAGGATGGCAAATTTTCTATTAACAAATCTCTATTTGGGGAAGTTCAAGAGTTCATTATGTGATGAGTTATGTATGTGTTTGGTCAGAGTTAAGGTCTGAAGTTCTTTAGGAGAAATTATGATATCGGAACACAAAGGCAGAACCCATCCTATTCAAGGTAAGTCCAACTGAAACCACTGCACATGGGCCTGTGTGTGTATCTGAGTGTGTACACGTACAGCAGTGAGGACTTGCCCTCCCCCCACTAAGCCTCAGCAGTGATGGTGCCTCATCTGCCTGTTTGCATTGAGAATTGTCCACTGCCCAGATGACACTAATGAATCCCAGTCCCTGTTCTCGATCCCATTGCACATGTTGAAGAAATAGAGAAAAACAATCCATTATCAAGAAACTAAAGTAGTTTCTTGGAGAATGATCCTAAGGAGAACAAACTACAAGTATGGTCTCCTTGGGACTCAAGGTCAAAGAAGAGCTTGGGGACTCCTGAAAATGTTTATTTTCCTTTCAGAATCTTAGAAGGTTTTTGTAAGCATGATGCAATAACAGGAAAAATTCTTCTGAGATCTTTGCCTCTTCAGAGATGGTTTCCATGGGAGATTCATTTCCAATTCATCGAGGTTTATTTCAAGCGAACCAGGCCTTCTATAAAGCTGTTTTGACTGTGGAGTGGCTCCTACAATAGTAGGAAGAAAGAAAAATCAATATTGTTAATTATGTTTTTTGCTGCACCTCCTTTACCTCCTGGGTTAAATTTATTCCTAGGTAACTTATTTTTTTTCTTGCTACAGTATATGAGATTTGTCCCCTCATATCTCTTTCTGATACTTCATTATTGGTGTACAAAAATGCCATCAATTTCTTAATATTGGCCTTGTATCCCCTCGAGTATTTGTCAAATTCACTAGTTAGGTCAGGTAGTTTTTTGGTGGAGACTGTAGGGTTTTCTATGTACACTATCATTTCATCTGCTATAATGACAGTTTTGCTTCCTCCTTTCCAATTTGGATGTCTTTTAGTTCTTTTTCTTGTCTGATTGCTGTGAGTAGAATTTCCAGCACTGTGTTAAATAAGCGGGCTGAAAGTTGACACCTTTGTCTTGTTGCTGATCTTAACGGGAAATTTTTTAGTTTTTTCCTGTTGAGTATAATCTTGGCTGTAGGATTCTCATATATGGCTTTTATTATGTTGAGGAATGCTCCCTTTAGTCCCACTTGCTGAGGGTTTTTATCATAAATGGGTGCTGGATTTTGCCAAAAGCCTTTTCAGCATCTATTGATCTGATCATGTGATTTTTGTCATTCATTTTGTTCCTGTGGAGTATTATAAACATAATTGATTTATGAATATTGTACCATCCTTGCATCCCTGGGATGAATCCCACTTGATCATGGTGTATGATCTTTTTAATGTATTTCTGAATCCGGATATGCAGTGTATTGTTGACCATTTAAGCATTTAGGTTCATCAGCGATACTGGCCTGTAGTTTTGTTTCACTGTTGAGTCTACCTGGCTTTGGAATTAGAATGAAACTGGCCTTGTAAAAAGAGTTTGGGAATTTTCCCTTATCTTGAATTTTTTGGAATAGTTTGAGAAGATGGGAGTTAGTTCTTCCTTAAATATTTGGTAAAATTCAACTGTGAAGCCATCAGGTCCCGGGCTTTGTGTACTGGCAGTTATTTGATTACTGCTTCTATTTCACTAGTTGTTATTAGTCTATCCAGGCTTTCTGATTCTTCTTGACTATGGGTTTTTTTTTTTAATTTTTATTTTCATTGTTGATCTTGTACAGTTTTCTGTCTTTTATTCTCACCCGAACCCACCACCCTAGCCCTCCCCTCCTCCCTCCCATTTCCACCCCCCCCATAGTTTTTGTCCATGTTCTTCTTGACTATGTTTTGGAAGATTGTATGTTTGAAGAAATTTCTCCATTTCGCCCAGGTTGTCCAATTTCTTGGCATGTAGTTGTTCATAGTAATTTCTTACAATCCTTTGTAAGTTACAACTGATATGTATTTTTGTCATATCAGTTGTAACTTCTCCTCTTTCATTTCTGATTTTATTTATTTGGGTCCTGTCTCTTTTTCTTCATGAGTCTGGTTAAAGCTTGTCAATTTTATATACCTTTTGAAAGAACCAGCTCCTGGATTTGGTGATCCTTTGAATTGTTCTTTTAGTCTGTATGTCATTTAATTCTGCCCTGATTTTGATTAATTCCTTCCTTCTCTTTGTTCTGGCCTTTGTTTGTTCTTGTTCCTCTAGTTCTTGTAAATGTACAGTTAGGTTGTTTACTTGAGATTTTTCTATCTTCTTTGTGTAGGACATTAACTGATTTTTCAATATGAAGTCAACCTTACATTCTTAGGATCAAACTCTACTTCAAAATGATATAAAACTATTTTTGTGTTATGTTGGATTTTTTGGGGCCAGTTTTTCCAGTCGATTTTTTTGCATGTAAATTCATGAAGGGTATTGGTATATATATGAATACTTTTTTCTAGATACATTTTTAGGTTATCAGAGGCAGTACAATTTCCCCTGGCAAGCCAAGACTTCAGTCCCTAATAATCTCATCTCCAGACTTATCCCTAGACCCAGGCAACCCATTAGTGCTGCTGAGAACTGACCATCAGGCTGCTGTGAGCCTGAGAGATTAGAACACAAGGGTGTCCTTGGCACAGCTGTTTTCCGAGTGGCTTCTTCTCCATTCCTAGACTCACTCTGCCTGCAGTCAAGGCAAGACCCGACACTTCCAATGTACTCTCTAGTTTATAAAGCCCCTTCACACACAACATGTGCTAATCAATCTTCACAAAGCATTAAGATTGTATCATGTTTTTCAATTCAAACATAATAAAGTTGAAGTATGTATGAGTCACCCAAAGTCACATAGTAAGAAATTCATTTTTAACAAGTCACAGAATAAGAAATGCACGGAACCCAATCAACAAAAGGAAAAAAGCTACTTCCGGCCTAGATGGAGGTGTAGGTGGAGACACTGTGCCTCCTCTCACAACCATAATTAAGGACAACAAATATTTAGAAACAAGAAAACAACCAGAACTGATAGAAAATTCAACTGTACGGAAGTCCAACAACCATTTATCGAGACCGGTAAGAGGGGCAGAGTCAAGGCAGGAAAACTGGAGGTGCAGGCCCGGGTACACAGGCAGCAGCACGCTGGCAGTTTCCAGGCACAAGGTGGCGACTGTGCAGACCCAGTGAGGCCGATCACGGCAGCTGGCTGACCAGGTGGTCCCACATTCGCACACAGATAATCCAGGCGAAGAGGAAGCAGGGGAAGGGACTAGAATCCAAGAGAGAGTGGAGCAAGCGCCATTATTCCCTCTCTGACCCTACCCCCACAACAGTGTCACAACTCGGTGACTGGACTGCCCCGCACTGGGGAACACCTAAGGACCAGACCAAAAAAAAAAAAAAGACCAAAAATGGCTCAAACTCGTGAAAAAATCAAAGCACCAGAGCCAATCCCACTAAGCAATGAAGTGATAGCCAACCTATCACATGCACAGTTCAAAGCCTGGTGATCAGGATGCTCACAGAGTTGGTTGATTTTGGTTACAAATGAGATGAAAAATGCAGGCTACAATATGTAAAATGAAGGAAATCACATGGGGGACCAATAGAGGTAAGAAGAAAACTGGGACTCAAATCAATGGGTTGGACCACAACGAAGAAAAAGACAACCAAACAGAAAACAAGGAAGAAACACGAATTCAAAAAAAATGAGGAGACCCTTAGGAACCTCCAGGACACCTTTAAATGTCCCAAAATCCGAATTATAGGGGTACCAGAAGGGGAAGATGAAGAGCAACAAGTGGAAAACTTAACTGAACAAATCATAAAAAAGAACTTCCCCAATCTGGCAAAGGAAATAGACTTCCAGGAAGTCCAGGAAGCTCAGAGAGTCCCAAAGAGGTTGGACCCAAGGAGGAACACACCAAGGCACATCATAATGACATTCGCCAAGATTCAAATGAAGGAGAGAATTCTAGAAGCAGCAAGGGATAAGGGACAAAGGGGTTCCCATCGAACTGTCAGCTGATTTCTCAAAAGAGACCTTATAGGCAAGAAGGGGCTGAAAAGAAGTATTCCAAGTCATGAAAGTCAAGGACCTACATCCAAGATTGCTCTATCCAGCGAAGCTTTTATTTAGAATGGAAGGGAAATTAAAGTGCTTCTCACATAAGGTCAAGTTCAAGGAGTTCATCATCACCAGGCCCTTATTATATGAAATGTTAAAGGGACTTATCTAAGAAAAAGAAGATAAAAGTATGACAGTAAAAAGACAGCAAACTCATAGCTATTAACAGCTACACCTAAAACAAAAGCAAACAACTAGAACAGGAACAGAACCACAGAAATGGAGATCACATGGAGGGTTAGCAACAAGGGAGTGAGATGAGGAGAGAGGGGGAAAAGGTACAGAGAATAAGTAGCATAAATGTTGGGTAGAAAATAGACAGGGGAGGGCAAGAATAGTGTGGGAAATGTAGAAGCTAAAGAACTTAAGACACATGAACATGAACTAAAGGGGGAATGTAAGAGGGAGGGGCTGTGCAGGGTGGAGGAGAATGATGGGGGAGAAATGGGACAACTGTAATAGCATAATCAATAAAATACATTTGTTTAGAAAGAAAAAAAGCCAGCAAAATATAACGAGAGACATGGAAATTTAGAAAAATCTGACAGGAACCAGCAGGGAGGTGGAAGGGATTAATGGGTTTTCAGAAGTGACTATAAAGTACACATGGACAAAACCAAGGGGCTGTGTGGAAGCAAGGGAGGGAGGTGGATTTGGCTGCAGTGGTGGGTGAGTGATAGAGAGTAAACACAGACAACTGTAATTGGACAACAATAAAATAATTTTTTAAAAAGGAAAAGATTCCTAGATAGCAAAAGAATAAGAAAAAGAAAGGAAATGCATTATGTGACAGCATTTTGTCTTCAATTTTCAAAGTTCATGATCTTTCCTCTACCAATTCATGCATGTTTTCAACATTTCTAGGGAATTGTTGGTGTCTCACACAAAATTGTAGTAATGTGATTAACATATCTTGGCAAAAGACATGTGGCAGGGAACAAAATGTAATAGAAACAGAGGAGAAGTTTCAGGGCATAAATCAGGACAGTAAATTGCATCTGTCACAAAGATAAGGATCTCACTAGGGTGACTGTCCCAGTCAAGGTTTGGATCTCCAGTGCCACCCACACAACATAATTAGGCCTCTGATGCATATAAGTAAACTCGTACTACATTCAACACCAAGTAAATGGGCAGCCTCATAACACTCCCTCTTGACTCATCCCCACTCTACCCCTGCACAAACCTCATTAATGAGAGAGCAGTATAAAGCCATGAGGCTCCACCTACTTGTACAAAAGCACCCTGGTCTGACCACCAGTTCAGTCCTATCCACAATAAACCCGGTAATGTCCAGGCCCATATCCATGTATGTTATTTAGAGAGTCAAGGTTTGCTCCTTGCACAGTCACTCCCAAGGCTGCAACTGCAGACACCCTCTCAGAGCCAGCCACCTGATGCTCTTGTGTCCTCACTCTGGCCATCTTGACAGAGCTACATGTGCACATTCAGCAGCATCATGGCACTTGCACACACAAGAGCATAGCACACGCTCACAGGTGCCACACTGCTTTGCCACAAGGGCCCACCTCCAAGATTGTGCTGGTACTTCCCTTCCATGCGATGGTCAAGTTCATAGCTGCAGGCTTCCCCTTGTTACTGACATCCCTGGGATTTTCCCAAGAGTTCTGCCCTGTGGAGTTGCTGCCATGGTCCACTTTCAAATTGTGACCCACATTGTGAAAAACCCTTGTCTGAAACTGCACTTTGGAGATCAACCAGCAGGGGCACAAAACTTGAGAAAGATCATCTGAACTTATCATTTCCAGATTTGTTCAGTCAAAAATCTAGAAACATCCCACTCACCCCCAAGCATATACGTCAGAGGGACCCACAACCAAAACAGAGCTGTGTGGTACAGCAGCTGCCTCACAACATTCTTTGTTTCACCTAAGTGTCCTTCTATGTTACAACTTTTTAAAAACTGCTTAGTGATCCTTGGCTCTTTTCTTGGAACTGAAAGTGCCCTAAGCTGACAGAACACAGATGTACTTTGTCCAGACTGGTCAACAAGAGCACTTCACTCTCCCCGTGTTTGTGTGGTCTGTAGTGCTAGGCAGATCCTACCCTTCGGATCCAGTTCTCTGCTTTGGGCTAATCAGTTTTACCAGAAGGCAATGCTCCATACTCCTAAGCGGTCATGGTAGGGTACACAATAGTCCTAAGGAAATGCTTTTTTTAATTATTCCACTTTAGTTTAGTTTAGTTTTAGTTTATGTATGTGCAGGGGGTAGTTCCTGGTCCCAGGACGTGAGCTAAAGTAAAGCGTTTTCCTGACTCAAAGGGAAGAAAGAGCAGCTTTTATATCAGCCTTAGGAGGGAGGAAAATGAGAATATGTATGTACCTGATGAAGATGGTCAGTTGTAACGCTTATGGTATAAAATCCAACCACTTTTGAATAGGTGCTGAAAAAAGAGAGTTTGAGGAGAGCTGGTGTGTTGCTTGTGCCATGGTTGATGGTGTTGTGGTTACAGAAGGACACATTGACCTTTGCCACTGGGTGGGTCATGACACCACTGATATCTGTTCCACAACAAACCAAGTGTTGGCAGAGAACAGACCTGAGAGACAGATGCCATAGTGACGTCAGGACAGGAGTATTAAGATGGTGGTCCTAACCACAAAGGAGCAGGAGAAAAGTGTCTTGTATTTAAAATTAGTGATGCTGTTCCTCTCCGATATAGAGTTCATTATCATTCTAAGTGAAATGACAAATGCATAGAACAATTCTTTATTATTCACTTTCTTTTAAAAATATAGTTCATTTCCTTTCATTTTACAATTACACTTGATGTACAATATCGTGTTAGTTTCAGGGGTGGAACCCCATCATTAGACATTTACACAACTTAGGAATTGATCACAGTAAACCTAGTCCCCATCTGGCACCATGCATAGTTATGACAGAGTTATTGACTGTATTCCCTGTGCCTTCATTTACGGCCCCATGACTCTTCTGCAACTACCAATTTGTACTTCCTAATCCCTACATCCCTTCACCTTTCTCACTCTCCCCCCAAACTGTCTAATTTCAACAGCCATCAAAATGTTCTCTGCATTTCTGAGTCTCTTTCCTTTCTCCTTGTTGTTTATTTTCTTTTTTAGATTCCACAAACAAGGGAAATCATCTGGCATTTGTCTTTCTCTGTCTGGCTTTTTTCACTCAGGATAACACCCTCTAGGACCATCCGTGCTGTTGAGGTGCAAGACCTCATTCTTTTTTGTGGCTGAGTCACATTCCATGGTATATCTGCACCCTTTCTTCCTCCACTCACTCATCTATTGATGGACACTCAGGCTGCTTCCATATCTTGGCTATGGTGAATAATGCTGCAGTGAACATACAGTTTTCTTTGGATAAACACCCAGAAATGGAGTTGCTGGTTCCTTCTGTGTCTCTTGTTATAGCCTTTGTTTTAAAATCTATTTTTTTCTGGAATAAGTACTGCTACCCCAGCTTTGTTGTTTTTCCTTTGTTTCCTTTTTCATGTGCTACATTTTTCCATCCCCTTACTTTCAGTCTACGGGAGTCTTTTGATCTGAAGACAGCATTTGCAAGGGTCTTGTTTTGTTATCCTTCAGCCACTGTATATCTTTTCATGGGAGCATTTAATCTATTTGCACATAAAATAAGTGTGGATAAATATGTATTTATTGCCATTTTATTATTCATATATCTAATCTTTTTATTCTTTTAGAAGAAGACCTTTTCACATTTCCTTTTCTTCTTTTCTCTTTATTTCTTAATTGAATTTATTGAGGTGACATTGGTTAATAAAATTATGTAGGTTTCATGAGTACATTTCTATAGCACATCATCTGTATGTTCTATTGTGTGTTCGCCACCCAAGTCAGGTCTCCTTCGGTAACCATGAAACCCCTCTCTCCCTCCCCGACTTCTTCACTCTATTAATCACCATACTGTTGTCTGCCTGTGAGGTTATTTCATTTTCTGCTTAATCCCTTCACCTTTTCCCTGACTCCCTTCTTCCTCTCCTCTGACAGCTCTCAGTGTTGTCTCTGTATCCATGAGTCTGTTTCTATTTTGTTTGTCAGTTTATTCTGTTCATTAGAATCCACAGGTAAGTGAAATCACATGGGATTTGTCTTTCTCCGACTGGCTTATTTCACTTACCCTAATACTCTCCAGGTCCATTCATGCTGTCCCAAAAGGTAAGATTCCCTTCTTTTTTAAAGCAAAGTGGTACTCCATTGTGTGAATGTACCACAGCTTTTTTATCCACTCATCCACTGATGGACACTTGGGCTGCCTCCATATCTTGGCAATTATAGATAATGCTGCAAGGAACACTGGGGACCATAAATTCTTTGAATTAGTGTTTTGGGATCCTTTGGATATATTGCCAGATTTGTAATTGCTGGGTTATGAGACAGTTGCACTTCTTGCTTTTTTGAGGCAACTCTGTACTGCTTTCCACAGTGGCAAGGTAGAAGTTCACTACATGAATGATTCACACTTTTGTTCACTTATTATTCCATAATTGCTACATTTAAAAAAGAATACAGGAATTAAATTATGCCCAGTAACTGTGAAAAGTGTCCTTTAAAACATGGTGTTAATTGAATGATGTAATTTTCCCTAAACTGTACTTTCTTTAAAAATGCTATATATTTTCTCATAAAAATGACAGGATATATAGTGGGCCTTTCAATGCTATGATCCTAGTATCACTGTCTTAGATGTTTTGGTTTGATTTTTTACTGTGGTAAGATCCCTAAACAAGAGATCTATCCTCCTAACAATTTTTAAGTGGACATTACGGTATTGTTAACTAGAGGCCTGGCATCGCATAGCAGATCTCTAGACCTTGCTCCTCTTACAGAACTGAAACTGCATATGTGTTGAATAACTGGAGAGGGCATAACACCTTCAAATTTGGGTCAGACACAGTGATTCCTTCTAGCTGGTAGCCTAATGCCTAGTCTTCAGGACAGTAATCGAGTCACATACACAGGAGCTGAACCTCAGGATCAAGGGTGCCTTGAAAATCAGATGTGAAGTAGCATTGGCATGGATTGGTCTGATTTGGAAATATAAGTGCATCTGAATAGGGACATTACACTCCAACATTGGGGTACAAAGGGATGCATGGGCAAAAGCTGCATACCTGACACACAAAAAATAGCCACGGGACTGAATGTGAAGAAGAAAGAAGCACTGGTCACTTTGTAAATTTTGGACAGCAAAGGGGAAGGGAATAGCAAAGGGAATTTTTAAGGGTAAAAGCACACTTGCACATGTTTAGAGGCAGAACAGTCTGTAGAGGTGGAGTGATTAAAGATCTAGGAAAGATGAGGAAAGTTTGAGGGAACAAATTCCCAAGAAGATGAAAAGAAGTTGTCAGAATTCAACATTTTTACATGTTTTTAAAATACTTATTTGAATAGGGAATGTCAGATACTTCTTAAAGATGATTAAAAATATATATAATTCATTCCAAAGTCAGCAGTGTAATTAGGAAACTCTAGAGGCATTCTTAATTAGTTCTAGTAAAAGCAAGATGACTATAGTCTTCAGTATTATTTGACAATGTATTAAAGGAAGTATTAGAAAATGCAATTATAAATGCAAATGGGATGAGACATGCAAATTATAGGGAAATAGGTAAAATTATCTTTAATTATAAAACATTTTATGACATACTTGTAAAACCTGAAAGAGTCATTGAAAGAATTCTACAAATAATAATTGGTTTACAAAGTATAAATTAGCATAGAATGCAATAGAAATCATACATAGAAATAAATAATAATCAGAAGATACCATGAAAGATAAAAGTCTTGTTACAGTAGCAAAAGTAAAATAAAATTCCCATGCATAAATGTAATAAAATGTTCAAAAATAGATGACGAAAATTATAAACCACTCCGAAGACATACTGAAGTTTCCCCCACAGAAAATGGGAAGTCGTACCACACTTCATGATTGGATGTCTCAATATCCAAAGATGTCAATATTCCTTGAGTTTACAAATTAAGATGCAATCAAGAAATATGCCTTCAAGTTAATTTTTAGAACTAGACAGATTAATTATAAAGGTTGGGGTTAAACATGAAAAGCCAAGAAAACCATAGAAAAAAGAACAACATGCGGGAAGTTGTTGGAGACCAAGAGGCCTGTGAGGGGTCGAGGATAGGGTCCTGCACCGCAGGTGTGGTGACTGGGCCTGGTTTCCGGCCTTGGGGCTATCTTGGGCTCTGATTGTTCTCATAACATTGGCCTGCGCATCACGTACCGGTAGCAATGTTAGCCTGAGAACTTCCCGACCTTGAGGGAGTAGATAATCTCGTGCCAGAAAGCTTCTCCTTTGTTTGCTAAGCACTCATGATTGTACTTAAGCCTGAAGACCGCGCAATAAACTTGCCTTATGCCAGCAGAGCATTTGGTCCTCTCCTATATTCAGTCCCTCGCCCAGCCTCACGACCACCCTTGCCGCAGCGGGCTGGGGCAGGAAGTTACCTTGGAGATATGAAACATTATTAATCTTCGGTAATTGAAGCAGTGTGGTATTGGCTTATGAATAGAATGACAGACCAATAGAACACAGTGGAAAACAAGAAATAGCCCAGGTGCCTATGAACCTTTGTGTGTTATAAAGGCAACAGCTCAAACTAGTAGGGGCTCAAAATGAACTTTTTTATACATGGCAATAGAACCACAGGATGGTCTTCTGGAAAAATATATAGTTGGATCCATTCCTTACACCATACACTGATGAAACTTCTACAATGACCAGATATTCAAATGTACAAAAATAAAATCATACAATCACATTATGATAAAAATGAGTGACTTTCTTTATAACCTAAGTGGAGAGAAAATACTTATAACTTTCATTGAAATACCAGAAACAATAGAAGGTTCATAAATTTAATTTTAAAAAATGTATGATAAGAACAGTCAAAAGCCAAATCACAAATTACAGGAAAATATACAACTTATACCTCAAACAGAAAGCTATTATACACAATATATAGTCCTCCTAAAAACTGAGAAACTCCAAATCCAGCAGAAACATGAGGGAAAAGTATGAAGACACAGTCCATAAGAGAAGTAGTAAGACCAACAGTCATTAAATACATGAAACCATCCCCCATGTTTCTTAAAGAAATGCAAATTATAACAATTCTTAAACACTGCTTCTCACCCATCAGCATGGAAATGTTAAAAATTCTGAGAATATATCACTCTGAAGAAACTGTAAGAAAGTAGGCACTCCCATTTATTGCTGAGGGGGGAAATAAATGTCAAATCTCTCCCCCAACCCACAGCACACAGATCCCCAGCACACAGAGTCAATACAAGCCCTTTCAAAATCACAGAAGGTACTTTTGTAGGAATTTACAAGCTGATTCTAGAATTCATATGGAAATGCACAGGTCCTAAAGTAGGCAAAACAACTGTGAAAGAGGTCAATGAAATCCAGGAAGTATACTAACTGATTCCAAAAATTATTATAAAGCTACAGTAATCAAAACTGTATGGTAATGGCATCAAGCTAGACAAATAGATGAAAACAAACACACACAAATAGAATCAACTGGTTTTTAACAAAGGAAAAAGAACAATCTCTAGATATTTATGTGCAAATATGCACATACCACAAACCCCATTTTAATCCATATACAAAAATTAACTCATAAAATGTCCACATAGTTTTTCTGGCCGTAGCAAAAATAAGGAAGGATTTCTTAATAAGGATATAGCACTAGCTATGAAAGGCAAAGTTGACAAATCAAACTTCATTTAAATTAAAAATATTAGCTATCAAAAGATATCATTTAAGATAAGTAAGGCATAGTCTGGGGAAGGTAGACAGGGAGAGGAAGATGACTCTGAATGTATGCATGTATTATCCATAGATGCATATATATTCTCTATACACTCACAAACACAAACAAGTACACGGTTATGGACTTACATGTGCATTTTAAAATTTCTTCAATACATTAGGAAAACAACTAACTACCCTATTTTTTTAAAGAGGAAATGACCTGAATAATTACTTCAGAGAAGACATCCAAACAGCCAGTAAATATGTACAAAGGTGCCAAACATCATTACTTATCAGGAAAAGAAGTTGAACAAAAAAGCTTACCGAGGTCCTTATCAGAATAAAAATACATTTTTGCATGTGGAATAAAACAGGGATAAAATAAAAATACCAAGGTTTAACAAGGGCGTAAAGCAACTGGAATCCTCAAAAATTGTTGATAGCAATGCAAGCTGAATTAAACATTAGAAAACAGTTTGGCAGTGATGTTTATAACAGCTGCACATAAGCCTACTCTGTTATCCAGCAGATCCACATATAAGTATAAGTCAAAAGAAATGTTTGCTTACTCAATCAAAATACACATTCAAACTGTTTCTAAAGGCTTTATCAATAACAGGCAAAAACATGAAATTATCAAACTTGATTAACAGGCTAAAGACTTGGATATTCACGTGATAGAATACTGCACAGCACTATAACATAACCTACCCATACCCACTGCAATATACACGTACATGACAGGGTTTATGATGAATTAAAGAAGCCAGAAACAATCCACTACCTGTTTATATGAAGTTCAAATACAGACAAAACTTTACAATGGCAAAGTAGGAAGAGTGGATAGCTGTGGGGGATGGGGTGGAGAGCAGGATGGATTTATTGGAAAGATGCCAGAGGAAACTTTCTAAAGTAGATGGAAATGTTGTACATCTGGATCTAGGTTGTGGTTACATATTCATGTGCAAAAGTTTAAGGAGTTATACACTTAAGATTTGGGCATTTTACTATATGAAAGTTAGGGCACAACATTTTCAAAACGAGGTTTCTGTTTTCTTTCATGACCTACGTCGAACAGCCTACTCAATACACCAACCCCAACTCCTAAATTCTAGGATCCCTAAATTCAGTCACCCACAGCGGCGAGCACAAAAAATACCCCTTTGATTGCATAAAAATTTTTTATTACAAAATAACAAGCGTGTAATTCTGTAACATAAGAGTATCACACTCCAGCACACCATATGACACCTTAGGTGAAATGTTCAAATTGCTGTCCATCTTGTGTGAGACATTCATGTACCCTACCAACCACACTCAATGGCACTGCTTCTGGTGGACTCTGTATTTTATCTCATCTGAATCCTCCTTTTAGAAGCTTATTCTTTCTTTTGGGCAGCATGGAACAGAATCAAAAGGCAGAACTCAACAGTTATTCAAATTTCCCCTACATCCTCATGGAATGGACTTTCCTAAGGAACAGCCCGGTAACTCAAAATATATCCCCCCAGCACTCCATTTGTGATTGCTTCTCAAAGAAATTTTACCAATAATAGCTAGTTTACACAGAAATTGTTCTTTTGATTTTTCATATACAGGGCTATTTCCCATTTCATAATATGGTGGCTTTATGAACTTACCCTGAGATCACCATTTCTTACCCATATGCGTCTATTATTAGAATATCAAGTCTATCTGCAATGCCTGAAAATTCCATAGCTATTGCCTCTCCTAATAAGCAGCAGCTTGGTGCTGCCTGGCAGGTGAACATGGACCCAGGGCCAGCTGGTGTCTGTGACATCCTCTAGATCAATGTCATCCAATGGAAATACAATGCAAGCCACCTATAAATTCTAAACTTTCTAGTACATACCTTAAAAATAGGTTCATTTAATGATACATTTTACTTAACACAATATATCCAAAATGTAATCATTTCAATATGTAATCAAGTAAAAAAGTATGAATGAGATTATTTTTCAATTTCTTCAAAGATTGGGTGTGGCTATCACACTTCCTTTGCCCACTTACAGTAGGTCTCAATTTGGATGTCCACATTTCAGTTGCTCAATACCATACATGACTAGGGACTACCAGATCAGATAGCACAGCTCCCAGGGACCTTGGAACACAACCAAGATAACCCTTGAAATGAGACTCTAAATTCTGTCTCAGCCTTGAAATAATGTGACATCTCCTTTCAACGCCTTTCTCCCCTATGAAATTCCATTTCCTTCTCCTGGAAGTCCTAATTCACTCACCCACATTCTTGGTGCTTTACTCGCCAATTTGGTTGTCACCATACTTGCCTTCTGGGAAACCTAACACACTACCCATTTACACAGGAAAAAATTCATCAGGCACTGATCTTGTCATTTTGTCAAGACCAACTCAAAAAAATCTTTCACCTCCTATTCTCTTGCAAAGTGTGATGTATTAAAATTATGTTGTGCAAGAAATTTGAAATTACTGTCAGTCCATTTTTAATTTAGGTGTACTAGGTCAACCAACATGTGAAATGACATCTTCCAAGAAAGATATGAGGCAAGAAAACAAGGCATAAAGGAAAACAAACTGAATTGAGATTCAAGGTGGTATTTCAGTCCTTGGTCTGTCACCAGGTAGTTTTATATTTTCAGACTAGATGAAATGATTCTGAAGCCCATTCACTATTGCACACTGTATAATTGCAGAGATTATTTTCATAAAATAAAGAGTAAGAGTTGGGGTGATGGTGAGAGAGAATAAATCCATTTGGGAAAGAGAGTTAGAATTTCCTTTAAATATACAATACAAAAGCATGAACGTTGAATTCCTTATTCATGATTATTACAAAATAATAACAACACTGTAATTAAAAACTTCTCATCCCTTTTATCAATTTCCAATTTTTTCAAGAGAAAGTTATTCTGCCCAAGGTTTTCTTCATGGCTAATTTGACATCCTTGTTCCTCAGGCTGTAGATTACTGGGTTCAGCATGGGCACCACAATGGTATAAAACAGAGTACACACTTTCCCCTGGTCAAGGGGTATAATAGAAGGTGGTTTAAGGTACGCAAAAGTTCCTGACCCGAAGAAAAGGAAAACTGCCATGATGTGAGAACTGCAGGTACTAAAGGCTTTAGATCTGCCCTCAGTAGAACTAATGTGGAAAATGCTGGAGAGAATGAAGCCATAAGAGAGAAAAATGGTCACAATGGGCACCCCAATTGTAATGGCCACAAGAACAAAGAGCACCAGCAAATTCATGTAAGAGCTATTGCAGGAGAGCTCAAGGAGGGGAAGGAAATCACACATATAATGATTCAGAAGGTTGTCTGCACAGAAGGTCAAAAACAGTACATTAACTGTATGAGCTATAGCCTTCCAAATCCCCATCCCGTAGACACCCAGCAAAAGAAATAGACAGACCTGAGGAGACATGGTGACCGTGTACAACAGTGGTTTACAGATGGCCACATAGCGGTCATATGCCATTGCTGACAGGATGAAGGCTTCAGAAATGACAAAGAAAGCAAAGAAAAAGAACTGAGTCATACACCCTGTGTAGGAGATGATGTTCTTCTTTGAGACAAAACTCACCAGCATTTTGGGGATGATGGCAGAGGAGTAACTGAAGTCAATGAAGGACAAGTTGAAGAGGAAAAGGTACATGGGGGTGTGCAGGTGACAGTTCAGCCCAATCAGTGTTATCAAGCCCAGGTTCCCCACCACGGTGACCACATAGAAGCCCAGGAACAGGAAGAAGAGGGGGAGCTGGAGTCCCGGCTTGTCTGTTAAGCCTGCGAGGATAAACTCTGTCACAGAGGAGATGTTATCTGCAGCCATCCTCCTCTGGGAGGGTCTGGGAGGCAAAAAGAAAAGAACTGTTCACAGAAGAGGGGAAAACAACCCATTCGTGAGAGTGGTGTTTGAAGAGGGAGGTGTGGAACTTAGAGTTGAGATGGCATCTCCTTGTTCCCACGTGGCTTCAACCATCCTAGTAACTGTTGCTGGATGAAATTTGCCTCCAAATGAAGGGCTCATCCAACTGAGGAGAAAGTCCACAAAGCTCAGCTGGGAGGATACTGCAACCTTGCAGTGACCCTATCCTGGTACTGCATGCCCTCTACAGCCCTAGACCAAATGTTGTATGACCTGGGCCCTTCTCTGGAGTGCTGTTGAGAAAAGGAAGCCAGTTGCACTAAACCTTCCACTTTTGGACAATGCTTTTCAGAATAGAAAGACGAGGCCTTGTTTCCCTGAGTCTTTAGCAGGAAAAGCTGGGGAAATATTATGTGAAAATAATACTGGAGTAATGAGGTAAAGTTATTAACTAAACCTAAGAAAAAAGAATCATTTGCCAAGCACTAACTATGCTAATGGCAGTGTTCTAAGTGTTCTGGGGCATTTTGATTAAACCCATTGAACAGGTAAGGACACTGGGCACAAGACCCAGTCCTTCTAAGTGTCACCAGAAGGGGAACTCAGGTTGTCTGACTCCGACGTTCGAACTTCGCTGCTAGAGCACAGACGAGGTCAGGGAGGCACTCACCCTCCTTCTGCCTGCAGTCACAGAGCTGGACTCTACTGGCTCCCCCCCATCTCTCTCATGGAGACTCAGATGGCCCTGGTGACAAGAAGGGGACAACTCAGAGCTCAGACTGCTCTGCTTCTTCTGCCTCCCTCCTTTAAAATTAAAAATCGTTAGTTTGTCTTGGATTTCCTGTTGAGCTGAAGAACATGGTCTCCGACCTACTTTGTTGCAAGCCTCCAGTCCAGCTTCCAGGGATGGGACAGCACCTTTATAATGTCCATGTGTAACTGTAGAACAGACAGTGTTATTCTGGATTAGAGACCACAGTGACCTAGTTACAGAAGCTCCCTCAGGATCCCTGCTCCCTAAGGAAGAAGAAATATTTGTTCATGTCCTTGGTAGTCCTTGACCAGGCTGTTAATGCCCTTTCCTTTCATTCAGGCTACACCTTTCGAAGTACAATTAAGAACAAGGCACTTGTAAAAAGAATTCTTGTACTGAGTGCTTACTGTATACTGACTGCTGTATCTGTCCCAGCACCCTCATCTGAAAAATGCAGAGCAACACATACATAATTTTACCGTGTTTTTTCCTCAGAACAACCTCGTAGGGTAGACCTATTTGTCTCCACTTTAAAAGTGAGGGGCACACATAGCTTGTCATTTTGAGAACCTTGAGTGAAACCCCAGTCTGTCCAACTCCAAACTCTTTCCTGTGAGTAACTCTTTTAAACTGTGTACCTGTGAGTGACAATGAAAGTTTTGAGGCAGCACTTTTGCCTACTAGCATCTCCTGAGACTCCAGACGAAAACCAGTATAAATAACTTTAATGGAATGTAGAAATTGTCAGGGCCAGGAACGGGAAAATTTGAGTACCGAGATGTCAATAGTGGAAATTCATTATTTCAATCACATTCAATATATACTAAGAATTATTTGCACCTTCTCCAATTTTGAAAGAACTGTCTCTGGTTTATCTCTACTACTTAATCATGCTGTTGAAACTTGGTTATTTAAAATAAAAACTTGTCAGACGACGAATAACAACTGTTGTCAAGACCTAGAGGTGTGGTAAAGACTCTACAGCCAATATGTCCGATAATGGGGAGCTGAGAAAAGATTTTCACAAGTGGCCCTCCTTCAACAAATCCCTATTGAACATTCACCCCATCACGGAACTCTTCTAAGCCCTAAGCTCCTGAGCTTCTGTGAAAAAACAAAAATAATTTTGTATTTCCATCTTGATAGAGCTATCATTCATGTGGGAGAAAAATACATGAATGAAACACAAAAGTGCCCTGAAGTAAAGGAATGCTAGTAAGAGGGACAGCACACAGGGGATAGCGCCTGAAAGAGAGAGTGTTACAGATTTCAGTTCAAAAAGGGGAATTGGACTGTTGAGCAACGAGTTGAGAGAGACCTGGACAGCCTTTGCTTAATAACACAAGTTACTCTTATGAAACACTGGGTGTCATGGCTTAATGCAGCACCTTCCCCAGGCATCAGGGTTTTGTCTTGCACTTTTACACAGTACTCTAGCCCAAATTATTGCTGTGGGGATGGAAATTCTGATTGAATAACAGGATAGATCCAAAAGACCTTGCTGAGGTTTTAGATAACCGCAGGTCACACAGTGTAGATTTTTAGCTGAGACTCATAAAAAGATTAATAAAATTTTGTGTGGCAATTTGTATTCAACATCCCTTGTCAGGGGCATTTACATAGTAAGGATGACAAATTTTCTATTTGAGAAACAAATGTCTATTTGGGGAAGTTAAAGAGTTGGTTACCTGAGGAGTTATGAATGTTTTTGGTCAGAGTTAAGGTCTGAAGTTCTTTGGGAGAAATTATAACATCGGAACACAAAGGCAGAACCTATCATCTTCCAGACAAGTCCAACTGAAAGCACTGCACATGGGCCTGTGTGTGTATCTGAGTGTGTGTGTGTGTGTGTGTGTGTGTGTGTGTCTGAATGTGTACACGTACAGCAGTGAGGACTTTCTCTCCTCGCACTAAGGCTCAGCAGTGATGGTGACTCATTTACTTGTTTGCATTGAGAATTGTCCAGTGCCCAGATGACACTAATGAATCCCAGTCCCTGTTCTCGATGCCTGTACACATGTTGAAGAAATAGAGAAAAACAACCCATTATAAAGAAACTAAGTTAAGCACCCCAAGTATGTTCTCCTTAGGACCCAAGGTCAAAGAAGACCTTGGGGACTCCTGAAAATGTTCCGTTTCCTTTCAGAATCTCTGAGGATTCTTCTAAGCATGATGCAATACCAGGAAAAATTCTTGTGAGATCTTTGCCTCTTCAGAGATGGTTTCCATGGGGGCTTCATTTACAATGCATCAAGGTTTTATTTCAAGCGAACCAGGCCTTCCCTAAAGCTGTTTTCACTGTTGACTGGCTCCTATACAAGCAGAGAGAAATAGAAATCAATATTCTTGATTAAGTTATTTTGTTGCAGGTCTTTTACCTCCTTTGTTAAATTCATTCACAGGTACTTTCTTCTTCTTATTATTATTATTATTTTTTGCTACAGTAAATGGGATTTGTCCCCTAGTTTCTCTTTCTGACATTTCATTGTTGGTGTACAAAACTGCGTGGATTTCTGAATATTGGCCTTGTATCCCACTACTTTGCCAAATTCACTCATTAGGTCAGGTAGTTTTTTGGTGGAGACTGTAGTGTTTTCTGTTTACACTAGAATGTCATCTGCAATAATGACAGTTTTACTTCCTCCTTTTTCATGTGGATGCCTTTTAGTTCTTTTTCTTGTCTGATCACTGTGTCAAGAAATTCCAATACTATGTAGATTAAGAATGGTAAAAGATGATACCCTTGTCTTCTTGCTGTTCTTAAGGGGAAAACTTTTAGTTTTTCCTGTTCAGTATGATGTTGGCTGTAGGTTTCTGATATATGGCTTTTATTATATTGAGGTATACTTCCTCTAGTCCCACTTTGCTGAGGGTTTTTTAACATAAATGGGTGCTGGATTTTGCCAAAAGCCTTTTCAGCATCTATTGATCTGATCATGTGATTTTTGTCCTTCCTTTTGTTTATGTGGAGTATTACATTTCTTGATTTGTGAATATTGTACCATCTTTGCATCCCTGGGATGAATCCCACTTGATCATGCTGTATGATCTTTTTAATGTATTTCTGAATCTGGATATGCAGTGTATTGTTGAGGATTTAAGCGTCAATGTTCATCAGTAATACTGGCCTGTAGTTTTTTTCTTTTTTAAAATCTTTTATTTTATTTTATTTTTTTAATTTTTATTTTAATTGTTGATCTTGTACAGTTTTCTGTCCTTTATTCTCACCCGAACCCACCACCCCAGCCCTCCCCTCCTCGCTCCCATTTCCACCCCCCCATAGTTCTTGTCCATGTGTCCTCCATACTTGTTCCTGTAATTCCTTCCCCTTTTCCCCTGAAATTCCCTCCCCTCTCCCCTCTGGTGACTTTCAGCCTGTTCTCAATTTCTGTGTCTTTAGTTATATTATGCTTTTTTGTTAGTTTTGTTGATTAGCTTCCTGTTAAAGGAGAGATCATATGGTATTTGTCTTTTACTGCCTGGCTTACTTCGCTTAACATGATGCTCTCAAGTTCCATCCATGCAATTGCAAAGGGTATGAGCTCCTTCTTTCTTTCTGCTGCATAGAATTCCATTGTGTAAATGTACCACAGTTTTTTCATCCATTCATTTACTGATGGGCATCTAGGTTGCTTCCAACACTTGGCTATTGTAAATTGTGCTGCTATAAACATAGGGGTGCGTAGGTTCTTTTGGATTGGTGTTTCAGGGTTCTTAGGATATAGTCCTAGCAGTGGAATTGCTGGGTCAAAAGGCAGATCCATTTTTAGTTTTTTCAGAAAATTCCATACTGTTTTCCATAGTGGTTGTACCAGCCTGCACTCCCACCAGCAGTGCACTAGTGTCCCCTTTTCTCCACAACCTCTCCAACACTTGCTGTTTGTTGCTTTGTTTATGAGGGCCATTCTGACTGGTGTCAAGTGGTATCTCATTGTGGTTTTAATTTGCATCTCCCTGATAGCTAGCAATATCGAGCATCTTTTCATGTGTCTCTGGATCCTCTGTATGTCCTCCTTGAAGAAGTGTCTGCCCAAGTCCTCTGCCCATTTTTTAATTGGGTTGCTTGTCTTCTTAGAGTGGAGTCGTGTAAGTTCTTTGTATATTTTGGAGATTAAACCCTTATCTGAGGTATCATTGGCAAATATGTTTTCCCACACAGTCGGTTCTCTTTTTATTTTAATATAGTTTTCCTTGGCCATGCAGAAGCTTTTTATTTTGATGAGATCCCATTTGTTTATTCTTTCCTTTATGTCCCTTGCTTTAGGGGACATATCAGTAAAAATGTTGCTGCGTGTAAATGGCCTGTAGTTTTGATTCTTTGCTGAGTCTTTACCTGGTTTTGGAATGAGAATGAAACTGGCCTTGTAAAAAGAATTTGGGAGTTTCACATCATCTTGAATTTTTTGGAACGGTTTCAGAAGATGGGAGTTAGTTCTTCCTTAAATATTTGGTAAAATTCAACTGTGAAGCCGTCTGGTCCAGGGCTTTCTCAGTGGGCAGTTTTTTGATTGCTGCTTCAATTTCAGTAGGTGTTATCAGTCTATCCAGGCTTTCTGCTTCTTCTTGATTCAGTTTTGGAAGACTGTATGTTTGAAGAAATTTCTCCATTTGGCCCAGGTTGTCCAATTTCTTGGCATGTACTTGTTCATAGTAACTTCTTACAATCCTTTGTATTTCTGTGATATCGGTTGTAACTTCTTGTATTTCATTTCAGATTTTATTTATTTGGGTCCTCTCTCTTCTTCTTGATGAGTCTGGTTAAAAGCTTGTCAATTTTATATAGCTTTTCAAAGAACTATCTCTTGGATCTACCGATTCTTTGAATTGTTCTTTTAGTCTGTGTGTCACTTAGTTCTGCCCTGATCTGGATTATTTCCTTCCTTCTCTTTCCTATGGCCTTTGTTTGCTGTTGTTCCTCTAGTTCTTGTAGATGTAGGGTTAGGTTATCTGTTTGAGATTTTTCTATCTTCTTTACGTAGGACAGTAACTGATTGTTGAATATGAACTCAATCTTATGTTGTTAGGATCAAAGTCTACTTCAAAATGTTATAAAACTATTTTTGTGCTATACTGGATTTTTTTTTTTTTTGGCCAGTTTGTCCAGTTGATTTTTTTGCATGTAAATTCATGAAGGGTATTGGTATATATACATTTTTTTCTAATAACATTTTTATCTGGTTAGGTTATCAGAGGCAGTACAATTTCCCTTGATGAGTCAAGATTTCAGTCACTAATAATCACATTACCAGACTTATCTCTAGACCCAGGTAACCCATCAGTGCTATTGAGAACCGACAATCAGGCTACTCTGAGCCTGAAAGACTGGAACACAAGGATGTCCTTGGCACAGCTGTTTTCCCAGTGGCTCCTTCTCCACTCCTCGACCTACTGGGCCTGCAGTCAGGTCAAGGCAAGACCCAACACTTACAATGTACTCTGTAGTTCACAAACCCCTTCACACACACCATGTGCTAATCAATCCTCACAAAGTGTTAAGATTGTATCATGTTTTTTTAATTTTAAAGATAATAAAGTTGAACTATATATGATTCACCACAGTCATAGAGTAAGAAATGCATTTTTAACATGTATTTTTAATTAGGTTCCGTGCATAGTAAGAAATGCACGGAACCTAATCAACAAAAAGAAAAAGCAAGCAAAATATAACCAGAGACACTGAAATTAAGAACAATCTGACAGTAACCAGAGGGGAGGTGGAAGGGATTAATGGGGAAATAGGGAAAGGGTTTTTAGAAGCAACTATAAATAACACATAGAAAAAACCAAGGGGGGGTGTGTAAGCAAGTGAGGAAGGTGTGGTGGGGAGTAATCACGGACAAGTGTAATCAGACAACAATAAAATACTGTTTTAAAAAGAGGGGGAGTTAAAGACAGAGAACTGTACAAGAACACAATTAAAATAATAATTAAAGAAAAAAGGAAAACATTCCTAGATACCAAAAATATTAAAAAAGAGAGGAAATACTTTCTGTGGCAGGATTTTCTCTTCAATTTTCAAAGTTCATGATCTTTCCTCTACCAATTCATGCATTTTTCAACATGTCTAGAGAATTGTTGGGGTCTCAAACACAATTTTAGTAACGTGATTAAAATATCTTGGCAAAACTCAGGTGGCAGGGAACAAAATTTAATACCAAAAGAGGAGAAGTTTGAGGACATCAATCAGGAATGAGAGTTGAATTTGTCACAAAGATAAACACCTCACTAGGGTAACTGTCCCAGTCAAGGTTTGGATATCCAATGTCACCCACACAACAAAATAAAGGCCTCTGATGGATTTAAGTAAACTCATACTACATTCAACACCAAGTAAATATGTGGCCTCACAGCACTGCCTCTCGCCTCATCCCCACTCTCCCCCTGCACACACCTCATTAATGGGAGGGAAGTGAAAAGCCATCAGGCTCCACCTGCTTGTAGAAAGCAGTGTGGCCTGACCACCAGTTGAGTCCTATCCACAAAAAACCCTGCCCGTAATGTCCTGGCCCATATCCTTGTATGTTATTTAGAGAGTCAATGTTTGCTCCTTGCACAGACACTCCCAAGGCAGGAACTGCAGACACCCTGTCAGAGCCAGCCGCCTGATGCTCTTGTGTCCTCACTCTGGGCATCATGACTCATCTGCATGTGCACTTTCAGCAATATCATGGCACTTGCACACACAACTACATAGCACATGCTGACAGGTGCCACACTGCTTTGCCACAGAGGAGCATCTCCAAGATTATGCTGGTGCTTCCCTTGGATGCGATGGTCAAGTTCATAGCTACAGACTTCCCCTTGTTGCTGATTTTCCCAGGATTTTCCATGAGGTCTGCCCTGTGGAGTTGCTGCCATGGTCCACTTTCAAATTGTGACCCACATTGTGAAAAACCCTTGTCTGAAACTGCACTTTGGAGATCAACCAGCAGGGGCACAAAACTTGAGAAAGATCATCTGAACTTATCATTTCCAGAATTTTTCAGTCAAAAATCTAGAAACATCCCCCCAATCCCCAAGCATACATGTTAGAGACCCACAACCAAAACAGAACTGTGTGGTACAGCAACTGCCTCACAACATTCTTTGTTTCACCTAAGTCTCCATCTATGTGACCAGTATTTAAAAACTGCTTAGTGATCCTTGGCTCTTTTCTTGAAACTGCAAGTGGCCTAAGGTGATAGAACACAGATGTGCTTTGGCCAGACTGGTCAACAAGTGCACTTCACTCTCCCCGTGTTTGTGTGGTCTGTAGTGCTAGGCAGATCCTACCCTTCGGATCCAGTTCTCTGCTTTGGGCTAATCAGTTTTACCAGAAGGCAATGCTCCAGTCTCTTAAGAGGTCATGGTGGAGTGCATAATAATCTTCAGAAAATCCTTTTTATAATTATTTACTTTTAGTTTAGTTCAGTTTCAGTTTATGAATGTACAGGGGCAGGCTCCTGGGCTTCCCTCTGCCCCAGCTCACTCTTCCTCGCTGGCCAACTCCAGGATGCCTGGGAGGCAAGCTGAGCCTCTTTGTTTATTTAAAACACCCAGAACTATCAGCAAATTCAAACTCATAGTCTGGTCCAGCCTTTTCTCTCAACATCACAAACTCTTGGCTGAAAATCTCTTATGGTCTCATGGAACCAGCACTGGGTGTATGGTCTGGGACTGACGGTTGTCACAGGGCACATCAATAGACACTTTCTCAGCCTCCTAGCATCTCACTTCTGCGTTCTCACTGGGTTTGCCTGGAATGCTTCCTAACAAATTACTTCCACGTAAGCCTTCGCATCAGGGTCTTTGGGCAACCCAGTCCAGGACTGGAGGGAAGGAAACCAAATAAACAGTAGAGAAGACTGCATGCAATAGAAAGGGGGAGAAAGACATTCAGGGAGGAAATAAAACCCTACACTTTTTAGAAGGAAAACGGTTGGAATTCAGAAGGCTCAGTAAAGAAAATTTAAAAATGAAATTCTATATCAGCATTTGTTCATGTCAAAAGAAAAATCTCAGAGTTTTCGCCTCAGGAAATGAGGTGCTCAGAGGGTAGTTCAGCATGGCTGCTGCTTTGCTGTAAAAGGTGCCGGTTCTTGGGGGTTACTCCCCAGGCAGCAGGAAGGGCATCGCTGGGGAACTTGTTAGGAATGAAAAGCCTTCAAGTCCTACCCAGAACCTGCTGGATCAAAAACTCTGTGGCTGGGGCCTAGAGTCTGTGTTTTAGCAAATCCACTGTGTAATTCAGATTCATGTGAGAACTACTGATGTAGGTCCTGGTGCCAGGAAGTAAGCTAAAGTAAAGCATTTTCCTGACCCAAAGGGAAGAAAGAGCAGCTTTTGCATCGGCCTTCGGAGGGAGGAAAGTAACAATGAGGATGTACCAGATGAAGATGGTCAGTTGTAACGCTTATGGTACAAAATCCAAGCACTTGTGAATAGGTGCTGAAAAAAGAGAGTTTGAGGAGAGCTGGTGTGTTGCACGTGCCATGGTTGATGGTGTTGTGGTTACAGAAAGACACGTTGACCTTTGTCACTGGATTGGTCATGACACCAGCAATATCTATTCCTACAATAAACCAAGTACTGGCAAAGAACACACCTGAAAGACATAAGCCATAGTGACGTCAGGCCACAAGTATTAAAACAGTGGTCACTAACCACAAAGGAGCAGGAGGAAAGTGTCTCTCACTTGAAATTAGTGATGCTGTTCCTCTCTGATATAGAGATTGTTATCATTTTAAGTGAAATGACAAAAACATAGAAGAATTCTTTATTCTTCATTTTCTTATTAAAAATATAGTTTATTTCCTTTTATTTTACAATTACAGTTGATGTACAATATCATGTTAGTTTCAGGTGTGCAACCCCATCATTAGACATTTGTACAACTTAGAAAGTGATCACTCAATAAATCTAGTCCACATCTGGCACCATGTATAGTTATGACAGAATTATTGACTGTATTCCTTGGGCTGTAGTTTACATCCCCATGACTCTTTTGCAAATACCAATTTGTACTTCCTAATCCCTAAATACCTTCACCTTTCTCACTCTCCCCCAAACTGTCTAACCTCACAGCCATCAAATGTTCTCTGCATTTGAGTCTCTTTCACTTCTCCTTGTTGTTTATTTTGTTTTTTAGATGCCACAAAGAAGGGAAATCATCTGGCATTTGTCTTTCTCTGTCTCATTTTTTTCACTCAGGATAACACCCTCTAGGACCATCAGTGCTGTTGAGGTGCAAGACTTCATTCTTTTTTGTGGCTGAGTCATATTCCATTGTATGTCTGCACCCCTTCTTCCTCCACTCACTCATCTATTGATGGACACTCAGGCTGCTTCCATTATCTTGGCTATTGTAAATAATGCTGCAGTGAACGTACAGGATTCTTTGGATAAACACCCAGAAGTGGAGTTGCTCGGTTCTTCTTAGTCTCTTGTTACAGCCATTGTTTTAAATCTATGTTTTTCTGGAATAAGTACTGCTACTGCAGCGTTTTTGTTTCGCCTTTGTTTCCATTTTCATGTGCTACATTTTTCCATCCTTTTACTTTCAGTCTGTGTGAGTCTTTTGATCAGAAGACGGCATTTAGAAGGGTCTTGTTTTGTTATCCTTCAGCCACTGCATGTCCTTTGAGGGCAGCATTTAATCCATTTGCACATAAAATAAGTGTGGGTAAATATATATTTATTGCCATTTTAATGTTCATATTTCTAATCTTTGTATTCTTTTAAAGGAAGACCTTTTCACATTTCTTTTTCTTCTTTTTTCTTTATTTCTTAATTGAATTTATTGGGGTGACATTGGTTAATAAAATTATGTTAGGTTTCATCTGTACATTTCTATAACACATCATCTGTATGTTGCATTGTGTGTTCGCCACCCACATCAGGTCTCCTTCCATCACCACAAATCCCCTTTCTCCCTCCCCTGCTTCTTCTCTCTGGTAATCACCATACTGTTGTCTGCCTGTGAGGTTTTTCATTTTCTGCTTAATCCCTTCACCTTTTCCCCCAACACCCTCTCTCCTCTCCTCTGACAGCTGTCAGTCTGTTCTCTGAATCCTTGAGTCTGTTTCTATTTTGTTTGTCAGTTTATTCTGTTCATTAGAATCCACAGGTAAGTGAAATCACATGGGATTTCTTTTCCTCTGACTGGCTTATTTCATTTACCCTAATACTCTCCAGGTGCGTCATGGTGTCCCAGAGGTAAGATTTCCTTCGTTTTTACACCCAAGTAGTCTTCCATTGTGTGAATGTAGCACAGCTTTTTTATCCACTCATCCACTGATGGACACTTGGGCTGCCTCCATATCTTGGCAATTGTAAATAAGGCTGCAAGGAACAAGGGGAGCATAAATTCTTTGAATTGGTGTTTTGGGTTTCTTTAGATGTATTGCCAGATTTGTAATTGCTGGTATATGAGGCAGTTCCACTTATCACTTTTGTGTGGCAACTCCATACTGCTTTCCACAGTTGCAAGGCAGAAGTTCACTATATGAATGATTCCCACTTTTGTTCACTTATTATTCCATAATTGCTACATTTAAAAAAGAATACAGGAATTAAATTATGCCCAGTAACTGTGAAAAGTTTCCTCTAAAACATGGTGTTAATTGAATGATGCAATTTTCCCTAAAACTTACTTTCTTACATAATGCTATATATTTTCTCATACAAATGAAATGATATATAGTGGGCCTTTTAATGCTGTGTTCCTAGTATGGGTGTCTTAGTTGTTTGGTTTGATTTTTTTCTTGTGGTAAGATCACTTAACACAAGATTTATCCTCTCAACAATTTTTAAGTGGACAATACAGTATTGTTAATTAGAGGCTCTGCATCTTAGGGCAGATCTCTGGAAGTTATTCATGTTGCATAACTGAAGCTTCATATGCATTGACAAACAGGTGAGGGCATAACACCTTCAAATTTGAGTCAGACAGAGTGACTCCTTCGACTTGGTGGCCTGACATCTAGATTTCAAAGGACAGTAATCAAGTCACATAAACATCAATGTGCGGTTGTATCTCGTGTGCCCCCCATCAGGGACCTGGCTCACAACCCAGGTGTGTGCCCTGGCTAGGAATCGAACCAACAACCCTTTGGTTCATAGTCTGGTGCTCAATCCACTGAGACACACCAGCCAGTAAAGCTCACAATTATCAAACTAAGCAAACACCTACAATAGGAACAGAATCAGAGAAATGGACATCACATGGAAGTTTTTCAGTGGGAATGGGGATAGGGAGAATGAAGGGGGGAAAGTACAGGGAATAAGAAGCATAATTGGTAGGCATAAAATAGGGAGAGGTTACAAATGGTATAGGAAACAGAGAAGTCAAAGAACTTATATGTACAACCCATAGACATAAAGTAAGTGGGGGGAGCTGGAGGGTTTCAGGGTGCATGGTAGAGAGGACATAAAGGGGGAAAACTTTACTAGTATAATCAATAAAATAGATTTTTCAAAAAAGAAAGAAACAGTCACATAAATAGGAACTGAACCTCAGGTTCAGAGAGCCCTGAAAATGAGACGTGAAATCTCATTGGCACTGATTGGTCAGATTTTGAAATATAAGTGCAACTGAATGGGGTGTATCCCTCCAACACTGGGGTAGAAAGGGAGACATGGATGAAAACTGCATAAATAACACAAAAAAATAGGCACGAGACTATGAATATGAAGAACAAAGAAGCACTGGTCACTCTTCTTAATTTTGGACAGAAAAGGGGAAGGGAATAGCAAAGGGAATTTTTAAGGGTAAAAGCAGACTTGCATGTGTTTACGTGTAGAAGTGTCGGTGGAGACAGTTTAAAGATCTAAGAATGATGAAGACAGTTTGAGGGAAAAATTTCCAAAGAAGATGAAAAGAAGTTGACATAATTCAACATCTTTTCATGCTTCCAAAATACTTATTTGAATCTGGGAATGATCAATAATTCTTCAAGATGATGGAAAATACGTACAACTCAGACTAAAAGTCAGCAACTTAATTAGGAAACTCTAGAGGCATTCCTAATTAGAACTAGTAAAACCAAGATGACTACAGTCTTCAGTATTTTTTAACATTGTATTAAAGGAAGTATTAGAGAATGCATTTATAGATGTGAATGGAATAAAAGGCATGCAAATTAGAGGGAAAGAGGTAAAATCATCTTTAATTATAAAACATTTTGTTACATATTTGGAAAACCTGAAAGAATACATGGAAAGAATTCTACAAATAATATGTACTATACCAAGTATAAAATTGGCACCGAATTGGTAAATAGAAATAAATAATAATACGAAAATATAATGGAAGAGAAAACTCTTGTTACAGTTGCAAAAGTAAAATAAAATTCCCACACATGAATGTAATGACAATGTGTTAAAATGGGTCAGGAAAAGTACAAAACACTCCTAAAAGATACTGAATTTGACCTGAAAAAAATGGGAAGACGTTCCACACTTCAAGACTGGAAGTCTCAAGATCCAAAGATGTCAATTCCTCCTAAGTTTACTTATAAATTTAAGATCAGTCAGTAAATATGCCTTTAAGTTATTTTCTAGAACTAGACAGATTAATTATAAAGGTTGGAGTTAAACATGAAGAGCCAGGGAAATCCTAAGAAAAGAACAACATGTGGGAAGTTACATTCAAGATATGAAATATTATAAAGCTTCTGTAATTCAAGAAATATTATAAAGCTACTGTAATTCTGTAATTCAAGCTTCTATTCTATAAATTATGAATAGAGTGACAGACCCATAGAATACAATGGGAAACAAGAAATAGCCTAGATACCTGTGAAACTTTGTATAGAATGAAGACAACAACTCAATCCCATGGGGAAAAAGAGGGACTTTTTATAAATGGTAATAGAACCACAGGATGGTCTTCTGGAAAAATACATAGTTGAATCCATTCTTCACACCATATCTTGGTAAAATTTCTAAAATGACCAGATATTCAAATATAAAAAATATAAAACCATACAATCACATTATGATAAAAATGAGTAACCTTCTTTATAACCTAAGAGGTGAGAAAATATTTCTAACTATCATTAAGATACCAGAAACAATAGAAGATTCATAAATTTAATTTAAAATTTTTATCATAAGAATAGTTAAAAGCCAAATCACAAATTAGAGGAAAATATGCAACTCACACCTCAAACAGAAAGCTATTATACCGAATATATAGTCCTCAAAACTGAGAAGATGAAAATCCAGCAGAATCATGAGGAAAATGTATGAAGAGGCAGTCCATAAAGGAAGTAGAAATACCAACAGTCATTAAATTCATGAAACCATGTCCTATGTTTCTTAAAATTAAAGAAATGCAAATTATAACAATACTTAAACACTGCTTCTAACTCATCAGGATGGAAATTTTAAAAATTCTGAGAATATACCCTCTGAGGAGAATGTAAGAAAGTAGGCACTCCCATTTATTGCTAAAAGGGAAAATAAATGTCAATTCCTCCTCCCCCAACACAAAATCCATTGTCCATACGACCCCATTCAAAATTACAGCAGGTTCTTTTGTAGGAATCTACAAGCTGATTCTAGAATTCATATGGAAATTCACAGGTCCTAAAGTAGCCAAAACAACTTTGAAAGAGGTGAATGAAATCCAGGACTTATACTAACTGATTTCAAAAATTATTATAAAGCTACAGTAATCAAAATTGTAAGGTAATGGCATCAAGACAGACAAGTAGATGAAAACAAACACACACAAATGGAATCAACTGGTATTTATCACAGGTAAAAGAACAATCACTGGACATTTACGTGCAAATATACACATTCCTCAAAACCCCACTTTCATACATATATAAACATTAACTGATAAAATTTCCACATTGTTCTTCTGGCCTCAGCAAGAACAGTAAAGAATTTCTTAATTAGAAGATAGCACTAACTATGAAAGACAAAGTTGATAAATCAAAATTCATTTAAATTAAAAATATTGGCTATCAAAAGATACCATTTAAGTAAGGCATGGTCTTGGGAAGACAGACAGGGAGGGGAAGATGACTGCGTATGTATGCATGTATTATCCACAGATACACATATATTCTCTATACATGCACAAACACAAACATGTACACTTATATGCACTTACATGTGCATTTTAAAATTCCTTCAATAGGAAAACAACTAACTACCATTTTTTTAATGAGGAAATGATGCGAATAATTACTTCAGAGAAGATATCCAAACAGCCAGTAAATATGTAAAAAGGTGTCCAACATCATTACTTAGCAGGGGAAAAAGTTAAACAAAAAGGCATTCCACCGTCCATACCAGAATAAAAATTAGTTTTCGCACATGGGATAAAACAGGGAGAAAATAAAAATACCAAGGTTTCACAAGGACATAAAGCCATTGGATTCCTCCAACATTGTTGATAGCAATACAAACTGAATTAAACATTAGAAAACAGTTTGGCAGTGATGTTTATAAAAACTGCACATAAGCCTACTCTATTATCCAGCAGATCCACATAGAAGTATAACCAAAAGAAATGTTTGCTTATTCAATCAAAATACACATTCAAAATGTTTCTAAAGGGTTTATCAATAATAGGCAATAACTTGAAACTATCAAACTTTATTATCAGGCTAAATAAAGAGTTGTATATTCACATGATGGAATACTACAGAGCACTATAACATAATCTACCCATATATACTGCAATATAGATGTACATGACAGGTATTATGATGAAGAAAAGAAGCCAGAAACAATCGAGTACCTGTTTATATGAAGTTCAAATACAAACAACACTCTACAGTGACATATGTAAAAAGAGTGGAGAGCTGTGGGGGATAGGTGGAGACCAGGTTGTACTTATTGGAAAGATGCCAGAGGAAACTTTCTAAAGTAGATGGAAATGTTGTACATCTTGATCTAGGTTGTGGTTACATATTCATGTGTGAAAGTTTAATGAGCTATAAACTTAAGATTTATGCATTTTGCTATATGAAAGGGTACAACATTTTCAAAAGTAGATTACTGTTTTGTTTCATGACCTACGTTTAACAGCCTACTCAATACACCAACCCCAGCTCCTAGATTCTAGGTTCCCTAAATTCAGGCACCCACAGGGGCCGGCACAAAAAATACCCATTTATTACAAAAAAATCTTTTATTGCAAAAAAATAAGCACATAATTCTGTGACATAACAACATCACACTCCAGCACACCATATGACACTTTAGGTGAAAAGTTCAAATTGCTGTCCATCTCGTGTGAGACATTCACGTACCCTACCAACCACACTCAATGGCCCTGCTTCTGCTGGACCCTGTATTTCATATCATTTCAATCCTCCCTTTAGAAGCTTATTCTTTTCTTTTTGGCAGCATGGAACAGAATCAAAAGGCAAAACTCAACAGTTACTTAAATTTTCCCTACATACTAATGGAAAGGACTTTCCTAAGGAACAGTCCATTAAGTCAAGATATTTCCCCAGCACTTCATTTATCATTGTTCTCAAGGAAATTTTTGCAATAATACTGAGTTTACACAAAAATTGGCATTTTGATTTTTTAATATAAAGCTCTATTTTCCAATTTCACAATATGGTGGCTGTATGAACTTATCCTGAGATCACCATTTCTTACCCATATGTCTCCATTATTAGAATATGGAGGCTATCTGCAATGCCTGAAAATTCCACAGCAATTGCCTCTCCTAATAAGCAGCACCGTGGTGCTGCCTGGCAGGTGAACATGGACCCAGGGCCAGCTACTGCTCTGTGACATCCTCTACACCAGTGTCATCCAATAGAAACACAATGCAAGCCACCTATAAATTCTAAACTTTCTAGTAGATACCTTAAAAATAGATTCATTTTAATGATATATTTTACTTAACACAATACAACCAAAACGTTATCATTTCAACATGTAATCAAGTAAAAAAGTTATCTATGAGATTATTTTTTCATATTCTTCAAAGATTGGGTGTGGATATCACACTTCCTTGGCCCACTTACAGTAGGTCTCAATTTGGATGTCCACATTTCAGTTGCTCAATACCATACATAACTATTGACTACCAGATCAGATAGCACAGCTTCCAATGCCCTTGGACCACAATCAAGATAACCCTTGAAATGAGACTCCAAATTCTGTCTCAGCCTTGAAATAATATGACACCTCCATTCAGCATCTTTCTACCCTATACGATTCCATTTCTCTCCCCTGGAAGTCCTAATTCACTCACCCACGGCCCCAGTTCTCCACTCACCAATTTGGTCGTCCCCATAGATGCCTATGGGAAACCTAACACACTACCCATTGACACAAGAAAAAATTTATCAGACAGTGATCTTGTCATTTTGCCAAGACCAACTCCACAAAATTTTTCACCTCCTTTCTCTTGCAAAATGTGATGTATTAAAATTTTGTTGTCTAAGTAGCATTAAATTACCGTAAATCCGTTTTTAATTTAGATGTACTAGGTCAACCAACATGTGAAATAACATCTTCCAAGTAAGAGATGAGGCAAGAAAACATGGCATAAAGGAAAGCAACCTGAATGGAGATTCATGCTGGGATTTCAGTCTCAGCTCTGCCACCTGGTAGTTTTACATTTCCAAACTGGATGAAAAGATTCTGAAGCCCCATGCAATATTGTACACTGTATAATTGCAGGGACTATTTTCACAAAATAAAGAAGGAAGAGGTGGGGTGATGGTGAGAAAGAATAAATCCATTTGGGAAAGAGAGTTAGAATTTCCTTTAAATATACAATACAAAAGCATGAACGTTGAATTCCTTATTAATAATGATGACAAAATAATAACCAACTCTAATTAAAAACTCTCATCCCTTTTCTCAATTTGCAATTTTATCAAGAGCAAGTTATTCTGCCCAAGGTTTTCTTCATGGCGAATTTGACATCCTTGTTCCTCAGGCTGTAGATTAGTGGGTTCAGCATGGGCACCACAATGGTATAGAACAGAGTACACACTTTCCCCTGGTCAAGGGGTATAATAGAAGGTGGTTTAAGGTACGCAAAAGTTCCTGACCCAAAGAAAAGAGAAACTGCAAGTATGTGAGAACTGCAGGTACTAAAGGCTTTGGATCTGCCCTCAGTAGAACTAATGTGGAAAATGCTGGAAAGAATGAAGCCATAAGAGAGAAAAATGGTCACAATGGATACCCCAATGGTAATGCCTGTAGCAATGAAGAGCACCAGCAAATTCACGTAAGAGCTATTGCAAGAGAGCTCAAGGAGGGGAAGGATATCACACATATAATGATTGACAAGGTTGTCTGCACAAAAGGTCAGAAACAGTATATTACCTGTATGAATTAAAGTGCCTGCAGCCGCCATCCCATAGACACCCAGCAAAAGAAATAGACACACCTGAGGAGACATGGTGACCATGTACAACAGCGGTTTACAGATGGCCACATAGCGGTCATATGCCATTGCTGACAGGATAAAGGATTCAGAAACGACAAAGAAACAGAAGAAAAAAAACTGAGTTATACACCCTGTGTAGGAGATGATGTTCTTCTTTGAGACAAAACTCATCAGCATTTTGGGGATGATGGCAGAAGAGTAACTGAAGTCAATGAAGGACAAGTTGAAGAGGAAAAGGTACATGGGAATGTGAAGGTGAGAGTTCAGCCCAATCAGTGTTATCAAGCCCAGGTTCCCCAGCACGGTCACCACATAGAAGCCCAGGAACAGGAAGAAGAGGGGGAGCTGGAGTCCTGGCTTGTCTGTTAAGCCTGCGAGGATAAACTCTGTCACAGAGGAGATGTTATCTGCAGCCATCCTCCTCTGGGAGGGTCTGGGAGGCGAAAAGAACTGTTCAGAGAGAGAGAGGGAAACAACCCATTCTGGAGAGTGGTGTTTGAAGAGGAAGGTGTTGAACTTAAAGTTGAGATAGTATCTCTTTGTTCCCTCACTTCTGTTTCTATGGTCCCCACGTGACTTCACCCATCCTAGTAACTGTTGGTGGATGAAATTTGCCTCCAAAGTAAGGGCTCATCCAACTCAGGAGAAAGTCCACAAAGCTCAGCTGGGAGGACCCTATAACCTTGCAGTGACTCTCTCCTGGTACTGTCTGCCCTCTACAGCCCTGGACCAAGTGTTGTGTGACCTGGGCCCTTCTCTGAAGTGCTGTTGAGAAGCAGAAGCCAGTTGCCCTAGACCTTCCACCTTTAGACAGTGCTTTTCAAACCAGGAAGATGAGGCCATGTTGTCCCGAGTCTTTAGCAGGAACAGGTGTGGAAATGTTATGTGAAAATAATACTGGAGTAATGAGGTAAAGTTATTAACTAAAGTAAGAAAAAGGAAACATTTGCAAAGCACTAACTATGCTAATGGCAGTGTTCTAAGTGCTCTAGGGCATTTTGATTAAACCCACTGAGCAGGTGAGGACACTGGCAGAAGCCCCAGTCCTTCTAAGTGGCAGCAGAAGGGGAACTCATGCAGTCTGGATCCGGGGTTTGAGTTTTGAACCCTAACCACCCTGCTAAAGCACAGACCGGGTCAGGGAGGCACTCACCCTCCTTCTGCCTGCAGTCACAGTACTTGGACTCTACTGCCTCCCACCCATCTTTCTCATGGAGACTCAGATGGCCCTGGTGACAAGAAGGAGACAACTCAGAGCTCAGACTGCTCTGCTTCTTCTGCCTCTCTCCTTTAAAATTCAAAGCCTTTAGTTTGTCTTGGTTCTCCTGTTGAGCTGAACAACATGGTCCCTGACCTACTTTGCTGCAAGCCTCCAGTCCATATTCCAGCCAAGGGACAGCACCTTTATTAATGTCCATGGATAACTGAAGAACAGACAGTGTTATTCTGGATTAGAGACCACAGTGACCTAGTTACTGGGGCTCCCTCGGGATCCCTGCTCCCTAAGGAAGAAAAAATGTTTGTTTATGTCCTTGATAGTGCTTGATGGGGCTCATAATGGCCTTTCCTTTCATTCAGGTCACACCTTTTGAAATACAATTAAGAACAAACCACTTGGAAAAAGAATTCTTGTTCAGTGCTTACTGTATACTGACAGCTGTATCTGACCCACCATACTCATCTGAAAGATCCAGAGCAACGCATACATAATTTTACAGGGTTTATTCCTCAGAGCAACCTCGCAGGGTAGACCTATCTGTCTCCACTTTAAAAGTGAGGGGCACACATAGCTTGTAGGTTCCAGAACCTTGAGTGAAACCCCAGTCTGTCCAACTCCAAACTCTTTCATGTGAATCACTCATCTACACTGTCTCCCTGTGAGTGACAATGAAAGTTTGGAGAGAGCACTTTTACTTATTAACATCTCATGAGACTCTAGACAAAAACAAGTACTTAAATAACTTCAATGGAATGTAGAAATTGTCAGGGCCAGGAAGGGGAAAATTTGAGTATCTGGACTTCAAGAGAGGAAATTCATTATTTCAATCACATTCAATATATACTAAGAAATATTTGCACCTTCTCCAATTTTGAAAGAACTATCTCTAGTTTATCTCTACTACTTGATCATGCTGTTGAAACTTGGTTATTTAAAACAAATACAAGTCAGGTGACTAAGAACAACTTTTGTCAAGACCTAGAGGTGTGGAAAAGTCTCTTCAGACAATATGTCTGATAATGGGGAGCTGATAAAAGACTTTGACAAGTTGCCCTCCTTCAACAAATCCCTATTGAACATTCACCCAATCACCAAATTCTTCTAAGCCCTAAGCTCATAAGTTTCTTGAGAAAACAATTTTGTATTTCCATCTTGACAGAGCTTTCATTCACGTGGGAGAAAAATACATGAAAGACACATGGAAGTGCACTGAGGAAAAGGAAAGCTAGGGAGAGGCACAGCACACAGGGGAGAGTGGCTGAAAGGGAGAGTGTTACAGATTTCAGTTCAAATAACAGAATCTGACAGTTGAGCAATGACTTGAGAGAGACCTGGAAAGCCTTTACTTAATAACACCAGTTGCTCTAATGAAACACTGGGTGTCATGGCTTATTGCAGCATCTTTCCTGGGCATCAGGGTTTTGTTCTCCACTTTTCACAGTACTCCAGCCCAAATTATTGCTGTGGGGAAGGAAATTCTGATCAAATAACAGGATAGAGGCAAGAGGCCTTGCTGAGGTTTTAGATAACCACAAGTGACACAGTGTAGAATTTTGGCTGAGACTGATATAAAGACTAATAAATTTTTCTGTGGCAATTTGTATTCAACACCCTTTGTCAGGGGTATTTACATAATAAGGATGACAAATTTTCTATTTAAAACACAAATCTCTATCTGGGGAAGTTCAAGAGTTGGTTATCTGATCAGTTATGTATGTTTTTGGTCAGAGTTAAGGTCTCAAGTTCTTTGGGAGAAATTATGACATCGGAACACAAAGGCAGAACCCATCGTCTTTCAGACAAGTCCAACTGAAACCACTGTGCATGGGTCTCTGTGTGTATCTGAGTGTGTGTGTGTGTGTGTGTGTGTGTGTGTCTGAGTGTGTACAGGTACAGCAATGGGGACTTTCCCTCCCCCTACTAAGGCTCAGCAGTGATGGTACCTCATCTGCCTGTTTGCATTAAGAATTGTCCACTGCTTTCTAACTATCATTAAGATACCAGAAACAATAGAAGATTCACAAAGTTAATTTTAAAATTTTTATCATAAGAACAGTCAAAAGCCAAACTACAAATTAGAGGAAAATATGCAACTCACACCTCAAACAGAAAGCTATTATACCCAATGTATAGTCCTCTTGAAAACAGAGAAGATCAAAATTCAGGAGAAACATGAGAAAAAAGTATGAAGAGAGAGTCCATAAAAGAAGTAGTAATACCAACAGTCATTAAATTCATGAAACCATCTCCCATGTTTCTTAAAATTAAAGAAATTCAAATTATAACAATACCTCAATAATGCTTCTCACCCATCAGGATGAAAACTTTAAAAATTCTGAGAATATATCACCCTGAAAAGACTGTAACAAACTAGGCACTCCCATTTATCGCTGAGGGAGAAAATAAATGTCAAATCTCCCCCCACCCACCCCCAGCACACAAATCCAGAGTCAATACAAGTCCTTTCAAAATCACAGGAGGTACTTTTGTAGGAATTTACAAGCTAATTCTTGAATTCATATGGAAATTCACAGGTCCCAAAGTAGCCAAAACAACTGTGAAAGAGGTGAATGAAATCAAGGACTCATATTAACTGATTTCAAAAGTTATTATAAAGCTACAGTAATCAGAACTGTAAGATATTGGCATCTTGATAGACAAGTAGATGAAAACAAACACACACAAATAGAATCTACTGGTATTTAACACAGGTAAAAGAACAATCACTGGACATTTATGTGCAAATATACCCATACTTCAAACCCCAACTTTGATTCATATATAAAAATAAACTCCTAAAATTTCCACATTGTTCTTCTGGCCTCAGCAAGAACAGTAAAGAATATCTTAATTAGAAGATAGCACTAACTATGAAAGGCAAAGTTGATCAATCAAACTTCATTTAAATTAAAAATATTGGCTATCAAAAGATATCATTTAAGATAAGTAAGGCATAGCCTGGGGAAGGTACACAGGGAGAAGAACATGACTGCGTATGTGTGCATGTATTATCCATAGATACATATATATTATCTATACATGCACAAACACAAACGTGTACACTGATATGGACTTACATGTGCATTTTAAAATTCTTTCAGTACAATGGGAATAAAACTAACTACCTTTTTTTTTAAATGATGAAATGACTTGAATAATTAATTCAAGAAAGATATCCAAACACCCAGTAAATATATAAAAAGGTGTCCAACATCTTACTTATCAGGGAAAAAGTTAAACAAAAGGCATTCCACTGTCCATACCAGAACAAAAATACATTTTGCACATGGGATAAAACAGGGGTAAAATAAAAATACCAAGGTTTAACAAGAATGTAGAGCAATTTGATTCCTCCAACATTGTTGATAGCAATGCAAATTGAATTAAACATTAAAACAGTTTGGCAGTGATGTTTATAAAAGCTGCACATAAGCCTACTCTATTATCCAGCAGATCCACATATAAGTATAATCCAAAAGAAATGTTTGCTTATTCAATCAAAATACACATTCAAACTATTTCTAAAGGCATTATCAATGACAGGAAAAAATTGAAACTATCAAACTTTATTAACAGGCTAAATAATTGTATATTCACATGATGGAATACTACACAGCACTATAACATAATCTACAAATATACACTGCAATATAGATGTATATGACAGGCTTATGATGAAGAAAACAAACCTGAAACAATCGAGTATCTGTTTATAAGAAGTTCAAATACAGAAAACACTGTACAATGACAAAAGTCAGAACAGTGGATAGCTGTGGGGGATGGGGTGGAGAGCAGGATGTATTTATTGGAAAGATGCCAGAGGAAACTTTCTAACGTAGATGGAAATGTTGTACATCTTGATCTAGGTTGTGGTTACATATTCATGTGCAAAAGTTTAATGAGTTATACATTTAAGATTTGTGCACTTTGCTATACAAAAGTTAGGGCACCACATATTCAAAAGGAGGTTTCTGTTTTCTTTTATGACGTACATTGAACAGCCTACTCAATACACCAACCCCAACTCCTAAATTCTGGGTTCCCTAAATTCAGGCACCCACAGGGGCCGGCACAAAAAATACCACTTTTATTACAAAACAATAAGCATGTAATTCTGTAACGTAACTACATCACACTCCAGCACAACATACGACACTTTAGGTGAAATGTTCAAATTGCTGTCCATCTCATGTGAGACATTCATGTACACTAACGACCACACTCAATGGCACTGCTTCTGCTGGACCCTGTATTTCATATCATCTCAATCCTCCCTTTAGAAGTTTATTCTTTTCTTTTGGGCAGCATTGAACACAATCAAGAGGCAAAACTCAACAGTTATTCAAATTTTCCGTGCATTCTAATGGAATGGACTTTCCTAAAGACAGCCCAGTAAGTCAGAATCTTTCCCCCAGCACTTCATTTGTCACTGCTTCTCAAAGAAATTTTACCAATAATAGTGAGTTTACACAGAAATTCTCCTTTAGATTTTTAATATAAAGCTCTATTTCCCATTTCATAATATGGTGGATTTATGAACATATCCTGAGATCACCATTTTTTACTCATATGCCTCTATTACTAGGATATCGAGGCTATCTGCAATGCCTGAAAATCCCATAGCAATTGCCTCTCCTAATAAGCAGCAGCTTGGTGCTGCCTGGCAGGTGAACATGGACCCAGTGCTCTGTGACATCCTCTAGACCAGTGTCATACAATGCAAATACAATGCAAGCCACCTATGAATTCTAAACTTTCTAGTAGATACTTAAAAAATAGATTCATTTTAATTATATATTTTATTTACACAATATATCCAAAATGTTATCATTTCAACATGTAATCAAATAAAACAGTATCCATGAGATTATTTTTCACATCTTCAAAGATTGGGTGAGGATATCACACTTACTTTGCCCACTAACATTACGTCTCAATTTGGATGTCCAAATTTCAGTTGCTCAATACCATACATAACTATTGACTACCAGATCAGATAGTGCAGTTCCCAATGACCTTGGACCACAACTAAGGTAACCCTTGAAATGAGACTCCAAATTCAGTCTCAGCCTTCAGATAAAACAATGCCTCTACTCAGCATCGTTCTACCCTATAAAATTCCATTTCTCTCCCCTGGAAATCCTAATTCACTCACCCACATCCCAGGTGCTCTACTCACCAATTTGGTGGTCCCCATACTTGCCTTTTGGAAACCTAACACACTACCCATTTACACATGAAAAAATCAATCAGATAGTGATCTTGTCATTTTGCCAACACCAACTCAACAAAAATTTTCACCACCTATTCTCTTGCACAATGTGATGTATCAGAATTATGTTGTGGATGTAGCATGAAATTACTGTGAATCCATTTTTAATTTAGATGCGCTATTCAACCAACATGTGAAATGACATCTTCCAAGAAAGAGATAAGGCAAGAAAACACAACATAAAGGAAAACAAACTGAACTGAGGTTCAAGCTGGGATTTCAGTCCTAGCTCTGCCACGAGGTAGTTTTATATTTTCGGACCAGATGAAATGATTCTGAAGCCCCAATTATATTACACACTGCATAATTGCAGAGACTGTTTTCACAAAATAAAAAAGAAAAGGTAGGGGTGATGGTGAGAGAGAATAAATACATTTGGGAAAGAGTTAAAATTTCCTTTAAATATAGAATACAAATGCGTGAACGTTGAATTCCTTATTCATGATGATGACAAAGTAATAACCACACTCCAATTTAAAAATTCTCATCCCTTTTCTCAATTTGCAATTTTATCAAGAGCAAGTTATTCTGCCCAAGGTTTTCTTCATGGCGAATTTGACATCCTTGTTCCTCAGGCTGTAGATTAGTGGGTTCAGCATGGGCACCAAAATGGTATAGAACAGAGAACACACTTTCTCCTGGTCAAGGGGTATAATAGAAGGTGGTTTAAGGTAAGCAAAAGTTCCTGACCCAAAGAAAAGAGAAACTGCAAGTATGTGAGAACTGCAGGTACTAAAGGCTTTGGATCTGCCCTCAGTAGAACTAATGTGGAAAATGCTGGAAAGAATGAAGCCATAAGAGAGAAATATGGTCACAATGGGCACCCCAATGATAATGCCTGCACCAATGAAGAGCACCAGCAAATTCATATAAGAGCTATGGCAGGAGAGCTCAAAGAGGGGAAGGAAATCACACATATAATGATTGACAAGGTTGTCTGCACAAAAGGTCAGAAACAGTGTATTACCTGTATGAGCTAAAGCGCCGCAAGCCCCCATCCCATAGACACCCAGCAAAAGAAATAGACACACCTGAGGAGACATGGTGACCGTGTACAACAGTGGTTTACAGATGGCCACATAGCGGTCATATGCCATTGCTGACAGGATGAAGGATTCAGAAGTGACAAAGAAACAGAAGAAAAAGAACTGAGTCATACATCCTGTGTAGGAGATGATGTTCTTCTTTGAGACAAAACTCATCAGCATTTTGGGGATGATGGCAGAGGAGTAACTGAAGTCAATGAAGGACAAGTTGAAGAGGAAAAGGTACATGGGGGTGTGCAGGTGAGAGTTCAGCCCAATCAGTGTTATCAAGCCCAGGTTCCCCATCACGGAGACCACATAGAAGCCTAGAAACAGGAAGAAGAGGGGGAGCTGGAGTCCCGGCTTGTCTGTTAAGCCTGCGAGGATAAACTCTGTCACAGATGAGGTGTTATCTGCAGCCATCCTCTGCTAGAAGGGTCTGGGAGGAAAAAAGAAAAGAACTGTTCACAGAAAGAGAAGAAAACCACCCATTCTTGACAGTAGTGTTTGAACAGGCAGGTGTGGAACTTAGAGTTGAGATGGCATCTTCTTGTTCCCACGTGGCTTCAACCATCCTAGTAACTGTTGGTAGATGAAATTAGCCTCCAGACTAAGGGCTCATCCAACTGAGGAAAAAGTCCACAAAACGCATCAGGGAGGACCATGCCACCTTGCAGTGACTCTCTCCTGGTACTGCCTGCCCTCTACAGCCCTGGACCAAGTGTTGTGTGACTTGGGCCCTTTTATGAAGTGCTGTTGAGAAGAGGAAGCCAGTTGCCAGAGACCTTCCACCTTTGGTCAGTGCTGGTCAGAACAGGAAGATGAGGCCATGTTGCCCTGAGTCTTTAGAGGGAATGGCTGTGGAAATGTTATGTGAAAATAATACTGGAGTAATGAGGTAAAGTTATTAACTAAACCTAAGAACAAAGAAACATTTGCCAAACACTAACTATGCTAATGGCAGAGTTCTAAGTGCTCTGGGCATTTTGATTAAACCCATTGATCAGGTGAAGACACTAGGCACAAGTCCCAGTCCGTCTAACTGGCAGCAGAAGGGGAACTCACGCTATCTGTCTCCGGCATATGAGCTTTGAACCCTAACCACCCTGTTAGATCACAGACCAGCTCAGGCAGGCACTCACCCTCCTTCTGTCTGCAGTCACAGAGCTGGACTCTACTGGCTCCCACCCACCTCTCTCATGGAGACTCAGATGGCCCTGGTGACAAGAAGGGGACAACTCAGAGCTCAGACCGCTCTGCTTCTTCTACCTCTCTCCTTTAAAATTCAATCCCTATTGAACATTCAAGCCTTCAGTTTGTCTTGGTTCTCCTCTTGAGCTGAAGAACAGGGTCTCTGACCTACTTTGTCCCGAGCCTCCAGTCCAGCTTGCAGGAATGGGACAGCACCTTTATTCCGTCAGTGGATAACTGTAGAACACACAATGTTATTCTGGAGTAGAGACCACAGTTACCTACTTACACGGGCTCCCTCAGGATCCCGACTCCCTATGGAAGGAGAAATGTTTGTTTATTCCCTTGATAGTGCTTGACAGGGCTTTCAATGGCATTACCTTTCATTCAGGGTGCAACTTTTTAAGTACAACTAAGAACAAAGCACTTGGAAAAAGAATTCTTGTACTCAGTGCTTACTGTATACTGACCACATCATCTGTCCCAGCACCTCATCTGAAAGATCCAGAGCAACGCATACATAATTTTACCATGTCTATTCCTCAGAACATCCTCATAGGTTAGACCCATTCATCTCCACTTTAAAGCAAGGCACACATATAGCTTGTCACCTCCAGAACTGTGAGTGAAACCCCAGTCTGTCCAACTCCAAACTCCTTCATGAGAATCACTCCTCTACACTGTCTCCTTGTAAGAGACAATGAATGTTTGGAGGCAGCACTTTTGCCTACTAGAATCTCACGAGATTCTAGACAAAAACCAGTACTTAAATAACTTTATTGGAATATAGAAATTGACAGGATCAGGAATGGGAAAAGCTGAAGTATCTGGACTTCAAGAGAGAAAATTCGTTACTTCAATCACACTCAATATATACTAAGAATTATTTGGACCTTTTCCAATTTTGAAAGAACTGTCTCTGGTTTATCTCTACTACTTGATCATGCTGTTGAAACTTGGTTATTTAAAACAAATACAAGTCAGGTGACTAAGAACAACTTTTGTCAAGACCTAGAAGTGTGGAAAAGACTCTACAGCCAATATGTCCAATAACAGGGAAGCTGATACAAGACTTTGAGATGTGGCCCTCCTTCAACAAATCCCTATTGAACATTCACCCCATCAAAGAACTCTTCTAAGCCCTAAGTGCTAAACCTCCTGAAAAAACAAAAACAATTTTTTATTTCCATCTTGACAAAGCTTTCATTCACGTGGGAGAAAAATACATGAAAGAAACATGGAAGTGCTCTGAAGAAAAGGAAAGCTAGGGAGAGGCACAGCACACAGGGGAGAGTGCCTGAAAGGGCGAGTGTTACAGATTTCAGTTCAAATAACAGAATCTGAAAGTTGAGCAATGACTTGAGAGAGACCTGGAAAGCCTTTGTTTAATAACACCAGTTGCTCTAATGAAACACTGGGTGTCATGGCTTATTGCAGCATCTTCCCTGGGCATCAGGGTTTTGTTCTCCACTTTTCACAGTACTCCAGCCCAAATTATTGCTGTGAGAAAAGAAATTCTGATCAAATTACAGGATAGAGGTAAAAGACCTTGCTGAGGTTTTAGATAACCACAAGTCACACAGTGTAGATTTTTGGCTGAGACTGATATAAAGACTAATAATTTTTTTGTGGCCATTTGTATTCAACACCCTTTGTCAGAGGCATTTACATAGTAAGGATGACAAATTTTCTATTCAAAGAACAAAGGTCTATTTGGGGAAGTTCAAGAGTTGATTACCTGAAGAGTTATGAAAGTTTTTGGTCAGAGTTAAGATCTGAAGTTCTTTGGGAGAAATTATGACATCAGAACACAAAGACAAAACCCATCATCTTCGAGACAAGTCCAACTGAAACCACTGCACATGGTCCTGTGTGTGTGTCTGAGTGTGTGCACGTACAGCAGTGAGGACTTGCCCTCCCCCTCTAAGGCTCAGCAGTGATGGTGCCTCATCTGCCTGTTTGTACTGAGAATTGTCCACTGCCCAGATGACACTAATGAATCCCAGTCCTTGTTCTGAATCCCACTACACATGTTGAAGAAATAGAGAAAAATAATCCATATCAAGAAACTGAAGTAAGCACCGCAAGTATGTTCTCCTTAAGACCCAAGGTCAAAGAAGACCTTGGGGACGGCTGAATATGTTCAGTTTCTTTCAGAATCTTAGAAGGTTCTTGTAAGCATGATGCAATACCGGGAAAAATTCTTTGGAGATCTTTGCCTCTTCAGAGATGGTTTCCATGGGTGATTCATTTCAAATGCATCAAGGTTTTATTTCAAGCGAACCAGGCCTTCTCTAAAGCTGTTTTCACTGTTGACTGATTCCTATACACACAGAGAGAAATAGAAGTCGATATTCTTGATTAAGTTATTTTCTTGCAGATCTTTTACCTCCTTGGAAAATTTATTTCTAGGTAGTTTATTTTTTTTTCTTGCTAAAGTAAATGGGATTTGTCCCCTAGTTTTTCTTTCTGATATTTCACTGTTGGTGTACAAAAATGCCATCCATTTCTGAATATTGGCCTTGTATTGCACTACTTTGCCAAATTCACGCATTACATCAGGTAATTTTTTGGTGCAGACTGTAGGGTTTTCTATGTACACTATCATTTCATCTGCAATAATGACAGTTTTGCTTCCTCCTTTCCAATTTGGATGTCTTTTAGTTCTTTTTCTTGTCTGATTGCTGTGAGTAGAATTTCCAGCACTGTGTTAAATAAGCGGGCTGAAAGTTGACACCCTTGTCTTGTTGAGTATAATCTTGGCTGTAGGTTTCTCATATATGGCTTTTATTATGTTGAGGTATGCTCCCTCTAGTCCCACTTGCTGAGGGTTTTTATCATAAATGGGTGCTGGATTTTGCCAAAAGCCTTTTCAGTATCTATTGATCTGATCATGTGATTTTTGTCATTCATTTTGTTCCTGTGGAGTATTATAAACATAATTGATTTATGAATATTGTACCATCCTTGCATCCCTGGGATGAATCCCACTTGATCATGGTGTATGATCTTTTTAATGTATTTCTGAATCCGGATATGCAGTGTATTGTTGACCATTTAAGCATTTAGGTTCATCAGCGATACTGGCCTGTAGTTTTGTTTCACTATTGAGTCTACCTGGCTTTGGAATTAGAATGAAACTGGTCTTGTAAAGAGAGTTTGGGAATTTTCCCTCATCTTGAATTTTTTGGAATAGTTTGAGAAGATGGGAGTTAGTTCTTCCTTAAATATTGATAAAATTCAACTGTGAAGCCATCAGGTCCCGGGCTTTGTGTACTGGCAGTTATTTGACTACTGCTTCTATTTCACTAGTTGTTATCAGTCTATCCAGGCTTTCTGATTCTTCTTGACTATGTTTTGGAAGATTGTATGTTTGAAGAAATTTCTCCATTTCACCCAGGTTGTCCAATTTCTTGGCATGTAGTTGTTCATAGTAATTTCTTACACTCCTTTGTATTTTTGTTGTATCAGTTGTAACTTCTCCTCTTTCATTTCTGATTTTATTTATTTGGGTCCTGTCTCTTTTTCTTCATGAATCTGGTTAAAGCTTGTCAATTTTATATACCTTTTGAAGGAACCAACTCCTGGATTTAGTGATCCTTTGAATTGTTCTTTTAGTATGTATGTCATTTAATTCTGCCCTGATTTTGATTAATTCCTTCCTTCTCTTTGTTCTGGCCTTTGTTTGTTCTTGTTCCTCTAGTTCTTGTAAATGTACAGTTAGGTTGTTTACTTGAGATTTTTCTATCTTCTTTGTGTAGGACATTAACTGATTTTTCAATATGAAGTCAACCTTACATTCTTAGGATCAAACTCTACTTCAAAATGATATAAAACTATTTTTGTGTTATGTTGGATTTTTGGGGGCCAGTTTTTCCAGTCGATTTTTTTGCATGTAAATTCATGAAGGGTATTGGTATATATATGAATATTTTTTTCTAGATACATTTTTAGGTTATCAGAGGCAGTACAATTTCCCCTGGCAAGCCAAGACTTCAGTCCCTAATAATCTCATCTCCAGACTTATCCCTAGACCCAGGCAACCCATTAGTGCTGCTGAGAACTGACCATCAGGCTGCTGTGAGCCTGAGAGATTAGAACACAAGGGTGTCCTTGGCACAGCTGTTTTCCGAGTGGCTTCTTCTCCATTCCTAGACTCACTGGGCCTGCAGTCAAGGCTAGACCCAACACTTCCAATATACTCTCTAGTTTATAAAGCCCCTTCACACACAACATGTGGTAATCAATCCTCACAAAGCATTAAGATTGTATCATGTTTTTCAATTCAAACATAATAAAGTTGAAGTATGTATGAGTCACCCAAAGTCACATAGTAAGAAATTCATTTTTAACAGGTCACAGAATAAGAAATGCACGGAACCCAATCAACAAAAGGAAAAAAGCTACTTCCGGCCTAGATGGAGGTGTAGGTGGAGACACTGTGCCTCCTCTCACAACCATAATTAAGGACAACAAATATTTAGAAACAAGAAAACAACCAGAACTGATAGAAAATTCAACTGTACGGAAGTCCAACAACCATTTATCGAGACCGGTAAGAGGGGCAGAGTCAAGGCAGGAAAAACTGGAGGTGCAGGCCCTGGCACGCAGGCAGCAGCAGCTGGCAGTTTCCAGGCACAAGGTGGCAACTGTGCAGACCCAGTGAGGCCGCTCACGGCAGCTGGCTGACCAGGTGGTCCCACATTCGCACACAGATAATCCAGGCGAAGAGGAAGTAGGGGAAGGGACTAGAATCCAAGAGAGAGTGGAGCAAGCGCCACTGTTCCCTCTCTGACCCTGCCCCCACAACAGTGTCACAACTCGGTGACTGAACTGCCTCGCACTGGGGAACACCATAGGCTCCATCCCTCACTACATAACAGCCGTGACCAGACCAAAAAAAAAAAAAAAAAGACCAAAAATGACTCAAACTCAAGAAAAAAATCAAAGCACCAGAGCCAATCCCTCTAAGCAACAAAGAGATAGCCAATTTATCACATGCACAGTTCAAAGCCTGGTGCTCAGGATGCTCACAGAGTTCGTTGATTTTGGATACAAATGAGATGAAAAAAAAATGCAGGGTACAATATGTGAAATGAAGGAAAACACATGGGGAACCAATAGAGGTAAGAAGAAAACTGGGACTCAAATCAATGGAGTGGACCACAACGAAGAACAAAAACAACCAAACAGAAAACAAGGAAGAAACATGAATTCAAAAAAATGAGGAGACCCTTAGGAACCTCCAGGACAACTTTAAATGTCCCAAAATCCAAATTATAGGGGTACCAGAAGGGGAAGATGAAGAGCAACAAGTGGAAAACTTAACTGAACAAATCATGAAAAAGAACTTCCCCAATCTGGCAAAGGAAATAGACTTCCAGGAAGTCCAGGAAGCTCAGAGAGTCCCAAAGAGGTTGGACCCAAGGAGGAACACACCAAGGCACATCGTCATTACATTATCCAAGATTCAAATGAAGGAGAGAATTCTAGAAGCAGCAAGGGATAAGGGGACAGTCACCTACAAAGGAGTTCCCATCAGACTGTCAGCTGATTTCTCAAAAGAGACCTTACAGGCAAGAAGGGGCTGGAAAGAAATATTTGAAATCTTGAAAGGCAGGGCTCTACATCCAAAATTGCTCTATCCAGCAAAGCTGTCATTTAGAATGGAAGGACAGATAAAGCGCTTCTCACATAAGGTCAAGTTCAAGGAGTTCATCATCACCAAGCCCTTATTATATGAAATGTTAAAGGGACTTATCTAAGAAAAAGAAGATAAAAATATGACAGTAAAAAGACAGCAAACTCATAGCTATTAACAGCTACACCTAAAACAAAAGCAAACAACTAGAACAGGAATAGAACCACAGAAATGGAGATCACATGGAGGGTTAGCAACAGGGGAGTGGGATGAGGAGAGAGGGGGAAAAGGTACAGAGAATAAGTAGCATAGACGGTAGGTAGAAAATAGAAAGGGGGAGGGCAAGAATAGTGTGGGAAATGTAGAAGCTAAAGAACTTAAGACACATGAACATGAACTAAAGGGGGAATGTAAGAGGGAGGGGCTGTGCAGGGTGGAGGAGAATGATGGGGGAGAAATGGGACAACTGTAATAGCATAATCAATAAAATACATTTGTTTAGAAAGAAAAAAAGCCAGCAAAATATAACGAGAGACATGGAAATTTAGAAAAATCTGACAGGAACCAGCAGGGAGGTGGAAGGGATTAATGGGTTTTCAGAAGTGACTATAAAGTACACATGGACAAAACCAAGGGGCTGTGTGGAAGCAAGGGAGGGAGGTGGATTTGGCTGCAGTGGTGGGTGAGTGATAGAGAGTAAACACAGACAACTGTAATTGGACAACAATAAAATAATTTTTTAAAAAGGAAAAGATTCCTAGATAGCAAAAGAATAAGAAAAAGAAAGGAAATGCATTATGTGACAGCATTTTGTCTTCAATTTTCAAAGTTCATGATCTTTCCTCTACCAATTCATGCATGTTTTCAACATTTCTAGGGAATTGTTGGTGTCTCACACAAAATTGTAGTAATGTGATTAACATATCTTGGCAAAAGACATGTGGCAGGGAACAAAATGTAATAGAAACAGAGGAGAAGTTTCAGGGCATAAATCAGGACAGTAAATTGCATCTGTCACAAAGATAAGGATCTCACTAGGGTGACTGTCCCAGTCAAGGTTTGGATCTCCAGTGCCACCCACACAACATAATTAGGCCTCTGATGCATATAAGTAAACTCGTACTACATTCAACACCAAGTAAATGGGCAGCCTCATAACACTCCCTCTTGACTCATCCCCACTCTACCCCTGCACAAACCTCATTAATGAGAGAGCAGTATAAAGCCATGAGGCTCCACCTACTTGTACAAAAGCACCCTGGTCTGACCACCAGTTCAGTCCTATCCACAATAAACCCTGCCGGTAATGTCCAGGCCCATATCCATGTATGTTATTTAGAGAGTCAAGGTTTGCTCCTTGCACAGTCACTCCCAAGGCTGGAACTGCAGACACCTTCTCAGAGCCAGCCACCTGATGCTCTTGTGTCCTCACTCTGGCCATCCTGACAGAGCTGCATGTGCACATTCAGCATCATCATGGCACTTGCACACACAACAGCATAGCACACGCTCACAGGTGCCACACTGCTTTGCCACAAGGGCCCACCTCCAAGATTGTGCTGGTGCTTCCCTTCCATGCGATGGTCAAGTTCATAGCTGCAGGCTTCCCCTTGTTACTGACATCCCTGGGATTTTCCCAAGAGTTCTGCCCTGTGGAGTTGCTGCCATGGTCCACTTTCAAATTGTGACCCACATTGTGAAAAACCCTTATCTGAAACTGCACTTTGCAGATAAACCAGCAGGGGCACAAAACTTCAGAAAGATCATCTGAACTTATCATTTCCAGATTTGTTCAGTCAAAAATCTAGAAACATCCCACTCACCCCCAAGCATATATGTCAGAGGGACCCACAACCAAAAAGAGCTGTGTGGTACAGCAACTGCCTCACAACATTCTTTGATTCACCTAAGTGTCTTTCTATGTTACAACTTTTTAAAAACTGCTTAGTGATCCTTGGCTCTTTTCTTGGAACTGAAAGTGTCCTAAGCTGACAGAACACAGATGTACTTTGTCCAGACTGGTCAACAAGTGCACTTCACTCTCCCCCTGTTTGTGTGGTCTGTAGTGCTAGGCAGATCCTACCCTTCGGATCCAGTTCTCTGCTTTGGGCTAATCAGTTTTACCAGAAGGCAATGCTCCATACTCCTAAGCGGTCATGGTAGGGTGCACAATAGTCCTAAGGAAATGCTTTTTATAATTATTCCACTTTAGTTTAGTTTAGTTTTAGTTTATGTATGTGCAGGGGGTAGTTCCTGGTCCCAGGACGTGAGCTAAAGTAAAGCGTTTTCCTGACTCAAAGGGAAGAAAGAGCAACTTTTACATCAGCCTTAGGAGGGAGGAAAATGAGAATGTGTATGTACCTGATGAAGATGGTCAGTTGTAACGCTTATGGTACAAAATCCAACCACTTTTGAATAGGTGCTGAAAAAAGAGTTTGAGGAGAGCTGGTGTGTTGCACGTGCCATGGTTGATGGTGTTGTGGTTACAGAAGGACACATTGACCTTTGCCACTGGGTGGGTCATGACACCACTGATATCTGTTCCACAACAAACCAAGTGTTGGCAGAGAACAGACCTGAGAGACAGATGCCATAGTGACGTCAGGACAGGAGTATTAAGATGGTGGTCCTAACCACAAAGGAGCAGGAGAAAAGTGTCTTGTATTTAAAATTAGTGATGCTGTTCCTCTCCGATATAGAGTTCATTATCATTCTAAGTGAAATGACAAATGCATAGAACAATTCTTTATTATTCACTTTCTTTTAAAAATATAGTTCATTTCCTTTCATTTTACAATTACACTTGATGTACAATATCGTGTTAGTTTCAGGGGTGGAACCCCATCGTTAGACATTTACACAACTTAGGAATTGATCACAGTAAACCTAGTCCCCATCTGGCACCATGCATAGTTATGACAGAGTTATTGACTGTATTCCCTGTGCCTTCACTTACGGCCCCATGACTCTTCTGCAACTACCAATTTGTACTTCCTAATCCCTACATCCCTTCACCTTTCTCACTCTCCCCCCAAACTGTCTAATTTCAACAGCCATCAAAATGTTCTCTGCATTTCTGAGTCTCTTTCCTTTCTCCTTGTTGTTTATTTTCTTTTTTAGATTCCACAAACAAGGGAAATCATCTGGCATTTGTCTTTCTCTGTCTGGCTTTTTTCACTCAGGATAACACCCTCTAGGACCATCCGTGCTGTTGAGGTGCAAGACCTCATTCTTTTTTGTGGCTGAGTCACATTCCATGGTATATCTGCACCCTTTCTTCCTCCACTCACTCATCTATTGATGGACACTCAGGCTGCTTCCATATCTTGGCTATGGTGAATAATGCTGCAGTGAACATACAGTTTTCTTTGGATAAACACCCAGAAATGGAGTTGCTGGTTCCTTCTGTGTCTCTTGTTATAGCCTTTGTTTTAAAATCTATTTTTTCCTGGAATAAGTACTGTTACCCCAGCTTCGTTGTCTTTCCTTTGTTTCCTTTTTCATGTGCTACATTTTTCCATCCCTTTACTTTCAGTCTGCATGAGTCTTTTGATCTGAAGACGGCATTTGGAAGGGTCTTGTTTTGTTATCCTTCACCCATTGCATGTCCTTTGAGGGCAGCATTTAATCCATTTGCAAGTAAAATAAGTGTGGATAAATATGTATTTATTGCCATTTTATTGTTAATATATCTAATCTTTTTATTCTTTTAGAAGAAGACCTTTTCACATTTCCTTTTCTTCTTTTCCTTTATTTCTTAATTGAATTTACTGGAGTGACAGTGGTTAATAAAATTATGTAGGTTTCATGAGTACGTTTCTATAACACATCATTTGTATGTTGTATTGTGTTCACCACCAAAGTCAAGTCTCCTTCCATCACCACAATGCCCTCTCTCCCTCCCCAACTTCTTCACTGTGTTAATCACCATACTGTTGTCTGCATGTGAGGTTTTTCTATTTTCTGCTTAATCCCTTCACCTTTTCCCTGACTCCCTCTCTCCTCTCCTCTGACAGCTGTCAGTCTGTTCTCTATATCCATGAGTCTGCTTCTATTTTGTTTGTCAGTTTATTTTGTTCATTAGAATCCACAGGTAAATTAAATCACATGGGATTTGTCTTTCTTTGACTGGCTTATTTCATTTACCCTAATACTCTCCAGATCGATCCATGCTGTCCCAAAATGCAATATTTCCTTCACTTTTACAGTCAAGCGGTATTCCATTGTGTGAATGTACCACAGCTTTTTTATCCACTCATCCACTGATGGACACTTGGGCTGCCTCCATATCTTGGCAATTGTAAATAATGCTGCAAGGAACATGGGGAACATAAATACTTTGACTTAGTGTTTTATGTTCCTTTGGATATATTGCCAGACTTGTAATTGCTGGTTTATGAGGCAGTTCCACCTCTTGCTTTTTTGAGGCAACTCCGTACTGCTTTCCACAGTGGCAAGGCAGAAGTTCACTATATGAATAATTCACACTTTTCTTCACTTATTATTCCATAATTGCTACATTTAAAAAAGAATACAGGAATTAAATTATGCCCAGTAACTGTGAAAAGTTTCCTCTAAAACATGGTGTTAGCCCTGGCTGGTGTAGCTCAGTGGATTGAGTGCGGGCCTGCGAACCAAAGGATCGCGGTTCGATTCCCAGTCAGGGCACATGCCTGGGTTGCAGGCCAGTTCCCAGCAGGGGACACACAAGAGGCAACCATACATTGATATTTCTCTCCCTCTCTCTCTTTCCTACCCTTCTCCTCTAAAATAAATAAATAAATAAATAGAAAAATAAATAAAATATTTTAAAAAAAATAAAATAAAACATGGTGTTAATTGAATGATGCAAATTTCCCTAAACCGTACTTTCTTAAATAATGCTATATATTTTCTCATAATAATGACATGATATATAGTGGGCTTTTCAATATACGTTCCTAGTATGGGTGTCTTAGCTGTTTTGGTTTGATTTTTTATTGTGGTAAGATCACTTAACAAGAGATTTATCCTCTAAACAATTTTTAAGTGGACAATACAGTATTGTTAACTAGAGGCTCGGCATCCCATAGCAGATCTCTAGACCTTACTCCTCTTACAGAACTGAAACTGCATATGCGTTGAAAAACTGGAGAGGGCATAACTCCTTCAAATTTGGGTCAGACACAGTGATTCCTTCTACCTGGTAGCCTAATGCCTAGTCTTCAGGACAGTAATCGAGTCACATACACAGGAGCTGAACCTCAGGATCAAGGGTGCCTTGAAAATCAGATGTGAAGTCGCATTGGCATGGATTGGTCTGATTTGGAAATATAAGTGCATCTGAATAGGGATATTACACTCCAACATTGGGGTAGAAAGGGAGTCATGGGCAAAAGTTGCATACATGACACACAAAAAATAGCCACGAGACTGAATGTGAAGAAGAAAGAAGCACTGGTCACTTTGTAAATTTTGGACAGCAAAGGGGAAGGGAATAGCAAAGGGAATTTTTAAGGGTAAAAGCACACTTGCATATGTTTAGAGGCAGAACAGTCTGTTGAGGTGGAGTGATTAAAGATCTGGAAAGATGAGGAAAGTTTGAGGGAACAAATTCCCAAGAAGATGAAAAGAAGTTGTCAGAATTCAACATTTTTACATGTTTTTAAAATACTTATTTGAATAGGGAATGTCAGATACTTCTTAAAGATGATTAAAAATATATATAATTCATTCCAATGTCAGCAGTGTAATTAGGAAACTCTAGAGGCATTCCTTTTTTTTTTTTTTTTAAGATTTTATTTATTTATCTTTAGAGGGGAAGGGAAGGAGAGATGGAGAGAAATATCAATGTATGGTTGCTTTTCGTGCGTCCCCTGCTAAGAACTGTCGCTGGGAACTGTCCTGCAACCCAGGCATGTGCCCTGACTGGGAATCGAACCGCAATCCTTTAGTTCGCAGGCCCGCGCTCAATCCACTGAGCTACACCAGCCAGGGCTGAGGCATTCTTAATCAGTTCTAGTAAAAGCAAGATGACTATAGTCTTCAGTATTATTTAACAATGTATTAAAGGAAGTATTAGAAAATGCAATTATAGGTGCAAATGGATAAGAGACATGCAAATTATAGGGAAATAGGTAAAATTATCTTTAATTATAAAACATTTTATGACATACTTGTAAAACCTGAAAGAGTCATTGAAAGAATTGTACAAATAATAATTGCTTTACAAAGTATAAAATTATCATAGAATTCAATAGAAATCATAAATAGAAATAAATAATAAGCAGAAGATACAATGAAAGATAAAAGTCTTGTTACAGTTGCAAAAGTAAAATAAAATTCCCATGCATAAATGTAATAAAATGTTCAAGAAATAGATGAGGAAAATTATAAACCACTCCAAAGACATACTGAAGTTTCCCCCACAGAAAATTGTAAGTCGTACCACACTTCATGATTGGAGGTCTCAAGATCCAAAAATGTCAATATTCCTTAAGTTTACAAATTAAGATGCAATCAAGAAATATGCCTTCAAGTTAATTTTTAGAACTAGACAGATTAATTATAAAGGTTGGGGTTAAACATGAATAGCCAAGAAAACCATAGAAAAAAGAACAACATGCGGGAAGTTACCCTGGAGATATGAACCATTATAAATCTTCGGTAATTGAAGCGGTGTGGTATTGGCTTATGAATAGAATGACAGACCAATAGAACACAATGGAAAACAAGAAATAGCCCAGGTGCCTATGAAACTTTGTATGTTATGAAGGCAACAGCTCAAACCAGTAGGGGGAAAATGAACTTTTTTATAAATGACAATAGAACCACAGGATGATCTTCTGGAAAAATATATAGTTGGATCCATTCCTTACACCATACACTGATGAAACTTTTACAATGACCAGATATTCAAATGTACAAAAATAAAATCATACAATCACATTATGATAAAAATGAGTGACTTTCATTATAACCGAAGAGGAGAGAAAATACTTTTAACTTTCATTGAAATACCAGAAACAATAGAAGATTCATAAATTTAATTTTAAAAAATGTATGATAAGAACAGTCAAAAGCCAAATCACAAATTACAGGAAAATATACAACTTATACCTCAAACAGAAAGCTATTATACACAATATATAGTCCTCCTAAAAACTGAGAAACTCCAAATCCAGCAGAAACATGAGGGAAAAGTATGAAGACACAGTCCATAAGAGAAGTAGTAAGACCAACAGTCATTAAATACATGAAACCATTCCCCATGTTTCTTAAAATTAAAGAAATGCAAATTATAACAATACTTAAACACTGCTTCTCACCCATCAGCATGGAAATTTTAAAAATTCTGAGAATATATCACTCTGAAGAGACCATAAGAAAGTAGGCACTTCCATTTATTGCTGAGGGGGAAAATAAATGTCAAATCTCTGCCCCAACCCACAGTACACAAATCCCCAGCACACAGAGTCAATACAAGCCCTTTCAAAATCACAGGAGGTACTTTTGTAGGAATTTATAAGCTGATTCTAGAATTCATATGGAAATGCACAGGTCCTAAAGTAGGCAAAACAACTGTGAAAGAGGTCAATGAAATCCAGGAAGTATACTAACTGATTTCAAAAATTATTATAAAGCTACAGTAATCAAAACTGTAAGGTAATGTCATCAAGCTAGACAAATAGATGAAAACAAACACACACAAATAGAATCAACTGGTTTTTAACAAAGGAAAAAGGAACAATCACTAGATATTTATGTGCAAATATGCACATACCACAAACCCCATTTTAATCCATATACAAAAATTAACTCAAAATGTCCACATAGTTTTTCTGGCCACAGCAAAAATAAGGAAGGATTTCTTAATAAGGATATATAGCACTAGCTTTGAAAGGCAAAGTTCATCAATCAAACTTCATTTAAATTAAAAATATTGGCTATCAAAAGATATCATTTAAGATAAGTAAGGCATAGTCCGGGGAAGGTACACAGGGAGAGGAAGATGACTGCTTATGTATGCATGTATTGTCCATAGATACACATATATTATCTATACACGCACAAACACAAACAAGTACACGGTTAAGGACTTACATGTGCATTTTAAAATTCCTTCAATACATTAGGAAAACAACTAACTACCCTATTTTTTTAAAGAGGAAATGACCTGAATAATTACTTCAGAGAAGACATCCAAACAGCCAGTAAATATGTATAAAGGTGTCGAACATTATTACTTATCAGGAAAAGAAGTTGAACAAAAAAGCTTTCCACGGTCCCTATCAGAATAAAAATACATTTTTGCATGTGGAATAAAACAGGGATAAAATAAAAATACCAAGGTTTAACAAGGGTGTAAAGCAACTGAAATCCTCAAAAATTGTTGATAGCAATGAAAACTGAATCAAACATTAGAAAACAGTTGGCAGTGATGTTTATAACAGCTGCACATAAGCCTACTCTATTATCCAGCAGATCCACATATAAGTATAATTCAAAAGAAATGTTTGCTTGTTCAATCAAAATACACATTCAAACTGTTTCTAAAGGCTTTATCAATAACAGGCAAAAACATGAAATTATTAAACTTGATTAAAAGGCTAAAGACTTGTATATTCACGTGATAGAATACTGCACAGCAGGATAACATAACCTACCCATATACACTGCAATATACATGTACATGACAGGGTTTATGATGAATTAAAGAAGCCAGAAACAATCCACTACCTGTTTATATGAAGTTCAAATACAGACAAAACTTTACAATGGCAAAAGTAGGAAGAGTGGATAGCTGTGGGGGATGGGGTGGAGAGCAGGTTGTATAAATTGGAAAGATGCCAGAGGAAACTTTATAAAGTAGATGGAAATGTTGTACATCTGGATCTAGGTTATGGTTACATATTCATGTGTAAAAGTTTAAGGAGATATACACTTAAGATCTGCACACTTTGCTATATGAAAGTTAGGGCACAACATTTTCAAAACGAGGTTTCTGTTTTCTTTCACAACCTACGTTGAACAGCCTACTCAATACACAAACCCCAACTCCTAAATTCTAGGATTCCTAAATTCAGTCACCCACAGGGGCCAGCACAAAAATACCCCTTTCATTACATAAAAATTTTTTATTACAAAATAACAAACATGTAATTCTGTAATATAAGAGTATCACACTCCAGCACACCATATGACACCTTAGGTGAAATGTTCAAATTGCTGTCCATCTTGTGTGAGACATTCACGTACCCAATCAACCACACTCAATGGCACTGCTTCTGGTGGACTCTGTATTTTATCTCATCTGAATCCACCTTTTAGAAACTTATTCTTTGCTTTTGGGCAGCATGGAACAGAATCAAAAGTCAGAACTCAACAGTTATTCAAATTTCCCCTACATACTCATGGAATGGACTTTCCTAAGGAACAGCCCAGTAACTCAAAATATATCCCCCCAGCACTTCATTTGTAATTGTTTCTAAAAGAAATTTTACCAATAATAGCGAGTTTACACAGAAATTGTTCTTTTGATTTTTCATATACAGGGCTATTTCCCATTTCATAACATGGTGGCTTTATGAACTTACCCTGAGATCACCATTTCTTACCCATATGAGTCTATTATTAGAATATCAACGCTATCTGCAATCCCTGAAAATTCCATAGCAATTGCCTCTCCTAATAAGCAGGAGCTGGTGCTGCCTGGCAGGTGAACATGGACCCAGGGCCAGCTGGTGTCTGTGACATCCTCTAGACCAGTGTCATCCAATGGAAATACAACCCAAGCCACCTATAAATTCTAAACTTTCTAGTAGATACCTTAAAAATAAATTCATTTAATGATATATTTTACTTAACACAATATATCCAAAATGTAATCATTTCAACATGTAATCAAGTAAAAAAGTATCCATGAGATTATTTTTCATATACTTCAAAGATTGGGTGTGGATATCACACTTCCTTTGCCCACTTACAGTAGGTCTCAATTTGGATGTCTACATTTCAGTTGCTCAATACCATACATGACTAGTGACTACCAGATCAGATAGTGCAGCTCCCAATGCCCTTGGACCACAACCAAAATAACCCTTGAAATGAGACTCCAAATTCAATCTCAGCCTCCACTTAGCATCTTTCTCTCCCCTCGAAGTCCTAACTCACCCACCCATGTCCCTGGTGCTGCACTCACCAATTTGGTGGTCACCATACTTGCCGTCTGGGAAACCTATCACACTACCTATTTACACATGAAAAAATTCATCAGACAATTATTTTCTCATTTTTCCAAGACCAACTCAACAAAATTTTTCACCTCCTATTCTCTTGCAAAATGTGCTGTATTGAAATTATTTTGTGCAAGTAGCATGAAATTACTGTCAACCCATTTTTAACTTAGAGGCACTAGATCAACCAACATGTGAAATGATGTCTTCCAAGAAAGAGATAGGGCAAGAAAACAAGGCATAAAGGAAAACAAACTGAACTGAGATTCAAGCTGGGATTTCAGTCCTGACTCTGCACCAGGTAGTTTTATATTTTCAGACTACATGAAATGATTCTGAAGCCCCATTAAATATTGCACACTGTATAATTGCAGAGATTATTTTCACAAAATAAAGATGGAAAAGTTGGGGGGGTGGTGAGAGAAAATAAATGCATTTGAGAAATATTTAATATTTCCTTTAAATATAGAAGGACAAAAGTATGAAGGTTGAATTCCTTATTCATGATGATTATATAATAATAATAACAACAGTCTAATTTAAAAATACTTATCCCTTTCTCAATTTCCAGTTCTTTCAAGAGAAAGTTATTCTGCCCAAGGTTTTCTTCATGGCTAATTTGACATCCTTGTTCCTCAGGCTGTAGATTACTGGGTTCAGCATGGGCACCACGATGGTATAGAACAGAGTACACACTTTCCCCTGGTCAAGGGGTATAATAGAAGGTGGTTTAAGGTATGAAAAAGTTCCTGACCCGAAGAAAAGCAAAACTGCAATTATGTGAGAACTGCAGGTACTAAAGGCTTTGGATCTGCCCTCAGTAGAACTAATGTGGGCAATGCTGGAGAGAATGAAGCCATAAGAGAGAAAAATGGTCACAATAGGAATGCCAATATTAATAGCCACAACAGTAAACATCACCAGATTATTTATGTAAGAGCTATTGCAGGAGAGCTCAAGGAGGGGAAGGATATCACACATATAATGATTGACAAGGCTGTCTGCACAAAATGCCAGAGACAGTATATTAGCTGTATGAGCTATGGCCTCCCAAATCCCCATCCCATACACACCCAGCAAAAGAAATAGACACACCCGAGGAGACATGATGACACTGTACATGAGTGGTTTACAGATGGCCACATAGCGGTCATATGCCATTGCTGACAGGATGAAGGATTCAGAAACGACAAAGAAACAGAAGAAAAAGAGCTGAGTCATACACCCTGTGTAGGAGATGATGTTCTTCTTTGAGACAAAACTCACCAGCATTTTGGGGATGATGACAGAGGAGTAACTGAAGTCAATGAAGGACAAGTTGAAGAGGAAAAGGTACATGGGAGTGTGCAGGTGAGAGTTCAGCCCAATCAGTATTATCAAGCCCAGGTTGCCCACAAAGGTGACCACATAGAAGCCTAGAAACAGGAAGAAGAGGGGGAGCTGGAGTCCCAGCTTGTCCGTTAAACCTGCGAGGATAAACTCTGTCACAGAGGAGGTGTTACCTGCAGCCATCATCCTCTGGGAGGGTCTGTGAGCGAAAAAGAAAAGAACTGTTCACAGAAAGACAGGAAAACAACCCATTCTTGAGAGTGGTGTTTGAACATGGTGGTGTGTTACGTAGAGTTGAGATGGCATCTCCTCCTTCCCGCATCTCTTTCTATGATCCCAACGTGGCTTCAACCATCCTCGTAAATGATGGTGGGTGAAATTTGCCAGCAGAGTAAGGGCTCATCCAACTGAGGAGAAAGTCCACAAAGCTCACCTGGGAGGACCCTGCAACCTTCCAGTGACACTCTCCTGGTACTGCCTACCTTCTACAGCCCTGGACCAAGTTTTATTGTACTTGGGCCCTTCTCTGGAGTGATGTTGAGAAGAGGAAGCCAGTTGCCCTAGACCTTCCGCCTTTGGTCAGTGCTGGTCAGAACAGGAAGATGAGGCCAGGTTACCCCGAGTCTTTAGCAGGAACGCTGTGGAAATATTATGTGAAAATAACACTGGAGTAATAAGGTAAACTTATTAACTAAACCTGAAAAAGCCAAAACATTTCCCGAGCACTAACTATGCTAATGGCAGTGTTCTAAGTGTTCTTAGGCATTTTGATTAAACCCACTGAACAGGTGAGGACACTGGCACAAGCCCCAGTCCTTCTAAGTGTCAGCAGAAGGGAAACTCAGGCTGTCTGGCTCCAGGGTTCGACTTTTCAACCCTAACTACCCTGCTAGAGCACAGACGAGGCCATGGAGGCACTCACCCTCCTCCTGCCTGCAATCATAGAGCTGGACTCTACTGGCTCCCCCCATCTCTCTCATGGAGACTCAGATGGCCCTGGTTACAACAAGGGGGAAACTCAGAGCTCTAACCACTCTGCTTCTTCTGCCTCTCTCCTTTAAAATTCAAAGCGTTTAGTTTCTCTTGGTTCTCCTGTTGAGTTGAAGAACATGGTCTCCGACCTCCTTTGTCCCAAGCCTCCAGTGCAGCTTGCAGGGATGGGGCAGCATCTTTATAACATCCATGAATAACTGTAGAACAGACAGGGTTATTGTGGATTAGAGACCACAGTGACCTAGTTACAGGGGCTCCCACAGGATCCCGGCTCCCTGTGGAAGGAGAAATGTTTGTTTATGCCCTTGATAATGCTTGACGAGGCTTTCAATGGTCTTTCCTTTCATTCAGGCTACACCTTTTTAAGTACAATTAAGAACAAAGCACTTGGAAGAAGAATTCTTGTACTCAGTGCTTACTGTATACAGACCACTCTATCTGTCCCAGCACCCTCATCTGAAAGATCCAGCACAATGATTACATAATTTTACCGGGTTTATTCCTCAGAACAAACTCGTAGGGAAGACCTATTCATCTTCACTTCAAAAAAAAAAACGCACATATATCTGCTCGGTTCCAAAACCTTGAGCAAAACCCCCGTCTGTCCGACTCCAAAGTCTTTCCTGTGAATCACTCATCTACACTGTCTCCCTGTGAGAGACAATGAAAGTTTGGAGGCAGCACTTTGCCTACTAGCATCTCATGAGACTCTAGGCAAAAACGAGTACTTAAATAACTTCAATAGAATATAGAAATTGTCAGGACCAGGAATGGGAAAATTTGAGGTATCTAGACATCAAGAGAGGAAATTCATTATTTCAATCACATTCAATATATACTAAGAATTACTTGTACCTTCTCCAATTTGGAAAGAGCTGTCTCTGGTTTATCTCTACTACTTGATCATGCTGTTGAAACTTGGTTATTGAAAACAAATACTTGTCAGATGACTAACAACAACTTTATCAAGGCCTAGAAGTGTGGAAAAGTCTCTTCAGCCAATATGTCTGATAATGGGGAGTTGATAAAAGACTTTAACAAGTGGCCCTCCTTCAACAAATCCCCATTGAACACTCACCCCATCACGGAACTCTTCTAAGCCCTAAGCTCCTATGCTTTTGTGAAAAAACAAAAATCATTTCATATTTCCATCTTGTCGGAGCTTTCATTCATGTGGGGGAAAAATACATGAAAGAAACACGAAAGTGCACTGAGGAAAAGGAAAGCTAGGGAGAGGGACAGCACACAGAGGAGAGTGGCTGAAAGAGAGAATGTTACAGATTTCAGTTCAAAAAGCGGAATTGGACAGTTGAGCAATGAGATGAGAGACCTGAGAAGCCTTTGCTTAATAACACCAATTACTGTAATGAAACACTGGGTGTCATGGCTTAATGCAGCACCTTTCCCGAGCATCACGGTTTTGCCCTGCACTTTTACACCATACTCCAGCCCAAATTATTGCTGTGGGGAAGGAAATTCTAATTGAATAACAGGGTAGAGGTAAGAGACCTTGCTGAGGTTTTATAAAACCGCAAGTCACAAAGTGTAGATTTTTGGCTGAGACTGATGTAGAGATTAATAAAATTTTTGTGCCAATTTGTATTCAACACCCTTTGTCAGAGGCATTTACATAGTAAGAATGGAAAATTTTCTATTCAAAAAACAAATCTCTGTTTGGGGAAGTTCAAGAGTTGATTACCTGAGGAGTTATGAATGTTTTTGGTCAGAGTTAAGGTCTGAAGTTGATTGGGAGAAATTATAACAGCCGAACACAAAGGCAGAACCCATCGTCTTCCAGAGAAGTCCAACTGAAACCACTGCACATGGGCCTGTGTTGTATCTGAGCCTGTGTGTGTGTGTGTGTGTGTGTGTGTGTGTGTGTGTCTGAGTGTGTACACATACAACAGTGGGGACAACCCTCCCCTGACTAAGGCTCAGCAGTGATGGTGCCTCATCGGCCTGTTTCCATTGAGAACTGTCCACTGCCCAGATGACACTAATGAATCCCAGTCCCTGTTCTCAATCCCACTGCACATGTTGAACAAATAGAGAAAAACAATCCATTATCAAGAAACTAAAGTAAGCACCACAAGTATGCTCTCCTTAGGACCCAAGGTCAAAGAAGTCCTTGGGGACTCATTAAAATGAATGTTCACTTTCCTTTCAGAACCTCAGAGGGTTCCTGTAAGCATGATGCAATACCAGGAAAAATTCTTCTGAGATCTTTGCCTCTTCAGAGATGGTTTCCTTGCGGGCTTCATTTACAATGCATCAAGGTTTTACTTCAAGCGAACCAGGGCTCCTGTAATGCTGTTTTGATGGTTGACTGACTGCTATATAAGCAGAGAGAAACAGAAATCAATATTAAGTTAATAAATAACTTGATTAAGTTATTTTGTTGCAGATCTTTTACCTCCTTGGTGAAATTTATTCCTAGGTACTTTTTCTTCTTGCTGTAGTAAATGGGACTTCTCCCCTAGTTTCTCTTTCTGATATTTCATTGTGGGTGTACAAAAATGCCACCGATTTCTGAATATTGGCCTTGTATCCCACTACTTTGCCAAATTCACTCATAACATCACGGAGTTTTTTGGTGGAGACTGTAGGGTTTTCTATGGACACTATCATGTCATCCACAATGATGACAGTTTTACTTCCTCCTTTCCAATGTGGATGCCTTTTCGTTCCTTTTCTTGTCTGATCACTGTGGCTAGGACTTCCAGTACTATGTAGAATGAGAGTGGTGAAAGTTGACACCCTTTTCTTGTTGCTGATCTTAAGGGGAAAAGCTTTTAGTTTTTTCCTGTTGAGTATAATGTTGGCTGTAGGTTTCTCATATATGGCTTTAATTATGTTGACGTATGCTCCCTCTAGTCCCACTTTGCTGAGGGTTTTTATCATAAATGAGTGATGGATTTTGCCAAAAGCCTTTTCAGCACCTATTGATCTGATCATGGGATTTTTGTCCTTCATTTTGTTTATGTGGAGTATTACATTTATTGATTTGTGAATATTGTACGATACATGCATCCCTGGGATGAAACTCACTTGACCATGGTGTATGATCCTTTTAATGTATTTCTGAATCCGGATATGCAGTGTATTTTTGAGGACTTTGGCATCAATATTCATCAGCGATACTGGCCTGTAGTTTTGTTTCTTTGTTGAATCTTTACCTGATTTTGGACTTAGAATGAAACTGGCCTTGTAAAAAGAGATTGGGAATTTTCCATCATCTTGAATTTTTTGGAATAGTTTGAGAAGATAGGAGGTAGTTCTTCCTTAAATACTTGGTGAAATTCAACTGTGAAGCCATCTGGTCCAGGGCTTTTTGTGTTGGGCATTTTTTTGATTGCTACTTCAATTTCACTAGTTGTTATCAGTCTATTACAGCTTTCGGCTTTTTCTTGATTCAGTTTTGGGAGATTGTGTGTTGCAAGTAATTTCCCCATTTCACCTAGGTTGTCCAATTTCTTGCAATATAGTTGTTCATAGTAATTTTTTACAATCCTTTGTATTTCTGAGGTATCGGTTGTAACTTCTTCTCTTTCATTTCTGATGCTGTTTATTTGGGTCCGCTCTCTTCTTCCTGATGAGTCTGAATAAAAGCTTGACAATTTTATACAGCTTTTCAACAATCAGCTCTTCGATTTACTGATCCTTTGAATTGTTCTTTTAGTCTGTGTGTCATTTAATTCTGCCCTGATCTGGATTATTTCCTTCCTTGTCTTTGCTCTGGCCGTTGTTTGTTGTTTTTCCTCTAGTTCCTATACATGTAGGGTTAGGATATTTGTTTCAGTTTTTTTCTATCTTCATTACATAGGAAGTTAACTGATATTTCAATATGAAAACAACCTTATGTTCCTAGGATCAAACTCTACTTCAAAATTACATGAAACTAGTTTTGCCTTATGTTGGAATTTTTTGGACAGTTTTTCCAGTCAATTTTATTGCATGTACATTCATGAATGGTATAGGTATATATATTTTTTTTCTAGTAGCATTTTCGACTGGTTTAGGTTATCAGAGGCAGTACAGTTTCCCTTGGCGAGCCAAGATTTCAGTGGCTAAATAATCTCATCATCAGACTTATCCCTACACCCAGGCAACCAAGTAGTGCTGAGAAATGACAGTCAGGCTGCTATGAGCCTGAGAGATTGGAACACAAAGGTGTACTCGGCACAGTTGTTTTCCCAGTGGTTCCTTCTCCATTCCTAGACTCACTCTGCCTGCAGTCAAGGCAAGACCCGACACTTAAAATGTACTGTGTAGTTCCCAAACCCCCTTCGCACACACCATGTACAAATCAATCCTCACAAATCGTTAAGATTGAAACATGTTTTTCATTTTAAAGATAATAAAGTTGAAGTATGTATGAGTCACCCAAAGTCATAAAGTAAGAAATGCATTTTTAACAGGTCAGAGAGTAAGACAGGCACGGAAACTAAACAGCAAAATAAGAAAAGCAAGCAAAATATAACTGGAGATATGGAAATTAAGAAAAATCTGACAGTAACCAGAGGGGAGGTGGACGGGATTAATGGTACGTAGGGGAAGGGTTTTCAGGAACAACTATAAAAAACACATGGACAAAACCAAGGGCAGGTGTGGAAGCAAGGGAGGGAGGTGAGTATGGATGGGATGGTGGGTGAGTGGTAGGTATAAACACGGACAGCTGTAATTGGAGAACAATAAAATGATTTTTTTAAAAAAGGAAAAGACTCCTAGATACCAAAAGAATAAAAAAAGAAGGGAGATGCATTCTGTGGCAGCATTTTGTCTTCAATTTCCAAGTTCTTTTTTTTTTATTTTATTTTAATTGTTGATCTTGTACAGTTTTCTGTCTTTTACTCCCACCCCAGCCCACCACCCCAGCCTTCCCCACCTCCCTCCCATTTCCACCCCCCCAACAGTTTTTCAAAGTTCATGATCTTTCCTCTACCAATTCTTGCACTTTTCAACATTTCTAGAGATTGTTGGGGTCTCCAACAAAATTGTAGTAATGTGATTATAATATCTTGGCAAAAGAAAAGTGGAAGGGAGCAAAATGTAGTACCAAAAGAGGAGAAGTTTGAGGACATAAATCAAAAGCTTCTGCATGGCCAAAAAAAACAATATTAAAATAAAAAGAGAACCGACTGTGTGGGAAAACATATTTGCCAATGATACCTCAGATAAGGGTTTAATCTCCAAAATATACAAAGAACTTACACGACTCCACTCTAAGAAGTCAAGCAACCCAATTAAAAAATGGGCAGAGGACCTGGGCAGACACTTCTCCAAGGAGGACATACAGAGGATCCAGAGACACATGAAAAGATGCTCGATATCACTAGCTATCAGAGAGATGCAAATTAAAACCACAATGAGATACCACTTGACACCAGTCAGAATGGCCCTCATAAACAAAGCAACAAACAACAAGTGTTGGAGAGGTTGTGGAGAAAAGGGGACACTAGTGCACTGCTGGTGGGAGTGCAGGCTGGTACAACCACTATGGAAAACAGTATGGAATTTTCTAAAAAATCTAAAAATGGATATACCTTTTGACCCAGCAATTCCACTGCTAGGACTATATCCTAAGAACCCTGAAACACCAATCCAAAAGAACCTATGCACCCCTATGTTTATAGCAGCACAATTTACAATAGCCAAGTGTTGGAAGCAACCTAGATGCCCATCAGTAAATGAATGGATGAAAAAACTGTGGTACATTTACACAATGGAATTCTATGCAGCAGAAAGAAAGAAGGAGCTCATACCCTTTGCAACTGCATGGATGGAACTTGAGAGCATCATGTTAAGCGAAGTAAGCCAGGCAGTGAAAGGCAAATACCATATGATCTCACCTTTAACAGGAAGCTAATCAACAAAACAAACAAACAAACATAATATAACCAAAGACACAGAAATTGAGAAAAGGCTGAAAGTCACCAGAGGGGACAGGGGAGGAAATTTCAGGGGAAAAGGGGAAGGAACAAGTAGAAAAAACACATGGACAAAAACTATGGGGGGGTGGAAATGGGAGGGAGGAGGGGAGGGCTAGGGTGGTGGGTTCGGGTGAGAATAAAAGACAGAAAACTGTACAAGATCAACAATTAAAATAAAAATTAAAAAAAAAAGAAAAAAGAATGAAAGCTGAATCTGTCACAAAGATAAAGACCTCACTAGGGTAACTGTCCTGGTCAAGGTTTGCATCTCCAGTGCCACCCACACAACAAAATTAACTCCTACTACATTCAACACCAAGTAAATGGGTGGCCTCACAGCACTCTATCCCCCCTCATCTTCACTCTTCCCCTGCACACACCTCATTAATGAGAGAGCAGTACAAAGCCACTAGGCTCCACCTACTTCTAGAAAGCAGACTGGCCTGACCACCAAGTGAGTCTTATCCACAATAAATCGTGCCTGTAATGTCCTGGCCCATATCCTTGTATTCTATTTAGAAAGTCAATGTTTGCTCTGAGCACAGATACTCCCAAGGCTGGAACTGCAGACACCCTCTCAGAGCTGGCCGCCTGATGCTCTGGGGTCCTCACTCTGGCCATCCTGATGGAGCTGCATGTGCACATTCAGCAATATCCTGTCACTTGCACACACAACAGCATAGCACACGCTCACAGGTGCCACACTGCTTTGCCACAGGGGCCCACCTCCAAGATTGTGCTGGTGCTTCCCTTCCATGCAATGGTCAAGTTCATAGCTGCAAGCTTCCCCTTCTTCATCTTGTCCCCGGAATTTTCCCAAGAGTTCTGCCCTGTGGAGTTGCTGCCATGGTCCACTTTCAAATTGTGACCCACATTGTGAAAAACCCTTATCTGAAACTGCACTTTGAAGATCAACCAGCTGGGGCAGAAAACTTGAGAAAGATCATCTGAACTTATCATTTCCAGAATTTTTCAGTCAAAAATCTAGAAACATTCCACTCACCTTCAAGCATATATGTTAGAGGGACCCACAACCAAAACAGAGCTGTGTGGTACAGCAAATGCCTCACAACATTGTTTGTTTCACCTACGTCTCCGTCTATATGACAAGTTTTCAAAAAACTGCTTAGTGATCCTTGGCTCTTTTCTTGGAACTGAAAGTGTCCTAAACTGACAGAACACAGATGTACTCTGTCCAGTCTGGTCAACAAGAGCACTTCACTCTCCCCGTGTTTGTGTGGTCTGTAGTGCTAGGCAGCTCCTGTCCTTGGGATCCAGGTCTCTGCCTTCGGGCTAATCAGTTTTACCAGAAGGCAATGCTCCAGTCTCTTGCGAGGTCATGTTAGGGTGCATAATAATCTTAAGGAAATCCTTTTTATAATTATTTCCTTTTTGTTTAGTTGAGTTTTACTTTATGTATGTGCAGGTGTGGGCTGCTGTGCTTCTCTCCTCCCAGCTCACTCTTCCTGGCTGGCCAACTCCAGGATGCCTGGGAGATGTGCTGATCCTCCTTGTTTATTTAAAGCACCCAGAAGTAGCAGCAAATTCAAACTCATAGTCAGGTCCAGCCTCTTCTCTCAACATTGCAAACAAACTCTTGGCGGAAAATCCCTGATGATCTCATGGAACCAGCACCAGGTATATGGCCTGTCACTGACGGTTGTCACAGGGTGCAACAATACACACTTTCTTAGCCTCCTAGCGTCTCACTTCTGCATTCTCACTCGGTTTACCTGCAATGCTTCCTAACAAATCACTCCCACATAAGCCTTCATCTCAGGGTCTTTGAGGAACCCAATGGAGAACTGGAGGAAAGGAAACCAAATGAAGAGTAGAGAACACTGCATGCAAGAGAAAGGGGGAGAATGAAACATTTGGGGAGAATATAAAAACCATCACTTTTTAGAAGGAAAATGGTTGGAATTCAGAATGCTCTGTAAAGAAAATTCGAAAATAAAATGATATATCAGCATTTGTCCAAGTCAAAAGAAAAATCTCAAAGTTTTCACCTCAGGAAATGAGGTGCTCAGAGGGTAGTTCAGCATGGCTGCTGCTTTGCTGTAAAAGATGCCACTTCTTGGTGGTTGCTCCCCAGGCAGCAGGAGCGGCATCACTGGGGAACTTGTTAGAAATGAAAAGCCTCAAGTCCTACCCAGAACCTGCTGGATTCGAAACTCTGTGGATGGGGCCTAGAGTCTGTGTTTTAGCAAATCCACTGTGTGATCCAGATTCATGTGAGAACCACCGATGTAGTTCCTGGTCCCAGGACGTGAGCTAAAGTAAAGCGTTTTCCTGACCCAAAGGGAAGAAAGAGCAGCTTTTGCATCTGCCTTAGGAGGGAGGAAAATAACAATGAGGATGTACCAGATGAAGATGGTCAGTTGTAACGCTTATGGCTACAAAATCCAACCACTTGTGAATAGGAGCTGAAAAAAGAGAGTTTGAGGAGAGCTGGTGTGTTGCATGTGCCATGGTTGATGGTGTTGTGGTTACAGAAGGACACATTGACCTTTGCCACTGGGTGGATCATGACACCACTGATATCTGTTCCACAACAAACCAAGTGTTGGCAGAAAAAAGACCTGAGAGACAGATGCCTTACTGACGTCAGGACAGGAGTATTAATGGTGGTCCTAACCACAAAGGAGCAGGAGAAGAGTGTCTTGCATTTAAAGTTAGTGATGCTGTTCCTCTCTGATATAGAGTTCGTTATCATTCTAAGTGAAATGACAAATGCATAGAACAATTCTTTATTATTCACTTTCTTTTAAAAATATAGTTCATTTCCTTTTATTTTACAATTAAACTTAATGTACAATATCGTATTAGTTTCAGGTGAGCAACACCATCATTAGACATTTACACAATTTATGAATTGATCACCTCAGTAAATCTAGTCCCCATCTGGCACCATGCACAGTTATGACAGAATTATTGACTGTATTTCCTGTGTCCTCCGTTCCGTCCCCATGACTCATTTGCAACTACCAATTTGTACTTCCTAATCCCTAGATCCCTTCACCTTTCTCACTTTCCCTGCCAAACTGTCTAATCTCACAGCCATCAAAACGTTCTCCACATTTCTGAGTCTCTTTCCTTTCTGGTTGTTGTTTATTTTGTTTTTTTTTGGATTCCACAAAGAAGGGAAATCATCTGGCATTTGTCTTTCTCTGTCTGACTTTTTTCACTCAGGATAACACCCTCTAGGACCATCCATGTTGCTGTGGTTCAAGACTTCATTCTTTTTTGTGGCTGAGTCATATTCCATAGTATGTCTGCACCCCTTCTTCCTCCACTCATTCATCTATTGATGGACACTCAGGCTGCTCCCATAGCTTGGCTATTGTAAATAATGCTGCAGTGAACATACAGGTTTCTTTGGATAAACACCCAGAAGTGGAGTTGTTCAGTCCTTCTTTGTCTCTCGTCATAATCTTTGTTTTAAAGTCTATTTTTTTCTGGAATAAGTACTGTTACCCCAGCTTTGTTGTCTTTCCTTTGTTTCCTTTTTCATGTGCTACATTTTCCATCCCTTTACTTTCAGTCTGTGTGAGTCTTTTGATCTGAAGACGGCATTTGGAAGGGTCTTGTTCTGTTATCCTTCAGCCAGGGCATGTCATTTGATGGCAGCATTTAATCCATTTGCACATAAAATAAGTGTGGATAAATATGTATTTCTTGCCATTTTATTGTTCATATATCTAATCTTTTTATTCTTTTAGCAGAAGACCTTTTCACATTTCCTTTTCTTATTTTTCTTTATTTCTTAATTGAATTTATTGGGGTGACACTGGTTAATAAAATTATGTAGGTTTCATGAGTACATTTCTATAACACATCATTTGTATGTTGTATTGTATGTTCACCACCAAAGTCAAGTCTCCTTCCATCACCACGATCCCCTCTCTCCCTCCCCCTCTTCTTCACTCTGTTAATCACCATAGTGTTGTCTGCCTGTGAGGCTTTTCTATTTTCTGCTTAATTCCTCACCTTTTCCCCTGACTCCCTCTCTCTTCTCCTCTGACAGCTGTCAGTCTGTTCTCTGTATCCATGAGTCTGTGTCTATTTTGTTTGTCAGTTTATTCTGTTCATTAGAATCCTCAGGTAAGTGAAATCACATGGGATTTGTCTTTCTCTGACTGGCTTATTTCACTTACCCTAATACTCTCCAGGTCCATCCATGCTGTCCCAAAAAGCAAGATTTCCTTCCCTTTTACAGCCAAGCAGTATTCCATTGTGTGAATGTAGCACAGCTTTTTTATCCACTCATCCACTGATGGACACTTGGGCTGCCTCTGTATCTTGGCAATTGTAAATAATGCTGCAGGGAACATTGGGGAGGATAAATTCTTTGACTTACTGTTTTGGGATTCTTTGCATATATTGCCAGATTTGTAATTGCTGGGTTATAAAGCAGTTCCACCTCTTACTTTTTTTTGTGGGAACTCCGTACTGCTTTCCACAGTGGAAAAGCAGTAGTTCACTATAAGAATGATTCACACTTTTGTTCACTTATTATTCCATAATTGCTACATTTAAAAAAGAATACAGGAATGAAATTATGCCCATTAACTGTGAAAAGTTTCCTCTAAAATAGCATTAACTGAATGATGCAAATTTTCCTAAAACTTACTTTGCTAAATAATGTTATATATTTTCCATAAAAATGACATGATATATAGTGGGCTTTTCAATACTACGTTCCTAGTATGTGTGTCTTAGCTGTTTTGGTTTGATTTTTTTTCCATTTTTTATTTTTTTTTTAAATCAGTATTTTTTAATTGTTGATATTGTACAGTTTTCTGTCTTTTACCCCGCCCCAGCCCACCACCCCAGCCCTCCCCACTTCCCTCCCATTTCCTCCCCCCATAGTTTTTGTCCATGAGTCCTTTATACTTGTTGCTCTAAACCGTTCCCCTTTTCCCCTGAAATTCCCTCCCCTCCCACTCTGGACACTGTCAGACTGTTCTCAAATTCAGTGTCTTTGTTTATATTATGCTTGTTTGTTTGTTTGTTTGTTTTGTTGATTAGCTTCCTGTTAAAGGTGAGATCATATGGTATTTGTCTTTCACTGCCTGGCTTATTTCGCTTAGCATGATACTCTCCAATTCCTTCCATGCTGTCGCAAAGGGTAGGAGCTCCTTCTTTCTTTCTGCTGCATAGAATTCCATTGTGTATTGTGGTAAGATCACTTAACAAGAGATTTATCCTCTGAACAATTTCTAAGGGGACGATACAGTATTGTTAATTAGAGGCTCTGCATCACACAGCAGGTCTACAGAATTTATTCATCTTCCATAACTGAAGCTTCATATGCATTGAAACACTGGTGAGGGCATAACAACTTCAAATTTGGATCAGACAGAGTGACTCCCTCTACCTGGTGGCCTGATCCCTAGATTTCAGAGGATAGTAATCAAGTCATGTATACATCACTCGGCATTTGCCTCTCGAGTGCCCCCCACCAGGGACCTGAATGACAACCTAGGGGTGTACCCTGACTGGGAATCGAACCAGCAGCCCTTTGGTTCATAGTCTGGTGCTCGATCCACTGAGACGCACCAGCCAGTAAAACTCACAATTATCAAACTAAGCAAACACGTAGAATAGGAACAGAATCAGAGAAATGGACATCACATGAAAGGGTTTCAGTGGGTGGCGGGGAAGAAGGGGCAAAGGTACAGGGAATGAGAAGCATAATTGGTAGGCATAAAATAGACAGGGAGAGGTTAAGAAGGGTATAGGAAACAGAGAAGTCAAAGAACTTATATGTACAACCCATAGACATGAACTAAGCAGGGGGAGGCTGGAGGGTTTCAGGGTGCATGGGAGAGAGGACATAAAGGGGGAAAACTTTAATAGCATAATCGATAAAATACATTTTTTAAAAAAAGAAAGAAAAAGTCACAGAAACAGGAGCTGAACCTCAGCTTCAGGGATGCTGTGAAAATCAGATGTGAAGTCTCACTGGCATGGATTGGTGAGATTTTAAAATATCAGTGCAACTGAATAGGGGTGTTTCAGTCCAACACTGGGGTAGAAAGGGAGACATGGGTGAAAACTGATTGCATAAATAACATACAAAAATAGGCACGAGACTATGAATGTGAAGAAGAAAGGCCCACTGGTCACTCTTCTTAATTTTGGACAGAAAAGGGGAAGGGAAAAGCAAAGGGAATTTTTAAGGGTAAAAGCAGACTTGCATGTGTTTACATGTAGAAGCATCTGTGGAGACAGTTTAAAGATCTAAGAACAATGAAGACAGTTTGAGGGAAAAATTTCCAAAGAAGATGAAAAGAAGTTGACAGAATTCAACATCTATTCATGCTTTCAAAATACCTATTCGAATCTGGGAATGATTGATACTTCTTTAACATGATGAAAAGTATGTACAACTCAGACCAAAAGTCAACAACTTAATTAGGAAACTCTAGAGGCGTTCTTAATTAGAATTAGTAAAACCAAGATGACTGCAGTCTTCAGTATTATTTAACACTGTATTAAAGGAAGTATTAGAAAATGCAATTATAGATGTGAATGGAATAAGAGGCATGCAAATTAGAGGGAAAGAGGTAAAATTATATATAATTATAAAATACTTTATTACATATTTGGAAAACCTGAAAGAATACATGGAAGGGATTCTACAAATCATAGGTACTTTGCCAAGTATAAAATTAGCATAGAATTGATACATACAAATAAATAATATGAAAATATAATGACAGAGAAAACTCTTGTTACTGTTGCAAAAATAAAATAAAATAAAACTCCCACACATGAGTGTAATAACAATGTGCTAAAATATGTGAGGAAAAATATAAAACACTCCTAAAAGATACTGAAGTTGACCTGAAAAAATAGGAAGACATGCCACTCTTCAAGATTGGAAGTCTGAAGATGCAATGATGTCAATTCTTCCTAAATTTACTTATAAATTTAAGATGCAATCAACAAATATGCCTTTAAGTTATTTTCTAGGACTGCACAGATTAATTAAAAAGGTAGCCGTTAAACATGCATAGCCAGAAAAACCCTAAAAAAAAAGAATAATATGTGGAAAGTAACCTTCAAGATATCAAATATTGTAAAGCTTCTGTAATTCAAGCAGTACAGTATTGGCTTATGAATAGACTGACAGACCAATAGAACACAATGGGAAACAAGAAATAGCCCAGGTGCCTATCAAACTTTGTATAGAATTAGGGCAACAGCTCAAACCCATGGGGAAAAGATGGACTTTTTATTAATGGCAATAGAAACACAGAACGGTCTTCTAGAAAGATATATAGTTGGATCCATTCTTCACACCATATATGGTAAAATTTCTAAAATGACCAGATATTCAAATATAAAAAAATAAAACCATACAATCACATTATGATAAAAGTGAGTTACTTTCTTCATAACCTAAGAGGAGAGAAAATATTTCTATCATTAAGATACCAGAAACAATAGAAGATTCATAAATTTAATTTTAAAATTTTTATCATAAGAACAGTCAAAAGCCAAATCACAAATTAGAGGAATATATGCAACTCATGCCTGAAACAGAAGGCTACTATACCCAATACATAGTCCTCCTGAAAACTGAGAAGGTCAAAATTCAGCAGAAACATGAGGGAAAAATATAAAGAGATGCTCCATAAAAGAATTAGTGATAACAACAGTCATTAAATTCATGAAACCATCTCCCATGTTTCTTAAAATTAAAGAAATGCAAATTATAACAGTATTTGAACACTCCTTCTCACCCATCAGGGTGGAAATTTTAAACATTCTGAGAATATACCACTCTGAGGAGACTGTAAGAAAGGCACTCCCATTTATTGCTGACAGAGAAAATAAATGTCAATTCCTCCTCCCCCAACACAAAATCCATTGTCAATACAATCCCATTCAAAATTGCAGAAAGTTCTTTTGTAGGAATTTACAAGCTGATTCTAGAATTCATATGGAAATTCACAGTCCCTAAAGTAGCCAAAACAACTTTGAAAGAGGTAAATGAAATCCAGGACTTATACTAACCCATTTCAAAAATTATTATAAAGCTACAGTAATCAAAACTATAAGGTACTGCCATCTTGATAAACAAATAGATAAAAACAAACACACACAAATAGAATCAACTGGTTTTTAACACAGGTAAAAGAGCAATCACTGGACATTTATGTGCAAATACACACATACCTCAAAACCCCATTTTGATTCATATATAAACATAAACTCATAAAATTTCCACATTGTTCTTCTGGACTCAGCAAGAACAGTAAACAATTTCTTAATTAGGACATAGCACTAACTATGAAAGGCAAAGTTGATAAATCAAACTTCATTTAAATTAAAACTATTGGCTACCAAAAGATGTCACTTAAGATAAGTAAGGCATAGTCTGGGGAAGATAGACAGGGAGAGGAAGATGACTACATATGTATGCATGTATATTCCATAGATACACATATATTCTCTATACATGCACAAACATAAACATGTACACTTATATGGACTTACCTGTCCATTTTAAAATTCCTTCAGTACAATGGGAAAACAACTAACTACCCTTTCTTTTAAATGAGGAAATGACTTGAATAATTACTTAAAGGAAGATATCTAAACAGCCAGTAAATATGTAAAAAAGGTGTCCAACATCATTACTTACCAGGAAAAAAGTTAAACAAAAGGCATTCCACCGTCCATACCAGAATAAAAATACATTTTTGCACATGGGATAAAACAGGGATAAAATAAAAACACCAAGGTTTCACAAGGATGTAGAGCAATTGGAATCCTCCAACATTGTTGACAGCAATGCACATTGAATTAAACACTAAAACAGTTTGGCTGGAACTGGAGAGCATCATGCTAAGTGAAATAAGCCAGGAAGTGAAAGACAAATACCACATGATCTCACCTTTAACAGGAACTTAATCAACAAAACAAACAAGCAAGCAAAATATAACCAAAGACACTGAAATTGGGAACAGGTTGACAGTGACCAGAAGGGAGAGGGGAGGGAATTTCAGAGGAAAAGGGGAAGGGTTTACAGAAACAAGTATAAGGGACTCATGGACAAAAAATATGGGGGGTGGAAATGGGAGGGAGGTGGGGAGGGCTGGGGTGGTGGGCTGGGGTGGGAGTAACAAACAGAAAACTGTACAAGATCAACAATTAAAATAAAACTAAAAAAAAGAAAAAAACAGTTTGGCAGTGGTATTTATAAAAGCTGCACATAAGCCTACTCTATTATCCAGCAGATCTGCATTGAGGTATAATCCAAAAGAAATGTTTGCTTATTCAATCAAAATACACATTCAAACTGTTTCTAAAGGCTTTATCAACAACAGGCAAAAACTTGATACTATCGACCTTTATTAACAGGCTAAATAATTGTATATTCACGTGATGGAATACTACTCAGCACTATAACATAATCTACCCATATACACTGCAATATAGATGTACATGACAGGGTTTATGATGAATTAAAGAAGCCAGAAACAATCCAGTACCTGTTTATATGAAGTTCAAATACAGATAACACTACAATGACAAAAGTCAGAACAGTAGATAACTGTGGGAGATGGGGGGGGAAAGCAGGTTGTATTTATTGGAAAGATGCCAGAGGAAACTTTCTAAAGTAGATGGAAATATTGTACATCTTGATCTAGGTTGTGGTTACATATTCATGTGCAAAACTTTAATGAGCTTTATACACTTAAGATTTGTGCACTTTGCTATACAAAAGTTAGGGCACAACATTTACAAAAGGAGGTTTCTGTTTTCTTTTATGACGTACATTGAACAGCCTACTCAATACACCAACCCCAACTCCTAAATTCTGGGTTCCCTAAATTCAGGCACCCACAGGGCCAGCACAAAATATATCCCTTTCATTACAAAAAAAATCTTTTATTACAAAATAATAAGCATGTAATTGTGTAACACAACAACATCACACTCCAGCACAACATATGACACTTTAGATGAATAATTCAAATTGCTGTCCATCTCATGTGAGACATTTACATACCCTATCAACCACGCTCAATGGCACTGTCTCTGCCAGACCCTGTATTTTATCTCATCTCAACCCTCCCTTTAAAAGCTTATTCTTTTCCTTTTGGCAGCATTGAACACAATCAAAAGGCAGAACTCAACAGTTATTCAAATTTCCCCTACATCCTAATGGAAAGAACTTTCTAAGGAACAGTCCAGTAAGTCAAAATATTTCCCCCAGCACTTCATTTATCATTGCTTCACAAAGAAATGTTACCAATAATAGTGAGTTTACACGAAAATTGTTCTTTTGATTTTAATATAAAGCTCTATTTCCCTTTTCAAAATATGGTGGCTGTATGAACTTATCCTAAGATCACCATTTCTTACCCATATGCCTCTGTTATTAGAATATCAAGGCTATCTGCAATGCCTGAAAATTCCATCGCAATTACCTCTCCTAATAACCAGCAGCTTGCTGCTGCCTGGCAGGTGAACATGGACCCAGGGCCAGAGAGCGCTCTGTGACATCCTCTAGACTAGTGCATTCCAATGGAAATACAATGCAAGCCACGTATACATTTTAAACTTTCTAGTAGATACCTTAAAATAAACCGATAGATTCATTTTAATGATATATTTTATTTAACACAATATATCCAAAAAGCTATCGTTTCAACGTGTAATCAAGTAAAAAAGTATCCATGAGATTATTTTTCATATTCTTCAAAGATTGGGTGTGGATATCACACTTCCTTTGCCCATTTACATTACAGCTCAATTTGGATGTCCACATTTGAGTTGCTCGATACCATACATGACTAGTGACTACCAGATCAGATAGTGCAGCTCCCAATGACCTTGGACCACAACTAAAAATAACACTTGAACTAAGACTCCAAATTCTGTCTCAGCCTTGAAATAATACGACACTTTCATTCAGCATCTTTCTCCCCTACAAAATTTCATTTCTTTCCCCTGGAAGTCCTAATTCACTCACCCACATCCCCGGTGCTCCACTTACCAAGTCGGTGGTCCCCATATTTGCCTTCTGGGAAACCTACCACACTACCCATTGACACACAAAAAAATTCATCAGAGACTGATCTTCTCATTTTGCAAAGACTAACTCAACAAAATTTTTCATCTCCTATTCTCTTGCAAAATGTGATGAATAAAAATTATTTTGTGCAAGTACTATGAAATTACTGTCAATCCATTTTTAATTTAGAGGTACTAGGACAACCAACATGTGAAATGACATCTTTCAAGAAAGAGATGAGGCAAGAAAAAAAGGCATAAAGAAAAACAAACTGAACTGAGATTCAAGCTGGGATTTCAGTCCTGGCTCTGCCAACAAGTACCTTTATATTTTTGGACTAGATGAATGATTCTGAACCCCACTCAATATTACACACTGTATAATTGCACAGACTATTTTCATAAAATAAAGAAGGAAGAGTTGGGGTGGTGGTGAGAGAGAATAAATGCATTTAGGAAAGAGTTAAAATTTCCTTCAAATATAGAATACAAAAGCATGAAGCTTGACTACCTTATTCATGATGATGATAATAACAATAATTATTCTCTAACTTAAAAATTCTCTTCCATTTCTCAATTTCCAGTTTATTTCAAGAGAAAGTTATTCTGCCCAAGGTTTTCTTCATGGCTAATTTGACATCCTTGTTCCTCAGGCTGTAGATTAGTGGGTTCAGCATGGGCACCACAATGGTATAGAACAGGCTACACACTTTCCCCTGGTCAAGGGGTATAATAGAAGGTGGTTTAAGGTAGGCAAAAGTTCCTGAACCAAAGAAAAGAGAAACTGCAAGTATGTGAGATCCGCAGGTACTAAAGGCTTTGGATCTGCCCTCAGTAGAACTAATGTGGAAAATGCTGGAAAGAATGAAGCCATAGGAGAGAAAAAATGGTCACAATGGATACCACAATGATAATGGCTGCCCCAGTGAAGAGCACCAGCAAATTCATGTAAGAGCTATTGCAGGAGAGCTCAAGGAGGGGAAGGATATCACACATGTAATGATTGACAAGGTTGTCTGCACAAAATATCAGAGACAGTATATTACCTGTATGAACTAAAGCGCCTGCAGCCGCCATCCCATACACACCCAGCAAAAGAAATAGACAGACCTGAGGAGACATGGTGACCGTGTACATGAGTGGTTTACAGATGGCCACATAGCGGTCATATGCCATTGCTGACAAGATAAAGGATTCAGAAGTGACAAAGAAACAGAAGAAAAAGAGCTGAGTCATACACTCTGTGTAGGAGATGATGTTCTTCTTTGAGACAAAACTCATCAGCATTTTGGGGATGATGGCAGAGGAGTAACTGAAGTCAATGAAGGACAAGTTGAAGAGGAAAAGGTACATGGGTGTGTGCAGGTGAGAGTTCAGCCCAATTAGTGTTATCAAGCCCAGGTTCCCCACCACAGTGACCATGTAGAAACCTAGAAACAGGAAGAAGAGGGGGAGCTGGAGTCCAGGCTGGTCCGTTAAGCCTAGCAGGATAAACTCTGTCACAGAGGAGGTGTTATCTGCAGCCATTATCCTCTGGGAGACTCTGGGAGGCAAAGGAAAAAAACTGTTCAGAGAGAGAGATGAAAACAACCCATTCTTGAGAGTGGTGTTTGAAGAGGGAGGTATGGAACGTAGAGTTGAGATGGCATCTCCTTGTTCCCATATCTCTGATTTTATGGTCCTCCTGTGGCTTCAACCATCCTAGTAATTGTTGGTGGGTAAAATTTGCCAGCAGAGTAAGTGCTCATCCAACTGAGGAGAAAGTCCACAAAGCTCACCTGGGAGGACACTGCAACCTTGCAGTGACCCTCTCCTGGTACTGCCTGCCCTCTACAGCCCTGGACCAAGTTTTGGTGACCTGGGCCCTTCTCTGGAGTGCTATTGAGAAGAGGAAGCCAGTTGCCCTAGACCTTCCACCATTGGTCAGTTCTGGTCAGAACAGGAAGATGAGCCCTTGTTGCCCCAAGTCTTTAGAGAAAAGGGCTGTGGACATATTATGTGAAAATAATACTGGAGTAATAAGGTAAAGTTATTAACTAAACCTAAGAAAAAAGAAACATTTGCCGAGCACTAACTATTCTCATGGCAGTGTTCTCAGTGCTCTGGGGCATTTTGATTAAACCCATGGATCAGATGAGGACACTGGGCACATCCCCAGTCCTTCTAAGTGGCAGCAGAAGGGGAACTGAGGCTGTCTGACTCACGGTTTCAAACATCGTACCCTAACCACCCTGCTAGAGCACAGACCAGGTCACACACGCACTCACCCTCCTTCTGCCTGCAGTCACAGGGCTGGACTCTACTGGCTCCCACCCATCTCTCTCCTGGAGACTCAGATGGCCCTGGTGACAAAAAGGGGACAACTAAGAACTCAGACTGCTCTACTTCTGCCTCTCTCCTTAAAATTCAAAGCCTTTAGTTTGTCTTGGTTCTCCTCTTGAGCTGAAGAACAGGGTCTCCGACCTACTTTGTCCTGATTGTGCAGTCCACCTTGCAGGGATGGGACAGCATCTTTATAACGTCCATCGATAACTATAGAACAGACAGGGTTATTCTGGATTAGAGATCACAGTGACCTAGTTACAGGGGCTCCCTCAGGATCCCTACTCCCTAAGGAAGGAGAAATGTTTGTTTATGCCCTTGATAGTGCTTGACAGGGCTTTCAATAGCCTTTCATTTCATTCAGGCTACACCTTTTTAAGTACAATTAAGAACAAACCACTTGGAAAAAGAATTCTGTACTCAGTGCTCACTGTATACAGACCACTGTAAATGTCCCAGCACTTCATCTGAAAGATCCAGAGCAAAGCATACATAATTTTACCATGTTTATTTCTCAGAACAACCTTGTAGGGTAGACCTATTCATCTCCACTTTAAAAGCGAAGCACACACATAGCTTGTAGTTTCCAGAACCTTGAGTGAAACCCCAGTCTGTCCAACTCCACTGTGTTTCCTGTGAATCACTCGTCTACACTGTCTCCCTGTGAGAGACAATGAAAGTTTGGAGGCAGCACTTTTACCTACTACCATTTCATGAGACTCTACACAAAAACCAGTACTTAAATAACTTCAATAGAATGTAGAAATTGTCAGGACCAGGAATGGGAAAATTTGAGGTATCTAGACATCAAGAGAGGAAATTCATTATTTGAATCTCATTCAATATATACTAAGAATTACTTGCACCTTCTCCAGTTTGGAAAGAGCTGTCTCTGGTTTATCTCTACTACTTGATCATTCTGTTGAAACTTGGCTATTTAAAACAAATACTTGTCAGACAATTAATAACAACCTCTGTCAAGACCTAGAGGTGTGGAAAAGTCTCTTCAGCCAATATGTCTGATAATGGGGAACTGATAAAAGACTTTAACAAGTGGCCCTCCTTCAACAAATCCCCATTGAATATTCACCCCATCATGGAACTCTTCTAAGCCCTAAGCTCCTGAGCTTCTGTGAAAAAACAAAAATAATTTTGTATTTCCATCTTGATGGAGCTTTCATTCACGTGGGAGAAAAATAAATGAAAGAAACACGAAAGGGCACTGAGGAAAAGGAAAGCTAGGGAGAGGGACAGCACACAGGGGAGAGTGGCTGAAAGGGAGAGTGTTACAGATTTCAGTTCAAATAGCAGAATTGGACAGTTGAGCAATGACTTGAGAGACCTGAGAAGCCTTTGCTTAATAACACCAATTACTGTAATGAAACACTGGGTGTCATGGCTTAATGCAGCACCTTCCCCAGGCATCACGAGTTTGTCCCGCACTTTTATACAGACCTCCAGCCCAAATTATTGCTGTGGGGAAGGAAATTCTAATCCAATAACAGGATAGAGCCAAAAGACCTTGCTGAGGTTTTAGATAACCACAAGTCACACAGGGTAGATTTTTGGCTGAGACTGATGTAAAGATTAATAAATTTTTCTGTGGCAATTTGTATTCATCACCCTTTGTCAGGGGCATTTACATAGTAAGAATAGCAAATTTTCTATTCAAAAAATAAATCTCTTTTTGGGGAAGTTGAAGACTTGGTTACCTGATGAGTTATGTATGTTTGTGGTCAGAGTTAAGGTCTGAAGTTCTTTGGGCGAAATTATGACATCAGAACACAAAGGCAGAACCCATCCTATTCAAGGCAAGTCCAACTGAAATAACTGCACATGGGCCTGTGTGTGTGTCTGAGTGTGTGTGTGTGTCTGAGTGTGTACACGTACAGCAGTGAGGATTTGCCCTCCGCCCACTAAGGCTCAGCAGTGATGGTCCCTCATCTGCCTGTTTGCATTGAGAATTGTCCACTGCCCAGATGACACTAATGAATCCCTGTTGCAGAACGTTCAGCCTGGTTTCAGGAGTTGTAACCCTCACCCCATGGTGGGCTGTGTAAGAGCCCAAGGGACTTTCCTCCTCAAGCAGATCTTGTCTTGGTAGTTTTTATTTTCATCCGTGACGAATGGGGGGTTCTACGGCGGTGCCCCCCACATCTGGCGCCCGAACAGGGACCTGAAACCTGCTAGACCAGAGGCTACGAGCCATCGTCATCGGACAGCATGTCTAAGTGGTATGGAAATTAGCACTTCATCCCCATAGGGACCAGGGGCACCTTTTGAGGCCTCAAGACGTGTTACAGATCAGAGGAAAGGTTCTGTTGCCACATCTTCAGTGGTTTTCTTCTCATTTCCCTCCCCTGCACTAAGGAAGTTAAGGAAAAAATTCTTTTGTTTGGGCGAGAAGCAGGGCTCCACCGCATTCTTTTTTTTTTTTTTTTTTTTAATTTTTATTTTAATTGTTGATCTTGTACAGTTTTCTGTCTTTTATTCTCACCCCAACCCACCACCCCAGCCCTTCCCTCCCATTTCCACCCCCCCATAGTTTTTATCCATGTGTCCTTTTTACTTGTTTCTGTAAATCCTTCCCCTTTTCCCCTGAAATTCCCTCCCCTCTCCCCTCTGGTGACTTTCAGCCTGTTCCCAATTTCTATGTCTTTGGTTATATTATGCTTGTTTCTTTGTTTTGTTGATTAGGTTCCTGTTAAAGGTGAGATCATATGGTATTTGTCTTTCACTGCCTGGCTTACTTCGCTTAGCATGATGCTCTCAAGTTCCATCCATGCCGTTGCATAGGGTATGAGCTCCTTCTTTCTTTCTGCTGCATAGAATTCCATTGTATAAATGTACCACAGTTTTTTGATCCATTCATTTACTGATGGGCATCTAGGTTGCTTCCAACACTTGGCTATTGTAAATTGTGCTGCTATAAACATAGGGATGCATAGTTTCTTTTGGATTGGTGTTTCAGGGTTCTTAGGATATAGCCCTAGCAATGGAATTGCTGGGTCAAAAGGTATATCCATTTTTAGTTTTTTAAGAAAAACCCATACTGTTTTCCATAGTGGTTGTACCAGTCTGCACTCCCACCAGCAGTGCAGTAGTGTCCCCTTTTCTCCACAACCTCTCCAACACTTGCTGTTTGTTGCTTTGTTTATGAGGGCCATTCTGACTGGTGTCAAGTGGTATCTCATTGTTGTTTTAATTTGCATGTCTCTGATAGCTAGCGATATCGAGCATTTTTTCATGTGTCTCTGGATCCTCTGTATGTCCTCCTTGGAGAGGTGTCTGCCCAAGTCCTTTGCCCATTTTTTAATTGGGTTGCTTGTCTTCTTAGAGTGGAGTCGTGTAAGTTCTTTGTATATTTTGGAGATTAAACCCTTATCTGAGATATCATTGGCAAATATGTTTTCCCACACAGTCGGTTCTCTTTTTATTTTAATACTGTTTTCCTTGGCCATGCAGAAGCTTTTTATTTTGATGAGATCCCATTTGTTTATTCTTTCCTTTATGTCCCTTGCTTTAGGGGACATATCAGTAAAAATGTTGCTGCGTGTAATATCTGAGATTTTCCTGCCTATGTTCTCTTCTAGGACTTTAATGGTGTTACGGCTTATGCTTAAGTCTTTTATCCACCTTGAATTTATTTTTGTGTATGGTGTAAGTTGGTGCTCGAGTTTCATTTTCTTGCACAAAGCTGTCCAGTTCTCCCAACACCACTTGTTGAAGAGGCTATTTTTACTCCATTTTATGTTGCTGCCCCCTTTGTCGAATATTAATTGACTATAGACACTAGGGTTTATTTCTGGGCTCTCTATTCTATTCCACTGGTCCACGTGCCTGTTTTTATGCCAGTACCAGGCTGTTTTGATTACAGTGGCCTTGTAATACATTTTGATATCAGGTATTGTGATCCCTCCTGCTTTGCTCTTCTTTCTCAAGATTGCTGCCGCTATTCTGGGTCGTTTATGGTTCCATATAAATTTTTGAAGAGTTTGTTCTATATCTGTGAAATATGCCATTGGTACTTTAATAGGTATTGCATTGAATCTGTAGATTGCTTTGGGAAGTATGGACATTTTGATGATGTTAATTCTTCCGATCCATGAACACGGTATGTGTTTCCATTTATTTGTGTCTTCCTTGATTTCTTTCTTCAGTGTTGTGTAGTTTTCTGCATACAGGTCTTTTACCTCCTTGGTTAAGTTTATTCCTAGGTACTTTATTTTTCTTTTTGCTATATCAAATGGTATTTTTTCCTTGATTTCTACTTCTGTTGTTTCATTGTTGGTATACAAAAATGCCTTTGATTTCTGGATATTGACTTTGTATCCGGCTGTTTGGCTAAATTCATTTATTAGGTCGAGCAGTTTTTTGGCCGAGACTATAGGATTTTCTATGTATACTAACATGTCATCTGCAAACAATGATAGTTTTGTTTCCTCCTTTCCAAGTTGGATGCCTTTTATTTCCTTTTCTTGTCTAATCGCTGTGGCTAATACTTCCAATACTATGTTGAATAGAAGTGGAGAGAGTGGGCAGCCTTGTCTTGTTCCTGATTTTAGTGGAATAGAATTTAGTCTTTGCCCGTTGAGTATGATGCTGGCTGTAGGTTTCTCATATATAGCCTTTATTATGTTGAGGAATGCTCCCTCTATTCCCACTTTGCTGAGTGTTTTTATCATAAATGGGTGCTGTACCTTATCGAATGCTTTTTCCGCATCTATTGATATGATCATGTGATTTTTGTCTTTGCTTTTGTTTATGTGATGAATTACATTTACTAATTTGCGAATGTTGAACCATCCTTGCATCCCTGGGATGAATCCCACTTGGTCGTGGTGTATGATCTTTTTAATGTGTTGCTGGATGCGGTTTGCCAATATTTTGTTGAGGATTTTAGCATCTATGTTCATCAGCGATATTGGCCTGAAGTTCTCCTTCTTTGTTGTGTCTTTATCTGGTTTTGGGATTAGGATGATGCTGGCTTCATAAAAAGAGTTTGGGAGTCTTCCATCATTTTGGATTTTTTGGAATAGTCTGTGGAGAATAGGGGTTAGCTCTTCCTTAAATGTTTTGTAGAACTCTCCTGTGAAGCCATCTGGTCCAGGGCTTTTGTGCGTCGGGAGTGTTTTGATTACTGATTCAATTTCACCAGCCGTTATTGGTCTGTTCAGACTTTCTGTTTCTTTTTCATTGAGTTTTGGAAGGTTATATTTTTCCAGAAACCTGTCCATTTCACCTAGGTTTTCAAATTTCTTGGCATACAGTTCTTCATAGTAATTTCTTACAATCCTTTGTATTTCTGCAGTGTCGGTTGTAATATCTCCTCTTTCATTTCTGATTGTGTTTATTTGAGTCCTCTCTCTTTTTTTCTTGATGAGCCTGCTTAAAGGCTTGTCGATTTTGTTGATCTTTTCAAAGAACCAACTCCTGGATTCATTGATCTTTAGGATTGTGCTTTTAGTCTCTATATCATTTAATTCTGCTCTTATCTTGTTTATTTCTTTCCTTCTACTTGCTCTGGGCTGTCTTTGTTGTTGTTCCTCGAGTTCTTGTAGGCGAAGGGTTAGGTTGTTTGTTTGAGATGTTTCTGTCTTTTTTAGATAGGCCTGTATCGCTATAAACTTCCCTCTGAGGACTGCCTTTGCTGTGTCCCATAAGTTTTGGGTCGATGTGAGTTCATTATCGTTTGTTTCCAGAAACTTTTTGATTTCCTCCCTAATTTCATTCTTGACCCATTCATTGTTTAATAGCATGCTATTCAATCTCCATGATTTTGAGGGTTTTGGGTTTTTCTCCTTGGGGTTGGTTTCTAGTTTCAGTCCCTTGTGGTCAGAGAAAATGCTTGGTATGATTTCAATTTTCTTGAATTTGTTGAGGCTTGATTTGTGTCCTATCATGTGGTCTATCTTTGAAAATGTTCCATGTGCATTTGAAAAGAAAGTGTATTTAGCTTCTTTGGGATGAAGGGCTCTATATATATCAGTTAAGTCCATTTCCTCTAGAGTGTTGTTCAGTGCCACAATATCTTTGTTGATATTTTGTTTGGAAGATCTGTCCATTTTTGACAGTGGGGTGTTAAAATCACCTACTATAATTGTGTTGCTGTCTATATCTTTCTTGAAGTCCTCTAAAATTTTCTTGATGTATTTAGGTGCTCCTCCGTTGGGTGCATATATATTTACAATATTTATGTCTTCTTGGTGGATTCTTCCCTTGAGTATTATGAAGTGGCCTTCTGGGTCTCTCTTTATGGCCCTTCTTTTGAAGTCTATTTTGTCTGATATGAGTATTGCTACCCCAGCTTTTTTTTCCTGACCATTTGCTTGGAAAATTTGTTTCCAGCCCTTCACTTTGAGCCTGTGTATGTCTTTTGTCCTGAGGTGGGTTTCTTGTAGGCAGCATATGTGTGGGTCATGCTTTCTTATCCATTCAGCTATTCTATGTCTTTTGATTGGGGCATTTAATCCATTTACATTTAAAGTTATTATTGATAGGTATTTATTCATTGCCATTTTCGTACCTGTGTTCCTCTGTCTCTTTCTCTCTCTGTCTTTTCCTTTCTTCCCTTAAAGCAGTCCCTTTAGTATCTCTTGCAGCATTGGTTTGGTAGAGGTGTATTCTTTTAGACTTCTTTTGTTTGGGAAGCTCCTTATTTGGCCTTCTATCTTGATTGAAAGCCTTGCTGGGTAAAGTAGTCTGGGTTGCAGGCCTTTGGTTCTCATTGCTTGGAATATTTCTTGCCATTCTCTTCTGGCTTGGAGCGTTTCCATTGAGAAGTCAGATGCTAACCTGATTGGGGCCCCCTTGTATGTTACTTCCTTTTTCTCCCTTGCTGCCTTTAAGATTCTCTCTTTGTCTTGGAGTTTTGCCATTTTAATTATGATGTGTCTTGAAGTGGGCCTGTTTGGGTTCCTTTTGATTGGGACTCTCTGTGTTTCCTGGATTTGTGTGGCTTTTTCTCTCACCAAATGAGGGAAGTTTTCCATCATTACTTTTTCAAACAGGTTTTCTATCCCTTGTTCTTGTTCTTCTCCTTCTGGTATTCCTATTATACGGATATTATTCCGTTTCATGTTGTCTTGCATTTCTCTTAAACCCTCTTCATTCTTTCTAAGCCTCTTTTCCTTATCTTGCTCATTCTGAGTATTTTTTTCTATTTTGTCCTCCAACTCGCTGATCCGATCTTCTGCTTCGTCGATTCTGCTTTTCATTCCTTCTACTGTGTTCTTCAGTTCAGAGATTGTGTTCTTCATTTCCTCTTGGCCCTTGTTGATAGTTTCTATTTCCTTTTTCATGTTGATATAGTTTGCCGTGAGTTCATCATAACTTCCCTGTAGTTTATGGTAGCTCTTTGAGAGCTCATTGAGCTTCCTGACAACCATTGCTTTGAACTCGATATCTGATAGTTGAGTTGCCTCTGTTTCATTTAGCATTCTTTCTTGAGCTTCCTCCTTTCCTTTCATTTGGGGATTGTTCTTTTGTCTTCCCATTGTTTGTAAGACTCTTGTTGTTAGCCTCAACTTCTTAAATTGATCTGTTCTGGCTCCCTGGGTTTGTGGTATGACCTTCTGTGGTAGAATATCTGTGAGATTCAATGGTGGATTCTCCTTCGGATATCCTGTTGTTCACTGCTTCCACTGACTCATCAGCTGGAATACCCTCTTTTGGGGGCCAACTCTGGATCTCCCCCCGCCACAGTTCCAGGCTTGCTTGTTTGTTTGTTTTGTCTCACTCGTGTGTATTTACAAAAAGAAGAGGGGGGAAAATAAAAAAAAGAAGAAAGGGGAAACAAGAGGAAGGTAGAAAAGATAAAAATTGAAGAGAAAGGAAGAGGGGATAAGAGAAGAAGGAATTCAAGGAAGGCAAAAGGAGTTGGGGAGTAAAGAAGAAGATATAAACAATGAAGAAGGAGTAGTTAAAAACTCATATAGATATACAGGCTTACAAACAAAAAGACACTAACAAACTGGCAAAACAAAAAAGAGACACGCACACAGACACCCCCACACAAATATAAGCAGCCAAAGGGGGGAAAAAGAAAAAAAAAAAAAAACAAGCAAAGCACAACAAAATATTTAAAAAAATAAAAATATATTAAAGAAATAAAAAAATTAAAAAATTATTAATTTAAAAAAAAAAAAAAAGAAAGAAAAGAAAAGGGAAAAAAAAAAAAAAAAAAAAACCCTCTTGTTGTTTTCAAACTTGCCAGCCGGTTTTTTTCAGGTCTTGCTGGCTGCAATGGCCGAGGGGTGATCTTATTGCTTTTCTCTGTGTTCAGAACTCAGTCCTCACTGTGCTATGTATCCCAGCGTTAGTGGGCACCTCTCCCCACAGGGTTTCCAGCGTGTGATCTGAACTTCCTGATGTGTGCGCACTTCTCCGAGGTTATGGGTGTGAGCTAGGTTCTCCAGACGTGCACAGCCGCCTGCCTTTGTCCCTGGGAGGCTTTCAGTGTTCGGGCACAGCTGCCTGCATTCGGATCTGAGAGAGGCCTGCGTTCCAGCTGCTATCCGGCGCCTGCACCTTGGGCCTGAGCTGTCCGCGTTGCGAACCCGCCGGTGAACTGGCGCCTCTGGCTCCACAGCTGTCTCCAGTGGCCTGCGCCTATGTTTTCGCGAGTGTCCACTAGCCCGAGACCGTGTGCGGTCCCCTGAGGGTGTCTATTTTCATTCAGCTGTCTCACTTCGCCCGCGCCTCTGTCTCTCTTGGGGCGCCTATGCTTTCGTAGTCGCGCGGCGACCGCGAAAACTCGGTTCAAAGTCGCGCAGTGACCTGGTGGGGTGCACCCACTTTCGCTCCCTCGCAGGGCACCCACTTTTGCTCGGGCGCAGTCGCGCGGTGGCCCCTGAGATCTCCCAGCCGGTTCAGCAGCTGACCCAGCTCCCTCCCCAGGGCCCTGGGGCAGGCTTGGCGGAGCGCCGGGCCGGGGCCTTGGCCGCCCCGTTCTCCGCGCGCTGGAACCCTGGGCTCTTATTGTTCCGAAGAGCTCTCCTTACCGCTTGTTTTTCAGTGTCCGCTACAATTTCAGATCTCTTATTCTCCAATATGCTGTATTACTGTTCCGTGTCTGTTCTGATCTTTACGTAGATTGATCTGGTTTTTCTCCCGTGTGTGGAGGGGGAGTAGGGTCTGCTCCCTCCTACCACACCGCCATCTTCCCTCCATAACCTCCACCGCATTCTTTACTCCATCCCCCTCCCTGGCGCCGGCAGGCCAGGAGAGCCCCAGTGGCGGGCCGGGGGAGGGGCACTGAAACTGGTTTTGTAAGCGCCGCACTCAGCGGGAGGAATTATAGAAAAAATTCTTTTGTTCATTAAGGAACGAGCTCTTTTTAGACGGAGAGCAATGTTTTAGGTTCAGCAGTTACAGGGCTGCTGTCTCCCACATAAGGGATCTTTACATTTTGGAGGAACGATGCTAGCTAGGCCTTTCCCCAACATTGGCTGTACTACCAGCTTGGGCCGAAGGCGTGCTACACAGTGCAATCCGGGGCTCCAGTAGCGCGGGGCCGGCGACTCTTGATGTGGGCCGGAGCTTCCCCCAAATCACCCGCCTAAGGCGGGCGCCCTCCGGGCCTGGGAAGGCCGGTGGGTGCACAAGCGGTCTCGGAAAGGTCCAGCCAGGTCATCTCTGAGATAGGAACAGCAGCTTCTGGGTTTTTAAGTAGCTGCCAGCATGCTTAATTTCGAACAAGAGATTTTTTATTATTTTTTGTTTGTTTGTTTGTATTCCTATACCTGGGATAGGGGGCATTTCTCAGCCCCCGCAAAAGTGTGTGGATTATGTATCTTGCAGAAAGTTCAAGTAAGCCGTAGATGGTCAGTAAGAAGGAATTAAGAAAGTGAAGGAAAGGAAAGTACAGGATTGTGTAGGAGAAAAGTAGGAAGGAATTAAAAAAGGAAAAGAAAGGAAAGTACAGGATTGTGTAGGAGAAAGGTAAGAAGGAATTAAGAAAGTGAAGGAAAATATAGGATTGTGTAGAAAAGTAAGAAGGAATAAAGGAAAAAGATAGGCACATTCATGTGTGGTTTGGAAAGAAAGTACATTAAAGTGAATAGTTGAAGAGTGGAAATGTAAGTAGAAAGGAAATAAAAGGAATAATAAGCATCTAAGTCTTTGAAACATTCCAAAATCTAGACCTAGGATAATTAACTCTTTGCAGCTTGCAGGAACAGCAGGAAGCCTGTTTTTCCAAGCAGGCACTTACTCAGGTGTTACATATGCGACCTCCCCCTCTCTGGGGAGTCAGTGGAACAATATCAGAGCTCATTGACTTAAGGCCTTTAATCATTTAGGATGGCCTCAGCAAAGTAAAACTGATAACAGCCCAGGATATATTTTGCAAGCCACCTCGGTTTTCTTAGAAAAAAATGGGGAATTCAACATAAAACAGGTATCCCCTATAATCCTACGGGCCAAGCAATTATTAAAAGAGCTCACCAGACCTTTAAAACATTATTAAAAAGGGTGGAATCAGGAAAGACCCTCCAGAATTTAAATATGCTAGCAATATATACATAAAAATTTTTTGAATTTTAGTGATAATCTGAATCACCCATAGCAAGCACCTTGTGCATTACAGGCCTGCCTTCCCAGTCCCTTTGGGTCTTATATAAAGACCCTTTAGGGGAAGGAAAATGGAAAGGCCCAGTTGAATTATTAATTCGGGGAAGAGGGTATGTCTGTATTTACTCTGCAGAAAGATCTCTGGAACTGCAGGCGAAGAAGATGAAGCCATATCACAGAAAAGGCTTCCTTGGCCACCACCCACCTCTACCCATTGGACCCTCCTGATCCAGACTTCTCCAAGCTGTGTGTCATCACACTCCAGTGGAATTTCAGCCAGCATTCCTGGAGTGATATTCAACATCACCTAAGAGGGACTTTTTCTAAAAGGGACTTTGAATACCACTGCTTGTTTACTGATTTTAATAATGTTTTCTGACTTGCTCTTGGTGCATATCTTTAAAGTAACTTCCTGAAGTCTGTGCTAATTCTCCCAAGAATTGAAGTGTAACCAGACCTGTTATTCTTATTGTTTCCTTGCATTTGCAACATTTTTCATTGGACTGAATTTACAAGTTTGGGTTATGGCAATCCTTGGGTGCCTCCTTGTTTTAATCCTTATTTGTGCTTCATGATGTATGTGGAAATTGTTTTCTTGTGATTGCATTCGAAAATAACAGATAGTAAGTTTCAGAGGCCTAACAATTACAATTGATTTTAACAATCTAAAAATGAGGGAGATGTTGCGGACCATTCAGCCTGGTTTCAGGAGTTGTAACCCTCACCCCATGGTGGGCTGTATAAGAGCCCAAGGGACCCACTTCATCTGGGTCTGTTCTGTCACAAGGATGTGACCTACTAAGGAGACAAAGCTTATCTCCCTGGCAGGAGTGCTGCTTCTGCCTCTCTGGCCCAATTGCTTGGTTGGCAGTCAATGACGGGTAAGACTCCTCATGGGAGGGGCAACCTAAGCCAGACACAACCACTTGGGAGGCCTCATGGAAGGACTGGGGGGTTGCAGCAAAGAGGATGTGATGGACCCTCACCCGAGGGCTATTCTGACATAGCCCGAGTCCTCATTTCCATCTGGGAGATGTCTCCTGCTTCCTAATCGGCTTAAAGCCTGAAACTGTGGGGGTGAGCAGTGCAGCCCTGTCCTGGCCAGGACGGCTCCCTGGGTGATCCGGACATAAGAAAGAATTCCTAAAGTCCTGTGAAACCTGCTTTGCTAAGAGTGCTCTTCCTTAGGTAACAAGTATCCCAGGAGGAAATGAGCATGTCTCCCAAAGTTTGGCAACCCCCCTTCCTGACACTGGCTCGGATTTAGCCCTCAGATTTCTTTGACATGTTAAACTTGTATTCCGGTGTATTGGAACCCAGTAAAAGCCTAGTGAGGAAGGGGCTCTGGGTCATTCTCCTCTGAGAGTTTGACCCCTTTCCTCCCCAAGCAGAAAATGTCTTGGTAGTTTTTATTTTCATCCATGACGAAGGGATGGGGCTCTGCAGGCGGAGCCCCCTCACAAATCCCAGTCCCTGTTCTCGATCTCTCTGCACATGTTGAAGAAATAAAGAAAAACAGTCTATTATCAAGAAAGTAAAGTATGCACCATAAGTATGCTCTCCTTAGGACCCAAGGTCAAAGAAGACCTTGGGGACTACTTAAAACATTCGGTTTCTTTCAGAATCTCAGAGGGTTCTCGTAAGCATGATGCAGTACCATGAAAAATTCTTCTGAGATCTTTGCCTCTTCAGAGATGGTTTCCATGGGTGATTCATTTCCAATGCATCAAGGTTTTATTTCAAGTGTACCAGGCCTTCTCTAAAGCTGTTTTCACTGTTGACTGGCTCCTATACAAGCAGAGAGAAATAGAAGTCAATATTCTTGATTAAGTTATTTTGTTGCAGATCTTTTACCTCCTTTGAAAATATATTCCTAGGTAGTTTATTATTTTTTTTCTTGCTACAGTAAATGGGATTTGTCCCCTGGTTTCTCTTTCTGACATTTCATTGTTGGTGTACAAAAATGCCACCGATTTCTGAATATTGGCCTTGTATCCCACTGCTTTGCCAAATTCACTCATTAGGTCAGGTAGTTTTTTGGTGGAGACTGTAGGGTTTTCTATGTATACTATCATATCATCTGCAAACAATGACAGTTTTACTTCCTCCTTTCCAATTTGGATGTCTTTTAGTTCTTTTTCTTGTCTGATCACTGTGGCTAGGATTTCCAGTACTCTGTAGAATAAGAGTGGTGAAAGTTGACACCCTTGTCTTGTTGCTGATCTTAAGGGGAAAGCTTTTAGTTTTTTCCTGTTGAGTATAATGTTAGCTGTAGGTTTCCCATATATGGCTTTTATTATATTGAGGTATGCTCCCTCTAGTCCCACTTTGTTGAGGGTTTTTATCATAAATGGGTGCTGGATTCTATCAAAAGCTTTTTCAGTATCTATTGATCTTATGATGTGATTTTTGTCCTTCATTTCTTTATGTGCAGTATTATGCTTATTGATTTGTGAATATTGTACCATCCTTGCATCCTTGGTATGAATCCCACTTAATCATGGTGTATGATCTTTTTAATGTACTTCTGAATCCGAATACGCAATGTATTTTTGAGTACTTGACCATTTATGTTCTTCAGCGATATTGGCCTGCAGTTTTGTTTCTTTGTTGAGTCTTTACCTGGTTTTGGACTTAGAATGAAGCTGGCCTTGTAAATAGAGTTTGGGAGTTTTCCCTCATCTTGAAGTTTTTGGAATGGTTAGAGAAAATGGGAGTTAGTTCTTCCTTACATATTTGGTAAAATTCAACTGTGAAGCCATTGGGTCCAGGATTGTTTGTGCCTCGAGTTTTTTGTTTACTGCTTCAATTTCACTGGTTTTTATGAGTCTATTCGGGCCTTCTGCTTCTTCTTGATTCAGTTGGGAAGACTGTATGTTTCAAGCAATTCCTCCATTTCTCCCAGGTTGTCCAATTTCTTGGCATGTAGCTGTTCCTAGTAATTTCTTACAATCCTTTGTATTTCTGTGCTATCGGTTGTAATTTCTTCTCTTTCATTTCTGATTTTATTTATTTGGGTCCTCTCTCTTTTTCTTGATGACTCTGATTAAAAGCTTTTCAAGTTTATATACCTTTTCAAAGAACCATCTCCTGGATTTACTGATCCTTTGAATTGTTTTTTTAATCTCTGTGTCATTTACTTCTGCCCTGATCTGGATTATTTCCTTCCTTCTTTTTCCTCTGGCCTTTGTTTGTTGTTGTTCCTCTAGTTCTTGTAGATGTAGAGTTAAGTTGTTTATTTGAGATTTTTCTATCTTCTCTATGTAGGACATTAACTGATTTTTCAATATGAACTCAATCTTATGTTCTTGGGATCAAACTCTACTTCAAAATGATATAAAACGATTTTTGTGTTATGTTGGATTTTTTTTGTCCAGTTCTTCCTTTTGATATTTTTGCATGTAAATTGATGAAGGATATTGGTGTGTATGTGTGTGTGTATTATGTATTTTTTCTAGTAACATTTTTGCCCATATTAGGTTATCAAACACAATACAATTTCCCCTGCCAAGCCAAGATCTCAGTCTATAATAATCATATCAAGAGACTTATACCTAGACCCAGGCAACGCATGAGTGCTGCAGAGAACCGACCATCAGGCTGCTGTGAGACTGAGAGATTGGATCACAAGTGTGACCTTGGCAGAGCTGTTTGTCCAGTGGCTCCTTCTCCATTCCTAGAGTCACTGGGCCTGCAGTCAAGGCTATACCCAACACTTACAATGTACTCTGTAGTTCACAAACCCACTTCACACACACCATCTGCTAATCAATCCTCATAGAGCATTAAGATTGTATCATATTTTTCATTTTAAAGATAATAAAGTTGAAGTATGTATGAGTCTCCCAAAGTCACAGAGTAAGAAATGCATTTTTAACGGGTAACAGAGTAAGATGGGCATGGAATCTAATCAACAACAACAACAACAACAACAAAAAACATGCAAAATATCACCGGAGACATGGAAATTAAGAAAAATCTGACAGGAACCAGAGGGGAGGTGGAAGGGATTAATGGGGACATAGAAGAAGGGTTTTGAGGAACAACTATAAAGAACACATGGACAAAACAATGCAGGGTGTAGAAGCAAGGGAGAGAGGTGGGTTTGGCTGTGATAGTGGGTGACAGGTAGGGAGTAAACACAGACAACTATAATTGGAGAACCATATTTTTTTTAAAGGAAAAGACTCCTAGATACCAAAAGAATAAAGAAAGAAGGAACCCATTCTGTGGCAGCATTTTGTCTTCAATTTTCAAAGTTCATGATCTTCCCTCTACCAATTCATGCATTTTTCAACATTTCTAGAGAATTGTTGGGGTCTCAAACACAATTGTACTAATGTGATTAAAATATCTTGGGAAAAGACATGTGGCAAGGAGCCAAATTTAATACCAAAAGAGGAGAAGTTTAAGGATATCAATCAGGAAAGTAAGTTGAATCTGTCATGAAGATAAAGACCTCAGCAGGGTAACTGTCCCAGTCAAGGTTTGGATCTCCAATGCCACCCACACAACAAAATTAAGGCCTCTGATGCATTTAAGTAAACTCATACTACATTCAACACCAGCTAAATGGGCAGCCTCACAGCACTCCCTCCCACCTCATCTCCACTCTCCCCCTGCACACACCTCATTAATGGGAGTGCAGTGTAAAGCCATCAGGCTCCACCTATTTGTAGAAAGCAGCCTGGCCTGACCACGAGTTGAGTCCTATCCACAATAAACCCTGCCCGTAATGTCCTGGCCCATATCCTTGTATGTTATTTAGAGAGTCAATGTTTGCTCCGAGCACAGACACTCCCAAGGCTGGAACTGCAAACACCCTCTCGGAGCCAGCCGCCCGATGCTCTTGTGTCCTCACTCTGGCCATCCTGAGGGAGCTGCATGTGCACATTCAGCAGTATCATGGCACTTGCACACACAACTGCAGAGCACATGCTCACAGGTGCCACACTGCTTTGCCGCAGGGGCCATGTCCAAGATTATACTGGTGCTTCCCTTGGATCAAATGGTCAAGTTCACAGCTGAAGACTTCCCCTTATTGCTGATGTCCCTGGGATTTTCCGGAGTTCTGCCCTGTGGAGTTGCTGCCATGGTCCACTTTCAAACTGTGACCCACATTGTGAAAAACCCTTGTCTGAAACTGCACTTTGGAGGTCAACCACCAAGGGCAGAAAACCAGAGAATGATCATCTGAACTTATCATTTCCAGAATTTTTCAGTCAAAAATCTAGAAACATCACACCCACCTCCAAGCATATTTGATAGAGGGACTGACAACCGAAACAGAACTGGGTGGTACAGCAACTTCCTCACAACATTCTTTGTTTCACCTAAGTCTCCTTGTATGTGACAAGTTTTTTAAAAACTGCTTAGTGATCTTTGGCTCTGTTCTTGAAACTGAAAGTGCCCTAAGCTGATAAAACACAGATGTGCTTTTGCCAAACTGGTCACCAGGAGCACTTCACTCTCCCCGTGTTTGTGTGGACTGTACTGCTTAGCAGCTCCTGTCCTTTGGATCCAGATCTCTGCTTGTGGGCTAATCAGTTTTACCAGAAGACAATGCTCCAATCTCTTAAGAGGTCATGTTAGGATGCAAAATAATCTTCAGGAAATCCTTTTGCTAATTATTTCCTTTTAGTTTAGTTTAATTTTAGTTCATGTATGTGCAGGGGCGGGCTGCTGGGCTTCCCTCCTCCCCAGCTCACTCTTCCTCACTTGCCAACTCCAGGATGCCTGGGAGGCATGATGAGCCTCATTGTTTATTTAAACCACTCAGAACTCGCAGCAAATTCAACCTCTTACTCAGGGCTAGCCTTTTCTCTCAACATCACAAACAAACTCTTGGCTGAAAATCCCTTATGATCTCATGGAACCAGCACCAGGTGTACAGCCTGCCACTGACGGTTGTCACAGGGTGCATCAATATATCAGCCTCCTAGTGTGTCACCTCTGTGTTCTCAATGGGTTTACCTGGGATGCTTCCTAACAAATCATTTCCATGTAAGCCTTCACCTCAGGGTTTTTGGGGAACCCAATACAGGACTGGAGGGAAAGAAACCAAATGAAGAGTAGAGAACACTGCAGGCAAAAGAAAAAGGGAGAAAAACGCTTTCGGGGAGGAAATAAAACCTTGTACTTTTTAGAAGGAAAACGGTTGAAATTCAGAATGCTCAGTAAGAAAAATTCAAAAATGAAATGCTATATCAGCATTTGTACAAGTCAAAAGAAAATCTCAGAGTTTTCACCTCAGGAAATGAGGTGCTCAGAGGGTAGTTCAGCATGGCTGCTGCTTTGCTGTAAAATATGCCGCTTCTCGGTGGTTGCTCCCCAGGCAACAGGAGCAGCATCACTGGCGAACTTCTTAGGAATGAAAAGTCTCAAGTCCTACCCTTAACCTGCTGGAACGGAAACTCTGTAGGTGGGACCTAGAATCTGTGTTTTAGCAAATCCACTATGTGATTCAATTCATGTGAGAACCACCGACGTAGTTCCTGGTCCCAGGACGTGCGCTAAAGTAAAGCGTTTTCCTGACCCAAAGGGAAGAAAGAGCAGCTTTTGCATCTGCCTTAGGAGGGAGGAAAATAACAATGGGGATGTACCAGATGAAGATGGTCAGTTGTAACGCTTATGGCTACAAAATCCAACTGCTTGTGAATAGGTGCTGAAAAAAGAGAGTTTGAGGAGAGCTGGTGTGTTGCACGTGCCATGGTTGATATTGTTGTGGTTACAGAAAGACACATTGACCTTTGCCACTGGATGGATCATGACACTACTTATATCTGTTCCTACACAAACCACGTGTTGGCAGAGAATAGACCTGAGAGAGAGAGATGCCATAGTGACATCAGGACAGAAGTATTAAGAAAGTGGTCAGTAACCACAAAGGAGCAGGAGAAAAGTGTCTTTCACGTAAAATTCGTGATATTGTTCCTCTCTCATATAGAGTTCATTATCGTTTTAAGTGAAATGACAAATACATAAAAGAATTCTTTATTATTCACTTTCTTTTTAAAAATATAGTTTATTCTCTTTTATTTTACAATTAGAGTTGATGTACAATATCAGCTTAGTTTCAAGTGTGGAACCCCATGATTACACATTTGTACAAGTTATGAAGTAATCACCTCAATAAATCTAATCCCCATTGGCACCATGCATGGTTATGATAGAGTTTTTGACTGTATTCCCTGTGCTGTCCTTTATGTCCCCATGACTCTTCTGCAACTACCAGTTTGTACTTCCTAATCCCTAAATCCCTTCCACTTTCTCACTCTCCCCTCAAACTGTCTAATCTCACAGCCATCAAAATGTTCTCCGCATTTCTGAGTCTCTTTCTACTGTGCTTGTTGTTTATTTTGTTTTGTACATTCCACAAAAAAAGGGAAGTCATCTGGCATTTGTCTTTCTCTGTCTGACTTTTTTCACTCAGGATAACACCCTCAGGACCATCCATGTTGCTACGGTGGAAGACTTCATTCTTTTTTTGGCTGAGTCATATTCCATGGTATGTCTGCACCCCTTCTTCCTCCACTCACTCATCTATTGATGGACACTCAGGCCACTCCCATATCTTGGCTATTGTAAATAACACTGCGGTGAACATACAGGTTTCTTTTATTATTATTTTATTTTTATTTTTAATCAGTATTTTTTAATTGTTGATATTGTACAGTTTTCTGTCTTTTACCCCGCTGCCAGCCCACCACCCCAGCCCTCCCCACCTTCCTCCCATTTCCAACCTCCATAGTTTTTGTCCCTGAGTCCTTTATACTTGTTGCTCTAAACCGTTCCCCTTTTCCCCTGAAATTCCCTCCCCTCCCCCTCTGGTCACTGTCAGACTGTTCTCAAATTCAATGAATTTGTTTATATTATGCTTGTTTGTTTGTTTTGTTGATTAGGTTCCTGTTAAAGGTGAGATGATATGGTATTTGTCTTTCACTGCCTGGCCTGGCTTATTTCGCTTAGCATGATGCTCTCCAATTCCATCCATGCTGTTGCAAAGGGTAGGAGCTCCTTCTTTCTTTCTGCTGCATAGAATTCCATTGTGTAAATGTACCACAGTTTTTTGATCCATTCATTAACTGATGGGGTTTCTTTGGATAAACAGCCAGAAGTGGAGTTGCTGGGTCCTTCTGTGTCTCTTGTTATAGCCTTTGTTTTAAAATCTTTTTTTTTCTGGAATAAGTATTGCTACCACAGCTTTTTTATCTTGCCTTTGTTTCCATTTTCATGTACTTCATTTTTCCATCCCTGTACTTTCAGTCTGTGTGAATCTTTTGATCTGAAGACAGCATTTGGAAGGGTCTTGTTTTGTTATCCTTCAGCCACTGTATGTCTTTTGATGGCAGCATTGAATCCATTTACTCGTAATATAAGTGTAGATAAATATGTACTTATTGCCATTTTATTGTTCATATTTCTAATCTTTGTATTCTTTTAAAAGAAGACCTTTTCACAATTCTTTTTCTTTATTTTTTTTCAAACTTACTGGGGTGACATTGGTTAATAAAATTATGTAGGTTTCATCTGTACATTTCTATAACACATCATCTGTATGTTGTATTGTGTGCTCGCCACCCAAGTCAGTCTCCTTCCATCACCATGAATTCCCTCTCTCCCTCCCCCTCTTCTTCACTCTGGTAATCACCATACTGATTTGTGCTTGTGAGGTATTTCTATTTTCTGCTTAATTCCTTCACCTTTTCCCTGACTCCGTCTCTCCTCTCCTCTGACAGCTGTCAGTCTGTTCTGTGTATCCATGAGTCTGTTTCTATTTTCCTTGTCAGTTTATTCTGTTCATTAGAATCCACAGGTAAGTGAAATCACATGGGATTTGTCTTTCTCTGACTGGCTTATTTCATTTAGCCTAATACTCTCCAGGTCCATCCATGCTGTCCCAAAAGGTAAGATTCCCTTCATTTTTACAGCCAAGTAGTCTTCCATTGTGTGAATGTACCACAGCTTTTTTATCCACTCATCCACTGAAGGACAGTTGGGCTGCCTCCATATCTTGGCAATTGTAAATAATGCTGCAAGGAACATTGGGGAGCACAGATTCTTTGAATTAGTGTTTTGGGTTTCTTTGGAAATATTGCCAGATTTGTAATTTCTGGGTTATAAGGCAGTTCCACCTCTTACTTCTTTTTTGTGGGAACTTTGTACTGCTTTCCACAGTGGCAAGGTAGAAGTTCACTATATGAATGATTCACACTTTTGTTCATTTACTATTCCATAATTGCTACATTTTAAAAGAATACGGGAGGGAGAAAAGAAAGATGGCGGCATGGTAGGAGGAGGCGGATTCCACTTCTGTCTACACACAGGAGAAAACCTAGGTGATCTACAGAGGAACAGAGCAGACAGCCAACAGTACCACAGCATATATGAAAATAGGTGATCAAACTCTGTAGCAGACATTGAAAAACCAGACGGTAAGGAGAGTTCTTCAGGACCATAAGACCCCAGGGATCAGCGGGGAGACCCAGGCAGCTGAAGCCTCAGGCCTGGTGCTTGCTGGGTAGGCCACGTGGCTCTAGGGAGGGAGCCAGGTAAACCTCTCGCTCCCTGGCCAAACAAGGGTTGAGCAGCAATGGGAGAGACCTGGTTGCTTGAAGTCTCAGAGAGGGAAGTTAAGGTCTGAGTGGCGAACACACTGGGACTGTGAGCGCCGGCACATAGCCCTGGGTGGAGTGCATGCAGGAGCCTTTGTGACCAGAGGCACCCAACCCAAGGAGGGGGCTTGGTGGAAGCCCACGCTGGGAACCTGGGGATGGGGAGTGATCCATGAGAGAACCAGAGCCCACGCATGTGAACCCAGGGAGTGAACAAGATCTGTGGGAAACCCGGAGCTCACACCCGTGAACTGAGAGTGAGCGCGCAAACACGGGGAACCCGCAGAGCCCATACTTGTAAACTGCGACAGCGAAGAAGCTCCGCAGAAAACCCGGAACCTGCACTCATAAACAAAGGACAGTGTGCGAGCCCCATAGGAGATGCAGAGCTCACACCCGTAAACCCCAGGAGTGCTCAATCTGTGGGAGACCCAAGCTCACACACATAAACTCGGGGAAAGCGTGCACTCGCAAGCAGGTCCAGAGCCAACACCCCAAGGCCCTGCGTGGAGAGGCACCGGGCTAGCTCTGGGGAGAGTAGCCCAAAGCTGACTGAGTGCTGAACTGGTAGAAAAGTGATACTATCACCCCTCGGCCTTTGCAGCCAGCAAGACAAGAAAAACCGGCTTGGCAAGTTTGAAAACAGAAAGAGTTTGTTTTTTTTTTATTTTGTTTTGTTTTAAAATAATTTTTATTTTATTTTTTTTAAAACCAGATAAAGACACAACAAAGAAGGAGAACTTCAGGCCAACATTGCTGATGAACATAGATGCTAAAATCCTCAACCAAATATTGGCAAACCGCATCCAACAACACATTAAAAAGATCGTACACCATGACCAAGTTGGATTCATCCCAGGGATGCAAGGATGGTTCAACATTCGCAAATCAGTAAATGTAATTCATCACATAAATAAAAGCAAAGACAAAAATCACATGATCATATCAATAGATGTGGAAAAAGCATTTGATAAGGTACAGCACCCATTTATGATAAAAACACTCCACAAAGTGGGAATAGAGGGAGTATTCCTCAACATAATAAAGGCTATATATGAGAAACCTACAGCCGGCATCATACTCAACGTGCAAAGACTTAAATCTTTTCCACTAAAATCAGGAACAAGACAAGGCTGTCCACTTTCACCACATCTATTCAATATAGTATTGGAAGTATTAGCCACAGCGATTAGACAAGAAAAGGAAATAAAAGGCATCCAACTTGGAAAGGAGGAAACAAAACTATCATTGTTTGCAGATGACATGTTACTATATATAGAAAATTCTATAGACTCGGCCAAAAACCTGCTCCACCTAATAAATGAATTTGGCCAAACAGCCGGATACAAAGTCAATATCCAGAAATCAAAGGCATTTTTGTATACCAACAATGAAACAGCTAAAGCAGAAATCAAGAAAAAATCCCATTCGATATAGCAAAAAGAAAAATAAAATACCTAGGAATAAACCTAACCAAGAAGGTGAAAGACCTGTATGCAGAAAACTACACTACACTGAAGAAAGAAATCAAGGAAGACACAAACAAATGGAAACACATACCGTGTTAATGGATCGGAAGAATTAATATCATCAAAATGTCCATACTACCCAAAGCAATTTACAAATTCAATGCAATACCTATTAAAGTACCAGTGGCATATTTCACAGACATAGAACAAACACTTCAAAAATTTATATGGAATCATAAACAACCCCGAATAGCTGCAGAAATTTTGAGAAAGAAGAGCAAAGTAGGAAGGATCACAATACCTGATAACAAACTGTATTACAAGGCCACTGTTATCAAAACAGCCTGGTACGGGCATAAAAACAGGTACATGGACCAGTGGAATAGAACAGAGAGCCCAGAAATAAACCCAAGTCTCTACGGTCAATTAATATTCCACAAAGGGGGCAGCAACATAAAACGGAGGAAAAATGGCCTCTTCAACAAGTGGTGTTGGGAGAACTGGACAGCTACATGCAAAAAATGAAACTCAAGCACCAGCCTACACCATACACAAAAATAAATTCAAGGTGGATAAAAGATTTAAATATAAGCCATGACACCATTAAAGTCCTAGAGGATAACATAGGCAGGAAAATCTCAGATATTTCACGCAGTAACATTTTTACTGATATGTCCCCTAAAGCAAGGGACATAAAGGAAAGAATAAACAAATGGGATCTCATCAAAATAAAAAGCTTCTTCTTGGCTAAAGAAAACAGTATTAAAATAAAAAGAGAACCAACTGTATGGGAAAACATATTTGCCAATGATACCTCAGATAAGGGATTAATCTCCAAAATATATAAAGAACTTACATGACTCCACTCTAAGAAGACAAGCAACCCAATTAAAAAAATGGGCAAAGCACTTGAACAGACACTTCTCCCAGGAGGACATACAGAGGATCCAGAGACAAATGAAAAGATGCTCAGTATCGCTAGCTATCAGAGAGATGCAAATTAAAACCACAATGAGATACCACTTGACACCAGTCAGAATGGCCATCATAAACAAAGCAACAAACAGCAAGTGTTGGAGAGGTTGTGGAGAAAAGGGGACCCTAGTGCACTGTTGGTGGGAGTACAGACTGGTACAACCACTATGGAAAACAGTATGGAATTTTCTAAGAAAACTAAAAATGAATCTATCTTTTGACCCAGCAATTACACTGCTTGGATTATATCCTAAGAACCCTGAAACACCAATCCAAAAGAACCTATGCACCCCTACATTCATAGCAGCACAATTTATAATAGCCAAGTGTTGGAAGGAACCTAGGTGCCCATCAGTAAATGAATGGATCAAGAAACTATGGTACATTTACACAGTGGAATTCTATGCAGCAGAAAGAAAGAAGGAGCTCCTACCCCTGGCAACAGCATGGATGAAACTGGAGAGCATCACAATAATCGAAAAAAGAACGGCAGTGAAAGACAAATACCATACAATCTCACCTTCAACAGGAACCTAATCAACAAAACAAACAAACAAGCATAATATAACCAAAGACACTGAAATTGAGAACAGGCTGACAGTCACCAGACAGGAGAGGAGAGGGAATTTCAGGTGAAAAGGGGAACGGTTTAGAGCAACAAGTATAAAGGACACATGGACAAAAACTATGAGGGGTGGAAATGGGAGGGAGATGGGGAGGGCTGGGTTGGTGAGCTGGGATGGAAGTAGAAGACAGAAAACTGTACAAGATCAACAATTAAAATAAAAATTTATTTTTTAAAAAAACCCCTACAAATCAATAATCAAATTAGAAATAAAATGGTTATAAAAATTAAATACTAAAAAAAAATTCTGAGCATATACCATGCTGAAGAGACTGAAGAAGTAGGAACTCTCATTTATTTCTGAGGGAGAAAATAAATGCAATTCCTCTTCCCCCAACACAAAATCCATCGTCAATACAACCTCATTCCAAATCACAGCAGGTTCTTTTGTAGGAATTTACAAGCTGATTCTAGAATTCATATGGAAATTCACAGGTCCTAAAGTAGCCAAAACAACTTTGAAAGAGGTGAATGAAATCCAGGACTTATACTAACTGATTTCAAAAGTTATTATAAAGCTACAGTAATCAGAACTGTAAGATATTGGCATCTTGATAGACAAGTAGATGAAAACAAACACACACAAATAGAATCAACTGGTTTTTAACACAGGTAAAAGAACAATCGCTGTTGCTCCATCCAGCAAAGCTGTCATTTAGAATGGAAGGACAGACAAAGCACTTCTCAGATAAGGTCAAGTTCAAGGAGTTCATCATCACCAAGCCCTTATTATACGAAATGTTAAAGGGACTTATCTAAGAAAAAGAAGATCAAAAATATGACAGTGAAAAGACAGCAAACTCACAGATATTAAGAACCACACCTAAAACAAAAGCAAACTAAGCAAACAGCTAGAACAGGAACGGAACCACAGAAATGAAGATTATATGGAGGGTTAGCAACAGGGGTGTGGGAGGGGGAGAGAGGGGGAAAAGGTACAGGGAATAAGTAGCATAGATGGTGGGTAGAAAATAGATAGGGGGAGGGCAATAATAGTATGGGAAATGTAGAAGCTAAAGAACTTATGACACATGGACAGGAACTAAAGGGGGGAATGTGGGTAGGAGAGGGTGTCCAGGGTGGAGGGGAATTATGGGGGAGAAATGGGACAACTATAGTAGCATAATCAATAAAATATATTTTAAAAAATAATAAAAATAACTTCTAAAGAAAAAAGAATTTGTAAACATATAGTAAAAAATCAAATAAAATAATACTATTATCAAAATAATACTATTATCAAAATAATTTAAAAACTGATGTGTTTTGCTAACATAGTATATAAAAATTATGGGAAATGTAAATGTTGAATTAGAGTAGAGCTGCTGGTTAGGCATGTAAAATACAATCTTAGATAACTAATTCCTTTGGGAAGTCTAGGAGTCTAAAATTGTTATGTTTTAATTAAAACAATTTGCTATTTTGAATATATGTTTTAAATGTGTACCAATTCTGTATAGAAATATTCTTTTAGTAACAGCTTTAGATTTATCTTAAACATTATACCTGATTTACTACAGGTACTGTTCTTACTGGCTTAAATTTACTGCTTGTACATTTAATCAATAACCTAGTCAGTGTCAACCCCAGTATTTATCAATTTAACCTAATTTTGACAAAAAAAAAAATACCACCTACTCTGCTGCCAGGAAAATTATTTAATCTCATTTATGTCCTGTTTTCCTTTTAATTACTTTCTTTCTCTAGATAGATGCCTGTAACCTAGCTGGGTAAATTGCCCTAAGCGTATCCCTTCAGGCCACAACATTTAACAACTTCTTTGCATCATCCCAGTACAATAATGCTTATTACTTACGCATATATACTTACACACAAATAAACTTGTACACAAATATTCTTATTCATTTGGCCTCCTTATTCACGAAATCAGATTTCATGATTTTTTCTAACAAAAGCCCATCAGTGACTTCCCATCACACTTAGAACAGTAGTCCTTTTCTTTCCTGGGCTCATATCCTGGCAGGATCTGGACACTAGTACCCTTGGTCCTTTGCCACAGTCCTTCTGGTTTCCATGCAATTCTTCCAATGGATTGCAGTCCGGAAGCTTTTCAGTTCATACTCTTTCTGCCTGGATTCCCTTTTTCAGATACAGAAATACCCCATTCTGTTTCACTTTATTACACTTCACAGATAATAAGTGTTTTACAAATTGAAGGTCTGTGGCAACCCTACATTGAGCAAGTCTAATCTGTGCCATTTTTCCAACAATATTTGCTCATTTCCTGTCTCTGTGTCACATTTTGGTAATTCTCAACATTTCAAACTTTTTTGTTTGTTATGATGATCTGTAATCATTTATCTTTGACGTTACTATTGTAATTCTTTTAGGGTGCCACAAACCACTCCAATATAAGATATCGAACAATCAATAAGTGTTGTATGAGTTCTGACTGCCTTACTGACTGGTTGTTCCCGTTCCTACCCTCTCCTCAAGCCTGCCTATTTCTGAGACACAACGATATTGAAATTAGTCTACTTAATAATTCTACAACATGGAGAATTCCAGCCAAGATGGAGGCGTAGGTGGACAAACTTTGCCTCCTCTCACAACCAAATTAAGGACAACAAATATTCAGAAACAAGAAAACAACTAGAGCTAATAGAAAATTGAACTGTATGGAAGTCCAACAACCATTCATCCAGACCGGTAAGAGGGGTGGACTCGCGGCAGGAAAAAGTGGAGGTGCGGACCTGGGAACACAAGCAGCAGTGGCTGGCAGTTCCCAAGTGTGCAGGCCGCTGGCAGGCCCACAGGTGGTGGCTGTCAGACCCTGGGCACAGGGTGTCAACTGTGCAGACCCAGTGAGGCCGAGCAAGGCAGCCGGCTGACCAGGTGGTCCCACCTTCGCGCGCACAGATAATCCAAGCAAGGAGAAGCAGCGGAAGGGACTGGAATCGAAGAGAGAGTGGAGCAGCTGCCATTGTTCCCTCTCAGACTTCGCCCCTGCATATAGCGTCACATCTCAGTGACTGGGCTGCCCCACGCTGGGGAACACCGAAGGCTCCACCCCTCACTACGTAACAGCTGCGACCAGACCAAAACCAAAACAAAACAAAACAAAAAACACCAAAAATGGTTCAAACTGGAGAACAAATCAGAGCCCCAGAGCCAATTCATCTAAGCCATGAAGACATAGCCAACCTATCAGATGCACAGTTCAAAGACCTGGTGATCAGGATGCTCACAGAATTGGTTGATATTGCTCACAAATTAGATGAAAAAATGCAGGCTACAATACGTGAAATGAAGGAAGATGCATGGGGAACCAATAGAGATGGAAGGAAAACTGGGACTGAAATCAGTGGAGTGGACCAGAAGGAAGAAAGAAACAACCAAACAGAAACAAAAAAGAAACAAGAATTCAAAAAAATGAGGAGAGGCTTAGGAACCTCCAGGACATCTTTAAACATCTCGACATCCAAATTGTAGGGGTACCAGAAGGGGAAGAAGAAAAGCAACAAGTGGAAAACTTATTTGAACAAATAATAAAGGAGAACTTCCCCAATCTGGCAAAGGAAATAGACTACCAGGAAGTCCAGGAAGCTCAGAGAGTCCCAAAGAAGTTGGACCCAAGGAGGAACACACGAAGGCACATCATAATTACATTAGCCAAGATTCAAATGAAGGAGAGAATTCTAGAAGCAGCAAGGGATAAGGGGACAGTCACTACAAAGGAGTTCCCATCAGACTGTCAGCTGATTTCTCAAAAGAGACCTTACAGGCAAGAAGGGGCTGGAAAGAAGTATTTGAAGTCTTGAAAGGCAGGGCTCTACATCCAAAATTGCTCTATCCAGCAAAGCTGTCATTTAGAATGAAAGGGAAGATAAAGTGCTTCTCACATAAGGTCAAGTTCAAGGAGTTAATCATCACCAAACCCTTATTGTATGAAATGTTAAAGGGACTTACCTCTGGAAAAGAAGATAAAAAATATGACAGTGAAAAGGCAGCAAACTCACAGCTATTAACAACTACACCTAAAACAAAAGCAAACAACTAGAACAAGAACAGAACCACAGAAATGGAGATCAAATGGAGGGTTAGCAACAGGGGAGTGAGAGGAGGAGAGAGGGGGAAAAGTAACAGAGAATAACTAGCATAGATGGTGGGTAGAAAATAGATAGGGGGAGGGCGAGAATAGTGTGGGAAATGTAGAAGCTAAAGAACTTATAACACATGGACATGAACTAAAGGGTGGAAATGTGGGTGGAAGGGGGGTGCAGGATGGAGGGGAATGATGGGGGAGAAATGAGACAACTGTAATAGCATAATCAATAAAATATATTAAATAAAAAAAGAACAATCACTGGACATTTATGTGCAAATATACACATATCCCAAAACCCCACTTTGATACATATACAAAAATTAACTCATAAAATTTCCACATTCTTTTTCTGGCCTCACCAAGAACAGTAAAGAATTTCTTAATTAGGACATAGCACTAACTATGAAAGGCAAAGTCGATAAATCAAACTTCATTTAAATTAAAAATATTGGCTATCAAACAATATCATTTAAGATAAGTAAGGCATAATCTGGGGAAGACAGACAGGGAGAGAAAGATGACTGAGTATGTATGCATGTATTATCCACTGATACACATATATTATCTATACATGCACAAACACAAACAAGTACACTTATATGGACTTGCATGTGCATTTTAAAATTCCTTCAGTGCAATAGGAAAACATCTAACTACCCTATTTTTTAAAGAGGAAATGACCTGAATAATTACTTCAGAGAAGACATCCAAACAGCCAGTAAATATGTATAAAGGTGTCGAACATCATTACTTATGAGGAAAAATAGTTAAACAAAAAAGCTTTCCACTGTCCATACCAGAATGAAAATACCTTTTTGCATATAGGATAAAATAGGGATAAAATAAAAATACCAAGGGTTAACAAGGATGTAGAGCAATTGGAATCCTCAAACACTGGTGATAGCAATGCAAATTGAATCAGACATTAGAAAACAGTTTGGCATTTTTTTTTTTATTTTTGCTTCTGCTGTTTCATTGTTCGTATAAAAAATGCTTTTAATTTCTGGATATTGACTTTGTATCCTGCTGTTTTGCCAGATTCATTTATTAGTTTGAGCAGTTTTTTTGCTGAGTCTATATGATTTTCCATGTACACTCTCATGTCATCTGCAAACAATAACAGCTTTGTTTCCTCCTTTCCGATTTGGATGCCTTTTATTTCCTTTTCTTGTCTGATTGCTATGACTAAAATTCCAATGCTAGGCTTATATCCTAAGAACACTGAAACACCAATCCAAAAGAACCTATGCATACCAATGTTCATAGCAGCACAATTTACAATAGCCAAGAGTTGAAAGCAACCTAGTTGCCCATCAGGAAATGAATGGATCAAAAACTATGGTACATTTACACAATGGAATTCTATGCAGCAGAAAGAAAGAAGGAGCTCCTATCCTTTGCAACAGCATGGATGGAACTGGAAAGCATTATGCTATGTGAAATAAACCAGGCAGTGAAAGACAAATATCATGTGATCTCACCTTTAACAGGAACCTAAACAACAAAACAAACAAACAAGCAAAATACAACCAAAAACACTGAAATACAGAAGAGGCTGACAGTGACCAGAGGGGAGAGGAGAGGGAATTTCAAGGGAAAGGGAGAAAAATTTACAGGAGAAAGTATAAAGTACATATGGAAAGAAACTAGCAGGGGTGGAATTGGGAGGGAGGATAATAAAGGCTGGGGGAGTGGGCTGGGATGAAAGTAAAAGAGAGAAAACGGTACAAGAACAATAATTAAAATAAAATTAAATTTAAAAAATATAACAATTTGGCCATGATGATTATAAAAGCTGCACATAAGCCTACTCTATTATCCAGCAGATCCACATATAAGCATATTCCAAAAGAAATATTTCCTTATTCAATCAAAATACACATTCAAATTGTTTCTAAAGGCTTTATCAACAACAGGCAAAAACTTGAAGGTATAGAAATTTATTAACAGGCTAAATAATTGTATATTCACATGATAAAATAGTATGTAGCACTATAACATAATCTACCCATATATATTGCAATACAGATGTACATGACAGGTTTTATGATGAAGAAAAGAAGCAAGAAACAATCAAGTACCTGTTTATATGGAGTTCAAATACAGACAACACTCTACAATGACAAAAGTCAGAACAGTAGATAGCTGTGAGGGATGGGGTGTAGAGCAAGTTGTATTTATTGGAAAGATGCCAGAGGAAACTTTCTAAAATAGATGGAAATGCTGCACATCTTGATCTAGGTTGTGGTTACATATTCATGTGCAAAAGTTTAATGAGCTATATATACACTTAAGATTTGCTCATTTTGCTATATGAAAGTCAGGGCACAACATTTTCAAAAGGAGGTTTCTGTTTACTTTCATGACCTACATTGAACAGCATACTCAATATACCAACCCTAAGTCCTAAAGTCAAGGTTCCCTAACTCCAGGCACCCACAGGGGCCAGCACAAAAAAATACCCCTTTTATTACATAAAAATATTTTATTACAAAATAATAAGCATGTAATTCTGTAATGTAACAACATCACATTCCAGCACACCATACAACACTTTAGGTGAAATGTTCAAATTGCTGTCCATCTCGTGAGAGACATTCATGTACCCTAACGACCACACTCAATGGCGCTGCTTCTGCTGGACGCTGTATTTTATCTCATCTCAATTCTCCCTTTAGAAGTTTATTCTTTTCTTTTGGGCAGCATCGAACAGAATCAAAAGGCAGAACTCAACAGTTACTCAAATTTCCCGTACATCCTAATGGAATGGACTTTCATAAGGAACAGCCCGGTAACTCAAAATATTTTGGAGAGCACTTCATTTCTCATTCTTTCTCAAAGAAATTTTTCCAATAATAGTGAGTTTACATGGAAATTGTTCTTTTGATTTTTAATATAAAGCTCTATTTTCCCATTTTATAATATGGTGGCTTTATGAACTTACTGAGATCACCATTTATTACCCATATGCGTCTATTATTAGAATATCAAGCCTATCTGCAATGCCTGAAAATTCCATAGCAATTGCCTCTTCTAATAAGCAGCAGATTGGTGCTGCCTGGGAGGTGAACATGGACCCAGGGCCAGCTAGTGCTCTGTGACATCCTCTAGACCAGTGTCACCCAATGGAAATACAATGTAAGCCACCTATAAATTTTAAACTTTCTAGTACATACCTTAAAAATAGAGTCATTTAGTTGTATATGTTATTTAACACAATATATCTAAATGTTATGATTTCAACATGTAATCAAGGAAAAACTATCCATGAGATTATTTTTCATATTCTTCAAAGATTGGGTGTGGATATCACACTTACTTTCCCCACTTACATTACAGCTCAATTTGGATGTCCACATTTCAGTTGCTCAATACCATACATGACTAGTGACTACCAGATCAGATAGTGCAGCTCCCAATGCCCTTGGACCACAACCAAAATAACCCTTGAAATGAGACTCCAAATTCAATGTCAGCCTTGAAATAATATGATGCCTCCACTCAGCATCTTTCTCCCCGATAGAATTCGATTTCTCTCCCCTGGAAGTCCTAATTCACACACCCATGTCCCTGGAGATCCACTCACCAATTTGGTGGTCCCCATACTTGCCATCTGGGAAACCTAACACACTACCTACTTACACACAAAAAAATTCATCAGACAAGGGTTTTCCCATTTTGCAAAGAGCAACTGAACAAAATTTTTCACCTCCTATTCTCTTGCAAAATGTAATGTATTGACATTATTTTGTGCAAGTAGCATGAAATTACTGTCAACCCATTTTTAATTTAGAGGCACTAGATCAACCAACACGTGAAATGATATCTTCCAAGAAAGAGAAGAGGCAAGAAAAAAAGGCATAAAGGAAAACAAACTGAACTGAGGTTCAAGCTGGGATTTCAGTCCTAGCTCTGCCACCAGGTACTTTTATATTTTCGGACTAGATGAAATGATTCTGAAGACCCACTCAATATTGCACACTGTATAATTGCAGAGACTATTTTCACAAAATAAAGAAGGAAGAGTTGGGTTGGTGGTGAGAGAGAATAAATGTATTTGGGAAATATTTAATATTTCCTTTAAATATAGAATACAAAAGTATGAAGGTTGAATTCCTTATTCATGATGATGAAAATAATAATAACAAAACTCTAATATAAAAATGCTCATCCCTTTCCTAATTTCCTGTTTTTTCAAGAGAAAGTTATTCTGCCCAAGGTTTTCTTCATGGCTAATTTGACATCCTTGTTCCTCAGGCTGTAGATTAGTGGGTTCAGCATGGGCACCACGATGGTATAGAACAGAGTACACACTTTCCCCTGGTCAAGGGGTATGATAGAAGGTGGTCTCAGATACGCGAAAGTTCCTGACCCAAAGAAAAGAGAAACTGCAATTATGTGAGAACTGCAGGTACTAAAGGCTTTGGATCTGCCCTCAGTAGAATTAATGTGGAAAATGCTGGAGAGAACGAAGACATAAGAGAGAAAAATAGTCACAATGGGAATGCCAATATCAACAGCCACAACAGTAAACACCACCAGAGTATTCAAGTAAGAGCTATTGCAGGAGAGCTCAAGGAGGGGAAGGATATCACACATATAATGATTGACAAGGTTGTCTGCACAAAATATCAGAGACAGTATATTACCTGTATGAGCTATAGCGCCCCAAACCCCCATCCCGTAGACACCCAGCAAAAGAAATAGACACAGCTGAGGAGACATGGTGACAGTGTACATGAGTGGTTTACAGATGGCCACATAGCGGTCATATGCCATTGCTGACAGAATGAAGGATTCAGAAACGACAAAGAAACAGAAGAAAAAGAGCTGAGTCATACACCCTGTGTAGGAGATGATGTTCTTCTTTGAGACAAAACTCACCAGCATTTTGGGGATGATGGCAGAGGAGTAACTGAAGTCAATGAAGGACAAGTTGAAGAGGAAAAGGTACATGGGAGTGTGCAGGTGAGAGTTCAGCACAATAAGTATTACCAAGCCCAGGTTCCCCACCACGGTGACTGTATAGAAGCCTAGAAACAGGAAGAAGAGGGGGAGCTGGAGTCCCGGCTGGTCCGTTAAGCCTAGCAGGATAAACTCTGTAACACATGAGGTGTTATCTGCAGCCATCCTCCTCTGGGAGGGTCTAGGAGGCAAAAAGAAAAGAACTGTTCACAGAGAGAGAGGGTAACAACCCATTCTGGAGAGTGGTGTTTGAACAGGGAGGTGTGGAACTTAGAGCTCAGATGGCATCTCCTTGTTCTCGCATCTGTGTTTCTATGATCCCCATGTGGCTTCAGACATCCTACTATCTAATGGTGGATGAAATTTGCCTCCAGAGTAAGGGCTCATCCAACTGAGGAGATACTCCACAAAGCTGACCTGGGAGGACCCTGCAACCTGGCACTGACCCTCTCCTGGTACTGCCTGCCCTCTACAGCCCTGGACCAAGTTTTGTGTGACCTGGGCGCTTTTCTGGAATTCTGTTGAAAAGAGGAAGCCAGTTACGCTAGACCTTCCACCTTTGGTCAGTGCTGGTCAGAACAGGAAGATGAGGCCATGTTGCCCTGAGTCTTTAGCAGGAACGGCTATGGAAATATTATTTGAAAATAATACTGGAGTAATAAGGTAAAGTTATTAACTAAACCTAAAAAAGGGCCCTGGCTGGTGTAGCTCAGTGGATTGAGCGCGGGCCTGCGAACCGAAAGATCGCGGTTCGATTCCCAGTTAGGGCACATGCCTGGGTTGCCAGGCCAGTTCCCGTCAGGGGACATACAAGAGGCAACCACACATTGATGTTTCTCTCCCTCTCTCCTTCCCTTCCCCTCTAAAGATAAATAAATAAAATCTAAAAGGAAAAAAAAAAATCTAAAACAAATAAATAAATAAAAATAAACCTAAAAAAGCCAAAACATTTCCCAAGCACTGAGTATGCTAATGGCAGTGTTCTAAGTGCTCTGGGGCATGATGATAAAACTCACTAAACAGGCAGGGACACAGGGCACAAGCTCCAGTCCTTCTAATTGTCAGCAGAAGGGGAACTCAGGCTGTCTGGCTCTGGGGTTGGACTTTTGAACCCTAACTACCCTCCAGGGCACAGACCAGGTCCGGCAGGCACTCACCCTCCTTCCACCTACAGTCACAGAGCTGGACTCTACTGACTCCCACCCATCTCTCTCATGGAGACTCAGATGGTCCTGGTGAAAAGAAGAAGATAACTCAGAGCTCCAAACACTCTGCTTCTTATCCCTCTCTCCTTTAAAATTCAAAGCCTTTAGGTGTCTTGGTTCTCCTGTTGAGCTGACGAACATGGTCTCCGACCTACTTTGTTGCAGGTCTCCAGTCCAGATTCAGGGAAGGGACAGCACCTTTATAATGTCTGTGGATAACTGTAGAATAGACAGTGTTATTCTGGATTAGAGACCACAGTGACCTAGTTACAGGGGCTCCCTCAGGATCCCTGCTCCCTATGGAAGGAGAAATGTTTGTTTATGACCTTCATAATGCTTAATGGGGCTTTCAATGGTCTTTCCTTTCATTGAGGCTACACCTTTTTAAGTAAAATTAAGAACAGAGCACTTGGAAAAAGAATTCTTGTACTGAGTGCTTACTGTATACAGACCACTCTATCTGTCCCAGCACCCTCATCTGAAAGATCCAGCGCAACACAGGTATAATTTTACCATGTTTATTCCTAAGAACAACCTCCTAGGGAAGACCTATTCATCTCCACTTTAAAAGCAAAGTGTACACATATCTTGTCAGTTCCAAAACCTTGAGAGAAACCCCAGTCTGTCCAACTCCAAAGTCTTTCGTGTGAATCACTCGTCTACATTGTCTCCCTGTGAGTGACAATGAAGGTTTGGAGGCAGCACTTTTGCCTACTAGCATCTCATGAGACTCTAGACAAAAACCAGTACTTAAATAACTTCAATGGAATGTAGAAATTATCAGGGCCAAGAACGGGAAAATTTGAGTATCTGGACTTCCACAGAGCAAATTCATTACTTCAATCACATTCATTATATACTAAGAATTATTTGCACCTTCTCCAATTTTGAAAGAACTGTCTCTGGTTTATCTCTACTACTTGATCATGCTGTTGAAACTTGGTTATTGAAAACAAATACTTGTCAGACTACTAACAACAACTTTGTCAAGACCTAGAGGTGTGGAAAAGACACTACACACAATATGTCTGATAATGGGGAGCTGATAAAAGACTTTGACAAGTGGCCCTCCTTCAACAAATCCCCATTGAATATTCACCCTGTCCTCAAACTCTTCTAAGCCCTAAGCTCCTAAGCTTCTGTGAAAAAACAAAAATAATTTTGTATTTCCATCGTGATAGAGCTTTCATTCACATGGGAGAAAAATATATGAACAAAACACGAAAGTGCACTGAGGAAAAGGAAAGCTACGGAGAGGGACAGCACACAGGGGAGAGTGGCTGAAAGGGAGAGTGTTACAGATTTCAGGTGAAATAGCAGAATCGGACAGTTGAGCAATGACTTGAGAGACCTGAGAAGCCTTTGCTTAATAACACCAATTACTGTAACGAAACACTGGGTGTCATGGCTTAACGCACCACCTTTCCCGAGCATCACGATTTTGCCCTGCATTTTTACACAGTACTCCAGCCCAAATTATTACTGTAGGGAAGGAAATTCTAATTGAATAACAGGGTAGAGGTAAGAAAGTTTGCTGAGGTTTTAGAAAACCGCAACTCACAAAGTGTAGATTTTTGGTTAAGACTGATATAAAGATTAATAAAATTTTTGTGCCAATTTGTATTCAACACCCTTTATCAGGGGCATTTACATAGTAAGGATGGCAACTTTTCTATTCAAAAAACAAGTCTCTGCTTGGGGAAGTTCAAGAGTTGGTTACCTAAGGAGTTATGAAAGTTTTTGGTCAGAGTTAAGGTCTGAAGTTGTTTGGGAGAAATTATAACATCTGAACACAAAGGTAGAACCTATCATCTTCCAGACAAGTCCAACTGAAACCACTGCACATGGGCCTGTGTTGTATCTGAGCCTGTGTGTGTGTGTGTGTGTGTGTGTCTGAGTGTGTACACATACAACAGTGGGGACATCCCTCCCCTAAGGCTCAGCAGTGATGGTGCCTCATCGGCCTATTTCCATTGAGAACTGTCCACTGCCCAGATGACACTAATGAATCCCAGTCCCTGTTCTCAATCCCACTGCACATGTTGAACAAATAGAGAAAAACAACCCATTATCAAGAAACTAAAGTAAGCACCACAAGTATGCTCTCCTTAGGACCCAAAGTCAAAGAAGTCCTTGGGGACTCATTAAAATGAATGTTCACTTTCCTTTCAGAACCTCAGAGGGTTCCTGTAAGCATGATGCAATACCAGGAAAAATTCTTCTGAGATCTTTGCCTCTTCAGAGATGGTTTCCATGGGGGCTTCATTTACAACGCGTCAAGGTTTTACTTCAAGCGAACCAGGGCTCCTGTAATGCTGTTTTGATGGTTGACTGACTGCTATATAAGCAGAGAGAAACAGAAATCAATAGTAAGTTAATGAATAACTTAAGTTATTTTGTTGCAGATCTTTTACCTCCTTGGTGAAATTTATTCCTAGGTACTTTATTTTTCTTCTTGCTGTAGTAAATGGGACTTCTCCCCTAGTTTCTCTTTCTGATATTTCATTGTTGCTCTACAAAAATGCCACCAATTTCTGAATATTGGCCGTGTATCGCACTGCTTTGCCAAATTCACTCATTACGTCAGGTAGTTTTTTGGTGGAGACTGTAGGGTTTTCTATGGACACTATCATGTCATCCACAATAATGACACTTTTATTTCCTCCTTTCCCATGTGGATGACTTTTCGTTCTCTTTCTTGTATGATCACTGTGGCTAGGACTATGTAGAATGAGAGTGGTGAAAGTTGACACCCTTGTCTTGTTGCTGATATTAAGGGGGAAAGCTTTTAGTTTTTTCCTGTTGAGTATAATGTTGGCTGCAGGTTTCTCATATATGGCTTTAATTATTTTGAGGTATACTCCCTCTAGTCCCACTTTGCTGAGGGTGTTTTTTATCATAAATGGGTGATGGATTTTGCCAAAAAACTTTTCAGCATCTACTGATATGATCATGGGATTTTTGTCTTTCATTTTGTTTATGTGGAGTATTACATTTATTGATTTGTGAATATTGTACAATCCTTGCATCCCTGGGATGAATCTCACTTGACCATGGTGTATGATCCTTTTAATGTATTTCTGAATCCAAGCATAATATAAACAAAGACACTGAATTTGAGAACAGTCTGACAGTGTCCAGAGGGGGACGGGAGGGAATTTCAGGGGAAAAGGGGAACGGGTTAGAGCAACAAGTATAAAGGACTCATGGACAAAAACTATGGGGGGTGGAAATGGGAGGAAGGTGGGGAGGGCTGGGGTGGTGGGCTGGGGCAGGGTAAAAGACAGAAAACTGTACAATATCAACAATTAAAAAATACTGATTAAAAATTAAAAAAAAAGATAATAATGTATTTCTGAATCCGGATATGCAGTGTATTTTTGAGGACTTTAGCATCAATGTTCATCAGAGATACTGGCCTGTAGTTTTGTTTCTTTGTTGAATCTTTACCTGGTTTTGGACTTAGAATGAAACTGGTCTGGTAAAAAGAGTTTGGGAATTTTCCATCATCTTGAATTTTTTGGAAGAGTTTGAGAAGATGGGAGTTAGTTTTTCCTGAAATATTTGTTAAATTCAACTGTGAAGCCATCTGGTCCAGGGCTTTCTGTGTTGGGCATTTTTTGATTGCTGCTTCAATTTCACTAGTTGTTATCAGTCTATTCAGGCTTTCGGGTTTTTCTTGATTCAGTTTTGGAAGATTGTGTGTTGCAAGAAATTTCCCCATTTCACCTGGGTTGTCAAATTTCTTGCAATATAGTTGTTCACAGTAATTTCTTACAATCCTTTGTATTTCTGAGGTATCAGTTGTAACTTTTTCTCTTTCATTTCTGATTTTATTTATTTGGGTCCGCTTTCTTTTTCTTGATGAGTCTGGTTAAAAGCTTGACAATTTTATACAGCTTTCCAAGAATCAGCTCCTGGATTTACTGATCCTTTGAATTGTTCTTTTAGTCTGTGTGTCATTTAATTCTGCCCTGATCTGGATTATTTCCTTCCTTGTCTTTGCTCTGGCCTTTGTTTGTTGTTTTTCCTCTAGTTCCTATACATGTAGGGTTAGGTTGTTTGTTTCAGTATTTTTCTAACTTCATTACATAGGAAATTAACTGATATTTCAATGTGAAATCAACCTTATGTTCCTAGGATCAAACTCTACTTCAAAATTACATTAAACTAGTTTTGCCTTATGTTGGAATTTTTTTTGGACAGTGTTTCCAGTCAATTTTATTGCATGTACATTCATGAACGGTATAGGTATATATATATTTTTTTCTAGTAGCATTTTCAACTGGTTTAGATTATCAGAGGCAGTACAGTTTCCCTTGGCGAGCCAAGATTTCAGTGGCTAAATAATCTCACCATCAGACTTATCCCTACACCCAGGCAACCAATTAGTGCTGAGAAATGACAGTCAGGCTGCTATGAGCCTGAGAGATTGGAACACAAAGGTGTCCTCGGCACAGCTGTTTTCCCAGTGGCTCCTTCTCCATTCCTAGACTCACTCTGCTTGCAGTCAAGGCAAGACCTGACACTTAAAATGTGCTGTGTAGTTCACAAATCCCCTTCACACACACCATGTGCAAATCAATCCTCACAAATCGTTAAGATTGAAACATGTTTTTCATTTTAAAGATAATAAAGTTGAAGTATGTATGAGTCACCCAAAGTCATAAAGTAAGAAATGCATTTTTAACAGGTCAGAGAGTAAGACAGGCACAGAAGCTAAACAGCAAAATAAGAAAAGCAAGCAAAATATAACTAGAGATATGGAAATTAAGAAAAATCTGACAGTAACCAGAGGGAAGATGGACGGGATTAATGGGACATAGGGGAAGGGTTTTCAGGAACAACTATAAAGAACACATGGACAAAACCAAGGGCAGGTGTGGAAGCAAGGGAGGAAGGTGAGTATGCATGGGATAGTGGGTGAGTGGTAGGGATAAACACGGACAGCTGTAATTGGAGAACAATAAAATAATTTTTTTAAAAAGGAAAAGACTCCTAGATACCAAAAGAATAAAAAAGGAAGGGAGATAAATTCTGTGGCAGCATTTTGTCTTCAATTTCCAAGTTCTTTTTTACTTTATTTTAATTATTGATCGTGTACAGTTTTCTGTCTTTTACTCCCACCCCAGCCCTCCCCACCTCCCTGCCATTTCCACCCCCCAACAGTTTTTCAAAGTTCATGATCTTTCCTCTACCAGTTCTTGCATTTTTCAACATTTCTAGAGAATTGTTGGGGTCTCCAACAAAATTGTAGTAATGTGATTATAATATCTTGGCAAAAGAAAAGTGGCAGGGAGCAAAATGTAGTACCAAAAGAGGAGAAGTTCGAGAACATAAATCAAGAATGAAAGCTGAATCTCTCACAAAGATAAAGACCTCAGAAGGGTAACTGTCCAGTCAGGTTTGAATCTCCAGTGCCACCCACACAACAAAATTAACTCCTACTACATTCAACACCAAGTAAATGGGTGGCCTCACAGCACTCCCTCCCCCTATCCTCACTCTCTCCCTGCAAACACCTTATTAATGAGAGGGCAGTATAAAGCTGCTAGGCTCCACCTACTTCTAGAAAGCAGACTGGCCTGACCACGAGGTGAGTCTTATCCACAATAAATCGTGCCTGTAATGTCCTGGTGCATATCCATGTATGCTATTTAGAGAGTCAATGTTTGCTCCTTGAACAGACACTCCAAGGCTGGAACTGCAGACACCCTCTCAGAGCCAGCCGCATGATGCTCTTGTGCCCTCACTCTGGCGATCATGACTCATCTGCATGTGCACATTCAGCAATATTATATCACTTGCACACACAACAGCATAGCACATGCTCACAGGTGCCACACTGCTTTGCCACAGGGGCCCACCTCCAACATTGTGCTGGTGCTTCCCTTGGATGCGATGGTAATATTCACAGCTGCAGGCTTCCCCTTCTTCATCTTGTCCCCGGGATTTTCCCAAGAGTTCTGCCCTGTGGAGTTGCTGCCATGGTCACCTTTCAAATTGTGACCCACATTGTGAAAAACCCTTATCTGAAACTGCACTTTGCAGATAAACCAGCAGGGGCACAAAACTTGAGAAAGATCATCTGAACTTATCATTTCCAGATTTGTTCAGTCAAAAATCTAGAAACATCCTACTCATCCCCAAGCATATGTTAAAGGGACCCACAACCAAAACAGAGCTGTGTGGTACAGCAACTGCCTCACAACATTCTTTGTTTCACCGAAGTGTCCTTCTACGTTACAACTTTTCTCTTTTTTTTTTTAATTTTTATTTTATTTTTTTAATCAGTATTTTTTAATTGTTGATATTGTACAGTTTTCTGTCTTTTACCCCGCCCCAGCCCACCACCCCAGCCCTCCCCACCTTCCTCCCATTTCCACCCCCCATAGTTTTTGTCCATGAGTCCTTTATACTTGTTGCTCTAAACCGTTCCCCTTTTCCCCTGAAATTCCCTCCCCTCCCACTCTGGACACTGTCAGACTGTTCTCAAATTCAGTGTCTTTGTTTATATTATGCTTGTTTGTTTGTTTTGTTGATTAGCTTCCTGTTAAAGGTGAGATCATATGGTATTTGTCTTTCACTGCCTGGCTTATTTCGCTTAGCATGATACTCTACGTTACAACTTTTTAAAAACTGCTTAGTGATCCTTGGCTCTTTTCTTGGAACTGACAGTGTCCTAAGCTGACAGAACACAGATGTACTTTGTCCCGACTGGTCAACAAGAGCACTTCACTCTCCCCGTGTTTGTGTGGTCTGTAGTGCTAGGCAGATCCTACCCTTCGGATCCAGTTCTCTGCTTTGGGCTAATCAGTTTTACCAGAAGGCCATGCTCCAGTCTCTTAAGCAGTCATGTTAGGGTGCACAATAGTCCTAAGGAAATGCTTTTTATAATTATTCCACTTTAGTTTAGTTTAGTTTTAGTTTATGTATGTGCAGGGCATAGTTCCTGGTCCGAGGACGTGAGCTAAAGTAAAGCGTTTTCCTGACCCAAAGGGAAGAAAGAGCAGCTTTTACATCAGCCTTAGGAGGGAGGAAAATGAGAATGTGTATGTACCTAATGAAGATGGTCAGTTGTAACGCTTATGGTATAAAATCCAACCACTTTTGAATAGGTGCTGAAAAAAGAGAGTTTGAGGAGAGCTGGTGTGTTGCATGTGCCATGGTTGATGGTGTTGTGGTTACAGAAGGACACATTGACCTTTGCCACTGGGTGAATCATGACACCACTGATATCTGTTCCACAACAAACCAAGTGTTGGCAGAGAACAGACCTGAGAGACAGATGCCATAGTGACGTCAGGACAGGAGTATTAAGATGGTGGTCCTAACCACAAAGGAGCAGGAGAAAAGTATCTTGCATTTAAAATTAGTGATGCTAGCCCTGGCTGGTGTAGCTCAGTGGATTGAGCGCGGGCCTGCGAACCGAAGGATCGAGGTTCGATTCCCAGTCAGGGCACATGCCTGGGTTGCCAGGCCAGTTCCCGGCAGGGGACATACGAGAGGCAACCGCACATTGATGTTTCTCTCCCTCTCTCCTTCCCTTCCCCTCTAAAGATAAATAAATAAAATCTAAAAGAAAAAAAAATCTTTAAAATTAGTGATGCTGTTCCTCTCTGATATAGAGTTTGTTATCATTCTAAGTGAAATGACAAATGCATAGAACAATTCTTTATTATTCACTTTCTTTTAAAAATATAGTTCATTTCCTTTTATTTTACAATTACACTTGATGTACAACATCATGTTAGTTTCAGGTGTGCGACCCCATCATTAGACATTTACACAACTTAAGAATTGATCACAGTAAACCTAGTCCCCATCTGGCACCATGCATAGTTATGACAGAGTTACTGACTGTATTCCCTGTGCCTTCCTTTACGGCCCCATGACTCTTCTGCAAATACCAATTTGTACTTCCTAATCCCTACATCCCTTCACCATTCTCACTCTCCTCCCAAACTGTCTAATCTCACAGCCATCAAAATGTTCTCCGAATTTCTGAGTCTCTTTCTTTTCTGCTTGTTGTTTATTTTGTTTTTTAGATTCCACAAAGAAGGGAAATCATCTGGCATTTGTCTTTCTCTGTCTGATTTATTTCACTCAGGATAACAACCTCTAGGACCATCCATGTTGCTGTGCTGCAACACCTCATTCTTTTTGTGTGGCTGAGTCACATTCCATGGTATATCTGCACCCTTTCTTCCTCCACTCACTCATCTATTGATGGACACTCAGGCTGCTTCCATAGCTTGGCTATTGTAAATAATGCTGCAGTGAACATACAGGTTTCTTTGGATAAACACCCAGAAGTGGAGTTGTTCAGTCCTTCTTTGTCTCCCGTTATAATCTTTGTTTTAAAGTCTATTTTTTCTGGAATAAGTACTGCTACCCCAGCTTTGTTGTCTTTCCTTTGTTTCCTTTTTCATGTGCTACATTTTTCCATCCCTTTACTTTCAGTCTGCGTCAGTCTTTTGATCTGAAGACAGCATTTGCAAGGGTCTTGTTTTGTTATCCTTCAGCCAGGGCATGTCATTTGATGGCAGCATTTAATCTATTTGCAAGTAAAATAAGTGTGAATAAATATGCATTTATTGCCATTTTATTGTTCATACATCTAATCTTTTTATTCTTTTAGAGGAAGACCTTTTCACATTTCCTTTTCTTCTTTTTCTTTATTTCTTAATTGAATTTATTGGGGTGACACTGGTTAATAAAATTATGTAGGTTTCATGAGTACGTTTCTATAACACATCATTTGTATGTTGTATTGTATGTTCACCACCGAAGTCAAGTCTCCTTCCATCACCACGATGCCCTCTCTCCCTCCCCCTCTTCTTCACTCTGGTAATCACCATACTGTTGTCTGCCTGTGAGGTTTTTCTGTTTTCTGCTTAATTCCTCACCTTTTCCCTGACTCCCTCTCTCCTCTCCTCTGACAGCTGTCAGTCTGTTCTCTGTATCCATGAGTCTGTGTCTATTTTCTTTGTTAGTTTATTCTATTCATTAGAATCCACAGGTAAGTGAAATCACATGGGATTTGTCTTTCTCCGACTGACTTATTTCATTTACCCTAATACTCTCCAGGTCCATCCATGCTGTCTCAAAAAGCAAGATTTCCTTCCCTTTTACAGTCAAGCAGTATTCCATTTTGTGAATGTACCACAGCTTTTTTATCCACTCATCCACTGATGGACACTTGGGCTGCCTCCATATCTTGGCAATTGTAAATAATGCTGCAAGGAACACTGGGGACCATACATTCTTTGACTTACTGTTTTGGGTTTCTTTGGATGTATTGCCAAATTTGTAATTGCTGGGTTATAAGGCAGTTCCCCTTCTTACTTTTTTTTGTGGGAACTCCGTACTGCTTTCCACAGTGGCAAAGTAGAAGTTCACTATATGAATGATTCACGCTTTTGTTCACTTATTATTCCATAATTGCTACATTTTAAAAAGAATACAGGAATGAAATTATGCCCAGTAACTGTGAAAAGTTTCCTCTAAAACAGCATTAACTGAATGATGCAAATTTTCCTAAAACTTACTTTGCTAAATAATGTTATATATTTTCCATAAAAATGACATGATATATAGTGGGCTTTTCAATACTACGTTCCTAGTATGGGTGTCTTAGCTGTTTTGGTTTGATTTTTTATTGTGGTAAGATCACTTAACAAGAGATTTATCCTCTGAACAATTTCTAAGGGGACAATACAGTATTGTTAACTAGAGGCTCTGCATCACACAGCAGGTCTACAGAATTTATTCATCTTCCATAACTGAAGCTTCATATGCATTGAAACACTGGTGAGGGCATAACAACTTCAAATTTGGGTCAGACAGAGTGACTCCTTCCACCTGGTGGCCTGATCCCTAGATTTCAGAGGATAGTAATCAAGTCATGTAAACATCACTCAGCATTTGCCTCTCGAGTGCCCCCCACCAGGGACCTGAATGACAACCCAGGGGTTTACCCTGACTGGGAATCGAACCAGCAACCCTTTGGTTCATAGTCTGGTGCTCGATCCACTGAGACGCACCAGCCAGTAAAACTCACAATTATCAAACTAAGCAAACACGTAGAATAGGAACAGAATCAGAGAAATGGACATCACATGGAAGGTTTTCAGTGGGGGGGGAGAGGGAGAAAGAAGGGGCAAAGGTACAGGGAATGAGAAGCATAATTGGTAGGCATAAAATAGGGAGAGGTTAAGAAGGGTATAGGAAACAGAGAAGTCAAAGAACTTATATGTATAACCTATAGAAATGTACTAAGCAGGGGGAGGCTGGAGGGTTTCAGGGTGCATGGGAGAGAGGACATAAAGGGGGAAAACTTTAATAGCATAATCAATAAAATACATTTTTTAAAAAAGAAAGAAAAAGTCACAGAAACAGGAGCTGAACCTCAGCTTCAGGGATGCTGTGAAAATCAGATGTGAAGTCTCACTGGCATGGATTGGTGAGATTTTAAAATATCAGTGCAACTGAATAGGGGTGTTTCAGTCCAACACTGGGGTAGAAAGGGAGACATGGATGAAAATTGATTGCATAAATAACATACCAAAACAGCCACAAGACTATGAATGTGAAGAAGATAGAAGCACTGGTCACTCTTCTTAATTTTGGACAGAAAAGGGGAAGCGAAAAGCAAAGGGAATTTTTAAGGGTAAAAGCAGACTTGCATGTGTTTACATGTAGAAGCGTCTGTGGAGACAGTTTAAAGATCTAAGAACGATGAAGACAGTTTGAGGGAAAAATTTCCAAAGAAGATGAAAAGAAGTTGACAGAATTCAACATCTATTCATGCTTTCAAAATACCTATTCGAATCTGGGAATGATTGATACTTCTTTAACATGATGAAAAGTATGTACGACTCAGACCAAAAGTCAACAACTTAATTAGGAAACTCTAGAGGCATTCTTAATTAGAATTAGTAAAACCAAGATGACTACACTCTTCAGTATTATTTAACACTGTATTAAAGGAAGTATTAGAAAATGCAATTATAGATGTGAATGGAATAAGAGGCATGCAAATTAGAGGGAAAGAGGTAAAATTATATGTAATTATAAAATAGTTTATTACATATTTGGAAAACCTGAAAGAATACATGGAAGGAATTCCACAAATCATAGGTACTTTGCCAAGTATAAAATTAGCATAGATAGGGAATTTCAGGGGAAAAGGGGAAGGGTTTACAGTAACAAGTATAAAGGACACATGGACAAAAACTATGGGGGGGTGGAAATGGGAGGGAGGTGGGGAGGGATGGGGTGGTGGGTTGGGCAGAGAATAAAAGACAGAAAACTGTACAAGATCTACAATTTAAAAAAAGAAGACATGTCAACCTGAAAATATATATATATATAGTAATAAGTTATTTAAACATCAAAAAAATTAGCATAGAATTGATACATACAAATAAATAATAATATGAAAAAATAATGACAGAGAAAACTCTTGTTACTGTTGCAAAAATAAAATAAAATAAAACTCCCACACATGAGTGTAATAACAATGTGCTAAAATATGTGAGGAAAAATATAAAACACTCCTAAAAGATACTGAAGTTGACCTGAAAAAAATGGGAAGACATGCCACTCTTCAAGATTGGAAGTCTGAAGATGCAATGATGTCAATTCTTCCTAAATTTACTTATAAATTTAAGATGCAATCAACAAATATGCCTTTAAGTTATTTTCTAGGACTGCACAGATTAATTAAAAAGGTAGCCGTTAAACATGCATTGCCAGGAAAACCCTAAAAAAAAGAATAATATGTGGGAAGTAACCTTCAAGATATCAAATATTGTAAAGCTTCTGTAATTCAAGCAGTCCAGTATTGGCTTATGAATAGACTGACAGACCAATAGAACACAATGGGAAACAAGAAATAGCCCAGGTGCCTATCAAACTTTGTATAGAATTAGGGCAACAGCTCAAACCCATGGGGAAAAGATGGACTTTTTATTAATGGCAATAGAAACACAGAACGGTCTTCTAGAAAGATATATGGTTGGATCCATTCTTCACACCATACATGGTAAAATTTCTAAAATGACCAGATATTCAAATATAAAAAAATAAAACCATACAATCACATTATGATAAAAGTGAGTTACTTTCTTCATAACCTAAGAGGAGAGAAAATATTTCTATCATTAAGATACCAGAAACAATAGAAGATTCATAAATTTAATTTTAAAATTTTTATCATAAGAACAGTCAAAAGCCAAATTACAAATTAGAGGAATATATGCAACTCATGCCTGAAACAGAAGGCTACTATACCCAATACATAGTCCTCCTGGAAACTGAGAAGGTCAAAATTCAGCAGAAACATGAGGGAAAAGTATGAAGAGATGCTCCATAAAAGAATTAGTGATACCAACAGTCACTAAATTCATGAAACCATCTCCCATGTTTCTTAAAATTAAAGAAATGCAAATTATAACAGTATTTGAACACTCCTTCTCACCCATCAGGGTGGAAATTTTAAACATTCTGAGAATATACCACTCTGAGGAGACTGTAAGAAAGGCACTCCCATTTATTGCTGACAGAGAAAATAAATGTCAATTCCTCCTCCCTCAACCCAAAATCCATTGTCAATACAATCCCATTCAAAATTGCAGAAAGTTCTTTTGTAGGAATTTACAAGCTGATTCTAGAATTCATATGGAAATTCACAGTCCCTAAAGTAGCCAAAACAACGTTGAAAGAGGTGAATGAAATCCAGGACTTATACTAACCCATTTCAAAAGTTATTATAAAGCTACAGTAATCAAAACTATAAGGTACTGCCATCTTGATAAACAAATAGATAAAAACAAACACACACAAATAGAAAAAACTGGTTTTTAACACAGGTAAAAGAGCAATCACTGGACATTTATGTGCAAATACACACATACCTCAAAACCCCATTTTGATTCATATATAAACATAAACTCATAAAATTTCCACATTGTTCTTCTGGACTCAGCAAGAACAGTAAACAATTTCTTAATTAGGACATAGCACTAACTATGAAAGGCAAAGTTGATAAATCAAACTTCATTTAAATTAAAACTATTGGCTACCAAAAGATGTCACTTAAGATAAGTAAGGCATAGTCTGGGGAAGATAGACAGGGAGAGGAAGATGACTACATATGTATGCATGTATATTCCATAGATACACATATATTCTCTATACATGCACAAACATAAACATGTACACTTATATGGACTTACCTGTCCATTTTAAAATTCCTTCAGTACAATGGGAAAACAACTAACTACCCTTTCTTTTAAATGAGAAAATGACTTGAATAATTACTTAAAGGAAGATATCTAAACAGCCAGTAAATATGTAAAAAAGGTGTCCAACATCATTACTTACCAGGAAAAAAGTTAAACAAAAGGCATTCCACCGTCCATACCAGAATAAAAATACATTTTTGCACATGGGATAAAACAGGGATAAAATAAAAACACCAAGGTTTCACAAGGATGTAGAGCAATTGGAATCCTCCAACATTGTTGACAGCAATGCACATTGAATTAAACACTAAAACAGTTTGGCTGGAACTGGAGAGCATCATGCTAAGTGAAATAAGCCAGGAAGTGAAAGACAAATACCACATGATCTCACCTTTAACAGGAACTTAATCAACAAAACAAACAAGCAAGCAAAATATAACCAAAGACACTGAAATTGGGAACAGGTTGACAGTGACCAGAAGGGAGAGGGGAGGGAATTTCAGAGGAAAAGGGGAAGGGTTTACAGAAACAAGTATAAAGGACTCATGGACAAAAAATATGGGGGGTGGAAATGGGAGGGAGGTGGGGAGGGCTGGGGTGGTGGGCTGGGGTGGGAGTAACAAACAGAAAACTGTACAAGATCAACAATTAAAATAAAACTAAAAAAAACCTGGCTAGTGTAGCTCAGTGGATTGAGCGCGAGCCTGTGAACCAAAGGATCGCGGTTTGATTCCCAGTCAGGGTACATGCCTGGGTTGCAGGCCAGTTCCCAGCATGGGACACATAAGAGGCAACCATACATTGATATTTCTCTCCTTCTCCCTCTCTCCTACCCTTCCCCTCTAAAGATAAATAAATAAATAAATAAATATATTTTTTTAAAAAACTAAAAAAAAGAAAAAAAAACAGTTTGGCAGTGATGTTTATAAAAGCTGCACATAAGCCTACTCTATTATCCAGCAGATCTGCATTGAGGTATAATCCAAAAGAAATGTTTGCTTATTCAATCAAAATACACATTCAAACTGTTTCTAAAGGCTTTATCAACAACAGGCAAAAACTTGAAACTATCGAACTTTATTAACAGGCTAAATAATTGTATATTCACGTGATGGAATACTACTCAGTACTATAACATAATCTACCCATATACACTGCAATCATGACAGGCTTTATGATGAAGAAAAGAAGACAGAAACAATCCAGTACCTGTTTATATGAAGTTCAAATACAGACAACACTCAACAATGACTAAAGTCAGAACAGTGGATAGCTGTGGGGGATGTGGTGGAGACCAGGTTATATTTATTGCAAAGATGCCAGAGTAAACTTTCTAAAGTAGATGGAAATGTTTTATATCTTGATCCAGATTGTAGTTACATATTCATGTGCAAAAGTTTAAGGAGCTATACACTTAAGATTTGCCCACTTTGCTATATGAAAGTTAGGGCACAACATTTACAAAAGGAGGTTTCTGTTTTCTTTCATGACCTACATTGAACAGCACACTCAATACACCAACCCCAACTCCTAAGTTCTACATTCCATAAATTCAGGCACCCACAGGGGCCGGCACAAAAAATACCCCTTTTATTACATAAAAATCTTTTATTATAAAATAATAAGCACATAATTCTGTAACACAACAACTTCACACTCCAGCACACCATTTGACACTTTAGGTGAAAAGTTCAAATTGCTGTCCATCTCGTGTGAGACATTCACGTACCCTACCAACCACACTCAATGGCACTGCTTCTGCCAGACCCTGTATTTTATCTCATCTCAACCCTCCCTTTAAAAGCTTATTCTTTTCCTTTTGGCAGCATTGAACACAATCAAAAGGCAGAACTCAACAGTTATTGAAATTTCCCCTACATCCTAATGGAAAGAACTTTCTAAGGAACAGTCCAGTAAGTCAAAATATTTCCCCCAAGCACTTCATTTATCATTCCTTCTCAAAGAAATGTTACCAATAATAGTGAGTTTACACAAAAATTGTTCTTTTGATTTTAATATAAAGCTCTATTTCCCTTTTCACAATATGGTGGCTGTATGAACTTATCCTGAGATCACCATTTCTTACCCATATGCCTCTATTACTAGAATATCGAGGCTATCTGCAATGCCTGCAATTTCCATAGCAATTGCCTCTCCTAATAAGCAGGAGCTGGTGCTGCCTGGCAGGTAAACATGGACCCAGGGCCAGCTAGTGCTCTGTGACATCCTCTAGACCAGTGTCATCCAATGGAAATACAATGCAAGCCACCTATAAATTCTAAACTTTCTAGTACATACCTTAAAATAAACCGATGGATTCATTTTAATGATATATTTTATTTAACACAATATATCCAAAATGTTATCATTTCAACGTGTAATCAAGTAAAAAAGTATCGATGAGATTATTTTTCATATACTTCAAAGATTCGGTGTGGATATCACACTTACTTTGTCCACTTACAATATGTCTCAAATTGATTGTCCACATTTCAGTTGCTCAATACCATACATGACTAGTGACTACCACATCAGATAGCACAGCTCCCAATGACCTTGGACCACAACCAAGGTAACCCTTGAAATGAGACTCCAAATTCTGTCTCAGCCTTGAAATAATACGACGCTTCCATTCAGCATCTTTCTCCCCTACAAAATTTCATTTCTTTCCCCTGGAAGTCCTAATTCATTCACCCACATCCTTGGGGCTTCCCTCACCAATTTGGTTGTCACCATACTTGCCTTCTGGGAAACCTAACACACTACCCATTGACACACAAAAAAATTCATCAGATAATGATTTTCTCATTTTGCCAAGATCACCTCAACAAAATTTTTCACCTCCTATTCTCTTGAAAAATATGATGAATAAAAATTATTTTGTGCAAGTACTATGAAATTACTGTCAATCCATTTTTAATTAAGAGGTACTAGGTCAACCAACATGTGAAATGACATCTTCCAAGAAAGAGCTGAAGCCAGATAACAAGGCATAAAGAAAAACAAACTGAATTGAGTGAGATTTAGGCTGGGATTTCAGTCCTGGTTCTGCCACCAGGTAGTTTTATATTTTCAGACTAGATGAAATGATTCTGAAGCCCCATTAAATATTGCACACTGTATAATTGCAGAGACTATTTTCATAAAATAAAGAAGGAAGAGTTGGGGTGGTGGTGAGAGAGAATAAATGCATTTAGAAAAGAGTTAAAATTTCCTTCAAATATAGAATACAAAAGCATGAAGCCTGACTACCTTATTCATGATGATTATATAATAATAATAACAACAGTCTAATTTAAAAATACTTATCCTTTTCTCAATTTCCAGTTCTTTCAAGAGAAAGTTATTCTGCCCAAGGTTTTCTTCATGGCTAATTTGACATCCTTGTTCCTCAGGCTGTAGATTAGTGGGTTCAGCATGGGCACCACAATGGTATAGAACAGAGTACACACTTTCCCCTGGTCAAGGGGTATAATAGAAGGTGGTTTAAGGTAGGCAAAAGTTCCTGAACCAAAGAAAAGAGAAACTGCAAGTATGTGAGATCCGCAGGTACTAAAGGCTTTGGATCTGCCCTCAGTAGAACTAATGTGGAAAATGCTGGAAAGAATGAAGCCATAAGAGAGAAAAATGGTCACAATCGATACCCCAATGATAATGGCTGCACCAATGAAGAGCACCAGCAAATTCACATAAGAGTTATTGCAGGAGAGCTCAAGGAGGGGAAGGATGTCACACATGTAATGATTGATAAGGTTGTCTGCACAAAATATCAGAGACAGTATGTTACCTGTATGAACTAAAGCGCCTGCAGCCGCCATCCCATACACACCCAGCAAAAGAAATAGACACACCTGAGGAGACATGGTGACCGTGTACAACAGAGGTTTACAGATGGCCACATAGCGGTCGTATGCCATTGCTGACAGGATGAAGGCTTCAGAAGTGACAAAGAAACAGAAGAAAAAGACCTGAGTCATACACCCTGTGTAGGAGATGATGTTCTTCTTTGAGACAAAACTCATCAGCATTTTGGGGATGATGGCAGAGGAGTAACTGAAGTCAATGAAGGACAAGTTGAAGAGGAAAAGGTACATGGGAATATGAAGGTGAGAGTTCAGCCCAATCAGTGTTATCAATCCCAGGTTTCCCACCACGGTGACCATGTAGAAACTTAGAAACAGGAAGAAGAGAGGGAGCTGGAGTCCTGGCTGGTCTGTTAAGCCTAAAAGGATAAACTCTGTCACAGAGGAGGTGTTATCTGCAGCCATCCTCCTCTGTGAGGGTCTGGGTGGCAAAAAGAAAAGAACTGTTCAGAGAGAGAGAGGAAAACAACCCATTCTTGAGAGTGGTGTTTGAAGAGGGAGGTGTGGAACTTAGAGTTGAGATGGCATTTCCTTCTTCCCGCATCTCTGTTTTTATGGTCCCCACATGGCTTCAACCGTCCAAATAACTGTTGCTGGATGAAATTTGCCTCCAGAGTAAGGGCTGATCCAACTGAGGAGAAAAGGCCACAAAGCTCAGCTGGGAGGACCCTGCCACCGTGCAGTTACCCTCTTGTGGTACTGCCTGCCCTCCACAGCCCTGGACCAAGTGTTGTGTGACCTAGGTCCTTCTCTGGAGTGCTATTGAGAAGAGGAAGCCAGTTGCCCTAGTCCTTCCACCTTTGGTCAGTTCCGGTCAAAACAAAAAGATGAGCCCTTGTTGCCCCGAGTCTTTAGAGGGAAGGGCTGTGGAAATATTATGTGAAAATAATACTGGAGTAATAAGGTAAAGTTATTAACTAAACCTAAGAAAAAAGGAACATTTGTCGAGCACTAATTATGCTCATGGCAGTATTCTAAGTTCTCTGGGGCATTTTGATTAAACCTACTGAACACATGAAGACACTGGGCACATCCCCAGTCCTTCGAAGTGGCAGCAGAAGGGGAAGTCAGGCTGACTGACTCCAGGTTTTAAACTTCGTACCCTAACCACCCTGCTAGAGCACAAACCAGGTCATGCAGGCACTCACCCTCCTTCTGCCTGCAGTCACAGGGCTGGACTCTACTGGCTCCCACCCATCTCTCTCCTGGAGACTCAAATGGCCCTGGTGACAAGAAGGGGACAACTCAGAGCTCAGACCGCTCTACTTCTTCTGCCTCTCTCCTTAAAATTCAAAGCGTTTAGTTTGCTTTGGTTCTCCTCTTGAGCTGAAGAACAGGGTCTCCGACCTACTTTGTCCTGATTGTGCAGTCCACCTTGCAGGGATGGGACAGCATCTTTATAACGTCCATCGATAACTATAGAACAGACAGGGTTATTCTGGATTAGAGACCACAGTGACCTAGTTACAGGGGCTCCCTCAGGATCCCTACTCCCTACGGAAGGAGAAATATTTGTTTATGCCCTTGACAGTGCTTGACAGGGCTTTCAATAGCCTTTCATTTCATTCAGGCTACACCTTTTTAAGTACAATTAAGAATAAACCACTTGGAAAAAGAATTCTTGTACTGAGTGCTTACTGTATACAGACCACTGTAAATGTCCCAGCACTTCATCTGAAAGATCCAGAGCAAAGCATACATAATTTTACCATGTTTATTTCTCAGAACAACCTTGTAGGGTAGACCTATTCATCTCCAAATTAAAAGCAAAGCACACACATAGCTTGTAGTTTCCAGAACCTTGAGTGAAACCCCAGTCTGTCCAACTCCAAAGTGTTTCCTGTGAATTACTGGTCTACACTATCTCCCTGTGAGAGACAATGAAAGTTTGGAGGCAGCACTTTTACCTACTACCATTTCATGAGAATCTAGACAAAAACCAGTACTTAAATAACTTCAATAGAATGTAAAAATTGTCAGGACCAGGAATGGGAAAATTTGAGGTATCTAGACATCAAGAGAGGAAATTCATTATTTGAATCTCATTCAATATATACTAAGAATTACTTGCACCTTCTCCAGTTTGGAAGAGCTGTCTCTGGTTTATCTCTACTACTTGATCATGCTGTTGAAACTTGGTTATTGAAAACAAATACTTGTCAGACAATTAATAACAACTTCTGTCAAGACCTAGAAGTGTGGAAAAGTCTCTTCAGCCAGTATGTCTGATAATGGGGAGCTCATAAAAGACTTTAACAAGTGGCCTTCCTTCAACAAATCCCCATTGAACATTCGCCCCATCACGGAACTCTTCTAAGCCCTAAGCTCCTGAGCTTCTGTGAAAAAACAAAAATAATTTTGTATTTCCATCTTGATGGAGCTTTCATTCACGTGGGAGAAAAATACATGAAAGAAACACGAAAGGGCACTGAGGAAAAGGAAAGCTAGGGAGAGGGACAGCACACAGGGGAGAGTGGCTGAAAGGGAGAGTGTTACAGATTTCAGGTGAAATAGCGCAATCAGACGGTTGAGCAATGACTTGAGAGACCTGAGAAGCCTTTGCTTAATAATACCACTTACTGTAATGAAATACTGGGTGTCATGGCTTAATGCAGCACCTTCCCTGGGCATCAGGGTTTGTCCCGCACTTTTACATAGCACTCCAGCCCAACTTATTGCTGTGGGGATGAAAATTCTAATCGAATAACAGGATAGAGTCAAAAGACCTTCCTGAGGTTTTAAATAACCACAAGTCACACAGTGTAGATTTTGGCTGAGACTAATATAAAAATTTATAAATATTTTTGTGGCAATTTGTACTCATCACCCTTTGTCAGGGGCATTTATATTGTAAGGATGACAAAGCTTCTATTCAAAAAATAAATCTCTTTTTGGGGAAGTTGAAGACTTGGTTACCTGATGAGTTATGTATGTTTGTGGTCAGAGTTAAGGTCTGAAGTTCTTTGGGCGAAATTATAACATCAGAATACAGAGGCAGAACCCATCCTATTCAAGGCAAGTCCAACTGAAATAACTGCACATGGGCCTGTGTGTGTGTCTGAGTGTGTGTGTGTGTGTGTGTCTGAGTGTATACACGTACAGCAGTGAGGATTTGCCCTCCGCCCACTAAGGCTCAGCAGTGATGGTGCCTCATCTGCCTGTTTGCATTGAGAATTGTCCACTGCCCAGATGACACTAATGAATCCCAGTCCCTGTTCTCGATCTCTCTGCACATGTTGAAGAAATAAAGAAAAACAGTGTATTATCAAGAAACTAAAGTAAGCACCACAAGTATGTTCTCCTTAGGACCCAAGGTCAAAGAAGACCTTGGGGACTACTTAAAACGTTCGGTTTGTTTCAGAATCTCAGAGGGTACTTGTAAGCATGATGCAAAACCAAGAAAAATTCTTCTGAGATCTTTGCCTCTTCAGAGATGGTCTCCATGGGAGATTCATTTCCAATGCATCAAGGTTTTGTTTCAAGTGAACCAGGCCTTCTCTAAAGCTGTTTTCACTGTTGACTGGCTCCTATACAAGCAGAGAGAAATAGAAGTCAATATTCTTGATTAAGTTATTTTGTTGCAGATCTTTTACCTCCTTTGTAAATATATTCCTAGGTAGTTTATTTTTTTTCTTGCTACAATAAATGGGATTTATCCTCTAGCTTCTCTTTCTGACATTTCATTGTTGGTGTACAAAAATGCCATTGATTTCTGAATATTGGCCTTGTATCCCACTACTTTGCCAAATTCACTCATTAGGTCAGGTAGTTTTTTGGTGGAGACTGTAGTGTTTTCTATGTACACTATCATATCATCCGCAAACAATGACAGTTTTACTTCCTCCTTTCCAATTTGGATGTCTTTTAGTTCTTTTTCTTGTCTGATCACTGTGGCTAGGATTTCCAGTACTCTGTAGAATAAGAGTGGTGAAAGTTGACACCCTTGTCTTGTTGCCGATCTTAAGGGGAAAGCTTTTAGTTTTTTCCTGTTGAGTATAATGTTAGCTGTAGGTTTCTCATATATGGCTTTTATTATATTGAGATATGATCCCTCTAGTCTCACTTTGTTGAGGGATTTTATCATAAATGGGTGCTGGATTCTATCAAAAGCTTTTTCAGTATCTATTGATCTTATGATGTGATTTTTGTCCTTCATTTCTTTTTGTGCAGTATTATGCTTATTGATTTGTGAATATCGTACCATCCTTGCATCCTTGGTATGAATCCCACTTGATCATGGTGTATGATCTTTTTAATGTATTTCTGAATCCAAATACACAGTGTATTTTTGAGAACTTAACCATTTATATTCTTCAGCGATATTGGTCTGTAGTTTTGTTTCTTTGTTGAGTCTTTACCTGGTTTTGGAATTAGAATGAAGCTGGCCTTGTAAATAGAGTTTGGGAGTTTTCCCTCATCTTGAATTTTTTGGAATGGTTTGAGAAAATGGGAGTTAGTCCTTCCTTACATATTTGGTAAAATTCAACTGTGAAGCCATCAGATCCAGGACTGTCTGTGCCTGGAGTTTTTTGATTACTGCTTCAATTTCACTAGTTTTTATGAGTCTATTCGGGCCTTCTGCTTCTTCTTGATTCAGTTGGGAAGACTGTATGTTTCAAGCAATTCCTACATTTCTCCCAGGTTGTCCAATTTCTTGGCATGTAGCTGTCCCTAGTAATTTCTTATGATCCTTTGTATTTCTAGGGTATCGGTTGTAACTTCTTCTCTTTCATTTCTGATTTTATTTATTTGCATCCTCTCTCTTTTTCTTGATGACTCTGGTTAAAAGCTTGTCAATTTCATATAATTTTTGAAAGAACCATCTCCTGGATTTACTGATCCTTTGAATTGTTATTTTAGTCTGTCATTTAATTCTTCCCTGATCTGGATTATTTCCTTCCTTCTCTTTCCTTTGGCCTTTGTTTGTTCGTTTTCCTCTACTTCTTATACGTGTAGGGTTAGGTTGTTTGTTTCAGTTTTTTCTATCTTCTTTACATAGGAAATTAACTGATTTTTCAATATGAACTCAATCTTATGTTCTTGGGATCAAACTCTACTTCAAAATGATATAAAACGATTTTTGTGTTATGTTGGATTTTTTTGGAGAGTTTTTCCAGTCGATTATTTGCATGTAAATTCATGAAGGGTATTGGTATATATATGTTTATTCCTAGTAAAATTTTTGTCTGGTTTAGGTTATTAGAGGCACTACAATTACCCCTGGCAAGCCAAGATCTCAGTCTATAATAATCATATCTAGAGACTTATACCTAGACCCAGGCAACCCATGAGTGCTACTGAGAACCAGCCATTAGGCTGCTGTGAGCCTGAGAGATAGGAATACAAGGGTGTCCTTGGCAGACCTGTTTGCCCAGTGGTTCCTTCTCCATTCCTAGACTCACTGGGCCTGCAGTCAAGGCTAGACTCAACACTTCCAATGTACTCTCTAGTTCACAAACCCACTTCACACACACCATCTGCTAATCAATCCTCATAGAGCATTAAGATTGTATCATGTTTTTCACTTTAAAGATAATAAAGTTGAACTATGTATGAGTCTCCCAAGGTCGCAGAGTAAGAAATGCATTTTTAACAGGTAACAGAGTAAGATAGGCATGGAATCTAATCAACAACAACAAAAAAAAAAAACATGCAAAATATAACCAAAGACATGGAAATTAAGAAAAATCTGACAGGAACCAGAGGGGAGGTGGAAGGGATTAATGAGGACATAGAAGAATGGTTTTGAGGAACAACTATAAAGAACACATGGACAAAACCAAGGCAGGGTGTAGAAGCAAGGGAGAAAGGTGGGTATGGCTGTGATAGTGGGTGACAGGTAGGGAGTAAACACAGACAACTATAATTGGAGAAACATATTTTTTTAAAGGAAAAGACTCCTAGATGCCAAAAGAATAAAAAAAGAAAGGAACCCATTCTGTGGCAACATTTTGTCTTCAATTTTCAAAGTTCATGATCTTTCCTCTACCAATTCATGCATTTTTCAACATTTCTAGAGAATTGTTGGTGTCTCAAACACAATTGTACTAATGTGATTAAAATATCTTGGGAAAAGACATGTGGCAAGGAGCCAAATTTAATACCAAAAGAGGAGAAGTTTAAGGATATCAATCAGGAAAGTAAGTTGAATCTGTCATGAAGATAAAGACCTCAGCAGGGTAACTGTCCCAGTCAAGGTTTGGATCTCCAATGCCACCCACACAACAAAATTAAGGCCTCTGATGCATTTAAGTAAACTCATACTACATTCAACACCAGCTAAATGGGCAGCCTCACAGCACTCCCTCCCACCTCATCTCCACTCTCCCCCTGCACACACCTCATTAATGGGAGTGCAGTGTAAAGCCATCAGGCTCCACCTATTTGTAGAAAGCAGCCTGGCCTGACCACGAGTTGAGTCCTATCCACAATAAACCCTGCTCGTAATGTCCTGGCGCCCATATCCTTGTACGTTATTTAGAGAGTCAATGTTTGCGCCGAGCACAGATACTCCCAAGGCTGGAACTGCAGACACCCTCTCGGAGCCAGCCTCATGATGTTCTTGTGTCCTCACTCTGGCCATCCTGAGGGAGCTGCATGTGCACATTCAGCAGTATCATGGCACTTGCACACACAGCAGAATAGCACATGCTCACAGGTGCCACACTGCTTTTCCACAAGGGCCCACCTCCAAGATTGTGCTGGTGCTTCCCTTGGATGCGATGGTCAAGTTCATAGCTGAAGGCTTCCCCTTATTGCTGATGTCCCTGGGATTTTCCCGAGTTCTGCCCTGTGGAGTTGCTGTCATGGTCCACTTTCAAATTGTGACCCACATTGTGAAAAACCCTTGTCTGAAACTGGACTTTGGAGATCAACCAGCAAGGATACAAAACTTGAGAAAGATCATCTGAACTTATCATTTCCAGATTTGTTCAGTCAAAAATCTAGAAACATGTCACCCACCTCCATGCATATTTGATAGAGGGACCGACAACCGAAACAGAACTGTGTGGTACAGCAACTGCCTCACAACATTCTTGGTTTCACCTAAGTCTCCTTCTATGTGACAAGTTTTTTAAAAACTGCTTAGTGACCCTTGGCTCTTTTCTTGAAACTGAAAGTTCCCTAAGCTGATAGAACACAGATGTGCTTCTGCCAGACTGGTCACCAGGAGCACTTCACTCTCCCCGTGTTTGTGTGGACTGTACTGCTTAGCAGCTCCTGTCCTTTGGATCCAGATCTCTGCTTGTGGGCTAATCAGTTTTACCAGAAGACAATGCTCCAATCTCTTAAGAGGCCATGTTAGGATACAAAATAATCTTCAGGAAATCCATTTTGTAATTATTTTCTTTTGGTTTAGTTTAGTTTTAGTTTATGCATGTGCAGGGGTGGGCTGCTGGGCTTCCCTCCTCCCCAGCTCACTCTTCCTGGCTGGCCAACTCCAGGGTGCCTGGGAGGCATGGTGAGCCTCATTGTTTATTTAAACCACTCAGAACTCGCAGCAAATTCAAACTCATAGTCAGGCCTAGAATTTTCTCTCAACATCACAAACAAACTCTTGGCAGAAAATCCCTTATGATCTCATGGAACCAGCACCAGGTGTTATGGCCTGTCACTGACGGTTGTCACAGGGCGCATCAATACACACTTTCTCAGCCTCCTAGTGTCTCACTTCTGCGTTCTCACTGGGTTTACGTGGAATGCTTCCTAACAAATCACTTCAACGTAAATTTCCCTCTCAGGGCCTTTGGGGAACCCAATCCAGGACTGGAGGGAAGGAAACCAAATGAAGAGTAGAGAACACTGCATGCAAGAGAAAGGGGGAGAATGAAACATTTGGGGAGAATATAAAACCCATCACTTTTTAGAAGGAAAGTGGTTTGAATTCAGAATGCTCAGTAAAAAATTTCAAAAATAAAATGCTATATCAAGCATTTGTCCAAGTCAAAAGAAAAATCTCAGAGTTTTTGCCTCAGGAAATGAGGTGTTCAGAGGGTAGTTCAGCATGGCTGCTGCTTTGCTGTGAAAGATGCCCATTCTCGGGGGATGCTCCCCAGGCAGCAGGAGCGGCATCACTGGGGATCTCCATAGGCATGAAAAGTCTCAAATCCTCCCCGAGACCTCCTGGATCAGAAACTCTGTGGATGGGGCATATAACCTTTGTTTTAGCAAATCCATTGTGTGATTCAGATTCATGTGAGAACCACCGATGTAGTTCCTGGTTCCAGGACGTGAGCTAAAGTAAAGCATTTTCCTGACCCTAAGGGAAGAAAGAGCAGCTTTTGCATCTGTCTTAGGAGGGAGGAAAATAACAATGAGAATGTACCAGATAAAGATGGTCAGTTGTAGCCCTTATGGCTACAAAATCCAACCACTTGTCAATAGGTGCTGGAAAAGAGAGTTTGAGGAGAGCTGGTGTGTTGCACATGCCATGGTTGATGGTGTTGTGGTTACAGAAAGACACATTGACCTTTGCCATTGGGTGGATCACGACACCACTGCTATCTGTTCCTAAGCAAACCAAGTGTTGGCAGAGAATAGACCTGAGAGAGAGATGCCATAGTGATATCAGGACAGGAGTATTAAGACAGTGGTCACTAACCACAAAGGAGCAGGAGAAAAGTGTCTTTCACGTAAAATTCATGATGCTGTTCCTCTCTCATATGGAGTTCATTATCATTTTAAGTGAAATGACAAATGCATAAAAGAATTCTTTATTATTCACTTTCTTTTTAAATATATAGTTTATTTCCTTTTATTTTACAATTAAAGTTGATATACAATATCAGTTTAGTTTCAAGTGTGGAACCCCATGATTACACATTTATACAACTTATGAAGTAATCACCTCAATACATCTAGTCCCCATCTGGCACCAAGCACAGTTATGACAGAATTATTGACTGTATTCCCTGTGCCGTCCTTTACATCCCCATGACTCTTCTGCAACTACCAGTTTGTACTTCCTAATCCCTAAATCCCTTCCACTTTCTCACTCTCCCCTCAAACTGTCTAATCTCACAGCCATCAAAATGTTCTCTGAATTTCTGAGTCTCTTTCTTTCTGCTTGTTTTTTATTTTGTTTTGTAGATTCCACAAAAAAAGGGAAATCATCTGGCATTTGTCTTAATCTGTCTTACTTATTTCACTCAGGATAACACCCTCAGGACCATCAATGTTGCTATGGTGGAAGACTTCATTATTTTTTGTAGCTGAGTCATATTCCATTGTATGTCTGCACCCCTTCTTCCTCCACTCACTCATCTATTGATGGACACTCAGGCTGCTTCCATATCTTGGCTATTGTAAATAATGCTGCAGTGAACGTACAGGTTTCTTTGGATAAACAGCCAGAAGTGGAGTTGTTGGGTCCTTTTCTGTCCTTTGTTATAGCCTTTGTTTTAAAATCTATTTTTTTCTGGAATAAATATTGCTTCCACAGCTTTTTTGTTTTGCCTTTGTTTCCATTTTCATGTACTGCATTTTACCATTCCTTTACTTTCAGTCTGTGTGAATCTTTTGATCTGAAGATGGCATTTGGAAGGGCCTTGTTTTGTTATCCTTAAGCCACTGTATGTCTTTTGATGGCAGCATTGAATCCATTTACTCGTAATATAAGTGTGGATCAATATGTACTTATTGCCATTTTATTGCTCATATTTCTAATCTTTGTATTCTTTTAAAAGAAGACCTTCTCACATTTCTTTTTCTTCTTTTTTCTTTATTTTTTCCAAATTTACTGGGGTGACATTGGTTAATAAAATTATGTTAGGTTTCATCTGTACATTTCTATAACACATCATCTGTATGTTGCATTGCGTGTTTGCCACCCAAGTCAGGTCTCCTTCCATCACCACCAATCCCCTCTCTCTCTCCCCTGCTTCTTCACTCTGGTAATCACCACAGTGTTGTCTGCCTGTGAGGTGTTTTCATTTTCTGCTTACTCCCTTCACCTTTTCCCTGACTCCCTCCCTCCTCGCCTCTGACAGCTGTCAGTCTGTTCTGTGTATCCATGAGTCTGTTTCTATTTTGTTTGTCAGTTTATTATATTCATTAGAAAACACAGGTAAGTGAAATCACATGGGATGTATCTTTGTCTGACTGACTTATTTCATTTACTCTAATACTCTCCAGGTCCATCCATGCTGTCCCAAATGGTAAGATTTCCTTCATTTTTACCGCCAAGCCATATTCCTTTGTGTGAATGTACCACAGCTTTTTCATCCACTCATCCACTGATGGACACTTGGGCTGCCTCCATATCTTGGCAATTGTAAATAATGCTGCAAGGAACACTGGGGACCATAAATTCTTTGAATTAGTGTTTTGGGTTTCTTTGGATATATTGCCAGATTTGTAACTGCTGGTTACTGAGGCAGTTCCCCTTCTTACTTTTTTGTGGCAACTCCATACTGCTTTTATACAGTGGCAAGGTAGAAGTTCACTATATGAATGATTCACACTTTTGTTCACTTATTACTCCATAATTGCTACATTTAAAAAAGAATACAGGAATTAAATTATTCCCAGTAACTGTGAAAAGTTTCCTCTAACACATGGTGTTAATTAATGATGCAATTTTTCCTAAAATTTACTTCTTAATAATGCTATGTATTTTCTCATAAAAATGACATGATATATAGTGGGCTTTTCAATGCTACGTTCCTCGTACAGCTGTCTTAGCTATTTTGGTTTGATCTTTTATTGTGGTAATCCCTTAACATGAGATTTATCCTCTGAACAATTTCTAAGTGGACGATACAGTACTGTGAACCAGAGGATCTGCAACTTATGGCAGATCTTAAGAATTTATTCATCTTGCATAACTGAAGCTTCATATGCGTTGAAAAACTGGAGAGGGCCTAACTCCTTCAAATTGGGTCCAACACAGTGATTCCTTCTACCTGGTAGCTTGATGCCTAGATTTCAGGACAGTAATCGTGTCACATACACAGGAGCTGAACCTCAGGTTCAAGAGTGCCTTGAAAATCAGATGTGAAGTCTCATTGGCACTGATTGGTCAAATTTTGAAGTATAAGTGCATCTGAATAGGGGTCTTTCACTCCAACACCTGGGTAGAAAGAGAAACATGGACAAAAATTGCAGAAATAACATCCAAAAATAGCCATGAGACTATGAATGTGAAGAAGAAAGAAGCACTGGTCACTCTTCTTAATCTTGGACAGCAAAGGTGAAGTGAAAAGCAAAGGGAATTTTTAAGGGTAAAAGCACACTTGCATGTGTTTAGACGCAGAACAGTCTGTAGAGGTGGAGTGATTAAAGATCTAGGAAAGATGAGGAAAGTTTGAGGGAACAAATTCCCAAGAAGATGAAAAGAACTTGTCCATTTTCAACATCTTTACATGTTTTTAAAATACTTATTTGAATAGGGAATGTCAGATACTTCTTAAAGATGATTGAAAATATGTAATTCATACCAAAGTCAGCAGTGTAATTAGGAAACTCTAGGGGCATTCTTAATTAGTTCTAGTAAAAGCAAGATGACTATAGTCTTCAGTATTATTTGACAATGTATCAAAGGAAGTATTAGAAAATGTAATTATACATGCAAATGGATAAGTTATATGCAAATTATAGGGAAAGAGGTAAAATTATCTTTAATTATAAAACATTTTATGACATATTTCTATAACCTGAAAGAATTCATGGAAATAATTCTACAATTAATAATTGGTTTACAAAGTATAACATTATCATAGAATTCAATAGAAATCATATATAAAAATAAATAATAATCAGAAGATACAATGAAAGATAAAAGTCTTGTTACAGTTGCAAAAGTAAAATAAAATTCCCATGCATAAATGTAATAAAATGTTCAAAAATAGATGACGAAAATTATAAACCACTCCGAAGAGATACTGAAGTTTCCCCCACAGAAAATGGGAAGTCGTACCACACTTCATGATTGGAGGTCAAGATCCAAAGACTTCAATATTCTTTAAGTTTACTCACAAATTTAAGATGCAATCAAGAAACATGCCTTCAAGTTACTTTTTAGAACTAGACAGATTAATTATAAAGGTTGGGGTTAAACATGAATAGCCAAGAAAACCATAGAAAAAAGAACCACACGTGGGAAGTTACCTTCAAGATATGAAACATTATAAAGCTTCGGTAATTCAAGCAGTGTGGTATTGGCTTATGAATAGACTGACAGACCAAAAGAACGCAATGGGAAACAAGAAATAGCCCAGGTGCCTATGAAACTTTGTATGTTATGAAGGCAACAGCTCAAACCAGTAAGGGAAAATGAACTTTTTTATAAATGGCAATAGAACCACAGGATGGTCTTCTGGAAAAGGATATAGTTGGATCCATTCCTCACACCATACACTGATAAAGCTTCTACAATGACCAGATATTCATATATAAAAAAATAAAATCATACAATCACATTATGATAAAAATGAGTGACTTTCTTTATAACCTAAGAGGAGAGAAAATACTTATAACTATCATTAAAATGCCAGAAATAATAGAAGAGTCACAAATTTAATTTTTAAAAAGTTATTATAAGAACAAGAAAAAGCCAAATCACAAATTAGAGGAAAGTTTACAACTTATACCTCAAACAAAAAATTATTATACCCAATATATAGTCCTCCTCAAAACTGAGAAGATCCAAATACAGCAGAAACATGAGGAAAAGATATAAAGAGGCAGTCCATAAAAGAAGTAGAAATACCAACACTCATTAAATACATGAAATCATCTCCCATGTTTCTTAAAATTAAAGAAATGTAAATTATAATAATACTTAAACACTACTTCTCATCCACCAGTATGGAAATGTAAAAAATTCTGACAATATGCCACTCTGAAGAGACTGTAAGAAAGTAGGCACTCCCATTTATTGCTGAGGGAGAAAATAAATGTCAAATCTCCACCCCAACCCACAGCACACAAATCCAGAGTCAATAGAAACCCTTTCAAAATCACGGAAGGTACTTCTGTACGAATTTCCAAGCTGATTCTAGAATTCATATGGAAATTTACAGGTCCTAAAGTAGCCAAAACAACTGTGAAAGAGGTGAATGAAAATCAAGGACTTATACTAACTGATTTCAAAAGTTATTATAAAGCTACAGTAATCAGACTTGTAAACTACTGGCATCAAGATAGACAAGTAGATGAAAACAAACACACACAAATAGAATCAACTGGATTTTAACGCTCGTAAAAGAACAATCACTAGATATTTATGAGCAAATATACACATACCCCAAAACCCTACTTTGATCCATATATAAAAATTAACTCATAAAATTTTCACATTGCTTTTCTGGCTGCAGCAAAAATAATGAAGAATTTGTTTTTGTTTTTCTTTTTTAATATATTTTATTGATTATGCTATTACAGTTGTCCCATTTCCCCCCCTTCATTCCTCTCCACCCTGCACACCCACTCCCACCCACATTCCCCCACTTTAGTTCATGTCCACGTGTCATAAGTTCTTTAGCTTATGACAGTACTCTTGCCCTCCCCTTGTCGATTTTTCTCTACTGTCTATGCAACTTATTCTCTGTACCCTTTTCCCCTCTTTCCTCCTCCCACTCCCCTCTTGCTAACCTTCCATGTGATATCCATTTCTGTGGTTCTGTTCCTGTTCTAGCTGTTCGCTTAGTTTGCTTTTGTTTTAGGTGTGGTTGTTAATAACCGTGAGTTTGCTATCTTTTTACTGTTCATATTTTTGATCTTCTTTTTCTTAGATAAGTCCCTTTAGCATTTCATATAATAAGGGCTTGGTGATGATGAACTCCTTGAACTTGACCTTATCTGAGAAGCACTTCATCTGTCCTTACATTTTAAATGAAAGCTTTGCTGGATAGAGCAATCTTGGATGTAGGTCCTTGACTTTCATGACCTGGAATACTTCTTTCCAGCCCCTTCTTCCCTATAAGGTCTCTTTTGAGAAATCAGTTAACAGTCTGATGGGATCTCCTTTGTAGGTGACTGTCCCCTTATCTCTAGCTGCTTCTAGAATTCTCTCCTTCATTTGAATCTTGGCTAATGTAATTACGATGTGCCTTGGCGTGTTCCTCCTTGGGTCCAACTTCTTTGGGACTCTCTGAGCTTCCTGGACTTCCTGAAAGTCTATTTCCTTTGCCAGATTGGGGAAGTTCACCTTTATTATTTGTTCAAATAAGTTTTCCACTTGTTGCTCTTCCTCTTCCCCTTCTGGTACCCCCCTAATGCGGATGTTGAGATGTTTAAAGATGTCCTCTAATGCAGATGTTGAGATGTTTAAAGATGTCCTGGAGGTTCCTAAGCCTCTCTCTATTTTTTTGTATTCTTGTTTCTTCCTTGTTTTCTGTTTGGTTGTTTGTTTCTTCCTTATGATCCACACCATTGATTTGAGTCCCAGTTTTCTTCCCATCATGATTGGTTCCCTGTGCATTTTCTTTCATTTCACTTAGCATAGCCTTCATTTCTTCATCTAATTTGTGACCAAAACCAACCAATTCTGTGAGTATCCTGATCACCAGTGCTTTGAACTGTAAATCTGATAGGCTGGCTATCTCTTGGTCACGTAAAAGCATTGCCTCTGGTGGTTTGATTTGTTCTCTCGTTTGAGCCATTTTTTTTCTTTTTCTCTTTTTTGGGGGGGTGGGGGGGCTGGTCACACCTGTTAAGTATGGGGGGTGGAGCCTTAGGTGTTCACCAGGGTGGGGAAACCCAGCTGCAGAGTTTTGAGACTGTATGTGTGGGTGGGGTCAGAGAGGGAACAATGATGCTTGCTCCATTCTCTCTCAAATTTCAGTCCCCTCTGTGAGGCTGGGAGTCTTTCCTGGCACTTCACCCATCACAAGTGTTTTCAACTGGTCCTTTTAGGCTTTATTTTCTGGCACTGGGGCCCTGGGTTGCACAGTCTGTCTCACTGCCCCTTTTCACCTGGTTTATCTGAGCCTGAATGTGTGACCCTGGTCAGCCACCTTGTGAGCCTCGCTGGGTCTGCTCCTTGCCTCCCTGAGCCTGGTAACCACTTCCTGGGCACCTGGAGTGTGCCAACTGCCACCTCCATGTCCAGGACCACTAGCCACTGCTGTTTCCTGTCACAATCCCTCTCCGCCGGCCGCCGACTCTGCCCCTCTTATCAGTCTGGGTGAACCATTGTCAGACTTCCGTAAAATTCAGTTTTCTATCTGTTCTATTTGTTTTTTTGGATCTAAATTTTTCTTGTCCTTAATTTTGCTTGTGAGAAGAGGCACAGTGTCTCCATCTACACTTCCATCTTGGCCCGAAGTCCTACTTTGTGTCTAGAATTTCTTAAATAGGACATAGCACTAGCTATGAAAGGCAAAGTTGATAAATCAACCTTCATTTCAATTAAAAATATTGGCTATCAAAAGATATCATTTAGGATAAGTAAGGCATAGGCTGGGAAAATAGGGGGAGGAAGATGACTGCCTATGTATGCATGTATTATCCATAGATAATCCATATATTATCTATACATGCACAAACACAAACATGTGCATATATATATGAACTTTCATGCATTTTAAAATTCCTTCAATACAATAGGAAAACAACTAACCACCCCTTTTTTTAATGAGGAAATGACCTGAATAATAATTTCAAAGAAGATATCCAATCAGCCAGTAAATACGTAAAAAGCTGTCCAACATCAATACTTATCAGGGAAAGAGGTTAAACAAAAAAGCATTCCACTGTCTATACCAGAATAAAAATACATTTTTGCATAAGGGATAAAAAAGGGATAAAATAAAAATAGCAATGGTTAACAAAGATGTAAAGCAACTGAAATGCTCAAACATTGTTGATAGCAAAGCAAATTGAATCAAACATTAAAACATGAATGGCAGTGATGTTTATAAAAGCTGCGTATAAGCCTACTCTATTATCCAGCAGATCCACATTGAGGTATAATCCAAAAGAAATGTTTGCTTATTCAATCAAAATACACATTCAAACTGTTTCTAAAGGCTTTATCAATAATAGGCAAAAACTTGAAACTATTAAATGTTATTAACAGGCTAAATAATTGTATATTCACATGATAGAATACTATGCAGCACTATAACACAATCTACCCATATACACTGCAATATAGATGTATATGACAGGTTTTATGATGAAGAAAAGAAGCCAGAAGCAATCGAGTACCTGTTTATATGAAGTTCAAATACAGACAACACTACAACGACAAAAGTCAGAAGAGTGGAGAGCTGTGCAGGATGCGGTGGAGAGCAGGTTGTATTTATTGGAAAGATGCCAGAGGAAATTTTCTAAAGTAGATAGAAATGCTGTACCTCTTGATCTAGGTTATGGTTACATATTCATGTGCAAAATTTTAATGAGCTATACACTTAAGATTCGCGCACTTTGCTATGTGAAAGTTAGTGCACAACATTTTCAAAAGGAGGTTTCTGTTTTCATTCACCACCAACATTGAACAGCATACTCAATACACCAACCCCAACTCCTAAATTCTAGGTTCCCTAAATTCTAGGTTCCCTAAATTCTAGGTTCCCTAAATTCAGGCACCGACAGGAGCCAGCACAAAAAAATACACCTTCTATTACATAGAAAATATTTTATTACAAAATAATACGCATGTGATTGTGTAACTTACAACATCACACTCCAGCACACCATTTGACACTTTAGGTGAAATGTTCAAATCGCTGTCCATCTCATGTGAGACATTCACGTACCCAACCAACCACACTCAAAGGCACTGCTTCTGCCAGACCCTGTATTTTATCTCATCGCAACCCTCCCTTTACAAGCTTATTCTTTTCTTTCTGGCAGCATTGAGCACAATCAAAAGGCAGAACTCAACAGTTATTCAAATTTCCCCCATATCCTAATGGAATGGACATTCCTAAGGAACAGCCCAGTAACTCAAAATATTCCCCCCAGCACTTCATTTGTCATTGTTTCTCAAAGAAATTTTACCGATAATAGTGAGTTTACAGAAAAAATGTTGTTCTGATTTTTAATATAAAGCTCTATTTCCCATTTCATAATACGCTGCCTTTATGAACTTATCCCGAGATCACCATTTCTTACTCATATGCCTCTTTATTAGAATATCAAGGCTATGTGCAATGCCTGAAAATTCCACAGCAATTGCCTCTCCTAATCAGCAGCTTGGTGCTCCCTTGCAGGTGAACATCCACCCAGGGCCAGGTAGTGCTCTGTGACATCCTCTAGACCACTGTCATCCAATGGAAATACAATGTAAGCCACCTATTGCCGCATCCTCTTCCAGCCATATTGTCTGACAAGGTCCGGATATGGGGAGAGAAGCTTCAAGGAAGGCGTCCTCCGGGAAGAGGACGCGGCATAGGGATAATTGGTAGTATGGGAATTGTATTTCTAGGAGTCATAATTTTCATTGTATATATGATTAACCTGGGAAAGATGAATAAGACACATGAGAATGAAACCGATAGGCAAGCCTCGGATGTGATTCCAGCTTCCACAGAACTAGACACAGTCACCGCCACTCCTGAATCATCTGTAACTGCGTGTCCAGATTGTACTAACAATTTACTAGTTAAGTTAGCAAAGAATTCCCCCTCCCATAGTCGCTTGGTCATTAAGGAAAATAAAGAAAAACTGTTTCACCCATTGTCCTTTACAGGAGCCTATTTTGAGGGCATAAGAATAGTCAATAAGGATAGAAAACATGTTCCTTGGCAAAGTCTACCTTTTATGAAATGACTAACATGCCAAAGTCCCCCTTGGTGACTGTCCGTATTTGTTTAAAGGCAATGAAGGATGGTTGGCTGAAGAAAATTAATCAGAAAGACTTAAATCAGTTCACCCATTGTAAGTAAGTAGAACAAAATAATCTTACAGGAACACATAATAATAGAAAGCGCACTTAGTCTTTCATAACATTTTAGTAGAATAGAATCAGGATATAGACATAGATCACGGATCAATCATTAACCACAGGCAAAAGAATTCATTGAAACTCTGTTTGGCAAGTCAAATACTTATTTTCAATTTATAAAGTCATTGTATGTTAAACTATGATTTTCTGTTTAGCCTAACCATAAATCTGTAACCACAAAAAGTTAACGCTTGCCAAAAAATCTGTATATAAGCAATGTTAAAGTGATAATAAAGTGGAACAGCTTTGCACAGCCATCGAGTTGTGTAGTTGTCTGTCTCCCATCGCCGACGCCTTACCCACCTTTGGGACCCCCTGGATCCTGCTGCAGCTGGACTGCGGCAACCTATAAATTCTAAACTTTCTAGTACATACCTTAAAAAGAAACAAATAGATTCATTTTAATGATACATTTTATTTAACACAATATATCCAAAATGTTATCATTTCAACATGTAATCAAATAAAAAAGCATCCATGAGATTATTTTTCATATTCTTCAAAGATTGGGTGTAGATATCACACTTACTTTGCCCACTTACAGTATAGCTCCATTTGATGTCCATATTTCAGTTGCTCAATACCATACATGACTAGTGACTACCAGATCAGACAGCACAGCTTCCAGTGACCTTGGACCACAACCAAGATAGCCCTTGAAATGAGACTCTAAACTCTGTCTCAGCCTTGAAATAATGTGATGCCTCCACTCAGCATCTTTCTGCCCTATAACATCCCATTCCTCTCCCCTGGAAGTCCTAATTCACTCACACACGTCCCTGGTTCTCCACTCGCCAAGTCAGTGGTCACCATACTTGCCTTCTGGGAAACCTAACACACTACCCACTTACAAACTAAAGAATTCATCAGACACTGGTCTTCTCACTTTGCCAAGACCAATTCAACAAAAATTTTCAGCTCCTTTCTCTTGCAATATGTGATGTATTAGAATTAAGTTGTGCAAGTAGCATGAAATTACTGTCAACGCATTTCTAATTTAGATGTGCTAGGTCAACCAACATGTGAAATGACATCTTCCAAGAAAGAGATGAGGCAAGAGAATACGGCATAAAGGAAAACAAACTGAACTGAGATTCAAGCTGGGATTTCACTCCCGGCTCTGCCACCAGGTAGTTTTACATTTCCGGACTAGATGAAACGATTCTGAAGCCCCATTCAATATTACACACTGTATAATTGCACAGACTATTTTCACAAAATAAAGAAGGAAGAGGTGGGGTGATGATGAGAGAGAATAAATCCATTTGGGAAAGAGAGTTAGAATTTCCTTTAAATATACAATACAAAAGCATGAACGTTGAATTCCTTATTCAGGATGACAAAATCGTAACAACATTCTAACTTAAAAATTCTCATCCCTTTTCTCAATTTCCAATTTTTTCAAGAGAAAGTTATTCTGCCCAAGGTTTTCTTCATGGCTAATTTGACATCCTTGTTCCTCAGGCTGTAGATTAGTGGGTTCAGCATGGGCACCACAATGGTATAGAACAGAGTACACACTTTCCCCTGGTCAAGGGGTATAACAGAAGGTGGTTTAAGGTATGCAAAAGTTCCTGACCCAAAGAAAAAAGAAACTGCAAGTATGTGAGAACTGCAGGTACTAAAGGCTTTGGATCTGCCCTCAGTAGAACTAATGTGGAAAATGCTGGAAAGAATGAAGCCATAAGAGAGAAAAATGGTCACAATGGGCACCCCAATGGTAATGACTGCACCAATGAAGACCACCAGCAAATTCATGTAAGAGCTATTGCAGGAGAGCTCAAGGAGGGGAAGGATATCACACATATAATGATTGACAAGGTTGTCTGCACAAAAGGTCAGAAACAGTATATTACCTGTCTGAGCTAACGCACCCCAAGTCCCCATCCCATAGACACCCAGCAAAAGAAATAGACACACCTGAGGAGACATGGTGACCGTGTACAACAGTGGTTTACAGATGGCCACATAGCGGTCATATGCCATTGCTGACAGGATGAAGGCTTCAGAAATGACAAAGAAACAAAAGAAAAAGAGCTGAGTCATACACCCTGTGTAGGAGATGATGTTCTTCTTTGAGACAAAACTCATCAGCATTTTGGGGATGATGGCAGAAGTGTAACTGAAGTCAATGAAGGACAAGTTGAAGAGGAAAAGGTACATGGGAGTGTGCAGGTGAGAGTTCAGCCCAATCAGTGTTATCAAGCCCAGGTTTCCCACCACGGTGACCACATAGAAGCCCAGGAACAGGAAGAAGAGGGGGAGCTGGAGTCCCGGCTTGTCCGTTAAGCCTGCGAGGATAAACTCTGTCACAGAGGAGGTGTTACCTGCAGCCATCCTCCTCTGGGAGGGTCTGGGAGGCAAAAAGAAAAGAACTGTTCAGAGAGAGAGAGAGAGAGGGAAACGATCCATTCGTGAGAGTGGTGTTTGAAGAGGGAGGTGTGGAACTTAGAGTTGAGATGGCATCTCCTTGTTCCCACCTGGCTTCAACCAGCCTAGTAACTGTTGCTGGATGAAATTTGCCTCCAGATTAAGGGCTCATCCAACTGAGGAGAAAAGTCCACAGAGCTCAGCTGGGAGGAACCTGCAACCTTGCAGTGACCCTCTCCTGCTACTGCCTGCCCTCTACAGCCCTGGACCAAGTTTTGTGTGACCTGGGCCCTTCTCTAGAGTGCTGTTGAGAAGAGGAAACCAGTTGTCCTAGACCTTCCACCTTTGGTCAGTGCTGGTCAGAGCAGGAAGATGAGGCCATGTTGCCTTGAGTCTATAGAGGCAATGGCTGTGGAAATGTTATGTGAAAATAATACTGGAGTAATGAGGAAAAGTTACTAACTAAATCTAAGAAAAAAGTAACATTTGCCAAACACTAACTATGCTAATGGCAGAGTTCTAAGTGCTCTGGGGCATTCTGATTAAACCCACTGATCAGGTGAGGACACTGGGCACAATTCCCAGTCCTTCTAAGTGGCAGCAGAAGGGGAACTCAGGCTGTCTGGGTCCGAGGTTCAAGCTTTGAACCCTGATCCCTCTGCTACAACACAGACCTGGTCAAGCAGGCACTCACCTTCCTTCTGCCTGCAGTCACAAAGCTAGACTCCACTGGCTCCCACCCATCTCTCTCATGGAGACTCAGATGGCCCTGGTGACAAGAAGCAGACAGCTGAGACCTCAGACCACTCTGCTTCTTCTGCCTCTCTCCTTTAAAATTCAAAGCCTTCAGTTTGTCTTGGTTCTCCTGTTGAGCTGAAGAACATGGTCTCTGACCTACTTTGTTGCAAGCCTACAGTCCACCTTCCAGGGATGGAACAGCACCTTTATAAGGTCTGTAGATAACTGTAGAACAGAGTGTTATTCTGGATGAGAGACCACAGTGACCTAGTTACTGGGGCTCTCTCAGGATCTCTGCTCCCTAAGGAAGAAGAAATATTTGTTTATGCCCTTGATAGCACTTGACATGTCTTTTAATGGCCTTTCCTTTCATTCACGCTACATATTTTTAAGTACAATTAAGAACAAAGCACTTGGAAGAAGAATTCTTGGACTGAGTGCTTACTGTATACAGACAACTCTATTTGTCCCTGCACCTCATCTGAAACATCCAGAGCAAAGCATAAATAATTTTACCGTGTTCATTCTGTAGAACAACCTCGTAAGCTAGACATATTTCTCTCCACTAATAATACATGAAAAATACATGAAGGAAACAGGAAAGTGCACTGAGGAAAAGGAAAGGTAGGGAGAGGGACAGCACAGAGGGCAAAGTGGCTGAAAGGGCCAGTGTTACAGATTTCAGTTCAAATAGCAGAATCAGACAGTTGAGCAATGACTTGAGAGAGACCTGAGAAGCCTGTACTTAATAACACCACTTACTCTAATGAAACACTGCGTGTCAAGGCTTAATGCAGCACCTTCCCTGGGCCTCGGGGTTTTGTCCTGCACTCTTACTCCAGCCCAAATTATTGTTGTGGGGAAGGAAATTCTGATTGAATAACAGCATAGAGGCAAGAGACCTTGCTGAGGTTTTAGATAACCGCAAGTCACACAGTGTAGATTTTTGGCTGAGACTGATATAAAGATTAGTAAAATTTTGTGTGGCAATTTGTATGCAACACCCCTTGTCAGGGGCATTTACATAGTAAGGATGGCAATTTTTCTATTCAAGAAACAAATGTCTATTTGGGGAAGTTCAAGAGTTGGTTACCTGATCAGTTATGTATGTTTTTGGTCAGAGTTAAGGTCTGAAGTTCTTTGGGAGAAATTATGGCATCAGAACACAAAGGCAGAACCCATCGTCTTCCAGACAAGTCCAACTGAAACCACTGCACATGGGCCTGTGTTGTATCTGAGAGAGAGAGAGTGTGTGTGTGTGTGTATGTCTGAGTGTGTACACGTTCCGCAGTGAGGACTTGCCCTCCCCCCACTACGGCTCAGCATTGATGGTGCCTCATCTGTCTGTTTATGTTGAGAATTGTCCACAGCCCAGATGACACTAATGAATCCCAGTCCCTGTTCTCGATCCCACTGCACATGTTGAAGAAATAGAGAAAAACAACCCATTATCAAAAAACAAAAGTAAGCACCACAAGTATCCTCTCCCTAAGACCCAAGGTCAAAGAAGACCTTGGGGACTCCTGAAAATGTTCCATTTCCTTTCAGAATCTCAGAGGGTTCTTGTAAGCATGATGCAATACCAGGAAAAATTCTTCTGAGATCTTTGCCTCTTCAGAGATGGTCTCCATGGAAGATTCATTTCCAATGCATCAAGGTTTTACTTCAAGGGAACCAGGCCTTCTCTAAAGCTGTTTGACTGTTGACTGGCTCCTATACAAGCAGAGAGATATAGAAATCAATATTCTTGATTAAGTTATTTTGTTACAGATCTTTTACCTCCTTTGTTAAATTTATTCACAGGTACTTTATTTTTTTTTCTTGCTACAGTAAATGGGATTTGTCCCCTAGTTTCTCTTTCTGACATTTCATTGTTGGTGTACAAAACTGCGTGGATTTCTGAATATTGGCCTTGTATCCCACTACTTTGCCAAATTCACTCATTAGGTCAGGTAGTTTTTTGGTGGAGACTGTAGGGTTTTCTGTTTACACTATAATGTCATCTGCAGTAATGACAGTTTTACTTCCTCCTTTTTCATGTGGATGTCTTTTAGTTCTTTTTCTTGTCTGATCACTGTGGCTAGAAATTCCAGTACTATGTAGATTAAGAGTGGTGAAAGTTGATACCCTTGTCGTCTTGCTGTTCTTAAGGGGAAAACTTTTAGTTTTTCCTGTTCCGTATGATGTTGGCTGTAGGTTTCTCATACATGGCTTTTATTATATTGAGGTATACTCCCTCTAGTCCCACTTTGCTGAGGGTTTCTTAACATAAATGGGTGCTGGATTTTGCCAAAAGCCTTTTCAGCATCTATTGATCTGATCATGTGATTTTTGTCCTTCCTTTTGTTTATGTGGAGTATTACATTTCGTGATTTGTGAATAGTGTACCATCCTTGCATCCCTGGGATGAATCCCACTTGATCATGGTGAATGATCTTTTTAATGTATCTCTGAATCCGGATATGCAGTGTATTGTTGAGGATTTAAGCATCAATGTTCATCAGTGATACTGGCCTGTAGTTTTGATTCTTTGTTGAGTCTTTACCTGGTTTTGGAATTAGAATGAAACTGGCCTTGTAAAAAGAGTTTCGGAGTTTTCCATCATCTTGAATTTTTTGGAATAGTTTCAGAAGATGGGAGTTAGTTCTTCCTTAAATATTTGGTGAAATTCAACTGTGAAGCCATCGGGTCCAGGGCTTTCTGAGTGGGGAGTTTTTTGATTGCTGCTTCAATTTCAGTAGTTGTTTTCTGTCTATCCAGGCTTTCTGCTTCTTCTTGATTCAGTTTTGGAAGACTGTATGTTTGAAGAAATTTCTCCATTTGGCCCAGGTTGTCCAATTTCTTGGCATGTACTTGTTCATAGTAACTTCTTACAATCCTTTGTATTTCTGTGGTATTGGTTGTAACTTCTCGTCTTTCATTTCTATTTATTTGTGTCCTCTCTCTTCTTCTTGATGAGTCTGGTTAAAAGCTTGTCAATTTTATATAGCTTTTCAAAGAACCATCTCTTGGATCTACCGATTCTTTCAATTGTTCTTTCAGTCTGTGTGTCACTTAGTTCTGCCCTGATCTGGATTATTTCCTTCCTTTTCTTTCCTATGGCCTTTGTTTGCTGTTGTTCCTCTACTTCTTGTAGATGTAGGGTTAGGTTATCTGTTTGAGATTTTTCTATCTTCTTTACATAGGACATTAACTGATGTTTTTTTAACTTTTATTTTAATTGTTGATCTTGTACAGTTTTCTGTCTTTTATTCTCACCCCAACCCACCACCCCAGCCCTCCCCACCTCCCTCCCTATTCCATTCCCCCCCCATAGTTTTTGTCCATGTGTCCTTTATACTTGTTCCTGTAAATTCTTCCCCTTTTCCCCTGAAATTCCCTCCCCTCTCCCCTCTGGTGACTTTCAGCCTGTTCCCAATTTCCATGTCTTTGGTTATATTATGCTTGTTTGTTTGTTTTGTTGATTAGGTTCCTGTTAAAGGTGAGATCATATGGTATTTGTCTTTCACTGCCTGGCTTACTTCGCTTAGCATGATGCTCTCAAGTTCCATCCATGCTGTTGCATAGGGTATGAGCTCCTTCTTTCTTTCTGCTGCATAGAATTCCATTGTGCAAATGTACCACAGTTTCTTGATCCATTCATTTACTGATGGGCATCTAGGTTGCTTCCAACACTTGGCTATTGTAAATTGTGCTGCTATAATCATAGAGTGCATAGGTTCTTTTGGATTGGTGTTTCAGGGTTCTTAGGATATAGTCCTAGCAATGGAATTGCTGGGTCAAAAGGTATATCCATTTTTAGTTTTTTCAGAAAATTCCATACTGTTTTCCATAGTGCTTGTACCAGTCTGCACTCCCACCAGCAGTGCACTAGTGTCCCCTTTTCTCCACAACCTCTCCAGCACTTGCTGTTTGTTGCTTTGTTTATGAGGGCCATTCTGACTGTAATCAAAACAGCCTGGTACTGGCATAAAAACAGACACGTGAACCAGTGGAATAGAACAGAGAGCCCAGAAATAAACCCTAGTCTCCAGAGTCAATTAATATTCAACAAAGGTGGCAGCAACATAAAAGGGAGTAAAAATAGCCTCTTCAACAAGTGGTGTTGGGAGAACTGGACAGCTTCGTGCAAGAAAATGAAACTCGAGCACCAACTTACACCATACACAAAAATAAATTCACGTTGGATAAAAGATTTAAACATAAGCAGTAACACCATTAAAGTCCTAGAGGAGAACATGGGCAGGAAAATCTCAGATATTCCATGCAGCAACATTTTTACGGATATGTCCCCTAAAGTAAGGGACATAAAGGAAAGAATAAACAAATGGGATCTCATCAAAATAAAAAGCTTCTGCATGGCCAAGGAAAACAGTATTAAAATAAAAAGAGAACCGACTGTGTGGGAAAACATATTTGCCAATGATACCTCAGATAAGGGTTTAATCTCCAAAATATACAGAGAACTTAGACGACTCCACTCTAAGAAGACAAGCAACCCAATTAAAAAATGGGCAAAGGACTTGGGCAGACACCTCTCCAAGGAGGACATACAGAGGACCCAGAGACACATGAAAAGATGCTCGATATCTCTAGCTATCAGAGAGATGCAAATTAAAACCACAATGAGATACCACTTGACACCAGTCAGAATGGCCCTCATAAACAAAGCAACAAACAGCAAGAGTTGGAGAGGTTGTGGAGAAAAGGGGACCCTAGTGCAATGCTGGTGGGAGTGCAGACTGGTACAAGCACTATGGAAAACAGTATGGAATTTTCTAAAAAAACTAAAAACGGGGACTTCCGGCCAAGATGGAGGCATAGGCAGACACACTGTGCCTCCTCTCACAACCAAAATTAAGGACAACAAATATTTAGAAACAAGAAAACAACCAGAACTTATAGAAAATTGAACTGTACGGAAGTCCAACAACCATTCATCCAGACCGGTAAGAGGGGTGGAGTCGCGGTAGGAAAAAGTGGAGGTACGGACCCAGGAACGCAAGTAGCAGCGGCTTGCAGTTCCCAGGTGCACGGGCAGCGGCTGGCGGTCCTCGGGCGCCCAGGCGGCAGCTGGCGGACCCCAGGCACAGGGGAGCAACTGTGCAAAACCAGTGAGGACGCACAAGGTGGCTGGCTGACCAGGGGGTCCCACATTCGCGCACGCAGAAGGTCCAGGCAGAGGGGAAGTGGCGGAAAGGACTGAATCCAGGAGAGAGTGCAGCAGGCGCCATTGTTCCCTCTCAGACCCCGCCCCTACATACAGCGTCAAAACCCAGCGACTGGGCTGCCCCGCCCTGAGGAACACCTAAGGCTCCACCCCTCATACGTAATAGCTGCGACCAGACTAAAACCAAAACAAAACAAAACAAAAAACCCCACCAAAAATGGCTCAAACAAGAGAACAAATGAAAACCCCAGAGTCAATTCCTCTAAGCAACGAAGAGATAGCCAACCTATTAGCTGCACAGTTCAAAGCACTGGTCATCAAAATGCTCACAGAATTGGTTGATTTTGCTCACAAATTAGATGAGAAAATGCAGGCTACAATACGTGAAATGAAGGAAGATGCATGGGGAACCGATAGAGATGGAAGGAAAACTGGGACTCAAATCAATGGAGTGGACCAGAAGGAAGAAATTAACAACCAAACAGAAAACGAGGAAGAAACAAGAATTCAAAAAAATGAGGAGAGGCTTAGGAACTTCCGGGACATCTTTAAACGTCCCAACATCCGAATTATAGGGATCCCAGAAGGGGAAGAAGAGCAACAAGTAGAAAACTTATTTGAACAAATAATAAAGGAGAACTTCCCCAATATGGCAAAGGAAATAGACTACCAGGACATCCAGGAAGCTCAGAGAGTCCCAAAGAAGTTAGGCCCAAAGAGGAACACATCAAAGCACATAGTAATTACATTAGCCAAGATTAAAATGAAGCAGAGAATTCTAGAAGCAGCAAGGGATAAGGGGACAGTCACCTACAAAGGAGTTCCCATCAGACTGTCAGCTGATTTCTCAAAAGAGACCTTACAGGCAAGAAGGGGCTAGAAAGAAATATTTGAAATCTTGAAAAGCAGGGACCTACATCCAAAATTGCTCTTTCCAGCAAAGCTGTCATTTAGAATGGAAGGACAGATAAAGCGCTTCTCAGATAAGGTCAAGTTCAAGGAGTTCATCATCACCAAGCTCTTATTATATGAAATGTTAAAGGGACTTATAAGAAAAAGAAGATCAAAAATATGACAATGAAAAGACAGGAAACTCATAGCTATTAAGAACCACACCTAAAACAAAAGCAAACTAAGCAAACAGCTAGAACAGGAACAGAACCACAGAAATGGAGATCATATGGAGGGTTAGCAACAGGGACATGGGAGGAGAGGGGGAAGGTACAGAGAATGAGTAGCATAGATAGTGGGTAGAAAATAGACAGGGGCAGGGTAAGAATAGTATGGAAAATGTAGAAGCTAAAGAACTTATGACACAAGGACATGAACTAAAGGGGGGAATGTGGGTGGGAGAGGGTGTGCAGGGTGGGAGGAATGATGGGGGAGAAATGGGACAACTGTAACAGCATAATCAATCAAATATATTAAAGAAAAAAACAACTAAAAATGGATATACCTTTTGACCCAGCAATTCCATTGCTAGGACTATATCCTAAGAACCCTGAAACACCAATCCAAAAGAAACTATGCATCCCTATGTTTATAGCAGCACAATTTACAATAGCCAAGTGTTGGAAGCAACCTAGATGCCCATTAGCAAATGAATGGATCAAAAAACTGTGGTACATTTATACAATGGAATTCTATGCAGCAGAAAGAAAGAAGGAGCTCATACCCTATGCAACAGCATGGATGGAACTTGAGAGCATCATGCTAAGCGAAGTAAGCCAGGCAGTGAAAGACAAATACCATATGATCTCACCTTTAACAGGAACCTAATCAACAAAACAAACAAACAAGCATAATATAACCAAAGACATGGAAATTGGGAACAGGCTGAAAGTCACCAGAGGGGAGAGGGGAGGGAATTTCAGGGGAAAAGGGGAAGAATTTACAGGAACAAATATAAAGGACACATGGACAAAAACTATGGGGGAGGTGGAAATGGGAGGGAGGTGGGGAGGGCTGGGGTGGTGGGTTGGGGTGAGAATAAAAGACAGAAAACTGTACAAGATCAACAATTAAAATAAAAATTAAAAAAAATAATTAATTAATTAATTAAAAAAAAGAACAACAATTAAAATAAAAATTTAAAAAATCAAAAAAAAAATGGGAAAAGGACTTGGGCAGACACTTCTCCAAGGAGGACATACAGAGGATCCAGAGACACATGAAAAGATGCTCGATATCACTAGCTATCAGAGAGATGCAAATTAAAACCACAATGAGGATATTAACTGTATTTGAATATGAACTCAACCTTATGTTATTAGGATCAAAGTCTACTTCAAAATGTTATAAAACTATTTTTGTGCTATACTGGATTTTTTTTCTTTTGGCCAGTTTGTCCAGTTGATTTTTTTGCATGTAAATTCATGAAGGGTATTGGTATATATACATTTTTTTAAATGACATTTTCTTCTGGTTAGGTTATCAGAGGCAGTACAATTTCCCTTGATGAGTCAAGATTTCAGTCACTAATAATCACATTACCAGACTTATCTCTAGACCCAGGTAACCCATCAGTGCTATTGAGAACCGACAATCAGGCTACTCTGAGCCTTAAAGACTGGAACACAAGGATGTCCTTGGCACAGCTGTTTTCCCAGTGGCTCCTTCTCCACTCCTCGACCTACTGGGCCTGTAGTCAGGTCAAGGCAAGACCCAACACTTACAATGTACTCTGTAGTTCACAAACCCCTTCACACACACCATGTGCTAATCAATCCTCACAAAGATTGTATCATGTTTTTTTAATTTTAAAGATAATAAATTTGAACTATATATGATTCACCCACAGTCATAGAGTAAGAAATGCATTTTTAACATGTATTTTTAATTAGGTTCCGTGAATAGTAAGAAATGCACGGAACCTAATCAACAAAAAAAAAGCAAGCAAAATATAACCAGAGACACTGAAATTAAGAACAATCTGACAGTAACCAGAGGGGAGGTGGAAGGGATTAATGGGGAAATAGGGAAAGGGTTTTTAGAAGCAACTATAAATAACACATAGAAAAAACCAAGGGGGGTGTGTAAGCAAGTTAGGGAGGTGGATATGGCTGTGGTAGTGGGTGAGTGGTGAGGAGTAATCACAGACAAGTGTAATCAGACAACAATAAAACACTTTTTTTAAAAAGGGGGGAGTTAAAGATAGAAAACTGTACAAGAACAACAATTAAAATAATAATTAAAGAAAAAAGGAAAACGTTCCTAGATACCAAAACTATTAAAAAAGGAGAGGAAATGCTTTCTGTGGCAGCATTTTCTCTTCAGTTTTCAAAGTTCATGATCTTTCCTCTACCAATTCATGCATTTTTCAACATGTCTAGAGAATTGTTGGGGTCTCAAACACAATTTTAGTACGTGATTAAAATATCTTGGCAAAACTCAGGTGGCAGGGAACAAAATTTAATACCAAAAGAGGAGAAGTTTGAGGACATCAATCAGGAATGAGAGTTGAATTTGTCACAAAGATAAACACCTCACTAGGGTAACTGTCCCAGTCAAGGTTTGGATATCCAATGTCACCCACACAACAAAATAAAGGCCTCTGATGGATTTAAGTAAACTCATACTACATTCAACACCAAGTAAATATGTGGCCTCACAGCACTCCCTCTGGCCTCATCCCCAGTCTCCCTCTGCACACGCTTCATTAATGGGAGGGAACTGTAAAGCCATCAGGCTCCACCTGCTTGTAGAAAGCAGTGTGGCCTGACCACCAGTTGAGTCCTATCCACAAAAAACCCTGCCCGTAATGTCCTGGCCCATATCCTTGTGTGTTATTTAGAGAGTCAATGTTTCCTCCGAGCACAGACACTCCCAAGGCTGGAACTGCAAACACCCTCTCAGATTCAGCCACCTGATGCTCTTGTGTCCTCACTCTGGCCATCGTGACTCATCTGCATGTGCACTTTCAGCAATATCATGGCACTTGCACACACAACTGCATAGCACATGCTGACAGGTGCTGCACTGCTTTGCCACAGGGGCCCATCTCCAAGATTGTGCTGGTGCTTCCCTTGGATGCGATGGTCAAGTTCATAGCTACAGACTTCCCCTTGTTGCTGATTTTCCTGGGATTTTCCATGAGGTCTGCCCTGTGGAGTTGCTGCCATGGTCCACTTTCAAATTGTTACCCACATGGTGAAAAACCCTTGTCTGAAACTGTACCTTGGAGATCAACCAGCAGGGGCAGAGAACTTGAGAAAGATCATCTGAACTTATCATTTCCAGAATTTTTCAGTCAAAAATCTAGAAACATCCCCCCAGCCCCCAAGAATATATGTTAGAGGGACCCACAACCTAAACAGAACTCTGTGGTACAGCAACTGCCTCACAACATTCTTTGTTTCACCTGAGTCTCCTTCTACGTTACAAGTTTTTAAAAACTGCTTAGTGATCCTTGGCTCTTTTCTTGAAACTGCAAGTGGCCTAAGGTGATAGAACACAGATGTGCTTTGGCCAGACTGGTCAACAAGAGCACTTCACGCTCCCTGTGTTTGTGTGGTCTGTATTACTAGGTAGATCTTACCCTTTGGATCCAGTTCTCTGCTTTTGGGCTAATCAGTTTTACCAGAAGGCAATGTTCCAGTCTCTTAAGAGGTCATGTTGGAGTGCATAATAATCTTAAGGAAATCCTTTTTATAATTATTTCCTTTTAGTTTAGTTCAGTTTTAGTTTATGTATGTGCAGGGGCAGGCTCCTGGTCTTCCTTCCTCCCCAGCTCGCTCTTCCTGGCTGGCCAACTCCAGGATGCCTGGGAGGCAAGCTGAGCCTCTTTGTTTATTTAAACCATCCAGAACTAGCAGCAAATTCAAACTCATAGTCTGGTCCAGCCTTTTCTCACAAATTCACAAACTCTTGGCTGAAAACTCCTTATGATCTCATGGAACCAGCACCGGGTGTATGGTCTGTCACTGACGGTTGTCACAGGATGCATCAATAGATACTTTCTCAGCCTCCTAGCATCTCACTTCTGTGTTCTCACTGGGTTTGCCTGGAATGCTTCCTAACAAATTACTTCCACGTGAGCCTTCACATCAGGGTCTTTGGGGCAACTCAGTCCAGGACTGGAGGGAAGGAAACCAAATGAACAGTAGAGAAGACTGCATGCAAAAGAAAGGGGGAGAAAAACATTCAGGGAGGAAATAAAACCCTACACTTTTTAGAAGGAAAACGGTTGGAATTCAGAAGGCTCAGTAAAGAAAATTTAAATATGAAATTCTATTTCAGCATTTGTTCATCTCAAAAGAAAAATCTGAGAGTTTTTGCCTCAGGAAATGAGGTGCTCAGAGGGTAGTTCAGCATGGCTGCTGCTTTGCTGTAAAATATGCCACTTCTCGGGGGTTGCTCCCCAGGCAGCAGGAGCGGCATCACTGGGGATCTTCTTAGGAATGAAAAGCCTCAAGTCCTTCCCAGAACCTGCTGGATCGGAAATTCTGTGGATGGGGTCTAGAATCTGTGTTTTTGCAAATCCACGGTGTAATTCAGATTCATGTGAGAACTACTGATGTCGTTCCTGGTGCCAGGAAGTAAGCTAAAGTAAAGCGTTTTCCTGACCCAAAGGGAAGAAAGAGCAGCTTTTGCATCGGCCTTAGGAGGGAGGAAAATAACAATGAGGATGTACCAGATGAAGATGGTCAGTTGTAACGCTTATGGTACAAAATCCAAGCACTTGTGAATAGGTGCTGAAAAAAGAGAGTTTGAGGAGCGCTGGTGTCTTGCACGTGCCATGGTTGATGGTGCTGTGGTTACAGAAAAACACGTTGTCCTTTGTCACTGGATCGGTCATGACACCAGCAATATCTATTCCTACAACAAACCAAGTATTGGCAAAGAACACACCTGAAAGACAGATGCCATAGTGACGTCAGGCCACAAGTATTAAAACGGTAGTCACTAACCACAAAGGAGCAGTAGAAAAGTGTCTCTCACTTGAAATTAGTGATGCTGTTCCTCTCTGATATAGAGTTTGTTATCATTTTAAGTGAAATGACAAAAACATAGAAGAATTCTTTATTATTCACTTTCTTTTTTAAAATATAGTTTATTTCCTTTTATTTTACAATTACAGTTGATGTACAATATCATGTTAGTTTCAGGTGTGCAACCCCATCATTAGACATTTGTACAACTTAGAAAGTGATCACCTCATTAAATCTAGTCCCCATCTGGCACCATGCATAGTTATGACAGAATTCTTGACTGTATTCCTTGGGCTGTAATTTATGTCCCCATGACTCTTCTGCAAATACCAATTTGTACTTCCTAATCCCTAAATACCTTCACCTTTCTCACTCTCCCCCAAACTGTCTAACCTCACAGCCATCAAATGTTCTCTGCATTTGAGTCACTTTCACTTCTACATGTTGTTTATTTTGTTCTTTAGATTCCACAAAGAAGGGAAATCATCTGGCATTTGTCTTTCTCTGTCTGATTTTTTTCACTCAGGATAACACCCTCTAGGACCATCCATGTTGCTGTGGTGCAAGACTTCATTCTTTTTTATGGCTGAGTCATATTCCATGGTATGTCTGCACCCCTTCTTCCTCCACTCACTCATCTATTGATGGACACTCAGGCTGCTTCCATATCTTGGCTATTGTAAATAATGCTGCAGTGAACGTACAGCTTTCTTTGGATAAAAACCCAGAAGTGGAGTTGCTGGGTTCTTCTTAGTCTCTTGTTACAGCCATTGTTTTAAATCTATTTTTTTCTGGAATAAGTACTGCTACTGCAGCTTTTTTGTCTCGCCTTTGTTTCCATTTTCATGTGCTACATTTTTCCATCCTTTTAATTTCAGTCTGTGTGAATCTTTTGATCAGAAGACAGCATTTAGAAGGGTCTTGTTTTGTTATCCTTCAGCCACTGCATGTCCTTTGAGGGCAGCATTTAATCCATTTGCACATAAAAATAAGTGTGGATAAATATGTATTTATTGCCATTTTATTGTTCATATCTCTAATCCTTGTATTCTTTTAAAAGAAGACCGTTCCACATTTCTTTTTCTTCTTTCTTCTTTATTTCTTAATTGAATTTATTGGGGTGACACTGGTTAATAAAATTATGTAGGTTTCATGTGCACATTTCTATAACACATCATCTGTATGTTGTATTGTATGTTCGCCACCCAACTCAGGTCTCCTTCCATCACCACGATGCCCTCTCTCCCTCCCCCTCTTCTTCACTCTGGTAATCACCATACTGTTGTCTGCCTGTGAGGTTTTTCTGTTTTCTGCTTAATCCCTTCACCTTTTCCCCCAACACCCTCTCTCCTCTCCTCTAACAGCTGTCAGTCTGTTCTCTGAATCCATGAGTCTGTTTCTATTTTGTTTTTCAGTTTATTCTGTTCATTAGAATCCACAGGTAAGTGAAATCACATGGGATTTGTCTTTCTCTGACTGGCTTATTTCATTTACCCTAATACTCTCCAGGTCCATCCTTGCTGTCCCAAAAGGTAAGATTCCCTTCGTTTTTACAGCCAAGTAGTCTTCCATTGTGTGAATGTACCACAGCTTTTTCATCCACTCATCCACTGATGGACACTTGGGCTGCCTCCATATCTTGGCAATTGTAAATAATGCTGCAAGGAACACTGGGAAGCATAAATTCTTTGAATTAGTGTTTTGGGTTTCTTTAGATATATTGCCAGATTTGTAATTGGTGGTATATGAGACAGTTCCATTTATTGCTTTTGTGTGGCAACCCCATACTGCTTTCCACAGTTGCAAGGCAGAAGTTCACTATATGAATGATTCACATTTTTGTTCACTTATTATTCCATAATTGCTACATTTAAAAAAGAATACAGGAATTAAATTATTCCCAGTAACTGTGAAAAGTTTCCTCTAAAACATGGTGTTAATTGAATGATGCAATTTTCCATAAAACTTACTTTCTTACATAATGCTACATATTTTCTCATACAAATGAAATGATATATAGTGGGCCTTTTAATGTTGTGTTCCTAGTATGGGTGTCTTAGTTCTTTGGTTTGATTTTTTTCTTGTGGTAATACCACTTAACACAAGATTTATCTTCTCGGGGGGGGGGGGGGGTTCAAGATGGCGGCATGGTAGGAGGATGCAGATTGTCCTTCCTCCTGCACATGGGAGAAAAACCTAGCTGATCTACAAAGGAACAGAGCAGATAGCCAATAATACCATAGTATATATGAAAATAGGAGATCAAAATCCGTAGCAGACATTGGAAAACTAGACGTGGCAGCCGAGCGACCGGAGGTGGCCCGGAGACGGGACAGAGGCAACCCGGCGACCGGAGGCAGCTCCGCAACCGACCGGAGGCGGCCCGGCGACCAGAGGGGCCTCCGCAACCGACCGGAGGCGGCCCGGCGACCGGAGGCGGTTCTGCAAACGACCGGAGGCGCCCGGCGACCGGAGGCGGTTCTGCAAAAGACCAGAGGCGGTCGCGCGACCGGAGGGGCCTCTGCAACCGACTGGAGGAGGCCACGCGACCGGAGGCGGCTCTGCGACCGGGTTGGAGGCAGCCCTGCGGCCGGAGGCGACCCTCCAACTAGAGAAGGGGACTCTGGAAGACCCGGAACTCACATCTGTGATCCTGGGGTGAGTGCGCGCAACTCGGGAAACTCTCGGAGCCCACGCCCGTAGTCTCAGGCTGGCGCCTGCGCCCTGTAGGAGACCCGGAGCTCACAGCAATAGGCTCGGGGAGGGATGGATCTGTAAGAGATTCCAGCTGAAACCCATAAACTCTGGAAAGCTCGCCCCCTGCAGGAGGCTCAGAAATCACACCCAAGGCCCTGCATGGACAGTACGCCATTAGCCCTGGGGACAGTGCTGGGCTGGCACTGAGGACAGTAGCCCAAAGCTGACTGAGTGAGGAACAGGGAGAAAAGCGGTACGAGTCGCCTCGCAGCCTGCTACAGCCAGCAAGTCCAGAAAATCCAGGTTGGCCTGTGTGAAAATAGCAAGAGATTTTTTTTTTCCTTCTTATTCTTTTATTTTTGGGGAGGGGGGGTGTTTTGTTTCATTTTGTTTTGTGGGGTTTTTTTTGATAGTTGTTTTTTGTCTGTTTAGTTGGGTTTTTTGTTTGTTTGTTTGTTTTGGTTCGTTTTTCGTTTTTGTGGGGTTCTTTTTGTTTTGTTTTGATTATATATTTTTTATTTCTTTATTACTTCTACCTTTTTTATCCCTCAATTCCTTTTGCTTCTCTTTACTTCTTTCTGGCTTTATTCCTTCTTCCTTTCTTTCCAATTCTATCTCTCCTTCCCTCCTCTTTTTTTTTTCTTTTTTCTCTCTCTTCTTTTTTCACTTTATTCTTTTCTCTTTTTGAATACCCACGAGTGAGGCAAAGAAATCCTAGAACTGTGGAAAAACCAGAGTTGGACCAAAAGAGGGGGTATTCCCACAGCTGAGACAGTGGAAGCTGTGAACACCAGGATACCTGAAAAAGACTATAACACTGAATCTCACAGGTATTCCACCACAGAAGTTCACACCATAAACGCAGGTAGCCAGAACAGATCAACTTAAGAAGCAGAGGTTTACAAGAAGAGTCTCACCAACAATGAGAAGACAAAGAAACAATCCCCAAATGAAAGAAAAGGTGGAAGCCCCAGAAAGAATGCTAAATGAAACAGAGGCAACTCAACTATCAGATAAGGAGTTCAAAGAAATGGTTGTCAGGAAGCTCCATGAGCTCTCAATGAGCTACCAGAAACTACAGGGAAGCTACGATGAACTCAGTGCAAACTATATCAACATGAAAAAGGAAATAGAAACTATCAAAAAGGGCCAAGAGGAAATGAAGAATACAATTTCTGAGCTGAAGAACACAGTAGAAGGAATGAAAAGCAGAATCGATGAAGCAGAAGATCGGATCAGTGAGTTGGAGGACAAAGTAGAAAAAAACAGCCAGATAGAGCAAGAAAAGGAAAAGAGGCTCAGAAAGAATGAAGAGGGTTTAAGAGAAATGCAAGACAACATGAAACGTAATAATATCCGTATAATAGGAATACCAGAAGGAGAAGAAGAAGAGCAAGGGATAGAAAACCTATTTGAAAAAGTAATGATGGAAAACTTCCCTAATTTGGTGAGAGAAAAAGTCACACAAATCCAGGAAACACAGAGAGTTCCTATCAAGAGGAACCCAAACAGGCCCACTTCAAGACACATCATCATTAAAATGGCAAACTTCCAAGACAAAGAGAGACTCTTAAAGGCAGCAAGGGAGAAAAAGGAAGTAACATACAAGGGAGCCCCGATAAGGTTAGCAACTGACTTCTCAATGGAAACGCTCCAAGCCAGAAGACAATGGCAAGAAATATTCCAAGTAATGAGAACCAAAGGCCTACAACCAAGACTACTTTATCCAGCAAGGCTTTCAATCAAGATAGAAGGACAAATAAGGAGCTTCCCAGACAAAAGAAGTCTAAAAGAATACACCTCTACCAAACCAGTACTACAAGAGATACTAAAGGGACTGCTTTAAGGAAAGAAAGGAAAAGAGAGAGTGAGGAACACAGATACGAAAATGGCAATGAATCAGTACCTATCAATAGTAACCTTAAATGTAAATGGATTAAATGCTCCAATCAAAAGACATAGAGTAGCTGACTGGATAAGAAAGCATGACCCACACATATGCTGCCTACAAGAGACCCACCTCAGGACAAAAGACCTACACAGACTTAAAGTGAAAGGCTGGAAACAAATTTTCCAAGCAAATGGACAGGAAAAAAAGGCCGGGGTAGCAATACTCATATCAGACAAAATAGACTTCAAAAGAAGAGCTATAAAGAGAGACCCAGAAGGTCACTTCATAATACTCAAGGGAAGAATCCACCAAGAAGACATAAACATTGTAAATATATATGCACCCAACATAGGAGCACCTAAATACATCAAGAAAATCTTAGAGGACTTCAAGAAAGATATTGACAGCAACACAATTATAGTAGGCGATTTTAACACCCCACTGTCAAAAATGGACAGATCTTCCAAACAAAATATCAACAAAGATATTGTGGCATTGAACAGTACTCTAGACGAATTGGACTTAGCTGATATATATAGGGCCCTCCATCCCAAAGAAACTAAATACACATTTTTTTCAAACGCACATGGAACATTTTCAAAGATAGACCACATGATAGGACACAAAACAAGCCTCAACAAATTCAGGAAAATTGATATCATACCAAGCATTTTCTCCGACCACAAGGGACTAAAACTAGAAACCGACTTGATGGGGAAAATCCCCAAATCATCAAAATCATGGAGATTGAATAGCATGCTATTAAACAATGAATGGGTAAAGAATGAAATTAAGGAGGAAATCAAAAAGTTTCTGGAAACAAATGAAAATGAACTCACAACAACCCAAAACTTATGGGACACAATGAAGGCAGTCCTCAGAGGGAAGTTCATAGCAATACAGGCCTACCTAAAGAAGACAGAAACATTTCTAACAAACGACTTAACCCTACGCCTACAAGAACTCGAGGAACAACAACAAAGACAGCCCAGGGCAAGTAGAAGGAAGGAAATAACCAAGATCAGAGCAGAATTAAATGACATAGAGACTAAAAGCACAATCCTAAGGATCAATGAATCCAGGAGCTGGTTCTTTGAAAAGATTAACAAAATTGACAAGCCTTTAAGCAGGCTCATCAAGAAAAAAAGAGAGAGGACTCAAATAAACACAATCAGAAATGAAAGAGGAGAGATTACGACTGACACCACAGAAATACAAAGGATTCTAAGAAATTACTATGAAGAACTGTATGCCAAGAAATTTGAAAACCTAGGTGAAATGGACAGGTTTCTAGAAAAATATAACCTTCCAAAACTCAATGAAAAAGAAACAGAAAACCTGAACAGACCAATAACAGCTGGTGAAATTGAATCAGTAATCAAAACACTCCCGGCACACAAAAGCCCTGGACCAGATGGTTTCACAGGAGAATTCTACAAAACATTTAAGGAAGAACTAACCCCTATCTTTCACAGACTATTCCAAAAAATCCAAAATGATGGAAGACTCCCAAACTCTTTTGATGAAGCCAGCATCATCCTAATCCCAAAACCAGATAAAGACATAACAAAGAAAGAAAACTTCAGGCCAATATCACTGATGAATGTAGACGCTAAAATCCTCAACAAAATATTGGCAAACCGCATCTAACAATACATTAAAAAGATCATACACCATGACCAAGTGGGATTCATCCCAGGGATGCAAGGATGGTTCAACATTCGCAAATCAATAAATGTAATACATCACATAAACAAAAGCAAAGACAAAAATCACATGATCATATCAATAGATGCAGAAAAAGCTTTTGATAAAATACAACACCCATTTATGATAAAAACACTCAGCAAAGTGGGAATAGAGGGAGCATTCCTCAACATAATAAAAGCCATATATGAGAGACCTACAGCCAACATCATACTCAATGGGCAAAAACTGAAATCTTTCCCACTAAGATCAGGAACAAGACAAGGCTGTCCACTTTCACCACTTCTATTCAATATAGTATTGGAAGTCTTAGCCACAGCAATTAGACAAGAAAAGGAAATAAAAGGCATCCAAATTGGAAAGGAGGAAACAAAACTATCATTGTTTGCAGATGACATGATAGTGTACATAGAAAATCCTACAGACTCGGCCAAAAAGCTGCTCGACGTAATAAATGAATTTGGCCAAATAGCTGGATACAAAGTCAATATCCAAAAATCAAAGGCATTTTTGTATACCAACAGTGAAACAGCAGAAGCAGAAATCAAGAAAAAAATCCCATTCGATATAGCAAAAAGAAAAATAAAATACCTAGGAATAAACCTAACCAAGGAGGTAAAAGACCTGTATGCAGAAAACTACACAACACTGAAGAATGAAATCAAGGAAGACACAAACAAATGGAAGCATATACCATGTTCATGGATCGGAAGAATTAATATTATCAAAATGTCCATACTACCCAAAGCAATTTACAGATTCAATGCAATACCTATTAAAGTTCCAATGGCATATTTCACAGACATAGAACAAACACTTCAAAAATTTATATGGAATCATAAACAACCCCGGATAGCGGCAGCAATTTTGAGAAAGAAGAGCAAAGTAGGAGGGATCACAATACCTGATACCAAACTGTATTACAAAGCCACTGTAATCAAAACAGCCTGGTACTGGCACAAGAACAGACACGTGGACCAGTGGAATAGAACAGAGAGCCCAGAAATAAACCCAAGTCTCTACAGTCAATTAATATTCGACAAAGGGGGCAGCAACATAAAATGGAGTAAAAATAGCCTCTTCAATAAGTGGTGCTGGGAGAACTGGACAGCTACATGCAAAAAAATGAAACTTGAGCACCAACTTACACCATACACAAAAATAAATTCAAGGTGGATAAAATATTTAAATATAAGCCATGACACCATAAAATTCTAGAGGATAATATAGGCAGGAAAATCTCAGATATTTCAAGCAGCAATATTTTCACTGATATGTCCCCTAGAGCAAGGGACATAAAGGAAAGAATAAACAAATGGGATCTCATCAAATAAAAAGCTTCTGCACAGCTAAAGAAAACAGTATTAAAATAAAAAGAGAACCAACTGTATGGGAAAACATATTTGGAAATGATAACTCAGACAAGGGATTAATCTCCAAAATATATAAAGAACTTACAAGACTCTACTCTAAGAAGACAAGCAACCCAATTAAAAAATGGGCAAAGGATTTGAACAGACACTTCTCCAAGGAGGACATACAGAGGATCCAGAGACACATGAAAAGATGCTTGATATCTCTAGCTATCAGAGAGATGCAAATTAAAACCACAATGAGATACCACTTGACACCAGTCAGAATGGCCTTCATAAACAAAGCAACAAACAGCAAGTGTTGGAGAGGTTGTGGAGAAAAGGGGACCCTAGTGCACTGTTGGTGGGATTGCAGATTGGTACAACCACTATGGAAAACAGTATGGAATTTTCTAAGAAAACTAAATATGGACATACCTTTTGACCCAGCAATTCCACTGCTTGGATTATATCCTAAGAATCCTGAAACACCAATCCAAAAGAATCTATGCACCCCTATGTTCATAGCAGCACAATTTACAATAGCCAAGTGCTGGAAGCAACCTAGGTGCCCATCAGTTAATGAATGGATCAAAAAACTGTGGTACATTTACACAATGGAATTCTATGCAGCAGAAAGAAAGAAGGAGCTCCTACCCTTTGCGACAGCATGAGAGGAATTGGAGAGTATCATGCTAAGCGAAATAAGCCAGGCAGTGAAAGACAAATACCATATGATCTCACCTTTAACAGGAAGCTAATCAACAAAACAAACAAACAAGCATAATATAAACAAAGACACTGAATTTGAGAACAGTCTGACAGTGTCCAAAGTGGGAGGGGAGGGAATTTCGGGGGAAAAGGGGAACGGTTTAGAGCAACAAGTATAAAGGACTCATGGACAAAAACTATGGGGGGTGGAAATGGGAGGAAGGTGGGGAGGGCTGGGGTGGTGGGCTGGGGCGGGGTAAAAGACAGAAAACTGTACAATATCAACAATAAAAAAATACTGATTAAAAAAAAAAGAAAAAGAAAAAGCTTCCAAGCAAACATCAAATTAAAAAAAAAATTTATCTTCTCAACAATTTTTTAATATATTTTATTGATTATGCTATTACAGTTGTCCCATTTCTCCAGCATCATTCCCCTCCACCCTGCACACCCTCTCCCACCCACATTCCCCCCTTTAGTTCATGTCCATGTGTCATAAGTTCTTTAGCTTCTGCATTTCCCATACTATTCTTGCCCTCCCCCTGTCCATTTTCTACCCACTATCTATGCTATTCATTCTCTGTACCTTTTCCCACCCTCCTCCTCCCACACCCCTGTTGCTAACCCTCCATATGATCTCCATTTCTGTGTTTCTGTTCCTGTTCTAGATGTTTGCTTAGTTTGCTTTTGTTTTAGGTGTGGTTCTTAATAGCTGTGACTTTGCTGTCTTTTCACTGTCATATTTTTTATCTTCTTTTTCTTATAAGTCCCTTTAACATTTCATATAATAAGGGCTTGGTGATGATGAACTCCTTGAACTTGACCTTAGCTGAGAAGCGCTTTATCTGTCCTTCCATTCTAAATGACAGCTTTGCTGGAAAGAGCAATTTTGGATGTAGGTCCCTGCTTTTCAAGATTTCAAATATTTCTTTCCAGCCCCTTCTTGCCTGTAAGGTCTCTTTTGAGAAATCAGCTGACAGTCTGATGGAAACTCCTTTGTAGGTGACTGTCCCCTTATCCCTTGCTGCTTCTAGAATTCTCTGCTTCATTTGAATCTTGGCTAATGTAATTATGATGTGCCTTGGTGTGTTCCTCCTTGGGTCCAACTTCTTTGGGACTCTCTGAGCTTCCTGGACTTCCTGGTAGTCTATTTCCTTTGCCAGATTGGGGAAGTTCTCTTTTATTATTTTTCAAATAAGTTTTCTACTTTTTGCTCTTCTTCTTCTCCTTCTGGGACCCCTATAATTCGGATGTTGGGACGTTTAAAGATGTCCTGGAGGTTCCTAAGCCTCTCCTCATTTTTTTGAATTCTTGTTTCTTCCTTGTTTTCTGTTTGGTTGTTAGTTTCTTCCTTCTGGTCCACTCCATTGATTTGAGTCCCAGTTTTCCTTCCATCTCTATCGGTTCCCCATGCACCTTCCTTCATTTCACGTATTGTAGCCTGCATTTTTTTCATCTAATTTGTGAGCAAAATCAACCAATTCTGTGAGCATTTTGATGACCAGGGCTTTGAACTGTGCATCTAATAGGTTGGCTATCTTTTCACGGTTTAGAGGAATTGGCTCTGGGGCTTTCACTTGTTCTCAGATTTGAGCCATTTTTGGTGGGGTTTTTTTTTTGTTTTGTTTTGTTTTCGTATTAGTCTGGTCTCAGCTATTATGTAGTGAGGGGTGGAACCTTAGGTGTTCCTCAGGGCGGGGCAGGCCAGTCGCACGCTGTATGTGGGGGCGGGGTCTGAGAGAGAACAATGGCGCCTGCTCCGCTCTTTCCTGGATTCAGTCCTTTCCGCGACTTCCCCTCTGCCTGGACCGTCTGCGCACGAGAATGTGGGACCACCTGGTCAGCCAGCCGCCTTGTGCGGCCTCACTGGGTCTGCACAGTTGCCCCCCTGTGCCCGGGGACTGCCAGCCGCCGTCTGTGAACCTGGGAACTGCCAGCCGCTGCTGCTTGCGTCTGCACCTCCACTTTTTCCTGCCGAGACTGCGCCCCTCTTACTGGTCTGGATGAATGGTTGTTGGACTTCCGTACAGTTCAATTTTCTATCAGTTCTGGTTGTTTTCTTGTTTCTAAATATTTGTTGTCCTTAATTTTGGTTGTGAGAGGAGGCACAGTGTGTCCGCCTACGCCTCCATCTTGGCCTAGCAAAGGGAATTTTTAAGGGTAAAAGCACACTTGCATATGTTTAGAGGCAGAACAGTCTCTAGAGGTGGAGTGATTAAAGATCTAGGAAAGATGAGGAAAGTTTGAGGGAACAAATTCCCAAGAAGATGAAAGGAACTTGTCCATTTTCAACATCTTTACATGTTTTTAAAATACTTATTTGAATAGGGAATGTCAGATACTTCTTAAAGATGATTAAAAATATATATCATTCATACCAAAGTCAGCAGTGTAATTAGGAAACTCTAGAGGCATTCTTAATTAGTTCTAGTAAAACCAAGATGACTATAGTCTTCAGTATTATCTAACAATGTATTAAAGGATGTATTAGAAAATGTAATTATAGACGCAAATGGATAATTGGTATGCAAATTATACAGAAAGAGGTAAAATTATCTTTAATTAAAAAACATTTTATGACATTTGTAAAACCTCAAAGAATTCATGGAAAGAATTCTACAAATAATTATTAGTTTACAAAGTATAAATTAGCATAGAATTCGATAGAATTAATACATACATACAAATAATAATCAGAAGATAACAATGAAAGATAAAAGTCTTGTTACTAAATAACAAGTAAAATAAAAGTAAAATAAAATTTTTTGCAAAAGTAAAATAAAATTCCCATGCATAAATGTAATAAAATGTTCAAAAATAGATGACGAAAATTATAAACCACTCCGAAGAGATACTGAAGTTTCCCCCACAGAAAATGGGAAGTCATACCACACTTCATGATTGGAGATCTCAAGGTCCAAAGATGTCAATATTCCTTAAGTTTACTCACAAATTTAAGATGCAATCAAGAAATATGCCTTCAAGTTACTTTTTAGAACTAGACAGATTAATTATAAAGGTTGGGGTTAAACATGAATAGCCAAGAAAACCATAGAAAAAAGAACCACACGTGGGAAGTTACCTTCAAGATATGAAACATTATAAAGCTTCGGTAATTCAAGCAGTGTGGTATTGGCTTATGAATAGACTGACAGACCAAAAGAACGCAATGGGAAACAAGAAATAGCCCAGGTGCCTATGAAACTTTGTATGTTATGAAGGCAACAGCTCAAACCAGTAAGGGAAAATGAACTTTTTTATAAATGGCAATAGAACCACAGGATGGTCTTCTGGAAAAGGATATAGTTGGATCCATTCCTCACACCATACACTGATAAAGCTTCTACAATGACCAGATATTCATATATAAAAAAATAAAATCATACAATCACATTATGATAAAAATGAGTGACTTTCTTTATAACCTAAGAAGAGAGAAAATACTTATAACTATCATTAAAATACCAGATATAATAGAAGATTCACAAATTTAATTTTTAAAAAGTTATTATAAGAACAAGAAAAAGCCAAATCACAAATTAGAGGAAAATATACAACTTATACCTCAAACAGAAAATTATTATACCCAATATATAGTCCTCCTCAAAACTGAGAAGATCCAAATACAGCAGAAACATGAGGAAAAGATATGAAGAGGCAGTCCATAAAGGAAGTAGTAATACCAATAGTAATTAAATACATGAAACCATCCCCCATGTTTCTTAAAATGAAAGAAATGCAAATTATAACAATACTTGAACACTCCTTCTCATCCACCAGTATGGAAATGTAAAAAATTCTGACAATATGCCACTCTGAGGAGACTGTAAGAAAGTAGGCACTCCCATTTATTGCTGAGGGGATAAATAAATGTCAAATCTCCCCCCTCCCACCCCAGCACACAAATCCAGAGTCAATAGAAACCCTTTCAAAATCACGGAAGGTACTTTTGTAGGAATTTCCAAGCTGATTCTAGAATTCATATGGAAATTTACAGGTCCTAAAGTAGCCAAAACAACTGTGAAAGAGGTGAATGAAAATCAAGGACTTATACTAACTGATTTCAAAAGTTATTATAAAGCTACAGTAATCAGAACTGTAAGATACTGGCATCATGATAGACAAGTAGATGGAAACAAACACGCACAAATAGAATCAACTGGGTTTTAACACAGGTAAAAGAACAATCGCTAGATATTTATGTGCAAATATGAACATACCCCAAGACCCCACTTTGATCCATATACAAAAATTAACTCATAAAATTTTCACATTGGTTTTCTGGCCACAGCAAAAATAATGAAGAATTTCTTTTTTAAATATATTTTATTGATTATGTCATTACAGTAGTCCCATTTCCCACCTTCATTTCCCTCCACCCTGCACACCTGCTCCCACCCACATTCCCCCACTTTAGTTCATGTCCATGTGTCATAAGTTCTTTAGCTTCTACATTTCCCACAGTATTCTTGCCCTCCCCCTGTCTATTTTCTACCTACCGTCTATGCTACTTGTTCTCTATACCTTTTCTCCCTCTCTCCTCCTCCCTCTCCCCTCTTGCTAACCCTCCATGTGATATCCATTTCTGTGGTTCTGTTCCTGTTCTAGCTGTTCGCTTAGTTTGCTTTTGTTTTAGGTGTGGTTGTTAATAACCGTGAGTTTGCTGTCTTTTTACTGTTCATATTTTTTATCTTCTTTTTCTTATAAGTCCCTTTAACATTTCATAGAATAAGGGCTTGGTGATGATGAACTCCTTGAACTTGACCTTATCTGAGAAGTACTTCATCTGTCCTTCCATTCTAAATGACAGTTTTGCTGGATAGAGCAATCTTGGATGTAGGTCCTTGACTTTCATGACCTGGAATACTTCTTTTCACCCCTTCTTGCCTGTAAGGTCTCTTTTGAGAAATCAGTTGACAGTCTGATGGGATCTCCTTTGAAAGTGACTGTCTCCTTATCTCTAGCTGCTTCTAGAATTCTCCACTTTAATTTTGGGTAATGTAATTATGATGTGCCTTGATGTGTTCCTCCTTGGGTCCAACTTCTTTGGGACTCTCTGAATTTCCTGGACTTCCTGAAAGTCTATTTCCTTTGCCAGATTGGGAAAGTTCTCCTTTATTATTTGTTCAAGTAAGTTTTCCACTTGTTGCTCTTCCTCTTCCCCTTCTGGTACCCCTCTAATGCGGATGTTGAGATGTTTAAAGATGTCCTGGAGGTTCCTAAGCCTCTCTCTATTTTTTTTGGAATTCTTGTTTCTTCATTCTTTTCTGTTTGGTTGTTTGTTTCCTCCTTCTGGTCCAAATCATTGATATGAGTCCCAATTTTCTTCCCATCACGATTGGTTCCCTGTGCATTTTCTTTCATTTCACTTAGCATAGCCTTCATTTCTTCATCTAATTTGTGACCAAAATCAACCAATTCTGTGAGTATCCTGATCATCAGTGCTTTGAACTGTAAATCTGATAGGTTGGCTATCTCTTGGTCATGTAAAAGTATTGGCTCTGGTGGTTTGATTTGTTCTCTCGTTTGAGCCATTTTTTTTCTTTTTCTTTTTTTTTGGGGGGTGTGGGTGCTGGTCACGCCTGTTAAGTATTAGGGGTGGAGCCTTAGGTGTTCACCAGGGTGGGGAAACCCAGCTGCAGAGTTTTGAGACTGTATGTGTGGGCGGGGTCAGAGAGGGAACAATGGTGCTTGCTCCACTCTCTCTCGGATTTCAGTCCCCTCTGTGAGGCTGGGAGTCTCTCCTGGCACTTCACCCATCACAAGTGTTTTCAACCAGTGCTTTTAGGCTTTATTTCCTGGCCCTGGGGCCCTGGGTTGCACAGTCTGTCTCACTGCCCCTTTTCACCTGGTTTATCTGAGCGTGAATGTGTGACCCTGGTCAGCCGCCTTGTGAGCCTCACTGGGTCTGCTCCTTGCCTCCCCACACCTGGTAACCGCTTCCTGTGCGCCTGGGGTGTGCCAACTGCCACCTCCGTGTCCAGGACCACTAGCCACTGCTGTTTCCTGTCACGATCCCTCTCCGCCAGCTGCCGACTCCACCCCTCTTATCAGTCTGGGTAAACCATTGTCGGACTTCTGTAAAATTCAATTTTCTATATGTTCTATTTGTTTTTTTGGATCTAAATTTTTCTTGTCCTTAATTTTGCTTGTGAGAAGAGGCACAGTGTCTCCACCTACACTTCCATCTTGGCCCGAAGTCCTACTTTGTGTCCAGAATTTCTTAAATAGGACATAGCACTAGCTATGAAAGGCAAAGTTGATATATCAACCTTCATTTAAATTAAAAATTTGGCTATCAAAAGATATCATTTAGGATAAGTAAGGCATAGGCAGGGAAAATAGGGGGAGGAAGATGACTGCCTATGTATGCATGTATTATCCATAGATACATATATATTATCTATACATGCAGAAACACAAACATGTGTATATATATATATATATGGACTTACATGCATTTTAAAATTCCTTCAATACAATAGGAAAACAACTAACCACCCCTTTTTTTAATGAGGAAGTGACCTGAATAATTACTTCAAAGAAGATACCCAATCAGCCAGTAAATATGTAAAAAGGTATCCAACATCATTACTTATCAGGGAAAAAAGTTAAACAAAAAAGCATTCCACTGTCTATACCAGAATAAAAATACATTTTTGCATAAGGGATAAAACAGGAATAAAATAAAAATACCAAAGGTTAACAAAGATGTAAAGCAATTGGAATCCTCAAACATTGTTGATAGCAAAACAAACTGAATCAAACATTAAAACATGTATGACAGTGATGTTTATAAAAGGTGCACATAAGCCTACTCTATTATCCAGCAGATCGAAATATAAGCATAATCCAAAAGAAATGTTTGCTTATTCAATCAAAATACACATTCAAACTGTTTCTAAAGGCTTTATCAATAATAGGCAAAACCATGAAACTATTGAATGTTATTAACAGGCTAAATAATTGTATATTCACATGATGGAATACTACACAGCACTATAACATAATCTACTGCAATATAGATGTACATGACAGGCTTATGATGAAGAAAAGAAGCCAGAAGCAATCAAGTACCTGTTTATATGAAGTTCAAATACAGACAACACTCTACAATGACAAAAGTCAGAACAGTAGATAGCTGTGGGGGATGGGGTGGAGAGCAGGTTGTATTTATTGGAAAGTGCCAGAGGAAACTTTCTAAAGTAGATGGAAATGTTGTACATCTTGATCTAGGTTGTGGTTACATATTCATGTGCAAAACTTTAATGAGCTATATACACTTAAGATTTGCGCACTTTGCTATACAAAAGTTAGGGCACAACATTTTCAAAAGGAGGTTTCTGTTTTCTTTTATGACGTACATTGAACAGCACACTCAATATACCAACCCCAACTCCTAAATTCTGGGTTCCCTAAATTCAGGCACCCACAGGGGCCAGCACAAAATATATCCCTTTCATTACAAAAAAAAAAATCTTTTATTACAAAATAATAAGCATGTAATTGTGTAACACAACAACATCACACTCCAGCACAACATATGACACTTTAGATGAATAATTCAAATTGCTGTCCATCTCGTGTGAGACATTCACGTACCCTACCAACCATTCAATGGCACTGCTTCTGCTGGAGCCTATATTTCATCTCATTTCAACCCTCCCTTTAGAGGCTTATTCTTTTCTTTTTCGCATCATTGAACACAATCAAAAGGCAGAACTCAACAGTTATTCAAATTTCCCCTACATCCTAATGGAATGGACTTTCCTGAGGAACAGCCCAGTAACTCAAAATATTCCCCCAGCACTTCATTTGTCATTGCTTCTCAAAGAAATTTTACAAATAATAGTGAGTTTACACAAAAAATGTTCTTTTGATTTTTAATATAATGTTCTATTTCCCTTTTCATAATATGTTCTTTTATGAACTTATCCTGAGATCACCATTTCAAACCCATATGCCTCTGTTATTAGAATATCAAGGCTATCTGCAATGCCTGAAAATTCCACAGCAATTGCCTCTCCTAATAAGCAGCAGCTTGGTGCTGCCTGGCAGGTGAACATGGACCCAGGGCCAGCTAGTGCTCTGTGACATCCTCTACACCAGTGTCATCCAATGGAAATACAATGCAAGCCACCTATAAATTCTAAACTTTCTAGTACATACCTTAAAAAGAAACAGATTCATTTTAATGATACATTTTATTTAACACAATATATCTAAAGTTATTTCAACATGTAATCAAGGAAAAAATATCCATAAGATTATTTTTCATATTCTTCAAAGATTGGTTGTGTATATCACACGTACTTTGCCCACTTACAGTATAGCTCCATTTGATGTTCACATTTCAGTTGCTCAATACCATACACGACTAGTGACTACCAGATCAGATACTGCAGCTCCCAGTGACCTTGGACCACAACCAAGATAGCCCTTGAAATGAGACTCTAAACTCTGTCTCAGCCTTGAAATAATGTGATGCCTCCACTCAGCATCTTTCTGCCCTATAACATCCCATTCCTCTCCCCTGGAAGTCCTAATTCACTCACGCACGTCCCTGGTTCTCCACTCGCCAAGTCAGTGGTCACCATGCTTGCCTTCTGGGAAACCTAACACACTACCCACTTACAAACTAAAGAATTCATCAGACACTGGTCTTCTCATTTTGCCAAGACCAACTCAACAAAAATTTTCACCTCCTTTCTCTTGCAATATGTGATGTATTAGAATTATGTTGTGCAAGTAGCATGAAATTACTGTCAACGCATTTCTAATTTAGATGTGCTAGGTCAACCAACATGTGAAATGACATCTTCCAAGAAAGAGATGAGGCAAGAGAATACGGCATAAAGGAAAACAAACTGAACTGAGATTCAAGCTGGGATTTCACTCCCGGCTCTGCCACCAGGTAGTTTGTTTTTTTGTTTGTTTGTTTGTTTGTTTGTTTTTAAATTTATTATTTATTTATCTTTTTTAGAGGGGAAGGGTAGGAGAGAAGGAGAGGGAGAGAAATATCAATGTACGGTTGCCTCTCGTGTGTCCCCTGCCGGGAACTGGCCTGCAACCCAGGCATGTGCCCTGACTGGGAATCGAACCGCGATCCTCTGGTTCGCAGGCCCGCGCTCAATCCACTGAGCTACACCAGCCAGGGCAGTGCCACCAGGTAGTTTTACATTTCCGGACTAGATGAAACGATTCTGAAGCCCCATTCAATATTACACACTGTATAATTGCACAGACTATTTTCACAAAATAAAGAAGGAAGAGGTGGGGTGATGATGAGAGAGAATAAATCCATTTGGGAAAGAGAGTTAGAATTTCCTTTAAATATACAATACAAAAGCATGAACGTTGAATTCCTTATTCAGGATGACAAAATCGTAACAACATTCTAACTTAAAAATTCTCATCCCTTTTCTCAATTTCCAATTTTTTCAAGAGAAAGTTATTCTGCCCAAGGTTTTCTTCATGGCTAATTTGACATCCTTGTTCCTCAGGCTGTAGATTAGTGGGTTCAGCATGGGCACCACAATGGTATAGAACAGAGTACACACTTTCCCCTGGTCAAGGGGTATAACAGAAGGTGGTTTAAGGTATGCAAAAGTTCCTGACCCAAAGAAAAGCAAAACTACAATTATGTGAGAGCTGCAGGTACTAAAAGCTTTGGATCTGCCCTTAGTAGAACTAATGTGGAAAATGCTGGAAAGAATGAAGCCATAAGAGAGAAAAATGGTCACAATCGATACCACAATGGTAATGGCCACAACAATGAAGACCACCAGCAAATTCATATAAGAGCTATTGCAGGAGAGCTCAAGGAGGGGAAGGATATCACACATATAATGATTGACAAGGTTGTCTGCACAAAAGGTCAGAAACAGTATATTACCTGTCTGAGCTAAAGCACCCCAAGCCCCCATCCCATAGACACCCAGCAAAAGAAATAGACACACCTGAGGAGACATGGTGACCGTGTACAACAGTGGTTTACAGATGGCCACATAGCGGTCATATGCCATTGCTGACAGGATGAAGGCTTCAGAAATGACAAAGAAACAGAAGAAAAAGAGCTGAGTCATACACCCTGTGTAGGAGATGATGTTCTTCTTTGAGACAAAACTCACCAGCATTTTGGGGATGATGGCAGAGGAATAACTGAAGTCAATGAAGGACAAGTTGAAGAGGAAAAGGTACATGGGGGTGTGCAGGTGAGAGTTCAGCCCAATCAGTGTTATCAAGCCCAGGTTCCCCACCACGGTGACCACATAGAAGCCCAGGAACAGGAAGAAGAGGGGGAGCTGGAGTCCCAGCTTGTCCGTTAAGCCTGCGAGGATAAACTCTGTCACAGAGGAGGTGTTACCTGCAGCCATCCTCCTCTGGGAGGGTCTGGGAGGCGAAAAGAAAAGAACTGTTCAGAGAGAGAGATAGAGAGGGAAACGACCCATTTTTGAGAGTGGTGTTTCAAGAGGGAGGTGTGGAACTTGAGTTGAAATGGCATCTCCTTGTTCCCACGTCGCTTCAGCCATCCAAGTAACTGTTGGTGGATGAAATTTCCCTCCAGATGAAGGGCTCATCCAACTCAGGAGAAAGTCCACAAAGCTCAGCTGGGATGACCCTGCCACCTTACAGTGACCCTCTCCTGCTACTGCCTGCCCTCTAACAGCCCTGGACTAAGTTTTGTATGACTTGGGCCCTTCTCTGGAGTGCTGTTGAGAAGAGGAAGGCAGTTCCCCTAGATCTTCCACTTTTAGGCAGTGTGGGTCAGAAAAGGAAGATGGGGCTGTGTTGCCCCAAGTCTTTAGCAGGAACAGTGTGGAAATATTATGTAAAAATAATACTGGAGTAATAAGGTAAAGTTATTAACTAAACCTAAGAAAAAAGAAACCTTTCCCGAGCACTAACTATGCTAATGGCAGTGTTCTAAGTGCTCTGGGGCATTTTTATTAAACCCATTGAACAGGTGAGGACACTGGGCACACGTCCCAGTCCTTCTAAGTGGCAGCAGAAGGGGAACTCAGGCTGTCTGCCTTCCGGGTTTGAGCTTTGCACCCTAACCACACTGCTAGAGCACAGACCACATCAGGCAGGCACTCACCCTCTTTCTGCCTGCAGTCACAGAGCTGGACTCTACTGGCTCCCACCCATCATTCTCATGGAGACTCAGATGGCCCTGGTGACAAGAAGGGGACAACTCAGAGCTCAGACCGCTCTGCTTCTTCTACCTCTCTCCTTAAAAATTCAAAGCCTTCAGTCTGTCTTGGTTCTCCTCTTGAGCTGAAGAACATGGTCTCTGACCTACTTTGTCCTGAGCGTCCAAGTCCAGCTTCCAGGGATGGGACAGCATCTTTATAACGTCCATGGATAACTGTAGAACATGCAGGGTTATTCTGGATTAGAGACCACAGTGACCTAGTTACAGGGGCTCCCTTGGGATACCTGCCCCCTAAGGAAGAAGGAATGTTTGTTTATGCCCTTGATAGTGCTTGACGGGTCTTTTAACGGCCTTTCCTTTCATTCAGGCTTTATCTTTTTAAGTACAATTAAGAACAAAGCACTGGGGGGAAAATAAGTCTTGTATGTTTATTTAGCACTTACTGTATACCAGACACTGTATCTGACTCAGCACCCTCACCTGAGGAATCCAAAGCAATGCATAAATAATTTTACCATGTTTGTTCCTCAGAGCAACCTCGTAGGTAGACCTATCAGCGCCCACTTTAAAAGAGAGGAGCACGCATAGCTTGTAGGTTCTAGAACCTTGAGTCAGTCTCTGGTCTGTCCAACTCCAAATTTCGGAGGGGCCAGGGACCTTGCTGGTTTCCTTAAGCAAACACAGGTCCTTAATGTGTGTTACCTACAGCCCCCTTGTGTGTCCAGGTAACAGTTTTGGCTAGTGTAAACTGAACACTTAGTCAAATTGTCTTCGAAAAATTTCATTTATATAGGGACTAATAAAATTTTGTATGGCAACTTGCAGTCTTACGCTCCTTACCCAGGTCTTGTATATATTATGAATGAAAGATTTTATAGCCAGTGGATTAGATAGGTTTTGATCCTGTGTTAATGGCAGGTCTTCTCTAAGGAAGTTAGGAAATCAAAACACAAAGGCAGGACCCATCTTCCTCCAGGCAAGTTCAACTGAAACCACTGCACACGGGCCTGTGTGGGTGTCTGAGTGTGTACACGTACAGCAGTGAGGACTTGCTCTCCCCCCGCTAAGGCTCAGCAGTGATGGTGCCTCATCTTTCTATTTACTCTGTTTACACTGAGAATTGTCCACTGCCTAGAGTAATCTAATGGATCCCCATGCCTGTTGTCGATTCCACTAAACAAAAGGAGAAAAATAATTCATTAAAATGAAATTAAAATAAGCTGTACTTGATAACCAAGTGCAAAGAAGACATTGTGGGTTCTCTGAAAGCTCTAGGGGGATTTTTGGCTTCAGAGATTTTCTATGACAACCTCATTTCCTAATTCATCTTAAGCAGGGCTTCTGTAAAGCCATGTTACCTGATGACTTGTTGTAACACAAGAAGAGAACAAAAAAGGCTATTTTGTCTTTCCATCTGTGCAGTACTGTTTCCTTTCCAAAACTTGAATCTTTGGAAAATGGCTTCCTTCTTTATTTCTAATTTAAACTATATGTTATACATGCCACATTATGGGGCATGTGAATTATCACATACAATAAAACCTTTGCATGTATGTCTCACATATATGCATTAGGTCTCAGCTTTCTGACAGATGATCAAAGTTGCACAAGTATGGTACCAATCCAATCCCTACATATCACAGTATTCCCAGCTTTAATAAAAAGCACCCACTTGGCCAGAGAGCTGAAGAGACGGCAGTTGAGAGGCCTTCATTTGAAAACAGCTTTGATGAGCTTCTGAAGCATCTTGTTCACTCCCATGTCTTGAATTACCCTCTACTGATTACTTCCAAACATCTGTTTCTATCCATGTCTGACCACCCAGCAGACAACGAAAATTCCACATTAAAAAATTATACCACTTCCTTTCTTCAAAAATTTTCTCTTCCTATATTCCCTCCTTTAATAAATGACACATTTTCCACTTCATCACTAATAAAGTCAAATTGATTTTAACTAAAGAAGTCATGCCATTTCCCTGGAAATTAGTTCACAAAAGCTAATTCACTAACAGGTCAATTTATTAATTGTTGATAGATATGTATTTATTGCCATTTTATTAGTCATATTTTTTACCTTTTTTCCTTCTTTCTTCTTAAAGAAGACCCTTTAACATTTCTTGTAATACTGGTTTGGTGGTGATAAAATCCTTTAGTATTTTATTATCTGGGAAGCTCTTTATTTCTTTTGATCCTTTTTAAAAAAATATATTTTATAGATTATGTTATTACAGTTGTCCCATTTTTTTCTCTCCTTTATTCTCCTACACCCTGTATTCCCCTCCCACCATCATTCTCCCACCTTAGTTCACATCCATAGGTTGTACATGTAAGTTCTTTGGCTTCTCCATTTCCCATACTACTCTTAATCTCCCCCTGTCTATTTTGTACCTACCATTTATGCTTCTTATTCCCTGTAGCTTTTCCCCCAATCTTCCCCCTCCACCTCCCCACTGATAATGCTCCATGCAATCTCTATTTCTTTGAATCTGTTCCTGTTCTCGGTGTTTGCTTAGTTCATTTCTGTTTTTGTTTTTTTAGGTTCAGTTGTTGATAGTTGTGAGTTTGTTGTCATTTTACTGTTTATATTTTTTATCTTCTTTTTATTAGATAAGTCACTTTAACATTTCATATAATAAGGGTTTGGTGATGATGAACTCCTTTAACTTGACCTTATCTGGGAAGCACTTTATCTGCCCTTCCATTCTAAATGATAGCTTTGCTGGATAGAGTAATCTTAGATGTAGGTCCTTGCCTTTCATGACTTTGGATATTTCTTTCCAGCCCCTTCTTGCCTGCTAAGTTTCTTTTAAGAAATGAGCTGATAGTCTTCTGGGAACTCTTTTGTAGGTAACTGTCTCCTTTTCTCTCACTACTTTTAAGATTCTCTCCTCATCTTTAATCTTGGGTCATGTAATTATGATGTGCCTTGGTGTATGCTTCCTTGGGTCCAGCTTCTTTGGGACTCTCTGAGCTTGCTGAACTTCCTGAAAGTCTATTTCCTTTGCCAGATTAGGGAAGTTTTCCTTCACTATATTTTCAAATAATTTTAAAATTTCTTGCTCTTCCTCTTCTTCTTTCTGGTACCCCTACGATTCAGATGTTGAAACATTTACAGTTGTTCCAGAAGTTCCTAAGCCTCTCCTCATTTTTTTGAATTCTTGTTTCTTAATTCTGTTCTGGTTGAATGTTTCTTTCTTTCTTCTGCTCCAAACCACTGATTTGAGTCCCGGTTTCCTTCCCATCACTGTTGGTTCCCTGTATATTTTGCTTTTATTTCACTTTGCATAGCCTTCACTTTTTCTCTATTTTGCGACCATATGCAACCATTTCTGTGAGCAGGATGCTCACAGATTACCAGTGTTTTGAACTCTGCATCTGATAGGTTGGCTATTGCTTTATTGCTTAGTTGCATTTTTTTCTGGAGCTTTGATCTGTTCTTTCATTTGGGCCATATTTCTTTGTCCCTGCACACCTGTTACATAGTAAGAGGTGGAGCCTTAGGTATTTGCCAGGGCAGGGCACCCACTTTGCTGAGTTGTGGCACTGTATGGGGGGAGGGGTCTGAGAGGGAACAATGCCCCTTGCTCAGCTCTCAGCTGGCTTTCAGTCACTTCTTCCACTACTCACAAGCAAATTAGGCCCTTCTGGTGCTGATTCCCAGGTGGGTGGATTTGTGTACAGTCTAGGACCCTGTGGATCTCTCCAAGGAACTCTCCTGTGAGGCTGGGAGTTTCTCCTGCCACCTCAACCCCCACAGATTTTTTCAGAGGTTTTGAGGCTTTATTTCCTCACGCTGGAACCCTGGGTTGTGCAGTCTGTCTTGCTTCCCAGTTGTTTGTCCCGGTTTATTCGCATGCAAATGTGGCACCACCCACTCCATCAGCTGCCACCTCACCCAGTCCGCCAGCTGACACCTCTCCCTCCTTGGTCCTCCAGCTGCCGCTTTGCCACAAGTCCTCTCCACCTCGGCTGCCCGTCTCCACCCCTTCTACCAGTCTGGATGAGTATTTCTTCTTTAACTCCAAGATTGTCAGACTTCCACACAGTTTGACTTTCTGGAAGTTCTGGTTATTTTTTGTTTTTAAATTTGCTGTTGTCCTTCTTTTGGTTGAGTGAGGAGGCACAGTGTATCTACCTATGCCTGTATCTTGGCTGAAAGTCTCTATTTCTTTTTATTCTAAATGGTAACTTTGCTGGATAAAATAATTCTCGTTGTGTTACTGAAGGAAATAGGTTCTTCTATGGCATCACAGGAAATTAACTCCAGGGACACACATAGAAAGATTTTAAGCACTAGTGGCAAGATTTACTAGAGTGAAAACAAAGCAAGGGCGTAGGATAGAAGAGGCAGGATCACAGGAAGAAGAGTGGGCCTAGACTGGGCTGCCAAGACTCAGGAAAGAAAGTTACAAAGGTAAAAAGGAGAGTCTTTAATGTCCACTGCTTCCTTGGTTGTCGAATGGAGACCCTTAGAGCTTAAAAGAAAAGAAAGCAAAGTACAGCCTGAGAGAAGGAAGGGTATGCAGGGCACAGATACCTCTGAAGAGGCTGCCACACTTTCTGAGGCACTCTCCTGGTGCTCAGTTAGTAGTTCGCATTCCAAAGCCAAATGCCTAGTTACACCATGCCAAATGCCTCATCCAAGACCGGGTAGTTCAGCTCCATCTTGCTATGGAAGAAGTCCAACTTCCAGCACTGCAAGCCCACACCCATGCCCACCAGGACCAAAGGGCCAGGGCCAGAGTTGCCATGTCATTACCCATCACCCAAGGCTCCAGTAGTCCAGCTTATCCAGCAGTACAGCTCAGTCTCTGCTCCCAACTGTGTTCTGGTCTGCACAGCTGCTGAAAAGAGACTGGGGCCTCTGTTCAGCTTCCTGATATTTCCTTGGTCTTAGAAGAGAGCAGGATTTCTTTCAAACTCTCCAATCTCCTTCCTGGCTTTTCCAGGCATATGTCCTTATCCTATCCATTCTTTTCCCCCAGATATTCGCAGCTTAGTCTTCTCCTATTTATGGTCACCATTTTGGCTTCTACTACACATGCACCCAGTGAAATGACTTTCCCCTGCACCATCTTCTGCCCTGGTGGGGAAGACTCCCCAGGGTAACTGTAAAGCTGAAGCAGCTTTAATCAGTTATCTGCTTCTGATCGGTCCACTGTCTCCTTTTGGGTTAATGTCTAACTAACTGCTTATGATAATATTTGTACATTTTTGCTTTTACCACTTTGAATACTTCATGCCAATCTCTTCTGGCCTGAAATATTTCTGTTAAGAAATCACCTGACAGTCTTATGGCAGCTCCCTTGTAATTACTTTTCTCTTGCTGCTTTTAAGATTCTCTCTATGTTTTTAATCTTTGGCATTTTAATTATGATGTGTCTTGGTGCAAGTCTCTTTGAGTTCATCTTGTTTGGGACTCTCTGGGCTTCCTTGACTTGTATGTTTATTTCCTTCACCAGGTTAGAGAAGTTTTCTGTCATTATTTTTTCAAATTGGTTTTCAATTTCCACTGTCTCTCTCCTCCTGTAGTACCCCCATGATGACAATGTTGTTATGCTTAAAGTCCCAGAAACTCATTTTTTCGTATTCATTTTTCTTTTTGCTGTTCTGATTGTGTGTTTTCTGCTTTCTTATCATTCAAATTGCTGATGTGGTTCTCTTTTCCACCTACCCTACTGTTGAGTCCCTGTGATGTATTCTTCATTTCAGTTATTGTAATCTGAATTTCTGACTGGTTATTTTTTATATGTTCTAGCTTCTTTTTATGTTTTCTCTTTCTTTGTTGAAGTTCTTGTTGAGATCATTGAGCATAATCAGTGTTTTGAACTCTGATCTAGTAGATTGCTTGTCTCCATTTTATTTAGTTCTTTTTCTGGATTTTTGTTCTGTTCTTTTATTTGTCTCCTCATTTAGGTTGCCTCTCTGTGTTTGTTTGTTTGTTTGTATGTATTAGGTAGAGCTGTTATGTCTCCTGGTCTTGGTTAAATGCCTTATATAGTAGGTGTCCTGTAGGGCCCAGTGGCAGGACGTTCCCAATCACCTGAGCTGGGCACTCCAGGTATGACACCCCATGTGGGTTGTGTACACCATTCTGTTGTAATTGAGCCTTTATTGCTGTTGGCATGTCCATGGGAGGGATTTACCCCCAGGTCAACAAGGACTGGCTTCAACCACCATGGAGGATCAGCTGATCCTGGCCCCACCCTACAGAGCAAGACTTACTTCAGCAGAGCTGTGATGCCTGCTCAGTGTGTCCCTTAAGTGTTTCACTTTGGAGGTGGTTGGGTGGTGGTCTGAAGCTGTCCACAGGGTCCACTGGCTCTGGGGCCTCCCATGAGGTGCAGGCCAAGGTCAGACACTGCCTGTGTTTTGCCTGGGGCCAGTTGACATGAGCTACTTGTGCTGGATTTGGAAGTGCCCAGGAGAAGGCAAGCTGCTAACCATGGCTGGCTGCCTCTTGTGCCAGGCCCAAGGCCACTTAAGAATGGATACAGGGCATACCAAAGCCAGACACTGCTTTTTTGAGAGATTTGAGGAAAGTCTACAGTATGAATCAAGACAGGCCATTTGAATGGAAAAGCCAGTGGAAACAACTTGGATGGGCGCAAAAATTGAGTGGGGCAGAGTCTCAGGGAATCACCAGCAGGGCTAACAGTGTTAGCCAGTTTGATGTAGTCTCAGATATGGCACTACCTACAGGTTCTGTGCGGGGAGGACTCCGCAAGGGAAAAATTACCTCTGCCAGTACTTCTGTCTGGGAGAAAGCTTCCCCTCCAGCTCTTACTCTAATGCCAGATAACTTACTTTTTCCTCATATGTCCCTGTGCTCAGAATGACTAAGTTAGAGTAAGTCAGTGTTTGGGCCCTTTAAGAGGAACACTTGGGACTTCTCAGCCCTCTGTCTCACTCAGTCCCAATTCCTGCTGGTTTTCAGAGCCAGCAGTTATGGGGACCTCTCTTCCTGGCAGTGGATCCCTGGGCTGGGTGGCCTGGTGTGGAGCTAGGACCCCCTTGCTCCTTAGGGGTCCACCACCGCTGAGATACCTGTTCCAGTTTTGAACTGGCACATGTGGATGTGGGACCGGCCTGTTCCACATTTCTGCCCCTTACCAGTCTTGATGCAGCTTCTTCTTTATATTCTTAGTTACGGGACTTCTGTCCAGTTAAATTTCAGGTGGTTCTGAATGATGGTTTTTCTGTAGTTTAGTTGTAATTTTGATGTGATTGTGAGAGCATTTACCTATGCGACCATCTTGACCAGAAGCCCTCTCACTTCTTTTTTGTTTGACACTTTATTATGTACAATTTTCTCTAAGATAAACACTACTGAGTTGAATGTACATTTTTGCACATTTATTTTCTGAGAATAAATTCACGGAAGTTAAACTGCTAAGTCTAATAATATGCTCTCTGTTAAGAATATTGCTGAAGTGTTCTCATGAAAGGCTTTTTCAGTTATGCTCCCACCAGTAATGTATAAAGGTGCCTTCCCCCCATGTCTTTCCTAACAAGTTCATAACAAATTGAGCCACTGTGATGCTAAAAATTACCATCACCTTACTTTAACTCATATTTCTTTGATTGCAAGTTTTGTTGGGCTTCAGCAATTTAATTTCATGTTTCTTGGCCTTGGCCATTGACATGTTGTATTTGAGTACATAAATCTACTTTACTGAAGTACAGTTGACATAATAAAATGAGCCCAGTTTATGTGTATATGTTCAGTGGTTTCTGACAAATTTATATGCCTATGCAATCATCACTCAATCAAGAAATACTGCCCTGGCTGGTGTAGCTCAGTGGATTGAGCGTGGGCCTGCAAACCGAAGGATCGCGGTTCGATTCCCAGTCAGGGCACATGCCTGGGTTGCCAGGCCAGTTCCCGGCAGGGGACATACAAGAGGCAACCGCACATTGATGTTTCTCTCCCTCTCTCCTTCCCTTCCCCTCTAAAGATAAATAAATAAAAAAAAAATCTAAAAGGAAAAAAAAAAAGTACTTAAAAAAAAAAAAAAAAAAGAAATACTAAAGTTTCATTGCCCTAAAAGTTTCCTTGGTATAAATGAATGACCTCTATCCCTGGTGCTGGAAGAGTACTGCCTAATTTTAGTCACTATATATTACTTTTGCCTGTTTTGAATTTTAGAGAAGTGTAATCATATAGCACGTCTTTTGGGGGGTTAAGCTCCTTCCATTTGGCATAGTTTGAGATCCATTTTTTTTGTATTTCCATGCAAATTTTAAGATTGTCTTTTCTGTTTCTGTGAAGAATGCCATTAGAATTTTGATAGGAATTTTGCTGACTCTATAGATGACTTTGGGTAGTATGGATGCTTTCACAGTAGTAATTCCTCTGATCTATGAACATGAGATGTCCCTCCATTTCTTTGTATCTTCTTTGACTTACACAGTTTTTATTGTACAGATTTTTTACTTCCTTGGTTAAATTTATTTCTAGATATTTTATTGTTTTTGATGCTATTGTGACTGGGATAGTTTTTTTTATTTCTTTTCCAGATGTTTCATTATTAGCATACAGAAATGCAACTGATTTCTATATGCTGATTTTATATCCTGCAACTTTACTGAAAGCATTGATTTGTTTCAAAAGTTTTAGTTGAATCTTTGAGAGTTTCTATATATAAAATCATATCTGCAAATATTGATGTCTTTGTTCTTCCTTTCTGATTTCAATGCCTTTTATGTTTTTGTCTTGCTTAATTGCTTTAGGTAGGACTTCAGTAATATATTAAATAAGAGTGGGGAGAGTGGGCATTCCTGTCTTGTTCCTGAAATTAGAGGGAAAGCTTTCCATTTTTCTTCATTGGTTATGTTAGATGTGGGTTTGTCATACGTGGCCTTTATTATGTTGAGTCTTTTTCTTCCATGCTCAATCTATTATATTTTAATTTACAGGAAGGATTAGCAGGCCAGACTAAGAGTAGCAGCAGACACTGGGAGGAGTTTAACACACTCTAACAGCAGGTGAGTATCAAAGCTCAAGGTGAGGTCTGAAGGAGCCACATCAGTTTGTGCTTTACAAATCTCAAATCTAATCATCCAGAACTCTTGTCCAAAACAAAGCTCCATACTGATAAGAAATTTCTGGGAATATAATCCAAACTACACAGCACAAGGACAGTAGAGATTCTTAAAATAAGCAAAAGTATCTAGGTTTTCATGTTCAATATAAATTAGTATATGACAAAATATACATATGAGGTAGAAAAAAATCCTTGAAAATGGGGGTGAGAGGGAAGAGATCATAGAACAAAAAATAGCCATAGCAGAAAAAAAGAAAAAAAAGCAAGGCTGAAAAATATGCCTACAAAATACATAAACACTCAAAACTTTTTTCAAAGTGCACCAAAATAATTTAAATAAAATAAGATATGAAGAACAATATAAACTAGAATGTACAAAAACTCATAAATTAGGCAACAGAATTCAGAAAATAATTAGAAACTAAAGAAAAATATTTTAGAAATGAAGACTAAACTGAAGTAATATAAGAGAAAATAAACATAATAAAAAACACCACTGGAAAAATAGTATGTAGGAAAGGAGGGACAATTTAAGATCAAAAGAAAGAATTCAAGAGAAAATTTTAACTTCAAAGCTAGACAAAGATGATCCAATATGCAGAGAACAGCAGACTCATAAAGATAACAAAAGCAGGGGAACAGAACAAATAGTAATTAGTGTTCAATAAAATTCTCCTGAGATAAAAAAGGATTAAAGCACATAGTGAAAAGCAACACAGCATACCAGAGACTATTGACTCAGAATGAAAAACAAACCATATTCTAATAAACATACTGATCCTTAAAGAAAATGAAAAGAGGAGTTCAAGCTGGCAGAGTAGGTGAAAACTACACTCACCTCTTCCCATGACCCCATCAAAATTACAACTAAATTTTAGATCAGCCTGGATAACCACCTAAAGAGTAGCTGAACAGAAGTCCTATAACTAGCAATACAAAGAAGCCACACAGACTGGTAGGAGAGGCAGAGACTTGAAATGGGCTGTCCCCATACCCATCTACTGTAGTTAAGAATCCAGAAGGACATCTCAGCTGCAGACTTCCCTTCTAAGAAACAAGAGGTCTCAGTCCCATGCCAAGCTTCCCAGTCCAGGGTACCAGAGCTGCAAAGAGGAGCCCACATAATATCTGGCTGTGAAAAATCAGTGGGGCCTCCATCAGCCCAGATGAGATGCAGGCTGCTGAATACACAGGCACTCTCTCAAAGAAAAAATGCACAAGTTGTAGCTTGCAGGCATTCACCCTGGGCTCTGGAAAAGGGGTGGCAGCTCAGGAGGTGCCCAAGTCATACAGGGAGACCCTGACTTGTGGGGTGAGGGCTGGAGGGACAGCCTCCAATACCCCTCAGTGGAGTCCTCCTGCTGCACAACCCACAGGCACCATCTTTCCTGGGCTGAGCACTCCCCTCACAGAACATTAGCCTGGTGAGCTATACTAGTCCCACACTGACCATTCCCTAAGGCCCTGCCCTACCCAACTCATGCAGGATCAAAAGCTCTGTCCGTAGTGGTTGGCCTGGGCCTGCTTTGCAGTCTTTCTTGAAGAACTCCTGAGGGGTTCCAGTCAGGCTTGGGAAAGTGCAGAGACAAGCGGCGAGAGCCTGCGCTGTCCAGTTTTGGGTTTGGGGCCATCTTCCTGTGTGGGCTGGTGGACACCACCTTTCCTGTGTTAAGCCCTCCCTCCACACAGGTGCATCTTAATCTTCTCTAGCTTTGTGAACTCTACTAGCTCCACCTTGATGACTCCCTGAGACCCTACCCCATGGCAAAGGCCCACAGGCATCCGTGTACCCTAAGACTTTTGCTCAGTGGCCTGAGACTTGGTACTGGTGCCACATGTGAATCTGTATTAAACTGGTGAACATCACTCAGTCCCTCAACATCCCACCCCTCTGGTAATCAGTTTGTTCTCTGTATCTATGAGTCTTTCTTTTTCATTTGTTCTTTTATTTTGTTCTTTAGATCCCACATATAAGTGAAATCATATGGTATCTGTCTTTCACTGACTACATATTTCACTTAGCATAATACCTTCTAGGTCCAAGCATGCTATCGCAAATAGTAAGATTGTATTCTTTTTTATGGCAAGTAATATTTAATTGTATATATGTAACTGCAGCATCTTTATCCATCCACTCATCTACTGATGTATCATAGAATTATACACTTGAAATGTATATAATCTTATTAACTAATATCACCCCAATAAATTGAATTAAAAACTAAAAAATAAAAGTTAAGCCTATGGAAGAAAATAGAAGAGTATCTTCAAGACCTTAGAGTAGAAAAAATTTCTTGAACATACAAGGTACTAACCATTTTAAAAAAAAAACAGAAGTTCTATTTTATCAATATTTAGAACTTCTGCTCTTGGAAATACAGCATTAAGAAAGTATAAAGGCAAACCATAGATAGGAAGAAAATATTCACAATGCAAGTACAGTATTAATTATGATATATTGCAAGTTCACTTCCAGACCACTGCAGTAAAGCAAGTGTTGCAATAAAGCAAGTCCTAATCTTTTTTGCTAGTGGAGGGTCTTGAATTCAATTTGTAAAAACACAACACCTAATACATACAATAAATCAAAGTACAATAAAATGAAGTGTGCCTGTATCTGTCAAAGGTCTCATCTACATTTTATAAATAACTCCTATGAATAAATTAATAAAAGATTAAATTTTTTAATGGGACGAAGATTTCAACAGACACTTCAGAAGATATTCAAGTGGACAGTAAGCATATGGAAAGTTGCTCAAAGCATTACTTATTAGAGAAATGCAAATTAAAACCACAATGACTTATCACTACATACCTATTACAATAGCTAAAATTTGAAAGACTGACAATACCAAATGTTGGCAACAATGTAAAGCCAATAAAACTCTTTTACTGTTACTGGGAATGTAAAATGGTATAACTATTTGTACAACTGGCAGTACCTAGTAAGGTAAAACACACACCTACCCTGTGAACCAGAAACTCCAAACCTAGTCAGATACCACACCCCACAAATGCATATGTTCACAAAATGTTTTATACACAAATGTTCATAGCTGCTTTATTCATAATAGCTAAACCATTTCCCTTATTGAAAAACAACCCAAATAAAAATCAAGATGAAAGTAGATAAAGGTAAGCTGTGATTTGTTTACACAATGAACTACAACTTAGTAATAAAAAATAATAGACTATTGATACCATGTAATAACCTGAGTGACTCTTTTCTTTTTAAAGATTTTTTTAAATTTATTTTAAGAGAGAGGGGAAGGGAAGGAGAAAGAGAGGGAGTGAAACATCAATGTGTGGTTGCCTCTCACATGCCCCCTACTGGGGACCTGGCCCACAACCCAAGCATGTGCCCTGACTAGGAATTGAACCAGCGACCCTTTGGTTCACAGTCAAGCATTCAAACCATTGAGTCAAGGCCACCAGGGCAACCTGAGTGACTCTTGAAAGAAATAAGAAATTAGTCTGGCAGAGTACACCAAGAACACACTAAGGAGAGTGTAGAATGTTGAGCCCAAAGGCAGTTTGTTAGCCAATGAGTAAGCTCTAAGAGTCTTTGAATAACAGGATGACATTAATTGACTCATTCAAAAAATACCAAGAAACTATGTGTCTGGAACTGTTCTAGGGACTGCACTACACAAAACAAAGCCCCTTGTCCTCACTGAGCTTTTGTTCCAATGGGGGGAAGACAGGCAATAAATAAAACAAGTAACTTATGTAATATTTTAGAAAATAATAGGGGCTATAAAAAACAAAGGAAGAGCTGTGGGTTGTATGTTTAAATTGGATGTAGATTAGGTGTCCTTGTGAAGAGGCCATCTGAGGCAAGTCTTGAAAGACTATGGTCAGAGCTGCACCATTAGCATCAACAACTCTAATGGCCCAACCAGTGAACATATCACTCCCCACAGGCAATGCATTATTGCCCTAGGCTTCAGTCAACTGCTTCACCATAAGCACTGGCTCTAGTGAAGAAAATCTTGCATGTAGTGACAAGTTAGAGAAGCCAAAAGACCTTTTAAGCTTTTTATAAAATCACAAGTGACAGAATGAAGGTCCCCACCCACACGTTTCTGGTCTTTAAATAGCCCAGCACCAGCTATTCTAGATTCCAGTAATTTTCAAATCAGCTCTCAGTGAGGGATCTGATAAACTCCTTTGTAAAGGGACTGATTGAGCTCCTGTGTAGCTACCTTTACTCCAGACACAATCACATAGCATTTATGATGTTTTCAGCCAAGGGAGGAGAAACTCAAGCCTCGGTGAACAAGCGACTAAGCTATATTTTGTATCAGGACATCTCATGAGAAGTTTATTAACTCATACCACAAACGCAGAAACCAAGCTTCTTGTCAAGTCCAACTATAATCACTGCCCCTGTCACAACGTTTATACATATGCACACATCGATGCCTGCTTACTCATCCACCTCTAAGAGGCATGTTTAGCTAATACGCCACAATAACGGTGTTTTATTTGTTGATTTACACTTAGAACTCCGCTGTGTCCTCCGGTGACTCTAATGGATCCCAAAGCCTGACCTTAATCCCACTACACTTAAGTTACAAATGGAGAAAAACAATAAACTATCGTAAACTCTCTTAGGAATGCAACTGCAAAGAAGACCTTGGGGGTTCATTAAAAGTTCACTTTTCTCTAGGCGCCTTAGAGAGTTCTTGTCTGCATGATGCAACACCAGGAAAACTTCCTCTGAGTTGATGTCACTTCAGAGACCACTGCCATGAAAACTGGATTTCAAATGCTTTTCACCCAGGGTTTCTCCAGGATCAAGTTCACTGATGACTTGCTTTAACATAAGCAAGGAAGCAGTACAGAAAGAGATATTTTTGACCATGTTCACTATGGTATAAAACCTGAATCTCTGTTTAATGATTGCTTTAATTATTTCTAGCTCATATCTAATGTATATTTATATTTTATCCTGTGAATGTAAGTGCATGTTCGATACTTAAACATGTGTACAGCGTCTTTACATATATGTCTCCGAGTCCCTCAAATGGCATTGCTATAGCCTGCAGTGAGTTGCTCATCACTGTCCACCAGAGAAACACAAGCACACACATTATTCCAGGAAGCAGAGGCATGGAGACTGGCTGGACAGAAAAGGTGGCAGTGGGGAGATCTTTATTTAAAGTGGTTTTAAACCTAAGAAAGTGGATAAATTAAGGTGATTAAGTAAGAGTCAGATGGGACAGTATTCTTTTTAATATTGGTCTGCACATACTCCCCTCAACAGAGAACTCTCAACACCCTCTGCCTTGATCTATTTGTTCTGCCTCCCCTCTCCCTCCTTATAAAATTTCTGCCTGGTTTTCACCAGCATGTTTCACAAAGTTTGGTTTTTGTTGCAGCAGGCAGCTGGACCTGCGTTCAGGAACAGTTGTTGACACAAATATCTCGCATTCCTTTGTCAGCTCTAATAATTAATTTGGCTTGAAGTTCCCAAGTATTTGTTCTTGGCCCAGCTTAATGGAGTTTAATCATAGAAATGCATAGCTTAGTACTGGAAGGCACAAGGAGACCACCACCCAGATTTCTAGAGTTCTTTGTGCAGTTTCTATACGCTTCTCTACATGTTCCAGCTACTTCTGACTCCAAAAACTCTGGAGTGCTTCTTCTCAGCTGACCAAAATGCTATCTGTGCTGTGCTTGCATATACATTCCTTGAGACATGATCTAGAGATTGTGTCCAGACAAAAAAGGTCAGGGTGAATACAGGGTTCAACTCATTTATTCCTCTCTTATAATTCAGCAACACCTATTGTCAAATGTCTGAAAACAATTATTTTATATATTTTGTCCAGTCTTTTAATTGCTTATTTGGGATGGCTTATGGCAGAGAACACAATTCAGTTCACAGCATATGCCCACTAATAAATGAATACTATTACATTATTTCAAAATGAGCTAAAAGGCTTTTTGAAAATGATACAAGGCCCTGGCTGGGTAGCTCAATTGGTTAGAAAATTGTCCGATACACAGAGGTTGAGAGCGCCATCTCCCATCAGAGCACATGCAAAAATTAACTAGTGAATGCCTCAATAAGCAGAACAACAAACTGATGTTTCTCCCTTACTCTCTTCCCGCCTTTTTCCTCTCTATTTAAAATCAATTTTAAACAATGATACAAGTTATGAAAGAAAAGTCAGAATTAAAAAACTCATATAGGTAATAGAACTAAGTAAATTATTAGAAATAAAGGAAAAGTAATTTAGGAAATTAAGACTGAATTAGAAGTTAGAGAACAAATAAACACCTCAGATAACACCTTAGGGAAAACATGAGGAGAAAAAGAGGGGTAAACTGTTGTTTTAAAAAACTAAAGAGGATTTATAGGAAAGTAACAATTGTAGATACAAGGCAAAGAAGATTTAATTCACCTAGACCAGGAGCCCTAAAGAAGAAAACAAAAGCAAGGGACAGAACCAACAACAAAATGTATAATTTAAGAAAATTTTCCTAATATTAAAAAGATTCAAAGTGACATATTGAAAAGAAACATCATACCTAAGGAAATTGCCTAAGAATAAATATCAAAACATATCCTAGTAAAATTATTGGTCCTTCTTATTTCAAATTTAAAAAAGATCCTTTGAGAACCATGTAGCCCACATCTCCTAGTTCTTCTTCAAAAGGACTTAGAAACAACAATCCGGAAGCAACAAGCCTCTCTGGTACCCAGTTTCTGGCCTTGAAACATCATTTTACCACTGAAAGAAAGCGTGGTTCTTGAGGAAACAGCTGTTTCCTGGTCTGAAGAATGAAGTGTGCGATAGGAGCTCAGAACACCTCATCAGATCAGAACAAGGGAGGTAGTAGAGACTAACAGCACTGCTTCTCAAGAGAAAAACTGAAGAGAATTCTACAGGCCGAAGAAAAAATTGTGAGCAACCAAAAGATAATAATTGCAATGGACTGAAACACATAAAATATGTTTAAATTAGTGAGAGTATAAAGATGCTAAAGAAAAATAACCAGTCACCTTTGCAGGATAATAAGAAACCAAAATATTATTTTGAGTATTAGAAAACCAAAGTGATGTGTTTTTATTTGAACTGTGTAGTGGATACAGGAACCTATGCATGTGATAAAACTGCATCAAACTAAATGTATGCATACACATATAGATGAGAATTGGCAAAGCTGGGGAAATCTGAATAAGATCAGTGAATTGTATTTGGCAACATATACTCTCCTGAGTGTGTTGTCATATAATTTTGCAAAATGTTATCACTGGGGGAAACTGTATAAAGGATGCAAAGGATCTCTATATATTATTTCTTACAACTGCATATGAATCTGTAATTATCACAAAATAGCTCTAAAAATCTTCATTAGCAAAATTTTGTGGATTATCTATTATACAATATATTCTTGAAAAGTACATTTTCTTACAAACACATTCCACTTATGAATAAGAATATATATACGAAGAGTTCTTACAAGTCTATCTTCTCATGCCCCTCAACCTCCTGCTATTCTATTCTGTCACTGTGCAGGTATGGTGGCAGGCTGACAATTTAATGTACCTTATGATTTCACATGCCTTTGCTAAAATTGTACGATTGACGTTAGTAAAATGTTTGAATTAGCTTAAAGACCCTTCAAAATTAACATTTTAAGCCAAGTTGATTATTGATGCAGACTCTGGCCCACAGTGTCTGCGTCATTATGGATGAAATAAGACATTCACATGGACTACAGAGTCCGGTGGAGGAAAAAGGACAGCATGGCTTTTCTCAAGGGGAGCAAAAACCGCAGCCTCTGACATAACAGGCCTTTATTGGGTTTCTGGTCACATTACATTATGTTCCTCATTTACTATGCACAAGTTCGCTATAGGTGATTACCTTCTACAGACAACAAAGGAGCTAATGCTGCTAATCACATCACAGAAGGATATTTGCAAATGAAAACGGAGAAAGTGGTCTGAACCGGTTACACTCATCCTAGGAAGGTTTAGCATGGATTTTAGGAAGTTACAACAAGCACTTGCTATCTCAATTCAGAGTGAGGGAACTTTAGCAAAAGCAATACTCAAAGTGGCTTAGGTAAAAATGCAGGCCTGATTCCCCATGGGAGAACCCATCCATGGGCGTGGGTCCTGCGCATCTCTGAGTGGGAGCTGGGCTCACGCCATGCAGAATGGTCTCCTACAGATTATGCCTAATGATGAATAAGCATATGGTAGAAACTGGTGATGATGTTGATGGTAATGACTGAGGTGGTTTTGGTGGTGGTGGTGATGGTGATGATGATGATGATGATGATGATGGTGATATTGATAGTGATGATGGTGAGGGTGATGATGGAGATGACTGGGTTGTTGTTCGTGAATTATTTGCATGCTGGCATCAGATTCTAAGTTTTCCACCTGCAAGTTGACTCTCTCAGTAAAAGGAAAATTACCGTACCTGGGAGACAAAACTTGATTCAAAGCAGAGGTGTAAACCAACACTTTAATTGCTCCTATAGTAAGGGCTCCAGTCTCTGCAGTGACTTCATCCCATGAGAGCTTCTGCCCATGTACATAGAAAAAGACACCCAGGTCTCCCAATCTCAGTGACCCCCCTTTTTATGGCTGTGATAGTGCCTTTGAGTAAATGTAGAACTAGAGATAAATCTGTATGTCCTCCCATTTTCTGATATTTACTTCCTGATTGTTGAAACCAAGGACATCCTCTAAAACTTGCAGGAGACTGTCCATTTTGCCTCAGCACAGGTACTTACAGATTTAAAGCAATTTTACAAAAACAGTATTTCTTTCATGAACTCCCATTTTCAATGCTGGATATTTCCAACCATATGTTCGCCTTCATCTCTAAGTGCTTTTTCTTTGTGTGTGTTGTGTTCTCAACAGCAGTCACGAGCCTCTGATGATGGTCTGGTGAAACTGGAGGTAATAATTTATATCCAATGCGGGGGTCATGTCTCCCTATTTATGTCATTAGATGACTGTGGGAGTGAAAATTAAATCAGTGCTATCTAGGATTTTCCCATTTGCACTGTGCTGGGTGAATGGTATCGACTCTGCATTGCTTTCTAAACCACTCTGAATTCCGGTAACAGTATAGTCAAGGCAGATTTTCTGTCTTTCTGATTGTCTTTAGAGGTGGAAATTAGGTAGAAGGGAATATGTGAGAATTTTTAATCTATGTTATTTCAGTAAATTTATCTGAAATTAGAAAATCTCAGGAAATTTATTTTTTCCTTTGTAATAAATGGAAATAATAGTCAAATAATCCTAGCTATCTCTGGTAGTAGTTATTACTAAGTTAAACTCTTAAATACCCCACTGCCAGTAAGTTAACAAATAAAGGTCCCCTATTATTATAGGACCCAAATGAGATAAAGGATTTTAAATTGCTACATTAAAAAACAGGTTAAAATGTTTTAAAATTATTTATACACTTATACACATGTAAATACAAACATACACTGAAAAATGAAGAAGGCAGTCATTGGTAGTGTTGATCTCCACGGAGCAGAAAAATGGTATTTTATTTTTGCTTATTTGTATTTCTTTTCCTTCTTCTTCTTTTTAACTTTTTATTTTTTTTACTTTTCTTTTTTATTTTATACTTATTTTCTTCTCTTTTCTTTCTTATTTACTTATTCATTTATTATTTTTCCTTATTTGTATTTCTCATTTTCTACAGTACAGATATACTACCTTGCTAATTTTCTTCAGTGGACCTAAAATTGCCAATAAATTCTTTCCTCTACCTCTGAAAATTCAGTAACTTAAGTTTAGTTAATGATAACACATTTCTACACAAAGAGAAGCCACAGCAAAACAACAGAGCTTAAGAGGAACAAAACGAACTGGTAGTCAGAAGGTCTTGGTTTGGGGCCCAGTTCTGCCTCTTGCTCACTGCATGTTAGGATAATGTATTTAACTTTGGAGCTTCAGTTTCCTAGAGAATGGAAAGATAATAGACATTACCCTTATTTCCTATGCCATGCACAACCTAAGATATCCGGAGGAAAACACACTGAACGGCATTCCTTAGAGCTGGAGGTGTGTGGGCACACAAGGCAGCACGCGTGGGCCGAGGGGAGAAGCCAAGGACCAGGGGAGCAGTCTGAGTCCCAAGTCCCAGTAATTTCGAGTCTGGCGCTCCAGTTTTCTCAACTAAACAAAGGGAATAAAAAACCTACTCTAAACACATTTCTCCTCATACCCAAAAATTGTAGCAGGGGTTAATAACGTAGACCTTTGAAGAGCACTATCAAAAAGTTAGTAATTACATAAAGAAGCATGAAAATACTGAGGGTTTATGGTTTTTACCTTAGATTAATCTCAGAGACAATTTGTCTATAGGTATCATACCCAGCAATGGAGATCTGTGCTTCCTAGGTTCATGTCTATAATTTGAGTACTATGCCAGTAGGTGGATAATGGGGCCACAGTTTATTCAATATTGTCTGAGAATAATGATAATAATGAGAGTAGTAATAATAATAATAATAATGGCTGTTGGGCACTTAATCTGGAGTATACTACGTGCCTGGGCCCAGGCTGCAACACAGATCAATGAAATCAACCACTGTTGGTAGAACCCACACATCATTCCTTACTTTTAAAGGCTCCAGGTAGTTATACCATATGGTCAATGTTGAGAACCACTGTCTCATGGCCTTAAATTCAGTGAAAAACAAAGAAACGATTCTAACAACCTAATGACAACTCACATTTTTATAGTAGCTGAGTGCTTGAAAAAATTTTCTGAATGATCATTGACCAATATTAGTTTTACAACCACTTTTGAAATTGATATCACTAATTTCTTCATCTTTCTGATACAAAAGTAAATTTGCACTCAGTGATACAGATTTAACTACTATATCATCTTGATACCACATCAATGTGAGATGGGCATTCATATATTCATACGCAGTAAATATTTAGGAATTGCATAGATTACAGCTAAATTTCATTTTTTAAGCAAAGTACATATCCAGCTACAAAATATGAAATATACTGCTTATTACCTACAGGGAAGAGGGTCTCGATCTATAGCATGCATTGGCATTGCCTGGAAAGAATGGTGAGCCCAGACTGAGTGCCCCATCCCCAGAGTTTCTGACTTGGTAGGTCTGGGGTGAGGCCTGAGGGTTTGCCTCCCTAATGTACAGGTGATGCTGATGCGGCTGGTCTGGGGACTACGCCTTAAGAAGAAATGCTCTAGGATATTTGAGAAACATGCAAGTGTTAAAAGACCCAGATCTTGGCCCCATTTCCCTTCCATCTCCTTGAACTTTGGAACACCTGGAATCTAGTCTTTCTCTCAGAGACAGCAGGAGGAGGGAAGGATGCATTCGGAAAGAACCCAGAATCATTCAGCTGATTCCAAATGTGCAAAACTAGCTTCACCAAGCAGTCCCAGATGCACCCTCTCACGGAGTTCTCTCTTGCCCTCACAGGGCTCCCAAACAAAGGAGAATGGCTGCAGAAAATCACTCTACAGTGGTGGAGTTCATTCTCGGGGGATTAACAAAGCGACCAGAGCTCCAGCTCCCCCTCTTTCTCCTCTTCCTTGGGATCTACTTGGTCACCATGATAGGGAACCTGGGCATGATGACATTAATTGGTCTGAATGCTCAGCTTCACACCCCCATGTACTTCTTCCTCAGCAATCTGTCACTCGTGGATCTCTGCTACTCTTCTGTCATCACCCCGAAAATGCTGGTGAACTTCTTGTCAGAGAAAAACATCATCTCCTATGCAGGGTGCATGTCGCAGCTCTGCTTTTTCCTTGTGTTCGTCATTGCTGAGTGTTACATGCTGACGGTGATGGCCTATGACCGCTATGTTGCCATCTGCAGGCCTTTGCATTACAACATTATCATGTCTCATCACGTCTGCTCCCTGCTGGTGGCTGTGGTTTACCTCATGGGGCTTGTTGGCTCAACAATAGAGACTGGCCTCATGATACAACTGCCCTATTGTGAGGTCCTCATCAGTCATTACTTCTGTGACATCCTCCCCCTCATGAAGCTCTCCTGCTCTAGCACCTATGATGTTGAGGTGACAGTCTTCTTTTTGGCTGGATTCAACATCATAGTCACCTGCTTAACAGTCCTTGTTTCCTATGCCTTCATCTTCTCCAGCATCCTCCGTATCAGCACTGCAGAAGGAAGGTCCAAAGCCTTTAGCACCTGCAGCTCCCACCTTGCGGCTGTGGGGATGTTCTATGGATCTACTGCATTCATGTACTTAAAACCCTCCACAGCCAGTTCCCTGGCCCAGGAGAATGTGGCCTCTGTGTTCTATACCACAGTGATCCCCATGCTGAACCCCCTAATCTACAGTTTGAGGAATAAGGAGGTAAAGGCTGCCGTCCAGAAAACACTGAGGAGAAAAATGTTTTGATGAAAAAACTATTATTATTCTTCCTTACTTTGAGAAGTAATTGTTATAAATACCCACAAGAAGCCCTCTGAATGTCCAACCAACAATGGGGAACAATCACTTTTCTGCAAGGTTGGGTGAATGCCTCCTTTGCTTCTTCCTTCTTCCTTCCACCCATCTCACTACTCTCATTGCTTTTTGAAGCCAGCTGATTTCAAGTTTGCATTTTCTTTCATTTAGGGTCCATTTTCTCTATCCTGAGCCTTTCGTATTGAGTTTTGAAAGTCATCATTTTTTATCATCAAGTTTTATCATCTTTAGATAGAAAATATTATTCAACCCAATTTTCTCTCTCTCTCTCTCTCTCTCTCTCTCTCTCTCTCTCTCTCTCTTGCATTTAGGAGTACACAAAGCAAAGCGAGGTGAATTTGAAAGCCACCAAGACCTAATACACAGCCCATTTCTCATCTCAACTCTTACTCTCCTTTCTAGTTATTCCTGCACAAGAATTTCTACCTGATCTCTTTACGTAATTTTCTTAGTAACAATAATACTAGCTGTTAACATGGTTTTTGGTGCTTATTCTGAGTCTACAACTCTTCTCAATGCTTTATATGTATTATTTTCATTATACTTCACTATAGTGAGATATTTTTGTTATCCCACTTCACAGATAGGGAAACATGGTTTAGTCACTTGTTCAAGGTCACATAGCTGGTAAACAAAGACGCTGAGATTTACGCTGAAGTCTAAGTGACTCTAGAGCCCACACTACTGGCTCTCAATCATTATCCCCTTTGCTATAGGAGAGCACTCCCTTTGAACATCCAATTGAGTCTGCATAATTATGTTCTTCTAATTTCAAATGCCTCCTGAAAATGCAAGGTCTGTCCAGAAAAAGTCTAACCATTGTTAATAAAATGAAAATGATTTGTGTGACATGGATGTAACCTGGCAGTCAAAGAGATTGGACTGGAATGCACATATGTGAACAATGACGACTTCACCATACTAGTCGGTGGGGGCAGTAGATGTCATTGAGTGAGTATGTGTATGTAGTGTGTGGCCATCACATTCAAAACGACTGCACAAGAAGATCGACAAATCTGCATCAAATTTTGCATTAAACTTGAACATTCTTCTGTGGATACTATTTCGATGATTTAGAAGGCTGCAGCTATGGCCAACTGGTGATTGGCAGCTTCATCACAACATATTCGTTCATTCATCGCATTGTACAGAGTTTTTTGGAGAAACATCAAATCAGCCAGATGACTCAGCCCCTCTACAGCCCAGATTTGGAGCCTTGCAACTTCTGTCATTTCCCAAAACTAAAATCACCTTTGAAAGGGAAGAGATTTCAGGCCATCAATGAAATTGAGGAAAATACCACAGGGCAGCTGATGGCGATTGGGAGAACTGTGTGAGGTCCCAAGGTGCCTACTTTGAAGGGGACTGAGGTGTCATTGTCCTATGTACAATGTTTCTTGTATCTTCTTCAATAAATGTCTCTTTTTCATATTACATGGCTGGATACATTATGGAAAGATCTCCTATTTTCCCAGACTCCCACTTTTACCATCTGCCCTACCCTCTCCCATTCATGAGAAACTTCTTCAAGATGACTAAGGAAAGCTTACACCAGAGTGACCAACTCAATCTGCTTTTAGAACTGAAAGTCCCACCACATCCTGGGAAACCCTCCATCCCAAACAAAACAGGCTGCTTGTTCATCCTACATTACACATGCTGCAGAATCTCTTGCCGTACTCAAAATAACTGACAGACCTACTGCCAAGCTCACTCAGCAAATCCAGTGGCCATGGGGACAAACTTTCTCCCCTTGTTTATAATGACATCAAGGATGCTTGCTTTAAAATTAGCAGCCTGATATAATGCAAAGCATTTGTGGACAGCCTCTTGTCATTTCTAGCTATTTTTGGTATAAAAATTTTACCCTCTTGTCATTTCTAGCTATTTCTGGTATGATATTGTATCAATCAGTGGTCTATTATGAGAACGAGAACTAGCTTTCTCGAGCAGAAAGAGATTGCATACAAGGAATAACTTGCTTAGTTTTTTGAACGACTGAAGAAGGGGTGAGGGGCCCCCAAACTGACTCCACAATAGATATAACTCAGAGGTCAGGAAGTTCCTACTGCCACTGTGACCCCTGCCACCATGAAAAAATGCCTGTCATACTCACAGAACTGGTAAGTAAACAACTGCACCCTAGTTTGAGTATCACACAGAAACTTGCTGGCAATGAAAATTTGGGGGCCCTGCTCCACACCTACAGAATTACCAGGTGGGGCCCTCCAATGATTCTGATATGTACTGAAGTGTGAAAGCCACCTCACACTCTTCCCAATCCTCCCATCTTCCCAGTCTCACACAAGTGCATGTAGATACTGGAAACTGATTCACATCCAGGGCTCAATCTACAAGGGAAACTGGGATATGGAACTTTAGCCTTTTGAGCTGGCTACAAGGAGGGTGGAAGGGATACTGAAAAAGCTGTTTTGTCAAATGGCTATTCTGCCCTTTTTTCCTGACCTCCTTCCAGCAGGAACTGAGTCCTCTACCACTATAGATCCCCTCTAATTAGAAGAAAATATAGGAAAATATCTTTGTTATCTAAGGATAAGAAACCAGAAAGCCAAATAAACTGGTGAACATGATAACATTCAAAATTCAGATTTTTGTTCAGTAAAGGACACCGGAGACAGACTTAACAGAAATACAACAGAATGGAAAAAGACATCTCACTGGCATTTATTAGAAACTTCAATATCAGACAAAAAATATAATGGGCACACTATGTAGAACAAACAATTTACAGAATAGAAACCTTGAAGTGCCACTCAGTATACAAGGAGATGCTCAAACCTATTGCTATCAGAGAAGTACAAAACATAGAAGTACAAAATGAAATGAGATCTATCTTTACACTCACCATGGGGTAAATAAATAGATAACATGTAGTGGAGACTTTGCAGCAGTTAGAAGCAAAGGATCAGCCACAGGCAACACAGCTTAGAGCCTTAGAGCCTTAGAGCCATAGTGACATGTGAGAAAAGTTAGATAAGGAATGTAAAACAATGTTATTCATGTATAATAAAGTTACATACACACAAACCAGGAAAAAAGCATATTTAGAAAAAAATAACTAATAAAATACTCATTAGGCAGGTTAGAATGGTTACCTAGAGAGCTCAGACATATGGAAGTAGAGAGAAAAAGAGAAGCAGAATCAAAAATTGCTTTTCCTAGACCCACCCCAAGGTGCATATGATGCAGAGCGAGAGAAGCCCAACACAAAAGCATGTATGCACACGACCCCACTTCCACAGAGTGCAATGAGACAAAATGCATCTGGGCTGTTAGACGTCAGGATAACATTACCCTTTGGGGAGTAATAGTTATGAGAAAAGAACACAAAGAGTGCTTCTGGGGTGTTAGTAACATTCTGTTTCCTGATCAGATGAAAGCTGAACTGTCCACTTATGTGTCTATGAATGTATGTGTTTTATACTTCATTCAATAAGAATGTAAACTATTCCAGTTCCAGCCATGCTGTTGCAAAGGGTAGGAGCTCCTTCTTTCTTTCTGCTGCATAGAATTCCATTGTGTAAATATACCATAGTTTTTGATCCATTCATTTACTGATGGGCACCAAGGTTGCTTCCAACACTTGGCTATTGTAAATTGGGAGGGAGGTGGAGAGGGCTAGGATGGTGGTCTGGGGTGGGAGTAAAAGACAGAAAACTGTACAAAATCAACAATTAAAATAAAAATTTTTTTAAAAATAAAAAATAAAAAAAGAATGTAAACTATTTTTAAAATCAAAAGAAAATACATGGATACAAACCAATAATAAACATTTGGCAAAAATACACATAATGAAAAGATACAGAAATGGAGTGTGGAGAGGCTAAAGTGAAAGGAAATAAAGGATCCCTGCTCTTGCCCCATGCCAGGTCACTACAGTCCGAGTGCACAGGGCAGCAGTGAATCAGACCTGGCCCCTAGTCTGGAGACGGGGAGAGAGCAGGCCCAGGCCAAACATTTGTGGGCCCAGGAAAAACAGTTCAAATAGGGGCCCACAAACCATTTATCTAAAATATTGAATGCTATAAATAAAGCTAGCAAACTGTTAAATATGTTCTATCTGCCTACCTTGACATATTTAGGCACACACACACACACACCCCTTCATGATGATCAAGGATGCCACGTTTAAATTTAGAATTCTCAGACTCCCAAGGCCCCTTCCTAACCCAGCAAAGTGCCCACGTTGCAGAAGCCTCATAATTGCATGTGTGGGCATCCCAGCACTTCTTAATTCCACCCAAACCCCCACAGGGAGCCATTCCTCAGTCCCAGGGGTGCGCACCAGTGGCCAGATTTGCCCACTTGAGGATGTGCCCAAGGACAAGGCCTGCATCGGCCTTGGAAATGGGCCGGTGCCCCCTGGGCATGGAACCACAGTGCCCCAGGTACCAGGAGCAGTCTAGAGCAGACACATAGGCTCTAAGTGGGTATGTCCCTGTGGCCCCATGGACTCTTTGCCTTGTGGAAGGCCATAGCCAGAAGGGACCAGCGTGAAGGCCAAGGTCAGGGCCTCTCAGGGCAGATGCCCTATGCTCCAGTGTTTTCCCACTGATCCAACCCCACCAAATAGAAATAAGTTGACATTTGCCCTACACTTCACAGTTTACAAAATACTTTCACATAGAACACTCTTAATCAATCTTCTCAATCTTGTAAGATTACAATATGATGCCATTTGATAGATGAGAATACTGAGCCAAAGTGACTCCTGAAGTCACATACACAAAAAAAAAATGACCTGGCTGGTGTAGCTCAGTGGATTGAGCGCGGGCCTGCGAACCAAACGATCCAGGTTCGATTCCCAGCCAGGGCACATGCCTGGGTTGCAGGCCAGTTCCCAGCAGGGGACACATGAGAGGCAACCATACATTGATATTTCTCTCCCTCTCTCTTTCCTACCCTTCTCCTCTATAAATAAATAAATAAATAAATAAATAAATAAATAAATAAATAAATAAATAAATAAAGAGTACTGCCAGGTCTCCAGCAGAAGACCTTTCCTTCCCAATGTCAAAGGTCATGTTCTTTCCACTATTCAACACTGACACCCATCCCTCAGTTTTCTAAAGAACAAATGGGGGCTTAAAAATTATAACTATATGGAACTTGTAAATATGAGGCAGGAAGAGGACCTTAACACCAAATACAGAGTCCTTTCTGAGAAAGAGCCCGAGCCCAAAGCAAATCTCATCACTGATACAAAGAATACTATGTAGAAATAGCAGTCCTGGCTGAGTCTTGGGGTCCCCATTCCCACCACAAACCACAAAATGGGGACCTTCAACACAATTAAGCAATATCCACCCAAATTCTGCACCAATTATATGGCGGGGGGTAGCAGGGCGGGGGGGGGGGCGCTGGCCACACAGCCTGCCTTCTCTCCACCACCCTACCAAAAATACTTTATTAATAAGAGGGCAGCATAAAGCCACAGGCCTCCATCTGCTCAAGGACAGTCCAGAGAGAGCAGACTGGCACCAACCCCAGCTGACACCTGACCCTCCTCTAGTGAGGACCCACTAAGCTATGCCTCCCTCTAATTACCAGGTGTCTGGCAAAGGGTCTGGCCAGTTATTTAGAGAACCAGTGCCTGCTCCTGGCACAGATGTCTATGAGGCTGGGGTTGCAGGCACTATCTGCTCAAAACCAGCTGCTTAAAGCCGTCATCTCCTCACTCTACTATCCCGGGACCCCTCCTGCTCGCCTGTGCACCCCAAAACTCAGCAGCATCATGTCACTTGCACACACAGCTGCGGAATACATGCTGTCAGATGCCCTGCTGCCTGACCGCAGGGGCCCCCGTCTCAAAGGACTGCGCCTAGAACTGCCCCTGGATCGCATGGTCAAGTTCGTAGCTGTGGGCTTCCCCCTGTTGCTGATGTCCCTGGCGTTTGCCCAGGAGTTCTCCTCTGGTAAGTGGCTTCCAAGACCCCATGTATAGGAGACTCTACCCTGTTTCTCTCTTTACATCATGAGCTCTGAAACGAGGCAGCTCCCACATCATCTAGGTGCTATGGCTTGCCTGGGCATTACTCAAAAGGCTGACTATGTACGAGTTTAGAGTACCAACAAAGGCACCAAAATTTTTTGAAAGTCATTTCCAAAATTTTGCAAAAAGAAAGATTTAGTTTAACTTTCAGTATTCACGTATTTTATGTCATTACACTAATTAAACTTTTGATTTTACATGGATGAAGGAGATTGGGGGTTCCATAATCTTTTCAGGACCCAGGACTTCTAAAGGTCTTGGTCATCCAGGCTCCCAGTAAGTCTCTTACCTTCTTGGAGCCTTCTTCCTGCTCCCCACCTCCTGGATTACTGACTTAAGAACATGTTAAGTGCCCAACAGAGCTTAGCACATCACAGGTGAGTAAGTCCATTCTTTCCTCTCCACACACTAACATTAACACACACACGTATGTAGTGTCCTAGGGGAAAGATTGACTCAGCAAATCTGCCCCCACTATTAAAGAGAATTGGGATTTCTGGCTTTCTTTCCTGACTGTGTCAGTAGCTTATTGCATTTCCCAAAGAAGTGTGCCAACTTCCCACCGCCTCTCCCTTTACCCACGATGGGGAAAAGAACTGGTTCCCATTTCTGCCTCTTTCTAGAGAATGATGGGAAAACCAAAATCGAGAGATTCTCCCTCTAAGCCCACTTTCCTTATAGCACTGTTTGTCCACCTTTTCTCTTTAGGCTCAGGAGTCCAGGCAATTAATCCTCTAAATTTTAGAGCCCAAAGGTGTCAGCTCTCTCACCATGAAACTGAAAGCCTTCTGGCACCAAACTGCAAGAGTGCAAGGAGCCTCTTTCTCCTCCTCTGCCACACCCCTACCTTCCACCCTGTGAGCTTCTACTACCTGTTTGTCTGGGAATCCAGGGGGAGCTCAGAGAAAAAAAAAACTGGCAGGCACTAAAGGGAAGTCAGTACATGGGCAGGCCTGAGTCAAAGAGCAGAGCGCTGTCCCGTCATGCCCATCTGACAGTGACACGGGCTTGCCAGACCCAGAAACTTGGGCATGGGAAGAAGAAAGTGCCTACCAGGTACACCAATTGGCAGAGCTGTGGAGTCGGCTCCTAGAAAGCTTTTAGCTGAATGTCCCCTGGATTCCAAGGGCTTCCTCAACGGTGTATTCCTGTTCCAGGGTCTCCCATCAGCTGCTTCTCTCCCAGTAACTTCAGTGTTCGGCAGGCGGCCTACGTGGACAGTTCCTGTTGGGACTCACTGGTTCACCATGAACAGGGTGAGCCTGGGCACTACAAGCTGAAATCCCTCTGGCCTCATAAGGTAAAGTGGGCTCAGACTCAATCAGGCCAGCTTCATGGCTGAGTGGGGTGGGCCTGGACTGCATCAGTATACACATTTTCTCTCTCCCTCTTCACCACCCCTCCCCTTTCACATGTTGGCCACTGATGTTCACATTTTAGGCGTTCTTCAAATGCCTGGTGATCTTTGGTTTCCCACCATTATCTGATTGGAGGTTTTGTGCTGATGGATGAAGCTTGCTGACCAGCAGCCTTCAGTTTAAGGAGAGCCTTCAGGCCATTTCATGGGGAAAACCTCAAATGTCAGCATCTGCAATTCATTTTCTCGGGCTGGTCAGTTTTCCCAAGGAGAATGACTCAATCCCTAATTTGTGTGGCAGAGCAGGGTGGAGTGGATGTCAGGCTGAACTGCCAACTCTGTGGGAACTCAGATGTGGTATCAGCATTCAGTATTCATTTAACTTCCACTGGGTTCTCAGTGTGGTCCCCCCGCCCTCGATGTACCCAAGTGCAGAATCTCCATGGTTTAATGTTTCTGAGGAGTAAACCATGGCCTTCTCCCAGGGGAGGGGCAGGGCAGTCACTGAGTGTGTCCTGTCACAGAAAGAATCTGCAGGACTGGATTTTCAATATTCCTGTGTTCAGCCCCACTTTCAGAGGCACCTGGTGTCTCTAACTCCTGAGTCTTTCTGGTTCTGCGGTGCAAAAGAGCTTGCTCGCTTGCTCCTGCCTCAACTCCCCATCAACCCACGGGCTGCTGTCCTTGGTCACACAACTGCTTTTCAGTTTTCAGCACTGTGTTGCTCTCATGGACTCTCCTGTTTTCTTTGTTCTCACAGGATTATGTCTTTTTTATCTCTTTATGGTCATTCGGGAGCAGAAGTCATTTACACGTCTAGTTCGCAATGTTTAGTCAGAAGTCACTCATAACATTTTGTTGTTATGACAAGTTTACAAGGTCTCAAAACACCACAGTTCTCAGACCCAGACAAAACCAGAAAATTAATGCAAAGAGGCCACAAAGTCTCTGTCACTGTAAGTGTTTGAACAAGATCTGAAGGGCAACAGGTTCAAGATAGTACAGAGGGAATTCACATCAGAAAAGAGTTGAATCTCTAGAGGTGAAGAGTTTGTTTTCAAGAAATGTCATTTTTTAAACAGGCCTCAAAAGGTTCTAATTTTCTCTCATGGTCTAACGTATCTTTCCCAACACATCTCTCCTTTCAGTTCTGAAACTCTCTTACACACACACACACACACACACACACACACCATGCCCCTCTATCCAGATGCGACCAAATATGCACCCTCCCTCTTATTCTTCAAACTCTCCCCCAAAATCAAATCTCCCTGGTTCAGAGAAGCTGTAGCCAAACGGTCATAAGGGAATAAGCTCCAAAACCAGACTGCTGGGTCCCAATTCCCATTCACTTACCTTCTAGATGTGAAACTTGTACAAGTTACTTAATATTTTCACATTTCAGTTTCTTTGTAAAACAGACACACTAATAATACCTACCTGATAGCACCACTGTGAAAATGAAGTGAAACTATGCGTGTTAAGCACCTAACAGAAATGTAGCTTTAATTACTGTGGGCAAAATAGTGGTCCCAACCTGGTAGGTGTGATAAGTATGATGAGGAAACAAGGAAAAGTCCCTTATCTCAGGTAGCTCAAGAGAGGGGACAGAAAAGGAAATGGGATTTGACCTCTTCTCTGGAGAGTCTAAATGCAAGTCAGCAATGATTGGGGGGCCTTCCACTGGACTTAGCTAATGGTCTCTAGATGTTTGGTGATAAGAACCTGAAACAGCCAGAGAAAGGAAAGTAGAAGACTGAGAATAAAGACACCCTCCCCTGGGATGCTGTGACCATGTTGGCCTTGATTTCTGGTTAGCTACCTCGGCTGACATGCATGGGGAACAGGGAGCCCTCTCGCTCTCTCTACACGCCCACCCCCCTGCTCCATCCCGCATCCCTCTCTTATCTCCTTCCTTCCTTTCTCTCTCCCTTCCACATGCCCTCTCTTTCTGCCTCTTGCCTCTCTCCTTCCCGGGAACCTATACAGGCAGATCAGAAAAATGGAGCTGGGGAGTGTGGAGATATACTCTTCCTTCTCTCCTGGGCCTCATGGTATTCAGCCTGGTTAGTAGAGAGCCTAACGACCTGGGCCTGTGGCAGCTCTTTCCCCTCCTGAGGCAGAGCTCTCTCCACAAGGCCCCAACATCCTGGGCCTCCCTCCTCAGCTCATTCTCGCCCGCAGGCCCTCCCCTACTCCCTGCTGGCCCTGGCCATGGTCATGTACCTGCCAGTTCTGCTGTGGCAGTATGCCGCTGTACCAGCCCTCAGCTCGGACCTGCTGTTCATCATCAGTGAACTGGACAAATCCTACAACCGCTCCATCCGCCTGGTGCAGCACATGCTGAAGATCCAGCACGAGAGCTCAGACCCCGATGATTTCTGGGATGATCTAGAAAAGTGAGTTGTCTCTTCCACTCCTTTCTGAAGAACTCCGTCAAACATCAATGTGATTTCCTTGCAGTGTAATGTTTAAACTACCCTTTACCAGGGACATCCAACCTGCAGCCCACGGACCGCACACAGCCCAAGATGGCTGTGAACGCAGCCCAACACAAAATTGTAAATTTACTGAAAACATTATGAGATTTTTTGGTGATTATGTGTCGCAATGTATTTAATGTGTGGCCAAGACAACTCTTCTTCTTCCAGTGTGGCCAAGACGCCAAAAGGTTGGACACCCCTGCGTACCCACCTTCTCCCAGGTGCAAACTGACACACCCTCTCATTCACTTGCTATCACTGGCATACAGGGAGAAGAGAAAGGGCTCTGCCTCTAGTTTACAGGTGAACACAGAGTCTCCAAGGGACTAAATGCTCCAAACTACTACTTTCATATGCACGCCCCTGCTCAGAAACCTCCAATTGCTCCCCTCATGCATATAGAAGAATATCCATGATCTTCCGAGTGTTTTTCCCAGGCCCTCTACACACACTGTCACCAACCACTTTCTCAAACTTCTAACTACCAAGTGACAGAAATTTTCCACCTCGGGAGTCTCCTCCTTTTCTCCTGACAAGTCAGTCAGCCGCCATTCATGAGTACCAGGCACTGGTCTGGGTGCTTTAGAGATACACGTCTGTGTGTGCACTGGGGGGCAGAGGTGGGGAGACAAAACTATGCCTACCCACGTGGGGCTTACACTCTACTGAGAGAAAACAGACATGAATACTCACAACACATGCGTAAATTATATGGTAGAAAATAAATGGTTTGAAGAAAAAAAGTCAAGCAGGGTAAGGGTGGGGTGATCAAGAAAGCTGGGTGGCTGTGGAGCGGTGCGGTTTTAAATAGAATGGCCAGGGTGGACCCCACCAACAGGACAGTGGAGCTAAGATCTGAAACCATATTCTGCCTTGTGTTTGTGCACGTACTCCTTCTGAACTCTATCTTTTGAAGGCCAACTTTGCAACGATGTTTTCTGTAAAGGTTTCTGGGCACTCAACCCATACTGTTATCCTCCCTCTCCTCATTTACAACTACCACGGGTTGTACTCATCATTTTAACAAACCAAGCACTATTTTTACTTTATGTCTGTATATCGTATCTGCCCCTTCACCACAAGCCAGACTGTAAACGTCTTCAGAACAGAGACTGGCTTATGTGTACCTGAACACCACAGTTCTCAACCAGTACTTGTTAGCACATTTATTTTTACGAAATAACTAGATTGGCCTAAATGTCATACAGAGTATACAAACCATGAACCAGAATATACTTATTTAGACTCCCTGTCCAGTGCTAATTTAATAAGCCTTACTGCTTCCTAAGAGGTTTCTTCTTCTGCTTAAGAGGATATGGTTCTAAATGGTCCTCCTAACCTTGCCTCATTTCTTCCCCACCCAGGGCTCGAAGAGAACGATACTTTGAATTCCCCTTGCTTGAGCGGTACCTGGCATGTAAGCAGCGCTCACATTCACTAGTGGCTACCTACCTCCTGAGGAACTCCCTCTTGCTCCTCTTCACCTCGGCCACCTACCTGTACCTTGGCCACTTCCACCTGGATGTCTTCTTCCTAAAGGAATTCAGTTGTTCTGTCAAGACAGGGCTGCTAAGCGATGAGATCCCTGATCTCATCACATGCAGGCTGACCTCCCTGTCTGTTTTCCAGATTGTTAGTCTCTCCGCTATAGCAGTATACACCCTGCTGGTTCCAGTGATAATCTACAACCTCACACGGCTATGTCGGTGGGACAAGCATCTCCTATCCATCTATGAGATGCTCCCAGCGTTTGACCTCCTCAGCAGAAAGATGCTGGGGTGCCCCATCAATGACCTCAATGTGATCCTTCTTTTCCTCCGAGCCAACATCTCTGAGCTCATCTCTTTTAGCTGGTTGAATGTTTTATGTGTGTTGAAGGAAAAGACCACCCAGAAGCACAACATTGACACTGTGATCGATTTCATGACTGTACTAGCTGGCTTAGAACCCTCAAAACCTAAACACCTCACTTACCGGGTATCTGATGAAAACCCATAGTTAAGAAACCATGGGTTTCTTTCTCCTTCCTCCCAAGCCTCACTCACTAACATAAAAAAAAAAAATTCACTTTAAAATTGCTAAGCTTGGATTCAGCTGAATTACATATCCTGTATCATGTAACCCTAAAGCTGAAAAGATATAATCAACACATGGAAATAAACTTGAAAGTTAAAGCTGAAGAATTGAAGAACTAAAAAATTAGGTCTAGAGCATAATGTGATAGGAAAAAAACCTACAACTAAAATTAAAGTTAGACATTCTACAAGGAAAGAAGGTTCTAAAGGCTATCTATGGCGGCAGGTTCTTCTTTCCATATTTAATACTCCACAGACCTTCTAGGATACATACTCGGCTTACCCCAAAGAGCAAGCAGGCTCATCTGGTAAGAGAATAGAGATATGAAAGCCCTGAAAACCCTTTAGTGTGGCCTCAGATCCTAGGAATACGCCCACCTTGCTTTGTGGAAGACACCAACCTTGCCCAGGCCCTCTGTGGCCTGCAAAGTAGTCAGGAGATAATGATGGCAGGAGCTTGTGACATGCTCTTGGGGCTTAAGGACAGGGTCATGCATCAGCTATGGCTGGAGCCACACAGTGTGCAGATATGCCTTTTCATCATTTAAACCAGGACACACTTAACCAAGGGCTGGAGTTACAGGCTGTGAACCCCTTCACAATTCTTAGTGCATCCATGTGTGCTTTTAATAGCCCAGGGGAGGCTACACGTCCACTTGCAGCCAATCACTCAAGAGCAACCACTGAAGTAAAGTGCTAGTGATCCCCTTCTCTCTCTCCTCTGACTCACCACCCATCCTAAGCGCTAACTCCCATCTTTGTGTCTGTATTTAATGAAAACTTGATCCGGCTTTAAAAGCCATGCTCACCCACAATACCAACTGTCTCTCAAATGGTATTTCTTTTTCTAGATGCATATTATACCCTTCTTTGCACAGGTATGTAGAAAAATGATGTCATTCCTGACAAATCTGGGTAAGTTCACCTAAAACAAGTAAAGGGACTGATACATAAACATTCCTTAATGCTTCCTATTGTCGTTGTAAAGATCTACCTCTTCGGATTGCTACACAAGACCCTTTGCTATCCAAATACTGCCTGCCACTTCGGTCTTTTTGCCCCTCTCCATGTACCTCTTCCATTCTAAGAGTTCCTATGCAGTTCCTATGCTTCTCGTGATGCTAAGCCTTTGGATGCACTGTCCCCACTGCCCAAGGTGCCCTCCTGTTCTTCTCACCTTCAGGGTAAGTGTAGGCACATTTCCTTCGAGAAGCCTTCCCTAGCTCCTCCCCTTTTCCTAACTAGGTGCTGCCATATCATCCAATACCTATCTTTGAGATAAAACTTACTACACTGTGTTACTATGGCCCCTTTTTTCCCTCTTAAATAAGTCTCCTAAACGTTCTGCCATAATAAGCACTATTCTTCTGAATAAACAAGTGACTCGATGAGTTGTTCAGGATATTGCATTGTTTGGGGCACACAAACCTGGCCTCTGAACAATCCAGTGTGGAAAAAGCTCTGTGCACAAAGATGCACTTTACAGCAATTGAGGACCAAAAAGTCGAACAACAGGAAGATAATCATGTAAAACGACTATGCCATAACTGAAATATTCAGCAGCCATTTAAAATTATAAAGGAATCATAATAACGTTGCAAAATAACTATTATATTGGTAAGTGAACAAAAAGAAAACATTGTGTTTAGTACATAAAGATGCATGAAAATATTCAATATGATACACCCTGTATAAAGATACATGAAGACACACATACCAACGAGTTAAAAATGGTTCATTCCATGTGACAGCATAAGGGATTCTTGAACTCTTTGTACTATATTTTCTAAGCTTCAAAATTTTGCATGAAATGTTTCACCTATTGTAAGGAGATGTTTCTAATGAAGAATAAATATTTTAATGAAAATTCCACTGAAATCCATTGGCCAGAACAGCTTGCAAACTAAGGCAAGTGGTAGCACTTTTCCTCGCACTGGGAATGAAGAGGAATAATAAAAACAAAGTCAGATGACAAAGCCTGCAATGACAAAATACAGCTGGGCAGCCAATAAACCTGGCAGTCAGGGAATAGGGGTTTACAAAAGAAAAGAAAAATACCCCAAACCTCTTCTGATCAATCCCAACTGTTTTCAGGGTCCAAGGTAAAGGGCCAATTTACAGTATCAAAGGCATGAGTATATGCAGGCTGACAAAATTCCTGGCAGTTTCAAAACATGAACTTGTGTGGCTGCCCTGAGCGTGTTTGCAGAGGCACGCTGGCACACAGGAGGGGCTGCTCCACTAAAACCCAGCCAGGCCCTACAAAGGGCAGCTTACAAATATGGATGGGCATAGAAGGACTTCTGTTAAATCTATTTTTGTCAAGACCCCGGTCACCATTTTTACAATTTTCAGAAATGAAATACCTGGGTCATCGATTCTAAACCTCTCTTTTGAACTCTGATTATGTTACTTATTCAGTATTAGACTTTTCTCCAGTAATTTAATAAATTAACTATATATATATATATTTCCTTAAATCCCATATGCCACTCTCGAAGTCTATATTTTTAGACTTTAATTTCTATATGCCACTCTCGAAGTCTATATTTTTAGACTTTAATTTCTATATGCCACTCTAGAAGTCTATATTTTTAACCTGAAACTGTAATCCTATTTCATATAAATAATGCCTTATAGTTTAGGACTCTCGCTCACATCCATTACTCTACAGCATATTCAGTTTCCAGAGGAAAAACCTATTGGCCCAGAGACTCAGTCAACTAGCTAGCGGCACTGCTGTGAAAATGAACAGAAGCCTCAGTCTTCCGTTCATTCACCAATACTGCATCCTAAAGAGTTTTCTCTCTTCGTTTGATTTTAGATAGACCTGGATTACCCATAAATGAACGTAAAGGTACAGAAACTTACTTTTGGTGTCATCAGGCAAACTATGACTGAGTGCTTATTTGTGCTTGCGTGTTATTAAAGCCGTTTGTTAATTCTTCCACCTTTCCTGCTACATTCTAACCTGCGAGAGCAGAGGGTTTTTGCTATTCAGCCCGTAGTCCGGACTCGCACTAAAAGCTGTGGGCACTACGGGAACATTTACGCGAGCCGCCGTAAGGTAGGGGGAAGCCAGGAAGACAGCATGCCCACAGCTTGCCTTCGAGCGCGTCCTACAGCGCGGGGAGGGCTCTGGGTAATGAGTGTACAAAGCTGGTGTCGGCCGCAGTCGGCTGCGGGAGCGTGTCACACTCGCGCGAGGAAGGTTTTTGCCGGCTCCTGCCTCAGCACAGCAATCACACTCCTAACCTAAGCAAGGGCACGTGACTCAGTGAGAGTCACAAGGGTAGTAGCTACCCGCCCCCGGCCGCGCACTGGAAGCGATCCAACGCTCAGCACCCGGATGTTACGACATCGGCGCCGTGACGTAACTTCCGGGCAGAGTTACTTCCGAGGTAGACCCAAAAGTATCGGGAGGCCGGGGGATTGACTGCGGGAATTCTGTCCCAGCCTCTCTTCTTGGTAGCGTTCTTGGGGAGGTCGGTTCTTCAGGGCCCGGTTCCGCCAGCGCAGACCCAACGGGGCCAATGTCCCGCCGTCCCTCGGCCGGGCGCTGATGCCCGCTGCGCTCAGCAGGCCCCGCAGCGGGCCCGGGTCATGAGCGTGTTGGGCGGCCGCACCCCCTCGCCGCGGCCCGCGTCGCAGTCCGCCAAGGCCAGGATGAAAAAGCTCCCGAAGCGGAGCCAGAACGAGAAGTACCGGCTCAAGTACCTGCGGCTGCGCAAAGCCGCCAAAGCCACGGTGTTTGTGAGTCTGATGTCGCTCGGTCTTACCCCGTCTCCACACTCCGAATTCGAGAAATCTTTCCCCAAACCGTCCCCCGTCCCAGAGTGGCAGTGGTAGTGTCGTTTTAGCTTTCGCAGTTACACATTGCTCCTCGGTAGCCTTGTACCCTTGGACAGGTTACGTGTTTTTGTGATTTTGTTTCTGATCTGTGAGAGTTAATAATTACCTTGCTGAGTTGTGAAGGTTAAATGAGGAGAGTAAAGTGACTGGTGTTTAGATGTGCCGGTAAGTTTTAGCCATTATCGTTATAGCCGCAAAACTCTGGGAAATGCATTTGAGTCTCAAGAGAACCCGGAGAACGAGGCACTGTTTTTAAAATAACACTGAATCGCAGAGAGATGATTTGCTTAATGGCACAGTGTCAGAGCCCTGACACCAGTTTAGACCCCTCGATTCTAGTTTATTACTTTCACTAACCTAGCCTATTTCCTAAGCGTGTACGCCTTCCCTAAACAGACACATACAGGAAGTTTTCAGTAATTTACTGTCTTCTGACTTCTTTTGAGTCTCCCCAGTATTTCTGCCATTTTTTCCTATTGTAGAGGCACTGGGTTTGTTGAATGAATTAACTGGTTGGCCAGCCCCACACTTTGTGGTAACATGTTTTGACTCGCTGAGCTTGCCTCAGTGCAAGGAACTATGAGAGTGGAGTCCCCAAAGGTCCTCCCACATCTGAATCACCAGCTCACCTCGTCTCTCTACCCAAAACTTGAACATCTCTCGGTCTTTTGTTTGTTTGTTTGTTTGTTTGTTTGTTTTTTGGAAGCATAAGGAAAAGTTTGGGATTAGCACATTCATTCCAAAAACATTTATTTAGCACTTGCTGTGTACACTGGAGAGAAATAAAAGTATGATTAAGAGGATTTGATACCTTTTATTCCCTACATGTCAAAGGTGCATGAAGCTTGGAGCCTGTGCTGTTAGAAGGACATTGGTTCCATTCAGTATTACATGAAGGTTTTGCGAAGAAAAGGGCTATTGTTTTCAACTCACAGGCAGAGTTTGAGTTCCCACCTATGGAACACCTGGACTGCAGCATTTCCCCAGGACTGCTGCCCGGGAGATAGACTGAGTCATCGGTAAAGAAAGACAGTGCTTGAATAAGTTGATGAGGAAGTCTAAGAATTTTACACGCCAGGGTTGATTTTGTTACATCCAGTTGTTCTCTAAGGTTCGTATTGCATGGGATGCTTCGGGTTAGGCCGCTTTTGTAAACTCCCCCAAGAGTCAAGGTATGTGAGCATAGCTGGTCCTCACATTCACACGGACTGAACTTAAGCATCCATGGATTTAAGCAGGATGCCCTTTTCTCTTCCAAAGGCGACCCTAATTAGGATGACTGCACACTTGGTTTGCCTGGAATAGCCCTAATCTGCCATATTGTTCTGGCATAATCATTGATAGTGCTCCCTTTTTACTCAGAGGTACCCCAGTTTTGATAAATTCTATAATTACCCTGCCCATAGTCAAATTGGACTCCACTGTTACCTGCAGGTTCTTTGTAGTGAGCAAGGTGGCCTAGTTCTTCCTTCTTATCTAGCAACAAAGGACTTCTTTGGATTGAAATATAACTCATCTTCCCAGCATAATATTTTGATTTTTTATTCATTTTATGTGATTATATTCATTTTTTTTTCTTAAAGGAAAATGCTGCTATTTGTGATGAAATTGCTCGTCTTGAGGAAAAATTTCTTAAAGCAAAAGAAGAAAGACGGTGAGCTGAGTTCATTTTGTGTTTAGAGTCACAGTTTTGGTGATTGATGTGCCATTACTGCTCTGGGGATTGCCCTCCACTGGATTTTTGTGCGCTGCACAGCCTGCTGGCCGCTGATCAAGCACAGAGAACCAGCCTGTGGTGTTGGCTCCCGTTTACCCTAGCTGCATTAGTTTGGTGATGAGACAGCTCTCTATTCATCTCTCTGATGAAGCCCTCTTGCCACAGCTAATAAGTAATGTAATCATATAACTCCCCAGTTATGAAATAAACTGTCTCTCATTCTGCAAATATGTGTTCAGTACGTCCTAGTCTGTGCAAAGCCCAGGGCTATGTGTGCATAAGCAGTTCCTGGTGCATGCCTTTCAGAAGTCAGACACCTTCCAACCTCAACTTACAGCCACTCTCCAGGTGCAAAGAGACACACTGCAATTCTTTATCCTTCGCTTCTGGAGTATTGCCCTCTGGACCTTCATTATTCTCAGAGTCCAATAAGAATGTTATTTTTATAAGTGTAATAATCTTGTACATAGTTTTGACTTTTCCCAGTACTTGAGTAAAACATTGGCTTGAGATAAAATGGAAGCTTACACCTCTGCTTCCTTCCTTCCCAACCTCAGGTACTTGCTAAAGAAGCTTCTCCAGCTTCAGGCTCTAACTGAGGGGGAAGTACAGCCCGCAGCTCCTCCCCACAGCTCCAGTTTGCCCCTGGCTTATGGTGTGGCCAGCTCTGTGGGGACTCTACAGGGAACTGGGCCCATTTCTGGGTCTAGCACTGGGGCCGAGGAGCCATTTGGGAAGAAATCCAAGAAGGAGAAAAAAGAAAAAGGCAAAGAGAACAACAAACTGGAAGGTACCTGGAGGGGTATCAGTTGTGCCGGTGGCTCAGTGCCTGTTGACAAAGACCTGATACTAACTGGTGGACACACACGGCCATGGCCATGCTTAAACTCTCAGCCAGTCCTTAAGCAGCCCTAACAGCCCGGGAAAACAAGTGTATCAGAGACATTTTGAGTGGAGGAATGCCAGTTAGACCTGGTTGAATGTGCAAGGAGCAGGCTGAGGCTTCCACCTTCTTCCCTATCCCCAGCTCTCTGGGCTGCCGTCAGTTCACTCTTTCCTAGAGGCAGGAAAATGAGCTAGGTGGCCTTTGGAGCATATTGCTGGCTTGGGAAATTTCTGATGTGTGAAGTAAGAGGCCTTAAAAAGTATAAGGCCTTTGGGTCCTAAGCAGTAATATTCAAATTGGTTACTGCCAGGTGGGTGGCTTAGAAGGATACTCAGGGCTTTGGGAGAAAATCCCATGTGCCCATTCAATGAGTGTGTAGAGCCAGAATTAGCTTATTGCTCTTAGCCTTTACATGTAAATTTTCCCCTTCCCCTTAGCATTGGGAGGGGCCTAAAGTGGGTGACCCCAGATTTGCGTTTCAGTTCTGAAGAAAACATCCAAGAAAAAGAAAATGGAGGGAGGTGCTCGCAAGCTGGTTCAGCCCATTGCCCTGGATCCCTCAGGACGGCCTGTGTTCCCCATCGGACTGGGGGGTCTAACAGTATATAGCCTGGGGGAGGTGAGTGAGACCAGCGGAACAGAGAGAGGAGCTTCAGAAAGGTGGGAATGGGGTTGAGCCTTCCCTCCCCGTTCCCAGTAGTAGCAGCACTTGCTGTTCCAGACCAACACCAGGAAATCTCCAGGCCCTAGGAACCAGGTCAGTTTGGTCTGCCACACAGCCTGCACACTTTTTGTGACTTGCATCACTCTTTGTAGCCCGAGTGGTTCCAAAGGCTACCTGTGGCACACTGGGCTTCTGGATTCTCCGGTGACTTCATTTGCAGGTTGGGGGACTCTCTTTTGTAGATCATCACCGACCGACCTGGCTTCCATGACGAGAGTGCCATCTACCCTGTGGGCTACTGCAGTACTCGAGTCTACGCCAGCATGAAGCACCCGGACCAGCAGTGTCTGTACACCTGTCAGATCAGGGATGGTGGTGTGCAACCTCAGGTATTTTTCTTCGCAAAAATCTTAATGAACTTTATAGAAAATTGGTCAAGGAATTAAGTTGGCTAGAAAGCACTTACTACAAAAACTTTCTTGCAAAAATTTCTCAGTATAATTTTGATTGAACCGCTTGTAAATAGTTAAGGTATTCTGCAATTGAAAAAATACAGAAAATTAATTGAAAAGGGGATTTGCAGTTGAAACGGCCCATGAAATATTGTAAGGTTAACCTGGTATTACATGGAGAATGATCTCATTGGGTTTTATGATACCATTTGCTTTTGTATTTAGACTTGGAAGTAAGTGGATTGAAAGGGGTCTGGAGAGGTGTGGAACCAGTTCACTGTTGACCTCTGGAGAGCAGTCAGGCCAGGAGTACAGAATTGAAAGAGCCAAAGGACTTTGTTTTCTTGGATTTATTTGAATTTTTGATGGCACTGTGGGAAACTGCACCTACCTGCTAGTGTAGTATACATCAGCTTCACGTTCCAGAGGGAAGAACAGTTACAGGATAGTATGACTTCCTCTCTCCTCCTTCTTCCTTGAAGGTTGCTCTCATGGCTCCTTTGTCTTCCTCAGTTTGAAATTGTTCCTGAAGACGACCCCCAGAACGCCATCGTCAGTTCTTCTGCAGAGGCCTGTCATGCAGAACTGCTCACGGCCGTAAGTGCTACTGCGTAAGTTGGCCAGCAGCTTGAAGACAGAAAGACCACTTTGGATACAGCTACAGTGAGACCTTTTCTCCTGCTGCAATGAGCGGAGATCTCTTACTGTATGGAATGCTTTCTTTCATCACCCGGCTGTTGTAGCAGCTAAAGTCTCCAGAGTATCCAAGCCAAGAAGGCTTGCTGTGGCTGTTCATGCCCACATTCCAGCCCAAGACCCATTCTCATCTCCTGAGCTCTTGAATTAACATTCTCCCTCTCGTGTTCAGGGGGAAACCAGTGTCTAATGTGCTGCCATCTGGAGCTGACTTTTTTGGGTTTTCTCATCCAACCATCCACAACCTGATCCAGAGTTGCCCAGGAGCTCGAAAATGTATCAAGTAAGTGTGGTCAGATCCACTCCCATGAGAGAAGCTATACAATAGCAGGCCAAGGACATAAACTGCTTTTGTTCATTCGTACGCTTACTGAGCTGCTCCTGTGCACAAAGCATGCTTGCTTCTTGACCACTGTGCCTGAGTATTGCCTTAGTCCTCTCCACAGGCAAGCAAAGGCCAGTTCCCCACTGTACCATAAGTAACGTTTTCTGTGTGCACCATGACAGCAAAAGAAGTCCTGCAGAATAATGTGCCACTAAAGAAGCCTATCTGTCTTTTTAAAGGTTTTGTTGTTGTTTTTGTTGTTAATGTGTTTTTAGATATATATTGGAGAGCTCTATAGAAAAAAATGGGTTGTGGCTAACAGCTCTTGATAACAATTCCCTTTGGTCCTGCAGTTACCAGTGGGTGAAATTTGACGTGTGCAAACCTGGAGATGGGCAGCCACCCCAAGGCCTGCTGGAGAGTGAGGCAGCTATAAGCTTTGAAGCCTTTCAGAGACAGACCTTTGATGAAGATCATACTGATCCCATGCTACAAGGTATCTTTTAATGTTATCTTCTGGTTTGAAAATTGACCACATTTAGGCTGCCCTCCCCTCTGCATCCATAGCTGAGTGCCCCAGATGTCTGGACAGAGGTGCAAGCTTTCACTGCTCCGATCCTGGAGAGTCCGGAGCCAAAAGAACCCACTGCCCTGCGTGGCCCTTCTCACAGAAGTCACAGGGCATGGCTGGGATCATAACTGTAAGGCAGGGCCCACTGGGAACTAAGGTTTCTCATTTTCTCCTGAAGTTGAGACCTAAGTGGAACCCCAGGGGCAAATTTGCTGTGCAGGACTAAGATTCCAGGTGGGGTAAAGGGGTCACAGTCTCAGCCCTGCCTGTGTCCCACAGATTCCCTACCGTAAATGGATGGAGCAGCCAGGGTATCAGCACAGGGATCGTATTGGCAGAGCTCTGAACTGAAAATGAGAAAAGAGAATTAAAATTCCCACTCTTTACCTGATAATACTACATAACTCTAGGCAAGTCACTTAATCTACTTTGGACATAGTGGAAGTAAATATCTTCATTGTAAAAGTATTATCCTATCTTATGAAACAAGGGTGAAATTGGGCTGACAGGTGCAAGGGTGTTAAGGATTTGAAAGAACATACATGTATCTGATCAGTCTCCTGAGATTCCCAGACAACACTGGAACTTAAGGAATTTTTTTCCCCAGGATCACTGGACCTCCCAGAGCTTCAGCCCGCAGCCTTTGTGTCTTCTTACCAACCCATGTTCCTGACACACGAGCCCTTGGCAGATAATCACCTAGAGCACTTGGAGTCTCCAGCGCAATGCAGCCCAACGCAGGCTCTAGACTGAACGAGAAGGAGTCACATACCACAGCATTTTCATCATGGCGATTTTTTTAACTTAATCTAAAACTTACAATACATGGAAGGAGGCACCAGTTCAGAAGAAATTTTATTAACACGTTTTGTTGTGGAGCTTCCCATGGTGACAGTTTTCCCTGAGAAAAACTTCCCCTGCTTTATTTTCAGTAATAAATTTCTCTTGACAATTCTGCTCATTTTCATATTGTCATCAGATATAATCTGTTTTGCTTAGTTCTGCCTCAGGTAAACTTAAACCCTTTATTAACCAGAATCAGAAATGGCTGCTGACTCAGGAAGGAGTCAGTACAGTTCTGACACCCTACCCTTGATTCTGATCCTACTTCAAGGACTGTTAAGCCCCAGCCCCTGCACCCCAAGCAGCTGTTTTACTTCTGTGTCGGTATCATCGAAATCAAATCCTGCTCATCCCCAAGCTGGTGTCCAGCCCAAGGCACACTTTGTCCATTCACATTTCACATACCCTCCAAGGGGAGCAAAAGGTTCTCTCAACACTTTCTACATCCTCTTTGTGGTTTCTTATCAGAGATGTGCTATTAACTAAGTACATTGAAACTGCATGATAACAAATTTAGATAGGTCTAGGGATCAGCTCCCAGCCTCCATCACAGGCTCACCCTGTCATTTCATTAACCAAGTAACAACTCTGCATTCGGTGCAGCTGAATTATCTGGACCCTGTGTGTGGCATTAAGGTGGAGGCTTACCACATTGCCTAATCCCGACCACTCCACAGCTGCTGGCTAGACTGGCAGCAAGGGCATTGCAGGGAGCGTCCATCCTAGAACCAGAGCTGGCTGCAATGGGAAGGGACAAAAGGCCCAGGAGGAGAAGACTGGGGAAGGAGAGGTGAGAACTGGATTGTGTCTGTTCTGACTCATAACTGCCAGCTGGGGACAACACCAATGGGATTGCCATTTAGAGGAGCGAATCTGGCCGGCCAGGGGAGGGGCTCGGGCAGCAGCGTTTAGAGCACCCCACACTGGTCACTTCAAAGTATCAGAAGTTGAAGTAACGTTAATTTCATGACTCTTAATTATAGTCTTTTTGTAAGTTTGTAAGCTTTTACAGTGCAAAAAAATTATTATAATTTGGATTATGGCAAATCAAGGGTGGAAAAGGTATTACTCAAAGCTGTTAATATTTTAATATTTTTCTTTTTTCTCTAAATTGCCTGAACATATCTGTACTTATACAGAAATGATATATGCTGCCTTTATCATATAGAAAATACTTTTCCATTCTATTACAGTTTGAGTAAATCACATATTAAAAGAAAGCTTCATTTTAAGAAAGACATTTTAAGAAAGACATTTTAAGAATGTTTTAATAAGTTAGTGTACTATTTACTTTTATTAAAGAATATCCACTTTGTAGCCTTTCTAGAACAGAAAGAACCCATTTGTCGTTCTGAAACTTAGGGAGTCAAGATGTGCATCTTTTAGAATTAAAGTAATCAGACCATGTTGGAATGCATCGTGTGCCAAAAGGTTAAAACTTAGGTATTAAATATAGTGTGTATGTATGTATGTATGTATAGAAATATCACATGCGTTCACATGTATGGGGATACATGGAATGTCAAATGCTTTTCTTATGGATCATTTTTAAAAACTTGAAAAACAATGTCATATATCTGTCATCTACTGGATTGTTAGGGATTTCTTAAATTTGACCACATGCAGCATCGATGAGAATGAGATAAAAAAACAAGACTGTGCCCAGGTGAGCGTAGAAACTGTTGGACTCCTGAGAGGGTAAAACTGTAGGTATCACAATTGTAAACATATTTATCCTTAAACCTGTTACTGCACATTAAGGGTCCTAAGGAAATTAAGTGTGGTATGGTGTTTACAAGTAACAATTATCACACTATTAGTTTAATAGTGAAAAAGTGGGAGAAAACCTGTAAGTCCACTAATGGGCAATTGGTTAAAGCACGGGCTCCCACAAAATGAAACTCAAATCTGTATACAGTTTAACAGGGAAATTATTTTGCTGGAATAAATGAAAAGCACAGATTACAACCCAATGTAGTGTGTACAATACACACTACAAATGTAATACCCAATGTAGTGTGTACAGTACAACCCAGACAAATCAAGTGACTGTTCACCAAAATACTGTTTCTCTCCAAATGATGGATTTGGGGTGATTTTTCACTTGCGTATATTTTTGTTAGCATCCATATCATCTACAGGGATTATAAATGTTTTTCAAAGAGTAAAATGTTATTTGGGAAATAAGCTGAGTTCCCACAGAATGTTTTAAATTATTCAGCCATTAAAAATAAATCAACTTTTACATGACTTTTCATTAGTATGTCCACTCCCTGAACCTCATTTTTCACAGTGTGTGCACTAGGTTATTGGGGAAGAAAGGAAACCTCAGCTTCTTGGCTCAGTCTAGTTTATAAAGTAAAAAGTTTCAGTAAGCCCAGGTTAATTTACTATGGAAGAAAAACATTTTTACATAAATTCAGAGTAGCCTAAGAGCAGTGTTTGTGACATCGACAGCAGTGGGCAGGAATGTCCTTGGCCTTCTCATGCACCACTTCCTGCACTGCCTCCCCCAGAGCGACTTCCGGTCCTGCCAGCCCCATTCACGGTGAGTACCCCGTACGGTGCACCGTTTTTATCTTACACCGTGATTTTGCTGTGCCTCTCATATGCTTAGATATGTTCAGGCATTTTTACAAGCACCACTGTAAACTGCCAACAGCCTTTAGTACAGTAACGAGCTGTATGCAGCCCAGGTGCAGCAGGTAGGCAGTGCCACCCAGGTTTGTGTGAGTGCACCTATGATGTTCGCGTGACGAAACTGCCAAATGACGCGCTTCTCACACTGTCCCCATCAAGCGGTGCGTGACTGTATACTTTTATTTCTTTTTTTTTTTTAACATTTTCAAGAATTTAATTATCTGACATTTAAACACATAATTTTTAACAATTAAGTTATGTAAACAAACTATTAAATAAAATTTAAAAGGTAATAAATACTCAAAATATTGTTTTTTCAGTTTTCAGTTCTTTAATTGTTGATATTGTAGTTTTCTGTCTTTTACCCCGCCCCAGCCCACCACCCCAGCCCTCCCCACCTTCCTCCCATTTCCACCCCTCATAGTTTTTGTCCATGAGTCCTTTATACTTGTTGCACTAAACCGTTCCCCTTTTCCCCTGAAATTCCCTCCCCTCCCACTCTGGACACTGTCAGACTGTTCTCAAATTCAGTGTCTTTGTTTATATTATGCTTGTTTGTTTTGTTTTGTTGATTAGCTTCCTGTTAAAGGTGAGATCATATGGTATTTGTCTTTCACTGCCTGGCTTATTTCGCTTAGCATGATACCCTCCAATTCCTTCCATGCTGTCGCAAAGGGTAGGAGCTCCTTCTTTCTTTCTGCTGCATAGAATTCCATTGTGTAAATGTACCACAGTTTTTTGATCCATTCATTAACTGATGGGCACCTAGGTTGCTTCCAGCACTTGGCTATTGTAAATTGTGCTGCTATGAACATAGGGGTGCATAGTTTCTTTTGGATTGGTGTTTCAGGATTCTTAGGATATAATCCAAGCAGTGGAATTGCTGGGTCAAAAGGTATGTCCATTTTTAGTTTTCTTAGAAAATTCCATACTGTTTTCCATAGTGGTTGTACCAATCTGCAATCCCACCAACAGTGCACTAGGGTCCCCTTTTCTCCACAACCTCTCCAACACTTGCTGTTTGTTGCTTTGTTTATGAAGGCCATTCTTACTGGTGTCAAGTGGTATCTCATTGTAGTTTTAATTTGCATCTCTCTGATAGCTAGAGATATCGAGCATCTTTTCATGTGTCTCTGGATCCTCTGTATGTCCTCCTTGGAGAAGTGTCTGTTCAAATCCTTTGCCCATTTTTTAATTGGGTTGCTTGCCTTCTTAGAGTAGAGTCTTGTAAGTTCTTTATATATTTTGGAGATTAATCCCTTGTCTGAGGTATCATTTCCAAATATGTTTTCCCATACAGTTGGTTCTCTTTTTATTTTAATACTGTTTTCTTTAGCTGTGCAGAAGCTTTTTATTTTGATGAGATCCCATTTGTTTATTCTTTCCTTTATGTCCCTTGCTCTAGGGGATGTATACTTTTATTTCTAATAGACAACACACAGTTACCAAGTGCTGTTAACTGTTTTTAATCAACCAATAAATATTATGATTCTTAATAGCTCACACAAAAGTCCTCTCCCATTTGTCCCATGAGGGTTACTTTTCTAAATGCTCATCACATAGCTTTACTTTCAGTCTCCCTTTTTCTTCCATCTAGATTATCCTTTTTACGGTTAAAACTCTTAACTTTAAAAAGCCTGAGAAATCTTTCTATTTACAAAGATTTCTATTCTTTGTAATGACCTGTGTGCCCGTCAGTGACCTCCAGAGTCACACTCTTTCTAAGCTTGTGATCCCCAGACCTGCTGCTGGCAGCCGGGGCGTCTTGGTTACCACGGCCTCGCCTTTTCTCTGTGTTCCTGAGGCCGGCCCTCCGCACCTCCCCCGATGCACACACGTGGTTCTGCCCTGCCAGCTGTCAGCACTGGCACTGCCACCGCTCAGACCAAAACAGCAGGACTGCTCTTGGCATGGAGGGCAACATCCAGCACTGCATCCCCCCACACCTGGGACTGCGGAAACGAGGCTGAAAGGACCCACAAGGCCTTGTGGCCAGCCAGATGTTTCACCCCAATTAGAAGGAAGTGAATGACACTGAGGTTCGATTTGTTTGTTGTCTGGCATGAGTCCAGTGTGGACACCAGCCTAACCAGAGCAGCGGTTCTCAACCTTTTTGGCACCAGGGACCAGTTTTGTGGAAGACAATTTTTCCATGGGAGGGGGATGGTTTCGAGATGGTTCAAGCGCATGACATTCAAGCTCACCTCCTGCTGTGTGGCCCAGTTCCTGGTACTGGACTGGCCGGTACTGGTTGGGCCGAGACTGGTACTGGTCCATAGCCCAGAGGTTGAGGACCCCTGAACTGGAGGACAAAAGGCAGGCATATCACTATCTACCAGCCCTGGCTCATCTCAAAATATGGAAACAGCCACGTGCTCGCTGGGAACTGTCCAAGTTTCTGTTAATTTCCTTTATAAGCAACTGTTGTCATCATTTAAACTCCTAAATGCCCATTTCTAAGGGATCCGTATTTCTGCCTGTGGTCATACTACATCATTTAGCAACCCTGCTGTGAGATCCAGGCATCCAGTCTGCTATGGAAGCAGTGAAGGGAGGAGCTGGCAGGGCGCTGCTGGGGTGGTAGAGGGGACACAGCTTGTATTCACAAGGCCATGCGGTCCAGGCATAGCGGACAGCAACCAGAGCACCGGAACATGAACTGGTATTCAGGGCCAGCGTCCAGGTGGAGAAAGTGCTCATGGGAGCTGGAAGCCACGTGCACTGCTGGTCACCACAACAGGAGACCTAACGAGAGAGCCGTAAAAAGGGAGGGTCAGGTCCAGCAGCAGTGCTCCTACAGGCTGGGAACTGCCCTTTCAGAGATAAAGAGCTACTTTCAGCCAAGAACCCACTTCCTCCAGTGACCAGAGTGAACCTGAGTCTGGGTCTGGTGAACACGGCCACAGGCTGACAAAAAATGTCCACGTGATGAACAAGCAACTTAAGTCACTAAAGCATGAATTACCAACGAAGACAGAAAGCACAATGACATCCAGCATGTGGGGAAAGTTCCCCAAGCACCCTCGCTGTCACCCTCCTGACAGAGGGCCAAGCAGGAGTCAGAGCGAGCCGAGCACTCCCACTGCTGCTCCCCTCAGGCCCTCCCCAGGAGCTGAGGAAGGACGCAGGGGCACAGAGACACGGGATACCAGGCCTTTCTGCAGTCAGAAAGCCCTCCAGGGAGGGGAACGTGAGCGTCCAGTACCCAAAGGTTAAGTGCTGGCCTGACCACAACTGTGTTTCTGGGTCCAAGAGATGGAAGGACTGCCAGCAATTGACAGAAGTGAAGAACACAGAATGCAGAATCGACCTAAAACCCGGAGTCCAGGGTCTAAGTGGCGTAGTGCTGACCAAGCACCTGAGGCAAGCGGTCCTGTGGTCGGGACTGCAGCGGAGAAGCTGCCCCAGATCGACTGTGTCATTAAAGTTTGTTCTCAATATTCTTTCATCTCCAGGGCCCTCTTTTCACACACTCCCAATCCCAGCCTAATGGCCTCTTGATTCCCAGGCACTCATACAAACATTCCGTCTAGGAATGCCCCCCACCCCACCCCCAATGATGGAAGGCTCTTCAAGGAACCTCTTTAATCAACAGCCCCAGCTCCACAGTGGGGTGATCCTTGCTAGGTGTTAGAAGAAATCCATTTCACTATATAAATTCACACTAAGCTACAAAGCACCAAGCTTACACCTCTTAGAAGAGACACCAAACTCAAAAGAGTTTCAGATTGAGGATAAAAGAGGCATCCAAGGATGAGGGAAATATTCTGGAACAAGGGTCCTTTCAATGCAACCCACGGATACAGTGGCAGCCTTGCCCAGAGCAAAGACGGTTGCTCCAGGAGGAAAAACACGAAAGGTATATTATTTTAATTTGGACGCCTCTCCCCCTCCTTGATCATCCTGGCTATCGAAATTGCCTCTAAGCCAGCAATTTTCAACTGATGTGCCTGCCACAAGAATGTTTCAAACACATGCTACCTGACTGTTTAGTCAGGGGCACTGACTCGTGTCCCTTAGACCGTCAGGTGAAAAAATGACAACAGCCAACACCACTACAGCTGTCCAGTGTGAATGAATCAAAATTACACCTATTTTTTTGTCAGAGTGGCAAAAATATTCTTTTCTGGTGTGCTGCAGGATTTTAGTAATTTATGTGTGCCGTGAGATGAGAAAAGATGAAAACTGCTGCTCTAAGCAAATGAATTAACAGCGGTTTATCTGCCCCACTGAGACAAGCCCCCCACCAACGACGCCCTGCCGCAGTCATTTCAAATCAGAGACGGGCTCACTGGAGGAAATCCTGAGGCCCCAGACAGGAGGAGCCCCTGTTGTTTCTGCCATCCTCACCTCAAATATCCTGTCATCCTGCCTCTGCACCAGGATTTGCTGGGAATACGTGAGGTTAAGCAGCCCCTTGTCCGCCAAGAGCTCTATCTTCTCAGGCAGTGGCCCCTGAAAGGTCAGCTGCTTCTCACCATAGGCCACAGCGCGGGCCCCCAGGTGCAGCCGGTAGGCCACAGTCTGTTTATCTCGAGGGTGGATGCTATAGGATAAACAGGGAGAGAACTTTGGGTTTGAGCTCAATAATGGCTACATTAAAAAAAAGAAAGAAAGAAAAGAAAAGGAAAGCCCTGGCTGGTGTGGCTCAGTGGATTGAGCGTGGGCCTGCGAACCAAAGGGTCGTGATTCAATTCCCAGTCAGGGCACATGCCTGGGTTGCAGGCAAGTTCCCAGCAGGGGGCGCATGAGAGGCAACCATACATTGATGTTTCTCTCCCTCTCCTTCCTTTCTCTTTTAAAGATAAATAAAATCTTTAAAAAAGAAAAAAAAAAAAAAAGAACAATAGGGTGGTGATTGTGGGGGTGAGGGGGGATAAGGGGGATAAATAAATGTTAATGGAAAAATACGATAAAAATAAATAACTAAAAATAAACATAAAAAAGAAATAATATACAAAGCGCCCTTTAAGAAGGTGAGACTAAAGCTGACTCAATCTAACAGCAAGCAACGAGTGGCCAGTCAGCTTGAAAGACACAGTAAATGGCTGTCAGAGGTACGCTCTGGGCCTTCTGCAGGTTGGGAACCTTGAAATAACAGATGGCTTTGAAGGAACAAGTAAAGAGAGGCGGGGAGGATTTGGAACTGACCTAGGTGAGCCAACTCAACAGACTATTCCAACTAACATATCCTGTGTTTCCACCTGAATCCGCTGTTTATGACTTGGTCCCCTCCAGGTTTTATTGGTTCAATAAATATTCATTCAAAAATAAGTGAATATTAGTTCAAGCTCCTACTAGTATCCAGACACTGTGTGTTGGGCTGCTGTTTCGGAACCCCCTCATGCCCGACAGTTAGCATGTGGTAGTCATAGGTAGTCACGCACCAATACGCCGTTGCTCTTCCTCTGAGCCCATGGCGGAATCACAGTTCCACTCCCCACAGCCAGGCATGGCCACAGGGCTGCTCTGGCTGTGAGCAGAGGGGGCAGAAGTGACCCGTGCTGTCCCAGGGAGAGCCCTTTGTCACCGGTGTGGTGCTTTACGGTGACCAGAAGTACAGACCCACGAGGTGCCTCCATTTCCCTGGATCGTGAGCAACTGTGGTAGAAAGCCTCTCTGTTGGCCTCTGAACATGCAGTGTGAGCAAGAAAGAATTTCTGTTGCATCAAAGCCCTGAGATGTTAAGGGTTCTTTTTTTACTACTGTAGCACATCCCAGTGTAAGCGACTGCAAATAATGCTTCTAGGGTCCAATCCTCAGGCCATCTACGCTCTCCCCCTCACAAGCAAATGAATGTCAGAGTGGAGGCCACAAAGAACACACACTATTATTCAAGCAAAGCCCAAGAAGCACCCATACCTGCCGAAAGGTGAGGTCCTGTCACCGAGATCCATTGCTACAGCCATGAAAGTGTTGGGCATCCTCAGGTTGGGGACATAGCCAACGTCTGCCGTTTGATGCCAGCGGATCTGGGAAAATCCATCATCCAAAGCTGCACCAGACAAAACGGAAGACAACTAAAAAGTAGAGAGATTATTGCATCAGAATTTTATTGCATCACAACCCTGCACTGGAATTTTTTTTCACCAGCAAACCCTGGTTGTGCTTCCATCATTTGTCCAAATGTTCATTCAACAAGTCTTTGCTGAGCTCCACACCACAGTGGCAGAATCCCTCTTGTCCCACCTGCCACAGTGTAGCTCTGCCACTCCTCTCATCACGAGGGGGACTCCGGGTCTCCTCCCATGGAATCTAAGCTACATCTGTGATGTTCTCCAAACAACTGAATGCTCATAAGTGTGTGTAGCTTCCATGCCTTTGCCTCAAGAACGAACCCATGCCTTTCGATTTCATTTTCCTAGAACCCTGGGATGGCTTGGTTAAGAAAACAAGTCCAGCTCCCCTGATGGAGGAATGATGCAGATAGAGGAGCCCTGGAAACTGGAAGATCATGGAGATAGGCATTAATTAATGTCCCAGCAATCCCAGCAGAGGGGCCAGTCATGTGAATTCTAGAGCCTTCAGTTCCAACTGCAGCCACATAAGCAAGCCCACCGGTAGCACCAAGAGCAGAGTGAGCCATCCCAGTCCACCGGGGACCACCTGGGACCACCTGGCCATCCCATGGAATCATGAGCACAAACAATGGCTGATGTTTTGAGACACCAAGTGTTGGGGTAGTTTTTTGCAAAGCAGTAAGTAATGGATATACCTGTGTACAACACAGGGCTGGGCACTGTTTTGATGGGGGAACTCAAGAGTTGAAAATTTTTTCATTTTAAGTTACAGTTAATAAGCTTATTAACTATATGCAATAATTAATGCATGTAAAAAGCTATCATTTAAGGAACTGAACAGACACCCACCCTGACTCCAGGAGACCAAGGCAACTCAACCTTTGTGCCTGGAGGACTGCCAGCCATCGTGCGTGCTCCACGGAAGAGACGTCCTGCCACCCAGCACACAAAGAGCCACCGGCCAACGGAGGAAAGGATGCCAGGGAAATTGCGGGACCGCAGCTTTTATTTGATTAACCTTCTCCCTGAATTCCACCAACCATCAGAATAAAGTGCCCATAAAGATTCAATTCTTGTCTCTACTTACTGGTTCTGGTGGTGACAGGCGGCATGAACTCTGACTTTTCCAGTTTCAGTGTAGGAAAGCAAAGAGGCATCTGCCCTGGAGTATGTGTGCAAATTGCACCAAAGATCCCAGTTCTTTGCACATTCCTATATCCACACTCTCTTGTCATGTGACTTTATGGCTCCTCCTATGAAGAGGAAAAGTATCTCCCCACCCCTTGATTCTGAGCTCAGCCATGTGGCCTGCTTTGGCCAATCGGTGAAACAGAGTTATAGCAGGTTTATAAACATTCCTAGACTAGGCCTCATTACTCTTTCTCATTTCTGCTGTCACCATGAGAATGACATGCCTGGGTTGGCCCGCTGCTCTTGAGAGAAGGATGACAGCTGCGGAGCAGAGCTGCTCCTCTAGCGCAGTTCAGCCCGGCCTGGACTGCACAGAGCTCCCCAGCTGACCCACAGAGATGCGTGACTGCCCGAGGGAGCTCAGCCAGGATTGATCAGCTACCCAGGCACGTGAGCTGAAATAATAACTTATTTTAAGTCATGGAGTTTTGTGGTGATTTGTTACCTAGCAGTAGCTAACTAGTACAAGTACTTTGCTGGGGGGACAGACTTGCACATAAGAAATGTTAATAAAAACTCTATAAAATAGTATGGATTAAATGCTCTCTTGGTGGCACAGATAGCAAGTGCTCTACATTTAGAACAACATTTATTATTACAAGAAAACATAACCTCAAAATATGTTTAAGAAATGAATGGGCACTAGCCACTGCAAATAGGATTGCTCGTATGTCCCATGTTAGAACCTTATGAAATGCAAAGGTAAAGGATAAAGCTGGTTTTGAGAGAGAGAGAGCAATCCAGTTGGAGTAGAGAATTTATGTGGGAAAGACAAGGCTGGAAAGACAGTCAGGCAAGTGTTTGGACAGAGCTTACACTTTATAAGCGACAGGGAACCACTGGCGAGATGGTCACAAAAGCACTGTGAATGTACTACATGCCACCAAACTGAACGCTTTAAAATGCTTATGTGAGAAGTTCACCTCCATTTAAAAATTAGAGACACTGAAATTATTAACATGATAAATAGAATACTTCAAAAGATTCATCTAGTGGTCATACAAATGATCTGCGAAGAAAAAAAAGAGACCCATTAGTTCAGAAGGTACTATAATATTCTAGACACAGAAGAGAAAGGGCTAATCTAAAACGACAATAGTGGGAAGGGGATGCTTAGAAATAAGGCAATCTAAAATGCAAACTGACAGAACCAGGCATCCAATTGAATGCGGGTGCATAAGAGAAAGGATAGTATCCAACATGCAGAATCTGTAACCTCTGGATTGTCTGCTTGGGATTCTGCAGGTGTAAGTAAGGTCCCTTATCACAGCTGACTTCAAAATAACCAAAAGCTAGAGCACTATGGTGAAGCCAACTCAGTCATCAGAGATTCTCTCCTGCTGGCCTTCAAGAAGTAAGCTGCCATGACTTCTACAGCTTCAAGGAAACGAATTCTGCCATCAGCCTCATGAGCCTAGAAGAAAACCCTAAGCTTCAGATGAGACCCTGGCTCCATCCAGCACCTTCACTGCAGCCCTGAGCAGAGGACTCACCTGAGCTACACCTACCCAGACTCCTCACCCAGGGAAACTGTGACAGATCACAGCACAGCCTTGTTTTAAGCTGCTAAATATGCAGTAATTTGCTGTGTAGTGATAGAAAACTAATATACTGGGAAATTACTTTCCTGGCAGAAGGGAAAAAGTATGGCGGGCCCTGAGGTGGGAGTACACTTAGTTTGACTGAAGAAAGTTCGGCAGCCATTGTGGCTAGAAAATCAGGAGATGAGGTCAGAGGGTGATGGACACAGGGGTGGAGCATGTATGGCTGGTACGGAGGGACCAATGGAGCTTTCTCATATGACGTACATCTCAAAGGACCGCTTTAAGAAGAATATCCTGAAGGGCAAGAAAAGGAAGCAGTAGTAGCAGAAAGGATATGGTATGCAGGGTATGTGGATGGAGAGGGGGCCACACGCTGACCCTGACAAGCGCAGGAGAGGCCCGCATGGTGGGCCATACAAACTCAGACACAGAGGGTGAATATATAGGAGGGTCTGAACATCAAAACCTAACTGAGAGCGAGTCACAGCGGGTAGTGATGTCCAAGGCCTGCAGATTCCTTAAAAATGTCAGTCTCTACCTGAATGAGCCTGTCCATGGCCCTTTTGCATCGAAGATAACGGACCTCTGGAAGGTCAGAGTAATCCCCTTTTCCAGACCCCTCAGGGCACAACCTCTGCACCAGAGCACGAGACCACAGAACCCCTCGCTGCTGTCTTATTCCCCCCATGCCATCTCTATGTGCTGTAAATGTTAGTTAGTAACTATCCTGTACCCACCAATGTAAGAAGCATGTGTCTTTCCATTTTACTTTTTACGCAATCTTAGAGGTTTCCCTGCTTTGCTTTCTCCCACCTCTTTAATCTACCACCAAGGGATTCCATGTAACCCCCTCACATCTCCTGCTTTGATTCTAGTGTAAAAATAACCTGCAAAACTGACATTCTCTGCAGGAGATCTCGATCTGTTGAGATTTTGCTTCCCAGCAATTATCTTCAGTTGGGCTACAGGTTTGGATGTTTCTTACCTTGACAGGTATGATATGGAATGCAGAGGATACTTCCAATTCTCTGAGTAAAATCTCTTATGCAAACTGGCTTTAATCTGTACAATAAGAGGTACTGACATTGCACAATGGAATCTCATGAAAACTAGAAGATGAAATAGAAAGATCGGTGAGTTACCCCACTTCTTCCCGCATGACTCCCAGCAGACTGAAAGTAGAACCGTGGTCACCCAGTCAACGCCATGATGGGAGCACAGCAACAAGCTACCAGAAAAATCTAGAATAAGTACCAGCCTGAAGCACAACAGGGAGAAATGCTAACAACAGTCACTCACACCAAGGAAGTTTTCTCAAAATGGCAGTCTTGCTGAGAAGTCCTACTCCTTCTCCATTCCTTTTCGTTGACTGCACTAGTGCACACTGGCCACATGGGGGCACCAGCACACTGAACTCTACAACTACATGGTTTTTCCTAGTGGGAGATACAGTTCAGTCTCCCATGGTGATTAGTAGAAATACTGCTGCTTATGAAGGCAAACAATAGCCAAGAATATAAAGGTGGCCACATTCAGAGGACTTCATGAATAATATACTACAGTCTGCGGTCTCTTCCACTGGTCCTCCAAACCCCTTTTAAGAAAGCATAGTCCCAACTCTCCAGTCCCTAGCCTCCTGCTCCTTTACCCTCCCTGCTTCAGGTCACTTCTCTACGAATGACTCTCGGACACACGTGTCTGGCCCTGGTCTACCCACTGAGCTTGATCCTTCATCTCTCATCGCTCCAGCTGCTGCAACCACCAGGTCAAACCCACAACCTCATCCTTCCCTACAGACCAACTGGCCTCCAGATGTTCTGCCTTCTCTCATGGATAAAAATAAACACTAACATTGTCTGTCATGTGCCAGGCTTTCCTTGAATTGACTCACTTGAAACTTAATAACAAAAAAGTTTGAGGTCTTCTTCGAAATCACACAGCTGAAGAAGTACCAGAGCTGGGACTTGAATCAGGCAGCCTGGCTCCAGACCCACACTCTGGACAACTGTATTGTCAAGTCTGACATTTCCCTTTGGAGGCAGATGTTCACAGTCTCAGTCTTCCACAAGCAATCCACATGTTTTTGTTGATGATGTAAAGTGAAAGCCCAAAGGCTAAGGGGCTTCTGCCAAACCGTCAGGCCTAAGTGCGAGGCCAAGGTCTCTGGGCTACATGCTGTTTCTAGCCCCCACTCAGTTCCTAGCACATCATAAGCATTCAATACAAACTTCTGGTTTGAAGTGGCTGAAGTCACATTTAAATCACCATGTACACAGGCTAAGAGACAAAAAAAAAAAAAAGTCCCTCAAATCTAAATGTAGTTTCCACCAACAGTAACACAGAGCTGGTGACAGGAGTTGCTATTTTGATAATAATGAGCAGAATAATCTTGCTTCAAAGTCAAAATAAATGTAAGAAAAATGATTTTAAAGTAATTATAAGTGCAAGGAATATCTATAAAAATCTTTATCCAAAAAAAGTATGGTGAAGTAGGACAAGGTAGAGGAGACGGGCGTATGGTGGGAAGGAGGGATTCACGGACCTTCAGAGGCAGCCGCCTGGAAGCACTATGTCCAATTCAAACACTAAAGCCCATTCCATCACTATGCTGTGAGTCGGGCTTTGTTTTCAAAACACCTCACCTGTTTAATTTCCTAAGTTCCAGCAAAGTCAGAACTACCACCCTACTAAAAGTCTAGGTCTTAGAAACAAGTGAGGCAAGGCAACTATGAATTTTGCTAAACATGTGATTCCTTACAGACAAGGCTGCGAGCAGAATCTTTTTGACTGGTTATCACGAATTAAAAGTGCATTTTCTTGAGGTATATTTTATTCATGTGTTAGGCCGCATCTAACAAGTGTCAACCAATTAGGCACTGGGGACATACAAGTGACCCAGGAAAATACAGTCATGTGAGCAATCTACAGGCGAGGAGAAAGGGAAGTAGAAGGTGCTACAGAATCACCCATTTGCGGAAAGGAGGTACCTAACCCAGACTTTGAATAGGCCAAGAAGGCTTCCTAACTTAGACCCAGGCTGAGACCTACAGGATAATTAAAAGTGAGCTAGGAAAGTGCGGGAGAGAGAGATTAGCTCAGGCGCAGGGCATGTGCAATGGCCTGGCAGCGAGAAAACGAGGTTCATCCTAAGGAGTGGCAGGAATAACACCATGTTGGGGAGGGTGTGGGGAAGTGCACATTCTCACACACTGTTGCTAAGGGTATGAATTTATACAAATTCATAGACTTTGACAGAGAAATGTGGGAACATGTTTAAAGCCTTAAAAAGTATTTCATTTAACCCGGCAATTTCATTTCTGGGAATTTCTCTTATGGAAATAATGAAGCATATATGCAATGATTTAGCTACAAGGAATACAATTATGCCACTACTTACAAAAGCAAAATGTTTAAATCAACAACCTATGGGGCCAATCTACTGAGGACTAGTTAAATAAATTATAGTATAACCACATTTCAGAATACTCTATACTCATTATAAATTATGCCTAAGGTTAATATTTATTGGCATGAAAAAATATTCACAATATGACATTGTGAGAAAGAAAAGCAAGACATGGTACAGTATTACAGTGTGGACCCTGCTTCAGAAGTGAGCAGAAAAGTCTGTGTGTTTACGGATTGTGGAATTACAAATGTTTTTAGCTTATCTTTTAAATATTTCTCCAATGAACATGCAACACTTTTTTTCCTTTTTAATTGTGGACACTGTTCCGGATGTCCCCGTTCTCCCTCCAGCCATCGCCACACTGCCATCTGAGTCTCTGGGTTACGCATGCGTGTTCTTTCGCCAATCCCCCCACCTTCTCTGTAATGCTTTTTTAATAGGAAGAAATATCAAGTTACTAACTTTCTCAAAAGATTTAATTGTCCTATCAGTGAACAGAGATGAATTAAGTCTTATATTCAGTTCCTGACCAGCAGCTATGAGGGTGAGAAAGGAAGAAACATGGGGTCCAGGAAAGAGATCTCACCAGCACGTCCCCACAGTGAGGCCCATGCCCTCTTCCCCCCAACACGAACCTGAACAAATCCAAATGGGAAGAGACGCTCCGTCTGCCCCCGAGAGCCGTGGTGGAAGGTCTGGCGCCAGTCTGCAATGAGTGCCGGGAACGTGCAGTTGTACAGGTCTCGGTTAAAATTTACATTGGCCTCCCCTGAAAACAGACCAAGCTGTCAGAGGAGTTGGGGGTCAATGCAAAAATGGCCACATGTTACCCCCAATCTCCACCCATGTCCTTAGGAAGGGGGCCTCCCTGCAGACGCTCTGACCTGGCCTGTGACTTGCTCAGGCCCACAGGGCAGCAACGAACACGATGCAAGCCGAGACTTGCAAAGTGCTTCAGCTTAGGGGTTTGCTTTCTCCGGACACACCCGGAACCCTGAGACTGCTGTGTAAACAAGAAAGAAGTCTGAGCCAGCCTGCTGCAGGCTGGGGCCACATGAGAACCATGGGCCCAGCGGAAAGAGCTCCTAGTCCTCACACACGAGGGAGAGGCCGTTCTAGGTCACCCAGCCATCACGCAACCTGCCAGGTGGCCAGAAACACAGATTTTAGCACAAATCAGCTATAGCAACTCAGACACAAAAACTACCCTGCTAGCCCACAGAACAGTGGGCTTAAAACAAAATTATTTTGTTTTAAGGCACTAAATTCTAGAGTGGTGTGGTATGCAGCACAGCTGACACAGTGAAGAAAGAGCGCATCGAACACTCACCCTGGTACCATATCACGCCTTTCAGGGTCACACTGCACAGGGGGTGGATCATGGCGTTCCAGAGAACCGAGTGCTCACTGGGGCCAGTCACAGAGTCAGGTGGGATGAAGCTGAAATCAGTGAGACGCACGAGTGTCACAGAACTAGTGACTGGTCGCAGTAGTTCCTAAAGCTGGGCCTCTATCTAGTTTTCCCTTGGGGCTAACTTCCGAGGAAAGCAACACAGAATTGACTTGAACCATTCTGTTTCACAGGTGAACATTCGAACAGTCTCTGAAGTTCACCTGCAGGTTCTTCCCAGGACAAGTGCATCGGCCAGTTTGCTGTGAGTTCAGAGAGGGCCATCCCAGCCTCCAGAGGTCATTAAAACCACAGAGAGAAGTGTTTCATTATGAGCCTCTCACACAGGCAATACATTTATTTAACTCGCACTCGATGGAAAGATGCTTAGATTATTTTAAGCTGTTGGCTTTTATAAGCAATGCCATGACTGTCTTTCTTATAGCTTGATCATTATATACAGACATAAGTATTTTCTTAAGACAAATTCCCAGAAATGAAATTACTGGGTCAAAAGGCACATTTTTAAGGTTTTCAACATGCTCCTAAATCTCTCTGTAGAATACTTGTGTGAACTCGTACTTGCAGCCGCTGTACGTGAGAATGCCCACTTCCCCACGCCCTTAGAATTGTCCCTTCCAAGCAAGCTGGAGGCCTGACTTCAGATTCCTCCTACTTTCCCACAGGCGATTCTTTCTGCTCCGAAACCGAGTGCGTTCACACAGGCACGCCTTTGCCCAAGCTGCACCAAGAATGCAAGGCTACCCTCTGCCAGAGGCCCTCCCAGCACCGAGGGGACAATGTCTATGAAAGCAGTTCACACTTCGCTCGCCTGCAGCTTCGCAGGGGTGTCCAGGCTTCCTCCACGAGCCTGATCCCCAACCCCCGCCCTGCCACCAAGCATTCTTCCCAGTCCATCTCTCCCTGAGTGGGCTTTCACAACCAGTGTGCTACACACGTCCAGTTACATGTCCATCTGTTCTCCCCATCACACTGCACATTCTCACAGGTAATACAGCGCGGTGCTTCAGAGCACAGACACTTAAGCCACACTGCACCACCAACTTGGTGTCCATGAGCAAGTCACTGAAGCACTCTGGGGCTCAGTATCTTTACCTCCAGCAAGTATAGTGTCCACATTTCAAGAGGTCGCTGTATTAAGTGAGTTGCTATATATAAACTGCTTATAACGTCTTCCAGCATAAAGCTTTTGGCAAGCGTTAGCTATAAGTATTATTAAGAAAAAGAATTATAATTGCCTGTCACATTCTCAGGTGCCTGTGGTGGTGACAACAGTGAAATGACAGCTCACCTAGCACAGAGTGTGTTGATACGTATTTGGACATTCAACACATGCTTGACTTCTCTCTCAGATAACCTCCTGGCAGGCTTGCTCCTGGACTGGAGCGTACTTTCTTACCTGTGCTTAGGGACCCCACAGGCTTTCAGGGACCTTCCAGATGACCAGGCTTCAATGGGGGTCCCACCCCATGAGGAGGAGATCAGCCCAATGGGGTACTGCAGCGTGTCATACAGGTAACGCCCAAAGAGCCAGCACACGGCTGACATGTACTCGAAACTTCCATGGCCTAAGTTTTCTGTTTGGAGAAAGGGTTCAAGAGTTAGGGAAGAGCAGACAGCTGCAAACTGCAGGTGCAGGTGGGCCGGGGTGACAGGAGCAGGTGCGGGTCACCCTCTGCGTTCCTTGCTAAGAATTTCCGAAAGCAGGGTAAGAGTGAGAGACAACTGTCTCAAGAGCAGAGAGTAAAGCTCCCAAGCCAAGCAGACAGACAGCTCCCCCCCCCACTCCCCTAACATTTCCAGGCTCCTGAGAACCCAGGAGTACGAACAGTCCTACTCAGCAGGTGAGGGGCAGAAAGGCCACTTGGCCCCTGTACTACCCTCACCTCGCCTCTGCTTTTACCTCCGCATTCGTCCCCAGCTCACTCTGTGGAAAGGAATAAGCAAGCTGGGAGCACGTTGAGAAAAAAATATGTATTTTTTTCTGGGTAATGTTATACCCGGTTTTATAGCTGTGGTGATGAAAACATGGACAAATCAGTAATGGGAGGTTTGGATGAAAGGGAAAGCAACAAGAGCCATCTGTCCACACAGCCCAGTCACCACACACACCGGAGGGGGCCACTTCCACATCAGAAGAAAGAGGAAAAAGAGGGGAACACGCACACACACCCCAACGGACAGGAACATTCAACCTAAGGTTTATTAAAGAACTACTCTGTGTCAGTCGCTGGCTTGGCATTATCAAAGATGCAAATTCAACATACCAGTAGTTCTGGCACTCAAAAAGTTGATGGTGTTATAGAGGGAATTCAAATCAATTAAAATTGGTTGAGCACCTAGTAGGTGCCAGGTACTTCTAGGTGGCGGTAGGACAGTAAATAAAAAGAAAAGGAGAAACATGCAACCTCTCCTCATAGGTCTTATATTCTACAAAATAAGGCGTGTATTCAGCTGAATAAACTATATAGCAAAATACAGTTAAGTGCCTCAAGAGGCACTAACATATATTAAAGAGTTTTAACAGCAAAAGAACGAATATAAAATGAAAGGCAGATCATAAAAAGCCTAATAAAGACTCACCTCCTTCCGGTGCCTCCATCATAGCCACTGCATAGTGTTGCCCTCCCCCCACTACACTATTAGTTTCGTTCACCCTACTCAGCGTCTAGACCTCACAGAGAGTTAGCAGATGTTTGCTGGCTGGTGCCAGGTGGCTATGGGTGGTTGCTATAAAGCTGGACTCATTGATGCGCAGGTAGAGAAAAAAGGCAACTAAGAGGGCCCCTAGGGAGAGAGGTGGGGGAGCCTTGGAGGACAGACAAGTTTCATATGCAGAGCTGGCATTCAAGGCAGAAAAAAGCAGTGGATAAAAAGGCACATAAAATAGGGAAAAAAAAATTGAAGGCACTTGACTGGAACATAGGTTACAAAAGGAAGAGAAGACTGGAGAAGGCTGAAGCACACCCGGGGGTAAAGAAGAGGGAGAGTCACTTGGAAATGCGAAGAATGAGACTGTGCGCAGGCAGAAGAGCCCCTGAAGATGCCAGCACCGAATGCCTATAACCTGAGAAGGCAGAGAATCCTGAATTATCCAGGTGGGCAGAGTCCTTGAAATTAGGAAGCCCTCTCAGTTGTAGGCGGAGGGGTGACAACGGGGAGGCAGGACCGACTGGAAACCTGAGACTCCAGCCCACTGCGCTCTTCCTCAGACGTCTTTCCGGTTATCACTGAAGCATCGCCCCTCTCCCTGGGCCTCTCACGGCCATTCCAACTGGGAACCACTACCCACCCTCACCCCAAGAGTCCCTACTGCTACCCCTTCCCTGATAAATTTTACTTATTTTGTCTCATCGGCATGCATCACCATCTAACCTCTCCCTCGATGCCCCCAGATTTATACAGTTTCTAAGTTCAGAGAATGAAAGGGAGGTGAAAGCAAAGTATAAACACACCATCCAAGTCCGAGTGATTCCCAAAGTTTGGAGAGCATGTGGTGAACATTCATAGACCAAAAGATTCACCCAAGAAGTTACCAAAATAAATTTAGTTCCTAAGTTCTTTTTTTTTTTTTTTTAAGATTTATTTATTCATTTTTAGAGAGATGGGAAGGGAGGGAGAAAGAGAGGGAGAGAAACATCAATGTGTGGTTGCCTCTCGCATGTCCCCTACTGCGGATCCGGCCTGCAACCCAGGCACATGCCCTGACTGGGAATCAAACCGGCAACCACTGGTTCACAGGCCAGCATTCAATCCACTGAGCCACACTAGCCAGGGCAGTTCCTAACTTCTTAAAGGGAGAGTTCAGATAGTGTGATACTAAATAATATCAGATACTTCCTATAAAACTTACTAATTATATGATTCCGCTGCTCTAGAAGGCAAGCTCCATGAGATCAGATATCTTTGCCTGTTTTGCTCACTGCTATACTCCCAGAACCGAGACCAGTGAAAGCACATAGTGGGCACTCAAGTATCTGCTGAATTTATTAATACTTGAAAATGTAGGAGCAATCAAGGTTACCAAGGTAAAGCACGGACAGACAAAATAGAAACGGGACTAGAAAGAGCACAAGGGGCCACAGCGGGAGGAAGGAACTGAAGAAGGCAAAGACACAGGCAGGGAGAAGACGGAGGAGAAGAGCAGAGAAAGGAAAAGCCATGCAAGCTGACAGGAACATGCGGCTCCTAAAAGGGGTGGTCAGCAGTGCTGAATGCCGTCGAGGTATCCAGAATGTGCAGTCAGAACAATAGTAGTCATGTCGAGGCGAAGAAGTTGTTGAGATGGGAGCAGAAGACACATTATTATAAAGGGTTAAGGAGTGAACACGGAAGGCAGTGAAAAGAATGAAAAAAAAAAGATGTTCTAGGAAGGTTTAACAAAGCAGAGGGGAGAAATAAGGAGTGTGTGAAGGATGTTTGTTATGTTCCATTTTGCTTTATTTCGTTATAATAAAAGAAAAGCTAAGGTTTGAGAATAGGGACTATGTCTGTCTTGCTCACAGCTATCCGCTTGGGGCCTATCACAGAGCCGCGCAGAGCAGGCAGGAAATAAAGGTTTCCTGCTGAATGGGCGGTGGGGTGGACGAACAGAGCTATGAGGGCAAGAAGAACCTGGAGGAAGTTAAGAGCCCACAGCAGAGGGAGCCGTGAGAGGGCACCAGCCAAGGTGTACAGACACGGAAACACAGGAGGAAAGAGGAGAGCCTTGAGGCACTGAAGAGAGATGCTGGCTGAGGTCATGCCGATGGCCTCCATGTATCTGGGAAGCTGAAGGCAGAGGCATCTGCACGTGGCAAGGAAGCAGACTCACCAGTGGAGTCTTGGGAATAAACTTAGGGAGCAGCTACCATCAAGAATGGGGTGGAGAATCGGAAATGAAAAAAGGATGGCTGAATAATAATAAATAGATAAGAAAATTCGGGACTACAGATGCCACCTGGGTCACTGATCCTTTCTAGAAGAGATGGCACGTGCTCCAGCACTCACTCACCCGCAGTGGGCTTCGACCATTCCAGGTCGACTGCAGCAAGATCCTCCAGCTCCTGCTTGGCCTGAGCCAGAGACACGGAGAGGATACGGACTGACTGATAGGCGGCAGTGTCAGACAGCTCGCTGGTAGCATTCAATATCTAGGACAGAAAGAGGGGTGTCATTTCTTACACCGCCCTATTCAGCAGCAGGGGGTCAACTTCTGACTGCCTCTTAAACACTACCAACTGTGGACAGAAAAGGGGCCACAGCTAAGCCTGACAAGCTCAGGGGAGGCCCCCATGGCGGGGCCTACAAACTCAGAGGCAGAAAGTAACCACATAGGATGGTCTGAACATAAAAATTCCTAACTAAAAGCAAGTCACAACGGGTAGTCCAGTCCCAGGCCTATAGCTTTCTTGACAAAGGTCAATCCTGACCTTAATTGAGCCTGTCTGTTGTCTTTCTGCATCGAAGATAACAGACCTTTGAAATGTCAGGCTAACCTTCTCTCGACCTCTCACGGCACACCTACTGCACTAGATAGAGCAGGAGACCACAGAGCCCCTTATCTTGTTGCCTGCGTGCAATCTCAGTAAACGTTAATTAACTATCCTGGACACACCCATGTAAAAGAAGTCTGTGTCTCTTCATTTTCCTTTTAATCCAATTCCAGGTTTTCCCTGGCTTTGCCTTCTCCCACCCTTTCCATCTACCATGGACTGGAGGATTCCATGTAGCCCTCCTCCTATCTCCTCCTTCGATTCTACTGTATGAAACAAGCTGCAAAACTGCCCTTCTCCGGAGCAGGGAGTTTGCCCTTCTCTCTGAGTTTGGCTCAGATACACTCATTAAAATTCTCTACAGGTTTGGATGTTTGTTATGTCAACACTGCCCTCTGAGCTCCTTCTGAGCCTTCAGTATACCAAGACCAAACCAATAACCAAAACCAGTGAAGGGCTGGTGGGAGTCACCTTGACCCACCTTGCCCAAAAGAGATCATGAAGAGTCGTGTCCCCAAAGAAGGCAGGACTGCAGTAAACCCTGAGGTCTCAAGGACTGAGTCTGTATTAGGTGAGAAGAGCGATGGAGTGATTTAGGTTAAAAAGAGCAACTGGCAATTATATCACTGAGATACACTGAGACGCAAACATACTTCTATTCAGAAAAAGCACCTGATAACATGAAGCCATGGTATTCCTTTTTCTTCTTTTAAATGGAGCCAAAAAGGCCGGGGGGAGGTAGATTCGTGTAATCCATACCACCTAAGAGAAGTGTGTTCAAAAGAAACACACCTAAGAAATGACTGCCAAACTACTGCAGCATACTGAAACCAGTCTCGAGATGCTTCTGTTCTCATCTGGCTCTTAGCCAATCACCAAAGAAAAGCGAGGGAGACTCGTCAATTTGAAAAGTAGTGTTTGGGCGACCGCTGAGAACAGTTCCAAGAAACTAAACAAGAAAAGGGTCCACCAAAAGACCCATCCCTTCCCCCAAAACCACTGTGTGACCCCTTGCCCACTGCCTGGAGAGCAGGAAGGACTGGAGATTTTCTGGACTAGAATGTGTATGGTCTGTACTGTGTCAGATTGGGCATCAGCCCTCTTTGAGTTTACACATAAGTGCTATTTCCTTTAATCCTGATTTTTTAGTTATTTTTACTTTAAAAAGAATGTATCATAAGTACATTGTTTTGCTTTGTGTGTTTGCTCTTTCTTGTTGTGTCACTATCCCCCTGGACTAGTCTGGTTTTCCCAAAACAAAGGGCAAACAGGAATGTCAGGAAGCCTGGCTATGGCTGGCCTCAGGGAACAGGCGCCCCAGCTGAGGCAGGACTGCCCAGCAAGGAGCCCAGGAGGCTGGATACCTGCCATTGGCCGAGAGCCGCAGAGTGCGCAGCTGGCTCGCCTTCCCTCCCGCCCACCACAGAGAATACAGCTGGCCCCCCGGCCCACGCTGTAAGAGAAAGAGGGAGCTGCCAGACTGCCCCCACAGAGCAGTTCGCTGAAATGTGCTGCCCCTGAATAGCCTCTTGACTTGCCACTGCGCCTGCTGCGGTCAGTAAGATGGCCAGATGCAAATGGCTCTTTCCATCACCATGGAAGCCACAGCCTGAAAGGCTCCCTAGGTGGCAGCAGCTCTAGCCTGCCAGGGTTACTGGTCTTCCCACTATCAGGGCACAGATTACATACGGTCTCAGGAAAATGACATAGGAAAACCAGGTCTGTTTGTTCAGGATCTTGCCTGGCCAGTTTAATGTAAAATAAACTTTAAAAGAGTAAAGGCAGGCGAATGCACTCACAGTATATCCTGGCAGGGAAATTATTTTTCAACAGCAAGTACCTGTAAAGAGTCACCTCTCCTGAAATTCAGTTCTTTGCAAAGTGCTGAGCATCGGCTGCTGCTCCCATGGAAACAGTGGATGAGACTGCTTCCCTTCCCTCCGCCCACGCTAGCTTCCGCACTGACGGGAACTCAAGTGCCTTGTCGCCCGAGATGCCAGCTTGGGGAGGCAGCATGGTGAACATGCTCCCCATCTTTTAGACCGGTTGCTAACACTTAGAGTACTACAAGGCCAACAGAGTCGGGGTGGCTGGCGTTCTCCTACCTTGTTACCAGCACACAGAACTAGATCTAAACCATTGGCTGAAAAGCTTCCATTTTCAAACTCAACATTTGTGTATTATTTCAAGCCAAAACTTGAAAGCCACAGAGAGCTGGAACAAAAATGGGAGGGGGGGGATTCTTGCTGTCTCTGACGACAATTACTTCTGAAATTGGTCTCCTCTCCCAGTATCACCAAGCCTTTGTGATGGATGCTATTTCCTTAGGGATATTGGCAACAAATTTAGGAATAAAGAGATTTCAGGAAGATTTTCATTTAAATGACACATGGCTTCCCTGCTGATGAAAGGGGAAGCCTTTCTCCATCTGCTGAGATCAAATTTCATCTCATCAAACACCTCAGTGTAATTATTTTTCTACCAAGTATTTAAATGAGGATGTAAATGAACACCAAGGTATCTGAAGTCATTAAGGCAGCTGCGGCTGAGAGGGAGCAACTCGGGCTCTCTGGGGAAGGGCAGCTCACCATCAAAGCAGCTGGTCACAGGGGTTCAATTTGTGACCTTTACACCACATTCTTGCATTAATGAAGAAACATCAAGAATCTGTTTCCTCCGAGAATCTTGGCACGAGGTCTGCATGGGGAGCAAAGCTGTGTGTGTGTGTGTGTGTGTGTGTGTGTGTGTGTGTGTGTGTGATGGGGGGGTGCATGTGCATTGTGTATTTCACCTTCTACTACAGCATATAATACAGCAGCTCTAAAGTTGAGGGAATAACTATAAATAAGCTACCCATCCTTACCTCCGTGCCTCTTTTATTGTAATGTGTTATTGGACCTGGATTTTAATCTCTCTACGTGTACAGCAGGAATGTCAGGGTTGCCAAGATATTGAAAAGTGGGTTTGCAGCCTAGCGTTGGCCACCTTCTTCTGAGCTCAACTAGAAATACCCAAGTCTTAAGACCTACCCTGTCTGAGGAGGCGACAGATGAACATTTAGACTTTTCTCCATTTATAAACATCTCACTCAGTGTTATAAATAACACTCAACTTAAAAATTCCACTTTACCCTAACAACAAGATGGGCATACAATCTGCCATTTCCTTTATTTGAATGCGAACAGTGGTAGGTTATAGTGGAAATCTTACCTCCTCAGAAAGGTCACATGGAGGAAGGGAAGGGAAAGGAAAGAGACAGACACCCTGTGTGTGTGGTGGGAGGGAGGCGTTTGGGGGGAAATGAGCAAAAGGAATAACAGAGAAGTCACATACTATATCCTTTTGATCAAAAATAAAGTTCTACAGAGTGTGAAGAGACTAGAAAACTTGGCTTATAGTGCTGTCAGTGCCTAAAGCTGTCATACAAACTAAGTGCATGATTTAAAACCAAAAACTAAAAAATTAACACTTGGCTGTGTCAGGTGGAATCTTTTTTCCATTTTCCTGTATCTGAGAGCTTATAGCCCTCATTTAATATGGAAGATGCTAAAGAGTAAATTCTAGGCAGAGAATGTGTTCACTCTTAACAATCAAAAGCTGATTTAGCTCAACAGAAAATGGGATGAGATCCCCTGGCATAGACTGCTACTGAGAACCTGACTGTATAAATAAAAACAGAGCTGGTCCATGCCTTTCTTTGCAAACAGAGAACTGCAAATAAAGTATTAGGAAAGTGAGGTCTTCATTAAAGGAGTTAACAGCAATGCCACTTCTATACGAAACCATGCTTCCTATTAAGAGCTAAAACTTCCATTTTGCTTTCATTTACTTATGTTAAAAGGGAGTCCAGCTAAAGTTCATTTTAATAAACATTTACGTTCAAAAGGTTTTCATATATTTAAGTAGGGCAGAAAGTAAAAGGAAATAAAATATTGGTTAAGAAGACATAAATGCAAGAATTTAGATTTTGAATTAGAAAACTAATAATGAAATGAAGTAGATAGGTCCAGAGTAGATTCTTCTTAGTAGCATTTTTTAGGAATTAGTTGGGGAAAAAATGAGAAACTATAAGGGGTAGAAGCAATAGAGGCAAAATAAGAAATCATAAAGTATGTCAAAGGACTCGATTTTATAATTTTTTTAAAAAGAAACAGATCATGGTCTAGTTGTAGAGATTTTTAAATCTCAAATTTAAATAGTTCTCAAAGACAGAGAAGCAGGTAATAAAAGAAAGGCAGGAAAATAAAAATCAGCTTGAGGAGAAACTGAGTATTAGAGAAAGAGTTGGGGAAGACAATAATCTCAAGTTCTTAATCTATTAAAAAAGTATACAGAACATATTGACACCAATCAGTAATGCATATTATTTATTCCTAAGATTTTTATTTAAGTAATATGACTCTACTGTAAACTGAGCCTTTGACAGATATTTCAGAGATTAAGTCAATACCAATTTTTTATTGTTTAAACTTTCTTTTAAAAATTATAGTTATTTCGACTTCCGGCCAAGATGGAGGCGTAGGCGGACACACTGCACCTCCTCTCACAACCAAAATTAAGGACAACAAATATTTAGAAACAAGAAAACAACCAGAACTTAAAGAAAATTGAACTGTAAGGAAGTCCACCATTCATCCAGACCGGTAAGAGGGGCGGAGTCGCGGCAGGAAAAAGTGGAGGTGCGGACCTGAAAACGGGAACGCAAGCAGCAGCGGCTGGCGGTTCCCAGGTGCACGGGCGGTGGCTGGCGGTCCCCGGGCACAGTGGGGCAACTATGCAGACCCAGTGAGGCCGCACAAGGCAGCTGGCTGACCAGGTGGTCCCACATTTGCGAGTGCAGACGGTCCAGGCAAAGGGGAAGTGGTGGAAGGGACTGAATCCAGGAGAGAGTGGAGCAGGCGCCATTGTTCCCTCTCAGACCCCGCCCCCACATACAGCATCACAACCCAGCGACTGGGCTGCCCCACACTGGGGAGCGCCTGAGTCTCCACCCCTCACTACGTAACAGCACGCATGCGTGCACAGATAATCCAGGCGAAGGGGAAGCGGCAGAAGGGACCGGAGTCCAGGAGAGAGCGAACAGGCGCCATTCTTCCTTCTCAGACCCCACCTCCACCTATAGCATCACAACCCAGCGACTGGGCTGCCCGCCCTGAGGAACACCTAAGGCTCCACCCCTCATACGTAATAACCGAGACCAGACTAAAACCAAAACAAAACAAAACAAAAAACCCCACCAAAAATGGCTCAAACCAGAGAACAAATAAAAGCTCCAGAGCCAATTCTTCTAAGCGACCAAGAGATAGCCAACCTATCAGATGCACAGTTCAAAGCACTGGTCATCAAAATGCTCACAGAATTGGTTGATTTTGCTCACAAATTAGATGAAAAAATGCAGGCTACAATACGTGAAATGAAGGAAGATGCATGGGGAACTGATAGAGATGGAAGGAAAACTGGGACTCAAATCAATGGAGTGGACCAGAAGGAAGAAACAAACAACCAAACAGAAAATGAGGAAGAAACAAGAATTCAAACAAATGAGGAGAGGCTTAGGAACCTCCAGGACATGGTTAAACATCCCAACATCCGAATTATAGGGGTCCCAGAAGGGGAAGAAGAAGAGCAACAAGTGGAAAACTTATCGGAACAAATAATAAAGGAGAACTTCCCCAATCTGGCAAAGGAAATAGACTACCAGAACGTCCAGGAAGCTCAGAGAGTCCCAAAGAAGTTGGACCCAAGGAGGAACACACCAAGGCACATCGTAATTACATTAGCCAAGATTAAAATGAAGGAGAGAATTCTAGAAGCAGCAAGGAATAAGGGGACAGTCACCTACAAAGGAGTTCCCATCAGACTGTCAGCTGATTTCTCAAAAGAGACCTTACAGGCAAGAAGGGGCTGGAAAGAAATATTCCAAGTCATGAAAGTCAAGGGCCTACATCCAAGATTGCTCTATCCAGCAAAGCTGTCATTTAGAATGGAAGGACAGATAAAGCGCTTCTCAGATAAGGTCAAGTTCAAGGAGTTCATCATCACCAAGCCTTTATTATATGAAATGTTGAAGGGACTTATCTAAGAAAAAGAAGATAAAAAATAGGACAGTGAAAGGACATCAAACTCACAGCTATTAAGAACTGCACCTAAAATAAAAGCAAACTAAGCAAACAGCTACAACAGGAACAGAACCACAGAAATGGAGATCATATGGAGGGTTAGCAATAGGGGTGTGGGAGGAGGAGAGAGGGGGAAAAGGTACAGAGGATGAGTAGCATAGATAGTGGGTAGAAAATAGGGGGAGGGCAAGAATAGTATGGGAAATGTAGAAGCTAAAGAACTTATGACACATGGACATGAACTAAAGGGGGGAATGTGGGTGGGAGGGGGTGTTCAAGGTGGAGGGGAATGATGGGTGAAAAATGGGACAACTGTAATAGCATAATCAATAAAATATATTTTTAAAAAAATTATAGTTATTTTATGCTCATATTTTAAAAAATCAGAAAATACAGATAAAAAAATCAATCCCAATTTCAAATGTGCCAAATAACTCATGCTAATTTCTCTGGAGGGCTGATACTGAGTAAAATACATTTAATCTTTCAGCAATACTTTAAAAGCTGATATAACTTAAATATGTCTATGAACTTGGTATTACACTGTCCAGCCCTGATCCTAATTTAAAGTAAACAACAATGGTCTTCCTTACTTTTATTTTTAAATCAGCTGCCACCAAACGAATGAAGCAAGGACAATTGAGGCCCAGAGCACTAACCCCATCACACTCTATCCCGAAATCCACTCTCTCTATCCTAGACTGTTTTTGTATTTAACTAGAAAGTAGAATTGATCCCCCAAAAAATATGAGTGCTAAAGACTTATACCACTAAGGCTTTTGTTCTGCCATGGTCGCCTTGCGAGAATACCAATGCAGCTATTACGAGGCTTGCTTCCCTTGATAACTTTTCCAATGTCCTTTTTACCCAGCGTTACTTGAGACACCTCACTCCTAGTCTATCAGAGGGTCCCTGTTCTCCAGCAGCCATGGAGACGAGAACACTTCAAGGTGCGTTTCATCACAGACCAACACACCGGCAAGTCAGCACCCTCCTGACCCGTCCACCATGTTCTGCGTGTGTGGCATGTGCCCATCCCCCTCCTTAGGAGCCTACACAGTGCTCGTGCCCCCAACCCTCTGGCGAGGCACAAAGAACCCAGGGATGCCTCTGCACATTTATAATAAAGGAGGAAAAGTTCTAGTCTCAGAATTTAAGAACAGTACGTCTTCAAAGCTAATGATTAAAATACAGGAAAAATAACTGACACTAACAAAAGAGATCACAGTCTATGAAAATGCTAAGCAAAAAAAGTCATCATTGGCCTATTATTTCTTCTTTCTATGAAAACAAAAAAATATATAATAAACAAATTAATTTGATATATGAATATATATATATATATCTATGTGATATATGACATCTAAATGAAGTGCTAAGATGTCTGCAACTTACCTTGAGATAGCTCACCATAAAAAGAAAGATAGATAAACCAAATATGGCAAAACATTAACACCTGTCCATCCGGGGAAATGGGTATATAGGTTTTTGTAAGTGTCTTAGCTTTAGTGTGTGTTTGCAACTTCTATAATAAAATGTTAAAAATAATGACATCTTATATTTAGACAGCAGTTTTCAATTTATAAGGGCCTTTGAGAGACAAAAAATATATAATTTACTCTTCCATAATGGCCCTGTAAATTAGGTCAAATATAATCACTGTATCATAAAAACGGAGCCTCAGACATTTAATAAAATTCAACACACTTTCAGGACAAAATCCCTTAGACAAGTAGGAATAGAGGGAAAATGCCTCTATGTAATTAAAGTCATTTATGAAAAGCCTACTGGTAACATCACACTCAGTGGTAAAAGAATGAAAGCTTTCCCCCTAAGACCAGACGAGACAAGAATCTCTGCTCTCACCACTGTTATTTAACATTGTACCACAAGTTTGAGCCAGAGCTTTAGACAAAAATAATAATAATAATAATAATAATAATAATAATAATAATACAATTGGGAAAGAAAAGAGGTGAGAGGTAAAACTATCTCTGTCTCTACATGATATGCTTCTCTATATATTGATTGAGAAAATCCCAGAGTCCACAAGAAAACCACTAGAGCTAATAAATGAATTCAGCAAACTTTCACGGTACAGGGTCAACATGCAAAAATCATTTGTCTCTATACACCACCAATGAACAACCCTAAGAGAAAGTTAAGAAATTCAATTTATAATAGCATCTAAAAAATTAAACACTTGAGAATAAACCAAAAACTATGAAACATTGCTAAAAACATTTAAAGACATTAATGGAAAGACAACCCATGTTCACTACAGAAGTTAAAATAACAACACTACCCAAAAAATCCACATTCAAACACAATACCTATCAAAATTCCAATAGCCATTTCTTAAAAAATGAAAAAGCATATCCTCATATTCATATGGCATTTCAAGAGACCCTGACTAGCCAAAAACAACATTGAAAAAGAAAAATGAAGTTGGAGGACTCACGCTTCCCAACTCTGAACTTATTACAAAGCTACAGTAATTAAAACACTATGGTCCTGTACAAGAAGAGACCTACAGACCAATGGACTAGAAAAGAAAGCCAAGAAATAAACCCTCATGTGTACGGTTAATTACCGATACCGACAAGAGTGCCAAGACCACTCAACGGGGAAAAGACAGTCTTTTCCACAAATGGTGCTGGGAGAACTGGATATCCACCCACAAAGGCATGAAGTTAGACCCTCACCTTATACCATCTACCAAAACTGACTTACAAAGAATCAAAGACCTAAACTTAAGAGCTAGAACTATAAAACTCTTAGAACATTGGGGAAAATGTCCATGACACTGGATTTGGCAACAATTTCATGACTATGACACCAAAATCAGAGACAGCAACTAAAAAAAAAATTAATTAATTAAATTTTATCAAAATAAAGAACTTTTGTGTATCAAAGGACACCCCAAGAAGGTGAAATTACAACCTAAAGAATGAGTTAAAATATTTTCAAATAATTGTCATATACCTGACAAGTGATTAACATCTAGAATGTATAAAGAACTCCTATAATTCAACAACAAATAACCCACAATTCAAAAAACAGGCAAAGGACTTGAGTAGACATTCCTCCAAAGAAGTTTTACAAATGGCCAATACTCGATATCATTAGTCATTAGGGAAATGCAAATCAAAACCACAATGAAATACCATTTCACATCTACTAATATAGCTACAATAAAAAAAAAGTTAGTGAGGGTGTAGAAACTGGAACCTCGGCATATATATTGCTGGTACGAATGTAAAAAATGGCACAGCCACTGTGGACAATGGTTCGGTGGTTTCTCTAAAGTTAAACATGGAACTAACAGATGACCCAGCAAGTCCATTCACGGGTATGTCTCTAAAAGAATGGAAAGCAGGGGCTGGAACAGGTATCTGCACACCAATGTTCATAGCAGCATTATTCACAATAGCCAAGAGGTGGAAACAACCCAGGTGTCTACCAACAGATGAGTGGATAAGCAAAATGGGCATACACAATAGAATACATTCATCCATGAAAGGGGGTAAAATTTTGATAGCTGCTACAACATGCAGGGACCTTGAAAAGATTATGCTTAATAAATCAGATGCCAAAGGTCAAGTATTGTACAATTCCACTGACACGGGGGAACTCAGATCGGCAAATTCATTGACAGAAAGCAGAAACAGAGGTTACCAGGGCTGGAAGAGGAGGAAGGGAGAATTACCGCCCCACAGGTACCAAGTTTACGCTGAGGATGATGAAACAGTTTTGAGTATAGACAGGGGGATGGGTACACAGAGGACTGTGAATGGGGGGTGGGCAAAATTAGGTTTACAGGTGAGTATACAAAACACAGAGTTTATTCTTGTATTATTAGTTATGAATTATTATATTATTTTCCATACAAACAACTGTTAACCTATTTTTGCCCCACCCTGTACATTTAATGCTATTGAATTGTGCATTTAACCAGTAAAAGGATAAGTATGTTATATTCATTTAAGCACATTTTTTAAAGGATGTTTTAAAAACAAAGTCTGAAAAGTGTCAAGTGATTTCCTCTCTGAACCACACCCTAGTAAATGGCAAAGCCAACACTCAATCTTAATTTTTCAATCTCCATGACAACAGAAGACATAATAGTGTATTAGCCGCTCAGCATTAAAGCAAAATCGAATTGTTTTGATTTCCTGGGCTCTCTCCAGAAGATCGTCTTCTAAGACCAGTCAAGAAGAAGAATAAGCTACTTTGTCTTTACTTTTTTAGGAAATCTCCATTAGCAGCAGATACGCTCTAGCTTCTGCCTGTAGCCCAGGACGGTGGGCAAGGCGTGCCTGGCACACTGACCGCACACTTGCCCTGACTAAGAACGCAGGCTCCAGAGTCTAATTACCACCTCATATCCTGGCTCCCCGATTAACTGTGACAGGAGGCCGGTAATTTAACCTAAGGGTCCAGTTTCCTAGTCTGTGAGATGAGAATACTTACCTCCTAAAAACGTTAAATCAAATGTGCAAAGCACATGATAAAAAAGGTTTCTATTGCTTTCTCCTCCTTGCCCCCTCTTCCTCCTCCTCCTTTTTCTTCTTCAACATCAACATTCCTTGTTATCACTGAGACTCTGCAAATTACCTGGGAGACCGTCATCTGCATGTTACTCTGCCCACTGCAAAGCCAGACGTCTCCAAATAAGACATCATGAACGCCGAGGCTCAGGTTCCTTCTCCCGAAAGTCTGCTGTGCCAGGATTTCATAAGGTCCGCCAGGCTTCAAAGGGTCCAGCACCACCATCCAGGTATTAGAGTGTGCTGAAATAATAACAAGGCTCCAAGGAATTAATCGGTCTGTTAATTAAAATGAAATTAAAGCCCAGTCCTGTCAGGCATCGTCATACTCATTGGCGGCCTTTCCCAGCTTCAGTACTCGACTGAAGTCAAAGCCATAAAAACTGGCCAAATTTCAGACAGGCAAATACAAATAACAGTGGCAGAACTTCTATCCTTTACCTGTGCTGATCCCCCCTTACTTTTAACTGAGGTGTTCACAAGAGAAATACATTAACCAGTTATAATCCTAAATGAGGAGAGACAAAAATATAGAGAAATTAAAACTCAAGGGCGTTTACTAAAAGCACAATAGAAATTTTTATTATACTATCCAACTGTCAATACTAATCATAATCTAATAGATTGACGCAGTGCCCCAAATGTGAGCACAGGTTAGAAAAAAAATCAGTTGTAATCTGAAATCTTCCCTTGCCTGATGGTATCATCTTTGTCATCACCCTGCCCCTCCACCTCCTCCCCACGATGCTACTAAGGATTAATAGTAGCGGTAGTTCTGGGTCCTCCTGTCCCAGAACTGGTAAAGGGGGAGTGAGAAAGATTCATATAAAGAAGGAGTGGGAGACATAAATTAGTAGCTCTGTGAAGAAGATATTTAGATCTGGCCAATTAATTGCTTTCCCAGAGTTATTTACCAGACTTAAGATTTTCACACTCAAGTTAAAGAGACGAGAAAGCTGCCCAAGCCCCTATTTCAGAGACTCACGGCGCATTCCTCGGGAACCACCTCCCTGCCGCCTTCCCACCTCTCACCCACTCACACCGCCACCCGTGCAAACATCACGCTCAGAAACTTAAGAAAAATATCTTCCAAGTGGCAAAATTATGTCCAGGAGAGCTACACCACATGAACAAAGCTGAAAAACTGAGAGTGAAAAAATAGAAAAATAAGCATTTAAAAGGAAATATTCTTAGCATGATGCAGATAATATGAAGTGATTAATAACTTGTGCCCATTGGATCAACATAAATTCAAAGGAAAAGAACAGTAAAAACTGGAAGTGAGGCATCCCTAAATTATTATGCCAGCCTGCAAAAAAATAATAATTATAAAAACACTACCCAAGTGACTACTACGTGCTAGACAGTGTGCTCAGTTCTTTGCAATCAGCAAGAGCTAAGCAGAAGCGTATGCAGTCTGGATGCACAACAGGAGATCAGTAAAAGCTCCAGCCATAAAGGACTGCTCAGTGGGGGGGCGAGGGAGGGAATGTCCAAAACCGCCAAGGCGTCAGTCAGCAAAAGGGTACGTGTTTGCTCCTCTAGAAAGCACAGCCGACTCAGTCTGCTCCTCCCAGCCCTAAGAGGTCAGTCAGGCCCAGGACCACATGTCTGCTACAGTTTTTATACCACTGATATCCAGACACCAACACAGCAAATGTGTAATTCACCTAAAGCAGAAAACCACTGCTTTGGCAGCGGCGGGCAGCCGGTGCAGACTGTGTCGCACAGGTGCACGCTCCGTGTGTCCGCAAGGCTCGCACTTCCAAGCAGGCAGACACTCCAATCTGTCCCCGCTGCAGTCTTGCCAAGGTCTTTCTAGGCTTCTTGCGCTGACTTATCTCACCGGAGCTCTGTCCTTCTGCCACCGTTACTTACTCATATTGATGAGTTCAACCCCCAGAAAACCAAACATGGTAATTTTTTAGCCTTCTATGGCTATCCAATCCATCCTCATCACTGCTGTTAAGCAGTATCTACCCTGCACCTCAGCCCAGGCAATGTGGCTGGTCAAGAAGGCTGCCTTCACCAGAGTTTCTGAAAGCTTTGCTGTTCGGCAATAAAAAGACAAATAAAGGAAAGGGGACATTTGGGCAAAACATGACAATACCATCCTACCCCAGTAGGAAGAAGAGCTCTCTCTACAGGAGTAGAGAGGACTCCACATCAAGGCCTGAGCCCTACCCCCAAGAAACTGTTCAGAGGAAACCTCTCACATCGCTTGAAGACCTGGAAGAACTTTCTTCTGTTCTAGTCCTCAAGTTATAGTGTCCAGCTTTTTCCTGCTTCCACTTGATAGAAAAATAAACTCTGGTATAGTTGTGAGTGTTAAGTAAAAAGTTAACTGCCAAGCAAGGCAGGGGAAATCAGATCTCCCACAGAGAGGTTACTAAGGGTCAAAGTTACTCAGAAACAATCCACTTAAAACAATGAGAATTTACATTCCTAGTAAGTATGTTCAAAGGAGAGCAGCCCCTGTGTTTCTTAGATGAAAGGCAGGGGTGGGATTATACAGGCAGAAAGGCAGGGGTGGGATTATACAGGCAGAAGCCACTGTGTTTTACAAGAACTGACTGGTCCTCTGCCTGTCAGTTTAGGACTAACTGGAACTCACCACAGGACGGCGCTGAAGTCCAAGTTATAGTTTTTAGAAACTGTGCTGTCCCACCAAGTGTAGTAGGTTGAGTCCAAATAATAAAACTGCGTCACTGACCACAAGAGTTTGAAGTTCACCATCCAGTGGCCTCCTGCTGATTCTGGTGGGCTTCGTGAGCAGATCCTTCCTTTGGGCCCTAACCACATGCTACGTTGTAACGTCTTTCCCAGTGCCAGGCCCAGGCAGCTGTAGATGCTCACCACATGCTCACCCGTCTCTGCTTCCGCACATTCTTTCTTCTCCCATCTGGGAAGACTCATCCCCTTCCTCCATAACACAGCTAGAGTATACCAGGAGCCCCACCAGGTAAAAGGCAAACAGACCCTGCCCTCAGCTACCCTGACAAGAAAGCCTTGCAAACTGTCCGGGGCTTCTTGTTTCCGTGTCTGACAGTTAGCCGACCTGGTGGCCTATTTGCTGTTCCTCCTCTCTTCACCCTCCAGCCAAAGACACAGGTAAGGATCACTCTGTCTCCATTTCCTCTACATCTCCCTCCCCAACTCCATCTAAAAATGGGAAGAACAAACAATCAAAGGGAAAGAAGTCAAAATAATTTGTCTAGAGACATGATTAGTCATAAAGTGCTTTCTTTTTTCTTTCTGCTATTCACATCAGATGTTAATTATTTTTCAGGTTGTTGTGCCAAATCTCAGATGCCAAGAACAGAAAAGGGAAAATTATCCACAACCTTTCCCTTCCCACGAGGAAAAACCTAGAGCTGGAAGAAGCCACTCTGTTCACTTCCCACGCAGAACCCTGGCATTCGCCAGCTGGAAACGGGTTCAGTGACCTGTGGAAGTGCCTGGGAGGTAAAGAAAGCTTCATGGGCCAAACTGCCCCTTTCCGGCCTGCATGTATTCTGTATAAAGTCCACCTCCGCCACCACCAAACGTAAATGTTAAAAAAAAAAAACCAAAAACCTTAAGTACTTGTCTGTTGATACAACTGTGTACGCAAGTCACTTCAACCATAGCATGCTATGGCAGACACGCCCTAAGATGACCTCCAACAAGTCACATCCTAGTCTAACCCCCACCCCTCAAGTGCAGGCAAAACCTGTGATCTGCTTCTAACTAACAAAACATGGCAAAGGGGATGAGATGTCATTCTCCTGATTAGGTTATGCTGTATGGAAAAGATAAAGGGGTTTCAGAGATGTGATTAAAGTCCTAAATCCGTTGACTTGAAGTTAATAAAAAGGGAGATTACCCTAGGTGAGCCTAACTTAATGTGGTGAGCCCTTCAAAAAAGTATCTAGAGGTCAGAGGTGGGAAGCAGCCACGATGGGGCCGGGAACCCTAAGGCATAAGGCAGTGAACCTGCCAGCAGCAGCAGGAGCTTGGCAGCAGATCGGTCCCCAGCTGGGCCTCTGGACGAGAGCACAGCTCAGCTGACGCCTGGGTTTCAGCTCGGCAGACCCTGAGAAGAGCACCCAGCTACACAATGGCTGGGCTTCTGATCTACAGAAACTGTGAGACAGTAGAAGTGTGCTGTTCCAGGCACCTAAGTTTTTGGTAATTTATTATGTAGCATAGAAAACGAGTGTGCAGGCTAACACTGCAACCAGGGACTTTTTATTTTCTAAGTTAAAGCAAATATTATCTGTTTTCTTCAATGAGGCTGACAAGCCCAGGCAGACACAGCCTCATCCTGTCATGCACATGCGCATCCCTGTGTGTTTCCCAGTGAGAGGACGCGCCCGGTCCCCCAGTTCTACCCCTTGTGCCTGGACCGCCCTGCGTCATCTGACGTGGTCTGAGGAGTCCAGTGCCTGACCATACGCCCAGTCACCCACCGGGTCTGAATTTCCCCAATGCTTAAGTGTCAGTCTCCTGGCTAAAAACCTGTATGTTGTTAAATTCCACTTTGGTGTGGGCAGCTAGGGGGTTACAAGTAAAGTAATAAGGTAAACACTAACAGAGAGACACAGAGTGGGGAGCTGATGTAGTCTAGCTGAAAATTCCCAGAGTCCTCATGGATGTGGAAATAGAAGCCAACCCTTAAATATATCCTCTAGTGTCTCCTTTAAGAAACATTTTCTTTTCTGTCCTTCTTTATTCCAAGTAACACTTTATTCAGTTTGCTTCATGGGCAGGACAGAGCAAGATGCCCAATGAAGTCAGCTTGTGGATCTACACAAACCAAAGCCTAACAAACAGGTCGGCCCCCCTACCCCCGCCACCAGCACCTTTATCTCTTTCAGAGGGAGGCTCCTTGGTCAGGCTGCTAAGTCTCACCTTCTTGACCATCCTCACAGCAACTGCCCTGGGGCAAGCCTCCCGTCTGCAGCCTGAGCATGTAATAGCCTGCTAACAGGTCCCAGCACTTCCAGTCGGACCCATCCCCATTCGCTCTTCCCCAGCGCTGCCAGAGCAATCTAAAACACGAATCTGATTGTGTTATTTTGTGCTTGAAGTTCATCCATATAAAATACAGCACTCACTCCTTGACAGTGACAAACGAGCCCTGCACAGTTCCAACCTTGTGGCTCTTGTCATTCACTACTAGTCATATACCCCACGGCTCCAGACAAACCCACCGGCTTGCAGCTTCTCCAGTGACCTGAGCACAGCTCACTGGTGCCTCCCTGCCTTTGCCTGGGCTCTTCCCTCGCCCTCCTCGTCTTTCAAGGTAAACCTAAGACGAAGTTAATTATCCCTACTAAGCGCTCCCACTGTGCCTTGTACTTCCCCACTGTGGCACTTACCACACTTAACGGTAATTGCTTGTTATTTTTCTGTCTCCTTGCCTAACCTATTAGCTTCATTAGGGGAGAAACCACATCTGTTTTGCTCATTACTGTATCACCAGTACCTAACACAGTATCTGGCACATAGTAGACCCTCAATAAATATTAGAGTGACTGGATACAATAATGACAATAACAACAGTTAACATTTATTCAGTACTTGATGTGTGCCAGGCACTGTTCTAAAGTACTTTATACGTGTTCATTCATTTAAAATCCACATAACCCCAAATACTATTATCATCTCACTTTATAAATAAATAAATAGTGACACAGAGGTATTAAATATCATGTCCAAAGTTATATAGCCATTAAGTGATAGAGTCAGGACCTGAACCCAGGCAGCGAATTCCGGAGCCCAGGTTTGTAACCACTCCTCCATACTGCCACTCCTGGACGCATGATTCAGTTCAAAGGCCACCTCCTGTGTAAACCATGCCTCACCATCCAATCTGAGACAGATACTACTCCTCTGTACCCCATGGCACCCCGTGTCCACCTCCGTCACAGCAGCTATCACACTCTATAACTGGGTGTCTACTCCCATTATTCTATCAGCTCCTTGAGACCAGGCTGTTTGGCTCAGTCTTCACTTTCTTTGTATCCTCAGTGCCGGGCACACGGTAAACCCTCAACTTCTAGGGATACGTGGACGGACGGATCGCCCGAGCTGGAGAGGAAGCTTTCATTTTCAGACAATCCACCAGGTGGCAGAAGAAGACAAAAGCTGAACAGAGAATGGGGGTTGCCTTACCTGTCACAGGAGTCACTTTCTTCATGATGACTTCCTGATCTTGACGGAGAGTCACCGCCACCGTGGCTCCCGGTGTGCCATAGCCCCAAAGCACTGCCCCTGCGGGCTCCTTCTGCAGCACCATGTGATTATGGATGTGTGAAGCAAATCGAAAATCAGCAACTGGGAATTCAGCAAACAGAAGAGCATCACTAGGAAGACTCATCACCGATAAAATCTGGTTAACGAGCGAGGAACACACCATCTTTATACCAGAGAATTTGAATATAATCAGTACTTTTAATCTTCTAAAACTATTCCTTGTTCCTCCTCATTAGGGAAGCAACCTCACAAGAACAGTTTCCAACAATATGCACCACAGTACAAGACCAACAAGGAAAACTCCAAGAGCCTAGGGCGACCGATGTACCGCAGACCTCTTCCCCTTCAGAGCCCTCGCTCTGCCTTTGCTCTCAGGCTTGGCCCTAATGCTTCACTCTCTCCTCCCAAATCACTAAAATGCTCCTTTTATGCACTCTACAGATGGTGTTTATGAGAAAAATAAACCGCTTCCTTCCCCTCCTTTCCTTTACCACTCCCACTCCCGAGTAACTGGGAATTAAGAAGCCTGCCTCTCTCCAACATAGCCCTCTTTAAATTGTTCCCCCCTTTCAACCCTACCAGTGTAAATTTCCCTCAAGTAATTCCCCTTATTGTGGTTTTTTGACAACCCACTGAAAATTCTAAATAAGCATATATAAATATCTGTGACAAGTCTGCTTCCTTCTAAGGTAAATTCAGATAAATCAAGGTGCAAAAAATAAGGTCAGTGCAAGTTAGAAAGTCAAGCTGTCTGAACAAAGGTCTTTTGTCATTTTACCCATTTCACAAGCTAAATTATGCACAAAGAACAAGCAGAAGAGCACTTGAAACTGTGAATTCTATTCTAGAGTCACTAACAAGACTGAATAAGAACTCATTTTAACAAGATCATTCCTATTTTTAACATCCAGCCTATATCAAAGTATTTTATTAATAACCAGCATCTATCCAAATTATCTGTGAGTTCCTCCTCAAAACTTAAAAGGGGGGGGGAGCTTAAGTTATAGCTTTGTCTAAACAGACCCAAAAAATCCTAGAAGAAAATAATTAATACAATTAAGGTTTTGAAAAAATGATAGGCAGGAAAGAAAACCAGATCTAACAAGGTTGACATTTCCTTCCCTAGAAGCTACAAATGATGATGGCCCCTCAGGCTATATTCCCGAGCACACAGTTAATGGGGCCTCCTACACAGACGCAGTGGCCTATTTGTCCCGCACTTCAAATAACAGCCCCAGTCCCAAAAAAACAGCCTCGGCTCTCTCTTAAGAGTTAGTTCCATCATGAAACCTACGTGACAAAGTTCGTCCAGAAGGCCCACTGGGCTGGAGATGCATAGCTGCCTGGAGCAAATGCTCTAAGAGATTAATATCACACCAGGGGGGATTGCATAAGCACCTTGGCAGCCTGCTGGAGGGAAGGGGAAAAGCATGTGTGTGGGAAGGCCTTGTCTTGGGTAGGTGCTTCTTATGGAATAAAACTGAAAATGAAAGGCCTGAAGAGGGAACAGAGTGAAGAAATCTGGCTGCCACTGGCATAGGAGCGGGTGCAAATGGAGGGTTCTAGTTGTGCGCAGCCACCGTCCCAGAGGCTGGGGGAAATACCTTCCCAAATCGGTCTGTCTTCTCCAACACACACTTACTGAACCTCTTTCTGCATGGCTCTGCTCTGAATCAAAGAATTTTAGAGGTAGGAAGAATCGTGCACGCCCTGTGGTATAATCACATTATTTACTGATCAACAGACTGATACCCAAGGAAATTAGGTAGTTTTTTATAATAGCTTGCACACTTATTAATTCAACAAATATTTATTGATGCCTACTATGTGCCAGGCACCATATTAAGCATTAGAAAAAACAAACACACAAAATCCTTGCCAGCAGGGAGCTTACATTCTACTGATGGCTTACCTGCAGCAGGCACTGTGCTAAACACCCTGAAGATATTAAGTTTCTGGGCAGAAACTTAGTATCTGCAGGGTGTTTAGCACAGTGCCTGCCAAATACTGATATCAAATGAGCCTTCGACAGAAGAAACTAATAAAATAATAGCCCTGCTCTTCTCTTTATCTTCTCCTCACCTCATATGCTAGACTCTTATGTCCCCGTGTGAGGATGAGAGAAGATTCCTTTACACTTTGGTTAAACACAGAAAAACCACCTATGCGCTGCGGTTTGTCTGCATCTGGGTACTTTTTGGATTCTTAGGGAGAGCAGCTGTGGTATTTCTGCATGCCAACGGTCCTCCCACCTCAACTTTCACTTCTTAACAGGGATTTCTGTGGCTCACTATTTTGAGTGTTTGAAGGAAAAACTGGGTCCAGCATTATTATTTTAACTTGCATTAGCAGACAGAGCTTCAAGTTTTTCCATAGTTGTGACCCAAGATCCAGCCTTGTGTAGTCAAATGACAGGAGCTTACTTGGATAATAGTCAACGAGTCACCCTCCTCCCCAGCGCCACGCGTATTATTCCCACCACCAATATCTGTAAGCTGCACCAGAAACCAAAGTTGAGCCTGAAATATTCTGAGCTAGTGAGGGGGCTGTACTTCTTAGCCCAATTAAACTAGTAAGATTTAATTCCTTGCTTGAAGCAAACCCTCCCTCGGGGTACCACTGAGGGGGCTGCACTGAAATGTTTTGGATGACTCACACACCTGTTTCCAAATATTACCTAACTGGCTCTGACCCTCCTCTTCCAGCTCCGCAGCAGTAATTCAAAGACCCTGCGGGCCTCCCCCCTCAGATAAACCCAACTCTGCATCTGCCTAAAGCACTGCATCCTAACCGTGGGACTGGAGGGAGGAAGTGGAACGGGGGGAGCTCCAGCCCAACAACACCCGCGGTGCAGGCCTGGGTTGGGGACCAGTTCCCCGACCTTGAGAAGAGTGCGTGTGGGGGCGGTGGGGGCGGGGAGCAGGAGGGATGTCGGACCCCGCACAAGCTGACGGGGCACGGGGTCAAGCCAGGCCGCCTCACCTGCCCTGGTGCGAGCCCACAGGATCAAGGGCAGCAAAAGTCCCAGTACAAACCCTGGAGCCACCATGTTTGTAAGACCCGCCTCCCGGCGCGGACCTCCCGGCGACGACCTCCGGGACGCGGATGCGGAGTCCAGGTGGGGCGGGGCCTGGCCTGTGCAGGGCGGGGCCGTAGGGCGGGGCAGGCCTAGCCCCACCCTTCCAGGCCGCGTCGTCCGGGACGTGATCCGCGAGAAGGGACGGCCCTTCTCGGCCGCCGTAGTTGACTGAATAAACGGTTTCCCAGCAACAAGAAAAAACAACTAGAACCATCGGCACCAGCTCTGGGAGAAGCGAGAGGTGAGACGGTTGATCCCACTTCCCGTCCGAAACCGAGACCTCCTCTTTTCCCTTCGCCTCTGGTAATTTTCTGAGGGTCCCCGACACATTAAGGGAACCCTCGGGCCGACGGGGAGCCCAGGCAGCCAGCTGGCTGTGAAGCCCGGGTCCTCGACGTCCCGCCCCCTTCACGGCCCTCCCCTCCTCAGATCCACTCCGGGGCTCACAAGTCTTTTTCACACCCCGAAGAGGATGTAATACCTCATCTCCTGTGCCCTCGAAAAAGGGGGGGAATAACACCGACAGATTAGGCCTCATGAAACCGTCTAGTCCTCTTACTTGGCGTTGACTCACAAGAGGCCGGGTCCAGAGTGTGTTTTGCTCGCCCCGCAGCAGCTCTCCTTCATCTGGCTCTCCTGTGCCAAGGCAGGAAGGCAAGACCTGGCCAAGAAAACCGGAGAAATAAGAATCCCAAGACTTTGGAGGCTGAGGTTACAAAATTAGGACTGCCCGTCGCCCATCCTACCGCCCCTTCCAGAATATATAGGTGTTACAAGGCATTGTAAGTCTTGCCTTAAATTGAAAGTGTGAAACTTAAAAAATTAGAGTAATTGCTAGAACCAGGACCAGCTCTGACTTTTTTTTTTTTAATTTTAGACCCTAAACTGGATCTTCTCAGCAATTTATGGTGAAGTTTTGACAATCATTCTCTCTAAATCCCTGAGATAGCAAAAACAACAACAACAACAAAAAAAACCTCACCTTTTAAATACAGAAAGACATCGAGATAGAAAAAGTACTAATGTTTTAGTGAAAAATCTGGTTTTCGTGATTAAAAGATGACCCGACCCATTAAGTAGGCCTGTATTTGTAGTAGTCTAATTAATAATGGAGAATTCAAAAGTCTTCAGAACAAATGGGTGGGCTGGGATTGTGTTGGGAAAAATATTTAAGTCCAGGAAATTTGGTGCTCAGAAATAGTGTGTTGCCGTAGTTGTGATCGTGTGAGTAAAATCGGACACATTTAAAGACAGCGCTCTTTAATCTACAGGTACAGTGGGCAGTTCCTTCCAAGGAGATGTCGATCCCATTCTCCAACACCCACTACCGAATTCCACAGGGATTTGGGAATCTTCTGGAAGGGCTGACGCGTGAGATTCTGAGGGAGCAACCGGACAATATACCATCTTTCGCAGCAGCTTATTTTGAGAATCTTCTAGAGAAAAGAGAGAGTAAGCTTTCTAAAAATAGGCACTTTTTAAGTAAATAAGAGACTGAGCCCTCGGTATAGTGAAACTTGTTTAAGACCGTCCCTGTTCCACAGACACAGCCTTTACGGGGCAGGCGGCATCACCTGACAGTTCTTGCCCTTGGAAACCACGGGGGCCTTTTGGGCAGGTTCTCTTAAATCCCGTTACTCCAGGTCGGCGAAGATGGCCAGTTCATTCCCCAGACCTTGTCGGCGACCTCGCTCACGGACACGCCGGGCGGAGGGGACCTCAGCGATCCCGGTGCGGCTCTCCGTTTCCCAGCGGGCCGCCCCTAGGCCCCGGGGTGGTTGACTGCCTCTTCTTCAGGGGAGGGGAGTTTGTGGTTTTCTTTACGTTTGCTCTTGTTATTTGAAAGTATTGTAAGTGTTGTAAAATTAACTCAAAACTCCTTAGATTGAATGGATTGTTACTCACTGAGGGATATGAAACTGGTCTACATAGAGTACAGGCACAGAGAAAAGCTGCTTTGCAAGTGAACTTCCAGCCTGGGAAGGCGATGTTTATTCTGCTTCTGTACCTGCAAGGCCCCATCCTGCCCAGAGACTAAGATTCGGGCCGACAGTAACCCTCGTTGAGGGCCAAAAAGTAAGATTTTCAAATTTCCATCCTTGAAGGTTCACGACTATCCAGACCCAACCTAATGGTCAAAATGGGAATTATCACGGTTGTAAATTTCTGTTTAAAAAAAAAATGTAACTAGAGCAACCATTTTAACATGAGCTTTTGTCATTACTTTTATAGGGGAGGATGTGAAAACCTTAGTGTATTCTAGTTATTTATTTATTTATTTGTTTATTTATTTTTATTGAATTTACTGGAGTGACCTTGGTTCACAGAACCAATACAGGTTTTCGAGTGTACAACTCAGTAAAACGTGATCTGCACCCTGAATCGCGCCCCCCATCATCCCAAGCAATGTCTCTCTGTCCCCGCCCCCCTCGCTTTGTCCACCTCCACCTCCCTCCCCACCGCTTTATCATTACTTTTGGTTACAGTGTTCTAACCAAGTGCAAAGGTGCCTAGAAGTAGCCACAAGTAAATAAACCTTCCATTTTAAATCGATGTAGAGGAAGAAAACCTCCAGTACAGCCTGGATTGAAAGAACCCCACAGAGACTGCAGAGCTCCCCGTCCCCTTGTCTTCCATACTCTGCCCATTTCCCGAATGTTGGTGATCTTCTTATCCAGTCACTGTGAATATCTGTCACGTAGTCTAAAACTTAAGTGCCTCGAAAAAAGCTATTAAGAGAAATCCTTTAGGGTAAGAGGTAATGAACATTGTAATGAACATTAATTTAATTTTGTTATTTTAATTTTATTTTACAAATTCATGAGTGAAATGTCTTTAGTCATTTGTTTAATTTTAGACCTCAGAAACATCTCATTACAAAAACATTTGAGTCATTGTTAGTGGATCATGACAATTAAAGCATCGGTGATTCAGAGTGATAGTGTCGGAATACTGGCTCTCTAACTAATACAAGTGGGTTAGACTATCTGAAAAGATTGTAAGCATCATACCCATTCTCAGTCCTGTAAACCAAAGGTGAGTTATTCAACTGATGCAAGTGTTAGAATTCAGTCTCTCCAAAAGGGAAGCATAAAGTCATCTGGGCCAGTCTCTCACACAAGGCAAGAATTTCCTTACCAGCATTCCTCATAGGTAATCACTAGTCTTAATTCTGACGTTTATGTCAGGAAACATGTTGGTGAGTGAAATAAGTGGTATCTCAAAGTCACTGGGAAAAGGTGGGCTTTTTACTAAAGATATATAATAAAGATGGAAAAAGATAAAATTTGATCTATTCCTTACATACTTCACCAGGACAAGTTCCAGATTGATCAAAGATTTAAATATTTAAAACAATGAATCCATACAAATATTGGAAGAAAATATGAATAAATTTCTCTGTAACAAAAAAAAAGGAAAAATTGCTAGCTAAGTTGCTATAATTACGAGCAACCAGGGAAGAGATGGATAAAATTGACAATATGACATGACAAAAGTTGCCATAAGGGAAATAAAACTACACATGACAAACTGAGAAAAAAAAGGTGTGCCATTAATATCACAGCTGGTCAATTAACCTAATAAATAAAGAGCTTGTAAAAACAGTGAAGAAAGAAACCAACAATGCTATATTTAAAAAAATAGGCAAGCGATATGAGCCAACAATTAACACAAAAATAAGTGCAAATGGCCCTTGACCTATTACAACATATTCAAACTAACCCATAATAATAGAAGCCCATATCAAAACCACACTGAGGCACCACCACCACCAACCTTACTCATCAGATTGGCAAAATGCCAAAAGCTTGCCAGTTTATTCCAGGCAGGGCTAGAGGGAAATAATTACTTGTATATATTGCTGGAGGAATATATAAAATGATAAAATGATGCAACTCCAAGGAGGGGAAATGGCAGCATCTACCATAAGTATATATACATATTTAACCTTTGACCCAGAAATTCCACTTCTTCACTTTTCACTGCATTGTTATTTGAGGCAGCAACCCAAATATCCATAATAGGTATTTATTGACTAGACTAGAGTACATCCACCCAATGGAGTATTATACAGTGTTTAAAAAACAGAAAGAGGAAGATCTCTATGTGATGCTATAGAGTGACCTTCAAGAGAAATTTGGTGAAAACAGGTGGAAACATATATTAGTGTTAGTATGTTACTTGTTGTTTAATGAAGGGGTACTGCTATGAATACATAATGTTCATTTATATTTTTTAATGGAGGAATAATTTCTTAAAAATATCTACCTCTTGGGGCAGAAGGAACAGAGTGGAGGGAACAAAATAGAAGCTAGATTTCTCTGAATATATGTTGAATTCAAAATCATAAATGTTAACATAGTTGTAAGATAGAATGAAATTTAAAAATTGCTAAACAATTTTTAAAATTTAGAAGCAAAGTGCAACAGACAAACCCAACTAGTATTGAATGGGTAGCATAACCACAGATTGGAATTATTTCAAGTGACTTTATGACAAAGTAATCTTACGGTACATCCCTGATACAGCCTAAAAGCAAAGTGACAAAAATCTTTCATTATTTTTAGCACTTACTGTTAATATTATAGTATAGTTATTCTGTAATTATTGCTTATAAATTATAGGACATAGCAAATAAGTATCCTACTATAATTAGGAATAAGATGTTTAGTGTGAGAAAAATGACTTACACATATAAAAATAGATAATAAAGTCATGTAATTTTCAATTTGAATTGAAAAATATCAGTTTGACCTCATGATACATTTTCTCTTTAAAAATAAAAGTGTTTTCTAGCTCCATACATTTTTTTAATTTATTGATTTTAGAGAAACATTGATTTGTTGTCTACTTATTTGTGCATTCACTAGTTACTGCTTTTTTTAAAATAACTTTTTATAATTATTATTGACTTTTTTAGAGAGAGGTAGAGGAAGAGAAAAAGAAACAGATTTGTTGTTCCACTTACTGATGCACTCATTGTTGATTCTTACATGTGCCCTGACTGGGTGTCAAACCTGCAACCTTGGCGTGTTGGGACAATGCTCTAACCAACTGAACTACCTGGCCAGGGCTCTATACATTTTCAGGCCTCAAAACAAAAAACAATACAGTACCAGTGAGCACCAGGCTTCTTGGAGAACTAGGTAATTCCTTGAACTGGATAAGAAATACAAAGATGAGCCTGAACATCTTGCCATACCAGAAAGTAAGGAAACCATCAAAGATTACTTGGGTTGTTTCCAAAGGACTCAAGCACCCTAATAAGCCCCTACTGGCCAATTTTTGACAGGCATCAATTAGAATAAGAAATGCAATGGGTTAGAATTTATTTAATTTGTTAAATATTCATGAGCTCACAATGATTAAAAAAGAAGCAGCTCCTTGAGAGGATCCTAAGGAACCAAATGATTATTCTGAAAACTGGTAAATAAAGGGAAAGAAACATTTAATCTACCCTTTCTTAAGAACTGTTTTTCAGGGTAACCAAATAGTTGATGAGGAAAGTTTTTCTTTATTGAGTGCTCCAGAGATGAAGTAATGATAAAATTTGGACACCACCATTATGTAACACCTAAAGAAATTATCTAAGCAACCCTCATCGTCAATGGGCCCGAGGAAAATGTAAAGAGAGACAGCTAGGTGTTATATGTCTCCTGGCAGAGTTACACTGCACTACTTGTATTTTTGCCAAAACCAGTCAAACCTGAGTCACTGGAGATCTAACTAGCAGTGCACAGTAAGTTCAAAACCAGAGGAACTTGTTAAAAATCACCATGGGAATGGAATCAAAAATACCTAGACTATGGAAAACTCCAAAGAAAAATGACCAAAGTTTATCAACAAATAAATTGGAAGGAAAAAAGATGGGGTGGGAGGTAGGGAGCTTTCAAAGGCATAAAAGAAAAGATATTTAAAAGGCATAAAACAAGGCTGTGTGTGCCCATTGTTTGGGTCCTGATTTGAACAAACCAACGGTATAAATAAATTAAATAAATAAATAAATACTGAAAAGTATTATTAGACAATGAGGGAAATTTGGATAATTGATATTAAGGAACTATTGTTAGTATTTTTAGGTATAATGGTATTGTGGCTTTATATCTTAGAGACACATACTGAAATAAATATTGGTAGATAAAGTAATTTGATGCCTAGAATTGGCTTGAAAATAATCAGAAGAAAGAGCAGAAAAGTGAGTGAACTTTCACACAAAGTAAGTTAAATTATAAGTTTACAATTGTTGAATCTGAGTTATGTGCATATGGGAATTTATTATATTCTCTACTTTCTAAGTTTGAAATTCTTCATAATTAGAAGTTAAAGAAAATTTTTAATATAAATCCTTGTTTCTATCTATGTCAACTGCCTATATAATATGCCGCAATTTTAAAAAACATTCCCATCCTTCACTTTTCCAAACTTTCTTACTATTTAACATTTATTTTTATACATTTTCCTGTGTTTACTAATTTATGCTTATAAGTTTCTATACTTATATTTAAGTATTGGCATTTGTTCTCTCTCCCCATTTTGTTATAAACTTCATGAAGGCAGCACTTAACGGTTTTTTACTGCCTTTCTAAATATACCCAGCGGCTCATCCAATGTTTAATTCATCAGCATCTATTTCACGATCGCTGGTTAGATCTGCAGCGCTAGGCTGCATTCAACAGCAGTGAGATTTTCAGCTAGCAGTGAGGAACCTGGGATTTGAAATAAACTTGTTTTATGTTATTCTATATTTGCTTTAACGAACTCAAAATAAGTCTAAAATTATTATATTTTTATTACTTAGAAACCAACTTTGATCCAGCAGAATGGGGGGCTAAGGTAGACGACCTCTTCTACAACAAGCATGCATTCAAGGTATGGTCCTCTGAAACTAACAGGTCTGGTTACTCCTTCTCCCTGTCTCCAGAACAGAGATTATTGGGATCTCCCCAGAATCATGAAAATTGTGACAGGCATCATAAATATTTTATTAAACATTCTTAATTGTAATGTTCTTTCTGATAAGAAATTCTTTTCTAAAGTATATCTGAATCCCATATAGATACATAGTTTAAATTTTAGATGATGAACAGGAAGAACGTCATGGAAAGTTATAGACTAATTATTCTTCAGATTTTATTGGGCATTACACTGCTTAGCGGGAGCAGATAAATATTTGTTGAATTAATGATTGATATTTCATAAAATAAAACACTTCATTTAGTTACTTTGTCATAGTTGACATTTTACAGAAGACTGAGTAGAATTAAAGATGGTAATGGTAGATAGAGTTTTCTTTACAAAGCTAATCTGTTCAGAGACTGAACCTATTTTCTCTCTAGTAGCATTCTTTGAACCAGTCTTTCTCAGCTAAGGTTCCTCCAAATATTAGTAATTAAGCCCTAAGCGGAAGGTACTCATTGCATGTAAGGAATCACTGTCTCTTCTTTGCATCTAGAATGCTTCTAGTTATGTATCATCCTTTGGAGAATCGAAAAAATAGTCAAAGTATTCTGTTTTGTGGTCCAGATCAGGAATACTGGTTGAAATGCCAGCATAATTGGCATCAACTGGGAGCTTGGTGGAAATTCAGTCTCAGGCCCTCCCCCAGGTCTACAGATCAGAAGTGGAGTTTTAATGAGATCCCCAAAGTAAAATGTTAGGCACACTAAAGTCTGAGAAAGCACTCCACTAGACAACTGCGATAAACATTAGCCACGAAGCCCCTGCAGGTGTCCGAATTAAAAGGAATGAACAAAGTTCAACTTTTGATAGTGTTCCACAGTAGATTTGGGGGATTTCCTGGGGAAATATCTGTCACTTATTCCGAGTTCAAAAGTGAATCTCCACCCATTTGTGCCTGCCAGATAAGGGGGGGAGGGAATCTGTTTATATCCATTTAACTGGATTCTTTGTGTTCACACTTTATTGAAATCAAAGGAAAAATGTTGAAATTTTTAAAATATTTGTGTGATATCAGCTGTTTCTTCTCTTTTGAATTCTAAAGACTTGATTTGATTAGCTTATATGTCCTTCTGTTTTGTGGATTAAGGAAGCTCTTCCCATAAGTTGTGAATTAGCAACATCTCTATTTTGGAGGAAGATTTCAATAACATGTCAACACAGGCAAGGCTGGTTTCCCTTTTTCTATTCGAATCACACCCCACAAGAAAATTTACTTTTTTGACTTAGTTTTTAATCTACAAACTTCATTAAAAAGTCACCTTGATTTCACACTATAAAACACAGTGACATTTATTTCATTTCTGCTTTAGAAAATATTGGCACCTGTTCTTTACATTTCATTCAGGACTCATTACAGCATCTTACCAACCTGTAGTATAAGACAATGACTTGTTTTTAACGTAAAATAATGTTTCATACATTCCAAAAGCAAAAAAGCGATCATTTTGTTTACCAGTTCTTTCATTTTTAGTATTTGTTTATGCACATTCCTTTAAGAGTGTTCATTTATTTCTTCTTTTGTCACCCCTTTTCCTTTTTTAAAAAATCAGTATTTTTTTAATTTCCACCTCTTCTCAATATCTTAAAGTAATATTGAATCACCTTCAAGCAGTCTGATCCAAGACTTTACTATTTGGAAACATTGCCTCTTTGGTCTCTCCCTTCTCTCCAGGAGCAAGAGCCACCTGAGAAAGAAAAGTCTCAGACATCTGTGACAGAGGAGACACCAGTCACAGTCGTGGTAAGTTATATTTTCCATATACTGTTGGATTCCTAGAAAGAAGTCACTCCATCTAAAATTATACCCTAAATGAGAATCTAGTTTGTTATCCATGTTGTTAAAATTATTATTTTGCTTTCTAGATAACTAACATCAGTGAGAAACTAACTGGTGGATTATTTTTGGCCATTCCACTTATAAAGGAAAACTCATTTCCCCTCAAAAATAAAATCTTATTTCCCAAGATTGTCAACAGATGGATAAATCTCCTCAAGGGGAAGAAAAGCAGAACTCACCAGCCCCATTCTCCATCCTTCAGATTCACTTCCCAGTTTGGGAACTTTTCACTGCTTGATGCTGTTACCACCACACAATGACAAAGGATCAGAGATAACAAAAGGAAACTCACGGGGAATGACACACAACCAAATGAAATGGCTTCACACAATGTGTCGTACTCACCGTGCATGCATTGCCCTCTGCAAACATGACTTCCTTCCTGATAGCCTGCATCTAAGTAGTAAAGACCTGGGTAGATACCTGCACGGGTTCTGTATTCTCTGTGCTAGAGTCAGCTCGTAGGTTTCAGGAAAGGGCTGAGTATATCTCTACACAACCCTGTGTTCATTAAGGGCACTGTGGTAGCTTGAAATCAGCCATAGAAGGAATGTTAAGACTATGACAATACTATAAATCAGGACTTCCTTTTGGAGAGCCAGTTTTTAAAGTATTTGCCAGCATATCACTACCCATATTTTTCGTAGTCCAGACTCAAGAGGACCAAGCTTAGTGAGAAAGAAGAACTTAACTCTCCACAATACTGAAGGCTATACTTTTGAGTTCCTTTTCATGCCCCAGGCAGTCACCCAATAATTGACACCGAAAATGGACATCCCCCTCAGGGAACACCTTACTTCCTACCCAGTGGAACATAACTTTTCCCTAGAACCTCTGTAAGTTATTCCCGAATCACATCAGCACCACTCAGTGAGCCTAACGTAAGAGACAATGGGAGATCAGGGAAGGAAGGGAGTATTGTTTCCTTCCAGCTTCAATGGCTGCCCTTACACAGGTTTTCACATGCATGTGAGATGAGATCTCACTGATTTCCAACCTCGGAACGATTTATTCACCCATATCGGAGCATCATCTTGGAGGATTTTATACCATTTTGTTTCCATTTAAAAGTTTCAGAGCGAGCTTTGCCTCATTATTGCAACGCGTGGGGAGGGGCGGGAAACAACCCAGAGGTCTGTCCGTAGGAGGCAGAGTAAATGAAGCAGAGCCCAACAATGCAATGTAATGCAATGGTGTCATGAAAAAAAAAGAATGGGCAGAGCTGTGTACTGAATAATAACGTAGATGACAAGAACCAAGATATGTTGTTACATGGAAAAAGTAGTAATGGAGCTCATTCTTAAAATAAAAAGACATATATGTACCCATATGATACTGTCTATTCAGAGGTTTTGGAAAATTATATACACTCAACCATAATAATAGTCGCCTCTTAGGAGCAGGATTTGGGAAGGGGGAGGGAAACTTCTATTACCAGTGATACTTAAGTTTTTAAATGTATATGTATCACTTTTATAATTTAAAATATTAAGAGCTACATAACTATTGAATTTTATACTTACTATGTATTTTACCCTCTGTAAATCATACCTAAATTTTTTTTAAAAAGGAAGCTAGACACAGAACTTAAACCAATCATTTTAAAACTGACATTATTGGACTACACAGGCTTCTCTGTGGCACTCCACGTTAAATGTGTGCTTTTGGTTAGCTCATTACTGAGAAATTAAGAAGTTAACACTTTGATTCATTTTATGAAATCATTATTTTGAAACAGTACATTTGTTATCTTCTCAACATTTTTACATGCTTCAAGGATTCTTACTTAATATCCACCCCCCAAAAGTGTTATTGCTCAGGAAACTGTTAAAGACAAGCTATTTTGCTTTGTAATTTTTATTCACTAACTTGAGAGAGAAACATCGACCTGTTGTTTCACCCAGCTATGCATTCACTGGCTGATTCTTTTATGTGCACTGATTGGGAATCAAACCTGCAACTTTGGCATATTGGGGTGACATTCTAACCAACTGAGCTACCTGGCCAGAGCTGAAATAGGAGTTATTTTGGAGGGGAAAATTTGGCAATGTTGACTTATTGCAGGGACATATTAAAAAATGACAAAACAAAATGTCTACCATTTTGGCAATTACCATTGGTATGTAGACAACATGACAAATGTACAAAATTCCCTCAGGAAGCAATAGAACTCGATTGTTACATCAAGCACTAAATTGATTAAATTTATGCATTTTATTTTTGATGGCATTAAAATACTGTATGGAATGTTTACCAAGTCTCTTTTGCTCCTTTCTTGGAAGGAACTTTCTGAAGAAGATAAGGAAAAAGAGGAGAACGCTGCTGTCAAAATCCAAGCAGTTTTCCGGGGACACTTAGCCAGGGAGGAAGTGAAGAAAATGAAAGATGTTCAAGAAGAGAAAGCACAGGAAGACATCTAAGGAGACTGGTTTTGCCCCCAAAAAAGCATGAAAAAAGAATTCAAATCCATCAACCTTGTTGTGATTGTTGTTTTTCTTTACCCTTGGTGAGGGAGATTCGATGTAGTGAAGTAACATTTGCTGCTGTTGTGAAAATCTGTCGTGAGCGTTTGTTTAATAAACATGCCATTGAACACATGCTTCTTGAAGATGCCTCTGAGATCATCCGTCTATTTCTACTTCTCCTGAGTCTATGTATAGAGACCCTTGGATTAGAGGGGTAGACCGGGAGCATCTTGGGTTCTCAGAGATCTCAGAGGGCATGCAGTCCATCCATTAGCTAATGGCCACATTCCATCACAAACCTGTGAAGTGGTCTTTTAGCTCCCATTTCACTTGTGGTGAGAGAGAATTCCACTGCCTTTCAAGAATAGCCCATTTAATTTTAGAGTAACTTGCATTATTAGATGAGCTGAGTCAAAAATCTGTCTCCATGTAAGTTTTCATTTGTCATGCCTGCATTCAGTCATTTATTGAAAAATGTATTGTGCAGAATTCACGTGGTGGGGTATAGTAATGAACATCTGTTCTTATATTTATGCAACGGACAGTTTTTTTATTATCTTGCTCTCCAGAATGACACAGAATAAGACTAATATATTTGAAAAAATGAAAGCTTTGATAACATCGTATACAAGTATACTCTTCTCCAGCTAAAACTTCTCGTGTTTCTCTAATGTATCAATGGCAGTACCTTCATCACGAACTCACGGACTTTTCTCAGTAAGCCACTCAAGCCCTACTGCCCAATTTTTAGAAAGTTCAGTCTCCTTTTGAGGCCTCCCTACTCTTGAATATTCAAGAAACTGCAGGGTTTTTATCTTACACCAAAAGCTGCAGTTCTCTTCCCAAAACAAAATAGAAAGTAGACTCTTACCATTTAATGCCGTTGCCTTCTCCCACAGTGAGGCAGCCCAGTCCAGCAGACTGATGTCATATCCTGGCTGGTTCCGACTCCTGTCTGCAGCCCCAGGCTTTGGTTCTAGCATCACACCTCTCTCAGTTTGCAGCCACACATCACTTCCCTAAAGCTCAGTAACACGTCTGAGTGGCTCGGTCTTGAGGAGCTTCCAAAACCAGCCATAGCGTATGCATAACGAGTGGTCTGCGGCAAACACATAGATCTCCATCTTAAGCTCGGACTTTGCCTTTCTGCAAAGCAGTGTTACTTCGGGTGCCCCACGCCCCTTCCTGGGCACTGAGCCCTTGTTGGACTCCACAACAGCAGCTTACCCAAGCGACTGCCACTGAAATACAGGTGACTTATGCCAATGCTTTCAAGATGGTGGCATTCATTCTCTTATCTCCACTCACCGCTGGACAGCCATCCCCCTTCTGAGGTTCTACTGGCACAAGAGAGCTGCTTGCCAGCTAAACACAAGTCTCAAATATCCACTGGACTCCTTCCTCCCATCCTTAACCCCACTTTTCCAGTTCTGGAGAGAAAAAAGATCAACTCTTCCAGCATTGCAGCTGCTCATTTCCAATTGCATTCACAGTGCCAGGCTCCAACCCCTCCTCTCCTCAAAGGCATCCTGCTCGGGGTTACCAACGGGACCCAGAATTAATGCAAAGACTTGGCTTCTCAGTCCTGAAAAGCAGACCAGAAGGAAAAAGATGTTTCTCCACCCCCCCACCCCCGTGAGTATATAGCATGGCAGGGCGGGGGTGGGGTGGGGTGGGGAGAGGGGAAGGTACCGGTTAACTTTTACAATAATCCTGTTATACATGTAAGGTGATTGACACTGCGCTTTCCAGTACACACGCGTGCACACACACATCTAATGACCTAGTGTCAGTAATGAAGTTTTTGGTGAGGGAGGAAAAGGAAGAGGAGAAGGTAGAGAGGAATGAATGTGGTGTTATAACAACACAGGAATGTCATTTTATTAGCACTTACTGCTTTTCATCTTCTCTCTCTAGCTGCTCCTTCTCAATCTCCTCTTCTGGTAACTCTTCAAGTCCCCAACCACTAAATGCTAAAGTGACCCCAGTCCCAGTCCTTGGACCCCTTTTCAAGCAATCGAACCTAACTTGCTGATCTCATCCAATCTCATGGCTTTAAAAGCCATCTGCATGCTGATTAGCCCCAGATGTGTCCTCGTAACAGTGGACCTGTCTCCACTCCAGCACCAAACTCGTGTGTTCAGCTGCCTACTTAACCTGACTGCTTGGATGTCCGTAGGCAACTCAAAGTTAACAAGTCCAATAACACGTTACTGCTTCTGATAACAGCTCCCAATATTACCCCTCAAATCTTAAATTCCCTCACTTTCCCATCTCAGAAAACGACCATTCCGTTTGCTCAAGCCAGAAACGTAGAACTCATCTTCAACTCCTCTCGTTCTCTCACACCTCATTTACAATTTATCAGCAAAGCCTGTGTGTTCTATTGACAGAATCTGGCCACTTCTATTTTTACTACCCTGGTCCTAGTTCCCATCGCCTCTCTGTTGAATTATTGCAGTCACCTCTACAGCAGTCGGTCAGTCCTTGCCATCCCAGTGTCAGTGATTTCTTTCTCTCATGGGTCTGTGGATCAGAAGCACATTACCTGGAGCTAGGCTGGACTCCAGGCTTTGGGTTCAGGTCTGCTCTAGGCTGAGGGTTTGCCGGTCTGCTGGGGAAGGTCTGCTTCCGGCTGTGAGCCCTAGGGTGAATTGAGGCGCCTCTCATGCGTGTATCCTACTCAGAGCCAGTGTTGAAACTGCTGTTCAAGGCATGCTCTTCTCATGATGGCCACAGGAACACAAGCAGGGAAAGCCATGATGAAAGAATATTTCAAGCTTTTGCTCATAACACTTCCAGCGACATCTCATTCACTGAAGGAACTCATCTGACCAAGCCCGAAGTCAAGAGGTAAGGAAATACGCTGCTCGCCATGTGATCAGAGCAAAGACCTCATGTACACACAATGCTTCTACATGGTGGTGGAAATTTGTGAAGAACTGATAATTCAGCTGACCACAGTCTGCTCTCTTGGTTATAATCATTCACATCCTTTTCACATGCAAAACACATTCACCCCTATCCCAAGACCCCTAAAAGGTCCATCAAATCCTTGAAATTCAGGATCTACCTTAGGTCCAGGTATGGCTGTTCTTAATGTACAGACCTACAAATTGAAAGAGCAAGCATTTTCTCATATACCCAACACACAACAAATGATGGACAGAGACAATACAACCAAAACAACAACCACTCTTTCATTTAAAAAGGGGAATGAATAATGGAAGCAAATACCAGTTACTGGATCATACAATTATTAAGTCCCACTGAGCAAAGATTGTCAAGTTTTTCTATTTGGGGAGGGGAGATGATGTTCCATGGTTAGGCTTTGGTTCTCCTCCCTATGAATAACTCTCCGGTCGACGCTCCATAGCTCTTGGTTCTACAGCCTAGAAAATTATTTTTTCTTCATCTCCCTTAGTCATTTGGAAAGGGCATTGGCTAATATGCCCTTCTTGGTGGCTAAGTGAGTTTCTCACCCGGTTCCTGCCCATAAGAAATTGAGAGCCCAAAGTTCTCTTTACATCTTGCACACCTCAGTCTCTTTTCATTGTTAGTAACGCTTTTGCCCATAGACTTTTCTTAAAAACCTTGTGAGTTTTCTCTGTGTTTGACTCCAGTCAGCTCCATGTGCCAAAAGCTGTACCCACAATGTCTTTCAGAATATGCCTCCCTCTCTCTAGATTTAATTCTACTAAGAGTGACAAATTAGAACCAATGCTTTAATATCCTAAAGCATCATAGCTGCCATAAGTAGTCTCCCTGCTTCCACCCTTTCTGCCTGTCAACACAGCAGCCAGAGTGTCCTATTATAGTTGAAGTCATACCATGTCATGCTGCTTGAAACCCCCACTGGTTCCTCTTCTCATCCAGAGTAAAAGCTAGTCTTTATCACGGACTACAGAGTTCTCTGCAGAGCTTGCCTCCCATCACCTCTCTAAGCCCTTTTCTGTATCTTTTTGTTTTTCTCCTTGGTTCTGAACACCATCTTAATATATCTTTTTACTGCCTACCTCTTCCTCCAAGAATGAACACTTCAGAGGACAGAGATTTGAGATTTTGCTCACTGCCTAGCAGCTTTTTTACATGCAGCAGGAAAGACCGAATCATTTCTAGTGGCCTGTACAGAAGTGGGAGGAGCCCTAACAAATAACTTCTTCCATCGCATTAGCTTCAGTCGGGTTATATACCCATTGCTTAAGGAATCATTGAGACCAGGAGGAAGGAATATGCTAATTACCTGCCTGTGGAGTAGAGGGTCAGTTCTATGAAGAAACCTAGCTGAATGTCAAGAAACTTTAAAGTTCCTTATAGAAAATAGAGTAATATAATCAGGAGGAAGGGTTAGTGGATGCTGGTCAGGCAACCAACAAATACCCACCACATAGCTCCTCACTATACTGTACTGTTTATTAAATGATTGGTCAAAACCAAAGGCCAGGAAAGTATTAGAAATGAAAGGAAAAACTTAAAACAGCAAATGAGGGGTTAACAAACACGGGACTGTAGAGATCTGAGTAGCTGGCTACATAAATGGTGATGTGTGGAGCTGGGCAGTGCAAAGAGAAATCTCTCAAAAGAAAGAGCTTTGGAGGCTAGGAGAATATGAAAAGTCATTTGAGGAAGAACTTAAACTGGTTTGTAAAAGATTTTATTTATTTCTTTCTAGAGGGGGAGGGGAAGAAGAGAGGGAGAGAAACATCCACCGTCTGCCTTTCACACACTGCAACCAGGGACCTGTCCTGCAACCCAGGCATGTGACCTGACTGGGAATCGAACTGGCAACCCTTCCATTTGTGGGATGATGCCCAGCCCACTGAGCCACACCACCCAGAGCAGAACTTAAACTGTTTTTAAAATCTATACAAAATTTATCCTGTGGGGGGCTAAATGTGAGAGTTTTTTAATGTGAGTTTTTCATAAAACATTCTTATGAACACTTACTATAGGAAAGGAGTCTTCTGTCAAAATCATCAATCAGTCCTTTTTAGTAAATGGAAGCCAAACATCACCTGGAGGGACCTGCTCTCCATTGCACTGTGGGAGCAGCTCAGTCAGCGCCTCTGAGTGGAAGGTGAGCCCAAGATGTGAATCTGAACCCCTGCTGTCCTGAGGCCTTCAAACACAGGACTGTATTCACTGCTACTGCCGTTCTCAAGCCCACTCCACAGCGACTTCCCAAACTTCTCACCAACATTAGCCCAGTAGTCTCTCTGTTCCTCAAGTTGACTTGAGTTTTCTAACGTTTGGAAACATTTCACCAGGTACCATTTCTTCCTAAACTGTGGGTTTTCTCCTGTAAAATGATTTCCATGTTCTTGTCTTTCAGGAGGGTGAGAAGGTTGTACAGGAGCCAGGTACTAATTTCCTACATGCAGCTCTCTTGGCCTGAGGATATTTCTAAAGAGCACATTACACACATAGAGTTAGGAATTCAACGCTCCATTTTTACTTCTGTTTTTCCTCTCCTCTGTATCTATAATAAGCATATCATGATGACCCATTTTGTATCAATTTATGATGTAGATAAACTCATTCGCAAGCTGATGTGCTTTTGACAAATATAGCTACTGAGATTGACAGTTATTTATAACTGGAAGGCTCTCAGGAAAGACCAAATATGCAAAACACAATACTTCAAAATGTGAACTTATTTTTGTGAATGAAATGTTTTGGGGAGTAAGCGGGGTTTGTTGCGCAAAGCCAAAAGATAAAGGACTGCTGGGTGGAGGTTGACATGGTAACTAAAGTCTCAAGGGTCACCACACTCATTACTAGTCACCTTAGCAAAGGACAGTCAACACCCCAGCACCAGGAGATCATCACAGGAAGTGTATAAACGCCCCGTCTCCAAAGGTCAGACATAATGGAGAAGGTGTGAAGTCTGCCGTTAATTCTGTCCCCGAAGACACTTGTCTCAGAGGTTTCTGACCAACTAAACATTCTACTACTAAAAATCAGGGCTAGTGTGATAAAGCAGACATGAACCAATTTTGAAAGGTGTCAAAAAACTTGGCTTTGAAATCCTGAAACAATAGGCTTTGAAATCCTGAAACAACAGATGCTAGTCTGGAGACGCTTGGTAGAGAAGCCCACTCACTGCCCTGCTGTCCCAATAATGAGTTTAGAGTCCCTGCTTCTAGATTGCTTGGGCATTGTCATGAAGGCTGCGGTGTGTTGCCCAGACCTGCCCCCGCCCCTTATTTCCAGGACTAAAGGCTACTTCCTTTGCAGGAGTTGCCTTCAGCATGAGGAAGCTGCGTCTGCTGCATTTCACCCTGCAGGCAGCTTGCATGTGCTGACTAGTCACTGCCGTAAAAGGGCCTGAGCCCTCGCTTCAACTGGAGACAGCGCTACTCTCAGCTGTAGGATATATCCCAGTTCAACTTCATCTTCTGTCCAGTCCTGCTGTCCTACTGTCCTTTCAGGTGTTGTTCCTAGAGGTGCAGGCTCTAATAAACCACCTCTACTCAAATTCTCTAAGCCGTTGGTCTCAAAAACCATTCCCAGGAACCTGACCTATAACAGGTAGATTGAAAATCTCTGACATGCCTGCACATTTAAAAACTCTTTGTTTCTTTTAATGTCACCTACATAAAAATTCAGTGATGCACATCCCTGTGGATCAGGGACTAATCTACAACAGAAAAATATACATTTCTATTTCTTCTATAAATGAATTATAATTACCAAAATTCCAAATCGTAATACTATGTACTGAACCGTGTCCACAAAATTCACATGATGAAGCCCTAACCCTCGATGCAATAGTATTTGTATAAAAGATCTTTGGGAGATAATTATTTTTAGAGGAAGTCCTGAGGGTGGGACCCTCATGGTAGAATCAGTGCCTTTACAAGAAGGGACACCAGAGATTCTCTCTCCACCATCTTCTCTCTCTCTCTCTCCTCTCTCTCTCCCTCTCTCTCTCTCTCTCTCTCTCTCCCCCTCTCTCTCAACTAAAGTGAAGAGTTAATGGCAAAAGCTAAGGGTTCATTGATTATCATATATGAAAATGAGAAACAACTATACTTGAACAACAATAAAATAAAACTAATACAGATTAACATCTAATGTAAACTGTAATTGAAAAAGAAAAAAATATATATATTAAAAAAACTGGAGAATTCTACTTATTCCATTTTTTTCCCATAGGGAAGGTCATTTGAGAATGACAAAGATAGAGATTGTGGTATTTGGAGAATACAGTAAATTTATTGATCCATAAAACCTTTATCAATAGCCAGTTACTATACTAAAAGCTGGGATATAAAAAATGAGTAAGAAAGTTACTTCAAGGGGTTCGCAGAGGGATGAGGGAGTGGGTATTGAAGGAAGGAGAGAAAGAGAAAGAAGGAAAGAAAAAAAGAAAGAAAGAAAGCAAGAAAGAAAGAGGCAAAGTGATCACTTAGCTGCCACTTTGGGCCTTATATCAAATTATTCTGGGGTGGCTATTTCTTGATTATCCAGTATCATTTCCATCTTCTTTCTTTCTACTAGCACATAACTTTTCTTTTGTGATTCTACCCTTTGTAAGCACAGACCAGAAGCTGACACAGCTCTAGCAAGCAGCACTTTCCAACCTCAGCAGACCCTCATTGTGTCAGGACCAGACGGGTGATGTAGGCTCATGTAATTAGGATAGAAGCTCTCAACCAATGGTGACTTTACCCTTCCCCCAGAAGACATTGCTTTTGGTTGTCACAGCTCAGGGTGGGAAGGAGGGTTGCTACTGATGTCTGATGGGTAGAGGCCAGGGATACTGCTTAACATCCTGCAACACTCAGGACAGGCACCCCTCCCCTCAAGAAAGAATTTTTCAGCCCCAATGTCACTATTGCCAGGTTGAGAAACCCTGAATTAGGCATCAAACCCTGAATATGGCTGCAAGGGAGGACAAGCTTAGAGAATAAAGCTGACCCAGCAGGAAGTAGGACAAAAGACAGAGACACCATATCTGTCCCGTTAACGATCGTGTCAATGAGCAGCTGAATCAAAGCTGAAGTCTGAAGATTCTCCACTTGTGTGAGTCCGTTAATCCCCTTCATTGTTAATAGTTCTTAGGTGTAACTGATATTATTCTAAACTTGTGAGTCCTGCATAAGAGACTGGTAAGGGGAAAGAGATATAAAGAGAAAAGAGAAGAGAGGAAGGACAAAAGCTAGAGACTGGAGCGGGCAGCAGCTAGAGCTGGAGATGCAGAGAAAGACAAGGGGCTCCCCACCACCCTGGTCTTCTGACGTACCCATTGGGGACTTACTGCAACTAACATTGCAGAAGATGAAAGAAGTGTATGAACCGTGACCCTCTCCCCAGGGGAGCACAGACTTTCAGCAAGAAGAGTAGACGTGCAATCACAAAAAGAGTGCAGCGAAGAGAGAAGGTTTTAAAAATATAACGCAAAAAACACAAACTATGAAAGAAACATCTGATAAGTATGGTCACATTAAAATGTAAAACTTTCATATATCAAAATGCATCCTAAGCAAAGTGAAAAACACAGCACAGAATGAGAGGAGGTATTTGCAATTCAAAACGCATAAAATTAACAAAGGATTAGTATTCAGAATATAACTCCTACTCAGTATAAAATCTTTGCATGGGAATGATAAACACGAAATTCAGGATAGTGACTACTGGGGAGAAGAAATAGAACTAGGGAAAGGGGCCAAAAGGATATCAAGTATAGATGTTTTATTTCTTTTAAAAATCTGAAGGAAATTGGACAATGAATGAAGAAGACAATTAATTAGGCTGAGTGGTAGGCATATTAAGATTTTTTTTATATTGTCCTCTAGTCTTATCTATATGTTTCAAGTGGGTTTTATAAAATTTTTCCATGAATTCCAGAAAACCATTAAGAAGAGAGAATTAGAAAAATAGGTAAAAAAATATGAGCAGAAGAGCAAACCTGAGGCCAATAGACACAGTTAAAAGAAGACATTCAGCCTCTCCCATAAGAAAAGTGTAAACTAAACAATAGTGAGACACAATTTCTCATTTGTAAATAGGCAAAGTTTAAAAGTTTGACAATGTAAGTGGATGATGTGCAACAGCTGGAACTTACTTATCCTCCTTTTAGGAATGGATAGAATTGGCACGGTAGCTAATACACTGGTTGAGGATAAGCATACTGTTCATGTTTAAGAAAGTCAATGTATAATACCCCTCTCTTCCCAACCCAAATTCTGAACCAATTGAGGGAAACTAAGGGAAAAATTAGGATCAAATGCTAGTGTTCTAAAACAGAATATTCTGATGGGACTACAACGAAATTTGATCAGTAATTAATATATTCAGAAATAGTGAGACTATCTCCCACGAATATAATTGCTATTTGGATTTTGTGGCTCCCCATTTTGGAAAGTGAGAGTGATTTTTGTAAAGAGGTGGAAACATGGAGCTGATTTCGTTGTCGTATGGAAGTCCTACCATGCTCAGTAGGTGCACGTAGCTCTGAGCGCCAAAAGGGAAGACTATGCCAATTAAGCTGTTGTCCCTCAGCCTCGAGCCCACCTTCTTGTTGGCTTCGTGATGCTAGGATTGGGCTCTGAACACCATGTTTCTCCTCTGCCAGCTGGATCTCTTTGAGGATCTCTCACAATAAGGGCCATAGGGGAGGGACTATCTATTCCTCTGGTAGAGGAATGGGTAATCCTCTATAAAGGCCACACAGCCTCTCCTATAGCTACTCTCTCCTGGTTCTAGTAACCTCTTCCTCCCCTTGATCCTATAAGCCAACATCTCCGAGGTTCTGCCCCCTGGTTTTTTTTAATGCTAGTGTATAGCTAGCTATTGATACATTTAGCTATTGATACATTGATGCTGCACATTCACCACTCCAAGGTCTTAATATCTTAGAGCAACCACTTGTTCTCCTAGATCTGCAGGTCTGCTAGAACTTGGTTGATTTAGACTGAGCTGGCATCTTTTTTTTTTTTTCAGAGTTTTATTTATCTCTTTTCAGAGAGAGGGGAAGGAAGGGAGAAAGAGTGTGAGAGAAACATCAATGTGTGGTTGCCTTTCATGTGCCCCCCAACCAAAGACCCGGCCCACAACCCAGGCACATGCCTTGACTGGGAATCCAACCAGCGACCCCTTGGCTCTCAGGCCGGCACTCAATCCACTGAGCCACACCAGCCAGGGCTGACTAGCTAATTTTTCAATGGGTGTACAACTGGGAACTGGGTTTTAATGTTATGGTTTGAGCACTTGGGAAGTGGTATTAATAGTCAACAAGGTTGGCCAATCTCAACAGTAAGTTACAGCCAGCAGGAGCAAAATTCCAGAACTTCTCTGGCATATTACAGAGCGAGAAGTCTAAATGCTAAAGAACATGAATGCCAAAATGGATTTGTTACAAGCAACCTGCCCAACCGCCCCCTAGCCATATTCCCTCAGGAGGTCTCGGAGGATGCTGTATTCTTCCAGACATTAAGAACTAAATTGAACCGATTCTAATTGTAAAACCTGAAATGCCACCTTGGTTCACTAGTCAGAGTGTGAAAGTCAACTCAGAGATACAGTTTTCATCCAAGTTTAGTGGGGCCAGGGATCTATTTCATATATTTGGAATAGAGATACTTAGGAACTGGAAGAATCCTCATGCTGGTTCCCTGACCCACAGAGTAAGGGCAATTATGGCCTAGAACTGCCTTACCCCAACACTCCCCACCCTGCCAAGCTAGTAATCCCACAGCAAACCCACTATCTTAGAGGAATCATGGAGTTAGAACCACCATTAAAGACTTGAAAGAGGCAGAGGGGTGATTCTAACCCCATTCCAGTTTAACTTCCTTCCTGGCTCTTGCAAAAGCCAGATGGTCTTGGAGAAAGGATGCAGATAGATTATCACACACTTAATCAGTGGTGCCATTTGCAGCTGATTATGGATGTGGTAACTTCGCTGGAGCAAAACAACAGCAATACTTGGAACCAGTTACACAAACATGGGCCTGACAATTTTCTCCCACTCCCCATTTCTATAGCCAGGGATAACCAGAAGCAATTTGTCTTCCTGTGGCAGGGACAACAGAACTCCTTCCCTGTTAATTCTACTCTTTGTCATAACCTTAGAGAAACGTTGACTGTCTTGATATCCTATAGAACATCACAGTGGCCCATTACATTGGTGCTATGGTAGAAGGCTCCAGGGTTGGCCACCTAAGTGCAGTTCCTAAGGACCTAGTAGTCTAGTTCACTCTCTAGAGTAGAAGACAATTGGTTGCATCTACAAACAAACAAATAAACAAACAAAAAGTGCTTGACAGGACTCTTTGGATCTAAAGGCAACATATACCACATGAGAGTTGTGTTGCTTCTACCGGTTTCTCAGGAACTCATGAGAAGGCTGTCAGTTTTGAGTGAGGTCTAAACAAGACTTTGCAGCAGGCCCCTGAGGGAACAATCGCACCACTTCTGATTGTATAAGACAACGCTAATTAGTGTTAAGTAAATGAGACAGGTAGTGCACTCTCCACAATTATTTGGCACAGCTATGGCCAAGGAAATCTTGCTGGGGGGAAAAGGGATCTGGGTTCAGACATGGGGAAGGATGAGTTCACTCTAATCAGGGAAAAGCTCGTGTATTTGCATTAGCTTTGTTCCAAAAACTCCTGTCTCAGGAAGAAGTATCGTTCTTACTTTAGAGAGGTCACATGAAGCTCCAAGTTGCCTGTCCTCTGGTGATGCAGCTAGGACGAAGGACCACGGGGGCTTCTGCTACCCAAGGTCTTCCAAACCCCTAGTGTATCGGTCTGTCTTAAAGCAAGTCTTTGCCAGCAGCGCCACCTCTGGCCAAAACGGTATCAGGCGGTGAGACAAAATGGGGAGAAAGGTGCTGTCCTGGGTAAATCTGCCCAGTGTCGTGGCTGTGGCCACTCCTACCTAATATACCCAAGGATGATTTTTAAAAATTGTTTTTCGTTCTATAACAATAGACTCCTTCCCAGCAGCGTACGGCCATCCCAGAGGTAGTTTCTCTCTGGACCAGTCCTTAACGTTGGCTCTGCGAGCCAGAAGAGTGGAAAGGGCGCCCTGTTTAGCTTCGCCTTCTCCCGGCTGCTGCGGTGGCCAGTGCCCCCCTCTCCCTGACATCTGGAAGCGCCCAGTGAGCCGTTAGTGTATCCCAGGTCTCATTTCGTGACCAGCTGAAAAGGATGGAGACACAAGCTGCAGTCCACCCCCTCACCGCCCCTGCCCTTGCGGGATCTCTCCGCGGAGAAACGGATCAGAACCCCGTCTGCCAGTCGGTGCTGCGATGGCCGGGGAGGTGGGAGCGTAGTCAATCCTGGCAGAGCGCCCCCTTCGTGGAGGGGGCGGAGGTGGAGGGTTTGGAGAGCAGCAGGGGTTGGGTGGCTGAGCGTCCTCCCAGCTCCAGCTCCGAGGAAAAAGAGCAGGGTTTCCAATGCCGCCTGCGGACCAGGCAGGGTCCTCTTCCCTGAGGACCCGGGTCCCTGGCAGAGGGGCCGCCGCCCTGGAGGGAGAGCCGGCGTGGGAACAGCGGGGACAGCAGGGTACAGAGGGGACAGCAGGGACAGATGGGGGACAGATGGGACAGCGTAGCTAGCTGGGTGACAGCGAGGGATAGTGGGAACAGAGGGGTGGCTGGCTGCTTGTCCGGGAGAGCGAGGGCGGCACCCTGTGCTTGGGACCGAGATGATGCGGTTTGGGGAGGAGGGAGCATCAAGCAGTGTAATGACTTGTTTCTCCTCAACCACAGTTGCTGGCGGCGGCTGTTTTATTGTCGTGGCTAGCACGTGGCAGCCCTCCCCTCCCTCTCTGGACCCTGGGCAGCCCTCTCACGACCTGGCCCGCGGGGACCTGGGCCCCCAGCAGGCTTTAGCTCGTTCGGTCTCCTTTTCCCTACCCACATCCCCTAGACTGCTGCGGGGGAGGGGAGGCGACGCTGAGGTACTCATTGTATTAATGAAAGTGGCAAACACATCCTTCCCATCTGGCAGCACAAAAGGAGAGGCTGTTGGGGGTGCAATTACCCACTACGGGAAAGAGTAAAATATTTGTCAGGTTTAGCAATAAAACTAATATCCCCAATTACTAGAACCTCACTAATGAGATGAATACAAAGTGCCTTTCCTGTTTGCAAAAGGAAGAGCCTGTCGCATAAAACCCACAAAACCCACAGCGTCGTGTTTCCCAGGAACCTCTGCTCCTGAGAGGGGCCCTTTCCCTGCTGGAGGACTCAGGGTAGTAAAGCTGACGACGGTGCTCAATGGTTGGTCACACACACCCTGACACTGCAAACTGGGATTGTGTGGGGGAGGGGAGGGATGTCCATCTAAAGCCTGTGCCCCTAGGACCCCAGAAGGCTCTGGACAACCCCCAGACCTGCTTGACAGGATGTCCAAGGACCCCACGCGCCTAGATCACTTTTTCCACACCATCTCTGCAACCTTCCAGGTCTCCTGTAGCAAGCGGTTGTAGCCCACTGCCAGCCAGACATTTCTGTAGTTTCCGACATTTTTTTTCCTTCATGAAATTTGTATATAGCAAAAGCTGGGTCTGCTTTAGGCTGAGCATATGTTTCGTATTTATTGGAATAAGGTTTTTAGTTCCCTTAGCATTCTGTTCACTGATATTCCTTATGTTAAAAATATCTCAGCTTTTCCCCCCCGATACTCAATAGTAGGCAGCTGCAGTTTTCCTCTGCAGGTTTGGGGAGGGGGTTAGAAACCGGAGCCTGCTCTCCACAGTCCAGGGAGGTATTCTGCCCCTTTGGAGAGAATGACCTGATTTCCCACCTGTGAAGGGAAATACAATTTTCTTCCTCTCCACCAGTTTCACAGATAATAATATCAGGCAGCCTGATTCCGGGAAGCGAAGATTCTTGTTTTAGAAATGAAAAAGCTAAGGCCAAACAATTTGTCTCTCACTGAGGGATTCTGAAATCTGATTCCTCTCGTAGGTCTTCAGTGCGTTCAGTGTAGGAAGCAAAAGAGGATCTGAACACCGCAAGGAGTCTGGGACTCCAGGTGATTGCAAACAAGCTCAGTGGGCGAGCCCTCCCCAGGAGAAGTGGGCTGATGCCCCAGGGCCCTGACAGACTGAGCCCACAGCTCTCACAGCCTCCGTGATTTCCCAGAGGTCCAATGGGGAGGCCCCCGTCCCTGCCAAGCTCCCGAGTAGACTTGAGGAGCTACTGTCTCAGTGATGGGGAACTGGCTTTCATGACAACTCCAGCAACGAGACAACAATGAATAGGCCAGACCTCTCCACATTGTAAAAACAGATTTTGGAGTTGAAATGGTAGAATTAATATCCAAACTCATGTGTATATGCATGCCTGTGTGTGTGCGTATGAGAGAGAGTGGGGGGGGGGATAAAAGCAGAGAAAGAGACTGAGATGGCGCAGTGATGTGCACAACTAAGAGGCGAGAACAGACCACTCCTTGAAGGAGACCTTGGCTGAATGTGCACTCACCTGCTGGAAGAGTGGGATAGGGATGAAGTTGCCAAGGTCAAAGCTGATTCTCCATTTTACTGGTCCCAACAGCCCCTCAGAGATCTCCTTGGAAGAACTTCCCCCTCGGACCCATTTCTACGAAGGACGCAGCCTGTTGTTGTTTCCCTGAGCAAGGAAGCGATCAGACCTGGGTCCAGGTCAAGCATGGCTGAGTGGACGGACCCACCAGCAGGTCAGGTACCCTCCCTGGATGCTGACCTGACTTCTCTGGGCCTGGCCTCAAAGAGAGTCTGTAAGAAGACCAAACTTAGGAACTCCTTATGTTTCGAATACTCTTTTGTAAGCCGGTTCTCTTACATTCAAAATGCCTTCTCTCTCATAAACAACATAAGTGTGTCCTCGCACTCAGCCCTCGTTCACTGGGTGCCCACTATGCCAGGTGCTGGGGACACAATGGTGACAACGGACGTAGAGGTTACATTCCCAAATCGGTTCATTAAAAAGCTATCTAATCAATAATGAAGGCAAACTGATCTTTGTGTGAGAGAACCGCATTCTGGGCTCCATCTCGGGCTACCTGGAAAATAGCATTCCCTGTCTTGGCAAGAGCAGCTGCGGTTCCCACCTGGTCCCCGAGCTCCGCAACCACGAACAAGCAGCACAGAAAGCACTGTGCGTTCCATGCCTGCTGTGCGTCTGTGCAAGCGCCTCACACACAACCAAGGTCTGACTCCATAAGACAGACACAGTTGCTCTCCGTTTACAGATTTAAAAAATCCAATTTTCAGGAGCTAATAAGTTGCTTCAGATGCCCAGGCTGCTGACACCAAAGCCCATGTTCTTTCTTCTAGTCATCAACTGGACTGCCTTAGTTGGGGCTTTGGCAAAGAAGAGTGGAGTGGTTTGGGAAGGTGAGACTGTGGGCACCTTCCCAGGGCTTTGGCCCCAGGGTACCAGCAGGCCACAGGGAAGTGAAGCATGCAGGCACATAGATGCTTTGGAGTCAGTGATTCTGAAACGAAGCTCTGAGGACAGTAGCCGTTTCCGGGACGCGGCTTGTGGCTGTAACCACTCCACTGCCTATCCTGGCATCCTTACAACAGACCATGTACTCTAGTCACCAAGACTCGGCTGGAACTACGAAGCCTTTTCCTCTGCTGTGTTTTCCAGGTGAGATGCTGTAGGAGACTCACAGGAGGAAGTGGAGTGTGAGTAATAAAACAGTTGTTTCTGTCATAGGAAACCACATTGTCCGGGGCCCGGGCTGCTCTGGAGCCAGGGTGCTGTACCAAGTTCACCACTTGAGCGAGCCACCAACCCTTCTCCAGTTTCCTCCCATGGAACCTTGACAGAGTGGCACTCTTCCTCCCCTTCCCCACTGAGACACTCCACGGAATGGCAGTGCAGTGGCCACCAGGAGCTGTGTGCACCCCAAGTGACATCCTTCTGTTTCTACCCCTGCCCATAGCTCTCTCACCTTTGGGTGCTCACTCTCCATGGCAAGCCACAGGGGTGGCTTCCATTCGTCCCTCAAATGTCTTTCGAGTTATCTGATGTGCCTAAGACAACTGTTCCTGCCTCCACCCCCCGGGGGCCCAGCAAGGTTATCGTGGCTCCTAATTCTCTAGCTGCATGTCAAGCAGGTTCAACAGCAGCTTCAACCTAAAATGGAATGAGCCCTGGCCTGGATACCTGCTTTCTGGTTTCGCCTCTGCCGCTAATCGGATCCTGGGAAAGTCACTTACCTCCCTGGGCCTGTTTCTTCAGTTGTAACAGAAGGGGATTAAACCAGGTGTAACTAAGAGTCTTTGCAGTTTCTCAATTGTGGTCCCCTTACCTAGGAATCTAAGCATTTTTGTATACTTCCTTTTATTTCATAACCTTAGGACACGGCTCCACGGGCCGATTCAAATGGACACACAGAGACATGTGCACAAACCCAGGCACTGTCTAATCATGTGCCGGGTTAGAAGCCTGATGTCAGCTTCTGAGAGGCAGCATTCCAACCACTGCCATCAGGGGACGTCTTAAACTAGGGCAGCCACTGTCTCCCCAACCCTGTACCTTCCCCCCAGCGCACAGTCCTTTGCCCTGGTCCAGTTCATGCAGGGTTTCTTCTGCACAGCAGGTGCCTACCCACCAGACAGTCCCTCTCTGAAGTTAGAGGGGCGAAACTGTCACTTGGAGACTTCCTCGCCCAAGCCACCCGCGTCTCAGACCCAGGACAATTTCTCTTTGCTCTGCACGCCCTACGTGGGCTGGCTCCTGTTGCTAGGAGAACCTGACCATTTGCATTTCCGCTGCGTTTATTTAGATCAGCAGCCACTGCTGCGGGAACACAGGGTATTTTAAGAAAGACAGAAAAGGAAAGGGTGAGGGAGCACCTGGCATGAGACCTCCTTCCCAAAGGCCTCTGAACACTCAGACAAAGGTCGCAGCCAGCCAGACCCCCGCCCCACTCAGGCCTTTTGCCACCTCTGCCCTGAACAGCACCATCCCCCAGTCTTGACACCTTCGCAAGCACCTTCAAGTACAGGAACAAAACGACACAGTCCTCCTGTAGGACTGTGGTCCTACAAGACAATGGTCAGGCCTGTGCTCATCCTAACACACACAGCACCTCTGCTTCCCCCACGTGAAAATAAACAACGAGAAAAACGGCCAGACTCCACAGCAGCTCTCCGACCATGCCAAGGGCTGGGCCTCCCCGGATGGCTTGTATTTTCTCTCTTCTCCTGGCCCCTTCTCCCCAGCCCCAGCCCCAGCCCCAGCCCCTGCGATGGGAGCTTGATTTGCCTTCAAGACCTCGAACAAGTCCGTTACCTTCCCAGATCCCTCTTCTCTATTAACCTTCTGTCCCCGTTCTAAAAATACCTGCCCATTTATCCCCATTACCTGTGTTTCGGATCAGCAGTCTGTTTTTCTGTTTCCCATTCAAGACCGAACTCCTAGAAGCCAGTGTCTACATAGTTTTTAGTTTTTAACCCCCTTCTTACCTCTAGAATATTCTGCTCACAGTAGCTGCTCATTCGCACCTTTTAAAATTTGTTCATCTACATCAGACTCGCGTCGAGCCCACCAAGAGGTGTCTATCATAGAAATCATGAGACAGTCTCTATTATTCAGGAGCTCTTAGCTCAGTGCAGGAAGACAAGTACACAAACAGTTTGAAACAACTCGATGAATGTTGTAATGAAAACATGTTCAGAATTGTAAGACGTTTCCTGAGGCAGGGGTGGGGGTGGGATGAAGTATGAGAGAGAGGAACCAGGATGGTTTCCTGGAGCTAACTCATGAAGAGGATTAAAAGTCCACCATGGGAGCCCTGACTGGCACTGCCTGGTGTGGCTCAGTGGGTTGGGCGTTGTTCCGCAAACTGAAAGGTCACGGGTTTGATTCCAGGTCAGGGCACATGCCTAGGTTGTGGGCCAGTTCCCTGACTCGGTGCGTGGGAGAGGCAACTGATTGATGTTTCTCAGGTGTTCCTCTCCCTCTCTTCTCCTCTCTCTAAAAATGAACTTGACCTTTACTGAGACAGAGACTGCAGCAGAAATCCTCAGTTGTCTGCCATTCTCTTCTTTTCTCATGAACAGAAACACTGATTTCATGTGAGGCTACAATGTGATTCGCTGAAGGCCCGTGTCTCCTACCCTCTCTTGCAGGGGTGTGGACAGTAGGGTGGGGCGGATTTCTGGGACAGCTCTTTGACAGGGGGACAGAAAACTGGAGCGGAGCTATTTTACCCCACTCCCCCACCCCTCCTTTCTCCTTCTTCCTACCTAGAGGATAGACAGCTGTTCTGCTAAGACTCTAACAGTCTTGCACCACGAGGTGACCTCAAAGACAGCATCACATGCTGGGAGTGATACTGTGGGCCATCATACCAGCTCTGACGGAAGTTCACAACTCTCCCCAAAATGCTGTTTATGTGCACATGTCCAGTTCTGCAAACATCTTCCAGGGCTCCTGGAGCACCGAAACGGGTGCACGCACCCCAGGTTAAGAACCCTGCCTTATAGGCGTGGGCAGAGCCAGCTCCACCCAACTTCTTAGATCATTTTTGTTAAAGTGGGGAGAGACTAGGACCGAGTTGTGACCGTCCTCCACAACCTGCCCAACGCTTTCCTTCCCCCCTTGATTTCCAGCCTCAAAACCTCCGTCATTCGGTCGTTCCTCATTCTTCGGAATGGCTCTGTCCTCTCCCACCCCCACCCCCAAACCAGTCTTCCTGGGCTGCCAACCCTACTCCAAAGTCACTTAATACCAGGAGGAAAATTAGCCATTTGTGTTGGGACAGAAAGTGACACTGTCCAGCTCTCACTGCCATTCTGCTCTTTTTTTAAAACTTTATTTATTTATTTGTTTGTTTGTTTGTTTGCTTATTTGTTTATTTTTAAAGACAGTTGGGAAGAGAGAGAGGGAGAGAAACATTGATAGGTTGCCTCTCACGTGCGCACTGACTGGGGACAGAACTCACAACCGATATACATGCCCTGACTGGGAACTAGAACCCAAGGCTTTTCTGTTTACGGGATGATGCTCCAACCAAATGAGCCACACCAGCCAGGGCTGTCATTTTGCTCTTAATTAATATTTAACCTCAGAGAGATTGTGTCTTAGACGAAAGTAGCTGATGGGAGGACAAGGCCTGGGCTGCCTCCCCTACTTCCGGCTCCCTGAACCTTCCCTCTCTGAAGGATGCAGCCAGCCTAATGGGAAGTGAGGAGGAGTGGCAGAGGACAGCCCCGAGGGCCCTCGATTGCACTTTATGAATTTGCTTCCTTGGATGTCTTGTGTGGAGAACCCTCCTGCGACTGAATGAGAGCAGCTGGAGCCCGGAACCCTTCCCAGTGCCCAGAGCTAGACCCCAGCCTGGCCTGCCCCAAAGGATGAAGAGACAGGCAGGGGGAAAAAAAAGCAATGCAAATGTGCCCCTATAAAGCTCTATTTTTAGTTGCCTTCAATCCCCTGGGGCTGTCAGGGCGGTTGCAGCCCCACTCCCCCGGGAGAGGAAATGACAGGCATTATTACCCAGCCCAGAACACTGGTGCAGCGAGTGGTGGGTGGGGGAGGTGCTGCCTTGCCAAAATTTGGGAACTTAACTTCCAAGGGGAAATTGAGGACACTGGAGAAAGATCAGGTTATGTACAGAAGGCCCACAGGACCCCCTCCTCCGTTCCCAGCTGGCCTGCCAGACCATCCCCGAATCCACAGCCACTGGGCCCAGACCAGGAGTGTGGGAGTCTCCTCAGTCCCCAGGCGGCTGGAAAAGTAGGTTATACAACACCCCTCACTGCCAAGTTCTTCCTTCTCTCTAATCTTAGTTCTGCCTTCGGTCTAAGCCCATTTCCCCTTGCATGCAGAGGCACGGGAGGACAGCTGGTCACCACCCCCCAGCCGGAGAGCCCTTCTTCTCCTCCGGGTCTTCGCTTCTCCAGCCTCTGAGTCATTCCTGTTCCTTTAACCTTTCCACACGTGTCGTGTTTTTAGTTCATATCCTTGTCACTCCTCTAACTTTGCTCTAAATATATTCCCAGGTTCCTCCCTGGAAGCTGAACAGGCATTGGACCTGATGCAGGAATGGAGAGTTGGAAAATTTTAGCTTTAAGTAATAGTTAATAAACTTAATAATGAATGCATGTAAAAAGCTATTGTTTCAGGAACTGAAGGACCCACTCTGACTCCAGGAGACCACAAGCAATGCCACCTTTGTGCCCCAGGTGGACTGCAAGCAATTGAGTGGTATCTGAGCCACTGTACACCAGGGAGGGACATCCCTGCTGCCCAGGATGCAGGAGACAGTAAAGGATCACCCAGGAGAAAGATGCCCAGAACACAGATAAAGAATCACTGGTCAGCGGATGAAAGGATGCTGGAAAATTGCCAGACTGCAGCTTTCATCTGATTAACCTTTTTCCTGAGCTCCAAATCCCTTACCTTCTCCCCTGAATACCTAACCCCTTACCTACACTTTTCTTCTTAGAAAAAGAAGGCTGACTTGAAATAAAATGTAAGATGGTCTTTTAGGGTACATCTTCTTAGATCTCTGGCCGTCTGAATGAAGCGCAATCCCTGCCTCTGCTTATTGGTTCTGGGGGTGACAGGCAGCAAGAACGCTGATTTTTCCCATTTCAGACCTTCTCCAGGGAGCACCTGAGCATCAATTTGAGTGGAAGGACTTCCCATGTCCTGTCTTGAAAGGTTTTTTGGTTGTCTTAGTTATCTTGCCTCACTGCAAGACCAAACTCTCCTTACACATCACGTCCTCTATTTCTGTGAGCTCTCTCACCCTCCTCTATATCCAGCTAAGTGCAAGGCTTATAGAAGTGGTACATACACTTTCATTGTGTTTAGATTTAAATGAGATGCATATATAAAGCATTTTCAGCAAAGTAGTTACCATTCACTTCGTAAATTCGACAGTGGCATCTAAACAGTAACTTTTATTATTGTGGTACTTGTCAGACTCTGTGGACAATGCTTGTTTCTAAACCATAGCATTGCAGACCATGCATTCTCTTCCATTCATTCATTCGATAGGTATTATTGAGTTCCTGCTCTATGTCAGGCATGATGCCAGATGCTGAGATGCCAAGATGAAAGACCAGATCCTGGTTCTATAGGGGTTCACAGCCTAGGGAGGAAGACAAGAGTTAAGCCATGACTGGACAGTGTGGTAACTGCTAGGAAAACACACACAAAGTGCCAGGGGATGTGGACAAAGATGGCACTGACCGCAACTCTCTCTAGTCATGGTTCTACTTACTGGACACTGATGGGGATGCATTTATGACACCCAGCAGCTCGTCTCAGGGTTGGCCCGGCACGTTGTCCAGGAGTCAGTTTTGTGGGCATGTACCCAGGAAGGGCTGTGCAAGGCCCTTTTTACAAAATTTGGGATATGGATACATGGAGATGGAGAGTCTCTTTCTTTAGGGGTTTTCGGACTGTCTGCAAGCTTCTCAGCAATCTGAGGGTCAGCCTAAACCAGAGAGACTTGGGGGGAAGCCCTGCTGGAAGGTGGACAGAGGACTGAGATGTGACAGCACAGTTCTAAGCCCCTGGGTCCAGCTGTGCCAACCCAGTTAAGCATCCCTAGAAATCCCTGTTGGTTTTTGTGTTTTGTTTTTTAAGTTAGTACCTCCAAGAGGAAACAGAAGCCTAAAAAGAGTCCTCAATACCAAGATGGCCTTTCCTGGAGGAGAAAAGAGGGGTCAAAGGTGGTTCTTAATGGTTTCATGACCCTAATTAATATACAGAGAGTGAGGAGAAATCCCTCCAGGCAGGAGAGAGGGCTAGTTAATGGAGTAGCTCCAAGTTAAACAGACTCAAAAGGAATCCCAGCCTTTCTGCCTACCAGCTGTGGGACCGTTTTTAAATTCCTTAACCTCTCTGTTTGCCCACATGTTCCTTGCCTGTAGAACATGGATAAAAGTATCCATGGGCTACTGTGAGCCTCCTATGACACCAAGTCCTGAGACAGGCATACATACTCAGTCAACCTAGTCTGAAACGACCCCCTTTGTTTTGTGGAACGGCTCTTCGGCCACTCTTATCAAGTGGTTCTGGAGGCGCTGCCCATCACGTAAGGCAGCTGCCCACGCGGCTGTGCCACAGGCTGGTCAGCTGTAACACCGCATGCTCACGGCCACAGGGGTTGATGTAGGGACGGGCACATGGCCCAGCGCTGGTTGGTCAGAGACTCACCTGGGAATTTTGCAATGATTATTAATGAAGCTGGGATTGAAGAATGATCCTTCCTCTATGTCCCAGAGCTCCCTGCAGCCACCATGCTGTCATTATGGGGATGGCAACATCATGCAGAAGGAAGCAGAGACCAGAGAAAAAAAGGGAGAGAGTCTTTTTTTTTAAAGTTCTGCTTTTCTTTTTAAAAAGATTTTATATTTATTTTTAGAGAGAAGGGAAGGGAGGGAGAAAGAGAGGGAGAGAAGCATCAGTCGGCTGCCTGTCATAGGTACCCTGACTGGGGACTGAACCTGCAGCTCAGGCATGTGCCCTGACCAGGTATGGAACCAGTGACCTTTTGCTTTGTGGGATGACACCCAACCAACTGAACCACCCTGGTCAGGGTGGAAAAACAGAGCCTTGGTAGGATTTTGTATGACTGGACCTGGTTGTTCCTGAAGCTCCGTCTCCACCCCTGCCGTGAATTAAGATTACGCTAATGTGAGTTGGGTTTCTGTTCCTTACAACCAAGAGTCTTGATCAATACAGTGTATTGCATGAAGCAGATAGCATGTAACGATGCCAAGAATAAGTATTTGGCACAGAGGTGCTCCCAGGAAAATGGTTTGGAGTCTTCCAGGCTTATGAAATCTCTAATTTAAGGTAAATTCAGAAGTCCTCATATATATGTACTGTTTGCAATAATGATAATCTTTAATAATAGTATTAATTATTAAATTAGTACTAATAATAGCATCCCAGTGTCCTAGAGGTTTCTGCTTATGGGCACAAGCCAATCTCACGTCATGGTTAGAAGCAATGCCCATTTTAAAGGAGACAAGCCTACTTTAGTCGAAGAACTGGCAGAAAATCTTTGTCCTGAGCATATCTCACTAACCCTTCAGAACATCAGCGTGACCGGGTGGGTGGGCAGCTGCTCGGGGACCCTACGGGGACCCTACGTGCGGCCTGAGGAGTAACGGAGGAGAGGAGCCTCGCCCTGAAAGAACGCCTGAGGCTATATAATGAGGGATTCCGGATGCACATCTGCTCTGCCTTGAATCTGTCTCCTTCCAGCGCTAACCTCGGAGGGTTTTGTTTTTATTGAAATAGGCAGGAAGTTTCCTCATTGGGTGGTCTGATGTGGTTCATCCCAGTTGCCTTGAATAGGTTTGTGTTAATGACTTCTGCCACTGGAGCTAAACCAGTGGCATGCTGGGTGGATGGAGACCAGCCTGCCACTGCTGTTTGTAAGGGATCGAGCCTCTGCCACCCACCGGTTTTTAAAACCAATATAGATCAGTCGTCTGATTAGAGATAAAATGTCCAAACCCACCCAGTTCTCATCTAGCTTTGAGTTCTTATCTCTGTCTTTTTTAAAAAAGAAAAATATGTCTATTAATTTTAGAGAGGAAGTTAGAGAGAGAAAAAAACATCAGTTGGTTGCCTCCCATATGTGCCCTAACTGGGAATTGAACCCACGACCTAGGTACGTGCATTGAGTAAGAACCAAACCCCCAACATTTTAGTGTATAGGACAACGCTCCAACCACCTGAGCCACAGCAGCTGGGGCTTGCCTCTGACTTAAAGAGGTTGTCCTTAATCATCAGTGTATCTAATTACAGCAAGCCTGCACAGCAGACGTGCAACAGCTGAGAGAGGCTGATGTGATGAAGATGCTGAGAGAGACCAGAGGACACAGGCTTTGCGCATGACTACAGGAACCACAAATGGTCACTTAAGAGTCCTACACTGGCGTCTCCAGTTAAGCAGAGCCAACCCAGAACAACCAATCGGGAAGGCAAGCAGTACAAGATCGCATAAACTAGTCTGAATCATCAACTATTCCAACTTGGAATTTTCAGGGTCTGCCATCGAATAACTTGCACTCCCCATCTTGTCAAAATGACAGGTGCGTCGATCTGATGCACCAGAACCTCTCCTGTATTATTACGGCATACTAGGAATTCATTTGTGTAACACTTGTAGAAAGCTTGAACGATGATGGCTTAAATATATAAAAGTTTTTTTCCTCATGATTTTAGCATTTGACTTGTCGCTTCATGTCAAAAGACAGCTGATGCAGCTCTAGACTTCAGGCATTCGAGGCAGAAAGAAGGGGGGACCAGTGGTGCCAGCCACATCTGCCTCCTTCTATCTGGAAAGCAAAAGCTTCTCCAGAAGAGTTCTCAGCAGAAATCTGCTTATACCTCATTAGCCAGTCTGGGTCTTGTGACCAGCCCTTGTTGTCATCAAAGCTGAGAAAGGGGAGACAGGCTTGTTCTGTCTCTGATTCTGAAGCTTTGTCGGGTCTAGACGCATGACTGCCCCAGCAAAATTCCAGTTCTCTTAGCAAGCAAGAAGGGGGAATGCATGCATATTGGCTAGGTAACCAGCAGTGCCTGCCTTCATAGTTTTAAGATCTACACATATTGCCCTTGCTGGTGTGGCTGAGTGGATTGAGTGCTGGCCTGCAAACCAAAAGGTCACTGGTTTGAAAAAGGTCGCTGGTTCGATTCCCTGTCAGGACACATGCCTGGGTTGTGGACCAGGTCCCCAGGTGAGGGCATGCAAGAGGCAACTAACCGATCGATATTTCTCTAGCACGTTGCTGTTTCTCTTTCTACCTCCCTCCCTTCTTCTCCCTTCCCCTCTCTCTAAAAGTAAATAAATAAAATATTTAAAAACAAAGATCTTCATATAGTATTCCAAATATGGAACTTCCCTGTTGCTGTGAACCAACATACACTTAGCAAACCATAAACCAGCAGAGCTCAGCCACCCTGTTCCAGTAGAATAGAAAGCGTTCTCTTCTTTAAAGGCCAAGCCTTGTCTTCTTTCTCTGCGAAGAACATCTTACATAGGACTGTCTGCTGGATAGATCTTTGATTCTGGCTCCTCGGTATATGTGAAAACTGATCATTATTTAAATACCTTAGGCTTCGGGGTCAAAAGGACAAGGCAGTTTTACCCCGCTTGCCTTCTCCCTAAGCAGCAGGAACATTTCTACTAACAACCCAATCCAAAAACAGCTCATGTTCCAGCACTCCCCACCCTCACCCCACTCCAACACACAATCCCACGGCAGGCAAAGCAGAAATAACAAAAGTGTATCAACCTAAATACCATCAGCACTTACCTCCCCGAACTTAAGAGCTCCACCCAAATGACAATAGAACAAAAGTTAGTGGTTATTAACCCTTGACTTTCCAGTGCTTTGGTCTGACCAAAAACAAAACAAAACAAAACAAAACAAAACAAAAAACACACAAACAAAACAAACACCACTTCCCAAGGTTAGAGGCAGGGTTAATCTGGGTAGAACTTCTCAAAGACATTTAACCAAATGACCAAATTCCTACATCCTACTCTAGTCCCAAGGGTGTGTGATGGGCTTTTCATGTTGAATGGTGCCCTTAAAGGAGCTTTCTCTTACAGGTGGCTGCCCTCAGGCCCTGAGATGGCTGAGTTCTAATACCTGTTCCCCTACACCTTGGCCGTGCTGGAAGGCAGGCTGCTAGGACAATTTTGTCAATGTACCCTTCCTTTTGAAGTCCAAAAGTGAAATACCTTTTCATGCCCACACTTAACTGTCCTCCAAGAAGCTCATGTGAAAATTCAGTAGAAGAACATGCTTGATAACACCTTTGCCAGCCAGATGGCTGATCTGTATTGGTTTAAAGAAAGTAATAAGGCCCTGACTGGTGTGGCTCAGTGGATTGAGTGCTGGCCTGTAAACCAAAAGGTTACTGGTTCGATTCCTATTCAGGGCACATGCCTGGGTTGCAGGCCAGGTAGAGGGTGCACAAGAGGCAACCACACAGTGATGTTTCTCTTCCTCTCTCCCTCCCTTCCCTTCTCTAAAAATAAGTGAATAAAATTTTTTTTTAAATAAATAAAATGTCAAATATTTTTTAAAAAGTAATAGGTATTAGGCTCTTGATTCCTTATAAGTGGCAGTGGCAAGCTGGTCTTCATCCACCCAACAGGCTCCTGGTTAGACCTGGTTGGCAGAAGCCATTAACACATAAACATATTCAAGGGAATTCAGATCATCTATGCCAGACCACACCAATGAAAGGAATGTCCCACTGTTTGAGTACAAAGAAAACCCTCCAAGATTGTCAATGGAGAGATTCGAAATAGGACAGAGCACCAAGGCCACAACCCTGACCTGATTCCCTAAGGGCCAGCTTCCTCTTGAGACACTTCACTAATGATAGTTGCCACGGCGTTGCTTGTTTTGCCTTGCACTCTCCGATCTAAGCCTGAATATAAAACTCTTCCTCGCCCTGACTGGTGTGGTTCAGTGGGTCGGGTGTTATCCCGCAAAGTGAAAGGCCACTCATTCGATTCCTCAGTCAGAGCACATGCCTGGGTTGCAGGTTCGATCCCTTGTCAGGTCTCTGGTCAAGACACGTAGAAAAAGCAACCAATCAATGTTTCTCTCCCTCTCTGTCTCCCTCTCTTCCCTTCTCTCTAAAAATAAATAAATAAAATACTTTTAAAAAACAAAACACAAAAAACTCTCTTCCTTAAATGCCCCTGTGTACAGCTAAGACAAAGTGGAAATGCTTAACAAAGATACAGGAATGATAAAACGGAAACAGAAATGTCATACTAGATAAACTGGTTTAAAGGCATGGCCTCTTCCTGGACTCGAAGGTCCTGGGATGCTCTATCTCCCATGCTGCCCCACGAAGCAGGGCCGCCTCAGGAGTCCATAAACATGAACATGTGTCTGTATGTCTCAGCTCCTCAGAACGGACGGATGCCAGGAGACCGGACCTCAAAGTGATCAGAAGTTGCATCCCTATTTAAGACCCATCTACTGACTTCTTGCTGAAGACATACGTGGACCTCTAACAGACCTGTGGCCCATTGCAAATTAGACCATGCCTGACCACAGAAATATGCACTTGTCTTTACTCCTTGCTCCCTCTTGGCAATATTATTTATTCAGCCCCTTCTTCCTTCCATCATTAAAAAATGCTTATTGGGTATCCACTATGTTCCAGACAATGCACTAAGGCTACAGTGGTAAAAAAAAAAAAATTAGACTTCTGGCCAAGATGGAGGCATAGGTGGACACACTGTGCCTCCTCTCACAACCAAAATTAAGGACAACAAATATTTAGAAACAAGAAAATAACCAGAACTGATAGAAAATTCAACTGCATGGAAGTCCAACAACCATTCATCCAGACAAGTAAGAGGGGCGGAGTCTCGGCAAGAAAAAGTGGAGGTACAGACCCAGGCATGCAGGCAGCGGTGGCTGGCAGTTCCCAGGCGTACAGGTGGCAGCTAGCAGACCCTGGGCACGGGGTGGTAACTGTGCAGACCCAGTGAGGCTGTGCAAGGCGGCTGGCTGACCAGGTGGTCCCACATTGTCGCACAGATAATCCAGGCGAAAGGGAAGCAGCGGAAGGGACTGGAATCCAAGAGAGAGCGGAGCAAGGGCCATTGTTCCCTCTCAGACCCTGCCCCGACATACAGCGTCACAACTCAGCGACTGGGCTGCCCCACACTGGGGAACAACTAAGGCTCCACCCCTCACTACATACAGCCATGACCAGACCAAAAAACAAACAAACAAAAACAAACACACACAAACAAACAAACAAACAAACACCAAAATGGCTCAAACTGGAGAACAAATGAAAGCTCCAGAGCCAATTCCTCTAAGCAACGAAGAGCTAGCCAACCTATCAGATGCACAGTTCAAAGCCCTGGTGATCAGGATGCTCACAGAATTGATTGATTTTGCTCACAAATTATATGAAAAAAATGCAGGTTACAATACATGAAATAAAGGAAAACACATGGGGAACCAATAGAGATGGGAGAAAAACTGGGACTCAAATCAATGAAGTGGACCAGAAGGAAGAAACTAACAACCAAACAGAAAACAAGGAAGAAACAAGAATTCAAAAAAATGAGGAGAGGCTTAGGAACCTCCAGGACACCTTTAAACATCCCAACATCCGAATTATAGTGGTACCAGAAGGGGAAGAGGAAGAGCAACAAGTGGAAAACTTATTGGAACAAATAATAAAGGAGAACTTCCCCAATCTGGCAAAGGAAATAGACTACCAGGAAGTCCAGGAAGCTCAGAGAGTCACAAAGAAGTTGGACCCAAGGAGGAACACGCCAAGGCACATCGTAACTACATTAGCCAAGATTCAAATGAAGGAGAGAATTCTAGAAGGAGCAAGGGATAAGGGGACAGTCACCTAGAAAGGAGTTCCCATCAGACTGTCAGCTGATTTCTCCAAAGAGACCTTACAGGCAAGGAGGGGCTGGAAAGAAATATTTGAAGTCTTGAAAGGCAAGGACTACATCCAAAATTGCTCTATCCAGCAAAGCTGTCATTTAGAATGGAAGGGAAGATAAAGTGCTTCTCAGATAATGTCAAGTTCAAGGAGTTCATCATCACCAAGCCCTTATTACATGAAATGTTAAAGGGACTTATCTAAGAAAAAGAAGATTAAAAAATATGACAGTAAAAAGACAGCAAACTCACAGCTATTAACAACCACACCTAAAACAAAAGCAAACAACTAGAACAAGATCAGAACCACAGAAATGGAGATCACATGGAGGGTTAGCAACAGGGGAGTGGGAGGAGGAGAGGGGGGAAAAGGTACAGAGAATAAGTAGCATAGACCGTGGGTAGAAAATAGACAGGTGGAGGGCAAGAATAGTGTGGGAAAAGTAGAAGCTAAAGAATTTATGACACATGGACATGAACTAAAGGGGGGGAATGTGGGTGGGAGGGGGTGTGCAGGGTGCAGGGGAATGATGGGGTAGAAATGGGACAACTGTAATAGCATAATCAATAAAATATGTTTAAAAATTAGCTCTAATTTCTTTTTTATGGAGCTGTCACTCTAATGAACATGTGCTTTAAAAATAGGTATCAAGCCCTGGCTGGTGTAGCTCAGTAGATTGAGTGTGGGCCTGTGAACCAAAGCGTCGCTGGTTCGATTCCCAGTTAAGGCACATGCCTGGGTTGTGGGCCAGGTCCCCTTTGGGGAGTGTGCAAGAGGCAACTACACGTTTATGTTTCTCTCTCTTTTTCTCTCCCTTACCCTCTCTCTAAAAATAAGTTAATTAATTTTTAAAAATTAGGTATCAAAGAGTCCTTATATTTCAAAGACACATACTTAAACATTTATGAATTAAATGATCATGGGGGAATTATTAAGAATGTAGATTAAATAAGTTTGGTGATGAGCTGAGAATTATTGAATATGGGTGATGAGTACAGTGGAGTTCATTATAGACTATTTACTTTCACATGGGTTTACATTTTTCTAAAATGAAGCAAAGAGTTAAGAAAGTATTACTACAAGTGCTAGAGGCCAGTGAGTGTCAGCCGTGGCCAGTGGACCCAGATCCAAACCATCTGACATGCTCTTGGACGGGAGCAGCAGCCTTGAGGGGTAGGGCCGGGATACTGAGCAAGTACACCCACTCCAAGAGATGCTCATTCTGGGTGATGTTAAGAGGGTCTGCATGTCTTGAATAAGAGTTTTCCCCTTCTGCCCTGAGGGAGACGAGAGGGGAGGATGGCCTAAACCCCACTTGACACACCTTGCTGGTAGAACCAGGAATTTCTATGTAATTGTCTGGCTGAACCACAAAAGGAGAATGGGTCTTTTAATGGACTAAGGAATAAGATAAGAATTATACCTCAGGTAAATCTTTTTATAGAAGATTTAATTAAAACAAGAATTTGTCTGGACCAAAACTGAGGTGGTTATTGGGTTTGTGCTAGAGTCTCTTACTTAAATATTAACAAGATGGTTGTTACCTTGTTAAAATGATTGTGTTGCTCCAAAGTTCACAGGCAGGATGTGTAGGCCCAGGATTGCTTGACCATCACCAGCTTTTATTCAGAGGGAAATGTGGGAAAGCAAACTTAAGGAAGGGAAATAGAGCCCTGGCTGGTGTAGCTCAGTGGACTGAGTGCCAGCCTGTGAACCAAAGGGTCGCCAGTTTGATTCCCAGTCAGGGCACATGCCTGGACTGTGGGTCAGGTCCCCAGCAGGGGGCACAAAAGAGGCAACCTCCCTTTCTCCTCCCTTCCCCTCTCTCTTCCTCCCAGGGGGGAAAGAAAAGGGAAGTGGAGTGATATAGAACAAGTAGACGTTTGAGACAATATAGGAACAAGTTGCAAACCAGACCCAGGACTCGGGAACTACACTGAGACACAGAGGAAAAGAGGGTGGGGTTGAAGAAAGCAGACACCTGAACACCAGTAGGAGAAGAGGTAGGTGTGTGTTAGAGCTCCAGGGAACCTTGGGGCCATGGAGCAAGCATGAGCACACTTGTACTGTATACCTGGAGGCCCTGTGGGCTCCAATATGTCACCGTAGGTAAAGTCATGGCACTGGGTTTCAGATGTACAACCCCGAGTGAGGGGAAAGAGATTTGGATCACAGTCCTCAGGGTCCTTCTGGACTGGGAGAGCATAAGCTAAGAGTGACACTCCATGTAGTGCCTGGGTCACAACACCGCCCCAGCCTGAAATATTTTCTTGACCATTCCCAGCCCCCTCCACCTCTCTGGATCCTGTTCTTCCTCCAAGCCATCCTCCTCCAGGAAGACCTCCTTGAACACCCAAATTCTCAATTACTTCTCTCACACCTCAACTTCATAACATTTACTGTGTGCTTTGCTCATCTGGGTCCATCATTACTTTAGAAGATATAACTCTATCTCATACATGTGTACATAGATATATATTTATACAGACATATATGTACATACATATGTATTTGTATCATCAGACTCTAAAATCAAAGAGGGAAGAGACAATGTCTGATTTGCACCCACCATAACAGGTCGCTTAGCCCAGCGCAAGTGCTGAGAGTAATAACACACAGCAGTTTAGAGGCGAAAACACACAGGATTTAAAGTCAGAACGCCTAGTCCCGCAGTTCATGAGAGGTCCACCATTGGACAAGTCACCAGTTGCTTAACAGAGGTTTCCTAGGCTTAGCTTCCTACTCAGGAAAGGGGTTAAAAATACTAATACCCACCTCATGTAGTTCTCAAGAGCACAAAATTAAACATGGACGTGGGAGCACTTTGTAAAGCAATATTCAGATTCAGGATAATTTTATTATTCTGCTCAGAGTTTTAATCTGGACTTTCCCAAGCAATGACTGTGTAGCTTTGGGCGAGTCGTCAACCCCCAGAAGCCTTCACCTCCTCAGCTGTAAAATGGGAGACACAATGCTAGTTCACAGGGCTGTTGTAAGACTTACGTGAACCTACATGTGCAAAGTGGCTAGCACAGCACACGATGCCCAGGACTCAGAAGTGTTGGTTCCTTCTGAGCACATTACATTAAGTTTTCACACTGTGTCCCTGCACCCTGCACAAGGAAATTCAGAAATATTTACTCTGCTGGATCATGCTGCTGGTGATAATGCTGCCAATGAGGATTAATAAGAACTGTTGGTGAAGACGAGTTATTAGCCACCTAATGTCCAGCAAGCCTGATTTTACATTCGAATACACCCACTGAGCCCTCTGTTTCTCCCTGTCTCCTTGAGGATATGTGGGTGAGGGGGGAGGCGGCCTCCAGTCTGGCGGAGGCCCCTTTAAAAGTGTGTCTAGGCTCCTCCTCTGCCAACCAAGTTGCTAAAAATACTACTACAGCAAAGCTGAAATATTTGCACAGAAAACTGAATTTCCTACTACATCCACCCCTTCCACTCAAATGGGTAAAATCCTGACCTGAGAAGCCCCCAGATCAGCCCCACCGAAGGCGCAGGCCTCTTCTGATCATGGAGTCCCTCTGTGGACTTGAGCTGCGATGTTTCGTTCAGAGCGAGCCTACTCTAAGGAGGCAAAGCCACAAGTGTTGGCAAGTTGCTTACTGTGTGCCTTGGTTGTCTCTCTGCTTGCGAGGACCCAGTCTCTCCAAATCCCCTTCATCTGTCCCAAAGGATCTTGGGCCCCAGAAGCTTCCCACGAATCCATCTTGTATCTTCTCTTTTGCTAACCAACTCCTCTGCTGGCCTGGGCTTCTAGTCAGTGCCTCTGCCCCTCCATGCTCCTGGCTGGATCCAGCCCACCCACCCACTCACCCTGCTCCCTCTCTGATCTGGCCCTTCCAGAGTTCAGCTGCCTTCCAGGCCTGTAGTCCTTCTCCTTCAGTAGCTGTGGGGTCCGAGAGTTTTGAACAATGACAGGCCCAGGCCCAGCTACTTAATAGGTAACGATCCATAAGCTGAACTTGACACCACGGCCCTAGGACACTGTGGATAGTGTCATCTGGCACTGCTCTGCCATGGCCCAGAGCCTCATAGAGTGAGACAGCCTGCTCCTCACAGCAGCCAGGCCCAGGTATTCCGTACTGCTCTGGGTCCCGTTTCCTCGCTCATCCATTTGAGAATCAGAGGCTCAGAGTTTCACCCAGGCCATCTTGCTGGCAAACCCTGGCCACCTGGTCCAGAAAAGGAACCAACCCCCTACCAGGGGGAGCATGTGCCCTTGATTCATGGTGGAGGAGGGGTCCACTTCTGTACATGTCTTGTGGCAACGTGCGGACAGTGCATGTCTGTAAATGTGTCTGAGCCTCTTCATCTATGCGTGTATGTGTCATTTAAACGAGGGTATGTGTTGCTGCTCCTGCCTCTAGATATTTGAGTCTGCGAGTGTCTGGCTTCTCATTATGGTCTCTATCCTCCTCTCCTGTCTATCCTTTTCCCTCACCTCCGCGCCTGCCCATCCCCCAGGGCACGGCTCTGTGGCCAGTTCTGCGTGGGCGCCTCAAGTGGGCTGTTGCTGAAATGGCTGTGTTGCGGGTGAAACCGGCAGTTACCATCCTGGTCTCCCATGGGCCCGCCAGTGTTGAGAGACACCTCGCCCCACACAAAGGTGTCTTTTAGGAAGAGAAGAGGGCTGCGCTGTCTGCGTGGGAGTTTGGGGGAAGGCGCGTTGTAAAGATACCCTTCAACTCTGACCAGCAGGAAGGGGGCCCAGAGGCTGCGCAGGCTGCCGAGGGACGTTGCCTAGCAACTTGGGAGACTTTACTGCAAACTCACTAAATCCCGAATTCTAAATTAGGAAGAGAAAAGCACAGAGTCCAGGCCTGATATCCACTCTGGCCCCCAGTTTCCTCCTTCCTTTCCCCTCTCTTCTGCGTTCTGGAGTTGAAGTCCAATGAGAACTGGCACAACTTAAGGGCCCAGATGTGCAAGGGCCTAGTTCCCGGGACTCATTTGGTGGAGGTGGGGGATGGAGGATGTGCCAGGGACAGATTGGGGAACAGATTTTCAGTTATAAGGTGGGTGGGTCCCGAACATGCTGGGAGAGACACCCTTACACCCCTAGCCCTGGAATCCCAGCCAGCCACCAGCCCCGTTTGGGAGTCCAAGCTGGCACACCCTGTCCCTACCAGGAGTGGCCACTGGAATTGCCCTCCCACTCATTTTCTCTTTGGCAAGCAAAACCCATGGCACAAACAGTCAGGTAGGGAGGAAGCATGGAACGCCTAGCTATGGCTGGCCAGTGGCTGTGGGTTCACTGCAGTGCCCTTTCAGAAGGACGAGTTCCCCTCCTCCCTCCGCTTCAGGCAATGAGCCCCAGTAGCGACCGTCCTTTCTTCCTTACCGCTTATGGGACCTCGGTGGAGAAAGACTTTCTAGTTTTCTCAGACACGGCCCACCCCACCCACATACATACCAGGCAGGCCACACTGCCAGACGGGTCGGGGGAGGCCGGTGTCCACAAAAGTGGTGGCTGCTCCTTCTAGATGCTTCTGCCATATCACCACTTCCCAACCTCCCATGAAGCCCACATCCTTCCGCTCTTGTGGACCCAAACAGCCATGACTTTGGGCATTTCCCTGTGCTGGGGTTTAGGTGTTTGTCTTCCCAGGAGCAAGAGGGAGAGTGGCCGGTGTTCCTCTTACTCTGAAGCAGTGGATCCAGAGCTTAGGGAAGCTCTTGTATGGAAAGTGGGAGGAAAGGGTGTTTTTCCCAAGTCAGCATCCGTATATGAATACTTACAAAATGAGTGTTGTGCACATCAGACTTTGTTTGGAGAAGGGCACGCAGATAGATGGAAGGGTAGATAACAGACGCGTCAGGCAGACATCTCGGTGAGGGCGATTGCCCATGTGGGCTCACACATGATCTGCGTTTATCTGCACACTCTGTACAAGGTCCGTGCAGTTACATTATTTGCAGGTTGTGTCTAGTGGCTGCACGCTCGTTTAGTCAGCCTGGGAGAATCATATACGGACACGTGGGCTTGTGAGCATTTGTGTTTTATGTGCCCACCACCCGATTGTGTACCGACAGCGTTCTTTATTCTGAGTGGAGTGTTGATGAGAGTTTTTAATTGGGTGTCTTTGGGGCTTTTCTTTGAGGACCGAGGGTGGAGGGAAGCTAGAGGGAGCCCTATTTGGGACTCTGGCGAGGTTGTGGAAGTGGGGGGAGGTGGCGAAGGATGCACGGTTTTCTATATATGAGTGGGAGGGTATTGTGCCCAGATGTGAGTGTTTGTGCCCAGGATGTCAGGGCCTCCATCTGCCTGGCAGTCTGCCGCCTCAACAACAAGGGGTTGGGTTTGGGAGGATGCGTGTGTGGGAGGGGTGGATGGAAATGTGTGGGAGGAGGGGAGCGGGAGGGAGCGGGAGCCGGAGGGGGCGTGGTCATCCCCAGTTTCCCCGCCCACCCTGTCCGAAGCGGCTCCTGATTGGCTTCTAGACTGCAGGGCTCAGGTTACATTCGCAAGCGGAGTGGAGCGCGGGAGAGCTATCCGAGAGCACTGCTGAGGGTTCGGAGCAGGTCGGCGTTCACTGCTCGGCCCCCCACTCTCCACCCCGTACCACACGGACCCACCCCCACCCTGCACCAGCTCCGCCCAGCAGAGGACCCCCAACACCAGTATGGACTGCTGCACCGTAAGTTAGAGGGTATGGGGGACTGGCACCTTGCTTGGACTGGGGCAAGGGTTCTTCAAAACCCCTTGGAGGGTGAGGGAGAGAGGGAAGTGGGTGCAAAGACCTAGGAGCAATAGGTGTGCCTGATGAGTCGTGGTGGTGGGTGGTGGGTGGTGGGTGGTGGGTGGTGGGTGGTGGGTGGTGGAAGGCACCCGACCTGACTTGGAAGCCCTGGGAAAATGCTCCCCATTCGCGGGGGCGTCTAGGCGCCCCTCCTCCAGGCGGTCTGGGTTGGACTGGGAACTAGGCAGGGCTCTGCAACAGGGAAGCTCCAGGTTAGAGGAAAGGAGAAACTAACCGCTAGAGAGACGCTGGAAACCATCGCCTAGTGACCCTGCAGCGACTCCCTTCCGACTCCTTTCACCGGGCTTTCAGCCCCCGCCCCATTCCCCATCCCGCTGCCGCGGCCAGCCGCCATCGGTCAGCGCGACCCTGGAGCCCTGTTTGGCGCAGAGTAGGTTAGACAGTTTATATTGGTTTACCTTAGTAGTGATGATAGACAGCAAAGAGTCTAGTCGGTGTGATTCTGGGGAGGGGTTGGCCCGGCCCCCAACGCCTTCTAGCCCCAGAGGGGAATGGGTGACCGCAAGAGAGCCCTGCTGGTGAGGGAAGGAAGTGTCTGCAATTTGTTAGCGCCCACGGAGACCTGGATGCGCAAGTGCCTGACATCAAACTAGGTTGCTGTTAAGAAGACTCTGGCGCTAGAGGAGTACAGTGCTCATACATACATAAAATTCATTTTTTTACAAGGTTGTAGTGATTGATTTGTAGCCCCTACATGTGGAGAAAGACTGCTGCAAAGACCCCGCATTCTCAGCCGTTCAGTCAGCCCAGCTGATGATACCGGAGCTTATGACTTTGCTGGCTCCCCACGCTTAAAAAAGAAAACAAGAAAGTGAGGTTCGGGAGGAAAGGATAGCTCAGATTATAGGAGAGGAGACTTCCTTATTACTGGGTACCAAGAAGCAGAAAGAACTTAGGACCAAGATGTTGCGGTTGCTTTGATGATTTTAGCTCACATTAATACCAATAACAATTGTCAGTTTGTGAGTGCTAACATGGACCTAACTCTGTATTTAATCATCACCATAGCCCTGTGAGGCAGATACTATTTTCGCCATTTTACAGATGTGCAAACTGAGGTGCAGACAGGTTAAATGATTTGTTTGCTTCTAAGTGTGGAGGCAGGATTTAGACATAGCCTTCTTGTCTGATTCAAATACTTTACCTCCCCTTTCAATATTTACTATTTTTCCTCATTATGAAGGTAATAGGCTCATCATAGAAATTGTAAAAACTAAAGATAATCCTAAAAAAGAAACATGTCAATCATCCACATTCCCACTCCCTGGAAAAGCCTTGATAATGTTATCTCATTCCAGTCTTTTCTTCTGCTTGTTCTTCTCCAGGAAGCAATTTTTGATTGTGGAAGGAGGAAGGGGCTCTTCATGGAGGCTCTTGGGTTCCCCTGAAGAAGAGCTCCTTACCCCTAGCAGTATTTTATAAAGTAGAGAAAATGCATGGATGGAAGGTTCTGCTGATGAGAGGGGGAGGGTAGGCAATATCGTTGAGGTGATATGAATCATGGGGGAGGGCAAGCAGGTGGCATGGTAAGTGGAAAGAGGTGAGAGAGCAAAGAGTCCAAGAGGCCAGGGAGGGAATATAATTTGTCTCAGGTGGTCCCTGTGGGAGTAATTAGGGGAGAATTTGGGGTCCTTACCTGTAGGCCCTGGTCTTCCCTGACCATGCTCTTGAGTGCCCAGAAAGCCAGCCTGAGTGATTGCTGGGTGTGTTTGGAATGAGTGTCCCCTAAAAGAAAAGGAGAGGCTGCCCACCAAAGGGTGCCGAAGAAGCAAAAACACAACCATCCCAGTTGTTCTAGCTGGGATGGGCGGTGACAGTGGGGCAGCGTAGAGTTTCTGGGGGAAGAAACCCCTTCCACAGCTGGATCCCCATGGCTGCCAGCTGAGGAAAGATGGGCTGGGACTGGTTTCTTTGATCGTTGTCCTCTTCTGAGGAGAAGCTTCACAATCCCCTGAGAACATCCCAAGAAAGGCTTGGGCTCTGAGAATCAAAGAAATGAAAAGCTTTACTTTGGTTTCTAGGTGAGGAATAAGATGTTGGGGAGAGAACACCAGACCAGGGAAAGACAAAAAATGTGGCAGGCCCTCCCCAACCCCGCTGGCCTCTCCATAACTCCTTTTAACTCAGTTATAGGCACACACTGAAGAACTTTGAAATCTAGGAAATGCAGACAGCCTTCGGAAACATGACGAGGGAAGGCATTTGTAAAGCTGTGTTTAGACCTCTGGGGGTTTAAATTTGTGCTCCTGGGGCAGAACCTGGTTGGGCCGGTGATCACTGAAGCTGCTCTGATACCCATCCCACTTCTGTGAACTGGATGGGGAAATGAATAGAGCTGAATGACCTGGACCATCTCACACCCAGGGAGCAAAACACAGTGAAAGCAGCGGGAATCCACAGGCCTCAAAAATAAGGGCAAATTCTTAGAAGCCAAAGGGTCAGACCAAAAGAACAACGCCCTTCTGACTGCATAGTAGCCATCCACATCCCAGCCCGTATTAATGCTGTGGACACACGTGGACACACGTGGGCTCAGCGGTGAGGCCCTCTGGGTGCCAGAGCCTTGCCTCCGAAGTCAGGGCCTCCAGTCAACTCCCTGACCCTTTCTTACTCCCAGCTGGGGCAGACCGTGGGAGAAATGGAAACGGGGCATGGGGGTGGGTCTGATTATTTTTAGGTTGAATCATATAAAATTTTTTTTTTAATGACCACATTTGGCCTACAGAAACCACTATTTCACATCCACTCGTTATTTAAAAGAGTCTCTGCCATTTATTGAACAAGATTGGGCCAAAAACTTGATGCGCATTGTGTTGTTTATTCTTCCCCACAACCCACAGAGGTAGACATTATTATCCTGACATCAGAAGGGGCCCTTTGGAGCTGGAGGCGCCTCGGAGGATGGGGGAGAGGCAGCCACCTCCAGGAGTGCCTGCTGTAGTTCACTTTGCTCTTCCCGCTCCGCCCTCCAGGCAGCTCTACGGCTCCCCCAACTCTATTGATGGCGGTGGGTCACTCGGGGCTATCTGGCTGTCTTGGATCCCATTCCACCGTGCACTTCTCTTTCCTGAGTGGGGATCACAACTGTGTCCCCTGAACCTGAACCTTCCTTTTTCCCTGCCGCGGCCCAGGAGGGACACACACACACACAACCGCCGCACCACCCGGCTGTAGCCCTTCTCCCCGCTTTCTCTGCACTTCCAACTCCTGCCCTTGTCAACCCCCAAGGCTCCACTCCTACCCAACCCTCTCTGAGTCTCTCCAGTCAGCCCAGTCACCGCACAAGTACCCCCTGCCCCGCCCCCAGGAGAGCGCCTGCTCCAAGCCGGATGAGGACATTCTAGACATCCCACTGGACGATCCCGGTGCCAACGCTGCCGCGGCCAAAATCCAGGCGAGTTTCAGGGGCCACATGGCACGGAAGAAGATCAAGAGCAGAGAGAGCGGCCGGAAGGGCCCGGGCCATGGAGGGCCTGGCGGAGCTGGGGGCGCCCGAGGAAGCTCAGGCAGCGGCCCCAGCGGAGACTAAACCAGGTGAGCAGGTCCTTTCCCAGCCCTGGGATCAGCCTGGAGTGCCCGCTCCTCCTCCGAAGGAGCGAGGAAGGCAGAAGGTGGGCTGAGGGAGGAGAGGTGGGTTGGGAACGTAAGGGCGGGGGACTGGAAATCCGAGACAGGAAGTGGGGGGCGAGCTTAGGGCACGGTGCATCCGAGAGCTCACCTCCATCTCTCTCCACCCTCCCTGCTGTCCCTCTCCCCCCGACCCTCCCGGACCGAAGAACTGGGCGTTTTCGAAGGTAATGATGTGATCTCGAGGTGGCGGGTTGGGTACCCTGAGTGGGAGGGTGAAAAGGACCCAGTCCGCACCCTTTCCGGGGAAAATGCACCCTGCGACTGCAAGGTTTCTGATACAGCAAGACGCCCCAGGCTACCATGGGGGGACACACCTGGACCAACACAGATGCAGTCACCTCATTTGGCTACATGAGCATGACCGGGGGCTATAGCGCCCTGTGTCACACACACATACACACCTACTGGCCACGGCTCAGTTCAGCTCAGTGGCTCGGGGTCCGGGATGGGGTCCAGGGTGCCTGGGGCCGCCTCGAGCTCCTGCCCTGGCGTCCGTGTCTGGAAAGAGGGGGAAGGGAGGAGAGTACCGGAGAGGGCAGGTGCTCAGACCTTCTCTGTCCACAGTTCCCGAAGAGAGATGGATGCCGTGTCCCCTTCACAGTGACGAGACTTCCCTGCAGTGTTTGTGACCCTCTCCTTCCCACCAACCTGCCCGCTTCTGGAGCCTCCCTCCGTCCCCAGAGACCCTGCCCCAGGCAGGCTCCGTCGAGAAGTCGCTAAATCTGTGCTCTTTCATTTGGTTCTCCATTCTAGAACGGTCCTGTTCGCCCTTCTACCCGACCCCAGCCCTGACCTCGCACTCCCCAGTCGTCTTTCTTTGCTTCTCGCCCCCGTCTCCCCGCAGCAGCATGCAGCTTTGCCTCCGCAGCCTCCATGCGCTTCCCTAGGTGCACCGCAGAGGGCGCCCCACCCTCTGCGTTGTCCCAGGACGCCAACTTTAAAAAAGTCCTTCCGTTCAGTACGCAGCTAATGGGGACACCTTTCGTCTCTGTGCGGTTCTCGCCGTTGCCCACCCAGCTCCAGCACTTTGGATCTGGGGCGAGGCGGGAAGGGAAGAGAGTTTTTATGGTGTCGGATACCCCTTGCTCTGATGGGAAGGGAAGTCCCTCTTTCACACCTTACCCCAAGCCTGCCTGTAAATCGGTCCTCCCCTCACCCTGCGCACCCCGACAGCCACCCTCTCACCAGCTCTCTTTTGCTTTTATGGGCGCCCGAGCACCGGGGTGGCTCGGTGGGAGGAATCTGTTGTGGCCCCGCCCCTGCCCTGCTGGCTCCGCCCCCAATGGGCTCCCGGGGCTGCGGCCAGAAGGTTATCTCTGTGTGTGTGCATGTGACGGTGCTGGGTTGGAATGTGAACAATAAACAGGAATGTCCAAGTATTCCAAGGGTGCCAGAGGGGAGGGTGCTTGAGTGCACATGGCCACTGCTCAAAACTTGCACAAGTCTCCTCTGACCAAACCAAAAATTGGAGGTGGGAGGAAGGAAGGGGAGAGGGACCTCGGGTAAAGCCTACCCTTTGGAGCCAACCAAACTTCCCGCCTACAGTATCACATCTGGGACTTGAAGCCCATTCCTTGAGCCGGCTAGGGGGGTTGCTGTATCAGCAGGAAGAAGAGGCAGACAGCATGGTACTAGGAGGCTTTAATTGTAGGTATTCCCGCTCAGCGAAGGGGAGGGCAATCAGACAGCCATGGGGAGCTTGGACTTAGTGGTCTCCATAGTGCTGGCAGAGAGCGGCTTCTCCAGGAGCCCACGGTTAGGATCCGCCCTCACAGAGGTTTGTTCAGAAATCCCAGGAGCGATGGCATCCTCTCTGATCGACAAACACATTCTTAGTGAAGACTGGAGGCGCCCCTCCCTCTCCCATACCAGGGACTTTCACACTTAATCTACCCTACCCATGGAACTGGTTGAAATGAAGATTCTAGGGCCTACCACCCCACAACACAGACACACCACAGCTTCCACTTCCAGAGGGTTAGGAAGTGACCGGAATCTAAATGTTCACCAGCTCCTGGTAATTTCTGTCCACGTAAACGGGAAGACCACACTTGGAGAAATACTGCTCTGGTCCCCGTTTTGGACCCCACAGTTGACAGTGGGGTGGGTGACAGGCAGCTTTTATCTCCTCTCCATGCTGCCCCACACGGAATCACACTCAGCTGAGTGGTCAGGGCAAATCTAACTCCTGTCATCCGCATCCTGTTGATATATATGCAAAGATCTTTAAAACGGAAAGATAACAATTCTTTTAAACATGAGGGTGATGGTAGCTTATGAGCCAACCCTGCCACCTGTACACTTTGCTCACACACTCGATACACGGGCTACCCCACCACCAAATCCCAGGGCTGAGCGGCACCCCTTGCCCTCAAACACCCCAAAGATGTCAGAGTTTGAAGGCTGACATCATCCAAGCCCCTTCCTTGGTCTCTGCACTACCCTCTCACCCTTCAGCTCACCGGAGGTCACTACCCCTGTATGTCTCCTTAGGCCTCTTCCTCCTCTCTTTCTGGAATCTTATTAGGCAGAACACAGCAATGGACAGGAACAGCACGCCCAGGAGCACCCCGATCAGAGCCCCAGCCACACGACCTTGGGAAGGGTCTAAAGATACACAGAGTCCTCAGAGCTGCAGACCCTCCCAGGCCCCTCCTCAGAAAACTCCATGCAGCCTGTGCCATCCAGACCTGCCAGCCTGGCCAGTGCCCCGCATCCTACCAGTCACAGAGAAGCTCAGTTCACAGACTGCACTGCCCATCTGGTTGGTGGCCACACAGCGGTAGGTGCCCGAGGAGGCCAGGGAGAGGTTGCTGAGAATGAGCTGGCCAGACACCTCATCTGGAGGGTAGAGAGGAAGGTTCCTGCACTCATTCCGCCCACGAGAGTGCTGCTATGACGAAAGCATGGTGCATTTCATTGCCATAACCATCCTGTCAGGAAGGGACTGACCTCATTTTCTTGTTGGGAACACTGGCTCGGAGAAGGGAAATAATTGTCTGGGGTGCCCCAGAGAGGAAGCGCCAAAGTGCCTGCGAATCTGAGCTCTTTCCACCCCACACAGCTGCCTTTGCAGGGGAGGGGGAGGCTACACAGACATGAAGGGTTGGGAAACTGGCCATGGAAATTGGGGTGGGGTGTTCCCAGGCTGATGTCAGGGTCCTGTCGGTGGGGAAAGGCCTTCATTGCTAGAAACTATCCTCTGGGATAGCTATAAGCTGCCCAAGTGCTTTTCTAAGCTGCTTACCTTCTCTTTGGAAGGCAGAGCACACACCAGGAGGTGACCTGGGGGTTCTCTGGATTGATAAAGGCCTGGCTGGGGCTGGGGCTGGGGCTGGGGCTGGGAGGAGAGACGGGGACTGGGGCCAGAATGAGGAGGCTGCGAAGCCAAGGCTCTCAGCCAGGTATATGGCTCCTCCGGAGAAATGGCTAAGTGATCCAAGGCAGTCCATGCTACTCTGCTTCAGTTTCCCTTCTAGGAAGTTTGGAAATGATTCATGACCCTTAAGCAATCTAAAAGAAGCCCCTCCTAAACAGACAAATGGGAATCACAGAATGCCCCTGCCTTCCACTCTCTCCCAGGACAATGGGAGCGCATTTAACTTGAGAGATGCTTCCAGGGTCATGCAGTCGCAGACCGTGCAGGGAGACAGGGAGGAGGGACCAACACAGGAACCAAGAAAGATGCAGGGAGAAGGTATAGTGTTTGTCGCCTACCCTCGGGCACAGGTGTGTGGAGTTTAGAAACCTGATTGGCCCAGGTCCTGAGACCCCCTCCCCTGATGTCCTGGCTCTCACCTTGCACCACGCTGCCAGGAGAAGGTGTAGGAGAAGATCCAAGGCGGACCCAGTTGTATACTGGCCTGGGGGCTCCTTCGGAAGAGCTGCACCTCAGTATAGCAGATCCCCCCACAGAGATCTGACCGGCCTGACTGCACGAGGGGCTGCTGGGGGGCACTGCAAAAAAACGCAGAAGAACCTCGGTGGTCTTGGAACCCCGCACCCCATTAAGTGCTAGATTTCCCAAGTCAATACCCCGCCCTCACCAAACAGTCGTCCAGTTTTGTCCATGTTCCACTGCATCCCCAGGAAATGGTGTGCACTGTTGGACACTCTGATTGTTAGAACAAGATTCTCCTATTGAGCCCAATCTGTGTTAATATAATGTCCAGCCATTGGCCCAAATTCCTGCCCTCTGGGTCCACAGGAGAAGTGAAAACTCCGTCCCCCACAGGGCAGCCCGTCAGATTTCTGAGGACAGCTGCCATTCACCAGCTCCTAAGTCTTTTCTCTCCCTCGAAACATTTCCCAGCCTCTTTAGTAGTTTCTTCCACTGTCTGCTCCTCCCCAAGTAGGATCTAATGTGGGCTGAGATGGAAGCTCTGAACACAAAATTGGTGCTTAGTGTGGCAGGGGGCCCTGTTCCTTGAATAATCGTCCCCCTTGTCTGCCACTGGCCTGGGGAGGGACGGAATCTGAGGTACAGGTGGGAGGTTTCCCCAAAGATGGAGCTGTGGGGGACATGACTCAGGCCCTATCTGTGGGACCTTTGTTTCTAGAGACCACGGGAGAGGTGCTCTGTGGAGGGCGGAGCAGGTGTATGATAGGCTAGCTGGGTTAGAAGGCTTGAGGGAGGAGGCCTTTCCCTTGGGGCCCCCAGTGCAGCTGTGTGCTTGGGCTGGAATCCAGGGTATGTGGGCCCCCGGCCTGCCTTACCCAGCACAGTGAGGTTGATCAGCCCCATCCCGTTGGTGTAGAAATCTGGCGGGTTGTTAACGTGGCAGAGGTAGGTTCCAGTATCTGAGGAACGCACATCAGTCAGTTTCAGGGTGGCCACTCCTCCCGTGGGAGGGTTCTGAAGCAGGCTGGCCCGCTTTGCCTTAGAACCGGTTGGATACAGATGTCCATTGGTGAAGTACAGGATCTAGGGAGAAGCAGAAGTCTCACCTACGCGCCTTTCCTGCCTGGCATCAGCTCTACAGTCCTTTCTCAAAAGGCCCCTCCCTTACACCAGCCTGAGCAGCTGATACTCTGCAACTAGAACCATGAAGTCCTATCTCTCTCAATGCCAGCCCTTCCCAAGTGCTAAATGAACTACATATCCATTGCTTTCAGCCATGTATGGCTCTCAGTTTGGGGGAAATACAGATATTTCTGGAAGGGGCAGCATTTTATCATACTTTCAGTCACAACAGCTGAGCATCACTCAGTAGTGTTCCTTCACTGAGGCTGGGACCGCTCTAACAGGAGGGCTGCGTGTAGAGCCCTGCCCCATGTGTGAGCTTGGATCACATCGTCTCAGTCCTTGGAAGATCTAGAGAGTCCACTTTGTTTAAATTCCCATTGGAGGACATGCTCATTGATTTTTAGAGAGAGGGGAAGGAGGGAGGGAGGGAGGGAGGAGGAGGAGCAGGAGGAGGAGGGGCGGGGAGAGAGAGAGAGAAATACTGATGGGCTGCCTCCTGTATACACCCTGACCCAGGATCAAACCTGCAGCCTAGGAATGTGCCCTGACCAGAATCCAACGGGCCACCTTCCGGGGCTGGGGACCATGCTCTAACAGACTGAGCCACACCAGCCAGGGTGAGTCCACTTATTTTTTTCCATCCAACCATGCTGATCTCCCAGCACACCTTCCCTGTCCTCATTCCTAGTGGGCCCCCTGTTCCTGCCTCTCTGAGTCTACTGGCCACAGGCCAGAGGCTCCCCACTCTGGCTCACGGGAAGGGACGCAGAGATGGGCTTCCCAGGCTGCACAAAGCTCCACTCCAGGGCGAAGCTGTCTGTCACTGAGGTGCTGTAGCTGCAGGTCAGCTCGGCGGTCTTGCCCACCGGTGTGCTCAGGGGTTCCGCAGGCACATGCACCTCCACCGCCGGGCAGGGGGCTGGAGACGCATAGGAAGGGACGCTCAGTTGGCCAGGCAGGGACCGAGGGGAGTGGGGTCGGGGCCGGGCTCCGAACCTCTGAAGCGTGGAGCCCGGCCCACCCGTATTCGGCAAAGAGGCGATGGGCTCCCCCTCACCCTTCCCTTGTCCAAAACCCGAAGTTCCAGGAGGGAGGAGCACACCTCTGGGCCGAGTTTCGTGGGTAAAAGGACAAGACTGGTCAGGTATGAGGGTGTGTTTGAGGGGAGAGGAAAAGAATGGTTCTGCGCTGGTCCAGCCCTTCCGGAGAGGCCCAGCTCCCCGGCAGGCTTGCGCTCCCTGCCCTGGCCCTATCGGCCCAGGGCGCTCCCTCCCCGGCCTGGCGCAACCCCCGCCGCGGCCCCGGCCCCGGCCCCCTCCTCACCAGTCAGGCAGACCAAACCCAGCAGCGCCCCGCACAGCATAGGGCCCGGGAGCCGGGCCATGGCCGAGTCCTCCCGTCTTCGGTCTGGTGTCCGGGTCCAGGAAGGGGCGGCGGCGCCCCAGGGCAGCCTCCCGGGGCTGGGCAGGGGTTGAGACTGGCTATCTCAGAGCAAACAAGGGGAGAGGCTCGTGCCCTCCAGTAAGGCAACGCCTTCCTTTCTCTGGGCCCAGTTCTGGAACCATTTTAGCCCTAATACTCCCCTCGATTTCTGAAGCTGTCGGGCCCTGGGGAAAGAACAGGGCTGGGACTGGGCACCTGAAGGGAAGGGGTCCAAACTGCAGCAAGAGAGCCCTGGAGGCAGAGGTCGGCGGTCTGATAACCTGTGAGCTGCCAAATGACATCACCACGTTGGGTCCTAACACCGAAGACCCTTTCTGACCCCTTCAAAGATTCTGGTTCCTTCCAAGCCCCTCCCTTCTGAGATCCCGTCTCTAGCACTTGTATCACCACGGCTGTGGTAAGAGTCTCCATGGAAACTACAGCCGCCTCCCCACTCCCATAGTCACTGCTGTCTCTGAGCAGAAAGGCCGAGACTTGGAGGAGGTGTGTTTGTCTGCAAGAGGGGAACCCGGGTCAGGGTCCTCTTCCCCTCCCTTGAAGGGGAAGCAGAGATCAAGTGCGCACACACCCGAGCTCTGAGCGCCCAGGCTCTGGCAGAAAGCGCACCAACGTCATTCCCTGGCTACTCGGAGCTGTTTGGTCTTCTAGTCTCCAGCTCTCTGTGCCTCTCCCATGCCACCCGCCAGCAGCGACCCCTTTAAAGGTTCTAGAAGAGCTATCCTGAGCCAGTAAAGCAGGGGTGGGGGGACACTGTGTGGAGAAGCCATCCTGGGGACATGGCCTAGGTAGGGGTCCTCTCTGCATCACCCTCAACTTCTCCTGGGAATTCCAACTTTGAAAAGGTGACTCTCACTTTCCATACAAACACAATGCATTTTTATTGAAATTTGTAAAATACAAACAAAAACACACGTTTCAAAACACACATTTCAAGTTAGTTTAACAAATATCCTCCCCACCCCCTGCCCCGACAAAACCTAACCAAGTCAGCAGGACAGGTTACTTGAACACGGGAGCTGGATTGGGAGGATGGAGTTAGACGGGTAGGTCCAGATCCAGGGGGCCAAGGACTCATTGATTGGCAGCGCCTCCAGGGCCTCGGGGGCGGAGGAGCCAATCTCAGCAGCGTGCCTCTGCAGTGTTAGGGAGGCCCCAGGAGGGAGGTTAGGCTCTTCCTAATCCCAGGTGCATTTCCTCTTCTCCTTCCACCTCCTGGAAGTTTGAGTCTTAACCATGACCTGGTTTTTCCAGAGTAAAGAAAGGTGGGGGCAGAGGACTGGCCATCTAGAAGGCGGCCGCCCTCCGAGACTGGGGCCTAGGCACCAGGGCGATCCCTATAGTGGTTCCTCTAGGAAGGGGGAAACTCGAGGGCTCTGCCAGCACACGGCTGGGCCGTCACACCAGAGACCCAGCCTGGTTCTGGGCCGGCACCATCACGGGGACAGCGCCCTTGCGGCTCAGAGCAGAGGTAGGGACCCTACCGGGGCTGGGTGCGGGGGTCACTGCAGCCGGCCTGCGAGGGACTTGGGGTGGTCTGAGGGCTGGTGATGAGGTGACAGAGGAAAGGGTCCCATTCTTGGAGATGGTGTCTGAGCCCTTGGGCCAGGGCAGGGTCCGAGGAGCGAAGGCATCCTCCCTAGCCATCAAAAAGGCAGCGCAGTCAGAAACAGGCAGTGAGGGTTTCTGCATGCCCCGCCCCCGGCTCTCCTCCCCCACTTCCGTCTCCTCTCCCTTCAAGTCCACCCCCAGGGATGACGCCCACCCTTCCCTTCCCTTAGATGCCAGTTGTCAGCACTCCCAGCTCTCTCAGGGGAGCTGGGAGAGTCCCCAACCCCCCGCCCGCAGGGACTGGGCACTTACTTGATGTCATTGGCTGGCTCCTCCAGGGCCTTCCCCTGGCGTTGGCACAAGAGGACCAGTGCGGCCAGCAGCCCCAGTCCGACCAGGGCACCCACCACAGCTCCCGCAACCACCGCGGCCCCCGGCCCTGCGCAAACCTGGCGTCAGAGGGGCATCCAGCTGTTCCCCGCCATCTCCAGTCCAACCACCCCTCTGCCCCCGCACACATGTTCCCTTTTCTGTTAAGAAGAGGTGACTGGCAAGCAGGAAACGGTCTGCGATCACACATTTGCACAGCCCTTCGCCCAGGACAAGTTTCTTGCCCTCTTACAATGACAGACTTCAGTAAATAGGCCTCCACCCCAGGCTTGCAATCCCACTGTGACCCCTGGCCCCACTTACCCCTCACTGACCTGTGATTACTTCCAGGGTCACATTGCACTGGGCACTGCCCACATGGTTGTAGGCCCTGCAGGTATAGACTCCAGACATAGACGAGGAAAGGTTTTTGAGTTTTAAAGACCCCTGGACGGCATCTGTGGACACAATTTAGCCATCAGGCCAGGGATCCTCCTTCCCATTGGAAAACAGAAACCCCCCGCCCCTCCTCTGTAATATCCCCTTCGACTCTCTGGGAGACTCGCTGTCTGTTCCCTGGTGGAGGGAAAGGCGGGGCGGTGGGCACACTGGGTTCTGCTGCCCGCTGCAGAACTGCCCCGTGTCCACGGTTCCGTGTCCCCGACTGACTCTAAAGGAGGCTAGAGAAGAAAGATGCCCAGAAGACCCAAAACATGGGCTTCACTTTCGTTTCTAAATGGCAGAGTGCTGTCAGAGAAAGAATATTAAGCTAGGAATGAGGAGGCCTGGGCTCCAAAATAGGCCAGGTGACGTTAAGCAAGTTAGTGCTATCCCTGGGTCCCGATTTCTTCACTTCTAAAATGGGGTAATATGGCCTTCTGGATAGCGCTGAAGGAATTATATGAAGTAAGAATCCTAACAGTTCAAGTTTATTGGCTGCTTATGGCACACCAAAGACTACGTTATTTACGTACACTAACTTATAAAAGTCTCAAAACAAACCTATGAGAGAAGCACAATGTAAAAAAAATGTAAAAATTACTATAAAATGGACAAATGAAAAGTAGAAGGCACAAAATGAAAATCCTATCATGTAGATTCAATAATTGCTAACATTTTGCTTTACTTATTTCCTTTCCTGTTTTTTTTTCTGAGACATTTAAAAATAAATACTTCAGCATAAAACTCCCAAAATTAAGGACACTGCCTCCTATATCCACCTTTGCCGTACCTGATAATTAATACTTTTCTAAAAGTATCTAATACTCCATACTAAAAATGTTCCATCGGTTATATCTCATTAAAACTGAAAAAAAGTTCCAAGTGCCCCAACATGACTTCCATAGCTGGTGTGTTTTCAGGTCAGAGCTACTGATACACCACTTCAAAAATGAGGAAGTGGAGGTACCAAGTCACCCAGCTAGTGAGCAGCGGAGCTGCATGTGAGTGCAGGCGGGCGTCCAGCTCCAGAGCCTCTTCGGGGCCAGAGCGGCACAGCCCGAGAAGGCACCCAACGCAGGCTTGCACCTGGTGGGCCCTCCTTCTCCACCCCCACTCCCCTCCTGCTCCCCGGTGCTTTGCACTCTGCCTTCCCTTTTCACCCCTGGCCCTCTGGGCGCCTCACCTCTTTCCCCTGCCCCAGCCACAGTCTCACTTGTCCCCACAAGTCCCTCACCTAATGCTGGTGCGTAGAACACCTGGGAAGATGGGGGTGGCCGCACCCACTGGTACTGGGCATCAGGCTTGCTCCTTGGGGAGTGGCAGCTCAGGGTCACGTTGGTGCCCACACGGGGCACACCCAGGAGATGGCAGGATGGGGGAGCTGGGGGAACTGGGGGAGATGAGACAGGTTAAAAACTCACACCCAAGAGAACAACAGTCTCTCCGCCACACACACACACCAACCTCTACACAAACATACTTTCATCACCCCATTGCCCCTCCTCCAACCTTCACACTCAACCCTTCGGAGAGGACCCCGCCTGAGCTCCGCTCCTGGGGCTGGGGAGCCATTGGGGAGTGAGTGCTCGCCACTCACCCCACACGTCCAGCTCTAGAGTCTTGCTGCTGTGGCTTCTGTTGTTGCCCTGACGGTCTTGCACGGTCACAGAGCAGAAGTAAGACCCGGAGTCTTTCTCCTGGAGACCCTGCAGCCGCAGGGACACGTTCCGGGAGGGCATGGAGTAGACCAGGGACACTCCAGCTTCGCTAGATGTGGCCCCACTGATGTGCGACAACACCTGGTGTGGGCGTGACACCTCCCGTTATTAGGCGCCTACACTGAGCCACGGCTCTGCTGGCCCCTCCCCGCAACTGGCAGACCTCAGACATCCCTCCCCCCATAACGGTTCTCTACCCCCCATGTGCTGTCTCTCCGTCTCCCACTTGGGATGTTCAGAAAGGTGGTCACGTGGGTGAGAGATGCTGGAAATAGGAGTTATGTATGAAAGGAACTTAGATTGCAGGGATGTATCCAAGATCTAAAGAGAACTTTCTGATCTCTTTTTTTGAAGATGCCCCCTTGCTCACACCAAACATACACAAGTTGGGGCCTTATGAACCCTGGATCTACCCCTGTAATCTGAGTTTCTTTCGTACACGCCCCTTATTTATTCATCAAAAGGTCTCATGAAGACACTTTCTAGGGCTTTGGAAGGAGCCACGCAAGTAAGGGGCCCTGAAAATTGTGTCCGTGGCTCCAGGTACACTCGCCTCTGACTGTCAGTGTGATGTCAGGAAAGGGGCCAGATGGGGGATTGTGGGAGACTGCCCCTTGCCTCTCAAGGTGGGTACAAGAGGCAGTGGCCTGTGACGGCTGGAGAATGTGAGAGCAAGTGGATACCCAACTTTAAAACGTTGTGTGACACCCGCCCTAACCCTCCCCACCTCCACCCACAGTCCTCGCTTCCCCACCGCCCTAGCGAGGTAAATGCTTCCTCCCTTTTCTGTGTTTTGTGTGCTAGATTTCTAGGGAAAGTTGGGGAAAAGAGAATTCTTCTGGAACACCTCCACGATCCAAACAAAATTAGACCAGTGAGGGGGACCTTGCTTTTCCCGAAGTTTTTCTTGTCCCCCTTGTTTCCCTGCCCCGTCACCTCCCCAATCCCCCACTTGGCCATCTGTTTCCACACCCCCGCCCCGCCCCTGTCCCCACTGGTTGAAGCTGAGCTGCTTTCCTCCCTCACCTGTTTCTTATCCTTCCCGTTCTGTTCCAAGAACCACATCAAGGTGAGCACCTCCCATGGCTTGTCCTTGGCCGCAGCCCTCTCCCCTTGAAATGTGTACCACGCCGGGAGCACCACGTCCTTTCCCTCCACTGCTTCCAGACTGGAGAGGCCCTCAGGCACGTGCAGCTCAACCTGGACGCAGGCAATGGGTGCTGGGGAGGAGAGCGAGGGGGCGTGAGCGCACAGCTGCGCACCGGCGGGCGGAGGGGAGGGTCAGGAAGTCCCGCCAATATGAAGGACAAGAAGGATGGCCGCAGGGTCCCACTCTTGAAGGCTCGAACACCACCGGGAGTCCGAACCTAGTGCCTGCTCTCCATGTCATCAGCACTTATTTATTCTCTGACACCCCAACCTATGTAGTGGGGAGGGTGGCACATTTATGCGCCACTTATTTGTATCTGGAAGTGCAGATTTCAGAGCACCAAAAGAGGGGGCAGATTTCCAGCGAGGAGGGACGACACTCAAGAGGAAAGACAGGTTTAATACTTTGGATCTACATTCTGGGTAGCCCACTTGCTCCTCCAGTTTCCCGGGGGATGGGAGTGCGGGTGCGGAGAGCCACAAGGCTGATTGGGATTGAAGCATTCTCAACCAGAGGGGTGGAGGGTTTGGGAGGCCACTGGCTACCCAAGGCTTCTGCTCAACTCCCTGGAGCGGAGACTGGAGCGCAGTGACCACCACACTCCCTGCACCCCACCCCTTAGCCCTGACTGGTGCTCTCCCTGAGAAAGAGGACAGTTGGGACCCAGAAGGTTCCCACGGGCCCTCTGGGGGTCCAGGTGATTCGGGCGGGTCCTCTGAGGTCACAGGGAATTACGAATGAAGGTCCCCAACAATCAAGTGTGAGTGGTGGCTGTGTGTGTCCAGCGTCCGGGTGGACTGGGGTGCTGGTTTTGGGGGGGCTATGGAATCAATGTCACGCCTCTCGGTGCCCAGGAACACTCACTTTGTGCCCTTTGGAGAGCCAATGGGGCAGCCGAATCCTAAGCCACTGGGGGGATGACCCTCGGGTTCCTGTCCTGCCGGGGCTGAGGATGCTGGCTGCCCTACACACTGGCACTCTGCACTGCCACCTCTGCCTGGTGACCCGGTGGCCAATACAGGGACAGAGGCCAGTCCGGACCTTCCGCCCTCCGGGAGTCCTGTTGAAGGCCTCGGGCCAGGATGCGCCACCCCCACGGCTTCCCGCCCCGCGTCTTCACAGGGCCCCACACCTATTCCTTAGCCTGCGAAGCAGCAACCCCCACCCGCCTTCCCGTTTCCTGGTGTGTCCCTGCGGGCCAGGCAGGAAACTTGTGCCCAGAGATAAGCTAGAAGACAATGATGGGGGCGTTGGAGAGGGGGCCAGGCCGGAGGCTCTAGAGGCGGAAACAACCACTGCCTCAAGGAACCTAGCGCCCCACGAGGACACCCCCACCCCCACCTTCTGCAGTGCTGGGGAGGCCAGGCAGCTCCTACAGAAAACCCACACTACGTGCCTCAGCAGCCGCCCCCAGGCCCCCCTGTGTAATTTCACTTTGCAAGTGGAAGAGGAGGGTTCAGATGGTTAGTAATGGACCCACTTCTGGACAAAAGCTCCCTGTCTCACCCCTACCCACCCCTGTCAGAAACTAGGAACTGAAAAGGCCTGAGGCTTTTGCCTTGTTCCTGGGTGTCCGCTGGAACAGAAGTCCCCCCTCTTGCTCCCTTTTCGATCCCAGGGTCCACAGTGCCATTGGAAGAAGAGGGGTTGTTTGGGTTTGGGCGAAGGAGATGCAAGCAGCCCAGGAAAGGGACCCTCTGGCCCACTCTCTGGAGCGAGGGCCAAAGGAGAACGAGCATGGGCCTGCTCCCCAGGGCTACTATTTTTAGTCTCCCTCTTTCTCTGGGAAACTCCCCCCTCGGGCTTCTCACGCCCCAGGGGCAGCAGAGCTGGGCCATGGAGGAGCTCAGCACAAGGGCCTTGCAGAGGCCCAAGTGGGCAGAGCCAGTGCCAGCCCTGGAGCCCTGGTCCCCAGGGCCACTTAACCCTTGCATGGCTGGGGGAGCTCAGCAATCCCCCTGCCATCAGGTAGGGACTTGGAGCCCTGGATGTCTCTGTGAAAACTGAAGCTCGGAGTTTATTGAGAGGTCTGTGGGAAGGGCTGCAGGAGAGGGGTTGGAGACACCCAGGCAGTCAACTTGCATTTTTCGTCCTTGCTTCGGAGACCCCCAGCAGGAAGGGGGATGGGGGAGTTGGAGGCAGGATGCAGAAGGGAAAGAGGTGCTAAGGTTGAAGCTGCGAGTGTTGAGAAGTTGGGGTACTCTGGCACAGGCCCACTCTTGAGCCCCACTTTGTCTGGGGCCCTTCATACTTCCTGCCCCAACATCCTTGTGGTAGGGACCAGGCGACAGGGGACACCAGTGAGTTAGATGGTCCCCACCTCAGTCCCTATCAGTGCTGAATTTCAGTCTACATCATTCCTGGCCTTACTTGTCCTGCCGACCTCCAACTGAGAGACATGAATTCAAGCTGCCCTCATCTAACCCACCCTTCACTGCCCCCCTCCCCAACCCAGGGATCCCTGAAGAGGAATGGCCAGCAAGTCTGGGAGGGAGCTGTGGTACAGGCTCAGTCCCTGCTGGGTCGGTTTCCTCCCCCATCCGGCCATCTCGAGCTCCTGGACACTCCTGGAAGCTTTCAACACGCCTCGAGCACTTGCTCCCAGGAGGTGGCTTCCCTTGCTCTTTGAGGCCCTGCTCTGTTTCCTAGGTCCCTTCGGCCGCAGGGAACCAAGGAAGGTAGTGGACCTCTGGGGGGTGGGTGTCACAATTCTGCTCCCCTAGGCATTCAAAGCCCTCCCCCATTTCCTGTATCCCAAACGACCTCACGGTCATGCTTTTGGGGCACCTCCCTTCATTCCCAAGACAGGAAGCAGGAGGAGTGGGCCAGAGTGCGGATCCCGGCTAGGGCACTGAAGGCAATGAAGTGAGGGTGTCAAACCGGGGACCAGGGAATTCCAGGGGTGGGGGGCTCCTGTGTGTCAGCCTGTGTGGTGGGTGGGGGCAGGAGAGAGCTGGAGCTAAGTCCTTAAGCTCTTTAGCCAGCGTTTCATCTAGAAGCTCAGCTCATCCGGCTCTGCTGGGTGGTGGTAGAGAGTGGGGGTGAGGAACAGTTCCGAGCTCACCCCAGAGACCTACTCTGGCGATGCCCTTACCCTCTCCCCCACCACACACCCCGAAGGAAGCAGGAGCTGTCCCCAAACAGTAGGGAGAGTCAGCACCAGCAGTGATGCCCTGGGTGGCGAGAGGAGGGTGTGCATCTGCTGTGGAGGGAGGGTAAGAGTCAGAGGTGGCATCAGGTCCCACCCAGTTTCTCATCGGACCCCAAACCAGCTCCCTCAAGGTCGGGGTTACCCCATCTCCCACCTTAAGTCCCCTCCTGGTTCCGGATTTAACTCACCGAAGGTACTCAGCCCCAGGAACAAAACCTGCAGCAGATTGGTCGCAGGGGGCCCAGGTAGGGACACCATGACTTTCCCTGGCCTCGATGGTCAGGGGCGCTGGGTCTGGGGCACCCTGACCGACAGGTACCAAGGCCGCGCGACAGCGGGAGCTGGAGCAGACTCGGGAGCCGGGCCACTGACACTGAGGGCAGCCAGAATGTTTGCGTATGTGTGTGCCTGTGAGAGCTGGTGGTGGGGTGGGGACCGACAGGGACAGGGGGCGGGGCATTCGAAGGGGCGGAGAGGTCGCTGTCATCCTGGGCGGGGCGCACGGGTGACCCTCCTAGTGCTCGGGGATCTCGTGGTCCTGGCGGTGACCTGGTCAGCGCACAGGGTGGGGTCGGGTAAGCCCGGTGGGCTCCCAACGGCCTGGGGCAGGGAAGGAGAGGGTCCGGATGGTCAGAATACAGCCACCACCTCTCCCTCCGTGGGGTGGGGTGGGGTGGGGTGGGATGGACGGGCGGGAGTTTTGGGGGTTCCCCGGCGTCCAGGGGCCACCCACACTTCCACACTCTAAACAGCCGGCTCCGGCCCAACTAACCGGCTCCGCACCTACCCCGGCGGCCTTCCTGAAGGAAGAAGAGGGGGACGGAGTTTTGCCATCGAGGCTCCGCAGTGTGGGAGACCAACTGGCAGGGCGGGTACCAGAAGGCTGGTTCAACAGCGGGAATGAACGCTTTCCTAGGGCGGGGGTAGGGGGTGGTGAGCGCGGGTCGACAGCGGGTGCTGGGCTGCAGGAGCCGCGCGGAGGGGCAGGTGAGGGAATGGCGTACTGCCCGCGCTGCCCGGGCCAGGCCGCCCGACAGGAGGAGCTGCGGCCCGAGGGTGGGCGGTGGGAAGCTGGGCGCAGTGGGAGAGCGGGGGCTAAAGCCACGCCCCCTGTTGCTCCCCGCCCCCTGGGGGCTGCCCCGCAGGAGACCTGGCTGCGTGCGCACTGAGGACGCAGGACCGTCTTCACCTGTGGACGGCGAGGGGCGGGCTCGCAGCACATCTTCGGGGACGCTCTAAACCCTGGCCCGAGGGTCACTGGGTCTTGTGCCTGGTACCCACTAGCTGGGGACTGATTGGTGGGAGGACGCCCCAGGCGCTGGGTGGGAATCTGAGGCAACAGGGGCCGGGGTCCCAGCTACCCACTTCTGCACACATCCGCACCCGGGGCCTTATGCTGCCGGGGGAGGAGGGGACTGCGGAGAGGCTGGATGGAGCCCCTCTGTGGCTGTTTCCCATGTCTTCTCGGCCTCCCACCCCTCCTCAGTTCTGCTCTGATTCTGTAATTCCCCGGACTAAATCTCGTTCTGGCGAATTTAATTTGCCCGCGCCTCCCCCGCCCCCTGCGCCCCCTGGCGGCCGCGGCCCCTCAAGGACACGCACGCGCCTGTTCTGTCCCTGTCCCCCAGCCAAAACAAAGATGCTTCCTCCAGGCACAGTTCGGCCTCTGCGCAAAGGCCACCAAGGACGCAAACCATAACCACGAATTCCTGGCGCTGCCTGCTGTGGGTGACAGTGACTGGGAAGAAAAGCCGCCAGGGCTCCGGGATTCCATTCACTCCCAACAGTCCTGCTCTAACACTGCGTGTGTACCTCGTGCCGGCACTGCACACCGACCCTCCCAGCTGCTGCTTCCTAGTGTGTGACTTGCCTGGCCGCTCTCTAAATACCTGCCAGGCAGTGCTTTTGAGAACCGCCTCTGCAAACACTACACTGCCAGTATAAACTTTGGGATCAAATACTTGGCAGCTCAGGGGCAGCAAAGGCAACAGAAACAGGTAACTGCCAGTCTCATACCCTTACCCAGTGACCTGCAAACTTGAAATTGTCAAATATTTGCGTGTGTGCATGGGGGGTGAGTAGAGTTGTTGGTTTGATTTTTCTATTCTATCACACTCAAATCTTTCTTGACTTTAGTCAATACTGCAGACTTCTTGTAAACAGCCCTCCTTTCTGTTGAGACCAGGGGTGAGTCATCCCAAATAAGTAACTCCAGAAATGCGGTACAAAGTCACTTGGTTGCATATCCCAGAAATCCGGAAGCATCTGGTCGCACAGGCTGCGCTCATCTCTGCTAAGTGCTAGGTATAGTCTCAACACTCATTCTATGTAGCTAACTTGTCCTTCAGAATTTAGATCCCAAATAATTTGCAACATTGGAAGGAAAGCTGCAACCCAAGATTTACAGGCAGTGAACGTTTCCATGGGACAAAGCGTCAGTCTCTCCAGGCCTGGTTCACTGCCCTCACCCCAGTCACAGAATTCCCACACTACTTCCTCTTCCAGCTCTTTCCCTTCTGGTAGTCAAGTGACAGAGGTTAGCGGAGCGGCTCCATTGCTTTAAATTTTTGCCGAGATGCATTTTAGGGTGAACATTGCTCCCTTGTGTAAGGTGAGAACATTGGCACAGATGGCTGACCCGTGAGTGACCTGGGGACTGCCGCCATCACCACGTTGCATGCCAGAGCTCAGTTCACAGTGCCATGTGCTCAGTGACTTGCCGGCCACTGGTGTTTCTTCCCATCACACCTCAGACCTCTGAAGCATTTTCTTACACTCATCCTTATGTTCGACTAGAGTGCCTCCATCCCCCTTGAGTCTGTTCTAAGGCTTCATTAAGGTGTAAATAGTCTACTTTTTGGTTTTAGCTATGCTCATGTAGTTATTTGACACCTTGATGTCTTTTCTAGAATGTTCTGGCCAGAGACTGGATATTCAGTACCAAAGCTACTTTCTTTCCAGGTTCTATTTCCCAATGCTCAGCTTTGTCCTCTTTCCCCTATCCCTCACCCATCTGAAGCCTGATGGCGAAATCATGGACAGGACCAGCCTTGCCATCTTCCCCAAGCCACTCACAGTGCCCTGGCAGCCCGCATTCTCAGTAAAGCAAGGTAGATCTAAAACGTCTCAAGCAATGTTCACAAAATGCTCTGCTGAAGCTATTTAACATCAATGGAAAGCAGGATCAGAAAAAGATGCATGGAGCATAACGTTAGTTTGGGGTTGGTAAGTGGCAGAGTTTTAGGGAAGCCTGTAGTACTGGTAATAGTGCTTTTTCCTGCATCACTCAGCACTGAGTACTGTGAGATTATTGCTACAAGATGGTCAGTGGAGCCTTAGCCTGTAGGGCTGTGACTTCAAGTTTCAGAGAAGAGCAAAGTTACGAGAATTTCCAAAGGCCTGCTACCTGCAGACTGTGCCCAGGGAGAAGAGATGTCGCACTCGAAACATCCCGGAATATTTATGCTCTCTCTGAACTAGCACCCGCTTTTAAGAGTTCACATCAGAACCCAGCTAATTACATAAACCTAGACTCAGACGATATTTTTAAAAAATCCTGTTGATTATAAGCTCTTTAGCCCTTAGAAAAATAAGCATCGACTAAATGAGACATATCAGACTGAGAAAATCACTGGTGGTGGGAAAGAATATTTTTTATCAATATGCAATTTTATCTTCAATAGTACAGAAAAACAGGGTGAATTATAGCTCTTACCTGGATCTGCAGTCCATTTACAGTAGAGCACCTGAGCCCTGGCTGGTGTAGCTCAGTGGATTGAGTGCCAGTCTGCAAACCAAAAAGGTTGCCAGTTCGATTCCCAGTCAGGGCACATGCCTGGGTTGCAGGCCAGGTCCCCGGTAGGGGGCGTGGGAGAGGCAACCACACACTGATGTTTCTCTCCATCTCTCCCTCCCTTCCCCTCTCTCTAAAAATAAATAATAAATACAATCTTTTTAAAAACTACATAAAAACAAAGCATGAAATGTCCAGTGACCTTTGGAACGCTCTGACAAGAAATGGCATTGGTCAGCGGGACGCAGAGAGTGGAAGGAAGGAAGCGGAGAACGCCCGCTCCATTGGCCCAGTGCATCCTCAGCAGAAGTCGCAGCGCAGTGCCCGCAGCGCAGTGCCCGCAGCGCAGTGCCCGCCACCCGTGTGGCCACACTCTGCTACAAAAAGCCCAACTAGCACGCCAAGAGGCCAGGAATAACTTTAATTTTTTCTTTAAAAAGTTGAAACGGCAACACAACCATAAAGGGGGTACATCACACAAACAAAGGACTTTGCAGGCAACACTGATTGGGAATAGCAAAACACTTGGCTGGTGAAAAAAAATGAAACTCTAAATTATATACACTAGTAGCTAAAGGTGATATTGAAAAACAGTCTTATTTACCATGACTCAAGATTTAACTTGCCATTATCTATTGCTTATTTATTCAGGGTTGTAAATAATACTTATATAGAGACATAGAGATGTGTAAAAATGAAACATTGTGAAAAAAATACACTTTTTCAATTTCATATGAAACTGAAAGTATAAGTTTTGTCCAATATGGAATGTACCTACATTTGTTTACATTAGGGCTCTAACATCCATTTAAAATTTTTCATTCTTAAAAAAAGAAACAGCGGACCCACCATGCAAGTTCGCTGTAAATCTCGTTTGCTCAAAACGAGCATTTTCAGGTGAGGTCTGTTTTGTTTGCTCAAAGTCCACTGTGATTCCTTAGAAGGTGTGCTGGCCCAACAGTGGGACGCGTTTCCATGGAGAGTCTGACGGCAGCATCTGGGCGGGGCAGTCGGGCAACGGGAAGTGAGAAGAGGGAGGTAAGAGCCCAAATCCTTATGAAGGATGACATTCAGTTGTTAAATTTTAAGGGATATCCGATGGCTTTTTCCAGGCACTCGACTAATGAGCCAGCGGAAAGAAAATCCCTCTCTACTTCCACAAACTTGATGTAGATAGATTTGGGGGAGACACCAGGATCCACAATGCAGTTCTGAGACAGAAACCCATTAATACCAACCCAATCTTTGCTGAAGGTTTTGGTATTGGCTTGGAAATGTAAAAATAAGCACTGCTGCAGAGTCCTGACCTCAGCGATCCCGAGGTAGCAGTAGACGATTCGGGTGGGTTCTATTTCCACCTGCAACGAGGCCTGTGCCGAAAGGGTCTCCAAGTCAACCCTGCCCTCCTTTCCTGGGTCCAGGGAACTCTGCTCCATGTGGGGTGAGGAGGGCCTTTCCATACATTCTTCATAGCCAATGGCATAAAGGCCTGGGCTTTTGGGAATGCCTCCTGGCAATAAATACTGAACAACGTTCCCACCAGTTGGTTTGGAGTGGGCAATGGGTATCCAGTCAATTTCCATGTGCAGCTCCAGACACCTCGCTTCACTAATCGTGATCTCTAAAAATTTGTAGTAAACGTTTTTCCAGTTCATCTTCTGCACTCGGGTCATAATGATACGCCCCTCGGGCTTCTCGGAGTTGAAGTACTCCCGGAGCCGTTTGCCGAGCGGCACCTGGGAGCTGATCTCGGCATAATGGTAGCGGATATCCTCTTTCCAACGGGTGTTATAACCAATCCCAAAAATGGCCAGTTTGTTAGAAAGATGAAGCCTTGAAAAGTCTGTCCAGCTCTGAAACAGTTCCCATTTCAACTGCACTGATTCCAAAATCTGGACAATATTCTGCATGATGTCTCTCTTCCTAGAAAGAGAAATAAATGTGAAATTCCTCAGGTGTCCAGACCAGCACTCTCCAGCAGAACTTTCCTCAACGATGGAGATAATCTACACCTGTGCTGTCCATCAGGGCAGCCATTAGCGCTTAAAACGTGGCTAGGGTGAGTGAGGTAGTTTTAGTTACAAGTTGAAACTACGGTTAAACAAACACATGTGATCAGGAGCTTCCATAACAGACAGGGCAAGTCTAGGGAAGCACAGTGTTAAAAGCTGAGAAACACTCTTCACTAGGAGGTTTCTAGGAATTAACGACAAACTGCTTTCCATTACTCATACAGGCTGGCTGTGCCAATCTGAGCAACTATCGATGCATAAGGCCCTAGGACTTCGGAAACCCAAGGGCCAGGAATTTCAAGGGGTTGTTACAATGCTCCCCATGGCCTTCAGACCTAGCTACCAAAGGCAAGTGAAGAATGCTGTATTCGGAAAGGCGTCCAGTATCACTGAAAACAATGAACACCTTAATTTCTAAGCTGGAAATTCTGAAAGTTCAACAATTTTGGCCCATACATGCTTACTGTACGAAAATAGACAACTGATTATGAGTAATGGCCTGAGGCAAAAAGAAAATGACATTTTCTTCTATTTGTCTGAAATTCATTACTGCTCCCAAATTTAAAAGAACTGTTAGTACAAAACTGAATTAGGATTTGAGAATTAAGAAGAAAAAGGTTCATGTTAGGTTTGGCTTTTGAGATAAAAATTCAAGAAAATGAACTGAGATTGTTCTAGAAAATATTTTAAAGAGGGAAAGAAAAGAAATTTCTATTTTGATTTGGACAGTTAACAAGGTTAAGACAGAAAATGCAGGAAATTCTTTTTGCACATGCTGGATTCATGTGTGTATGTATATATACACACACGGAACATACACACACATATGAAATATATATGTAATTACAAGTCTGTTCTCAAGTATGGCAAAATTTTGATACTGGAAGACTGACATTTATTAAATATTAACTTAGCAACAAACTATTACCCTCTACATCAATCACAGACATCAGCTACAAAAATACTCAACTACCACTCACATACAATCAAACACACGCAAGGAAGAGGGTGTGCGTGCTGGTTTACTAAAGCTGCTTGGGAGGAAATGGGCACTGGAAACCTCTGTCCAGTTCTCCAACCTAGGGGAAAGCTTCTGGAACAAACTGGGGAGTCTTCCATGCAGTCATTCTCAGTCTGGCCTCCTTGACTTGCTTTGCGAGATGACAGATTTTGCTCTCAGCTGCTTCCTGGGGCCAAACACTGCCCCAGGTTTATCCCCCACCCTTTAGTTTGCCTCGAAAGCTTCCCAAGTGTCACAGTGGCCATCTAGATGAAACAGTGTTCCTGGGGACTTGTCCCTCTCCTCAGAGGACACAAAGGCGCTTGATCACTTTTCTAATATTTATACTGTGCTGCTTGTGAGGTTGAGATAGAGGACCATGCACCCTGGCCAGTGTGGCTCAGTGTGTGGGGCATCGTCCTGCAAACTGAAAGGTGCGGGTTCAATTCCCAGTCAGGGCACATGCTTGCGTCCCCTGTCGGGGCACATGCAGCAGGCAACTGATCGATGTTTCTCTCCCTTCCTTCCCTCTCTCTAAAATCAATAAAAGGAAAAAAATTAAAAAAATTTTTAAAAGGATGTTTCTGCATGGGTCAATGCTTTTAAAAAAACAAACTCATTTTCCTGATTTCTAGGCAGATGAGGCTAAGGAGCTAGGATGGAAGGCAGAGATCTGCTGAGAGTCTGTCTGCCGGCCGATGGACTCCAATGCCTGACATACCGCGGGTACTTGATATGCGTGTTGCATACATGAGCAGAATGCTGCTTTCCTTTTCCAAATGTATAATGAGGTCACCTAGGAGCCTGCTTTTTGATTCTCAAAATGTGGTATTACAAGCAACGTAAGTGCCCGCTCGCCCCCTCTCTCTCACGCAAGGTCAACTCTTGGTCCCGTGACATCTAGGCATCCACACCCACACAGGCAAACACCACAAACACGCTTGTTTTCACGGAACATATTCACTTCTCCTGACGGCATACAAACCCCACACATGTTAGATCAACCGCTGGAAAACTTCAGCTCAGAAAATGAGGGGAACGACTAGACACCCTTCCTCAGTAAAACGGCTCAGGGAGGGTGTTCCCACCAAACTTAGACACAGGTGCTTTTTTGCGAGGGGCAGCCTCTACTTACTGGGCTTCTTCAGAAGACTCTTGTTTTATTTTTAATGTTCTCTTTGTGACAGGTATTTCATCTGAAAAGCAAAGATTTGGAAACATTATATTTTCCTCAGTGGTGGCATACATTTATGTACATAAGTAGCTATGTTTGCTGTTCAATCCACTTTATAATTTGAGGACTTAATTCTAGTTTCAAACACTGCCCAATGCCAGATTTATAAATATAACTCTTATGTAATGAGATGCATACATTTATATGCAAGATCAGAAACCAGCTCTACGGGTATACAATTCTTCAAGGTCACCAGCAGATTTCTAGCTAGGAGCTTAAAGTTTAATTTCACCGCAAACACGATTTTTAAAGGAACGAGAATGAAAATAATTCTACACAATTGGGACTTCCTCCGGTATAGGTTTTACGGAGCAATTACTTCCCCAGTATCAGGATCAACATGTTCTGCATGTTATTTTTGCCCAAACATTTGGGGGACTGAACTCCCCCCCCGGCCAGACCACAGTGCTGGGTGCTGTAGCAAGTGCTGCCGTTTTGATATTAAGAGGCAGTGATTGGCCTTTTATCCCTCTAGTCTTTAAGTCTCTCTCGTAAATCGTGTTGCTCTTGCAGTTTTTATAGCCCCTTTCTTCTCCCCCCACCTTCCAATATTTGAGAAATTAAAAAACAAAAACGAAAATCCTGTTCCTGGAGGATTAGCATTACTGTGTCACCCTGAGCTGGGGAAGCACACTGCTAGTGCCAGTCCCGCCCATGTTCTGGGGGCTGCCGAGAGCCTCGGGGCACAGCGACCACGCTGTGGTGAGTGAGCACCCACCACACCACCTGCTGTAGAGGTGCAGTGGCGGCAGCAGCCACTTGACTGGTATTTCCAAATCAGGAAACTCAAAATCGGAGCATTCACTACAGAAAGTAACGGACGTATACTCTCATAATTAGGCCCCACAAGCTCACTGATTTGATGGCCAGGGGTTGTATTTTCCATCTGGAATGTTAATAAGACTGTGGAGGCATCGTTGTGGCTACTGTTGGGAGGGGATGCATTATGAGGTCTGAAGCAATATGACTGCTGAGGAAGCTCCAGTATGGGCCCTTTTTAAGACAACCTGAGGCTTCCTCTCACTTTTGTTCAGACTGGAGTCTGGGAGGGGACCGTTTCCAAATCATGAACAGCAAGGAGAAGAATCTGGGATAAAGGAAGGGAAAGGCGGTTACATCCACAGCAGCTGAGCCAGGAGTTGTCGGTGCGGTGGCTGCCGCTGGGGAACCCAGAGGGGCGGGACATGTAAAACTGCACAGGGGTCCGCCCCAGCCGCCTGGGGAGCTCGGGATGAGGAAGCGACTCTCTGTGGTTAGGAGGTTTGCTGGTCCCCAAACCACGATGTGACCAACACCAAGCACTAGCAGGCTGTGTAAAGCTGAACCAAGGACACCCCAAGCGCCCCAAATGAACTGGCTATATGCCTTGTGCTGACTGTGGGAACGGTACCGGTCCCGGTGCACACAGAAAGACAGACAGACGGACAGACAGACAGGCACACACGAGTAGCATACATGTCGCTTCCTTACCCAATTCCTGCTCTGTTGGGTAGCCATGGAGATCCTGACTGTGGTTTCCCCAGTCCTCCTGTGAATACTCCTCCATAGTGCTGCCATCTGACTCCAGCTCCTGGTACAAGCCACTACTGTTAATAAGTACAGGCTGGCAGGGCTGAGCATCCCATCCTCCCTGACCAAACACCTGTTCCAACTGTTCAAATGTGTAACTGCTCTTTCTTTTCCCAACACCATGTTCTTTCACCCGACTGTAACACCTGCGAAGGGTCTAAGACACAAAGTCTTTTGTTATTCCTTTAAAGCTGTACTTCCTCTTCCAGGCACGGACCACAGATATTAATTACTATTAGACAGACACAGACAGACAAACACAGACACATTGTTACAGGAATGCTAGATTTCAAATTCATTATTATATTAGAAAAAAATACTAATTTAGCATTTACTCAAACATGTTATAATTCAAACAATTATTTTACAATTAATAATCCATTAAACAAGAACCATTACAACATTATTGCATGTACCCCATACACATATTTTATACCCCTCCCCCACTTAAAAAGAAGAAGAAGGGAAAAAAAAAGGAAAACAAGAAATACCAGCCAGCCAATAGGATGCACGCCTGCCACAGAAGAGAGAGCGCTGCTGTTGTGCCGGAGTTTGGGGGAAAGTGAGGGAGGGAGGACAGAAAGGAGGACTTCCCAAAGCAAAGAGCAGAACCTTCCTTACTCTTCATTAAGAAGGAATACAGGGTGAGAACAAATGCCTGTGCGAAACAACTAGTAAAACATATTTCTCACATAGTCCACATTCCTTACTAACTCCCTCTGCCTTTGGGAAGTTGCTAAAATTTCAAAGAAGTCAAATAAATAATGCTGCAGATTCCAAGTCTCAAGGATCAATGAGAAACAATATGCTAATACCTACATCTAAAAATAAGCCAATCGGACCAAACTGCCGGCTAAACAAACCAACAGATGAGGCTGATCATTTCTTTTCAGGGATGAAAGTGAGGTGCAGGGGTGTCATTTTACTTGTTTTTCTACCTTGTGGTGCACAGCAAGTAAGTATCATTATGCAAGTCCACACACAACCTTCGATTGTCTTCACGGTCTTGGAAGCCATATGTCTCATTATTGGCCCAGGGTCCTTAGTTGTTAATACGTCTTACGCTATCTTACATGATATTGCCCAAGACAAATCAAGGACTTGGTCCCAGCTTCCAAATTTGGTTTAGCTGCGTCTCCTCTCTGTCCCATCTGTGCCTCCCATTGTTCCTTCTGCTTTCCTGGGTTTCACTCCGAGAACTTCCTTGGGACAAGAAGGCCCTTTTTCTCTGGGGGCTCCCAAACACTTCCCACCACACCTGCACAAAACCCGTTTGCCTCTGACTTCACGCAGACACCTTAGCCAGACTCTACGTTTCTCCTAGACGTGAGATTCCTTTCCATAAGCCAGTATGTCACCTGTTCTTCCTGCACCAACTCAAGAGTCCTTTACAGAGCCTCTGTGGAAACTCAGTATCTTCACATCACAGCCGACAAGCAACAAGACACCATACAACACTTCCCTTGATGCCAGAAATCCACATGGGCAAAGGGAACAATAAGAGCGGGACACAGGCGATGACAGTGTCCTTTGACACCAACAGAGCAGTGACTGGTGTCACCTGACCCTGGGCCCAGCCGGCCTGCCCCCTGCAGAACGCCTTCGCCATTCTCCCTCTCCAGCTCTCTCTTCTGGTGTCTCCAGTGACGCCTTAAGGAGCTGGGGTTTCTGAAAACACAGTCTTTAAAGCGGTTCCTCCCTTGTCTTTGTAAAGGAGAGTCACAAGTATGCAATACAAGACTTTCTAGAACAAATGAACTTGGGGAACGTGTCGTGGGCAGCCTTCGATGGAGGGAGACAGATGCCTGCCGTGGAGCTCAGCAGGCTCGCTGCACCCCCCCCCCCCGCCCCCGCCAGCCTCAGCCCAGTGCCCTCTGCCCTCCCGGCAGAGACTGGAATTGGAATTGCAAACATCTGCCCATTTATTTTTATCTCACCATGTCTACTTGCTGCCTCCAAGAACACCCCAACCACTCTTTCCGACTCCTCCGGGGACCGTAAATGGAGAGGCCCAGCTGTGTCCCTTCCGCCCTTCCGAGGCCATACATGGACATGGAAGCCGAGCCACCACTGACGGCTGCCGAGAGAAAAGCCTGCAGCAGCAAAGGGACCAGACAGCTCTGTCACCGAGGGTCAACTCGATCCAAAGTCAGGAAGCCCAACTACGGGTCCCTTGAAGAAAGGTGCCTCCCTTATCAGGACGTGACTAGGCACAAACAAAGCCACAGACCTCTGATGACACAGTGGGGAACCACAGGAAAGGTTTCCTTTCTCTGAAACCACCAAAACCAAGTTCAAGTTTTCACTCGGCTTATGTAATTGTGAGTCAGAAAACGAGGAATATCTACTAGCTTTAGATAAGAAAGAAGAGTCAAATGATATATATATATTACATATCTCACTTTGTAGTGTGTTTGGGTAATGCACTTTAATAGTTCATATGCTGATATGTAAAATGTCCAGCACAGGTCTCAGGAAAAAAAATGATTGGTAATCCTAAATTATTATGATAAAACTGAATGTATTGAAATAATGTTAGAAAGATTCCCAAACTGATGTTATCGCTCTCAAAACATAAATACGCGTGAGGTAACTTCTGGGTTCTGTGATGACCACAGAGCCAAGGAGAGGCCGCTCAGACAGGACACATTGCCCAGGGCAGGAAAAGAAGTTAGGGACCTGAACATCCATCGGCCTGACCGCTACCGGAAGAAACACCGGGAGTCAGGTGAACCGGAGGGATTTTAGGAATGGACGCAAAGGACACACGTGGACCTTCCAATTCTAACCATCAGACAGTTACACCTTCCACACTCGAAATGACTCACTGAAGCACACACTTCAGCAGCTGTTTGTCTGTGTCAACAGTCCTAAATAAACCAACTTAAAAGCCCACTCTAAATCTGAAATTCAGACAATGCTCCAGAACCCAGGAGAAGCGAGTCTCACCTCCCACTGCAGACAGCTGCACCACGCCCAACAGGGACCTCAGTGTCGCTTTTCCTGGAGAATCACGTCCTATTTCCTGCTCAGCACAAAAGCCTCACTCCCTTCCTTCTTCCTTTACCTGACTCACCTTAGAAATGTATAGTACTTCAAGCTCTAGCATTTAAAAAAAAACAAAAATGAAAAAACTAAGATCTCAGGGGAGAAAGAATTTGCTTAAAATTATTAAAGACTATTCTATTCACAACTAAGAAGGACACTTTCCTTATTGTTAGAAATTCCCACGGTGAAACAAGGGGACTGTCTCCTCCCAGGGGAAGAGCTGGGAGAGGGGCCGCACCTGGAATGAGGTCACCAGAACAGAGGTTGGGGGAGTCCAGAGAATCTGGACAGAGGAACTCAAGTGTCAGTAACGACTTGACCAGGCAGTCAAATCAGGAGTTCACAGGGATGTGACTGGGGAGAAGTGCCAGGCGAATGCCGACTAAACCCACCATGCCAGATGTCCACCGGCGACAGCAGGAAAAGGGCCCGCGAGAAGACCTGAAGGGTGCCCCATTACCAAAGCAGGGGGAAAGTAAGATGGCTGACAACTGACAATGTATAGACAGAAGGAAAGTTTGCCAAAGAGCAAGATTAGAGTGAAGAGAAACGAGAGAGTAAAGAGGACATTCACCGTGGATGAGTGTGAGGGGAGTCTACGGGGGTGGGGAGGGGGGACAGGTGAACAGAGGCGGGAACTGGAGAGGGGCAGGACGGGGTTGGACGGCAGCGATGCAGAGAAAGACCCAGGGTCACAGCACACGTAACATCGAATACAGTGCACGATGCGGCTATCTTGCCAAAGTAAGTAAATCCAGCACTGGGTTGTGTAAGCAGAGGAATCACATGTAAGCTATGAAGGTGGCTCTTCCTCTCTATTCAGCACCGGTGAGGCCACAGCTGGAGCACAGCATTCAGTTCTGGGCATCGAACCAGCTACAAGAGAGGGAAATTGTAGAGTTCAGAAAAGGGCAAATAATATAATGAAAGGCTTGGAAAATAAGATCTGTAAGTAGGGCCAGTGGTTTCATCAAAGCCCTTTCTGACATTATATAGGCTACTTTTGAGGTAAAAACAATGTTTCTTTTGCCTGGTGCCCTCCAATTCCTCCTGTGACCGTCGGGAAGTGGGAAGAGCAGGACTCTCCCGTGGTGCAGCAAGGGAGGACGCCAGCTAAGAGAGCCGTACGGGCACCTGCCAACTCATTCTGCTGTGGGCTCAATCATTATCTCAGAGTTTACCCCACTTTATTCGATCATAAAGTAAGCACCGTGACAAAACCACTGTTCTAGCAGAGCCGACTGTGGGTGGGGCAGGGTATACGACAAGGAGGAGCAGTAATCAGGCATAATAGCTACATAAACATTGTGCAGAAAACGTTCTTCGGAACGGTCAGTCTAGGGTGTCGGATGAAAAATTAAGTCCAACTGCAAGGAGGACAGGTTGGTTATAATAGCAGGAAACAATGTTATAAGAAAAAACAGGCAGTGAAACAGATTTTCAAATGTAGTTGCTAAACTGGCCATACCAGAAATGGATTACATAGCTTATTTTAACATTCTGCCAACTAACTATAACAAATTTGAGATTTTTTTTTGAGCCTAATAATTAAATAGAGAATACACTTGTTTGCAAACAAAGTCTAAAAATCACATAGTATATTCCACAAGAGACAGGGGAAATTACACTGGGGGCGTATCTCCAGTGACCCATTGTAAAAGTCTTGAAAACAACGCCTCAGCCTAAGCAGATGTGTATTTTGAAGCGGAAAAAGTCTTTGTGAAACCGATCTTCTTCCTTTAAACTTAATTACTGCTTTATTGCAGCTGTTACTGGCTGCTTGTTAACTGAGGCAACAAAACAAGACCGAGTTCATTCAGTATCTTTAAGAAAGACTCAAGTTCTTCAATTAGTTTTATTTTCTAACTGTAAGCACAAAGGTAGGAAAGAAAAACTCTGAAATATATACATTTCTGCAGGCAGCAAGGGGGATATTAGGAATATAGTATAAATCTACCTACCTACCTACCTACCTACTGAGATGTAAGTAATGAACAGGATGTGCCATCTGGGGCCAGCAGAACTTTTACATATTTTCTTAGGTTTTCTATCCATCAAAATCTGGCAAAATCTGGTGACTTTCCAGTCACCCACACCCTTGAAAACCAACCAAACATCTTGGGTTAAAAACCCGTGTTCAGCCCTGGCTGGTGTAGCTCAGTGGATTGAGCGCGGGCCTGCGAACCGAAGGATCGAGGTTCGATTCCCAGTCAGGGCACATGCCTGGGTTGCCAGGCCAGTTCCCGGCAGGGGACATACAAGAGGCAACCGCACATTGATGTTTCTCTCCCTCTCTCCTTCCCTTCCCCTCTAAAGATAAATAAATAAAATCTAAAAAGAAAAAATATATATTTAAAAAAAAAAACAAAAAAAAAAACCCGTGTTCTGTGCCATTTGGTTGTTTGTTCCATAAAAGAATACAACAGGTATTAGTCAGAAACCCTAAAATGAGGAAGACTTCATTCAAGTCTTAGGTTTTACAAGAGAGTCTAAGGACCGGGACATCCAGTTTAAGCACAATTTATCCAGTTTACTCACTATTCTGCTCATTTAGCTAGAGCACCCTTAATATTTCCTTCAAGAGGTAAATTAGCTAAATTCCCATTTCTTGAAAGAAGCATTCAAGGCTATCAACTTACTCTTTACAAAAATTTGGCATTTTGTGGGAAAGAAATCTTTTTCAGAAGCAGCAAATAAGCAGAAAATAAAACTAACTGAAGAAATCTTAAGTCTTTCTTAAAGATACCGAATGAACTCCGTATCGATTTGTTGCCTCAGTTAACCGAGCAGCCAGTAACAGCTGCAATAAAGCAGCAGTGAAGTTTAAAGGAAGAAGAAGGAAACAGGCAACATTAACTGTTCCCACAGCTACGAGGATTATCTGTTCCAACCGTATCCCGCAGGACTTCATCCTGCATCAGGGTCCTGCATCACGTGATTAACACCCACAAGGGTGCTAGGTAAATCTCCCACGGCAACGACTCAAAACGGAGATGCTGGGACCCAGGCGCAAGGGAAAGTCAGTCTTCATTGCTTTCCTTCGTAGTCACAGCGGCTGAGCAGCAGCATCTTCCCATTTTAACGCGAAAGGGTCTCAGCAACGCCCACACTTACTCAATCCTCAACCCGATGGGATCAAAGTCTAGTCCGCCACCCGGCTGAAACTGTGTGCGTCACGGGCAGCGATGTCTCCTTCAACGGCCCTCAAACTCTGTCCTGCACTCATCTGAGTGGCCTGCAGCATTTGCTGCTCTTCCTTACCTACCTGTGTCACTGCGCTGGCCAAATCTCTCTCCTAAAACTTTCTGTTATACACGGATCGACAGGCGGTGGGTGGAGCTGCCTAAGGCTCTAATGGCCAACCAGGTTCCGACTTCCAAACTACGGAAGTTCAGAATGGAAAAGAACCTTAGAGATCAGCTGGTCTAACTTCTCCAACTCAGCAAACAAGGAGCCAAGGCCCCAAGACAAATAAGCATTCCTTCAAAAGGCATCTGGCATATAAAAACGACCAAATGCCGCCCAGGAAACGTTGCTGAGAAAGCAATGCCGCTCCATTGTGCACTCCCTGAGGTGGGCTCCGCCTGCCTTGTTCACCGTTTGCCTGCGCCTGGAACAGGGCCGACCGCGTAAGGGCTGCTAGATATAGTTGTAAGTCAATGAGTTAATGTAATTTTAAAAAGATTTTATTTTACTTTAGAGAGTGGGGAGAGAGGGAGAGAAACATCGACGTGTGATGAGAGAAACATCATTGCTCGGTTGCCTCCCACGTCCCACCCCTCCAACCAAGGGACCTGGCCTGCAACCCAGGCGTGTGCCCTGACGGGAATGGAACCAGCGACTTTCTGGTTTGCAGGACAATGGCTAACCCACTGAGCAACACCACTGAGGGCAAATTAACGTAATTTTAAAGCAGGAAATCACTTAGCAAGAAGATGAAATTTTTCTTAGCAAAGAAAATCAGGAAACTTGTTTAACCACTACGGTATATTTATAAAATCAATAAACCCAAGTGGGTAGAGTTCCTAAGATCTTTTGAAAAAAGCAGGAGCAGATAAGGGAATAAAACATAGATACAGCTATAATTAGCAAAGCAAATTAATTTCTCTGTAACAAAGGAAGACTAACTGCATAGGTCAAGGCTGTTTTAAAAATACCTACCATTTGTGTTATATTTTTCTTTGGATGGCGGGGGGGGGGGGCACCTGTCAAATGAAACTGCAGCCTTTTCCAAACTTTGTCATTTCTTATGCCTTACACATTAAATATTACAAAATACAGAGTAGTCCTGTCAAAGACAGAAAAAGACTGCAATTGTTTCCTGGATTGTAACGGTGCCAAACGGAAGAAAGACCACGGGCAACCGGGATCTTACCTCCTGGAGCCCTGGCCTCTGCAAAGGAACTAACTATCCAGGACGGAATTCTACCAGCTTGTACTTCCTCCCAAATCTGGCTGTTGATGACTCAGTTTTATGTCTGTAACTGGTCAGTACTGTCTTCGAGAGGGAGAGATTTTTGCACAGAACAAATAATTCAGAAAATTTGGATTTTCAGTGAGTATCAAGCCGGAAGTTTTCTGGGTTCCTCCATGCTAGCAGCTGCGGGTCTCTTGCCTCGAGGAGAACAATATTGATTGTGCAAAACAAACACCTTCCATTGCTCAAGGCACTACACTCATGTGGCCACAAGCATTTCACCTTACACTGCAGGTGAATCACACAGAACTCACACATAGCTCACACTGGCAGCAACACTACAAAACCCATACCTAATATGCATGGTTATGTTTAAGGGTTTCTTTGGGACACAAGAATCCTTCTAGACATGGAATCAAGTGCTTTTCTATTTAGAACAAAAAGGGGGAAAAATTAGGGTATACCGAGCCAAACTATTTCAGACATTGGTGGCAACAGGTGGTTACAGTCATCAAAGGCAGTCAGGCAACACTGTTTGTCTAGAGAACTCCCTGCCCATAAAAGGGGGGAAAATCAGTTATTTGGTAAAGAACTGACTTGCATTAGAGGTTATTTTCATCTGACCTCCTATGTTGCCTCCGAAGTTGCTATATTAGTATCTCTGTTGAATTTTCTTCTCACTACTTCACATCCCAGGGCACCACCTCAAGGTGGTATTCAGATCGTATTAAAAACGTCAGCTTTTTATGGGCAAGAGGGGTGGGCTGGGTGGAGCAGGGCAAAAAGGAAAAAATTGGGACAACTATAATAGAATAAATAAAATTTTATTTATATATTTATTTTAAAGTAGAAAAAAAGTTAATTTTTATACTCTGGTGTAGCTCAGTTGGTTGTGTTGTCCTGCAAAGCAAAACGTCGCCGGTTCAATCCCCAGTCAGGGAATGTGCCTGGGTTGTGAGCCATTTGATGTTTCTCTTCCTCACTTTCTCCCTTCCTTCTCCTCTAAGAATAAATAAAATCTTAAATTTTTAAAAAGATGTTAACTTTTACAAGTATGTGATAACAGAAAAACACATTCAAGAGAAGTATCTAAAATATTTCTAGGATAGCAGAAAAGAATCATCACTCATTTGTAAAGGCCTCCCATACAAAAATCCTGCCTTAAGCACTAACTTCCATAATCGTCCATGTCTAAAAATTAAGACTTGCACATGTACACACACACACACAAATCACAAAAAACCTCACGCAGCTGTAACGGTACAATGATGTTTGTGTTGTATGGTGTGGCGCTGTATTGTGCTGTGCTGCACTGTATTGCTTCCCAACCACAATGGTACGTCCTTCCATCCCTGAGACCAGTGTTTGAAGCAGAAATGGTACAGAGCAAGTCCTCCCCCTGGCAATAGAGGCTACTCCATTCTTTCATACGCCCATGATGTTGTTCTCTCAGTTTTGTAGATATTTTCTTATTGATGTGGACCCCAAGATAGAAGATACCTACAAAGAAGGGCTCCTGGTGGTTAATGTGGCTGAAATGTTAAATCACAGCGCCTAGCAGCCATTTCTGCACAGGGGCCTCTCACACAAACCACACTTCAGGGGGATGCCTGCACTTAGCTGCCTGCCTCTGCACCGGACCGCCTGCCTGTGCTGTTTCTGCCATGTGAGTCGGCCCTTCCAAAGGAGTTCCTGGAATCTTATTTCAAACAATAGGACTGAGGCTTTCCCCATCTAATTGGAGATAAGCAGCTATGTCCCCATCAGCTTCCTCTCTAACAAACCAGAGTGGGCTCCATTCTCACCAATCAACACAGTGCCCCCTGGACCAATCAAACTGTGAGGAATTGGGAGTCCTAATTTGCATGAGGGCAGACCAATCAGGGACCAGGGGCAGGGTCTTCTGGAGCTGAAACACCAAAGATCTCTCTGGAATGGACCCGTACAGGCTACAGCAGAAGAGCCGCCCAGAGCAGAGCTGTCTCCCTAGAAAGGGCCTGGGCCCAGGGCCTTGTAATAGCAGTAGTGTTCCTGGCCCGCTGTGTCACAATTGAGCTGTTGGCAATAAATAGTTTCCTTCTTCACTGCACCCCAAACTGGGAATTCCTGTTGGTGTTGAATTGATGCCAACAACCTGACCTTTGGTTGACACTAAAAACTGCCATCTATAGGCCTGGCTGGTGTGACTCAGTGGACTGAGGGCCGGCTTGAGAACCAAAATGTCACAGGTTCAATTCCTGGTCAGGGCACAGGCCTGGGTTACTGGCCAGGTCCCCAGCTGGGGGTGTGCAAGAGGCAACCCATCGATGTGTCTCTCCCTCTTTGTCCCTCCTTTTCCCTCTAAAATAAATAAATAAAATCTAAAAAAAACAACCCAAAACCCTACCATCTATAATGCAAAGATAATCTATAATACAGATTTTTCTATCAGTAAATTTTATGTATTTGGTTGTGAAAAAATAGATAATCTTGACACTTGGATGAAATCATCTAAAAATCAAGGTTATTAGAAATCCTCCATCAAGATAATCTGGGTACAAGTATTAAGTCAGGATTCAAGATTCAGTCAATCGTTTCATTATTTTTTAAGGGTAAATACTGAATTATCCCAGGGGTTTTTATATTTACATGGTATAAACTATAGGTCCTAAGTGTATGAAAAGAACACATATCTGACACATGCGCATCCTATGAAAAACATGAAAATAAGCATCTTCTGAGTTCACACAACTATCCTTGGGCAACCCGAACTTATGTGGAAAGCTGTCAGGAAGAAATTCGGGCATTCATTACACTGTTTACAGCTCACTTGGTAGCATTTTTATATTTTATTCTTTATGAGGACTGCTGAAAGCAATGCACATATGAGAAAAGTGTCCGTACCTTCTAGAAAAATCAAGCGTTTTCCACGTGTGATTCAACGTCCCATGTAATGAAGGCAACCCCTAACTACCATTTTCTCAGTGCCCCCTGTGTGCTGAGACTGGGGCTAAGCAGCCTACGTTTCTTACTCCTAATCTGTATAATAGAGCTAAAAGAGACGGTCCCAGAAAATGACTGGGAGGAGGCTGTGAGCGGGAGTTTTACGTGGGAGAGACTGCGTGGGGCAGGGCTGGGCAAAGGAGCTGGAGCAGAGGCGGCCGGGACAGAGGCCTTGGCTAACCCCCGAGTGAGGTGTGGGACCTGGCGGGCCCTTCAGAGTTCTCCTGAATTCAGGCAAGGAGGCTGTACCTTCGTATTTCAACACTGACCAGTCAGTGGACTCAGGCTGCCCCAGGGCAGGGCGCCGAAGCTTGGGGAGACAGCAGCCTTGGGGGCAAAGAGAAATTCCTATGTGGAATCCAACCAGAAGCCACCTGACCAGCGCCCCGGGCAGCTGTGGGGACTGACTTGCGGCTCATTCCTGGAGGAGGGGTCTGGGCAGTATGATCACGTGTGTACGGAAGACAAGTGATGCGCCCTTGACAGAAGAGAAAGGTAGCAACTTATTCAAGGTCACTATCAGAGTGTATTTAACGTAAGTGAGTCTTTGGTTTCGGAGCTGGAACCTGGCATACTTCTCTTCAGCAGACACTGAAAAGCACATAGAGTCACTGCATTTTCCTTTCTGCTACAGTTGCTGGGAAGCTGCCTGCTCATTTTAATGCTTAGCTGAAATAACCATATTCACCTGGATGACTACTATGCCCCCTGCACTAATTTCTTGTTTTCCGATTCTATATTCAGCTTCCTTCAAGTGCCTTTTCTCTCTGTTGGTGAGTCCATAGGGCGCATTATAAAACAGCCCACCTTACCCCACCATCTCTCAGAAGAGGACCCAAACCCTCTCCACGTTAGGGGAAGGGCGGGCATAAGGCAATGGACACTCCGTGGCCCCCTTTGTCAGCCACATCCTTACCTGCTTTTGCTGTCGAAAGGGGTTTCTCCTTTTATAATTCAAACTTACTTCCTTTAAGAGTTGGTAGTCCAATAAATACCACCGTTTCTGTAAAGACTTGAATGAATGACTGAACATCTTCTACAATAAATTTCTTTTTTGTTCGAACACTTGTTTTAAATTCTTCCAAGCACCTGGCTGGTGTAGCTCAGTGGATTGAGCTCAGGCCTGTGAACCAAAGGATCAAGGTTCGATTCCCAGTCAGGGCACATGCCTGGGTTGCGGGCCAGTTCCCAGCATGGGACACATGAGAGGCAACCATACATTGATATTTCTCTCCCTTTCCCTCTCTCCTACCCGTCCTCTCTAAAAATAAATAAATAAAAATCTTAAAAAAAACAAAAAAATATAAAAATAAAAAAATAAATAAATTCTTCCAAGTGACTTCCAAATCAATGTTTCTCACTGTATTTACTGTTTTAGGACATCATGAATTATCTGCCAGAATTTTTAAAATTTGTGTTTTCACTTCTGTAAGAAACATGTGCATGATATCCATCTGGGTGCTACTATATGATTTTAGTATTGTGTTTATGATTATTTATGATCACCCTGTTGCCAAAATATTACTGGAATTGTCAAAATTTAATAAAGGTGGGCTGATGATTAATGAGGGAGCAATATGACCAAGAAGTTGAGAGCACGCAGACAGACTGCTCAGTCTAGCCTCCCCACCTACTTGCTTCGTGACAAATTAAGCTCTCTTGTCTCAACTTCTCCATCTGTAAGGTGGGGCTAAACCGGCACCTCATGCACCGACTTGAGTGTCACACGAAAAAATGTAAGGAATGCATTTAAAACAATGTCTGTCCCATAGCTTACGCTCAGTAAATGTTAGCCATTACATTGTTACAAAGTGACAGAGCCGCACAATGTGAAGACCAAGGTACCGCATGAATAAACGTTAGTTCAAGTGGAGAAATATTAGCAGCAAAGTTTTATCATAAAGCTAATGGCAGAAATAACCAACTCAAAGAACCTAACTGTAGCACTCAGTATCAAAATCTTGTTTGGAAAAACAAGTAAGTTTCCGCTAACCCATGTCCTCCAGTATTAAAGGGATACTAGCTTGATTTTATTTTGATTAGTACTTAAAAGTATTTTATAAAGTTGTTTTTCTTTGATAACATGTGAGATCTGTATGCAACAGGCTCTCTATATAGAATTAGGTTTGTTACATATTAAGTAACTGTTACATACATGATTTTGCCCACCTGTTATTATTCAGTTTCAGAAACACCTAGATGTATCTATCACCATAGCTTCTTCAACTTTTTGGTCATACTTCTTTTATAGATAAAAGCAATCATTTAACTATTTTCAAAGATTAACAGTCTTGGCAGAAATATGGTAACTAAAACACTGACATAAAGACCTGGCTGGTGTGGCTCAGTGGATTGAGCACTGGCCTGCGAACCAAAGGGTTGCCAGTCCGATTCCCAGTCAGGGCACATGCCTGGGTTGCAGAGCCAGGGGTCCCAGTCCCAGATGGGGGGCATGTGAGAGGCAACCAGTAGATGTTTCTCTCTTTCTCCCTCCCTTCCCATCTCTCTGAAAATAAATACATAAGATCTTTTAAAAAACAAACAAACAACAAAGGAAGGAAAAAGTAATCCACAGCGAGGATTGGGCCTTGCTCACTAGGCAACTGCACACAAGCGGCAGGAGGCAGGCAGAAGAAGTCAGCATGAATCACATGGAAACTTGGAATGACCCATGTACTTTCTTGGAGTTAAACAGAACAAAAAGCATGTGGACCGCTCATTTATTTTTTGGCGCACGGAAACTTACTAGAATTAAAATCAAATTCATCATCACTTTTCAAAAAATGTTTCATGAATATGTGGTTACGCTGAAGTTAAATTTTTCCATTGATTTTTCATCTGAATTTTTAATGTGGTTTATGTAACTTATATAGAGAAAAAATATTATTTTATACTGTTCTAAAACTGGCACAACTCTGACCTTTCAAAGGCCAGCTATTAACCACGTTCCCTAATTTGCACAGAAGAGACGCAACAGGCCCTGGTTTTGCTCAAGCCCGAACCTGGGAACCCAGCACTAGGGTGCTCGTCACCTAACAAGTGAACGGTGACTAGCAACACGGCCGTCCGTTGCTGGTTGGCAAGGCAGATCTCAGGGACAGCTGCACGTAACCCCAAAAGAAGAACAGAAAGTGAAATCTCATAAATCGTTCCTGCCCTGGCCGGGCGGCTCCACTGGTCGGAGCACTGTCCTGCACAGCACGAGGTGGCGTGTTTGATCCCCATGAGGGTGCGAACGGGAGGCAACTGATCGATGTTTCTCTCTCTCTCTTTCTCGAATCATAGACATACCCTCCAGTGAGGATTAAAAAAATATTGTGAATCATTCTTAATAAAGCAAAGGCAAACATATTTCTATTTTTTGTGCATAATGAGAGGTAAAGAGCTCAAACTTTCTAAGGTCAATAAGGCTGATATCAAGGAATTTCATATTTTAAGGGTTTTCTATTGTGTTAATTGTTGTGAATGAAAATATTTTAAATGTTATATTGTTTTCTATCAGAATGTAAGATCTTTAAAGGCAGGTTTGTTTTTTTTGGTCAGTTGTGTTCACAGATGTATTCCCAGCACCTAAATCAAGGCCTGGCCATGCAGAAATAGCCTAACAGATTTTTGCTAAATGAATGAATGAATAAATGAAATAAATAAAAATTCCTTCAGACTGTATATGGCACCTGAGAGATCAAACATAAGATCGAGGTGCTTTGTGACCTATCCTACTCTCTAAGTCATAAACTGGGTCTTTCCATTTAGAGAAAACTATTTGCAAGTTAAAGTAATAATAATAAAGCAGTTTGGGGTAGATACAAACTTTATTCTGGTTTTGCAGTTACAAACATAATTGAGTTAGTGGGTAATTGAAGTAATCTGAAAGTAGATGGCAGAGAAACAATACTGTAAGCTTCAAAAATTCAAGCCATTACAACAAAGTAATCTTACATAGGCCGATAAATTGCAACTAGAAAACATCTAAATAACTTCCATTCTATTGTATCAATTTATATTGAAGTATTATTTGGTGGCTCAAAACACATCATTTATGAGTACAGCCAAGAACACATTTGTAGAAATAAAATGATGGCTGTTTATTCCTAAAATGTCTGAGAATAAACATAGGTATGTATTTTCCTAAGGAATCATCACACACCCCACTAAATGACGAGGTAAAAAATTCCACTGGTTCTCAAGGACTCTCTCAACTACAAACAGGTGAGTATCATACAGATTTAAATCCATGTCTTTTTCCAATACACAGACATTTTTCAACTATTCAGAACCATAGTGGGGGGAAGACTCTGCATAGACTACAAACTTATAATTTGTAACACATGCATCGGAGGCACAGGTTCATTAAGCCTTCGTTTTAAACAATGAAGGAAGTTTTGCAATGGTAAATGGCAAGCGGAACCCACTGCATGAACCACGCAACAGAAATAAACTTAAAGAGTACCTAACAGTCGTTTAAAATCTGAAAGTTCTTGATCATACTGGCCTTTGTGTTTGAAATTCAGTAAGCTTTTTCTCCCATTTTTTAAAGCATTTTTAAACATTACACATGTAACCTTCCAAAGGGGGTAAAAATTGCTATTCTACTTTAATCTAGTGATGTGAGCCCACACCTCAAGAACCTCGTGACAATTAACATGTGAAATTTTAGATCTGAATTTTAGTGCTTATCCTCTGGTAATGTTTAAAAAAGAGAGGAAAGGAAAAAAGGAGGCAGGATTGTCATTTCTGAAGACGGGGGAGGAGCAGTGAATCCAAAAGAGCCTGTACAGAGCACGTCCGAGAGGTGACACAGGCAGGAGCGTCCGAAAATGGGGTTTAGTTGGACCTCACTGGGTCCCAGAACCCAGTCCAAAGCCTGAAGCTGTGAGGTACTGTGAGGCCCCTGTGTGTCAGCTGGCATGGCAGTCCACAGGGAGCTTTGTGGCAGGTTAAGATCTAACAACTCCTATAAACGAGAATTTTCAGATTCTCTAGACAGCCCCACTGATACTGACACATTTGAAACCGGTCCCCTTTTCTCCATTTTCGCTGCCACTGTTTCACTTCCCCACTTATCCACTCCACGGCAGGAAGCCTCTAATGAATGACCTGTGTGCTTCCAGTTTCACCCCTTCCCATTCGTCTTCCACACCATTGCCACTTCTGGAACCTAACACTAACCACATCCCTCTCCAGCTTAAACTTTGATGATGAGGATAAACTTCTTGGCACATCAGCTGATCTCTTGTTCACATCTCCAGGCTCATTTCTGACAACGTCCCACCTGCTTCCACCCTCTTCCCGCACACCCCAGGCCCCAGCTACCTAGAGCTACACAGTATAACACACAGGGGGCAAACACCATCAGGCCCGGCACCTTGTTTCTACCTGGCGGCAGCACCCAGCTCTCGCTTAACTGTTAAGGAGCAGTTACATTTATACAATCCTAAAATTACATTCATTCCTTTGAAGGCAACTGCGAGGCTGATGTGGCCCCCAGTGAAAATGAGTTTGACACCCCTGGTATAACACATTTCCCCAGAATATCTGAGACATGACGGGTTCCAAATGAATGACACTTTGGGCATTTTGACACTCTAAGCCTAAAAGAGCGCAATAACTGAAAAAACTTGATCTCACCTCATTATCTCCTCCTCCTCCTCTTTTATCTAACTGCAGGTTACGCCCCACGAGTGGGTTGGGGATTCGATTTTAGTGGGCTGTGGCCACCTGTCCGAATATCCCACATGGGAAACGGAGAGACAGCACATAGGGGATCGAGAACCGTTATGGTGGAGAGGACCCTGGAGGTAAGAGGGTGGCTAGGGAGATGGGGTGGATGGGGAGCTCCTACAGGTTAGAGGAGACGGGCGGGGGGCGGGGCCTTTACGGTCTGCCAGTCTGGGCTGGAGGGGTGGGGCAGTGGAGCCTGTGGCTCAGTGCAGGCACCTAATAACAGGAGGTGTCACGCCCACACCAGGTGGGGCCACATCGAGCCAAGCTGGAGTGTCCCTGGTCTACTCCACACCCTCCCAAAATGTGTCCCTGCGGCTGCAGGGCCTCCAGGAGGAAGACTCCGGGTCCTACTTCTATTCTTTTTTTTTTTTTTTAAAGATTTTATTTATTTATTTTTAGAGGGAAGGGAGGGAAAAAGGGAGAGAAACATGGACATGTGACAGACATATCCCATGGCTGCCTCTGGTGCACCCCCTTGTTAGGGACCTGGCCCGCAACCCAGGCATGTGCCTTGACTGGGAATCAAACCAGTGACCCTTCGGTTCGCAGGCTGGCACTCAATCCACTGAGCCATACCAGCCTGGGCCCTACCTCCGTTCTGTGACTGTGCAAGACCGTCAGGGCAACAACAGAAGCCACAGCAGCAAGACTCTAGAGCTGGACGTGTGGGGTGAGTGGCGAGCACTCACTCCCCAATGGCTCCCCAGCCCTAGAGCTCAGGCAGGGTCCTCTCCAAAGGGCTGAGTGTAAAGGTTGGAGGAGGGGCAATGGGGTGATGAAAGTATGTTTGTGTAGAGGTTGGTGTGTGTGTGTGTGTGGCGGAGAGACTGTTGTTCTCTTGGGTGTGAGTTTTTAACCTGTCTCATCTCCCCCAGTTCCCCCAGCTCCCCCATTCTGCCATCTCCTGGGTGTGCCCCGTGTGGGCACCAACGTGACCCTGAGCTGCCAGTCCCCAAGGAGCAAGCCTGATGCCCTGTACCAGTGGGTGCGGCCACCCCCATCTTCCCAGGTGTTCTACGCACCAGCATTAGGTGAGGGACTTGTGGGGACAAGTGAGACTGTGGCTGGGGCAGGGGAAAGAGGTGAGGCGCCCAGAGGGCCAGGGGTGAAAAGGGAAGGCAGAGTGCAAAGCACCGGGGAGCAGGAGGGGAGTGGGGGTGGAGAAAGAGAGCCCACCAGGTGCAAGCCTGCGTTGGGTGCCTTCTCGGGCTGTGCCGCTCTGGTCCCGAAGAGGACCTATGGCCTAGTGTTTCAGGAGCTAGATTACCAGTGTTCACATAGAACAGAACACACCAGAGTGAGCTGCACGTAGTTAAGTACAGTGTCACCGTGTGAACTAAGTGAGTTACTATTTGCAAAGCACCGAGGACGGTGCAGAGCACGCAGTAAAGGCTGTGTGAGTGTGGACCTTCTCACTGTCACTCTGTAGTGTTTGTTTCAGTTACACACATACGTATGTGAGAACTGGACCACACGGTCAAATGTGTTTTTTCTTGTACGTTCAAAAAGATGTACTGCGCCCTGGCTAGTGTGGCTCAGTGGGCTGGGCGCTGTCCCACAAACTGAAAGGTCACAGGTTCTATTCCAGGTCCCCCCAGTTGGGAGCCTGAGAGAGATGAATGATTGATGTTTCTCTTGTACATTAATGTCTCTCTCCCTCTTTCTCCCTCCCTTCCCCTTTCTCTAAAGAATAAATAAAATCTTTAAAAAAAAACAAAACAAAAGATGCACTGTTTTGTTTTTTCAGTATACAAATTAAAGAATGAGATATACCATGGATATTTGCATAACTGCAGTTCAACACTATAAGTTATTAATCAAACACAAATTATGTAGAATTGGAATGTACGCTACACTGCTATGTCCAAACCACCTTCCCCACCCTTCCGCACGCTTCTTTGCTACCACCAGTCATTCATTTGTAGCTTCTAATTCATACCTTCACCAAATGCCACAGCATAGCAAATTTTTCTTCAATGGGAAGGCATGACTTTTTTAAGGAGCTGATCACTTATAAACTGCTTGGAACAACTGCATTATTTGGAGGCTTCCAGTTTTGGATTCCTGAACCAATTATATTTGACTATGTTTACAGTCTGCAGCACTTTAAGTGATACTGCCCCAACCGCTCATCTATCTCTACTCCCTCCTGCCCAGTTCTGTCCCACTTCACCTTCAGGACCCACCTCCTAAAAGCCTAGGACGGTCCCTTCCCGTGTGCACCTGCAGCGCCATGGGCTTAATGCCAACGCAACACGCAGACCGGCCCAAGGCTCTGTAATTGCTGCGTCGGCAGTCTGACTCCTCCACCAGCGGGCGGGCACGGTAAGGGCAAGTGCGCTGCTGTGTTTCTAGGGCCTCCTGCAGGAGGCGTTCCAATAGTCGTGGCAAACAATAAAAACACAAGTCCTTATTTCTGACCTCAGTACTCCCAGTAACTCTGAGATGAATCTGCCAATCGAGTGTGAACCATGCTCTTACTGTTGTGATACTTGTCTCAGTTACATGTGTAGTGAGTTAAACCTCTCCTGTTTCCTAAGGGCAGTGGGGTTCATGGTCCCACGAATCAGTCAAGACAGATGCTGAAAGGATGCTCAGCCTTCTAAAGCAGTGGTCTTCGGTGGGGTTATCCATACGCCTTCTTTAATGACTGATTTAGGAACCTTAAAACACAAGGGATCCCGGTCATTCCCAGTCTTGTATTTTTTAGGTCTGAGGGTTGGCTCCTTAATTCAGAATAACCAAAGCAAGACAGGTTAGTAATACCCATACTGCCTTGTTTAAATGGAAGGGGGACACTGTCTGAGCGTCATCGTTTTCAGGGTACATTTGATAGAACCTGCAGATAAGAACTTTGGGTGGACTTTTTACATTCACAGCATATTCTCCAATAATTTTATAGCCAATCCTCATCTCACACTAGATTTACTATGTCCTATATCCTGGAAACTTTCTAACGGATTATGAATTTAAATTTTAATGTCAGCTTTAAAATGTTCAAGAGAGTACATGGATTTCGAAACTCTTTTGGGAATACCTGAGCAAAAAAGTTGTTCTGGCCAATACGGTAATCACTAGCCACATACGGATATTTAAATTGACCTTAAATTAAAAAGTCCATTTCACAGTCATACTGGCCACATTTCGGATGCTCAGCAGCACCTGTGGCTGGTGGCTGCAGGACAGTGTAGACGCAGGACACGCGCATCATCAGGGCAAGTTCCACTGGACAGCACTATCCCAGAGGACCAAGAGCATGGCACTGTCTGCCCCGGCTGACTGCAATGACAACGCTTTCTTCCTGTGCTAAGGGCTCTTCCTCCTAGAATGGTGGACCATTTTCTTGATTCTATCAAGGTTCCTCCTACTCGGGTCAAATGACAGGGAGTGCAAGAAGAAAGAAGGACTCTTGAACTCCCCACAGAGGCTCAAGTGTCCTTTCATAATATAAAGACTTCTTTAATACTCTGAATAACAAACTTTCTCCCTACACTATTCAATATGGCAGCCATTAACAGCATGGGGCTATTTACAGTTTAAAATTAATTAAAATAAAACTCAGAAGCCTATCATTCAGTTCCAACACGTGTCTGTTAAGACCCCTTACCGACAAAACTAGGAGCCCAACTGAGCGTTAGTGGTTGGCAGTCTAAGGCTACAGCTACATGCAGCTTAACCATGAAGGTGAGCTCTAAGGAACACGCTGTTAGGTGACTTCCTCATTGTGCAAACATCACCGAGTGAGTGAGCTTACACACACCCAGAGGGTAAGTGTACCAGAGCCTGTAACTAATGATCACATACATAGGCCACCTGGTGCACCCCCGTCAAACTGCAATGTCGTTATGTGGTGCGCGACTGTATTCCTTTAAGACACACCCCGAGCCCCCGTCGGACTCACAGGCAGATGAGCAAACTGGAGCACACGAGCTCTCAGGTGGCAGCGGACCTGGGAACAACAGAAACTGAGTGCAGAAAAAAGGGAAGGAAACAAATCTCATCAAATCTTCCTTGAGAGCTCTTTCAGGGGTACACCGCATTTCTTGGAAACCTTTTGGTGATAATGCAAATGTCAGGTAAAAGCCCTGGGGGGAGCAGTCTATTAAAATGCTTATGCAGGGCCATGCATTTGGCTCCCAGTTACCTTTGCCCAATTGGTTTTCATGGCAAGGCTTGAAAGAAAAGACCAAATAAACTACACTGTGATTTGTCTGCTAAAGTATGAAATTTGTTCCAAAGATTACGATAATTACTGATACATGAGTCTAAGCAACATCCCGAACACTTTCACCCCCGTCTGCTGGGCGGGAGACTGCCCACCCCTCGTGAACAGGACTGGCGAGCACCGGCACCGATGCAGCAAAGGCCAGCGGTGCCGGTCACGCCGTCACCTCACATTGCGTCTGCAGACAGAGCCAGGAGAACACATCGGTTTCAAAGACACAAGCCAACTCTCAGGAGGCAGATTTTTGGGAAAAAAAAAAAAAACGTGGGACTTGAGAACGAGTTTCGTAGTGCAGCAGACTGACTGACAGACGTGTGAGTACAGCCCATGGCTCAGCAGTGCCTGTTCTCACGGATTCCAGGTCTAGAGACCTTTCGACTGCCGTAGTATGCACTAACTGACACACTCCCCCTTCTTTGAAGTCATCACACGTGCTGTCTGCTTTAGTGTGACGCTGGGGCACTTCAGTGTACGACACTTGGTCAGGTGCTGCCCTGCGCACCCCTCCTTGTGTTGTCTCTACAGCCTTTCCCTCTCCAATGCGTGTGCACAGGCTTCGACTGCGCTGCGAGCTCTCAGACTTCTATTCGTCCTGACGCCTAGCAGACAACGTTGCACATAGTGAGCACTCAAATATTTGGTGGACGGACATATGAAGAAAAGGCCCACACAAAAGGATAAAAATCGTGTAATGACTATACAAAAAACCACTTCTTCGTTTACCTTACTCCAAAATTAGGCAGGAACTGTTAGCAGACAAATTTTCTTCTGGCAAACAAGCAAAAAGCAACAAAACGTCAGAGCAGCAACACAATCTCAAATACATCCTTTTAGCCAAATGATTAAACGAATATTAATATCAACAGGTCAGACTTCAAAATGAAATCTTTGCAGCAATAAACCAATGTTTCTATCTGACTTTAAGGTAAAACCCTGTGTGCTTACAAATATGCATAATCACTCAGGTAGTATTTCAAAATTGTACTTTGGTAGCAAAATCCAAAAGCTATTCATTTGATTTCAGTATTTACAATCTTAATACTCCCATTGCACAGACACGAGGACTGAGGCAGAGCCCAGGGAGGGAAGTGATATGCCCTAAGGTTATTCGGGAAGGTGGTCAGGAAAGAGGCTGGTATAGAACCCAGCTTTCTGACACCTTATTATGAAGAGAGGAAAACTGCTACCTCAGCATGTTGAAACTACAGTTAAGGGAAAGCTTCCTGAAAAATAAAAACTTAAGTTATAATACCTCTTCCCTCCTTTCAAACTCAGACGAAATCAGAGTTTTCAAAATTGAAGTCTGACAGGTATTTCATACACGAGACCAGAAATGTACCTGATGCACATGGTGTTTGTTCCTTCCCTGTGAACCTCTGACATGAGCTCACCTTTAAGTGAGCTCGTTAGGTTAGTCTGGCCCAGGATTCCTCCTGGTGCATCTCCCTGCACTACTTTGTTCCTGTTTTGTAAAGTCCAAAGCAAAAAGGATTACTGAATTTCTTTTTGCAGTTCTCATCAAAATAATAAAGTGAACGACTGGTGAATTACTTGTTCTAAATCACCATTTCTGAACCTGGGATCTAAAGGTTTGCTTCCAGGGCTTTGGGATTCTCTGAGAACCTTTTAAGGTTTTAATTTTCATGAACACAACCTAGATTACTGGGGACCTTCACCTCATAACTGTGTAAGGCTATGATTTCACTGGCCACATTTACTCCTACGCTTAAAGTTACATTCACACTAAGTCTCTTAGAGGGTCAGAGCTTAGTTTTTAATGCAGTATTTTTCAAACTGGGTTTCAGAGTCCATTTGGGGTTAAAGTTTAAGTAACAGTGCTCTACATTTTTAGACTTGCCAAAATTCTTGTTTATTTGGTGAACTTAATAAATATGTACCCAGAGCCTCCTGTGGGCTAGGCACTGGAGATACAGTAGTGAATAAAAGACCAGAACTTGTCCTCACAGAGCTTATAACTCTGACAGGAAAGGCCAACACTGTTAATGAAGAAGGCTGTCCCTTGGCTGAAACCACGTAAGGAGTACAGCCTTTTAAAAAACAAACATTTATCTGCTCTCCTTGTCAACTGCTACTGTGGCTCAGAGTACCCATTACTGTCATCTGTGTATTCTCAAAATATTCTAAGGGCTTAAGGTCAATTTGATCTTATTTGTTTGAAGACAGGCAAACAGATCCTTTTAAAATTTTCTCGAGAGAAGCTCAATCTCCTTTCTTTGCTTTTGGATATATTTCTCATAATTGGACAAAGATGCAACCCAACTAGAGATTTCCTGGTCATCTGAGAAACAATTTTATAGACACATTTATGTTCCATGAAGTTTTGATAGCACAAGACTTTGTCCCTTTGGGAAATTTCTATGGACAAATTGATCAAGCTAAAACAGTCACAAAGGTCTAAGGTACACTTCTAAACTCAAGAAAAGCTCACAGACAGAAGCTAATCAGCTCAGTGCAAAACTCTCCCCCACCCCCTACCTCCAAAATGCACCTTAATGACCTTGAATAGAAGAATGAATTGAGGTTCAGAGAACAGTGGTTGCTACTAGCTACTACAGTTGTTGACCCTTGAAAAACGCAGAGGCTGGGAGCACCGACCCCCGATGCCATGGAAAACTGGAAAGTAACTTGTGATTCCCCAAAACCTCAACTACAGTCAGCCCTTCACACCTGGAGATTCAACCACCGCTGGGAATGAGAAAATAAAATACTGTCTTCAACCGGGGCTGGTTGAATCCGCGAATGCAAACCTAGGGCCGACTGTGTATCTATTGAAAAAAGTATGTGTACAAGTGGACACGCACAGTTCAAACCCTGTCTATAAACTACTGTTCTAATGACCTCCAAAAAAAAAAGGGGGGGGGGTGATAAGACCCAAAGGTACATGTATCAAGTTAAACCGACTTAATTTTGTGATTGAGAAATGGGTGCCAAATTCCTTGAACAATAGTTAACAGGTTTCAAATGTCCTAGTTTCTGGACTAAATTTTCTAAGGAACAAGGCCTCCGGATGAACTCCTTGAGCCAAGATCTCTCGAACTTTGGAGCAGTCTCTTCCTTAGGTGTGATTATCGTTGTACTCACTGGGTTTCCACCCTCCAAGCAGTTCCAGAAAAAGTGCCATCCCTACCAGAAACGGACACAGACACTATGACTATAAAGTAGAGGTAGTTCAGTGAAAACTGGAAGAATCTTGTAGCAGACACTGTGAGGAGAGAACTATTTTACTTAAAGAACAACTCCAAGTCAGCTTATAATGCAAATTTGAACACCTAGATTAACAGTCAGTAAAAACAGCAAACAATAACCTAGCTGCTGGTAGAATTTCTAGCCCAAATTAAGCTGTTGCATTTAAACATCCACGTACATAAGGACAGCCAGATGCACACTGAGAGCTTTACTTCTTACCACCACATCCAGCACAATAACTACAGCAGGGGAAACCGGGTTTCCATGAAGGCACTTACTCAGAAACACACAAATCAACATAAACATAACTCTGGAGGCATGGACACTCCAAATTCCAGACCAGCTTTCAGCCAAGCTAACTTCGCGATAACAATGAACTATCTGGCTCCAATCAAGCCTTTCCAATTCTCCAAAGCATCTAGTCTTACTTGTCCTTCACAGCTCAGGTTAGAAGAAAGACCACTGGCGCAAACGCCAGGCATCCGAAAGCGCTTTTTGTATGGCTCTGCCACTGCACTCATTTGAAAATTCCGAAGCTGGGGGCCCACCGGCCCCCCCTTGCTACCCTTCTTCAATCCCGTCCCGGTAAGCCTCTGCCTAGGCGCCCCCTCTGCTTGGAAGAAAGCGAGGCCCCGCCGATGGGGTGAGAGGCGCCCGGGCTCGGGGATGCCCACCGCGCACAAGGAGAAACCACCAACTTCAGAACGCAGGAACGTCTTCCATTGGCAAGAAAGAGGGGCGGCGGCAGGCACGCCCAACTTCAAACTCAGGAAACCTACGGGCTGGCGGCCATCTGGAAAACAACCCCTTCCCAGGGAGAGAAGAAAAAGGCGGAGAGATGCGAATAGCCCACTGGGCTCGGGAGAGAGCCCGGACCGCGGACCGGCCCCGCCCCCGAGGTCCGCTCCCCGCCTCCTTTCTGCCGCGGGTTCGCTGCCCCGGGCCGGGCGGCCGGTTACCTTGATGCGCTCCCGGCACTGGGACGGGGTCCGCTCGTAGCCCAGCTCGGCCAGGGCCCGGGACACGCGCTCGTACATGGCCGGCCCGGGGGCCTTGCTGCCGAATACCGTGCCGGCTCCCTCCAGCTGCTGGTACCGTGCCTCCACCAGCCGCTCGTTTCCCCACACTGCGATGAGCGCGTTGGTCTCGGCCGGCGTCCACGACATGCCGCGACAGGCGGCGGCCGGGGCTCCCCAGGACGAGGTGGCGCTGCGCCCCCCAAGCCCCAGCCCGAGACCCCCTGACGGCGCTGCCCCCGAGCCCGCTGCACTGCCCGGCCCGAGCGGGGAGGCGCCCCGAGGCGTGGAAGGGTCGGATAGTGAAGGGTTTCCGTCGCTCAGGCCACCAGGAGAGGCAGGGGAGAGCACCTCCATCTTCGGGATTTTAAGAGGCGAGTTGGCGGGCCGCTCCGAGCCACAGGGCGCAGCCATCTTCCTAGCGGCCGCCACTGCACCGCTCGGAAGTGACGTACCCGCACTTCCGGCCGCAGCGGTCTCCCGGGCCGCCGTGGGGCCTGGCTCGCCCGGGGTTTCACGGTTGGCGGACCTCGCTGCCAGACGCGGGCCGTCGGTTCCCTGCGGTCTATCTCCGCGCGCCCGCCCACGCCGCGCGCTCCTCTCCCGGGGCGAAGGCCGGGGAGGAGGCGTGCCGGAGCCTCTCGCGGAGAAGGGAGGGGGCATGAGGGCGCGCCGCTGTGCGGACGGAGCGGAGTCTCCCCACTTCCTCTCCAGTCTCAGCCCCCGCGAGGGAGGGCGCCGCGCGGGGCGCGATTAAGGGGGACTAGACCATCGGGCTTTTCTCTGCCCCCCGCCTCGGCCACCCCTCCCTTCAGCCGGGCCCGGGCGCAGGGCGGACGTTCAAGTGGAGGCCGGGGAGCCTCCGTAGGTGTATCCAAGGAGTCGCCAAAGCTGCAGGGCGAGCATCTCGGAGAGGCTTTAAAAAGCAGTGCTCTGTAGCTTTTCAGGAGACCCAAACGCATTATATGAAGAACAGCAGCTCTGATTCCAATTATGATCGATTTTCCCGTCCGTGTGGGTGGGCGTAACCGTTTGTAGAGTTTATAGTTTACATATGTTCGAACTCCGGAGCCCCGCAGAAAAGTTATCAATACTTTGCAATACCATTCTCCATTCTCCCTGATTTGGAAGTCGAATCGTTTCCCTCTGTTTTTCATTCTTCGGAGTAAGTTAAAAAGAAGACATCAATTATGACAGGTCTTTGTGACCTCTGGTAATTAGTGTATTAATTGCTCCAGAAGTCTTAAGGCCTGCGATTTAAAGAACATTGACACAGGAAAACCAATACGTAGTCGTTAGGTATTTCAATATTCTTGAAACCCAAAAATCTAATTGTTTATCTTGGGTCTTTTACTTAAAATACTCAGTGGATTTTAATTTTTTTTTTCAAATTCGAGTAAGCCATGCAACATTTTTAAAAATAGCAAACACGTTAGGTTAAAAAAAAATAGAGCTGAGGTCAACTATATTTTTAACTCAAGAGTCATCCAAGAGAATGCTACAGTTGTCATTGGAAAGCTGAAGGAATCAGCTCTAAGGATAAAGTAGAGGAGATAATCGTCTTCGAATGTCATCCTAAAATGCCACCATAATTTCTAAGCTACCAGTATGAAGAATCATGAAGAAGATCCAGAACTTATGCTATCTCTTCTTTTTCTGAAACAAAAAAATATGGTCTAGCGCTTTAGTTAAGAGGATGAATTCTAGAGTCAGCCTTCAAATCCCAGCTCTGCAATGTCAGCCTACTTAACCAACCTGAGTGCCTAGGTGTCTTCATCTGTAAGATCAGGACCTCACAGCTTTCTTGTGAGAATGCAATGAATTAATACAGGTAAAGCCCTTAGAATGGGGCCTGGCTCAGAGTTCACATTGTGTGATCTTCAGCTCTTAATCTCACTTTTCCTGTATTCTAGTGAATAGGATCTTCCCTTTGTCACTTTCTACCACTGGTTTCATTGTTCTATTTAGGGTGCTAGTGGAATCTCAAACATCTATCAAAGCAAATCCACTCTCATTCAGTCCAACAGTAAGTTTTTTAATGTTATATTTAATGTGTATGAAAGGGAGAGTCGTGCCTAATCATGCACTAAACCAGAGACTCCAAAGAGTTTTAAAAGCACTGCTTATCTTGTTCTCTTTTTCCCACAAGCCTAAAAAAGAAAAGAAAAGAAATCCTCTTGCCTTCTATTGTTAATTCTGGATGATTCTCAAATCAACTCTGACTCATGAGGGAAACCTTCCTAGATAAAGTGGGTTGACTGAGAAGTTTAGGGAGACTATCCTAGCTTGCCTCTCTATAATTTATCACATTTTTATGCATCACTCAAAGTTTTTATCTGATTTTGAATGTTTTACAAATGAAATCATGTGTATTCTCCAGACTTACCTTATTCAATATTATCTTTTTAATTAGGATTCATCTATTCTGTGTGAAGCTGTGGTTTGTGCATTGTTGTTGCTGTAAAATATTCTATTTTATGAATACATCTCATTTTATTTATCCACCCTACTGTTGAATTTTTGGGTTGTCTCTAATTTAGGATATTATGAGTAATGTTGCTACAAACATTCTTGTACATGTCTCCCAGTGCATATGTGCAAGTATTTCTGCAGACTGTATACCTTCCTTCCCCTCCCACTATCCCTCCCTTTTCTTCTTGCTTCTTTCCCTGGGGATACCCAATTATCCCAGTGCCATTTACTGAAGAGACCATTTTTTTCCTTTTTGGCAGTGCCATCTTTGGCATAAATCGATGTCCATATGTGCATGGGTCTGTTTCCGGGCTCTTCTGTTACATGGGTCTATTTGTCTTTCTGTTTTTCTGTTTGTGTTCCTTGTGACAACATTGCAGTGCCCTACTAATGTCTCATACCGGCTTATGATAAGTCTTCCGTCAAGCAGAGAATGTCTCTCCTCTTCTTCCTCTTCTTTTTCTCCCACTGCCTTAACGAGTGGCTTGCTATTCTTGATCCTTCACATTTCCAAATACATTTTAGAATTATCTTGTCAAGTTCTACAGAAAAAGCTGTGGGTGTTTTAATTGGTATTTATTGACTCTATGGACCAATTTGAGAAAAACTGACATCTTCATAGTAATCAGTCTTACAATCCTTGAAAATGATATATCCCTTCATTTATTTAGTTTTTAGTTTCAATAAAGCTTTATAGTTTTCTGCATGAAATTCTTACACACATTTTGTTGGATTTATTCCTAGGTAGTTGGTATTTTTTAACACTCTGGTAAATGATACCATTTTTTACAATAATTTTCTAATTGTTTTTGCTGGTACAGTAGTTCCCCCTCATCAGCATTTTCACTTTCTAGGGTTTCTGTTATCCATGGCCAGCTGCTATTGGGAACCTCCCTTCCTGGTTTCAGAAGCTGTAACCCGCCATGGCTAAGGCTGAGTGAGAGACCTTGGGGCCATGCACCACTGAGGAGAGAAGGCTTATCTCCCTGGCAGGGGCTCCGCCTCTGCCCCCTTTACTTCATCCTGCTTGGGCCCAGGCAGATGACTGATTAGTTGATGATGGGTAAGACTCCTCAAGGGAGGGATGATCTAAGACAGGCGTGGTCTCAAAGGGCCCTCAGGGAAGGACTTGGAGGGGCTATAGAAAAAGGGGTTGATACACTCCCACCCCTCAGCTTTGACGTAGCCTGAGTCCTCATTCTGTTTTTGAGAAGTCTCCTAATCTCTGGGCTGCCTTACTTCCCCTGCCTGATGTAAGCCTGAAACAATGCTGGAGGGTGGTGCAGTCCTGGGCAGGAACCGGTGGTTCCCTGGGGTAATCAGGCCTAAGAAAGAATGCATAAAATCCTGTGAAACCTGCTTTGCTAAGAATGTCCTCAACTTTCTGATAAGGGTCCAAGCGTGAAATGGGTTTGTTTCCCAAAGTTTCATAGCCCTTTAGCCATCTGACCCTGACTCAGAATAAGCCCTCATAGTTCTTTGAATGTTATCTATTGTTTGATCCTTACTGCCTGGTAATGACTGAGGAGCTTCACCTGTATTCCTGTGCAAATTGAACCCAGTAAAAGCCCATTGAGAAAAGGCTCCTGGCCCTTCTCCTTCAAGAGATCGGCCACCTTTCCTCCTCAAGCAGATCATGTCTTGGTAGACTTATTGTCATCCACAGCATATGGGGGTGTAGAGGGGGGCACAGTCTGAAAATGGAAAATTCCAGAAATAAGCAATTCATAAACTTTACGTTGTACAACTTACTGAGTGCTGTCATGAACTCCCATGGCCTCCCACTCTGTCCTCCCAAGGACGTGACTCATCCATTTGTGCAGCATCTTTGTGCCGTGCCCTCTCCCCACCAGTTAGGCGCTTAGGAGCTGTCTGGGTCATCAGATCAGCTGTCACCATATCACAGTATGTGTGTTCAAGTCACCCTTATTTCAGTTAATAATGGCCCAAAGCTCGAGAGTAGTGAGGCCAGCAACTTGCATGTGCCAAAGAGAGACTGTGAAGTGCTTCCTTTGAGAGAAAAAGTGGTAGTTCTTGACTTAATAAGGAAAGAAAAATATTTTATGCTCTGGTTGGTATGATCTATAGTAAGAATGAATCATCCAAGAAATTGTGAAGAAGGGAAAAAAATTTATGCTAGTTTGGCTGTAGCACCTCAAACTGCAAAAGTTATGGCCACAGTGCATGATATGTACTCAGTTAAGATGGAAAAGGAATTCAATTTGTGTGTGGAAGACATGAACAGAAAGTGTGTTCTGATGGATGGCGATGTGTTGCTCTCAAGAAACCACCGAGCCTACGTGAAGGTGTCAGCAAGGGGTCCCATGAAATGAGTGACACCAAGCCATTGACTGCAAGTGAGGGGTGGCTACAAGACAATTTGAGAAAGAGCGAAAGAGAGCATTCACATAACTTTTATTATAGTGCATTGTTATAATTGTTCAATTTTATTATTCGTTATCGTTAATACTTTACTATGCCTAATTTATAAATTACACTTTATCGAGGTAGGTATATATAGAAAAAACATAGCACGAACAGGGTTCGGTGCTATCTAAGGTGCCAGGCATCCCCTGGCAGTCTTGGCACAAATGGCGCGGACTGGCCTGTGTGCACCTTCTCTGACACCTCCCAACTGGAAGTCTGTTCCCTCCCCTTGGCCCTGGGTCAATCTTTGTGACTACCTCAGTGAAGCACGTGTGACAGAAGTGACACTGAGACTTTCAAGCTAGGTTTGGAAATAAGCTGAAATAAACTTCTGCCAGTTTCTCTTGAGATACTTGGTCTAAAAACCTTCAGCAACCGTGTAAGAAATTGGGCCACCCGAAGTCCACATGGAGGGATCAGAGAGAGGGAGCGGGGGAGGGAGAGAGAGGGAGCTGAGGAGCTGGATGTGTTCTCTCTTCACACAAGCGAATGAAGGAGCTTTGAAAGGACCCAGCCCCAGCCACCACCTGACTGCAGCCACGTGAGAGGCCCTTAGCAAGAGCTCCTAGCTGATCCCAGGCACCCTGGGACATTGATTATTGTTGTTCGTGCTGCTAACTTGTAGGGTGCTTTTTTTATACAGCGATGGGTAACTGGAACAACGATCTCAACCCAGCACACCAGCCTTGACTCCCACCTTAAACACATACACTCTTGCCACACTTGTCCTGTCCAACAAGTCGTTTCTGTTTTGGGCCTTTGGACATGTCTCAGATCCTCATCTGAGAACACGGTTACCTCAGGTCTTCAGGTGACAGCCTCCTCCACAACCCTTCTCCTCAGATGTTGCCTCCCTTGGCTGCCTCTGTACCACACTGCTGTGTTGTTTCATCGACATGCATTTTCTTTATTTATGTATATTAATTTTCCATGCATTTATTGTATGCTATCCCCCTCTAGAATGTCAGCTATCTGGAATGTCTGGAATCCGAGGGTTTTGTCCATTGTGTTCACTTCTAACAGATTCAGCACTTAAAAGAGCAACCAAGATGGAGCAGCAGGGACCGGACATGCCCTGCTATGTAAATAACTGGAGAGCCAAACAAAATATGTGAAGCAATGGTTTTCAAGACATAGGGCACCAGATGATGAAGGACAGTGAACCCTGAGAGATGGAGAACAGACAAAGTGGTCGTAGTGATGGTTTCACAGATGCGTTCGTGTGTTACAGACGATCAAATTGTATACCTTAATACACACACTTCACTATGTGTTAATTATAGTTCAATAAAGCTGTTATAAAAATATTTCAGGGAAATACTAGGCATTCAATAAACACTTGTTGACTGGCCGTTTACTTTCTTAGACTGTGATTTCTTAGTGATTAGGGATTGATTTTTCTACACACGTTTATGTAATACCCAGTGTAATACCATGTCAGAATAAGTATTCAAATGCTATAAATATTATCACAGAACATTTATTACATGTCCATTAGATTGATGTATTTTAAGTGAGACTAAATACATTTTACCTGACAAAAAATGTTTAACTTCATTAGCAATCAAAATACAAAATGAAATAATGACAAACTATTTTTTGTAATTGTATTTATTTATTTTTAGAGAGAGGAGAAGGGAGGGAGAAAGAAAGGGAGAGAAACATCAATGTGTGGTTGCCTCTCATGCATCCCCTACAAGGGACCTGGCCTGCAACTCAGGCATGTGCCCTGACTAGGAACTGAACCCGTCACCATTTGTTTCTCAGTCTGATGCTCAGTCCACTGGGCCACACCAGCCAGTGCTGAAAAACTATTTATTTTATTTTATTTTAGTTGTTGTTCTTACACAATTTTCTGTCTTTTACTCCCATCCCAGCCCACCGCCCCAGCCCTCCCCACCTCCCTCCCATTTCCACCCCACCTAATTTTTGTCCATGTGTCCTTTATATTTGTTCCTGTAAACCCTTCCCCTTTCCCCTCTGAAATTCCTTCCCCTCTCCTTTCTGGTGACTGTCAGCCTGTTCTCAATTTCAGTGTCATTGGTTATATTTTGAAAAACTATTTTTAACCTTTCAATTCACAAATAGTTTTGAATGATAGCACAAGCATGAACTATTTTATATTAAGGGAAAAAAAGCTTATTTCCATTTCTAAAGCATTTCATAATACCTACTTGACAGGAGGTTGGGGAAATAGATGCTCTCCACTGCAAATAAGAAAGTAAACTGAGAGAAATTTTCTGTAGAACAATTCTAATATCAAACACTTCAAAAACATAAGAACCCCTTGATCTAGCTATTCCACTTCTAAAAATGTATATTAAGAAAATAAGATTATACACAAGGATTTAGTTAAAAGATTGTTTACCGCTACATTGTGTACAGTATGAACAATTAGAATGGACCTGTTAATCCAGCCATAAGAAACCAGTTAAATGAACACCACTATATTCATTGCATGAAATATTATTCTGATTGGAAAAATGATGTAGTAAATGAGTCAGCTTAAAGAGATGTTCAGAGTATTTTTTATTAATGAAAAACAATAGGCTTTTTAAGAGAATGAAATGACAATTTACAGACTGGGAGGAAATATTTGCAAAACACACATCTGATCAAGGACTTGTATCTAAAATATACAATGAACACTTAAAACAATAAAAAACAACCCAATTTTTAAAAATGGGCACAAGATCTGAGTGATGCTATATAGATTTTAAAAAAAGAAGATATACACCAAAGAAGATATACAGATGAAAAAGCATACATATGAAAAGATGCTTAGTGTAATACGTCATTGAGGAATTGCAAACTGAAACAATGAATACCACCCTACATCTATTAGACTGGTTAAACCCAAAACACAAACAATGCCAAATGCTGACAAGGACCTGGAGCAACAGGAGCTCTCATTCACTGTTGGTGGGAATGGAAAATGGTACAGCCACTTACAAACCTAAGCACGGTTTTAGCATACTACCCAGAATCGGGCTTATGTCCACACAAAATCTGCACATGAGGGCTTATATTAGCTTTTTGCATAATTGCCAAAAACCAGGAAGTAACCAAGAAGTCCTTCATGGAAAAACAAACTGTGGTACATCTATACAATGGAATATTATTCAATAAATAAAGGAAATGAGCTATTAAGCTATGAAAAGACACAGGGGAATGAATAGTGCTCAGTGGGAGAAGCCAGTAGGAAAAGGCTACCTAATGTCTGATTCCAGCTATATGATGTTTTGGAAAAAGGTAGAAGTATAGAAATAGTAAAAAAGATTAGTGAGTGCCAGGGGTTCAGCAGGAAGGCAGGAAGGGATGGGCGGGTGGAGCACAGGGGTCATAAAGTATACCTGATAGGAAAGTATGAAGCATAAATACAATGATGATGAAGTGCAATTTGCATGGAGCCTGGCACACGCCAAACACCTAATAAATAAAAGATAGTTGTTGCTATTTCCACTCGTCTGCATGTCGCTAAGGAAGGTCTCCCACCCCCAAACCCTGAGCCGACCCAAACTGGCAGCCTTGCCACCACTATCTGACTTGAGACCTTTGTATCTGATCTCGTCATGCCCTTTACTTGTTCGTGCCTTTCACCGGAAGTCCAGTATCCCAGAATATCCCAAAGGACTTGGGATTTAGTGCCCGTAGACCTCTGTAAATTCTTTTCTGTTGCCATTCTTCTGCCTTCCAAATTCCTGTGTCCTCCTGTGTTTGTGATCGGTGATCAGGAAACCTCCCTCTGTCCTTAATCTCTTCTTTGACCTCTTTTTTTTTTTTATCTGTACTTTTTGCTCTCACTCAGCCTTGACTGTCCCAAGCTCCCCCGTCAGCCTTCCTCAGTGACGGCTGTTGCCTCTCAACTCACTTCTTCCTCTCACAATCCTGTTCAAATCCAACTGTCTGCCTCCTGCCCACCTGCACTATGCAATTGCTGGTGGTTAGAGAAAGACCACAAAACCAAGCTGACTGGTCTGCCTGGCAATTAAACTGTGACCTCGGACCTCAAGGGGCATCTTGATATGGTTCAGCAATCATTTCATTTCTCTGGTTCATTCTTTTCACTCTCCTGCTTGACTGTTTATGCCTTTGTTTAATATGTCTCTCGCATTAAATTGGGAGGAAGGAGTCCAACTTTTCTCTTTCTTTTTGCTTCTGGACATCCAGTCGTTCCCACACTGTTTGTAGGACAGACTATTTTTTCCCAGTTGAATTGTCAAATCTCAATTGGCTATAAATGTGAGGGTTTATTGCTAGATTCCCAGTTCCATTCCATGTCTATCACTCTGCCTGCATGACAGCAGCATGATAGTAAGTTTTGAAATTATGAAGAGCTAGTTGTTCAATTGTATTCTTATTCAAGACTGTTTAGCTATTCTGGGTCCCTTGTATTACCATATGATTTTTAGCATCACTTTGTTAATTTCTGCAAAAATGCCGTCTAGAATTTTCACAGGGATTGCATTGATTTAATCTGTAGGTCAATTTGGGGACAATTGTCATCTTAACAATATTAAATCTTCCAAACAATAAACATAGAAGATCTTTCCATTTACTGAGGTCTTCTTTAGTTGCTTGCAACAATTTTTGTGGTTTTCAGAGCATAAGATTTACACTTCTTTTGTTAAATGTATTCCTAGATATTTTATTCTTTTCAATGCTACCCTAAATGGAATTGTTTTCTTAATTCCATTTGAGATTTTTCATTGCTAGTGTCTAGAACTGCTACTGATGTATGTAACTGATCTTGTAATATACAACCTTATTGAAGATGTTTACTAGTTCTGATCATTTTTAGTGAATTCTTTATGATTTTTGGTGTACAAGATCATGTCATCTAAAAGCAGAGTTATTTTTACTTCTTCCTTTCCAGTCTGGATGACTTCCACTTCATTTTCTTCTCTGAGTACCCATCTAGAACCTCCAGTGCAACGTTGAACAGAAGTGGTAAGAACGTATAACCTTGACTTATTTAGTCTTACACCATGAAGGATGATGTTAGCTGTGTTGTATAGATGTCCTTTGTCAAGTTGAGGAAATTCTCTATAATTCCTAGTTTCTGAGTATTTCTTTTAGTAAAGGGAGTGTTTGGACTTTGCCATTTACTTTTTCAGCCTCTTTTAAAATGATCATGGGATTGTTTTCCTTCTATTGATATAGTGAATTATATTGACTTTCAGCTTTAAACAACTTCACATTTTTGTGGATAAATTTTTGCATCTATATTCTCACTCAAATGTAGGCTTCACTAATAATCCACTGCCTGCTTTACTGTTTTCTATCACGACATGAGGCACAAGTAACACCACAATTCACAGGGTAATTTCTGAGGGCAGTCTCTGAGGTTCCTCCTGCCCTTAGGAGGGCTGTTCTTAGCTGTCTGTCTCTTTCCCTGGCTCTGTCTGGTGAGCCTCGTGGCCTATAGTCAGTGTATTTTCCTCCTGGAGCTACCAGCGTCCTTTTAATTGCTCACCACGAAAATCTCCAGTATTTTCAAGAGCATCCTTGAACTTCCTAAGGGGGTCTTCCTGCTTCCATCCAGCTACCTCTCTGACCTCATCGCCTGCTACTGCCCCCCAGCTCCAGCTGCAATGGCCTTGTTGCTCCTTCTTGAATATACACCGCACGTGGATGAGCTTCCTGGGTTGGAAATACTCTGCATATTACCACACACCAGCACCAGGAGGCAACCACATTCTTGAGGACCCAAAAATTTGCATTTGGAACTCTTTCAGTCATAGAGTCTGCCCAATGTGTCTCATCCTTGGGCTGATTCTAATTTGTATCCTTTCATTATAATAAAACTATCGTCAGAAGTCCTGAGTTCTGTGAGTCATCCTAGTAAATTATAGAACCTGACAGTGGTCATGTGAGCCCCCTAAATTTTAGCCAGCTGGTCTAAAGTGATGGTTGCCCAAGGGATCCCTGAATTGCACCTTGTGCCCAAAGTCTGGAGCACACGTGGCAGTCTGGAGGACTGTGCGCTTAACCTTGAGTTTGACTCCTCATGGTAGCATTATAAGAAGTAAGGCAGGCATAGCTAGTGTCTTGGGTTGAGAGAAATAGTGGTGTCTTGTGGGCAATGATGGTTTAAAACCGCCGAGTTTTCACACCTCGAATTAGATCCTGGGTGGCATTCAGTACCTCTAGGTGAACATCACAGCACCCGCTATTTGTACAGCTTACTTTTGCAAGTTGCTTTCACCTTTCACAGGTGAATAAACTGAAGTGAAGGGGAAGTGACTTGCCCAAGGTCACTAGACTCAAACCCAGGTGTTCTACTGCAGGTCAGAGCTGTTACCACAAGGCCCACCACTGCAGAACTCAATTACAGTGTGCACCTACTCAGGGGGTCTTTAGGACCGGCTCTTCTTCAGGTGGTTTTAGAAAACTGGAGCAACTACAGACTTAGGACTCAGGATTCTCCACTCCCCACCCTGTGACTTTTCTCCTTTGGTAGCAGTGAGATTTGGAGGAAAATATGTAGAAATCCAGGTCTTCTCCTGTTAGAGAACCATGTATTCCCTTAGAGCTCCTCATTCTAGTGGCCCTTCCCATGTGAGAAGAGAATTTGTTACCCTCAGCAAGGCCAAAATTGGGTAAGCAAGGAAACCTTTAGTTCTGAGACTCAAGAGAACCTGCTCTAGAATTGGTACCCAAGTCTCCTCCCAGTACTAACATGTTGGAGTTCTCGAGTGCATTGAAAGATGGTGAGCCAAGCTTACAGAGCAAATGGAAAATGGCAAACGTGTAAATATCCAGTTTCAAGAAAAAAAATACAGTGGGCTCTTAATAAATAAAATATGCCCCATTTCCCTCATAATATGCAACATATAAATTAAAACTACAAGAAGATGTCATTTTTACCTGTCAGGTTGGCAGAGAAAAGTTGGATAGCACATTGCGTTTGCGATCTGGGGAAACCTCATCTGGTACCCTCATACATTATTGGTGAGACTCAAAATCGACGTAACCTGTTAAGGAGACGTGGGAGTATTTCACAAATACATATTTGTATTAGACTCAACAAGTTCACTTTTTGGAATTTATTCTAAAGATGTATCCACATGTTAGTGTAAAGATGTCCACTATAGACTGAAAAATATTGTCACCATATTGTATAACTCTCCATTAAGAGAGGAGCCTATTTCTTCCCTTTGCGGTCTGAACTGGCCCTGTGGCTTGATTTGACCAGTGAAGTGTAGCAGAACTGATACTATTCCAGAGCCCAACCACAAGAGGCTTGTAGCTTTCATTCTCAGGCTGTTGGAATTCTGCCCCTGGAACAGCTGGTGGTTAGAGGCTGGAAAAACACCAAAGCAACTGTTAGCAACGGCTGGAGGATTGGGGCATACACAGCTGTCGGGGACTGGGGACGTGCAAGAGAGTGGTTATCAGAGGCTGGAGCAAGGACAACGTTGCTCTTGTGGTGATGGAATAGTTGACAAAATGTTGCCTATGGAAACCTGAAAGATAGAAAATGCCCCTAAATAAACTCTAGAAAACATATGATAAGAAGACCTTCAGACAGAATGTTGAAAGTATGGCTGGGTTTCTTCTAACCGAATGTCCAGGGAAAGAGAGATGAGCAGAAGGAGGAACTGTTCAACCTACAGGCAGAATCTGGAGGAGACACAGAAGCCCAGGGATTTGCTGGTTTGGCAAATATAACCTTCTCTTACTCCCAGTTCTTCCAGCTGGTAAACATTTCTCAAAGTTAAAGGAGTCTGAGGGCAAAAGTCAAATTAAGGGTGCGGCTGCAAGAACCCTCGCTCAGACCCCCAAACGACGTAAGGTAAAGCCCAAAGGAAGGACTCTCTGAACTATGAAGGACTCTCTGAGAATATTAAGGATGTCTTCAATACTTCCTCAAAGTATCACCCAAAAGACCTTGATTGCCTTGGTACGATCAACACGAAACACCACAAAGTTCCCTGGTTTCAATGGCATCGAGTGCATTGATCACTTGAATACAAGAGAAGGGGGAATGAACCCTGAAACGACTCAAGGCCTCCCCTGTCAACGACGGTTCCCGGGGAGCATGCCAGCACCCCTGCCCTGAGTTAGAGGACAATTAGTGCACCTTGCTCCTCCCGCCACTCGGTGGCACGCTGCTGGAAGGCCTCTTCAGACTTCCAAGATGGCACAGATGACACTGGGCAATACTGCACCGGTTGATGTCCTGGGAGGCTCTGAAGACGACAAGTTTTGAGGGAGACCCAGAGCAAGAACAGCCTCTGCAGCAGGTTCTGGCTGTAGTTTAAGTGGCCGTAGGACCAGTAGGTTCCATGGTGCTGGTGATGTTTGTTGTAGATGTGCATGTCACATCTTGCAAAGCTCCATTTAAAAAGCTGCAGTGGCCCTGACCGGTGTGGCTCAGTGTGGCCGTCGTCCCACAAAGCGAAAGGTCGCTGGTTTGATTCCCGTTCAGGGCACACACCTGGGAGATGTCCCCGGCCAGGGAGCAGGAGGTTAGTCACTGGTCAGGAGTGTGCGAGAGGCAACCGATCGATGTTTCTCTCTCACATCAATGTTTCTCACCCTTTCTTTCTCCATCTCTCTAAAAATAAGTAATAATAATAAAATCTTAAAAAAATAGAAAGCTGCCGGGTACCCCTCAAGGTTCTGCTGCATGGCCGTGCCTGCAACAGGTGATGTTCTCAGGAGCAGATCTTAACCAGGGACGGAGGGAGAGTCGGCAGATAAATATCCCAGCGCCCTTGCTCCTCACAAGGGGCGACTCTGAGGTGTGTCCGACACCAGCTCCCAGGGCTCCCTGATGGAGTTAGAGCCCGGCTCCTCACCACTCACCGGCTTTCTCCCCTTTTCTCCCACACCTCTGTTTCCCTGCTGGTGATCCTTTCCCCAAATGACTCCTTGCGCTCTATCAGTGTCTGTCTCTGGAAGGATCCAACCTAACCAGCCAATGGCTAGAAGGGAAAGGATCTTGCTCATCTTTGGCTTCTGCCCAAAACAGAGCTTTTTTTAAAAAAATTTCCCCCCAGTATGGAAAATTACTGTGATGCAGTGCTTTGGTTTACTGACAGTTCGATGAGTTTTCTGCTGTATTGCCAGTGCATAGCATTCTCTTGATCACTGTAAAGGTCTTCCAGAAGCCTCCTGAAGCCTGGGAAATGAGGTAGGCTGACTCTGTTTGCACGGAGCTTTGGGTCTGGTGGATACCAAGAACTTCCACTCACAGATGCTTTCTGGTAGATACTATACTAAACGCTGTACGTGCATTATCTTATGTAAGCCTCACTTTACAGGTGAGAAGGTGAGCTTCAGCTCAGAGGAGTTAAGTCACTTCCCCCCAATTATATTCCTGGTAAGTGATGATCTGGACTTTGATTCTGAGACTGTCTGGCCTCAGCTTACGCTCAGCCTAATACCACTTTCCTCATGTCAGTCACCACAGTTTTACTGTTTAATAGAAAGCGTATCCTTCTTTTGAGAGTAAGACCCCCTGCTCAACTCTACACACTCTCCCCTCCTGCCCTAAGAAGGTAGAGAGAGGTACAGTAAAGAATTCTGGACTGGACAGTATTTGCAGAGAAGAGTTGGGACTAGAAGCATGAGATGGGAACAGAAGTGGTGGGGACCCTACTGCAACCAAGAACCACAACAAGACCACAAAACTCCCCCAAATTGCATCTCTCTGCCAGGTAACTTGGGCTTTTCAAGATATGGGGGAGTTCCACTTCAGTGCCTTAAGTGGGTAATGGAAATTCCTAGTTAAACAAATAAATGAAAGAAGACAGAACCAACTATATATATAGTTATATATGTATACATGTATGCATGCATACATGTGTATATGTATAACTCTCTCTATATGCTAATAAAGGTTGTTAACATTAGTAGTGGAAGAAAACAATAAGCACACTTATAAAATCTCATGTTTATAAGTGAATTTCAAAGACCAAATGTTGGTTTGAATGATTTTGTCTATTTGCCTTGATGAACAGTAACTCAGTAAAAAGTGTGTGTGTGCGTGCTTTAAACTAGTGTCCTGGTGTGAGAGGCAGGAGAATGTGTAATAGGCGTGAACACACTTCTATTTATTTATGGTCACTAGTGGCCTATAACCAGGGCGCAACCTTCCAGGTAAACATTTAACTTTGGAGCATTAGTAGAAGATGACTCAACAACTTTTAAATTTTTTCTTCCCTTATGTGAACCCCATCACTTTAGGTTTGTAGCTTTGAAGTCCACGTCCTCAGACACAGGTGCAAATAAATTCCCATATATTATTTACAGCATGCGATGGTTCACACAAGGGCTTCCTAGTACAAATGGAGTTGTTAGTTTTGCATCTCCAATTAGTTCCTGCTAACCTAGCTACTGAAGCAAATTCCTTTGTGAAAAAGGTTCCCAGGCATGACCTGGCGATTGTTTTCATGGCTTTTTAATGAAGGGTGACCTTCGTGCCGCGCACCCTGCAGACGGTCCATAAATATGTTTTGACTGACTCTGTCAACAATCCACATAGAAAAAAACCCAAATATGGGCCATTTCAATGGTCTCTTTCCCCTCATACTCTCTGTCTTTAGCACAGGCATCTACAAACACTCGAGGTGAGCAAGGGCGCTGCCACAGTGGAGGGGGGTCACCCACTGGAGCACTCTGGGAAGTTTCCCCGCGTCTGGGACTGCCTTGTGCACCTGGGATCTGCCCGCTCCCACGTGAGGGGGATCAGCTGAGAGAAGTAATGACCCAGCAGGCTGGAAGGGCAGTTTCCCACCTGCGTGAGAGAACCTGTTATTAGTACAGACAATTCTGTTTCCTGTGTAAGGTATAGGTCTGCTCTCACCTTGGCATTGTGGTGGGTACTTCAACATTGTCGGCATCTGCTGTACGTAACTTGAGACATCTTCACCTGCTTTTCTCCCCCAACACTGAGCCATCCTATAAGATACAGATGTATATTGTGTAGCCACATTAATATCTATGTGTGTGTAACTCTTGCCATAGGTGTGGTGAGTTGAGTGTCACGTGAGGGTCACGATTATTTGGAGCATAATAAAGACTATCCACGTGCAAACTGGAATTTGGTAAGAGTGCTTGAGCGGATTCTAGAGTCAAAAATAAAGCTTCTGTTTTTACTTTGAGAAAAGTTCCTTATGCACAATGGGACAAAGAGCTCCTGGGTGGCAGACAGCAACAGGGCGCCTGCAGACAGGTGCTGGGGAAAGAATCCAGGTGACATATGGGCCGAGTTGCTCGGGGCTCTCACGTCTTCCATGTGGTGTCAGAAACCTCTACTCTGAAGTTACATTCTTTGCATTTTCCTAGTTAAGGAACCCAATTTTTTAAAACTTATACAAGAGGGTGTACCTCTTTTTCAGAATGAAAACCTAGAATGTTTTGGCGAGCTCTTTGTCACTGAGGAGGAAGGTAAGGAATTGCTCACGTACATCGGCGCAAGTTACAAAGTTATTTTCAAGCAACTGCTCTCCCTGCCTCCACTCCGGAGCTACCTAAATGGAGAAACACGTCTCTCCTCAGGGCTCTGATTTGAAAAAAGTCAAGTCTAGGCCTGGCTTCAAGCACAGGGTTAATTCTCATGAACGAGGCAACGTCTGCCACCTGGTGGTAAGAAATAAAATGCCACTAGCTTTTCTCATCTAATCTATTTTTAATTCCATTTTTGCAAATCCGTGCTTAGGCTCTGAGGTGGGGCTTGTTTGTTTGCCACCAGCCAAAGGCTCCTAACTGGTAATAATGATACTGACACCTTGGAGAGAATTTTGTCAGCAGCTCTCTGCAACTCAGGCATCTTAAATCAGCTCAGAAGTGTTTTAGAACAGCTGGGAGAGAGAAACAAAGGTGAAGAGGAGCTGGTAGGTGGGGGTTCCCCTAAAGAAGAAAGTGAGCATGAATACATTCACTCATATGCAATCATTCATGGAGGCACTGTTGAGTACCCAAACCTATGCTGATTAATTTACAAACAGAAATGAGTAAGACAACTGCCCTGCACCTTTAGTGACAGTGACAAGGAGTCCAGTGGATGACCGGCTTAGGTGGGGAAGAAAAACCAGGTAACTCTGGCTTCCTTGGAAAGAGTGAGGTGAGCTTGGAATCCTCGGGTCCGTTGTTAGGGAGAGCGCTGAGTCTCCAGCAAGGAGGCACACGCTGGGCTAACTCTGGAAGAGGCCCACAATTCCTGGGGGGCTTAGCCTCTGGTTCCTCACAGACAGTGAAGGCACCCCAGTGTTCCAGGGAACATAGACTTCCAAGGACCTTCTCTGGCACTGCAAAAACTTCCACTCCTTTCTCTTTCACCGGCCCTTACCTTTCCTTCCCTCTGGGTCCTCAAAGTGTGGTCCCCAGGGCTGTCCTCCCCTCGGAAACTCAGAAATGCAAATTCTCAGACTCTGAATCAGACACTCTGGGCATGTTTTAACACTCCCCTCCCCCAGGCGATTTTGATGCATGCTCAAGTTTGAGAACCACTAGTGGGGAAAACCGTGTGAGTATGGACCAGGGGGCCGTAGAAGTGGGGTGCAGGTAAGGAAAGGAGCGATGGACCCTGCAAGCCAATCTAGTCAGCCCCATGGAATGTGAGAGAAAGGTGAGGAACGGCTACAAAGGGAGTGACAGTCGCTGCAGAGGCTTTGGCCAACTCAGTTTGGCGCTGGTGTCTGGACACTAACCCCCAAATTCTCCCTGGGTCATACTGGTTATGAACCAAGATCTTCAGACTGGAGCCAGGACTCAGCCTCGATCTCACACTCCTCCAGTGAGGGAGCCCTCCAGTGTCCAGGGCAGGAACGACGAACCGGGGCTGCACCCACCACCCAGACTCGGCTCCAGCTCTCTCCACTTTCTCCCAGATCCACGGAAGTCTCGGCTCGCCTCCCTGGCACTGTGGTGCAATGGAAAACCCGTCCAGGGGCCGGCGTCCCCGGAGTGAACACGAACCCTATCAAGCCCCGAGAGGCACTCTGCACCCCGCTGCTCCCTCCTGGTGGTGGAAAGAATACTACCTCCCCAAGGGAAACGCCGCGGAAGCGCACAGTGCTGCAGTGCACTCGATACACCACAAGGCGGGCGTTATGCCTGCGTATGTTTCTCTCACCCTCCCCGCATCCCGTCTGTCTTTGCCTCCCTCTCTGGCATTTCTAGCTCAAATGGGCACTTAACAAATAATGTGAAATAAACAACTGAAGCATGCTTCTGCTATCTTCCATATTTTTTACCAGCTGCTGCCAAAAAGTGCCAGCCCAGAGCCAGGGGCGCAGACTTCGCCAGTCTGTTGTGAAGAAACCACAGTTTTCTTGGAGGGATGGGGGGCAGTACTAGGCTTACTCAGGCAGCTCCCTGCCCTCCGCGCCTCCTCCCTGCACTGGGCTCCACAAAGAGCGGAAGCCCAAGTCGGGGGCGAGGCTCAGTGTTGCCAAAGTCTGGGTCACCCTGGCCTGCAGTCCCTCTAACTCAGCTGCAGACTGGAGGGTGGGCCTGAGCCCGGAGCAGAGCGCCAATCCCCCGCCCCGCAGCACCCCCCCCCCGCACCACCCCACCTCCCGGGCCCGGTGACTGTCAGGCCGCATCTGCTCCAAATTTATAGCTCCTCCTCGGGCCCTGGCCGGCCTCTCCACGGCCTCTTTACCAAGTGCAGGCCCAGCTGAGACCCCTCCCGCGGGGAGGGAAAGGACACACCGCCCCGGCCCCGGGCTGGGAGCGGGAGCAGGAGCAGGTGTGAAGCGGGGTTCGCAGCCGCGCGCACGGTCACCCTCCAGAGCACCGCGGAGACCCGGCTTCACCCCCGCATGCAGACAATGGCGCGGGGTCTGGCCGAGGGCGGCTCATTACCCCGACCTGCCCGGAGCGGATGATGGAGGAGGCGGGAGCGGGGAGGGCCGACCGCCCCAGCGCCTTGCGCGCACCACAGGGCGGAGCGCAGGAGTGAGCAGGGGGCGCGGCCCCACGGAGGACCCAGCGGATCTGCGGCCAACACCCACTCCCTCCGAACCCCTAAGGCCAGCGCTGACCTGGGCTCCCACGGCCCGGGAAGGAGGACCAGGGAACAATGGGAGGCCCTCGGGGCCCATTGTCCGCCTGCGTCCCGCAGCCGCGTCCCCGGCGCGCGGCGCAGACTAGCGTCCGGGGAAGGGTCGCTCACTGCGGAGGGAGCAGGGGTGGGGTGGGGGCTCAAAGAAGGCGGGGGCACTAAGAAGAGACCAGCGCTCGGGCTTCCTCCAACAGCCTCCTAGTGCCCGGAGTAAGGAGGGCTTCCCCTGCTCCCCTTCCGGCTCCTAAAGCTCTGTCTACTCAAGTTTGAGGACTCTGCTCTGACCCGAACTTTTGGGAGCGGGGATTCCCGCCTTGATTATTACTTTTTCGTGGGCAGTGGATGCCTTTGTTTGGGCTTCGGAATGCTGAGGAAGAGGTGGGAGTTTATCAAACAACAAAATAACACCTAAATTTATCTCACCTAAAAGATACAATCAGTTTTCAAACTCCCCCAATTGTCTCAATGATTTTTCTTCATCGTCACTGACAGTGTTCAAATTATTGTAGGAACCAAATGTGTCCACAGAGTGGAATGTCTCTTTGAACCGGACGCTTCCCCCTTAATCCCTTTTTTCCTCATAATGTATTTGTTGAAGAAGTGGGGTGATTTATTCTGTAGAATTTCTACGGCCTGGGTTTCGTTGGATGTAACCAACCCCACAGTGTCATTGAACATGTCCTTCTGCCTCATACTTCCTGTAAAGTGGTTGTTAGGTATGAGAGGCTTGACTAGTTAATGTTGAACTTTTTTTTTTTTTTTTTTTTTTTTTTTTTTTTTTTTTTTTTTTTTTTTTTTTTGGCAAAAGCACTTCACAGGCACTATTGTGTCAGGAGTAATGTCTGCTTTTCTGTGTTGTTGTTCTTGTTGTATTAGCACCCAGCAACACTCATTGCCCACATCCATTTGTTCATTAGAAGTTGCCAAATCGTGGCCTTCTATTTCTGTGATTCCATTGTCATGTAAGAGCTGGAACACCTCCCTGCAGAAAGCCTGCCACCAACGGTTTATCCTGAGGTGCAGTTTGAGTAGGAAAGGTAGGGTAAATAACTTGCTTCTCTTTCTTTACTCATTATTTCTCAAAATTATGAGTTGGTTCCCTAGCATCCTCTAGAGGTGAACAATGATTTTTAAAAAACATCCTTATGAAACTATGGATTGAAATATGTTGGGTGTGTTTTACACCAGGTATGTTTTGATTGCATGGATATTTAAAACTAGAGGAGCTATATTTAAAAATACTGAGCGGTGGCCCTGTCAGGTGTGGCTCAGTGGGTTGGGCAGCATCCTGGAGACTGAAAGGTCGCCTGTTCGATTCTCCATCAGGGCCCAGGCCTGGGTTGTGGGTTCCCTCTGGCGTACGAGAGGCAACCAATTGACGTTTTTCTCTCACATCAACGTTTCTCACCCTCTCTTTCTCCCTTTCTTCCCCCTCTCTAAACATAAACAAATAAAATCTTAAAACAAAAACAAAAATGCGTTCTGGCTTCTCCCCCAGATGACCTATCTGGCAATCCCGAGCTGCTCCAGCAGGGGCAGAGCGGGCTCTGGTCGAAAGGCAGTGCCCTCTTCGGTGGGCACTTGTTCTCGCCCTGGTCTGCTGGGGTCTTCTCTGTCTCCCCAGCCCCTGCAGTTGTGGGTGTGTAACTCGGGTCCAGTCTGTGTTTAATCTCACAGATGAGACCACTGATGGAATAACTGGGGCTACAAGACAAGTCTCCCCAGAGGAGAGCACCAGCCAGACTCTGCCTTGCCTTCAACTTGGGTTGAGTCAGAGACCTTAGAACACCTGGAGAGAACCTTTCCCCCAGTCCCCAAAACACCCATAGCAGAGGAAACTGGGGAATATTCCTGAATCCTCTTTCTCTCTTGCCTCCCACACCCAGTCAGTCACCTCATCTGCTAATTAGTTTCTCTGCCTCCATTTCTGTCCCCCTCCAATTTATTCTTCTCACACACACAAAAATCCAAACCATAAGTCTTATCATGTCACTCCCTGGCTTTAAAATCTGTCAGTAACTCCTCGTTGCACTTGGGTGAGATGTAAGTCAGCATTTTTGGCCTGCCGTGCAGGGCCCCCTGACCCGGCCCTGCTCCACACTGTGTTGGATTCCTGCCTCCTGGGTCCTCCGTCCAGACCGAGTTATCCGTGGGGCTCTTCACACAGTGCTGTCTGCGTTTGGTCCTCTGCATTTGCTATTTGCTTCTTTAAGCACCCACTCCTGCGCCCACTAACTCCCACTTACAGTGTAAGTCCCACTTCAAGCTGAGGTTTTCTTAGGAGAACCTATTTTATGGCACGCCCCGGCGGCATTCAAGGTCCTGTTCAGCAATTCCGGAGCATCCTGTGCTTTCTTTTAGAACAGCGCCTCGCCTGGTGGGGTTTTTTGTTTTTGTTTTCATATTTGCTTTTTCCAGTCAGGTCTGTTTTTATTTTGATCTCCCTCCTGGATGATGTGGGAGGTTCCTGAGGCCTGATAGGCACAGTGTCTTTATCTGCAGCACCTAGAACCACAGTGGATTTGACTAGTAAATGAAATGAGACCAAAGAACTGAAGGTGTGAGAACTTTTTGGGGACAGAAGGAAGTTCCCCCTTCGCTTGTGGGAAGGGGACTTGGTACAAATGACAACACCCTAGTAAGCCTAGTAATGACAACTCCTCGACAAACGCCAAGGAGATGCTAGAACTGCCTGGGGCTGAGTCACGTCATAGGCCCTGCTGTGGCTGGGCCATCGGAAGACTGGTGAGTGTGTGTGTGTGTGTTGTGTGCATCTGTATATGCATATGTGTGCATGTTTCTCTCTGTGTGTGTATGTGTGTCTGTAGATGTACACATACATGCATGTTCCTCTGTGCGTACACAAGTGTGCCTACATGTATGTATGTTTGGGTGTATATGTATATGAGTATATGTGCCTCTGTGTGTACATGTATACATCAGTGTGTGTCTGTACACACATACGTGTGTGTACATGTATACAAGTGTGTCCGTGTCTGTGTGTATGTGTGCTGCATGTGTGCGTGCCCATGTGTATGAGTATGCATGAGTGTGTATATACATGCATGTTTCTGTGTATACATGTGTATGAGTGTGTGTTGTGTTTCCGTGTGTATGCATGCATGCATGTTTCTGTGTGTACATGTGTATATGAGTGTGTCTGTATATGCATACATGCATATGTCTGTACGTGTGTGTATGAGTGTACCTTCCTCCTCCCGCTGGGAGGATAATTAAAGCACCAAGCTGCAGAGCTGGCAGGCAGTGTTCCCTGGGGTGCGTTTCATGGGGTTGATTAATGAGGCCAGGGAGTTAATGAGGAGAAAGCTAAACGGAGGGAACTGAGCAGTGGAGCCTCTCACAGACCCTGGGGTTGTGGGGGGGCTCCGAAGGCATCTCCACCCTCTCTTTTCAGGGGGCCGAGCTCAGCACATGGTGTGCCAGCTCTGCACAGCCCTGGCCCCGCAAAGCAGGGCCGCCGCCTCAGACTGGCCGCAGCGGGAACCCGCCTTGTCTTCCTCTGCGAGCGCCTAACCCAGACAAACAGAGAAAGAAGAGGCCCTTGCCACCTAAGACACAACAAAGGACCTCAGGAGACCACTCCCTTCTTTTTGCTTGGTCCCAGACCAGCTGCAGATTTCAGTCTCCACCTGAATTAAGAACCAGCTCTGTAGTTAGTGAGTAAACTTAGACAAGTCACTTTGCTCTTGGAGCCTCGGTTTCTGCACCTGTCAAATGGGATCATACTCCCTAGTTCTCTCCCGCTGATGAGCACTTAGAGCACACCAGACGTTACTCTAAACATTTGGCGTGTATAATCTCATTTATTTCATTTATTTTCCCCAGAAAGTCTAGGAGGTAGGCTTTATTATTATCATCTTTATTCCACAGATAAAGGCTTTGAGATGGGGAATGGAACATAACCTGCTTGAGGTCACCCAGCCACATGCTGGGGGTGACCCCAGAACCCGTGTCCTGAAGCCATGGTGCTAGTTTGTAAGGAGGCTTTGAGGATCCAATCACATAGCCCACCAAAAGGACTTTGTAAATTGTAAAATGCTAAGTAAATGTGAGAAGAAGCCACTATTACTATTATTAATTTTCATTCTTAGTTTTTTAAGGGTTTGTAATATTTGTAAAAAGATTTTATTGATTTATTTTTAGAGAGATGGGAAGGGAGGGAGAAAAACATCAGTGTGTGGTTGCCTCTTGAATGCCCCCAGCCAGGGGACCCGGCCCGCAACCCAGGCCTGTGCCCTGACTGGGAGTCAAACTGGCGACCTTTTGGTACGCAGGTCTGCACTCAGTCCACTGAGCCACACCAGCCAGGGCTCACTCCCAGTTTTGAACCCAGGTGAGAGACAAGGCAGTGAGGGAATGAGCCCCTGAACAGGGAGAGAACAGCAGCGTGGCCTCTCCGACAGTCTGTGGCTTCTGTCCTAACCTTAGTGGTGGAGCCCCGCAGATCCTGACCTCTGCCTGAGCCTCCCACTCACACCCCGAAGGGCACATGCTTCTGTGGTCAGACTGTGGACACAGGAAATGGTCCCCATGTCCCCAGAGCAGTAGTAGCCTCGATTTAAAGGAATAGAGCATGGGTCCAAGGGACGGGGCTGAGTCTGGACCCAGAACCAGGTTCACGTAGCAATCTGTGATTGACCCGTGGTGTGCACCTGGGCGAGATGCTTGAGGACTCCAGCCTCACCTGGCACTTGGGAGTAACTATTTCACTTTCGAACATTTCACAGGATGCTGTGGAAGGACAAACATGAAGCTTTGTACGGGGAAGGCCGTTGTAACTTTATGCTGTGCTTTCTATGTAGAAATGGTTGGAAAGACAGTCCAGGTCACTTCCGGGGGTGTGCCGGGGCTTCCCAGCAATAGGCAGGAGGGCACGGATCCTGGGCTCCTGGTGAACACACCTCCACTACTCTGGTGCCTTGACTTTGGGGTCCGCAACAACTCGAGATTTCTGGGAAGAATGATTTGAGAACAGGAGCCCAGTAGCTCCAACAAAGTCTTGATGAGTCTGAAATGACCCAGTTCCCTCGGGCTGAGTTCCTCCTGCTGAATCAGGGAAATTGAGGCTGCCTCCGCCAACTCAAAACCATCAGTCCGCCCTCTCGTCAGACCCCACCACCTTTCCCAGCCACCTAAGCCCGGGGACTCACTAGCGCTCCCCTCCCCCGTCCCCCCACGCTGGCTGTGGGAGAGGGCCAGCACTGGCAAAACAGGGCACATCCCTAATTTTCTCCAAAGGAGCTAGTGCCTATCGAAACCAATATTTAACATCCCCATTTACATTGAAAGCGGGATTCTGATTATGAGATGGTAATGAGGGGATTAGCCGGAGGAGAGAGCCCCCCTGCCTGGCACCCCCTCCATCGCCCTTTAGTGGGCTGATTCCTGAAGGAGGTGGTGTGGGGGAGGGTGTGGGCTCTCCTACTGGGACAGCATCAGAGATGCCAGAGCAGGGCAGGGGTCCTCCCCGACTCCTTATTCATGCCTGGAATCAATTAGTCCCAGAAGGGGTGATGGGTGAGCTAGGAGACCCCTGACTCTGAGGGCCCTCCCGTTGCCTTCCCGCAGGCTGGGCTGAGAGGCCTCTGCTCTCTGAGTTTCTCCAGATAGGGCAGGTTTATGTGACTGCACTGCCTCTGGGCTAGAGGACTGAGGCCATGCAGGTCTCTTGGTAGAACTTTTTCTTGGCTCCAGGCTCCTCTGGCTTAACCTCAAACCCCATCCCCTCCCCAACCCTGTGGCTCTCTGAAATGGCATCCTGGTTCTCCTTGTCTTGGGCTGGACCTCTTAACCAGGCGGCAGATTATCTCTGGCTCTTCCTGTGGGATGGAGGGTAGGGGAAGGACGGAACCCAAGGGGGTCACCCATCCTGAGGCCCATTTGTTGGCGGACAATTGTGCTCCGACGTGATAATTCAGTGTGTGATTGCGGTCACGCCCCCCCCTTTTGTGCCCCTTTCAGAGCCAATCTCCCAGGCCCAGATGGGTTAATCCATAATGCAGAAGAGCAAGTAATTGGCTGTCAGCCCGGCCCCCTGCACCCCTTCCCCTATTAGTGCCACTGCCCTAATGAAGCCCAGCTTGGAGAGCCCCCTTCTCAATGAGGCGCCAGCCCCAACCCAGCCAGGCACACATGTGTCTCCACTGCTCTGCCTGAAGCCTGGCTCCCCTCAGGGACCGCCAGCCCAGCCTCCCCGGGGTGACCCAGCTGCCAGGGCTGCAGCAGCCCAGGGGGAGGCTGTGATGGATGGAAAGGAGTTAGTTAATAGAGCCCAAAACACATGGGCCCTGTCCCCATGTCGACCCTCCCCCTCACACGAACACACTTTTGCAGCTTCCTCTGACAGCAGCCCTGGCCCTCTGAAATAGCCCATGGGTTATTCCCCACTCCCGCCTCCACCCCAAGCAGCCCCAAGTAGGATCTGGGTGGGCGGTTGTGAAGCTGCTTCTTAGGACAATGGCCCAAGTCATTGCTGCCACCCATCTCCAGCCTCTGCCGATCTAAGTCCCCTTGTGTGTTGTCTCAAGGCTGTGTTCAAAGATGTTCCTGGCCCTCAGTCTCCATGTCAAAACTAATTTGGAATCTTACTAAGAGATTTTCTTTTCCTTACTTCTCAGGCTCCATTTCTGTTTCTGATCCTACTTCTATTCCTGCCTCGTTCCCAACCAGTTCTTTCCTTAGAGGCAGAAGAGGAACCAAGCCCCAAAGATGAGATGCATATCTGCAGACCAGAGCCCTTATCCTTGCTGGAGCTGCCTCGTCTCATTCTAGGTTTCCCTGTTGGGTTTTGCGCTCCCTGCCTCTGGAAGGGTTCAGCTCAGCCTGGATGAGATCTGTTCAAAGTATCACAGAAGAGAAGTCTGGGGAGGAACCTACCATTCTCTGACTCCCAGCACTTACTTCCTATTCCCACCTCTCCGTTCCCTCCTGCCTTCAGTACAAAGAGCGCTGCTGACCATTCTCCCCAACCAGAGGAGGAACGGAGAGATGGGTACTGCCTGGGTGTGGGCTGCTCCGGGTGCCCGTGGCAGGCAGGGGCACTGAGTCCTGCAGGGACCCCTCCACCCATCATCTGCCTGCCCTGCTTTCTCTAATTAACTCTTTAAAAGCGATACTTTTATATTTTTCATTATTAATTAACAGAATCATTTTAAATGGGAGAAAGATGAAAAATTGTGTGTGTGTGTATATATATATATATATATATATATATATATATATACCCTTACACCTCATTCAACCATTGGTTATACTTTGGTTGATTCTCCGCCCCGCCCCCCCCCATTTCTATAAGCATCTCGGACATCATCCAGCACAACTGAAGTGTATCAATTCAATGTCTCCCATGTGCCAGGTGTAGTGCCTACAATTTTTCTACCTGGATCATCACTCCGGATCCATTCCTAGCTTTCCTTCTCCTCTTCTAATGCCAGGTTATTGCTATGGGGTAGGTAAGCCTTCTCATCATGGCATATTTGGAAATTCTCACACTTAGAGGCAGGGTCTCAGGGCCTCTGAAGACTGAAATCCATAAGGGGCACCAAAGCCACCGCAGGCAGCCCCTTTATGATTAAGACCACGGGGAGGAAAATAAGGCCCCACGCTGATAAATGAAGGCAGGGCTCAGGGGGTGGGGGCAGCGACCCTGAGGAGTGTCCAGCCCCGTTGCTGATTCGATGGGGGAGCAGCACTGAGTGGTGGAATATTCCGAGGTTGCTTCTAGGGAAGGTTGAATATTTATGAGCTATGCAATCAAGACCTAGGCGGTAAGGCTTTATACATAAACAGGCAGCAGGATGGGGGTAGGGAAGCTGGAAGGAGAGACATGAGAAGGAAGTGGTGGGAAAAGAAGAGGAACACAAGGAAAAAAGTGGAGGAAAAGTTCCCATGACTTGTCAGAATAGTACTTCTCTGCATGACCCTATAACACAGTTGCATCCTACCTGTTATATAGCTGGGAGTGAGCTCATGTTGAGGCTGAACTTTTCCAAGTCAGATTGTGCTTCTCTGTGGGAGCCTAGAGACATCTTGGAGTCATCTTCACTTTAAGGAAATGAGCCCCAAGACACGTGGCCCTTGATGATACAGGAAGACCAATGTGGGCAGAGGGACCCCAAGGCAGAGGGCCCTGCAGACACTGGAGATGGGTACCGAAGAATACAAAGAAATCTACAAACACTCACACGAGCAACCTAGAAAGCACAGAATAAAGACTCAGTAATGGAAGGTGGAAACCTGTCACATATGTATTGAATGCAAAAACGTTTTTATTTGAATGTAAATCATTAGAGGCCATGGAATATTCTTTTTAATTGAAAAATGGAACATCTTTTGTTGGATGCAGGGGATTTGAAGATCTTAATTGGTCTCTTCCTTTGTGAATTTGGTGCTCACCTACAGAGAGAGGGAGAAAGGGGGGATGGAGGCAGAGAGATTGAGACACAGAGTGATTAAAAAATAGAATCTATTTCTGACTTCCCTGAAACTGCCGAAGTGCCAGGAATTACAGAAGTGAGCAAATACAAAGAGCAGCAGGTTTAATTATTGATAGGTAGCAGGGACTAAGGGATTTAGGAACTAAGAATGGTAAAAAAAGATTCAGAGGTCTTAGTGGATTATACTCAGCAGAGTGGTTGCAGAAGTCATTCTGTTACTAGAATTATACATAAGAGTAGAATGTTGGGGAGGAGGGGTTGTGGGGGAGTCTTTCTTCTGCTGTCCTCAGATGCAGGCTTTTCACAAAGATGTGGGGACAAAGCGCACAGGTGGGGGGAGCCAGCCTGAGTTTAAACCCCAGGTCTTCTGTTTACTAGCCAAGGAACTTTAGGCAAGTTCCTTCACCACCCTGTGCCCAAGCCTCCCCCTCTGTAAAGTGAGGGCAAAAACAGTAGCTATTCACAGAGTTTTTAGGAGTATTAAATGAGTAAAGCACTTAGAACAGCTCTGGCGATAGTAAGTTCACAGTAAATGCAATCTACCATAATTCGGTCTTCGTTAACATTGAATGAGTACCAACTATATGCTACGCCTTATGTCAGGCACCAGGGGTACAAAGATGAATAAGTGTAGTGTCTGCTCTCTAAGAGGAATTTGCAGCCTATGGGGGAAGATAGGTGTGCAAGCAAATTATGAAAACATCATAACTTAAACAGTAGGGGAATAAACCAAGGGGTCTAGGAGGACCCCATAGTCTGGGAGAGTTGGGGATGTCACTAAGCAGGTGACCGATGCTGGATTGCCAGGGTGAAAGGAACTCAGCAGGTGGAGAATGGAGGGGAGAGGGCATTTCAGGAAGAGGGACTGGCAAGAGCAAAGGCACGAAAGTAGAGAGAGCACCACACCTTTATGGAAAACGCAGCTTGGTGGTGGGATATAGGTGGCCAGAGGGGATGGGCTGAGGAGGTTGGGTAATGGGGAAGATCTTGGAAGGGCAGACAGCATCCAGACTATGGTGATTCTGTTTTTTTGTTTTGTTTTGTTTTGTTTTTTTAATCCTCACCCAAGGATTTTTTTTCCCCATTGCTTTTAGAGGGAAGGAAGGGAGAGAGAGAGAGAGAAACATCGATGTGAGAGAGAAGCATTGATTGGTTGCCTCCTACACTCCCCTGGACTGGGGGTGGAACCCACAGCCCTCTGGTCCTGGAACGACATTCCAAATACCTGAGCCACACTGGCTAGGCCAGACTATGGTGATTCTTGAGTGCCACATGTGTGGGGTCCACCTGGTAGGAATTGAGGGGCCATTATATTTTTAAGCAGGCAAGGGACATGATCAGATTTGAACATTAGAGACAAGCATGCGGCTCAGTGTCTGGCACCGAGTCGGAGCTTACTAACCTGGGGTTGAACAAATCCATGCCAGCTCCCCAAAGCAGCAGAGCAGAGGATGGATTCTCGGTGGGAGACCGAGCTCAGAGTCAGTTTGCAAGAGTTGGAGTGAAAGATGGTGAGAACCCAGGCTCAGGCGGTGGCAAGGGAGATGGGCAGGAGATGCAGAGCCGATGGCACCCCTCTCAGGAACTCACTGGAGTGGCACACTGGGAGGGAGAGGTACAGAGGCAGAGAAGGCTAGTGGGCTCTGAGGGAGAGCGGCTGTAAGGACCCACTAGCTCATCAAATGTTTTCAGTAAACTGATACGTATGGAGCGCTTGCTCTGTACCAAGTTTTGTATAAGGAACCAAGAATGCTCTTGTCTCCCAGGCACCACTCCGTTTGTACAAGGATGTGCACACACCGCTGTCCAGCTGCCTCCAGATTTCCAGACATGCTGGAGTGAGGAGCAACATCTCTCCCCACAGGCTCCTCTGCTGGACCCCTGTGGGGAAGGGGGTCCTCTTGGGCAGGGGGCTCTGGCTTATTATTCAGCAGCTGCAGGGGTTGAGCCAACAAACCCTGGCTCCTGCCAGGGGCAGGCCCCAGCTGCTTGCTTTCCTGCGGATGTCTGCTCTTTGCTTTCCGAGTCCCCCTCCTGTTTGGCCCTCTGGCTCCTGCTGGCTGGTCACTGCCCCCTGGCATCATAACTATGAAGCCAGCAACCCTGCTGGCCATTTGCAGGCATAGCCTAGTGAGGGTGGGGGACAGATGTTAGTTCCTTGTCTCTCCCCCCTCCACCACCACCAAAATACACACATATGCTCAGTGTGTCTCAGTGCCCTGGGAAGGGGTCCAGGCAGAGAGAGTGATGGGAAGCTGCAGACTCTAGAGGGATGTAAATGGACTAGGCGGGGTGTGTGTGCGTACATTGGGGAGGCCAATGGCAGTAATCAGCATGAGATGGGGGGGCTGTATTGTCCTCAGGCTGCCCTCCCGGGAAATTACATGCCAGCAGCTTCATCCACTACCAGCTGGCATGCAGGCTTTGGACCACCAAGAAGCCTCCCGTACAGTTCTAGCTCAGTCACTGAAAATTCCCAGCTACGTTACCTGGCCAGCGTGCTGGCACTAGGACAAGGAAGTTGGCCTGGTGGGGTCACTGTTCCCTCTCTCAACACACACACACACACACACACACACACACACACACACACACACACACGAGCACACGCGCGCGCGCGCACACTTCTTCCCACCAGATGCCATAACACTATCAGAATGAACTCACCCTCTACCTTACAGACTTAGCTCTCCCCAGCCCCCTGGACCCCTCTACTCTCTCTTCTTTCTGCCAATGCCCCTTTCAAGCCTCCTTTTCTCCTGTCTGCCCTTTCTAAAGTGCACACTGCTGTCAATATAACCCTTGAAAAGAAGCCGTCTCCTGGGGCAGGAGAAGGGAGGGGCTCTGAACTCAACTCTGAGTCTTTCTTCAGCCTGAGATGGAAACTTATGAGTCACCTGAACGGAGCCCTGGACGAGGGCCCTCAGGTTACAGCGCATGTAGTCAGAGTGTTTTACCTGCTACACAAGCACCCACATGCAGCCCAGGATGGCTGTGACATGGCCCAACACAAAATCATACATTTACTGAAAACATGAGATTTTTGTGTGTGTGATTACATGTCACAGTGTATTTAACATGTGGCCCAAGATAACTCTTCTTCTTCCAGTGTGGCCCAGAAGTCTGGACACCCCTGGACTACAGGGTAAGAATGGAGACAGATGCAGCGAGTTTCCTATCTAAGCCACAGGCAGAAGCAGAGCTGTGTGGGTAGTTTTGGGGGAGTGGGCAGGCAACGAGGAGATGGGGAGGCGACCTCCTTCCAGAACTGCCTGTAGGTGCAGGCCGGAGAGAAGCAGCACTTGAAAAGGCGCAGGGTCAGGAAGGCTGACGAGGACTGAAGAAGGGCTGGAGGGTGTGACCCCCGCCGGCCCTCTCCGCCCACTCTGCCCCACCCCCTACTGGGCCCAGGGTCCTAGGAACGTGGGGGAGGTGAAGCTAGGCTGTGCCGGGGAGGTATTTATTCTCCAGGACACCCCGGTTGAGTGCTCCACCCTCTTTCGGCATTAGGTCTGGGTTGCTTTGAAGGGAGAGCATTCTGGAGGTAGAAGTACAAAGAAAAAAGAGCAGAGAGAAACAAGAATGAAAGTGGAGAGAGGGGAAGGAGTATGGAGAAGGTGTGAGTGTAGAAGAGGGATAGGAGATTTGGGCTGGAGCGTGCTGGAAAGAAGGAGAAAGACCCCACCGTTTGTCCAGCCTCCACACCAGATGATGGAGATCAGGAAGCAGCCTCACCCAGGGGCTGAGTCCCAGCCTCCACTCAGGGAACCCTGAACAAATACTCCCTGATCCCCACATAAAAGGCCAATTAACTGCGACGTCTCTGTGAACAAATCCGCTAACAGGGTGACAAGCCCCTCGACACCAGCAGGTCCCGTGTTTGCTGAGAGGCTGATGGGAGCAAATCAGGGGATTAGGATGGGGCAGGAGCCACAGGGCAGCCTGCCACTTCCTGTCAGCTGCAGCCCTCCTGGTCCTGCAGGGCTCTGGGTTTCTGTCCCGGTCGGGCTCTGGAGAGATGGAGCCCAGCTGACCCAGGACTGACAACCTGGAGCCTCCACGAAGAGCAACTGAGGTCCAGAGTGGTGGTGTCTGCTAAGTGGATTGCTCATCCCAAAGCTATCCCTTACCATCTCTCTTACCTGAAGGCAACCTGGCCCTGGAGCAAGGGACCAGCACCAAATGCCATCTCTTAGCATACTGGTGCTCCCAAAGGAAGAGGGGTGTCACTAGCTCTTTTCCCAGCTGCCCCACTCTCAGCCTCAAGGTCTGCTGGCATTGAAGTTATCTGTAGGGGGCCAGACTCCCAGCCCAGCTCCCATGGGGAGGTGCTGCCTCCCTCCAGGGGGCTGTCAGGCCCCTAGGCCTCCAGCACTTCGTGTTGGGGCCCTGCAACGTCACCAGCAGAGCTGCGGCAAGTGGGTAGGAAGACACCTAACCACCGGTTAGAGGCCCCTAGGGCTGGTGTGTGGGTTGCGAGAGGACAAGTCCTCCACCCCTTGAGAAAGTGCGGGGTTCCCTTGAGGGCTGCCTACCTGAGATACTCCAGCCCTTGACTCGGATTACCCTGGAGTCTACGACCATGGAGCATCTGCTTCTCTGGGTCTAGACCTGTTCACCTGCCTCCTCCCCCATCAGAGGTGGAGACAACCCACCGAGGTGGAGTTGTCACACAGAGCCAGGGCTGAACGGCACCCTCTACTCAGCAGTCTGCAGGGCTTTACAAGCACAGATAAAAAGACTCTCTTTCTCTGATACCCCAAGGCCATCCTAGCCCAGAAAGGTGTGTGTGTTGGGGGAGGGAGGCACTGGGAGACATTGTGGTGTAAAGAAGTCCAGAAAAGTCAGAAGCAGTCTGGGCCTGGGTGAGGGGTCATGTTCCCTCTCCCCACTCCGGAGAAGGAGGCTATCAGGTTGGAACAGATTTGCACAAGTTTTGCATCGACCCCATCTCTTCTCTTGCACTTGCCTTTAGAGAAGCAATATTGCTCTTCGTCTTTGTCCCGCATTTCCTGTCTACCCTTCCGTCTCCCCCAAAAGGTGAAACAATTTAATAAAACAAGTAGTAGGAGAGGATGCAAAAGTACGCAAATCGATGGGACTTGCCTACGCGTCCCGGGGCTTTCTCCCTGCAGTTTTATCCCTGTTCGCTGTCTCTCCGGGAACTACCAGATTAGGGTCAAGACACCCCACCTCATCTCCCCGCTTCTCTGTTGCAAACCGGGTGACTGCAGACGAAGGGGTGGACGCCGCGCTTGGAATTGTTCTCCACCCACCCCCAACTCCCGCCCCAAACCACCCGTTTCCCGCGTTTCCGCGGATAAATCTCGGGACCTGGGAGGAAGTGGAAGCCAGGGTTTCTAGAGCTTGAGGAGCGACCCTGAGCTTTGCGTCAGGTTCTCCAAGGGCGGGGAACAGGGAGGAAGGATTTCTGTTCTAAAGTCAGGCAGGACAGAGCCCGACGGAGCCGCTTTTCTCATCTCGACTTCTTTAAGAAGGGAGGGAAACTCCAGCGCGCTCCAGAACCCCGCTCGTGGCTCGGGGCGGGGACTGCAACTCGCGCTAAACTGCTCTAGTCTCCGGCCCTGCCAGTGGCCGTCGGGGAGGGGTGGGAGGGTGGAGAGTGTCGGATTAATCCCTTAATTACGCTGTGATCGGCGTGGCACCTGCTTTCCGCCGCCCAGCTCCCGGGGGACCGCGGCTCTGAGCGGTGCAGAGGAGGACGAGGGAAGGAGGAGGGCACGCGGAGGCACGCGCGGCACCAGGCGCCGGCCGGCGGGACAGCGGCACCGTGGCTGGGGCGGAGCGCAGAGGCTGCAGAGGGGCTTGCGGCTCCCGGCCCGCGGGTCTCAGACCCAGGGGCCGGGCCCCGAGCCCCCGGCCCCGGTCCCGGCCGGGTCGCGCGATGCTGCGCTACCTGCTCAAAACGCTGCTGCAGATGAACCTGTTCGCGGACTCCCTGGCCGCGGACGTGTCCAACTCCAGCGACCTGCTCTTCGGCTTCAACTCCTCGGGGGCGGCGCTCAACCACAGCCTGCTGCCCTCGGGAGAACCTTCTCTCAACGGTAAGCCCCTGCCCCGCGGGGATGTCGGGTCCCGAATGAGGTGGGTGCGTGGGCGGTGTGGAGGGGGAGGCCGAGAGCTCCAGCCCCACGTGTGGACCGAGGGGCGCCCCCCAGAGCCTCCCCAGGCGGCGGGCACCCAGGGGTTGTCGGGGGCTTTGAGCACCTGAGTGGGGGGGTACCCGCGGAGAGCGGGGGTCTGGGAGCAGATGGCCGCTGAGTCCATCCCTCCCCACCTCCCCAGCCGAACGCAGGCCGTCCCAGCGCGGAGGGCCGCGGCTGCGGGTGGGCAAGGTCGAGCTGGAGGGTGCCGGCACCCACTGCGGGGAGGGCAGCGGAGGGCCGCGGTCGCCGGCGGGCCTGGGCGGAGCCGAGCCACTTGGGGACCCCCTCAGGCAGCCGGCTTTCCTTAGGGAACCGAAGTTTGCCAAGAATTCACTTAGGACGAGAGTGAGCCAGCCGTAATGTTGGATGTGTTGGCTAAGAGCTCGACGCAGGCGGCGACCATTTCAGGAAACTTAACGAGTTTGCCTCTTGGAGATGGGCTCGCAGCCGGCCCACCCGGCAGAGCTGCGGCGGGCAGGCAGCGCCGGCGGCCAGGTCGTCAGCGCTAATTACGGTGATTAATAAATGGCTGAGACGGCGAGCTCCTCCGGCGCGGCGGGAGCCGAGGAGAGGCCGGAGCTCTCCCCCTGCCGGCCGCGACGGGAACTCCTGCCTTCCCTGGCACCTTGGCCCTGGTTCCCTCTGGTTCTTTCCCAGCCGGGACCAATTGGCTTCCTCCAGCTCGAATCTGGGGCGACTGCTGTGCTGGAGAGCCCAAGGCAGGGAGAAAGGAGACCTGGGCAGTGCGTGAACTCCAGGTGCTGGGGGGAAGCCCCAGAGCCCCATTAGCATGACCGTTGGCTATTCATTAGCTTCCGTCGAAGCCTCTCCTGAGACCTAGAATGACAGGGATGAAATTCCATAGAAAGGGGCCTGCAGCTGTGTCTACAGGAATTAGGGGAAAGGGCCGACCATCAAGGTGGGCTATGCAGGAGGGAGCAGGGAGGAACAGGGGGAACGAGCTGGGATTCTCGTCTCCTGACCTCCCAGATTCCCAGGAGGGTAAGCAGAGAGCCGGGCTCCCAGACGCCTCCCACACACGCCCGTGCCCACCTAGCGCTCTGGCAAAGTGTTTTCACTCCGCACTGTCTCAGTGAGGTCTGCAGGGAAGAAATTGATTGTCACATCTGTGGCGGAGGAAACAAATTCAGAGAGGATGACAGCACCCCGATGGTCACCAAAGCAGCACAGATCTTGGCAAAACAGACCTGCCTATTCCCATCACATGCGATGGCTAAGCAAAGGGCAAAGGGAAAGATCGGGGCCTGGTCTCTACCTGATTCAGGCAGAGACTGTAGGAACCACGGTAAGGTCAAGTGGGCTGGGAGGAAGAACTCTTAAGTAATCTTAAAACTGTCAAATTTATCGAGCTTTCCCCAAGTGCTTTGCACACAGTAAGATCTTAGGACAACCCCAATGGCGACTTCCGCATTACAGATAAAGGAGCTGAGACTCAGAGAAGTTCAATAATTTGCCCACGTTCTTACAGCAGTTAGTGTGGAAATTTGAGATTCCCGCCCCAGTGGGTTCCAGCCAACCCCTGAATTCTTAACCATTTCAGTGCCGCTCACCATGGGCTTTACTTGAACTGGGCCTACGATGGGAGGGAGGAGAAGTGGGTGAGAATCAGAAGTTTCCGTCCAGAAGGGAAGTCGAGAAAATTACCCTCTTCCCTACGATCCGGAGAAAGGAAACCGATCTTCTTGTCCCTGACCGGTTAAAGACCCTCCCCAGGAGAGCGGCCACTAGGCAACCCACCCATCTTCCTCTCCATCGGAACTCCTAAGAGTGAGGGCGGGACGTAAAAAACCCAGTCCCACACCGAGGCTGCAAGCAGAGGTCTCCGCGGATCTGGAGCAGAGTGGGAGAAGCGGAGCGGGGGTGGGGAGGTGGGGAAGTCTCTTAGACCCTCGTTAGTAAAGGATACAGATTGCGCGAGGCGGCAGCGGCGCCTACTGGCCGCCAGGGGTCGCAAAAGCCACTTTCGATGAAGCTGGGGTGCGTGAGCAGGAAGGGTTCCAGGCTCCTGGGTCCGAAACCACTGCCAAAGACCAGCGAGCAGAAGTCTGTAGACCACTGAGGGGCGGGAGCAGAACATGCGGTGAACGGATCAGAGAGAACCCGGGAAGGGGAGGAATTCTTTTCTCAATGGTCCTTAGCCTCTCTTGGCTACATCCACCTGGAGAACAACCTTCTGAAACCTATACGCTCTCAGGAGAGTTACTCACATTTCCACTACTATTTGCATTGCTTCAGTTCCTGAGACTTCACAGGACCCCGAAACACGGTTGTCCGGGGCGTCTACAGAAGGGCTCTGTGCGGGCTTCCAGGCTCCCAGGCCCAGCCCATCGCTCACGCCTTCCCTGTCCTGGGGGATCCCAGGCCAGGCCACATTCTCGGTATCGCTGCGTATCGGAGAACCCAATGCTGGCCTCGGTGTCGGAGTTGCGGAGCAAGGACACCTGTGAGCCAGTGCGGCTGGGGGACGAAACCAATCAGCTAGAGGCGCGGGTGGCCCTTCACTCCCCACTAGTCCCGGCTGGCGGGGACCCAGGTGTCCTGACTCCTTGACTTATCAAGGAGTAGGCGCCTCCTTCCGAGCCCAAGAACGTAGGGCGTCTTCCTAGAAGAAGATACCGGACCCCACAGAGAGAGGGGGTGGGCAGCAGTGACAGACAGGGTCCTTTTTTCTCCGGAGCCTCCATCTTTCCCCAACTTCCCGGTCCGAATGCTCTGTGTCCCTCCCATCCCCCCAGGGACAAGGGTCGGGCCGGAGGACGCGATGCCGCGCATTGTGGAGCAGCCTCCAGATCTGCTGGTGTCTCGAGGCGAACCGGCCACGCTGCCCTGCCGCGCGGAGGGCCGGCCCCGGCCCAACATCGAGTGGTACAAAAATGGGGCGCGCGTGGCCACCGCGCGCGAGGACCCGCGCGCGCACCGCCTGCTGCTGCCCAGCGGTGCCCTCTTCTTCCCGCGCATCGTGCACGGGCGCCGCGCACGGCCGGACGAGGGCGTCTACACTTGCGTGGCGCGCAACTACCTGGGGGCTGCGGCCAGCAGGAATGCCTCGCTGGAAGTGGCAGGTGAAGGCCCGTCATCAGCCGGTTGCTCTAGAGCCTGGGGGCCCGCGGGAGGGCACGGGGCAATCTGTCCAGAACTGGTTCCGCCTCCGCCGATTCAAAGTTTTCCTTTGGGGTCCTAACTTTGGTTTCTAATGCCCGCGCCTGGGCCTGGCATTTTCTCACCTGTGACGGTGTGGTGGGGGGCAGGGGGACAGTTATAGGGGTGGGCAAAAGTAGGTTTACAGCTGCAATGTGACCTTCTTTGAGTTCATGAAACTATTGTAATAATAACCTACATGTCTTTTTCTATACGAACAGCTGTAAACCTGCTTTTGCTCATCCCTTTTTCTTCTCTCTCTCTCTCCCCAGTCCTCCGCGATGACTTCCGGCAGTCTCCTGGGAACGTGGTGGTGGCCGTAGGGGAGCCCGCTGTAATGGAATGCGTGCCCCCGCGCGGCCACCCGGAGCCAGCGGTGTCCTGGAAGAAGGGCAACGCCCCAGTCAGGGAGGAGGAGGGCAGGATCACGGTGAGGGCCGGACTGCGGTCAGGAGGGGCGGGGCCCCGCGCCAAGGTTCCGACAGGCGCCTCCTGGAGGAAGGCCTGAATCTAAGGACCTTGGAAGGCAGGGAATAGTGCTTGGGGCGACAAGGCAGATCTGAGATCAGGGGATGAGCTGAGCAGAGGCTGAGGGCGAGCTGCTGAGTGACGGATACACGAGGACCGGTGAGATGAGTTTGGTACAAGACGGCAGGGAGCGTGATGCCCCGGGGACCCCTGGGAGAAAAAACAGACCTGATCCCCACCGTTGGGCAAAAGAACAGTTCCTTATCTAAAATGGGTTTCCTTCCCTGGTTTTCTTCATGAGTTTGTTGTGAAAATCAAATACATAAATATGCTTTCATGGCTATGAAGGACCAAAGTTACTGTTGCGGCCCCGCAGATCCGTGGAGGGAAGCTGATGATGTCTCACACACACAAGAGTGACGCGGGGATGTACACGTGTGTGGCCTCCAACGTGGCGGGGGAGCGGGAGAGCGCGGCGGCCCAGCTCGTGGTTCTGGGTAGGCGCATGCAGTTCTGGAGTTCCGGGAGCGGAGCCTGGGGGTAGCAGCGGTGCAGACCCCCGCTGTTCGCTCACTTCCACTGCGCAGAGCGCCCCTCGTTCCTACGGAGACCAGTGAATCAGGTGGTCCTGGCTAATGCCCCTGCGGATTTCCCATGCGAGGTGCAGGGGGATCCCCCGCCTCGCCTGCACTGGCGCAAGGAGGATGGAGAACTGCCCACAGGCAGGTGAGCATCCCCTTCCTCCCGCCTGTGAGGAGACCCAACCGGCCCAAGAGTGTGCCCTGCCCTAGGAAACTGGAAGGCAGATACCTCCTCACAGGGAGAAATCTGCGTGCAGAGCCTCAGGCCCTGCCCTCCCCAGTCCCCACCTCCATTCGTGGGGCTTCTGTTCCTGTAGAGGCCCGCCCTGTCTCTGTACCCTGCCCTGGTGTCTGTCCCGGGGGAGACAGAAGGGGCCTGTAGCCATGGCCAACCCAGCCTGGGGGTGGGGAGTGGAGCAGGTATGAGATCCGGAGTGACCACAGCCTTTGGATTGGCCGTGCGAGTGCTGAAGATGAGGGGACCTACACCTGTGTGGCGGAGAACAGCGTGGGCCGAGCGGAAGCGTCTGGCTCCCTCAGTGTTCATGGTGAGGCCCCGCCCGGTGACCGGGGTGGAGTGAGGGAAGATGGTGGGTGGGCCAAAGTAGAGAATGAGGGAGAAAGGACAACCCAGAGATCTGGGGTCACCTGAGACTTGTAGGAGAAAGAGGAGATGGGTAAACAAGCTTGAGCAAGAGATGGATGAATATCTGCTCCTACTTAAGCCAAGCTTGGGCCTCGCTCTCCTGTTCCCTCAGCCTCCCTTCTTAGCACCCCTGACTCCCTGTTCCTTTTCTCCCCTCCCCTTGCCAGTGCCACCTCAGCTGGTGACCCAGCCCCAGGACCAGATGGCAGTCACTGGAGACAGCGTGACTTTTCAGTGTGAGACCAAAGGAAACCCCCCGCCTGCCATCTTCTGGCAGAAGGAGGGAAGCCAAGTAGGTGCCAGCTTCTCCTCTGGGTCTTCTGGTCTTAGCCTCTGCTCTTCTCCATTCTGCAAACTTCTCTCAGGGTTCTGCTTTACCTTCGGTCCTCCCAGGAACACTTGCAGGTTATGTAGGAGGATTAAATAAGATTATGAATATAAAAAGACCTGGAATGTATCCAACACTTTTAAAATAAATGATACTATATTTAGGTGGTAGGAAACAGTCTTGTAGAGTAATTCCTTGGAATTTTTCTGTTTGGGTCAAGGATGCAGCAAATCCAATTAGATCCCCCTTTCCCAGACCCCTGGGGCCTGGGCTTTCATACACTGCTCTGGAAAGCAAGTGGCACAGTGCCAAAGCTGCTCAGGGCAGAACTCAACTTGCTCTTCTAGTTGTTAGAGGCCTCCACCAGGGGGCGCCCACAGTCATCCCTCTTCAATGTTAGCAAACAAATCCCAGAACACACAACTGGAGTGAACATTAACTGAAGTAACAACCTAAGTGAATTCCTTAAGGGAAGGATGGAATCTTGCTACTAAAAAACAAGATCAGTATAATAAAATGAGTTGCATTAACTCCACCCCTGGGAAACCAGACCACCTATTACCTCATTCCAAATCCGCTGCCACAATTTTCCCAACGTCTCTAGCAGCCAAGTCTGCTGCATTTTCGTTAGATTCTGAAATGAATAAAAACGCTGATGGTAGTAGAGGGTGGGAATGGGTGTCAGCCAGGGGCTCAGCGTGGTGCCATTTACCCTGAGACCGAAATCTACCTCACTATGTTCCTAGTATGTATCCGATGTAAGATGTTAGAGCCAGAAAGAAGGGGAACACATTGAACATTTGTCACGCAATGCATTAAAAGAGTTTCATATGATTACTTCATTTCGTCTTCATTACTATCCTCTAACAGTCATATTTGGGGAGATTGGGGCTCAGGAAGTTTAAATAGCTTGCACAGGGCTGGGAAGTACATCCCAAGATCATCTAACAAAACTGCTCATTTTTGTGAATAGGTTTAACTAGTTTGCGCAAGATCATGGAATTGCCTGAGGACGGAGTAGGAATTGGAACCTTAGGAATGCTCTGGATTCGGGCGTTGATGGGAATGGGGAGCCCTCTGCCAGCTGTCTGCTCTTTCCCTACCTTGGTTCCCTGCTCTGTCCCCAGGTCCTGCTGTTCCCCAGTCAGTCCCTTCAGCCCACAGGGCGCTTCTCAGTCTCTCCCAGAGGCCAGCTGAACATCACTGCAGTGCAGAGTGGGGACGCTGGCTACTATGTGTGCCAGGCTGTCAGTGTGGCTGGCAGCATCCTGGCCAAGGCCCTGCTGAAGGTGAAAGGAGGTATGTGCGTATGGTGATAAGATAGGACCGACGGCCTGGAAGGAAACGGTGGCTTAAAGCGATCTGTTTTTCTTGGATTCTCCACAATATGTCTGCAAGGGGTGGGGCATGCTCCTGAGACATGTCCTTGAAATTTGGAAGTTAGGCACGGAAGTCACTAATAGATGGCTGATTCCGGGCAGAGGCTACAGCTGGTTATGGAGGCCACATCTCTGGGGGAGGGAGAGATGTGGGGGAAGGAGAGATATGGGGGAAGGAGAGATGTGAAGGAGCTGAGAACGGGGACAAGGGGCTGGGTGCCTGAACCAAAGATCCTCCTCTGAGACACCCAAGTTCTTCCTCTCTCAGCCTCGATGGAGGGGCTGCCTCCCATCATTCTCCGGGGACCAACAGATCAGAAACTGGCACTCGGCTCCTCTGTGTGGCTGCCATGCAGAGTGACCGGGAACCCTCAACCTAGTGTCCAATGGAAGAAGGACGGGCAGTGGCTGCCCGGGGATGACCCCCAGCTCAACCTTATGGCCAATGGTACCCTGTACATCACCAATGTGCAGGTGGGTCTCACCCTGGGGCCCAAGTAGCTGAGAACGCCCAACTCCAGGGAGTACCTGCTGGGACTCGAACTCCATTCTAACCCTTTGCTCTCTCGGACCACCTGAAGTGTACAACCTCCTCTCCATCCTTCTGTATACCCGCCTCCACCCTTGCATCCTCCCTTGTTCCATGCCCGGTTTGCCGGTCCTCTCCCCTCTCCTACAGGAGGCGCACATGGGCTTCTACAGCTGCGTGGCCCAGAGTTCCACAGGGGAGGCCACCTGGAGTGCCTGGCTTAGGGGGCGGGGTGAGTTTCTCCTCCGTCCCTTCTTTGCTAGCACTGTCCTCCAAACGTCCTTCAAGGCAGTCAGTATTTGCCCAACCCCAGGACTGCCTTTATCTTCCCAATGCCATGGCCATGGTAGTGGGAGGAGGAAGGTGGAAGTGGTGTCCTTGGGAGGCGGATGTGAGTAGCATGGGCACTGTGTCCCTCTCTCCACTGTCACTGGCACGGCTCCACGGCTCCTCTGGGGAGAAGGCAGGTTACATTCTTTCCCCATTCTTCTACTGAAGCATTATGTCCTTACTGCAGAAGATGGGGGAGATTTACCAGACCCGCCTACAGAACCCAGTTCCCCTCTGGGGCCTCCCTCTCAGCCAGTGGTCACTGAGGTCACCAAGAACAGCATTACCTTGACCTGGAAGCCCAACCCGCAGGCTGGGGCCACAGTTACCTCTTATGTGATAGAGGCCTTCAGGTACAGAGAAAGTTTTGAGTGCAAACCTGGAACATTAAAAGGAGGGGACCCTGTGTCCTTAAATTAAGGTCTTTGCTATTGTGGGGGAAGGCTTGCCAGTTCCCTCTCCCAGGGTGAGGAGGAGCAGGAGGGCCATAGAGAATGGATGAGCCCCAGCTGGTGTGGCTCAGCGGATTGAGTGTGGGCTGCAAGCCAAAGGGTTGCTGGTTAGATTCCCAATCAGGGCACACGCTTGGGCTGTGGGCCAGGTCCCCAACGGGGGGCAGGTGAGAGGCAAACACACATTGTTGTTTCTCTCCCTCTCTAAAAAAAAAGAGAGAGAGAGAGGGAATGAGAGGGAGTAGGCAGGTTGGAGGTCTCTGGGCTCAGACAACTCTGTCACTTCATTCCCACTGCAGCCCAGCGGCTGGCAACACATGGCGGACGGTGGCGGACGGTGTGCAGCTGCAGACACACACTGTCGGCGGTCTACAGCCCAATACCCTCTACCTGTTCCTGGTGCGAGCCGCAGGAGCCTGGGGCCTCAGTGAGCCCAGCCCCGTCTCTGAGCCCGTCCGCACCCAGGGTAAGGCCAGGGTCCCCGGGCTCACGGGTACGACATATCGCACTGCACATGGCACGGTGGCAGCTCTTTCCTGCTGTGCTGGGACTACACTGGTAGCTGGCAGGTCATGCTTCCCTCTCAGAGTGAACAAGAGGAGAAGGAGGAGGAGGAAGAGGAAGCGGAGGGGAAGAGGAGAAGGGGACGGAGAGGGGTCAGGGAGGAAAAGGAAGGAGGGGAAGAAGAGAGAGAGGCCGTGGCAGGGGGCGGGGTGATTCAGCCACCGTGGTGGCTCCTCACTTCTGAGTCTCTTACCCACAGCGCGTGTAGAGTATCAGGACTGCCCCCACCCCAAGCCCCTCTTGAGGCTGGGGTGTGCCCTGGAGCACTAAGCAGTGCAGTCTGTGCAGCGGGGCCAAGGCAGGACTTAGCATACTGTCAGTCCTGACTGCCTGTCCCTGCCGGACCCTGCTGAGTGGGCTCTTTGGTCAATAGACAGCAACCCTTCCAGGCCAGTGGACACATGGAGAGGCCAGCCGGGACTGGCCGAAGTGGCTGTGCGTATGCAGGAGCCTGTAGTCCTTGGGCCCCAGACCCTGCAGGTGTCCTGGACCGTGAGTGTGCCATAGGGGTGAGGGGAAGGGCACAGATAATGGTGGGAGATGTAGGGCCCTCCAAGAATGGGTACAGGGGAGTGGGAAGTGAGCGGCTGGGGAAGCTGGGTACATGGGGGAGGGGCTGGGCCTGGAGGACTTGTGTGGCCCTAGCTTCTCCTGGTATGCTTCCTCTTGCTTCCTACAGGTAGATGGCCCAGTCCAGCTGGTGCAAGGTTTCCGGGTGTCTTGGAAGGTAGCAGGTCCTGATGGGGGAAGCTGGACAGTGCTGGACCTACAGTCCCCAAGCCAGCAAAGTACTGTGCTCAGAGGACTCCCCCCAGGGACCCGAATTCAGATCAAGGTGCAAGCCCAAGGCCAGGAGGGGCTGGGTGCTGACAGTCTCTTGGTGACTGGGAGCATTCCTGAGGAGGGTAAGGGGATGTACAGCAGGGAGGTGGGAGTGGGGGAGGATGGGATTTTGCAGGGGAAGAGCAAGGCAGGTGGGTGGGAAGGGGGTACCTTTGCTCCCTAAGGTGTTAGAGCTGGGAGGGGGGAGCTTGGGGCCTGAGGGGCAGCTTGCAATGACTGTATCCTGCTCACTGAGTTCCACCCTGGCCAGCTCCCAGTGGTCCCCCCCAGGGAGTGGCAGTGGCCTTGGGGGATGAAGGCAACAGCAGTATCACTGTGTCCTGGGAACCTCCACTCCCCTCCCAGCAAAATGGGGTCATCAGGGAATACCAGGTACGGGGTGTGCAAAGGGACTGGGCGGGAGGGAGAGGAGGACCTGGGGCTAGGATTGGGAGGATCTGGTGCTGGCTTCGTGCCTGGGGATGAGGCTTTGGGAGGGGAGAGAGGTTTCAGCGTTCCCTCTAGGCTGAGTTATGCCTGGCTAAGCCCGACTGTGCCATTCAGAGCGCCAAGTTTCCACGTGAGGCCAGAATCCCGTTTCTGACTGTCAACCCGGGTCTCGGCTCCCCCAGATCTGGTGCTTGGGGAACGAGAGCCGCTTCCACCTCAATCGGTCCGCGGAGGGTTGGGCGCGCTCTGCGGTGCTCCAGGGACTGCTGCCAGGTGTCCCCTACCGGACCCAGGTCGCAGCGGCCACCAGCGCTGGCGTGGGTGTGGCCAGTGCCCCTGTGTCTGTGCAGCTGCGTGAGTCTGGAGGTGGGGGGTGGGGGGAGGGCATGGGCTGGAAAGTGAAGGGGATCCTGGAATGGCTCCTGGGTTTCCAGGCCGCTCATGGCTCTGACCCCCACAGCGACCCCACCGGAACTGGAGCCTGCGCTCGAGGTGGGCCAGGGGCTGGCGGAGCGGCTGGCTAGGGTGCTGCGGGAGCCGGCTTTCCTGGCAGGCGGTGGTGCGGCCTGTGGGGCGCTGCTCCTCGGGCTCGGTGGCGCCCTCTGCCGGCGCCGCAGGCAGCGCAAGGAACTCAGCCATTACACAGGTGAGAGTGGGCACGGGGCTGGGCACGCATGGTGGATTGAGGAGCCTGCGGAACTCCGAGGGAAGAGTGGGCGTGGAGGAGGCGGGGCCTGGAGGGGGCAGGGCCTGAGTCTGGGGGCGGGGTAAGACTTGCTCTTAAGATGCCTTTTCTTTTTTTTTTTAAGTCTGGCGAGGATTTATTAGGAAGCTTATTAGTCACAGTGAATGAAAAGCCATGGACAGAAGAACTGAGATCTCCAGATTCTGGCACTGGGCTTAAAACACTAGTTAGAAGCTAATAAACACTATCTTACCTAAGTCCCAATCTTACCTCAACCAGAGACACCCATGAGCATAGAAGTGAGATACCCACGCGTTCCCCAGACTGCTTACCTAGGCAGTCAGTGTTCGGAAATGGGGGCCAGTCTGGAGAAGAAACACACTCGTGGGGGCGGACCTGGTAGGAGGGGTGTGGCCAGGAGCTCAGGCAGTAAATTGCCAGGAGGGGGTTTGGGTGGAGCAGCTGGCCAGCTGTAAGGTAAAGGCTGAGTTCTACCTTCTAGTAAAGGACGAGTCTGGAGAGATCTGAGAGCCCCTGGATCAGTGGTTTGCAATCTCGGCTACACATGGGAATCACTTGGGGAGCTTTAAAAAAAAAACACCGATGTCTGAGTCCCTCTCACTCCTAGGAATTCTGATGAAATTGGTCCAGGGTGCAGCCTGGGTGGTGGAATTGGATCGGGGCCAAGGAGGGGACGAGAGTGTGGGTATTTCTGACCCTTTTCCCATTTCCCCTCTTCTTTCTCCCATGGGATCCTTTCCGGAAGCCTCCTTTGCCTACACACCTGCAGGTAAGCCGCCACGGGCCGCCCTGTGGGGTTCGGACCCCAGCACAGGCTCTTCTCTGACCCAGTCTCCCCTCACCCTTCCCAGTGTCCTTCCCACACTCAGAGGGCCTCTCGGGAGCCAGTTCCAGGTAATTCTCTCAACTCATGCCCCGAGCATCGTCCCTTCCACCTGGCTCTCCAGGCCTCACCGCCCCGTCTGCCCCAGACTCCACCACAACCGCGGTCCTACCGCCCCTGACCCTCTCCGCCCTCCTCTCCTTTCCCTGGCCTCTCAGGCTCTCTGCCCCAACGTTCACGTGCTCTCCCTCAGGCCACCTGTGGGCCTTGGCCCTGCTTCCTACCCTTGGCTGGCAGACTCCTGGCCCCACCCATCTCAAAGCCCCTCAGCCCAGGAACCCAGGGGAAGCTGCCGCCCCAGCAATCCCGACCCAGACGACAGATATTACAATGGTGAGGAGTTCTAATTCCCTCAGGGGCCCACCTGGCCCCAGCACCCTTCTCTCCTCTCAACCTACTGGGGCACACTGAAGGGAGCTGAGGAGCCCTAGTGTTTCCCAGGCTGGCGAGGCCCCAGGAGGATGTGAGTTGGGGGAGTGGCCCCTGCACCCTGGTTTGGGAAGTAAGGTTTGGGGCAGGGGAAGAGGTGGTCTGGTGGGGTTTCCTTTGCCCTCCATTCTCCTGTTGTCCTCTGTTTTTCTGTGTTCGCCCCTGCCTGCTCCCCTGCGCCTCCCTCTTTCTCCTCCTCAGAAGCCGGAATCTCCCTCTACCTGGCTCAGACGGCCCGGGGCGCTGCTGCCTCTCCGGAGGGTCCTGTCTATAGCACCATTGACCCCGCTGGGGAGGAGCTGCAGACCTTCCACGGGGGCTTCCCTCCAAACTCCTCAGGGGACCCCGGAACCTGGAGCCCCTATGCTCCCCCGGAATGGAGCCAGGGAGACAGCGGTACGACTCCAGTTCCTCGTGCCCCACGCTTCCCCTCTGGGACCTACCCCAGCACTTCTGACAAGTCTCACCTCGGCCTCCTTCCTGCCCAAATCTTGGTGTACCCCGTCCTACTCTCCTCAGGGCCCAGGGGAGGCAAAGGGAAGCTTCTGGGGAAACCTGTGCAGATGCCTTCCCTCATCTGGCCAGAAGCCTTGCCACCCCCTCCTCCTTCCTGTGAGCTGAGTGGCCTCGAGGGACCTGAGGAAGAGCTTGAGGGCAGGTAAGGATGCATCCTACTACAGATGCCCTACGTGGGAGCCAGCCCAGGGCCACCTGCAGGGGAGGGCAGAGAGCTGGGAGAAGAAGGGAACTGGCGACAGGAAGGCCATCCCCACCCTCCTGCCTCTTTCCCCAGCTCAGAGCCAGGAGAGTGGTGCCCGCCAGTGCCTGAGAGGAGCCGCCTGGCAGAGCCCAGCTCCAGTGGAGGGCGCTTGGTCCCTGCGTCCCGAGGGGAGACCCCTTCTCCCACGCCTTCCTATGGACAGCAGTCCACAGCCACTCTGACCCCCTCACCTCCTGACCCTCCCCAGCCCCTCACTGACATTCCCCACCTCCACCAGGTGCCCAGGTAGGGAGGCCTAGAGCACCTTGCACATTCTAGGCCCTCAGTACGTACCTGTTCGGTGGCCAGATGGGTGGAGGGGTCTGGGCCGCAGAGGTCTCACGGCTGTATGAGGGTGGGAGTGTGGTTCGGGGAGCAACCCGGAGGCTAACGAGGTCTCTCACCCACTTCGGACGGTTTCTCCACTGGAGTGACTTTGCGGCTCCTGGAGCGTTTCAGAGCCATGGCTTCCTGGTGCTCTGCTAGCCCAGGAGCCCATGTGGGGCTGGCTCTGTGTTGCTCATCTGAGTGTTAGGCTGAGTGTTCAACACAGTGCCTGGCACATAGTAGGCACCTAGTGTTTGTCCAGTGAAGACATGCTAAGGCTTTATGTCATTGCAGGAGGGTGCCCCTTGAACCAAGTTCCCCTCTCAGCGGGTCCCAGCCCACTCTGAACAGCCATGAAGTGAGGCCTGTGGGCCTGGCAGCTGGCCCCACAGCCTCCCAACACTTCAGCCCCAGCCCTGTCCCCAGCACAGCCAGCAGCACCCCCGGTGAGTCTGTAGAACCTCAGCTCGTCCAGCTGCCCCCGCCCCAGAGCTCGTTTTCCCTCCCCCCAGACCTCTCACATTGCTCCTCTCCCGTCTCCTAATGTTGCAGGGAGGACCCGACAGGGGCCTGGGGAGAGCACTCCTCCACTCCAAGGGCCCCGCGCCCAAATTCGGAAGAAGCCTAAGGCTGTTCCCTACAGGCGGGAGCACAGTCCTGGGGGTGAGGATGGTGACAGTCAGTGGAGGAGATGGGAAACCGAGGGTGAGACCTGGGGGTTGGGGGCGGGAGGGGGAGTAGGCCAACCCAAATCTTGGGCTCTTCATTCGCAGCTCCTGGTGCCCTGGAATGGGGGTGGGAAAGGCCGGTACCAGGGAAGCAGGAGGCTCTGCTGAAACAGGTCTCTCCGCAGACTTGCCCCCACCACCCTTGCCACCCCCGGAGGAAGAGGCAAGCTGGGCCTCAGGGCTGAGGGCAGCAGGCAGCATGTCCTCCTTGGAACGGGAGCACAGTGGGGAGAGAAGAATGGTGCAGGCGGGGGCCCTGGGGGCCCATCGGGGCCCTCTCCCCGATGGTAAGGTGGGCCAGGACAGGCTGGGGGGCCACTGCTGTGTAAGAAGGTGGGCTTTAGGACTCGGGGCTGATGGGACAGTACAGACAGTACCATCGATGGACTAGCTCCAACCCAGCTCACCCCTCACTTTCAGTGGGGTCCCTGAATTTGATTGACACCAAAGGCAGTTGTCTCTCCAGCTGCCCCTGAGCAAAATCCCCTGAGGTTCCCAAGGACTGAGCCCCAGTGAGGAAAGAATAGGGATGGGTGTTCTGTCCCTCCTTTCCCAAGGATGGAGTTCCCTGCAGGTTTCTGAACACACATTATGTCTAGGCCGTGGGCTGGGCACTCTGCTTCTCAGTCCCCACAATAACCTGAGCCCTTTGCCCGCCCTCAACTCTTCTCCCAGAGTTGGGATGGTGATTGGGGTGGCACAGCGACCCAGTGGTGGCATTCTGCTGCTGCCCGTGCCCAGCTGCCCTTGTATCTTGTGCTGCAGAAGAAGCCTGGCCCCCTTACAGCCGACCGAGCTTCCTGTCCCGGGGCCAGGCCACCAGCACCTGCTCCACCGCTGGCAGCAACTCTTCCAGAGGCTCCAGCAGCTCTCGGGGCTCCCGGGGCCCTGGACGGAGCCGGAGCCGGAGCCGGAGCCGGAGCCAGAGCCAAAGGCCAGGACGGAAATGCCGAGAGGTGGGGGCTAGAGATCACAAAACTGGGAGCGGAGGGTTAGGGAGGGTGGACCAAGGAATGACTGGAAGGAGGAAGGTGAGGAGGCCTATAGGATGTGAAAAGGAGAGGGCCCAGAGAGTGAGGGGCAGGAGGAATCCTGGAGAACAGTGACAAAGGTCAAGGCAAGATGACACATTGTACAGGAGGCTGGGGTCCCATAGAAGTGGATCAGGGGTGAGGCTGATGAGAAAAGAGGCACATTCCCTCTTGTGGCCTGTTTGCAAACCAGCCTCTCTCTCTCTCTCTCCCCCCCCCATCTCTCTCTCTCTCTCTCTCTCTCTCTGTCTTTCTAGGAACCAAGATAACCCTTGAGATAACCTTTGATGAGAATATCAGCAGTTCCATGGGGAAAGGCTTGTCCCTGGGCCAGGAGCCTGGATGGCAGCCCCTCCTCTGGTAAACGAGGGGCTGCGAAAAGGAGCAGAGAGGGGTCTCTTCCCTCCCAGCAGTGAGGTGGGGCTCCCCGAACAATTGGCCTAGGAGCCAGAGAGACAGCTCCTTCATTGCCGTCTCTTCCTACCTGAGACCCATTTGCAAAAAAGACAATAAAGAGTCTGATCGGAGTTCTGGGCCATTTGTCTGCTTTTTGCAGGATGCGGGGGGGAAAGGGGGCTGTGAGAGGGTGTGGATCAGTGCACTTCCTTTTGAACTTCTCTGTGAAAACTCTGCATGAGGACAAGGCTGAGACCCAACCTGTCCTGCCTCCCAAAGGAGCTGAAGTCACTGTCCCCCGTTACAACCAGAGGGACTTTCCGAATGACCAACAAGAGGAAACTTGTCCTGCCTTCGGAGAACTAAGCCAGGCCCTCCCTCAGTGCCTCCTGGGGGGGGGGGGGGGCATATCTTCCCTGTGCAAGGAAACATGCCCTGGTAATAGTAATTTTCACAGCTGAAAGAAAGGGGGAGCTGATGAGGAAACCCTGGCCAAGAAGGAAAAACAGGCTTCTCCAACCCCTGGCCCCCTCCTCACAGAGGGTATGTGCAAACAGTCACCTCCTGGCCCTATTTGGCCAAGGTGTGATTGGTTTGGCTGGCACAAAATTTTTAAAACTTTTGGCTGTGAATGCCATAGTCCCTGTCACCCCACCACTCACAGTCCATGCCACTCACTGGTTGGCTGAGGTCTGTTTCCTTCTCGTCTGCTCCACCCTGGGCTCAGTAGCCTCCCTGGGCTCTCAGGGCATTGCCCTGCCTTCTGGGCCCAGGCTCTGACCTTTCAGGCCATGTTGGCCTAAGTGCATACAAATCCCTTTTCCTCCTTTGGTCTAGCAAACAGGGTTGGAATGTTTTTAAAAGGAATTTTACCAGGAAGCTAAAAGAAAAGCAAAATCCTTAAAAGGAAAAGCAGTGAGAGAGGGAGGCTGTGGGTCTGCAGCACTGGTCCCTGCCTCCGCCCCCTCCCCCCAGGCCACACCCCTGCAGCCCAGCCGCCGGACAGGGTAGTCCCGGCACAGCCCCGCCTGGCTCAGCCTCCAAAATAGAGTGGCCTCCGGTAGAGCTTCTGGGGTTTGGGGTGTTATCACCCCCTTTCCAGTGGACCCTCCCTGAAGGTGTCTTCCTGTGGCTCCAGCCATGTTCAGCACATCCCCCCACCTTGAGAATTCTGTTCTTGACCTTTCCTGCCGGGTGAGGAAGGTGCCACTACCTGCCCTCAGTGACTGTCCATGGCTTAGGCCCTGGGAGTCCTGCTCTACCATTTGTCTGGTCTCTTGTTTTGGCAGAAGGGTGTTCCCTGGCCAACCGTGACAGTGGTCCCACCTTCTGTGGGATGAGCTCCTTTGCCTCTTTTAAGAAACCATCCAGGACTGGTCTTTGGGGAGAGGCGGGGCTGCTGAAAGCTGGGGCTGTCTTCTCAGGGGAAGTCACTCAGAGGAGCGGACCCTGACAATGCCCCAGCCCCCCCTTTTCTAGATTCTGCTTAAAATTTGATGGATGACATAATTCTCCCCTTAGTCACAAGACAGAGATGAATGACACTACCAAGTGCCAACAAAAGCTTGCTCCCTTTCTAGCACGGGTGACTCTCCCCAGATCTCCAGGGGCCCTCCCCAAAATGATGCTCAGGGGACGGAGCTCACAGAACCCGAGTCATGGCTGTTTTATAGCATCAATTCCTTAAGCTCACAGTGACAGCAGTGTGAGGAGGGTGTTTCTGTCCCACATTCCGCACCTCCCTCCCTGGGTCCATCTGGAACCTGGGCCGTGGTGCTGGGTTCCGCCTCGTGGCCTCGGGCGCCTGCCCTGTATTTCCTTTGCACGGCACGGTGCGAGCGAAGGGCCCTGCATGGAGCGACAGTCCAGTGAGGCTGAGGGGAGGCTTGAGGAGCCCCTTCCTCCACAAGCTGCCATGGTCCCCCAGAAAGACCCCTGGCCCCCCACTTCTTGTGATCCTTGTGGGTGGGAGATCAGGAGGTGGGCTGCTCCTGAAGCCCAACAGGCTGGCTGCGGGACTGGACAGAGCAGAGGGAAAGCAAGGGTGGCGGGTGGCGGGAGCTCTCTGCTGCCGAGGCTCCAGGTCGGCTTGGCTCTGATTTTGTGCTGTTTCACTGGTTTTCACAATCAAGGAAGGAGAGCCCTCCTGCAGGCCCATCGGACAAGATGCGACCATCTGCAGAGGTGCACAGACTGAGAGCTACAGTCCGGGGCGCAGCCGTCCCTCAGGGCCAGTGGCTGGCTGTCAGGAGAGGGAGTTCTGACTCTCTTCTCGGGGATCTCAGGGATGTGCCTCAGGAGGAGTCTATCGGAGAATCGAAGGACAGTGGGGTTACGCCCCTGCACCTGTGTCTCCTGCCACATCCCAGGCTCCCTCGTGGCTCCTCCCCAGAACCACACAAGCCAGGCCGACGGACACTCACTGGCAGCCTCGGGTGCAGGACAGCTGAGATGACTTCTCTGGGGAGAGTGCTAAGAGTCAGGGGGCCAGGGAGGCAGCCCCCTTCCCAGGTGCTGCACGTGGTTGCTCTCCACGTCGTCTAGCCAGTCTGACCTCCACTCCCACAGGGGCAGGGAGAGGGTGGGCGTCAGGAAGAGGTCATCCCGGGGCGAGGGAGGTGGTGAGGCACCTGCGTGGGGGGGTAGAAATATTTGCGGAGGGTTGGCCTTCACCCCTGGGAACCAGTTTAGGGCAGAAAGCTCGAGGCCAACTTAAGGCATGCACCCAACTCTAAACATCATCTAAACGCAACTTGCCCCATCTGTCCTAGCGGCCCCAGCCCCGGGACAGGAGGACAGTCAGTCAGTTTGTTTAGCGAGAACGTCTCCACCTGGCCTTCTGCCCGTGCTCTGCCTTCACTCTCCCACTCCCTGGCCTCCTCTCCTCCCTCCAGATGGGAACCTCTGCCCTGGATACTCCCTGCTCTCTCATTCACCGCAAGCCTGGTTGTTTTTCTTGGGGCCAGAGGGTAGAGTTAGGGTTCATAGATGGGTATAGGGGTGCTGATAGAGCAGGTGAGGACGGGAACACCAAAGGGACGCGGGAAGCCCTGACTGTCTCTGTTGACATGGAGACGATGGTCCCACTCTGTTAGATGTGTGAAGGGTCGGCCCGGTTGTCCCCCTACCACAACCACAACCACACACAAGGCGAGAAGAGGGCTTGGAAGCACAGCAGAGGTAAGAGAGAAGACAGGACTGCCCACAGCGAAGAGGACTCCGAAACTCTGGGCTAGAGCAGAGGACATGCGTGTCTGGGGCAGAGGGAGGGGAATGGATGATGCAACTGGCTGCCTCCAGCCTTCAGACTGGACAGCCTGTCCTTGTCCTCATGGGTGACCTCGGGCCTTGTGGGTGACCTCGGGCAAGTTAATGAACCTGTCTGATGTACAATAGCCTCACCTGGAAAAGAATAAAGACTATGCCCCATAAAGGTGTTGTTCCTGGATGTACGTAAAGTGCTTATCACAGAGCCAGAGACGCAGTCATCATTCATCAGAAACTAGCTGTGTTAGGGACCACGATGACAACAACGAGACCGTGAGTAGGAAGCCTTGCCTCCTGGTTGGAGAGGAGGCGGTCTTACAGGAGCTGTGTCCGCTACAAGGGGCAGGGGTTATCTAACGTACCTGTGAAGACGCAATCTGCCTCCCTGGGCTCCAGACCGAAGCCAAGGCTGTCCACAGCCACCGCCAGCGCCCGGGCGAAGTGGGCATCTGCGAGGAAGGAGCCGTCGGAGGAGCTGACCAGGCTGGCTCTGGCACTGGGGGCATTGTCCTCGGAGGCTGAGCCCCAACCATTGGCCAAGGAGCCCTCACTGGGGGTGGGGGTGAGGCAGGGCCGAGGTGGGCACAGCAAACCCCTCACCTCGGACCCTACCCCTCCTCCAGCCCTGCCCATGTCCGCAAGCTCTGATGCTGTCGGAACGCTGATGTACCCGTAGGTGCTGGGGGGTGAAGGAGCCCTTGGCATAGGAGAGACAGCATTCCTAGGAGGAGGCAAAATGGGAGACAGTGGGTAGGGTGGAAAGGTTCCATCTGCAGAAGGGTGGAACGAGGTAGGGATGATGAGCATCCTCGAATTCTTCTGTTTTTACTCAGGCCACTCACCTGGGTGTCTCCTCCCCCTCGCTGAGCTCCAGGCACAGGGCCACCTCCTCAGGAGTCAGCACACTGTCCTGGTCCTCCCCCAGGGACGACAGCGAAGAGCTGGACAGGCGACTGGAGGTGGGGCTGGGGCCAGAGAGGGAAGAGGCCTGGTGGCCGGAGTGGTGGGCGATACTGGAGGGGATGGGGGCTGCTGGCGGCGGGAAGGAGGGGGGAGCTTGGGGCTCCACCGAGTGCCTGATTGGGGTAAGATAGAGATGGCAGGGTGGTTAGTGCCGTTCTGAGTCCCTGTTCACCCCTCCCCCAGCCCTGTCCAAGCTTGGCTAATACTCCCCACCCCGCAACCCCCCAACACTGCTTTTTGACCCCATGTCCTCTTACTGGGTCTGTTGATTCTGAGCAGGGGGTCCATGAGAAGAGAGGGGTGCTGGTGGGAGAGGGCGAGTCAGCTCACTGGAGGAGCCGAGGATCTGTGGTCCCAGAGCCCGCCAGGCAACCAGAGCTCGGGGTGCAGCTCCTGGCCATGAGAATGGCAGAACACCCATCAGCCCCAGACCCCAGTCCGCCCCTGCTCGCCCCTCCCCTCAGCTTCTGGTCCCTATGCTCCACCCACCCAGCCTCCTCAAGGACAGGTGAAGCCAGCTATAGGGGCTGGTGGGCCCTGGCACCCCACCTTACCACTTCTCTTCCTCTTACCTGGGCTCTGGGACAGGTTCTTGGAGACTCTACCCCCCACCTCCCAGGCGCAGAGCTCCGCAGGGCGGCTGACCCGGAGCAGCGGGGAGCTGTTGGCCTGGTGCAGCTCTGCAGAGGGAGAGGTCGCCGTGAGGGGCGAGCCAGGTGGGCCTCTCAGACCCCGACCACAGGCTCGGTCTCAGCCCTGTCATTCAGTCACACTCTAGGGCCCCTGAACACAGGGAAAAGAGGGAAGAACCTCTTCCACCTTCTCCCCACCCCATACCCCCTTCAGCCTGGTGGCTGTGACAGGGTGGAAGGAGCACTAGGCTTAGAGTCAAAACATGGGCCCTCGTGGTCTGGCTGAGCCACGCACCAGCCGTGTGACCTTCGGTAATTCCGTGAAACTTTCTGAGCCTCAGTGTCATTTGTAAGCACCCGCTTCAAATGATGGCTTTTCCCATTAAATAAAAATAGATCGGAGCCCCAGGCAAGAATCAATGAATGAATGCATCAATAAGTGGAACGACAAAATTGATATTTCTGTTTCTCTCTCTGCCTTCCTCCCTCTCTCTAAAATCAATAACTAAAAATTGAAAAAAAAAAACCCTATTCTTATCTTTAAAAAAATAGATTGGGAAGTTCCTGGCACCTAATGGCTTTTCCTTTACTGTGTACATTCTAGTCTTCCTGGTCTCCACCCTCACGAGGCTGCTCTTCCCAGCATTTTGGCCCTGTGAAGATAACACTCCTTCTTTCCTTGGAGAGAGCCTGTTAATTTCTGTCTTTGACACTGTGACAACCTCACACGGTTCTGGCCAGTCCTGCCCTGAGAAACCTGCGTGTCTCTCACCGAGGGAGATGGGTTGGGCTGTGAAATCGTGCTGAATGCGGGTAAGACACAGACAAGTCAGCCCAGGACAGGCCAGGTGGGACGGGCAGGGGGGCTTCAGAGGAGGAATGTGTGTTGGTCCCACCAGAGAGGCAATGCCCCACTCATAGATAGATAGTCAATATTTGTGGAATAGGTGAGTGGCTGATGGATGCTATTAGAGATGCAGGTGTAAACACGGACGCACGTGACTCACACAGGTGAATCACGTAGGAGCTGGCAGCTCTCACCCTCAGAGACGAGGCTGAGTGAACTCTGACAGTAGAGAAGCTGAGGGAGTTGAGAGAGCGGGCCCGGCCATGTGCAATGCTTCCTGGTCAGGCCAACACCCCAGTGGATCTAAGTTTAAACCAGAGAGGAACCGGGTCACAGAAACAGAAAACAATAGATTTCCCCAAGACCAGGAACTAGGACACCAAGCAAAGGAGGGCAAAGGAGGAAAGAAACAGCCTTCAGATTAGTTCCATGATCAGAAGCCCAGACCGAAGCCCAGGCAGGAGGTGTCTAGTCTGACCTCACAGAGCTGGGGGCCTCTGTGGGCAGTTTGGAGCAGGGGCGAGACTGGGAGCCCACCTGGGCCCTGGGAACCCAGGTGCACAGCGGCCAGACCTCCGCCACTGCAGCTGAAAACCCACACAATGGCTGGACTTCCTCCGCCCAAGCTGGCTTTTGTTCTTTGGCCGGTTTGGTTTGTATACATTCCTTGTGGTTGTCATGCGACCTAGGGAGGCCAACTTCAGGTGCTCCAGCTCCGCTATCATCAGCTTCCTCTTCTCTAGTGCCTGGCTTCTTAGCGCAGTTCAGAAGTGGGGACCCTTGTTGGGTGGGTGGTAGTACGGAAAAGGAAGGGAAAAGGCCGATCCAGGAAAAGGCCATGTTCGTTCTGGCCCCTTTCATCTCCTCTAAAGGATCCTGGTAACAAAAAGCCTCCCCCCACCTTGCTTGGAATTACTTGGATTTTAGTTTCAATGTTCTTTGAATAAACTACACAATAAAAGTATTTTCAAGGTTAGACCAAATCTCATTGGCTATATCTGAATTGCAATACATATTTGTTTGAATTAATGAGGATTAATTCAAACAATGAGGATTAATGTTCTAAGGGGGCTTTACCCTACATTCAAGGCCATGCCATTCTCCATCGGGAAGCTGGTTTCTAAATGAGATTTATGCAACCTCTTTTTACTTGGTATCGTATTGCCACTGAGAGTTTCTAATGCAATGGCTTTGAGGCAAAGCTGGGGGGAAAATGCCAGCTTCGCTAGTATTTAGCGTCATAAAATTTTGGATATTGGGTAAACTCTTAATTACTCTGGATCCATATTTGTCTTAATAGAAGTTCGATTATAAGCTTTCAGAAAATTGGCTGTTGAACATCGGTAAATCCCCCTCATTGGTATAGAGGGCCCCTGAAGAGAGCAGATGGGGAGCAGGCCCAGGTTCAGAGGCGGGAGAAAGGAGTCAGCGAGAGGGTGGGGTTTCCTGAGGATGCTCCCAGGGGGTCTGAAGTGGGCTTTAGGGGCAGGCGTCTCTGAGTTCAGGGTTGAGTTCTGCAGTTTATCAATGTGAAATTTTGAACAAGTTACCCAATTCTGCTCCTTTTCCCTTATCCTTAAAATCTGAGAAATCATACCAAGTCAACATGTTGCGAGGATTAAATGACATAAAGATAAGCAGAGCCCCGAATGTCATGGTTGCTAAAGAGACAGAGCCTGGAATTACTTCTCTCCGGAAAGTCAGAGCAGGCTGCTGGAAGCTGGAGACCTTTGGCAGAACGGGAGTGGCGCTTCGCAGGGAAGCGAGCGGGCAGTCGGGCCTGGCAGCTCATGGGTAGTTGTTCACGGGACCGGGGTGGGGGGGGCGGGGCGGGGGACTTGATGCCAGCACTGTTCACATTCTGCCAGGTTCTAGAAAGACTAACGTGCCGGTCAGGCACTTTCCTTAGGTTTTGCGCTCTTAGAGGGCAAGGACTGTATCTGGGATTGCTTGGGTCACCGTGTCTGGCATACAGTGGCGCTTATTAAACGTTTGTTGAGTAGCGTTGACCGAAGAAGTAGGGCCCCCTACTGGTGTGGCCAAACCGAAACGTGAGCACAGCGTAAGGAAAAGCTGAGGCCAGTGACTCCTAGCGTGGCGTTTTGGTGGTGGGCGCCCCCTAGGACCGGGGGAGTCAATGCCGAGGGCGGAGCGCTATCTATGCCTGTCTTCAAGGCCCCAGGTCACACTTCCACCCCACCCCCACTCCTGGTCCCTCCTCCCACCCACGCCAGGCTGGGTCTGTCCTCCCCATCCTTACCCTGCTTCTTTTTGGCCTTCCAAGCCTCTGCGGGAGCCCCAGAAAGGCGTGGGGAAGAGAGTCCCCTGCGGCCGCTGAGGCTGTCTGAACTGGCCCAGGGGCTGGAGAGCCGGGCCAGCTGGGCTGGATGATGCCTGATAGCGGAGGCCTGGGGGCTTGGCCGGGCCGGGGGGCTGGCAGGCACCTCAGCGATTAGCGAGCCATAGAAAGTTCTGGTGTCGGGAAGCAGGGGCACACCAGGGCTGCGGGGATCCCAGGATATCACTGCAATACAAATCAACAGGAGGCTAATATTACAGTAAACTCATCCTGCCCCTCCCCCATCCCGCCCCCATCGCTGGGGGGTCTGCTCGGCTGCTGGACCTGGCCCCCACTGGGCAGGCTCACGGGAGCGGCGATGGTCTAGTGCGTCCCGGGGGTCCACTCCCAGCCTGCTGCTAAGGCTGCTGCTGCTGCTCAGGTCCCGAGAGCCGGAGGTGGACCGCCAGGTGTCTGCCAGCCAGGGGGAGTCACTGTGGTCTGTCCTGTGGCGGTGGGGCAGTGGGAGGGGGGCGTGAGAAATAGGGTGAAGTGAGAACCAGGGGTTAGCAGGAGGGGGTGAGAAGATGGTGGTAGAGGCTGTATTCTGCCTCCTTTACAGCCCTCCCAACTCCTTAAACCTCTGACCCAATGCCCCCAACTCAGTGTCCTTTGCTGTCCTGGAATCAGAGGATGTCCAGGTTGCCCAGAGCTAGGAGGTATTACAGAGAAACAGCTGTGTGCCGATCTGAAAAGAACATGTACCAGGAGCCAGACAAACCCAGTTTGAAAATGCCCGACTGCCGCAGCCCAGCTGTGCAGCCCAGCTGTGCAGCCCTGGGACTAAGCCTGTCGGCCTCTCTAAGCCCCAGTTTCTGCATATGTAGAAGTAACAACAGGCCTTCCGTGTATGGCTGTTGCTGCGAGCTGGAATGAAACGTGAGATCCATCACTGGCCGAGCAAGAGCTTGCTACATGAACGTTGGCCTCTACCTCTAGTATCTTTGCTTTGAATGGGGGGGCGGGGAGGGCCATGCTGGCTGCCGGAGTAGTCTTTCAACAACAGGGATCAGAGCGCAGCACTTCTCTGCCTGAAACCTTCAGTGGCTCCCCATTTACCCAGAGAGAGCCTGGCTGCCTAGTGTGGTTCCAGCATCCTCACTGGTCTGGCTTCCAGCTCCCCAGCCTCATCCTTTGCTCTGACCTGTCTCACACACTATGGCCCAGCCAGACCAAATGGCTTTTCTTTCCCTGGGAACACAGAGGCTGTTTCTGGCTGCCCTCTTTGGCCTTCTCCTTCTTACTGTCCAGGTACATGTGAAATCTTTCTCCCATATTTCCCCACCCTAGCCTTCTCTGTGTGTCTTGTGTATGCTATGCACTTCCAGCTGCGGTTCATTCATTCCTACGCCAGCATAGATGTCTGTCTGGACTGAGTTCCTGGCAGATGGAGACTGTTCAAAAGGAATGAATGACTTTCCCTCAAGGACAGGGATAAAGTCCTGGGGCGCAAGGACAGAGAAAGTTCAGGGCAGAGCAGACAGAGCCCAGGGGTAACTAACGAGAAAGGCTGGTGAGCACAGAACAACGCAGGAACATGGCACCAGCTTGGGACCTTGCTCTGAGCTGAGAAACTGACAGCAAAATGGCCTGGCACATAGTAGGTGCTCAATAAACATCTGTTGAAAGGTGCAGACCTCCCAGAGGAAATCTATTGAGATAAAGAGCAGGAGGGTGTGGGCAGATGACATGGTTATTTGGTGTAAAGCTCAGCCAGCAGGATTAGAAAGGATGCTTTCTTTCTCAGTATTTTGTCTCATAGCCGCAGGCTTGCTCTAGCAGTCAGTCACACTTGGAGCAGAAGTACCTGCAACTCCCAGTTACTGAGAACAAGGAGTAGGAGTCTATGCTGTAGGGGAAGAGTGCCCTCTACTGGCACGGGCAGGTGGGTGGGCTATGGTGAAGGAAAGACAGCTCCATGGGTTGAGTGATTTATGAAAGCAAAGGCACTGCTAGGAGAACACTGAGTGGACAGAGAAAACCAGAAATTAGGCTGGTCCTCCCATGCTGGGGATTCTCCACCCAGGAGATGAGCCAGCAGGAAAATGTAGTCAGTACATTAGTGAGAGAGAGGCTGGCGACAAGAGCACTGGATTAGGAGCTCAGAAGGCCAGCTGCATGGCCTTGGGCAAAGTCACTTAAGTTTATGACTCTCGGTTTACTCTCCTGTCCAGTGGTGACAACAGCATCATTGAAAGAGAAAATAAGTCTCACTTGGAGTTGAGGAGAGATCCAGGGGCGAGGACTCCACACTGCCTGGATTCCGTCCAATTCTCTGTCCTAGCTCCACTAACCCTTGTCCCCTGCCCTCCCTCACCTCAGCCACACCCTTGTCACCTCTCACCTGTGTTTTAGGATGGCATCCTCACTGGTGTATCTGTACAGACCTGAGAGAGGGCAGGAAGAAGGCTAAGTCCAGAGTCCCCAGCATCAGGCTGGAGATCTCACTGCCCACAGTGCTCGGATGGGACCCAGGGAGCTCTGACCACCCGCAGTCCGCTTCACAGTCTCACCTGGGCCCAGATGCACCCCAGCTCGGTGCCGGCGGTGGACACACACAGTGATGCCCAGCAGCAGCAGCCAGAGCACAACACCCCCGGTGGCAATGACCTCTGGACGCCTCAAGGTGGCTCTTAGCTGCTCCAGGGTCCACGGACCATGGTCACTGGGTTCTTGGGCGGCTTGCTCCATGGCCTGCTCTGTATGGGATGGGAGCTCAGGGGTAGGGGCAGGGGGGGCACTGGGGGCTGGGCAGAGAAGGGAGAGGGGCTGCGAGTGGGATGTGGGAGCAGGCAGAGAGGAAGGTGGGGATTGAGGCTGATACAGGGGGGACCCGTGGATGCTGCCCTCACCTAAAATGAGGCAGATGGGGCTGCTGGGCTCCCCAGCCCCAGCCCCAGTGACTGCGGCCACCTGCACACAGTAGGAACCTGATGACTGGGTAGCAATCTCCAGCTGGGTCTGCTCGCCTGCCACTGTCCAGTTGGTTGGGGGCAATGAGGTGTTGCCCAGGCTCCACACCTGAGGACAAGAAGCAGGGGTGAGCAGGGCCCCTGGGGCACCATTCCAGCTGCTGAGCCCTGCCTCTGAGTATCAGACTCTGAGCTGGTGGCTGTCCTGCTTGCTGTTTACCAAGGGACACTCCCCCCTCCACCTGCACCCACACTTCTGTTCCTGTCCTGTGCCCTACATTTCTGACTTTAATGTCACTGTCCACATAAGTTGGGGGTAAGAGCCCAGGCAGGCGGACTGTGAGATGAAATACAATCAGGTCGGTAACTGCTTGGCAGTGTCTGGCAGACACACTTAGCAGCAGGAAGTGTCCCTTGCTTCTTGGCACAGGTACCTTTCTCGGTGCTCAGCGCAAGGGCATGCAGGATGCCAGGGGAGAGGGAGGTACCGCCACCGCTAGGAAGGGGTGTGTCAGCCTGTGGGCGTACCTGGTAGCCACGGATGACGCCATTGTGGCTTTCAGCTGGTGGTGGCACCCAGTTCACAAGGATGCTGCCATTGCCAGGTTTGAGGGTCACCTCCTGAGGAGGGGCACTGGGCACTGGGGAGAGGGAGAGAGGCTTTTAGGAATGCTGAGGGAGAGGACTCGGGGAAAGAGCTGGGATGGGCACACAGGGCCAGAGGCCACACTGATGACAATGAGACCTCTGATCGCCTAACCAGAGCAGAAGGGAGTCCAGGAGCAGGACCCACCATCCCCCCAGCCTGGAGAGGAACAGTTCTCCAAGGCCCCCAGACAAGAAGGGGCCAGGGGGTCTATTACCGGGTCCCAGGGCAGCTGTCCCTGACCTTGTTCAGGCAGCCTCAGGAGCAGCACGTTGCTGTCAGGGCCTCGAGCCCGGCCAGAGGATGGCCTCACCTTGAACTCGTAGTCTCGGCCCCAGTGGAGGCCCCCCAGCTTCGCGCTCTGCCAGCCTGCCAGCAGGGCCTCTGCCCACGGGGCTGCCTGGCCTCCGGGCGCAGTTTGGGCCCTGAACAGCGCTGTGTAGGACTGAGCGGGTGCAGCAGGGCCACTCACCTGGGACAGCGTCCAGAGAAAGGCGTGGGGCTCAGGGACTTGTGACCAGTCCTTTCTTGAGCCCCAGCCTGGCTCCCACCCCTGGGTCCTGGGCCTCACCTTCCAGCTGAGCCACACAGCAGGCCCAGCCTTGGTGCCCTTTGAGGGGTCTGGGCTCAGCAGGGTCACGTTTTCTAGGTGAATGCGCACAGCCAGAAGCTCCAGGGGCTCCCTGTAGTCCTGAGGTTCTGTGGGAGAATGAGGCTGGGGTGGGTCTACAGGCCCAAGTGATGGAATGAGGAGCAGAGCACCCCTTAGCCGCTGAAGAACTCAAACCCACTGTCTCGCAGGACTGGAGCATGGCTATGTCCACTTTGGGTTGGGGAAACCTCCTCTACAGTGGGGTCCCCACCACTCTGATGCTGATCCCAGCATGAGCCCCACATACCCTGACCTCAGCCCAAACCAGACCATACCAGCCTAACTGGACTCCCGCCCCCACCCCTCACCACACTGGCCCTGATGTTAGCCACTCTCCCTTACCCTGGACAGCAACCCTGGCCGCCCGGCTCTCCCGTTGTCCTGCGTCGTTGGTGGCCATACACATATAGGTCCCTTCGTCACTCTTCTCTGCCCTAAGCATCATCAGGGAACCTCTGGACACCTGTCAGGGCCAGGTGCCTTGTGAGTCCCCCACGTGGGGAGGGGCTTTGCCTGGGGAGGCAAGCTCAAGGCCTTGCTGCCTTCCTTTCCTCACTTGCTGCAGGGGACTCAAGGCCGGAAGGGGGGTCAGTCCATCGGGGTGTGCCCGGAGTGCCCAGGACAGGAGGAGGTGTGGGGAAGGGAGTCACACTCACCATGTGCCGCCCCGGCTGGAGGACCAGTGGTTTTCCGTCCTTCCACCATGAAACTGTGGGCTCTGGGTGGCCCCGGGGTGGCCCGCACTTCAGGGTCACCTGCTCACCCACTGTGGCCATTGTGTCCTGAGGCTGGATCTGGAAATCCTCTTGAAGGACTATGGGGAGGACGGAGGCTCTGCAGGGGGCAGCGTCCAGGCCCCCCCTTTCCAAAGGTCCCCCTGCGGTGTCTCCTGCCGTACCTGCCCTGTTCTGACTTGTGTCTACTCTCAGAGCCCCGCCTCCCAGGGGTTCCACCCGGGTTCGCCCTATCCCAGCTCTCTCCTCTGTTTCCCAGCCTGAGCCGCCCCTCACAGATAGCCCCTCAAACCTCCCTCACCACCGGCATTTCGCCCCAGCCGTGCCCCGCACTTGTCTCCCCTCCCAGGCCTCACCAGGCACAGACAGTCGGGCACCGCGGCTCACGGCTGTGCCCAGCTGGTTGCTGGCCTCACATGTGTAGATGCCCAGAACTGTGGAGAGGGTCTGGCTGTCGTGGGCACGTCCCCGGGTAGGGGGCTGCCACAGCAGCAGGGTTCCATCAGGAAGGAGGTTGTGTACGTCTGGAGGCTCCATGCTCAGGGGCTGCCCGTTCAGCAGCCAGCGGATGGTGGGAGGTGGCTGGCCTGAGGCTCGGCAGCTCATCTTGGTGGGGCCAGGGTCCTGGAGCAGCTGGTCCTGCGGGTGGACTAGGATCTGGGGTGGGGAGTCCTGGGCCATGCCTCCTGGAGAGGAAAGGGGGGTGGAGCCTGGTCTGACTGCCAACACCACCCCCCCCCCCCATTCCTCATCTGCCCTCTCTCATCTGAGGATCAGTCCCCAGATAACAACCTAGCTGAAAGAGGAGCGGGAGTTTTGAACTCTCAATCTGTCTGTCTCTCTGTCTTACACACACATCATCATCATCATCATCATCATCACCTCTGGTGCCCCTACAGTAAAAGGAAGGCCAAGGAGCAAGGGGGCCTCTTCTTCCCGGGCCAGGCTGAGGATCAAGGGAGCAGGGGCTCAGAGAGGGGAAGGCCACACTCACCCGTGCCGAGCAGAAGCAGGAGAGGCAGCAGCCACTGGACCCGGAGGAAGCCCGCCCCTCCGGAGCCCATGGCTGCTCTCAGGTCTCTGTCCTGGTCGCCAGCACTTTGTCCTGCTGCTCTGAGCTCACAGCCAGGGAAGGAGGGGTAGGCCTGCCGGTGGTGGGACTGCCCAGGAGGGAAGCAGCTTTGAGGAAACCGATGCTTCCTGCCTGGCCCTCAGTGCCTTGAAGAACTGGGAGGAGCCCAGAGGAGAGAGAGAGACTCTCTGACCTTGACCCTCTAGCCATAACCGCTGACTTCAACCCCAGCCCTAAGGTTTACCTGGTGACCTAGTCTGGGATTTCTTTCTTCTTTTTCCATTTTATTTATTTATTTTTAGAAAAGGGGAAGGAAGGGAGAAAGAGAGGGAGAAAAATATCCATTATCTGCTTCTTATACGTGCCCCCTTTGGGGACTGAACCCGCAATGCAGGGACGTGCTCTGACGGGGAATCGATCCGCTGACCTTTCGCTTTGTGGGACGATGCCCAAACCACTGAGCCACACCAGTCAGGGCTAGTCTGGGATTTCTTAAAGGTAATCCTCGCACTAGCCGAAACTCTAGCCACAGCATTGATCCTTAAACCCTAAGCCTCTATTTAAACCTTGAATCTCCACCCTTATTCCTTTGCATCCGAGTGACCCTTGCTAGAGTGGAACAGAAACCCAGAGGTGGGAGCTCTGGGCACAGTGTGAAGGAGCCGAGGGCAGAGGAAAGTGGGTTGTGGGTGGAGGAAACCAAGTGGGGTGGACGGTCATTCCCCATCCACTCCCCAAGGATAGAGGGGGCTGGGGTAGGCGTAAGACAGGAGACAGGAAGGGTTCAGAGGCTCTGGACAAGCTGGAGTGGGCCACCGTGTGTTCCTCTTCAGCTTGGAGACAGGTGAAACAAGCTTCTGGGAGACCTTGGGCACGTTCCTTAACCCCTGCCCCCCAAAGTCACTCTCCTTATCTGTAAGTGGGAATAATAACTGTAGTGCGTACCTTGATGGCCAGAATAAGAATGAAATGAGATAAGACATAACTCACTTAGTGCACTCACCTAATGCATTATAAGTGATCAGCGAGTTTAACCAGTATTATTATTTTCATGCACGCTCCGTCACTGAAGCTATTCAAGCATCCCCAGCAGGGACACTTTTCAGGCCCTGGAATGGTGGTTGGAGTCAACGATCTTTAAGAGTCTTTCCAGCCCTGAAAGCTTGTGTCCGCTGCAGACAGGCCTGTAGCCTCTGAGCCCCGGTGTCAGTGCTCACACCAGCCCCCTCCCTAGAGAGAGGCTGCATTCTCTTCTCAGAGCCCACCTCCTGTTTACAGGTCTCTTCCTCCCAAATCTGGAATCTCAGCCATTTCCTGGAGCTGTTCCCGGAAAGCCAAGGCCGGGCTCTGGGGGCTCAAAGGAAGACTGTCCAGCCTTTGTTTCCAATTGTTCCTGGCCAGTTCCTCTGAGGGGCCCCTAACCCAGCTGACTCCCTCCCTTCCTCCCCCTTCCCAGCCTGGCCTCACTGCCAGCCACAGCCACAGCCCTAACAACCCATCAAAGGTTGGGAAGTCCCCCTTTACAAACTCCTCTTTCCCCTCAAATGCAGACCAAGACTGATTAAGACAATTCAAGCAAGAGAACACCCTGGTTTCAACACCCTATGCACGTCCGAGGGGTGGAGAATTGAGTGAAACTAACAGGGTGATGGAGCTGGAAGGACAGGAATCGGGGTCAGGAATCGGGGTCTTGGTGTTTCAGAGGGGGAGGAGCCAAGGGCGGTGACAAAGTCCATGGTCTGAGTGCTAGGCAGAGTGGAGTAGGGTGTACAGGGCTGTGGATCTGCAAAGCCAGAGCGACAAATTGGATATTCGCATGGACACTGAAGTTGGCCAAGGACGTGGTGAGACAGATGGATTTACTGTGCACACTGCCAGCTGCAACTTCCCGGATGCAGAGTCCTGAAGGCTGCCTGGCCCCAACCGCTTGCTCCCCAGGAACGCTGTGGTCTGCGGTCCCTCATTAGTCTCTTCTGCTTATGCGCTGGACTTGGGGAGATGAACCAAGTTCTCTGCTAACGATTTAATGCCAACTTGATTTTACTCAAATGTGTACAATCCAGAAAGATGGTGTAAACTTCCCTCAGGGGAAAAGATGGCAAGTGCCAAAGGAATTCAAATTCACGGCTGGCCCTGTCCTCAGCCGAGTGAGAACAGACAGGTGATGCAGCGTGGAGAGGTGCCAGGAACAGCGCCCCAGAGGCTGTGGCGGCCTGAGTGACGGCCCCACAGTCCCGGCCTCATCCCTGGAGATCGCTGGCATTGCTTTTCACTCCAGGGCATTCTGCTGCCTTGTGTTGCATCGCATTGCATTCCATGACTTTGCATTCCTCTGCATTTCATTCCACTGCGTTCCATTCTAGCCTCTCCATTCCCAGGTTCTGGAAAGCCAAGTGCTAACTAAGAACTCAAGGGGCCAATTACTCTGAGCTATTTCTGTAGCACATTAAGGCTCCCTCCCCTTACTTGGTTCAAGCATTGAAGGCACTCAGGAATCCAGGGAGCGATGGCCAAGGGGACTTCCCAACAGTAAGATGAGTCTGGATAGCTCCCAGAGACCACAGTGCTCATTTCCAACATTCTGACTGTTTCATTTCCACACACTGGGCAACAGCTGACTGCATGAGTCAAACGGATACTTAGTCAATGGGAGTTGTCTTCGATCTCAAGGAAGCTCTGCTCCTTGCCCAGGTGATGTGCTGACCCAGTGACCAACTGAGAGAGTACCTTGTGTAGCCCTCTGGTTTTAATGTTTTGTGTTTTGTGAGTAACACAAAACTTTCATAGTTGCTTGAAAGAGGGGAGGGAGAGGACAGGGATGGAGTGTCCTTCCAAAGGACCTTCCAGAGGAAATTTTTCCACCCCTGGCTCCTGCCTTCTTATTTCATGTTCTCTGAAGATATGGGACGTCTGCTGGCCAAGCTGATGGGGTAAAAGGTGAGCATTCAGGGGGGACTGAAGCCAGTTCCACTAGGCTAAGATCCCGGAACCCCAGGCAGAGAGACCTGGAATAAGTCACATAACCTCTCTGAGCCCCACTTTCCTTGTCTGGGAAATGTCTGTATGAACCCAGCACATTTTGGTGGACAGGATGACGCTCCGACCACCTGAGCCACCCGGCCAGGGCTCTCCTTTCTGATTTTAAAGAAAATCTCTACACTAGAGTCAAAACTATTCTGACATATTGTCTGCTTAAAGCTTAATTTTTTCACATGAAGTCTTTGATGTATCACTAATTGATTATTTTATATGACTTGAAGTAGGGATACATGTTTTCCCCAGGTAGTAACCAATGATCCCAGCACTACTTACCGCTTAGTACCAGTGCCTGGTAATGGTCACACATCAAATATTCATATAAGGATAGCTGGTATCCTTGATCTATTTGTCTGTTCCTGCACGAACACCACAGGATCTCAATTACCAGAGCTGTATAATAAGTTTTGATGTTGTGATATAAGCCGCAACAGGTTTTTTTTCTTTTTCTTTTTTAGTAAAGCAAGTGCCTTACTGAAGCTTTGATTTCCAAGGCATCTATTTCAGAGTGGTGTCCACTTTAATGGAGCCTTTTTTAAATAAACACATTGCCAGCCACACCTTAGACAAAGGGCCTGGCTGCCTGCCCCGGCTGAGTTTTCTTTGTTTTAGAGATCTTGACTGATTTCGATAACTGACCATTTTGGGACACTCGTTAATTTTTTTTCTTCCCTGCTTTAAATGCCCTCTCTTGTGTTTTAAATTCACCAGTCTAGAGCGAGCCCAGGCAGCCCTGGGCCCACAACCTTGCTGTGTGGCCCCGGGGTGGGTTGTGTGATTTCCAGGTCCTGGGAGTAATGACCTTTGTTTTTTCAAAGTTTTTTGGTGGCTTTTGCCAGAGGGCATCTTGCCATCATAATAAGAATGTAAAGCTGGGTCCCACCACATCGTTCCTGGTACTCTGAGGGTGCCGCAAAACAGGTATCCGGTGGCTGGTTCCTGCCCCCTTCTTTTTCAGAAGGGTCTTGGCTTATATTTGTGCCCTTCAGCCTGTCAAGTTCCTTGAGAAGCTTGTAGAATTGACTGAATACATGGAAAGAACTGACATTGTATAACATGAACTCTGCCTACTCATGGACCTGAGTACCTCCTTCTTTATTCAGGCCATCTTTGATGCCTTTTGATAAAGTTTTATGATTCGCTTTATATAGATCTTCCACACATTTTGCGAAATGTATTAACTAACTTGTTAAATCTCCTGTTGAGATTATTTGCAAAGATTGTTGCAATAATCCCTACTGCCCAGTGTTCTTGCCCCTTTGCAATGCTCCTTGCCACTCCAGTAAAGAAGTGGAATATTTTTCTGAACCCCTTGAAGCTAGGCTGGCTTTGTAAATTGCTCTGACCCATAGAATTCGGGAGAAGTGACACTGTGGAGCTTTGAAGTCTATGCCTCAAGAGGTTGTGCAGCTTCTGCTCTTGACCTTGTAAAACACGGCTCTGCGACCACCGTGTGAAGAAGCTCTGTTTAGCCACAGAGAGCAGGGATGAGCTGTTCCGAGAATTCGAAAACCTACCAGCCAACAGCCAGTGTCCATCGGCACACCTGTGAGTGAGCATCCAAGTCCAGCTCAAGTTGCCAGGTGATACTGTCCCGTAAGTGACTTCACACAACACCAGCAAATGAGTGGCCAGGCTGAGTCTGGCCCCAGTTACTGACACAAAGAATGTGTTGAAATAAAATGATTATTCTTTTTTATTTGAGAACAGTCTGACAGTGTCCAGAGTGGGAGGGGAGGGAATTTCAGGGGAAAAGGGGAACGGTTTAGAGCAACAAGTATAAAGGACTCATGGACAAAAACTATGGGGGGTGGAAATGGGAGGAAGGTGGGGAGGGCTGGGGTGGTGGGCTGGGATGGGGTAAAAGACAGAAAACTGTACAATATCAACAATTAAAAAATACTGATTTAAAAAAAATAAAATGATTATTCTTTTTTAAGTCACTCAATTTTGGAGTGGCTTGTTACAGAGCCATGAAGAACTGAAGTATGCTGGCATTATGTCTAACAATTTGTAGACTCTTCTGTGTTTTCTACATAAAAAAATCATTTACTCTAAATACAATGACATTTTTGGTTTTTTGTTTCCCACATTTATACCTTTTTGTTTCTTTTCTTGCTTTACCAGTACAATGTTGAATACAAGGGGTGACTGTGATTTCTTATTTTTCATCTCCTTGTTTGTGCACCTTATTCTGAATAATTTCCTCACATACATCTCCCAATGAACAAACTCTCTTCATTTATACTTAATGTGTTAACTCTTTCATTTATACTTTATTTGATTAAATTATATTTTTACTTATAAAAATTCTATTTTGTTTATTTTCAAATCTAGTCACTTTTGCTAGTCTCTGGCTGCTTGTTAATTCTTGCAATTTCATCTTTTATTTATAATTGCTTTATATTTTATATCTGATAAGTCTCGGCACCTGAAGGCCTCGGGGGTCTAACTCTACTACTTCGCAGCCGCTGACTCCGACTCACGGCGATGTGTTTCCTTCTGTGTTCGATGACCTTTCGGTGCAAACTCACCTTTGGTTGGTCTCAATCTCTGAACATTTTAGGGTATGCTTTTCTCCAGAGACAGTTTGCATTTTTACTTGAGAAACCTAGGATACTGCCAACTGGGGACCCTTTCCAGGATACCAGCTCATGAGGAGTCTCAGGTTCAGCTCCCCTACCTCGTCTCTGGTCCACATCTAGTTCTCACGACAGGGCTGTACAGACATTTGTCCCTGGGTCGCCCATGTTGTGTGAGGGCTAAGGTCAAGCTCTCATACGCGATGCTCCTTCTGCCTGGAACATGTGCTCTTTCATCTTCTTTTTTCTCCACCTGGTTAAGTCATCTTCCTGTTGTAAGACTAGCTCAGGCCTGTTCTCCCCCTGGATACCCTAGCCTGGGTTAGACAGCACTCTCACACGCTCCCAGAGCAGCCCGCATCTACCTCTGCCGTTGCATTCGCCATCCTGTGTTGTAACGATCTGCTTACCCATCTGTCCTCCTCCATGAGACCTCGTTTGGGTAGGAGCCGTGGCAGAGTTAGGCTGTTTCCCCAGCGTCTATCACAGGGCCTGGTCCATGGTCGATTAACAAGTATTTTTGAATAAATGAAAAGAACACCTGAATGAATGAATGGGTGAGTGAGTGATGATTTTGGAATGGACAATTTGGGGTTTGCAAAGAGGGTGAAAGATGGTGAAGGAAGAGAAGAAAAGAGAAAAGGGGAATGTCTCGTGTTTAAAAGTTTGTTTTGTTCTCCTTGCTTAAATGGAAGAAAGTTGTCATTTCATTTTGTCAAAAGTTTATTGAGCATCCAGTATGTGCTAGGCACTCTGCTAGATGCTAGAAATACAAAGATGAAGATTCAAACAAAATAAAATAGAAACAAAACCAACTTCCTTACTCTCCCACCCTTCAGCCTGCTCCCCCACCCACCCCAGGCAGATGTGGCTGGAGCCTAGGAAGCTGAGCCTGGGCCCCAGGGATTCAGTAGCAGGGCCTAGACCACAGCAGGGCTCTCATCTGCTCTTGCGCTAACCTCCACCCCTGCTTCTCAGGGCCAACCAGCACGTACCCCTTCTCCAAGTGCCGCACCTCTCACCTGCCTGAGCAACCTACCCTGCGTGTATTACCTCTGGATGAGGCACCTGGGGAGGTTAGGGAAGTAGTTCTGGTTAACCACAGGGGCTGCAAAAGCACACCTGCCCCAATGAGCCGGGAGAGGAGCACAGGCACAGGCTGCTGAGCCGGGTGAGCTGACAGGTAAAGGTGGAGGGCCCAGCTGGAGATATTTTTGCCCTTGGGGCTGGGACAAAACTTGCTCCAGTATGAAGGGTGGGGAACAGGGGCCTTGGGAATTGCTCTGTGAGATGGTGGAGACCCGGAGCTGGAGCTTAGGAGGTTGAGGAGGAGCCAGGGATGCAAGGACCCCTAGAGGCACCAGGGAACAGAGGTCAGAAGACCCAGAAGGTCTCCTCCTTCAGCTTTTTAGTTGCCCTCTCTCCTCACACAGTGGATTATTGTCTCCCCTACAAACCATTCCATAGGAGTGGGGGACATGGGCAGGGCCTGGCTGCACAGTGGCCGCCTCTCTGAGTTCTGATGTTGGTGTGGTTAGGGAGTCTGCCCTTCTCCTGCCTCTTGGGATCTGAGTATCTGGGAGCAGCGCTGGGAGGAGGCGGGAGGCCAAGGGCTGTGTCATGTCTCCCTGATATCCTGGGGAGCAGTGAGCCTCACCGCCCCCCACCCCCACCCCACGCCCCACTTCTCTGCAAAGTCAAATCTTATTCTCTTGCAGCTGGAGGGAGCTCAACAGCCTTTCCGGGAAGAGTGATTGTTTGAAAGGCTTGTTTTGTAAGGAACTGGGAGAAGGCATAGGTTGTGAGGGCTTAAACACAGTCCTTCACATCGTCTAGCTGCCTGGGCCAGGGGAGGCCGTGGGAATCCCCTTCCCTCTAGGAATAGACACAGGAATAACGCTTAGGAACAGCGCTCTGCAGACACTGGAACTGGCATTCGACTTCCGCTTAGTTCAGACCGTTGTGGGTTTTGGGGCAGAAGGACTCTCAGCTGGGCTTGCCGGAAAGAGTGCCCGAGTCCTTCAAAGGGGAGGGAGGTGCGGGGGAAGCAGGAGAGCTCCCTGGGGAGGGCACGGGATAGTAACAGGAGTTAGGTTACTGACGTTAGTTTCCCTAAGACCCTTGAAGGACTGGGCCGGAAATTTAATAATCTATATGGTCCTAAGGGGTAAAATCCGTATCCAACGGGAACACTGCCAGTGAACCGGAATCAAATGCAACCCGGTTTCCTCCCCAAATCACTCTCCTGCGCTCCTCTGCGTCTCCCATCTGCACCTGCTCACCCATGTCTCAGACGAGACCCGAGCGCCCCGAGCGCCCCCGTGGGGACCTCCCCTCGTCCGGCTTTGTGGCATCTCGGACCTCCCCGGCGGCAGCGCGCGGGCACCGGCGGGGGAGGGCGGGTCCCCGGCGGTTCAGGCGCTGATCCCCACGGGGCCGGCCTCCTCCTGCTCGCGGATCAGGCGCGCGCCCGCAGTCCGAAGTGAGCGCGAGCGACCAGGCGACCCCGGGACCCGGGACGGCGACGTGTGCGTCCGGCCTGGGGCAGGGGAGGGCACCGGCGAGCGCGGGTACCGGCGGGCAGAGCGCACGGGCAGCCCAGGCGAGCGGCCGGGAACTGCCGGTGACACGGAGTAGGCGGGCGGGCCCGGCTCTGTCGCGCTCCGGGGCTCCGTCGCAGGCTCCTCCTCGGCTTCCGGGGCGTCCTGCAAGGACATGAGCCAGGGTCAGCGGACAGCGGGGCGCGACTGGTGTTCGAGGGCACCAGGAATATCGAAGTGAAGGAGATAGTTCTCCACATCCTCCCACCTCTTGGAAGGTGGCAGAGAGAGGTCTGATTTTCCTGTTTTGTTTTTGTTTTCAATGCAGGACACTTAGCATGGTGCCTGGTAGATAGTAGGTGCTCAGTAAATACTGAAATGCATTAACCTGAGTGCTTTGTGTGCTTATTATCCCCTTCCCACCAGTCTCGGACAGCCTGGGACAAAGTTAGTTGTGGAATAGAGTTGGTGTCCAAAGACCTAGGCTGGAAGCCTGGACCTGCCACTTAGTCCCTTCATTGATCCTGGGGAAGTCATTTCACCTTTGTCAGCCTTATTTCTCTAATCTATAAAGTGGAGATGGCACGAATATTTCTTAGATTATCCTGAGTTCTATTAAGGGATATCCGTGCGGTACGGCTTCCTAGCGCCAGGACACGGTAGGGGCCCTCCAGTGTGTGTGAGACACGCAGCCCAGAGCTGCTCACCTTGTCCTTCAGGAGGTAGAGTGCCATGGGGTTCTTCCGCTCCTGCTCTGCGCTTCGGGGAAGGGCGTCTGCTGCACAAGACAACAAATGGGGTGGCTGGCCAGGTACAGGCCCTCTCCACACCAGTCAGCACCTGTATTTGCTCCCCAACTGGCCAGCCAAGGCCCCACCATAACCTACACCGAAGGCTCCGCAACACGAAGGCTCCTACCTTGGCCGCACCGCTCCCTGCTCTGCAGTCTTCTCGCCGTTGGTGGAGGAAGGGGCCCTGCAGAGCCGGCTTCCTTGTGGCCCACTTCTGCCTTTTCCCAGCAGCCTGCTGGTCTGGGTGAGGACTGGACCGGCGAGTGGGCCGCCGGGAGCTCACCTTCTGGTTTCAGGCTGTCATCATTCTGATCCATGTATTCCAGGGAGTTCTGCTTCTCCAGTTTCCTCTTCTTTCTGTAAACCCACCCAGCACCCCATGAACACTCCTCGTGCAGCACACTCCTGCCCAGTGGGAGCAGGAGGAGGAGGTCTGGGGTGGGGGGCGTGGGCGGTGTGATGGCTGTAAAAGAGGCCTTTACGGGAGGACGGGCTGGAATGAGTCACATCTAAGGCTGAGTCCTGCCAGTTGCTAATGTGGTGACTGTGGGCGAGTCATTTAAGGACATGAATGTCATTGTCCTTATCTGTAAACTGCAGCTGGTCATACTTAACAGGTAGCACACTAACCCCAACCACAGTGCCCATGGGCCCACGAGAGGTGCCCTGCAAGTGGAACGATTGTTAACAGCACAGGGCTGTAGGGGGCTGTGAGTGCAAGGAATGGTTCCATTCACGGTACACACAGTGGTGAGAGGGGTCTCCTGGGAAGAAGTGCAGGGCCCTGGGAAGAAAGCCATTTAAAGAGACTTAAGAAGAGAGCTTGGGGCTATGGATGGAGGGGTTGGGGTGCTCAGGGTGTGGAACTTGAGGAGTTACCCAGACTTTTTGGAGGGTTTCCAGCAGGCACAGACCGTCACCAAGGTCACAAGGAGGAAGATGCCTCCTGTGGACAAGATGATGTAGAGGGAGCTTCTTCCTAGGGAGAGAGAAAGGTGGGGAAGTGAGAGAGACTTCTGAGGAGGCACCAGGTGGGGTGAGGAGAGCCCTGCAGGGGGTGAGAGAAAGGGAGCCCCCCACAGCATGGCTGGCCCATGGCAGAGTGTGCCCAGAGCCCGCTCCCCAACTGTTGCCATCCTCCGTGGAGAGCTGGCCCCATCTCTCTCTCCCTCTCTCTGGGATGTCTGCAGCCCTGCATGGGCACCGTCAGGGCTTTGAGTCCTAAAGGGCGGGCAGGCAGGGGGACTCACTGTACACAGTGATTTTGATGGGCAGGCTGCGGCCCTGGCTGATGGGGTTCTCCACCACACAGCTGTACAGGTCGTCGTCCTCCATGAGCACTCGGGTGATTGTGAGCACCTTTTGGTCGGGGGACAGGAGCATTCTCGAGTCATTGAGGAGGGGCTTGCCATCCTTCAGCCAGGTGTAGCTGGGCTTGGTGCCGTTCTCATGAGAGCAGTTCAGGGTGAAGGCTTCGCTGAGCTCCAGCACGGTGGTCGAAGCCACTAACACCTGTGGCCTCGAAATGGGCACTGAGTCCGGGGAGGGGAGCCTGTGAGCCATGGGCCAGAAAGCTTCTCCCTTCCCCCTCTTAGCCACCTTCGACACAGCACAACTCAATCTGTGGTTGGAGAGGCTCTTCAGAGACCGTTAGTCAAGGTCTTACCTCCACCCACCCACCCACCCACCCATCCACCCATCCATCCATTTATTCATTCATTCACTCACTTATTTACCAGCTATTTAATGAGCACCTGCTAAGCACAGGAGGTACAATGCTGAACAAGACAGCCATGGTCCCTCCCCTCATGGACTTTCCCTTCCCTTCTTCCCAAATACCTTTCCAAGATGTCTTAAACAAACCCAGTGTGGAACTATGAAGCCTAAGTCCCACTGTCCAGGTTCAGATATTGGCTCGATCACTTACTAGCTGCATGACTTGCACAAGTTACTCAACCTCTTTGTGCCTCTGTTTCCTCTTCTGCAAATTGGGATAATGATATTAACTATCCCTAGATTATTATAAGCATTGAATGAGTTGATATATGCAAAGCCCTTAAAATAGTTTCTGGCATGTAGCAAGCACTCTTACCGTATTTACTGTATCCTCCTACCTGCTAACTGCTAACGTCCAGCTGGCTCACTCCCAACTCCCAGGTGGTTTGGGTGTTGGCTTTCCCAGGCTCCAGCAGACCCTGCCCAGTCCCAAGCCCACCCCCTTCCCTGCCAGAACGTGTTACCGTCGACGGTGAGGTTGATGGTCTTCTCCCCGGTGAAGGTGTCATCAGTGATGGAGATCTCGACCTCGTAGGTGCCCTCATCTGCCAGCTGCAGGTCGCTGAGCAGCAGGGAGCCGTTTTCAAAGAGGCGGATGCGGTCTCGGTAGTCAGGACGCAGGGTGCCAATGACCTCTGTGCCGATGGACTGGACCACGGTCACTGGCTTGTCCCTCTTCAGCTGCCACTTCACCACGGGCTTGTCGCTGCTGGTGCTGCTGTACTGCACGGAAAGCAGGGCCGACTTCCCCACCGTGCCATGGATCAGGCGGACCGGGCTGGTGATGTTCACCCCCTGCAGGGGCTCTGGGGGCAGAGGCCCGTGGGCAGAGGGCAGCGTCAGGCACTTGGCTCCTACTCTACTCCCACCTTTAAGTCCTCTGATCTCTTTGTGCCACCCCATTCTGGGCCCATCACACCTGTCAGTCCCATCTTCTCGGGCTCTGCTGCCATCTCTTCTCCCCCTGTGGCTGTGGGCCCCTCTGCTCCTCCGTCACCCCTCACACCCATTCCACTGCCCTTAACCTTTCATCTCTCAGGCCCTCTGCCTCCGGCACTTTCCCTCATTGCCATCCTCTTGAGGAAGATTCCAGCTCAGCCACACCCTGTGTGCTCCATTTATAGAAATATTTATTGAGCACTTACCATGTGCAAGACGCTGTTCTGTATCCTTGAGGTACATCAATGTGCAAAACAGACAAACAGACAAAGTCTTTATGCTCTGTAGCTTATAAGTCATTAGACCTTAGGATGAATCTGTCAGGTTTTCCTCTTGGTCGGGAATTGGGAGAGCAAGGCAGGGTGGGGCCATGGAGAAAGTATGGGGACAGAGATCCACAAAGAAAGGGGTATGTGACAAGACAGTGCCAATAAAGGGGAGTTCAGGGGCTGAAGACAACGGGGTCACCCTCCAGTCAGACCAGCAGCCTCTCCTGTCCTTGTCTCAGCGGCCGGTAGCATCTCGCCAGGCCGGCCCAGTGCAGAACAGCCCCGCAGCTGGGTGGGTGGTTTGGGAGATTCACCGTGACTCCAGCCCAATGTGTATCGTATCCCCTTTAGCAGAGGGATTTAGTGGGTGAAACCAGAAGTGTGGGATTGGCAGGCCTTGTGAACCTGGGCTCCACCAACCAACTGGCTGGGTGGGTTTGGGCAAGTCACCTTCCTAGGCCTCACTCTCCTCGTTTAGAAAACGAGGATAATAACAGTAACAAGAGCAACTGCCATGTGAGGTTCACAGTGGAGAAATGTAGTGTGTGTGTCAGTCGTTGTCGTGTAGTGCAGAAAACACAGAGATCTGGGCCCCGCGTTGACCTGGGAGAAGTCACTCGTGTGTTCAGAGCTCAGATTTTCCACAGGTCAAAGGGGTGGCGATCCACGTGATTCCACTGGTTTGTTTCCGCTGGTAATTCTGGGATTTTAGCATCTCGCTCCATGGCTGCCCCAGTGGCTGCCCCACCCAGAGCCACGTCTCAAGTGTCAGGGATGTCTGAGGCACTTCGGGGCCCGACAGGTGCTGCTTGTTGGTGTCGCCTGACCTTGTGGAGTGGAACTGCCGCCTGAAGAAGATGTCAGTTGGGAATGGGGCTGCATTTAGCTGGACAGACACATATATGTCAGGTCTCGGTCCCTCTGGGTCCCCAGCTGTCTCTTTTGACCATCCCTGCCTCTGAAGTTCCGCCTGTCTTTCTCCTCCCTCTCTCCCACTCTGCTACTGCTGCTGTCTAGGCTTGGGAAGCTGCGCTGTCTCCTGCCATTCCTCTTTCCTCTTCTTGCACTGAGAGGACCCAGGCCAAACCCGGAGGCAATTAAACTAAAAGTTTAGTTGTGGAGATTAACGTAAATTTAATTGAGTCCAATGAACACATTCAATCCATTTTTAGAACAAGTGTTTTGTTAAGTAGTGAGTTCATTGTTTTTTGAAAATAGTCGAGAAAAGGCCGGTTGACTATTCTTTCATGTCTCTGTGCCTCAGTTTCCTCCTCTGTATAATGAGGTGGTGGGACCGCATGATCTTTAGGGGTCTTTCAACTCTGATATTTGTTACCTGCCCGGTAGACTAGAATCATAAAACCTTCAGTGTAGAAGCGACTCCTCATGACTAAAGCCGCCATATGTGTAACTATTTTATGCTTGTTATTGAGAGGAGTCCATTTGGGGGAGGAGAATGGATAATTCAATTCTTGTCAAACATTCTTATTAAAGGTATTTTTGTTCCCACAGAACCTTACATAAAAATGAAAGAAATGAGATCTAGCTCTAGCTCCCCTGATTTGGCGGAGAAGGTGGTAGGTGCCCGAGTCCCGTCCTCCACACTAACTCGGACAGCTGCTAGGAATCCCTGAGACTCTGTGGATCAGACTGACAGCCATCTGACTGCGTGGTCCTTAGGATTTCTCCCAGTTCTAGTTTCTGTGATTACTGACCTGCCTTGCAACTGCTAGGTCCCAGACTTGACTTGATTTAGAAAAGCAAGCTTTCAACTGTCCCTAAATAATCAAATAGGCTTGGTTAAGTGTGACTTGGGGTGGCCCTGAACAAAATCATTGTGCCCCCTGAGTCCATGATGGTGATGATCAAATAGTTGGGAAATATCTAAGCCCCTGCCTCAGGACCCATTCCGGAGCAGTGGGGCGTGCACATGAGGGCCGTATCTGCAGAGGTATCCTGGGGCTGAGGAACCCCAGCACAAACTTTGACGGTCTTGTTTTCTCCTTCTAGGAGGCTGGATAGTGACAGTCCCAGCCCCAAGGAAAAGTAGAAGGCATTCCCCCTCCCCCTTCTATCTTTGCTGGCTCTCTCATGAGCTCCTGCTGCATACACTCTCTCCTACCCCACGTGAGGTCCTACTGATCCTTCTGTGATATCTTTCCCCCTCAAGCCTGCTCTTTCTACCAACTTGAACTTGATTTTTCAGGATGCAAACACTGGAGAAGCTACAGCATATGGATTGCCCCAGGCTTACCCCCCTCTAGGTGGGAGCCTTCCCCCTGCCCAGGACTCGCAGGGGTATGCCTGGGTGTCAGGAGTGAATGGAGCGGTCTTTCTCAGAAGCTGACAAAGAGAGCATTTTGCCCAGCAAACACTGTTTCCCAAAATTCTTGCCAATACTGGAGTCTGTATTAAGGTCAGGGTATCACCACTTTCAAGGGACATAGAGAACTGGGACAGATGCCAAATCAGGACACAGAAATGAGGAAGTGGCAAACAACTGTGATCCACTGGAGGAATAAAAGGGGCCAGGACTATTCAACCTTGAGAAGTGATTAACTTAATTGTTGTCCCCTAGTCCCTGAGGCATCATTTTGTAGGAAGTTTCTCTTCCCACCGGAGGCCAAACAAAAGGAAATGGACATTGCGGCAAGATGTATCTGTCACCATAAACAGTGCCACACTGAGTCAGGTAGGTGGCCTTCCTCAAGTGGGATTTTGACCTGCTGTGACACCAGGCCGTGTCAAGCTTTAAAGTATAAGAATATATCTGCCAGTAGCCTTGGGTTCCCCTAATAGCCTCTTCCTCCTCTTTGCTTGGCAAAGGTTTCCATTTACTGGTATTTGCCTTAAATTTACCTTTTAAAAGTGTCAGGGAGACGGTGCCAAATATGTATTGTAGGATTTGATCTATATACACCTAATCCACAATCTCTAACACCACAGACCACAGTTATATCCCTTTCTCGGGTGAAGGATTTTTTGTTCTGTTTGAATCTGTCTCCACAAGGAAGTCCCTCCATCCCCTTGGCGATCATGGACACCCTTCTCTGGGCTTTCTCCAACTTTGTTATTTCGTTTTTGAGATGTGGTGACCAGAACCGTATACAATAATTCGAGGACAGTACACAGCATTGTTTTCTAAAAGAAAAAGATTGCTTTCTGATTTTTTTTCTTCAAATCCAATTACTGCATCCCAGTGGGGAGAGTACTAGTGTTGGACCATCTACACTGCTCGGCTTTTTCCCCTTTATTCTCACCCAAGGACATTTTTTCATTACTGAGAGAGAGAATGAGAGAAAGAGAGAGAGGGGAGGGGGAAGAGAGAGAGAGAGAGAGAGAGAGAGAGAGAGAGAGACATCAGTGCAAGAGAGAAGCATTGACTCATTGACTGGCCACCTTGAATACGCACTCTGACCAGGGATCGAACCTGTGACCCCTTGGTGCACAGAACACCATTCCAACCAACTGAGCCACACTGACCAGAACTGATTTTGACCTTTAACATCCTCCCTAATGAGTGATGCTCTGAGAAAACAGCCCACTCCCTGGTCCTGCTGTACAAGGGCATCACCGAGTGCGAACATCTTGGTGTTATTGTGTTGCATTCTCATGTAGTTACCCTGTTGAGACCTACAAGGGTCCACAAAAGTGTAAAATCACTTTAAATGTCAACCACTTAGAAATGTAGGAGAAAACCAAGGAGCAGAAATTGTGAAGAAGGCCTTTGAGATTCAGGATGAAAGCGATTCTTGGTAGCTCTGAAGAGTGTAGGCGTTCAGTGATGTGCAGCAGCCAACGGTATTGCAGGGGCCCACAGAGAACGCCGTGTTTGGACAGCTTAACTCCACTGCAGCTGTCAATTCTCCCAAACTGACTTACGAACTTAATGCAATGCTAAACAAAATTCCGGACATTTCCTTTGTGAAACTGGCGCAGGCGGACAAATAGATCAACGGAACAGAACGGGGAGTCCAACAACAGACGAGCATATAACCGCCTGACTCGGGACAAAGGTGGCTTTGCCATGTAGCGGGGAAAGGATTTTTTTTCCCAGTAAACAGTGCTGGGCCATGTAGGGAAAAAGGTGAAACTTGACCCTTCACGCCTGAAACAAATATCAGTTCTAGACAGACTGGAGATCTAAATGTGAAAGGTAAAATAATAATGCTTTTAAAAAAAAGAGAGAGGAGATCATCTCCATAACCTGAGAACGAACACAGGTTTCTCAGAAAGAACACAAACGTGCGGCACCCATAAAAGAAGGAAATGATCTGTTGGACACAATAAAATCAAGAGCTTCTGTTCATCAAAAGACACCATAGAGACAGTGGGAAGGCGAGCTGTAGAGCAGGAGATATTTGTCATACATATCCACGAAGGAGTCATACCCAAAATATGTTTTTTAAACTCCTACAAATCAATAATTTTGTTAAAAATTCAGGAAACTTGATAGAAAATGGGCAAAAGCCTTGGAATAGATCTTTCATGAAGAAGGATATCCAAACGACTAATAAAAATTTGAAAAACATACAACTTCATTAATACCCATGGAAATGCAATTTTAAACCATAATTTGATACTACCTCAAACTCACTAGGATGGTTAAAATGAAAAAGAAAGATACAGCCTTGGCTGGTATGGCTCAGTGGATTGAGCTTTGGCCTGCAAACCAAAAGGTTGCTCGTTCAATTCCTAGTCAGGACACATGCTTGGGTTGCGGGCCAGATCCCCAGTTGGGGGCATGTGAGAGGCAACTGATCAATGTATCTCTCAGACACTGATGTTTCTCTCCCTCTCTTCCTCCCGCCCTTCCCCTCTCTCTAAAAGTAATAATTAAAATCTTATAAAAAAAGAAAAAGAAAGATACAATTGTTGGTGGGAAGGTAGACTGATGCCACCACTTTTGAAAACTGTTTGACCCTATGTATTAAAGCTTAATACATGCATGTAACTCAGTAATTCTACTCCTAGGTATATTCCCCATAGAAAGGTGTATGTTTGTTTATCAAAAGATACATACTAGAATGTTTTAACAACTCTATTCATAAAGTCCCAAACAGGAAACGACATGGATGACTCTTACAAATATGGTGTTGAGTGAAAGAAACCAGATACAAAAGCATGCCCACAGATGATTGCGTTTACATAAAGTGCAAAGACAGCCCTGGCCTGTGTGGCTCAGTTGGTTGGGGCGTCATGCCATAAACGGAAGGGTCGTGGGTTCGATTCCTAGTCAGGGCACATGCCTACGCTGCGGGTTTGGTAGGGGCGTGTATGAGAGGCAGTCAGTCAACATTTCTCTCTCTCATTTCCCCCCTTCTCTAAAATCCATGAGCATGTCCTCTGGTGAGGACAAAAAAAAAAATTTAAAGTTCAAAGACATGCAAAATTAGTCTGCGCTGGAATTCCGTTAGGGTATCACTGAAACCCTGCAGGCGAGGGCCACCATAACTGCAGTTGCATGGGGGATCTTCTGAGGTGCCGCAGTGTTCTGTTACCTGATTGTGGGCACGGATGACAGGGCTTTGGCCACTTTTTAAAGGTTTAGCAAGCTGTATCCTTCTGCTAAATGCATTTCCCTCTGTTTAATTTATAATTGAAAAACAAACAAACAAACAAACAAACAAACAAATGACAGCACCCTCAATGTGAAGGTGATATTCAGACTGAAAGAGGGGAACCTGGGCAAGGAACTTCTTCCTACTGGGTCCGCAGAGAATGGAACAGTTGCGCGATCCCGGAGAGCAATACCTTGCAAACCAGATTATCTAGGTTTATGGCATGCAAAATATGTCTGTAAAATAGTGTCCTGGCCTCTAGAAAAGCCTCATGTGTGTGCTCTAGGAATGGGCTGTGGTGAGTTTAGGAAAGCTTCGTTAGCCCATATTACAGCCAGAGCAGCCAGGCTGGGCGCCCCTTGTCTGAGGCTGCCTTGTCGGTCGCCGCTGCAGCACAGGAGGTTAAGGGGAATGTCTGGGAACTGGGGTCACATGGTCCAAGCCCCCTTTTAGGCCAATCTTAAAAACAGTATTTCTCAATTGAACAACACTAAAATAATTTTAAAAATATATTTTAAAAAAACCAACAATATTTCCCAGCCTCCTTTGCAGTTAGGTATGGCCAGGTGACTGAGTTCTAGCCAACGAACCAGTGGAAGTGATGGGTACCACTGTAGGCTGGTTTAGGGCCCCCTCACTCGCATTTTTAAAACTCTGCAAGTGAAAGAAATGGAGATGAACCTCAGGGGGACCATGGGGAACACCTGTCAAAGTTGACAGAGCTCCGTTGGCTTGGCTCCTGAAAAACTCCCTGGAGCAGAGTCCTTTCTCATCCCAGACCTGGCCCGGGACTTCATTGTGCTGCTCCATGATTCATGGCAAGAGCTTAAATTTTGGAATTTATTTGTCACAGAAGTTGGCATTTCCCTAACTAATATATTGATGATGACAGAAACGTCCTATAGAACCTCAGCTCTTTATTGCTCTGGGTTCACAGCAGTGCAATGGCCTGAGCCTGCACTTACTCCTTACCTGTCATAGCTTGTATCTCATATCTTATTAGCACAGTTTATATTTAGAATTTTTTGCTATATTTAGTAAGTTACATTCTCCCACCCTTTGGGCCCTTCGTCACCTTTTGTTTTTGCCCAGTCACACTGACAAACAACATCTTTCTATAGTTTTTTCCTTATCGTTTGATGGCCTGAAGGAGTTAGGGTCGCCTTTGGTTTGTGTATTGCACGTGCACTTCCTATTCCCAATGCCCCGACTCCAAACCTACTGCTCTCGCTGTTTCCTCCGTCATTGTAAGTCCCACCGAGACTGTTTTCAGCAAGGCTAACAGTAACCACTCGAATGCCAAATCTAACGGACTCTTTTAGGTCCTCGTTACACTGGGCCTCTTTGATATCTCTGATGTAGATTCTCCAGAAAACTCCCAAGTCCCTCTACTTCCTGGGCACCACAGTCTTGCAGTTCTCCTTCTGTCCACAGGACTGTTCCTCCTTGGTCTCCTCAATGGGACTCCCTCCCCACAAATCTTGGGGTTACTCAGTGTTCAATTTTCAGCCCATTTCCTCATCCTGGCTGCTATTATCCAATCTCATTGTTTTAAATCTTACCCATGGGCCGAGAGCTTCCAAATGCCTCTTGTCAGCCCTGACTTCCCTGCCCCCCAGCTTCAGGCTGGTCGACATTTCCTCACAGGTGTCATAGGTATGCCAATCTTGACATGGACAATACGAATTATTGTATCCCCAACGTTGTCCTCTTGTTTGTTTACGGTTTCACACGGAAACCTTACTGCCCTCTCCGGATCCTCCCACTTCTGACTTTCCCTCCAGAATATTATCTCAACACATCTCATTCCCTCTCTCTTTATTCTAACCTAGCCCCTGTTATTTCTCTCCCGAACTATTGCATTAGCCTTGAATTGTGTCCCCTCAAATTTATATGTTGAAGTCTAAACTCCCAGCACCTCATAATGACCTTATTTAGCAGTGGGGTCATTGCAGAGGTAATTAGCTAAGATGAGGTCATAGTAGAGGAAGGTGGGCCCATAATCCAGTGACTGCTGGCCCTACAGAAAGGGGAAATTTGGCCCTGGCTGGTATAGCTCAGTGGATTGAGCATTGGCCTGTGAACCAAAGGGTCGCCAATTCGATTCCCAGTCAGGGCACATGCCTGGGTTGTGGGCCAGGTCCCCAGATGGGGGTGCATGAGAGGCAACCACACATTGTTTCTCTCCCTCCCTTCCCCTCTCTCTAAAAATAATTAAATTTAAAAAAAGGAGGGGCAGGAATTTGGACACAGACTCGAGCACAGGGAGAATGTCATGTAAAGATTGTAGTTATGCTGGCACAAGCCAAGGAATGACTAGAAGCAGAGAGTTCTAGAACAGATCCTTTCCTAGCCCCATCAGCTGGGCCTGGCCGACATCTTCGTCTCAAACTTGTTAGTCTCCAAAACTGTGAGAAAACTGTGAGACAGTAAAGTTCTGTTGCTCAGCCCACCCAGTATGTGGTTCTTCATTAGCGCCACCCTAGGAAACGTGTACAGGGTTCCTTTTCCATCTTGTTTGCCCCCCAGTTTCCCTGCCGATGCCTCACTGCAGAGCAAGCCATCCGCAGTCCACGCCTGACCCTGCCAGTCCCCAGACGGAAGCCTTTCCATGCCTCCCTGCTCCATCGCCTACGGACTGCACTCCAGTGTGCTTCCTGCCGTTGCCTAACTCAGCTCACTCTTTCCTCTCCAGCAAAGGAGAGCGGCTGGGCTGGTCCCAGGCACAGGATGCCATTGCAGGCTGCCGACCTTTGCCCCTTTTCCCAACTACAATGCCCACTCCCGCCCTGCCCCCACCTATTTTTCTGCTCCTTCGGAATTTAGTGCAGACATTCCCAGGTGACCCTTCCTGCCATTCCCCCAACCCCGCCTGCACCAGTACCGGTTCCTGCTGGGGCGGGTGACCTGTCTTGGGTCCTGGGCATCTTCTTCATACCTGACTTGCAATAGTTTCTGTGTTTTTATTAAAGTGATCTCTGCCTCTGTTCACCCAACCAAATTGTGAATTCCTGGGCTCTCTGGAAGGGGTGTGTGTGTGTACATAAACAAATATACTTAAAATAAGGTGAATTCCTCCAAATAGTTGGCAGAAGGGGTCATAGGAGGCAGGCGTCTATGGTGTGGGGGGATTATGGGTAAGTTGGTGTTCGTCTCCAAAGTCGGGAGGCTCGTTATCTCTAAACTTCTTACATCTCTTGCTGTTTTACACTCAAAGGAGCCAAGGTGGGGGCTGGGGAAGCACAAAACCAAGAGTCCCTCACCCCTTCCAGCCCCACCGTAATCCTCGGAAAGAATGCCGAACTGGCCCGTGCCAACAAGACATCCTATAAGAAATGGCTCATTGCCCTTCATCTGATGTCCTGAATGCCGTGGGAGCTCCAAAGCCATGCAGTCCGGTGGGGGAGTGGGCAGGGGCCGGGCAGCAGGCAACAGAATGAAGAAATACATTCAACGCTAATGCCTGAGTTCACTGAGATTCTTCCCACGGCCGCAGCTCTCTCCCCTCCTCCCGTCCTAAAGGCGTTCTGGCCCCGCATGCTCCCCTCCCTCACCTTTGAAAGCCCCGGTCCCTGCTCCGAACCCTTTCTTACCCTTCTGGTCTCTTACCTGTCTGGATCAGGAGAAGGTAGACAAAAGGAGTGAGGCGCAGGGCGCTGAAGGCTCTGGACAGGGCTCCCCTTTCTCTCCTCATTTTGGGTGGCGTTCTCCAGCTCTGGTGCAGACAATTAGCATGATTTCTTCACTCTGGGCACGTCCCTTTGTACCACTCGGAGTTTCTCTGCCCGAGCACAACCCTGCCAACTTCCCTCTGAACACACAGAGCTCTGTGTGCTGTTGGGCTTGTTCTTTCTTCTCCTTCAGACCTGGCATTTTCTAGTTTCAAAGCCCTACATCCCCAGTTCGGAAGGGGGTATCTGCTGAGGAGATAATCTCCAGCGGGGGTGCCAACCTGATGGGTCCCGGGGGCCCAGCATTTCTGCCCCGTCTGTGCTGAGCCCCACATCTGGGGGGAGATGAGGGCTGGGGCTAAATAGGGACTGGGCTGGGACACACGCTAAATTGGACCCTGTGTCCCACCTATCCTGTCTCCACTGCACACTGCTTATTCCTGAGAAGGAGAGCGTATGCCACGAACATTCCTCCAAAAGGTTTTCAGTGGGGAAGGGTAGGAGCTTTTAAAAGGCTGGGGAATGAGCCCTGACTGATGTGGCTCAGTTGGTCGGGTGTCATCCCGCAAAGCGAAGGGTCACTGGTTTGATCCGTGCACATGCCTAGGTTGCAGGTTTGGTCCCCGGTTGGGGCGCATATGAGAGGCAACCGATCGATGTTTCTCTCCCTCTCTCCCTCCTTTCCCCTCTCTCAAAAAATAGATAAATAAATAATTTTTTAAAAAGCTGCTGGGCAATGAGAGATTCCAGAGTACTACTAAAGAAATGGAAAACCCTTGTTCCACCCCAAAGGAAGAAGATTGGACCACGGCCTGAATTCTGTTATTTTCATACATGTCTGGTCCTACTTGGGGTTCTCTTTCTTATCCTACAGTCACACAGATGCTGGGGGCCTCTCCCCAGAAGCCCCTCCCCTGGCCTCCAGCTAATTTTCTATAACACATCAGAGCAAGGGTGAGGTGGCTCCAGAACAGCCAGCCTCCCGGGGCTCTGTCACCAGCTTCTAAGCCTGCTCACCTCCTTTTGTCTCCAGACTTTGGTAAGGAGAGTCACCCTAGCTCTGTCCAGCCTCCTCACTACTGTGTCCACCATCCTCGGGAGGGCCCTCAGTAGGATGGATGCTTGCTAACTGCGCCATCTTGGGGCAGGCTCACCACCCTAACCCTCAAGTTCACATCTGTGAAATGGGGAAACAGTAGCTCCCTTGTAGGAATTGTTGGGCATATTGATAAAGATTTGGTTCAGAGAGTGCTTAGGAAATTCTTCATTACAAAGATATTATAAACTTTAAAAAAAAATGCCTTAAAACATTTGTTTATCCCTGTAGGGAACTTTGTACTGTAGTGAGACCAAAGTTTACAGTTCCCCTCTTGGTCATCTCTAACCCTCATCTTAGTTCTGCAGTGGTTATCTCTCAAAAAATACCCATTTCACATCCTGGGGAAAGCCTGAGCAGGCCAGGTTTCTAGAACTAAAGACCCACTGCGTAGTCCAATGAGCCGAAGGATGCGGGGAAGAGCTGGGAAGCATTGGCTTTGAACTGCACAGAGGAACTCCAAGAAACACTCTGACTGACGTAAATTAGATTTTTTTCCCTTTTGTGTCTCTGTGTCTATAACTTTTCCCTAGACGGCTCAAGGCTCCCGGCTGCCTCTGGAAGGGCTAACATTGCTTCAGCCAGTAAACTATAAAAAAGAGAAAGTCAATCTTCAACTTCTGACATAGTATTAGAGTCCTAGCAAGAAAGCCTTGAAAGCCAAGCTCTGTAAAGGACAAAAGGACATTTTAATTTCTTTTATCTACCCCTTTGAAGTACCATAAAACAATGGCCTGTGGACTGGATAACAGAGTGCTCATACAGGACTATAAACAAATGGCCTCTTTTGTTTGTGATGGCCAGGCCTTAAGGGCTATTGTTTGAGGGTACGAGGAGTATATAACTTTCAGGGAATAGCCTGAAGTCTGCCCTTTTTAAGCCTGAAGACCATGGAAAGAAAAATGTGATAGAGGAAGACCAAAGAGGGGTGTAAATTCTCAACTTCCCCCCTTCCCCTGCCTTGGAAATGAACTTAGGCCCCTTATACTCTCCGTACACCCTTGCAGAGTATGCAAGTGCCTCAAGTGCCCAGGGCTCCCTTGAGGGGACCCGGAGGAGCTGAGAGGGTAAAGAACTGGCAGAGGGCTAACTTGGAGCAAAGGGGCCACACTGCGCAGGCCATGATGGGGGCCACCAGTGCCCTGCTGGGAGTCATGCAAGCAGCTGCTCAGACCAGGGAGCCGCCGGACTCCTGCAGGGACCAGTGGGAACCCTGAGACGGCCACATAGGTCCAGGCACATTGTCTCCTTCTGTTGCTGAAAGTTCACCGAAGCCATGTCGCCTGTACTCACGCACACCCTCCTTAGAGAGGAGCTGGGTGGGGAGGGGGAGGGGGAGGGAATGGAAAAGACTGACTGAGCAACGGCCAGTGTTGTCCAAGCAGAGGCTGAGCTTCCTCAAGGGAACGTCCAAGGGGTTGTCAGACTGAGCTTCTCAGGATGGATTAACGTTTAGTTTTCCTCTGCGGGCCTTGGGGGTGGGAGGCTCCTGGGAGGCTCGCAGCAGCAGCTGCGAAGGCACAGAGGTACCACAGTTCTGTTGCACTTCTGACTAGGATCAATTTTGCAGTCCTGTTTCACCTGTTTTTAAGATGAGTAGACCTATTGAAGTTTAATTTTAATTTTTTATTTATCCTTACCTGAGGACTTTTTTTCATTGTTTTTAGAGAAAGAGGAAGGGAGAGAGAGAAAAACATCGATTGGTTGCCTCCTGTGTGTGCCTGACCTGGGATCAAACCTGCAACCTAGCTATGTGCCTTTACTGGGGACTGAACCCGCAAGCTTTTGATGTATGAGGTAACACTCTAATCAACTGAGCCACCTGGCCAGGGCGACATTACTTTTTTTCACTTCAAAAGTGTATTTATACTTGTCAGTCTGCCTGTCCAGCTTTTGAATCTGAAAATGTGGTTACAGCCATCTCCTCTTTAGCCCGGGAAATTCTCTGGGGCAGAACTATAACTCTTCCCTCTCACCGGTCTCCTGGCAGGGCCCAGTTTCGGGCTCCACACAATGTGGCTGCCGAAACAATGGTGTAGACAGACTGCGTGCCCAACAGCAGTCATGGCCTTGCTGGGCTGAGGCTCGTGCCCCTCCCCCTCTGAGCATTACGACAGATGCATTTCGGAGGGCATTGTCCTCTCCTGGGCAGCACAGGCCAGTCTTCTTGGCCCTTCTGCTGCACACAGTTGCTTCAGGCCACTCCGCATCTGGCACCCCCTCTGGGACTCTGGGATCCTGACTCCCCACCCCTGCACTGGGGCAGCCCAGGCCTGCTGCCCTCATATCTCTGTGCTGAGAACTCAGACATGGCCCTGAACTCAGAATGGAGCTCCCACCCCAGCGCGCGTGCGCGCGCGCACACACACAAATGATATGTAAGTAACTGCTGATTTTAATAACTCTACTATTAGATTTCAGGATGTCCCCACCCACTCGGCCTATTCCTTTGTTTCCAGGCTCCAGGAAGAATGTTCTGGCACTGACATTACTACCAAAGAGGTTCTGGCCTTCCTAACGCCATGACATCAGGGTGACTTTTATACATAGCATGGCCCCTCCATTTCTTTTTTCACTTCCTGTTATTGAGTCATGTCTGTTTCCTCCTCTACACTGTAAATAATTTTTCACAGCAGAGTGAAAAAAGAAATCTTCCGACAAAGGACACCCAAATGTCTCTTCCAGAGGGAATGGTCTTTAGCAAGAAAAATATTTAGATACGTCACGTGGAGTGGAAGGTAAGGTCTTAAGCACAAATAGTGAAGGAACAAAAAGATAAATCACTGTGCGCTGGAAACAAACAGGAATTTGGGGGCGGGGTAAGACCAGAGGAGAGAAATGAAGCAGGGAGAGGAGGTGGGCAAGCAACAGGGAGGGGACCTGAAGCAAACTGAAGAACAGCTTGCATTGCTCCACTGTAAAACCCTTCCTCTTCCGTCTTCTGCAAAACTTTCCAAAAAGTTTACTGCACAGTAATGCAGGATGTGTGTGCACTTCTGGCGGAGGGAATATAGCTAAGGATAGGGTAGCTTCTCCCCTGATTAGGTATGTTATGTGAGATCCAGACTTAGCAGCCCAGCGAGAGAGAGACACTGTCCAGTTGGTGACACAACTGCCATGTTGTGAAAGGGCCACAGGGCAGCAAAGGCTGGTAGCCTTGAGTTGCCAAGAGCAACCCTTGGCCAACAGTCAGCAAGATCATAGGGACCTCAGTCCTAAATCACAAGGAATTGGATTCTTCTAACAACCACGTGAGTTTGAAGAGGATTCAAGCTCAGAAAGGAACACCCACCAACTGACACCTGAGCCGAAGACCCACCAAGCTGTGCCTGCACCCCTGACCCACAGAAACTGTAAGATGCTAAATGCACATTCTCTCAAGCTGCTAAACTTGCGGTATTCTGTGATGCAGCATAGAAAACTAGTATAGGTGAGACAGAGAGAGATTATATCCTGGGAAAGCAAGGATTAGGAGTCAGAAATTGTCTTGAGAACCTAGGACTTCGGAATTTGGAGCAAGAGTGGTTATCTTAGTTTGGATCCCAGAGGCAGACCCTGAGGCAAGAAGTTAATTAGTCTATTCAAAGGTGAGCCCAGTAAAACCAGGTAGCCGTATATTGGGAAAATGAGACTTGGAAGGGAAGGAAGCCAATAAAGGCTGCCTATCAATCAAATTACTGTCCTGAGGAGCTACGACTTAATCCTTTTAGGGAACTCAGAGACAGTGAAGAGTGTGCTTCAGAGCTATCCCATCCAAGGGGCTGGGGGGCTGGGATGTTAGTCCCCATCAGCTCTCAGGTGGAGGCTGAGGGATGCTCCTGAGGGGTGAGGCGGGGCTACTTCCTCAGACTGCTGGCTGACTCTCACATGGAGGCATCTTGCCCAACTTTCCCTCCTCTAACTTCTCTCAGCCTGTGCATGCGCACGAGTGAGTGCGCGCGCGCGTGTGTGTGTGTGTGTGTGTGTAAGCCCCTCCTCACTTTACTCTCTCAGGCACTTGATAATCTGTTTATTTAATTCTCCCAACACTCCTTGTAGGTAGAAGTTATAACCCCATTTTACAAAGAGGAAAATCTAAAATTTCAGGAATTTAGCCACTTGCAAAGGTTCTATGGATACCAAGTGGCAGAACTTGGATTAGGGACCCTGCTGATCACCACCAGAGCCTGGGCTTCCAACTGCCTCCCTGACTCTCAGCAGGAAGCTGCCCTCCTGAGTGTGTGAGTCTCAGGCCTGGCCTAACCTTTCACCCCCAGCATCTACTCTCTGACTAAACTCCACGTTGGAAGGTGGCCTCTCTGCCCACTCCTCGTGCCCCCTACTACTGCTGAAATTCTCTTTGATTCTTTGTTCCATAAACCTATATGTGACTGGTGCCAGAGTTGTCCCTGCCATAAGTTCAGTTTGCCAGGGTGGAGAGAGAGGAAGGTCCCAGGAGTCCAATGTCAGCCAGAGAGTTTGCTGAGCTGTGGCATTGCCTGGGAAACAAGGAGTGTGTGAGGCTTTGTGCTGAGAGGGGGCAGGGCCTTGCTGCTCCAGCAGCCACCAAACAAGAGACAGATTAGCTAGCTCTCTTTGGAACAAAACAACTTTTTGTGGGTCTGCACAGTGAGGAATGGCCCTCCCCGAGAGCATTTTTTTCTTTCCTTTTGCTTTTTTAAAGTTCTCCTAAGCAGCCCTACTCTTGCTGGCTGCTGAGAAACATCAAACAGAAAGCAGAGATCAAGTCAAAGGCTCTTCCTGCCTTTCCATAGCCTCATCCTGAACACTGGCTTGGCTGCCTGCAGATGTCTGTAAATGTGAGGAGTCTCTCGGAGGAAGAGCATTCTTCAGAGACAGGGCGTTTCCGAAGGTATGGGTTTGTGGGGAGAAATGTGTGGCCAGCATGGTATGCAGTCCTGGGTGCATTTCTGCGAGGTAGAGAGGAGGTGCTCCCATTTCCATACTGGAAAACTGGAAAACACCAAAGCCTTTTATGCTGAGAGCAAATATTTGATTTCTGAATAGAATTCCTGCCCCCTCAGAAACTGAGCGGAACTCAGGCTTGTGTCCATGGTTGCTGAACGTGCCCTATTCAGCAGCTCTCCAGAGGAACAAAGAAGAGACATTAATTGGCTTTAAAGTGTTGGAAAGATCCAGTTTGCTGACCTATTTAAGATGAAGCCGGGACATTCTAGAGAACATCTCTAGAATTCTGTTCTTCTAAAGCTTCAGCGATCAAATAAAAACAGGTTGAAAAATCATGGAGGAGCCACACATCATCCCTAACTCATGAAAGGCTTCATTGTTTCCCTTCTCCTGGATCCTCAGATGGAGTCCTCCCACCAACCACGTCCCAGAAGGGTTTACTTCATCTTCCCTCTCTTGCCCTCCGCCCAAAGAGGGAGGGGCAGAAATGGAAATCAGCTAGCCTGCTGTGTGAGGAGCACTCCATGTTCCCGAGATTAGTAATGTTGCCGATAGACATGGGGTCCTTTTGTGGAGTTGCAAGAAAAGCATTCCCAGGACCTGTGCCTGGGAGGATGAGATATGGTGGTAAGATTTACTGGGGTTGAAATAAAAGACTGCCCCCAGTTTCCCAATGTCTCATCTTCATCTGTCTCACTGTGGAAGAAGTCCAGCCTTGTTTTCATCAAGCCCAGAAGAAGAGCTAGGGTCCAGAAACTCTGTGCCATTGGTTCAGTCCCTGCCAAAGCCTGGTCCAGTTCAGCCTCTGTCCGAATCCAGCTAGTCTAGTCTCTGTTCCCGTCTGCACTCCAGCCAGTGCTGCATTGCTGTACCCAGGTTTGCACTTGGAGTTGCATTTGGAACCTGCACTTGGGCCCGCACAACTGCTAGGTTTGTGTGGCTGCTACAGAGAGAGGACACGTGAATGAATGGGCGAGAGCATGAATGAACATGTGTTACTGAGAGAAAGGTCTTTGTTAAGATATGATTGTTAACTCAGGGTTTCAAAGTGACCAGTCTATTCCCCAATCCTTTGAGAGCTTGCACTGGGTCCTCTCCCTAACCAATCCATTTCCTAGATCTTCCAGGGTTCTGTGCCTCTTATTCAATTTGATCTTTCCCAGACTAGTGATCTCCCCATTATGGTTGCCATCTTGGCTCCTAATGCACAGGCCTCATAGTAAAAGGACCTCCTCCTGCACTGTCTTGGCTTCTACTAGGCCTGATCCTAGCAGAGGAATTTCCCCTGCTCCTCCCCCCAATAATGCAGCTACTGGGATGGATGAAATTATGTCCCTCTGGTGAAGAATGCAGCAGTCCCCAGGGGAGTCTTTGAATGCTGTGACTTCCTAGTGAATCAAGCCTATTGTCTGATTCAGCTCTCTAGTTTATTAGGCTTAATGTCTGATTCCATTTGCTCCCTACCTTTATTAATACTAACTAGCTACCTGAGCGAACAGTAAGAGGAGTGGGATGTGGGAAAGGGGAAAGGCAACTTCTTCTAAAGTAACAGAAGGCACAATCCCTGTCTATGTGCTTAAATATAGTTGGGAAAGCAGCATCTAAGTCTATAATTGGTAAAACACTTGAATCATCCTTTACAAAGTCTTTTCAAATATTATTTTATCTATTCTAACAACTCTGCATGTAGGATTTTTTAATGGAGAAATTGGAGCTCAGAGAGGTTAAGTGGCCTGCTCAAAGTCACGCAGTTTGTAAGTCCACACAGTTCAGACCCAGCCTGTGCTTCTTTGTCTAGCATTCATACTACACTCCTGAAGGAAGCTGCCTTCAGTCAGAAGTAAAAGTCAGTATTAAAAGGGAAGGCTCTGAGACAGGATGTGAAGTGGAGAATAAGGTGGGCAAAAGGACTATAAAAACCAAAGCTTAATCAGCAAGAGAAAAATTGGGTTCCCAGTGGTGAGTCCCAGGACACTAAGTAGATAGATAGATTGTCATACACAGGATTCAACAGAAGGGAGAAACAGCTTTCTTAAAAGGCCTCAGCTAAGTTGCTAGGGGAGAAAGCCTTGAAGACAAGCCAACATTTTCACTCCTAATGGTTCTTACAGGGTCCAGCTTGGTGTAGTTTACAGACCCTTGCAGAGACAGCCCTCTAGGAGTCTGTGTCGTTTGCTGCCCAACAAACTAAGAAATGTGACTTATCAAGATTTTTTGGATATAAGTGACAGAAATTTAACCTGAACAATTTGAAGGAAAAGAGGAAGAATTTCTTCCATCATGTAACGAAATATGGGAGGGAACCGGAATAATAGGAAATTAGATTAAAAGCCTTCACGGTTATTGCTCATCTCTTGTTCAGCTCCTGGCTTCAGCTTCATTTTCTCAAGCCTTCTAACACTTTGATGGGAGTCATGGTGACCAGACAGTCAGTGGCTTACAATGCTCTACATGATTGCCCACCCCTCAGCTTTCAACCTCCTGTCTCAACACTCTCCCTCTCGCCCTGCTCTGGTCACACCAGCCTTCTTGCCAGGCAGGGCCCAATCACCTGAGTGATTGCACTCGCTGTTCCCTCTACCTGAAACATTCCTTTATAAAACTCTTCCTTGACCTGGCTGGTGCGGCTCAGTGGATTGAGTGCTGGCTAGCAAACCAAAGGGTTGCCAGTTCAATTCCCAGTCAGGGCACATGCCTGGGTTGTGGGCCAGGTCCCTGGTGGTGGCCACGTGAGAGGCAACCACACATTGATGTTTCCCTCCCTCTTTCTCCCTCCTTTCCCCATCCCTAAAAATAAATAAAATATTAAAAAAAAAAAAAAACAAACTCTTCCTGGAAGATTACAATAGCTTGTTTCATTATCTCCTGAGACTGCACTGGAGTCTCTGCTCCATGAGTCCCTCTCTGGTCATCCTGTCTAAAATACCATGTCTCCTCCCACTAACACGCTATCCTTTTTTTCCTGTTTCTCAATACTCATCCGATCAGACACATGTATTTACTTATTCATGTGTTCATTTACTACTACATTGTAAATTCCACGAGCAAGGGATATTTGTTCTTATTTACATTTCCAGTGCCCAGAACGTTACTGGTATATAAAAAGCTCTCAAACTCTATGTTAAAGGAACTATTGAGTTGGTATTTCCCGGGGATGATGAAGTGCCAAGGATTATAACAGAGCTTGGAGCAATAGTCAGGGAGACCATTCACAAGGCTGCGATGTTCAACTATATGAACATGTAAACGTAACGAGGCATGCAAAGGATCACTATGACTTATTGTTCCAGGAAGCCCTGTTAGGCCCGCATTCTTTCTTCCTTTTCCCCTGCTCCCCTCAACTGGGACACCTGACGCCCGGCCAGTCAGCCCCCCAGCCCAGCGAATCCCTGTTCCCGGAGGATCAGGAACGGTCTCAGCGTTGAAACTACGGTTGCCCATCACTCGGCCGGGAAGACCGCAGCAACTGGCCTGAAACGCCGTCCAGCGAACCCACTCGCTTCCGCCCTGTTCCTCACTCCCTCACAAGGCCCGCCCCTTCGGCGGAAGTGACGGACCCCGGAGCCCGAACCCCGCCCTCACGCCCTACCAGCCCCGCCCTCACGCCCTACCAGCCCCTGGGAGGTGACGGTAATCCGGAAAGGGCGGATTCAGGGAGACTGAGGGGCGGGGCGGCCCACCAGAAAGTGGCGGTTTATTGGAGGCGGTTGCTTTGGTGTCAAGAGTAGCTTGAGTTTCGCGAGTCGCGGGTTCTATCTCAACAGGTGTGGGACCCCGAGGCCTCAGAAATAGGTTTTATCTGTCCCGAGGCCCCCTCCTCATTCAGCATCTCCCCCATAAGCGGATACGGATTATCTGGACTCTGCCTCAAACCCAGGTTCTCGCCCCTGTCCTCCTAGCCGCCTTTCTCTCGGGGACTGCTAGGGTCAGTCCTCCCGGTCTCACCTCGCTGTGCCACTTCTGGGTACAGCCTTCGTTCTGTCAATCACACCTGCCTGTCTCCCTCTGCCCCCCATCATTCCTTGCAGAAGGCTATCTTTAAGCCCCCCCGCCTCCCCTGAGTCCCACTTCTTTTTCCATTCCTTCTTCTAGAATCTTCGTTCTTCCACTCGCTGTCAGGCCCCCGCCTTCTCCAAGGCTTCTCGCCGTTTCCGGGCGTTGTAGCTCATGTGTTGGGAAGTGGAGCTGTAACGCGGTCGTTTGAAGAGTTTATGCTTTTCTTTTCTCCTAACTAGGAGTCACAGATGCCAACAAGTATGGCCTCCCTCAAGAAGCCTCGAAATAGCGCCAGGTTGCCCTTGGCTTTAAACCCCCAGAAGAGCAAGGACGTGCTGGCAGTGCTGGCCGAGAGGAACCAGGCTGTAGTACCAGTGGGCGCGTGGGTGGAACCTGCCTCCCCACAGAGTTCGGAAATCCCAGCCTATGTGAGTGTCAGCGTGAGCCAAAATGGAGGTGTTCCCGCCCCACCTTTCTTATCAGCCTCTTTAGTGTGCTATAAATAGATATATTCTTGCATTAGGATTATAGAACAAATACATGTATTGTCCAAAACTTATGTGTATGGTATGTATTTCATTTTGCTTCACAAACTCTTGATTGCTTGTTATGCACATGCAGTTGACACTGTATCTTCCAGGCATTTCTGCAGTGTGGTCAGGGTGACAGTTGGTCCCATTTCGCGTAACGTTAATTGATTGCTTCAAGTTTTTGGTAAGTTTGGTATTGGAGATTCAGGCAACAAGCAGCCATGGAATAGAGGAGGAAGAGATTACCTCCGATGGGCGTTTTGAGAAAGCTTAATTGTAAGCTCCACGAGGACAGAGACCTTTATGTTCTGTTCATTGCTGTTCTGGCTTCTAGTAGGTCTTCAGGGAATACGGGCTGAACGAGGAAATACACTCTGTGTTGGTCCTTAAAGACTGGATATGCTGTAAGTTCAAGACAGTAAGGAGGAAGGAGCATTGCAAATGAAGGGAAACTGGCAAGGTTTACATGTGTGTCTGTTTCTGCAATAATGCTCACATGCTCTTCTGTACTAATTAACGCACCAGGACAATTTTGTATCAAGACTTTGTAGTCTTTCACCAAGCTGTTTCACTTAGCTATTTGTTCGAATTTTCTTGTGTCACTTACCACATTACACTCATAGCAAGCTGTTTACATATCTGCCTGATGTATTGTGAACTCCTGGATCACAGGGGAATAATCTTATTTATCATTGCATTTCCACATTTATCTTAGTGTGTAATAAATAGGGGCATTTGGTAAATACTTATGGAATGCAGAAAATGTGGGAAGACCTTTTGAATGTATAGACAGGGTGATGAGTATGAAGGGGAAAAGTCTGAGGTATGTTTACTTCATGGTCCTTGATGTCAGAGAAGAAATATGTTTCCAGTAAATGTTAAACAGTAATGCAGTGGTGTATATTAATTTATTTTATTTATGTTTGTATGTATATATGCACATATTTGCTTATTTATTGCTGCTTTTTCTTTTTTCAGAAAGAATTTTAAGAGTTTGGGTACTATATGATTAAGTGCTAAGACTGTGGTATTTAAAGAAGAAAGATAAGACTTTTTGAATACTGATCAGGGACTCAAATGGGATAAAATGTTCCAAATTGCTTAGAGTATGTTTTGGAATTGAGCATTACTTAAATACTGAGTATCATTTTACTCAAGCCTCTGTGTTATATACTATAGAGGAAACAAAGGAGAATAAATATATTTCCTGCCCTCAGAGAGGTCACAGTCTAATGGTGGAATCAAGAAAACTGTGTTGAGTTAACATTCATCAGAGGTCCCGTAGAGTAAGAGACCTTAGAGGAAGAAAGGATTGTGGATGGTGCCGGGCGGTGGGTATGAGGTGGGCTTGAAGATCGAGTGGGCCTTTCCTAGACAGAGATTGAAGGGAGAGCATGCTGGGTTAAAAGTGGAGCATAATTCTGAGTGAGAAGCATTTTAGAATAAGACATATTTGGTGAGTGGTGAGCCGTCCGGGGTGTCTGGACTGTTTCACCCTCTTTAGAAAATGTATAGCATAAGATAGATTTGAACTGGTTCATTAAAAATTAATGAAGATACTGTTTGTTTTCAGTTCAATGAAAAATTAAGATTTGATTTGACAAATTCCAGTTTTGAGTTTGTGATTTGCTTTTAAGTTCTTGGTACTCACTAGCTATGCCTAGACTGTTATCTCTGAACTCCTGTGATTTCCGTACTCAACAGGGAATTTTGGATTATAGAACTGAGTTTCTTTTTTCAGGATTGTTTACCAACTGCTTTGTGTTTATGACAGAGCTGCAATGGGAAAACCTGTTGACATTTTATTTTGTTTTCTATCTTTCATCTTTGAAGACTTCAGCATGTATGATTGAAAAAGAACTAAAGGAACAGCTAAGAAAAAAACAAGAAGCTCTGAAGCATTTTCAGAGACAAGTCAAATACCGAGTAAATCAACAAATCAGGCTGAGAAAAAAGCAACAGCTTCAGAAGTCTTACGAAGCGGTAAGTTCAAAGAGAGCGCCGAGCGAATGGAAAGTGTGCATGTTATGAGACAAGCAACCACTTGCCTTTGATTCCATGCTTTGTACAATCTGATTTGCTGGGGAGGTGTGTATGGAGAGAAACCATGTTTTATTCCTGTGTTATTCTCACTCATATTTTACTTTCACTGGTTAAAAATTGTCAGAGTTTTGGATTCGGATTTGGGTTCGAATTCTGGCTTATGCTATTTTTTAAAATTAGATCGACTGAGGTAGCACTGGTTCATAGTATGCATTTCAGGTGTGCAACATAATTCATTGTCTGTACACTCCATTGCATGCTCATCACCCAGCGTCCAGTTTCCCTCGTTACCGTGTAGTGGACCCTCTCTCCCCATTTTGCCCTTCCCCTCTGGTGACCACTGTTCTGTCGTCTGTGATCTATGAGTTTGTTTTTGTTTGTATTGTTAGTGTGTGTGATTTTTTGGTTGATATTTCACATATGACTGAAATACACTTTTTGTCCTTTTTCTCTGGCTTATTTCACTTAACATAATACCCCTAAGATCCATCCATGTTGCCACATGATTATTTATACAGACACATACACACATATGGCTAAATACATATACACACATATATGACTAAGTAGTATTTAATTGTATGTATAATATTAAATACACACACACACACATCACATCTTTATCCATTCATCCGTTGATGGACACTTAGGTTGTTTCCATGTCTTGGCTATTGCAAATGATGCTGTAGTAAACAGAGGTGCATATATCTTTATGAATTAGTGTTTTTATATTTTTCAGGCAAATACCCAGAAGAGGAATTGCTGGATCATATGGTAGTTCTAGTCTTAATTTTTAAGGAAATCCCTATACTTTTTTCCACAGCAGCTGTACCAATTTCCATTCCCACCAATACTATACAAGGGTTCCCTTTACTCCACATCCTCTCCAGCATTTGTTGTTTCTTGTCTTTTTGATGATAGCCATTCCAACAGGTGTGAGGTTGTGTCTCATTGTGGTTTTGATTTGCGTTTCTCTAATAACTAGTGGTGTTGAACGTCTTTTCATGTCTGTTGGCCTGCTCTGTGTCTTCCTTGGAAGAATGTCTGTTCAGATCCCTGTACATTTTTTAATCTGATTTTTTGGGTTTTGTTGGTGAGTTGTATGAGTTCTTTATATATTTTAGATATTGGCCCCTTATCAGACATGTCATTTGTGAATATCTTCTCCCATTTGGTTGGTTGCCCCTTTATTTTGCTCATGGTTTCTTTTGCTCTGCAGAAGCTGTTTAACTTGATGTAGTCCTAGTTGTTTACTTCTGCTTTTGCTTTCCTTTGGAGTCAAATTCACAAAACCATCTCTGAGGCCTTGCCCTGCCCCCCTAACTTTTAGGCCCACCCAGGCTGTTTCCAGTAGCTTTTCCATAGGAATTGCTTGTCTTGGCTCATGCTTCAGATTTTCTTAAATGCTCTCAAGCAGGCAGCATCTGGCCTCAGCAAGCCCTTTAGCTCTTGTCAAGTGGCCCCAGGCCCAGCACCAGCAGCAGCCAGCCTTGGTTCACAGCTTGGCCTCCTCCAGGCACCTCCAAGCCCAGCACAAGTAGCAGCCATCTGCATATCACCTTGTAGCTCCTGTACAACTTTTGTTTTCTTTACCTGTGCTACTCGCACCTGGGGGTGGTGTTCCTGTTGTGGAAATGGACTCCTGAGTGACCAGGGTGGTGAGTGTCCCTGCTGTGTCTAGGTTGCCTTGGTCTTGGGGCACCACCCTGTGGTAGGTAGGGAGGAGCTGGGTTTATAAGCCCGCAATGCTGCCTCCTTGTTCCTAGTGGCTGCCAGCATCCCTGTGCTCCTAGATAAATCTCTGCTGCTGCTACTGGGTTCCGGGCAGTAGGGGGTGGGAGTGGGGGTAGGGAGCCAGATTCTTGAGCACTAAGGCTGCTTCTGCCCCTCTGAACCTCCACCCAGCTGTAGTGTGGGAACTGCACTCTGACTCCTCCACCACAACCACAGGGGCTGTCCAGCTGCATCTTAGACACCATCCTTGCCCTTCCCTCCATCCTGCCTCCCCTATGTGTTCCAGTATGCCCCGCCTTCAGATGTGTTGATGTGTGGGTCCTCAGCTGTGTTTGTGTGTTGAGCAGAGGAACCTTTATTGGATTATAGATGTCTGACATGCTGAAAATTTAAGGGGAGATGCAAAGGGGTCTTCTCACTTCTCTGTGACGCTGACCTGGCTTATGCTATTTTACTAGCAATGTGATCTTGGGCTAATGAGTTCACTCCTCTGGACTGCAGTTGCTTCACCTATAAAGTGGAGATATGCTTGTCTTAGGAGACTGTTTAGATAAAGATATAGCATGTGGCAAATGCCTGGTAAATGTTACTTTAAAGCTTTCTGCTATCTCCCCCTGACACCAATTTTAAATACTTTGGGCTGCTTATAGGCATTATTTGATTGTGCTGGATTGGAGTAGAATCTTACCAGAATCATGTCACTCTTTCCTTTTTGGTGTGTAGGCAGAAAAAGAAGGCTGCATAGCCATGTATTCTTCAGATCCAGCACACTTAACTCCTAAAAGAACGAGTATTTTTCCAAACAACTTGAATGCTGCTATTGGAAGTGCGAGGTTACCTCCTTCCCAGATGCTTGGGGATGGACTAGAAGACAGAGAGAACCAGAATCAATTATTCCAACAATCCCAGGCTGTAAGTATATTTGTGTTTTACGTCTGTGATTTTTTTTGAGGTATAACATATCTAGGATAGGAAGTAGAGATTAGGAGGTTTCACAGTCAACTTCACTTTTTATCGCCTCCTTTTGTCTTTGTAAAGTGGGGAATTACTGAGACGATGTTTATTTTTATACATATTTTTTAGGATGTATATTTATTTTCAGTAAGATACTTTGGAATCATCTAATGTAAGGTGCTAAAGTATTAAATTTCAAACCTTATTAGAAAGAGATTTGGGTCAAAGGACATACATTTTCCCAATTTTATTTGAATTGTGTTTGGGTAAGTTTGTAGCATTTGGACAGAAGCGATTCCTAACCACTGTTGCAAAAAGATTTAATACATTTACAGGGCACTTTGTTTATGTTTTTTTTTTCTGTCCTTTGATGAGTAAATAGATCCAAAAAGTCAAGTAACAATATAGGAAGCTGTCAGTTAACACATTCAGAGTTTTTTTAACCTTGGCTTTTATTTAGCAATTCGTTTAATGTGCCTGGTATTTAAAACTTAACCACCACAAGTCGTAGATCCATCCACTTGACTGGTTTGACGCCACCCAATCAACTCCCCTCTTCCTGTGCCTAAGCTTTAGTCCAGTGAATACATTTTTCAGGTTTGTTATGGGAATTATTCTTCATCTTATCACTGAAAAATTGTATTCCTAGTGATAGTGAAAGGAGAGTAAAATGTGGGAAATGATGATTATGTGAAAATAAAAGTTGTGTAAGTGCTAATGTGCTGGTCATAAGTATGAAGCAAATCCAACTGTGCTATTAGTGTAAACGGAAAGCTTTACAAGCACGTGTTATGCTGAATACTTTCTATAAAAATGTTTTTTCTTTGTTTTTCTTTGTCCCAAACTACAACTTTTTTTTGTCTGGTTTGTTGCCATCATTTTTATAATCATTTTTCTTTCCTTTTATAAGATTATGAGCAATTTGTTGAGTAAATAGTTGTTGAGCCAGGCACTGCATAAAGTAAAAGGGATAGAATATCTACTAAGCCAGACATAGTCCTTGCTTGGATTGCCCTTGTAGCTATAAATTCCACTGTACTGAGGATTTTACTTCGCCCGCAAAATACGTAAATAGATCAGTTCATCAGATAATAGTGTTTGTTAAACATTCTAGAGATACTAATGAAATGTGAAATAGGACTCTTTGTGGGGTTTATATTTACAAGTAGAGATACAAAATTAATAGACCTCCTATGTATTAGATATTGAGATAGAGACATTTGCTGTTTTTGGTGATAAAATTGCGATAGTTCAAAAAAATTAAAATTCCAAAGGACTACTTAGGGAAGAATTCCTGGAAGAGGTGGAATTGAGCTGTGTATTTTGAGTTGTTAAGCTGAATTGAACTGGTAAATTCAAGAGAATTTTGAGATAGGAGGGGCAGTTAAAAGTCTAGAATATGTAATGAGCTTGGCATATTTGGGAACCAGTGATAGAAACTCTCTGATAATAGTTTACAGAGGAGAAAACAGCAAATGAGGTTAGATAGGTAGTAGGAAATCAGGTCATGTAGCTTAAAGGTTAAACAATTAAAAAAAGTTTTTATAATGTTTTTTCTTAAAACAAGATGAACTACTGAAGAATTTTCAGTGACTGAAAGAAACTACTTTAAGCATGACAATACTTGCTAATTTTACTGTTTCTGTTGCGGTTTTTATCCACTAGATGGCACTAAGAGCTAGACAATGAGACCTCAAGCTCTGATGCCTTCAGTTTATCTATTGAACTGATTGAATAAATGGTGAAAGCAATTCATTTTCTGAACGTTAATGTCTTGGAGTGATGGAAACGTAAAATCTTGCTTGGAATAGTTCACCCTTTATTTAAGGATGAAATAGTTTGACTTCTGGAGTATATTTCAAAATAATATAAAGGTGAGGTGAAGCAGGGGGTTATAAATAAAGCAAGATTAGCCGGGAGTTGATATTTGAAATCTGGTTGGTGTGTATGTGGGGGTTTGTTGTAGTATTCTGTCTACTTCTGTGTATGCTTGAAGTTTCTAACATGTTTGACTTTATTTGCATTTTTTTTAAAATTAAACTTTCCTGATAATCTTTTTTTTTTTTTAATTTATTATTTATTTTATCTTTTAGAGGGGAAGGGTAGGAGAGAAGGAGAGGGAGAGAAATATCAATGTACGGTTGCCTCTTGTGTGTCCCCTGCCGGGAACTGGCCTGCAACCCAGGCATGTGCCCTGACTGGTAATCGAACCGCGATCCTCTGGTTCACAGGCCCGCGCTCAATCCACTGAGCTACACCAGCCAGGGCTGCATTTTAAATTAAATGTTAGAAAAGACATTTTCCAGTCTAACCTTTCTCTCGCTAAGGAATTCTTTTTATTGTATATCTCAAATGTGTATATATATGTGTATATATATGTGTGAGTGTATATGTGTGTGTATATATATATACATATATCCATCTAGTTTCTGCTAGAAAACACTGCCACTATTGATCGACTCATTTTTTAGACTTTTATTTAATTTTTAGAAAGTTTGAAATTATTACAAGACTTTTTTCACTGTAGTGAGTGAAAATCTTCCTCTCTTTAATTTTTACCCCTTGGGCCTAGTTTTGTACTCTCAAGTAGTAGAGAATAAAATACCACGGTGATTTCTAAGAATACGTCAAGGAGATGATTATACCTATCGTTTTTCTTCCTTTTGTAAAAGGCGAAAGATTTATACGATCTGAAGAGAAACCAGAGTATTCCTTTTGGATTTCTACATTGCCAATGCCTGCTTGTTTTCAGATGAGATAAGATTGGGCAGCTGAAGTTAGGATCTACAGTCGCAGAACTGGGAGAAACTCCAAGTGCTCACGTGGACCTAGCTCAGCCCCTGCGCTGCGTTAGAGCTGGTGCTTACCTCTGGGGGCTGGGTTTCTGCAGTGCCCCTTGGTAACTTCATTTTGATGAGGAATTGAACAGCTGGTCATTCTTACCATATACTAACTTTCTATTCACCTGTAGACTATGAAGTTTGCCACTATTTCTTTTCTAGCATGGTATATACAGCTTTTTATTTTTGTTTTTTATTTTCTTTTTATAATGCAAGTTTTCCAGCTTTTTCAAACTGGGCAATAGCAATTAATTTTGGTAGTTAAGTAAAGGTTTAAGAGATGTGGGGTAACCTGCTAAGTTTTCTGTAATCTATCACTGAATAAAAACAGTGTTTCAGTGAGGCATTTTTTGGCTGCAAGAATTCAGGCTAACCGGAGCAAGGGGTACATTTATTTTAAGCATATGCATGGGGTAATAAAGGCAGAATCACAAACTCACACAAATCCTGACTTCCTTTAGGAGCCTGCGGCCAGAGGGATTATTCTGGATCTGCAGTAACTCCAATGATCCCTGATCTTTGACCTTCACACTAGTATTAGATCATTAACTTGATTGATTCATTTGTTCTCCGAGGGTGACCAACCTTCCCCATTTGCCTGAGCTTGAGGGGTCTCCCAGGACCTGAAACTTTGAGTGCTAATCCTGGCGTGGTTCCTGGCAAACTGGGAGAGTTGGTCGCCCTGTATCTCCATGTATGCTGCTCTCTTACTGATTTTTCTATTGCTCCCTGGGATTCTCATCATCACAGCTCTGAAACTTCGGCCGTACTTGAGACTTCTTGAGCCTTGTTTTTCCAGCTTAGCACCTTTTAGGTTCAGTTCCTGTCTCTGACTACTTCTTTTTTGGCCCAGCCTGCCTTTTAGTATTAGCTGTAGGTTACTAGCCAGCCTGAAGCTTGGTGTGCCTACTTAATGATGAAAGAAAGCTAATGCAATTGATGCATTGCTTTGGGATTCATGGGCTATAATTAGGGATTCATGTGAGTTGAAGTTTTAATTGTATGCTACTTTTGTGGCCATTGAAAAGTTAAACACATTTAAAAATCAGTCTGCTATCATTTGCAAATAAACTGCATTGCACCTTGATTGTAACTTTGGGTAGATTTGTGTGGCAATAACATACATTTAAAATGGGCATTAGGCCCTAGATGCCCATTTATGGGGGCATAATATGGCGATAGAGTAAGTGGAATTCTGTAAATGTGAGAATCATCTATACTCTTTTCCCATGACCTACATAGTGTTACTACACCTTGTTTCATTTATACAGTTACATATGAATTCCTTGTTTCTGATCCCTAATTGTCTAAAAAAATTACATAAAAAAGAACTGAAGGAAATAGGAACCTTGAATGGGGAACACTGCCGTATCTATACATTTGTTTTTACTTGTGTACTGTATATTTGAAGTTTTAAATTTCATTTTACTACGTGGTCATTGTTTAGAACACTTTTATTTTATCAGTCAGCAATCCTTTTGCTTTGATAGTTATATTTATTTACTAGGCTTTCTGTGTTATTATGAACAACTCATTTGCATCGGGGAGTCTTTAAGTCTTGGTTAAAGATTCATTCAGTGCCATTCTTTGTTATTAAAAGCTACAAAAGTTTGAAAACTGTGTCTAAGCTTTCAGTATAGAAAAGATTTAGGTGAAGTTTTATGTTTTCAGCAGTCACATACACACAACATGTGCGCATACACATAGGTATGTTTTTAACTTACATATGTAAATACATGCATATATGTTATGCACACAAATGCACAGATGCATACACACACTCACAAATATATGTAATGATTATCGTTATCTTGCAATAAAAGAAATGTACTTATATACCTATTCATTTAGCATAATTTGATTTGTAACATCCCTGCAGTTTCTGTTTTTGTTTGATGCTTATTAACAGTGACTTCAGTCCTTATATTAGTTTCCTGTGGCTGCTGTAACACATTACCTCAGACTTGGTGGCTTCAAAAGGCAGAAGTGTATTCTCTCACAGTTCTGAAGGCCAGAAGTCCACAGCCAGTGTCAGTGAGCCAAAGTCAAGGCGTCAGCGGGGCTGTGTTTCTTCCGTAGATTCGTCTGCTGGCATTCGTGTGCTCTCCGCCACCGTAGACCAGTCCCTGCCTTTGTCTTTCCACCACCTTCCCCTGTGCCGTGTGTCAGATCTTCCCTACCTTTTAGGAGGGTATTTGTGATGGCATTTAGGGCCCATCTAGATAATCCAGTATTATTTCCTCATCTCAAGATCTTTGACTTAATCATACCTGCAAAGGTCCTTTCTCCTTTTAAAGAAACAGTTAAAGGTTTCAGGGATTAGGACCGGATATCTTTGGGTAGTCATTGTTCAGTTCTCATAGCAGTTCAGTGAAAGGGCCTTTGGGCTGAGGTTTGATGAAGGCTTTTGGTGATGACAGAGAACAGAATGAATATAATGTATATTCCAACTGCTGGGCCAGTTGAATTCCTGTTTAAGGGACTAAAATCAATCTGTGACTTTAATAGAGGCTTAGACTTGATGGGAAAGAGAAATTGTGGACTCTGATTTAAACCTGCTACATCCTGCAGGGCAGTAACATGCATTGCACTTGGCAGTGAGTAAAAGTAGGCATATTCATGGCTTTGTATTTTTTCATAACCTCAACTGCACATGTATCTCTCTTTGCATTGTAAATGTAACTGTTGTGACCTCTTTAGCCACTCTGTGCTAACTAACCAAATGTAGAAATCTTACTCTTAGAATAAAGAGTGTTGTTTCAAGCTGATTTCTCTGGCTTGAGGTATAGACCTTCTAGAAGCAAGGACAAAACAGCGGTGATAATGCTGCAAGGAAACCGGGCTAGGAGTGAGAGTGTTTTTGTCCCTAGATCACTATTAGTAAAAATCATAAAGCATTTATTATTTACGTCTGTAAATCATAGTCATGATTTCCTTTCAAAGGGGAATTAATCTCTTTAAACTTTCACTGGTTGGGTTACAGCTGGTCCTTGCTTTGCTCTAATTTTACTGGGTAATATACAAGGGGTATGCTTTTCTTTCATGTGGTACATACTGCTCAGCCTAAAAAAAAGTACTTTGCTCATTTCTGTACTTTCCTTAAAGGAACATTCTATACATATTTGTGAAAGCTGTGCTTCTCTGAAACAGAAATCAGAGTAGGTGCTTACTGAAATTACTGGGTAGAGATTAGGAGTAAGCACAAAGCCAACATATTTAGTGTTAATGCTCATTATCAGCTGTTACTTAGAGTACGTAAAACCGATTGATTGGTTCTTTTGAGATGTTTGAGTTTGTGTTCTTAGTTAACTTAGTGGTGAAGGAGGGACTTACGTAAATGGAAGAAAGGAATTTTAGGAGGACTAGGAATAGAGAAATCTAGCAAGGAATGATAAAAGACAATTAGGTGTGCGAGGGCCAATTGAAGAAATAAAGGAATAATTCCTTATTGAGAAGATGGATAGAAGGTAAGGAATGTGTCTGTTCAGTAATTTCTAAGTGTGTTAATTCAGACTTTCAGGTTCTGATATTTTCGCGTACATAATATAAAACATGCATTATTATAAAACAATTTGAGTAATAGCATTTATAATCAAGTTATGAAATCAGTCTCTTAAAATAACAAAAATAGTGTTGAAACAACACTATCAGCAGGTCCCAGTCTCCTTTGCAAGTAATCCTCTTGTCTTAGGTCTGGCATTTTTTAATAATAGGGGCCTGTTTTCATGTTGGAACACTTTAGTGGATTTGGTATTAAGACTTTATCCAGTTTTTGTTTGCTTTTTTCTCCCTTTTCCTGGCAGCTTAGTCAAACCATGAAACAGGCGCGTCGCCGGTTGGCATCTTTTAAAACTGTGAGTGAAAAAAATGCATCAGTGTTTCCAGATGATACAAGGAAGAGCTTTCCCACCCAAGAGGTAAATTAATTTTTTAATAAATTGTTTTTAAAAGTAGAGATAAAGATACAGATGAAGATTTATTTATATCCCATCTCACCATTATTTAGATCTATAAAATAATTGGAAATAACCTTAAATATGCAAAAGTAGGGAACAGTTAAAAAATTATGATGTATTTCTATATAGCCATTCTAAAAAATTTGCTTTCAAAGAACATCTGAAGACAAGGGAAAGTATCTGTGATATAAAGTTCAGTGAAAAAAGTAGTATACAAAATTATATACAGTAACCTCAATTAAAAAATTTATTCAGCCAATATTGAAGGGACAGCTGCAATTGCCAAGGCGTTGTTCCAGGGGCGGGGTTTGCAGTGGTGTAAGAGGGACCAAGATCCCTCGAGGAGTTTCTGTGCTAGTGGGGAGCCATGTGACAAATAATAGGCAAACAGATGTCTGTTCTATTCTGCATTGAATATCATTTCAAGTGAGAAGCGTTATGAGAAAATGAAAGCAAAAGAGAGAGAATGCCATGTGCATAGACCAAGAGATCAGTCAGCACTGGTTGTTTCTGGGTTGCTTTATTATAGGGGATTTTTATTTTCTTTTCCTGGTTTTCTTCAAAAATTTTCTGTACTGTACGTATTTTGCTTTCTAATTAGGAAAAAATACCAGTATTTTTTTTTTAATTGTTTTGATTCAAAGATAAGGTAAGAGTGAATAATTGGAACCCAAATGTGGAACTGGACTTACAATGATATTTAAGGCTATATTTGTAAAATAACATTGCTTTGGTACCTACTTATTTCGGGGTTCACAGATTTAGATGCTAAACTCTACACTTTCCTGTATTTACTTAATTTTAGGGTTAATTTCAAGCTTTGATAGGCAGAATCTCAAAAAATCGACCATTAGTCTTTTTTACTCTTTTTTTTTACCTCATTGACTCTGTGTCTTATTTAGTTCTTTCTCAATTTTGCTTCCTATTTGGTATTCTTTTACATCTTCCCAGATTATGCATATATGTTTTAGTTTTGATATTTTTTCCTTAAGTATTTCCACACAACAGTCAAAAACATTTGTCACTTATATGTTTGCAGTTGGTAGAACACTAAACTATAACGTCCTCCTCTCCAGTGTGAATTAAGAAATTCATAGTTAAATGTAAAAACGCAAGTGGACGTGGTGTATGTCCACATACGGCATTCCATCTTAGATGCTTCAGAAGGCTACCTTTTCCTAGCATTGTCTTATTGTGACTCACAGTAGAGTTTCTTTTGTATTCAATTCTCCTCAGTGACTTACTGTACTATACTTTGGGCCATAGATTGACTCCAGGGTCCTGTTAGAATGAGGTAATTGGACACCTTCTAGAAAAAAAGGTTATCAGGTTTTAGAGACCACTATTTTATATTGTATGGAGCATGTTCAAACCATTCGATTGTTTTTCTACAAAGAGTACTGTTCACAGGTCTGACTGAAATAATTATCCAGTAGAAGGAAGGAGGATTAAGTGTGAGATAATATTCTTTTGTAAACCAGTTTTATATGTCAAAGGTGCCATTTAAGTGTAATACATTATTATTATGATAACGATGATGATGAATTCAGTCCGCTGCTCGATTCCAAACAGCTCATGCGTGTTTTTTGGGTGTAATATCAGAAACAAATGTACTCTTGTAATTCAGAATGATTAAGAAATTAGTGAAGTTTTTCTATATATCAGGTACGTAGTCTTTCCCTCAAACCTGCAGTTTTCTACTTCTTCAGTTGCCTGAATTGGGAGTCTTCCAGTCAGAAAGGAGAACAGTCTGTGACCTGAGCTCTGGTTTCATTGCCTTGTCAGACTTATTTTTACTGACATTACACCCCATCTGGTTGTTCTCGTTGTTCCAGATTTGAAGATATAAATCGAAGATGTACTTGCTTGCCCTCTGTCAGGTCACCAAGACAAAATCATAAGCCTCTGAAATTGTTACTGACTAGTATAGGGGCAAATTGTCGTTTATAAATGACAGCTTGTTCCACTCCATGTTTGATGTGTGAATGACTTATTTGTGCATTCGAAGCCGAACTATTTGTGTTTTGTTGTATATTAGACTAGTATAACCTGCTAAGATCAGGCCAGATCTTTCACACAAACCCACCTTATTCTCATGAGCATATTGCCATATTGCTTTCTCTAGACCATTTATATTTGTATTGATTTTTTTCGAAAAGCACTTTGTAGGAAACCAGCATCCATCAGAGTAAACATAGGAACGAAAGGAGAGCTACCCTCTAAGGGTTATCAAGGTCTTTAAGTACTACAGAGTACCACAGATTTATGCAAAGTCAGGTGGGAAAATGTAAAGCATGGAGGGGAGAAAAGAATGGCTTGCTAGAACTGTCCACAGCTATTGAAGGATGGGTTTACGGGTTAAGCTTATCACTAGTATTTTTTTTAACAATTTTATTGAGATGTATGATTCACATCCCTAACAATTCACCCATTTAAAATGTACAATTCAGCGGTTGGTATATTCTCAGGGTTGTGCAACACTCACCGCCATCTAAATCAGAGCATCCTCTCCACCCATGGAAGAAGCCCTGTACCTGTTAGCTGTCATTCCTGATCCCCTCCATCCCTGCCCCCAGTCCTAAACAACCACTCATCCACCTTCTGTCTCTGCAGATTTGCTTGTTGCGGTATCTCGTGCAAATGGAATCATCAGATGTGGTCTTCTGGGACTGGCTTCTTTTACCTATCCTAATATTTTCTAAGTTCACTCACTTGTGGCGTGTATCAACACTTCCTCTTACTAATGAGTAATGTTCCATCGGATGGCCATATCACGTTGTGTATCCACTCATCTGTTAGTTGGTGGATGTTTTGGTTGTTTCCACTTCTCAACTGTTATGAGTAATTGTGCTGTGAGCAGTCGTGTACATGTTCTGGTGTGGATATTCATTTCCCGAGTTAGTGGAACTTCTGGGTCATGTGATAACTTTGTGTTTATTATTATTATGGTTGAGCAGCAGCATGTGAGGGTTTCAGTTTCCTCACACCCTCTCCCATCCTTGTCATTGTCCCTCTCTTCGAGTACAGCCATCTGAGCGGGTGTGAAGTGGTATCACTCTGTACTTTTGATCTGTGTTTTCCTAATTATTATTAATGATCTTGAGCATCTTTTCATGTGCCCATTGCCCATTTACATATTTCTTGTGGAGAAAATGTCAATGTGATACCCGTTTTTTAATTGGGTTATTTGTCTTTTTATTAGCAAATTATAAGAGTTTTTTTTATATATTCTGGGTACAAATCAGATACATGATTTGCAAGTATTTTCTCCCATTCTCTGGGTTGTCATTTCACTTTCTTAATGCTGTCATTTGCAGCACAGATTTTTATATTTTGGTGTAGTCCAGTTGATTGTTTTTTTCTTTTGTTGCTTGTTCTTTCAGTGTGGCATCTATTAAACCACTGCTTTATCTGAAGTTGTGAAGCTTTCCACCTGTATGCTCTTCTAATAATTTTGTAGTTTAGCTGTTACATGTAGGTCTATGATCCATTGTAGTTAATTTTTATCTATGGCATGGGGAAGTGTTCTATCTTAACTCTTTTGCATGTGGATATCTACTTGTCCCAACACAGTTTTTTGAAAAAGCTATTCTTTCTCCATTTAATTGTCTTTATACTCTTGTTGAAAATTAGTTGACTGTAAATGTAAGAGTATCATTGTCTTTTCAGTAGTGTCTTCAGAGGTCCATGAAGATAGGGATTTTTCTATTTGTTTAGATCTTCTTTAATTCATTTCAACACTGTTTTGTAGTTTTCAGTGTACCTTCTTGCACTTCTCTTGCGATGTCCTGTTTTTATAATATTTGACTATACCTACCTACTAAAACTAAATTAGTAGTATGCTGAAGCCTAGGATTTTATTACAATCACATTTTTTCCCTGAAATAGATACATTTGGGATTTTTAAGATTTTTTATTTAAAAAAATTTTGTTTGCATGTTCTTTAGGAACCGGACTCTGAGGAACCTTCATCTATTACAATAGACAAGAGAGGGAGAGAGAATTTGTTTTGGTCGGACCAACAGGATCTGCTTTTGGAAGAGAAGGACAAACCTTTTGGCAGAGTTCGGGTAAAGCAGAGTGAAAGGAGGTAGTATAATAGAAATTAAACCAAGTACACTGTGGACTGGGGATGCCAGCACTGTTGTACTGGTTTGGGATTGTAGATCTAGGTTAAGCTGAGCAAAAACTATAATTTTACATTTTGTTCTAATAATTGTTTGACTACCATATCCTTTCAAGATTGTTTTAGGAGTCTTGTGGAAAACCTAGAGTGTTGCTACTACCTGGAATTCTATATTTGATGTTTATGTTCACTTTTAGAAAATACAATTCAAAAATCCATTATTTGCTGTGATGAAAGAGGAAGAGCCAAAGAAGGTGCACCTTCAGGGCCCACAGGATATTCTGCCAGAAACCCAGGATCCGCTTCCAGAAGCCCACGGTGATTTGACAGGAGTCCAGAGTACTGAGCTGGAAGCCCAGAATATGGAGCCACACTCCCAGACTCTTGAGCCCAAAGGCCAAGCTGTGGAGCCCAAAGCCCAGGCCAGTGAGCCTGAAGCCCAGGTTGTTAAGATAGAAACTCAGGGTATTATGCTGGAAGCCCAGAGTGTTGACCTTGAAGATGGAAGTATTCAGTTGGAAGTCCAGGATTTTCTATCCCCAAATCAGGCTTTTCCACCCAAAGGCCAGAATATTCTACCCACATGTCAGGACCAGAACTTTCTGCCCAATGACAAGAATATTCTACTCGAATGTCAAGACCAACATTTTCTATGCAAAGTCCAGACTATTCAACCCAAATGTCAGGACCCACATTTTATACCAAAATGTCCAAATGAGGATTTTGTGCCCAAAGACCAGCACATTCTACTCAGATTTCAAGAGCAACATTTTCTACCCAGAGACCAGTATGTTTTGTCCAGAGAACAGAATATTCTGCCCAAATGTCAAGACCAGGACTTTCTACCCAGATACCAGGTAAAATAGAGTGGGAAGGGGATATGGCAAGAAGAAATAAGCTACTTCAGGTTTGGAGTTGGATTTGCGGGGACTATATTGCAACTGATTTAGAGATTCATAGTTGGAAAAAATAATTTCCTGGTTAATTTCTAAAAACTCTAGAGTTCTCATTAAGTCTTAAGTAATATCAGCAGCATATTACCCCTGTCTGGACAATTTACTTAAAAAAAACTTCATTAGGGAAACTATTTCTGGCAATTGTCATCTTCTTTGACAGCTGAAGGACAGGTGAAAGAGTGTCCCGCCACTGTCCACCAGCACCTGTTAACCCAGGTTTCAAGGCCAGCCCTCCACCAGAGGTCAGTTAGGCCAAAATGAGAAGAAAGGGGTCAATAGGAAGTAAATTTCTTAGGGATGTGGCTGGGTTTATGTGGACTAGAGTGTAGGGTTTTGTTTTATTCCATAAGATGTCCAGTTAAACTCTGACCTCAGATAATTCTGAATTCTCGCTGTAGCCTAAAGTATTATTGGTTAAACTGTCTTTCTTATCTGAACAGTTGATCTTTCTTTAAGAAAGCAATTTAAAGCAGCCAGCATCAGTTTTGGTAGCAGAGGGAGAGAGGTATTTCCTTCAGATGTCCATCAGGATCTTCTCCAAGGCATCAAGCCCGGTCTCCATCAGCAGCTGGGTAGAGCAGAGGAAGGAGACAGGCCAGCAGGAACTGAGTTGTTCAGGGTTCAGTTTGGAGCTTTCAAAGATTGTTCTGAGCTAGGTTTTAGAACTGACAAGAAGTATGGTTTTCCGTTGTATTCCATAGAATTTCACATTATCCTGAGTTTAAAAAATTACCCTAAGGTTCTCCATGAAACCTAGCATATTATTGCTATCATATTACTCCTACTAAATGATTTATAGTTTGTATTTTTTCTTTTACAAAGTATGCTTCAAGGAGCCATATTGTGATGTGATAAAGGAGAAAGGGAAAGATGACTTTTTTCTAGCAGGTTATCAGTCTCTGACTCCTAAAGGCCCGGACCAGGCCTTTGTCAGAGATTGGGTAGAGCAGAATAAGAGAGAGGGACAGGACACCCAGGGACTGGATTTCAGACATTTTCAACCTCTGGTAATGTGAGGAGTCAGGTGCACAAGTCCCTGGTCTCAGCTGTCATTCGCAAGGCTGACGAACCATGTTCACATTCTTATTGTAGAATCAGACTGTTTTAATCCACAAAGATGACCTTACAGTTTCTGCTGAAGTCATGCATTACCTTCCGGTAATTGCCCCCTACATGAATCATGTGGGAAGAGGCAGCAGATCCTCGATTACTTAACATTTGAGGAGTTTGTCATGTATATGGTTTGGGGTTAAAAGTTAAGGTCTACAGAGTTGAGCTAAATATGTAACATCCTTGTTCAGATGAAAAGGTACCAGCATGTCCTCACCTGGTACCGTTTCCCTGGAGTTCTCACCGCAGCCTACCATGTTGTAGTTAGCATGCTGCCCTGGGTGGACAGTTTCTTTTCTGTTTCTGCTTTTCCTCTAGAACACCTTTTTCAAGCAGCCGCCATCTTTTACGAGAGAAGAGACCATGGGAGATGACTTGCTTCTGGAGTGTCGTCACCGTGTCAACCCTCAGGGCTCCTCTGGAGATCAGGTAGAGCCGGACACGGTGGGAATGCTGTCGCTTTCCAACAGAGCAACAGAGACAAGATCACTTAAGATTTGGGCTGGAGCTTGTCAAGCTATGTATATAGATGCATAGGATACAGAGAATTAAGGCTTCTAGAGTTAGGCTGAGTTATTTCAAAATGAGCCCATTCTAAAGACTCCGGGTGAGAAAGCATACCTCCATCATTTGGGTTAAGTGAGAGACAGGTTTTATATAATATTGATTGGTTAATAGTAAGCTTTTTGTTGTTGTTGTTGTTGTTGTTTTTAACTGAAGTCATTTGGTATATTTATTTGACCTTAGACACTGTCTTGTAAGTACTGAAGGGATTCTGTTCTTGGTCGACTGAAGCAGTGCACCAAACCCAGGTACATGGTTCGCTAACAGCTGTGTTGAAGGCTAAGGCAAGCTGCTTGCTGCCTCAAAACTTCTAGAACGTTACCACCTCTAGTATTTGTGCCAGAATTTTTGGGGACACCAAGTAGGAGTACTTGTGGAAATGCCACCAGCTAGTGTCCTGGCTGTACCTTGGGAAAGTGCTGGCAGTATTATAAAAATATTGCCTTGTTGCCTTATTTTCTTTCAAATGTGTTGTTGAATGAAGACTTTCCCTGTGCAGGGGAAAAAAAAAAAGTGGCAGAATAATCTGGGATTTGCTTTAAAATACTCCAGGAAAAAAGTGGGAGAAGAGATCAATGAAAAAAGAAAATGTTGCTGATTGTTGAAGCTGGGTGGTGGGTACCTTGGGATTCATTGTACTGTTTGTACTCCCACTTTGTTGTGTGTTTGGAAGTTTTACATGAAACACACAAACACCCCCCTAACCATTAACTTACCCTCATGTCATTCTGGGACTGTCACTGAGGTCTATGTCATTGTCACTAACTCCTCATTTCTGCTTAGGCAGTTAGTTTTGTATTTTGTTATTCCTTTAAAACAAGTACGTTGAGCAACCTTGTTTTTTGAGAGATGAGAGTTCGGGAGAGGAATTGGTTCCGGAGTGCTGTCGGTGTGTTTTGCCTAGTATTTAAGACCAAGCCTCTCCAAGGGAATAAATAGAGCATGCTTCAGTGAGGAGTCAGTGGCAGGGAGTAAACTGCTTATGTTTTGGCTTGAGATTGACAGGGCAATGTAGTCACTGCTCCAGGGGGTTAGTTTTAAGGTCAGTAAAAATGGACGAAGATGCAATATCCTGTCATTCTGTGAGGTGTCACTCCATTCTGACCTGTTGCTGCCCTGATGATACTTCTGCTTGGAAAACCGATGTTCAGTGTTATGTTGCCTCCCAGCACGGGGACTCTGAGCAGGCCCCACCATGGAGATGGGAGTTAGTTCTGGGGGGCTATGAGTACGTTTTATGTGACATCCAGGATCCAGGCTCTGTCAGTGAGCAGGCAGAGCTGAGCAAAGAATGAGCAGCAAAAAGTATATTGGAGTTTGATCTGAGCTTGCCAGAGCTATGCTACTGACAACAGTGATGATGATGATGATAGCATTGTCTCTTATTAATAATATCAATAATATTAATATTGTGATTAACAGCTTACATTCTTAAGCACTTACCCATGGCTAAAATTGTTTTAGAACTTTGTTTCTATTGTCTCAATTAATTCTCACAATAACCCTGGGAGATAGATTCTATTGTCATCCTCATTTTATAGGTGAAGAAGCTTAATGATTGCTTTTTAAAATATATATATTTTATTGATTATGCTATTATAGTTGTCCCATTTCCTCCCTAATGATTGCTTTGTGGATACTGTTAAGATCCATAATACTGGCAAGAAGTATAATGTCTACTTTTATGCCATAATATGTCAGACTATTCTGACCTCTTTAGATGACCTCAGGGCCACCCTTGCAGCCTACAGTATTTTCACCACATGGTGCCACTGTTCATGCAGCAGGGTGGGTGTTTCTGTATCCTTCAGAGCTTCTACCCCAGGCAGCAGCCGAATGGCGGGGCAGCGGAAAGGAGGGGAGATCTGCTTCTGGACAGCCATCAGCATCTTCCACCCAAGCACCTGCAAGAGGCTTCCAGCAGAAGACAGGTAGAGCAGACCGCAGAGGATGAGCACTAGATTAAAACAGGCAGCGTGGCACTTACTGAGCTGGGAGTGGTAAGGCCAGCAAAAAGCAGATTCTTGTTGGATTTCATAGTGTGTGAAACCTGGCCTGACCTAAGGTTGCTCTAGGGCTCTCAGTGAAACCCAGGGTATTGTCAGGAGCACTGTTGCCTATTGGACAACATATTTTATATGTATGTTCTTTATAAAAGGTGTATTTCTGGTGGCCATTGTATTTATGGTGTGAGAGGAGAAGAAATGAGTGGTTTCTAGGGGGAGGGGTCAGGAGGATCTTCCACTCGATGGCCAGGACTATATCCCTGTCAGTAAGCTGGCGGAGCATAAGGCAGGGTCACCAAGAAAAACACCGTTCCTGGTCTGGGCTGGAGCTCGTTAGAGTTATCGTTTATTGCCGAAGTTTTGGTGTGTTGAGTTAAGATCAATAGTTGTTCAAGAAAATTCTAAAGTACCTTGGCCTGCTATGCTTTTTCCGTGGCTTAACTGAAGTCTAGTTTATTCCCATTAGAATTTTACCACTGTCTGGATAATTTCTATATTGTGGTTTTATGTTGTTTTAAAAATAGCCTTCAGCCCTGGCTGGTGTAGCTCAGTGGATTGAGCGCGGGCCTGCGAACCAAAGGATCGAGGTTCGATTCCCAGTCAGGGCACATGCCTGAGTTGCAGGCCAGTTCCCAGCAGGGGACATACGAGAGGCAACCATACATTGATATTTCTCTCCCTCTCCCTTTCTCCTACCCTTCCCCTCTAAAGATAAATAAATAAAAATCTTTATAAAAAAAAAATAGCCTTCAGGCAGCAACCAGCATTGTTACAATATGTGAAAGTGATAAAGAAATTTCCTTTTGGCCCTGTTAAGAGAGCAGAAAGAAAAGGAGGCATAAAGGCAGAAAGTAGGCTTTGGGCTGAGGTGTTCAGAACTGAACTGCCGCTCTTGGGAATTTTTCGTTTGCGTAAGGTCAGCCTAAGGGGGTGCTGTCTGTGGTTTTTCCTGCATCGTCATTTATGTATGAAGTGTGCCAGGCAGTTTCCTACCTCAGGTCTTTTTGCATATTTTTTCTCCACCTGGATATCCTTTTCTTTTTTTCTTCTTCACAAAACTGGTCCTTTCTCATCCTTCAGGTTTCAGCTAAAGTGTCCCTTCCTTAGAAAAGACTGCCCTGAGCAATTGATCAAAAATAGGTTCCTCTCTTATTTTGTTATCCTTGCATGTGTTGCCTTCTCCGTCCACAAAACACGCTGTGCGCTTTGTAACTGTTTGCTTATTGACATGTTTCCCACTGGTCTGTAAGCTTTGGGAGGGGAGGCACCGTGCCTGTTCTGCTCACCAGTGTGTGGGCGGCCTTTAGCACAGCACAGGTCCCTGCCCCTCTCTTCCTAAACGTGCTCTGCAGCAGTGAGTGAGTCAAGCACTCACTGAGCACCTGTGAGGGGCTAGCCATTATCCGGGTACTGACTGTCAAAGACAGAGCTCCAGGCTAGACACGGCACTCATATTTCTGAAGAGGAGAGACCAGATGTAAGCAATTGGTTAGGAAACAACGCAGCTAGCTGGAGGGGGCACATGCATTCACCGAGCACGGTCTTGGTTGGACTCCTCCGGTCAGGCCCATGCACACACAGCTCACCGAGACACTGGGCTAGGGGCCTGTCCGCACGCAGAATCGAAGGGCCTGCTTTCCGACTTGCTCCTCTTCAGGCTGCCCATGCCCTGCACTCTGTGACACCACAGGCCACATTCATGGTGACAATCAGCGAGGTCGAAAGAGGCCAGCAGTGGGCTCACTGCTTTGCCAATGCTGCAAGTCCAGTTCTTACTTTTTTGAAAGCAGAAAATAATTTCATTTTTATTGTAACAAAAGTAAACAAAGGAAAAAGACCCACAAAAACTCCAGAGAGAACCATCGTTAGCCTTTTGCTATTTCTTATTTTCCAGTTTTATATAAGACAAACAAATTACTTTGAAAATGACAACCTTATTGAGGGGCACAGTCAGTCTCGTTACTCACTGCAGTGGTGGTCTGTACAGTGGCCTCCCACACTGAAGGGGCGAACCCCAGACCTTCGCTCCTGGGGTGGGGTGGGCGGGACCAGGGTTAGGTTCCTGAGCCTCTGATCACATTTCTGTCAGCTGATCAGTATGTTATCTTGTTTTATGTGGATTTCTGTTTAAAGACCCCTTATTTAATACAGAGGGTGGGGCAAAAGTAGGTTTGTAGTTGTGAGTACACGAAACAGTTCGTTCTTGTATTATCATTTATTAATTATTATATTATTTTCTATGTGAACAACTGTAAACTTACTCTTGCACCACCCTGTAGATTGTTGATTCATTAACATTGAACTTGGGGCCAATGGCACTGAAGCTTAGGCCTGAATAAAGCTTTTCTAATGCATCTTGTATATTCTCCACAAGACGCATCACAGCCTTCTTAGGCTTAGGAGTGCTAGATAGTACTGTGGCATTGTGCGTAGGGGCCATTTTAAACAGCAAAATCACCAACAAAAAGCAAAAAAACTTGGCACTAACTATACCTTGAAAAGGGCTCTGGTTGACAGTGTGAAGGCTGAAACAAAGCCTCGTCCAGCCTCAGCTGGTAATGTGTGTGTCTGGCAGCGCAAATGTTCACAGCTCTGTGCATGTCCGCACATGACCGCAGAAACTCTGTGGCTGTGGGTCTTCAGGTCACAAAGAAATTTTAGCAAATAGATGAATTAATAAATAAGGAATATATGAATAAGGAGGACTGACTCTAATTTACATACCCTACAATTCACCCACTGAAAGTGTACAATTCTGTGTTTTTAATATATTTGAAGGTTGTGCAAACATTGTCTCAGTCAATTTCAGAACATCTTTATCACCCCCCAAAGTCCCATACTCACTAGTAGCCCTTTTCCCCTCATCCCTACCCCCAGCCCTAGGCATCCACTAATCTACTTTCTGTCCCTCTAGATTTGTCTTTTCTGGGTATTTTGCATAAATGGGAACATGCCATATATGGCCTTTTGTGACTGGGTTATTTCACTGGGCATCGCGCTTTCAAAGTTCATTGATCTTGTCTCATGCAGTTGTACTGCATTCCTTTGCATCAGGTACATTTCATTTTATGCATTTAGCACCTTTTATTTATCTACTTATCAGGTGATGGACATTTGGATTGTTTCCACTTCTTGGCTATTATGAATAATACTGCTGTGAACCTCTGTGCACAACTTTCTGGGTGATGTATGTTTTCATCTCTCTTGGGTATGTACGTAGGAGTGGAATTGCTGGGACATGTGCCTTTTCATGCTGAGCCTTTGGAGGAGCTGCCACGCTGGTTTCCATGGTGGCTGTACCATGTCTCCTTCCTGCCAGCAGTGTACAGGGGCTGCAGCTCTGTACGTCCTCACCTGCACTTGTCGTCACCCATCTGCTTAATTATAGCGGTCGTAATGGGTGTGGTGTGGCGTCTCATTCTGGTGTTGACTTACATTTTCCTGATAGTTAATCTTGAGCATCTTTTTGTGTGTGTATTGGCCGTTTGTGTATCTTCTTTGGAAAACTGTCTTAGGTTCTTTGCCTAATTTGTAATTGGGTTATTTGTCTTTGGACTATTGAGTTATGTGAGTTCTACATACAGGTTCCTTATTAGTTATATGATTTATAAATTTTTTTTTCCATCTGTGGGTTGTCTTTTCACTCTCTTGATGGTTTCCTTTGTAGCACAAAATTTGTTTATTTTGATGAAGACTGGTTTATCTACTTTTTCTTTTATGGCTTCTGATTTTGGTGTCATATGTAAGAAACCATTGCCTAATCCAACGTTCTGAAGATTCACTCTTTTGTGTTTCTGTGATAATTTTGTCTCTTAGATTTAGGTCTCTGATTTACTTTGAATTAATTTTTGTATATGGTGTTATTATATAGGGGTCCAACTTCATTCTTTTTCATGTGGATATTTAGTTTTCCTAACACTATTTGTTGAAAAGATTATTTTTACCCATTGAATTCTCTTGGCACTCTTACCAAAAATCATTTGAGTGTAAAAATATAAGGGTTTATTTTTGAACTGTCATTTCTGTTTTGTTGATCTAAGACTATTTTTGGAGAGAGGGGGAGAGAGGGAGAAAGAGAGGGAGAGAAACACCTATGTGGCCTTCTCATACGGACCCCAGCCAGGGACCAAACCTGCAACCCAGGCATGTGCCCTGACCAGGGACTGAACTGGCGATCTTTCACTTTGTGGGACGATGCCCAACCACTGAACCACACTGCTCAGGGCTCTCTCTTGTTGATCTGTATGTCTGTCCTTATGCTGGTACCACACTCTATTGATTACTTTAGTTTTCTAGTTAAGTTTTGAAATTGGGAAGCATGAATCCTCCAACTTTGTCTTCTATTTCAAGGTCATCTCAGTTATTCTGGGTCCCTTGCATTTTCATATGAATTTAAGAATCATCTTGTCCATTAACAGGTTTATGATAAATATCAATCAAGATTAAACACTGAATTCCAGATACCGCTGGCACTTCAGCTGGGAATAGATCGAGAAGAAGACAGGAAAGAGGTGTGTAATGACAGCTACTTTTGGACACCAGTGTTTCTGCTATAATAGTATACATGAAATTGGAAGTTATTTGTTGTGTCCTAACAATTAAGAGTTAATGCTACAAATTCCCTAGACAAAGGCAAAGAAATTACTTGAGTGATTATAATAAGTTAAACTTCTCCTCTAAGCTCCTAGGGTTTGGGTACTTTGATGGGAACTCAGAGATGTAGCCCTAGTGGACTTCTTTTTTTTTTTTTTTTTTTTATTGTTCCCTCTCAGACCCCGCCCCCACATATCAAGTGGACTTCTTCAGTTACTGATATTTGCCACAATAACTCATTTAAAAGAATTAGAGTTTTAATTACGGCTTCCTTATTTTTCCTTTTCAATCCAAAGTTAGTCTTTAACACTGGCCACGTACCAGAATCAGATGTGGAGCTTTTTCTAGATCCATTCTTTCAGATCTGAAAGGACAGGCATGGGGCATCTGTGCGTTAACTGAGCGCCACTGGCGACTGTGCTGTGTCTGCAACACTGAGAACCACTGTCGGACTTTCAGTAGTTTGTACCCAGAGGGCAAAAGCATGTCCGTGCATGCTAGTGCCATGAATAGCTTGTGACCTTAAAAGAGAACATATAAATCCAGAGGTATGAATGTTTCACACACATAGTAGTGGGGCTGGCTTTTATTATACTTGTTCCCTTTAAAATACAATTCCTCAGTCCTCCTTTGCTCCCCACCATGTCAGGCCAGGCTTAGGGTATGCTTCCGTGGTGTGGTTTGAATTCTGAAAAGTTAGAGAGATTATTTTGTTAGCAGATATGTCTCATATTCTTTCTGTGGCCTTGCTTCCATGGTGCTTACTGCTTAGGAATAGTAAATATGGTCTGTATCTTATATCAAATACAGTCATTCCCTCAAGTGCTGCTGACAAGGGACCACACTAAGGGCAACCTAAATTAGTACTTCTTTCTCTGATTTGTTTGTAACATCTAATAACTATGTATTTGAAAATATAAAACTCTTGCTGTATGTGATACTATCCTGAGCCACCATAAATAGAAGAAGGAAATTAAGGACTTAGTCCCATGTGGCCTCTGTATCATATAGTTTTCTTGTCCAAGGCATAAAGATTATTTCCTTCCTTGGAAAGTCCTCTGAGAGCATAATCTTAACAATTTAACTTCTTTCCTTTAGCGTCAGAAGCAGTACCTGAGATATAGACGACTTTTCATGGATATTGAAAGAGAACAAGTAAAAGAACAACAAAGGCAAAAAGAACATAGGAGGAAAATTGAAAAGTGAGTTTTCTGATCCTCCTTGTGATCTTTAAACTATCAGTTAAGATGACTTTGGAAGCTAACTTTTAGAAATAATCAGTGGTTTTGCCTTCTGATTGGTAGTGGGAACAAGTATTTTTAATCTGGATAGAAATATTCATAGATGGTTAAGATGGTTTTTAAATAAACTTAATTTTTTTGAAACAGTTATAGGTTCACAGCAAAGTTAAGCAAAAGTACAAAGAGTTCCATTTCCTCCCTGCCTGTACCTCCTCCACTGCTACCATCCTGTACCCCCGAGGTACCTCTGTCACAACGGATGGACCCTCTGTGGACACATTACACCCCGTACTTCCCGTTCGAACTCACTCTTGGTGTGGTAGGTCTTTACAGTGTTGACAAATGTGTAATGACATGTGTCCATCATTGCAGTGTCATGCAGAATAGCTGTGCTTGACCTGTTCATCTCTCCCTCCCCCAGTCCCTGGCAACCACTGACCTTTTTACTGTCTCCACGGTGTGCTGTCTCCAGAACATGACGGAGTTGTAACCATGCAGCATACAGCCTTTTGGTTGGTGTCTTTCAGTTAGTGATATGCTTTTAAGTTCTTCCAATGTTTTTTCATGGCTTGCTAGCTCATTTCCTTTTAGTACTGAATAATATTCTGCTGTCTGAGTGTACTGCAGTTTATTTGTCCATTCACCTACTGAAGGACATCTAGTCAAAAGACATAGGGTAGCTGGATTTATAAGAATACAAGACCCATATATATGCTGTCTGCAAGAGACCCACTTCAGATTGAAAGACACACAGACTGAAAATAAAGGATGCACGGTGCAGCAGAGGGAACCCAGTCAGTGATGTGATAAGTGTGTCTGGTGTCAGGTGGATGCTGGAAATATTGGGGGGGACACTTTGTAAAGTGGGTGATTATCTAACTGTTATGCTGTAACTTGAAATTAGTACAAAATCATATAGAATGCAAACTCTAAATGAAAAATAAAATTTAAAAGAAAAGTTAAAGAAGGCTAAAATTCAGTGTTTTTAATTTATATCTTAAGAAGCTGGGGAAAAAGCAGCAGATCAGACCTGAAGAAAGAAGTTATACAGTTCACTCGTATGTGTAGCCAGATTTGTCGTACTACAAGCTAGTTGTTTAGCCATAATTATGATTAGATCCACATCAGAAAAACTTTCAGTTCTATAGTACTCATAAATAAGCTTTCACAGACTCATTAAGTGAAAGACAGAATGGAGATTTAGTTCAGTTCATTTAACTGAAGCCAGGACATCCTCGCTGTGGGCATTTGATGTCTAACCTAAATCTTCTTGTGGCATGCCTACCACATGGCGGAGTCAGTGGGGTATTCTTCTTCAGCTGTACTGCTGACCTTTTTGAGAGCTTTTCTGCTTAAGGCTTTTGTTTTATTGCCATTTTCTTACTGGATAATCTTTTTTCTTTTTGGATTTATGTGCTCGATCCTAGAAAAAATATGAAGGTCTCTGTCTTACAGATGGCATCAGAAAATTAAATCTTGTTGGTAGCTTGCAAATAATTAAAAATTATTTTTGGCTTTCTCTGGTGAAGAAACGAATCATTTATGTCTTCTCTTGCATGGAGGTTATATGATTTAAAGTCAAAAGCACTTTAACAGCATTCTAGAACATACATCTGCTTTCTAAACAGGAACTGATAAAAGCTGCTTTACCTCAGCCAGTTATAATCAAATAACATGTTTTTATTCTTTCATTTAGCAGCTGTTTATTGAGCATCTATTCACTGGTAGACAGGATGCTAGACTTAGGGGCGCAAAAAAAGAAAGACATGAGTGCACTCTTCAGGGACCCTACGAGATATATTTTACTGACTGATGGGAAGGCAGATACAAGAACAGATAATTACAATACCTTCTATGACATATTATAAGGCAATATAGCATGTGGCTAAGAACATGGAGAGATATGTGTTCAAGTCCCTGCTCTGCTGCCTAGCTACTGTGTGACTTTGGGGTAGAACATCTATGGGCCTTTGCCTCTTCTCTGTAGAACAGGGATAATAATGGGGTGAACTCATGGCATTGCTGTGAGCATTAAAGAAGGTAACATGTGACTGTGCTTAACATAGAACCTGGCACAGAGTACGTGCTCAAGAAATGCTAGTTGCTGCCCCGACCCGAGTGGCCCAGTGGGTTGGACATGGTTCCACAGAGCGAAAGGCTGCCCGTTTGATTCCCAGTCCGGGCACAGGCCTGGGTTGTAGGCCAGGTCCCCAGTCAGGTGCCTGCGAGAGGCAACTGATCGATGTTTCTCTCTCTCTCTTTCCCCCTCCCTTCCCCTCTCTATTAAATAAATAAATGATAAATAAGTAAGTAAATAAATAAGTCCTTTAAAAAATGTTGATTGCCAAATATATAAGGGAAAAAGTTACACCAAATTTTACGTAAAATATTACAGAGTATAGAAAATAGGGAATGCCTCCCAAATAATTATAGAGGCCAGTACAACCTTAATACCAATCTAACAAGGACATTTATAAAATAACAATGTTATAGACTAATTTCTCTTATAAAATCTCAAGTAAAATATTAGTAAAAGGAAATAATTTTTTAATATAATTAGAAGAGAGATATCACTAGGCTGTGTGAGAACACAGAGACTGTGTTTGGATCCCACAGTTGGGACTATGATGCAGCAGGACAGCGAGGGCTTCCTGAGCTGAGTTCTGAAGGGTTAGAAGCAGTAGTATGGGAGGAAATGGGAGTTGGGTTGAGGGAGGAATGCATGGGAGTTCTAGCAAGAGGAATAGCACTGGGAAAGCGTCAACTCTGGAAGAACAGGACAGTGCTGACTCCGCTGGGACCAGGGCTGATGCAGCGGTGAGCGGTGAGCCTCGAGAAATAAGTGCAGACGAGATCGTAAAGAGCTTTGTGTGTCGTGAGAAGGAATTCGGCTTTTACCCTGAAAACACGAGCCATTTAGAGGCATTGTGGGGAATAAGGACTGAGACCAGATGAGAGGAGGTTATTGAAGGAATGCACTTACAGAGAAGATGAGAGGTGAAACTAACTTTTTAAAAAGATCGTTCTATATCCAGTCCTTACTCTGTGTCAAGTACTTTACTAATCGTCTCCAGCTGATAGTCCTGCAGGGCAGCGGTGACTGAGTTCACTGAGTGTTTACAATGTGCTGGGCACAGGTGAGTGTTTCGGAGGCATTCGGTCCTTCCCTCACTTTGGTACCCTTAGAGGGTCAATTTTATTCTTTTCATTTTACATAAGAAAATAATTTGCCTAAGATCTCACCGAACAATGGCGGAACCAGGTCTCAACCTAGATGCATTTGAGCTATCATCTAGCCCCTTCGGAATCTGTACCAGCCTTTCAGGGAAGCTGGGATCAGGGAGGCAATGAGGAGGAGGAAGTTTTAAGAGCATAAGAGAGAGAATTGAAAGGATTTTGTGAGAGAATTCAAGGATAAGTCCCAGATTTAGGCTTAGACTGCCAGGTTACGTGTGTTCACGTCAGTGGGGAAAAAAACATACCGACATGTTGATTTCTGACCTACTTTAGCTTCTGCTGTTTGTAAGTAAAAGGTGTATTTATGCAAGTGGCCTTAAAAACATCAGATAAGATTAAAAACGTGTTTATAGAATGAATGTTTATATCAGCTTTCGGTAGTTTTGTCATTTCTGGTTTTATGATCCTGTTTGAAACTACTCTGTGGCAGTAGTTATTAAGCTGAGAATCTGGCCAAAGCTGTGGGTTCTTTTCCCAGAAAAACACCATCGAAACCCTGTGGTGGAGATGTCAAATTGGCAGGTGGCTAAATGGGTTTGAATTCAGGGAGTGATCTGCGATGGAGCTGTAGCCGTATGGGCTCTGGGTGGTCGTGGATGGCAACTGAGGCGGACGACAGACGAGAAGTCACTTGGGGAGCAGGTGTGGAGGGAGGAATGGAGAATGCCCAGCCACAATCTGTGTCTCTTCCTGTGCTGTGACTTTGGAAGGCCACAAAGTATTTTAACATCTCAGAGTTTTTGCTTCTTTGAATCAATTTTTACCTCTTTATGTACAATATTGTCCCTATTGAGAATGTATGTGCTAGATCGCTGATCTTCAACCAGTGGCCGCAAGAATGTTTAAAACATGCAGTACCCGACTATTTAGTCAGGGGCACTGACTTCTCTTTCCTCAGATTGTCAAATAAAAAATGACAACAGCCAACACAACACTAGCCATCCTGTGTGAGTAAATCAAAATTATACCTTATTTTTTGGTCAGATCAGAAAAAAATATATAATTTGTGTGTGCTGCAGAATTTCACTAGTTAGTTTGTGGGTGCCATGAGATGAAAAAGGTGGAGAGTTACTGTGCCAGTGCATTAAATGACCCATAGACCACCAACAACCTGAGAGAGCTGTTTCAGTGGAGTGACCGATGGATCGTAAAGCCCTATTGGAGAGCAGGAGGCTATCAGGAAACAGAGACAGGAAGTCTAGAGAACTCTTCAAATGTTTGACTGTGAGGAGAGGAGGAGCTAGGGATGCAAGGGGAGGGGCTGAGTCTGTCATTTGTAGTAACAGTCCTGTTATTAAGACCTAAGATGTCAACATTTGAAAAACAATGCTGACCCGTTTCCTTAGCTCTTGGTTTACTGGTGTACAGAATTATAGCAGTGACTTAGCTTTTCTGTTGTTATTCACTTGGTTCCATTTAAATTTCACCATTGAAAGCCTCAATTTGATTAATTATCTGCAGAAAAATCTTTTTTTCCCCCCACAAGGTAAGGAGTTACTGAACTAAGCAAATACGAATGTCCCCAAAATGCTTTTCTTTACCGGCTCTCTTTAGAGAGATCTCTTTAGAATAAGATCCCTGTGAACGTAGATCCCTAGCCAAGAGCACCTGTGATCTTTTCACTTCAGTGCTCTTTTTGGAGAGCAAGATAACATGTATTTTTCAAGTCAGTTGTAAATGAGCATGTGCCTGTTTTGGCCCTTCCCCATATCACCACTCTCACAGTCCTGGGTCACTACACTACCTTACACACCTTTAAATCTTGAACTTCACGTACCTCAGTGCCCACGTTGCAATAATGGGATCCTCACCTCTACCTTACTACAACTTTATACTGCATTTGAGTTTGAACCCTACCATAAAGGCTATGTTTACATTCTGTACTCATTGAGACAGTTAAGATTTAAGCAGTTGTAGCTCAGGAAAGAATAGCAAGCATGGGAGAACAGTTGTAAGAAAATTCTTCTTTAAAGTAGCCTTGATACTCTGCTAGCAGTTAGCTGTCAGAATCTGGATAGACTTAGTCGTTCATACAATACAGCTATTGTGTCTCTTGTACTTTTCCAGGGCCTGATCTTTTAGCCTTTGTAGGACGGTTCTGGCTTTAAAATATATACCTGTGTTAGTCTAACTAAAAGGAAGGCCTTAATTCCCCTGGAGTAAATAGCCTGCCAGTAATATAACCCGGAATTTTCAGCAATCAATGATTTACTGAAGAGGTATGGGTGTGACTTGACCTCATACTACTGTTCAGAAAACAGTAACTCATTTGTTTCAATGTAATTTTTAGCAGCTAAAATTATCAGCATGTTTATTAGTTTGAGTCCTGAGTCAGTTGTGTTCCTTAACAAAAACTCTTTCCTTAGGTTTCTTATGATTTTCTCAATGAGTTACTCATTTCCTTTCTACTCATAGGTGGTTTTTAAAAGAAGTGTAATTGATATCAATAAACTGCACACAAAGTATAAACATATATGAATATGTACGTGAAACCACCGCCATCGTCAAGACAGTGAAAATATACATCATTCTCAAAAGTTCCCTCTCGCCCTCCCTGTCCCATTCTCCCCAGCAGCCACGGGTTTGCGCTAGGTTACTGAAGATTCATTTGCGTTTTCTAGAATTGTGCAGTGTGTGCACACTCTTGTGCCCAGCTCCTTTTACTTAGCACGTTATTCTGAGAGTCACTCTTGTTGCGTGCACCGGGAGTTCATTCCCTGTTGCTACTGAGTCGTGTTCCATTGTGCGGGCAGACCGCGGTTTGTCTGCCCGTTCATAGCTGGTGGGCATTTGAGCGGTTCCAGTTTTGGCTATTACAAATAAAGCTGCAGTGAACAGTTGTGTGCAAGTCTTTCGAAGTATGCTACCTTTTCTCTTGAGTAAATAACTGGGAGTGGAAAGGCTGGTCATATGTAAGTATAAATTTCATTTTTAAAAGAAACTGCCAAACTGTTTTCCAAAGTGGTCATACCACTTTAGATTACCACCAGTAATGACAGAGAACCCCAATTTCCTCACGCCAGTGCTTCATATGGTCAGTCCCTTTGATTTTAACTGTTTGAACAGGTGTGTAGTAGTATCTCCTCGTGGTTTCATTTGCATTTCCTGAATGACCAATGCTCTTGAGCATCTTTTCAAGTGTTTGTCATCTGTATATAATTTTTTTTTTGGTGAACTGTCCACTCAAATTTTTAAATTAGTTGTCTTATTGTTGAGTTTTAAGTTTCTAAATTAATTTGGATACAAGTCCTTTAACCAATATGTGCTTTGCAAAAATTTTCTCCCAGTCTGTGACTTGTCTTCATTTTAATATTGTTTTTTAAAGATTTTATTTATTTATTTTTAGAGAGAGGGGAAGGGAGGGAGAAAGAGAGGGAGAGAAACATCAATGTGTGGTTGCCTCTCATGCACCCCCTACTGGGGACCTGGCCCGCAACCCAGGCATGTGCCCTGACTGGGAGTCAACTGATGACCCTTTGATTCCCAGGCCAGCACCCAATCCACTGAGCCACACCAGCCAGGGCTCAACATTGTATTTTAAAGAGCTGAAATTTTAAATTTCAATAATTTCTGATTTTTAATTTGTTCTTTATAGATTGTGCTTTTGATGTTATGTTTAAAAAATTATTGCCTAACCAAAAGTCACAAATATTTTTTCTAGAAAAATTATTATTATAGGTTTTACATTTAGATATGTGATCCAGTTTGAATTAATTTTCATATATGGTGTGAAGTTTACTTTTTTGCATGTGGATATTCATTTGTTGAAAATGCTGTCCTTTCTCCATGGCATTGCTTCTGTTCAGTTGTTAAAAATCACCTGTCCACCAAACAATAAAGGAGAAGATTGATAAATTGAACTTGATCATCATTAAAAACCATCAAGAAAATGAGAGACAAATACAGAATGGGAGAAAATATAAAGAACTCTTACAAGTCAGTAATAAAAAGACAGCCCAATTAAAACGTAGACAAAGGATTTGTTTGTTTCTTTCTTCGTTTGTTTATCACCAGCATTTATAAAATCAGTCCTAGAGAAGAAACTAGGTCTCGGGACACAGCCATGGTCTTAGTATAGCCAATGTTTAGACTGCCTTGATTATCACAAAACCAGAACAGCAAGAATATTCCCAGGACAAAGGATTTAAATAAACATTTCTCCCAGTAAAATATGCAAATGGCTAATAAGCCCATGAAAAGGTACATCACTAATAATTGGGGAGGTCAAAATCACAATGAGATAACACTTCGGCACAGGACAGTGGCTTTAATAGAAGAAGCTAGGAATAATAAGTGCTGATGAAGATGTGGGGAAACTAGAATCTCCATACATTGTTGGTAGGGAATGTAGAACAGCACAGTCACTTTGGAAAACAGTTGGACAGTTTCTCAAAGGGCTAAACATATAGTTGCCACATGACCCAGCAGTTCCACTGCTGGGGACGTACATGCCCACGAGAGCTGGCAGTGTCCATCGCACCCACGCTTACACTCACGTTTACAGCAGCATTGTTCATGACAGCCGGGAAATGGAAGCATCACAAATGTCCCAGAACTGATGAGTAGTTAAATAAAATGTAGTGTATCTATACAGTGGAATATCGGTAATAAAAAGGAATGAAATACTGGTACATGATACAATGTGGATGGACTTTGAAAACATTGTGCCAGGTGAAAGAAATCAGTCACAAAAGGCCACATATTGGATGATCCCATTTATATGAAATGTCTGGAACAGGCAAATCTACAGAGACTGAAAGATTAGTGGTTGCCTAGGGCTATTGGGAAGGGTGTGGAAAGTGATTGCTAATGAGTAGTACAGAGTTTCTTTTAGAGGTGATGAAAATGTCCTCAAATTACAGTACAGTGTAGGCAAACTTTGTATGCAAATTGTATCTCAGTAAAGATATTTAAAAAATGAGTTGTCCACATATGTGTGGATTTACTTCTGGACTTCCTTTTCTATTTCATTGAGTTCTACTTGCCTATTTTTAATACCATGCTGTTTTGATTAGTATGGTTTTATAATGCTTGAAATCAGGTGGTGTGAGCCCTCCAGGTTTCCCCCAGAGCTGGCTCGGCTCTGCTAGGCCCTTCACATTTCCATATGGATTTTACAATCGGTTTGCCAGTTTCTACCCACCACCCCCCAAAAAGAAAGCCTTTTTGGATTTTGATTGTGATTGTGTTTCATCTACAGATAATTTGGGGACAATTGACATTTTAACAATAGTTAGTCTTACAAACCTTCACCAAGGTATCTCTCTCTTATTTCACTCTTCTTAAATAATTTCCTTATAGTTTTCTGTGTACAGGTCTTTCACACCTTTTGTCAAATCTGTCCTTAAGTCTCATATTTTTTATGCTATTGTTAATGGTACTTTTTAAAAATTTCAATTTCTGGTTTCTTTCTGCTGGTAGTACGTGGAATTGCACAGTTGATTTTTGGATGTGGATCTTGCACCCTGAGACCTTATTAAACTCACTTAATTCCATTGGATCTTTTAACATGGTGAGCATGTCATCTTCAAACAAAGACAATTTTAGTTTTTCTTTTAATCTCAATGTCTTTTATTTCTCTTTCTTGCCTGATTACACTGCTAGAACCTCCAGCACAGTGTTGGAGAGCAGTAACAAAAGTGGACAATTCCTGATCTTAGAGAGAAAGTATTTCCATTTTTTGATTTTTAATGTTAAACCAACCCTGTGATGCACTTTACTGGATAATAATTTATTATCCTTTTAGATGAGATTTGCTAAAAATTTTGTTTAGAACACAGGTGGCAAACACAAGGCCCATGGGCTGAATCCAGCCCTCCACCTTGTTTTATCCGGCCCGGCACCTTGTTTCTACCTGGTGGCAGTGCCCAGCTCCTTGCCCCTAGTTAAGGAGTGGTTACATTTATGCAGTCCTGAAATTACATTTGGCCCTGTGAAGGCAACTGCGAGGCTGATGTGGCCCCCAGTGAGAATGAATATGACACCCCTGGGTTAGAATTTACATCTGTGTCTAAGAGATACTGGCCTGTAATTATCCAGTAATGTCTTCACTGGTTGTGGCTTCAGGGTAATGCCGGCCTCATAGAATGAGATGGAAAGTGCTCTCTACAGCTTTTTGGGAATGGTTTGTGTAGAATTGGTATTATTTATTCCTTAAATATTTAGTAGAATTTGCCAGTGAATCTGTCTGGTTCTGGTATTTCCATTATGGAAAGATTCTTAACAGTTTCAATGTTGATAATAGATAGAGAGCTGTTTTGGTTATCTTTTTCTTGAGTAAGTTTTAATAGTTCATGTCTTTCAACAAATTTGTCATTTCATCTAAGTTGTCAGATTTATTGGCATAAAATTGTTCTTATTCTTCTCCGATTACCCTTTTAATGTCTGTTTTTATGAATTTGATTGCTTCAGACCCTCATATTAATAAATGCAATTATATAGTATTTGTCTTTTTGTGATTGGCTTACCTCACTGGGTAGGACGTCCTTTAGGCTTATTGATATTATCACATGTGACAGGATTTCTTTCCTTTTTAAGGCTGAATAATGCTTGTACTCTATTTTCTGTGTACACCACATTCTGTTTATTCAACTGCAGATGGGCGTGTGGGTGCTTCCGCCTCTTGGCCGTTGTGAATCTGTGCTGCACTGAACATGGCCGTGCAAATATCTCTTCAAGACCCTGCTTTCAGTTCTTTCGGCTATAGACTCGGAAGTGGGATTGCTGGATCATATGGTAGTTCTATTTTCAATCTTTTTAAGGAACTTCCACACTGTTTTCCATAGTGGTTGCACCTTTTTACAATCCCACCAACAGTGCACAAGGATTCCAGTTTCTCACATTCTGGCCAATACTTGTTATTTTCTGATTTATTTTTATTTTATTTTTTTTTTACAGTACTCAGCCAGATGGGTGTGAGGTGATATCTCATTGAGGTTTTGGTTTGTGGTTTTTTTATCAGCATTTCCACCAGCGTGGTACATTTGGTACAATGAGGAACCTACATTGACACATTGTTGCCCACAGTTTATAATTTTCTTCAGGGCTCACTCTTGGTGCTGTGCATTTATGGGTTTGGGCAAATGTATGCAGACATGTATCCATCATTCTAGTGTCATACAGTATTGTTTTACTGCCCTGAAAGTCCTCTGTGCTTTGCCTACTTATCCCTCTTATCTTCTTCTCTCCCAGCTTCTGGCAACTACTGATTTTTTCACTGTCTTCATTATTTTGCCATTTCCAAAATGTCATATACTTACAATCATACAGTATGTAGCCTTTCAGATTGGCTTTTTCACTTAGTAATATGCATTTAAATTTCTCTGTGTTTTTTCATTGGTAGCTCTTTATTTTTTTTAAATATATTTTATTGATTATGCTATTACAGTTGTCCCTTTTCTCCCCCATCATTCCCCTCCACCCTGCACACCCTCTCCCACCCACATTCCCCCCTTTAGTTCATGTCATGTGTCATAAGTTCTTTAGCTTCTACATTTCCCACACTATTCTTGCCCTCCCCCTGTCTATTTTCTACCCACCATCTATGCTACTTATTCTCTGTACCTTTCCCCCGCTCTCCTCCTCCCATGCCCCTGTTGCTAACCCTCCCTGTGATCTCCATTTCTGTAGTTCTGTTCCTGTTCTAGCTGTTGGCTTAGTTTGCTTTTGTTTTAGGTGTGGTTCTTAATAGCTGTGACTTTGCTGTCTTTTTACTGTCATATTTTTTATCTTCTTTTTCTTAGATAAGTCCCTTTAACATTTCATATAATAAGGGCTTGGTGATGATGAACTCCTTGAACTTGACCTTATCTGAGAAGCACTTTATCTGTCCTTCCATTCAAAATGACAGCTTTGCTGGATAGAGCAATTTTGGATGTAGGTCCCTGCTTTTCAAGATTTCAAATATTTCTTTCCAGCCCCTTCTTGCCTGGAAGGTCTCTTTTGAGAAATCAGCTGACAGTCTGATGGGAACTCTTTTGTAGGTGACTGTCCCCTTATCCCTTGCTGCTTCTAGATTTCTCTGCTTCATTTTAATCTTGGCTAATGTAATGATGATGTGCCTTGGCATGTTCCTCCTTGGGTCCAACTTCTTTGGGACTCTCTGAGCTTCCTGGACGTCCTGGTAGTCTATTTCCTTTGCCAGATTGGGGAAGTTCTCCTTTATTATTTGTTCAAATAAGTTTTCCACTTGTTGCTCTTCTTCTTCCCCTTCTGGTACCCCTATAATTCGGTTGTTGGGACGTTTAACGATGTCCCCGAGGTTCCTAAGCCTCTCCTCATTTTTTTGAATTCTTGTTTCTTCCTCATTTTCTGTTTGGTTGTTAGTTTCTTCCTTCTGGTCCACTCCATTGATTTGAGTCCCAGTTTTCCTTCCATCTCTATCGGTTCCCCGTGCGTCTTCCTTCATTTCACGTATTGTAGCCTGCATTTTTTCATCTAATTTGTGAGCAAAATCAACCAATTCTGTGAGCATTTTGATGACCAGTGCTTTGAACTGTGCATCTGATAGGTTGGCTATCTCTTCACGGCTTAGAGGAATTGGCTCTGGGGCTTTGATTTTGTCTCTGGTTTGAGCCATTTTTGGTGGGTTTTTTTTGTTTGTTTGTTTTGTTTTGGTTTTAGTCTGGTTGCGGCTATTACGTATGAGGGGTGGAGCCTTAGGTGTTCCTCAGGGCAGGGCAGCCCAGTCGCTGGGTTGTGATGCTATAGGTGGAGGAGGGGTCCGAGAGGGAAGAATGGCGCCTGTTCTGTTCTCTCCTGGACTCTGGTCCCTTCTGCCACTTCCCCTTTGCCTGGACCATCTGCGCACGAATGTGGGACCACCTGGTCAGCCAGCCACCTTGTGCGGCCTCACTGGGTCTGCACAGTTGCCCCCCTGTGCCCAGGGTCTGCCAGCTGCTGCCTGTGTACCTGGGAACTGCCAGCCGCTGCTGCTTGCGTACCTGGGTCCGCACCTCCACTTTTTCCTACCGTGACTCCGCCCCTCTTACCGGTCTGTATGAATGGTTGTTGGACTTCTTTCTGTACAGTTCAATTTTTCTATCAGTTCTGGTTGTTTTCTTGTTTCTAAATATTTGTTGTCCTTAATTTTGGTTGTAAGAGGAGGCACAGTGCGTCCGCCTACACCTCCATCTTGGCCACAAGTCTCAGTAGCTCTTTATTTTATGGCACTGAATAATATTGCATGTCTGGATGTATCACAGTTTATTTATCCATTCACTTGCTGAGGGAAATCTTGGTTGATTTCCTGATTTGGCATTTATAAATGAAGCTGCTGTAAACATCTTTGTGCAGTTTTTTTGTGAATGTGTTTTCAACCCTTTGGGAAAACCAAGTAGCATCCTCACTGGATCATATGGTAGATAGGGTATGTTTAATAAAGTGGCTGTTCCATTTTTGCATTTCTGCCAGCAGTGAAGAGAGTTCCTGTTGCTCCACATCCTCACTAACATTTGGTATTGTCAGTGTTCCAGATTTTGGCCATTTGGCCAAATAAGTGATTACTTATTTGCCATCTGTATATTTTCTTTGCTGAGGTGTCTGTTCAGGTCTTTGGCCCATTTTTGAATTAGGTTGTTTGTTTTTGAATTGTTTAGTTTTAGGGATCTTCTCTTTTTAAATTTGGGATAGTAGTCCTTTTCAGATGTGTTTTTTGCAAATATTTTCTCTCAGTCTGTGGCTTATTTTCTCGTTCTTTTTAAGCATTTTTTTGCAGAACCGAAGTTCCTGATTTTAATGGAGTCCACTCATCGTCTTTCTTTTATAGGCCATGCCTTTGGTGTTGTATCTAAAAAGTCATCACCACAGCCAGGATCACCTGGGTTTTCTCCTAAGTTATCTTCCAGGAGATAACTTCTGTGTTTTCCGTTGAGCTCTATGACCCATTTTGAGTTGGTTATTGTGAGGGCTGTAAGATCTGTGTCTAGATTCGTTTTTTTGCACATGGATATTCAGTTTTCCCCATACCATGTGTGAAAAAGACTATTGTTGCCCCATTGTATCGCCTTTGTGTTTTTGTCAAAGGTCAATTGACTATATTCATGAGGGTCTATTTCTGGCCTCTTTGTTCTGTCCCATTTTTCTATCTGTGTTTTCACCAATACAACACTCCCTGGATTACTGTAACTTTATAGTAAATCTTGAAGTTGAGTAGTATTTGTCCTCCAGCTTTGTTTCTCTGCTTTAATATTATGTTGGTATTCTGGGACTTTTGCCTCTCCATATAAACTTTAAAATCAGTTTTTCAATATTTACAAAATAACTGGCTGGGATTTTTATTGGGATTACATTGAATCTGTAGATCAGGTTGGGAAGAACATAGATGATTATGTCATCTGTGAACAAAGACAGTTTTATTTTTTCCTTTTCTTGTCTAATTGCATTAGCTGGGACTTCCAGTACCATGTTGAAATGGAGTGGTGAGAAGGAACATCCTTGCCTTGTTCCTGATCTTAGTGGTGGGAAAGTGTCTTATTTCTCACCTTTGTGTATGATGTTAGCTGTAGGATTTTTTGGTAAGTATTCTTTATCAAGTTTGAAAAGTTCCCCTCTATTCCTAGTTTACTGAGTTTTTATCGTAAATGGTGTTGGATTTTGTCAGATGCTTTTTCTGCATCTGTAGAATCATGTGATTTATTTTTTAAGTAGGTTGTTGATGTGATAGATTGATGTTTTTCATGTTGAACAAGCCTTGCATTCGTGAGATAAATCCCACTTGGTCATTGGAGATAAATCTTTTTATATATTGTTGGGTTTGATTTGCTAATATTTTTGAGGATTTTTGCGTCTGTGTTCATAAGAAATGTTGATCTGTAGTTTTCTTTTCTTGTAATATCTTTGTCTGGTTTTGGTATTAGAATGAATTAAGAAGTATTCCTTTCTCTGAAAGGTATTGTAGAGAATTGGTATAATTTTTTCCTTAATTGTTTGGTATTTACCAAACCTGTATTTACCAGTAAACCTGTCTTGGCCTGGTGCTTCCTGTTTTGGGATGTTAATTATTGATTCCATTTCTTTAATGAATATAGACCTATTCTTTAGTGTATTTTTCATCTCAGAAATTGTTATTTTCTTGAGAAGTTTGATTTCAGTTTTTTATATCTTAACTTTTGAACATATAGAACATAGTTGTAATAACTGTTTTAATGTTTTTATGTGTTAACTGCAATAATTGTCAGTTTTATATTGGTTTTGATTGATTATTCTCTTCATTATGAGTTATGATTTCCTTCCTCTTTGCATGCCTTGATTAGATGTCCAGCATTGTGAATTTTACTTTGTTGTTTGCTGTATATCTTTGCATTCTTACAGATTTTCCTGAGCTTTGTTTTCCGATGCAGTTAAATTACTCTGGGGTTTTGCTTTTACAGTCGTAAGGTGTGTCTGGAACAGCGCTCAGTCTAGAACTGATTATCATTTCCCACTGCTGAGGTCGTGCCTTGTGCAAGGAGCCCAGTGCCCTGTGTGTTATGGGTTTTCCAAGTCTGACTGGTGGAACAGGCTCTATTCCCTGCTCTGTGTGAGCACAAGGCACTGTGCTCTGTTACCCTTTTATCTTTTCTTTTAAATTATATTTTATTGACTATTGCTATTACAGTTGTCCCAATTTGTCCCCGTTACCCCCAGCACTCCCCCACTCCCTCAGGCAATCCCCCCCAGCCTTTGTTCACGTCCACTGGCCATGCATGTAAGTGCTCTGGTTGCCCCACTTCCTGTACTATGCTTCCCATCCTCACAGCTGTCCTGTTACCCTGTAGATTGGCTCGTCCCCCGCCTTTCCTCACATTCATGCACAGTGCTCTGCTGTGTGTTAGAAGCCCCTCCGGAGATCACTGGAGCTCTCTCTCTGAACAGCCCTCTCCTCTCTGGCATTCTGTCTCACAAACTCTAGTTGCCTTTGTAACTTCAGCTTCATCTCTGTTAGGCTCCACCTCAGCTGCCCTGCCCGGTGCAGCTGCCTGGAAACTTTCAAGTCAGTGAGCTCGGGCGGTTCCAGGGCTCACCCCATCTGTCAAGGACCACTGACTGTCCTTCAGTGCCTGGTGTTTAGAGTTTTGAAAATGATAGTTTTTTTATGTTTTGTCTGATTGATTAGTTGGTTGGTTGATTTGTTTATTTATTTGATTATTTAGGGCGGGAGGGCAAATCTAGTGTCTGTTACTCCATTTTTTGCTAAAAACTAAAGTCCTGTCTACTTGTAGTTTTAATCTGAGAAAGCTCTTATACTTGGATTCTTACAGAAAAACTCTTGATAGTAGCCATTAGTCATTTCCATTTGGGAGGCACTGCATGTGTGTGTCGGTGCACATGCACCCACACACACACTCACACACATGAGCTCTAGGGTAAACTCGAATCAGCCAGCAGTTTTTGAAGCTGTTTTAGGGGTGTTAAACTGATTTTCTGACTCCATTATTTCTGGGAATTTCTTGAATTATTTGGAGCTAGCAGCTAATTCTAAATAATGATTTCATAAAATTCCTAACCATATTATGATTTTTATCCTCAGAATTAAGAAAAAGAAAGAGCAGCAACGTTATGCAGAAGAGCAGAGGATATTAAGAATGAACTTGCCCGAAGAGCCGTGTTCGGAGGAGAAGATGAGTGAGATGTTAGCCCAGCTAGAGCTGGCGGAAGTGGAAGATGCCAGACAGAAACAGCAGCAGCGAGAAAAGGAATACCAGAGGTACTCAGACAAGTTTTGCATGAAGTTCCAGATGTAGAAGAGGCTTCAGGAAGTCAGTGCCCTTCCTTTCCTTACAAGAGTTGACAGTGGCTTCTTGTACTTTCGGGGGTACAGACCCTCACCAGATACTTCTTGGGAACAGCTCTGTGTCCTTCTAGTGCCATTTCCCAATACATAGAGGAAGAGCCGGGCAGAGGTGTGGAGTAGTTTTAACGGTCACAGGTAGTAAAATCAGGACTCGCGCTCATTCTCTTTTCAGTGGTTCACTGACCATGCTGTATTTCTGCAGATACGTAGAAGCTTTAAGGGCCCAGATCCAAGAGAAAATGCAGCTGTATAACATCACTTTACCTCCACTGTGCTGCTGTGGTCCTGACTTTTGGGATGCTCATCCTGATACCTGTGCCAACAATTGCATTTTCTATAAAAACCACAGAGGTAAGTTTCTTACAGGAATGGTGGGGGCCTGGTGGCAATTTTTACAAAAGTAGTTGTAGCAATTTAGCATGTATTGAGTGCTTACTATATATCAAAGACTGTTAAAACCCCTTTACAAATCAATTCTGAGGCAATAAAAATAGGTGATAGTGAGTTATATTTCTCTTTGAAGTCTGTTACCATCTTGTCTCCATTTGTGCTGGGAAAATATTTCCAGCTTACTCCGCTGTAGGAAGACTTGGGTTCCAGGTCCTCCTGTAAATGAGGAATATTAGAGCTTGCCTTTTTGGGCCATTAAGTGAGGCTTCTGTCCAGTCAAATTCCCTGTTATCCAAATACCTTAATGTTATCTTGTACAGGCTTATTACCGTATATATCTGCATTAGACGGCCCATTCTCCCAGGGAACCCTGAGGAAACCAGTGTAAACTCTGTCTTTATCAGGAATCCCAGCTAGAGAGAATGGGGTCCTTCCCGTTGTCGCTAATGTTTCTGTTTCCCGTTTATCCTTAAATACACTGGTTTACATAGTACAGAGACTATGTAGGCTTGATGCACACGCTGAAAATACTGCAAGTATTTGTATTCCTGCTACCCCATCTCTGTGATCTATGGTTTAAAGTCACAGATCTGATGCTGCCATTCCCCTAGCCTCCAACCTCTAGGTTTTTACAGCACAAAATACATGGTGTGTTTGGCATGCTTCCTCTCTGGCCCCAGGCAAGACCTCAGCCTTATCAAACTTGCTGTTGTCACACACCAGTGTGTGTCACTTTTTTTTTATACCTTTGGCACCTCACACATTGATTTCTCTGCCTAGAATACTTTCTGTCCTTTACTCTTACTAAACCTTCAAGACCATCTGAAATGTCCACTTCCGGAAACCTTTTCCATCTTCTCTTGGATAGTCTGCATTGATTTTGAACTTCATCCTGGGATGACATTCTGCATATGTCTCTGGTTTGGAAGGGCTGCACCGCAGTTATTTTTGTCCATCCTCTCCATTATCTTTCCTGTCCTTGAGGAGTGCTGGGCATGTAGTAAGTGCTCAGTAAATATTTATTCCATGGGTAGTTAAATCAATACCTGTGGACCGGGGTAGTGAAGCAGTACTAACAGGAAGAGGGTGGGAGAGGGAATGTGACTTCATTCATCACTGTGCACACCTTTGTTTGCAGCATATACCCGGGCACTACACTCAGTCCTCAGTTCCTGCGATATCCCTGAGGGGAACTCAGCTCTTCGGGTTGCCATTCATAATTTTGCTTCTGCACACAGAAGGACTTTGAAAAATGTATAATAATCTGAAATCAACTGCTGTTATTCAGCCTTTACTTAAAATCAAGTCTGAGAGATTATTCAGGAAAAGCTGTGCAACTATGTAAGATGTGTAATCTGGAAAGACTGTCCCACATAACAAACTCGTCCCTATAATTAGACCGAACCGTCGTTTCGGTCTCTGGTTGGAAGAGATCATGAGAAATCTTTGAGATGGTCCCATTTATCGTCTTTCTGAAGCTGCACCTTTGAGCCTTGACACAACTGAAAACATCTGGGTGAAGCAGAGACGAAGACGATGAGACGCATTTCTGAGCATCAGTGGCCGTTCGGTGTCTGTGCGTGTCTCTAGTTGCGTCTAATAGTTAAAGATGAGAAGACTTTGAGTTTGATATGCACGTTCTCCTCAACATCTCTCCTGTTTTTTTAATGCACACCTATTTCCTCATTCAGCCACATTAGACATAAGACTTTTTAATTTTATATTTTTTATTGCCAAAGAAAGGAAACAAACCCTTTGTCTTTTGAGTACCTTCTTTGTGAAATAATTGTGATATTTCAAAAGTGAATATGAGGTCAAAGTGAGTAAAATCCTGCCTTTGTTCCCTGCCTATTAAAAATCTGGTGAATGGCATACCTATAGGGCAGATGAAATAAAAATCGCTATAGTTAGTGTCAGTTTGTTATTTCTTCAGAGTGCTTTCTGACACAAAATATAAAAAGGTTTAGTGTGGATTAAAAATATACTGGCAGTTTCTTTCTTGTGCTTTCCCTAATGATCAGTGTTGAAGAAGCACTGAGGTTCTATTTGGAAAAACACCTAAACATCCAGCCGAGTCAGTGAAAATAAGAGTCAGAATTACCTGAGTGACACGATTGATTGGTTATTTAACCAGATTCATTGTCTAGTTCAGTCAAAATCCTTAAGTTACTATCTCTTTGATTCAGCCTTTAAAGTTGTCTTTTTTAACAGCTTTATTGAGATATAATTCATATACCAGATGATTCAATGGTTTTAATATATTCTAGAGTTGTTGCAACTATTACAGCTATCAAATTTTAGAGCACTTTTTTCACGCTAAAGAGATGCTTCCGTGATCCAGCAATCCCACTTCTGGGTCTGTATCCAAAAGAACTGAAAGCAGGGTCTTGAAGAGATATTTGCACGGCCATGTTCAGTGCAGCACAGATTCACAACGGCCAAGAGGCGGAAGCACCCACACGCCCGTCTGCAGTTGAATAAACAGAATGTGGTGTACACAGAAAATGGAATATTGACATTGATGATGGTAAGGATATTTTTATATCATAGTGATGATATTGACATCACAAAAGTTTTTAATTTTGATAGAGTTTAATTCATCTACTTATTCTTTAGTTGCTTTAACCATTGCCTAATCCAAGGTCACAAAGATCTACTCCTGGTGTTTTTCCTAAGAGTTTTATAGTTTTAGCTCTTTATAGTTTAGATCTCTGATCTATTTTGAGATTCTTTTTTTGTATATGGTGTTATTAAGGGTCCAACTTCATTCTTTTGCAAGATGATATTCAGTGTCCCAGCACCATTTGTTAAAAAACCTATCATTTGCCTCATTGATGTGACACTCTCATTGAGAATCAGTGGGCCATTAATGCAGGGGTTTATTTTGAACTCTTGGTTCCTCTCCATTAATCTTTGTGTTTTTCCTTATACTAGTAAAATCTGCCTTGATTACTACTTTGTAGTAAGTTACGAAGTTGGGAAGTGTGAGTCTTCCAACTTTGTTCTTCTTTTTCAAGATTGTTGTGCTCTTACGAGTCCTTCGCCTTTTTCATATGAATTTTACGATCACCTTCCTGTAAAAAAGTCAGGTGATATTTTGATAGGGAATTTATAGATCAATTTGGGAGTTGGTGCTATATGACCCATGAACATGGGATGTCTTTCCATTTATTTAAGTCCTTAATTTCAACAGTGTTTTTAGTTTTCAAAGCATAAAATTTGTACTTCTTTTGTTAAATTTATTTCAAAGTATTTTACTTTTTAAAATTTTCTTTAGATTTTATTTTCAGGGTTCATTACAAGTGTATAAAATACAGTTGACTTCTGTATATTGATCTTGGATCCTGCACCTTCATGAACTCATTTTTTACTTTTAATAGTTAATAGGGAGTTCTTTAGGATTTTTTAAATATATAAGGTCTTCTCATTTGCATAGAGATAGTTTTATTTCTGCCTTTCTAATCTGGATAACTTTCATCTCTTTTTCTTGCCTGATTGCCCTGGATAGAACATCCAGTACAACACTGAATAGGAGTGATGAAGTGGACGTCCTTGGCTTGTTCCTGATCTTGGGTGGGAAGCATTTAGTCTGTCACCAGTAGCTGTGACGTTAGCTGCGGGTTTTCATCCTTCATTTTGTTCTTGTGGTGTATCACATTAATTGATTTGTGGATGCTGCAGTAACCCTCCATCCCAGGAATAAATCCCATTTGATCATGGTGTATGATCTTTGTAATGTATTGCTGAATTCAGTTTGGTCATATTTTGTTGAGAATTTTTGCATCTATGTCCATGAGGAATATTAGCCTATAATTTTCTTTCTTTGTAGTGTCTTTATCTGGTTTTAGAACTAGGATAATTCTGACCCCCTAAAATGAGTTTGGGGGTCTTCCCGTCTCTTGCATTTTTTGGAATAATTCAAGGACAGGTGTTAGTTCTTCTTTGAATGTTTGATAAAATTCACCTGTGAAGCCATCCAGTCCAGAACTTTTGTCTGTTGGGAGTTTTTTTTTCAATCTTCACCCAAGATTATATTTTTATTGATTTTAGAGAGAGAGAAAGGGAGGTGGGGGAGTAAAGAGAAAGAAACATTTATCGGTTGCCTCCCACACACACCCCTATCGGGGATCAGACCCACAGCCTTTTGGTGTATGGGACAATGCTCCAGTGAACTGAGCCACCTGGCCAGGGCTGCTGGGAGTTTTTTGATTACTGCTTTGATTTCACTGGTTGTGGGTGGTCTGTTCAGATTTTCTGTTTCTTTTTGACTGAGTTTTAGAAGATTATATATTTCTGGAAATGTACCCATTTTGCCCAGATTTTCCAATTTGTTGGCATCTAGTTGTTCATAATGTTTTCTTATAATTCTTTTTGTATTTCTGTGATACCATTTGTCACTTCTCCTCTTTCATATCTCATTTTATTTATTGAATATTTGAGTCTTCTCTTTTTTTTTTCTTGATGACTCTGGTTAAAGATTTATCAATCTTGCTTATCTTTTCAAAGAAGCAGCCTTTGGTTTCACTGATCTTTTGTATTGTGTTTCTTATGCTTTGTTCTTTTTTTTTTTCTTCTAACTTTGGGCTTTGTTGTTGTTGTTGTCTTTTTCTGGTTCCTTTAGGTGTAAGATTAGAGTGTTTATTTGAAATTTTTCCTGTTTCTGGAGGGAGGCCTGCAGTGCTATGGACTTCCCTCCTAGGACTGCTTTCACTGTGTCCTGTAGACTGCGGGTTGTATTTTCGGTTTCACTTGTCTCGGGGTATCTATTGATTTCTTCCTTGATCTTATTCTTAACCTAGTTATTGTTTAGTAACATGCTGTTCAGCCTCCATGGATTTGTATATTTTCCTTTTTTTTTCTTATAATTGATTTCTACTTTCATACTGTTTTGGCTGGAGAAGACACTTGATATGATTTCAGTATTCTTAAATTTATTGAGACTTGTGTCCTATCATGTAGTGTATCCTGGAAAATGTTCCATGAGCACTTGAAAAGAATGCATATTCTGCTGGTTTGGGGTGTAATGCTCTGAAAATAGTTAAATCCATCTGGCCTAGTGTGTTGTTTTAAACCACTGTTTCTGTGTTGATTTTCTGTCTGGAACGTGCATCTGTGATGTCAGTGGGGTGTTAAAAACCCCCTGTGAATGTCTGCCATCAATCCGTCCTGTCTGATGTAAGGATTGCCGCCCCAGCTTGTTTGTTTGTTTCCATTTGCATGAAATATCTGTTTTTCATTCTTTTGTTTTCTGTCTCTGTGAGTCTTTCACCCTGAAGTGGGTCTCTTGTGGACAGCTGGTGTTCTCATCTTTGTCGTTTTCTTATCCACTCAGCCACCGGTGTCTTTTTATAGGAGCACCTAATTCATTGACACTTAAATGATTATTGATGGGTATGTACTGTTTATTGTCATTTTATTCTTTATAATTATGTTCCTCATGTTTTACTTTCTCCTTAAAGAAGTCCCTTTAACATTTCTTATAGTACTGGTTTGATTGTAATAAACTCCTTTAGCTTTTTTCCTTGTCTGAGAAGCTGTTTATTTTGCCTTCAATTTTAAACAATAGCCTTGCTGTGTAGAGAAGTCTTGGTTGTAGGTAGGTTTTGTGTTTTTTTTTTAATCACTTTGAATATTTTGTGCCAATCTCTTCTGGGCTAAAATGATTCTGTTGAGAAATCAGCTGACAGTCTTATGGAGTGCCATTGTAAGTAACTGTCTTTGTCTTGCTGCTTTTAAGATTCTCTAATTTTTAATACTTGCCATTTTAATTACGATGTGTCTTGGTGTGGGCCTCTTTGGGTTTATCTTTTTTTTTTTTTTTTTTTTGAAAACTCTGCACTTTCTGGACTTACGTGTCTTTTTTCTCCACCAGGTTAAGGAAGTTTTTTGTCATTATTTCTTTAAATAGTTTCTCAATCCCTTGCTGTTTCTCTTCTCTCTTTGGTACCCCTATGATGCAATTGTTGTTACACTTGATGTTGTCCCAGAGGTCCCTTAACTATCCTCATTTTTTAAAATTCTTTTTTCTTTTTTTTTTGCGCTTTTCGATCTTTTGCTTCATCTAACCAGCTATTGATTCCTTCTAGTGTATTCTTCATTTCAGATACTGTATTCTTCATTTCTGACTGGTTATTTTTATGGTTTTATATCTTTTCTTTATGCTTGCTATCTCTTTGTTAAAGTTCTCAGTAAGTTTCTCGAGCATTCTTATAACCATTGTTTTGAGCTCTGTATCTAGTGGATTGCTTGCCTCCACTTGATTTAGCTCTTTTTCTGTTTTTTTTCTTCCTGTTCTTTCATTTGGTGCATGTTTCTTTGTCTCTCCATGTTGGCTGCCTGTCTGTATTCTTCCTGTGTATTAGGTAGATATTCTATGTCTCCCAGTCTTGGTAGGGTGACCTTGTGTAGTATTCTGTGCGACTCAGTGGCACAGCCTCCCTGATCTTGTGAGCGAGGTACTTCAGGAGTGTCCTCTGTGTGGGTTACGTGAGCCCTCCTGTTGTCATTGAGGCTTCACTGCTGTTGGTCTGTCCGTGGGTGGTCTGGGCCCTTGGGCCGGCTGACTGTGAGGATTGCTCACAATCAGTGTATGAGCTGCTGCGTGGGGCCTGCCCCCTGATGTGGGATTTGCCCCAGCCAGGTCTGGTTCCCACCAAGGTGCTTTGGGCGCGCTGCTTGCGGAGCTAATTGAGTGGTTCTCTGAAGCCTGCCACGGGGTATGTCAGCTCTGGGGCCTCTTGCAAGGAAGGGGCCCTGTTACAGTCGATGTCAGACACCCCTGTGACCAGGCTACCTGTTAGGAGCTATAAGGCAGTTTGTGGTTGGTGGCAGCCTCTGCTGGGCTTTGTTGTCCATGGGAGTGGTCAAGCTGCATCCTGAGGCTGGCTTCCAAGAGTACTGAGCCTGGGGCAGGTCAGCAAAAGGCCCAAGGCACCCGAAGATCCACCTCCACCTGATGGCTGCCTCTTAAGCTTAGCCACTGAAAGAGTCTGTGGTGAATGTGAGTTGTGTGAGGCAGCTTCTGAGTCACCACGCAGGGGCAAGTGGTTTTTTACCAGATTGATACAGATTTAAGCTCAGTGCCAGTGCAAAGGTCTCAGGGCCTGCTGCCATTGCCTGGGGCCTGCAGCCCTTTGCCGTAGAGCAGGGTCTCAGAGTCCTTAGGCAGGGAATAGGGTGTGGGAAGGGCGCAGTGGAGTTGGCCACATGCACAGAGGGCTCTGCACCGAACCGTGGTGCCAGCCAGGGGGCGCAGAGAAAAGCAGCCTTCACTTCAAAGCCACACAGCCAGTCTCCTTCCCTGTGCAGCTCTGACACCCCAATTCTGCCTGGACCTCATCGAGAGCTTTCCCAGAAACACCACATCGTAGCCCCAGGCTGGCCGCAGGCATCAGATCCCTCTGCAGAGTGTAAGGCAGGCTTGGGCCACAGTGAGCCAGGAGGATGGGGCTAGTTCATCTCCTCTGGTCTGTGCTGTGAGTGAGGAGTGCTGGTCGGACACTGGGGAAAATTGGCCCTTGCCCTAAAACTACTCCGTTTCTCCCTGTGCATCTGTGTCACCCCCTGAGTCTTCCCGGTCCTCCTCAAGAGCCACCAAAAAAGTTTGCAGTGTGAGCCCAGGCTGGCCACAACTCGCTGATCCCTCCGCTGGGCAGGAGCTTGGCAGGGTGGGGTCTCTGAGAGTCAGGAGGGTGGGGCTAGCACATTTCCCCAGGAGAGCTGGCATCTGAGGGCGGTGTGGGAGGGGGACACAGCCCAGGGACCTTCCTGGCTGTCCCTCCAGCCCTGTCTTCAAAGCTACATACACAATCCAGTTTCTCTCTGTGTGACTCCAGTCCAGTCTGAGCTAGCATCCCTCTGCTGGAGCCTCGGTGAGTGCCTGCGAGTGGGATTTTGTGCTCTGACCCTTTGTGAGGGCACTGGGCTTCTAGCAATCTCTTATTTCTCATTTTTAAAAAAAGATTTTTATTTTTAGAGAGAAGGGAAGGGAGGGAGAAATATAGGGAGAAAAACATCGATGTGAGAAACATCAGTCAGTTGCCTCCTGTATGCACCCCCATCAGGGACTGAACCCACAGTCCAGGCATGTGCCCTGATGGGGAATCAAACCAGTAGCCTTTCGCTTTGCAAGCCAGTACCCAACCAACTGAGCCATGTCCGTCAGGGCTAGCAGTTTCAACCTGGCAGATGGAGTCCCTGCTGATGTTCACAGCTAGATGTTACATGTACTCCTCTTCCTGGTACTGGTGCTCTGGGCTGGGGAGCCTGGCGTGGGACCTTTGCAGCTGAGATACCCCTCTGGACTCTCCACCACCGAACGTGAGCTCAGGGCCAGGCCTTTTGTGTCTCCATCCTTCCTCCTACTCTCTGCATAGCTTCTTCTCTATCTCCTTAGTTATATGACTTCTGCTCGGCCAGCCTTCAGTTGGTTATTCAGCTCCAGTGTTCTATAATTTAGTTGTAGTTCCAATTTGGTCCCAGGAGGAGGAGGAGAGTATAACTTCCACCTATTCCGCTGCCTTCCTGAATCCATTTAGAGGCTTTTTCTTTCAGTGTTGGCTGTGTCTGCGGGCACTTCTTCAGGTAAGGCTGATCTCACTTTCTCACCTCTTTCAAGTCTGTGTTCAGATGTATTGTATGGAGGGGTGTTCCCTGGCTCTCCTATTGTAAAATGCAACCCTCCCCACCCCCACACGCCGGTGGAAGATCTGTGATGCTCACCGCTGTGTGACGAACCACGTGTGCTTCCCCACGTGGCTCCCTCTCCCCACTGGACCACACCCTCCACGAGCACGGGGGTTTTGTCTGTTTTGTTCAGTGCTCTCTCCCTGGCTCTCAAGACGGTGCCCTGCACATCACATGTTCTCACTAAATATTTGTTAAGTGAACAGCTTTGTCTTTTAAAAACTCCAAATATTTCTACATGATTAGTAACTCTACCTAATATTTTTTATCTTAAAAGGTCTTCAGACGTTTAACTTTGTTTTCCATTCTCTCATTGGGATTGCGAGTTGGGACAAATAATTTAATTTCTCCGGGATACAGTTTTCTCCTCTGTAAAATAAAAGCGTTACACTAAGTGACGTTCAATCTCCTCTGTAGCTTTAACGTTTTGTGAATTTATGAATTATGCTCTATACTTTGACCTCACCCTCCAGTTTGTCTCCTCATTGTCCTTCATGCTGAGTGTGGACTGGTGACAGGACTTACTGTGGACAGTGAGATAAGGGTGGGACAAGCTTGTTCTCTGCACTGACTTTAGCACTGATCTCGTTGTCAGAGTGATGCAAGTCCAGCAGCTCCCAGTGGACTAGGGACAGAACAGGAGGAAGGAGGGAAGGGTGGGCACAGGTCCAGTAAGAGGAGCACAACCCCAGGAAGGCTCAGCTGTGCTGTTGCCAGAGGGAACTTTATCAACTTCTGGAATCCAGGCCAGGGAACAGAACATGTATGTGATAGAAGCAGTGTCAGAATTATGGTGGTGGCAGAGGTGTCCTAGGTTTCCAGCAACAACAAAAATCAGGAGGCTGGTGCGTGACGTACGTGTTTTCCTGGACAGTCCAACCTAAAACAGCTCACGCCAGGCACTCTGAGGCAGTCGGCAGCGGCAGTTCGGGTGCATTACTTAATTGTCCAGCCTTTCCCTTGCCCTTTGTGATGGGCAGGAATGAGATTGCCCACCGTTTTTCACTACCCACTGGGTGAAGAGGTTGGGAACTGCTGCTTTTATGTCTTCTAGTCCTTTTAAATGTAATAAGGAGGTTGCAGTTACTACTTTCCTGTGTTTATTTAGATTCTGTTTTGGAAGCAGGACATTTCCTTTAGTTTTCCTGTAAGTGTAGTGAGCATAGTTTATTTTCTTTGTGTCCCATCTTGGGCATTTTTTTCATGTTTCTCAGAAAAAAAGACTTGGAAGATTGGAAATATTAAAGAGGAGGATAAAAGCAAATGTTTTCCTGATGCATTAGGCTCATTCTTCTGGGTGTAAGACTTTGAATACATCGACTTAGACTTTTAAAGCTCTCTCTTGAGCTATTAATGAATGGTTGCTGTGACTGGTGTGGCTCAGTGGGTTGAGTGTCATACTGTGAACTGAAAGGTTGCTGGTTCAATTCCCATCAGGGCACGTACCTGATGGGATGTGCCCTAGTGTTGCGGGCTAGGTTCCTGGTTGAGGGTGTGTGAAAGGCAACCAATCGATGTTTCTCTCCCTCTCTCTCTTAAAAAAAAAAAAAAAAAGGCCCAGAAAGGCAAATAAATCTTCATCCCTCCTATCCTTGGCTCATGTAATAAAGCTGTTCATAAAAAAACAAAATGACCCCTGGCTGGTATAGCTCAGTGGATTGAGTGCAGGCTGTGAACCAAAGGGTCTCTGGTTTGATTTCCTAGTCAGGGCACATGCCTGGGTTGCAGGCCAGGTCCCCAGTGGGGCACATGAGAGGCAACCACATATTGATGTTTCTATCCCTCTCTTTTTCATTCTCTTCCCCTTTCCCTAAAAATAAATAAAATTTGAAAAATAAAATAAAATAAAATGAATGGTCTAACTCCTGTCTGATTTCTCAGTATTACCACTATCAGAAGGGGCGCCAAGGAGAAGTCAGATCGATTCCTTCTGATTAAGACAGTTTGGTGGTGTGTCGCATGAGTCATCGCCCATCCCCTTCAGGCACCCAAGGTGAGATCACCCTCAGTAGAAATTGACATTCAACTCTTGCCTTAGGTTCCTTCCTCATTTCCTCACCCCCCAAACACCTGCAGCAATCCTTAGTGGGTGCAGCCGATAAACACTGCCATCATCTAGACCCACAGCCATGCTCACATCACTAAAAGCGAGAAGGCAGACATTGTGCCTCCAGGTGTGAGGCAGTACAAAGCATACAGTGCCTTCGGCGAAGTATGTTTGCCCCTCCAAAAGTTGGAACTCAATGTAATCAAACCTTGAAGCCTTTTTCATTTAATTCTGGGGCAAAATTAAGTCCCACTGCCCTAAGGAATTGATTGTAATAAATTAACTTCTAGTCACTTAGAATGGTGTAGTTTTGTACCATCTTGGGAGAATTGAGGAAATTGTCATTCAAATAGTTTTCTCGGTTTTCTGGTTTGGGTGAAGATAATAACAGGAGGTTTAGGTACGAAAGTAATGTCCTTTAATTGCAGGACTTCTGACATGGTGGTTATCATCAGGGGGTGATTAGGACCTAGAAGCCATAGCACTCTGTGGCTGTTCTCTAGGAAAGATGGATTAAGTAGAACCTAGGTTCATCCCAGCAGGCCAGGTCTGCATGAAGTTCCCTAGCTCATACCCTGAGTGATCAAATAGGCACCCTGACTGATCACACAGCCACCCAGTGTCCTGGTTTTATAATCTGGTGAATTCCCAGGCATATAAAGGTTGAAAAGATCAGGGGTGAAAGACCATGGAGAACATTAGGGTATAAATGACAAAAAGAACAGAATAGTAATTTAATAAATGAAGCTTTGAAATCTTAGGGTGAGATGGGAGTAAGAATGTTTACATGGTTCAATTCAGGGACAGGCAAAGTCATTTCTATTTCTATGTTCCCTCTGATTGGAGTCTTCTAGAGATTGAAAAATTGTACCGTATTGTCAAAGATCTTTCTTGCTGTTTTTCAAAAGGCCCTGCTGCTCTGGGGAAGTTTGCATGATGGTCAAGATCACAGTCACAGGTTTAAATCCTGGTTCTACTGCATTTCTGTTGTGCGAGCTTAAGCAAGTTACTTAAACCCTGCGTACAGTTTCATCATCTACAAAGTGGGAATAATGATAGGGTTGCTGTGAGAATTCAGAGAGATAGTGCATGTGCAGGGGTTCGCATAGTGCCTGCAACATGGTAGGTACAGTCAGAGGCAAGGCCTGCTTCGCTTTCCTTGGCTAGCCACATGGAATCCTTGCTGTTTCAGATGTTCTAGCTGCAAGTGAGCTAGGTAGGCCTAGGAACACAGAGACATCCAATCTGACTTTCTGTATTAATGCCCAAAAGAAAAAATTTTCTGTGTCCCTAGGTTATGATGGCATTTACATTGGATTTGCATTTGGTTATTTGATTGTACTGTTGCTCAATCCTATACTAAAATGGACTAAAGTCAATTTTTTTAAAGATGGAGGATTAAAGGAAGAGAGTGCCTAGTTGCCAAATGATTGGGTGTATTATTTAAATTGCAAATTAGCACACCTTCTTTTATTGCTCAACCAGAGGGTGAGATGATGCCTACATTAAATCCTTCCGGATCCGACAGGACCCACCCACCTCAGTCCTTTGCCAAGACTGAGTTACATATGGTTCAGCCAGAAGAGGCACATGCCTCTCCCTGTCTTCTCAGGAGGGCACTCTGGGAATTGCCATAGACCTGATCAGCACATTTTTATCTGTCACTCAGTGGGACTTTATATCCTACACATAAAACTTGATTGTTATATAGCTTTCTCTTTTAGGGTTCAGGGTCAGAGAGTCTTTTTTCATATAAAGTTACTTCTTTTTCTTGCCTTATGTAACTTGGGCCAGGGATTATAGATAAAGAAGACCAGAAACAGTTGAGATGGGAGCGGGAGGTAACACAGGCAAATGTAAGGAGCAAGTCCGAGGCCGAGATTAACAATGGAAGACCAAGGGAAAAGAGAGGTTGAAATAGAGTAGGATTGGAGCATGAACCAACACATCTGGAATCAGTAGTTTGGCAAGACACGGGTCTCTGACAGCTGAGGGTGTGTTTGTTGTTAGTAGACTAACATTTAGGGGCTCACGCTGTAGTGTCTACAGGAAAAGGAAGCCCATAGTAAGGAGAGACCTACATGGAGTGGCTTAGGCTAGAAGTTCTATTCATGGAAGGATATCACCTGACAGGTACATGGTGATAGGTAGAGACCATAGTTAATACTTTGCTAAATACATGTGTTCCTACTTATTGCCTTGTCTGAACCTCTTAGCTGCTTCTTCCTCTTGCATATGGGCAAAATGGGAATGTGTAGCCATTAATAGCCATTAATGAAATTGAGTTGGACTCCAGAAGTAAGATGCAGTTAGACCCACACAACTATGCATCTGGCCTACTGCAGCGGCAGGGGCAGGGGCCTCATTTAGCTGCTGTACAGTCCTGCTAAATGGCGTACAGGAAAGAGGGTGCGATGCCCATTTCAAGGCATGCTGCTGTGAACTGATGGGTGGGCCATCCCCATCAGTCAGTCATCAGTTACTGTCAGGTCTCATGCTCCTCGTGTCTGCCAGGAGCCCTCCCTCGGCTTTGCCAGGTAGGATAGTGTATAAGGAGATTCTCTGGGATTGGTTCCAAACTGGGCATTGCTCCTGCATGAATCTCATGGGATTGAGTCTGGCCTTCCCTTGAGACTCTGGGGTGCTGTGTGCTGACTAAGAACATTTGGGTCAAGAGAGCCCCTTAGGTTTAGCGAGCCTTTTGTTTGTCTGAAATGCCCTTCCAGTGCTGAGACTTAAAGTCCTACTCACTCTTAAGGCAAAGTACTGCTACTGCTCTGTGATAACTCAGTTATCTACCCTGTGAAAACCTATCTGGTTTCTCTCAATCAGAAGCAGTTCCTCCTCCTGGCCAACCTTATGTGACTATATGTAGCACATATTTGTTTGCCTGATATAATAATTGTTTATATATATTAAAAGATAATTTTCAAAAAAGATAAGCTCATGACTCATATTAAATGAACATGTGTTAAAGACTAACTCATGAGGGAAATAAACATGTTACAACTAGTTCTAAAAAAAGTAAAAGGAAAAACTCACTAAATGAATATTTGAAGTCCAAATGGAGGGACAAATGACCCTTTCCATAGTTATTTACAATGTGAAGGATTGTAACTTAGATCAACTATAGACTAAAATCTGAGCACCTGGAGGGGAGTCTTTTGGACAATGCATAATTTCCCTCTGGAGCATGAATAATTTTTTATAGCCTTCCTTCTTTTTAAATCAAAAATAATCTCAAAGAAAGATAATTCTTTTTTAAAAATTTTATGTGATTGATTTTAGAGAGAGGAATAGAGGGAAAGAGGAATATTGATTTGCTGTTCCACGCATTCCTGCATTCACTGGTCGAGTCCTGCACGTGCCCTGACTAGGGATCAAACGCACAACCTTGGTGTATCAGGACAACGCCCCAGTCAATTTAACTATTTAGCCAGGGGAAGAAAGATAATTCTTGATCGAAAACAGAGGCTGGTCTCATTAGACTGGATCTGATTGTGAAGGTGAGCACGAGTGTCAATTTACAACACAGGTCCTCTTAAGTTTGAGTTGCTAGAAGTTTTCATAAGGAACCTCAGATTTGACTTTTTAAATGCTCTGCACTGTATTTTGCTGTGTATAAATGCACTCCTGTGTATAGTGCACACCAAGATTTTGGCCCAAACTTTCAGGAAAAAGATCTTTTGTTTTAATATTTAGTTCAATTTTTTATTTATTTATATTTAGATACTTGTTTTTTTGTATTATAAAGGAATTTTAGCATTTATTGTTGAACACATTATGGTACAAGAAATTTTATGTAACAAATAATCACAAAACACAGGAGTAGATACAAGGTATTTCAGGTACTACCCATGTATAATGCGTATCCTTATTTTTCCCTCAAAAATTTGGGCAAAATGGTGCACATTATACATGACAAAATATAGTATTCATTCATAGCTCATCTATTTTCAACCTGATTGAATTTTCTAATTTTGAGACTTGTGTGTGCATCTTCAATTTCATTCCGTGAAATAAATAGGCAAGGACTTGATTGGACTTGAAGGACTTAATGGCAGCACAAGGACTTGAAAGAAACTGATGAATTTCCTGTTTTTTTTTTTTTTTTTTTTTCTGGAGATGCCCTGGCACCCTCCTTCCCCCTCCCCCACCTTTCCTCACCTGAAGCTCTGTCACTACAAACTGGGAAGAACCTCTCCAAGTTCACCAGTTGGAAGGGGGAAAAAGGTTTAGAAACAGTGCTCAGTAAACAGAAGTTATGAGAGCACCTGCTGGCATAAAGGTGAACATCTCGATGATACTGAGCTCTGGAAGAGGAAGACTTGGGCCTGAGAGTAAGCATTTCTCAGAAGGCAGGTCTAGGATTGGGACTCTCTGTCCCAGGAATTTCAATCTTGGACTTGGTTTCTGCACCCTGTAGCCCATTCTTCATGTATTTTTACAAGAAATGCCCACAATGTACTTGGAGCCAGATATCTGAGGCCAGTCCTGAGGAGTTGTGTGGAAAATTTACAGGGTGAAGGTATTGCTGGGCAAGGGAGATGGAAGAGGTTTTCCAGATCGGGGCCTGCCTCAGCTGCTGTAGACATCCGGGGATAGCAGGCATGTCTTTAGTCCCTTACTGTGTGGCTCTGGTTTGCTCATTCAGACCTCCTTTAACCTTACTAGTAAAAGTCTCTCCTTAAACACCTTTCAGCCTTGCCTGTGAAAAAAAAATCATTGCTCTTTGAAGTCACATTTTTCTGGTTTCTAAACCCAATTTTCAACTTTTATTTTTTCCAACCTATTCTCCCTGTTTTATTGCTCTTGCTTCACAAAATTACAAAGAAAAATGTATTCCGCGTAATAAACATAAAACAGCAACAGCGGAAGGCAGCTCAGCAGTCCCACTGTTATGCTGGGTGCAGAGAAGGAGTCTGCTTTCCCTTGGGAGAGCTGGTATCTCACTTGTCCATCATCATTGTGTGACTCAGGTGCTAGTTCTTGATAAGCCTAAATATCCCTCAGGCAAGGGTCTGAGGAATGCAAAGAGTGTGGTCTCCTAGCCATCCAGTGGTGGAAAAGCAGGAGTTAAATAAGAGCAGGGTTGGAATAACTTGGAATCCAGGAGTAGTCTTGAAATCTGCACCGATGAGTTAGATGTTAACTTGAGTTAACATGCCGCTGCATTGCAATTCTCAAAAGATTTATTGTTAAAAGGTAAATCCCTGCCATCCTTGTTTCTAGAATTAGCAAACTGGGCCCTGGCCAGTGTGGCTCACTTGGTGGAGCATTGTCCTGCAAACTAAAACGTTGTGGGTTCGATTTCCGGTCAGGACACATGCCTAGGTTACTGGTTTGGTCTCTGATTTCTGGTCAGGGCACTTACAAGAGGCAACTAACAGATGTTTCTCCCTCACATGGATGTTTGATGTTTCTCTCCCTTTCTCTCTTCCTGCCTTCCCCTCTCTCCAAAAATCAGTAGGCATGTCCTCAGGTGGGAATTAAAAGAAAAGGATTAGTAAACAGTACTACTATAGAAGGAACTTAAAGTTGACAAAGGGGCGGATCAACAATCTTGAAGGAGTAAGTAGAAGCTACAACAACGTTTTCCCAGGACCAATCTGGAATTACAACTACGTTGTAGAGAAATCATCCAGAATAACCAACTGAACACTAGCTGGAGAGAAGCCTTGTAGCCACGGACAGACGGAAGAAACCACTTCACCACAACACGACTGGTAGGGAGTGCAGAGGAAGCACAAGAGGGCTGGCTGGACTCCCACGGGCAGCAGCTGAAGTTCTGGAGGGATATTTCAGCAGCCAGGGGCTTCCCTCTGCAAAGTGTGGGGTCTAAACCTGAAGCTGGGCTCCCCAGCCTAAGGCACCAGAACCCCAGAACTGGAAAAAAACCCAGATAACATTCAGCAGGGTTTCTGTCTGCCAGGGAGAGCCTCTTAAAGGGCCAACACACAAAATTTCATTTGCCTCCACTTACCCTGGGCTACGTACGGCAGAGGGAAGGCAGAGTGGACTAGAGATGCTGGAGGAGAGTCTGGGGCCAGTGGCTCTGGGGAGAGAACTGAGGGAACAGCGCCGAAGGAACAGCTGCCAGGATCACTGTGCTGAGCGGTACTGCAGAAGCGGTCTCTCTCAGGCAAAGCACTCCTCTCCAAGTGACCTCGGCCTGAGGGGAAGCGGTAGCCCTGCCCCTCCCTGTGGTGCTTAAACCGAACTGCTGATCCCAGCTGGATTAGATTAACAACTGATAGGTTTAATGGCTGATTAGTTTAACATCTAAAGTGGGAAATACAAAGAAGCAACCAAAATGGGAAGACAAAGAAACAGACCCCAAGTGAAAGAATAAGAGACTTATGCAGAAGAACTAGGTGAAATGAAGGCAAGCAATGTATCGATCGAGAATTTAGAGTACTGATGATAAGGATACTCGACAGCATGAAAAAAGACACAGAAACCATAAAAAAGTACCAGTCAGATATAAAGAACTTGATATCCGAGATAAATAGTACACTGGAAGGAATAAACGGCAGGTGAGATGAAGCAGAGGATAGAGTCAGTGTTTTGGAAGACAAGATGAAAAAAACACCCAGGCAGAGCAGGAAAAAGAAAAACAAATAAAAAAAAATGAGAGCTTAAGAAACATTTTGGACAACATGGAACGTAACACTCACATCATGGGAACACCAGGAGGAGGAGAGAGAGCCAGGGATGGAGAATCTATTTGAAGAAATAATGACTGAAAACTTCCCTAACCTGGTGAAGAAAAAAGTCACACAAGTCCAGGAAGCTCAGAGAATCCCAAATAAGTTGAACTCAAAGAGGCCTACACTGAGGCACATCATAATAAAAATGACAAGGCTTAAAGACCAGGAGAGAACCCTGAAAGTCGCAAGAGAAAAGCAGGTAGCAGGTAGCTCCCTTGTTACCTACAAGGGAGCACCAATTAGACTGGTATCTGATTACTCAACAGTAACATTTCAGGCCAGAAGGAAGTAGCATGAAATATTCAAGGTGATGAAAAGCTAGGACCTGCAACCAAAGCCTCTTTATGCAGTGAGGCTATTATTTAAAATCAAAGGAGAAATAAGGAGCTTCCCAGACAAGAAAAAGGATGCGGAGAAAGGGGACCCTCATGCACCATTGGTGGGAATGCAGACTGGTGCAGCCACTATGAGAAGCAGGTGGAGATCCCTCAAAAAATTAAAAATGGAACTGCCTTTTGACCCAGTGATCCCACTTCTGGGAATATGTCCAAAGGAACCAAAAACACTAATTCAAAAGAACATAAGCACCCCTCTGTTCACTGCAGCATTATTTACAATCACCAAGATAAGGAAGCAGCCCAAGTGCCCATCAATAGATGAGTGGACAAAACAACTAGGGGACATTTACACAATGGAATTCTACTTGACCATTAAAAAGAAGAGTTTACCGTTTGCAACCGTATGGATGGACCTGGAGAACATTATGCTAAGTGAGATAAGCCAGTCAGGGAAAGACAAATGCCAGTGATTTCACTCATATGTGGAATCTGATGAACAAACTGAACTGACAAGCAAAACAGAGGCAGACTCATAGATGGAGAGCAGATGACAACTCGGGAGTCGGGGGTTTAGGGATTTGGAGGGATTGAACAAAAAGGAGAAAGGACTCATGGACCTGGACAACAGTGTGGTGATTCCTGGGGGGGTGAAGGGGGTAAGGGGGTACAAGGGGACTAAATGATAATGGAAAAGATTAAGGTTTTGTTTTAGTTATTTTTTTTTTTAAATTTGGGACCTAGGTGGACCTGAAGTTAACTATATACCACTAAGCTAATACTTTATTCAGTTGGTACTAGAGTTTATTTTTTATTTATTTTTAGAGAGAGGAAAGGAGGAAGAGAGGGAGAGAAATCTTGATGTGCAAGAGATACATTGATTGGTTGCTTCTCACATGCCCCTAGCTGGGGACCTGGCCTGCAACCTAGGCATCTGCCCTGACTGGGAATTGAACCGGCAACCATTTGGTTCACAGGCACTCAATCCAATGAGCCACAGCAGCCAGGGCTAAGGATTAAATGTTTTTAAAAAGTTGACAAAAGACTACTTTTCCCCACTCCTTTCAAAACTTGGTATAAAATAATTATAGATCACAGATAATCCAGAAACTGTACTAAGCCTGGGATATTAAGCCCATTGCATAAACAGAAATTCAGACTAGGGATCTAAGGAGAACTCTTCCTTTACAAACTACAACGAGGGAGGCAAAAAGCTGGGATTCAGAAACTAGCAGAACAAGGATAGTACCATAATGCAAATTCCCAATGATTGGAATAAAATAATAAGTAAATAAAATAAAATAAATGAAATAAAATAATTATAGATCCACAGAAAGTTGCAAAAATAGTTCAGATAGGTCCAGTACACCAAGTTGACCTTGGTGCAGTGTCTATATACAAGTGAAGTTCCCTGTGTGACATTTTCCCATGTGTGTCAATTCTGTAAACACGTCCACAACTGACGTACAAAACTAATCCATTGCCACAAATGCCTCCCCGGTGCTACTTTGTGGAGCAGCGATTTTCCACTTTTTCATCTCACAGCACACATAAACTAATCGCCAGAATTCTGTGGTGCACCAAAAACTGTATTAAATTTTTGCTGACTTGACAAGAAATAGGTACATTTTGATTGATTTACAAAAAAATAGTAATAACTCTTTTTGCTGCAGAGTGACTTTTTTAAAAACCAGGTGCATACACTTGAATATAAGGAGTTCTGGTGCCAAGAATTAACCAATCAGATGCAACTTTATTAAGTGTCATAACCAATAATGAAACTATTAAATGATCTATGATATTTATGGTTCAAGACAGGGCATTGACACCTTAAAACAGGTGGCTATTTGATATGTTGGCTGTTGTCAGTTTTTCTTTGACAATCCAAGGGAAAAGAGGTCAGTGCCCTCACTAAATGGCCGGGCATTGCATGTTTTGAAGATTCTTGTGCACTCAGGTTGCAAATCACTGCTGTAGCACCATTACCACACCCGTCCCCCCACCATCTTCCCTCACCCCTGCCACCGCCGATCTGTTTTGCATCTCTGACTTTGTCCCTTTGAGGATGTTATATAAATGGAATCACAGTACGTGGCCTTTTGAGATGGATGTGTTTCACTCAGCATCATGCCATTGCACTTCATCTGTGGTTGCATGTATCAGTGGTTGTTTCTTCCTGTTGCTGGGTAGTATACAGTGGTGTGGATGTACCACAGTTGGTTAAACTGCTCTCCTATTGAGAGACATTTTGGTAGTTTCCTGTTTTTTGCTATTACAGGCTGTTATGGACATTATGTACAGGTTACTGTGATGGGCAGAAAATTTCATGTATTGGGGAATAAGTGCCCAGGAGTGCAACTAATGCATTGTATGGCAAGTGTATATTTGGTTTTTTAAGAAAGTGACTGCGTGTCATTGGATCCGGTTTTTACCCCTCCTTTCAGATGGGCTGTCTCGATCCAGGTGTCCTAGTTGGCCCAGTGGCTACGCCTGGCAGGGTGGGGACGGACACCTGGGCTACCTGGAGAGTGGGTGTCCTGGCTTTCTACCAGGCCTCTGACAACCCCACCCAGCATGGGTGGGGGCGGGTGCTTCCGTGCTGCTTCCCATGTGACCTCCACCGACAAGGTGGTGGGGCTGGGGTGCTCATTTTCCCCAGAAGGTGGTGTAAGTCCTGGCTTCCTGCTCGGAGTTCCCCAACACCACCCCCAAGGTGGGGCTCGGGGACAATTCATCACAGCCAGGTGTGAAGGAGGCTCCACACTGTCTCTAGGGATGGCAGTGGGGTGGGGCAGTGGTGTCCTCTGTTCTCGGGGGTGTTTCTTGTTCCTTTAGGTAGATAAAGCCAGCTTTCTTTGGCGCTTCCTTCTCCTCCTCCTCCCCCTTCTTCTTGTTTGTGCCGTTGGTGCTTCTGGGTTGCGGGCCCCTCCAGCACCTTGTCAAGGACGGATGAAGCAAAAGGAAGCCCAGACAGATCACTGCAGTGTCTCTCCTCAGATCCCGAGGTTCCTCACTAATCTGCCTTCCTCTCTCTACTTTTCTAGAGTTTTCTGATGTTGTTGTATATCTAATGCCTGGGGTTTTTAGCACTTAGCAAGTAGATTAAGGAGAAGTGCGTCTATTCCATCTTGGCCTAGAACCAGAAGTCTGACAAAGGGCTTTTAAATGTCCATTTTGCCTCTAAGAACATAGATCTGATCATGTCTCAGCCCTCCTTAAAAACCTTGTCACCTTGGCCAGATGGCTTAGGCGACAAGCTGGAGCATCATCCCATGCACAAAGTATTGTCCCATACACTGAAGTGACCATAGCAGTGTGGACACACCTCTGCAAGTTATTTCTTGTTCTGCCAGAGCTCTTTGAGGTGGAATTGCGTCTCTATGCAGCTCTGTCCTGTTCAACTGTAAATTCTTTGAGGTTCAGGCTGTATCTGTCTTATTCATCAGTGTGCCCTCAGCACGTAGCACTGTGCCTGGAACAGGGTTGGCACTAAGAAAGGGTTTGTTAAATGAGTAAATGAATTGTTACTTTCAGGCACAGGAGCAACCAAAAGCTGTCTTCATCTTATGTGACTGGGCCACCTGAGGCTGCCTCCCTTTTGGCATTACCATATATTCCTTTTCATTTCCCCCCTGAACAAAGTGACCTTGGGAGACTGTAATAATTTAACCACTGGCCGAACCTGCCCTTCGCTTTCTGGGGACTGCCTGCTTCCCAGTTGTCCATGTAGACACCTTCGGCCACCACCGGTTGGCCGTTTGAGAGCAGGGCTGCCCTCTTGCTTGGTTGATAGTGGTCTCCAAAGCCCATTCACAGGCCACGTGATCCATCATCAGCCCAGTTTGGAATAGGTGGCAGCCCTACTGTGACCAGTTATATCAAGGCAAGGACTCTCTTTGCCAAACCCTTCTAGAATACTGTCTTTTATTGAGAAACAAAACCTTTTTGGAGATGTGATTACCTTGCTTATCTATCTTTTGACAGTGTTAGCAGAAAGAAATTCAGTAGGCACCCTTCTTGGTAACACCTCAACATCCGACATATTTGAGATATAATAGCTTTGTTCATTTTTATGACACTTACTTGCCCACACTCTCATCCCTGTCAGCTCGAAACTGTTCAGCGTGTGTTATCTTGATGCTAACAGTAACTCCGTGAGTGAGGTTGTGTGTACACACATGTACACAGATACCCACATACATGCACACTCACACATGTACACAGATGCACACACGGGACATTAAAGATTTGGCTGGTCAGACCTATCCTGTTGCACCCACAGACACTGTAAGAACTCTACCCCTCTGACCTGTGTAGTCTGTTCTCACTTTAAATGCCATGAGTTGCTCTCAGCTATCACCACTCTCTGATCCTAGTAATAAGCTCACGCATGCACTGTGATTGCTCCCCTTACTGAACCCACTTGATGTGGCCCTGCACTTTTTAGGCGTCATGTTTAATTCTCACAGCTGTTCTGCAAGGTGGCTGTCATTTTCCACACCTGGCAGACGGGGGCACTGAGGTGCAGAGAGGTAGGCATGTCTGCGCTAGGACCGGTCCTGCTCAAAGCCCGTGTTCTTGTCACTATACCACTCTAAAAAAGCCTAATGTGCCCTGGCTGGTGTAGTTCAGTGGCTTGAGTGCCGGCCTATAAACCAGAGGGTTGTGGGCCAGGTCCCACTAGGAGGCATGTGATAAGCAACCACACTTTGATGTTTCTCTCCCTGTTTCTCCTTCCCATCCCCTCTCTCTAAAAATAAATAAAATAAAATAAAATAAAATAAAGAAAAAGCCTAATGTGACACTGAGCCTTGAAAAGGTTGAATCCTCTCTCTTTCTCCTAATATCCCCACTCCTGCCTCAAGGGTCTTGATTCTACCACAAAAGCATTTAGGAAGAGAGCAGGGGAGGAAGCGGGCATGTTCAAAGAATGACGCTTGTGTACGTGTGGTGACATTCTGGGCTTCTGATGCCCAGTGGCTCATTCTTGTGGCACTTATTCTCACAGACTTTCTCAGGCAGTCAGGTCCCTGCGTCCCTTTGAAAATCCCAGGATGACACTCGTTGCTGGGTCTGAAAGGCCTGAACAGGTAGGTAGCTGGCTGCCCAAAGCTCCTGTGGACAGTCCGGTCCGTAAAACTCGCCAGCGGTAGGAACTGGTATTTCAGGGGCAAAAGGGCCGTGCACAGCCAGCTCCTGTCTCATAGGGGTTTGATCCTCTGAAACCATAGGAAGCATTTGTGGAAAATTATAGGTCTGTTCACAGTAAGAATGGAGGATCTTTTCCTTTAGTTTCTGATCCAGTCGCTCGTCCCTTCCCGCACTTCCTCCAGGTACCACTGCCCCCCCCGCCCCCCGCAGGTGTGTTAAGGAGCAGGAGAGCTGCACTCTCCCTTGGGCGTTGCACCTTTCTGTCCTTCACATCATCCACAGCGGGCTCTTCTCCTCTCCCCTGCATCCTGCTGCCTTCTGGCCTCTGCTTGCTGCTGTCTTTGCTTCTGCCCCGACAGCCGGCCGCTGGCTGCCTGGCATTCACAGAGGGTTTTCAGGGGTGCTACCCTCTCTTTGCTGGTAGCAGCCAAGCTCATTATTCTGGGTCCTAACCGGTTTGGTGGCAGCGTTGCTCCACATCCCGAGCAGCCGAGGGCCTGGGCACTCCCAGGAATTAGGGGCTGGGTGGGGTCAGGGCTGACAGCCGTTTGCACAAGCACAGTGCTGTTTTTTGTTCTGTTAGCAACTTTATTCTCAAGGTGAACGCTTCCCTCTCCACCCCTCTGTAGTTTGCCCTTGGGTTCCTATTCAACGATCTCGCCGTGTCTTCTTTTTATAGGTAGAAATACGCTGGAGATTTCAAGCTAGAGGCTGGAAGGGCACTGTTGAGAACAGAGAATTCTGTGCCCCAGACTGGCCTTCGCTGGCCACGTCGTGGCTGCTGCCTCCGGAGGGAGACACTGGCTGCAGCGCTGTCGCCGCAGTTACCGGGAGTAGATGCAGAGGCCAGTCTCTGAGCGGGGCGTGGTGGGTCCTGTCTTTCTCCACACACGGTGTGGGGTCTGAGGGACGCGGGAAGCTTCTGTCCTGGCCCGGAGGTGTATTTGGGACCCGTATTGTAACTCCCTGAGATACCCCGTGCTCTCCGAGGGGCGCCCACACTCAGTGGTGTAATGAGGGGTACCGGTGTCAGCTCCAGCCCTCCAGCCTGCCTCAGTTTCCCGTCTCTGTCCGGCCACCCCTTCTTGGGACCGGAAGGCACTGCAAGAACAGCTACGACAGATGGGGCCTCACGTAGAGCTGAGACGTGTGGGCTGTGGCTTTCGGTTCCCTGTGGGGCGTTGAGCGAGGAACTTGGGTGGGAGTGGCCCCAGAAGTTCCGTGCTGCGCGTCTCCAGCCCGAGGCGAAGCAGGAGAAAACCCCGGGCTGTCACGGCCGCTAGAGGATGGGCGGTCAGTTTGCGCCTGGCCAGGACTTGAGGGCGGTCAGGCGCCAGGGGGCGGGGGCTGCAGGCCAGCGGTGGCGAGGCCGGGGCGGGCCCGCTGGCGGGGCATTTAAACCCAGCTGCTGCCGGCTGGGACGCACCGCCCTGCGCCCTGCTCCGTCAGCCTCGCCGCCTCCCTCGGGCGCCAGCAGGCAAGATGCGGTCCTCTGTGGCTCCGGGCATCTGGTTGCTCCGCACCTTCTCCAGGGACAGCTGGTGAGCAGCGCTGGGGAGGGAGGCGCGCCGCCCCGGGCAGCTTCCCTTCCGAGCGCAGGGAGCAGGGGCACCAGGGACCGGGCGGAGGGCGGTCTCCCAGCTCTTGAGCCGGGGCTCCTTCAGCAGGGGCAGCAGGAGGGTGAAAACAAATGGCTGGCGCGCGCACGCGCACACTCACACACACACCACCCCGGGAGGGACCTTCAGAGCCCCTCACTTCCATATTATTGAGCATCTGGGCAAACCCGGATTTGCGGGTCTGGGAGCTGAGGCCGGGGTGGTGGAGTTGCTGCAAAGTGGCCCTTGGAATCGTGGAGCGTCGTGTGTAGTCTTCTTGCCCTGGGGTAACACAAAGGCCAGAACTCTGCGCTCCTGGGCGCTTGCTTTGAGGGCCTCCAGGCCCTGAGAGACTTACCAGGGAGGGCTCAACTTTCGGATCAGAGCAGGCAGCTGCCCCTCAGCTGGGTGGTCACCCCCACAGTGGGCAACCCCAGCAGCTGGCCAGCCACTTCCACAGCAGCTTCCCTGACCAAGGGAGGCTAAGGAGACACACTTGTGGGGGTGCAGAGCCTGCAGCTCCCTCTTCAAAGGTTGCCAGTGAGGGGTTTGCTGGGTCTGCAGTGTTTTTGTTTTGTTTTGTTTTAGTATTGTGTTAGTTTACAATTTTTTCATCATTTACAAATTATGAAATTTAACATAAATACCCAGGTTCCTGGCTTCTCTTGAAAAACAAGTGGAGCAATACTGGGCCTAAATCCCCAAATTGTGTTAATAGGACTTAAGGAGTCCCCTTCGAATAGGGCAGGTGCCCTGAACATGGCCCACTGCACCTCATTTTACAGCGGCAGAGCCCACATTCTTAACCCCACTGTCCTGGGCCGCTCGGCCGCGCCAGGCGCCTTTCTGCTGGTGACAGTCCTCATGCCTCCTTGCCTCCCTCGTGTGCACAACACATTTCATCCCTTTTGAGTTTGGGACTGTTAAAATACATTTTTCAGAAACAGATAAAACCTGACTCTCATAAGGATATAACAGTGAGCATGTGTTAAAGATTTTATTTTACTCATAATGAGGAACTCAGAAGGTGCTATAATTTAGGAAAAAGAAAATGCGGGGGTGGGGGGTGGTCACTGTTTAGTGGGGACAGAGCGTTGGTCTGGGAAGGTGGAAAGATCCCGGAGACGGTTGGTGAAGACAGTTGTCCAGCGGTGTGAAGGGAGTTAATGCCACTGCACTGTTTACTTAAAAATGGTTAAAATGGAAAATGTTATGTTACATATTCAGGGTCTGGCAAAATAACACCCCTTTTTAATTACAAAATCATAAGCATGTAATTCTGTAACATAACAGTATCAAACTCAAGCACACCATAGGACATTTTAGGTGACATGTTCAAATGAAAATTATGAATTATTAAGCCCTACCAACCTCACTCAAGTAGGCCTTACTTCTGCCAGACCCTGTATTTTACCATAATTTTAAAAAGAGAGACTCCAAAGAGCATGCCCACTTATAAATCAGGTTTTACCTGCTCTACCTACAAACTTGGGCAAATTCATCCCTTCTTGAGGTTCCCCAAACATTCTAAGGTCCTTGGGCTGGCCAGGAAGTGACGTTCCTTATTTGCCTATAAGAAAAAACAGCCAGTTTTCTTGGGAGGGTTTTATGTATTGGCTTCATAGAGTCCACCTTAGTTCCTTAAAAGGGACTGATTCTATCTGATTAAATGAGCCTCACTGTCAATTACAACATTCTAGGGAAAGCCTTGCTTGCATAACCAATTTTTCTAATAATGCTGTGGTTTGAAACAAGAGGACAGATTCTTACTGAACTTCTGCAAATAACCGTATTGCTATGAAAAGTAAGAAGACTCCACAAAAGTTGATGAATTCTAGGGCATCAGGTGGGGAGGATATTCACAAATGCTTCATTTCCATTTATGAAAATAGAGTCTGCTAAATTGTCCTGGGTTACATGTAGCTTAAGAAGAAAAAGAAAGGGCTTCTTACAGCCAGAGAAGAGAACTTGAGAACAGCACCTACGGTATTCCTTATGCACACAGTAAGCACCCCTCAGCAGTGACTCTGTTCTGTGTGGTTAATTCTTGTTCCACTGAATCGGGTTAGCAATCTTACAACCTGTCTTGTTCTTGACTAAAGAGTTTTGACAGTCCCGACTCGGTCCACTGGTGTGTCCTTGAAGTTGTCTCCATGATGCCACCAGAAGCCTGTGCCCAAGAGGAAGTTCTTGGTACCGTGTTTTCTGAGACAGTTCTTGGTTGTTAAAGATAAGATCTTTGACCTATAGCTGATTGCAGAGACTTCAGGAAGCATCGGAGTGAAACAAACCCTATTGTAGGTGACAGAGACCTAAAAAGGTGCAGATGAACTTATTACTGATAATTTTCAAAAGTGAATGACCTGATGAGAATTCGTGATGAGAACAATGCAGCTGACAAGCAAATGTAGCTGTTCCTGAAGTATGCAACACAAGACGAAGCCACCCCCTCACCCCCATAAATCTAGACAGTGGCTAAAAATGTAATGAGGCTAATTTCAAAGCAGACAGTGAACATAACATCTGATTTATTACAAGTGGATGAACATACTTTTTATGGAGGAAAACTCTTGAGATAGATAAAAATCCAGAGACATAATTTACATAACATACCAAGGATATACCAAGAATATCAACTGAAGAGATTCGGGAAGTCTGGAGTAAGTCCTAAACACCTTTGTTAGGACGCACATCCCCTGGGGAAAAACCGCTGACCTAGAAGGTGTTAGACTCCAAGAAGGAAGGTTGCCACCCAGGTAATGCTTCCAATTGTAACTGCAATGATGACCGGTAGCACTATACTCTTATCATTGGGGAAAGCACCACCAGACGCCGGCACATAGAAACAGATCGTGGACCAGAGAGGGCACTGAGACATCCACAGAAGCCTCTCACACAACATACAATTTCTGAACTGTTTATATAAATAATATTTACCTTTTAAAACTTAACCTAAAGCCCTGGCCAGGGTAGCTCAGTTGGTTGGAGTGTTGTCCAGTAGACCATAGGTTCAATTCCCAGTCAGAGCACGTACCCAGGTTATGGGTTCAATACCCAGTTGGCACATGTACAAGAAGGCAACCAATCAGTGTTTCTCTCTCTCTACCTTCCTTTCTCTCTAAAGCAATGAAAAAATGTCCTCAGGTGAGGATAAAAATGTTTAACCTAGATGAGGTTAAGTATCTCTTCTTGTTTCACAATTATTTCCATGCAATTGGTTAACAATAACATATTAAATAAACCTGATTATTTCTAGCCTCTCTTTTTAAAAGGCGAAAGAACTAATCTTTGTGATTTTTCCAAGAGCTCTCACGGGCATCTCAGAGATAGTCTTAGGTACAAAAGATATCCTGACAGTCTTATTTTATTCTGTGTCTAGGATTTGATTTGCGGAAGGCAAAATCAGGAGTGATCAGACCCAAATCAGAGATTTGGATGCTTATCACTAGTGCTAAGAAACAGTACCTGTTCCACACATTTGAAAGTGATAATATTTCATTTAAAAAATAAACATAGAAGGTAATACCATAAAGAAACAGCTCTTTCCTAAGGGACTTATTTGTTTTAAAAAGTATGGAACATTATTCTGGTAGGATACAGAATTTATGCTGTCTAGGCAGATTCCATAGCAGGTAAAAAAATAACATTTTATAGTCTCTCATTAAGAGCAGACAAATAACCAATATTCAAGAAAATTTTGTGATTTGAATGGACAGAAAACCAAATTCTACTTTTACATTGACATTACATTTGATACTAAAGGAACCATAGCCTCTTTTTTAAAAATAATATGAATAAAAGAAAAGCTGAGCCAGCTTTGACAATATTCCTAAACACTTAATTGCTTCTCTTTAGACTCATTGTTTGCACCCACTGTCATCCAAGGCAAATCAGATTCCCTGGTCACAACCTACAGATTTATCCATTCAGGTTTTGTCCTTCATTGTTCTCTCTTTATTCTGGAACAACCAGTCGTTTTAAACAACTTATTTTTAAATCCTCAGCCGAGGATGTTTTGTTGATTTGAGAGAGAGACATGTGAGAGAGGAACATCCATCAGTTGCCTTCTCTTACTCGACCCCACCGGAGATGGAGCCCACAAACTGTTGGTGTGTGGGACAACGCTCCAGCCAACCGAGCACCCTGACCAGGGCCCAGCCGTTTCACTTCAATATAAAATTTCTTTTTCCTTCCTGATAAACATAAATCCATCTTACTACCATGGATACAAAGTTGTACCTCTCTGACGCCATTGTTCCTAATAGAGTCTCATTCATAGATGTGAATCATACCCTTTAACCAAACTACCTTATATTTCAGAGAACATGGGGGCGGGGGATGTGGGGAGGCTGGCTAGTTGTAAACAGCCTGAACCACACCAGCATCTCAGAAGGGCTCACAGACACACACCTCGGTCACACACGTCCTACAGCGGGAGCCTGACCCTGTGCTCGCCAGCATCTCCCAGGTGGACTGTTTGCCTTGTGCGCTTGGCTTTTCTAAGCCTCAGTTTCCCCATCAGTAAAAGGTGGGTCCTAGGCCATAAATATGGTATGTGACCATTCTTGACCCCCTGTGGCTAATGAGGGTACTCAAGAACTGTTCTTTTTCTTTAAAGATTTTATTTACTTATTTTTAGAGAGAGGTGAAGGGAGAGAGAAAGAGGAAGAGAAGCATCAATGTGTGGTTGCCTCTCACATACCCTGCACCGGGAAATTGGCTGCAACCCAGGCATGTGCCCTGACTGGGAACTGAACCAGAGACCCTTTGGTTCACAGGCTGGCACTCAATCCACTGAGCCACACCAGTCAGGGCTCAAGAACTGTTCTTTCACTTGTTTGCTCATGAATGTAGGTTTGGACTCCTATCAAACACTATGTGTTACCTTAGTTCCTACTGTAGGCACATTATTATGCTGAGATTTGAGGTCCATAAATATGAATAAGACATGGTCCTACCTTCTTGGAACTAAAGATCAGACTGGAGAGAGGGTGTGGATGCTTATTATCAAATTTACTGCTTCCACAAGTCCCCAGGGAGGACATGGAAGTGAAGTGAAGAAAGCAGGCGTAGCTAGACCTTTGGATTCCTCATCTGTAAAGTGTGAATCTTAGTAGTACCTTCTAATGTGTTGTGAGGATTAAAGTACTCAGATCAGTGACCAGCTCGGGTTAAGCACTGACTAGACACTAATTACGGACTGTTCCTCTACTTGCTTTTCCCACTTTGTGTCTGGCATTGTTGATTTGTAGCTCACTGCAAAGCGTCCCCACCTACGTGGATATACTGAGGCACAGGGAAGCTATGTTGCTTACCTAGCATCGCCCAGCCTGTAAGTGGCTAAACTGGAATTTGAATCCAGGTTAGCCTGACTCCCACGATGTCCTGCGGACCAGAGCAGGGAAGGGGGAATAGATCAATCAGGTGGCCATTTGACCTTAGACAAAACACTTAATCTCTCTAAGGCTCCAGGTCTTTGTCCCTAAAGTGGAAATCACAGGGAACCTATATCACAGGGTTTTAGTGCAGTTGAATGAGAACACTTAAAGCACTTAGCCCAGTGCCTAGCTTACAGTCAGTACTTGGTAACTGCTGGGTGCTTGTGAGTTCCCTTGGAGGCAGGAATTCCCCCTCATTAGGAGGGAAAGGTAACTTGTAACTTGATGGAGCTGGAGGTATTATGAGCAGAGGGAGGGCGTGGAGCAAAAAGGCCTGGAAGTGAGGGTGTACCTGTCTGTTCAAGAGCACACGGCGTAGCTGCAGCGAGGCGCGAGGGGGCTGCAGGAGCACTCACGGTCCCGGGAGGCATGTGCCAGCAGAAGTCAGAGACTGCAGAGTTTCCGCCCGTCTCCCTCAGGCCCTCTGGGTCAGGACGGGGCAGAGAGCTAGCTACTTCAGGGCCTTTTGGAGTCCTCCATGGCTCTGGGTCTGGTCAGTGCCCTGCCTCTGTGTCTGCGTCTGCACGGACATGTCTGGGGCAGCTAGCAACATGGGCATCTTGCCAGAGACATGACGGGCTGCGCTTATGGGGCTGGGCCCATTTCCTGGGGCCCTGTGAGTAGGAACAGCTCAGGACAGGGAGAAGGGAAGCCTGTGGGAGGAGGGACCAGCTGGATGAGCCGGGATGGGGGAGGGAAGGCAGGAAAGTAGGAGCTGTGATGTGAACTCCCTCCCACCTTGCTGTCTCCCCGCCACACACAGCTGACTCTTCCCATATGAGCTGGAAAGGCCAAGGCTGGCCGGTGGCCACTGCTAGGGTGAATGGCCCTGTCCTCCAAGTTTGCTGAGGGCTCATGCTACCAGGCCCACTGTATCTTGTCTAACCCTTCTGACAGTCTCGTGTGGCAGCAGCTGATTAGCTCATTTAAAAGAAGGTCAAACTGAGGCTCAGAGAAGTCAGACAAGTTGCTCAAGGTCACAGGAAGCAGCAGAGCCAGAGACTGAGACTCATCCTCTTTTGGCCCAAGTCTCATGTTCTTTTCCAGGTTGTGCGACAACCTCGGATCAGGGGTCCCGGTGCTGCCCAGACAGCTCTCTCGGGTCTATTTTCCTGGAAACTGCAAAGAGCTGCCAGGTCAGGGTAGCAGAAAGGGGCCCCTTAAACTGACTGTGATAGTGAAAGGCTGCTCTGAACAGGGAGGAGAGCTGGGGGGCACACCCTGGAAGGCCACGCCCATTATCCTCATCTCTCTCCTTGGGGCTCCTAGGGCCAGGGCCCATCCCGTGGAGCAGAGCGCGTGACTCTGCCTCCCCTCCCCCTCCCCTCATGTGCTTGCTGCCCTTGCCCCAGCGGCTTCTGCTTCCTCTTCCACCCTGCTGTTTCCTCTTTCCCTCCGCACAGACCAGAATGCTGTGCACCTTCCTGGCTTTGGGTGGTACTGTCTGACTCAGCCCCTGGAAGGCAGCAAGGCTCTGAGAGCAGTCTAAGTGGTCGACCAGGACCTTATTTCTTCCAGTCCAGCTGTGCCAACGAGCACTGAGGTCAGAGAGGAGCCGTCTGAAAGTCACAGCAGAACTGGGGACAGACAGACACCAGAGGTCGAGACCCCGAGTCAGTGTTTGGGGTGGAATGGGCACAGACAGTATTACTGCTCTGGCTTTGGCCTCTGGCTCAGGCCTCATCCCCTGGGTCCTTCCTGCTCAGCGGGAGCAGACCAGGGTGAGGTGTGAGGCTACACCCCCACAGGATTCTGAGAGGAAGGCCACCATCTCCCTCCCTGGGCAGGACACAGTTTGGCCACCATTAACACGATTCCATCTGTGCTGTTGGCCTAGCCTTCAGGAGAATGGCCACTCTCACACCCTTTCAAAGTTATTCCAGTTGCCTGAATAAAACCTCATGCTGAAGCTTAAAGCCAGGTCCTTTCGTTCTGTCTGAATGCTCTGGGTTCCCCACTTAGCTTCCTTCTCCAAGTAAAACAATCCATATTTTAATCATTCCTTTAAAAAGATCATTCTATTATCTGCTCATTTATCCTCTAAAGTCCTGGGCTCCTTGTGCCCACTGGCCCCCTCCTGTGGGACCCTCCTTCGGGAAGGAGATTGGGGCCAAGCGCTGACTCAGCGCCCTCTCTCCGAGCAAGCGCCCGAGGCTCCACCAGAGGAAGGGCAGCAAGCAGAGGGCTCCTCATGCTGGCTCTTGGTTCCATGTCCTCAGGGCTCAGAGGCTGCCCAGACCTGGACTGTCCCTGCTCCACCTGGTATACTGAAGGCCTTGCTCAGGATTCCTCCCTGCGCTGTCTGTCCCTGGTGGGCCTTTGCCCACCATGAAGTCTCCCAGAGGTAGTGGGGACTTGGCAGGGGTGGAGTGGGGGCGCTGTCACCGCTGGCCTGGTTCCTGTGGTTCCCAGCGCTCTGTCCCTCTCAGATCCCCCAAGTCCTAGAACAGGCTACCAAGTCGGATCTCTCTGGGCAAGTGCCGAGGTCACCTGCAGCCACAGCCAGCCCAACCTGTCACGTGGCTGCATGACACCTACCAGCAGCCCCTGACTAAGGCGGAGAGCAGTGAGGGCCCATTGATGAGGGAGTGTAAGTCCCCACTGGCCTTACATGGGCGAGGGGACTGTTGGCATGTCAGCAAAGCAAGAAAAGGGGATGCAGGGACCGGGCACGACTGGCTGGGTAGTTGCTGGGGAAGAGATGTCTTTCCCGCCTCCTGAGGTTGGTGTCTCTGTTGCGCTGTTTCTAGTTTCCTGTCGTGCCAGTGGTGGCGGGTCCTTTGGGTGGTAATAGGCCCATGTTTGTTCCTCGTCTGTTGCTGCTTTGTGACAATTTGCTCTTGGCTCCCACATCGAAGGCATTTCTAGTGCAAAGTCTTAATGTGCTTGATAAAGCCATTATCGTGTTCCTTCAAAAGAGTAAGTTGGGCTGACAGCTTATCGTTGAAAGATTGCTAGTCCTCCTCTCTGCTGGACTTGGTTACTCAGTAACCAGTGCCAGGAGGGTGGAGGTGGGACTCGGAAAAGTGTCGCTTCTCCATTGCTTCTTGGCCTCTTATCTAGGATCTGGTGTGACAAGTGCCCCTTCCTGCTAATGAAGGCAGTCATTAATGGGGGCAGTCGGCCCCTCCTGGGACAGCCTGGGGACCTCGCCACACATGTCCGTGGTCCTTGGCTTTCCTGCCAGGCCAGCCTGACCCCGCACCCAGGCTGCCATCCCTTCCCCTCACAGCCACCCTGGGGAGCGAGGCAAAGCCCCGCTGTGCATCTTTGACCTCTGAGCCCTCGGGGCCTCCGGATCCTGCAGGCAGGGCTGCTCGAGGAGAAGTGAAACCTGCGGCTCGAGCTGCGGGAGTGTGGCCGCTGTCCTTCCTGTGCGCTGCTGTGAGTCTGGTGGCCGTGGCCTCAGCTTTGCCCAGCTGTTAACCTGACAGATGTCCCCAGTCCCCTTTGAACGGTGGCACCTTGGTCTTTTTCTCAGGACAGCTGCCAAAGTGGCACAGAAAGAGGATGGAACTCAGAGGAGGCCCGGCTCCAAGTGCACTCTGCGCAGCCGGCTGTGGGACTCTGGACTCGTCTGTCCACCACTCAGAGGCCAGGCAGGAAGTCCCAGGGAGGCCAGTGCCAGGTCTAACGCATCCCACAGCACCGTGGAGGACCCCTGCCCCTCCATCCTCAGGAGTCATGACTCTCCTGTGCTCTTGGTTGTCAACTTTACAACTCAGGTTTGGGGCTGGAGCTGGGAGAGAGGTTAGGCCAGGCCCCTGGAGAAGGGCAGGGCTAGACCCCTGTCAGTTAGGGTGTCAGTGTGGACGTGTGCTGAGCATCTTGTCTGCTGCCAAGGGAACCCTGGTACCCTGGCAGGCCACCTGTGGGCACTGGACCCTGCGCCAGGCAAGTGGAGGGCACTGCTAGTTCAGCGAGCCCGGGTGTGTGTCCTGGGGAAATGGGCAGGAGGGGGCATTCTGGCCTCCAAATCCCAACCTTCCAGGGAATCCAGGGTCTGGAACTCTCACCACAGAGGAGCGTGGCACCAGCCCACCCCACTCACCTCCCGTAACAGAGCATCAGGGGTGGTTTCAGCTCCTCCAGCCCTGCTTCCTCATCTCCCTAACCCGTCAGTAGCCCTGTGAGGAAGGTGTAAACTCTGCTTTTCAGACGAGCAAACAGGTGTAAGGAGTGAAGCCAGGTTTTGCCTGAATCCTAAGTCCTTGCTCTTTTCTACCGTGGAAACAAACTCCCTGCCACGGACCACCAAGGGTGCCCCATGTGAAGCCATGTGCCCGGGGCGGGGGTGGCAGAACGGGAAAGGCAGAGTGAGCTGGCTCTGCCTTCAGGGAGGAAGCCTATCTCGGGCTTCCCAAAACAGGGAGCGGAGCAGAGCCTTGTGTCTCCTTCGGCTTCACCTGCCTAGTGTCCAGACCTCTCTGATCTAGAAAATCCCAGCCCCCTTCCACAACTTTCTGTCACTGTCACCTCCACCACTCGGCCCCACAGGACCTGTCCCCTGCCTCCTTTCCAGCTTGGCTCAGTCCCGCCATCTGCACATCCAGGGCTACATGGCGCTCCCCAAACAGGCGGTGTTATTTCACGCTCTCTGCTTTTGCACACGCAGTTTGCTGTCCCGGACATGCTCCCTGCCCCCAGTTCTGGTTGACCTGGCCGCTTCCTGCTTGTTCTGGAAGATTCAACTGCAGCCTCTCCTCTAGGAATCCTTCCCTGACCCTGCTCCTACCCCAGAGGCCGGGCGTCCCTCCCCTGTGCTTTCTTGTCCTGCACGGCTGTCCACATTTACGGCGCTGTTGCCCCAACTCTGCCTGTCTCCCCGCTGGCCTGCGAGCACCGGAAGGGCAGAGATCTCTGCTCCAGTTTCTCTCACTCGTCGCTGCGTCCCGGCACAGTGCCCACGCACGGTAGCCCCGAGTACAGACGTGGACCTGGGAGCCGTCTTGTTTCTGCCAGACAGGATCAGGACCTCAGAAGGTGGCATTATTGTGTCTGCTGCCCCGGTGCTGCCCCTCCTCCTGGGCCGGGAGAGGTGTGCGGTGAGAGAGAGGGTCGAGGAGCCAAGCAGGGAGAGCACCGGGGACACAGGCAGGTGAAGGCCAAGAGAGGGTGCCCTGGGTCCTTCCTAGGTGGGCAGGGCCTGGTGCTCGGGTGGGATCCGTGTGTTGGTGGCGAATGGGGGTGCAGGAAAAGGGGAGCTGGTGACCAAGCTAGGCTTTGAGCCCCTTGGTGGCTCTGAACAGCCCCTTGTGGGGGGCTCTGCGTGTCTGCTGAGGTGTGGCCTGGCGTCCTGGGCGATGCCAGGCGCTGCCAAAAGAGGGGCCTCACCGCTGGCCTGTCATGGGAGAACAGTCAGAGCTGGGGCCCCAGGAACCTTTCAGATCCAGAGAAATGTGATTTGTCACCAGGGTCAGTGGCTGCTGCTATGCGGCAGTCGAGATAGGCTCAGCTGCACCTCAGGAGTCTTAGTGGTGACATAACAGGGACCTAGGGACTGGGGGAGAGTAATGTTGCGTTCGCCTCTCTTTGAAATAGACGTGGTTGGTGCTGTCATCCATGTGCAATGGAGGAGGAAACCAGGGGCAGAGAAGGGGGAGGGACTTGGGTTTGGTGGCCCACTCTGAGGCCTCGCTCAAAGCTTTCCACCTTTCCCCAGGCCAGGCAGCCTCTCAGGCGGGGCATCGGTCAGAGCTTCCTGTGGGGCTGTGGTTTTCTTCCACCCACTGCCCTTTGAACAAGGCTGGCGGGCACCCTCTCCAAATGCCCCTCAGATTCTCTAAGCCCCTGAACTGGGAGTCCTGAGCTATTTACCAATGGACGGGGCCCGGAAAACATGGCTGTGACCAAACTTGCTGATGCCAGTCACCATGACAGCTTGGAGTAACCCCAGATTCCCTGGAAAACCCACGCACACTTAGGAGTTGGTAGCCAGAGGCACCAGGTTGCAGAGGAATGTGAAAGCCAGACTAGGCAGTAGTTGGAACTTTGTTCCTAACAGAATGGAGAGCCTCTGAGACATTTCAAGCCAGGTAGTGGAGCAGGGCAGGTGCATCTTCCCTGTTATAACAAGATGAACTGGGGGCAGTGGAGCGAATGCAGCCAGAGAACCCAGGCGGGAAGCTCAGGTCCAGGGGTGAGTAGAGAGGAGCCTGGTAGCCCGGCCTAAATCCAGGCTCTGCTGAAACACCCCTTCATCTCGCAAGCGGTAGTCTGCACGACACGTTTGGAGGCAGTGAGTTGGGGCTTTGGAGGCAGATCCCAGAAAGGGCAGATGGAAGCCACAGTGTCCTGCCCCTTAGGTTCATCGAGCTGAGGGATGCAAAGGGCATCAAAGTCCCTCCTGCCCTTCCTCCCTACCCTTCTCCATGAGATCTTCACTGAACCGGGGCTTTGGGTCTTTCTGAGTGCCTGGCCCTAACCCATTTTCCATGTGTTTCCTGGCTTCCGGCTGCTGACTCCGCCCAGCTGATGCTGTGCTGGGGAAGCAGACAGTGAGTCAGAGGCATGGAGCCCTGTCCCAGACCCTCAGAAGGAGGGTGGCAGGGGGCATGCATGGAAACTTCATTGGTGTCTGGCTGATTTGTTCTTTCCATCCCAGGCTAGTGTGTGGGGTGAGGGGTGGGGGATGGGAGAGGACACATGTGATGTGTGAGCCACAGACGGAAAGCATGACCTGCTGACCACTGGGGTGGACGAGACTGGGGCAGGGAAGAGGACGCTATCGGCAGCATGCCCACGGGTGCGCCTTTCCAGCCGCGGTCTGGGCTCTCTCGAACATGGCCATGCACAGGCCACTGCTGTGCTCTGGGTGTGAGAGGGGCGCTGGCTCACCATGAACACAGACCCTACTCTCCCATCAGCCTCCCGCCCGCTCCCATCATTTCTGGCATTTTAAAAAAGAATTTACGCCCTGGCTGGTGTGGCTCAGGGCACTGAGTGCCAGCCTATGGCGAACCACCGTGTCGCCGGTTCGATTCCCAGTCAGGGTACAGGCATGGGTTGCGGGCCAGGTCCCCAGTGAGGGGTGCATGAGAGGCAACCACACATTGATGTTTGTCTCCCTCCCTTTCCCTCTCGCTATAAAAATAAATAAATGAAATCTTTTAAAAAAACAAAAGACTTCAGCTCTTCACCCCCATCTCTCTCTCTCTCTCTCCCCTCTCTCTCTCTCTCACACACACACACACACACACACACACACGAGGCACCCTGACCACAGTGAGGCCAGATGGACGCAGAGGTGACAGAGGGGCAAGAGCAGGGGCAACTCGCTGGTGCTGGCCAGGGTGCTGGTGCTGGGCCTGCCCTGTGGGAAGCACTCGGACATCGGGACCCTGGAGACAGGGCTCCGTGAGCCCCCTGGCCTCCCCATGGCCTCTGCACAAGGCACTTGCACCTGAAGGAGAGCCCGGAGGTGGAGAGTTGGGGGTGCCAAGGCCCTGGGGCTGCCAGAGTGGGCACAGGTGGCCCGCAACCTTCCTGCTCATCCAGATGCCCACCTCTTCCTGCAGGTACCGAGGCTTCGTCCTGCTGCTCACTTTCTTAATTTATACCTGCTTTCACATGTCCAGGAAGCCCATCAGTGTTGTGAAGGTGAGGCTGGCCTGGGGTGGGGAAGAATGCGGAGACGCTGCACCTTGGCATTAATACACTGCAGCAGAATGATCTGGAATTTGGCCCGTGGCCATCCTTCCGTGATTGCTGAGCCGCCCCTTCACTAGCTGGCTCCCCCTTTCAGTGGCTCTGTTTTTCCAGAGAACTTTCCTAGGTGCTCCTTGTAGTTAATTCACCGAGACAGCAGTGTCAGTGGCTACGGGTGGGTGGAGAGAGCGAGGGCCCTGGGCTCTCTGGGGGCTGCCTTCACCGAGGGAGCGATGTGGCCGCCTGACCCTGCAGCCAGTTCCCGCAGGAGGAGGTACCACAGGCGGGAGCAGAGTCCAGTGGGGAGGCCATGGTGCTGGTGTGGCTGGGGAGCGGGGCTGCTCGCTCTTCTCTGGGCTGAGTGGGCTTCAGGGCCCCTGACCTGTGCATCCCATTGCCTGTCTAGAGCCGTCTGCACGAGAACTGCTCAGAGATAATCCAGCCCCCCAATGCCACCCACGATCCCAACAACACCACGTGGTGCAGCTGGTCTCCCTTTGGTAAGAAAGGGGCCAGTTGCTTCCCCACTCCCCTCCCCAGGGAGGGGTTGTCCAGGACCAGAAAGGCCTGCTGGCAGGGGCAGCTGAGCCATGAGCCTCATCTCTGCCATCTGCTTTCAGACCAGAACAACTACAAGGAGTTGCTGGGGGCTGTGGACAACGCCTTCCTCGTGGCCTATGCCATTGGCATGTTTATCAGGTAAGAGAGAGGCGGAGCCAGGGTGGGTGGTTCAGAGCTGCTGCCTCCCCTTGATTAACAGAGGGCACGGGGTCAGAGTGAAAGAGTGGGTGGCTCCCCAGGTGGAAACCGGACCAAGGCTTCTGCGGGTGCGATCAGCCTGCAGCTGTTCTCGTTTCTTCCGGGGTCGCCGAGTCTGCTCCTTCACCCAGCCGACTCCCACTTTCAGGGGCTCTTTTGCCTGGAAAGGATGCTCTGGTGGCTCAGGGGTGGTCCCTTGTCCCAGCTGGCATCAGAGAAGAGGGATGAGGGAAGGCTGCGGGAAGGAGATCCTGTTTGCACTGGTGCAGAGCAGTCAGTGGAGGGAGACGAGGCCGTGGGATGTGAGAGGCGGAGGACGTGAAGCAGCAGGTTCTGCGGGTGGGCGGGGTTAGCGCCAGGTCTGCGGGAGTGTGGGCTGAAGGGTGAAGTGAGGCCCTGTGTGCCGGGCAGGGTCCCCCAAGGGCACTGAAGGGTGTTGCTCAGGGTGTCATGCTCAGGTCTGCATTGCAGACAGGTCACTCTGCGGGAGACAAAAGGTGGGTTAAGGGAGGGCGAGACTGAAGGCCTGGTCCTGCTAAGAAACAGGTTGGTAAAAGTCCAGCGAAGCTTTGAGGAGCGCTTGGGTGAGAGCAGTAGTGGTAGAGACGGGAAGGAGACCGCACACCGGAGAGCTGTTTCAGAGAAGAACGGCCCCCAGCAGGTGGCTCTGTTGGTTAGAGTATCGTCCAGATACGCTAAGCTTGCAGGTTTGATCCGTGGTCAGAACGCATGCAAGAATCAGCCAAAGAATGTATAAACGAGTGGAACAATACATCATGGTTCTTCTTTCTCCTTCTCTCAAATCAATTTTTAAAAAAGAGTAGAATGGGTGGGCCTTTGAGATTGAATGTGAAGGGTGGGAAGGAGAGGTGGGAAACTGAGGTAACACTGTGGTTTCTGGCCTGAGCGGCCAAGGATGGGGGTGCCATTCACTCTGATGAGGGCACAGGGAAAGGGGCTGGGTCGAAGGAGGCAGAGGAGTTCAGTTTTAGTTTTGAGTTTCAAGTGTTTGGGGGGCCCCCAGCCGTGATGTCTAGAGGGGATCTGTATGTGGTGCCGCCGCCCTGGGGGAGGGAGAGAACAGACTGGGGATATGCACTCGGTGGCCGTTAAAACCACGGAAGTGCTTCGAGAGACTGCTTCTCAAGACCTGGGTGGCTCAGCTGGTTGGAGTGTCGTCCTCGTACGCTGTAAAGGTCGCAGGTTCGATCCCAGGCTGCTCCGGGGGGAAGTCAATGAGAAGCTGCAGTCAGCCAGGGGTAGGGACTGAGACTGGCAACAGTGCAAGTGAACAGGCTGTGGAGAGAGCACCTCCAGGGTGCGGTCAGCAGTTTCAAGTAAAGCAGAGGGGCCTAGTAAGTGCAGGACAGAGGCTGTCCCTGGCTGTGGCAACGCAGGGGTCACTGGTGGCCACCTTGGTCAGGGTCGCTCCCGTGGTATGGTGGGGGAAGACACAGAGGCGGGGGGATGGAAGGGTGCAGACAGCAGGGATTAACCACACATCTAACTGTCTTCTCCAGTGGGATCTTTGGGGAGCGGCTGCCCCTGCGTTATTACCTTACAGCTGGAATGCTGCTCAGCGGCCTTTTCACCTCGCTCCTCGGCCTGGCATATTTCTGGAACATCCACAAGCTCTGGTACTTTGTGCTCATTCAGGTATGAGCCTCCGTCTTGCTTTTGGCCTCTTGTTTCCATCACAGAAAGATTCTGGTTCTTCCCCACTATTCCCAGGTCATGGTTTGGGCCCCAACCCCCCTGCCCAGCCCGCTGCTCCTCTGTGGTGCTCTGCAGGGCCGACTCCCACCTCCCAGGCTGGGCTTCTGCTCCCTGGAGAGTCTGCCCTGAGCCCCGCCCTGGTGTCACTCACGGTGTGGAGAGGCCAGGTCTCTGCAGCCAAGGATCTGGGCCAGAGGGCGCTAGAGGGGTGTGTATGTGTGCGAGGGGAGAGGAGCTTGTGTGGTGGTCCGTGGTCCGTGGGGGCCGCTCAACCCTGACACTGACCCTCCTCAACCCGGGGTGGGTCACAGCAGGGAGGTGGCAGCACACCGGCCTGTCCCACCTGCTGCCTCTCTCCCCGCAGATCTGTAATGGCCTTGTCCAGACCACAGGCTGGCCCTCAGTTGTGACCTGCGTCGGCAACTGGTTCGGAAAGGGGAAGTGAGTGTGACAAAGCAGTGTGAGCAGGGGGTTCCCTGGGAGGGCAGGGGGGGTGAGGAGGTCACTCACGGCCCCCTCATGTAATTTCAGGGGAAAAATTAGAAACTTGTCTTCATTTTGCTGACTTTCACATGCTGAGTGAGATAAACATTTTAGTGACCAGAAAGCAGTATTGATCTTCCATTGATAAAGTTTTAAGCCATAAAACACAACCTTAGTTATGCTTTTCCTCATACTAAATGAATTTCCATTTCTCCTAATGGCATAAATGAAGCCTGTAAAACTATTCTTTTTTCTTGATCTGGCTTTTGTGCAAAACACACACACACACACACACACACACACACAACCCCACAAAAAAAAAATCCCAAAAAGCCCCTGCTTTTGAGCAGCGTTTCTCACCCTTGACACTCTTCACACCCGGGGCTGCACGTTTCTCAGCTGTGGGCTGTCCTGTGCCTTGCAGATGCTTAGCAGCATCCGCCCCCCCACCCCCCCCACCCCCACCCCCACCCCCCCCCCCCCCCCCCCCCGTGCTGGGAGCACACCCCAGGTGGTGTCAGTCAAAACTCTCCTCTCCAGACCCTGGCGATGTGGCTAGGATGGGGGGCGGGGAGGGACTGGTGCTTTAAGAGTTACAGCTGAGGGAAACAGAGAAGAGAGGGGCTGGGGGCCTGACCCCGGAGGACAGCAAGAGCTCCACTGGGAAGCCCTGCATGCTGCTCAGGGACTGCAGGCCTGGCTGCCCCTCGCTGGGTCTCAGCGTCTCAGCCGTCCTGGCCCCTGTCCCAGCACGGAGGCTGTGGCAGCCAGCTTTCCGCGCTTGGCAAGAGCAGCCGAGAGGAGCCCTGTGCTTGCCTTTTTAATTTCTCTGCTCTCCTCCCCTCCCCCTCACTCTTCCCTCCAGGCGGGGGTTCATCATGGGCATCTGGAATTCCCACACGTCCGTGGGCAACATTCTGGGCACCCTGATCGCCGGCGTCTGGGTGAGCGGGCCCTGGGGCCTGTCCTTCGTGGTTCCAGGCATCATCATCGCCACCATGGGCGTCTTCACCTTCCTCTTTCTCATCGAGTGTGAGCGGACCCCCTCCCCTGGGCCCATCATGCTGGGAGAGGGCAGCTGGCTCTGGCGGGAAGCATAAGAGTCATGGGGCAGGGGCCAGCTGTGTGACTCGAGACAGGATGAGCAGCCTCTCTGAGCCTCAGTGTTCCCATGTGTAGATGGGACTGACAGTGTGCCCTTCCCAGGGCCGGTGAGGGTGTGAGCGCATGGGTAGTTTGAATGCCTGGCTCCTAGTCAGTGCTTGGCACATTCTGGCTGGATCTGAGGGGTAAAAAGGGGAAGGTGGGGTGGACAGGACACCCCCACATTGGCTGTTCTCAGCCCCATTCCCTGACAGCCTGAGAGCCAGCCTAACTGGGTGTGGGGCCGCTTTGTATCAGGAGAACAGAAGTCCTGGGGGCGGCAGTAGGGCAATGCTGGCTGTCAGGAGGGCCAGGCCTGGCAGGTGGTCCCCTGGTACACCACGCGCCCCCCAGCCTGCCCCCGTTCCTGCTCTCTCCTGTGGCCAGTTTGGACTAACCCCAGTGCAAGGGGGAAGGCTTGACCTGAGGAAAGCTTCTTAGAAGGTTTTCATTTTCAGACCCAGAAGATGTGGATTGCGCGCCCCCTCAGCACCACGTGAGTGTGAGCACCCCCCTACCTTGCCCCCATTCCACCCCCAGACAGGACTGGATGATGGGAGGGGGAAGCCCTGAGCCCACGCTACCGCATAGGCCCGAGGCCAGGCCCTCGGGTTGACTCCTCACCAGCCCGAGGGGCCTGCGGGTGGTTAGTCCAGCCCAGGGGAGGGATATGCACCCCTTCCCACTCTGGAGCCCCTGCCTCTCAGGCGGGGCGGGTTACCCCTCTAGCTGACAGGAGGTAGTACACGGGTGTGCCCACAGCAAGGTCTCATCTCTGTCCAGGGTGGACCAGAAGAAAACCAGAACAACCCTGAGGATCCTGGAAGTAACCCCTACTCTCACCAGGACCACAGCCTGGAGGCGGCAGCCGGATCCTCCAAGGAGCTGAGCGCTCAGCCAGCCGCCATCAGCTTTTGGGGGGCACTCAGGATTCCGGTGAGGAGTTGAGGGGTGGGAGAGAGAGGCTCTCTAGATTTTTCTGCAGGACGGCAGAAGATGGGGATGCTCAGGGGGACCTGTGGTATCCAGGGATTCTTTACAGGAGATACCTGGGGTGGGGTCACGGGAGGCTTGTCTTGCTGCGGTACTGGGGCCGCAGGCCCAGTGCTTTTACGAGAGTGGGTGTGGCCTTGAGGGGCTTTGTGAGGCAGGGGGTGGCAGGTGCTGGGTGGTGCCCAGCTGCCCCCTGGGGAGCGCCCTCTTCACCAAGCCCTCTGCTGTGCCTCCCAGGGCGTGATCGAGTTCTCTCTGTGTCTGCTCTTTGCCAAGCTGGTCAGCTACACCTTCCTCTACTGGCTGCCCCTCTACATCTTCAACGTGGGTAAGTCCCGGAGAGGGAAGAGGTGAGGCAGGGTCTCCGGTCCGACGGGAAACCTAGTATGTGATGCAGATAAGTCTGGGATATTGGAGGGATCCCTGCCAAACCGCTTGTAGGGCAAGAAGAGTTTTTTGTCTTTAAACGGAATGTTGAGCCTTATATTCTGCCCCTGACACCCTGATTCCAGCCGCCTCTTCCCCCTGGGAACTGGGGGTAGGACTCTGAGCTCTGTCCTGTAACCCTCCCTAACTTCTCCACCCTTTAGTTTAGGAGAGACCCACCTCCGCCTGCTTGGCCCACTGAAGGGTGGGATCAGAGGGTGCTAGACAAGGCCCGCCTTTTAATGCCTCCCAGAGTTTCTCCCAACTGCAGGAAGAGGCCTGGGGAGCCACCCACTGCTGGTAGCCTGGGTGGGAAACACTGCTGTCCTCTCTCAGGGGCTGCCTGCAGCCTCAGGGGACTCTGCCCCGTACTGGATTGGCTGCCCTGCCCGCCCCACAGACTGCTCTTCCCACCTCTGCCCCGTCCAAGGACGGACAGAGGAGGAGAGGTCCCTTTTGTGGTTGAAAATGATGTTTATGTCCGCCCGGCCTGGGTCTTTGCTATTCCATAACTCAGGTGGCTACTCTGCAGGGAGCGGACCCTGCCCCAGTCCCTGGGCCTCAGAGCTGCGCCAGGGCCCAGGCCCCCACCCTGGGCTGCACTGTTCCCTCCATGGAGCACCAAGGGCCAAGGCTGTCTGCCACACGCTGTACTTACTCTAAACAGGATATTGTGGACATTAGTCAGGGCCAAATCTCAAGGTATAACTTGCCCCAGAGCTCTTATCTGAGGGGTGTCTTGCAAAAATAGAGGTGGAGCCTCAGGGCAGCTCCATGGACAGTCAGGCTTCTGGAGAGTCCTTTCCTAACCCTAGGGCAAGGCCTGGGGCGCTTCCCTGGGTGTTTCCCTCCTGGCTCTGTGCGTGAGCAGAGACCTCAAGCGGACAGGAAGCCTCTTGGTGGTGGCCAGCCACTCAGTCAGCAGCAGGGCAGGAGCCGTCTGGGTGGGCCGAGGCTCGGGGAGCGTTTTATCACCACAGGGAGGTGCCCAGTGGGCCGGCCCCCCCGGGCCAGGTCCCAGTGCTTCCAGGGGAGGGCTGGTCTGAGAGGCAAGGCCATCCTGCCCAGGAAGACGGCAGGTCAGGGTGGGGGCCGGAGAGTGCGTCTGGCCACACATGTAGAAAGTCACTTCAGCCAGTCACTTCCCCACGGGTTCTCACTGCTCCCTCTGAGGAAGGAGGCCGTGGGCCTGGGCCGGGGGCTCTGGTCTTTCTGGCTATGATGGCGCAGGAGGCCCGCCCCGAACTCTCGGAGCCAGTCACACCCCCGCGTTTCCCGCAGCTCACTTCAGCGCCAAGGAAGCAGGGGACCTGTCCACACTCTTTGACGTCGGCGGCATCGTGGGTGAGGCCCCGCCCTGCTCAGCCTCTGCGCTGCACTCCCCTCTTCTCCTGTGGGGGTGCAGGAAGAAGGGACAGGTTGCCCGTGGGATGTGACCTGGGCTCCTACCCAGCTGCATGGCCCTAAGAAAGACAGCCCTCGAGTTTGGTCTTCCTGAAAGCAGTGGGTACAAGGAGGACGTCAGAGACAGACCTCTGCAGGCTCTGGAGGGCCAGGCCCAGGCCCAGGCCCTCGTGGGGCTGAGTGATGGGGCCCAGGCAGGGGCACCGTGTGGGTGGGAGGCTGGGCCCGGGGCAGCTGAGCTGGTCTGTGTTCCAGGCGGCATCCTGGCGGGGCTCATCTCCGACTACACCAACGGCAGGGCCACCACCTGCTGCGTCATGCTGATCTTGGCTGCCCCCTTGGTGCGTACGACCTCAGGGCCACCTGTGTGTGCCTGTGTACCTGTGCGTGGCTGCTGAATGGGGTGCACCTGTGCATTTATGCACACGTGTATGTGTGCGTCCTTGTGCACAGCAGAGAGACCTAGTCTGAGAGTTTGGGATTGGTGACCTTGGCCTTGGTGGAGGAGCGGAGACCAGCTGATCAACTTCTGGACTGAGGGAAGAATGGGAGATTGAGGCCAGACCTGAGAGACTATTTTCTGGGAAAAAGAAACAATAAATTACCACATCTTAGAACCCCGCCCCCCCCATCCTTGGGACATCTGAAGAGCGAGAGGTCTGGGTGTGAGAAGGGAAAGGAGCAGAGTGAGCTGCTGGATTCCAGGGCAGCGCAGAGTGGGTCCATCACAGGGGGCCGGCCTGTGGGAAGCCCGGGCACGACTCTGCCTCTCCCCTCCTCTCTCCCAGCTGTTCCTGTACAACCACTTCGGCCAGAGCGGGATTGCCACCTCCATAGGTGAGATGCTGTGCACGCTGCCAGGCCCCAAGAAAGGCACTGCCTTGGGGACATCAGCGGGAGGCTGAGGGAAGCAGAGGTTCTCGGTCTGGTGCCAGGGGTCCGCCCTGCTGTGGGACAGGGGCTGGCCACGGCCCCCGGCCTCTGACCGCGCTGTCTCTGTTGCTACCGCAGTCATGCTGATTATCTGTGGGGCCCTGGTCAACGGCCCCTACTCACTCATCACCACTGCTGTCTCAGCCGACCTAGTAAGTGCTGCCACCTCCCCAAAGCCAGGGGCCACTGTGGGGTCTTGGTCAGGGCCTCGGTCTCCCGGTCCATTTTCCCCATAGCCCTTCCCCATTTCTCGGCTGTACAAACAAGATCCTCAGAGTCCCTCAGAATCCGCCATGGCTCCCTATCCCTTCCTCTCAACTCCCAGCCTCAGCGCTGCCTGTCCCCAGGGTCAGTGCCTCTCAGGCCTGCTCTGGGCCCTCACTCAGCTGTCTCTCCCCAGGGGACTCACAAGAGCCTGAAGGGCAACGCAAAGGCACTGTCCACCGTCACAGCCATCATCGACGGCACCGGGTCCATAGGTCTGTGACCAGCTTTGGCTCCTGGCTGCTGAGCCTGGTCTTGAGCCATCCCATGGGCGGGGCCCGGGTCCCCTGGCGCATCCCCTGCTCTGACACTGTGCTCCACACAGGCGCGGCCCTGGGGCCCCTGCTGGCTGGGCTCATTTCCCCCACGGGCTGGAACAATGTCTTCTACATGCTCATCTCTGCGGACGTCCTGGCCTGCTTGGTAAGGCTTCTTGGGGTGCCCACATGGATATTGTGGGGTGTCCTGTCCCGCCAGGCTAGAGCCCTGAGCATTGTCCAACAGGGGCTCTGGGCCAGCAGCCCTTTGCTAAGAGCCACTTCACCCCCCACGGTGACCCCTGCTGAATGAGGCTGTGGGCCCAGCCCTTCCTTTCCCTCCTGCCTGCCCACCGCTGGTCACCAGCACTGGGGCCCGAGCACGTGCTCCAGGCTGATGTCCGCTTCTCCCCCTGCACCTCAAACTCCTTTAGCTCCTCTGTCGGTTGGTGTACAAAGAGATCCTGGCCTGGAAGTCAGCCCTGAACACAGATACCGGGTGAGTCCTCCGGAGAGCTGGACCCTGCCCCCTGCCCCAGTCTCACTTCAGAACCGAGGTTGGCTGCCCTGTGCCCGGCCTGAGCCCAGCTCCTGCGAAGACCTGGGGAAAGTGGAGCCGGCCCTGGGTGTGTTCCGCAAAGGCCTGCCCCACCCCTGCCCCAGCCACTAACCTGCCCTCTGTTGTCCCATGTGTCTCCCTAGCTCTTGTCTGGCCTTATCCCCCACGCGGTAGTAGTTTCCTCAAGCCCCATGACTTTTGTGAGTATGTCCTCGAGCCTGCAACTAATGTGCCATCAGAGTGGGTCCTGCATGCAAATCCTCTTTCTTTCCGTTTGTTTTTCCAACTTCCTCTTTCTCCTTGGGGCCAATTCCAAAGACTGTCAACCCAAGTAGAGCTCGGTGCTTTGGATGCATTTCCTAAGAGGTCTGAGCTGCCACCAAGGCTGGCAGCCCCTTCTCTTCGACAGCAGTAGGGCTTTGGACACACCCCAGGGCAGAGGAGGCAGAGCCCAAAAACCAGTTTCCTTCTGAACCCAACCCAGCGCTACCGGTGTTCCTGAAGTTCAGACCCAAGGGTCCCTGGGCCCCTCTGCCCGTGGTGTGCAGAAAGAATCAGTAACCAATCAAAGCTTCTGGGACAAAATCGAATTGGTGTTGGTGACCAGCTGGTGTGCTCTCTGTCTGCTACCTTTGGTGGTGGGCGCGGAGGCTGCACAGAGAGACTGGTGGCTGAGCTGGTGGCGAGAGGCGGGGCTCTGTGCAGGGGCTGCCGTCTGCCCTGGCCTTTCTAGCTCTCCTCTTGCAAAGGAAGAGCTGGCAGAGCCGCAGACCTGGTCCGGACTGCAGATGTGGGTCGTGGGAACCAGCACGCTACTGGGGAAAGGCCTCGTCCAGGGTCAGGGGAGAAAAACTGTAAGCAGGAGGCACCGAGACCTCTGTCCGGCCCTGAGCTGGAGGAGCAGGGGGCCTGGACAGCGGGGCCAGTGCTTTTTCCACCTGCCTTCCCTGCGCCAGGCTGAGGGCAGGGGCAGGGTCAAAAAGTAGCAGACAGGGAAAGGAACGAACCCTTAGGAAGCCTCTGCTCTGGGCCTAGAAGGAGCCTGACTCAGATAAATTAGCTCCCCTCCCAGCCACCTGGAGAGGCAGGCACGCTCCTTTAGAGGTGAGAGGGCAGAGGTTCAGGACTCGGATGTGCCTAAGACTTCAGCTTGTCCCCGTGTGAGGGGAGCAGAACAAGCATCTAGCTTGGAACCAGAACCCCAGCACAGTCCTGACTTCTCCGCTCACCCTTATCTTACAAGACCTTGGGCTTAATTCTCTGAACTTCCGCATCCATACGTGTCAAATGGAGACACTTCTCCCTAAAGGCCTGACGGGGCTGATCCAAGGCTGAGATGACATGTGATATGTGGTGTTGCTTTTTAAAGCAGTCGACTGCGGTACAAATATTGGAAGGTTTTAAGTGTACTGTGGCCTTCTGTTCCCAGCAGAAGAGGTGAGCGGAAGCCCTAACGTGGGGAACAAGGACGAAAGGCCCCCAGGCCCCCCCTTCCCTGTCTCCACTGCCGGCGCAGGCGGTTATGGACCTGCGTCTCACTCTCTCTCCCACTGCCCCTCTCCTCCTCCTTCAGGTACAAAGAAATATGAGGCCGAGACTGAAAAGAAGCACAGAAGGCCCCAGCTGGGTCCCCGAGTGCTCCCCAGGGCCAGACAGACCAACTGCCACAGACTGCTGAGGCCAAGCCTGCTGATCCCACGCCAGCCAGCCCAGCGCTGCGCTCAGGGATGCTTGGGGGCTGGGGGAGCCTCCGAGGGAAGAGGACGCCAGGCAGAGGGACAGGCTGGAGCTGAGGGACAGCGGTGCCTCCATCTGGCTGAGGGAAACATCCGCCCAGACCCCTGCTTGTTCACGTTCCAGCACAGAAGGCAGAGGCTGCATAGGACCAAGGCCCTGAAAAGGGCCAGCTGTCCTTTCTGTGTGGAATCTGAACCTCTGTGGTCAGCTGGCACCTACCGATGGGGCTCTGACCCGATGGCGGGGCTACCCAGGCTCTCTTCATCCCTTTGTCCACCAGCAGTTGTCTCCGTTCATTCTGCTTCTAACTCCCGACCTGCCCGGATTAAAGCGCAGCGCTGTCTGTACCCTCTGGGGCCAGGGCCAGGGGGAGCTGGAGCCCCCGCTTTGGGCTAGTGCCCGTGCCACTCCAAAGAGTGAGGGCCACCGACCCCCCACCCCGACCATCCACGTCGGGAGCAAAGACAACACGTGGGGGCAGTGCCGAGGGGCGGGGAGCGGGGGCCGCGACTAAGAATGCCATGTGTGTCTGATAAAACGCCAGTGTTTGATAAAGAAGTGTCGGTGGTCACTGAGGGCTCCGTGGGCGCCGTGCTGCTCCCAGCCCTGAGTAGCTGCGCCCAGAACGAGGACGGACGTCCTGAGCGCCGGCACCAGGCTGACGAGTCCAGCTGGTTCGGGAGCTGTCCCACGCGGGCCCCCCTGTCCCCGGGGCCCCTGCGCACGCGTCCTGTCTCCCTCGCCGCTCCTGGCGTGTAGGTCTGAGCTCTGTCAGCGCCCACGCAGCTTTCTTTGGGGGCCGGGTCCCTGCGGGTCCTCGCCAGCGCCCCGAGGGGTGCCGGGGCTGGCCGCGTGGGCCTTCCCAGAGGAATTACTCGGGACAGTGCGGGTGACTCGGTGGCGGGGGGCGGTGGCGGGCGCGAACCGGAGCTGGAAGCCCCACAGAAGGTGGAAGAACCATCGAGTGAAGTGAACTGGGCCCCTGCGCGGGCCCCGCGTTAGCTGGACACACGTCTCTCAGTGCCGGAACAGGCAGCACACACGCCAGTGGTGACCGAGACGGACACGTCTCTAGGTGTCTGACACCGGCGTGGAGAGCAGGAGCCAGTCAGGGACCTGAGGTCCTCAAGGCCCGCCGGTGGCGGCGCTCCCTGCTCCGCGCCGGGGAACGCGGCCTATCGAGGTTTTCCTGGCGTCGTCCCTCAGGGGGCCGCTAGATGGCGCCCTAACCCCGCGATAGAGACCCGCGCGGCCGGGGCTGCCTCCTGCGCCTCGTGGGGACCGACACAGGTTTCTCCACTTGGCCAACCGTCCGCTTTCTTCCTGCCGCCGGCAGGTCAGGGTCAGAGGGCGGACACTGTTCTTGGCATTTTCGAGGTCTTCGCTCTCCCCGCCACTTCCTAGCTTTAGGCCCGCGTCCTCATCTAGAAAACGGGCACAAAACCCTGCCCGCCCTCCAGGAGCCCGGCTAGTGGGGGACGCGCCAGCAATGAGCGCGCGTCCATAAACCACGCGAGAGGGGACTCGAGGGGCAGGGGCTTGGCTCCGAACGGGGCTGGGGGAGGGATCAGTGGGAAAGGCACTCGAAGGGAGAGCAAGGAGGGCTTGGGGGTACGGGGCTGCCCAGCTGGCGAGGGAGCAGACGAGGCAGGGAGTTAAAATGAGTCAGGCCCAGGGCCTGGGAAATGAGGGCACGCGCGCACACGCCCGCCCGCAGGTAAGTGTCGCACGAGGGACGGGCAGACGTGGGCGCAGAGCCTGGCTTCGGCCAGGGGGACGTGGCTGTGGGCGGGAGTGTGGGGACAGGCCCGAGGTCCGACCTGCCTCGGCCTCTCGCCGCGGTCGCAGCCCCAGCCCGGCGCTGGGCGGGCCTGGTCCCCCGGCGGCACCTGCCCCCTCTCTGGGCCTCAGCATTCACTGGGGGCTCGTGCGGGAGCATTCCATTAATTAGTTATTCATTTAATTTAACTTCACATTTGGTCTCAATTAAGCTGAAAGTGTTCTTCCTTATAGATGTTACAATAGCACTTGTAATTAAAAAGCAATAACTCTTTGCATTTCTCCTTTAGCGATCCGTTGGGAGGCTGGGCGAGTGAGGAAGCAGGGGCGGAAAGCAGCCACGGGGCGGGGGGGAGGGAAAGCCGCCCTCGGTGGGTCTGAGCGCTCGGAGGCAGCCGCTGCACTGCGGGCGGGGGACGGAAATTCCTAACGTGTCGTGTCAGGGTGGGAACCCTGAGGACTGGGGGCGTCGCTGGAGAGGAAGGCGCGCACTGGGTATAGGAAGGAGCAGGGCGAGGGAGCCGATGGAAGATGGAGAGTGGAAGGAGGCCATCCTTAGGGAAGGGAGGTGGGGCCTTACACTCTCCGGTGGGCTGAAGGCTGCCCCTCCCCCAAGCGGTCACACCCCATTCCGGGAGCCAGTGAATACGTTATTTTACACAGCAGATGGGACTGAGGACCTTGGGATTGGGGGGGGGGGCACCCTGGATTATCAGGGTGAGCCCTAGGTAATCACACGGTTCCTTAGAAATCGAACAGGGAGGCAAAAGGGTCGGGTGTCAGATAAGAAGGTGCTGGTTTTGAAGACACAGGAAGTGCACACTGGCCAAGGGGTGTGGGCACCTCCCCCAAAGCCTTTACTTGAGCCTTGTGGAACCCATTTCCCATTCCTGACCTCCAGAGCTATAAGATAATACGTGTGTGTTGTTCTAAATCACTGAGTTTGCTGTAACCCGTCACAGCAGCTGGAGGAAACTACGGCCTGCTCTCCGGGTAAAGTGGGCAACAGCAGTTTGAAAACAGGAAACCAGAGACATCCCCAGAGGCTAAAATTCAGTGAAGGGGATGTCCAGGGGCACTGAGGCAGCTCAGACCTGCTACACTTGTCCCTATCCAAGAGCCCTCTGAAGGCAGGAACCCCGCTACCTGCACGTCCTTTACCGGACAGGACGAGGGAAACTGGAAAAATGAACTTCATCATTCCATCCACTACTTTGGGCACTGCTTTGGATCCTGCTGCCATTTTTCAGGTCCCAGGAAACAGACAAGGCTGCATGTTGGGGTGGGGATCGGAGTAGGGGACTTGGAAACTTTTTATTCCCTTTTAACAGCAACTGCCATGACCTGCTAGAGACGCAGATCAAGAAAGACACACATTTGTGGTTTGTGGCTTTGAGTCTTCCACTGGCACCTCTGAAAACCAGCAAGTACCAAATTGTGCAGGCAGACAGTGCTCAAGAGAGATCGCTGTGTAAGTCCTCCTTGAAAACTCATTTTAGGGGCTACTCAATCATTCAATGTCACTGAGCAAGAAGGGGGCCAAAGTCTAACAGAGCAAAGACCCGCCGAAAACACAGATGACAATAATAAGCTTGTCTCCCAGGTGCGTGACTGCTTTGCCCAAATTCCTGACTGATCGCCAAGATTCTGATTTTCCACTAGGCTCACTGGCCTCTCCTCAGTATTTCTATCAACTGGATTTGCAATACCTGACCCTGCTCTCTCCGTTTTTTTTTTTTTTTTTTTTTTTTTTTAATTCTTTTTCGTTTTCATCTTGTGGGGCAACATTGTATATAGTCATTAAGAGCTTTACTGGAGCCAACTGCCTGACTCCAGGGTCTGACTCCAGTCTACCCCTTTGCTGAGTGGCCTCCAGCAAAGCACACCACTCTGCGCCTGTCCCCACCTGTGAAGTGGGATATTAGGAGCACCTGCTTCATAGGGCTGCTGAGAGGGTCATGCGTACTTACAAAGCACTTAGAAAAATCTGCAGCACGTGCTCGGTCAATATAATAAAAACTGCAATTTCAGGATGTGAAAAGTGGAATATTCCCAAATATTGAGATGGAAATACAGACCAAAGATTGAACTCCACGAACTATGAAACCTCCTCCAATCCTGAGTTTTATGTCCCTCTGAGGATAATCGGCATTGTCGAGATTCAGTCCCCTGTGGCTCCAGTTCCCACATCTGGAAACTTGCTCCTCCACATACTTGAAGGTTTAAGCCAAGAAGTTATGATTAAATGTTTAGGAATTCTTTAACAAAACTTTCACCATTTTTTTTGGATATGGGTTAGGAAAATGGTGGGTACAAATAGCTAGGAAATACTATTAACCAATGTAAAAATAAAGTGTTGTCTGAAATCCCAAAAGGATGTAAAACGAGATATCAGGAATCCTGGTGTCAAGTTTGAGCCCCTCTGCTAACTAGCTGTGAAACTTTAACAAATTTAAAATCTCAGCATTTCACTGACTGTGTCTCATCTGTCAAACGACCGCGGCCGGTTTCTTTATCCAGTGAGTTAAAATCAGCGGAAGCGGCAACGAGCGCGCGGCAGGCAATGGGAGTGTCTGCCGTAGGAGCGAAGAGTAACAGAACACTGGCCCAGTAACTGGGATGAATTGTTTATTAACTGTCTGATATCGTACACCAATAGAGACTGTTAGCTTTACTTTCATTTTTTAATGAGGAATTTAAGGAGCCTGTCAAAAAATTACCTAGTGTGCTTTCCCTGGCTTCTTGAGAGGCTTGTCAAACACAGCACAGCGCCGCCTAGCGGATAGGACAAATGTGGGCACTGCTTGGGGGAGAGTGATGTCTTGCTGATTTAGCTTTTGCCAGCATGCCGTTTTAGAAGGCTATGAATATAGCCCGTTTTCTTATACAGAGGCCTTGATTTATTCTCCCTCTCCACCCCTAAAGAGTAGGGGTTACCACGGTCTCTTTGCCACAGGATCCGTCTGGGTAGGGAACATTATAGCACCACCTGGTCAAACAACGGGTGAGTGGGGGCGCTAAGATAATTTGTTTCTACAGAAGGGAGGCCTCCAGGAAGGCCACGTGTGCAAGAGGTGCCCTGTCGGGCGTTGGTTAGGGGGTACCCCTGCAGAACTATCAGGGAAAGCCATTTTGTGCCCCTGCAGACTTTTACTTTGTACCCCAGCCCCACAAGGTTTGGGGTGGCTGAATGTGGCGGCTTTGAGTGTGAAGGCAGAAAGTAACCTATCCTTTTCACTGTGGCTGGTAGTCACAGACAGGCTCCGTAGAAGGCGGCTGAGCTAAAAATACACTTGGTTCCAAGTACAATTTTTGCCCTCACCACAGGAGCCTGCCGCCTACATCTGTGGAAACAACAACAAAAATCGGACGGCAGTGGTGTTGGCGAAGGGATTTCATCTTCAACCTTAACACGGTTTTCTCCACGGAAGCAGCACCCCCCAAACTTGGTTGCCATTGTCCATTAATCTAATCCTCGGACACCTTTGTTGGGGAATAAAGAAGATGAACTCATGGTCAGGAACCTGTAAGAGTTTTCCCAGATTTGCTCTTTCAGCAAATCTGTCAGGAGAAGGTGACAAGTGGCAGCCTGTGCTTTGTTAGGAGTCACTGGGCCGGCGCGACAGCGGCAAGGACAGCCAGGACCTGGGGGCCTCAGCGCCGGGAGCCCAGACGAGAAGCAACAGCTTGCCTCGCTCCTTGCCCCACCCCCTCTGCATTTCCGCATCCTCCTTTCTTCCTCTGATCTGCTGCGGTGGGGGGAGCTCTTGCTTTTCTTAGCTAAGGGCTCCAGGCCAGACTGAGAAACTGTTTCCTTTGCGGCCTTCAGTGACAGAGCCCTACCTCTGTCACTGGGGGAGACAGGGTTCAAGGGTAGATGGGGATCATCGCAGCTGGCCCTCACCGGCCCATGGCTCCCCAGTGACCAGTTTGCTCCACTTTTAGCTTAGAGCTTAACCCCGCTGGGGCGGCAGAACTGTCTCTACAATGACAACGGAACCCAGGAGAGACTGCAGAGGAGAAGGGGCCCCAATTTCCTTGCACTCTCCACCAAAATACCGGGCTGCTTGCTGCGCCTTTCCTCCAGGCCCTTGGTGCTGCGGGCCGCCCGGCCAGTGGGCACACTGGCGGTCCCAGAAAGCTCGGCCACGTCAGCAAGTCCCTTTAAACCTTTATTTATTTATTTATTTTCTGCTTTAAAATGGGGATGGTAAGAGATCGTCATAAACATTCAGTAAATTCAGTTTCAAAGGAACTAGTGTGCTGCTGACGGAACAGCATGTACTCAGTCAGAGCTCTCTTTCCAGCTTGTTTTCTGGTTCTTAATTGTAAGCCAGGAGATCCTTCTTCAAAATAGCTCTGGAGAGACAGGATGAGGCTGCCCAAGCGGGACCAGCCCCTCACCCGGCCTCGGATCTCCGACCGGCACATAGTTATATCTATTCCTGGGAATACATGTTCCTCATCAGCTTTGGAGAAAGGGCTACGTTGGAGATGAAAGAGATGATGATAACCCCAAACGGACTCTTACGGTAATTAAATAAGGCACAGAAAGGCCACCAAATCCTGGAAGGAAAATACTCCAGAGATACAGAGCAGCAAGACAGTCACCTCCTCCGCACTCTTTTATGAACCCTGAAACGCATGCACACTAGACTGAGGAGCTGTGGCCAAGAGTCCGACGTGAAAGCCGGGCCTCTGGTGGCGTGTCCTGTGTTATCCAAGCTGAGGGGGGCACCGCCGTGGCCTCAGAGAGGCCTGGTACACATAGCGAGTGGTCAGCAGCCAGCACCTGAGTAAGTCTTCCACCTCACCACATTAAAGCGGGCCTTCCTTTCCAAATGACCCCACCCTTGTAACTAAGAATTTGATGAATTATCAAAAGGACCACATTCTTTCATTTATTGGACAGCAGAAGCCAGGTGCGCCTTTTCCCCAAGTCCACTTACTGACGTCCTGACTGAAAACCTGCTCTACGCAGCTCGCTCACTGTTGCCAGCCCCCTGACGGAACAGACAGGGAACAGGCCGCGCGGGCGCTGAGAAGAGAGCACTGTCCCCCTTAAGCCGGCAAGAGTCTGCCTGCAAAGAGACAAGTTCGTAGCCGTGTGTCTGGAAGACAGGACTCCAGGAGTTTGTCTGAGCAATGAACGGATTTTCCCTTGATCGTCATCCACGGAGGCTATGAAGACGAGGCCCCAAACAGTGCCATTCTGCTCAGCAACAACGTCGGGTGAGGGTTTCTGAGAACAGTGCTCAGTAGGACCTCAGCGGTTTGGCGTAGATTGGCTCCAGGATGTGATTAGTTAGAACCAAGAAGAGACCTCCAAGAAAGACAGCAGTGAGGAAGGCCAGCAGGACATAGCGACCGATGAAGAAGGCGTCCACGATCTGGAGAAAGAAACATCGACAAGGAAATCACTATCGCTCCGGGCTCCCTGGCTGTGCTCATCTGCAGTCTGTGATGAACGCGCCCAGGGTCTGCTCGTATCGGTAACTCCCGGGAACACCCTGCCCTGGGTCTCCTCTGTAAGTGATTGGGAAAACCTGGTCTTAACTCTCTGTGCCAGAAATGCAAGATAAAGAAAGAATTAATGAAGTACAGGAAACAAATGGCCGAGTTAGGAGATTCATAAACATGCTGAACGCCCTGGATGAGTTCCTTTGTGTTCTGCAATCCTGTGTTATGTTATCTGAAAGCATTCTCAAGAAACTTGCTTGATCTTAGAAAAGCTCCTTTCTGTTGTTAACTTTTCATCACAGAGAATTTTAAACACACCTAAAAATACAATACTATAATAAATCCTGTGTACGCAAAATCCTAAGCCCAAAATCATCAACCCATCGCCAATTCTGGAGGGTTCATTTTAGAAATGAAAAGGCAGCTCTTTAAAACTCATCACAAGAGTTCTGAACCCTACCATTCATAACCCAGCATTCCAAGGGTTAGGGGAAACGGCCATTAGCCTGAGATGCTAAAACGCTAAGAGCAAATCAACCCCTTATCAGATGGGTCATTGGTGACTGTGTTCTCCCACATAGGCAGTGGGCTGCCCTTTCATTTTGAGGGCTTCCTTTGCTGTGCACAAGCTTTTCAGTTTGATGTAGTCCCATTTGTTTACTTTTTCCTTCGTTTCCCTTGCCCTAGGAGACAGATCGGCAAAAATAAGAGATGTCTGAGATTTTACGGCCTGTGTTTTCTTCTAGGATTTTTACAGTTTTGTAAATTACATTTAAGTCTTTTATCCACTTTGAATTTATTCTTGTGCATGGTGTAAGTTGATGGTCTAGTTTCATTCCTTTGTACGTACCCATCCAGTTTTCCCAGCACCATTTATTGAAGAGACTGTCTTTACCCTGTTGTATTTTCTTGCCTCCGTGTCAAGTATGAATTGACCGTAAAAGCATGGGTTTGTTTGTGGGCTTTCATTGAGCTACATGCCTGTTCCAATGCCAGGACCAGGCTGTTTTGATTACAATGGCCTTATAGTACAGTTTGACATCAGGTAGGGTGATACCTCCTACTTCGTTCTTCTTCCTCAAGATTCCTGAGGCTATTCAGGGTCTTTTGTGGTCCTATGTATATTTTTGGAATATTTGTTCTGTATCTGTGAAATGTTGATATTTTAATAGGAATTCCATTGAATCTATAGGTTTCTTTGTACAACTCAACACCAAGAAGACAAACAACCCTGCTAAAAAATGGGCAAAGGACCTGAATAAAGACTTCTCCAAAGAGGAAATTCAGATCGCCAATAGACATGTACAAATATCCTCAATATCACTAATCACCAGAGAAAAGCAAATTAAAACCACAGTGAGACATCACCTCACACCTGTCACAATGGCCATTGTCAGTAAATCAACAAACAACAAGTGCTGGCGAGGATGTGGAGAAAGGGGAACCCTCATGCCCTATTAGTGGGAATGCAGACTGGTGCCGCCACTGTGGACAGTTTCCTCAAAAAGTTAAAAATGGAACTACCTTTGACCCAGCGATCCTACTTCTGGGGGCATATCTGAAGAAACCCGAAACACTGATTTGAAAGAATATGTGCACCCCTCTGTTCATTGCAGCGTTGTTTACAATAGTCAAGATCTGGAAACAGCCTAAGTGCCCATCAGTAGATGAGTGGATAAAAAAGCTGCAGTACATTCACAGAAGGAATAATACTCAACCTTAAAAAAGAAGACAATCTTACCAAAAGACCCTGAATGGATGGATGGACCTGGAGAATATTATGCTAAGTGAAATAAGCCAGTCAGGGAAAGACAAACACCATATGATTTCACTCGTATGTGGAACTCGATAAACAAAATAATCTAAGAAACCAGAGAGAAACAGAAGCATAGATACACAGAACAGATAGACTGAGAGCTGTCAGTTTGCGGGGTGAAGAAAGGTGACGGGATTAAGTGTGTGTGTGTGCGTGTGTGTGTGTGTGTGTGTAGATATCTGACACACAGACGCAGACAACAGTGTGGCGATGCCCAGGGAAGGGGGGTGGCGGATGTGGAGAGGGGCGAAGGGGGCGAAGTGGGGACAGACAGCAACCTGTGGGTGGTGAGTGCGCGGTGCCGCGTGCAGGGATGTTTTAGTGAGTTGTGCACTTGAAACCTGTATGGCTTTATTAACCAATGTCACCCCGATAAATTCAATAAAAAAAAACACTAAGGGGATAGATAAGGGGCCCAAATCACACAGGTGGCTGCCTCTTGACCCGTCATACGTGAGGCCCCAGAGCTGTCAGTCTTTGCTGATGAAGACCTAGGGTCAGTGCTGGCTCTCCCTCTGGTCTGCTGCCCGCTGCCGAGCTCAGCTCGCTCCAGGTCCACCTGGAGGTGCTTTAGTTTGGGCAGGAAAAGGACATTTACTCTACGGACCTACTGGAGCAGCTACATGAACCAGTGGACTGGGTGACAGCTTCAAGAAGCTTTGAAAACCCAGTCCCCAGAAGAGAATCCAACACTTGAAAGGTGACTGTGGCAGATGGGAGTATGGTACGAGAAGACCCACACTTTAATTCTCAGAAACTGTAAATGTTAGGTTGCATGGCAAAGCAGAATTAAGGTTGCACATGGAACTGAGCTTGCTAATTAGCGGAACTTCACATAACCCAGGCGGCCCGTGTAATCACAGCGTCCTCAAAAGCAGAAGAGGGAAGCAGAGTCGGAAGGTGGGGCAAGGGGACCCCCAGCCTGGGGTGGTCTCTAGAAGCTGGAAAGGGCAAGAAAACAGATTTTCCCCCAGATCCTCTAGAAAGGGAGTCAGCCCTTCCAACCCCTCGGTTTTAGCCCAGAGAGACTGATTTCGGACTTCTAGCTCACTTTTAAGATAACGCGTTTGCGCCATTTGTTACAGCAGCAGTCGGGAGGTAGTAGCACGGGGCGACACAGCACGCACCTGTCGAGCCCAAACGCTGCTGTGATCGCAGAGATCCAAAGACACCAAGAAGAAAGGGCTGCTCCAGAGACACCCCCGCAGCCAACTTAGAACAAAGGTCAGTTTGATCAAACAGCTTTAACATAACTTTGACCTTGGCTCCAGGACTGAACAAGTCTCCTGCGGGCTACATGTTTGCTCGTTGGACACGTTTCACTTTTTAATTAGCCAATTAGCAGGCCTTGGGTGCAGAAGGCCCAGGCCATGTATTATTGATAGGTATTGAGCCAGGCAGCTGCAGGGGCCGGTTCTCAAAACCTGAAAACGAGAACTCCATTCCTGCCGGCCACACTGATAAATGCCTTTTGCTCAAACCCCATTCCCCTCCCCTGGGTCTGAAACTCCCAGGACAGAGGACGGAGGGGTTGACTTCAGAGCAGCAGCTGCTCCGTGCCCTTCACCAACGCCACATCTGCGGCAATCCAGAAGCACAGCAGCCTTCTTCGCTGTGCACCCCCTAAGACGGGGATGCTGAGGTGGGGGCCTGCCCCTCGCTCACGCACGGCACTCACACCGACAGTGGCTGGCAAATGCTGGCAAGGGAAATGCATGGGTGGAATGATTCCTTCCGTGGTGCGCAAAGCGTTATTCCCCTCGGAGCTTTCCGAACACTTTTCCTCCCTTTTGTTGTGGTGAGTCCTAGACAGAGTGGCAGATAGGTGCCAACTTCAGGTCAGAAGTTGAGATTTTGTGCACTAATGTCTGGTGCCAAAGCTGTCACTTATGAACCCTCTGTGCTGGCCCCTCATAGTCTGTTGAGTCCCCACCAAGGAAAGCTTTGAAGACAGAGCTCAGCTTCAGTCCTTGCTCTCTTCCTAAATATGTCTGACTGGGGCGAGCAGCTCCCACCTCCTGGAGCTTCCGTGTTCTTATCTACGAAGTGGGGCAGCACTGGTCCCTGCTCCATACTGCTTATCAGGGGGTCACCAGAGGTTTCACTGAGATAATGCAAATGATGTGCTTACCACAGGACCCTGTGTGCAATAATCCCCGAAAAATGTCAGCTCTTCTCATCATTCCAGCTGAAAAAGCTAAAGTGGAGGTTGGGAGGAAAGAAGTTGATGGAAAGAATAATGGGACAGAGGTCAAGCCCATTATCAAGGTCGCAGGGAGCTGAGACCAGTTGCGCAGGACGAAGCCGGGCCAGTCAGGGATGAGCCAGAATGAGCGGGTGCGTCCAGAGAAGGACAAGGAGAGAGATGAACACAGTCCGCCCAGAGAAGGGGCTCCGGCAGGCGCGCCTGCCCGGGAAGGAGGCCCGAAGGGACGGCCAGGAGGCCGACGAGTGCTGCGCTTGCCTGTGTGCACGACTTCTTTCCAGAAGCCTTTTCCTTTCCTCGCTGCTCTTCTCTGTGAAAAGTGCCTTCTCACGTCAGAAACGGAAAATGCGAGCCCGTGGAGGCAGAAAAGCCTGCGGCTCAGCGCCCTGAGGGCCCTGCGGGCTTGCGGGCCCAGGCCCCTGGAGTGGGAGGACTTTGATGTCAGGACCAGGCCTGCTCCCACTCTGAGCTTGTTCCCCTCTCTCCGCCCACAGGACCAGACAGGTTTTAGACACATTGCAGAAAACGACCTGCCACCCCTCCAAACCCCCCCCCACCCCCGCCTCGCCAGCTTTCATCAACCTCACTTTAACTTTACAAATCTTCTCACACAGTTCAGCCACCCTGACATCAGGGACCACAGCAGGGCCAGAGGGAAGTCTAGGTCAAGGGAAGGAAGAGTTACACCTTGGGAGGCAAAAGAAAACCAATCGTTGTACCTTCACTTCCACCTCCGGGGCTGGGGTCTCACCCGCTCTGGGGAGGAGCAGCAGCACGGCTGTGATGATCAGTGCCCCAAGGAAGACGAACAGGACGGAGAACCTGGGCCAGAGACAGGGGGTCAGCGTGCTGTTTCCCCGTCCCCTCCCCCTCCTGTCAGTCAGGCCTGACGGCTCCTCCCTGGGGCCAGACTGCCAGGCTTTGGCCTGTTAGCAATGCCCAGGGACCTGCAGTCTGCACTGGCCCCAGAAATGTAGACAAGCTCCCCCTTTGTCCCCAAACCCTTCTTCCTAGGCAGGTACCAGCTGGGTGCATTCCTGGTCACTCCGGAAACTCCTCTTAAGAGTAGAAATTGGTAGTTAATATTTTTCCCTCTGTGCAGTCACAATCATGAAAAACCGAGGCAGCCCCCCCGCACTACTTCTGTGATTGTTTTTAGACCAGAACACCTCGGTAAATTCTGTAACTCGTGGTTCTATCCTGACACTGTCTGGCGAGAGAGTTTGATACTATGGTGCTGTCCAAGCGGCTTGTGGCCCATCTTCTGGAGTTGGGCCTCACGGAGAGCTGGCCATCATCTGGCAGGTCTTCCACTTCCCTGGGCCCAGGGCCAGAGCCTCAAGGACTAGACCAAGCATTGGCCACAGTCTGAACAATTGCAAAATTCACATACATACAAAGCTAAGAAATTCATCAGGCAGTGAAAGAGGTTTTCTTTTCAGTTCGTGTGCCCCCATCTCCTCTACAGTGAGAACTGAAAAATACCACTTCCCTTCTCCTCCCGCCTCTGCTTCAGAGCCTGGGACACAGTTAGTGCGTATGAGGAGAGGTTATGATGTGCCAGCGATTACAAAGAGGCCCTTCTGAGCTAAACATGTACTGAGCGTCAGCAATTTCGCTGCTGCTTGTTCTGCCGTGGACTCCGGGGAAGAGGAAGCCTTACCTGGCCACACCGGGGGCTCTGGAGAGCAGCACGCACAGCAGCAGCGCCAGCACCCACAGCAGAGCCAAGGTGAACACGCCAGCCCCCACTCCGAGCACCGTGCCAGCCATCTGTGGGGAGAGAAGGCATGAGCCCTGCACGCCGCTCAGCCCTGGGCCACGGGGCAGGACCCTCAGCTCCAGGCACCGCCTACCTTCTGCACACTCCCAGGGCGTATGAAAGCATCCAGCCAAATGCAGCAAGTGCAGACGCATTGTGAGGGATTTTTGATGATTGCTGTGTCAGGTTTTAGGGCATGTCCAGTCTCAGAAGCCTTCGCAGGAATTAGACATTTAGAACCAAACATTCCTTGCTGGTGGGGACTGAGAGGTGGCTATGTGCTCTGGGTGGGTCATTCCAAATTTGCAATCTAGTCTGTCTTCCCTTGGCCTGGCCCACAGGAGGAAGCTGAACCCTCCCTTGATACAAACCCCCAAGGAGCTCTGTCAAAGGCACCAGGCCCTAGGGAGCCACAGCTGATGTGGAAGCTGGAGCTTTCGGGTAAGTCCCTGGTATGACCTTCGACTCACCAGGCAATCACAGACAGAACTGCCCCACTTTGTCAATGAATTTTTACTCACAAAAGGAAGCAAACACCTAAGTCCTTGAAGAAGGGGGACACCATTACTCCTGAGCAGTCTGAGTGCTGAGTGCCTTACAAATATCTCTCATTTAATCATGGCAATAAGCTTCCGAGGAAGGCATCATTAGATCACGTTACAGAAGAGGTAACTGAGGTGCAATGGGGCAGAGATACACGAAGTCGGCCCGCTCACAACAGCGGAAAGCCATGCCTCTCTCACAGCCTGGGGGCCAGAAGTCGAAATCAAGTGCCATCCAGGCCTTGCTCCCCCCAGAGGCTCCGGAGGAGAACCCTTCCCGCCTCTTCCAGATTCTGGTGGCTCCTGGCACCCCTTGGCTTGTGGCCACATCCCTCCAATTTCTGCTGACTCCTCCTCTGTGTCTCTGTCTTCTCTTCTGTCTTTTATGAGGACACCTGCATTGAATTAGGGGGTCCACCCAAATGACCCGATTCGATCTCTTCTTAACACCCTTAACCTTGATTGCATCTGAAAAGACCCCTTTTCCAAATAAGGTCACATTCCCAGGTTCTGGGAGTTAGAATGTGAGCATGTCTTTGGGGAGCCGCCATTTGGCCCACTGTAGGGTAACACCACAACTATGGGACCACCCCGGCTTTTCCCTGACAGTATCGGAGGTAAGTCTTAAGCAAAAACTTGCTCCTCAGGGTGATGGTTTTCTTTACTCTGGTGGTTTAAATACCACAAAAATCAGTATGTGTGAGAAATCCAGTTATAAAGGTATTGGGAAGGAAGCCCTAAGCAAGAACTGCTGAAAAATAAAACCAAGTAGGTATTCAATCCCCCTTTCTTGGTGCCCACCGCGTGCAGCGCTGGCTATATGCTGGGCTCACAAGGTAAATGAGATGCGGCATCCGACAGGAGCTCAGGGCCTGTTGGAGGTCACGGTCGTGGAAACAGCTGTGCACATCACCCTCTGAAACGCAGGAAACCCAGTGCCATGCGAACTGAGGCGGTGAGGAGGTGACCTGGCGTGGGCTCCTCTGGGGCAGAAACAGTGCGGCCCCAGTGGAGCGGGAAGAGAAGGGCGGGCAGAGAGGAGGCAGCAGGGGGCGGTGTGTGGCTCCCGCTCGCTCTCAGTGCGGCCTCCTTAGAGGTCTCCCCTGCCTGGCCCAGCTAAAGTGGCCCCCCAAAAGTTACTCCCCATCACTCCAGTTCCTTCAGAGCACATCTCACAGAGTGTAGTTCACATTTTTATTGATCGTTTACAGTTCATTTCCTGTCTTTCCAAGTAGAACAGAAAACTCCACGAGGACAGAGACTTTGTATCTTTCTTAGACAGTATCCCAGTTCTTACCAGAGATTCTGTTCAGTAAAAATCTGTTGGACAAGTGCGCGAAGCAGTGCTAACAAGTCCTTCGCAGAAATCAAGTGAAGGAGGAATGGCAGGATGGTATCTAGTCTTAGAGACACAGCTGAGGCTTCTGGTCAACCTGCTGTAGGAAAGAGCAGGGACAGAGCTGACAAGGAGAGTACCTCCCACAAAAACAAACACACAGAAAAGCTTAATAAAGTAGAACAAAAAGAGTTTAATACACAGGGGAGTTCAAAAGCAATAAAGAAAATCCCTTAAATGCTATCACCAACAATGCAACTCGAAGCCTGCGTGGGGAGCAGGAGCTGAGACCCAAAGGTCTTCAGGGCCACTGGAACCTGACACAGCCATATAGTGTCCCCTCCCGGACAGATGAGGTCTCAGACCCGAGATCTGGAGAACAGCAACTGAGCACGAGGGATAAAGAAAGGCCCTGAACAGCCTCACCTGCGTTTGAAACAGGGCCTAAGTCTGCTGCCGACTTGGCGGAAAGCTGGCCCAGTAGCTCAGGCCATGGATAAAAAAGGGCACCCCAAGAGAATCTGAATTCCAGTCCCACGCCACATGAGGTGTGGGGGTGAAGTCCCACTGCCGGCACAATACGGAATCCCACGGAGCAAGGTCAGCATGAAAACCAGGCTGAGAGTGAGAAGCCCCCGGGGTCCCAGCAGAGACCCACCGAGACCCTCTGCAAGGACGCACCGCGGTCAGCACGACGGCTGCCCCACAGGGGAGTGTAAAACAGAGATGCTTTCCGACACGCAAAGGCCGAAATGGAGTTCACCTGCCGTAGACAGGTACACTTCAGCAAGAAGGAACACGAACCAAGAAAGATGGCGTGATACATAAGGAGGAACGGTGAGGAAAATACGAGGAAATGTTGACAGTAAAGCTTTCTGTAATGGTAAGTAAGGACTAATTTCCTTTTTGAGTTTAAAACACAGCAGAACTGAAACATTTGCTGACAGTTATATGGAAGATGAGAAAGGATAGTTCCAAGTTAAATCATTATTAGCTGTGGTTATTTTTTCACTCTGGAGGAGGTGACAGTTAATGATTACCTGTAGGCTTTATTAAGGTAAATATACATGTTCTAAAAATCTATAGGTGAACACCAAAGATGGTAAATTTAATGTTATGTGTTTATTACCACAATTAAAAAAACAAGCAAAACAACAACAACAAAAAATAACCTGGGGAAGCAATATTAGTATCAGGCAAAAGAGAATGTAAAGTTTGGAAAAAATTAATAAAGAATAAAGTTTTGGGAAAAAATTAATAAAGAGCCACAAAAGGAATAATTTACCAACAAGATACAACTCAAAATATATCAGGCTAAAAACTGAATTACTGCAATAAATGGACAAGCCCACAAATTTAGTGAGAGATTTTAATATACCCCTCTCAGAAACTGACAGATCAGGCAGATAAAAAGTAAGAACAAACATTCCACAGAGAGGATATACGAACGGGCAGTAAATATGTGAAAAGGTGCTCAACCTTATTAGTCACCAGGAAATTACAAATGGAAATCACAATGGAGTACCCCTAGACACCCACCTGCCAGAATGGCTACAACGAAAATGACAGACACCACCAAATGTTGCCAGAAGTGTGGGTGAGTGTGAGCTGTCACAGCCGCTTCGAAGGCTGCTCTGACAAAGATGACGCTACACGTGTCCACAGTCCCAGCCCCAGCTCCTCTGTTCCTGGGTGTGTTCCCAACAGAAGCGCACAGGTAAGTTCACTAGGACATGTACAAAGTTCAACGCAGCCCTATTTGAAGTAGCTAAAAACAGAAACCACCCAACTATTCATCAATCAAATGGACAGACTGTGGTATACATATGATCTACTCATTCATACAGTGGAACAACATAAAGCAATGAGAATGGACAAACTACGACCATACCCAGAAATAGGGATGAGGTTCACAGATACTGACTGAAAAAGAGCTGGAGGCACAAGAGTTTGTACTGTGTGGTTCCATGGACATCATGTTCAAAAACAGGTCAAACTAATTTTGAGGTTAGAAGTCAGGAGTATGGTTACCTCGTACAAAGCAGTGAGCGAGGAAGCAGAAGAGGATCCTGGGGTGCCTAAAATTTTGTTTCTTGATTTAGGTGTTGGTTACATGGCTTTGTTACTTTTGTTAAATTGTATCTGATTTGTATACTTTTCTCTGTGTGTGGTAGGTTGCACTAAAAACTTTATAATAGAAAGTTTCCTTTGAAGAAAGAGTCTGAAGAGACCTAGGAGCCACATGTAATATACAGACCTGGTCTGGGTCCCGATTCAAACAAACCGACTGTGCAAAACCTTATATGAGGCAGCTGCGGGTCTGCACAGCGTAGTATCTGGATACTTGATATTAGGGAGTTGCTTATTTATTTTTTAAGTGAAAAATGTTTTTTAAATGTGATGACATTTCTAAAAATATAATTTATGATATGCATAACACATACACACATAACACAGAGAACAGAAAATGATGTCTAGAAACCTCATAATTATCTGGGGGAGATGAGGTGAAGGGAACTAATATGAAGACTGGTCATGAGTTAACTTGAAACTAGCTGGTGTTTGCTATGTACCGTTTTCCACACTTCTGAATATATTTGAAACTTTCGTAATACAAAGATGTGTATATGAATATGCATATATGTATAAGTAGGAAAAAAATCCAACAAAAGATGTGTAAGATTTTTATGGCAGAAATTATAAAACTTTATTCAAATATATTTTTTAAAGACCTTATTAGAAAAATATCACTGACCCAAACAGAGAAATGACCCATGTCCCTACGTGGAATGGTCCAACTATAACTGGACTTAATTTTCCTTACTCTATCAATTCAATGCCATTCTAACCCAAAATCTCAAAATAAATTTTTTTTGTGGAACTTGAAAACTGATCCTAAATTCATATGGAAAAGCAAAAGCCCAAGAATAGCAAAAACAATTTTAAGAACTAGGATGGAAACTTGCCTTTCTTGTTACCAACTGCCACGAGACACATTATAAAACCAAGGTAATTAAAACAGTGTGACAGTGGCATAGAGACACTTGGACCAGCAGGATGAAACAGAGAGCCCAGAAACTGGGCCATGCATTTATGAGAGCTTTGCACGGGACAGAGCCGGCTTTGTGATTCAGTGGATTTCATAGACGGTGTTGGGACAAATGATTATCCAATCAGAAAATAATAAAATTAGATCTCTATATCATACATGGAAACCAATTTTAAATGGAAAGCAATTCATTATAAAACAGCATATGCTTAACGATACAAATGCTCGGGCTGACTACACTAGAATACATAATGAAGTATAGCAGTCAGATGCCTGCACCTAAACTTAGAATCACCAGGAACGCAGAAGCTACAAAATGCGAGCTGGTGCAGGTGCATTGGGTGGCAACGCAAATACCACGAGCTGGGCTGCCTTCAGTTACGGGATTTTTCTAGAGTGATGAACAACTCTTGTTAAAGTTCCAAACCACAAATAAGAATAATTTCCTCTTGATTTACATTAGAGTTGCATTCCTGGAAATTTTAACTATATTCAACTGTGCCAAAAATGACATTATGTTTATACAAAAAAAATAAAGTTAGATTCTAGGTTCGGATTATAACTGAGTGTCCTGTGGGAAGTTGAACAGGGTGCAGGACACCTCGTCACTGTGAGGGGCTGTCCCTGCACCGCAGAACACCTGCCATCTCCAGCCCTGCTCTGTAGACCCCAGAAGATGCCCTCGTAAATTCCAAAATGACCAAGGGGCAGTACCACCCCCTTGGAGAACCACTGCTCTAGAAAAAGTCTTGCACAAAGAGACATGTACAAGGAGGTTAGTTTATAATGGCAAACACCCAGAAAAACCTAAATGTCCATCAATAAGAGAATGGATGCAACATTACCTACTCATAATGATCACGAAATGAACAAACTCAGTCTATCTGTACTGATATAAACATACTTCAGAAATGATGTTGAGTGACAAAAGCGAGTTGCAAAATGAAGGCCATAGTGTAATAATACTTGTATTTTTCAAATTTACAAACACCTAACAGCATATATTGTTTATGATGTACATGAATACAGTAAAAGCACAAAAACACAGGCATGAGCAGCGCACACCAATTCCAGAGCAGTGTTTGCCTCCAGGGTGGGAGAAAGGAAGGGGTATGCAGTCAGAAAGGAGATCAAAAGGGAGCAGAACTAAATCTGTGACATTTGATTTAAGAAAAAAACAACCTTGAGCAGATGTGCCAAAATGTTAATGTTTGTTCATCTAGTTTGTAGGGCACAGGCATTTTTTATACTAGCCAGTGTAATATTTATTATTTTTATAATTTTCAGTTCATTTTTAAAAAGGTAACTGGTGGCAAGATGCATATGAATTGAGATCACAGCAAAAGAAACTATCAACACAGTGAAAAGACAACCACTGACTGGGAGAATGTATTCGCCAATGATACATCTGATAAGGGCTTAGTATCCAAAATTTATAAAGAACTCATGCAACTCAACATAAAAAAATCAATTAAAAATGGACACTTCTCCAAAGAGGGCATATAGATGGCCAACGGAGGTATGAAAAGATGCTCAATGTCACTGATCATCAGAGAAATGCAAATTGAAACCACAATAAAATATCACCTTACACCTGTCAGGATGGCTGCCATCAGTAAATCAACAAACAACAAGTGCTGGAGAGGATGTGGAGAAAAGGGGACCCTTGTGCACTGTTGGCGGGAATGCAGCCTGGTGCAGCCTCTGTGGAAAACAATATGGAATTTCCTCAAAAAACTAAAAATGGATCTGCCTTATGACCCAGCAATTCCACTTCTGGATATATGTGAAGAAACCTCAAATGCTAATTTGAAAGAATACATATACGCACCCCTTGTGTTCACTGCAGTGTTATAACAGCCAAGCTCTGGAAGCAACCCATCAATAGACAAGTGGATTAAAAAAAGTGATGGTACATATACACAGTGGAACATTACTTGGCCATAAAAAGGAACAAATCTTACCATTTGCAACAGCATAAATGGACCTAGAGGGTATTATGCTAAGGGAAATAAGTAAGTCAAAGACAAATAACATATGATTTCACTTACACGTGGAATCTAAAGAACAATATAAACAAACAAATACAACAGAAACAGACTCAATAGATACAAAGAACAGAATGATGGTTGCCAGAGGGGACAGGGGTTGGGGGACTGGGTGAAAAAAGGTGAAGGGTTTAAGAAGTACGGACTGGCAGTTACAAAACAGTCCCGGGGAAGTGAGTGCAGCACAGAGAGTCCGGTCAATAACGCTTTGACAACTGTGGGTGGGGCCCGTGGGTACCATTTGTAAAGTATAGGACCATCTAACCACTATGCTGTACACCTGAAAGTAATACAAGATAACACTGAATGTAAACTGTAATTGAATAAAAATTTTTGAATAAAGAAAAAGAGAGAATGATATAGGTTTCCTGTTTGGTTGACTGAGCCCATGGTATGGCCCTTAACAAGATAGCTAGTTTAGTTTAACTGCTGCTGTTTGGGATATTACACAAATAACTTGTAATACTTGGACCAACTCTAGCACCTAGAATACAAGGCAAATGGTTGTTGAAGCTGATTATTAGAAATACTGCCCATCAATCCTTCACAAAAGCTTAAAAGTTCGTGAGACGTTGGGTTCAGTATATAGTCTGACTTTAAAGTAATGAGATAAATATCCCAAGCTCTTATAAGAATGAAATTCAACACCTTAGAACTGCGCATCTCCTCACTCACTGAGAGTGAGAAGGAAGGCTGGGCACAGTACAGAGTGCTACTGTGGGGAAGCAGTGAACACCTCGTGATTGCATCTTGTTAATTCAGTGTGATTGTAATGGTAATAAGACTCCTACTATTTCCTGTCCTGGAATAGCTAAATTATTGAGGAAATTTTGATTAAAAACATAAAGACAACAGTGTCTTTATGTAACGTCCAGGGCTTTTTCGAACCTTCTCTTAGAACTGATGGTTTAAGCAACCTGGCTTCCAGAGTAAGTCCATTTACGGAATGTCTGTGGTGGTCAAAACAGGTAGATTGGTGTTGGAATAAAATGATCGAAATCTCAACACCCTGTTCAGCAGCTGACAGGAAGAGCAAATAAGGGGCCCATGTTTCCTCCCTGTGCTCATGCTGTGCGGACTTTCGTTGGAAAGAGTTTATCCCAAACTTTTCTGTCCCGCGTTCTCCCTTCATTCCCGCAGTCGCCCCTGCAGCCCCTTTACCCAGCTCTCCGGGCAAACTGAGAGCAGCCGCAGCTCGTCCAGCAGCGCCCACCTTTCGGCCTTTCGGCCTTTGTCATCTCACCGTGCGCTTAAACTAATTACTGAAATTCTGCGGCACTCCCCAAAATCTATTTTTTTTGCTGATATGCCAAAAAAAAGGCGTAATTTTTTATTCATTCACACCAGATGGCTATTGTTGCATTGGCAGCTGTCGTTTATTTGTCATTCTAAGGAAAAAGAGGTCAGTGCCCCTGACTGGACAGTCAGGTATTGCCTGTTTTACAAATTCTTGCAGCAGGACGGCTGAAAATCGCTGCATTAAGCGGACCGACCCCTGCACGTTACATGGCCTATAGGATGAGAGACGCACTGCTCACCAGCGCTCAGGCGTGAGAACCCTACTGGCCGTTACAAGATGACTTGCCGCCAGTGCGATGTGGATTGTAGGTAGGGTAAGGCGGCCCTAGTGCTGCGGGGGCGGGGTGGGGGTGGGGGAAACTAGATCTCTCACCCACTTCCCGATTTTCAAACGCCAGTCCACGAAGGCAGCAGAAAACAGTGGGTTAGGACAGTGAAGTGCCTTCTGGAGAATTCCTTTTCGTTTGCCGTTGTAGCTGTTCCAAACCTTCAAAAGTAATTGGCGGCGCGGGGAGGGGGCTTCACACGTTATTTTTCTACTTTGAACACTTCATTGTGGTCTGAATTTTAAAATAGTAGGATAATGCCTCTTCTACCTTTGTAACTAAGTAGAATGCACGTCGTGGGGGGCGGGGCGGACGGACCAATTGAGAAGCTACCTAAATGCCCTCGGTGTGGCATCATCTCTTAACGAACTCGCAGAAAAGGGGATCAGGGGTGCAGACCACGTCTCCCCGTCCCGTCTCCTGGGAGTGTTGGTATGTGGCCGTCAGCGCCAGGCGATCCTTGTCGGTCACCGCATCGCCCAGGCCCGGGCACTCCCAGGGCCTTTGCTGACTCTGTCCGGCCCGGCGACAGGAGAACACTGCCCGGGACTCGCCTCCGTATCTCCCCATCCCCACAGATCTCACTCCCTCCTCGGGCCTCAACTCCCCGCCCCACCCCTACCTCCCGGGTCACCTCCACAACGTTCACTCGCTATCCCCGGTATTTGGGATAGAGATTAAGGTTTTGGATCATAAGATATGGACTCAGTCGCTGACATTTCACTTTCTTAGATGGATGAAAAATAAAACATTCCTTCCTTCTCGGCTCGAAATTATGTATTTACTGGCCCGCTGGTCTCGGGTCCGGAAGGGTAGTCCAGGATGGTCTTGGAACCAGCGCCCCGCCTCCCGCCCCGCCTCTTCCAGCCTCGTCCCGCTGAGCTCCCTCGGACCGAGGTCCCTCGGGCCCAGAATCCGCCGTTCTCTCCTCAGCCTTCCTCTCCTCTGTAAGCGGCCCCACTCCTCACCTCCGCCCTCCCCGGGAACCCCACCGGAGTGCCTACTCACACCTCGCGGTCCGACTGGTTCCAGCCCACCAGCGCTTTGGTCTACCAGAACGAATCACAAGTGGGCTTTCATCCAGGCGGTTTTATATCCGCTAATCAGCGTCGCTCTTTTAACAGCCAGCTTATCCTAATTTGCCTACGCCCGCCGCGGCTCCAGGCAACGTGTTAGATGCGCACGTCGCACCCGGTTACCGCTTCCGATTGGTCAGAGCCCGTAGGTCGGCTTCGCACACGCCCCACCCACTGTCAATCACACCATCCCCTAGGTAACCCGCGGGCTCATTGGCCAGTCTAGCCTGAGGGCGGGCTGTCGGACGGAAGACTGCTGATTTCCGGGTCTCCCTGTGGATACTGCAGAGCCCTGCCGGGATGCCCAGGGTGTGGGCAACCGTTTCCCGTGTCTCGGAGTGTGGAGATACGTACAGCAGTCTGGACATTAGTGTCCGTTCTGAGGTCTCATGGGCATCTCACACCCTGACTCACTGGCGCCGGTGGGCAAATCAGACGCGGTGTTAAAGGTGGGGGCCCGGTCATTCAGGGTCCTTAACAGTGTTCAGAGAGAGAAGCGAGTACGAAGCACTAGTTGTGATAACATCACGTTTCCAGTTATTCTTACCTCGCCTTATTTTATGTGGCCTTATTCTATCGTTATCCTCATGAAGTAGACTGTGGCAAGGATCATTCTACTCACAGGACAGAATTGGGAAGAGAGGCCAGGGTCAATCAAGTGAATCTTCTCCAGCCACACCTCCAGGCGTCTGTAACTGGAGCTGACCCATGCCTTTAGCAAATTGCTCTTAACCTAACTGCAAACTAAAACTTGCCATGATTTTGTTCTGATGCTGTAGCCTGTTAGACCAAAAGATCCATAAACCAGGCTAACCAAAGGAAATAGGACAGAGGATACATGCTGTATTGCTGAACCAGGAAAGGAAAACAAAAAACAGTACCAAATCTGAGAGCTGCAGTATTTGAACCTTTGACCTTAGACAACATTCTGAAACATCAGGAAGCAAAAGATTGAACCCTGGGGCACTGAATCTTTGATTTAGGGAATCCAATGCTGAATCATAGCTTTATGAATGAAATGGAAGAAGACGGTTGAACTTCATTGAATGTATGTCTCAAATTTATTCTATTTTCAAGGTTTCATTTACAGTGATATGTACTAACCAACGATTTCTTAGGTGTTTAGCAACTTGATCTTACTTGGACCAATGAGGAGCTGTGTGGTTAAGAAAGTCATTATTTTGATTAATTCATTTCATTGGAATTGAGTGTTAATTATAGCTAAGCTCTGGTAGGGACTGTGAGGATAGAAAAGAAATACGATGGGACTACTGGCTTAATAGCCTGTGGTTTGCTAATGTCAATAACATTTGAAATGGGAAATGCTTTATAGCAAGCTATAACAATGGGCCAAATTTATAGTTAATTGCCCCCCAAAGATTATAATAATACTGTATTTCCTATTTTCAGAGCATTTTGTAGTTTTCAGAGCATCTTCACTTGTATTATTTGGGGGAAATATTGTTTTGGCTGAAGCTAATGGGAGCCTTTATGGTGTAGCTAGAACTAATGCTGAGCCCTGGCATATGGGTAGTAATGGAAAAGGTGGGACAGAGGTGGAAGGGAATCCAAGGAGAGAAAATAATTGGAGAGGCTGAGACACGAATAAGCACTGAGTATCTGGGAAATGATGGGGAAACTAGTCTAAGCCAGAGTGGAGACAGGTAATGGAAAATGACACTGTGTAGACCAGCTAGTTAGGACCAGTTCGGAGGCCTTCATGTTTTTTGGGGAAAGTGTTCAATGTTTGAATTTGGGAAGGTTATTTTTCTCACACTTCTAATGATCAAAGTGACTCTCGTTAAGTTGTAAACTAAGAATAGGGCCTGCGTGTGTGCGGGTGGGGGGGGAGTTCTAGATGTTTTACATCTCCCTGGCTGGATATAACATTTTAGGTTTCCTCATAAGAAGGAACCCTGCCCCCAAACCCAACCTCTGTCTCGCTCCTTAACTGGAAAGCAGTGTTAGTCTTCTGATTAAATAATGGTATTCTACCCTGTTAGCAAAGTGGAAAGAAATACTGTTACCACAGCACTCATCTTTTGCCATCTCTTAATCAAAGTTCACTCTAAAGAAGACTGATGACTTGACTATCCAGTCTTTCTGTTTTTAAAAATTGTCTTCTGGCCCTGGCTGGTGTAGCTCAGTGGATTGAGCGCGGGCCTGCGAACCAGAGGATCGCGGTTCGATTCCCAGTCAGGGCACATGCCTGGGTTGCAGGCCAGTTCCCAGCAGGGGACGCATGAGAGGCAACCGTACATTGATATTTCTCTCCCTCTCCCTCTCTCCTACCCTTCCCCTCTAAAGATAAATAAATAAATCTTAAAAAAAAAAAATGATACAAAATCTTATAAAAAAAAAATTGTCTTCTGTATGCCACGCTACATGGTGCCTCTTCACATTGACTACACACACACACACACACATAATGGCACATATATGCATATGTATCTATATATGTATATATCATTCATAGTATACTTGTTCAGTGCACATCATTTTATTTAATTACAATTTTCTTTTTTCTACACAAATAAAAAAGTCCAGGCAACAACAACAATGAATGCCAAGGTCTAATTTCCTCTTTCTCAAATGTGTGTTGTGCTGCCAGATAGAGAGGTAGAGTGTGTGCGGGGGGGGGGAGGTTATTAGGGTAATGGAGTAAAAGAAATGATTCCAGAGAAGACAATGTTTTCTTGTTGATTTTATGGTTATCAAAACTTTTTCTGACAGAGAGCCCTGAATTTTTTGCTTACATTTTCTTATGTGTGATTTTTTTTTTAACATTTTCTGCAGGTATGTTCTGAAAATGTACCTAAAACTTCAGTAATTGTTGGTATTTAGCTGGGACTCAAATGCTACCATTGCTCTATTCTGCTAAATTGGGAAACTGGGTCAACAAAAATTTTCCCCACATAGTATCGTCAGTAGTTACTGAACTTCCAAGGCCACCCAGAATTACCACCATGATTTTCTAGATTGCAGTGAGTGGTACCTCAGTACTTGTTGGCTTCAGAACTTGTCAGACCTGGCACTCGTCATGTTTTGATGAGAAAAAAAATGTTCTAGCCCCCAGCCCTTGCTTGCCACTCGTTGGCACTTGCTAGAACTTGTATGAGTCATGATGCCACCCTGCAAGAGAAAATGCTTCATTAATCATCACTTGCTTACCACTCATTGGAACGTATTAATGACGAATACTGAGGTACCACTGTATTTACCTCATGCAAACTATGGCCTGCGGACCCAATCTGGTCTGCCATCTATTTTACGTATGCCCTGCAAGCTAAGAATGATTTTTACATTTTTAAATGGTTGGGGGGAAAAAATCAAAAGAAGAAAAACATGAAACTCAAGTCTCAGTGTCCATCCATCAAGTTCTACTGAAGCATAGGAATGCTGATTCATTCACATGTTGTCTGTAGGCCACTCTCACTTTACAACAGCAGAGTGGAGTAGTTAACACAGAGACTGTATGGCATATAAGCCCGGAATACTTACTGTTGGGCCCTTAAGAGAAAGCTCTGATCCTTACTATCTCAGAGGTCACTCATGAGTCGGATCCCCATGGAATGTTGCAACTGAAAAGACTTTGGAAATCATACAGTGTTCACTTTTTAAAAATCTCCCATTGAGAGAGACAAGTTACTTCTTGCCTAAAGTCACATAGTCAGTGGTAGTAGACTCCCGGTTCCGTGGGCTCAGGGGTGGTTTTATATATGCTTGCTGTGTCTTACTTAGGGTGGGGTAGGTGCTTTGTAGTCCGAGGCAAGGAGGGTCAGCACTCTGCTAATTTTGAGCTCATGTCTCCTCCAGACAAATGCAGTGTGCTGTCATCAATTGATGGGTACTTGGAGTTTCACTGTTTCAGCCAGTAAGAGTTGTCTTCTGTTTTCTATTTTTCTCATTTCTCAAAAGGTGCACGGCCATCATGAACACCTTTCTCACTTTTATGCTCTTTTTCTCTTTTACAAAATCTCTCACCTTCAGCAAAGGAGTGCAGAAGTGGCTGACTTTCTTCCAGTTTAAGGTTCTTAAGGGAGGTTAGGGTGGTTAGAAAGGCACAGGATACAGTTCTGACTCTGGAGTGCATGGATGGTGCATATGTGTGGAGAGGGGAGAGGGAGTTTAGTCTACATGTACTCAAACATATGCTGACTTTTCTGAGGAGAGTGTTCATAGCATTCCTAATGATTTTTTTTTTTAAGATTTTTTATTTATTTATCTTTAGAGGGGAAGGGTAGGAGAGAGGGAGAGAAATATCAATGTGCGGTTGCCTCTCGTGTGTCCCCTGCTGGGAACTGGCCTGCAACCCAGGCATGTGCCCTGACTGGGAATCGAACCGCGATCCTCTGGTTCGCAGGCCCGCGCTCAATCCACTGAGCTACACCAGCCAGGGCACATTCCTAAGATTTTTAAGAGCCCACGACCTCAAGAAGATTTGGAACTGCAGATACATAAAAGATGTGTTTGGGGAAGAATGCTGCTTGGAGGTTTGCTGGGGAGACTGATGTAGGTTCTCAGGTAAGACCTCAGCTGATAGAGGGAAGAGCTCTTTGCCCACTCACATCATCAGCCCACACAAGTATTTTTATCTTCTCTGCCACTCAAAAAGGTGATAAAAATTCATCAGATTCACAAAGCAGTTGAACTCAGATGGTGATGAAATCCCAGTATAATTCTCACCAAAGAGCGTCCTGATTAATAGAAACCACAGAGGAACTAATTTTAGGAAAATAGCGAACGGGATTGTTTTAGCTGAAGCAAGCTGGGAGAGTGGGTGCTGCTGCAAACAGCCCATTGTGCTGCGCTGACAGCTCCAATCTGGCCGTTTACTTATTAAATGTCTTTCCGCTGTACGTTATTAAGCCTGGATTCAGGAGATGGGGAAACAGACAGAATAAGACAATAGAACGGGAAGCCAACCTGGACAGCTCCCTTCAGCATTATTGTGGCTTTGTGTCTCCTGAAAGCCTCTCCTCCCCTGGTTTGGAGAAAGGGGATGAATTCCATCTTCATGAGGCTCAGAAATGGACAAGACAAGTTAACATGCTTTTGATTTCTAAATTATTTGCCTCTTCTTACAAATCAAAGTGTTCTTCAGAGAAAATTTAACCAGTTGGCTCAACAAGTGGGAGTCAGGGCCTTTGTGTAGTCTCTGAAAGAGCTGTTGTGCCCAAACAAGGAAGAATTTGGTCTGCTTTCACAAGTACCAAATGAGCTGTTTTAGGATAGTCAGTCACCAGAAGATTGGGTTCCCTTGGCTTGTCTGATAGATGGAAAGGTCTTTCATACTGGGAAGGAGTTCCAAGACTGCCTTCCTTCCTTCCTTCTTTCCTTCCTTCCTTCCTTCCCTCCCTTCTTTCTTTCTTTTTTTTAAATCCTCACCAGAGGATATGCTTTGATGGATTTTAGATAGAGAAGAAGGGAGAGAGAGAGAAGAAGAAGCATGGATGTGGGAGAGAAACACTGATAGGTTGCCTCCCGCATGCGCCCTAACTGGGATTCCAGCCTGCAACCTAGACATGTGCCCTTACCAGAAATTGAACCCAAAACCCTTCCATGTACAGGCAGGCCCATCCTCCAACCAACTTAGCCAGCCAGCTAGGGCCTAAGATCTGTTTCTTAAACTAAAGAATAAGAAAAGCCTGATGGGCAGAGGGGGAGTGGAACTCTGATTATGCGCATCATCATTTGAAAAGCTGGGGTTCTGATAAATGGAGCAATAGTTGGTTTATGTGAATCTTAGTTTCAACTTTTAGCCTCTGTTTTCTGTACAGCAAAATAGAGGACAAAGAGCTTCATTTGGTTTGCCAGGTACCGTCTCCTTATTTGCTTACATACTAATGGTGCATAATCATGTACCATTAGTGTGGAAGCCCACGAGTGGGCCATTCATTCATCATTTGTTTATCCATTTGACAAATACTTATACTGAGTATTCCTGGGTGCCCAGGAAGTGGGGATAAAGAATGAACAAAACAAGCTCTGCTCTCATGGAACTTATACTCTGATGGAAGGAACCAGAAAACAACAAATAAATACGTTTAAAAAAATCTCTTCAGCTATGAAGAGAAACCTGGGGCACGGGAATAAAGATGAAGGAGCACGAGGTGGAGGATTACTTTGTACAGGTGATGAAGGAAGATCTCCCTGAATAGGCGACCTCTTAGCAGTGACCTGAAGTGACAGAGTAAAGAGACAAGGTCCAGCAAGCCTGAAGGCCCTGAGGGGTGCAGGTGAATTCCAAGGACAGCAAAGGAGGCCAGGCTGGTGGAGCTGGAGGGGAGGGGGCTCACAGAGGGTGTTGTAGGGCTGGGGCTTTCTTCAGAGTGACAAGGAAGCCAGTGGAGGGGCTTTGCACAGAAAAGTGATGAGATCTGACCTGCCTGCCAAAAAACAAAAACAGAACAAGTGTGCCAGATACCAGTCAATGGAGCGTAAGGTCAGAATGGGGCTCCATTCTCATAATAGCAAGCCACTAACTAGCTTTTGGTGAGTGCCTCCCAGTATGTGCAACGGAAGGCTCATTTCTCGGCATCTGTAGGGTGGGGGAGATTTCTTTGTTCTTTGTAAAGCAGCCTCCTCTCCTGGAGAGTACTGAGGGTGGTGATACGGTGGAATTTCATGTCCCTTTATGTTCCTACAGATTAGAAGGAGGGTATGAAGCATCAAACAGCGCAAGAACATGTTAGCACTGGGCCTGCCCAGTGCTCGGTTTGCAGTCAGCCATTCTTTCTGGGGAGCCAATAGGAAGAGGCTGGCATAGACGGATTCTGGGAGTTGTGATTCCTCAGCTCTTGTGGAGGACAGGACCACAGCCCAAGAGGCACAACAGCAGGCAGCTGCTGGGAGGATATATATGGCAAACTCAGCTGGAGCCTATACAGGAACATTTGGTAGTTGGGGAAGGGAACTCGTGATGTTTTATGGAGAGTGTGAGAGTATTAGAAGAACGGTGGGGCTTCTGGATTAGCAGATGTCTGGAGGCATTGCTGCAGCCCATGACAGGCCTGAGCCCCATGCTTCCCTACAAGATGTCAAGTTCACTGTGTCCAAGAAGCAGCTGAGATATGCTTCCATTCCTGCAACTGCAGGCACACCAATGAGCATGCCCCGTCTGTTCTTTCAGGGCGTTTCCGAGCAGGGTCAAGCTGAGGCTCTGGATAGCATAGCCACAGTGATTGAGCTCCGTGCAGAAGGAGATGGCCAGACCCATAATTAGGGATTTTAAAATAGGGGGGCAAATCTTATTTGAGCGCTCAGCTGCTGAAATGGAAAGGTGTTTTCATAGATGGGTGTTGTGTTGTGGGATTGAAAGACCAATGACTTAGGAAAGAGATCTCAGTGCTAATCAGACCTGGAATGGAACTGTCAGAGGTACCCAAATACCTGGGTGTGGCCCACAAACATTCCATGGTTCATTGGTGAGGACCACTGTCCACAAGGGGGGACAGAAACCTTGCAGATTTCAGTTCTGAGAATTCTGCCTCAGAACCAGTCTCGCTAACCTTTGGGGCACCACCTAAACTATCCTGAGTAGAAATTGCTAGTGTGTGAGTTTGCTACACAAACTCTGAGCCCCTGAGGGCAGTAGTTGTGATTTCAGTTAATCTGATAAATAGAATTGCTTCTTTGATTGCTCTGCCAACAGAGTCCCCTGGTTGAGACAGTTAGGTTAGCAGAGCCAGGAAGCACATAAGTAAGGGACAAGGAGAAGGAAGGGGGGAGTGACAGAGGACAGATGGCTGGAGGAATGACAGATATGAAGCCAGATTCCTTAAAGAGAGAGGGAGCACAGTGTGGGGTCGCTTCGGTGGACTGCCACTGAGAAAGGTTGCCATTCCCGAATGAGTCATTTCCCCAAAGCCCCTGTTTCTGGAGATGAATGCCCACGGAGTGAACTAGATTCTGCCTGACCCCTCGATCAGGTTTCCACCTAAGGGGAAATGACCTGAAATATTCATTAAGCAGTGCCCTAGAAATGGGGAAGCTATGGTCCCTCTCTTCCGATTGTTCACACTATACTGTTGGAGACAGACAAGAGAACCCCCTGTGTGATAAAGGCCACATCAGAGGTAAATCCAGGGTGCTTCCTAAGCGCAGGAGAAGAAACAGAGGGGTTAGGGAAGGTTTCCAAGGTGACATTTGAACAGGGTCTTTATGAGTGACTGGAAATTAATCACAGAGAGTAAGAGAAAAGGGATTCTAAGCATAAGAAACAGCACATGCAAATTGCTGGAGGTAGGAGAGAGAATAGGAGGATAGGTGATGGGAGAGGCGTTTGGAGTATCTGTGGGGTGCAGTGCGCTGGGGCTGCAGGCTTGGGGGGCAGGTAAGGGCGGGAGATGAAGCCAGGGGTCACGGGACCGTGTCATGAAGAGCTTGTATGGCATGATAAGGAAGTTAGACATTATCTTGCAGATTCTGATGACCCACTGAAAGATTTAACAAAGGAAGGTATTTACATTTTGCATGTATAAAAATAATCTTTTCCATAAATCTCTTATATTTATTGAGGTATCTGGCCTCTGCATACATTATGTTCAGGGTGGGGAAGTTCTCAGCCTCCCAAAGCTGCCCACTTCATTGAGGGATGGCTGTAAATTTTAGAGAATATTTTTCTTATATTGAACCAAATTCTGCCTCCTCATAACTCCTACTCATGGTGTCTAGCTTTGCCATCTGTAGAAACCCATAAAAGAGCACTTCAAAAATATTTGAGGATATCAAGGAAACCTCCCCTTAGTTTTCCATTTTCCAAGTTAAGCACACAGAGGCCACGCCTTGTTTATTTCATTGCCTCCAGACTCCTTCCCACCCCTGTCACAGCTGTGTAGGTGAACGGTGGTTTGTCAAAGCATCTTTCAGAATCTGGCAGTAGAATAGTTCCTAACACTTCAAATAAGCTCGAAAGGCACGGAGAACAGTGATGCCATTACTACTGCTTTCGAGCTGGACCCTCCATGACCAGCAGGAATGCTAGACTCCTTAGTTTGTTACCGGTGACATCCCACTGTTTGCTTTTAAAAAGCTCTTGATTAACTGAAGCTTCTAACTCTTCAGCACATTAATTATCGCCAAGTGAAATCTTCACGATACTCAGTATGTGCAATTTATTTTTGAAGTTTAAATACAGGACCTTACATTATTTAATCTTTACCTTTTTCATTTTCCAGACTACTGGATTTCAGCCTATTAGATTCATTTGTAACATCTTGATTCTCTTTTTGACGGCATGAGTGGCTCTGCTTGTACGTTCAATAAACATTTACTGTAGGTTTTAATCCAAGTCACTAATAAAAATGTTTTCTAGGGCAGAACTTGGTAGCACTGGGGGTCTACTTCCAGTCCGGGTGTGTATTCAGACAGCTTCAGTTCAGCCTAGTGACCCATTTTACAACAGTATTTACCACAGTAACTTTGAAGACACATTGTGTTTGGCATTTATTCCCATTCAAACCCATAAACAGTTATCGTTTATCTTTGAGGTTCGGTGTTAGGTGCTGAGGATGTAAAAATAACCAAGACGTCATTCTTGTCTTAAAGAGCTTGCAGTTTAGCAGAGGTGGCACACGTATACCCACCAGCCCCAAATCAGTGTGTGGATAATCAAATATGTGTCACCTGGAATGTGCATTAGAGTTACATATACTCTTTTCGATATAAAATATAGTAGGTAATATGTAGTATATATTAGATTGTACTGTCCTTAGCAGTATAAACGAAGTATACAGAGAACATAGAGCAAGGGGAGATTACTCGTCTCTACGGAAAAGGAGAAAGGGGGGCTTCCCAAAAGAGGGGACACTTTAACTGGGCCTTGAAAGATACGTAGGATTGTAGTGAGATAGTGGAGAATGGAGATGGGAAGATTTTCCAGAGTGAAGAAATGTGATGTGCCAATACGAAGTAGCAAATGTCTTCAGAAGGTTCAGGAACAACAAGTGGTTGGAGTTCCAGGTTTAGGGAAATGAATGGTGAGAAATGAGATAGCGTGTGGAGGTCTCCGATGCCACACTGAGGAATTAAGGCTTCATCCTGAAGGTGAAGAGCTCAGCCAAATCGGAAGTCATTAAGCAAGAGAATAAGTAACATGATCTGCTGTATCAGCTACAGAACTATGCTGACAAAGAAATGAATTCAACTTGGCAAACTTACTCTTCATGAACCCAGGTTGGTTCTAGTATTAGTGGATCACTAAGCATCTGTCAATGAGCACCTCAATCCACCTGTGCATGCAGATGTGCACGTTTTGCTCCTTCTTCGGCTTCCACGTAGTTCCTGACTGTCCTGGTCCGTCTGTGCACCCACAGCTTGCTCGGACTCCCACTGTTAATGTGTCCTCGGGCTCTGCATCTGAGCCACAGCAGCTCCGACCTCCAAGCTGGGTGGCCTCCGCTATGGGTTGCTCACCTGCTCTACGCGCCCTGTCTGCTGTGATCTCTGCATTTTTGTTCAGCCCTGTTCTACGCTGGCCTCATCCTTTGTGCTACTCTCTTTGCATCAGTTCTTGTATTCTGGTTCCTTGGCCTGCAAGTTGTACCTGTTGGCTAACTTTAGCTCCAGTTCAGGAGATAAAATGGAATATTTTCCTTTCTAGGAGCTATATGGTATCGCTGAAAAGATAGTACTGACACACAAGAAACTATATGATACAATTGATTGACAAATTGAAAATACTAACTAAAGAGTAATGTGGGATGGGAGTAAAAGGCAGAAAACTGTACATGAACAATTAAAATAAAATTAAAAAAGATAAACACACACACACACACACACACACACACACACACAAAAGAGTAATGTGAATTTAGAGAAAAGACTGAACTGGGAAACTCAAGGACCTTAGGAGGAACAGTCCTTTCTTTTCAACTCTTTTTTTGGAAAGGTTTGGATTTTTAGACACAAATATTTTTTTGGAAGCGGGAGGGGAAATGTAGGGCGGAACTTCCTGTAGGCTTCCCTATGATTGGCTCCAGAGCTGCCTGTCTTACCGGAGCTACCTTGTCCGGCCCATCTAGCAGTCGTTGCCACCAGAGAAGCCTTACCCGCTGCAAGAAGACAGCAATTTAACGCCATTTCCAACTTAAGCACCATATCTACAGGGCGTGAAATTAGTTCCAGCAAGCAGCAAATTTGCTGCTAATAAAAATATTTAGCGATTCACTTGTCTTTAAATCAGCAGCCGAATATTCTCTTACTTGCATCAGTGCTTGTTTTTCCCAATTCTAATATTTGGTAATCAAGCTGGCATTGTTTAGCTAACACTGGGAAACAGCAAGTTCTTCAGCTCTGCAAAAATATGGGTTTCGTGAGGAGGAATTTTTCTCTCTTTTGGTCAAAAATAGGCCTCAGAGTTCTTTGGATCATGGAGGTAGAACACTCTCGCTGGTTTGGTGGTCTTAGAAATAAGTTTTCATTCTCTTCCATCTGCCATATTATCGCCTGAGTCATTGCACGTGGAGAAGCCGGGCGCATGGAGAGAACGTGGTTTCTGTCTCGTGTCTATACACAGCTTTACTCTGGCTCAGTGCCCATTCATTTTCATTTCCTTTCTGTCTTTTTTGGCCTCTATCTACTCGCAGCAAGAGTAATCTAAAAACCAAGAGATATTGCTCCCATTAAAATTTCTTTTTTATTTATTCAACAAATACTTATTGGGTACCTACTACCAATATTTATTGGTCACTGACCACATGGCTTCATCACTGTAGGGTCCTGTTTGGATGAGAAGTGCTCCCGGAGGCCTAGTTGGATGCCCGGTAAGAGGCTGACCTGGCAGGTGGCACCTCTCCTCCAGGTCCCCAGGAAGATGAGCTCTATTCACACTGACATCGTTGTCTTTTCCTTGTGACTCTTGTCGGAGGAACAAGAGCAGCAGCCACCCTCTTTGTCACCACTCAGTTGGTCTAAAGGTCTAACCAGATTGCTTGTTTCAAAGTCCAAATAATTTAGAGAGAGAGTGCAGTGGCGCCCAGGGAACTCCGTCTTCTACCCCTGAGGAGACTAGCTGTATCATTTTTCTTCAGCCGCTGGTAGAAGTTGGTTTTGAGCGTCTCAGCAGGAGAGCAGGATGTGAGCAGCTTCAGACATGCACAACTATGTCCTTCCAGAAACCAGCCAGCACAGGATGCTGAGGAGAGCCGGCCTCTGAGTTCGGAGAGGGACCTGTGCAGAGCTGCTAACTGGAGTTAGAATCCCAGACAAACTGAAGCACCTGGCTAACACCAGCTTCACTGCTGGGGATGCTGGGAAAGGAAATGCCTTCAGGAAACTACGTTTGCAGTGGCCAACTGACCAGCGTGGAGGCTCAGGAAAGGGCAAACCCTCTGTGGGTAGCAGCGGGAGGCCAGGAGGTCTGGGGACCAGAGCATCTGGGCTCTGTTCCTGGCTTTCTTTCAGGTACATGACTGGAGACCCCTTCTCCTCCATGACATCAGTTTCCTCATCTGTCCAAACACGTGAATTTTACTCCCTGTCCCAGGTACTGGAGCATGGGAAGGTTGGGATAACTAAATATTTTATTGATTTATTTTTAAAGGGAAAGGAAGGGGGAAGAGAGGGAGAGAAACATCAGTCAGTTGCCTCTTGCACATCCCCAACCCAGGACCTAGCCTGCAACCAGGCAAGTGCCCTGACCAGCCCAACCCACTGAGCCACTGTGGTCAGGGCGGGATGGTGACTATTTTAAAGGGCGTGAGGGACTCATTAGAGTGGCACTATGATGAAAATCTGGATTTCTCCTGGGATGGAGCGCATAGAGCTTGTACATTTAGGTGACATAAAAGCAGGGTTTTCCTAATGGTAAGGGATGGATGTAGGACCGAATGAATGAACTGGAACCACTTGCCCTGAATGAGGTGTGTAACTTCCCGTCATGCTCAAGACTCAAAATTTCAAGTATGTTTTCTAGAATGTGGGTTCACTGAAGTTCCTAGTGTTTAAAACCTTGAAGATTTTATCCTAGTTATAGAGTGATGGGAATCATCAGATATAAATTGTTGGGGAAATACGAAAAGTGATCTGAAGAATGTGCTCTATCAATTAAGTACTTAAGGGAGAAACAAAGTGAAGATCAGAGGGAAAACCTTAGAGAACTTAGTAATTAAAATAGAAATAAAAACATTCTCCAATCCTGGTCCTGTCTTCCTCATATGTCATTATATAACCAAAAAAAAAAAAAAAAAAAGACTTTTTGGGAACTCTGACTAGTGTGGCTCAGTAGGTTGGGTGTCGTTCTGCAAAGCAAAAGGTCACCGATTTGACTCCCAGTCAGGGCACATGCCTGGTTGCAGATTAGGTTCCCAGTCTGGGAGTGTAAGAGGCAACCAATTGATGTTTCTCTCTCACATCAATGTTTCTCTCCCTCTCTTTCTCCCTCCCTTCCCCCTCTCTAAAAATAAGTACATAAAATCTTTTTTTAAAAAAATACTTATTGGGAGTGAGTGTACAAGGAAAACTTGTGGCTTGGTGGGTGCGGATTGAGTGTTGACAAGGGCAGCTAGGGTGGAGCATAGCATTAGGCACGGAGCATTAGAGCCAGACTCAGGAGCTATGAGGAGTGGAGTGAATGGAGGGGGCTGGCAGATGGGAGCTCCGGACCCTCAAGGCGGAGCTGACGATGGCTGGGAAGAGGAATGATGGGGTCAGAGCAGAGATGCAGCCTTTCTCTGCCAGGAATCCTGTCCCTTGGCCCCTCCTTGCTGCTTCTCACCTCAGTGTTCTGGTGGGCTGTTTGCTTCTCCACGTCCCATTGCAGCAGCCTGGCCTTCCCCTGCCACCACACTGGCAGGAGGTCTCAGGCCCACAGCCCTGGAGCCGTCCTCTGCCAGAGCTGGGTGAGAAGTCAAACGGGTTCCGAGGATGGATTAATAATGCTTCAAAGTGCCTGGTCCCCACCTGTTTCCTGAGCATTTCTCGTAACAGCATTTCTCATAGGCCACGTGTTAGGTTTCCCTGAGTTCTCCTGAACTAATGCATGTTCAAGGTAGAACCTTAGCAGCGCTTCTGCAGAGTCCTGATGAGCACAGCCCTGGGAGGTTGGTAATTCCAAACCTTGGCAGAGCAGAACATAAGATCAGGGATCAATAGTCGAAAAGGCCTCTGCAGGTAGAATGATTCATACTCAGAGGCATTAAATCACTCCGTAATCTCAGAAAAAGGAGCAAGCCTAGCATGGCGGTTCATAAAACAGACTGGTCATTTGCAGAATTTTTAAGGGGTAAGGTTACTGATCTCATTAAAAGTAGCTATCTCAGAGGTTATATATCAGATATTTGATTTCCCTCTGAGGAGAACTTAACCAGCTTCCTAGCCCTTAGCATCAAGGATTTGTGTTGCTGAAATCGGAACTGGATTCTGCATTTTAAGGGGAGGAAATATATATGGTGCGGAACTGTCCAAAGGCATTCTGGCAAATGCCTTTATCAGAACATCGAATTCTAGAATTGGGAGGTCATTTAAGAGTGTCAAAATGGGAAGTGGAAACGATTTTGGAGGTTACCAAAGGCAGCACAGCACAGAATCCAGGCACTCCTGTCAAACGGCCTGGGTTTACATTCTTTCTCTGCCCGGAACTGGCTGTGTGACTTTGGGCAAGTTACTTCCCCTCTCCGTGTCTTTGTTTCTGCCCCTGGAAAACCAGAGACAAGTTACCTACCTCAAAGATTTAAGGTAATAAATGTTATTGATACCTTTAGTAATTGATTCATGACAAATATTTGTAAAGCCCTTCAAAGTGAGACATTCTATTTACATGAGCTCTCTTCTGCTTAACATAACCATAAAACTTCAAAAAACCCTACCAATTGGACTCACTATCAATTCATGCTATTCAAGCCTGGGTTGGCCTGTGCCGCTGCTGTGCAAGCCTCCCCCGCATCTTCTGTTGACTGGTGAGACTGCCTCAATAGTTGTTCTAAAACATGCTGTCTCAGCCTCGTCACAGTCAATATTTTGGGCAGCATAATTCTTTTATGGTAATCACCATACTGCTGTCTGTGTCTACGAGTTATTGTTTTGTTTTTGTTTTTGTTTTTGTTTTTTGCTTAATCCCTTCACCCTTTTCACCCAGCCTAGCAATCCCCTGCCCTCTGACAGCTGTCAGTCTGTTCTCTGTCTTTGAGTTTGTTTCTATTTTGTTTGTTAGTGTATTTTGTTCATTAGATTCCACATGTGAGTGAAATTATGTGGTGCTTATTTTTCTCTGACTTGCCTATTTCACTTAGCATAATGCTCTCCAGGTCCATCTATAGTATCACGAAGGGTAAGATTTCCTTTTTTTTATGGTCGAGCAGTATTGCATTGTGTAAATGTACCGCAGCATTTTTATCCACTCATCCACTGATAGACACTTGGGCTAGTTCCAAATCTTGGTTATTATAAATAATGCTGCAATGAACACAGGGGTGAATGTATGTATTCTTTCAAATTAGAGTTTTGGGTTTCTTCGAATATATCCCCAAAAGTGGAATTGCTGGGTCATAAGGCAGTTTCATTTTTAATTTTTTGAGAAAATTCCATACTGCTTTCCACAGTAGCTGCACCAGTCTGCATTCCCACCAACAGTACATGAGGGTTCCCTTTTCTCCACATCCTCACCAATACTGGTTTGTTGATTTATTGATGATAGCCATTCTGGCAGGTGTGAGGTGATACCTCATTGTGGTTTTAATCTGCATCTCTGTAATGATTGGTGACATTGGGCATCTTTTCATATGTCTATTGGCCATCAGTATGTCTTCTCTGGGGAAGTGTCTATTCAGATCATTTGCCCATTTTTTAATTGGATTGTTTGGGGTTTTTTGGTGTTGAGTTATATGAGTTCTTTATAAAATTTTGTATGCTAACCCCTTATCAGATGTATCATTGGCAAATATATTCTCCTATTCAGTAGGTTGTCTTCATTTTGTTGATGGCTTCCTTTGCTGTGCAAAAACTTTTTAGTTTGAGGTAGTCCCATTTGTTTATTTTTTCTTTTCCTTCCCTTGCCTGAGGTGATACAGCAGAAAAAATATTGCTATGATAAATGTCCGAGATTTTGCTGCCTATGTTTTCTTCTAGGATTCTTATGGTTTTGAGTCTAATATTTTAGTTGTTCATCTATTTTGCGAACTTTTTAGAATTATCAACTCCCTCCCATTTGGATATTGGGTCATTTGGAGTTCCATCAGTTTGGTTTTGTTTCATTCCTCCTGCTCCAGCCCACACCGCCAGTCTTGAGTCCCACGGCACTTTTCCGTGTCAACCTTTTGGGAATCCCTTTCGTTCTCCCGTGGAGCCTTTCCTTTCCTGGATCCCCCATCCTCCACTTTCTTAATTTACTCCCTGTTTTTATGATAGTCAACTCTTCCAGAAGCCTTCATAGGAAGGATTTACAGGAGAGAGTTTTAAGTATTTGTATTTTCGGAAATGTCTTTGTTCAACTCTATAGTTGACCGATAATTTGTATTAGTTAAATGTTATTTTCCTTCAGAATTTTGAAGACCTTGTTTTACCATTTTTTTTTTTTTTGTATCTAGGCTTGTTTTCAAAAAGTCCATTTCCATTCTGATTCTGATTCTTATTCCTTTGTGTGCAAACTTTTTTCCACTTTGCAATTTTTTAGGTCTCTCTCTCTCCCCTCTCCCTCCTTCTCTCCCACCCTCCCTCCCTCCTTCCCTCTCTCTTTTTTCTTTTTCTTTCATATATGAGCCTCATTGAGATATAATTCATCTATCATACAATTCATTTGTTTAAAGTATTTTTTTAAATTTTTTTAAATATATTTTTTAAAGATTTTATTTATTTATTTTTAGAGAGGAGAAAGGAGGGAGAAAGAGAGGGAGAGAAACATCAATGTGTGGTTGCCTCTCACGTGGCCCCCACTAGGGGCCTGGCCTGCAACCCAGGCATGTGCCCTGACTGGGAATCGAACCTGTGACCCTTTGGTTCACAGCCTGCGCTCAATCCACTGAGCTACGCCAGCCAGGGCTTGTTTAAAGTATTTAATCAATAGTTTTTAGTACCTTCGCGGAGTTGTGCGACCATCACAACAATCAGTTTTAGAACATTGTAGCATCCCCAAAGGAAACTAGCGTTGTACCTGCTAACAGTCCCCAGCTCCGCTTAGCTGCCTGCATGGCCCTGAGCAACTACCAGCTTACCTCTGTCTCTACAGACTGGCCTATTCTGGATGTTTCCTATAAATGGAATCATACAGTATGTAGTCTTTTGTGGCTGGCTTCCTCCACTTAGCAAAATATTTCCAAGGTTCATTCTTACTATAGTATGTCTGAATGCTTCATACCTTTTTATTGCCAAATAATGTTTCATTGTATGAATATCCTACATTTTGTTTATGCATTAATAAGTTGATGGATATTTAGGTTGTTTCCAACTTTTAGTTTTTATGAGTAATGCTTCCATGACTAGGATTTCCTTTTTATCCCTAATCTTCTGAAGCTTCACAGTGACATTCCTTGTTGTCGCTGTTTCATTCGTTGTGGTTGGCCCCCAATAACCCCTTTCAGCCCAGGGAATTGTGGCCTCTAGTTCTGGGAACTGTTCTCGTGTTATTCCTTTGATAATTTCTTCCCATCAATTCTTTCTTTTCTCTCTTTCCGGAATTCCTATTAGTTGGATTTTGAAACCTCCAGATGAATGCGCAAATATTATTACCCCTTGTCTTTTCTTTTCCATTTTGGTTTTCTTTTTCTATTTTCTGTGAGAGATTCCCAACTATTTTCTAGCTTTTTTATTTAATGTTTTACTTTGGGACATTTTAATATTAATATTGAAAAGCACTTCTCATTCTCTGTTCTTTTTTATCAATATGGTATTAGCTCTTGATTCTCTTAATTTTTAGTCATTTTATTTCTGAAGTTTCTTTTTCTTTCTGCATCTGTTTCCTCAAAATTCCTTTATTTTGATCTCTAGTTCTTTCAGGTTAGAGATTTACCTCAAGTTTTCAGTGATTATTGAAAATTTGCTCTAAATTAGTACATAAAAATGATATCCTGAAGATGAGGGAGTCTGTGCGTATGTGTATACATATATGAATGTGTGTATATGTGTGAGTGTGTGTGTTTGGGGGAATGCTTGGTCCTGGTGACTAGCGGGTCTTATGGCAGAGTGACTGGGCAGGAATCTGGCCATTTAGTGATAGGTTTCCAGTTTTTTGCTCTTTGTCTTCTCCTTCTGGCACCTCTATGATACGGATGTTGTCCCAAAGGCTGCTTCTACTATTATTATTTTTTTAAATTCTTTTTTCTTATTGTTCTGATTGGTTGATTTCTGCTTCCTTATGTTCCTTCCATATCATTGATTTGATTCTTGGCTTCATCCACTCTACTGTTGATTCCCTATAAATTGTTCTTTATTTCAATTAGTGTATCCTTCCTTTCTGACTGGATCCTTTTTATCCTGCTGAGGTCCTCACTAAGTTCCTTGAGCATCCTTATAACTAGTGTTTGAACTCTCCACCTGATAGATTGCTTATCTCCATTTTGTTCAGTTCTTTTTCAGGAGTTTTGTTGTGTTCTTTCATTTGGGCCGTGTTTCTTTGTCCCCTCATTTGGCAGCCTCCCTGTGTTTGTTTCTATGTATTAGGTAGAGCTGTTACGACTGCCTGTCTTGGTAGCATGGCCTAATGTAGTAGGTGTTGTATGGCGTCCAGTGGCACAGCCTCCCCTACCACCCTACCTGGGGACTCTAGGTACACCCTTCACGTGGGCTGAGTACACCCTTGTCTTGTTTTGGTTGTTGTTGGAAGGTCAATGGGAAGGATTTACCCAGGCCACTAAGTTGCAAGGATTGGTCGTGACCACCGACCACCAACCTCTGCCCTCTGTGGAGGATTAGCTGTGCAGGGGCAGGGTGGTGGTGCTTCCACGTGGTTTGTAGGTGTCCACGGGGTGCCAGGCCCTGAGGTTTCCTGGGTGGTCAGGCCAAGGTCAGCCCCCACCGGTGTTCTGCCGTGAGCCGCCCTGCCTGAGCTATAGAGCAATCTGAGATTTGGTTGCTACTTGTGCAGGGCTTAGAAATTCCCAGGTGAAGCAAGCTGTGAATCAGGCTGGCTGCCAGTGTTGGGTCTCAGGCCACTTAGCAAGAGGTGTGGGGCTAACTGAGGCCTGCTGTTTTGTGTTTGAATGGATTTAGAAAGTTCTGAAGCTTGAGCTATTACCAGGCATTCATATGGAAAAGCTACTGTTAACAGCTCTATGTTAGGTGGGAAGAGCCTCAGGGGATCTCCAGGGCAGGGCAACGTTAGCCAGGTTGATGGAGTCTCAGTTATGGCTCTGTGGCTCCGCCCACCTTTCTGTCTAGGAGAAAGCTGTCCCCCAGCTCTGCCCTTGATGCCAGCCACTTCACTTCTTGCCTGTATGGCACTGGTGCCTTTCAAGCTGCTATCCTGGTGTTGAAGCTCGGAGGGAGTGAGTCTGAGTATGTGAATCATGTGTGTGGGTACTTTAAGAGAAACTGGTTGGGACTCCAGAAGTTTGTTCCACTGATTCGATCCTGCTGGGTTTTGCAGCCAGAATTTATAAAGACTTATCTTCCTGGCACAAGAACCCTGGGCTGGGGGACCTGGTGTGGGGCTGGGAATCCTCACTCCCAAGATATCCTTTCCAAATTTTTACCCACCATATGTGTATGTGGGACCAGGCCATTCTGTGTCTCTGACCCTCCTACCAGCCTGGATGGATGTGGTTTCATTAATTCTATAGTTGTCAGACTTCCATCCAGCTCGATTTCTGCCAGTTCCGAGTGATGGTTGTTGTACAATTTAGTTGTGATTTTGGTGTGGTTGTGTGAGGAGATGGACCATGTTTACCTACTATTTTTAATTGCATTTGAGTAAGCTTTTCCATTTACTGCGCGCTCATTGTTTTAAGGCTGTTCCCACTTTGACCCAACCTATACATTTCTGCCAGTTTAATCTCAATCTTTGTGAAGCACAGATCTAATTGTATAACTCCTCAGTTAAAACCCCTTCACTGCTTCACAAATTTACTCTAGAATCTTAGTGTTAGAAAAGACTTCACAGGTTCTTCGGACGAGCAGCTTGCTTGATGCATGAACCTCTGCTGCAGTGACTGGTCCAAGGCCCTCTACCTGAGCTTCTCTGGTGAAGAGGAGCTTACTTCCTCCCCAGGTCGTGCTTTCTCTCCCTGCACAGGTCTGTTTGTTAGAAAGTCCTTTCCTATACAGAACTGGAGTACCACTCCTGAAACTCCCAGTTATTAGCCCAAATTCTGACCTATGGACCCTCAAATTAAGAGCCCAATCTCTCTTCCATATGATAACCCTTTATATAATTGAATTATTGCTACCGTGTGCCCCTTAGATCTTCTTCTAGGTGAAAGTCCCTAATTCCTTCAACCATTTCTTTTAAGACATTGCCTGTTGAAGAATGTCCCAAATCCCAAACTCCTTCTTCAACAGACCTTCGGTGACAGGACACCAATTTCCTCTTACGATGTCATCTCTCATCTCCTTTTGCCACACACTCTAGGCACACGACTTGCCTTTTCTCATCTCTGGTTCTTTACCAGTGATGCCAGTGATGCCTTTTCTCTTCTCATATCTGGTTCTTTCCTTTTTGTTAAAATCATTTGCATCCAAAGCTGAGGGCTGATATACACCAAACTGTGAAAGTAGTTAGTTGCCGGGGCGGAGGGGGGGGGGGGCGGGGGGGGATGTGATGGGTGAAAGGGAATATTGATTCCTTACTCCAGACAGTTTAAAAAAAAACAGTAGTTTTTTAAAAATATTCAACGTATTTTTCAAATACATTAAAATTAATTTAAAAAGTATATTAGGAGCAAATTCTATCCATCAATTGCAATCCACCTCAAAATTTACATGGCCCAGGAAACACTTGATTTTTCCTTCTAATTTGAGCTTCCCTACGCTGAGCACCCGTAGCATCTGGGGGTAACTTTCTGATCACCATTGCCATGTTACACGTTACACCGTAGATACTTGTGTGCAAGTCTTACCTGTTTGCCAGGCTATAAGCTCCTGGAGAGCAAGTATCCGCCTTACTCATTTTGGAAGCCCCCAAATGTAATAGCAGGAGCTCACTACATTTTATTGCAAGAGTGGGTTGCTGAATTCACATTATAATTCACTTATGCACCTTCAGACATGGCCCTCTATTTTTCTTTGAATGGGAAGAGGGGAAACTCCAGGCACTTCAGCCTCTGATCAGCCACTGAGCCAGCATCTTCCCAAGGCACACACAGGCACCACGGCACCAGTTTTTCTCTCCCCTTCGCCTCATCGGTGTCAGTGTCTGGGTGCAAAGCTAGCCAGGGGCCCACGTAGACCCTGAAGAGGGCAAACGACTCTAAACATGGTGGTGGCGGGGTGGGTATGGAGAAGAAATGGGCTGCGTCGGGGTCCAGGGAAGTGAACAAGTTTCTGTTACAGAAAAATGTCAAGCAGGCGAATCAGAGGAGGGGAGAAGTGGGCAGGAAGGGGAGTGGAAGGCAGAGCAAGATGCTCCAGCCAGTGTGGCATCTGGCTTAGAGGCAGACGGAGTTGCTCCCCCAGATGTAAGCAGCCCCCACCCCACACAAGCTATAAAGACCTCTTGCTCCATCTGGTGCTGGAGTGAGTGGGAAGAATAGGATCTACATCTCCGCCGAGTCTCCGCTGTTCCCTGCCTGAGTAGAAACACACTTTCTGTCTTATCCTCCGTCTGTCTCTCTCTGTGTCTCTGTCTTTCTCTCTCGTTTACTCCCACACCCCCTTGCTGGGTGGGAGGTATCTATCTCTCATAGCTCTTTGTGGCAAGCATAGACATGGGCCAGAGGGGGGCTCCAGCTTCCTGATTCTTGAGAATACAGGGCTAAGAGCCCTAAGCCCTTGCCCTTTCACCTCCCTTGTTTTTTCTGAGTCCATTCTTCACTCACCACTGGCCCAGCAGCAGCAGATTAACTGATGTTTAATTACAGGAAAAAGGCGAAAAAGCCAGAGGAAACTCGCACAGTGTCCACAGGGAGATGGCTGCCTTTGCTTTTGTTTCTGTTTTACATCTCGGACTTTGGGCACACGTGACTGAGCCGATCAGGCCCCTCATCTCATGGCACGCCATCGTCACCGGTCCAGTGAGACTGCTCGTTGGTCTGCCGGATGACTTTCCCCTTCTGTTTCCTCGCTCTTGGTTGTTTAACGTGTTCCTTAGACAAAGCTCTCTGGAAACAAGTCCTGAAATGGGAGCCAGCCGCATGCAGGTTTATTCAGGGTGCTCTGGTGAGATGCACGTGGAAGGAACTGAAGACGGCAGGGTGGGACTGATCCCACCTGCGTCACTGTAGGAAGCTGATCGCCGCTGTGGTTGCATCTGAGGATGCAACTGAGCCCACGGAAGCCCTGGACCTGGCGTGACTCTTTAGAGTTTTCCCAAACCGAAGCAAGGGGCCCTAAGCCTTTTATATCTCTATACCAGCCAGCCGTCAACCACACCCCTTGAAGCGGCATAACCTTAGGTGGGGCGCTTCCATGAAGATGCAACCTTGAGCCTCAGCACTGATATGCTTGCACCTGGGGTGGGCACATCAGCCCTGAAGAAGGGACTGGGTGGAGCACCCCAATACCCACAATGACATGTATCCTTCCAACCCACCTTCCATCAGTTTATTCGTCTGCATATATGTCCTTGAAACATGTAGGGTTGCTTTGTGTGTTTTAAATTTTTCATAAATGGTATAGTGTTATAAATCTACCCTCTTTCTACCCCCATCCCAACTCTGTTTTGGAGATCTACCTAGCCATGCTGTTTTAAATGGATCTATTCATTTCTTCTTACCAGTGCATAAAGTTTTGTCATCTGTAGTTACTGTTAGGGTGGTTGGTGACGTGGGCTGGGAAAGAATTCACAAATGGAAGAAAGTTCAGGGAGTAAAGGTTTTATTTTACTTTCCTAAGGGAGGGAAAGGGCTAGGTGCAGAGCTATGCCCCAGCAGCAGCCCTGAGGGGTCGGGGCTTTGAGCTTTTACTGGGTGATGGGGCGTCTGTAGAGCAGGATGTTTCCTTGGTCTTGCAGGGGCCGCAGCTGGTTTCGATGTTATCTTCGGGCGCAGGGTCTGGTATGTCCTGTTTCGTAAATTCCCGGAGCCTCTGAACCTTCAGGGCACTTCCAGTAATTTTCTAGCTCTGAGGATAGAGGCTCATAAAACAATTAGGGTCAGTTATGCTTTACGGGGTCCAGCCAGCTCTGGGAAAGAGGGCCTGAAAAGGGGGCTTATTTCCTATTAGTTCCCACAGTTTACCCCTCTGTTTGCTTGCTGATGAACACCCAGGCACTTTGCTCCCACCACCAGCAAGGTGAGGATTTCTGCAGGGCGTGTACCCACAGAGTGTCAGGGTAGGGTGGGGCCTCGGGCTCTCTGCCTCCTTCCTTCCGGTCACCTTCCCAAATGCTCTCTCAAATCGCTGTACCAGCTTCCCCATCCGTCAGCTTTCCTGCTTGTTCTCATCTTTGCCAGCACTTGGTATTATCAGGCTTTCTAGTTTTTGCTAATTTATTAGATGTAAAGCAGCATCTTATTTTTCTTTTGTGTTTTTCATATTATTTGTGAAATGAAACATCACTTCAAAGGCTCATTAACCATTAGAATTTCCCCTTCTATGAACTACCTGTTTATGTACTTGGCTCATTTTTCCATTGCTTCCTCTTTTTTTTTTTTTTCTTACTAATTTGTTGGGATTCCCTGAACATTTGTTAGTGCACACGTCTTCTTCCAGGCATTACCCACCTGTTAACTCTATTGGTGGTGTACTTCCCGGAATAGAAAGCTTTAATGTTGATGTAAAATCAATCCAGTTTTCTCCTTACGGTGTTGCTTTTGGATGTTATTGAAAAAACGTTTTCCCACCTCGTATTTTCTTCTATTCGTTTATGATCTTACCTTTCACATTTAGGTATTAAATCCATATAGACTTTATTTTCTTATTCAGTGATGAGACAGCCATTCAAATTTCTTTCACCATTTATGAAGCAATTTGCCCTTTACCCTTTGATTTCCGACACCAGGTTATCGCATGCTGAGTTTTCATGCACAGCCGACAACAGCAGTGGAAGGGACAATTCCTTCAATCTCCTTGAGTTCCATCAGACAAGTCCAGGAACTACGCATCTCGAATTAAACTGCTTGCCCTTTATTATGACGCCATGGAAAAACACTTTCACAATGTTTCGAGCAGCACTTTTTAAAAAATTGTTATCCCCCCATAATCTCATTTGCCCCTCAGAGCACTGCACTGCACACCCATGTGTGACAACCATTTCAGAGCTGAAACCGAGTCACAGGCTTGCCGAGTTGCCCAGCAAATTATGTTAGAACCAGGCCCCAGAGTGTCTGGCTTTCCAGGCCAAAGTTCTCCACTCTGCCACTGCTACCGATATGAGATACTAGGTCCAGTCCCTTTTTCGAAGAGGGAACATACTCTTCCCAACATCTGAAATGGACACAGACTTTTCCATCACAGCACAGGGTGCAAGCAAAAGTCAGGTATGACTTCCCAATGTTTATAGATAACAAGTTTCTAAAATTAAAAAAAAAATAAGTTAACCCCTGGCTGGTACATGTAGCTCAGTCGATTGAGCACGGGCCAATGAATCAAAGGGTTGCCAGTTTGATTCTCAGTCAGGGCACATGCTGGGGTTGAGGGCCAGGTCCCCAGTGAGGGGTATGTGAGAGGCAACCACACACTGATGTTTCTCTCCCTCTCTTTCTCCTTCCCTTCCCCTCTCTCTGAAAATAAATAAATCAAATTCTTAAAAAAATAATTTAACAGTATCAGTCCAATTTGAACCATAATACCTTTTCCCCAAAACTAAATCTCTGCTGCAGAAGAGCACAGAGCCCTGACACTCAGCCACAGGTGGGGTGGGGGGGTTAAAGCTGAGTTCTCCCCCTGGTGCTGTGGGCCCCACTGTCCTGCCAGGTTCAAATTTCTGCAAAATTTGTGTTTGTTGAAAGCCCCAGGGTGCCCTTCCGGCCTTCACTTGCCACACTGGCATATTTATTGGGTCTGCCTTTGTCTTTCGCCCTTTCAAAGTTGATTTCTTCAGAAGGAAAGGCAACTAGTAATTCTTATCGAACCCAGGTTTCTGGGGTGGGCTGTGGGGCAATTAACTCTTTGCGTGATGCAATCAGATAATCCTCATGCACAGAACTAATCATTTCTAGATTTGGGGTCTTAAAAAATAATGATCAGATCTCCCTCTTTGGGGAGGAGGGAGGGAGGGGGAAATAAATACCCAAGACTTCAGCCGTGCACTGTGAAAGCCTCCTCTCTGACAAGTAGTCAATCTATCTGTTGATTCTGTGAGATGAGAAGGCCCAGCAGGGAGAAAATGAAAAAAAAAAAAAACGCTCAGCACCAGTTGCTGCTCTGATGAATCTCATCCAATTACTTAACAGGATACTGTTGGGTGTGCTTTTTAAATTATTGTTGTTTTAATTTTATTCCATTCTCTGTGGTTCATAATACCTTTGTAAAACTTCTTTGGATTTTAAAAAAAACAAACCTTCCTTTGAATCTGTCCTTTTTCCTATGGCAGCCATTGATTTTTTTTTCCTGTGTTCATAACAGTTCAAGATCAACATAGGGTTATTATTGATTTATGTACTTTTTTATTTATTCCTGGAATGTAGCATCGGAGAGGTTAGATTCTGAAAAGAACTTTAAAGAGCATCCATCAATTGTAGTAGGAGAAAGAAAAATAGTGTAGAATTGTGTAAACTTTTTAAAAAAGATTTATTTATTTTTAGAGAGAGGAGAGGGGAGGGAGAAAGAGAGGCAGAGAAATATCCATGTGTGGTTGCCTCTCACGCACCCTCCACTGGGGACCTGGCCTGCAACCCAGGCATGTGCCCTGACTGGGAATCGAACTGGCGAGCAGACCAGCCCTCAATCCACTGAGCCATACCAGCCAGGGCCAAATTGTGTAGACTTTTGAGAAAAGTGTTATTTATACCACTTTCTCTCTCTCTCGTGTTCTCCCTCTCTCTCTCTCTCTCTCTCTCTCTCTCTCTCTCTCTGGCTGATAGGGTCCGTTTTCCCAACATGAAAGACTAGGGCAGAATGCTCTCCCAGTGGAGGAAATTCTTATCAGTTTAGACCTAGTTAGCCTCTGGGATTCCAGGGGTTGCAAAAAGAGATTTTTTTTTTCTTCCTGAGGGACTCACTTGTATATCACTTGGATTCTGGTTCCATCCTGAAGTCCTTGGCAGAGATAAGAGACTTCAGCCATAATCTCCATATAGCCTGGGGCCTTTGAAAAGGCCTGCTTTTCACAACCGCATCCACAGTGTAGTGAAGGCTCTCTGGCCTGTGTAGCTCCAGGAGGATTTTGACCTCTTAGGCCTGGGCAGGGTCCCTGTCCTCATCCAACTCATGACACAACCTTGGGGCCACCACTCCAACCTCTTGGGTCCCAGGGAGGGGTGCCAGATAAAATATAAGACAGCTAGTCAAATATGAATTTCAGATGAACAGGGAGTGGTTGTTAGTCCGAGCCTGTACCAAACACAGCAGGAGACCCATCCTTGTCTCTTCGTCTCCACTGTCCCCTGCCACACACACGCGGAGTTAGATGGTCCCTCCTCCTTTTGCCCCCTTTCCCTTTAAGCTTCTAACCTTTACCATTCTTTAAGTCTCCTCACCTCCACCTACAAAGCCAGGCTCTTCCCTGCCCAGGGCAGCTGCTGGCATCTGCGGGCCAAGGCACGAGTGCCAGCAGAGGCCCTGGCCCAGGCGCCTGCCCCTCATTCCCGTGATGCCTGTCACTAGCTCTGTTCCGCACTGTAAGGACCCCTGTGTCCCTTGGCCCCAGTCCCAAGAACTGCCCACACTCTCTATGGGGGCATACCCCAACACGTTTCATACCGCACTCCCCCCACCCCCTAACAGCCATCCCTTGGCTGGCCTGGGTAGCTGGAATGTGACCTAGAAGAGGGATCGAGGCCCCTGTTCCTTGCCCCTAGGAAGGGGTGGACCTGGAAAAGAATCAGTGTGGGCTCCTTCTGAAGTTTGCAGTCAGGCAGAGACCTGGTGGTGGGTCTGAGGGTGGTACTTGTCCCACTCGCCCCCCATAATTCTGGAGCACTTGTGTGGTCATGCTGTTGGCCTCGTGGCCTGTATTTGCTGGGTTTCTTCACCCTCCCTCAGAAGGGTCCGTGAAGAGCAGGCGTCTGGCTGTCCTTGTTTCTGCGTTCACTCCTTCCCTTTCCTCCCTACCCTCAGACGCAGCCTGTCCTCCTGCCCCTGCTGCAGCACTTAGGGTTCCCTTTACACACACACACACACACACACACACACACACACACACACGTCATTGGGGTGTGCATGGGGGATCACCAAATTTAACTCAGCAAAATCTTGGCAACTAACAGTTTTGTTTTAGTGGGTTATCGAGGCTGGTTGGAACAGGAAGGCTGGAGAAGCGAGGGGGGCTGCTGTTGTTTTGGAGAGAATTCTGCCAGTTGTTTGCACCCCCTTCCCCCTCCGCCCCATGCTTTGGGCTGAATTCCATGCTATTTCCAATCCGGTTGTGTGTGAGATACCCCCAGCTTCTGCGACCCCCTCCTTTCCCCTAACAGTAAACTGCTGCCAGAGCTCCCAGCCTCTTTCTCCATGGTGACCAAGTCCCCATTTCCATTTCATCCCGGCCTCTATCTCCCCGTGGGAAGCCTGGCTGCTTCCTTTCTCTGTCCTCTTGGATCTTCTCTCGCTCACTCTTCCCTCCTCTCTGGGGATTCTCCCAGCGTGCAGGGGAACAAACATCGCAGTTTTGTTGGTTCCTCCCTCTTCCCTTATCTGCCCTCTGCCTTCTCTTTGCTCCTTTGCTTTGGCAGCTTTCTCTTGTCTTAGCTCTTCAAACACATTCCTTTCAGTGCCGCCTGGAGCTCCCTCCCCTACTCCACCCTCTGGCTAAAGGATGCAGAAATCCAGAGAAAGGGGGCAGAGAAAGGGGCCCTTCCTTCGCTCCTGTCTGCTGCTCTGCCCAGTCCCTGGGCTCCCCTTGGGGAAAGATGGGTCCTGTGGGCTGTCTCAGCCCAGGTGGTCCGGGCCCTCAGAGTTTTGCAGAGCAGTGCCTGGGATGTGCTCCTGCTGGAACCTTCCCAGGTGCCCCAGTCTGTCCTCTCTGCTCATAGTCAGATTTTGCATGCAGGTGAGCAGAAGGACCAAGTTAGAGAGCTGGACCCCACACCTCGCCTGGACTGTGGGGACCAACTCATTCTACAGTCGCACTGACAGGTTTTCAGAACTCCCTCCATACCCTTCTTCCACCCCAGGGCCTTCCTACCCCACTCAGTGGTCAGTTCGCAATGTAGGGGGCACTGATCCATTACATAACGTTCATGGTCCCGCCCTTTAGAATGTCCGGCGTTCTCACCGACGTCATCTCACTTGGTCCCCAGAATAATCGCGTGGGTCTGATTTTGCAGCTAGGGAAACTGAGGTTCAGAGAAGGTAGGCATATTATCCAGTATTTGAACAAAGAAGTGACTGGTGGGACTGGGACAAGAACCCAGCTTGTCATACTCCGAGTTCATCACACCTCCTCATCTTCAGTGCCCCGAGAGAGGGCCCGGGGGGAGGGGAGAAGGCTACACGCTGTGGGGCAAGGCAAGGTGTTAATGGCAGGGGTGAGTTGCAATCCACGCCCCCCCCCGCCCGCCACGCCCCCTCGCGCCCAGTTTCCATCGCTGCCCAATGCTAACTTGTGCCGCCCTTGTCCGTGCCTCTTTGTACATGTTTTCGTTTTGTCTGCCCCATGCGTGCGTCGGACTTTTTTCTTGGACTCTGAACTTCTTGTGGGCACTTTGCACTACACGTACCCTAACCCCCCCCCCCCCCCCACCGCCCGCCCCCTACTTCCCCGCCTCGGCCAGCCCAGGCTTCTGCACAGGGTCCCTGGGGGTGTCACCTCGGGCTCTGCAAGGGGCATGGGACAACAATGCTGACACTGCCTACCCTGGGGCAGGTAACACCCAGCCCCCTCGAGTGCTTTTCCTTGGTCCTGCTCTAGCCAGTCTTCCCAGCCTCCTTGTTAGCCTCCGTGAGAAATCAAAGCCCCAGTGATCAAATCAACCCGAGTAAATTCCCTAGAAGCAGCCCCAGAGCACCAAGGAGTCGGCAAACCCCAGACCCAAATCCATGTCAAATTTCATAGATATAATTTAAGCAGGGATCAAACCCACACAAACCTAGTAACCAAGGCTGCTCAAAATGCAGAGTTTATAGTCCATCTGCCTCTCTGCTTCAGGGAGTCTGTATTAAATTTATTGCAAAGTAAAACAAATAAACCTAGGCAAAGGCAGTACGGAAATCTGCATACTCGTCAGAGAATTAGCAGCCCTCGCCGGTTAGGAAGGCTGCTTCTCAATTTGCATCTCTAAGGAGTTGTGACTGGGTTGGGGGTTGGGAGGTTGGGGGCAGGATGGAGACTCTCACCTGGCCTGCTCCCTGCTGGCGGATCATTGAACTGCAGCCCTAGGAACTCTTGCGGCCCAGAGCTCCTGCTGGGGCTGGGCGGGCGGGGCAGAGAGGAGAATCGGCAGCTGGAATAACTGTTGGGACGGTGTGGCGTGGAAGGGCAGGTAACAGAGAGAGGAGAAGGAAGGACGCTGGGAAGAAGAAAAGCTAAGACTTGGGGCTGAGGGAGTAGGGCACTGGAGAGGGCTTGAGGGAGGTGGAGGCGGAAAGTGAGAGCTGCTTCCAAATGTACAAACCGAAGCCTGCGGCTCTTCCATCGTCTCCTCCCCTGCTCTCCACACCCCCGAGTCCCGAAGCCCAGAAAATGGGTGGAAGTGAGGCATTCTTGCCTGGTGCTGTTGGCTGTTGGCGGTCTGCCACAATGGGGTGTGAACCCAGGTAAAGCTGTGCCTCGTTTTCAGGGCTGGGCCACACTTTGTGTCCAGGAGGTTGGGGATCTATGACATACTTGCCAGGAAAGCTCCAAGAAGCCCGGCTACCCTCCTAGGACATTCCCATTATCCTTCGCCACCAGCTCAAATGGCACATACTGATAAATATATAGTTGCACTGTAATAATTTGTTGTATTTATTATGTGTCAAGCCCTTCCCCTGGAAGGTGAAGTCCTTGAGCTCCTTAGATGAGAACAAAGGGGGCGGGGCAGGTGAGGCTCACAGTATCTACCTCCTCCTCTTTTCCTGCTTTTCCCAGATCAGTGCCTGAGAAGGAGTAGGCTCTGGATAAGTATTTGTTAAATGAATGAATAAGGTGGCACAGGATGATGATGCTTGGGTTGTGTGGTTTACCCAGAGCCCTACGTGTCACTCCTGACTTCCTATTTCTTCAGCTACTCCATGATATTCCCTCAACAGGTTAAAAGCAGAGACTCTAGAATCAGAAAGAACCCCCTCCCCCAACTTAAAGTAGCCATGGGAACTTAAATGAGCCCCAGTGTCTTTATCACTTCCTTTTTCTCTTTTTTTCCTAAAGACAATATAGCATAGAGGTTGGGAGTACAGACACCCAAGCCTGACTGCCTTGATTTTAATCCTGAGTTTTCCATTTAGCTGAGTGGCCCCAGGCAACTGGCTTAATCTCTCTGTGCTCAGGTTCCTCACTGATAAACTGGAGTTAATAGAATCTGCTTCATAGGGATGTTGTGAGGACTAAAAGAGCTGATGTACATAAAGACTTTAAAACAGTGCCTGGTACACGGGTAACATCAGCCAACTCCATAGCACTACAATTATTAACAAAGAGCAAAGCTTTTGCAGACCTGAAGGCAGATGTCAGAAGATGTTCTGAAAGGCAGGGAGGTGTGTGTAAGGACAAAGCCAAGCATTTCCACAAGGAAATATGCAAATGTGCCCAAGAAGGAGTTGCTGGCCGGGTTGGGGAGGAGGCTGACTACTTCTCTGTGCCCGTACAACCCAAGTTGACATTTTTTTGCAGTGGCATTGGAAGCATCAACAGTGTGAGTTCCAAGTTGTGAAAGATACAACAGCTTCTTGGTCTTGGAGACCTCTGAGGGCAGACTGGGCCCTGAAACCTCCTCCAGCTGGTTTCCCGGTCCCTCCTCAACCTCATGGCCGCCGCTCTGCCTCTGGCACTCCAGGCTCCTTCCACAGAAAACGTGTTCAGCTCCTACAGCTGAACCGGCACCTCCTGGTCTCCATGCGTGCAGGGACCCTGCCCTGGGTACCCTTCCCCAGTCTTCCCCTGTGAATCCTTGGAGTGCACGGACGTCGGCCCCTCTGGAGCCCTTCCCTTCCCTCATGCCCTACCGAGGTGAAGTGGTTTTGACCTGTGCGCCATAGTGCTGGGTGCTTCCCTTCTCCCCGTTTGTGTTAGTCTGCTCCGGGTATCGTAAGAAAACACCACACACCAGGGGCTTAGAGCACAGTTCTGGAGGATGCAAGTCCAAGATCACAGGGCCAGAAGGATTGGTTTCTGGTAAGGACTGCCTTCTGGCTCTGTCCTCATGTGGCCTCTCTGGGCACATGCTGAGGCCTCTTCCTCTTCTTATAAAGTCACGGTCCTATCAGACAAGGCCTCACCCTTGGCCCTCAGCTCAGAGCTTGGCCCATTCAGCTGTGACCTTCTGTAAGTCTACAATACCTGCTCACAGCAAGGGGTCAGTACATGTTTGTCGAGTGAGTGATCTTTTCAATGACTTGCGATGATAGCAGGAGCTTGGAAACCTGGGAACATTCCGATGGGATCTAGTTCAGGTTCCCGGCAGGTGGATCCTTGCTAGCTAGTTGGTGCCGGAATCGGGACGGGATGTCAGATCTGCCATTTTCCCTTCTTCTCTGAGTCCAGCGCTCTTTTCACCCAGAAAGAGAGCTGTCAAGTTGCTGCATGGAACTGGTGATGCTTCTTAAATCCCTGCCTGGACTTGCCTTACGAAGAAAGCTCTTTGGTTTTTCACTGACCAGCGATGGTGCTCCCTGACTTCACCTCTCCTGCCTCGAGGCAGGCTTCCACTTGGCCTAGAGATCTGCCGAAGCTCTCGAAATGCTTTTCTACGGTCCCCTGTGTCTGGGTGCCGGCAGCAGAACTCGGTCTGGGGGAGGGCAGGACTCCTGATCCCGAGCCCACTCCCCAGGTCTGGGGCTCATTGGATTCCTGCTTCTCCGCTAAAGGATTTCGTTACCTGTCATTTGCTTATGCAAATCACCTCTTTCAGCATTAAAATGAACCTAATTAGAACCCAATTATAAAGTGAAATTTCATGATTAAACCAGTTAATGAGGGACATTAAGCGACCAGAAAGAACTGATTTGTGAAAATTTCAGTGACAATTACAAAATATTCCCGAAATGTGACTAGGTTCTAGGTTTTTCTTCAAACCAACACAGGTACCTGCCCATTTTCACACACGCACTGCGTAGACGTGTGCACACGCACACTCTCACACACCTGGTTTCCATCTCCTCACTGTGGGGCTTGTTCTCGCTCCGTCTCTGGGTCTGAATTTTCCCCAAACAGAGGAAATTCCACCAGCCAGCAGATCATGTCTGCAAAGTTCTTGGAAACCTTCCAAAAGAAATGGCCACTGGGCTGAGGAAGCTGGGGCGGGTAGGAAAACAGAAGAAGGTGTAATGGTTTTAATAAAGTCTCTTTGCCATCTTGGTGATTGATTGATATATTTTGGCATTTGCTTCCTAGCTCTGCTGTAATCAATAGCAGTTACAGACCGAGGAGCAGGAAAGGGTGGGGATGTGGAATGGGGCAGTATCGATTGGCCTTACAGGAAAGAGCCTGGCCTGGTGACTGCAGTGCGGTGGCCGCCAGAAACTGGGCCTGTCTGTCCCAGAGGTTACCTTTCCTTACCCGTTCCTGGGCCAGGGAGCACGGAGTCCCGATGCTTGGTCAGGGAGGAGGATAGATGGCATCCACCTGAAAAGTTACCCTCTGGTCTCCTGGGCTGCTTGCTGCAGAGACCAGACTAAAGGGCTCTTTATGGACAAGGGGTTGATGGTACGTTTATGGTTCCAGGCTACATCTATATCCAGGACTGAATCCAGCTCGGCAGCCTGTTGCACACTCTGGCAGTATAGCGCAGAGGTGGCCTTAGCAGAGCCTCTGGAGCCCAATGCCTGGGTTCAAAGCCCAGCCCTGCCATGGCATGTGTGACATCGGACAGACAGGCCAATTAACCTTTCTGTGCCTTGGTCCCCCATCGGTCAAATGGAGACAATCTCAGCACCTGTTCATTAGGCTTGCTGTGATAGTTATATGAGAGTCAGTATGGGGAAGAAACTCAGCACAGTTCTGGCAGACAGCAAATGCTACATTCATGTTGTTATATTACCTGGTGGTGGTGGGCGCCTGGGCTGGCGACCAGGATTTGTGGGTGGAAACCTTGGGAGCAGTTTCTCTGCCCGAGCAGGGTCATCCCAGCATTTGCCTTCTGCTGATGCCAACGCAGGGCTCAGGGCTCAGCCTCTGTTAAAGAAGTCTCTTCATACGTCAGCCCATCAGAGACAGAATTTCTCAAGGCTTTTTAGTTGAATTTTTTTCTAAAAGCTTCAAAAAACCCAAAAACCCAGTTTAGGTGTGTGTGAGTCTCAGCCGACACGCTAGTGTCTGCGGGAGCCCGGACTCCGTGTGGACGCTCTTGGACGCGGGGCCTGCATTCCGCGGCATCGTGGCGAGTGGCTTTCCTGAGATGGAGGTCCCCCTGTCTGGAGCAATGTGCTCGAAACAGAAAACAACTTGTCTAAAAATCCAAGCGCTTATCACTAAACATTCTTGTTGAAAGCTTAATTTTTGAAGTGTAGTTTTGTTTATTTTTGTCATGGTGAATTTTCAGTTTTCAGAAACTCATTTAGCACGGAAGTGACTTTGGGGCTGATTTTCTTTCCAGTTGTAAAACTGGATACCACGGCCGACAGAAGCTGGCAGATTGGCGAGAAGGCAGTAAGGAGCCTGGATTGAGGGATCATTACAGACCACTAGAAGGTTGGAACTGGCAGGGACCCTGGAGGTCCTCCCGTTCATCTCCATGTCAGAGATGAGCCCGGAGAGAAGCGGTGACTTTCAGAGTCTGAACTGGAGCCCAGGTGTTAGGATCTCAAGCCCAGAGCCAGCCCGTACGCCGTGAGTTTATTCCTGCTGCCCTGCCAGTGCTACTTCAGGCCTGTTCCCTTTCCCAAACCGCCCTCTGCTCTCCAGTTTGTGTATTAGGCTCAGTTACTATTTGACAATTCAGTTCAAGTCCGAGAAGATGCCCTGAATACCTATTTGGTGGCAAACATTGTATTGGGTTCAGGACACAAAAATGAGATGTGGGTCCCACCAAGGAGACTGTAGTAGCTGGGATCGTACCCAATTACCTGCTGCCTCTGCCTGGGAAAGGATTGTACTGTCTGTGCCGTGGTCATCAGCCTTGATCATGTGACTGACTTGCTTTAGCCAATAAAATTTGAGCAGAAGTGATGTTACTTTTGAGCAGAGGCTTTCAGGGACATTTTGTGGTCCCACCCACATTCTCTCTTACTATTTGCCAGGAGGGTGGCATGTGCAGAGGTGTGTCCCTCCAGCTGGGTCCCACATGGGGAGAAGACACAGAGAGAACCAGCCCCTGCCAATGCACAGCGAGATGAGAGGTACATCCTTGTGAGGTGAGCCCCTATGACCTGCGGTTGTTTGTCCTGCAGCCTAACTAGCAGCAGCTGGTGGCTACCGACAAGGACACGTGGAAGAGCTGGCTTATTTCCAGCTAGAGCTATCCACAGAAGACTCAAAAATAGGCCAAAAGAAGGAAAAAGGACTCTTTGAGAAGGAGACATCAGAAAAAGACTTTGTACAAGAGGCAATAGTGTAGAAGAGTTTCCAGGGTTGGAGGGAAGTTCACCTTGTTAGGGGCTCAGAGATTTGTTCATCGGGGTGTTTTAGTCGGGGAGAGCAGCGTGCTCTGACGCGACACACCAAGATGTGTCTGAGAAGTGCCTGCAGCGTCCACAAGTGTAGTCCAGGGTCAGGTTTCTCAGTCTTTGAAAGTTTTGACCACCAGCCATTCCGTGAGATCCCCAGGGGTATATGCAGACTCTCAGATATAAATGCATCAGCTATTTTGGTCAGAGCGTTGGTGCCAAATTACCACCTGATCCCACACCCTGAGGGGCTAAGCTGGACTGTGTATGTGCCATAGGGACCCTTTTCAAAGAGTTTAAGTTTTATTTTAATCAAAGAACACATACGCACAGATTGGAAATCAGCCATTGTTTTGCCTCACCCCTTCATACCCCCAACTCCTATTTTCCAAAGTGATCACCCTCCACTTTTATGGTTCTTTTCTTTTTTGTGTGTACTGCCATGTTTTTAAATAATATGCGTATACTTCTATTTCTTGATTTACTAAATTACATATTGATTTTCATGGTAGATGAGAACTTAGTTCTTCCACACCCTTCTTCCCCCAATCTATTTCTCCATAGATTGGGGGAAGAAGGGTGTACTTTTGTACTTTTCCTCCTATCTCTCCAATATGAATTCTCTTTTTTGTTAAATTGATATTTGCATTTATATACTAATGACTACGCAAATATTATTTACTTCCTAAGTCAAATAGTGCACTGTGGTCACCTCTCCTCTTTTGTACAATCCTTTATTTATCCTGAAGTTAGCAATTGCCTCTTTTTTTAATTGACCTGGTATCAGTAAAAGTGTACTTATAGCCCTGGCTAGTGTAGCTCAGCGGATTGAGTGCCATCCTTCGAACCAGAGGATCGCTAGTTCGATTCCCAGTCAGGGCACGTGCCTGGGTTGTGGGCCAGGTCCCCAGTAGGAGGCACACGAGAGGCAACCACACATAGATGTTTCTCTCCTTCTCTTTCTCTCTCCCTTCCCCTCTCTAAAGATAAATAAATAAAACCTTAAAAAATAAAAAATAAAAGTGTACTTATAATTAATTTAAAAAAATGGTTCAGCAACTCTGCTACATACTTGTCGATGCTGGGTCCCATACTTTCAAGTCCATCTGTTCCACTTTTTCCCCTACAGTTATCCCTCCAAGAACCTTCTGTTTTTCTGCTCTAATCTGAATTGGTTGCTCTTGGCATTGGGATACTGAATATCTGTCATACAGAGGCGTCCCTTTACCGTCATTTTAAATATTTCCTTTACTGACTTCCTGCGTTGCTCACCCTATTTCCCGAATTCCCTATCTTCTTTATTGGACCATCACGTAACTTTACTAAACCCCATCCTCCAATAGCTTCTGAAGACTGAGTGCTTCAGAGGTAATTGTCTTGAGTCATTGACTACCTGAAAATATCTCTGTACTGTTCTGATATGTGAGTGATAGTTTATTGGGGTATAGAATTCTATACTGAAAAAGATATTTTTTAAGAATTTAGAAGATATTTCCCTGCTATTTTAAAATATCTCATGTTGCTTTTTGAAAGAAGTTTGCTATCATTTTTATTCTTGTTTCTTTTATCTGCTTCTTTTTTTCTCTTTAGAAGATTTCAGGAACTTTTATTTATCCCTTATGATTTAAAATGTCATAATGACGGTGGTGGGCATTGGTGTATATATTTTTTTTAAATATTTATTTATTTATTTATTTATTTTTAGAGGGGAAGGGTAGGAGAGAGGGAGAAGGAGAGAAATATCAATGTATGGTTGCCTCTTATGTGTCCCATGCTGGGAACTGGCCTGCAACCCAGGCATGTGCCCTGACTGGGAATCGAACCGCGATCCTTTGGTTCACAGGCCCGCGCTCAATCCACTGAGCTACACCAGCCAGGGCATATTTTTTCATTGTTTGTACTGGGCTAATCAGGAGGTGAAGGTCCTTTATTTCTCTCTTATTTAATCTCTTTTTCCTTTTGCTTCACCCATTAGACAATTTCCTCAGCTTTATCTTCTAATCTTTATGAGTTTTTGGAAAAAATTAATTATATTTTTAAGATTTTATTTATTTTTAGAGAGAGGTGAAAGGAAGGAGAAAGGGAGGGAGAGAAACATCAGTGTGTGGTTGCCCCTCATGCACCCGCTATTGGGGACCAGGCCTGCAACCCAGGCATGTGCCGTGACTGGGAGTTGAACCAGTGACTCTTTGGTTTTCAGGCCGACACTGAATCCACTGAGTCACACCAGCCAGGGCTAATTGTATTTTTAATTTAAAGGAGGATTTTTATTTAATTTTTCCTTTGTAATCCCTTCTTTTTTTAAATCGAATGCAACCTTTTCTTTTATCTTTTGAATTAGTGTTATTGCTCTTTTTGAACTTTTCTTTTTCTCCTTGCAAAATCTCTGTCAACTCAGATCTCCTTTTTTCCCTGTTTGTTTGCTCCATTTGTTGTATTTGAGGCTTCCTTCAAATATCTGAATTCTCAACTGTTTATATTTGAGAAAGAGGGACTAGAAATAGATTTTGGAAGCTTGTTATGTAAGTGGCAGAGTTTATTGACTGGTGGGCTGCTCTAGGGGGATCAGGCAGAAGGTGAATCTTTGCACTGATGGAACCTCAGAGCTCACTAAGTGGCATTCTCTCTGGGGCTGTTCAGTTCTTTAAAGAAGAATCTTCCAATCTACTGGTTGGTGGTGTGGGGGGCGGGGGGGGGGGCGTTGCCAGGAAGGCCAAAGAGAAGACTAGAGGGCACACGGGTCAGCATGCAGACCTTTAATTCTCTTCACCCTCCACCATGCTTGGTGTCCCCCAGTTCCGATTGTTCTTACTTGGGTTCTCCGAGGAAAATAAGCTCTTGTCCGCTGGAGGATAGAAGGGCATGGCTGGACGGCTGTGAGGGGTGGGTGGGAGCCCCTCTATAAAAGGATTTCCCACCAATGCCCCCCTCTAGCCGGGGCTTGGTGCCTCCGAGGGCCAACCTTCTCAGGGCTCTGCCCAGTGGACTGACCCCCACTGCAGGCCCTTGGCTTGTGACCTCTCTGTTGAGCCAGTTCCCATCATCCCCTCTTTGTTCTGTTAAAGAAATTATTGCAAAACTCTGCAATCACTGTTTTTAGCCTCTCCCATTCTCGTCCTTGGTGAATGCCTTTGTGACTTCTAGAGGTAGGCGTTCCCAGGGTGATAGCCACCAGGGTGAGCAAGGTGGATGGGTGACTGGGTGTCTTCTGGGTCTCACAGTTCCTTGGCTTCCCCTGTAAGCACCTCTTCTTCATGTTGTTTCTTAAAAAGTGGTGTTCCTTAGGCTTCTGCCTCATGAGGACGCTTGTTCCTTCAGTATAGGATGAAAGCTGGGGGCAGGGCCCAGGTCTGCTTGGGCCCCTTTTCTCTGTGCTCACGTGCTACTCTGGGCTCCCGAACTAGAGAGGAGGATGTGGAGAAGAGTGAGGAAGCATGGCCAGACTTTGCCCGCTGCTCAGTGACCCTGGGCCTTATCTCCTGTGGTCTTACCTTGGTTCTTGTCTGGCCTTAAAATGCTTTTCCTTGACCCCAAACAGGAGGGGCTCCCAGACTGGTCCGATGATACCAGCATCATGGGAGGGCAGCAATGCAGACAGCACCCCGTCTCCCCAGTCCCGCTCTGTCTCTTCAGGTGTTGGAATTCTACTTGTGAGCAAAGCAGACTGGATCCCGCCTGGACCTTCTGTTCTAGTCCTGGGAAAGATAGCAACAGCAACAACAAAGCTAAAACCCTCCCCTCCCTGGTAGAGGCCCCTCTGTGTCTCTGCCGCCCATTAGCATCTTAACCAACCGCTGAGCTCCTTAGGACTAAGATGGAAGGGCTAGGGAGGGGGTCAAGGGTGAAGCAGGGAGCTTCTGAGTAGGTGGGCGGCACACCTGACGCTGCTTCACACCTCCAGGCTATTTTGCAGGTTATGTCCATCTACATGGACTTCCATCCCGTGTCGTGTTGGCAGATTCCATTTGCTCTTTAAAACTGTTGAGTAAGCCCTTTATCTGCAAAGTCTTCCCTGACCCACCCACCCAGCACTAATCACACACTGCTCAGCACTGTTTTAAATCAGGGGTCAAAGGCACAACGAGAGAGAGAGAGAGAGAGAGAGAGAGAGAGAGAGAGAGAGAGAGAGAGAGAGAGAGAGAGAGAGTGTCCCTGTGCAGGAAGTTGGGACACACTGAAGTGGGTCGAGTCCCAGCTCCCCTCCCACTATACACACTTAGCTTTGGTCTTGGGCAAGTGGATTAACCTCTCTGAGCCCCAGTCTTCTCAACTGCAGAGCGGGGAATAGAAGTCCACCATGAAGATCTCTACCAGATGCTGTGGTGGAGATGAAGTGACCGTAAGGTGCTGAACCAGCACTGAAATGTTGGTTCCCGTTCCTTTCTCCTTGTGAGGAGCTTCCAGTCGAATGAGGGGAGAGTGACAAGCAAATCCATGAATGTGGCGATTTGTTACGAGTGCTGTGGTCAGGGACAGCAGACTATATGACCCTGATTCATGGGTCAACCTACTTGTCTCTCCTACCAGACTATGTGCTACTTGAGAGCAGGGCCAAACCAGCCTGCCCCTCATCGCTGCAACCCTGCCCCGTCGTCTAGGGCCTGCATGAAGTAGCTGCTCTGTAAGTGTCGGATGTAACAAAGCAGCAAGGACCCCTGCCACCTCGGAGCATGCCCGGACGGTTAGAGCCCTGCTCAGCACTGCCTTTTTCTTCTTGTTTCCAACTGCCCCTGCCTTAGAGAAGGTAAAATGTGACTCTTCTGTCCTCACTAGAGGCTAATTGTTTGACATCTTACCGAAGTTTGGGACTGAGCCTCACTCCACTGCTCTTGGGTGATGGGGACACATGGACACCGGAGATGAGGATCGTCTTGTCCAGCGTCTATGTAATAGCCTCTCTCATCCCTGCCTCTCTGTGAACCCAGACATCCAGACCTTGCCAGCCTGGCCTCCTTTTCAAATGAGCCTGTCTCCTGAGAGGCAAAGGTTTCCTCTCCCCGGCCCTGACTTGAAATAAAGCGGCTTGGCCCACAGACAGTTTTACGGTCCCTCGCCTTCCATTCCCCTCCTCGAGCCATCACGCCAGCGAGAGCCCGGCCTGCTCTGATTTATACAGCTCTCCAGGCCCCTGTTGGATTCGGAGTCTGGAACAATTCGACAGGGCTATCTGTCACCCCTCTGCTCAGATCTCCCTGGACTCGTTGGCAGGCAGGGAGGGGTGGGTAGCTGAGGAGGCAGCCTCGGGGTCCTGCCCAGAGGGCATTTGTCACGTTGATGGAGTGCCCAGGCTGGAGTCGGGCGGGGGAGCAGAGGCTTTTTATCTCACCCCGAGCCTCCCCAGTGACAGCGGGGACACAGCGCACCAGGGACAGATAGGGAATTAGTGCTCAGGAGGCTGGTCCTGACTGTAGATGCTGCCCTTACCTGCTCCAGGTCTGAATGCAGTGACCACTGGTCCCACCGTGTCTGATCCCCAGGTTATCCATCCTGTTTGTGTGTCATTGTCACCCCAGCGCACAGCACAGTGCCTGGCACATAGCAGGCAGGTGACAAAGATCTGTGTTTGTTGACTGACTAAGTCTCCCTTTCCTCCTTATGCCGTTGCCAGATCTCAGAGTCAAGGGTCATTCAGAGAAGTCCTTGGACATGTACATATGCAATCTCTCTGCTTGGGGACGTGTGTCCTGCACGCTAATTTGTGACGAGTGCTCATGCGTGCCTGCATGCTGCGCACATGGCCGTGGGAGTCCACTCTCTGAGAGGTGGGTGGCCCATGACGTTAGCTTGTGGGGAGCATTCTGCCATCTAAGCCTGGGGCTAGGAGAGGGGGCTCTCTGTCAGGAGGGAAGGAGCTGAGTGGGGGTCCATCTACATGGTCTTTGTACTTACTGCCTCCAGGTCAGCCAAAGCAGAAAGGGGCCAGTGTGTGGTCACCATCTGCAAACAGCCTGAAACAGTCAGTGCTCCCAGGAATGCCCTTGGGGAGCACTTCCTGTGAACGCGATTGGGCAGTGGGGGTGGAGGGACAGGGGCCCAGAGGTTTGAGAACAGTGACTCTCTCCCTGCTACCTGTGCAGGGGAAGGCTGGGGCTCCGTGCAGGCCACTTCCGGCTGTGAGCAAAGACCCTGGGGAGAGCATTTCGGTTGTCAGGAAATTAGAGGCCTTATTCAAAGCCAGGAAAAGAAAATCGATGCCCAAATCTGGGAGCTGCAGAAAAAAAGAATTCGAGGGCTGTCAAGCGGTTGTGGCTTTCTTGCGTCTTTCTGTTTCTGTGCTGCGGTAGTGGTAACATTGGGTGGCCTGAGCCGTGCCGTCGCCCAGCGCCTGGGAAGTTGGCTGACCTGAGGAGAAGCCAAGGGTGGCTAATGAGTCATTAACAGTCTTTATCAAATTAGGATTATAATCTCTCTCCACATGCAGAGGGAAATGTTTCAAATTATCTACTTTCTTAATTGCAACTTGAAGATTTGGCAGGAAACGATCATGAGAGATAATGTCTGGAAATTGATGGATGGCACAGATGTGTGTCTAAGCTTCCAAAACTCCAGTAGCTGGAGAATTCACCCACACCCATGTGCGTATGCCCACACGGATGCCTGTATGCACAAACACCCCCGAGGTGCATGCTGGTTCGGGATACTACCCATACGCACACATGCGTACAGAGTTATAGCTGCACACAGGAAACCAAGCCATTGATTCAAGCAAGTCACATAGGCTAAGGTTCCCACCAAATGCTGAGACACGGGGAGGACAAGGTAAGATATGAAAGAAATACTTAGCCTTTGCCTTTAAGAAGTTCAAAATCTGCTCAGGGAGCTAATGGATTCATATCTGAAGTGCAAGAGCGTGTACACAGTGGCGTTCACATGCACACTACCATGGTGGAGCTGTGAGCACGCAGTTCAGAAGGACTCAGGACAGGGGTGCACCGAATGCAGCGGGACTCCCGGAGCGGATGAGCTTTGACTGGACTGTGGATGCTCTTCTGTGCATTGCGACAGCAGCCTCTGCTATAGCCTGTGACAGCAGGGGATGGTGGTGCAGACGTGCGGCGTCTGTCAAGAAGCCCACAGGCTTCTTGAGCGGTGACAGAGTGTGTCTGCGGAACTTCCAGGGGAGGGTGGGGCAGCTTTGGTTAGAGACTCCAGCCCAACTCCTACCTGCCCTATTAAAACGGGGGAGATTAGAGGCTTACCTCATCCTGGTCCCTCGTGGAGGCCTCAGTTTCTCTCCCTGTAGAGTGGGAGTGGGATCCGCAGGCAGAGGGAGGCTTCTCCACACCTCTGCTGGCCCTGCAAACCTGCGAGATCTCTGTGAATTCAGGGATTGTGATTTATTCATCCTTACAGCCTAAGGGTGTACGTAGCACATGCCTGACCAGCTTAGATGCTGAATGGGAACCAACACTGGTAGGTACATTTTTTAGAGGCTGTTGGTGTTTGCGTGCTGAGTGAGCGAACCAGCAAATGAATGATGGAAGGAGAGAGTGAATATTTGCTTTACAAAGAAGCCAGGCAGAATCAGATCCTGGTTTGGAGTGTGGATTCTGGAGGCAGAGCACCCAAGTCCACACCTGGTAACAAGTTACTCCCCTTACCTGAGTATTACCATGTGGGGAGGGGTGCGTGTTGAGCAGTTAGCAAATCATCCATACAGGTGGGGTGAGCAACTGCTGTTGCTGACTTCTGGTTTTGTTCCCCCTTGCTAGGCAAACCGTGCTGGGGGAGTTGGGTATCTTGCTCCCTCTTTTGGTTACTCTTCCTCTCCCTCCCTCTGAATGTGATAGGATAGGACCCGCTTCTCCTTTCTCCGAATTGTTGCCTGTTTCTCCCAGTCCTGTTCTGGCTGCTGTAAGTCCCAACCACCAGAAAGAAGTTGGGAGCCCAGCCATGCAAAATCCTCAGCTCTGGAGGGCTTGTGCAGCATCAGCCAGTAAGGGCCCCTCCCTGGAGACGGGGAGGAGATGGTCCATGGGCGGAGCAGAAGGATGCAGGGCAGTTCCGTGAGAGTGGTGAGACGAGGGTGGTGAGAATGTGTATAGGGCCAGGGGAGAGCATGGTGGCAGCAGGGGTGACCGTTGTGAGGGTGATGAGGGGTTTGAAAGGGGGTGGGGCACTAGGAGCTCAGGGATGGGTGCTCTGGTACAGGTAGGAGAAGAGGACTTTGTGTTGGGGAGAGTAGAAGTTTTGAAACTTGTGTAGCCCTTGGGATGTAAGATAGGGGAGCTGAGCCTCTGCAGTCGGGGGGTTGGGTAGCAAATGTCCTGCTGCACCCGCCCCCCTCAGCTGGTCCTGGGGGGGTGTAGGCATGAAGCAGAATAGACCGAAGAACTGGGGAGCCAGAGTGACATGGGGCCAATGACGAAGATCTCAGCATGCAAACACAGTTTGTGCTGGGCAGAGACAGAGCCCGAGAGAGGCTTCGGTGAGAATCGAACGCCAGTCGCACACTAATTTTAAATTTTCTAGTAGCCGCATCAAAAAGGTAAAAGAAACAGTGAACATATTTTGATAGCCTATTTTATCTAATTCAACATAAACAGAATAGTATCATTCAATATCGAGTATACAGGGGGACAAAGGAGGATTTACAGCTGCACTGTGACCTGCTGTGGAGTTAATGAAGCCATTGCAATCATCACAACCCATGTGTCTTTTTTTCCATATGCACAACTGTAAGCCTGCTTTTGGCCACCCTGTATATAAATTAATTATTAACAAACACTTTGCATTATTTTTTAAACACTAAATCTTCTAAACCCATTATGGGCCTGACATGTGCTGCATCTCAAGTTCTTGGTCGCTGCTTGGGGCTGGTGGCTGCTGCGTTAGACGGCACCGGTTCGTGTCTTCCTCCCTCAAAGTGTCGTGGCCAAGCTCTTGGGATGCCACTTCCCACAGCGGCACTTTGTGGAAACCATCGTAACATTTTAGAGTCTAAATAAAATATTCCTCTTTCTCTGTTCTTTCACACTGGCTGCGATACTGCCACCCCTTGCCAGAACCTGGGAAGAACTGGAGAATCACTCAAACTTCTCTTTTATTTCCTGCAGCTCACAGAGCCTCTCATCTGGAGTTAGGGCCTGGCAGCTCCCTGGAGGGCTTGTGTGGGTGTGTGCATGTATGTACTGTGCATGCACATGTGTGCTGCACACATGTGTGCCCGTGTGTGCACTGGCAGTTGGGAGAAGTAAGGCTTGGCAGCAGGAGGGTGTGGGGCTTGAAGAAACTTGCCCTTCCGAGTGGTTTCGGGATTATATCGCTCCTGTATTCGAGAAGCTGGTCAGAGACGCAACCCAACTGATGGACTACCATGTACCCCAAGGACAGGCTGAGTCCCCCATCTTCAGAGGGTGGGAGTCAAATGGGGGAGCCCAGATGCTTTCACAGGGCCAAACAATGAATCAGAGATGGACCAAGGCCTGGCCGTCCCTACTTCCAGCTCAGAGCAGAGTCCTGGAGGCTCACCTTTTGGAGGACTTAGAGCACCCTAGTTTTCACACTGTGCAGATCCCCCACCCCATCTCCAAGGGGTGGGCCCTGGTTAACTGAATCAGGAACAGAATCTTCCTTGCTTGGTCCTGGCTTCCCCCGCACCACAGTCCCACCTGGCTCCAGAGTCAGAAAGGAGGCCTGAGGCCACCGGCCCTTCTCCTCTCTGTACTCCCATGATCTGCGCTCACAGCCGCCCAAGCCTGCCACTGCGTTCTCAGGAAGCGATGTCTCCGTTCCTCGGGCCAGTGAAATCAGGGCTATAATAAAGGTCCTGGCGAGTGCTGTGGAGGCCTGAGGTAAGGGCGTGAAATCAGGGCTATAATAAAGGTCCTGGCGAGTGCTGTGGAGGCCTGAGGTAAGGGCTATTAAATCTAACGGCTCCGTTTACTAGAGAGCCTCCCGAGTGCCAGGGGCTATGCTGAGATCTTGGCCTTCACCATTTTCCCCAGTCCCCATGGACTCATGAGCTGGAAACACTGACCATCCTCACTTCACAGAGGCAGAGACTGAGACCTGGAGCGTGTCAGTGTCTTCCTGTGACAGGGTGAAATTCTGAGCCAGGTCCATGTGACTCCAAAGCTGGTGCTATCCGCTGGGGAAGCCAAGGAAGTTTGGAAAAGAGATGATTTTTGAGCTAAGTCTTAACAGCAGATGGAATTTGGGAAGGAAGGAGGGGGGACAGAGAAGTCAAGGCTGAAGGAACAGCCGAAAGGGCTGAGTAACACGGGGTATTCTGGCCTGCTGAGCTCTGGAATGGAAGGGCCCAAACCTTCCACTGCAGCAGCTTTTAAAAACTGAATAAAATGTATTTTTTAAGAGCCTTTTTGGATCACAGCAAAATTGAACAGGACACGTGGAGATTCCCATACCTGCTCTTGCAACCCCCACCACCCCCTTCACTATTGACAGTTGTTGTAGCTGATGAATCTACGCTGACATCTCGTCACCCACCATCCATCGTTTACATCAGGGCTCACTCTCGGTGCTGTGCACTCTGTGGGTCTGGGCAAATGTATACAGACACGTATGTATCACTATAGCATCACTCGGAGGATCTTCACTGCCCCGAGATCCTCTGTGCTCTGATTATTCACTCCTCCCCCCGCTCTCTACCCCGACCGACAGCATGGATCCTCTTCTCAGCTCCATGGCTGTACCTTTTCTATAATGTCATAGAGTTGGAATCGTACAATATGTAGACATTTCATTGACTTCTTATTGACCTAGGAACATGCATTTAGGATTCCTCCATGTGTTTTTATGGCCTGATAGCTCAATCCTTCTTAGTGCTGGATAGTATTTCATTATCTGGGCAAACCACAGTTTAATTCTCTGTTCACCCACTGAAGGACAATTTGCTTGCTTCCAAGTTTTGGCCATTGAGAATGGAGCTGCTATAGAACCAGTGCACAGGTCTTTGTGTGTGCACAACTGTTCAGTTCATTTGGGTAAATACCAAGGAGTGCAACTGCTGGATCATATGGTAAAGGGTTTGTTTGCTTTTGTAAGAATCCACTACATTGTATTCTAAGGTGGCTGGACCATTTTGCATTCCCACCAACTCCACATCCTCACCAGCATTTGGTTTTGTCAGTGTTTTGGGTTTTGGCCTTTCTAATAGGTGTGTAATGGCACCTCATTTTAATTTGCATTTCCCTAGTGACATATGATTGGAGCATCTTTTCATGGGCTTATTTGCTGTCTTCTTTGGTAAGGTGTCTGTTCAGCTCTCTGCCTATTTTTTAATCAGGTTGTTCATTTCTTATTGTTGAGTTTTAAGATTTCTTTGTATATTTTGGGTAACAGTCCTTTATCAGGTATGTATGTCTTTTGCAAATATTTTCTTCCAGTCTGTGGCTTATCTTCTCATTGTCTTCATGTAGCAGCTTTTAAAATCCTAATTTCTCAGGCCCTTCTCCAGACCCACTTTCTCCAGGGGTGGATCCGGAAACTCTGAACTGTAAAGACTCCTAGAGAGGAAGTCCAAGGCCAGCACTGGGCGCCTCTGCAAGGCAGAGCTGGAATCCCGGTGATTAGCCTGACAGGGAGATGGGGCTGAATGAGTAGTAGGCACTTGGATGTCGTGCTAAGGAAGGTGGCTTTGAAGGCCCTACTTTTTATTATATGGCTCAATAAACATCTTAGGCCAAACCCTGCAGACAGTGGAAAGGCACCGAGGACTCTGAGGGGAAACCAAGCGTGATCCAACTTTTGTTTTAGGTAGCACGTTCTGGTGGTAGTGTATAGAAAGCACTGAGGATGTTGGAGGCATTAGACAAGTGAAGAAATCATTGAAATATGCCTGGTGACTGGTGGCAAGTCCCTCAGCCAGGACTGGGCAGTGATGGAGAAAGAGGTTCCATTCAGGTCAGTGCAACAAGTATTTCTTTAACATGTTTTCTGGACTGTGCCCTGTACCAGGTTTTAAGAATCCTGGGATGAAATAAAATATTGTCTCCTACCCCCAAGGAACTCACCATCCATCAAGATTCATCCAAAATAATTAGGTGGAGAAAAAGGGAGCTGGTAATTGGGCAGTGGTATGGACTGAATTCTGCCTGCCTTCAAGTTTACGTACCGAACCTCCAATGCGACTGTACTTGGATGGGGGGGCTTGTGGAAGCAGAGGTGAAGGTAAACAAAGTCATGGGGTGGGGCCCTCATCCAACAGGATTGGCGCCCTTATGAGAAGAGGCAGAGACACCAGAGGGAAGTGTCAGGTGCACAGAGAGGAAGGGCCATGTTAGGAGGCAGCAAGAAGGTGCCCTCTGCCGCCAGAATGAGTGGTCTCACTAGAAATCAGTTTTGCCAGCATCTTGATCTTGGACTTCCAGGCTCCAGAACTGTGAGAAAATAAATATCTATTGTTTGGGCCACCTAGTCCGTAGTATTTTGTTATGGCAGCCAGAGCAGACTAATACCAAGTCTTAAATGTTTATTACGGGGTGACATACACAATATTATGCCACCGATTGTACCTGTCTCGAGCTCAGAGGAGACAATCTGGGCTGGCGCAGGCTGCTTATCCTAAAGACAAACCAAGTTCAGAGAGAGCGAGAAGAAGGCCTAGGACCAAGGCTTAGCAGCGCCAGCGTTTAGGAGTGGCGATGAGGATCGGCAGGAACTCCTGTGCAGTTTATGTTGGTGTGCCTCTGACTTGCGTGACACAGGGCCCTTCTTCATCCTCGTCTTCATTCTCAGAAGTACAATGGGCGAGAGACGGCAGGGGATCTGAAGTGAAGTCTAGACTCATTGACAGAGCCAACTGCAGGTATGGAACTCATGAAGTTCTTTTTTTCCTTATTGTGAATTCATTAGTTCATTGATTATTGGCTAGCTTGTTACATCTGTTGGGTTCTTGCATTATTATTATTATTTAATGCTTTATATATTAGTGCTTTGTCTTGCATTAGAATAAAAGTTCCTTGAGGACAGGAGCTGAACTTGAACATCTGTGCTTCTGCTCTTTATCCTTAGTGCTAGTGTACAGCTGGCCGTCCAGTGGGCCAGGACAAATATTTGCTCCGAATGATTATAAGAAGAACGGTTACATTTAGGGCAGGGGTGTCAAACTCATTTTCACCGGGGGCCACATCAGCCTTGAGGCTGCCATCAAAGGGCCGAATGTAATTTCAGGACTGTATACATGTAACTACTCCTTAACAGTTAAGCGAGAGCTTGGCGCTGCTGCCGGGTAGAAACAAGGTGCCAGGCCGGATAAAACGGTGGAGGGCCGGATTTGGCCTGTGGGCCTGTGTTTGCCACTTCTGATTTAGATAATCATTTTTTTTTAAGCATTTGCAAATTAAAAAAGTCAAAACAAGATACACTTAAAAAAATTACAATGGGCATGTTAAAGCATCCAAAAGGGTATTTGTAGAAATCGCAGTATTTTAAAAAGATTTCAAAAATTGACAGCTCATGCCAGTGGATCTCCTGATCAAGAAAGAGCTGGGCACTGAACTGGGTTTCAGAAAATGAGGGGGGGCAAGGGGGAGTCAGTGGTGCGTGGCTGTGGCCTGCAATACTGTTTTCGGCTCCCTGACACCTCTCCAATGGGGTTAAGTATTTACATTCAGCCTGATTCCCCCCCTGACTCTGCAAGCGACAGCAACCCTCTGGGGGCCCAGGGAAAGAGAGAAAACCCTCCCTGCAGGGGTCCCAGGCAGGGGCAAAAGGACTTCCCCTCCCCCTTCTGCATCTGAAGAGGGCTTCCCTCTGGGAGTTTCCAGCAGCCTGACCTCCAGCCTTTGGGTTGGAGGATCTGGCCGCTTCTGTACCACATAAAAAGGGCAAGTGCATTCATTATTATTATACAATGTATAATATATAATAGCGATTATGCTGTCAGCAGCCAGAGTCTCTGACCACAGATCAGAGGCTGGGGTGACATAAATCCACCCAGTGAAGTCTTTGGAAATTCTACGTGAAGGTGAGAGGATTCAGCTTCCTCTCTAATGGAGGCTCTCGGGGAAGAGCTTCTTCCACAGGCAACTTTGGAGTTTGAAACTGGGGGGACTGGGAGGATCTGGACAAACAGTGTTATCAGTGCATCGGGGCTGCGATGCTAAAAAGGCCACAGTTGCCTCCTCTGAGCCATAAAATGCTAATGGCTCGAAACCCTGCCCGGGATGGGGGCAGATGAGGAGTCACCCAGAGGCCTGGAAGGAGGGAAGGGGCCGCCTCCAGTTCCTGGGGTCAGATTCTTTACAGAAAACCTGACCAGCTTGGGTTTCACTCTCTGCCTCCCTGCTTCCATCAGTGTCTTTGTCTGGGCTTTCCCCGGGCCCCCTGCCTGCTCTGAGGTCAGAGGATCAATGGCCGCCTGACTGTGGCTGAAATGGCTCCTCTACGGGGAGCCAAGAGCAAATTTCAGGGAGGCAGAAAGGGTCCTCCAGTCCCTTTATGCTGGGGGCCATGTGCTAAGTTGTGGAGCCAGCCAGCCAGCATCTGTAGGTGCTGGGCGCCAGCACCAATGCTTAGCAGCACTGTGATCTCTGTGGAATGCTTGCCCTGGCCTTCCTCTGAGAAGGCACTTAGATTAATGTCCTCCCCGAAGTAGATGGAGCCACCCCCGCGGGCCCAGGCTGAAGCAGCCCAGCTGGTCTCCCTTTATATTACACCAACCCGACCCCCCAGAACCCTGGGACTTTTTAGAATGAAAACAGCGGTGCAGAGAACAGGCTCGCCTGGAATTTGCAAAGAGGTGATTTACTGACAAAGCCTCTACCCCCTTTCATCTCTCCCTCCGCCCCAGCCCATCACACAGTCTCTCCCTCTGTGACCCAAACGCCCCAGGAAGCCCACAGCAGAAAAAGCTCTTGAGAATAGGAATAACTAACGGAGTTTCGTCTGAACACCTTTTCTGGGGCAAGGGTAACAAGAATTATTCAAATGCAATCATAAAAATGAGGCCAGGCTGGCAGGAATAGGGTGGGGGCGGGGGACAGAGCGAAGATGGAAATAAGGATTTCTTGCCAGTTTTAAGTTTTGTAATTTCGGGGGAGTTCTCCTGTTGTCCTCGTCTTCGTCCGCTCAACAGAGGGTGTCTCAGAGCTCTGTCCGGGCAGTTTGCTCAGAAGGACTTGGCACCGGGGACACGGGTTGTATTCCCGAGGTTGCGGGAGTCCACCGCGTTCCCACGTCCGAGGCCACCGTGTGGTCTGAAGCTCCCTGCGCGGCACGGTTCTGCGCGCGCCCGCGGCAGGAGCAGGCCCTGACCCGGAGTCTCAGAAAAGCCTCCAGCAGAGGGAGACACTCCGGCGGCTCCTCGGCCGGGAAAGCGCCGGGCCGGAGCGGGTGGGGTGGTGGGGGTGGGGAGAGGGGAGTGGGGAGAGGGGAGGTGGGGGGGCGGGGGCGGGTCCCTGAGCGCTGACGTCCTGAGCAGTGCTGGGAAGTATAGGCTGTGTTGTCACGCCGGTGTCAGTCTGATGAAGATTGGCATCAGGTAAGCTGTCATTCATTTCCATGTCAGAGCCGCTTCTGCAGGCGGCGCGGCTGCGGGCGGCTGCCTCGGAGCGCGCGTGTTTTATTCCGGTCCCCAAGCCGGAGTATTATTCATTGCGACAGGGCGAGGAGGAGAGCGAGCGAGCGAGGGAGGCAGCGGGAGGAGAGAGGGAGGCGGCAGGGAGGAGGGAGCAGGGAGCGGGGAGGGAGCGCGCAGAGAGAAGCTGGGGAAGCGCCGGCGGACGCGGAGCGGGGCGAGGCTGGGGAGGAGGCGGTCCGGCGCCCGGCGCCCGGCGCGCAGCCCCGCGGTGGCCGCTGCCTAGCCCTTTAGGGCAGGGGCCGGGCGCGCATTGTCCGTGCGGGAGGCGGACCGCCGGCCCCGAGGCCCTGTCGCGGGCGGGCGGGGAGCTGCTCCGGGGACCTAGAGCAGGGACGAGCGCGCTGGCCGGAGCGCGGTGCGGGCTGGTCGGGGCCGGGCGATCCTACGGCGAGGCGGGCTCCAGGTTCGCTTTCTCCCGGCTTCGGGCGCCCTTTGGGCGGGCGCCGCGGGCGCCACCACCCTGAGGCTGCCTTTGAGCGGCTGGAAGCGGGAGCAGCCGCGGACTCGGGCCGGGCGACTGAAGTCCGAGCCACCGCCGCGTCCGGCCTGGGCGAATGGGGTTTGCAGGAGGATCGGAGGGGACTTCGGAACACGAGTTAGGGAAGCTGGGATCCCCGGGGCCAGTTTAGGGGTCCCAGCCCCTCCAGGAGCGATGATTTGTAGGGTTGTGGGCTTTGGACGGATTTTTGGGAGTCCTTGGCGAGGTGAGGGAGGCGTGGGGCCCCCTGCGAGGTTTGGGAGTGAGGAGCCCTCCTGGATCCAGTCCTCCTGGCACGAGTTTATAAAAGAGAGCATGGAACGCAGAGGTCAATGGGCAGGGTCTTGGGTCTGCCGCAAAGTTTGCGGCTCTCTCGGGTTAGGTGTGCGGGCTTTCCCAGCTCCCGAACCGCAGGAAGAAACGGGCGAAGCGGGCTTCCTTCCGGGGGTCTCAGAGGTGCCTGCGCGGCAGGGCGACCGGGCTTGGGCTGGGAGTACGGCAGGGCTGGGGATGGTGGTGCATCGGCCCTGAACTAAGGCTCAGGTTCGGGGCCTCGCTGGAGTTTGGGTTATAGGGTCCGGGCTGATTTCAGAAGAGTGACTGAAGGGCCACCGAGTAGTTTCAGGATGGAATCAAAGCCCCGCCAGAGAGGGGCTGAGGGTGGGCTTTCGGGGCCTGGAGTTCATCTGAGGCTGGAGTCAGAGGAACGGATGGCTTTCTTTAGGATTTAGGCAAAGGACTACGGCTTTTTATCGGGATTAAGGCTTTTGAGATTTGGGAATGGTCGCGCGCGCTGTTCTCCGCGCTCCGTGGGTGGAAAAGCATTAAGGAAGGCGATGGAAGTGGTTGATCCGAGGCATGGCAGGCAAGTCCCGAATTTCTGCTGCTTCTCCCGGAAAGCCTATGGAAGAGAGGACTCGAGGCGCACAGGACCCGGTCCTAGGAGGAAGATTCCAGGAAGCGGACAAATCGGAGGGATGTTCTGGGTGAAGCGGCATGGTAGCCTCGCAGGGCTCAAGGTGGATCCGAGGACCGTGGCGGCTCTTCGGGCTCCGGGAGTCGCTCGGTTGTCTGCGGGCTCAGCGCAGAGGGCTGGGTTCGTTTGTCCGCAGGCGCCGCGGCCTGCGCCGGAGCTCCAGCAGCAAGGAGCCGCGCTGCGCCCGGGGAAGTCTGGACTGCGGCCGAGGGCCGGGAGGGCTCGAACTCGAGCACCCTGACTTTACTAGCCGGCTGTGGACCCTCAGGCGCTGCGGCCAGGTCCAGAAGCCCACTCGAGGTGCCGCGGGAGCGATGTTCCGCCCGGGAGAGGGGGGATCTCAGGGTCTCCTACCCTCACCCTCTTGTCCCCGGACTTCTCCAGCGTGTTAACTTCTCAGATATCAAATGCTCTCCAACTGGCGGGAGCAGAAAGCTTCGCACTGCAGACGGCTTTAGGTGACCCCCTCCTGCAAACGGAGAAAACGATGGTGTTCAAACACAAAAACAGAAATTCCGTGAAGTCTAACCCGCAGACCTCCCGTTTACTCTGCCACCCTGGCCTTCGCGAGGCCTCAGGACCTTGGGGGAAGGGAGGAGACTCCTGTTTCTGGATTCTCGATCTCCCCACTCGAGCTGCACCCTCCACTCAGGCTTAGGCCTAGCTCCGGGCAGGAAGAGCAGTCTGGACCGGGGAGGGTGGCTGCCCCTCTGGCCAACTGGGGAAGCAGTGTGTTGGGGGTGGGTGGGTGCTGGAAGGAGGTTTGAAATTTCCTCCTCACAATCTTGAGCTCAACCTCTCGCACCCCTCGCACCCCTTGGGGAGCTGCGAGACCGTGCTTCCGGGGCGCAGAAGACGCGCGACTCATGAGTGGCCGAAGCGGCCCAGGGCGCGGCGACCGCCCGCAGCGGAGCTGCACGCTGTTGTTCTGCAGGCTTGGAATTCTTGCACTCTCTCCCGCCGCGAGCCTGAGTGCAGTAGGAAGCCGTGACCCTACGGAGACTCCCGTCCCCGCCTCCCCTTTGTGAGCTCCGAAGGCTTGAAAGCCGAGAGAAAGAGAAGCTGTTTAGAAAAAGGGGCAGGGGGTTATTCGAGAGAGAGATGGGCCGGCCACCGCTCACAGTAAAATGCCTCGTGCAAATTGCACTGAAGTGCACCGAACTCGCGGCCGGCTGTTTTATGGTCCTTACTGGGAGTTTACTGCTCTGTGCTTTTAAGTCTGTAGATTGCTTTAAGTTAATGAAAGTGCTGCTTTCAAAAGGGGCTTTTATTGTGGGGCCATGATGAGTCCAGTACCTCCCCTTTACTCTTCCAAAACGGGCCTGTTCGTAAAGAGAGTCTCCTGGAGTTCCCACAGGGACACAGCCGGGGCAGGAGCCCTTTGACAATGAGGGTTAATAAACACCAATGTCCAAGTGATGCAGGCCTCGAGTTCGCTCCTTTTCCAGTCCAGTGTCATCCGCACATTCTTTTCTCGAATTTTGGACTTGCGCTGAGTCTGACTTGGCATGTTGCTTGGTGCCTTCTCCTGACACCCCTCCTCATCATCGCTTCACACAGGCCTGACCCTATTCGATTAAACTCGAACTGGATTTCAGGATTTCGACTGGCTGCCAAATCAAACTGCAACTAAAATATTTACTTGGGCACTGGGGGAGGGGCTTTGCCTTGCTTTTAGTAAGATGGATGTGTTAAAATGTCAGGGAGAAAGTCTGGAAACCTTGAGGAGAAATGTGGAAAGCTATTTTTCAGCACTTTTCCCTTTTCCAATCTCTCTGGCACAGGAGGTGAGATGACAACGTTTTCTGACTGGGTCCTCACGCACAAACTGCAGTGGGGCTGGGCTGCGGCTTCGACCGCATGTCAGAAGCATTTAGACTGTGGTTAGTTGTTCAAAGCTTTTCCAAGCTGGGTTTCATTAACTCTACACCAGTTGCCTGGAAGTTCAGTAGCAATAAATTGTATAAACACATTTGAAGTAAGTTAGTGATGAAATAAGGAGAATTACTGTCTTCTGAGTGGAGAATCTTGAATTCATGGAGTTCTGGCTTAACTGGAAACATACCTCTTCTCCCTTGGCCTTGATGTTTATGGGTACACAGCAGTATGTGTTGAATTTCTTTCTGCCATGTCCATCTTCGACCTGGGGCTGTAACTCATTAGGGACCAAGGCTTGCCTAGAAAGCAAAAAGGCTGAGTTTTAAAGGGGCTTCTATTTGCCTGGCTTAGAAACCAACCCCACCCCATCAACTTGCCTTCCTTACTCTGGGTGAATGCCACGCGCCCCTGGACAGCGCAGAGCAGACCAAATTA